>OZ038422.1:43925942-48925942 GCA_964036155.1 Diploscapter coronatus | reverse complement strand
TAAGCATTATTTTATGACATATTTTGTTTATGCTTGGAATTTTTAGCATCGCTACACTGATAACACCTTTACCGGGCAGTTTATTTCGACGGTGGGAATTGATTTCAAGGAGAAAAAAGTGGTAGGTCTAAAAAATCCACACCCCCAGCCAATAATTTGCCCGAAGATATATGGGGATTTCGTATATCCCGTCTGTTTATGGAAAAGGGCATTTGCAACACACATGAACAATAGAAATAAAAGCCTGGATTTTATGGATCTAATCCCATACAAATTCATTTTTTCCTTCGGAATCTAAAAAAAGATTTTTAGATTCCCGAAAAAATGATAATTTTCCATTTTTAGCTGATTCATTGCATTTCTTGCCAATAGAAATTTCGAATTTATTCGACTTTCTATAGCTTTATCCTTTATAAAAACGCGCTCATCATTAATTCATCATCTCGCTCGGAAAAAAACTTGTCATGAGAATAAATTTTGGCATAACTTCGAGGCGAAGTTTTTCAAAATTGATTGACAGCTTTTCAGAAAAATCTGCCCTATATTAAAACATAGCAATAGAGCCGGATTGGATACAAAATGAAAATATCGATTTCCAGGTCTATAAAAGTGCCCGGGGCGGTTTTGGAGGCCGAGGTCAAAGGGTGCTTTTACAACTATGGGATACCGCCGGTCAAGAAAGGTATGTTTCAAGAGAACTTTTAAAATTGCCCTTTGAAATATCGATTTCCCAAAAAACTAGCTGAAAGTCGAAAATTATGCTAATTACCAGTTTTGGAATGCATCACGAGAAGGGCCTATTTGAATGTGGTAATTAGCTGGAAAGAACGACCGAAAATAGGGGGAATCGTATAATTTTATTGCCAAAAATATGGACCAAGGATTCTTTTATCTAACCAAAACTCTAGATTCCGAAGTCTAACGACCGCATTTTTCCGAGATGCTATGGGCTTTATCCTGATTTTCGATATCACAAACGAGCAATCCTTTTTGAATATCCGAGACTGGCTCTCCCAACTAAAGGTAATTAAGTGGGTAATTAATAATTTAGTTGGGCTAATTAAGGTTCATGCCTATTGTGAAACGCCCGACATAATTTTGTGTGGAAACAAGGCAGATTTGGAAAATCGAAGACAAGTCTCCACCGCTAGAGCGAAACAATTAGCCGACCAACTAGGGTAATTAACTCTAATTTATGACTTAATTAAGGAAATTAAGTGAGCTAATTAATTTAGACTACCATATTTCGAAACCTCTGCGTGTACCTCGACTAATGTTGAGAAAGCGGTGGACTGTCTTTTGGATCTGGTTATGCAGAGAATTCAACAGAGTGTTGAGACCTCGGGGCTACCTTTGTCAGGTGAAGATCAACTTTAAAAATGAATAATGCTAGTTTTCGATTTCCCTAACAATATGCTAATTTTAGATTGTCGAGGGGTCAGTCTTGATGCTGATTCACCCCCGGCGAACTCCTACTGTGCAAATTGTTGAGATTTAGGGGATAATAGGTAAGTTTGAAAAAATGATCGAAAAGTTTTCGAGATTTTAGAAATTTTGATCTCATTCTTAATTCGAAAAAAACTTAACGAACCCAATACCGTCAATGTCATGACCTCTTGCGTGAAAAATCTTAAAAACTAAAAATAGAAGACCTCAAAAATTTTTAGAAAATCGCCCTGAACTTCTATTTGTAGATTTACGATTTTCACGCAGAAAACTTTTCATTTAGGATTAGAAATTGTAAAATGCCTTGAAATTTTCTAGTTTTAAGGCGAAAAATCTGTATATCACTTTGTAAATTAAACCCAAACTTATTCCTATCACTTTAAACATTTTTATCTAAGGTTTTTCTTACATTTTCGCCAAGACTTTAGAATTATAAATTTCTATCATTTCGCTAAGATTTTCTTGTAAGAAGTGTGGTGTATATTTATTTCTAACTGCGCATATCATTTATAGAATGTGTTTATTATATATGAAAGAGAAAATAAAGCTAAAATATAGACATGGTTTTACTTATTATCCCTTATCCATTAAGTAAATTACAGTCAAAATTCTCGTAAATGTCTCTAAAAGAGTCGAGGAAACGGAGAACGGGAAATACCAGTTATCCCAAGAAGATTTCTTAGTCACCGTAAACATGGAAATTTTGTCGCTAAACGCTAAGAAATGAGAAATCTAGCGGCGATTTTCTTTAAACGTCGTAAACACTAATTCCAAATACAGTTAGCGTAAACAATTCGTCTTATAAAAGGCACGTTTCTGCTATTTTAAACCCCCAGGATTTCGGAAATGGGCTTTGAAATCAACCATAAAATTCTCATCTCTTCCGCTATAAGTGGATCTGGACTTATCATTTTCGGATCCATCATACTCCTTCTTCAAATCGCCTACGAAATCCAGGACTTTGAGAGTCAGTTTATGCAAGAATTGGGTCAAGTTAAGGTAAGTAGTACAAATTAGCATAGTCCTAAATTTTAAAAACTAGCATAAAGCGAACGATGCCTGGAATATCATGATCGAGGCAAGAATGAAAGAGTCTGCCCTCGAAAAAATTGAATTGGAGCATTTCCTTAGATCAAAAAGAGGAGGGGCTTATAATCAGGTAAACCCTATATTTTACCAAAGCTACTAGAAGCGCTACCATTTTGGGAGATACAGGTACCACCTGCCGCTGCTAACGATTTCTCCGCTGAAATGGGATCTTGTGGGTGTGGTGCCCAATCACAAAATTGCCCACCTGGGCCCAGAGGTTTTGAATTGCCAAATTACCAAAAATGGTACCCAAGACCCATTTTAGGAAGGCCTGGTGACCGTGGTTTAGATGGAGAACGAGGTAGCGACGGTATGAATGGCAGGCCTGGAATGGTAAGCGTTGGCGACTCCTACCAAATGGGACAGTGCATCATTTGCCCAGCGGGGCCCATGGGACAAAGCGGTTAGACCCATTTTACAGAAAGATGCCAAAATAGTACTATTTTCAGGACCCGACGGAGCAGTTGGAATGCCTGGTGGGAATAGTTTTTGAGTAATTACCAGAATATTGATTTTCATGGCCACCTGGTCAGCAAGGCTTACGAGGTGAAACCCCGCAGGGCTACGTTATGCCAGGACCAATTGGTAAGGGGTACCAAATTTTTGGCAACAAAATGACAACCCAGGCCCACAAGGGGACCAAGGCATGAATGGTTTGCAAGGAGAAATGGGAAAAATGGGTAGTCCTGGAAGAGATGCTATGCGTGTCATCAATTTACCTGGGCCTATGGGTAGGTCGCTACCAAAATATCGGTTTTCAAAGTACCATTTAGGCCCCGTGGGTCAAATTGGTAATATGGGAAATCAAGGTTGGTGTATCAAATGATAACTCTTTGATAGCATGGTTAAATTTTATGCGAACCGGGCCAACATGCTATGGATGGTTTGCCTGGCGCTATGGGAAGTATGGGCCAGCCTGGTAATTTCTGGTAGCATTACAAAAAATGGCATCAAAATGGTTAGGCAAACCGGGTGAGATGGGTCAAGATGGTAGGCCCGGAATTTCGGGGGCAGCGGGGAAGCCAGGTGAAGACTCTATGTACTGCCCTTGTCCAGCTAGGACAGCGTCTAATTCTGGAGGTAAGAATTTTTGAAAATTAAAATAAAGAAGAAAGCTTAGGATATAAAAGCTCCCAAGAGCAATACCCATCTGGCACCAGTGGATCGTCTATTTCGCCGGGTTTCAGAAAGAAAAAGATGTTTTAGATTTTAAGATTTAGGCTATCAACAATCGCCAAACTCCTATGAACAGTCCTATTCTGAGCCTCAGAATAAGGGATACTCTCAGAGTTCACAGAGTCAACAATCCTACCAAAATTCGAGACCTACTCAAAATTCATACTCAAGTCAGGGGTATAATAATGCGCCCCAACCTCAGGTAACATATTCAAATGATTTAACCCTAGACTTAAATCCCGATCAAAATGATACAAATTAGCATTTTGAAGTGAGGATTAAATTAACGCAGCTATGAACTTGATTTCAGACCTATCAGTATCCTAACCAAGCTTCGAAAGCTTCCTATCCGAGTCCAAGTTCGAACCAGCAAAATTCTGAATCTTATGATTCCCCTGAACCGCCTCCTCCTCCTCCTACCAAATCCTACTCCCAAGGACCCCCTATTCATGGCTCTAACGCAGTCTTCGCTCCACCTCCCGCCCCGCCTACTTTTAACTCAAGTGAGATAATCTGTCATCATTTTTAGAAATGTATTTTAGATCGAATAAATTCCGGAAACTCATATCCGAGTCCGGGAAGTTCTGGGAACGTCGTCGTTGAGAGTCAAAATCCATCATACGCAGGTGGGTGACGTCATTTGATGTTCTGGAAAATGTTAGAAAATAGGGAAATTTCAGAACGACAGCAACAAGGCGGAGGTAGTTACACACGCAGACGACAAACTGCACTACTACGAAACTACAGATTTTGGCATCTACAGTGATCTCGAATAAAATTGATTTTCTTTATTTTCTTCGCAAAAATAATACAGCTTATTGAAACATCGAATCGGAAAAAAACTCTAGGGGCAGATTAAAAACGCTTAATTCGGCCCCAGAACCATGATATTTTAAGAAGTTGAGAAAGATGGATTTGGTAAAATGTTATTGAAAATAGAAAATATGAAAAGTTTAAATATAAGGCCACGAATTTCATACATGAACGAAATATTTTCACCGAGAGATATGCACTTTGTTGAAAAATTGAAGTCGAAATTTTTCCCGGGAGTTCAAAGAACTTCACTTCAAATGAAATGAAAGAATATGGAAGAGCACTTGACATTGTGCTTAATCAAATTCAACTAAAACTTTACAAATGAAGTTTCCAAACTTTGAATTAATTTCTGAAACTTCACCAAGAAAATTGCAAATACGTTAATTTTTACAATTCCCAAGAACCGGTCAAAATTTTGAAGAAAATCAAATAAAAAGAAAAGTGAAAGTTGAGGTTCCTAGACTTGGGTATATTTAATGAAATGGGACCAAGAAATAATTACATTTTTAGAAAACATTGTTTAGTATACAACCTGTATGTTGAGGCCTCACAATAATAATATTATTGAGAAAAGTTGCAGAAATCGCAATTTTCCGAAACTCTTCTTCAAAAAAGACATGTATGGTTTTTATCACAACTGATATCGCCCAAAAATTCAAAAAAAAAATCATAGCTAACATTTTCAGAGTTAAGGCCTTTAAAAATGATATGCCAGCTGGATATTTTGCTTATCTTTTAGCGTTAATCTGCAAAGTTCGTACGGTAGTAAGGCATAGTTAAGGGGTGATATCTCGTGTGATAAGAAAATCACTACTATACTACCTAATGAGTTTGCAAATTGTCTTTTCCAGGCTATTTTATGCCACCATATCATTTTCAAAGACTTACAAAAGGAACCTCCCCAAGTGTTGAATTGAATTTCCCCGTCAAAACCCACATAGCTTTGAAGTACTCGGTGAGTTAGTAATGTTGATAAAAAAACAGGTGCTACTTTGCGGAAATGCACTTTGCGCGTACGAATGCACGCTTTCGCAAGGTAGCACCTATTCTTATATTAGTTTTCCTAGTTCACCGAGTACTTCAAAACTATGCGAGTGTTTGACGGAAAGTTCAATTCAACGCTTGAAGAGATTCTCTTGTTCGAATTAATAAGGCGCTTGTTACCGTAATTCTTCTCTCCGTCTCGACCACCTGCTACCGTAATCCTTTCTTTCTCAGGATCTTAGCGTGGTGGTTGCCGTTGCTGCGTTACTTGAGGATGGGGCTGCGGGAGAGGCGACTCCAGACGGGGGAATGCAGTTGCCAAATGGGTTCACCTTGTGCAGATAACACAAGTTGCAAACACGGACCTAAAAGTTCGAGTTTTTTTTAAGATTACTGTAGCTTTTCGTCTATTTCATCAATTTATGAGATTTTCTACAGTAAAAATACTTGTTTTTTTTCTATTTTAAGGTTATGCTTAACAAAAATGAACCAACTAACCTTCTTCTCATATCCCAATTCAGGCAAAGAGATCGAATTTGCGGAGCACTTGTGACAGAAGATTCTACCGCAATTTCTGCAGTGATGTCGCCTGCGGACCATGGTGAATTTCTCTGAGCACTGTGTGCACTGATCGCAATCTTCGTCAGGCACCCAGCGGACTCCTATGAGCGAAGGCAGAGGCAGACTTTCCTGCACCTCCAGACCCGTTTCCTCTTCGTCGTTTTCCGGGTTCGACGCGACTTGACCCTTGGCCTGAAAACAAGCATTTAAAAATCAATCAATTTTTAAACTTTAAATGAAGCCAATAAAATAAATAAAACGCTAATTTTACAAATTTTTCAGCTTACCTCATAAACAGGGATGACTTCAGGGGGTTGTAGGATCCACTTCAGGACTCGTCGAATGTCACTGGAATAATTGGTCTGGAGCTGATCAGCCACGCCGGCGATGCATACAAAAAGGCTGAAAATTAATTGGTCTCTTTTCAAGAAATTGACGATTTTCTAATCCTTACCGATGAATCAAATCATCTGAGGATCGGAACCTCGATCTCAAATTGTTGGGGTCGGGCGGGGCTCTGAAAAATTAAAAATAATGCGATCTTTGATAATTTTACAGTAATCAAAAATAAAATATCATACCCTTCTGGAATGACGACGTTCTTAGCATCGTCATCGGCCTCAGAATCCTCCTCGAGATCGTCCACCAAACTGTCGCCCTCCATGATCGTTTCTACTGCGGTTTTTTCGCGGCATTTCTGGAAAATAATCTTTTCATAAAAACATCGATTTTTGAAATCTCACCCTTTTCCTGGCCTTAGCTCTGAAGTCACTGATCGTGAAGGCCTTGTTTTCATCAGCCACTTGTTCGGGCTCGCCCATACACAGTACTTTTTCGACCTGAAAATTGGAATAAGTTAAAATAAAATAAAAAGTCAAGTGGTAAAAATACCTTTCCCAATTCCTGTGAAGAGAGTATCCTAAGGAGGTTTCTGATTTTGGTAAGTAGCGAGTGGAAGGGGCGGAACATTTCGGGGAGGTTTTCCTGCGCGCCGTCAACATTCAAAGCGCCCTCTGGGTAATAGAGGAGTCCCCTAAAAATTATAAATAAGTATACAAAATAAAAATTTCAATGTAAGAGGAAAAACAATTTCAGTTAAGACGATTAAAGTTTTCAGGAGCAAATCTTTTACTAAATTTTCTTTCAGAAAGTTTAAAAATTTTTTTAAATTAATTAATTTTAAATAAAGAAAAAATTTACCAAACAATTCCTAGCCTGGGGATCACGAGTATTACTGACGGATCGCAGTAATCGATTTGGTCCTGAGTGATGTGGTTCTTTCTCAGTGCCCTATCCAGAACCTCAGAGAACAGAACAGCGACATCGAGTAGAGCGTCGTGCTCCTTCTCTGATTTGACAGGCACCATTGCGCAGACGTAGCTGAAAATTAGCGTAAAATAGTATTTAGAAAACTTCTATTTTTAGAGATTTTATATTTTCTATTAAGCGTTTCAAAGAACTTTGAATTTTAAAGAAGTTTCTTGTGTTTTTTAAAGGATATTTTATTTTTTTAAAGAAATATCTTCTATTCTTTAAAGGAGTGTTCATTTTTTTAGAAAAAAAGATATTTTATTTTGTTTGATAAGACTCACTGATATTCAAAGTTGGCGAACAAATGGTCGAATTTGAGAAGGCTGTCTTTGATTTGTTCCGTATAAGACGAGGGATCTCTCAAAGATTGGTCCTGGAATTCATAAACCGTAATTACGGATAAATGAGTTGTTTTTAAATCAGAAGAGGGTAAGTTTGAAAGCAAAAACTTTCTAATTAAAACAGTAATTTCGAACAAAAATCATCCTCTAATTTGTACCTTTAGTAAGTCCCTCAAGTGGTCGAGGTGCCTGGTGAGTTCCTTGGCCAAGGGTCGAATCAAGTCGGACTCGGACTCGTGGTCGATTATGTTCGAGCCCGCCGCGAGACACTAAATTCACAACTTTTGCAAGGAATCAGCCTTTTAAATACAACAGTTTCAATTCGAATTAAAGAAAACTAGATGTCGAAAAATGTTTGGTAAAAATGAAAATTCAAGAATGCTACCTCTGCGCCAAACCACAGTTGTCCGGGCAGCGTGTCTTGGACGATTTCATCCGGGAACTTCGAACGGAAATCGCGACAAGCTCTTTCAGACTCACGCGGGAACAACGTCACCAGCATTTCGTCTGGAATTAAAAATGTGATTCTGAGAAATGACGTTGGAAATAAATATTTTTTGAAAAGACCACAGCAATTCTCCTTTTTATTATGAGGAAAAATTTTAAAATTACATCTTACTTTAGAAAAGATAGAGTAAATAACAGTTTTAAATTATGTTGGAAAATAATCTAGAAGGAAAAACCGTACGAATGATATGTAGAATTCTATCCTGAGCGACTCGCAGCTTGTTCACCAATCCGTTGCATCGTTCCGGATCCCTGCGACCATCGAAACTGTCCAATTCAGAAGCTGAAGATCGATAATCAATAATTTTGAAGAAACAATCTTTGATTTTTTACAATTACTTTTTTTTAAACTTTACAAACTAGAAAATCGCTATTTGTTGATCTGTTCCCAGTTTTGTACTCAGATGACCATATGATTTGCTCGATTGAACATTCTCATTTTCGCAAAATCCGGTTTTCCCACAAATCGAAAAAATCGCGACACGAGAAATGTATCCTCTTAACGGGGAGCGCGAGCAGTGTTTAGATAGTTTTTGAGCGATTAAAAAAGACAGACTCTGCGTCTCTCTAGCCCTAATATGGTAAGGGATAGCGACTCTTTCAAGAAATAGTATATTTATTTTTCTAAATGATACGCGAAGAAGCACAAAATGCACAGTCCCGAAATAGGATCAGAACTGTGTAAATAAACTGGGATGAAATGAGTTTTCGGGGAAAAAACTTTTTCTGCAGAAATAAAAAAAAATATCATTTTTTAAATTACCGATATCATTGAGCGCTTCATCGGCGTAGTAGAATTTTGCCAACGGGGCCCAATCGTCTGGCCGCGGTTTGTTCATCAACTTTCGGAGAGATTGCATTCTCCTGAAAAATCGATCGGTAAAATATTTCTACCCGACAAAATTTACGCAAAGTAAAGTAAACTCATCATAAATGAAATGAGCGAGAGTTCATATGAAAAAGGAGAAGTTAATTCGCGCTCGGAAATGTTATATAAAAGGGCATTTGATTATAACCGAGTGCCTAGCACGAGTTCAGGGAAATGAATTTAATATGCATGAAACGGGAGATGAAAGCGAAATAGAAGGAATAGGGATACTTTGAAATTTTCGGTGATATCGTGACATCACCGCATCCTCCGAATCTTGAGAAATAAGTAGGCGTAAATCCAATGATAAAGGGATTAGGTAATTGCAAGCTACTTGTGAAAAGGGATTAGAATGAGATGTTTGATGATGAGCATCATCAATTAAAAGTTTAGAAACAAAAAATATCGATTCTCCTACAAATGCGTAAACATCTTACGTCGAAATTCGCTCACGTTCGCCCTCTGCGTCTTTGCACTCTCTAATTAGCGCATGCTCTGTCATTACGTTACCCGGGTGATAATAGACGTTGCCAAGTGCAAATCTGTTCAGGGGGTTGAAACTTTTGCAAAAAGTCGAAGGTTGGAATCGTAAACCACTCGGCCAAATAACAAGAAAAAGGTGGTCCAAGTGTGTGCCGGAAGAAGGGTTTGAGTCGATTTCCGGAGGAAAAAGGCTCGAGAACGAAAAATCGAAGAGACAATCCGGGAATTTGAGAGAGCAGAGAAGAAGAAAGCGGGCGAAATAGCGGGTTTTGAAAATGTGCCGAGAGTACCTGGGGCTGCGATTGTCGTCACGAAAAAAAAAACCCTCTTGCCCAAGAAGTTCTTCGAAAAGTGAAGAGTAGACGAAATATCATTAAAAGGTGAGGAGGAAAAGAAAAATAAAGCCCGAAGGGGTTCCCTCCCTGTCACAAGTCATTCGTATCATTACGCGTGTGTTGAATACATTAACTGAAAAAGGGAGCGTGGTGATTCGGAAAATCCTGCAAAAAAAAAAAAACCAGCATACTTCAATTTACTAATAACCACACGAAATGCCATTTTCAGGCTCGCTATACGCGTTATTTTCAGGCTTTATTTCCGCGTCATTTGAAGCGGGAAGGTAGATTTAGCCAATTAGGGCTAAAATAAAGGGGAAACTCGAAGGGAATAGATGAAACCGAATTATAAAAGTGAGAAAAAATCGATAGTTCTAGGCTATTACGTCATCGAACTATTGATTCCTGGGGGAAATGGGGGTAATTTGACGCACTTTTGGGTACAAAAAGATGCGGAAAAAAAAACACTTTCCGCGAGAGACCCGGTTTATTTCACCAATCTATTGAAGGCGGACTGTCATTTCCCGAGTTCTGCTTCCCTAGTCACTCTCTTCTTTCGATGAACTATTTTCCCGAAAATCGATATTCCTGTTTCGACAATGAGATAGAGAATGAATAAAGTAGAGCGCAGAGGGAGAAAAACTGAACGACTATAAAAGGAGAGAAGCTTTAAAGGTGAATGATAAGAAAATCAATAATTTGGAAAGTCCTTGAGGATGATAAGAATAATAAATAGAAACGGTACGATTCGAACTAAATAAATAGAGTTAAGGATCTTTGAAATTCAGAAGTCGAGAAATATCGATGATCAGAGAAAAGTGCACAAAGGTTCAGTGATAAGGACTTATAACTTCAAAAAAAAGGATAATAGCGATTTTTAAAAATAATTTTATGACAAACATTTTATAAAAAATTGTTTAGATGATGAAAGTTTTAAGCAATTCATTCAAGTGGCGGGTTAGCACGAGATAAGTTGTAAAGCATTGTGAAGGGGGAAAAGATTAAGAGTCTCGAGAAATAGTATGGAAAAGAACAAAGGATAAAGGCGAAATGGAGATCTTCTATATCTAGATAAGAGAAGAAAAGAATGAAGATTTGTGTAGCAATTTCGATGAACTCTGTAAAGATAGTACAAATTATTACAGTAATCTTTTATGATTCAAAGCATCGTGTAAGAAGATTAAATCAAGAAAAGTATGTATTTGAATTAGTAATCTCAGAAGATCATATGAAAATTACAATATTCGAATTTTCCAGGAAATTATACAGAAAATCTATAAATCTGAGAAACTTCTTCCCTGAAACTAGTTTTTAGAAGAATTCCTAATTCTTAATGCAATAGAAAAATGATGGTGAGGCAGAAGCAATAACGTAGTCAAGTATGCAAAAGTAGCTATGCTTAAGTTAGGTGTGGTGGGACGAAGGTGAACTTGAATTTCCTGCGAAACACTCAGAAACTCTCCATCTCTAACTCTCACCCAATGGCTAAGCATAGGAACCCTGGCCATTTAGAGAGCAAGTTTAATGATTGTCCACAAAAAGCCAATTTTAGAGTGTTCAAGTTATCTCTCAGAAAGGGTGTTTTAGAAATTAACGATTTTTAAGATTGATCAAATTCACCTATTTAAACTGAGAATACCATATTGGGTAGTCCAACAATAAAATGACATAGACTCCTAGATCAATTTTGAGCGAATCAACGAAATTGAAAACATACAAGGTGGAATCGAAAATGTGATTGACTCTGTCATTCTGGATCTCTATACTATTCTTAATCAAATGGGGGTAAGAGACGGAGAGGAACGGTTGATCATTGCGTCATCATATGACACAAAATTCGATGTTTTGTTCGGAATTCTCTAAATAGAGAGATAGAGTTGTAAATCGAGAGGGTAAAAAGATGTCTGAAAATTGAAAACAGGCAGGCTGAGTAATCGATTGATAGTATCTGAACTTTAATTAAAAATCCGCATGTCCACATAGTTTCAATTTAAACAAAATCAATAGAAATTTTTGAGGTTTTCAAGAATGTCGGAATTTGAGAAAATGCGAAAAATGAACAATTTTCAACGCACAAACGATGATTGTCGAGGTTGAGAGGCCGCCGCTCAGCTGCTTGGAGAGGGGAAAAGACACAGAAAATCGTGAAATAGCATGGAGAATATAGAGGTTCGGGAAGGAAATATTCGCACGACCGCGGCGCATCGGCTTCGTAACACCGGGTCTCGTCGCGTGTCTCTCTCAGTTTTGCTTTATCTTTGACCGAGAATCTTTTTCTCTAGGCTCTCTAATCTAGACCTTATCTCTCGCTCTTCGATTTCTCTAGGTATCCCCAGACTAACTTCTTTAGTCAATACTTTTGAGATTCCCAAGACATCCCAAGAAAATCCCTTACTTAAATTTCTGTTATTTATATTTTAGGTTCAATTAAATCTGAAAATCGACCTCAGATATGATAGGCGGTTTATTTGTGTATAACCACAAGGGCGAGGTGCTTATATCGAGAATATACCGAGACGATGTAACGTAAGTCGTCAACCTTAGCTTGAAATATACCTAATTCTTACTTCATATCTGAATCCTAAACTATAATTTCCAGCCTTAGGTAGACCTAAATCTGAATTTGACTTTCAGAAGAAACGCCGTCGACGCCTTCAGAGTGAACGTTATCCACGCTAGACAGCAGGTTTCTTGAAACTAGCATAAAATATAAGAAGAAATAATTTTAGGTCCGGACTCCCGTCACAAACATGGCCCGGACATCATTTTTTCACATTAAAAGAGGAAATGTCTGGATTTGCGCTGTTACGCGACAGAATATCAACGCCGCAATGGTGTTCGAGGTAAATTTGATGTCCTCAGAATTTGGGGATAAGATTTTGTTCCCAAAAATGCTCCCACTTCAGTTCCTCAATCGATTTGCTGATACGATGCAGTCCTATTTTGGAAAGTTGAATGAAGAAAATATCAAGAACAATTTCGTCCTGATTTATGAGTTATTGGATGGTAGGGAATAAATTTGAAAAATCAGGTCACAAAATTGGATTTAAGAGATCCTGGACTTTGGATATCCTCAAAATACCGATTCTGGAGTGCTCAAAATGTTCATTACTCAGCAAGGAATTAGAACCGCTGTAAGCTTAACAAAATTAAGAGGAAAAGAAAGAACAACCAGTAACACACTAATAAGCTTATTCTTCTAAGAAGAACTCCTAAAATAACAATTCATGTAAAATTTTCTACAGGACGCCCCCGCGCCCGTTGTTAACCAACCGAAAAATGTGCGTTTTTCCAAACAAAAACAGGCTGAAAGATGTCGTTGTGAAATTGTTTTACTGTAGTTTTGTCTGTGCTTGAACGTTGTTATGCATGTCATCTCTTCATTTGGATAGAGAGTACTAGTTTTTCCCTGTCAAAATTTGAATTAAAAAAATTAACATGTTAATTTTAGACAAAGGAAGAGCAATCGCAAATTACCTCTCAAGTTACTGGTCAGATTGGTTGGAGAAGAGAAGGAATTAAGTATCGAAGAAATGAACTTTTCTTGGATGTTATCGAATACGTCAATTTGTTGATGAGTCAGCAAGGTATATTATCTCATTTAAGCCTTACTATGCTAGTTTTATATCTGGAAAGGATAAATATGTACTTGGATTAAGCCCTGCCTACTTTCTAAAATTTGTATTTTCAGGGCAGGTTCTAAGTGCTCATGTCGCCGGAAAAGTCGCTATGAAGTCCTATCTTTCTGGAATGCCAGAATGCAAATTCGGTATCAATGATAAAATCACGATAGAGGGAAAGGGCAAAGGAGGCGGAGCCAGTGGTTCAGATGATCCGAGCAAAAGGTTAGAAAGAGGTCATAAATTTTGGAAAGGGGATAAAAAATTTTGTGAAAAGAGATCAGTTTTTTTTAAGAAGATTAGTTTTGTTTCTGAAAAAGATTCAAAATTTTTCGAAAAGAGGTCAATTTCCCTTCAGCAGTCGTGCCGCAGTGGCCATAGACGATTGCCAGTTCCATCAGTGCGTGAAGTTGACCAAATTCGATACTGAACACGCGATTTCTTTCATACCACCAGATGGGGAATATGAATTGATGAGGTGCGTTACCAGAAATGGCAACAAGGGCCAAAAATGATATTTTAGATACCGTACCACGAAGGACATCCAGCTACCATTCCGTGTGATCCCATTGGTGCGTGAGGTTTCAAGGAATAAGATGGAAGTTAAAGTGGTCGTTAAATCCAACTTCAAGCCTTCACTGTTGGCTCAGAAAATCGAGGTAGGAGTTGAGTTGGAGTTACATTGTTTAAACTTTTGAGTTTTTAGGTACGAATCCCAACTCCACCGAACACTTCTGGAGTGCAGCTGATTTGTATGAAGGGGAAAGCTAAGTATAAGGCCGGAGAAAACGCGATTGTTTGGAAGTACTGATAAAAATCTTTAATTTCTTTAAAAATTCCAATTTCAGGATCAAAAGAATGGGCGGTATGAAGGAGTCTCAGATCTCCGCTGAAATAGACCTATTATCTACTGGATCCGTCGAGAAGAAAAAGTGGAACCGACCCCCGGTTAGCATGAACTTCGAGGTAAGTCGAGGAAAATTCACTGAATATAAACCTTTTCCTGAAAATAGATCAGTATTTCAAATAAAGCGATCAAATTTAGGTCCCCTTCGCTCCCTCTGGCCTGAAAGTACGATACCTCAAAGTATTCGAGCCCAAGCTGAACTATTCTGACCATGACGTCATAAAGTGGGTTCGATACATCGGTAGAAGCGGCCTGTATGAAACCAGATGCTAAGAATTCGGTGAAAATACCATTTGGATACCATTTTGGGGCATTTTATCATCCGAAAGGACTTTTTGAGTTTGGTAATTTCTAGGTAAAGATAGCTGGAATTCACTTATTTATTTTAATTTATTAGATTTGAACAAACGCTCATAATATTGCAATTGAGTTAGTGTAATCCCTCAGTAAATATAACGCATAATAATATTTGCTCTGAACCTAGTTATCTCAAAATTTTAAATATGCATTGAATTTGAATAATATTGATTTCTCAAGCGTATTGACATTCCAAAATTCGCATAATTTTATTTATAGAAAAGTTCCGTTATTGAATTATGCTAAGTATACTTAATTTATTGCTTCATTAAAGTATTCCCTTAGAGATTAATTATATTTTTATATCGGCATTATTTTAAAGTCGTTGTGAAGTTTCCCATTCAAGTGATTTGTGGTCATAAACATTGTCGAGAATCTAGTTAATAATAAATCTTAAATTTCAAAAATCGTGAAATTATTCCACTTTAAATAGTTTAAATCATAGGTTGGCTTCGCCCCCTTAAACTTACTTACATAACTTGCCCAAAATATCTAAATTATAGCCCTCTTAATTCCGATATTTGTCTGCTTTCAAGCTGGACTTCGTACTTTGACCCCCAACATAATATAACACTAGAGATCCTTAACCTAGTTCAAAGAAAGACAATCCTTTGGAATATCTTTATATTTCGGCTACATTATAGCCTAGATTGGCATTTCTCTTATTTCCCTAGTCATCTAATAGGTTCTTACCATTCCAAAATTAGCACTTGTACTCTAATACTATCTCCAATATCTTCGATAAGGAATAGTATGGAGTAGGAGTTTGATAATTTGTGAGTCCTGGAACTTCGTGAATAATTCGATATCTTTTAATTGCACTCGATATTTGCATTTCGCCCCATTTTATCGCATCTTGCTTTATTTATGCGTCATTTCAGGTATGACCGCCACGAAATACGCGGTCGGAGCGACAAAACGTGCTGCTCAAGTCGCTCAAAATGCCAAGATTATCAAAGAGCCGAGCGGTCCCGAGCTGTATCGCAAGCTGTGGTCCGTCTTTCTGAACCTGGAACGAGATGGGGAGAACGATTTCTGGTAACTCTTACGATATTTTATCAAATTTTATGACTTAATAATGTCCAAAATAAAAAATAAGGCTATTTGTCTTAAAAAAATATTAGCTTCTAAATTAAAAAAAAAAAAAAAAAAAAAAAAACTTCTAAAATTAATAATAAGAAATTGTAAAAATTGGGCTCTCGTTTATAAGTTTTCCTAATTTGCATGAGCAAATATAATAGGATAACCTGACTTCTGTTAAAATATAATTTTTGACTGTAATTTTAGGGCCACCCACATCCTTCGTGCTAGATTCAGTGTGTCGAATGCTTATGGAGGACATGTGAGGAGAAATTTAAAAATCGGCTCACACCTTTTTAACAAAGTCGGAAAATTCCAGATTGCCGCTTTGGCGATGAAAGCCGGATGCGAGACAGTGGACCCGAATCTGAACATCCACTCCATGCACAATTATTTCATCAAACCAGGTGGGGACAATTTTGTGAATAAACACTTAGGAATAAAAATCTGGGAATAAAACTAAAAGAAATAGAAAAAATAAAAATAAAAGAAACCTGGAGACAAATTTGGAGCAGTTTGAAAACAACCCACTTTCAGCCCACTCCGACATTCCCATCCTGTACCAGGTCGAACGAATTCGGGATGGCCGATCCTTCGCTACTAGAGTAGTCAGAGCCATTCAGAACGATCAGATCATCTTCATGGGTCAGATGTCGTTTCATGTAAGGACTTTAAGAGATATGCGAAATCCAGAATTTAAACAAAGAAAAAATATATAAGACATTCGGAAATAGGATATCTTTGAGAATATTTATTCAAGACATATGAAATTGAACAGCTATGAAATCTAATCTCAGATATATAAAATCCTAAGATTAAAGCGGATATATGAAATCCGGATTTATAAAATCCCTTCAGGTCGAAGAGAAAGCTGGCTTCGAGCACTCGAAAGAGAAAGACATGCCCAATCAGGACCCGGACAAACTCCTCTCCCTCCGTGAGCTGATTCAGTCCCGACTGGACGAGTTCAAGTCGGATCTGACGACGACGCAGAAATTCTGGCTCAAATACAAACTCAACGAATTCACGCCCTGCTTTCATGGAATTTTTGAGGTATGCAAATGTTTACACATTTTTAAATAACTTATTAAGTACCATAGCCATAATTATTCAAACTACACGCAGCTTATAACTTTTCTACCTCCCTACCATCAGCTTAGCTATGCTTTACTACAATGCAAACATTTACATCCCCTAAAATACAATGTAACCAGAGATATTTTTTTTATTTTACTGCTTAATGAGCCTAGAAAATTTACTTTAGTCTATCTGAAATTGAACATCTTTCAGTGTCGCCCCGTAAACCAAGACTTCTATCATCCGTTGAAACCTGAAGCACACGAAAAACCCGACTTCTCGCAGTGGATCAAGACTACAGTGCCTATAGGTTCGAAAATTCTGTAATTCTAAAATTCGATTTATATTTTAGGCGATAACCCGAGTATGCAGCGACTGTTCATGGGCTATGTCTCAGACGCGACGATGGTGGAGACCTCGATTATACCGCACATCGTCACGAAGGGATTTACCATGGGAATGGTAGGCGATTTTATATGTATATTCAAAAGATTTCATATGTCCATCTTAGGATTTAAAATATCCAGAAAAAAGACTTCATATAACTCTTTAATTTTATATATCTCAGGCCGCTTCTCTAGATCACTGCATGTGGTTTCACGAGCCTTCGTTCAACTGCGACGAATGGATGTTGTGGGAGCAGTACAGTGAAAAAGCAGGTACTCCTTAGTTTGATGGTAAACTATTTTATGTTTAGTAAAAATCCTAATTCAGTGCGGAACCGAACTCACACGCAAGCAAGACTATGGTCGAGGGATGGTAGGCTGATCATGACTGCGGTGCAAGAGGGAGTCGCTAGACAAGCCAATGCAAAAATGATGATTGAACTCGCGAAGAAGTTCATGAAATTGTAAAATCAAACTCTCTAGCCACTACGCAATATATTACAAAGTCTTTGCAAAGAGATTCGTTCCTTAAGAAGCTTGGACAAATTTTATATTCAGCTGAAAATCATATCTTACCAAGAACTTGTTTTATGGTGGTAATTTTTAAAGTTCGTAAGGTATGTGCTAAGAAATAATAGATGTAATTAACAAATTATCGTGCGAACTTTAAAAATTATCGTGCGAACTTTAAAAATTATCGTGCGAACTTTAAAAATTATCGTGCGAACTTTAAAAATTATCGTATTTATTACTTGCTCATTTCTAGGATCTTAAAATTTTTTTAATAACCCCGGTCCAATTGATAGATTCTTTTGATGAATGTGATATCACCTCAGATCAGTTTAGATTAAGTGCCTCAAATTTTTAGTTACCCCAATTAAATGTTCCCAGCAACCAATTAAGTGCAGTAATCAGTACGTTCGAATTGAAAAGGGTATGACGTGTCTTTGAAATAAAATGAAATGATTCTTAACAAATCAATTGTTCGATGAATCATGTTTCATTAATAAATGTTCATAATAATTTTGAAACGAATATTGATTTCCTGACTATGGGCCTGAATATCAGACTTTTAATTGTGATTTTAATTAATCTAAATCTTCTTATGGTAAATGATGCTATGATGATAACCGTCCATGGCAAAGTGCACTGTTCAAAGTCACTAACGAACGAAGTCAAGGTTTTCCTGATGGAGGACGATACATGTAATTATAAGATGGAAAAACGGCTGATATATATAATTTGATTTAGCCTTTCTTGGATCGCTAGATGAAGACGATCAGGTATTAATAATTTGATATATGAAGCCCGGGAAATTAGAGTATCTGTCTTTATAAGCTCTAGAAATTTTTAAAGATGAACTTTTTCTTTAAACTCTTAACTATTCGCGTACGCTCGGGTAAGACAAGGTATGGATACGATAGAAACGCTATTTTATTTAAAGATAAAAAGAAAGATCTAATAATTAAGTTGGACTTCACAATAATCGCGTATGATCAAACATTTCATTTGGTCGGAGAGGAAAATGAACTACTCGGAGTAAAACCCTATCTCTTTGTACATGGAGAATGTAATGGGGTAAGTTGGGAAAAATCGATTTTTTCAGATTTAAAGTACATTTTAGGAGTATAAAGAAAGGCGATTCGACTTTAAAACTATTCGTGGCTCCTGGGATATGGCTTTTAACGTTGTGGTTTTCAATGTCGATATTGATATGGATTCTATGAATATGAACATAAATCCTTGATTTTTTAGCCCGATAAATTGAACCTTATATTCCACGTCAAGATATATCATATCCCCCTCGGTGGTCGTTATCTCTGATCTTATCTTTCAGCTTCAAGAGCTTTCAGCGCAAAACTCTTCTATTGATAATTCTCGCCCCGGGGCACTTATGATATTATCATTTTCACTATAGCTTTCAAAATTCCATAAAAAAATCTAATATTCCAAAATATGATCGTATTTGTTTTCATTTCATGCAATTATGTTAATTTATGCAATCTTCTATTAAAGATATAAACTTATTACAATCCAAGTAATGAAAAGATAGTCCTCGATGATAAACCTATAAAATTTATGTGATGATCGGATGTATGAAAGCCTTATATCCTTTATATATGCATTTTATAGTGGACGCGCTAAGTTTATTGCATCTTTTTCCATTTTATTTACCCAAGTCACTTGAAGCCGCTTGGCGACAATATCAAGTGCTTTAGGGTAACGATGGGTAATCATTCAGTAGTAGGCTAATATCGGCACTCCCCCATAGTCGAGGGTAAGTCTTTTGGCCTTTGCAAGTAGCGAAGCGAGGTTGGACTTCGTCGGATTTTTTTCCTAATTCTACTAAAACCCTACTTTTTCCGTTTTAACAAAAAGTTATGGGGCTACCCCCTTAAATTTCTCCCCCGAGTCCAAAACACCATGTATTTCGGCTATTCACGGTCAATGCACGCGCACTTGAATTTGAGAATCATCTATTTTCTCATCTTTCCAATTCAATTCTCTTTGAATAAAGCGATACATTTCAAGTTTCTCAACTAATTTCACGTCTTTTATTTAAATCTACAACTTTTTTTTAGAAATTAATAAAACTAATGCTACAAATCCTACTAAAATTTTTCATAGGCAGCCAGTATTTGACGGCACGAAAGTAGGGAGAAATAGTGTGGAAAAAGATAGCCCACGTCCTCACGTCATCCTGTCATTTCTCAGTTGCCAAAAATTTCTATAACTTATTCAGTCACCTTTTCTTATTATAAATCACATCCTTCATAAGTTCTTTTAACTTTTCACAAAAACTGATAACTCTCGCCAACAACTTTTCTTTTAGATTTATGACTTCTGAATCACTCTGAGATAGTGGTCATTTACTCTTAAAGAATAGTAAAATTCGATACTCCAGCGGCTTTTTAGGATCTACACTTTACCATATGGCTAGATTTTGGTATGTGAAACGTAAAGCGTAACTTGCGTAACCTTAATCTCAACTTAATCCGGTCATAATACACTTTTGGGCGGAGATTTTTAGTTTGATGCTGGAAATTCTGGATTTTCCATTAAAACTGAAGGATTTTTTCTGCGAGTTTAATGAAATTAATTACCGTGTACTTGTATAGTTTCCGAGTCCGGTTTGCCGATTTTTCGATTGTATGACAGACGACTTTACATCTCTAAATTACCTATCCCTCATTAGGTAGGCGAAATAGTATGTGATTTAGGAAGAGAGGGCAGAGAGAAAGAGGAAATCTTTCTTCCTTAAATGTCCTTCACTTTCATTTCCTATTCTTAACGAAATTCCAATCCTTTCCTTATCCTATTTCTCGGAGACGATTTTGTAAATCCTTAAAATTACATAATTTTTATTTTTTTGTTTCGATCCTCTTAAATATCTCGTATTTTAAAATTCTCTAGCTTTAGATGTTATTATTTGAAACTTGGCAAATATTTGGATTGCAGTTTTTTTTATTTTACACGAACTATTAAAACCAGCTATGGTAGATTGATCAAGGCTACACCCAATACGTAATGCAATCCTAACTGGACTTACTAGATCTTTCGGATGATGTTTTAAATTACCTCAGACGCTTTTCACCGTCCATTTTTAACCATTGTCTAGACATTCTAAAGGATAAAAAAATTTCTTGACGCACTCATTCATTAACTCTTGTCCACTTCTCACCATTCTTCTAACAAGGCGTTTTTTCGAGAGTGCGAAAAAATCCTTTCTAAGGATAAAATTAGTGTCATTAATGAACGCTGCCTAATCCAAATCCACGGAATTTTTGTGGATTTATACAGTCCTATGTTAAAACATAGGCCCAAAACCGTCTTGTATATGATTTTTGGAATATTATTTTATACGGATGATAAAACATGATCAAAACACGTCTTGCCGGTGTTTTTTTTTTCAAAATTCTAATTATGTG
Organism: Diploscapter coronatus; assembly: GCA_964036155.1. Lineage (NCBI taxonomy): Eukaryota > Metazoa > Nematoda > Chromadorea > Rhabditida > Rhabditidae > Diploscapter > Diploscapter coronatus. Next base: position 48,904,669 of record OZ038422.1, on the reverse strand, counting down.
CTGAGGGATAGGATCTAAAAATGTTTTGGATATCTAATTTTCAAGGCTATACTTCAATCAATCTCTATTTCACTAGGTCTAATGTGTCCTTTCCGCTGATTTTTTTCAGTTATTCGACCTTCAAACTCTTGCGTGAAAGTCGTTTTTATCAGTGTATTTTATCACTTTTTCCATATCTTGCCTGTCGACAATTAGATTACCTATTAATTGTTTTAATTAGAAACTAGAACGTTACCTATTTCCTCTATAAATTAGAGTTTCAGGGCTATTCCGAGATCGATATACAATCCGATTGGGATTTCATATATCCCTTTATATCCCGATTTGTAAGGGGATATGGTAATGCTCCCCTCTCCGGAAGTCCGACTTATATCTCACGTCAACTTGGGAGATCATAGGTAAATTCTTGACTTTGTTAATAAAAATGAACGGAGTTTAGTTTTCAATTTTTTTTTGCAAACCTAACACATGCTTAAACATATGTAAATGAAAATCAATCTGCTTGAACTATCATTGTTCAATCTTCTTCACAGCCATTTGACATCCAAATAGATTCGGAATATCCGATCTATTCTTATGTTCATGCTTAAATATATTAAATATTTGCAAAGTTCATACTTCAAAAGCTGAACGAAAAAGCAAATTTTGACCAAATAGGATCGAAATCTTACATGTTTTTAAGCGCCTTAACCTTTTTCTGCGCGTTTTCTCGCTTAAGAAATTGAACATTTTGAAATCTTCTGAAAAATGCGCGAAACTTTCCTGAATATCGATTATATCTATGTGGACTTTTGGGAGACTCTGTCTAAACTCAGGTTAGATTTCTAAAAATAGCCCCTAAAAGATGGCCTTCCCCCTGAAAGAGGTGTCAAATGTCACTACAGTCTTTCCAAAGACCTTAAATTTCTTGTTCTTTCAATTAAGTCCTTGTATTTTCTGGCGCGTTCTGCTAAGAGTTTAATCTAAATGCATAGAAATTTGCAATATTATGCTAATTACTGCTCTGAAACTCATCATTCTGAAGATGAATGCGCCTATGAAATCGTTTATGATTGGAAATTCTATAGGTAATTTGTTTGGTTTTGTGGAATTTTAAAGTTTTATTTACCCTAATTCATTTAACCATGCGTAGGCTTTGAGTAAATATCATTGGAAAAGTGTCAAATCGTAAATAAAAAGGGATCAAGTTCTCTCGGATTAACTCAGATAATATTTGTTTTCTGGGATTTAAGCCACTTTCAAATATGATATATTCTGGGACTTCGTATATCTTAATCATATATACTGCGCGAAGATCAGCTTTAGATCATTGCTTTGTCATAAATTATTGATAAAAATCATGTGGAATTTCAGATTTATGTTATTTTTCTGATAAATTGGTATAACCAGATCAATATATTTGATCCTATCTATCAGATTTCGATCCTCTTTATATGGAGTGGAATCATCTTGAACTTTTTCGGCTCTAGACTTTCACTCTTTCTTTCCCTCTCCCCACTCTCTCTCTCTCTCTCTTTGTCATTCTCTGCCGCTAGCTAGCTTCTGGCCCGGTAAGGCAATTCGCAATGGTGAAAAGTGGCCCCGAGCTCGTTTTCTATGATTCCTCTCGCACTCTCTAAAAAATTTTTATACTATTTCTTTCTTCTACATCTTTTCTCACGCTATTTCTTCAATTCACTTTCTTTACCTCTCAAAAATTAACACTACTTCTTCCTTTCTCTTTCTCTAAGATGCAATATTTCACCCAGTCTCATTCTTGCCTCAGGGTCTGTTTGGAGTTCGGCTTTGATTTCTCGCCCCTTTCTCTATCTTTGCGCTCTCTCAAAATATAAGGCTATTTTCCTGACTCACTTTTTACAGTTCCTTTTCAATAGGGTAAGAGGTTAATCTATTGACAGATTTTTGGCCCTGGAGACGGCCGATTATATTATATTCCTGGAATCATAAATGTCTGTCTGATCGGAGTCATTTTTGGAAATAAATCGATTTCTGGGAACTTTTCTGAGGAAATTTAGATTGGGAACATTTTTCTGGGAACTTTTAACACTTGCGTCTTCGACGCCGTTCTCTAAATGTTAAAATTGAATCATTTGCCAAGTTTTGCGCGAGCGTTTGTTAGTTTGTCTAACTATTTGACATTTAGGCGTTGTTATTCTTATGTTGAGTTTATTGATTCATTTTTAATTGTACTATTTCGATGATGCAATATTTGAACGCGAGTTTTCAGATAAGAGTGATATCTTCGTTTATCTCCGAAAGAGCGGTGAAAGATCGCTTCTTTTGTCTCTATCTTTTTCTTTTTCCTCTCTATTTGTTTAGAATACACATCCTCTATCTCTCTTCAGCACGCGATTCACAGAGCTTTTTTCGGCGAAGAAAAACAGGTGATATTTGAATTTCTCAAAAAATCCACAGAAACGTCGAAATTTTTGAACGAAAAATGCACGCATAGTTAAATAGTTGCATTTTCCCGAAATTCTAGCTTATACTTGACTATATCCTCGGTATACATTGAATTATTGTATACCATAAAATTTATATGTAAATCTATATAATCTTCGAATATCAAATTTTATACATATGAGTTCAAATGAAAACCCAAACGTGAAAGTTTAAATTAGAATCTTAAATGAAACGCATTGTTTCGATATATTTTTAAAATTATATCTTCAAGTATATATGAATTTCATGTATATATTAAAATATGTCATATATTCTTCCCTTTCAAATATAACCACTCGCAGAAATTCCCTTATATGTCAAGCTTATTCATATGTATAGTCACATAGACGCTTTCGCCTTTATGTCTCATTTTTCTTGCGCCGTATTCCAGCCGTTTTATGAATGATGCAATTTTATAGCTGTACAACTTGTCATTTATGGTTATTAGAAACTTTCTCTTATAGCGATAAAACTGATATATAATACTTCGGTATGTGTAAGGAATCCCGTTTGATATATGACATTATTGATTTGCGAAAAGTTTGGGATTACTTTAAACTAAATCTCATAAGTCTTAGATTTAATCTAAGAAAATTTCAGTCTCGCCTCAAATCGAGATCGACTATTGTCATTGGCGGAATCGAAAAACCCACTGAAATCTCAGAAATCAGAGATAAATCTACCGAAGTCGCAAAATTTTCACCAACACTCCAATCCGTCCAGGCATTTCTCACCCGAACTCAGACCCAAAATGGGACTTAGGTATGCACATTTGACCGTTAAACCATTAATAAAACTAATACAGCTTAAGCTAATGATTTTTCTTCGAAATCTTATAATATTTCTTAGACTTTGTCGCACTACTTATATAAATTGGCTAAAAATCTACCTAAGAAATGTGAATATTCTAATTTTTGATTCCATTCGAAAGTGAAATTTTTGTGTAAATAGAGCCTTTCTGGCTAGCGTCCAGGTTTTCGCTATTGAAATTATTTTTTGGGTGACCAAAATACGGCCGGTCCACGTCAAGTAAGCAAACATATACGGAATTTTTCACATACATACGAATTTCTCGATAACTATGTCAAAGATAATGTTATATTTCTGATATATAGGCCACTTTAATTTTCATTTTTCATATCTTTTTTGTGAATTTACAGAAATAATATTATCTTTGTCTCATTTATAACCTACTTTACCTCATCCATTTCACGCATATTCTGTAAAGAAAGGAGATATCGAAAATTGCTATCTCCAGACCTTCAGGCGCATATGAAAATAGTGCTATTTTAATGAGAGAATGAAAGATATCGAAATAACGGTTTTTGGATGGATGAGTTAAGGTCATTCTCTGTCATTTCTCAATTTCTCATTCTGGCGAGTCTATTTATCTCAAAAATCTGGCTAAATTTTCTCCTTAATGATGAAATCCTTTGTCATTCTTGAACCATCTGCCTTGATTCTTCTGTAAAATTCTAATTTTTTTCTTTACTTAAAGTTTTTGCTAAAAAATTAAAGCTATATTTTATTTAGGAAAAATTCAATTTGCCTAAATTTTCAAATTTTAGGGCTAAGTCTACTGGAAGAAATTCAATGTTCGTCTCAGAGCAAAGTCTTCCCGAAAAGATGGCCCAGGCTCTGAAAATCTTGAGGCCTGGTCACTCCAACTCTGGAAATTGCAAGAAGAAAACCTCGAATTCCAACCGGACTTCTGGAGCCGTGGTTGACGCAGACGACGTCGTCTATATTGCCGCTGTTGAACCTAAAAAATCAGCTCCAGGTATCCAATTCATAAACTATTAACAATCTTATATAGTTAGAATTTGGGTTATATTAAAATTAGTCCTGAATGCTTTGAATTGATTTTTAGATATCACATTTTATCGATGATTCAAATATAGGGTTTTATTTAGCTCTCACGTTAGAGCAATTATAATCATGATTGCAGGAAGGCAGAGTTCTGGCAACTTCCAGAATAATTTTGGAAGTTCCAGCAACTTCCCGAACCAACTCCACAGAGGCCAATCGGAGTGGAGTGCGATTGATGAGGTTGGAAAGTTTCCGGACTTTTTGGAGGTTTAAACTTTTAGAAGAAGAAGGTGTACGGCAAAAATCATCCGAATCTGCATTGCGATGTCCTTGTTCAGGTGAAGGATCCAACGCTGAAGGATATCGAGCAAATCCGAAACTTGTACAAAAGCATGCCAAATGTATCGACAATAGACGAGTGGGTCTTTTATTTCTAAACTAAGCCATAGGCGCCCTAATTTGCAGGTATTCTAGCCGACCTTCTAGAAGCTCGAGACTGTTCGCTCACGACGATTATGATGCCGATTTATCGTCATCTAATAGAAGTCCGACTGATTCTGGATATAGGTCAACTTCCAGGTACTTAAATTTGAATTTGAAATTAAATCTAGGCTAAATGAAATCTTCGGAAATTATCATTGAGATTCGAAGTTAAATTTATTGTTGTGAAGTTAAATTTAAGCTCACTTTGAAGCCAAAATCAAACTTCAGACATATCACGGAAGAAAACCCGTACGCGCTGAGTGACGACTCTGACATCGGTATCTCTCACAAGACTACTACCGTAGTCCACATCAATGGAGACCCGACGCCGTCGTCTAGGATCCTGAATCCGAACGACACCAAAAATCGACGTCTTATTTCGCACGGAGTGAATTTGCCGGCTTGTGATGACTGTCTATTGGGATATGGGTAAGATTGACGTCATCAATTTAATAGCGTCATTGGGATTCTGAATTACAGCATCCTCTGCGAACCTTCGGCTTGCCCTATCAATGAAAGAGACATCGTAGCGGTGCTACAAGGACGGAGATGCAAAAGTCTAGGGCATTTTATTGATATTTCTATCGTCCCAAGGCAAGCCTATTCAAAATCTTGTCTAGACTTCACAAGTCCAAATTTCTAGACTGGTAGACCTTGTCTATGGAGCATTAGTAACGCTAACTGAGCATGTGAAGAGGTTAACTCGCCACTCGGCAAAGGTTACTTCGGATGATGTAGTCACGGCGATAAAAGTAAGCTTTCGACAAAAGTTCGAATGGTAGAAATTTTTTAGCTAACCTTCCCCCTGGAAATTTTCTGCGCCGCTACAAAAGCTGCAAGTCAGGCAGCGGCAATGTATGCCATGAGCGGGACTGGGGGGTTGAAGAAATCACTTTCAGGTAACCAACCTATCTTTAGAAATTCGCTAAGCTTGAATGAATTTTAATTTCAGCAAGGGCCGAGCTAAAACTCCCTATCGGGAAAATCTACCGATGGCTAATCGATAATCTATCCAATCTACCGATTTCGGAAACGGTAAACTCGAAAAATCGAGATTTCTTTTCTGAAGTTTGAACATTTAGACCCCGATTTATCTAACAGCAGCATTAGAATGCGCTCTAGAAGAACTCATTAGGAAGCTGGTGGATAACGGTATTTTCAAAGTCGAGAAAGAATAATTACGGTATTTCAATTTTCAGATCGAATCGAAGTAATGTCACTGGCCAGTTTCACCGAACAAATGGGCAAAAATCACGATATGGCCTCCTTTTTCGCGCACTATGATAATCTCAATGGTAAACCTTTGTACTCATAATTTTAAAGTTCATGAAACAGGCTAAAATTATCATTGACTATTTTAAGGCTTGAAATTTCATAGTCCATGGTCAAAGCATAAGTAATAATGAAAATAATTACTATTGTAGCATGCTTCTCCTACTCATATACTTTGAGAAAAATCTAAATTACTACAATTCAAACCAAAGGCAATTTGCCAATTAGTAAATGTACTATGCTAGCCAGTTTTAGGTTTCTATGATTTAACATGATGATATTGCTTTCATTTCTCTAATTTAGACGTGAAGCCTGCTTCTTTACACTGTAGCGAAGATGAACTGGTTTCGGCCGTCAATGGAGTTCGCGAGAAGATGGTCGAAATTGCCGAGGGCTCGATGTGTTCGGCCAAAAGCAGGAAAAGAAGCATGTAAGAAAGCAGACAAAATTTGAGAAAACAAAGAAAAATCTTGAAAAACAAACTTTAGGATCAAATTTTCCCGAGAAGCCACGCACTGTCTTCAATATCACCTTACCCACAGAGGGAACTATCGGAATGCTCTATCAGTACCTTTGAATGATTGGGTCCGTTTGTCGTTCGCTTTCGCGGAGCATAGAATGTCACCTACGGTGGATGAGTGTGATGTTCAACAGGTAGTATTGATGGTTCAAATAAGTGAAGTAAATGTAATTCTGCATGTTTTTGTGGGCGCGATCTTTTCCTCCCTTTTTAAAGGAGAAAAATAAGAAAGTAATGAGAAAGAATTGCCCTCACCATTAGAATATGCGGCACTGCAGAGACTATTATTTTCGAATACCAAATAAAATTAAAAGTAAGGAAACATATTTTAGGCAGCCCACATTCTGCTCTCCTTCGAATGCCCCGCTCCCTCAGTGTCGTTTTATCGACACGGCAATGTTTCTGACGGTTGCTTTGAGGAAGCAAAGATGAACTTCGCACTATCGATGATATCCGATAATCCGACCACCATACAACAGGCATCAGGGTTCTTGCCCGACGGAGTCAACTCAATGAATCAGTTTGTGAGGGTTTTGGATATTCTTTAAAATGGAGGACTTTAGATATCTCTCTTACTATAGAAATAGGAATTGAGATCTGAGATCTCTGAAAGAGCTTATCACTATAGCTAGAGATTCAGCTATCTTTTTAATATGAAGATTTCGACTGAGCATTTAGCTTAATATGATACAAAACCTGTATAGAATCGATTGTTTAATATAATAGAAATAACATATTTTCTCCATAAATAGAATTTCAAGTATAGCTTTCAAATTTAGGGCCTCGGAATCCTGTCTGAAGCCGTGGTGCGAGGAAATACGAAATCTTTGGATCCACTAATCCAAGCGAAATGTCCCGTAAATCTTGGAGTGCCCAAGAGCATGGCCAACAAGCGACCGTGTTTATTGACGGAATACGTGGGATGGACGCCCTTAACCTGGTACACATAATATTTGGTTTACTTTACATAGACCTTACTCAGTTTAAGCCTAACTCATTTTTAAGTCCCATTCAGTCTAAAGAATTCTTATTTCTAAAATTGTCGCAAATATAGAATGAAACTTATATTGAATGAGGTATACAATGAGTAAAGGATTTCACATATCCGGATATAGCAAATCAGTTTTATAGGATTTTTGAAATCTCCTATTTAGGGCCGTGGGATGTCATGATCATTTGGCAGTGGACATTTTGATAAGTCACGGGGCTGAATTACACAATGAAGATATGATCAAGGAATCGCCAATTCAAGTAAGAAAAAACTATTCCCGCCCCTTTTCATGCGAATTTTAGGTTGCTAGTCAACAAAGCACAATAGATATGACGACTAGATTGCTGCATTCTGGAGCAGATCCTTTCAGAACCTCTATTATTTACGATTCGTCTCAAGTAAAATACAGGATTTTAAAAATTACTATAAAGAGTTTCAGGCGAGTTTCCGTAACGTTGGCTGCCCCTCAGCATTAGCTCTGGCTTGTATCAGGGAAGACATTCAGATGATAGAAATTCTACTGAAAAAACGTAAAATCAGTTCCAAGTTTTTGAAAATGTCATGATTTTTAGTGAACGATAATTCAATGTCATCGTCTGTAAAGGACTTCCTACAAGAATCTAACAATCAAAACGAAATGAAGATGTCGAAGACGTAATTTTGAACTAATAAGTAAAAATTAGCATATTTGAATTTAGCGACTTCGAAAAACTACCCCTGAACACGAGGCTAGCCCTATCTGAGGCGATCTATTACGCTGTTGAGACCTCTCGACCTCAAATAGCCTGTGATTTAAGGAGGCGAAGTATTTTAATCTTTAGATCTCAAAAAAATAGGATAATTTTAGTCTTCGGCCTGTCATGGAATGCCTATACTTGGACTCGAGCTTTGCAGGCTGCAGCTGAAGAGAAGAACAAAGCCTTGATAGACGCTATTTTAGCGGATTTCGCCCCAAAAATTGTGGCCGAATTTAACTCAGATAACATCGATTTTTGCCTATCAGTGGTAAGAATTGTAGATCAATTAGAGAATAAATGCAATTATGGTAGTTATAGTATTGGCAAAAATTAAATATTTCGCTGACCGACTATTTGAGACGAGTAAATGACACCCACTCTTAATTCGCAGAAATTAGCGCGTTGCTTGCGGCAGACTTTGCGCTATTACATCATATTCAAGGAATGAGTTTGACGACTATTTCTAAATACGCAATGCACACTTTGCATATTCGAATTTGTGCACCATTCGTTCCGTCTCAAGTTATCGGTCACCGACAACGTCATATCGTCATTTAATGATAGCTACATTAAGCTAATTTCTGGTAAAAATGTCACTTTTAGCTATTTTCTCTGGTTAAGTGGGAGTGTAGAAGGCAAAATGGCGACCCAACGACGGCTTCCTTTACTATTTCCAGAATATGGCACCACTTTAGCGACTCTAAAAGGTTCTTTTATTTTTATTAAATCAGGACTTCATATATCCACATTTTCAGAGATAAAGCTACCAAGCCCACAGCGTCACCGAGATCTCATAAAACGTTAATCGATGCTTCGTTTGTTAATAACAAAGAGCTAAGCGATGTTAGGTTTATGGTAAATTTTTCATAAATTAAAAATGGTCAATGTTATCAAAATTTAGGTCGAAAATAAAGTGATCTATGGTCATAGGATCGTCCTGATAAATGCTTCTGAAAGATTCAAGCAGTTATTAGCTAGCCCTTCTGGAGCAGTGTATATTTGCGACATATCATATGATGCATTTCTGGTAAGTATGCTAAAATTAGAACAAAATAGGAAAAATGATCTATTTCAGGGCATGATGCAGTTCGTTTATGTCGGAAAATTCAACGGTCCTTTGAAAGTGAACCAGCTATTTTCCTTAATAGACGCGGCTGATTTATATGGATTGCCAGCGATGAAAAACGAGGCTTTGGAAGAATTGGGGGATATATTAAATCCGATTAATATTGTGGAGCTATATCAGTTTGCTATTGTAAGTTATTTTCCCTAAACTATATGAAACATTAGGCTTTCTGTGACTTCTAAATTATTTTTTAAAATCGATTTTAGGCCAATAATTACACCAAATTATTGGAGAGATGCGAAATTTTCGCATTGGATCATTTTGGCGCTCTGGCTTCCGGCAAGAAATTTTCGGATGTAGTCTTAGGCGCTAATGGATCATATGATATGTGTGTCGCCCTATCCAGGTACTTTTATTTATACTTTGAAGTTCCTAAGCACTTTTCCAAGCTATATGAACTTAGAAAGAGTTCTATCGAACTTTGATAGATCAAGTTTCGAAATTTGAACTTTCAAAGGGGTCATTCTTTAAGTTATCCATAACAGAATGTACAATTTAGTTTAAGTAATGATATTTATACATTTAAAAAATTAAAATTTTAGCCGTCTCGCATCCGCATTTGAAGCGCAACAAGAAGAGAAGAAAATGAAAAAATAAACTTGAACATTTTAAAAGTGCTCATATTTGAAAAATCTCCATATTTTTGTAAATTACTTTGCCTTAATTAAATCGGTATTATTTGTGCAAATTATTCTCTTATATTATGTGAAAATGCTCAATAAATGAAATCTTTTAAAAAAAAAAAAGAGTCATTTTTAGCACGAAACGTGTCTTTATATAAAGTTCGTCAATTCTACTGAAAATTGCTAAGTTCGATGATTTATGTCAGAGAAATAGTTTTTCGCTGGTTCCTTCGGCTTTTTCCTGATTTCTCCGATTTTTCGTTGATATATTAGCCTGATTCATGCTCTTTCTCTATTTTAACTCTCCTCAGGAAATATCAAATTTCACCGTCCAGAGGCTCGATTCAAAACTCGAGCTTTTTCTTTGATTCATCTATCATCAATTACAACTATCATTTTCAGCTGACTTATTGTCTGATTATCGACATTTCTATGCTCCCTACCATTTTTCTAATTCAAATTCTAATCCTAGGGGCTCTAGGAAATGGTAAGATAAATCAAATATAAAAATTCCAAGTATTAAATTTAGAAAATATCACCGAAGTTCTAAACACCCCTAAAGAAACGTTGACTTTATTATTGATGGGAGATACCCAGTATCATTTCCCCTGCGAGCCTGGAAATGTCGCATGTAAAAGGGCATCTAAACGATGCAGAGACAGATATGGATTAGACTATGTAGTGGATTTCATATATTCGGATTTTAAACATGCACTTTAGTACCTAAGATTCCCCTTAGTGTCTAATGACACAGTCCGAGAGGGATCGGAGAACTGCACTGTTATAGAGAGTCGGTATGCTAATAGAGTACAAAGACAGGTGGGCTGATTCGGAGTTTTCTTCAGGCATGCTAATTTAAGGCGATATCTTCGTTGATTGATCAAATGCAATATAAACCTAGCGCGTTAATAATTAACGGTGACTTGACCAATTTCGGACATCTACCTCAGTTGAATGAATTTTCGGCAGGAAAATTTTGAAAACCTTGAAAATTTTTACTCTTAGGATGTCTGGAAACGAAAATTCCCCATTAGATTGTTAGTGGGCCTGGGTAATCACGACTATGAGAATAATATCAATGGTAAGATCAAAAAATGATAGAACCAAACAAAATTCTAGATTGCCTATTGAATTTTTGCGCTCATACGATGATGTCCTGGTAAATAAGATTTTTTAAAACTTATCTAATATTTACTCTTTAGGTTCATGAAATACGGCGAGGAGCAGGGTCTAAATCTAGATTATAAAAGGACTCCAAAATCTGCGTTTGAAGTGAAATATAACGGGTCTTTCGCTTATTCGACGAGGGTTTGCAGCATTACCGGTAAGTCGATCTTCAATTTTTCGTTGTAAAGTTCTAGGTTCAGGCAAGAACTGTGCTCAAATAATCCAACTAAATAACGCTTTCGATTATGAGAAATCATTCACCACTATGATAGCCACATTCAATATTTTTCCTGGTACTGAGTTTTTGATCAGACAACTTAGGCTACATGAGGTAAGTCCAGAAACTTTTTTCAGCCAAGTATAAAAACTCAGGACTTGGACTTGCCTATACTCATAAATTTTCACCAATGTGAAGGCACTAGAGTTGAGAAAATCAAGAAAGTCATCTCTGACTGGTAGGAAAATTCATTTTTTAGGCTAACCGAGATTTTAGGCTACTCGAGAATAAGCAAAAGGGTAGGATAAAGAAAGTTGGAGTATTTTTCGCACACATGCACTCTATTCATGAATTGAGAGTGCATTGTATTCATAACATCTCGGTTCCTTTCGTATATATTGGCTCGGTACCAAATAATCGGTAATAACTATATTTTAAAATATTGATTTTTAAAGCCATTTCAGATTTTCCATGATAAAAATCAATAATGGCAGCTTGTTAGTAAACGGATTCTATACCAAAGATTCCTTCGGGCTTCACGATAGATTGGAGCACTTGGGAGAGGTGAAATTTGATTTTTGCAGAAATTTCGGGAAACGGCCGTTGCACATAAAGGCGTACATCTGCACATAAACTGTATATCTTATAGAAGTTAATTAGAATTTCATTCAAAACACAACACCTGTTTCCATGAAAATAAAGATTAGTTCCCATTCTGACAATGTTCAGCTATCACTTTTGTGCGTAACGACATACATCCAAAATTTCTAGCCTTCAAATTTTAGACAAAAGATCTATGGCAGCCGTGTAACCAACTGAGTCAGACGCGCTACGCTTTCATGGACGAACTGACGAAAGAAGTCATCTTCAAGCAGAAATTTTGGAAGCAGAAAAACTAATGGCATTTTGAATAAAGTTCTTATTAAAAATATTTATTCACTTATTATATTGCATGGGTATTTTCGAGTAACAAAACTCCTTTTTACCAACCTTTCCATTATTTCCATCTCTTTTCTCTCTCTCCTTTAGTATTAGACCTTGTTTTTCTTTCATCCTCTTATTTCTAGTGCTATTTCACTCGCGACACTGCCGCGTAGCGTCACGCTATTGATCGACACTACAAACCGCCCCATGCCGCGAACACTATCTTTACAATTTAGACTTATTTTCAAACCCTTAATCTTTATAAATCCGAATATATTTAAATCCCGCGTAGATTTTCACTTTGAATTTATACCATCTTGTCGATCTTTTCAAGGACTACATTTTCATAAATGGATCTTAACCTTTCATAATAAAGCTTATGTATTCTTGTTGCTCCCGTCTTAGTCTATAATTCTATATAAATTTTACTTCGAATTTAGAATGGCTGAAGATAATAGCCAATACCATCCGTCTGTATCACATGTAAGTTCGTTTAAACCTTAGGTTTTTGAAAATTTATTTAATCCAGCATCAGCCGATACAGATTGACATTGAATGCCCCGAGTGTCCCGTAGTCAAATCTAATGAAGACGAACTTGAGGTAAAAATTAGCTCCGCGCCTTTTATTGAAACAGATGATATCTTAGATCCATATCCGCACTGAACATCTGAAATGGATTCCCTATAAATGTATGATGTGTTTTATTCTGAGGGAAACCGAAGAAAAGATGATCGAACATTACATGGCCGCTCATAACCAGGGAGAATCCGAAGTAAATTTAGTGTCATGCTTAAATATATGACACCAAATTATAATTTCAGATAATCTACGTTCCGAATGTGGTTGCGAAAAAGCGTTTGAAGTTGCTGATGGATCACGCTAAACAGGCGCGCGATGAAAAGATCGCACATGTTAGATATGAGGTTAGAAAATATCTGAATACCTGAATATCTAAAATATACCAAATAATTTTAGATAGAAGCCTTCGAAAGCCGTATGTTCGAAAATCATCAAGGTGGTGAATTTGCATCTCAGTTCGCTCAGGGCTTCCTTCACTACGGCAAGGATACCGATCAATCAGGGAAATTGAATTCTCAAGGTAAAATTAGCGTATTTTTAGATTAGAATACATTTAAATATTTAGCTTTATCGACATTAAAAGACTTCATCTTTTAAGTTAAGGATATTTAGATGGTAATGTAGCACAAGTTTATAAGACGAAAATGAATTTATACAGTAGCGAGGAAAAGTATTTCATATCGTAAAAATTCTGCATGACTACCAGTTCACCTACTTGTGGTGCACCAATCCAGTTGAAATTTGTACACATATTGGGGTGATCAAATCATGCTAAATTTTTACGATATGAACACACTTTTGTTCGGTACTGTATCTCAGAAGTTATAATTTAATTATAAAAAAGAATTTATTAAATGGGATGCAAAACGGTAAAGTAGCTATTAATGAAAGAGTCTTGGGGTCTTCGGTTTCAAAATAATAGATTTATGGGTTTTGTATTTAGTCAAAGAGGAAGACGAACCTTGTACTTCTATCGGCTCTGAAATTGAAAACCGGCAAAATATAGTCCAGAAAATCGAGCCGGAAGATAACCTCGAAGAAATCAACGTTGGAGATCAGTCTGGGTAAGAAAATTCAGATTGCTGTAACTTTTACCGATTATTCTAATTTAGTGATACGGGAAGACTAAATTCAGCCATTGGTTCATTATTTGGAACTTATATCAAAGGAGTTCAGAATCATAAGAACCGGGTTACGAAGGCCCATATGCTGTAAGGAAAATTCATAGGGTTTAAAAAATCAAAGATTTTAGAGCCAAGGAAAATCCCGAACTCGCCCCGCCTCCATCCAAGAGAGCCCCCAGCAAATTGGTGTAAGACTAGGAAAGTTTGAATCTGGGTTTACAAAAGTTCAATTTTAGACATGCCAAGTGCCGCGTATGCAAAATGAAAGTTCGCTTTTGTGACAGAAGGGCCCATTCTTATATGCATCTCGCATTGGATAACAATGTAAGAAGTTAGCATACTTCTGGAAAAATCGAAATTTTAGGTTTACCGATACATATGTCTCCACGAGGACTGTAAATTCGGGCATCATCGAAGATATATCGTCCGAAATCATTTGGTCATGATTCATGACATTCGGTAAGTTGCCACAGAAAAAATGTATAAGATTCAAAATTTTAGGGATGACTCAAAAATTGGAGATGCTTACAATGAGGAAATGGAGGATAGAGTCTTGGTGAGTAGATCGAAACAAAATTCTGGATTATCCGAAATTTATGAATCTACAAAAATTATCATGCATGTTTCTCCATATACTTCTGACCAGTGACAAGTTTAATAGATTAAAATTTATATGATGTTAATTTTTAAATTTCGAAGGTTATTTTTATACCTTGAGATATCATAATTTTAGGTGATGTACAAAGAGTGTTTCAACGAAGAACCCATGCCGGCTCAGAGCTCTAAATCTAAGGATGAGAAAGAAGACGATGAGCTTCCGAAGAAACGCCGAAGAAGAAAGAGGTGGATTCCAGAAAATGACGAGGATGAACAACTTTAGGGCATCTTATAAGCTAAAATACAAGTCCCTGTGCTTATATTTCAGATTTAAGTTAGAAGTTTTGGGACTTCTATTTTAGATGCCTCCTATTATAAGAAGTCGTCTAATCTGGAAAAAATTTCTGGTTTCAATGATCTTATATAAACAGTTACATTTTTAACTTGTTATTTTCAAGTGTTTGATTTAATAAACTTTGTTTCATTTATTATTGATTCCTGAGATCAATGTGAGCAATGACATACAAATTCTGAGATCAATATGAATAATGACGCATAAATTCCGAGGCCAGTCAAACCATACAATTGTCCAAACAAACGATTCGGTGGATTGGCGTAATGGAATGATGACGGGCGTGACCGTTCCTGCTCATCCGATTCAAGCCGATGATGAACTGAAGTTTTTCGACAAAATTAGCATATTATTTCAAAATATAATTTGAATTACCTTCCAAGGCGAGCACTTAACGAGACTAGCGTCATAGGGTTGTTCGTACGAATGAACAGATCTTGAAAATGCGGCTACCATGACACCATCGGTCACTTTTGTACTATAGACACGGACATTATTTACCTAGACATAAACAAATTAGCATAAAATATTTTTTCCTAATATAAGTTTACCTTATCAGGAGATGGGGACTTGTGTCCTTTGACATACTCATCAGTAATAAAGATTTGATCATTCCAAAGTCGAAGCATGATGGTGTCAATACCGGAGTGCTAAATTTTATAAGTTAGACATTTTTTCTCCTAAACTAGTTTTTCAGCCTCAAGGTTATATGCTGATGACCACTTTATAACGAGAGTAGTAACACTAAACTAAGGTCATCGCTACTTTGTGTGTAAGTTATTCACTCGCCTATGAAACTCGATCTTTATAAGCATGCGACCTGTCTTAAAAAAATATACTATTCAAAGATCGGTATATTTATGGCTGTTAAAATTGAATGGCCTTCGTTAATGAAATCTATCGTAGGGAAAATTTGGTATGAAATTGGTTTCACCTAGTATTGAGTAACTTTACACTTTATAAATTATGATGGTGGTCGCCGCATAGTAAAGTCGATAGACAATAGGTAATAAATTAGTTGGGCAAGGTAAATGATTTTTCAAGCAATAGTAGCAGGTGAGTTCAAAGAATTTTCGTACCATGCTGGACCCGAATCCGATTCCAGTCCATCCCGTCGTGCCGGATTTGATTCCGGTAAGTACAAATCGAAAACTCAGGGTACCATTCTTGACACCATAGGTGACTCGTTGTTTGACTCGGTGATTATCATAAGTGAACGAGCATGGTGCTGAGTATACCACCACTAAGGTTTTAGGTAATTTATACAAATATAAGAGAATTCTCACCTGGGAGTACAAATAATAGACCGAAAAATTGGTAAATCATACTGTGGCAGAATTTGAACCGAGATGGTAGCTGGGAAATGCGCGTTTCGACGAATATTTAAGGTCGGGAAAAATTCTAGATTTCTAGGGCGTGCGGAAGTTCGAGGGCCTCAGCAAAAACTTGTCCCTCTTCCGCTATTCGCCGAATTTTGGACCGGTCTCAGGCCCTAGGTGAACATTAACCAATTACGGAACGAGTGCAGGAGTGAGAATTTTTGGTTACCGACGCGTTCTAAAATGGAATATTTCGTATTTTTACCGGGAGTGTTCCAAATATTCCACGAAAAAATAAGCCAATTTGAGAGACCTTCTTTGCAAAACCACTGCAATATGTATAGAGAGGCCAAATGGTTTTCCATAATAGGTTGAATTTGGTAAATTTGATATCAGTGTGATGGTCGAGGTCGTGAATAACTCAAAACTTTTAAAATTCTCAGAAATGGTCATTCTATCAAAAATTATGATCATTTGAGTTTCGACGTTGTTCATGTCTTCAGAAGGCCTTTTTCGAAAAACCAACGACACCATCATTTCGGGCACTATTTATTACCCTAATTGGTGTCTTGGTTTCATCAAATTATCTACTAATTAACTGGGTAATTGAAACGTCGGAAAATTTCATGTGCTCTTTCTCTTCTTTGAAAAAGGGGAGACTTGGCCTCTCTGGTTATAATTCTAAACCAAATTCGATAATTCTTTCTGTTTGATTACCATAGATATCTAGTTTATCAGACACTAAAAGATAATTTTTTGGACATTGATTTCTACACAAATGCGCATTTTTCGCGTCATGATTGCATACTTTTCAGCCCGTACTACATTTACGCGTGAATGACGTTGTAAAAATTCATCCTTTCAGTATGTTGCGTAGATGCACATGGTGAACAGCTTTTGTTTCAGAACTGACCTCGGGTTTACATTCGTATGAGCCCCAGAATTTTTTGAAGCGCGACGACCAAACTTATCATAATGCTTTTTTAATGAAAAATTCATATATCCTTATGTACTAGACAAATTTTCGTAATTATTTTTTATTGTGTAGATCTTGAGTTGAAGAATAAAACAAAAATATAAAGAAAGCTTTTGCATACTCGCGCTCAGCTTGTCAAACTTGATCGATTGGTACAGGTATTGACTGGTTTTGATGCTTCTTGATCTATTTTGAACTTTTCAGTACGCAATTTATTGCAGCGCAAAACACATGCAGCCGAGCTCGGAGGCCTCGATTTTCGGATTCTCCACGTTTGATTGCATAGGTGAGTGAAGTGTCAGCTCAAAAAATTTTCCCTGTGTCAAGTCATTCTACGAGCCCTCAAATAATTGACCATAAACAGTTACATTTTTAACTCGCTACTCCCAAATGTTTGATTTAATCAACTTTATTTCATTTATTCTTGCTATTCCTGAGATCAATGTGAGCAATGACATACAAATTCTGAGGTCATTCAAACTACACAATTGTTCAAACAAACGACTTGGTGGATTGGCGTAACGGAATGATGGTGGGCGTGACCGTTGATGTCCATCCGATTCAAGCCGACCATGAACTGAATTTTTTTGACAAAATTAGCATATTATATCAAAATATAATTTGAATTACCTTCCAAGGTGTGCACCCGACGAGATTAGCGTCATAGGGCTGTTCATAAGAATAGATAGGCCTTGAAAATGCGGCTACCATGACACCATTGGTCAGTCTTGTACCATAGACATAGACATTATTTACCTAGACAAAAAATTAGCAGAGGATATTTTCCTTAAGCTTACCCTATCAGGATATGGGGGCTGGTATCCTCTGACATACTCGTCAGTAATCAAAATTCGGTTATTCAAAACTCGAATCATGATGGTGTCAATGCCGGAGTACTAAATTTCAAAAGCTAGCACATTTTTCCCTCCTAGACTATAATTTTTCGGCCATAAGGTTACACTGATGGCCACTCTAGCGAGAGTAATAACACTTAACTAAGGTCATTACTACTTTGTGTGTAAGTTATTCACCGATGAAACTCGATCTTTATAAGCATGCGACCTGCCTTAGAAAAAATATACTATTCAAAGATCGGTATATTTATGGCTGTTAAAATTGAATAGCCTTCGTTAATGAAATCTATCATAGAGAAAATTTGGTATGAAATTGGTTTCACCTAGTATTGAGTAACTTTACACTTTATAAATTATGGTGGTGGTCGCCGCATAGTAAAGTCGATAGACAATAGGTAATAAATTAGTTGGGCAAGGTAAATGATTTTTCAAGCAATAGTAGCAGGTGAGTTCAAAGAATTTTCGTACCATGCTGGACCCGAATCCGACTCCAGTCCATCCCGTCGTACCGGGTCTGATTCCGGTAAGTACAAATCGAAAATGCAAGGTCCCATTTCTGATACCATAGGTGACTTGTTGGTTACCATAAATGAACGAGCATGGTATCGAGTGTACCAAAACTGCAGAAATTCAGAGTAAGTACCCAAAAAATCAAAGATTTTTCACCTGGGAGTACAAATAATAGACCGAAAACTTGGTACATCATACTGTGACAGAATTTGGACCGAGATGGTAGCCGGGAAGTTGCGTTTCGGTGAATATTTAAGGTCGGGAAAAATTCTAGATTTCTAGGGCGTGCGGAAGTTCGAGGGCCTCAGCAAAAAACCCGTCCTTCTTCCGCGATTGACCGAGTTTTGGACCGGTCTCAGACCTCAGGTAAAAATTGATCAATTACGGGACGAGTGCCGGAGTGAGAATTTTTGGCTACCGCCGCGTCCTAAAATGGAATATTTCGTATTTTTACCGGAGTGTTCCAAATATTCCACGAAAAAATAAGTCAATTTGAGAGGCCTTTTTTGCAAAAGCAATGATAAGAATAGTCAAATGATACGCGTATATAGCAGGGGGTGAAAGGGAAAATGAATTGCCAGATCAAAGTTAGGTTCATTTTTCTGTTTCTTTATTAAGGGGCGTGATTACCTAGACGTCCTTATAAGTTAGAAATGGTAGTAGATTGCCCGAGGGTGGTTGTTGTATTTCTCTTTCGGTTTTCTCAATTTACTATTCTTTGCGTTTCTTGTTTTCTTTGTCCTTACATCTTGCCTCAAGTCTGTCGTCGTCCTTTCAAAGTGTGAAAAAGTAGTTTGATCCGATTTCATTCGTGATGTTGACCATGTGTAACTTTCGAAAGATTTGAAAGTAACACAATGTTTCACAATACACCAAATTTGCTCACTTAAATGCTGCAAATATCAGTTTTAAAATATATTTGAGATTAAAAAATATCGGTGATCAAATCTTTATCCAAATAATCGACGATCAACTGCTTTCGTCGTACTACTCGAGGCAGTCCAGGTCATCTGGATGCTACACAAAGCAACTGAACAAGGCGAAGTTTCTTCGTTTTCGAAAGTTGTTTTCAAATTATGACCTTCCCGAGAAATTAGCATAGTTGCAAAAAATGAACGAGAAAAAGTCATGAGAAAATTAGAGAAAAAGTGCGTTTCCGTTCAGAATAGTACGACGTGGGAATGCCACCGGTTGATCGCAAGACGACAAATTGAAAAATCGGGCAAGTGATTGAAATGCACGACGAACAATGATGAGTTTGCTCGATTCATTTGCAAACACCGTAGTGCATTACACGCTCATTTTGTCAAAATTTTCAAAGCTAGCCAACTCTTACGCGTACTTTGGTTAGTCTCGTCGCAATACCTGCATATAAACTATCTTTTATAGTTAATTTTTATCGGAAATTTTTAATCTATGCTGCTCCTTTGATTCGAAATGAATGATATCGATCAATTTACATCGAAGGAATTGTGTAATTTTACCGGAAAGCTGCAGGGAAATGAAAAGGTTTGGTTTTCTTGATAAGGCAAATATTCGAAGCCTACTATTTTAGATTTTATGTGTAGGTGGCAGCCCTTCTGAGCTATTTATCGGTACGAATCAGGGCAGGATTATTCATATCAAAAATGAGTCCAATATTTACAAAGTCAAGGGGATCTTGGAGTTGCCTCAGGTTTGAATTATTCGTTATAGGACCAACATCCGATTTTAGAAGTCTCCGATCACTCAAATAGAAGATGCCTCTGCCGTTGAAATAATTCTATTAGTCTGCGACGAGACACTATTCGAGCTTCATAAGGAGACGTTTCAGGTTAATATTATTATGATAGATAATTCTCTGTAAACGAGATTTAGTTTGTTGGACAACACTTGAACGTACTCAAATTCGCCCTGAATCTATCCCCAGACGAAGACGATCCATTTACGCTTCAATTAGCTTGCGCTCATCCTAATAACCGAATTGAAGTTTGCAAGTTGAAGAACGGGAAGCTCGAAACGACGCAGAAAATATCGACTCCTGACCAAGTTGTCGAACTTGTCTATAATAAGTGAGACGATATTAGAAAGATAAAAGAAAAATCGATGAAATCCAGGAATGCCATAAGTTACGCTACCAATTCAAGTTATTACGTGTGCAATTTGGAAACGAGGGGAAATCTTCAGCTTTTTCCATTCGACGATAAGACCGTGCCGAGCATTTGCAAAGTGGATGCTAATGAATTCCTATTTAATGGTATGGACGGTCTGGCGGTATACGTGGATTGCAAGGGGATTTCCACAAGACCCCCAATGATGCTTGAGAAAGGATGCTCAAATTTGGAATGCAAAGGCGATACGATATTCGCCCTAATTAACGCGACAGTACACATTGTTAGGTATTATACTACACATTTTAAATTAATTATTATTTTAATGGTTTAGCTCTGAAACCATGAAAACAATTCAATTGATAGAAATTGAAAGCGCTGAAGACATTAGCATTCTGGATGGATGCTTATTTGTAATAGCTAAAGAGAAGCTCTATCAAATTAGTTCGGTTGAATTCGAATCTATCGTAGGTTTAATAAGGTTTTTTGTGATTACAATAATCGTTCAGATTAAATCCCTACTAAATGAAAAAGCTGATTATCAAAAAGTGGTTGACATGTTTGAGCAAAAGGATATCGAGGCTTTGTCTGACTCGGAATTATCTCATCTTTTCGAGGCAAAACGAAAGCTGGCTTTCAAATATCTGGAGGATAAAGCTTATGGAAAAGCCGAAGAAATATTCGATGATTTAAACATCGATCCTTTAATTGTAAGTCGCATATTTTTGATTAAAGTCAAAATGAATTTAACTAATTTAGGTAATTACCGAGTTAGAACAATCAGGCTCAGTAGATAACAATGTCGAATTCTTATGTGGCTATCTCCAAAAATATCGCATTCAGCATGGCAGTACTGTAAGTATATTTTAGATTTAGTCATATATCAGATTTATTAGGCCGAATTGGATCAAGCTCTATTCAAACTGTTGCTAAGTCGAGACCGGATTTCTGATATACTCGGACTAGAAAGCTTGAATTTACAAGATGAAGACATCCAAAAGTTGGTGGATAAAGGCTACTTCTACGCTGCATCGTGTCTATATTGGGATATGAAAGATAAAGTTAGTTAATACAGTAAAATTTCAATAGAATACCCCAAGTTTCAGAAGAATACCATTAAACTTTGGAAGGAATTACTTGGGAAATCGAAAGATGATAAGATGTTGGATGTAGAGGAGATTTTCAAGCGGGTCAAACTTGAAATGAATCAGGAAATACTTTGTGAAATATTGCCAAGCCTCGTTAGTCATGATGTGGATACTGTAGTCCAGGTGCTGATTTATCTCAACTAAATTTAGATAGGTATTTTAGATTGTTACTCAACGAAAACTACCACCTTCGGGAGTTTCCAAGTTTTTAAAGAATTATAAAACTCCATACTGTAACTATCTCGAGTCTTGGAGACCTGCTTCAGAAGTTCAGGAAGAGTTGGCTGAGTTGTATCTTGAAGATATCAAGGAAGGAAGTTGGTATATTCTCAGAGATTTACAATTTGTGCAAGTTTTAGAGAACGACGTTCGGCAAAAGCTTCGAAAGATACTGCTCGATGGCGATGATAAAGTCATTCAAAATATCAAAGACAAGTTCCCTAACGCTAAAACTTTCGCTATTGAGCATCAGTTAATCTCAGCCAGAGTATTAATCATTCCAACCTTCAAGTAAATTTGAGAACTTTAGAATAACCCGGATGAAGCCTTTGAGAAGATCGTTAATGAATTCAAAGATTACGATACGGCTGAAATGCTCTGTGTGAAATATTCGAAACTCGTCATCAAATTACTGGATGCTTATCTAAAATCTGATAAGTTAGTCCAAGCTTAAGAATTTCATCGAGTTTAACATATCAGGCAAGAACACATGCCGAGAATGTTGAATCTACTCGAAAATGTCAGCGGTCAAGTCGATGCCCAGGAAATCATTCGGAAACTACCTCAAAATATCGAATTGCCTAAGGTTACTTCAATTTATAATGTATTAAATACAGGGTGATTCACGCTATTTTTATACTTTATTTTTGACCTAATTTTTTCTAATGATTATTTTTGAGTAAAGTCATATATTTTCACATTTCTCCCACTCACCTAAATCGATATCCGTTAACCGTTTTCAAAAATAATCACTAGGAAAACTTTTAGGCCAAAGCAAGTTATGAGAATAGCGCGAATCACCCTGTAGTCGAATGTTCAGGTGGAAAACTTCCTGATCAAAGCGATGCATAATAAGCTATCCGAAGATACAACTAATACCTTGAAAGAACAGTTTATCGAAATAGCCTTGAAGAATCGGAACCAAGTCGGATCACGACCTCCTGTCCGAGTTAGTATCGAATCCTAAGAGTTCCAAGGTTGGAATTTTAGATCGACGAAAACTCCCAATGCCCCGTCTGTCATGAAACCCTATCATTCGAATCGAGTTTGACCTGTCTCAAAACAGGCTACGTTGTGCATACGAACTGTGTTAAGAATCCTCATATATGTCCGGTTACTGGTAAATAGTGTGATATATTGTGAACAAATCGTGCCAATAAATAATTTATCATTCAATTTTATACTGCACAAGTATTCATGAGCATGTTTATGCCTTAATTTTATATTTGCTCTCAGATATATTTAAAGTGGCCGCAACTAACTATCATTCGATGACATTGTAAACCAGGCGCGTTTAATAGTGGTTCGCGCCACTTTGGTAATCGAAACGCCACACTTTGCCCTTCGTCCGCTTACAATTTCACCCTATCTAATTCGAATCTTCAGAAATGCACTCTCAATCCGGTCCGCTGATTCGATCTCAGCGTCAGAACAGTCGACCTGCATCGACATCCTCTCAGCATCAGACTTCTGAGGAGAACTCCATCAAGAAAGAAGTGGAGCACGTTTTTCGTCTAATTTTTAAATGCACCACTTCCAGACCGAAGACGAACCCATCGAGGACTTATTCGAAGAGGAGCTCGTAGTGCTGCCCGATGGAGTGATTTACGGCGGCGACGAAGTAGTGGATTCCATCGAGATACCACTTCCGTCCGAGTTGTTCACCGACATCTGTAACAGGCTGAATCCGAGCGAAATGAGCGACCCCTATCGGGTCGAGGTGTGGAAGCAGTACTATAGGATTTCTCAGGTATCGTGCAAATCTAAATGATCAACGATAGTCCTGAGCCAAGATTCTATAGTGACTTTGGTTTCAGCAAGTAATCCTGGAAGGCGACCAGCGTGGGTGGATCGCTTGCTCGCTCTACTTCGTCATGGCCAACACTGCAGTGAGCAAGCGATCCAATCTGAGGATGTCGAGGAAATTCCCGTACTCGGTTCACTCGATCATCGAAGCCTGTGGAATCAGCACACTGGAGTTTTTTGACAAACTCAACAGATGGCTGGACATCTTGTCTGCCTCCAGAAGAATGGTCGACTTTGCTAGGAAAATCCAAGACTCACTCGCTGTATCAGCAGTGGTGTTCAAGAAGCTGCTTCCAGTGTACCGAAGACTCTTTTTGCTGGTTTCAGAGCAGGTACAGAAATGCTTCTTCAACCATTTCAAATTAGCTACATTTTAGGACTCGCAAAGACACAACTCCATCTCATCGCAGAAACTGTTCACCCTGATCTGGACCATGTTCATTACGATGAGAAGTAAGCATATGGGGTTGATCATTCTCTTGACTCTCATTTATTCCAGGATCACTTCCCGCCGATGACCTACTGAGCGCTTTTCATCTGTTACTTTGCGTCGTGGAAGATGTCTACAAGAACATGTGCAAGATTCATGAGGAGCATATCAATGCTGATTACGGTATTTCTTTTGAATTTTGCTTTCTTCAATATCGCTGTTTTCAGCAAATTACCTGACGGAAAGAAGAGAGACAGTCTTGGAATCCCTGTGTGTCACATTTGAAGGGGTGATGCTTGACGCGAAGCACTTTAAGGTCCACGTCTACGAGAAGCGGGTCGATCAAATACTAAATCTGAATCAGCCACTGGACTTCTCCAAGGACTATGAAACTTACATGTAAAGAAAAATTTCGATATCATTGAAGATCTGGTTGGTTTCAGGAAAAAGTGGAACTCGACCTACGAGGATTTGATGCTGAAGAAGTCGGAAGTGGACGAGCGGATTTTCATTCCGAAGAACATCGCGACGATCTTCGATCCGGCCTTCGACGCATCCGCTATCGAAATCCTGAGGCGTGGCGATAACACTTCATTCGCTGATGCAGAATTGCTTCTGAGGATGGCGACTCAAAGTTGCCTCGAGCGATTGAGCGATGACAACTATCAGCCTGCACCTGGATTCACGAAGAGGTTGGGAATTGTTCGCCAATAAAATATGAAAGTGTAATTTCAGCTACACCATCAGCAGTGATCAATTGTGCATGCTGACTCCTCTTTCTGCGACCATCGCAAATCCATCGAAATTGAACATGATCGTGAAGGAGTTCGACTTGGAGGCATCAGCACTGAAGTCGATCTGTGTTGGCATGCAGCAGAATCCGCTGGAAGACATCCTGGAGATGGGCAAGAACTTGACTGATCGATTCGAAACGATCGTTCGGGACGAAGAATCCAACAATACCCAGTTCGACGCAAGCTTCTCTAGTTGTGTGGCGAGACACAGGTACTTTTATTTCTAACAAATAGGAGACTTTGAATCTTTTAATTCAGAGAACTTGTCTATTCGCTGTATCTGGTGCTGGTCGAGAAGATAATCGTCGCTGAAAGAGGAAGGAATACGCCAACTGCTCAAGCTATTCGACGTGGAGAGAAGGAATACGCAAACATCTTCCGTCATCCAGACCTTCTGAAATCACTCTTCGGGTGCGCGTTGGAGCTGCTCATCTACAGCTACGAAAGCGAGCGAGAATTCCCTTGGAGCTTAAAGATCATCGAGCTGGCGCCTATTACGTTCCACAAGATCATTGAGAGCGTCGTGTCGTCTGTCGATCAACTCACCAGGGACATGGTTAAGCATCTCAATAAGGTAAAGAATTTTTAGCTATTCTCCACTATAAACGAGAGAACACAAAACCTCATTGATTCGAATTTCAGGTAGAAGAGCGGATCGTCGAAGAGCTTGCTTGGTCTGTGGATTCCCCTATCTGGGCGAAGATTTCTGGAAATCCAGTTGCCGTGCCGATGTGGAAAGACGCTTGGAACATGGCGAGGAACTCTGGCATTGAAATGGACGATTTCGCCGCTGCGAAAAAGCGCATTTTGAGTGAGCGAATGTCTGGAAATGGAATTTCTCAAAACGGACAGCCGCAACGATTCAAACACCCGGTGTTGTTCTTCTTCAAGCGGGTTAGATCATCAAATCCTTGATACTCTGAATACCTACGATTCAGGTCTACTACATTTGCTGCACTCGTCTGACCGACCTGTGCGAGCGATGCCGTGTGGACGACACTTCGAAGAGCCAGATTTGGACGTTGATGTGCCACATCATTCGGCACGAGAATTCCCTGCTCTGTGGTCGCCATCTAGATCAGAACCTGATGTGCGCCGTCTACATCATCGCCAAAGTCAATCGGATGGATCTACAGTTTCTCGAGATCATGTCACACTACAGACATCAGCCACAGGCTAATTCGTCGATCTACAGGGATGTGCCGATCGAGGCATCGCTTCACTCGCCTTCCCCTGGAAGTGACGATGGAAATTCCAGGGATTCTATCAACACTGTTACAACTCAAGTAGAACATCATTAAAAGATTACATGTATTGGAAAAAAAACCTATGACTGTGATTTCAGGGATCTACCGCATCAAGACTCCGCAGTGATTCAACTATTCCAGTACCTGGAGTTAGCAGCGCCCCACCCACTCCAGAGCTTGTGCCTTCGCAGTCCCAACAAACAGGAGTATCAGCGTCAAATCCTTCGACTCTGGAACGAATCCAGCGAGTCGACATCATCAAGTACTACAATGCCGTGTTCAGACCAAGGTTTATCTCGTTGAAGTCCCTGAATTCCAACGAACTCAATTTTTCAGAGTGGAAGAATTCGTGAAGCGCATGGAGCGGGATGACCCCCAGATCGAGCTTACAGCTCTTCCAATTCCTAAGGGATTCGGTCTATCCCCGGTAAAGAAATGCATTTCCGACCGAGTACTGATTCAACCACTCGTCAAATCGACGTATACGGGACAGCCTGAGAGGATGATCAAGTTCAACATGGTCACAAGTCCGAGAAAGGTAGAGCTAAATCGGAATTCTAGAAAGACGATGAATTTTCAGGACCTTCGAGACATAAATCGAATTGTCGGGTCGGCCCATGCGCAAAACCGCTACCAACCGGCCGGGACGATCATTTACAAGTCAAAAACTTGAAGTTTCTCATGGAAACCCTGAAAAACTTGATGAAACTCCCCAGGGACTACACTTACAATGAATGCCTTTCATTATCTTCATAATTTCCTTGATTCTTGAATTACCCGATGTGCTTTTGTATTTTTCAAATAAAGATTTTTGAATTTGTGAATGAACAAAAAATAGCAAGACATGCTCGAAATTGAATCTAGATTCATTGAATTGGCACTCAGGAAGTCGTCAAATGAAATGGCTGGCTGGCTTTCTCTGGTTGCTTCCTTTTTCTCTCTTCTCCCAAATTTGTGAGAGTGCATCAGTTTCAATTGGGGAAGCTTCCCAACATAAAGCACTAAATCTCTCAACATCCTCCTATCCAAAGAGAATTTCTAAAGAGCAACATCTAGCCAAAAATGGATTGTATTGAACCCCTGGTGGAGCCTCATTTTTGGTAAGTTACTTAATTTTTTCCAAAATTGAACAATCTTCAGGATGTCTTCAATTGTTCAAATTTCCATAGCGGGATTTTCAATGATAGGGAATTGCATAATCATGGTAATTATGAGAGATGCGGTACCGATTCCGGCCGGGATGAGGAGAATGATGGTATTTTTAAGTTTGAGATATTTTTCATCTTTCAAAAATTCTCGAGATTTGAGTAAATCGAATTTAGGCGTCTCTTTCGGTTAGCTTTGCCATGCTGGCTGGAGTACAATTGACGAGAAATCTATTCGCCATTATTTCCATGTATCGTCCTTGCATCAATTTAGTACAAATGGAAGTTAGAAAATTGACAAAGTTTAATTTTTAGACTACTACCTTAACTTGCAAGTTGATAGAATTCCCACTAATTTTTTCCTACATCTACGCGGCAGCATCAACGTTTTTTACTTCACTTTGGGCTACGATCAACACCAAGTACGAAAAAATCCTTAGCCGCGTTTACACACCAATAAAACACCTATGTCTCAACATTAGATGGGGATTTTCAGGGAGGAAAGAGCAGTAATCCCATGGTTCGCAGCGTGTTCGGCTTGGGAGAGCTCGATTTTGGTCGGATCCATTGCGTTAACCCTTATCTTTACCGCATTCGACTTCGACATGGAAAATATCACTTTGTCGAGGGCATGTAAACAAACTTAAGAGGGCTGATCTAATTTTTCAGTGCTCATTGCTACTAGCCCTTCGAAATCCAAATCTCGGATTTTTACTATTGACCTGTCTAACTGGATTTATCACTTTGTCAGTGGGAATCATAGCGTTCATCACCTATTCTACCGATCAGCTGTAGGTTTAAATTAAATTCGACCTACAACTGATAAATTCAGGCAAAAACCCTGGTCATATTTAGCATTCTGCCTGAAAGATGTCATTTGTTTCGAAGGAATACTATGGTTGATTTCATTTTTAGTGACTGGAGTAGTAATTCTATATCGACACATTTTTATCACGCATTGTGAAGCGGTAGTTCTGTTTAAATTATACTTTATTGCAGTTTTTCCAGTGCACCTATTACGCGATACAGTTTTTCTTTGTTTTCATACCACTATTGGTATCCTTCTTACATCCTATCATTTCAATTTGGTAAGTTTCGTAAACAAATTTAACATTTATAAAATTTTAGGTACATTTTCCCAGTACGAGATGCCGCTACAAGGACTTTTCCATATCTAAACTATTTTCTCCCAGAATACGTTATTCTACCACCCTCATATTTGGATAAAAGATCTGAACGTAACTTTCCTGGACTTGAAAAACTTTGCCCTTCAAAATTTAGGCCTGAAATACTCAATTCGTGATAAAGGGACTTCAATTGAAGAGAAAGAAAGTCTATCGAATGGAATGACCAAAGCTAATCTTTTGGAAGAAGCTTGAATAATTTGAAAAATGAACTTGTTTATTATTTGATTTTCCTGGAAAATATGATTTGAGATTTTTGTTGCATATTGATTTTTGCCAAATTGCGTGCTAAGGGGTGGTTTTATTATTATTGTTGTGGACCTGAGCTTAATTCATTCAGGTAAGTACAATTCAACTAACTTCGGGGAATTTTTGGATCCAGGAAAAACAAGCCATGAGAATTGGACCAGATCCAAATCTTCCAGGTCTTATTTCATATTCTTACCCGAATTTTTCCACGATTTTCGACTTGGTTTTCCTTCAAATATAAACTAATACGATTTTCACTCATTTAAAAAACTTGATGGGCAAGTTGCATGTATCCAAAAGCCTTTAGAGTAGGTCGGTCATTTGCAATTCAAATATTCAAACTTATGGCCCCTCGCTCCACGTTAATGCCAATATTTATGTCCCTAATTTTTCGTCTAAGGCCGTCGATCAAATTTGCAGAAAAATTTTAGAAGATAGTGTAAACATAGGCAAAATTTGCGAAAAAATCCGATGAAAAGTGTCAACATAAACAATCGTGTCATTCATTGTTGCCTGTTCATGCGGAAATTCGTCCAAATTTGACTCGTCGATGCATTTTTGAGCGACAATTTTTGGTGTCCTCGAATTCTCTGAACCCCCGGAATTTGTTGTTTGAAATCCATCGAAAAATAGGGCGGTAGGGGTAAAAATCGCGTCTTTCCTAACCTTTTGAGGTGCTGGCCAGGGACGCAGGGAGAATTTTTCAAGCCTAGCCCGGTTGCGTGCCACGAATTAATGGATTCTGGTTCGATCTGTTCTTATTCTCTATCTTTGCATCTCTCTACTTATCACATGATACCTAGTTTATTAGGCTCTATCTCTACTTTAGCTCAAAATGCTCTAACAGATGAGCCAGTCTATTGAATTTCCGTATAGTTTTATACATTTTTTATTTTTAAAATAACTATCTGAAAGAATTATCATTCTTCGCATCCTTCAAAACGATTATGTCTCACATCCGGATTTTCGCGGACTTAAGACTAGGATTTTTGAAATCTCCTTTGAAGCTTATTTAAGCGTAGTTATTCGTCTGTCCTGCTCATCCATCTGAATCTGCATTAGTATTCATTTATACGAACTATATATTTCGCCTGAATTATATTATATAACTTAGGTAACCAATTTAGAAGTACTAAAATATAATGATAAATAAAGTGTGCCCTTCTGACTGTTCCACGACAGGATCCACCATTGCAGAATCAATTCAGTCAGCATCAAGCTCGAGTTCATATACCAACAGAGGAATCGGAATGCTGATTACGGCCGTTGCTAAGGTATGAAAATAATTCGTTATTTAATAAAAACTATATTCTTAGTTCATATTATTTACAAGTTATATATCAGAATATTTGATGACCTCCAAGAATCCCTTGAATATTTTTGACTAATCTATGATAAAATCATATCATTATTTCATCAGAAATGCGCCTTTGAATATTTAAATTAGGATGATGACATATGTGAAACATAATATTGGTCTGCAATATGATATTTTAATAAATTTAGATCCTCGGATTTATGTCCCGAAGGTTAGAAAGGCGAGCATCCATACCTTCGAGTGATAACTCATCCATAGACTCTCCGAACCCAAATCAGGTAAAATTCAAGCCTGCTTAAATTAAATAGATTTGTTTTCAGCTACCCCTACCATTGTATCAACATCAGCAGTCATCTACGAGAAAGTAAGTATTTTATCTATTGATTAAAAGTTGTATCGATTATGAAAAAATAATTTCTATTTTTATCACTCAGGATTTCCTTCCTGAATTTTCTCTTAGAGACGAGATTTTAGAATTCTTTAAACCCCATCCGCACACGCTATATCCCTCTATCCTAATATTTCAACATCACTTTAGCGCTTGTTTTTGTGGTATCGCGTGTTTTAGAAATCAAGCGTATTTCATCAATACTTTAGATTTTTTGCTGTACATGACGTCTAAAAGTAATTTATTCATAAAAATAGATCATTAATAAAAATAGTGAGTAGTACGGAAAATCCCGAAGAAAAGATAACGATTTTTTATTTAGAAATTTCATTAAAACACGTTCTCAGCGATACTCAACCAAGTCTGAACCTAGAAATTGAGATCTCAATATGGGGCTTATTCAATAGAGAAGTTAATTCTAAACAACTTTGTAGCTGGACGTTTTTCACGAAACCCTCGAAAAATAGCTAAAAATCGACTTTCTAGGTGAAAATTAGTATACTTCGCAGGAAATCGATTTTTCGGGTACTTACATATCGATATCTATCTTTCTGACGTCAGGTTCGGATTCTCCGTGTATTTTTACTCTAAAACAGCTGATGACATCTGAAAATGTGGTTACGCACTTCACATTCCCTTTCACCAAAGACTATGCATTTTTGCAAATAAACAGTCCATAACGAGGAAAAATCCCAAAGCTCATACGATAATGAATTCGAGATTTGTTTTTGAATGAAAATTGTTCAGTATGACAAAATCTACAGAATACAGAAGGAGCAAATTTTTCTCAGCGTTATTTGTCTTGTAAAAACCGTGCAGGTTGAAAGGTAAAAAGTTATTACGCAAAAAAGTACACATTTCCGTTAAATTTGCGAAGTATACTAATTTTCGCCTAAAAAGTCGATTTTTAGCTATTTTTCGAGGGTTTCGTGAAAAACGTCCAGCTACAAAGTTGTCTAGAATTAACTTCTCTATTGAATAAGCCCCATATTGAGATCTCAATTTCTAGGTTCAGACTTGGTTGAGTATCGCTGAGAACGTGTTTTAGCATATTTACATTTATTAATAGCTTTAAATATCAGTATTCTTCGAAACTCTAATAGTTCCTACATCAAACATCCTCTAGTTGCTATTTTTAGCCTGATAAGATCGTGCTAAGGAACAATTTCCTGAATGTTTCAGACTGGCGTTCGGTCAGACTTACGAAAACGAGAAATCGAAACCACTGAATGACTTCTATAATAACACAACTTTGGCAAATATATCTAAACTATTCTGTGCTATCGTATTGATAACCGCTCTTTTGATGGTCATGACTCGAGGACTTCAACATTTCTCGGAGGATCAAGCAGATTCCCAAAATCCTGTTCTTATCCATCCTAAAGCGCTGAGCCATAATCCAAATCACAATCTAACTGTGACGTAGTAGTCCTCACGTCGTACAATATCTGGCTTAAACGACTTACCCTTAATCAGTTAACATGTTTTGAATTCTAAATCAAGCATGATAAATCTCGAGTTTCAGATTTACAGTGACGTATAATATCTTGCTTAAATACCTATCCTTAATCATGTAATTCCTGAAACTTCGCTTTTACGTGTATCCGATCTGGGTAATTCTAATCTGTCCCACAGACAGCATGCTTCAACTCTAAGTGGATTAAAATTGTGCAATTACTTATTTTTCTTTTTGCAAAACCTGATGACTCATACTAAGTGTCCTTAATCTACAGTAATCTTGCAATAATCGTTGAATTTCAAAGTTTTATTGATACAGAGCTTCGCATAATAAATAAATTTACTCAAACTACTTTTGTTTCGCCGCAAGTTCTTCAAGCTCTTTGTGAAGTCGGTTCATTTGGTCATTTCTAAAAATAACTTAAATATAAATCGGAGTTTAAAAGTACCTGATAATATCGATTAGAGGCATATAAACTTCTGTGGCAGCTCGATTTCCCCAGATAAAGTCCAAATGATTGAAATCCATCAACTTATAGACTCCTTTCAGGTACTAGATAGGTACTTATAATTGCTATTAGATATTATATTGTATAGGTCAAACGAAGTCACAGTTCGTGTGTTACAGAGCGCCTTGCAAGAAATGTGCGTCACGACTATGCACTAAGAAGGAGGCAGAGTGCCAGAGAAAGGTAAACAGCAGGGGACAGTAGAAAGAGTGGTACACAATTTCCTCTGCCTCTCTAGTCTTTTTCCTTATTTTTTCAACACGCGATTTGTCACTTCATTCGACCAGAACGATACCGTACCTGAGTAGGCAGCTTCTTCAATAGATATCTTTCGACATCAGATTGATCAGCTAGCGTATCGGACGGTGACCACCACAAGTACATGTCTGTACGAATTCTTGTAATATCGTATAGGGGAGGAGTCTTCTAAAATAGGTCCTTCTAATTTTAAACACTAAAGTAAAAGGACCTGTCCGTAGTGTTGTTCGTTCTTCTTCGCACTGCCGTAGTCGTACATTTGATGAAGGCCGGAGTGTACTTGTTGGACCCAATGAAGCATGTTCTGCGTAGAAGTACCGCCTGGCATATCCGATAAGAAGACTTCCAATCGAGACTAAAAATCGTAATTAATTTTTTAAATCTATAAAAGTCGATTACGATATTCATCTGGTGGCTTTCCGGACCGCAAAGTAAGAAGAGGAAATTCTCACAGGCGTAGTCAACTAATGTCTGAATTTTGAGTTGTGATTTGAAGATATGGAGCTTCATACATCCTTGCAATAGATCTGCTGATACTTGTGAACCGCGCCGTTCTCTGGCAGGAACTGATTCCTGCCCATTATTTCGAAGAACACCTGAAAACTTTTTATAAAAAAGTTATTATTTTAAGCGTTTTACATCAACATCCCACATGTAATTGTCAGCAAAGTATTTAAGAATTCCAGTAATGTTCGCTACAGTACCGACTGGGGCTAAGGCAAAGAATTGTCTGATCTTCGGAGCGATATTCGAATCTACAGACAATTTAGAGAACATCGTCAGAGTACCTAAACTCGGGCAATTTCATCTAGGATTATTGAAAATTTCAAAATTGGCAATTATAGATAGAGCCCACAAATACAACGTATACTAATTTCCCTATTCATCCGACATTGAAAAATTCTTGCAAACGTAAAGGAAATTTTCGAAGTACTAATTTTCAGAAACCCTGCCTTGAGAATGACCGACATAGTAGAGACTTTGCTGCTTTCCCTGAGCTAACGCGTAGTCGATCATAGCGTCCAGATCCGATTGAGCCATTTCGTCCCAACTTAGTTGAACTTTTAAAAATTTATTTCTTTAACCAACCTACCTGAATTCCCAATAAGGATGCTCATTTGTATCTAATGTTTCGTGGCCGATACTAAAGAAATTTTATATTCACTTTTCTGAGGCTCAACTAACCTCCATTCAGAACCCCTCATATTACCCAGCCACACATCAAAGCCGGCGTCAGCAAGAATATAGCCTAAGTTTCAAAATAAACTAATTTTCAAGTATGAATTACCTAAAGCGAGGTGAGGCAAATTAGTAATCCAATTGGAGCAACTTGCTAACAGACCGTGTTGAAGGAAAACGATGTCTTTTTGGTGAGTGCCATTTCCTGAACCATTATGAATGGTATATTACCAAAATCTGTGACGATACCAAACTTTCCATATGGGATTCGAATTAAACCAAGGATGTACCCATCACGAGTGGTAACGTGGTGAACTTCGACTGGGTAGCCCCAATATTGAATGATTTCGGGCTTAAAGCATAGGGTTTAAATTGCTTTTTCGAGGCAGGGCTATATTGTTGATGAATGATCGCTTGGAATAAAATAAAAGGACGCGTTTCTTTCTCTCACCCTTTTGAGCCTCAAAATACGCGCACAGACGACAATTGTTCATTTGGCTTTTTTCCTTACTTTCTTCGTACCTTCACAATGAGAGCTTTCTAATGATCGTTTTTCATCGATACTGATAGAGATGAACTGACTGATTAGCACAAAAATTATGAAAAAGAGAAGAAGACAAAAAGCCAACGTAAAATTGTCGTCGAACCGAGGAAGATTCGTGGTGCACAAAAAGGGGAAGAAAGAAACGCATCCCTTTTACTTTATTTCAAGTTATCGTTCATCGACAATACCACAGTCATATTCTGCTCTGGATCATGTAGGGTAGCCGAAGCCAGGTATAAAATTGAGCAAAGCACCCATAATTTGTTCAAGAAATCCATTTCCTAAAAATAACTAGCTGAAACTTTCTGATTTCTGAAAGGAACTAGAAAATAATGAAGTCTATGTTGAACAGAAGCCCATCATTAAAACGCTAAATCATTGTTCCGGAATTATAACTGATAACCCCTTAACATCTTACCATCTATAAACTAAATTCTTTGTTCCCAAATTAGTGATAACCAGCTAGATAGTATCAAAGCACGTCATAATCACGCAATTTCTGTGCTTCATGCAAAAATCAGAAACTTCTCGATAAAACTTTATTGATTTTGACAGCCACAAGTTTTTTTGCAGTAAAGAAATGTCTCTCGGTTGGAGCAATAGCCTAGTTGTCCAGCCGCAACACAGCTGAATTGTAGTAAAACGTTGAAAATTGGAAAACGAAAGTACTTGGGAAGTAAATCCGAACATTCTTCAGCGGAAATGAAAGTTCTTGTCCTCGTAGTTGGTTCATTTTCATTCACAGAGTTAAAATGATTAGATTGAGTTGTTGAAGCTAACAAAGGAAGCAATTGATCTCGGGCTGGCTTTTTTGAATGAGAGCAAGTGGAGCCTACCAAATCGACATAGCCGATTACAAATATGTAAAAATTTGTTTGCGAATGAGCTACTCTATTCCTCAAAAATGTCTATATATTCGTAATCAGCGATGTCGATTTGATAGGTCCCACTTATTCCCATTCAAAAGCCGGGCCCGAGGTCAAATGCTTTCCTTGTAAGATTTCTATAATTCGAATATATGAAATACTTCAATATACCTGGAGCTAGTGGTAAATCCGTACTCACAAGAATTGGGACATCATTCTCCGGATCAGTGGAATTGGAACTAACTAAAATAACTTAAGTCCAGAAAAAATACCAAAATTTCAAACCATATCGATAACTTATCGAAGCTTTAGTCTTCACGATTGTATTGTAAACTCTGATTCCCATAAAGTTATAGATGGATCGATACACTACATTCACGCCATATTGCTTCATACAGATTCTGAATGTTTGCGAAAAATTATTCCTCACGAGTTTTGAAACCCAGACCTAATTCCGGTATAGTTCTGATCAGGACCGATCTTGATCTCCACTGCCCCAAACGTACAGCCATAAGTATCAGCTACTATGTCCAATGCTCGAACGATGATTTCAATTGTCGTATTTTCAGGGGACTATAAATAGAGAAATTAACATAAATAAAATCCTTAAAGATACCGTTATCCAATAGTCACACTCCATTAGGGGTAACAGATAATCTGTCGGTTTCAGGTCCTTCAGCATATTCGATCTCAAAGAAACATTGAATCGCTGCCAATCTGGTTCAGCAGTCAGATTTCTGCCACAAATATTTGGCTATAAATTAAACTCTCACATTATGGCGACATATTGAAATTGGAATTTTACTCACTAGTCTTTCACAATTTGGCCCTGAATAAGCTCC
This sequence comes from Diploscapter coronatus, assembly GCA_964036155.1. Classification (NCBI taxonomy): domain Eukaryota; kingdom Metazoa; phylum Nematoda; class Chromadorea; order Rhabditida; family Rhabditidae; genus Diploscapter; species Diploscapter coronatus. The sequence goes on along the minus strand of OZ038422.1, from coordinate 48,868,372 downwards.
GGGACAGACGCATTTGGAGCAATTACGTGGTGAAGGATAGCCTCCATTCAGGCATTTGGCGGAAGAATATGAATCGCATTTATCTCAAAATCTCAAGTTTACTACTAAATTAGTCTGAATTAATACCCAAACAGCTATACATGATGTTCATCATAAGTACGTCGTAGAATGAGACTACCGGAGAACCCATCGCAACCTGATATTCGTCATTTTTCGCAGTCATCGTTATTTTCTTCCCGTCCACACTCGATCTGTTGAGTTTTAACACAAAATTGTGAAAATTTGGCCGAAAACTTACGAAGTGCAGTCATAATGCATTATGCTGCCTGAAAATTATTATCATAGTCTAATATGAAACTCGATTACCGTAATCATAAGGCAGTCCGAAATTATCGTTTATCTCTTTGCTCTCTTTCAGATATTGGTCAGCGTAGTTTGGCTTAAACGTAGACTTTTAAAAGAAGGACTAGATTTAAACTACATCCAAGTTCTTCGCGTTAACAGTAATATAATCATCTCGGTCCCATCTGGAGTGAGTGTGAAAGAAGCCTGAATTTTTATAAGCCTTAATTTTTCATTATATGCAATTTACCCAAGGCATGTCCAAGTTCATGGCTTGCGATAGCTCTATCAGCACAACCGTTTCCCAATGACAATTCCTGCACTCCGCCTAGTTTTCCGACGTACCTTTGTAAATGCAAGATTTTGACCACGCCCACCTTTTTGCACTTACGAATAGCATCCTGAACCTTTGAAAACCTCAATACGGTCTCGGATCGAGTCATTTTCGTAGAAATTGATGCAGGTATGGTCACTCCAGAACTTCACGGCCATTTGGAAGGCTTGTTTCATGATGTCGTCTGCACTTCTGGAATTAATACAACTTTGCAGGCTAACTATGAAGCTCCTATGTAGTTCTAAAAACTTCATATACCCAGCATAGGAGTAGAAAACACCATTAGTCCACCGCGCAATGCCTGAATTTGACCCCTGTCGTTTCCGCCTTCGAGACTGATCGTGGATTAAGCCCTGATCCGACAACATGATATCAAGTTGTGCATCATTCAGTAAAATGTCTCCCTGATAGAGATATTCTTTGATGGTGGAGTTCTTATTGATCAAATTCGCTGAACTAGTGGGAATTTCCGATTTTGAGTCGTCATTCTGGTTGAAATTCATCTGAATTTTAGAAATATTTCAACTCAGACCTAAAATTGAAAATACCGAATCCCCAGGTCTCATTTGGACGTTGTTAACCTGCTCATTACTTATATCCTGAGCCGCTTTGTTCCTGAGGCTACGCAATCCAGTTAGTAGCCTATCATTTTCAGCATTTACTAGGAATATTAAATTAAACAAGTGTAGAAATATGAGGTGTCTATTAAAAGTATTAAGATTAATAGTATTTAGCATAATTTACAGCAAACAATTATTTTAACAAGGCATAGTGTAGAGTAACATAAAATGTGAACTCCAATAATGAGTGAGTTCAAAATTGATCGGGCGAAAAAATCATCATCATTTATTTGAAAATGGACACGGTAACAGGTATGTGAAAATCCGGCTATAATACCCGAAGGATAATTGAAAATGTGGGTGAAATCGAGAAAATCGAGATCATTTATTTCTTCTCTGAGGTTTTCTGGGTCCTCCGGCAAAGATCTAAAATAAAAAAATTCAAAATTGTAAAATAAAAAAAAAATCTCACAAATTTTCTAAGTTTCTTCAACTTAGAGTCTTTTGGACGAGTTTGAGAGTAGTCCGGCCTTTCCAAGGGTGATCTATTGTGAACGTTGAACAGGGTATGGGCTAAAGTACGCAAAATTTTGGGATATTTAATATCCTCTTACACAGAAAGACTACTTCATCATCCCTCTTCATCACCTCCCTGCCACATCGGTTGAATTGGGAAAGAGTTGTTGAATTTTTGACCGAATTTTCTGAGTCTTCGAATAAAGTCGGTCGGTCCTCGATTTGCCAGGGTAGAATCAACTGAATATTGATTTATCCAAGATTTAGAAAGGATCAATGAGATCTTACGTCCCCATCCTCGTTAGTATTAGCCTTCTGAACCAGGTTGATCCTTTCGTGGTACTTTCCAAGATTAATCCCGAACAAGTCTTTGAACTTATCAATTCTTTTCCCGGGCTTCCTGATCTTGGGCCTTCGAAATTCGGCACTTTTGGCCACATTCGACACATCTTTCAGGGGTTTTCGAAGGACTTTATTCTTCTGCAAACTTCAAATTTGATATTTCATAAGTTTCCCAAGACTTACCTCGGATTTCTTCGGAAACAACGCGGATTTCATGATTAAAATAATAAAAATGACGCGAATGCGATAAAATCAATGAAATGCGTGCCAAGTACGCGTATTTTTATTTGACAAAGTGATTCTAAGCCTATGGTAATTTATTGCACTCCATGTATTAACTACTCAATTCACAGTGGTTAATATTCAGATCAATACAATCTACAGAACTGTTTACATAACCCCTTCTCCGATAGTGATGTTATAGATGTCAGTTTTGAAGGGGTTGGCCCACTTAATATTGCCGAGCTTCTTCCGGACGTCCCAGGGTCGAAAGGATTTGTCACAAATTTCTAAAAGTCAACGATGAGAAATTTTAATCTGATCTCAGATACCTTCAAATTTCATGTTTTCTAGGTTAATCTTGTCATAGTAAATGTAGTCGTAGTCCTCGACGTAATCTATCATCATCGTCGACTTTTTATGGCAGATTCTCTGAAGCCTAGAAGGTGGTTGGTTTTTTAAAGGAAACCTACGAATTTGTCGTAGTCGTATCCACAAAAATGGTGGATTTCGAGGAAATATTCGTTTCCCAAGATCTCTTTTTCGTCGATAGCAGGGATAATGAAGGTGCCAGTAACGGCCTTATCAGATCCAATCAGATCGTGGGAAGTCACTAAAACTCTTGCTAATATTTAAGATTAGAACTTAAATTACAATAATCGTATTCAAACAAAATGACTTCGCCCTCGTGAAGATGACCGTGACAATACAACGAGCCCATCACAACGAAGCGAAGTTCCGATTTGGTAGATTGAATAACACATAGGATCGATATCAATAAAACGGAAAACATCTAGAAAAATTGCTGATGTAAAATGAATCAAAGCTTGCGCGAAAGGCCGTAAACAAAACATCCATTTTGCAGAGAAAAATAGATAAATTCTCAGAAATACCCCTAAAATACAGTGGCGAGCAAAAGCTTTGCTTCACCTCTTATATTTTTATATGATGATGGTTTACCCATTTGTGATGCACTAACTCGGCTGAAATTTTGCATACAAACACACACACACATATTTAGATAGATATATTATGAATATCTGCCAAGTTTCAGCCCGACTTGATCACTTTTTTTTTTGGAGGTTATGAATTTAAAAAATTTTTACCATGTGAAATAATCGAAAATTGATAGCATCTAAAAAAAACTTAACAGGAGTTGAGTTCTGTTTGACCCCGGAAGACTGTAGAGGAGTTGATGCTGTGTGTAAGAAAAGTGACGAGTATTGATGAGCACGAAAAACCTTTATTAATAACAGTTTAAGGTTATTTATAGAGATCGGGTGAGATATCTAAGGATAGATATGCAATTAGTGTGTAGTGAGATTATCATACACCTAATGCCCTAACTACAGGCCTATGTGGTTTAGGTACAGAGTAAAGCTAGCTCTTATTTGATGCCCAGTGCATATACCCTTTATATACTGAAAAGATTATTCTACGAAAAATCTGTATAAAATTTGATGGAGTTTGATTGCAACATAGTTCATTTTCGTTGTTTTTCCTTAGTTAAGTAAGCTAGAAATTTTTAACCCATCTCTAACTTTGAAGATTTCTTTCAAGAACCAGATAAACTGGTAAAATATTCTAAAATAAAGATAATTTCTAATTTTAAAAGAAATTTCATAATTATTTCCACAATAAATGTGCAGGAATTTAATTCCCCAACTTTTCCTCAGTAAAATTATAACGGTGATGCGAACCTTTTGCTCGCCACTGTATGTATATAAAATTTTTCATATCGATTGTTTCATTTGTGAAATATATGAGACCGAGATGATGAATTTCCGCCATTTGAATCGAATGATTCATATGTATTGAACAATTAAAAGACAAAATATAAAGTGTTGAGCCATAAAACACCGATTCATTCCATTTCAATCATTTCATTTTATGAAAACCTAGGTTGTTAATTTCTCACCGAATTTATTTCGATATTAGGGAAATGAAGCTCGTATTTCTGATAGTCGGTGCACTCTTGGCGGTTTCGATTTCGGCCCGACCTGCTGAAAACAAGAATTCGGAAATTGTCGACAGAGTTGAGAAGCCGACGGACGAAGATAAGTCTAGAACCGAGGAGCAACCTAGGGAAGTTCTGGGAAAACCTTCAGAAAATCCAGAGGAGATTCCTGAAAATGAAAACCTCCAAGAGAAGCCTAGCAAATCCAAAGCCAAGAAGCCACTCCGAAGTAATCATCTATTTAATTACTCCCAGCTAACTGGTTTAATTACCCTTAATTAAGTCGACAAGCTCCAAGACGAAGTCTCGACCCTTCTCGACTTCGACGTCGAAGTTGATGATAAGCTTCAGGCTATGGTCCAAATTGTTAAATTCAAGAGAAAAACTAGGTTTTAGTTCATTCAACTTTTCCTGAACCCGGAGAAGACCGCCCAGCAGAAGTTAGACGAATTCATCAAGGCATCTGGCGACAGGAAGTACGACGAGGAAGAGAGGGTATCGTGTTTTCAAACAGACCCAGGGAAAACGATTGTCAGAAATTTCATGCGACTTACTCCTCATCAAATGTCCGTTACATTTTTGCATCTCTAGCCTGAAATCATTAAAAATTTTCATCGTACCTGATCACATCATACTGTTATTACTCCCTACCACCTACTCTTGATATTTTTCCGCCTGACGAAAGTACTCAGGTTTGTTTAAAAATCTCCATTTTAGGATATTCTGCTCATGTTCTTCGAAATCTTCGACCAATTGAAGGACGCCTGGCTGAACAAGATCAGCCAAGGACTGAATACGCAGGTACGGAAGACTACCGTAGTCATTCAAACTTTTAAAATTTAGGCCATGGATTTCTTCGACAAAGTCTGGGAAGGTATCCAAGAGTCGGCCAAAACCGGCAGCCCCAACCCACCTGAGGAATTCATTAAGGATGTAGGGTATTTTATAGACAATTAATAAAAACAGTAAGCATAAACTAGTACAGTTAAGTTTCATAGCTCTATAGCAGTTTTATTATTCTAATTTTTACTAGTTTCCAATTTACACATAAATTTTGATGAATTTTCTAGTTTAGATGCAGAGAATGGGCGACGAATTGACTCCGGAATCGATGGGCCAAATTATGACCGCCTTCGAAGCGTTCGTTGTAAGATTTTTGAAGTCTAACGGATTTTCATAAGATTTGTAAACTCAGAAAACCGCCAAAAAGGCCCTAGCTAGCGGTCAGATGAGATTGTTCGAGAAATACGGCGGTGAAGACGAGGATGATTAACTTTTTCTCGATTTAAATAAATCCTGTTAATTTTTTCTCTTTGAGGAAACAAATTTATTATCAACTCGTAATTGTGAAAACATTACAAAACCATAGTGTTAGTTAATTAATTAATAAAATAAAAATCATATAAATTATATCGAAACATCGACTATAAATGATGATAGGAAGGGAATATGTTGAGAGCAGCCAAGTAAAAAATATTTGATATTTGAATGAGAAATGAAAGTCCCAAACTATCCGCACGAGGTTCGGAACTTTCGCGAATAAATGAAAAAGTCACCAGGTCCTTGGAAACCGCAACTTCAATTTGAAAAGCTGCGTAATTGAGAGAGAAAACTTCGGGAACATAGCTCTTTGATTGAGGAAATTGGAGGAACTAGTTAAATAAGCGCTAATTATATGATAATTAGGCGATTGGATAACTGATATATGTATGATTGTTTGTGAGAAATTGCACATTAGACCATGAGGAAGATGAGTTGCTTTTGAATAGTCTAAAAATTGATTGACTAAACCCTTACTTAATGAAAAATACAAAGTTGATTGATTCTGAAGATTGTTAGAGATTACCCAAATTGTTACGTTTAAAACTTAGGAGTGTGCAATATTGAGTGTTTTAGGTACTTAGACGAAGAGAAATCTGAGATAGGAAACCTGCGTCGAGAGATCAATGAAAGTGGTACAACACTAGATGTGCAATATTTTTGCGATATTCCACAAAACATTGTCGAAAAAAACTTGCAGAAAATCGCGTTTCAGAAAAAAAATCTACGACCCTCCGGATGGTTTGAATTTCTTGTTGGATTGGTTCGAGTTCGAGGAGGAGGTCGGTTGAGCTGCGGCTGCCTGAGCCAGAGCCATGGCGGCCGCGGGGTCGAGGAGCATTGCCTGGGCCAGGAGAGGGTTCGTCATGAGCGCCGTCATCAGCATAGGGTTGATCTGGTCGTCCTGAATTCAATTGGTTTGAAAATTCAAGTAAACTTTACGATATACCCTTGAAGCACTAGCAGTGGACGTCGCTGCTGTGGAAGTAGCCGGCGTGCTTGTCAGAGCGTATGGATTCATGGTCAACATCGACTGCTGGATCATGGCCTGCTGCATGAGCAGTTGCAACTGCATTGCTTCCAATTGCTGCTTAGCCAACATGTCAACTGCCGCTTGATTCGCTGAAATCATGTTTCTCTCAAAAACGTAATTTATTTCCAAATCTTACAAGACGAAGCACTCGACGTGGAAGCAGTCGTCTTGGACACGGTCTTCTCGGCGGGCTTCGGTGTCGAAGTCGATGCAGTCGCTTGCGCCTGCGTCTCGGCCTTCGTTCCGACAGTGCCAAGAGAAATCGAGCCGTTCGTGGCTGCTGATGCCTGCGATGATTCTCCACCAATCCGGCTGGAATGAGTACTGCCCACGATGACTTGCGCAATCACATTGCAGCTGCTGTGAACGTTGTAGTCGGGATTCGCATCGAGGAACGTCGCCAAATCCTGAGCCTTCGGCCATTTGGCTGCAGGCAGCAAGTCGCCAGTCTTCTTGTTGAAAATCGCGACTGGGTCTTCGAGAGAAATCGAGGTTCCAGTGCGAACATTGGCAGTAGCAGATGGAACTTTCTTGGCAGCAACTTCCCGTCTGAAATAGCAATTGAAAAGCTGATCTTCAAATAAATTCTCACTTTGGAGTGCTCTCCTTCTCCTCCTTAGGCTTGGATGATGCAGATGCCATTTCTTTTGCCAGAGTCAGTGCTTGGGTTGCAGCAGCAGAAGACGTCGGTGTCTGTGGAGTCTTTCCTTCGCCCTTCATGTCGACGATATGATTCGGGTGGGCGACTAGCCAAGTCATCAGATCCTTCAGCAGAGGCTCATTAGCAACCTAAGATTATTCAAACAGTTCCTTCTAAGCCTATAATTTTCGTACCTTTTCCTTGGTAGTCTTGTGCATGACGGGAATCTTCGTTTCTCCGGGAAGTTGGGACAGAATCATAAGCTCCTGAATGCCAATTCCGCTGTTGGCCAGTGCCTGCATAGCCTGAGCTTCAGCGACAGCCTGTTCCTTCTGCTTGTTCGCTGCTGATTGTTGGGCGCTCGATGTCGAGGCAGCTGATGTGGATTCCTGAATTTTTGAAAATTTTGAAAACTTTCATAAGTATTTCATACCTTCTTGATCAGATTCACTGCGTCTGTAGTCGTCGTTGTGGCAGCCGTAGTCTTGGTGGCAGAAATCGAAGGAGTCGATGGTGTGGCGACTGTGCTGGCTTGAAGGCTGCTCGTAGCTGGAGTGGCAGCTCGTGCCGTATTGCTGGTGGTCGTCTGCTGAGGCATGGCCATCGCCAGGGCGAGAAGTTGGGCCATCATTTGTGCTTGAGCGAGTTGGTTCTGTTGCTGAGCCTGAGACGAGCTTCCTGACGAACTCGTAGTTGTTGCGGCTCCAGTGAGTGATTGCATGAGCATGGCCTGCATCAATGCGGCAGCAATTTGCTCCTGCTGCTGTTGTTGTTGTTGTTGTTGTTGGGCCGAGGCAGAGCTACTCGATGACGAAGTCGTTGCCAAAGTCTGCATCTGAGAGAGCAAGGCCTGCTGCATGAGGATCCTCATTTTTGCCTCTGCATCGCTCTGAGACGAAGACGCCGCGGGACGCTTCCGACTGTTGGCATTTCGGTTGGCTGATCTGTTCATTGAAGGAGTCGGAGTCTGTGAAAGGGGCCGTGGCGTGGATTTCGCACTGGCGTCTGGCGTGGAGATTCCGATTGCTGACGAAGATGGACCCTCAGAATCGGAGTCTTCGATAGTCTCGATGTTCGCTGGACCATTCCATTTGCCAGTCTCGATCGTCGTGCAGATTTCCATAACTCGTCGCAACAAGGACTTCTCTGGAGGAAGGCAGATTCCATCGAAAAGTTTGGAATGCTTCAGAAGATTGACGGCGATGTTTTCGATTCCGTGTCGATCACAGATCTTGAGCAATTCCTTGTCATGCAGCGTTGACCATCCTTCCGGCATGGAATCCATCAGACACAGCTTCAGCATCAATCCAACTTGCTCCGAGTCTTTCATTGCGTAGGCGTGGACTTTTCTGGTCAAATGAAGTCGATTCATCAACTTCAACGCCTTCAGATAGCTGAGTTGATCAATGGACATGGCTCGTTTGATGTCGAGTGGCGCCAGGTCTCCATTCTGGGCTTTGGTGCACATAGCGAGAACGCAGTAGAGGTAGTCTTGCAATTCCTCATCAGACTTGTTCGCTAGTGCATCAGAGAACGATCGGAACGCATCCCAATCGATAGAAGTCGGGTCAGAATCCTTGTCTCGCATGCCGAAAGCTCGCAGAACTCGCATGTACTCCTTCTCCTCGTGTCGAGACCACTTAGGCTTCTCGTATACTGGGTCGATGATGGCGTTGCGCTGACTGACTTGGATGAGTCTTCGGAATCGCTGTGAAATATCGCCAGTCGATGGCCAAGTGGGAATGGTCTTCGTTGCGAAGCAGAGCTTCTCGTCAGACTTGATGGAGTCATAGTTCTCGAGTCCATGCCTCCAGACTCCAACCAGCAAGCACTTGTCGCAGTCCGCGTCCCATCCATCAACCAGGGCCTCTGGAGTGGCAGGCACGTTGACGTCGATCGTGGACCAATCAGTCTCCAGGCTCTCGGCGTCTTTTCTCTTGTCCTTCAGAATTTCGACTTGCAAGTGCCAGAGTTGATCGATCTTCACAAGCAGCTTATTGGCGTGACGATGCACATGACGCTGGAATGAGGCATCCAGGGCGAAGTTCGGTGGATTGTATTCGGGAAGAGCTGCCCAGCCCTGAAGTGATTCTTGAAATTGAATTTGTATGCGTGCCAAACGGCGACACTATTTCCCTTCTCTTTTCTCTTCTAACTGTGTGTTCCCCTCTGGACGATTTTCGATTTCTCTAGCATTCTCTCACCACGTAACTCTTTTCTTCGGGTTGAAAATCGCCGCGATTGAGTGGTGTTTTTTTTCCATCTCTCTTGCAATATATTTGTTGTCTGTATCGTTGTCAGCTAATTACTAACCAACCCAAAATAGACCCAGAAAATCTCCCATCAAGGGTCCCCTTCTGCTCAGTGCCTAGTCTTTACCTGATGATAGGCGTCCTGTGGCCCTTTCGTTCGATGGATGCCAGCAGTGCCACCTTCGGGAGCGATCAGCGTCCACACGGTCTGTCTAACTCGCTCGTCGCCTCGGAACTCTCTGATGCAATGCAGTAGTAGAGTGCGAGACATGTGCTCGATGTCCATTTCAGTCACTTCCAGATCGCCGGACTTCTTCATCTCAGCCCAACGGCCCCAGCCCCATTGCGCCAGCACCTTTTCAACCTGAATTAACAAGTCCTCAATGATATGATAGAGCTGTGTTTTACCTTGAAATATTCGCTCTTGTTGAAGGTGAGTTCGTCCGGTCTGTAGCTGACATAATCTCCATCCTCGTCCTCACCGCGCCGTCTCTTCCTATTCGAGTTCTGGTTCGAAGCATTCCGCTTAGATTTGCGCAGCCCATCTTCACTGCCATCAGAATCTTCGCCTTCTTTCAGAGAGTTGTCTTCGAATCTAAAGCCTCGAATTTGAAACAAAGGCATGAACATTACGATACCGCTTCGTCCTCTTCCTAGGCTCTTGAAGGATCAGCTCTCTGCCATCAGTAGTAGCGTTGAGCTTGTCGATGTCCACTTGTGCCTTTTCCGCCCACTTGTTCCAGAACTCTGGGTCGTCAATGTCGATATCGTCGCCCTTGTTGTGAGTCGAGTTGAAGGTGGCCTTTGCGAAGAGAGAGCCTTTCTGCAAACAATCTCTTTGAATTGATATTATGTGATTTCGAACTACCTGTCCAGGCTCCAAGGTGATCGTGGTGGTTCTCCTCTGGAGTATGGTCTCAATGTCTTCCTCGTTGAACTTGCTCTCTTCCGATGTTTCATCCATGATCGATCCATAAGCGCCCTTCTTCAGCAGCTCCTCCACGTCCTTCTTGCTCAACGCAGTGCTGCTTTCTCTCAGCGCAGTCGTCGACTGAAGTACAGCCTTGTCCAATCCCAACTTCAGCGAGGCTCGATCGAACATTTCCCTTTCATAAGTGTTGGCAGTGATCAGTCGGTAGACCTTGACCATCTTCTTCTGGCCGATACGATGGCAACGAGCCTGAGAACATAGATACTTGTTGAAGTTCTTGCATAGGTTAATGATACCTGAGCCTGTAGGTCGTTCTGCGGATTCCAGTCCGAATCGAAAATAATGACAGTATCGGCGGCAGTCAAATTGATACCCAGTCCACCAGCTCGGGTGCAAAGTAAGAACACGAAGCGATCCGAGTTCTCCTTGCTGAAGCGATCGATTGAAGCCTGACGTACATCTCCTCTAACATTGCCGTCAATTCTAAAGAGAATCAATGATTTTTTTTCGAAAAATGTGCACCCTTACCTTTCAAATGGATAATTCATGTTGATGAGAAACTCCTCTAGAATATCGAGCACTCGAACCATTTGCGAGAAAATGAGCACTTTGTGGCCGTCGTTCCTCAACTTCGGCAACAACTTCTCGATCAAGACGACTTTGCCGGAGGTCTGGATCAAAGCCTTGTGAGCCAGCGCATCTTCGTCCAGATCTGGATACAACAGTTTGTACTCCTGCATAACAGTTTCCTCAGCGCCGTTGATCAGGAACGGATGATTGCAGCATTTCCTCAATTCCATCATCACGTTCATCAGTGATGGAGCAGAAGTGCCTAGAATCAACATTGTACACCTTCAGTTTGAAGAATCTGATACCTTTGCAGAGATGCGTGAAATTTCGTTCGAGAATAGCTCGATAGAACTTCTTCTGGACATCAGAAAGCTGGACTTCGATTATGGTCTCTTCTTTTGGAATGAGGGACTTTTCCACGTCTTCCTTCAGTCTTCTTAGCATCATCGGCTTGAGAATCTCTTGCAGCTTTGTGACCTGCTCCTCTGTCTTGCACTGACCAAATTGTTCGAGAAATTCGACTAAAATATTCCCATTTGTCTAGAACTTCTAAAGATAAATTACTTGAACTATTGAACTGCTGGGGGTGGAGGAAATTCAGGAGTGAAAACAGCTCTTCGATGGAATTCTGCAAAGGCGTGCCAGTCAATAGCACACGGTGCTCCATCTTGAAGGCTTGGAGACCTAAAATATTTGAATAAGACTAAAGTCAAAAAATGCTTTTCACCATTCTGGATGAGTTTAGAGTTCCTGTTCTTCAGTCTGTGTGCCTCATCAATAACGCAGACTCTCCAATTGACTCGTCTCAGGAATTCCACATCGGTAACCACCATTTCGAACGTAGTGATCAAGGCATCGAGTTTCACTAGGTTTTTGCGCCACGACTACAAATCTAGATATTTTCAGGCGCTAATGGAAACGTCATACCTTATTCCCCTGACAATGCTTCTTATCATAGAAGACTTCATTGTTCTGGAGGATCTCCCTGGCGTGAGCCGATCCATGATAGACGACTGCATTCATGTCTGTCCAAGTCTCGAACTCTCGAACCCAATTTTGAATCGTCGACAGAGGAACCACGATCAGGAAAGGTCCATGAATACCATACTCGTAGATTTGATGAAGGAAGGTGATCGTCTGAAACTTGGCATTTTCTCCAAATTTCGTAAATTAAGCTACCTGAACTGTCTTTCCGAGACCCATTTCATCTGCGAGAATGCAATTCTGCTGATTATAATAGCAATACAAGAGCCAGTTGACGCCTTCGAATTGGTATTCCCTAAATTTTAAATCAGTTTTTGTCTAAACTTAAAATTTACCTCAAAGTATTCCCGTCCTTCCAACTGATATCTTCAGGGATCTTGGACCATTCGTTCGCCTTCGGTCTTGCCTTATCCTTGACTTTCGCCTTGTCGATCTTCTGCCTCTCTTTGAACAGAGCGATTTTGTCTTCCGGAATCGTATCAACCGGTTCCCAGGTGACCTCATCGTAGCCAAGGGACTTCCATTTGACAAGACCGTACTCGACACCGTCTTCTCCTTCCGTCAAGTCAATGACTCGGTCCACGATTGTGTAATCGGAGTTGAAGTCTTCTTCGGTCTAAAACTTATGATTTGAAAAAAAAAACCCTAAAAATGATCTTACATTCTCAAAGACTGCCTGAGACCGCTTCTGGAGGAATCGCTTGATCTTCGGGATGACTCGTTTGTCGATCTCTTCAAGCTCCTTCTGCGTCTTCCACTCACAGTGGACATAGGCTCGACCTCGCCATTTCACCAGGTACTGGTCCTCTTCTTCCGGTTTCTCTTTGACGTTCAGAATCTGAAAATAAGTTATTTTGTGAAAACGCGATTTCAATTTACCTTCTCCACAACCAGAGCATCCCCGACCTCAGCGCTGTCAACAGTCAGCACAGAGTCCTCCCCAAGCTCGTCGTCCTCGCCCTCTTCATTCGCTGGCAGGTCCCATTTTCCGGCAGACCGCTTCTCAGACTCGTCCTCGTCTTTGGGTGAGTCCTACAAATTTAACCTAATTTTAGAAGAATACTTACAGAAAAGGTTTACATTCTTCTTCCCAACCGACTTCTTGCCCTTTCGCTTCTTCGTTTCAAGCACGAAGTCTTCGTCTTCGTCGTCAGACACCACGACGTTCTTCTTCTTCTTGGTCTAAAAATTGAAATTTTTCTTGGACTAATTTAAATTTTCAATATTTACCTTATTAGCAATCGCAGGTCGCTTCGCGTACTTCTTCTTGTCATTCATGCTGGGTGTGGACGGCTCTGTGAAGACGCCTTCATTCGAATCAGCGATCGACGGAGTTGGATCCTTTTCAGAGGAAGACACCTTCGAGCCTTCTCTGTCTTCATGAGTAAGCACTTCTTCGACTACTTGATTCTCACTGAAATTATTTCATTTTTCAAAATAACTTGTTTTTCTTTTAAATTTACCTGCTCGTACTTGGTTGGCATTCATCCTTCTCCTCTTCCCTCAACTCGTCCTTTTCGGCTTCTTCCAAGACACTATCATGTTCTTCCTCTTTCAACTCAGAATTCATCGATTCATCAGGTTCATCGGCCTGAACGGGTTCAGAAGGCTCGTCGTCAACCTCCATTTTCTCAAAGATTGGTTCATCCTAAAATATTTTATTCCATCTCAAAAATAGGCTATTTTTCTTACCATCTTTGTTTCCTCAGGAGCTTCTTCTGTTTCTTCAACTTGATTGCTGACGTCGTTGCTGATGTCTTCCTTCTCAGGTTCAGACTGGCCGTTCTCTTGAACTTCTTCTTCCTCTTCTTCTTTTTCTTCTTCTTGTTCTTCTTCTTGTTCTTCTTCTTTTTCTTCTTCTTTTTCTTCTTCTTGGATTTCATCAGCTTGATCCGAAAGCTTTCCATTTTCCTTGACCGGTGATTTCTCAGGGATGAAGTCGGCTTCTTCGGGAATCTCGTCACGCTCTTGGACCTGTTCAGCTTCGACCTCTTTTATTTCTTCTTTGCAAAGCTCGTCCTGTACGTCGTTGACTTCAGCTTCATTCTGCTCCTGGTTATCCTGCTGGGCGTCGACCGAGGTTGGAGTTGCCGTTTCAGAAATAGTCGGCTTTTCAGGTTCAATCTCAGCTTCTTCAGGAGCTTGACTGGGTTCTTCTTCCTCATTCTGGACTGGAATGGAGTTGCTCTCGGTCGATTCTTCATTCAGAGCTTCGGAAATGGGTTCTTGCTCAACAACCTCTGCAGTCATAGGTGGAGTAGCGTCTCTGAATAATTACAAAAGTTGAAAATTTTGGTTTGTTTAAAATTACCTATCCTCAGAAGCTACATGTGAATTGGATGCAGTTTCTGCAGTTTCATCAGCTTGGCTTTTCGAAGGTTGAGAATCCAATTCCTCAGCCTGTTCAGATTGAGGAACGGACTGCTCAGGCTGAGTAACCGTTTGATTATCCACTGGGTGAATTATCGGTTTATTGTCCTAAATTTAAAAACTTACTAGAGATGCGAGGACCGTAGGTGGGATTTAACTTAGACCTGGATATTATGAATTTACTAGTCGAGAGAATTGATTTTATTGTTGCAAAAATATACGGTATTCTTTACAAGGAAATAATTTTAAAATTGGCATAAATTTGTAATGATTTTCCTAATAAGTTTTTGAAGTTCGAAATGGGGGAAAATACGTGAAAAATTTTTATCGACGGTCAAATTCATTTGACTGTCCTTTCAGTTTTTATTTTTTCAATTTAAACAAACTCTAGACTATCCTTGCACCTCCCTAGTTAGACATTTTGAAATTTGTGTAATTCTCACCACCACTTCTTGCTCAGGATAGAAAGGCTTCTCCATAGGTTGCTGGTTTTGCGCCATTGTAGATGGTTGTTGTGCCGACATTTGATTGTATGCAGGTGGTTGTTGTTGGGGAGGAGCTTGGCTTCTCATTGGCGGATATTGTGAATATCCATTTGGTTGCTGCTGCTGCTGCTGCTAAATTATTACCATTGCGAAATTTAACGGTAAATTTGATACCTGAGGAACCCTATGTGCTTGTTGCGCGTATGGATTCGAAGGATATGACATGGAAGAAGCATTGGAGTTGGAAGGCGGATAAGAGCCTTGTGGATAACCAGACTGAGCAGAATTCTGAGGATATCCCGTTTCGACGCCGTTCGGCATCGGTCCTCCACTCGAATTGCTGTAGTTGGACTGCTGCGAGATGGGACGAGTCTGTTCAGCAGACGATCCAGGATACGCATTGTTGTGATGACTCGGAATTGGCTCGGGTGGAACGGAATCCTTGTTGTTCTCGGGAAATCCACTGTCTTGTTGCTGATTCTGATCGGGGTATTGGTGATAGACAGAAATTAGCGTCCTTCCAGCAGTTTCTGGCTTGATGTTCACCTAAATTAATTGTACATCTTAGAAACTACGAGTCTTTGGTAGCTACCTGAACCTGGCTTCCACTCTGAGTGACATGGATCGGATTTTGTTGGATTGGGACCTGGTTCGCCTGGGGCTGTTGCGAGGACATCGACATGGAGCTTGGTGTGGGCTGTTGCATCTGAGGGGACATCATCTGGAAGAACAAATTCTAGCCCTGATAACATTTCTACCCTTTTACCTGAGAGTGCGATGGTTGATTGCTGGGTGGTGGTGCTGCTGGCATTTGGTTGCTGGCTGGATGTGGTTGAGCCTGCTGCATCGTGGAAATCAGACGATGTCTCTCAGCTTGCAGATACTGCATTCGATGTTGGAGCGAGGCCATTTCCTGGTCGATCATCGGAGTTCTGGGCTGGGCGTAGATCTGCTGCATTCGTTGGTTCAAAGAGCGCATCTCCATTTCCATTTGGTAGATTTGATGCTGGGTTTGCTGAAATGTGGCAAATCCTGGGATAAATCGAGAAGTTGCGCTACCTGATGTTGCAAGTGTTGCTGCTGAGGCCACTGTTCGGCGGCTCCTTGCTGGGGAGGCATTCCCTGCCCTGGTCCGGAAGGCATGTGCGGATGGTGTGCGGTGGTTCCGGAACGCGACATCGACTGACTACCAGGTGCGGATTGATGCATCGACGTCGTGGGTCCGGTCTGAGACTGAGCCGTCTGGGGAGTGATACCACCTGTGGGGGGATAGCCGGGATATTGAGGCTGTTGTTGCTGTTGCTGCTGCTGCTGCTGTTCCCAGTAGTGCGCGGGCTGTTGTGCCTAGAGTTGACGGTCGATGGGAATCGCGAGTCGGCTAAACTTACCGAAGAAGCTTGCGGATAGGGAGGTCTCATCTGGCCGTATTGCGGCGCAGGCGGATATCCGGTGGGCTGACCATACCCATACGGCTGTTGCTGAGGCGGAGGCATTTGTCCGGGGGGGTAGCCTCTTCAAAAATCTCGATCAATTTTCCGTGCAAATCGAATCTATCTACCTCGCCTGTTGCGGATACATGGGCTGCATTGGGTAGTTCCCTGCAGCTTGTTGGGGCGGGTACTGCTGCATCTGGTGCGGAGGTCTGCCGTATGGGGGTTGGCCGTACGCTTGTGGAGCGCCTTGCTGCTGCCCGGGGTAGGCGCCCATTTGGGGCTGAATTTGCAAACATTGTTCCAAGTTCTTATATAGTTGCTTTTCTACCTGTGGATAATGCCCTCCTCCTCCCATCTGCTGCATGGATGGTCTGAGATGTGGGTTGTTCGACATCGCAGCCATGCTCGCCATCGGGTCGACCGCGCTCTCCGCCATGGCTTGTGCGGCTGCGGCCTGCGCAGCGGCTTCAGCCTTCGCTTTCTTCGACTGACGCTTCTTCGGAGCTGCTGGAGGTGGTGCCTGAGGTGGAGGAGGTGCCATTTGCTGCGGGCCGCCCATGTGACCTAATATTCGTAACCTAGAGAAGAATAGTTCGGATATGGTAAAACCTGGTGGCATGAGCATCTGCATCTGTGGATGGTCGTATGGGTTCGTCATGGGGGTGAGGCCTCCCGACGCTCCCGACCCAGAAGGACCCATTTGATGGTGCTGAGGAGGCGATGCGAGAGAACCCATCTGGTGACCCATCGACATGTTGGTCTGCGGCGGAGGGGCGGCCATTGGCCCTGCACCCATCGCCCCATAATCGATTTGAGATATTTGTGGCACGTACTCGTCTCCCTCGTCCATTCTAATATATGAACAACTTTTAGGCTCAAAGTATACAATTCCTTACATTTCTAGTTATTTAGAAGCCGAATTGTAGAATAAATAAAATAATAATTAGTGTTCAGGTTGTTGAGGTTACTTAAGTCGACCTCTAACTATAACGTGCCATCAGCTAGATTGAATCTGCAAAGCGGTTAGGTAAGTTTGAGTCGGTTTTCCGGAATCGAGAAATCAAGCTAACGCACATAGTTCAAAAACCTGCGGAGAATTGATTTGATTTCATTGCAGAGAAACTGACGAAATTACTAAAATACACAACAAATTTCTATTAAAAGATGGTAATGAAATGAAATGAAATGGGAAGGGGAACGAAGAAATTTCGATTTGGCGGAGAAATAGAGAGTAGCCGTTTAGCGCACAAACGTTTTAGTTGACGAAGGGGAAGAAAGAAAAGGGGTGAGAGAGAGCGGAGAGTTTTGGGAAGCGTACAAAATGGCGAGAAAGATGAGAGACGAGAGAGTGCGGGCTAGAGAAATGGGAAGAAAGAGTGCATTAAAGATAGAGGCCAGAGACGCAGGGAGGCGAGAAAGAGTGGGAGATAGTGCATTAAAGCGAGATGGGCGAAAGACATAGACAGACTTGTTGTTATGACTTAGCCAACAGGGGCCACATAAGAGTAAATCGATCCCTCCCCTCCTCGCAACTAGGCCAACGCCTCGTAAGTAAGAAATGAAGAGGGGAGGGGGTAAGACGAGGGAGATTTATGAAATCTCAATAAATATGCTTAAATTTGTACCCAGGACGCAGAATTTGCTCAAATTGCTAAGTGCCGTATGTAAAACTGCGTGTTTTAGGAGATATCGTTTACCACTATGAGTCGCAAAAAGTCAAACTAAAAAGATTTTTTCTCGAGAGGGGAGGAAGAATGAAAGAAAACCGGTCCAAATGTCCCCCCTTCAACAAAGCGAGTACCCTATATCGATTGAATGCATCAAAATCAGTGAAAATTGACCCCCCTCCGTGAGATCGACTCCGCGACTTTCGACTGCAAAGAATAGGTCGAAGATGGAAATCTGACGGTAAGTCAATGGACGCCGAAAAGTTGAACGATTCTTTGAAATGAACACAGTAAGACCTCGGAAGCGGAGAAAATCAATGATATGAGACACTGAGAAAAAAGCGCTTCAAACTACACACTATTCCTCAGCCAAAATCGATAGAAGAAAAAGGAGGTAAATAGAAAATTTTGGGCTGAAAATTTAACAGAGGCAAAAATTTTCGAAAATATCAAAGTTGGGATATCCGAATTTGGTATTCTGCCAGGTTCTAGCGCGCACTGCTAGCGCGTAGCACACGCTCTGCGCGTAAGATACTTGGTTAGAGAGCTGGGCAAGTTAGGAGACGCGATAGAAAAAGAAAGGGAGAGAAAGAATGAGAAAACGATGGACTGCTGAAATAGGGGAGGCAAAAAGAAAGAGAAAGAAGAGAGAAAGATTGTGGGAAAATAGAGGAGGAAATAGCGGTGCATTTTGAGAGAGCACGAGAGAAATAGACTACGGAACGGGGCGAAGGGAGGGGAGGAAACGTATAAAAAGACGACGCAGCGTCTGAAAGTTAGAGATAAAAATAACGGGAAAATATTATGAGGAAAGGAGAGAAAAAGAGGATGAGAAAGGATGAAAATAGCGCTATTAGAGAAAGGCTTCCTTCTTTCTATAGACCAAAGGAGAAACGAGAAGAAATAGAAGAATGAATGGACGGACGGGTCCCCTCTCTGTGCTACATCTGCGAGAGATCTCCTCTTTCCTGGATCAGTCAAAAGCTGATCTTCATGGATTTTCGCTGACTCCCTCGACTTCTAGGTAACACCCCTATTGTAACCCCTCAAAAATTCTTATAAATTCTAAATAACTCAGCGAAAATCCGCTAGAAAACTACAAACCAAATAAATTTCTCCATATGTACCCTGGGAAATTGTTGTTGTGTGTGATATGAAAAATTTCGATATAAAATATTCCCCCTCGTCAAGAGTGTGAAAGGTGAGATATAATTGGGAATAAAGAGAGGGGAGAGAAAGAGAGAGTCTATATAAGGGAAGGGGCAGTCCAAAGGAGGCCTCTCTGCATGCTGCTTCCATCTAATTGATTGTCTCCCTGCTTCTTTCGACCTCTTCATTTCATTATTATGTCGCATCACTATTTGTCCCTCATCTTTCTCGCCATTTTCTTTCTCTTTTCAAAGTAAGGGGCTGTTTGTATGGCCTCCCCTTTCCGTCTCTCAAATTGGCACACTATTTTTCATTTCTTTTTGCCCTCTTAATTTTCAGTATTATTTCATATTCCTCTAGCCGGCAATCGATGCAAAGAGCGTATATGCGAGTGGTGTTCTTTGCGCCTTTTTACCCCTTTTCTCTGTTCAACGCTATTTTTCTATCTCTCCATTTTCAATTTCTCTAGTATTTCAGTCTCTATCTGTTTTTCTCTCTTCATTTTCTGCGGTTTTCTTTCTCGTCTCGTAAATTTCAGTGCTATTTCCGTAGTCTTCTTTCAAGCTTCCTGCATTCAATACAAAGGGAAGAAATGTAGGGTTGTCGGTTGGAGGGGAGGGAGAATTTTTAGTCCCGGTAAGTCGAAATTCAAATTTTTCGACTTACGCATTTTTTGTCGCACAATTTTCGCGTCCAGATGTGCCGAAGATCTAACTCATATTTATGGCCTTTTCTTTTTCCGAAAGTTTTTCTCTATCTTATTCCCTCCTAAAATACCGTGCTCTTTAATTTGTCTGCTTCTATTCTATTACTATCTTTACTTCATGTTTTGATGCGGTGAGACGAAATGAATAAAGTACGAACGGCGTATTTAAATACGGTAGTTTGTCTTTCAATTTGAAAATCTTGAAAAGACTTCAAAATTCTAAATCGGGGATAAGTCACATGAGAGTTTTATCTTAATTTTATGTACCGACTTAATCTCAGATTTTTAAGGAGCAGACGTTAAGATTACTTGTTACCATGACAATATTTTCGAAAACTCGCACTAAAATTCAAGACTTTATCTATCTCGTGGATTTAAATAACATATCACAGATTTAGGTAATGCATGTGTAAATCATAAAGTACCCCTTATAACGAGTTCTGATAAAACAATTTGATATAAAGAGTTTTCCCGAGAGAAAGAGCGAGTGGATTTTTAAACCCGAACATAAAACGATCATGTTTCCCAACGAAAGTTAAATAAAACCAAAATTCGCATATACCCGCATTGAAAATGTCACAAAGGGTCCGAAATGTTAGTATAACAAAAATAACTCACAAATATGCAGCGGAACTGCAGAAACTCTAGAGGGGCGTGGTTTTTCCCTGTCCGGGAAAAATCAGACTTCATTTTGTTTCTTATTTTCCGTTTTCGGAACTTCTTGCATAGGCGATTTCTCTGCGGCTTCAACCTTTTGCGTTACCGGTATTTCTGGATTCGGATTCTCGACTTTCTGTTCGGTTTTAGGTTCTTCTTTTTTCCCCTCTGCCGGTTGCAGTTTGGGCGTTGTATTGGTGATGGTCTTGTCATTTTCTGGAATTCGATTTAGAAAATTAGAATAGAAAATTACTATAATGCTACCTAATTTGTGCCGTTCCATGTGTTTATTGAGGTTTTCGACGATTTTCTCCTGCTTCTTGATGAGCTCTTGCTGAATAAAAATCATTTTCAAAATATATAGCATTTTAAAAATACCTGTTCTTTTTGCTGCTCTTTCATTTCGACGATCAGTCGCTCCGCCTCCTTTTGTTGGCCTTTCGCTGCTAAACCGGCAATGTCGTTCAGCTTCTGAAATAATAAAAATGGCAGTAAAAACACAACAACAAAAAATTAACATACCTGAGAAATGTTCATGTTAGAATCCAGTACTTTTTCTTCCAGTCTCTCCAAAGATTTCAAGTCCGGCTGATCAACGATAAAGTCCTTTGGTTTGGGCTGAAAAGTTAAATTTTCGTTTTTCGGTTAAAACTTTGTATAGATGACTTGTCAAATTTTTATTTTCAAGCCAAAAATTAGCATAATTTTACCTTTTCAACGACATTCGACTTTCTGTCAGATTGCAAAGTAGCCCATGTACTCATCAGCAGCATGAAAATTCCGATAATCAGGCAGATCTGAAACTTTCTATTATTTTTTTAAATGACAGGTTTTTGAAACAAATAATGAAATCAACCCTGTTCATGCATGCTCGCCGGGTGGATTTTCTACAAAGGTAAGATAATACATAACAAGCCGGACTTGGGTTTGTGTTTGAATAGCTATCACTATCATTTGATTCCTAGAAATTGACACATAAATTTGTTTTCTAAAAATTCGTTAGTAAAAACTTATGATAACGTAATTATTCTAATAGAAGGGCATATCTAATAGTAGGGTGCTCTCGAGAGGAGTGCGAAATAGAAGGACTTCTCTTCAATTAGAATAAATACGGTATTTTGGAAATGTTTTACCTTAGCATACGGTAAACTTGAGTGACCTCTCCTTCCCCCGATGCAAATGAAGATGATGCATGGCAGAATGGTAGAGACGATGGAACCGATCAGAGATCCCGTCAGGCCCAGGATGAATTCCACTAAAATCTCGAATTTTTGTCAAAAATATTAGATCATTCAATGTTGTTGGAATTAATTCATTTTTTCTCAAAATAGAATATGCGACTTATTCCTATAATTTACAATCGTTTATAGTTAAATTAGCATTGAAATTAAAGAGTGCCATCTTGAAAATATTGAAGGCTTTACCATTGGGTATCATGATCGCCACAATCGAGTTGCAGAAGAGGATGATGACGGTCAGAATATGGAACGTGGAATTATGCAGGGATACTGCGGGAAGCTCACAACCGCTCTGAAAAGAGATCCAAATTTTTGAAAAAGATTAATCTAAAAATAATTTACCGGTCTCAGAAGCAGGTTAAAGATGGCGATCCTCAGCGGGAAGAGCATGAGTGGAATCGAAAAGGCGATACTCAACATGAAGCATAATTTTAGGAGCTGAAGATAAAAAATCAATAAATTCAAATAAAAAGAAAATGTTGCCTGAGTGAATATGGTTGGTTCTAGTTCAACCAGTACGTCCCCGTGTAACTCTTTGTAGTAGAACGCCACATAGCCGAAGAGACCCACTGCGGCGTACCTGAAAATGCTCAAAATGGGGCAAATTGAAGACAGATAAGGTTAAAAATGGGTAAATTAAAAACAAGTACAGAAATAGGTAATTTGAAAAATATAACTAAAAGTATATAGAAGACAAAAAGTACGCAAAACTACAATGATTAAAAAATGGTAAATTTGAAAATTAACTAATTCACAAAAAATAGGTAAGTAGAATAAATGTCCTTACATAGCGGAGCAGAAATTAATGGCGTTGTTGACTACGGTATCGACCTTTGAGGTCGACGCGTCTTTGATGCAGTCGATCACGCAGAATAGCTGCGTCTGGCATGACATAGCCATGCAGACGATAGGAAGGCTGAAAAGACTAATTCTTCAAAAGCTTCTATTTTTTATTATTTTATTTTAATTTTTCGAACTCACCAAGACAAAAACCCCTCACTTCGCCACCACACCACGTGCACACTCCACTTGCCTTCGATCAAGGAGGGTATCGCTTCGAAAATCTGAGTTTTGCTATTTTTCAAAAAAAATCAAAAATTTGTAATTTTTACCATTCTGACTACGAACATTGCGTAGAACACGACTGCGACCGACGAAACGATCGCGAATTTTTCCAGGTCTTTGATGAGAGACAGAGGGAAGACCACCAGTAATACAACGAGGATCGGAAAAATAAAATTTCAGAAATTATTTTCAAAATTCTTTTTTCATATACTATCCCAAAGTAAATAGATTTGATCAAAGATTCAATTTTTGGAGGACTGTAACCATAGTTATATAAAATCAACCATCTTGTCATATCTTTCTTTAGAGCGATATTTTTCAGAGGCTCAAATTTTAGATTACTGTACGACTGTAAAATTGGACTACCATAATCAAAACGCGAAGTCTCTGAGTGGGAGCCTCCAATTCGAGATAGTCCGCAGCGATGTGAGGACCGAGGTCCCCGATTACGACCAGAAATGCGATCACCGAGGACATCAGGAAACACAACATACTGATTTCGGTCATTCTTCTGAAATAGGTCAATTTTGGAGTTTTGGAGAAAAATAAATAAACTAGGGAAAAGGTTAAAAACGTTCAAAAAATTAAAAATTTAGAAAAAGGGGTTAATCTTGCCTCCCAGATTTCCCTATAGCAACCAAAGCCAGTGACTCGTAACTTCTCGTTCTTGATAGAAATGCAGCTTTCACTAGGAAATGGCAGGTGAACTTCGTCAGAATCGAGCAGAACATGATCATCACAACGGCGAGAAGGATGCCACACTGAAAATGAAATCGGATACTGTACAATGACGTCATAATGGATTCTGAATATTAATGTCAAATTAAGACTACAGTATACCTGCTGAAACACGAAAGGCATTGCCAGAATTGACACTCCAATGATACAATTGGCCAAATTGAAGACGTGTGGCATGCTGTTGAATGGAGATGAATTAGAGTGGATTCTTCTGTCTTCGTCGTCATCGTCAATTTCCGCATCAGAAGAGACTGAAAAAGGAAGGATTACGATAGAATTCAGATGAAGTTAAATGTTAGATGATGTCGCAATTCATATGACTCATAATGTCAAAATAGAAACTTTAGAAAGGCAAATATTTCCTCTTTATTAGCCGATTAATTTTTCAAGAAAGTAAAAAATCAAGTCTAACCTCTCGCCGTGTCGACCTTAGAGTGACTTCGCGACACGATCAAAGACTCCGTGTCATCATTAAAGTCGGACCTCTTTTTCATCCGAAAATCAACAAATTAGAAAAAAAAATCAATTTTTAAAAAGATATAATTTTGGTTGAAAAACCAAATATTTTCGAAGAAATGGAGCTAAATATCAAACATTTATTCAGAAAGTAGCACGAAATTTGAATTCAACTCGTAAAATCTCGATTTTGAAAGCCGTAACATCAAAATTCTACAATAGGAAATGCTAGTCTTAGGAACATTAGAATATAGGAGGTCCGAAAATGTCCATATTATGCATAAAACGGTTATATCGCTAAGTACATGGAATACTATTTTGGCAATATTCAAATTGAATCATGATCGCTTTGGAGATCTAATAAAAGGAATGAAATACTTGAAAATGATAAGTAGTTTGTTTAGTTTAGAGGGTTCGGTTTTATCGTTGTAAGTAGGTCCAAAATATTCGAAGATTGTTGCCGGATAAATTCATCTACGTCTTTTGAATAGTAGAATTTCTGCATTTCTTTCGAAATCTTAAAATTTCCGATTTTTCAAAAATTTGAATTTCATACCTCAGCCATAAGCGTGTTCATTTCCTGTCTAATCATCTGTTTTTCCGTTTCTTCACTAGCTCGTCGAGCTTTCCAAGTCAAAAATCTCAGATCGTTCATGATCTTAAAATTCTTATCCCTTTTCTTTCTAAAAATGTCAAAATTCTCACCAGTTTATAGAGTTGTTTTCCATAGAAATCGCAGTGGGAATAGGTAGTTTCTTTCAGGGGGTAGTAACTGAAGTTTTTATACAGCATGGGCTCAATAAGTTCAAGTCCATTAGAACAGTTTAAATTTTTCTGAAAATTAAAAATGAAATAAAAAAAAATTTAAAGGCTGACCCTGACGATTTTCTCCCATTGGGTAGAGCCAGCCTCTATGTCCCTTAGAAAGGCAATGTCCGTTAGCAGAGAGGGCAAGGAAACCATGAATAATTCACACAACTTGGCATTGTGATTGTATCTTTGCCAGCCGGTCATGACAATCCCTTTTAGGGCTGACAGGTACTGAAATTTTTATCTCCATCAAAAACAGTCTTTTTGTGGTTTTTTTTTTTTTTTAATTCGAGAAAAAAACTCAAATAAGCATTTTTTTAGGTTTTTTGAAAAGACAAAATTTGTTGATATTCGATAAGATCATACTCTCTGGTTCTGCCTATACAGTTTCACATAGGATTTGTGATTCTCCAGATATCGCTGCACGTTGATGAAGGTCTCCGAAATTCCATTGCCGCCTTTGTAAGCGGATGCGAACCAGATCGAATCGAATGTCTACAAATCGAAAATTACCGTTTTCAAGGATCACTGTAGCTTTTGCCTCATAGAGCCTTTCAAACAGTCCCTCGGGGAAATAGCCCTCTTTCGTGACATCCACAATGTAGCCCCACACTACGGGGGTCACCGTATTGGCCAGGCCGTATGATCTCAATAAATCTACGGGGATCTAAAAATTCCTTAATTTAGATTCTTGAAATTCGAAAATACCTTGTCAAACATATCATTCCAAGCGAAAACCTCCGTGAACCCTAGGGACTTGGCCATTTTTACTACTCTAAAATTGAATTTTATCCAAAAAAAAACAAAAAACGACGATTCTTAAAGGTACCTTGTTAAATGCATCAATTTTATTATTTCCGAGCCCCGCTCTTCGTTCACCCCTTTATCCAACATTCCAGCAATCACTTTTCGACATCTCAAGTCTTCAGCCACATGATAAGCCTCGTCAGCCCCAATATGAACTCTCGAAGAATTTGGGTGCAAAGTTCGAACCTTGAAACATTTTTAATCCACGCCTTTTTAAAGCACACCAATTTACCTGGCGAATCATTTCTTTTATCAGATCCTGCGACTTTTTATCGGAAGGGCAAATTGTATCGGGCTGAATTTTATAACTTGGGGGGAAATTTTAAAATTAACTTACAAAAGCAGGATTTTCTCGAAGGGATGAAAAATGGTCCTCTTTCAAAATGAATTCCATATGACCGAAAGTTTGAATTAGAGGAATTAGTTCCAAGTCGTTTTCATAGGCCAGCTAAAATGCAATTTTTAAGAACTTCAGAAAAATTCAACCTGATTTATTCGTAGAACTTCGTCGACTGTATAATGATCAACTCTTGAGACCTTGAAAAATGCAATTTTAAAAGTTCAAGAAGATTCGAATACCTGGGCCAAATAGCTGGAATAGGGTAGCATATCCTCATACTCGATTACCACTCCGTTTACGTTCAAGGATTTTAGCAGGGGGAAAAGCCACTCATAGACATGCGCCTTCAATGGAGCACCTTTCAAGTCCAAATGCACCAAAATCTACAGTAGGAAACAATAGAATATTCTGGGCTACTGTAATTTACTTGTCTAAAGGGTCGTTTCCCGGAGTCGGCCAGAGGCAATAATTTCCCCAACGAGTTTAGTCTCAAATAGCGACCTTCATAATTGTAATTACTGACATAGGATAGGAGTATTAGCACCAAAACGAAGGCCAGACATAGACTAAAATTCGGAGTTTAAATAGTGACGTCAGACTTCCGGGTTTTCAGATGACGTCACGACGTTAAGACGTACCTCAAGGTGGAGCGATGCCACCGAACCAGCATCGTTGCCGTCTCAAATAAGGCACTCGTCTCGGCAACTACTTATTGTATTACGGCAGCCGACCATTCACATGATATCTTCCTGAAAGAGCCAGTTTAGATTTTCGACAAATTATAATACAACAATATCCAACGGTTAACAACCGGTAATTTTTGGAAAAAATCAAGTACTTGAAAAAGGATCTTTTTATTAAAAAAGCCCCGAAAATAAAATAGAATTTTTCTAAAACAACGGATAAATTATAACATATTATCACAGACTTTCATGAAATTATGACGTAGATACCATGTCTCATAGGAAATGCGTACAATAAATAAAAATCTAGAAATTCTGAACCCGCTTCTCGTAGAAAATATACATCTTTGGAAAAGGATCAATTTTGAAACACTTGAAAACTAGTTCGGCAAGCTTATCTTTGTGAATTCCTTGAAAGACCAGAGGAATGAATTATTGCGAAGAAGTGGGGGGTAGCGGGTACCATCCGAGGTAGAAAGTGGGATATATAACAACCTTTTCAGTCGAATATTTTGGTGAGTTTCTTGAATTTGCCCCGAATCGAGCCCGACTTGTCCTGGAACGCGTTGGAGTCGGCGTTCGGAGCCAGAACGCGAATTTGTTTGCCTTCGGTTCGATGATAGGAGATCAGTGGGGAGCCGGGCAGATAGTCGTCGTTTTCCTGAAAAGATCAGATTTTGAATAGATATAAAAATTCTCGAAAAAAAAACGATCGAAGTCTCACCCCACTCCCAATGCAGGAATAAATGCTGATCGAGGGATAGGGCAGAAAGCCAGCGATGCAGGGCACAATCGAGAACACGATCTGACCCAGACCAGATTCTTTCAGAGAGAGCACTGAAAACTCGCCATATTCGGAAGGTCTCAATAGAAAAATTCTTTCGAAATTGTAATTTAAGATGACCTAATTTCAGCGTTTAAAAATTTCAAATTCCGACCTTTCGCTCGCTCCGTCAAAATCCATAGCTTCTCGTCTGCATCAAGCACGACGTACAGCATTTCTACCGTATGACTTAGTGATCTGAAATGTTCATTCTTTAAATTTTGTTCCATTTTCAAAAATAATTTCAGTTCACGAAATTTGTTGCACGACTTTTAAAAAAGTGTAATTTGAATCAGGGTTGTACGAAAATTTCTTTTTGAAAAACGTAAACGAAATGACCCTCCCATTTTCACGTAAGACGAAAACGAAACGTTTCGTACAACCCTGATTTGAATAAGACTTTTTCAGAAAACAGCACCTCACAGACACGACGAAATCGCATGGCGCACCTGCTCTGCAAAGCTGAGCTCCGGGTTGTTGGGAGAGGATTTGAGCGCACATTTCATAGGAGACCTGAAATTTTTGATTAAAAAAATATTCATTTTCACCTCCCTACCTTACAAACATTCATATCCCGCTCCTCCTCATATTTGTAGTATTCCTTGTCCTCGTCGATCAAAAGTCCATCAACCTGAAAAGTTTTGTTATCGAGAAAAAATAAAATAAAAATCAACCCACTTTCTTCTTGACCCGATATTTCAGCTTCATTTTGTGCCTGACCGCTGGCCCATCAACCGGTAAAACCCACACAATCGTTGAAATCGAAGCTGGTTCCAAGTCCTGAAAAAATAATTGTTTCTTTTTTATTTGTTTTTTTTTTTAGAAAATGATCAAATTTCTCACCGAAATATCCGGGTTGAGCATTTTCGCGAGAGCGGACGGTTTTTCGGGGTCCGGCAATCTGGCTTCCAAATGGGCTGAGTCGAAGCAAACCGTGGAACTCACAATGGGAGGACGGCCCAAGTCGAAGACGATCAGGGTTCTAAAGGCAAATAGTTTCGCTGCAAAACTTAGCATAAATGTCTGCGAAAACGCCCACTTGCTCTCCAAGGAAGTGATTCGGCGCTGCATCGTGAAGAGAGGGATGAACGAGACCTCGACGTAGTAAGGCTTCTCCTCCCACTGCACGCAAATCTGGAAATTTAAAATTGGCTTGTTTCGAAAGTACAACCAAAACACAAAACTCCGACCTTTCTCTTGACGGACACCGTCTCCCTGATGAATTCGGCTGAAAGCGGCAGGAAGAGGGAAACGTGAAACGAATAATTCGAGCCTTTTTGCAGGGCGGGGATTGAGACGGTCAGTTCTGGCACCAGATTTGAAGATGAATCCTGGAATTTTCAAATTTTTGAAAAATTGAACAAAAAATCTTTTTAGAAGAAAAATAAATAAAACCCACATGAAATGTGAGACTCGCATCCGAAGACGTCATTTTCAATGAAGACGGCTCGACGTCGGTCGCAGGTTCGATAGTCAACATGACTTTTTCATCGACTCCAGCGAGTAGATCTGAAAATTATCTCTTTGGAAAAGATTTTTTTAAAATAAAAGTTGATTTGCCCACCCCTCTCTTCAATCATAATCCGACTCGGCCTCTTCTGGACGATCACGAAAAACGGCTTTCGATGGTCGATTTCGGAAATTTCCAGAGTTTGGCCATCGATTTCCAGCCACGCGGATTCGAACACGAAAATGCCAGGAGTTTTGAATTGTTGCTTCATTGTCTGAAAAAACGAAAATCGAACAAAAAAATCATGAATTTGTACAATTTTTGTCATAAAAAAATATTTGGTTTTTTTGTTTTTAATTTTCTCCAAAAACTTACAAATTTCATGATTTCTCTGTTGAGAGTGGCCTCGTGGGTCAGGACGATCTGCCTTTTTGAGGGCGAAGGGGGAAGGGCCGGGTCGAAAATGGCGCCCCTTCTCGGGCACACGAATCGGATCGCACCATCGCGGCTCTGGAATGCCGATTTATTGATTTTTTTCTTGTAAAAATATTGATTCTTAAAATTGTTCTTAGTTTAAAAATAAATTTGAAATAAAAAATAACAAAAAAACTCACATCGTAATGCGTAGAGAAAACGGGCTCCTGGTGCAGCGTTAGGACGGTTTCATCGAGTTCGCGGATTTTCAGGCAAAATTTGAAGCCAGTGTCCCGGGGCAAATCCGACCGATTGAGCAACGAAACGACGACTTCGAAAGCGGCCGGCAGACAGACGCACTCAGTGAATTGCCGAACCGAGGCCGAGAACATCCGCCTGCAAAAACCGCAATGATTGTTGTTCAAAAATTATAAAACAAAAAACTATTTTTTAATTTTCCTGAAATGACAGAATTTAGCTCGAGCTAGAAAAAAATTACCTTGCGCCCCGTTTACAAGGTCGAAAAAGAATAAAAGACGTAGCGGAGAATTACGGTAGATCAAAATAGCGCAGAAAGGGGGCAATCTAAGGAGAAAAGAGACTGCATTATGCAATTAAATGATTTCGATGGGAAGGAAGAAGTTCGCTGATCACAACTCCTCTAGTGGTTCGAAGGGAGGGAGACGCGCTTTCCAGAGATACTCTGACGAAGAGGTTGGCAATGGAGCAATGGGACATGTTTTCTGATCCGAAGACGAGATAGCATTAGGAGGAGGAGGAAAAAGTTTTTTTCGCTCTCTCTCGTACTCGGTACTGTAATTGTGGATATCAGCCGCATAATGTAGTGCCAACATTGAATTTATTTTATCATCTTTTTCTTATCACCTCCTTATTTTGCTCGATTTTTCCTTTGTAGTGGCATTGCCATGGATTCCTTCTGATAACAGGGAAAAGCTTTTCCTTATTTGTACTTTCTTCTCTTGAAAATCTTCATATTTCTCTTTTCATTTTAAATGATACTTTGAAAACCATTTTGATATACATTTTCTCATTCTTTTCCTTCCTTCTCTAAATGACCCTGACCTCCCTTTCAACCGCACTTAATTTGTCCAATCTTGAATCAGAAATATCTCCTTTTGTGGTCAAAGATAGAGGTCGAAAAGTGGCTGACGTAAATTTCTGATGAAAGAATCTTTTCCCAATTTTCATTTACTCCACAATTGGTACTTTGCATCGCAAATATTCTGAATTTTTTACTCATCTAAAAATTCTCATCATTCAAAAATACTCTTTGTTTTCCAACGCTCCTGTCTAATCATAGGCTGATTCATCTCTAGCCCGGCCTTTACAATCTCGATTTTTGAATTTGTTTTTCTGGAAATACTTTAATTTAAAATTGTTTTATTTTTTCCAGGATGGAAGTCCGTCGACGTGGACCTCAGAGGGCCGACGATGTTTCGAGCAGCCCCAGAAGTCACTCTTATTCGCCAATCGGCAAAAAATCCGATCAGGTATTTTTCTTTCCCTTTAATTTTTAAAATTGGAAAATTTCAGGAATTCCTTGGCTTTCGGCACTGGTTGATTTTGATGGTCTTCGTCGGGATTCTCTATGGGACGGTTGTGTTTCTGCACAGGTGGAGATATATGAAATCCATTTTTAGAGATGTGAAATCTCCACTTTTAAAAGAATATAAAGAGCCTCTTTGATATACGAGATCTTTTAATTTATTAATTTAAAGGATATATGAAATCCCTCGTCTTTCAGGCACATGCCCGCCGTTACGCCTGGCTCTGACTACACTCGATTTTCCGAGGAGCGCGCGAGGAGTCTGCTCAGGAAACTCTCTGGACTCGGACCCAGACCTAGTGGGTCTGAAAATCTCGAGGTTTGAACGCTTTCATGCATCGTAGTTTCTCTGATAGAAGCGCACTCGAATAATAGGTCTGGGTCTTTTGAAAAACAATTGATCTCTCCAAAGTGGTCTGAGAATAGAAGATGATGCGCTTCTATTTGGAGATGCTAATATCCAGATTTCATATATCCCTTTTTAGAAGAAAGCTTTCGACATTGTGCATGGCAAGTTGAAAGAGATCGAAAATACGGTAGCCAACTCTGGGGTTAATCGTTTGGAAATTGATGTGCAGGTATTTATTTTTATTCTTTTTAGCAACAAACTTACTTTAAAAAGGAACCTTTTATTTCTAAAGAATGTCTTCTATTTCAAAAACCAATCTTATATTTTTATAATGAATCTTTCGTTGTGTCAAAAGATTTTCTATTTCCAAAAGGGTATTTTATTTTCAAAGAACGAATCTTCTATTTCAGCGACCCACTGGTTGTTTCGACCTGAAGTTCCTGAGCTCATTCACACTCTGCTACCACAAAGTCACCAATATAATTGCTCGAATCGGGCCCAAGTCTGGCCCCGCTAAACAGGCCCTGCTCCTCAATTGCCACTACGACACGATGCCTGACACGCCCGGAGCGACGGATGACGCTGTAAGTCCCAATTTAAAATACTGTAATCTTGGACTCTTCTCACTGTAGTTTTTAATTTCTCTAAGAAAATTTCGAATTTTCTTATAACTTTTTTACTTGCCAGGTCTCCTGCACAATTCTAATGGATGTGTTGGATATTTTGGCGCGGTCCGAAATGCCTTTGGAAAGCGATGTCGTCTTTCTGTTCAATGGAGGTATTTTTGAATGTTTTTTTTTTTTTTATATTTGAAATCTTTATTTTCAGCCGAGGAGAATTTCCTGCAAGGCGCTCACGGGTTTATCGAGCAGCATCCCTGGAGATACACGATTCGGGCCTTCATCAATTTGGAAGGCACTGGCTCGGGAGGCAGGGAAATCCTCTTTCAGGTATTTTGATGTCATTTTTGAGAAAAATTACCACTTAGTTACCATTTTGGTAAACCTTATCTTTTCTTATTTTCAGTCCGGTCCCGGTAATTCTTGGCTCCTCCAGACCTATCTCGAGGCAGCTCCGCACCCACACTGCTCCGTCATGGCCCAGGAGATTTTCCAGAGTGGAATAATTCCTTCCGATACTGACTTCAGGATTTTCCGGGACCATGGACATATTTCGGGTATTTTTATTTTTTTTCGAGAAAGAAAATTTGTATTTTTAATTTTTCTAATTTGAGGCCTCGACATAGCCTACACGAAGAATGGCTGGGTCTACCATACCGAATTCGACGAGGAGTGGCGCATTGAAGCTGGGGCGATTCAGAGGTTCGTTTGAAATTTGTTTAAATTTTACTTTTAAGCCTCAAGTTTTTTTAATAAAAAATAGATTTGCGTTTTCAGGGCAGGAGAAAATATTCTGGCAGTGGTGAATGCGATCGTGAAAAGCCCCTATTTGAAGCAGGCCGGTCATTTTGAGGAGGCGAACAAGTGGGTCTTCTATGACGTCGTCGGACTGTTCACGGTTTACTATTCCATTCAAGTTGGTGAGTCTAATTTCAGAATCTTGACAAATTAATTTTATTTCAAAAACGAATAGAAAATTCAAATAACACTTTTCAGCCGAGTTCCTGAACATAGGCGTAATTGTCGCTGTTCTTTTACTGGTGCTGTACCGTCTCTCGAAGGGATTTTATTCTCTCAAGGATTTGTTTGACACCTTCGTCCACCACGCCACTGCCCTTTTCGCAATGACGGCTACTCTAGTCCTGATCATTGCCTTTGTCAATGTCATGGATCTGATTATGTGTTGGTAAGGATTTTTTGTAAATTTAATTTTTTATCATTTTCTAGATTTAAAATCGGAAATAACGGAGTTTTCCTATTCGAAAAACAGAATTATGATATATGATTTTGTTTTTAAATTTGATTTTCAGGTACAAAATGCCCGAACTCGTAGGCGGTGTCTACGTTCTTCCCCTGCTTCTTGTCGGATGTACGGTTCACACCAGATTCGCAGAACATAAAAAGGTCGGGAATTAAATTATTTTCAAATTTGGAATCTAGGTTTTTCATTTTTTTAAATGAATTTTTCAGCCCAATTCCGAGATGGTACACTACGACAGCATCCTGATCTTTCTCTCTGCGGTGCTTCTGGCGATGACCTACTTCAGGTGCGAATCATTCAATTTTTAAAATTTAGTTCTAATGTTGAGTTTAATTTCGAAATGAAATTTATTCTCGAGTTAAAGGTTTTAATTCCAGACTAGGCTCCGCATTTTTCGTGTTCAACTACGTGTTCTTCCCGCTGTTGAGAGAGCCCCTGATCTATCTGCTCGGCAAATTTGGAGTCATTAAGAGTGCGATTTTTCTTCAGCATATATATTTTGAAACTTTCTGAAAAGTCAAATTTAAATTTTCAGAAGTCACCCCTTCGGTGTCTTTCTACACCCAGCTGATCTGCTTTACCCCGAATTTCTTCTTTGCAGCTTACGCGATCAGGTACAAGATCTGAAAATATTTATTTTTTGAAAAATGCTTAAATAAAGAATAAAATAGCTTTTATTTTTCAGCCAATCTATCGATTTCTTCGTCCCTGTAATGGGCCGTCTTGGAAATGCCATCAACCCGGAATACCTGATCGGGCCCATGGGACTCGTCATTGCTTCTACATTCGTCTTTTTCGTGGTACATCTTTTTAAATAAAAAAATTTCACTAATAGTTCAAATTTTTGGTCTTCATATCTTTCTTGAGCTTTCTGATATAACTTGTCATTAGATAGAATATTTTTACTGAAGAAAAGCTATAGTACTTTTCGAAAAAAAATTATAACACCTTTTTTCATTTTTAAGACCTTTATTTTCTAGAGCAATTTGATCTACGCTTCTCGAAAGATGTCCTTCTTCCTGAAGTGCGGTTTCGCGATTTATGTCTTTTTCGTGGCACTTCTCCTTACGACAAAACTGGGCGTTCCTTACGACTACACTATAGAGAATCCCAGATTGAGGAGGATTATCGCTTTGGTAAAATTTTTGAAAATTAGCGTTTTTCATTTTTTGAAAAAATGTTGCATACGTTTTTAGAGAATATATTCGTTTGTAATTTTTGGAAAAATACTATTCTCTGAAAAATTCATTTTTCAGCACTCTAACCGCACAATCTACGACTTCAACGGGAAAATCGAAAAAGCTGACAACGGGTTGTTCATTCATTCCCTGGATTATAGGTGGATTTTAGATTTAAAAAAATCGACTTTTAAAACATTTCAGAGGTGGTCGTGACTTGCCTTCTCATTCCTTCTTGCAAGGCTCTGCCAAACCCGACTGTTCCAATATCAAGGACGAGTACTGCCGACGTAACTTAATTGTCCTTAATTATCCAATTATCGATAATTATCCTAATTATCCTTGTTTACTAACCAACTAACTCTTGTCCTAACTAATTAACTCACTAATTATCGGTGATCAAATATCTAATGACCCTTTTAATTATGCCAATTTTCAGTGCCCTACTACACCGCGGTACACGAACTCTTTCCACCAAGGCAATAATTTTAATTTGTTGAATTCTAGTGTGTTAACCTGAAGCGTTGTAGCGACTCCCTGTGGGTGCCTGTACCATCGTCAGGTTACATCCCAGACCCCATCAAGCTAAAAGTCGTCGAGAAACAGAAAATAGGCTCAAATCAGTTGAATATCACTTTTGAGGTAATTTTTAATTTTTGTTTCAAATTATACAAGTTCAGAGAGCTCTTTGCTTATGAGGACTTAGAATTTTCGAAAATATTTATTTTCGATTTTCAGCTGAGAGGAGGCTACGATAAAATGTCACTTCACATCACGCCCCTGGCTGGATACGAGTTGAAAAAATGGTTAGTTTTTTTTTTTTTTTTTTTTAAAATATGCTTTTTTAAGAAGTTCACTCCGAAAAGTTTATTTTTGAGGTTGACCTTTAACGTTTTTCGAGGCAAATTAAAAAATCATTTTTCAGGTCTTTTACGGACTTCAAGCCTGAGACATTCGGGAAACGCACCACGTATTTCGTATTTTTGGCGTACGGCTTCGAAAAGCCCGAGTTCCGCAATTTCTGGATCCTGCTGGAAAACGTAATTTTTGAAAATAGCGATTTTCTTTTTAGAGTTTTTGAAGTTTTCAATTTTCAGCCCAATACCTCCGCTGAAATGCACGATCCGAAGAAGGCTCCGAATCTGGAAATTGCCGTGGCCTCTCACCATGCTCATGGTAAGACAAATTAATTTATTTTTGAACCGTACAATGAATAATGGCGTTTTTCCTTCTAAATCTACAATAGTTTCACTTTCATATCAAAATACTTGTTCTTTAAAGAAAATCTATTGAATATCATTCATTTTTAATCAAAGAATAAAAGTAATGATGAAAATTGACGTCGTCTAAAGCCTACAGTAATCCCACGATTTTCAGGACGTCACCAGGATTCTGAAACGCTGACGCAGCTACGCCAGCTGATAGCGTCGCGACGTCAGTCGCCCGAGATGGCCGTCGGCTGGTGGCGTTGGGGCATCACGATGATCGGCGGCATTTCGCAGATCGTCGTCCACGTCGTCTGAGAATTTTGAATCCGAAAGGATTACGGTAATGCTTTGATGACGTCACTTGAGATAACATTATTATTATTTTATTTTAGATAAGGTCAAATATTACTCCCCTAACTCATTGAATCTCAAGGACAATTTTTTCTTACTTGATTTTCTAAAGTTTTATCCCAATATTACCCCATTTAGAAGTAGAATAAGCTCAATTTTGTGTAGAATTTTTGCCTCTTTGAAGACCAAAATTTCTAAGCTCAAAGACTGCCGTTTTCTATATAGTTTTCGCTCATTTTGATGCTAATTCAAGCTCATCTCTTTTCGTGATCAAAGTGAGTGAACCCTTTTTTATCCTTTTATTGTGAGTCTGGGTCAACATTCCTCTTCTAACGAAAACCTAAATGTAAAGCAGACTGAGATATGATTTTACCAAAACGGGATATTTTTGTAGTAAGTTATTGGAATTCAGTTGAATAAATACGATGTTTGAAAAGTTTGTCTTGAACCTGCAATGTTAAGAGGTTAACCACGCCCCTAGTAGTATTTAGTTTGCTATGTATGTAGTTTACAGGTTATCTATGGCATCTTAGTTTTGCAACGTCATAGAAATAACTTGGTATTTTTGATAATATTTGATAGTATTTGATAATTACAGTAATCCCTAAAATGCCTACCTGTAACATTGTGGTCGATGTCTCGTTATCTATGATGGTATCTGAGGAAAAGGTATCTCCGTATATGGAGGCCTTAGAGCTCTGCACCACTTTACTCGGTTTGGGCCTGGAAAATTTTCCCGATCAGAAATTCAAAGTGGTATGTTGGTCAGTTTATAGCCCTACCCTTAAGCATTATGATATTTTAGTATCGCTCCGGGACTCTAGTTTGTAAGGAGGTCCAAGATGAAAATGTTCTGAAGGATGACTTAGAGAAGAAGTTGGATTATTTTTATTTTTCTAAAGATATGAAAAATTAAGATATTCCAAAACCTCCGTGAAAGGTGCTTTACCGTGGGAGGACTTACTTTCAAAGTTGCAATCTGGAAAGAATGCTGTTAAGAGACAAGACGTACTGATCATTATCACCGATGGGTTGACTTACAAGGTTCGTTACATTGGCTTAAAACCAATAAGCTTAACATTTCGTTCATTTGATCTTATCATTCATGCCACGCTTTAATCTCATTTCGACAAGAAAGAATTTCGTATATCCCTTTTGTGTCCATTCTTCTTTCCCATATCTGATCAAACAAGCATTATCCTCCTCTCTAAAAATCGACGGCTAGATTGAAATCTCTCTTAGAGAGACGTCACGTTTCGCCAAATATTGCCATTCTTAAACTTTCTCGATTTATTGAGATTTCTAAATCTTTTTAATTTTAGGGAGATATGACGGTTACTCCCAAATGTAAGACCCGATTTGTGGTTTGTACCAAGAACTTTGAAAAAGTCGACCAGAAACAGATTGAATTGATGAAGGACTTAACCAGAAGAACCTTTGATATTCCTAAAGACAAGGCTAACGATCCCCACCTGCTACCGTATTGTCTGTACCACTACCAAAACGCAGGTCTACTATAAATTTGGGTAACCTTATCATCTTATACTATCTCAGAAGCCATGGCAAAGGATGTTATCAATACCGCCCTTAAGCCATTCGAATACTGCATTCGTTTTGGGCAATTCAGAACCTATGTGCAGGTGGACTACCATTTGATCACCAAAATGGTGCCATTTATCATTTTAAGGCGATACCACCCCTTCGTGGTTCTATGCCTGGGTCTACTGAATATCTAAGTTTGGTTGGATTTTGCGACCCAACCAATCTGGTCAATATACCATCTGGAAGGAACCATATTCTCTCTGCGTTACCAGATTCTGACGGTACCATTTTATACCACTATTGTATATCATTTTCAGGGGACACCCCCGATCCAGAACTGCCCGATTCAGAACTATTTTGTTAGTAGCCCCCCGCGTTGACACTAACAAATAGTTCTGAATCGGGCAGTTCTGGATCGGGGGTGTCCCCATTTTCAGACCCAATTTGGGTATTTTAGAGAGCCAAGATACCAAAGTTATGGCTGGGTCTAGTGAACCAAGAGAATCTACCAGTGGACTATTGTCTATGATAACTCAGGCTCTAGCGGAGGAGGTAAGAAAAGGTACAAGTCTCAGAAAGTTACCAAATGGCGTCAGGAATGGGCCGGCTTTGTGGTGCTACCAAACAAGAGCTATGGGGTGCTTATGGCTACGTCTATGTATGACGACTCTAAACAGCCGGATGGTTTGATGAAGAAAGAGCCATTGGGATATTCGTTGACGCTATCTTGTTTGGTAAGGGGTATATATAAAGCCCAGGATATGCGAAATCCCTTCTTTAGCCAGATGAAGAGCATATGCCATCCTATATGGGTGACTTGAAACAGTTGAAAATTCGCTATTTGGCAGATAACGAAGATAAGGCTCAAAGACATTTGCATCGAATCGCTAAGAAACGACCCTACCCGAGCTATAATGATAACAGTATAAATTTTAAATTATTTTATGACTTTTAAGCCGTAATTTAGGACAATGTTGGACTGATAATCATGGGCTATCTTCTGATATTCAGAAGCTATTTAGATGTCTGCGAAAAATGCCAGATAGGGCGAAGGCTTTATACCATGTTAGCTTTAACGTCATTTATTATTTTAACGCTATATATTAATTACAGGAAGTGAACAGAATTAGAAGGTATTCTCTCATTATGGGATACGATAGTATCCTGAAACAAATGGCGGATATCCTGAGGAAAGAGGTCCCCCTATTGCAAGGAGTCGCAAAACAGCATGCTAGTTATTTGGCGGACTGTTTTGAAGAGTAAGGATTTTATAGATCCTCTCGGACTTAATCTATCCCTTTCAGGAAAATCGACGTGTTCAATATCCGAGAGATCAACCCACCATCATATTAGATAAGTAAAAAATTTGCCTGTTTCATTAAACTCTGAGTTATCACTGTTCCAATGTTGCGGGGTTGTTTATTTTTTTCTGAACTTTTAGAAGGACTTGGTATTTTGAATTCTGGTATCGAAGGATCTCCTTTCTGCTAAATTTGAAATTCAATATCTCATTATTTACTAGATGGGTCTGACTGTTCAAAGTTACAAGTATTTTAATATGGGTTTTATGAAATTTTCTATATTATAATATTTTTCAAGTTATTTAAAAGTTTACTATAAATATACTTCAAGATCCTTAGATTAGATAATATTTTTTCCTGGTCTTTGGTGGACAGACTTAGGGTCGCTATGAGACGGTATCAAATAACACTATTTTATCTAAACAAACAAACTCACACTTTTAAATTGTTTTATTGATCATCAAACCATATATAAAGTCGGAAAATGACTTAAATTAATCGCTAAACTATTCATTTCTAATGGCGTATTCGCTAATTATCACATCATGCATATTCCTAATTTATTTAAATTCTATATTAGCTACCAACATAATATTCCCACCTGATAGTAAGTCTTAGATACAATTTTTGGTACCACTTAGCAATATGTTACCATTTTAGTCCAATTGGAGGTTGGAGATGATTCCTATGTGGTAATGATAGATGCAGGGTCTTCTGGCTGCAAGGTCTTTCTGTACCACCTAACCAGAAATACCACAAATGGTCACTTTGTGGTACGCGAGGTGAAGGGCTCAAATGGTAAAACCCTGTACCATAAGGTCTCCCCTGGACTTGGAGCCTATCCAAACAAGCCTAAGGAAGCGGCAGGTATTTACCGAAAATTATATTTGTTTACCAAAGTGATACAATTTTAGAGTCCCTGAAACCACTCCTGACTTTTATTGAGGGTCAGATACCAAAGGATAAAGTATCAAATGCTTCCCTAATGTTATTGGCTACCGAAGGAATAAGGATGCTTACGATACCGTAATTCTTATTCTAATTCGAATTTATTTTAAAAACGATGAAAAATTCAGACAACAGCATGAAATCATCAACCATATTCGTGAAGTGTTGCCTTCAATGACTAAACTTCACGTTAATAAAAATAATGTACAAATCCTGGACGGTAAATGGGAAGGCCTCTATGCTTGGGTTGCTGCAAACTATATGTTAGGTAGGCTGAAAAAACACGAAATCCTAAAAATGCTCAAGGCTTCATTTAGGAAGAATCGGAGGCAATTTGAGCCTGAAAAATCAGACCATTGGTATCATAGATCAGGGCGGGGCTAGTTTGCAGGTGGTCGTGGAAATTGAACACCCGGAAAATGCTCCTAATGGGGTTTTGGATAAGGTAAATTAACAGAAAATGAAAAATAAACCAAAGAATCCTTAGATTGATATGGGAAAGTTCGATGTGCGGTATTTCCTGGCAAAATCATTCCCCGGTTACGGTATGCACGAAGGACTGATGAAGTACGAGAGGACGATCAAAAAACACCACGGAGAATCAAAACATCCGCATGTTTCGGACGCTTGTCTTCCCGAGGGCCATAAGATGAAATTTTTCTACCCCGAGTTCAAGGATCATGTGAAAAATGTGGGACTTTTGAAAACTACACTAAACTCTTTAAAGATAACTGTAATTAGAATATGACTATTGTAACTGTTTCTATAGATTACTGTAAGTTCTAACAGAGGAACTTTTTAGAGTTCCGCGGAATCTCGGGACGAAAATAGGTGGATCTGAAAGAGCAAAAAATCTAAGTGGATCAATGTAAAATTTTCAATAAAAATGACTACCGGAGCAGGTGGCTAATTTACAAAACCAATTTCTCTGTATTGAAAAATGTATGTATGCTAATTTCTGCAATATCCTTTATATTAAAAAGCTTACTGAAAATAGACCACCACTGCAGGTATTCATTTTTGCTGAAAACTATATCAAGCATCCACTCGGAGTTGTTAGTTCTTTCAAGCGTACCTAGTTTTGTCTCAAAATTCCACGGAACCCTAAAAAGGTTCTCTTGTAAGAATATCAATCATTTAGCATTAGATTAGTGTAACTTTTTTTTCTAGTATCGTTAAAATTTAATGGAAAAATACGATAATGCTTGAAAAGCTTATCATAGTTTAAGCTAAGATTTTCATCGATTATTCAAATTTAGGGCACCGGAAACTGGGACAAATGCTATGAAATCGTGCACTCTATGGTGGACACTGATCATGAAACAAAATGTGACGAAGCGACAGAGTGCAAAAATCATTTCGTCCGGAAAACTTTCGTAAAAATTTCAAGTCTTGAAATATCCAGGATTAAAAATTCTAGTCGAACATTTATAAATCGGAATGGATGGGATTTTCTCAAGTGGCGCATGGATTCAAGGATATTTTGCAAATGAGTGGTCAGTATAACCATACTGAACTTCATTCTAGAACGGCTGAGTTCTGTAAGAAGCCTTGGCATAAAATTAAGGTAAATAAAACCATATATATGAAATCCAAAGATATATAAAACTGGGATTTCATCTATCCGAATATATTAAATTAAAGCATATATGAAATTCTTCAGCATCTTGCTGACATGTGTAATTGTGGTATGGATGAATACCACCTTTCGAACCAATGTTTCATCTCTGCCTGGACTTTGTCGATCCTTCATACAGCTTTAAAATTCGATAAGCATGAGCACAAGTTCCAGGTATTTAGGGTTTATGAAATCCCCCTTTAACGCGTATATCTCAGACTGCACTAGAAATAGATGGTCAACAAATTAACTGGGCCTTGGGATCTATCATTTATCATTCAGTTAATATGGACCAGGTAAAAAGCATTTTAGATCCAGATTTAATATATCATTTTTAGAAAAATCCAAAGCCAAATAGAGCTCAGAGACTAACGCTTAGGATGTAAAACTTTGAGAAAATAGACGCTATTTTTAGACTTCGTGAATTTATTTTCGTCGCTTTAATAAATATTTGACGTAACGTGTTCCTTTATGATTTTATCAATAGCGTTTGAATCGCTATCAATATATTTCCGCTTTTTTATTGATTTTTGCAAATAATTAAAAATCGAGCGATGAATTCATGCGACACTATTCACTCGACGAAAGGTAATAAAAACAATGTCTTTTCTTTCAGTGATTTCGTTACTTGGTACAAATGAGGCGCATGGACTCGATATTTTTTGATTTTATTTTTCATTTCTCTTGAAAATTCTATTATTAAGACTGGCCCCTCGAAGAAATTTCTCCGCTTTCTGTTCGGGTGCCTGCCTCCTTACCTGAGTCGATCATTCAGGAAGGTCGGTTTTCAAAAGTTGGCTATTTTCATACCAAAGTTTACAGTTAAACCTGTCATCATTTTAAAAAATATATATATATATATATTTCAAGATAATTTTTCGATAATAAAATCATTAGTAAGAGCTTATCGTAAGTTCACGAAAAATAGGTTCTTTCAAGATGATGTTTTCTATTAGCAATTTGCGCTAAAAACTTATCAAGTTTTAATTTTTTTTCAGAATTCTCCCTCTGCTCTTCCCTATCAGACCTGTCAGATCGATCATATCCGTCTCCGAATTCAGCCGGCTCCGAATCCGGTAATGGAATGGTGCGGATGACGTCCCGTCTGCTAGTTGTCATCGCTCTGCTGCTGCTTGCCATCCCAGTCCTTCTAATTCTCCATCAGTCAGATGAAGCCCAAAAACTTCACAGTCTCATTTCCAGAGAGTCGGGTATGTTTTTTTTTTTAATCTTTATTTTGTCTTCAATTTAAAATTTATTTATTTAAGATATGCTCTGATTTAGGTTTAGAAGGTGTATCTAAATAATTTTTAAATCTTTATTTTTCAGTCGATACCACCTCAGATATGTCGTACGGCGTTATTATGGATGCGGGTTCGACGGGTACCAGACTGTTCCTCTACTATTGGACTAGTAATTCAGGTAGCTTCAGAATTTATTATTTGGCTTAACAAGACAAACTTTAATAGTAAAATTTTCCTAACAAAACTGAATATAAAATCTTGAATTTAAACTAATTTGCCACGCAAGATTTATCAAAGTTGCGTCATTTTGTTTATCAAAGCAAGTGCTAAAATATTTTTCTTACTGTTTAAAGTTGTTTTTTTTTTTT
Source organism: Diploscapter coronatus (assembly GCA_964036155.1). NCBI lineage: Eukaryota > Metazoa > Nematoda > Chromadorea > Rhabditida > Rhabditidae > Diploscapter > Diploscapter coronatus. The sequence continues at coordinate 48,825,526 of OZ038422.1, read as the reverse complement.
TAATTCTAGACAACGAACTAATCGACATCAAGCCCGTGTTGGATGAGAACGGCCAGGCCGTCGTCAAGAAAGTCAGTCCGGGACTCAGTTCGTTCGCCGATAAACCTGATAAGGCTGCGGGTATTCTTTACTTTTTTTTTTTTGAATATTTTATTTTAAATTTTTAAACTTGATTAAAGTAATATGTAAAAAGTATAATGCGAAATTTTTACAAAGCGATGACCATTGAACGCCGCTAGAGTTTTGACTATTTTTTGTTATAGAAATTCCGCTCCTAATTTTGAAAATTTCTTTTTTTTATTTATTTTCAGAGTACATCCGACCCCTGCTTGAATATGCGACCAAATTCATTCCCGCCGCGCAGGTGCCCTTCACTCCTCTATTTCTAATGGCCACCGCGGGTATGCGGCTCGTACCTGAAGAGTAGGTTTTTTGTTTTTTTTTCAAAATTATTATTAAACATAATAAAATATTTTTAGTTAATAAAAAATTCAAAAAAAAAATGGTTGTTCTTCGATGAGTTTCTTTTGAAAACTTTAACAATTTATTCTTCAGCGAAAAACAAGCCATCCTCTCTGACCTGCATACGAAACTGCCCCAGATGACTCAAATGCAAGTGATGAAGGAGCACATTCGAGTTATCGAGGGAAAATGGGAGGGTATCTACAGTTGGATCGCGATTAATTATATACTCGGTAAAATTTGCAATTTGTTTATTTTTCTAAAGGAACTTCCATTGAAATCTTCTTTAGAATCTAATAATAATGTTGCCCTTTTGAAGGGGTACATTATAGCGTAGTTCTTTTCTTTAAAATTGATATTTTTTGAAAAGTGACATAATTTTCAGGCAAATTCAACCCAATTTCCACGACGGACGCCTTTACGAAGCCTAACTCGAAGGTCCAAAGGCAGCACACCGTGGGAATGATTGATATGGGTGGAGCCTCCTGTCAGGTATTTCTTTCATACCTGAATCATGAAAATTAACATAATGTTAGCAGACTTGTAACTTTTCGAACCCGCTGTAACTGCAGAAAGCGAGATAATGCGTCATTTCGAAAGACGAAAAGGACGACATGCTCTTTTTCTCTTCCGAAAAGATACGCTATCTCATTTTTTGCAGTTAACCGAGGTTAAAAAGTTTGAGTCTGAATTTAAAATTCTTTAATCTTAATAATTGATATAGTTTCAAAAATCCGAATCCGAAAAAATTCTATTTTTCAGATTGCCTTTGAACAATCCCCAAACGACAATTTCCAGAGCGAAAATGTGGAGAATGTAAAATTTTTCTGATTTAAAATTTGACGATTCTTTATTCAGATAAACCTGGGCTGCAGAGATGACGATCCGGGATTTAAGTACAAGCTCTATGTGACGACTTTTCTAGGCTATGGGGTGAATGAAGGTTAGCATTTAAAATTGTTTTCCTTAGAAAACTTAGATTTTTTAAAGATCTTATTTTCGAAAGAGAACTTAGACTTTTGAATAATAAATCAATTTTCGAAAAAATTCAGGACTCCGAAAATACGAGCAGGATCTGAGCGACAACCTGAAGCTGAATAACGGTTCGTACACCAGGGACAGTTGCATGCCTGTCAACCTGCAAAAGACCGTCATTAGAGACGACAAGAGCATGTTCGTTAGGAAGGTCAGAAGATTTTATTTTTTTTATTTACCCAAATGTTTTCTACTAATTTTTAGCCCATATAAAGCATTGAAATTTTCTTTTCTTTTTAATGTGAAAATTTGATTTTTTCGAACTTACCCCTAAATTTTTCAGGGTATTGGTGATTGGCCTACCTGCGTTGCTCGTCTTGGTGAGCTTCTCGAGGACAAAATGACGAATGATGACAAGCCATGTGAACCACAGTGCTTCTTCCATTCGGTTTCTGCTCCTCAGGTCATTTTCAACTTTTTTAAATCTTAGTTTTTCTTCCATTTCCATATTCTTTCTCTTATCAATTTTATTTTATTCCTTTAACTTCAAGTTTGACTTTATTTCCGAAATTTGGCTCTTTTCAGATCGACCTCTCCAACATGGAATTCTATGGATTTTCCGAGTATTGGTACTCGACGCACGATGTCCTCGGTTTAGGTGGGGAGTACAATTTCTCGAAGATCATGGAAAAATCCAAGCAATTCTGCTCGCAAAGATGGTCCGCGATTCAGGTAGTCTGATTTTTACTTCAAACTTTCAAATTCAAAATTATCAAAATTATATTCTCGTATTTCTCTTTAAGCTAGTTCATATTTTCGTTATGGTGACTTACAACTTTTAAAAGTTAATAAAGGATCGTAGCCAAAATTAAAATTTTTGCAGAGTGCGGCCCGGCAAAAATTGTACCCAAAGGCGGACGATGATCGACTAAAATCGCAATGCTTTAAAAGTGCCTGGATCACTGCGGTTCTTCACAACGGGTTTGCTGTGGATAAGCAGAAGAACAAGTTCAAGGTAAAGAACGTCATTAGTTTATATAAAGGGCGTTATCGATTTTTAAAATGACGTCATAATTTTTACAAAAGACATAATTTGTTCTTTTCAGAGCGCTCTGACGATTTCCGGCCAAGAAGTGCAATGGGCATTGGGGGCGATGATCTACAACATGCGCTACTTCCCTCTGAAAAACAGTCAGACTCACGTTATCGGCTCAAGGCATGCTTCTTGTGTTAATTGTATTTATGTTGGGTGACGTTATATAATTTAGTAACGTCATAGCGTTATATTTCTATGACGTCACCTAAAATAGCAATGGACTAAAATTGTCTTGCTGAATGAAAATTTGACTAACCTTAAAACTTGTTGAAAGTGCTCATTTTGAAATTTTCAGACATCCGGCCTCGGCGTTTTCATCGTTTTCCCCACTATTGACAGTGCTGATTCTACTCTGCCTAGTGGGCGGAGTCTACATTTTCTTCGCCCTGCAAAATTCGCGAAAGAGGCGAGGCTTGTTCAACAATAACTCGTGGGGCTACTCTTTGCTGCAAAATGATGATATCCTATTAAAGAGTCCATTCAGAAATGTTAGCTTCGCGTAAAATTATCACGAAATTTTGTAAAATTAAAATAGCAGTCCCATACCTAATATCTGAGAGTTGCTATTTTAAAGGACTTCTATTTTAGGTTTTATAATATGCTAACTTCATATCGAGAATGAGAGCTAGTCTTTCTGAATCTAAGAAACGTCATTTATTGTACAATTCATAAAGGCCTTGTAAAAATATCGTAAGATTTGGAATATAAGACTAGGATATTTTATATTTTGAGCTTACGGTATGGAACTTTTGCCTCAACTCAGATACGGTTTCAGTTCATCGACCCTATTACTATGAACCACTTTGTATTAGATGCCTTTTTCATTTCACTCGGATATATTAATTTATTCTATCATATATCTTGCTGCCATGATGGGTATACGGTATTTCTCAATTGTGATTTTAGGTTACTTTGATCGAAAATGAGCGGGGTCGAGAAAATTTCGGCCCCGTTCCCTTTCATTTTTATATCTTGACGACAGCTTTTGAAGGAACTCTTTCGAAAGATCGAGCGCAAATCTGAAATAAATCGCTAGCTTTAAAATCTTTGTAGATCGAAGATTTTTCACTAATTTTTCTGAAACATACAGCTTACTTGGATAGAAATGATGGGTTTGTTTAAATGTGAGAATTTTGAATGAAAATAAAGATTTTTATAAATTCCATGGTGTGTGGTCTCGTGTGAAGGCTGAAAATTTTGAAAAAATTGTTTAATTTTTTCAATGATAGGTGCATTTTTCACTTTTTCGGCGGTTAAATGATAAATGTTGAAAATATGAGAAAGAGAGAGATCGAAGAGAAACTAGTGCACTGATTTGGTTGTAAACAGGAAATATCACGAGATCTGAGATGGGAAAAGATAGAAGCAAGAAATAGCGTTTGATTTAAAAGAGGGTGAAAAAGAAACAAATCATCGGAAGGTGGACTGATCATTAGCACATCCTCTCAGCGCGAATTTAACATTGTGACCGCGCGATTTTCAAAATTATTAACCTAATTAACTAAGGTTACATTATTTAGCACTAAGCTCTTAGCATTAATTTTAAAAAAATCACTTAAGTTTAATTTAACACTAATTATTTAGCGTTAAAATTTACTGATCATAGTTTAAGTGACGCTATCCGTAAACATTGTTTATATATAGTTTTTGGAAAAGTATATATGGTCTGTCTTCTATAACATGTGACATTTTATTGCGATCCCATTTACTGATATCGATTTGTAATTTGGACCGAACCATATTGTTGTACAAAGTACATTATTTCGACAAATGTTGTATATATTGGTCTAAACAATTTCTCTGATGACCTCTAAACCCATATCTATCATCAATCTTATTATGTCACTTTCAGTCATATTTTCGGTCTTTGATACTATTATTTATATACAAATGCGTAGGAATTTTCAAAACATATAATTTTTCCTATCAATCTAAGCTCAAATCATACCTACTTTAAACTTCGATATTTTAAATTAACATATCTTTATTCAGTTTAGATTTAGATCTATCTTTTCTAAATTTGATTTGATCACATTTTATCATACATCTTATCAGCAGTAAAGTTTATCAGTATATCGATTACTTTCTTTCTCTTCCCTACTGTTTGCATCTCTCTCATTTTCTTCAGGTTCACTCAATTTTTGCCCCATTTTCTCCGATCAGTTTGCTTTAGATCTTCACAAATAGCGCGAAAATTGATATATTTTCTCATTTTTTGCAGAAATCTGCGTTTTTAATTTCGAATGTCAAATGTATTGATTCCCTTATGAAAATCGAACATTTTGGTGGGGTGATATAGTGAAAATAGAGTTTAGAGAAGGATGAGCTGGAGAAATATCATTGGTTTTTAAGAGATTAAGAAAGAAAGATTGAGAAATAACATTGAAATATTAGAGGACAGAAGCATACATACGACAGTTGTCACGATGTAGTTCTTCTTGCCGAAAATCCTCTATATTCACTCCGTATTTCAGCTGACTGAATTTACCTCGGTCTATCCTTAGTCATTGTCTATTTAAGATGAGTAAAAAGCGGGATGACGATCTGGAAGATATACAAAACGGTGATGTAAAGCCGTTCTATATCACTGCGATCATAGGATGTCTAAAGGTAATTGCATTTCAAATAGACTCCTTAAAAGTGTTGTTTTAGGTTCTATTTTTCCTATACGATCTAGTGATCTATCTACCGGTGAAAATATTCGATGATCCAGCCAAGAAACTCGAAAAATCTCGAAAATTAAAGGTGGGTCTTGAATTTTTAAATTTTTAAATGTGATCATTCGAAATCTGTACTTTGTACCTTTAATGAGAGGGTTAAGTTAACGAAAACAACCACGAGGGTAGACGTGAAAAAAAATCAAGATTGAGAGATCATTAGTTATAATTGATTGGAGGAAACGACCCCATCGATAAATATACTAAAGCTGAAAATAATTTATCTTACTAGATGAGAAATTTGCGTCATGATAAGAATTTAGTTACGTAATTTAACATCTAAGGATAGAGGACATCATAGGATAGGTCTGAATTACCTTATGAAAAGTTAAATTTCAGGCACGTCCCGAAGATACAGACGACCCAGCCACTAACTGGAGGAATATCCGGGCTCTGAAAGAGCTCAAAGCGACTACTTTTGAGGGTTGCGACACTCTTGGCAAACATTGGCTGAAATGCCTCGAACTTTATAACGACCTGCCCGCTATGGGAACGAGAGAGGTTCTGAAGGTTCACAAGGAGAAACAACCCAATGGGAAGATCTTTGAGAAGGTATTTTTGCAGTGCATCTTTACTTAAAATTACGATTTAAAAATCGACCAAAATTACTGGTTTCAGAAAAAATCTTAAATTACTATAAAAGCTGAGATAACTAGCGATATTTCTAGATAACGTCTTTAACTCTAATTACACTCTTGTAAAAATCGATTCAAAAATATCGCATTTAGTGGGAAATGGGCTCCTACCACTGGCGTACGTTCAATGAGATTGATAGAAGAGTGAATATGGTTGCCTCTGGACTTAAACATATTGGACATCCTGATCGAGGATCCGTGGTTCTGTTCGCTGAAACCAGGGAAGAATGGATGACTACCGCTTTGGCGTGCTTCAAAAGGGCTTATCCGAGTAAGTTTATGACATCTTTTAAATATTTAAATGTCGTCCTTTATCATTTTAAAATGCCACCTTCAAAATATAAATTTAGTCGCCACCGTCTACGCTACCCTTGGAGAGGAAGCGGTTTTATTCGCTTTCAAAGAAGTCGCTGCCGATACGATTTTCACTTCGGAAGCTCTACTTTTAAAGGTGCTGAATATAAAACTTCAAAAATAAAGACCAACCTTTTCAGGTCCGAAAAGCCATGCAAAACGGCGCGAAGATCAAGAACATCATTTATTTCGACTCTGTGGATCCGGGAAAAAAGGGAGAGTCGATTGAGAGTGACGACCCTTATACGCTGATGTCTTTCGAACAGCTACTGGCCAAGGGAGAAGGTGGGGGATTTCAAATATTCATTTTTACAAAAATATTTTACGAGATGAAGATCAAAGATAATATCGGAAATTTCATATATCTAATTTTTGAATAATATGTCTATGAAGATCAACTTTATATTTGAAATTCAAAATATTCAATTTTGAAATTACTATCGTGCCGAGTTGTTTTCTATGTCGCGTTAATTTAATTAATTTATTTCCTTTAGCTGACAATAATATAAAACTGATGATGTAGAATAGAAGAGAGAGCCTGCTCCTCTTGCAGAGCTTATATAGAGAGCGAAATAATGTAAAACAGAGAAAGCGACAAGAACGGGCAATTTGTCCATATCACAGAGTATGTGAGAGGGAAACTCTTGAGACTTATATCCAAGATAACCAAATAAGGAAATTGTCTGATAATTGGATTTCCTACAGTAGTCACGTATGTGCATTCGACAAAGGAACGAAGATCAGCTTCTTTGCAACGTTTCAAAATAACAAGGTTGCATGACTGCAACAATTTTTTAAAATGAAAATCACCTTGCATATCTGAGACTTCGAATTTCGGACTCTTTAGAAAACCCGCTCCCGAAAGTGGACTCTATCTCCAAGAAGGAGGATGTCGCGTTCATAATGTATACCTCCGGTACTACTGGAAATCCAAAGGGTGTACTTCTTACCCACGAAAACGTAATTGCTGCTCAGGCCGGTCAAGCTGAATGCATTCCTGTATCGTAAGTTTGAACGTCACTCTTTAGAAAATAAACGAAGCCTTGCAGTGCTGCGCGATTTAGTGGGCGGGGTCTTTCTGCTCCTTTTCTCCACCTTTTCAAAAAGGAGGAAGAATAGGTTCTGTCCATTAATGCGTGCAATATTGCATTAACTCTAATAATACTCAATGATAAAATATTTAGTGCTTAAATAAGAAAGCAATTCAGAGTTGGCGACACATACATCGGATACCTTCCCTTAGCGCATATTCTGGAAGTCTGTGGAGAAATCGTGTGTTTGGCTAAGGGCGTCAAAATCGGCTACTCTTCGGCGCAGACTTTGTTCGACCGAGCCCCGAAGATTCTGAAGGGCCAGAAAGGCGACTGCTTCGTACTCAAACCGACGTTGATGACCTGTGTTCCGGTTTGTTGTTGTTGTTTTTTTTTTTAATTATTTTTTGGGACAAATATTTTTATTCCTAGAACAAACCTAATTTTTCAGAACGAATATAAAATTTTCAGGCTGTAATGGATCGCATCTACAAGGCAGTAGTTGATGAAGTTAATTCCCAAAATCAGCTATTCCGTGAACTTTTCCGAACTTGCTATGAAAGAAAACGAAGCCGTTATGAGGAAGGCTATACTTCATATCTTCTGAATTAGTAAGGGGATTTCATATACTCCATTTTGGTTTCCATGCATATATACCGTGGCGATATATTTGATATGCCTGAAAAAGAATTTTTATACATCTCTTTCTTTCAGTCTGGTCTTCAATAAGATCCGAGTGATGCTTGGCGGTGAAGTGAGGGCGGTTCTTTCCGGAGGAGCCCCTCTGAATCCAGACACTCAGCGATTCATGAACATCTGCTTCTGCTGCCCCGTCGTTCAGGGCTATGGGCTGACGGAGACGTGCGGAGGCGGTACTTGTGGGGAGAGTAAGTGTTACGCTTTTTAATTAAAGATATGATATTATTGGCGTAATCAGTTTAAAAAAATACTCCTTAACTTATTTTATGTCACGCTTCTCTATTTTATTTATGACACCATGGCGCCATCTAAGGTTTCAAAATAACGTCCCCCCATTTTAGTCGACGATATTTCAACCGGTTATGTCGGGGCGCCCTTGTCTTCATGCGTAATCCGACTTAGAGAATGGAAGGAAGGCGGCTATTCCCCGCACAACGAGCACCCACAAGGGGAAATCCTGATTTCTGGCAAAAACGTCACCCAGGGATATTACAAGAACCCAGAGAAGACTAAGGTACGCTAACCTGAAAAATGCTGACGATTTCTAACTTTAGGAAGATTTCATCGAACTCGATGGAACGAGATATTTCTGCACTGGGGATATCGGCGAATTCAGAGAGGATGGGGCGCTGAAAATTATTGGTAGTTTAAAAAAAATAGTAAGAATAGAAAGGAAAATAATTTTAGACCGGAAAAAGGACCTGCTAAAATTATCGCATGGAGAGTACATTTCTCTGGGCAAAGTCGAGACGAATCTGCTAACAAACCCCCACGTTGAAAATATCTGCGTTTATGGAGACTCGGACAAGAGCTATGTCGTCGCTTTGGTTGTCGCGAATCAGAAAAATGTAACGACGATGGCGGAAAATGTGAGGGGTTTTATATATCTTTTCTAAATCAAAATTTACAATGAAGATCAACTTTTTCATTATTTAAACACTTAATTTCCCATTTTATAGATCAAGATCAGCCTTTGAATTTCAAAGGTTGAACTCATGTCTAGGATATTATTTCAGTTTTACGATGCAGACCAACCATTATATCCTAAATTTAAGATGTCTAACTTTGAAATATCATTTCTTTCAGCTTGGTGTTAACACTTCAAACTTTGAAAAAGTCTGCAAGAACAAGAAAGTGAATGAATCTTTGCTTAAAGAACTGCAAAATCATGCTAGCGGTAAGCTATCATTTTTTTTTCTTAAAAATAAATATTTTAGGAAAACTGGAGAGAGGCGAAATTCCACAGAAAATCTTCATCGTTCATGAGCCTTGGACGCCCGCTTCTGGTAAGAAATTTTAAAAAGTTATTTCGAATTTAAGTTTAAACTTGGAATTAATTTGTGGCACTTCAAATATTCTTATTTCAGGATTATTAACCGAGGCTCTAAAACTGAAGAGGAAGAACATCGAAAATACCTATAAAAAGGAACTTCAAGCAATGTATTCTTCGTAGAGATTAATTTTATAGATCTGACCATGACAGAGTTTCTATCTGTTATCATTACTATCCGGTAGAAACGCAGTTCCATGGTTAGATTTAGCGGTTACTGTACAGGTTTTATTATTTGAAATTTTTTACATAGACGCACCGGTATGAAAATTTTAGAATTTTTTTACGTTGTGTTGGTGCTTTCCTATTTTAGATGACATTATTTTTGATGACGTCAGTTTGCAAAAGACGTTACCCTCTGTAAAATATATCTGAATCTCTATTCTCTCAAAGTGTGCCTAATTTTTGCCATTTTGCTCAAAACCACCATTTCACACAAAGAGACCTTCCTAGTTTCAATACGTCTACGGGGAGATGCCTATTTTTCATTCAAATTTGTATTAAATTTAAAGTTAAGCGTCCTGATTTTGCAACGTTTGTTCGTTAATCACGTTATTTTTTATTTTATGATCCTCAAAGCTAAACGAATGCATTTATAATATGACATTGAGATTTAATTTGTCAGGTTCTAGAAGTTAAGGTGCCATTTCAATTGTTGTTTATTTTCAGAGGTTTAAGAATAAATAAATATCCAAAATTACGTTATTATTGTTTAGAAACCCGTTTGTCCTCATTAATAACCACATACTCTCTAGGTTCAATGTTATCTCTGAAACTCAAATCATAACTATAATAATAAGAAGGAGAAAAACTAACTCTAATATCTGAGGAGTGCTGCAAAATCGTACATGAATCCATCTAAATTGATATATTGCGTGGTTTCAGTTAAAAAAAGGGTGGGGTCCATACTTACAGTGGTTTTTGATTAGCATCTTCATAGAAATCAGAAAATGTGGATTGCCAGGTGGCCAAAGTTAATAATGAAGGTCCCCTGAGGGTGTGCCTCTGATTTGCTTTATGCGAATAACAGACTACGGTAGAATCTAAAAGTAAAAAATGCTATAATTTAAGGTAAATATTTTCAAGTACCACAATGTTTACAATTCACTTCTTGCGTGGAGTGAGCCCTAAAATTGGAATTAAATTTGAGAGAATCAAAGTTCAAGGACTTTTTCAAGATTGACAAGTTCTTAGAACAATCTACATTCCATTCGGAGTTGAATCGCTTGATATTATCTGAAAATATGACGTAATTGATCTTCTAAACTTGAAAAGATAGTGATCTTCATAATTTAGGACTGAAAATCCCGTGAACGAAATGAGATGTGTCTGAGAAAATCCCTAGAATTTTCAAATTTATGATTCAAAAACGTGAAAACTACGTTTAAACGCGGATCTTGATCGGCTATTGTCAAAAATCCCACAGTTGTATACATTTAGACTTATATATCTCAAATAAAGGAGCGTTTTCGCAATAGTAACTCAGTCTTCTACAAAATACGTTGCCAGGGTGATTAATAAACACTATGAACTTGCAAAAATGATAAGTTTCATAACTTAAGTAACCAAATCTAATATACCTTGAGATCTTAAAATTCGACCATCCACTCCTCGCTCCAAAAATGGCAGGATCTCAAATGATTGTGTAGGACCTTTATCCCTCTAAAATCATAAATTTGAACTTCTCAAAAATATTTAAAACCTTGCATCCGATATAAAACTTGATGATTTTCACCAGCTTTTTCCAGCGTCCTTTACTCTTTCTCTGAGAATTTCCATCTGGCTCTAAGTTTTCCGATCTACAAGTAACTTAAATTTAAACAAGGCAGACGGATATAAAATGATACATACCTTGAAGTTTTGGCAAATTTTCTGAGTAGTCTGAGAATTATGATAAACCCAAAGATAGATAAAACTATAGCGCCAATATATAGCTCTTTCAGAGTGAATAACTCCTTGCTTTGGTCCGTTTCCTTCGGAGAAATATTGAACTGATGGCTGAATGTCGTGATTTTCGAAGGAACTTATGATGTTAAGACTAAAAACTACCTCTGATAACTCGTGCCTTCAGAGCTTTCCATATTTAAAAATCTTCAGCTAAACCAATGATAATTAGAGGATTCAACATAATAATTTGAAAAATCTTCGCTCTATGGGGAGTTATCTAGACGATATTTAATTACACGTACTAAGACAGACGAAGGAAAACACCTGAGATATCATATAAAGTTTAGAAAATTGGTCAGACAATCGCTCAATAATGCTTGATAGGCGGAAATCTAAACGCTCCTGCACTTTTCATATATCATCTGTCAAGTTTTTCTATTTCTCTAAAAATGATGAAACTTCCGGAATAAATTCAACAAATATGCTGTTCGGTGTATATAAAATAGAAATATGTAGACGCATATATTAAATCATAGAACTCTAAAAACATCGCGAATATAATTTTAAAAGTGGGCGTGGCTTTTGCTTATATTGGAATTCAAGTGCATATCGATTTTCGATCATTATTTATACAGCTTTAATAATATGTCCGTTGTGACATGTCAAATATCATTAATGAAATCCAAGTTTCAGGGAACTTATTATTATCGATTTAATGATACGCGAAATACAAGTACAATAAAATGAAGTCAAGTGATATAAAATTTGGCTTTATATATAAAAATCGATGAATATTATTTTGGCCAATAATTAATACCCAATTTTTCAATTTAGAGTCTATTTATATGTTGATTTGTAATATAAAATAAAAATAATGTGACGTCATATAATAAAAAAGACCGAAGTCAAATATAATATAAATAAACGGAATAGCGTCAAATATAGAAATTAATAAATATTGATCTTATCTCACATGTTTCGAGGGTACGCCAAGCATATTTGCGTCTGTCGACATAGCGGATGACTGTCTATGTCTTCTACTCACTGCGGTTTCAGGTCTACCAACCGAGGTCTCATTTATGATAGTCGTCGGCTCGATAACTGCAATCGGGATAAATAGCGTCAGGAAAAATACTATCACTTTTTTGTAGTATAGTTTTTGTTAGATTATTTATATAAATTGGGGACTTGAGCATATTTTTACACTGAATTACCATGAATTCTAACGTCCGATTCAGGCTCCAAAACCAATTTTAGGCAGGAACTAGAACAGCCCATAGTTTAATAAATCTGAAGAATATATTAATGTTTAGGCTCAAAACGAATATTTTTACCTATTAATTTCAGAATATATCAATATTAAAGAGATTCATCGTATAGTAAATGAAATCTCCGATAACGAATAGAAGTTTCGCCTTAAAGAACTTGGAAAACCATTCAACTGAAATGAAAATTTCTCGGTATTCCATGTAAAAGTTATTCAAATAATGCATATAAGAAAAACCTCAATATGTCAAAGCATCAATTAGACTTATTATTAACTCAAGCTCATAAGGAAATTAAAATTTAATGTATGAAAAAGCTCATCTTCGTATGCTATAAAAATATAAGTAAGTGATAGGGTTTCATCTATCCTAATTTAAATGTAATATAAGTAGGAAAGTTATAAATTTTAGCGTTCAGGTACAGAGTTTTAATGTCATGTCAAAATCTAAAAAAAAAATTCTAAAATAGGAAATGATTTTCATACTTTCTAATAAATATCAACGAGAGGGGTTCCATGAGTCCAAAATATCTCAAAATAATCATGGGAAAATCGTAAATTTTATTGTTTAGAGCAAAATGCATCGTCATATACAGATTTATAGAAAACGACCGTGTGAGAAATCGGTGAAAATCCTGAAGAGTTGCCTTGAAAAGTGAGAAAGTTACCCAGGTAACCCCGACAAAAATGGTAGTCGCACAAGGCTCTTTCTCGACATTATTTGATTATCATTCGTATATTATCCTTATCAACAAGTATATCATAGCATAATTCTATATATAACAGCTACATTGTTTTAGACTTAAAGAGAAGGTGTGAAAGAATAAAGAAGATATGTCTTAAATGACATTAATAAAAGTAGCAATGCATAAGTTAAATAAATTTCAGTATTAAAAATCATGAAGCATTATAGTAAATCTTCCCGTATTTGATTAATGGGAACGCTATTTTTGTTATTTACCTTAAACAAAATAAAAAGAATGTAAAAGATGTATTTATTTTAAAAATAGAACCTATTCACATTTTAAAATCTCTGATTCTCAGCGAGAGTATTCTTAGCTCTCTCGGCTTCTAAGGTTTTCTTCCTTTCGATTTCATAGGTTTTCTTTCGATTCGCTATCTGAACTTCTAATTTCCTGTGGTGCTTTTCTGCGAGTTTCTTGTGGGAGCGGTACACCTAAAGGTTGACATTTTGCAAAAAAAATCAAATCGAAAAACTTACCAATTCACTAATCGTGTAGACGTAGCCGGCTCCTCCTATCAGACTAACACAAATCCCCGTCCAAAAGACGATTTTACCCGTCTTTTTAGTAATGAATATTGGATCGTCATCCGCGCTAAAAATAAACTTAGAGAAAGTTCAAAATGAAAAAAAAACATTTCGAAGCAATTAATAAGTGTTAAAAGAAATTAAATTTAAAAAAAATATATATATATATTAAATGAAAAAATTGAATATAAATAATTTTGTTCACTAATTTTATTAATGGGTATACTTCAAAAATTATCAAATTTATAGTCATAGATTATGAATAAGCATACGTGTCGGTAGTTATGCAAATCAAAACCAATCCGGCTGCCAGAACAAATGAAAATATTAGCGCTTGAATATTCATGATCAAGATAATTGATTATCGATAAAACTGCCGGTTTAATCATTATTAAAGCAAACGGCTTATTATGCGAATTTTATAGTCAATAAAAGTACGAGTCATATGAATGTGATTCGAAAAGACCACTACTAAGGATTTTAAATAGAATAGAAGAAGCAAAATCATCAAAGAATAATTTCAAGCAGATTCTCAGATAATGTTTTGTTCAAATAGAATTTTCGATACTTCCCCCAACACTAGACGTCCTAAACCTATGACGACTTGTAGCCGGGACATCGTGGATTCAGAATCTCAGTAGTTTTGCGTTATTTTATACTTCACACCGAATCTTTTGTTATCAAAATCATATATCATCTATTTAGTTTATTTTTTCAATTTTTATATTTAATTCCAAAACTATTCCACTATTTTCGCTGACATTGGAAAAGATTTTATATGTCCCGATAAGATCTTCGTACTTCGATGAATCAAATGGCATTTATTTCATCGTCACTTTCGATTACCAGGGTCACTCTCACTGAATTTATTTCCGTTCTACTAACTTTTTCCTAAATTTTTGTACTTAATTGACGTGCTAATGCAGTACGATGAATTTATTTTCTCAGCAACGGGGATATACGGAGTTCGAAAAAGCTCAACTCAAACTCCACTCCGAACCTCTCAAGCGAGTTGAGTTCGTACGTCGTACACTCCCTGTTCAGCAACGAAGAGTGTTGCGACATGCCGATGAAAATGGCATATTTATAGATATTAACAAGTATATTATTTTATATTCAAATATTTTTCATACTACCATGCTACTTTTATTATAGCCCTTTAAAATGTATTATCTTTTTCTTTTAGTAAATTATCATTTACAATACAATGCGTTTCGGTAGTTTGACTAGCCTTTTATTTTATATGTTGCAGTATATTTGGACTATTACCTATAAATTTGCAATCAAACTCTAGCTAGCTTGATCGGCAATGTTTCGGTGGTGGTTCCAGTTGTTCCGAGAAAACGGCGCTCCCTCGCATCACCCACCCGAACCCACTCCGGCCTTCATGGATCTACAACTTCTTTTGATCACTCTTTCTTTCCTCATACCTACTCTAACTTACTTTATTATTCTTCCAGGTAAATTTTTATATCTAATCATTACCCTAAAATTGCGTTATTGTTTTTTATACAGACCTAGGGGGAATTTGAGTCTGACGCAAAAATATACGGATGGCAGTTCGTAAAAACAAAATTTGCTATATGACATCATAATAAATTTCTGAAAACGCGGGCCAATTTCAGGTTAGAGATACAAAATTATGAAGGAAGTATTGTGGGGGCTAGGTCGAAGGAACATTCCAACTAAGGTTCTTTCTGGGTCTGATTTTATATGTTAAAATGTACTTAGATTTCGACTTTTATGAGCAATTATTTGGTTTCAGGACTTAGAAAGAAGGTGTTTCAATCGACAGTAGTTTTCTGCTTTGAAATTCTTACTGGATACGGAATTCTTCGTATGGGGATTTCATGTATTCTCGAATCTTTAATTCTTATTTTAGACAGCTTATATGATCCATGTTGGACTAGTGGCAGAGTGCAATTGAAAAGCTGTTTTAAATCTGCTTCAAATGAAACTTTAATTGCCGATCTTCATGTGCAAGTCGGATTAAATTACGTGAACATTACATTGGAAGGTGACTCAATTTGTTCATCTTTAGCGGCAACTTGGATAGTTCGTTACCAATAGCTTAGGGTATAAGGCAAAGTAGAGAGAGGGATCTTTTCTCATACTATTTTGTAGGTAGCGAAGTAGCGAATTGTCCTGACCACTTTTTAACCACACGCTTCTATGATACAAGAACATAAAAAACGAGTAAAGATATTATGCACTATTTTCCTCTACTCTACTTCATCTATATCTTGTGTCATATTATTTGCTGTTTAAAATTTCATTTAATTTCTGGAAGTAAATTAAACTTTAGCGCATAGTATCGTAACTTCAAATGGAGTGAAGCGAATGACAGAAAACATGTACTTTAATGAACGAATCAACTTACCTGAACGTAAGCTAAGTTTACCTAATTTTTCACAAACGAATTTTTAGTACACGATAAAAACTCTGAACTGAAGAGATCCCTAAAAAATGGGCAGCCCTACCCGATTTTAAAGGCCAGTAAAATTCTATAGTCTTTCGAAATTGAATTTTCAGATAGTCGAATTCATATCCAGTGAAAGTTTCGGTTGGGGTAGAAAGTATAGACTGATTGGGTATTACACTGCGGACAGCTTTGTGGTATTTATTTGAATTTTATTTGTAAAATTTCACTTTGAATTCAGGGTAGCTTTTCTATCTTGGGCTGTATCCTTCCTAGGAATTTATTTCCTACCCCAAGTTTTCAGTAGGACTTTGCTGATTAGTGGGATCATGGCTGTAATAGGCTAGTTAAGGTTTAAACTTTCAAAAATTCTTATGATTTTAGGAGACCTAATATTCTATTATAACAATCCGAATGGTCAAGTTATCAGATTTTCGGGTTTCGATGAAGACTCAATGCTGACTTTCAAAGTGTCTAGAGCTTTTTACATTACTGCTTTCTTAGGTAAGTTGATTCTCACACAATTTTCGACGAAAATTTTAAAACCTCAGGAATTCTCTGCGTTAATGTCGGGTATATCATGCTCTTGATAGAGTGGAAGACGGGTTAGTTTAAGTAAGAATTTGTAGATAATTTTTTAACAAATTAAGGAAAATTCATCGACACCGCATTTACTACGAAAAGACGTACTTCGCATAGTATTTTCGCGTTATACGCACCACCTTCTCCTACCGATTTTCATGATAAAAATAATATTTAAGTTCAAATATTTTGTAGAAAGAATCATTTAAAATAATAATTTATTAATCCATATTAAATTGAGTTAGTTACTATTCGGTCCCAAAAACCGAGATCTGGAGATAAACTCCTTTTTCCAGCCGGGATAGTTATAGTCCGTCTTGTCGTAAGGCGAAGTTATAAAGTTGTTGTCCCACTTCATCATGTTTCGGACGTACCTAATTTATTTTAACTTAAAAATAAAAAATCGATATAAGTGATTGGTTTGTGTAAATTCAACGAGTTTACCATGAAGGCCAATCTTGAGGAGCGTATCTGGACAGAAAGCCTTGCTGGATCTGTGTACCTCTGTGAGGATGGGCGTAGGCTCTGAAAGAAGGGGATATATTAAATCCTTTGCAAAAGGAAAGAGATGTGTCTCATATATGAAATTCCCTATTCATAAGAATTCAAACATTTCACCTCAAAGCTTCCGGATAGGTGTAGGTCTGCCTTCTAGCCCTGATCTCAGCATTAGCCACTAGAAAGACTCCTGAAAAATCGTAGAAAAATCAATATTTCAGTCATCTCGACTCACCCAGGATAAGTATGACCGGGCGCAACATGGAAAAAGTCGAAAGTGACAAAAATCCCCTCTACGAATCAAGTCCTTACCAAAAATGGGTCAGAAGAAAGAAGAAATCGCCTGCCCTGGAGAAAAATGAAGGGCGGGCTGAGAAAAGAAGCTTTTATCCATTAGATATCAACCAGCAAATTAGCATTAATACAGCCGGATTTGACCAGGCAGGTTTTCAATCCAGGAGATATGGATTTGATTATGCAATCGAGGGCTTTGGCGATAGCATATCAATTACACAATATCTTTATCATGCCATAGAGGTAGAAAATATTTGGATGATGTAATAACAATAACTTCAAATCTTGTGACATTTTATTGCAAAATTTAACCTGCCTTTGTAGTGTAGTTCTTGATAATTCTGATAAGGGTGATAAAGTACAGAGTTATGTTTGTTTGTGTCAAATTCCAGATGAGAACCGTAAGAACTTTGATCGGTATCATCAAGTCTAAATTTATTTTCACCCATCTTCTATTTTTGTTATGATGGTCACTAATGAATGTGTCAAAAATTTAATTTAAAAGATATAAATACTGAAGCAAGCATTTCATAAACAAAAAATGTTTAAAAAACCCCTTGTCCATTTTATGGTCACTATTATTTCCCAACGTTCATTATCCGTTTTTGTTTTCTCATTCGTTCTCTTGTTTTCTGGTTCTATTTTCAGCTTTTGCATTTAATCGATCTTTCTGTGCCTAAACCCGCTGCTGCAATAATGAATGCTTTTTTACTTCTGCCACCAACTAATTTCAGGGGAATCCATTTGGTTTTACCTAAAATTGTATAGATTTTTATCAGAAAATTTATCATATCATATTTCCTTCATAGTTTATTCATTTTACCAAGTTCCTTGCATTGAACTTCATATTTTTATGCCGATTTTTTTTTCGAAATTTCGTTCTAAACTTCATGTTTTCTTCTAAAGTTTATCGAATTTCGCGATAATTTTCGATCAAATCATTGCTCGTCGGTCTTTATTTATTGTCGATGAAAGTTCGGTTTGTCGAACGAAAGTGAAAAATTCAGTCTGGTTTTCGAGAGAAAATTAAATTGATACGATTCGTATATTTTTCAGTAAATTTTGAATTCTGGTAAATATCAGCCAGTAGAATGTGTACAGCACGTGTTGGGCACATATTATCTAAGTCGGGGAAAGAATAAAATATGATCTTTTCGAAAAAAAAAATCTACTATTTAAATGACTATTTCTTCATTTTTCAATGATTTTTCATCAAAATAAGTAATTTTCTAAAATATTCAACTTTTTTCTTTGGAAAAATATACACATATGAATAACACATGTTAGATACGAAAGGAGAGAGGAATGCTTTATTTCTGCCAGAATATAGCAGACAAACTGATAGCCAGGGTCACCAGTATTCTCCTTCCTTCCCTCTTTCTATCTCTACATCTTTTGAACAATTGGTATTCTATCTCAATCTTTGTCGATCTCTCTATCTAATCGCTTCCCTCTCTAGTTAATTTTATCTTCAAAGTGGCTTTATTCTGAGCTCTAATCAATGAATTTTGCACATTTTAAGGAGATTTTATGTATGCCATGATAAGAGCTGACAATTTTTCTGTAAATTCTCATTGATTCTCTTATATCCCTTTTAAAATTTAGCCTTTATCTCTCACACTTAACTTTCTGCGAGCGGTGAACTTTGCATTTTGGATCCTTGAAAAAATTTAATATTCTGGCATTTTTAACGGCTGCGCTATTGTATATTTTTCGAGATTTCCTTATGTTTTCGTCTTATTTTCCTCCTGTCCACCCTGCTGCAGTATCTCTATTTTGTTGTTCACCCCTTCCCTTTCCTTCCCAAATGTCAGTTGTTTTGCGTTTGCGTTTACGTGCCGATATCAAAATCAATCCTTGCGTTCGTTCATTTTTCAAATTTCCTCTGCAAACAATATGAAAGAGCTAATTTCTTCTTATTTTTTGCGCAATTATGTATCTTTTGATCTTTTGGATTTCAAATATCCCTCCAAATCTGATTTAATGTGACCTCTAGTCTTGTATTTCCTTGTATTCATGTATTTTTTTTTGGATATCAAATATCTCTATTTTCATCATATTGATCAAATTAGATTTCATTCGACATTATTTAAACTTTAATACTTTGGATTTCATATATCCCACTTGCCAAATCCCTTATTTATTTCCCGTTTTTCTGCTTGCGTGTTCCAAGAATTAATAACCCTTTTATGGGCCTTTCCAGGCACATCCCTATTTCTTCTTCCTTTCGCCTTGTTTTTAAGGTCCTTCAGGCATCTCTCTTCGGTTAATCTCCCATGTTGATTTATTCACATGAAAGCGACTTTTAGTCCCGAAGTATTCTACTTTCTATGCAATTTGTAAAATTCTCGCTTTTATATTTTGCTAATTCAAATCTTCAAACTTTTTGTTTTTAAAAATGATATATTTAAGAAGTTATTTAGAAAGCCTCACTTATTTCTTTGCTTGTTGAATAATACTATTTTTACATTTCTCCATTTTCCCTTATCAAGTAACCGTGCAAAGTACCGAATATATGCACCTTGGAGCTGTATACTTTGAGATTTTGTCGTTTCTTATCAAATTCTGCCAAAATAATCATGAACGCCCTTTACTTTCCCTTAATTTCGTAAAAGTGTACTTTTCTCGTTTTCAAAAGGGGTTACAATATGAATAATTCACTCTTCGCGCCGCGTCTTCGAAGTCTGTTTATTCATTTCGTTCATTCACCTTGCCCACTTGCATCTTTTTTTTTTTAATTTTTTCTTCTAATTTATCATTTTTTTCAATTTCTTTTCAAAGGACCCGCTCAGACTTAGTTGCAAGTTGCATTGAAACTAGTATGAACGGGCCCAAAAAGTTCTGTTTTAGCGGTTTTTTTCCCCCTAATTTTCTCTTTAAAAAATTACTCTCTTATTGACGTTTTCGATTTCAGAGCTGAGAAACGTCCAAAAAACAAGCGAATTTGACAAAATCTCGTCAAGATGGTCATACTTTCCAAGGAGCAGCAGGATTTGGCCTCTAAGGAGGGGTTGTGGCTACCGCAGCTGGAAAGAGACGCTTGTGGTGTGGGCTTCGTCTGCTCAATCAAAGGAATCGCTACCAATAAGGTCGGTTTAAACATTTCTCTATTCTAAGGTTAAGAAAAAAAAACTCGAATTTAAAAAAAAAAAAATCTTGCTATCCGAGGTTTTTAAAACGTTTTCTAAGAGAATTTAAATAAATCAAAAAAAAAAAGTTTCAGATAATGTCGGACGCACGCACGATGTTGGAGCGAATGGCTCATAGGGGTGCGTGCGCTTGCGACAACGATTCGGGCGACGGCGCGGGTGTGCTGACGGCAATTCCCCACGAACTCTACAGAAAAGCTGTTATGGGGTGCGATTTTGCACTTTTTATCTTAAAATTATTCTTTATTTTTCTACTTTTTTTTAAGATCTAGAAAATGCGGCATACAAGTGTTTAAAAATGAACATTTTTTATTTGAAAAAAAAACATTCTATATTGTTCCCATCTCTTTCTTTTAGAATTTTTAACAATCTAAAACTTTCAAAAATTTAATTTTAAAAAATTGCAGACAAGAATCGGTCGAGTTACCGCCCCTCGGTCAATACGCTACAGGGATTTTGTTCCTGAACGCGGACACTTACAAACAGGCGAAGGAAGCGTTCGGTGACTTGGCTAGGTCCTGCAATCTGCGACTCCTCGCCTGGAGAAAGATGGAGACGAACAGGGAGTGCATCGGTGCGGAGGCCAAGAAAACTGAACCGCTGATCAGACAGGTAAAGACTGGCAACTCTTATCTTTATTTTGCTTTCACTTATATGAGCTATTTTCTCAAGCAAAAGTGGAAAATTTACACTAGTAATTTTTAAAGATTGCAAAAAAGCTACAGAAAGAATAAAAGTATTCAAGAGTATAAAAGCTACAAAAAATGACTGAGTATTTAAATTTTGTGAGTTTTCAGGTCTTCGTAACCGCCGACTACGCTGAGTCCGATCCAGACCGTTTCGAGAGAAACGTCTACCTTCTTCGGAAGCAGGCGGTTAACAACATGGCCAAACAGTCGGTTGAGTGCTATGTTTGTTCGCTTAGCACTTCTACGATCGTCTACAAGGTGTGGTTCGATTCCATCTAGATTCTTGAGTTTTGTCAAAAATCGAAAAAAAACCCCGAAAATTGAATCATTTTACTATTGGGTTTTATTCTAGTTTTTTTGCTAAAAAAATAGAAGAGAATTGAGAATTTTCGCCAAAAATAAAAGCCGATAACACTTTGCTATTACGCCGATTTTCAGGGTCAATTCAACACCTATCAGCTCTACCAGTACTATGCCGATCTGACGGACCCTCTGTACATCACTCACATCGCCCTCATTCACTCGCGATTCTCCACAAACACCTTCCCCAGCTGGAACCGGGCTCAGCCGAATCGGTAAAATTTCGATTTTAGGAGAAAAGCGATTTTATTTTTAAGCCAACGTCTTACTAGAATTACTTTTTTCAAATCATACAAGCTTATTGTAGCCTTTTTAAATTATATTTCATTCTAACATGATTTTGCAAAAAAACGTCTTTTAGCGATGTTATTAATTAAAATAAGATGCCTTTTAAAACAACGTCTTTTTCAGAATCCTTGCCCACAATGGTGAGATCAACACGTTGCGCGGGAACATCAACCTGATGCGTGCGCGAGAGGGCGTCATGCACAGCGACTTGTATGGGGACGATCTGGACAAACTGTATCCGGTCGTGGAAGACGTAAGGAGTTTTAAACATATATTTTTGACGACTCCTTTTCAATATGCCAATTTATCGATTTATTCAAACTTCAGGGCAATACCGACTCTGGCTGCCTGGACAATGTGATGGAATTTATGGTCAAGGCAAGTGGACGAACTTTGCCAGAAGCCGCTATGACGATGGTTCCCGAAGCGTGGGAGAAAGACGACGTGAGAGTTTGAATTTGCTCGCGAAAACCTATTTTGTGCCCTAGCATTTTTAATGCTACCATAAATTTAAGCAAATATTCCCAGAAAATTTCAAAGTTGTTCCCAAACGTTCTCGAAAATTCAAAATCTCCTAAAATTTCAGGAAATGTCCGCTGACAAGCGCACTTACTATCGGTGGGCGTCCATGATCATGGAGCCTTGGGACGGGCCTGGTAAATGAAATTTCTAATTTTTTTAAGCTCACCTCACCCTACTCAAAAGCGCCCTTTTTCATCATGGAAATAATTTTTCAAGCGCAAATTTGTATTTTTACACTTATTCTAATTTTTATTTTATGCTAATTTCAGCGCTGCTCGCATTTTCTGACGGTCGATACGTGGGGGCGATTCTGGATCGGAACGGGCTGAGACCAGCGAGATACTACCTGACGGACGACGATCACCTGTACCTGTCTTCGGAAGTCGGGGTCAACGACCACGAAGTTGAGAGGATCGTCAGGAAGGTATGTGGATTTCATATACCTATTTGAGACTTATATATCCCTATAGGATTCGGAATTTCATATGTCCATTTTGAGTGTTATATATCAAGATTTCGGTTAACTGGAAACTTTTACATGGAACTTAACTCTGATAGGGTTGATATTTCATATATATCCGAATTTTTGGATATCTGGGGACTTTGATATAAAATTTGACTTTAATAAGAGTGAGATTCCATATATCTGGATTTCGACTGACTAGGGATTTTTTTTATATGTCCTCGGAGCATTGATGTGTCCTTTGTGGTTTGACAAGTCTAAATTTCAAAAATCCTGATTTTTTCGGATTTGATAAATTCCAATTATTTTGGTGACTAATTACGAAAATCAGGCTAGATTTAAAAACGGCTGAGAAAACGATGTTATTTATTTATTTATTCAAAGGAGGAAGGCCTTACGAAAGGCGAATAAGAAATCCCGGTCGTTAGGCCTATTTGTGAAAAGGTTAAGGGACAAATAAAGCAGGGAAACACGAGTATGTGAGATCGTCATTTTGTGAAAATTAGCATGTATAAAAAATGAAAAACGGAGCATTTTTAAAAATTTGATGTACACAAATCGGGTGAACTTTCTCTCGGCAAATTTTCGGTGGACTTTTTGGGGCAAATAATTTAAAGAATCCCATCATTTAGTATCGGTCGTCGGCGTTTCTAAAGAAAACCTTTTCTTTCTGAAGAAAGTTATAATTTTTAGTATAAAAACCTCGTGTTTTTTTTTTTAGGTAAAATAAGCTAATTTTTGGGTGAAAATTTAACATTTTCAAATATGCTAATTTTTTTGAAAACTTACTCGAAATATTCGGCGAAATTGTTGCCATTCAACGGCATTCCTCTAGAAAGGGGCAAAAGGACCGGGGATCTCTTGCCGAAACGCATTAAAACGCGGTTGGAGGCGGCTAAAATTTTAAGTATTTCAAAAATTCTAAAATTTAAACACATAATTTTTGGGAAAAAGTTAGAGAATTCCATTAATTTTTATTTCTGGACTTTTTCCTAAAAAATAATATTGCCATTAATTTTTTATGGTTATTTAAAATTGAATCTTTGAAAAATTTGACCTACCTTCAATAGAGACGAGAAGGCAAAAAGTGAAGACCAAAAGAGCGATGAGACTACGGAGCGAGGGCATATTCGCGGGATAATTCGAAGAAAAGTGATTACCTAAATTTTATGATACAAAATTAAATGAAGTAAAAGGAGGGGATACTGTAAAAATGGAAATTTTCAAAATTTAAAGAAAACTTCGATAGAATATAAAAATCTTTGAGAGAAGCTGCAATAGAAAGATTTTTAAGAATAATAATAAAAATGCTCTAATCAGCCGGTTTTAAAGGGGGTACGAATGAAACGGGGGACCCAGCGTTTTCATGGGGCGGATTCATTTGGAATTTCGACAAATACCGGGGCGGAAATTGGTGTTAACCCTCAGCGAAACACGGGGGAGTGGCTAAAGGGGCTACTCCAGAACCCATAAAATGGCTTTCCTTAATCCCCAAGGATGAAACATAGTCGTCAAAAACCGGCTGACATAATTTTCGAGAAATCCCAGCCCATCCCATCAAGAGGTTAGCGAAATTAGATGCAAATGCCAAGGAAATCGGAACTGCTGTACTAGGGTACAGAGAAATTATTAAAAATGGCCCGTCTAATTTTGGCCGGAGAAACGTCAGACTTTAATACGAATTTCCAAATATTTACGCGGAGGTCAGATTTCGGATACGATATCTTATATTTGAAAGAATAAATTGACCGTGAACGAAGAACACGCTATATAGATATGAAATCTCTTTTGAAGGGCAGCTCTTTTTTTTTTTTAAGAAAATCTCCATTTTGAATGATGGAAATTGAGAAATGTCTGAGATTTTTGCAAAATTCCGCGATTAAAAGCCGAAGATTTACCATTAGACCATGTGAGCACATAGACACAGGATACCCCTGGAAAAGCGCTAAGTCAATGAAGCAATTAGTAAAGGGGAAAGAATGCCTATATTTCGTATAGATAAGCGCCTTGATAAAGGGTGATAGAACTTTGAATGAAAACACGTTTTTAGCAACAAAGTTTTATACTTTTTCTATTTTGAGAAGAAAATTAGAGATAATGGACAGATGTTGCCATATATCCAACTCAAAAAATGACGCTCTTTTGCGATGAACTTATAAAAAATTTTATGGGTAGGATGGGTCGCCAAATGCATGAATTCACAGAATTTTTCGGGAGGCTGGAATCGAAAAGTTTTCTCGGCCGAGTAGCTCCGGCCAAAACAATATTTCGATGTCTGAAAAAGCTGGCCTGAAAATTTCGGAATATGGCCCACACCGTGAAGATTCATCGCACAGAACATATTTTATGAGAATTGTCCGAAGAAAAATTGATGGGCTTTGAAATTTTTCGGGGTCGGCCTGATGGAAAATTTCCAAAAAAGCGTGCTTGCAGTTAAGCCCTTACCCAATTCTCTTCGTAACCCATATAAGGTGAGCACATCTAATAAACGAAACCGACGTGCCCATCATAAAATGGGGTGAGAATCGAGAAAAATGCCTATGCGTGTTTTTCGAAGAGTACGAAAAATAGTGAGGACTTTCTAAATAATGACAAGGGCAAAGTGCCCATAGATGATTTTTTTCGAATATAAAAAAAAATTGACTCTCTAAATATGAAATAATAAAGGTCCTACAACTTTGAAAATCATTTTTCTTTTCGGACTAATATATGAGAAATCGAGCTTTCTAAATGATGACTAGGATTCGAAGACCTCTTGCAATTTTTCAAGTGATGTGCTAGAAAACCCTTGTCGAAGAAACGATGAGATAAGCCGTAAAATGATCGATTATTTGGATTATTTTTTCTGGAAAACTAAAAAGGCAAACAACTTTTTTTCAAAATAAAGGATGAAAATAGAGAATGTTTGAAACAAATTAAATGAGACGTAATGTTTTCGGACCTTTGAAATTTCGGAATTATCGCAAATTTTTATTTTACGACATGTGAAGATTAGCCCCTTCTTTCGGAATTAAACTTTAGAAATCTAAAAATTAAAATAGAAGAAAACATTAAAAATCATTTATTTCCTGGTCTTCTTATACACGAAATTTTCTGGTCATGTGAACAGGGCAAAGCTATTCGTCAAAATGGTTACAAGTTTGAAAATTGGCGAGAAAATCAAAATTTGGTTGCAAAAGGAGATTTTTTGCTGGAGAGATGAGACGAGAGCACGTACGTGAAATTTCGGGATGTGTACGAATTTTTGACGATGGAACGTTTCTATTTCCTGCCGAATCGCATGGTGCCCAGTGGGTTCCGCTTGCCGAATCTCATCGTACCGAGGGGGACCACATCTAAATTTCATAACTTCAGAAAATTGAAACCTCAAAAATCCCCTAAGGTAAAAGTAGAACTTCGAAAAACCCCGCATTTTGAATCGTTTGTCTACCTGAGCTGGTTCCAACCCCGTAGCGCTTGCCGAATCGCATCGTGCCGAAGGGCGCTGCTCGGTTTTGTCGAGGAGCGCGCACGTCACGTAGCGGTAGAATTTCATCACCGAGCAGGCCAGGGGTCTCGTCCTCAACCAACTCCAAGCCATTTTCCCCTGCCGATCGCTTGTAAAGTTCATAGAACATGTTCTCACCGCTGAAATATTATATCATTGAAAATGCCGTCTTTTGTTATTCTTTAGAAAGCTCAATTTTTCTTCTAAAATTGATGAACTTTCCAAAGAATAATTGTTCTTCCTTTTAAAACAGGTAAACCAAAAAATTCGACTTTTTTCAAATTCTGACCTAATTTCTCCCTGGTCTCGTTTTCCGAATCGCATCGTACCAAGCGGCGATCGTTTATCGTCGGAATCTAAAGTATTCAAATTTCGGAAATTTTTTAAAAAATTTTGCCAAACTTACCCTTAGCCAGGGTCAGACCTACGCAACATAGAGAGACTACCAGAGAGGAGACGGCTAAGCGCGATAATCTCATATGTGAAATTGTCTCGGTGAATTTTCGATTCAACATTTTTCACGGGGTCCGGTCGAAGTGAGGTCAAAAAATCACCCAAACTTCCTTCGGACGGGGTACCTAAAAATTCCGACGTCATTTTGTCGGTCGCAAAAAATTAGAGCGCATCGAGATTTTCCCCGTAAAGAAACCGGAACTAAAACGCGAAAATCCGGGCGAAAAACGGATATTTTCCTCGCAGAAATTAGGCGATTTCACCGAATTTTTAAGCAAAGGTTAGGAGGCGAGAAAATTGGGTCCTTCGAAATATCACAAAAGAAGCAAGTCTGGATTGAAAATGCGTAAGAATAGGTAAGCGGGCTGAAAACAATTTTGCAAATTTAAGAAATCTTGCGAGGCGCGGTGAAAAGCCTGAAAATAACAATGGAACTATAAAGAAAGGGGAAAAATGGTGATCAGAAATTGAGGATTATGAAAAGTTGATCTTCATAAATGACGTCCGAAAATCATAGGACGTGCAATTTTGTGGTCCAGCCAAGTTTTGA
Source organism: Diploscapter coronatus (assembly GCA_964036155.1). NCBI lineage: Eukaryota > Metazoa > Nematoda > Chromadorea > Rhabditida > Rhabditidae > Diploscapter > Diploscapter coronatus. The sequence goes on along the minus strand of OZ038422.1, from coordinate 48,798,052 downwards.
GCAACTTACTTAAATGCTCGAAAATTTCAAGGAACTAACCTAAGATGTATAGATTTTCAAGATTTTACGAAGGAAACCAAATTGAGAGAACTAAAAGTTGACTTGTGGAAACTTAGAAATTTTGCGAAATAGCGAAAATTTTGACACTTACCTAAGAGTTGAAATACGTGGATTTTGACGAACCCGTCAAAATACCACCCAGGTTTCCCTGAAGCTTCCCAAATATGTGTACCAATTTAGGAACGAAGAAAAATGGCCTTAAGAGCAAAATTCCGTGCTTCTGGTCCAACGGCAATTATGTTCTTGCTTTTGATTTGTCGAACGAATGCGGAAAATTTCACATTCTTGCCCTCGTTTTTGAATTGGAACAAAAAGGTGTCGAATGTCAGAGGGGAATGATCACTTTCAAACGAACACTTATTTGAATAGAGTAATTGCATACATTTTCTACGTTTCTTTTCTCTAAGAAATCAAAAATGACTTAAGAAACAACGAAAAATTTATTTTAAAACACGAGTGTCGGTCATGTTAAACATCTACAGATTTTATAAAATTTGTGTAAAATTTGAACAAATAGAAGTTTTCGAAGAAAATTTTAGTAGTCGTAGGGATAAAATCCGGAGAATGAAGAAGTTTCGCCAGCGCGCTTGCCAAATCTGAAATTAGAGAGGTTGAAATTGCGTCCTAAAAATTCGAAAATAAAACAAAGAGACATTCCATTTTGTGCTATTTTCGTTTAACTCTAACAAACATTTCAATGTAAAGATATACAATTTCATCGAAAAGAAATCCAATAACTTTCTGGCTAAACCCCGTCAGAATGACGATGAATTTTGCATAAAATAAAAATCAGACATTTTACGACTCGGCTACTTTACCTGATCGGTTCTCTGGGTGCTCGCTTGCCAAATCGGATCGGCTCCCCTCTCAGTCGCTTAGCCATACCTCGGGGATAGGCGTCTTGTATTTGATTCTCGCCGAAAAATACTGCTTCGGACTGAAAAATCAATTTTTAGTATAGGAATAAGCATGAGGAAAAATTTGCAGGAGTAGCCTTGTAAATTGTTCATTCTTACCATGATGCTAAGGGCAATCAAGAGAATAGCGGCGAACACCCGAGAGAAATCCATCTTTAACGTGATCTGCCGTGTCCGAGTGTATGGGGGTACCTCAACAAAGATTAGCATATTTTCGAAAAGCGCTAAATTTTCACCTAAACGAAACAGGAAATATGAGTAAGATGTAATTCAATTTGAAAGTGATATCAGTTCGAATTAGAATTTAATTTAATAAAGGATAAAACATAGGAGTAGGACATGGAATTTTAGCTGAAAACTTGAGTTTCAAATATTTTGAAGATCAAGGGTGCAAGTTATTCAATGAAGAAAACGAGGAATTATGAGTAAGGCTTATAGAAACTTGAGACAAATATTATTAGAGATGAGTTAGATTCTCTCTCATCTAAGGACATAGACACATCATTAGCCTAAACCTATTTCGGGTGGTAATTTTAGGATAAGGAGTATTTTAGATCTAATAGAGATCCACAAATTTAGAACTGGGTGATTAATTTTGAGGGAAATTATTCTTAAACCCAATAGAAACCTCAAAATTTTATAAGGCTATCTTCTTTTAAGCCCGATAGAAATCCACCCATTTTTCCCGTCCATATTTGAAAATTATCGCTTTTTTGATGATGTCAAAATGAAAAGATCGTAAATTAGCCGAAATATCACAGATAATTGGGATTGTGACGCATCTGGGAAATTGATAAATTGCTGATTTTTGGACAAATGATATTTTTACAGAAATTACAATAAAAAGTATTCTTTTCTTCTGAAAAATCTAAAAAATTCCATTTTTAAAACACGATTTTTTAAAGAAAACTACAGTAAAAGATGTCTTTTTTTCAAAGTTGTTTTTTCAGGATCGTCTCAAACCGGGAAGGATGCTTTTGGTGGATACTTTGGAGAGGAAAATCGAGAATGATGAGGACTTGAAAATACGCATCGCCCTGCTGAGAAATCACAAGAAACTGTCCTCGCAAAGGGTGTATCTCGATCTGCTCAGAAAGGACGATATTGTGAGTTTCTTTTTAAGACAAAAAGATTGAAATTATGCTAACTTTGAATGATATCATGAAAAATGATATCTTTCTATAGAAAAAGCATAGAAAATATACTAATTTTTGAGAGGACGAGTTTTTTCTGATAGAAAAGCAGAAAAAGTTGATCATTTTTGTGGAGATATGAAGAAAATTATCATTTATATAGAGCATTACAAGAAAGTGCAATTTTTGAGATATCTTTTTTCCGACAATAATAAATGCTAATTTATATGCAATTTTCTGCGTGTTTTGAGACGTCTTTCTCATCGTTTTTTCGCTAAAAGCGGTAAATGAAATTCACAAGTGTTGCGTTCCAATATTTAGCTTTGAATTGCAAATCTGAGCGGTCAAAGCATACAGATGAAAAAGGGACGATGATGCAAAGAAATCATTGATAGACTAGAAATTAGCATATTTTTCCAGGAATAAACTGAAAATTAGTATTTTTCCAAAAATTGCTAAAATTAGCATAGTTCAAAAGTGTTCTTCCAGCTCTCTCATGGCGCGGTCACAAACGAGTACCTCATCAAATGTCGTCTCGAGGCGGTGAACGCTGAACTCACGTCGAAAAAGGTGAATTTATTTTCTAACTACGGGATTTACGAAAGTTACCGCTGTAAATTCAGGACGTTCACTTGGACTCGGACAGAAGGCTGGCTTTGTATGCCTATACCCACGACACATTCTCTCTCCTGCTGGTGCCTATGATAAAAGAAAAGTATGGCTTTATTTTAGCTTTGGAACTTGGAATATTTGCTTCTTATTAATTTCGATCAAGGATAATGAAAGTATCGTTAATTCTGAAAGATTCGAATTTACTGAAAATTAGAAAAAATTTACAAAATAAGAGTTTGAAATTCAGGAAAGAAGCGCTCGGATCTATGGGAAATGACGCCGCCCTGGCCTGTCTTTCCGATTTCAGCCCTCTACTTTTCGACTACTTTCAGCAACTTTTCGCTCAGGTAAATTAACAAAAAAAACTAAGTTAAGAAAAATAATATGGACAAATTTTTTAAGTTTCGAGGATCCATATATGAAAATTTTGAATAGAATCGAGACAATTTGACATTCTTGAACTCGACTTCATATTTTCTGAAAATGAAATGACGAAAATACAAACTAGTGGCTAAAGAATGAGGGCGAAAAACCATAACTCGAAACAAAAATGGGTAACCGCAATTTTTCTCACAAATAAGGAAGGGTTAGGTTAAGAGGCCCACATAACCTAGAAGCAATCTTCTTAGCTATTGCTCATTTTCGACAAGAAAGGCTAATTTTTACCCGACGAAAAAATAGATGATTAAAATATGGCAAAGACGGCTTTTTCACAGGGTGGCAAGAAAATATAGCCAAAGGATGGAAAAGTTCTTTCGGGCAAAGGAAAATTAGATCAATGTAAGATTCAGAAAAGGCGAAAATAATCAAGCCAATTTTGTAATGGCTTAGATTTAGGGAGTATATAGAAATCGGAAAAAGATAGGATTTTATAGGGTATATGAGATTCTGACATGAGCGTGGTGGATTTTCGTAGGAGTATGATTGGGGTTAAACAAGTTAGTCGCTAATTAGATAAATAGCAAATCCTGCAACGTTTGTTGATTTCTCGGAAAATGTGAATCACAGTAGGGAGTATTTTGCTCCCAAAGGCGTGGGAAAAACTTGAGAGAAAACGATGAGCACATGGGAATGAATTGGGGCGAAAATAAAGGATCTTTGGAAAATCAGGAATCGTTATCTTGTCTGGGGATAAAATAAGATAAGAAAAAGGAGCTGATGTAAGAATGGGGGTGTCCCCTCGACTAATTGACACGAAACTAGCGTGCGCCATTGCATGTTAGTTGGTGCTTGGAATTACAATTAGGTAGACGCTACTAAAAATGAATTTGGAAAGGGGGAGTCAAGTTAAGGGAAATTATATATCTTTGAAATTTTTATCTCTTTTCAGAAAACTGATCTTCATTGAGAAAAAATTTTTTTTTTTAATATAAAATATCTTTTCCAAAAATGTTTTCTTTTCCAGGTGACCAATCCCCCGATCGATCCCTTCCGCGAGCAAATCGTCATGTCTCTGCGATGCCCCATCGGACCCGAGTCAAACCTGCTCGACCCAAACCGGGAACTCCAAAGCAGGCTCATTTTGGATCAACCCATTCTGTCGCTCGTAGACTTGGAGGTTAGGATTTTCTCAGAATTTTACTAAAACCATGAAAACTATTCTCCCAGGTATTGACAAGAACTCGCTACAAGGGCTGGCGCAGCAAAACCATCGACATAACTTTTCCGGCCAAGTATGGTACTAAGGGTTCGTAGTTTTCATCTTGAAAAACAAGTCTTCCACCAAACCCAGAAGCAAATTAAATAATAAATCACATTTTTCCAAAGAAAAAAAAACCCGATTCTTGTGGTATGGGGATTTTACCGTGAAGATTTGAGGGCTCGTTACGGGTCTGGACCGTGTGTGCTGCGAGGCGAACACGGCCGCACTCGACGATTACCAGCTGTTGATTTTGTCCGACAGACGAGCCGACAAGGACAATGTACCCATTTCTTCATTGCTAGCGGTCGGGGCCGTGCACCAGGGCCTGATCAGACACAGGTTGAGAATGAAGGTGAATTTTTGGACTTTTGAAAGTTTTCCTATTTTTAAATTGTAATTTTTCTTTCTAAAAGGTAAATCTTAGAAAAAACGATGTCATCACAGATCTGTTTAGGTCGCCATCATCGTTGAGACTGGCGAGGCCCGCGTGGTGCACGACTTCTGCGTTCTGCTGGGCTTTGGCGCGGATGCGGTGTGTCCCTATCTGGTATTCGAAACCATGTACCGACTCAGAAACCTTGGACTATTGGACAAGGAGTTAAACGACGATCTGGTAAGACTACCACTATTACCACTTTGGAACTTATCACCGAAAATTTTCGTATCAAATGGTAAAAATGATATCTTTTAGGTATTCCAAGGCTACCGACAGGGAGTGGAAAGAGGCATCTACAAAGTGATGGCGAAAATGGGCATCAGTACGCTGCATTCTTACAAGGTGGGTAGACAAATTGTATCTAGTGATGCTAAATGGGTCTTCTAGTATATAGAAATGGTATTTTTAGCACGCGCAAATCTTCGAGATCGTCGGATTAGCGCAGGAGGTTGTGGATATGTGCTTCAAGAATACGGTATCTCGTCTGGGCGGGGCGAATTTCGAAATTCTCGCGGCGGAAGCCCTGAAGCGTCACCGATCCGCATACCCCCACGCAGCCGACAAGGCCATGTTTGGTAAGGCACTTTTTGAAAAATTCACAAATTCGCCTCATGGCTAAGTTTATCATTGCAAATGCGCTCCGATTCCAAAGGCTGGAAAAGCTGCTCTATTCGTAAATTCGACTGAAAAATATGCTCCAATGCAAATATCGCGAAGAAAAAGCTTTCACCTTTTCTACCCAAAATATTTAGGAAAATAACCTTAACCTTTTATATAGGTGAGAACGCAGGCTCTCAGAATGACCAAATTTTGCAAGTATAGGAACTACGCAATTTTCCAGCGAGTTTTTCATTTCCGTAAAAGTCCGGCAAACTTGAGGGATTAGAAAGCACGAATAATAGCAAATTATTTGCAAAAATCGAATAATGATCAAGTTAGAGCGAACTTTTGCAAATAAGGAAATCCTTAATTTCAGGGGGTTTTAGCGGGATAAATCTAAGCCCTAAAAGCCTAAAAGAATCTAATGAAAGCGGGGTATAAGCCCAAATTACATCATTTTGCTCATTTCGTTGTAGAAAAATCCAAGCCTAGACACACATCTCAGTGTAAAAAGTTTCAGGAAATTAGATTAAAATAGAACTTTAAAGAATGTAAGAATTTGAATTTTCAGAGCGAAGGGCTGACAGAACCCACTACGGGAATTACGGTAAGTCGAATTTTTTTGAGATTATGAAAAATGTAAAGCAGGGGTATATTAAATCTCTTCTGAACTAAAGAATGGATATTGTTTATCCAGTAGGCACCCCAGATCCCATATTTCCGAATCAAATTCACGACTCCGTAAGCACATTTTTCCTATTCCTATCTTCGGATGAGTAGGTTTCTTTTTGTCTCATGAAACCCCGTACTATTTCTCGTCTCAAAAATGAGGATCAAAATACTCTTCCCGAGCACACATTTTCTAGGGCGTAATTGGTATGTTTCGAGATTTATGCGCGTGTGACGAAAAACATTAGAAAAATGAAAAACAAGCACATTTAATTGGAGTAGTACGGGATTCAAAAACAGTCTTTTAGGTGACTCAAGGACCTTGGTAGCTACGGGAACGTACCACTGGAGAGCGGGAGGCGAAAAACACATCAATGAGCCTCAGGCAGTGGCGAAGTTACAGGTGGAACATTTCGAAAAAAAAAAAGCAAATCCACTTATCGAATTTTTTTTGGAGAAAATAAGCAAGCTTACTGTAGAAAATTTAAAAAATAGACTGACTTACTTTTTAAAAAAAAAAAAAAAAAGGCGAAAAAATCAACTCATCCAAAAACGTTTCAGGCCGCCACTCGCCAGAACAACTCGAAAACCTTCCACGAGTATTCCCAAGCTTCGAATTTGGCGCAGCGATGGTGCTCATTGAGGGGACAGTTGGAGATCAAAACCAGCCCAAAAGTGCAAATCCCCATCGAAGAGGTTGAACCCGCCAGTGAGATCGTCAAGAAATTCGTCACCGGTAAGTCGAATTTTGAAAAAAAAAAACAATTTTTTAAATCTGCCTTTCCTTAAAAATTGTTAATTTTAGAAAAAATTTACTGAAAATTACGATTTTTTTCAGGCGCTATGTCATTCGGCTCAATTTCGTGGGAGACGCACACCACACTGGCGATCGCTATGAATCGCATCGGAGCCAAGTCGAACACGGGAGAAGGAGGCGAGAAGCCCGAACGATACTCCAAAAATCAACCGACCGATCAGAATTTGAGATCCTCTATCAAACAGGTTGGCAATTTACTATTTGTTGGAAATTTTAACTAAAAATTACTAGTCCGAAAAGTTCGTATCTATCTTTTTCAGATCGCATCAGCCAGATTCGGTGTCACTTCTGCATACCTGGCTAATGCCGATGAGCTTCAGATTAAAATGGCTCAAGGTTAGTTGAAAAATTTAAAAAGAAACGATCCTGACTCGTTCATTTTCAGGCGCCAAACCGGGTGAAGGAGGCGAACTCCCTGGCCATAAGGTTACCAAGGAAATCGCCGCGACGAGAAAATCCACGCCCGGAGTTGGCCTAATTTCTCCGCCCCCGCACCACGACATCTACAGCATCGAGGATTTGGCGCAGGTAATTTTTTCGGATTTTTAGAACCAAGTTTTATTCTAGAAAAATTTTCGTATTCTAAAAACTTGTAAAGTGTTCTAGAACAAAATTGTTACAGAAAAAATTATTTGTTCCAGCTAATCTACGACCTGAAATGCGCGAACCCTCGAGCGCGTGTAAGCGTCAAATTGGTGTCCGAGGCTGGAGTGGGAATTATCGCAGCGGGCGTTGTGAAGGGTAACGCCGACCATCTCACCATTTCTGGACACGACGGTGGAACCGGTGCCTCGAGGTTAGATCGTTTTAGCGTTTGGAAAAATTTTCAAATTGCATATTTTGTAATATATTGTCAAATTGTTTCTTCATGTGAATTTTAAAAGATGCACCGAAGATTGGTTTAATCATGTGTTTCCTTAAAAAATTGAAATTTCAGTTGGACTGGAATCAAACATGCTGGGCTTCCTTGGGAGTTGGGAGTCGCGGAAACGCACCAGGTCCTTACCATGAACAATCTGAGATCGAGAGTCGTGGTTCAAGCTGACGGCCAAATTCGGACTGGTAATCTTTTGGAAGATAAGAATGTTCGACCTACTTATCAAAGATAATCTTAGCTGACTTTTTCTAAAATGAAAATTTGTATTCTAACTTATCTAAGATTAAATTTTCATCAGCCTGGTTTATCATTTTCATCTGACTTACTCAGGTCGTGACGTAATGATAGCCGCGTTGCTCGGTGCTGACGAATTTGGAATGTCGACCGCCCCTCTGATCGTTCTGGGATGCATAATGATGAGAAAATGCCATCTCAACACCTGTCCGGTCGGCATTGCTACTCAGGTATTTTTTTTTTGATATTTGAAAAGTTCAAAGTAAGAATCTTTGTAAATTAAAGAAAAGTATATTATTTAAAATTGAATAAATGAATTCTTAGTTAGAAATTACATAAAATGTTTAAACTGTCTTTAAATTAGATTTTTTATTTTTGGAAAAAAATTTCAGGACCCGATTTTGAGAGCCAAATTCGATGGGAAGCCCGAGCATGTGGTGAACTATATGTTCATGGTCGCTGAAGAGGTCCGCTATTTCCTCTCCAAATTGGGACTCAGAAAACTGGAGGAAGCTGTTGGGAGGTAACTTATAAAATAGAAAAAAGCATGCTATAGTAAGAAATTATACTTTTGATTAAAATTTTATCGATTTTTTTCAGAACCGATCTACTCTACGCCAATCCCAATCCGGTGAACAAAAAGGCCACTCTGCTGGAATTTGGCTCGATCCTTCAAAACGTCCAGCACCTTTTCCCGGGAATTTCTACGAAAGGAGGGTCGATTAAACAAGTAAGGGAAAACTGCTTGAACTTACCTAAAATTTATTTTCAGGTAATCGAACTTGGGAAACTGGAGTCGGATATCTTGTCTCAATTGGACGGAGTGTTCAGCGATGCAGGGGAGCACAAGAAATTCGAGAACCTGACGATCACAAATTTGGACCGGACTTTCGGGGCTAGGATTAGCTATGAGGTTATCTGAACAAAAAACATTTTTAAAATATGTTATGACTTCCTAAAAGATCTTTTCCCATAGAAAACCAGAGTATCTTAAGAATTCTAAATTGTTCAGATTTCGAGGAGATTTGACGAAGCCGGCTTGTCTGGAAATAGGTCGATTTCCATTGATCTGAAGGGCTCCGCGGGTCAATCGTTCTGCGCGTTCTTGGCGAAAGGAGTTACCGTGACCCTGGAGGGAGATGCGAATGACTATGTTGGAAAGGTTAGTTGAAAGAATTTCTAAGATATTGTTGAAGAAAATATTCATTTTTCCCTTCAAATAGATAACTTTTACAAAAATCTCTATTTTGTTTTTAAATCATTTTTTAAGCTTTGCATATTAAACCATTCCAGTGTCTCTCCGGCGGTGAAATCATCGTCTACCCGCCGAAACAAGCCCTCTTCGATTCGGAACACAATTCAGTCATCGGAAATGTCGCGCTCTATGGAGCTACTTCTGGTAATTTTATAAAATAAAAACACCAACAACAACAAATCTATCGAATTAATTTTTTCAAACTTTTAAAAATCTTCATTCTAAAGATTCAAATTGATGATGTTTGTCTATTGTTAGCAGAAATCTCCCATGAAATATAATCTTTCAAAGGTTTGTAAAAAAAGTCAGAATATTCACTTTCTAGGCTCCTGCTGGTTCCGAGGTATGGCTGGGGAACGATTTGCCGTGAGGAATTCCGGAGCCTCGGCAGTCGTTGAGGGCGTTGGGGACCATGGCTGCGAGTACATGACGGGCGGCAGGGTCATCGTTTTGGGCAAAATCGGAAGGAACTTCGCCGCCGCTATGAGTGGCGGATTGGCCTTTGTTTTTAGCGAGTAGGCAAATTTGCGCTTTTAAGTATGCATTTCTATGCAAAGTTTAGTATGCAGAATACTTGGATCTATACTATGTTTCTTTCTAAAATGCTAATTTTCAATATCAAAACTACTCGTTATGAAATTTCTATTGAGAAATGTGCTATTGTCTTATGATTTTACGATTTTTTGCCATTTTTCACTTGAAAATTGAACAAATTCCAGCTCGGAAACCTTTGCGAACAAGATCAACTCTTCGACTGTGGATTTGGATGAGCCAACTGAAGAGGACCTAATTTGGATGCGGCAAACCATCGAGAAATTCATCCAAATTACCGGGTCGAAATTGGGACAAAGCATTCTAGACCAGTGGCAACAGAAGGTGGACTCGATCATTAAGGTTGGCTCGAGAAAATTCTAGAAAATGACATATTCTAGAACAAACCTAGAAAGATGATAATCTTCGATCTTCTAGGAGGAAACAAGCTAGTCCAGAAAGATTTTTATTTCTAGATGTTATAGAAAAAATATATTAAAAAGTTAAGGTTTAAAAAAGTCATTTTCCAGATCTTCCCGAAAGACTACAAACGTGCTCTGGCAGAATTGGAAGAAGAGCGAAAAGCGCAGGAAGCCGCCGAAGAAATGAATAAAAGCCTGCAAGACGATAGTCGGCCTAGACTTAGGTAAGTTGGGAAGAAATTTAGTGAAAAAAACCAAATTTTGATGATAAAATTTTCAGAGCCCTCTCCATGGACATGCAAATCGCGGCAACCGAAAAGTCGGCGAAGAAGAAAGTCGGCGCGGCGAAGAAGAAAATTTCGGTAAATCGAAAAAATGTTCTGATTTTTTTCTATAAATTCTTAAGGACCGTGCCTTTTCTCTAGTAGAATCAGGAGAGGTTAGAAGAAAAAAACTTAGAACGTGTGATGGTGAAGCCTAGTCTTTTGAGTGCAAATAGGCTTAGCTAACTTTTTATCTTGCATGATTTTTCAAAAATAGATTGTCTAGTGATTTTTTTCGGTTTGGGGAAACCAATTGAAAAAAAATTAGAGATTTGTGATAGTGCAAATTTCGATTAGGAAAAATGCTCGAATTCTGGGAATAATGGGAACATTTTTAGATCGAGAGCAGAAAAAGACTGAATTCCAAGACTTTGCGGCCCCAGGATATTGCCGGATTCGAGAGGGAGACGGACTTGCAGGACGCAAATGAATTGGAAGAGGAGGAAGAGAACAAATCCGATCGGGACGAGGGCTCTGATGAGGAGGTGGGCTTGAGAGCATTTTCGGAACTTTGGAAACAATTTTAATTTCTGTGCTTTTTCAGTTCGGCAAAAAGCATACCACGGTGGACATCGAAAACATTTCCGTCCCACCCCATTTGAAGAAAACTGATGAACCTCTGGATAAATTACGGTAGGCTAATTTGTAAAATTATTTCTTTAAATCGCTTACCTAAAAATCGTACTCTATTATAAAAATTAGAAAAGTACGAACTTGCCTAAATTCTTTTTAGCGGGTTCGTCAAGTACCAACGTCAGAAGAAGATCTACCGCAACCCCGAAGAGAGGGCCAAAGACTGGGAAGAGGTCTATGATTTCGAAGCGGTCAGGAGCAATATCAGAGAGCAGGCGGCTAGGTAAGTTTGCCTAAAAATTCGAAACTCTCAATATTTGAACCTATAAAATTCTTTGAATTTTCTATTTAAAAAACGATTTGTATGACGAAAAAATTATTATCTATGGATGTTTTCCCAGATGCATGGATTGCGGCGTTCCATTCTGCCAGGGTCATACCGGGTGCCCTCTCGGAAACATCATTCCCAAGTGGAACGACTACGTCTTCAAGAAGAATTGGCGACAGGTACGAAAAAAACTAAATTTAAAAACTTTGAATTCTTACTAAAACAATTCGAAACGACAATGAATGTGCTTTCAGGCTCTGGAACAACTTTTGCAAACCAACAATTTCCCCGAGTTCACTGGAAGGGTCTGTCCCGCGCCTTGCGAGGTTAGTTGGGAGAAACATGTCCTCTACAATAGTGAATGAAAAATCAATGAATATCCGCTTATTATTGAAGATAAATCCTTTTTTTTCCAGAAAAGATGATATATAAGAAATATCTATAAAAAAAAAAAAATATATATATATATGCGAATTTTAGGGAGCCTGCTGCGTCGCCATCAACGCTCCGGCAGTGACCATCAAATCCATCGAGTGTGCCATCATCGACTACTCCTTCATGCAGGGATGGATCAAGCCACAGGTCGGAACTAAGAGAGCAATTTTAGAAGTTGGACTTGATTTCGAGCTCGTAATTTAAACTCCTCAAACTCTAAAGTTGATGTTGAAGGCTATCCCCCGAAACTGACTTAAATTTATCGTCCAGAAACTCACTGAGTCGACCGGCAAAAGGATCGCGATTATTGGATCTGGTCCTGCCGGCCTTGCTGCCGCCGCTCAACTCATCAAAGTCGGACACACGGTTGTGGTCTACGAGAGAAAGAACCGGATTGGAGGGTTGTTGAGGTAAGTACAGGACATTTTTTAGAAAACTAATTTTATCACAATTTTTCCTTTTCTGAAATTTTAGCATTTCTCGTAAACTAAAGAATATGTAAAGAATACAAAATTCCAACGTTTTAAAGCTAGCATATTTTTTTTTCCAGATACGGTATCCCTACGATGAAACTGGACAAGTACATCGTGGATAGGCGCGTCAAACTCCTCGAGGAGGAAGGCGTTCGCTTCCTGACGTCCACCGAGATCGGCAAGCACGTCCCCGCCGAGTTTTTGCTGAAGGACAACGACGCCATTGTAGTTTGCACCGGAGCTACGGTGCCCAGAGATTTGCCGGTGAGCGAAAGAGCGTTATATTTTTAAGTAGCGTCATTTTATTCTTATGGCGTCTTTTTTCTTTTAGTTGGCGCCATCAAAATTTAAAATGATGTCGTCTTTAATTTTCAGGTAGAAGGCCGTGACGCGAAGGGCATTTGCTTCGCGATGGAGTTCCTCGAAAAGAGTCAGAGGCGCCGGGCAGGCGACGAGATTGGCTGGGACGGACTCGACCCGAAGGACAAACGCGTCATCATTCTGGGTGGAGGAGATACAGCCACGGATTGTATTGGTACTAGCAATCGATTGGTAAGGAATTGGGATAGGGAACACTTGTGAAAACACGACTCTTTCCAGGGCTGCAAGTCAGTGCGCGCCTTCGAGATCCTGCCGACGCCCTCTGAAAAGCGGAAAGCGGAAAACCCGTGGCCCGAATGGCCTCTAATTTTCCGAGTCGACTATGGACACGAGGAAATCATCGCTAAGACTGGGCAGGATCCAAGGACCTACTCCATTTCTACTAAGGTATTTTAGGAAATATTTGAAAATTATGACAACTTTGGGATGAATAGCAAGTAACATTATCAATTTTTATAGCAAAAATGTAAATAGTTGATAGGAATAATCTATTTTTTATTTTAAAAAGTATTCTTTCAATGAAAATGCTAAATTTTATGCATTTTTTATTTTTAGAAATTCCTCACAACTACGAATTCCGCTGGTATCAAAATCGTCACCGGTCTGGAAATCGTCGAGGTCGAGTGGGAGAAGGATGAAAAGGTAAAATTACATGAATTAAGGAAAGAAAAAAGATTAAGCTCACTAAAACAAAAATCCTCTAATTATAACTAGAAAAACTTTCCAGTTGCCCCTAAAATAGAAATAAATAAAAATAGAATAATTTATTTTCAGGGCGCCTGGAAATTGATTGAGAAAGAGGGCACCAAGCAGACTGTGGAATGTGATTTGTGCATCTTGGCGATGGGTTTCCTCGGGCCGGAGAAGACTATCATCGAGCAATTGAGTCTGAAGACCGACCCTCGGTCCAACATTCTCACCCCCAAGGACAAGTACGACACCAGTGTGGCCAAGGTATACTTAACACTAGAAACAGCATAATTAAGTGAAATTACGGCCATGTAAAAATCTAATGGATAAATTTCATACAATAAAATAGTACTTTTTTTTTTTTAAAGTTTATCAAGTTTTCTATTTAAAAATTTAGAGGCATGAAGTCTTGAGGAAAAAATCTGAAACTTGTGCAAAAGCTTTATGACTTACCAGATAAAAATTCAAGGCCTACCTAAAAACTAAAAATTTTATAACTTACAAAGAAAAGCCTAAAAATTATAATTTGACAGATCTTCTCTGCCGGCGACTGCCGCCGCGGCCAGTCTCTCGTCGTGTGGGCGATTCATGAAGGGCGTCAGGCCGCACGTCAAGTCGACGAATATTTGATGGGCAAAACAACGCTGGCCGGCCCGGGAGGCATCGTCACAGCCCCCATCCTTCACAAAGGGTGCTGCTAGGCGACGTCATTTTGTAAAATGGGGCGTCCTTATAAAATTTTAAATAACGTCATAAAAATCGACGCCATGTTGTCTTGCTTGAAAAAATATATATTCGGATTTTGATGAAACCAGATAGGGTTCTATTTTGAAACTTGGAAACGTTTTGAGTTTGATGAATTTTTTAGATTGACTTAGAGGGATTAGTCTACATTTTGTCAATTTCATGACGCTATATTTTAGGATTTATTCTAAGCTTTTGTTGAATTTGGGCATATTTTATCTGAACCTTAGAAATTTCGCAACGTTCTAGTTGGTACTAATTTTACACGATGATCAATAAAGAGTTTTATTTGATTAAACTGGAAATAAATCAACATAGCACCCACAAATACTGTTTTTCGCTCAGATCTGATTCTGTCTCTCATTTTCTAGCTTCCTGTTCGCGCCCGCACCTTTAAAGTTATCTCGTTTATCTAGTAAACTTGTCAAAAGTTATTGAGTAGGAGAGTCGTAGCCGTCGTCAAATGATTCTCCTAAACTCGACGTCCTTTCATTGCGCTATAGTCACTTTCAGGGATGTTAATCCGGATCCGACCCGAAAATTCCAAGTCGGGTCGAGCTCAGACCGAGATTTTTTATTTCATTTATGAGCCGAGTCGAGAATTTTCGATCCATCAGCATCCCTGGTCAATTTACTCTGCTCGCCGCCTCGGGGAAAGGTGGTGCGAAACAACGTTTGGAAGTTAGAGAGCGAATGAGAAGCTAGAGAAATGAGATTCAGAATCAAATTTGGTTGAAAGACTGTATAAAATATGAAATTCGACAATTTACAATTCATCCCTAGCCCAGTCCTCGACTTTCGGTATCCTATTCGATTTTAGCTCTTTGGGTAGCGATTCTTGATATCTGAAATTCAAAAATAAACACTGTTATGCAAATTTGTATGGCTTAGTGGGCGTAGCCTTTTTTAAAAAGAAAAAAAAAAGTTCCGCACATTTATGAGAGTAAATTCTACCTCTTCTCTGCGTGAAACGGTACAATATTTAGATATGGCCTCAGTTTCTTGTATCTATCGTTGAATAGCGCTTCATTGTCAGTAGGATTGTTGCCCATATCATTTGAACAGGTTATCATCTGAAATAGATTACATTTTTTAAGAGACATTCCACGAATAAACGGAACAACTGTCTAAGGGGGTCCGGACAATGGTAAAAGTGTCTCAGATCCGAACCAAACTTATATGGTGGATACATCCATGGACCCTGATCACAAAAATGGGGAGATCAGGCTCCGCCCCCAAAAGTGGGCGGGGCTAGGTGGGGGTTAAAGTTGAGCATTTTCATGATTTGGCACCCCTCAGGGGATACAAAGAAAATTTGTTTATTATAAAAGATTTTCGAAAAAATTAACAAGGATGAACATGACCATGGGATACACTTTCTAAAAATATATTGGTTTAGAGTGGTCAACCACTTGCTGGATGCGGAAGGGGGTCCCAAAGCCAAAAGTATAAAAAATGACGGTTTCAAAAATATGCATATTTTGCATAAAATCGCCCCTACTGGGACATTATATGGGTATTTAGCAAAATTTTATTTCATATTCGGATTCTCCAGATAAAATTACACTAAGATCAAGCATAAAATCGATAAGTTAGGTATGACACCAATAACATTTCTATCGCACCAAAGTTGAGGACCCAAATATCGAAATTTCAATTTTGAGAGTTAGACCCCACAACATGTATACCATTCGATAGAGCTCATCAAACTGAACAACTTTTGTCAAGACACCTCATGGTTATCTATTATGGTATGCGTGATATAGAGGATTGAATGGGTTAGACCCACGAAAATGACAAAAATATTCAAAAATTCATAACTTTTGTAAAATCAAATAAACTCGAAAAATCTTTTCGGGATATAGCAGTTGAAGAGCAATACTTCATTTTTGCTTCCTAGAGTACCGTGCTACCACTTTATCATGGTACCATATGGGTTCATGGTATACCATCCATATGGCACCCGAGTGATACTATACCAAAATGGGTATCAATCGACTCGAAATTGTCTGGAGAGTAATATTCGAATCCATTTCTATCAATTTCAGCAAGTGGTTTCATTATATCGTCATTGTCATTGGCTATAATCACCTGCCGAAAAAGACCAAAAATGGGATATTTTCAAATGGCCATAAAAGGCGATGAACTAATTTATTTTTCAAGCGGTTTCCAGCATATTACTCAGCTCGATAAAGGCTTTCGTTTGGTATATAACATGATGAGTATTGGTTACCAAATGGTAACTTGACCATATGGGTCGCTACCATTTGGTACAATATCATGTTTGGTATCGTTCGACTCCAAATTGAGCGGGAAGAAATAATAGATGTCTCTAGCTTCAATTTGAGCCCAAATTTTGGTAGACTACCTTTGAAAATATTCTCGTATCATTTTCTTGAAAATTGACATTAAATTTTGGTTTTTGAGGTACCACTCTCATACCATAATAGATAACCATGGGGTGTCTTCATAAAAGTTGCTCAGTTTGGTGAGCTCTATCGAATGGTATACATGTTGTGGGGTCTAACTCTCAAAATTGAAATTTCGATATTTGGGTCCTCAACTTTGGTGCGATAGAAATGTTATTGGTGTCATACCTAACTTATCGATTTTATGACTGATCTTAGTGTAATTTTATCTGGAGAATCCGAATATGAAATAAAATTTTGCTAAATACCCATATAATGTTCCAGTAGGGGCGATTTTATGCAAAATATGCATTTTTTGAAACTGCCATTTTTGACACTTTTTGACTTCAGGACCCCCTCCAGCCCCAAAAAAGTGCCTGGCCTCCCAAAACCAATATATTTTTAGAAAGTACATTCCATGACCATGTTCATCCTTTTTAAATTATTCGAAAATCTTTTAAAATAAACAAATTTTATTTGTATCCCCTGAGGGGTGCCAAATCGCAAAAACACTCAACTTTGGCCCCCACCTAGCCCCGCCCACTTTTGGGGGCGGAGCCTGATCTCCCCATTTTTGTGATCAGGGTCCATGGATGTATCCACCATATAAGTTTGGTTCGGATCCGGAACACTTTTGCCATTGTCCGGACCCTTGTTCCAGTTATACATGGAATGTCTCTTAAACGTAGTGCATTTTAATAAATTCCATTCCGCTGAATAGATTCTTTTCCTCGTTGAATGTAATTTAAGCCGTGTTAAGTACATTTTGTTTCATTTCACTTAATTACTCACTGCCTCGTTAGTATTCAGATGCTCTTTGTAGCAATCCTTGAAGACGTCGCTAACCTGCTTCATGACCTAAGTTTCGCCTTTAGCAATTTAGGTACTATGAAAAGCCACCTGTTTCTCTAGGTCCGGGTTTATATTCGCTATGAAATTCATTATTAACGTTCCATTTTTTGCTAGTATATTGTTCATTCTCTCTAGCACTGGGTCGTCAAGCATTTGCTTCAGCGGGCAGAAAACTCCAGTGTGGGGGTCGGGTTGGTTTGGACAAGCGTCAAGAATTATCACGTCGAACTTGTAACCTGAAAATAAAATAAGACAAATAACCCGAAATTGCCCAATTATGTCCTAAACTAGGAATAAATATCTAACTATCATCAGCAAAGCTAACAAATAGGCAAATTTCACCTTCTTTCTCCGCATACTTGAAGTACTCCAGACCATCATCGATAATTAGATGTTGGCTTTCAGATTCCCTATATCCAAACCATTTCTTAGCGAATTCAGCCATTAGAGGGTCGATTTCCACGCTGGTTACGTTTGTCTGGAAAAGAGATATATGAAATTTTTTATTTAGCAGGATACATAAATATAAAGTCCCTTTAATAAAGTGGATATATGAAACTGTCTACCTTGACATAATCCAGAGTTGAGAAGAAACTAGAAATGATTCCTCCACCATGGCCTATCAAAAGAATATTGTAGGTCGTTTTTGACAAAAGCTTCATCGTTCCCGTCATGAACCCGTTGCTGATCATCAGAACCGGGTAGATCAAATCGATGTATTCTTTTCGGATCTCCCACTTTCGACTGTCCAGGTCGTTCCAAGTCAGGGCTGAATTTATGGATAATCGGAAAAGTACGCCGAACGCAATGGAAAAAGAACCATATGGTAATTTTTTTTGCAAATATGGCATAGGGATGATAAGAGAATTCTGGAATTGTTAAGTTAGTTTTGTGGACACTTTTCAAGTTACCTATATTTAAAAATACAAAATGATCATGTGAAGAAAATATCAGAAACATAATCATTGAAATAGTTATTCTGATGAAACTACAAATAAGAAAGAAGTTATATTCAAGGTTGCTGGAAGTTTGAAAAAATCGGGCCTCGACCTTTGGAATTTTTAAAACTCGATTTCGAAAATTAGAATTTTATCCTCATCACTTATGGCAACATAATACGCTATTTTGGCATCTAATACTATTTTTCTGAGCAATCTTAGGAGAAATGAAAACGTTGACGTGGAACAAACTGGAATTAAGTTCTGATTCATTTAGGCGAAAAATAAAATAATAAAAACTTGGATTCGTAATTGTTCCACGCCAAAATATGTCTGAAGTCACCATAGAGTAAGAGAAAAAGCGCTACTTTGATTCATATAATTCGACTTACGACTAGGAGGCTGTAGTAATGCTACGGTTAATTTCAGCTGTGCACCGTCATGCTTCGTGTAGATCGTTCTGACTGCTAACATTCTAAACAACGTCATTAATTGAAATCACGCTGTAAATGTCATACAAAATACCTATTACTATTGTATCCCACAAAATATTCATCTACAACGTCAAAACAATCGTCGCTAATTTGACTACACGCTGAGTCGATTATCTGAAATTAATAATAACTAATAGAAAATCGCCTCTTCAACTAGAAGACTTCCCAGAAATAAAAGACTCCCAAAATATCTGTCCAGTTTTATTTATCTATTTAATTATTGGCAAATCTACTGATAATTAAATATTCAAAATTCCATTTGAACTAAAAGGCCTTCTAAAACATACTCACTTTTAGTTTTTTTTTTTTTTAAATGCAATTTTCTATTAAAGTTAAGGACCATATTTTAGAGTAATCATAAAATTGCAAGTCTCAGGTCTTATATTTTAGACCTATCTACCTTTTTCTGCGTTTCCATGAGTTTTTCCCTGACCATCATCTCTTTTTTTCCGACTTCTCGAGGAAAATAGAAGTCCTCCTTGAAAGGTTTGATATCTTTCAGCTCTCTATTAGAGAATTGTCCAAAAGTGGCAGATCCAAGTACGAAAAATAGAAGGTGCGCTATCATTTAGGGGATTTTAGAGATCTTATATTGATTCGTAGGATATTTTGGCCGAAATCGTGAGGGAATATGATAGATCGGACTGGGAATTGCAGGAAATAGGTCTCCGATTTTTTAGTCTATTGAATAAATGAATCGGCTATGTTATGTATGGGCATGTCATGGCAGAATGTTATGCACAGACAATGATACGTTGCACAATTTCCCTCAATGTCGAATTTGGACAACTCTTGTTCTCTGCGTTCGCTTCAAACAAATCTCTTTACTCAGGTAACATAGTTCATATTTACTTATGCAAATAATAAATTTTCACTTGTCAAAAATTCTATTTGGGGTTTGAAATTTAAAATTTAAAGATTTTAAAACATTGGTCTTGAAATGTACTCCAGAATAAAAATAATTTCAATATTCAAAGTCCCGGAGCAAAATACCTTTTATTCTTTCACTATTTTGGTTTTCGAACTTTATTAGCTGCTTAGACTACATAAAACTGATTTAATATTCTAATGTCAATAATTAAAAGCCGATTTTCATTAATTTTCTATCATTTAGCTTTGACGATAATGTTCACTGAGTCTTCATCTAGCCGAAAGAAAAAGGGTTGTAATAGAGGAAAAGAAAATAGTGTTTTGAAATGAGAGGGCGAGGGATGTTTCCTTTCTCTCTCTTCTTACACTATTTCTCGATTCCTCCACTGATACTCTATCACTTTTTCATACTATTCCTCTCTTTCTATATCTTCTCTCTCTTAATTTTCCGACACTATTTCCAATTTTCTCTAACCATCTCAAACTGATCATCCTCCTATCTTTCTCTCATCGGGGTATTTTCAGTCTGTGTGCACGAATCAGTGACTCTAGCGAACGAGGCGCTTCTGAGTGTCTGCTTGCCCCCTCTCTCTATCCCTCATCGTACTATTTCTTTCCCCACTTACTCTGTGTTCTTTTCTCCTCTCCAAATCCGACTATATTTCTCTTACAAGAAATATTCTAATTTGGAGATTGCGACGACGCTAACTTTTAAAAGAAATTAGCCTTCTTGGACGATATGATTAATTACGACTCAGCTACGAACGACGTAAGATTTGGTGTTTTTAAAAATGAATGCATAGTGTATTTTTCATTTTTACACATGATTTCACGACACATTTTCTGCAATCTATTATAAAATTCGAAAATTTCACAAAATAATGTAATGTAGAAAAGGGTAATTATTGTGACGCCCCAATTTTAAAAGATGCTTTCTTTTTATAAATAAGATGACGCCCCATGACGCCTTTCAGGCTTACGCTATGATGCGACAAGGCAACGTGCACGCGACGACCCAGCAGCGAAACCCCAATCATCATCAGCAGCAATCGACGCAAAATGGAAATAACGTTAATCAGAATTTGCAGCAGGGCATTCTTCCTATCGGTAAATGTTTTTTTCAATAATTTTAAATTTATTATCTTTATTTTTAAAATTATATTTGAAATATAATATCTCGTATACATTCTCGTGCTAATTGACTCTCATTTTATCAATTACCGATAACCTTAATCTGTTTTGACACGAGACATTTTCAATGAAAGTGCGGTTAAACCATCGATTTTCACGGGTTCTACCTATAATTTATGCTAATCGTTGACTTTTCAATCGATAGTAAAACTTTGGCTTGAGGATTTTGAAATGTTGAGTAAATAATGATGGTACAGTAATGATACTCTCTTTGTGTTAGTGATATGTTTGACAATCTAAAAGAAAAAAGGGGGAGTTGAGTACATATAGACTAGTGGTAGGATGCTTCACCTTTTCTTTATAATTTTCATCTTTTCTTCATATATTTCTCATAAAACATCATCTTTTCGTCTTTTCTTGTCTTTATTTTAGCAATTTGTGTTATCTCTGTCCTTTCTCTAATTTCTATTTGCTTCCGATTTCAAAAGCCGACATAGCGAACCTAAAGGACCACTGATAAGATTCCTATAAATGATAAAATCAACATTTTATCAGCACAAACCCACTTGAGAATGTCGGATGATATATAAGATATTATCCATTCTGAAACATTCGATCGAACTGAAAAGAAAGATCTAAATTATCATAAAATGCATAGAAGAAAATAGCTTTTTTTTGCCGATTTTAGTGAAGACCAGCTTTTTTATCAATAAAAATGTAGAGCAAATCAATTCTGCAAATTTTTGATGAAAACAAGCTTTTCCGGCATTATTATTGTATCAATAGAATAATATTTTTTGGTAGAATTTTTGAAAATGTAGAATTTATGACAAATTGTTTATGAGGATTAGCTTTTATCATGAAAATATTGATTTTTGTACTTATCCTCCATCCATCTGACCCTCGGATCCGAAAATCCGGCTCAAGTTTAACTGAAATCCGATCTGGGCATCGATTTCTGAAGCGCCCTTCACAAAAGTACCCACCTCAAAGTTGTTGTCAAAAAATCAAAAAGGCTTATATTTTCTTGTTTCGAAACTCGTGTACAAAAATCAAGAAAATACACAGTTTTCGTTCCAAACTTTGCTTTATAAAATCAGGAACACCAGCTTTTTCCGCTCATAAAATTACGTTTAAGAACATATGCTTAAGCTTTGATATTAAAAAAGCCAATGGATTTTCGATTTGATCATAAATCAACCTTTAAACATTTAACAATTGGGATTTTTCATTGTTACCGCACGCAGTTTATCAATTGCGGCTGTCAGTAGAAGTTAGCCGTTGGCTTTGAAAAAGAAAAAATTAGGGAATAAAGAGATGAAAGATATTAGCTCTAGCATGTGCTCAGAGTGTAAGAGAAGGAGAAAAGAGATATGTGAAGTCCTAAATCTCCAATAGCCGAATATCCAATGATAACTTATCATCTTTCAAGTACATATCGGTATGATATGAGAAAGTAGCGAATAATATGGAAAAACATATATAGGAGGAAAAGAAATATCTACAAATCCTTAAGATCAATAATCCTTAACGATAGCAATAATTTTCTTAAAGAGTAAAAAAACTTCAAGATACAAATATAAGGAGTAGTTTAAGATAGACATGATTTTCAGAACAGCAATTACAATTGATGAATTCGATCAACAACATGGTTCGGAATGGTCAGTTCACGAGTCAACTTTCCACGACGATTTTCACTCTCTGCGCTCAACTCAAGCAGAGTGGAGTTATGCTGGAGCAACTACATAAAAGTTGATATATAAAAATTCTCGAAAAATCAGAGATAACATTTTCAGATGAGCTCAACAAAGTCTTTGTCTCGTTAAGACAAGCGTGTTGTCGGGATAATGGTCAGCTCGGCACTCCTTGCAGGTGGCATTTTATATATCCTGGACTTAATATATCTAAGGATTTCCTATATCCCATTTCAGACTTAAAATCATGGAGCTTGTAGAACTAAGGGCAATGCATTGGAGATCGAATCTAGCCCACAGTCAATACTACGTGAATCGACCTGAGCGTAAGCATTAATATTGACTAAATTTCGTTTAATTTTTTACCTTTTAGATCAAGAATCCCCACCTACCCTGGCTCCGACCCCTCAACCGGCTGTAACTCAGCCCCAACTACAACCTTTTGTGCCACAGTCACCACTGTTCTTACCACAGGTACCACTTTAAGATAATATTTGGTACAACTACTATTTCAGGACATGACTACCAATCCCGGCTTCTACTTGATTCCAGCCACCGGTGGTTGGATGCCTCCTCTACTCCCTGGTATAAATACCATCTTCGTAGCTCATTATAAAATGGCGTCATTTCAGGCGGCATGGTTCCAGCGCGACCCAACCCATTTGTGCCTCAGCAGGTCATCGCTACCCCTCCCGAGAGTGTGTTTATGAGGCAGAGAAGTCTGAAAAAGGTGCGGATTTTTAAAGGTTGAGGTTGGAAAAGATCATTTTTAGCCGAATCCTAACAAGACGCTACAATTACGCCATGAAATGATCATTCGAAATTCGGATTCTGGGAAAATTATGGGCGTGAAAGGACGAAGAGTAGCTCTAGTGGAGCAAATCACCAATACCGTCATCAGTTTTCAGAAGGTTCGATTTACAAAAATCTAAAGATTCATTTTTTTCTTAGATTGTCTCTGAAAATTCAAATTCTTCTTAGGTTGATCCAAAATCCAAGGAAAGAACCCTGACAATAACAGCTTCGAGTATGGAAGATATAGAGAGGGCCAAGGACTTGATCATTGAGACGATTCGAAGAAACATGAGTCCTGCTAGGGTAAGAAAAACCAATATATGAAATATGGAAATAAAGAATAAGGATTTCATATATCTGTAAGATCAAATCTAAACATAGATATGCATTTCAAATCCAAAAGTCTTATCAAATTAGATTCCGAAATACCTTTATGCATCAATTCTCAAAGGAATATATGAAATCCCTTCTTCAGCCCGATCACCCTGCATCGTCGATGGGCGCGGACCTGCTGGCGGAAGACGAGAACGATTTTGACGACGACGAGGAGACGGGCGGCGATGCGGCGAACGACATTTCGATCGAGACGACCGAGGACGGCATCCTCAAGCTCTGCTGCAGCGATCCGCAGGTCCTGCAGGTATGAACATTGGAGTGCGGGTATTACGCGAGTGTCACGCGAATGTTTTCATTTTTATCATTCATTTGATAAAAATGTAGTCATATACAGAGGGCGCAAGTGAAGTCAAATTTCTGAAGCGAGTTCTAAAGAGATTTTTCGTCACCTAAGATATCTTGAAAATGAAAGGCTTTCATGGGTAAGTTTCTTTGGCGAAATATGATCAAAAGATAGGTGAACAACTTTCTTTCCTTGATACTTCGCGAATTTGCGACAAAAGCCCGTCAAATTGGATTTCAAAGTTTCGAAATGCAAAATAAACGACATTTTGGATCACCCTCATCAAATCCTCCGACAGTTTATGATGGATTGAAGCCTTGCTGTAATTTTTGGATGGGAATAATGCATGGGGAGACCCTGTCGTACCGATTTTGTGTTTCCCCGTTATAAAATGAAAATTGGATGCATTATTTTGACATTGAAACAAGAAATGAACCCATTTTCATTCATTACTACTGTTTATTCAGTGAATGCTTGTTACTCCTCCCCTCAAATTAACGAGAAATTACGATTTGGGACAATTTTCAATCTTTTGAATGTATTCAAAAATCATGATCGCGAACTCAATTGATGAAAAATGTTAGGAAAATTGGAAATTCAGAACACGTCTTCTCGACGTCATAGCTTTCGATGAGATTATTCATTTCGAAAATGGTAGAAAGTATCGGAATCGGTAAAAATTGAACTTTATTATGAGCCAAATTTTATTCATCAGACTTCTTACTTCAAAATCACTTGCACCCTCTACATATATAGCCAAAATGGGTATCAAACGAAAGAAAAGTTCACGAGGAATCGGAATGTATGATCAACAATCATAATATAACCAATACGAAGTTTTTAAACGATTTTCTATGAATTGTATAGCAAAAGTTATATCAAACAGCAGAATTTCATGAATAGTCTAGCCAAATGGTAAAAATATGATAATCTTTCCAACCCCAGGCAGCACAAGCGGCCCTGTCCGAGTATCTGCGAGTGCGGGCGCGCCCCAGCGCCGAGGAACGCGAGAAGAAGAAGGAGCGCCGAAAATCTATGCCCCTTCAGCACAGTCAGCCTGACGCCAATTTGAAGGTTGGTTACGTCTTTCTTTAAAAAAAAGCAATTAACGTCGTCTAACGCCATAACATCATATTTATGTGAAGACCAGCTTCATCATGTAAAAATACTTGGAAAAGGAAATTATTTTAAATTTAAAGCTATTGTTTTAATGACGATTAATTTTATTTAAACCAAAATAGACCTAAAACGTGAATTTTATGTGAAACCATTAATTTTGAATCGAGCCCATTGACTCATATCATGATGATCAGCTTTCTATGTCAAAATAGCTGAAAAAAATAATTTTAAATGGGAAGATCAAATTTAAACTAGCTTTTCAGCGCTAAAATAACGAAGATCAGCTTTTCCAACGCTTCAAAAGTGACGTCCTTCTAACAAATTCATGTTGTATTTTCAGCCGACCCGATCCTTCCACGGCTCGACGCCCAATCTGGCTGATATTCAGCCTCCGACGCTATCTAGCGCTATTTCTGCAAAAAGCGTCAGCCAAGTAACGTCATCTAACGCCATTCCCGCCACGTCAAATATCGTCAATGGGTCGGTCAGTGGCACTTACGGTTAATGTGGCCTAGCACAGAAATTTTACCCGACGCCTTCTCCTTTATGCACACTTGTAAACACAATGCAAAATTGTTTCCGACGTCATTTATGCTAATTACGCTCTTGTAAGTAAACGTCTTACAAAAGAAATAATTTTAGACGGGACCGCGCTACGACCGCGAGACGCTGATGGCTTATTCTAAACCCGGAGGATCGGGCCCAAATTCGGATAAATCCACTGAAATTCGGCTGAAAGTGGCGCAGGTAGCTCCGGAAATCCTGCGATAAAAATTTCGGACTTCATATGTCCTCTCAATTTATATATCATAGAGATTCTATATATCCCCCAGGTACACTAGAAACGGATTGTATTTTCAAAGACTATTCTAACTTTAGACAATGTCATCTTTCAGTTTAATTATAATTTTCAGTTTATTTTTCAAATTCCTCGGCTTTAAGGCGCAATAACATAATACGTGATCTTAAACTTCAACTCATCATCAAAATTGTGACCATGTAACAAATCCAAAATCCTGAGCTCATGAAATTCATATATCTCAAATATATTTAATCATGTATATCCTATATAATATATTAGATTGATTCATATGTACTATATATGAATGTGAATAAATAATTCGTTATTATCAACAAATTCGAAAGAATACTCTTAGGTTAGCCTCTCCTTTTCTCGTGTTATTTTCTTTTCTAACAACTGAAATAACCATGCACCACTTTACATCTCCCACGGTAAATGAGTCATTCAATAAAACCATGCACATGTGTGATTCCTCCTTCAGAACCAATGAAAAATAAAACCTTGAAAAGATACTTTTGATAGCGCGAATAAATCGCGTTGTCTCTTATTCATTGTTTGTTACTTTTCGATTTTCTCTATTTTTGGAGTTTTTTGTCGATAAATTTTACTATTTTTTCTCAGGAGCTGCTAAAATCAATAGCCGTTGATCTGGTATCGACAAAACTTGAAAATTCGCGAAAATAAATTGAGAAAAACGGTAGAAAAATCGAGCTGAAGATTATACGTGTGCATTGATTAGGGAAAAGTCCGAATGAGCGCTCAACTTCGGCACTCGTCGAGTGTCCGTTATTTACGAGTTTTTTGAAAGGAAAAATCACAAGTGTATGCGTGTTATTGTAAATTCTTGACTTTTGCAAACCGCGGCATACATTTTAATCTTATTATATATTGTGCGTGGGGGTAGGTGTATATTTACCCTATCTTTTGAGAGGTTTCTCTCTCTCGCGAACTTCTACTAATCTTCTTTCTATTTACTGTATGGGTAAAATATCACTGAAATTCAAAGAGAGACGAAAGAAGTCAGAAATAAATGCATCATTTGACTTCGCTTACGTTTTGTTCGCAGTGGAGATCAATAAGTTGGACTTTTCTCACATTTTAGATTTTCACTCTATTTTCAAGGTTTCATATCTTCCATAAGTTTTATACCGCGAACTACATAGATAATCTATTAAATTTATATATTATAAAATTTAATATATCCTTTAGTTTTAGATATCAGATTTTGTATCTCCAGATTTAATATATGCCATGATTTATAAATCATAGGATTTGATATATCTTTTGCTTCAAATATCATAAGATTCATATATCCCGATTAAAAACATGAGCCGATCCTTTACCTTTCAAAAATGTCTCCTTTGTTGTTACCTAGGTGATATCCGTTGAAAACGACAATTATTCCCGTTTTCATTAATCATAAACTCGAAAATATTTTGTTCATTTTGAATATATTGAATACGAATTTAAACCTTTCCTCAGAATAGACAAATACGTATATTTACACAGCTGGATATATCGTGTTGAATTCTATCGTTTGGCCCAGATTAAAAAGGGTTTCATATATTCTTTTAGTTTATTGAATTATATCACCCCCTCAATATAATTATTTGATATTCAAATAAGAATCATATATATATATATATATATATATATATATATATATATATATATATATATATATATCTTTCTTATCAAACAAAAATTAACATGCTAAATTTTCATTTAGAGTTAAACATTCGTTTACATATTGATCAAGTCTTATCTAATTATCATTCAAATCTCTTTCATGTTCCTTCTAACAGCTAATGTAACGCTTGGGGATTGAAGCATGAAACGCCACATATAGAGATCGGGGAATAGCGCTTGGTTAGAGAAACAGGACATCTCTCCTTCCTTTTAAGGGAAAGGCCTTTGTTGAAATGAAAGGAGAATAGAATAGGTCGGTCGGGTCCCGTGCAAGCAGATGTGAAAATGCGCACTCTGCTCTAACATTATTTATTGATTACTTTATATATTATTTCAAATTTAACAGATGTAGTTAGCATACTTTCCATTGTCTCCGAAATGAACCCTTGCGAAGAAAGGGAGAAGGGGTACCCGTGAGTCTTAGCTATATGTCTCCTCGTTTTTGCTTTCTGCTCCCTCTTATTTCTCCCTAGTCTCGATGCGTGCGTCTCGCAGGTTTAGACACAGTGCCATATGACAAAGCTCATCTCGGGGACAAGGGAGAGTAGCTCTAAGCGCTAATTTTCATAAATTTATTATACTCTATTTTGTGAGATATTAACTTATAAATTCTATTAGTTGTCTTTAAGCTATATATAATTTAATTTAACTTTATGCATTGATCTCTCGATTTATTACAACATTTCAGGAAAAAACTTAACAATATTGCGAAACTAGTATGAGTCATACCGTAGTCGCTTTACACCGTGAAATATTGATTAAAAATGCTGTAACTCATGTGTTTATATTCGAAATTGTTTATTTCGTCATCTTCTCTTCCCCTGCGTCTATGTTCATAGGTTAGAGAGAAAAATCAATGTTTAGTCTAGTAGTATCGCAGGCACTCGTGCTCCTTTTTGCTAGCGCTCTCAAGTTTCCCTTTTCCTCACCTCTTGTTAGGTAAAAATTCGCTCTCAAAGGCTCAAACGTTGCTCATATATGTGAATCTTATAGTTTTTATCACATAATATTCAATACTTTATAAGGAGTGACTCAGCGGAACCTTAATTTAGTATCACTTTATCTATAATTTGAATCATGGCTAAATAACAATAAATTTTTAGCATTATATAAAATTTGTCACGTCATAGCTATTCTAACGTTATTACAAAATTGGTTTTCGCATTTCTCTGAAACGTCCGTCCCATTCTCGAATAGCGCTTTCATCTCTTATTCATGTTCATGTGACCTTTGTCTTGTTTTCGGCTACGCGCGTTACGCCCTTCTATTGATTGTTTAATATTTCTTGAAAATTCGAGAATTCTTACCTAAGGTTTCTTTGTTTGGTTTTTGAGAATTTATCAAAAATCAACTTTAGCTCGAGAGAAGCTCAAAATGACAGTACCAACGGCTAATAAACCGCGTCCTCAATATCGCATACCGCATTTTCCGCTAGCCGGAAGTCCGAATATCGACGCTATTTGGGATCAGGTATAGATTTGTTTAATATTGATTTGGGATTGACTTATCATTGATCTACCATAGACTTTGTCTGACCTACCTTAGACTTAACTTATATTTGCATTCCAGGATGCGGACAAATACAAAACCCTATTCCGATCGGTGCACGTCACCAAAGCGTCCATGTATATAGGGGTCACTCAACTTGCTATCATCGTAATGTTTTTGGGAGTAGTCTTGTATGGCATTGCTTTCCATTCTGGATCCCTTCATGAGACTTGGTCCACTGGAATGAGCTCAGACCGATTGGCCGGTCAGCTTTTGGCTGCTATCTCGTTACAGTTAACTTTGGTAAATATTCGAGGGTCTTTTATTTTTATTAAAAGTTTCTTTGTATTTTAAATAAAATTATATTTAGGTCCTCACAATGATGTACGGTATTAAAACCGAAAGACGCGGTTTCCTGCTTCCGTTTATCGTTTTCTCAATCTTCGCTATTTTCTTGGCCTTCTTGCAGGTAATATAGACTACTTTAACTGAAATACAAGAACCCTTTCATCTAGATGACGTCTGACTTGATCAGAACTACTCAACAGAGGGCTGATTCAGCTTCATTAGGTCAAATCCTGTCTCACCTCGTTGGAATGTTCGTGCATATGTGGTGCGTCGCTGTGATCTGGAGATGCTACTGCTATTTAGGAGACAAGAAGGTACCCCTTTAGTCTAATGGTAGTGCACTAGGTTATTTTGACGAACATTCCGCAATCAACTATGATCCGAATCTGATATCAAGTATTTTCGGCAACAATTCGAACTTTAGGTGGCCCAGCAAATCAAAGACAACCTCCAGACCACTGCACCATTCGTCTGCGAATACACCCAACCGCCGCCATATGAAAACACAGTCATTGAGAAAAAGAATCAACTTTCGGCTGCTTAAAAAATTGAATACATGGTATTTAAAGATGCTAAATACGGGATCGAAATTTCACGCAATGGTAAACATTTGCATAAAGTTTCGAGGCCATTTGTTCTAATGTAGAAAGCCAGCTTTATTCAAATATAATCTCCTGGAAATTTCACGTTTTAGTACTTATCTAGTTAATTTGAGTTTTAATTTTATTTATCTCAAATTGTTATCTCTATCCCCTCACTTATTAAATACGATTCATCCAAATTAAAACATGTAAAAGAAGGGCAGGTTTAAAATTGACAATTCTCTATAAGGGCCATGTTTCTATTTTAAAGTCCAGAAACTTCATTTCATTTCATTGGTCTTGAATTCTTAAATTCGAATTTTCACTCGAATTATTTCCTGAAATGTATTAAATGAAATGTGAGCAATAAAATTTGCATAATAATGTTTCCTAGATACGTATGAAATGAAATATTGCCTAGAAACGATGCGGAATTCTCTTTAAAATCTGAGTATCAAAAATTTTATTTGAGTCAAATATGGAGTCTACCTTTGATACCGTAGCTCCAGATTATCTGCATTCTGGTTTCTCCTCCTCTGGGATTTTTCAGGAAGATTACCCTGATTATCAGCAATATCCTTCCATTCCAAAATTCATTCTCTACCCCGTCAGTACTAAATTTCTGTTCACCGTTCTAATACCCTGTCTGAACTATGAAACCCAAAACGGCTGTTTCTTTCCTGGAGGTAAAATTCAGAAATTTTCAAATTAACCCAAAGTTTCTAGATCAGTTTGAGTCGGATTTTGAATTTTCTACCGCTGGTTATTTGAATACCGATATTTTATGTCCTGACCACACTACCTTGGCTGATGTCGAAACTACTTTTACATCAACGCAAGAAATGACTACTAGTGCCACAAAAATGTCACCTATTCCGACTAAGATATCCACCAGTACTGCTAAAATAACGACTAGTACCCCTGAAATAACTTCTACTACGGCCCAAATAACTACATCTACAACTCAAATACCGATTAGTAAACCTTAATTCTTCATACTTAAATTATAAATCGGAAAATTTAGCATTAAATGCGTCCTGTCGAATTGCTTGTATGCCTGGTGGTTATGAAGCTCAAGATTCTTGTTATTATCCGATTCCCCCTAATATGTAAAATTAAAACATAAGCCCCGGCTTTATTCGTAATTTAGATCAATGACGTTCGATAAATCTCGAAATTACTGCTATTTGAAGCCTGGCATGGGAACTATCATAGACCGATATGATTTTTTGAGCAAAGAAAATAGGAACGTGCTTAGGCAAATCGCGTTAGTTTTTAATATGCTAATTTTTACAAGAGAAAATTACCAGGAAAGACTCGAATTCAATTTCGACGCTGTTTTACGTCAGCGCTCAATATGGGACTATTGAGAGAGACCTGAAAAGTGGACTAGTATTTGATTTGATATATCAGCCCGCGTTCATTTTACAGGTATCAATTATTGATGCAGCTATTAATATAGTTAATCTTAGGACGCAATAGTTCCCTCAAATCAGCCTAATTCGTCTATTATCGGAGTTTGCAAGGGGGGAAGTACTTATAATTGTTAAAACAACATTAATTTTAACCCTTAGAATTCTGCCAAGACCTAAAATGTTCTCCTTTGGCCTTTTACGTTGATCCCAACTCTGTAGAAAATTTAACCCTACCAGCCAACATTCAAAATACGACATTTTTCAACCAGGGGCAATATTTGAAGTAAAACTACTTTAAATTTTTTTTTTAAAAAATCATTATTTAAGCCTATCCTGCAAGGCCAACGACTCTGATACTCCCAATTATAATTTCCTGTGCTCCAAATCTGGTATGTGGTCTCCCTCGCCGAGTATGGCACAGTGTATTCCCAAGGGTAATTAGAGGATTAGAACTACTGTAGTTTTAATTTTCAGACCCCAATGCAGCTGATAGTAATCTTGACGTAACTTGGTACAGTCGAAACCGAAGTGTTTGCGATTGTTATGATCTAGGAACCATTAATTGCACGATGATAGAGGGTGGAGATTATATTTGTAACTGCAAGGAAGGGTGGTCGGTAAGGGTCCATATATCAGGAGATTTCATACATTCCATTTTAACCTAGGGATATCTCTGTCAAAGATCGCCGAATTTCTGTGGTACGAGTGACGAGGGTGATGCGAAATGTAACTTTCATGGCAAATGCATGAACAACGTCACTCAGAGGTGGGGGACTTCACATATTCCATGGATTTGATATATCTCTTTGTCCTAATATATCCCTAATTACAGCACCTGTCTTTGTGACTACGGTTGGGGGAATCCAAATTGTTCATACAATAGAACCTACGCTCCGACGGGTCTAATTGTAAGGGATTTCATATATCAGATGATTTTGAAGATAGAATTTTCAGGAGAGATTTTCCGACGCTATATCAGCGGGCAATATCATATTTATTATTGCCACGGTGCCGAGTCAGAGTATATTTAACTATGCTAGGTTGACAACGAGTACGCTGGCTCCGGTTAGAAAAGAATTTCTAATAGTTATTTATCAGAAAGTAATGATTACTTCGCAGTTGATTATAACCAGTACTTAATTGCTAAATATTAATCAGTACTTTTCTGCCTAATTCAAAAATCCCAGGAGCGTCACGGTGACATCATAGTGGCTAGGGATTTGTTTGCCACTGTATTCGGGTTGTCCTATATGGTCGGACGTCGTCCTGGCTATTGTTTTGGCACCGCAAACGGCCTGTTTTGGTTCTTCACATACCATGCAACGGCCATTACGGGTATGTTTTTGTTTCTATCAAAAATTACACACAAAAAGTCTAGTACTTCTATACCTGTTCTTGGAAGCCTTGAACGTCTATGGGATTAGAAGATGCTGGCATCGAAATAACTGGGCTGGGTTTGAGTCAGATCACAACATGGGATTAGATATGGCGGTGGAGAACTTCATATGTCCGAATATCATATAGTATCTCATCTCAGACACATATCGCGGCACCCCCACTCATCGGTGTAGTTTTATCGTTCATGGTGATCGCATATAATTCAGATCATTCAAAAGTAAATAGTGATTTATTATATTCGGGTTTCAAATATCCTCAACTTAGATGGTGTCATCTTGGAGCAACATGGGCAGACTCGAGGATGGGTACTATCAGTCAGTCTGTTTGCAATTTTCCGCCTGTGTTATGGTAGTGTTTTTGATCGAAGTTGCGGTGATTTATGTAAGCGTGGCGTTATTTTAAAATAACATGACGTTATTAGAAAAATGATGTTATTTATAAGAAAAAAATAATATCGCCTTTTTAAAAATAATCTGACACCATTTTAGTGCCGAACGCTGAAAGCTAATGTTCCGCATTTCGAAGTGAAAATGAAGGGGTGGTTCCATTATTACGCGCCATCGAAGCATGACGTCTATCATAAGGTAAGTTCGGGAGAAAAATCTACTGAGAATCAGCTTATCATTGATCTTTCAGGTCCTAAGACAAGAGTTCTTCCTGGCATTTCTTCCACCCGCATTTGGGATCTACTATTATCTATCGATTTTGGCAGCGGATGAACCGGAAAGTCGGACTTATAAAATGTTAGCTTCGATCTATTTTTAAAATAAAAAATTTATGACAAAAATAGTACTTTTAAAACTCCTAGAAATTTGCATTCCTAATATATCATTCGACTTTTGTCAATGACTTAAGTTCTCACTTTATCTCTTTGAAAATATGATCAAATTTAGGTTGTTCCTAGGAGTGACCTTTGTCTGGTCGTTTCTTCATCTATCAGCAAGTTGCGCCTATTCGACGAAATTTTACGCCAAATTTTGCGATTATTTGATGATCTATCTTCCGAAATCACTTGCACCAAAATGGAATCCAATTACATTGTTTTCCAGAGAAGAGGTAACTTTTACCATTTTTCTGAGAAAGATTCAACTTTTCAGGTCTTACGAGTCAAAAATCCCAAGAAACTCGAGTCCGAAATCAGCCTAGATTTGGCTAGAAAAGAGGCTTTGAGACAGTATGAAAGAGATCAGTCTCAAAAGAAAAGAGATCAAGTTTTGAAAGATTTCCCAGATCTACCAACTTGGTTATTACCACATACACCTGAGGATGGTCCAGTTGAAACTTTAGAAGTGAGAAAATGAGATATATTAAATCCGAATATATCAAATCCAGGCGCCACATCCCTTCAATCCAGCTGACCCAGGATATATCCCTGAGTACAAGAGAAATATCATCAAACGAAATATTATCCTGAGATATCTAGATCTGCGAGTTGAAAAGAAATTGCCAAGGAATGACGCTATTTATGTAAGTAATAAAATTTACGTCACTTATACAAATAATAAAAGCATCATAATTTGAAAAGGAAAAAAACAATAAAATAACTCTATCAGCAAAATAAAAAGTAGTATCATATTAAAATTGAATAAAAGGGCGTAATATTAAAGATCAATAAAATAGTGCTATATAAAAATTTCTAATAGTTATATAGTTTAAAAAAAACAACGAATCAATAAACTCTAGAAATCCATGACCTCTGAATGGAAAAGACTCTACGGGATCCCTCAAGTTGACAAACATGGAAACGAATTTATCACTCGGGAGCAATTGAATTATATCATGGCCGAGCTATACAATGACGTCTTTTCTAACGACCCTTTCTATTATGAATCTGAATATGTGCCGAAGCAATATGAGGTTAAAATTACTCCATCTTTAACAAATCGATGATTATTTCAGACCTACATTGATATGTTGGACCGCCTGAAATATATCCGTCCTAAAAATCGACGTCCTAACATTGATAATATTGTATGGGTTATTGTAGTTTTCAGAATTTTAAATTAGAATAATTATTTTCTATTTCAATTTATAGTCATAGATATTGAAGATGTCACTGATGCTAGAGAATCATAATTAGAAAAAAAACACTCATAGAACTTATTGGATAATTTGGCAAGAAAGATAAGATTTTTTAGGATCCCCTAAAGTCGGTTTCGAAGTTGATGGAGTGGCCATGGAGAGTGGGCAAGTTGGATTCGGTTAAACTTCACGTTATCGACAGAAGTGGAGTGGAGGAAAAATTAACTTGGCGACATTTCTACAGACACCCATATATTTTGATGCCTGAGGACGTAAGTCTCGTAAAAAATACTACAAATTTCGAAGGGAGATCAACTTTAGCTCGAAAACCGACTGAAAGATTTCAACGATCAATTCTCCAAGGACTTAGCTCAATGGGACGCGGTCTACGAGGATGATTATTTCATTCAGAATATGACGCAGTCGGAAAAAGAAGCCTACACGAAAATTTATGTAGGGAAAAAAGTTTTAATTCAAAAATATGAAAATATTTTAGGATCGACCTATAACCCCGGTTTTTAATAAGGATGAGAATACTACCACACCTTTGAATCCGCGAAGCATCCCAACCGAAGAGTGGCCCAATACGTTTTGGGACTATAAAAGACCTGGGTAAGCCCCTTAAAGATTAATTTTCTAAATCTTGTTTTTTAGATTTATCGGACCTAAGCCCCTAGACGCTCCACCTACCTTCAACCTGTTTGATCTCTGTCATGAGAAAGCGTTCTTCAAGGTTTTCTATTACAATGGTACCACATTTGGTAATGGTTTAGAAATGGGACGATAAAGGGATGGAGCACACTTTGAGAGAGTCAGAATTGCACGATTATCTGATTCGTACCGCAGCGGGATTGCCACCAAATGTGGGTCTTTTGGTACCATTTTGGAGAGATTTACCAAATTCAGGTACCGCACCACCCGCATTGGGATCAGTGGCCTGAAGCTCCATTGGAGAAAACACATAAACCGAATATTTGGGATGTCGCCGATATTAGGACTTAAATTTCGAGTTTTTGAAGTTAAACTGAAGTTATTT
The DNA here is from genome assembly GCA_964036155.1 of Diploscapter coronatus. Lineage (NCBI taxonomy): Eukaryota > Metazoa > Nematoda > Chromadorea > Rhabditida > Rhabditidae > Diploscapter > Diploscapter coronatus. The sequence continues at coordinate 48,762,141 of OZ038422.1, read as the reverse complement.
GGTTTTATACTAGGGCTTTAAAGTTATTTCAATATTTATTTTAAATACGTTTATTTGTCATAGTTCATTTAAGTCAAGTACCATTTTGGCAAGACTTGAGCATGTTATAGTCGCTTTAAAATTTCAAATATATAATCCGAATTTCAAGTCTAAAGCGACTATTTAATTCACGTTATATGACCGCCTTTTAGAGCTTACAACACGTTAACCCGTGAATAATAATAAACTTGTTGTGAATAATGATTATTTTCATGACTACATATCTGAAAATCTAAGCTTTAAATTGAGATTTAAATTTTAAGGTTCAGTTTTGATTTTACACAGCCGTGATATCAGTTGCAGCTTCTGTGAATGTCATATTCTGAAATATTTAGGATCTTCAGATTAAAAATAGATTTAGGGCCAACGATTTAAGATAAATAGATAGAACAGATAGGGTTGAGTTAAATTAGAATTTAAATTAACCTTTATCATAAGTTGCGGCCTAACTTGGTCATCTGAAGTTGTATGTGATGAAAGTGAAGCTCCGTGATCAATCAACGAACGACCGTCTTCATTCATAAAGACCTGAAACATCAAAATCAAGATGCTATTAGTCTTAAACATAAAGTTAGCATAAATTTGATGATCGCTGGCCTGACATTAGTAGCATGCTAACTAAAAATATACCATGTTATGTTAATTTCAAGCTCTTGCTAAGAAATGCATAACTTAACCAAGACCAACGACCATATATTCTCGATCACTTCATCATCATAATCTCATTCATTGCAATTCAAGTTATCGGAATATCATTTGTCGACACGTCGTTGATAAATGAGAATAGAATGATTATTGAGTAATGAAGGATAGGGATTAAGGATACACTAATATTTTCCAAAAGCAAGACCTTGTGTTTGCCATCCTCCCCGTTGATGCGAATATCCTTGCCAAATGGAGGCAGTTTGAGTTTGTTCTGTGCCTGGGTGACGGCTCGATGACGACAAAGCAGGTAGTGCAACTCGCGACGCAACTGGCTATTGAATATCAAATAAACCGACGGGTTTACCTAAAAGAAACACTTCCTGGTAAATACAGAGTGCTCATGCATGATTTTCCTATTTATTTGTTTAATAACTTTTTTCGAAAAATATTTCTGAAAACGGTCAACGGGTATCAATTTAGGTAAGTGGGAGGAATGTAAAAATGTATGATCATGCTCCTTTTCCTTTTATGGGTAACCCTGGGTATGCCGGTAGTGAGCCCTATTCTGAACTTAGTCGCCAAAAACGATTTGTTTTCATTTTTACTTTTCTGAACAAATTTGGCACAAAAAATGTGCAGATTTTTATAGCGATTTCGAATCTCCGAATCTGAAAACCGTTTTCAATTTGCATTGATACAAAACGACCTGTGACCGAAAAACCGCAGGATCAATGTTCTGAGGAAAAACTTGAAAATTTTGCGTTGCCACCGGTATGCCCAATGCTAGTCATAAAAGAAAAAGGCTAGATCGTGCATTTTCACATTTCTCCCACTCATCTAAATTGATATCCGTTGACCATTTTCGAAAGTATATTTTCGAAGAAAAGTCATTCACAAAATAAATGAGAAAATGATGAATGAACACTCTGTATTGTGAAAGTTCATCATAATTCTAAGAAGAAATGATGAACTTTGCAAAAAAGTATCATCTTTTGTAAGGAAAAAGAAACCAATATATTTTTTTTTATAAAGATCACTTTTTTAAAATGATTTTACCGAATTATTAATGAAGAATAGTGAAGTCATCGCAAAGCCGGCCCATTTTGACTCGGACATGTATGGTAGCCACTGCCAAGTTGTCCAGGTCAGCAAAAACACTAACGAAACCACGAAAAACTAAATTTTATAATCATTAAATTTTGGTATAAACCAATAAAAGTAGTAAGCAAAACTATAGCTATTAACTTTGATCGATTTATGATGCTGTTTTATTAATTTTTAGTTTATTATTTTGCTAATTGCATTTCTTTAGGTAGAATTAAAATACCTGAATAAAAAGGCGCATCTCTTTTTTCGAGACCTGACTTCTCGGGGGTCGGACTGAAGAGATTCTCGAAACCCCGTTCATTTGATAGGCACTAGCCGCCGCAGGTATGCCGGCCAATAATGTGTTCTGCTGAATTTTTGGTAAATGCGTGAAAAAATCGATTTTATTTTCACAGGTTCTCAGGGAAAAATCTTTAATACTTCGATGTTTATGCAAGTAAAAGTTGAATTTTCCAAATACAATGGCAAGTCGATGAAAAACTGAGATTGACCTACCCTCGACCTAATAGTCAATTGATATTTCGCCATGGCTTTCCCACTTTCCCGGACTTTATAGATTATGACGGAATAGGAAAATATCATAAGCAAGAGAGATATTGAATTGACTGCCATATCAACGTATTTGTACCTAAAATAAAAAAAAGACAATAAAAGTAGGTTAATTAAAAACGAAATTCCGATTTTTCACTATAAATTTTAGTTAAAAATAAATTTACCAAGTCTCCGGTTTCTCATAGACAGTAATGTAATTGTTCGAGTCCCACAAAGTATGACAGCAGTCAAATAAAGTCGGTAAGGACGCGATAAATCCCAGAAAATATCCCAGGGCGATCAATAATAGGGCTCTCGATCTTGAGAAGATATTCTTGTATTCCATAGGGTAGACTATCGAGACGAACCTGAAAATGCTGATTTTTGCCAGGAAATTTCTAACTCTGTCCTAAAGAATGTAATGAACGATCGAACTTTAGATAAAAATTAAAAAAAAAAAAAAGTACCGGTTTATCGCCATCAATCCCAACTGCACCACGCCGGCATACCAAAAGAGATCATAGAAGAAAATCATGATGATATTTCTGGTGGATTTGATTTCCACGTAAATCGAATGAAACGCGGTGGCCGGAACTAGGTGAACCAGGGAAATAATCACCATCACAATATCGCAAATTGCCAGGGAGATGATGAACCAGTAGCTAAAAACAAAAATATTCTAAAGTTTCACATAACCAGCTTAAACATCATAAAAATTCTATAAGGATCAGCTTTCACTTTTAATATTTACATTAGTTGTCCCATTTAAAATAAAGAGATTATCCTTTATATGGTAAAGTTCGAAGCTTAAATTATCAAGATTTGTTATATCCCTTGCCTGGTAGCCGATCTCATAGCGTTGCTCCTCAGAATTCCAAGTACGATCAATAAGTTCGAAATTAGCGCGAAGCTTAACATCATTAACCAAACCGTAACAACTATTAGGTCATCCCTTCTTTGTTCTTCAGATCTAAAATTTGAAGTTTTAAATTAGCGTTTATGTTAGAGCTTACATTAACGCGTCTAACGTGTAGTAGGACTGATTCTGGCGCCATTTGTAGGTGATTTCAGGTCCGAAGTCGGACTGCTGAGGTGCAACCGAACTGGCGTTCTGACTCATCCATGCAAAAAGTGGCTGTCCTAAAATTGTAACGCCAATTTAACGTCGAGATAGCGCTGATTAGCATGAAAAAACTAAATAATTTTTAGTCTTCAAATTTCAAATTAACTTAAATATAAAGCCAATTTAACCTTCGAATAAACTTAACATCAAGACATATTAGTTTAACCTCGAAGTTAAAACTTAATGCTCTAATTTTTACCTGAAGGTGGAATCGTTTTGAAACCGAGTTGTTAGACCGATTTTAGACGTCTGAAATTCATGAATCATTTTTCTCGCCTCAAATATAAATATGGGGTGCTCGAAAGCAGTGAAAAACTCATAATATCACGAAACCCACGAAATTTAATGAAAACGCCTAAGTTTTAGGGAAACTTGAAATGGTGTTCTAGAAGGGGCGGGTAGAGATAATTTATGAAGTCTACCTAAAGTTTTAGCGATGGGGCATAATAAGTGAACCGGAAATAACTTGGGTCTCTCTAGGGAAGTTGATCTTGAAACTAAGACTTATGGCTGTGATTGTAAATATGAGTGTCTAAGGCTCTCGCTCGGTGTGCTTTTTCTATTCGCTACGAAGCAGGCTCCTATGCGCTATTTCTCTTCAGTACGAGGCAAGCCCCTGTGTGCTCGCTCGCGTAAATTAGTCATATCCCTAGGCTCTCGGCCCTACCACCGCTGTGGAGCCCCCGTGAAAAACTCCTGGGGGCCCCTTTTTGAATTTTTGAATAGACATCTCTAGAATAACGACACAAATAAAGTCTTGCATCATTATAATGCCTAGTGATAAATTGTCCTGGAAAATTTAGTTTAATCTTTTTTTTAGAAAAAACAACTATTTCATGGTAAATAGGGTAAAATTCAGGGTTTACCAAACGAGAATTTGAAACTTAGCAAAAGGGAAAAGTCGAAGTTATTTGTGAAAAGGAAATTGCACTTTGGGAAAGTTGGAATCGACATTTTACATTTCATACTGATAAAAAATGGAATGATAAATTTAAAACTTGTGACAAAAGGTGTAAGCTTCCAAAAATAACGCGTAAAACTTGCAAATAAAAGCCTATTGATGGCAGGTGATAATATATTTCCAACAGGGCGAAGCCTAATTTACTAGCCCTCCTAAAAATTTGCCCTTTCTCTACTTCTTCACTGTCGTATCCTATTTTCTCGCTTTAAATCTAAAAAATATATTTCTCATAGAAAAATAATCAGTTTCTCTTTTTCTTCAGGGTTGCATACTATTTTTCTCTGCTAATTTCTTAAAATCTCTTAAAATTCATGCTATTTTTAGAAAAAAGTTGATTTCTCCAATTTCTATAAGTTACGCGATATTTCGCTTTAAATGAAAGGAAGCGCAATGGCATAACAAATGATGCTTCGGTTCATTCACGCAATTTGTTCGAATTCCTGCCTTTCCGTCTTATTTTTATTTAACCTTATGGACGAAAGGCAAAATTATTTTTCCGTCCTTAGGAAGGTACTTGACTGAGCAAAGAGACAGGGATGATGAGTATTGATGTGAGAGAATGGATATATGCAATCGGGGTATATTATTTAATCATGAAATTTAAGATATCCTAAAAGTTAGAACATATGAAATGCGAACATGTGATATATGGATATATCATATTTATATTCCAATTCGAAGATATATGAAATCTCAGATATTTCATTAAAATAATGAAATTTTGTATATTTTAAATCAGAGATATATAAAATGCGAAAATATTATACCTTAGATACGCAAAAATATCTATTTTTTATATCTAAGGTATATGAAATTCAGGTTATAACGATTATCGTCTCTTTGAAAATGCCGGACTTCAACATGAATATACACAAATGAAGGTAGGTGGATATATGAAATCTCCTTATTGATAAAAGCTGATCTTCGTGGTAAACGACGTACGTTATTTATGATAGAAATAGAAAATCCTTGAGTGAATTTTAATTTCCCTTAAGTTCAAGGCCAAATTGGATCAAAAAGTGTACGAAATAATGCGATGATTAGAAGCCGGAAATTTAGTGATGATGGGAATAGAAATTAAAAACCTCATTTCTAGAAGAGAAATATGGGTTTTAAACCATATTTCTCAGGAAAATGATAGAAAAAGTCCGTATCTTTTCATCAAGATGTCAGACAGTCATATGTTTCGCTTTTGAAGTCCATGCTTTCAGAAAAATGATGGTTTTGATGATCAAATAAGATAACGATGAACATTTGTAAAATATGCTCAAATTCGAAATAAATAAATATTATAACTGAAACTATTTTTTCATAAACCATAGATTTGATACATTTTTCGATAAGAGACTTAGCGCGAGGTTCCGTGCAAATCTGAGATTACGTAAATTGCGTACAAACGATAAAAAATCATCAGCCAGGCAATGAGATGGGGGAATCAATTAATGAGGTTGGAATACAGGAGATTAGTCTCTAGGCCAATTGATAGACGAACGAATTCCTCCTTTTTCATTCCTTCTCGCTTTTTTCTCCCGACTTTCCCTTTATGTCTTCTCTCATCTCTTTCATTTGACTATAGTTTTATCCTCTTTTGCTCATTCTTTCTCCCTGTCTTTTCTTTGTTCTCCCTCCTATATAACTATAGTCTTTTTCCTTCTCGCTCCTTTTTCTTCAGTATTCATGAAAAAATACTGGCGCATCTACATAAAAATGCATGCAACAATTAGGTGAATTGGATCTTTTAGGGATCACGTTAAATGGATTACGTGCATCCGGGAAATTCAGGCTTTCTCAAAGATTAACGTATGTTAAAAATTCGAGCCTTTGTAAAAATTAGCACATTTTAGATGTAGTTTTTGCAAAACTCTCATAATCTAGGAATTCAGCCTTCACACGTATACCTGTAACGCGAAAATGCTAAAGTTCAGAAGACATATCACTTGACTATTGAGCAAATTCTTAGAACTGGTGAATCTGAGACACAGAAGAGGAGCTAAGGTATACGTAAAATGCAAATCGACTACATAGGAGCGCCCACAGACGATAGACATTGGCAACTTGTAGCCTGTGCATAAAAATGAGGCCTTGAATAATAATTAGAAATCTCAGATATTCAAGAATAAAGAGGTATTTGTGTGAAACTATACGGATATTTTGAAAAGCTCAGAAAAATCAGAAATAATGAACTTTATGATGAAGATCAGCTTTTAGATACGAACGTTTGAAATATTTCGAAAGAAAGAGCCAGAGTCCCGACCAAAACTACGGAAACCCCGAAAAACTAGCTGGAAGAGTCAAAGATAACATTTCGCCTGCAAAAAGTCGCAGATTTTCCCGCCTATTTCGAGGGAGAGTTTGAGCCTGCGAATGGCGTTAATTCAATAAGATGTGCGCGAGATTTCAAAGAGCGTTCTAAGCTTTTTCCTAAAAGCAATTCTGAGTGACCTTAAAATTTCCCTATGATAAAGAATAGATGCATTCACAACCCATTTTATACGATATTGAAATTATGGAAAAAAGCTTCCGTGTATAGGTGTTTTCTTATACAAGTGAGGTAGTAGTTATGAAAATGCCGTTGGATATATGAAATCCTGCGTTATTAACGTCAGGGTTGACTCGAGAAATACTTGAATTCCGAACAAAGTGAGGATCTTGACTTGCTTTTTACCTAACTCTCAGATTATTAGGAATATATCTCCACTTCAGAGCGGCTATATCATATCCTTGAGTAATCGAATTTGATATCTCTCCTTTTCCGGACACATAAAAAATATAAAGAGATTTTAGGAGGAAGTGAGAAAATAAAAAAATCATCGACTTCTCTCTTCATTTTCTTTAGGAAGCCCCAGTCACTTATAATAAACTCGAAAGAGAGTCTAGAGCGACAAAATTCGCATTCCGAGAAATGACACGTGTGCCGAAAAATCTGAATGATGAACCCGGAACAGACCCGGCTCCTATTCGAAAAGATAAATCACTACAGGACTCCGCCCTTACCGAGCGAAATGGATTGACTTAGAGTTCCAATCCGTAGTGAAAAAATGAAGCACTCCGCGCTGAGCCCCGTAGTGCGAGTCATATCAATCTGCATCTAGGAGGGAGCGCCGCGAAAATAGGGACGTGAAAAACAATGCTTCAGGACAGAGAAGAGCCATAAATTTCAAGACATAAAAGAACATGACATGGTAAGTGGTTCGTTAAGCAAATTCGCGAGAATTTGGATAAATATTTAAAATTTTAGAAAATACCAACTTCCAGAGATCAATATAAAAAGTGGCGCCTATAATTTGTGAGCTTCACGCTTTTCTTTATCAAATTTGCTCGTTCGTAGATGAATAAATTACTCTGTTTTCAGCAAACTTTTCCATAGAAAGAACGCTGATTTCATAGTATAAAATATTCAGTGCTGTATAATTTCTGGCTTTCGGTCTCTATGCTTAACCATATGCGCTTGTGTTTAATTATTAGGGCCAGCGGAACACCATAAAGAAACTTTCGAAAGGCCATCATAAATTAATAAGCGTCGATAAAAAGTGAAGATGAACCCCGAAAAAGATGCATTCTCTAAAATATTATTATATCCAAACAAATAGCTATTTCCCCCTATATCTTCTATCAAATAGGGATTTTATTAGATGTTTATATTATGAAATATGAAATTTCGACGCACTTTTCAGGAAATGAAAGTGGGAAGATGAAATTATAAAATTCGTGAACTTTTAGGAGAAAACCGAAAATTTTCGTGATTTAAGCATAGATAAGGTGTGCATAAATCTTGGAGCGAAATTCGAAAAATCCTGCCTAATTTATCTCCGTCCGAAGTTCGAAATTAGGTCGTAAATTTTACTAAAACTCTAAAAAATATCCTGCAATTATGCTCGTAACGTGGAATATAAGAAATCCGCATTTTTCCAAAAAATATAAACTTTTTCTTTCTCTAGCTCTCATGTTATTATAATATTTCTCGATTTTCTGCTTCTCTGAGCCCTCTCGAAATTCGAATTCATCTTTCCACTAGCTTTATCTAAGTTGATCTATTTTTCACTGGGGACTTTAACGAGCGGGTCCTTTCAAAAATGCCAGACTAAATAGGGTCAAACTAAGAACCTCTAATCATAAGATATAACATATTACGGCGAAAAATATCTTAAATAATTCATAACCAAATATTTTTAGGCTGAAATAATGTAAAGTAAATAGTATTCTCAGCCTTTTCGATCAACATATATGATGATATTCTCATAAACCACACACGTTTTTCTTCGGGCTTTTAGATAGGAATGTTCCATAAAATTTCATGTTTCCAGAGAAAAATGACATAATTTTATGATTTATATTTAGAAAAGTCATAGATGAATTGAAAAATTTAGGTAAGAAAGAGTGAAAATCAAAACTGGAAGAGACAAATATAAAACTGATTATTTAATGGTTGAATCTTCACAGATAGTAAATTTTTAAGCGCTTTAATGTGATTATTCTGGAAATAATAAAACAAGTCATAAACTGTCCTGAGCAAAGCATAATTTTCATAAGACTATTGGGAATTTATTCGGAGCAAATACACGTACAAGTTTAGATATTTCAATAGCACAACAATATACATTTAGTTTCGACATTATTATTAGCTTAAATCTTTATCATTATCGTTTAATATATACTGCTGATAGTAATATCCAACTTCTCTAGCCTTTTCAACTAATTCTGGCATATCTTTTCCAGACAACTTCACCATTTTCTTATAGTATTCTTTTCGAAAGCGATACTCATAATTTCCTTAAATATACCCTTTAAAGACCTTATTATAATTTGCATACTATCTCCTTTTTCGATCATCTTGCACTTATATTTATCTCTTAGGGCTCTTAGAAACTTCGCTGCGTTCATCTTAAATTCATACTTTACGTTAATATTAAACTCAGGCAATACTTTCGGATTATTCCTTTCTATAGCCCATAATTTAGCGACCTCGTTTTGATCTATCTTAAATTTCAATTACACGAGTATTTAGACCTAAGATTACAATAACAAACTCAAATTCACATCCACTCCAGCAAATTATATCGTATTTCGTAATATCAATTAGCAGTTTGAAGACGAAGTCAAGGATTTGCTCAGTTCCTACAGATAAGGCGAAATGAGTCATTATTTTCGTAAATGAAGTACGGTACCCCTTCCGTGCCTTTTGAAAATTTCAATTTTCGAACTACTGTAATTTTTACATTCATCCTGATTTTCTAATTTAGGATATGCAAGCTTAGTCTCTGGATGATTATTATATTCCAGATTTACTTCAGTTTGAGTGACTCTTTCAAATGGATTGTTTAAACATTGAGATAACCGGGGCTAAATTCTGAAAATATTTACAGAATTGAACTGTACTTACCTTATCATATTTGTGACCAATTTCACATCCGAAACATGATTTTTCAGGAAAGAAATTGTCCGGTAAATATAAATCGTCGGTATAATGGCTACTATCAGAATTTTCAGAGTTCGAAGATTCGACGCTACTAGAGCTCTTTGAACTTTCGGAATCTAGGCTCCGCCAGTTATTGTACGGATCATTATTGTGGTATGGCTAAAAATAAATATTTATTCGAAACAAAATACTTATTTTCAGATACAAATTCATAATATCCACTATAATCATTAAAAGGTTGCACGAAAGCTTGATCATTTATCGCATGGTCCCAAAGTTGGTCGGAATTAGCCAAGTTTGGCGTAACCATAGCTAAAATTTTGGTGCAAATGGGTGCTCTTGTTTGTTAAAAACTTAAACAGAAAATGATGTGAAGTGGTGAATAACCGAAGTGCATAAGAAAATTTTAATCAGTAGATATTCACAAAATATTCGCTAGAATTATTAATATTATGCATGCCGCCGGATGTTTATAAAATTTCTGAGTCCAGGACAAAGTTTTTTTTATTACCGTCCACACTGATAAGAATGTCTGGTGCATCATAACTTTATTACGAATTTCAATTTTTCAAAAGCGCTTTCTATGTCTGATAATATTGTTTATCAATTGCTCAGTAAGAATTTGACTTAAAATTGACTCATCTTCCTAAAATCGTAGTTCTAAAACTAAAGCCAGTTAGGAATTGAGTCATACTTCAATCAACTTCCCCATATTATGACTAATTTGTATAAAATACCTGAGGTTGTTAGTAAAAGTGGAGTGGTCTGGCCAATCACCATCACACGATGCTCCATGCAATAAATGCTTATCAAACAAAACCTAACATATTTCCTACTAAATAGAAAAGATGAAATAATCATATCCAAATTATTCTCGTTTTATAGCATATTACGAAACATGCAGACCTAGGGAGGACGATCGTCGGAAGGTCTTTGCAACCTACCCCCCGTATATTTTGTTCGTCTGAGGAAAGTGCTCCCTAAGTCTGGCTTCACTGCATTTCGTTCCGAAACTTTTCGGAGTGAAATGCAGAGAAAGCAGAAAGGGGAGATAAGAAGGGAGGAGAATGAATAGAGACAGAAAAAATCTCTCTGGAATATTCCGTACAGTCTTGCCATTGACTTAGTTTCGCACTTTATTTCTTGATTTAAGGCAGTTATTGAAAATGTGATAAGTTTGAATTAATTTTATCCTAGGAGACATGTCAAACCCGTAGTATATCACTGATATGAAGGAAAAAGATATAAGAAGCATGCTGCAGGTCTGCATAATTCTTCGATTCTGCGACACAGTTACATTCTCTCGATAGAGATCATGGAGTTAGCAGACGATCTTCGGCTGGAGCATCTGGAATCAAATTAATAGATGTTCAAGTTTAGTGCTTTAGTGTTAGCTTTATTTTTACTGCTAAGTGTTATTCTTAACATAGCATTAAGCGTTTAGCGTTAAGCTGTCTTGACTATGCGTTACCTGGAATCGACTGATGTGGGCAGGGTCAAGGTGGATAGGAGAATGCCGTCGAGTCTCAGACGATTGCTTCGCCGGCGATTGGTTCGACCCTTGCGCGAGCCGCTCCGACTCCGATTCGCCGCTGAGGAGCATGAGGTCATTCTGAAATCAAACTGAATTAATAATCTAACCGCATCGTTAAGCGTTAATTTTATTGTTAAATTTATTATTTTATAAAAGATAAAATTACGATAAACTAGACTCCCTTTTCATTGTGATCGGCGTTAATTTAACGTTGCTATATTAATTTTAGTGCGAGAGCTATCAGATTGTCGGCGACAGGAATTATTTCTGCAAGGGTCGCGAAGAAATGGGCGGAACGTCAAAATAGGAAGAGAAATCTTATTGTTAGATCATCCTGCGGTTTTTCTCTATCGATCTCGCTTGTGTTTGCTATTTCTCGCCCCTCCTCCTTCCCTTTTTCATTGTGCGCCCATTGCGAAAGAACGCTTGTTTACGATCATCTGATAACGTACCTGCAAGCGTGACGGTGCCGATCCTGCGGATCCAATTGGGCCGATGCGGCTGAGAGTCGATGCAGTCGAAGGCCGTCGACTCCCAGCACCGGCGTGGCGTCGGCACGAGCTCTGGAATGCTGGAATAGTCGCGTGATTTTAGAGCGACGTTTATTAACTAAGGCGGAAAATAGCATAGTCTTCGATAGCTAGGAAATTAGCATATTTGCTTAATTAGACACTTTTTTAATATGTTGGAAAATAAAAATTGATCTTTAAACTAAAACTGTTAATTGATGCGTATAGCTCTTCAGAGTAGTATTTGGTTCAAATTCCTTGATATTATATATTTATGATAAAGTTGCTAAAAAGATGAAGGTTTACAGGATAGCAATTTAACTAAAGCGTTCAATATTTCAACATGGACTCACTCTAGTACTTAGTAAAGCTGTACTCGCATCCAGACTTGTCTTTCTCGTGGTCAGGTCTTTGCCGTCCCAGTCCGACACAATCATACGGCATCTAAAATCGACATGCTAGTTTTATTATTAACATACTAAAACTAAAAATTGCTAACCCTCCAGCCTTTAACCATATCATCCACCGACTGTTCCTTCCGCATAGCATTAAAACGCACATTTGTCGGAATCTGGCTCCAAATAACGCGTAGATAACGATGTTTGAGGCACTAAAATTAACACGTTAGTAATTTGAATCGTTGTTACATTTTAGCATGAGTAGATTTACATGTCAACGATGTTTTTATTGTATTGTTACCTATTAATGCAGACGAGCAAATTCCCGAGAGGCTGTAGCTGTCTTGGGAACCCCAATTGGAATGGCTCATTGATGTTATTGATAGCGGCGACAATATTGAATAGTAGGAATGTAGTAACCATGCATAAAGCCATAATGGTGCACCTAAAACTGATCTCTTTTCAAGGAACTAATCTCTTTCATACCTTCGATCTCTCTCCTCATGACTCTTGGTTCCCTGCATGGTTCTTCTAATTTTATAGGCCCTATGCACAGCTTTGACCACGAAGATATTCAATATTATCATGGCGGTCCTGAAATCTAAATTAACTCAAATTTCTAAAATTATACCCTACCACGGAATCAATAATATGAATAGCACATATCCATACATGATGTAGTATTTTTGATATCTCACAGATTTTCGCATATTCGAAGGCATAATTCTTCCACAGTTATCGTTTGTTAGTTCGAAAAATACTGGGATCTAAAATACACCCTTAAATATATTTTTTAATCTGAAATTTACCCTATAAAGTATACTAGTCAAAGTGATGCAAATTAATATTGCTAACGCTCTTTTAGGGGTGCACCAAATTTTGGAGTGAAGTGGAAATTTCACCGCTAGAAATCGATCTACAGTAACTGCCACACAGGCCCAGACACTGCTGGTCTAAATTCTCTTTTTCTTCAATTCAGGTATAATTTAGAATACTTGAGCGATATTAATAATCGGCAGAAAATACGGGGTTGTATACCAAAAGAATAGACACACTGCGTTGTTTGTTTGACCCTGAATCTAAATTGCTTAAATCTCAAGAATTTAAGTTCTACCTTCTCTATGCACCCTTGTAGTGGTACAAACATGACTAAACTGAACAGCAATAGAATTAGATCGAATAATGAGAGACCGGCTAGATATATATTTAATGAGGATCTAAAATTGTCTATGTTTCAAAAAAGTTAATTCAATTAGTGCAGCAAAATGTATTAAAATTTTTCATGAGTTTCTAAATACCAATTTTTAACTAATGTCTACTGCTCTAATTAATGGTCAAATATTTAAATGGTTAAGAAAGACCTCATTTGCCTTCGTGTAAACACAATAACGCATATAACCGCAGCTAACGTCCCGAATACACAGACAATAGGTAAAATCATCAGGTTGATGTAAAAATCGATCGGGTCAAATTTGGACTTTATATGAGGGAAATCGCATATGTAATTTTGCGATAGAGCTGAGGTTCCGCCCACTTCAAGGATATCTCCATTATTTAATGTATCATTCACGGGGCCTGAGTCCGCCATTTTCCTGAAATTCGAAAAATAATTGGTAAATTAGAAAAATTCGAAACATATGAAATGCTATGCATAAAAATACAAGTATTTTTCTAGGTTGAGAAACTGATACATTAAAAAAGTCCATAATCAATATCAAAGTAGCATTATATTCGTAGATATATCATGAGCAAAGCCATATTCATATAATGCACATAATAATGATCTTTGGGGAGAAAATTATGCGATAGAATATGAAAATTAGTGTTGCGTAAAATTTAGACGAAACTATATATTGAATTTGGAATATACGTGAAAAATAAGTGTAAATCAATGGGTTCCTAAAATCATGAATTAAAATTTCCAAGAACATTGTAATATGATCTGCAATTTAATGGAGTAAATATAAGCGCGCAGAAATGTGGGCGCGGCTTGAAAAACAAGAAGCACGTGCAGAATTTCCGCATGGGAATGAGTCAAGTATGTTCTAGTAAAAATAAACATTATTGTTGAAAAAACAAATATCTACCTGGAATAATAGATTAACGAAACCTAATCCGTATACGAGGTTCATACGATCCTCATTGAACTGAACAAATTCAAATATCACCCTTTAAAATACTATTAAAATATACTTTTTTAGCTATGTGGGGGTGTAACCTGTGAATTTTTGAAAAATATTGATTCTAGGAAGGATTTAAATTGTGACCGAGTTTTTTTTTCGAAAAAAAATAAGCGCTTTATCCACTACGATATGATGATCGTTTGAACATGACGTTCAAAGGGCGAATATTCTTCGCGCTTGGATGAACTTATAGTCTCCAAAACTAATTAATGATCGAGCAAACTACACCCCGAAAATTAGTCGCAGGTTTTATCAAATTCCTGGAACTTCATAGAACTTCGGCTATGAATAAGTAATCATTACAAAGAGATAATATAAATGCCAGAATAATAAATACAAGATACGGATACAAATTTGAAATGCATAAAATTCAGAACTCGATCAAATATGATGGATAAATATTTGGAAAAAATACGTTCATCTATGGCTGACTTTTGGCCACCGTCCCACATAATTACATTACCACCTCTGAATCAATTGTCGTATAATTTACTCATATGCCTTTTTCTCTTTCACTATACATCCTAACGACTTCTGGGCAATTTCCTATATTTCGTGTGAAATTTCACTCTATGTTTATCACGTTTTAATTAACTTGCTGAAAACATAAAGTGTGTTCATTATTAAACATTCAACTTGCAAATATTCCATGAAAAAGCAGAATTTACGCGTCACTTAACGCATGCTAAATAATATGCAGAAAAAATCGGCTCGTGAGTTGTAGAAATTGAATTTTCTACGGGGTTTCGCCCGTGGTTGATATCCGAATAATGGCCCGGGTCGCGAGTCGTACCACTTCATTGAAAGAAACTCTCAAAAGCGGCATTTTCGATGATTGACATTCAACATTTAAGCCGCTTTTAAGTGGGTTGAGAGGAAAAAGTCGATATACCCTGGATGAAAAGGGATATGATATTCACCACTCTTATCTTAGAGCAAAAATCAAGCTGAAACAAGGAAATTAAAATTTTTCTCAAATTTCATAAAATCGAACTAAATAGATTAGATATCTCGTGAACCTATCTTTCAATCAAAAATCATCAATATTATGATACATTTCTATGGCTATAAGTGAGTTACCTCCTACTATATAGCATTTAAATTAGTTTATGTAGAAAATTACATAACATGCACGAAAGTCCACCGCTATTCGAGTTTGCTGATAAATACACTTTTTCATATTATTATATTGGATATACGAAGTAGAGGGGCTATGATTTATCCCTTATGAATAAGATGAAAACAGAATAAATAATAAGTACAGGATTGTTACGTATAAAACTAACAACTGAGAGTGATGCATGGTTTTGGATAGAATAACAAAATTGGCTTTCAACAGGGGTACAATTTGGGAAAATATGTTAAAAGTTTAAGAATTTTAGATAAATTTTCAAATTTAAAGATTATCAAATATTCTTGATTACATAAATTCTCCCGTTTAAGATTTAATATCAAAGAAATCGATTAAAATATTAAGCTGTAGAATGAAGATGATATATTGAATATGTAAAGCATTCATCGTAGCGGAAGAAATCATATCTTTTCTGCTTAGCGTTAATGAAATGCACATATCAGGCACGGCATAATTACTTAGAAGCTAGCGCATCTGATTTTCTTTACTGATTATCCAACACTACATCACTCATATATTCGATTGAAAGTCATACTTTCTCAACAACCCACTCGGAGAAAATTTTTATAAATATGCTAATTAAAAGCTGCTCATTAATGGGGATCATATTATTGCAGATTTTTAAACTTTAGAAAATATTGAAGTTAAATACATTTAAACTAGGGTAAATATTTAAATTAAATATGAAATTTCAGATGCATATTCTGGAGCCTCAATTTTTGGCATATAAAATATCAACATTTCATAGAAAATCGCTCAAAACTGTTGACATATATTATAAAATATTCCTAATTTAAAAGGGGTATTCAAAAGATGAATACATGAAAGGAGAGATGTTTGAAGATATGTCTTGATGAAGGACTTTGAGTCGCAAAAACGAGCAAAGAAGAGGGGAGGAGTTTGGACATTGAAAAATAATGAAAACATTATATACGCGCTTTCCATGGAAAACTCGTCTGAAGGTGACACTCGCACGAAAGAGAATGGGCTAATTTATATATTTTTGAGAAATTTTCAAAAAACGTCATAAATATTCGAATTTTTAAAATGTATTCTATTTAATTTAAATAAAAAATAAAATGCTATAAACTTGCGATTCAATAAATAGATGATATACGTGCTCAGCTCATAGAATAAATTATATTTTGATAAAAAATATCTTCAATTTGTGATTTTTATTTTTATGAAAGTTATGCACTTCGAAGTCCAAACACAAATGTAACTATAAAATATCGGGCTTAAAATGACTTTTACTCCTGAGAAATTGTATGGGATTTCAGGCAAATGATTTACGAAAAACGAATTGACGCTTCTCAAGTCTTATAAAATATTAGAGCATGAAGTTAAAGATAGGGATTTGCTGCGATATTTATATTTGCATCTAAAATATGTGTATCACTTTAATGCTCAGAGGAGTAGAAATCTGACGTAATTGCGGTCATTAAATGATGAGCATAAATATTATAAACATATTTGTCGAAATAATTTACTCCTACATATCTAAAAATTAATATAGCTTAGAAATAAATATATTGAAGTAGCATGTAACTTTGAGGATAGATTTTCTTTTGCTTAAACATTTTATCCCAGCTCTTAATCTGCATAAGTTAGCATGCATGGTAATAGGATTATGTAGATTCGATAGCTCGAACTAAAATGTTAAAAATATGTTGAAATAGTCTTAATTTTTATTGCTGGGATATGATAAAACCAGTAATGGGAGTTCGAAGAAAAATGTCGTGAAAATAGAGATCATCATGAAAAACAATATTCATGTTCAAAATAAGTTTAAATCCCTGGAAGTTACAATTTAATTAAAATAGGCACATTTTAACTGAATTTTGAGTGAATTTTGATGAAGCTTCGTGAAAGAATAAGTACATATTTCGCCCGAAGTATTATTCGAAAAAAGAAAATATCTGAAGTGCAATGTTCAAATTTTTGAAAGCGATATGACACGTAGCACAGTGGTATAATCGTTACAAAATCGAATTTTTGTAAAACAACTCACCATCTTTGGATCATAAAACAAGCAGCTTAATTGTGACTATTTAACACACAATAAAATTTTAAAAATACCCATAATATTAACATTGGGAAAGTAGCGATAATAATATTCTTTGAGTTATGCTAAGGACCACAAACTCCGCCCCTTTGTATTCTTCGTTTTTGCTCAAAAAGTGATTGTTTGAAACTCCAGAAATAAGAAGCAAACCTCTTTCAAAGCATCTAGGCATAAAAAGGCATAGTCTCATTCGATAAGCCATCTAATGAAATGATGTTGTACCAAAAATCATTTCGAAATTCCGATGCTGTTTGGTATTAATGTCTTTTATGGCAAAATTGTGCGTCGCTTTGCTAGCTGCTTTCGGTAGGGTTTTTATCGGGCAAGAATTATTTTTTATTTTGTTTTTCTTCACGAATGTTTTAGTTAGATCAAGATTAGCCTGCTTGATCGGAGAATTATTAATTTTGTAAAATCATTTGCGCTCCCTAGTTATGACTTCACTACTTCCCAAAAAATCTTAAAAATCGATAAATTATCATGGAAGTTCGACAAATTTGCTCTATTGCTAAGTTACAATGAATTACTTCTTTTTTTTTATAGATTTAGCATTGGAGCAGATTTTCAGTTTGAAAGATATTGGTTATTCAGCAACTAAAGTTTTCCTATCTATGGTAGAAGACAGAAATGACGAGTTTGGTGATGGTAGAATATGGCCGCCTTTGAAGGTCACTAGTTGAATTCCCTTTCCGCCTTCGTTGGATGAGACTTGGCTGTTTCTGGATGAATTGCACCGGATTCCCGTGTCACTGTTTGAGCCATCCGTCCTGAAAGGTATTGATTTCTTTTCAGGAAAATTGATTTTTCATAGATTTAAGGTTGGAACTTCATTATAAAATTGATCGCTTTTTCAAGAGGACCTAGTCTTTATATAAGTCAAGGCTGATCTTCATCCTAAAGCTGATATCAACTAAAGATCTTACAGCGCCTGTGTCGGACTATCACAGTTATTCCTGTTCGTATGCACGCCTGAGCTCGATTCAGTCACCGAAGAACTCGTACCAGCCGGACTATAAAGCAATGCATCCGGGCACTTATACGCGACTACCCTTTGTGGAGATCCGGTCAGCTGAAAATCAGTTTTTAAGCAAAACCCCTGATTTTTAGACTCACCTGAGACGGTGGAGTCAGAATGGCTGAGGTCCTTGTGGTTAGAGGCACTATAACCTCATGACTAGTACCACTATCCGGGGAATAGCATCGTGCGGCTTGAGACGTATACATGCCGGTACCTAAATTATGGCGTTGAACTACCAAAATGGTGCCATATCTTACCAGGAATTTTCGTGGATCCCAGGAACGTGGAGTTCCTCTGTGGGTCGAAGTCGTCTTGCTCGTTGGTTTCGAATTCTAGGCTACCGTCTGCCGTACCATAGACGTTGGGCAAATGCCCCATTTCGACGAACGGGAATTTGTCGGAGGACTTGGAATTTCGACGATCGTCGAATTTCTGCAAATCAATGACAAGTCTAGAAAAAGACAGAAGTAGATTTTAGGTAGGTAAGAGATAAATCTGAGAAAAGTCTGGAACGGGTTAATGATAAGTCTTGGATAGTCAAACGAAATTTAGACAGGTCAAAATAATCCCAGAATATAGCATGAGGTGTTAGTCTTGGATAAGTCAAACACGGGTCAAAGATAGATCCTGAATAGGTCAACTCACAAAAATTTATCCTTACCTTCAAAGGAGAGGACTCGTCAATATCATCTGTAGCGAATAGGTCGTCTGGTCCATTGTAAATCCGTGATTTATGCACTTTTTGCTCGTTGAAAATTCTATAAGACGTATCCAGGAATTTTCCGTTTGCTGAAAATCAATTTTAGACCAAATTTGCGAAGTTTTTCATGCCTTGAGTCTTGACGGTACTGGGACTTCGAATATTGCAGAAAACGACGCAGCAAATTAGCATAACCAATAGAGTTACGAAGAGTAAACATAGTACGATGGCCGCAGTTTGAAAGGTCAAGTGTGGGTTGATGGAGTGAAGTACGGACTTGATAGTATTCATAACTCCTGTGTTTTGAGAAGCTGAAATTGATTACATTTTGAAAAACAAAACACTTTGAATCGAAGATATTTGCAGAATTCCGAGTTATAAGTGAAATTTCAGCCAATGTTTGTGTTTGAAACTTCTTTTGACCGCACAAATATTCTCAGTAACAGATGCGATCGCTAATCCTTTTTCTCTACGTTCTACTATTTCAGCACAAAATGACTCGCTGTATCAATAGATTGCATCTGAATGATCAGAGCTTGATCTTCGTGGAAAATCGATAAAATACAAGCCTTTTAAATTCATATAAGACCCAGAATTTGAATATAAGACCCCCGAAAAATTAACATAGGACCTACCCGTCGTATTTAAATTCATCTGGTTAGAGGGTGGGCTTTTGCCTGCAAGGTTTTCAGCGATGACCTGGATCGTATAGGTGGAATCCGGTACCAAATTTGGAAGTACGGCTTGTGTAGTTGAACCTCCGTCGAACGAAATCTAAAATATAAACTATATAAGAGATTACTCATTTTGAAATTGGGCGGGAAAATGATGAGTCATTGGAAACTTTTGAGAGAAATTTATGTTTGACAGTTGAAAAATCGAAAGTGACAGTTTGGAGATAAGAAATAGAACAAAACAAAACGTATGATTTGATAGGATCTTGTGAAAGAATGCAGTTATGAGCAAATATAAGATTTTTTGAATTTAGAAAAGATCTTAAAGAGTTTGCAGAAAATTTTCTAAGATTTTTGACACTTTTCTAAACGTTTTATAAGAAATATCGATTTCTGCCTTTGAAACTGCTAAGTCATAGGCAGTAAAACATAAATTCTGTCTAAATCCGGACAAGGCCGCTATTCCTCTAACTGTGAGATGGGACAATGTCTCTCAAAGAAAGGAAGGATAAGAGATAAAAGGATTTCATGAGATAACAGACGGACAGACAAAAAGGGAGTAGCCTGTCAAATCACCAACTTTGTGGCGACAGGTTTGATGATAGTAAAACTGGAAGATATACGATTTCCGAGGCTATATATTGAAATCCTAGTGGGAAGTTGGGTTGGGAGCAAAAATTGAGAACTAACCGTCTCTCCGTTTTCCGAACCGTTGAAAAAGTACATTATTATGAAATGTTTAGCGATGGCATTCGGGAATGGCACCGTGTGATTCCAAGTTACTTGAGCAGAAGTTTCTGAGAGCATTTCCAAGGATTCTAACTGAAATAGTTTTTTTAGAGTCGTTAAAAGGCGTAATTTGAATTTGATGACGCCAGAACTTACCACAGGAGCAGGTGGTATTACGTCGCCATCAGGTAGGTCGATCTTCATCCATTTGGTTTCGCTAGAAAGAACCTCAGAGTCATCTTCTCTGACAAGTCGAACCCGAAATTTGTACCTGAATTTTTTAACTTCTACTTAATTTAGAAGCTAAGTTTGAAATTACTGATTATTTGGGAATAGCTGCTTGATGGTAGAGGCTCTGACATGACTCGAAACTTCTTCAGCTACAAAATAGTCCGAATTGGTTTCATTCCTTTTCACTTCGATTCTAAAAGTTTAACGTTAAGCTAATTTTTCTTTTTCTAATTAATGAGAATTTTACTTGAACTTCTTGATCAGATTTAACGCTTCTTGCGACCCAAGTACGGTCCATTGCAGTCTAACATCTGAGTTTGAAACGAATCCCTTTACATCGTCCACTATCAATTTATCGTCCTTCTTCTGAAACTTAACGTTATGTTCATTTGTCGTTAAATTACATTGGAATCACGCTTAAATTTCCAAAAACGGTAGTAATTTTAAAAAGCCTAAATTTTTCTCAAACCGACCTTAAACTGCAATTTTTCCTGCTGAGTGGTCCTTAGCGCTTCCGCATCTGTCACCACAGTCAAGTACGCCGAAGCCCTAGATTGTTGGGACCCAACCCCGGTCACCACACAGGTGTACCATCCTGAATTACCATTTATTGGTACCATCCGATAACTTCTTATCAAAATACCTTCATCCGACTTTTGGACTTTGGAGATTTTCAGGGAGTTAGACCCAGCCACTTTAAATCGCATGTCACCTCCGAAGATCTTGACGTATCCCTTGTCTAAAATAGAGGATTTTTGAATGTTTCAGATATCGGGCTGTATATATCATAAATTATATTAAAAAAGATACTCAAACATAGCTAAAGATTAGAATACATTAAATTCGATTGTATAAAAATCCTAAGACATGTGAAACTTAAAGAGATATAAAATCTCCGGATAAACAAAATCCTACCTTTCATCCAATATTTGCTCTTCACTCTCTGCACGATGCAGGGCAATTCGGTGTTCTGTCCTGCTCTGACCGTCAGATTGGTCGGCCCGGTGATAATCAAATCGTCGTTCGGGTTCTTCGAGCTCATCACAAATTGGTTCATCGATTTGCCCCTTTCAAGCTCCTTTCCATAGACTTCCGCCTCTTCCATCGCGGGCCGAGAAATGCACTGAAAATTATATATTGAAAAAAATCGATTTTCGTTTTAAAAATTTAAGTTTTCAATTAGAGCAAAAACGGATCTGTTTTATATTAAAAATAAAAAATAATAATAATAAATCACCTGAACACTCCCACTGAATGAAGTCTTGACTTGCATCTGGACCCTGATAGGGTTCGTGAAGAAGTCAGTGTTCGAGGGCACGCCCATCTGCTCGATCGAATCTATCAGGGCAGTGCCATTCACAAATGCCATCGGGATTTCGTAGCGCAAATTGTAAGCGGTGCATTCCAGGACGATGGATTTGTCTGGCTGAGGGGCCAATGTCAGGTTTACAGCGGTTGGAGCATGTACTACCAAATTATAGTAGACTCTGAAAATGTTCCAGTTAAAAGCGATACAAGTTAAGGCCTAATTCAGATTTGAATCTCAGGTACATATATACGAAACTTAAACCTAACTCTAAGTAATTAGAGTTAAATTAAAACCAACATCGATATCATTATTTAAACTGAGACTAAAGCTAAGAAGTCTGACTTAATTTCTAAGTTTTACCTCGGTTGAGTAGTTTCCTCTATAGTTTTAGTAGAATCCAGCAATGAAAGTCCGATACAGGCATAAATTCCAGAGTCGTCTGAAATTGAAAGATTCCCAAAAATCTAAAAAAAAAAAATCATCTTCTTACCTACTGTAACCTTGTTGATTCTGAGGTTTCCCCATTCTTGATAGACCCTAGCCTCTCTATCATTCAACGTTATTATGGGCGTAGTGTCATTTTGCTTGATCCAGACAATGTTAGCTCTAGAGATAACGCACTCCAGAATCACGTCTTCGCCCCTGTAAAAATTAATTCCAACGTCATTTTCCAAAATTACGGTGAAAAACCTCGCTGCATCCACAATTATGGGTTTATCAATGGTCGTATTTTTCAGGGGGAAAACCATCTCGGGCTGGGCTTGCTGTTCAATGATAGCGTCATTTTGTTCTTCGTTCAATTTGATGACGTCATCTTTCACCTGAAAATGACTGATTTTCAAGTTTCTAGGATTCTTAAAGGGAACTCATAAAAGTAGTACAATAAATTCAAGATAAAAGTTTCTCGAATTTCTAACTATACTGCTTCATTGATTTTTATCGGAAAAGTTGAATAAATGCGTTTTGAACTTACATATAAGATGACGGGCTTAGGACTTCGGCGAGTTTGGTTTATATAGTCGTTTCGCACAATGCAATGATAGAGCCCCTTGTCTTCTGGTTGAGCCATGGATATCTGAAGTCCCGTACTTGTAGCCAGAAATTTGGTATCGTCTGAAATAAATCACTTTTTATCACAGAAATATCTGAAATACCCTACTTGGATTCGATCCCAGACACTCGGTGCTTCCTAGTTTTTCAAAGCATATTTTCGGAGGGCCGGGGATAACATCGGGTAACCCTGCGCAAGGTAGTCGCGCTACTTCGTTTCTTCGTACTTCCAGGACCTGAAATTTTCGAACTTTCAATTTTTTTTGGATGTGAGGCGGTAAAATATCTTTTAGAATTGCTTGAGATATTCGTATCCTAAATTTAAAGTAGTCAAACATACTATTTCTTCTGCTGGCATATATTTTTCGAAGCATTTCTATCATAGTCTTTGTTAAATTGAGAAATGTTGACTTTAAAAATCCAAAATTTTCTTGGAATAGCCCCTATTAGCCATTAGAATATTGCATTATCCGTAGTGTTTAGCACATGTCTGTAATTACGGACCCTAGACTTATTCAGCAATAATCAAATTGTCGTTGCTCTTATTGTCTTTCTGCATTCGCATACATGTATCATAACTGACGGCTAATAGTTTCCTAATTAAGTTTGAAGAATTTCACTATTGTGTGTGTTAATCAACCCCCATTAGGTCATTTCGACATGCTTGAATGACCCTATTAGAACTAAGACCGTATCAATTACGCCTAAGTTTAAAAGAATTCTAAACTTAGATATAACGCAAAAAAGAGTTTATTTACAGAATTCCTCACAATTAGCAGTAAAATTCTGCAAAAAATGCGAAAATTTTAAGGCCTGCCATAAAAATTGCAATATCTCAGCATAGTTAGCTTAAATTGATTTTTGTAGCATAAAATTAAACAAGTTTTTGATGTTATGCAGGAATCTTCACTGCTTATCATAAAATTACAAAGCCAGGTATCTTGCAATATATTGTCTGTTAAATACGCTGAAATTGACTTTATATAGCCCTAAACTATGCGCTTGTGGAATGGTTGTATGTTTACGGGTTGGTGATTTTCGGTAAGGTTATTGAACGGCTAGGTTTTCCATTCATCCCCCTCCTTATGTTATGTCCTTTAACTTTACCAATAGATTTGGCGACTTTTTATTCAATTCTCATTCCTTCTGCCACCAGAAGATTGTTTGATAGAATGAATGGTATTCTTTCATATAAGAGTACAGAGAATAGAAGATTGTCAATTTTCTAATTCTGTCCTATTTCGCCCTTTTCTATTTGCGTTATAGTGTATAACCTGGCAAATACCGAAATATTTCCTGTCTTATAACCTATTAGCGAAAAATAAAATAATTTCAAATAATTATAATTCAAACTATAGTCTTGTTTTTTGGTTTGTTAATACCGAAATTCCTTCCATGATTTAGGCCTCCTTTTTCTCTGAAAACAGGTAATATCATGAGATATTACATTTGAGAGAAGAGTACTCCTATCAATCATAAGAACATATGTACTAACTCAAAAACTACTAGCTGAAAGGAATTCAGTTTGGAAGAAATAACATGGTTTTGACCATTCCAAATTAGATTTCTCCCAATCCAATTTCAACGACTCTTCCTATAGTTTCTGATTTCCAACTACCATGTAAACACCCAACTTTCTGGCTCGAAACTTATTGCCTCAGAATTTCGTTTGTAAGAAGCGTTAACAGTTAAACGTTAAACTTAAAATGACAGTTGAGTATTTTGAGGTCCCATTGTGAAAAAATTCACGAACGCTGTTTTGTCTCACAATTAAAAATCGAAATTCTGCCTAAACCCCGGGCATAGAGTTATGGCGCATTAGCGCCTATGCTAAGTTTCGCAGAGATGGTTAACAAAGACTTTTTACAGTTTCTAACTTTCGTTACTCTTTTCTCTCGCTAGATTTTCTCGAGTTCTCAAAGTTTTCAAAGTCATTCCGTCTTTCATTCTTCATCTATAGTGTCAAGCATCATTTCGTTTCGTTTCCGAAAGTCTTTCATCATTTTAATTTTCTGCGCCCTTCTCAAGAGCGCATGCCAATACCTTAACTTTTAGTATACCATCCCTCAAAATTCAAGCCCATGGCCTTCTAAATTTACCCCCGGACTTCTAATTTTAAGGACCCACTTCAGAATGATCTTCAAGCTATTCTGGATTTTTCTGATACTCACTCAGAAAAGTGATACGGTAAATATTCAATTGTATACCCCAATTTGACCTTGCAAATTTTCAATTTGAAAAGCCGGTTTTGAGGAAAATTGGAAAATACTTAAGTTTTTTTGAGGAAAATACTTGAAATTCCAGATAATTCTTCAAGAATCATCGTTTCGGTATATCGCAAAGATAAAACCCGATGGTCAAATTCAATATGTCTTATCGACACCCGCACCCGCACCTGGAGAGACTACCGAAAATATGGAAATCGCAAAAACTGCCCCGTCCCTAGCCGGATCTTCGAAATTTGACTTTTCCGAGAAAAACCCCGACGCCAATTTACCGGTCCACATTACTTTGGCAACGGAAAGACCCACAGAGGTAATTTTACAAAAAAAAAAACATGTAATTTGATCTATTTTTAAAAACATGCTAATTTTAGGCCCCCGGATTTTTGAATAAGCTCCAGATTAAGGTTGAGGCCGCAGCCGGTACCCCGCCCCCTATGATCAGAAATCGGTTACCCCTTTCGAAAGCCCCAGATTCCATCACGATCTACAAGAAGAAGTCCAGGTGAGCTCAAAAATGCTCGAGTTTTAGATTTTACGATAAGTTCAGGTCTAAAGAAAGAAGGTTTACTGATGAAGTAGCGCTAATGGAGATCTTGAACCGCCTGAGTGATTTGAAGTACGACTTCACGCCGTGGGGTCAGCACTCCAAGGCCCGACTCGAGAATATGATTGACGAAATGTTTGACATGGAGTTTGCATGATTTTATAAGGCACAAGATTTTTCGTAGTTTCATGACAATTATATTGATCTCTAATTTGAATAAAATTTTTAAATCGGCTTACATGATCTCGGATCTTGTCGAATTTCGTGATTCTAGCCCTCCTGATCAAAATCGGCGAGGAGACTAGTCGGGTCTAAGTTTGTAAATTTGAGAAAAATGAAACTCGTAGATTCATACTTGAATTAGCTGCTTATTAGAAAGTCGAATATCCGAAACATCCGCCACGCACTGATACTCGCCTTCCATGTATTGTCTTGCATTGTGCAGAGTCAGCCTAGAAATCGCTATTTAAACTGGCAAATCCAATAGTTCACATGGGCAATTCTTAGATTTCTAGTAACAATTCTGCTATTTCGATTGACAATTTCAATTCATACGTCTCTCCGTTGACTTGATAGTCATCGTACGCCTCTCCTCCGATCTTTTCCTTGACTCTTTCAAGCAGCTCTCCATTTTTGAGCCAGTCAATCGTGGAAAGTTTCGCTTCCGAATATCCGGGACTTAGTTGACAGGACAAGTTCGTGGGGTTGCGTTTGATCAGATAGAGTTGATCCACATGCACCCAGAGAGAAGGCAGGTCGAAGGTTTCTGAAACTTGGTTTTAGGAACCTCTAGAAATCGATCGGAAACCTAAATAATTTATAATGACTTACGAGATCTAAGCTCCGCATCGACATAGTCGAATAAAATCAATAGAAAATAGATGAATATCCAAATTTTCGACTTGTATTTCGGCATTTTCTTCTTTGAAATCGGGCATTCAATTCATGGCTTGAGTCATTTCGTTTCTTCTTTCTTTCGAATGAATCTTTGTGCGGGGCTTTCTGAAATTCGAGACTTGGAATTTTTCGCCATTTACTCAAAAACGCGAAAACTTTCGGGTAAACTTCGCAGACTAAATGATAGAATTAAAGAATTTCAATAAGCCATTAAAAAGTTAAGCTAAAACGGCAGAGATCAGCTCTTTCTAATTATGAATAGTCATTTGTCAAAGTACAAATTGAGGTAGGAAACCTGAGAATTTTGCTGAAGATAATTAAATTCGGTAATTTGCAGGTAATAAAAAGATCATAAAATGTTCCTCGGGGTTTCGACAAATTTGATACTAATGGAATTTTACAGCATTCTGAACAACTCTAGAATTATTTCGAGTCTAGAGAATAAAAACATGGACTAGCGACAGATGGCGCAATCCGGTAATAAAACGGCTCTGGAGGACCAAATGACCGGCACAAAATGACAACCGAGCGGCATATGATATATCCGGGAGAGCAGAAAATAAAGCTTTCTTCTAATTATAGACAACAATTATCTAGATTTTTGAAAATATCTTTGATTTATGCTCGAAATGATCAAAATATCGAAGATAATCTAAAAATGTTCAATATTTTCTTATAAAGTCTGTGATTTCGTGAATATCTTATGTTAATTTTGTGACCACTTTAATTTTTAAAATATGGTTCTCATGCCTGTCATTGAAAGCCTTCGAAATCGGAATATTCAGGCCTCTGAGACTCTCAAATTAATTCGAATTAACAGCTGTTCAAAATTCCCAGATTCGCTGGATCAAAGCCTTGAACACTCTAGCGTAATTAAATTTGTGAAATGTGACCTGAGTTATAGACAAACCTATCTTGAAGAGACAGAAAGGAGTCAGGCAACATTTGTATGGGAATACGTCCTGAGAGAGGACTCATAATTGAAAATGACAAAGTGAAAATATCATTAGTTTTAAGAGAGCTAAAGAAGTTCGAGAAATACGTTGACAATTGATGAAATGGTCACAATTTCTCGAGATCGAGGATATATAAAATCCAAAATTACATCATAATAATTGAAAATTTGATATATCCGGATATATATGAAATACACGAAATCTCACCTTCGGAGGGGATTATCAATGACTATTAGCGCACCTATTTGGTGGCTAGTGAAAGCCGGGGCAGGTTTATATGCAAATTGGAAAAGAAAGATATATTTGATTGATAGATAGCTAAAATGATAAATGATGATGGATTTCGCAGATCCGGATATATGAAATCCGAAAAAAATCAATATCTGAAGGAAAGAGGAAAGAAAGGCGCCTCGAACCTATTAGAAAGAAAAAGTTACACAAGGTCATATTCTTGCATGAGAAAAGATTGCATATTTTGCGATAGTCTTGGAAATAAGAAATATCCTTATCATCTTTAATAAAACATTGAGATATGAATAAAAATAATAATTAATTCAGTCTAAGATAGAAAATGAAATTATTTTTCTTAGTGCCGAAGACTTTAGCAAGTTTCGGAAAAATCGATGAAAAATCATCGGTAAGTCCAAAAATCGATCGAAAACACCGTGTTTTTTGATGGAATTTGGTCAAATTTCCCTGAGTGAAATGTGAAAAATAGCCACACCTGGTGATGACAAAAAAGGGCGAAAGAATTAAAAATGGTCAGAGACAAATCGAATTCGAGAGGATCAGAGAAAAAGACGATATCTTCAGATTAATGATATGATAAGGTCAGCGGTAAATATGATTTTCATATATCAATCGGCGAATTTCATTATTCAAGAAATCAATAATGAATCATAGACATAAAAGTGGCTATAATAAATTCAGCAAATAACCCATAAACTTGGAAAACGGCTGGTGTATAAAAAGTTGTAAAGTTTAGCGGAAGAAGTGTGATTTTGAGATAAGATTTGTTGAAACGAGCGCTCACGCAAGGCCCCGCAGGCAGAAAAGTGAACATGTGAATCTGAAATCATAGGAAAAGATCGAAAAAGAGAAATAGTGCTGAACAGATGAGGGTTAGAGAAGGAAAACAAATAAATCCCCGATATCTCTCAACCTCGGGTCACTACTCACTTTGGGAGCGGACTCATGAAATTTTAGACATTAGAGAGAAAAGGGAGAGTATGCAAATTTCAGCCTATATAACACATGCATTAGTCAGAACGTAAGGCACTTGATAATAAGCCTGACACGCTAGAACGAAATCGCTATTATCAAATGGAAAATGGGATGGTAAATATTATGATTCCGAAGATCATATCAAAGAGGAGAGATATAGGAAATTTAAGAAAAAAATATAGATATATATGAATTTAGAAGGATGCAGATTTATAATATTCTCTAAACATATATGAATTTATTGAATCTCAGAAAATATATGAAATTTTTAAATGATGAATGAAATCCTCTGAGGCTTAAAATGTGGATATATGAAATCTGTATATATCAAATCCCCTAAAAACAGTAGCTCATAATAGTATGCAATAGGCTTAAACCGGAAAGATTCAATGTATCTGCTGACCGGCTCAATAAAAACTCGCAAAGCCTAGCGGCAATTTCAAAGAACTGTAAGAGCAGAATGCTAGTTTATTATGTAACGGGTCAGAAACAACAATATTTCCTATGCAAAGATAATAAATTTTGGGAGCTGTCGAATTTTACAAGTATTAGAAAAATCTAATACAAATTTGAGAAAATTTTTCGAAGTCGAAGGAATATTTAGGATAAATTATACTAGTCCTAGGAAAATATCTGTGTTTTCTCATCCGCTCCTACCAAAAACAAATAATTATCGTGAATCTATATCCGGAAGGAAACCATCAGTTATGTATTAAATGAGGAAAAAGAGAAAGGAAGGCAAAAATTGGATGACATTTTCCAATTTTCCTACCCAAAAGTGAACACATGTGCTGAGACAATCCATTATTTGAAGGGAAGGTTCGGAAGGAGCGCGTAAAAATTAATTAGCATTTTAGTTGGAAGTTCGCAGGTTCAAATTGATCTTCGAATGAGTCCAACTATAAAATGAATAAGCAAAAATGTTCAATTTAATAAATGTACAATGTACAATCCTATTCAATTTCAGTTTACTAGTCTTATCAATGGACTTCAAATAATATTGAGCTTTGGATATGAATTTCAAAATAACTGGTTATTCATCAAATATTAAATGCTATTTAGATTAAAAAAAAATGTGATTTAAAAAGAATGCTACCTTTGGAAAAATGATATTCACGAAAATTCTGCTCTTGTCTGTGTGTAGAATAATGCGGAATATTTGACGCGAAATTGAGGAGAAATACTATTTCAAAACGAGAGACGACTAGGCATAGAAAGACCCAAAATTAGAAAAGGAAGCTTCGACTTTGTAAGCTCGAGGCCTAATTAGGCTTGGAGAATGAGATATGGGACTTCTTTAACTGACAAAGATAGAAAAAATCGTGGGTATATGAAATCCTTTCGGTAATTAACAAATTAGAGGGGATATATGAAATCTCTGGACCTACGTAATCCGGGGTCAGCTACTAGATGGCTATCTGTTGTTCAGAGGTGGGATGCTCTTAGTTTTCCCCTTTCTCTCTCACAAATTAGTAGTCTCTCTTATCTCTAACTTTTTCTCTGTACCCTCTCAGAGTTGTCTTTATCTTCGTAAATCTCTCACTATACGTGATTTACGACGATAGTCTGTGGACAAAACCAAGCTCACTTGGTCACTAGAACGTAAAACTTTTACGAAAAGAAATAGCTTTAGATTCTAAGAGGGAAAAGGGTGGAGAATTTTGAAAATAGCACTTATTCTTGGAGGGATGGAAAGCGAAAAATTGAAAATCGGCCCCAAAAGGGTCATTCGTTTTGCGGAAGAAACAAGAAGAACATAAAGCATTGGAGAGAGGATATTTGAGTTTCTCATAATTTTGCAAATTTCCCAGGAAAAACTTCGAAATTCTAGACTCAGTGTCAATAGAAAACACATGTTTTGCGTTAGAAATAGAATTTCGTCCAGTCGATTTTTAGGAAAGGCATGGCTTCCGAAGAACTTTAATTAGGTTAGCATTGTCATTTCAATTTTAGGATAACATTTTTAGCATCACTATAGAAAAGTGACGAGTTAAAAGAGCGTGAGAACTTGAGCTAGAATCATCGAAAAAGCGTGTCGAGCTCTATAGGAATTATGTTTCCTTTTAAAAATCACTCATTTTAAGTGCAGGAAATGAGCATAAATTGCTAAACTTTGACAGCGAAGTTCTCTATTCTTTTCAGGAGATAACACGTCAAGATTAGGATCGTTTTGGAGTACTTGGCTTGCAAATTACTTTTATTTTCTATTCATCTTTTAAAAAACGTCCCTATTGTGTCTCGATAATTTGGTCAGTTAGTTCAGTCACAGGAGGTTGATTTTAAAGCGCTCAAAGGAGCTAAGCTGCATCGGGTCACCATTGCTGGTAACCCAAGCGGTCATTAAGCACCGAAGTGCAACTTCCCGCTCGCAGCCTCTCCAAAATTTTCATTGCGTTTTGAAGCGCACCCCATTTTACTGGGGATTGTGAGGTACCAACTACAGAAACGATTCTGCATAGTATGGTCCTAAATTTCTCAGCGCAAACTCAGCTCTCATAGAACAGCGCTGCGCTATCGACAACGCGTTTCAGACAGCATTTCCCACTATGAGCTATAGATTTGAAAAAGAAAAATGCGAAAGGTAGGAAATAGTGTGGGGTTAGAGAAAGGGGCAGGGAGAAGATGGCAGGAATAGGGGAGTAGGGGGTCTTTCATCAGAGAGCAGAGTCGATGTTCAGTGTGTTAGAGAGCGAGAGGAACTTGCTAGGCATTTCAAATTGCAATGGAAACTGCGATTTTCAATAAGAAAATTGGAAAATTAGCATAGATTGAGGGGTAAAAAATGGGAATGTTGAAAAATATCTCAGATATCTCACAGACTTGACTGACCGATGGGCCTTAGAGCGGTCATATCTTGGCAGCGTTAGCCAAAGAATGAGATAGAGAGGGTTTTTAAGAGAGGAAAGAAAGACACAGAAGATGCTACGGGAAGAGTGGGTAAACAGTACGCGATGAGGGGAAACAAATAAAGAAGGACAGATAAAGAGACCTGAAAAGAGCATGACTTGTTGAGAGAGCACGAAGATAGAAAAAGCTAGACCCAACAAATATGGTATGAACATTGATATATAGAGTGAGAAGTAGAATATTAATTACCAAAATGGAATACTCGATACCAAAAGATGGTATATTTAAATTTCACCCCTTCTATTCACACCTAATTAAGAAAACAAAGATTTGGCCTCAGAAGAAATATAAGAGGCGTGAAGTACCATTCAAACCCTACCAGTGGATATATCAAAGCTCCAGACATAAAGGAAATCCCGAAAGTACCATTACCAGAAATGAGCCTTCGAGTACCAAAATGGTAGGACGGTTCTAGAATAATTACCATAGAACCATCAAGAAGGGGGTCAACCCTGTCAATCATGCCCAAATTGGGACTTGGCACATTTATGCATATAAAGGAATGATTAATAAACCGTTCTTTCGATCAATAACGTTGAATGAAATTTACGGATCTAAAGTATGAATAGAAAGCGGTATTTCTAAAGATAAAGTACTCTATTCAAGGGGATGAATAATAATGAAACATCACATATTTTAATAAAGAAGATAAACTTTAAAGGCCTAAAATATAACATTGACATAAATAAAAGTTCTAAAAATAGTAAAATCGCTATATTTGACACGACTTGCTCAAGCTAATCTATTAATATGCATAGATTTATTTACCCCATGCATGTAGGATATCGAATTTGCATATTCAACAGATTGTAGCTTACATCTTGAAGGATAAGTCTGGGATTTCTGAGGATATACCCAAATCTGGTCATCTGTCGAGTAACTTGTCCTATCCTAATTTAAATATGAGCATGTGGAAAACAAGCGGATGATATATGTCAAATAATAGATATCAGGTTTAGAATGTATGGAGTTTTAGATATAGCTCAAATTCGGATAATCTAATGTAAACAAATAGCTTCAAAATAGTGGCTCTTTTACAAAAGAATGCATCTAGGTTATAAATTCGGAGTTTAGACAAGCCAAAATATAAGATATATGATATATTATAAGATAGTAGAAATTTAATAAACTCAGATAATTGCTAAGATGTTGTACTATGATTATGAATGTATCTTTGAAAATCTTCTTGGCTAAGAGGAGAAAATATTCTAAGTCTTCACTTTCTGAGCCTCCTTCCTTCCCTTTCTCTTTGAATTCTTCATTTCTTGCACTTCTTTCAATTCTCTATTCATTCATAATTTGGTTTGGGCCGAGCGCGTAGAGTTTCAAAATTCTTCAGCACGCGCAAAATGAACATAATAAGAAGTCGCATGCAGAAATGCTCAAAATTTGACACAAAATCAAAAAGAAGAAAAAAAAAGTTGGAAAAATCTATCGTTTTACAAATTCAGACCTAAAATGTCATCACTATTATCCCAAAAATAATATAAAAACTGGTGGAAAATCTGATTTTACGATAGCCGAACACATTTTTTGCTAGGAGGATATCAATTTCGTCCCGGCTGTCAATAATAACCGAATAAACCCCTGCTCGACAGCTTTGAAGATATCAGAAAAGTGTGGAGAAAAGTGGACATTACACTTGGTCACTCTCTCATTCTGCAAGAGAGCCGCTAAGTATCCAGGAAAATGCAAAGGAAGAAGGTAAAAATACCCGCCTCTTTCTAGCGGTTCAAGTAAAGGTAAAAACGCACGAGAAAAGTAAAAACCGCTATGACTCAGACCTGGAAAATGTCGCAAGTAACCTGGAAAGCTGGAAAATATCGGATATTTCCAGAAATTGTCAAAAATTAACGTAAAAATAATGTTTTTTTTTTTTAAATAAACAAAAATTTCATTTTTCTCCCCAAGAGTAATTTTCTGAACCTAGAGAAAGCAATCATCTGGCTGCAAGAAACTCCAAAAAAAGGAAAAGGAGTACTTCATTGCAGAAGAAAATAAAGAAATAGAGGAAATGGGACTGGGACTGGGAATATCTCTGGGAACAAAAAATGTGTGAGATGAGAACAAAATGAGATGAAAGTAGAGTGCCGAAAGATATGCCCAGCCAAGCGTATTTGGAGTAAGTATCCGAAAAAATGGGTTACACTACGATTTTTAAAGCATCAGTGAAAATATTTACTCATCGCTCTAAATGTTAGAATTTGAAAAGGTATTTTTTTATTTGAGGCATAAAAATTAGGTTAAAATATCTTTTTCTGATGGTACTGGTAGCCCAAGACGATTGTTTAAACGTTTCATGATTAGTGACAAAAGATAATGCTATGATTATTTTTTAAAATTTTATACCATGAAAAACATATACCAGTTTTATAGATTTATAACAACAATAAACTATATGTAATTTACATCGAGTTTTAAATATAACACTATACGATTGATTTATAGGCATAAGTATAACCATGGGAAGGAAATTTGGGAAACAGAGTGGTGAAAAACATGGACCTATTGTGCATTTGCACAGGGTTTTTCCGCACTTTTTACGACACAGTTTGAGAATTATGAATTGGAGAAATATTCATAGTGCGTTGAGAGATATGTATAATTCAAATCGCAAATTTTATATCTTGGGAAAATTCGGAAAAATCAATATTTAAAAGTCTACTATTTAATCTATTTAGAAGGTAGATATTTTAAAGAAAATAAAGCAAAAACTAGTTACCCTATCTATTCAAATAATTAATGAGTTGTCCTGAAGCTAGAATTGCTCTCTTCTTGATAGTAAAACTCAGACTCTGAGTAAATAAAGAATCTTGAAGGAAATGAGAATTCACGCACAAAATGTGCATTATTTGGAGAAAGTATGCAAAAGTGCGCGCGGAAAAACATGACAGATGGTTGGTAGTAGACTAATGTGTGGAAATATCGTATTTCAAACTAGAAACTCAGAAGATATGCACAATATTATGGTCAGAATAATGAATATTCAGAAAATTCTATAATTTAAACAGAAACATTAAAATATTTAATCCTAAAATTTAGAAAATTTAAATAATGATGTTAAGATAAAATAGTACTATGCGCGCTATTCACACTATTTTAAAACGCGAAAGAATTTTTCGAACAAAGGACATAGAAATAAAAACTAGGAGACCCATAGCGAAGGTCTGAATTTTCTATGACACACCTAAAAACGAACAGAATGGAACGCTTATATACTAAAATTCTGTCATTAATTAGTAATTAACCCCGGGAAACAATTCACAGTTAATGGCTACCTATATTGTTTTCTCATCGAGTTATACCCTAGAAGAATGGGAGGTCGAAATAATTGCCACATTGGACATTACGTGATTTAAGATAGAAAAGGTCGCAAAATGATAGGACTACCAAATATTTTGGATCTCTACCATAAATATTGGTATTTCTACCAGATTTTGGTAGCAATCCCACAAACTCCCATCTGAAAGTGACAACCTCAGAGAGAAATGGGTTAATGGTTGAATAAGCTAGAGAGCTTAGAAACCTGAGAGAACTTAGAGAAGCAGAAAATGAAGATAAAAGGAAATTACCGTCTTTGGGACATAGAGGGAGATGGACTTTCGGATGGCAGATTCTAAGAGAAATAGTGTGGGGAAAGAAACAAGGAAATAATTTAGGAATCTGTTCTAAACAGTTAGTGTATTGCCATTGTTTAGGATAGATGAAAGATATCCGCTATATCTTCAATTTATGAGCTCTATCGACATGTGTTATAAAAATGCACACACAAACTTAGGAAAATCATACGAAAAATTGCATCCTGAAACATGAAAATCTAATGAAAAATTCCCATGAAGATGCGTGATTTAACATGATAAAATATTCAGATTTTGATATACTGATAAAGCATAGACCTGAAAATCTTCAAATCCGTCTCAAATACATAAATATTGGTAAAAATGATAGCTTATATATCCTAATAGCGAAGCATAAGCTAGAAATCCAGATTTGATATATCCATGTTTATGGCTGGTCAGTGGAAATTTTCTGAGATCCATTATCAAGTCGGCTTGTGGACATTCGCCTCAATTCCTGAGGGAAACCAATTAGACTCGTTTAGTTCGAGGGGGAAGCTTTCGGAAATCCGCGGATATGACTGGATGAGTGTCATTAGAACGGCCATAGTGCTGATGGGACAAATAGATTGGGATTTAGCCGATAAAGCATTGGGGGTATTTATAGTCCCTCAACATAAGGCAATTTTGGCGACTGAATTTGTAAACTATAACAATGTAACAAATTATGATTTGGCCGGAAGTAGTATGGAGAAATTCAGTAATCAAAATTTCTCAGAAACGGTAAATAATTAGGTTCACCAGGGCTACAACTCAGGATCAGTTAAATAGGCCTAGTAGGTAATTATGGTGCTTCGAAGTAACGATTTTTCGTTTGGTATCTCTACTTGTGAAGGCTCTGAAATTACAATATTACAAGAGGCTTTATCTGTTTTAGACGTATAGTCGAAATGCGCGAGGGATTTGAGTTTTTAACTGAGAATAAACCGTAAAATGACCAAACTTCTTGTAGAGTTTGCATCAATCTTGGGAATTTATTCTTTTCCCATCAACAGGTGTCATTAAAACTCAAAAAGCGTTTACAGGAGACGCTAAACCCGTCAGAAAACAGAGCTATTAACGTGCAATAATTATTTGACGAAGTGATAACATGATAACACCTTTTGCATTGAGATCATTGCATTTTTCCTTTTTTATTATTTCCTTTGAAGCACATTTCCCATGATTCATAATAAATTTATGTTTCCAGCATATATTGCTTAAAATTTAACAGAAATTAAGATTTTTTAAATTTAGGATTTAAACTAATAATAACCTAATTCAATTATTGAAATTCAGTCCTAAACGTAACAAGGAACTTCCAAATTTTGAAGTTTACCTTGAAATTTATTGCTACGTTCCTAAACTTTTAGACTTAGGCTTTTAGTTATCGAGAACTTTATATCCTTGTTCAAAATTAGGTTTTGTATGTCTTGACGCAGCCGAAATTTTCTGGCATATTCTTGAAAAAATAGGGTCCAGAGATTTTTCGCTGGCTAACCACCCCCATTCTTACGTCCTATTGTGATGGACTTCCTTGACTTTAGTCGAGCAGAAAATTTTCTTTGATACCCCATCAGAAAATTTGTATCACTATCTGGTTCTCTCTCAATAATTTTCTATTTTTTAAATGGTTCCTATTTTAATTATAATTCTTGATTTTTACCCATGAATTAAGTCTCATTTAATTTACATATGCTTTTCTGAATCACGAGAAAAAGTTAGCCCTCACGTTAATTAACTGAAAATATTATGCTAATTCGAGAGAGTATGTTAGAGAAACAAGAATCTGAAATATAGTAAGCTTGTTATTCATTTGTTAGCATATTCCGGGTGCATGTAATGTATATCGAGAAAACAGCGTTGAAAAACACGATAATCAGAGAAAAAGTACTAGATATTGTTAAAAGTGAGAGATTTTTGTCAGAGAAAATGAGAAATAGTACCAGATTTCAGGAGAAAGTAGAGAAAAATAAGAAAAAAGCATTGCGTCTAGCCTCATTTTAATTATGCATGCCGAGAAATTCATCTTTTTCTTTGCTTCTCTCATTTTATGAAGTCTCTTAACATGTCTCTATTTCATCAAAAATCCTTGGCAAACTGATTCATGGTCATAGGAAATGTTTATGCCCGGAAGCAAAATTTGGTCATCTAATTATGATGAAACTTTTTCGTGTCAATCTTTAGATTTTTTGAAACTAGTATATTTTTTAAAACAGGATATCCTTAATGTTAATATCCAACCCTTTTCAATCTAAATTAATTTTTTCAGATATCTTATCTTTCGATCTTTAAATTTAGTTTGAGTTTTAGACATTCTAGTTTAACTTTCTTTTTTGGATAATTCTTCAGGATATGATATCTTTCCTTAAAAGATAAGATATTTCGAAGTGCCTTACGAAAATCCGACAAAAATCCACTTTCCCTCGCTCAAAAGTTGAGGACGCCTGATTTGATTTAATTACGGACCTCGGACATCTTTCCGCCTATGTCTTTGCTCAACAGCTTTCATATCTAATTTATCTCAGTCTTTATTTCTTCTTGCCTCTAAAATTTCCCTACTGTTTCTCTGTCACCAAATATTCCCTAAAGGGGATTTGACACCTAGGCTCAGTCTCAGATTTACTTTCACATCTTAGGTACGCCCAAACTTATATAGTTCCTCTAGTTATTTGCAGGACTCTACTCAGTTTAAAAATAAGGCCATTATTAAAAAGTAGTATGCCGAGATCTGCTAACATCTCATGATTTTTTAAGTACGTAAATTTCATATTCCTATGCCTCAAAACTTGTTTAATTGCTATTAAAAAAGAATTTTTTTTTTTTAAATTCTAGCCTCACCCCTTAAGATTTTTACATTTTTTTAATTCTTAGAAATTATTCAACCGCATATTTCTTGACAATTATGAAATTGAAATTTTGACGATGCGACAGGGAAGCAGAGGAATTTGATGAATTTACCATTTGAAAATTTTTAATTAGACCTTATCTTAAAATTTTGAAAGGCTACCTAAATAATTCTTTTTAATATCTATATTTTATCTTTAAGGATTTCATATATCTTCCATTTTCCTTTATTTGGCTTCTATGGTTCATTTACCCATTTTCGTGCATGTTAAGAGGTTCCTGGCCCTCATTTTAGAGGTCGATTATTCGTTCATTTTAGGTCATAAAATAGAGTCATCATATCTAAATTAACTCTTGAAATTCTTATATGTTCGAAGCCCATTTATATTTAAAGATATCATAATATTCTTTATATAATACTTAGGCAATTTAAAATCATATTTAAATAGTTACTAAAATACGTGATACTTCAATATATAGTGTTTATTGTTCAAATATATCATAACCCTAAATATATTCTATAATATTTGGAATCATATTTAAATGGAGTTCCTAAAATTATATGATTCTTAATATCATGATCTCGATATTTTGTGGATTAAATATATCTTATCATGCGAGTTCTCGAATTTTTAGATCGCCATATGTTGCAAACTCTTTGATCACATATTATTGGTACTCCCAAATTCCTGCAATATGTCTAAACTCCCTCCCTGCACGTCTTCCTCCATCTTATTAAGCCCTTCCAGCTAAATCGACGCATGATGCTAATATTTATTCATTTTTGAATGATTCTCATCATTTATGCTCATTTTTTATCAATTTTCTATTCTTTCTTTCCGAATGCGAACCCCAGTAACTTGCTGGAACCCTTAATATTCATTTTGATGGGTTATATTTTCAAACTACTATTAAATTTAGCTTTCTAATACAATTACATTTCTCTAAATTTTATATTAAAAATAACCTGATTTAAATTTTATTGAATTATTTTTTCCCAAATTATATACTTTAATATTTAATTTCCAGATTCCAAATGAAGTCCAAGCGTAGCGTCATACGGGCCATATTATTCGTTCTTAGACTCCAGAAAAATGTCAGAGTTACGAGAGGTCGGGGTGAATCCAGAAGAGAACCTTCCAACCCTCATAATCGGCTTGTCAGGTAGTTAAATTTGAATTATATCTATATAATATAGTTTAATTTCAAATATCAAATTTTAAGACACAGTGATAGATTGCATATAAGCTTCATAACTCAGATATTATCTTGGACTAACTTCAAATATAACTTAAGATAATTAGCGTAAGCACCTTAGTCCTAATTCAAATTATATTCAGAGCCGAATCAACCAGGCATAGACGACGATCTTCATCGAAAAATACGCAAAGACATCGAAACTCAGCTCCAAGTTCTACTTTTCCTTTGAGGTAGCAAATTTCAAATTTAAAAGCAATCAAATCTAAATTTAGATCCCCCAGCTTGTTTCGCGCTATCGCGTCGTGTCCTTATAATGATAAGTTGGTGGATTTTGGTATGTTAATTAAAAATCATATTTTTATTATTATATTATGAATATGAATATCGTTATATTTATCGTATATCTAAAAGAAAAAATAAACGTCAAAAATCGTCGTATTCCCTTTAAATTAGCTGTGTTTATTTGCCATCATGAGCTGTTCTATTTTTACCCGCTCTTTTCTATTTTTGTCCTTGGCACGCCTAAAATAGGTTTCAATTGACTTTGGGTGGCTTATTTTGTTTGCAACGAAGGTCCTTCTTGTGGACCTTTGTTGTTCTCCGGAAAACCGCCTGCCTGCGATACTTCACACGTCATTTATAAGTCTAAATCTATTCGAGCGCCCACTGGCTCTTTTCCCTAGAAGAGTAAACAATTTTGGTGATATACCAGACTGCAATTTTGGCTATTCTTAATCACTAGCCGGATTTCCCGCCCATTTCTGTTAAATCCTGATACATCAGGCATTTTTAATCACTAGCAATTTTTCCCTCCCCCGAATTTTGGAGCTCTAGATTTTCTGAGTTATTCTCACGAAGATGGTAGGCAAAATGCGGTGCACGTCCCGAGTTTTCACCGAAAAATCTCGCCCTTTCCATGCAGAATACTTACCGCGACAATCCCGTTCCAAAGGTAATCATAATTCATAATTCGCGAATCTGAGTTGAATAAGGAAGCAGAAATTAGAGCTAATTTTGGATCTGAATATGAATTAAAAAGGAAGTTTTCTGACCATTAGTTATGAATAAGTTATGGTCATTCTAAACCTTGTCTGGGTCTAGGATATTTTAACCTAAATAAAGATAATTTTATATTTATAAATTAGCTTTTAAGACTTGGGTATTCAAATTTAAATCTTATTTTTAAAGACTGAATTGGTTGCCTTCTTTCCTATGACAGAAAATCCATTTTGACGCGCGTCCTTTTCCATATAAGGAAATGGGAAGAAATTTGAATTCTCATCCCTTTTGAGTCACCTTGAAAATGATCTTTCTTTCGACTTTACAAACCTTAGGATTTTACGCAAATTACGTCAGTATTTTCAAAATAGCCTCATTTTGCTAGATTTTTTGAGAGGATATCTTAGATTCTCTAAATCTTAGTGCTATTTTCTCCGAGTCTGATCCAGAACCCGTTCCTTTGCTAAGTTCGATTTTCGTGCGACGCCACTGGCGCCATTTGTTTATTGACTTAGCGCGTCGAATTTTTCCTTAGTGTTTTTCTATTTTTTTTTTCTTTTTCGCATTGTTTTCTGAAGCTTCTTCACTCTTTTCTCATCTGCTAGAGCTAAATTTCAAGCGCCGCAAAATCAGACCTGTTTTACTCGCATTGAATTCACTGATACTATCATTTTCTTCTGATAAATTCTAAAAATATGAAATTATCTAAGTTCAAATTTAAATCGCTCGATAGCGCTACCTCTTCAGGTAAAAAATATGCTAATTCTACACTATTTTGTTGATCTAAACAAGCCCGATAAAATTTCTTATAAACTAAAAATAACCAGTTATATAAACACAAAAAGGAGTTTTATATTTGATATTTACATATTCAAATTCTGCACCATTTTGTAGATCCCAACAAGATCTATCAAATCCTATAAGATAAACGGGATCTTATATTTTAAACTTAGGCGATTTTATGTTTTCTAATTTAAGGAGTCCATAATTTAAATAAAGGGGAATCTTATAGTTAAATCTTTAGGAGTCTTTTCCGGAATGTCGCAGCCGTACTCCGTCGGGTTGGACGACTCTCGTGGTCGGCCTCTGATTAGCGTTTGCGCTGGTGCAGCTCATACTTTGGCATCTACGGCCTTGCTTTGCAGACAGCAGAGTCTGGATGAACCTGCTAATAGGTAGGCCTTTTATTTAATGAATAATAGAAGATCTATGGTCTTATATATTGTCTCTTTTATGATTCGTAGAAACTTATACTCGTCCTGAGATCGAATGAAATATAGGATCAAGACTTAGAAATCACATTTTAACTTAAAAACTCTCTATTACTTCATCGAACTTTCCTTGACTTTGTATGAAAATGGGTGTGTCTTTTACTTTTTAAAAACTACAATAATAAGGCGTGCTTTTTTTTAAAAGACATTCATTCTGCGTCGACCTTTCATCATGCTTTGTTCTGATAAGGAGACGAGAAAAT
Source organism: Diploscapter coronatus (assembly GCA_964036155.1). Taxonomy (NCBI): domain Eukaryota; kingdom Metazoa; phylum Nematoda; class Chromadorea; order Rhabditida; family Rhabditidae; genus Diploscapter; species Diploscapter coronatus. The sequence goes on along the minus strand of OZ038422.1, from coordinate 48,719,918 downwards.
TTATTGACAGTCTTTCTTCGCTTCACTTCCCGACTATAGCCAATTCGGTTCTGTCTTCAAATATCGATTTTTCTTTTAACTATGCTTATTTTCTGATATTTAATTCTCTAATTATGATAATTAACCTAATTATTCCCTAAATAATTACATGTTCTGGTTCGATTCTTCGGGGTAATTGGCTAATTGCCGTATTTCCTCTAATTGGATGGCATACTCTTCTATTTTCCAACCCCCTAATTTTCGAAAAAAAAGAATTTTTTTAAAAATCGCCTTAAATCATCATCTAATGATCGTAATCAATTCAAATCAAAACTAAATCCACTTTCTACACTGAGGAACATAATAAAAACACTTCCTGTGATGAATTTAGTTGGGTAATGGGTAGTTCTGACATTTTAAAGCGCCCTTCAATTAAAGAGAATACGGCAGTTAATCTCAAAATCTAAACTTTCTATTTTCAGAGCGCTCGAAAAAGTCGCTAATGGAACGTTACTCCGAGGTGAAAATTTAACACCCTTTACAAGTTTAACAATGAAAAAGCTGTTTTTATGATCAAGTGGTTAGTCATAAGAACGGTTGTTCTGACGTAAATAATTTTATGACCACTTGTCGATTTTGCTGATTAAATGATAAATGATGGGCAGTAAAACCAGCTGGTGTACGCGCGCCAGATATCTTCGTGGCGCGTGCCTATCCCCATCACTGCTACAAAATCATCCTTATCAGTCTTAACCTTTCTTTAAACCTACCGCTATTCAACTTACCCTAAAATGGGTCAGAATTCGCTAAGATCTATCAACAGCTCTGAAAAATTCAATCGATCTATATCTTTGTATGACCCGAAAAAATCCAAGTCTAAAAGATTCCAAGAATTCGGATTTCAAGAGATAACGGTTATTCCTATAGGGATTTCCATGCAGCGGCAGTCCAGTACGAGTTATGAAGATCGGAAAAAATCTGGGGGACTCTTCCTGAAAATGGACGAAAATGAAAATCGACTTCAGAAGAAAGCAGTGAAATCGAATATGATCAGCATGTTTGGTAAGGGATTAATGTATCTATTATTCTAAATATAGGGATTTCATCAATCCCTCCTCTCTCCTTCTCTTTTCTCTCTTGTAATCAGACTATATCGATTTATCATTATCCTATCAGTCAGTGTGATAAGATTAGTCGATAATCTTTATCATACCATTATTATTCTAATTTTAGGCGCATTATTAGCTATCGAACAAGAGGATGAATCTGCGTTGAAACTAGTGTTAACTAAGCATCCTTTGGAAGTTAACGCCTATTTAAATTCAGGTAAATTATTTAAAAAAAAAAACTGAAAATAACTTCAACTCAACTATCTCTGTTAATAATTCGAGTTTAAGATAATCTTTATATCAATTTTAGGTCAATACGCCGAACACAAAACCAAGTGGACATTATTAGACGTCGCGTTAAACTTAAAGAATTTCGCCTGCGTTAAGTTACTTCAGGAACACGGCGCCAAAGAAAATCCATACAGTAATTCGGGAATTTAACGCCAAGAATTAGCATATGTTCAAATTTAGTGGACACCATAACTAAGCGTAGATTAGCGCTTGAAGAAGCCATTGACGAAACTTCTGAGAGTATCGTTGCTTTAAGGGTCGGGCCTCAGAATAAGGTACCTAGCATTGTTAATAATTTGTGGAATTTTCGATTTTAGGAATCAGACAAACTTATCAGGGCGTTATCAGCGCATTTATCAGTTCTAGAAAGGATGCGTAGCGCGTTATCAATAAGAGATCTGCCGTCAAGTCCTGAAGATGCTAAAGTAATTTTACCTAAAAAATATTTTTTAAACTTTAAAACCTAGGCCGAAGCCCATTCCTCTACTTCGGTAGGCATATATTTTTCGCCTCCTCAGGATCACGATGAAATTATCGTGAAATACAAGGGTACTAATTATATTATAACTTAAAATTCAAAATCTTCATTTTTAACTTGTAACTTGTAAAATGAAATATCCAAATCTTGCAATTTCAAATTAAAAGAAACAGAAATTATGCTAATTTTCAGTGGAATGGTCAGTTTACCCCAACTTCGCAACGACGTTTGGAGATTATGTCGAAGTTGACATGACCCAAAACCCAATAAGCATTCGAGGCCTGGAGCCAGGACTAAAGCTGAGCTTTCGAATTTCGGCCGGAGGACTTCACGGATTTTCCGAACCTTCTATTTGCTACCCGTTAAATATCGAACTGTCAAGTAAGAATTTAGGGATCTTTTATTACTTTTATGCTTTATTTTATAAAAAAAAAGGAATCCAGATCTAGAGTGCAATTGAGTTAGGATTTAAAAATATACATGGGGCTGGTTGCACCACCACCCCCTGAGTTAGGTCTGAGAAAACTTGACTTTTCTGTTGAACAAAAAGTGGAAAATGTTATATTTCTATGATCTCAAAGAGGGTCCTATGGTTTTTCTATGAATCCTGAAAATTTTAGGTTGGAACGAGGTAGATGGTCGCCGTGAAGGCTGGGATGAGCATATTGAAAATATCTCGAGTCTAACTGACAAAATCGAAAAGCACAGACAATCATTAGTTTGGCAAAGGGGTAAGCTTTTTAATTCACTAAAACTAGCACAATTTCAAATTTTAGTATTCCCCGCTTCTGATTCTTTGTTGAAGAAGAAGAAAAACGGCATCAAAGAGTTGTTCACCGCTAGCTCGAAATTTACAAAGCATATCACTCGGTATGTGTAGCATTTTAATTATTAGCATTACGCCAATTTTTAGTGGTGTCTATTTGGCCTCGTTAATATACACGGAGGGTAAAGTCTTGTGCTCTGTCGATGACTGCTTACCTATTTTGCCGGTATGTTAAAGGTTGGCATGCTTCTAAGTATCGTTAATTTCTAAGATCGATGAAAACGTTACAACTTTGTCGAAAGATGATCATCATTGGCTCATGAAAATGTCGCTTTGCTGGGAGCAAATAGGCTCGCTAATTGACTCAAACCCTAACGCATATGCTAATAATATCTCCCTGAGGTAAGCGTTGGCAAACGTTAATTTCCTAATTTGGCAATTTTTAGCTTCCGAACCAAGCTCATTAACGCTGCAATATCTATGCACCATGCGCTAGGTATCAAGGATATCGGTCACTTATATTATCTACCTGTGACATACGAAAATTCGATCTTCCTAGTCACCGTTAGATTTTTAGACCAGCATCAGCAAGTCCAGGTATATAACATTGAAAAAAACTATCGAAGGATAAAATTTTTCAGGGGCTAACGCTAAGATGGCTTACCTTCGACAAACTATTGCGCAAGAAAATGGCATCACCCGCTGTAGACGCGCTAACCAAAGAAACCGTCAATATTCTGAACTTCTTTGAAAGTTCCCAGATACCACTGAAGCGGTACGGTTACTGAATGTCGAATGATAAAATGGTAACAAATGGTAACTTTAGGGGGTTGTATCTTTGCTACATGAAACTCCATTCTTCTCTGAACACCATTCGAGTAGTGGTACCCGACAATTTACCATCGATGCTACCATTTGTGCATGTGAGGGACAATCCACACGTTACCAAAGAGGAGTGGCAGTGGGTTAAGGTGTGTCTAACAAAATGCTACCAAATGGTATCTTCAGTGTCGAAATTTATATTCTTTATCCAAAAATGGTGCCAATTCAGTCGACCGACATCAATGAGCCCTTCGAGCCCACACCCGCGCAGTGTGAACTTCACCGTCAACTTTCAACTGCCACCCAAACCCTGCTTCACGACTTGGATATTGACTCAGATCTCGTTCCGGGTCATAGACTGCATCACGCCGAGATCATCGAGCCGAGTCCCGATGTTTCAATTATTTTGGTAAGAATATGATAATGTGTAGCAGAAATGTTAATTGCAATATAAAAATCTCAAATTTTAAAACGTGCTACTTTTTAGCTGCTCCCAAGAGCGGAAGAAGTCTGCTCCGCGCCCACTGGTTGCATGGTCTCTACGGACTGTTCCGAGCAACGCAGAGGGTGCTCTAGCATTCCAATACCGGTGTTTGAAATGAGTAAGCGTGTTAAAATCGAATATCTTAACAACCGTTAAATTGTAGTTCATCAATGCACGTATCAGCCGGAATTTATCTCCACGTACTGTCGACTATCCATATTCTTAGAGCACTACATGATGATCTCGCAATATGAGCAGGTATACTGTCTGATTTTTCATAGCGATACTAACAAAAATTACAGCGCAAATGTCTGTTGGAAAACGATATCAAAGTTTATAAAGCTCAATATGATGTGTTAGCCGAATTTCAAAAGGAGCTGGATGAAATTTGGAAGAACGCTAGGTGGATCAGTAGGATTGCTACTGAAGCGCGGGACAAGCATGTCAAGTACGGATTTTTTTTAGATTTGCTAGAATTTGCCTATTCTTTCTAAATTTCAGAGTGTCCCGTAATGCCGTTCCTCTAGGCCGTTTACTGGCCCCTCTAAAGCCCCAATATCTTGACGACTCAAATGATGTCGGATACCATTCGGATCAGGAATCCAACGGAACTTTGAGAGTCCGGAAAGTGGCGCATTTGCCCACAAACAGACCACGCTCATTGCTAGGATCTCCACAAGAGAGCTACAGGGATATTGACGCGTAAGGATTGAACTCTTTTAAAGGAAAAAAAAAACTGATTCTCAACTAAATAATTTAGGCTATATCGAAGAAGAAAAATCTCTATGGAAATTAAGCGTCGCGCTTCGGACATTGATAACAAGATGGAGAATGGAAACATTTCCGGCGAAAATTCGACCAACCACCTGCCGGATCGACCTACTGAGTTGCGTATGCCCGCCGGGACAGTTACCGTGCATTCCGCTTATGATTGCAATTTACCGAGGGGTACGCCTGTCAGATTGTCGATAAGTGGGAATACTACCAGTTCAGAGGTTTATATTATCAAAATTACGCCAAAAACGAACATTTTAGGTTCTCTCGCTAGTCCTGGAGCAATTCGCTAAATCTAGCGCTACCCCAGACACCGATATCCTTCTACCTGATGCTAACGACTATTGCATCGTAGCGGTAGTCGGGGAGAGGGAAAGACGATTGAAGGTAGCTAAAATTAACACGTTTAAAGTTAACGCGTTAATTTTAAGGATAACTTCCCGATACTTAGACTCCAACCGCCCTGGTCGAAGGGTAAACTTTTCGTGCGAAGGAGAGATGATCTCTTGGCCGCTGTAGCCATAGGTAACGAAGCTGCGGTTTAACTGTGTCACGAATCTGCAAAAACCCAAGTTATTGCAAAGTGTGACGCACTTTTAATATTGCCTTAATTCTATCGAATCTCATGTGTCTATATATAAGCATAGAGTTTTTATATGTCCTGGTCATGTTTGATAGTTATCTTTAAATTTGTAATTGTCATATATCTGTGATGATACTGATATTCCATAATTTACAATGAAACTACAAATTTTCGAATGATCTTCACCTTTATGTAAACATTTATTATATAAAATGAGACCGAAAAACAGTTGATAATTTTGTAAAAATTAAAATAAATTTTTTCCTTAAACATTTTGCGAGTGTAATATGAATATTTTGCTCAAGATAACAAACTCTAACGCGTTATCCACTGCGTTAATTAGTCTTCTAATTCGAAAAAAATCAATTTAGTGGATAAATAAAATTCGAGGTTTCTATTTTATGTGTAAATAAGAACATTTTTGGCTAAATTATAATAGAAAATCTGAGAAAAGTTATTTAAAAACAAGGAAAAATAAATTTAGGACGATGTTGTGAAATTGCGTTAATTCAACATATGACTAGTTGAGTAATACAAGATTTTTAAGATAGTATCCGAAATTTGAAAATATTCAGAAAATCCTTAAAAATAAACAAAAATCATCGATTATTCCTCATATTCATGCATGGAACGAATGGCATTATCTTGAAATATGACGTTATTTCAACAATTAACGTAATAATTTCAGTTTGCCTATGAAAATGGCTGTAGACTTTCACGGAAATCACGATTAAACATACGAATTTTGACTTGGATGGAAAATTTCAGTAGAAAACAATTTAAATGAGGCAAGCATAGAAATACAAAAATTGTATGTGTATGAAAAATATGGAAGGAGGAAACACCGAAAATGTCCGAAAACTTAGGGGAAAATATTGAAGTAACCAAATGATTAAATTGTTAAATTTGTATACGTAAAGCTAATATTCGTGGAAATGGTAGATGTATTACATAATTAAACGTCAAACACAACATGAAGGAGCTCAAAAATTAACATATTGTCTAAAAATCTAAATTTTTGAACTCGAAAAATACAATATCATCATCAAATAAAAACTAATGACAAACGATCATCCATCATACCAATAAGATAAAATATTCAACTTTAAATTCGCTATATAGAAATCTGTGAATTAATCATTTTTGTGGAGCACTTCACATTACAATAAATATCGTGTTTCTTTCGCTGTTTCCTAATATAATAAGTAAAAACGTCGAAAAACAATCAAATTATGTACTTTTCGAAGCAAAACTTATAATAGAAATCAATTCAAATTCAAAGTAGTCCATTATAAGTTTGAAGAACAGTTTTCACATCGAAAAAATGACAAAAGTTTCGTAAGTCATATGAAAAATTTGAAGAAAACCTTGAAGATTCGGTTTGGATCTAGTTATATTGCTACCAAACAGTTATGTTATGGTACGGGGGGTTTCATATATCCTCTTCCGGATTTGATACATTCCCGGATGTCATATGTTCACTGATTACGTCATCAGCTTCACGTACGAATTGTAGTTGGAGACGTCGCGTTTGAGGATTTCACTGAAATATTAAAGTGAAGCTCAGCTTTAAGAAGGAATTTCATATATCAAGATTTAATACATCTGCATCATATTCACGATGAAGATAGTATTTCATTATCAAAAGAGTTCATATATCGCAACCATTTGGATTGTTAAATTTATGAAACTCAGATTTAAAAAGGTTCCATATACTGAGATTTCATATGCCCAAAATTTCTATATATTCAAGGGATTTGATATAGTTGTTAATTTCTTACCGAACAGGTCCCATGACTCTTTCGAATCTGGCTCGGTCGAGTTTTACGCACTTCAGGTGAGTCTTAGCGACGACGGTAGCTGCACGAGGTCTATCCAACAGAAGAGCAATTTCTCCTGCAAATTTGAATTAGAAAAAGATATTTTGGTCTTCACTTTTAGTTTATTAACATAAGATTAACAAGAAATCGATATTATAATTATTTATTCGTCTTTTTAAAATCTTCTTACCAAAGTAATCAGAAGAAGACAAATGCCCAACGACCTCAAACGGAGCGTCGTCAGATCGCTTCTGAAGAACGGTAGCCTCTCCCTCGAGGATGATGAAGAACTCATCACCAGGTTGACCCTGCAAGTTAACGCGTTTGCTTATTTTAAAGTACGCTAGTTTTTAATAAGTTAATGTCTAGCATGCTAATTTTACCTGTTCAACAACGTGAGTTCCCGGCTCGAAATCGCATCTTTCCAATGCATCGGCGACGTTAGCGCGCTCCCATTTGTCAAGGTCCGCTAAATTTTATCATGTTAGCTTATAGTCTAATACTAACGTTTAAAATTTAACATAGCACTAAAGTGCACTTATAAATTTATAAAAAAAAATCTCATTATATGTTAAATTGTTTGTTCCGCAGATTTTCGATTTTCATATACCTCTCCTACTTCTTCAAAGCGCGCTCTACGCGCCCATTTTTCTGCATAGTTTTGGCGACTTCACGCAGCGCGCTATTTTCTCGCGAAATAGCGTGAGAAAGTACGAGATTTTAGACGGAAAAGGCGAATATTCAGGGCGTCTTTAAAGGGGACCACGTCATCTTCGAATAGCAAGGGGAAATTTCTTTGCCTTCGGGGGTTTTATTCTATAACCCTCTCAAATTTACATGCTATTTTCTTTTTAGCATTCTTTCTCCCCTTTTCTCCCTCTTATTTTCGTTCTCTCGTTTCTCTGTACTCTCTTCAATTTCTACACTCTCCCACCAATCGACTCTAGGCTCTGCGATGGCTTTAACTCAATTCGGAAGCGCTGGGAAAAGGACGGCCGAAAAATATGATTCCCAAAAAAAGAATAAGACATCTCTTTCTCTGACAAAACAAATCTCAAGAAACAAGGCAGAAATTTCCATAAATTAAAAGAAATCGAATTTTTGCAAAAACCCGGACTCACCGAGGATCTGGACCTTCGACAAGAACTCGTCATACATTTTTCGCTTTCGCATCACGGAGCCCATAAGGATTCGTCGGTAGGACAATCTGTCGATAGCCCACAATTTCACGTCAGTCTGAAAGTTTTTTTTTTCAAAATTACTATTCCTACCCCATTATCACTTAGCCATTATGCCATAATATCATTTTTGCAAAAATTAACGTCTGACACAATCACTAGACTGATACGCCATAGCCAGTAAAATGGTTTACCTTGGCCTTGACAGTCGCTGCTCTGGGTGTTCCGTAGATAAGAGCCAATTCTCCGAAGGAGCCGCCTTCGTTGATCGTCAGCACATATTCATTGTTCACATAGACGTCGACGACCTGATAAAGAAATTGCTATCTGTGGTAAGAGCAAATTAACTGCGATAAGAAGATTTAAATACTGATAAGAAAGATAAAATGATAAGGATTTTTATCGCGATGAGATAAAACTCACTCCTTTATCGATAACGTAGAAGTTATCTCCCTCTTCGCCTTGTTCGATGATGGTTTCTGCGGCGGATTTTTCCACTGGGAACATCGCGTCGTACATCGTCTTTTGTTCGTCGTCCTAAATTTTCAAATTATTGATTTTCCAATATCGATTTCTAAATTGTTTTTACCTCCAAATGAGCGAATAGTAGATTCTTGCTCATGGCGGCTTCCAGAGACTGTCGTGTGGCGTCATCTTTCGGAATGACCACCTAAATTGATTTTTTGTCTAATTTTCTCCCAAATTTGCATTTTCTTGAATTTTCATTTTGCAGAGAATTTCTTCTGGAGATCAAAGCGAGTGGAAAACCTAAGCAGAGCAATTATTACACTTTTCGAAGATCTCTTATCTTTGAATTCTCTCTTTCTTCTCTTTCATTTGTATCATCTTTATCACCCTCCTGCGTCATAACATCAATACAACATTCAATCAGAAAACAACAATGAAAGAGAAAGTTCGCGGAAAAATTTTTCGAAAATCCAGATTTTTCTATGGAAATTGGAGGCTTTCCATGAATATCACCCTGTTTCCATAGAAATTTTTAGATGAGAATCAAGTTATTATTAAAAATGAAGTTACATCCATTTTAGAAGAGTTTTTAACAAAGACCAACTCTCCCCCTACCTTTTTGTACTCAGTGTCGTCCTCTTTGATTGGTTCTGCCGAAATTCCGGTTCTTCTGCCGGTCGCTCGTTTAGGTGGCTCAATCATAATATCGTCTTCGTCGGGCTGATCTTGGGTCCGACCTTGCTCCTAAAAATTAACGTATTTTAAAGTTTGCAAAATGTATACTGCTAACTTCAGTAGAACTAGTGTTTTTTTCTCAGATTTAATAAAATTTTATAATTATTAAAATTTAGTGTCTAAAAAATCCTACTTTAACTTTGGCAGACATTTTCGGAGGAATGCAACCACAGCAGGGAAAAATTTTGAGGCACAGCCGAAAAATACACGCGCTCAGCCGAAAGCAAGTGAAGAAGTTTTTGGAAGAAGAGTACCCAACGGGGACGTGGTGGAATTCAGAACGAGAGAAAAAAGAACATAGAGAGGCAGAGAAAAACAGCAAACTTATATGCCAGTCGGCTTCGCGTTTTCAAAGAGCAGGGAGGGGCCCGCATAAAGTGGTTGGTATGGGAAAATAACGTTAGTTAGAGATGTAGAGTTATGAATGGGGAACACACTTAGCAACAATAGAGGGTGAGAGGGTCAAATGTGTGTATGTTTCTACCCAGGTGAGTGCAATCTAATGGGTTTATGGTCATTCCTCTGAACCTGTCTTATGTTAATTTTTGAAAAATTTAAACCACTTAACTAACATATCCTTTAGTTTAATTGGTATTATTTTTAATTTAATTTTACATATTGCATATATTGTATATTGAGCATTGCACTCCTCTTCGACAAATAATTATTTTAATTGCATCTAAGACAAGATATATTTGTCATATGTATTCTGAGAACGGGAAGAATTTTCGTACATCCCAGGCGGCTTTTACGTCTTATGCTTAATCATAGGAAAAAGGCTGGCTAAAGAATAAATCAATATTCGTTTATCGCCGTCCATAAAAGGGGTCTCCGCGCGCTTTTCCTCTCCCTCAAACAGAGAAAGGCATCGCTAATTGAGCCAGTGGCGGCTCGAGAGTAAAATGCACCTGCTCTATGCGCGATTGAAACGAAAATCCGGCTGTACTTTAGCCCGAAACTTTAATTCAGCAAACTTTGAATAATCATAACTCCGTAAATCTCTAATTGAGGCCCATGGGCTTCTATTTTCAGAGGTCCATTTTTCGGAAAAGTAAAAAACTTTAGACCATCATAACTTTTCATCTGATAATCGTAGAAACAGAATCAAAAGTAAATATGCTCTATACAATCTAGAGAATACATAGAAACACTTTACAGGAAGGCTTATGATGGGTACCAATTAGTTCTGGCATTTTGGGGAAGCGGTGAGCTTCTATTGGAGGGGGACTTCAATTAGATTTTACAGTATTCGTTTGATATTTGAAATTTAAAAAAATTCATATATGAAAATGTCCCACGAGTCAGGGCTACAAAATGATGCCAGATTTACGTGGATTTTTATCACTTTATTTTGCTAGTATCAGTGTTAAACGTCAATAACTTTTCAAAAGGTGTATAATTGTTGATAGAATTTGCATAGAAATACTCGTCAGGTCATGCTCCACAAAACTATACCAAATCTGTATAGATTTTGATTATCTGCACCAGAGATATTCGCGTTTGAAGGTCGCATGTAAATTCGGCGTGAAATGATTCGCCCGCTCAAGAGCGCTCAGCAGCGTTAGTAGCACCGCGGTAAAACTCATTATGCGAAACCGAGAGCGCATACAAATCATGGAATCCAAAGAGACCTCATATATTTCTGAATAGAGGTGAGAAGAGTTGAAAGATACAAATCTATCTATGAAGAAAACCTAAAGAAAGAATAAATTTACCACAAAAATAATGATAAAATAGCCTAGTAAAAACAATGTAATCTCATTATAAAACACGATTTGCTAATTATTTACCTTAGGGTTTTCAATAGCGTCATCCTTTTTGGTCGGTGACGACGGTGAAGGTTTGTCAGCGCCAACTTTATTGGAATCTTGCTGGGCCTGGCCCCGATTCCTCCTGTTACCACTCAACTTCTGACCCATCGCACTATCATCCGACGCTACCAAAAATAATACTGGTGCTAACCACCTAATATGGTAGCAGTGTTAAAGGATACAAATCCGCGAATTCACAAACGGCTCGGATAATTGAAATTGAGTGGAAAAATCGAATACCCGGTCCGGGGACTGGTGTCACTGCTAAAGACAGAGAAGTTGTATATGTGTTGAATAAAAAAATAACGGCAGAAATAGTGGAGAGAGTATGAGAATTCGCTAGAGTGAGAGAAATAGTATGAAAAAGTGAGAGACAAAGAAGCAGAATCCGAGAAATAGTATGGGGCAGAAACGCAGAGAGTGGAAATGCTAGCAAGTTGCCTGCAGTAGCAGCAGCAGCAGCAGGAATGCAGAGCCGCCCTATCTTTTCTCTTTTTCTCTCCAATTCGCTTACCATTTCTTCATTTTCTGACTGTCTAAGAGTTCTGTTATTGCAGTGCTATTTCTCATCCCAAGAGAATCGATAGCTTAGTGGGAGGAAAGGGAGAGAAAGAATGGGGAGAAAAAAGCGAGAAAGAAAGGGGAAAAGGGAGAGAGAGAGAGAGAGAGAGTGCGAAATACAAGGCCCCTTGCTTGTCATCGTATTTTCCATGGCACACGTATTTTCATCTCTCTGTCTCTTGACCAACTAAGCTATTTCGTCAATTTTTCGCTTCTTTAGACTTCTGTTAATTCCCCTCTCTTCAAAAGTTCTCACCCTCTTCTCCCGAAAAAATGAATATAAAGTCAAATTCTGTGGAATTTTTAGCTAGAATAAAAGCGGTCGGGGGAAAATCAATTTATGCCGGAGAAATGGTGAAAAATATCGACCAATTTTGCCGTGCGGAAAAAGATGAATGAAACTCCAACGCTAAAGAGGCGGGCCCTAGAATCTTGACTAATCAATCAAATGAAAAGAATGAGTATACTTGAAATATAGCGCATTTTTGCTGAATTCAAATTTAGCAGATAATATTTGAGTTAACATGCAAAATCCTGCTAAAATATCACTCAACATAAGTGCCAATGTTAAAAATATGTTACGCATGGGGTACCTGTATTAAATATCCCCGAAATTTTAAAATCATGTAGCTTAGATTTCAACATAAGAAATAAGACGTTAGTGCGTCATAATGCCTAATTAACGAATTATACGTTATCAGATAAGCGCCTAAGCGCCGTTGCAGACCCACGGACTAATCAATTCGATACGCAATTGCGCGTCCGGTTAAATCAGCGCATAAACGCACTGAATAGTCGTAGTGACAATAAAGATAAATGATAAGGCCATTTCGACTGAGAAATCGATGAAATGCGATGACATTTCCGGGTGTTTTTCGTAGAGGTAAAAACATTGTCGAATTCCAGTTTTTCACGACGATTTAAAATCACTGTTTTCGAGAAAACACATGAAATACTTCAATATTTTAAGTGCAATGCTCAATATATCTTAATATTTTATATTTTGAAAGATAAAGAATGAAACTTAAATAAAAACACACTAACCTGAGCCCTCTGTTCGTTCAGCTTCTCAAAATGCTCCTTCAGGAATAACACCGGATTTTCGGGCTTGTGGATACACAGGGCCACTGAAACAATTTATTCAAATAAAAATTTCAACTTTTCAAAAATTCTACGTGAAAATCTAATATTCCTGCTCAAAATGTTTCATTTTTATGGTTCAACCCTCAGTTTTCGCAATATTGTGATGAATAAGCGTAGAAAATAATGCCTAAGTTTTCGAACAAAGCATTTGATAAATTTAAAGCATTCTCATTACGGTAGGCGAGAGCAATTGAATAGAGCCTAATTGCACGAAAAAGAAATAAGAAAATCGAACATTTTCTGAAATATTTCATCACCAAATTCGATAAAGTGCCTGTGATTTGCGAGACTTTTCAGGTAAAGTAGGGATTTCGCAAAGTCGATTAATTCTATCACATGTGCCGGAAATTCTATGGGTGTGACTTCTTAAAATCGTCTCTTTGAAGGTTCAAACATCAATATTTTATATTTCTTTAAGAATATCTCATATATTCTCTTTAAAAAGAGGATATATGAAATCCAGTGATTGACTGACCGATGGCCTCCTTAACTAGTTGCTGAATGTTGTGTCGCTGTACGTAGGCCTGGCACTGGGCCAGTTGGGCCTCCTCGTTGCCGCCCGCCGACATGCTACCAGAGGCGCGCTGAAAAATATTGATTTTTCTAATTTATCGTTTTTCCAATATATAGATTAATAAGTCGGCTTATCGATTTTATTAGACATTCTGAAAGAGCGCATCAAGAGTTACAAAATTATGTAAAGTTTGATAGGAAAACATTGATTTAAGAAAAGTTATATGTTTTTTTCGATTATTATTTCATAGAAAAATAGAGAGCTCCAAGGGCAATAAGATGATGCAACATTTTCAATTGTTAGCAAATTTGTACATAGTTTTATAGAGCTTTTCTAGATCTACAAGATGACATTGGATTCAATAAAAATTATATCGATCTTTATGAAATAAACAATAAGTTTATGAAATTTCATATGGAGAAAAACATAAAACGATTATTAGTATTAGCTTTGATTTTTTATCTAGCATATTAATTCTTAGAATTATTTATAAACATATTCAATTCGTTCTAGTCGTTGATTAATTTGTCGTCCAGAAGTATGACGATGCAGTTTAGTAAATGTCAAATTCTGCTTCATTTTTCCAGTGTCCCTATCTCTTCTCATTATCTAACTTCTTTTTCTTCCTCCCTCTCATTTTGTAACTCACTCTCTTCTACTTCCGTGTAAGGCAAAGGGAAAATGCTTTTAGTCTTGCTCGAAGACATCAATGTTCTTTCAGGAAAAGGGGCTAGAGACATAGCCAGATTTAGAGGGATCAGAGAAAAGTAAAAAATGAAAAATAAAGAAATTCTGAGAGAGAAAAAGAAATAGAGAAAACAGATTTTCAGAAGTTGCAAAAAACTCTTTTCTATTACTTTTTAAAATGAACAATTGCAAAACGATTTTCTGAAATGATGATAAATTTGAAATAATTTTGCAAAAGATATGATATTTCATGCGAATCTAAACGGAAATTATCTGGGGGCTGTTTTTCCGAGTTTAAGTTAAATGAAATGTTATCCTACGTAACTGAAGTATAAAAATAAGATGATAAATGAGAAAGAAAGCTGGAAAGCCGGCTGGAATATATCTCGAGAAATGTCAGAAAATGGATTGCTAGAGGAAGTAGAATATGGAAAAACTTAGTCTTCAGAAAAAGCCTAAACTTGCCGAAAATCATGCATATATTTGCATGTAAAATCGAAGAAATTCAGGATTCGATCATAAATATATGAAAATTGTATAGAACTAGAGATCTTTGAGAATAAATATGCTAATTATACACGTTTTGATACACAAAATGGTGATTCTTATGTAATTGACCGAAATTATATTATCGCTGAGAAAAATTTGATTAAATTAGTTTTAAATCGATCAATTTTAAAAGAACCAAAAGAGCGGCATTTTTCCCGAAATATTAATGATCAAGATTCGAGAACTTGACATGTCACATTTCGTTTCAACATGGTCTCTAAGATAGAAATCATTGATAAAAATTCATTTTCAGATTTATAGACCCGATGAAAAAATGAAATTGTTCAATTTGAAGTCATTGTTTAAAATACAAAGAAAAATGAAATTTTGAACTTTTGAAAGGGGATAGCCTTGCAAAATTTCGAGTGAATCAATGCATGAATTAGAGATTGCTTGGAAGTTGGGGAAAGAAAAACAGAAATCAGAGAAAAATCAAAATGGTGAAAAGCATCAGACCAAGCGATTATCGCTGCATGAAATTGAGCATTTTTGAGAGATCACATAAAAATGAGAGGGCGAAAGAATTAAAATCTCGAGAAAATATGGAAAATCGCGAGATTAAAAGAAAAAGAAAAGTCGAAAACAGTATGAAAACTGAGAGAGTGGAAAGATGAAAGACGCTATGACGCTTTACAATCATCTTGTAGAGAGCGAAGTTGCTTGGGCGGGAGAAATAGTCTGGAAAATCGAGAGAGCGCAAGAAGTTAGACATGGAGAAATAGTATAGGGAAACAGAGAGGAAAGGAGAATATGAGATAGACAACAAGCTTTACTAGAGATACATTGATATCCGAAGAATGATAGCTCATTAAAATAGACCTTTAAAAATCAGAAAAATCGATAATACTGCATTGTGTCATCCAATAAACTATTGTAATTTAAAACTAGCATGCATGTTTGTTCATATTATTTCTAGTCATAAATAACTAAACTGACGCTGAATTTAGAGTATGTTAATTTTGAAGTCAAAATAACTTATTGAATGAAACAATATTATGATGACGTTACAAGTAATCCTGTTACGTCACGCCGAAGATTGTTATTTTCTAAAGAAGCTGATAATAGATTTGATAATTTTTGATCGCGCTTTTCAAAAGCGCAAATTAACTTTGCCCCTCGCGCGCTCTTTTCGCAAAAAGGAGATGCGTGACAAAATTTGTCCCTCCGCATTAGATAAAAACAACAAGGCGAAATAGCATATGTTAAATGATAGATTTAGAGAAAGAAAACGGAAGATAGTACGAAAAATGAAGAGAGTGGAAGAGAAATGGAGGAAAAGCTGGCCTAACACAGAGTGAATTGTGAAGAGGGAAACGAGGGGGTTAACCAAAGATGGGGGAATAGAGAGGCAAATAATAAAGAAGGGAAGAGAGTGCAGAAAGGCAGAAAATCGATGAAGTAAACAAAGCGAGGGAAAAAGACGCAGAGACGACGACGACAATGAAGAGACGACAGCGTTTGTGATGTTTTCTCAAAAAATCAATAATTCGAGGCTGATCTTCACAGTTTAAAGCTGATCTTCGTGAATTTTTGCAGTCAATATTTCAGATTTGAAGTTCTCAGGGAAATATACAGGCGAAACGCAAGAAAGTCAGGAGTGTCGCTTTGAAAATTCGGCGATTTTGAATTTTATGAGATTTATGTCGATAGATTATTGTCGCATATAAAGTATGAGAAACTCGATGATCATTTCAATAGGATTCTCCCATGTTATTATGCAATTCTCAATCGTCATGTGATAAAGAATAATGGCGCTCTCGGAACCGGACTGTATATAAAAATTCGGGAATCACACTTTTCTACGAAAATAAAAAATACCAGGCGGTTGTTACGTCATAAAAATAAAATTATAATGATGTGCTTTAGACTGAATTCTCGCTGTGCGACGACGTAAAACTGACTGAGATACGGCGCAGCAAGGTGGAGAAATTAGAAATCATAAGAAAATGAGAGAGTGTAGAGAAAAACCAAACTAGAGAGTATAGGAATGCGAGAGACGCAGGGAAACACCGCAGGCGCAAATCAATAGCGCTCTATGTCTCAGCGCTCTCTACTAAGCACTCTCTATTTCGATATAAAAGAAAAAGAAAATATTAGCCGCGACGCGGCATGTCTCGCGTTAGAAAAGGAAAAAAACACCTTGCTAAGGAAATTCATATATTTCACCGCAGGCATACGATTTGCTATAGAGAATCTAGTAACCAGGCAACACGCTTGGAAAAGATGGAAAATGAAAAATATAATGGGTTTTAAGAGATTTAAGAAACAACGTTTAGAGAACTGGAGTTAGAGAAAGCGGAATCTCAGTCAGTTCCCCTTTTAAGTTCCATCAAGCGTAGTTTTTGTTCGGTGGAGTTCATTTTTGGTAGCATCTGAGAGCGCCATCTACCTGAGTTCTAAAATTTCTTTTTCTAAAATTTTCCGAGATTCTCAAATTTTCCGGGCTTTTCCGAAACTAACCGGACCCTATGCGGAATGCAAGAAGTAAGGAGTCATCCGAAAGACCGACTTCTAGAAAGAACTCCATGACAAATCAGGGACAGTTAACGGTAAGCAACTTTTCAAGAAAATTTTGGTCTTTCAACTTCAAACGCTTGTTACTTCCCAAAATTCTTATTAAAACGTTTTGAATTTGATGTCGTTTTGTAGATCAGGTCTTGCTCTACAATCCTATGTAGGTTTTGTTAAGCTTCGTCATTTTTCAAGTGACGTTGAATATGATGAAATAGATCTTGAGCTTGAAAAACGCAGATCATTCACTTTTTCCATAGCTCAGGAGATCCTTAGCAACGAAAGGGCCAAATTTGGCAAAATTCATAACGCGTGCCGCTTGGTGTATGCATCGACGTTAATTGACAAACATGTTTATTACCCATAAAGGTTAAGAATAGGCTTCAACGTCGACTGAATTATTCAAATTTAATTTTTTAACGCGCAAAATTTATGAGCTTGATCACCAATGCTGTTTACTGAACTTCAAAAATTCCGCTTTCTACTATTTTTAAGCGTCTGATTTGAATTAACTTGCCTCGAGATTATGAAATTTCATGACATATCATTTTGTTATGTTGCCCCGGGTGATAAAAGGTACCTAGTCTTGAAAAATGGCCTGTTATTTAAATTTAGAAGTATATACATGCTAAAAATTTTCAGATTTAAAGTAATTTTCGTATAGATTCAAAAAAAATCTTGAAAAGTCATGTTTCTTTAGTTTTATTGTGTGCATATGTCTAATAATTTAACAACAACTAGCGCATATAGCGTTAGACCAATTTTCCGTATACGCTATTATTATTTTTCTTTCGCCGGCTTAGTACAATAAATTCTGGGTGGAAGTGCGAAAAAGCGCTAAAAAAGTCGAAGCGCGAGCAACCTTTAAGTTTAAGTTCTATGCTTAAGCTGCTTTTTTCCGTTTGCTTGAACAATTTTCACCATACTTTCGAGATTGACTTCAAGAGAAGAGTGAGAGTGAGAAAAGTACGAACATAATTGGTCTTAGGAATAAATCCTGAATTTTATTGAACTCAAGATGTAATAAGACCTGAAAGTTAAACTTGAATATATCAGGCTCATATTAAAATTTTATTAGGTTTCTAAATATTTAACTTCAACATGTCAAGTCTACATTCAAATTTTGATGAAGTCCAAGTCTAATTTTAGTCAGGACTTATGTATTCTAATTTTAAAACATGAACTCCAAATTTGAACTCTTATATTTTAGGTTGTGGTTAGGGTCCGACCTCTAAACAAAGATGAAAAAGACAGAAGACAGTTTCAATGTGTATTTCCTTTGGACAAACAGGTATGTAATCCATATTAGTAAAGTCGGATTTCACATGTCCAGATATTCAAGGACTTCATATATCCCTTCCTTGTGAATAGCCCACTAATTACTAGCGGTCAGAAAATCTGAGATTTTGAATTTTTAGCGTATCTTATTAGTGGATCCGGAAAAATACGAGAATAATATTCTACGACAAAACCGACCTCACGAAAAACTATTCAACTTTGATGCTACGTTTGGGCCGAATTCTACTCAGGTAGCAAAATTTGTAACATCTCGTTAATCAAAGAAACACAATATAAAAAGCTAAGTCCTCTAAGAAAAGTATATATTTTAAATAATAAAGAAAAAATAGCGTTATTGGCGAAGCAGAGAGCGCTTAAAAATAAGTGAAAACGAATGCGATCAACGCATGTACGCTTAAATTTAGGAGGACGTCCACGCGGCGACGACGGGACCTGTGATAGAAGCGTTGGTCGCCGGCTACAACGCGACTGTATTTGCCTACGGAGCTACTGGTTTGTTTAACTTGTTCTTAGACATTATAGGAAATCGAGAGGAACTAGTGAATCAGGAAGAGAAATAGTGCTAAAATTATAGAAAAGTAAAGATGGAGAATAAAGAATTTTATCGAAGTCCAAGGTTTACGAAAATTTTGCGTCATCAAAGAGCATTAGAGAATGGGAAAATCTACAATAACAACGAAATCGGAAAATTGCTCTACGAAAAATATCTAAAGAAGCAATTTTCTATATTTCTTCCGAAAATAGAAATTTAGGCTCTGGAAAAACGTATACTATGATCGGTACGAAGGAAAAGCCTGGCTTGATGACCTTGTTAACTCAAAGTCTGTATGAAAAGATCAACCCCCAAGAGTATACAGTGCTGCTATCATATCTAGTATGGTCTAAATAAATTTAGCAAAATTCAATTTGTTAATGGATAGAATCATATAAAATGATAAATTTGATGAGATTTTAAGTCCAACCCCTTTTTTACTAAAGTTAAAAGTTAATTTTAGGAGATCTACAACGAACTAATAAGGGATCTCTTAAATCCTCAGTCCGGTGTGCTAGATTTAATGGAAGACGAGAGGGGTAACATTAGAGTGCCAGGTATATATATATATATATATGCTGTAAAAATTAACGTACATTTTTTAAATCGATAAAATTTAGGACTATCAACAGTACGAGCGCCGAACGTTAATAGGGTAAGCTTTAAAAATTTAATAAGAAAAAATAAAATTCAACTTACCCTCAGAAATGACTGCACACTTTGAAACGAGTTGAACATCTAGAATATGCTAATTTTTAAGAAAAAAGATTCAATTTTCATGAAAAGTGCCGTATTGTTCTATAGAGAAATGGCATTTCCCAGGTCTTTGTGTTAAAATTGATCAATACCTAAAATGAGGCTGACTGGGGGTTGTTTTTGAGAAAATGCGGTTGAGAAAGGAAAGAGAGGGGAAAAATCGAAGAGTGGTGTCGTTTCGTTAGATGAGCCTAATATGGGCAGAGACAAAAAACGAAAATAGCGCTTGGAAATTAGAGAGACTTAAAGACAGAACGTTGGAAATAGCATGTGAAGAGAAGAGGGAAGAAGATAATGAAAAGGGGGAATAATATGGATTTCTAAGAGATACCTGTGTGATAAGGAATTAGGGATTACGATTATCCTTGCTTATCGGCGAAGATCAGCTTTATCACTTCGGATTAGTCTAAGTGAATCGCTAAAATCTCTTATTTTCTCAGAATCACATGACATAAAACCCTGTCGCAAATTTGTAAAAATGCGACATGATTCTATTAATCGATGAAAATTGGAGAGATTACATGGACGATGTTTCGAAAAATCGTGAGTTGAGAGGAAAACCAGATTCTCGCAATTTTTGGTGAAATAGTCAGCTGAAGGGGGTGGAATTGTTGAAAAATGAATCGATAATCGTTCTCTTTTCTCTAACTTGTTTTGGAAATTTTTAACAAAATCAGTCCCGCCTCCTTTTTAACAATGAGGGCAGGGTATGATACCAAACAAATTCTCATCTTCTAGAACAATAAATACGAGTGCGCGTGTACCCGAACAAGAATGGGTGCATACTTGACAGGAAATATTCGAAGTTGATAAATTGTCTGGGTTATGTGGAATGACTGATATGGAGTGATAAGGATTTCTTATCTCTAACTTAGATGAAATATCATGAAATTTTAAGAGGACAAAAAAGAAGCTGAAGAAAATTGCGCTAGCAAATTTCGAACTGGAATACTGATGCAATAGGGGTGATCATTTCTTTCCCACTTCTTGGGAGGAAAAGGAAAGAGATAGGGAGAGAGAAAAGATAGAGGAAGAAAGGGGAAAAGAAAAAAGGAGTGAAATAACGAAATTGCCAAATTGGATTAGAATCGACTGCAGTGATGAAGACCGGAAATGGCCGCCTCACTCAAGATTCAAACATTTCTTATTTGATAAATTGATAAGCGAATCTACGTGAAAAACAAGACAAACAAATGGAACAATGAAACCGCGCCGATCTTTGCAAAAATTCAAACTTAGAAAAAGTAGGCACACTTTTTATGCATGAAAATTTGAATTAAAACCTCACCGCACTTTGCAAAAATTTGAATTTTGTAATATCAAAGCACATTTTTTAGATAATGCAAATCCTTCAAGAAGGCAATCTAAGAAGGACCCAGGAAGCAACCCAGGCAAATAAGACTTCCTCTCGGAGTCACGCACTATTGCAGGTAAATTATTTAATCTTCCACAAATTTAAATCTCGCCTCCTAAAACTCGAGCTCAGGTCACCCTGCTGAAAAATAATCGGCCATACGGGAAGTTGTTCATGATAGATCTAGCCGGATCTGAGAGAGCGGCTAATACGCAAGTATGAAATTAGCATAAATAAGATAGAACATACTTACTATAATTTTAGAATCGAGGTCAACGCTTAAAAGAGGGTGCAGCGATTAATCGAAGTCTCTTAGCGCTAGGGAACGTTATCAACTCGTTAAGTTCAAGTATTTTATCGAACCTTAATGAAAGTTTAATGATATGAGAATTTAGGTAAACCTGGCTATGTTAACTATCGAGATAGTAAGTTAACTCGGCTACTCAAGGATTCTTTGGGTCAGTTACTAAAATGGTGCCTAATGATAGCAAAGATGACAATTTTAGGTGGTTCCGCGAAGACTTGCATGATAGCCCACGTCACGCCGGCGAGTGGTAGATATGAGGAGACGTATAATACGTTGGTCTATGCGGCAAGAGCTAAGAATATCACAAATAACGTAGGGATTTAGATTAATTTGAGGTTGCTAATTGTTATCAAAAGTATGTTAATTAAAAAAAAAAACATCTTACGAGGGAGTTGTTCCCACTAGAAACTCGCGGATCTTGATGAAACTTACCAAATAAGGGCTTTCAATGACACTGATCACAATGGTGAAGTCAAAATGCGTAAAATAGGAATCTGAAAGAAGTTGATTTTTGACCGTTTTACTCGTATTTTGTGCAAGTAATGAGAAATTCGCTTGTCAAAAATGTATGCAAATTTTACAAGTTCAAAAATAAAGGGAAAAACAGGGTTTTCAAACTCCAAGTCCCTATTTTACGGATTTTGACGTGAAAAATATGATTGTCATCATCGAAAACTCCTATTTATTTGGGAAGTTTCACTAAGATTGGTGAATTCACATATTGGAACATTCCTTGTTAATTCTTAACAAAAATATGTTAATTATTAACAATAGCATGCTAGCTTTTAACAAAATATGATGATTTTTAGATAGTCCGAAATCGTCCCGTCTCAGCAGATGGTGCTTATTCTGAAGCGATGAAAGAATTGCATCGGGACTTGGAAAGGCGCATGCCTCACGCCGCCTCGACTAATCAATGTAGAAAGATTGAGTTTGAGCATTCAATTCTAAGCTTTGTCTCTTTTTACTAAACTAGTACAAGTAATACGATATAAGCTAATGAAATCTATATTTTGAAACTCATCAGATATTTTAGTAGACTCTTCTGTATAATTTGTATTAATTAGTCATTTTTATTACAGTATCCCGCCTGTCTCCATCTACCTATTCCGAGAGAGCTTCACGATATTCAAAATGGAACTCATCTAATGCGTCTTTGAAAAATGGGTTCAGGAAGAATGAGAATATTTCGGTAAGCTAAAACTTAGATTTTTATTAAAAACAATCGATTTCAGCCTAACACAAGGGAATTCGGCTCATTATTTAATCAGTTGAAAGAGCAATTTATTCAATTGACTTCTAAGCAGCAGGATCTGAGGTGAATTTGAGAAAATTAGAAAGAAGAAATAAGTTTAAAAGTTCAGGGAGAAATTGATGTTAGCAAACCAGGAAGCTTACGATTTCGAAATGCAACTTGTATCTAAGAAAGCAATTGTTAGCGCCTGGGAAAAGACGCAGAAAGGCGATATGGCTGTAGACAGCATAAATCGACTGAAAGCTGAATGTCGGGATATCGTAAGACTTTTGAAATCTTTAAAAGATTATATCTTCTTTAAAATTATGTGTAAATAAAAAATATGTATTTATTTATTTATTTTTAGGAAACCTCCTTACTACAAACCGTTGAACAACGCCAAAAAATCGAGAAAGCCCTAAGGAAGGGTGATGAAACTGCTGGTATCATAAATTTTAAAAATTAGCACACTTAAGGAACGTTAAATTTAGCTGCAATTGAGCATCGCATGAGAGGAATTTCTAACACCAAAGGGCAAAATGAAATGCTGGATTTAATCGTGAAAATGGCCCAGTTGGATGCGCAACGTAAGTAGAAAATCGATAATGGGCGGAACTAATAGTGGGGGTAGCCTACTCGGCGAAAAAATTACCGAGCGGTATTGGTCAATAATGATCAGTTTTTAAGCGATTGTTTTATGAGACGGTATGGGGAGATTTACCGCCCGGTAAAACAAAGCAAAGACTGGCAGATATAGACCAATATCGCTCGGTAATTTTTTCGCTGAGTAATGTAAATGCAATTTTGCTGCAGGGATTTCCGCGCTGAACGATTTGGCTATCCACGAAATGATCCTCCAAAAGACAGACACTTCTATGGCGAAACTGCAGAAGTATGAGTCACTAGCGGACAAGTTAATTGAGGGACAATTAGAGGGTAGTTAAATCTAATTAATTGCCCTAATTACCTGAGCTAATTATTCTAATTAAGACAAAGACCGGGAGCAATTAGAGCAGGAATATCGATTGGTGAAGAACCAATTCCACTATCATCTATTGCCGCTGAAGAATATTCAAAATGCAGTTTCATGGAACTCTCAGCTATTGCCTAGGATTAGGGGTGGATCTCCGAAGTAAGGAATTCCATAGATCCTATAAAGTCCGTGAAGATCAGTTTTTAAATAGGATTTCAAGTATCTTTTCAAATCAAATAATATCAATGTTATACCATGAAAAACAGCCTCGAACATAGGCTTCACATATCTCTTCAAACTTAAATAAATAAATTTATCATGAAGATCAGCTTTAAATATCGGGAATTTGACATACTAAGATTTCATATATAATTTTAAACTGGTGATGAAGTTCGAGCTTTATTCAAAGGATAAACTATAAACTAACTACGTTATTCAGAGAGGAAGTCCGGCGTCGTCCTTCCAGCCGAAAGCGCGATTCCATTCAACTCCCAATAATAGTGAACGGTCGAGAGAAGTTCCGGCTTTCCTCTAGTTCGGACTCGGGCGAAGGTTTTTGATCTAAATTTGAAATCTTTGACGAGCTCACTCTGAATATCATTTGTAAAATACATTATTTCCTACTCACTACCCTAAAATTCGATGAATTTTACAAATGATGAAAATAGTGTCAAACAGAATTTTTAAGGACTCGAAAAATTCAATAACCCCAAAAAGCGTCCATCTTTTCACCTAAAATGGCCCATTATTGGTGGTTTTCAAGCACCTTCCTCCTTTATTATTTTCGCTTTTCACGAATCTAATTTCGAAAAAAAGTTAAGTTTACAGAAAAGCGTAATTTTCGAGAAAAAAGGCGCTGGGGAAAAGATTAGTATCTCAAATCTGTCGGCAACATGCATATACAAGCTAAGCCGAAGAATATTTAATCCGTTTGAGAAATAGCGCCCGAAATTGAGAGGGGAAAAAGAAATAAGCCAGAAAAAATATTAAGACTCAGAGAAAGAGCCTGAAAATGACAAAACCGGCAGGAAGTTGTTAGAAACTCGAAGATTTTGAGATAAAGGGAAAGAGCATTAACTCTAAAGAGTACATGGAAAACGAATATACAGAAAAGGGGGTATAATTTATCTTCGAGAAGGCACTAGGATAAGATCTATGCAAATCCAAAAGATAGAGAAATATGTAATGCTCTGCATCAAGCAAGACTTCCTTCCAATAATTATTATAATGCATGCAAGGGTTTCCTTTCTCAGGCGCATAATATTCCATCATTTTTATAAAAGATGTCCCAAATATTCAAGTTGATAGGACACTTGATTTATCATTTTTGGAAAAAAGCTAATTCCTATTTTAGGTAGTGAAGAAAGCCCCTCCGGTCGATCTTATGAAAGTGAAAAGTTACCTGCCATTTAGAAGAAAAACTATCCAATATGATTGCAAAGGGGTGGGGTCTACATTTTTAAAGGCTCGCCCCATATTCAAGATTACTGTGATTACGAGTAGTTCTTTGTCCAATGAGTTTCAATTTCTGTACTTTGTTCAAATCTTATCATTTTACGGCTGTTTTCGTCTTTCTGTATGCTAATCTCTTTCTATTTTATGTTTGATCAAATAAACGCAATTTTTCAAAGTTTCACGAGTTTATTCTCCACAAATCGGCTGATTTTGCTACAAAATAGATAAAAATCATTTTACTATAATTCCTATTCAAAATAAATCAGTTTGAGGATGTGTTCACAGAAATGTTTGTTTGATGATATACAAGAGGGAGATCAGTTTGAGAGGAAGCTTGGATGATTTGGGGAGATTTCCTGGCAAGGGTCCTTGGATTAGCTCAGTAGCCACCGCGGAGGCGCAGGACAAGATGAAGGGTGGACTCCTTCTGGATATTGTAGTCGGACAGGGTGCGGCCGTCTTCGAGCTGCTTTCCTGAAATTTGAAAAATTAGGATTTATCCTGGAATTACGATTCTTTTCTCCAAAACTTGGTTTTTCAAGATTTAAAAATTTCTTACCAGCGAAGATGAGACGCTGCTGATCGGGCGGGATTCCCTCTTTGTCCTGAATCTTAGCCTTCACGTTCTCGATGGTGTCCGAGGCCTCGACTTCCAGAGTGATGGTCTTGCCAGTCAGAGTCTTGACGAAGATCTGCATTCCACCGCGAAGACGGAGCACGAGATGGAGAGTGGACTCCTTCTGGATGTTGTAGTCCGAGAGGGTGCGACCATCTTCGAGCTGTTTGCCTGAAAATTGGAAAATTAGGATTTATCCTGGAATTACGATTCTTTTCTCCAAAACTTGGATTTTCAAGATTTAAAAATCTTACCAGCGAAGATGAGACGCTGCTGATCGGGCGGGATTCCCTCCTTGTCCTGAATCTTAGCCTTGACGTTCTCGATCGTGTCCGAGGCCTCGACCTCCAAAGTGATGGTCTTGCCAGTCAGGGTCTTGACGAAGATCTGCATGCCTCCACGGAGGCGGAGCACGAGATGAAGGGTGGATTCCTTCTGGATGTTGTAGTCGGACAGAGTGCGGCCATCTTCGAGCTGCTTGCCTGAAAATTGGAAAATTAGGATTTATCCTGGAATTACGATTCTTTTCTCCAAAACTTGGATTTTCAAGATTTAAAAATTTCTTACCAGCGAAGATAAGACGCTGCTGATCAGGAGGGATGCCTTCCTTGTCCTGGATCTTGGCCTTAACGTTCTCGATCGTGTCCGAGGCCTCGACTTCCAGAGTGATGGTCTTGCCAGTCAGGGTCTTGACGAAGATCTGCATTCCACCGCGAAGACGGAGCACGAGATGGAGAGTGGACTCCTTCTGGATGTTGTAGTCGGACAGGGTGCGACCGTCCTCGAGCTGTTTGCCTGAAAATGTTTAAAATTATTATTTTTTCCAAAGAATTGCAATTGATTTCCAATTTTTGTTATTCCACAATGACAATATTTCCGTTTGTTTTTTTTCTTACCAGCGAAGATGAGACGCTGCTGATCGGGCGGGATTCCCTCCTTGTCCTGGATCTTGGCCTTGACGTTTTCGATGGTGTCCGAGGCCTCGACCTCCAAAGTGATGGTCTTGCCAGTCAGGGTCTTGACGAAGATCTGCATTCCACCGCGAAGACGGAGCACGAGATGGAGGGTCGACTCCTTCTGGATGTTGTAGTCGGACAGGGTGCGGCCATCTTCAAGCTGTTTGCCTGGAAATTGGAAAATTATTCTTTCATTTTATTTTATTTTTTCTTACCGGCAAAGATCAATCTCTGCTGGTCAGGAGGAATGCCTTCCTTGTCCTGGATCTTAGCCTTGACGTTCTCGATTGTGTCCGAGGCCTCGACTTCCAGAGTGATGGTCTTGCCAGTCAGAGTCTTCACGAAGATCTGCATGCCTCCACGCAAGCGGAGCACGAGATGAAGGGTGGATTCCTTCTGAATGTTGTAGTCGGACAGGGTGCGGCCATCTTCAAGCTGTTTGCCTGAAAATGTTTAAAATTATTATTTTTTCCAAAGAATTGCAATTGATTTCAAATTTTTGTTATTCCACAATGACAATATTTCCGTTTGTTTTTTTTCTTACCAGCGAAGATGAGACGCTGCTGATCGGGCGGGATTCCCTCTTTGTCCTGAATCTTGGCCTTGACGTTCTCGATCGTGTCCGAAGCTTCGACTTCCAGAGTGATCGTCTTTCCAGTCAGAGTCTTGACGAAGATCTGCATTCCACCGCGAAGACGGAGCACGAGATGGAGGGTCGACTCCTTCTGGATGTTGTAATCGGACAGGGTGCGGCCGTCTTCGAGCTGCTTTCCTAAAAATTGAAAAATTAGCATACACTGAAAAATAATCTTTTATTTTTTTCTTACCAGCGAAGATGAGACGCTGCTGATCAGGAGGGATGCCTTCCTTGTCCTGGATCTTAGCCTTGACGTTCTCGATGGTGTCCGAGGCCTCGACCTCCAAAGTGATGGTCTTGCCAGTCAGGGTTTTGACGAAGATTTGCATGATTGCAAGTTTTGAAAGCTGAAAATACTTTAATTAGTCAATTTTTAGCAAGTAAGAATATTTTAGAAAAGTCGAGTGAATTTGCTGGGACCGTGTTAGAAATGATTGTTTTCGAGAAGTGGGAAAGGGAAGAGATAAGAGAACAAAGTGGTACGGGCTAGGTCACCTCTCGTCTAACAAAACAAGTGATGTGATCATATGGAGAGAACTTTATACCCAGTAGTTATCTTTTTCTCTCGCCTCTCTTAGTTTATCACTTCCCTCACCCTTATCACCACTTGCGAAAGAGGGAAGAAAGTTCTCGTGACTGAATCACATAGCCATTTTTTCGGCTCTAAATATCAAAAGGGAGCGTGGTTTGTGCCACTATGCGTCATAATGAGGAATCAATAGTGCAATCGATATATTGATCGGTTGCGAAATACCGTACTTCTCAAAAAATCATCGAAATTTTACGAGTTTTCCAGAAAAAGACCGAAATTTCCGAAAGTTATGAATTTTAAAAGAAAATCTTCGAAAAAAGATATTCCAAAATAGAAAATTTTATCGAGTAAAGTGGGGCGGAATACAATAGACATAGCGTCTCATATGATATTGGAAGGGGGAGAAAGGCTGTGTCAACCTTCTATGTGAGGCGTGGCCAAGTGCGCAACGCGACCGCGTCGCGCCGAAAAATCGATAGGACACGCGCACGCATCAGCCGATACAGCTTTTCGTAACAAATCGGCGACACTAGTGCTGGGCTGACTCTCAAAACAAAAACAAAACCCGTTCCACGGGCATTGCATAAGTGGGCGAAAGTACTGGAACCGGGGGACAGATTGCTGCAAGTTCTAGAGTTCCAGTACAAAGCAAATTTCTTGTTCTAGAAAGTTTTTCGGAAGAAGCTATACAAAATTTACGGAAACTTCTAAGATTTTTCAAGGTTTTTGGATGAAATTCAAAAAATTAAATTTCAGGACCGAAAAAGAACATTCGAGAAGTTTTGTACTTTCAAAAGATGCACTAGAGTTCGGGAAAAGTGCATTTCAAGGGTAGGGAATTAATGTGTGGAGCTTTGGGCCAAGCCCGGGGGAATTTTTCAAGAGCCAGCCGGAAAAGACATGGAGTTAGTTGAAAATTTTGGAAAAACCGACCTTTCACCGCGAGCGCAGACGTGAAAATGAACCGAAGCGAAAGGGAAGGAGAAATGAGGAAAGTGGCTAATGAAAATCCGAACTGACACTTGCGTAAGTGCAGAATGAGAGTGAAGGGGGGGTACAATGGGTTTTATAAGGCGAAGCAGAGATTTCGCAATAAATAGAGGGGGAAAAGAAGCAGAAACAGTGCAAAATATTACGAAAAATTACACAGACTGACTAATATTAGAGCATTCTAGATAATATGAAATTTCAAAAAATTTTAGAATGACTAATAATCAATAGAAAAGATTTGAAATTGATGCACAATATCAGGTGAAATTTCGAAAAATGACCAAATTTAAAGATCAGAAAAATCAGTCATAGAAGAATTGGAGATCTAAAATATCGAAGTCTTGGAAAAAGTAGTGATCTAAAAAATCAAAGCCAGGAAAAAGGACTAACAAGGACAAAGAATGACCTCTTCTTCTTTTTCTCCCCACGCCTCTGGGATCTTTCGGCGCGAAAAATATCGATTCAAAAGGCGAAAAACGCCGGATTTCTCTGAATTCCTTAAATTTATATCTCTTTTTTTATTTTTTAAAACTCTTTTAGATGTCCACTGTCAAAGGCGAATTTGTCTACAAGGCCGATTCAGATGAGTATTACGGTAGCTCGAGAGCGGATCAATTGGTAAAGTTGATCTCTTTTCTAAAAAGCTTTATCCCTTTAGATCAGTCAATCTCAATCTATCGAATCTTTTCCCGTTCACAGAATGCCTGAGCGCGACGGAGATACAGCAGGTGGCTACCGTAATCCAGTAGTTACAGTAATCTTTAAGTTTAGAAAGCATCAAAGTGAAGCAAGAATTGTACGACTCTGAAAGGACCTATCTTCACTATCTTTCCATTATTCAGAAGGTACTTATTTCCACAATTGAAAAAGTCTAAGATTTTTAGCTCTTCATAAACCCTTTGGCTCATCTACCCAAAATCATTTCCAAAACGGACCTGAGGACTTTGTTCGGAGAGATTTCAAGCATCTATCTTGTAAATAAAGTAAGCATCTTGACCATGCATAAAAATGAGGGGAATTTGAAATTTAGGAGCTTCTGTATTCTTTGAGAGTGTGCCTCACGATACATGAAGCGTTCAACTTTCTGGGACCATTTTTGAAGCTCTATAGTGCGTATGCGAGAAATTATCAGGCTTCTCACAAGGTTTATAATGTAAGTTCAAATTTTCGGAAGTAAAAACTGTAGACCAAAATATTTAGAAACTAGATCTAAAGCTACAGAATTTAAATTAAATAGTTTCCAAAAATTTTTATTTTAGAAAAGTAGATTTTGGATGCTTAGATTAAGTTTTCAGAAACTCATGTCCAAAAACGAATTCCGAACGTTCATTCACGAGCAAGAAAAAGACTTTCGTTGTGAGAGCATGAAATTCTACTCCCTACTCGTTATGCCAATACAGAGAATCCCTAGGTAAAAAGCCGTAATCCTCGTTTGTTTAAATGAAAGAGACTTTTAGATACATTCTCCTTCTCCAAAGACTGTGTGAAACTACAAACTCGAGAGAAGAAAAATTCGAACTTCAAAGTATTCGTCAAATTTCAAAATTTCAGAAATAAGGAATTTTCAGAAGTTCTATCCGAAATGAGAGAAATCACCGGTCTGATTGAGTCCTGCATTAAGGATTATGAAAATTCCGAGAAGCTTTGGCTGATTCAGGTCTTAGATTTTATTTTCAAATTTTAGATCTAAACATTTAAATCTAGGAATCCCTCGGATTGAAATCTGACATCGTATCTCCAGGAAGAAGGCTTATTAAGGAGGGCGTGCTTTATAAGGTGAACCTAGATTTCGAAGAAAAAAACTAAAGAATAATTAATTTTAAAAAATAGTACAGCACAAAATAATGAAATTTATGCATTATCGATCGATGAGAACGTTGACATCTAAAAATTGCGCTATTCGTTGCGTTTCTCTTCTACGCGACTCACTATTTCGCTCCAAATTTGATTTCTAAATGCGGAATGAATATAGACTTTGCTCTCCAATCAATACTATTATAAAAGTTAAGAATATTTTAGTAGGCTTTTGCATTACTACTTTTATTGATAGAAATCAGATCTAGGTAGCATTTTTGTCAGACAAAATACGCCAGAGGAAGTAGGTCGCAAGGGGTTTTCCGACGATCGTCCTCCCTAGGACTGATAGCAATGTTTTATCTAAAATTTCAGTTTCAAACTGAGTTTCAGAG
Organism: Diploscapter coronatus; assembly: GCA_964036155.1. Classification (NCBI taxonomy): domain Eukaryota; kingdom Metazoa; phylum Nematoda; class Chromadorea; order Rhabditida; family Rhabditidae; genus Diploscapter; species Diploscapter coronatus. The sequence goes on along the minus strand of OZ038422.1, from coordinate 48,688,825 downwards.
GACTCACTGCGGGGAAACGTCCTACTACGAGAGAATGTTCTGGTTGTTCAACGACACTTTGGTGTACGGTAAGCGACGAATCGGTATGGGGCCCAAATACGAGTGCTCCTGCATCTACCCCTTGCGCCATTGTGTACTGGACTACAATGAAATGGATGGAAGTTTAAACGTACAGTAACTTGCCTAATTTAAAAATTAGACCTAGAAAATTTCAGATCAAATGCAAAGGCCACTCGATTCTGGTGACTTCGGATAGCTATGCTGGACTGAAGTCTTGGTAAGGAGACGTCATTTAAAATTATCGAGCGCTACCTTAAAAATAGTAACGTCATCTTAGGTACGACGAAATCAAGGAAGCCGTTGAGAGGATCAAACTTCTAAGATCGACGTTAAGAAAGGAATCTAGTCGTCAGCAAGTTAAGGAGTACAAGTAAGACAGATTTTTGTTTTTTTTTTTTTAATTCTAAGTATTTGAAAATTCCAGATCAAACGTCAAGCGCCAAATCACGAAGAAATTCATTAACAAGACCTATCTTTACGATTTGTCAAATACTCTTACTTCTGAAAGGCTGAAAGTCCAGAAAAGGAAATGGGTACTATTTAAATCCTAAAATGTGTAAGATTTAGAAATTCAGGCTAAAGCTGCCACATGCTCGAATGACGTTAATGTGATGTCGTCTCCTTTGAAATCTGATGACAGTTCCAAAAAACGAAGTAAATATGAGAGATATATGAAATCCCTTATATCAAAGAGGATATTTGAAATCAAGGGTGCGAAAGCGATTTCGACAACGAGCTAATGGAGGCTATCCGGAAACGACGCTTGGAAATCGAGGGCTCAAATCCAGGAACGATGGTGAAAAGCGAGATCAATCAAATGGTCGTCCGACAGCAAGAAATTGAAATCCGGGAGATAAAGGAGGATATACGAAATCCGGATATATCAAATCCGGATAATCAAGGCATTGACATGGAGGATAAAAGGCCTCGACTAAGAAGTAGCACCAGGGACGGCGTGAAAAGACGAGTCGAAAGACAACTGACCAGACCTGAAATCAGAAAATATAGCTATCAGGTTTGCAAATTTCTAGAATTACGGTATTTATACTAATTTTTAGGAAGTAGAGCCTAGTGCACCTCAGGGCTATGACTCTGATGAAGATGAAATTCAGCATGTCAATGAAAGATACACGAAAATTACGTCGCCACCCTGGTAAAATTTTATGAGGACTTGAAAATTTGAGAGAAATCTTCCTTTCAGATTATTTTCTTTCGATTTTATTTAGAATATTTTTCTTCAGGTGGCTACAAGAAGCTCAACCTGCCGAGTTCGCTAAAAACAAAGAAAATTCCGGGGGCTTCCTCAAATCATTCAAAGAAAGTTGTGCAATTATGTAAAAAAGCTTCACTTTTCTGAAATAATAAACCTTTACATGAATCTTGAAATAAATCACGTTTATATTATAGATCTAGCTAAATCCGTCATCTTTCATCAGCTATAAAATAAATCAAGCCTTCTGAGAGATTCCTAAAACCTCCACATCTGTTCTTATTTTTATCCTCGAAATTTCGTAAGACTTTGTTAAATCAATGATTTTTCGATGAACTTTTAATTCGTAAAATGCCATTATCATTTAAGAAATTCAATAATTCAATTCAATTCATGGAGGAAAAACGATTGTCTAGAAATGACGAGCAAATTTTCAATGCCTCTTTTTCCCTTGCCATTTCCGTTTCTGAAGTGCCATTTAGTTTTACCTTTCTATAATTTCCCGTTAAATAAAATGAAATTCAATCTGCAAATATGAATTTTGCTCTAATTGAATGAAAGTCTAAAAATTGGTGAAGGCTATATATGCTCACAAATTTGTTGGGCCATCCTATAACTTCTCAAAAATTTTCAAAATTAGCATTCCTTAAGTGCAATAATATCTTCACTATCTCCAACTAAAGTGTTGTTAGAAGCACATGGTTTGATTTTTAAAGTCTAAAGATTTATTAGATGATCCAAATGTTGTAAGTTCGAAAAGTTTGCGATTTTTGAGTTTTTGAACAAGGAAATTAGGAAAAAAGAACGATTTCAAGCGTTGTTTTAATTTTCCGGGGAAATTTGTTGCCGAGACGCTCTAGTTTTACGGCCGAGAATTTACGATTTTGGCTTCGTTTACGGGACAGAAAAATCTTTTCTCTCTACTCTTCTTGCACTATTTTCCCATCTTCCGCTAGAAATAGTATGGTGGAAATGGAGACGTTGAGATTTTCCTGCCGTTAAACGACAGGCGAGTGTTAACGCGTTAACATCCATCGTCATTTTGCAGCAGGAGCAGCAGCTGAATTCGCGAATTTTATTTGTTCGGTGCGCAAATTTTAATCTCGAGGATTTAAAACGTTGTTTTGAACTTTTACCGGAAGATTAAGCGCTTTTTTCATTCGAGTTCTAATCTTTAACTCGGAATTTTTGCATGTTTTCTTTTATCTGCATCATTCAAGACTCCTATCATTTTGTAGATCTTTCAGGGACTATCAGAAGGCGTAAGAATTTCAAAGCTTATTTTGAAAGGTAATTATTAAAAAAAACCAACTTTCAACCTCATATCTCAAATTTATAGCTCATTTCCCGACTTCTTTTCAATTGAACATCAAACTTATGTGAATTATGATGGACATTCGTCATCGACTAAGCCCTTGTCGGTCTATTTTCCATAGGCTTTCCCTCTATTTTTCTCCTTCAAAACCATTTATCTCGCAGCTCGTTTTTTGCCGAAACACAGAAGCTCTCCAGATGGCATTCATTACACATTGAAATCGAACGTGCGAGTCAGATTTTTCAAATTTCGGAGCTTTTTCGAATTTTGAGCAACTTATTTTTAGTTTTGGCAACTTTTCTCTGCCACTTTTAATCAAGTTTGACATATTCTAATGCGGATATTTATCACAAAAATCTTCTTCAACTTCCCAGCTCAAAGAACTCATTTTTCTAATTAAAAACTTCAGCGCTTTATTATTAATGAACTTTCCAATCATGAAATTGAAGACTTCATTGTTAAACACCATATTTAATCATTAAAGTTCCGGTTTTAATTTATATTTAAACTCAGAACTCAGATGTATCGGCTTATTCTATGAAAGTTCTAACGTCACGCGTTCTTTGTCCCGTTCGCATTCTGAAGAGCTATTGTCCGTTAGCTTACAATGAATGGATTTCTTAAACAAGGGTAACCTCGTTTGTAAAAGAGGATTCTTCACTTTCTATGGGATTACTTGATACCTAAGAAATAGCAGGATTTCTAGAGACTTTAAAGAGTCAGATAAATTTCCAGTCATACAATTCATTAGTGCATGAAATCTGAGTGTCTGAATATCGTATATCTGAGTTTAAGCTTCATATATTTTATACTATATGGATAAGTCATCATTCAGCATATATATTTTTTCTAAATTTAAGCATCATACATTCAGTTTGTATCGGTTAGTAATTACTATATGGCAGAGTGTGTCTATTCCACACTAATTCTTCCAATTTCATCATCTTGTTTATCTCTAACTATAAAACTCTGTCATCCGCCACTATCATTTAGTAATTTCCGTATCGGTTAAACCTTCAATATATAATATGTTTTTTTTTTAATTTAAACGTCATATATTCAACTATCACGTGGATAAATCTTTCGTCATATCAATTTTGAAGCTAAATCTAATAATACTGAACTATTAGATAGAGGGCTTAAGTGATTTTTTTTTTTTTTTTTAAATTATAGTCAAGTTGCAAATCCTATATATTCGAACTCGGCATCTTGCAAGGATTTCAAATATGTTCTTACTTTTCATACGATGCTCCTAACAACAGTTAGGTTATTGCAATATCAAAAATTTGTCGACGTTCATTAATGTTGTGTTCGAGTATGCTTCGACAAAATGTCTGGCTTTTCGGCTTAAAATATCCTTACTAGTCTATATTTTCATAACCTACTTGGAAATTTTGGGGGATCAAGTAAAATCACAAGAAAATTTGTACAAATATTAAAAAAGACCCAAGTCCAGGTTTTCAAGCACGAATTTGACCTGTTTTACAGCGCTTCGAAGATTAGTTCTGGGAGCAAAAATGTTAGCCGAGAAATTTTACTCGGGGTCACTTAACATCGTTTTTTTTCTGAAAACTTCGGAATTATATTGCAAAACTACATTAGCGAAATTTTAAAATAAATATTGAATTCAAATAAAGGAGAGACTTGCGTCCTCTACTTTTAGATCATAAAATAAAAACACTGATACCGCAAAATATGGTTGTATCGGATATATTAAATTTCTTTTTATCTTTTTTATTCCCTTCATATATCATATCTTCACTCTGCCCACTTAGTTTATTCCCTCTTGAAAAGTGTCTAAGCTTTGAGAGTTCATCTTTTTCTTATTATCGATATTTTCCGCTCCGTTAAATGTTTGTCTAATCGCAGCAAACTCTGGATATTTTTATTAGAAAAAATCGAAATCATATCATGTTGTTTACGATTTTAGAAGCTAATGAGCCATATGAAATTTTGTCATTAGGATGAATTCCTAAGGATTTTATATATCATTCTATCAGGTTTTCTTCCTTTATCATAGCTTAACTCTCAAAATATCATTCTGATCAACTTTCATAACTTAGGCCTTGAAATAATATTATTCTATCAATCAGAATTCTTATTCTTTTATCATAACTTACACATAAATTTAATCTCATCGAGTTTTTCCCTATCCAAACTTAATAATATCCTCTGCTTTTTTTCTAGTCTGTCATATTCGATTTGTCACGATGAAATTGATTGTGGAGCCTTATAAAAGTCTTCGGTTAGGGATAAAAAGGGTATTTGTTATCTAATAGAGAGGAAAAGAGTTATAGAAATGTGAAATAGTGAGGAATCACACGGTACAAGAGGAGAGGGTCTAAGACGCAGAAAGGAAATTGCAAGTGCACTCAAATCCAATGATGCTCATCCCCTTGTCTTCGAGAGTTGTATAGGGGATTTCATATATCCCCTTTTCTCTTTTCAGGATAAAGTCGGATTTCATATATCCCATCAAAATTAATTTCATATATCCAATCCATAATTTTCTGTAGGCCATAATTTACCCTACCACCGACAATTAAATCTAACTTAATTCATCAAATAAAATATTTTCATATTCAGTCTAGGCCGGGATATAAAAATCTGCAGAGTCTTAGGCTTATACCTTTTGACAGGCCATTATTTTCACCTCTATATCTATAACCACAAATATCCATATTTTTATGAGTACAGTAGGATTTTTGTCTAAGATATAGATTGTTAAAATCGACTTCATACGCAATTTTCGAATTTTAGTCTTTTTTGCAAAAATGGATGATGACTAAAACTAATTCCGTTAGTAGAGAACAGCATATCATTTAAATATACCATATGAAAAGTCAGTTTCATGCTATTTTTCTTCATATCTTTCGTCATAAAAGTTGGAAATTTCAATAGTGTTCTGAGGCTTCTTTAGAAATAGCATAATTACTGAACTTTGAATTAATTATGATGGCTCTCTTTCTGGCTGAATGGATGAATGTTATGACTCTCTTCTACATCAGACTAATCTTGTGCATACATATCCTGAGCTTTCAAATATCTTCTTCTCGTACATAATTGCATATTTTCGCTTGGTTAAGTACCTTTTGGACTTCGTTATCCCTTGATCTACAAATTTATGTTCTCATCCTATTAGATATGCAAGAAAGTTGGATTTTTGCAAGGGAATATTTCCTCTACACTTTTTAATATAAATGTCTTTTCTAAATTCATAAACTTTGAATTTTTGCGAAAATTCCGGATGATGTTGAAATTTTGGTCTGTTCGAAATTTCCGAGAAGGACGTAAATTTTCTTCTTCGTATAAAAGATGATTCGAAGCGTAAATTACAATATGTTAATGAAAGCGCCGAAAAAGGAAGAGAATGCAAAAATAGGGGAGCCACATTCAACCGACTGAGCTATTGAGTCTCCCCTCTTTTCTTTCCTCACCGATTCATATGACTCGAATTCTCAATTTCGCATTCTTATATGTTCTGCATCCAACATTTTTGTAGATCTCGATTCTCTTTTCTAGCACCAAAAAATTAGAAACCTATGGTTTTCGCCTTTTTCCATTCATTAAAACGCGATTTCACCTGTTTCAGGTGGTATTTTGAAAAAGCCAAGGTGAATTTCCATCAATTGCGTATGTGCGATAGAGGTCTCAGAACTTTCAGACTTTTAAGTTTCGAAATTCTCTTTGCCATTTTATTTTGTTCCATGCAAATCCGGGATCACATTTTGGTAAGACTTTATAAGCCTTCTGAAATCTCTCATACGTGCAACTTTCTGCATGTAGGTGTCATTTCGAATCCACAACGAGGCATTCATTTCTAGAAAACATGATATTTTCAAATTCCGTATATTTTCCTTTTAATAGCTCCTAAATAAATCCTGAAAAATAGGCTCATTCCCAACGACGCATTTTTCGGAACCCTAATTAGATCGACTATTTCTCGTGTTTTGACCAAAGAAGTTCATTGAAATTCTTCGTGATATTTTACTTCGCCAATTATTTCAACTCATCAAAAATTACATGCGAACAAGAAAAACTCCTACATTTCTATAGCAAAATAATTCTAAAGTATCATAGATTTCGAATAATTTTATTTTTACAGCTTTAAGCTTTCGTCTGAGTCTAAAAGATTTCTTTAAGTCTTTCGAAATAATTGCAGCCTAATTTACTTAGATTTAAAATGCGCAAAATTAGACGACTTCCCTAAATTGGGTGCATCCTTACCCAAATTTTATATCTAATGCTTAAGGATCGGGCAAAAAATCCCGACTGACATAAATTACCTAACTTCTAACATTTCTAAAATCAATCTAATATTCCTTCCCTCTTTCTTCGCGTCGGACAAGGTTATTTTCGAACGTCTTCTAGGCCATCTAATATGCCCAAATTCCTATTTCAAATATGCAATCTTGGTTTCAGACCTATCCTTTAGCATAGGATGATAGATACTTAAATCCCTGTTTCGAGAGTCCCATAACAAATTCATGAGGTTCTTGCAATCTTATCAAGTTATCATCGATATTATGTCGTGTCATATTTAAGTCGGATGTTCTGAAATTTTAGCCTCATTTTGACATGATTTCATCATTTTAGGCCGATATTTATGATGCAATTTTCTAAACTCGAATAAAATGGATATCGCTAATTACGACAATACACCTGCCGAATATCGATCCATCACCGGGGGTACTTATCTGTTTTTCGGTAAGCTTCGAAAAATACTTTTAAAAAACACTCGCAAATTAAAAACTTCAGGTATTATCGGTTTTCTGTGCAATGTCACTACGGTATTTATGATAGCGACTTCTCGGGTCTATAGGCTTTCCGCCTATACGCTGATGGCAAATGTAGCGCTAGCGGATAGCGTTATCATGGTCATAGGTAGCGCCGATAAAAATAACATGTTTTAAGTCTGTTAGGTTGTTAGTAGTACGTCATAGAGAAGAGAAGAGTTTACAATACATTAGTAACATTATAAATTTGCTACTTTTCAAGCTTTACAAATTATTAATAGAATTTAGCATCGTTAAAATGATTCAATATCATCAAAAATTAATAATCTAAAATATGGCTTCCTGTATTTGTCGTAGCGATGCAGCGGCGCAACATAGCAAAATAGTGTGTAAAAGCAAGAGAGCATTCCCTACAATCTCTACCTTCCCCTATCCCTATATACTATTTCGCCTTGTTGCGACGCTCCGTCGTTGCGATAATTCCAGTTCGCCTAAAAACATAACGTCTTATGTATTTCAGCCGGAATCATCTGTGGTATCGACGTTTTGTATCCAGATTCGATCTATCCCTCGACAAATTTGCAAAGGACCTCAAGATCCGCTCATCTCTTCACCGATGAAAAATTCATGGTACGCTTTTAATCTGAGTCCAAAATTTTAAAGGTGAAAATCGCGTCATATTTTAGGAAAGCACGCGATTTGACAACATTTTTCTGCAAAAATAAGGAATTTTAGAAAATCCTCGAAAATCTGAATCAATCTAAGATGCCTGATGACGACTATCTTGAACGGCCGATACACTCGTTCGTTTCATTTGGGTTTATCGCTGCTTGGACTGCGGGAGTTGTATGTCTTTAACTTCGTTAGCTCCACTCTACTTCATATTTAATGCCACGAACGTCAGTTTAACTTTAATTAATTTCAGCTGAGCTACGCAATGCTTGGTATGAACCGATGCATTGCTATTTGTTACTACGGAACCCGAGCTCGAACTTTAAACAGAGTATTCATAGCTATTGGAACCTCAGCCTTAACTTGGGTGCTTGGAATCGCTATGGGTAATTTACTCCTAGTCACCATAATCAAATGTGTTAATTACCCAATTATCTAGGCTTCTATGGATCTATGTCAGTTACGTCTGTTGGTATTCGAAGAGACTTATGGAGCATTAGTTTTCTGCAGGATAAGGATAATAATAACGCCATAAGTATGACTTTATTCAATAAAATAGCTCGATGATAAATGAAAAATATCGAAATATTTTAATACATTATTTTTATTATCGTGCTTGCCGCTGGAAAGAGCGCGCTGCAATGCGAAACGAGTCTTCCTTTATCTTCTCTCTCTCCGATAATGAGCGGCGAGAGGAGGAATAACATTTTTTGAATTGGAACGCTCTTTCCAGCGCCGAATTCTAGCGGCGAACACGATAGAATTTATCATACTGCTTTCTATTAATTTTCTAAATTATTGATTTATTTTCTAAATTTTAGCAACCGTTGGTCTAGTCCTTTGCGCGGTGAACATTTTCGGTCTCATAGCGCAGTGGTTGTGCTCTACTCTCGTTTTGCTGAAAATCCGTCAGGTCAAGAAGAAGATCAGCAAAAATAAGCTCAACCAAAACTCGGCAAACCGATTTCGAAAACAGGTGCACCCACGAGTTGTGCCGAAAATTACAAAATTCCGAACATTCAGGCCCGACTCACCTTTCAATTTTTCTATCCAAGTATATTGTGCACGCTTTCAACGCTGATATTTTTCATTAAACCGTTGGTCTGGAAATACTTAACGCCGTGGCAGTTGATATTGTTACATACGGTAAAAAGACGTTACACATTTAAAAAGCGTTATAAATTTAAAGGAAAAAAACGTCGTAAACTTAAGAAAAATTACGCTATACCTCAATTTTCAGTTCTGGTTAACAAACCACACCTGCAACCCCTTCATTTACGCTTATTTTAACGATCGGATGAGATTGACCTATAAGGACATTCTAACCTGCGCATCTCTACGCTATCAAATCAGAAAGCGCACTGGAAGCCGTCAATTCCGCTTCACAGCACGCCACAACGTCTCAAGGTAACTTGAGGAAAAAACCTTTGAAAATAAAAAATCTAGGAACATGTCAAGACGATCTAACGCTGCTGGACTTAAATCTACAAGGATGTCGGCTAGATCTATTAAGAGTAGAGATGGAAACTTCGTCAGGAACAGTCTTCAAATGCAGGTGAGAATTGATGACGTCTTGTGCAGAGTCCGCGAGCTCCGACCACTTTGCTCTACAAATATTCAAATGAGCATATGAGCGAACGATTTGCATCATTAAATTGCTATAAAATCAGCCCAGAACTGTGTTGGAGTCGTTTGAAAATTAGTCGCCAACAAAATTTTGAGAAAAATTAATTTCGAAAAGTGTACAGCGGTTTCACACGAAAGCACCTAGCATATTCTTGTAAGTTTGAATGTGCTGTATATTTTCGAAAAAGAAATTGTCAAAAATGATCAACAACAAACAGCGATAATCTATTCGAAAGTCGCTATTTTCAAAAGCACGCAATGCACAACTTTGATAGGAGTATCGATTTGGAAAAAGAGAAACTGCTCACTGCTTTCCGAAATAACCCCGACTCAATGGCATAGGTTTTAAAACGCCATCTTTAATTTCACTAAATCACTTGCGAGCCCTAACCTTATGCTATTATTTAAAACGGCGTTGCTTCAAAAAACGTTACATTTCTATTTTCAGAGTCGAGACTTCGAGCAGCTCTGTGAATTCATTATGCGAGTCAACCCGTTGTATGATTCAAGTGAGGGATGGCGTGAGAGCTCCGATGAAGACGAGCCTTTCCAACCTGAAGTAAGAATCTCAACTAACGCCTTTAACACCAATGACATCTTTAGATTACAAATCTAATAAAGCCTTTAAATTCAGTTCACTCAAATGGACGCCATGCGAGATGGGGCCTATCGCGAAGATAGAGAGTCGAAATCGATAGTTCTGGATCTGGGAAGACAGACTGTGGAACACTGGGTGAAGTTCGCCAAGAAAGCCAGCATTTGACGTCATTTATTAGACAAAGATGACGTCCTTTATCAATAGATTCAATCTTTTGTTATCATCTTGAAAATGAATGTATCTTGTATTTCATACCGGGTCTTTTATTATTGAATCTTAACCTACAGAAATAAAAGTATCTTAACTTGAAATATACCCTTTTGTGTCATAAGTCTGTGATATCTGTTGGTGGAAAATAAAGATTTCTTATAAAGCTATTGAGAATTAGCATACATAAATTTAAGACGCATTCTTTGAATAACCCGAACAAAATATAAAGAGTGGCCGGACAACTGCAAAAGTGCCTCGGATCCGAACCAAACTTCTATGGTGGATACACCCATGAGCCCTAATCACAAAAATTAGAAGACCAGGCTCCACCCCCAAAAGTGGGCGGGGCTAGGTGGGGGTTAAAGCTAGGAGTTTTGACGATTTGAACGATTTCGGGAAGTACAAAGAAAACTTTCTTGCTATAATATATTCTCGCAAAATCTAACAACTTAACTTGAATTGAACTCCCAGACAGTTCGAAGCTCAGTTCAGTTCGTACAACCCTGATTAAAAGGATAATTATTCCAGTTGCAATTTTTCAGCATCTTTATTGGATGTCTTCAAGAGTTGACTATATCATGCGCATCGAATTAGAATTTACGAAATTGAACAAAGATACTTTTTATTAAAGTCATATGAAAATTAAGAAAACTTGAATGTATTGAAATTGAAGATATCATATATTAAATTCTCCGACTTTGCTCCATTTATTCGTTTGTGGATAGTATTCCTCGATTGAGTTACAAAAATTTTCACACATACTTTTTTGAAATCTAAGTTAACAAATATTTCGTATAAATATATGCAAAACCTCAGCTCACCCTCCGATTGCAAACAATTTCCCGTTAGCGACAATGAGCGAATGATGATATCTTGCATAATTCACATCAGCGACTCGAGAAATTCGACTGTCAACTGGAGCTGAGGGGTCGAAACACAGACAGGATTTTAATAGATTAGAATAACTAAATATATAATGATGCATTATTTATCATACAAAATTAACGACTCCCATCCTCCAGCTATGTAAATCTTTCCATTTAGCGATGCAACTCCGAAATTATATCGTTGTTCTGGAATCTCTCCGATTTCAACCAATTCCCGTTCATCGTCTGATAGCCGATATATCTTTCTACTTTCACAACCATCAATAACTGAAGATCCATAGTTACAATAATGAATATGCTATAATGTGACCGTATAAAATTTCATCGCATGTTATTGTCTGAGCACAAGCAATTGGAAGAGGAGATGTAGGTCCTGTTTCCCATTTGCTGTCTATTAAAACCTGAATGAATCGTTTCATGGGTTTTTATTCGATGTTCTTACATCAACTCGATCTGTCGTTCTTACACTTCTAGGAATGTATCCACCCAAATAATACAGTTTGTCTTTGAAATAAGCCACAGATGCATTTTCACGCCATTCAGGAGGATCTGGGCCTGTGAAATTCTTTGATCGACCATTCATAGATTTGTTGATAAGATCTCTTGAAATTTGTCGAGCATTCAAGTCATATATTTCAAATGATTTTTCTGTTCTAGATGGATTCTTTTCGTAGCTAATTCCAAAAATCTGAAATTTGAGAAATTATTCAAAATAACGAACATAACAATTTACTTTATTCTGTGTAGCTGCTACTTCGTATGGTTCATAATGTTCAGTAAATTTCGCAATCTGCTTAACAGAATTAGTATTCGAATCAAACAGACAAACTCTTCCTTCTTCGATATTATTGTTTCTATAATCCACTAAATACTAGAATTCATTTTCGCCCATACAGCAAATATTTTCCTACGATAGAATAAAGTTTTCCTCTCGAGCACGAGCGCTATCGGTAGATACTTCTTGATTATTTGCACCATTCGATTGTTAGTCCAGGCCAATTGTCCCAGCTCTTTGAATTCGGGATATTCGCAGATCAACAATATAATTTCGACTGGTAGATTGGTTAACATCTTTGTTGAGAGACCTAAACAATCATCATAGTATTATTTTGAAATGGAAATAGTAAAAGAGTATTGATTGAGTGAGAAAGTCTGCAATTAATGACTTAGAAGTGAATGTAACCCTATTTAAATAATATATCAAGTTGAGATTCCGTCTCGGAAATATACAAATTGAAACTAAAAATAAGTAAAGAAGAGAAAGAAAAATGGTCATTCATGGAAGACGAGAATTGAGAACTGAATGAAGAGAATAAAGAACTTGGAAAATGGGTCTTTGGGTCACTCGCTTTCTATTTTCTGTATCTTTTCATGCACTACTTCTCTCTTCATTGATTATGCAGATGATTTTTGGAGATATTGTGATCACTTTCAAAAAGCCTTTGGAGTAAAATTTTCTTCATTTTTTATATAATTGTAATCTGGCAAGTGTGGATGAAGTAGAAGTGAACGGGATCTAGATTGGGGAAAAATTCAAGTTTTAAACTTCATAAACTTATATCATGATGATCAGATTTGAAAGATCATTGAGCAGGCACGACAGAAGTAAATGGAATGATGATGTCGGTCACTTTGTCGAACGCCTAAGAACACGCAGACCTAGAGGGGACTTAAGTCAAGATTTCTCTATGATCAACTCGCCATAATACTTCCTTCATAATTTTGTATCTCTAACCGAAAATTTGCAATATTTTGAGAAAAATTCTACAATATGCATACTAACCAATAGAGCTCATTAAACTAAGCAACTTTTGTGAAGACACTATATGATTTCTTATTATGGTATGCGCGGTATGAAGATTTTAATGGATCAGACCCATGAAAATGACATAAATTTACAAAAATTCACAACTTTTCGAAAATCTTTTATAGCAAAAAAGTTTTTTTTTGTACTTCTTGTTTACAGTCAAGTCGTCAAAACTCCCAACTGAAAGACACGAAATACATGGTGTACTATTGGACGTCGATCGGATCGTGCGTAACCGCCTGTCTGCTCTTCTCTGTCAACATTAGTGGCATCATCTACATCATCAAAGACGTCATCAGAAATATATGGCAACGCCAATAATTTTGAAGAAAAGAGTCTGCGAAAAATTACTGTAATCAGTGCCTTCTAAATTCAGGCGACAACGACAACGACGAAAGTCTAACGTCGAGCAGGAGTTGGAGCTCTCGAAAGAGGCACCAAAACTGCAGACGCCGAAGAGTAGTGTCCAGAATCCGAGTCGGAGTCAGAAAAAGCCACGTCACAACTTGAACAAGCCAAAATCCAGCCGGAGAAACAGTCCAAATCAGACGATGAGCCCCAGTCTGAGCGAAAATATCATCCCTCCAGTTTAACAAAAAATACTTATGAATCAAGAAAATGTTCAAAAATTTCTTCAATACAACCTTATTACCGATGATGTGCGAGAAATAAATAGTCTTAAGGGGTTGATGGATATGCTATTGGTAATGCGTTGACATAGAGAATAATAAAGTCGAGAAATAAAATGTACGAAGTCTGGTAAGGTTTTCAAACAAATTTTAAAAATGAACAACTTTCCCATTCGAAAATTAATAAATCGTATTCCGAACGAATTCTGTAAGAAATGTTGAATTCTATCAGGTTATAGAGGACAGACTATCACTTGTGAAAAGTTTCAGCTCATGATGACAAGACGCCACTATGTATTCAGGGCCTCATACATAATGCATCCACTCTTTAGACTAAATTTTAGATTTTTTAAAAATTTTATATTTCTAAACTTCGAATATTGTCAGCACTAAAACATAGATTTGGGCAATTACGTCATATGTCCCCTGCTCTCTATGACGAGATAATTGACCCAATCCGTAAAATTCCCCTTTTATACCTCTGGATTTCCGGATATAGCTAGATTTGGCTAGTTTGCACACTTTTCAACTCAGAACTTTCATACTCTTGGATATTTTTATGAATTCTTTTCCCGCATACATTAATATCGTCAATATTATTTATTGGAGGCAATTTATTAATTCTTTAGAAAATTCAGTGGCCGATAAATTTCCTAAAAAATGAACTCCCAAGTGGTCCTTTGTGAGGAGGATTTAGGATTTTATTCGAAGAAGAAACGGAAAATTCGGATGATACAACCAGGTATTCTTACAAATTTGACATCGCTATCTTCGAAAAATAACATGTTTCTTTTCTAATTGACAATTTTAAAAATATTATTTTCCTTATCATCTTAAGATTATTAGTTTTTTAATCTAAAATATCAAATCATAAGATACTTTTGTTCGTCTATCTTTTCTGATACATTTTCAATTACTCGCTTTGAAGCACCCTTGAGGGTCAACCCATGAGAGGTGGTGGGGTATGAATAAAGGTGAATAACAAAGATGCGAGGAGTGAGAGTCATGGAAACGATGAAAGGGGAAGGAGATGCAGAGGGGCAGAGGGAGAGATTTGGCTGCGAACTCAATCAATCCGCTCAAGGACACCTGGTTCAGTCGGTTTGGGCCGCTCACGTTTCCTTTTACCAAGTGGTCAGTTTGAATTTCGAACTGGGCGTCGCATTTTTGCACAAAAATCTTGCAAACTTTAGGATAGTAGTAGTTTTTATCCTATTATTATCATCATAACTTAGTTAGATATTGACATTTTTGTTAAGTTCACCTATTTTTGAAGTGCAAAATGGATGAACTTTCCAGGAAAAATATGGATTTCTTTAAGCCAGCATTATCTTTCCTTTCCTTTTCTTTTCTTCCGACAAATTCCATTTCTCCATCGCCTTTCTGGGCTAATTGCCTATGTCCTCGTCTTTCATCGATCGATTTTCTCTCATACAATTCATTTTCTTCCTTTTCCAACCTCAAAACTCATTCATGGGAATACAATTTTACCATTCTCGTTGCCATTTGTTAATCATGCACTACTTTAAGAGTGAATGTCAGCAAAAACCAAATTCTTAGTAAAGGGGTATGAACAGGGGTTCGTAAATCAGGCTGATTTCCACATATATTGCTTAGTTTTTCACGCTGATTCTCGTGGTGATAACCGTTTTTCGAAAATCAATTACTGTAGCTTGAAAAATTTCAAGACCCGCCCTCGGAGAAAACTCATATCTCCTTATGTATCAGGTTAAATTTCATGATTATTTTTTTATTTTGTAGATTTTAAGTAGTGGAACAATGTAAAAATAGCAAGAAATTAAAAAAAAATATATATATATATATATATATATATTTTTGACAGAAAATTGTTGATCGTAGCAGGTAGTCGTAGTTACATTATTTGTAGTTTTTCATGGACTATCTAACGCAAAAAAAAACCCAGCCGACTTGGTCCAGGAATAAGAAAGTTATGATTTTTTTCCCGAGGCCGGATCTTGAAATTTTTCAAGCTACAGTAGTTGATGTTCGAAAAAAGGTTACTACCATGAGAATCAGCGTGAAAAACTGAACAATATATGTGAAAATCAGCCTAATTTACGAATCCGTTTATACCCCTTTGCTAAGACTTTGGTTTTTCCTGACATTCACTCTTAAATATCATTTTTGCCATCTTTTATATAGAAATTTGGTACTGTTGCTTGTGTCTGGTCCCATTTCAATTCCAATGCTCAATATAATACCATCCTTGCTACCATCTGGTAATTCTTTACCATTTCAGAAGAGCTCGAAATGGGTATCAAGACACATGGCTCGAGGACAGTGGTTATCGTGATATCGTTGGTTTTACTCGTGATAGCCTTCGGCTTGAGCGCTGCAGGAATTATGTCCCCTTCATGGCAAGTCGTGGATTTGAGGGAGTTTCAATCGGTTCATCATGTAAGGCTTTCTTCTTTTAAAAATCCTTAATGTTCGCTTTTTTAACCTAAAAACCAATTTTCAATGGCTCGATAACACATGACTTTTATTGTTATTAGCTAAAGAAAACTTCAAGAATGACGAAAATCGAAAAGTAAAAAGAAAATGAAAGGGAGAACATTGCATAGAAAGCTACGCGATTTACGCTCACTATCAGATGCCTTTTTGGATTTTCATTTTTCATCAATATTGAAATGAGGAATCGCACGTGTGGAAGCTCTTTAAACCTCTATTCAAATCTTCGTGAAGATATGATTCAAAATTGATCTTCCTCCTAAAATCCATCTTTTCAGCACGGACTCTGGTTGGACTGCACGCGGCAACATCTTCTGTCTTTGACATCTTCCTCCTCGTCCCACCGAGTCATCGACGAACAGGACCAACCGCTCCACTGCACCTACAAATTCGATCACTCAGCTGCGCAGGTTTTAATTCGTACTTTTAGAAACGACGTTGGTTAAAATTAGATCATCGATGAGAATATCAACGATGTGGATCAGAACTCTGCCGCGGGCGAGAGTGAACATCATCAGTTCTATGGTAGGTCGATATGTTATATAATTGAGTATATTGTCGCCAAACATGTCATTTGATAGCAAAGTATTCTTTTTAGCAGTAAAGTATTTACAAGCAAATAATTGCGCAAGAAAACTTAAGAAAGTAGCAGTGAATTGGCAATAAAGTGCTCGAAATTTACTTATTTCTTGAATTAAGATTTATGAACTTTCAGGCTGGCACAAGGCTACACTCCTCTGCATGGTGTGTGCTCTGGCACTTTTGATCTTCGCCCTAGTCAGCGGTATGTGCGCACCGTGTACCTCATCATGTGCAGTACTTTTTGCTGTTTTTGCAGCTTTGGCAGGTAGTTTTTAAAAATTAATTCATTTTTACTAACGCCTAAAATTCAGTCTTCATGTCTTTCGTGGGCGACTGCATCTTTTTCTTCGCAGCACATCGAGTCGACAGTCGTTTCGTGACGGGATTAGTCGCGACGTACGAGGTAAGACCCGTTGTGATTTCATTTTCAAGTACTGAGTTTTCCCCGTAGTGACTTTAATTTTTAAAGAAAATTTTCAGCAAGCCATCGGAATCGCGTTCTATATGCACATTTCCGGGACGTTGATCGCATTTCTGGCTTTTATAATGTCGAGTCTCTCAGCCTATCAAATGCTTCGAACTCAACAGTATACGGATCAAAATCTGCCCTTGAGGTACTAAATTTAACATGTATTAGTATGTATTTAGCGGTTCTTATTTTAGGGAACTAGCACCTTTGAGAACATCCCATTCTACTACTATTAGCAATAATAGATTCCATTCACACTTCTAAATTTTGCTATATCATAAACCCATTCTATGATTTAATTATTTAAATATTGACAACTTTGGAGCTTTCATTTAAATATTCACTTGAATCTCTTACTGCCTCTATAAAAAGATATATATATATATATATATATATCTCAGATCATACGGTTATTTTATTATATTAAATTGTATATATCGATTAATATATCACAATATTTATTCGCCGAACTTGTTACGATTAGAACCTTGTCTTCAAACACAATAATTCGACCAGTCACTTTGAAATTTTCAATCATCAATCTTTAATATAACCTTATAAATATCGAAAATCTTTGCTGTTATTATTGAAATATTGTTGGCAATGATAATATAATATTTGGAATGCTCTATCATAGAAATCCATAAAGTCTAAATGATTATCTTTCAATTATATAATGCCTCAAGTAGTTGGGATTTAGCTCGAAATCTATACAATAGGTAAATGCAATTGAATACAACCGGGCAAATATTCAGTTTATGGACACATTGACTAAACCTATTGATCACAAGAAAATAAGTGTAAAATATATTGAAGCTTCCGCAATTTAATTAAACTTCAAGATGATTTATTGAAGTTCGAAAAACTTCAACTTTAACTTCACGTTATCACAGGTGGATTTTACCTTTTGCGCGTCATCATTTCGCAGAACTCTTGGAAGTTGATTCGACCGTCCTGGTTTTGGTCCACGTGCTTGTAAATGGCCTTTATGTCCTGGAAATAGATCTGTTGATAGAAAATTTATTTGAAAGAAACTCAAACGAAAAATGGAATTAGCTAATTTTCAAATCGCTAGAATTAAAAATATGTAAACTTACCTGATCTGAAAGTGCATGTCCCATTCTCTGGAAAGCGGTTCGAAGTTCCGAGCGAGTAATATAGCCATCTCCATCCACATCAAGTTCTTGGAATACAGCCTTGAGAGATAACGATAGGGGATTGGCTCGGGCGATCGTCAAAAATTCTGAAATTTTTAATCTTTTTCTTCAAACTATTTCGAAACCCCATCATTTTTAGTCATTTCTTTTTCTGAGAAAGAAATGATCAATCAGTCATTTGAAAACACTAATGCCATTAGACTTGTGTATGGTGATTTGAAAGTTGAAATCGTCGAAATATCTTAGAAAATTCGGACTTGTGGAAATGACTAGATGAGGAACTAACTGAGGAAGTTATAAAATACGTGCAGATTTGTTGACCTTAAGTTACATGTTAGTAAAATCTTCTAATATATATATGCAGAGCTTCTAAGAATTTCTACTATCACCGCAGATATATAAATCTAAGTAACATACCAGTAAAATCGATATTTCCGTCCCGGTTCCTATCTGCAGCGACGAACATTGCTTCCAATTCCTCATCTGTAGGTGACTGTCCCATTTTCTGCATGACGGCTCTCAGCTCGTGCTTCTGAATTAGTCCATCTCCATTCAAGTCAAACTCCCGGAAAATCTGTCGCAAATCGTCGTCACGAATCTCGTTTCCACCGTCGGCCTGAATTAAAAAAAACATATATCATTTTTACGGCATTTTGATCAGAAATAGAAAAAATTTATCGACATTGATAGTGCCAACGTTGATTTTTTTCAAGTTATTTTTGATGCAAATGACATAAGTTAAGCCGGAAATGGCATTGAATTAATATCGACTAGAAAGGATTAAGACTTGCACTATTTCAGACAAGAACATGAGATGTTTTACCATGTTTAGAGATTCTTTTAGGGTGACGAAATCTAGTTTCGAGTTTTGGTGAGTTAGATTTGGTGAAATTGTAAAAGTGAATTTCGACAATTATATACCTCTTCGCAGAAAGGAAACTAGAAAAAACTCACTACACTCTGAATTTAATTTTGACTGTGTGCTCTGAGTCATTCAATTATAAATTTTCTAGTCTCTGAAATTTCGAAGAAAAAATCGATATGAAATTTTAGTACCCTACGTAAAATTTCGTGATAAGATCATAAATTATTTGCCGGAAAACGCGTAGGAAGAGCATCGTATTGATAAGAAGCGCAATGACGTTACAATAAACAATGGGGAGATATCGATTTTTATCGTTAATCAGGACATGAAGCGAGATTAAAAATTACTTTATTCTTTGTTAAATTAGCGTCTGAGGTCAAAATGACGTTGCACTTTTTAAAATAATGCAAGCATTATCACCCGATCGATTTTTTGCAATGCGAAGTACCCGTTTTGAAACGACCTTATGTCATTTTTCTCACAAATCAGTTCTCAGCTCTATCTATTTACCGAGAACTTTCAAATTTCAAGTGTTGAAATTGAATCGATATTTTCGCACTTAGAAGTTTCAAGAGAATTGCTTATGTTTACACTGTAGTCAAACATACGAAAAGCGTTGCTGTATGTGGAAGCATTCAATATTGATAAGACTGACTAAATTATATCAAAATAAAGCTTAAAAATTGGCTCCATCTCTAAATATATTAAGGAAAAGGAGGTTATCAAGATGGGGAAATTTTTATGAGGTATAAAATTGATAAAATTAATATAAACCACCTGCTTTTTCTTCTTCGAGCAGCAGCTTCCCATTGAATCGTCGAATATTTGAAGGAAGAGTCGACAAAATTGAACAACCAAGAAATTCAGGCAAAAGGAAAACAGCCACACAACACAACGAATCGGGTAAAGGCAAACTGTCGACGGGAAATAGTACTGTTTTAGAGTAGGGCAGAAAAGAATCAGACTATCGAAAAAGTGAAATGGGAAAAGATAGCATGCTAGGCGTGGTGTGGACCGTATTAGTCAGAGTGTCATAAAATAGCATTGGAAAATTGGAGGTCAGATAAAAAATCTGAAAAAATAACATTTTATTTTTAGAGGAGAAAAGAAAGATCATTTGGAGAAATAGCACGCTATTTTTAGAGAACGCGGAAAATCGAAGAAAAGTGTCGATGATGATAACGGAGGCATTGCCCAAGGTCAACCACCCCCAAATTTGCTGCCCCCTATTCCCGAGAGACTAATTTCCCAATTTTCATCCCAACGACGTTTACGCAAACAACGCATGTTTCTCTGGTTTCTCTTAAAATGCCAAACTATTTCCTCAAAAAGTCGACAATAGACAAATTAGCAAAATTCTTGCCGTCTCAAGTGAATTTATTGTTGGTGTGCGAGAGAAACAAAAATTGATTACGCTTTCATTTCAGCAGACCCGAGAAATGATACGATGTAAATAGAAAACAGGCGACATATAATAGGATTTGAATTACTGTATCCTGGAGTTTTTGCTGATCCTTAAAATAGATTCTCTGACTTCATTGTTGGCTGGCAGAAGTTTTCTGTTTTCATGGTAGGCGGACAATAATATGTTGTCACTGACGGATAGCAATTGTATGGGGTATTCCAATACGGTGATGGTACTTGAATCTTCTAAAATAAAACATCACTTAAAATTAGCATCACATTTCCATTCTTCTTTCAAGGACTTGAGCCTCGACACGTTTTTGACCGAACAAATATTAGGATTTTTATGAAATCTATTGTGGAATGTCAATTTTAAGTTGCCAGCAACCAATTGAATGAATTTCGGAAGGTTCAGAAAAAAATTCAACTTTCGAAAGTTTTTTTTTTTTTTAAGAAAACAAAGGGAAAACTTATTGAGGCTCTTCAAAATGAGTAGTGCGAGGTAGTTATGACAATTCTAGACAGAATTCATCATAATTAACGAGATAATTGGCCAATTAACAGAAAATAATCGAAAAATAGCGAGACAAACTCGAGAAAATAGAGAAGGGAAATTAATCGATTCGCACACAACGTGACCGCGTTGCATTCGAGCCCAAAGAGAGAGTCCGTGGCAACGTACACGAATGCACACTTTTGCCGTGTTTTTCTAATGACTTTCGCTAGAAGAATGGAAATGCGAGCATACAATCAAAATGTTCTTACACTTGGAGAAGTAGGGGGTCCAAGTAGTGAGTAATTAGGCCCGAATTTGGATGATATGATATCTGAACCATCATTTTTAGAGTGACTAAATTTGAATTTAAACCTGCAGGATACGGCGCGAAATTATGAAAAGTAGCGGCGATATTAGTGTTGTTTAGCGAATTAGCATTTGCCACATTCTGACAGGCCTGGTTCAACCCGACGAAGTCGAATTTGTAAGCGTATCTTTTGCCACTGACCTGAAAAATCTCCTGTACCTATAGAAAAGTATTTAAATTGATACCTTCGTCATGATATTCTTGTCATAGTAATATCTCAGGGCTCTGCTGAGTTTATCGTAGTTCATGTTGGGTTTGCTGAGTTACTTTTTTTATTTCAAGGAAATTTTTCAAGACCTACCTCTTCCTCTCTCCCCATTTCCTAGCGACTTCATCGGGGTCTACAAGCTTGAACTCTCCGATACCCCCCTCCCAAACGATACAATGAGAATTCACGGATCCCTCCGCAAGAAGTTCCAGCAGAAACTGCCAAAGCTGGATTTGACCGCACCCTTAAAATATCTTTTTCAGGAAATATTTCAAAATTAGTCTTGCCCTGTTGAGGTAATCTCGCCAGTAAGGCTATGTATTGGAGATTATCTGAAGACGTAGAGTAATGGGGATCAGCTTTCTAAACAGTCATTTACCAGGCTCAGCTCGACTTGTAGACTCCGCTGGTGGATCGTTGGAAGCCAGAGGTGCGTCCCAATTTGGGGTTCTTGGTGGGATTCCGTCATAGGTGAAATCTGAAAAATAAATCTCAAGAAAATGCTTCATCTACAAATAAATGAGGCAAAGATAGCCTCGGACTCGAAGGTTTGCTCATAATGAGCAAAATGTGCTGAATGGAAAGGAAGTCGTCGGGCCTCAGAACGGAAGGAAGGAAACGCGCCCCGTCACCACGCACCGACAATTGCCGAGCGGTGCCTTTCCGGTACAGCCCTAGGTTTTCACGTCCAGGAAAGCGCCTCAAACAATGACCGGGTTTTGAGTCGCTTCCTCTCGAGGCACCACGGGCTCGACCCCGTACCGGAAATTCTCCACCATCACGGCGAAGGAAACGGAAGGCCCCATCGCGCAAATTTCTTCCGGACTTGAAAAATCACATGCGCACTTACTTATTGCCTGGTACATTAATAGTTTTTCGAATCGGGGGAAAAATAGCCAATTTTCAGCTTTCGAGTAAGACTGAGACTTTCAGAATAAAATGAGACCTACCCGCCTTCTTTTCGGATTACAGTAGTCTCTGGAGTAGACGCGTAACATTTTAGGCGTAACCTAGGTAACTCTTGAGTAGTTTGGAATCTTAGGAGACGCTGTGGGCTGGAAGTATGGACCCATTAGCCCGAACTTCCGATTTGTCGAGAAAGCTTTACTTGCCTAGGGATTATAGTGGAAAATTACGCGAAGGATTAAAATTTATTTGAAATACGCATAAATATTTACAAAGAAATAATGCACATGATGTGAGATACTGTGGATGAGAAAGACTGTTGGGATATATGATATCCGTCGTTTGAAATCCAAGTTTTAGCAGATTAATTGCTTCCCCTCTGCATCGTAGGCAAGTCGTATAGGCAGGAACCCAACTTCGCCTTTGTTGTCGCCCCCATTCTCAGCGATAACTCGTAGCTAAATGGCAAGACATCAGGTTATTTTGGTAAAAACTCGCGTACCTCATACGTTCCGACCGGCAGCTTTGGACAGCGGATATTCCATTTTTTGTTTTCCTAGAATGTTTTTGCTTAGCTTTCATTTTGTGCAATAAAAGAAGAAACTCCTCTGAATCTCACCTTCCTATCAAACTTCAATACCAATCTCAAAACTAATTCCTACCAGAACTAGAATACATCGCTTCACAAGACATTGACATTGCCCCCTCTCTCTCTCCCTCACTTCCAAACCTTATTATCACTTTCTTCTACCCAAAAATCAGCGGCTACTAAATTCCTCCTTCTCCCATATACCGCGTGTGGTCTCCGATACAAACGCCAGTCGTATCCGTTTGCTAACACGAATAATATATTTTGTCAGGTTCAAACCCAAGTAAATAGATCAACATATCAAAAGTGTTCCGCAATTGGTTCGCGACAGGAAAGAACTGATCAAATGCAAAACAATCAAAAGCGCATCTTTATCAACTTCTTCCTCACACAAACCTATCCACTCAATTCACTCACATAAGTATTTGCACACAATTCTCGTACAATCTAAATTTAAAGTTACATCAATATTCTCCCCCATAGCTAAGCCACTCTTCTTGTAGAAGCAGTCCATTTTCTCCGTACACACTGATAACGAAAGACCATGTGTGGCATAGTATTCGTAGAAGCAGAAGTAGACATCTTTCAGAGGCGGCACAGTAAGAGACTCGGACACCAGAGTGTAGCTAGAGATGTGGGAGTCCAGGAATGGGGCTACCAAAAATTTCTGGGCTGAAGGGCAAATTAATTAGTGCCAAGCAAATGGTTCCTACGCACCTGTCCCAGGAGGTAGATGAATTCCGGTTAGCGGATTTGAGATTCTTCCCGCACTGCCGATCTCCCACCGATTGTTCCCAAATGATCGCCAGAACTTGCAGCTTAGATCTGCAACAAATCTCCCTTGATCCTATCTTTCCCCCAGACTATACCTGATGGATTACACGACAAGGCGAGACAAGTCTCGAAGAGCGTCGGCGATAAGGGGTTGACTGGATTCATCGCCTGCTGAGAACCGGTTCCGACTGGTACCGCATTGAATTGAGTCATTTGCGGACCCTGCGGGGCCATCAAAGATGGATCCTAGAATTTTAGAGTGGCTTGAAAAAATCTAACAGTACCTGGAAAGTGTTCTGCGGAGGAAAGATAGCTCCGGGATTAAGCGCCTCCAGACCGGAAGGAGCCCCGTCGACAGCCTAAACTCTTTCTTCAGAGTGGACTTTTTAAACCCAAGACCTTCAATGGACCAACAGGCATCTGCGAGTTTATGTCGTTCAATTTGTCGGAAGCGTCGTTGATCAACACTGGGTTTGTATCGGTATTTGCTCCATTGCACTGGAGTGTACCGTCCAGGACGATGTCCTAAAGAAACTCTTTTGTTTGCTTTGAAAAAGAAAAAAGTGATGCCTGAAGAAAGATCGCTCCACCTTCAGGGGCCACGAAGTTGTTGCCTTGGAATACAATCTAAATCTTCATTTTGAATTTATTGACTCACATTATGGGTTCACCTGCGCCTGTTCCCCAGGCTGGTTGGGCACTGGTACCTCTGCCGTCATGGGTACACCGTTTCTTATTTCGAAATCGTTGCACCGCACCAGTGGGAACTTGTCTTCGTTCACGTTTTTCGAGCAGATCTGAGAATCACTTTCACAAACCATAAATTGCTCCGCAAAAATACCTGAAGTTTGGGTTCATCCGCCGAGTCAAGGCTTTTCGTTCTCCATCCCGTCGCGGTGATCTTCAGTCCTTGTGGGATGCAGGGCAGGGGATCCGACAGGAGTTGACCTGAGTCCCAGCCCTTTCTTGTTTCGGATGAAAGTACCGCTGCTCCGGAGCCTAAATCGATTATCTTCATCTTGCTGATGATGATCAGAATTATACTCGGTATGGTCTCGGTTCCTAAACTGTCCAGGAACTTGTCCGCTCCTGGGGATTCGTTCAGCGTGCTCCATTGTAGGGCATCCTCCTCGGTGTTCTTCCATCTACAGGTGTGCTCAAAGGACTCGCAGTTCAGCTCGTTCAGGGAAGCGATCGGGAGCACCTGAGTTTGCAGTGTTGTAAAATGTTTTACGATATTTCGAGAAAATTGATATTTAATATATTTTCCTAAAATCTCACGACTTTCATATTTCATTATTATAACCTCCATATCTCTCCTTCTCTCTTGCAATGCATAGATGTAATTGTGTAACCAGTCTAGATTCTTTCTAGATCTTCTAATAATGTAACCTTCTACTAAACTACCATCAACTACTAACTTCTACCGCAACCCATCCTATCCTTTACCCCAATAAGTAATGTTAATAAATAGCCTACTTCCAATTTATATTTTCTAATCTTTTTCCAAATATTTGGAAACAAGCAGACCAATTTAAAGAAAGCTATATCCCACTCTAGCATGCTCGTTAACGAAGAAAGAAATAAACGCAGTACAAAGGTAGCGCATAGAAATGCGCGAAGTGGACGAGGTGTGGCGTTACCATATCGATTTCTTGGAAGATTCCGAATTCATTTTCTAAGATTAGTTATCTCGTGCATTTCTCTGTCTTTGTTCATGATTTTTAATAATTCTATCATTTTCCAGAACGTTGACGCGCCACTAACTTCCTTCGTTAATGAACACGATAACGTGTATCCTGCATACAGCTGGGCGAAGTTTGGAACTTCGAGCTTTAAGCTAAGACTCGGTCCAGAGGAAAAAGATAATTACCGCTACGTCATCAAACTGCGCGGCAAAGTGCGGCTGAGATCCCGAAGCGAACGACCCAGAGGCCATTGTCGGTCCCTTGGCGGGTTCTCGATAGATACCGCCCAATCTGGGGTATAGCCCAGAGTATAAGTAGGGGTTGTACATCCCAGTAGTATAGGGGTATCCACCAAATGGATAGCCGGGAAGGCAGGATTTTGCTGAAAATGCATAGCAACTTTGCTCATCTTAACCTTGCATGTGCTTTTTTTAAATAAGTGTTAATTAAAACTTACCATATTCGATCGATGAAAAAACTAGTAGAAATGTCGATAAAATCATGAGTATAACTGGAGTTATGGGGAAAATAACCAAACGGATAGATAAAAATGGACGACGGACAGAGTGTATAACTGATCCCCCTTGGGGCTATATCCCCTAGCCGAATATCCCTATAGAGCTACAGGTTGCTGCTGAAAAGCGAGCGAGTGAGAGCAGGGACGCTTAATCCGCGGCACGATCTGATTGAAAACATGCAGGTGAATGGATGATGGACATAGACTTGAAAATTCGATACATGTGAAGATCAACTTTCATTTTTTTGATTTGAAAAAAATTCATTTTCATTGAAAAAGAGCATCTTTGGAAAATATCCCTAATTTATATAGAAAAGGGCTAATTTCAATGAAAAAGTATCTCGTCCTTCTGAAACTTTTGCAGATATTTTTTCATCATAATAAATCTTTATGATAAATACGCACAAAATGTCAGAGAATTCGTTTCCGTAGAGCTTTCCTCGATTGCTTCATCTGGTGCTCGATGGCGCCACGTTTACTGATGCCTGCACGTCAATTACTGCTATTTTGCATAGTTAAGGACATTCGTCGAAAAAACTCAGTTTTCTTATCTTGAATCTGGTCGGGATATAATTTGGTAGATATCAAATATATATATATATATCAATGGAAACTCGCGATAATTTTTAGACCCAATATTTTCAGGTATCACCCGTATAGTAGATCTCTTACAACTACTATGTCAAATTTTTGTCCCTATGAAAATGGAAAAGTCGCTGTGTTTAACTGTAATTGTGATAAGCTCGGATTTTTTTCACACAATGAATGCCTATCATCTAAGGTATTAATGGACTAAAGGATAGCTCGACTCAGTCACTCTCTGACAATATTATTCGACTTTTCTGAATATGCTAACCTTTATCATCCACTGCATATATTTTCCGTTAATCTAGTGCAAGTGATTCAGTGAATGTTGAATTCACTTTTCGCCAAGAATGAACCGGTTCACGACAAAGGCATGCATTGTGAATTATGTGCGTGCACAGATTACCGTAATAAATTCGACAAAGTCGTAAAACCCGTATATAACCAGCGGTTTTTACTCTGACTGAAAAACTCGACACATTTCATAACTGCGATGTGGAAAAAGCCTACGTTTATGTAATGATCTAGAAACGAAAGTATGCATCAAATTGTGCAACAATTTCCACAAAGTTAGATTACTTTCAGATCTAATTATTTTTCCTTCAATTTATTAAAAATGAATTAAATTTAATATTTAATAATATTGTTCTCTAATTTTATTACTTTATCGTTATTTCGAGCAAATATACAGGAAATATATCAACAAATGGGTGAGGGTATTTAACAAAAGAGTCGAGCTATCTTTATTTTCGACGATTTACAAATTCTACGAGTGGAGATCGAAGGAAATATCCCCGAGGGTAGAGTCTGGGTGATATCCGCAAAAGTCGAAAACCGACCATTTGAGGTTCGATTTCTGCTTCTGGCTCTTCTGACCTCACTGAAAGTAAACTTATCTTAATATTCATAAGCTTAAAAACTGATAACTTATTATTTTTAGATTGCAGTTAAAATACTCTAATTTTAATCATATCTAATATGATGATGTTATATGAACTTAGTTTTATTTGAATATATTTACCTAAATTCATATTTTCAAATTTCGAGTTATCTAGATATTTGACGTCAGAATTCTGCTGTGCGGGAGCTTCAGGTATTGATCGTTTTCCAAAGCGCATACCTGAAATTTCAACTTGTAAGACAGTTGAACTTCGTGATAGAGATTAGAAGGATTAGCATTTAAGTTAAACATATTCAACTGCGTATCACTTATCATTTCAATTGTATATACTTTGTTTTCATACTAAGTTATATAGATAAAAAGTATAACGTTATTACTGATCTTAATAGAATTAATAACTTCGCTCAAAAGTTGGAAGAGAAGCTTTTATCATTTTTACAGCCAGTATCGAATAAACCTAAGACATCTATGATACTGACTTCGACACTGAAAATTCAAAGATCATCGGTGTCGGAGCCAGAAAACATTTTAACACCAACCTTGATGGCATCCTATGCACTCGCAGCATTCCAACGTCATCTTCCCCTGACAGACGTCCTGACACTGCGCCTCTGCGGAGTTATGCTTAGCGGCGGTCGACAAAATCATGTACGACAGGAGGATGTCTGCTACTCGCACCATCTTCGTCGGCACGGGGTTACCTGCAATTGGGAGCTTTTCTGTGAACTTTTGGGAACATTTGAAAACTTAGCAGTTTTCGAGGACCTGATGAAAATTTCAAGAAACTTAAAATCAATAGATAGACAGTCTAGAACCAGATTGATAATGAATTTCTGAGTGATGGTAAGAAGTGATAGATTGATAATTAAAGGGTGAAAATAAGATACCAGAAAAACACCTCAAAAATGGAAGACCAATATAACAGGTCAATTCATAAGAAATAAAGGATTTTTGGCTATAAGCTGAAAGCCCATTCGAGCGATAGTCATGAAAATGCAAGTAGGGGTATGTCAGATATTTATAAAATAGTGAGTATTTTGAGAGAAATAGAGACAGCCTTCCACGAAGCTATAGGGCTATAAAATTCAGGTCATCCGAAAACGGCATGACATATGAGCATAAACATTGCATCACCCTTCCCTTATGATATTTTCTATATTTAAAGTCATTTAGTTTCTTCAGATTGTCAAAAAGTGATAAATGGACATAAAATATTCGTATTCTTTTCCAGGTTAAAATCAAGAAAAGCTAATATATTGGGTTGGCACGTAATTTCTGGGAGTAGTCCAATAGCCTTCTTCGTATCTGACAAACCCAAATGGGGTTTTCGATATTAATACCGCTAACGTATGGGTTTCACATGATATCTCGAAATTTTGTGGTTTACGTAGTGCGCGCGAAATGAAATATTTTCACATAATAGTCCCCACTTATGTGGAAAATTGAATTTTTCAAAGTGGTCAAGTTGGGGTATATTGTTTATTAGGATACTCTTGTTCAGAATCATAACATTTCGATTTATATTCCTATCAAAAACTTATTTTCATTTGGCATGGTGTTTACGCGTAATCAGTGAAGCGAAGAAATCTCAAACATAAGTACCATCGTAAAGTCGATACGCTAGTGCTAATATCGAAAACCCCAGTTGAATTCATAAATATAAAGAAAGTTATTTATTGGGCTACTCTCAGAAATTATGTGCCAAGCCAATATATAAACATTTGATGGATAAGGCACGTAGATATGGCTTTAGTACCATTAAAGAGTTATTTTTCATGTAGTTTTAAATTATTCAAAAATAGAAGTGAACTTTGGAAAATTACAACCTGGATGCCCGAAAATTCGAAAGTGGAGCATCATAGGAATTGAAAATTGTCCTTGTACGAGGATTTTCGAGATTTTTGCATTTCATATATCTACGCAAATAAAAAGTCGCAATAAAAATAATGAGCTCTTCTCAGTTGTTTTTGAAAAAAACGCTAGAAATAACGAGTCTATGAAGTCATCCGTTAAAAATTTAAAAAAAAGCAATATTTTTAAGACCAGATTTAAAATAGACCAGAAAAGGTTTCCTTAGAACATATGGCTTGAATGATGTGACCTTCCTATAAGTAAGTTTGCATAAAATTTCCCAGTCAAGAAATCTGATTTGTAAAAACGCGACATTTTGAAAGAGCAAACAAAAACGTTTCAGATAAGAAAATATCCAAGAAAGATGACAAATTAGGTAATTTGATATATTTTCTCTAATATCCTTAGGTCTGAAGAGTTATTGAAAATGTGGGCAGGGTATCTTTTGCAGAAAATAAGCATTGTGTATGTTTTGAAATACCTTTCAAATCATAAACATAGCTATAAGCCAATGCACCTGGTTAAGATCTGCACTAAACCTCTACCTTTTCAAATTATCTTTGTCTACTGTACTATCGAAGTGATATTTTAAAAATTAGAGCATTAAGAAAGTTCAGCCTAAATCCAAATGCGAACTAGAAAAAATTGTATAACCTTCAAAATTCAAATGCACGAAATGAAGCTGAATTTAAATAGGGATGAAAATGTGCGTCCTGGTGAATTGACACGAGATTTATAACAATGGGGATAAGGCTTCACATTCTTATAAATCTAGGATTTAGGACTTAAGAAAATTGTATAGATGATATAATAGGAAAAATGAATGATTTTTGATATAATTTAAAATGTTATTTTCTTATAGTAAAATGATTCAAAATCTAACTGAGTAAAACTATCGATGGCATAATAATATCATGAGATAGTTTGATTTAAGATCCGTGTAAAAATATTGCTAACATAATAATATCCCGAGTCATGTAGCCACTCTCGGGGTCTGGAATGTTATTAGAGAGATAGAGAGCTGACTAATTTATGCTAATTATCTGTAGCCGTTTGCAAATAAAGCACGCATAAATCTCTCACTCGTCCGAGGAAAATAATCACGATCTCGAAAAACCCTCCCAGTCCCAAGTAAATTAGCAAGCAAATGAGGTTCGGATATATGATGATAACACCTAACCTTCACCCTTTATATCATAGAGTCATATGATTTATACAATGTAAATATTCTAGATCCGCCCATCTAACCTATGAAAAATTTAAATTGACCTGAAATAACTCGCGCGCGGTTTTATATGATGTGTGAAAATTGGTGATTCAAAAGCTGATATTGAATTATGTATGACGTGTAAAAGGGACAGTGAAAATAATAGATTATATCCACCAAATTACAACTAGTTTCTAAGGATCCCACATAGCCTTGTAGGATAAAATGAAGAGCCTAGCGAATGGATGATATTAGGTGGCCGGGTATTACACGATGCGGCTTTTATAGCTTCTCATTTTTACTAATCCCAAGACCCCTCAAAATTCACTCTTCTAGCCTCGTAAAACTAAAATGTTGATCCCGGAATGACCCTACGAAATACGATACATTTTTCTCGAAAGTTGGCGTTACTTTTTGCAAAAAATAACGCATTTCTAGAGTTTACTTGTGTGATCAAGGCTCTAAGTATTTTGAGAATGCAAATTCAAGGGGGTATTCTCGGAAAAGTTCCGGGAATTGGAAATAATTTGAATAATGCGCTAGGGCGTTCCCCCTTACACCAATGAACATTGACAATTAGCGTGGAATCAGCATAATCCGGACAAATTAACACGAGAAAATTAACGCATTTACGTCAGACATCTTAGTTGATTTCATGAATGTGAATATATCTAAAAGCTAAAAGTCATAAGAAGCTCCGGAATACCTAACTTTCACATGGAATAAAAAAGTTGTCAAAAGAATTTGAAATCCAAAAATTCATTCTAAAGAAGGTGTTCTGTGAAAGCACTATCATATAACATCATAACCCCCGCATCATATTTAATTGCTCATTAATTTATTACCATACCCCAAGGCAAGGTAATAAATTTAGAGTCAAGAGAAAAACACCCGCATTTCTTATAATAATCGATGAACTTCTCATTCAGAAGGAAATATTTATCATTTACGTATTATTAAATTATATATTTTAAGCATATAGTTACTTACGTCTAATTCTTATGGAATAGTCAAAACTTGAGCAATTGGTTATAAATAAGCTGAAAAATAAAAATATTGAATATCCTAAATATTGCATGGAGAAAATAATACAATTTTAGATTTAGATCTTTATGAAGGTGAGTTTCAAGAGCTTAAATTTATATACCTGACTTAAAGTTTCAAAATTCACCTGTTCAGACACAATACGATATACGTTTAGGCTGTAGTCAGGGAGAAATTAGATTTTTTCAATTAATATTAAATTGGAAGATGTTTCGTGTACAATTCTATTGCAAATGTCAACTGAATTAAAAATCGAATTGTGTAAACAATGGCGTAATGATTTATGATAACGAAATGACGAGATATGATAAATCTAATAACTTGCAGCAAACCTGAGTTAATATATCATCATCTATAAGAGAACCAAATTCACCTTATGAAATAAAACGGAGTGATTGCTCGATTCAGATGTATTGTTTTCAGGGACTCATCCAAGAAATCGTTATTTCACAAGACTTGAAGAATAATATCTTCTAGAAACTCCCTAACAAATTTATAAATAACCATTGATACATTCAATTTCTTCACCTTAAACTAAACATCCTTTGTCAAAACTGTTGAAATCGTTTTCTTGGGTATAAGATGAACGACTTTTCATATTCTTAAATGAGGAATGTCGAAGTATTTGATTCTTCTTGCTTTCATTATATACGTAGAAACCTCAGATCCTCAGAGCAACGAATGGGTTAAGGTTGATCTTAATTCACCAGGTTTAAATTTAAATATAATCATCTTAAAATGCTTTAACTTTAGAAAATATACGAGCTATTTGAAAAACTGAAATTGGTAAATAAAGACCCACATATTTCTAGTTACTATGTTTATCGGGTGCCTACTAACAAGGTAAAAATTAGTAGATTCGTTAAACTTTATTTGAAAATACATTTCAAGATTTCTGTTGCTATTAGTCTCTATTTTAATGGGTACTATTATTATTATTATCAAATTGAGGCTTATTACACTCTCTCAGGAGTAAACTGTGCACGCTTTTGACATCATTTTATACGATATTTCGGGCTAAAGAGGTTCACGTGAAGAATACTAGTGATTATCGTTATTGCAGGATACAAACGGAATGCCGGTCTACTAATTTTTCATCCGAAAATATATTACAGCCAAATTAGCGCAGGAGAATAACTGTGAAGCTATAAAACCAAGTAGCTTGAAATTTAACACAATTTTATTAGTAACTCGGAAAGGATCATACGGGGACTAGGGAATGCAGAAGAAATACGCTAACTTTCTTTGTTAGTCACACTATTTCGTTAACAGGATGAAAGAAAGTATCAAGCGTATGTGCATGCCAATCTATGCTTGAGTAAGCGCTTTTTGTGCGTTATCAATAATATATTATATGGAATATGAAATTTTAGGTAGTAATGAATTAAATACGCGTTACATCTCTCACTTAGTAAGTCCACTAACAATAAGAAAAGACGCTCACCCAAATCGAGTGCACGAATGATCGTAGGAGAAGTTATTTTAATTAAGTAGTTTATTTTATTTTAAACAATCAAAATCGCAACAATGTTAAAGAATTCAAATCATCACTGATTTATGTCACTAGAGAAAAAAATCAAATTTCGAAATTTAATTTAACATTTAGAAATAGGCTCCTATATGTAAAATAGAACATCTAAAGATATGGTGGAGTGAAATTAGAATAGGCAACTTAAGGAAGATACATTCGAAGTTAAACACAAAATTCAAGCGACCTGGCATAGAAATTACAAAGTCGAACCAGCTTGAAAAGAAAGAAGAACGTTGACATTTTTCGATGATATAAAGTATTTTTAAATTAGTATTTGGAGAAACACTTAGAAATTCAAATCATATATACCCGAATCATGAATTTATATCTGCAATTTTAGAAATTTTTTTTGATTTTCAACACATTTCTGGGCTCAAAAGTTTCAGATTTCGTATTTTATGTTTATAACATTTTTTAACACTAATTTAATGACGATAAGCCTTCAAACGCTCATAAATTAGCATATAGCACTAAAATACTAGAATTAGAATAAATTTAAATTAAACGATCTAGATACACGCTTCGAAAATAAGGTATCCATCATAAAGATATTCTGAAGTACTATGGACTGTGAAGAGGCAGATACTGCATACATTTTGCAACTCTCCTCTCCTAGACTCAACCCCCGAGAAATGGTATGTGCTATGAAGAGGTAACGAAGAAAAGAGAAGGAAAGAGTGAGGGGAAGGAGGAGCGTGCCTCATGTGAAAGCGCATTGCAAAAATATACAGTATCTGCTTCTTCACATGCCATAATACAATTACGTTTTTAGTTTTAAATTATGGCAGAATCCTAGCACAGGGCGAAAGAGTTGAAGTTGACGTCGAAGTTTTGACATTTTCATTGAATTTGTTTAAAATAGAGGCAGTCGATCGTTGGTTTCTTCTGATTTCTTTTTTTACATTTTAACTGTCGAGGATCTGAAAAATTCACTTTTGAATTTTTTAGATTAAATTTCTTACTTCACAGATGAAGTTCGCCATACTGAAGGTTTTCTCGTTTCTCGCGCTCTCCAGAAATGGCATTGCGAGAAGTTCCGGGTATTTGGGCCGAGAATTATAGTCCTTTTCCAGACTGAAAGTTGCAATTTGGTAAAATTAGGTAAGTTGTCAAAATGGTAAGAGGACGCTTAGACTTTGTTCGTTCTAGAGCGAACACGACGAAATAGCGTTGTTCGTGAAGAAAATCAAGAAAGCACCACACTCTGCGCTCTTTTCATGAACAATACTACTTCTCAATATCCGCGCTAGAACGAACAAAATCTGAGCGCGCTCTAATAAAATGGTGTCCTTACCATCTCCTGACGAAATTTCTGCAAGCTTCACTGAACCCATCTACTGGCAATTGGGGTGCGGGTTCTTCAACCACTTGCTTCAATTGCTCGAAGGGTGTTTTCCACTGCGCGTATGGGTGTTGTCCCATGGCGATTTCAATCTGAAGTAATTATTTAGTTAGTAGGGGAGTTGACTTTGGGTTTTTTGCAAAAATCGATGTTCAAAAGACGGCTTCGTGAGTTTTTGGAATGCAACCATGTTTGCAGAAGTAAGTAAGACTTACAATGGTGATGCCGAGGCTCCAAACGTCGGCTCGGACGTCGTAGGCTGATCGTCGTTCACCGTATATCCTTTCCGGTGGCATGTAGGGTTTGCATCCGGCTTGGACAGTCTGAGTTTCAAAAGTACTCAAAATTCCCCTATTAAAAATTACATACCTTCGCCATACTGTCAGTGAGGTGTCCGGAAATGCCAAAGTCGCAGATTTTCACTTGGCCATGCCTGTTCATCAGAATATTGGAAGGCTTGACATCTGAAATTTGGACAACTTGAAAACTGGCAACTTTTCAGAAAGATTTACCCCTATGGATCAGATTCATCTGTTCCTTCATGAAGTTAAGGCCTTCGCAAACCTGAAAAATCGTCAATTTCCAGAAAAAACACGATTTCCTGCTTACCGATAGAGCCATTTTGGCTATGAACGGTTCCGGGATCCTCTGACCCAATTTGTATGTTTTCTTGTAGAACTTGTCCAAACTCGTGTCCATCACCTCCATGCAGATCCAGACGTCGCCCTCGCGAAACATGGCTCCGTAGAAGCGGACCATCTAAAATGGGAATCTCATGTATTTTAGTTTCTACGTATCAAGTTTCATAAGTTACTCTTCACCTATCCCCTAGATCGGTATTGCTTCTATGCTTCTATCTCTGGACGAAAGCGACGGTACGATCGCGACATAAGCCGCGAGTAAAAATAGTGTGAGAAAAGGTGGGGAGCGCGACAGGCGAGGACGCGCGCGGACAAGGAGGAAGGCTTTGCACCTCTCCTTTTGCACAGGGACAGAGGCAATATCGATCTCAGGGATAATGGGAGTATATGAAGTTCAATTTTTATATTATTAAGAGAGAACTTTTATTCTATGATTTTACGTATCCAATTTCAGTCGTTGTCTTATTAAAGTCGATCTTTATTTTTTTATTGAGTACAGACTTTGTTCAAACACATGCTATTTCTCGAGTTAACATATCCAAAGGTTTTCATATATCCCCTACCTGAGGACAACAGTCAGATCTCCTGCAAGCTTCCAACTCTGTGAGCATTCTTCTTTGAGATTCATCATGGACTGAGGATTTTATTCGCTGAAAGAAAGGATTTTATAAATCTTGCCTTCTCATATCAAAGGATTTCATATATCCCCTTACCTTAACAGCCATAATAATGCCCGATTGTCGATGCTGCATCTTTTCAACGATGCCATAACCACCCTTGCCTAATTCTTCCAAAACCACTAAGTCCACCGCAGCGATTTCGATTTCTTCGGAGTCATTAGTAAGTCTGAAATTAAGTGATTTTTTATTGCCTTTAATTTTGCCATCAATTTTAATTTTGGATTCGGAGCTTATTAAAAATGACCTGATTTTGGAATTTTCGAAATTAAAAAAAAATATATATATATAGATATTAATTTAGAAAATTAATCATGGAATTTTAAATTTAGGCCTTAACTTAGCTTTTTTTTAAATCCGACCCCCGACCTCAGAGTTTTCGAAATTTTAGCCTGATCTTCGTTTTTTCTACGCTCTAGAAACTCCCTAGTACATGAGAGTTCAAAGTTATTCAAACTACTATTGCAAAAGAGTAATCCGATTTGTATGGTGCTGAGCTAGAAAATGACACCATTTTAATCTAACTGATGTTTAATACAGCAAGATTTACTACTTCTAAAAACTACTTATGTTTTAAAGATGCATCCTTAGTATCATTCCGCATCTTAAATAGCATATGAAATTAGTCTTATTAGGATAGTTCTTATGTCGAAGTATATATAAACGGTTTCTAAGACGCATTTTAATTAAAATTTTTAAAAATCCTACTTAATTTTGCATTTATCATCCAAATTCATAGTGGGCGTATCTTCAGGTTGTGGCATTATTAGCGAACCCATTGGTCGGTTGCGGCGCGTCGTGGCTAAAATATAAAATTAAAAATTTAATTATATTAACAGCATGTTGAAATAATAGTGTAGTCGTATGATAAAATCAGCATTCCTTAACGCAGAATCTCAATATTACTCTTTTTTCTCTAACCAGAAATACAGCGATGGAAAAGCATACTGAAATTTCTTAGGGTAAAGAAGAAAATGAATTAAAACTCAGACATATTACGTAAGATTCTATATCTTCGCCAGTTGAAAGGCAAAAATATTTCAAGAATTCTGAAAAAGCGAATATATATATATGGAAAGTGAATGTTTTTGGCTATAACACAGCAGAAGCTCTCTAGCTTTGCATGTAAGGGGGAGGCCCTTATATGGAAAGAGAAAAAGAGTCTGAATCGATGTGCAACTGCGGTAGAGAAGCGCAAGATAAAGAAATATCATTTAAAATAGAGAGAAAAAGAATAAGAAAGGAAGAAATAGTATGTAAAATAGGAAAAAGGAAGCAGAAAAGGAGAAATATTGTGGAATTTAAGGGGAAAAGAAGGAAATTCTCCGGAAATAGTGTGTGCGTCCAGCGGGGTGCCCCTCAATGAGAAAAACGACGCAAAAACAGCCTCTCGGTCTCGAAGCAAGAAATTCATAGAAAATTACATTAAAATGCGGATCAAAGCAAATGGGCGTGGTCCGTAAAAAGCGTGCGGCGAAATTGCAGTTCTAAATTTAGCACGGTCTAGAGTACAAAATATTAAAGTACTCTCTAAAATTATATCTAAGACTACAATGCCTTATGCTAATTGTAGGATTTGCAAAATATGCAGGAATTCTTTCGTGTATTAAGTTATCCAATAAGTTTTTGGAGTTTCAAAATTAGCATACACACGCTTCTCATATTATTACTGGTAAAAGATGAGAGTAAAATTGTGAATTTGGAGAATAAAATTTTGAAAATTTTAATGAACTCGTTGGATGATAAAATAGATTTAGAAATCCCGAAAAAATCTAAAATTAAGATTGGAAAAGATTAAATAATCGATGTGAAAAACTCGAGGAAAACACGAAAATAACCCCGTAGCTATTAACGATTCCTGATGAGTGCTAGGCCAAATGCACAGAAATGGATAATGAGGGGAGGGAATTGAAAAATGCGCAAAGCGACGCTGCAATGAAAAACTAAAGTTTTCTCTCATCTTTCGGATAAAATTTAGTCCTAGGATCTATTTTCAATTCTAGGTTTAAAATTTCGATTCTACAATCAGCCCTAGGCAGGGCTTAAGCCAGGTCATCCGAGCGTGCCCCTCAACATTGAGGCAGGAATGTTCGTGGTTAAATTTTTTTCGTAAACCGTATCGAACCGAACCGAATTTTCAAAATGTTTCCTACCTATTTTAATGTCAAAAACCAACATTTTCTATCGCCTAGGGTTATATAGGGGCATCATTAGCTCGCCGCAGACTAACCTATACTAAATTACTATCTGTAAGTCAAATTTTTAAGGAAAAATGAAATTTTCAATTAAGAATTTTTCAAACCGAACCGAACCACGAACATCCCTGCTCGTAGGCCAAACTATTCTAAGTCTTCTTGCGTACTCCCTATGAATCAAATTCCTTACAAAAATTCTATTTGCGTACCTCCTTCCCTATAGTTTTTCCTTCTAACTAAAAGTGCCTAGGTTTGCCTGAAATCAATTTTGCGAATATCTTAAAATTTCAGACATTATTTTCCTTTTTCTTTATCTCGGTCGGTTTCTAGATGGTTTTTAATCGAGACAGGTGAAACCCTTTGCTTTAGGCAAAATGTAGCGTTGAAGTTCTAATTAAAATCGAAATTACTAGTTTTCCAGTCTCAAAAGAAGCACACAACATATTTTCATGAGCCCTTATCAGAAAATGGACAGTTTTATTTTGGGGAGTAGATTTAATTCTAAAAAGGTTTGTTTCTTAGAATAGAATAGAAAAATCGATGAAAAATCTCATTTTCCTTATAAATTTAAGTTCTAGCCTAGAGTAGATATATTTAAGATACGGGGATTAACAAAATAATGCATCTTCATATTGTTAAAAAAAATAGCAGTAGGTTCTTCAAACGGATACGCTAAAGCGCGTTTTAGAGTAATTTTTTAAAGAAAAGTAAATTGGACTTGTAAATAAGATTTTTGTGTAGGAAAAGTTTTTTTAATCGTAAAAATACATCATCCAAAATTAAAACATTTTCGCAAACAAAATATTGCTTGGGCGTGGTTGTGTGCGGCTACTTTGTCCTGATTTTTGCGTGCAGGACCATCTTATCAGGTTTATTGTCGATCTAGATCAGATTTTTCCTCTTAAATATTCGGGGTTTGAAGGGTACTCCCTTCCCAAATTTCAAACTGCCACGCTTCTACCAAAAACGCATTTTCGCAGGGGACGGAGCTTGGGGACTCTAGGTAACAGATTTTGCGAAAAAGAATAAATTTACGTCAAAGCGCTTTTCTTTTCTCTGAATGCTAATTTTATCCTAAGTCGAAAAAGCCAAGTAATAAATTTAAAAAGTACAAATAGAAATTAAAAAAAAAAAAAACGAACAAACAAACTTACGAGTGGGCATTTTGCTTGAGCTCGGCACCTGAGTTGTCATAACTTCCGAAGTTCTTTTGAAGTTGTTGGGATTGACTTGAATTTCGCTTTATTACCACTTTACGTAAGTTTCATAACCCAATAGCTATTTAGAATACCTGAAAATTAATTTAATTTTTGATATTGAAAGTAGAAATATTAGCGAACAAAAAGGTAGAGCTTTCAAGTGTTCAAAAATATGTCAGGTGGCTTGCAAAAGTGCACTAAAAATCAATAGAACTCTGAGAACTAGCTAAAGTGTCTAATTAATCGATTTAAAATAAACGCGTATTAAAGATAAGATGGATTAAATTTAAATAATATGGGATAAGATTATCTTAGTTTCAGAAGATATATATACTTATAAAATACACTATGACTTCATATCCTAGTTGAAAGAAAATAGACATAAATTTAAAGAAAGGATAACGTCAATTTTCATAAAATATTATGATTAATCAAATAAAATCTGAAAATCAATGTTAAAACGAGTCTTAAATTTCAGGATTATTCTCTCTAGACTAGAAACTCACTATATGCTCCTCTTTCCGTCAATTGCAATATGGGGGAAGATAAAAATTCTGGGAAATGAAGAGTAGATGGAGGGAAAATTTTTAAAATAGAAGATATATCCTACAATAACTCTGAAATCCCTTCTATCTCCAGCAGTAAAGATATGAAAATCAGCAGGTCTTTGATATTTAGACCCTACCGTTGCTAAAATTACAAATTTTTGAAAACTCCAATGATTTTTGAAATTTCCGGACCGGAAAAGACCCCGTAGCCGGGCGGTGTAAGTGCACGGCGCTGACCTAGCCGAAAGAAATGGAGAGGGGAAGGGACAGGGACGCAGAGAGCGTACAAAATCATCGCGATTGCGTATCGATTTTTTGCGTCTGATCGCGACGATTTTCTCACTCTTTCTCTCTAGACTCTGACCGATGGAATTTGTCTGAAAATATAATGAGAAAAGACACAGAGGAAGAAAGAACCAATTCCGACATTCGTCTTCTTGACTTCGAAAAATATCGAAGCTTTTCAAATCTTTGAAGAAAAGTTGTCTTAAAAGTCAAATCTTATAGATCACCAATTCTTCGTGAAAAGACCCCCAAATATTTGTAAAGTATCGAGCGAAATGTGCGAAAAGTGGCGTTTGAAAATCACCGACCTGGGAAATTGATTTTCCGAAGAAAAATGCGTCTAATTTAAATATGACTTTAGAGAGGAATTATGAAATGCGAAAATTTGATCAAACCAATTTTGAATTTTGCCAAAAGTGATTCATGATATAGCTGACTGATAACTCGTAAAGTTTTCTGACTTTGATAAGAACATTCTATGATTCAATCAATAAGGCCTAAATAGGCCCGAGAGAAAGGAACTAAGTTTGGTAAAATTGAGTCAAGATTATCATACATCTTAAAATATCATAAATAGTTTAAACTTGACCTAAGAATGATTATGTTACTAAAATTATTAACATAGCCTAAAAATTTATTTAAATCTAAAATAAGACCATTTTGGCTCATGAATTCAAAAAATGCGTACGAGTTCAAATTTAGAAATTAGGTAAGAAGAAAATTTAAGCACAACTCGATTTTTACACCTGCTTAATAACACACAATACTTGATATTTGCGATTATGTATACTTTGGTGGGAGGCTTTTAATTTTAGCACTGCAAAATTTCGACAAATTTGTTGACAATGCTAGTTTCCGGTCATGATAGGGCGCAATTTATAAAATACCATCCTATTTTATCGGTTTACGTTAAAAAATAAAAAGTGTACATGACAACTTGTTTACTATGATAAAAGCAGCACAATGATAAATAACCCGGATTATATAAGGCATTGATAATTTGATAATCAAGTGTGATTAGATTTTTAAACGACCTTCAAATAGGCCGTTTCACTCTTACGAAATTCTGAATTTAGGCGTTTTCGCACGTTTTTAAATGCTGACAAAATATGTATCAAAATCGACATAGAACTGCATCAGGTAAATATCATATTTTAATAAAAATTTCGTAACAAATTTTTAGCAGGAATAGAGTACAGGCATTAAGTCCAATTAATAATTTAGTTCCGTGTAAAATTTCGTATGATGACTATGCTTATAAAAATATATCTTGTAAGAATCAATAAGATAGGCATTAAAAGAAACGAATATTATATTTTATTTAACCAAAAATGAAATTTAAAACTAAATCAATAAAATAAAAACTTAAAAGACAAATATAATGACATTCTAAAGCTGGGAATGAATTTCAAAATCTAAAAACCAAAATCAATAACCAAAACAATAAGGAAGTGAAAATGCGAAAGAGTAGTCGTTTTCGTTCTCCAATGGAGAACTTTTGCCCTTTTCCTCTCACTTTTCCCGCTCTTTCTTCCCTTTTGCCCCCACTTTTCTGCACCTCTATCCCATACTATTTCTATTTTTCTCTGAAATCTTCCCCCTTGACAAATCGATTCGGCCCGCATAAACAATTCTCTGCCCCATCTCGAATTTCCCGGGAATAAAAAATAGCTCTGAAAATTTCTCCTTTAGCTTCAATAAACTTCATAATTTTCATTTAACTATGAATATTTGAGATTAGTTTTAGTCTCCATAATTTCACCTACAATTCGATATGTTTTTATTTTGTTAGATTTAAAGAAACTTTTCAAGGGAGTCAAATTTCGAAAAAGGCCTCTCGTAAAATTTCCACCCTTCAAACATCCGTGTTTTCGGCCCGTTTTAATGTGTGCGGACGGCGTAAACAAGTCAGTTGGTTGGGAAATCAGCAACTCTTGGTGATTTCAGGCAATTTTTTAAAAAACATTTTTTACCTTTTTCAAAAACTCTTGCTTGAATTTATTAGTAATCTTATCTTTTTCAGAACTTAAAAAATGGCACCGAACTCTGAATATTATCGCGAGCGCCACAATACGCACGAGACTGTGGATAGTCGGGTAATTCATTTCATTAAATTAAAAATTATAATATTTGAAAAAGTTATCATGCTCATAGAGCAAATAAGACCGCACGGAGTTTGAAAATCGAAATTTCGTTTTGAAGGAGAAGAAATAGAATTGTGTCGAAAGAGTTTAGAGCCTCGGCAAACATTCGAAAGAAAACTTACATGCTCAAGACAATCTTGTGAACTCGGAAAAGCTTATTTCATTTAATTTTTATTGACTTTTACAAATCAAATTTAAATTAATTCCAGTGTTACTTTATTTTGTAAAAGAATGCCACTTTTCTATATCAATAATTATATTATAACGAATATACTATACCTTAATTAATGTTATTCTTTATTTAAATAATTTTCATATTTTAGGACTCGGGTATAGACGTTAGAAAGCGTACATATTCGTCCCGACCAAGTTATATTTTATCAAGGAAAATACTTAGAAAGAGTATGGAAGATGAAAGGAGATGGGACGTAAGCTTAATTTAAAGAAAGAATATTTAAAATTCAAATTATTCAGGCAGACAACGTCTTGTGGATTGTAGCCTTCGTCCTACAAGTTTGGTTCTTCCAATTACCCGTTTCAATATGGTTCAGTCCTAAGACC
Organism: Diploscapter coronatus; assembly: GCA_964036155.1. NCBI lineage: Eukaryota > Metazoa > Nematoda > Chromadorea > Rhabditida > Rhabditidae > Diploscapter > Diploscapter coronatus. The sequence goes on along the minus strand of OZ038422.1, from coordinate 48,645,870 downwards.
GATTGGTGAGTGGTACCATTTTTAATAGTAAAGGATACCATATTTTGGTGAATTGTACCATCTATTGGGAAATGTCCCATTTCATTGGTATATGATACTATTTCAATGCCATTGTTTCAGGAACTACATGATAATTTCGATATTCTCTTTTGCCATGTGGATAGCGTGTGGTATTTGGATGTACATTTACAACGGAATGCATAATTGGCGACATATTACGCCGGCTATGTTCTACTCGGCGTGGTTTTGCTATATTATAGGGGTCTTTAGGTAAAATTTTGCCTATATTTTTGAGCTTCTTATGTTAAGATATATCAATTTGTATCAAATTTAGTATTGAAATAATAATGTCTAAAAATTTACGAATATTTTGATACCAAATCTGTCCAAAATTTATGATTAAATAATTTTATTTCAGTTTCTGTACCGCTACATGGCTTTTATTCGGATTATGGTCGATTTACATAGTTTTTGTAACTTCATGCTTTTTATATTCAATGTCCAGAGTGATAACTTAATACTGAACCATCAGAAATCAGAAACCTAAACTTACACACAATGATGTTGATCTCATAATACTTGTTTACACATTGCCAAAGTTAAATAAATTTATTTAGCCTAAATTTTCCTGGATTTCAAAATATCTTGCAAAATCTTGTGGAAGATAAGTGGGCGTCGATAATTTGAAAAATTTTGAGTAAAGAAAATGCTTGAATAGTCTTCTCTCGACATAATTGTTGTCGGTACCGGAAAATCTGAGGAAGTGAGATATTTATGGTTTATCCTGAATCGGGCCAATTTCTCGCTTTTCTTGTCTTTCTGTTTCCATTTTCTCCGAATTTTCTAAACTCCAAACATTTTTTTATTCCTCGAAAAACGAAGTAAATAAATTTACATATCTTTAAAAATGAAATTTCCTACTTTTGATGAGGAATTTTATTCCTTATGCATTTCTTAATTTTAATCTTCAACCCAAAGGGAGAACGCCTTTTATTGTGTTGGAGACTTTTTTCAACAATAATCCAATAAAATTCCGGGGAGGGATGGAGGAATTTTAAGCTGAAATCGATTTTCAAGACAATTGTTGTTGGGACATGTGAAATCCCCCAGAAATTCCATTAGAATTTTTGAAATATCTCGATTTTTTGGGCGCAGGAAAGAAAAATTTTAATTACGGCGTTGCTAGGCTGGATTATTTGAATTATTGAATTATCCCCCAGATAGCTTCTCATCGAGATTGGAAATAGCTCAAATATCTCAACTCTTGGACTTTTGAATTTTCGTGGAATCCTTCTTACATCATATAAATGTTCATAAAGCATGTGTTTTCAGAGTCTAGATCATTTTTATCCAATACATTACGATATTTTTCATAGACATATATATTTTCTCAAATTCCTAGATCATTTTGAGATCTGAACCTATATATTTTCGTCCGAAAATGAAATTTAGTCGATGATAATATTCCGCTGAAATTGACCTTTCGCTTAAACTTAGATATATTAGTTTATCAGGATATCATAATTAACGGGAGCGTGTGTGTCTGCAAACTTATATATTCCACGCAATAAAATCGTTTCTGCCTCGTATCTAAGTGTCCATAATTGCACTTTCGACTTCCTAACATGATTCTTTACTTGAGATTTGACACATAGCATATCTTATGTTTATCATTAGTTAGCCTATTCAAGTACGTGGATTGTTTTCAATGCTTTTATTCTTTCAGATGTTTTTCAAATGCTGAATAGCTGAAAATGATCCCATATCTAGATTCAGGTCAACCAAAAGTCTATGTAATTTCACCTCTTATTCTATGTTTATGACTTGCATTTGAGCTTCCCTGCATTCATAATTGGCCTACTTATGCAAAATCTTCATTTTTCTGGTTTTCTCAAGGTTCAAACTTCTTCTGACATTTATGATAATTAACTTATCAAAGTTTCGAAAGGTTGTTTAACTAAACTATTCACATGCTATAAAAATAATACAAAGGACTATTTTGCAGATTTAAAAAAATATATGGTAATATATATTTTCGATGAATCTTTTTCATGACGTATAAAAGGATTGATCAATGTGCCAGCACTATTCGCCTTTTAAGACTAGTGCCTAGTCGTTCTTCCAAGATTTTTAGATTGTTTTGATGGGGTTTAGGCATTTCTGCTCCATATAGATTGTCCAACTCCTTCAGAAGGATTTTTTTATTTTCGATTTTCGGAAAATTTCCCTAGTCATTTTTCACTTATACCTCTAGACTGCTGCCCTTTATTGCAGAGCAAAATCTAGCTGTTCATATGCAAAATGTGGCTCTTGACAAAACAGCGGAAGTCTCACAGCGTACTTACCTATGATTTTCGCCTGGCCAAAAACATTTTCCCCTTTGAAAAAATCAATTTTTATTCTGTTTTGGTGGATAATCTCAGAAAATTCATACGAGTCTCCAAAAATCTGAGAATTTCTTCTACTTACCTAGATTTTTTGCACATGTTTAACTCTAATTTATTCTGTCTTGGGACGAATAAAAATCTGTTTTAATCCGCTATAATTGCTTCAAAAGCCTCATGTCTCATAACTACTCACCTACGGTTTTTTTTTTTAAATTAGTCCTAACCTAGGTAACTTTGATACTTTATGCTGCTTTTATGCGATAATTAAACATTCACAACAAAGGCTCTGCCCGCCTTTAGAATTAATCAGCTTGAATTGTCATGTATTATTGAATTCCGCGAAAATTCTCTACATCTGAGCTAATATCTCTTTTATATCCGTTCGTTAATTTAATTAGTCGAATTAACCAATTAACGCATACATTTACACGGTGTCCATTGCATAGCTCGCCACTTATAAATCAATATTTTTCATAAATTTTGCGTAGATTCTATATTTTCTATTTTCATGTTCCAAATTTCTTTTCAATTCCTGACTACAAATCTGTTGAGAAAAATAGTATTCATACATACCTATTGTTAGCGCAATTTTCCGTCTCTAGCGCCCATTTAGTTATTATTTGGTTATTGTTTGTGAGTAATTTTATAGTGTATTTTAGCACTAAAGCTACAAATTTGTATTTATCGATATCAGTTTGACATATCATGGCATTTTACTTATATCTTTATTCACACTTGATATTTTGTCTTAATTTAAGTTACACATCCGAAAATAGTGATCTACGCCCCCGCAATAAACGGCTCTACATACACCCCAAGGTCATCCCTCGTGAATGTAGGGTCGATGCCACAAAACTTCGTGGAAAGAGTCGAAAGATTGGCAAATGGAAGACTGAAAGGACGATCGTTGTTAATGGATTATGAACATGGTATTCAATTACAATATCTAGGGTTATATTATTATATTAAAGTTATTAGAATATCATTTTTCTAAGTTATTGAAATATCACTAAAGTCTGAAAGATACACCTTATCATTGCTGAGATCTTGAAAACTTCGGCACAAATTATTCTCCGATCAACAAAAAATTCGCGCTCTATTGTTTTCCATTAGCTAACTTTTCATTCGACTTCTTAAATCGAAATTCTCAAATCGACTAATCTTAAGTTTGTTCAAATCATTAAGAAATTAATCTGGTTTTCGAAGAAAAGTGAGAAAAGTTCAGACTCTTTATTCCAGAGCTGAATTTTGTGATTCAGCGTCATTTTTTTTAGATCTTCTATGCTAATGACAACCCACTTTTCATTTACGCATCTTCAGTTCAATTTTAGAACATCATAATATTTGTTGATACGAAAAATTCGCAATTATTTCCCTTGCTCTATTTCGGAAAGCCATAATGTTTATTGATATCTTAAAAATTATATCTTTTATTCTAAAAATCATCCTCAAAACCCCTTTTTCACATTGCAACAATTTTCTCATACCCGTATGTTTTGACTTCTTGAATTCCCACGTACTCTTTCCATTTTGGGGTAGACCAAATCAATTTTCCCTGGTAGAAAATCTAACATCAGGCAAAATGGTCGAGATATAAGCCCATAAAGACTTCCCGTAAAACGACGACATTTGTCATGGCCCTTTGTGGGGGCGTGGCTTAGCCGGATCTACAACTTTTGGGCCTGGCTAGAAACGCAGAGCGCGAATTTGGCAGTTCATTGAAAATCGAGCGAGCACCTCTTTAAGCACATCATCATCATATTCTACTCGTATGTGAGAGCTAACTAGCACACAGGCAGGCAGGCAGGCTCATTCTCAGGGTCTTAAAAAGGAAGCAGCGCGGCACAGGAAATTCCCCTACTGAGGAGGAAAAAGCACTCCGAGGAAAAGCCCGTGCAACCGAGTTAAGCAATCTGAGAGCGGTCCCTTTCCCGTCCCAGGGACCCCGCCTAAGTCCCCCCATACATTTGCCTGCCGGTTCGATTTCGATTATATTACTTGACGACAGCTCAGCAAGGAAATTCGCGGTCCCCAAAGGGACTTGGTCCTAAATTTCTCCCGAATTTCAACTCCCTTAAATTCGAATTGCTAAGTCTAAGCTCTAGCTAATTTCTTCAAATTCGGGTGAAAGTAGTGGATTCTACTTCCTACTAAATCTAAATAAAAGTTCTTCTAAATTCACAATTTTAACATTTTCCCATGGATTGACTTAAATCTAATGCATACCGAGTATTTGATCGGTGATAACGAAGTCAAAGTGATCCGCAAAGCGGCATGCGTCGCGTTATCGCCCTCGGTAGCTAATTTATTGGCAGCTCAACGCATGCTGGACATAGAAGAGCCGCTGGTGAAGTCAAAGAAATACCCCTTCTTCAAAACGCCCAAACTCGGATCAAGAAGAATACGGAATCGACTCGTTCAGAAGCAGGTATGATCTTTCTGATTTATTCCATTTTTCATGAGCTTCACTTTGATGTCAAAACTCCCACCCTAGCTACCAGAATTGTCATTTGGGGTTTGTTAATCTAGCGAGATTGACAATTTCTCTGGATACACTGACAACTTTTGGTGTCATTTTGAAGCTTATTGAAATCAACAGAAATAGTGAATATTCTGAGTTTTAATAACATTTACCGCACGACCTCTAATTGAGGCCCTCTCTCCAGAGGGGTATTGAAATTAGAGGCCCACGAGCTTCTATTGGAGGTTTCACGGTATATGTCACTATTGTACAGTTTTAAAGTTTGATTACTTCACGAACCTTCAAGATTATCCAATTTGGGTGTTATTTTGATGATCGCATCTCAAAGTTTTCCTTCTTAATGGGCCCATGTTTATTCGACGAAATGTAAACGAATTCAGAAGAGAGGAATGGATTTGAGTGGTGTGTGCGAATGTTTTCTGGACCGCGTTTTTCTAATCTTTGACTTATTGGTCCTGCGAAAAATAGTCGAGGAAAATGGAAAAATTCGCCATTTTCTCCAGGAAATGCGTTAAATCAGTCCTTCAGGCGTTCTTCGAAAGAGGAGCATTCACTTGGAAATAAAATATATCTGAGAAAAATTTATATCCGAAACTACATTGACAAAACACAATATGCGATAATCAAAATGGTTGAAACTTGAGCTTAAATTAAAAATTTCAGGGCATCTGCAATATCTCTCTCAAAAATGTGCCTAAACAGCGGAGGAAGTATTTTAGGTAACCATAAGCTTTAAAATTTGGGTAATTTCTAAATTCAGCGACATTTTCACGACTATCATCGAGATGAAATGGCGTTGGTGCTTGTTGTATTTCTCTTTATCATTTTTGTTTTCCTGGACGTTATTCGCGTCGCTCTATTATATGATCGGTAGCAAAGTTAGAATTACTTTTTTAGTCGAAAATTTAAGCCCAGCAACATGGAGATATTATTAATGCCTCCAACGTTTCTTGGACTCCATGTATCATGAATCTGAATAACCCTACGACTGCGTTTTTGTTCAGTTTCACGACTCAAACTACTATAGGTTATGGATTTCGGTAAATAGTTTCTTTCTTTCGATTTCGAAAATCTTTTTAGCTACCCCACAGACGAGTGTCCAGTGTCAATTTTAACCATGTGTCTCCAATTCATATATGGCGTATGTATACAAGTGAGATTTTTTCCAAATGTTTTTTTTTTCGAAAAATTTCGAATTCAGACTCTCATGGCCGGTATTATCTTTTCTAAATTGGCCCGACCTATAAAGCGGGCTGCTACGTTAATTTTCTCTAAAAACGCGGTATAGTAACTACTACCATTTAATTCCCACTAATTAAATTTAGGTAATCTGTATGCGGGACGGAAAATTGTGCCTTTTATTTCGGGTCGGAGACATGAGAAAGAGCAGTTTGGCCGAGGCTCATGTTAGGCTTCAGGTAATTAACTCCTAGTTACATCGTTAATCAGGGTAATTATATCTTTCAGATGATAAAGCGATGCGTGACTTATGAGGGCGAACTATTGCCTTTCCATCAATTCGATATGGATGTTGGGTAACTAAAATTTAATGACCTCCAGTTACCCTAGCTTAATTATGCTTGTTTCAGGTATGATCAGGGCTTAGACCGAGTATTCGTGATTTGGCCTATAACGATTTGCCACGAAATTGACGAGAGAAGCCCTTTGTATGATATTTCCGAAGACGATCTGAAAAGCGCTAAATTTGAAATTATCGGTATCTTTAGGTCCCTAAATTTTTAAAACCTCGAATTTTCAGCGATCCTGGAAGGCGTAGTAGAAAGTGTGGGTTCAACGACTCAGGCCCGAACCAGTTACCTTCCAAGTGAAATCTTATGGGGCCGCCGATTCGAAAAGCTTGTCCACTATAAAAAGGTTGAAAAAATCGGTTTTATTTTCATCAAACGCCATTTTCCAGGAGAACGGTCAATACAACATCGATTTCGGGAAGTTTCACAACGTTTATTCCGTGAAGACGCCGAGTTTCAGCGCTAAACAGATGGACGAACTTAGAGTTTGAATTTTCATATAAGAATCACTCAAACTTACAAATAATCTCCATCGCTAAAAATCATCGAAGCATTATCATTGGAACACATTTTCAGTTTATATTAAATTTTCAGGACCGAGGTTTGTTCGACGAGTCCGAATATCAAATGTACCCCCCGGCCGATACCCGATCGTTAGCTCTATTATCTGATGGTCAAATTTCGCCTACAGGAGAATCAAGAATTATTGACGCTGCCTCAAACCAGGTACAGGTACCGCAGGTGAATGCCGTTTTCCCTCTATTTGTGATCGTGGTTTTTCTATCATATCTTTAGGGCGCGTTCAGACTTTGTTCGTTCCAGTGCAAATATTGTGAAATAGTATTGTTCGTAGATAGAGCGCAGAGTATGCTGCTTTCTTGGTTTTCCTCATGAACAACGCTATTTTGCCATATTCGCTCTAGCACGAACAAAGTCTAAACACGTCCTTAATAGGTTTCAACTATGGTAAGATCGGGTGATTTTTATAGGTGCATTGAATTTTAGAAAATATAATTATTGCTTTAAACAATGTTTTATATTGCATTTTCGGGCTATCCTGTCTTGTAGAATATTTTCTGGTTGTATTTTTTTTTTTTGCATTTTTTCGAGTGATTTCTGCAGTGTCATTATTATTATTATTATTATTCCACCCTGTTGCAATTAGTTTAGAAGCGTCTATTAAATTACAATTTAAAGGTTAGAATATTTCAGATCCAAATATTACGACATGACTCCGATGAAGATGATCAAGTGGGGGAGGAGAGTATGGAATTGGTATTTAGTTTAAAATATGAGATTGTAAGTCTTAATTTCAGGTTGACCTTGGTATCCATCACAAATGCTCGGTAAGATCGGCTTCACCGCTACCAACTATGAACCAAAGTCAGAATCTATCGTTAGCCCCGCCCCAACATAAGTCTTCATGCGTTAGGAGGGGTAGGTTTCTAAAGTTGAAGTTTAAACACCTTTGAAATTCAGTTTCGGTCTCTCTACATGGATGATGAAGGATTTTCAAGAATATGTGTAACAATGCCTAGATGTCATTTCTATTGAGATTTCTATTGAAATGTTGCTCAAAATTATCACGAGTTTTTAAACCCCGAGATTCCATTTTGCGAATGATAGGGAGCATGATAAAATATTGTGATATTTCGTGAAAGATAGTTCAAAAACTATATGTAATATTTAAAGCAACTATCTTTCACACTGTGTATTAAAGTTTATACTTCTAATAGAAGAAAATAAACTATTTACAACACAGACACTGAAAATACTTGATTGTAAGATCTACGTTAAGAATAGCCAATCTATGACAAAAAATTCTTGAATTTATCGTCAAATAATAGTTATTTCGAGAAAAAAATCTCAAAAAATAGTCGCATGTTGATTAAATTAGAACTGGCTATTTGTTAAGCCTTCAGAAAAAGCTTTCCCTTTTGCGTGAACCTGAACCTGACTGATAGAGAATCTCCCCTCTTGCCCCCTGTTTTCTCCAATCTTATCAGGCTTTATCCGGGGATTGATTCGGGGAAAATCTCCTTTCTCACTTTCTCTCCTTTCTTTGTTGGGAGATCTCATATATCCCTCTGTATCTCCCTATCTCGACCCATATCTAGTGCCTATAGATTCTTCGATTTATCCCTCCCAACTTTCTTGCCTTAAACTATCTATAACATTTTTCTCCGATGAATCATATTTTTATCATTTTATCGATATTTTCAGTATGGATTTTCGAAATTCAAGGTGAGGACAGAAATTTCTTTAACTTTTGATTGTTTTACAATTTAAGCTACCCCTCCTATGTGCGCTAACGGTCAAGCGCCGAAAAAGGACAAGGACGGAAATGTCATTCAATGCTTGCCAGGTAAAAATGAACCTCTTCGCTATTAAATGTTAGCAAACACGTTAAAAGCTAACGATTTGACATATTTCTCTAACCAGAAAATTACTTTTTAGGAACATATTTTAAATAGATAATCGTTAACAATTAGTAATCATGTCACCTTGTTGTCTTAAAATGCTAATTCATTCAGGAACTTCCCAATACTCTGTCTGCGGAAAATCGCATACTTGCTACTTCACGGGGTTAAATTACATGTGCTGCCCTTCTAATGAACCGAACCCTGAGAATATGCCATCTTGTCCCAGCCCTTCTTTGACCGTCTTAGACGGAAATGGGATGCCCGTTTATTGCAGTCCCAGAACGCGACAATGTCCTAATGTCAGATTGAAACTCAATCATTCTTAGAGATTTATTATAATTTTTAGTTCAATATGTACTGTTCTGACGTAGGCCTTGCTTATATTTGCTGTGAACCCCCGATGATCGCAGAAATCATCAAAGACATCGAGAAAGATCTCGTCAAAGTTTCCGTCACCACTCAGAGACCTCAGTCGAACATTGTTCGGAAGAAATTAGTACTTACAATTTTCATCCGATATTTTGTCAAAAAAATTTAGAAACTCCCGAAAATCCTGAGTGAGGTCGAAACCTCAAAAACCACTTTGAGACCGTTGATATCTAACGCGGTGCACGTCAGGCCTTTAATAGGCTCCACGGCTATAGCCCAGAGTTACCTGACCTGCCCGAAAAACTCGATCGAAATGCTGAAAGCGGACGGCACGAAGATCCTCTGCCAGACTGATAAACAGTGCAAAGGGGTAGGCGTGACGATAAATTTGAAAAGTGTATCCCCGTGAAATTTTCAACTTTTCCCAATTTTGGTATGAAAATGCTCAGGAAACCATTTCGAGCCTTCTTAAATAGAAAGTTCAATTTTTAGTTCAACTCGTTTTGCTTCGGCGACCTCCGGCAGTCGATTTGCTGTGAGAAGTTCGAATTCGCCGCCAGTATCTTGGGCAAGGACCATCAAAACGAGAAACCCAGAAAAATCGAGAAAATAAATGAAAACTCTGAGGAAACGATGGTCATGTCAGCGGATACTGACAGTATGGAGGTTTCCAGGTATCAAAAATAATTTAACCTTTCAGTCGAAGTCGAATAAAACCTTAGTTTAACCCAAATATGAACATCATTCAGGAAAATCCAGGACGGTGAAGCTTCGCTTGATAGGAAGAAGATCAAACATGATAAAGGCTATTATATCACTTATTTATTAAAATAAAATGAGAGCATATTTTAGTAGCCAAATTCTTGGAGAGACTACCAGTGATGTCACCGTCAACTGATAATATAAAAGAAGGGAATATTATGACCGGATCTTCATTCGTTGCTAATAAACTACCATTTTCTCCGAAGAGCATTAGCGTTGCGATGAGAAGACCGCTGAAACCCCTCCCCCAGACTCCGACTTCGACGACAGAAGAGGCTCCGACAACAGAGCTTCCGACTCCAGAACCCTCGACGACGATGTCAAAAGCCGAAAAATCCGCTATGATCACCTTGGAAAACATCGCTAAAATTATCAAGAAGAAAACGGCAGCGGCCGATAGGGAGTTGACTGAGTTTAGAAGGTTTGTCTTCGTTTTTAAACTTCGTCTTTGTTTCAAATAAAAGCGAACATTTAGATCGATGCCCAATAAATTCCCTTCCGAAATAGTAACACCCATGAGGATCAATGATGGTTCTATTCACAAGTAAGACAAAGTTCAAATTAAAAAATCTGAAATTCCAAAACAAAACTCAAATTCTAAAACTAAGTTAAAAATTCCAGAGATGACTTCATGATCCCGAACGGCAATGAGTTCAACAGTTTTGCTAAGGAAGCTCCTAAAACTAATCTGAATCAAAATTCCGAATTTCCCCAGTTATCCGAAGATTTATTCCCTAAACCAGTGGAAACCACGACACTTAAGCCTAAAACCCTACCCCCAGCTACCTTTAAATGGCTTGAAGCAACGACAAGTCCTACTTCCTCTACAGCTACAGTAAGCTAAAAATTAGCATAGTTATTTAAACTACTTTAATTTCAGGAAAGAAATAGAATTCATGGAGTGAAGAGTAACCCTGTTGATAAGGATGATAGTAGATTCAAATTCCTTGAACCTCAAACTATACCGCCTGAGACCAGGGGTATACAATCGGATGAAGTAATCTTTTTTCGTAATTTTTAGAAAAACATAAGATTTTAGATGCGAAAACAACTTGCGCAACGATACTTGACAAATTTACTGAGAAATGGGTGGCCGTATGATGAAAAATTCTACATGCCAGGTTACAAATTTGAATTCAATAATAAAAAATAATATTAAATTTCAGATCTCGACCCTATGTCGCCAGAACGGAGAGCAGAATTATTGAGACTTAGATTTATAGCAGCTCAAATTTAATTTAATTTAATAACCTCAAATAATATCTAATAAAATAAGTAATAAAGATTTTTCACTATATCTGAATGAGAAAAAGAACCTACAGCACGTTTTTTTTCTATCTTTTCTACCTCTTCATCTCGCATGCTATCTTCTTTTGGAGATTTCAAGAAAGCCCTGCCTTTCCCTTCCTAAACTTGAAATTCTAGATCTTGTCCAAAATAAATCTAGATTTGTCTTAATTTCTACGTGGATTTTATTTTCCCTAATTTTTAAACTTTCTTTATTGTTTTGAGAGATTTTCATTTTCTGGACCTCATTTTCTTGAATAGCATTTATGTACCCTTTTCTGCATTATCGATTACTTTTCCTTGTGCATACACTCTTCCAACTCATTCTATTTTATCCTTAATAGTCAAAATTCTAAATTCCGACTCTGAGTTTTAAATTCCGACTTAAAATTTTGGTTTATATAATTTCAGATATCCAACTTAAAGCATGGGTAATCAAGCTACAAAGTCGAATTTCAAGGAATCCGTATTAGAGCTGACTTCGAAGCCAAACAAATCCGTAAGAGATCTTCCGAAAATGCCCAGTTTGCTAATTCTTCAGGGCGATGAGGCATCGTGGGACGCTCTGTTTGGTCCGGATTCAGCCCACACCGCGAATGAATTTTTCGCTGCAATCCCCGCAGAGGATATCCGGAAACTGCGGTTTTTGTTCTGATTTGCAACTATTTTGAGTTCAATTTTCCAGGGATGACTCTCCGAAAAATCTGGCTACTCTTTGTTATAAGTGTTTGGAGAAGCTTCAAGCTGCCAGGTATTAGATTGAAAAATATTTTAACTCGTGAGCTAAAAACGTTATAATTCAATAATAGATTCAATGTTAAATTTGGCGAAGCGTTCAAATTATTAACAATATTATTACAGAGATAGCCCTTCAACGTTAAACCAGAAGCGGGTTATCACGGCTATCCGAATTCTGACCAGAATCATCCCCTACATGTTCGAAGAGGCCGAATGGAGGGGCTATTTTTGGACTCCTGTGCCAAGGGTACTCTCTAAAAAATTTTTGTTTAAAAAATAAAGTATTTTAGGGGGACAACCAAGTACCTTTGGCGAGCACTTTACTATCTGTTTTATCGGATTTATTGTTCTGCCCAGGGTTCACTGTAACTTTGCTTGATAGTAACAAGGTTTGAAAACCTAACCCCAGTGATCCAACTATTTTTAAATTAAGGAAAAAGTCGAGGATTTGTGCTCTATCGACTCCTGTGAATATATTTGGGAGGCAGGAGTCGGATTCGGCAACAAGCCACCCATGAATGGGCAGCATTATCAGAATCGGGCCGAAATATTGAAATTAATGCTGACTTGCTTCTCTGAGATCATTTACATGCCCTTAACTGGTAATTTTATATTTTATATCATCGTTTATTGTTGTTAAACTAGAGCAAAGTCATTATACAATAATTATGTTAATTTCTAGTATACTTTATGTTAACGCTTAGTATGTTGGCATTATTTAAGGTACGAAAGCATTCGATTTTCAGACGAAAACCGCCTTCGGTGGGTGGCTCGGTTTACTTCAGCTGAAAATCGTCATGTATTGCCGTTATTTACTTCTTTGCTAAACGTTACCTGTGCTTATGATCCTATCGGCTACGGACTGCCATATAATTATTTGCTGTTCAATGATTCTAGGGAGCCTCTTGTAGAGGTCGCCTTGCAGGTATGAGCCAGGTTTTGGAAATACCTGAAATCAAAATACCTATGTCTGAAACTGACATAAAATGGCTAAAAATTCAATTAGAAGTTTAAAGTTAGCATAAAATGACCCTAAAACGAAGTGTCCAACTAAAAACTAGCATAAACTAACTACAGATCTAATTATTAGCCCAAAATTAGCATCAAATGACTAAAGGATTTCAATTCAGGTGTTAATCGTGTGTCTGGACAAAGAATCTCAACCGAAGGGCGATGAGACGGGCTACGCGGAGAATTACTTCATCAATTACCTGTCTCGAATTCATCGGGAAGAAGATTTCGACTTTATGCTCAAAGGGATAACTCGATTACTGTCGAATCCACTTCAGTCATCTGCTACTTATCTCCCGAATTCCACAAAGAAGGTCAATTTTCATCAGGTATGAAAAGTTTCATTCAAATTTTAATATGATCGAAAATTTCGATAAGAGTTCAAATATGACCAACATTTCAGGAATGAATCAAATCTTGAAAGAAATTTATTTTTAGGAGCTGCTTGTCCTGCTTTGGAAATGCTGCGAATACAATCAGAAGTTCATGTACTACGTGCTGAAAACCTCGGATGTGCTTGAAATACTCGTGCCAATTCTCTACCACATTTCTGAGGCCCGAAATGACTCTACTAGAGTTGGTCTAATTCATATGGGGGTATTCCTGATTCTATTGCTCTCTGGTGAACGTAACTTCGGAGTTCGACTAAACAAGGCCTACATAACTAAGGCCCCTATCGACGTTCCTACTTTCACAGGTATTTTCCCTCGTGAGTACTTTCCAAAAGTATACTAATTTTAGGAACCCATGCCGACTTGCTGATTATCGTGTTCCATAAATTGATCACCACAGGAAACTACCGTCTACAATCGCTATTCGACTGTCTGTTAACTATCATTGTTAACGGTATCAAAACCATTACATTCAGTACCATGAAAATTATTTTAGTATCCCCCTACCTAAAATCGCTGTCAATGTTAGCCGCGAATAAGCTTGTTCATTTGGTGGAAGCCTTCTCAACCCCTTGGTTCCTATTTTCTGCCTCGAACAACCACCATCTAGTATTTTTCCTGTTAGAGGTGTTCAATAACATCATTCAGTATCAGTTCGACGGTAAACCAATGTTTTTTTTTTCAAAAAATATAATGATTTTCAGGCAATTCTAATTTAATCTATACCATAATCCGAAAAAGACAAGTGTTTTATCAACTCTCAAATCTGCCTACGGATGCTCAATCCATAGCTAAGTCGCTATCAGGACGAAAAAATCGATGTACGAGACAATTTCGATCCAAGTTTTAAAATTTTCATTTAGCCCGGGATGACATGGTAGATGAGCTAAAGTCGCCTACAGCGGCTAAAGCTCCTGAAATTCCCGTTCAAGGTAGGGATTTTCAACTCTTTTTTGGAAATAAGCTAATTTTAGGAGGTGTATCCGCAGGTTTAGCGGCTACTCCAGAAGTTTCTTCGATGACAGATAATAAAGCTGATTTTGAAAAGACGAAACAAGTCTCGTCAGAGGGTATTGTTTATTAACTTTTTTTTATCAAGGGTACCCCCTGAAATACTCACCGAAAGTGGCTATTTTAGAGCAATCTAACGAATGGACTCCTACTTCTGCATGGGCCGAGGCTTGGAAAGTCAAATTACCCTTGCAAACTATCATGAGACTCCTTCAAGTCCTTGTGCCCCAAGTTGAGAAAATCTGCATTGACAAGTCAGACTTAAAATCAGGATCCGAAAAATCATCTGATTTTAGGGGTTTAACTGACGAAAGTGAGATTTTGAAGTTCCTCCAACATGGTACTTTGGTCGGACTTCTCCCGGTTCCCCATCCTATTCTGATTAGGAAATACCAGGCTAACGCAGGGACTAACCATTGGTTTAGAACTTATATGTGGGGAGTCATATATTTGAGGTCTGACTTAAATTTTATGCCTAAATCAATTTGTATTCAGAAATACCGAACCCCCAATTTGGTACGATACCGACGTGAAAATGTTCGAAATTCAGAAGATGTAATAATCAAAAATATTTTATCTCATATTTATTTTCATTATACACTTTACACTGTCTTTACATATCATTTAGTTCATCTCATTTCTGCTGAGAGCTCTATTTTCGGTTGTAATTTTTCTATCTTTGGTAAAAGGCTATCCGTTGTGATAACTTATCAAGTCTTTAAATCAAATTTCCATCTAAAAGAGCCATTTATTATAACAAATGTTGAATAAATAATTTTCCCTTTGAAAGAAAAAATCTTTGGACTCAGCGTTCAAGCAGCGTATCCGCATGGATCCATGTGGACCCATAGTCATGAATTGCGGATCCATGTGGGGTAATTTGCGAATTCGCAGTTTTTGTGGATGCAAGTGGACCAATGTGGATCCATGTGGATTCACAATTTGCAAATTTGTGGATCCGTGTGGATCCACATTCAATCACATCGTCCCACAGCACTGCGGAACCGCAAATTACCCCACATGGATACGCAGTTTGAACGCTGAGGAGGAGTTAAATAAAACTCATTCCTCTGATGAACAAAACACATGTGTTTAGATTGGAGCGCACTTTACTCGCCTTCGGTCAAATGACTTCGCCTTTCATTCATTTATTGCCATTTTGAAATTTCTCCATTTCATATGATTTTATTTCGATTTTATCAAAAAATCCATTTTTATTTCAGTTTTCAAGATTGTCAATTTTAATGTAGTTTTTTTTTCTAGCTATTTGCGTCTTAATTTTGCTATTTCAGTGCCGTTTCAATCACCAACTTTCAACTTCTCGCAGCTATGCCCCGCGTCGTCGCTCGTGTCGAGGAAGACCCCGAGGAGATCGCCGAGCGCGAGTACGCCAAGGTACGAACCAAACCCATATCTGACAAAATTAATCTCGCCAAAAGCCCGGTTGAAGAAAATATATCTCGAAAAACCCCGTTCAGAATATAAAATGGCCTTAAGACCCCTATTGAGTTTAATTTTACTGGTTTCAGGCCCAGGCCGAGCTGAAAATCAACGGTATGGGCCATTCCGCGGAAGGCAAGAAAGCGGGCTCGGGAAAGTCGTCGGCCGGCAAAAACACGGTCAACGGGAACGGCATGATGCGCAGCAAGTCTAATGGGAATAATGGAGCGGATATTCCGGACGATAATTCGGATGGTAGAGGAAATTTATTCTCTTATTTTAAAAAATTATTTAAAATTCGGAGTTTTCATTGAAGTGTTGGCATTACAACCATTTGAAGTTAAAACTATCTACTGAAATGTCCTTTTGAGTAACGATAACCAAGTCTATAGAAACATTTTGAAGGTAGAGATTATTTTAGGGTTTTTATCTGACGATACGATTTTCAGCCAAGTCCGTGACGTCTTCCAAATCTGCGAAGAGTTCGAAGTCGATCGGGAAAAATTCGACGAAAGCCGAGAAGAAGTTGCGCAGTCGGGGTATCAGTGGGAGCAGCTCCAAGAAAGACGGTATGTTTATGATAAAATTAAAAAATCAAGAAAGCCATCTTTTATAAAAGACACAGCTATGGGGAAGGAAGAATAGTTATTTTTAACACTTCGATTTCAGGAGGCCGATTCGAAATGGGTCTGGACAATTACGATGACTATGAAGACTTGGATAATTCCTTTGACGAGGTTGATGACTATGTCAGGTACTATTTAACTTTTTTTCAAATTCTATTCCAATTTTATTGCTTTCAGTTCGAATTACAAGGACTACAAGGAGGTGTATGGAGGCGAGTCTGACGATAGCGAGGGATACACTAACGACACATCGTTTGCTATCGTGAGTTTTAAGTAATTTTCAAAATGACAAAAGAAAATTATTGCATCTCCATAGCGAACAGGATGTGAAATTCCGACGTCTTTATTTTCCCAATGGGCTCACTCTATCTCCCGCGAGAGTCTCGTCGTCTGCGCTCTCTCCTCGGAAGTCCGGGTGAGGCGCGAGCATAAAAGGGAGGAAAGAAAGACGCCGGAATTCCGGGTCCAAATTCAACACATTCCTGATAACGAAGTCAAATATAATTTATGATTTACTTCGTGAACACAATCTTATGGAGTCCATTTATAATAGCATAATATTTATAATTTCATCCATCAAGTATAAAAGTTTGAAAACTTCCAACGTAACTTCTACTTTAGGACTTTTATAACGTAAAATAGTCCAAATTATTTATTTTTCTAAAAGACTCTAAGTTTTAATTTGTTATAAATGCAACATTTTAAACGTTCCATTTGTCTGCAGAAGGATAGTGTCTACCGTTTCCTGTCTGAGTCTGTCCGTTCCCCCAATGTTCCCTTGTTGGGCATTCCCGACGAGTTGGCGAATCTCTTCGACGAGACGCAGCGCGTCAACGTCATCTACGAGGCCATTCATCAGGCTTATCGAGTGATTTATTTATTTTTAAAAATCGCATTTTTTTCACCTCCACCCCCTTTTATTATCGTTTTTTTGAGATTATTATTTTACTCTTGAAAATTACAAGACTACATCTTAAAATTAAAAAAAAAATACTAAAGGGGATAATTTATTCTCTTTAAAAATTCTATTTTTTAAAAATATTTATTTTCAAATTTTCCAGGATCCGAAATCTCCGTTTTCTGAGAATTCTGACTTCGAGCGCCGTTGTGCATTGCTTCTGTCGAAAATCGTCAAGGAAGGCCTTCTCTCCCAGACCGCGATTGACAACTACTGCTCCAACGCCCCGGTGACCACTCAGCCGATCAAACTCATGGAGTGCGTTCTGAAGGCGGCTGGCAATGGAAATATGCAGGATCTGAGTAATTGCGGTAAACTTAATTTGTCATTTCATTCTTTTCTTACGTTGTTTCTTCAGACAAGTTTTTGAAATTTAAAATTAGCATACATGTTTTTTCATAATATTTAACAAAAAATGGCAATAACATTGAAGTTAGAAAAAGATATTTCTTTAAATTAGAACAATTGTTGGATAACCAGTATTTTTGTTTCAGAGTACCCGATTGAACTGAAGCAATTGGCGTTGGATTTGGTGGACGGTCGTTTGGAAGCGATCCAGGTTGCGGGCGAGCTCAAAAACCTCGACCTACCTTTCTTCGACTCCCAATTTGTCGTTGATGTAAGGATTACTGTAATTATTAAAACTAAGTTACTGTAGTTTTTTTCTAGAAGAGATGACTATTGTAGCTTTTTCTAGAAAAGGATTACTCTAACTTTTATAATTTTATTTTAGGTCCCTAGGTTTTCATAAACTATTCCGATTTTTCAGACTTTGATGGAGTCTTCGCACACGAACAACATGACCACCATCTACAATGTGTTGGGGTCGCTCAGGGATCTCACCACTCATAAGGTAGATGAAATTTTTTATTTTCGATAAAATATCATTAATCTTATCATTCTAACTCATACCATATCACTATTATCAGATATAGTTTTCTAGTATGATATAATTTATTTTATCATTTCTTATCTGATATCTTTTGATAAGTCACTTTCAATAATTTCCTGATAAGATAGCGTTATTTTTCTTATCGCCTAATTTTTCTCTATCAGGTAATCGAGCAATCCTCGTTCCACGTCGGTTTCCAGCGTTTTCTAGCCCTCTGCCCCAAAATGAGTCCCTCCAAATTGGGCATCTGCTCGATGGCGAATCTCATCGTGAGCTATTCCCTGAACGACTACAAGATGATCGACGACGAGTTGGCTGCAATGGTGCCTGAGTAAGAAATTTTTAAATATCACGGATACCCCTTTGAAGATTTTTCAAAATTTGCTATTTTGATAGATTAAGCTAGACAAAAACTTGTTTAAGATTTAAATGTTTCAGCCCCGACGCCTATGTGAAGCAGGTCGACGCGAAAGGCCGTTTGGAGATCGTAACGGAACCCAATCAGACCCCGCCCACCGCGGAGACGTACTTCGTGGAGTCCGGTTAGAAAATTCTACCTCTTAAATTTTTCGGCCCTAACCATGACTAGGAAATGATTGCAATTTGAAAGCAAATTACATGTACATTTTTGACTTGTAAATAAAATTTTCGAGAAATGGTAGGATTTTGAAATAGACTAGTATCTAAGTTAGAAGTCCCTGGATTTATTATTTTAGATTACAGTATAATTTTACCATTTCCCGATAC
Organism: Diploscapter coronatus; assembly: GCA_964036155.1. Classification (NCBI taxonomy): domain Eukaryota; kingdom Metazoa; phylum Nematoda; class Chromadorea; order Rhabditida; family Rhabditidae; genus Diploscapter; species Diploscapter coronatus. The sequence goes on along the minus strand of OZ038422.1, from coordinate 48,626,816 downwards.
AAATCGTCTTGATTTTCGTGGTGTCTTAGCTGATAATTATAGTGCTAGTATCCTAAAAATTTGCGTGTTTGAGTCAAGTTTCTAAAAATATGTGTAAGTAGCTAATTTTCGAGGATATAACCTAAGAACGTGTCTTGAAATTTCGGTCCTCATTTCGAAAAAATGGTTATTGTTTTCGTGTCTATATATTTATTGGATAGATTCAAATGTTCATTTCTCTTACTTATTACTTTCCTTCCTCTTTAATTGTTTTTCACTACGTGTTTTAACGATAATTACATGTCCAAAATTCTAATTATTATTTGAAGTAGACTTTAGTGATTCAAAATAATTTTTGTCTAGTATAAGCTATGATATCTGCCGGTTTTCAATTATCAGTATATTAGTAGCCTTCATAATTAGGTTGATTAGCACAGAGACAATTAGCCTAATTATCCAAATTTTTCGCTGTAATTAGCCATAAACTTTCGCTATCTCGGAATTTGATAAGAAATAAATAATATTTCATGAAACTCGAGTTTTCAATTCATGATATAATAAATGCAGATATAAAAATGCACGTGTAGACAGTATTCTATAAATTAAAATAAGAAAAAAAACTCAAATGATGAGTAATACAAAAGTCATGTAAAATGAAATGAAAACATGTGCAATAATACCTAATTTAAATTTTAAGAATTACCATATTTTATTGTAGAAAATAGTTTGAAATGATGAACAATATGATTAACGCTTGTTTTGACATGGCGCAATTTCGCAAATTCGCAGCATAGATCAGCAAAAATATGCACGATTTGCATAGGGTGAATTCTGAGGTTATGTCGAAATAACTTTGCTCGCTTTCGAGCCAGAAATGGACAGGTGTGGCAACAGCCTGCCAAAATAAATCCATGAAAGGACAGATTCTGAGTCAGCTGTCATCAAAATTCAATTTATTATTCCTATAAAAGAAGCCAAGTTCGATCAAATCCTTGGCTCTATCATTGATTCTGATATTTTTAGGGTAGATATTTCAATTTTTATATTGTAATGATTTATCTTTAACTTTCTTTTGTTTTATTTTAGGTTCGTATCTTGGATCTTGTCTTTGATCTATCTTTACCGTTAATATTATTATAGGCTTTGAAATATATAGGTATTTTATTTTTGATTTACGATAGATGATCAATTATTATTTGGAAACCTGCCTTATCAGTGATTAGACCGCTCAAAGACGCAAGCAGAAGCTCTCATTTCTAGTGATAAAATCACAAAATCAGCAAAAACGGACATTTTCGTCTTTTCCCATTCCAAGATGAAGTCGGTGGTACTTTTATGTCTATTCGCAGTATCTATTCAGGCTATCCATAGGTAAATTAAAATATGGTTTTTTAATACAACACCCTTTAGTTTAATTATAATTCCTTTGATTTTATTATGGCGCTTGCTATTTCCAGGATACCTCTCTACAAGCAAACGCACTCCCGAGAAAAATACAACGGCAACGCTCTAAATGAGCTAACGAAGCAAAAATACATTCCAAATTACTCGATCAACTTGGATTCGTATAATGAGGGCCTGACAGATTATTCTAATGCAAGATCTAAACAAGTAGATTTGAAAAATTTGAACATTTAGGCACAATATTATGGCCCTATCACCATTGGAACGCCTCCTCAGAATTTCCAGGTTCTGTTCGACACGGGTTCGAGCAATTTGTGGGTCCCATGTAACGTAAGATTTTTCGATTTGAACAAATTAAAAAAAACAATAATAATGAAATTTTAGGACTGCCCCTTCACGGATATCGCCTGTAAACTGCACAAAAGGGTAGGAGTTTCAATTTTCTCAAATTTGTTTAAAATTGAAATACAAATTCAGATTAGAGAAATGAAAAATAGGTTTATGAGAAGGAGAAAGCATAAATCTAGCAAAAATCGAGTGGTATTGAATTTCTCGATTTTAACCCTAGGTTTTTGAGTTACTGCTAGTTTGAATTGAGTTTGGTTTTCATGCTTATTTTCTCTATGAATATCAGCTTTCAAAATAATGATGAAATTTTAGTTCGAATGCAAGAAATCCTCTACGTGCACCGCCACCGGACAACCTTTCGAAATTCAATATGGTACGGGATCGATGAAGGGCACCGTTGATAACGATACCGTTTGCGTAAGTGATAGTTTATTATGGATTGATAAGGACTAATAATCACTGATAGTTATCGATAAATTGGCAAGTTTCAGTTCGGAGGTTCCTCCCAATGGTGCACTGACAAGAACCAAGGCTTCGCCTGCGCCGAAGAAGAGCCCGGAATCACCTTTGTGGTATTCGACCCAAAATTTCTCATTTAGTAAAATGGCTACCATTTTAGGAAGCTAAATTCGATGGTATCTTGGGAATGGGATGGGATACGATCTCGGTTAACCATATTCCACAGCCCATGGATCAGATATTCGCTAGCTCGGTAAATGAGACTTGTAATTAATTTTTATAGGATTCTATGACTTGTACAAATTTTACAAGATCATCTTTTACTTGTGGAATATTTCATATTTAGCTTCTTGTAACTTCTAAGCTAGCTATTCCAATTCTTCGGAATTGTATAACATTTTAGAAGATCTAAGTATGAGTTGCAAACTTACTGTATTAGACCCCCTAGGGTTTATATTTCATTTTTAAAAGACCCAGAATTTATACAAAAAATATTAGAACTGCGGCCAGCAAGTGTTTGCGTTCTGGCTGAATCGCGATATTAACAATGTGGTTACTGGTGGAGAGATGACCCTGTGTGGAATGGACCCGGCTCATTATACTGTAAGGCAATTAGCTACTCAATTGTCCAATTATCTAGCTAATTACTCCAATGAACTACTTGATTATAGGGCCCAATCGCTTGGGAACCATTGGTCGCTGAGGACTATTGGAGAATCAAGCTCGGAGCGGTCGCAATTAACGGAGTCACTTATACGGATGGCCCGGTTGATTCTATCGTTGATACCGGAACAAGTCTTTTGACCGGACCTACGGAGGCTATCAAGAAGGTTAGTGACGCTACTTAGCAATATTTAAACGCCTCATCTCAATTAAAATAGGGAGCTTAACAAGTTGCATGATAAGCGTCGAATAAGTTTAACAAGTAGTTTAAACTTTGCATTTTAATTAGTTTTTATCGTACTACATTAATAATTGCTCTCATGACGTTATTTAATTCCGTATTTGACGCCAAATATTAATTTAATCATCGCATTATGTAATCGCCATATTTGATGTTGTAAATTTGGAAGATCGATATTTTATCATTTTTATCATTGCACAATGAGACATTCATTTTCGCTTGCAAGTCAGAAATGATAAGAGCCCTATTATAGACTTTTGAAAGCGGATGTCCGGAAAGCAAAATACAAACTATGTCTATCATATCATAAACGACTAAATGATATGACCAACAGCTCAATAATTGATAATAATAATAATAGTCAATAGCGTGTTTTATAAAAATGTCAAGATGAATATAACCTACTGATGAATTATAATTTAAGAGTGAATGTCAATAATAACTTATGTGAATATGTCAAATCTGAATCTTCCAGATCCAACACGCCATTGGAGCCATTCCCTTCCTGAATGGCGAGTATCTGGTTGAGTGCAGCAAAATCCCCAAGATGCCCAACGTCACCTTCACTTTCGGAGGCCAGGACTTCGTGCTGACCGCTTATGACTACGTTCTTCAGGTAGGTGTATTGGGATTTCGCATATCCCTTTTTTTTTTTTTTTTTTTTTTTTTTTAGATATTTTAAATCAGGATTTCATGTATCCATTTTTAGATTCAAGGAAATGGTGGCACAGAGCAGTGCATTTCTGGGTTCATAGGACTCGACATCCCCGCCCCTGCCGGACCACTTTGGATCATGGGGTCAGAGATTGTTGGTTTTCAAAGCTTAAAACATTTATTTTAGTGACGTATTCATCGGCAAATTCTACTCGGTTTTCGATCACGGAAACAAGAGAATCGGCTTCGCTCAAGCTAAATCTTCGGCCAATTAATTTAAACACATTTGAAATATTTATGTTAAAAGTCAATAAAGTATTAAAATTAAAAGTTGCCTTATAACCTAAACTGCAACTCATATGTACGTAATTTTTTCATATTGAATATGATTATGCAATTCGATTGAATTGAAAGACGATTGTCAGTTATTTCTTATTGCCTTTTCTCAGCATGCATGGCTGCATTTCAGGTATGTGTCGATTGAAGCGCGGTGGCAGGCTTAATTCTTCTCACAATCTCCCGCAGCGCTCCAAGATATCTTCGGATTTATTAAATCCCCATAGTTAAAGATATAATTTGAATGCCGTCTGATATAACTTCTGCCAATATTCTTATTTTTAATCTATATATCCAAAGCTATATCAACTCCTTATAGCTAAAGATATGATTTGAATACCGTCTAATATAGTTTTCTGCCAAAATCTTTTTTTTCTTCGAAAATTAGCATATTGACTAGCGCTTGCGCAATCATCTGGGGGAAAGCTTCTTATCACTTTGGGGAATAATTTCCTATTTTCCCTATGCGTAATGTTAGAGGAGTGGGGGTGGGTGCGAATCATTTTTCAAGCCCTCAGACTTTATCAGCCTTTCACATCTTCTCTCTCTCTCCTTAGGCACTACGTTAAGATTGAATAATTAGCTGGCTGACCACGAACTTTCATATTTTCTAGGAAATATAAATTTCCGTAAAATTAAAATGCTAACATTTGAACTTAAACCTCTTGATAAGAAACTATTTTCATTTAAATCAGATTCAAATTGAAGTTAATTCATGCCGAACTAAAAATTTCTCATCGGAAGCCATATTTCGAACATTTTCGTTAAGGTTCGGAAAGATAAACGCTTATCGATTTAAACTCTATCGCTAGTTTTGCATGAATCACCTATTTTCCCCTCTCTAATCACATTATTTCTGTGTTAGCCAGTGATGAAAGTTGGAGATTTCTTCGAGCTTTTTTTGCAAGTTGTCGTTTTGTAAATCGATTTATTTGGAAAAAGACACGTGCTATCTTCCCAGAATCTATATTTGATAACCACTAATATTTTGAAAGCTCATGTTTTCTGCTTTTAAAATATGTTATAATTTATCTAAAATGCTAGATGTTTAAAATTCTAAGTTTCTTGGACATTTTCCTATGTTTCCAGAGCATTTTTCCAAGTTCCTAGAACATTCCGTTAATTTTCCATCATTTTTATTTCCAAGTTTTTTTTTTTAAATTCGCGTGCTGATGATTTTGTGTTTTTCTTCTGTCTAAAAAGCCAGCCTCGATTTCTTGTATTCCCACGTCCCCAATCACATCGGTCAACAAGAGGGCTTTTATTTTGAAGAAAGATTCTCGCTTTTTCTTTTTTCTAATTTTTGGACTTGTCCTGGAAGTTGCTGAAAAACTCATCCAACTTTCTAGAGCTTATGAAAACTCCCTGCAATTTTTCGAAAGTTTGTTTCATAATTTTTTCTCTAGAACTCATCAAATTTTCGCTTAGAATAATGACTCTTCAAACTCTCTTCTTCGAAAGATATAATTTGATGAGTAAAATGGGTAAACATTAAAGTGGGAAGCGAAGAGTTAAAAGTGAAATTATAATCTTTCTCAGCCAGAAATTTCGTCGTCTGTTTGTTTATATTTTTATTACAGCGTTTATTTTCATGTGGCTGGCATTTTGGAATATCATCATTTTTCAATTGACTATTATTCATCGATTTTCACTTGTCTTCGAGAGAAAAATCAAGGCATTTTTATAGCGCTGAATTGAGACATTTTTGTGTGCATTCTATGACAGGGAGCTGTAAATAGGGAAGGGAGAGAAGGAATGGGAGGAAAGGGAGAGAAAGAAAATGACTGTCACTTTGAAAGACGGCTGGAATCATGGTTTAGATTGTGCCTAGAGGCATCTGCGTTTGCATTTTCCCTTTCTCTTACTATTTCTCAATTTCCTTGAATCATTTTAGTTTTCCCGCTGGGAGTACTATCCTCGAATTGTAGGTTTTCAGCAAAGTACAATATTTGTTTTAATTTCTTGATATAACCAATTTTATAGAAATTTTCTACCAAATCATATATGAAAAATTCCATATTTTCATCTTTAAATCTGAAAAAACAGCAACTTATTCGAATTTGTATCATATTTGAAAGATACGATTTCTTTGCATTTGATTTCCCGAAAATTCGATATTTTCATATTTTTAGACCTCTATAAACTTTTTCACCGATTGATTAAGCGCAGTGTTGAATTATCGAATTAATGAACGCACACCGCGCTTTCGCTTTTGTCTATTTTCTCTTCTTTCTACATTAGCTACTAATGTCTTCAGGTCGTGTCCCCGGCGCCAGAATCTTAGCGATTATGTAATATTAGAAGAGTTTATATTGAGAGGCTTAGAGATAGAGGCTTAATTGGAGGGCGCAGAGAGGAGGAAGTGCAAGGTGGTCGGAGCTAGGGGGCAAATAAGTGGGAATAAAGTGAGATTAGTGGGAATTGTTGCGGAACAAGGGAGAAAATTTGCGGAACAGGTAAAAATAATTGGGAACAAAGTAGGAATAAAGCGGAAACTAGGGGGAATATTTATTCTCTACCCCTTGTCGTTGCGCCCTCGCCCTCTGTCAATGCCAATTTTCTGCAACAACCTTTGACAAACAACTCTTTGTTAGACCACGACACTTGTTACGCTCGCGCGGCGTTCCCTTATCAAAGTGATTTTCGCCGCGCATTATATACTTTACTATAATTACTCTTTTAAATTAGTTTAATTATTAAAAATTTCAAGATATCTATTTTAATATCATCCTAAAACAACTATTATCATGAACTTTCTTCACGATATAATTCAAAATTATGTCGTTAATAGTTTTCCGGATATCTTTTAAATCGTTCTTTTATCATCACTATATATCGATTTTTAAATTCTTTCAATCCTCCGCGTTTTTTTCCGACTAAAATATAAACAATTTCTCAAAGTCTATACATTTTCAGCCTGGCAAATTCTCTACTGCAAAGACGCGGCCTATTATATGGAACCAGTTCTAGTCGTGAAGTTGCGAATTTTCCAAGAGAAACTCATTTTAAAGGTGAGGAAATCGAATATATATATAAGAATATTCACATTACCGGTAATGTGCGAAAAATCAGAAAATGTGAAAATTGCGGGTATTTGGAAATTATTTAGGCATAAAAAGTAACCATTAAAAATAAGATTTTAAACCGATATATTCGATACTCCAATTATAATTCTCCTATAAAATTAACTCAAGTTTACTATTTTAAGAAATGGAAAGACTATATCGCCTCTATCTACGAAGACAACTCTTTTGGCAAGGCTAGAATCGAGCTTTTTCTATCTGAAGCGAAAAGAAAGGAAGGGGAGGCCGAAAAAACCGTCATTCTAGACCAATGTATATCTATGAAACCTGTGCAAGGTATGGAGATTTCATATACCACAAAACCTAGAATAGAAGTCCGTAGACTTCTATTTTTCGATCTTCAAATTTTCAAACCGTCATAACTTCTCACCTAATGATCATAATCACTCAAGTCAAAGCTAATTCTACTCTATATACGATTTAAGGAACATTATAAAATACTTCTAGAAATTATTTGAGTCAGGTAATTTGATAATCTGACATTTTGGGGGTGAACTTCTATTATAGGGGAGCTTCTGTTTCAGATTTTACGGTATCTTACGATTCCACATATTCCTGAATTTCATATATTTTAGGATTTGACGCATCTAATAATTTCAAATATCTAAAGACATAATATATCTACAAATTGCATATATCTTATGATATCGAACACCTATGGGTTTTTATATATCCCTAAATTTCAGAATCCTACGCCGTCCGTCTGCGTATGCGAGACGGTAGCTCGCTTTTGATATCTACAGATGATATCCAAAGACTGGTTTATGTTCTAAGCTCTATCTGCTTCCCGAGGAAAGTAGGGGATTTCATATTCCCCTTTTAATTTTCACATTTAAATTTAGGTCGCTATAATCACCGGTAGCCCCACTCCACCAAGTAACGACGAGAAGGATGGCGAGGAAGAGTTTGAATTCGGTACTAAATTCTAGTATGCTTCAAAGTCAACGTTAGCTTTTAAGACGAAGAATACCCAGCGATATATTTGTTATTTAACAACGATCGCGGGGCTATAGCGGAGGGCAACGCGACGCTAACGCCGACGTCGGAAGAATTGAAAATCAGAAGGGGAACTAGGAGTGCCTACGCTATTCCGTATTCTCATATTACTTGGTAAACTATTGGCGAAAATATGCTACATTGCTAAATTTTAGCGATTAAGCGTATTTTAATTCGACAAGTGTAAATTGGTTTCATTTTAGGATAGCCTCCGGTGAAAATTGCCTGGGTTTTGAGGCATCTGGAAATGGCATTTTCGAATTTCTCTGCTATGATCCGCAGAGGGTAGTGCACCATATTAGGTACTTAAAGTTATCTGTTTTCAAAATGAGAAAGGAAATATTCAGACAATTCGTAAAGTTCTCCTGTAACTTTACCCCTGTATCTTGCAAGACGATCAATAAATATACCAGAACATTTCATATGAAGCATTGCATGTCGCATAAAGGGTATGTTTTCTATTACTTCCTCGTCCAAATATTTTCAATTTTTGAAATCACAGTGAAAATATCATTGAAGTAATATAATAATATTTTAATTTCACTAAGTCATTAAATGACTAAATAAAATATTGATCATTTTATCAGCTATTCTAAATTTAGCCAAGACTCTACCCTTGGTAGTAGTACTGCCTCTACAAGTAGCACTCGTCAAATTGAAGACACTGAAGATGATTTGCACATCCACAAGGCCTCAGTCAATTGTTTTAGGTAAAAAGTGCTCACAGAATTTAAACTCAGAAAAATTTGCAGGTCTTCTATGAGAAGGCAAAAATCGCGATCTGACTTCGAACAAAACGCCAACGCCGATTTTCAACTGTAACTCATCTTTCTTAAAAAATATTTTTTCTATGTTAAAATTTAGATATTCACCCTCAAAACCGGGACTAAAACCGTCAATCGTAACCTCGCCATCCTCAGGAATTTCACTAAGAGACCTCAGTGAAACTACCCGACTTATGGATAAAAAGGTTTTTCGTTCATGCTAATTTTCAAAATTTTAAATTTCAGCCCTACCGCCGCTCCTACGCCATGATAGATTCAATTCAAGATTAAGAATTTCGAGATTTTCAATTCACTTACCTCAGATCTAAAATACTATTGCTCAAAATCTGTACGTTATTTGAAATTTCGCTATTTTCCCTGTGATCATCCATAATTTCAAGATTTGATTCCTCATAAGTTTTCAACTTTTATGATACCGGTTATATTTTCGACATTTTCTTCAATAAATCGTGATACTTTACGTTTCTATGCTACAAATTAAAATATTTCTACTGACAGCATGCATCAGTAATGCGGAGAGCGTACCTAATTGAGTCTGTAGATTTTATAACCTTTCTTTTTCTCTCTCCATTTCAAGTAATCTCCAATTTTCCCACGCTTTCTCTGCGCTCGCTAATATTTTCTTGGTTGCCAAGGGTAACAAAATATAGAAGCTTTGTCCGATTCAAACACTTGTCAGATTATACACATATCTTTTATCCATTATCAGATCCTTTCTTATCAAGTGAATTTTTTGGTTCGAAGCGATTTGTAGCAAAATTTACCGGATAATCCTCGCAATTTTCACATAATAAATCGCTCCACTTGGGTAAAAAATTGCCTCAGACCAAATTCATTTTTGCTTTAAGTCTCATTTTAGAGCATGTCGAAAGAGCGTTTGAAATCTGCTAGTTCGAAAAAGGGTAAGTAAATTTTCTTTAAAAATTTCCATTTTTTATTTTTAGCCGGAATGCTGCCCCCAGTACTGCTCGAATCTAAGAAACGTCTAGAAGAGGTCCGAAAAATCTACGGAATAGCAGAAAGTGTTTCGTATAAAAACTCTATGCCCTCGACTTCTCAAGGTAAGCGATTTCATAAGTTCTTAAAGTTGGTGATTACTAATAGTTATATGGCAAAGTCTAAGAAAGTACTTGGTGAGTTTATAAAAATATAAACTTCGTTGATTGATATCGCAATACTTTTATTAATGGCTCTAAATTAAGAATAATCTTTTTCAGACTTACCAAATTTCATTGAAAGAGGCCGATCGGTTGATGAAACACGAGGCAAGAGGCTGATAAGTCGAGGTCGATTGAGCTCAGGATACAAATACGGAAGATCTAGTAGTCGAGAGAGGATCGATGATATGCAAGAGGAGCTACTTAAGGCTAAGAAGGTACGAATTTGAATATTCACCTTTTATAGGTCTGAACTATGTCAGAATTCGATATTAATATTAGGCGCATTTGAAGGGGCATATAAAGTTTACTAGAATACACGATATCCTTTTGAACTTGGTCTACATTAATATGAAAATTAGTATAAAATTAATACTTTAGGTCAACACCCAGCTTCAACTGGACAATCGTATCCTTCAAACGAAGCTTCACAAATTGTCGCGAGAAGCTGCAAGGAGGGAAGCTCACTTGCAAATGTTGATGACTAATAGGGTAATTTGAAGTAAAATATTTCATTTTTCGCAAAAAAAAATCGATAATTTTGATGAAGATCGGAAAGTTTTTGCCAAAAATCAAGGTTGCAGTTCCAACCGGCTGAGTTAAACGACACCCAGATGGCGATGACGTTTGCCTCAATAAAACAGAAGGAGATCGAGCTCGAACAAACGGTCGAAGCGCAAAGCGTTGCTATTGAGTAAGCGAAAACAAAGATAAAGACAGGAAATTTGTTACGATGTTTATTTCTGTTTTCAGTGAATTGCATAATCAATTGGTGGCATTGTCTAACGGAGAAATAACAGTGGATCAAATCAAGGCTCCCTCAATCGACGAATCCAATCATAGTCAAGAATTAGTCAAGAATACGAAACGGAAAATCGAGTATGGATTTGTTGATTTTAACAATTATTTTAATTTCCTGTCAATATACTAATTTTCAGATTAGCTAAACAGTACATGGAGCAAAATTCCAAGTTAAAGGAGCGACTTAGACAGATGAAGACCGAATTAGCGACGTTGAGAAGAATAAAGCGATATAGTCACTCTGAAAGTGACTCTAATGCTATAATTCCGAATGGAAAATTACCGAATTCTAGCGTCCTATCGGGTAATGCTATTAAACTTCAACATATATGTTCATTTTCAGAGCACTATGAAGAGGATGAACTAGTGGAAGTTATTAGACGCTTGAAAGTCGAAAAAGAGACTACCGAAAGGAAGTTCCGGAAGCAAGTTCAGAATTTAGTTGAAAAAATCGAACAAACCACCGGACAACTTCATCATTTAAGGTTTGCCTTTGAAAAATAAAAAGAAAAAAAAGACGAATTTCAGAGATGAAAACGACCATCTTCGTGAAATCATAGACCAATTGCAAAAAGATACCGAGAATCTAAGGAAAGTGTTAGAAAATCCGAATCACGTCTATAAGCCTGTCGAGTATGTTAAATTGACAACAAGCATTACTTAAATTTAAATAATTTAAGCATTCCAAAGTTGGACATGTCCCATATCGACTCTTTGGACAGCGCGCCGACGCCTTACTCGAACGAGTTTGATGATCAGGAAGGCGTAGAATATGAGGTTTAAATTTTAAAAATATGGTCTAAATTTACTAATTCAAAAATGGATTAATTCCAGATAGACGATGAAGTCATAGCTACCGTGCTCTATGAAACTGCTTCAAGTCATATCGCCAGAAGTCTTGTTTTAAATGAAGCCTGGGAGAACAAAGAACCAATTGTTGCTGAGCAAACTGAACTAGAAGTGGATTCACCGGAACGAGTGGATATTTCGAATTAATGATATCATAAATAAACGTGTGATATATGTGTATATGTTGTGATTTTTTGAAGAATAAATCATATGAGGATTTTGATTGGAAACCTTATCTGGGAACGAGGATAAATATTTAGACATTTTTCAGAGGAAATTTCGATTGGGAACATTTCTCCGAGAGCAAAATCTTAATTCGGGAACATTTTTGCTCATATTTGCACTCTCGGCAGCACCAAGCAATTCCCATTTTCTCGAATAATATACTCTTCATCGGGGCTTAACTGCGCTTAGAATAAATCGAATGCGGTGGCAGGAATGGGACGGGAAAATATCTGAAGTCGGTCTTTCGAGCGGAAATTTTCATGCTAAAATTCCAACCGTCGACGGATTTTCAGTGCATTTCAAATAAGGTCCTTTATTTAGCACCGACGTATTTATATCGATAAATTTCGACACATTTTTCTCTATTGCTAACAATAAAATTTATTTCTAACAACTTTGTTTTAAAAAATATTGTAAAAATATACTATCATGCAGTTTTGAATTGGTTTTCAAATCTTATTCTCAAATCTTATTTCAGTCTCAATTACTTTTCTAGCATCATTGTTTGTTTCTTCTTCTTATCCCATTTATTCTCCAAGGATTTGTATCCTAAGTTCTCTTAGATTTTCTTGCTATTTTTCGTCATCCGATAAATTCGCATCTATTTTGCGTCAGGGGTCCCCATCTTACTTTGGACCCTTTCTTGGATTTAGCCTCTGGCACCCTTGTTTGTAGTAGTGTATTCAGAAAAAAATACGAAAATCTTTGTTTGCTACCTTTTACAATATTTTCTTCAAAATTTCGACATTAAACCTGATTTTTAACAACTTCAATATGCATGATGACGTCATAATAGCGACTAATAAAAGCGGTAAGCTGGATTTAAATAAAATTCCCGTTTCATAGTTTAGAAAATTGAAAATCAAATTTGTGACTTGCTAATTTTTTGAAATTCGCCTCAAAATCTCCCCTGGTCTAGCTTAGAAGATTTTCTGGCTTTAGCTCTTTTGTCCCTGGCACCCTTGTTTGTAGTAGTGTATTCTTGCGCAAAGAAGAGGGGCCATAAGGTCGGGCTCCGGGCCTCCTGAAGAAGGAAAAGGAAAAGCATTCTTTGCTTCTCAAAAACTCCAACATCCATCAGCATATTTCCCCTTCCCCTTCGATTCTTTAGATTCTTCCAAGTCATTCTCCATAAAGTTGCGGAGCGCTTTATCCATATTTTGGGAGGGTTTTTTCCAGTCTTTCGAAATTTCATAATCTAATTTCTCTTGAAATTTCAAAACTCAACACTTTCTGATTTAAATTATAATTTCATTTTCTAATTCTAAAGATATTGGACCACCTTGAAGTTCTTAGACGTTAAAAACTAGCATGCATTCATTAATTCTATTCCTTCAGCGATAGTAAGCTATGCTAATTTTAAAGTTGACGAACTTATTATTAGATCAAAATATTTACGTCAGACACCTTTCAAAAATTCGATCTTTCCGAGTAGTGTCCTCCGGATTACACTGCTCTCCTCTTCTCATTCTTAGATTGCATCATTTGTTTGCTTCTCTCTCCTCTCCTCACTTATATTATTGCCACTTTCTCTTTCTCACCCCTTCCTGGCTTTTCCCTGGAAGTCGATTTATCAAAGTGCCATGTCAACGTCGCTTCTGTTTCTCTAGCCCTCCATACTTTGGGAGGCTTTATTCCCCCAGTCAAAACCAATTTTTTCCAACACGATTTGCAGAGAAATGACGCTATGATTTTGCAAGTATCGATTTTCCTACTATTTTCTACACTATCCTCATCACTCGATGAGCGGGTCACTCTGCACATCGCGGGAACATTCCCGATGGAGTCCGGCTCGGGTGGCTGGGCCGGCGGAGAGGTAACAATCTTGATTCTTATTTTTGGAAAAAGTTCAACTCTACCTGGGTATTTCATTGTTTTTGTCCAAAATTAGGCGTGCCGTCCCGCAGTGCTCATGGCGCTGGAAGACGTGAACAATCGGTTGGACATCATCCCCGGCTACAAGCTGAACATCAACGTCTCTAACTCTAAGGTTTGCGGGAAAATTTGTGGGAGCATCCGAAAACAATTTCTCAATTTAGTGCCAGCCAGGTCTTGCGTCTCAGCAACTCTATGACTTCCTTTATACACCTCCAACGAAACTCATGCTTTTGGCAGGATGCAGTACCGTGACGACACTCATCGCTGGAGCTGCCCCCGTGTGGAATCTTGTTGTGGTAACTCTTGCTCCCAGACAGTTTGGGAATAAAGTTTTGCTCCCAGATATCCTACGGAGGAAGTTCCCCAGCTCTGTCGAACAGGGAGAGATTCCCAACCTTGTTCCGAACTCACCCATCAGCGAATATGCAGAATCCGACTCGATTGAGTTTGTTTGAGAAGTTTAATTGGAAAAGGATCAGCATACTTGAATCAGTGGAAGAAGTCTTTACCTCGACCTCGAAGGACCTGGAGGTAAGCTCAGAACTTTACTAGTGTCGACCTTTTGAATCTCAGGAGCTCTGTCGGAAGAACAATATTCGCGCCGATCGTCAGAGCTTCTACGGAGATCCCACCGACGCGATAAAAACATTGGTTCGTCAAGACGCTAGAATCATCGTGGGGTTGTTCTATGAGACTGAAGCTCGCAAAGTATTATGTCAGGTAAAATTCCTGAAAACATACAATTTATCAGCAAATTGATTAGGCGTATCGACACAAGCTCTACGGCCCTCGGTACGTCTGGGTGTTCATCGGTTGGTATGCCGACACCTGGTACATCCCTCCCGTAGAAGAACACCTACGTTGCACCGCTGATGAGGTAGAATTATGGCAAAAATCTTGTTTCAAAAGGGGTTGAGCTTTCTCTAGAGATAATTTAGATGAGAACTGCCGCACAGTACCACTTTACCACGGAGAGCATCATGTTGGCGGGGAAGGACGTCATGTCACAGACGGGCATGACTGGACAAGAGTTCCAACGACGGTTGAACGAGAAGTTGGTTACTGATCCCGCAAACGCGGGTGGTTATCCTGAAGCACCCTTGGCTTATGATGCAGTCTGGTAAGTACCCTCTATTTCCCACAAAATTTCCGCTTCCCCATTTTTTCTCATTTCCTATTCGTCTCTCCATTTTCGCTTATCTCTCACTTAAAAACGCTAAATATACCAAAGTTATTGCAAAGGAGAAGGCCGAAACCTTTACTAAATTTACTAAATGGCTTGCTAATGTTCAACGCACTACTATATGTCATCGGTCTCTTATCAGTTATTCGCCGCTTTCCGCTAGAAGTATGAGGAAAAGGAGAGGACAAATAGCGTGTGAAGACAGGAGAGTAATAAAAAAGGGGAAAAATGAAAGCGAAAATTTGGTGGGAAATACAAAGCACTTTATCACTTCTTCAAACTAATACGAGTCTCTACAAGTACCACATGATCCGATGGACGTGGTCTCTCTCTCTCTCTTCAAAAGCGAAAAATGGCTCAGCCCATAATACCGTGCAGCACTTGCAGGATTCCACATATCTCTAGGAGATTGATACCATTTCAGGGCCCTTGCCTTAGCCTTCAAATGCGCTAAAGAGCGACTCCCGTATGGAGTGAAGCTGGAACATTTCAACTATGAAAACGGGACGATTTCCCAGACTTTGTACGAATGTGTTCGGAATACCTCGTTCATTGGAGTCTCGGTACCATTTTTGGGTCTTTCACCACTTAGGATTTGGTAACTTTAGGGCCAAGTCATGTTTTCCGACTCTGGTGATCGTATCGCTAAAACACAAATTGAGCAGATGCAAGGTACCGAAATACCATTTTCGAGTAGATGGTTCGAAATTTCAGATGGTAAATACGTCCTAATGGGTTATTACGATAGCAATAAGCAGGAACTGGAATGGTTCGACAAGGAGAAATGGTTCACGGAAAGGGGTCCACCGCCGGACTCCACCATTATTAAGAAGAACCTTATTACTGTTTCAAGACTCGTATATTGGAATTTAACTTTTATTCTTATAATCTAGAACTTAAGCTCTACTATTCCGTCTCTCTGTTCGCGTTAATAGGTGTCGGACTTGCTATTGCGATATGTATCTATATCCGTCGAAACTCTACCAGAACGTAAGAATACAGGAAATATGTGAAATCCTAAAATATCAAAGGCAATTTAGCATTATCGTGCAGTCCCAGCCCGAATGTAACTATATTCTGATCGGAGGCTGTATTTTATGCCTGTTTTCTCTGATCTTCCTTGGATTTCCCCCGGACAATATAAGGATTTCGAACACGGTGTTTTCCATACTTTGCCATGTGAGCTTTTAGATTATGTCATATTTAAGATATTAAGATATGCCACTACTTCTAATGCAAATTACATAAATTTTAAAACAATAGCATATCTTGATTTTATAAATAATTATTAGACCCGTCTAACCATCCTTCTCTACGGGTTCACTCTGGCGTATGGTTCTATGTTTGCCAAGGTCTGGATTGTCCACCGTATGGGCGCTACGGAAAACCAGCAATTAGCGTTACGGCAAAAGGATGAGGTAAGTCGTGTCACAAATTTCTCTGAAAATCTGAATTTTCGAAAATTAACAACATTTTTCGTCAATTTTCGCTAGCGTCATGCGCTATATGCTGTGGCTGAGATTTTGATGCATTTTAAAATAATCGATAAAAATGTCTAACGCTTTTCGCAACACATAAATTTGCTATATTTACGCTTGTTACATCTAACAACAAGACAAAATACGGTCTTCAATAAAATTGCAGTATAAGCCATTATTGAATCCAGGAAGTGATAAGGTAAGACCATCGTCATCATGCCATGCCGAAAACTACCCCTTATTTTGGGCTTACTTTAAATCTTTGACCTTTCAGTCGCTTGATTTTCCCGTTATATCTATTTTCTGGGCCTAATTTGGGATTTTTATTTTTTAATATTACTTTAGAAGTAGCATAAAATCGTAGCATCATAACATGAGAAATAGTATAGGTTAAAATGAGGTAAGGGGTAGGATAGTGATTAGTTTCAGGTGCTATTTCGCATGTTACAATGCTACGTTGTTACGACCTTTCTAAGTTTCCCTGAAAATCCCAAGTTTGACTCGAAATCTTTCCTCTTTGGACCGATATTTTTCTTTTTAAGTCATTTTTCTGATTCAGACTTTCGAAAACGTGAGAGAGCCTTTCGCGTATCTAGAGACGGCGCAGCTTGTAAAAAATTTGCAATTCTACCGCACACAATATTATTTGCAACTACCGTAGTTTCGCAACTGCCGTGCATGAAATATAGAAAATCGGATATATTCTCTTTCAAAATCTTTAAATCTGCTTTTTTTCTATCTTCGTCATGTTATGAAGCTTCCCCATATAATTTCATACCATCTTATTTTCATACATGGGATTTTTAACTATATGATTTTTCAATAAGGGTATATTCTAACGTTTTGCTCAGCCCGTAGAGGAAACTCCCTGGGACGGGATCCGCACCTTGATTTCTTCGATGGTGGGGCGGCAGCCTATGCGGAAATTATCAACTCAAGCTGGATATGACGCGCTACTCGAACGAAGATCGACCTTCCTAAATCAGGTCAATATTTTTATCGACCGTGAAAAATCGATCACTCTGAAAATCTGCTCCAGTGCTAAATTCTAGTAATCTTTATTTAGCGTTGAGCAGATTATTAGAAAAGCCGATTTTTCAGTCTTTACATCGAAATTTCCCCTTTAAATCGTAGATTTTGCCATTTATCTTATTATCGTGCTTGGTAAGTCTGAGTAACTTTGATGTTTAATAGAGCAAGACTTACCGAACACTATTTGCTTCTAAATTTAGTTTTAAACTTCAAAATTTTTCCATTTTCCATATAACCGTATTTTCAATTACCTTTAGAGACGTATCTCCTATTAGATTTTATTTATTTATTTTTAGATTTATGTAGATTTTATACCCTTTATAACTTCTAATATTCTATCTTCACTACAGTATCCGAGGGACAAAAGAGTGCAATAATTAGACGATAATTAAGTCAGTAAGCCGCACCAATTAACTGCAATCAACTAATTAACTCTCACACTAACTAATTAACTAGTCGGTTAGTTAATTGACACTCACTCACGATTTCTTGCTGTTGTGTGGTTCAACATCCTTACCTTCGCTTGAGGAACGAACGATGATGCAAACTTCACCCCAGCATGATGGAATATACTTATTTGAAACCTACTCGTAAATCCATAGCACCTAAAATCGATTCCAATGCTAAATTCTATATTTAAAAATTTAGCGTTGGAGCGTATGTTCAGACTTCAGATTTGCAAGTAACATCAATACTTAGCATGGAGTGCTAACAACCTAGAACGAAAATTATTATATGTTCAAAATCATACTGTAACGCTTAATTTTTCAGCCGATTCCCGCTTCAAGGTTCTACTGGGTCGTCGTCGCTTTCCTAGTACTGGATACGGTAATTACTATAATCTGGATCATTCTGGACCCTCTGCAGAAGGTCGAGCAGAAGTTTGCAGTTATTGTAAGGAAAATTGAAGTTTTATGGAGGATTCTCGATTTTAGTTGCCTAACGCTTCTGAAAAAGCCGTTTTGAACAACGATATCGACACCGTCATCGAGCCGGTTCTGGAACAGTGCAGGAGCAGCCAGCAGGAAATTTGGATAGGTAATTTTAACGTTTGTTACATTCGCTTAACACTTGGCTAATAGTTTAAATAAACTCGTTTAAAGCTCGCTAATCCCCGAAATTTAGCGGTACTTCTCGGCTACAAGTGTCTACTATTAATCTTCGGCATATTTTTGTCGTACGAGTGCCGAAATTTGAAGCTACGATTCGTTAACGACAGTCATCTAATCGGTCTTGCGATTTATAACGTCGCAGTCCTGTCTTTGGTTACCGGGCCAGTAGTAACCTTGTTAACTCCAGGGTTAGCTGATGCCAATTTTGTCTTCGTTTCTGTTACGGGTTTGTCAAACTGAAACGTTCATTTTATTTAATATCATGACACTTCAGTGTTACTATGCTCCTATATTTCTCTCGGACTAATATTCGGACCTAAGATAAGGCACATTCACAAAGTACCACCGTCAGCTGATGAGGTTCGCATATTTTTCGTTACTTTATTTTGACTGATGATTTTAAGGTGATCGCGAACGGCAACGCTTCTGACATTGCAGGTAGAGGCAGCTCCATCACAAAACCGACGATGTCAAAGAGCGAACTGAAACGATATGAACTATTGAAGAACGAAAACGAATATCTGGACAGAGAGATACAGGAGGTAAAAGTCAGATCTCTCTTCAAACAAAATTGATCTCTTTTCAGAAGGACAAGCGCATTCGTCAGTGCAAAGAGCGACTCGAGATGTTACTTCAATTATCGACCTCGGAAAGAGCGAAGCTCAAGGACGTGCCCATCAACAATAACAACACGACCACGACAACAAGTGGGTTCTCGGGTAACTAACGTCGATAATTAACATAATTAAGTATAGATAATTAGCCGATTAACAATAATTCGCTAACACAATTAACACTTTAGCAATGTTAATTTAGAAGAGCACGTCACCTTTTCTTCACCTCCAACGACTCTAACAACGACGTTAATAGAGCTACAACCATGCAACGATAATACGCCAGGTTGGCAAATTGCTTCAGATTTATATTAAGCGTTAAATTTAAGCAGGCTATACGAAGTTAAGCGACGAAGATGAAATTGAGCAATTGTCTTCCTCTTCTTCGGATGAAATTTTACTTTAATTTTATTTTTAAATCTAAGTTTTTAGCAATACATTCCACGAATTAACAAGCATTCCGGTAATCGTTGATGTTTATTCTTTACCTGTAGAACCGAATAAATACTGGTCATGCATTAATAATCTCTGTCACATGTTTGGGCTTATCTATTTCTTTGTTTATTTTTCTAACAATGTGGTAATCTCGAACATATATCATTTTCCACGAAGACCAGCTTGTTTATCTCATCTTTGCATTCCATCCTAGAACCCTCACAAGGAATACTCTGTGAAGCTAAATTATCGAAGAAAAACATAAAAGCGAAGTTAACATAATTCTTTCTAACATTCTGGCGTTAACTTTATAAAATTGTTAATGGCAGAGTTTTTCCCTTTTCCTTCTTTCCCCTGCGTCTCTTCCATAGATTACTTCTTGATGCAGAAGCCTAATAAGCATTTGCGAGGAAAAAAGCCTGGGGCTGCGCTCATTGATTGCCCAAAAGCGGTCCGAGGAAAATAGTTATGCATTGCGAGAGGTCGGAAAAGATTCAGAGACAAACTGCAAGGTGGCAGAAAACAGTCACATGCCCCGAGAGGAACAACAGATAAGATTTCATAACCCCGCAATTTTGGTGAAGCTGAACAAACTTAAACTCTCCCTGTAATTATCGAGTTTTTGATCTTCAAACTGCAAACAACAAAGCTAACTTTGAAAGTAGCACAGTCTTACTGAAAATATCAAAAGATAACCGAATTAACGTACAAGCTCAGCTCAATGTAGCGTAAAGTGTTTTGTGTTTTTTTTGTTCAAATTAACGTCTCTAACTCTCAAATTTGAATTTTCACTTTTTCGCGTCTTTGTTTGCGTGTTCTTGCCCCGTTGTCAGGTGGTTGGGGGGAAAAAGAGCGGGGAAAAGACCGAGAGGAAAAGGGGGCAGCGGCCGAGCCATCGATTGAGCAGCGCGGGGCGGACGGCCGAGGGAAAAGAACACCTCCGCAAAGGGACAACATAATCATAGAGAAATATGCACAACATAACACCGAAATATCATAACATTTCGGCCTACGCGCGAAAAAACGCAAAAATTTCAGTGAGATTTTTTCTCGAAACGCATGAAAGATATGATTCTCCCAATCCAAAGTTCTATGTTACTTGAAACAAAATGATCATTTGTTCGAGTTTGCTAGTTTTCGCAAACAAAATCGAAACAAACGCCTTACCTCTAGTCCAAATAGCCATGACATGGTCAACTCGCCGGGACGGCAATGAAGTGAGCGGTTGGCGAGACTCGACGCAGAGGCGCAACCAGCTAACTACACTGCCATGCGGCGAGATGATGAATTGGCGAATAATAGAAGGGCGGGTGTCGTTCGGGTATTCTCGAATCTGACCGGATTTAGCCGGATCATGACGCATAGTAGCTACAGTATCCTTCGCGTCCAATAAGAGATAGCTCAATTTGTTTCCAGACAGAGTGTCTCTTTGTGCTTTAAGCATAGCATTGCAGAATAAGGTCCTCTAGTCAGCAGACCCCGCCTCCCTCCACAGCTCGCTCAGTCTTTTTTCACCGGCCACAAAAATCAATTTGACTAGCGATGGGGGCAAATTCCACATCACAAAAATTCAGGAGGAGGAGCCCGAGAATTTGAAGAAAAAAAACGAATCTGAAACATTGCCGCGTAGACGAATAATATTCCTTTTAGAATAGAAACGATGAGGATTCAGCCAATTCTTAGTAACCTAAAAATGTTAGTTATATAAAAATGGCGATCATTGATTCATATTTCGTGAGATCTTTTGATTTTTCTCTGACTTAAAAATGATTGAGAGCGCCATTCTCTTTTGTCGTCGATTTTTGTCAGGCGCCGTTTTGCGCGTGATTTTGTTGGGGCAGAGATTTTGTGGCCCCTTCCTGTGTGTATGTGTGTATGTGAACTCGACTATTTCGAAATGCGGGGCGGTGACAAAATATCATCAAAATTGATTTTTTCATAAAGTATGGCCTTTAAATGTCATTTATCTTTAAGAATACTGAAAAAGTATGACGTTCAAAAAAATCGTTTAATTTTGAGGAGTAGATTTAAACCTATGAAATTTCGAAATGAAATATTTCCCCTTGCGTCATTTAATGGTGAGAATTTGATAAACCGACAAAGGTGAGAGGGGAAAAATGAAAAATATAGACCTTTTTAGAAAGGAACTTAGAGGGAAATATTGCGGAAACTGAAGAGAGCACAGGGAGGTAGAAAATGTGCCACGAAAAGAGTCAGAGAGAGAAGAAAAAAGGCACAAGTGTTCAGAGAAACGAGAGTCCGGCACTGAATGAAAAATGGCAAAAAGCATCTGCCCGAAGATGGCGAATAACAAAAAGGCGAGAGCATAGAAACTTCGCGAAATCTCAAATTTTGAGCGATGTTTTCAAAACGGTTCTGGGTCCTATCCCCCGATATTAGAGTGACATACAGACATTCTAATGCTGATACAGATAGTGAAAGACTCGAAACGATTTGGGATTTCTATATTTCGACATGGAAATAGAGATATGAACTTTGCGAGAAATAAGAAAATGAAGATCAGCTTTTGGGAGACGAATGGACACTTGCTCTGCGTGATGATATTGTCTCTCTCTCGGACTGAAATCAGCTGATTTGAGAGAGAAAATAACAAAAAGGCCGAGAGGGAAGGGGAAGGGAGATGAGAGGGGCCATAGGGGCGAGGGCACGAAAAAATAGAGGGTGTAGAGACGCAGACAGGGGTGAGAGAACACGATTAAGGACGGTGGAGAGGGACGCAGAAAGAGAAAAAGAACTGCTGAATTGAGCGAACAACAACACTGAAATGAGCCTGCGGGAACGCGCGCCCGAAGATAGGGGAGAAAAGTGAAAGACTCACGTGAAAATATCCGATAAATTGCATCATTAGGTTGGGAATAAATAGGGTTACATCATGATTTAATGAAGACAAACTAAGGTGATATCATAATTATGCGGGAACAAATTGGGACTACTTCATGGTTTACTTGAAAAAATACGATTGTTTGTTAGCTAATTGAAAATCAGTAAAGTCAAATCATTATTAATAAATGAAGATAAATTGATCCTTAACATTTAACCAAAAGTTGGAACAGAATACTTTATTATTATTATTAAATAAAGATAAACTAAAGACTATTTCATGATTTATTGAGAGTAAGTAAGGTCACATAACGAGGGTTGCATCATGATTAATCGGAAATAAATTGATCCGATATATCATTGTGGCAATTGACCGATTGTTTGATGAAGATTTATTGGTGACGGGCTAAAATAAATTGCAAGACTGAACCTTTCATTCATTAAAATTATATAGAATTGCAAGACCAAGAGATCTCTGCTAATTTAATCCGAAGAAGAATATGATTCATGGAAAGTTTAGCACATTTCAAGACCTGATATTCTACATGGAGTTGTTTTTGTTTTGATTTCTTAACATGCAAATCTCGGGCTTTCAGATTAGCATTGGCGCTAATCTCGTCTTCTTCCAGATTAATCTACGATAGTTTGATACATGGAAAGATTAATTTATGTCATGTACCATAAATGGAATATTTTCAAATTTAAGGTTTTCTGAGTTTTATTAGTCGAGTAAGAACCTAACTTCATACGACGAAATATTCTAAGAAACTTGAATAAATTAGCCTCATTGGGACTTAGGCCTTATAGGCTTTAAAGGCTCTTTACGGCACATATCTTGATTAGTCAGCTCTCTGTGTGACATCGCTTGTTTTTCCCCTATATATTCAAGGATAAGTAAGTTTTTATCCTCCGCTAGTATATATCGTAGATATTTTTATCCTCGTACGTCATATCTAGATATAATCTAAGCAGCATAGAAGCATATTCATCTCAGTTTCAGTCTGAAGTTCCGTTTTTCCTGGTAATTCATCCCGAAATAACTACGGGGTTGGGCTAGGAGTAAATGGGCCAATTTTACGGCTCTCGGCCCATAGTGTGAGAGTTTTGCAGCTAGCCCTGATACGTGGATTTTACGATTTTTATCCAAACGTGTTATTAATATCCTCCGGCAAAAATTTCGCGGATTTATCAAATTTCGTGACGCAAAAGCCTCTGGATAATGTATCCCCCTTTTATCTTTCGGCTTGTTTCAGGGGCATATTTCTCTTGTTCTCTTGATTATTCTTGATCTATCATACAGGAATCTCCGTAATAACATTCGTTTCGTTCGATTCCTTCTTTTGCATTTCCCTGGCTTCTTTTTCGCTTCTTCGCATTGTATTGTCTCTAGTTCCTAAGGAATTTTCATTCACTAATTTGGTAGCGACGCTGCTTGATTGAACTCCCTGCGACCAGGGGGTGGAAAAAAGGAAAAAATGGGAGAAAACAATTTGCTTAGATTCCGACAGCGCATTTCCGTTCACCTTGACGTAGCCCGCGCGGACGCAGCCTCCGCCCATTTTTCCTCTAATTTTCTCATTTTAATGCCTTTTAGTCGATTTCCGACAGCAAAACTATCGACTTCTACAGCCACCCTACCTTTTACGATTCCACGCTCATTCATTGCAAATACTTGCACTTAAATGCGCTTTCTCAAAAGTTCAATTCCGTATCTGTTTCGGTTTCAATTCATATGCTTCATCATATACTCTAAATTATATCATACACCCTATAATGTATACAAAAATGTAGAAGTATTATTTTCTAAATTTCAGTGTCGTATATCTTCCGATTTCAGGCCCTATTTTGCGCCATATGATAACCTTTCTCGTGTGGAACTGGATGAATTCCATTATCCAAGTGCATATCAAGTGCATTTAATATATAATCCATTTTCCTGATCCCATCCTTCACCATAAGCTAGAGTTTCTCTGATCATTGAACTTGTGGATTTATGAGTGAGAGCTCAAAATCCTAGAGTTTGTGCAATGAAAGTCCTTCTGCTTAGATTTTCATTGTTCCCGGTGCCAGGTCCTTTGGACACTTGCGTCATTAATAAATGCTCCGATAGATTCTAGAGTGATGCTATTTTTCATCATAATTTAGGCATTTAAATAGCGCTACTTTAACAACCTTCTTCCATAATTATAAAATAGCTCGAAGTATATTTGATAATTCAATTCTCACTCTAGTCTTGAATTTAAATATCCTAGAACGTAATAATAGTTGTTCATTATAATTCCCGACATTTAATTACTGCTTAATTATCCCACCTCACTGTATCATAGTATAAAATGCCGAAATTATTCGAGATCCTCGGGCTTTTATATTTCCCTGAATTAAACCTCGTTCCCATCCGTGTTCACTTTTGAATATACCTGAAAATATTCTCATTTATCAAGGATCTAACTTTAATTTCTAAATTTCATATATTTCTGAATCAAGCTTCATTCTCATTCTTCTCCACATTACATCTTACTACGAAGAAACTACGCGCAAGTTATGTCGTCAGTTGTTGTCAAGCCGCTCTATTATAGCTGAGCGTTTTGAATTACAGACCACCCTTAGATCTTTCACTCAGACGAAGTCAGACTTAAACTTAACACACATACACACATATCGATAACTTTAGCTCTATTATTACGTATGCTATTTATCATTTGACGGTAATCAATAGTCTTTATGTAATCTAAACCCAACTTGATATCTTTCTTATTATTGCATATGATCTTCATCATTTATCATTATCGCTAATCAATCAATTATTGCTTAACGCATTTATTAGACTGAATTTAACTTGAGCGTTAATCATCCAATCTTTCAATTTAGAATTTCAGGGTTAATGTTAGTGTCTATGACGACGTGATTTCTATTGCTGAGTTATTATTTAAATTTGAAATGTTCACTGAATTCTTATATTTTCTAATCGCTATACAGTTTACTGATGCACTAAGTAAGTTTTTTTATTGAAAATTATCACTTCAAATTAATTTACCCTCAATATCAACTAAATTTTAACAACCATCGATTTTTCACAAATTGCAGTGACGAATTGTTTTGTATTGCCTAACGTCAATTTGGTGGATGGGAATTACGATGAATTTGAATCGGACAATATCACCGGCTGCTGCATGCGTTGCGCCGATAGTCAATGCTGTGTGGCATACACTTATAATAAACTTGAGAAACGGTAATATTTATTTTCAAATATACATAAAATAATCATCATGAAAATATACTGTATGATAAAGCAATTTTACGCTATCTATCTATTTACCTAAACATCACGAATCTAGCTTTCTATCATATAGAACTTTATTCGAAATGATCGAATGAATATATAACAATATGTCATTTCATATGATAACTATCTTTTCCAAGTCTTTAAAAATTCAATTTAGCTATTTTAATTTTCCAGATGCTACCTAAAATCCTCGATTTCGTATTCTGAAGAAGATAGCTTTACCGTCTCTGGGCTTAAATCAAACACCATGAATGGTCGAGGCGTCAGGCTGAGAAATATCCGAATTATCGGCGATCGGGAAAATCGAATAGAGCTCTCCGAGCCTGAGGATTGTGCACAGTATTGTAATGGTATGTTTTTTTTCGAATTATTAAAAGTACCCTAGCCATTATCAATACTTGTCAAATTATCATGAAATCTTATTCTTATAAAATTTCTTAGAAGATTACTCAAACGTTCGACTAAATATTACTGTATAAAATATCATGAGAAAGACATGAAGTTTTGAAATACGCTAATTTCAGCCTACAATATCTATTCCTGGGCTAAAACTCGAAATGAAGAGGGTGAACCGTCTGGGGATTGTTCTTGCATGACTAGAATAAAGGAGCTGAAATATTCCTATGGTTGCGTCTCAGAAGTCAAACCGATGAGCTGATTTTTAAAATATTCCTGAAATTTGTAAACAGCAACTATCATGACACAAGAAATAGAAGATATTACGAAAACAGATATAAAATCCTACCTTTCTCTATCATATTTAACTCCTATTCTGTGTCATAATCATCATGTCTTGCGGTTTACAAATTATAAACATCTCCCAAATTTTCTTGGATCCGACCTAGAAACGAGTGGCACTTCAATGATTCTGAACTTCTGAGTTCAAATTTAGTGAGTAGTTCAATTTCTGATTGTGTACTTTGATATTTGCAATTAGGCATAACTCAAACGATACTCATTTCTGGATAATCATTATATTTTTAAAACTATAAAAATAATGATTGTCCTAATCTTAACGAGCTTAGGGGCAGAATACCTTGTCTGATTTTTGTGTTTTCATTTCTCCAACTACCATATTTAAGAGTGATGCAAATAGCACTATCTTAGCAGCTGAAAACTAGAGTGTCATTCTTAAAAGCATTGTTTGTTCACTTGAATCTTTTGAAGTCATTATTTCTGAGCAAAATACCCCGCTTTGAAACCCTTAGAACTAGTCATTATTATAAATTATAAAAATACCGGATGGTAAGTAGAAATCGCTGAAAATCGAGAGAACTCGAGAAAAACTCGCTAAAATCCGATTACCACGCCGCCATTTGATGCGCATTTTCACCTGTTGGCAACAAACAAATCAAAATTTTCGTCAAATTACGTGCATTAGCGTTTGGTGGAACAGGCGGAAATGCGCATTAATTAAGTCAAACATTCAGTTGTACTCTTTTGAAAAAATCAAATTATGGTGTCAAATTAAACAATACAACTATTTTGGGTCATTATATGAAAATTTCAATAAAAAATGTTCATTTTCATATGATACCCCTTAAAACTTTCATAAAACACTTCTAAAATTGGTCTATTCTGTACTCTATTACTTTAAATTTGAGTCCTCACATTTTGATCACTGACCCTGAAAATAATCGTCGAATTTTGGCAGGTTCAATATTATTAATATTAATTAAGTTTAATAAAAAATTAATGCTAATAAACATTTTGTTACGATTTCAAAATAAATCGATTTATGCAAATATTTCGAATGACGCTTGCATGTCCGGTATCGATTTTCCATGTTTACATTAGTCATCTTCGAGCACTGTCTCTTCCCTTCGCTATCTTCAACCGTCTGACCACTAATATATTGTCTAAATCCTAATTTTATGCTATTTAACTTCTATAAACTATTCTTAATTTTTTGTATAATAGAAGTAACATTCAACCGCCATGTAGCCAAGAGGAAAAGACGTCAACAGGCGTTACGGACCAGGTAAACTCATGACCAGCTTAAAATCCTTGATAATTCAATGATAGGAAAACTTTTAAGTAGTGTTATCTTCTTTGATAAAACGACTTTGAATAGCAAAATATCATCTTTAACAAAACCTACCTTTACCTATAAAATTAAGCCTCTAAGTATTGTTACTAAAAATGTTATCGTTTCCAAATTAACAAATTAGATCTTTATCCGGAGGGTATGCTACGGATGGGGATCAGCAGCTGAATGATGAGTTATTCTACATAATGACGTTGAAAGTTCTGAAAGGCTTCCAAGTCTGGAAAATCAAAATGTACAACGATCGTGCATACTTGGACAGAACTAGACGAAGCTACTGGCTCGGGGATAAATATTATTACATGGTAAAACATTTACTATGTATTAGTTGTATTTCGAAATTTAAGGACAACAAATATTACCTTGCTACCAGAGACACTTGCGCTTATAAGCTAAATGAGACTGAACGCGCTAACTTGCAATACGAAGATGGGACACAGATATACGACGTTATTTACCAGTAAGTAATACTCTGTTAAGAAAGTGTAATAGATTATACTTTCTTGACAGAGTGTATATGTACATATTTTAATTTATACTTACCATAATTTAATTCAGATGCCAAAGATACGCTGAATACTGCTGTGGCTTAGATTGCTGTAATTCTTGGTACTTACAACATCCAAGGTCAAACGCTACTCATCATATGAGAACGCCTTGGGACTATTCGAGCTCAGGAACTACAAATTTGATCTCAATTTATTTATTTCTTAGTTTTGTATATATATTTTTAAGTAATCGATAAATTTTTCACTTATCAAATTGTATTTTCTAGTGTTTGTGCATGCCTCTAATGATATTGATTTTGTGCGAATTTTAGTCGTAGTCTACACATATTTGTGTGCGTTTATTTTTCTTACTCTATTTCTACTTCGATTAGAATATTTATTTATATTTATTATTTTCAGAAATGGCCTGTTCCGGGGTGAAATGTCATAGTTTTCTCGAGAAACTTGACAAACTGGATAAGTTTCAACTGAACACTGGGAACGTCAATGCGTACACCGAGCTGAAATTGAAGCGATTCAAAAGTTCCGCCGATGAGCTCGCTTCCTGTTTGGATCTACAGCTACAGTCCACTCCTGAGGCTAAGGATTTCGAGTAAGAATATTTTATTAAAAAACATATATTTAGTCCTAACTTTTCACCATGCTCATGTGTAAATGTTAGTTTCATCAGTGAAGAAGTTGTGGCAAAGTTAGGATGGCGTTTGCAAAATTGCGATTGCAATTGATAAAACCGAAAAAGGAGAGAAATTGAACTTTATCCGTATTTTTTATGTTAAATGATTTAGAAACAACGGCACGCTCCTGCTCTGCGATAACGCTCACATTGATAGCTACGACCGAGGAGAAATCAAAATCACTTTCAAAGTTTTCTTGTCCGAATTCAACCCCCAGCAGATCCGGGAGGCCGTCGACTGTTTGAAAGCCCAGTTGAAAACCAAGGACATTGAAGTTTGGTTTAACAAAAAACCCCAGGTTAAAATCCGAATTTAAGCTGCTGATCCTGTCATTTCCGGAGCTGGAAATCGTCGATGGTGAGACTGATCAGGAGGAAACTAAGCGGTGGATGAACTTGATCAGGGTAATTTTGAATATTAGAACGACTATTCTGATATTAATATTTTAAAACATCCATTTTGTTGGTAAACAAAAACAGTATCTCAAGTCCCAATATAGATATTTCTACCTCATAGTATAGGGCTGGTATGAAACCTCGGGTCTTTGTTCATTGGATTCGGGGGGCTCTTTTGCGTGTTACCATCTTCGCTAATTTCTTGGACTATTTAAAGATATCCCAAATTAAACAATTGTAGCCCGCCTGGCTCTTCGCTTCCCAGATGGTCGAATCTGAAGAAATCTCAGCACTTGGGATTTCCGATGCGAATTATCTCCAACTTGCCGCGATGCTAGAGGAATTCGACATCAAACCGAATGTCGATCATGTCAGGGTCGATCAGTGCTGTGCGGTATGGAATTTTAAGCTATTCCAAAATTTATTCATCCTAAATCCGGGCTAAATTCTCAAATTACACCCAAATAAATTAGCCTAAATCGGAGTTTATACTAATTAAATTCAACTTATTCTAGATCCCCGAAGAACTCACCGAACTTGCCAAAGAGCACGACATCCAGCTTTTGGTTCACAACGATCCGATTCCGTTCCCGATCAGAGATGCCTTCCAGAAAATTTGCGAAATGAGGGATAGTTCGCCTGTTTGCTGTTCGAGATTCGAGAACACTTGGGCTGCGAGGTATTTTTTATCCGAGTTATAAAAACTATTTTAAATTGTTTAGATACGTCGTCTGGATTAGAAGAAGATCCGTCATGGCTTCCAAAGGATACATCGTTCAGTTTGTCAAGAAGCCATGCTAACTCTCATTATTTAAACCTCAAAATAGGTGAAGTCTCTGTAATGCCGCACTATTTTGTGGGCGGAGTCTCTTTCTTTCTTCTCTAAATCGAAAAGCGGAGCTACGCCCACAAACTCGTACGTATTGCAAAGGCTTCACGATTTTCGAAACATCAGTATATCATTTCTCATCCTGCGATGCCATAGTTGTGATATTTTTATTTTTAACAAATAGGATGGTCTGAAATTAAGATATTCAGATTATGCAATTAGGAATCTGAGAATAAACTTATACTCTAAACTCATACTCGATCCGATCCTTCCTATAATGTATTACTTTTTACTTAACCCAAATAAAGTTGATTTTATGACTTCTAAGTAGCAAATGCGCGTGTAAATTGTAAAATTACTTTAACGCAGCTGGACGTTTCTCCAAATAATGGCCCGAATTTGTTGTTAGCCACTTTTCAAGGACCAAAACCAGGCCATTTTGAGAAAACTACTTATTCCAACACGACCAAAAATGCACTCATTTTTCCATTATTTTCTCAGAGAAAACAACCCCAGTCATTATTGTTTTTTCGGGTGCGTGTTCAACAGCTTCAAATTATTGCACGCAGAACTTGGTCCGTAAAACTTTCGATTTTTCAAATTCTCTTCCATTTTAGTACGGCAGTAGCATAATTAGACGCCTTGCATAATTCCTCTAGCTCATAAATTAATATTCCTAGTTCACATATACTTTGAGTTGCGAATTTAACATATTTCAGGGTTATTCTAGATTTATCGTTGTGTCTCATGTGAAGCTATATTTTAAAATACATATCTTAGCCAATATCCCATACCTATTCTTACACATGTAACAACATGCTGTAACTTTTCTAGCATCTTTCTTGTTCCTGATTGACGAATAACTTCCTGTCATCTCTTTGTTTCTGCTCGCATTCTCTGCCAATTTAGCCGTGCTAACCGCATTTTCAGCTCACTGAAAAAGCCCCATTTATTTTTCCATTTGAATGAGCACCAGGCTTAAGAAATACCTGAACTAGATCTCCCTCTCCCCAGGCGGACCCTCCTCAAGTCAAAATATTCTCGTCAAATTTAATTTCTGGTCCTCTTAGCTATCACTTAAAAAATGTTACTTCGTATCCCACTCCTGGAATTTCTCATTCAAGGCTAAAGCTGTCCTTCATTTGTTTTCACATTTGAATGAGCAAGGCTTTCCCCCATCCTTTTCACTTTCAAAAGATAGAGATAACCACCACGAGTGGATGAGGCCCAGGGACACTTTTTCAGGACGCTTTCCAGGGCATTTTTGGTCCCCACTCCTACTAACTCATTCAGTCAAACCTTTATGTTTAGTTTGCAGGATGGGGGTTTCAATTTTTCAATTATATAACCCTTTATAGCCTTCTTTATAATTCATGCTTTATGTCAAATTTTTGAAACTGGACCTAAAATCATGATCACTTTAAAGTTACACACTTTTAGCCAAATCTGCTAAAAAATAATCTGAAATTGAAAAAATAACGAGTTTTTGAACGAAATTTTGTAAACCGGCCTGAAAGTTGCCGAGTTTTTACCTGTGTTACCTTGCAAGAATGTGAAATGTGCTTTTTGAAAAAAAAAAACTCCAGGTTAGAGCTCATATTTCAACGATCCGTTATCACCTCATAAAAGAGGGCAAAGCCTTCAGAGAGGTAGGTTTCCTTTTCATTGCCATTCAGCCGTTGCTTTTAAAATCGACAGACAAAAATATTCCCGGTTTTTGGGAACAACTTTGCTCCCTTCCTGAAATTCTGTTTCCTATCAATTTTAATACATATGTAGAATATCTCCATTTCGTATCATTTCATTCCCAGTTTTAAGAACAACTTTTAACCATATGTAACAAATAATAACCCCATTTTCTATAAAAAAAAAGGTGATATCATACTCTCATTTTGGGATATTTTTGTTCCCGTTCCCAAAATGTTATTTTCAAATCACTTTCCGCTATCTTGCCATATCTTCCTGGACATATGAAATCCAAATTCAGCTTGACAGCTAATTTTCTCCATCTTCTCTTTCCCTGACCAAATCAAATTTACTCTCCGCCTTCTGAAAGCTTTGTCTTCCGTGGGAAATCCAAGGCGCATCCCCAAAAATATTCCCCAAATGTAAAATGTTCCCAGTTAAGCTTTGCGCTTGGGTTTTTCTTCCGACTATATATCGCTTTTTCTGTTATAATCTTGCGTGGAATATCTCATAAACTTTGCATTGATAATCATTTTTATCAGGAAGTTTTTATCATTATCATTTCATCACGACATATCAGTCTGGATCATTTTATTCCTTTCAACTTTCTTCGTGAGTTAAGGTTGATTCCGAATTTTTGCGGTCAAAAATATGATCGGAACCTCGAAAATTGTTCACCTTCAGGAGGTCGTTTATGAAGTCGCTAATGGAGAATCTATTACTCATTCTGAAGCTCTAAAATCCAGGCCTAAATTACTTAAACCTACATATTCGAAGGCACAATTGTTAAATCAAGAAGACGACCTCAAAAAGCCTAAGCCTTTCTGGCTCAGGGGCATGTGCTTTTGCAAGGTAGTTTTTTTTTTTTTAATTTATATAAAACTCATTATTTACAATATTATTATGGCGTGTGAAAAGGTAGATACTGCATTCTCTTTGCAACTCGATTTCGTATTCGTTCCGTCTTTCTTTTAACTTGCTATTTCCTTTCTCTTCGCTTTTGTTCTCTTTACGTCTCTCCGAAAAAGGTGAGAAGAGAGTGAGCGAGGCATGGGGAGACAAGTTGCAAAGATTATGCAGCATCTACTTCTCTCCATTCCGTAATAACTTAATCTTTTATTTAAAAACAACTCTGCTCCATTGTTAAACATTAATAAAGTTATTGCCAACATTTAGCATTGGGGCATATTTTTGACATTTCATTGATTTTTTCAGAGTTGCAATCGCTTCCGGCCAAATCCGTTATTGTTCATATTCTGCGTCAGCTTTTGCTGTCTGGGATTCGGATTATGCATCGCTATTTATGATATTAATAGTTACGGGTCGGGTTTATATTTGGTAAGTTAAAAACCAGCGTTATTAATAAGAAAAGCTGCAAATGTTCGCCTTTTATCACGCTATAGTGGGCTATTTCATAATACTTTTCCTGTATTGTTGATATTAAAAATCTTAGTTATTTGTGTCAAAATCTGTTAATTTTCAGGCACTAGTTTCGGTCGTTACTGTAGTCGTGGTGCTTGCGTTTTGTCTGGTTGGTACCGAGGAGCAAACTGAGCCTACAGTAGCTAAGAAATTCCTATCCACAACCCGGCAGACTATGAGAAAATTCAAGAAAGATTCTTCACAGCCGCCAAATCCGATTCAAATTAAAATAGGCATGATAGTTAATCATCGTATTTATTTGAAAGTAGAGAAATAACATGAAGCAAAGTGCGACCTTCGTTAGTTCAATAGAACGTTTCTATAAATTTTAAATTGGCATAAAATTCCCAAATGTCGGTATTTCAGTGAATATAGATCTCGATGCGGAAGCTGCTCGAAGCACGTCTACTTCGCATTCATCTCCACCCCTGAACTATTCACTAAGGAAAGTCTCGGAATCAGAAGACCTAGAAGATGAAGAAATCTCGGTTTAAATCAACAAATATGACTATTCGGTTAAGTAGTAACGCTTTAACTGACATAAATATCGAAGTAATAATTCGATTTGCGCTATTTCATAAATCACTATAACACTATGTTACTACTTTTCCTGACTGATTCAGCAAGTATCTTCTAATTTAATCATGGTATACAAAGACGGGTAAACATCTCATTTCCAAATTTGATTTGTCATTTTGACGAGACTTTGAAGACATAAATATTTGTATTTCCATCAGATATCGATTATTGCTAATTTACCAAAACAGACTATGACACATGGTTCGCTTTGCTAAGTAGCGCCATACCTTCTAACATCAAGTGTGAATTAATCAATTTCGTTTCCTGAGTAACTAGGTCGTAATTAGCGTAACGCTGAGTAAAGTTGTCATAATCGCCCATTTATATTTGGTCAATTTAGTCTCACGAGCGAAAACCTTGAAATTTCATCAATTTCCATGCCCTGACACCTACATATGTATCTTAAATTTGAACCTTTCTATACGCCCTTGAATCGAAAGTCGGATCGATAAATTTATCGTACTTGTAAGAAATACTGGTTTCATTCGGTGTAGTTGACTGATGGACTGATAAAATTGATAAATTTTAGCTCTTTTTTCGAGAACTATCATTTTCTCACGAAAAACTTTTCTTTTCATTTTTCTGGGCGTGTTTTTTTACATATCTTTCTGTTCCGAAATGGCAGGAAAATGTCGTCATCTCTGTTTTCTTCATACTATTTCTAGTCCCGAAAGAGAAATAGTGTGAAAATCTTGGAGAGAAAAAGATTTGTCTGCCTTTAGAGGGTAGGACGTAGTGTTTGATAAATGATACGGGTGCATCATTTTCATTAACACCCCCAAGTTCACTCAATTCTCGGTCATACCGTTTTCCACAGTCGCTTTATCGAGTATATAAAATTCGTACCGAGTTTTCCAACTAAAATTTGTCGATTTCAGCGGTTTATTTGTAAAATTAGATATGAAGTTCCTTCTATATTCTGCCGCAACTCTGTGCTGCATTGCAGTTGTATTATCTGAGAGGTAAGTTCTTTAAAGTTTTGAAAAATCTATCTTAAAAATATATTAGCTATCTTGCCATTTTACGTGTAAAATATAGAAATATACCTATATTAAAATTAATATTAATCCAAGATTTAATATGCCTAAAGTTACTTATCTTAAAAATTTAGATCCAAGCGCGGTTATGCCGTTGGCGGTATGGGTCAAGCATCCTATGGACAGCAGCCTTTCGGAGGCTATGGAAATAACCAGGGCTATGGAAATAATCAAGGCTATGGACAAAGGAGTGGATATGGAGCTGGCGGTTCAAATTACGGAGCTGGAGGTTCGAATTATGGCGGAGGAATAAAACCAGGATACGGACAAAATAATAATTACGGAGGTGGTCAAGGTAGAATTTCATTTTTTTCAAATTTCTCCCTAAATTCTACTAATTTACCCTCAGTTCCTAAAAATCATTTATTTTTCCTTCCGACCCTAACAAAAGATCCTAAATTTTCCATAGAACCCGAAAATTTTCAGTCCTACCCCTAAAACTAGCATTTTCAAATATATCCTTAAATTTCAGGGTTCGGCGCAGGTGGTGCAAATTACGGCGGAAGTAACGGGGGTGGCTTCGGTGCAGGTGCAGGAGGCTTTGGAGCCGGAGGAGCTATGCCCGGAGGCGGCTTTTCACACGGAGGAGCTCTGCCTGGAGGTGGCCTTCCAAACGGAGGACTCTCGCCTATGGGTGGATCCGCCATTGGGTAAGCATTCAAATCTCAATTCTTCGATTTCTTTGAAATGATACTTGATGGAGCATTCAAACAAGTATATCTTTCATCGAATGTTTGAACATTGAGTTGCATCACACTAGTTTTTAAATTACGCTCTTAGGGTAGATTGAAAATATAAAATATAAAAAAAAAACTATGATATTTTGTAAAGTCCGTATTAATATAAATTTCTAGTTTCGACAAACCTGCTCCCACCGCTGGTATGGCTGGTGACGTTTCTGGAACTTCATCGTCCGGTAAGAAATCTCGTTTGCAAAATTTATGATAAAAATGCGCGTTTCAAAAATACATTATTAACGAGCCTCGATCGCACACTCCTTCGGCTCGGCCTTTGCTTCATAAAGGCCTCAAAACAAACCAATATCAATTCAATTACAAAATAGTCACAAAACATAAACACTAATCAATAGTACAATTTATAACAATTTCAGGTGGAATGCCTCCTCCACCTCCCGGCTCAGATAGCAGTTCGGA
Source organism: Diploscapter coronatus (assembly GCA_964036155.1). Lineage (NCBI taxonomy): Eukaryota > Metazoa > Nematoda > Chromadorea > Rhabditida > Rhabditidae > Diploscapter > Diploscapter coronatus. The sequence continues at coordinate 48,590,648 of OZ038422.1, read as the reverse complement.
CAGCTCCGCGCTCGGACCCCCACCCGGAGCCGTTCCTCCGACCGAAGAATCTTCTGATTCGGCATCTCCACCAACTTTTTAAACTAAATAGACCTCGAACTGATCTTCAATTTGATGTACAACTGAAATTCTTTTTTCTTAAATAATATTGTGTTGGCTTCTTTGGGAAAATAAAAATTTAGAAGCATTTATACAGTAGATTGAACTTTTATTTGCTTGAAATTCTTAGAACCCCCATATATTGTCAATCTGCGTAGAAAATGGGTTCAGAAAATGAACACCTTTCAAATGTCAGGTCGATAAATATATGCGATATGAGGACGAATCACAATCTTTACCCCCATCGTGTTCAGCAGAAATCCTAGAGACGGTCGGTCATTGCGCACCAAAATCTTTGATGCACGATGTCATATACCCCCAATCTTCATATAAAAAGGTAAAATCGATTTCCGGTTAGCCGACGTCCGGTATGTTTGTTCGAAGACTTAACGAATCGGTCGGTAGCTGCTCAAAGAGGGAAGAAAATATCGACTTATTCAAGAAGGACCGAATCACTGCTTCCATCGATTTTCTTGCTATTTGACAGATTAGTCTCATTTTAGTATCTTTGCAGAATAAATTTTATACGGTTTAGAAGAGTCTTTTTGTCTACTATTGTTATAAACAACTATTTTTCCAGGTTGCCTATTTCCCATGATTTTTACCTGATTTATCGAACTTCCCCATAATTTTATTACTATGAAGGTGAGTGTCGATGATTCTTCAATTAATAGTTTTTTAATAAATGAATATAGATTTTCTCCCGTTCTACCGGACCCCTCCGTGAAAGAATCTCTAACAAAATCTTACAATGCCGATCTAAATGCACCAGACAACGGTATTACAATTTCATGGTATTATTTTGGCAGCAAGCACCATTCTTCAGACTAGTTACCAATTTTCTCTCGTTCTTTCCAATTTTGACATGGCTACCAAAGTACAGTTGGTCCCACTCGTTCTTTGGGGACTTATCTGGTGGTTTGACTATGGCTGTATTCTCTGTGCCACAGGGTATACAATTTTCGCTAACATCGTTACCGTTTTTACCATTTCAGGCATTGCTTTGGCAAGTATCACCGGAGTTCCGCCTGTATATGGACTTTATACCGCGATATTCCCATGTTTTCTCTACATATTCTTTGGGACTTCTAAGCATAATGCGCTAGGTAATCATACATGCTTAACATTTGTTCTATTGCTAAATTTTAAATTAACTAACGCTAAACTTTAATATTATGGCATATTATCAATCATAATCATATATGTGATGTCATAATAAAACTATTTTCACGCCATCTATGGAGTATCGTATTCCAGGCGGATTCGCAGTTCTATCTTTGATGACTCATGCCGCTATTGAGAACGTAATGCAACGTACCGCAACTTCGTATAATGGAACTGCCTATGTAAATCATAGTTTGGCGGAATTGACAAGCAATAATGAATCGATGCTGTTCAACAATGAAACTTTAATGCAGTAAGTGGGATATATTTAAAAGGCTATTTGGAGACCGCGTGTCCTCGAACCCCACGCACCATGCGAAATAGCGTATGATTAGAGTAGGGCATGAGATGATAGGCCTTCTTTTCCCACACTATTTCGTATGACACGTGTGGCACGAGGACATACGATTTCCAGGTTGCTATTTAAAATCCCCGACACATGATATCCAGAATATATCAATAAAGGGTCTCAAATCATCCTTTTAAGTTTGCTTCAATCTTCTAGGATCAGTTCATCTTTATTTCATCAAGGATTTTAATAGGAAAAAATTTAACTTGTCCTTTTATAATAGAGAAATTTTAAGTTCTTTTCTCTGAGAATTAAATCCTCGGATACATAAAATACTTTATCTTCCAGGATCCTCGGGAACGAAACCTCCTTTCTCGAAGAAGTGACTATGGAGATGTGGACTGAAGGTCTAAGCCCTGTGAAAGAAATCCATGTCGCTACCACAATAATCTTCCTTGCGGGTGTTGTTCAAGTACAAATTATACCTAAATTTGTAAATCTCCCTAAGAATTATAGGTTCTAATGGGCGTATTTCGACTTCAATATTTGACGTCATTATTTTCTGAGCAAGTTATGTCCGGTTTCGTCGTTGGGGGTGGAGTCCATGTATTCTTCGCACAGATAGGAGACGTCTTGGGTATAAAATTGCCTAGGAGATCGGGTCCTGGATATTTATATTATGTATGTTTTAGCGATATATTGATTTTTTAGTTGCAAAGCCCTGCAATACCGCATAGTTCTCTGGAGGTGGTCTTTCTCTTCCTTCCTTCAAATTGGGAGAAAGAATAGGCTCGCCCATTTTTTGTACCATTGCATACTGGACTTAGTATTGAATCCCACGATACCTTACCTTTAGAGAATAATGGATCTAGCAGAGAATTTGCATAATATTCACTACCCTACCCTAACCATATCTGCGAGCTCAATAGCTTTTCTACTGTATGGAAAACAATGCTTGGCACCGTGGTTGGACAAGGCCTTTCTATTTCCGGTGCCTTTTGAACTGGTGTTAGCGATCGTCGGAATTACTGCTACGAATTACGCGGAGTTATCCCGAAGACATAATATCCGAGTTGTGGGCAATATACCTACGGAGTAAGGATTCAAATATCGTATTTATTCTAATAAAAGAAGAACATTATTGATGATCGTCTTAAAATAGAAAAAAACATACGAATTTATACTAGAATAAATATTCTAATGTTAATAATAATAATAATAATGTTTAAGATAAATATATATTTGAGGATTTTATGATATAAAAGACGTCAAATTATATGAAGATAATGATTTATCATACATTGAATGTGTCATAAATCATGCTTCTAAATTTGTCAGATATAAAATTTCAGGTTTCCACCTCCCTCCTTACCTCGGTTCGATTTGATTCCTTACATTGGGTTGAATGCAGTCGCTATCGCTATAACCGCCGTGGCAATACATATAACTGTTGCTAAAGTTGTCGAGAAGCGATACAAGTATAAAGTTAATCATGGACAAGTATTTTAGTTTAAAAACTCAGAAGATAATCTAACATTCAGGAACTATACGCCTTAGGGTTCGTGGGGGTCTTATCTTCCTTTTTCCCAGTATTTCCGGTTACTTCCGGATTTGCTAGGAGTGTGGTAGGAGCAGCAGTCGGAGGGTCTACTCAGGTGAAACTTACATCTTATTTTAAACTTTAAATAAGATAATTTTATATAAAACTAAGATAACATCATAGATTTGATTGCACGATCTTGTTGATATTTTTGCTTTTCACTTAGATATCATGATGATTATGATTTAAATTAAATTAAATTTTAAACAACTATTATAAATTAAGTTAACCTGCCTTTTCTCGTCCCTAGCCTTATTACTGGTTATCCTATATATCGGACCGGCATTAGAATATCTACCCCAGTGTATTCTAGCCTCTATGATAATCGTCTCTCAAAAAGTCATGTTCGAAAAATTCGCTGAACTAAAGCAGCTGTGGCCTATATTCAAGATTGATTTTGTAACTATAAATTTCATTTTGTTATTTAATTGTCTGAAATTAGGCCATTTGGATAGTTTCATTAGTCCTAACAGTTTGCTACGATATGAGAGAAGGATTGCTTCTGGCTATAGGCTTCGCAGTGTTAACTACGATAATTAGAACCCAAAGGTAATTTACTATACCTAATTGCCCTAGTTAGTTATTCAATTGTGCTAATTAAGACCGAAATGGCATTTTCTGTCAAGGGATAATGAAACTAACACTTTCAAGGAGACGAGAAGAAAAGAATTAGACACCGTTCAGGGAAACGTTTGCATCTTCAGATTCGATGCTCCGTTAATATTTACTTCCATAGATAGATTTACAATGGTATTAATTTTAGCCAACGCTATTATTTCGAGATACGGTTTCAATTTCAGACAGTTTGGCAGTGCATAAAGAAGTGGGAGCGATCCAAAGTCGAGAGTTTCATAACGATTGATCAGATGAACGCACAGAATAATGAAGAGATATTTGAAAAGGTCGTTTCTCGGAGAGCTACTAAAATCGAGCTCAAATTAACAGTATTTTTGTAGTTTTAGAAAAATAGGACTTATTTGAGCACCACTTTTGAATTTCTCTTAGATATTTTCATTTAAATATATCTAATTTAGAAGCTAAAAGCTGCTCGGAGACGTTGGAAAAAAGAAAGAAAGGGCGAGGAGCGGTGCAAATTGGTCATAGATTGTGCAGGATTCCCCTATGTGGACTATTTGGGGCTGGAAACTTTGAAAAACGTAAATGTTTAAATTTAACTTAAATTTGAATTCTAATCCTAGAACATTTAGATCTACTGTGAACTAAGCTCTGCCGGTATCAAAACTTTCTTCGTGGTGCATAAGCGTAATTTATAATTTATTTTTCAAATATAATACAATGATTTTAGGTGACTTAAAGAAACTTTTCGAAGCAACAGATTTTTACGAAATCGTTGATAAAAGCGTCGTATTTGACAAAGTTGAATTGGCTGTGCAAGAGGCTGAAAGAAGGTACTTATTTATTTAACTTATAAAAAATATTAGAATATCAATAAATATTTATTTGGATCATAAACTATAAAAAATAAAATTATGAATATTAAGAAATTCAAATTTTTCAGCGATCCAAGTACCATAATCCCCAAAGAAACTCTTACTGCCCTGGCTTCAATTCTGACTCAAGAAACGACGTTTGAGGAATCAGAAGATGTTGACCGGACGTTGGATGACATCTCGATAGATTCTGAAGGCTTAACGACGACCAACGAAAAAGAAGATGAGACGGTTGAATCAGCAAATTCATGCAATGACTCTACACATTTATAAATTAATACCCGTTTATTTTATAAGGCTAAATATTTTTCCTTTATATCGAAGCCCAGAGTAGGTGCATTCAATATTCATATAATAAATATGTGGGGCTTCTAATGAATACAATTCAATGCTGATTAATTTAATCCAAAGAAGGCGCTTCTAGGATAGTCTCATCGGCTGTATATAAATAAGTGTCCCCAGTATCAACATCCAAAACTCGAATTGGTATGTTGCATGGTAACCCACTAAAATGGTAACTTTACCCAAATTTGACCATTTAAAATAGCACTAACCTGCCCTGGGACTTTTGTGATACCATTCTAGTGGTTCTTTTTCGTTTCCTAAAATTGAATTTATTCAAATTAAAAAAAATTAAATCTTACCTCCTGTTGACTTGTAGAACTCTAAGCCAAGCTAGTAAGGCGAATAGCGAGAAAATTATCGCCGGAAGAACAAAACATAGCACGACTATCCACATCTCTGAAAATATGCACTTAAATTGTAAAATCAAATAAACCTTCACCATCCGATAAAAATTCCATGGTAAACTAACTATCGATTTAAAAATAGCTAGGAAAGTGCAAGTAGCTTCGATTTTTCATGAGGATTTATATGCACTTGATTCAGAATGTTCCCACGAAACTTTTATGACCGAATTTTCGCTTGAGAAAGTGCATATGATTTGAGAATTCAAAATTCGAAACAAAATGGTTATTTGAATCCCAAAATCCTATTTGATTCCGGATTTGGTAGGAAAAGTTCCCAATCGAAAAATACACTACCTTGAGACGAATGGGTGATGTCCTGGAGTTGTTCTACGACAGCAACGAATTGAAATTCACCATCCATAAAAAGTGCTCATTAAAATTTTTGTCAAAATATAAACCAGACACTTTACCAGTCGGCTACGCGAACTCGACTTTGTTATTGCTCTCGGCTGAATTTGAAATAGGGGAGAGAAAGAACAAGTCAAATCAGGTTAGGGGCTCTTTCCTGAAAGGGGAAGCGCTAAATGCTTCATCTTTGTTTTGAGCCTAACATCGTTTTTTCCGACAAAGAATCACGAATAAATATGCTGAGGGAAAGAACGCGTTTTATTATGTACTTAAAACTTAAGATAAGTAATACAACAAAATTCATGGCTTACGTAATAAGACATAAATCATCTAAATCAGGAATAGCTAACGCTATATTTTATCTACTGCCTTTTAAGAATACTTTTGACTATTCCTGACCAGGATTAATAATTCTTACAAACTTTAAAATAATGTAAAGTGACTCTAAGGTCCGTTTGATTCAAAAAATAAGCAAGATTTCAAAAATACTTACACTTTTCAAAGTGACTAGAGCAAAAAATGAAAAATTATAGAATCAAAATGAAAGAGCAATCTTGAAATTCAAATTCGGCGTCAAAATTTTGAGAACTTCAAAATACCGTAATACCGACTAGAGTTCACTAGACTCAGAGAATTTGAGCAACATTTTTAAGGGCATAATAAAATAAGGTTCATACTACAAAGATTCTAATATAAAAAACAACCTTGAGCGTGAAAAATTATCTAATCTAATAATACTAAAATGGATTACCTTTTAAAGACTACTTTTGATTTAAATTTAAAGTTCCTTCTTGCCCTTCCTTGTTGGAGCAGCTTTGGGTGGAGGTGTGTCGTCGTCATCGTCATCGTCATCTGAATCCTCACGACGTCACCTTATAGTAATTCAAAATCCTTACCATCTAACGAAATAGCGCCACTCATAATTTGGTCGATCCAAGTTTGAAGAACTTCAAAGTTGGAATCGGAATGCTTCTTCGGGTCATCCAAGTTTACTTGAGAAATGTCGAACCAGATTCCTTCTCTCTTAAATAAAGTTAGATTTAAAAAATACTCTGAAACTCTCATGGTATAAAAGCAGCGAGATTTTAGAATTAGATGAAAATTCCTAATAAAAACATTCTCTAAAATATTCTTCATATAATTTACCATATTTGGACCTTGTAAATCAAAGCGTTTTCTGATGATAATCTATTTTCCTACCTCAGAAATATCGACCAGACCGATCTGAGGGCCCTCTTCGATGTCGATTCCGAACATCTCCTCCCAGACGTCGACCATCAGTGGGAACTCATCTGAAGATTAGCGTTTAATCGATCACTTTCTTCCTGACCAGACTGAGGGAATACTTTCGTCAGACGAAAATATAAGTGATAATTGCTAGAACAAAGTAATGGTTACGACACTACCTCGCGGATAAAATTTTTTAGCAAATGGTATTTAGATTAGAAATGAGAATTTGTAAAAAAAAAAGCATAGAGGATAGATGGCAAGGCGCTTCTGACGATTATATTCCCTTGAGCTGTTTCCGATCTAACCAGGATCAATCAGAACGATCTCCAGCGTTCCAGCGTGTTCCGAATTTTCATCGGCCAATTTGTCTAGAAGTTTCTTCATCGCTCGGCCCTCCCTGGTCTCTTCGTCAACGAAGGCAAGGATCATACGCTCTTCGTCCTCAGGATCCCTCTGGAATCAATGGAAAGTCAAAGATTTTAAAAGAAAGACGGAGAAAGGAAGTTTTATCAACCATAAATCTTACCCAAACATTGAAGTAATTATCGAGGGTAAGCTTCATCATAACTGGCTCCCTGTGCTTCTCAACCCACTCTTCGAATTCTTCCTCGGTATCGGCGGTAGTTGGGGCAAAAAGTGGATCCTCCTCGAAGGGTCTGAGCATCTGTACCTCGCCAACTCTCTTGAGTCCGACTTTTCTGGCCCACTGGAAAAAATATTTTTAAATTATATTCATATGATTATGCTAATCATATAAGCCTTTCAGGAGAAGTTTCAGCTCATCTAATAATTTTTGCAGTGTAATTTTATGGTTCATGAAATCGTCTACCTTGGAGGTAACAACTGCGAAGAACTCGATTTCGCCCATGAAATCTTCGGCGGCTTCTTCGAACTCTTTCAGGGCTGAAATTGATCGGTCTAAGATTTTTCCGGGACTTTCTCTGACCGACAGATCCGGGCTCAAAGTATCCGATGATTCTGACGCAGTCGTCTTCCAGGTCTTCGAATTCCTCGAGATCGTGCTCATCGTTGATGATCGTCACTGGGTCGTCGGGGATCTAGAATTGGTCTATTTTAGCATCTTTGATTTGTGTTGGACTTAAATATTATTTTTATTGGATTTATCTAGATTTATTTTAGACTAATTTTGAGTCTATTTGTGACTTATTAAAACTTTGCATAGATTTATCGTTAACGTTTTCCTGATTTTCTTTGACTTATCAATAAAATTCTAAAACATTACATCCATTAACCAGGAAACGAAAGTCTCTGGATCCCTGACGCCATTGTATTCGATCTTGTATCCATCCTTGTAGACGTGGATCGTGTCCTCGCCTTTGTCGACTTCTAAATTGGTTCAATGCTGAAGAATAGGCATCTTGAAAATCACAGAAATTGTATAGCACAACTATCTGAGATATAATTTTCATAGTCCATATGATGGAGCATATGCTTTAATAAACTCGAGAATTGTTTAGCGCAACATATTTGATGAAAAAAAATTATTGATTTCCATGTGATGTCCCATCATTTCCGGCTGTCACTTGTACTTTTTTTTTTCTAAAAATAACAAGTTCTCCTTCTTTTTAGTTGTTTGGTAACTGATTCGCTCGAGTTTTGACGTAACTCGGTATCGAAATTCGATATTTTTCCGTCTTTCTTCCTCTTGTTTCACATGGATTTCCTTGCAAGATCTTTTTTATCGTTCGGGGATTTTTCGTTCTTTCCGTCTCTCATTTTCGTTATGTTGTTCGGTGCTCTCTCTTGGCGTATACTTTTGCTGGGGCTTTTTGATGTGCTGTGCTACCGCCCGGGTTCACTCGCTGTAACATAGAGGCGCGAGTAATTGAAAAAGGGGGTAAGGGATGATTTTAGAGAAAAAAAACGAGATAAAGAATGAGAATAAAAAGAGATATCATCGAAGGATAGAAGATATCGACCCTGCAGCGCGTAAAGCTAAATCAAACACGCACGTCAAACTCCGAAGACAAAACTCAAGATTGATCGGGTTTTTGAGAGCAATCAAACTTGAAACTTGAAGTATCAAAGAGAAAAATAGGCTCCCAATTAAATTTTTACAGGAAACATCTTCCGAAACTGACAAATGCTCTCAACCAAACTTCCTACATAAATTTCTCAACGAACCTTCCTGTTTCCTCAACTTAACCTCCTTCGTGGTATTGACCGTGTAGAAGTTGTATCCTCTCTTGGTCATGATTTGAGCGGACAGCTAAAAGTTAGATCTTAAACTGCTTTTTAAGAGATCTTGTAAAAGTATTAGATTTTTTTTTCAAATGTTAAGAAAGTTTATACAAATTTAGGATGGTATTCCACAAATTTTAGAGGGCCTTCTAAACTTTTGAGGGGTCTTACAAGATTTTAGAGTGTCATATATGAATTTGAGGAAGCCTCCTATTAATCCTAATGATTTTATAAAATTTAGAAGGGTCTTATAGAAATTTTAGAGGTAGTTTTCTAAAAAAAATTTGACAGTTTCTAATCTTACCTGCAGGAAGCACTCGTATTGATCGAGTTCCGGATCGTCGTCTTCCACGTCGTTGAAAAACACAACGGATTTGGTGTCATCGGCAAAAACCGTCTTGTTGAAGTTCTTCTCGGTCAGCACTTCGGTTCGGTCGAATCCTAGAAGAGAAAATAACCGGTATCTTATATTTTAGGGGGTGGCCTTCCAATTTTTCAGATGGTCTACTATTCCATAGTTCTTTTATTAGATTAACCTCATTTCAAGTATACATATCTTCTACTGCGTCAAGAAAATTTTCCAAGATTTTTAAGGGATTCATGCTTATGGGTCATTTATTAAATAAAATATATTTCCTAATACTTTAAAAGATTTTCTACTAGATTAAATGGACCATCTATTAAGTACATAGGGCCTTCTATTTTTTCCAAATTGTACCATCGTATTCGAGATCGGGATAGCCCAAGAACATGCATTCGAGATCGTCATTTTTCGAAACTCCAGCCAAAGTTGAGCCGGAAAAATAGGCCAAAACCACCAGGCACAAGGTCAGGCAGCTCATTTCCCAGAGATTTAGGACGCAGAGTCCTGAAAATTTTGATATATCAAATTTTTTGAACAATAAAATGAATAGATTCAAATTATTGTATGAGAAGAATGTATGAGGTCCGGGATATATAAAATCTTAGATATAAATATATTGGATTTGGATCAATATGAAATACGAATAAATATAGATACTAAATTCTACGATATAAGAACCCTTTTGATATATGGCTCAGATAAATATATTGAAGCTTCAGATCAAATATATGAAATCCGGGTTTAATAAACGGTCGATTAAGCCCGGAAAATTATGACACTTTTCGTCATTGAACGCAGGATGAAAGCAGATTGATTTTATCATTGATCATGAAAAGTGAGAGGGAAGGAAAGCTCTAACCGACGGCACACACACACACACACACACAAGAAGGTGCTGTAAAGAAAATGAAAAGTTGAGCGGAAAAGAGAGCGAAAAGATAGGAGACGAAAAGAAACAGAGAGAAGGATAGTTGTTATCAAATATATCATCATTTATCAATAAACCTAGAAAAATCAGCTCTAGTTCTAAAAATAATAAAATTTTCGATGATATCCAACTTCTGAGTAGATTTTGTTGATATCGTTATCAAAGTATCGTCGTTCGTCAAATCTACCTCATGAATTTTATTGCACTACTTGAAAATAAAAATATTCGATCAACAATTAAAGTATTTAGAAAAACTTTGAAGAGTCAGTGATATGCAACTACGTGGCACGAACAAAAATCACAGTCCATTATTTGATTTAGACTTTCCTAAATCGCCCCCGTATATTTCATAACCCCGCAAATATTTATCTCCACTTTACAAATATGACGTATTATCATATCAGCTCTATAATTTTCTGTAAAAATCTAATGTTTTTTTTCTTTTCAAATTTCACTGCAACAACAGAATTACAGACCTTGAAAAATGAGTAGGTTCATTTATCTTCAGATAGGGAATGGGTTAATAAAACTATCCCTTGTTTCTAGTAGACAGGAAGCTGTTTGCTTTGAAGGGGGTTAGGTTACTATGTAATTCAAAATCTCCATACTAGAAATTTTTTTTTTCATTTTCACGAAGTCCTACTTTAGTTGTCATCATTTGAAACTTCTACCGAGTCAATTTCAAAAGTTCGATCTTAAACGTTATAGAATTTTAATTTCATGTTTATCAAATAGTCATGCTTCTTCTTCTCAAATAATGGCTTTCCAATTAGAGGATTGTTATTCCCGGGTAATTTTCCTAAAATGCGGGGATAATCGCCTGGCGTAATCCCCCCGGTTTATCTATTTTATATCCGCTTTTCCTCCCGGGTTTTATCCCCACTCTCCTCCTTTCTTCCCATCTATCTTTTTCGAGCTTCTAATCATTGTCCTCTATCCTTCCGATGTTTTTCTCCCAGACCCCACTTTCCTTATTTCTCTAAAGGCTCTCGTCTCAAATTTAGTCGTATTTTCATGAGCACTATTTGAAAATACCCATATCTAGTCAAATTTATTGTTATTCGACTTAAAAATCATAATTGAACTTCAATACTGATAATTAAAGCATGCATACCCCTGAAAATTGTTATTCGTGCATCAGAATATAAAGCTAGAATATATCCATTATCCCAGCTTTATTTTGATTGTTTCATATTTTATAATACATGAGCCCTCTTATCAGAGTTCAAAAGTATCATTTTTTCTGAAAACCTCTTTAAGTAAAGGATTTACTGATCAAAGTCCAATTGCTCTAATAGATACCCATTGTTTCTGGGATTTTCTAAAGCATCGAATTTCATATATCCACTTTAAGCTTATTCGAAAACATGTCAGTTTCAGTTGGCTTTACATGTAAATATTCATTCTTCCGGAACATGAATATGTATTTTTATTTACCCCTGCTCCCTTTTCAACTTTTATGCGTGTTCATATATTTTGCCACTTCACTTTATGCTATGTTCATTTTGTATTTATAAATTTCCCGAAAAGATTAGATACTTCTTCAATTCAACTCGTCATTTTTGAGGCCGGCGATGAGTTAGCGAAATTGAATTTTATTCACTCCGAAATTCAGAGGCGAGCAAAATGTCAACAACTATCGATTCAAATTTGACGACAATTTTGCCACGGCCCAGTCGGCCTAAGCCGAGGATGCTTATCGATGAAGGGTTAGAATTTAAATTTAAATATTAAAGCAAATTTTAAAATACGTGAATGCTAAAACGTTTATTTATAATTTTGATAATAGGTCAATTATATGATAAGTTTCAATATCTAAGTCCAAGTTTTATGTATCTAAAAGCATAATTTATGATCATATCTTCACAAACCCTGAACGTTTTGAATAAGAGGTCGTTGATAATGGTGTGATAAGAACTATCAGGATAGCAGGATTTTATATATCCTTTTGATAAGTAGGATATCCTCTCATTTGTCCTTCGCCATTTGGATCTGATAACCCCCGACACATGGCTCTAGACAGGGGATAAAACATAAAAACAAATAGGCCGCTCGGATATCTCGTGCTTTACACTGGCATCCACACAAGAGTTTGCACCTTTAAAACATCAAATTCCGTATATAAAGCGGCTTTAAAATTTTAAATTTCCTATCTTTCACCATTAGAAGATTTTTCAAATACGTTGTGTCGTATATGAAACGATTGCCAAGTTTTAAATTCCTATTCTTCAACGCGTGCTTAAATTTTCAATGAGCAACTTTCCTCGTTTCTTTTTTCGAATTAATTGTTTTCCCGATTTACTTCGGAAATTGGTGTTAGGAAACGTCTAAAAGCGTGACATTTCGGCTCTAAAATAGGGAAAGAAAGACTTGTGATATTTCTTTAAAATTAGGTCCAATTTTCGTCTTCAATATTGATTGTTGAAAATTTCATACATACATTTGTTTTCTTATAATTATCCATTTTCTGATATCGCAACTTGAACAAACGTATCATAGATTTCTGAGATTTTTCATTAGCATATTGACTATTGACTCTAACTTCATCCATAAACATATTTTTCATTTTTACAAATTCCTTAAAAATCCATCTTGTTTATAATTAGCCATTTTCTCAAATCTAAATTAGTCCAAATGTAGATTTCTGGACCTGGCGCTTTCCGTGTATTCAATGAAAACGCGGTTCTCGTATTTCCGAGCAGAAAATGTGCAGTGCATTGATAATTCAGAGCCTATGTCTTATGTTCTCATTTTGCAAACGGACAACATATGTAATTTAGTCGACTCGAGATTTTACATACCCTGAGAATTTTTTAAATTTCAGGACGGGATTTATGAATTTTCTAAACAATCTTTTCTATTAAAATAAAAAAACAACATTTTTATCTTGAAACCTATTCTAACTTATCATAACATTTTTGACGGTTTAAATTTATTGTCAAAGCACAAGACATTTCATTTTCACCTGCTATTTATGATATCCATCCACATTATTCTCTTTTTCTACTTCTCAAATTCTCTCCGTTTTCCCAAGTAACTTGCATTCTCTCGTACTTCTATCAATGGAGGGCTTAAAAACAACCTCTTCGAGGCTTGGAAGTAATTTTTCTTTTCCCACAGTATTTCCCTTCAATTTTTATTTCTTCCCACACTATTTTCATCTATTTTCCTCACTTCCATATTTGAGTTTCCTTAAAAATGAGCCGATGAACTTTCAATTTAATTTCAGAAAGTACATCTGAAAATTGTAGCCTTCACCTTTTCACTGAGAAAAATAACTACAAACCATTTATTCTAAGATTTTTCTCCATGAAAAATATTCTAATCTTTGTAAGGCTAAGATTTTTAACATATCGATTCCTTTATAGAAAAATGTTCGCGGAAGCATAATTTATCTACGGATAGCAGCAGCGCTAGAAATAATTATCCTAGGTCTTTTGAACGAACACAGAAATAAGCAAGTAGTGGGTAGGCGGTGAAAGATTGAGATTATTTTCAACCTAGGAACAAGTGTTTTACTCCCAAGGGTAGTCTTTTTCTCGAAAACTGACTAAAATTATTAACTTTGGGCACTAAATATTCCCAAAAACTAGTAATCTATGCTATGCAATTCGGATAAGGATATCTCAGGCCTTAGAAGGTGCTCTAAAGTGCTCTAGCCTCTTTTTTCCTAACTCAATTACTCCACCCGTTAGGCTCATTCGCGCTCGTTTGTCTATTGTTGTTAAAGGCTTAGCTGTTAGCAGCCTATTATTGCCTTATTCAGACTTAGACCAGACATATTATTTTCTCACTTGTGTTTTCATGAAAAGAAATCGAGTTTTTTCGCTCGTTACTACCAAGGGATTAAATTATGAACTTTTCATATTTATAATATGCTCCTATGAAAACATAGACAATTCATATCTCTCCTTTCATATCATAAAATCATTAAAAAAAACTCGAATCTAACTTGAAGTTATCATATTCTATTCTCATGAAATTATTTGAACTAAAATTTAATATTCGTTTGATTTTATCATATCTTACTATCACTATTATCATATCATTGACCTTTTGAAAAATTATAGACAAAAATTAAGATAAATTATACAAAAAAAATGATGCAAATAATCGATGACCAGAATGTTGTCAGTAGGAAACAGTCTGCTTCGGACCTGCAAAGTCGGCTTAAGACCAGAAAATTGCTTGGGGTTGGAGAACTAACGAACAATGGGGATATCTATCGATCGAAGGTAGGTCAATTGACCATAACCTTAAACGTGAAGTTACCAGCAGTAAAATGACGTTAACCGTTTAGCAAAATTACACAATGATGATCAACTTTAAATATCTATTGCAATTTTAGCTTTAATTTGAAGTAATAATTATATACTTTAGCTAGACGTTATAATTTATCAAAATGTAGTTAACTTTAGATATCGCAACTCTTGGGAATAAATGAAAACCTTTACGTTCGACTTCCTAAGGGCATGCTATATTGGAACACTATCAATACGATCTACTTCTACGCAGTCGGGTTTTTCGTAAGTTGATTTCAAACTTATCAAAAATAGACCTATTTTAGACATTAAAAAGCAGTATATAGTTGGGGACCGCAAATGGCCTAGCAAAATCTATAGTTTTCCTAATTTTTATACATTAAAAGTTTAATTTTGGCGTAACTAAAACATTTGTGAAGAAAAACAAAATAAATAATCGTTTTTGATCGAAAGATTCCACCAAAAGTAGTCATCAGTATGAACACAGCTTTGTCTTCCAAAAAAGGCATCAACACCAAACAACACCAGAATTTCGGGTTGATTTTCGGTACAAAACCATTTCATTGGATGGCTCTCCAAATTAGCTTACGACTTTTTTTATGTATTTCCACCTTGAAGAATAATTGCTTTCTATTTTTTTGAGTTTCCAATGACACCTTTTTGAACAAACACAAAAAATGCATGGAACGGAGTTTGCGGTCCCTATATATATAGTATATGATTTTTATTTTAAAAACTCATAAATTATTTTAATAGACTTTGCCCTATTACTCTTATGAATTTAGTGTACTATTTAGGCCGTACTAAGTAATACTTTCATAAATTATACTGTTTTAGGTACTAATTCTGCCTAAATATGGTCTACGACTATTCATATCTAGCGAAAATCTGGGTGCGGACAGTTATTTGATAGGTCGATTGTATGGGGTCGTACTTCTTTGCTTCGGATTCCTTTTCAGGTTGTGCGTATTTAATCAGAGTTTGTGTAGATGGTCCATTAAGTCGAGCAAACGTTTGTTATTGTTCCTGTCTTTCGATTGCTTCTTGAAAAGTTAATTTAATTCACTATTATAGATGTAAAATTCCCCCACGTTTTCCTTTATTAACACCATTACTTAACATTCGAAGATATATTAACTTTCCTTAGAAGCGTTTTGTCCTTGTTGATTTGATTTTGCTCGTTCTTCACGACCGTACTATGTGTTAAAGACGTTGGGACTTAATTACACAACGCTTAGATGCATTCAACAGCAGAGGGAGACGCGTAGCGAGATCTCGACGTTACTCCTAGTCACCGCGCTACTTCATGCTTCACAATTAGCAGGTGATTTTAAAATTAGAATATTTTAGCAGAGCGTTAATTTTTAGTGTTAATTTCATCGGGCGCTGCTGGTTTTCACCTGTGTCTGTCCCATGTTCTCCTACTTGGAGGAAATTTGGTGTATCATACAATAGTGGACGGGCAAGGTATTGTTATTTCAAAATAAAAAAAAAAGTTATTGCAACTGCCGCACGATTTTAGGGGCGTAGTTTTTCTCCCCTTTTGAAAGAAGAGAGAAAGATTACGCCCATAAAAATATGTACCATTTACAGAGGTTCATTCTTTCAAAAACCGATAATATTGATTTCAGGAGGAGTCTACCGATATGTTCAAAGGCTAATAGAACATTTTCATGAATCTACGGATATCGAAATTTTGAAATCCAACTCGAGTACAAATACTGCCGAGGAGAAAAAGAATGACTAATTTAAAAATAAAAATATCGTAATATCTAAAATATAAGATTTTCGACTTCTATTACAGCTTTTACGATATTTCTTATTCGTTTTTGTGGATCATAGATTTTCTAGTTTGATCTTCATCTTGCATCATAATGTTGCATTTTGACAGACCTACGCATTAGATCAATCCGTTAAAATTGTAAGAATGCAACATTTTTCTGATTTCTCTTGCAAAAAATCCGCGTTTTGATACATTCCACTGTGATATTCTATTGTACATATTTTTCTTAGCTTTAACTCATAGATATTTTCATTGTTTATCATCGATTCTGGGTAACTTATGATGTTTTGACATATGCAGTTTAAATTCAAAAAATCGCATCTAATTTTTTCAATCTCAATTCATAACTTGATCTTCCTGTGTGAATTTTTCTCTTGCCATAATTTTGTTTTATTCTTTCCAGTCAAAATCTATTTCGCTATATAAAAAATTTGATTGAGAACTGAAATGTCTTCCTAAATATACGATATCTTAGCAACGAAAAACCATATTTGCACTAAATGTTCCACATACTAAATACGCTATTTCCTTATAAAAATCGTCAGTTAATTATGCGCATTTCCGCAATTCCTTTCAATGCAGACACACGTTAATTGACATGAGTTTTTCATTTTAAGCTAATTATACTGTGGATGTTACTCTTGATTAATGCTTTCAATTCAATTTGAATTGGCAACATGTGCTATTCTTGGAATGAAATTCCGGAATTATCTGTTGGCTCGTTTTGAAATTAGATTTCTCGCCATTACAATTTATAAAATGTCTGTATGAATTTCTCATACTTGTAATTCGGCTAATGAGGGGCGATTTTTAAATTCTTCATAGCTTTTCTTTTGACTTTCGCATATCGGCTAATTTTTCGTTTCTTATTATTGCCACTCTCTTCTAATAAAGCATACTTCGTCTTACCCTTTCTCCGCCGCACACGAAGACTTTTTCGGATAAGGGGTGCCCTCTTTTTCGTCTGAGGGGCCTAATTGTATTAAAAAAAACGTTGGAGACGGCTCGGTGAAATGACTATCTATTTTTGCAAGTGAATAACATCTTCATTTGGCTAATTTCATTTCCAAATTTTCACTGTCGTATAGAATCCATATTATTTCGCCTATATCTTATAGCGCAGTCTCAGAAAACCGAAAAATTTTTGGCGAAATGTCAAAAATCGACCCACATGTGTTTATCCAAGCGACACGAGAACAAGCAGATAACCATTATCTTAAATTTTCTCTGAGTCGAGCCAGATTTCATATATCCTCTTCTGGAAAGAAAGGAGATTTCGGATATTCTTTTTTAATCCGTTTTTGCAGTAAACGAGTCTCATTGACTCGTTAGGTGAACGAACTCTCGTGAATTCGCGAATTCATTGGTTTGGCCTTTTAAAGCCTCGAAAATTTTCCGGAATTTATCTTTCTTCTAATTATTTTTTCTTAAATTTGACTCACTTTCCGCAGATTTTCCCTAAAATCTGATCTATTTACCTATAATTGTTCCCTTAAACTTTATATTTTTTTGAAATAAATATCAATATCCAGCTCAAGTCCTGTTTTAGAAATTATTTTCGTCATTTGAGAGACTTTTTGATTTAAAACGTAAGTGAGCTTACATAATAAATCATGTCGTATCTGAGCGTAAGCATGGAATTTTCATATGACGCACATTTAATATTTATATATTTTTTTTATAATTCGGTAGCATAGGAACGATGAAAATACGTCTGTAATTAATGCAAATTGAATAATGGCGAGTCTAGAAAATTGGTCGCTTCAGCCCATGGAATGGGGTTTAAAATTTCGTCGTCCAGCCCCCGGATAAATTTGATCTTCATGAACCTTTCTGGGATTTTCAGATCTGGAGTCATAAATAAATTTCAGTATGCTCCAAAATAAGTTCTAAGTCTGACTGTTTATGTCTAAAGTGGACAATGGTTCTTCTGATCCTAATTCACTGACTAAGAATACTCCTAGGTCCCTTTTTCTTATATTCCTTAAATCTTTTTTACCTAGGTAAATAAATAATTAGGTCCCATAAAACTTAGCGTCGTTTCTTAATTAAACTTCTGAATAAATAATGTTCGTTTTTCACGTTTCGTCTCGGAATTAACCTTTTTTCGCGAAAAATGTCTTGATCTTTGAATGAAAACAGACGGTCATTAATTCCATGCTCACGCTTATTTTGTCCTCATTTGAAAATTCACCATTGGACCTTTTAGACATAATTTGTCCCATTTTGACTATTTTTATCCTTTTTCTTATTTTGGTCCTGACACTGGGTGTTTTACTTTGAAATTCTAGGAGAACAGCCATCAGTCGCATAAACTCGACCGACAAATGGGGATGGCTTCTGGGCCTGTCTCCTCGACTTCGGCAGAAGGGGATATATCAGAACTGGGAGCAGGAGAGAACGTCAGAAATCCCCTAAGCCTGTCAAAGTCTACCAAAATCAATATGACCAGTATCGTCAATACCATTTTGGAGGCTAATGGTTAGTTTGGTCTAATTCGCAAGATTTTTTGGTATCAAATATTACATTTTGGCTATAATTTGATTTAAATTTTGCAGTTTTTCAGGTACTTTTATGATTATAATATCGTGTCTATTTTTATCATAATTTAATTAAATTAAACGTAATTTTTTAAGATCAGCACTTTTCAGTCAAAGAGAGACCTCACACATTGAGAAACAGTCTTTAATCCCTTGTATTCGGAATTCCGAAATTCTGAAATCTGTCTTTTAGGCGCACCAGATCTGCTCGAAAACGAAATTATCCATGAAGGGCTTGGAGTGTACAAAGAATACTTGTTAGCTGCGCTAATTGCCTTCTCTATATTAGGGTAACAAATTTGGATTTTAAAAAATCAAAATAAGTCCGCTAGCTGTGAAATAGGCATAAATTAGCCTTAAAATATACAATATTGTGCCTAATATTCTGCATATTTGATCAAAATCCAACTTCCAGTGTGATAACCAACCTATGGTTCCTCGTGGTCATGAAACGTGCCAAACACCTATCCGAGGTGGTAATCATTTTCTTCGCTAATGCCTGTGTGTTGAATATTCTCTATATTATAGTCCATGTACCCCATTATATCATTACGGTTATCGACGATGAGGCGTCGTGGTCCACTGGTAAGGCTCGAGACCTAATCTGAACTTAATCAGGACCTTGAAAATTCGAAGGTCGAACTTCCTAATTAAGACTTTAAAAATTCTGATTTACTCGTCAAATTTTAGGAGTTCATAGCTAATAACTCGATTTAGTTCCTATTTTCCGTTCTTAATTTCTGCAATCGACATTCCATTTTCAGGGCTCTTAACCTGCAAAGTGGCTCAGTGGTTGTCATTTGCTTCCTCAACAAGTATTATTTTGCAAGAGAAGAACAATAAAACTATCGTAGTCCTCTAGGTTCCGCGTATTTCGTGGCTTTGATTGGATTTGACCGATTTATGGTGGTATTTTTCGAGTCGAGACATATTTGCGAGGGCCAATGCAGTATTTTGACGATCGCTGTATGGATTATCGGGTTTACGCTGTCAGCTCCCTACGTTATCAATGCTCATGTAAGGAAAATCACTTTTTTTCAAGCTGAATCGTATGCAACGATGCAACTATTGCAACTACCTTTTCAGGTTGCCCTTTATTTCAATTGAATTATTTAAAAAGACCATTTTTATAAGCCTTATGAATCAAAACATTAGTAATATGCGATAAGGGCTGGGAATAACAGGAAACGATATCTTCTTTTTCATATTTCATGCCATGTTCGTCGTGTTATGATGTCTTTCCGTTTGCAAGTTGCTTCAAAAATCAATATCCCGAGGCTATAGTGCAGAGAAAACTCCTCCATTGATAAATATGGAAGAGTTATTTTCCCTCTCCTCTGCGCCTCGCTCACTCCAATAAATATTGTTTTTAACCTTAGCTGGATCGAGCCTTGGTAATCCGGCCACCTCCCGCTTTTGCCGATGACGCTCAGCTGAAAGAATCGTTTGTTTTCGTGCTGCGATGCGCTATCGCCCCGTCTGAAGTCTGGACGTTAACTGTAATCTTAAAAGAAAAGTCAATAAAAACGAAAAAAAAAACCAATTATTTTAGATCCGGGTAATGATCCAATACGGTATTCCGACGTTCATTCTTCTCCCGTCCTACATTTACCTGATCTATTCTCTTTGGAGGCGTCCTGTGATAGGCAATGTTTCCCAAATTCGTCGTGAAAGATTGAAAAAGACCAAGAGAAACTTGACCACTACCATCGCAGCTATTTTATTCGTTCAGGTACAAAAATATACGTACCTGAAGGGCGGCAACAGCTATATTATGGAGGACTTGACTAGGGGACACTCCATCAATTTTTAAAAAATACTATCCGTCAGTTAGTAGAATCCCTTCGTCTTCCGTCATATAGTAGCTGTCCTGAAGAGCCAAATTTGCAAAACTTTAGATCATTAACTTCATACCAGCGTATATCATGCATTTCATCTATTCTATCGACGAATTATTTCCAAGGAATTTGCTACCCCATGTCTTCTGCAAGCTGGTTACCATAGCTTCGATTATGGTAAGGGGATTTTAAGCAGGGTCTCCCACAGGTACCGAAAATCGTATCTGTTCCTTCCTGATTTCGATAAATTCTCTTATCTGTTGGCTCTCCTGATTTCAATTATAGTGAATTTAGTAAACCCCTTTAGTTTTCTCCCTTGTGCCACTTGATAAATCCGAACTTCCGTAATAAACTATGGCCGTTTACCCGTTTCGCTAATAGCTATTCCGACTACGGAAACGAGCCAGGAAATAGTGGGAGTATTTTGAATCGGTTTGGATCTGATTCATTAAGTGGAAGGAAATTTAGTAAGACATTTTTTTTTTTTTAAATTCTGATTCTGAAAAATATCTAAGTTTCAGAGCCCATCCGCTTATCAGTGACTTCTCGAATTCAAAGAGCTTTTCGGTATTCGGAATCTATTAAAGAGCGAAATAATTTAGAGTTGATAAAGGTATTTTTATTTCAGATAAATCTTCTATTTTTAAAAAATCACTATCATTTTAAAATCTTCGATTTCATTATAGAAATTCTATATTTTTTCCAAAATCTTCTATTTTCCTTTTATTTTGGGAAAAAATTTAATTATTTCCAGGGGTCCCGTGAAGTCTCAGCGATGTCTAATCCTAACACTGACAAAATCCAAAATCTACCCCAAGATATCAACAGATCGGAATCTTTCATAAACGAAAACTCCAATACATATCAGGCTCTGTTGAAAAGAGTCCGTTCTTTAATCAATCGAAATTTGACTCGATCAAATCAAGATCAACCGAAACCGGGAGAATTGAAAGATCTCAATATTGCCGTAGAGAGGAGCCAACTATAACTATTTTAGATCTATTGTAACTTTCCAAAGTGATCTTTCTTCTTATGATAAATTTTTTTAAGTACTGATTTAGGAATTTTTACGATCGACTAAATTATTCAAACTGGTCCTTTTGGTGGTGTACATAAATTTCCAATTTTCCATATTTAAATTTATTCTGATTTTGAAAGAGTTGCCAACAATAATATTAGAGAAAGAGAAGTCAGTTTTAATGAATGAACCGCGTCATTTTTGAATGTCACAAAATTTACAAATTTTCGAGAAGAAATACTTGAGAAAATCGACCAAAATATGCGTCTTAAATAAAGTAGAACTGAGTTTGGTAATGACTTTTTAAATAAGCTACAATCGACTTGTAAAATAGCAAAGTCAGAAAATATTGATGAAAAAATCATGCCTTTCAAAGTGAAGAAAAATACAAGACGTGTAAAATAAGATTCGAAAATTTAGGCAAACATTTACAAGTCCTTCAAAATTCATGGTAGAAAATTAAAATATTACAGAATTATGCCTTCCTTTTCGCTGTTCTCGCAAGAGACTCCCTGGGTGATTGTTGCTGAGGGGTTGGATTGGCTCCGGATCTTGTATTTCTCTTGGACCGTGTCAATCGCTTACTGAAAAGTTTAAATTTAATTTCTAGTCTTCAAATTGCAATTCTTTCAACTTGTGACTATAAAAATCATCATGCGAGAACTTAATTCCGATATTTCAAGTTTTACCTTTAAAAAATTTTAATTTTAAATCCTTAAAAATTCAACATTTTCTTTAATTCTCACCTAGAATTATCCGCCTCAGAGTCTCCAACTGTGATGATTTCTTCTGTATGGATCGTCAGGAGCTCCCTTTGACTGACACGACGGCTTTTGTCTTTCTTCTGGAAATTCAAATTTAAATGTATTCTGACTTTCTTTCAAAACTAAAACTAGCATAAAGCTTAGTAGGAGAAATTTTTAACTCCCACTTTATCGACTTCATACTCCTCTCTCTGGACCTGAAGATGGCTGGAAGTTTGTTCCACTTCAATAGCATCCTCCAATCCACTCGGAGTTTCTGAAAAAAATCATAATTATTTCAAACTCAAATTTAGTTTTAGCCCTAATTATAAAATACTATGTCCAGACTTCTAAAAAAAAAAAAGCCTGCACTCGTGGGACGAGGCGGGTGCGGATCGAGTTTTTTGTCAAATTTGAGAAATGTGGCCATGTTCTCTAATAAAAATAAGCTCACGAAGGAAGAACACAGATCGGAACTCACAGATCTTGATGAAATTTAACAAACAAACAAACGTTTTCAATGACAGGGATCATGATGATTAAGTCAAAGCCGTCAAAAAGGGACCTGGAAGCAGGGCATTCGCAATCATCTTTTTCATATTTTGTGTGAGAAATGGGCAAATTTGCTTGTAAAAACGTATGAAAATTTGAAAATTTATTAATGCAAGTGAAGAATTGAGGACTTTCGTCAATTTCCTGCTTCCTGTTCTTAATTGACGGATCTTGACTTTACCATCGTCATTTCTGTCATCGAAAATTCCTGTTTGGTAAATTTCAGCGAAATCTGTGCACTTTCCATGTCAGTTTACAACTCCAGAACAAAAATATGAACTCGATACCTGACTCCACTTCCATTCTCAGCATTTCCAGGGCGTCACCTCCCGAAGTTGTTTCTGAATTTGCTCCCGAAGTTTGGGGAACTTTCTGGCGATTTCTCGTTCTAACAGAGGCCAGGAACTTGGATTCTTGGGAACCCGAGGAAAAGACCCTTTTCCTTGCCTGAAAACGGTAAAATTTGATTTAAAAATTATTAATATTATAGGAAAGAGGTGAATTTTACAAAAAAAAAAAACTGAAAAGAGTGCACTTTTAAAAATTTGGAAAAATTTCAACCTTCGACACTTTCGGTTGATATTCAAAGTCATCATTTATCAAAGAATCAGAGTCCTCATTTCTCGTCCTTTTCGGGGTCAGAGCCTGAAAATTTTTAATTCGAGATTTTCCTGGGTCGGAAAGTAAAAATTTCACCTCGATGTTTTCCCCCTGCCTTTTCGCAATTCTTTCAGAGGTTTTTCGCGGTGTGGGGTGGTGGTCTGGATCAACTTCAATCGATTGGGTTTCGCTCTGGAAAAAATAAATGTTTTTTTCTGATCTTTTCATTCTAAAATAAGATCAACTTTTCCATAGGACATCCTTTAAAAATTAGACAAGTTTTTTTTTGTCTAAATGCCAATCTTTCTTAGAATAATTATATAATTTTCTTCAAAAATAAGTTTTTAATAAAAAATATTTCTTTATAAAAATAAAATTAAGAAATTATACCGGCGCTGAAGTCCTGGAACTGGATCTGGTCTCTCGTGAAATTGAAATAAGTCCCGGTTCATTCTGGGATAGTCTCTCTTCATTCCTGGAAATCTTGACCCGGATCAGTTCCTTGACATTCGGATGAGTCGTTGTGGCGTCGTCGTCGGGCTTCTGAATCTCGGCGACGTCTTTTTTCGGCGATGTTGATGCACCAGAAGCGCCTGACGTGGACGCGTTTCTCAGGGCTTCTCTCGCTGCGGCTCTTTCGAGACGGGATTTCTGAGAAAAGTAAATTCATCATTTTTTCGAAGAATTTTCCTAAATGATGATTCTTTCAAAACATGTCTTAGCTTGAAGTATAAATTGTAACTTCAGTTCTTAAAATATTAATTATTCTAACTATTCTTAACTCAGACTCGGCCTTAATTCTAGGATACCGCGGAAAAGGATCCTAAGCCCAAATAAGGACTACAATTTCCCCCACCACCTCTAAACTCTAATGGTAAAATTATTTAAATGGGGGTTCTTTTTCATTGAGTCTAAGGTACTTTTTCGATCTACCTAAGTCTAGTATTAAACATTTCAAATATCATACCTGCTGATTCGATTTCTCTTGTCCCGTTTCAGCATGGAGTGATCTTTCTTCCTCTGTAGGTGAATTCGAATCCAGAACAGCCCTCTTTGAAGGCGATGGAAGTTTGTGCGGAGTTTCCACTGAAGTTGCCGAGGTTTCTTTTGAAGTTGAGGGGAGTTCCTCTTCTTTCTTCGTTTTTGATTTCTTCCTCTCTTTTTCCTTCTTCATCAAGGCTTTCAGAGCTGAAAGTATCAAATTAAAAAAAAAAAATTGTTTAAATCGCAATTAACTTTAAAAAAATAGATCTAACATTTTGGGAAAGAAACTTGAAGACATTTTTAGTGGGTATCTGGTCAATATCACCCATTTTTCGGATTCAAAAATACTATTTTATCAAACATTTACCCGCAAGAGGCATGGTGTCTCTGTTCGACTGCAATAGAGTCCTTGGTTTCCTTCCCTTCTTGACTTTCGCTTTTTCTTCAGGAATAGCGCCCTTTTCGCTCTCGTCTCTAATCATCAACTCCCGATTTGAGGAGGCCATTCTGGAGGGAAGAAGCTAAAATATTCGTTTTTAGTTCATCATTCTTTCAAAGAAAAACTTCTTACTTCTCCAAAATCTTCATTTTTATACAATGTATTCAAAAATAATCTAAATTTCCCTCCAAAAATATAAGTTTTCATAGAAATCTTTTAAAAGTTTTTAAAAATCTACAAAATTGAATAACAAATTTTCCCCGACCTGAGGCATCTTGACCTCCTGTCTGAGCAGCCTCTGCCGAATTTCGTCCAGACTGGTCCCTTGCTCGCCTTTCAAATGCAGCTCGGCGGCCTTTCTCTCCAACTCTTGCTTCCTCTTTTTAGCGGTTTGAAGTCTTCGAATGTAGTTTCGGAAATGATGACACAGACGACGGGCCAGAACTCTGAAAAACAATTAAAAATCAATAGTCTAAAATTGACTTTTACGAGGAAATCATGTCTTTGAAAGTTTGATAAATAAACTTTCCAAATGCCTACTTTCTCTCTTCATTGCACTGATTGACCCGATGCGAAAGTCGAGAAATTTCGTCCACCAGGGCCGCGTTTGCCTAAAATTAGAAAGTTAGCATATTTTTATGCTTCAGAAAAAACATACATAAACCAGAGATTTCATATCCTTTTTGATGACTTGCAGCTTTTTCCCGTACGATTTCTCGATTTCGTCTTCATGCTGGGAGACTATCAGCTGAAATTCCAAACTTCAATTTCTTGCAAAAATAATAATAATTACCTTCATATGTTCCTGTTTCTGATTTTCGGGCATTCTGTTCAGGTCGTCGCAGAGCATTTGACACTGATAGTTGAGGTACTAAAAATGAATATATGAAATCTCAAAGGCAAAAGAATATTTTTAAAAAAAATTGTTCAAACAATATCTTAAATCTCCTACCTGCTGAACATTTTCGGGCGTATCCAGGGCTGTGAAAGTCAGAAATTCTGGGTCCATGTGGTCTTTATGCTCTTCTTCTTCCTCTTCATATTCCGTTCCCTGAAAAATCGATGATTTCAACAAGTCTTCCTTTAAAATCTTCTAAACTTCACGCAAGTACTCTAAAATCCCTAAAATAAAAATGATACTAAATTTTCCCGTACCTTGACCATATTTTCATCCCCTTCGACATGGTGCTGCTGGTGGGTTGGTTCTTGTCCCGGTACGGGTCGGGACCCGTGGTGCTCTCCGTGTGAGGTAGGGTCCTCGAACGAGGCGCCGATCGAGCCAATGTCCAAATCACCCGCGTCGAAGTCACCCAGATCACCCATGTACTCGTTCAGCTGAAATTTTTAGAACCTAGAGCTGTGTGGAGATCATTTTTTAATGCTAGAAAAGATTTTTTTTGTAAAAGGGATCTATATATATATATATAAGATGCATTAAAGCTTAGTTTTTCAAATATTTTCACTCGTAGATAACTATTAAAAATAGAGTAAGATTTTCTAAAAGCTACAAATCCCCTACCGTTTTCCCATCGGCTTTGAACATGCTCGAGAAGGCTTCATCGTCGTCGGGCAAATCGAGTTCATCTTCATCTTGCTGAAAATTAAAAATAGACCAATTTAACAAATCGAAAATCTACCTGATTCAACCAAGCAAATAGATCCATATCAGCTTGGGGGCTTTCCTTGTCCTCTTCCTGAAATCAAAATGATAATTTTTGTTTAAATTCATATTTCCACTAATTCGGCCTCGAAACAAGTTGTAAAAATGCTAATATTCAAATTTCAGTTTATCATAACCAAAAAATGATTATTTTTGAAAATTTGATACCTGCTCAGTCTTTGCGCTCGACGTTGAAGGCCTTTTCTCCACTCCCTCAGTCAACATCGGATCTTTTTCAGTCGAGAAGTTCAGGTACTGATCTAGGTCTAGGTCCGCAGAGAATAACTGAAAAATCATCTTTTCCAAATTTTTTTTAAAAATCACTTTTTCTCTTAAAAATAAAAAAATGTTCTAACATTTTGTTCTGCATGTTCTGATTTTGGTATGTGGTGTTCATTGCTCGGTCCCTGACTTGGACCCTCAGTGGGCGGGGCTTTTTCGAGTTTTTGCGGAGGCGGAACGATCGTTTGACTTGTGGAGACTTCCAGTTTTGCCAATTCAGCCCTGGCTTCGATTTCGTTCGGAAGAGCGTCGTAGTACTGAAGGAAAACCATTTTAAAATAAACAAAATCTTATATATATATTTTAATATCCTAAAAATGGTAACTTTAAAGATCAACTTTCCAACCCTATCAAGAAGTAGATCGAATTTCGGAACCCCCGTCAGAAGTCTTTCCAGAATATCATCATCCAGCTCTCCCGTATGGTCCTCTGTCGCTACTTCCTGAAAATTGAATTTTAAAACTATTAGAAGTAAAAAAGAATAAAACAAATGAAAAAGATGGAAGAATAGGACGAACTTTTCATTACATTGCTTTATCGAATTCTAATAGCTTTACCTATTATCTACTCGTTTCTATTTGTCCCATTTGATTCATTCTCGTAAAAAAAATAATTGAATTTAGAAAAAGATACTACCTCATAATACTCAAAGTCGCCCTCAGCCATGAGACTCTCGACAACGATATTGCCGATCTTCATCAAATGCATGTCCATGTTCGAGGGCTCGATTGAATTCTGCGACAGGGCCAGGGACAGTTGGTCGAAATAGTGATTCAAAGCTTCGTCATTGGTCTGAAAAATTCAATTTAAAAAAGTTTTTAAAGTGAAATAAGATTAATTTAACTTTAAAATAGTTAAAACAAAAAGTACGATTTTACAATATTTTTGCTATTTTGGCAGGGCTTAAATTTTTTGATATTTTTATAACACTGGTACTACAGTGTCGAGAACTGTAAACCCTGGTCTTTGGTATAAGAATGTAAGAAGAAAAGTAAACTAGAAATTACAATCCAAAATGATAAAACCAATTTTAAAATACGAAAAATTAAAAAAAAAAAAAAAAAAAAAAAAAAAAAAAAAAAGTCAACCTCTTCACTTCTCGAATTCTGCTTTTTCCTCTGCTGTCTATTCGAGTTCGCCAAGATTCTTTGCACTTTTTCGGATTGGCTCTGAAAATAAGAAAAGTTAAACTTTTTTTTTTAGATAAAAAGATCAATCTTCTAAAATAAAAGAAACTAAAGAAAAAATGTACCTCATCCTTTCCTGTCTCAAATTGAGTTCTCCCCGACTGTTCCGAGTGTTCGAGCATGTTCCTGTTCTCCGAAAGAAGACTGGATACAGTAGGATGGTTCCGCACCGCAGCAGAGATGGGGTACTCCCTCGGCCCTCCCCTCGGGTTGTAATTTCCCGGTCCGACCGAGTGTCCATTGGTCATTCGTGCTAAAATAATCACCATCATGTTCCTTAAACCCATACTGAACTAGGCATCATCAGCCACCCATTTATGCTCAACCATCGAAATGGAGTGAATTAGCGATTTTGAATACCCAAATCAGATCCTCTATATTTATCCCCGATGAGAAAAACCGGAAGAATTAGCATAAAACCCGCAAAAAGAAAAATAAAATAAATTCGCGAGAACCGAAAATCGCATTCATGTTTGGTGACTGCGAAAAAACGCAGAGAATGTGTACAAAGTTGGGCGAGAGTGGAGAGAAATAGCAGCAGTCTGCTTTATTTTCTCTATCTCAACTTGGATTGCCTTTGGACGTCTTCCCATTTTGTATCCTGCTTCGGTGTCCTAAGAATTTCCCGATTTTTTCACCAGAGTAAGATATGTTATCGACTAGAAGAAAGATAAATTTTCAAAATCGAGTGCCTTTCGAAATAATCGTGAAATAAGTCGATTTTCAAAAGCCAAAACATATTTTTAGATTTTGGTTGATTCCGATCTGTTTGTTGAAAACGAATTTAACAAAGCTATTATACATTGATTGTAATTATAAAAAGTTAGACGTCACAGGATTTTTTATAATTTTGTTTAGAACTTGAGAGAGATAGTGTATCAACACGATTGTCAAAAAAGTCACTTTTTCAGCAATGTTCCACATTTGACGCGCAATTGAGGACCTTTATTGCGGATATACAGAAAATCGATGTCACCACGTGAAAGGGCATCGTCGAATTGCGTATTAAGCACCGTTCAATTATGAAAAACCAAAATAATTGGCCAATTATCGTCGAAAATTAAGTACTAACTAAAGATTCTACATTTACGCCTCGTGAAAGAGACGTGGTTTGATGGTCCCTATATTGAACGCTAAAGTTAGTCCAGGTTTATAGTCACTGGTGGTCAATTAAATAAGTTAGAGGTGATTCATACCAAAATTTACGAGGGAAGCCCCCACAATTTTGGTACAAATCATCCCTTTATTATACAAATGGCCTCCAGCTCAAATAAAGTTTATAACTTGGATTCTAATGTAACTTAGCTTTATAGATATTTTTAGTTTCAATAATAATTTCTGAATATAATTTACCTGGAGATCGGTTGGACATGGGCCCGATATTTTGAGCCGCATTTGCGCGTCTTTCAGCTGCAGCGATACTCGTCAGAGGCAGAGGCAAGGATTGCACCGAAGCGTTAGTGGAACGAGGAATGATAGAAGTTGAGTGGGGCTGATCGGACGAATTTTCGCCGGAATTCGACTGAAAATAGTTATTTCAAGATTGAGAAATTTCTATTTTTCTTTGAAGAAATTTAAAAAATTACCAATTTCCGATTGATCTTGTAGATCACTTGCTCTCTGGGACCGAATCCCGGCTGGACTATCGTCATGGTGTGACTCGCCATCGTTCTCGGTTGGGTTGTCGTTGCCGTGACGGATTCGGAAGCGGATGACGTCGACTTTTCAGGCGACGTTGAAGCTACAGTATCTGGCTCTCCGTCAACTGGGACAGAAGATACGGTGTGAGTGCCAGCGGTAGGGGCGAAAATCGGCTGGAATATAAAAATATGATTTCTGAAAGGCGAAACAAATAAAATGAAAACTACAAGGTGATAAAATGAAAAATAAACAAACAAATGAAATTACCGCCGATCGTTTCCTGGCCTGAGCCTTTCTAAGCGGTTGGCCTTTCGCGTTCTCCCGAGAGATGCCCAATAACCCTGCCGACTCCAGACTCGAGGAGGCTCGAGAACGAATGGCTTTCTGGGAAAAATTAAATAAAAAACACAAATTTCGAGGAGAAAATCGATATAATTTTGAGCTTGGTTTAAAAATGAGTAAAAATAATATTTTCTAACAAAGTTTTTTTTTTTTTAAAATCAATAAATTAACAAAAATACCGGTGAATAAATCGGGAATTTCGACTTTAGCGGCGAGTGACGTTCTTCAGGATTTCTGAAAAATGAAAATAATAAAATATAATAGAAATAATAGGTACCCCGAATCAATTCCTTCCACATATGCCGATCCCGACGCTAACTGTTGCTGTAAATGCTGCCTGACGGTGGGACCCTCTTCCTCGTTCGAGCCTTGTCTTTGAATCGTTGCAGGGGCTGTGCTGAAAATTCTTGAGTTATTTTTATAAAAAGAATACAACCTAGACTTTTTCGACGGAATGAACTGTCTCCGAAAGGTGATGCGGTTTTGGGAGCCCTGTAAATTGAAAACTTAAAGTGTAAACAAAATCGATCTAAAAAATATTGTAATCATTCAAAAAGGAGAAAAAATCCTATTTTTAAATAAAATAAAATAACAAATTTTAACAGATCGACAATAATGCATGCAAATTTACAGAAAAAAAGATAAAATTTCTAAAAGAAAAATAGAAAATAATATATTTTTAAATCTTACAATCGTATGCACGGGAAACAAAGCCTTGACTGGGAGTGTTTGCTGTTGAGAATTTGCCTGACCGCTTCTCGGCCCAGTGCCTTGGTTTGTCTGAGCCTGCACCGCAGTCGGGCCAGAACTAGTCCTTGGTGGATCAAATAAGGGCGTCTCCACGATACGAACGTCGTCTCGGTTTCGAATTATCTAAAATTTTAAATTAAAAAGAGGATATAAAATTTCTTCTCTTATTCCGTTTTTTTTTTTTTTTTTAAATATATATACTCCATCTTTTATTAGCTATAAAATCAGATAACTTAAAATCTACCTGTTGACCTTGCGGGTTGACCGGTTTCGATTGGGCATTTCTGGCTGACGGATTTGGATCAATTCCCTGAAAATCCAAATAAGTTCGGGAGTTTTCTAAAAATCTTACAATTCCAGTCCGACTAGTCCCTGGCAAAGGTTCTTCCTGGACTGTGTAAGAGGCCGTAGTTTTCTGTTGGTTCGCCTCCTGAAATTATTAGAAATAGTTTACAATAATTTCAAAATTGTCCTTGTTCTTAAAAATAACAAAAAGTTAGCTTAATAAACATAAATTTAGAAAATTTAACTCGCTTTTCAGTTTTATTTCGTTTCAAAAGTCCATGAAATTTATTTAGAATAGGATTAATTCTACAATAATAAAACTATTTTATTAATTTCAAAAATTAAAAGGAAGTATAAATTTCGTAAACCGCAAATTTCAAAATTCACTTATTTTCGCTTTCTAAACCAGTAAATCCGAAATATGCTAGTTTTACAGTAAACCAGAATCCCTACCGTATCCTGCGAATCTGTTGACATCTTCTGAATTCTTCACCAAAATAAAATCGACGCTTTCAGCAGGAGTTCACCATTTGCAGCGAGCCAATCATAAATTTCGCCTATTTTCCATGACCGATCTTTCGAATGAGAAACGTTGTAAACACAGGATGAATGTGAGTCGGGGCTATGTGAAGTTAAAAATTTATTTAATTCGAAGACAACGTTTAAATTTCAAAAATTTCGAAGTCAAAGTTGAACAAATTTTCTTAGAAGTCGAAGTCGAATTTTCGCGTAGTTTCGGATGAAAAGTGAATTTTTTAGTTTCATAAGGGTAAATTTAGAAAATCCATCTCTCAGACATAAATCCTGAGAAACGAAAAATAGAGCCGACTATATATGCGAGAATATGAGAAGATTGACTGCACCAAGAAAATTTTAATTGCCCAAACTTGTCGGAATGGCTCAAAACGTTGCGAAGATCAACATGAACAACCTATTCAAACATTACTGTTGACACGCGTGGGATTTTTTAAAAATCATTTATCTACCAGCGACAATGTTTATTTTGGACTAGCACGGGAAAATTGTTATATAAAATATTTACAATTTCAAACTCAAGGGAAGTAGATCTCTATACGGCTTATCGTTAGTTCATAGTTCGCGGACTTTTCTTTGCAGCAGTGTGACCCAGACATAAAAGCCCACAAACTATCAACTAAGCCTCTCTATACCGGTTGCTTGAAAAGATGTAAGGAATTGTCAAAGGTTAGATATCACAAGTTTCAAAAGTAAAATATGTTGGAAGAAGCCGAAAATAAAACAAGTCTTAAGGAAAAAACATAAATAGGGCTTTCATAAATTTCACCCATTTGTAAACTTTACCCACTATCATAGGCAAATAGGGGTTAGAATTGGGTAGACCCCATGTTGCGTTTTAAGTTATCAGTTTATCGAATAGTGCTTGGATATTTTAGCTTATCCGGTCTTACCCAATGCTAACCTAGTTTCATGGTTGGATGAAGTTTAGAAATGAATGAGTTTTACAAATGGATGAAGTCTACAAGAAGCCATAAACTAGAGCTTTAGAGATATTCAATTTTTCGCAGGAAGAGGCCCGGCTTGCTGATTTGTATTCGGGCCCGGATAAGGTGGGGGCACGTTCGGAACATTCTGATAGTGCGGGTTGGAAGCCGGCTGGGACGGAGCGCCATTCGGATATCCGACCACATTCGAGTTGAAGCCATACTGGGGTGGTGCCGTACCTGCATACTGCAACCCTCCCGCAGGGTAGACGGTCGGCTGAATTTACAATACCGTAATTTTAAAGAATAACCTAAGAAAAACTAGACTTTCTATTTTCTGATAGTAGTAAATAATTGAGTGAAGACAGGAATGGGCGGAGTTCTTTTAGAGAAAAAGACGCGAAAAATAGTATGCAGAATCCGAGTTCGAATCCTACTGCATCATATTGGGAATATTAACGTACTTTCTCCATTTTCTGCATTCTCTTCCAAAGTAGTTCTTTGGAAAAGAAAGAAAGAGAAGAGAAATAGTATGTTAACATTCTCAATATGGTGCAATAGGACTCGGACTCTACACTATTTCTCGTGTCTTTTTTCTCCAAAAGAACTTCGTACATCCCCAAGAGAAGGCGATAGAAGGTAAATAGCACGTAATTAAAGACGTTATTACTTTATAGCTTAACAATTCGTCAAATATTGTAAAACTGTACCTGTCCAATACCAGCATAAGGCGGTGGAGCTTCGTACATGAACACGTTACCGGCTGAAATGTAAAAAAATTAGAAAAATGGAATTTAAAAGTGTAAATTACAAACAAAGATTCTTTACATTTTCAGCGAGATAGAAAACAAGTTTTTCTACTGAATAACATTAGACTTTAAAAATTCTATATTCTGAATAAAAATATACCTGGTGGCTGCTCAGAAAAGACGTGAACCGGAGCCTGGAATCCTTGA
Source organism: Diploscapter coronatus (assembly GCA_964036155.1). Lineage (NCBI taxonomy): Eukaryota > Metazoa > Nematoda > Chromadorea > Rhabditida > Rhabditidae > Diploscapter > Diploscapter coronatus. The sequence goes on along the minus strand of OZ038422.1, from coordinate 48,556,902 downwards.
TAGTTGCCCTGTGGTGGGATGTAATAGGCCGGGGGAGCGACGTAATAGGTGCCCGCACAAGGCATATATGGTGGTGGCGCGAAAGCGGGACGGAAGCTTGATGCTGAAAATATATATTTCTTAAGAACAAAAAACCAATCTACAGAAAATTCAAACCCCAGACTGATGTATAATAGTCTCAGGGGCCTAACTTTTGGAATTTACAATCGAAACAAATACCATTTAGATTTGATTTTCAGGGTTCAATTATATCAGGTTGAGGAGTAACTTCTGTCGCAAAATAATTCGCCACCAACAAACTTTCACAGCTTTATCATGATTTAACTTCAGTTCAAGATATTTTGCTTACATACACGTACAGACTTTATTTTCCTATTGCACACCTTTCCGAAACATTTTGTTTATTGTGCGTAATGTTACGGAGAAATTATCAGGTTTCTTAAAAACGGCTATGGGTTGACCAAGACAATCAAGAGGAGAGAGAAGGACTTGTCTATAAATCTAAAATTTCTTTGGGATTCGTCGTTTAGCATAAAATAGGAACCATTTTAAACATTGCGACAGAAATTGTTCCCCAGTCTACTATGAAGGAACTATTGAAATAGTATTTTATTTATCCTTCTTCAGTTTAGGATAAAAATATAATTTACCCAAATCAGCCGCTCTCAGCAGAGCCTGTCCAAAATCGACGCATCCACCTTTCGGGAACGACAACTTCCAATCCACCTCGCCTTCGAAGTTACCGCCGGGCAGAGATACGACTGAGCCCTAAAATTATAAGTTAATTAGTGATGAAGCATAGGAAATAAAAAATAATGGAACTATATGGTATATCTAAACTCGAATTGTACCTTAAGATAATTCGGTGCCAATAACGGCTGCTCCAATTTGACCTGTCTCAGTTGCTGGAAAGGCATCGCGAACGACTTTAGCTCCTCTTTGTGGCTGTTGTTCATGAAGATTATCTGCAAAATTAGCGTAATTAGAACAAAAATATGTTAATTTTATATTTTAGATGATATATGAAATCGCGGAAAAGTATCCAAAAAAAATCCCAACCCTATGAGTTGTCAGATACAACGCTCCCGTTTTTGACCCCTTCAAAGCCGGATGTGTGATATGAGAAAACGACATCTTGACGTTCGACGTGTAGAGAAGGATCCTGAAAAGTTAGCATAAATAAAAAATCATTGAAAATATTTTAGCTAAATGAAACATAATATTTTAACCATTACATTTCTCCATTGTAAATCAAAACTCCACGGCCGTCAGGCGTATGCGAGTTATTCAGGGACATTTTTGAATCTGAAAGTTATAAATTTTAAAATATTATCACTGAAAGTGAATATCATTCAGACCTAGGGAGCACTTTCGTCAGATGAAAAAAATCTATGGGGAGTAGATCGCAGAAGGAAAATTTTATGACGAGATAGGTCGCAAACTGGAACGTTTACGTTATTGATTGACCAGAGATATCAAATTCTTAAGAAAATATATAGGGGGTAGGTCGCAAGGGGTTTCTGACGATCGTTCTCCCTGGGTCTGATATCATTCGATGGTGACTAACGACACGCAATCAATATGGTCTCGGAAAGATAAAAAAAAAAGTAGCGTAAAATAAAGAGGCGCATGTTACGAAATACTTGATGGTTTGTAAGGAGAATTCTAGAAAATTAGGAGATACAATGATGCTTAAATATGATAATTTCGCCTAAAAAGCATGAAAATAATCCCCGTCTTGTGAAAGCGCAAATGATAAACATCGTCTGTTCAATATTGCGAAAGACGGCTCTTTCAACGGAGAAAAGAAGCAAAAACACTAGAAAGAGTAGGGCAGAGTGCAGGGTGGCAGAGTCAGGCCCCAGGGTAAGAGACGGAATCAAGTCCCAGCCTACAAGTCTTCCATAGTATAGTGGCTAGTATACCTGACTGTCACTCAGGAGACGCGAGTTCAATTCTCGCTGGAAGAGCAAGTTTTTGCCGAAAATTTCGGTACCAAAGTGTGTGTTCCTCTTTCGCTGTACCTTTGAATAACTCTGATATTGACTCTCATCATTTGAGGGAAATCCCGATTTCGAGCTAAAAATAAAACCTTTGAGCCCTTATAACGGCTTAAAAATGCAAGAAGAGTATCACCGTTGTGTTCAGTGCGTTAAATTCTGACCCGTGTTCTCCGAACCTTTAAAATTAATTTTATTTCTCTTTTTATAAGAACACTCCGCCCCATTAATAGTCACCCTCATTATCAACGGAGGCGGAGCCTGACCCGGGCTGCACTCTCCTTTGGGTGGAGAGTCAGTCCTAACAGAACCCACCAGAGCGATGGCTGTTTTTAAATTTGCGGACTAATAAAGGTTGTAGAGAAATCTACTTTTGGTTTATCTCTCACAGACTAACAGAATCTCTCTCCTGACAGCATCCCTTCATTATTTGTCCTTGGACACTCTCTGGTGAATAACGCCGAGGGCTAAGAGACTTTGATATCCCATATCGAGCTAAATCTTTCGATTCTACTTCTATCCTCTCCTCCGATCAAGACCTCGAAACCCATCTTACAGAACTCTCTTGCTCTCGACTTAGTCCGGATGGGCCCGGTTTATCGATTTCAGGGCACGAAATTGATCTTGGAAAAAGTAGGGTGTCAGAGTCAGGCCCCAGGGCAAGGAACGGAATCAAGTCCCAACCCACAAGTCTTCCATAGTATAGTGGCTAGTATACCTGACTGTCACTCAGGAGACGCGAGTTCAATTCTCGCTGGAAGAGCATTTTTTTGCCAAAATTCCGATACCAAATACTATTTTACGGGTGCGTAGCGTTATCCAATAGAATCTGTTGGATAGCGCTATACTTTATTGGATAACGCTCGCCCTCCCTTTTTTACCGTATCTGATAATTCTAATATTGACCTGCGTCGTTTGAAGGAAAAGATCTCGATTTTGACTTCAAAAATGAAAATTTTTGGCTCTTGTAATGGCTCAAAGCGGGCATCACTGGTTCAGTGCGTTAAATTCTGGTCCGTATGGGTCCGAGTTATCGATTTCAGAACACGAAATTAATCTTGGAAAAAGTGCAGTGTCAGAGTCAGGCCCCAGGGCAAGGAACGGAATCAAGTCCCGACCCACAAGTCTTCCATAGTATAGTGGCTAGTATACCTGACTGTCACTCAGGAGACGCGAGTTCAATTCTCGCTGGAAGAGCAATTTTTTGCCAAAAACTTCAACACCAAGTCCCTTTCGTTGTACCTCTGATAACTCTAATGTTGGCTTTCATCATTTGAAGGGAAAAATCTTGATTTCGAGTTAAAAATTATAATTTTTAGTTCTTGTAATGGCTCAAAAACACGAAACGAGCATCACCATTGTGTTCAGCGCGTTAAATTCTGGGCTGGATGGATCTGGTTCCTCCATTTAAGGACACGAAATTGATCTTGGAAAAAAACTCGAAAACACATTATCAGACCACCCATAATAAATCAAATTGAATATGTGTAAGTGGTTGCAAATGCTTACAATTTCTATAAATTCATATTCCGAACCACTCTGATACCTACCGATACTTGATAATTTGCGCTAGCAACTTCTCTAAAAGTGAAAATCGTTCTTTTGTCTCAGTACGCATATTTCTAATGTTGACTGAGAGAAGTGGGGCCTTATCAAATTAGGCTTGTGATCATTCGGACGTGAAAAGATCAACTCCAGTCCGAGATATGTGCGTCTGCATATTTAAACCTGAGATTCTTCATAAATTAAACCCCCTTGTGGTCAAATGAATGTTATCATTCTTATCACGAAAACTAGCATATTGATCTCGATTTTCTATGATGTTAGAGCTTGTGTACCTACTATACCTGGAGATAATAATGGTAATCCACTTTTTATTTCTTTAAATCTTCGAGGGTTTTCGGTTGACAATAGTTCTGAAGAAAGCTTTGCTAAAATTATAAATTTACTTAATTTATTAATTTAGCTATCATCAACGCGCTTCCTCTAACTCCAGCTCCATCAGTTGAAATCCAAAAACAATATTGTGATTTAAATGACCTAATCTATCGGCCTCCAAATGATAAGAGATCTGGTGAAGTTAGAGCTCCTAAGATAAGGTAATGAAGATTTTTTAACCTTTTGTAAATCGTATGACGTTGTGACGCAAGATATAGACAAAGTAGAATAAAATAGGCTAAAGAAATGAATATTTTTCCATAATGTTTCGTCAAGTCTCTTATTATAAAGTCATGTAATGTACAAGTAGTCAATTTTCTAATCTTTCAAATCTTTTTCTTTTACTTAGATGCATCGAGGGATTTGCTAACGATTGCTCTGTAGCTAGGATTATCTGTCAAATACCTGAAAGCTCAGATAGTAGCTTAGCTGGAGTATTTGTAAGCCAATTTGAGAAAAAAAAACTATTGAAATTTAAATATTTCAGGGCAATATTGATAAGCTAGACTGGGCCTTGACTGATATGACTCCAAATGTCGCTTCTAAGGACCTATACTGCGATGAAAGTGACATGTCTTGGTATTACCTATCAGATATTCCCGGGCTAGAGGGTCAGCAGCTCTCCTTGAATGAGTTATTTTGTCTATACTTAAAGTTTTAAATTATTTTATTTTCTTTTCTGATTTTTTGTGTCATCACAACAATAAAAATTAGTTTCTAGAAATAACAACCATGAGCATTTGAAATGAATAGTTTAAGTAATTACAGGAAGAGATGGGCAATTTTATGACATCGGGTTTGTGAGAGTTGAGGACTTCTTAGTTGTATCGCGAGCGCCCTGTGAACCTTTCCCTACTAGAAACATGCTCTAGTGGTAATTTTTAGTGATTGTTCCTTTTCTTCTTCTTCATCTTATGGCGAAGAAAAAGGAAGAACCGCTATCATTTATAGCGTGTTCAGGCTTTGTTCGTCCTAGCCCGAGCATTTAAAATAGCATTTCTCGAGGGGAAAGCACAGAGGCAAGTGTAGGAATGTGCGCAAATTTGCGCACACCCCTGGACAGGCGTTTCTCTGACTTTCTCCTCGAGCAATGCTATTTGGCGAAGCTCACGCTAGGACGAACAAAGCCGGAAAGCACTCTTAGCAATAGAGCACGTCTTTAGGATGAGAGGATTTACTTGGTGTTGCGATAATTGCAATTGCATCAAAGTGTTCAATCATGGATTTAGGGAGAGTGTCAATCAGGAAACGAATATTTACAGACAAGGAAAACAATCATATTTTTTTGCGAAAGACGTGAAAGACTCACTATTTGACATAATTACTAGAATGTAATTATGCCGTTTACATCTTAGGGTTTGCAATAGAATACTGCAATACGTTGTAACGAAACAAAGGTGTGAAAGACTCGTGTTTTGGGTTTGAAGAAATTAATTAAGAATTAAATTAACAATAATTAATATCGGGTGTTGTTGAATTATGCCCTTCGTCGTATGCAGATTACGCCCTGTTGCTCGTAGCTTCGGGTACACCTAATTAGGTTTAATCAATTGGTTTAACTATCCGAGTTAAATTCATTTAATTACCTGCATGATCCCTGATAACAGTACGCGCCTCGTGTGCATTGTGAGCTGTTCATGCAACTTTGGCCAGGGTTTAGCTAAAGTTAAATCATAAGTGATTCTCGTCTATATTTCAACTTGGAATAGTTATCAGAGGTGGAAATTTGAAACACGCGGGTATATACGCATAATGAGATAGTGTATATTTTCGAGAGAGCATAAGGAGAGCATGCTCTTTTCTTTCTTTCGAAAAGACACTCTCGTTATGCGTGTACACTCGCGCATCTAAAATTTACAGCTGTCTGTTTGGCGTCATCTTTTTTTCCAAAAAAAACTATTATAACTCTATCTATGCACTATTTTTAGAGTATTCCTTCACTGAAAAATTCTTAAAACTATCTCCAACAATATAAACGGAGAAAATCTTCAACAAACTTTATGTAAAGTTCGAAAAAGTCCATTTTTGAGTCAATTTCTAGAGGGCTTTGCCGGACAAGACAAAAGAAGAGCAAAACGCTGTATAGAAATAGAAGCACCGGAAAGTTAGCATTCTCATTAATAAAAGTTGCAGGAAAAATTCTGCTAGAATACTTCACGACTTCCTAAATACACCAATTTCACTAAATTCTTGTGCACTACTTTTATGATGTCTCGGATATCTGGAATTTATCTACCAATAAATTAATCCTCAGAACAGCGTTGTTGTTGTTGTTCTGGTTGTTGAACGATGGCGGGCACTGATTGCACGGCGGTGTGCATTGCGGCAGACAGCTTAAATTACGAGTTCTCTAAAAATTCGCCGATTTAAATCAAAAACTCACTCTTGTTGTGGCGGCTGAGTGTAGCCCTAGATTAATCACAATTATTTAAGTATATATTGCAAAGTCATTTGTTGATTATTATTAAGCACTCTTAAGTAACGAGTAGTTTCGGCACATTAGATATTATAAATAGTGAGTTTCGTGGTCTCGTGTTGAAAGTGCATCAGCTTCTATTAGATCTTGAAATTGATATTAGATTTCGACGAAGTGATTCTTGAAACCGTGTGCCCTGACTAATCTACTATTTTTGAAAGAAGTGTAATTGAACCAATGTTAAATGTAGTGAGTTTTGTCAAACTTCAATTACACTCCCTTCACAATTTCCTTCCAGTTAGGAATGCTTAGTTTTTGTGAAGTAGCATGAGTCATGCCTGTGTAGAGGTGGTGGTTATCTGTTGGGTTACAGGTGGTGTGAAGGTGAATGTGAAGGTGGTGGTTTCTTCGCCAGGCTGTGTGGTGAATTGCTGTTGTCTAGTCGTAGTGCTCATCGTGCTGGTAGTCGGGGTGGTTGGTTGGGTAGTTTGTCCAGGATAGGTGATTGCCTGAGTGGTAGTGGGAGTGGTGGAGGACGGTTGGTACGAGGGCGTGGTGCTCGGCGTAGTGTATTGCTGCGGCTGTGTTGGCTGTGTTGATTGTGTTGGCTGTGTGGTCGCAGCAGATGGCCGCGTCGTGAAAGTGGACTGCGTGGTCTGCGACGGGCGCGTTGGCCTCTGCAAATTGACAAATCCATAGATGCATGGACTTTTACTGATGATTTGTGAAAATCTTATCCTGCTAGCTTATCTGAATATGACGATTTGTGGAAACCCAATTACTCTATTGGAGACAAGACAAAAGTGGGCAAACAATTTAGTTTGAATCAGAGTTTTTGTCTTGTCGCATGTCGCAATTCATTGCTAAGGCTAGATTGTTCTGAAGATCCATGTCCCATGGTTCTCGAAGTATGCAAACTTGTGAGAAGTGAAATGCTCCCCATTGCGAAAATGCAGTATTCATGTTTGATTGATGTGAAGATCTAACTAATTGATATTCTTGCACATTGCTAAGACTCGATTGAATTTGCTCTAAGCTTTTTGTATAAATCTGAAAATTGCCTCGGTAGTAGTGGTGGTGTACTGAGAAGGTCGGGTCGTCTCATAGGGCATTTCCGTCGTCGACTAAAACTTTGAAACTTTCACCGTTCATTTAAAAAGGTAGATAGAAAGCGATCATGCACATTCGTATGAAGTTCATTAATCAGAGAATTTCATTGAAGGTTACTTGATTTCCCGGAAGCATTAACAATTGTATTTATATTTGAAGCAATAGATTTAGGAAATGTTGATTAAGTTATGTACGCAGCGTTGTGAACTTCGTAGAATGCGCATGCTCTTCTAACATATTGTCGATCGAAAACTTGGAACAGTTATGATTGTAAATTCATGCTAGTAGACTAAATCTAGAGTCCCCAAGCTCCGCCCCTTGCAGAAATGCGTTTGTAGTAGAGTCGTAATAGTTTGAAATAGGGCATTTGGGAAGAAAATATCCTAAAACCAATGTCTCAAATAGCACTAGCTAGTTTGACGATAAACCTGATAAAATGGTCCTGTGCAAAAAATCAGACTAAAACACCCGCGCACATTTCTTATTTTTATTTTTTCTTCACAAAATCCTTATTTACAACTCAGACCATCTTTCCGTTCAAAAAGTCTATCCCAAAGCGCGATTTGGCATATCTACCTGAGGACCCTAGCTAAATTCTCATTAACCAATTTGAATTAAATTCTTCATTTAATTGTGAACTCTCGTCAAGTTCATTCAAATTGATTTACGATAACTAGATCTACCAGGATTAATTCACAATTATAATTGTTTCAAATTTTTGACCGACACTGTAATCCTTAAGAATCGTTACCTGGATTGGAACGCACTGTCCGTTGATCGGTTGTTCACCCGGTGGGCAAGTTCTCTGTTCGTATTGTCTAAATCTCAATTTTCAGTAGTTTCTATTTAAAATTCCACCTTTCAGTAGTCGTTTCGACTCCAACGATTGCCGGAGGTGGGACTGGCACTGGGACGTGGACCTGCTCTCTAATGAAGGTCGTGTCGTGGATGTGGATCCTTTGCGGCTGGAAATTGCATTTTCAGAAGATGTTTTTAAAGCGAATTTCAAGAAGCTCAACATACGGGGTAGACGATGGCTGGTGGGGGTGCTAAAATACTTGAATTAATCCCGTATTTCAGGAAAAAGGGCTAACGAGGTGGGGGAGCGGCGACAGCCACAACTGGTCGAGCCACGGGCGCCACGACGACTGGTCTTGCGATTGCCGGGGCGTAGGCCGGAGCAGCGCTAAGTTTGGATCGTAGGGGATTTTCGGGAGAAATCTAGTTGGGTGTAGGACATTTTTGGACAGAAGTGAGTATGAGACGTCTCACTTCTGCACTCGAACGCCATACACCTGAGCAATTGACTTACTACATCGGAGCCAAAGCCGGAACCGGGGCGGGTGGAGGAGCGATCGCAATTGGGGCGGGAGCAGCCATTACGGGCGCTGCAAGTAATGGACGAACTCCGGCTGCATAGGCGGGCAATGCGGCTGGTACGGGATGAGGTGGGGCGTGAATGGCTGTTGGAACTGCAACCGGCAAAGGACCGTGAGCTACTGGAGCTGGTGCAGATGCGACTAGAAGCGTCAATTTGATTAATTAGACCTATGAGCCCATCTATATGGCGTGTGTGTGTGTATGTGTGATTTGAAGCTTCACTCTTGTGGATGAAATATGAAACACTATTGAGTTGGAGTTATTGTCGGTGGTCGATTACTTGCGACCAAACAAAAGGAGAGTCTCTCTTTCTCCTCTTCTTTTGACTTTTTGAATGCGCAGGCAGACGACATTTGTTCATTTGGTGATTCTTTTTTTTATTTATTTATTTTCTCGTTTTTCTTCGTTAGTTGGAAATTATTGTCATCTATCGATTTTGATAACAATTTATTGGCCAATTATAGATAGTTACTCTTGAAAACGCGAAAAAAAATGAAAATAAATGAATACCTAATGAACAGGTATTCTTATTTCTGCGTACACTCTGTGGTTCACAAGAGGGGGAGAAAGAAAAAGCGATCTTTTATCTTGTCTCAAATAGTCAATTATTTACAATAATGATATTGTAAATTGAAAGTCTGGTTGATTCACTAGACGCATGTTTTCCTATGATTTAGTAGTCATGATCTATTGATTATTGTCAGTGATGATCCACGAAACCCTAGGATTTCTGCAGATCTATCTCATTTCTAGTCTTTAGTAGTGGCGATAAGCGTTATGATTGTGCGTGCGCAATACTTGACTACTCGGTGGTGGATGAGGCATCGTTGATCGTGTTTGTTTACCTGGGAGAGGAGCAGGGTAAGCTGCAATGGGGCCTAGGGGTGGTCCCTCAGCCCACACCCTGCGAATCGTCGCGTGCAAGGGATTGGGATTCGCGACTAAAGTTGTCTACTGCATACGAAATGCACCCTTTGATTTACGGAAGCGAACTCAGAAAGGATAACCGAGAAGACGATATTTGCGATGATATTTGTCGAGCTTACCAGAATAGGCATAAGCGTTGGCCGGAACTCCTGGGATGGGAGGTGGAGGAGGAGCGGGGATGCCTCCCGGTCCGTAGGCTGGCATAGGCCCTGGCATAGGGCCTGGCATAGCGCCTGGCATCGGTCCGGCATAGCCTCCTGGAATTGGGCCAGGACCTGGGAATCCAGGTCCGGGGAATTGAGGTGGGTGGCCGGCTTCACCACGGACTGCAGCGACGGAATAGCCAGGTGGGGGTGGAACTAAAGAATATTGATGATTAGAGTAAGACTCATCAACTATAGAATCAATTACCAGGAGGAGGTGGGGGAACGTCCTGTCCATTCTGGTTGTATCCCTGATAACCCTGAGCATACCCTTGCTGTGGGCCGAATGGGGGATTGAACTGAGGCGGGTGGCCGGCTTCTCCTCTGACAGCAGCGACGCTGTAGCCAGGTGGAGGTGGTACGGGAGGCGGAGGCGGCAAATCGCCGTTGTTGTTGACCTGTTGAGTCGCAAAAACTCCAGCGGGCAGAGGACCTCGAGCTGGGACTGGAAGTGGGCCTCCTGGATAAAATCCGGGCGGCGCTGGGGGTCCGATCAAAGGACTGGCAACCGGCATTGGTGGAGGAGCGGGAGCTCTGAAATTGGAGATTTGAAGAGGCTCTGAACGGATAAGAATTGTGTTATCCAATATCTATCCAGTTTTACTCAGGAAATTTCGTTTCAATTCCGTACACACATTTGTAGAAGAAATGAGAGTAAATAAACATGCTGGAATCACAATGCGCTGCTCTCGAGAAAACACATCATGGCGCGTGTAAGTGAAAATAGAGAAAAAGTCGCGCATACAATAGCAACAGAAGCGTAAAAGGATTAGCGCTGGCTGTTGTCGCAACAACACGCTGATCAAATAAATAGAGGGGATAAAAATGTGTAAAATACATAAAGCACATTAGAGGACCTTTTCTGTAGACCGGAGATCGGGAAGATCAGGAATGGCCAAAGAATTAGATCATCAATAGTAAAGTACGAAGGCAAAATACTTACGGTCCATAAATGGCTCCAACCGGACCATATCCAGGCTCAGCATAGACTTGTCGTATCGTACATTGCGATCCCACGACTGTGTATGGCTGGACACATTGACAAACACCTGAAAATTCGATCTTTACGTGAATCGCCTTTTCGACTTTCTCTCCCTCTCTCTCTCTCTCGAAATCGAAATAAAACATCGTTTCACTTCACGACAAAAGTGCCTATGTTGCGCCGAGCAGACGATCGGCCGAAATAGAAGGAGCTCTCGGTTTTTTGATGTCTCCGAATTTCCCGAAACGTAAAGAAGTGACTGACCCGTATAACAGACCGCCGGCGGCTGGCAAGCAATAGCATCGTTACAAAGTGCGTTTAATGGAGCTGAAGGATAAATGATATAATGATCAAAAATGAACTGCTAATAGAACCTGGTTGTTGTCGCTTCGTTCGGGTCAAAGTTTTGTTCGGATTCGTTGTCGTTTCGTCGTCTTGTGCATAAACTATCGTGAGTAATGATAGACCGAGAGTGATTAGCATTTGTGCTCGATTGACGCCGAAATCACGCAACCGCATTGCAGACGATAGATCTGTGAGCGGAAGTGGGGATGGCTAGCACGGAGACACGGAAAGTACGTCGAAGCAGGTGGCTGAAGGAAAGCCACGCCCCTTTCTGGAAGAGACTTTATAGGGTAGACGGAAATAGTAGGACGGTAGAGAAGCCAGAGATAACGGACCGGAACCGGACACGCTGCGCGCGGTAGTGGCAAATTTTGCCGCCTATTGAGAGAGAAACACACGTTGGGATGGGAAGTGAAAGTACCTGTACCTACTGACGAGTGAATATGCAATGACAAGAGAATTAGTAGACCGAGCACTCTTTACCTATGTACTCATTTCTTTCATTTCATTGTATTCATCGCCTTTTTGATTAAACAGCGCCGAGGTAATTTGCTCCACCATTAAAGAGAACTCTATGCAATGTGTCACAATTTGAGGGAATTGGGGGGTGAAAGTTCTTTCTTGTTGCACATTCGTTTCATTGAATGCATGCAAGAAGAATGGTAATTGAAGATTAGATCAAGCTAAAGGTCATGGAATACTTTCCATTGTTAATGGTCATACTCCATATTACTTTTCCATACAATATAGTGCGAGTCATGATGTAACACGTACTAGAACGAGCGATAGTTTCTCTCGCTTAACCTCAGTGACCTAAGAGATTGCTCAAATGATCTTCATACTATAGAGATTATAAAGATCAACTTTTCTGCCCTGAGAATAAGTTTTTATGATGATAAGATTTCTTCCCTATCAATTACAAGAGTGTCAATTTTTTCACTCCTTCAGACAACTTTTTTCCTTCCAAGTATCTTCCTGATGTCCTGTACAATGTGTGTATTTGTCAAGCAGGGGCTAATCAGGAGAATGGTCAGTTTAGATTCTTCAGCAAACATTACCGCCGATTACCAGTGCTGCAATGATAAGAGTGTCAGTTTTTCTTCGTCATCCTAAACAATCTGCAAGTAACGTTTTTGCGTATATTTCTCAAGTAGTCCGATGGTCAGTTTAGGCCGTGGCTTTGTTTGCGCATGATTAGCGGCATTCGGTAATGTCTAGGGCTATTTTACTGATATTGGTGAGAATGTCATCAACTTTTTCATCACATTTTTTCCTCAACATAGACAATCGGCAAGTAATTGGCCAGTGTGTTTGTCAAGTAGTCCGATGGTCAGTTTAGGTTGTGGCTTTGTTTGCACGTGCTTAGCGGCATGCGCGCCTCATAGTGTCTTAGGCCAATTAGTCGTGTAAATATTGAACGTGGCTGTTGCATCTTCGTTTATCCTCTTAGCGTGTGCAACTGCGTGTCTGTGTGTTGTCACTTTCCTTCGCTTCCTTCTGCCTCAAGTGCCCGTCTTCCTGTAAGCCTGCCTGCGCCTGTATGCATGCATGTGTTTTCTCGCAATCTTCTTACGTACGGTGTACTTGCGCGCTTGACCAGCAGAGAATAACTAGCCTTTAGTCCACTAATTCATTTAAGTTAAGCCGATTACGGTATGAACGTCTGAACTTCATCGCCTTAGGGTCTTGAAACGTACCATTTTGTGTTTTGCATAAAGGAACAGCCTTAGATCGATTTATTGGATCATAGGATATTTTCAGATTAGAAAATCTTCGATAATTTGCAAATGTAGATTCATCGTAGCATTGCTTCAGTCGAATAGGCAACGGCCTAATAGGAGTGGATTCCTTTCTCATACAATAAACTCTTTCCAGTTCGTTCTTCTTCTTCTCGAAATGTTACTTCTTGATCAAATTAAGCAAGTCTTAGTGAACATATTTGACCCTTAGCTGATCTGTAATCAATTGATCAAAATCTTGCGCAATCTTACGCACATTAAATTATATACACAATAGGTCTATTCTTCTCTAAGTTAGTGCTCTTTGAGCTCATGCTCATATGTGAGAGTACACACGCAGCAGCACTTAGATGACGAAATATTACAATCTAAGGAGAGAGTACACAGATACTCTTGGAAACTGGACCGGAAAATGAAAATGCCCATTGCCATTGCAAGTGTGAGGGAAAGTAAAGAATGTATGTGAGTGGGCACATTTACAAAAGAAACAATTCTTGTGTCTATAGCTAAAAATCATGCACTATTTCGTCCATTTTAAGCCCTCGTTCTGTGTGTCTGACCAGGTGACTCATCAATGCATTGTTTAGGAACAAAACACGCAAAAAGTGACCACCTTCGCGGAAATTTGAGTGAAATTCAAGACTTCCCAATACAAATAATAATTGGACCTGACATTTCGTCCGCAGAAAAAGTCTAGACTGATCAAGAAACTTGAGGAAAAACATGATATTCCAAAACAAGTTTAATGTTTTATTATTATTCGTTTAGTCTTTGTAAATTCAGTGAAATCGGCGAGGCTAGAGCAATGTTGAGTTTGATAAAAAATAATTAATGAAAAAGATTATACTATGACAAAGAAGTTATTTGGGTCGTCGTTCAGTGGTACCATTGGTGACCCGAAATTGCCGTACGTCTCTAACATTGGCGGGTAGTCGGCCTTTCTAAAAATGGCAGTTTGTATATATCGTTACGTTGTTACACCATGACACGTAAATAGCGCTACATCAGTTAATGAATAGGTAGACTTCGTGAAGCTGAACATGCACCTAGTCATTTTGCACTGTTTCATGTAATGATAATCTACACACCACGATGTAGCAATATATATTCGTTATTCTAAAAATAACTTGGTTTCATTTTCCTTGTCTTGCAAACTTTACGTTTCCAGGTGATTTTGCAGATCACAACTTGAACTACATTGTTGTAATTAAATCACATCTGCTCGCTACCCACCCACTCATAATGTGTGAATTATAAAGTCGCGCTTTTTATATTGTGCTGATATTAAAGAAATAACTCGGGATATTTCATATTTAAACATAACATTTTGCCTCTTGTATACTTCACTAACAGATCTCAATCATCATTTGTAAACTTCACCAAAATTTATCTTTACTATATCTATAACACCATAGGTCTTGGCGAATTTTACAAATTGGCGGGATGTTCTTTGATGAATTATACTTGAAACCTAAACCTAAGGAACACTTTCGTCAGACGTAGAAAATATACGGAGAGCAGGTCGCAAAAACAAAACCATAGTTATGAAGTCTTCACGTGCAGTGGAAAATTCTGGGTCAAAGATACAAAATTGTGATTAACATATTGTGGGGAATAGGTCGCGTGATATTTCTGACGATCGTCCTCCTTAGGTCTGATGAAGCCTTAGAGTTTAAATGCGATTACTTGTTATTTCGTATTTGTTTGAAGAGATTGCTGAAATGGTCTCCACGGGCGTACGAGGTGGGCAGCGAATAGACGGACAGCGTCAGAAATAGCATCAACACCGCCAACAAATAGAGACCCAATCGAGACATTTTGAATTGTTAGCCAGTCTGAAATTTGACTTTCTTACAATACCAGACAAAAGAACTTTCAGTTAAAACGAAATAAAAATGTAGGAAACGGGGTCATAAAAAGAAGTTCTTATAGAAATTGATACATATGAGTATTCGAAGCAAGACTTTAGAGAGTATTTTGGCATAAGTGAATCCGCACAGGTGATTTGGCTTAAGTAATGACTGTGTCTAGCGAAACTTAAAATATCGCGAGATACGGCGATCTCTTGAGCATAGTTTTTTCAATAATAAAGTGATGTGTAATTTAAAAGCAATTATGAGAGCGCGGCTTTTAATAGAAAGAGACGATAATGACTTGTGGCGATCATATGTGTGTGAAACTAACAGAAACGATGAAATAAAGTGACTGGCGGAAAATGGGAAGAAATGGAAAACCGACGAATTTCGGAACAGGTGCACAATTAAACTGCGTAGATTACGAGAGGCTTCAAGTCAAAAGTCAACAAAACCAAGAAAGGGAGGACGGCCCCCTCAATAAATGAATTGCAAATGAATGAAGCACGAAGGTTAATGGAAATTGACGTTAACCAACAAGCATCAGCCGGGATTCTGCCAATCGTTTGCACATCATCTTAGAAAATAGAAAACAACAGAGCTTAACTCCGGGAAAATATCAATTATCTTCAAACATTAATTCCCACAGGTAAAAGAGCAGGTACGAAATATTTTTATCTACGGAAGGAGATAAGTATACAGACACAGAAAATTTATGCCTATCCATAGTTGAAAAAAATTATGAGGTAAGAAATTTCTTTTGAGTGTATTGCAAGTTCAGATATTGTCAATGACCGATTACTTGAGGCAAACTAAACGATGCACAAATTCAAATATGCAGAGTATGCATTCCATAATATCAAATAGTCGTCAAAGTCATCCTTTGAATTGGCAAATTGTAGTCTATTCGTTTGCAAACAACGTTCCAATTTTTATTCATCAAATGTTCTTTCATTTTTGTCTCAAATAATCGGACACTAACAATACACCTTTTTCGATACATGCGGGTACTCCTGATGCCAAAAACAAAACTTCAACTTCAATCTTATCTTTAAAACAGCATGCAAAGTGCTTCAATTTTAACTGAAAAAGAAGAGTTCAGTTTAGTAAATAACTTCAAATCTAAACTTCAACCTCTCAGGACGGACAAATAGGAATAATATGGAGCTTGGATATCTCCCTTTTTCTGGAAACTCCAGAATACAATATGCATGGAATATTATAGAGACGTCATCTTTTGAGCCCTGTCTGTTTTCAAAGATTCTATCATGCAACAAACACATGAAATGCATTAGTTACATCATTATTAAATAGCCATATAAAAATAAGACGTCCTAGAAATCTTCAGCGCTAAATTTTAGTCAAACTCTCTTGTATATATAATTATCAATAATATTTATCATTAGAGGAATTCACAAGTCATACCATTGTTATTTAATAATACTAATTAGTAGGTATCTAGAGAAAATATAGCTAGTCCTGAAAATCTGCTCCGATGCGAAACTTGTGTAAAGTACTTTAATAAAATGTATCATTAGAGCAGATTTGTAATTTAATCATAGCATTACTCAACACCATTATAAATATACTTTTCCCGTCGACTAATACGAAATATGAATGAAAGAAACGTAAAATTCCTAGATATTTAAATGAAATCACCGATAATTAGATAAAGGCCGCATGAGAGCGAAAGGTGAAACGCCCTAAGTCTAATGGTGGAGATGAAGTTAAATGAATATGGGAATATGAATTGTTTACAACTTATCAATAGGTAGAGAGTGCATTTCTCGTCAGATATTATGACTTTTAGAAAATTAGAAAAGTATTTTATTTTTCTTAACAAAACTAACCTCGTCTTTGAATTAAAGGTTCGAGTTGAGGCGCTCTGAATTTGACATATTCTTGGTTAGAGAAAGAACGGGAATGTAACAATTAATTCAAAAATTCCCAAGTTCAACTCAACATCACAATAATCTCTGAACAAATAAATATTTAGGATGGTTTTGACTTTAGGCCTAAAATTTTAAAATTTGACCTCAAAAATTGAAGTCGAGATGGAAAAGTTTTCCACTTCATACGTTTCCGCTTTTGATTCTTTCGAGCTCAAAATCCCACCATCTTAATAGACTTTCGAACATGAGTTAAATTGGAAATTTCTGTGTGTGAAAGTTGCGCAGTGAGAAAGATGAAAACGCGGCATAAAATATGTATTAATTTGCTGACGATACCAAAGAGCAAAGGGGGATATGAAAGCTTAAAGACATAATAAAATTAAAGAGATACTGCAGAGCAAGATACTAGACCATTTTGCCTATTAGCATGACTAAGTCACAATTTTTATGCATATCTTTACTATGTTTTGAAAATAATAAATCGACATCCAACGTTAATGAAATTTTTGCATCTATTTAAGCGCAATTTTGCACGAGATGAATAGTATTATTTTGAGTAGAGAACCAGGCCTCGGCCTAAATTGAAATTTAACGCCTTGGGTTAATTTCCGATTTGGGTAAATAGGGAACGCTTTTTCAAAGATGAGTGTTTTTGTCAACAAAGATAAATCATGCATTGTCATATACTTGATTAGCATTTAAGTTTTACAATAATGCAAGACAGTTATGGTGAACAATTTCAGGTACAACTTCTCACGTAGGTACTTTGCAATTTTTTACACAGGTTCTTCAAACAGTCTATTACGAAGCATTCCAGTTTTTTCTGATGACAAATTTGGTCACTGATAGAAGGAAAGGAAGAGAAAAAAGAAGTCTGATGGTTTGGCGGTTTAGGTAAAATTGTTAAGCAGCTTCTGCACTGTGTAGAATTACTCTTCATCGATGAAATGAAGTGGAGGCAATTTTCTAATTTCTGCTTTCTTCAACCATATTGTCACCAGCACACTTTTTCCACCCATACCTAATCAATTCAAACCGTCGTCAGTCGGTCAGTAATATGAGAATAGTCGAAACTAACCGCCTTCACTTTTACCTATAATTTGATTTTCGTTATTCTCTCTATTCAAGTTTAATCAATGTCTGTTATATACCATGTGACTAGAGTATACATATTATTATGCGTAAGTTCGAATATTGACGCTGAATCACGATCTAAGAGTGAATATGATTCTAAGCCTAACATTTTGTTCATCATGGCCGACGACTTAGGCTATGCAGATTTAGATTGGAAAGATCCTACGTAATTTCTTAGATCAATTCAAAGATTTTGAACATTTTTCAGACTGTTCACACCTAACCTAAGGAAATACGCGTTTCACGAGAACACAGCCTATATGACCAACTCCTATGTATCTCAACTATGCACCCCGTATGGCGCTATTTTACCAATTACTAAATCTAGAAGTTTTCCAGGACCAGAAGTGCATTCATGACTGGATATTATCCGTTTCGAACGGGGACTCAGGTAAGGTTCCAGAACATCTCAAAATAGATATAATTTGAAGAAGAAACGGCTTGAAAGTTCCAGAACTTATAAGAATGGACTTTTTAGAATGGAGTCTTCCTGCATATGGAACCCTCTGGGGTACCGGTGGTGTTTCCTTTCGTTCCGGAAAACCTTCGATCCCTCGGTTACTCAACCTATCTCATCGGAAAATGGCACCTCGGCTACTGTAAACGTGAATTTCTACCTACGCGTCGAGGATTCGATTATTTTTACGGCTTCTACGGCCCTCAGTCGGGCTATTTTAATCATAGCGCTGGTATTTTTTATCTTCAATAAATCTACAGCTTATAAAAGTAGTCGAAGCAATTGCATCGTTATATTAGCAAAATAGAAGAAACCTTTCGCTACCAACTCCTAGCCTATTCGTATTCAACTTCTTTTGTCAGCTTTCCAATGGGTTTTCCAAATTTATGAAATTCAAGATCAATACCACCGAGATCTAAATCGAGTTGTAAAAGGGTTGGACCTGTTCGAAGAGCCTGGAGACGGAAGTAGCACCCCTGACTTTACAAAGAATGGAATTTATTCGACGGTATTCAAATATAACTTGATTTTTACAAGATTGCAAAAAATTCCAGGACCTATTCACGAACCTGACGATAGATATGATCGAGTCTCATAATAAAACGAAGCCTTGGTTTTTATGGCTATCATACCAAAGCGTCCATCCACCTTTGCAGGTAAGGATGGTTGTTTTTAAAATTAAAATAAATTATTTACGGTCCCCAAAATGTACAAGCAATACTGCTCAAGAATTTCTGATCATGCAAGGAAATTATATTGCGGTTGGAAGAAGCTATAAATTTCAAAACCCACAATAAACTTAATGTTTTAGCAATGCTAACCGCTATGGACTTTGCTATAGAAAGACTGATAAATTATCTGAAGCAAGCGAACCTCTACCACAATACTGTCATCATTTTTACGAGTGATGTAAGGTGAAAAAAATTGTGTCTCAAAAAAATTAGAGCAAATTTTTTAGAACGGCGGTACAACCCAATTTGGGGCTTCTAACGCGCCTTTGAGGGGTGAGAAGGATACCTTATGGGATGGCGGCACCAAAACTACAACATTTATTCATTCCCCTAAACATATCAAGAAAGGCGGTGATAGGGATATGTAATAATATTTTAAATATCTAAAATATTCACAAAATAAGAACAACTTAGGTTCTTCCACGTAGTGGACTGGCATGCTACTTTGTTAGATATTGCTGGGATGAAAATGGATTCATATGGTAAAAGATTACCAAAGAAATTGGTAGAGTTACCAAAATAGCACAGGAGATGGTATCAATCAGTGGGACTACGTAAGGACGGGTGAAGCGAAAATGAGAAGGTTTCAGTTCGTCTATAATATCGACTCTCATGGTAGCGCGATTAGGTTAGTAACCGTAAATCTTCATCTTTGGATGAATAATAGAGAACTTCTCCGTTTGACGGGAACAATGACAAGTTTTTCAGAGATGGAAACTACAAGCTGATTCTAGGAAATCCAAGCCGAAAAATGCGCTCTGAGCCAGGCAGAGTTAGGCTTTTCAATATTTCAGGTTAGACTAAAAGTCATCAAGATGAGAGATCATCTTATAGAAAACTGATTAAAAGTTTAACGATGATATGCATTTAAATGGAAAATACGAAATTTCATTAATTGAAATAAGTTGATGGAAAATTTTTAACAATGGCATGAAATTCAACGAATTGGTATGCATAGAAGGAAGTCTAAGGAATTAATGAAAATGTACAAGCGATTAGGAAAACTAAACTAGTATATTTATATTAAATTAAAGAATGAATTTTAGAAGACCCATCTGAGTCGAATGATATTGCTAGATCGAATCCGAAGTTGGTTAGAAGGTAATCTCGAATTTTTAAGAACTATTATATAAATCTAAGCTTCAGGCTATTAGCGAAGATCAAAGAATTGAAGTCCTATATGCATAAAAATGTCCGAAAACCCCTGAGTTTAATGGGTGCACCAGAGCGATTTAATGGTACATTTGGTACGGGATGGTGTGAAAAATAACTTAGACATTAAAATTTCAAATTCATATGCTAGAATTTTAGTAATTATGTTTTTAGATCTGAAATAAAGTTTAAAATTCATCGAAGTTTCATTCATGCTTAAATATAGACGTTTCGCAAGAATGCTGTCTCTTAGAATCTCGATGTAAAAAGAATTCTCGAGTTATTATGCAAAAGTTTCGATGGAATCCGCAAATTCTTGGGGATTTTAAGGGCTTAATGAAGTGACCACTTCCAACGAACAAGTAGATTCGAAATTCAAGTACATCTTATTTATCGCCCAGAACAAACATCAAAGCAAACACATAGAGTAGGAGGGTCTTATCAAGGGATTTAAACCTAAAGTTGGAGTTTCACGAATCAACATGACTTATTTTATCATTTCACACGAGATCTTTGTGTCGAATAAATAACGATCTTTGAGCAATGAGATATATCTGGGTACAATGAAAATTGCCTGTTATGTTAATTTCTAGCCATATTGTAGGATAAATATTAGCAAAAATCGTGGTTTGTAATCTATTCATCAAGAGCTTTCGGCCTCCTGTATTCGTATACGGCTGTATTTACAGGCGGATCAGGCCAAACGAGAGATAAACATACGGTTTGTATTCACATACGGATGACTGAAACTGTTTACTTTCGCACAACCGCTCGCAATTTCTTCGATACTTCGAAGCATTGGAACATTATCTCGGAAAATGTTCGATTTTCTTCATCAAGGTAGCAGAATTTGAGTTGGTTTAGGTTTGGACAAACAAGTTACATATTGTGGTCACTTCTGAACATTTACAGAGAAAGCTATAGCCTATAGGATTTGGTAGGGTTACCGTCATTTCAAATTATGGTATATCTTCTGAAGGTAATTTTATATCGATTTTGTTTGGGATTTGGCATTTATGGAATCTCAAAATAGCATATCGGCTTTCTACAGAGGAAAGGTTTGATTTTATGCTAATTCTTAAAATGCAGTAATTCGAATAAGCAAATTCATATATCTTATTGATAGGAAACATATTTACACATCATTTACCCTGACTGTTCTCTGCGCTTTTATCGCGTTCCATCTCACTCTCTCATTCTAATCGTGTCTCGCTCTTTTCTTCTCTCCGTTTTCTAATGTCTTTCTTTCTCACCCCATTATTTTTCTTTTCTTCTTTCTTTCGTTGGAAATGTCATTTTGAACTTTATTCTTTTCCTGTAATTGAATTTTTGATTTCTTTTTTGAAAGCTAATTTCAGGATTTGCAGAATGTCGTACTCGAGGCTTTTGAAGTCGCTAAACGTCAAAGGCAATCAGTATCGGTACTACGATTTGCCATCGTTGAATGATCCGAGATACAGTGAGTTTCCGATAAATTTGTAAGAATCGAGAATCTGAAAGATTTTAGAACTTTAGAAATACTAACAATGCCGAAAACCTTAGAAACTTATTTTTCCCTTTAATTTTTGAAAAACTTGTGGACAAATATAAATGTTTTTGACAAATTTTAAAAATTAGAAAAAAAAACTTATTTTTAGACAAGCTCCCAATTTCGATCCGGTACTTGCTAGAGGCTGCTGTGCGCCACTGCGACGAGTTCCATGTTTTGGAAAAAGACGTCGAAACGATCCTCGACTGGGAGAAGACTCAGCATGAGCAGAAGGAGATCCCCTTCAAACCGGGCAGGGTTATTCTGCAGGTAATTTAAAAATTAATTCTTTTATCTAGAAAAATTGAAGATGGATTTAAAATTGGAAAAAAATCGAACAGAACCATTTTACAGGTATATTCGAAGGTTTTTTTTTATTTAATAATTTAGAATGAAACGATCGTCTAAAAACGATTTTTTTTCGATTTTGATATGACTTGATTTTTATTGTGGGTTTCCGATTCTTGATGAAAATGAAAAATGGCGCATCTTTTCACACGCACAAAGATGAAAAAGTTTGATATACACGCTTCCTTATTTTTGTGCGTACAAAAATGTATTATTTTTCACTTTTATCAAGCAATCGGAGGTCCACAATATTTTGGAACTTGAAAAGACGATTTATTTTTTAGAAATGTTTGAGGTAATTGAAGATCAGATTTAATACTCTATTGTTTCCGAGATGAATCCTTGCAAAGAAAAGGGGAAGAGATACCAGCGAACCTTAGCTATGTGCCTGCTCGTTTTTGCTTTCTGCTCCCTCTTATTTCCCTCAGTCTGGATGCGTGCGTCTCGCAGGTTATAGACGCAGAGTGCATATGAAAGGCTCATCTCGAGGACAATGGGGAGAGTATGATGTTAGAAATAGAAGATGACCAAATTTTTGCAAATCTAAATAACCATTTTTTGAATATTGCCTTTTTCAGGATTTCACCGGAGTCCCCGCGGTGGTTGATCTCGCCGCCATGAGAGACGCTGTTCAGCAGCTCGGTGCGGATCCGTCGAAAATCAACCCCGTCTGCCCCGTAGATCTGGTCATCGACCACTCGGTTCAGGTCGATCATTATGGAAAGTAATAGATTTTTAAAATAAAATTATTTTATAAAACCCTTTTTTTAATTTATCGAATTTTCAGATTAAAACATGTTGATAAAATAGAAAGATTCGATATAACTCCAGAAAAATATCTTTTTACTCGATGAAAAAAACTTGATATACAAGAAAAACCTAAATCTTCTAAAAACGCGATTTTTATAAGAAAAAATAATAAATTCCAGCCTGGAAGCTCTGGCCTACAACCAGACGATGGAATTCGAGCGAAACAAGGAGCGATTCAACTTCCTCAAATGGGGCTCGAAGGCCTTCTCCAATCTGCTGATTGTTCCCCCTGGGTCTGGAATCGTGCACCAGGTCAACCTCGAGTACTTGGCCAGGACTGTTTTTGTTGATAAGGTTCGGTTTAACGATCAGAATAATCACTTCTTGAAAAAATGCGAAATTCTACTGCATAAAACGATAAAAACGGAGAAGAAATTTTGTGGAAAATAAATATGAAATAATAAATGAGATTTCCCATGTTGCTTCTTTATATTTTGACGAAAGTCATTTCAGTTCTAAATTTTTTTAGAAAAAAAATAAGACCAAATAAAAGTTACAGCATCAAATCAACTAATTTCAGGACGGCATTCTGTATCCTGACTCGGTTGTGGGTACTGACTCGCATACGACGATGATCGACGGAAGTGGAGTGCTGGGATGGGGCGTGGGTGGTATTGAAGGAGAGGCCGTCATGCTCGGACAGCCCATCTCTATGGTCATTCCAGAGGTTCGTTTTTCTTCTTTATTTTTGAAAGTCTAAAGTAAGAAAGCTGCAGCGATTTTTATAATGGGAAAAATAGTCGAAATAGTCCAGCATTTTGATAGAGAATATGAAGGAGGATCTTTAGTTACATTTTTTTTTTTAAATACACGATTAAAGAACGAAATTGCAGACTTAATTTTCGAAAAGTTACATTTAGAAAATACGAATATTTCAAAGTCCGCGCTTCAGGTGGTCGGCTATGAACTCGTCGGAAAACTCGGCAATTTGGTAACGGGCACTGACCTCGTTTTGACGATCACAAAGAATCTCCGCGATTTGGGCGTCGTTGGCAAATTTGTGGAGTTCTTTGGCAGTGGTGTGGCAAATCTTTCTATCGCTGATAGGTAAAAAAAATATATGTATATATGTTAATTTTAAAGTTAGCCCTTTTTATTTGATTGAAAATTTTTATTAAAAATCTATCCCATTCCTATATGTGGTCAAAGGTAGATATTTTTAGACGTCGTTTGCTATTTACATCTAAGCAAAATTTTCGATCGTTTTTTAATTAGGAAAGGTTAATTTTGGAATGGAATATAATGTTCAGAGCCACAATCGCAAATATGTGCCCCGAATACGGTGCCACCGTTGGATTTTTCCCAGTTGACCAAAGGACGATCGACTATTTGGCACAGACTGGACGATCCGAGGAGTATTTGAAGGTATTTATTTCTCGACTTTTAAAAGCGACATTTGAAAACGTGATTTTCAGAGAGCTGAAGAGTACCTCAAGGCAAATCAACTCTTCGTGGACTACGCCGACCCCAATTTTAGACCTAATTACACCAAGGTTAGATTTTTTATCTCGTTATTTTTTTAATCTATAATTTTCAGATCCTGAAACTCGACTTGGGTACCGTCGTCCCCTCTGTTTCTGGCCCGAAAAGACCTCACGACCGAGTCAATTTGGCTGATCTGCATAAGGACTTTACTGAGGGTCTTACCGCCAAAGTTTCTTTCAAAGTAAGCAAATTTTATTTAAACAATTAAATTTAATATTCACTGTTTTAACTTCAGGGATAATCGTAAGTGTCCTAAATTTAGATGAAATGTGACACTTTTCAAAAATCTTAAGAAAACGATTTTCAGGGATTCGGCCTGGCTTCTGAAGAAACTGCCAAGGGAGGCGATGTTACTAGAAACGGGAAAACTGCTCGTTTGACGCATGGCTCAGTGGTCATCGCAGCGATCACTTCGTGCACGAACACGTCGAACCCGAGTGTCATGTTGGCGGCGGGTCTGGTCGCAAAGAGGGTAGGATTTTTACCAAAAATCAAAATGTATTTATTTTCTTTTAAAAATATTTTTAAAGAAATAAAATTTAAGCCAAAAACCGATGAATTGTTCTTCGAAAATTAATATAAACTAGTAGTTTGGCTAAGAAGGTAAAGATTTATAGCCTTGTTAAAGTTATTTTTAAAAATCTAAAAAGACGAACTTTCTAGGCTATCGAACTAGGGCTAAGCGTACAACCGTTCGTGAAAACTTCCCTATCTCCCGGTTCTGGAGTCGTGACGAAATACTTGGAGGCTTCGGGTCTGCTGCCGTACCTCCAACAATTGGGCTTCCACATTGCCGGCTATGGATGTCAAACTTGCATCGGAAATTCCGGACCTTTGGATGACGACGTAGCGAAAATTATCGAGGAGGTTGGATTTCAAAAGACGAAATTTTGAAAAATTAACCCTTTCATTTTTTCTAAAATACATATATCTTTTATTTGGAAGATAGATTGTTGCTTTCTTCTAGTTTTTTTTAATAAGATTTTTTCAGAATAACCTCGTCGTGGCCGGCGTTCTATCTGGAAACCGAAATTTCGAGGGCAGAATTCACCCACATGTCAGGTATTTATTTTGTTAAATGTGTGTTTCATCAAAATGAGATTTTCAAATTTCAGAGCGAATTACTTGGCGTCTCCCCCCTTGGCCGTGGTCTATGCGATCGCTGGAAACGTGGGGATCGATATTAATGGCGTGATCGGTAAAATTTCAAAATCTTAAAATGGTCACTTTAAAAATTTTCAACAGTCTAATTTCCAATTTAGAGAAATCGATTTTTACATGTTGTTTTTCTTACCGAATCTTCTATTCAGACTTTTAGTCAGAATAAAAACTATAGGGGAGGGGGTATGCAAATCAAAATTTTTCTATAGAAAGTTGATACATAGGGGGTAGTACTCAGGATGGTCTCTGGCTTAAACCATACACCAGATCGGCTAAAAAATGGGCTTCTAGAAAAAGACCGGTTTTTTTTCTTTTCCTATCTTGCCTCCCCATACTATTTCTTAGAAAAACCGATCTTTTCTATGAGCCTAAAATTTTTAAGATTCGAATTTTTCAGCCAAAACCCCTGATGGCAAAGACGTTCATCTTTCTGATATCTGGCCCACTCAAGAGCAGGTCGCCGACTTCGAAGAGAAATACGTCAAGCCGCAATTCTTCAAGGAGGTAATAACTCGGAGTTAATTATCCTAATTAACTATTAAATCACCATAGGCAATTTTTATCACCCAATTATCTTCCAGGTCTACGCAAACATTGAGACAGGCTCGCCTCAATGGCAAGAGCTTCAAGTTCCTCCAGCCAAACTCTATCCTTGGGACGATAAGAGCACCTACATCAAGAAGGTGCCCTTCTTTGATGGAATGGTAAAATTTCTTTTCAGTCTAATTTAGTTTATGCGACTTTTTCAGACCACCGATCTCCCTCAGGAAAAACCCATCGAGAACGCCTACGTTCTGCTGAATCTGGGAGATTCCGTCACGACGGACCACATTTCTCCGGCCGGGTCGATTTCTAGGGTATTGTTTTTAGAGATTTTTTTTTGTATCTTTTAGTAAATTTCGAATTCAGACCTCTCCCGCAGCGCGATTCCTTATGGAGAGAGGCACCGCTCCGAAGGATTTCAACACTTATGGGGCGAGACGAGGAAATGATGAGGTAGAATTTCACTCTTGAAAAGCGACCAAAAATTTACAAAACGGGGAACAACTTGAAAATTTCCAGGTCATGGCCCGCGGCACGTTCGCCAACATTCGTCTCGTGAACAAGCTCATCCCCAAAGTCGGGCCTCAAACTCTCTTCGTCCCAACCGGGGAAATTCTCGACATTTTCGACGCTGCAGAGAAATACAAGAATTTGGGCGAACAGGTATTTTTGATAATTAATAAAATAGTAAAGAAAAACTGCAATAGTCCTTTTTACTTACTACACTATTAATTATCGTATTTTTTCAATATTATAAAAACACAGGTTAAATTCAGGTCATCATTTTGGCGGGCAAGGAATATGGATGTGGCTCTTCAAGAGACTGGGCGGCGAAGGGACCATATCTGCAGGGCGTTAGAGCGGTAAAGATAGAAGGATTTGATATATCCCGAGTTTTCATATATCTTGAAGAGTTTTTCATATAGCTGGCCCTGTAAAATTCACCATTTATTTTTCTCATTTCTCTCATTTGCCTACACACCCTACCCTCAAAATCTGGTGGATTTTACAAATGGGGCGGTCATGGTGAACTGGTGAGTTTTACAGGAAGCTCGTACAGCTAAATTAGAGAACCTCAAATATTTTTGAAAATGATTTCATATACACCAGAAGGAAAGAAAACATAATATTACTCTAAAAAAGTGATTTCATATATCCCTTTTATTTGATGGTTCAGGTTATCGCGGAGTCCTTTGAACGCATCCACCGATCCAATTTGATCGGCATGGGAATCGTCCCCCTACAGTATCAGGCGGGAGAAAATGCTGAGAGTTTGGGACTGACTGGAACTGAGCAATTCAGGTATAAATAGTATTCAAAATATAGGTTTTTGAGAAAAAACCTTTACAGTTAAATTATCTTGGAAAAGTATAAATTGTTAAAAAAAAACGTATGTTTCTTCAGCATTGACATTCCGTCCGATTTGAAACCCGGTCAACTTCTGGACGTCAAAACTTCTAAAGGCCAGACTTTCAAAGTCCTTTGCCGATTCGACACTGAGGTCGAGCTGACCTACTACAGACATGGAGGCGTTCTCAAGTACATGATCAGAAAGCTCATTCAATAGAGGGATTTTATCGTTTTTAACAGAAATATTCATGTTTTATCACTAGTCTATCGAGAATTTGATCATTATTTATGATTTTCTTTATCTTATCACTAGGGTATAGATTATGAGTCTTGTTACTCGTAGAAATTATTGTGATTTGAATTTCGAGGTTCTTGCCTTCACTCAGATATGCTCGTGCAACCAGTATGTTTTATCACTTTTATAGAAGAAACCATATCAGGGAATAAACGTTTTAAATTGGGAACAAATTTGGGAGCATTCGTCCTCTTATTTAGGAACATTCTCGAAAATGTAGATAAGAAAAGATCGATTGGGGGAAATGGTATCTTTCTAACCCTTCAACATACTGTTTTTTCTTTAACAGCAAGAAAATCTTTTTCATCTCTATTTTCTTCATGCTATTTTAACCTGATGAAGAAATAGCGTGGGAATATGGAGAGGGAAAAAGTTGCCTCGCTTAGAGGGTGGGACGCAGTGATCAGGTCATTGCTTGCGCGCACCGCGAGCGGCCTTAGACATACATTCCTATATTGCTATTGATTGACGGGTAGAGCAAGGTGAAGGACTTTCCGTCTCTCAAAAAGCAACACTATACCCCATCCTCTCGCTCACTCCTATTTTCTATCTTCTCCTTCGTCCTCTCATAGGTCTCGACACGAGGCCACACCCCCTGACTCGACAGAATTCGGCCCAAAACTGCCCTGCTTTCCTTCTCCCCACATTTTTATCGGATTTTCGAGATTTCAATTTGATTCGCACCACTTTTTGTCTGTAGGATCTTATCACCGATGAATTGATTGATATCTAACCATAGTCAGAATTGACTACTTCATGAAAATGTTCATAGTTCGTTGTAGAATTTCATTCAAACATCTTACCTAAATTTTCATTAGATCTGAAAATATGATATCTTCAGAAAGTTTCATTCTTCCGAAATGAGATCTCTAAACTGACTAACATTTATCTCCTTTTATGTCTCAGGCAATAAAACGTTATGTATCATTGAGTTGAGATTGCATAAGATTACGTAATCTCTATAAAGGCTCGTGATCCCTGGCGAAGCCTCTCATCTGGTGTTTTCGATCTTGAAGCTGATCTCAACGATTTTAGGGTAACTGTTCATTCCTGCTTCCTCTCTAGCAACCTCATCAACCAGCAATGGGCAAGGAGAAGATCCATATTAACATTGTCGTCATCGGCCACGTCGACTCCGGCAAGTCCACCACCACCGGACACTTGATCTACAAATGCGGTGGTATCGACAAGCGTACCATCGAGAAGTTCGAGAAGGAAGCCCAGGAGGTACGTTTGAAAAATAACAGGTTTCTTGAGAGAGAAACAAATCTTTGTTCTTGAAAAGATAGTCTTACCGTTTATGAAATTCGAGTTTCAAAGAAGAGATATTCTCTCTGTAGGAGCAGTATTGTTTAAATAAAATTATAAGTTGTCTTCCAGATGGGTAAGGGCTCGTTCAAGTACGCCTGGGTGTTGGACAAACTCAAGGCCGAGCGTGAGCGTGGTATCACCATCGACATCGCTCTGTGGAAGTTCGAGACCGCCAAGTACTACATCACCATCATTGACGCCCCCGGACATCGTGACTTCATCAAGAACATGATCACTGGAACCTCCCAGGCTGACTGCGCCGTGCTCGTCGTCGCTTGCGGAACTGGTATATAGAAATTGCGAGAAGAGAGAAAACATTGCAATTTTAGGTGAGTTCGAGGCCGGAATCTCCAAGAACGGACAGACTCGTGAGCACGCTCTGCTCGCCCAGACCTTGGGAGTCAAGCAACTGATCGTCGCCTGCAACAAGATGGACTCCACTGAGCCGCCTTTCTCCGAGGCTCGATTCACCGAGATCAAGAATGAGGTCGGAAAAAAGAATGAAAAATAAAAAAAAAAACTCGTGGGAAATCATGAAATTTTCGCAAGAAAAATCTCAATTTTGCAAGAAAGGATAGAATTTTTAGAGCGATCTCTGAAAGAAAAAAATGAAAATCTTTAAAAGAAACGTATATATATTCTAATTTTTGAAAATAAAAATTTGCAGGTGTCCAACTTCATCAAGAAGATCGGCTACGACCCGAAGGGCGTCCCCTTCGTGCCCATTTCGGGCTTCAACGGCGACAACATGCTCGAGGCCTCACCCAACATGCCCTGGTTCAAGGGATGGGACATCGAGCGCAAGGACGGCAACGCTTCCGGCAAGACCCTGCTCGATGCTCTCGACGCCATCATCCCACCTCAGCGCCCCACCGACAAGCCTCTCCGTCTCCCACTCCAGGACGTCTACAAGATTGGAGGTAAACATTGAAGAAAAAGTTTAATATTAAAAGTAAAATTTAGGCATTGGAACTGTCCCCGTCGGACGTGTGGAGACTGGTATCATCAAGCCAGGCATGGTCGTCACCTTCGCCCCCCAGAACGTCACCACTGAAGTCAAGTCCGTCGAGATGCACCACGAGTCTCTGCCCGAGGCCGTCCCAGGAGACAACGTTGGTTTCAACGTGAAGAACGTCTCCGTCAAGGACATCCGCCGTGGTTCCGTCTGCTCCGACTCCAAGAACGACCCAGCCAAGGAGGCCCGCGCCTTCAACGCCCAGGTCATCATCATGAACCACCCCGGACAGATCGCCGCCGGCTACACGCCCGTGCTGGATTGCCACACTGGTAAGTAAATGAGGTCAAGGAATTGGGAAAATAGATCAATTGTAGCCCACATCGCTTGCAAGTTCAACGAGCTCAAGGAGAAGGTCGACCGCCGTACCGGAAAGAAGGTCGAGGACAGCCCCAAGGCCCTCAAGAACGGTGATGCCGGAATTGTCGAGCTCGTCCCCACCAAGCCACTCTGCGTCGAGGCTTTCACTGGTAAGCGAGTTCGTCGAAAAGGTGAAAATGAATGAGAATTTACAGACTACGCTCCCCTCGGACGTTTCGCCGTGCGTGACATGAGGCAGACGGTCGCCGTCGGTGTCATCAAGTCCGTCGACAAGAGCGAGGGTTCGGGTGGAAAGGTGCGCAAGCAAAATTGGGGATAATTTGAAATAAATTATTTTAGGTCACCAAGGCCGCCCAGAAGGCTGGCGCCGCCGCTGGCAAGAAGAAATAAGAGTCGAGGATAATAACTGGAATATCAGCAATTTTTATTGTTCTTTTCTAAACAAGCATTCTTGCATCTTCTAATATGATCCATCAAAGACAGAAAACGGTTGAAACTTGAATGTTTTCTTTTCTTGTTGATTTTGAACCATTTGATTCTCTTTCTGAGATATGATTTTCTTTCCTAACTTTATTCATTTTCCTAATTTAAAATTTTGTGTTTGGTTATTGTCTTTGTTTTGTTTTCTTCTTGACGTCGTTCTGAGAGATTTTTGATATGTGGCGGCCTATTTGGTACCAAGAAGTTACCGTTTTTGGTAAATCATCCAAAATAGTACCATTTTGGTAACAAAGCCCTTCTTCAGTAGCAGGAAGCTCCATTTTTATCATCTATTTTTCCAAAAATTCTCCAATTCCCCTTTAATTTAAAACTGTTTTAATTTTCAAAATTCCCCAAACAGTTTTCCTTTTAGTCCATAAAATTTCCATAAATTTTTATCATCTCTTTCTATTGTTTCTCCATTTTACGGATAAATAAAGTTTCTGTTAAAACTTGTTCTTTATTTTTGAAAACATTACCCAAAACAACAAAATTTCAGAATAAATTGAGAAGTATTGCAAGGTGCTTGAGAAAGATACCCGAATCAAACTGACTTGGAAGCCAGATATTGCATAGTTTTGGAGGAAAAGGTGGATTTAAAATCACAAAGTTAAAGTTAAGAAGTGATTTTCTTAGAGAAGTTCTTGGAAATTCAACACAACCATTCAAAGCGTTCATAATTATGAGCAACGTTAAGAGGATCTAGATAAAATAGGGGAAGTTATGCGTAGATTCATGAGATTTTGCTGAGGATTTTTTTTAAAATCAATCTCCTATCATTATGAATGAAACTCTTCTTAGATCATAAAGGGTAAGTGATATGACTGAAAGCTTGAAATTAGAATTCAGAAAACAGAATAATCGCCTAAATGCTATAAATTATAAATGCAATTGAACTGAAAAATCCTATACAAAATTGCTGAATTTGAAGTCATTATTGTGAAGTAGTCTATCGTGCTCCGTCTTTCTCTAGTAGATGACCGCTTTCTCCGCCTCTGAAAATATTGATTTTAACATTTATGCTAGTTTCTTTTTATTTTACCTTCCAGCCTCGACGTCCTTCTCCCTCCTGTTGGCCCTTCTGCCCAAGCAATTCAGACAGATGCAGGCGATCACTCCGCAGCCATTCAGAGCGTAGCAAATCAGGTCGATGACCAGCAGAAGGAACAGTAAGGCAACTCCTGCAGCAATCGCAATTTTGGTTGTCGAGAAGAGCTCCGAGGTTTCAGTTGGCTTGTCTGAAATTTGGAGTTTGTTGATTTGAATATTCGATTAGCGAATTGAAAGACCCTACCGTCAGTCTCATGCTCGATCTGCATAGCCTCTCCCCAGCCAACTTCATTCTGCGCTGCTACGCTGACTCGATAGTAGGTGTGAGGTTTGATATGGGTCAATTCGAGCTGGTTTTCCTCTGGGCCAACTTCAACGACGAAGGGGGTGCCGATGTCTTGGCGGCTCTTGTCCGAGTCAGATTCCGAGTCCTTATCAGTAGTGTCGTCATCGAACTCTTGGCTGCCAGTCTTCTCAGTGTCAGACTCTTCTTCTTCTTCTTCTTTTTGGTTCTCCTGGCTTTCTGCCTTCTCTTGACTGCTGATAGCTGTCGTCATCTCTTCAGAAACATTCTTCTCTTCTTCTTCGTCATCTTCAGAGTCTGCTGTCGTTGTCTCTTCCGAATTTGCAATGTTGTCATCGTTGTCTTCGTTATCAGATGCCAGTTCCTGGACGATGATGCGGTACCCGGTGATTTCCGCGCCATGGTCATTCGGGACACCCCACTCCACTGTGCATCTCTCCTCGCACTCCATCGTCACGATCTCAGGTGGTTCAGGAGCTGAAATTTTGGACTTAAAGCAATGTTTAGTTTATTTTTAGCACCCCAAGGGTTGGTTGTTTCCAGGGCGGTTTCCTCTGAGAACTCCGACTCTCCGGCTTCGTTGATCGCCCTCACTCGCACCATGTATTGAGAGTTGGGCTTCAGATTTGGAACGATGGTTTCGTTTTCTGAAGAAAACACTTCTTATTTCAGGAGTTTTTGATGAACATACCAAATTTGGACCGTTCGACTCTAGCATCCTTCCAGTCGAAATCGCCTTCCATTTCTTCCATGTTTGCGATGGCGAATTCCATTTCGGTCGGTCGGCTCTCTTCATCGTCGTACAATCCATCAGCGAAGAAGCATCTGCCGTAATTGGGGGTGACCATCTTCTTGCAGTCGACTCCTCGGGGTGTTGGGGGGATCGCTAGAATTTTTTTTTTTTATATTCTTCGTAGATACTCAAATTCAAGAAATTCGTATAAAGCCGCTTATCTGTTACTCTGTAAAGGGGCGTTCAGGCTTTGTTCGCTCTAGGACGAGCATTAGGAAATAGCGTTGTTCGGCAAGAGAGTACAAAGAACATGGCTTCTCCGCGCTCTCATAATGAACAACCCTATTTCTCGATGTTCGCCATAGAATGGACAAAACATGAGCGTGCCCTAAAAGTCAAACTTACCGATTCTCACAACTTCAATCGTTTTCTCTATCTTTCCAACTCCATTATCCGCTTTGCAGGTGAACTTTCCGTAGTTCTGACCCTTCTTGGTAGTCAGAGTCAATTCGGACCTTTCCTTCTTGTTATCCAGAACGATCGAGGTGCCGTCGGCTTCGACCTAAACTTCTAACTTCGAATTTGCGAGAATATCTTCGAACCTCATCCCCGTCGTGAATCCAAATCCATTTTGGGGCAGGTACAGCTGAGACGTCGCAGAAGATCGTCACGGTATTTCCATCGTAGGACCGGATTTTCGGGCCGGAGTAGTGGCGAAGAGTAGGTGGATCTGAAACAATTTGGGTTTTTTCAAAGGATTTATGAAGTCTTACGAATGATATTAACCGCCGTCGACCGATTGCTCACTCCAGCCTCATTTTCGACCAGACACTTGTAGTCACCTGCATCTTCCAGAGAGATGTCCGTGATTCTCAGAATCAACTTGTTGCCTCCTTCGGCATAGACGGAATATCTCTCGGATTCCGACTAAAACAATTCATTTAAAAAAAAAAAACCACATTGTAACCCCTACTCTCTTCCTTCTCCTGGCGCCTTCTTCCTGCTCCGTCTGACCTTCCTGGTTTTCGTCATTTTCCTCCTAAAATAATATTTTCTCAAAATTCCATGACTTCAATTGTACTTCATTCTGAGTTTCCGCTTCTTCTCCATTTTCATCCTGCTCCTGGCTTTGGTCCTTGATCTCATTGTCTGATTCCTCTTCCTGACTATTCTGAGCCACCGTCGTCGTTGTCTCCTCTGAATCCTGATCCTCGTCGTCGTCGTCATCGTCATCTTCGTTCTCGGGTTTCGGAGTCTCTTCCTCTTCTTTATCTTCCTCGTGTCCTGGTGCCCGGAAGATTTGATTACCATAGACGAATTGAGCCTTTAGCTGTCCCTCTCCAGAATATGAGCAAATGAGTTCAACGTCCTCTCCTTCCTTCTTCGTCACTTCATGCAGTACTTCGACTTTGGGTTTAACTGTAATTTTCGTTAATCTCGTCTTAAAGAAATTAGTTTAATTACGGTAGATCTTAAGGTCGAAAACTTTTTCGGATTCACCAACAGTGTTGTTCGCTATGCACTTGTATTTTCCGGCGTCGTTTTCGGTTGCGGACTCGATGATAAGCAACCCTCCGTCCACCTTGTACTTGTCCGTGTCGACCAGCTCTTCGTCAGAGTCCTAAAATATTTAATTACTCTCTTCCTATAAAAATAAGCACTAGCAAAGCTGTCCTATTGCTAAATTTATTAAGAATATCTTTAAAATTAACCAGTTGAGCAGGTTTTCAATTTTTATCAATATATATTGAACCATTTTCTTGAGCTCGACTAATTTCCTATTGTGTTCTCATTTATAATTTATTCAGAAAATTCGCGTTTTTGTTTCTCTGCAGCTCATTTACATATGAGCGAGAATAGAGAGGCGACAGGTGATTTACAGAATACGCTAATTATAGATCGTGCAATTATGAGAGAACCTAGAGAACTGAGGAGGGGGATATTTTGACACTTTCTTTATAACAAGTATCTTACTATACAATGCGCGCGCTTGCCCATTATTTATGCTAATAAATATATAGGGTTGGGGCTGAGATTGAATATATGTGGGATCTAACAGATGGGATTTGCGGTGAAAGTACCCACGCACGCGAGAACACTTTCATGGGAAGGACTCATGGGTAAAGGTAAGTTGCGTGACCTCAAATTATATGGTTCATCTCCATTAAAGTCGCCTATATATGATAAAGGATGCGTTGTGTGAATGGATATTATACGGCATAGGATATTTGATATTTACCTCGAAGTACCACTGGTAGAGTGGAATTGGCTTGCCCGTAGCGGCACATTTCAGCTCGATATCGTGTCCTTCGAAACCGAGATTTTTGGATGGGCCCTCGAAGGCGGTTATTTCAGGAGCAGCTAAAAATCTATATTGAAAGATTCAACAACTCGATATAATTACAGTATCCCGTGACATTGATGCTCAGAGTTTCGAAAGAAGAGTACTGGGCTGCATTGCAGTTATAGATTCCATCGTCCTTTTCAGCCTCGAAGTTCGGAATGATCAGAGTCTGCTTGTCATCGGAGAACTCGTATTTACGGGGGTGCGCTGAAATTTAAATTGATTTTAAAATATTAAAAAAAAAATGTACTCAAATCGTATTCAAGCGTGCCATGAATTTGCCCGTCCCCGTCCCAGAAAAATGGAACTCGTGACATCCCTAATCATTTCGACATACTAAATGGACCATACTCCATTGATGTTCATTCTGATGTCACGATGTTAGGTGCCTTCATGTTTGAAATTTTGATGAAAGTCTTGATTTTTGCATTTTTCCATGAATTTTCAAGGTTTAAGTTTTCGGGTATTATTTCGTTGCGATTTTCGCTAATTCTCCTATACACTAATTCTTCGATAGTTTAGCGTCAAAGTCAACTAATCCCTTGAAAAAACACGTCGCGCGTTTCTTTCGTATTTCCAGCATTCTTGCTATTCTTCCTCCAAACTCTTCAAGAGCCATGCAATTTCACTCGGAAAACGAAACAAAGCGAACCTTACTTCTTCGCGAACTTTTCTGCAAAATTTTTAATAACTTTCGCGTTCCAGCCATTTAAAAATGTCCTCATGTAAAGCATAGTCGAAAAAATCGGGTTGAGTATGAATAGTGCCACTTTGTTCCCATCAACCATCTGCAATGGGAATTTGATCTCATTTTCTATGAGACATTGTCCAAATTCGGTTACCAATTATGGAAAATTTGGTGGGATGCTGTTGCGCCCTCTAATTACGAACATTTTTGGGCAATGGGCTTTGATTTGAAACACTTGACCATATGAGGGATGGTAGGGGGAGAAAGGGACTTGTGCGGATTTAAAGGGGTTTATTTCGGATAAAGGATATTTCCCTAATATGCAGATGGTGCGATACAAAAAGAGCTACGCTTTGCCCTGAAAGGGATTAGGGTTTGAAGAGCGGATGATAGATGCTCAATCACTTGACCCTCTTTGAGCGAAGGCTGAGGATAAAGCTGATCCATTTGAGCAAGGCTCATTTGTAACGAGCCGTCTCATCTTACTTAACCCCATAAAATAACAAAATCTGATATTTTTTGGAAAGAATGCTCTCATAAGAATAATGCCGAAAATGTTATGATTTTATGCTATTTTATATATTCCTAAGTTTCCCAAAATCTCCCCTTTTCCTAGACCAAAAATATTCCAGACCATGACCCAGGACATGCGAAAACATGGAGGATCGGCGTTGCGCAACCAAGTGAGAAGATATGACCGAAGTGTGATGGACTCGTGATAAAATATAGGGCACATAAAATGGATTTTTATCCGGCATTAATTATTAGAGTTTTAAAACCGTACTTTCATCAAGAGTGATGCCGTTGAATTGCCAGAAGACCTCCATTTGATCGGTGCCTTCGACTTGGCACTTGATTTCGGCTTTCGTTCCTTCTTCTGGATGCTGCTCGGTATCAGGGTCGATGAACTTAGGCGGATCTTAAAAATTAGGTTTCAAAGAGAATTGAGTTGAAAAATGCCGGAAAATCAAGAAATATGCTAATTTTGGCACCAACTGATAACAGTGCTCTATTCAAAGTATGAGCAATTAAAAATAAATAAACTATATCTACGGACATGCAAAGTAATTTAAAAAGAGACTACTCCGTGGTCTTCACCGGCAAATTTTAAAATATTAAAACCAATAAAAGACCTACCAACGAAACTGATAGCAGCGGAGACTTCCTGCTTCTCTCCGTTGATGTCGACTCGGCACTCGTAGTCGCCTCCGTCTGAGATTTTGGGCCGATTGATCATAAGCTGGTTCGAATAGGGCCGTTCTATCGTCATAACGCTGAAAGTTTGGCTCTTTTCAGGAAAATTTATCTTTCCAAAAACAATCATGAGCGCTTTCTCTACCTTCCAAACTTAGGCAGAATCCTATTATCCTTGAACCATTCTATCTTGACGTCGCTAGCCGCGCCCTCGAAATCCTTGACTTTGCAAACCACCAGGAAATTGTCTCCAGTTCGACGGTTCTGAAGTCGCTCCGCGTGGGGCGTGATCACTACGGACCATCCTGCAAATTCAAATGTTTAAAGGTCCCTAAAATTTTTCAAGTTTTCTTGTTGTACTTATCGTTTTATGTGGATTTGCTTCTACTTGCTCAAACTATCTATTTTTCTCATTTATTGTCTCTGCCTAACCTATCTTGCGAAACCTTCTTACTGCTAGGCTGGGTAAACATGACTTGCCATTGGAAAACTCTGGCTTGAGACTTTTTCTATCTGGCCGAGCTTTGAGGCCTAACAGTTCAAATATTGATTGGGAGAGATTTTGAAAATCTCAGATATTAGTAACGCGAATAAAGCGGTCATCGGGGGTCAGAAAATACAGAGGAAATGCTCTAATTTTCTTAATTATGTATGCTAATTTGTTGGAAGAATGGAAGAAAGTTTCAATCGACTGTATGCATCTATATGTACGAGTAAGCGCTTATCGCACGTTAATAATATTCTTCAAATTATTATATGGTGTTCAAGTCGGTATATTCATAAAGCGCTGTTCAAATTTGAAGCCAAAGGGCTCGCCGAAACACTTATGAACACAGATTCTGCAGCAGCGTTTCCCACGTAATAGTCGAATGAACGAACTGTTCAAACGAAGAGAAATAGTTTGGCGAAATGAGGAGAGCGGAAAAGAAGCGAGAGGGAGAAGCTTGAACTGATTTGCGAGAGAGGATGGGAAATTGTTGCTGAAATTCGAAAGCAGCTGAAAGTCAAATATGGCCAAAGACAAGCGAATTTCGAATGTAATTTGCGAAAGTACTAAGATTCGATTTAGTCACAAGACTTGATGTTGTTGAAAATAAGAGATCTTTTTAGAATACTACATTGTAAAAATCATAAAGCTTTGAATATACAGGGTGGTCCATAATTACCCGCCACTCGATTCAAATCGTTATATTTCAGATACTCTATATTAATGTCAGCTAAATTTGGTGATTTTGAAATCTCCATATCAAAATTAGTATCCATGCCGAATTTTATGAAACTTGAATATACTATTTTGAAGCTACGATATAATATCCTCGAAGTATGCTATCGCGGACTTTACAAAGAGAAAACCTCAATATTATAACTAGAGCAAAGGGTTGAAAATAGTGAGAAACAAATTGCGAAATATGAATGTGTTTCATCAATAGGTCTAGGAGATTAATTTAAATCAAAATTTTAGTTGTTCCGAACAGTTCTTGCACCATAATGATTTAAAATCCAACGATGGTCAATATTTTCGACCATCTAACTATAAATATACTAAGCATATCATATTATCAGCCAAATTCTGCCATTTTTTTTTATTTATATTAGCCCAAAACATTATGCGCCAATGCCAAGTCATAAATCTCATCTCGTTGGAATAAGAATTATCTCACTCCGACGTTATAAGCTTTTTCTTATTCTCACAAATCACATGCTATTTCTTATTTCTCAACTTCTTTGCACCTCATTCAATCTCCTCTGTGGTCGCGAGTCTTCAAGCGAAATCTTTAAGCTATACTAAACTAAAACTAATGACTTTCGAAAATTTAAATTTAGGGCAGGGAGATAGAGCTAAATTGAATTTGAATTTGAATTAACTTCAAATTCAACATCTTGCTTCAACCCTCAGAATTTAGCTTGAAACCTCAAAATTCAACTTTGAATTCCAAGGATAACAAATCAAATGTGTGACCTTTCATAATACAATTTATATGTCCGGTATCATATCATCATTCAAATTTTTATGACATTGACCTTTGTCTACGAGTGTGAATTGTAAGCCGCTTTTTACTACACGCGAGAGTTCCGTTTATTTGATAAAGAATGGCATGCCCAAAGACAGTTTGTTTGTTGTTGGATTAGAGGCATTGGAGACGTAGAGAAAAAGAGATAATGACCAAAATGGCATAAGGGTTGGAAAGGCAGGAAAGATGGCCAGGGGTCAATCAATGCAAAACACCGAGGGGTCGCGATTTATTTGATAGATATAAATCTCATTAGGGGGCTATTATTCCGTGAGTCTTTGAAAACCTCATGAATAACCTCGACTTTGAATTGAAACTTACGAATCTCAAGATTATCTTTTACATAAAATCTGAAAATAATGATTTTTTGCCTTATATAAAAAGTAATGAATTTTTTAAATTCAGTAAATTTGAAGGAAAAAATCACTTCAAAGCTTGTGAACTTCAAGACTTTTCGCTACAGTGTATCGATGTCAATCAATTTCTGTATTAAATTCAACTCGATGAATCGCGCATATTTTACGGATGAATGAAGTCTCAGGGCGCGGGGGATATGAGTCAAGGCCTTACTGCCAGCGGGAGATTTCGCAGATCCTTCACTATCCCTATATATCTAATATGAAGTCACTATATCTAGAAATGCCCTTAAATTGACCTTATTGAAAATCGCTAGTAGGAAGGGAAGCCAAAAAATAAGATATTCGGCAAGTTTGGCAGGTACAGGATGATTTTTTATATCCGCGAGCATCTCTGTTCCAATGAAAATATAGTTAAAAGTATCATTAAAATTTTGCAATGGAGTATATTTCAAACTCAAGTTTTCTAGATATATCCTTATATCTCATATATAGACTAAAAACTTAGCGTTAGACAAAACTTCGCCTTCCTCTATTGTTAGAGACCTGACTTACAGTCTCTGTCTTTGCCTGTTTTGAGGGGTGACTCCTTTGTCTAACAACTTTTAGACAATACCCTTACAAGAGGAAGGGATGTAAGAGCAAAATTGTCGCGCCAAGTATCCTTCCTTATTTTTCTACAGAAAAAGATGTCTCACTACCTTACTCATACTTGTTGAAAGTATAAAACTTGACTTTATACAAAATTTCAAAATATCTATATTTAAAAATGTCGAATAAAACTAAGCTAACCTTCCACCGAATAAATAATAGAGAATAAAGCTGCTATCAAGACGTAACTATAGTGCATTTTGATGAAATTT
This sequence comes from Diploscapter coronatus, assembly GCA_964036155.1. Classification (NCBI taxonomy): domain Eukaryota; kingdom Metazoa; phylum Nematoda; class Chromadorea; order Rhabditida; family Rhabditidae; genus Diploscapter; species Diploscapter coronatus. The sequence goes on along the minus strand of OZ038422.1, from coordinate 48,516,452 downwards.
CAAACCAGACTGGAATAATTCGAAAAACCACCTGCTGATATTTTTAGCAAGTGTTCCTTCCACGCAGACCCTATGCCAGCGGACGAATGATTTGCAGAGGGACTTTGTCTCTCTTTCTCTGCATCTTCTCCCTTTCTTATTCTTCCCTGGTCTACCCCAACCACGCCCCCTTTTCTGCACACAAAGAAAGGAAAATAGACAGAGTTAAAGCTCTGAATGCCATGATTTCATGCATTGATAATGCCAATTTAAATTTACGAGAGTGAACTTCAAAAATACTTTATTTTCAGATAGAAATTTCGACATTCTTTTGCAAAAACCTGGCCAAATCATTCAAAATTACAGTAGTCTCTACTTTTTTGAATAATTTTATCAAGCTACAGTATCCCTAGTATCTCGATTATGTAATGTGATGTGATAATATGTATTAAATTATGGCGTCAAATTTAAGTCATATAAGGAAATATCTGACGCCACCTTAAATTACACGCATACAGTATACTGAAGTAATGAAGTTCGGTGAAAAATGAGAAATAAATCGATAGTTCGAATAAATTAATACTGGAAATTAGGGCTCGTCGTACACGTTTCGGGTTCAGAAAAGTTCTTTTCACAAAGTATACAGCAAAAATACTTTTCCATAAATTAAAAAAAAAAAAATCTGAAATTCGGTTTAATTAATAATTCGCGGGCTTTTTTTTGGAGAATAGTATGACCCAGACATAAAAAGGTCGTGAGCTATGGGCCCGCGCGAATTATGAACTAAGCCTAAAAATTGTGGAAAAGTACGATAAAATGAGCAAGTACGTTAAAAACATAGAATTTCTGAAAGCTTTTCTTAGTGCGGAATAGTTTAGGTTAAAGAGAATTTAGGAAATTAATGAAAATGGCACAAAATACGTCAAATGAACTCGAAGAATTCTAGAAAAGTCTAGAAAAATGATAGGTTAGTCGAAAATACCTTGTCTCGTGCTTACAGTAATATGCCGGTTCTGATAAAGATTCTTTTAAGAATAAGGAAAGAATTTTCCGAAAAAGGAGTCATTAAGTTTGACATTTTCCGGGCTATTTTATCAGTTAAAATCGGTTAATGACTCCCCTATTCATGGTTTTAGGCACTCATATTTAACTTAATCCTTTTGAAACGGATATGTCAATAATGGTTGATATTTTGGCCAAGAACTTATAAACTACAAGTACTTTCCTCCTAGTATTTCCTTTTCCAGTGAAAAGTACTCCGCTAAAATGATATCACTTTATGGCTATCTCAATTATAATCAAATCATAGAAATAGTTGCCTAATTTGAAAGCTCCCTAACGTCGTTTTATTTGTTGACAATTGGAAAAGCCATTACATCGTTACATGCAAAACATAGGTTAGGATTTGGTATGGAAAATATTCGTCTTCCGTACTATTTCGTATGTAACGAGTGTAACTATTCTTCCAGATTATTTTATTTTTGCTCCCCAATATCGGTCGTGTTCACGTATTCCATGGCCTGGCTTGAGCTCATTCGATTTTGATTTTGTCCTGGATTTACGGGTTCTGCTTGGACTGGTGTCGGAATCAAAGGGCTGGGCAGAGCCGGTGCGTGAGTGGAGGGGATTGAAATAGCTCTGGAATCTAGGAGGGCTGCGGGAACGGTGTTTTCTGTGACATTGACGTAATTCAGGTCTCGGGGACTCTGAAAATTTAACAATTCATACATTTTATCAAGTTTCTCTTTTTTAAATGACCATTTTAGGCAGGGATGCCCATTCAAAAATCTAAATTTTGAACATTTGCAAAGACCCACCCTTTTATGCTCTCCATATCCCACAATTGAGTTCCTTGGAGGTAGCGGTGGGGCTATCACAGGTGGAGTCAGATTCGGAATCAGGTTACCAGTTGGGACCTCGGCCGTTTCGTTACCATTCGTAGTTCCATTTGTGGTAATCCGCGGAGATGGTTGTGGATGGGACTCTTTCGAAATGGTTCGCTGTTTGATGTGCTTCTTCATCTGGGCTTTGAGATCGTTCAGGTCCACCTGAATTGGAGTTGTTACCGTTTTTGGATCTTTATCATGGATTTTTTTTTGGTAAAATATATAATTTCCTTACCAGTTCAGTTTCTATGCTGGGGGCTGTGGGGTTAAACCGATCTATGATGACTCGATTGGTGCCCTTGATCTCGTATCGACAGAACGGACACGTGTTTCCGGACTCGGATTCCTGAGAAAATTGACTTTTTTTTAGATAATTAATGAAAGTAGTTTTCATAAGCTAATGAAATTTGTGTATTTTAAAAACTATGACCCTATGTGACCTATTTTAGCAGAGACTTGTAAAGATTTTATGCGGTTCGGAAACGATTTCTGATTAAAAAAGGATATATGGAGGCAAAATAATAAAAGTAGTATTGAAAAGTTGACTAAAATGCTTCATGAGTTTCTAAACGTAAAATTTCATAATATTATACCGTACTACTTTTATTAGTGATCAAAAATGATTTCTGAGCAGAATTATGGTAATCTTAGGGGGACTTTTTGAAAATACCTTTTCCTATTTGCCAACTTGAAAGACAGGGGTGCGAATTCAAGGAAAAAATGGTTACCTGCCAACTCGACAAACAAGGGGCGCAAAGCAGATGACCGCAGGGCTCGATCTTCACGTTTTTCTCGTTGTCGTCGCAGATTTTGCACATCTCGAAAGTGGTGCCCATTTCGCAATACAGCTCGTATTGTTCGGGGGTCACCTGAGATTTCTTCTTTTCCAAAATTTTTTTATCTCATTAAAAAGATGATATATTTTCCAACATTTTGATGAGTTCTTTTCCAAATTTGTTTGAATTTTACCTTAACCCTATCAGCCTGAGGCATTTCGATCACCGTGCTCAAATCTATGTCCTTGTTCCGACCATTTGGATAGAGATAACTGAAAATGGATTTTTTTTTTTTAAATTCAAGGATATTTCTAAATTCTAAAGATAAGAAAAGAGGGATGTAGGACGGTTTGCACAGAAGTGAGATGCTTTTTTATAACAAAATTAAAGAGGAAAAATTTGTTGCAAATCGTCCCACACCCGAAAAGAGAATATATGAAATCCCTTACAATCCTTCCTTGGATCCTTCGTGCAGGGCCTGAATCAGGGACTTGTTTTGCGGGATGGTCTGGTAGATTTTCCCGTCCGGAGCCACGTAACCAATGGCCCATTGACCGGGGCGGGTACAGGAGAGTCGGAAAACGTAACTTAAAAAAATCGTGTAATTTTCAGTAAGAATATAGCTTTGATAAGAAAAAGTAGGTGGTTTCTATTAGAAATCTGACTACTTATAGAATTTTCTTAAAGGTTATTTTTCTGTTAAAGCCTAAATTTTAAGAATTGAAATTAATTTTTACCTTCCAGGTTTGTTCGACAACTTTTCCAGCTTCCGTTTAACTTCATCGTAGGTCAAAAAGGCTACATATCCCGGGTGGGAAGTTGTCAAAAGTTGCCAATTCCTGATGAGCGTTTTCCAGGGATAGAAGAGCCTGAATTTTGAATTGTTAAAAATTTTAGCCAAACTTAAATTTTGAAACCTCGTGAAGACGTCGAATTCGAAGTTGGACACGTAGTCGTCGCTAGTCAAATCTATTGTGGCTTTCAGCGATATCGACTCCTGAGAATTTAAATATAATCAAAATTTCATTAATCATGAGTCGAATCTTGAAGTTCGCAACTTTTCAGAAATTAAGAATCTTAGACATTTCTAAAAATACAGTACCTGTTGCGAAATGGGCCTAGTTTTGTCCAGGGTCAACATGGCTGCCAAAAATTCGTTCCAAGGCACGACCGTCCTGGAATTGTTCATATTTCAGAAAAACCGAGTCAAATTTTCCAACCTCTTCGGAAAATTCCTGTTCCAGAATTCCTCGGCCTCCCTCTTGGTTATTCGGAATTTGTCGCCTGAAATTAAAAATCAGCAGATGAAATTTGGATTTTGAAAATTTACCGACGAAAATCCCGTTCGGAAATTCGGACTTGAGCTCGAAAAGCATGTGGGAGAAGGTCAGGGAAAATTTGGTCAGGGACCGACGGGCCGCCGAGAGCTCGTCGAAAATATCGTTGTCCTTGAAGAGTTTGAGTACCTGAAAATTCTGACTTAAAATTTGAAATTTCGACGTTGCTAGGTCAAATAACTGATGTTCTAGTTTTTCGATAAATTAGGCTAAAATTTCGATACTTCATATCGTTGAGAATCAAAACGCATATTTTATAGTTCTAGACAAAGAAGATGATAAGGGCAGAGAATAGGCTATTTCTAAAACCAATTATAAATTTCCTGACCTGTTTACACTTATTCTGCATATTCTCGAGAAAGATCTTCAGATACGCGTTGTCCCGTAGAATTTGACTGTTCGCCGTGAAAATTGACATTAGCTGAAATTTTCTTATAATTTGAAAAAGGGTATGTTGATATACCTGAGTATAGGTATCCGGAAGGATGTCCAAAATGAAGGGTGGCGAATTTTTCAGGCTCAGCCTCGGATTTTGGCAGGCTTTCATTGCATCGTCCATGAGTTTGAACGTTTTCCAGACCAGCCTTCGGTCCTGAAAAAAGTATTTAGTAAATTTAGGGTTGGAATTACTCATTTTTACGTAACACTCAAAATGACGAAGTTTTAAACGACATGTCTATCATTGAAGTGCTTTATTTTCAGAAATATAAAATTTTGCTACCTGATTGCTCATCGGTATCGCTGAAATGTCGCCGATCATGCCGTCGTGAGAGTGGATATACCGGACTTGGAACTGTAAAAAATCGACATATGAAATCCGGTAACTCGGATAGGCCTATTTTTATCACGTCCGAGACTCCAAAATCTGTTTACTTTCGAAATATATGAAAAATACTAGAAGAAAGTGCTAGTTTATCTAGAACAAAAATCTTTAAAGGATAGATTCGACTAAATTTTCGAAAAGTTACCCCATTTCCCTGAACGAGTCCCTGCAGTCGGTTGATGATAGTCGTTGTAATTGAACCCATTCCTTGAAATGTGACAAACTGCTAGCCCGAACACAGCATCTTCTTCACATAGAAATAGTAGAATTCTGAAATTCGGCAAATTTTGATATATCAACGATAAGAATGATCAATCATCAGCTGGAGTTACTCAGCAGAAACGATATATCAGACGGCTTCCAATACGGTATCCATCAACATAAGCAAAAACACTGCATGTTTATGTTTAGAAACCCCCACATATTTTGTAAACATAGGCCGAAATATGAATGAAAAAGAGGCAATATTTGACGAAAAAATCGGAAAATTCGATCGAATTTTCTGAAAGGTGTTAAATATTTTGCTGGAGTGAGAATCAGGAATATTTACATATGCAAGGAGACGCTTATCAGCCCCGATCATATATATAAGAAACGTGATAATACCGGTCTTAAGAAGCGCTGTGTTTAGATCTTAAATACTCGAAAAGTTCGCTTCGCATCAAACTTTAACGTGTATCTCACATGTTAAGAAACAAAGAATTCAAGTGATCAAAAAATTTGGTTGAGTTTTCAATATTGTACGGTAAGAACTCTTCTACATAAGGACAAAAATAGAGAGTAGTCTGAGCTGATTGAGCACTCCGAATGATTGTCTAAATCTTTTCGCCCTCCTCTTTTTCCTGCTATTTTTCTATTTTTTTCTTTTCCTCTCTCAAATTTTAGCGCTATTTCTTTCGTGTCTGAAATCGATCGGGTGCCTTTCCTATGTCTCATTGCTTTTTTCCAGGCGTTGGAAAACGAATTAATCCGGCGCGCTAAGCTTCTCATTCTGACACCATACCGAGTCGAACAAGGACGTAAAATGACTTAAACATAATTCAAATGACGCAAATGAGTCAAACTCTTATGATATAACCAAATCTAAGCACTTCCTTAAAATAATATCATGAATTATAACTTAAGGTTGATGAATTATTAATAATGAATTACAAAAGTGTCTTAAGATAGTACCTTACGAAGAAACTAAGTAGTTCCTTAAAATATCAAATGTATCAGAAGTTGCAGTTTAAGACTCTTAAAGCACCCAAGTCTTATGATAAGAATTTCCTATTATAAAATGTTAAAATATAAAGGACCTAAATTAAAGTTAAATAAATATTTCTCGAGAATCATATATTCACTTTATGCCTGTATATGTGTAAAGAAATTAATCCCCTTTTGATATATAGGGGGATATTGATAAACAAGTCCGAATTAATGAAATCCCACAGACAAACAGCAAATCAGAATAGCGCGTGAGAAGAGGAGGAGGATAAAACATAAATAGCATAAACAAGTTGTCGCTCGGGTTAAATTTAGATCCTATTATTACGTCACCATTACAAATCTAGGCATAAAAAGAGTTCAATGATCGACCAAAATGAGAAATCATATGATCGATACGATAAAGTATAAGAGTTAAAACGGAAACTATACCCAAATATATATTTTAAATAGTTTTAGCAGCCATACGATGAGTATATCGATTAAAGCCCGAAAATTATATTATAAATCATATCTGATTTAAATTGAGTAAATATGACGTTCCGTTCGATTATTCAGAGTGTAAATGAGTAACACTCAAAGCAAATTGTCACGGGGCGTTTGGTTGTGGGCAGGCTGGGAGGAAAATGGCTTGGATATGAGTGAATGAGAGAGGGAAAGTGAGTCAGAGAAAGAAGAAAGGAGAATTTACCCGACGGCGATTTTCGCTTAGCCATCGGCTAGCGAAGGGAAAAGCCGGCGCTGAACGCAGAGAATTTATCGATTGAAATTGGGTTGGGAACATTTTTCTCCCAAAATCTGGTAACAGAATGAGTACTCAGTTCCCAAATAGAATGGTTTATTCGTAAGATCAGAAGAAAAGTGCCAAACTTAGTACTTTGTACCCAAAATGAGTAATCTATTTCCAAATTTTGGGAGAAAGTCTAATCGATTAAAATAAAGAAATTCATGTTGTTACGTCAGAGGTAGCCACCATATGATATCAGCGAAAAAATTTGTAAAGTGATCTCACGAACGATAATTGAATTGATTGATTAGATTAGCAAAAATGCAAGTGGTTGAACAAAGCAGCAAGTAGGAGAAAGACCGTTTTCGATCAATAGTGCGCACGCTATTTTTCCCTCTTCCCTCCATCCTTTCTTTACTATTTTCCACTCGATTATTGACAACCATACCGCGCGGGCCCTATGACTTGACTTACAGATTATAGATAACAACTGAAAATTAATGATAAATTAAACGACTAACACAAATTATATGAAAATTTCTATAAAATAAAATGCGCGTAATTGATAACATGTAGTGATAACATTATTAATGGATCATCAAAATAGCATATTGGTTTATCCTTTTAAAAAAACTCTTTGTAGGAGTATAGTATGTTTTTCAAAAAATTTCTCAAAAATAGTCTTATTTCCATAGTTAAGGAAAGTTTTCAGAGAAAAATTCGTAGAAAATTTATTGCTTTTCATATCGATCTATAAATGAGTGGGTAAGTAAATCGATAATGGGGAATCACGTTGAAAATATAAAAATCGCGAAATTGTTTATTCGAAGCCCAGAGCCGACTGCTGCGCGCTTACCGATTTATACTTTTGACGCGGTTGAAAATGAGCATTTTTGAAAATTAGCAGATATAAAATATAGCAAAAATCAATAAAAATGCAAAAAATGACATGTGAAATTAAGAGAAGCCGGGAAAAATAAGGAAATAAAGAAAAATGTGGAATGAGTCATCCGAAAAATGACGAAGGCAGCCGGGTGCAGGTCTAATGCGTAGCTCTTTCTCTGTCTAACATTCTCTTCTTTTCTCACACTATTTCGCTTTTCCCTATCTTTGCTATTTCGATAGATTGCCACACAGAGGTCAAAAGAAAATCTTCCGGGCCAAAAATGGGGACACAAATTAAAAGAATTATAATGACAAATAATAAAATTACTATTAAAAAAAGTCTACTAAAACTTTCACAAGTTTGTATTAAATACCCTAATATCATTTTCCTATCCAAATTATTTGTATTAATGACCGATATAATTACGAAACAAGTAAAATCCGATTTCTAACCTCAGAATATTTTGATCTCCTTATTAGAATTTATCATTCTATGATGTGCACCTTCAATTTAATCATTTATCACGCTACCCTCATATTTAATTTTTCGTGTATTTCGATTTTATTTATTCTAACAGTTGCATTTCGTTTAGTCTGTCCACAATTTTCATCACTCAATCTTACTTTTGCTATTAAGCGAATCTAGGTGAAGCGATAAGACTTTCATAAAGTCACCATTATCGGCTTCAAATGAAGGCCCCACAGTGCTTTGCCCTCTCCTTGCTTTGTCTAACGAAATCCTCTAAAAAATGACACAAAAATTGATTTTTTCTAACTTTTCATAAATTTAAAAAATTTCTGTTTATATTGTCGGAAATATTTTTAAAATACAGCATAAATAGAAAAGTTATAATCATTTTTCCAAAAAAAAGGACGCCGAACAGCTCAAAACACTGGGACCTATTAATAAGTTTAGAAGGCACCCTTTAAAATTAAATTTAGTTGGTTTAAACGCCAATTTTATTGCGAAACTTCTCCAATTGTTCTTCCATATGGAAATTCTTATGACCAACCGAAAGCCTTGACTGATTTTTAAAATTTTTTTATTAATCTAATAAACAATAAATTTATCGAGTCCAAAATCGAATTTTTCGTCGACTTGTTTGAAATGCTTGACGAATTGCAACTTTTTCCTGTCCCAGGTCCAATTCGGTCTGTTTGAACAGATCAGGGCCTTAAAATGAGATTTTAATAAAAACGTGCTTTGCATAATAAATTTAAATAAATATACCTCGAAAAGTCTGTGATTCGGGTTCGCATATGTATAGGCCAGTAGGAAGCAGCTCTTGAAGAATTTCTTATAGGTTTCCAGAACTTTGGGATTGCTTTCATCTGGGTGCTTAGTAAAAACGTTCACCGATAAAATTCCTATATAGTTAAATTTTCAATTACACTAATATTAACGTAATTTAATTACCATTATCAGTTAGAATATGGGATAGGTCCTCGATAGCCGATTCTACCATGAATGCTTTACAGGGGCAGATTATATTCAAATTTTTGTTCTCATTACAGGCGTCTAATATGATTGTGTCGTATTTGTTACCTAAATCGATCGTTTTAAAGACACCCTTTTTTCATCAAAATCTGGTCCTGTCTCTCATTTTTCTAGATTCTTATTCGTTCTCTCATTTTCAAACTTTCTCTTTTTTATTGTCTGCTAAATTTGTCAAAAGCGATTTAATAGGAGGAAGTTGTGACTGTTGCCAAATTGTGTTTCTAAACTCAGCACCTTACCACGGTGTTACAGTCGTTTTACTCTGCTTGCCGACTCGAGAAAGATGTCTCGGGGAAAGGGGGATAGAAAGAACGTTTGAAAGAGAGCGAACGAGAAGGTAGAAAAATGAGAGCCAGAGTCAGATTTAGGTGAAAACGGTATATTTTTACCGTCTTCCCGTTCCTTCTTGATAAAATTCACTCCATCGTCGATAACCAGCTTCAGTTTTGGGTGATCTAGATACCCGAACCACTTTTTCGCGATTTCTCCATAAATTCCGTCAATTTCCACTACAGTGGTTTCCAAATTAATTTCATCTGCGAAGTGCGTATAGAAATTTGATGCAACCCCTCCTCCTAGGCCTAAAAATTTAATTTATAAAATTTCAAGAAGAAACTTCAACTTACCGATCATCAGGGCCTTCTTTTGAATTTTCGGGTCGAAACTCATCGCCTAAATTTTTTTTATAACTATCTTTATAAAAATTTTCTAACCTCCATGAAAAACGGCACCGCGAGTTGTAACTTAACATATGAAATCTCGACTTTAGTTCGGTCAATTTCCCAATTTGAAGAGTCGCGATTTTGCTCGGTCAAACCGGAAATAAACGTTTTGATTTCTTCGAAAATTCAAGGTTTTTCCAACTTTCCGGCGTTTTAAGAGTCGCTAGAGAAGATAGGGTTGACGGGAATTTCTCCGGTGATAGAATTCTTCTCACGAGGAATCTGAGATTAGTTTAGCAAATTAGAAATTTAAAATTATTTTTAAAAATTACAAGTTACTTTCTATCATTATCCAGACCATAAACGTCGGTAACAGTGTAACATCTCTTCTCATCCTCAGGGGCACAAATCTTGTCTATCTTCTTGGATTTCTAAAACTAAAGAATTTTTTTAAACTCTGAAAACTAATAACACCAATTTCGTTAAATACTGCTCATGTATTCGACTTTCTTGAGCGACATTGCCAAAGTCATCTGAATCTGATGAACTACTGTAAGGTAGAAATCTCAAGACTTATTCCCAACCATAGTATTTCCAAGTGATGACGACTTTTAGCGCTAATAATATGCCCTATATTAAACTAATTTTTTGTAATTAAAAAATCAACTAACAAGCAAAATCAAAACTTTTCTAACTATTGAGGAAATATAGCTTTCGGAGGCATCATTTTTGGATTCATTAGATATATTTTTAGATTTATCTTGGGAAGAAGATTGAAATTTAGGTCGTTTAGTAGCAGCCATGAAAATTTAGGGAAATCAATAGAGAGAAAATGATGAAATTAGTTGGATTTGTGGATGAAATAAAATGTTTCCCTTCGCGTTTGAGCAAATAAAGACCAAAGACAGTCAATTTCGTTTGCAAATTTGCACACAAGTGAGTGATAAACTTCCTAATTTCTGATAACAGATCCAAAACGCTGTAGTGAGAAATTATGTAATAATTTATATTGTAGTCTGGGTTCATTTAAGCCTTAATTTTTTTTTTTATATATTGTTAAAATTTTAGTCTTTTAGTTCTTTCTATGTTATTCAACTGCTAGAATCCAAAAGCATAACACTTTCAGAAATTTCTAGAGTGTGGTAAATGAAGAGGCTCGAAAGACGCCAAGAAATGGGAAATAGCGTGAGAAATTAGGACGTTTGAAAATATAGAAAAACTGAAATAGTATAGCAAATGAAGAGAGTCGAAGGAGTGAAATCCGACAAAATCCATAAAAACGGCTCCTCTGCGCCTTCAAACGGCAATGGCACATGTAGAGAGTTGCCGCTGCTGCCCCCGAGTAATTAGCTTGAATCCGAGCGCTACTTTATCTCAAATACTATTTAAAAATTCACTTTTATGGAAAATATAATTAATTTTTATGTTCGTTAGATTTTATTCTAAGATTTGCATTACTTTAGAAAATCCTAAAGTGAAACGCATACTAGATCTGACTCTATCAGAAGAATATGCAATTTAAAATTTGTATATAAGTTATAATTAATTTGAATCATTACCCTTATATATCTGAATGTAAGCGCTTTTTATTCGTTTACCTCTATATATCTAGTCCTCGTTTGATATAAATGTAGCTTAAATCCGTCATATTTCGGATCCCTTGACTTAAATTGGAATCTGCATTTATCGGAATGAAAATTGTAGTCGTTTATGAAGAGTTATAATCAAATTAAAATTTAACTCACTCATCGACATTCAACTTTTATTTGATTTTGGATAAATTCAGAATTAAGATTATGTCATATTTTGCATCCCTAATTTTCAAATAGCTTTATATCATCGCTCGTCTTTGCTGATATCATAAATGCCTTGGCCGTATGTGAGAGAGAGAGAGCATAAATTCTGACTGCTCTATCTAAGGCTAGAAGAGGAAGGATGCTTGAGGCTCTCTAGAAGGGAGGGAGGCTTATTGGATGAAGCATGGGAGGGGTGAGGGTATTGAGCATTGGGGCTAGAGACGGAGAGGAAGAGGGAAGGCTTTTCCTTCTAAGGCAAGCTTTTCCCCTCTCTCCTCCTTTTACAGAAGCTCTAGCCCCATCCCATCCGCTCTCTTGCCTCAAAACGCTCTTCAGTCGGCGCGCTCGCTCATATCAAATTGTTTAGGCCTATTTCATCATTTCGGCAAATCCTCTATTTTCAATTTGGGACTTATCAAATCCTTATCCAATTATCTTTGAACGGGGTCATTTATGTTAAAAGTAACATTTATTATTTTCAGAACAACTTCAGCCTTGCATGACTACATTCCGAGAGGAAGTGTAGTCCGTTGATGTTTGAAGCGTTGAAGGTAAACGTCTAACTTCTAACTTCAAATTTGGCTTTCTAACTCCGGTTTAACTTTCAAACTTCAATGACTAACTTCTAAACTTTAGTCTAATTTCATCAATTTCTATTTACGTTCAGCTATCAAAATTTAACCCCAGGAAGTGCTCGGTGAGATCAACGCGAAGTTGTCGCAGGTCAACGATGAGCTGAACGCGAAGATGGCCGAATCGATGAACGCGCCACAGAGCGGTTCCGGCCCTGTTTCAGTCGGTTCCACGCGGAACGGCGCGGTCGGAATTGGACCGCTACCAGCTAGTCTCGGGCAGCGAGATAACCAACCTCAGGCGCAATACTGCGGACCCTACCGGCTAGAGAAAACCCTTGGCAAGGGGCAGACAGGTATAAAAACACCTATAAGTTGTTATATTTTATATTTGTATTCAACTCTATATGCTTCCGCAAATTACGCGCATTTATATCGATTCTTTAAGTGCATTGTGTATCTGCTTCGATTTTTTGTCGCTTTGAGAATTGCTCAAGTCGACTTCCGGTGTTGCATTTCTGCTGCATATTTTTGCTCGTCGCCATTTTGCTCTCGCACGCATTGCCGCATTTCGATCGATGCACCATTTCTCTACAACGTCTCATTTAATCATACTCTTTCTCGCCACCAGGCCTATTTACATTATTGCAATTATACGCTTGGAGCGCGCACACACACACATTTCCGTTAGGCTGACCTAGCGTTAATAATGAGCTCAAATCAATAGAACCACTATTTATAATTAGTGAGGGATTTCATATATCCGGTTATATGAAATCCGGGCGATTTTTAGAGCTGTCAGTAACACTTCATGCGTTTTTGTTCAATCCGCTGTGTTCATATTCATGAAAGCCAGAGAGTTTGACAGAATGGGAAAAATAAGGGAGCGAGAGTCATTTTTCTTGCCTCCTTTCTATGGAGTTCCTTTCCAGAAAAAGCAGAAATTTGCCGGCTTTTGAAAGCGCGACATTCACATTAAAAGCGGCACATTCCTATTTGGCCTCGAGTAATGTTTTCTCAGGCCCGGATTTTGCCGGGATTTATCCAAGAAATGGACTTGTATTAGCATCACCAAACACAGCAAAAGTCTTGGAAATCTGCTCCAACGTTAAATTTCCTTGAAAGTTTAACAACGGAGCATATTTCGTGTCAATCTTGATGTCATTAGGCCAAGTTCATCGACTTTTATTACCAGCGCATACAAGTTGTGTTGTAAAGGAACTGAATTCAACGCACAAAAGTGTGCCCCCAGGGACGTATTTTTCAATTCCAGGAGAAATAGTGCACCATCCAGACGTGCAGAAAAATTTGAATAAGCCGCATCACTTTGTAGACCAATGCAAAAAACACCCTAGGGGATTTTGGCGAAATACTGGCAAAAAGCGGGAGTGCGTAGAAAATGGGTTGAGAGACGCAGAGGGAGTCGGGAATTTTCTAATTATTGAAAAACCCCAGACGGACATATTTTCGTGGGTAGCAATAAAATAAAATGTAACAAGTAAAAAATATAGCATTCCATATAGGCGAATTGATAAATGCGATGTAATTAAAATAAATAAGCAAAGTGTTTTTCAGGACTCGTTAAAACGGGCACACACTGCATAACGGGACGCAAGGTTGCTATCAAAATTGTGAACAAGGAGAAGCTCAGTGAATCTGTTCTACAGAAGGTATGCTATATTGGTTTATTGACTTCTTTCTTACTCTGGTATCTTTATCGTGTAAAAATTCAGACGTGTAAAGGAATGCCTCAATTTTCCCTATTTTTATTCAATTCTGCACTTGACGCTTGTGCGCCGAGCATCATTCAAATTTTCTTTTCTTTTCGTTTCTCAATTTCAAACGCTATTTCGCTTATATAATTTCCCTTTGAAATGAGGGAAATTCGATTCCTTTCTTCTTCTTCTTCGAAACGCACGGCATTTGTCTTCAATTATTATCAAAGATGATGCCACATAAAGCCAGCGATAACAACGCGGGGAACGTTTAAATTTAGGTTGAGCGAGAGATCGCCATAATGAAGCTAATCGAACACCCTCATGTACTGCACTTGTTCGATGTTTACGAAAACAAGAAATACTTGTATTTACTGTTAGAACATGTATCTGGCGGTGAATTATTCGACTATCTGGTGCGGAAAGGACGGCTGATGTCGAAGGAAGCAAGGAAATTCTTCCGTCAGATAATTTCCGCATTGGACTTCTGCCATGCTCATAATATCTGGTAGGATTACACATTTATCCAAAATGATATGTAAATTTAGTCACCGCGATCTAAAGCCCGAAAACTTATTACTGGATGAAAGAAACAATATCAAGGTGGCTGACTTCGGTATGGCCTCACTTCAAGTTGAAGGGTCGATGCTTGAAACGAGTTGTGGGTCACCGCACTACGCCTGCCCAGAAGTGATTAGGGGTGAGAAGTACGATGGACGAAAAGCAGACGTTTGGAGTTGTGGAGTCATCCTTTACGCTCTTCTCGTGGTATCCTTTAAATCCTATGAATTAAAAAGATATTTGAAATCCAGGGAGCCCTACCCTTCGATGACGACAATCTTAGGAATCTCCTGGAGAAGGTCAAGAAGGGGGTCTTTCATATTCCTCACTTCGTTCCTGCTGACGTACAGAGCCTACTGAGAGCCATGATAGAGGTCGACCCGGTTAAGCGATACTCCGTAAGTCTGAGTTTTGCGGTCTTTAGTTTTTGAGACCTTCAGCTAGCCGAAGTCTTCCGACACCCTTGGGTCGCTGGCACTTCGAAGGGTGAACCGGAACTGGAACTACCTATGGCTCAAGTCGTGCAGGTAGAAAATTCACGAGGTTTAGAGAGACTTCAGATTTCAGACGCACGTCATCCCGAGTGAAGACTCTATTGACCCGGATGTCTTCCGCCACATGAACAGTCTGGGATGCTTCAAGGACAAGCAGAAACTCATCAGCGAACTCTTATCAACTCGGTGAGTTTTAAAAGAAATGTAGAACTTTATCATAGATGAAATCTCAGGCACAACACCGAGAAGATGGTGTATTTTCTCCTGCTGGATCGAAAGCGACGCAAACCTGCTCAAGAAGACGAAACAGAAATCGTCCACAGGGGTGCGATCACTAACGATCCTCCGAGGAAGAGGACGGACTCTGCCAGGTGCCGCATTTTAAAATTCACTAAGTACGGAACTATTCCAGAGCTAACCGTTATGCCGTAGGCTCTATCGCAGACGGAAGTCCTATCAACCCGAGGAAGACTTATGGGTTTGTAAAAATTCGAGAACTTCTATTAAAAATATCCCTTTCTAGAAGACGTTCCGGAAGACACACAAGTCTCGGTGGTTCTCCGAATGAGTCGCCTACGAGGACCACCAGGGAGCTCTTCAGCGTCACCACTTCTGGGTCGTACTCAGCTCGGGGCGAAGAAAGGGTCAGCCGACCCACTGCGAGGTTTATCCGTACCTTGAGTTAAGACTTTGTATAGGGAGTTTCAGGGGCCCGAATAACTACCATCACTACACTCAGCCAGTGGACCCCGTCACATTGGCGGAAGCTGCTAGAACAGTCAGAGAACAGAGATTGGAACAAGAAAAACTGATGAACGGAAGGGAGTTGAAAAAACAGAATAGCAGGTATAATTTAAGGAAAAAAATCGAAAGTTATTAAAACTATATTCAGGGACTCTAGTTCGGCGAGAAAGGAAGGTTCCAAAGGAAGTATCAAAGAAGATGTAAGCTTTATTTGGATCTAAATAAATTAGATTTGAATTTTTAGAAATACAATCACGGTTCCAACATGTCAGAATCTATGCATTGTGGTAGCGGAATTTCGTCGAATGTTTCTTCAACAAATAGCCTTATCGCAGGTTCTTTAATTCTTAAAAAAATATAGATAAAGCGGAAATTCCAGGCAACAGCCAAACCTCGATCGGCTCCGCTGCCAGTAGCTCTGGGCCTTGGCGATCGAAACTTACCAACATTAAGAATTCCTTCTTGGGAACTCCCAGATTCCATAGGTAGGCCCATCTTTTGAAAATCATGGAATTTCAAATTTAGAAGGAAAATGTCCAACGGGTCATCTGAAAGCGACGCTGAGGACGCTCAGATTATTGACACTTCCGAGTAAGAATTTTTTTAGAATTAATAACTTACATCGATTTTTCAGTTTGGTGAAAAAGTCGTGGTTCGGCTCTTTAACGTCTTCTATGTCAGTGGAGCGAGATGATACTCATTGCGTGCCGGTCCAGGGAAAAACGCTGAACGGCATTAAGGCTGAATTGATTCGGGCTTTCCTTACTGTATTTTTTAAAATTACAAGCAGAGAAGTGAGTATTCGAAATTTAGATTCACGAACTTTCTCATTCCGTAGTTGGTCAGAATTCTTTCCGAGTGGAATACAAACGAGGTCCCACTGTGGGTGGATCCGTGTTCAGTAGAGGCGTAAAAATGACGGTATATTTTGAAAATAAGGAATTTTGAGGAATTAAAAATCCAGGTTGACATTATCCCAAGTCCACAGCAAATAATGCACGCGGGCGAAATGCCGACTTATGTAGTGCAATTTACGCTCTTGGCGGGTCCCATGAGAAGATTCAAACGACTGGTCGATCATTTGTCGGCTATTCTGCAGAATTCTACTCAACAAAGGTAAAACTTGCACTTTTTCAGTTTTTAGAAGGAAAAAACTTAGAGTCGACCGGACCCAACAGCAAAGTCTAATGGTTCGACCTCGAAGGCTATCTGATTCATCAGTTAGTTCCGCGTGTTCCGACACAGATAGTCAGATTAGCATAGGGCCTGGGCACAACCAAAAAGTTAGCTAGTTATTTGAAAACTTGAAAAAAAACAAATTTTAGGAGAAAAATGACGACCCTTATGGGCATTCGTCAAGTAGGAATCAGGTCGGATCTGGGACCGGTAAAAATTTATGCAATAAAATAAAAAGAAACGAAACATTTGGAAATTTCAAGTTATTAGAAAATAATAGAAAAAATAATCTCAGACTTTGCCGCACTGGTACAAATTACTTTATGGAAAGATAGCGCTTTTGAAAGAATGGAGAAAAATGATCAAGTGAATTTGATGGTTTGAAATTTCCAAATCTAGACAAAAATAGAGCTTTCCACTGATATCACAACTTATTGAACCTTAAATCAGCACCTTCAGGCTTATAACTTCTCTCAGCATCATTCAGGTATCACGCTGAATGCAAGCATATTGTTAAATAAATGTAAGGAGACGCTTGCTTTGCAGTGTAGAAGTGCATTGAAAATGGCATTCGTTGAAATGCTAATTTTAGAGCTTGCTTTTTACAATTCCTTAGAAACTAACAAACGTTACATTAGATCCATTTTAAATTTTTGATTAGGTAATGATCCCGAGAGCATAATGTTGTAGAATAGCACTAACATGATGAATTTTCGAGATAAAATTTAATATTTCAGGTTCTTTCAAGTCTCCTGCACCACATAGGCGAAATACCACGTCTTTAATTGAACGGTCTACAAATAATCGATATCCCAATCAATCCAAGCCTTCTCAAGTCTACACCATTGATAATAAATCGCAGAATAGTCCACATAATTACATGGCCGATGCATACAACTCCGTTAAAAGGTATTAAATTGGATCTTTTTAGCTATATTTATTAGAGCTTTGAATTTTCAGTGCCGGCCCCGCTCTAAGCCCGAAATCTCCCAACTTTGATAGGAAAGCTCCGAATTCTGCTCCGGGATCCCGTAACTTCTCATTTTCTCTGATTGGTAAGACTGATAACGTCTAATTGTAAGATTTTCTTTACTTTTACGGTGTTTCTACCTTGTAGAATTGTAAGCTCCCATTTAAAAATAGATACTTTGATGAATCGTTTTTCAAACTCCGGGTTGTTCTGAAAGTTCTCGATCTCAACATTTTCCTAAGTTCTGATTATTGCCTATTTGATCTGAATCTTCACTCATTCATTCATTTGTCCATCGATTCCGTATGGTTTGGAATATTAGTCATAATGATGATAGTATAAGGCACGCAAAAAGTCGGAACCGTTTTTGAATTCGTTTAAAAAATCATCCCCAGGATAAAAGTGACTAAAATCGTCTTGAAAAAACTTGAATATTATCTTCTTCTATACTTATGCTATCTATCTGCATCGTTTTATTTCATCTTGCCATGAATTGAACATAAATTTTGATGTGAAAAACGGCCCAGACTTTTTGTGACCTTATATATCTTGGGACCAATCTACTTATATTTTCTATTTGTAAATTGAATGATCTCGTTTATTGATTTGATACTTGATATAGATTGTTCAAAATTCTTCTTGATAAGTAGGGTAAATGAAGATTTTCTGTTTGGGATTTATGATGGTGTGGTTTTCACAAACCCCAACTCGTGGTTAGAATTTCGTTTCGGTAATTCCGTATAAGTGTAGGGATTACTATTAACCCTCTGACCAAATGAATTCGTACTTATTGAACGAAGTCGTGTTTCATCAAGACCGGAGAGTTTTTTCTAAAATGTAATATTTTTCAATTAAAAACATTTTCAGACCTTTGGTTCGATTTCGGTATCTGAAGTCACCGTATCTTTGTCGTTAGATATCGTAATTTCGAGATTATTAGCAAAAGTGTCTCGCCTCATTTTTCTAGTGAATCTCGAAACTCTTAGAGTATGGAATAACGATGATATTGGGATCTAAAATGGCTTTTTGTTTAGAATTTATTTAAAATTAGTGGCAAAAGCTGATAAGACTGGTTAGACATCTGACGTTCAGTAATTCCAAACCATTTTGGAAAGCCGGTTTTACCGGATTTTATATTTTTCCGACTTTGGGTTTCATTTCATGGCCAATTCAATAGTATAAAGTAAAAATTAGCTCAAAACTAAAGAGATTTTCGCACTTTTCATCTCTACCATATTATATAGATATAACATTGGAAGTACCTGTAAAAATCTGCAAGGCTGGGTAACAGATAGTTCAAAGTCCGGTTTGAACTGGATTGAGTTCACATTTTCTAAAAGAAATATTAGCATTTAGCCACATATTTTCAAACTGCCTCCTTTCTTCCAGCACTCGTAGGCCTTTTCTATCAATAAGTCGCCAAACGAAGTCCAGGGTCCAATCTCGAAGGACATATTGGACTTAATTACCAGATACTTACTCTAATTATATATGGTATTTTTAATTACCCTCGGGAACAAACATTTAGCTTTTCCCTCTAATATAAGAATAAACCGTTTACTCGGCATCAAATATTCATATAGCATGACCGGAGTCTGGTCTTGTCTTCTTTGAGATGAAATCACCACCTAAATTTGGGAGGTCTTCAAATTTGTATACTATTTTACCTGTCTGATATTCTTCTGGATTAAATTTTCCAGAGCTCTGGGTTCGAAGTACTTTTTTCCGAAAATTTCGTGGTGTTCATGAAGCCATTTGGTCACAATATTTCTCATATTGAAGGAAAGAGTGTCTCCAAGACTTTCGCAGGTCATTAATTGGTTTAGTTGCATCTAAAACTCTATATCTTAAATATTCTTTTAGTATATTTACCTTAGTAACTTTCCTTTTGTTTCTCTGTACATTGTCCAGAATCGAATCTGATTCGTCCACAATTTCTGACTGAAGGATCTCCTCTACAATATCTTCCAGTGTTACCTAAATTTGTTCGATTTTTCAAGATTCAGAAAATTCCTACCAATCCCACAAACTCTTTCGGCCTCTTATCAGAAGACTTGTCTTCAATATTTATCAAGGGTATGGTTTCCTGCTTTACCTCGCTGATACTGATATTATCATTTATCTCCTTCTCAGAGTTTTTAGAGTGATTATCAGAATTGCTCGCTTCCCCAGAAACCAGGGCCATATGATAATGGCCAGCTTTGAATTCTTCTAGTAACTCGGTAACCGGCATATTTTCATCCACAACTCTGATTTTCCTTCTGTGGAAGTCAGAAATCACTTTAACGGTAAGATTGCTCTTTTTATCAAGTAAGACGAAGTCTCGTATCATCACGAATGATTTGACCTAAAATTTGAGATCAGACATAAAGGATCAATTATGAAGGCTAGAGTGCAGAGAAATTCTCTTCTATTCGAAGACGGAAGAGACGTGCACTTTCCGCTCGCCTTACTTTACTCCGATCAATCCCCTCATAGACCGGGATTCTCGAGTAGCCTTTGTCAATAATTTCCTCGATCATTTGGTTGTCCAACACGTCGTCTTCAGAGAGCATGAAAACGTGCTAAAATCGAACAAATTTTATCAAGAAGACAAAATTTGAACCTCAATTTTCGTCATGACATCCTTTACGTTCTTTTTAACGATTTCTATAGCCCCCACTGCTATTCTTAAATCTGCTGCCAAATTTATCTAAATAAAAAAATACTTTGCTTTTAAATTAAACCGAACTTTACATTGCTCTCCTGCTCATATGTAATCTTCAGTAGTTCCACTAGTCTTTCTCGATTGTAAGTTTTGATATCTTTACCCAAAATTACATCCAAAATCTAGAAAACCTCAAGTACTTGAGGATACATGAATTCTCAATACCTTGCTGATGGGCCAGGACAACGGAGAAGTGACTATCATCATGAGTTTGGTGATCCAGATAGTTCTAGCACCGATTGCTAACGCGTATCTTAAAACTAGCATTGCTAGCAATATGCGTTAATTGTTTAGCTATTACTTAGCGCAAGCACTCTGAGGCACGATTTCTCCAAATATGACGATTCCCGTTGAAGAAAGGACGAAAGCCAACGTACCACTGGCCATATCCTCGAACAATATAGCAATTCCAGCGTTAACGATATAAAATCAACACATATATTAACGATCGAGATACGAATTTTGCTTACAACGTTAACAATTAACAAAGTACAGAGCAAATGATTACTTCTCCGTCTAACTGGTAGTATCGCTTTGGCATTGTGGGCGTCCTTTTTATTTCCTATTTTTAAAACTAATACCTCGCAAAAATTAGAAATAATACCCCCTTTGACCATTAGCTCTAATTCTTCTTCAGTCAGCGTTAGCAATCCCAGATTTAGTCCGGAACATAGTGCAGAGAAGGCGAAGAGTAAGCAGACTATCGCTATCTAAACTTTTCGTGCAATTAATTTCAATGTCAGGTGGTATATTGAAATGCCTGTAAATAAATATTCATATAAGTCGTGTGCTTCAGTGGGTTGCTAACGATCCAGGTTCTGTCATCATCGATTTGTTGGAGCTCCCCATACTTCCCTCGCTCTTTGACGCAAAGCTTCCAAGGTCGATCCCATTCGGGGAACTTGTGCACGAATGCGATTTGAATATCGGTCTAAAAAAATTATACCAGCTAAAGAAAGTGGTAATACTTGTCGGTCAAAATGGGCACTGGATATATTGTATTCCGATGTTGAGCACACTGAATCGGTAAAGGTTACATACTCGACCTGGAATTTCAATCTTAATGATGAATTTATGATTTAAGAATACCCGATCTAGCAAATACCCAAATATGACCACAGTGATAGGGGTATTGGGTTGGACTATTATTTCTCCGGATTCTCTAAAAAATAGATTTAAAAAATATCTTAATTGAGGATCTACGTATAATGACTCTGTCCTTCGGGTAAAACTTCGCTACTTTCGACTCGTACCCCTGAAACGAACGGGGGCTCATGGGGTAGGTGACTTTTCACCTGAAAATTAAAATAGTCCGGTAAACCATAAAAACTAACATACTTGATTAAAATATATCAGTAGTAATGCAATTATAGTGCTTGCGCAAAGCATGGTTCTGATCAATACGTGTTTGAACCCTTATCACTGCTTTATATGTCTATTTCAATTTAATCTCTCTCTGATATTATTTGATCAATTCTTCAAAAAATTTGCAGAAAACACCTCTGTGCGCTGCGTTATTTGCTATATATTTTCTGCCTCTCTTTTTCCCTCCCGCATTTTTATTCTCTCGCACTTATGTCGCACCCACTGTGCATAACTCGTATCAAATTCCGCTGTGCTCAAGAAATCCGCATTTATCGATTGATTCATTTCACCAAATCCTCATGAAAAATGCGACGTCGTGGCTCAGATTCCTCGGATTACGGTAGGCACGACGACGAGGGTCCCTCTGAACCCGAACGGCGGCGGGATTCTGATTGCGATGATCGAGGTTATTTTCACCTTACTATTTGTTTTAGAATAAATTTTCAGCGTTTGATCACCGGATGCACAATTTGTACCGAGCGTTATCCAAGAACAATGAGCCAGATGAGCTCAAAAAGCTTGTGGATAACTTGGAAGAATCCGGGATCAGCCAAAGGGGTTTGTCTTTGTTTTTGTTTTTTATTTCACTTTTATTTCGATTCAAACATTTCAAAAACGGCCAAAGTTTTGAATTTTCAGAAATGGTCGAAAGAATGATCGAACTAGCCGATATCGAGCACGCTATCGACGATCCAGATCTATCAACTGAGAAGGAGCCGAATCAGGAAGAAATCCCCGAGGATGAGGTTTCGAAAAGCAAATTGCTCAATGATTTCTAAATCCAGGAACCCTCAGAAACGGAGCAGAATTTCAAAGCTACCATGAGGCGACTGCTGAAAAGACGAAAGTTTTCTGGGAACAAGAACAAGAACCAGAAGAAGACGACTGTATATTTTAAAATATTAAATTGCAGTATATCATTCTAATTTTAGCTTCTCCTGAAATTCGACGAAGTGATCGAATATCTTTTGACAAGGATGAACGACCAGTGGCGGAACCTCGCTTATGCGGTATTCCCCCTACACCAAGTTCAGACCCTGGTGCTTGTGTGTCTAGTCCAACTTATATCGTAAGCCTTGTTTATGCTAGTGCTGATTACTAGTTAAATTCTACAGGGTTTCTACCGTAATCCAAATAGTCCCAATATTATCGACCTACATATCATTCGTACTCATGGTATATTTTACTTTGAAGATGTTCCATAATCAGAGGTAGTGGAATTCAAATTTAAAATTAAAATCTACCTTTTTCAGCTTATTCCTGGAAACAAATAGATGGTTATCGTTTTTTGAAAGATTGAGTAAAAATAAGGAGCAGTCTGAAGAACTAGTAAATTTTAAATAAATAAAAAATTACAAAAAAAATATTTTAAGAAAGTCACCTTTCTAACCAAGAACAACTGGGACGCCTATTTGAATTTTGCGATTGCCCTATCAGTATTCCTATTTTCAGGTATAGTTTAAATTTGTAAATCGTTTTAATTAAAACTAATTTTCAGTGGGTGCCACTGACAAGTATCTTCCCTATTGCAGCATTCTATCGGTTGTCTCGGTTTTGGTCGCTATTTCTTCATTTTTCTCGCTAGCCGATTCCAATGATAAATACGCTTTGTTCTCGGTCATTGCGAATTTATTCTCCTGGTATTTGTCCTTAAAATTTAATATTTAAATAATATAATCAAGCTTGCCCCTTCTATTTTCTCGACTACGGTGGCGTATCGGGCATTGGGCTGTCTGGAAATCGTTCATGCATTTTAGAATAGGTAACTATTTTTCAAAGTTAATGTAAATTTAGATTTTAGGCTTCCTAACTATATCATTTAGTGTGCCCTCGTTATTCTGGGTGTCCGTTCCAATGCTTTACATTTTAATGGCTATAAGAACCAAGTCCTGGGGTAGAGCTGCTCATAGAATTGTTCCTCATTTAGTTAGTAATTTTGAAAATTCAAAGTATAGGGTGCGGAAAAAGTTCTGTAGACAAATTAGAAAGTAAAAGTGGCATCTCGTAAAATTTTGAATCAGACCAAATTCAATATTTTCGGAGTCTCCATATTAAAATTGACCATATGGATGAATTTCATAAAATTTTGATACACTGCCCGGATTACGGTATCTTTTCAATAAAGTATGCTGTCGTAAGTTTTACCAAAACAAAATTAGCATATTTTGGATGGCGCAGGTGGTCGAAAATCGTGATTAACATATTGAGAAAATTTAAGATACAATGCATCGTTAAGACAAGGACAATCAGTTACACCACAAGTTTGGTTGAAACGAATCATTATTACGTCGTCAGGGTTCAGAGTTCGGCCAACATTGATTTTCTGACAACAAATGAGATAAAGAAAGATCTCTTATCAGCGATAAGAATGATGTGATAATACAATAAAATTGCTTGATAATCCATCTATATCAGGTTTCAAAATGGTACCCCATTTGTGGTCATTGAAACTGATATAATATTATGTTTTATAAAAGATTAGGCGTTGTCTACAAAACTTATTCCACACCCTGTATTTAAAAATATATATTTTTAAGATTTGTATTATTTGGTCCGACATTGCAGCGACTTTAATACTAATGGGTGTACGGAATTTCGGGGTAATTATATCAGAATTAGTTAAGATAATTGGGCAATTTTGATGACTTTAGTACATCGATTTGATAATCGTGGGATGCATAATATCTTTTCTGGTATTTCCATCTTCGATAGCTGCTACAGCTTTATTAGGAATTTTAGTGACCCAATTCCGTTCTCATATTCACTTGGTATATAAAATTTATATCTTTTTATCCTGATAAGCTATTTCAGATCAGCCTTTTCAAGGTCCTATTTTCGATCTTTATTCTGGCATCTCCTTTACTAATCGCTAAACTTTACAAGAAAATTTTAGCAACGGCAAGGACTGAAGGTATTCTAATAGGTGTAAATTTATAAAATAGGATAAAAGTTTAGGGGTATCCTCAAGTCGTTCAAACAAAGCAAAATTCTTGCTGCTACTGGTTTACATAGGATCTTTATTCATGGCGATATCATTCGTATATGAGGGCCAAATGACTTTCGATCCTTCAGTTGATGCTACGAATATGACTTGGTAAAGATATCGGAGAAAAGCTTGTCGAAATTAAAATATTTCAGGGCAGAATTTGATAAACATTGCCTCTCCTCCGCTGCTAATTCTATCAAGACTCAGATTTCCTGCAGCGAACTGAAAGGTACTCAGTTTCATTTAACTGTGTGGTAATTCAAGAATAACTAGGCACCGCAATTAACTGGAAGGGCACTGTCCAGTCCATTAGAGTCGTGAATATCGAGAATTCCTTCGAAACCTTGCTAACCTATCTTCCGGACAGCATTAGTCAAGCGGTCCGATGCTTCTACGACACCAGCAAATCAAACGATTATGGAGCGGTCATTAAGTAATTAACTTTATTTAATTGCTCGAATTAAATAGATAATTAGGCCGAATGAGTGCTCACTAACTGAGCATAATGTCTATACTTTGGAGATAGAAATTGCCGGTCCTTATGGGGAACGTTACGCTATGCACTCTAAGGGTCAATTGTTGTTAACTGCAAGTCATGTGTTCATTGATATGGCTAAGGAGCTGGATGAAAGTAGGATTTTTACTTTTTAGATAAATATTTATATAAATTAATCATCAATAAGAATAGTAAGCAGATCAGTTTATGCATAAACTTTATCAATTACCCGTAAATTTAAGGCGATGTTGTTCGATTTGTCGCATTTTTCGAGCAATTCCCGATCTTCCGCTATCCACCCAAATTGAAGCTTCTCCAGCTTGAGTGCGTCCTCTGTAAAGGCATCAACAAACACAAGAACCAACATCTCAGGTTTTAAGTGTATTTTTGAAAAAAAAAAGTGTAGTTTTTAATTTTTAGAATTACGTCATCGAAAATGAGCCGATCTGGTATTTGGCAACGAGTTTTCAGCGCTAGTCGATTCGCCTTTAACTTTTTATTTGCGCCTTTCATTAAAATCTAAGATAGGGTATTTTAGGACGATCAATGAAAGTAGTACGACATAAACTAATGAAATTTGTGTATCTTTGTCGACTTTACCTACTAGATTTATTAATGAGTTTATTGCTTCCGTCTTAAGGGGTACTACTTTTATTAGTTGTCGTATTTTAGTATTAATTCTAAGAATTATCTTATTCGAAATACGGTTTTTGCTGCATAATTCTGGTCGGAAATAAATATCTTCGTTTTTTTTCAAAAGATGCATGCAAAAAGAATGTTACACTTCGCATCATCATTGTGACGGGGCTTGGGGTATCAAGAAAAATGTGCCAAGTTTTGTTTCTTCTATCGCTTCAATCATTCCGTCATTTATCTCCGTTCCAACCCATTGTAATGCCGATAATTATGTCTAATCAGGCTATAAAGTCGGCTAAATGTGATATCATAATTAAAACCTGCAACATTGTTAATTTTTTTTTCAAAATTTAACATTGGAACAGATTTTCAATGATGTCATAATTTAAATTCGACCCTAATGTTAAATATACTGATAAATTTTAGCATTGGAGCATATTTTCAATTTTTCAAAATTATTTTATATATATTATATAAAATGTCGTATAGTCGTTTTTCGCCTACTTGTATAATTCCTTCCTCTTCCTGAATCTAGATTCTTAACGAAGAAAAAACTTCTTCACACCGCGCGGCGCCTTTGGCGTTAAGAATTAGCTACAGGCAATTGCTTTCTTTTTCTCTCTTCAAATAAAGCACTCTCTCGTTCGATCACTCCAGTTAAGGAGTCAATATTTACTGAAGCCACGACTACGGAGACGAAGCCCAAAGTTGCTCTTTCTCTGACTCTTTTCCACCCTCTCCTTCTACAGTACTCTCTCGTTCACCAAGTACTTCTCACTCAGACGCATCTTTTCTCAGTTCGACTCAAACTTGGTCAATCTTCCTATATTCCATCCTGTTTTCATTTTCAAAATTCCTATCTTTTAACGTGGGATGTATGAAATCCTGATTTTCTGGTTCCAACATGTGTTAACGATTTTGAGGCCGGTCGGCTTAGCGGTGGCAGGCAATTCATATGTGAGAGCGATTTCGAGGGGGGTTTACAAGAAAACTAGCCTACTGTTCGTTATATGCCCTATATGTCCTTCATATTTCAGCAAGTGGTCGATTTTTCGTTCGTTTCTCATTTTGTCTTAATCGAAGAAATATTTCCCGAAAATTCATTCTTTGCCCCAAATTGACATTTTTATCGTTTCAAAATCTCCCCATTTACCAACTCCATGTTAGTTTTTCCCATTTCTTCTCCAATAGAAAGCGCTGTCTTTAGATATAATCATGGAGGCTTTGAATAGGGGGGAAAGGGTTACATATACTCGCTCTTTCATTCGAGTATAAGGGATTATTATTATTCCTAACCTTGAAAAAGCTATTCTCAGCCAAGATATGTACATGTATACTTATATATTTCTTGCGCGCGTATAATATGAAAAACCGTCTCGTATATAGATTTTGCGCCCCCCTAATTAGTCATCGCACCATAAATGGGAAAATCATTCTCATTCCCTTCTTTTTGATATGTGCAAAAATCGATATTCGCTTTTCTGTCATAGCAAGCGATAAAATTCAATGAAAAATGTTCATTTTACTTTTGTAAATTCCGTTGGTTAAAATTCAGTTTTAACGTCATAACTTGAAAATCTTTACCCGCCATATTTTGAATTGAGTCGGAATGTGTGGGTGATCATCTCGTCTGTTTCTTTGAGTTCTCTCGAATCTTTTGATCTCTAGCTCCGACCCCAGTATGGGACTAAAGAAATCTTTCTGTCTGTCTGCAGAGGAATGGTGAAAGGACGCGCTCTTTTTCTCTCACTCTCATAGTTGATTTTTCGTATTTCCCCATCTTTGCATATTTGTATTTGCTCGCAAGTATTCGATATTATCATTCGATACTCGCGTATTTTCTGCCTTTCTTTTGCAAAAATGTTGAATCTTTTTAGTATCTTTTAAAACGTTACTTTTTAACAAGCTAGAAACGCTATAAAATGCTATTACGCTCATATAAAATTTTTCCTACATTTTCTCTACTCATAGAGTTTGAGTTTCAGCTTGCTTCGGGATTATTTTGGAGTTCTATCGAAGGATGGAGTTGTCAGTACTGGTCGGTGAATTGGAGCGCTGCGTTTCCGGAGTCAATGAAAAGACGACCGTCGCTCAGATTATTCATGTTCTCTGCCATGCCACCGGACAGAAGGGCAAATTCGTGCTCGTCGAGAAATTCAGAAATACGGTAATTTTATTCTTCTGCAAAATCGAGCGCATTGCTAAAAATTACTCAAATTTGTGTTTTAAAGTTCGAACTAAAGCAGATTTTTGTGCATTTGCATGTAGGCGACTTGAAAATCTACTCTATTGCTAAACATCAACAAAAAATTTCCTTTAAATTTAGCATTTGAACAGATTTTATGGGCTTTTTTTCGATGTTTATGTGATTTCAGGAAAGGCGTCTTGCCGCTACCGATAAGCCCTTGGAGTCGCTCCAGAAATGGAAAGATCACGCGCATTCTGTCACTTATATCATGAAGAAGGTCAACGATGATGGACAATTAGAGCCGAGTAATTAATTCATCAATTAATCGCTTTAACTCGATCCCAACGAACTCTTTTCAGTCTACGACACGATTGACTCTTCAAGTTCTGTGCCTTCTTTATTGTCCTTCCGAAATACGTCGAATAGCTCGGTGACCTCGATGCAGCCTCAAGGTGAATAAAATGAAGAAAAGACAAACTGCCTGTAATTATCTTGGAAAATCAATCTACTAAAAGAATGCACAGTTCTTTCTCTATTGGAACTTAAAATTGGAAATTCTTGCAGCTTTAATGCCAAATAGTGTTTTTAGAGTTACTTTCGTAAATTTGATCAAAACATAAAGATCTTCAATTTTTCAGGATCAGCGAACCATTCTCTGGGTTCCTCTTTGAGAAGTACATCTTCGTTACCCCCAGCTGTGGCCTCTCCCAACGTCAGTCTTCGAAAATACCGACCACCACCTCCAGGTTTGAAATTTTTTTCTTTTTCAGTTTTCACCATTTAGAACAAATACTGCGAAAATGATGGCCCATAACATTGTTTTATGTCCCGCTTTTATGACCTAGAATTCTATTGATCTCAGAATCCTTTCTCTCAAAAACTTAACTTTTCCTGAAACCCCTAGAATTCGTCTTACAATCTTGTAATGTTTTTATATCTTAAAGAAAAATTCCCGCAGATAATTAAGCGCAAAGCTGTTTTTGAAATCGGATATATCCGGATAAATAGCCAATGGCCGGATATCTCATCTTTCAATTTTCCTTTCTCTCAAAAATCTTCTTCTCCTCGTTTTTAACATCGCTTCTCCTTCACTCATTCTTTCACGCGCGCTATACACTTCATGAGAGTGCATTCTTCGAATATAATATAATTATTAAAGAAAAAGCCTCTAACTTGAAGAAGAATTTCGCATTATTTTGACCGATTTGTGTACTTGAAATCGTTTTTTATATCTTTCGTTTCATTCTCTTTCTCAGTCATTTAATTCTGCTTCTTTCGCACTCTCTCGTTATTATGCGTTCTTTAGTTTCATTGTTTTGAGTCTCGGCCAGTCAACACATACAAAACCTGCTGACTCTTTCAAAGGTCATACCCTTCATTATTTGTGCCCCTCTCAAAATTAAAATTCTGCCCCAGGGCCTACTTTCATTTTATCAATTCAAAAATGAACTTCAAACTTCAAAAAATTACTTTTTTCTAGTTCATCAAATTCATATCACAAAATTTGCCAAGTTCGTGATAAACACGAAAAAAATGTTTAGCGAGTACAATACTAGGTCACAAGTCATGCTATCATCTAAAATATAGGATTTCGATATATTTAACATAATTTATATTGCTATATTTAATAATATATTTTCCATTAATCGGAAGGGGGAAAGCTAGTTTAGCGTCAAGTGGCCTTTGCGCTTCATTCTTAGATGAAATGCTTTTTAACGCATTTAAGGAGAGTGTGTTGGCTTGCATAACCTGCCTTGATTCTGTTAATCATCTATTTTTCCCAATTATATTGATTTATACACTATCATTCACAATATCGTTATCGTTTTTCTTACGTATTCGACTTTTAAAGATCATGGTTATTTTGCTGCTGAAATACTCTATTTTTCATTGACAGGGCTGCTATTTTCCTGTTAGACACTCTAATTTTGGAACAAACTCGTTAGACCGTTAGACAAAGTCGTTAATCAACTTTGTCTTTGTTTCGAATTTCGATTGCGCGAAGTGTTAAGACAAATATCACACTTGAGAAAAAACGGGTAAAATGATCGATGACATCATTTTTTATCGATAATCAGCCGACTTTTCTCGTCTGTTTCTCATATAAAAACTCCAGATTATAAGACGGCGATGGAATTGAAGTACGCCTCGATGACGAGAAATCAGGCTAGTAGAAAGCCGACTGGGTCTACGATATCTGGGTTTAATTCTGCTGCCTCCACGTCCACGAATATTCCTAACAAGCAAAATCTGAATGTTAATGATATCCCCGACAATATTCCTATCGGCAGCCTCGGCCTTTCACCACATCAATTACTCCAAATTATCGAAGAACAAAGGTATTCCATTAGAAAAGTTAAGTTTTTCTAAAGTTGTCTATTTTCAGAGAAGTCATCGAGAACCAGAAAATGAACCTGCGAAAATTAGACTCGCTAATGACTTCTCCCGAGCAGAGGGAGTTGCTTCAACTCTTCAGGCAGCAGGTAATTTTAACTTTAAGCGAAATTTATGAGTGTTGGAAATTCAGGCGAACTTACGGGCGATTTTGAAGCCTTTGGCTGAGCAGAACTGGCCTCAGAAGTATCAGCAGGAGTTCAAGCGGTCGCACGCTTTGAGGGCCGCTATTGAAGCCACTAAGGAGGCTATCGATAAAACTAAGAGGTAATTAATTTTTGACTCCTTCACAATTAACAGTATACTTTAGCGATGTTACTAGACTTCAAATTGAAGAGGAAAGACTGCTAAATGAAATCTCGAACTTTGACGCTGAGGAAATTCTCCTTGAAACTTCAATCGACCTGAATCTATCGTCAACCCCTAATGGAAACAATTCGCATCATAGCTTACAGGCATATTAAATTTCTACATTGTATACCTTCACATTTATCTACGGGTATTTTTACATTTGCATACTTTCTAAGGATTTGAAAAAATTTGACATAAGGCTCCTTCTGGCCCACTTTCAACAATATATCTTATCGAATTTTCATAAGTGATATAAGCTTTATTATCTGGTTCATCAATAAACGACTTTCAACTTTAATACTGTCAATGATTAGAGATATCTGACTTGGCAATGGTTTGTAGGGGAAACGGTAAATCGGGCAACTATATCACAGAGGCTAGGCATGGAATAGAATTTCAAACTTTTGATTATGATCAAGGCAGTTAAGAGCAATAGAATTGAGCTAATAAGCGATATTTGGGAAAATCAAAAATTGGGAAAAAAACTCATTAAAAATTACGCATGAGAAGCTCTTTGACTGTGAGAAGCGCGTTCCTGAAAAATCAATAAGTCAATGTTTCAAGGCTAGCAAAATACCTCTCCTTCTCGATTGTACAGCGTGGTTTGGACGTCGGTGCCAGTTCCCCAAGAGTCCTCCATATCGTAGACCAAGCTGTCGGGTGGAGCGTGGATTCCCTGGCCTCGAGCGTAGATCTGAAAAGTTTTAATGGTAAAAAGTCTGGAAGGGTTGCTACATCGTTACTTGTGAAATAGGATGAATTTGGTAGCAAAAATTATATTTTTAGATAAAATTTCTCGTATGCAGCGATGCAAGAATTGTGACTACTTTTTCAGGTTGTCGTTCTCCAGTTTCTTCATTTTTTTTACCTTAACAGTCCTTTGGGGTCCCAGAATGAATCCATTCGGGAAAATAAAGGTCTTCTCTGGCTTTCCGAGGACTTTCCGACGCAGTTTCCAGTCGCCGATATTCTCCTCACGTCTCGCCATGTTTTCAAGGACGATATATTTGCCATCTGGGGCGACTTCCTGAAAATTGCAATTTCCCCCAAAATTTCCCAGAAGAAATACTTGGATGGTAATATTTCCCTTGGCGGATTTGGAGTATGACGTGTGGCTGGTGGTTTCGCCCTTCAGAACTCGCATGCTCTCTAAAACTCGAGAATTCTGGAGAAAGTCGAAAATTTAAGCTACCCGGCACTAGCTTTAATTTATCCCCAACCAAATACAAGTGGTCAGGAACATCGTTAAAAGCGAGCTCCTCGTACAGATCCTTCTTATAGTCCATAGTCATTTCGCAAAATAGTCAGCTGATTTAGGGTAAGTTTGCAGAAACTTGGCGGCGAAAATAGAGAAAGTGGTGGAAAATGGAGAACGCGATTTGTGAAAATGGCAAAAGAAATGTATTGCATTAGTTTGTGTTTGCCAGAATTTTCCCCAAATTCTCTTTCTCGTCGTCTTTCTCTTTGTTGACCCTTTATCAATTCTTTCTCACTTTGCATTCTCCCGCTATATGTTAATAGCGAGATGACCGACCGCACCCTGTTTCACATGGCAAAATTGTTGTGAAATTGATTCGCTCGTTTCGCCAACCGTTCTTTGAGTAATGAAGTTGGACAAAAATCCCTACCGATTTCCTTGGCCTGGGAGATGCTTGTAGTCTTCACGACTTGCTCCACGAGTTGTCGAAGTCCAGCTCGGTTTTCGACACCCTCCAGCATATTTCGGTAGATAGCAATTTCGGCGTCCAGGGTCTAAAAAATAATATCTTTGGAAAGTGCAGAGACGTAGAAGCAAGGGTGCATATATTTTTCAACTTAGTGCTTTGACGTGTTCGGCATCGTTTTCTTGCAGAAAAAAACTATTATAACTTTCTATCTATATTATTTTAAGAGTTTTTTTCGCTGAAATGTTCTAAAACATATTCTCTACAATTCTATCAAAGCAGATTTTTTAAATCCATCATAACTTAAGAAAAAATCATTTTTTGTCACTTTAAGAAGACTTCGTCGGACAAGACAAAGGGAGAGCAAAGCACAATATGATTTCGAGTGTCGTCGAATTATTCATAATCACAAACAAAGTATGGGAAAGACACTAAATAGTCCGATTCGAAAATTAGATCGTCGAAATGGGTCTAAAATCGATACGGTATAGCACCTTAGTCACGTCCACTAGCGTTATGCGACCATTGTGTAGGGAAACGTTTTTCGTTAATGAGCATGAAAAAGTGACTGTGCAACTATCATGATGAATAATATTTTTTCGGCTTTCAAGCCTCTTCATCGCTTTTTTTAAAATCAGATTTATAAAAATAATAAAAAAATTACCTGCTTCGTATCAATGAGCATCTGTAGCTCGACGATCATCACTTTGCATTCCTCCTTCATCTTGTTGATGCCAACGTCTCTGTCATTCAGCGCTGTCTCATAGGCCCGCATGTCTTCTTCCATTTGGAATTGCAGGTCTTGAATTTGTTTCTCAAGAAGCATATTCTGGAAATTTCCATATATCAGAAACGTTTTCTTTTTTGTTTTTAAATCCCACCCTTCCCTCCAGATCAGCCAACTTTCCTCTCATATCAGAGAGTGTGGTGCGCAGTCTTTTCACTTCTTCCTTAAACTCGAAATATGATTATTTCAGTCTTAAGTTCAGATTACTCTAGCATAATTCTGCTCCATGGAGTTTCTCGAAGCTTGGGTGTGGATTTCCTGCACCTTCAACTTGTACCACGACTCCACATCCGTACGGTTGACGTTCATGACCTGAACTTCAAGCATATGTTGGAATAAATGAGAACCCAAGCCTGGTCGTATTCCTGACGAATATCCCTGATCGCCGAAGACAACTCAGTCTTGAAGTATTCCCTGTTCTCAATCGTGGTATCTCTGTACGCCATAGCGAGAAGATCGTGGATTTCCGACTCATGAACGCGCTTGAGGAAGTCGCACTCTTCCAAGAGGGCTTGCGCCTGATTTTGGAAGTCGATTCTTTGAAGCGTTTCGTGATCGAGGGTCTATATTATTAAAATACAATAATAGTCTCAGCAATTAGCAAAAATGATTACATTTCGATATCTATTGAGTTCGCCGACGAGTCTTTGGTTCTCCTTTCTCATCGTACCACACTCGTCTTCCAGCAATTGAAGTCTTCTTTTCAAAGAGTTGATCTCGGCCTCAATTCGGCCCAACTTGTCGAGAAGGTCGTCCAATTCCTTCCTGGTGAGTTCGCGGTTTCTCACGGCGTCTTCATATCTAATTATCCCAATAATTATAGTCTAATTGAGTCCATATTTAGCTACTTCTTTCTGAAGTTAGCCAAATCGTCCAGAAGTCTTCTAATTTCCGATTCCAGACCTTCTCGTTGCTTGTCAGAATCGTCGATCAGGTCTCGAGCACTCTAAAATAATGAGTCGACATTTTTAACCTAAGGAAAGTTTAATATACTCTAAGCTCCGTTTCGAACATGACCCTGACAGACGCTGCGTCGTTTCCCCATTTCCCGCTAAGCAGCTTCAAATCGTTTTCCAGCTTCTTATTCTGGGCTTCTAGGAATCGCACCTGAGATATTTATTTATTGAAAAAAAAACGTTTTCTTCAAGATTGCTTACTTTCTCGATGTAACTTGCCAGTCTATCGTTCAATTCCGACATTTCTTTCTTCTCACGCTCACGGGCATCTCTGATCGCAGCAGCAGTGGAATTGCTAAAATAGGTTAAGAATGGCAAACACTCCTTAGTTCTACCTCAAAGGGGACAGAGCCCCAATGGATCCAATCCCGTCGAACTCGGCGATCCTCACATATCTGCTTCCGGAGGCTAAACATGAATCTTCTCAATTTTTCACTATTTTTCTTGTTTTTAACAAAATTTGTCATCGCTTTAATGGTCTAGAATTTCCACTCTGACTCAGAATTCGTATTTGTCCTGGACTGCGTCGCGGTTTAGACAGTTTTTATGCCTTCCTTTTAGGACCAAAAGAGAGCTCATCCTATGAGGCAATGTCAACATCAGAACTCACAATGATAAGAATGATAAAAATCAAACCGTCTTCAAAAACAGACGATATTTCTTGTTTTTATTTTAAGAAAAATGTCTCCTACACATGCCATTGGTTGAGTAGGAAGTTTGGGACGTGGTGTGCTGAGTCCGCGTAAATCCTGGACGAATGGTAATCGAGCTACGGTAATCATCGGACTTTTCTGAGGTCGTCATCTTCTGAAAAATCAATAATACTATCAAAAAACCTCATAAAATCGATAAATTCAGCTAAACACATGTGCAAATGACATAACGAAGCAATGGAGGTCAAGAGCATGGTTTAGTGAAAATGAAAACTTCGAAAAGCTATAGACTACTAAAGACAAATGACTTGAGAAAGTACGAATGACTTGTGTAAAATAAGCGGTCTGACCCAAAAACTCAAAAATTTCCCTTCGAGGTGAAATTTCAAAGGGGAAAACTCGCAAATGGCTCGTCGTTTTGATGCATTGTATGGAGCCTGAAAGGATGGGCACAAAATATTCGTTTTTATTGACGCCCCGCCCACTTTTGTCGAATTTTTCTCTTTCCCTCTAAAACTCAAATAATATTTCTCTCGAAAGAGAGAAATTGACAAAATTTGCTCATCCACTTGGGACTTTTGACAAGGCAAGATGTGATAAGACGGGAGAGATAACTAATCAATGATATAGTCAAGTTTCATTTTTAATATATTTCAGCATATGAGTAATAGAATTCCCTACCATTCCTGAAGAGAAATTGGCATTTCAGAGAAATTCTAGCGAATTCCACAATTTCTTTATGTATTGCTCATACCCCTGGGCACATCTAATAAAGGCAAGAATTCTCCACATAAGGACGACACATCTAATAAAAGAAATGTAAGAATAAGGAATATGTGATATGGAAGTGCAACCATAATACAAAAACCACTTATGATAAGTAAAGAAGGCTATCTTTTTACATGTATTTTCATACGATAGCTATTTTCCAATGACCTAGAATATAAGAAATATATGAAGATGTTGATTACAAATCGTAAAAGCATAAGCGAGTTTTGCCTGACTGAAACTGAGGGACTGAATATGTAAAATGTTGGGGTATTCGCTCAAAGGGAGTGAATATAAATCCGACTCAATTGTTGGTTGGAGGGAAAGTAGGCAGCAAAATAGTAGCCCCTCCCAGTGTCTATATGGAATAAAATAGTTGGCCTAAGCCGATTAGTTCAAAATTCGATTGAATATTCGCTTTGTACGCGTACTTGTTCGGGAATTTTCTTGTACTCACCTAAAATTTTCATTTTGGCCTAAATATAAAATATAAGAATCATTTGCTTTCAGAATAGAACGGAACGGTCGCTAATTGTAAGCATCAAAGTATGCTACTGCGCACTAGAATCTTTGATGCGCAGTGACATACACCCCAAGTAGAGGATTATCATTGCTTTCCACCGGGCGTTTCGAGTAATCTGACCCTATGTAATCAAGCCATAAAAATCTTGTTTTCTAACCAAATTCGAGGCTTTTTTGCACTAAATGCGCATGAATAGCACAGTTTTGGTCGTGTATTATTTGAGTCGATTACCAAAATTTTTGGGTTCAGTGTCTTATCTAAAATGGGAGCACCAAATCGGGCTTTAGTTTTCAGATTATAACCTTGGTTAGGATGATCCATTTTTCAGGTGGTTTTCACCAAATGACTTCATTTTTTAATACTAAATCGAATTTTTTGCTTTTATTCAATTTTGAAAATCTCTAAATAATTGTAGGGAATTTAGTTCTGAACAACTTTTGTGAGAACAGTTTTGAGAGATATCCAAACTGTTAATTTTTACGATTGATTTTCTGTTTTCACTCAATTTTCGTCATTTATCTAAAGATATCCTTTAAAAAGTCCTATAAATTTACGGATGAGTTGAGATCGATCAAAAGCCAAGCCATTCAACGGCTATTATCAATAGGAATAGATTACTGAAAATCTCATGAAAAAGGACCATTCTAGCTCAAGTTATGATTCTTTTTTTGAATGAACGATATTTTGTCGCAATGATCACGAATTTTCGAGTCAGGTTTACGACCCAGAAAATTTTGATAAACGGCCCAAAAGGTATCATACAAAACTGTATTATTTTTTTTATGTATTTAATGCAAAAGGCCTCATCGAGTTTGGTTCAAAATAAAATATTTATAGTATAATAATATAAAATCAGATTCCTCGAAACAGCTTGTATTTCAAAAATTAAAATGTTTTCTTGTCTTGTTGTTTTTTTTAGATTTACAATAATTTTTACTTGTACTTCAATCTTAGACATTCTAAGTCTAATCTAATATGAATTCCTTATATTTAAACACCATATGGTATTTTTCTTACTCTTCCTTCGCGCAGTGATTAGTTTTGCCTGACAAAGGCGAAACGGCAGTTTTTTTCTGGCAAATTTTGGCGCCAAACTTCGTCACTTCTATTTCTAGATCTCAGATAGTGATTTGGCGGTGCTGGAATGCGCTAAATTCGTCAGTTTTCGTCTAGAATTTTTCATATTTCATCAAAATATCGATACTTTGTTATTTTTATTATGCACCTTCCAGAGTCTTCCATTTTATTACGTCAATGCGTATGTCGCGTAATTACTTTTATTAGTTTCCATTTTGCGCCTATCTCTGTCATATCTTGCGTCTGGTCTGATAGCCTCAAAATCCTGATTATCTTCTAAAATCCCGTGAAATCGAAACATCTCCGTCCAAATACGTGTTAATATTCATTATCTTATTCCACATGCTGTGCCATGCCGTACCTGCTTCGTATTCCGATTTAATGCTCCGACAAAGCTGGCCTGAGATCCGCATTTCGCTCCGCCTATTTTCACAAGTCATTTTGCACTTTCGAAACAGCTTTAAGGTGTCTCAAAGACGCCAACTTTTCTATTTGCTTGATAAATTCGAGTTGACGCACAGCACTAATCCATTGGAGACTGTCAATAATTTCTTTCTGGTTTGAACTTAAAATGTGAGCAACTTTTCATTTTTTCATCTATTTTCATATCGAATTAGAGCTATTTTGGGCTCAATATACTAAATCGTACACGGGGATCTCGAAAATTCAGAGACTGTCATTGGTGCTCTCGGAATTCGCAATCTAAACCCGGTCATTGTCATTCGTATCTGACAATTGTCGTTTATCAAATGCAGTGTAAAGAACGTGCAGAGTTTCAACTTTCCTATGTGTTAGTTGAATGAAGAATGAAATGTCGGGGGAACTGGTTTGGAGACTGTCGCTTCGTTTTCTTCTGAGATTGCGCATTCGAAGGTTGAGGAGAAAAGGGGGAGAAAGAGTGGAGGAGAATTCGAGAGAAAAAAGTGAGAAAGGGAGATCGATATACCATGTGATTTGTGAAGGAAGAGGGACAGAAAGAGAGGAAAGAAGAACAAAATAGCAGTCCATCCTCCTGTCCTGTGCCCCTTAGGTTTTTTTTTTCTTTTTCTACGTCTTATGGCATGTACAGAGATACAAGGTCTTTTGCGCCGGTATTTCTGTATCTCTTCTGTCTCTTCTAGGTTTTCCACTATCTCACAAATTTCTTACCGATTCTCGATCAATTCTCTACTCAGAACCGTCTAATTTTCGTGCTTTTAAATCGTCTTCAACGTTTTTGTAAATATAAAGCGTATTCATTTTCAGAATAGGGTTATCAAAGAAAGTCCCACACCTGCATTGCACGTTTGAGGATTAGAAATATATCCATTTCCTTAATATTTTAAACAACATCTTCCTCCTCTTTTTACTTATTATTATTATTATTTCAAAGCCTTGTGACTAACGCGTATTGGAATTAGAACGAGTGCACTCTCTAATTTGTATCTCTCTGCCTTATCTGTGGCGAGAAGCGCGATTTGTGAGTGCCTGTTTCTGTGGAGATATTTTGCTTTTCCCACATGTGAGTCCCCTTTGTGAGTCGATATTTTAATAATCATACCGCCCTGCTCTATTTTCAACAAGTTTTGCACTGTAATTTCCGGTTGCCTTTACAAAATGATTATTTTAAATATCACGATATTTTAAATGTAACTACAAAATGGTCTGAAAAGACTTTGCAAATGGCGATCTCCCATTCTTTCATATTGACCTTTTTAAAGGTTAAATTATATGAGTTATACTAAGTTAAGATGCCGAGTTGGTGCACAAGCCTTGGTACACTTTTGAGCATGCTACAATTTTCAAGAGTGTATCAAAACTTATGCAGCAACCTAATACCATGACATATTTAAAATACAAAATAGTCAGCAGGCTTTTCTTTTTATAGAACGTGGACTTTCGTGTGTTTTTTGTATCTCCTAGGGGCGGGGTGAGACAAAAAGCATGTGCGGAAAGAGGAGCACAGCAAAAGTAGAGAGTAATGAAAAATCGAGAGAGCGGCGGGCGAAAAGCGGGAAATGAGTGCTGAAACTCGGGAACTCGCCTGGGACGAGGAACAGCAATTTTTGCTTTTTTGCTCGGCTTTTTGTCGGGGCTGTTTAATTTTATTTTTCTGCTGCCTCCGATGATCAGCAAACTCATTCATTTGTTTGAACGAAGCTTCAGCCGCCTTGCGCTTGCGCGCATGGGCAGAGTCGAGGAAGCTTCTCATGCTTAACCATTGACGAAGCTAGAGACGCCGAGGCGCATTTTCCAAGGTAAATAGGCCAACCAAAACACTGCACAAATATTCTACGAGCAGCGAGAGCGACTTTTCCTCCGCGCTTTGTTCGATTTTTCCTGCCGCGATGCCGAAAAGATGCCAATTTCCAATTTTCCCACCGCACAACGAGCCGACGCCCAGCTAAATGAATTCGAGATTCGTCCTTTGCTCTTTTAGATTGTATTTCCCCCCTCCCTTTCACGGCGCGCTCGTAGCGCAGTGGGTTAGGTGTGGAGCTCCTAATTTTGTGTATGTTTTTTTTTCGCGAAAATCGCGCTCTCATTAACCTTTATGAATATGCTTTATATGCTTTCATTCTTTTCCTAAAAGATCATAAATTATGCGCGCCGCTTCCTGAAACATGATAAACACTCATTTACACACACACACACACACACACTCCTGGACCCGTCATCGTATTTCCCTATTTCTTTACCCGTGCCGGCTCTTTCCATATTCCATCTCATTTTTGCGCGCCTACATTAGAGTTTCCCCCTTCGCTTCCAGAATCGATTTTAATTCGTTTTTATCCGGCGTTAATCCGGATTTCTAAAATCTCTGCTATCCGCTGATCATTATTTTTATTAGCGCTGGCGAAAATAGAACTTCATCGGGAAAATTGGGGCCTGGAATGTTCTGCGCGTGTCACCGTAATATAAACACCGGAGGGTATCGGGGGAGGGTTTCTGTCGCGCTGGAGCAGGAGAGTTTTTTCCGCTCAAGCGAGGATTGGGGGACGTTTCCCAGCGCGCTTATCATATCAACTTTCACTGGCCATGTCGCTATGGACAATTTGCTAGTTGCTATTTTGCTATTACATTGCATTTGCGCTTCTTTCTTATCTTCGCCGCTTGAAACTTCTCCCTATTCTCATTTCAAACGATTATCGACTCTTTGCCTCGACGAGATTTTATCTCTCTTGGAATTTCTCGGGCACCCTCTTAAAATTAGCAAAATTTTCATATTTTCGCTATTTCCTTACTAATTACTGGTTATCCTAGGAGGGTGAAAATTGAGAAGTAGCTTACTCAGAGTCTTAATAAGCGCAAAACTTCTATTCATAGGAAGATTCGTTTTCTTGCAGCTCTTTATAATTTCGATTCCTGAGCTTTAAATTTAACACCAAATACTGGCAGGATATAGCCAGATCCTTCGTGTGTGCTCCCTTATGTGTTGACTTGCTGGCAGTCTCCTACAAAACTTGTCATTTCGATCGAACATCTGCCTAGATTTGTTTAACACGATATTTTATGACATTGTAGTTACTCTGTTGACACTTTTACGGGGTGTGTATAAATAATTTATATGACCGTATACAAGCAGTGCGACGAACTAGCCGGCCGGCTGCTGTTTTCGCGCGTCTTTGCGCGAATTTTCAAGAGGTTAAAACCCAACCAACACGGTTTCTTCTTGCAACATTTTAAGTACCTCTACCAGTCCTCATCATCATACACCATATTTCTCATCTTTCGTGAGGAATATTGATTTTCACGACTTAAACCTATTTGCTATTTTCGAAGTTTCCAGAAAACAGCCTATAATTCCGCTCCGTTCCAAAGGTTCTTCTGAATCAAAGTCAATTTTGCCTTCCAGACCACACCCCGCTCTGCCGACACTTTTCTCCTTCTTCTTCGCGCTGCACTCCACAAACATCATCGATTTTTTGCAGAAAATTTTAAAATACGACCCGCTTTGTTACCACTCGACAATTCCGCCCAGTGGTACGCTGGCACAAAATGGGTCTTCACTCTGGGTCTCTCTGGGCACCAGCCGCTATAAGCCGGTTCCAGGCAGTGGCTGCTGCTAGCAAATTTCGAAAGTCTTATTCTTCACGTTTTTGCGCCGCCGTCCTTACGATTTCTGTGATCTATTCAAATCGCCGCATATTTCGCCTCCAAACAGACAATTAGACGAAAAACGATGCCAAGCACGCTGTCTCATCTGCGTTTTTGTCGTATGTGAGAAACACGCGATTTTTGGAAGACGGTTACAAATTTGAATAACTCTCTTCTACTTCTTCGAATTTGAAATAAAATACTCGCTCTCTCCACACTATTTCAGATCGTACATACATATTAGTAATAGCAATGAAGTTCGAGAGTGCTGATTTTTTTTTTCTAATTTCAAGACCCTATTTCTTCTATGGGTATTTTACGCCGACATGATTTCATTCACTATTTTTAACTCTTTCTGATAATCCATTCCACGAAAGGTAATGTTCTCTGTAAAAATGCAAAGAATAATATTTGCCCAAACCCTATTTGCATCACGTTTTCCTCGTTTCTAGTTGCCATAACTTTTATACAATGCCACTTCACAGTCAATAATGAGTCTTGTTTTTGTTGTTGTTATTGTTGTTATTGTCGCCGTGCTCTTTTCCTCTTCGATTTTGTTCCCAGTTCCCACAAGTCCCGCCCTTTTCTGCCATTTTGTTCCGATTTCTCGATATTTAGTTCCCTCCTGCGCGTCCGTTTTCCGCTCTCTGCTCAGGTTTTGTTTGCACAACTCTTTTCGAGGCAGCAGCATTTTTCTGCACGTTTTTCCTTCCGCCCTCTCTCTCTCTCTCTCTCTGCACAGAAGAACTAAGGCATCATCGTTCAGTGTTAATTTCATTAAATATTTTTCGATTCTATGTTTGCTTTGCTAGGAAAATCGATACCCTTACATCATTAGTAAGCTGGATAATTCGTTATTCCATTACTCATAGTTAAAGGTATAGGCTATACTCTTAACTATGAGTAACGAAGTAATGAATTATCCAAATTGCCCTCGCATTTTTACCTTCATTAATGCACTCAAGAAGGTCTTGCCCATTTCCAAGTTCACGACTCTGTCTTTTATAAACTGAAATTATCAATGAACGTACTGCAGATTTTGGGAGGGCTTAAAGCCAGATCGTTCGAGCATGTCCCTTATAAGCTAAAATATTCTGCCAAATTCCTGTTGCATACCCTCTTATGTATCACTTTTCTATGGCAAAGTTTAGCCTTGCGCACCCTCTGTCCTAAAATTTTTCATTTTGGCTAAAAGTCTGTCTAGGCCTGATGTACTGTTCCAATAGAAACATTTTTCTCAATCATCATTATGAATAATTTGAAATTAATCGACTATCTTAACACGCAATCGGACATTTGAAGCCCTTTAATTTGCAAATAAAAATCCTTAATTTCAGATAGTATGCGATGGACGTGAGCTTCTCGTCGGCTTTAGCCCCATCCGGCAGCTGGCGACAACGATACAAATCAGCCATGAACATGATCAGACGCGCACTGTCGCTGCGGGCGGAGAAGCGACAACAACAACAACGACAACAGACGACGCAGCGGAACAACGGACATACGCAGTCCGCCAGAGGGGTTTCGACCAGCACTTCTGACTTGGGTCTGAACGATCTCAAATCCAGGGTCTCGTCTTTGGCGGGTAAGGGTTGAAATCATTCGAGACCTCTCAAGAGCATGATCAAGGGCGCTGGAACTTTTAATTTAATAAAAAATATCATTTACCAAAAAAGTAATTCTCATTTTCTAGGAAGCGAAATCGCCTCAACGTCCCGAGACTCGGTCACTTTCCCGGTCGAAGCTCCATCAGTGTACGAGGACCCCTTCGTGGCGGTGACCGCCGATGGTTGGGTCCACGTAAAGCACTACCACTCGTTCAACAAACACGCCGAATTCCACATGGAGGATATTCATCTGCCGCATGTTGTAAGGAAAAATAAAATAAAATAAATGACACTTGGAAATTATAGGTTTTCAAAGCATGCCGAAAAGTATAGAAATACGATTTTCCCATAGCTCTCTTCACCTTATTTCTCTTATTGTTAGTCTGAGGATTTGTGGTTTCTCAATATCCATTCAATTATAGAAAATTATTGAAAGTACCGTTTCGCTTCGAGCATATTTCTAAGCCATGTTTCGACACTTTTCATGATAGTGGCAGTTATGCAACTTCCCAATCACTTAAAAATCGATAAATTTCAGAAGAAACTCTGCCGCTCGATTAGGATAGCTCGGATTATCGGCATTCATTACGCGAAGTCCGACGAGTGTCGCGACTGGCAGAAGTGCAAAGCGTGGGGCATCAGCCGCAACGACGTCTGGTGGGCAAGTCATTTGAATAGGTGAGCTCTTTTTAGTTTGAAAATGCCGCCAAAAATCATGGCCGTTGAAGGCTACGAAACGATTTCTTTTCAAATAGCGCAAATTTTATCCAATTCCATGAAAGGATCAGAATCGCATCCTTTACATTTTCTTCTTTAGTTTTTGTATCTTGAAACCTCTTATGACCAGGAATGTTGAAATTGTAAAAAAAAAAAACTGCACTGCCCTTCAAGTTAGTAAAAAATCCGCTGTTAACATTCCTGCCTACGGTCAGAGATCTAAAGAAATACCATTTTCAGGACCGAACTAGCGAACCAATTGCATAGTATAGTGGTAGACGAGGGCAACACGCTGAAGGCGGGCTTCTCCGTCATCAACATCGACGCCTTCTTCGAGTGCATTCAATTCCTAGGACTAAACGGCGATGTTCCGTAAGAAGATTCTCAAAAAAATCGAGATTATCTTAAAATTTGCAGTATAAACCAAGGACTACCCTCTCCTCCGGTCCATTTGATGCAACTACCTTTCATAGACGAGGATAATGGTTTGAAAATTGAACAATTGAAACTCTAAAAAAGACGTATTTGGCATAAAACAATATCTAAATTGCTTTATTTTCATTTTCGTGCATCAAGTAATTTATCATTTCATATTGTGACTATAATCTTAAACCTCGACAGTTTCTATCAAAAAAGTTAAATTTAAAATTTCAGTAACTGACGATAAAGCCTCGCTAGAAGTTAATCCCGACGATTCTTTACCAATGGATACGAGTACGACGAACAGTTTTCAGACGGCGCGAAGTCCCTCTCCGGAAATTGTCGTTCTATCTTCTGGCTCCTTGAATTCTCGCTAAAACTACTGAGATATCCAGGAGTTCCAGAATAAAGATAACATATCCATTTACGGGTTGATGCGATTTTTATCACAAAGATGGTGATTCATGTCGCATGAACTACGT
This sequence comes from Diploscapter coronatus, assembly GCA_964036155.1. NCBI lineage: Eukaryota > Metazoa > Nematoda > Chromadorea > Rhabditida > Rhabditidae > Diploscapter > Diploscapter coronatus. The sequence continues at coordinate 48,471,791 of OZ038422.1, read as the reverse complement.
AAATCTTGCCTCCTAGAAAAATGCTCTGCTGCTAAATTCTAGTGGACCTTCCTTTCTTTCCACCATGAGAAGATGAAGGGGAAAAGAATAGTGACTAACATTTAGCAATAGAGCACATTTCTAGAAGAGCTAAATTTGCGAGTGATATGCTATAGCAAAAGTGCGAAGATTCTCCCTTCGTTTTGTTGAAATCACTACTTTGTGGCAGAAACCACTTCCAATCCTCCTTTTCTCCTTTAAATACGCTAATTTAGACGATTTTTTTAATTCTTAACCAAGTATTAGACCTTATTCTCTTTTCCCCTATCAGCAAACTACAATCATCTCCTTATACGTGTATCAACTCAGAATATCTCGAACAAGTTTCTTCACTTTGCAAGTTGATTTTAGTTTTAAAATTCATTTCGAATTATGGGATTTCTTTATGATCTTCGATTAAATCTCTCAGAAATTCAACTTTCCATTCAGGTTAAACACATAGATTTACTCTCTACGTATACATTATGGAAAATCCTACCTCCTCAACCCTAAATTTCGCGTTCGAGTTCCCAATTCATTGACAGGACTAACCATCATCAAATTTAACGGTAACAAAATATCGTTGTTGCACTATTCTTACTCACTTTAAACGAATTATACTATCCAGAACACAGATTTTGAAATGCTAGCGATATTTAGTAGTACCCAATTTTACTGATATTTTAAGATTTGCAACCTGGAAATGTAGTTACAATCATTACCTCATCGCATGCGACGTGGAAGTTAAAATAGCTTTTCCCAACCAGACTCGATCTTATTTTTATTGTATCGATGTAACTACTTTTCAGAAGGACGTTTAAAATTATTCATTTTAGTGTAAATAATCCTACTTCGCTAGTTTTAATGTTGTCTTTTTCACTGCCAGGATTAAATTATAACTTGAAATTCAAGGTTCATAGATCAAAATTGTTTAAATTTCAATTCTAATTACGATTTTCAGCAGACTAGAGTTCTGCGTCACGGTGCCTTTAAGCTCCAACTTTTATAATTATTTCAAATTGAAACGTTTTAAAACTTTAATATCATCATTTTGCTCGTCACATTTTAATTTCAGTTAATTCAATCAAGTAAAACGATGATAGTAACACTAATTTTAGTACAAATCTTTGTAATTGCTAATTTAATTTCGAAATTCTGAAAATTCGGCGCAATAGTGAATAAACTTATTAAAATTCAACTCAAATTGTAGTTTGATGACTAGCCACTAGTGTCTATTATGTCGTTTCGAAAATATAACGTCACATAAAATAATATCGGCTAAGTTATCACTTATTTGATGCTACGATATTTTTCAGATTTTAGTGTCTTAGTTTTTCTATGTCTCTTTATCTTTATTCCCCTTTTCCAAGGGGATTCCAAAAATCAACAAGCTCATGTTTGTCTTCCTGCACGGAAATCTTTAGTAAAAGGCGAAAGATTTTCTCGGATAATTGCAGAAAGACGAGAGTGAAGTGTTCATATTCGAATGGATATTATTCCAAATACCTCTATAAAATCTAAGCCTAAATATCAATATGTATAATTTAATCAGATACATGAAAATTAAAACAACTACCATTAATGTGCTCAGGTAAAATCGTTGAAGAGCCAACGAGAGTAATTATCTCTTTTATGATTTGATGCAATGAAGTTAAAATTGAAATATGAGTTTTTACACCATTATATAAAAACTGATTATAAAATCATACGCAGCAATTTGGCATATTGATTAGGAAGAATGCTGACATTTTTTATTTTGTGCTTAGATTTACAGACAAATTATTTATTTATGAACTAGACTTATCATAAGCATATTTTATGAAATAATATTTTTTGAAGATCATTTATTGGGGTTAGAAATTTGACATTTATTATGCAATTACAGCTATATTTTGATTCGATGATGAATGAATCTGATTATTACGATTATTGCGGCTGACCATGGACGTCAAAGGTCTCAGTCTATTGTTCCTTCTGAAATTCGTCATAAAAATTAAGAAAGTAACATTGTTGGCAAGTTTTCTTTATCGGCGTCGGATTCAAACAGTTCTGAGATTTGAAAGTATTCGAATTAACTCTTGCAAGTTAAGTCAATATCGTGAAATTCCTGTCAGCTGAACTAAGAGTTACGCAATTAACATCTAGAAATTAATCACTTTTAATATTATAATTTCATACATTTTCGATAAATATTGTCTAATGGCTTGGCGTCGTTTCGGACTAGCAATTATAAACGAAAGTGGCATAGTTATGCACGACAAGCATGCGTCAAATAGTCGTGAATATGCGAAAATAATCCCATATATGTTAAAAATGCCATCCATGTTTGACTCTTAAAGTTTTGTTTCATTTTGAAAACGCTTTAAATTATTACTATTATATAAGTATACTACTACTGACGAGCTGATCGTTAATATCTAAATTAATTTTTATGATTATTTTTGTATGTGAAATAACTATATAATTTTAAAATGTCGTAAGTCAAATCACTCAATAGAAAAATGAATTCAGTTGTACTGGCAGTAGTCCCTATCCACAAAATGGGTGTATGTCACTGCGCACCAAATATTTTGATGCGCAGTGACTGTTCCCCGTTTATCATCCTCGGATTAAAGTGTCCCTTGAATCTTTTTCTCATTGATCTCAGTCACAATACCACTTCTTCGAAAATGTTATAAACACGATGAATTAGAGTTGAATTGATATTTGTAAAAAGCCTAGTTAAAAAGTTAAGCCTTAAAGGGTATCCCGGATTAGGTTTTGCATCCTGTCCCTGTGATGTCCGAGTCTAACAGCCAAAGAGGTCAAATAAATCAATTGTATTCAATTTGCTTACATACTGCACGAATAAAGGTATCATGGTATATAATATTCTTCGATTATCCGACTTATATTTCGAACTTGACGATGATAATCTTCCCAATTCACGAAATTTGAGATATATAACAAAGTATAGAAGCGAGGCAATGAGAGCCAGAATATCCAAAGATACATATGATGCCTAAATATGTTAAATTATTATGCGATTTCTAATGCATCACAAATAAAGAATAGAATAGAATGAAGTAACGTAAGAAAGGGTTATCAGTGTCGAACAAAATTGCTGGATAATCCTTATTCTGTATCGACATCAAAAATACCAAAATCTGTACTCTGCACTGATCGAATTTAGCTGGGTTTTTGAAAACATTGTACGTGGAAAACATGAAATTTTGCTAAGTTTCAGCCAAATCTGAAGAAGTGCAAGAGACTTTTCTAAACATTGACACACAGGATAGAGGATAGGTAACTCGAAACTTTTGTCTCCTATTGTATCATAACTAGAGAGGCCGAGTTTTTTTGAACCAATGACACCATCATTTCGGGCGTCATTTATTACCCTAACTGATATTTTTTTCATGAAACTATCAACGATAATTGAAACGTAAAAAAATTTCATGCATTCTTTTTCTCTCTTGAAAGAAGTAGACTTGGCCTCTTTAATCATAATACTTTACGCATGGCTAAAGTATTGAAAACGTGATGTCTTCAACTTACAAGTAGAATTGGTCCATATTCTAAGGTTTTATTGAAAACTGTAAAAATGATTGCAATAATGAGAGACATTAAATTTTGAATTATCGCAAACGACATAATCCAATGAATGATCCTTTTCAAGTTATTCCTGCAAGTTTCATTGTATTAATAGTGCAAATGGCTTTTCACTTACTTGGTAAGCCAATTTGTTAATCGTGATGATTCATATATGAGCACAATTCGTTGGATAATAAGGCAGATGCTAAGCAATGCTACGGCTGAACTCACTATCGGAATCAAGAAGGGGAAGCAAATGAAGAAATAAAAAGCAAATATTTTATTTTGCACCGAAAAATAGTAATTTAACAAACTGCCAACCTGTAATTGATGGAATGATGAAATGGCTTTTTTGTATATATGACGCTATGATGAAATGAGAAAATAATAGTATGACGTTTTAAATCGAGAGTATTTATAAGATAGTGTAGGTAATAATAAAACTTCAAACGTTTCCAATTCAAGAACTCATTTCGTCATTTGCGAACTTCTTACCAAATCAATAATTGTATTATCAGGACTCCAAAATAAGCCTAAACTACTTTTCTAAAAATGAGTGTACAGTGGCGGTCAAAAGTTTGGAACAATTGTGATTATGAATGTAGCCTGGTAGGGCCAATAATTGTAGACCAATTCGAATGAAAATTGGCAAGAATTCTCAATACACCGTGTAACGGGATCGAACTGATTATAATCACTCTCTCTATTCCTAACTCTCATCTTTAACTTTGCATGCTCCTCCCCTTGCCATGACAGTCCTTTTTCAGTTTTATCAGGATTTCCTTTCTGAACAACGCCTAACTGCAAGCTTGTTTTCTCTTATTCCCCCTCTCACTAAACTATTGGATCCGCATACTCTCTATGTTGAGTGTTGAACATGGACTCTATCTCCTAATCTCTAAAATCTCAATCATACTAAGAGAATTAATACAATGTTCGAAAGTCAAGATATTTCTATACCTCAGCGAATAAAAAAGTGTTACAACTGAGAAGAATATGTGTGCGGAGTTTCATTCTAATTAATCCGCAACTATGAAACATACCAGTCTGCACTCATAGTGATAACTTTTCAAAACTTTTTACCGCCACTGTATAGAGAATTTTAACAAGTGCGAATTACCAAACAAATGTGTCAATAATATAAATATAAAATCAGTGGTCAATATCATTAACAGTAATGCAGTTAACACAGTTGGAAAGAAGTTTGCGAATCTTCTCATTTGATAATATATTGGGTAATAGGGTGCCTATAATCAATGCTTTTATGACATTTGTCAAATAACTCAAATTACATCCTTTAAATCCGATAATTCTCTGTCGGAAATTCTTAACAATAGATTAGATATAATAATTAGAAACATAAATATAATGAAGGCAATAATCAACTCCAAGGGTCTATCTTGGATTAGTTTAATGGGATCAATAACATCTAACGCTGAAAATCGTGCTTTAATTAAGACCCTATAAAATTTTTCATATAGCGATATTATTATGAAGATTTTTTTATCCCTTAAATTAGTATATCTTACTGCTATTATTATGTTCTTCCATCTCCATAGATAAAATAATTGAAAAATTAGACAATTTTATAAGTACCAATAGAGTCGAAATTTATCGCGCTGTCTTGATACATTCTAGAAAGACTTCAAGTTATATACTTCAACCGACAGGTGAATTAGAACGACATTAACAAAGATATATTTATACCATTTTCTTTGTCTTGATACGAAAATATCATCGACGTTTAAATTCCATTAATATTTAATGAAAAGATATATTTTATATTATGGACTGTGAGGAAGTAGATACTGTATACTCTTTGTTCCTAACTCTTGCTCCCCACTATATGAAAAGCGAATGTTTTTTTTTCCAGAAATGAATATTCACCAGACTTTTTATCTAATATTATCACCATCAAGTATGTTGCTTGATAATATTTTCAGAAAAAAAAACTGAAGATAACAATACTTTTACTCTTTATCAATAAAATCTTTAATAAGTTAAAGGTACGATCTGATTTTCAATTAGTATGCAGTTGTTTGGTAGCCATTTGAAATATTCACTAAAGAGACGTCTATAATTATTATTTTGTACTTTGTGTTGAGATTTACAGACAAGTTATTTATTATTTATGAAAAAGCAGTATTTTTCACAGAATATCATATGAGCTGATATTTTATATTCGAAATACCATTTATATAAATGCAAAGACGTAAAACAGAGAAAGTCAAGTTAAAAATAATTTTACTAACAAATGAACGAATTGATATTTTAAATAGACCAATATACGAAAAATATCATTGCACTTCGAAGATACTATTTTGACGCGATGTTGGTAAATTCTGATTATTGCTGCTTCTTATCGGAATTAGTCTATTGTTTCTTCTGAAATAAAACAAACTATAGTAAGTATTCCAAGTTAAATTGAAAATTTAAAGCTCGATTATTACATTGTTGTTGGTTAGTCTAATCACGAGAATAGCAAGGCATATTTATTTTTAATGTTTGAAAACGAAAAGTAGTTAGTTTATCGTTTCCAACTAATTGAATATTGCACCTAATTAACGAGATAACTGGCCAATTAACTCCTTAATGCTTGCTGTTCATTTTTCGATCGTAAATTTCGTATTTTTTCATGCAAATTTGACAATTTTCATGAAAACATCTGATCAGCGACTGTCTGTTCATCAATTTGCAATTTGAATGACCTGATGACGGCAACAACATCTGCATCTTGGAGGAATCGACAATTAACTCAATGAAAATGGGTCCTGAGTTGAGAGGAAAAAATAGCTAGAAAAACAAGAAAAGTGAACAGCAAACATTAAAGAGGGTTAATTGATCAATCAGAGATAATTAGGATATAATTATAAAGATTTTTCGCGAAAATGTCAAGAAAAATCGAAAAAAAAATTGCGAAACTCGTTTGAAAATGGGGAGAATGACGCAATTCGTAGGGTAGGAAAAAGTGGGCGGAACCTGAGCGAGCGAAGTTGCAAAATGTATGCAGTATTCACTTACTCAGAGTCGACTATATCTAGATACCCTAGTACATTAAAATTCTGTCTGTGTTTCGATCCCTCAGCCCCAGTTGACAATCGAATTTCTCGAGTCACTGATATGAATTATGCAAGATGTTATCATTCATTTGTTGTTGCAAATGGGAAATTGTTTGCAATCGAAGGGTGAGTGAAGATTTAAAATTGTATTGTTTATTAAAAAAAAACAAAATAAATATTTTTTATTTAAAAATACAGTTTAACTGCTCGTAATAATTCCGTATCGGTCCAGGAAGATCAAATCGTAGTTATCCTTGATCACGCCTCTGACCCTGAAAACGTTTTGATTTTCCGGATGTCCTGAGGGCATGAAGTAAACAATTTTTAAAAACTTATAATCCTTACCACCCATTCCCGGCGTATCTGACTTTGACGGTCTTTTTGACGATCCATTTTTCCTGTTTTGGGTCATACTGCTTAGTGGTGAAGATCCAGGGGGCCTTTTCGCAGTTCTCGCCAGTCACTGTGACATGCTTCTTGTCCTTGTACTGGTTGAAGAAAATCGGGTCCGATTCTAGCTCCATGCCAGGAATTACGACGTCTACTCGCGCCTAAGATAGTTTAATAAGTACATATATTTATTATTATCACTTTTTTAAGTTTATTTTAAATGAAAAATGGATTGTTAATTGGCAATAATCCCAATTCAAATCATTTTACCATTATAGCATAGAGTTGGTAGGTGAATTGGAGTTCTAATGTATTAGGTTTCGGAGATTTCTTCCTAGCTACCAGATTTTAAAACAAGGTTAAACGGGTTTTAATTAACTTGGAGAAATTTTATGATAATGCATAGTATTGTAAAATTATCATCCTACCTTCTGATGACCGTCATTCTCGAATTTCAATGTCACGTTGCACCACAAAGCGTTAGCCTCGAAGACTATGCAAAGAAATATGACCGCATAGGCGACCGAATAACTCATATGGCTATCTAAAACATCCTAATTTATATTAAATATATATTGGAAGCGATTATTAAAACTGAAATGAGACATAATAGGGCTTTTATAAATGAATCCGCTTGTCTTCGAATGTATCTTTTGACCCACTGACCCGAGAGAGTGAAATCTGCGAAGTCTGCAGAAATCTCGTTCTTCGTTGATTTTGTCAGTTTCATTCAAACCTACACGTATTTTACCCGCATCAAAATACAGCTATTTGTAAATACAGAAACGAAAAAGTAGCAACGTACTAATGTAGTAATGCACGAAATAGTGTAGATCTGCCACAGGGGATAGGTTATAGCAGAATTACGGTAGTTCATTCGCCAAGTTGAACGCCGACACCTGGATCGTCAAAGTCGGTAAGTGATCAAGGATCTAGAGCTAATTTGGAAAAAATAAATGATGAAATTAAGAACTTGGCAAATGAAAGGACACTGCCGAGGTGGGGGAGTATTGCGTAATCGAAATGCTCCTGCTAACAGGTCGACTCGTCAACGAATGCGTATGCTAAATTATATTTTAAAAATATATCATTTATTTCAGGCCGGACTCACGAAGCATTTGCCGGATTACTTGGAGGAAAGCGACTTCGATCTGTTTGGTACGTTCATAATTTTGAGACAGGTCTTATTAGTCTATTTAAAATATCAATTCGTTCATTTGCTAGTAAAATTATTTTTAACTTGACTTTCCCTGTTTTACGTCTTTGCGCTTATATAAATGGTATTTCGAATATAAAATATTCTATGAAAATACTTGTTTCATAAATAATAAATAACTTGTCTGTAAATCTAAACACAAAGCACGAAATAACAATTATAGATTTCTCTTTAGTGAATATTTCAAATGACTACCAAATAACTGCATATTAATTGAGAATCAGATCGTATCTTTCACTCATTACAAGTTTTATTGATAAAGGGTAAAGTTATTGTTATCTTCAGTTTTTTTTTCTGAAAATGTACTATCGAATAATGTATATTTGATTATGACAATATTAAATAAAAAGTCTGATGAGTACTCATTTCTGGAAAATATTCATCTATCATATAGTGGAGAGCAAGAGTTAGGAACAAAGAGTATACAGTATTTACTTCCTCATAGTTCATAATATAAAAATATCTTTTCATTAAATATTAATGGAATTTGAACGTCGATGATATTTTCGTATCAAGACGAAGAGAATGGTATAAATATATCTTTGTTAATGTCGTTCTAATTCACCTGTCGATTGAAGTATATAAATTGGAGTTTTCTAGAACGTATTAGATAAAGCGCGATAAATTTCGACTCTATTGGTACTTATAAAATTGTCTAATTTTTCAATTATTTTATCTATGGAAGCAGGAAAATATGATAATATTGGTAAGATATATTAATTGAAGGAATAAAAAAATTTCCATAATAATATCACTATATGAAACCTTTTGTAGGGTCTTAATTAGAATATGATATTTCAGAGTTCAATGCTATTGAATCCATTAAACTAGTCGGAGATATGTCCTTGAAGTGGATTATTATCCTCATTATATTTATTTTTCCAATTATTATACCTAATCTACTCTTAAGAATTTCCGATAGCGAATTATTGGAACTAAAGAATGTAATTTGACTTATTTGACAAATATCATAAAATCATTGATTATAGGCGCCTTACTACCCAATATATCATAAAATGAGAAGACTGGCAGATTACCTTATGGCTGTATCAGCTATATTCTTATTAACAACATTTGTCACATTTTTTATGGCTGCATGCGTGTCACATTTGCTTGGTAATTCGCATTCGTTAAAATTCTCTATACAGTCGCGATCGAAAATTTTGAAAAATGATCGTTATGAATGCAGACTGGCATGTTTCATAATTGCGGATTAATTAGAATGAAATTTCACACATATTCTTCTCAGTTGCAGCACTTTTTCGTCCGCTGGGATATAGAATACTTAGACTTCCGAGCATTGTATTAATTCTCCTAGTATAATTGAGAGTTTAGAGATTAGGAGATAGAATCCATGTTCAACACTCGACAGAGAGAGTACACGGATCCAATAGTATAGTGAGAGGGGGAACAGGAGAAAGCAAGCTTGCATCTAGGTGTTGTTCAGAAAGGAAATCCTCTGGTAAGACTGAAAAGGAACTGTCATGGCAAAGGAAAAGCATGCAAAGTTAGAGATGAGAGAGTTTAGGGATAGAGACAGTGATCGTAATCACAGTTCGATCCCGTTACACTGCATATTGAGAATTCTTGCCGATCTTTACTCAAATTGGTCTACAATTATTGGCCCTACCAGGCTACATTCATAATCACAATTGTTCCAAACTTTTGACCGTCACTTTACATTAATTTTTAAAAAAGTAATTTAGACTTAGCTGAACACAATCCTAGTGATATTAGTAAATTGGTAAGAATTTCGCAAATGACGAAATGAGTTATTGAATTGGAAACGTTTGAAGTTCGATTATTGCCTACACTATTTCATAAATACTCTCGATTTGAAACGTCATACTATCATTTTCTCATTTCATCATAGCGTCATATATACAAAAGCCATTTCATCATTCCATCAATTACAGGTTATCTTTATGCTAGGCTTATATTTTGCGATGCAACTTATCATATGGATGAGTTATTTCCTCATTTTCTTCTTCTTCTTAGTTCCGATAGTGAGTCCAGCCGTAGAATTGCTTAGTATCTGCCTTATTATCCAACGACTTGTGCTCATGTATGGACTACCACGGCTAACAAATCTGCTTACCAAGTAAGTGAAAACCAGTTGCATTATTAATACAATGAAAATTGCAGGGATAATTTGAAAATACTCATTCGTTATATTATATCGCTTGCGATAATTCTAAATGTAGTGCATTTGATTATAGTCGTGTTTATGCTTTACTATGAAAAATTAGAATATGGACCAATTCTATTTGTAAGTTGAAGACACCGCGTTTCCAATACTTTAACCATGCGTAAAGTGTTATGATTAGAGAGGCCAAGTCTACTTCTTTCAAGGAAGAGAAAGAATGCATGAAGTTTTTTTTACGTTTCAATTATCGTTAATTAGTTGATAGTTTCATGAAACCAAGACGCTAATTAAGGCAATAAAATACGCCCTAAATAATCGTGTCATTGGCTTTTCGAAAAAAAAAACCACTTGGCCTCTCTAGTTATGATATAATAGGAGACAAAAGTTCCGAGTCACCTATCCTCTATCCTGTGTGTCAACGGTTAGAAAAGTCGCTTGCACTTCTTCAGATTTGGCTGAGATTTAGCATAATTTCATGTTTTCCTCGTACAATATATGTTTTCAAAATTCAGCTAAATTCGATCAGTGCAGAGTACAGATTTCGGAATTTTTGATGTCGACACCGAATGAAGGTTATCCAATAAGTTTGTTCGACACTGTGATAACCCTTTCTTACGTTACTTCACAATATTTTATTTTTGATGCATTAGAAATCGCATAATAATTCAATATATTTAGTTAATATCATTCTTTTCTTTGGATATTCTGGCTCTTTTTGCGTCGCTTCTCTACTTTGTTCTATATTTCAAATTTCGCGATTTGGCAAGATTATCGACAAATCCAAAACATAAATCTGATGCTCGAAGAATATTATACATGATGATGCCTTTATGTATGCAGCATGTAAGTAAATTAAACACAGCTGGTTTATTCAACTTCTTTGGCTGTTAAACTTGGACATCACAGGGACAGGATGCAAAACCTGATCCGGGATACCCTTTAAGGCTTAACTTTTTAACTGGGCTTTTTCAAATATCAATTCAACTCTAATTCATCGTGGTTATAACATTATCGAAGAAATAGTATTGAGATTGAAATCAGTGAGGAAAAGATTTAAGGGACACTTTAATCCGAAGATGATAAACGGGGAATGGTCACTGCGCACCAAAATCTTTGGTCTGCAGTGAAATACACCCATTTTGTGGATAGGGGTTACTGCCAGTACAACTAAATTCATTTTTGTATTGTTATTGGATTTACAACATTTGAAATTATATAGTTATTTCACATACAAAAATAATCATACAAATTAATTTAGACATTAACGATCAGCTGGCCAGTATTATGGTTATGTCCTAATTTAAACAGTGTTCAAGATGAAAAAAAACTTGAAATGCCAAGTATAAATAACAATTTCGTCGAATATATGGCAATTTTCATGTTTTCACGACTATTTGATGCATGCTTGTTGTGCATAACTATGCCACTTTCGTTTATAGTTGCCAGTCCGAAACGACGCCAAGCCATTAGACAATATTTCTCGAAAATGTATGAAATTATAATATTAAAAAGGCTAATTTCTAGATGTTAATTGTGCAATTCTTAATTCAGCTGACATGAATTTCAGAAGGAACAATAGCCTGAGACCTTTGACGTTAATGGTCAGCCGCAGTAATCATAGTAATCAGATTCATCCATCATCGAATCAAAATATAGCTACAATTGCATAACAAATGTCAAATTTCTAACCTCAATAAATGATCTTTAAAAAATAAAAATATTATTTCATAAAGTATGCTTGTGATAAGACTAGTTCATAAATAAATAATTTATCTGTAAATCTAAACATAAAACAATAAAATGCCAACCTTCTTTCTAGTCAATATGCCAATTTCGACATATGATTTTATAATCAGTTTTTATATAATGGTGTGAAAACTCATTTGTCAATTTCAACTTCATTGCATCAAATCATAAAAGAGATAGTTACTCTCATTGGCTCTTCAATGATTTTATCTGAACACATTAATGGTAGTTGTTTTAATTTTCATGTATCTGATTAAATTATGCATACTGATATTTAAGCTTCGATTTTCGTTATCAAAATTGATTCTTGCTAATTCTTTAACTATTTTTCTTAGTATTGTTGTATTATGACAGTTTGTAATTGACATTCTGATGACAATGTTCTCACATTAATTAAATTTTAGACAAGTATTTCCGAATTACCATTATCGTTGAAGATATTACATGAAAAATTGTACATATTTCACTATTTATGCTTTATCTATATCTTTTCAACCGTTGTGATTATGACGATTTATTATTTTAATGATCATAAGTATCTACAAAACAATAAAATTTTACTTCATTGGAAGTCTTTACTCAATTGCAAAAATTTTAAACAAATCCAGTATCTACCATTGACAAATTGGAAGCCGATCTCAGGTGAGTAATAATTCAGATTGTGCAGAGCATTTATTATGGTATTTCCTTTCTCTTCCCCATTATGTTTGTGTATTTGTAGTATCAGGAAAACTGATGCAATGCAATTGAGAGGCACTAGATGGCTACTCCCCTATTGCCCCATTAGACAACTTTGATAACACCTTCATTCTCTGCTCAATGTCTCTTTTCTTCCTACCCCCTAGGCATATCACGTCCATATTCTTCCCATTTTTTGTGCAATTTTTGACCTTTCTAGATAAAATATTCTTTTACACACTCTATTTTCATCTGTACTTCTCTTCTACAAACTATGCAAGTATTTCTTGCACAGTGTGCGTTTTCTCTTCCGTTATCATTATTTTATTATCGCTTTCCTCCTTTCTCAGGAAATCAATGCGAAATGACCAATATAAACAGATTTGGAAAACTTCGAATCGCAGTCAACCCGCACGAAAAAGGCAGTATGTCTTATTGAGAGACCGAAAGAAAGATGATGTTTTTCTCTCTTGATTAGGCATGCTATCTCATTTCATGCGGCTCGAAATTTCCCAAGTCTGAATATAAAGCGATCTATCATTGTATTATAGGCAATCATGCACTCGCGTGCCTTTTTCTTATTCAAATCACCTTTGTACCTCGGTTCTTCCAACTCTCATCGCCTCTATAATTTCAATATTTGATCTGTGGTTTCAATTTTTCTTGTTTGTCAAAAATGAGTAAATTTCGGTCATTTAGGAAACTATTTCGTTCGAATTTGATGAAACAATAAACTGGTAATTTCTCTTTCGAAGTATTTCAAAAAGTCGCGATGCCGTATGTTGGGATCGGTGCTAAACGAGCTGCAGGCAATCAAATGAACTACTTTGAGAAAATAACGCTATCAAATATTCAGCAGCCAAAGATCCATTCGGAAGATCGATGATCAAAATCTATGGGTTCATTGCTGTCGCGATTCTGTTGATCATTGGAGTTACGCTATTGGGAAAACATCATTCCGAAAGACGCCATAAAGTCGCCAGACCACTCACAATCGACGGTAATAGATTGATCAGGAAGTTCTGTAACAATTCTCATTCAACTATTTAAATTATCTGATAAGGAAGGTTTATAGTGTTACTAATGGATTCGGTTCATATTTACTGGTAAATCAATTCGAACCTGCTCATCACTGAAATTTAGATTTAAAAAATCCTCCGCCGTTCTTTCTGATCAGCAATTTGGTACCGAAATTTAGATCCTCACTTTGAGCTACAAACATTCACAAATAAAAAAATTAGCGTGCGTTATTGCGAACATAAGCATTCCATTACCCGCTGCAGCAGCAAAATTTCACAGCGGAGAGACTTTGGATCCAAATTGTGAGATCAGAAGGCACGATGGAGATTTTTTACCTAAATTCTCGTAACGAGCATAGTCAAATTGATTTACCCTGTAAATTTCCCTGATGATAAGATATGTGGAAAGGACGAATTTTTATCTGAATTTATATGAATTTGAAAGAATAAGAAATAAGGAATTTGATCGAACCTTCTGCAATAAAGTACCTATTCGAGCTACGAATAAAAGAACAACTAAACATATTCAGACATGCACAGTCGCCACAGCAGGCACTTGATTGACGCGATAGATGCCGAGCGAATAAAGCAGAATTTGCGAGCTTTGACGAAACATCCCCATGTTGCAGGCACCGATGCGAACAAGAGAGTAGCAGAAATCATTCAGCAAATGTGGAAAGAGGCCGGACTTGAAGGTTTCTGTTTTACAGAGTGCGCCAAAAGTCTGATCTTTTTTGAATTGCAACTCGACGCAGTAAATATCTTAGATTCATCATAGCCAAATGCGATCAAAATTATGTCGATAAATTTGGCATTGAAGAAGAGATAGTCAAGACTAGAAAAAGTTTAGCACCTATCTCACTGGTGATGAAATTATAAAAGAAAGCCAAAAACAGCCCAGACTTTTAGCGCATCCTGTATTCATTATTTTCAGACGTGCACACTAATTCATACGAAGTACTCCTCTCGTATCCTGACTATGACAATCCGAACACAGTGACGATGAAGGATAAATCGGGCAGTGTGCTTTGGAAGACTTCGGGATTTTCACCGTCAATTATCAAAGAAGAACAAAGTGACCCAAGTATGGAAATATAGTGAAGTATCTCGTCAATATCGAAAATCTAGAAGCTGGAATCCAATGGTTAGCCTACGCAGCTCCGGGAACAGTTACAAGCGACGTCGTTTACGTGAATTACGGGACAACGACAGATTACACACATCTCAAGAACATGGGAATATCAGTCAAAGTGAGAATTTTTTGCAAGTTTGATTTGATTCATCCTGTCATACAGGGCAAAATTGCCATGATGAGATACGGAAATGGCTTCCGAGGAAATAAAATCAGCATGGCTCAACAGAATGGTGCCATCGGTGCAATTCTCTTCTCTGACCCAGAAGAAGTCGCTCCAACTGGAGTTGATCCAGGCAAGTTGTCAACTTCATAGAATCGTATCTAGGGAGGCTAAGTAGTTTTTTTTCTCGAAAAACTGACGACACCATCATTTCGAGCGTCATTTATTACCCTAGCCAGTGTCTTGATTTCGTGAAGTTATCGACCAATTAACGGGGTAATTACCTATAATTGGAATGTCGAAAAATTTCATGCGTTTTCTCTTTTGAAGAGGGGAGATTTGGTCTCTCTATGTATGCCATTTGTTTTTTTTTTCAATTGATTGGTATTTTACAAAAGAAAGTTATTTCCAGAAATAGTCTATCCTCATGGAATTTGGATGCCGAATGACGGTGTTCAAAGAGGCTCAATCATGAAGATAGTTGGCGATCCTCTTACTCCATTATATCCAGCTAAACCGACCATTTATAAGACGAGGGATATAGAAAAAGTGAATTTAAGAAAGTTTTATCTGAAAATCATCGTAAAAATTCCAGGCGAAGAAAGATGGCATTATCCCGAGTATCCCAGCCTTACCGATCTCATATACGACTGCATACAAGATTCTCTCACGAATGACAGGCCGACCCGTTCCGAAGAATTGGCAAGGTAATTCATAGCATTCCTCATAATTTATAAGTTAGTAGTTCGTAAAAAATCTCTTTTCGAAACGTTAGTGAACTTACTACTTTATCATTTTCAAAACGAGAATACATTTCCGATAAATAAAAATAATAAAATTAGAAAGAGCCGAATTGGGAGTTATGTTTGATCTCTCATACCTTCCTCCAATTTCTATCAGTGGTTTAGGATACATCAACGTGACATACAAAACTGGACCTGGTTTCAGTAATGACGAAAAAATTACGATCGATGTGCATAGCAGTTTAGAGCTCAAGTTTGATGAAAATGCAAGTTTAGCACCAATCAAGTTAACTTCAGAACAATACGAAATGTGATTGGGTATATCAGGGGTCGTGACGAGCCAGATCGATACGTCTTGGTTGGAAATCATTTCGATGCGTGGGTGAGTTAAGACAAAATCATCAGGGCTTGAAATTTGAATACGATTCAAGTTTTTATCGGATACGAACTTGGACGCGATAAAATACACACCGTGCTCGGGTTTCAAATTTTAAGCCCTGAAAATCACGGAATAGTCAAAACAGTTATTCAGGTATACGGCAGCGTAGATCCAAATTCGGGCACAGCCGTTCTGGCAGAAGTGGCACGAGCTATGGTCCAAACAATGAACGAAACAGGATGGAAGCCAGGTTAGTTAAAAGATTCTTTTATTTCTAGATGTAAATGTTGTTTAATGCTAAACAATTATAAAAAAAATTTTAATTGAAATAAGAAGTTATCAAAGAATTCAGCACGATCGATTGTATTCAATTCGTGGGATGCTGAGGAATTTAGCCTGATCGGCTCAACTGAATTCGTGGAAGAATTCGACGAAATTTTGAGGCAGAGAGCCGTTGTTTATATTAACATGGATTGCCTCTATATGAACCATACGATGTACAATTTTTTAAATTCTACAAATAAATCTAAAACGAACATATTTAGAGGTGTAAGAACTACTCCTGAACTCTACCAGATTATCACTGAAACTACGAAAACCATCCCCAATTTTTCGGAAAAAGAAAGGAGGGCAGGAAGAATGTCGCTGTACGACACCTTTATCAAGGTACGACAAGTTTCGAAAGAAAATCTTCTTGATTTGAAAAAAATTCTTATTTTAGACATCTCCACGAAATGATTCTTTGTTCCCAAACATTCCACAAATGAATCTGCCAGGAGGAAATTCAGATCACAAGCCTTTTCTCACCTATTCAGGCACAATTTCAAATCATTTATAGCTGACCATGGGTCAAGAGGTTCGCCGAATTGACCGATTTGCTTCAGGAATTCCTGTGATCGACTTCTCTTCGGCAAATAAGTCTCAATCCAGCAATAGCTATCCTCTCTACCATACTTTGTACGAGACCCCATTCACAAATGAACACTTGTTGGATGTTGACAATTTCGCCGTAAGTCACAATAACACATGTCGAATTGATGTCATTCCCATCAAACACAACAAATAATCGGCACCCCAGGTTCATCGAGGCATCGGCCAACTGTGGGGAGAACTGGCAAGACGATTTGCTGACGACGTCATTCTTCCCTTCAATCACACTATGTTCGCAGAAGCCATCATTCGACTGTATCTCAAAGATGTGGAGAAGGCGATTAACAGTGAAATAAGGCTGAAAAGGAATGATATGGGGACGGCGGTCAAGGATCAGCTAAAATATTTGAAGCTCAAAGCTCACGTAAGAGGAGTTGAGCATAATGATTTAAAAAAGAATAAATTCAGGAATTCTACAACACAACTCTGACGTTCGATACGAACAAACAATCCGCCTACTACGCCTTTGCTCAAAATCCATTCGATTCGCGTTCTATATCGGGCATAAATGAACGTCAAATGGGGTACACATCGATTCTCTCGTATTTTGGTAACTAATGATTTCAGTATCTCTCGGTGCTTCATCAATCCACGTGGAATTCCGAACGCTCCAGAATCGAGGCATGTTCTGTTTTCGATTAGCGCTGAAAATTCTTACGCAAGCAAAGTGATGACTGGAGTATTCGACGCGGTACGGATTTTATCTAATATTATAGATAGACGAGTATTTGATAAAGATGAAAAATAAGAAATTTTACAAGAGTAAAAGTGAATAAATATCCATTGCACATTTACGGCACGGTCTGTCAACACAATGTAAACTGGTGCATTGTCGTGATCGAAGTGATTTTCTCTAAAGATTTCTTAGCGCGAGCATGGTTTCAAAACTCTGTAACCCATTTCTTATAACCACAAGTCCCCTTTATAATAAATGGATTCCAGAATTTTGAAAAAAAATATCCGGTAATAAATCCTTAGGCGAAAACAAAATTGCAAGGAGAAAAATAGTGTGTGTATTAGAGAAGCTAGAAAGTTCAGTTCTGCGCACCTCTTTGATAGACCGTAAGATGGATTCTCCTCAAAAATTGCAAGGGAATAAATTGAGATCTTTCGCGAAAAAAAGTTATTTGATTTTATTTTCATTAAGCAATTTAGATTGATGAATACAAAAGGGCAAAGACTTCGGAAGAAAAACAGAAAGCGGCCAGCGACATTGCAGAGCAACTTTCAGTGGTGCAATATTCGATAAATTGCGCTATTAGGACTTTGAAAGATGTCATATAATTAGGAAGAAAATTTGCTTTAATTTATAACTACTATCACTTATCCGGGGGTGAGCAAAATTCAATTTTACTGCGACGGTGACGGACAGGAACAAAAATCTGGGACGGAAATGGGCACATCTTGCTCGCCCCTGCACTTATTTTCCCAGATTACATGTGTATTTCTTCGGGTGCCATATGTTATCCTTTAAAAATTGGCATTTTTTTTGTAAAAAATAAATTCTAAAATATGTGTAAATGTCACGATTCAATTTCATCGAAAAATCGAATATTTTTTGAGGAGTAAAGATAAGTTCGAACGAATGATGATAATCACTGAAGTGTAGATAAACGGGCATTGAATACAGAGAGAAAACTCATCAAAGTCTAAAGATCATGCAAAGTGCTGAGCAGATGGATAAAGAGACGTCTACGATCGACAGATATCGCAGCTTTCTCGTGTCAGATTTTCCATCAGATATCATTGATTTTGGAGATTTTGTTGCACTTTAATTTATTTTTCTTATTATTTTAGCTCACCGTAAAATATTGATATGATATTAAACTTGCTCTGCTTGTTTACGCAATAAACTCGTATTTATCACGATCAAAGAATTGAAATTTCTCAGAGCACCTGGCTTGGGAATAAATAAGTTTTGCCTCAGATGAAATATTCGATACGAATTTTTGAAATACAGTTATAATGTCGAGTAATAATTCTACATCGGTTAAAATTTTTGATAATAACTTAACGGCTCCTAGAAAAAGATATCGGTTTTTTTCTTTTCCTAGCTTGCCTCCCCCATACTATTTTTTAGAGAAACCGGTGTCTTTTTCTATTAGCCACATTTTATCGATATAATATATGGAAAATATCATTAATTTTGAAGAATTAAATACTGCTAACACATCTGCCTTAATATATAGCTTTAAATTTCATAGAATACTCTTAATAAAATATTCATAAGATATCACAAAATGATGCATTATTCGCTTTAGATTTATGATAGCTTAAAAATCATTATAAGACGCAAAAATGAATACTTATTATGTAAGAACTGTTAAAATATCGTAAAATCTATCATAGTGGTCCATGGGCTTGTGTTTTCAATCTTAAAATTTTCTACTTTTCGAACCCTCATAACTCGTCACCTATTCATCGTAATACCCTAAAATCAACATATTGTGAGTTGAAAATGATCTATCTGACATGTTTGATGAACAACTGGATGTAGAATCTTCTTTTACTTCACTACTTCTAATCATTCTTCATAAGATGTCTGAAGAGTTGATACATGAGAGTGCATTAGCAAAACAGTTCTTTTATAGTTAGGATGTGACGATTCAATGGGCATGCTTAAAGGTTGTCTTTTTAAATTAGATCATTTATTTTCAACTCTACATAATCATATTCTAGAGATAAATAATTTGTGATTATTGTTGCTTCGTCCTTCATTGCTCTGATTTGAAATGCCAGTTCGATGCTTTTTTTGTATTCGAACCATTTGAATCACGCCACGCCTGAGTGGTGTTAAGACAATCAGATACATAATGCATGTAGCCAAGCCATTCATGCTCAATAGAATAAACACGGGGAAAAATGGAATCCTAAAGTAGATTTAGCTTGTACTAATTATTCAGATAGAGCTAGAGGATGCAGAGAAGTCATACAAAATTTTCAAGTTTTCGTCTATTTTCACAAAAGAGAAAATACAGTGAAAGGATTAGCAGAACGCTCACTTTTTTCATCCTTTTTTGAAAAAGGTGAATATTTTAAAGTGGGTGTGATCTCATGAATCCGTCAACTCGATCGGAAAAGGGTGCATAGTCTTGGCAAAAATTTGCAGATAAAAAATAGTTTGAATCATTGAAGATATTAAAGATAAATGAAACCTATCTGAGGGTGAAAGGACTTTCCCTACACCCCTATTTGACAGCTAACGAGAATTATTTGTCCAAAATCTATTCTTCCATTTACAAGATACTAATAAATATCAAGAATTATATCATGAGTTCAGCGTGAATCATTGGCAAAATAATGTTTGTTTTCAAATTATCAATTATATCGTAAGTTTCACCTATCGAACATTTTGGTGTACTCTGAATCAACAGCTGGCATTATTAAGAATCCGATAAATGCAGGTATTCCCACGTAGATTTCATACAAAATTATATAGCTTGTGATGCCACGAATAATAATCCTGTGTTGTGCCATAGTTTGAGCTGATGATTTTATCTTACTTTTATTAATCAAAGCTTGAGTTCTGAAATAGATTCTTCATTATTTTGATTAATTCAAAGAATTTTAATGCAAATATTGAACCAAGTATTTAGAGAAATTATTCAAAGAGAGAACATTTTATCCTATATTTTCTAAATGTTTCACTCTATCCTTAAATCTATTGTTAATTCAAACAGGGTTGTTGAATTTGATTCGATCTGACGAATCGGATTGGATTGCAATTTTTCGATCCATCAAAAACCCTGCTCAAACATATATTCATTTTTAGAATTGCCTAAACAATAAATTCTTACATCTTTGAAGCAAATATGACGAAGAAAGTTAGAAGTATAGAACCAACTAGAGCTTCAACAAGGATCCATTTCGCAATTGGTCTGGTTTCGAGATTGAATGCCAATACAACATTTTTTTCAATGAATTCTCTTTCTTCTTGTGCAATATTTGAAATGTCATCATAGGTCATATCACAACTTTTCGATGCAATCCAGAGATTAATTACATAAGAAGCAATAACTAAAACTATTTAATTATTTTGGAGCACGACAAATTTCTAGAGCTTAAGAGGGTCTTACCTAAAGCTGCTGCTGCAATTATTATTGACCAAGTTAGCTTAGGATGTTTTATATCGTAATATAATCGATAAAGTGTGAATAGATGGATAATGATTTGTAATAAACAGCATAGAAGAATAGTGTAAATTAATGAAACAACTGGACACAAGATACAAAAGTCGATGAAAACTGAATACTTTCCTATCGGTCCTTCCAAAGTAAGTGCCTAAATTCATATGATTATATTTTTAAAAATCATTCATCTTGCTGATAAACAATCGAAAAGACAGTAATTTTCAAGACTAATCAATAATTAGGAATGAATATTAACAGTCAGTGATAATAATATCCAATATCGAAATGATAGGTTATCAGTCAAATAATGCTATTGTAAATTAACTTACTGAATTGGAAATCCAGAAGTAGGGGCTAAAAAGTGCAAGTGAAGTTGCAAATAGGGCACTAAACATAACTTGAACAATTATGCTTCTTCTAAAATGTAAAGTCTAAAAATTACTCTATGAAAATCATTAAACTTACCTGTAGTATGCTGCAAGGTTTCGACCATATTTCGTAATTACGAAATAGAAAAATGCTGCTATGAGGTTCGTCAATATTGCAACTGCACAATTGAGATACTGATTAATTGTAATATATCCATGATCTCGATGGTACTCGTAAACTTCCATAAAATTAGCCAAGTAATTGTGGCTTTTATTTATACTCATCTCTTTTATGACACTAGTTTTGGTAGATATTATAGACAAAAGAAATCGAATTATAGAATGAGTGGTCACGGGTCAATTCAGTTGAAGAATTTGCAGATTTCAATACAGTATTTTATTTCTTATATGAATAATAGATTAAATATTAAAATATCGATCGGAATGCCCTAGAAAATGAATACTTAGAAAGCTTTAAAGTTTACATGAGCATATTATGATCAACTATAAGAAACATCTGCTTTCATTTTTCAATGATTCAATGATAATAAGATTTTGGCACTAAAATTGTAGACACTACATCGCATGGCTCTCCTTTTTCTTTATCTCTCAGCGAGAGAAATTAAATTCGCCATAACATTTATAAAAATCAGTAATTGACCTATTGATATAGCGACGGTTACGGTTGTTCCCTCGTTAAGGAGAGAAAAAGAGGGAAATCTGCGCCTCTTCATTTCGCGCACTATTTTTCTCTTTTCTCATCCGTTGCTCAATACCGTGAAACGAGAAGCAACTTACATAGTGAATGCACGATATATCGATTAACGGGTTTCTTTAGTCCATGTTATCTCACTTGCAATGCCCCTTCTTTAGCTCAACCGCTATCTAGTGCTATAAAAGAACAGTAGAATGTAGGCTGCGATATCGAAACGATCTGGAATAATATCCATCCAAACGTGGACACTTCACTCTCGTCTTTCTGCAATTATCCGAGAAAATCTTTCGCCTTTTACTAGAGATTTCCGTGCAGGAAGACAAATATGAGCTTTTTGATTGATTTTTGGAATCCCCTTGGAAAAGGGGAATAAAGATAAAGAAATAGACAGAAAACACTAAGACCTGAAAAGTTGTTCATTTTCACAGATGGATTATCATATATCAGTTCAACTGTAAAATTGAAGATTGAAATAGCTCTATTTTTACTTTTTTACATCTGAGCACTCAGTATTGCAGTATTAGAACTACAAATCTAGAAATATTCCTAGTCAAAAACATCAGATCAAGAGATCACAAGTATGCTTTGACAAGATTCCAAATATTCAATGGTTCAAAGGCTTCAAAAATAAGTAATTTCGTTGTTTTCATTTTATCAATTTTCTAAATATTGATAGCTTTTATGACCTCTCACTTTGAGAGGCGTTCCAAAATTCCACTGCGACCAGATAAGGTCGACGCAAGAATATTACCTTGCTCAAACAACTTTTGAGGACGATACAGTCCCAAACTCGATAGAATTCCCATTCCTGAGTTAAATTCTAGTCTGTGATGATTTTGGCGAAGTTGGGGAGTGGATTTCTAACTGGCCGAATGAAAGTGGGAGCACGAGAAAATGGAGGGAGAGAAAGATGCCTCGCCTACTGAGATTTAGCGCAGGGAGGGAAAATATATTGAAGATGAGCCCGAGAAACTATCTCAATAAGAGATCTTGAGGTAGAATTCAAAGAACGACCTCCACGGTTGTTGAAGAAATTTTGGAACGCTTTCCAATGGAGAGCCATTAAAAGTCGTAAAAATGTAAAATCAAAATATATAATTATCAATAAAAAGTGAATAAAGTTAAACTTAAACTCCGACAAAATCAGTCAGGGATTTGGGATTTTCATTATATTATTACTTTGTTATTCGTTATTTCGTTCAAAACATCGATAATTCGAATTGTCAGATGAAAACTTCAAGATCTCGAAATAGAGTAGAGGAGTTGTCTAATTTTCTAAATTTACGGTATGTCGAATCAATCATCCTAGTGAATTCGGATTTATTTTCTTCTACTTTAATTTCATCTTATCTTTTTCTCTATATAACGACGATTCTAGATATTTTCATCTCTTGTATTTCAAACACCTAATATTAAACGAACTAAATGTAGCCTTTCCTTAGAAAATAACCTATTCACTAGTCGGCCAGCCATTCTTTCAAAGTCTCTTGATCATATTTAGAATATTTAGAGAACATATACTCGTATTTGAATATGAAATTCGGTCATTTTTTGTAAGAGAAATGGTCGATCTTCGAATCGAATCAAAATTCCAATTTGCAATTACGAAAATTGCTATAATTATCGAGTCAATTAAGGGTTTGGATTAACACAAATTGAATTTCTCTTTTTGATTAGGAGGCTGCTTGAAGAACCAGCCAATATTTCTATAAATCTAATTCTCATCAATGTCAAATTTGAAGAAAACACTTGCGTTCTCTAGTCATATTCATTACATTACCTCTATTAAATCTTTCAGAATGATCGATTATTAGAATATTAGGATGAGTAACGAATGTAAACAAGATTTCAGATGGTATCAGTGTATAAGTATCACAAATCATGTTTATTGCATATCGAATTTGAATGAATTAAAAGCACTTTCTGTCAGAACGGAAAATTATAAAGCAGTAGAGTAGAGGAAGGGGTCTGCAAAGCGAATTCTATCCATAGAAAATTGACACAATAATGATCCGAAACATCATTTTAACAGAATATTTTTTATTTAAGGGGAACAGACTCGAACGATCTGGGATCTGATAAGCTGTCTAGCAGAGCTGGAGGAAATTCTGATTTTCATTTGTTTTTCTGCATTTCGTGTTCATGTTCTATTTGGATGCCTTCATTTTGTCTTCTAATTTTATGACCTCTTTCGAGGTTTGCAAACATTTCGAGGAATCCGTGTTTCAGGACTCGACGAGGGTAATTGGTGAAAGTTTTCAACCAGCAATAACCGCTCCTCAGCAGGGCTTCATAGGACACGGTACAACCTTTGCGCAAGGTTAGAGATCCCGTCTGCACAAAACTCTATGACCTCACTTTATGAAGTATCGCTGCCTAGTTTGTTGTTTCTATCTTCCATATTTATTTATAGATGAAAGAGAGAGGAAAAAATATGCCTTTTGAACACGAGAATATTTCGCAAGTAGCATGGTATTGTCACTTGCGAATAGATAGATATTGCACAATCTTCTGAAATCTGACGTAATCAGGAAACTGAAAAATTCTGTCGGAAAAGTATTCTAATCGAGAAATAGCTGCAGCGTGGCGTAGGGGAAACGCGTTGGGCTCATATGTTCGAGGAAAAGTTCCTCAAGGCACTCAAAGATCGGTGGATCGAAACCACTCGCTGCAATAACTTTTGAATCTTTTCTTTGCAAAAACGCGAATTAAAGAATTAAAATATTAAAGAGGATCATTCTGGAACCTTTCAGGTCATTAGAATACGATTTCTGAAAAACTGCTTTATCTGTACTACTTTGCGATCAATTAAGATCACGAGTGGACATTGATTCAGACAAATGTATGTAAATTGCATTGTATGAAAGAGAAACATGATGTGTGTTAATTTCAAAATATTCTGTGTTGAATTAAATAAAACAGATAAATAAGGATGAAATGTTTATTTCATTCTAATTTAAATCTAACAACTAGGTTGAGAAGAGGATGTCATTCCACGACCCGACAGCAGACCGATTCAGAGATTCAGAGATCAGTAATAGCCGTAAGAGTCCTTATGATCGTGTCCGTACGACTCATATCCGTAATAGGGCTTGCTGCAAGACATATTTTGAATGGTAAAATTGAGATCAAATTTTGCCACTTTATGTAAAATTTCAAAGTTCAGTCAAGGACTAAATCGATTATGGGCTTACCTGTAATAATCCTTGTAGTAGCTCTTCTTGTAATAGTACTTAGGTTTGTAGTAGTATTTCTTGTAATAGGACTTCTGAAATAAATAGTTGATCTTGAATAGGTCTGGATTAATTTAAATTTGAAGAAAAATTGCAAGTTAGTTGGTTTCGAAAAAGTTAATGGGTCAGGAAATAATGAAACCACATCTTTGCTGTCCTATTCTCTCAAATGATAGTCCATTATTCAATGCTTGCTACAAAAGTTACTATGGATTTGTTGAATCTTCAGCACTCTTTTCAATACTCAATATCAACTTCCAAGTAATTCTAGCAAGTGTCAAATTTTAAATGTATTATCACCCATCCCCACCTTATAGTAGTATTTTTTCGGCTTATAGTAGTCCTTCTGCAATTAAATGGTTATTTGATCGATTTAAAATTCGAATTAAGACTTACATAGTAGTATCCTCCAGCTTCGGCGCAGAGAGCGAGCATAGCCACGAGGCAGGCGATGAGAATGATCGAATTGAATAGTTTGGCCATTTTGGGAGTTTGAAGGAAAGACTTCGAGGACTGGAACTCGAAGAGTTGCTTGGTTTGACTGGGGAATGACCGTGCTTTTATACTGGGAATTCCTTGAATTCAATTCAGGAACTGACATGTTGAGTTTGCAAATTCTAAATTAATGCACAATTACGAATTTGTAACTGAAATGTTCCAAAAATATCGACGATCCAGAAAATTGAGTCGCATTTTCCAGGGAGTTCCAGGAAATGAAATAGAGTTTACGAAATATATGAAGTAGACGTAAAAAGGCAACAATACGTCGACAGTGTAAGTGCTTTGCTTGGCATGCTTCTCGAGGTCAAACACATTGGGCAATGACTAAAGTGCTACCTGTTTAATGCTTAATGCGTAATGCAATCGAATACATTTACATTCGATAAGTTTCGTATAAAATTTACTGCTTCCTCTCAATAAACCCTACAAACCTCGAGCTATTTCTGGAATAAACTAGTGAACATTTTCATTTTTTTTTCAAATTTTTGTTGCCATTTTATTATATTTCTGAATCTTCAATATTCA
The DNA here is from genome assembly GCA_964036155.1 of Diploscapter coronatus. Lineage (NCBI taxonomy): Eukaryota > Metazoa > Nematoda > Chromadorea > Rhabditida > Rhabditidae > Diploscapter > Diploscapter coronatus. The sequence goes on along the minus strand of OZ038422.1, from coordinate 48,445,127 downwards.
GTTTTTGTAAGGAAGCTGGAAGCATTAGTATCCTATTGGATACTCGAATCTTGTCTCACAAATGATAGGTTTGTAGATTGTTCAGAATTGCTTTCTGTTGATTAGTGATATTCAACCTCCAAACTTTGGAGAAATGCCTTCTTTATGAAACCTCTTCATCCAAATTAAAAATATCTAAAGAATTGTTTGGATTCAGCGTATTCTCGCTTTTCTAACCACTAAAAATAGCTGGCATCACTTTGCACCTCCTCCAGATTTCAGCATTAACAATACAGAAATTCTCCTTTTTATTCCAAATGATCTCGCTCTTGAAAGCGCAAAATTATCGCTGCATAGATATTCAATGGTTTACGCAATGGAAATGAACCGAGTGAATGAATATTTGAATTGACTGAACAATAAGCTAGCTGTCAAATTCGAATGCCATCCAAAATGTCGTTTCGCACTCAAATGCAGAATGCCCAATAGGAAGAGAGTTTGCATTTTGAAAAAAAACTATCGTAAATATTGATTTCAGTTGCAATTTTTCAGCGTCTTTATTGGATGCCTTCGAGAGTTGTCTGTATCATGTGCATTGGAATTAAATTATTATTTCACATTTTATTGAATAAAATTTCAATATGAACTCTGAGATTATTATAATCAAGATTTATTTTCTGTTAATTTTCCGACTTCACGCCACTCATTCGTTTGTGGATCGTATTCCTCGATAAAATTACAAACATTTTTCCAAAGATCTTTTTGAAATCTAAGTTAACAGATATTTCGTATAAAGATACGCAAAATCTCAGCTCACCCTCCGATTGCATACAATTTCCCGTTAGCAACAATGAGCGAATGATGATATCTTGCATAATTCATATCAGCGATTCGAGAAATTCGACTGCTAACTGGAGCTGAGGGATCGAAACACAGACAGGATTTTAATATACCATCATTGCTAAGTATATAATGATATGTTATTTATCATACAGAACTAATGACTTCACTCCTCCAGCTATGTAAATTCTTCCACTCAGCGATGCGATTCCGAAAGAACGCTGTATTGTTGGAAGCTTTCCGATTTCAACCCATTCCCGTTCATCGTCTGATAATCGATATATCATTTTACTATCCCATCCATCAATAACTGAATATCCATAATTACAATAACGAATATGCTATAATGTGACCGTATAAAATTCCATTGCATGTTATTGTTTGAGCAAATATAATTGGAAGAGGAAAAGCAGGTCCTGTTTGCCACTTTCCGTCTATTAAAGCCTGAATTCATTATTTCATGGACTTTCATTCGATCTTCTTACATCAACTCGATTAGTATCTTTCCCTGTTTCAGAATCCCGTCCACCCAAATAATACAATTTGTCTTTGAAATAAGCCACAGATGCATCATCACGCCATTCAAGAGGAACTGGGCCTGTAAAATTCTTTAAATCGACCATTCATGGATTTGTTGAGCAGACCTCTTGAAATTTGTCGAGCATTCAAGTCAAATATCTCAAATGATTCATTTTCGTTATCAATTCCAAAAATCTGAAGTCGAAAAAAAATATTCAAAATAACGAACATAAGAATTCACTTTATTCTGTGTAGCTGCTACTTCATATGGCTCATAATCGTTGGGGAATTTTGCAATCTGCTTAACAGAATTAGTATGCGAATCAAACAGACAAATTCTTCCTTCTCTGATATTATTGTTTTCATAATGCACTAAATACTAGAATTAATTTTCGCTCATACAAGGAATATTTGCCTACGATAGAATAAAGCTTTATCCCTGCTATTTGATTGGGTATTTCGATAGATCTGCAGAACTAGAATAACAACACCGGTCAAAATAAAGGCGCATAATAGAACTAATAGAAAAATGAATGTTTTTAACCAAGGACATTCACGATTTGAAAAATATTGTGTTTCCCTGAAAGACAATAATAGAATATTTTCCAGGTAGAATTACTTATAAAAACTACAAAATTCGTCGGTAATGATTAATTTCGTAAAATACCCCGGACAAATGAAATGTGCATGCATGTTTCAACTAAAAGATAAGTGGAATTGCATGGAATAACTGATTATCTATTTATTTTAATTTTTTTTTTTTATATATATTTCACGCATTAAATTGTTCGCTCCATGTAATTTCACGTTTTAGAATCCCCCGTTATATCATCTGCATTTCACCTCGCTTGATTGTTCGCATCCAATAGGTGACGAGATCCAGGTGGACGATCAGTAGGCTTAACAATATATCATAAATGTATGTAAGATATCAAGTGAAAAATTGAGCTTTAACCTACAGGAATTGAAGGGTCATTAAGGTTTTCCATTTCGATCATCTTCACGTATATCGAGTAATAAGCTAAATAACCAATAAAAATGATTTCGATATCTACATAGCGAAAATTGCGCTCTTCCTGCTCAATTACTCATCAACCGAATGCTAATCATGCTAGACATGGCCAGCATTCAGCACTTTGACTAACAAAATTTCCTAGCCTTGTTCCTCACTAGGTGGGGGTCGGCTACCCTCAGCCCGTAATGGGACAGTCGGCCTATCCTAGCCACACAGAATTAATGACCAGTCCCGAGGACAGACTGTTGTTGTGTGTGCAACAGCCGAGGGATTTTTGGGCGAATTTTTCGTGGTTCTATCCACTACCAACATTTCTTAACCCCCTTGGTTTGGGTAGGGGCGGGAAGCGAACCTGAGTCCTAGCTGCAGGCAGTAACACGCAACTACTGCGCTACACCGGCTCAGACTGTTCTCTTCAAATGGGATTGCAAATTAAAATTTACGTTTATTTAAACGTTTTTACATTGATATTTCGAATTAAAAAGAATGAAAATTATAGTGGCAGAACGAGAAAAATAACCTTGACAAATATTGAAAGGTGTTGAACTGAAATTAAATGGGTTGGTGCCATGAAAATGATGGGACACTCCCAATCCAGAACTCGTTCTGAATAGGCGAGTCCGAATCGGGCAGGAAATAGTTCTGGATTCGCCAGTTCTGATCGAGTGTCCCGAAAATGATAGAGAAAATACCTTATCATCAATCAGGTAACGAAAAAGAGATTGACTGAGACGAAAATACATAGGCTATTTCAGTGAAATATTGAGAAAATATTAAACAAAAGATTGATACTGTTGACGGAACAATGTTATATTTTGAATATGTTCAATAGTTGTTCACAAGAAATCGATTAACTATTTCTGGTATACTTTTAAAAATTACTGTAAAATAAATAATGATTTGGTTACAGAGTTTTTTTTTTTTTTTAAATAAAATATTTAAAAGAATACTTATTTCAGTTGCAATCTCCCCTTATCACTTCTGGATATGTCTTCGAGAGTTGTCTGTATCACGTGCATTGAAATTAAATTATTATTTCGCATTTCATTGAATAAAATTTCTATATGAACTCTGAGATTGTTATGGTCAAGCTTTATTTTATGCTATTTTCCCGACTTCACGCCATTCATTCGTTTGTGGATCGTATTCCTCGATTGGATTACAATAATTTGCATATCCAAATCCTTGAAATCTAAGTTAACAGATGTTTCGTATAAAGATATACAAATCTCAGCTCACCCTCCGATTGCGTACAATTTTCCATTCGCAGTAACAAGAGAATGACGATATCTTGAATAATTCATATCAGCGATTCGAGAAATTCGACTATCAACTGGAGCTAAGGGGTCGAAACACAGACAGGATTTCAGTGTATTAGGATAACTAAATATATAATAATACATTATTTATCATACAAAATTAACGACTTCCATCCTCCAGTTATGTAAATTTTTCCATTCAGAGATGCAACTCCGAATGAAACTCGTTCTTCTGGGAGCTCTCCCATTTCAACCCATTCCTGTCTATCGTCTGATAATCGATACATCTTTCTACTTTTATGACTATCAATAACTGAATATCCATAATTATAATAATGAATATGCTATAATGTGACCGTATAAAATTTCATTGCATGTTATTGTTTGAACATCACTAATTGGAAAAGGAAAAGCAGGTCCTGTCTGCCATATTCCATCTATTAAAACCTGAATAAATTATTTCATGGACTTTCGTTCGATCTTCTTACATCAACTCGATTTGTATATTCCGTTGATTTAGGAATCCTTCCGCCCAAATAATACAATTTGTCTTTGAAATAAGCCACAGATGCAAATTCGCGCCATTTAGGAGAATCTGGTCCTGTAAAGAATACAATAAAATTAAACCAATCTATTGGTTATTTGTAAAATAACCTCTAGTGATTTGTCGAGTATTCAGGTCAAAAATTTCAAACGATTTACTTTTCCAATAAATTGCGAAAATCTAAACTTTACAAAATTGGCAACGACAAATAAAATAATCTACTCTATCTTTTGTGGTTGCAACTTCCCAAGGCCATAAATAATTAGAAAAGTTCGCAATCTGCTCAACAGAATTAGTATGCGAATCAAACAGACAAATTCTTCCTTCATAAATATTGTCGTTTTCATAAAGCACTAAATACTAAAATTAATTTTCGAGAATACAGCAGAACATCTCTACGATAGAATAGAGCTTTATCACTGCTATTCAATTGGGTATTTTGATCGATCCTCAAAGAACTATCAGATTCCTGCTGTAACTCATTCATATGAATGTTAAGTAATGGTAATGAACTAGCACCTGCCGATTTTGAAGAGTTAGAATAACAACACCGATCAAAATAAAGGCGCATAATAGAACTAATAGAAAAGTGGATGTTTTAAGCCAAGGATACTCACGATTTGAAAAGTCTGTTTTTTCCCTGAAAGACAGTAAATGATAAATATTTTCCAAGTCAAATTATTTATAAAAACTACAAAATTTATCGGTAATAATTAGTCTCGTAAAATATCCCGAACAAAATAAATGCGCATGTATGTTTCAATTGAAAGTGGAATTGCGTGGAATAAATGATTATTTATTTATTTTTCGTGTATTTCGCGCGTTAAATTGTTCGTTTCATGCAATTTCACGTTTCAGAATGTCCCATTATATTATCGGCATTCCACCTCGTTTCTATCATAGTTTGATTGCTTGCATCCAGTAAGTGGATAAGTTCAGGTGGACGAACAGTAGACTTAACGATATGCTGTAAATGTATGTAAAATATCAAGTGAAAAATTGAGCTTTAACTCACAGGACTTGAAGAATCGTTGTGGTCTGCCATTTTGACTATCTTTACGTATATCGAGTAATAAACTAAATCAATAAAAATCGGAAAATAAATTTTTAAAAAATGGTTTCGATATTTACATAGCGAAAATTGCGCTCTTCCTGCTCAATTACTCATCAACCGAATGCTAATCATGCTAGACATGGCCAGCATTCAGCACTTTGACTAACAAAATTTCCTAGCCTTGTTCCTCACTAGGTGGGGTCGGCTACCCTCAGCCCGTAATGGGACAGTCGGCCTATCCTAGCCACACAGAATTAATGACCAGTCCCGAGGACAGACTGTTGTTGTGTGTGTGCAACAGCCGAGGGATTTTAGGCAATTTTTCGTGGTTTTATCCACTACCAACATTTCTCAACCCCCTTGGTTTGGGTAGGAGCGGGAAGCGAACCTGAGCCCTAGCTGCAGGCAGTAACACGCAACTACTGCTCTACATCGGCTCAGACTGTTCTCTTCAAATGGGGTTGCAAATTAAAATTTACGTTTATTTAAACGTTTTTGCATTGATATTTCGAATTAAAAAGAACGGCAATTATAGTGGCAGAACGAGAAAAATAACCTTGACAAATATTGAAAGGTACTTAACTAAAATTAAATGGACTGATAACATGAAAATGATAAAGGAAATACCTTATTATCAATCAGGTAACGAAAAAGAAATTTACTGAGAAGAAAATGCATTGGCTATTTCAGTGAAATATCGAGAAAATAAGAAAAATACACTAACATTGACGCTGCTGACGAACAACACTATGTTTCTAATACGTTCGATAACTGTTCACAAGAAATGGGTTAACTATTTCTGCTATATATTTTGAAAAAAAGCTTTGAAACTATTATAAAATAAATAATGATTTGGTTACAGAATTTTGAAATAAAATATTTTAGATAATATTTATTTCAGCTACAATTATTCCTTGTTACTTTTGGATGTCTTCGAGAGTTGTCTGTATCACGTGCATTGAAATTAAATTATTATTTCGCATTTCATTGAATAAAATTTCTATATGAACTCTGAGATTGTTATGGTCAAGCTTTATTTTATGCTATTTTCCCGACTTCACGCCATTTATTCGTTTGTGGATCGTGTTCCTCGATTGGATTACAAAAACGTTCATTGCAAAATTCGTAATATCTAAGTTAGCAAATATTTGGTATAAAAATATGCAAAATCTCAGCTCACCCTCCGATTGCATACAATTTCCCGTTTGCAGCAACAAGAGAATGATCCTCTCTTGGATAATTCATATCAGCGATTCGAGAAATTTGACTGTCAACTGGAGCTGAGGGGTCGAAACACAAGCAGGATGTTAATACCGGGCGTTTCAAGTTTATCTCCCTATTTTACTTTTAGGATAACTTTTTTTTTTTTATTTTTCATCCAAATTGAATACGGTTTTTTTTGCATATTACTTTCCTTACCTTATTATTTTGTCTGGTATAACTCTTGAGTCGAAACTAATTACCCATACCCATAAAATAATGTTTTTGAAAAGCTAATTCTTGATAGTCTAATAAAATTTTCAAAAATTCATAACTTTGTTATTTCTGAACCAAATCAAATGGGATTTTTTTGCGTCAGATTCGTCATCAGCGTAGTTAAAAACCCCCAGGGGCAAAATATTAGCTCAAAATTTGAGAGTCAACTCCTTGGGTATCACCCTCTTTATAAAAAAAAATTCGATTTTTACGAAGAACGTGTCATATATATGACCTATGAAATAGTAAAAAATCAAACAAATATTCCTAACAATCGTTAATGAATTCTATGAATTTTCTTAATTAGGAGAAAAGCACCTGTTCTTTCAAACGTTTACCATATTTGACATTTGATCGTGAATTGTAAAATGGGCCTGTGGTAAAGGACGCCCGGACGCCCAGGACGCCCACTGTAAAGGACGCCCACTAAATTTTACATTGTAAAGGACGCCCATTGTAAAGGACGCCCACTAGTGAAATACTCTATTGGGACGCCCACTGTAAAGGACGCCCACTAAATTTTATATTGTAAAGGACGCCCATTGTAAAGGACGCCCACTGTAGAGGACACCCACTAAATTTTTTGCTCAGAAATGAAAAAGACGCACAGGTTTAAAAAATATCAAAACAGTTTTTTCGTTAAAATATTTCGACGATGTTATTCATCAGTGATTTTATTCAGATATTGTGTTTCTATTCCATTCGCTTACTCTCTCTCTCTCCTACTCTCCTATTGTCTCTATCATTCTAACATTTGAAAGAAAGTGGTCAATGCTCCTTCCTATCTTTCCATCTTCAATCTTTCATATTCACTAGGTTGCTAAGAAAGTCTTGCACCAAAAATAAGTAAACTTTCATTAATTCATAGCTTTACTTAAAACCATCAAGAATCAACAATATATTCACCATTGGGATCAGTAACTCTCGCCTATTTATTGAGCAGATCACTGATGCCCTTCGCCCCGAATTCGGGAGACTGTGACGCGAAGTTGTCGACTGCTGTTTTGAGGTCGTCGTATTTGTCGATTTTTCCCCTTGCAGGTGGAGTTTTAAAGGATGGAACAAATGGTAGTCTGACAGAGCGATGCTCTTATCGAATGCGTTGTTGATATCAGCGATATCTCTGCTCGCGCTGTTTTGGAGTCACTCGTAATAGATGATTGTTCGAAGTCGAGGCTCACTGATCATGGTCGGCAATTTATCAAAGCCCTGCGCGCGGCCCCTATATACCCATGTGGTGAGTTTCGGGAACATCTACAAGGTCCTCACACTTACTAGGGCATTCGACTCATTTCTAGAAAATTCGAGATTTATTAAATTTTTGGTGCAAGACTTTTAACAGCCTAATAAATTCCAAATTGTTGGGTGATTAGGTTACAGCACAAAATTTTCGCAAACTTGTAGAAGCAATCCTATAAGATTGATTTTTTTTACTTCCACAATCTCTTGATCGCTTCAGTTCTTTACGCTTTTAGGTTTCTTTTGATTTTCCAGCTTTGTTTTTCATAAATCCTAAAATCTCTATATCGCTCTACTCTTAAAATCTCACGTTTTCTCTAAAATGCGCTAATTACATGGCAAATAATTTTGCTGGATCTACAAATCAAATACTAAAGCTCGTGTGATTTCTGGATTAGGATTCAAGTACAATACATTCCCTTGTAAAAGCATTTACAAGAGGGTTGTAAAATTTTACAATTACAAGAGGGTGTAATTTTACTTGAATCCCAGCACTAGTGATTTTTCAAGCCTAACCTATCAGAAAAGGCAATTTGTAAAAGTAGCCCCGCGATTTTAAAAAGGTCAATAGCATACCGAATGACCTCAAAAGCTGCCAAATCGATATTCTAATTAGACTAATTATCTTCTACATTTAATTTCCTTCAATTTCATGTATGGTTTCCCTAGGTACTAAATTTCCACTTGTCTCCAGCAATATCCCCTAGTTAACTATAGGAAGTTCATGGGATCTGACAGAAATAGAGGTTTTTGAGAGACCTGATTACAGAAGTACGTCATAGATCCCCAAATCTCCTGTCAAAATGAACAATTTTGTCATGTCTTACTATTTCTGAAGTCTATAGGCCATTACATCCATCTTTCTAGTCACTGGGCTCACTAATTCATTCAAAATCGAGATAAATCTCTACTACGTCCCTACAAGTGATCACAGTGATCTCGAAACTTCTAGTTGCCGATCAGGGAATGGGTAGTTTTCAGCAGGACTATCAAATCTACTAATTCCATATCCTGATTAAGCTCTTTGTAGTCATTTGGGGTGACTCTGAGACTTGAATTGGGTCAATTTTCAACAAAATCGAAACTTTCAAAAATTCAACCATTTCATAAAGGGCTATTATTCCAGAATCTCTCAGTAGCTGATTGGAGAATAACTAATCTTCCTCTCTGATAGCATATCTCCAAATAGCATATCTGTTTTGATAGTGCTGAAGTCACTCTGGGTCATTATGTCGACTTTTTCCGATCAAACCGACATATGACTGCGAAATATGGCATTCACCCCCACTGAATGACTCGAAAAGTGGTAAATCGATATGCTAATTAGTCTACTTATCTTCTACACTTAATTTCCTTCAATTTCATGTATGGTTTCCCTAGGTACTAAATTTCCACTTGTCTCCAGCAATATCCCCTAGTTAACTATAGGAAGTTCATAGGACCTGACAGAAATAGAGGTTTTTGAGAGACCTGATTCCAAAAATACGTCATAGATCCCCAAATCTCCTGTCAAAATGAACTATTCTATCATGTCTTACTATTCTAGAAGTTTATAGGTCAATTAATTCATGTTTAGTGGCGATTGTGCCACATAATGTCTCAAAAATCACAATTTTTACCGAAATTAAACGAAAATGATGAGTCGACCGATCCATAACAAATATAGAACCATCGAACTTGGCCTATATTTTACCCTAGACGTTGATTCTATTCATTTCCAGCATCAACGACCCGATTCTGATATGTCAGGTCGGGGTATGGGGTCAAAATATGATTTATTCCTAGGAAAATTGAAGATTTTATTATTAAGCCCCATTTAGTGATCGTAGTGATTAAAATGCACCCATACATGGTGGTCGAACCATGATAATAAGAAAAGAGCTACTGTAAATCAAATTTAGAATAGCTTCAATCAGTTTGCGGTATGTTATGAAACACTGATCTATGAAATTAGCATTTTCTTTGAATTTTGTCATTTTTCCGTTTTTAACCTAAAACGCTCTAGAAATTGAGACAAACATTCTCCGACCTAGTGATCGAGACTTGATATTAACAGAACTGATACTTCAGATGAAAAGTATGTCGTGGTCGAGGGGCAATTGACCTATTTGGGATGACTGGGCGTTCTTGAAATGGTTGGTTTTTCGAATTTTCTCATTTTGATGGATTTTCCAATCTTGACGCCCCGTGGTTGATGCAATGATACCCAGATCTGATTCCCAATCCATGATATTAAGAGAACTAATACCGCAGATGAAATACAGACTATGAACGACCCTTTTCGGATATGTTTCGGATCACTACGGTCGCTCGTATATGCCTATAGTGAACGTTTCATCATTTTTGAGTGAATAAGTGAGCCCAGTGACTCAAGATATGGATGTATTGACCTGTAGACTTCAGAAATAGATGTATCACATCCAGCTGGTCATTTTGACAGGCGATTTGGGGGCCTATGACATACTTCTGTAATCAGACATCTCGAAAACCTCTATTTCTGTCAGATCTCATGAATTTCTATAGTAATTCTAGGGGATTCTGCTGGAGACAAGTGGAAATTCAGTACCTAGGAATACCATACATGAAATTGAAGGAAATTGAGTGTAGAAGATAATTAGACTAATTAGTATATCGATTTGCCACTTTTCGAGTCATTCAGTGGGGATGAAAGTCGTATTTTGCAGCCATATGTCGGTTTGATCGAAAAAGTCGACATAGTGACTTCAGCACTATCAAAACAGATATGCTATTTGGAGATATGTTATCAGAGAGCAAAATTAGTTATTCCCCGATCAGCTACTGAGAGTTTCTGGAATAGTAGCTCTTCATGAAATGGTTGAATTTTTGAAATTTTCGATTTTGTTGAAAATTGACCCAATTCAAGTCTCAGAGTCACCCCAAATGACTACAAAGAGCTTAATCAGGATATGGAATTAGTAGATTTGATAGTCCTGCTGAAAACTACCCATTCCCTGATCGGCAACTAGAAGTTTCGAGATCACTGTGATCACTTGTAGGGACGTAGTAGAGATTTATCTCGATTTTGAATGAATTAGTGAGCCCAGTGACTAGAAAGATGGATGTAATGGCCTATAGACTTCAGAAATAGTAAGACATGACAAAATTGTTCATTTTGACAGGAGATTTGGGGATCTATGACGTATTTTTGGAATCAGGTCTCTCAAAAACCTCTATTTCTGTCAGGTCCTATGAACTTCCTATAGTTAACTAGGGGATATTGCTGGAGACAAGTGGAAATTTAGTACCTAGGGAAACCATACATGAAATTGAAGGAAATTAAGTGTAGAAGATAAGTAGACTAATTAGCATATCGATTTACCACTTTTTGAGTCATTCAGTGGGGGGTGAAAGTCATATTTTGCAGCCATATGTCGGTTTGGTTCGATCGTGCTCCATGATTCAACTAGGCATATCTGGATCTTGTAATCAGACCATGATATTTGTAAAACTGATGAAACAGATGAGATACTGGCAATGATCGAGGAGCTGATGGGTCTTTTTGAACAATTCGATGTCTTTGAAGTAGCCTATTTTATTGATTTCGTCATTTTTCTCGTTATTTGGTGCTATGACGCCCGTAATTGAAACATTTATATCTAAATCTAGTGATTAAGGTCTGCTATTAGCAACACTGATACTTCAAGTGAAATATATGCCATAATCGAGGGGCTGTTTACCTATTTAAAGCGATCACCGGTACTTGATTGGTGGTAATAGTGCAAATTTCACTGTTTTTAATCCTAAAATGGATCGATCACCACTAAACATGGGTGAATTGATCTAGAAAACGCTGGAATAGATCGATTAGATGCAGATGGCTATTTTGGTAGTCAACCCTTGACCCTGCCATGAACTTTCGAAATTAGACTGGTCGAAAACTCCTATTTCCAAAAATATTCCTTTGCCACTAATACAAAGCACTATTATCTCGGTCGAATTTAACAAGAAATAGTGTCGACTAGATATGCATGACTATATCATTCAATTTCCATCACTTTTTCCTTACAGGTACATAATAATCATTGTTATTGAAATAGCTTTGCGGTTTCTTATTTTTAGTCAATTTCCCATGTCGCGACAAATCCAAAAATAGGGCGAAAAATTTAAGGAAATGGCAAGTGTCTCTGTCGAAATATGCAGTTTTTGAAATCCGATGATTAGTACAAATTTCCAGTTCGGTGACTTATCTCTCGTCGCCGAAATTCGGGTGACCAGTACAAACGGTGACTAATACAGGAGCCCCCAATTCGGCCTCAATCTGTGAGCTATCATCTCTAGTCTTTCGTCTATCCCCGGATTTAATGTTTTCGGTTATCGTTGTTTATTCGTTACTTCACATAGTATTTTGAAATTTTTTGCTGTAGTATGTAGGAATATATCATACAATGATGTAAAAAATAAATTTAAGCAAGTCCCGTCACATTTCAGGTACAGGTGGTCCGTTTCCAGTCTTATAAATGACATTTTTGAATAAAAAATCTTGCCTAGGCTTATTTCTACAGCACATGCACTAATAATTCGTCCACGGGATTTTCGACACTGTAGAATCCGAATCTAACGGTGTTAAAATCCTATTCGGCTACTTGTTCTGCATGTTCCAGAACCTTCCGGAAACGGAACATTGCTATTTTTTTTACAACAAAAATTCAAATTTTGTATCAAAATGACGGGAAAAGTATGAAAAATTCGAGTCTGAAGAGATCTAATCGGTACGATCACCACGTCGAATGCGGTGAATTTTTGAAGTTAGAGATCAAAAATGGGTTATAGTTTGAGTCTCAAAATAGAAAAATTCACCGCATTAGATGTGGTGATCGTATCGATTAGATCTCTTCGGATTCGAATTATTCGTACCTTTCTGGTCATTTGATACTAACTTCGGACTTTTTTCTGTAGAGAATTAGCTATTTCCCGTTCTCGAAAAGTTTCGCTTCCGAAACAAGTGGCTGGATCGAATTTTAACCGTCAGATTCGGAGTCTACGGTGTCGAAAACCCTGTAGACGAATTATTAGTGTATGTGCTGTAGAAATAAGCCTAGACAAGATTTTATTCGAAAATGTCATTTATAAGACTGGAAACGGACCACCTGTACCTGAAATGTGGGGGAACTTGCTTAAATTTATTTTTTACATCATTGTATGATATATTCCTACATACTGCAGCAAGAAATTTCGAAATTCCATGTGAAATCACGAAGAAACAACGATAGAAATGCTATGCGACATCAGGTCTATACTAAGGAACTTGGCATCCTTCGTTTACAATGTAAAACCCTCTATGAGCACGAAAGCTTGGCATCGTTGCACTGCCCTTGGAACAAGCTTTCTAATGATATAGGTCTTGTTCGGTAATTCGCATTTCTTATGGTGAGCACTCCTTGTCAGTGAAAAGATACCGTGTGTGCACATACAATAGAATTACATTAAAATTTGAGACATTTCAACAATATTAAAAAGGTTTGATGCAATGGCGAACTTTCGTAAGAAAATTTGTAAAAATCGAAAATTAAACGCATTTGGGGGAAATGGGCGACTTTTACAGTGGCTTTTATGCAAATAACTACTGGGCGTCTTTTACAGTATAAAATTTAGTGGGCGTCCCAATAGAGTATTTCACTAGTGGGCGTCCTTTACAATGGGCGTCCTTTACAATATAAATTTTAGTGGGCGTCCTTTACAGTGGGCGTCCCAATAAAATATTTCTCTAGTGGGCGTCCTTTACAGTGGGCGTCCCGGGCGTCCGGGCGTCCTTTACCACAGGCCGTAAAATGACATTTCGATTTGCAGAACTTGGTATTTTATTATATATCACGAATGGATCAAGAATTAAAATAAACGATCTACAATTCGATAGTTCTATCTAAAAACCCGATGATAAGAAATTCATGAACTTATTTTTCAATCTAGAAACCTCGTAAAATAAAATATAATAGAGAGAAGAACAACTCGTTACTTGACTCATTCAAATTTCATACTGCTTAGCATGTCCGATGTAACGAGATTTTCGAATTTTCACTTATTATGCTTATAGCTACAAGAAGATAAGACAATTTATTGTCGTCGATTTTCTCGAATATTTACAACACTAACATTGCTTATTTTCTTATTATAAATAGGAATTTCCTTGAAACGTTTCCAATATTGCTTAATTATTCCATTAATTTGAGATTTCATTGAATAGAGCATCATCAATGCAGATAAAGGATTGTGAAGACTCATCATAATTTCAAAAATATATGGAATAACTGTAGTTTGATGGATTTTAGGAATTATGAAGAAACCCTTACCATTATATTTAGAAAAGTCTAACGAGTTTTGAGGCACAGCACATAGAGATACTAGTATACCTGGTACTGCTACAGTAATTCCAATAACAAACACCTAAAAATAGCATTTATTTGAAAATAGAATTTCCTGTAAAATATAAAAATTAGGAATTAGACCAAAGTGCGAACTTTAAAAAAAAAAAAACAATCTCATTGAAAACTAATTTAAATGTATGATTAGTGCTAGGGCTAAAAGGAATATTTTCGTTTTTCTTCTTTTTCTGACTGTCTGTGAGGCTAGACGACCAGAGTGGAAGAGAAATGATGAGTAAGGCACGTGAAAAAGACGCAGAAAAGGAAAGAAAAAGCGGAAATATTTCAGTCCAGCTCTAATTAGTACAATTAATTAATAATGAATTTTTTTGTTATTAGCTAAAGATTACTTACTTGCCGCATTATTGAATTTATAGTGCCTTTATACAACTTCATCGTTTTAGTCGAAAACTTTCCTATTGAAAATTGTTTACGAAGCGAGTGCTGAGTGTGCAATGCCAAAATGGTAAAACCCAGGACTCCAAAATTGCCGTATATTAGTGTCAAAATGTTGTATAATCTACATTGCCATCGCCCGCATTTGAGTAAAATGATATTTTTATATATATCGGCTTCGAAACACCCAAACTTTGGGTTATTCTTAATAAAAATAATGCGTCGTTGTATTAATGATTGTGCATTTGCTTTGGGGGTAACTCTGCATCAGCGTTACAAGTCTCACGATATAAATTAGAGAGTAAAAAAATCGAGAGCACAGAATTCTATCCGTCTGTGCTGTCTCGATTTCCTGTATTTTCTCGTTTTTGATATGAAATTTGCAAAATTGATGCAGAGTTGTTCCCAGACCAAATGAACGATATCGAAATGACTTGCCTCATTTACGTATTGAATGACATCAGCTTCTGGATTTGGAGAGAAATAGGCTAATACCGCGATTATAACGGTCTTTATAGATAAAAGTGCGATAATTTTAGTGTCATGTTTTTGAGATGCCCAGTACATCTGAAACTCGATGTATATCAACTACATATCAGAAATAATATGTATTTGTTACGAGTTTACATTCAACTATTTCGAAAACAATTGTGATTATATTATATATTGATTAATCTGATTTATATTCGATTTTATATCTGTCGATGATGCGCAAAAACTGAGCATCGGTTTGCCACGCGATAAATTGGGCGTGGCCTATTTTTGCCTCAAAGAGTGAGCTCTACTTTCTTTCCTAACAAAGGAAAAGTGCTAAAAAAGATGAAGATCACCCTGCTTTCAGCGCGTCACAAATCTAGGCAGACTAAAAATATATATGTGGGGGTACCGCGCATGGACAATCTGATCTAAGTCCTGCCTAGATCTGCTGCGTCATGTCCAATGGTCAGTCTTTACGCCCCATCGATAAACTATAATAATCACTCACAAGTCCCGAACAATTTTGGGCACAAATTTGCTTATGTTTGTAATGTAGTGCAAGGACGATAGTAAAGCAAGATAGGACATGTGTCATGAGTAATAAAGTCTGTAAATAAATCCTTAAGCTGCCTTATTAATTATAAAATTTTATGATATATTACAAAAATCAAATTTGGAGTGAAAATTGGAACAAACGAGGTAAACATAACTGCTCCATGCAGTGGAAATATCCTCGCATCAATTATGACATTGAATAGGATATCACAACACAGTCCGGTTATCTAAAATATTATCGAATTTACTAATTATTGAGAACAAAGAGCGGTAATGGCCTACCTGTATTGACAATAGATATTTCCTAAATCCCCGCATAATCTTTGGAAAATGAGCTAATAATAGGTAGATCGAAAGTAGTGAAAGTGGAATTGAAAATATCGACACGATTTTCTTGAATTTGAATACGTTGTCATAATTTAAAACATAGAATACAGTCTCCTCATCACACATAATAAGATACCTTTAAAAAATTAGAAATTATGCAAAAATGTTGAGTTCGAGAGAGGTGAGATATTCGTCGCTAAGCTTTATGGTTATTGAAACTCGAATTAATGATGATTAAAATGCATACAGACATATCGACACATGTTTCTTACATAAATTACACCTGATTTCTTGAAATTTAAAAATATCCCTTCTACTGCAAATTTTCAACGAAAAATTCCTATCTGTATCTTTTTCTAAAAAAAAAAAAGAAACAATATTCAATTTTAATAGTCAAAAACTCGATTTCCAGTAAGTTTATAAAAAAAATATAAAAATTACCTCAAATCCGAATTTGAGGAAACCGTAGTCGATCAGGGACTTGAGGCTGTCGAGGAACGACATGTCATAATCCTCGAGGTGGAACTTCGGAAAGATCAAGTGCTGAAAAAAAAATTGCAAATTTTTCAACAAGTACTCTTAACAAAATCACCTTTCTTCAGATTCTGTGGACGCTTCGGTGATGACGTTGTCTGTAGATGATAGCTGACTGGAGTCACAGTGCGACGATCGTCACGATAGTGCTCTTAATTAAAAAAAAAAACTTATTACTATTTATTATAAAACACCAATTAATTAGAAATTCGGCAAAAATAGTCATTTCTTTGAAGCATGACAATTTTTAAATGCATCTTAAGAAAATGGCAAGACTAAAGATGGAAAAATCGATTTCCTAGCAAATTTTCTAAAACATACCCCAACCCCAAGCAAGTGGCGGCAAGTGGGATTTTCTTTGGCGAAATGAGCTCACGCTTGCAAATCGAAAACTTGCGAAATCTCTCGTTTTCTCGAATTTTTGATGTAATTATTTCAGAACGAGCTCAATGGATTCCACGCCAAGCAGAACCTTGGCGAACGACAGCACTCTCCAGCCTCCAGCCTCCAGCACGAAATCCGACGAGACGGTATCAATTTACAATGAATTCTTGAAAGATTTTTTACATCGGTAAAAATTTTTTAGGGCTCAACAGGATTCGGGGAATCCTCCCAAACGCCCCCGCTCGTCCCCCCAGTCGAAACTGGCAAAAAGTAATCTTAAATAAAAATTTTATATCTTTTTCATACCTTTTCTAAATGAGTAATACTTGCAGCCGCCGCTGCATCCGCTCCGAAGAAGCCCGCCAACAAAGGAGGCAGAAAGAAGGAGCCAGTGGATCCGTCGCAGCACATGTACAACCTCGACGCGTTCTTCCGCGAGCCGAGTGCCGAAAAGGTAAGTAGCATTTTTATAGTAAAATCTAAAAAAGAATGTAATTATTTCGAATGGACTCTCTTTTTAGGTGTGTGTGTGTGTGTTATTGTGTGGCGGGAAGCGATGTTCGTCTACCTCCTCGTGGTGCTTCCTGGATATCCTGCAAAGGATAACTGAGCGACGAACAACAATTAATCTATTAAAATCTCAAAATATTCATTTTATTGTTAAATTTGAACTAGACAATAAATCATATTTAATTCATAAACGAATAGCTCAAAAATTGAAAATTAAAGAAATTTTAATCCATGTTATCTCACTTGCAATGTCTCTTCTTTAACTAAATCACTATCTAATGCACCGCGATCCCCCGCTAACAGTCAAGGAAAGGAGTGTAGTGTTGAAGGGGCAGGGACGCAGAGTTTTTTTTAGGGAGGGCATCAACGTGAGCGTTATTTTGCGGATAAACATCGTACGACGATGCTCATTTTTGAATTCTTTCTCGATTTCCTTCTAATTTTTTCCGTAATTATCCTCATTTTCAGCACAATTTTATGCATTTCATTCAAGAATTAACTAGCGTGAATGAAATTAATCACTTTCATAGCTGCTTTCTTGAATAAAATGCACGAAATTGGGAATATTGCAAAGTTACAAACAGCATTGCAACATTTTGGGTAGAAATGAAATCTAAACATAAGAAACATTAGAAATTAGTCAAATTATCCCAAATTCAACAAAAAAATGAAGAAAATCCAAAATGAACGGAAATTCATGTGCTCAGTGTAAAAAGGCGTAAACACCGAGTGAAAGGCTAGAGCGCCAGAGAAATGAAGGCTGGGAGCGGGGAATCGCGGTGAAAGCACTAGCTTTCAAATTTCGATCGAGATTTTGCGTTTCAGCTCGACTTTTCTCATCAGAGACGTGCAAAATTTTTAAGTTTTTGTCTTTGCTTCGAGAACAATTCTACTCTGTCTTTGAAAAATTCTAAATTCCAGTCCGTACGTCCTGATCTCGTTGAGTCTAATCTCCGCCCCCTTTTCACACCTCTTCCCTTTGGCATATTTTCTTGTCCCTCTTTTTCTCGTTTTAAGCGTGATGTTCGGTTAATTTTATCGATTTTAAGCATCGAATCGTGCTCAAAATGCTCAACAGCTTCCCGGACGAGTTGATTGCGATGAGCATGGACTATTTGACGTTCGAGGAGGCGGAGACACTCGCATGGACCAACAAGTATGTTTTGTCAGCGACAGTCGAAATTGAAAATTTCAAATCGGTACGCGGAATAACCTCAAAAATCTCAGAGCAAAGTTGAACGGCTTTTAATCAATCCAAAATTGAGGTTCTTGGGATCAAAATCAGTGCCGAGACACGGCGTATCGATTCTGATGATTTTTCATCAATTCGAGTCTGAATTCATTCTAAAAATTTCAAAACTGATTTATTCCGACTTCAACTTTCTTTTGGAAATTGAACCCTTCTGGCACTGGCCAAAACTCACGGGATTTCTGTTTCGGAATTGAAGCTTCGGCTGTCCCTGATTTTGATATTCATTCATTTTTTATTTGGGAAATTTCAGGCGGATGATGGGCATCGTGAGAAAGGATCTGCCACAGGCACTCGAACCGAAGATCGACGTCAAAAAGCTGGAATTCTCTGAAATTCCGAAATGGCTGAAGGTGTCGAGGGTGAGAGGCTTATAGATACGAATTCTTGTAATTCAAAAGATTCTCTTTGACGAAATGAACGGAGTAACGTTGTTTTCAGAGCTTAAAATTTGTGACACTGCAACATCAACTAGGTCATGAATTATTTCAGTTTTTCTTCCACTATTCTGTAACATTGATGAGAGATTTTAAATTCAACATTTGCTTCACAATAATTTTAGACCTAAGAATTGGAACACATTTATGGCCTATCGCTTCGAGTAGAACGCAATTTCATTTCAATTTTGAAGAAAAGCGAAATAAAAATTTTATCACAACATAGTACTTTGAGCTGCCCGATCTCAATTTTTAACGAAAATCTCTATTAAGTTTCTGCATTGCATTTTTATCACCAATATTGTTCATGCAAATATCCTTTAAAATATTCCTGGCAATCCTACCAGGCAAATTTTGAAATGAATGATTGAGAATTAGAAATAAAATTTTAAGGGGCGTGACCAGGCTAAAAAAATGAAAGGTCAAAACACTGAATAATCTTTAGAATCGAAATTCTTATGCCTCAAATACTGGAATTTTCATTTTCGGAATGAGATTTTGGGCCATTAATTGATATTATTTTTTTTATCAGAATCGACATTCATCGTCTTTCACTTCTAGCAAAATCAAAATTGTCTTGAATTCCAGAGGAAGACTCGATTTAATCTGTTCATTCACTTCTACTATGGACAGAGCAGTGGTCCAATTCCTTTCTGCATTCGCAAGGGCAAGAAGAAGAAGAGGCAGATGGCCGATATCGATGCACGGAACTACGCCGCTTTCATTCAGTACGCTCGTTACTGTAAGTAATTTTACCCTTGCCATATCTAACAAGCAAAAACATCATTTTAAAGTCCATTCAGTTTTTTTTTTCGATAAGTTTACTGAATTTAAGATCCTAATGCACATTTTGACAATTTTTTGTGTGAATGGAATCTCGAATTTTGAATATCGAAATTGAAATTTTTACTTGACTCAAAAGACTTCAAAATCAGACTGAAATTGCGAATCTCGATTTTTTCAATCGTTGGATTTGAAAATTTAATGTACTAAATCGAATCGAAAATTATCGAAGTTCTTGATTTGAATATGAATTGCAGGTGCCACTAATTGGATGAATGCTCAAGTGGAGTGGAAGGAGTATGCAGTGAAGACGTCTCGCCTTGCAAGGAGACATACCGGTGTGCCTCGCCTTCCTCTCCATCTCCTCGTCTCCAGAGCCATCGTCCATCATTTCGATTTCGTAAGTTTTAGATTTCTACTTTGAACAATTTGTGGAAAACGAAACTTTACATAGCTGTGTTTATTTCCGAATACACGTATGACAAAAGGATAACAACCATTCACGCTATAAAAACAGTTTAGATGAGACAATTCTGAAAAAAAAACATTTCTATTGCAGACCTTCTGCGACTCTGCCTGGTTCTGGACGGTGATCAACGGTCTCGAACAAACTCGTGGCTCATTCAAAGACAAGCGCTTGGTCTGCAGTGACAGAGAGGTGCTCGAGTTCAAGGACTTGAAAAAAATCTCGATATCCCCATTCATGCAGAAAGGTAGGTAATTCATTGAGTGATTTTTCGAAAAAAAAAATGCGAGAATAGTTGAAGAGCGCCTTTCCATTAGAATTCGATAAAGTGCACCGAAGAAGGGTAGAGATAAGTTGGATAAGAAATCAAAAGGGTTGGGGATGTTGTGGGCTATGAGTTGGTGTCTAGCGGATGATTCCGGTCGCCGATTTGTCTCCGTTCTCACAACGACCACGAGAATGCCAATCTAGGGGGAAGGGGAGAAATACAGGAATTTTGAGAAATTGGTGCTCTCATTGTGTGATTTTTTTGAATTTCCGTATAGATTTTCGCTTTTTGTTGAAGTGCAGCTTTTAGTGCCCAAAGTAGAAGCGGTAATAAACATGAGATTGCAAGGTTGAAAATGAGAATTGTGAAGTGTAGAAAATTCGAATTTTGTATCTATCCTTATTCCTCCAGCAAAAGAAAAAATTGATTTATTAGATTTTACGTTCTTGTCAGTCTCGTATGAAGGATCAAATAATAAAATTTAACTGACAAATTCAAAAATGATTGCTTGATTTCAGTGGACACATTCGAATGGGTTCTCAACGGCGATGACATCCCCATGGTCGATCGCTTGTTCACATCGCCTCAGTTCCGTCATACCGTAGGCTATATTCATTGATTCCATTAAGAAAAAATCTGTAAATTGACTGCCCAGAACATTCATTGACTTTGAAAAAAGAAAACTATACAATCGAAAAAAAACATGACCACAATGTGTCGTACTAAGGAAGTTCTAGTGCAATACATTTCCTTGATCTATTCAAATCTGAATTTATTTTCTGATAATTATTTTTTTTTTAAAAATAGTACAATAATTCGCATTTTTCTATTATTGATGTTAATGTCAGGTTCAATGGATATGTGCTTTCAGAACTGGGCGCTTTCTGAAATCACCTATGGACTTGACGTCGTTCCTTTCGCGACTTCAGAGAAATTGACCGTTAACTCGGGTCACTCGTTTCTCATTCGTATTATCAAGGTAGTTTTTGTACTTTTCGTCTTTATTTCATGCAAATGTATTGACATTATTTTACTGCTTTTTCTATAATGACTACCGTACTTAGAAAACTGATCATTTGAAGGCAACATTCATTTTCTACCCGCTTTTCGCCTTGATCCCCTTCAAAGTGAAATATTGTAGCAAGTGAACGTTGTCCAATTGAAAGAGTTCACGTATGCACGATAGATTTTAAAATTACCATTCTTACGGAATTCTCCATTTTTGTGAACCCTCAAGCAGAAAATATCACAGGGTTTTGTGGGGATGTGCTAGTAAAGAATATAACTTATATATTTTGTTTGTGATATGATGTGAAATTTACAAAGAGTCACAAAAAATGGACCATTTTTTACAGAACTTCATGAGGGCTCCGGTGCACAAGCGCGAATGGACTCTGGAAGGGCTCAATAACGATCATAAGTGTGGTTATGAGCCGTGGAGTTTCGAGGAAGTCGAGGATGAGATTCGCAAGTCGAGTGTGCGCTACAAATGCGTCGAGACCATTTATGGGTATCACACTCATTGCTGATTTTACTCAATGATAACCACATTTTTAACGATAAAGATTACGAATAATTCAAACGAGAGTGGGGCGTTTTGTGCTGTATCGCCTTTATTTCTGTTCCTATTCAAGAGTGGTTGTACATAATGATATAATTGCAGATTTGTGGATAGAGGTTTCGAGGGCAGCTTGAGGATCGAGATCTCAAAAACGTTCCGCATCTTCTCCCAGGAACTCACCTGGAACATCAAACTCTCCCGTCCTAACGTCCGCACCCTGGATGATATCGAGGAATGCCCTGGATTTAACATCTACATCTTCTAATCAGCCATAATTCAATTTCGCTATTTTTTGTAAATCGACGCCATATTTTCAGTTTTATTTTAGCCCTTCTCCCCAAAACTTGATTTGTTTTTTACAGAAAATGTTAATGTTTTTGGTTTTATTTGCAAATATCCAACTTCCCCACATTCACTTAATCTCTTTCAAATAGCGCGATTCTACAGTATCTCCATTCCTTCATTATTTCGCGGTCTTTGATATCATTAATGCTTTATTCGCACAACTTCCATTTACTTATTAATCTCCTATTTCGTAATTTCACCCTGGTTTTGAAAGAAATTTAATTCAATGAATATTCTTGAAATTGTCAAGTGAAATGTGTCATCTGGAAAAAAAAGACGACGAGATATATAGGATAGTTGGAGAATAGAGATAAACGAGTATTTTTCCCACACTATCTCCCATGTCACGAGTTTACAAATTGCCTTAATTGACTAATAATTTCTTATCTTTTATCTCTACATTTCTATATAACGACGATTCTAGATATCTTTTATATTTCAAACACCTAATTACTAAACGAACTAAATGTAGCTAATCGAATTTTAGCCTTTCCTTAGAAAGTGACCTATTCAATAGTCGGCTAGCCATTCTTTCAAATTCTCTTGGTGGCCTACTGTAGTTTTTACCGTGAGTTTATCATTACTAATTTGTATGATTGCTTGGAGAGAACGTCATTATCCAAAAATTGCGCTATTCGTCTCGTATCTTCTACTCGACCCACTATTTCACATCCAAGTTCGATTTCTAACTGCTGTACATGAATATCAGCTTTGCTCTCCAATCGACGATGCATAAATTTTGAAACAACGGAACGATTTGCGAATAGTCACGTCTCATTTTCATTACGGATTTACTAATTTTACTCAAACTCCAGCAAAAGTATTCGTAAATCCTTTCTTGACATTGCATTTTGGCTAAAATTAGACAGGATGGCTAATCGCATAGTAAAACTCAACATTATTGATGGAAATAATCTGTAAAATTAACCATTCACAGTGCTTTGATCAGTTCGGTATCATTTTTTACTTGAATAAAACTTTTAATCTAATTATTACTTTTAAAATATTTTTTTCTGAAATATTCTAAAAGATAATTTCATCAACAATAATTCTTCGATATCTTCGAAAGAGGCGAAGATGAGGACATATTTGGTAAGGCCTGAATATTCTTTATTATCATCAGAAATATCCCAAATAACAACATCATCACCTACAGAATGCCATTCAGCATCTGTACAACTTTAATCAACAATAAATCAGCATCCATCATTCATTCATTCACTTTAGTTTTAGAAACGAAAATCTCACATTTTTCATCAACAACGCCCGACACCCGTCATCTATTCCACTTCCATCAACTAATCAGCCAATGCAGACTATTTCACCGGAAAAACCTCATCTGCATAATATAGCACTTATAAATCACTTATAAATTCATTTTATAACACTCCTTCCATCGAGAAACTTCATCTTTACCAAAAAAGCATCATCTTAATCACCACGCATCAATACTAATTCTAAATTTCATTCCTGCTTGCATCAACGTCTCCATTCTCCCGCTATCTTTCGGGAGGTGGATTATGCTTCATATATTCAGCTAAAATTAAAACATAATTCCAATATCTTCCGAACAGAGTTCAATTCGTCTCAAATCGACTCAATTCGACTCAGTTCATCTTGTAATCTCTAAACGAAACAACCCATTACAAAATCTCACAAATTCCATCAACAATACTTACTTCTATCTATCCCACTAAATCAGCACACGTTTCATTCAAACTGAAGATCCAGAATTCATACTACATCTATACCCCGAATTTCATAAACTCCATTCAGATTTCAGAAAAATACCATTAAATTCCATTCATTTAGATTAATTTTCACAAGTTTTGGATTAATTTCCCATTTAATTCCATAAAATAACATTAGAAGAGGATAACTGAGCGGGTAAGGGAACTGCCATCTCAAATACCAGATGGAAACACAAATGCTCAGATTTTTCGTCAACAATACTCACTTTTTGAGAACAAATATTCACATTTTGTCACATTTTCCATCAACACCATTTTTACTCATCTTTGAAAACTTTCAAAAACACAAATGCTTAGATTTTCCATCAGCATCATTCCACCCACCTCGGAAAGCAAATTCCCACAATTTTCTCATCAAATACTCGCTATTTTGAAAGCAAATTCTCAGATTTGTCACATTTTTTATCAGCAATACTTGCTTTTTAAAACAAACGCATACTTTTTGTATTTCCACCATCTATCTAATATAATCTAATATAATAAATACCCAGATTTTGCATCAGCACTACTTACCTCAGAGGCAAAAGCTCACATTTTCCATCAACAATATGCATCTTGAAAGAGCCAATTCTTAGATTTTGTCACATTTTTCAGCAATAATACTTACTTTTTGACACAAACGCCTAATATTTCCATCTTATCGCCCGTTTCATACGACAAATCCTCACATTTTCCATCAGCACCATTCCCACTCATCTCGAACAACAAATTCTCACATTTTTCATCAGCAATATCAGCAATATACTCATTTTTGAAGACAAACGTTTACTTTTTGTATTTTATAACGCCCGTTTCATATGACAAATTCATATAATAAACGCTCAGATTTTGCATCAGCACTGCACATCTTAGAAGCAAAAGCTCACATTTTCCATCAGCACCGCCCATCTCAAAAATATACACACATTTTGTCCATTTTAACCACTAAAAACTACTAAAAATTTACTAAAAAACTACTCAAAATTTACATATTACAATTCAAATATCGCCCTTCTTTCAACCCCCAACTACTATCATGTAATTCCGGTCATCAAATATCTTTACCTATCCGGTAGGTACGGAAATGGTTAGGGTTTTTACAGGGCTAGACAACTTTCCGGATAATTGGAATACTGCACAGTCAACATGGGGGTATGGGACAAGCACACAAGTTCGGGTTAAGTCGAGAGTAGAATAAGGGTTAGGGCTAGGGTTAGGGATAGGGTAAGGAATAGGTTAGGGATAGGGTTAGGAATAGGATAAGACAAGGAATAGGTTAGTAAGCATCACTAACATCGAATTAAATAGACCTCCCTCATCTACTTCATCACATCGTCATACACTATCAAACATTCGGAAATCATCAAATTCATAACAAATTCCTCATCAAGTCTCCAGTCTCATCTATCCTCGATCTCCAAATCTTCAATCCCAACTATCTCCGCCCCTGTGCTAGATATTTCACTACAGTACAAGTCCGAATCCGGGCCATAAGTCAGAATTCAGTCAACTAAGAATTCGCACTCATACCACCAATCAAAGTTCACATTTTTCAGCATTTATTCAGAAATTTTATCAACAATTATCCTCCGATGCATTCGCAAGAGGCGAGGATAGGCAGAGGGTGAGGGTGAGGGTGAGGGTGAGGGTGAGGGTAAGGCAGGTAAGGCCAAAAATTGATTCATTTCAGATTCAGAAACCTCAGAATTTTCATCAGCAATACTACTTCCATATACAATATAGTCAAATTCTGCGTCAACAACACTTCCTCGACTTCCAAGACTCCTATCATCATAAGAAACACTCAAATATTCTCGGAATTCACATTTATTCACATTAGTTCAAAAATTTCATCAACAACAATCCTTCGATATCTTCGAAAGAGGCGAGGGTGAGGGACATATTTGGTAAGGCCTGAGTATCCTTTATTATCACAAAATTCCATTAGTATCATCAGAAATATCCCAAATAACAACATCCTCACCTACAGAATATCATTCAGCATCACTTGTACAACTTCAATCAACATTCGTCACTCATTCACTTTAGTTTTAGAAACAAAAATCTCACATTTTGCATCAATAATACCACTCATCTACATCAATTGTACATCAATTATACATCGATTATACATTAAAATTCATTCATTTTAGAAACGAGATCTCACAGTTTTCATCCCTGCACTTCATATAACTTCTAGATGAAATTACAAAATCTCAGAAATTGCACCAACCATGTTGCGATAACTTGCAACAACCGGTTGTGCTGGTTTATGCAATTACACAGAGCCAATTTGATGGCATCGAATTGGCAATATTATCTCTAGTAAGATATGGCTGGAGAGTATAAATAGCAGTGGATCTCAGTAGAGGACGTTTTCACCTTCATACCGAAGGACAACACCAGAGCATCGAAGGTACAACTCCTACAGTTCCTGCGTCTACCTCTGCTCATCCACTCCTCCTCCTCGGACCGATCCGATCACCTCTTCTCTCTCTCTCTCCACAACTCTACTTCTTTCCACGCACACATCGTTTACCCCTGCACATTTGCAATAAACGACTGTAACCCGAGATTGTCTGTAATTGATTGCGATACACAATTGTACATATACGAAACTTTCGCCATTTGCCTGACCCAGCGCCTTTCTTATACCACTCATCTGCTGTTTTATGGTTCTTTATTTCTCTGCAATCCCTCGATAGAGGGATGATATCATCCTCTACCGTGTCTAAAACTTTGTTCTTTCTATCGGACAGGGCAGAACACGACTGCTCTGTTATTTTTGTCTCATTCCTAAATATGAAATAAATCTTCAACTCTCGACTATGGCTCAAGTCGATTCGCCTGAACAAAAAGGGGAAAGGTAATTTGATCAAGCTATTTCTCTGAGGTTGTCATAGTCTGTGCATTCTTAAGCGACCGACATCATCATTTCATCTACTTCTGTCGTACCTGCTTAGTGGTCTTTCAAATCTGATCATTATAACATAGGTTTCTGAAATTCTAAACATCAAATTTGTGCGACGCAGTTTTTTTAGTTATTATTCTAATATTTGATCAATTTATCCTTTTTTATCTGCTTTTCATTTCTGCCAGAAAAGATCTGGTGCATTGACCTCACCTCGGCTCTGCTTCTCTCCCCTCTCTCTCTAACTCAATCATATAAAAGGAGGGGAACAAGACTGAGAGGATTCTGCTAAGATTCGATTACCATAAACCGTTCTTTTATTTTATATGATTCCTCGGTTCTGGCTCTATTTCGTTCTAATAAAGTTTGTTAAATTAATAAAACTCTTTGCATCCTGAGCTCAATCTCCAATTAACACCTACGATCGAAACCAAAAGGGCAAGAGCTAACGTGCTTGCCATAAAACTCATGATATTCAGAAGCAAACATTTCTGTGAGCTTTACTTCTTCATCTTTCAGACCAGATCTTATTGATAAGCTTTAATAAAGTTCAGAACTTTGATCTTTTCTCCAACCTAAATCCCGTTCAATTCTACTTCATTCACACTTGCTAGGTTACGATCATAAATGTGAAGACAATTTTAACTCAAAGGCTTTTTGAAAGTGGTCACGACACACCTCCAAAAATCATTCGCATAATCAATGAAGAGAGAAGTAGTGCATCGAAAGATACAGGAAATACCGGGTAAGTGACCCAAAGACCCATTTGCCAAATTCTTTATTCTCTTCATTCAGTTCTCGATTCTCGTCTTCCATCAATGACCATTTTTCTTTCTCTTCTTTACTTATTTTTAGTTTCAATTTGTATATTTTCGATACGGAATCTCAACTTGATATATTATTTAAATAGGGTTGCTTTCACTTCTAAATCATTATTTTAAAAGGAAAATTTTGTTTATTTTTTCGATATGCATATTACCCCTTATTTTCATATTTCGATTTAAGAGAAAAATGGTGATCAATTTCTTTCTGTCTCAAATCTTGTCTTTTCAGATATCGCCCAGCTGTGTTATTTTTTGCTATTTGAATGTTTTCGTTCTTCTCGATCTTGTGAGAGACCGTTCTTTCTTTGACTCTTCCATCTTACAACCGTTTCCTCTAAACAAATCTCTCAGGGCAAACCATTTCGTCGATTTTTTTATCCTCAAATCTATTTTCAACCTAAAAGTTAGAATTTCAGATATCGTATCTCAAAGAATGTCAGTCTAAATTGGACACTATTCGAAGTCTAAATCTTCGGATTCTAACGATGACATGCAAATAGGCAAAAGAAAATATAAATTTTAAAAAGGTGAGTTTTTCTTCAGATTCAAGAATTCAATTTCTATAAAGTATTTCAGTCAAATTTGAAGAAGCTTGGGCACATGGCCAAGCTCGCTAAGTCAGAAGTCGACACATGGATCGTGAAAGTCCGTAAGTGGTAAAGGATCTAGCGCTAACTTGGAAAAAATAATAAAATTTATTTCAGGGTGGGCTGACGAAACATCTGCGGAAGGACTGGAAGCCAAACGACTTCAATATCTTCGGAACATACATCATCTACGAGTAAGTTTAGAAACGCTAGTAAAAACTAATTCAATCAAATTTAGGGCACTCAAAATTGTGCGAACTGCGCCAATGCTAAGGGTCAAAAGCGAGTTCGTGCGGATTAAGCGGATGCCGCGCAAAAAAAGCCTTGATTATGGAAATGCCACCAGTTGATCCTGAAGATGAGGAAGTTCCTTCTGATGATGAAATAACCTAATCTATTTGTGAAGAACTTTTATTTGATTTATAATTTTATTATTTTTGTCGACCCCAGGAATTATCTCAATATGTGTCATTCAATCTGAATAAAGCTATGGTTTTTCGAATCATCTTACTTCATATCGATTCGTGTCAGTCCACATTTTCGTGTCGCCGTCGTCATTTGTTTCATTGTCTTCTCACATCGATGCTATTTCAAGAATGACTCAAATTTTGAAAATTGCTGTGTCGAATCAGCCGTCTCCATGTCGTTCGTCAGCATCGTGTTTCTGTCGGTTTATTGGCATTAACTGTCAATTAGTGCCATTTCAAAAATTAGCTTCACTTTCGAACAATATTTAAACTAATATCAATTATCCGTCGCCGATTCATCTTCTCTCTCATTTATCATTTTTGATTACTATTACTAATTATTTATGATCATAACGAATTTTGACCTTTATGTAGCTTTTTTCTTTTCACCTTTTTGATCAGTGCTTTATAAAGTACTACAAAATTCTAACCTTTCAACGCTAAAAACAGAATTAAAGTTTTCGCTCACTTCTGTTTAATAAAACTTATTTTAAATTGAGCAGGAAACATATTTAGCATAAATTTGAAATTGTAGATTTATCGGGTTGTGCTTTTTAAAAACGCAATATTTATTTGGTTTATTTTCAATATTTATCAAAGTATGCTTTATTCGGTGCGCAATTGTATCTTTATATCTTATGAAATTATATTATTTTGTTTATCTAGATATTGTATCTGTTAAATTTAATTATGAAAAACATTATTGCGACATTATCTTTCATAAATCCTTCAGTAATTTATTTAAAAACAAGACATTACAAAAAGTTCTTATTTGGCACTTCATGTGCACAATCATTGTAGTACCTGGTATCAAGCACAGAAATAATGATGATAATAAATCATTCATTCCTCAACTTGTTGTTAATGTTATTGACTCTGATCATGCTTATAACAGTAAAGGTCGCACAGAGAAAAGTTCACGTGTTCCTCCCAAGTCGGCTCCGCTGCAGGTCCTACTCGGGACGAATGCGGGAGGAACGCGTGAACTTTTCTGTGTTCCAGCGTCTATTGAATGTCTTCGGGAGCTGTCTGTATCATGTGCATTGAAATAAAACTATTATTTCACATTTTATTGAATAAAATTTCCGTATGAAATCTGAGATTATTATAGTTAGACTTTATTTTATGATAATTCTCCGACTTCTCGCCATTTATTCGTTTGTGGATCGTATTCTTCAATAGCGTCACAGAAGTTTATCGGCCAGTAACTATCACTTCTTTTCTCAATATTTTGAAATCTAAGTTAACAAATATTTCGTATAAAAATACGCAAAATCTCAGCTCACCCTCCGATTGCAAACAATTTTCCATTCACAGCAACAAGTGAATGATGATATCTTGGATAATTCATATCAGCGATTCGAGAAATTCGACTGCTAACTGGGGCTGAGGGATCGAAACACAGACAGGATTTTAATACTCCCAAACTAAATATGTAATGATATATTATTTATCATACAAAATTAACGACTTCCATCCTCCAGTTATGTAAATTCTTCCATTTAACGATGCAAGTCCGAAAAAACGTCGTTTTTCTGGAATCTCTTCAATGTCAATCCATTCCCGTTCATCGTCTGATAATCGATATATCTTCTTACTAACAAGTCCATCAGTAACTGAATATCCATAATTACAGCAATGAATGTGCTAAACTCTGTTGCATTGATATAAGGCACCCCTAAAAATCGCTTGTATTCAGGCGACGAATGAGATTCAGAAGTAGGGATCACTTCTAACCGATGGAGCATCATCGAAAACGGTAACTCCAATAAAAAATTTGAGCAAACTTTCGCGCGTAATTATGTTTACGGATAAAAACCAATTTTCGCTTGTTGCATTGATATAAGGCACTTTTGAATCGTGATCGATTCAGCCACATATGCTGGGCCAATCTGGCTAAAATTTTGTACAGATAATCCACTTCATATCTCCCTAATATCTGCCAAGTTTCAGCTCTTTTCGATTTGAAATAAGAAAACAAGAAAAGTTTAACTAGAGGGTGTCGTTAACTATTGAAATTCTCAATTTTGTTAAGGATTTGCATGAAAGGTTGTTGAAAAAAATCCATAAGTCCTCATGCACTCGAGTAAACGAAAAACTGTTTACATGCCATGATAGTATCACTATCGGAGTTCTAGAAAATCATAATGGTCTATCTTCAAAAAAATCCTACAGAGCACAACACGAATTTTTCTAAAAATGATCAAAAATTGCCTTATTTTCTATAGTTAACGTGATGTCTGATGTTTGAAGGGTATGCACTTTCCAAACACGCACATTCAAATATTGATTTTGGGCTCAAAAGGTCCGCAAAATGAAGAACTTTCAAGGTTATGAAATTTATTATAATACCATTTATCCTTCTCGAATTATGAATTTTTTTTGAACAAATTTTTTCAAATCCTTAACATTTTCCATAGTTAAGGACTCGTCACGATAAAAAAATCATAACTTTTGTATAGCAAGTCAAAAAGAGCTGAAACTTGGCAGATATTAGGGAGATATGAAGTGGATTATCTGTACAAAATTTTAGCCAGATTGGCCCAGCATATGTGGCTGAATCGATCACGATTCAAAAGTGCCTTATATCAATGCAACAAGCGAAAATTGGTTTTTATCCGTAAACATAATTACGCGCGAAAGTTTGCTCAAATTTTTTATTGGAGTTACCGTTTTCGATGATGCTCCATCGGTTAGAAGTGATCCCTACTTCTGAATCTCATTCGTCGCCTGAATACAAGCGATTTTTAGGGGTGCCTTATATCAATGCAACAGAGTTTATAATGTGACCGTATAAAATTCCATCGCATGTTATTGTTTGAGCAGATTCAATTGGAAGAGGAAAAGCAGGTCCTGTTTGCCATTTTCCATCTATTAAAACCTGAATAAATTATCTCATGGACTTTCATTCGACCTTCTTACATCAACTCGATTCGTATATTCCATTGATGTAGGATTCTTTCCACCCAAATAATACAGTTTGTCTTTGAAATAAGCCACCAATGCATATACATGCCATTCGGGGTCTGAGCCTGTAAAATTATTTGAATCGATCATTCATGGGTTTGTTGATAAGACCTTCTGAAACTCGTTGAGTATTCAGGTCATATATTTTAAATGAGTTATTTTCGCTGCTAATCCCAAAAATCTGAAATATGAGAAATTATTCAAAATAATGAACATAAGAATTTACTTTGTCTTTTGTAGTTGCTACTTCATATGGCGCATAACAATTGCGGAATTTTGCAATCTCCTCGACTGAGCAGGTAAATGAATTGAACAAGCATACTCTTCCTTCGTATTCATCATTATTCGAATATAAGTCTAAACTATAATAAATTACTTAATCTTTTATCCAGTTCAATTTATTCTTATCTCTTACAGTAAAACAAAATTTGATGAGAATTATTAAATGAATTAAGTTTTTCAACTTCTCGCCATTTATTCGTTCGTGGATCGTATTCCTCGATTGAATTGCAAAAATTTTTGTTGTAATATTTTTGAAATCTAAATTAGCAAATATTTTGCATAAAGATATGCAAAATCTCAGCTCACCCTCCGATTGCATACAATTTCCCGTTAGCAACAATGAGCGAATGATCCTCTCTTGCATAACTCATACCAGCAATTCGAGAAATTCGACTGTCAACTGGAGCTGAGGGATCGAAACACAGACAGAATTCGAATACACCATTAGCATCAAAATCGCTAAATATATAATGATACATTATTTATCATACAAAATTAACGACCAGTATCCTCCAGTTATGTAAATTCTTCCATTTAGCGGTGCAACTCCGAATGAACCTCGTTCTTCTGGAATCGCTCCAACTTCAATCCATTCCCATTTATCGTTTGATAATTGATAAATCTTTCGGCTATTTCTTCCATCAATAACTGAATATCCATAATTACAATAACGAATATGCTATAATGTGACCGTATAAAATTCCATTGCATGTTATTGTTTGAGCAAATATAATTGGAAAAGGAAAAGCAGGTCCTGTTTGCCACTTTCCGTCTATTAAAGCCTGAATTAATTATTTCATGGACTTTCATTCTATCTGCTTACATCAACTTGATTCGTGCGTCCACCCAAATAATACAATTTTTCTTTGAAATAAGCCACAGATGCACCTCCACGCCATTCCGGAGGATCTGGTCCTGCAAAGAATGCAATAAGATTAAATTAATCTATTGACTTTTGTAATGCTACCTCTATTGATTTGTCGAGTATTCAGGTCAAAGATTTCAAACGATGCTTTAGAAAATCCAATGGTGAAAATCGAAAATTTACAAAATTGGAAATACCAAATAAACTAATCTACCTTATCCTTTGTAGTTGCTACTTCGTATGATTCTAAACAAGTACTAAATTTCCCAATCTTCTCAACAGAATTAGTATGCGAATCAAACAAACAAATTCTCCCTTCCCAAACTTCGCCGTTGTTATAAGGCACTAAATACTAAAGTTAACTTTCGAAAATATAACTATTTTTCTACGATAGAATAAAATGTTCCTCTCTAGTGCTTTCGGCAGATATCTCTTGACTATTTGCATCATTCGATTGTTAGTCCAAGCTAATTGTCCCAGGTCTTTGAATTCGGGATATTCGCAGATCAACAATATAATTTCGACTGGTAGATTGGTTAACATCTTCGTTAGTAGACCTAAACAACCACCATGGTATTATTTCAAAATGGAATTAGTAAAAGAGTATTGATTGAACGAGAAAGTCTGGAATCAGTGAGTTGGAAATTGGTCATTGAAGAAATGAGAATGGAACTATTAAATTAATGCTTCGCAATTTTATCAAACTAAAAATCTATTTCCAAAACTTGAAGATGTATGCTGAAGTAAAACTATCCGTGTATTTATTTGTCGGTTATAAACGACACAAATGACACTTCGTATCACCAAGTATTTTCCATGACTGCTAACGTTATGATATCGCTTATATTGCTGCTGAAAACCTGTTTAGTTTCAAAATTAGCTATTTGGAAGATTGTTCATAACGTTCATTCGCATTGATGATACATAGTTTGACAACAACCGAGCTATTGACATTTGAGTTTCGCTTGGCCCTGTTAGCTAATTTTTCAGGCTCATAGAAACGACAGAAAATAATTGTCAAATAATAACAAACCACTTTATTTATTATTTCGTGTTAAAGATTACATGAGCTAAAATGCGATTTGAAAAGAGTGATAACTGAACAGATCAAATTTTCGTATTAGAAAAAATCTAAGAAAAAGATGAAAAAGAATTGGACGATAATTGCGAGTTTTTGTGCTTCTATTCGAGATTATAAAAGTTGCATCCTCCACCTTCACCTGTTACTCGTTTCTTCCGATTCAAAATTATCCTTTTCGCAGATTCTTCAGTGTTATTTTCAACAGATACTACCCCATTGGCTGCTGAAATCTGACGAGCATTAAAGTCATATTTTCAAATTTATAATTGACAATTCCAAAAATCTGAAATCTAAGAAATGATTCAAAAGAACGAACATAAGAATTCACTTTATTCTGTGTAGTTGCTACTTGATATGATTTATAACAATTGTGCAATTTTGTAATTTCTTCGACTGAGCAGGTATGTGAATTGAACAAACATATTCTTCCTTCATATGTACCATTATTATTTCGATAACTAAACAGACTGTGCTCACGGCCGCTTGCCTGTCTAGAGGCTGCTACACAGCCCACTTTGTTTAAAAATAAAGATTTTTCTGTTGTGAATTTACTTAAATCTCTTTTTAGTACTCTTCTCGAGTGTCTGTATGTCTATTTGAGCTTAAATCTCGGCACCTGCCAATGGAAACCCCACAAAATGTACATGATTCGAAAAGTAGCAGTGATTCGGTGTGCAACGCACAGTTTTATCGCGATTTGACCTTTTGAATTAGCATACGTGCTAATTCTTGTCAAATTCGACCATTTTCTGTAATGAGAACTTGAAAAAGAGTATTCTTCAGTTTCAATTCTTTTACTCCAAACTTTTTTCTGGTCTTCCAATAAGTCAAATTCAAAAAGGAACCGCGATTTGTAATCTATTCACCGAGCTCTTCAATATGAGCCTAGTTTCAAACTTGTATGCTTCTTTGTCGAAACTTTTTTCAGCTTTACCTAATTTTCCTGAGCTTACCGGGCAAAATTTTTGAAAATGGACTTCAGGTTCGTGCTCTACGCATCCGAATGGACCTTTATAATGAAACAGATGTTTTAAAATTGATTTTTCAGGCGCTTTTTCTTGTAAAATTATATATATATAAGAGGTAAATAAGTGAAAAAGTCCTATTCGATTTCGGCGATAAGAAACTAGACGGCAAAGATGTGGCGAAATACTACAGGGGGACGGGGGAGGACCGATCAATAAAGCGTTGTCGTATGCAAATATTATTATGCGAATTATTTCTAATTTCTATTCATTTCACTGATCAAAATTCATAGTTCAATAGAAATACGGATCAAAATACACGAAAAAAATAAATTTTACGAATTCCAAAAATTTGTCCTTCCAGTATGTTGTAGAGGGGCATGATGATCAACTTTTGTTCCAGAACTTATTCTAGAATGTGCACACACAGGGAGATATGAATTTTTGAAAATTTATGCTAAAAAAGCACTATGATGAATTTGGTCGTCGAACTTCAAAAAATTCTGGAGCTCCAACGGTAACGAATCCAGGGTCGGTCCTCGAACGAAAGTTGATCATCATGTCATTCTACGCAACATACTGGAAGGACGAATTTTTTCCAACGTCATTTACGTGTAAACCCAGTACGGGTATATAGGGTATCTTCAGGTAATTTTTACCCACCAAAATTAATTTAAAAAATTTTTTTTTTATTTTTAATTTATTCTCCTACTCAAGATCTACTAAATAAAAAATAATTACGAAAATTTGTTGAGTACATAGAAAGTTATGAATTTTTGAACATTTTTTAGTCCTAAAAATTTGCTTCTTCAAAAACAGGTGGTTTCACGGGTACGGGTAATTGGTTTCGACCCAAGAGTTATACCAAACAAAACTATAACGTAGGAAGAGCACCATGCAAAAAACCGCACTCAGTTTGGGTGAAAAATAAAAGAGTTATTCGAAAAGTAAGTTGGGTAGATGAACTTGAAACACCCTGTAAGTAAAAAAGTCCTATTTGCTTGCGGCGATAAGCGACTAGGAGTGGGGAAATGCTGTGGGGGACCGATCAATAAAGTGTTTTGCCGCATGCTCTCTCTCCCCTCTAGCCCCTCTAGACACTCAGAGTCTTTACTCTCGTGTTTGGAGAGAAAAGAAGAGGGGCATCGGGGGACTGGCGCAATGGTAGCGCGTTCGACTCCAGTAGTAGCGCTGCCACAAGCAGTGCCGCAGGCATCGAAAGGTTATCTGTTCAATCCAGGTGTCTCTCATGATTTTTGCCAAATTAGAATACCCTTAGGGTATTTTTAACATTTTGGACCCTTGGGGGACTTCCCACTATCATTTGGAACATTTTGATATATGATAATGACCATACTATGTATCACAATCGACATTATATTCCATAGTTCATGATACTTGAAGAATTCGAATATCCTGAGGCTATAGTACCATTATTTTTATGTCCGGAGGGCATAATATAACATTTGTATTTTTTGCCTTATTTTATTCCTAATTTTAGCCTAGCCTATCCTAACCCTATCCCTAACCCTATCCCTAACCCTACCCTAGCCTATCCTAACCCTATCCCTAACCCTATCCTAACCCTATCCCTAACCCTACCCTAGCCATCCTAACCCTATCCTAACCCTATCCCCTAACCCTACCCCTAGCCTATCCTAACCCTATCCCTAACCCTAGCCTAACCCTAGCCTAACCCTATTCTACTCTCAGTTTAACTCTGATTATTTGTGTACCTGGTGGATGAGTGGATATATTGTGGATTGGAGTTGCGTCATAATATTTGGATGTTCAAGAAGGGTGATATTTGAAATCTTATATGCCTATTTTTGAGCAGTTTCTAATTACTAAAATGGAAAAATGAGCGTTTGTTTCTGAAATAAGTGGTGCTGATGAAAAATCTGAGATTTTGTCTGTAAAAATGAGTATATTGCTGATGAATGATGAAAAATCCGAGTATTTGTTGTTCGAGATGGGTGGGAATGGTGCTGATGGAAAAATGAGCTTTTGTTTCTGAAATAAGTGGTGCTGATGCAAAATCTGAGCTTTTGCTATTTGAATGGACAGTTCAGATAGGAAAAGTGAGTATTTTTCGAGATGAACGTTGTTGATGAAAAATCTGAGCATTTGTGTTTCCATCTGGTATTTGAGATGGCAGTCCCCTTACCCGCTCAGTTATCCTCTTCTAATGGTATTTTATGGAATTAAATGAGAAATGAATACAAAATTTCTGAAAATTGATCTAAATGAATGGAATTAATGAAATTCGAGGTAGATGTAGTATGAATTCTGGATCCTCAGTTGTTCGAATGATAATGCTAATTTAGTGGAGATAGAAAGATATTGTTGATGCAAATTCTGAGGTTTCTGAATCTGAAATGAATCAATTTTGGCCTACCCTGCCTTACCCTCACCCTCACCCTCTCCCTCTGCCTATCCTCGCCTCTTGCGAAGATGTCGGAGGATAATTATTGATGGAATTTGTGAATAAATGTTTAAAAAATGGAAATTCTGACAAAATTATGGGGCGACGAATTTGAAAAGTTGGTTATAAATATAAGAAAACTTGTAATTCGTCAACAGTCTTCCTTTATGCACTAATATTAACGATACATCCTATTCGAATAATCAAAGTATTCTCCCACTTAAATAATTTTCTTTACTCGGGATATTGTAAATGACTAATTGAGACGAAACGTATCCCAGAGTTCGAGCCTCTGATCCCGCATAACTCTTTTGCCAAAATTACTCTGGGGCTTTTTGGAAATACTTGGCATCAATCTGGGCACATACACAAACTAGCACTCCACTAGTTTACGAAGATAATTCTCGTCATTATCGCTATATGTGCACTTGTACGACTAAAATAAACCTCACCAATCGACTCCCCGCACCCGATTACCCCCAGGACACCTTTTACCCCATCCCTAGATCTTCAGAACAGTCACAGTTATGACGCGATGTAAGATGAGACATGACATTATAATAAACAGTGATTGATCACTAATAATGAACCATAATT
The DNA here is from genome assembly GCA_964036155.1 of Diploscapter coronatus. Lineage (NCBI taxonomy): Eukaryota > Metazoa > Nematoda > Chromadorea > Rhabditida > Rhabditidae > Diploscapter > Diploscapter coronatus. Next base: position 48,406,829 of record OZ038422.1, on the reverse strand, counting down.
ATGCAAAGTGGTTGTAACTTGATTTCCCCCACCTACCCTATCCCTACTCTCGTTTAGCCCTAATTGCGTACCTAGTGGATGAATGGATATATCGGGGATTGGAGTTGCATCATAATATTTGGACGTTCAAAGAAGGGTGATATTTGAGCTCTGATATGTCTGATATGCCTATTTTGACGGGATGAATTATGTTCATTATGTAAATTCTCAGCAGTTTTTAGTTGTTAAAATGGAAAAAATGAGCGTTTGTTTCTGAAATAAGTGGTGCTGATGAAAAATCTGAGATTTTGTCTGTAAAAATGAGTATATTGCTGATGAATGATGAAAAATCCGAGTATTTGTTGTTCGAGATGGGTGGGGAATGGTGCAGATACAAAAAGTAGAGATTTTTGTCAAAGATGAATATTGCTGATGCAAAATGTGAGATTTCAGTTTCTAAAACTAAAGTGAATAAATGAATGATGAATGCTGATCTATTGTTGATTGAAGTTATACAAGTAGTGCTGAATGATATTCTGTAGGTGAGGATGTTGTTATTTGGGATATTTCTGATGATAACAATGGAAGTTTTGGATAAAAAGTATTCAGGCCTTACCAAATATGTCCCTCACCCTCGCCTCTTTCGAAGATATCGAAGGATTGTTGTTGATGAAATTTTTGAACTAATGTGAATAAATGTGAATTCCGAGAATATTTGAGTGTTTCTTATGATGATAGGAGTTTTGGAAGTCGAGGAAGTGTTGTTGACGCAGAATTTGACTATATTGTATATGGAAGTAGTATTGCTGATGAAAATTCTGAGGTTTCTGAATCTGAAGTGAATCAATTTTTGGCCTTACCTGCCTCACCCTCTCCCTCTGCCTATCCTCGCCTCTTGCGAATGCATCGGAGGATAATTGTTGATAAAATTTCTGCATAAATGCTGAAAAATGTGAATTTTGATTGATGGTATGAGCGCGAATTGTTAGTTGACTGAATTCTGACTTATGGCCCGGATTTGGACTTGTACTGCGAGATGAAATATCTAGTATGGGGAGGAACTCGTATGAAGATGGTCGAGATTGAAGATTTGGGGGTTAGGAGTAGATGGGACTGGAGATTTGATGATGAATTTGTTCTGACTTTGATTTTGATGACTTTCGAAGGTTTGTTGTTGGTGGATATTGATATGATGAAGTAGATGGTGTGGTAGAGAGATGAGGTGAGGTGTGTGTTAGTATATTTGAGTGATCTTACTAGCCCTATTCCTGTCCTATCCTATTCCTAACCCTATCCCTAACCTATTCCTTACCCTATCCCTAACCCTAGCCCTAACCCTTATTCTACTCTCGACTTAACCCGAACTTGTGTGCTTGTCCCATACCCCCATGTTGACTGTGCAGTATTCCAATTATCCGGAAAGTTGTCTAGCCCTGTAAAAACCCTAACCATTTCCGTACCTACCGGATAGGTAAAGATATTTGATGACCGGAATTACATGATAGTAGTTGGGGGTTGAAAGGAGGGCGATATTTGAATTGTAATATGTAAATTTTGAGTAGTTTTTTAGTAAATTTTTAGTAGTTTTTAGTGGTTAAAATGGACAAAATGTGTGTATATTTTTGAGATGGGCGGTGCTGATGGAAAATGTGAGCTTTTGCTTCTAAGATGTGCAGTGCTGATGCAAAATCTGAGCGTTTATTATATGAATTTGTCATATGAAACGGGCGTTATAAAATACAAAAAGTAAACGTTTGTCTTCAAAAATGAGTATATTGCTGATATTGCTGATGAAAAATGTGAGAATTTGTTGTTCGAGATGAGTGGGAATGGTGCTGATGGAAAATGTGAGGATTTGTCGTTTGAAACGGGCGATAAGATGGAAATATTAGGCGTTTGTGTCAAAAAGTAAGTATTATTGCTGAAAAATGTGACAAAATCTAAGAATTGGCTCTTTCAAGATGCATATTATTGATGGAAAATGTGAGCTTTTGCCTCTGAGGTAAGTAGTGCTGATGCAAAATCTGGGTATTTATTATATTAGATTATATTAGATAGATGGTGGAAATACAAAAAGTATGCGTTTGTTTTAAAAAGCAAGTATTGCTGATAAAAAATGTGACAAATCTGAGAATTTGCTTTCAAAATAGCGAGTATTTGATGAGAAAATTGTGAGAATTTGCTTTCCGAGGTGGGTGGAATGATGCTGATGGAAAATCTAAGCATTTGTGTTTTTCAAAGTTTTCAAAGATGAGTAAAAATGGTGTTGATCGAAAATGTGACAAAATGTGAATATTTGTTCTCAAAAAGTGAGTATTGTTGACGAAAAATGTGAGAACTTGCCTTTCGAGATGGGTGGGAATGTTGCAGATACAAAAATTAGGGATTTTTGTCAAAGATGAACGTTGTTGATGAAAAATCTGAGCATTTGTGTTTCCATCTGGTATTTGAGATGGCAGTTCCCTTACCCGCTCAGTTATCCTCTTCTAATGTTATTTTATGGAATTAAATGGGAAATTAATCCAAAACTTGTGAAAATTAATCTAAATGAATGGAATTTAATGGTATTTTTCTGAAATCTGAATGGAGTTTATGAAATTCGGGGTATAGATGTAGTATGAATTCTGGATCTTCAGTTTGAATGAAACGTGTGCTGATTTAGTGGGATAGATAGAAGTAAGTATTGTTGATGGAATTTGTGAGATTTTGTAATGGGTTGTTTCGTTTAGAGATTACAAGATGAACTGAGTCGATTTGAGACGAATTGAACTCGGTTCGGAAGATATTGGAATTATGTTTTGATTTTAGCTGAATATATGAAGCATAATCCACCTCCCGAAAGATAGCGGGAGAATGGAGACGTTGATGCAATCAGGGATGAAATTTAGAATTAGTATTGATGCGTGGTGATTAAGATGGTGCTTTTTTGGTAAAGATGAAGTTTCTCGATGGAAGGAGTGTTATAAAATGAATTTATAAGTGATTTATAAGTGCTATATGATGCAGATGAGGTTTTTCCGGTGAAATAGTCTGCATTGGCTGATTAGTTGATGGAAGTGGAATAGATGACGGGTGTCGGGCGTTGTTGATGGAAAATTAGAGGTTTTCCTTTCTAAAAGAAGTGAATTAATGACGAATGCTGATTTATTATTGGTCGAAGCTATAAAGATGACGGTGAATGATATTCTGTAGGTGATGATGTTGTTATTTTGGATATTTCTGATGATAATAATGGGATTTCGGGATAATAAAGGATATTCAGGCCTTACCAACACACATGTCCCTCGCCTCGCCTCTTTCGAAGATTTCGGAGAACTGCTGTTGATGGAATTTTTGGCGTTTCTATATTTTGTTAGTTGACTAATTCCCCTTCTGCAGATATTTGAATGGTTTTCCCTTCTGATCTTATTCGTGTCATTATTACTTCGTCTACTTCCGTCAATTAAAGGCTATATTGCAATGACTACAGTTTTGAATGAATTGATCAGTTTGAAAGAAGTAAGAAGTAAGAAAGTGCTAGAGTTGGAAGTCTATGAAGAAAGAGCTAACGAGAGTTGAGTTGGAGTAGTGGAAATTGGATAACGTTCTGTATCGCTTATTGTGGATTCTTGTGAAAGTTTGGAAGGAATCGGAGTCAGAAGAGAAGAAGACGACAGTTATTTGGGAGTTGATGAATGTTTTCAAGCCTTACACAGCATTATCCCTACTCTTGACTCTTTCGAAGATGTCGGGGGATTGTTGTTGATAAAATTTCTGAGTAAATGTGTATTTTGAGAGTATTTGAGCATTTTCTAATTTCTTATGATGAGAATTGTTTTGGGAAGTCAAGGAAGTGTTGTTGATGCAGAATCTGACTATATTGACTATATTGTATCTTGTATATGGAAGTAGTATTGTTGATGCAAATTCTGAGGTTTCTGAATCTGAAGTGAATAAATTTTTGGCCTTACCTGCCTCACCCTCTCCCTCTGCCTATCCTCGCCTCTTGCGAATGCATCGGAGGATAATTGTTGATAAAATTTCTGAATAAATGCTGAAAAATGTGAACTTTGATTGATGGCATGAGTGCGAATTCTTAGTTGACTGAATTCTGACTTATGGCCCGGATTCGGACTTGTACTGTAGTGAAATATCTAGCACAGGGGCGGAGATAGTTGGGATTGAAGATTTGGAGGTTAGAATTAGATGGGACTAGAGATTTGATGATGAATTTGTTCTAATTTTGATGGTTTTCGGAGGATTGATGGTGTGTGATGATATGAAGTAGAGGATAGTGATAGTGAGATGAGGGGAGGTCTATTTAAGTTGATTTTAGTGATCTTACTAACCTATTCCTTACCTTATCCTATTCCTAACCCTATTCTACTCTCGGTTTAACCCTAACCATTGCCTGCTTGATCCCATATCCCCATTCTGACAGACTAAATATGAAACAAATGGAATGATATATCAGTGCTTTGCTCCCTCCACTGCGATTCCCCGCTCCCAGCCTTCATTTCTCTGGCGCTCTAGCCTTTCACTCGGTGTTTACGCCTTTTTACACTGAGCACATGAATTTCCGTTCATTTTGGATTTTCTTCATTTTTTTTGTTGAATTTGGGATAATTTGACTAATTTCTAATGTTTCTTATGTTTAGATTGCATTCCTATCCAAAATGTTGCAATGCTGCTTGTAACTTTGCAATATTCCCAATTTCGTGCATTTTATTCAAGAAAGCAGCTATGAAAGTGATTAATTTCATTCACACTAGTTAATTCTTGAATGAAATGCACAAAATTGTGCTCAAAATGAGGATAATTACGAAAAAAATTAGAAGGAAATCGAGAAAGAATTCAAAAATGAGCACCGTCGTACGATGTTTATCCGCAAAATAACGCTCACAACGTTGATGCCCTCCCTAAAAAAAACTCTGCGTCCCTGCCCCTTCAACACTATACTCCTTTCCTTGACTGTTAGCAGGGAATCGTGGTGCTAGATAGTGATTTAGTTAAAGAAGAGACATTGCAAGTGAGATAACATGGATTAAAATTTCTTTAATTTTCGATTTTTGAGCTATTCGTTTATGAATTAAATGATTTATTGTCTAGTTCAAATTTAAAAATAAAATGAACATTTTGAGATTTTAATAGATTAATTGTTGTTCGTCGCTCAGTTATCCTTTGCAGGATATCCAGGAAGCACCACGAGGAGGTAGACGAACATCGCTTCCCGCCACACAATAACACACACACACACACACCTGGAAACAAAATATTGATATTTAATAAATTTCTAGTAATAGTATTTCAAAGGGCGTTTTTTTTTAGAAAAAGAAGGTTGGTTTCTTAGGAAATATGAAATTTTAAAAGAATGAAACTATTTTCAGTGATCTAACCACATTAGTACCTGGATTCTGTCCGTGAGCTTGTCGTCCCTGGAGCACTTCGTCCTGTGCTTGTCAGTCCAATGTTTTTCGGCCGCAGTGGGATGGTCGAACTTCGCCTTGCACCTGTTGCAGTGGTACCTACGCGGTCCCTTTCCTTTGGCGGCGACCTCGAGGAGCACTTCCTCCACTATTTGCTATAATTTATATTTTTTTCGGAATAATTAAGTTTTGTCTAGATTTTATTATGAAAATGTTAAACTTACCGCTTCAGCATCAGGCCCTCTCAAAAACGCATCGAGGTTGTACATGTGCTGCGACGGGTCCACCGGCTCTTTCTTTCTGCCTCCTTTGTTGGCGGGCTTCTTCGGAGCGGAAGTAGTGGCGGCTAAAAATATTTATTAGCCATTTAGAAAAAATGCTACATTTTTGTGTAAATCACTTTCTTTCTAAAAGATATTTTCAGATGGGAAAAAATAATGTTTTTAAGTTCAGATAATAATTCGAGTTCGAAAAAAAACTTACGAAGATCCTTCGCTTTCGTAGCGCCATCTGCCAGTTGCTAAATATTGAAGTGATTGGAGAGGTTTCATTCAAATACGAAACGTACCAGCCTTTTCTCACTAGGTCTCGGTCTGTCTTCTGGTGAGGATGACGATTTAGACTTCGAATAGTGTCCAATTTAGATTGACATTCTTTGAGATACGATATCTGAAATTCTAACTTTTAGGTTGAAAATAGATTTGAGGATAAAAAAATCGACGAAATGGTTTGCCCTGAGAGATTTGTTTAGAGGAAATGGTTATAAAATGGGACAGTCAGAGAAAGAATGGTCGCTCACAAGATAGAGAAACAAAAACATTCAAAAGGCAAAAAGCGATGTGCAGCTGGACGAGTTCCGAAAGAGCGGTGTTTTGAGATGGAAAGAAATGAATTATCAATGTCTTTGAGAGTGAAATTCAAATCAAATTTTGCACTTTCGAAAAATTAGAGAAGAATGAATGAAGAAGCAACTTTGTCTTACACCGATTGTACTGTAAGAAAGTGGATAATGGCTGATGGAAAAGTGACCGTATTGCACGATTTGAATGTGAGAGAATGACAAAGATAGACAGTTTTCGAGCAAAGGGATAAGCAAATGGGAAAAGTGCACTTTTTATCTGGCGAAGAAAGGCCGGGTCAGCGAAGTAATGCGAGAAGGGGTGCAGAGTGAATACAAAAACAACGTGTTTCTGGTGCAGGTGCCATAGTTTTGCGATAAGATTTGCAAGTCAACGAAAGGAGTTGAGAAAGAAAAAGGAAAATGCAAACTTTCCCAAACAAAATCTGTGCAGGCCAGGGAGATGTCATGATTTTCCTATCGGTCGCTTTACCGGGTGCTTAAGAATGCACAGACTATGACAGCCTCAGAGAAATAGCTTGATCAAATTACCTTTCCCCTTTTTGTTCAGGCGAATCGACTTGAGCCATAGTCGAGAGTTGAAGATTTATTTCATATTTAGGAATGAGACAAAAATAACAGAGCAGTCGTGTTCTGCCCTGTCCGATAGAAAGAACAAAGTTTTAGACACGGTAGAGGATGATATCATCCCTCTATCGAGGGATTGCAGAGAAATAAAGAACCATAAAACAGCAGATGAGTGGTATAAGAAAGGCGCTGGGTCAGGCAAATGGCGAAAATTTCGTATATGTACAATTGTGTATCGCAATCAATTACAGACAATCTCGGGTTACAGTCGTTTATTGCAAATGTGCAAGGGTAAACGATGTGTGGGTGGAGAGAGGTAGATGTTGTAGAGATAGAGAGAGAGAAGAGGTGATCGGATCGGTCCGAGGAGGAGGAGGAGGAGGAGTGGATGAGCAGAGGTAGACGCAGGAACTGTAGGAGTTGTACCTTCGATGCTTCTGGTGCTGTTCTTCGGTCTGAAGGTGAAAACGTCCTCTACTGAGATCCACTGCTATTTATACTCTCCAGCCATATCTTACTAGAGATAGTATTGCCAATTCGATGCCATCAAATTGGCTCTGTGTAATTGCATAAACCAGCACAACCGGTTGTTGCAAGTTATCGCAACATGGTTGGTGCAATTTCTGAGATTTTGTAATTTTATTTAGAGATGAGATGATGTGAAGTATAGGGATGAAAACTGAGATCTCGTTTCTAAAATGAATGCATTTTGATGTATAATCGATGTATAATTGATGTACAATTGATGTAGATGAGTGGTATTATTGATGCAAAATGTGAGATTTCAGTTTCTAAAACTAAAGTGAATGAATGAATGATGGATGCTGATTTATTGTTGATTAAAGTTGTACAGATGCTGAATGGCATTCTGTAGATGACGATGTTGATATTTGAGATATTTCTGATGATAATAATGGAATTTTTGGATAATAAAGGATATTCAGGCCTTACCAAATATGTCCCTCACCCTCGCCTCTTTTGAAGATGTCGGAATAATTGTTGATGAAATTATCTTTTAGAATATTTCAGAAAAAAATATTTTAAAAGTAATAATTAGATTAAAAGTTTTATTCAAGTAAAAAATGATACCGAACTGATCAAAGCACTGTGAATGGTTAATTTTACAGATTATTTCCATCAATAATGTTGAGTTTTACTATGCGATTAGCCATCCTGTCTAATTTTAGCCAAAATGCAATGTCAAGGAAGGATTTGCGAATACTTTTGCTGGAATTTGAGTAAAATTAGTAAATCCGTCGTAATGAAAATGAAACGTGACTATTCGAAAATCGTCCCGTTGTTTTAGAATTTATGTATCGTTGATTGGAAAGAAATTCGATATTCTTGTAGCAATTAGAAATCGAATTTAGAAAAGCGAAATAATGAGTCGCGTAGAAGAGAAACGAGACGAATAGTGCAATTTTTGGATAACGACATTCTCTCCAATCAATCATACAGATTTCTGTTTCCTTTCCACATGTTATCAAGTTAGACCAACATATTACCTAAGCTGACGAACATTCAAGTGAGAAATACAGGGGGTAAGTGATTCCATCAATAAATTCTGAGAAACGCTATATGATAGAATCATATAAATGTAAAGTCCTAACTTTCCCTTCGAGATTTTTGTCAATTGCTAGCACGTGTTGCTTTACCATATTTTTAGCGGTTTTATCCACTAAAAACTTTGGTGGATAACGATCTACACTCGAAGAACGCATTTCACTAAAACGCAATCAATTGCCTTCTCTTCAGAATGTTAGTATCCTTTTTGTATAATGATTCTGCAAATTTCAAGTATTGGACAATTGCCAGTTTGAGCATTTAGTTTTGTCTTTCTATTGCATTTTTGCTTTATTCCACTTTTACATTATTTGCTTTATTCATACTTATGAACATAGAATTTCTTGGCAATATCGAAAAATAGTCTCCTAGCTTATGAAAACAAACTCGTTACAAAATTTCTTCTCTTACAATAACTCTAAAGAAAGCTATTCCCGATTTATACAACATTTCGGGGCATACTGTATTCTGATCAACTTGAAAGTATTCTATATCTTCTCTAGTTCCTAAAATAGTATCATGACTTTCCAATATTGCCATTGTTCAATTTTCGTGATCCCGAATTAGTTCCACTCTTTTAATTTGTGCTTTCAGGTTTACTGTGTGAGATACAAAAATTAGTGATAATGGGAGATAACAAAATTACGATCGAGTCAGAAAAAATGTCCCCAAAGATGCGGCAGGACGCGGTTGTATGTGTAACAACTGCCATAGGATTGTAAATATTTTCTATCTAGTTCTGATGTAATGCAATTGATCAGCATGTTGGTGTTTACTCCTTTTATAAGCTATTTATTTCAGATATAGTAAGTATGGTAAAATTGCAACATACATACGTGAAACATTTGATGATATGCATGGAAAATATTGGCATTGCATTGTTGGAAATGTTGGATCTAATATATGGAACGTTGATAATCATTATATTTCACTTAATTGGGGGAACAATCGGATTATTTTATTCAAAGCTAGAACTTGACAGTTTGATTTATCCATGCTTGGAATGGACATTGTTATATGGTTCTTGAATTCTAGCATGACATTTAAGAATAACCTGAAGATGCACTATTTTGTTAACGCTTCACATAATATTCTTGATAAGCTAATTAAAATATCAGATTCGCTCTCGATTGGTTTCACTTTCAAAATGTCGGGTTTATTAGTAGCCATTACATTAAAATAACGTTTAGAATGTTCAAAATGTAATGTAAATTGCACTTGAATCCCAATCAGATTGTTCAATCGATTCCTGACCAATTCATTTTGAACCATTCCATATTACGAGTATCAGTTTTCAACTAAAGTCATTTAGAAACGTGAAATAATATCGTTTTCTTTTCTGTATTCTATTTAGTTGTGTCTTGGAATTTTCAGATTTCAAATGAAAAAATGTCGTGAAAATCACTTTTTATAAGATAGGGAAAGGGCGTATCGTAATTTCCTTATTATCTCCTAAATTTAAAGGCCCCTTTCCCTATATTTAACCCTAAATTTTTCCTTGTTGGTTCCAGATGATTAATAATATTCGATGTATTAAAAAGTGGATAGTTTAAACTTTATTATCTTTACATTTTGATAACGAATATGTATCTTCGTTATACAAGTACTTGATTCTTCGCTCTGGCAAGATTCTCCATCGTCACTTTCCTTTCGAATCTCTTCACTTTTTCGGCTACTATGGAGAATAGTATTGAAGAGAGTATTAGACTAAATCGATATATCGATGTTCTATTTCGGGTATAAGTTTGTACCTGAGCGTCAAAATGACAGTGTAATGGTACATTGTCAGGTAAGGGGAGACGAAGAGCATGACGCCCCCGGCGAAAGACTGCCAGAACTTGGACACCGAAAATGTCTGCGTTCTTCGGTGCGGCATAGCCAAGGCACAAATAACTGTTCGGATATTGTTCATGCAACAATCAGCCAGGCCAATGCCGAACGATACTAATAGGCAGAATACGATACTGAAACATAATTAATCAGGTTAACGACTATAAGGTGCATAAGGATCAGCTTTCGAAGTATAAATCGCTGATTCATGAACTTCTCGATCAAAATATAAAACTACTTCGGCTCAATTAGCAAAGGAAGCTCATTGGTGGGGGATGTCGTCGAATGCACGGGCGTTGACAATGTGATGAGGGCAATGACAATAGCTGAAAGGGTAGATCCGATGTACATTGTCGGCTGGAAATTCAAGATACTCCGAATTTATAAGTGCTTTTAAACCTGAAGTTCAAAATCCTTATTCCGTTTGCTCATCGCATTGATGAATAAGCTCATCACAATCTCACCCACCCCTACACCAGTACCAAAGAATACAGGCAGGTAGGTGTAGGATGCCAGGTTATTGTTGAAGATTAGGGTAGTCGGGTAGACGGCTATCTAAAATATGTGATCTTCATTATAAAAACAGCAATCCAAAATTTCTTCCTCTAACGCAGAAGGAGCAAAAAATTAATGAACAGACAGAGTGTAGAGAACCCAGACGGGGGAAGATTCTCTGTACTCTCCTCTGACAACGACTCCTTACCCAAAACATAGTCCACAGCCCCAAATACATGAAGAGAATAGTGAGAAGGATGATTTTAAAGTCTACGAATGTCGATATGATGTAGTGCATTTGATCACGGAAAGAGGTTTTCGGTTGGTCCCTTCCTTCGATGCAATTCTCCACTTCTCGAGAGGGTAGAAGGGCAAAGATGACGTTCGCACAGACTGTCACCAGGACGAGTGCTCCGTACATGTACTTGATGTCCTGGACAACTTTTGTTACTCATGACAATTTATCCTTGACTTGATCGTTTCTAATTAAAAAAAAAAAAATCAATTCATACGGTATCACTAAAAGTCCTGTATCCAACATGCCCGTTCTCGGCACTACTTGAATTCAGCGACTGTCCGAAAATCTCATCCGCAGAGGCTTCGGCGATTTCGACTTCACTAGCGCCTCCTCCGGTCAGTGTGAAGACGGTTGCAAGAATACCAGCTCCAAGAAACATGGACAGACAACTGGCGGCCCAAGCGATAGCCGAATTTCCAGCAAGAGTTTGACGGGTAGAATGAGCACAGAGGTACGAGCTATGACCAGAGTAAGACACTCAAATGTTAAAATCACAAGATCGCCATATATTGGAGATTATCTTGGGATTTATCAGGATTTAGTTGGGAAAGAGTTGATCTAAAACATTAGAAACACTTACAAGCAAACCCAACCCCCATTAGTGCTGATGCGAAGTAGTAATAGTATTGATTTAGGAAGAAAAATCCGACTTGATACAGTGTATAGCAACATGAAGCAATGAATAGGGTCCATTTTGGCTCAACCAGATTTACGAAAGCCGAACTAAACAGACAGGATAGCATGTAGAACGCTAGGCATGTTGACTGGCTAAATCTAGTAGCTCGATGATTTGAATTTAAACGATGAAGACCCGAAATATCCAGCATGAGGGTCGAAACTCTCCGGATCACGACTATACACTGAATGAATTACCGACACAAGTACGAATGATTGGGTATCATAGCCTAAATTAAAGTTAGGTGAGGTATTTTAGCCCAAAAATAGGTACCGTATTCTCTCTAATTAAGGGCATGTTCTTCTATTTTCCGATTCCTAATTTTTCAACCACTCCAATTAAGATTAAATCCACTCTATACATTCTATAGAACGTAATAAAACTTTCTGAAATACTCTAAGCTGAGTAATGAGTAGCTCTGGCATTTGAGAGTCTCTTACTATTAGAGAGAATACGATATATCATTTTCTTCAATCTTAAATTTCTAGGTAATTATTTTCGAGAATAATTTTTCGACCTGTCAGAATGCACATTCTCCCCAGGCCGAGCATTAAAACGCATAGAAACTCAAACGTATTCGTTTTGAAGCCCAACATTCTCTAAAAGTTTAGATAAAGTTCTCTATAGTCTTCTTTCTAAAAGAAACTAATTGAGAAACGGAATGCGAATATAACTTAGTTTAGATTTAGGGTATATTTGATTATTCAATTTATCCAAGCAATTTAATTTCAAAATCTAAACGTTGTTGTATCGTTCTAAAGATAGAATCAAGTGAAAGGAAAATTTTAAAGAATGATATTCTAATACCTAAAATAATATCATAATTGGTTGATAGAAAGTGAAAATGTCAGAAAGCAGATAATGCCTGATTTTAGGGTACATTAATCATGAGAAACAAATCATTTTAAGCTGAACTTTTAACTTTAGCACAATATTGAGATGATCATGATATGAACTAGCTAAGAATGAGAAGTGATAGTTTTAGCTTCAAAACTTTAGAGCATGATAATATTCTGAATTCCTCTGATATAGACTAGTCGATGGAAAGTGAAAATTCAGGTGTACTGGCCGAGTGAAAGAGTTCTCGACAGGGCTTAAAAGTTTGGACCAGAAGTGGGCCTGAACCTGACTGTTTTCAAAATCTGGGCCTGAAAATCAGGTCCAGGTCCAGATTCTCGACTCGCGTCTATGGCATTTTATCACCCACCAGCTAACAGCTATTCCATCACTTAGAGCATTTGCATAATCGCTCTTACCCGAACCTTTCCCTAATCTGAACTATTGGCCTCGCATGCATTCAGAGTCATCATATTTGCTACATTGAGCCTATTTTTCTTTAGAAAATAAGAACATCAATGATCAAGAGCAAGTTAAGGCAGTTTTGTTCTTTTACTTTTTATCATTTAGAAAGTTTTTGTTTTCAATAGCTGCCTTTCCCTTTGAACATTTCATAATTTCGACAAATCAAGTATCGGGAACTATGTATTTGTTTCTAAAATGTTTGTTTAAAATAAACGCATTTATTTTTATTCCAGATAAAATCAACGATCTCGATTTTTTCGGATCTAAATAATAATCAATGAAAAACAAAAAGCCAAATGGTGGGTTTTGGGAAAGAAATGAATCAATTTTTGGCCTTACTTGCCCTATCCCTCGCCTCTTGCGAATGCATCGGAGGGTAATTGTTGATAAAATTTCTGAATAACTGCTGAAAAATGTGAATTTTGATTGATGGTATGAGCGCGAATTGTTAGTTGATTGAATTCCGACTTATTGTACGGATTCGGAGTTGTATTGCGGTGAAATATCTAGTATGGGGGACGAATTCGTATGAAGATGGCCGGGATTGAAGAATTGGAGGTTGGATGTAGATGGGACTGTAGATTTGATGATGAATTTGCTATGATTTTGCTGATTTTCGAAGGCTTAATTATGTGTGATGATACGAAGTAGAGGATAGTGATAGTGAGGTGAGGGAGGTCTATTTAATTCGATGTTAGTGATCTTACTAACCCTATTCCTTGTCTTATCCTATTCCTAACCCTATTCTACTCTCGACTTAACCCCAACTATTGCCTGCTTGGTCCGATATCCCCATTTTGATAGTAAATATAAGACAAATGAAATGGTATATGTAGGAACTGCAAATGGTTTTGCAAAATTAATATATTTCGATAGTTTTCAGCTTCAACAGATAAATTAGGACATAGCTAACACATTCTGAAGAAAAATAAAATGAAAAGCATTCCTAATCAGGGCTGGACAAAACTTTGTCTTTGTCTAGAGGGGCGCAAGTGAAATTCCCGTTGTGAAGATAAAACCATAAAAGTACTTTCTATTAATCTGTGAGAATTGACAAGCTTATAGCAAAAAAAACGCATGAAAAAGGGATCAGTGTAACCAAATATATGAGTTTCTGAAGACGACCATCCGAAAACCCTTTTTGCGAGCGAAAGGCGTGCCCTGTCTTTGCAATGAATAGAATAAAGGCTATTTCAAAGGGGGAACGGTCTTCTAAGTACGCATTCTTGATTTGTTTTATTTGTTTCTGGAACATTCCGAAACAATTGTATTTTCTTTTTATTCCCATTGATTGATTACGACAGCAGATGAATCACATTGACAACGTTAAAAAAAATGAAAATCTAGCCAAATATTTTTGTTCATCACACAAAATAATTCAAAAACACTAAAATATCAAGATTTATTCAATATTCACATCGTCACTATCAGGTTCTTTGGTTGCGCTTGATGATATTTTCGATGAATTTTTCATCGTTTTCAAATCAGTTGTCATTGATGAGGTCGATATTGATGAAAGTGTGCTTGTTTCGATACAATCATCGTCCACTTTTATACCGTTATTTTTGCTTAAAACTGACTTTACAAATCTCAGCTAATTTTTTGGAAGTCAAACCTAATTCATTGTCAGAGTTCTTCCTTTTCTTGTTCCTGCAACGTCTTCTCTTCGATTTCAATTTTCTTCGTCTATTCTTGTCTTTATTCTTCTTTTTTTCCGTGACTTCTTGGCATGATGACTACGTTTCAATCGACTGACTCCGGAGGATCCAAATGTTCTAATGCACTGATCGGATCGAGTTAGCTCGCCGTTTGACTAGTTGGCTTTCTTTATCATCAAACCCATCATTTAACGAAACGGAAATCACAACAATAATGAATGTGAATAATAGGCAGATTGATGCGAGTTTCATCTAAAATATCGATAGATAAAAAATATTTAATGTTGAGTAATTCATGAGCCAATTATTGCAAAAGCCAACTATGAAATTATGAAATTTCAGAGGAGTGAGTAATCAATTCTATCGATATAGGCAATGATTGATAACTCCTTTTTTGACTGCTGACTTTGGTTTCAGTGTGCTGTTCTAGCTTTTTAAAAAAGAATCATCACAAATGAAGGGGCTCTTTTAAAATTTCGAAAAAATGATAAAAAAAACAGTATTGACCAAGATTTTTTTTGTCGGTAAACACCACTCCATAAAACAATTTCATCGCAGAAAAAGATTTATTTACAGATATACAAAAAAAAAACATTTAGTAAACTAATGATCCTAGTTGGTCACAACTGATGCCGAAGATGATTCAGGAATCATGGAAGACGACTCCTCTGGTGCTTGACTGGTTTGTTCAGTTGCATCAGTTGTCGTTCCTTCGCTTCCAGTCGTCGATTCTTCTGCACCAGTCGTCGAGGCATCAGTCCCAGTCGTCACATTTTCTGTCGTGGATTCAACAGGAGATCCAGTGCTGCTCGTGGATGAGCCTTCGGTCGTCACTTGGGCCGTTGTGGTTGTGTCGCAATCTTCTTCACTGCTATTGCTGCTACTATCTGAACACGATAATTTGACGACGGCAAAGCTGGTTATATTCAAAGAGTTGTCACTTTTAAATTTACGCTAACAATTGAAACATAATATAATGCAATCTTAATTAAATAAATAGAAACATCATGAGATTTTAGTTCTTAAAAGATGATAGTCAATGTTGGGTTCATTCAAATGTATACCCCACAATCCTTCAGAGTCGCGATACTTCTATACAACCTTTTCCAAGAAATTCTAAACAAAGCAGTTCCACTAACCTGACTTCGACTTCTTTCCCTTCTTGTCGTTCTGCTCCATCTGATTCTTGCACTCCTTCGATTTGCTCTTCTTGCTCTCATCCGAAGAGTCGCTGCCCTTTCCATGCCCTCTGTGTCCTTTGTGTCCCTTCCGTTCTCCATGTCCATTTCTGGTCAATCCGGGTTTGCCATCCTTGTTGAATGGGAAAGCGACGATGATAGCCAGAAGAGTGAAGAGGACGCAAACTGTCAGGAATCGCATATTTTAGAAAATTAGAAGTTATTCTAGAGAACTTTTGATTGAATATGTATTTGCAAGCACAAAACACGATGAATTTGGGACTTTGCAAGTTGCTTTTATAGATCCAAACTTGTCAGCATCCTGTTGATACAGCTTGGACTGTCCGGATCAGGTCTGGTCTGGTCTGTTTGGATAGTGGATATTTTCGTGAGCCGCCCACTTTTAGCGACTAATTTAATTGATGTCAACTTGTGTCAACTTTTTTGGTGAGTGGGGGAACTAATGATCGTCTCATGGAAAAGGAATACGTGATGGAACTTATTTGAGCTTTTGGTTCCAAATGTTGACTGTCTGGTAGATAAAAATAGAATGCGGAACTGATGGAATGCACGCAGAAAATGCATAGGATATTTGGCTAAAAACGTGATGCTTCGTTAATAATAACTGATTATGAAAGTTTAATTGTTTTTGCAGATGCTTTATAGAAAATTCAAAACTTTCCTGAGTTATGCATGAGATGGTGAAAAAGTTTCCAGATTTGAAAAATAACTTACTTCTCTCTCAAAATTTCACCTTATGATCTTGGCTGTACGAAGTTCTAATTCGATGCTGTGAAAATATCAAAATTGGAGAATCTTCAAATAAAAATATCTTCTACCCTTCTTCCAGATATTCAACAGCAAGAATATTAGAATTTGCAAGACATGCTTTCTCCCACCTCACAAATCAGCAGGGAAAAACTTAACGAATGGTTTGAAACAAATTTATCTAATCACTAGTGTCACACTCGTGAATTTATCAAGTAAAATATTCATATATAGAGTTCAGAAGTATATTATTTTTAATTTCGTCCTTAGAAAATGTTCGAAATTAGCATATTAGATAATTTTTAGATCAATTTTAAGTGGTTTGTGAAAATTGTGTAAATGAAACTAGCAAAAATCAATAACCGCAGTCCTTTGGATATCGATTTTAAATTTAACCTTTTTTAAGTTCCGCTAGTTAGTTTCAATATATGGCATTTATGAAATTTCTAGTGCTCTACAATGAAGATCCATAAATTAAAGGCATTGTTTTTAATAGTTAAAATGGTATTGTGATCAAGGATGTACGAACTGGATCCAGACAATTAATATTCTGGTCCGGTCCGAATCTCAGTCGAAAAATAACACGGAAAATAAGAACTCGATTTGTTTGCAAGAGCTTTTTAAAAAGAAGTAAACCATCCGTCGCTGATATCTCATTTTATAGACGATAATTCCTCCCCCTGGAGTCTTCAAGCAATTATAATCATAATCTTTATCGTATCATTTCATGTGATTTCCCAAGAGTATTCTTTTCGACAAAAAAGCTCATTCGATCATTTCAATCCATTTGGGCATACTATATCTCGACGTTCAACATTATCTAAAAGGGAAGATAGTAAGAGAACACCTCGAAGAAGTGGCAATTGAAATCAAATTTGTTGTGATAAATATTTCATGATTTCATTGTCAATGTTTCAAATCAAATCATAATACCAGTTGAAAAGTTGAATTGTTCTACTAAAAATGAAATTGTGTTAAAGATTTATTGACATATCATAAGCTAGAGTTGCCAAACTTTCACTAAATTGTCAATACCCTATTTCCTACGGCACATTTGTGTAATCTTCCCAATATTTGTCCTACTGACTAATATCAGCTCACTTTACAACACGAAGAGGACGTTGGTAGGCATTGGTTGTGCTCGAAGTCAACCAAATTCAGTCAGGATGAGTGATGAGCTTATGCCAACTTCTACAAATTCCATTTTTAAAACTGTAAGCTGAAATTTAAATTTAATTTTCTATAATTAATTTTTTTTCAAAATGATAGCATTTTATCATAAACTTTTAGCAACTACCATCATTTGTTGAAATGTTAAATGCTTCACAGAAGAATCTCATCAAAGGCCTTTGGAATATGGATGATTTATCTATTTTCGATAAAATCGATAGCATCGATGTGTTTTCGGACAAAATGCCATTAGAGGCAAGAAGGGAGTATAGAAAATGGCGTTTTCAAATGGACCGATCTAGGGTAAACCAGGAAGCATTTTTATCAATAAGAAATATCAAGAAAATTTTAGATGCCAGATTTCTACAATTCCCAAAATGAAGAGATCAAGATAATAATTGTCGGAATGTTCGAGAAGTTTACTGATTTGGGTAATACAAATACAAGTACACCTGAAACAGCACTATTTCACGAATTTAGAAGAGTTTGCTCGAATCATAATGAGCATAAAGCCAGTGTTGAATAACCCAGATGCTTTCGATAAATGGATGGAGAATGAACAAATTGAACTCAAGGAACCGCCAATTCAGAAAGATATGAAAAAGGGATCAGCTTCTCAATCGTCAAGTCATTATGTAAGGTTGATTACATTTTCCGAATTTTCACTTTTGCTGTTTTCGTCAATTGAATTCACGATCATGATTTTCGAATGCATCCAAACGATTGAAAATTGTCCAAAATCGTCATTTCTTATTCATAAGAAAAAGAGCGCGACAGAATCTCTCCATGCATGATTCCTGTCTAAAAATTACCGCAATGCTTCAATCTATCATAAACCGTTGGGGGAGTTGATGAGGGTGATCCAAAATGTCGTCTATTTTGTATTTTGAAAATAAATAATTTATTACTAAAATGGAAGTGATAATTTCAGGAAGGGGTCGCAATGCCATTGATTAACAATACAATGAATAAATTAGCCCAAAATGTCAATGATTTGCAAGTTGATGAAGGCGATTTCTCTAATGCTCCACTTGAAGTTTTGTTTTATCGTAAGAACTTATGTTGAAAGCCAAGTAAGAGACTTTGAAACGATTCGTAATAATTTAGTTTATTATTGGAATGATGGTAAAGACGAAGGAAGAATATGCTTATTCAATTCATATACCTGCTCAGTAGAAGAGATTGCAAAATTTAATAATTGTTATTGGCCATATGAAGCAGCAACTACAAAGGATAAAGTGAATTCTTATGCTCGTTATTTTGAATAATTTCTCATATTTCAGATTTTTGCAATTAACGGCAGAAATAACTCATTTGAAATATATGACTTGAATACTCGACAAATTTCACGAGGTCTGCTCAACAAATCCATGAATGATCGACTCAAAGAATTTTACAGGTCCAGATCCTCCTGAATGGCGTCCATATGCATCTGTGGCTTATTTCAAAGACAAATTGTATTATTTGAGTGGAAGGGATCTTAAAACATGGGAACATACGAGTCGAGTTGATGTAAGAAGGTCGAATGAAAGCCCATGAAATGATTTATTCAGGTTTTAATAGATGGGAAATGGCAAACAGGACCTGCATTTCCTCTTCCAATTTGGGACGTTCGAACAGTAGCATGCGATGAGATTTTATACGGTTACATTGTCGAATTTTCATTATTATAATTATGGATATTCAGTTATTGAGGAAAGTGATAACAAAAAAATATATCGATTATCAGACGATGAACGAGAATGGACTGAAATCGGAGAGCTTCGAGAAAGACGGAGTTATTTCGGAGTTGCATCGCTAAATGGAAAAATTTTCATAACTGGAGGATCGAAGTCGCTAATTTTGTACGATAAATAATGTATCATTGTATATCTAGTCATCCCAATACATTAAAATCCTGCCTGTGCTTCGACCCCTCAGCTCCAGTTGACAGACAAATTTCTCGGGCCGCTGATATGAATTATGCAAGGCATAATCATTCACTCATTTTTGCTAACGGGAAATTATATGCATTCGGAGGGTGAGCTGAGATTTTGGCATGCCTTTATACGAAATATTTGTTAACTTGGATTTCACAGATTTTTACGTGGAGATTTTTGTAATTCGATCGAGGAATACAATCCACAAGCGAATAAATGGCACGAAGTCGGAAAATTAACATAAAATAAAGCTTGGTTATAACAATCTCAGATTTCATATGGAAATTTTATTCAATAAAATGTGAAATAATAGTTTAACTTCAGTGCACGTGATACAGATAGCCCTAGAAGACATCCAAAAGTAATGACAGATAATTGCAACTGAAATAAATATTCCTTTTAATCAGGATTATACGAACTGAACTTCGAACTGTCTGGGAGTCCAGTTCAGTTCAAGTTCGATTTTTTCCCCGAACTTCAGACAGCCCTGACCTGCCATTTACTCTCCATTATTTGCGACAATGTCATTACCAGAAAATTTAATTTTTTAAAATGCGGTCGAATAAATTCAAGAAAAACAAATAATTGATAGCATATCGAAAATCGATCAACTTATGTTAACACACCCCTCGAAAATATCCACTCTGAAGTGAGTTATTCCGGAAAGTACGGTAATTAATGATCACTTTCAAAAACGAATTGCGCCATAAGAATCAGCGTGAAAAACTGAACAATATATTTGAGAATCAATCCTATTTATGGACCTCTGCTTATATTGACTTTGGTCCTTACTGACATTCACTCTTGAAACAATTACCACTAATATGTTCAGATAAAATCGTTGAAGAGCCAATGAGAGTAATTATCTCTTTTGATTTGATGCAATGAAGTTGAAATTTAAAGATGAGTTTTATATTGTTATATAAAAACTGATTAGAAAATCATATGTAGCAATTTGGCATATTTGACCAGAAAGAAGACTGGCATTTTTATTGTGTTTTATGTTTAGATTTACAGACAAATTATTTATTTATGAACTAGGCTTATCACAAGCATACTTTATGAAATAATATTTTTTATTTTTCTAAGATCATTCATTGAGGTTAGAAATTTGGCATTTATTATGCAATTGCAGCTATATTTTGATTCGATGATGGATGAATCTGATTACTATGATTATTGCGGCTGATCATGGATGTCAAAGGCCTCAGTCTATTGTTCCTTCTGAAATTCATGTCAGCTGAATCAAGAATTACGCAATTAACATCTAGAAATTAACCATTTTTAATATTGTAATTTCATACATTTTTGAGAAATATTGTCTAATGGCTTGGCGTCGTTTCGGACTGGCAACTATAAACGAAAGTGGCATAGTTATGCACGACAAGCATGTGTCAAGTGCTCGTGAAAGCATGAAAATAGTTATATATATAAATAAATTGTCATCCACGTTTGACACTTCAAGTTTTGTTTCATCTTGAACACTCTTTAAATTAGAATATAAGAATAATACTGAGAAGCTCATCGTTAATGCCTAAATTAATTTTTATGGTTATTTTTGTATATGAAATAATTATATAATTTCCAAATGTCATAAATCCAATCACTCAATAGAAAAATGAATTCAGTTGTACTGGCAGTAACTTCTATCCACAAAATGGGTATATGCTACTGCGCACCAAAGATTTCGGTGCGCAGTGACCGTTTCCCGTTTATCTTCTTCGGATTAAAATGTTCCTTAAATCTTTCTCTCACTGATCTCAATCTCAATACCACTTCTTCGAAAATGTTATAACCACGATGAATTAGAGTTGAATTGATATTTATAAAAAAGCTAAGCCTTAAAGTGTATCCCGGATCAGGTTTTGCATCCTGTCCCTGTAATATCCGAGTTTAACAGCCAAAGAGGTTAAATAAACCAATTATGTTTAATTTACTTACATGCTGCACGAATAAAGGTAACATGGTATATAATATCCTTCGATTATCAGATTTATATTTCGAACTTGACGATGATAATCTTGCCAAATTACGAAATTTGAGATATATAACAAAGTAGAGAAGCGATGCGAAGAGAGCCAGAATATCCAAAGATAAGGATGATACCTAAATATGTTGAATTACTATGCGATTTCTAATGCATCAAAAATAATAAAATAAAATAGAATGAAGTAACGTAAAAAGGGTTATCACAGTATTGAACAAAATTACTGGATAATCCTCATTCTGTATCGACATTAGAAATTTCAAAAATCTATACTCTGCACTGGTCGAATTTAGCTGAACTTTTGAAAACACACACGTGGAAAACATGAAACTGTACTAAATCTCAGCCAAATCTGAAGAAGTGCAAGCGACTTTTCTAAACATTGACACAGGGATAGAGGGTAGGCGACTCGAAACTTTTGTGATCTATTGTATCATAACTAGAGAGACCAAGTGGTTTTTTTTTTCGAAAAACTGACGACACCATCATTTCGAGCGTCATTTATTACCCTAACCAGTGTCTTGGTTTCATGAAATTATCAACTAATTAGCGGGGTAATTAACGATGATTGAAACAGCGGAAAATTTCATGCGTTCTTCCTCTCCCTCGAAAGGAGCAGACTTGGCCTCTTTAATCATAACACTTTGCACATGGTTAAAGTATTGAAAACATGATGTCTTCAACTTACAGTTAGAATTGGTCCATATTCTAATTTTTTATAGGAAATTATAAACATCATCATAATAATAAAATGCACTAAATTTAGAATTATCGCAAACAACATAATGCAACGAATGATCCTTTTCAAATTATCCCTGCAATTTTCATTGTATTAATAGTGCAAATGGTTTTTCACTTACTTGGTAAGCAGATTTGTTAGTCGTGGTAGTTCATATGTAAGCACAATTCGTTGGGTAATAAGGCAGATGCTAAGTAATGCTACGACTGAACTCACTATCGGAAACAAGAAAAAAAAGCAAATGGGGATATGAAAAATCCATATGAACATTTGCACCGAAACATATATAGCTAGCAAACCGCTAGCCTGTAATTCATGGAATGGTGAAATGACTTTTTGTATATATGACGCTATGACGAAATGAGAAAATGATAGTATGACGTTTTAAATCGAAAGTATTTATGAAATAGTATAGGCAATAATCGAACTTCAAACGTTTCCAATTCAAGAGCTCATTTCGTCATTTGTGAACTTCTTACCAAATAAATAACTATATTATAAGGATTGTTCTTATGTAAGTCTAAATTAATTTTCTAAAAATTAGTGTACAGTGGCGGTCGAAAGTTTGGAACAATTGTGATTATGAATGTAGCCTGGTAGGGCCAATAATTGTAGACCAATTTGAGTGGAAATTGGCAAGAACTCTCAATATGCAGTGTAACGGGACCGAACTATGATTACGATCATTGTCTCTATCCCTAAACTCTTTCATCTCTAACTTTGCATGCTCCTCCCCTTGCCATGATAGTCCCTTTTCAGTCTTACCTAGAGGGTTCCTCCAGTCCACCCCTAGGCAGAACTCAGACTCTGCCCACTCTACTGTATTCCACCTAATTTCCGTTTTATCTAATTGTCTAGTTGACCAGCATGAATAAATAAAAACAGGAAAATACAACTTACTATTTCATCTTCCATATGTTAAAAGTCATAAGTTAATCCCAGTACTTGCATGAGAGTGAATTGATCATCTCCTCTATTTCCTCTCTGAATGCTTGCTTTCTCCTATTCGCCCTCTCACCATACTATTGAACCCACATACTCTCTATGTTGAGTGTTGAACATGGATTCTATCTCTTAATCTTTAAAATCTCAATCATACTAGGAGAATTAATAGTGTTCAGAAGTCAAGGTATTTCTATACCCCAATGAATGAAAAAGTATTACAACAAAGAAGAATATGTGTGAAACATTTCATTCTAGTTAATCCGCAATTATGAGACATACTAGTCTGCATTCATAACGATCATTTTTCAAAATTTTCGACCGTCACTGTATAGAGAAATTTTAACGAATACAATTACCGGATAAATAAGGTATTAATTTAAACGTAGCAAATGTGACAAATGTTACTAATAATATTATAGATAATATAGCCGGAAAGAAATTTGTCAATCTTCTCATTTGATAGTATATGGGGTAATAAGGCGCCTATAATCAATGATTTTATGATATTTGGCAAATAAGTCAAATTACCTCCTTTAATTCCAATAACTCACTGTCAGAAATTCGTAACAGTAGATTAGGTATAATAATTGGAAAAATAAATATAATGGGGAAAATAATCCACTTTAAGGATATATCTTGGATTAGTTTAAGGGTAAAATTATCTAACGCTAAAACATTATTTTAATTAAGACCCTACAAATTTTTCATAGAGATATTATTATGGAAATTTTTTATTCCTTCAATTAATATATCTTACTGATATTGTTATGTTCTTCCATCTCCATAGGTAAAATAATTGAAAAATTAGATAATTTTATAATTACCAATAGAGTCGAAATTTATCGCGTTGTCTTGATACGTTCTAGAAAACTCCAATTTATATACTTCAATCGACAGGTGAATTAGAACGACATTCGAACAAAAATATATTTATACCATTCTCTTCGTCTTGATACGAATAAAATATCATCTACGCTTAAATTTCATTAATATTTAATGAAAAGATATATTTTATTATGGAATCTGAGAAGATAGATACTGTATACTCTTTGTTTCTAACTCTTGCTCTCAACTATATGAGAAGCGAGTGTTTTCCAGAAATGAGCACTCACCAGACTTTCAATCTAATATTTTCATTGTCAAATATAAAATATGTTACTTGATAATTAATTTTCAGAAAAACTGAAGATAACAATAATTTTACCCTTTATCAATAAAACTTGTAATAAGTGAAAGGTACGATCTGATTTTCAATTAGTATGCAGTTATTTGGTAGCCATTTGAAATATTCACTAAAGAGAAATCTATCGTTTTTATTGTGTTCTGTGTTTAGATTTACAGACAAGTTATTTATTATTTATGAAAAAGCAGTTTTTACAGAATATCATATGAGCTGATATTTTATATTCGAAATACCATTTTTATATAAGCGCAAAGACGTAAAACGGAAAAATTCAAGTTAAAAATAATTTTACTAGCAAATGAATGAAATTGATATTTGAAATAGACTAATATACGAGAAATGTCATTGCACTTCGAAGATACTATTTTGACGCGATGTTGGTAAATTCTGATTATTGCTGCTTCTTATCGGAATTAGTCTATTGTTTCTTCTGAAATAAAACAAATCAAAACTACAATAATTATTCCAGATTAAATTGAAAATTTGAAGTTTGATTATTAAATGTTGTTGATTACCGAGTCTAATCATGAAAATAGCAGAGCATATTTATTTTCAATGTTCGAAAATTATTATAGTCGATCCTGGGTAAGTGGATATTGCATACATTTTGCAACTTCGCTCGTTCAGACTCCGCCCACTTTTCCTACCCTGCGAATTGCGTCATTCCCCCCATTTTCAAACGAGTTTTCGCAATTTCTTTCGATTTTTCTCGACATTTTGCGAAAAATCTTTATAATTATATTCCAATCATCTCTCTAATTGGCTAATTAACTCTTTAATGTTTGCTGTTCATTTTTCTTGTTTTTCTAGCTATTTTTTCCTCTCAAATCAGGACCCATTTTCATCGAGTCAATTATCAGTTCATCCAAGATACAGATATTACCGTCGTCATCAGACCATTAGAATTGAAAGTTTATGGACAGGCAGTCGCTTATCAGATGTTTTTACGAAAATTGTCAATTTGCACGAAATTTCGGTCGAAAATGAATAGCAAACATTAAAGAGGGTTAATTGGTCAATCAGAGAGATAATTAGGATATAATTATAAAGATTTTTCGCGAAAATGTTAAGAAAAAAGGGCGAAAACCGTTTGAAAATGGGAGGATGACGCAGTTCGCAGGGCAGGAAAAGTTGACGGAGCCTAAGCAAGCGAAGTTGCAAAATGTATGCGATATTCATTTACTCTGAATCGACTATATTTAGTCATCCCAATACATTAAAATCCTGCCTGTGCTTCGACCCCTCAGCTCCAGTTGACAGACAAATTTCTCGGGCCGCTGATATGAATTATGCAAGGCATAATCATTCACTCATTTTTGCTAACGGGAAATTATATGCATTCGGAGGGTGAGCTGAGATTTTGGCATGCCTTTATACGAAATATTTGTTAACTTGGATTTCACAGATTTTTACGTGGAGATTTTTGTAATTCGATCGAGGAATACAACCCACAAACGAATAAATGGCACGAAGTCGGAAACATTGGCATAAAATAGAGCTAGGTTATAATAATCTCATATTTCATATAGAAATTTTATTCAATAAAATGTGAAATAATAGTTTAATTTCAATGAACGTGATACAGATAGCCCTAGAAGACATCCAAAAGTAATGAAAGATGATTGTAACTGAAATAAATATTTTAAATGTTTTATTTCAAAACAAACCTAGGGAGCACTTTCGTTAGACTATCCATGCGACCCACCCCCGTATATTTCTTTCGTCTGACGAAAATTTTCCCTAGGTCTGAAGAAATCAGAAATTTAGCCCTGGAGAGTGTGTATGGTTTATTTACAAATAATTTTTTTAATATTTAAAAATGATTTCCAAAATTAAGGTTTTGTCTATTGCTGGGGAACGCAATGGTTGGATGGGAACTGTCGAGTATCCAGGCTGACGAGAGTTCTATTCCGTAAAATTCGACAAGGAAAGCGGATATGGGATCCGGCTAGTGACATTGGCGGCCCTTTGTTGACAAAGAAATCAAAGTCAAAGACTTGGACCGTTCGGAATTTCATTCAAATTTTAATTTTCATAAAATTTGTCGCGAACCGCGACCTTCGCTTCTTTCATTTCGTCGAAAAATCACATTTGTTCTATGTTTTCAGATTGAATCTATCCCCAATGAAAAATGTTTTCTTTTCCGCTTGCCTCCCACCTTTCTGTCTAAGGATAAAAGCAGCTTTCTTTGCTGCTCAACACATTTCACCGGATTCATTTTTTATCTATGATTTTCTTATTTTCTTTTTAAAAGGTTTAATTATCCAATTTGGGGATAATAAATGGGTTGAAAATTCCCGTCCGCCTATTTGTTCCCGCCTGACTTCCGATTTGCTTGGTACACCCGCGACACAATTAATTCCTAACCATTTTCAAATTTAAAAATAAATTTTCGATAAATTTTTCATTACTCATTTTATGATTATACTTAAACTGTTCAGACATGTATTCCTCATTTGTATTACTCAGATTAGCGTTTGCCCTCGACGAGTCAATCACATTTTTAAAACTCGCATAAGCAAAGCTTTCAACAGTCGTTTGACCTCGTAAAATTTCGATCATTTACGCAGTACACAACGCCAAAAATTACAAAAATGATGTGAATTTCCAACTCCTGTCACATGACCGTCTACCGAATAAACTTTATATAAAAAGACCCATATAAACGTCCAATATGGACAAAAATGACGCGAGTTTCCAACTCTTGTCATACGACCGTCTACCGAACAAACTTTATATAAAAAAAGACCCGTATAAACGTCTAATATGGACAAATATTGCCTTTGATCGACTATTGTTATGTCGAACTGCCCATGTTTTTGAGCCTTAATTTTTTTAAGTACATATTTCGCGGTAAATTCTTACTAGGTATTCAAAAATCAATTTTTTTTTATCAAAAATCGACTCGATATGAGTCAATCTTTGCTCAATTTGTTTTGTATAGGTGAATATAGAAAATAGCGTTTATCAGTTTGCCTAAAGGACTAATCGACTAATAAGATCGCCGATGAACGGCGGACGGTCGAAAAAGCGAAAAGGAAATGGAAATGGAAAAACAGTTAGAAATAATAGAAAAGTAGTCATACGAAAATCTTATTAGGGTCTGAGCAAATATAGGTCTTTTGAGATTGGTCTATGGATCTAATGTGGGCGATTATTTTGTATAGCCACTCAGATATGTAACTTTCCAGACAAATTCACGTAGCAAAAATAATGCAATTATGCCAAGTTCGGCACTTGTCTCAGACATTTTGCTATATCATAGATTCACTCAGATTTCATGCTCGCAACTGGGAACAATTGCTCGATATTCACGCAAAATCAATCGTCTGCTCTTGGCTTTATTAGTCGTCATAGCATAACACAATGTATGTCACTGGCAATTGTCCTACTTTCAAAGTAAACGATACATTTTCCTTTCCACTCGTCAATATAATCCTTCGACTCAAAACTCTCTGTCTAATTCTTTCACCATTTATAAATTCACACTCAATGATATTTCTATGCAACACTTTCGCTATTAGTCCTATTCCATTGCACAGATCAGCTGTAGGATTCAAGTTTCTCTTCAAAATCACCGAGTTTCCGACTCTAACTTTCAACGCATGCGGTGGTAACCCAGATCCATTATAACTATGCAAGACTCAGGCGGGTATATAATCTGTGCATCGTGCTTGTCACTGTCAGTCGTATCAATGCTCAAGTAAACCTGCTCTTCATCATCCAACTGTTCAATTACCTTTTCGTTGATCTCGTGCACTTTCTCGTCTGCTATTGTTTCCGATATCCCTCTTTTCGATAGCTATTCATGGTCTTTCTTCCTAATGCATTCGCCAAATACTTCCTCAGCCAAATCGTTTCTTGTGGTCATATTGTCCGAAATTTTCGCATACTCATCACATCGAGACAATTCTCCATTTCTCAGCTTCAATAGCCAATTTGCAAAATCCTCTCTTACTGGGACATTCGTATTATCATTTGCATCTTGAATGACTCTTCTGCTCCCATTCAATCGGAAAATCTTGAACTTCTTCCACAAATTCGATCGCACAACTGACAAACTGACTAATTCATTTTTTCCTGCCCTCTTCTGTACGAGCAATGACGCCAGAATGGAATTTTTAGAAGGCGGAGCCATATATGTATATATAAAGCGGCACCCTTACTTGTTACATCACTTCGCGTTTTACTTGTTCACCTTACCTACTTCGTGTTTACCTTTTATTGTATTCTATCCAGGAAATAAACCTTACCTATTTCGTGCAGTTGTACTTACCATAACCTAAGTACAACTTAAACTTAACACATCCTAATAGCCTGCACAATTTTTCGTGAATTTCTATACTGTTTGGGTCAACTTAGTCTAGAAAAATTTCCCTTTTTGTCGTTTAATTTGAAATTTCAGGCTTATTCGTTAATTTTCTTAAAACTTTCACGTATTCCTAACTCTCCTTTGGATGATAAACTTGGCGTCGGCAATTCGGACTCCCGCAAAGAGCTCCTTTATCTTCTTCGTTTTCTCGATTTTGATCCAAGGCGGCCGCGAGGCTCGACTGGATCCAAGATGAGCAGCGCGACCCTAGCGACGGAAGTGGATGTGGAAAGTAAGCTAAACCTAAAAGCCGAAGCCTTAGAACTAGTCTAGTCTTAGCCTAACAATAAGTATTAACCTAAGCGTAAGCCTAAGCTCAACGATACGATAGTCATAAACTTTGGAATGTACCTTTTCGTTTTAGGCGGCGAAATCTCAGTTCCAGAAACTCCAATCACAGCTGATCCTGGACACATGGGCAGCTCTAGCGCGGACTCTACTCCAATCCCAGCTTCACCTAGCATGGAATTCTTGAAAATTCAAAATGGCCAGAAGAACGATGGACTCAAACACTCGGACACCTCCATATCTATCGTCTCAAGCACTGTCCCAATCGGATGGTTCCCCGACTCGGATTACCTCTTAAAAATCGTCGAACAAAACCCGTTTTGGAGATCGAAGCTAGACCCGACCAAGCCGGAGACCAAGAAATCGTTCATAATCGAGGTATCTTTTCGCTTTTGGCCTGTTTAACCCTTTTTCAGACCGGCATCCCCTTCTTCTTAGCGGGCCTTGGAATGGCATGTGCCGGTCTTTTGCTGTCTCACGCTCAGAAATGGTCATTTTTGACGCAGATGCAGGAAGCCTTGGTCCTGATTCCACCACTGTTGGGTCTTAAAGGGAACTTGGAAATGACTTTGGCTTCGCGACTGGGCACTTGGACCAATTTGGGTCTGTTGAAGACGAGGAAGCAGCAACTCAAGATCTTCATTTCGAGCGTTGCCTTGGATCAGGCTCAAGCGATAATTGTCGCGTTTCTAGCGGCTATTATTGCATCGGTGATTTATAAATTGGGAGAAAGTGGGGAGAATGTAAGGGGTTTGAACTGAAGTCTAGCCTAAACCTCTATTTTAGTTCACTTGGCATCGCGTCGTGGCCCTTCACTTGGCTTCTGTCGTAACCGGTTCGGCGACTTCTTTCATGCTAGCCACCTTGATGGTCGCAATTACTCTGCTCGCTAACAAATGTGGCGTTAATCCGGATAATATCACGACCCCATTAGCTGGAACTACAGGAGATACTATAACGTTGGGGTTCTTCGTAAGTTTTAAAAGCGCTCTTTTGAGAATTTTTTCTCTTATGAAACTTTAGGTTCTCTTCGGGACTCTAATTAACAATGGAAAGGAACACAATTTGGTCTTATATTGCATCCTTTTGGGCTTGTTCCTGCTTTCTTCGTTCTTTTGGATGTTTATTACGTCCAGAAATCCGCTAACCAAACAAGTTCTAAAGTCCGGATGGTTTTCTATTCTAACGGCGATGGTTATTAGCACGTAAGAGTTCAAAAATTTCCCAAAAATCTCTCGATTAAAAATAATTTTAGTGGCGGTGGCATAATCATGCAAAATGCGATCAAAAAATACCCAGATGTGGGTACTTTTCAGCCAGTAATCAACGGTATTTTTAACATTAAAAATAGATTTGTTTTTTTCAATTTTTCAATTCTTGAATATTTTTTTAAATTTAGAACTTTTAGGCGTCGGAGGTAACCTTGTAGCCGTACAATCCAGTAGGATTAGCACATATCTTCACAAATTTGCAACTTCTGGGCAGTTGCCGGAAAATCGCCTGCTGACTTATCTGAACCCTGTTAGAGCGTTTTCATGTCAAGGTGGTTTCAAATTTCGAAAAAAAAAATCTTTAGTTTTTTTTATTTTAGAGAATGAATCAGTCGTTGCCGTAATTTTGCTTTTGATGAGCATTCCTGGTCACATCATTTTTTTGGTTCTGATTTTCGCGATCAATATTGGGTTTTCGACTTGGAACTGGATGTTTTTCGGGCTGTACTTGGTGATCGGAGTTGTACAAGTAATTTTTTTTAATTTGAAAAGACAGAAAACCCTTAGAAAACAAATTTTTCGGGTAAAATCGACTTTGTGTTTATGAGTAGTCTTTAAAAATTCAACTCCTAAGAAAATCGACTCAATTTAAAAAAAAAACCTCTTTTTCAGTTAAAATTTTTGGGCTCTTTCTGATTTTCTTTTTGAAAAAAACCCCATTTTGCCCCTTAAATTTTAGGTATTTCTCCTTCTGTACATTTGCCAATTTTTCGCCCGGATTTTATGGCTCATTCGAATGAACCCGGACAACAACACCATTCCAATAATGACGGCTTTGGGCGATCTATTTGGCTCGGCATTACTTTTGGGCCTGTTTGTGGTGATGTCTACCACTGGGTTTAGAGGCTTCGAAACTGGATTAATAATCGACTAATTTTTAATTTTTGATGCATTTTAAAAGTCTGTGTTCAATATGTGTTACTGTACGTCTTAATCTTTAAATAAATATTTTTGAAAATATCGAGTAAAGAACATACCAAATGAACGATGTTTAACGATAGGAAGAGGCAAATACATATACATGGGGAGCGCAAGTGATATCTCCGATGTGAAGACAAAGTCATGAAAGTATTTTTCCAGGATTCTGTAGGGCTAGACAGGATTATAGCAAAAACGGATCAGTGTAACCAAAGATATGAGTTTTTGAAGACGACGATCGGAAACCTTTTTTCTTATAAAAACATTTGTTAGTTCTGTTTTGTTTGTTTCTGGAACATTCCAAAGTTTTCATTATTCCCAAAATGATAGGTCATGTCCATTCTGCAGTTTGAGTGCAAAGTTGGATGAAACAAGTACCAAATAGCTTTGTATTGCGTTATTTCAGCAAAAAATCATTTTGAAAATTTTCTAGAATTTTTTTAAGATTTTGGTGAAGCTTTTTCCTTGATCTTGACTTCACGAAATGGACGGAGCTTGCGGTCTCTAGATAAAACCACGAAAATTTGCCTAAAATCCCTCGGCTGTTGCACACAACAACAGTCTGTTCTCGGGCCGAGCCACTAGTCCTGTGTGATTAGGATAGGCCGACTGTCCTATTATAGAGAGTAGTCGACATCACTCCGTGGGAATAATAAGGCTAGAAAGAAAAAAAAATCATTTCTAGAACCGTTCCTAGTTTGCTCAAAGCTTAAAGAGCGGAGTCACCTTTTATGTGCAATTCGCGCCTATAACTACGTCCCTTTCGCTAGAGAGTGCAAGTCCCGCCCACTGTGAAGTCAAAGTCATGGAAGGCAATTTCGCTAAAACTTTTAGGTTGAAGATCACTAATCAACAGGAAGAAAATCCTGAACAATCTACAAACCTATCATTTGTGAGACAAGATTCGAGTATCCAATAGAATACTAATGCTTCCAACTTCATTATAAAAAGTGAACATTGAAGATTCAGAAATATAATAAAATGGCAACAAAAATTTGAAAAAAAAAATGGAAATGTTCACTATTTTATTCCAGAAATAGCTAGAGGTTTGTAGGGTTTATTGAGAGGAAGCAGTAAATTTTATACGAAACTTATCGAATGTAAATGTATTCGATTGCATTACGCATTAAACAGGTAGCACTTTAGTCATTGCCCAATATGTTTGACCTCGAGAAGCATGCCAAGCAAAGCACTTACACTGTCGACGTATTGTTACTTTTTACGTCTACTTCATACATTTCGTAAACTCCATTCCATTTCCTGGAACTTCCTGGAAAATGTAACTCAATTTTCTGGATCGTCGATATTTTTGGAACATTTCGGTTACAAATTCATAATTGTGCATTAATTTAGAATTTGCAAACCCAACATGTCAGTTCCTGAATCGAATTCAAGGAATTCCCAGTATAAAAGCACGGTCATTCCCCAGTCAAACCAAGCAACTCTTCGAGTTCTAATCCTCGAAGTCTTTCCTCCAAATTCCCCAAAATGGCCAAACTATTCAATTCGATCATTCTCATCGCCTGCCTCGTGGCTATGCTCGCTCTCTGCGTCGAAGCTGGAGGATATTATTACGTGAGCCAAAATTCGATTTTAGATCGATAAAATAACCATTTAATTGCAGAAGGACTACTATAAGCCGAAAAAATACTACTATAAGGTGGGGATGGATGATGACACATTTAAAATTTGACACTTGCTAGAATTGCTTGGAAGTTGATATTGAATATTGAAAAGAATGTTGAAGATTCAGCAAATCTATAGTATCATTTGTGGCAAGCATTGAATAATGAACTCATTTGAGAGAATAGGAAAGCAAAAGATGTGATTTCATTATTTATCGCCCTATTATTTTTTCGAAATAACTAATTTTATTTGTAATTTGTTCTTTAAATTTAAACTAACCAAGATTTACTCAAGATCAACAACTATTTATTTCAGAAGTCCTATTACAAGAAATACTACTACAAACCTAAGTACTATTACAAGAAGAGCTACTACAAGGATTATTACAGGTAAGCCCATACTTGATTTAGTCCTTGACTGAACTTTGAAAATTTTACATACAGTGACAAATTTGATTTCAATTTTACCATTCAAAATATGTCTTGCAGCAAGCCCTATTACGGATATGAGTCGTACGGACACGATCATAAGGATTCTTACGGCTATTACTGATTTCTGGGTCTCTGAATCAGTCTGCGGTCGGGTCGTGGAATGACATCCTCTTCTCAACCTAGTTGTTAGATTTAAATTAGAATGAAATAAACATTTCATCATTATTTATCTGTTTTATTTAATTCAACACAATACAATATTTTGAAATTAACACACATCATGTTTCTCTTTCATGCAATGCAGTTTACACACCCTTGTCTGAATTAATATCCACTCGTGGTCTTGATTTATCGCAAAGTGGTACAGATAAAGCAGTTTTTCAGAAATCGTATTCTAATGATTTGAAAGGTTCCAGAATGATCCTCTTTAATATTTTAATTCTTTAATTCGCGTTTCTGCAAAGAAAAGATTCAAAAGTTATTGCAGCGGATGGTTTCGATCCACCGATCTTTGAGTGCCTTGAGGAAATTCTCCTCGAACATACGAGCCCAACGCGTTTCCTCTACGCCACGCTGCAGCTATTTCTCGATTAGAATACTTTTCCGACAGAATTTTTCAGTTTCCTGATTACGTCAGATTTCAGAAGATTGTGCAATATCTATCTATTCGCAAGTGACAATACCATGCTACTTGCGAAATATTCTCGTGTTCAAAAGGCATATTTTTTCCTCTCTCTTTCATCTATAAATAAATATGGAAGATAGAAACAACAAACTAGGCAGCGATACTCCATAGAGTGGGGCCATAGGGTTTTGTGCAGAAGGGGTCTCTATCCTTGCGCAAAGGTTGTACCGTGTCCTATGAAGCCCTGCTGAGGAGCGGTTATTGCTGGTTGAAAACTTTCACCAATTACCCTCGTTGAGTCCTGAAACACGGATTCCTCGAAATGTTTGCAAGCCTCGAAAGAGGTCATAAAATTAGAAGACAATGAAAGCATCCAAATAGAACATGAACACGAAATACAGAAAAGCAAAGAGAAATCAGAATTTCGTCCAGCTCTGATAGACAGGGCCTAAGTCAGATCCCAGATCATTCGAGTCTGTTCCCATTAAGCAAAAATGCTCCGCTAAAATGCTGTTTCGGATCACTATTGTGTCAATTTTCTATGGATAGAATTTGCTTCGCAGACCCCTTCCTCTACTCTACTGCTTTATAATTTTCTGTTCTGACAGAAAGTCTTTTTAATTAATTCAAATTCGATATGCAATAAACATGATTTGTGATACTTATACACTGATACTATCTGAAATCTTGTTTACATTCGTTACTCATCCTAATATTCTAATAATCGATCATTCTGAAAGATTTAATAGAGGTAATGTAATGAATATGACTAGAGAACGCAAGTGTTTTCTTCAAATTTGACATTGATAGGAATTAGATTTATAGAAATATTGGCTGGTTCTTCAAGCAGCCTCCTAATCAAAAAGAGAAATTCAATTTGTGTTAATCCAAATCCTTAATTGACTCGATAATTATAGCAATTTTCGTAATTGCAAATTGGAATTTTGATTCGATTCGAAGATCGACCATTTCTCTTACAAAAAATGATCGAATTTCATATTCAAATACGAGTATGTGTTCTCTAAATGTTCTAAATATGATCAAGAGAATTTGAAAGAATGGCTAGCCGACTATTGAATAGGTTTACTTTCTAAAGAAAGGCTAAAATTCGATTAGCTACATTTAGTTCGCTTAGTATTTGAATGCTTGAAATACAAAAGGGATGAAAATATCTAGAATCGTCGTTATACAGAGCAAAAGATAAGATGAAATTAAAGTAGAAGAAAATAAATCCGAATTCACTAGGATGATTGATTCGACATACCGTAAATTTAGAAAATTAGACAACTCCTCTACTCTATTTCGAGATCTTGAAGTTTTCATCTGACAATTCGACTTATCGATGTCCTGAACGAAATAACGAATAACAAAGTAATAATATAATGAAAATCCCAAATCCCTGACTGATTTTGTCGGAGTTTAGGTTTATTTTATTCATTTTTATTGATAAATTCTATTATTTTGACCTTATATTTACTTTTATGGCTCTCCATTGGAAAGCATTCCAAAATTCCTTTAACAACCGTGGAGGTCGTCCTTTGAATTTTACCTCAAAGATCTCTATCGAGATAGTTTCTCGGGCTCATCCTCAATATACTTTCCCTCCCTGCGCTAAATCTCAGTAGGCGAGGCATCTTTCTCTCCCTCCATTTCCTCGTGCTCCCACTTTCATTCGACTAGTTAGAGAACACTTTCCAATTTCGCCTAAATCATTGCAGACTAGAATTTAGCTCAGGAATGGGGATTCTATCGAGGTTGAGACTGTATCGTCCTCAAAAGTTGTTTGAGCAAGGTAATATTCTTGCGTCGACCTTATCTGGTCGCAGTGGAATTTTGGAACGCCTCTCAAAGTGAGAGGTCATAAAAGCTATCAATATTTAGAAAATTGATAAAATGAAAACAACGAAATTACTTATTTTTGAAGCCTTTGAACCATTGAATATTTGGAATCTTGTCAAAGCATACTCGTGATTTCTTGATCTGGTGATATTTCTGACTAGTTGACTGAAATATTTTGAACATTTCTAGATTTTTAACTCTAATACTGAATGTTCAGATGTAAAAAAAAGTAAATTAAAGCTATTCCATCATTTCAACCTTCCAACTTTAAACAGATGAACTGGTATACTGATATGATAATCCACCTGTAATTTGGAAATGGACAACTTTTCAGATGTTAGTGTTTTAAGTCTTTCACTGAGAGCAGCGCACCCGCGAGAAAATCCCACCTACAAAGCACCCACGAACCACCCTCTAAGCACCTGCGAACGGCGCACGCCACTCGTGGGTGCTTCGCGAGTGCGCTGCTCTCAGTACAAGAAATAATGCAATTTGATGCAATCGCGCTCTCTGCATTTTCCATGCTATTTCAAGCGAGTTGCAAATTGCAAGTTGCATTGCAACTAAGTATGAACGGGCCATTACTTCCCAGAAATTCTTGTAAATTTCAAGAAACCTCTACCTTCTTTTTATTTCATGTTAGGTATTTTCTATTTAAAAAAATATTTATTTTTCGCGGTAGCTCAGAATCAAAATAACTCGAATTTGATCAGCTCCTTGAAAAATGTTAGGTCTTACTTTAGGCCCATTAAATGATACGTCGTTGAGAAACTGATCAATAAACGTATTGAAGGTGAGATTTTTAGAGGTATTAGTTGCGAATTGATATGGCCAATGAGTAAAGAAGTATGCTATTTGAAAATTTACGTGTCGATGCGTATAATGAACATAAGTAGTTTGTGAAGTTATAAATAATTTTCTTCTAAATCATATATGATACTTATAGTCAGTATTTCTCAGTGGATAATTGTCTCTATTTTCAATCATTTTAAACAGTCGTTACGAAATTGATAAAAAAGGATTATAACTGCGTTTAAGGCTTTTCTAGCACTGATAAAACATTGCTAATGAATTTTACTAACAGACTGAAAATAGCCGATTCAGCTCTTCATTTTTTTTGTATACTAAAACTCATATTGCATAAAATTATCATGGAGAATGAAAGTATGCTAACCCCCTATCTTTCTATATGCCCATGCGTGAAATAAATAGCTAAATTGATAAGTAACAAAGCACATATACAGCGCTCCTCATACTTTTCAATTGCATTGGCTCGACAATTTTGTCTATACATACAATTATGCAATACTTTACTTTTCATAATTTTAGCTGCATGATCAATTCTATCCTAGTTTTTGTTTTTCGAATATTTAGGACGTGTTCCGACTGTGCCTTCCTGTAATTAATAATTTCGAGTGCACGTATTCTAAAAACCCTTTACGCGATATTTCTAGCCAAAAAACGTTTACGTAAAATCTCAAAGATCAAGGGAGGTATAAGCTTGGAGATCGGAGCTCTCGATCATTTCACAGGCCTAGGCTTAGGCGATAAATCATCGAACACACTAGACAATGTTGCTATTGATTTTGTACACCCATTCTATGTTGACTTAATTTTTAGCGCGTTATAACGAAAAGAATGAGAATTTTAGCTAAAACTTGGATTACAATTCAAAATATATAGTCAATAGGTTTAGGGAACATAAACCAAAATGGGCGGCACATCTTCGTCTACAAATGTAAAAGTGATCAACAAAACCGGAACTACCATTAAAGTCCGCGTCGATTGTGCTCGCTCGTTGGCGAACACCAAGCGGGTGGGGAGGATCAAGGTTAAGGCAAGTAGGTGAATTATATCACTATGATAATAATTGATTTGTTTTAGAAGGGATTTCTTTGGAAACGAACTATTCCCGAGAAGTTTTCTTTAATGTGTTTAGTGTAGTGGACACGTCAACGGCGTTTACGAAAATCAACAATGACTCGGCGGAAACGTTCGAATTCGAGAAGAACGATATCAAACATGCCTTTATTTCTGTGTATTTGGAGAATTCTGACGGTAAGTCTTGGATCTAGGAATCATCATAATTTAAAATGTATAGTTAAGTTTTGGGATCTATTATGGATTATAATCCTGAATGTATAGGCTTTGGCTTTAGGGGATATAATTCAAAACACTCGATTTTAGGTGCCTGGATCCCTTTCTGTGAGAACCATTGTATTCCGAAGGGAAGCGAATTGATGGTGGATAAATCGTTGAATATCTTAAAGCACAACATCTGTAAATTGAAGCATCATAATTTTTTATGTTTATATTTAGATTTTGTCGAGAGTATTGGCATTGTCAAAGTGAATAACGCGAGTAAGAAGAAAATTTTTGCGGCTATCAATTCGGATGATATCATAGTGACGCGCGCTAACAAATCGTTGAATATTGGATTGAAGAGTAATTTTGGTAGTTATTATTTTTAGTTTAAAAATTATAATCCAAAATATATGAAAAGGTATTGGATATCCCAAATCCAGTGATCATAATTTAAAATGACAAAAATGTGACGAATTTCGAGTACAATAAACGATCGAATAGAGAGAATTGCATCTATTATAAGCCAAATCAAGGCCGCGGATATACCTCCATCAACCCCAATCACGAATGCACGTTCTTCATCAACATTCAACGCACCAAACAGTATTTCTTCTCGTTGGACTTCGAAAAGGGTATTTTTGTATCTTAAATTTTAAAGGGGATGGGTACTTTAGGGTCATTTGGATTGAAACTTTTCTTTGAATCCAAATGGTTCTAAAGTACCCAGCCTCTTTAATCCAATTTCTAGAAAACAGCATGGTCGAATCGCGCACATCCAAACATCCGTGTATTTATGTGGAGAAGCTGTGTAAAATCGTGGGACGTGAGTGCCGTACCGGTATACCCCTGATCATTGTTCGAGACGACGACGATAGCGGAGTCAGGTGGGAGCTGAAGAACGCCAAGGATTGTACCTGTGGATGAGGGTCTTTTTCCCCACTTTTTTCGTGAAAATAGTGTGGCATTAGATAAAAAAAAAAAAAAAAAAACTGGGGGAAAAGACCCTCACCCTCACCTCTTTGGAAGATATCAGAAAACTGTTGTTGATGAAATTTTTGGCGTTTCTATATTTTGTTGGTTTCACTAATTATCATTAATTTCATCTAAAAATATTATTTCAATAAAAATCTTGAAGAAATAATTATTCAACTAAACATGATACAAATAACTCTCGAAGATATCCAAGTGACGAGGGATAATTGTAACTGAAATAAATTCTTTAAAATATGTTATTTTAAAAAATTCTCTAACCAAGTACAATATTTATTTTATAGTAGTTTCAATCCATTAATGAATTTTAAAGTAAATATTTCAAAATATATAGCCGAAATAGTTAAATGATTTCCTATGAACAGTTTTAATAAAGCAATATTTTATTCGGAAATAAAGCCATAAATATTTATTGTAAAATTTACATTTTTTCTTTCTACTCGTTCTCAATGAGGATCGTTGCCAACTAAGTCTTTGAGAGGTTCTGATACAATACGGAATAAGTTATATTTCAATATGAATATTTTACTCGTTTATTATCAAAGAGTATAAAAATGATCTATTATGAATTATTTGATCCTAACCTAAAGAATACTAAACAATAGAAATTCTAAAAGTCCTATATTTTTGGGAACTTATCTACAATCTTGTAAATAATTTAAAAATTTTAATTTTTTTAAATCATCAATTTATTCATCCTCTCCTTCTCTATCCCTCTCGCTCTTTCGTCTGCGTCTCTTTACTTTCTCTTCTCTTTTTTATTTCCTTTTTTTCACCAGAATAATATTTTACAATTGAAAAAGCTTTTTATACTTTGTAGAAAATAAACTTTTTCATATGTTATCAAATTAATGTTTGAAACATTGAAAAAATAATTTTCTGGATCAGAGGCGTGATCAAAGACAACTACGATTTGATCTTCCTGGACCGATACGGGGTTGTCACAAGCAATTAAAGAAAGTTTATTAACACAACTTTATTTGCTTTACATTTGTTAATAAAAAACGAATAATAAAGAGGTTTTAGTAAAATTTTGTGAAGATATAATGTATTACTCGGCAACAACTGTACTACGACACGTTTTTTTACTAAAATACGGTACGGCTTTTGTTTGTGAAGTAATAGAATGCGTTTGGCTTTATAAACATATCCATTTTCTTAGATTTTCCTAAATCTGCTCATTTCACTTCAAATTGAGTCGATTTGGATGCTTGAAAGACAACTTGGAAACAGCATGACATTATGATGAGGTTTGACGAAATATTGAGAGAAAGCCTGCCTCACCCTATCATATATTTGTCTATGCTTGTTCATTATATCATGTGGTTTCTAAATATATTGCATGAAAGTTTGATAAAAATTTGTAAAAAAAATACTAAAGATTCAAGACAATAAAAGAAAATAATGGCATAGAAAGAAAAACCGTGCCGTATTTTAGTAAAAAGCGTGCCTAGTATAGTAGAGATATTGTGTCGTAGTTTAGAAACTGCCGCATTACTCCTAAAAGTTAACAGTATTTCATTTTAAGTAAGGTAATTTAACCTTCTGTTCTGAATCTGGCTTTTTCTGACTCTGGTTTTGTTCGACACTATTCAAGCTGGATGCGATCGTTTTGAGCTTATCCTTAAGTGAATCAACGCTCTGAATATTCGAGTTCAATTACAAGTAGGGATGCCCACAGGTACTGAAAAATCGTATCTGAACCTGCTACATACGAAATTTCCGTACCTATCATCTATAGAAGAGTACAAGTTTTTCGTGCCTGTTTGCACGTCTTTTCTCAGTAGTCAAGGAAAAACTCTGTACCTGTACCATATCTATGGGCATCCCTGATTACAAGGCAAATAATTTAGTTTTAATTCTAATCTACTTGTAATTGAAATCAAATATTTTGGAAAATTGAAAAACTCGCAACCGCTACTTTGAAACTAGCAAAATAGTGTGGGATAGAGGAAGAACATTTGACCATCTTTCTCTAACGCTACACGCTATTTTGTGAAGAAACGGAGTTGCGAATTTCCCAAATCTCCAATAGTTTGTTACTTACCTCAAAAATAGTCATAAGTTGGGATTGAATTTCTTGGAGAGTGGCGGCCTGAGCCTGCAGTTGCTCAGCCAAGTGGGCTTCTAACTCATCTTGATCAGTAGATGATGAAGTAATTTCTTGAATTTGGTCGAACCCAGGAGATTGTGATGTTTTTTGAGTTTGCTCCTGTTCAGATGGAGGTGCAGTTTCATGGTGTTCTTCAGACGATGTGATATTTTCATGAGCAGCATGCTCTGATTCAGTAGCTGATTGAATATTTTCATGACTTTGTTCCGATACTGGTGCAGCAGTTTCATGCTGTTCCTCCGATGATGGTACACTTTCGTGAGTTCGTTCAGGTCTCAATGACGGTATAAATATTGCATACTGTTCCTCTTCTCTCTTCTCATTAGATTCATGAGTTTCCTGGGTAGTTTCAGAAATAGGCACCTCAATGACCGTTCTGTCGCTGTCGGACTCGTTCGAGTGGACATCTTCGGCGTGATGTAACTCTTCTGGCGGAGTCTTCTCAAATTCGGTGTTTTCCTGATTAGGTTCGGTTACACTGTCAATGACTTCCTGAACCAGCTCCTTCGCTTCCTCATGACTCATGTCTTGACTGTCGGAAGCTGGTTCAATCGTGATTTCAGGAACTTCAGGTGAAGGAGACCTGTTTTCTTCCTGAACTTCAGTAGTTTCGATTTGATCGCTTGAATCGGGTATTTGATGGTTCTCAGATTCCTGGATAACGTTCTGATGGTCTGAACCTTGATCTTCGGATTTCTGCTCTTCATGGACATCATCAGAAAACGGCTTCTCAGTCGTGGAATTCGCATTATCTGTTGCTTGATCATGATCAACTAGCCCAGCTGTTTTTTGGTCATCATGAATAGCTTGGTCTTCATTTGACTCAAACTGATCGACTTGGAATTGCTCTGTAATTGAAGACTCATCCTCTGTAGCTTGTTTCATTTCCTCCTCTGCAGCCTTTCGGTCAGACTCTGCTATTCTTCGGTAGTATGCGATCGTCTTCTGCTTGATGTCTTCTATTTTCGAATCAGGATAGGTAGATGTGTCTGGGTCGGGTTCTTCTGTGTGACTCTCGAATTCGGTCTGAGCATGTGCTTCATCAGATTGATTTTCTTGCTCGATGAGTTCTTCAACCTTCGGAGGGGTATCGAGAAGTTCGGTGGAAATAACTTCGATACCAACAATCTGAAGATTCGAGGCTAGTTTTTTCTTGCAAACTTTCAAAAATACCATAGATAGGCGCTCCCCGTGTCGTAGCTCCTCTTTTTCTTCTTCTTCCGATGTTGCATTCTCTTCCTTATCGCTTTCTGTTAGGTTTTCCTGTAAGCGTATTCATAATCATTTACAATTTGGGAGTCATTTTAACCCCGGGTTCAAACTGTTAGTTAGTCATAAAATTTTGACCCAAGTGTTATATGGCATTGTAAATGAGCAATGAAATGAAATGAAACGAAAAAAGTGTGTGTGCATAAATTTGAAAGTGCAAAATGTTCATTGCGTAATTTGGAATAGTCGTCGAAATTATCCCTTGAATCTATGAAATGCCGTATATATTTGTTTGCAAAAATACTACGCTATTTTTCGTAATCTTAATTTTGATGCCTTTTTTCGTCTCAATTTGTCGGTTTCGACAATATATGAATATCGTACCGGTGACTCTTGCTGATGTTCCTGCTGACTTTCCGGATTTTCCTGACTTATCGTTCCGTCGTCTCGAGGAGCGCCTCCGTCGTTTTTTGACTCCTCCTCAGATAATTGTCGCTTCCGCTCACTCAACCCCTTCTTCTGCTCTTCCAGAATCATCTTGTAGCGCACGTAGTCTTCGTCACTATCAGCGGAAGTGGAATTACGCCGAAGACTTGGTATGTAGAACTCCAAATTAGTTCTTTCAAATGGTTTTAGATCGCTATAAATTTACCGGAGCAGGTTCAGCTTGTTTAGCTTGAATATCGGGCTTGGGATGCTGCTCAACTGGTGCGGGCTGTTCATATCTTGGATATAATGGTTCTTCCTAAATATTTTTTTTATATCTACCATATTCTCTTTTCAAATAACTACCTTCTTCTCAGTTTCAATAATTGGTTTTACTGGTTCGGGATGATTATCTATTGGCACCGGTTGCTCTTGCCTAGGGTACAAGGGAACGTCGTATTTGTTTTCGGAGTTAGTGACTGGTTTCGGTGGGATGAGGGGGTCTTCAAGAGAATGTCTTCGGTGCACTGCTCCTTCCTGAAATTATTGATTTGTTTATTTATTTTAGAAAAAAAAGATAAAATTCTTACTTCTTGTACACTTCCATCAACCGACTGATTTGATAATTCGTCGATATAGGCGATATTCTCCAACCTGTCATGGCTCAAGATGTTCTTGTCCACTTCTTCCTTCGTCAATGCGCTTTCGGGTTCAAGTTCAGGCTCGGGCTCAGTTGGTTTGATTGAAACGACTTCGCTCAGAGCTTTCCTATGCTCTTCGTCCCATTTCTGTTGTCTTTCAGAGTAGATGAAGTGTAAGGGTCGGTACAGGTATGGTTCTTGATAAGTTGAGGATTGGTATCCAGTGTCTCCAGAGGTACTGAATTTGAAATTTTATTTTAAGGTAGTGAATAGTTTATGAAATGAGCTCTTCGGGGAATTTGTAAAGATATCTATGTAGTTCGAAAAAAGTGAGCACCTTTGAAGAAACGGTATTGAAAAGAGAAGCCCTTACACACATTTATTTTTCCGCTCAGAGGAATTACCTTCTGGGTATCCCCGTTTTCCCACAACTTGTAAATCTTTTCGAACCTCCCAGAATATCGCTTTTTCACTACTCTCTAGTCTACGCTGGCCAAACGTATTATACTAGAAAGCGCACCCCCTCTAATAGTGGCGTGCTGTAGTAGATAGCGAGTAAGACTTTTGCTCCTTCTTTGATAATAAGCGAAT
This sequence comes from Diploscapter coronatus, assembly GCA_964036155.1. Taxonomy (NCBI): domain Eukaryota; kingdom Metazoa; phylum Nematoda; class Chromadorea; order Rhabditida; family Rhabditidae; genus Diploscapter; species Diploscapter coronatus. The sequence continues at coordinate 48,362,883 of OZ038422.1, read as the reverse complement.
GATTTATGGATGGGGGAGAGCGCAGAGAAGCTGGAAAAAGTCACAATTTATGGGGTAGTTACGTGGCTAATTTGGCAAATCGTCTTTCAGAAAAGTCGATCTTCACTCACTTCTGTGCTCCATAAGAATAAGTCGTGCTAGCACTTGTAACAGCGTAAGAAGTTGATGGAATATTCGACGCATTCGAAACACTAGAAGCCTGTTCAAATACCAGCGGCTTAGTAGTAGCAACTGGACTAGGCTCCGGCGACAGATAGGTTTCCAAGGTCTCTGTCCGATAGACCGGAACTGCTTGGCGGATGGGACTGATTCCTTCGGACGCTTCGTTTTCTCTGGTTTCGATGTTGGAAGACAGATTCAACGGTCGTTCTTCGGCGATTTTATGCACCTCGTGCTCATCTACATGGATGTCTTCAAGTCGTTCCGCTTGCTTCTCAATCTTCTCCTCGATCACCGGCACAGGTACAGGTACGGGCCTTGTTGGTGCGATATTCGCACTAGAGTAAATGCTTTCCAACTCCGTTCTGGGATAGGATGGATAGGTATCAGGATAGGTCGAGATGACTCTAGCCTTGTATCCTAGAAAGTCTACACAATTTTTAAGTTCAATGAGAATTTTTACCTGAGCTATTCAATGAAGAAGTGGTAGATGGAACGTAGGTCGAGAGACTTCCAGAAGCGTATCCATATTCCGAAGTTAGCAGCGGTTTGTAGTATCCCGCTCCGATGCTGCTTGAATATGGTGAAGTGTAAAGATCTGATCGATACGGCGAGTACGAAGCCGTTGAAATTTGCTCTTCCTTAACAACTTCAGCTTCTTTAGCCTCAAACTTTGGCACTTCAGGCTCGGGTTCGGGGGTTTTCGAGGTTTGAGAGGCTGGCGAGACTGGTGGTAGGTAGGGTTCTCCAAGACTTGATGAATTATAGGACAGAGTTGGGTAGTAGGATGGAATCGGTGAGGAATAGAGTGAAGTTGAAGTCGAAGTTAGGTATGAAGGCTTGTACTCCGGAGCTGACGCTTGATATGTATAATTGTAGTTGTAACTCGGAGTTATGTCAACTTCAGGAATCACCTGAAACAAGTCAAATTTTTTCTTGAAACTCTACTTTATAATTAGCCATTCTTCACATTCCATTTTTGGTTTTATGATGAGTCGTCACACAAAAATTTCTCATTGCGTGGCAGCGGAAAGGACTATTAGCCAGAGTTGAATTGATAAGAGCGATAAAATGGGTGTCTGTCCTTGTTTGAAGGAAACTATTAAAAAATCAAGGCATGACACAGACAATGAATGTTGCAAAAAGACTACTCCATGGCTTATACGAAAACATCTCAAAATAGTATTTTCAAGCAAGCGGAATTTGTAAACCACATGAAATCATTGCACAAGACATAGGCAAGATAGAGTAAGAGACGATATCTTCTTTTTTTAAATACGGGATGACTCACGAATTTTTAAACCTATTTTCGTTGAATAATGCTACTGAAAATACTTATTCAACAAAAGTAGGTTGAAAACCCCGTGGGCCACCCTGTAGATTCTGCCATGATACTTTGCGGTTTGCAAGCTATATTTTAAAGTATCTTACCTTAGCAGGCTCAGTAAAGCTTCCTCCTGAAGTCGATCTCGATAAGACGTCATGAGTATGGGCCTTGCTCGCTATGATTTCATCTGCCAAAGTCGAAGTTGAAACTGAACTTCTTTCCCTCGAAGACTCTTCTTCTTCGATGGTTCCCATGTTATTTCGATCTTGCTGTCTTCTGAATTTCTTTTTTGCCCAAGGTTCATTTTGATTCCGAGTTTAGATGTTGACAGTTTCCAATATTTTTATTTGGAATGAAATTCAACTCTACGTTCGAATAATTTATAAATATTTTACCTGAAACTCGCACTTGGAGTAGTTCCAACTCCACTTCTCGATCTCGTTGAATAACTGTAATGGAGCGCAGTGACTCTGGAATTTCAATGTTTAATTTGTCTAAGTCAGATCTTTCTAGAAAATGTGAAAATTTCTTAGCATCATAACATGTGAAATAGTGTAGGATAGAATAGACTAGGGTAGAGCAGAGGTTAATCCCCACACTATTTCGTATATGACGATGCTACGACATTACAGCTTATCCAATAACCCATATTCCTTACTTTGGTACTGGACTTCCATAAGTGAAGCTCGATGAAGATAGAGACTTTGTCGCATAGGGTGGAGTGCTTGGTGTGGATTTATGCGGAGGCACGGGAGGCGGTAGAGGCTCTTCGATTTGGACCTCCTCAGTGCGACCTTGGGGGCTTTCTACCACAATAGATTGAGGTATCTAAAGTTCTGCACTATTCGGAGCCAAGGTTGTTGCTTTTTACCTCATACGAATAAGTCCTCGTGGATTCAGATTGGATTTTATGGTCCCCATTTTTCAGGCTGCCAGACTCGTATTTAATCGGCTGACTGGAGCTGTAGTCATAATGAAGCCTTCGGGATCGGAACGGGGACGAGATATTCCGATCTAGTGGGGGTAAATCCATAAATTAAGAAATTCTGAAAGATAAAGTTGCACAAATGTCAGAAATAAGCATTTTATGTCATCGTTTGATCTTCGTCACTATTAAACATATTATCAATGACTGATAACGAGATGAAGAATAAATAGTGCACAAATTCGAATATACAGAGTATGCATTGCGTATGTACAAATAATCGTTTGACTCGTTCCTTAAATACTATTTAATAGCGTAAAGTTTACTGCAAACAGCGTACTAATTCCTGTGCACTATGATTGCGTTTCAATTAATCGGTCATTGACAATATTTGCCATTTGATTTCGAGTTTAGGAAGCTTTAAAAGAAAACGAAAATCTCAGATCTAAATAGGATTTAAGCCAAAATGAAAAATCATAATAGAAGGGGTACGAAAATGAAAAATTTTCTATAGAAAATTGATACATAGAGAGGTACACAACAGGAATTTGGCTGAATATTTTAACCTAAAACGGTACGCACGCTTGATCTAGCTTAAACTCTGCCTAGGTCTGACGAGAATGACAAATTTAGTTTGACGATGATCATCATATGACAAATACAGATTGCTAAAAAGATAGAAACCCAGAAAGAATGCCAATGTTTTCAATTTTTGAGGCAAGACATGCAATAATGAAAGTCAAAATGCCATTGTAAACCGTGTGGAGCATTAGGGAAGAAAGAGCAATAGAAATTGCTAGAGATGGAATTATTGACGGCTGACTGATAAGCAATGACAGGGAGTAAGGCAAAAGATATTGATAACGTGCGTTATTGCCCTGAAATGAGACCTAGGCAAAATATAAGTCAAACCAGTCGTGAAAAGCACCTTTTTAATCTGGACGAATGAATGTTTTATAACGGTTTAAACATTGCAAAAAGTTTGCGATTATTTGTTTCTCAAGTCTGTGCAACAAAAAGTCGAATTTGTTAAACATAAATTTTGTGTTGAACAAAAACTTAATTCTGCTCAACAGAAATTCTCTCTAGCTAATTTTCTGTTCAACATTATCCAACTCTGTTGAACAGAAATCTTCGTAGTTTGAACCTGACTCATATTCTCTTTATCAGACCTAGGGAGCACTTTCGTCAGACGAGGAAAACTATGGGTGATAGTCGCAAGGGGTTCCTGACGATCATCCTCCCTTCGCGCTTCTTTTGAACTTTTATGTTCCCTATGTTATTTCGTCGTTTTCTGCTTCCCTCTTATATCATTTCGAGTTTCAAGGCCCGATCGAGTCTCAAATTTGCAACTCACTCAAAATAGTATGGGAAATCAAGAGGACACAAGAAATAATGCAATCTGATGCAATCGCGCTCTCTTCATTTCCCATGCTATTTCGAACGAGTTGCAAGCGGCAATCGACGAATTTTACTCTTTTCTTTCTTGGAGGGTTTTTTTTTTTTGTAGTTTTCACCTTTTTTTGAAAAATTAGTTCGAGGAAAAGAAGGAAAGATGGGTAGAAACTGCCGAGGACCGTTGTCGTTTTGTTCTGATTTTTTTTTTTTTTTTAATTTTCGTTTTTTCTTCAATGTTCGCCATGAAGAACTCACGTTTTCTGATGAATTTGTGTCCTCTTCAGTGAACCAATGATTCTGGACGAGCTACCCTTGGAGCTAATGAGGGAAGTGATGTTGGATTTGCACACGGTCGATATCGTCCAGACTGTCAAGTGCACTCGCCGACTTTACCACTTCGTCAAGGTCGACAAGGTTCTCGGTCGTCGACTGCAGTATCGCGCTTTCAAGTTACGTCTGCACCTTGGCGACGAAGAACTATGTGAGAATTGTCAGAAGCCGGTAAGAAATTTTTACGATTTCATTGAGTTTATAGAGAATTTTTCCTTATATTTAGAGATAAATTATCGTTTATCTGCATTTTTTAAAATTCGAAACATGACAAACGTAATTTTCTGATAGTGGATTGCTGTAATTGCACTAATTCTCTGATTTTTCGTTGAATACGAAAAAGTTATCGCGTGTCTAGCACATAGAAATGTATTTACAATTTTGGAACATTGAATGATTTTTTTATTATAAAGTTTATGCTCATTCGTTTGCAGATGATGTGGCTCTATTTGAATGCGAAGTTTCGTCAGGCAAATGACGCGGTGACTCAATGGAACAGCAGCGAACTCGCCTTCTTGTATAAATACGGATGCAAATGCTATTGGGTCGATGAGCTGATGCTAGAAATCGAGCCCAGCCTTCTAAACCAACCGTCATTCCTTTATGACAATTACCTTCTGAGGGGCTTCGAAACTAGAAGTAAGTTTTCATAATGATTATTTTAAATAATGAGGTTACCATTAGAAGAACACCTCTTTTTCATTGTTCTAACTTTTTTTCTATTTTATGACAAATGATTCTAAACTGAAAGGAATCTTTAAAGCAATTTCTGTCAAAAATAATGAACACTTTCCAGTTATGACCATGAAATCGCTTTCCTTTGAATTTGATTGTCTAATTCAGCCAACTTCGTCATCTACGATGGCCCCATGGATGATGCAATCATCAACTGCGGCAAGCTCTTCAACATTCTCATGAAGTTCTGCGTTGTCCGCAAGCTCAAACTGGTCCGTTCCTTTATTCACGAAATTTTCTAATTTTCATAGCTTGGATAGAACTTGGAACATAATTTTCAGTATTTTTCATACAAAAATACTTCATAATAATGAAAATTTATGCGTAAATAGTTTTCGATAGAAGCTATTAATTGAAAAGTGATGCAGAAGAAATAGGTCTATTTTCATTTACATCTTTCAAGAGCAACAAATTTCTGAAAAAGATCGACAATCATCTCATTCTTAAAATTAACTATTTGTACGATAATTCAATCACTTTTACAAGATGTTTGAAAATCATATTTTATGCATGAATTTCAGGATCTTAGCCGTACCGATCGTCACTGGTGGAACAAAATGAGTGCGTTTTTCAACGCCAACCCCCCAGATATGCGCATTCAGCCCTGCGTTTCTATCTCTTTGGCGTACAATCCGGACGATTTCTTGACGTGCAGCATCTTCTCAAATGGTAAATTCCTCGTGTTTTTTTTTTTTTTTTAATTTCCTTCTCGCTCTTCTAGAACTTGCTGAAAAATTTAATAATCAAAATTTTAATTAATACTGAAAAAACGAAATAGAATTTGTTTTTGTTGACATTATTATTTTAAAAATGTCTTTATTATTTAGTCTTCTTTAATTTAGTGAAATTCATTGAATTCAGGATTCACTAAAATCTCGATGCATGCCATCGGCGAACTGGATTTCTGGGACGATTATCATGAGGTGTTTAGAAGGGTTAGTCAATTTATTCTACTCCTTCCTCGTTTTTCATAGAGAACTTCATAATTCGGAATTTTATTTTTAGTTATGAAAAAATAAGATTTGATTATTTCAGACTCCCAACCTCGGCTTTTTCGGATTGGATCTCCCGTACACCTACGAGGATCTGTTCGGATTCTTCAAGGATACTAAAAAACTGAGCCTTCGTTCTGACACCGAAATAACCGAACAGCAAATCTGCCAAATCGTTCAGGTGGGAAGTTATTTTTTAATAGGGGGATTCATCAAATTCGGTTACTCATCCGAAATCAGATCTAGGAAGCACTTTCGCCAGACTAAAATAAACTAGGGGTAGGTCGCGAGGTTTCTGACGATCGTCCTTCCTAGGTCTGTCCGAAACTTATCATTTCAAAAATTTGATTCAATTGACAATTCTTCTCTTCCAGCATTTTTACGAAGTCAAACAGGATGAAGAACGCATGCTCGAAATCGGATTTGCCGGGCGCCTCCTGGTCAAGGATTTCCTGACGCTCATTCCGAAGGAGGCCTACAGACTGCATTTGAAAGTATTTTCACGTGAATTTTGAAACATTTAAGGGGTTCTTATATTTGTCATTAGATTAGATCGCGTTTGCAATCAAGCAGTTAAAATAACAGTTTCTCAAAAGAAATCACTGAAAAAAATTGATTTTGTAGATTTATGGCTGATTTTGCAAATCGACTTACCGTAGAGTCTAAAATAGAAGTTCGTGGATTTTAGAGGGACTTCTATTTTAGACTTTACGGTAATTGTTGTTTCCAGAGAAGCGGAATTGTGGGTCCTGAACCGAAAAGGATGATTTGGGCCGAGATGACGGACAAATTCGGTAGAAGATGGGCCCTGATGATAAGGGCCATGGGCTATGACTGGGGGACGAATGTAGACTTCTTGCGCATCTGCAGTATGAAATACTTCATCGATCACAATCTGTTCAAACCTTTGAACCAATTTGATTCTGACCAATCTGATTCCGACTAATTGTGAACTAATTTTGGCAACAATATTTTCTATTTCATTTTCTTAAAAGAAGTACAATTTTTACTGGATTATTTTTGATAGAATTATCATTTCTAGATTCCCATTTACTGATTTTTTAAATCTTTTATGAAAGCGGGTTCCATTTATCAAATCACTTGAATCTTAATACGTGCTATTTGTAATTTTTGATAATCGTTAATTATTAAAGTTGACTTGGTTTTAGTCATTTCTTTTTTCTGTCTGTTGCAATTTTAAGTTCGTTTCAAATGAATTGCTTTATTTTCGTTGATTTTTCATTTTTAAATATTTTTTTTATTTTTAAACCCGTGTCAGCTTCATCAAGGACCCCCCTAAATTTGCATCCAATTAGTCAACAACAATACTGCCTGCCAGTCATCAGCAGAGGGGAGGTATGGTTTGAAAAAATGGTTATTTTCGAGAAAATTTACTTTTTTATTCTTGTAACATTTCCAGTTTTTGATAATTTCCAATGAATTATCGAGTTTTTTTTTCTATAATTTTAATTAATTCTCTCGAAAATCTAGAAAAATAAGAATTCCTTTGAAAAATTATTTCTTGTTTCCAGACCGATCGTGTTCGGAACATCTCGAACCTCATTCTTTTGCAGCTCGAGAATTTTCTGAAAATAGGTAATATACCTGAAACTGATCAAATATAATCAAAGTTTGATAAAAATAAATTTATTCCTTCGAAAAACAAGTGAAAAATCAACAAAAACAAGTAATTTCCTTTAGGTTTTTATTTTATTGAGCCGGAGCCCCGTAGGCGTCTGGCATCCTTTCGATGGTGAACCTGTGGTGGGCGATATACATGATGGGAACGCCGGGGACTTTGCGGATTCTGAAAAATAGCGACTTTTTTAATTTAATAAAACTAGGAGAAAAAAAACAATTATGAAAAGGGGATTTTTGAAATAGCGATGTTTAAATTTTTACCTCCTCTTCAAATCGCGATCTGCCGTGGCGACGATGTAGCATTTGTGCTGAAATTTCGAAATTTTTTTTAATTATAAAAAGCTATTTTTAATAGGAAAGTTATTATTGAAGATAAAGGTTTAGGCATTTTTTCGTGAAATTAAAGCTATACCTGAGTAATTCTCTGAACCAAACAATCGTCCGCATAGGTGCCCTTGTGGTCGCATTTGAGTCTTTGGAAGCGATTGTCTTTGATGATCTTAAACAATAATAAAATTAAACATAAAAGTGGGTGGAAAATACAAGGTGCTCAATTTTCTTACTTTGAGGGCGATTTTGAACCTTCTTCCGGCCTTTTCCAGCTCACCCATCACACAGTCGGTCACATAGGGGATGCCTGCAATTTACAGGAGCGTAAGTTGAAGAAAATAATATGTTGGATATAAAAATATACTATATAATACAAATTATAGTTTTGGTAAATTATTAGTAATTGTAAATGCCCGACTAGTTGATGAAAATTCGATATCTCATTTTCGCGCAATAAAATTAGCAATAATTTTGCTGAAGTCGTGATCTTTTCTGGTAAAAATGCACCTGTTTCTGGTTCAAAAGTACATAACCTTAGTAAAAATGTAATTATTTCCCGTTAAAAAGGCAATTACTATAGGACGTGATGACGAGACCTATAGTTAGAAACAGGAGAGAATGCAAGTAGGAAGACATAGTATGGGAAAAGATAGGTCTCGTCATCTCATCAAATAGCAGTTACCTTAAAAAGTGCTTTAAATCAAGATAAAAATATTACACTTTGCATAGAGACAATCCATGAAGCCCTGCATGACGTCCATGCGATTTTTGACGGCGAAATTGAGGAAATTCGTGTCCACCAAAATGTGAAAGGGCGGCCCCAGCTGCGTGTTGTAGCGCATATACAAAGCTGACGAGGTTTTCGGGCTAAAATTTGTTACGTTTCTCTAAAAAAAAAACTTTTCCAAGGCTTCTAGTTTGGGTGAGTACTTTTTTAATGAACATGATATTGTGTCAAAATGAATGCCTTTTCTTCGAGGCTCCAGCAGTATCTTCATAAATAATGAAAGCTTCGTCAAAAGTACCTCCAATTTTAAAAATCATCTCTTTAATAGTCAAACAGAATGTACTCACGCATGATTCAGCTTCAGCGCCTGTTCGTCCTCCTTCTTTTCCTTGACGAGTCTCGACGCTTCGGGACTGGAATTTAACATTTTTCAATATTTCGAAAATGGTCATTTTTGAAAGATCTCATTTATCATTTTTATTAGAAAAAAAATTTTAAATATTAATTTTTTAAAAGTAAAATAGAAAATTATACTTTTTGACCAAAAAATCCAATCCAAATTTCTCATTTTTCTAAAATGTCCAAAATATGGCCTTAAAAAGCTCTTACATCCTCGTGTCCGTCTTTCTGATGAGTTTGTCCACGGCATTCTTTCTCGCCTTTTTCGCTTGCTTCTTCAGTTTGCCCATGTTTCCTGAAAAATAAAAAAAATAAAAAATCGAGTTTCAAAGTAAAAAAAACGGATTTTTCAGTACACAATTTATAATTTGGGCTACATTTATTCGCAGTATGTATCCCTTGTTTTTCTCTGAACTTGCTAGTTTATTTTCCGCATTTTCCGAAGAGTTTTGATTTTTTCTCAAATTTCCGAGTTTCAGAAGCCTCCGAGTGATTCTAAAAAACGCCGAAAAAAAGTAGAAACTTCGCTAAAATCGAAACAGAATGAAGCCAAGCGACGTCGATTCTGGTATTGGTCAGGCTCAGGTCGGATTTTTTCTTCTAATTTTCTATTTTTAAAGTTTTTATTTTTTCAGACTTCTCAGGGCAAGGATGACGCAGCGGCAGCGCGCAGACAACAAGCCGAAAACCAGGAGGCCGCCAAAAACTCCATGCTCTCGCAGGTCAAAACTAAACAAATTTCGACCTATGACTTCATAACTCTGCCATCTCTTATTTTTCGGCATCGGATATCAGCGTTCTTATCGTTGATTCTGAACTCTGACATCTTTTTCCGAATTTATTGAGTTGGATTCCGAGTTCCAGCATAACGAACTCTGACATCTCATATTTCTTTTGACTTCGGATATCAGAGTCGGTTGTCGATGACAAAGTTTTTGAAAACAAAGATGCCTTTTTAGATTCTGGACCAGCAGGCGCTCGTGAGGCTGAGCAATTTAGCGGCCGCGAAGCCGGAAAAGGCCCAGATGGTTGAGGGTGCACTCATCAATATGGCTAGGTAAGGGAGATGACAAGCAGGCAAAAATAGAAACGACAAAAAAAAACTAGGCAACAATTTTAAAAATTATTTTTAAAAAAACCGAAGAAAAATAATAATAGGAACAATTTGGATGGATAATTTGGGGGATAATGACAAACTCGACACCAACAAGAAAACGAACAACAATTGAACAATGTTCAGAAGAGGTCAGCTCGCGGGCAAAATGTCGGACGAGGCGCTCAAGCAGTTCATGGAGCGCGTCTCTCAGCAAACGCAACGCACCACCACTGTCAAGGTAAACAACAAACCTAAAAATCGGACTCTGAAGCCTTTCCACAAAAATCCGAGAAATGTTATTTATAACCTCAATTATTTTTCTCGAATTTTTTGAAGAAATGAGATAAAAAAAACTAGTTTAAAAAGAACAAAGAACGTTACGATGCTGAATTTTCAGTTCGATCGTCGTCGCAATAATCTTGACTCTGACGACGACGATGACATGTGAATTCTGGAGCCTGACGACGTGTCAAACCAAGTCAACCCGCAAAGTGCCTGTACATATAAACTGCCAAGCTCTTCCTGGTAATTTTTCAAGTTTAAAATCATATATTTGTTGCAAAGCTGTTTTTGCTTTCTCAAGGTTTAACGAGATTTGAAATAAAATAGATTTGCTTTATTCATTCTATGAAAATTCCATGTTCGACTCTATACAAAGATAAAACTCCAGAATCTAAGAAAAGAAGCTCGGTTTCATCTATAAAATGGTAAACAATACTGATTTAAAGCGTGGTTGTGAATTTTTTAAAGTCCAATAGAGTAAGATATTATGCTGAAATGCACGGCTTTACATTCTTTTAAATCTGACATAGTTCTAACACCGGTTATTTTAGGTTACCTAAAAGTGATAAAATTGATAATTTTTCATGAGATTTTTGGAAAGTTCAGTGATTTGAAAAAGAAATTTGTCAAAAAATTGAATTTTCCAAAGTTATTTTTCACTATCATCCACAGAGAGTTGCTTCAGTTTTTCGACCTCGTATCGAAGTTGGTTGAAGTTCGGAGGCGGCGTGAGAAGGTCTGAAATGAGGACAACTTCGGAAACTTCGAGAAATTTCAAATGCGCTTATCAATTTCTTTTACTCTTCCCCCTGTTAAAGAAGTCGATTTAAAAATGATATGAAATTTTGTTTGCAAAACCAAAAACTCCACCCGCCCTCAATACTATTGATTTTTTCGATTTTTCTACCATCGCTCGCGAGTGGAAGTGGAGTTTTGGGAGGTGAGGGTAGAGGGGTCAGGGCTCCCACCAACAATTTCGCCAGAAATTGGTCGAATTGCTGGAACGAAATCGAGTCGTGCAGGGTTTCGAGACTCCTCAACGGGGGCCAGAAACGCTTGATCTCTGAAAATTCAGAATTCAAAGATTAAAAAGGATTTTTGACATCCTCGATATTTATTGGGCTTGTAAAGTATATGAGATTATATAATTATTATTTTCTTCAAATCTAAAAATAATTTCGAGTCGGTAAAAATCGACGTCAATGCTAGATTATAAAACCGAAGAATATATGAAATCCATATACCGTACTCCCTCTAATTGAAGGAAATGCCCTTCTATTTTTCAAACCACCATAACTTCTCATCTAATGATCGTAATCACTTCAAATCAAGACCACATCCACTCTATGGACTCAAAAGAACATTATAAACACTTTCGGAGATTATTTGCGAAGGCTAATGTGTAGTTCTGGCATTTTAAGGGTGCCCTACAATTAGAGAGAATACGGTAATTGGATATTTAAAACGTGTGTCGTTTGGGCTTTCAATCCCTAAAGAAATCACAAATGTCTCACCTCCCACTGTAATGCAGTCCCCGGCTGCGTAGGTCTGCAGTCTCGGCTCGCTCGAGGATCGAGCGATAACCGCAGTGGAAAGTACGGCCGTTCCTGCCGAGGAGTAGTCTAAAAAAAATGTTGAAAGTCAATGTTTAGCGATTTCTATTTTCTGACCTTTCTCCCCTTTTCTTTTCGACTTGTCCTGCGATTCGCTTTTGCCCATGATCACATCCGTAGAAATTAGACAGTTCTGGACGCCGGTGTTTCCTGAAAAATCCATTTTTCGCTTCAAAATTTTCTGAAAGTCATTTTTAAAGCTTTTTTTTCGAAATTAAATAACAAAAAAATCGACCTGTCAAAAGATTGACCGTATGGTGCTTGAATCTGTAGGGGAATCGGGATCTTCTTGCTGAAAAAGTCATTTATTTTAAAAGAAAGAATATATAAAAGCCACCTTTATCCTCTCCAGAAATCGGCGTGCTTGCAGTTATCGGTTCACTTTTGCTCTTTGGGCCAGTTTGGGCTTGTCCCGCTCCACTATCCCTCCTCTCTTTCCTGAAATCAAATGCATGGTTGATTTAAAGTCAGAGTGAACTTTAACGCCAGAGTTAAATAGTAATGAACACGGCACCTATCATCCTCTTCTTTGATCGAGTTCATGGCTCGCTTCGTTTCATCTAGCAACTCTTTGACCCATTTGCCCCGACTCGCTCCGACCGTTGCCTGGTGATCTTCTTCCTCGACTATCTGAAGAAAAGTATTTTTCAAATTTGATTTTTCTCAAACAAATCACCAGATTCCCGACTTTCGAAGGAGTTGTTATTGGAATCGAAGCCAAGGCGACGCTATTCTTGCCCCAGTCCTCCCTGGGTTTGTCGCCTTCCTGAAAATTTTCATTTTTTCCGAAAGAAATCGAAGAAAAACCTCCATAGCCTTGGTCTCTCCTGCAGTCACCAATCTTTGCCGCTTTGTGGTTTTCTCGTCTGGAATTATTATTATTTTTTATTTTAAAATAAAAAAATACCTTTCGGATGGACTTCTTCCAGAGCGACCAAATTCACAGATTCCGTATCGTTCAGATCATCTTCCGAGTCATGATGACTGGATTTTCCGGGGCTCGCGATTAAGCTGAATTTTTCTCTTCAAAATTTGAAACGCCAAAATTTAATTTTTCATTTTTCCGAACTTATAAAATCTTTTAAAATTTTATACCCCGAAGTTTCTGCGGCTTTTTCCGAAACGTTGCTGGAAATGGAGAGATCGTCGTTACTCATGGGAGCCACAAGTAGTGAAGTCGTCAAAGTATTCAGCGTTTGTGCATTTTGAATTGAACTGCTTGAAGCTGGCTGGATAGGATTTGGTGGGGTCGAGTTATTCAGAGAAGAAAAAAGGCTGCTTCCAGAATTCGTGCTTCCAGAGGACTCCTGGAAATTTCTGGGATCATTGGGAACTTATAAAACTTGAAAAAACTCCTTTTTCGAAGCTTCTAGAATATTTTTGTGAATTTCTGGAACCATGTCTAAGAGATGTTTGTGAACTTTTAAAAACTTGTTTTGGAAATTGCAAAAACCTGAGAAAAATACCTTTAACATATCGGACGGGCTGGAACCTCCAGAGGTCGCTGTAGAATCCGCGCTAACTGTCATGGTCACCGGTGCGGGATTCTGGCCCTGGGACTGGTTTTGCGAAGAATTATTTCCCTCTCTCGACTGAGTTTTAGAGACTTTGCTGAAAAATTCTGTATTTTTAAAAATTCAAAAAACTACAACTTGGAAACAGACAACAAACCTTCAAGTCGTGCGAAATACTATAGGAGGAAAAGAACCTTTTCGACAAGTTCTTTACCAAATTTGGCATGTTTTGAGGGTGTGGTATTCAAAAGCAGCAAAAAGTTCTTATTTTTAAGAGCTGAAAAAATTGCTACTTCAGTCGATTCTCGTAGATTTTCTCCTTTTCCGTGAGGAAGCAAGGGTAGAGTCCGGGAGAAAATAGGAGCTCGATGTGGAATCGGTCTTTTTCATCGATGTCGGACCGTGAATCTTCGTAGACCATCAAAACCACCTGCAAGAATTAAAGCTACCGTAATCTCAAGGGTTTTCAAAATTATGAGGAAGGAAACATTGTTTTGGAAATTAACATAAAGTACTACAGTAATCTTAAATTTCTATAAAAAAAAGATAAACCATACCTGAGTCATGTAGTTGAACTCGGTCACTCCAGACAAGAAACTCAACGCTCTCTGCCACTTTTTGTCGTCGGGCTGAATTTTTAAATTTAAAACTCTATCATGGCAAATTTTAAATCATCAAAAAATGAGAAAAATTTTATGCTTACATTGCAAAATCCTCCGTATCTGATGAGGTTCATCAAGGTGTGAATATGACTTTCTGACGTGAAATACAGGCGAGTTCTGACATGCCTCAGAGGGGTGGCTATACCTTGCGAAGCCCTAAGGTTTTTTTTAGAAAAAAGATTAAGGGATAAAAATTAAACCTCGGATCCAGTCTGGTCTGACTTTCATCCTCTTCCGAACTTTCCAGGCATCGGTGAAGGTCGTTTCGAATCTTCTTGAGAAGAGGAGTACAGACTCTTTGGGCCACCGCGATTTTGTTGTCCCTTTTGATACCGTATTCCTGAAATATTTTTTCCTGATTTCTTGAGGTCGGACTAGTATTTTTATTTCGATTTTGAGTATCCTACCTGAGGCACCACGATATCGGCCATGTTTTTGACGCAGAGGTACATCCTTTCGAATTCGCCTTCGTTGTTGATGCACAACTCAGGATTGTGCTCCATATCATACTGAAATGCAAATTTTTTGAAAATTCTAAATTAAAGAAAATAAATTGCAATTTTTAATAATCTTGAAAATACCTTGATGTTATCGTAGATGTCCGGTATCTTGGAGATGTCGTACTCGATCTCGCCGCTTTTGTTGACCCTTCTGAACTCCCTCAATTCTTTGTTCCATCGTCTTTCGGCCAAATCCAGGGTCTCTGACAGGTACAGGGAGTGGCTTTCCGCTGAAAAACGCTATTTCTTGATTTACTATGGGATCTTTTCTTACATTTCTAAAAGACAATTTTAAAAATAGATAACAAATGGTTGATTTTTCCAAAAAAAAACTCAAATTTTCCTTACAAGGCTTATTCATCTTGTGCCACTTGATGACATCGCACATTCTCTCGACGTAGCTCGCGATTTCGTGGCACATCTTTCGAGGGTTTTTGATGAACTCCATCGCATTTGTGATCGATTTCAGACCGTCTGGATTCAGTTCCTGGTAATCTTCCGGGGTGAAATCTCGATCAACCTGAAAATCGAACTTATTCAATATTTTTCAAAAGTATAACATTTTCGAATAATTTCATTTTATTTGAGAAAAAGTTGGCTAAAATAGCTTCCTTTAACTTCTCGTCTTATTCAGAAAATGTTGAAAAACTAGTTCTGTACCTGAAGCGCCTTGTGCAGGTATCTTTTCAATTCAGTTTGATATTCGCGAGCTTGAAAATCGTCGTCCAAAAGTCCGTCAGTATTTGCGGATTTCACCATTTGAACCAGAATCGGGGTTAGCTCTCCTTCAAGAGCGAGCATTCCCTGAAATTTCGTTCCCATCATTTTTGCTCCCAAAATTGTGTCCCCGGTCTTTTTCACCTTAGCAAAAGCGGCCGCTGTAGTCTGGACCCTGCCTTCGTCGGAAGCGTAGATTTTCAAATCGTGTCGATAAGTCGAGTGCAATCTCAAAAAGCCGAGGCCCTAAATTTGAAATTTCGAATTAAAAAAAAAATTATACCAGTTCTCACTAGATAAATAAGGGATTAATAAATTTCCAACCTGCGTATCTTCAGGCGAGCTTTTCCCATCTGTTCTTCTGATTCCTGGGTAAAGAGTTCGGAAAAGTTTTCCGAGGGCTTCCGCTTGAAGGTTGCCTGAGTTGAATATTTAAATCAAAATCTCAAATTTTAAGAAATGACTTTTTAAAAATATTTTTGAAGATAAACAAATTGAATTTTACCGGCTGTGGTTAGTTCTCCGCCCCATTTGAGAATGAGCAAAAGCGCCGGGCCTTGCTGCGTTGATTCTTCATCAGAATTTTTGATCTGAATTTTGAAATTCGTTTTTTTTCGTCTTTCAATTTTAGCCCTGACCTCTCTGGCCTTCAGGTACTTGAGTTGGACCTTTCTGTTGATACCCGAAAAGTGGCCGTACCTGAAATTTGAAGTTCACATATGACGTTATTCTCCAATTATATTCGTGATATGCTGGGATAAAAGTGGGCGAGGCTAGCTAATTTTAAGCGTCTTGCTACAAAGGGGATTTGTTTGTCATATCCATTATAAGGCAGGCTACAGAGATTTAGACAATTTCTATAAGACGAGATAACTTTATTGAAATCTGATCACTGTAGTGCCAAAGGATAAAAATTTGACAAGAATCTTTATTTTTTCTTCGAATTTTCAAATTTTACCTGACTTTCAGGGAGCAATCACAATTTTCTTGGTGCCTATTTCAGTAGTTTTTCGGTTTGTACAATTTTTACATTTTTAGTCCCACCCGCTTTTTCCAGGAGTAGCAAATTTTGAGAATTTTCATCCTCGCTTACATCCCCTTCCGAAGATAGGACGGATTTTCTCCTTGCTGCTGTTTGGTGATTGACAGAGAGGAAAGTTGTAGCGGGGTTTTCAGGTAGTGAGGAAACTTGAAAAACGGGGCATTCGTGGGGCGGGCTTTTGAAAATTTCAAATACGGGCATTTCGAGGATCGGATTTTTAAACTCTCGGGAAAATTCGTACATTTCCAAGACGGTGCGGATCTGGTCCCAGGTCTTGATATCCTCCTCGACAGCCTCTAGCTGCCTTTCCACGAGAGTCTCGTTTTCCTCGTTCGCCGATTGTTTCAATTCTTCCATCAATCGGCGGCGATCGCCCTAGAAATATTTGCATCCAACGCGATTTTTTCAAAAATTATGATTAAACAAGGCGCAAATATTGATTTTGTTTTTCTGAAGATATAGATTTTACCTGTTTCTCTGACAAAATAGCCCTGGCCAGATTCAGGACCTGGTTGAGTTGATTTGGTTTCTTCAACTTCACTTCACTCTTTTTCGGATTCCCGTGTTCTCGGAATAATTGGAAAAATCTAGGGTCATTCACTACGACCTGAAAAGCCATCATTTCTGAAAAATTCCAAATTCCGAACCTTCATTTTCTGCTTGGGCGTTCTATCTCCGTGTCGAATAATCGCCAAGACGCACCGGAGTTCCATCAGTTTGCCAGATGGCGTCGATACCAACGGTGGGTCGTCTGAAAAAGTGGTATGAGTACCAAAATGATAGCACAAGTGCTATCGAAAATGGTAGCAAAGTGCTTACCTCCAAGTCCCAAATCCAAAAGAGAAGGTGGCTCCAGGCCTCTGGGGATTTTCACGTTCGACTGCATCAGGTTTCGAATGATCATGTTGCCGAGAATCTTTGCGGTGTCCTAAAATTAGAATATTTTAAACTAAAAATATAAAATTGCAATTTTTGAAGAAGATTGAAAATTCGCACCTCATAATATTTGGTGGAGGTTTTCACGAACGAAAATCCATTCACGTCGCACACGAACGATTTTCCATTGGCCCTCAATAGGTCGAATCCACACACGGTTTGCTGGAAATTCAATTTTCATCCCTTTTCAAAAATTTCGAATTTTAGCCGTTTTCAACAATCCCATTTTCGTCTTTTCAAATTTTAAAACCTACCCCGAAAGCTTCCACAACTTTTCTCGCGATCAACTTCTCCTTGTGGGTCAAAATCACCGGATATCGGACCTGAAAATTCAAAATTTGAGAATTTTTTCCCTAAAATGTTACCTCTTTCCCGTCAGCGTCTCTCTCCACTTTGCCGTCCAGCCCCGGGGCTTTTCTAGCTTCAGCGTGAGCGTAGTACGGTCCTACCGCGTAGACCTGAAATGTCGAAGTTTTGAAAGATCAAGAAAAATAACGGCAGAGCCTAAAAAGATTCCACCTCCCTCGTTGAAAAATGGGACCTCTTTAAGTCAGGCAATTTTTAATAACGAACCTTGACATCGGTACCGTCTGCTGGAATGAAATCCTCGTAGATATAGGACCCGTTATGCCTCACCGAACTCTCCGCTGAATACCAGGAACTGCGGTTGTTAATCTGAATAAATTTTAAAAAATGAAATTTATCCCCAAATTTGTTTTGAAGTCTTTCCAAACTAGGACAAAATAGTGCTCGCGTTAGCTTTGGGGTCAGACAAATTTAATTTAAAAATCAGAAATTCATTTTAGAAACCAAATATCATGTTATGCTATTTCCAAAATGCGCGTTAAATTCTCTAAGGGTTTGTGAAAAGTTGCACACAGGAAGGGAATTATTAGAATTGCACGCTCAAGCATTGCTAGACATCCAAAACTCAGACAAAATCAGAAGTTTTAATCTTCCAAAAATCTTATTTCTCCAAACTTACATGTTTCGCTTTTACGGTTTTGCCCTTTATAGACATAGTTCCCTATAAATTTCAACTGTTTTTTCTTAAAAACTAGAAATAACTCGCTTTAAACCAGCGCGCAAATTAATGTGATTAGTTTCACGGAAAATGGTGCTGAAATTCAAAAACTTATCGACACATTTCCACGTTTTCTTGTTCGATTTTTGAGATACAATTCACTCCATCATGCATAATTTTCTGAGGACTTTTTTCGATTTGCAATTTTTAGCTAAAGATAAAGATGTTTTTAACTATTGAGCTCACGATCGAGAATTTGTAACTTGTTTGAAGTCTGACCTTCCTGAAAAGTCTTTGTGATCCCCCTCCCGCGCCAGGTGGGTAGTAGATGTAGATGTTGTGATCCTCGGCGGAAATGGGCTTCTCCACAAAGGGCTTGTTGAACACCAGACCATTCACCTCGATATGGTCGGGATGCTCCACGAGGATTCCGTCTAATTATGGGTAATTAGGGTAGTTAAACAGATAATTTTGGCAATTATTTCGAGTTAATTAGGCAATTAGTTGTTCAAGACCTTATATTTCCACTTATTGATATGTTGCTTATTACAGATAACTTAATTAGAGTAATTAGCCCGGGTTAATTAATGCGTAATAAAATATCTACTTAATGACTTAATTACCCGGCTCATTCGGATCTCCTCTCATCAAGACCCCATGTCTCGGATGCTCAATGCCGGCCAAAGCCAGAGTTCGGAACACCTTTCGACGGTCGAGCTGGAAAAGAGTAAAAATTAGATTACGCAAATTTTTAAGTTTACCAAATCGTACTGTCTTTTCAGATCGTTGATCACATAGGGTTTTCGGAGTTCCATGTATTCGATTGCCTGAAAAGAATAGATATTTTAAAAGTTAAGAAAGATACAAATTTAACTTCTAAGAAAAAAGGTAAAATAAATTCCGCACGAATTAAAAATAAATACAAAAATCGGAAATTTAAAAAAAATTGAAACCTTATGCAACGGAAAATCCGTCGAGTGAAACGAAATCAGACAATGACACAGAGGCCACTCTTCAACCGGGTTGTTCAGAATCATTTGCTCGTCGAAAATGAAGTAATCCAGGTAGTCCTGAAAATGGAGAATATATGAAACCCTTAAAATGGATATAAAACCCCCTACATTATAGCAGTCGACAATCTTGGACATGATAGCTCGCATCGGCTTACTCGTGGCCTTTCGATTCATCGCACAGATTCCGATAAGAATCTGGAAAATACGGTACTTTACAGTGTCCTTTAAAAACCACCCTTACTTTTCCATTCGACGAAGACCCGGGAGCATTTTTGGCGGTGAAAGCCTCGCGGCTAACGCTTTTAGACATCGCGGTGACCTGACAACTAAATTTGACTCGATTGTAAAACCAACATCAAATTTCACTATCAGCCAAAATAAGCTCCCCGAAAGGAGGGAAACTATAAACTAAGGCTCTTATCAAAAGGCATGCAAAAGGGGAAAAGAGGATTATCGAGTCTTTCGTTCTTTAGTTTCCGAGCATTGACTAAACGCAGGACGCGGTGGCGATTTTGGAAATTTCCTAGGACTAACTCGAAAAAATGCAATAAGGACAAGTTTAGGAGGATTTTTCTTCCACATTTTTGTTCAAGTTAGACCTGTCAAAAATAACAAAGAATGCAAGTGTTGTCGATACTGTTCAGTGCCTTTCAAGCATTAGAAATGAGAAACATTGAAAAAGAAAATCGATAAAAACAATTTATTTCAAATCTTTAGTTTTCGGTAAATAAAAGTCAATAAATAGAATTTTTCATCGTCCTGCATTTAAGCGGCAGTTTTCCTGAGCAAAGCGTTGAGTTGGTTCATGCGGTTCTCCAAAGCACCATGTTGGCTCGCCAGTATGGGGTGGCTTCTGAAAATTAGAATAGAATTATTTTAGAAATTAGAAGAAACCCTCTAAATAATGTTTCAGAAAACGAGAACAATCATAAAATTATAGTTAAAAAATCAAGTCTACAGTAGTCTTTAATCTTGCGACAGTTTTCAAACCTGATAGAAAGATGCAGCAAGTATCCGAGCTCGATGTGGCTGAATTTGTCTCTGTGAGCGGCCATCGCCCCCAATAAATCATCCGGCTCATTTGTAAGAAGCTCGAAGAAGGATCTGAAAAATTATAACTTAAAAAATACAAATTTAATTCTAAAATAAAAAGAAACTAATTACTTTGCTCTGTCTAACTCAGCCTCTCTCCTTGCCGTAATCTGGGAAAGTCTCTGCTGAACTCCCCAAACATTTCGACAGGCCCTTTTCCGTCCGGCTTCAGAAAGTCGAGGAATGTGTTGGCTGAAAATATTTTTATAATACAAATTTAAAAAAAAAATTAAAAATAACCTCGAATGTATGAAAATCGCCGCGCACAAGTGTCCCAGGCCGTCGAAAATGTACCGTAATTTTGGCTGGGACAAAATTGCCAAAAGTAGTTTGTTGAAAGCGTGCAGTTCTCGACCTAGTTCGACTACCTAAAAATAGGGAAAAATGAATTTGAAAAAAAAAATATTTTTTGCAAAAATCTGAAGAAAATAATTTTAAAAAATTATTCTTTCCGATAAAAAATATTCAGGATAAATTTTAAAATAAGGGAAAACTAGAAAAATACAAATTCAGACCTCAGGATCAACCTCGTCATGGCTTGATGGTCGGTTTGCTGTAGCTAAGGGCAGGAGGTGGTAGAAACAATGAACTCTCAGCTCCAAGTGGAGCATCAAAAGGCAGGAATCCGAAATCGACTCGAGTCTTTTCACGTACGACATAATCGCGTCCAGGGCTACGACCTGAAAACTCAAATTTTAACATTTTGTGAAAAAAATCATCCCGAAAATATCAATTTTTGTTCGAATTTTAGAAGATAAAAAAAAAAAATCCTACATTTGTGCTCTCTTCGCCCGTACTGGAGTGGATCCGTAGTTTGACCGATTTCAGCTGATTTCTCAGGAAGGAAGGCAGACTTTGGACCAATTGACGGATCTGAGAAAAATAACTTGGATTTTTTCGGCCCGAAATTTCAAAAACCTGCTCCGCTATCCATCGCAGACTTTCGTGCAAGAGTGCCAGGGATTTCACGTCACTCATGTCGGAAATCAGCTCTGAAAGTTACAAATTATACGAATTTTAAACACTTGTAGAGGGTGCCCCCTTAAAATTTTTCAATGGCATCCTTTTTCAAACAACTCACCAGCTTTATCAATCCGTTTTTGCGTTCCGAGGTTTCCAATCAGAATTTCGGATTCTCTTTCGTTTCGTTCGCCGATTTCTCGCTCGCTTTCAACCGCGGGTGTTGCGGGTGTGGTCGCCGGGAGTTGATCTGAAACTTTTAGGCTACTTTTCAGAAATTCAAATTTGAATTACTGTAGCTCATGCTAGTCGCGGCTAGTTGCCAGTTTGGAAGGCTCATCAGAAGTCGGGAAATATCTTCGTCGGCCACCCACGCCGCAGAGATTTTCTTCCTTCGCCCATCTCCGGTTGAGGTTGGGGTTACCTGGAAGATCAAATTTTTAAAATCAATATTTTCTCTCGTTTTGGCGTAAAAATCAATACTAGCACTCCGTCTACCTCAAAAAATGTAAATTGCGTTGAAGGAATAAAAATCCACCTTTTCATAGGCCATTTGCATGTTTCTGCAGTACTCCTGAAGGAAGAGGATCCATAATGCGACGAATCTCTCGGCATACATGTCGATTGAGACAATCAAATTGCGGACTTCCTTGCAAAGCTCGAACATTTTCTCCGCGGAGGGCAGGATTTTGTTGTTGTTGGTTGGCACGTCAGTAGATAGGTTATTTGTGGCTTGTTCCATGCGCTCTTCCATGTTTCTCCTGGAAATTTTTAAAGATAACACATTTTAGTAAAAAATAAAATTAGAAAATTCTATAGAAAACTGCTTCAAAAAGTGAAAATAATATCTTTGAAAATATATTATTTAAAAAAGCTAGAAAAAACTTATTTTAAGGACCAATCAACAAACTATGATTCTTGAAAGAAAACAAAAATAGGATCTAAAAAAGATCATATTTTACCTGACTCTATCGACGAACATCTCCATGACAAAGCTATGGACGTATCTTCTCAAAGGACAGGGATTTTGCCCTGTCGAGCTTTCCACAGAATCGATAATTTTTCGGAGGTGGGGGAAAATCGGCACGATGTTGTACGGGGTTGGGGAACAAACGACTCTTGACGCCTAAGATCAAATTTATAAAAATGATGAAAATGGTTAAAACTGATTATCTTCCAAATAAAGGTTATTTTTTTATAACATTTGAAAGAAATAAAGAAAAACCTGAGAATGCGCGGCACTCGAAGCGCCTCCGAAGGCGGCCGCGTCGAACCGAAAGAGCATTTGCTCGGACGAGTCAATTGCCTCTTTTGTAGATGAACTTCCCGAGGCTGTCGAGGAAATGTCCAGATGGTCCGAGACCAGAGTCTGAAAAAATATTTTTTCTGAAAATGGAAAATGAAGAAATACACTAAGAGTTTGTCTTTAGGAAAAAGCTACAGTAGGAAAGAATTTTTCGAAAGAAGCTTATATTTAATTTGAAAAAAAAAAATATTTCGCACCTCAATAGCGGCCTGAATCGATTCCCAAAACGCTGTTAGAATTCGAATATTCGGCTTGGAAATGGACGTCGCGACGATTTCATCCAGAAGTGCGTGGGCAGAACGGGACGCCTCTAGTTGGGCTACTATCTTAATTTTTTAAAATTAAACAAAAAAAAATAAATTGACAAAAATTAAAAAGAAAAAATCCCACCATCTGCATAAGCTGGGCCAAGTGAGTTGAGTCTCCCTCAATTTGATCACAGCTAGCTCGGACCCTCATTAATTGAACAGAGGCGGCCACCTGAAATAATCAAATTCCTGATTTCAAACTCGGAATTATCGTTTCAGTCAAGCTAGGTGAAAATTCGTGTGTCAAAAAATAGCGAGAAAAAGCGAATGACACAGGAAATTGCATACCACTCTTTCTATTGTCCCACGCTGACTCTTTCTCAGCGCTTTAGCCTCTCTCTTCGCGCATTTCTCGCAAGACGCTCTTTAACCCACAAACTCACTTAATTTGACCGATACAATAAATTTGGTCTTAAAATAAAATTTTTATATAAAATCAAGCTTAGTCTCAAATCTAAATTTATCTCAAGATCAAGACCCTAGCTTTAAAATAAATTTAGCCTAAGGGTTAAATAGTTTTCGGAATATTTTACCTGTTTCTCGATCTGACTCCTCGCCAGCGAAGCCACTGTATTCAAATCCACATCTTCTCTTTTCAGCTCGATGATTGCTGCGACCATTCTGGATAATCTCGAGGCTAACGATTCAGCCGAAGGTGGAGATGACATCTGAAAAATTGAATTTTGTCAGATATCCCCTTTAAAAAACTTTTTTTTTCTAATTTAGAAAGTCTGTTTAAAATTAAAAAGACCCTTTTTTGAAAGATATCATTTGCCTTAGAGAATTTTGAAAATATCTCCTCAAAATTTATATAATACTTTTTTCTATCTAAAAAATTAGTGAAAAATATGCCTATTTTTCCAAAAACCCGACCTTTTTGTAAAGTTGAGCACACAGCTCGTTTTCCTGGATTTTCAACTCGGGCAGCCCGCGGATCAGGTCGAACATTTTCGACTCGAACGGGTCGACCACTACGAGTTTGACGATTTCATCGATGATTTTCGAGAGCAACACATCGGAAAGCTCCAGAATTGTGATCCGCAGTCCACTCAGGCCCTCGATTATCTGAAAGGTTAGAAGAAAGTGGAGCCGGGAACATTTTCTTCATAATCAGAGAACAAATGTTCATCATTGAGAGAAAAAATGAAATTGGAAACATTTTACTCCAAAAGCAGCATAAAAATTCCATTATCTTGTGATTTTTTAAAACTACCTTGAATTTCCCGTCGACCAGTTCCAGGGATGAAGAAACTGCGTTGGCGGCCTCTTGAAAATTTGCCTTTGAGATTTCCTGCTCGATTTTCGTGGGGGCCTCTTTTAGTTTTTCTAGTTGAGCGTAGATGTCGCAAATGTGCTTTTGCTCGGCGTTTTCGACCCAAAGTTTTCTAAAATAAAAATGTTTTTTTTTTCTCTCAAAAATAAACCCTGGGGTTTCTATTTCCGATAATCCTCTGAAGGGGACTTCTAATAGAGAAAATACGGCGGTAGTTACAAATCGACTATATCTTTAACCCCAATTTCAAATCAAGTGAATGTCCAAACATATTCTGACATTCTAGTTTGACTTATTTATGATTATAGTACCTGAGATCGTCTCTCCGATTCTCCAGCAGCTTTTTGCAGTTGAACAGAGCATTTCGGACGTTCGTCAAGCGCTCGCGACAGTCTGGAAGTTCGGATATTTTATTTGTTATCCTTTTATAGAAAAAATTGGAAAAACACCCTTGTAAAAATTATAATGTTTTAATGACTCACTCGTGACCCTAGTCGAAACCTCTCTGAACGAATCCACGCACTGCTCAACGTCCTGTTGGTGGTTTTTCACGAGTCGATCAATTCGTTCCGACGATTCTTTGAAAGCCCTTTCCAATCTGAAATGAAATCCAATTTAAAGCAAACAATTACTTTCAACTCTGGACTCAAACAGTTTTAATTAAAATTTTTTCTTTTAAATTGGTACCTGGCGACTTCGAATTCCTTCTGATCTTCCGACGCGGTATTCGTGATCTTCGAGACGATGTCGATCAGAAACCCGGTCTAAAATGCTATCTTCATCCAGGGCTTTTTAAATTCTCGTATTCTAGAACCAACAATTAAGATTTTTAAATTTTAGTCCAGGAATTTTGCACAGTCCCTACCTGGTGACCCCCAGACATCCCAGAGTTGGGGCCTCCAGCCGCTGGGCGGTAGTTCCGTCGCGTCGGAGTCGGTCTTGACCCGTCAGACATAATTCATCTGGAAAAAGTCGATTAAAATTTCAGAGGAACCAGCAAAAACGAGAGATTTCGCGGAAGGCGGAGAGCAAAGGCATAAAAAGAGGCGAACGGCCTTTACCCAGTGTACTCGCCATCGCTTCACCTCGGTTCGCCTTTGAATGTGCTACCGTACCTCTAACCCCATATTTTGGCTAGAATCTTACTATCAAATCAATAAAACCAAGGAAAAGCTTGATTCTGCATTTTTTCTTTTGTTATTTCGATGATGAATAAAAACATTTGCCACTTGTTTATCCATTTCTTCCGAATATCGTCCATTTTTTCAACTTCTTCATATTCAAATCGCGCAATACGGTCGTTTTCTACAAATTCTTCTCAACATTTTCATTTTTTTAATTTCAGATATCGTATCTCAAATAATGTCCGTCTAAATCGGACAAATCTCGACGTCTAAATCGTCATCCTCACAGGAAGACAGATTGAGACCTAGTGAGAAAAGACTGGTACGTTTCGTGTTTGAATGAAACCTTTCCGGTCAATTGAATATTTAGGAACTGGCAGATGGCGATAAAGGAAATGATGGCTCCACGAAGACGAAGAATCTTCGTAAGTTGTTCCTTGAACTCGAATTATTATCTGAACTTAAAAACAATCATATTATTTTTTGCCATCTGAAAATATCTTTTTAGAAAGAAAGTGATTTAAAAAAATTATATTTTTTCTTCTTTTCTAAATGACTAATGTTTTCAGCCGCCACTACTCCCGCTCCAAAGAAGCCCGCTAACAAGGGAGGCAGAAAGAAAGAGCCGGTGGACCTGTCACAACACCAGTACAACATCGATGCGTTCTTCCGTGAACCTAATGCTGAAGCGGTAAGTTTAACATTTTCATAATAAAATCTAGACAAGAAAACGTAATTATTCTGAATGGACTCTGCCTGTTTCTGGACAAAATGAGTATTGCTATCCTTTTCATTGGCTCTACGTCTTTTTTTAATCTCTTCCTCCCACACTATTTTCGTTGCGTCGCTCACACCACTCTTTTTGCCCAGAGACAGGTAAGGGCCATCTCAGGAATAATGGGCAGTAATACCAAAACTTTCATTGAAAAACTATAAATTATAGCAATTTAGCAGATACTCCAAGAGGTTCTTCTCGATCTCGCCAGAGTCAAGAAAGTGCGCCGATACCACTGCAACGGCACCACCAAGGGCAGAAAGTGCACCGTGAAGTTCGATGACCCCGATGCTGCTGCGAAACATTGTGCTGAGGAGCACAAGGCAGAGAACCGAAGAGGGATCACATTCACGGACAAGATCAAGGTAAGAATCGTTAGATCATTGAAAATCATTTTTGAATTTTTATGAAACACCTAAACGATTTTACAAGCCAACATCTTCTTAAAAATGATAGTTTTTATCGAAAATTTAAACATTTGCCAACCTGAATGTCACTCAGCACATTTCTCGAACCGTCCTCGTTAAATCCGGAATAGCCGATCGTGATGATCAGGAAACAGATCACTGAAAATAGTTTCATTCTTTTAAAATTTCATATTTCCTAAGAAACCAACCTTCTTTTTCTAAAAAAAAAAACGCCCTTTGAAATACTGTCACTAGAAATTTATTAAATATCAATATTTTGTTTTCAGGTGTGTGTGTGTGTGTGTGTGTGATTGTGTGGCGGGAAGCGATGTTCGTCTACCTCCTCGTGGTGCTTTCTGGATATCCTGCAAAGGATAACTGAGCGACGAACAACAATCTATTAAAATATTATTCTCATTTTATTTGAAATTTGAAATAGACAATAAATTATTTATTTAACTAATTAATAAATGAATAGTTCAAAAACTAAAAAAAATTCATAACCATGCATGCTCTAATATTTTCATCTTCGCACTTACTTACCTTTCAGATAAAATCACGAAGAATCATATCGTTTATGCTCTGCTATTCTCGTGATTAGATTCTGTAATCAACAACAAAATTTAATAATTAAACTTCAAATTTTCAATTTAACCTGGAATAATTACTGTAGTTTGTTTTATTTCAGAAGAAACAATAGATTAATTCCGACAAGAAGCAGCAATAATCAGAATCTATCAATGTCGCGTCATAGTATCTTCGAGGTGCAATCAAATTCTTTTGTACATTAGTCTATTTAATATATCAATTCGTTCATTTGCTAGTAAAATTATTTTTAATTTGAATTTCCCTGTTTTACGTCTTTGCGCTTATATAAATGGCATTTCGAATATAAAATATCAGCTCATATGATATTCTGTGAAAATACTGCTTCTTCATAAATAATAAATCTTGTCTGTAAATCTAAGCACAGAACACAATAAAAACGATAGACTTCTCTTTAATGAATATTTCAAATGGCTACCAAATAAGTGCATATTTATTGAAAAGCAGATCGTATCTTTCACTCATTACAATTTTTATTGATAAAGGGTAAAGTTATTGTTATCTTCAGTTTTTCCTGAAAATATATTATCGAATAATGTATATTTGATATTTGATAATGACAATATTAAATAAAAAGTCTGGTGAATGCTCATTTCTGGAAAGCATTCGCTTCTCATATAATGGAGAGCAAGAGTTAGGAACAAAGAGTATACAGTATTTACTTCCTCACAGTCCATAATATAAAATATATCTTTTCATCAAATATTAATGCAATTTAAACGCCGATGATATTTTCGTATCAAGACGAAAGAATGAAATAAGTTGATTTTCTAATCTTGTTCTAATCCACCTGTCGATTGAAGTATATAAATTGAAGTCTTCTAGAACGTATTAGATAAAGCGCGATAAATTTCGACTCTATTGGCACTTATTAAATTTTCTAACTTTTCAATAATTTTACCTATGGAAATGGAAGGACATAATATTAGCAGTAAGATATATTAATTGAAGGAATAAAAAAATTTCCATAATAATATCACTATATGAAACCTTTTGTAGGGTCTTAATTAGAATATGATATTTCAGAGTTCAATGCTATTGAATCCATTAAACTAGTCGGAGATATGTCCTTGAAGTGGATTATTATCCTCATTATATTTATTTTTCCAATTATTATACCTAATCTACTGTTAAGAATTTCCGACGGCGAATTATTGGAATTAAAGGATGTAATTTGACTTATTTGGCAAATATCATAAAATTATTGTTTATAGGCGCCTTATTACCCAATATATTATCAAATGAGAAAATTAGCAAGTTTCTTTCCGGCTGTGTTAGCTTCATCATTATTAATGCTACTTATCCCGTCTTTTGTAGCTGAATTAGGTTTATATTTTTTGTAATTCGCATTCGTTAAAATTTCTCTATACAGTGGCGATCGAAAATTTTGAAAAATTATCATTATGAATGCAGACTGGTATGTCTCATAATTGCGGATTAATTAGAATGAAACTTCTCACACATGTTCTCCTCTGTTGTAACTTTCTCATTCATTGGGTTATGGAAATATCTTGACTTCCGAACATTGTATTAATTCTCCTAGTATGATTGAGATTTTAGAGATTAGGAGATAGAGTCCATGTTCAACACTCAACATGGAGAGTATACAGGTCCAATAGTACAGTGAGAGGGGGAACAAGAGAAAACAAGCTTGCAGTTAGGTGTCGTTCAGAGAGGAAATAGAAGAGATGGTGCAATTCACTCTCATGCAAGTGCTGGGATTAGCTTATGACTTTTAACATATGGAAGATGAAATAGTAAGTTGTATTTTCCTGTTTTTATTTATTCATGCTGGTCAACTAGACAATTAGATAAAACGGAAATTAGGTGGAATACAGTAGAGTGGGCAGAGTCTGAGTTCTGCCTAGGGGTGGACTGGAGGAACCCTCTAGGTAAGACTGAAAAGGGACTATCATGGCAAGGGGAGGAGCATGCAAAGTTAGAGATGAAAGAGTTTAGGGATAGAGACAATGATCGTAATCATAGTTCGGTCCCGTTACACTGCATATTGAGAGTTCTTGCCAATTTCCACTCAAATTGGTCTACAATTATTGGCCCTACCAGGCTACATTCATAATCACAATTGTTCCAAACTTTCGACCGCCACTGTACACTAATTTTTAGAAAAGTAATTTAGACTTATATAAGGACAACTCTGATA
This sequence comes from Diploscapter coronatus, assembly GCA_964036155.1. Lineage (NCBI taxonomy): Eukaryota > Metazoa > Nematoda > Chromadorea > Rhabditida > Rhabditidae > Diploscapter > Diploscapter coronatus. The sequence goes on along the minus strand of OZ038422.1, from coordinate 48,333,509 downwards.
ATACAATTATTTTTTGGGTAAGAAGTTCACAAATGACGAAATGAGTTCTTGAATTGGAAACGTTTGAAGTTCGGTTATTGTCCTACACTATTTCATAAATACTCTCGATTTAAAACGTCATACTATCGTTTTCTCATTTCATCATATATACAAAAAAACCATTTCATCATTCCATCAATTACAGGTTTACATATTGCTAGAGTCATATTTTGCGATGCAAGTTATCATATGGATGAGTTATTTCCTCATTTTCTTCTTCTTCTTAGTTCCGATAGTGAGTCCAGCCGTAGCATTGCTTAGCATCTGCCTTATTATCCAACGACTCGTGCTCATATATGAACCACCACGACTAACAAATCTGCTTACCAAGTAAGTGAAAAACCATTTGCACTATTAATACAATGAAAATTGCAGGGATAATTTGAAAAGGATCATTCGTGGCATTATGCTGTTTGCGATAATTCTAAATTTAGTATATTTTATTATAATGTTACTTATATATCACTATGAAAAATTTGAATATGGACTAATTCTAGTTGTAAGTTGAAGATATCACGTTTTCAATACTTTAATCATGCATAAAGTATTATGATTATCGAGGCCAAGTCTTCGCTTTTTGAGGGAGAGAAAGAATGCATGAAGTTTTTCGATGTTTCAATCATCATTAATTACCCCGTTAATTGGTTATTAATTTCATGAAACCAAGACACCAATTAGAGTAATAAATGGCGTCGTTGGTTTTTCGAAAAAAAAAAAAAGCACTTGGCCTCTCTAGTTATGATACAATAGGAGACAAAAGTTTCGAGTCACCTATCCTCTATCTCTGTGTCAATGTTTAGAAAAATCGCTTGCACTTCTTCAGATTTGGCTGAAATTTAGTACAATTTCATGTTTTTCACGTACAATATGTTTAAAAAATCCAACTAAATTCAATCAGTTCAAAGTACAAATTTCGGAATTTTTGATGTCGACACAGAATGAGGATTATCCAGCAATTTTGTTCGACACTGTGATAGACCATTCTTACGTTACCTCATCATATTTTATTTGTGATGCATTAGAAATCGCACAATAATTCAACATATTTAGTTAATATCATGCTCATCTTTGGATATTCTGGCTCTTTTTGGATCGCTTCTCTACTTTGCTCTATATTTTAAATTTCGTGATTTGGCAAGAATATCGACAAATCCGCAACATAAATCTGATAATCGAAGGATATTATATACCATGTTACCTTTATGCGTGCAGCACGTAAGCAAATTAATACACAGTTGGTTTATTTGACCTCTTTGGCTGTTAAGCCCGGACATCACAGGGACAGGATGCAAAACCTGATCCGGGATACCCTTTAAGGCCTAACTTTTTAATTGGGCCTTTTCAAATATCAATTCAACTCTAATTCATCGTGTTTATAATATTTTCGAAGAAATGATAATGCATTGAGATTGAGATCAGTGAGAAAAGGATTTAAGGAACATTTTAATCCGAAGAAGATAAACGGGAAACGGTCACTGCGCATCAAAATCTTTGGTGCGCAGTGACATACACCCATTTTGTGGATAGGGGTTACTGGCAGTACAACTAAATTCATTTTTCTATTGAGTGATTTGATTTACGATATTTTAAAATTATATAACTATTTCATATACAGAAATAATCATAAAAATTAATTTAGACATTAACGATCAGCTCGTCAGTATCATTATACTTATATTGTAGTAATTATTTAAAGCACGTTCAAAATGAAACAACTTTAAGCGCCAAGCGTGGATGACATATATATGACCACTTTCATATGTTCACGGATATTTGACGGATGCTTGTCGTGCATAACTATGCCACTTTCGTTTATAGTTGCCAGTCCGAAACGACGCCAGGCCATTAGACGATATTTCTCGAAAATGTATGAAATTACAATGTTAATCGCGTAATTCTGAATTCGACTGATGTGAATTTCAGAAAGAACAATAGACTGAGACCCTTGACGTCCATAATCAGCCGCAATAACCGTAGTAATCAGATTCATTCATCATCGAATCAAAATATAGCTACAATTGCATAATGAATGTCAAATTTCTAACCTCAATGAATGATCTTTAAAAAATAAAAAAATATTATTTCATAAAATGTGCTTGTGATAAGCCTAGCTCATAAATAAAATTTGTCTGTAAATCTAAACACAAAATAAAAAATGCCAGCCTTCTTTCTAGTCAATATGCCAAATTGCTACACATGATTTTATAATCTGTTTCTATATAACGATATAAAACTCATTTTTCAATTTTAAGCTCATTGCATCAAATCATAAAAGAGATAATTCCTCTCATTGGCTCTTCAAGGATTTTACCTGAACACATTAATGGTAATTGTTTTAATTTTCATGCATCTGATTAAATTATGCATACTGATATTTAGACTACACGTTTTCGACTTTATTCTTGTCCAGTCAGACCTAGGGAAAATGATCGTCAGAAACCCCTTGTAACCTATCCCCTATGACTTCTTTTCGTCTCACGAAAGTTCTTCCTAGGTCCAATGCTATACCATTTTGTGGACCAAAAAGCTTGAAAATTCGAATCTATAACGTCACTAAATATAAAATTATAGCTGAATTATAATTAAAAAATATTGTAGAACGATAAACATTTATTCGAGAAATGGATAAAATTTCTGCCTGTCCGGAATGTGACCGGAAGACGTGGATACACCGATGTGTGTAGCGTAAAAATTCAACCAAACGAATAAAAAATTCACTCCGAATTGAGGGACGACCCGTCTGAGGTAAGCGCCAACAAAGATAAACCAGGAAAAATTAGACAGCGAGTACCTGTTTCCAATAACAAATCAAGAAAAATAAGTACTCGCAGTCAAAATTGCAGAAACAAAATCGTCTAGAATTAACTAGATTAGAAATCTATGGTACAGAGTACAGATTATTCTGAAAATTAGGTTCGACGAGGAAATTGGTCAACAATTCAAAAATAATAAAATTTTCAAAGAATAAAATTGCATCTGAAAAGGCAACTAACCGCGAAGGCACCTGTGCACAACTGACAGTAGAAAAAGGTGATTTGTAAAAATAGAAATTCGGAAATGCACCACTTTACAAATTACCTGAAAAATCACTAGAAGAACAAAGTAGGATTGCCAAATACAAAGTGTGGAGTGGAGGAATTAAGACTAAGCGTAGAGGGCCTGTATGTATATGAATTTGAGATAATAGGACGACGATAATAGGTTTCAATTAAATAGGTTAATTGGCTAATTAACTCTCAAAGTAAACAAATAACACCGCGTTTCGTATGTTGAGGATTGAACAAGGGGAAATTCTCTAGACGTTGAAGTAGAGATACCGGGGGTAGTTTACTAGATTTAAGGAATTTATCTCATGCTATCGGAAATCCGGCCCAAAGTCGGGAATCTCGACATCTCGGTAGCCTTTCAGCCAATAGGTCGTTTGAATGCCCTTAAATGATTTTGGTGTTTAGAATAATTACGGGGTTCTATCCGATACCTTGCCCTTCATCTCGACCTGACCACGTAGTTCTAGTCGGAAGCCAGGGTCTTTCTCCAGGATGCTCTTGGTGACCTCAGAAATATGAATTCGAAGCGCTAAAACTCGGCTTTGAGCAAAGAACGACAGCTCAATGCTTACGTAATCCATTAGATTCCATCCTGCTCGAGGTATTCACGGTATCTCCAAAAAGGCAGTATCTCGGCATTTTCGAGCCGACCACTCCGGCCACGACAGATCCTGGAAAGTAAAAAGAAATGCGTCAACGATACTTTTACCAAGCTTACCAGAATGCATTCCGATCCTGAGCTTGAGCTGCTCCTGAGGTCTGTGTCGGATGACGAAGTTCTTGACCTTGTGAAGCAGAGCCAAACTCATCTGCGCAATCTGGGAGGCGTGCTCGTCATGCCGCTCTGGCAGACCAGACACGACCATGTAGGCATCACCTGTAAAACTCTGTGTTTTCGATTTTGTTTTCTAAAAAATACCAATGGTTTCGACTTTGTAGACCTTGAAGTTGTCCACAACGCCGTCGAAGGCGAGGTAGAGGTCGTTGAGCAGAGTGACGACCTGGGATCATAGAAATTCGACTTGAGATTGCTGTATGGCGATCATACCTGCATGGGAGTGGATGCACTTGAAAGCGACGTGAACCCGACGATATCCGAGAAGTAGATCGTGACGCACTCGTAGGACTCTGCTTGGACGGCTCTTCCTGAGATGAGCTGGTCTGCGACGGATGGCGGTAGCAGCTGGTGAAGCAATTCCTCGACTTTCTTCTTCTCAGCGAGGTACTCTTGCGTCCTTTCTTCCACCAGCCCTTCGAGATTGTTCGCGTACTGCTCCATACGCTTCAACAAGTTGTCCACCAGATTCGCAGTCTCGTTGTCTCTGAAGATAAAGAGCGCTTTGGAGTTGCCGACGAATTAAAATCTACTTGTTCAAGCTCCTCACGACTTTGCGAATCATGGAGATCTCAGGACGTTGCGATGGCTCCTCGGACCAACACATCATCATTAATCCAATCAATGTCTAATTTTGTTTGGTTTGAAAAACCTGTTGTGAGTGAATTTTCTTACTGGATCAATCTTCTCTTGATCTGAATCGGATTGTTCTGGCACGAATGGCCGGAAGAGGTCATCCTCCACCGAGGTTGGGATTTTGATGAGACGGTCGACAATTTCTGGAAAACAAAAAAAACATTACGGATCCTTTTAGGAGGTGCTATTTTTACCTTTCGGCGAAATGGACTCATCTTCTAGATTGAATACGCCTTTTCGGAAGAGCATTTCGTGAAGAATGATGGCGAAGGAGTAGACGTCTCCCTTCTGGTTGCCTATTGGTGGGGCCAGAGAGCCCATCCTCAGCAACTCTGGCGAGGTCCAGAGCTTCTCTGAAATTATTGGAAGTGGATTTCTGTTTAACTATCGGAACTCCTTACTCTTGTAATAGGCATGCTCGCCAAGCTCTTCGATGTTATCCTTTTCTTCCATCGCGTGGATAGAGTGAAGTCCAAAGTCGGTGATCTGAGAGAAAATCCCTTGTCTCCAGAAAAAAAAAACTTTCCAAGCTTACCTTCAAGACAAATCGACTATCCACAACGCAATTGGAGGATTTTAATCTTCCATGAGATCGTATTTCCGAGTTGTGAAGGAAGTGCATGCCTTTAACCAAGTCGTGTAACAGTGAGATCTTGAACATGTTGTCCAATTCGATCTTCTCATTCTCTAGAATATCTTCTAGCGATCCTTTTGGACAGTATTCAGTGACAATATAGTAGTGAGGATGTTCGAGGCAGGCACCCGTAAATCTGAAACTCAGGTTTGTTTCAAAATGAAAAAAAATCTTGATACCTCGTAATATGCTCATTCTGCAAGTCCTTCATCCTCTTCAGCTCCATGAGCTGGGTCCGCGTCAGATCGAATCGAGGATACTTCTTCAGGTCGATGTTCAACTTCTTCAAAGCTACTAATGTACCCTGAATTTGAAAATCGTCTTCTCAAGTTTGAAATAATGAAATAATCACCAGACCTTATAAACAACCGTTTTCGTGTAGATTTGTGTGGCATTTTGCTGGATCGTCTCTATGGAACCGCAAGAGTTGCTCTGAAAGAGGAAGTTCAATGTCCCTTCTAAAGACTAAGACCCGATTAATCACGCTAGCAAGGAAAGTTAGGTGTAGAACTCATCATCTTCGAAAAAGTGATAAAGTCACAAAAGCCATGCGATTAAGTAATCGAGAATTTTATGCCAGTCGCAAACTCAAGTTAGATTTTTTCAAACTGAAACTTAGAAGAAGGGAAAAGATTGGCTATGGACCTTGAACGATACCCCCGCGAAGGATAGCTTTCGGTTTCTGAGACTCAGCGATTTCTTGGCGGCGTTGTCGAAGTCGTCTTCGTTGCTGCTTTTCTTCTGAAATTCAAATTTATCGTAATGTTTCCTTCTATCAGGTTGTCCCTTAATTTCGTGCAGAATTTTTCATGAATATTGTGCAAAATAATCTTTCTTCAAACAAATCACGAATAAGTGACAATCAAGGATGATAATCAGCAATTTGTTGGGAGAAAACTGGAGTCCACGTTCTTGCAGAATGGGAGAGATGTGGAGCTTTGAAGAGGGGGTAGACGTTTTTGGGGTAAATTTTCCCAATGATCGCTCTCTCACAGCAGTATAATTACTTGAAATTGGAGAAAAGCTTATTATAATTGTGATCTACACCTCAATATTATAGACCAAAGGAATTTTCGAAACTTTCACTTTAATGATTTTTATCACACTTTCAGCACTTTTACACTATCCATTGAAAAGATGTTCAAATGAAATAGGGGTACTGCCCTATAATACAACACAACCCTTTTGCTATTGGCCAATCTACTTTGAATAAAGTTTGAAGGGACAAAATTCTGCACGCAATTATGGGACGACAACCCAATATATGTATATACCTTGGCATCAGAGTTTGCAGACGGCGACGACACCCTTCTATCCAAAGGTAGCTGGAACTGAACTTCATTCAGCGGGGAGCACTCGCCGTCCTAAATTCATAATTTCTAGTTTGATCACAAGAGCTCGATATACCTCGACTTCCTTGATCCTGTCGACGTGGTTTCCCACGATGCCGCCGTTTTTATCGCCATTCGGCGAGCTCTTCTTCCGCGTGAAAATGCTCCATTTCCGATCGATGATGGCCGAGATCTTCCTGGTAGCGCCGGAACTGGATGACCGCTGCAAATTTTGTCGTTTCGACAGTAATGTCAGGAGAAGACGAAAACTCTTTGGCTATGTCAAGTTAGAGAGCAGTCAGTCACCCAAAGAAGGATCTTCAGAATTCTAATATTCGGAAGACTCTTCGTCAATCTGTGTGGACGCAATTTCTTGCCTTGATGCTATTTGAAATCAGATTAACTAAAACTGCAGCCGAAACAACGAAGTTAGTGAACAGAAGCGGGAAAACCATGCTGCTAGAGGGAACGAGTTGGAGGAGAAATCTGGTGGTGCTTCACAGATTTTGATGTGTGAAATCAGGTGGTGGAAGTGAATCGCAAATCTGAGCTGAGGTACCGACAACACGTGAGCGTAGCAAAGCCAAAAAGTGCTGCAGTTTTGCAATTTGCATTGAGAAAAAGAAGGGAAAGTGTGTGTTGGCATGTTCTGTCTGGCATAGAATTTGACGTACCAAACGAAAACGCATAGGGCTGATGAAATCGTCGTCATCAGACTGAAAACCAGAAAATGGGACACGTATGGTAAAATAAAAGAAAATCAAAGAGTTGGAACATAAAATGGCTGTCTATCTAATGATAATAGGAAAAGGGTAAAAGCAGCTAGAGTTGTCAATGTTGTCAATGGATGCAAAGCGGTGTGGTTGAATTTCGAATCGTTTGAACATATGGGATTAATTGACGTGTGTAGGTAAGCGAACAAAAATATATGGAGCTCATCCGTCTCTAATGTTGAAAATTTCTAGAAAATTCGCGACCACCGACTTACCTTGTCTGAGGTGGTGGAGCATCTGGAGTTGGATCGGAGGAGAGGATCGCTTTCCGGCAGGAATCCATCGTGGACTTTCCTTTTGCTTTTGCTCTAAAATGGTTTGGGTTCAAACTCATTCAGCGACTATGTCCCGCACCTTCTTTTGCTTATCCTTCTTCTGCCCATCTTCGCCTTGCAAATCGTCCCAGGGGATCTTCCAGGACATCGCAGCGAGCTCCTGTTCCAGCTTGTATCTCCTCCAGAAGCAGAAGAACAACGCGCAGAGAAGCAGAATGAGACCTGCTGCACCCATCAGAAGGTAGACGTGAAGAGGATAGCCCTGAATAGCGTCAAGATTTTAGAGATTAAAAAACCACGTCCTCACTTTAGGACACTTGCTTTTGTCATAGCCGCAGATGGGCATGTCGCTCGGCGGTCGGCCTCCAACCCAATGGAAATCGCTGACCTTCTTCAATTCATTTGTTGCACCCGAATAATATGCCACTTCCTGCAAATAGCGTTTTTCAGAGGGTTGAATTTTGTTCGTGCATACCACAAATTTCTCCTGCACTGGGTCGAGGTCTAGAAGTGAATAGTCGGAATATCGATCGCCATTGGCGTCGATCGACACGTTACCCGTGATGCCTGGAAAAATGGTCGTCTTCAAAATAAAAACGAGAAAGCTCTAACCAACGAAGGTTCTGCCCCACATGCTACTGGTGATGTTATGCCCATTACGTGGGTCCAGTCCATTGGCGATCGTTTCGTTGAGCGCTATCGCATACAATAAAACCGCGTCATAGAATGCGGAGATGAAATTATTCATCTGCAAGAAATTAAATATATATATATATATTTTTTTTTGTTAAAATATTTGACTCACTTCATACTCCTTGCCCGTATTTTTGCTGTAGTGGTACTTCTCCTCGGCTCGCTTCTTGACTCGTGTCTCGAAGTTTCGATACTCCTCCAGATCACTCCTTCTCAGTGAAATGGTCTTCAGCGCCTTGTACGCCTCCTTCGCTTTCACGTTTTCATCGGAATTCGTGTCGTTGTTTCTGAGCCACGGCCTCTCGGCATGCGATCCAGTAGAGACGTCGATGTTGATGAAGACGTAGTCTCCTGATGTGGCCATACCCAGATCGTGGGCTGCCAACATGATCTCCCTCACTGTGTCCGGCGAAGCGCATAGGATGATCACTGAAATTATAGTGTTTGAACTCAATCGTGTGCTTTTATTTTTGGACTCGACATTTCTCGTCATATTTTGTGTTTGCAAACTCGCACACACACAGATCTCTCGTGATGAAATCGAATTTGGCTGCTTGGAAAAGGCATCGGCAGTGAGTAACAAATTCTATTCCCAAATGCGTTTGCCGCTGGCTGTGAGCTTCTTTGGTTTCTGTTTGAATGTTAGTGCTGTTGTTTTTTCTTCTTCTTCTTCTTCTCCGGGTTCACTTTACTGCTTTCCATGCCAGAGCTCTCCGCAAAGCAGCTTTCAATCAACGACTCGGGGGCAGAAAAGCGCTGTGTGCGCATACGCAGAGGAAGAAAAGATAACAGGAAATTGCTAGAAGCGCTTCGCATCCATCTTTGGCAGCAGAAGGGCGATAATAAATGAGCGCGAAGTTTGAAGTGCGTTGACCATTTCCTGGATGATGTGCAACATTCGAAATAACGTGTTCTGAATATGCTGCTGCTGCTGAGAGTACGCATTTTGCTCTCTGTTTTCTCCAGTTCTGCAGCGTTTTGCACGGGTCATGGCATCCGTGCTCTCTTGCAGCGAAGAGGGCCTTGGAAGAAATAACGAGCGCACTGCTAAAAATACCCAAACCAGTGCAAGCGCAGAAAACTGGCCAACAACGAATCAATATTTTTGGAGATTTGCATATTTTCCACGTGAATGTTACCGCGTTCCACCACGGCCTCGCATTGGACAGCTTGTTGTGCATTCAGAGAGTTTGCGCATCACCGGACATGCCCTGGTCCGCTGCGTTGTTTTGGCGTTTTTCAGCCCTCCATTTGCTTCCTCAGGTTTTTCTGTCGAGTGTTTGTCAGGTACTTCCTCTCACACCTCACAATTTTATCGCGTCTATCAAATTTTCGTATCTAGAGAGAAAATTCGGGTTTTCTTCTGCAGACCACGCATATTCATAAGGCTAATAAAAGCGAAAAACGATGCGTCGATGATAAATGTGCTGGGTTATTCCATGAAATCAGCGACTTTCATGATGAAGAAATAGCAAATTCAGGCGGCTTTCAGGAAGTGGAATATGTGCCTGTGTGGTGCTCTCTGCCGAAGAGGCATCCGCGCGCGTCCTTTTTTGGATCCTTTCATCAAGTTTTTCCTGGGCACCCAATTCATTCACAGCTCCGTTGGGGCAGATAAAAAATCGTGAAAGGAGTGGAATGGGCGAAAGGGCTCGAGAACTCGCGAGACGAGACGACGACGACGCAGTGTGCGCTCAATGAAATAACCTAGAAAACTGGAAAGCAAAAGCACGCAGAGAAAGAGGTTAAGTGAATTTTATTAGGGAAAATGGCCTGCAGAGAAAAGGCAATGGGAATTGAATCTGTCGGCGGGCAGAAAGCGAAGACGAAGGGTCTCTTTCACCCAAACACCCCATCAGAATTGCAGCAGCAGCAGCAGACCTCATGACGAAACAGAGCCTGAGAAAGCCGACGAAGGCGAAGAAGATAAATCAGATTTCGCGAGAGGATAAAGCCCATCTCTTGCAAAAATCCACTTGATCAAGTATCTGACAAAAGAGGAGGATGACCAAATTGTCCCCGAGGCATTGCGCTTATTTCATATTCTTCCCCGTCGCTGTCCATTATGTGCTTTGTCATGTTTAAGCTGTGCTGCAGGGGGGAGCTTCGTCGATATTCTCCTCGGGGAAGTGCTAGCGAATGGCAGAATTGCCTCAAACAGCTGCACATAAAAACGTTTGCAATGATCCATTTCCGCGAGCTGCGTCTTTTCCAGCAATTTTCTACAATAAAACATGGACGCAAAAGCGTCTCCAGACCTAACCAATATACAATGGCAGCAATACCACACGCACACACGCGTTCAAATATAAAAAGTCAGCGATTTCTCTAACCCCTCTAAATCTGCAATTATCTCTGCGAGAATTGCGCATATCCATGCCTACAGCTATTATGGGCTTGCATGCACATTGCCGCTGTGCTGTGCGGAGCATCTTGTGATACGCTAGCTGTCTTTTTCCCGGACTTCTGCTCAATTTCTCTGCATGTTTTCGCCGTGCACTATTTCGCCTTTCCAATTCTAGGGCCCCAACCAACTCTTCGTCGAGTTTTTATAAACTACACTCGAGAGAGAGAGAGAGAGAGAGAGAGAGAGGCAAAAACGAAAAGAGACTCCCAACTAAGTAATTGCAATTTTGTAGGCGAATTCATTGGGCTCCCAGATTTGGAAAGAGGATGGACGTCTTCTTCTTCTTCTTCAGGAGATTATAAAGAATGCCGCTACATAAATCACAAAGGATTTGTTCTACTTCAGAGAATTTCTGACAGATATGAAAACTTTTCCTCGGCAACCACCACGCTCATTATTCTTGAAGATAATTTGAGATGGCCGGAAAGAAAGTCTGGTGTATGGGAGACTTTTATGGCTAATAAAAGCAATGAAGGACTTACGTTTGCTTTGGAATGAGCCTTTCATTAGAAACTTCACGAACTCGCTGGGGTCCACGTAGTCTTCATAGAAAAAATCTACGTCGAATAGCATGTTGGCCTGCGACCGGATGCGGTTCTTGATGGGTGAAAGCGCGAAGTAGCACTCGCCTTTACCCTTGCCGGCACCGACTGCTGATGGGTCGGAGAAGAGAAAGAAAACGTGTTCCCACTTTAGTTCCTGCATCAACTTCATGACAAAGTTGCCGAGAATCGTGTACGGTCCAATCATCCTCGTCAGGAGGGGAAACTCCTCTTTGTTGCCGAGCTCTTCCATGAGCGAAGTCGTGCTGAAGACTGGCACTCCTGAGAACCAATATCTGCTCAGACGTGCTACCGGGGCAAGAGCGTAGGCATACGGAAGACCCATCACTGCGTCCAGAGTGTGGGAGAAGTATTGATCGATGATCCGCTGCACACCGATTGCATCAGACAGATTGGAGTCGACGTACTTGACGGAGAACGCGTCTGGAGGGAGAAGTTGGTGCTTCCAGTAGACGTCCTCCAAGGCGACGTCGAATACTGGCTGTGACTTGGCGATCGTCAGCTTAAAGGGATTTCGCTCCTTGCTGCCTTCGACCTGAGGCATGCCGACGACGATGTCAATCGGGAAGGGAGTGCCCTCCTTCTTCGGTATGCGTCGGAATGGTGCCAGCGGTTGTGAGCCGAATATTGGGGATTTGGAATGGGATGGAACAATCTGGAGGAGCACAGAGGACAATAGAAGAAAGGACATTGCATAGGACAGAATCGATTAGGTCAGGGTGAGTACTTCAGGAAGAATGCAAGGCAAATGGTGGGTCATTGTGTCGTGTCAGATTGGGGAAATTAGAATACAAATGAAGGCCCACGATGGCACGCGCGTGCTGTGCAGGCTATGTGCACTGCAGAAGAGGTTAGCTGCTGCGTCTCTCTCCACACTTCCTCTAGCTTAGACCACGCCCATCCTCTTCTCTTCCCCTCACGCTCACTCAACGCAATGCCGGCTGGCCTTCCCTCAGGAAAAGAAGCATATCTCCGCGCACATACACACACACACACACACACTGCTGCAGCAGTGAAGCAATGCAGGAAATGCCTGCTTTGTAGACAACAACGAAAAGCTAACGAGGCAGCTAGGGACGTCGAAGAGAGCGCCGAGAAGCAAATTCGGCCATGGGATCATCGTGGTTGTTGGAGAATTAGAGAAGCATACCAGCGGCTCATGACAAGCCGATTTACTACATTAGGCAATCTAGGAACGAACACTAGCTGGGCTCCTTGTCTTTGTTCCTGGATTGGAATCATTCATATTTACTCAGAGCCATTTGTCTTCAACATTCACTCTCGTTCAACGTATGCATTTTTAAGCAAATTTGCAATTTTCTGAAGTTCCACGATGAAATACATAAATGCGCATATTGAGATCGCTCGGTCTCTAACAAGGCCAATTATCCTCAGCGCCCTCGCGCAACATGATAGTTGCAAATTTGAGGCACCCAGCGCGCATATTGTGTTCCTCCTCCTTCTTATTGACGATGAAAAAAGGACGTATATGCCCAATGTTGTGAATAGCTAAAAAAAACGCGAAATTTTGCAGAAGCGCTTTGGAGAAACTGCGAAAAAGAAAGGAGACGCGCGCTCGTGAAATTGAATTTGGTTGAGCCGACGAGAAGCCGATAAAGCTGAGGCAAAATAATCCATCTAAAGGTAAAGGGGATATATGGAATCCGATCCGGCAATTTTTACATACATACCTGAAACATATTTCCACCCCCAAAGTGGGAATTTTCCAATTTTTCAATTTACCCTGTCAAAATCAGCTGCTCTAATTGTTTAGAATTGACGTGTTTCTGGTTGGCAGAAATACGTGTGCGTGAGATATTTTGTTCAAAAATTGCGAAATTATTTATGGAAAGGGAAATTGTGCCGATTTCCTTCAGGAAGAAGTGTTCAGTTTCGCACCCCTATCTTTATCAGACCTCAAGCAGCATTTTTCTCTATTTTTAAGTTTCATCGTAATGACTCCACATAAAATCGTGTGTGCTTTCATATATTTTATTACCACAGTCTTGCAATTTCTCTGTCACCAGGGAAGGTCCCAGTCGAGTAATAAATATCGTCTTCAAAAAATGTCTATGATTTCCAATCTATCAACGAAACGCCATAAAAATGTATTATCCCACTCACTGCAACTCTGTCGTATTGTAACAAAAAGTGGTTTCGAGCATTTCAAGGTTTATGCTAATTTCTCAACTTTCTTATGTCTAACTAGAAGACTATCGACAAAGACGCTGAAATCAAGAATTAAAAATTAGAATAGCGCACGAAAGTTCATTTTCGTTGATTTGATAGATGAACAACAAGAGAAGAGTTCAAATACAAACAGACCTCTCAAAGTTTATGGGGTTTTTACGATTTCGGACGGTGATACGGATTTTATAGGGGTTTTCACTAAAGATCACAAAAATGATCGTCTCTCGGCCACGTGCACGTTCGTGATGGACCTGAGACCAAATTTCAGCGGTAATTTTATGAACACACGCCCGGAGAGTCTCCCTGCGCCACTCGCTTACATTTAACTGCAATTATTTCTCGAGTTCTCCCCTCATGAAGTGGCTTTCAGAGTCGTGTGAAACTCGGTCCGATATTAAAAACCCTCGGAAATTTCCTTATGAGAAAATTCCCTGTGCAGTCGGCAAAAAAGTTGAATGGATAGAAGACTTTTGAATGTCGATTATTGAAAAGGATAATATAATTATCTTAGGAAACTCATTCAATATTTGAGTGCTAAAGATTTATAAAACTATAAAAACTGCGTAGAAAAACGTCCCTACTTTGAACATTATAAAGGTCATCAGATTTCTCTCATTTCCTGCTCGTTTTCATCTCGATTTTTTCGTATTTCAGCCCGCTTGCCTGTTTACATTCATTTTATGCGTCCGGAATAGCTCTCTTTGATTTTCTCTGCATCTCTTCGATAGTAAATTTTATTTTTCGTTCTCCATGGCCAAATATTTTTAACTTCGAAAAATCTATTACACGAGTCGACCAAAAATTCTCTCATATTGGATGCTATCATTAAAGATGCGGGATGAGAATCTAATAATAGTAGCGAAATGACAAAGAATAATAATCGACCAGATAAGAGAGTATCAGAGGTCGAGCTATAACGCTGGCATAGATGATTGGTGTTAGTGTTTAGAAAATTGACACCAGCGTCATGCGCCCCTCGAAATCATACTAAGCAGGCGGACTTGCAAAATAGTAGCGTCGAATGTGTTGTGGCTGGTCTTCGTGTCAAAAGTCGAAAATAACAAGTTAACTAACCGAACGATGGGACTTCACTGTTCAAAGTGTTACTCCCCAGTCAATTTGCAGCAAGCGATGGGAGTAAACAATACACGTTAATCAGTGATATTTGCAAATTCTAGCCGGTGTTTGGAGCGGCTACATAATCTGATGTTAAATGTTAACATGACCGAATCGATAGTGTTTGCCTCGAGTTTAACTAGACTGAAACAATATTTAAGTGCAAATTTAGACAAATAATCCCCAATATTTTTTCGCATTTTCGCAATCCAACTAATGCCGCTATTTTACTCGTGGAAATTCAATTGAACTCGAGTAAAACACAAATCCACTCCATTGAAATTGTTCTTCCGTGCAAACGTGCAACAAAGGAAGGTTGAATGCACCTTTATATTGAAAATCCCGTTCAACTTTTCATTTTGCTTTGCTACAAAAGCGCGCAATTTTGAGCTTCTTACTTCTAATGAATGTCTTTCTTGCTGTACGTCCATTTTTCTTGGCTCATTTTTTGTGCATATGACTTTTCTGTGTCCAGGCCATAAATACTCCCATGTATTCACTGGGCTTACTTCGAAAAAAATAAAATAATCAAGTCGAAAATTGTGGAAGTTATGTCAAATTTTTTCAGAATTTGTCCAGATGTTATCCTTTTCATGCATACTCAGCTTTTTCTTGGGACTTCTGCTTCTCTATGCCATCTTAGGCCAAAATTGTCTTTCGTGCTGAATTTTCACAGGCTCATTTTGATGTGCTGCCTTAAAGCTATGTGACTGACTGCCGGCCGTATATGAACAAAGTCAAGCGCTTCATGGAAATGCACAAGGAGCGTAATTAATGAGAAGACCCCAAGATAATGATGCTATTACTCATCGATGAGCTTCGTTGGAAGAGCAACAAAAGATTTTCGGATTTGGGCTTATCTTTAAGCCGCTTGAATATTCATATTTCAGCGAAATGCCCTCGACGGATTTTGGAGAGCCTCCGTGCATTTGTCAGTTTTTCAAGAAGTGTTTCTGCCAGAAGAACGATAAGGAATCAGAAACCAGGAAGCAAAATAATGGCCTTCGCAAGTTATGACTTAAATCTTGATCTTAATATGAGATTCCCGAGAAGTCCATGTACATTTCGCAGACCGCAGACATTTGTGAGAATCAATATTCACTTCTCGCTCTTTCTAACCTTTTGTCTCCAAGAACAAACGCGCATATTCTTCTCAATTTCTTTGCAGCTGGTCGGAGCAAAGCTTTATTTATTAGGAGGTTTGAGGGCGGCAGCGAAATGTGGGGAATTAACGAACTCAGTAGACGCAAACTAAACGCATCCGCTGAAATGAGCATAAAAGGAGAAAAAAAACCCAGAGCACAGATTTGCCCGTCGAGATTACAGGCACTGAAAATGCCTCAATTGTTTTTTGTATCCCCAGAAGTATTGCACAGCTATTTCAGGAAACCATTTGCCCATTCACATGAATACGAATGAAATGTGGAATTCGCATTCACATCTTTTGCACCAGGCCATAAATGGAAAGGCGAGAAGGCAAAGAAATCGAGTTGAACAACCCCGGCGCGATTATCGATTTGCATCGGGCAGTTTCAGCCTACGGCGTCTGTCTGTGTACGCTTTCTCCTCTTGATTCTTCACAATGCCTAAGCCGTTATCAGCCAGAGGTCATGGGCGCTTAGAGAGCGTGACGAAGCTAGAGAGCGGAAAGATTGAGAACAACACAAAAAATGCGACAGCGGAATCATCGTTGTGCTGTAATAGCCTTCTTGCAGCCAGCAACAGCAGACATTCTCTTATCATTCGTTTGCATCTCTCCGCCCTCCTCAGTTTTATCGTTCACTCACATTCTCCTTGCCAGAGAGTCAAAAAGTCACCACTCTGACAGGAGACGCAATAGCGCGCGTGTGATGCAGCAGTCAGCAAGACTGCAGGAACAGGAAACCAACTTGCAAATTTCAAACAGAGACACACGACAATTGCAATTTGTAGGCGCCTCGTAATTGGAGAAAAATCAATGATGAAAATCAAAGTTGAAACGAGAAGAAAAATTATATATATATATATATATTCCGGAAAAAAGACTGACCGTTGGCGTTCATCGATAGATCTCTGAGCCACTCATGGATCTTGTTCTTGTACTCCAGCGTTTCGTCGAAAGCCACGTGGGGTATGTTCTGCTTCCAGCTTTTGTAGATCGGATGAGACTTGTGAAAAAATTTATTGATGGACTGGAGCACGAAGTAGCAGTCGGTGGACACGTACTGCGATTCTTCTTCTTCCTGCTGGATGGCACGATTCCGGGCATTCCTCTTCGCATGGAAGAAAAGCCCGACCTTCGTGTACTGGAATGGCGGCGACGAGGAATTCCTGTCGGCGCTGACGTTGTGATAACCGAAAATCTCGTAGACAGTGGCAGAAAGTGCCTTGTCCGTTCCACGCATTCTCGTTAAGAAAGGAAAGTCCATTCTCGATCCCAACTGCGACACGATTCCAATAGTTGTGATGATCGGTATGCCCTGACGCAAACCGGCTGACACCTGGAAGAGGCAACTATGAAACTGCACGGGAAGTGAAAAAAAACCTTTGCTACGGTAGCGAGTCCGTAGTTGTCGGCAAAACCGATGATCGCATCGAGCCGATTCTCGTAGTAGGCTCGGAATAACTCGATCGTTGCCCAGCGTTCCGCCAACGATATCTGCTCGTACATGCGGTCGTCGACGAAAGTGAAGTTGATCCATCCTTCAGGCATCAAGTTTTTCTTCACCACATCCTAGCAAGAACGGTAATTATTTCTTCCTCTTTCGAAATTTCACTTTCTCTCAAATTTTTAATGGCTCTGTGCAAAATTCGCTTCGTCGCGTAATCTCTTTGTGCTCTAGTTTTTGTTTTTAATTAGGCAAGGATTATTACCTCTGCAGCGACATCGAATACAGGCCGGGCGCGATCTATCAGGAGACCGTAGCGATTATACTCGGAGGGTTCTTTCGGAAGGACGGATAGCACGTTGAAGGGCAGTATGACTTGACGTCCATTCTTGGCTCGAATGATCCGGGTCTTGCTTGAAAAGGTGTTGTCGACGATTGCGCTAACGAGACAGAATAGGACGAGGTTGAGGAGGAAGAGTATTTTGCTAGATACTAGGGCGCCCAGTAGGTGCAGTAATCTCATAGTCTTGCGGCCTGAGCTCGTGTGTTTGCTTGCGTCTCTGGTAGTTGCCGAATGCCGTTGGTTGTCCGCACTCCAGCCGGCTGGTCATATAGAGGCACAACAGATGACAATGGTAGACGGTCTTTTGATGTGGTAGCAAATATGGTATCGAATAAATGGTAACCGTCGTCGGTGGTCCTTCTCAGCAGTCAAACCCAGTCTATTGACCAAGTTGTTCCTCTCGTCCTCGTTGCGGGCGCATACCACAGCGTACTGCGAAAATAACCCAAATGTGAATGAATGTGATGTGGTGTTGGTGCCTACTAGCTTTGCACGATAAATGCGAGACGCGAAAAAGGGAAGAGAGAAAGTAGACAGAGAGAATGAAACTGACACAACCAAACAGAACAGAAAACAGCAAAATGAAATGCGGGGAGAAAATGAGAGAGGGAATGAGATGGAGGGAGGGCGGGGAGAGGGAGAGAGGCAAAAAGACTGCCATATAAACGGAAGTAGTTGTTTGCTAGTGGTGGTGGTGGTGGTGGCCCCAAGTGGTGACGAGGAGGGCGGGATCTGAGGGGTCGGAGAAGATATGCAATTTGTATTTACGGTAATTTGAATGGGCTAATTCCGAGGGCAAATCACCCCCGGGTGGGATGAAGCTTGAATGTTTGAAGGGAAATGAGAGATAAGATGAGGCGAGGAGCGCGACAAGAAATCGACAGCACAGCAGTCCTTTCGCCCTTGTGCTGCAATGCAGCTGCAAAACGCACATATAGAATGGTCCTGTGGCACAGCAGACGCATATACACATGCTCTCTCGCCGCTTGCACCCCAATGCTCCGCCCCTTTTTGCTATCGCTCCTCTACCCCCCGTCCGTCGTCTTTACCCCACGAAGGTTTTTTTACGCGAGCGCCTCAAATTACGCCTAACCGTTTCTGATATGATGTACCTTTGGACCCATAGAAAAGTTCGCTCGAAATAATTCACGCAATATGAGGTTCTTTGAGAGCGACAACGCTAATGGGTTGTAACTGAGCAGACGGATGCTCGGAACGCGAAATTTCTATTTGACAAATTTAAAAAAAAATTCGCGGGCAGATGATTTGAAAGGCGAACAAAGTAATGGCGAAATTCCGAGGGGGAAATATGATTTTTGAAGTCCTTTTCTTAGGGCTCAAAATGAAAATGTATGTGCGTGAAGCTGAAAAGAAGAAGCACTCTTTTCGGGTGAATAAATATTCCGCTTGTGTGTGGCAGTTTTGTTTGTGTCGTTCAATTATAGGCAGATATTCTGTTCCTCATTCGCCGGGTGTAACCCAATACTCACAGGCTTGCTTGCACCCTTGAGCTTCCGCTCTAGAAGCCTTCAACCCTTTACCTTTCCAGAAGAAGTGGTGGGAAAAATGCTCGAGAATTTAATTGTCATCAAATAACGCGCGGTCTTTTATAATTCACGAATCCAAAATGCGAGCGTTTGAAGAATCAAGCCAGAGAACAGCGCTACGGCCTTAGACCTGAAACCGATTCCCCATTACCCGCGCATCAGCTATTTTTAAAACGGTTTCATTTAATCTGGCAACATTAAATTGAAAAGAATCTTAGCACGTGAGAAGACTCGCTAAAGGAATTTGAAGAGAGCGCAAAGAATTGAGGGCTGAAAAGGGCCGGAAAAATAGAGCCAAATGATTGGATTTGGGCCGGCGGGTGGCGTCGAAAGTTTTTCGAGGCTGCTCAAGAGTGGCTGAGCGAGGAAGCTCTGGGGGCAAAAACGGCGAGGGACATTCTAGTCAATGGGTATTCAACGCAAGAAGATAAGATCATCAGCAGGGTTGTTCCCGAAAGTTGGAAACGTTTTGCAAAAACTATAAAGAAAGTGCGTTAACTCGTCAAAACTACTTGATCAATGGCAGAAATGTCAAATGGCCACTCAGCAGGACAGGCGTGCAAAACGCTATCGATCAGAAATGTTATAGAGAGATGATGGTCAGGCAGAAGGTCGGGCATTATATAAACAAATCTCGCGATTTCTCCTAGCTGTTTCGGCATTTTCTGAGTTACTCTTAGATATACGTTTCCTTTCCTAGATCCTCCCATCCTGGGCTTATTATGGTTCTCATTTTGTTCTTTCGCACGACACGCCTTTGTCTCGAATCCTTTCCTTATTCAGAATTCAAAAGTAGCGAGCGGAATTTTTAGGCCCTGAAAGTCGTCGAAAACTTCCTAGAAACATCGAGATTCCAGGTCAAAAGCAATTGGCGGTTCGGAATTCGCAGAAAAAAAGTCCCCGATCTTTAACCCCTTCAGCTTAGTTTATGGTAATTGCGCGTTGAGTGCTAATTACTCGAATCGATTGTATTCCAGAGGTTGAGGATTGAAAGTAGACTTCTTGGAATGGAGAGCTAATAATTCATTTTTTCTTGATGCATGGGTATAATAGAAACATATAGAGCTAAAGGGTCTATGGCCTTCGTCACTAACAGACAGAGCAGATTTATGTTGAGCTTAGGCTCATACAACTCTCGTCGGAGCTATACATGATAAAGTAGGCTCGATTACTTGAGGGAATCAAAAACAAAGATATTTTAAGGTGAAAAAGGATTTAATATCTGCATTGGAATGGAATGAACAAACGAATGTGAAATTGCAAGCTCCTGAAATGGAGATCTCATATATTTCCGTCTCATTTTCATTATCCGCTGATGCTAGGCCAAGATTTTCATTAATTACAATTCGGGGAAGTGGTAATAAATGGTGTCATATGATAGAGAAAAAGCGAATTTCCCGCGAATTATAAAAGTTGTAGGAGGAATGGAAAGCGTGCTGAGGCCCGTCGCTTAATGAACAGCCGAGCACAAAGTCGCCGCTCTATAGAAGGAGATATTCGTCGTGCGTTTCTCTCATTCGGAAAGCAACTCAGAAATAATCTAGTCAGAGTGTCGAAGAAAGTTGCAAACCACCATGAGAATTCTGCGGAGATTGCAGCTTATGGCTTGAAGAGTAATTTGGCGTTAAACGCCAATTGGTAACGAGCATAGACTGAACTCGGACCCCAACTTATCTTGATTAACAAAATATACGCAGTCCAAATTACCCAACTAACTATTGATAGCTTCTTCGTTGAAATGCCGAAAACCATGGCCAGAGTTAATACATTGAGTCAATATTGGGGAGTCCAGCAAAATGTCGGCAGTAATGTTAAGTCTTCCTTTTGGTTAAAGACGTTTTCCTCTCAATTCTTCTATGCAAGATCGAAAATACTTTGAAATGCCAAGTCCAATATAATACATATATTTGATTCATGCCAAAACATGCGAAAGAAATGGTTAAAACTGGGCGTACCGTTGCTGATGAAGCTCGACTGTTTGAGGATCTCAATAAACTCTTCTCGATCCAACTTGTGTTCGTCGAAGGGGAAGAAGTTGTGGAGTGCCGGGAAGAGCTAAAATATAATTTTTTCAATAAAAATAACAATAAGATAAAATGATTCACAGTAGTTGTAGATATGCTCACGGTAAGAAGAATCATTTCATACTTCTTTTAATAGTATGGGTCAAGACTTGGATTTTGATCAGAAGTTTCTGGGTCATTTCAGAGTTTTATTTGAAGATAAAGTAACTTACATCCTTGAGAATCTGCTTGACACTAGATAGCAGTAGAAAACACTCGGACACTGGCACGCCGGGATCCTTGATGGTGTGGAAGACGAAGGTGTGCTTCTTCCACTCGAAATGGTCGAACACTTTCAGGACGGCTTGGCACATTAGCTGAAATTCAAGACAATAGTATGCTAAAATAGAGAGAAAAAAAAACTCGGGAAATTTATATTATAAAATTATTATAAATATATATGTCCGGATCCACGAACGACAAAGAACGCTCCCAGTGAACTTCGTTAATTTAAGGAAACGCACGCTGGGAGCACTTTCAGTCGTTCATACATTCGAATATGATGGTATCAAGCTTCCTGGTTCAGTTGGTTTTGGTATAACGTTAGTGCTTTTAGTGAGTATGAATTCTACCTTATATGGTGTGTTGATCCTCGTCATGAGTCTGTACTCGCCTTTGTCGTCCAGATTATTCGTCATACCGACTGGCGTGATGATTGGAACGCCCTGAAACATGATTTTTGTCTGATTCTCTCCAAACAACCTACATTTCCCCACAATCTTGTGATCCGAGCAATAGGCGCCAGCGCGTATACGAATGCATACCCGATGATGCAGTCTAGTTGATTCTGAAAATCTTACAATATACAAAGAATATCTCAAGAAAAGTAGGCAGTTACAAAATGACGATAGGACGGCACGCTCTTTTTGCAATATGACGGTACTATTTTCTATAAAAGAATTGTGTGGTTTACAGGGTACGCAGAAAGTCTGGTCCGTTCCTGACCTTTTTCAAATTCATCACCAAGATAATAATTGCTAAAGTTTTCTAAAATTTCGAATATTAGCTCTTCCTATACCATTATTATCTACATAATTTTACTCTATTTGGTTAAGAATTTAAGATTTTTGCGGTCTCAATTTAAATGGAAAAGCGATCCAGATCTTCTACGCATCCTGTAATAAAAACGAAAGCTATATTGTAAGGATTGTAGAAAAAAGCGTATTCTGTCCATGCCGTCATGTTTCTTTTGCCCTAAAAATATCAAACCTTCTTGTACTGCTCTATTGCGACGTTAGGGCCAACGGCGTCAGACAGCTTCGTATCCCGATATATGACATACAGAGAATTTGCTGGGACAAGACTAAAATTTGAATTTGAGCCAGGAAAATTGACTTTCAAGCCCTACTCCAATCGATAGACCTGCTCAATGGCTAGATCTACTACCGGTCGGATTTTCGGAATGGAAAGTCGGAAAGGGTTCTTGCCTCCCCGATCATGATCATCTTGCGGCAGAGGGATCAGAATGAAGACGGGGCAGATTATATTTACCTGAAATGCTACATTTAATTTTAGGACTACAAATACCAGCTTAAACCTGTAACGATACATTGAACCTGAGTAAATCAAGTACAAACGATAAGATATGATCCACTTACAAGTTTCTTGTCCTTTTCACAAAGTTGGTTGGTGGTGAAGGAATCGAGATCTTCGGTCCTATTGGAAGCTCGAGCCCATTGAGTAGCGAATACGGTGCTTAGAAGGGAAACTATCGTAACAACTCGGATTACGGTGTTTAGGGGCGGGTCTTGACACGCTGCGACAGCCAAATAGAGCATCGTAGCTCATCTCAACTCATTGAACTCCATATAGTCAATTCATCGTTCCACATTAGAATATAATAAAGGCAAAATCTGAAATCAAGCAAATTACCATCCGAGAACTACGATATATCGTGGTGTACGAAATTATGAAGTATTGGGTTATTCGATCAGTTTTGGAATGGAAAATTAGAATATTTATCTTCTCTATAATAACTAGTCAGAGACAGTAGAAATAGTGTTGAAGTTAAGAGCGCAGTTTTCAAAACTTCAAGAATTTATACGAGGCTCCAATATGTTTGAGGCTTTGCCATAGAGTTCTTAAATTGCAAGTTGAATCAATAGTTCTATGCTGAATTTCCGGAATTTCTTTTTCTTCGAGCTTATCTAGCCCATCTTGAACTTTAACTAAACTCTCACACGAGATGGAGGATGTGCATAAATTGACTTGCCCCGACGCTACTTTTAGCCCTCGCAAAGTTTGCATCGAAAACCAAGTGCGCAAGAAAATGCAACATACGAATTAAAACGCGGAAAAATAGAATTTCGGAATTCTCGCAATCTCGAAACCTGACGAAATAGTACGGTTTTGGGCCAAAAGAGTCTTCTAGGATTACGGTCGAAATTTGCGAATGCTCAACCTCGTTCTATTTTGGGAAAATTGCGTTGAAAATGAGCACTTTCTATTTCGAGTATTTCTGATCGATTTTCGGAGCCAATTTCGAAAAGTTTTATATCAGAATGAACATAATCAATAGGAGATCATCCTGGAGTGAAAGAACAAATTCACGATAAAGCCGAAAAACCGCGAAAATAAGTGGCAATCGGTTTACGTTTGCTTTTGCACTGTCTACTCTCTCTCCATCTTCTCTACTCTGTCATTTCACACATAGCGCGATTTGTGTGTATCTTCGAAAACTCTTTTGGCACACGACTGTATTTAGAACTAGGCGTAGGTAGAGAAACTCTCTCGCTTCTATAAAATTTATTTTCAAGTTGCGAAGTTACGAGATTTCCAAATGCCAAAAGAATTTGAAATTTCGCGGAAAAAGCGTGGTGATTGGACTCTGAGTTTGATGCGAAGATCGATTTTATTTGAGGAAGGGATTAATTAGAGGTTTGCGAAGAGCGGCAAAGTTATGAGGTTTTGTACGTTGAAAGTCCGAAAGTTTAGAGTGGGCTGAAAATTTCAAATTCTCCGAAGAATAATCGGGAGTACGAAAAATGCAAAAACTCAAATCTAATTTCTAAATGACTTTAAAATTAAAGTTAAAGACGGACTGAAAAATTCAAAGCATGAAATTTATAGTATCGAATGGAGTCAATTGTATAGCTAGAGATGCAGAAAATAAAACGAAGAGAGTGCCAGAGAAAAAGAGGATCGTCCTCATGATGCAAAAGGCATAATACAAACAAACTGACAGACTAGCAAATAGTTTGGTTTCCGAAGATCTCAGGCGGCTCTAGACTTCATATAATAATGCATTGCATGAGAAATTTATTTTAATTCATATTTATTTTCAACATGAATAGTTCTACTAAAAATGGATATTCGACATATAAAAGTTAGAATATGTTAATTTTAAAATTCAAATTTAATAAGAGAACAACTATATGACTTGGATATCCGCTATTACGTCATTTAACTAGTAAGAAATTCCATGAATTCTCGATTATCTAATTTAATTTGCTCGAACACAAAACTCGCGTTTTTTCGAGATGCCGAAAAATTTTAGAGCAAAAGAGGCATCGCCGCTCGATCGAAAAATATAAAAATAAATATATAAATGAAATTCGATGCGACGCGGGAAACGCGAATGTTGAAAAAGAATAAGACGAGGAAAATGAAAAAGACCCCCAAGAGCCGAAAAGAGATTGGGCCCAGAGAAAAAAGAGGAAAGGATTCGAAGAATAAATGTTTTGAATCTCGAAGTTTAGCGAGACAAGTCAAAATTGGTATTCCGAAATCGTGTGAAATGAGTTCAAGGTTAAGATGTTATCTGGGAGAAATCGCATATGTTGACATTCTGAAAATCTGCTCCAAAGCTAGATACTCGTAGAAAGTATATGAAAGATAATTATTATACCAATAATATTTAGAATGAACTATTTTTAAATCTATCAATATATTAGTAGAATTGATATTTGAACTTTAGATCTCGAATATTAAAGAAGGAAGAGAATGTTGTGAAGAACGAAAGTTTTTCTACAGAAATGTGCTATATCGTTGTGAATAAACTGCGCACGTCTAGGTTCTTCATCGAAGAATCTTCATTTCATAAGTAGCCTCGTTATATGAAAAGCGGCTTGGCATGGCGTGGGAAATCCAGCTTTTCCTTGTCTTGTGTGTGGTTTGGAAATAATCATTGTCGCGAAATTTGTTATGACTAGAACAAGACACGGGGGAGAGCTGTGAAAACAATTATGCACAAGAAAATATTCACACCAAAGACAGCCCAAAGAGAGAAATGATAATTAGAAATTTATTATACGTAGAGAGACAAATGCGAGGAAAATAATATAAAGAATACCTGAAGCAGAAAATGATATATTAAGAATTTGCAGAAAAGTATACTCTAATGGTAGACTGGTAGTAAACATCAT
Source organism: Diploscapter coronatus (assembly GCA_964036155.1). Taxonomy (NCBI): domain Eukaryota; kingdom Metazoa; phylum Nematoda; class Chromadorea; order Rhabditida; family Rhabditidae; genus Diploscapter; species Diploscapter coronatus. The sequence continues at coordinate 48,308,065 of OZ038422.1, read as the reverse complement.
TGAAATTTAACGTTGAACCAGATTTGTTTATACAAGTATTGGGTGCAGTTGTTATTGGAATATATTTTCATGATATTTTGAATTGGAGCAGAATATCGTACAAGTTCACCAAAATTGTTAATGGAGCATATTTTAAACATAAATCGATTTGGATAAACGGATCAATTCTTCCAGAAGCTTTCCCTCATTACCCAAAGAAGGAGAAGGAATTTGCAGTCATTTCTCTTTCCTCTTCCCTCCCCCATCCCACATTCGACAATGCAAGGAATTTCATTAGAACATTAGACAAAAGTCGAGAGGCAGCTAAATGAAGGCACAAGGAGATACAAAATAAACGCAAATAGTAAAGTTTTCCGGTGGCATAACCAAAATACATGCATCACTTTTCTGGGATCCTAAAATTCGAAAAGCTATCCTCAGAAAATCTGCCCTAAGACCAAATTCTTCATATTCTCAATGTGAATTTAGCCCTGAAGCAGATTGTCTATCTCTATATATTGATGAAAATTTGTTTTCAAGTCGAACTATCAAATTTACGGATTTAGCAAAAAATGAACGCACGACGTCAAAATACGAAAGAGTCAATTTACCGAGGAAGAGGGTAGCGAAATGAAATCCATAAAGGGAGGCAAAGCAGAGGCAAGGAGTATGAAAAATTACTAGCCACTTCCTTTGCGATGTGTGGGTCTGAAGCCGGCTAGAAATAGTGAAGATATTATGAGAGACGGAAAAGATGGAGAGGAATGAATGCTCCAAGGGGAGCACACGTGAAGCATTTCACTTATCTCTAATGCAACAGAATCTCCAAATTGCATAGTTATATTGCTAAAGCACTTAGTTTTTGAAGGTTGAGAGTTTGAAAATTCATAAACAAAGTCGAAGATACAATAATTTCCAAAGCATATATAAAAATGATCTTTCAAAATAGAATATTTGCCAAAGTAAAGAGTTTAATTTTTAACCTTCAAAGTCTAAGAATAATGTATAGAAACGGTGCTTTAAGAACAGATACCAGTAACAAATTCCAATTTAAGCTTTGCCCCTTATGCTATGATCGTCGAAGGATTAGCCAGACGCTTTTTTGGATTTGGTCATAAATTATTGACAATTTTGCTCCAACCATGACAACTGAAAACGAAATGATGTACAAATATGAGCTCGCATTTTGCAGATCAATGAAATTTCTTTTCGAGTCCAAAGGTTGAAAATTGTAGCCGTAAACTTCTTAGAGTCCTAATAGAAAACCCGTGATTTCTAAGCTCTGCGGTATCTATTCGTTTGCGCCGAATGAAAGACGTCATTTAGTATGATGAATCTGAGAGGAGGACCGATTTATAGAATAGGTAATCAGTCGGGAAGTTGGAAGATGATGGGCTGAAACAGCATGAATTATTCATACTTGTCAGAGCGCTGTTTGCAAGTACGCGCAATGAAAAATTAAATAATGCGACAATTTGCGGTGATATCGGCAGAAAATCGAAAACCAGACTCCGCAGACGCATTACATCAGTTTTTATTGGATGATTCACTAAGTTCGGGCAATTATCCAAAATTAGCATATTAGCATTCTCTCTATAGTCAGTGATATTTTAAACTTCTTGGACTTATTGAATGATCCAATAGTAATAACCTGGTTTTTTGAAAGAATTAACATTTGCACATTTTAAAATAAACAACTTCGAAGCCTTCACCAATCATCTTGCGAAACTATTTTATTCGCATTTGGAGCAGATTTTCCGTCCTTAATGATGAAAATAGAGAAACGGCAGCGTCTAATAAGCAAAATTGCACGAAGTTTTGCAGAGGGTTAAAATTAAGGCGCTAGGAAAATTGATACGGAGAAAGCACGATGTCTCATGAGAGGCTCGAATAGGCAAAATCCCCTAGCAGATTTAATTAGCTCATTATGCGGACTCCTGCTTAGATGCGGGGAGATTTTCCGCAGCCTTCTCGAGGATTTTTCCTTACTCATTTTTCCGTCCCGGGTTTTACAGGAATTATCGCGCTTCTTCTCGAGTTTCGAGGAACTTTGCATTCACAGCCGACATTTTCACGCTCCGCCTACTTTCAAGCACTCCCGGCTTAAAAGCCACACAAAATTCTGCGACCAAACACTTTCTGAACGACAAATTTTAAAACATTTGCAGCGACGAAAAATGACAATGCGAATTATAACTTCTAGATGAATTATAGTGGGAAAGCGAGATTGGAAATTTGAATTGCAAATGTGAAATGTGAAAAATTAAATGGAATAATCTGTCTGAATGGTTAGAAATTTGGGTAATTCATTACCTCGTTATTTTGTTACCCATAGTTAAAGGTATAGGGCAAGGTAGCGAGAGATTTCCCCCGTACTATTTCGTAGGCAACGAACTAACGAATTATCCAGGTTGCCAAATAATATGTCTAACAAGGGGACGTGCCAGTTTGTCGTCTCCAATTTGGCTGACTCTTTACCCATATACTTTTCATTACCCCCGAGATGAACTTGTACATGTGCCTCTGTGTCTACTACTTGCGAGAAGTACGCTTTCCCCTCGCGAACTCCGATTTGATATATGGATAAAGAATCAGCCAAATTGGAGACGACAAACCGCAACGTTCCCTTGTAAATGGTTGAAAGTTAGAGTTATTGCTTCGAAATGTGCCTAGTGCACTGAAGCACAACATCTAGCGCTGCCTCAAAAACGCTTGCAAATCTCAGGAAATACGCCATAAACCGAGTCGATAAATGAAAACACCATAAAAGCGAAAGAAATTGTGCAAAGCTGGAAAAGATAGGGATAGGGGATCAACGCAAAAGAATAGCATTTAAGTCATCACGCGGTAAAGGTTGTAATTTCCCCTATGATCCCATAATATTGCCCATTTTGGATATCCTGAAATTCGGATAAAAATGGGAGGGGTATGCAGAGACCTTCTTGCGAGGTAATTCAAATCAGCGGATCTAGGAAATTTCGTTTATTTCCAAACGCGCGCTTTTTCGAGTCGCAAAAAATTAGAAAAATTGCACGGACGACGATCAAAACTGCGATATAATTGCATCATAGCTACTTAGACGTAATTGTGGGTGGAAGAAAATAGTTTTCCAAGAAAAGTGAGATTATTATTGGTCGAAATTTTATTAGTTCGGCCCATATAAAACATGGCAGCGAAATTATGTTACTGAAACAATTTTTGAGACGAGCAAAAAATGAAAGAAACATGTTGAATACTGGGAAGCTGCTTGAAAGGGATGAGAGAGGGAGAGAGAGTCAGAGAAAGGAAAAACATAGAAAGAAAAGATGCATCCATAAATGGACAAACTCAAAGTGCAGTTGAATAGTTAGCTGAGAGAGAGCTTAGAAAAAAGAGGAAAAGCTTGTAGAAAATGAGAAGCGTCCCCCGCCCAACAGAGTATTAAGGAGAAACAAAAGGCAGAAGCAGAGACGCAGAGTCACATAAAAGATTATAAATGAAGTTGAAGCATGTCAAAATTATGGGATGGGAGCCTATTCATCTATCACCGAATTGGGATTTTCAATGGTACTCCCAAAGTATGTATCAAAAGGACGAACATAAAAGTTATTCCAAAAATAAGCTCTATCGTTAAAAATGTTCGGAGAAGTTGTTGTCAATGACCGATAAATTGAGGCAAAATAAGTGAAGCACAAATTCGAATATGTAAAGTATCATTATGTATTCGCAAATAGTCGTCCAACTCATTCCGTAAATATGATGTAACAGTGTAAAATCTGGTGCAAACAATGCGCTAATTCCCGCGCATCAAAAATTCGTGTCATTTACTCGGTCTCAAGTAGTCGGTCATTGACAATGATAATAATATCTCATTTTTGCCGATATAACTTTATTGACCTACCTTCAAACTATGTGCATCAAAACTATAAAATAAATACTCGGTTCCGAAAAAATCTCTAATGACTGAGTTCATTCGGAAAAAAACAGTAATGGAGCCTATTTTGATTTTTTGGCAGATATAACTTTTGTTGACCAAAAAGCGAGTATGCCGTTAGATTTTTAACGCATGTTTTGCATAAATATCAACGCTATTTGTCAAAAGGAGGCGAAAGATGAAATATTCTCGAAAGAGGAAAAGGGCATAGGGAAAATTTTCGGTCCAGGAAAAAATGTTTCAATCGCCTAGTGCCTTGGCACGACGCGCGTTTTGGAAAACGATCACACCACGGCTAAATGCCCGAGCGTTGCTACATGAATCATCGGCAAAAATCGCCTGGGACGCTGAAACTATTCCCGCTAGAGTGAAATCGAACATTTTGAAAGCTCACTGAGAAGGACTAAGGGATTTGCACTTTGGTATAGATTTATTTTTTTCTATAATTAATACCAATATTTAAATTGATATACAACTAAATGGAAATAAAATAAAATAATTTTAAATTTTAAATTAGACCTAAAAATCGAGTAGTTGGGAAAAAATGGTTCCCAAGGTCCGAACGAAAATGCACGCTGAATCGAAAGAACATTACAGCGAAAATTCGCAGAGGACACACAAAACATATGAAAATGAAGCAAACTTGCTGGGTGTCGAGAGAAACAGCGAAAGCATAGAAACTGCAGGAGCGTTTTATCAAAAGAGATATCGATACTCACACAAAGAGACAGAGCACATAGGCGCGACATGAGAAGATGAGCAGGGAAAATGAAGGAAAAATGAAAGCTGCACACAGCTTACGTGAAAAAATAAGGAAGGGGAACGTTGCAAGCCAGCGAAAAACGAGAGGTTTGGAAACAGAACTCCGTCCGTTTTTCGAGAGCATCAAATATATCCGCAAAAAATTAGCCTTTGGATGCATGAACTTCGGCTCCGAAGGGTTTTAGCCATTTCGAAGTCGAGGAAATTTTAAATCAAAACCTCGTGCGTCCCTGATTTAGTTTATTAGCAAGAAAATCTTTAAAAAAAAAAAACTCAAAAATGCTAATTTCTAGCAAAGATATCGTTAACATTTAACATCGCGCTAGATTTTCTAGGTGAGGTGTTAAATTTACCCATCCAACTAGCAAAATCAATACTACGCATTGGGCTCTCAAAAATAAATAAATGGGGACTCAGATATAAATGTTTTGCCGCACCATCGTAGCAAGTGAAAATATCAACAACTCAAAAATCGATCGATGAAAATGAAGAATAGAAAAGCTAAAAAATTCGAAAAATGTTCACATCTGGTGAATATTTTGTGTGAAGCTAATCGAAAATGGCGATAGAGTTCAAGATGACGTGTTAATAAATGGAAAGACCGTTCAATAATAAATGATAAGCCTATTAAACGCGGAGATCAAACTATCGCACTTCCGATCAAATAATTGATTTTAGGTGATACCAGACTAAATGAAGTAAAGATTTCAGGTATGATGATTTGAGAAATGTTTCAGATACTGATTCATATATCTCCAGACCTAGGGAACACTTTCGTCAAACGGAAATAAAATATAGGGGTAGGTCGCAAGAGAGAAATTTTAGTTATGATACAACCGCGCAAAATTAAAACTTTGTGTCAATATAAAGTAAGATACAAATTTATGAAGAAAATATACTGGGAATAGGTCGCAAGAGGTTTCAGACGATCGTTCTCGCTAGGTCTGTATACTTCAATTCAAAACTATGACGACATTTGGGAGAAATATCCGAAAAAAAAACTTTTAACGAGTCTCAGGCAATTTATTCGAATCTTTAATAATTTACTATAAAAAGAAATTCTCAAAAATTATTTTACGTGAAGCATCATCATACTCATATATAACATTTTTCTTGTAAGTTAGTGCATGAAGGTTAGAAAAAGGTCGTACTTGATAATGCTATCAAATGAAAAATCTACAGAGAATCGATTCTATATATGAAACAGGCGAGTGCCACCAATAAAACTTGTAGAGTTTACGCTTATCGGGATGGCTTAAATGTTGCAAAGATCAGATCATCCTGGATAATATACTTGAAAAATTAGTGGGATCGCGTTCATGATTTTCGAAAATCTGAATTAAACTACCAGCGATAGTCTATGAACTGTAAATTTCTTTTGAATAACTCTAATCCTTCGGCTAAATAGGAAATTTGCTTCATAGAATCAACCTTCTATGAAACTGACTCCATGATGCAAAAAAAATCAGAGTCACTCTAACGCGATATTTTCAGATTCTGAGTCGTCGACGTTTATCATTTAAATACATCACTTTTATAGGGCTCACAGCGTTCGCAGAATAGTCGCAAATTTTATTAAAAATTCTATTATTTTTTACGATTTTGTTTATCTTGATTTCTGGCTAGAGGTAGCCAAGGAAAAACTTCGTTTCCGGTGTTTGTGGATGAGCACATTTCATCGCGGTGTCGGGTTGGGTTTAATTAAAGTGACACTGCTCGCTGCTTGAAGGCACCGCTCTCTTCAAGGGTCGACCAAATTGCGGACCGCGAGAATTAAATGAGCCCTTTTCCGTTGAGAGCGGCAGTTTACAACCATCGCCGAATTCATTTCACCTCTCCAGTGTCACATCAATCGGATTCGTCTTTCATTTCGAAGCTCAACATATTTTTCTAACCCTTGGACCCCCACTTGACAGTATAATTACTTATCCTCGACCAAATACGGTGTTTCTTAGGTCAAACTGACAAATCTTGAATGCACTAAATATTCTTCCATGAAACTGAAAAGATTTTTTCCCTCTATGAACCTCTGCACCATTTCGCGAATATCTTTGGGTTCGTTCTACCAAAACAATGACAATCAAAGTGTTTCATCCTCAGGACAGAGGTCATACCACTTTGTCTTTCCTCGTGCACTGGATTTTGGATCGACTGGATTTGCCCGTTTAATTGCTCTGTGTGCGGATTAATGCAGTGTGCGTCTAACTATTCCATTCCTGCCCCGCTTTCGTCGGCATTCACTTCACACAGCGACAAAGTCGTCGTCTCAAATTTCTTCTGACTGCGCCCAAGGCTTAACCCCCATCCCTGTGCCATCGTTTCCGTTTTCAGCCCGATTCGCGCATCCCCTGGGCCTGATTAAATTTCCCCGACCATCCCCAATTTCACTGCGAGAATTCATCGTATCTGCGCGATCCGTTTTTACAAAGCTCGAAAGTCGATTCTAACGCTGAATGTGAACATCCCAATTGTTGAATGACTTACCAAGAGCCGACTTTTCGCCAGCCAATTTCCCCAGTCTTTATCGATATCGACGCAGATCTCGATTTCTTCTCGCGATTTCGAGCTCCCCTCTTATTCGTTCGTTTGTTTGCGCACTCTCACTTTTTCGCTCCGATCTGCGTCTATCTTGCGTACATTTACTTGCCAATATGAGACTTAATCTACGTCCGATCTGCAGCGATTTTCTTCCTGTGATCCAATTATCCACTTGTAGATCCAATCTATCCAAGGCGGATCAATTATAAATCTCATATATTCATTCAGGCTTATAGGTTTTGTGCGTCAGGTTGGCACGAGCGTCTTCTTCCGCGCGCGCGGCTGTCAATTTGTGCCCTAAGCGAAGGCATCCCTTTCCTCTCTTTCCTTCCATACCGGTTTCCACCCACATCCTCTCACTTTTCTCTGCATCTTTATCTAAATCTCTCCTACCCATTCGCCTCCTCGTTTTTTTCCGCAAACCTTGCCGGATCGTCCCAATTCTTCCATGTCATTAGACGTAATTATCCATGCAGCCCTCGTTTTCATGGGTGCTAATTTCGGATTTTCATTTCATTTCGTGTCACGATCGCTTGGGGGAGTATCTACATGAAAAATCCCGAATTCCGGACCCCATCCAGTTGACTCAAATATGGTGTGCAGTATCTGGACTGATGAAATTTGTCCGTCCTTTATCATTGAATACAACTTTCCAGTGGCTCTGGCGCGTATGTTTTTGTTTGCTGTTTTCGCAGCCTTTCATATCGACTATTCGGCGAGAATCGGTCGATCGAGCGAGGAGGAAAATATATTTACCATGCAGATCAGAGGAAAATGGAAAGTTTGAGAGGCCTGTGGGGAGGGGAGGCACAGTGCGAGAGTATTGCATTGCACTAGAGAGAGCACAAGAAGATGGAAACGAGAACCACTGCACGACTCGCCTCAACAACCCACAAAGAGACTCAGAGTCAGGGCTATTCACAGTCTCAGTCCTTCGTCATTTCTCACTCCGTCGATTTGCCGTTTACCCATTTTCGTCGATCGATTTTTACTCTGCCCGTTTCGATGATTTATTTACTGACTAACTCTCGAATCTTTTTAAATCGATTTCCAAATCTACTATTAAATAAAAACTCGATTTTAGTTTAATTTAAAATTGATCCAGTCCTGAACATACTTATTTCCATATATCGATCTCTCCCCTCCCAAAGATATCCCCCTTTCACTGACCTGACAAGTTTGGGAGAAAGGAACGAGGAGTGAGGTAAAGAAAGAAGCCCTTTGGGTAGATCAACAATCTATAGATCTCTGCCTACCGGCCTCTCCTCTTTGGCTATTCATTTGTGTATCTATTGGTATGCTAGCTATGCGCGCCGCCTTCTGCGAGAGGTCAAGAACACCCCCAGTACTTATGGTTAGTCTTACTTTCTCTAACAAATCTAGAATAATATTTATCTTAACTTCGTCATTTTATATTTTTAAATTTGATATATTCGCTATAATAACTTCCAGTCCACATGTGCTTTAGACCACATGTGGTGTGCTTAGCTTAACCCCCAAAGCACCCAGAAATTTTTCCAATTCCCGTAGTTTCATCGATCAATACACCCAAAGCCCAGTTTTTTTAGTCGAGATCTACACACCATACTTCAGAATCACGAGGTGTGTAAGCTTTACACCGGATTTTGTTGCCAAACCTATTTGCTTATATCGTATTTTCTAGACTCTGACATGCCTGGGCATAGAGATCGAATCACAGACACAGGGGAAAAGGGATTTCTCTAGTACTTTTTTGCCTAGGCGTATACGCCAGTTACAGTGGGCTGTTTCACTGTTTCGTTTCACCTATGGGCTGCTTGTCCTTGAAGCGATGGGGCTAGGGCCCTGTGCGCACCGCCGCCTCGCCATTTTATTTCCTTTGATTTTGTTCGTCTCCTTCCCCATTTTCCTTTCCCTTCCCCTTCCTTCCTTTACATGTTCCTCTTCAGCAAAGTCAGGCACCTTTCGCTTTTCTTAACATTTTCTTCCATTCCCCCAGTAATATTTTGTTGGTTTCCCCGAATTCGCCTGTATATTTATGATTCTGGGGATTTGTCCCGGTAAATCCCCATTTAACAATGAAAACAGCGGTGATTGGCCAGGGGAAACTGGTCTGGCCCGATTTGCCGAGCATCAAATAATCGCTTTGCTCAGTGGTGTGTTAGAGCGAAATGGGTATTTTTAAAAGTAGTACGGCATAGGTTAATTAAATTTGTGTATTTAGAAAATCATGAAATATTCTAGCAAATTTTCCGTACTTTTTTTTTTTTTTATAAATCGGAATTGAATTTTTGACTGATTTTCTGAACCAGGATTTGGCGCCAAACGGAAAGTTCGCGTTCGGTTTGAAATGCACACGAGGAGGTTCGAAAATCGATCGAAAGGAGAGTGAGACAGGCCGGAGAAACGGCAGGGATTGTGAGCAAGAGGGTGAGGAGGAGCAAAAGGGGCTGATTCATTACATCATCGCTGCACATACTTTCGTCTGTCTGTTCAATCAGAACCCCTTCGAAAATTGCCTTCGGTCGGCCTAATTTCCACTTGTTTTTGATCATTTGTCTTCATCTTATCTTTGCACAGTATTTCGCCAAGTGGCTAATGGAAGTAATGGAGTTGTTTTACTGTTTCCCTTTTCATTTTATTAAAGTCGCGATTTTCCGGTATTTTTTAAAGTGTATATTATTGGACCGAGTTTACTTTTCTCTGCTCATTGCGGACTTATGGTACTAGTCGACCTCACCTAGTGGAAAGGAAATAAGGATAGGCAAAAAGATATTGGAATAGATTTCCAATTTAGGGGCTTGTTTTCCTGATATCTTTGACATTTCAATTTTTCCTGGGAGTGAAATCTTCGTCGTGTGTGCGTATCTTTTGTCTCTCCGGGATTTTCGTGTAATTTGTTTATCTCTCGTCGTTTTTCCTTTGCTTCGAATCTCTAATTGGCAGTCGAGTCGTGTCGTTTTGACTGCCGCTGCAACAGCTCTGCTCAGCTGGATCTTCGTTGACTCCCATTTTCTCTGTTGGTCTCTCAAAATTCCTTTCTCTCTCGCCGGCACATCCCAAGACGTCTTCCAATAACACAATTCACAATTCAACACCTCTACGTTCGCGCGCGATGCATATTTTTCCTCCCTGGCCGACTTTATCCGCGCATTTTTCCTATTTTTATTCCCAAGATATCTCAAATTTTCCTAGGAATTTGAATTGGCCTGCAGAAACCTCCATGACGATTTTTATGGTGCAAGGTCAGTTGGTGGTCAGCAATATTATAGATTATTCTCTGAAAGATTTCAGATTACCCCCCAAAAAAATTTCGTATCTTTAGAAGCAAAATTTTCCCAGAATTTTTGCCAAGTCCACAAAAACTTGGATTAGCATTTTCATGGTGTGAAGTCAGCGGGTGGCAAAATACTATGTAGATGTTGTGACATTTTGTCATTTCCAAAAAAATCCCTCTATCTTCAGATCCAAGTTTTCTCCCCAGGATATCTTCAATGTCTGGCTGATTACTCAAGTACCCCTCTACCTTCTCTACTTCTTCCAGTCAGTAAACCAGCCAATCTCAGCTAGATGCATTAGTATTCGCGTATACTCCCCCTCTTATGATTACCTAATGTATTCTCCTCCTTTGCCTCCCTTTTCTCTGACTTTCACATCTGCATGGGCCGCTTCACGCCTATGTGCCCCTGAATCCTAGACTGACTCCCTTCGCCGATAAATTCTTCTTCTTTCATTCATTTCTTTATTTCCGACGAGGCAGCGTCGAGAAAGTTGATTTTAGAACGGCTCATACATGCTCTTCCGAAAATGCCAAATTTCCTTATAAGAATTCAAACAGTGTTCAGATTTTAACTCGAATTTAGAAAATGTTTGGGAAAAAACTCATTTCTTTGAACTCGATTTTTTTTTCGAATTATTGACAACTCCCTTATAAAAGAAGTGTTTATTTGCGTTCAGATTTTTACATTGGAAATAAACTCCAACATTTTTTGTTTCGAATTTTCAAAATACTGCTATCTCTGGCAGCAATTAATCTGGCAGCCCCACTGCCTCTCCCCGGAATTTTTTATCTTCATCCGAGCGGCTCACACGCGATGCGTTCATTTCGCACTTCCGGATGCTTTCCGGAGTGGTGCGAATTTAAATCGCATACTGGGGCCGCTCCCAGTCCATATCTTCTCGGACTTATCGAGGTTACACTGAGAATAGAGGGAATCGGAGTGTCGTTTTGCCAAGTGCTATCCATTTTCCATTCAACTCGTTCGATCATTCCTTCACTCCACTTGCACCCCAACAACTTTCTCGGATTCACTTGCTAATCCAATTTATATCTGCTTTATCGATTTGGTTTTATAATGCTCTTGTCCAACTTTTTTGTCTGCGAATAATTCATTTTAAGAGTGACTACTTTTCTTCCGAAACACGGGAAAGAAACATCGTTTGGGAACAGATCTAGTGAGCATTTTCGTCAGACAAAAATCAACTAGAGGGTGTAGGTCGCACTGGTGCAAATTTTGGCTAATTAGAAGCTAGATAGAAGATTTTGTTAAGAAAATATACTGGGAGTAGATCGCAAGGGCTTTCTGGCGATCGTCCTCTAGGACTTTTTGGAAAGGTATTACATCCAATCAATTTTGAGATAATGATCACCTCTACCCTATTATACTACGCCTATTCTTTCATATATTTTCCTTCCTTTCCCGTTTTCTTATCCTTTACTCTTTTTTCTTTTTATCCCGATTTATCTGGTTTTACTCATTTTTTCTCAATTTGTTCTATTTTAGACTTCATTTCATGGCCAATTCAATCCATATAAAGTCAAAAGTAGCTCAAAACTTTAGAATTTGGCTCAGTTTTCATAACAACTATATTATATAGATATAATTCTTTGACGATTAGTTAGATAGTTGTTCACATATCTGTCATATCACATCGTCCATGTTATCGCCTAATTTATTCTCGAGGATTTCATTGTATTTCCTCTTCTATCTCCCTTCTCCGGGCCTAGAGTTCCGCATAAATCATTTGCATTTTGTTATCACAATTCTGCCCGTCTTCTTTCTCTGGGCCTCTGTTTCTTTAGTCTCAATCTTTTTCTGACTGAGCCCAGCTTTTGGCCGGAAAAGATAAATGGGATCCCTTTTTGTGGCTAGCCTTTAGCTATTCTCTTTGCCCATTTTGCTACTTGTCACTAGGATATTCTATATTTCCTCAGGCTTTAACAATTTGTTTTTGTTGTTTTTTCGGCGTTTCATATTTTTCACGAGTTTTAACATTTCGTCTTCTAAACTTGGATATTTAGATTGGATCCTCGTGTGTTTGAAGATATTCGAAGGTCCTAATTCCGACTGTTTTGGAATCATGCTAACCGTGCAGCAGGCCGCGATGCAATACGCCAGCAACAAGTTGGCCGCAGGCGGTTGGGGAGATGCAGAAAATCAGGTATTTTCAATTTTCGACTTCCTGTATTTGTCATCAACTGATCATCATCACCGTTTGCATGTTATCTAGTTTTAGCATGAAGAGTGTAGGAGAAGAGTAATTGGTCGCAAATACAAATGGTAATGGTGGCCAGCTGATAATATACAGAAGGCTCAAACTTTCCCGGTTGTAAAATTTCTTAAACCTAGAAATTCCGCTCTCTATTTTCGCACTTTTCTCGAAAAATCCTCTTAAATTCTGCCCGCTCCGGGCAAATTCCTAAGCCGAGCGAACGCGCATTTTCGTTTAGCCAAAAATCAGCGGTCGGCCCTTGTTTTGTTGTCTTTGCGCTTTCTCCCCACTGCGCGCCTTGCTCTAAGTGGGTCGGATTTATCATAGCTCTGATAAAAGATAAGAAGGGATAAAACAGATCGGAAGGGATTTCGAGAGGGTTGCAACTCTAATTAGAGAAATGTGATCGTACAGATGCTGAAGACATATCAAATTTGTATCACGACTTGTTTCCGCAAATAGACAACATTTTTCGACACGATCGATTTTTATCAGATGCGTTTAACTTCACTGTTTTGAACTCGAGATCAATTTAAGTCGGACGAAATTTGTACACCTCCAACCTCTAGATGTCTTCTTCTGAATCATAGAGGCTGTTAAATTATGCATTCACTTGATTACATGCTTGCATAACTTTTCGATCTTATGCGCATTTTTCGCCGTGAATACTGTGCAAACAAGCACACACACACCAACTGGACAGTGCTTACGTCGACACGCGCAACATGATTCCTCGATTCTTCACGATGCGCGATTCGTCCGTAAGCGATCATATGTTGAGTGCTGCGAGAAATAGCGTCCAAATTTAAGACAGCAAAAGAAAGGTTGCCAGGCAGAAGAAATCGAATCCATCCTATCTTATGGCAGCTTCAAGTGATATGAAAGGAAGCATCATTTTCCCTATCCAAGTCTTTCGGTCTCTAAAATCCCCCTAGTCTCTCAACTTATCCTTGCCTCTGAAACTGGCCGCCATCAAAGAGAATTGATGGTAGACAAAAAGCCAACAAGGACAGTTTCAGTTCACAGAGGGAAAAAGCGTCCTGACTTCTTTATCAAAGCAATGGCAATAGCTTTGGAATCATTCCGGTTCAAGTTAATTTAATTTCAATTTAATGTTGGGTTTAATTTTTGAGGGCAAATTCGATTGAAGTGACAATTTTTCTCACATTATTTACAGGGAGAGTTCCTACTTAGGAACTCACAGATCGTGATGAAACCTCCCAAATAGGGAGTTTTCGATGACGCTGATTACTATTTTGAAGTCGAAAAGTGCCTAATCGCACTCGGGAATCTCGCATTTTTCGCTCGTATTTTATATGGAAAATGAGCTGTATTGTTTGTGCAAATCATGTATTCGAATTTTGCAAATTTGCAATATAGAGGAAGAAATCAGACTCAACTCAAAAATTCCGACTTCTGAGTGCGATTAGGCACTTTTTGACTTCAGAATCGTAACCAGCGTCATTAAAAGCCCTCATTTGGTAAGTTTCATCAAGATCTGTGAATTACTATGTGGGAACCTCCCTTGTTAGATTCATTGACTTGGAAGAAAATTTCAATCAACTTTAGTGCGCCCGTCCTCTAGCTTCCCCAACTCGAGCTCATAAAATCTTCATTCCACTCTTCACCGATTTTTCCGCTCGAAATTTATTTCCCCATCATCATTCCTACACTTCTCTGTGTTAGTTTAAAGTGATAGTTCTTTTCGAGTTATCATCGTAAAGAATTTTTAGCAAGGATAGGCAATCTTGCTTCTTTCTCGCTCGTCGCATTCAGGTTACAGTTCGAATTCAATTCCATTTCAGTTTTCTGCTACCTGTCGTTCATTCTCAATTTATGTGATTGTTTTCTGTCGCAATTTGGCTGTAGTAACATCCTACAACTGGTGGGCAGCAGGGGGCGTGGCTTCGGAGTCAACCGTTTCCGTTCGTTTTTTCGCGCACCAATTCTCTCCTTTATAGGTCTATCAGTTTTATCAATTGCCGTTTTTCCCCCTTTCTCATCAATATATGTTGGTTGACCCCGTTGCCTTACACAAGGGTTTCAGTTTCTTCTTCTGATTTTCTGAGAAGGAAATCGACAGAGGTCAGCATTTCCAACTTTATTCCCTCAACAATCGCGCATCCTTTCCTTAAATCAGTCAAGGCTATTTTATATCATCGCTTAAAACGAAGAAAAAATTGACAAATCTTTCACAAGTTTCATACAGTAGCCTTTAGATGTTACGCTCTTATCAAATATTCCTTCCGTGTTTTGCTCTCATTAGTTCCCAATTAATTATATCATTGAGTACTTTTCTTCAACCCGGGAAAGGGAAGAAATTTCGAAACAAAGTAATCCATTTTTTAACTCATAGTATTTTGATAATGATGAGTAATTTCCTCTAAACTTCGGAAAGGATAGAAACTTTTGAAATAATGAGTAGTCGATTAATCAATTCTCCACCTTTCTGCCGATCATCTAGGGGGCGTACACCTTTTCTCTCGAATACGTCTGCTTGCCTGTGAGTGAACTTGACAAATCTCTGAAATCCCCCCCTTTCCGTCGCTGGCTGTCAGTTACATATGCTGTCGGTGTGTGGTGGCAGGCCCTGACATCCTTTCTTCATTCCTTCATTCAGCTATACCTCAAAATCCGAAAAGAAGCCTTTATCTCTTCTTATTTTCTTTCTTTGTAGAATGGGGCGAATCCAGTTTTTCCTCAGATTCTGCTGCTGCGGCGTGGTTAGTACATCAATATATGATAAAACCAGCTTTGCGCCCCCAGACTATTCCCCACAATTTTCTGATTAGATGGTTGAAAAACTAAACGAGAAAAGAGGGCGTAGGAAAGGGGAGGGAAATTGACAAAACTTGGGTCGCCAGGTAAAATATTGATTGATAGAGAGCGCTGCTGAGGGGCTGGGGGGTTGACTTGTTCGTTCGCGTCATTCGTTCGTTGTTTCTAACTTACTCCCTCCCGAATTGTGTGCCGCTGCGACTTTACTCAGTGCTACTTTTTATACCTGCCTGCCGACTTTTTCTCCAAGGCAAATAGAATTTCATTTCACACAAATTCTTACTCGCAGAGTTGCGGCGGGCGGCTCAATTACTCTCGATTTCTAGGTAGGTGATTTTTGATGACGAGTCGATCAATCGGGGATTTCGTTTATCCAACCCAATAATTGGGGACAATTAGCACCATCGTGGGAAAATCCGAGAACAGACTTACTTTCCGATGACGACTAGGGGATTTCATATATCCACAGATCGATAGAGATATACGATTCGCTCCCATTTTCCTCCCACCCCATCCCATCATCACAGTTCGTCCCCTCCACTTTGTGAAGGCCAGATTATAAGCGATGATAACGGTACACGCGTCTCCCTGCAGTAGCGCCCTGGAGAAATCTCTTTCCTGCATTTTTCTTTCCTAAATACTTCTCTCACATTTCGCGGTTGAACTAATTTCCGTCAATCTCCCCAAACGGAGTATCAATTCCAAGTCATGATAGCTCGCGTAAACGCCCTCTTTTTCAATTCAATTCATTAAAAGTTCAACTTTTATCAGTCCACGTATTTCCATTTTTTCTAAGATTACCAACGTCTTTGTTGTACAGTCTAAGCTATTAATTTCTTGCCTGTTGACATATCTAGTTTTCTAGTTTTTTCCCCATAGGCAATAGGCATTACGAACACCATAACACAATAAGAGGTAGGTAGTGGCTGGCAAATGATGGCCTCTAATTTGCGTGTGACAAACTGACAATGACAGGAATTTCGGCGGGTGGTTGTTATCGAAAATCTGCTCTATTGTCAATTCCTTGAATGACGATTGTCATTGGAGCGCATTTTCTTCATTCCAATTGTCAAATTGTCATATTCTGTACTTGATTGTAGCCCTCTTGAAGGGCTGTCTTCTTCTCTGCTCTTGTTTGCTCAAGGTACAGTGCTCATCTCTCGTCGTCTCTTGTCTTGTAGCTAGGCCCCTCCTCCCTTCCTCAGAGCAAAAGAAGCTTCTTCTTGTTGTTCTGTTTCTCGACTAAGTCATTTTGCTTTCAACCGCGACCGTCTTTCGCTCTGCGTTGCTCTTTCTAACCGCCCTCCCCGTCCGTTCTAAGCCTATGCACCTACCGCTGAGACCCGGGCAAATACATAACATGAAAAATCTCCGCGCGCGCGACGCAGTATTTTTAGCCGTTTCCTTAAATTCTAAATTTATCAACTTCCTAATTTGAAGAAAGTCTATATTTGTGTATTGTGAGTAACATTCTAATCTGACAATTTTTCTGCATCGGAATGTCGCCTATTTTATTTTCTCAACTCTTGAAACCCTAATTCGCATCTGGAAGCACATTTTCTAATCTTCAAAGTTCAAATTTCAAGATTCACTAATAAAACGTGGGCTTTCAAAGTAATATTACTACTATCGTTGAATTGAAACACGCTTGACGTAGATTTTGTTTATGGTCTTTATTTGATCTGGCAACTCAATAATATTGGGATTAGCATAACAAGTCTCGATATTTTTCACTCGAAACTACTATTTTCACAGTTCGTACGCATAAACAAAGGACCAGATATCAATGTATTTCCAAACATCAATCAATTCAATGACATGTAACGTTGGAGAAAGCCAGAGTTCAGTATATTAGAGAATGCTTATTTTATTTCGAAAATTACCATTTTATCGGTTCTTCATTTATTAAAGATTGATTGAACATATGCTAACCATCATATACGCTGGAATGCCTGTTAAAATTGATCAGCTCAACTAATTTTGGTACAACTCTAAAATAACGACCTCAAGTTACTCACCAAGTCTCGAAATTTATGTTGGTCGTTGTTACTAAAAGCGGTCTGGGCGGATTTTAACAGTGCCTCTTTTAAAGGCGACTTGTATTTGACATCCTAATTAAGAATGCTCATTGCTAATAAGTTAGCATTTGAGCGGATTTTGAGATAATTAAAATAATGTTAAATACAAGTTGCGTAAAATATTACGCGTTTTAATATTATCGGCCGATTAATCATTCTCGATGATTTCTATTAATTGGGAGTTGCAGGTGCCTCCGCCGCCGTCCAGTGGTCAGCCGCAGACAGTCGGACCGCAACCCACCCAGCAGCCGCTTTCGGGCACATCGCCCTCAACAACGTCACCCACGACTTCATCCGACGGATTGGTCGACCTCATGACTGCCGAGGTCGCAGCAGCGCACCATACTAACGGTACTTGTGATCTCATAATCGTTCTCTCGACAGACCTGGGGAGAACTTGAGTCGGCAACTTGGAAGCAACATGACATATAGGCGACCCACACCGTTCTCCTACAAAACAATACTATTTCGCTCATGTTATGTGGTTTCCAAATGGCTTCTTTAGCCTGACTCCAAAAATTCCGATAATATTTTTCAAGCTAAAGCTCTCCCCAGATCTGTCGTTATCTAATAAGGCTAATACAGCAAAGTTTGACTTGGTAACGTCATTTTAATTAAATGACGCCACCCTGTTACACCGTAGCGATTGCCTGCGCCAGGTTGGCTCAAAGCACTTTGAGATTTAATATACCAGGAAATCTTTTATTACTTTGGCTAATTAATCTTTATGTCTCTGTGTCAATGTGTCGCTACGAGGAATTGGGACGATAAGGGGCTGAAAAACACGGAACACGGCGCGATAATCACTGACATGGAGTCTTATGAGTAGTTCATCATATATCAGCTTATTAGCGCGCATTTCTCCAATCTTAGAGATTCGCGCAGATTTGAAATGGCCTTGGAAAGTCCGTAATTTTGAACTAAGGGGATGAGAGAGAAACGATTCTTGCTGATACACACACACACCAATTTCGTGGGGGGAGTGAATTTGTCAAGAAGAACGATCTGACAACCAAAGGTCATTCATTTAGCTGCGTGAAAACCACCACTTTCGTCATGAAAATGCGAGCCAATTAGCACAAGATTTGAGTGAAAGACTAATCGAAGAAAATAGCTAGTGCATGGAGTCGCAGGTAGTTTTTGTGCGGACCTTCGAAACTCAAGATGAGCGCATTTTCACAGAACGATATATCAGCGGCGCTTAATAGACTGAGAAACAGAAACTCAGGCACTGGAATAAGAAAGGAGGAAGCGCTCGCTTGCCTTAGATCAGTGTAATATAGTCTGTATCTTTGTGATCTCTCGGATCGCGGCGCTATTTCGCTCATATATCCCACTAGTGCAGTTTCATTTGGCGAGAGACAATACCCACTCAGCCGAAGGGTCACTTATTTCACTTAGCTTCCCACCCTATCTCTATTCCTAATCAATGTGATCACCATCGCACAATGCAAAAATCCGACCAACTAGCAAATTCCCTAGAGGAGTCTGCCTGTAGCAGCGCAGATCCTCATCAAAATGAGGGTATATTGAATTGACTCCGTCAACTTTTTATCAGCATCGAGTGACATTGATGATGAAAGAGTTTCAGGTGCTTCAAACGGCTCGAGCACAAATGCATCGACGAGCATCAACCAGCAGCAGTACAGTGTTGAGTACCTGTCACAGCTGCTCAAGGACAAGAAGCAACTCGCCGCCTTCCCCAACGTCTTCCATCACTTAGAGAGGCTTGCAGATGAAGGTTCATTTCGAAATTTCGCAAGACCAATCCGATTGTTGAATTGCAGAAATCAGCAAAGTCCGAATCGCACTCTTCAATTTCGAATTCGCCAAGGACCAGGTAAAGCTCCCAGAGCCTGAAGGAGAAGTGACGATCACCACAGAGAAGGTGTTTGTTCCAGCCAAAGAATATCCGGATGTAGGATTTTCACTTAGAATCAAAACCAATGGTCAAATTCCAGTACAACTTCGTCGGTCGGATATTGGGTCCGCGAGGTATGACCGCGAAGCAACTCGAGCAAGAGACCGGATGCAAGATCATGGTGCGCGGCAGAGGCTCGATGAGAGACAAGAAGAAGGAGGAGCTGAACAGAGGCAAGCCGAACTGGGAGCACCTGTCCGAGGAACTTCACGTGCTCATTCAATGCGAAGACACGCCGAATCGGGCCAGAGTCAAGCTGATGCGCGCCGTCGAGGAAGTCAAGAAGCTGCTAGTGCCGGCGGTAAGGAAATGATTAAATCCAGTGATGAAACGAACCTGTACAAGTGCTAATTTTGTCGTCATTAATGAAATTGAAAATGGTCTTTGAAATTTCAGCCGGAAGGAGAAGATGAACTCAAGAGGAAGCAGCTGATGGAGCTGGCCATCATCAATGGAACGTACCGAAGCGGCAACGACCAGTCAGCTCTTGCAGCCGCCCAGTTGGCAGCCGCAAAGCAGCCACTCGCAGCAGCGCTTCGTAAGCAAAAACAAACTCGAAGAGCCTTCGATCAATGTTCCTTTTCAGTTGCCGAAGCCGCAGCCCTGCAGCAGGCCCAGGCCAGAGGAGTGCTTCTCGCAGCCAACCCCGCTCTGGCGAGATCTCCGACGATGGCCGTCGCGGGAGCGCCGATCGTGATGAGTCCCGGCCGAGGAGCTACGTCGACGGCTTCAGCCACTTCGGCCGCTTCCCAGCTGACGGCTGCTCACCAGATGCTCACACTTCAATCACAACTTCAGTCCCAGAACAGCGTCGCCGCAGCTCAGGTATTTATAGTAGTTCTGACGTTCAAAATTGAATTTAGAATTTCCAGGCCGTCGCAGCCCAGCAGGCTCTCCTCCAACAGCAACAGCAGCAACAGGCAGCCGCCGCAGCCCAGATGCAAAGCGCCGAATACCAGCAGTTGCTCATGAGGTTAGAAGGTCACAAACCCGAGAGTCTTCAAATTATCAATTTCAGCCAAGGCATCTCCCTAGATGGATTGACCTGTGCGGCAGCAATGCAGTACCCTCAAGCCTACCAGCAAGCAGCCCTCCTGAATGGAACTGCAGTGGCATCGGTAGCGTCGGCCGGGCAGTACGCGGACTACGCCGGAGTCGATCTGGCGACTGCCGTCTCGCAGGCCGGTGCTCCTGGTATGTCGATTAAATGTATCTAGGACCAACAAATACTAGGATTTTCAAATTATTCGATTGTAAACTACGGGTTTTCTTCCAACCTGATCTCCTCATGCATGACTGCAGCTATAATTTCAATTAAAACAACAATATTCTAACGACAACTTTTAATCAGGCAGTTTATTTAATGCAACAGTCAATGACGTTTTCCGAATTTTCTGTTTCATTTCAATGCAATCTAAGTCGATGTCGTTGTGTCTAATGATGATGCAATACCAACTTCTGCAGTCATGCTCTCTAAACGTGTCGAACTTAATGAACGCGGTTTCAAATGATTAATCTTTACATGTCCAAATATATGGGATCTCAATCATTTCACTAATCATCGAATTAATGAGCATATCAATGTGTTAGTCAATCAACCAAATAATGAGTCATTTCATTCGACTAACAAAACATAGCTAAATTGATTTCAGGAGCGATTCTGAACACTCGACGCGTCCTCGGAACCACTAGGGACCATCCGTACAAGCAGTAGTAGACGGACCAAGCGTGCGCGGACCTTGGTTGCTCATTTGATCGCCAAAAACTTGTTATTTTAGTGAACCTCTACCAGGGATCATTAATATGATGTTAATTATGAGTGTGTGATATATACAAATCTAAACGCTGATATGATGATTCATTCATATGCATATTCTAAGTTCATTTGTCAAACATAATATCCAATTGTTTGCTCAAACACGCGTTCGTTTCATTTACTTATACCATTTTCTTACTTATCAATCCGAATTTAATCATGTTCCTATTTTGCTCTGGAAACAGAAAGAAACAGTTAAACCAACCAGCTAATTCTCATCAGAAATTGGGAGATTTGTTTTAAATTTACATAATTTACTACTAGGCGAGTAGATTAGCATAAACTACAGTATGAAAATGCGATGATGATGATCATAATATTCGATTTTTGTTATTCTATTTTATTGTTTCGGCATAATATATATGTGATGTGCTAGCTTCACTCGAAACACGTATTCTAAATCTATTAAACTCTACTTTCTAAGCATAGTGCTCTTTACATAGGTGCTTCTTTTCACGTATTTCGTCGAACAAACTTTCGAGATTGGGCATAATGATATTTGTAATCCATGTTTATATCGTATACTTTCTTATTATGTTGTTTCAATATGTAGAAGAAAGTATATGTTGAAAATTTGTTGATTGGGCTGCTACCTAGTCGCCTTTCTTTTTCCATCAGAAATTTCACGTTTTCCTTCCCATCATTTATCAGTTTTCCCTTTGTCTATCCTTTTTCTTCTCGATTTTTACAAAGTGTCCTCTCCATCTCTCAGCTACTCTACCATGTGCCTTATGATTATTTTTTTTCGATAAAATAAATGATTTACGATTACTTCAATAACAAATTTTATTTAAAAGATCAATAAAAGTAATATTGGAGTACTTCTTCCATATTTTAAAATAAAGTACTCAAAGTGATATGATTATGCATAGGGGACAATAATAAATTACTAATACCCAAACATTCGGCAAATAAGGCAGTTTAAGGTAAATCAGAAAAGTACCCTCAGTTCAATGGAAAGGAATTCCGATTTAAATAATTTTACCAATATGGTGTAGGGGTGACATGAGAATTGAGAGTCCTAATTCATTGGATTGTGTGTTCTCTTCCTAGCTACCCAAATTTAAATGCTATTTTCTACTATCACAGATCAATAAAATCAACGTCTCATAGCACTTCGTTCCCGCTGGTTCATTCTTAACTCGTGTTGAAGTTGTTGAACCAGAGCTAAGTCCTCTGGCGATGGTTCGTAGACTCTCCCCAGGATAATCTGAAATTTTATGAGCAATTTAAAAATTAGAACACAACATTATATTTTAAAATCCCCGAATACCCAAATTAGCATTCGAAGTTTATCGTCACTTTTTCCGACCTTTCTGGTCAGGTCCTGGCTGGTAGTTGTGGAAAATTCTTTTCGTATGATACACTGGATTTTCCCTCGAACTTTGTAATTAGACACTTCTCTCAAAACCGTAAAAATCGCGAAATTTAAATATCGAAACTCTAATATCTCGAAAATTAAGGCCTCGACAGAAATTCTACAGGCAGATTCTGAAACTTATATCGATTTGCCTACCCCATGTTTCACCGTTTTACCAACAAATAGTACATCGAGTCCAAAGAAATTTCATCGGGTTTAAAATCAGCGAAAAATTGTTTAAATTATTAGACAGAGATCGATAGTTTACCACGCTGCGCAGTTGAATAATGAAATCTTTGATTCGAATTGTACAAAACCGGATAGTTTTGAGCAGAATAAAATTCAAATTTTGTACCATATCGAAAAAGTGAAAATGGCTGGTGCAAAAATTTAGGAAGTGACGGCAAGAAAAATTCATAGCATAAAAATGACACATAACTTTTCTCCACTGAGCCATTTTCGGAGATCTAAAAAGCATTCTGTTCCGGTTAACCTCACCGATCATATTAATATCAGATTTTCCCCTGATTATCGATTTCAAAAATTCATTTGGCTTCTCTAATTATATTATATCTATATAATATAGTTGTATATAAATAAAATAACGTGAATAATGTCAAATTCTCTTCGATTTCTTGTAATTTTCTCTTCCAATGTTATTATCGTCGTGTTATCTTGTATTTTCAGGTTTATGAGTTTATGAGATTCAATCTTACCCGATCCTTGAACAGTTTCGCCAGTAGAAGATAGTTCGCGAACATCAGTAGAACCAATGTGACGATATGTTGCCAGTCAGTCGTTAAAACGAGCATCCAGAACTGAGCTGCGATCAGGCAGAACTCGAAGACGCACATGATATTCATGAGCTTGCACGGGGTTGAGCACAACCAATAGAACATGTCCTGGGCCGAGTTCATCGGGTCTGCCGCCACTCCCTTTACGGCAGGGTTCGGCTTGGCCTTCACATATCTCCCATCCGCAGTCTGGACTACTTCATCCTCTTTATAGAGTCCATAGGGCATCCAGAGCGCGGGGCACCAACTAAATTTTAATAGCTTAGCTTGTCCACTAATGTCCAGATCTAGTGAGCATTTGAGTCAGACACAAAAATATGCGGAGTGCAGGTCGCACGAGATAAATTATAGTTTCAGTTATGACGTTACTATTCATGTGAGAAAATTTTTAAGAACCATGGGCTAGAGATAAAGAATTGAAAAGAAAATATGATGAAGGGTAGGTCGTTGAGGTATTCTGGTATAAACCCTCCATAGGTCCAATAATGGTTAATAAATTACTTGGCAAATCCAGTCTGTTGAGGCTTGGTGTAGTCCGATGAAACCCAGGTACCGAGATGGACAGCGGCCCTATGTAGTAGGTCCAAGTAGTTCAGAGGTAGCAGATAGGTTATGTAGAGGGAAAACGCAGTGAGACCAACGACAAGGCCTAATTCAAACTCCCACCACTCGTCCACGAGGATTTTTTGGGAGATACCCAACGGGGTTTTGGTCTGAAAAGTGAACTTTTTGGATACTTGATTTTTCTATCTTACCGGTACAAACACACAGGGCAACAGGACGCTGAATATCGCAGTGGAGATACCAGCGAAAATACTCCTTTTTAGGCGATATTTGAGGTCTTCCCATAAGACTTGAACTTCGTCTCGAATATGACCTGAAATTAAGAAGTATGTGAGGGTTAAGAGATTTCCAAGTACCAGGATTTTCGCTGCACATATGAACGACTGATTCCAGGTCGATTTGAATGGGTGAAGGCTCGATGATGCGTTCCAATACCACGGTGATGTCCGCTTGCTTATGGAACCATTTTGAAAATCCGTCCTTGATCCGATCGTACCAGAAGATCAAATCCCCGTAGAAAATGAACAAGTAGATTATCATCCTGGATTTTTTCTTTCAAAACATTTTCAAAATTTGCATTTTCATACGGGAAGAAGAAGTAGATTATAGAATCCCTAGGGTAGTCGTAGCACACCCGAGAAAAGCTAAATAAATTTATCTCTCGAGGTTATTATAATTTTGTATAATCTAAAATTACCTGAAGAGGAAGCTTGACACTATCAAAGTCATCAGTGGAGTCTTAATGATGGCGTATTCGATGATAGTGAGGAGTGATTGAATCATTTGCGACTTATTTATGGACAGTGAAGCTACCAGTTCACTGATCTAAATATTCTAATTTTGATAATGAGTGATAATTTATGGCTCACTGTAATTCCCGTCGTCACCTTCTTTTAGTTCCCACCCTCCCTTCTGAGAGATAGTATGAAGAAAAAAGAGGGTGGTAACTATAGAGGGTCATAATTTATCACATACCGTCTTCCAAAAACACATAGTTACTCTCCAGCCCAATAACAGTCCGACACACGATAGGAAGTAGGGGTTGATCATGTGGAATTTCTAAATTTCTCAGTTAAAATCCACTTATCAGAAAAGTCAAATTTTGAATTTCAAATTGCTGTTTATTTGAATAAGCTACCCATAATCCAACGCCTATTAAATTTAAGTTTTCAATTTCTTTAATTTCTCCTTGAAATACCATCGAATAATGCCAGTACGATTTAGGGAGCCACCATAGTGTCTTGTAGATGTTTAGATACTGCAGGAATAGAGCCAATACTGAATAGAGGAATAGAGTACACTCGAAGAATAGTTCTCCTAAAATTTTTTCACTTTTTAATTTTCGATGTATTTCCGACCTTGAGTAAACTGTAGGTCTGGCCATGGCGGATGTACAGATATGGTCAACCCAGATTGATAGGGGAATAGCGTAGCTGGGTCTGGGTTACTGAATTTTCAAAATTTAATACGACTTTCGGAAACTTGTAAACCGCAAGATATCATGGCATAGTACAGGATATGATAAAATAGTATGGGAAAAATATACAATCTTATCCTTTCCTTACGCAATTTTGAATATTTGGTGTTAGCATGTCATGCGATTTACAATTTACAAATTATCATAGTTTCAAATTAATCTATTCCGTCTTTTTCTATACTATGATGTCTCTATATCGATAGAATAGAGCATGGGGTATGAGAAAGGAAGAGACATAAGTCCTCTATCTAATGATCAATTAGATTGAAATGAACAGCACCTGGCATGAGTTGAAGTGTTAGCTGTTGATTGACTTGGTTGATGCTGGGTGGCTTGTTGGTGATTTTGAGTCTGAGCAGCTTGTCTCCTAGCCGCCTTGGGCGGCATTTACAGCGTTCTAAAGTAAATGTCGTTGTGCTCAATTCTCCTATTAAATTTTCCAAGGTATGTCGTAGCGATTCAACGCTTATTCAAATAATAGAAAAATTAAAACAGATTTTTATTTTAAAAGTTTGTTAAAACAATATATTGGGTCCGTAGCGTTATTCACCAAGGTTTTTGGTGAATAACGCTAGTTTTTGACATGAGAGTCTTTTTATATAGGAAACTGTAGCTTTATTCACCAAATATTTTAGTGAATAACGCTACAGTTTGGTGAATAGCGCCCGTTCTCCTACATGTTCGTTGTGATGGTGATCCTCAACCTAGGGCTTTTAAAAAATAGATACGATTTAATTTGAAAACCAACAACACTACTGTTTTGCCTGTGGAATCATATAATTCAGAAAGGAAATAATGATTGACGACCATTTTTGTTATCATGAGTATATTGTTACCAAAGATCTTCAATGAGCACATTATTACCAAGAGCGAGTACACTTTGTTACCAAACGCTATTTCTCCCCTTTTTCTTCTTATCCTACACTATATTTCTGCTTTGGTAACAATGTACTCGCTCGTGGTAACAAAGTACCTGTAGCCATCACTTTTCGCTTACGAAAATAATATTCAAGTCTCATGTACACGCCAGTATTAGAATGGGACACCCCGATCCAGAGCTGCCCGATTCAGAACTTTTCGTGAATAGCTCCCCTATCGGGAGCTAACAAAATAGCTCTGGATCGGGGGTGTCCCACTAGAACGCCCATTTGTTAAAAGAATTGCTTAAGGAATTTGACAACAATGGAAAAATCTAGAATAATTTAGAGCAAAGAAGATTTAGAAAGGTATTGAGTTGGAAAGTGCACGATTAAAAGAAAATAAAGTGGACGAAGATAAAGGCCTACTAATTTCCAAACTTCTAAAAAAAAATACGTTGCGAAATAATCAAAGTCGTAGATAGTAGATACAAACAGGAAAAATACATAATTCTGTAAAATGTGCTCCATCTCTCAAGTTAAAGGTAATCAAAAAGAAAATTTGGGATTGGAGCACATTTTACGTGAGATGGCTTATTCCCCAACTTCTGTTGATGGCAAACATTTTCAAAATGAAGCGTGGTTTTTAGCCGAATTTAAAATTTAACACTTTGTTGTGATAGTATCCTCCAAATTCTCCTATCGACTAACCCTCCTGCCCGAAGTCGTTCTTGAACTTTTCGAGCTTCTCAAGGTCAGCAGCGTTCACAGTCGGCTTTGTCGTGGAAAGCGATTTTTCGACGTCTTTCTGAATTCATTATTTTAGAAAGAGAATTTTTTCATCCCAAAAACAATAAAATAAAGTTCTTAAAAATGACAATGAAACCCATGGTTTTTTTGGAAAAATTATATGGCAAGTCCGAGTTTAAATTTAAATTTCAAATAAGATATATGAAATCTCAATTTTTAACCAGAAAGAAATATACGAAATTAGTTATTTTCATGAAAACGGATATATTACATTCCTAATACTTTCTCATAGGATAGCCAAAATGCCTACCAGTGTGAGGGGCGGGACGGCAAGGGAGTCGCCTTCGAGGTCGAGCCAGCTCATCTCCTTGGCCTGGGGGTCTCCGGGGCTGCACGGAGTCCACATGTTGTGGTCGAGTATCGTGGGGTCCTTATGCGACGGGGCCGAAACCTTCCTGGAAACGAATGTTTGGAATTTATCAGAATCTTATTCTTTAAAATTTGTGTCATTTTCTTATCATCTATACTTATAATTTTTATCATATCAGAAACTTTTATTACTTTCTTATATCTTTAAGGGAATTTCATTTCATATTATTCTTCTTAAAAAATCGGACCACTTTTTAGCATTTTCCAGAAAATGTCATCTACTTATGAGTTATAAAGAATTTTTTTTTACATTTTTATTAATCTTTTATTTCCTATTTTGATTTATCCTCAAAAACCCACTTGAAATGCGTGGCTGTCTGGACTTTCCTGACGGGCTGCATAAGGGCGTCCTTGATGACCATGCTGATGTCGTGGCCGGAGTAGCCCTCGGTGCGCTCAGCCAAGTACTGAAATATTTCATTTTTTTTTTTTTTTTAACTTTAAAACAATTCGAATTTTTTATTTCATTATTTAGCATTACATTTTTTAAAATTCCCAAAAACTCACCCTGTAATCCTGCTCGGTGAGCGTGTGCTGGTTTTTCTCGACATTGAGTTTGAACATCTCGAAGCGACCGTGGAAGTCGGGCAGCGGGATGTATATCCTCTTCTCAAAGCGCCTGAAAAAAAATAATAAATCAATAAATTCGAGAAACATAGATAAAAATTAGCGTAATCTTCGAAAATTATAATATTCTCAAACGTTTTTTTCTAAGTACTGTAAGTTACAGCATTGCTGATTTGTTTCATTATTGTTGTTTCAATTTTCTGGAAAAAAAAATATTCATACTATTCAGTCTTAAAAGCTGTAAAATTTTTAAATTCTACCTCCTGATTGCAGCGTCGAGTGCCCAGGGAATGTTGGTTGCGCCGAGAACTAGGATATTGTCGTTATCCACGCCAACTCCCTGCATTTGAACCATGAACTCAGTTTTGATGCGGCGCGCGCTCTCACTTTCCGAGTCTGATCGGGCAGAGCACAGAGAGTCGACCTGAAGGAAAATGAATAAAAGTTAACATTCGCGGGGGCAAATTTCTAAAATTTGTTTAATTTATTGGATTTAATCATGAGATTGATTTTAAATTTCAAAAAGTCGAAACTCTACAATCAAATTTTTGAAAAAATAACAATAGATTTTTTTGCAAAATTTAAATCGTACCTCGTCGATAAAGATGATGGAGGGCTTATGCTCGCGGGCCAATGTGAAGAGCTGCTTGACGAGTCTAGAGAATTTTTATTTTTATTCACTAAATAAAAGTATTTCCTTCACATTCAAAATTAGCATAAATACCTTCTTTCTGACTTATATGTTAAAAAATCTTCTTTTTTTTAAATAATAATCCCATTATTGAAAATTTCATTTTTTAAAAATTATTTTTAATAAAATCAATTTCGTTCTAAATTTCTATCATAAATATAATTCTTCGAATATATTTAATTTTTTCAATCTGCTTTTTTTATTCTCAGAATAAGCTTTTCTCAAAAATGGTATATTTTTCTAAGATACTGATGCTTCAATTTCCTTACTTTTCAGATTCGCCTAGCCATTTGGACATGAGGTCAGAACTGCTCACTGAGAAGAACGTGGAGTTGCTTGCCTCCGTGGCGACCGCCTTCGCGATGTACGATTTGCCCGTTCCGGGTGGCCCGAACAACAGGATGCCCTTCCACGGCTTCCGGGTTCCTAAAAAGTTTTGCATCTTTTATTTTACGATTTGTTTACATTATATTAACTTTCTTTCAACTTTTGTTTAATTTTCATTCTTTCTCCATGAAATTTCTAATACCTCTCAAAATGCTGAAATTCTCAATTTCATCCCATTTTTCCTCATTTCTACTCGTTTCACCATTTGCCAATTTCTTGTCTCCTTTAAACCCGCGCGTGAAATGAGCTTTTCCTTTTATTCAAGAGGAATAGCGAATCAAAAGTGACGAGGAAGCATGAAAAATTCAGAAGGTTGCAGAGAAAGAGAAATGAGGTAAAATAGAAAGAAAGACAGAAGGAGGAGAGAAGTAATAAAGAGAAAGAAAGATAAAAAAAAGCAGTTCCCTATTCCTCTATTCATCCCGCTAGAGCAAAAGCGTATCGATTCCTCGGAGTGTGAGACAGAGACAGACAGAGAGAGGAAAATTCCCTTTCATCCTCTTCTCCCCCAGGGGGTCCCACTTTATTCTCAAGACAGCCCCCTCCTGTTATCTCATTTTCTCATTTCCCCATTTCCTCCCATTCAATTCTCACAGCTGTTTGATATGATCAATTTATCTCGTTGATATGCCAATTTTGTGGTGATCGTATTTTCCTCTCAGATTCTGGGGAAAACTATTTCCAGCCTCCTAATTCTCCACCCAATATTCGCAAAATTTTAAAAGAAATTTTGAATTTTAGGCAAACGTACCCAGAATCTTGGTATTTCTTTTCAATATTCCAGGATTTTGGAAACAATATGAGTTTTCAGGTAAAAACCGGTGAATGGACAAACACTTCATTTCAATGATGCACAATAACTCACTGCTAATGCTCAAGAACGACCCTGTCTACTATTACTACCACAATCAGACCCATGAATCTTATCCCTCACCCCCATTCGCTATCATCTTTTCCTCGATTTCATGTAAGACCATTATTTTGGCTCCCTGTGCTTTTCTTCCAAAAGTTAACACTTTCCCTCCATAGCTGGGAAATAGCTTTTGGGAGGAAATTATTCACAGCCCATTCATTTAAACCCTAAAAGTCGTCCAAATTTATGCTAATTTTCAGTGCTCGGAGTCGTGGCTAACGTAGTTCTGCTAGTCTACATAATCGTGCACAAACTCTACAACAACTTCATTTCGTCCTATTTCATCGCTCATCTATGCATCACAAACATTATCGCACTGACCACAATAATGCCGGTTTTCATCTACAATGTCTGGACGGGCACTAATTTGTTCCAGAACCATAATTTACTCTGCCGAATTCAGGTAATTTTATTTTCTAGGCCAAAATTGAATTATAGTAATTTTCTTTTTTAATTCAGGCCCTCACTATTTGCTCCATTTGGATGGTTCTAGCGTTAATGTCCCTATGCATTGCTGGGGTCCATTTATTAACGTTCGCTAGAATCCACTACGATCAATTGTTCGGACTGAAGCCGGGGATTTTATGCGGTTTATCCTGGCTGATTTCATTTGCTCTGGCCCTGCCCTCTATCACCAATGGCCATGTGGTCATTTACGGACCTTCCGTCAGGTAAACATACAAAAAATATCTTATATATGTCCGCATTGCAAAATAAATAACTAACATTCTTGACCAAAAGTTAAGGTTGATTGATTTTTAAATAAACCCTAAATCACACACACATTTTAGAAGCTGTATCTGGGGCCATTCCGATTCCGGGCTCAAATTTCTTGTCTATATACTCTGTTTCGGCGTGATCGCACCCGCATTTTTCTCCTCCTACGCCTATATTCGAGTTTTGGGGATTCTCTACCACAGTCCCATCGTTTTTCAATCTCTGGGTCTATACAAGTCGCGATTTTTGGTTTACGCCTTTTTACTCAGGTAAACCCTTTTTTCTCAAAAATAAATGAGCAACGTCAATTTTTCCCTAGATATGCAAAATTTAAAGGAGTAGTTTCCCTTTTTCCGTAGAAAATGTAAAAATCGAATTTTTCCGAAACAAAAACCTCGTTTTCAGTCCCCTCTATCAGCTTCCATTTTACACATTTACCACGTTGCACCTTCGTCACGAGTGGCGGATTGGGAAGGATACGATTTGGCCAGCTTTAATAATGTTCTTCGCCTTCTTTCAAAGTATCGTCTCCCCGTTCTTCTACGGGGCTTCGCTCTTCATGATGAAGGAAGAGGACATGGCCTTGACGGCGAGAACGCACAAGAACCCCGCAGCTTATCAACATGTTCATCAACAACAAACCCACAATCCGGCTCAGGCCCAACTTATATAAATTAAAATAAAAGACCTCTAGTACTCTATTTTTCCTTCATACAAGACCACCTAGTCTTGCGTTATGAAAATAAGAAACCTGGTCTTCGAAATTCTTATAGAAAACCCCTAATAGCCTAATCCTAGTTTTATATTTTTCAAAAGAATCCTAGCCTTTTTACTTTACTTTCTATTTTAAAATAGTCTAGATCTCTATTTTTCCAGAACAAAACCTGTCTAAAATTTTCTTCCAAATAAAAAACCCTTCTATCCTCAGTTTTTTTTTCCAAAATGGTACCTTCCCTTTCATTTATCTGTACAAGCGAAGTTTTCGTAAATTATGAAATTTTCATTTTTCTATGCCACCATATCAATTTTCCATTCCTTCCCTATCGAATTTAGTTTAGCCCGTTTTTGTGATAGTTCTATTTCTAATTTATCGGATTCAAAAAAAGTTCAATAAAGTTTTCCGTAGCAAATATTCCAATTTCCATCCCTTATAAGAAATTTTTATCTCCTTGGCAAAAACAGAAAATATGATTATTTTCGATAGTTAATTAAGTTTTATGAGGGCGAATTTCTAAAAATTTAAAAACAGACTTATCAGTCAAATATTGTGATTTTTAAAATTTTCATGAATAATATTTTTAAAAAAGCAACTTTTTCAAAACTTCAAAGTGGACTGACCAGTGAAGAGTTGAGGGAACTTAATGGGCATAATCACGGCCTCTTTTAGGGCCTCCTTGGCAGTCTCGAGGCCCGCGATGTCGCTCCACTTGATGTTTGGCCGCTCCATCACAATTGCGCCCGATAGCTTGTCCTGAATTTATAGCGTAATATGATAAATGATTGATTTTTAACGAAATCATAATAAGAGCATCGTGAATTTACAAAGTTCTGGCTGAAAAATATATTGGAACAAAATTAGAAAGGAGTTGAGTACCTTTCCGAAAAATCAATTCAAAGTATTTTTTAATTCAAACTCGCTACCTTAAATTTGTCGAAATATACAAAAGCTACTAAAATTGGGAGAAAAATAAATTTCCTATTTTTCAAATGTAACAGGGAGGTTTCTGTGGTAACCTGATATCGGATACACAGAAATAATGATGATAATTTGACCCTGCCAAATTAGCATTGGGACTGTCTTATCTAAGATATCAATTGACGAATTAACATGAGTCTGATTATTGTCATTATCCAGTTTCGTCTTATCGCGAGCAGTCGGACCAGAAGCAGAACTACTCCTAATCGTCAGCGCTGGAGCCACTGGACGACTCTTGTTAGCCACAAGGCTAGAGACTCTCGACGGGGTTGGGTAGTCACTCGTATAAAGCGAGTAGTCTGTGACCAGTGATGGACCATCAGCTTATGATCTAACTGGGATCTATGATGATAATAAATCTTACATTCCTCAACTTGTTGTTGATGTTATTCACTCTGATCATGTCACTATTTATAACATAAAGGGTTATAAAAGTTTCATTTTTCAACGTGCTACCTGCAGTTTTTTCTTGTCGTCGTCATCCGACTCGTCGCCTTTGTTGTCTTCCTGAAATAAATTAAAATAAAAAGTGAAAACTTCTTCGAAAGTTCATTTAAATGAGAAAACATCGAGTGGATAGAAAGTTGGTATTTTTCAAGTAGAAAAAGATATAGTAAAAAATATATCTAAAAAAACCTTGACGGGCTTCTTGTTATCTTTGGCGTCTTTGAGATACTTCTTGATCTGCTCGGCCCGGTCAAGGTATGTGATGCACTTGCTGCGGATCGTCTCCTTCTGCTTTTCGCCCTGGGCCTCATCTGAAAAACAATCGGTATAGTCGACTTTTCCCCACATGGATAAAGTGGACGGGGCGAATGCGTTTCTTCATGCTTATTTTTTTCGCCTATATTTTTAATTTCGATATTGTTACAGCCCTAAGCTTGAATTACCTGCCTATAGTCTAGTGATAAATTGAAATTGGTAGGGAGCCACTTTTACCTTTGCTCTTATAATTTCTCTTCCAATATCACCATCAACTATCTTGATCGATTATTCTTATCCACAGTCAATATTTAGACGAAAAATTTGTTTAAAATAAGAAAATTAGGAAGGAAAATTGAGAAACGCATTCGCCCCGCCCACTCTTCTGCATTTTCTGTTCCCATTTTGCAGTTTGCCTAAACAAGCTCCGCCCATTTTCTCCTATGTGGGGGAAAAGTCGACTATATTCTAATGTTTTCAACATCATTATTTAGAAAAAAAAAATTTTCAGCCTAAAATAGTGATTTCCGGAATTCTAACTGTTTTTTTTAAATGTGTTTTTTCTCAAATTTTAACGATTTTGTAGAGGAATTTCAAAATACTGTTGAAAATAAAGTTGTATGACTCATTAGGAACCGCCAAGCCACGCCCCTTTCATTTGATAAAATATTGCCCATAACTGATAACTCGTTCGATTATCGCAAATATTCGTTTTGTGTGCTTTTAATAATTTATCAGTACCTATTATACAATTCGATACCGCTCTTTCACATGGTGATATCGATTTATTGATTGGGTGCGAAAGAAGTCCGCAAACGTGCGTCAAATTATGACAATGCTAATATTTCGAATTGTAAAAGAGGTATGCAACAAATTTTTGATGAATTGGTATACCTAGTTGACATGTACAACATATATAGAAATTAGAAAAGTCCTGTGTAGAGCACAACTGAGATTCTGATAATCCGCGAAATATAGAAGAAACCAATGCTGAAATGAAAGAGGGTGCAGAGAAAAGATATCCAAAAGCGGGAGAAGAAAGGGGACCGAGAGGCAATGTTCACGTTTCAAATTTTTTTATTTTAATATAATTTCTTGAATTTTTTCTCTTCGAAAATAGATGCAGGACCCAATGAACTGTCCATCCATGGGTAAATCAGCGCGGTAAGGTCAGTTTAGCAAAATAACTGGCGATCCCCCTATTCTGAGCCCAAACTATTCCTAGATTAAATTTCCCCAAGCTTAGGATTTGTTATCATCTTGAACAAAACATGTAAAAAGTGACTCACATTTTATAGCATGAAGAAAGTACTCGACAGCCTGCTCGTACGATCGGAGCGCTTCCTGGTACTTGCCGCCCTTGTCGTCCTCGGTCGCTCTCGTCACCAACTCGATGGCCTTCTGCAAAAAAATGAAAAATACTATCCTTTTCAAAAATGATTCTTCGGAAAAGACATAGTCGACTTCTCTCCAAATGGGATAAAGTGGACGGGGCGAATGCGTTTCTTCATGCTTATTTCTTTCGCCTATATTCTTAATTTCGATATTGTTACGACCCTGAACTTGAATTACCTGCCTAAATTGAAATTGATAGGGAACCACTTTTACTTTTGCTCTTATAATTTCTCTTCCAATATCACCATCAACTATCTTGATCGATTATTCTTATCCACAGTCAACATTTAGACGAAAAATTTGTTTAAAAATAAGAACATTAGGAAGGAAAATGCAGAAACGCATTCGCCCCGCCCACTCTTCTGTATTTTCTGTTCCCATTTTGCAGTTTGCCTAAACAAGCTCCGCCCACTTTCTCCCATGTGGAGAAAGTCGACTATATAGCTTTTCTCTAGATTTTCATAAAGATTTAAATATTTTTTGAAAAAATCCTTTTCAAACGAAACGAAATATTTTTCTGAAAAAGAATAAAATGTCCTGTAGGTTCTCTTGGAATCTGCATGATTTTTTCCAAAATTTATCGCCTTTTAACAGCAAAAATAAAGATAATTATTTTTCCCATAAGAAATCGATAAAGCGTGTGACGGATTTACTTGTAATGCAGTGGTTGACATGTCTGTGAGTGCGTAGTTTTCGTTTCCTTCCGATTTGCCGGTTTGAGCACGAAAATCGTCTGTCCGCAAGTGTCCCGTTCAATCGGTCAACTGAAAACAAAATAACTCAATAGAATTAATGAAAAATCAACGATTCAACTTGGAGAAATATCATGTGATAAGAGAGAGCGATTGAAACGATCCTCTATATTTTACATGCAATTTCTACAAAATGCAGGTGTTCGAGTACGAAAAATATTCGAATACCCGCAAAAATAATCGATAAAATCGATAAAGCTGATAATCTATCGGCGACAAACATCGGATGACGCAGCGAAATGAAGAAATCGAAGTGTTAGCAATGCGAGAGGAAGGATGTGCGACGAATACAACGTACTAAAGAACAATTACTTATTGCGAAAGAAAATATAAACGTAAAGAAAAAGCGAGAACTAGAGAGTTAATTACTGTAACTCGAGAAAACAATAAAGAAAAAAATAAAATGTTCAATTAAATCTTTATTTCTATCCTCTATTCCAATCGAATCGGTACCCTGAAAAAGTCGTATGGTAACTTTTCTTTTTTCTTCTAATACTATTTTTTGCAAGGAGAGAATAGCCTGTATTTTTGACAAAATCTCTTAGGATATGAATATTTACTTGAGTAGCTGTTGCTCACGTCTATTATCAACAGGCAAACTCTTTAGCCACTCGACCAAGGGACCATGCCTGCGGCAGCATGATTTCGTTATGTGCTCCCTTGGGCGAATTTTTCTCTCCATTTCGCATGCTCTCTAATCTGGCAATATAAAGCTGTTATCACTTAGACCGAGAGCACCCATGAGTCACCCATGAGTGACGTGCGTCACTCGCGAGTGCCTCGCAGGTCACGGCGCTTTGAGTTGCGAAATCGAACCCTTGTTGGACGAGGGGTCTTCGGGTTTGATTGATTACTTCTACTATATAATTTAGTTTCACATGTTTAGTAATTTTTCACGCTGACTCTCATGGTAATAACCGTTTGTTTTAAATCGGTTACTGTAGCTCGAATTTTTTTCAGACCCGACCTCGGGAAAAAATTCATAACTTCCTTATTTCTGGGCCGAATTCGACAATTCTTCTTTTATTCGACAGCATTTAGTCCATAGATTATCAGATAATAAAATAATAATTTCTTGAGTATCAATTTCTGCGGAAATACGCACTTTTCGCGTCTTGATTGCGTACTTTTCGGTTCGTACTGCCTTTACGCGTAAATGCAGGACGCACTTGTTAACGAATTGGCCAACTTCGCGACGGTGGCGTTTTTCGAATTCGTTTTTTTCATTCTGAAACTTCTCGAGATATCTTCTATGATACAGGAACTAAAGAACTGCGAGTTAAAACTATACCTTATTGCGTAAATTTTCGAAATAACTCTCTTCAAAATTCAAAATCGCAATTTTCTTTACACTAGCAAGTGGCCGTAATTAGGTAATTACGAGCTAATTATCGGTAATTAGGGGTTTTCGATGTCGCTCTACACGATGGCAACAAAGAAAACTGCGCGCTTCTACGTTACAGGCGGTTTTTCCTTAAGTATGGAGAACAAAAAATGATTATGCAATCCTATTTTCCACTATAAAGGACTCAAAAGTGCTGTGGGGTGGGTTCGTGGGTGCCTCGTGGGTGCTTCACGGGTGCTTCGTGGGTGGAAATTTTTTTGTGGATGCTCTGCTCTCAGTGCATAGTATAGAAAAGATACCATACGACTTTTTGGGTATCGATTTGATTGAAAAACGGGGTAATTCTTTTTCTTCAAACTTAATTGAAATATCAAATATTTCTCAATGTTCTATACGTTTATCTGCATATCTTGAAGAAGATAATTTTTGTGTCCTTGATCATTTTTCCTTCTAATTTCGAGTTCCAAGTTCTATTTTTAGATCTGAAAATTCCAATACATAAATCTCAGTAAACTCTAGTAAATCATTGAAATCCTTGCTAGACCAGAAAAAAGTTATTGAATTTCTGTGGCATTTTACATTGCAATTCTGCGTTGCTGTCTGTTTCCTGCATTTTTCGCTCGGCTCCGTTTTTTTCTGTTTCCGGAATTGTCTTTTCCGCGTTTGCGCACTTTCCACAAATAGTCCGGCTGCTTTTCGATTTCCTCTACAGTCTTTCATCGCCTCGTTCTCTCTCCAATTGCCGTACTCTCTTTTCGATTTATTTGGCAAGGCCACCTGCTTCCTGCATCTCTACCTCTTTCTATGCTTGGGGATCGAGCCTTAATTCATTCGCTATTATGGTTAGATTCGACTTATCGTTTTCAACATTCTCACATAGCTTTTGGTACTGGGGACATTTTTGTCCCAAACTTGGGGATAAAAATTCCCCAAAGACCGAAAGATCATCCTCAGATCAACCTATACTTTGTTTCAATGTGACCTTAACTTTTTTCCATACCCTCTCTCCTCTTCCTTCACATATTTTTCGCCGGCAACGTTTCAGACTAAAAAGCTCTTCCCTTATTTCTCGTCGGCAGCCTCGCCGCCGTACATTTTTTGTTCAATGATTGCAGAATTCAACGAGAAAGATAGCGCCAGCAAAATACTACGCGGAAATGATAGATTTGCGACGGGCAGAAATGCAGAGAGAGACGCTAAAAATAAAGACACACCAGCTAAAAATAGCCCGTTTTGCTCTGACTGCCTCGCCGCTGCGCTATTTCGCCGAGGCAATTTTTTCCTGCCATGTGTGAGAGATGTCTGAGGGGGCGAGAGAGCACGGCAACTTAGGAGAGTCTGATGATTCTCTGCGTCAATGGCAGCGAAATAGTGCTAGGTAGGGGGAGAGGAAGCAGAGAGGCAGAGTCAGAGCCTGTTCTTTCCTGTCGAGAGGCAGAAAGGGCGAGAGAGAGAGAGAGAGTGTGAGAGAGGGAAAGGAAGACGGACACAATCCGGCAAAAAAATAGCAGCACACCAGTGGAAAGACTGAGCCTCTAGCACAAAACTGAGAGACTCTGCGCGTCTGACTCATTGCCACTGCGTTAGGCGCTACACAAACCGATGCGGCGCGGCTGCCGCGAGAGCACCACATTGCCCTGAGGATACAACGAAAGGCCTAAAGCGAGAGCACAGAGTGACAGAGCAAGCGAGAAATATCGGGCCAGCAGACAGAGCCAGAGAAAACGATATTGCCTGAGCCCGCAACAACACGAAACTGCAGAGAGAGACGAAAGAAAGAGGGAGGGACCTTCCCTTCCCTTGCCTTGCCTTCCCCCTCTCCCCATTGCTCTCCATCTCTCTTTCTCTCTACCCCGAGACACATACACGCCACCACACTTCTTACAAGAACCCCGTCCAACCGCTGACGACGACGTCGCAAGGGGCGTGCATCTGAATCCATCTACGTCGCATCGTCTGCCGGATTCCGAATCGCATCTTTCCTATTTGCTATCGTCCATTGATTCTATTCATAGTCCGGTTATTCCGCGCGTTTCTCCACTTGAGAAGTGTCCACATACACCAGAGAGACGGCAGATTTTTGTCGAAGACCGATCTTCGTACCTCCAGCGAAAATTTCACCGAATTCAGTTGACCGACGACTATTTCTGACTCGGACGCAGTGCGGCGCCACAACCCAATCGACGACGAAAATTCCCCTGAAGACGGATATTCGTGACTGCAGTTGATTGGGAATTACAAGAAGAAACCGAGGCAGAAGAGAGAGAGAGAGATCGACGGGATCAGCCGAATCTATTGGCAGGACAGGATTTGGAAAGGATCTGAAAGACATTGAGAAGTGACCACTGAGGTCGACTGATACACAAGGACCAGAAGGAGAGCACAAGACACAGGGCCCGATCACCCATCCAGGTGCGGCGGAAATTGAACGACTTGTCCGAATCCAGGGATGGGGTCAATTTTCTCTTTCAACATCTTTGAGCCAATTCCGTTCCATTCCTGGATAGTGACTCAAACATATCAAACGAAGACCACAAAAGTAACTGATGGCTTAAAATCGGCGTTCCATTTCAGATTACGATGGGCCTGATGGGCTGCGTGTCAGGAGCAGCGGCCGACTCGGAAGGCCGCGAGGCCCGAAAAGTCAACAAACAAATCGAAGAACAGTTGGCCAAAGACAAACAGGTTTGTTTCTGGTATTTTTTTTCTCTAAATTCAGGAATAAACATTGATCAGTTTTTAAAATTTTTTTCCTCAATATGATTGGTAATAGTTTGTTCTCAGGACAAAGTGTATGAACTTGTCATTCACAATTATCCCTTACTCATCATTCGCTGATTTCTCAAACATTGACCAATTCAGTGTTTCTTTCTCGAAATATGTTACAAAATCATATGCTGCGTGCGCGCCGTGCCTTAAATTAGTAACAAGACCTCGGTCTCTTATCAGGCAACCCTCAATCAATCGCATTTTATTGTTCGATGATGACTCGTAAAATAGACTGAAATATCGAGAATTTCGAATCGCGAATATTTTGAATGGATAAAAATGTGCTGCTGATTTGATTTTTCTGATAATGGAAGTTCATTGTTTAAATTTCGATTTTGATTTTGATAATTGATCAATCCGATAAGGATCAATCTTAAAGGTCATCTGAGTTCATCATCAGAGTTGTAGAGAATATCTTTATCACGACGATTCTCTTCATTAGTCATAATGTTTCCAGATGATCTTGATCAATTGATAAAATGTTAAACAATAAACCTCAAATCAATTGTTAATCAATCTCGAATTTCCAGGTGATGCGAGCCACTCACCGCCTGCTCCTGCTCGGAGCTGGTGAATCGGGCAAATCGACGATCGTCAAGCAGATGCGCATTTTGCATATCAACGGGTTCAACGAGGCTGAGAAAATGGAGAAGATCAAGGACATTCGCAAGAACGTTCGGGACTCTATACAGGTACACCCTTACTACACAAGATCGTTATGATGAATAGTCTCATTGCGATTAAATTGTTCCGTTCGCGTTTTGCTTCGATCGGGGATTTTTTGCTCTTCTTCGCTGCTGCTGCTGCTGTGCGTTTTCATCTTGTGCGTTTTGCCTGCAGCGGGACTGCTGCTGCTGCTATCGACTAAATGGCGTTTTGCGGCTGGTGCTCTCGTTCTCTCACCCATCCGTCCAATCCATAGTCTTTCGCTGTGCAATTTCTCTGCGTCTCTCGCCCCGGCAGCTTCTATGCGTTTATGGAGCTGGAGGGGAGAGCGAAGAGGGGGTAAAGGGTGGCAAAATGGGGAGAAAGAGAGAGAGAGAAAGAAGATGGCGAGACGCGGAGAGGAGGAGCTAAAAATAGCCCGAGAGGCATTGCTGCTGCCGTGCCACATCAACTAGGCCAATAGGCCAACGACGCGCGAAATACGGCTCTATCAATGGACATGAGAAATATTGAAGCCACCACACAGTGGTTTTTTTTTTTGCAAAAATCAGCGCCATTTTCCTCCATTAAATCAATTCCACTTTAGCTGCCCATAAATAAAACAATTTCAATGCGCTTGTGGAAACGCTATTTGGCTAAATGGAGCACTTCTCCGTGTCTAGATTCATTATTTCGCTCTTTATTTCGCCAATTCCTTCGATCTTTCCTCAGTCTAGGCCATTATTATCGATCGGCCGAAGGAGAGCTACTTTTTGTCTGTGTGCTGTTTCTGTTCTGTTTTCTCTCTTCGCTTTTCTCTTGCCGCGGGCAGACTCTTTTCCCCTTCCTCGCATTCCCTCTTCGCGTCCCTCTCCTCTCTCCAACTGAACCTTTGCAAAATGAAAAGAGGCCAAGTCTCACAACTCAGCAGCAGAGCAGAAGAAGCGAAGTGATAGATGATTACATCAGACAAAGATGAGCCAAAAGTTGATTAGGAGTAATTTGCTCTCGGAGTCGAGAAACAGAATTAGTCATCGAGGAGTTGCAGGTAATTCTACGAGCGATGGACGAGATCGACCCCAAGGTGAAGTTGGACGATCCAGCCACCGCTTCTTCGAAGCAATACCTTCTCAACTTCCCCTCCACTGATTCCGATCCGGAATTCACTCAGGTGAGTACTGTAACTCCCACTTTGTATATATCATTCATTAACGCATACCTATGGGGTTCGAGTTGAGGGTGACAATAACAGGAAGAAAGGGCATCTAAGCGACAAATATATTTATTTTGATGATCGTCTAAAAATAACAACGCTGATAATTAATAAGCGGGGGAATTGGGGGTGATTTCTATAAAGTTGAGTCATTTCTAGGAATTCTACGATCACGTGAAGAAGTGCTGGAACGATAGGGGCGTACAAGCCTGTTACGAACGATCCTCCGAATATCAGCTTATCGATTGTGCCAAATATTTCCTGGATCGAATCGACGTTATACGACAGCCGAATTATGATCCCTCAGAACAAGTACAACTTAGCCTAAGCATCAAATTTGCAACTAAAATTTAAGGATATCCTACGATGTCGTGTCATGACGACGGGCATATTCGAGACGAAGTTCGAAGTGGACAAAGTCCGATTTCAGTAAGTCATATTAAAATACTATTCTTAAATTCTTTAAATACCATTAGTAAGTAAATATACTATGCTAATTTTAGTATGTTCGACGTCGGCGGTCAGCGTGACGAGCGTCGGAAGTGGATTCAGTGCTTCAACGACGTGACGGCGATCATCTTCGTGTGCGCGTGCTCCTCGTACAACCTCGTGCTCTGGGAGGACAACACCCAAAACAGGCGAGTCGTGTATGGCAAAACGCGACACTATACTAAATCATCGCCTTTCCAGGTTACGGGAATCGCTCGCTCTGTTCAAGAACATCTGGAACAACCGATGGCTCAAGACCATCTCCGTCATTCTTTTTCTCAACAAACAAGTAGTTTCTTCACAATATTCGAAATTTAAATATAACAACATTCCAGGATCTTTTGTCTGAGAAAATAAAAGCGCGCCGATACCTGTTAGAGTCGTACTTTCCTGAGTTCACCAACTACCAATTGCCCAATGATGCTGCTTTCGACCCTTCTACCGAGGACCGAGAAGTCGTCCGAGCGAAATATTTCATTCGAGGCGAATTCCTTGTGAGTTTTATAGTGTTCTCAGAGTAACTGACGTTGCACGGAATTCGATTTTAGCGGATTTCCACAGCGGCTGGCGACGGTCGGCATCACTGCTATCCACACTTCACCTGCGCCGTCGACACGGAAAATATTCGGAGAGTGTTCAACGACTGCAGGGACATCATTCAACGCATTCATCTGAGGCAATATGAACTACTCTAAAGAAACACGAAACAAACAAGAAGCCGGTCACTAGAACGGTACGCCAAAATATCCAGAGATGAGCAAAGACAGACAAAGTTATGACCAACCAAATCAAAGACAAGTCTTTGCTCGTCCCTGACCAAGTACACCCACACATCTTATGTGCTGAAGAACTTTAAATTGCCTAGTCGCTGATATATCTTCTAGTTTTGAAATTTTGAAAATGTAATAATAAGCGAATATTGTTTTGCTCAGACAAGTTGATATTTTCCTACAATAGTTTCTCGTTCACTAATTGTTAAATGCGCCTCAGAAATAATTGTGTTCCAAACTTATTCTTGCCCTAGATTTGAATTTACGATATAGTAGTTTTATATTATGAAATTCCGCATCGTTTCTAGATTTTGACCGTCTATCTTAACAAATAACTTTTAACACTTCGGCCTTTGTATGATGTTGTGTAAATTTTTTGCAACTCTTCTTCTTCGGACGTTCGAGAAAATTCGCGCGTGCGCGCGCGGTTGCGTCGCGTTTTCGTCGAAAAATCCTTCAGACTGCCAAATACGCTTTAGGCTATTTGATTATTATATTTGATTTTATATTCTAATTTTATTTTATAAGTAACAAGATGTGTTTTTATTGTTTTGATAATGCACTCTCACTCTCCAACACACATTGTTTGGCTGGGAGTATTTTGTTCCCGGAATTCGGGAGAAATACTCCCGGGTCGCAATTTGTTCATTCTCATTCTCTCTTTTTACCTACAGCGGGATGTTGATTTGTTCTGTACTTGCCTACCCAATTCGATTAATCATTCGTTTTTGATTTATATGTTATCATATTTTATCGCCTAACTCATATAATTAGAGAGCGCAAGTGGTTTCTCAAATTTGATGCTGGCGAGGTTTAAAGCTTGCAGAAATATTTTGGGATCATTCGAATACTCGAAGCAAAAGAAATTTTCGACTTGGTTCAGTCAAAACATCCTAATTAGGCCGATAATTGCCCTCCCAAATGTCCTAGATTATACGTCGATGGAAATTAGAATGTTTATTCATTGGGATAAAAATTCGATCATTTCTCTCCCTCATAGTTCGCAGTCATTTCCCAAATGACTCGTCTCTTTGCTGGTGGTGAATTTTAGACATGGTCATGAATTGAATTCGCAAGTGAGAAAATGCAAAATTATATTTGAAACTTGTTAATTTTTATTATTTTTTTTGCACAAAAAGTTGAAAACTTAGACTAGCTGTACTATCCTGTACTAGCACCTTTAGGATTTGAAATTCTCAGGATATTACCTTCATCCCAATAAAAACAACATATCAAGCGTGCGAAAGTGCACCCACCCATCAGATCGGATTTTCTAGACTTTGTCAGCCTCTAACATCGAAAAATAGGCGTTTTTGTTTATTTTCCAGGGCCGGC
The DNA here is from genome assembly GCA_964036155.1 of Diploscapter coronatus. Lineage (NCBI taxonomy): Eukaryota > Metazoa > Nematoda > Chromadorea > Rhabditida > Rhabditidae > Diploscapter > Diploscapter coronatus. Next base: position 48,264,191 of record OZ038422.1, on the reverse strand, counting down.
CTAACGGGAACTTTTATAGAGCTTGAAATTTTCTACAAAACCCCTGTTCTCAAATCCTACCAAAATTTCAGGTACCCTTTAAGATCCAGTTGGAAAATTTCGTTTACGCAGTTTTCGAATTTTTGCATATTCAAACTTGAGCATTTGCACTCTCTACATATAATGCGACTTTTTGAGCTATAAATTAGAATATTTTGAAGGAAGGTCGCATTGATCTAAGATTTGTGTATATGTTGCCAGAAACGAGAGCCTATAGATTATATCGTTTATATCATTTGCTACGGTTTTCCCATATTTAATCGATTTAATTTAGCCTAGACCATAGCAAATTGTGTGAATAATATATCTTCAAATCTAGCCAAATTCTATGTCTTCAATGATACTGAATCGTGCATTTTTGCGTTGTTGTTATTATTGTATTTCTCTCCGACCTAATATGATGCTTTATGATTTAAGTCAGTCACACATTTGAATCAGTATCCGATGTCATTTCTCATTTCAAGCAATGAACTCTAAGATATCGAGTAGGACTTATAGACTAGCACTATTCAAAATCTGCGTCGTTTTCAAATGTTAACCATTAAGCAGGTTTTTAAGGTCGCTAATTTCTAAGCCTCGCTCGATATGATCCAAGTCAAGTCTCTCACAACGTAAGCTTTCTTCTACAGTGCATTTGCTTTATTTCATATTTATTTCTCATACCAAATCGTTTATACGTATTTTCAATTCTAAGTCAATTTCTGTTTTCAATATATGATATATTTTCTGCACTTGTGTTTGGCTTAAAAACGCTCAGCATGCTTTATATATTTCTTCTCTGAGAATTTATATTTGATATAGAATATCATTTTATTACATGCTTTATAATATATTTTATATGGCATTTTATAAGATAAAGATGTGTGTGTGCGTTTTATAAATCGCAGCGCGCTTTAAATGTTGGTGCTATTTTAGGGGAATTTGTTGGATTTAGGGAATTTATACTTTAAAAAATGGCATCAAAACTCCAAATTATAAGATATTTTCAACTTCCGAACCGACACACGTCGCCCTTTCTTTGTGTTCCTCTCTCTCTCTCGCGCTATATGTTTTTGAAGAAATTATTCTATATGTGTTTTGGTGATATACAATGTTTTATTATTGTGTTGAAGAAAATATACAAATTTTTAGATTATCTTATATATTTTATATTGCATGCTATACGAAAATCGATTATGCTTTCCGAAGAATGGGGTGATTCACGCAAGACAATTTTTGTGAAGGTATTTAAAAATTATTGGACAAGGGAAAATCGCGCAATCGTTTTGCGCGATTGTCTAAATTTGTGAGGAGTGTGCTAGCGTTGCATGATTGCTGAGAAGAAATTCGAGGTGTGTACGACATTTTCTAGCAAATGATGATCGAAAGAATCAAAAGAATAGAGAAATAGTAGGGAGGCAGATAGGAGGAGAAAAAGGCGAAAATAACAACAACAGGTTGGTTGGCCGGGTCTATGCCTTTGAACCAAACGATCGCCAGACCCGACTCAGATAAATTGAAAAACAACCTCGCGTCATGTCTCTGGCCAAATATAAGGTGGGTGAAACTTGCATATCGATTTCTTTCATCATTCTTAAAATTACAGCACAAATCTAGGGACCTCTACTATAATTTCTAATTCATAAAGAATATATCGATTGAAGAGACTCTCATTCCACCCAGTTCATTGATTTTATACGCTTTTAAATATAAGTTGAAAGAATCACTGAACTCTCGTCTCTTCAAATCAATATCTGTCTTTATAATTCAATACATACTTACTTTTACATTTAGCTAATCCACATCATCATATTCTGTATCGACGCATTTATCTGCGTGTGCCTCCTGACCTCTCTGGGATATTTCTTCCATCGAAATGGCTACTTCCCAGTGCACTACTTCGTCGCGTTTCTCATGTATTTCATACTATTCGTCTCCTTTGCGATTTCATTCTTCACATTCCTGAGGACCCACTCGTACACCTCTTATATTATTTCTTTGGCGCTATCGGTAGGTTATTTTTTCCTTTTAATTTCATTCATACTTCAAGACAGCCCGAGTCCTAACTTATCTGGTCATGCTGGTCACTTTTATGACCTATAAGACGTTACCGCAAGAAGACCGACAATTCGAGGAAGACCCTTACAGATGGATTGCTTGTCAGTAAAAATAGGTTTTTTTCTTCTAAATTTAAAATTTCAGACCGAAAGGTCTTGCTCATCCTTTTGGCAGCTTTTGTCATAACAATTTGTGCAGCCGAAACGGTCATTCTGTTAAGGTTAGCTTGAAAATGAATATTTTTACTAATAATATCTAATTTAGGCATTACTCGAAGCAAATCCGAGGCAGAATTCAGTCTCAGCCTATCACAAACGATATCGAAGCTAATTAACCCACAACTTATATTGTTCATGAATAGGCCAAATATCGTCTATTCTTTATAATTGAAACCACTCCGTGGCCATCATCTTACATTTTTAAAATGATTAAAGCGGGTAACGAATAAAACTTTTCAAAATGTTTATTCTCGTTCGTTCGACATACAAAAGTTAAAGCAATTTTGCAAAGAATAATCAAACGTAAGTGAATAGAGAATCTGAAAAATGGACGGCGTTCTTCTCTTCGAATGAGATATTTTTTTGGTTGAGAAACGGAGACAAAGATTTCATAAATAACTGCATTGGAATGAATATGATTTAGAGATAACATTAACACATTTAAATTAAATTGAAGCAGCTTTTGGATCTAGACATAAAAATGGCTAACAACTCAGTAGTTAGGAAATATACTGAGTTGCTAGCCTTTATCGATATGAGACGTTCATAAATATACAAGTGCACGGTAAAGGAAATAAATATACGAAGGGAAAAACAACGATAAAATAAATAAGGCGCAAAATGGTGAGCGTTCCTGCATTACTGTTCAGGGTGCATATTTTGTGGCTCCTTGGAAAGTTCGTCAATTTAGCATCATACACTTATTAATTCGAATAGTGGTGGTGTAAAATAATAATACGACTTTTCAAATCTCTCGTGTATAATCTGCATCAATTTTCTCATAAAGAAAGAGTATTAGATTAACCCTTCAAATGCGTGATATAAAAGCTAGTTGAACTTTTCCAAGAAGCCAGATTCTGATGACTTAGGTCATTTGGCCGAATACTGGATTGTGTCGGCATATCGAGGGGCCTTTCTCCATGTACTCCGCCTTGGTGTGGGAGACTTGGTAGAACTCGGGTGTGGAAGCCAACATCGATCCACCGAACCACACCGCGTATCGCTGCATTTTGTGCGACACGACCTCGACCTCGATCGGCTTCGGCTTAACATAATAGTTTAAAAATTTACGCTAAATATTCAAAGAAAATTGAAAGGTCGATTTTTCGGTTGAAATGTGAACAGGAAAATGAAAGCTGAATTATCTTGGTATAATTATCTAAAAAAAAAAAAACAATACCTTTAGTCGACCTCCCGAGAGCTGCTCGGAGATCGCCAGACGATCATCGGAAGTGCGCTTCACCGCTCGCTGCAGTTTTCTTCCGAAATCCTGAAAAATAACAGCCTAGAAAAGTTAAAATTTTGAATAAAAATATCAGGATATTCGAGATCTCCAAACTTGATCTCGGATTAACACATATACGTACAATTGTCCAGAGATTATCACAATTTTAGAAACACAAATAGCATGATAAAGTACCTTGAACATAGTGGATCCTCCCGACAAAACAATATTCTCATAGAGACCTCGTCTCACGTCGATGGGGCACTGTTGAATGACATCGTCTACGGTGTCCGAGAGCGGGGTCGTGAAGTCGGGGTTTACAAACTGCAAGTATTCTTTAAGAAATAGAAAAAGGGCAAGCTGAGAAAGTAGTTGCATATTACATATACTAAATAATAATAATTGTCAAATAGTATTAGAAGAAATTTCCTAATTTTTACTCCAAAAACTCTTTGAACGACCCAATATTTAAAAGGTGATACTTTTGAGAGTTTTAAAGCTTAATCTAACCTCTGGATAGAAGAATATCTCGGGTCCGAGGAATCGCTCGTATCCAACGTCCACGGTGAACTCCTTCTTAGTGATGTTGTTGATTCCAGTGTACGTCTTCAGCCACTTATCTCCTTCCCTGTCGTATTTCTGGAACTCCTTCAGAATGTTCGGGCACACGTAGCAGTAGCGTTCCTAAAATATTCAGTTTCTTAACCAATCATAATTTGAAACTTTATGCTAATTTTTCCGATCGAAAAAATGTATTTTCGAAAACGAACTTCAGGATGATGATCTACGTATTTTATTTGACTTGTTAAAATGTTTCGATTTTCAGCGAATTGGAAAAAGGGGGGAAGCATTTTACTGATTTGAAAAAAAAACATTGCATAAAATACCTTGATAGCCTTGGCGACCTCATATGATTGTTCAGCCGGGACATTAGGTTCGCGTTCCCTCAAAATTGACTGGATAAAGTAGGTGATGTCTCTTCCCGCAATCGGAATGTGCCTGATGCACGAGCCGATTACGTAGCCGTCCGCCACCGGGATGCAATGTGTTACTCCGTCTCCTGAAGATTAACTCTAATTAAGTTAATTAGATAGGTAGTCAATTATCCTAATTGTCTTTAGAAGTAAATTCCAATTAAACTTTTTGAAAGTTATGCTCAATTTCTCATATGTCATGATCTCGAGTTCATTATTAGTCAGATAATTAGGCTAATCATTATTGCCGATGAACGATCACTTGAAATAAAGTAGAAAGAATGCGTTTCTTTCTCTCCTCCATTTGAGTCTCAAAATATGCACACAGACGCAATTGCTAATTTGGCGATTTTCCCTATTTTATTCATTCCTTCATCGACATTAGCGGGACTTTCGTCATGAACACTTTCCAATAATTCTTGCCTTTTATCGACAATTAGCATAAGATCGAGAAGAAAGGAAGAATTTTAAAAATCGACATAAAAAGTGTCGTCACATCGAGGGAGATACCTGGCTCACAAGGGGGAAGAAAGACGCGCACTCAATTTACTTTATTCCAAGTTATCGTTCATCGACAATAGTGGTGCCTATGAATTATCATATACTTGATAAGCTAATTACTCTAATTATCTGCAGTTAATTATTTAGTTTTTCTGATGATAGAGATTTAATTACCCGAATCGATAACCAGTCCTGTCAAAGAGCGCTCGTTAGCGTTTTTGGACTGCCAGGAAGCAGCGAGAGCAAGAACGGCCTGCACAGCGATGTAGAGCCCGGGCACGTTGAACGATTCGAACATGATCTCCGCAGTGAACTCGCGATTCTCAGGCGTGTTCAAGGGCGGTTCGGTCTAACAATTATAAAATAGGAAAAATAGAAAATCTCTGCCATTTGTAGATAACAATAGAAGAAGCAGCGATTCTGTCGAAAGATAAGCAAATTTAGGATTTTTTTTTCTAAAAGAAATGATAGAAAATGAAACTTCGTGCTTTTTTACTCACCAAAAGGAAATAATGGTCCTCCGGCTCGGCCCTCAGGTACTTGAAGATGCACTGCTCCCAGAAGCGCTCCATCAAGTCCCAGTCCTCGACGATGCCGTGACGGATTGGGTACTGCAAAATAAGGGTAACGTTTGTGATACAAAGGGACAAATATATAATTTGTAAAGAAGGTTGAAAAAAAAACTCAATCTTCTCATCTTCTTTCACTACGTTTTCTTGGATCCGGTATATTTATAACAGAAAATACCGTCGTTTTTATTTCGGCCCTCCCCCTTCCGGTTCACCACTTCACCATGACTATCATTTGTCAAGTTCCCCCCGTTCTTTATCCTTTCCCTATATTACCTAATATACTAAAGTTTTGTTAATTTTATAGAAGACGACTTTTATTTTAGAAGACGAATGCAAATCCAGGAAGACGACCTATTCGAAGGAAATAAATTGCCCTACTTTGACCGAATAATTCGCTGCAGCGGGGGACAGCGCTTCGTCGCCGATGAAGAAATCCAAATCATCAATTCTGCCTCCGCCGGCGGTGTTCCAACGCAGAGCGGCTGCTTGAGACGAGGCAATTCTGTCTTTGACGGCTATCGCTGAAAATTGCACATTTTTTAAAAACTAATTTCCACTTTTTATGACATATCGATTCTAGTGATTCACATCATCAAATTGTAGCCCCTGTCATACCGGTCATTTTGATACCAAATTGGCCAGATTCACAGCCTATTATAACTGTCAGAAATTGAAAGTTTTATGCATCTTGTATCAAATTGTATAAGAGCTTGATCTGGGGGATCAGAGTTATTTTAAAAATTGTCAAGATTTAATCCATTTTGAATCAATAGTTTCATAATTTCTAAGATATCAGTTGTTGGGGAAATCGAGGAATTTGACCAACCCGATGGGATGATGAACTGAGGTTCGGAGTTGCCGGAGTAGCCCAGTTTGGTGTAGCCCGTACCGTTGTCGATCACGCACGCTGGCAATCGGCCCGTCATTTCCCTGAAAATCGCGAAAATCACAAAAATTAGCATAGGACTCGGAGAGTTAAGCTCATTTGAAAATTTAGAAATATACTACACTACCCAATAAAATAGCAAGAAAAGATTAGATGTCAGGGTAAAATATTATCGATTAGCTATAGAAGGGGGGTAGTATATCGTTTTAAACTAGAAGAGCAGCGTATTTTCCAAATCGTCAAAAATTTGGCTAGAATTGACCACTAATCTGGGCCGTTTTGACTAATTTCTCCCTACGCCTCTTGCACTATTTCGACAGATAAACGGGGAGTGCAATAGAACACTTGGCTATTTCTCATTCAATGAATCATACCATTTTTAAAACCAAGAATTTATTCTTTTAACTTCAACTCAAACCAGATAAATAGCTGATAGAATTGGTAAAACGGGTTAAAAAGATATTTCAAAAAAATAAGCTGGCTGAAAATGGAGCGATATATAATGCACGTATATTTAGACTAGACTGCGAGAACTTCAATCCAAAAAGGAGTACTTTTCTCCTAATGGCTTTTATTTGGGAAAAAGTATTCACTTTTGGGGAGAAAAGTACTCGAAGTCTAGAAACTGAGAGATTCTTATGTTATTTAAGGGAAGTTTCAGCAAGATTTGGAAGATGGGACAATTTAAAAGGTAAAAGAGTAAATGACAACATCGCAATAGTAAAATATCATAATTCGTTGGAATAGAATAACTTAAACCAAACTTAAAATTTAGCAGCTCATTCAGAAAAACTCAAAAGAACTTAGAAAATTAAGCGACACGTAATGGCAAAGTATGAAAATTAAAAAACTTGCACACACACAAAATTTAGCTCTGACTAAAACATTTGGTACTCGACAATAAATTATCATCTCAAATTTCAAATAAAACGAATAGAGGGTCTTTAGAAAATGAATTAGCTTTTCACAAGAAAAGAGCGTAAAATTGCTCTCGTAGACTTCAATTTCTTGGATTTTGTTTAAATTTAGGGTTAAAATTCAAATGATTAAAGTTAGCAGGCTTACATTTTACAGTAAGAAGATGAAACAACTATCCTAGGTTGAATTTCTCGATTTTCAAATTTGTAAAATTAGCAGATTTTTCGATTTTACAAGAAAAATACAAAAAAACAGCCCCTTTGGGCTAGACTTTCAAAATTCAGAGTTCAATTTTGACGGCGTTGACTTGCGCCTGCTGGCCAATCGTGAGAGTCGAGTGGTCAATGGCGGCGTGCAGTTCGACGTCCTGATTCGTCGCTCCGTCAGAAGTCAACTTTCCGTGGAAAGAGGCCACATTCGGGGTCGCCGTCGTGGGGTAGATGTGCACCTTTTTGTCTGCAAAATCGATTTATTGTTTTAAAGAGAAGAAAAGTTCTTCCAAAATTTACATTTTTCATCTGAAACAATAAAAATAATTTTTAAAATTAATATTTCTATCGAAATTGTTGATTTAAAAAATATTTTTTACCTTTATTATTCCAAGTCTTTTTGCCCTCAAGAATTGCATTTAATTGACTCTCCGCAATGTCCTTCGTGTGGAACACGTAGTGAACGCTTCTGAAGATAAAATTATAAAATTGCACCTTTTAAAAAAGGCATTTTCCCTAAAAATAACTTTAACTTTATACCTGACACAAGTAAAGTACTCAGCCACTTCAGCCTCGTTCAGAGTGCAGATTCCCGAAGAATTGTGGGGCAGAGTGACCAGGTCGAAGTAGAAGGGACGGGAGATTTTGACTTAAATAAAATATTTAAATCTTTTTTAAATTCGTATAAAATTTAGATTTTTTGTGTTCAATAGGAAAACTGATTTTTTAAAAGAAATTTTCGAGGTTCCTCTCAAAAATTTTTTTTGAACTTTTAAAAAGTTTAGAATACCTTGAGCAGCGGCCTTGTTGGGTTGCAAGTGGAGAATGGGCTTTTCGTCTTTGTGAGCGTCGACAATTTCCGACTGAGCGGCAACCGTGTCCAAAACTTGGTCCAGAATTGGGTCATCTTCCATTTTCACCGTCGCACCGTCGTTAGAGACCACACTTGCTCTGAAAATTCCATTTTTAATCCAAGTAAAATCTTCATCTTTATATTTATGCCAAATCTCTCTCGATTATCTCCAAGTTGAGCCTTGTCAAAATCAAAGATACTTCTAGGGTTGTTTAAAATATAATTGTTCAAGTTTTTCAACCTATATTTTTAATATTCACCTTGTCTGCATGACCGTAACCTTGTTCTGCGCTTCATGTTGTTCTTCAGCTTCCTGATTTTTCTGAACATCCCCATTCGCCAGAATGCCTCCATTTCCATTGTGGTGAGGAAGAGGGATATGCTGGAATTTTTCCTTTCAGAAAATGTTATTTTGGAATTATTTAGAATTGCATTTTTCAGAAAGTTCCTTCAGCCAAATTTTCCAGATATTTTATCAGAAATGTTTCTCTAACCTCCTCAATCAGGGTGGACGCGAAAGCAGTCACCACGGAGGTTGTCCCGTCTTGTTCCAATTGCTCCGACAACTTTCTGGCTGCCTCCTCGATCGCGTCGTGTCCAAGGGTTTGGATCTGAAAATATTTTTAAAATAAAAACTAAAAATTATAATAAACGCGGTTTTTTCTTTATAAAAAAATATAATGGATTTTATTTCTAAAAAAATTGCTGAAGATCGAACCTAAAATGCGCTTCCTTATAAAGTGAAAATTGCCTAACCATTTCACTGGCAGCCTCATGTGCAGGTCTGTGGATGACTGTCTCGTCTCCAGTCGAGTCGGCATTTATCGTTTTGTCTCCCGAAGGCTCGGGGGAATCCACAAGCCCTCTCGGCACCTCAGTATCAATGTCAGCCAACAATTCTTCTGTAAAAGACACGGTTTCTTTCAGATTAAGCTTTTTTACTATTTTTCAAAGATTAGCTTTGATTTTTCTGCGAAAGTCAACATTACTTTTCAAGTTTTTTATTGTTTTCTTCATAATTTTACCAGTTTTATCAGTGTCCATAGAAATTTTTCTGACTCGCATCGGCTCCTCCAAGTCGTCCAAAAGGCCGCTCGCGCCAGGCGGTTCCGGCACGAAAGGAGCCTAAAATTGGAATTTTCAAAACGTACCACTTTAAAAGAGTTTCCACGTGTTTAAAAACTATCGCAACTTTAAAAGTGTTCCTACATGTTTTTCCTGTTCAACTTCAACAAATTCTTCTCTTCGTTTCTTAAAAAGTGTCCCACCTTGAACTCCTGTGGAATATCTGCGTCCTGAATTAGGGGCTGAGGCGGTTGAGGGACCAAAATGGGAGTCGGGTCGAAATTGATAAGCGGGTCCGCGGGAGGCGGGACGGGTCCGGCCGGAACCGAGAAAGGGTCCTGGAAAAATCAAATTTAGTGAATTTTTTAAACACGAATTACATGATCAGCTTCAGCAGAGGCGGGAATGTCGTCTCCAATTCCGGGGACGGAAGGCACCGCAGGATGGACAAGTTCATGACTGATTTCCGGTTCAGAAGGAAGGACCGGCTCAGTTTGTGGCGGGGGCGGTTTCTAAAATAAAAATTTTACTCGCACACACTCGAAAAAAACTTTGATTTTCCGTTTTTAAATATTGCCATTTCTTCTTTTAAAAATCCAACCTCGATGATATCCTCTTTGGGAGGCTCAGGAGTGGGTGGAATCACAACGAGCTGAGGCCCATCGTCGCTGTCCAGAGTGGGATACAACGAATTTCCCCCGGAAGATGGAACTGGGACCGGCTGCAAGCATATATATATATATATATATTCATAGTAATTCTAGAGTTGGCAGTGTATTTAATTCCGAGATCTGATAGTCACGGACCTCTTATCGTTTTGATTAAAATTAACTTTGACCATATTTAAAGTATTTTAAAGATAGTACCTGAGAAACGACTTTCTTCTCAACTGGAGGGGCGGCGCTCGGTTTGGCTGAGTTCGAAGCGACAGGTGGCTTGTTGGTAGGGGGCTTGGCCGGTCCAGAAGCAGGTTTCGCGGGACCACTAAAGTAAAGACATAAATCTGAAACTCGCGACTAATCTGACTGAACCGAACACTTTTAGTCTAGGAGTTCAATTTAAAATCTTTGATGGTACCTAGCTGGTTTCGCCGGACCCGAAGACGGCTTGGAAGGTGCGGGCGCTGAGGGACGAGACATGCGAGCGCCAGCGACGGGGGCTACTCTGAAAAAAAAACTTGGAATAAAAATTTAAACACTTTTCAAAAATTCCAAAATCCCACGTCTTTTTCTTCATGACTTCGCCCTGAGGCATCGACTGTCTGGGATTGCGCATCGCGGTTGCAGCGGGCGGGGCCTGAGCAGGCGGTCTGGCTCCGGAAGAAGTCGGTCTGTTTGCGGTTCTCGCTGGAGGCGGAGCCGCAGACCGCATTGGAGCTTTGGGGGGCGGAGCCTAAAAGTTGAAATTTTAAATATAAAAGAAAATCAAATCTCAAAAGTAAGTTTGTGGGAAATAATTGAAAAAAACTAGATTTTTAAATGAAATTGAGAATAAATATTTTTTAAAAAAATGAGCATACCGCCTTATTTGGGATAGTTCTAGCTTGAGCTACAGGTCCTGAGGCGGGTCTTGCGGGTCCTCTCGCAGCTGCATTTCCCGCGGAACTACGGCGCGCTGTCGCGGCGGGCTTCGGCTGAGCGGGGCGAGATGGGGCTGGGATTGGGCCGGCTGAAATTATCCCATTTTTAAAATAATTTTAATCCTATCTCTGTAAACTATGATTCTAGCCTTTTTAACTGAGTACTATATTTTCAATCAATCGTGCTTTAAAAATGTATTACTTTGAAATATCCTTAGCCTCAGAATCAGAGTTATATTTTTCAATAAAGCTATAAAGTTTTAATGATTTTTAACCAAATTCATGTCATTTTAAGACCTTAATTATAAAATTCCTAAATTTGATACCTGACAGAGCGACACTGGGGGCATTGAGAAAAGTCAGGCTCTTGCATTTGTCCAGAGCAGCAGAAATTCGGGGAAACGAGGCGGTGCCAGTGTGGAGGATGCGCTTGACCGGCTCGTGAGGGTTGGCTGGAATCCAAACGAGCAGAGCGATCACCGAGTGGGCGGAGAAAATCTGAAATGTTTATTTTTTAATTTATTTTGGAATTTTTGTCCATTAGAATTTGTATCTTCAAGAAAATGATTTCAGAAAAAATGCATTGTTTAATTAAAAAATATTTTCGTACCTTCTCCAAATCCGGATTATTTCCACTGGAAAGAGCCTTCTCGACGGCCTGTCGGTCTTTGTCGTCCCCCATCAAAATGTAGACTCTCAATTCGCCTTTTGAAATGTCCTAGAAAAACTCATCCTTTAAAAAATATATTTAATTTTAGAAAAAATACATTTTAAGTCGGGTCTGAGTATAACTATCAAAAAATAAATTTCTAATCTGACTTGAATAATTATTAATAATGATAAAAAGTTTAATTCTGACCTGACTAATAATGATGGGCTCCAATTTCGTCCCTGCCACCGCATTTTTCACGACCAGCTGTCCTCTATCGATTCTTTCAGCGACTGTCTTCAACTCGGGATTCGCCGATTTTTTCGGCACCTGCCCGATCAGAGCCGATTTTTCAATCGAGTTCAGCTCGAAGTAGAGACTCTGAAATTTGTACCTTTAAAATTTTTGCAATACTTGGATTTTTCAGGTGTAAAACGATATCGTAAAATATTCTATCTTGATTTTTTAAAATAAAAAATAAATTTTGCACAGTATTCCAATTTTCAACCTTCTAAAGTATCGAAGCTATTTTTTCGTAATTTTGTACAGTACTTTTTTCAACTAGTAAAAACAAATTTGTCTTGATTTTAAAAAAAAAAATCTTTTTTACCTGAGGCCTAGGCGCACTCAGAATATGGGCATTCAGGCCGGAAACCGAGTTGAGCAAAGCCGTATCGTTGATGGATCCATCCAAATAGGCGTAACCGACTGGCACGTCCAGCAAAACGCTGTCCAGATCTGAAAAATACACGTTTGAAAGCAAAATCCAAATTTGTCTGTAAAAGTCTTCTCAAATCTAGTTTTTTTTTTCATTTTTAAAGAGTGGAAATTTACCCTGACTAAGGAGATAGGCCGAAGGAGCGGTGGACTTGGCGATGTGCTGCATTTTACAGCAACCGGCAGCAAATTTGCAGCGAAGTCCTGCAAAAAGCGAAAATCAGTGAAAATCGCGATTTTGCCTTGAAAAAAATCGATTTCCGAAAGCGATTTTGTGAAAGATAAGGACCGAAAAAGTTTTGATATTGATGAGAGAAGAAACGACATTTTAAATTTGAACAGCAGAAAGGAAGAGGAAGAAAATGGCTGTGAAAGGGAAGGGGGAAGAGAGACGAGGGAAAAAGACACAAACAAACAAAAGGGCCCTGGGGGCACAGAGTCAAAATAGAAATGCGTTGCAAAAGAAGGAATAGAGTTATGAAATCGGAAAAATGACTGACAGAGGTTCCTCGCCAAAAATGAGTGCTTTCCACCTTAAAATTGGGCGAAAAGTATTCATTTGGGGAATTAGTTATGAAATAGGGGTCATTTGGAAGATTCTTAGTATTGTTCTTCGAAGATGGGAATAAAATATCTCCATTTCGGGAGGGGAGGGGTTATGAAATAGGAGATGGAGACATAAATTGGCTATGAAACACATCGAGGAAACGGTCATCATCTTGGATGAATGTTGACTATTTATCTCAAGAAGTGGGAATAATATTTCATCGGGGAGAAAAATGTTCCCAGTCTGGGAATATTGGGGTGGACGAAACAGCAACGGTCATCCCTCTGGCTGGATGTTGATTGCAGTCCGTCTTATTTTCTCCCCTATCCCTTCTGCCTTCTCTCATTTCATCCCTATTCTCCTCTCCCCGTATGCCTTGCCACAGGCCCCCCTCTCTATTGATTGAGCACAGCCGGATTACAGCAACTACTATGCATTTTGCCTCTCTCCCTGATGAAAATGACAGGAGGACAGAACACTCCGAAAGCAAATGTGTATAGTAAATAGGGGAACATTGGGACATCGGAGAGCTTAGCGTATGTACTTTCCTCACAAAACCGGGGAACATTAAGAAAATTTGGAAGGAAAATGTCCCCCAAAACAATCTCAGACTTGGGACTTGTTTGAAATTTGGCCCACTGCAACCATATCGCACCGCTGTTGCGGTAGAAAAGTTTCCAGTCTGACACAATCTCTGAGTAATCAGCGTACAGCAAAATTGAGGGTATTCGAGCTTAGTATATGTACTGTTACGTCTAAAACTGAGGAACAAAAGTTAGGAGAGAAATGTCCGAGCAAAAATTTATACGGTACAAGTGAATATTAGAGTGTGACTATAGTAATCAAGACACAAAGCAAAGATGAAAGGAACGAATATGTGGAACGTCATAAAAAAGGGACAAGGCCAATTATCCGAGAAAAGAAGAGGAAGAAAGAAAGATTGACTGATAAGATTTATCATCGGCGATTTATCATATCACCCGAAAAAATCGAAACAAAATTATCGATCAGAGAAACAAGTGCCAAAATTTTTAGGGTGAAAATTTGAACCAATTATTCGACAATTTTCGAGGGGAGACAGTGTTGTTGTTTTCATCTCTGAAATAAAAGACCACGCCCATAAATGTGAGGGGTAGCTTTGCGAAAATATATGCGTATATCGCGAAATAGATATTTACGAAATTCAAATATATTATTTTTCGTTTATATATTTGATTTTATTTTATATTTTTGAGGATGTCGCTGCCGGCCGGATTCGACCCCTATGCGGTTTTGGGCGTAAAGAATGACTGTTCGGAGAAGGAGTTGAAAAACGCCTACAGACTGCAGTGTCTCAAATGGCATCCGGACAAGAATTTGGACAATAAGGAAGAAGGTATTTTTCTGATCTATGATTTTATTTAAATTAATAAAAAGATATTGAAAATAATTCTATTAAAGAAATAATTTTTCTATCTAGTATTTTATTTGAATTCGAAAAAACTAATGTTTAAAATAAAATTCGGCAAAAATATGATATTTAAAGAAAATTCTGATTTTCAGCCCAGAAACGTTTCATTGCCGCTCGTGAAGCGTTTGAGTTTCTGTTCGACAAGACGAAACGCGCCGAATACGATGCGAACAAGACGAAAATCCGCGTCAGGGAGGAGAAATACAGGCAGAGGATGGAACAGGCCGATGACGAGAGGAGGAAGTAAGACATTTTTAAAATAAAAAAAACAATATTTAACCCCTACATCATAAAATATCAAATGTTATTTTTTCATTTGGAACATTCCAAGCATATGGGTGCTAACGAGTTAGACCATATAGAGCATGTATATCGGGGTAATCGAGGGCGCTGAGCACGAATCTGGTGGTCTTTTTTATCGGAAATGTGTTCTAGAAGTTCTAGAACACCTGCAAAGTGCAAAATTCCCTATATAGGAAATTGACTATAACGAGTGTAGTAAACTTATTTTTATATTTTATAGGGGTAATCGAGGGCGTAGAATGTGAATATGATGTTTATTTACATTCCAGAACATTCTAGAACAATTTACACGGACTTCATTTAATTAAAAAGTCCCCTTATATAACGGATATTTTAGTGCATAGAATTGCACTGAATAATGCACGTTTATAGGGGTTATTGAAGGTGTAGAATTCAAATATTAGGTTTATTTTTAGTGATAATTAGTCCTAAGAACAAAGAACTAAATTAAAAAAAAAAAATTAAAAGGGTCTGAGAACCGGTCTGCCTACCCTCGTTCGTTAATTCAGGACCTGGCACCAAAATTTTGCCTACTTCGGCCTATCCTCGTTCGTTGCTTTGGGACCTGGTACCGAAATTTGGCCTATTTCTGCCTATCCTCTTTCGCTGATTCGGAACTCGATACCGAAATTTTTTCTACCCTCTTTCGTATTAATGTAATTTTGCATAGTCCTATCCTATGCTTATTTGTGAAATGGATAATTTGGGAGATGGAAGCAGCCTATGCCTATCTCACCTGTACCTCTGGTCCTAATAATCGAATTCTACACCTTCAATAACCCCTATAAACGTGCATTATTCAGTGCAATTCTATGCACTAAAATATCCGTTATATAAGGGGACTTTTTAATTAAATGAAGTCCGTGTAAATTGTTCTAGAATGTTCTGGAATGTAAATAAACATCATATTCACATTCTACGCCCTCGATTACCCCTATAAAATATAAAAATAAGTTTACTACACTCGTTATAGTCAATTTCCTATATAGGGAATTTTGCACTTTGCAGGTGTTCTAGAACTTCTAGAACACATTTCCGATAAAAAAGACCACCAGATTCGTGCTCAGCGCCCTCGATTACCCCGATATACATGCTCTATATGGTCTAACTCGTTAGCACCCATATACTTGGAATATACCCAAGTTTAATTTAATTCTTTTTTAAATGATAAATAAAATCGAAATTTGAAATTTCAGAAAAATTGAAGAGCTGAATCGGAGAGAAAAGACAGCTGAGGAATCGACAGTCAAGTCAAAACTCTCTGAGCAACAAGAAGCCAGGCAGAGAAAAAGGGAAGAAGAGCGAATTCGGGAAGAAATGCGAAAAATCAGAGAGGAGCTCGAGAAACAGGCCATGGACGAGATTCGACAGGTAGAAAATCATTTTTTAATCTGAATTAATCAGTTTTAAGCTACAAGATAAGTCTGAGGTATATAAAAATTTTTAAGTTATACAGTTCGTTTTGAGGGTTAAAAATTTAGCTTTTAGGTTATAAAATTAAGCATAAATTTAGAATTTTTATCCTAATTTTGAAAAAAACATAGTTCTAAGTTTGATAAAGTTAGGTCTGTAGTTAAATTATTTTGTTTCAGACCGAAGAACGCATCCGGAAAGCTCATGCGGAGCACAGAGCCGCGCAGAAGATCATCCAGGAAGAGGCCCATCTTGCCAAGCTAAAACTCAAATTCGAAGCACCCGATGAAGAGAACGACTACAGCGAGGAGGCCCTCAGGATTATTTATGAACCGGTAAGATTTTTAAAAAATTTAATTAAAATAGGTCAATTCCGAATCAAAAATACTATTGAGTACGCTAATACTTGAAAATTTTATTTGAGAATAAAAGTTACGATTACTTATTTTAGTACGGAAAAATATCGGCGATGTCGCTGATCAAGAAGAAGAAGGGCAAGCGGCTTTGCGTCGTCGAATTCGCGAAGGGCGTCAACGCGTGGGGAGCTGAGTTGGAGGAAGGGGTCGGGGATGGACCCAAAATTACAGGTATTTATTTAAAAATAAATACTTGATTAGACAGAAATTGACCTAAAACATGTTTTTCTCGAAAACTCTTTCAACAAGTATTTTAATCTAAACCTCAATCTTTCAGAAAAGATAAATTTCTGTAGAAAATATTATACAATCGATTTTTAAGATAATAATCTAAAATTCTAGGGAAAGACCCTAAATTGTTATAGAGAATTTTGAAGAAGCTCTAAATTTGAATATAAAAATATTTTATTTTCAGGAGAGTGGATCGTTCCCCCATCAGAATTTCAAACCGAACCCGAAGAAAGGCAGGAGAAGAGAAATGACGATGACATCGACTACGACTCCATGTCGCTTGAAGAGCTCGAAGCTCACGCTCTCGGATCCAATGCAGAGAAGAAAGCCAGAATCGAATAATTTCTTCAAAAATCCGAGTCCTTTCATTTTTTACTTAGATGCTCAATTTATCTTCATACGGGTAGTCATAAGTCATACGAAAATAAATGACTTTTCAAAATTAGAATTTCGATTTTTATAAAGCATAAAAAGTAAGGCATTTTCAAGTATCTAACACAGAAAAATGCATCGACTTGCACTCGTTCTAACCTCGATGCTTTTCGCTGCGAAGTGCGTCAAAGTTATCATTGGTAGAAATTATCAAAGTCTTAAAAATGACGACGTTATTAGAAGTCGAATTCCAGACACAGATGGCATAGTCGACGATGCTAGGGCAATTACTCTGGCTTTGCAGCATCCTGATATTCAGGTAGAGTTGAGCCATTCCACGAATAACTGGAACAAGGGTCCAGACAATTGCAAAAGTGTCCCGAATCCGAACCAAACCCATGGGCCCTAATCACAAAAATGGGGAGACCAGACCTCGTCACCTAAAGTGGGCGGAGCTAGGAAAGGGTCAAAGTTGGGAGTTTTGACGATTTGACTGTAAACAGGAGGTACAAAGAAAACTTTTTGCTATAAAAGATTTTCAAAAATGATCACTAATTACCGTACTTTCCGGAATAACTCACTTCAGAGTGGATATTTTCGAGGGGTGTGTTAGCATAAGTTGATCAATTTTCGATATGTTATCAGTTATTTATTGTTTTTCTTGAATTTATTCGATCGCATTTAAAACAAAATTGAATTTGCTGGTAATGACATTGTCGCAAATAATGGAGAGAGTTAAGGCATGATTTAATATAACAATCTCATCTTACCCAAATTGCATATCTCACCCTCGATCTCTATAAATACCTAACACTATCAGTTAATAAACGTTTTCGCTCGCATCTTTGGTCTACCTTCTAGCCTCTACACAGCACCCTTACTTCGTCTACACCGTTGTGGGACTGCAGTACTCAACTCCTTGTTTGCGTGATATTTGATAACATTCTGTGTTATTCCGTGATAATATCACTCGAATTGCATCCACAGAATCAAAATTGATCTTAACATAAAGTAATAAATCCTTCAAGTTAATCGTCGTCACATATCTCTTTTCCAATGTAATGCTACATAGAGAAGTTTAACTCGAAAGTTGTTCTGAAGATCGACCTCAAAATTGAGCATTTGAGCTCAAGAAAATGTGTCAATATTTCAAATTTCCATATTTTCATTAGCATTACCCTAATTTTATGATCGATGATTTCACATTCAACGACTTTCGTCAATGCACTGAATTTGCGCGTCGTCTCTTTAGTGAAATTTCTTCTCCATTTCAGGTATTTGATGATTTTTATGTGTATTTTTCAGGATGATCCGTTTCCTGCTCTTCCTGGGCCTTGCCGTCGCTTTTTCGGCAGCTCGACCGGCCCCTGCCGAGCCCAAGCTGGAGATGGGCAAGTCCGACACCGCTTCTCTTTACGATGACGGCCAACTGAATAAACTGAAGGAATTCGCCAACAAGTTTACGCTTGAACAGAAGAAGAGAGCTGATGATGTAGGAAGTTTTGAAGCATCTAAAATTGTCGTTTCGGAAGCTAAAAAATGTTTTCAATTTAGGTAGCCGCTATCATATTTAATCGAAACTTGTCCGTGGACGAGAAGTACAACAAGCTGACAGCACTTTCCGAAAACAAGGAGATAGATGCTACTGATGCATTTTTATCATTTTTTTAATTAGTTTTATATTGATTTTTCAGGAGAAGATGTTGAAGGAGTTACTCGGAAAGCTCAACGAAATTCTGCAATACTACGACAAGGAGCTGCTTCCTGGAGTTTCTCCAAAGGTATTTTCAATCTAATCCCATGATAAAGCATAGGTAGAATTTCACATCCCAAAATTTAGGATTTTATTTTAGGTCAGAAAAGCCCTGGAAGCTATGGAAGATATGATGAGGAAGCCGATCACCTTTATGGAGAAATCCAAAGAAGAACAACAAGCTCAGGTACACTGTAGATCACAGTAACCACTTAGCAATGGGGAAACTTTGCCAGTAGAGCAAATTTTGCGATTTAGTTGCTGAAATACTTTGAGGGTATGGGAGTCGACGATGCGCTCCAGATTCAAACGGTCTTGTTGAAGTTGACGGTAGGTTTAATGTTGTAAATTTAAATAAATTAAACTTTATAAAATGAAGTTAACTTTAATATTGAATTAAAACTTAAAAGAATTAGAAGTTGGTTGAAGGTGAGCTCGAGATCGAAGTTGTAACTTCAATCTGAAAATATATTTGAAGTTAAACCTAGAGTTCAAGCTGAATTCGAAGTCCACATGAAGATAAAGCTAAAATTGTGAAATTGAAATTCCAGTTTAAAGTTAGGTTGGGGATTTGGAAATCTGATAACCTCGCAACTTAATGAAATAATATATAGTGATAGGAGAGGGTAGGGAAATGTAGGAGAAATGCTCTTTAATTTTTTTTGTATACTATTTCACAAAGTGGTGAGGCTGCGAGATTTTCAAATTCTCACTAGGTTTGATGCTAAACTTGAAGTTTATTTCAAAGTAATATTTGAATTTCAAAAATAAATACCAACTTCAGACCAAAGCTAAGGAACTCGGAATCATCGACATGCACAAGAAATTGAAACAGCAAATGATGACCGGAAATGAATTTTTCTAAAATTTTTCACACTTTTTCCTGAAAATAAACTTCTTGACAAACTTTTCAATGTTTCAATATGAAAAGCGATCATATTTCTGATTAGAACAAGAGGTTGAATAAAATATTTACTCGAAATAATATGAAACTTGAGATAGGTGAATGATATTTTAAGCTGTGTTTTCCAAAAACTATTTAAAAGATTCTTTGTAATTCTCAACCATCTCAAGGAAGAGGTCGGACCAAAGGTTTTAAATTCGTTTTTGAAGGGGTTTCTGAGTGTTTTCTACCTATATTCGACCCAGAGAACACGATTTTGGGGGTTTTTCCCGAAGTTTTCAAGTCCAGGTTCGGGTACCGGAGTCCGGGGGTCAAATCGCAAAATCACTAATTTTGACCTTTTTATAGCTTTGCCCACTTTTGGGGTCGGGCCTGGTCTCTCCATTTTTGTGATTAGGCCCTCTGGGTGTATCCACCATATAAGTTTGGTTCGGATTCGGGACATTTTTGCAATTGTCCGGACCCTTATTTCAGTTATTCGTGGAATGACTCTTAAGCAGTTTACAAATACTGTGATGATGAGAAGACTTTATTCATATCAGAAATTAGAGGTTGAAACAATGGGAAAAATAACTAACGAAATTTATAGCTTCTGCAATGCTACAGATCTGTAACATAACATTTTCTAGGTAATCGCAATCACAACCGTCCACGGAGGCCCCACGGTCGAGCAGGCGACGATCAACGTGAAGCGGGTCGTTAAAGCGAATAATGTTAGTTTTTAATTCACTAACAATAAGACTTCAAATATCCCAATTTTTAGAGATTAGACGTCCCAGTTTATAAGGGAGCAAACGACTCTTTGGTTGGAAGGCACCCTATCGTAATCGACGACAAACTGTTCGGATACGATGGACTGGGAGCGATACACGCTACAAAACCGAAGGTATTTGACGATTGAAGGTTATTGTGGTAAATTTAGAAAGAAGGATTATCGTACAAAATCAAAGATACGGAATGGAAAACGATCGTCAGAACTCTTACGACCTACATCTTTGTTTCGTCTGACGAAAGTGCTTCCTGAGTCTGCGTGATGATTACTCTAGCAAATTGATCAAATGTGTATTTCAGTCCGAATTCAAATACGCCAACGGCGACAGCGACGAGCACGCGGTCGACGCGATTTTGAGATTAACCAAGTAAAAATCCTCATATTTTCTGGAAGAACTCGAAAATTTCAGAGAAATCTCCGGCCTTACGATCATTTGCATCGGCCCGTTGACGAACATCGCGTTGGCGCTGAAAAAAGACCCCGAATTCGCGAAAAGACCGGCGAAGTTGGTCATTATGGGCGGGAATTATCTAGGTTTGAAAAACAATCAAAACCTTCTATATTTGTCATCGGCTTTATCCTTCCAATACTATCTATCCCCTAAATACGACGATTATAATCAACTGATGACAGATACCGGAACCAATTGTTAAAAAAATACCGTGTTTTTAGGAATGGGAAATGTGATGCAGTCTCTAACGGCCGAGTGGAATTTTCACTGCGACCCCGAAGCTGCTTCGCTCGTACTCCAGTCCATGAGATGCCCCGTCAGAATTCTACCCTGGGAAGCGTCGTTCTTCAGAAATCAATATGTACGGGATTTCTTCACTCGATAAAAATGAGCTTGACCCTTTCAGCCCTCGATAAACTACGAAACTCATCTACATCACAACACGTCTATATCGAACTTCCTTCATAGCATCACAGGGGCAAGTAAGGAATTTAAAATAAAAAATGGACTATTTCGTATTATCAATAATCGATAAAATGAGACAAAATAAGTGAAGCACAAATTCGTATACGCAAAATATACATTGTGTATTCACAAATAGTCGTCTAATTCATTCCTTGAATATTATGTAATAGCGTAAAATGTACTACAAACAATGCGCTAATTCCAGCACATCAAAAGTTCGTGTCATTTACTCGGTCTCAAGTAGTCGGTCATTGACAATAACCTTCATCAAGTATTCTGCGAAATTTCTAATTGACACGTAAAAATCGAGAAGATTATTTTTTTTATTTCAGTCCGAAAATTCTACTCTTCTCACGGCATGCAGTACGTCTACTGTGACGAAGCCGCGGTAGGGCTGGTTTTCGATGAGATCGCGAAGAAAATGATACTTCTTCGAGGCAATGTCGAATTGAATGGCACATTTACGAGGTAAAAATTTGCTAATTTGTAAATTGCACGACATGATGACACGTGGTATTAGCAAAATAGGGTAGGATGCTTTGTCTCAATATTATTTTGTCATGTCTTGCATAATTTTGCTTGTAGGTTAACATGTTACCAAATAGTTCAGAAAAAAACGATGTTTTCAGAGGCCAACTAGCGATTGATTGGCTGAACACGAAATGGGACGATAGGGTCAAATCCTACGTGGCTGATGAAATAGAGGTTCATTTTTAGTCACTTCTATTAATTAAACTTTTAAAAGATTTTCTCAGAACCCCCCTCGTCCGTTCGAATTCGTGGTCCAAATCGATGCAGAACTTCTGGATAAATGGATGAACCGGGCTACCGGTGGAAAAACCAAAAATCTCAAACCTACCGTCAAAAAATTAGACCATTTCTCCATTGAAGAAGTGCCTAATTGTGCTTAAGTAAAATGAATTTCGATTACCTCTACTATATAAGAATGTAGTCACTTTTTAACTTCAATTTTCATTAAGCTTTTCCCGAGGTCGAGTCTGTCAAAACTTCAAGCTACAGTAATCCACTACAATAATCGATTTTTTAAAATGGTTATCACCATGAGAATCAGTGTGAAAAACTGAACAATATATGTGGAAATCAGCCCGATTTGCGAACCCTTGTTTATGCCGTCTTTGTTCCTTATTGACATTCACTCAATTGATAAACCATGTTTAGGAATCGCTTTTTAGCCTGATAAAAATTGCGAGGCATCAATTTAGTAGTTTCATTCTCCGTTCTTCGATAATCAATTTCAAACTCATTAATTGAAGATTTTCTCATTCAATCAATACTCTTCTACTATTTCCATTTTGAAATAATACTATGGTGATTGTTTAGGTCTCTTAACAAAGATGTTAGCCAATTTATCAGTCGAAGTTATATTGTTGATCTGCCAATATCCCGAATTCAAAGACCTGGGACAATTGGCCTGGACTAATAAACGGATGATGCGAATAATCAAGAAATATCTGCCGACAGCGCTCGAGAGGAAGATTTTATTTTATCGTAGGAAATATTTCTGTATGAGTGAACATTAATTTTAATATCTAGTGCCTTATAACAACAACGTTATTAGAGAAGGAAGAATTTGTCTGTTTGATTCGCATACTAATTCTGCTAAACAGACTGCGAAATTTACTAATTATTTACAACCACGAAGTAGCAACAAAAAAAAATCAAGTAGATTATTTTATTTGTCATTACCAATTTTGTAAATTTTAGATGTTTGCATTGGGCAGTGAAAAAGAATTTTTCGAAATCTTTGACCTGAATACTCGACAAATCACTAGAGGTAATGTTACAAAAGTCAATAAATTGGTTTAATTTTATTGCATCCTTTGCAGGACCAGATCCTCCTGAATGGCGTAACTGGGCATCTGTGGGTTATTTCAAAGAAAAATTGTATTATTTGGGTGGACGCACGAATCGAGTTGATGTAAGAAGATCGAATGAAAGTCCGTGAAATAATTTATTCAGATTTTAATAGATGGAAAATGGCAAACAGGACCTGCTTTTCCTCGTCCAATTAGTTGTGCTCAGACAATAATATGCAATGAAATTTTATACGGTCACATTATAACATATTCATTATTGTAATTATGGATATTCAGTTATTGATGGATGGGATAGTGGAGAGATATATCGATTATCAGATGATGAACGGGAATGGATAGCATTAGGAAAGCTTCCAGAAAAACGACGTTTTTTCGGAATCACATCACTAAGTGGGAAAATTTACATAACTGGAGGATATGAGTCGCTAATTTTGTACGATAAATAATGTATCATTATATATTTAGTGGTGTTTGGGTATTAACATCTTGCCTGTGTTTCAACCCCTCAGCTCCAGTTGACAGTCGAACCTCTCAAATCGCTGATATGAATTATGAAAGACGCAATCATTCTCTTGTTGTCGCTAACGGGAAGTTGTTTGCAATCGGAGGAGAGTAAGCTGAGATTTCGCATATCTTTATATGAAATATTTGCTAACTTAGATATCAAGATGCTGAGAGAAGAGATGGTCGTTTTTACTGTATATTAAACCTGTGTGACGCTATTGAAGAATACGATCCACAAACAGATGAATGGTGTGAATTGGGAATATTGAGAATCTTGCCTGCTACTAACGAAAGTGCTGGAAAGAAAATACGCACTGATCATACTATCAAGGATAGCTGCCTTCTCAGCTGAATGCATACTCGAATAGCCGAATTTATATACGCGACTATAATAATGGTAAGATTTCTCCTTCTGAAGAAAAAAGAACCTCTAGTTCGATATCCCATCTCTACTTGTTATTTATTATATTCAAATTGGAGAAAATTTTGTATTGGGTATTAGTTGTGAGTTGGAACGACTTTCACGCTTGGGGTATTTGCCAGTCGTTGACAATAAAATAAAGTTTGTAGATGTAATTATCATTAATCTCATCTAAAATTATTCCTTCAATAAAAATCGCGAAGTAATAATTATTCGATGCACATGATACAGACAACTCTCGAAGACATTCAATGATGATGAGGGAAAATTGTAACTGAAATAAATATTCTTTTTAATATTTATTAAAAAATGAAACGTCTTACTCTTTCTTCTTCCTGAGCATATTGTATTTGAATGCGAGATGACATTTTGAATAGCATTCAAATTTGAGCAAATTATTGCCCAACTAATTCAATGTTTCATTTTCAAATATTTATTCATTTCTCTAAATTTTTATTTTCAATGTTTAGAAATGCCAGAATGCCAAAATTAACATTTGAATTATGCATTAAAAATTTTTGGCCACTTTTTTCGATCCACCTGGCCGGACTCCTAATTGATAATCTTGGGAAATTGTTTTTGCATTTTATACTATGAATTTCTTTCCCAAACTTTGTAGTTGGAAACTTTCCCCAAAACTCTCAGAAATCGCGATTTTTGGATATCGGGACTCCGGTATCTCGAAAATTAAGGACCCTTCAAAAATCTCCTTATTAAACTCTGAAACTACGATATCAATTGCCTACCACGTTTTTCACCGTTTTTATCAGCCGTTAGCACAAATCGTTTGAAAAGTTTCCTCACATTAAAAATTTGAAAAAAAAAATTCTAAGTTACGAAGAGAGGGTGCAACAGTCCACTATGAGTCGAAGTTGAATAATGAAATTCATTCACTGAACTATTTTCAGAGGTCTAGAGAGCATTCTGCTCCGGTAAATATCATTAATCATGTTGATATAAAATTATCCCATGAGTATCAATCCCACAAATTCATTTGGCGTCTCTAAATTTCGCTTATTTGAGACAAAAATATTTAGTAGAGGTAATTAAAATTCTAGCAGCCAGCCAAAAGCTGGCACTAGAACGACGAGCGAGCGGGTGTGAAGCGAGGGAAGTTCTAGCTATTTCATAATTCTGTCAGAAAAAGTAATGGACCAAAAAGTTGTTTGTGTCTTCGACCCCCCTGAGCTCGAATCTGCTAATAAACTGATCGACGGTAATAAAGTTGATCAATTATGCCTGCTCGTTCGCACGTCAGCAATTATCAGCTGGATGGTGAAATGTTCCTTGAAGCTTAAATCTCGCGCCCAGACTGCTTGACATCAAGATGAACCTGTATTTGTTTAACTCCCCTCACGCGCGTTTTCGCCCTTTATATCTCTTGACTTTGCAGGTAGAGAATATAATGAAAATCCTCTAGGTTAGAGAAGTCAGGCAGAGGCTTAGAGATAGCAACAAATGCCTGGCATTACATCATTTGCGAGAGAAAAAGGGACGTTTTGAAATACTGGAGAGAAGTAGGCGGAGAGAGTGATTTCTGTGTGCGTGGGAGAGGCGCTAGTCTATCACTCTCTGTTCACCACTCTGGGACCCATTATTTTCTCATTTTCTGCGTCTTTTGACGTTCTCTTTGAATTGCTATGTTATTTTCTCGTCTCGGATCTTCAGTATTTCGCGATTTTCTGCTTCTTTGTGGCCTCTCCGAAATCAATGATATCCTCAGATCCTTAGGCATCCAGAGAGATCCCTTTCTGCTCGTCTCACTTTCTCTTAGATCTTTGCCATCGGGCGGGCCGGCGCCTTACAGGCAAAGAACTATTCCAAACCGTCTTCCTTATTTGTCGATTCCCTCCCAGGTAACATAGTAACTTAATCATTTTAACAATGGGATTGAAACTATAGGACTTTTGATTTAAGATATATACTGAACCATTAGCATTTTATTAGTGTTAAATTAACTTACGATTAAAGCAACTATGATTATGCCTACAGGAACCCGATACATCCTCCATAAGGAAGGAGACGCTTAACGCACTTCGGGATCGGTGCGAATTCCCGAATTTGGTAGGACCATTTTCATCCCTTTATATTTTTAAATTAAACTTCAGGGAGCAAAAATTCATTCAATCAACTTGTGCGGTATTCTGAGTTAATCCATTCGTTTTTACTATCCGAAGAAGATTAACTAAAGCCGCATCTAATCATGGCGAGCCGTCGGCAAAAGCAGATGGATCGCAAGTACAGCTCCTACAAGTACTGTATTTACGGATATTATAATATTTTGTCAATTCTAATAGTTTAATATCATTAATATTGCTTACGTATATATTGATTATAATTGAGTATATATCGAAGAGGCTAATTTAAAAAAAAAAAAAAAAAAAAACTCCTTCCAATTACATTGAAATTCAACATGCGAATCAATAGTCATTTTGTTGCACTTGTTTCGTTCTGTAAATGTAAAGCGAGCCTGACTTGTGCCATCAGGAAAATGAGAAAAACGCGATTTGTGCAGCAAGGCAAGGAGCGAGTCAAATCGAATGAAGACAGTTGGTCATTGCAAAAACGAGTGAGATTAGGACTCATGAAGTCGAGGCTATCGATTGACCTAGGGAGGACTTCCGTTAGATGAAATAAACAGCTAATTGGAACTGGAGGTTATCAATTATAACCTAGAGATCATTTTTTTCATGCAGAATTAACTATGTGACAGGTCTCAAGAGAGGAATAATAGTCATGACGCTATCTATGCAGTAGATGAGAAATTTTGGTTAATGGGTAGTTGGATAAAGAAATTTGTTAAAATAATAAACAGGCCGAAAGTTTCTGACAATCGTCCTCCCTAAAGACTTCTATCGATCGACTCAAAGCATATCTGGATCAAAGTCAAATGATGCTAAGATATGTCAACCGAGCTTTTGTTGACAAACGATTTTTTATCGCCTTCTTGAACACGAGCGCTTCTTCTCAAAGGCACTAAAACAAACACGCGAAGTTCGGCAAAGCAATGGAAATAGTAACACCGCGCTATTTCACATGAGAGGATAATAGAATTAAGCTATTTTTACTAATGATACAAAATAGTGACAATTTCAGGAAGTTCACCGCCACCGAAGACGTCAACTACAGCAATCACTCGTCTCGATCCAGCTTCCGTTCGGAGTCGCTGACTTCGCGCTCCGATGGACGCACCCGCAGTACCAGCACGGAGATTGTCGCTGTAGGATTTTATCTTTTGAATTCGAAGCTAGTTTGTTTTTTTTTAATTCAGGGATCCGACACTCGATCCTACCCAGTCTACATCGCGATTCAAGACTATCAGCCAGATAACACCGACGTCGAAGGCATCCCTTTGGAGCAGGGACAGATTGTTGAGGTTCTTGACAAGAAGAACGCCGCGAGATGGCTCGTCAGGACCAAAGTAGATCATTTTGTCCTCTTAGTTTACCATTTAAATTGACAAATATATAGGCTCGTCCCCCACGCTCCGGGTGGGTACCTGGATCGTACTTCGAGACACCAACCGAGTATTACAAACAGCGCAGACGTACTCGTGAAGTGAATGGAAACGATTCCAACATGACCGAGGAGCAGTTGGCCGTGCTCAAGAGAGAGTTAGTTACTTTCATCCATATCAATTGTTATCACTTCAATCTCTGGGGTTATGCATACCATATATCAAAATAATTATTTTCTAAAGCTAATTTTTCTAATAGTTTTGATTCAAAACATGCTCGCCAATGTTGGGCGAAAACTGTCTTCGTTTCCGGGATCTGAAAATACACTTTCCACCCAACACTGATGCCCACCTCAGAGTTTTCTTTTTTATTTCATGTATATTTAAATTTTTTAATTTTTGAAATTTCTTTTCTATTGATCGATTCAAATTACTCACTGATCATCTTACTGCGTCACGTTTGCGTTGTTATTTCATCATTCTCGCGACTGTTTCGAATTTCTGCATTTTCATTGCTGCTGGTGCATTTCTTCTACTTGAGGAATCCTCGCTCTGCCACAAACAGTTGTTGTTCGAGAGTTTTTGCCAAAGCACATCTCTTCCTTATCATTTTGCCTTGTTGTCAATCGATAAGCTCTTGATCACTCCCTGGGGAAGATAGGGGAAGGATGGGATTCAGCAGCCCTTTGCCTGCTCTGCATGCTTCTCTCATTCGTCAATCGTAGGAGATTTCGGGCTCGAAAATCTAAATCTAAATCTCCATCCGGGATCTTTGAAATGAGGCTAATCAAATCGATACGTACATTCCACTATAGTTAAAATTGTTCTGGAGTAACCCTTGGTCGGTCCAATGTTATTGAATCATTCCTTCTAATGAAACAAAGGCACGAGCTTAAACCGAGCAGAAAGTAGCTCTCTAACCTTAGAACCAATCGAAATGCTATATCTCCAAGATGCTTCTGAGCACATAGTTTTCACTCTTGAAGTGTGCGCCGCGAGAAATAGCGAAAAGCAGACACGTGAAAGTAGGAACTCTGCTGAACTACTGCCAGATTTTTCCTAGTCAAAGGGCTGATTTCATAAATCCCGGATCAACTATAGTTTGACGCTCTGGAAACATAAATGTTGTGCGGGACATCGTAAAACCAACAAATTGCTCGCCAGGACTTTTTCTTGGAATGTTCTGCAAGAGAAGCTTGCTATTCGTTCAATGCGAGTTATGATTGGTGTAATCCTGGATAAACAAGAAAGATATTGGGACAAAATATCTAAAAAAAAAAAATTATACAATTTCAGTCAAGTCTACCATGATCTTCTGCGATCTGAGGAAGAATTCGTTTCCGATCTTCGATCCTGCGTGGATGATTTCGTTAAAGTTATGGACGACCCCGGAGTGCCCGAAGAAATCAAGGCCCAGAAAGATCGATTGGCTTTGAACGTGCACGAACTTTACAATTTCCACGCCAAGTAGGTTTAACTTCAGGAATTTGAAGATTTGGATTTTTCGCAATGACACAATATGGTAAAATAGTGTATGGGAAGAGAGAAGTCTGAAAAACCCTCACTTTGCACACTATTCTACCATGGTTGTATCGTTCTGAGGGGTCTAAGTTGCAAAGAATTTAAATAAGTTTGACTTGTTCAGCGTGATGTTGAAAGGTCTGAACTACTACTCTGATGATCCAGGAAAAGTCGGTCAGACCTTCGTTCGACTCGAGAAGGACTTCGAGTCATACATCCAATTTTACCGCGACTACTCGGCCACTCTAGACTTGATCGGAAAGCAGCCTTTCAAGCAGTTCTTCCAGGTATAGAATTTTAAGACAAGGAAAAGAGCCACAACAAGAAAACATTAACGCAGAGCTATTGCGATGTATAAATAAAGTATTTTCTTTGCACGCGCAACAAAAATATACAAGCAAGTAAATTATCGACAGAAACAGCGAACAGTATTCAGCTATATTCGACTATATTCGGTCTATATTCTCGTGCTAATTTATAATTATCGTGATTTTTTGCTCGCAGCATTTTTATAATAATTCATAATGCGCTCTGCAGGATTGTATCTATCTTTCTAAATATTTTTTAATTCTAAATGAATTGACATTCTTGTAGTAATATTTTCTTATAACTTTTTATTTTGATCATGCTAATAATCTAACGTTTTTACTTGTGTATCCTCATGCATTTAAGAATATTTTCTTATCACAGATCTAAATCTTGAAGCATGGTCTCATCGTTTTAAATCTAATCAACTTATTCTATTGCGCATATTGAAAATTCTTAAATCTTATTTTGAAATACTTTATTAAAAATATCTTCATTTGATTATTAATTTTAAAATTATTTTATATATTACATTTATATACACACATTCTACTACAATTTACACATTTATCAAGATTACAGCTCTGCATACATTCAATTCAATTATAATATATTTTATACCATTAATTCACTTTATTTATTGAATCTCCTTTTTAAATTATTTTCTCTATTTCAAGAATCTGTCTGACAAGGCAGAGGCAGGCGCTCGCACGTATGCCGATCATTTGCGCAACATCGCCGATCGTATGACCCAATATCAGAATTATTTCAAGGTATCATGCCAAATCTCTAAATATTCGATTATGCTGGTCAAAAATCGCTACAGGTTCTTTCATCTCTCATCTATCATAATCCGCGCACGCCTTAGTTTTCATATCTGTATCCTAAGATTTCCCTTTTCTAAGCCGCTATGCTGCTCGAATTTTTCTGTCTCAAATATTCTGATTTTCTGTCGCATATTCGTGATTCTAAAAATAAAAATTACGCTTCTCTAAGACGTTACTTTGTCAGATATTTTTCACTGGAAACTTATACGAATTTTCGATTTTCGTAAGCTTTGAAATCAAAAATTTCTTTTTCCTAAGGCGTTACTCTGCCGATTTTCTATACCAGAGACTTGGAAAATTTTCAAGAACCTCTATTTGAGCTCAAGAAAATACTACTGTTCTGGGCACTATTTTGCTTGACTTTTTCCTAGCTCAATGCTTGTTAATCTTGAAATATGTTAGTTTTTAAGCCTAAAATCATGCTTAACCTAGGCGCTATGCTGCTCAATTTTTTTCTAAGATATGAACTTAGAGTTTTTCGCGTATTTTTATCGTTCGAAACAAAAAATTATGCCTATCTTAGGCGTTAATATGCCCGATTTTTTCTTGGTTCAAGACTTAATCGATTTCCTTGATATTTGATATTTTTTGAACCCAAAATTAGGCTCATTCTAGGCGTTACGCTGCCCGACGTTTCTTCTGTCAAATACTTAGATTTAAAAGAAAAATTTCTGATACTCGAAGTAAAATATTGAGCGTTTTCTAGTCGTTACCTGTTTGACTTTTTCTTAGTCCGAAACAGTCGATTTTAAAATATTTCGCATATTTTGAAGTCAAAATTATGCCTATTCTTGGCATTATGCTGCTCGATTTTTTCTTGCCAAAAATTTGTAAAATTTGTCGATTTTGTGATCTTCGAGCTTAAAACTTCCTTGTCTCCTAGGCGTTACTCTGCCCGATTTTTTTTAAAATCAAAACACTTGAAAATTTTCAAGATTTTCGTGACCTTTGAACTAAAAATTTCTCTTATTCTAGGCGTTATGCTGCCCGATTTTTTTCTTCCAAAAACTTGCTCAATTTTTCGATTTTCATCACCTTTGAGCTCAAGAATTCTACTTATTCTAGACGTTACTCTGCTCGATTTTTCTTGCCAAAAGACTTATGCGATTT
This sequence comes from Diploscapter coronatus, assembly GCA_964036155.1. Taxonomy (NCBI): domain Eukaryota; kingdom Metazoa; phylum Nematoda; class Chromadorea; order Rhabditida; family Rhabditidae; genus Diploscapter; species Diploscapter coronatus. Next base: position 48,232,688 of record OZ038422.1, on the reverse strand, counting down.
TTGACCAGCAAAATTGGATACTTCATTAAAAATGATCAATTTTCATATTTACTTCTAGGAGTTTGTCAAATATTCGAGTCGCGCCAATCATAACACCAAATCCATGCAGAAAGCACTCGAATTATGCCAGGCGATTCCTCAAAGGTTAATTTTTTCCCATTATAATTGGTTGTTAATTTTTTCCTGCTCTAGAATCCAAGATATGGAATTCACGAATAACATCCGTCAATATCCCGGAGACACTTCCAAGTTGGGACGTATTATCAGACATGTAATCACCAATCTTTTAGTCAAGGCTTGGTACTTCCAGTAGAGAGCGCAAACTGATTCACGAGAACGATATTCCTCAGTCATTGTTTGTTCAAAAAGATGTGTATTCGAGTCTGACTAAGACTTTCAGATTAAAAAATCGCAAATTCTGGATCCCTAAATGAATGCATTTTTGAAATCGAAAAATCGGTTGTACACATCTGTACACAACTATTGTGATCTGATCTTTATCACATAACGATTTCATTCGACTATGACTTATCATCGATTCTAGTATGGCGTTTTTGGTCGATCCATTTTAAACATGAACTGCTTCCTATTTCTGAGGTTCCCGTACTGCCACTTTCTGAACACTGACGCGCTTTTGCAGTGGGCGAAGTTTGCGCTCTCTAACTTTGGGGTCGATTTTTTGGTCCCATACTCCAAGTACCAACCCTCATTTTCGAACGCATAAATTTATTTTATTAATTTTTTCTAGGATATATTCCAAGTTTGGGAGGGAACTGATCATGCACCGAAAGACCGCTATGTGTTTTTGTTCAAGAACAAGGTATTTTCAAAATATGTTGAAAAATTACGATCTTTTGCTCTGAAGGTCATGATCACCGACAAAGTGGAGACATCGACTACGACCAGCTATAATCATTACGCGACTATACGAGTGAGAATTAGTTCAGATTAAAAAGTCAATAATCCAGGTTCTTGGTGAAAATCTGCTCCATTGCTAAATGTTAATCATCTTCTACTGAAATTTACCAATAGAGCAAATTTTAAGGAGAATTAATTAGGATTTAAAAGAAAAAAAAATATATATATATTTTTTTTTTAAATATGCGCACTTTTAAGCTCGATAAATATTCTGTTCGAACGTTGACCATCGACGAGGACACGCTGCTGCTGAACCCGAACGAACCGGGTTTGCCCTCGTTCAAAATAAAGCCCAAGGATTCGACCACCGCCGAGTATGTCCGACAGGCCTGGCTCCGCGACATGATCGAAGAACAGGAAATTTATGGTTAGAGAAAAAATAAATTTAAAAATCAAATATATTTTTCAAAATTAGCATCTCTTGATAACGATGCTTCACTGTAAAACCTTTAAAAATGTACAACTTTTCAAATAATCCAAAGATAAAGGGCGTTGAAAGTATTGAAACAAGAGTCGCCTTCAGCATCTACGAAAACTCTGTGAGTTTTTACAAGTACTCAAGTATCCCCGGCTCTCCTTTGAACCCCTCGAACTATTTACTCTTTGTCTATGGCTTTTTTCTCGCATTGATTGACTTTTTCCTGTCATACTGTATCTTATCATTGAAACTTTGTTCAAATATCAGTGCTATCACGCTAAAAGTTATATTAAACTTACTTTTCTTTGCCCTCGCTATTTTCACAGCCTACCTTTCCTCTTGAAGAACAAATTACAAAAATTGCGAAATCTAATTATTGTCGTCTGAATTTTTTGCCCCCTCTTAATTTCATCATGATGCTATCAGCGCGCGTATCATCCTTAGCATCAGCAAGAAGAATTCAGCGGCAAGGAATCGCTCGCTGCCAACCGCCCTCGCGATGTGCCGCCTGTGTTTTGTCCCGTTGTAATATCTCGCCCAAGTCTCTCTGCCCTATCCTCTATCCCTCTATCATCTCTGTGCAGGAGCAGCTTTTCCCCTTTGCTTCTTTTCGCCCCAATCACTCTCTTAGCCCGTACATCAACCCGGGGCATTGATTACTAAGCACTCTAAGACGCTGATCCGATCGCCATAGGCTCAAGCCCCTACCGATCAGCTAATTTGGAGCCAAAAACCCTCGCACTGATCGCCAATTCTGGAGCCCCGCTCGCCGCCCTAGAGGCGCAATGCGACTAGCCTAGGCTTCCGTCGCACCACCTCGTTCAGAGCTCCTAAGAAATATTCCATAATCTAATCAATTCCCCCTTCTTTCACACGTCACCAGACACTCTCCGCTAATTTCCGCTTTTTACTTGATTTTGTTAATTGTTGTCTAGTTCTCTAGACCGCTTTCTACGATTTTCTGCATCGCAAGTCGTGGCCCCCAACACGATTTGTCCTGCTGATTAATTCGAATCTAATAATAGTCTAAATTGGTCCAAAATGGTGCTGAAGGCTCTCTATATCATCGAGCTGACCGAGGCAGACGAAGGCGGGCTCGAGCTCGTAGACCCGTCCTGGTGTAAGCACTTATTGATTTTGTTTTTCTAGCTGCGGAGCGTGAGAACACCGTCACCGAGACGACCTCGATGCCGGGCGCAGGCTCGGAGTTCGAAATGCAGCTGAGCGATGTGCGCTCCGAGTTCTCGGAGTACTCGAGCTCCCGCAAGAGCTCTCTATATCCGGGTCAAAATCCATGTCTTTTTCATTGTTGAGCTAATTTTGAGTGCTATTACCTAATATTTGTTGTCCCAAGTATTCGTCAAGCAAAGTTCGCAACACACCGCCTTTATCAAGCAGTTATCGCTTGATTGTCCTTGTCAATGGGCCATTCGCGGCCGCGTCCCTGCGGCGATCAAGTCCTTGGAATTTTATGTGGCAGATGTGCCTTAGGTTCTCAGATTCTTCTAGGTCTTCAAAAAGCGCCACCAGAGACACGCCAGATGACCCATCTAAATAGAAATTTATGTGCCGAGTGATGATAAATGTGCGCTGCAATATGTTGATTGGAAGAAATTACCGAGCAAATTTGACGATACTAATTTCAGGCCCTGATGAGGGAGGACCGCCCAGGAAGAAGGTCAAATCGCCCCCAGTCATCTCTCCCACCGGATCGTCCACCTCACTCTATTCTGGCGGTTCAAGCAGTATCGATTGGAGTAGGTGTCCTTAAACAATTTCAACTTTGCGATGTCGAGCTCCAATGTTGTTAAGCTCTCTCAATCTATTTCTCTCTAGCAATTAGCATTGGAGATCAGTCGCAGGAAATCAATATTTCTCAATTGATTAGTCGCATTTTCTATATAGTCACTATGAGCTGCTAATTTGAGAAGTCAGCTGTAGGAAATATATATTATGTACTTGACGGTTTCGAATTTCAAGAAGCGAGTTACTTTGTTGCAGTGTGCACATTTTTGAGACAGGCAATGCCATAGGTAATCGTATCGACCAGTTAGAGCGAACTGAGGCTCTAGTTTCAGCATGCTTGCCATATTTCAAGAGGAACGCGACTGTGCTCCAAAGAACCTGTGCAATGTTATCCTTTCGGACGAAAAAGTAGCATACTTTAAAAATATTGACCAGTTTTCTTCGGCGCTTTCATTGTGTGAAAATTTTAGTCACTAGTCATTTGGCGTTGAGCAGTTTCGACAGCTCGCGAAAATGAATGAAGCCGGAAAAATATTGTGGGAAAACAAGAGAAAGCAGACAGATCAAAATATCCCCCTGAAGCTTTTTTGCAGCGAGTGATAAAAAGCGAAAAGCTAAAAGCAAAGCCTGTGCCAAGAGATTGATGAAATACCTTGCCAATTGATAAAATCGAAAAAAAATCCTGCGCGCGCTTCTCAAAATATCTGATATCACTTGTAAAGTGGAATGTTAAAAGGAACGATGGAAAGCTTATCTCCTTCCTGATAGCGCCGAGCAGGATTTGAAATATCCCCATCTCATCTTTGCTTTGGCTTTCTCTCTCTCTTGGAGTGAGACAAGCACTTTGTGTTCAGAGCAAACAACCCTGAATAAAACCTGCGGCAGAAAGAAATTCAGAGTAAAGGAACACTGCTGCAAAAAATTGCAAGAAATTAATTGAGAAAAATGTTGAAAATTTACAAATTAGCAAGAAAATTGAAAATTTAGCCACGACCGGAACGACACTCGAGATGCAGGGTACTCGGGTGACAAGAACGCAGTACGGATTCAGAACCCTGCAAGAGTCCTCGGCCAAGATGTGCCTGAAGGTCACTGGCTATCCCCTGCCCGAAATAACTTGGTAATTGATTGGTTGTAAATAAGTTTCAATTGCAAATGTTTCAGGTTCAAAGACGACGTCCAGTTGAAGGAAGGCGAGCGTCATACGTTCTACTCTGACGACGATGGTTTCTTCGCCCTGACCATTGACCCAGTCAAGGAAGAGGACACAGGCCGATACACTTGCACTGCCACAAATGAATTCGGCCAGGCTTCTACAAGCGCCTTCTTCCGCGTCATCAAAGTTGAGAAGGAGGCCGCACCGCCGAAATTCATCACAACACTGAGAGACCAAGAGGCCAAAGAGGGCGACGTCATCACAGTCGAATGCGAGGTTCGAATAGGCTTGATGATCTTTTGTTTATCGATTGTAAAATTTACAGGTAGAGGGTTGGCCGGAACCCGAACTCCTTTGGCTTGTAGATGACCAGCCTCTGAGGCCTTCTCACGACTTCAAGCTCCAATACGACGGCCAGAGGGCAAAGTTGGAGATCAGAGACGCACAGCCCGATGACACTGGTACTAGCATTTATTTTAAAAGATGCAGATATTGATTTTCATTCAGGCGTCTACTGCGTGAAGATCCAAAACGAACTGGGAACGGCTGAAAGCAAATGCGAACTCATCGTCCAGCCAGACCCCGACAAGAACCACGTCGCTCCAGAGTTCCAAATGACGATCGACGACGTAGAGTGCAACGAAGGAGACGAGGTCCGATTCAAGGCAGTGTGCACTGGAGGTAACATTTGAAAAATAATCTTTCTGTGTAACTTGGAAGTTTAGATCCGAATCCTGAAGTTGTTTGGTACGTCAATGGTGTTCCACTGACTGAATCGGAGAAGGTGAGAAATCTTATTGAATTAAAAAATAGAAACAATTTTTCTATAGGTCCGTTTCATTTCCGAAGACGGTATCTGCATTCTGACAATCAAAGACGTGACCCGACACTTTGACGGAATTGTTACCTGCCAAGCGAAGAACCGACTTGGACAAGCTGCTTGCGATGCGAAGCTCAAGGTCCGCGTTCCACCTGCACCACCTCAGTTCTTGCGACCTCTGGACGACAAAACTGTCATGGAGAAGGGAATCGCCGTGTTCGAAGTTGAGGTGGCTGGATACCCTGATCCAACCGTGAAGTTCATTCTCAAAGGAAAAGAGGTACGTTATTTTCTTGAATTTGGTAATACTAAGAGAGGACGATCATCAGAAATTTCACGCGACCTATCTATCTCCAGTGTATATCTTATTCGTCTGATGAAAACTCTTTAGATTTGTTGAATTTTCAAGTCAAAAAGCATAAGAAATTTCAGCTGAGAAGCGGAGAGGACGGTGTGGAGATTATCAGCCAGGACGGCTATTACAAGGTCATCATCAACGATGCGAACATCGAAAGACACGACGGAGAAATGATTGCTCGGGCTACGAACGAACACGGAACTGCTGAATCTCGAGCTCGATTGATCGTTGAGCACGAAGAGGAGAGTCGAAGTGCACCCACGTTCATCAAGGATATTGAAGATCAGGTTAGATTCATTTTCTTTGACCAGACGAACCAGTCCCTTGATGAGTGATTATCGTAAAAATTGAGTTTTCACTTCAACAAAGAAATATGAGTTTGTCCGACCAAAACAATGAATTCCATTTCGAAATAGCTCAAATGACCCGTATGTGTTTATATTGATAGCCCCGAAGTGATAAAGTGATAGAGTGTAGGTGGCTGGGAGCTCGAGGATGCCAAAGGTTTCATTCTTTCCGCCTCGTTTTTTTCTCTCCTCTATCTCTAACTTAATGTGTAAAGTGCTTAGTTGCTGCTCGATGCGTCTCAATTTCTGAAGGCATTTCCAGGCTTCTTTTCAGCATAAGATCTCTTCATCTCCATCATGAAGAAGTCGCTCCCGTGTGCATGTTTCTTTACTCACATCCAGGATCAACTTATCGATTGACTCGATAGAAAATACTATCTGTCAAAAATAACCCATCTTTTGCTGGTTTAAAATCTACCTGATAAATTTATCATTCACCTCGCTTCCTTGATCAAGGTCTTTGACCATCAGAAGATCTATTTTTACACTAACTATAGATTTCCAATAACATCCTTCTCAAATTTTTCTACCTGCCTGATTGATAAAATTCTCATAAGTTTTTATGATCAGCATCTTGTCTTCATGCCGGGGCATCGTAAACAGTTGTTCAGCTCTGCCAACGAGTTTTGGCACGTCCAAAACATTATCGATTTTCTTTTAGCATTTATCAGTTAATTACTTCAGACAGTCAAATTCGGGGAGCAGGCCGTTTTCGCTACCACCGTCAAAGGCAGTCCCAATCCGGAGGTCACCTGGTACGTGAACGGCATCAAGATGGACTCCAATTCGCCGGGCGTCAAGATCGAGGTTCTTACAAGATTTTTGGAGAAAAAAGACGATTTGATCATTCAGAAAGAAGGCCATGACCACCGAATGACGATCGACTCTGCTCGCTACGCGGGAACGATCGCCTGCGTGGCTCAGAACCCAGTGGGCAAATACGAGACGAAGGCCAGATTGATCGTTCTTCCACAAGCCAAGCCGAAGGCTCCCCCGCGATTCACAGAGCTCCTTTCTGACAGAACTGAGACCGAAGAGAAGACCGTCATCTTCGAGGTTCGTGTCGAAGGCGAACCGAAGCCAGACGTGCGTTGGTACATCAATGGTGAAGACGTGACCAATTCGTCGAGAGTCGAGATCCGAGAATTCGACGGATCGATCAAACTCGAGCTCAAAGGCCTCAAACTTTCAGATGCCGGAGAGATCAAGGCAGTTGCAACTAATTCAGAAGGTTTTGGGAAATCCAGCATTTTTTTCAGAAGGAATTCAAATTTAGGTACTGCTGAAACCAAGGCCACACTTCATGTAAATAGAAAGCCTTTCCCGCCGAAATTCGAGAAAACGCCGAAGAGCCTTACTGTCGAGAAAGGGGCTGAGGCCGTATTCGAAGCAAAGGCTGATGGACAACCAACTCCAACCTACCAGTGGTCTATCAACGGACGCAAGGTGGTTCAGAGCCGGTTGAATAGCAGATGCAATCAAATTATTAGGTCCGTGATGGTATGGAGGGCGTCAAAATTACCCAGGCTCCCGATGGTGGCTCGATCCTCACTGTCGACACATCGGTCCACGATTCTGCCACAATTTCTGTGGTAGCAGAGAATAGTCTTGGAGCTGACGAGTCTGGTGCGAGACTCGTCGTGGAACCCAAGAAGGTACGCGTCAAGCATGAAAATATATAATATGAAAAGTAAGCGAGAAGTAAGCAGAGTTATTCTTTTGACTTTTTTGAGCAAGAGAGGATTTGGTTTCACAAAAGCGATGCTGCCGCTTCTGCATGTTGCCTGCTATGCTGCCACACCCTCACTCACTCATCACCGCTCTCACTATTCCATGTTGACAAGCCACAGACGTATATCTTGTAGATGTGTGTAATATGCACCAAATGTATTCATCCCCATTCATTCACATACGCATATTCGCTCCTGGGAGTTGCTAAGATTGCCACTCCAACTCCACTCTACTTCTAACAACTTCAATATTCAACTTCGACTTTTGCTGAATTAGAGTGGAGTTGAACCCAGAAGCTAGTTAGGTTATTTCGCATATTCGCTCTACGACTTTAGATCCAACTTATTGATCAGCAAAAAACTGACGCCGCTCAGCAGAAGACCATCGTCGAGAAGAATGAGCAGAGCGTCACAATGACCACTGAAGGAACCATCGAAGTTTCTAAGGTATCAATTATCAAATCGTCGATATTTCTGCATGTCTATCGATTGATTGCAGTGTCTTTTCATATCTATTTTTCTCATAGAATATTCCTATGCCCTATACAAAGTGCAAGCCAATACATAGCTCTCTCTTCTATACTGTCGCAGTGATAGTATAACAACAGACAATAATTTTCGATTTCCAAATAAACGTAAAATCCCAAAATAATTACAACCTCCCGACGTCACGATCCGGATGTGAACTTCATAAAATCGCAGAATAGTAGTACTTAGATAACTTTAGTTGTAGATCGTAGATGCGTGATTAATTTAGCATAGTCAACACGCAAAAATAAGATGAGGATGTTGAAAATTAAGATTGAAATCGGCGAAGGCGGCCGAATTGAGGAAACGGTTACTGAGACGCATGAAGTGACTAAGACCATGCAAGCGGGTACTTTGCCCGGAGAAGATGTCGTCCTAGTCTCTGAGCAGAGGACTACAGTCACAGAGACACGAACTTCTGAAGGAACCATGCAAATTACCGAGGGCATGACTCCAGTGACGACAGAGGAGGTCATCGCAAGCGCAATGAGCACGTCCATCACAGAGTCCCTCGACTCAGACTCGACCAACACGGCAGCAACGATCGTCGACCTAACGACGAGGAAGGATGAACTATCTGAGTCCTCAACAAAAACTGAAACCACAATCACTGAAAGGACAGAAACAAGTCAAACCACAGAGAAAAAGTCAAGCACTAGCCCACCAACATCACCAAAGAAGAAAAAATCGCCACCCAAGAGCCCCACGAAGAAAGAGCCAAGCTCGCCAACGCAAAAGGAAGGTGACGACAGCCAGAAGCAGCCGGAGAAAGTTGAAGAAAAACCAAGCTCACCAAAGAAAAAGTCGCCTCCGAAATCACCACCCCAATCTCCAACCCAAAAGGACGAGGTCCAGCCCGTCAAGGTTGAAGAAAAACCTGCAGAAACCCCGTTATCTCCCAAGGAAAAGCCAGAATCCCCGAAGAAAAAATCGCCACCAAAATCTCCGCCAAAGTCACCAACCCAAAAGGACGAGGTCCAACCCGTCAAGGTTGAAGAAAAACCTGCAGAAACCCCGCTATCTCCGAAAGAAAAACCTGAAAGTCCAAAGAAAAAATCACCGCCAAAATCGCCTCCACAATCACCGAAGAAAATCGACGAAAAATTGCCGTCCCCGACTCAGAAGGAACCATCTGTTCCAGAAAAGCAACCATCACCGCCCAAGGTTGATGACGTTCAGAAGCAGCAAGAACCACCAAAGACCGACGTTTCCCAGCCGATTTCAGTAGATACCGAAAAGAAGGAAAGCCCACCGAGGAGTCCAAAGAAAAAATCCGCATCCAAGAGCCCTCCGACTTCGCCGAAAGGAAAAGATGAAATCGCTCCAAAGCAGGACGAAGTCAAGGGTATCGAAGACAAATTGCCTAGCGTTTCTGAGCAGCAGCCGAAAGTCGACGATATCCAAAAACAACCAGAATCTCCCACCAAAAAGCAGGGTTCGCCAAAGAAAGGCTCCAAATCTCCTCCTCAATCGCCAAAGAAAATCGACGAGAAACTGCCGTCGCCCAAAAAAGAGGATGAAGTCCTTGTCAGTAAGGAGGAGCCATCACAGCAGAACGCTGACGAAAGCGTTCCATCTGTCAAACCAGAGGACGCAAAACCGAGCTCCCCGACGAAAAAAGACCAAGAAAAGTCAAAAAGCCCACCAAAAGCAGAAGCCGAACAAGAGAAACCAAAATCCCCAACCAAAAAGTCCCCAAGTCCCAAAAAATCCTCACCCCCGAAAGAAGACAAGGTATTCTACCCCCGAAACAAAATCATAAATAGGCTAGGCAAAAAATCTTTGAAGAGAGAGCAAAAATTGTTGCGCTTTGTTTAGATCATAGATTTAGACAAATTTTGAGAAATCTTCATTTTTTTACTTTTGAAAATCATAGAATTTTGTTTATTTTCGTTTGACACCTAATCAATTTTTTTTTGGAAATTCATTATGCTGTGAGTGCAGTATTTTTCGTCCCTATATGTTCAAGTCTTTGATGAGATGTCATAATAATGTCCGTCCGTTTGGAATGATTCATGTTAGCACAAAGCACATGCAATCTTTGCTTTCTCAAATTTTCGATTATGAGATAAGAAATTAAAATTTTGGTGATTTTTTATCATAGCTGATAGAAATTTCTAAATTTAATTTTACCTATTTCAGCCCAAGGTCCCACCTCCCCGAATCACTCGAGACCTCAAATCGCAGACTGTCAACAAGCCGGACTTGGCTCATTTCGAAGTACCAATTTCAATCAATTGTCCAAAATTGATCCTAAAAATCTAGGTTGTGGTTGAAAATGCCACCGAGATTCACTGGTATCTGGATGGTCGTGAAATCACCACCGCTCAGGGCGTGACCACGTCCAAGGACGATCAATTTGAATTCCGGTGCTCCATTGATTCGACCGTTTTCAACTCGGGAGTCGTGTCCATCAAGGCTTCCAATGAGGCTGGAAATGTCGAGACAAAGTATGGATCAAATTAATTTTTCAATCAATCAAACATTTGTAGATGTGACCTCAAGGTTCTGGAGCAAATCAAGGAAACCAAGAAGCCAGAGTTCACCGACAAGTTGCGAGACATGGAAGTCACTAAGGGAGATCGCGTTCAGGTAAAATAAAATTTTGAAACTTCCTTGAAAGGTTTCACTATTTGAAAAAAAAGCGTTCATTAAGTGCCATCATCGAAGGTGCAACTTTACGAATAGTGTAGCCGTGTGATCTTTCGAACAATCCTAAATTATACAAATCCAGAAAAATGAATGCTTTCAGATGGATGTAATCGCTCTGAACTCGCCCCAGTTCAGGTGGATGCTCAATGGCGTTCCTCTGGAGGATGGCAAGAATGGCGTTCACATCACTCAGGATGGAAACAAGTCCACACTTATCATCGACAGGGCTGATGATAGCCATACTGGAAAGGGTACTGCGGGGAATTCATGAATATCAACAGAAATTTTATTTTTTAGTTACCGTCGAGGCCTTCAACGAGGTCGGCGCGTCTGATTCATCTGCAAAGTTGACTGTCAACCCACCAGCATCCGCTCCTCAGATCACGAATGGACCAAACTCAGTGACCATCTCCGAGAAGGAAACCGTCGAATTCAAATGCTCCATTTCTGGATTCCCAGAACCACAAGTCAAATGGTACCTCAACGAGAAGTTGTTGGAGCAAAGCAGCACGGTCATCTACCAGAAGGTTGAACAGCAATATTCTCTCAAAATTACTGAGACTAGGGCTGATCAGACTGGAACAATCAAGGTATGATTTTTGTAAAATAACAATCAGTAGAAAGACAAATTTTAGGTGACCGCCCAAAATTCTGCTGGCCAAGACTCGAAGTCCGCTGATCTCAAGGTTAATCCAGCTTATGCTGTTCCCAAATTCAAATCCGACCTCCGCGACAAGAACGTTGATGAAGGAGAGCCAGTTCGCTTCGATGTTGCCCTTGAAGGACCTTCCACTGGAACCGAAGTCACTTGGTATCTCAACGGCAAGCCTCTCAGCAACAGCGAGAATATTCAAGTAAATTTAGCATTTTGGCAAAAATGAAAAGTTTTAATTTTAGATCGCTGACCACGGCGATGGAACTTATCATATCACAATTGCCGAGGCTAAGCCTGATATGGCTGGAGAAATTACCGTCAAGGCCAAGAATCCAGCTGGAGAATGCCAGAGCTCTGCCAAGGTAAGCTTTATTAAAATTTTAATTAACACATGGAATTTCCCCTACGCACGACCATATTCTATCTCTTCTAAACTAAAACTAATGTAAGTAGAGCCGCCCCAAGCCTCGTCTCTTTGTAAAAATGCGTTTGTGGTGGAAACGTAGTAGTTTGGAGTAAAAAATTTGGGAAGAAAGTATCCTTCAAACCCAAAACGTCACAAAAGACCTAGTCTAAATCGATGATACATTCGATAAAATGGCTCTTTACCTAAAATCAGCCCATAATTTTGCGTCCATGCAGTTTGAGGTGTGCCAAAATGTGTTCATTTGGAGCGATTTTTCGGCTAGAAAGTTTTTAATTCTATTTTTCTTTACGAAAATGCTATTCACACCCCCTATAACGCTTCTGTGCAAAAATTCTACCACAAACCGAGGTTTGGCGTATCTACTTGGGGACTCGAAATTTAAGAATAAAACTTCAAATTAATTTAATCAACCATCGACTAATTTTATCAGATTAACATCTCTGGCGGCCAGAAGAAGCCAGAATTCACGAAGTCTCCTCAAGACCACGAGACGATTGTCGATGAGTCGATCAAATTCAGTGCAATCGTTACTGGATTGCCTACGCCTCAGGCATGTTAACACTTATAACATATATTCAAATAAATTAGCATGGAAGACGTAATATCGCAGAATTTTACGGAATGACAGTGAGGGAAACTTTAAAATTATTTTCTTGCACTAACTCTTCTTTACATCTAAAGATAGGACTCTATCAGTCTGTCATAACCCCTTAGCAAGAATCTGCCGAGCTCGTACGGGCTCGAACGGACTTGTAGTGCAAGTGCATTACAGGCCTGTAAAATCGTTGCAAAGGCTGTACTACAAGCTTGTACGGACTCGGCAAATTCTTGCTCAGCAGTCATATGGTAGCTGCCATTAACTTGATATTCAGTTTTTTCCAAGAAGAATATATAATTTTAGGTTTCTTGGTATCTGAATGACAAGAAGCTCCAGCACGAGGAAGGAGTCATCAAGGTTAAACACGAGCCAGAGACCGGAAAGACTTCCATCAGAATTTACAAGCCCAAGAAGGAGCAAAGCGGTGAAGTCAAGGTCGTGGCTGAGAATCCATTGGGTCGTGTCGAGGCAAAGGCCAAACTAAAGGTATTTAGAAGAAAAAACGTGATTTTTCAAATTTAAAAATTTCAGGTTGACTTCAAGAAAGAAGTACCTAAATTCACGACGAACATGGACGACCGACAAGTCAACGAGGGAGACACCGTCAAGTACACCACGAAATGCGATGGATACCCAGAGCCGAAAGTGGAATGGCTGCTCAACTCTGAGCCAGTCAGCAAGCATCCCAACATCAAGACCACTGAAAATGACGGAGAATACACGATCGAAATCAACCAGATCACCCCTGAGCAAGCTGGTCAGCTGACGTGCTCTGCCACGAACGAGGTTGGCGACAAGAAGCAGAACGTCACTTTGGCAGTGAAACGCGTCGGAGATGCTCCAACCTTCGGAAGAACTCTTGAAGACCGACTTATCACAGAGAACGAAGTCACTGTAATGGAGGCCAAATTGAATGCTGTCAAGCCGAAGCCCACGATCACCTGGCTTCGTGATGGAAAGGAGATTCATGCAAATGACCACATCAAATTGGTCGAACAAGAGGATGGAACTTTGCAATTGAGAATTGCCGAGACCAAGGTCGAGGATAAGGGCCGAATCACAATCAAGGCCGAGAATTACTTCGGATCTGCAGAAACCAGCGCATCTCTTGGTGTTACAAAGGGACGCCCAATGGCAAAACCGCAATTCCAGTCCGATATCGCTCCAATCAATTTGACCGAGGGCGACACACTCGATACCAAGCTGTTGATCACTGGAAACCCAGCTCCATTCGTCAAGTGGTACATCAACGGACAGTTGGTCTGCGAAACCGAAGACACCGAAATCACGAATGCAAATGGTGTCTACAATTTGAAGATCCACGGAGTTACAGCTGATATGACTGGAAAAATCAAGTGTGTCGCTTACAATAAGGCCGGTGAGGCTAATACAGAAGGGCCTCTGAAGGTCGTCGCCCCAGTTCCTGTCGAGTTCGAGACTTCGCTTTGCGATGCCACCTGCAGAGAAGGCGATACTCTCAAATTGAAGGCAGTTCTGCTTGGAGAGCCCACGCCAGTCGTCTCTTGGTACGTCAATGGAAAGAAGCTCGAAGAATCGCAAAACATCAAGATTCATCAGGAGAAAGGAACGTATACAGTTACGATCAAGGATATCACTTGCGACTACAGTGGAAAGGTCGTTTGTGAAGCAGTCAATGAATACGGAACTGCGACCTCGGAAGCAACCCTGCTTGTCCTGCCTCGCGGCGAACCCCCGGACTTCATCGAATGGTTGAGCAATGTCCGTGCCCGAACTGGGTCGAAGGTCGTTCACAAGGTTGTCTTCACTGGAGACCCTAAGCCGAAGTTGACCTGGTACATCAATAACAAGGAAGTCTTCAATGGGCCGGAATACACGATCGTCACTGATGATAAGACATCGACTTTGACAATCAACAGCTTCAACCCTGACAAGCACGTCGGAGAAATCATCTGCAAGGCTGAGAATGAAGCCGGTGAAGTTTCTTGCACAGCGAATATGGCAACGTACACAAGTGACATGTTTTCCGAATCAGAATCCGACATCCAAGAAGAGCAGGCTATGGATGACTTCGCTGAGGAGGAGCCTGAAACGCGGCGAACTCCAACACCAGTCCAAGCTCCTAAGTTCATTACGAAGCTCAAGGACGTCAAAGCAAAGAAGGGTGGAGAAGCGATCTTCGAATGCGTCGTTCCAGACACCAAGGGAGTCGTCTGCAAGTGGCTGAAAGATGGCAAAGAACTCGAGCTGATTGCCCGCATTCGAGTCAAGACCATGACGATCGAAGGACATACCACGCAAAAACTCTTCATTGACGACGTCCAGCCTGAGGACGGAGGAAAATACCAGTGCATTGTCGAGAATGCCACTGGAAAGGACGTCTGTGAAGCGACCCTCACTGTTCTGGGTATGCATTTTAATTTACTCTTTAAAAGAATGTTAAACTTTTCAGAAGACGTCGTCAAAGTTCCATCTAAGGCTCCAGAATTCACGTTGTCGTTGAAGGACAAGACCTGCAAAGTCAAAGAGACAGTTACCTTCGAGTGCAAGATCGAAGGAACTCCTCAGCCCAATGTTATCTGGTTCAAGGACAATGTGAGATGAAAAATTCCATTTCATTTCAACAATGATACGAAAATTTCAGCAAGTTGTGGAGGCCAAATCTGAGAGGATAACCATTGAGAAGGTCGATGGAATGGAGAAGCTTACGATCAAGTCCGCTGAGGTCACAGACCAGGGCGTTTACAAGTGCGTCGCCGAGAACGAAGCTGGCTCACAGAAAACGGAAGCGAAGCTGACAGTCGAAGGTGCGAAAGCAATTCAATCAATTCAAACCCCTCAGTTCAATGCTGCTACGAGGATGTCACTAGATCCAAGAGTCATCAAATTTCCCTCGACACTTTCAACCCTTGATGACAAATGGACTCTAGCAGAGGCCTCGAGTAGCATGCGTGAAGATCAGCATGAATGCCATCCCATTTTGTTTGAGAATGAAGGAATGAGTTGCCTTTTATCAGTTACGCCAATTTTGTTCACTCACAAAAATTAATATCAATTCCTTCGTTCTCATGCATGGCAAGATTACTCACTTTTCCACATATCAGGATTTTTACATTAGTTAGAAAAACACAGCAATTCACCAAATATTAACTCTGCTTGTTTACAGCACAACCACCATCTTTCACAAAGTACTTGGAAGACACTGCACTGCTCCTCGGTCAGCAATTGGTCTTGTCTTGCTCGGTCAAAGGAATGCCCCAACCCCATGTCGAGTTTTTCCAACATTCCCTTACCCGAACCGAAGAAAAGATCAAACTTGTCTCCTCGAACCGCATCTCGGTTGAACACGATGCGAGCAACACCCACTGGCGAATGGTCATCACCGAAATCCGCAACGAAGAATTTACCCAGTACTCTGCTGTCGCGACGAACTCGGCTGGTACCGCAACAAGTCTGGCCAAAGTTACCCAGAAACAAACCGAACAGAAACAAGAACAAAAGATCGAAGAACAAAAGACAACTTCCCAACAGCCACCTAAAATCGAACAAGGTCTCAAGAGAACCGTTGTCAGAGAGAAGGAAGAAATCCAGATGCAGGTCAAGATTTCTGGAACAAGCCCAATCGTCGAATGGTTCTTCAACGATAAACCTCTCAAAACTGATAGCAACCACGAGATTCGTGTCGTTGATCAAGTCTACACCCTTCTCGTTCACGAATCTGCACTCTCGGATGCTGGAAAATATTGCGTGAAGGTCTCGAATGCTCTGGGCAGTTGCGAAAGCTCCGCCGAAGCAGAAGTGACTCCGCTTGAGCAGAAGAAAGAGGAGCAGCCCACCGAGCAGAAGCCTGACGATGGAAAAGGCAAGAAGGAAATGCCCCAATTCGAAAAGGGCCTCAAGAAAACTAGCGTTAAAGAAAAAGACGAGATCCAGATGGAGGTCAAGGTCACCGGAGCAGAACCGAATGATGTTGACTTCTTCAAAGATGGAGATAAGATTTCCCCAGATGCAAATCACGAGTTCCGCCGGGACAATGTTACCGGAACGATCACGCTGATCATCAAGGAAGCAGCGCTATCCGATAGCGGTCTGTATGTTGCGAAGGCTACCACTCCATTGGGCACGGTCGAAACTTCTGCCCCAGCAGAAGTGACCCCCCTGGAGAAGAAACCATCGCAAGAGCCCTTGAAGTTCGAACAAGGCTTGAAGAGCACAAGCGTCAAGGAGAAGGAGGAGGTCGTGATGCAGGTCAAAGTTTCTGGAACGGAACCAAATGTGGACTTCTACAAGGATGGAAGACCCATTTCTCCAGATTCGAATCACGAATTCAAGAAAGACGCGTCTACCGGAACATTCAGTCTGACCATCAAACAGGCAGCTCTCTCGGACGCAGGAAAATATACGGCCAAGGCTACAGGTCCTCTTGGTAGCGTCGAGAGTTCGGGAGAATTGGACGTTATGAGAGCTCTGGAAAAGCCGGTATTCACAAAAGAGCTCCAGAAGACTGAGGTCAAGCTGAACGCGACGGCGAACATGTCTGTGACTGTAAAATCGGAGACTGACGTCAAAATCGAATGGCTGAGAGACGATAAGCCCTTGAACATTGACGGTAGTCACGTTGTCGCGAAATCTGAGGGCTCAGGAAACTATTCGCTCGTGATAAGCAAGTGTCGATTCGAAGACGCTGGAAAAATTACCTGCAAGGCCCAAAATGAAGCAGGCCAGACAACGTCGACTGCCAATTTCATCGTGTACAAATCACTGTCGCAGCCTTCTTTCAGTGAAAAACTGAAAGATATCGAAGTACCCGAACGCGAAAATGTCACCTTCACCGTTCAAGTTCGTGGATCACCAGAGCCAGACGTCATTTTCCTGAAAGACGGAAAGCCAATCGTTGCCGATAATGAGCATGTCATCATAAAGCATGAGGACAATGGCAAACATGTCTTGGTCATTAATAGCACGAAATCCTCGGATATCGCAAAATATACTGCCCAGGCGAAAAATGACGCAGGAGAAATTGAAAGCTCCGGAGTTCTCTCGGTCCTTCACGGCATGAGCCTGCCGGAATTCGTCGAGAAACTGGAGCCGATTGAAATCAAGGAGCACGAATCCGGAAAATTCTATGTTCGTGTGACTGGAAGCCCAGAGCCCCAGGTCAAGTTCTTCAAGGATAAAGAGACCTTGAATGTCGACGGAAAACACGTTATCTTCAAGGAAGAAGGAAATGGAAGATACAGCTTGGAGATCAAAGATGCTCGAAAGAGCGATGTTGGTGTGTACATGGCGACTGCCGCGAATTCGGCTGGAAAAGTCTCCTGTGAATCGACCTTCGATGTCATCTACGATTCTGAACCACCAGAGTTCACCCAGAAATTGCGACCAGTCGAGGTCAACGAGCATGAAGGTGCTACCTTGAAAGTCACCGTCGTCGGTCATCCCGATCCAACCATCACCTGGCTGAAGGATGATAAAGAATTGCAAATCGATAACGTCCATTTAATCGCGAAGGACGAAGGCGCAGGCCACTTCTCTTTACAAATAGTAGATGCTCGAGAGCAGGATCGCGGTCTGTACACATGCTACGCAGTTAACCCAGTCGGAGAGGCAAAGACCACAGCGAGTTTCGGAATCATCGAAGAAATTGAAGCACCTCTGTTCACTGAGGGTTTGAAGAAAATCGATATTGAAGAGGGAAAAGATGCCCAACTGAATGTGACCGTCGTTGGAAAGCCCGAGCCCGAGTGCACCTGGACGAAAGATGGAGTCCCAGTGAACATTGACAATGATCACATCATCGCCAAGAAAGACTCAGAGGGCCATCACAGCTTGATCATCAAGAATGTCACGCAGAAAGACTTGGGATCGTATGAGTGCAAAGCAACTAACAAGGCTGGCCAAGACTTAACCATCGGAGAAATCAAGATTCCCAAATACGGCTTTGAGAAGGCGAAGAGCGAAGAGGTCCAGCCCTTCTTCATCGAGGAATTGCATGAGACGACAGCGAAAGTCGGAGAGACCGTTGAATTGACCTGCAAAGTGAACAAAGAGTCCCACCCCGAAATCAAGTTCTTCAAAGATGGCAAAGAGGTCGTCCCGGATCAGAGGATGCAAGTCGAATACTTCGATGACGGACGAATCAAAATGACAATCCAGAATGCAAGAGAAGAAGATGTCGGAATGTGGAAATGCGAAGCAGTCAATAAGGTCGGAAAGGCCGACACCCGAGGTCAACTGCAATTGAAATACGCCACAACCGCGCAAGAGACCGTAGCGGATGAGGGTGATTTGCTGGAGGAGCTAGTGCAGGACCAAAATATTCCACAGGGTTCGTGTGCTTTGCACTTGCCTGATAACAAATTGCACAATTTTTTTTTCAATTGAAAATGAATGAACCTTTTGAAAATGATACGCTTGACATACGATACACCCTATGTTGCCCTTACATTTTCCTGAACTACTAAACTTGCGTAACGGCGTAGTGTGTATCGAGTAACAAGTTATCATTTGCAAATAGCCGATTATGTTCTTTATTGATTAGAAAAAAATCATTAGTTTTAGAATTACTTTCGAAAATCATCTTTTGGTTTTCAGAAAGCGCTAAAGCAACGGACACTTCTGGACGCGGACCTCCGGAGTTCATCGAGCTCCTTCGCTCGGTGACCGTCACCAACAACGAGACAGCTGTGCTCCGATGCAAAGTCAAGGGCGAGCCGACGCCGAAGATCGTCTGGAAGCGCGAAGGAAAGGTAGTCGAAATGTCTGCCAGAATTCGCTCAGAGCAGATGGCTGATGGCACTCTCACTCTCACGATTGAGAAGTGCACCTCGCAAGATGCTGGAGAATACAGGTTAATAAAATTTTAAAAAATATCAGAATTTGATAGGCATTAGTTTGAAAGAAAAACCATAGTGAAGAGGGTCCACAAAAGGGTTGTACAAAAGTCGAATGTTTGATTCGCGTTTGCGTGTGCGCTCTGAAAATTACCCCAAAAGTGCGTTTTGCGTTAGAGTTATTTAATAAGGCGTTCTTTTACGCCTCTGGTCCACAAATCAGCGTTTTTTTTTTAAAGAATACTGATACATAAGTGATCCTCTACAATATTTTTGGGGACATTCTGGCTTAAGGATGGTCGCACGATGAATTGGCTTTAGTCCTACTATGTCTAAAAATATTTAAATACTTCAGATGCGAAGCAGAGAATGAATATGGATCGGCATGGACAGAGGGTCCGATCATCTTCATGGCTGAAGGAGCTCCTCGCCCTGACGAGGGTGCTCCAGATTTCATGATGCCGATCAAGCCAGTCGTCGTCATGATTGGAGAAACTGCTACCTTCGAAGGCAAAGTCGTTGCAAATCCAAAGCCCTCTATCAAATGGTAAGTTTTTCTTCCAGACGATTAGAAATGTCGCGCACATCAGGTTATCGTGAAAAGTAAATATCGTAGCATTAATTCAGAAGTATCGTTGTATTTCCCTTACTTATTTTGAATGCGCTATTTTTAAGGATAAAATACTTCAAAATAGTAACGATGTTCCTGGATTAATTTTACGATATTTCTTGATCACCATGAAACGATACCACTAAATTTCTTGGCTATGGACTCTTTGTCATTTAAAAATGGTCATTTTTCAATTTCAGGTACAAAAATGGCAAGCTCTTGCAGCCCGATAGCAGAATCTCTATGGAAGAACAGGGAGATGGAACTGTCAAGCTCATTATCAAGGTATTGAAAACTAATAAAATTGTAAATTACGAGATACTCGTTTCAGGATGCACAACTGTCCGATACTGATGAGTACCGCTGCTCTGCTTCCAATATCCATGGTGACGTCTGGTGCGACGTGACTCTTACCGTCAAAGAGCCTGCTCAGACTGCTCCTCAGTTCACGAAGCAGCTCCAGTCCCAAAGCGTCAAGCAAGGCGAAAAAGCCGTTCTCGAATGCCAGGTCACTGGAGAGCCTCAACCAACGGTACGCGAATAGCTTTGTTCTCAAGTCTTCTTACTGACATCATATCACAATCCATGTTCACATATTTCTCACAATGCATGTTCAAAATCACATCCTCAAGATTCCCCACTCTTCCACACCAACTAATATTACTTACAGGTCGCGTGGTTCCTCAACGGAACTGAACTCAAACCGACTGAACTCATCAAGATCCAGTCTGAAGGCGACGGCACTCAGAAGTTGATCATTGAAAGCGCAAAAGCCGAGCACCAGGGAACATATCGCGTCGAAGCAAAGAACCCGGCTGGAACCACCTCATCACAAGCGCAGCTTACTGTTACGGACGAAGACAAGCTTCGTCTGAAGAGAGGATTGAACGACTTGACTGTCGATGTTGGAACCAAAATTCTGCTATCAGTAGAAGTTGAAGGGAAACCGAAAACAGTCAAGTGGTACAAAGGAACGGAGCAACTTTCGTCCAGCAGCACTACCAGAATTGAGAAGGTCTCCGACGAAGAATACAAGCTGGAGATCGAGCGAAGTGAACTCACCGACTCTGGCTCGTACCGCGTCGTCCTCTCAACCGATACAGTCTCTGTGGAGTCATCAAGCACTGTCGTCGTCCAGACCAAAGCAGAAAAAATCAGCTTGCCGTCCTTCAAGAAGGGTCTCTGTGATCAAATTGTTCCCAAGGGAACTCCAATCGCTTTGGAGATCGAGGTCGAAGGCAAGCCAAACCAGGTATGGAAATAACAAAATAAAATGCAATTTTGTCATACTAATGATGCACGGAGATTTACAAAATCGATTTTTTTGAAGAGTGAATATTACAAATTTAGGTGAAATGGTACAAAGGCAACGACGAGGTGAAGGATGGAAAGACCGAAGACCTTGGAAATGGAAAGTTCCGACTGACGATCCCGAACTTCACAGAGCAAGATGCTGGCGAATACCGCGTGGTTGCCGCAAATGATTCTGGCGAAGTCGAAAGCAAGTGTCAGCTAACTGTGAAGCCTGATGATGACGGAAAGGTATCGTTTTATAATTTATATTGAAAATTATCAATTTTAATTTTAGGGCAAAGGCAAACCGGAAATCGTTTCTGGACTTGTGCCAACTTCCGTCAAGCAGGGAGAAACCGCGACCTTCACTGTCAAGGTCAAGGGTCCAGTCAAGGGCGTGAAGTGGCTGAAGAACGGACGCGAGATTCCCAACGCTAAGACCAAGGACCTCGGCGATGGAACGTACCAGTTGGAAATTCCGAACTGCCAGCTGGACGATGCTGCGGATTACAAGGTGGGTATTTTATAGGGCTAATTTTTCAAATTTCAATGTCCAAATTTGTGATATGCAAGCAATTGTCCTAAAACTGAAAACTCTTCAATGTTGTGAATGATTGAATTGATTGAAATGCACACCACCACTCCCACTTGAATGAAATTATCCATGTCCAAAGACTCCTTTGCATTTTTAACATATAGGTCGAAGTATCGAACGACGATGGCACTTCTGACTCATCAGCAGCTTTGACTGTACGTCTTCCAAGTGAACCCAAAGAGCAGAAAGTGGAAGAAAAGAAACCAAGCGCAGGAAAGCCAGAGATTGTACAAGGGCTCGTCCCAACTACCGTCAAGCAAGGAGAAACCGCGACCTTCACTGTCAAAGTCAAGGGTCCGGTCAAAGGCGTGAAGTGGTTGAAAAACGGTCGTGAAATTCCTAACGCAAAGACCAAAGATCTTGGTGATGGCACTTACCAGCTTGAAATCCCTGATTGTCAGCAAGATGATGCTGCTGATTATAAGGCATGTTTTTTTTTTATATATAAATTTCTATTGATCAAAAATGTCACTTTTCTTGTGTGAATTTGAGCACAGAATTTGCTAAAAATTGTCACAAACTAACACTTTAGGTGGAAGTTTCTAATGATGACGGCACCGCCGATTCATTTGCTGCTCTCACAGTTCGTCTTCCAAGTGAACCGAAAGAATCCAAAGAAGAAGAAAAGAAACCGAGTGGCGGAAAGCCAGAAATCGTTCAAGGCCTAGTCCCAACTACCGTCAAGCAAGGAGAAACCGCGACCTTCACTGTCAAAGTCAAGGGTCCGGTCAAAGGCGTGAAGTGGTTGAAAAACGGTCGTGAAATTCCTAACGCAAAGACCAAAGATCTTGGTGATGGCACTTACCAGCTTGAAATTCCCAATTGCCAACCTGATGATGCTACTGATTATACGGCATGTGTTTCAATTTTTTATATGTCGAATATTGCTTTTGCGTGAATTTCGCACAATTCTTGCACCAAAAAAGTTTGCCTTTTCGGTATATTTTTATGAACTAACATTTAGGTGGAAGTTTCTAACGACGACGGTACTGCAGATTCATTTGCAGCCCTCACAGTTCGCCTTCCGAGCGAGCCAAAAGAAGAATCCAAAGTAGAAGAAAAGAAGCCAAGCGGCGGAAAACCAGAAATCGTTCAAGGCTTAGTTCCAACTACCGTCAAGCAAGGAGAAACAGCAACATTTACTGTTAAAGTCAAAGGCCCTGTCAAGAGTGTGAAGTGGCTGAAAAATGGCAGAGAAATCCCAAGTCCGAAAACAAAGGATCTTGGCGATGGAACTTACCAGCTTGAAATTCCCAATTGCCAACCTGACGATGCTACTGATTACACGGCATGTGTTTCAATTTTTTATATGTCGAATATTGCTTTTGCGTGAATTTCGCACAATTCTTGCACCAAAAAAGTTTGCCTTTTCGGTATATTTTTATGAACTAACATTTAGGTGGAAGTTTCTAATGATGACGGAACAGCAGATTCATTTGCGGCTCTCACAGTCCGTCTTCCAAGCGAGCCGAAAGAAGCCAAAGAAGAGCTCAGCAAACAAAAAGAAGAGCCAAGCAAGCCCAGTGGCGGAAAGCCAGAAATCGTCCAAGGCCTTGTACCGACAACCGTCAAGCAAGGAGAAACAGCAACATTTACTGTCAAAGTCAAGGGACCGGTCAAGAGTGTGAAGTGGCTGAAAAACGGGCGTGAAATTCCTAACGCAAAATCAAAAGACCTTGGTGATGGCAATTACCAGCTTGAAATTCCCAATTGTCAACCTGATGATGCAACCGATTACACGGCATGTCGCTTTATCTGTTTTGTCAAATATCACAACTCTTGAATGTAGCACAATGTAGTCCTTTCTCTCTATAAAATAAAATTTTCCCGCATTCACAAAGTGACTAATCAGCACATTTAGGTGGTCGTGTCGAACGACGATGGCGATGCAGACTCGTCTGCAGCTCTGACCGTCAAGCTTCCTGGACTCGAGTTGGTCAAAGGTCTGGAGGACACTACTGTGCCGAAGGGAGAGACTGCCAAGCTGGAAGTGAAAACGAATCAGCCACCAAAGGCCATCAAATGGTACAAAAACGGAAAAGAACTTGGACCAGACGACAAGGCCAAGCCGGTTAAAGTCGACGATAACACGTACCGCCTTGAAATTCCTGACTCGAATGAGGATGACACCGCTGACTACAAGGCATGCGTCACAATATAACAATTTTCTCAACACTTAAAAATTAAAAAAATATATATATTTAAAAGTATTCTTCAAAAAATCGAAAAGTTATTTCAGGTGGTCCTCACGGGTCCAAACGACGAGCCATGCGATTCGTCCTGCAAACTGACTGTCAAATTGCCAGAGAAGCCAGCAGAAGCGGCTCAGAAGCCTGGATTCGCCAAGGGACTTGAAGATCAGGTGAGATTTTCCTAAATCTTATACCGGGTGTATTAAGTGTTTTCGGTTCCTTATTTTCATCCAAATCGAACTCTGTTTTCGATTTGAATGGGAAATAAGGAGCCAGTGAGCACGACAAGTGTGCCGAAAATACTTGATATGCGCCCCGAATATATAGCTTGGAAAATTTTGTCATTCTTATAGGTTGTACCCATTGGAAGCTCTGTCAAGATGCCAATCCAGACTACTGGCTCTCCAAAGAGCGTCAAATTCTACCACAATGGTAATTTGCTGCCCGCTGATGCTGCCGGACAGATCAAGATCACTAAGGTAAAATAGAGAAGAAAATGCTTGCTCTCTCTAAGCATAATGCTGAAAATTAAAATTTTTTCAGATCGATGATAACAACTATGTCCTCGAAATTCCATCTGCTGCTTTGGACAACACTGGCGACTACAAGTGTGTCATCGAAAACGATGCAGGATCGGCAGAGTCTAGTGGAAAACTGACGGTCGAGCCGAAGTTGACTTTCTTGAAGCCGCTGAAGGACCAAGAAATCACCGAAGGCGAAAACGCAGAGTTCTCCGTGGAAACCAATGCAAAGCCAAGAACCGTCAAGTGGTACAAGAATGGACAGGAGATCAAGCCCGATGGCCACTTCGTCATTTCCGGAGACGACACCAAGTATTCGCTAGTCATCAAGAACGCTCAACTCAGCGACGCCGGTCAGATCAAGGTCGTTTTGTCGAATTCGGCTGGAGATGCAGAGTCGAGTGCGAATCTTACCGTCAAAAAGGCAAAGGCCGGAGTCCCGAAGATCGTCAAAGGACTCGAAGACCAAGTCGCAGCGAAAGGCGCTTCACTCGTGTTCGAAGTCAAGATCGAGGGTGAACCGACAACGATCCGCTGGTTGAAGGATGGAAAGCCACTTGAAGCGGGGGCTAATATCATCATGGAGAAAATCGACGACCAAACATATCGCCTCACGATTCCGAAGGCAGACCTCCCGGATGAGGGCGAATACAAATTCGAAGCAGCGAATGACTCTGGAAAAGCAACATCCGATGCCAAGGGCGAGGTCGATGAGAAGCCAGAGATCGTGAAGGGACTGGAAGATCTCGAAATGTCTGTCGGAGACGATGACGTCCTCAAAGTTGAGGTCTCAGCTCCAGTGCGAACTGTCAAGTGGTACAAGAATGGACAAGAGATCAAGCCAAGCAGCCATTTCGAGCCGAAGAAATTGTCGCCCAAGAAGTACGAGTTGCAAATCAACAAGGCAGAACTCGACGACACTGCTACATACAAGGTGGTTCTCGGAAATGCCGCTGGAGAATGCGATTCTTCGTGCGCGTTGACCGTGAAGAAACCCGACATCCTCAAATTGCTCCAAGGACTCAAGGACGTCGACGTCGACGAGAATCAACCATTCACTCTGACGGTTAAGGTTGAAGGAAAGCCAAAATCAGTCAAGTGGTTCCGCAACGGAGTCGAGCTGCAGCCTTGCGAAGGCATGAGACATGAAGCCAATCCCGAAGCCGGCGAATATTCTCTCGTCGTCCCATCTGCTTGGAAAGACGACAGCGGCGCATACCGCGTCGAATTGGCAAATGACAAGGGAGAGGTTTCGTCTGGATCAGTCGTCCACGTCAAGGCGGCTAAGCCGAAATTCCAAGGAGTTGGCGCCAATTTCGTTTCTCCTCTGGAGGACCAAGAAGTCGAAGAAGGCGAGATCCTCACCCTGAAATGCGTCGTCGGAGGCGACCCAATGCCAGAATGCACATGGGAGAAGGATGGAGTCGAGTTGAAGAAGGACGACAGAATCACGATCCGCATGGGAGCTGATGGAACTGCCACCTTGCGAATTAAGGACGCGAAGAAGAGCGATTTCGGTCAGTACAGAATCACAGCGAAGAACGAGGCTGGTACTGCCACCAGTGCTTGCCAAGTGACCGTGAAGGACAAGGAAGAGCCACCTTCGAAGCCGAAGTTCATTATCCCGCTCAAGGCGACCAGCGCGATGCTTGGAGAAAAGGCCGAATTCAACGTGAAGATTCGTGCAAAACCAGCAGCCGTTCTGGAATGGACACTGAACGGAAAGCCAGTTGCATTCGACGACAGAATCACTGTCGAGGATATGCGGGATGGAAATTGGTGTCTGACCATCAAGGATGTGCGCGAAGAGGACTTCGGAACTCTGAAATGTGTTGCCAAGAACGAGCATGGCTCTGACGACTGCAGCTGTGAGTTTGATAAGGCTATCCAGCGACCTGACAGACAGATCGGCGACGAGAAATACCCACCGCGATTCAACGTACCTTTGTGGGATCGCAAGATCCCAGTCAACGACCCGATGTTCATCGAGTGCCACGTCGATGCTCGCCCGACTGCCGAGATCGAATGGTTCAAGGACGGAGTCAAGATCCAGCCTTCGAGCAAATTGGAAATTAGAAACTCTGTCGACGGCGCTTGCAGAATTCGAATCCCTCAATTCACTGAGCAGGACTGCGGCGTCTACAAATGCGTCGCCACAAATCCTCTCGGTACTGCCGATACCCTTGCCACATACACCGTCGAAGTCAAGGACGAGGTTCCAGAGGAAGAAATCAACGAATACGCTCCCAAATTCAACCCTGGACTGGAAGACAGAAACGTCAACTCTGGACAGCCAATTCACCTGTCTTGCCGCGTTGATGCTATTCCAAAGGCTTCTGTCACCTTCTACAAAGATGGACTTCCTCTGCGAAATGATGGAAGAATTGTGATTGAAGTCGGCGAAGACGGTCTCTGCACATTGTCGATTCCTGAAGCAAAAGCCAACGACGAGGGCGCCTACAGGTGTGTCGCTTCGAATGTTCATGGATCAACGAATACGGCCTGTATGGTTAATGTCAAAGTCCCCAAGCAGGAGATCGTCAAAGAGGGCGAAGAGCCATTCTTCACGAAGGGACTGGTCGACGTTTGGGCTGATAGAGGAGACACTTTCACGCTGAAGTGCGCCGTCCAAGGAGATCCGTTCCCTGAAGTCAAATTCTATCGCAATGGACAGCTCGTCAAAAATACTCCACGAACCGTCATTGAGATCTTGCCTGACGGAACGTGCAGTCTGACTGTGAAGGAGTGCACTATGTCGGATGAAGGAATCTACCGATGCGAAGCAGAAAATGCTCACGGAAAGGCAAAGACCCAGTGCACTGCTCACGTCCAGATGGCTATCGGCGGAGGAGAGAAGCCGAAGATCGAAGAAGGAGAGCCCCCTCGCTTTATCATTCCTCTATCGGATACATCGGTGGTTTTGGGAGGAATGGTCGATCTTGAATGCAAAGTTACCGGAAACCCAATGCCGACTCTGAAATTCTCCAAGGATGGTGGACCAATTTGGGAGGACCCAAGATACGAATGGGACATCGACGAAGCAAAGGGAACTTATCATTTGCGAATCAGGAACGCAACTCTCCAGGACGAAGGAACTATCAGAGCTACTGCTACGAATGAACACGGCTCCTGCAATACGAAGTCGTTCATCCGACTCGATGACGGCCTCCTATCTGGAAAGCCCCAGGACAAGGGGTATGCTCCGAAGATGGCAATCAAGCTGGGAGACGTGCGTGTCACCGAAGGACAGCCTCTCAAACTGGAGTGCAAAATCGATGCAAACCCATTGCCCGAGGTTACCTGGATCAAGGACGGCGCTATGGTTACTCCATCAGATCGTATCCAGATCACTCTCGACCCCGATGGCACAGCTCGTCTGATCATCCCAGTGAGCACCATGGACGACGATGGTATCTACCGAGTAACTGCGAGAAACGCTCATGGAAGCGTCCAAGACAAATGCACCGCGACAGTCAAGCGAGCTCCGAAGGACACTGGCAGATCTTCGGCCGACCGCGACATCTTCGATGCTAACAAAGCGCCGAAATTGCTCGAGCCCCTTGAGAATGTCAAAGTTCCTGAAAAGAACGAATTCAAACTGCGATGCAAGTTCTCTGGCGAACCGAAGCCATCGATCAAATGGTTCAAGGATGGAGAACGCGTATTCCCGTATGGTCGGCTGCAGCTGAACGAATACCCAGATGGAGTCTGTGAACTGGTCGTCTCATCCGCTGCTCGAAGTGATCAGGGAGGATACCGCTGCATTGCTGAGAATCCAAATGGCTCTGCCAGGACGACTTGCGACGTGACCGTTATCAGAGACGATAAGGGCAAAGGACAGCCGAAAGACCTGGCATCGCAAATTCAAGCTGGAAAGGCCCCTGGATTCACGATTCCTCTGACGATCCGCAAGGCCAAGCCTGGAGAGACAGTGACCTTCGAATGCCTTCCATTTGGTACTCCATTCCCAAATATCAAATGGATGAAGGTAATTTGGTCTTTAAAAATTGAATCACTTCGGATTTCGAATAATAATTCTGGTCGCTTTCGATAGTTAGAGAAACCTAGGAAAATATTCGAAAATTTTATTTCAAAACGAATCGGACGATAACTTAGGGAGTTGGTGAATCGATAGTGCTGAATTACGTGGGATTAATTAAATCCCCAGTATCGATTACCTATGCACTGAATTAGTATAAAATCAGTAGGTGCGTACATAATTATGAAACGCACCTTATTACATATCCTTTAACTTACACTGGGTCTACAGACTGCGAAGTACTCAACAAGTCAATATTAAAACCTTCAGGATGGTATCGAATTGATCCCCGGCGATCAATACAAGATGGAATCGCTTGAGGATGGAACCCAGAAATTGCACGTCAGCGACGTCACCTTCGTTTCTGAGGGCTACTTCCGCTGCGTTGCTACAAATGAGCACGGAACGGCTTCCACGAAGGCAGAACTTGTGGTCGAAGGTACGAGTTTCATATCTTTATTGAATAACATGAAAACATAACAATGAGATCAAATGTTTAAAGTGATAGGATTAAAAATGGATCCTAGGGCTCTAGGATCTAGGATTTGAACTTGCAAATGGCTACAGAGTTATATTGAGACAGAACTTTGTCCGCATAGTGATTTATCCATTTTCCTCGGCGATTCATCATCAGAACTGCCAGGGCTCGTTTTCCAAAGGGCATACCGCGATCCCAATTTTGGTAGTTGTAAGGGCTACCTGGAAGCATACATATTTTAAAAGTAAGGGGGATGCAGCAAAAATTGTTTGTGCCGAGATTAACTCGGACGACAAATTGTGCATTAATAAGGCTTATGGTTTTTGCAACTTTTGGAGCATTCAATTTCCTATGCCACTTCTTCGCTGGGGATAAACGATAATTCTCGCCAAATATGCGAATATTAAGATATGGCGAATACGAAAATGGCGTCAAAAATGTTCTCAGATATTGGCACAGCGTTAGATTACGAGAGCATCATAGTGCTAAGGCTTGTGTCACACTCTTTAATTTTGAAGGCTCGCACCGTCCATCCAATTCCACTTGTTTCCATTATTCGACCGGCCATATCCACCCAAAAATATGAAGTCAAAGTTCGGATTTTTTTCTTTCGCCAAATTATAGACGAATTTATTCTCAGATTCGTTCTCTATGCTTGTCAGCATAGCGTCTTGACGATACTCAGAGCCTGAGATGATTAGCGTTTAGGAAATATAAATTGCTGAAATTTGTTTACCCAAATCAAAGCATCGATTATCAGCGTCCAAGATGGTCATATTGGTCTTGGTGATCGCTCGATAGCAGGCCTTGTTCGCTTTATTGTAAGTCCAATGCTTCGGACAGAACTTCTCGTAGGGCCTGTGCAATCTTCGTTCGCATATAACCTAATTTAAGGAAATATTGTTTAAAAATTTGAAATTAAATTACTGTGGCTGAATCATCACAATCCGCATTTTTCCACTCTCCAAGCCAAGTCAACTGGACGCATTTCGTTTTTCGCCCAATGAGCTCAATGCCGTTGCCATCAGCCCAATTTGTGAAACGAACGATTTGGCCTAAAATTCAAATTTTCATATTTTTACTCCTAATTTTGGAAGTTTTACCATTTGGCCATCGAAATACAAATCCTGGGCCAAATAGGCCCGCAGCTCCATCCACGATGTCGAATCGGGCCCTCGCATCAACCCATGCGTTGCGATTGGGAGTCATTAGGGCTAATTTTCTCTCTCAGAGGAAGTATTAAAACAATTTGATACCTGTGATGAAGTCGTTCTCTCCGCCACATTCTACTCGTAGCAAGTGTGTAGAGTTGCCTTTCGAATGGCAATATTGCCTAGCGGATAGCAAATCTCTCGGCCGCTTTGAAACATAATAGCAGGTTCGACCAGAAATATCGTGATGCCAACCCTTGGGACACTTGAGCGAATCTACCGTGGAACTAGCAATGACCATAACTAGAAGCATAAATAGGAATTGAAATAGGATAGTTGAGCAATTGTAAATATCATAGAGCATAATTGAGTACCAAAAGCAGTAAATTTCGTCCGATTTTGTCAAAGTTTTCGCCGAAAACCATTCATTTAGATCTTGTGTGAAATCTGAAAGTACAATTTTTAGGCGACCGATCGGCCCCGAAAATCACGGATGATGGCACCGGAGGTGAACCGGAGGAGAGCAAGCCTCGAATCAGACGTGGTCTCTACAATATGTCCGTTCACCAGGTACAATTTCTCTACTTCATAAGCAAAAATTTCTGGGGTCACAAATTATTGAGGGAATCGAGAGCAAACTGATAAAGCGATTATTCAGTCCAACTACGCCGCTAACTACTATCACATTGAACTTTAGCACTTTTACTGATAGCCGCGCGTGTGTGCGTGAGACCAAGACTCTCTTCTCAAAATTTGCAAAAGTTGGTTGATTTTTAGCCTGCGCTTCTCTCATACGCTGTTGGAATTTCTCATCACTCAGATCACGTGTAGAGAAATGTTGCTTTAAAGGATTAACCCTCGATCGACTTATAGGAGACAATGAATTTGCACAAACTTATGCGTGCAACATCTCTTGAAAAGTTTAAAAGGAAAAACAGCATCATAGGAATATTTTAAGCTAGACACGCCTATAAATAGGCGAAATGACTAATGCGTAAGTCCAAGTTAGATTAATTTTCTTCGCAGTTCTCACGGACCTCGATAATTCGGCGAAACGAGACAGCGGAAAGAGCAATGAAGCGCATAGACTGGTTGACATATAAGGAAAAGGCGGCGAGAAAGTGAGAAAATGACTGAGTAAAGCAGCCAGCACCTGGCACAATCTGCTGATGACGAAACGCGCAGAGAGAGGGCGGGAAAGACGCGAGAAAAAGTCAGAGGTTGGAACAGCTCAGGCAGAAAGTACGCAATACTCCTACATAATCAGGGTCAACTTGTTGATGAAATCGATATAGGTTAGAGCAATTGAGCTGCTGAATCACGCAGTGTTTGGGTGTGGTATTGGGGGAAAGGGCGGAACAAATGACTCTTAGGCTTTTTGTTGACAAGTCAGATTAAAGTGCGCAACGGAGTCTTTGAAGAGGAAGCTGATGCTGATGATGATGAAATTTGCAGGGCAATGTTGTCGAGATGATCGTCTGCGCCACAGGAAATCCAACGCCAACCGTGCAGTGGTTCAAGGATGGCGAGCCAATTCAATCGGACGGAGCCGAAGGCAAACGAACCATCTTCACTGATGAAAGAGGCGTCCACCATCTCGTCATCGTCAACGCAGGCCCTGAAGATGAGGGTGAATACTCGCTGGAAGCAACCAACAAGTTGGGCAGTGCGAAGACTGAGGGCTCGCTGAACATCATTCGTCCACGAGGAGTAGGAGACATGGACGACAGGGGAGGAATGCCATTCCCTCCAGGCTTCGTCCGTCAACTCAAGAACAAGCATGTCTTCAATCACATGCCAACGATATTCGACTGCCTCGTCGTCGGCTACCCACCTCCAGAGGTTGAGTGGTTCCATAATGGAAAGAAGATCACCCCTGGAGGCAGAATCAAGATCCAGTCTTGTGGAGGAGGATCGCACGCTCTGCTCATCATGGACACCACACTTGATGACGCGGGCGAATACGTTGCTGTTGCAACTAACTGCCATGGTAAGGCCACTTCGAGCGCCATTCTGGACGTCACTGTGCCATTCCTCGACAACATCAAGTTCACCGGAGAAATCGACGTGACTCCCTATTTGACTGAGGAATACGGATTCAAGAAGCTCAACTACGCCAGCTTCCCAACCCCGCCCGACAAGGGACCATTCATCAAGGAGGTAACCGGTCATTACCTCACCCTGTCATGGATCCCTACAAAGCGAGCTCCACCTCGCTATCCTCAAGTCACCTATGTCATCGAAATCCGAGAGCTCCCTGAGAAGGAGTGGACCCTGCTCGACTACAACATTCCCGAACCAGTCTGCAAGGTCCGCAATCTGGAGCTTGGCAAATCATACCAATTCCGAGTTCGAGCCGAGAACATCTACGGAATTTCTGATCCGTCCCCAGCGTCGCCTCCTTCAAGGCTAATGGCTCCACCACAGCCTGTCTTCGACAAGCGAACGAAGAAGATCATTCCCTTGCTGGACCCTTACGCCGAGAAGGAGCTTGAGTTGCGACATGCCGAGCAATACGCTTGCGCTCCGTGGTTCGCTCCCGGAGTCGTTGAGAAACGGTACTGCGCTGAGAACGACACGATCACTATCATTCTCAACGTCCAAGGATATCCTGATCCAGAGATTCACTGGAAGTTCCGAGGTTGGGACATCGACACCACGAGTCCGACCTCGAAGTGCAAAGTCTACACTTATGGAGGCACAGAAACGACGCTGACGATCAGTGGATTCAATAAAGAGAACGTCGGATCGTACATGTGCCTCGCAACGAATGAATATGGAGAAGCCCAACAGAGTATCATGATCGATATTGCCACCCGACCCAGCTTCATCCAGCCGCTCATGAACAGGACGTTCAAGACGAATCAACCTGTCAAATTGGACGTCAGGGTTGAAGGACAAGTAAATAAATAATTCTTTGCTAATTGTAAGAAAAAAATTTAATTTAGCCATTCCCTGAGCTGAAATGGATGAAGGACTTCAAGCCCATTGTGGAATCGGCTCGCGTGAAGTTCGTGCAGGACGGTCCTTACCTCTGCTCGCTCATCATCAACGACCCGATGTGGCGAGATTCTGGGGTATCTAAGTTATTTTAAAATCTATGAAATAGTTGAATTTTGTCAGGTCTATTCCGTTGTTGCCATCAATGAAGCCGGTCAGGCTACGACGTCTGCCACGATCAACGTTGATGGTAGGAAAATGAGAATTTTGTTCTGAGTGCATTGCACCAAAATACAGGAAAGAGAAAACTTGAAAGGCCAAATCTTCTTCAGGTCTTCAGCTTATATGAAATATTTGATGTAGAAAAAAAACTTTTCCCTTATCATCCCTCACCCTATTTCGAATGATTTGAGATCTTAAACATTGTAGGAAAAGACACGCCAAAGAAATGCGCATCAACAAAATGATTTATTTTGCCTGATGAAGCTAATCAGTACCTTCAGACGACATCGACATGGACACACCTCGGCGACGGGTTGGTATCGATACGAGAAAAGTGCGGGAGATCTACGAGATCGAGGAGGAGGACGAGAAGTAAACCATCATCATAGGCAAATTGTGCAAATTGCAAAATATCGCCACACACATTCCGTCCCCCAATCAACCCCCTGCTTTTCTGTATCATAGGACCGCGTTCTCCACAACTCATCCTATGGAGAACCATATATCATCATATTTATTCGCACCTATCCTTATATGTTATATGTTTTGTATGTGTTACAATATATGTTTCACGTCAGTGCATGAATATTGCTCAAAGCTATGACAAATTTGATCAATGACGACCTGGACTTTGAGTCTTTGAAAATTTTTCGCCTTCTTTCAAATTTTATTATTACTCAAAATTATATATCCGGTTATTTACGATGAAGTCTCGGTCATAAGAAATTTTTTGATGCCCCGAAATTTCTGCCTCTAAATTGTTTCATTTATGACATTGTGTAATCGTCGCTAGTCGATATATACGAAAAAATCTTCTCTGAATTTTTTAACTTTATGAGATTTTAAAATTGCTTCAAGCGGAGTTTGTCTGGTGACGTGTGAGAAGTTGCCATTAGCTGGGATTTCTATCAGAAGCTTCAGAAAGTAGCACATTTTCTGATATGAATCTACAGTCGATGGAATTCACTTCTACACGTTTCACTTAACCCTGAAAATATTATCTTCCACAAATTTCACATCTTTCTCTTCGTTTGTTATTTTTCAACATCGAATAATCGATCAGTTTTGTGATTGTATCCTTCGAAATTCTATTTCTATACGCTTCGCTAGTTTCCGTGCACTTTATATGAAAAATTTAGACTGCGTTTTCCCAAATCACTTTTCAAAAGGATTTTCGAAGAAGGAAAAGCGCAGTCAGCTTATCTTTTGACAGTTCACAGATAGTCAAATCCACGAAGTACCAGTCAATGATGTAGGTAAGGAAGCTCGTTCTCGTACCCCGGCCCGGTGCGTCGAATTGAGCTTTTCCAATACTATCTTCAAAGTTCTGCATGAAATATTGTTTTCTTTGCATTTTTTGTTAAATTCTGTATGTGTAAATGGAAATGGCGAACAAAATAAAGTCACAAATTCTAATCATCATTGTATCCTTTATTGTCTGTTGAATAGACTTATTAACCACAAAATTACTGTATAGTTCACTTAGGTCGCTTCTTCATGGATGGAGATCACTGGACCCGGAACATGGATGAAATCAAATGAATTGAACGAAAATGAAATGAACCCAAGTGAACCATATGGTATTCAGCACAGCAAAACTTGTCCAAGCGTCGGTGTCCCGTTTGGTGATTGAGTCGAATGTTCGACCGTCCCGGTCCTCGTCAAGCCGTCCGGAGACACATCTCCGGGGGCTCGGCTCATTTGGTGCGTATCTTCATACGGCTCCCGTACAGTGGCGAGAAACGTGCAATCTTTCGAGCAACCAAGTTTCGTCAATCCAGAAAGTTCCCAGAACAATCAACCTTTTGAACATCAAAATGCCAGAAAGACCCGCACCCTCAACGTCCAAAGACCATGCACCCGAAATGCACTTGATTCCTCACGAGATTCCTTGAATTTATTACCAAAATGTGTTCCACAACCATTTTAACTCGTTATGGACACACATCCTGGTGATATTTCCAAACGAACCTCAAGGGAACGCCCTGACCTTGCCTGTGTATGCACACTGTGAGATGCCATGTGATTTCGGACTGTCTGACCTATGCACAATTAATCGTTTCCTTTATTCACTACAAAATTGTGCACAAGCCAGGCATGATCTGAAATCCATGATCATCTCCACAGAATTGCATATGAAGATACCACCAGAGTGCCAAATCAAGTCGAAGTTTCGTTGTCATTGAACTTTTTGCTTTGAGCATCCAAATATCCCTTTTGCATCCTTTTGATGAGATTTTGCGAGAAATCCCGCATCATTTTGATCCTTTGTTCAATCCTTCCAAGCGTATTGATATTTTGCAAAATTGTTGCGCCTAAAATATTTCACGATATTTAAAAGAACTAATGGTGGTATCTTTAGGCGAGCTGGCTCAGGTGCACCATTTCGGGTGCACGAACGCAAGTCGGAGCGCACGTTTCTTGCCCAATTGAAGCCGTATGACGACGCGCTAAAGAGGACCGTTGACATCCACAATTCACTCGATCACCGCGGCATCGAACAGTACCACCAAGTGGTCAGGGATGGGCAGCTCGCGCTGGTTGTCTTCGAAAAGTTAGTATCTCGAAGAAAAATACAGAAATCACATCAAGCGCTTTGTATAGCATACATAGGACGTATATCATCGTCTATTCCAGAAGTAATTTGTCGAAAACGATAGATGGGTGACTTAAGAAAATTCTATGAAAATTTTCAATCGAAAAAATTACCAATCTTCTTTGATAACTCAAACTCGAAGGAATTCAAGTGTAATGCCATCAATCGCATTCAAATGCGCGCTCATATCTTCTTGCGCATAAAACTCAGCTCCGCCACTTTTCAGTTGGCGAAAAATTATTGCCCAGTGCCAGATGAAAATTTTACACACATCTTCTCTAAGTTTCTAGTACTAAATCCTAAAAATTCTCTAAAAATTTTCTGAAATGGCTGAAGAAAGGGTAGCGGACCTTTCCGTGAACTTGTAAGCATTCTACTTTGCTTGTTTTTCTTGCTTACACAAAATCGCTGTTCTCGCGCTCGTAGTTGAGAGATAAGATTGCATCCCTGCTGCGGCAAGCATTCTTACGATTGTTTAAGATCGGCTTTCACTCAATATTTCGGCTAGATTTCTCTTCTCTTCACCACATATTGACTCCCTCTCTTTACACCGTGTCGCGTTCTATTCTGATCTAATGAGCTCGAATCTGCTTCAAGAAGAAATTCGTCGGAGAAATAAAAAACGAACACAAACACAAAGCTTAAGCTTACCTTGAGAGAATATGCTAGTTGATAATTTATGTCATGCCTCTACGAATGGCGCTTAGTTTCTAGAATCTATAATTTAAAATTTATTTATTGATATGGTAGCTGGAATGTCGACTGAATTGTAAGTTGGTCATAGATTCATTTGCAAAAAACTGGGAAAATGTATGCCTGATTCAGTGCCAACATAACTCTCGATGGGCTGTCAATCCTTGCCCATCCTGATGTGGAAATGGCCGAACCAGAAGGCATGGATCGCGAGAAGATGGTCAGGGTATTCATGCGGTAACTCAATCAAATCCACAGCTCAAGACGAATATTCGAATCCAGGCAACTCCTGCTGGCACTTAAGCACATGCACGACCTCAGAATAGCTCACCTTGACCTTCGACCTGAAGTTATCCTGCTGCAGGACACTCGGCTCAAGCTGGCCGACTTTGGACAAGCCAGACGTTTGCTTCGTGGACTCATCACGGGGGAGATCAAAGGAACGCCAGAATTCGTGTCTCCAGAGATCGTCCGAGCACTTCCTCTGACGTTGGCGACTGACATGTTCTCAGTCGGCACGCTTGCATATGTTCTGTAAGCAGGGCAAATAGTTCCTTCCAAAGATACGCTCTTTTAGTTTGACGGGTATTTCTCCATTCCTTGGCGACAACGACAATGAGACCCTGGCTAATGTTGATCGGTGCCAGTACGATACCAATTCTCTGGACGTGTTCTCGTGGGACGCAAAAGATTTCATCGCCAAGCTATTAGTGGAAATTCCAAGGTAAAAACTTTTCCCCGGTTCGGTGAAAGTCGTGGAGCCGTTTGCGCTCCCTACTAACAAGGACGCAGCGTCACAACATGACGAAAGTGTGCAAAAGTGGGATATCATTACCCTACAATCTCTACTCTCTCTCCTATTCCTACATACTTTTTCGGCTTGTTGCAACGTTGCGCCCTTTCCAAAGCGCGCGCACGCGCGCAACGATCGATTTTTAATCAAAATCTGAAAATGTCATTCAAGAAACCGACTTACCGTCGACGAAGCCCTGGATCACCCCTGGCTGAACGACGATGCAGTCAAGGACGCACCCCTGTCTGCTGACAGCCTGCGAGAATTCAAATACCGATACAAATGGCTGGTGAGTTATTTGAGGAAAAGCGTGAGAGAAAGATCAACAGTTCTGCGAAAAAAAACTCTCGAAATCAAATACCACCACCCCATGCCTATCCATCTCACACGGCCAGCAGTCGTTCGTAGAAATCGATGGCTCCTTAGACCTAGCTTTAAACCCAACTATTTTAGGAGAGACGAGTATTTGTCCAGCAAACGCCATCTGAGCAGATTATCGAGGCCATCCTTGTAATTTGTTGAATTTGGAAATTTCTAATCAGGTGTATGAAAATAGGGACCTCCTGCACTTGTTGCCCAAAAGGAAGCCGAGCGAAAAGCCAAGCTGGCAGCTGAAGCGGCACGACCTGTCGAGTCCTACGACTATCTCCGAGTCAAGCCACGTCCGCCTCCGCAAGTCGAAGAGGCATGAGTTGAGATGTTTTTTTTAGCGAATTTTAAAATTTAGGTTCCTCGCAAACGCATTGAGCACCAGCCTTACGTGAACGAATTTGGCGAAATTATCGATCCTCGTGCTTTCGACCCGTACGCCATTCCTCAAGATCCAGGATTCTCTGACGACTATCCACCATACGAGAGAGGCGTTCCTCAGCCGCCTCAGCCCGGTCCACGACTCAGAGATTCACGAAGCAGAGGTCCCGAGCCGAGAGATAGCAGGGAGCACAGGCGGCCCATGGTCGACCAGTACGGACGTCCTCTGCACCCAGAAGAGCTGCTGGCAAAACAGCCTTGGGATGTGCAAGGGCGACCGATTGGAATGGACGACCAACAGTACATGGTAGACAAGTACGGCAGACCCGTGATGCCGGAGGACGTCAGAAGGGCTCAGCAATTCGGACCAGTTCCAATTGACAAATATGGAAGGCCGATTCCTGAAGGCCAAGAGCCTCAGCACCACGAGAAGAGGAAGCTCATTCCCCAGGACAAGGGTGAAACTCCTTCGAAGATGAAGAGGGAGCCACCGAAGGAGCCCCCGAAAGAGGATCAGGATATCATGAAGGTAAGATGAACTTTTAGAGAAAAGAGCTAACTTTTAAACTTAGGTGCCCTTGCGAATGATACGAGGCGAGCGTAGGGAAATAGAGGAAGAAATTGCTAACAGAATCTTGTCGGATATCTCTGAAGAGGGGTCTGTGGCTGGAAGCTTGGGTAGTTTGGACGACTTCGACATGCCCACTATTGCTCAGAGGGTAAACTTCATCAAAATCTCGTGAAATTTAGTCTCTTCAAATCCCCCTCACATCTGGTACACAGATGGGCGAGAAACTTGGACATATTCAAACGATTTTATTATTGTGGCAATAAAAATTCCAAGGAAAACATTGCAGTTGCCCGAACCACAACGAGGAGCTGAGCAGAGGCCACGGAGCAGATCTTCCACTCCGAAGGCAGAGTCAGACGCTTCCACGCCCACTCTTTCTCCGGACGACACAACCGTCAAAGAGGGAGTCTTCTTCCCCAAGGATAAGGACGTCAAACCGAAGGACGGCCAGCCTAAGCGAGAACCTGACGGAAGAAAGGGCATCAAAATCCCTGGGTCTGAGATTAAATTCTACCCCGACACCGCTCTTGCCGGACTTCCTCAGAAAGACAAGGAGGTATAAGAGTGAATCCACAGTGACAAGGGCGTTGTGAATTTTTGACCCACAACTCAGTCAAGCCTTACTTGCGTGTGTCTGATTGTTTTCTGGAAATTTTGCACAGTCTCGAACTCTATTTGTTTGTTTTAGCTTTCTCTCTCTCTTTCTCTACATCGTTATTTTATCTCTCTCTCCTGCCATACTCTAAAATCTCAAATCCCACGCAGAGTCGAAAAGTAAAAAGTGCCCTCTCAACGTGAAGCTGCTTTGCCTTCTCCAACACAACAGTTCGACACAAACTTTCTCTACTTTATTGATTTTGATTGCTTATGATTTATATTATCGTATCTTTCATAGAAAATGACGAGCATGTACATTTCTGAGTCTCTTCTGCCAGAAGAGAAGAAGCGGAATCGGGCCGCCAAATCTGCAAAACCCCCTTCGAAAACGGACAAGTCCGATAAAATCACTACGAAGATTTCGTGCCTTGATCTGAACCTTACAAGAAAGATCAAAAAGGCTGAGGAGGTTAAAATTTCAAATGCCCTTATCACTTAGATATTCTATTTCAACGAGGTATTAACAAATGTACTTCTAGCTTCTCGAGAGAGCAGAGAACGATCCGAACATCCCAGTTGGTTGCCCGCTGATTCTCGAAGACTTGCACGGTCAGGGACTCGTAATTGGAGACAGGTTTAGACTTCAGAACTTTTAATTTCCAATTTTTTTCAACTTTAGTACTCCTCGAGGCCCAAGCAAGAAGGAGAAGGGCTGGTCCAAGCAAGGTCATAAATCGACTGTTGTCGTCACACCTAGCAAGGAGCACTCGATGGAGGTCCTGATTGCGACCAAACGTGGCAAGCCCAGCTTCTTGGATCCTGACGAGGAAGTTCCCGATTTGGATGACGAGGACGCCAGAATGGACGAGAGAAAGAAGAAGGCCAAGAGGTCGAAGCATGACGGAAAGGATGACTTCCGTGATGAAAGTGACCAGTTGGAGAAGGATAAGAACAGAAGGTTTGCAAAGACTTTTCTTGAAGCGACCATTTCTAAATTCAGAACTGTCGATCTCTCTGATCTCGACAAATATCGTCCGAAGAACTTCTACAAGGACGATCTGGACTTCGAGCGACCCGACTACGACATCGACGATGATCCTTGGGACAGCCACTACCAGATCGGCCCTGACACATATCTAATGGCGACCAGAGGACCAGCCTTTAACAGCCGAGTCAGAGACTACAGGAGGACTCTGTTTGGTGATGGAGCGCCTACGGTCAAGCAAGGGTTCTTGGGCGTTAGGAACAGAGATGTCACTGTCAGAGAGAGGAGAAGGTTCACTGACATTCTTCGCGAATCTCAGCAAAATCTCAAGCCAAAGTCGCAGAACGAGCATGTGTCATCAGTTGAAAGAGTACGAGTTAAGCATTGGAAAAGTTTTATCAGCTAATTTTCAGGCACCAACTGCGACCGCTATCGAAAGAATCAAGGCTGACATCGAGAAGGTCGCTCCTTCTGCAACGAAGAGAAACGATGATGGAAGTATGGAGTTATTCGGAGTCGTTGAATAAAATCACCCATTTCAGCCTACGCTCCGATCTTCATCTCTCGTCTGCGCGATGTCTACCTCTCCAAGACTCGTCCCGCTCTGTTCGAGTGCTCCGTCATTGGAAGCCCTGCTCCGAAGGTCCAATGGACGTTCCAAGGAAAGATCCTGGAGAATAATCCGAAATACGCTATTGAACAGGTATTATAAAAAAAAAGTCGAGTTTTCACAAATAAGTCAAAACTCAGGTCAATAACATCGCTCGTCTGACAGTGAACGACCCAGCTGCTTTCGATCTTGGAGAATACGTCTGCTCAGCCTCGAACGAATATGGAGGCGACAAGACCACAAGTAGACTGATCAGCGGGGAGGCCCCAGATAGACCGGGAAGACCTGACGCCGAACTCGCTTCTGACACCGAACTGTTCATCACCTGGGAGCCTCCTGAGCACGTCACCTATCTCGAAGGCATCACCTATCGACTGGAGTACAGAGTCGCTGGGCCGGATGATCATGGCGCACCTTGGATCACGGTCAGCGACAACATCGACGACGAGGCAGTGGTTGTGAAGCATCTCCAGCCTCTTGGCATTTATCAGTTCCGCGTAACCGCAAGAAACGGTTTTGGTCTTGGACTTCCAAGTCTCACCAGCCGAATCGTCCAGACTCACGGCAAGGGCACTCCAAAGCTGCAGATTGGCACGCTGAGAGGAGAGTTCCGACTGAATGTCGTATCGATTCCGCACAAGTCCATGGAGGGCATCTCTGAGGAGAGTGAGGAGGAGTCGATTAGAACTTTGCTGGATCAGCCATCTTCTTCGGATCTGACGCTCAACACCTCTGATCCAAAGTCGCGCTTCCAAATCGACACTCTGATGTTCAAGGGCAGATTCTCGGTGATTCGACAGGCAATCGACTCGAGCACCGAGGCTGGCAGCCATTGCATTGCGAAGATTCGTCATCCAGCTGACAACAAAGCAATTCAAAGAGAGTTTGACACACTTCGGGACTCGCAGCACGAAAACGTCCAAGTGCTCATCGCCGCTCACACCTTCAACAATTTCCTCTATTTATTCTGTGAGCGACTGTACGAGGACGTCTTCTCTCGATTTGTGTTCAACGATTACTACAACGAGGAACAAATCGCATTGACCGTCAGACAGATTGCAGCCGGGCTGCACTTCTTGCACTTCCGAGGAGTGGTTCATCTGGACGTGAACCCACACAACGTCATGTTCCAATCCAAGCGAAGTTGGATCGTGAAACTGGTCGACTTCGGCAGCGCTCAGTACCTGAAAGATGCTGCCAAGCCAGAAGAATTCGACGTGAAATGGGCAGCACCAGAATTCCACGTCAAAGATACTCCAGTGACTGTCCAGAGCGACATGTGGGGACTTGGAGTGATCACATTCTGTCTCCTGGCTGGATTCCATCCGTTCACCTCTGAATATGACCAGGTAAGCGAATTCTTTGACTGAAAGAAAAATCGACCATTTTAATTCCAGGAGAAGGAAATTAAAGACAACGTCTTGAACGTGAAGTGTGACCCGAATCTGATTCCAGTCAACGCCTCTCAAGAATCGCTGTCATTTGTTACTTGGGCACTCAAGAAGAGTCCACTGTAAGTCATTTTTTATTTTCGAAGAAAAGAATGAACTTTCAGTCGTCGTATGCGAACTGACGAAGCCCTATCACATCGTTTCCTCTCCACAGATCCTTCGATGGTCCGCAGGAGAGAGGCCATCAAGTAAAAATGTCACCTTTAGTCGATTTCTAATTAACTCAATTTAGATACGCCGCATCGAGATTGCGCAAAATCGCTGCTCTAACTCGCCAAAACCAATCCGGAAGGCCTCTGAGCAACGAGCTGGAGAACACTTATGGAGCCAAAAATCTCGACTAATAACTCAAAACAGCTAGGCTTTGTATAGTAGTTAATTATTGGAATTTTCTCTCATAATCACCTTGTTATATTCGTCTAGTGATTTTGCATCTCATTTTATCTCAAATTGACCGTGTGAGTCCTTTGGAATGGGGGTTTCAAAGGACTCCACCTGTTTCATTATCAAATTGCATGATCAGTGATAAGAATTTCTATGCATTTCTTTTCCGTTTTCATTTATCAACACTCTAATAGCTTTGATAAGATCAAAGGAAGACGTTTTTCTTCAATTCAATGTCCTAGGGTGCCGGCCCGCTATGTTCATTGTTGTTTCGGTGTGCAAATTTTTTTGAAAGAGCATAATAAATATTTTATTGTTAAAGGTTAACATTTTATTTATAAAAAAAAGACCAAAAAATTATCGTCCAAGAACATAATCGACATAATCCTGCTCTCCAATATCCTTGCAAATTACTTGATTAATTTTCACGTTCAGCCCAAATAGACCATCATTTACCCACCATCTAAACACATTTTGTTTCTCTGAATGACATCTCATGGCTCACTCATTATCATAGCATTTTACGAATGTTTCCGCACTCTTGGCCTTTGCTTGGAGAAGCTACAAAAATTTTAAATTCTTAAAAAAAATATTACTTTTTATCTTACAGCCTTGAACGGGAAATGGTCGGCGTTACCAAAAATCGACCATGTCTTGCTCGGTTGATTTGCGCACCGAACTATCGCCACATCGCAGCCCTCTTCTGAACGAACAACTCTAAATCTCGTCCAATTTAAAGACTGAATTTAACAATCAATTCAACTCGATGTTCGTGTCCTCTTTCATCATAGCTTCTAGAGGCTTGTCGCAAGTGCAACCTAAACTTCTCAATAAATTTAAATTGACCTTTTTTAAACCCGACCACTCTTGCAGTTCGATCCTGATTGATCTTCGGAACATCCCTAAGGTTATCATTTTTATGGTTTATTTTTGATATGTCTTTACGTGCTCCTTAGCAGTATCTTTCCTCTTTAGCTTGGGATCATCTCCACATACCTGACAATAGAACAAATTTCGAGTTTCAATATACTGAATGAGTTACCTTACCAGTTGAATAGCGAAGAACAATATGACGATCGAACAATAAAGATTCCGCATTTTGACGGGCTGAGAATGGAATAGTGAAAATTCAAACTTAATTGATTCAGATGTTTTATACGTATTTTTCGAATAAACCTAATGATTCATCTCCAAAATAAAGAGCAGACTTGAGCATCGAAACATGCGTGCGCTTTGTCTTTGGAGCGAACAAATAAATTTGGAAAAATGGGAAAGAAAACTCCGAAAAGTCTTTCGGCTCATTCATCAGGGGGCAAACGACCGCTCTCAATCTT
Organism: Diploscapter coronatus; assembly: GCA_964036155.1. NCBI lineage: Eukaryota > Metazoa > Nematoda > Chromadorea > Rhabditida > Rhabditidae > Diploscapter > Diploscapter coronatus. The sequence continues at coordinate 48,188,718 of OZ038422.1, read as the reverse complement.
TATTTGGCACTTCCGCAATCGGGAAATGAAGTTCTGCATCATATTCGTAGCTCTAATCTCGATAAACCTGGTTCGAGCATGGGACATCGGGGTAAGTTCGAAGGGAGATGATTCATCTCAGCAAAATTTTCAATCTAGAACGGCTACCTACCCAGATCGAATTATGGTTTGCCTGAAGAAGAGCATACTGACAATCAACAACAGATGAGGCCAATGAGTGGTTTCGAAGGCGGTGACAAGGCACAGGAGAACAAGCAAGATCAGGAAGCCGTGGCGACGATGTCAGATACCAAGCCACAAGTACTCTACCAGCCAGATCATCCCAATACGCCCTATTCAAAACCTTCCTTTCAGCCGAACATATTCTCAATTCAATACACAACTCCACACACCCCAGTCGTACTCAAAGTCCCCCAGATGCAGAAATACGCCAAAGTTGTTATTAAGAAAACGAAGAAGAACACGAGTAAGAGCAAGAAGACAAAGCGTCACTCTTCGGACTCTTCATCTTGGGATGATAGCAGCGACTCATCTGATTCTTCCTCGAAGAGCTCGACCTCGTCCACGCAATCTGGTTCGAGTAAATCGAGTGATGAGACCGAGGAGGAGTCGTCCCCAGGACGTAAGTTATTCAGGATTGAAATTACGAAATTAATATTTTACAGCTGGAAAATGCAAAGCTTGCCAAGACATTGTGAAGTACGATCAAGTGCCGCATCTGACGGAGGTGTCCTACGCCCGGGACAAGGACAGGTGTCGCATCGCTCTCATAAATTGTGGGAGGAATGTGCGCGCAGTCATGAAAGGAGTAAGCGCTTCAGATGACACTATAGAGGTATACCCCTTAGAGAAAGGCATCAATTTGAAGAACGCCGTTTCAGATACTGCAAGATGCCGAAGCCTTTACTGCGAAGACGGCAAGATGCAACAGTGAAGGACGGTAGAATAATAATAATACTTATTATTATTATTGTAGCATAATTTTGATGATCCTATTCAGATGGGAAATAATCAATTCCGATGGAAACCCGGTTGAGATCAATAAAGTTAAATGTAAGACGAATTTTTTATTGCAGGCGTGTACGTAAGTGAAGTTTCAAATTTCGTAAACGTAAATGAAAACAGAAAAAAACTGACAAAATTTGACCTTTTTTGAGCCATTTCGGTTTTGGTGAGTTACAGCTTATTTTACTAATCAAATTTTCATTTAAAAATGAGCTAAACTTCAGACAAATGTGCTTATTTTTTGCCTATTTTCTCGCTTATTATTTTCGCAATTTTATCAACAATTTACGTAAGCGAAGTTGAATATGGCGAAAAATGATCTTAATTTAAATAACGTAAACGAAATTTACGTACACCCTTGATTGATTGATAATTACAATGGGTTTCCCAGGTTGGTACAAACGCTGGGCAGTGAGCCATCTAGTTGATCAAACCCACAAGTCTCTGAAGAGCCTACTGGATACTGACGATACAGAAGTCAAAGCATATAAGGATGGAGAGAATGTAGAGAAAACAGAGGAAAAAGAATGATTATTTCACTTTTCCGTTTATTTTCTTCGTTGAATAAATTATTGAACTTTTTGAATTGTCCGAATGCTTGAACGTACGTAAACTGGCTTGGCAGTTCCCTGTCTCGTTTTTCCTTGCAAAGGAGTTCTCGAGGAAGAGGCCATTTTGAGGGCGCTTCCAATTATACCTTCGCGACCAGCTATAGTGGAGGGGAAGGAAGAGTGAACCGGAAGGAGTGGCTTTCACTTTTCAGCTCATTTCCCTTCCATTGCAATTCTCGAGACTGTCTAGTTTTTCCTCGCCTATTGAATTTGCTATTTCTGCCCCCAAAATATTTCCGATCAAGATTGTCCGAGCACTAATTTATGCTCCGCTTGACCCTTTGCCTTCAGGCAGCTCATTTTGGTAAGTCTGGCTTTCATTTCTATCTAAATCATTTTTTCCAAGTAATGTGCTGTCTGTCGACGCGAAGTAGTAGCACGTCTTGCGTTCACTACCAGAGTCCTGAATGCACCGCTCAATATCAATATGCTTCCCAGCAGACTGGTCCAGTCGCCAGCCCTACCTATTCAAATCCCATCAGCACTAACACTTATCAAGGTATTAGCGAAAATTGTATCATACGATTTTATTTCGACACCAGGATTACTTGGCAGCTACGTAACGGCAAGAGCGTACTCTGGAACAACACCAGATGACGAGTATGTCCGTTCGGATCGTGATCTCAGCTGCATCAACGCGCTTTCCTGCTCTTGGCAAAATGTCGCAGGGGATCAATTGGACTGGCTCCAAGGCGAAGGAAACGTCGATTCCAACCGTCTCCAACTTATCTCGGGATCAAGCGTTTTGCCGGATCACTCCTTTTTGCTCCTGGGTTCCACTCCAAGACCCCCAGATCATGCCGGTCTATTTGTGTCTCCCTTGATTGGCTGCCAACAATCGCCTGGGATTCTTTCTTTTCGATATTGGAGAAGGTAAGGGTTTTCTTGCAAGATATAATACAATTCAATCAAATTTCCAGTCGAAGCCGAACGTTTTCCGATGAACCGGACCTGGACATCTGCACGAGGTCTCCTATTGAAAAGATCCTTGAATATTGCACAACTATTTCGCCAACGCCCAATCACACCGTTATTGCTAGCATTCCTCCAATATTGGATCCTTTTCAGGCAATTGTTGTCAGGCTAATAAAAATCTATGACCATTTTCAGATCGTCCTCAAAGGCTATGGTTTCGAGAATGAGCCGGAAGGAGGGTTGATCATAATTGATCGAATTGAGTACTACGGCCATGTCGATACCCCGGATAATTGTGCGCCAAAGAATCTGGACTCGAATGAGTTGGAACCTTTGAATGCCGAGACTGAAGAGGGAGAAGACGAGAAAGAGATTCACTTAGTATCGGCGGACGTCAACAAAGGTTGCTTACTCTCAAGGATCATGAAAATTGTATTTTCTTCAGACTTCTACGATGAAAGACATCTTGTGTCGAACGAAATTAATACCAGAAAGGCTCCACAATTCCCAACCGTCATTCCTCCGTCGAAAATCGGCGAGATCTTGAAGCATGAAGGCCAGAACTTCAATGAAACGGAAGAAGAGGAGGGAGGAGTTGGAGATGAAATCATTGACGACTTTGACATGGAGAGCCAGAACATTACGAAGAGAGACAGTGAAATGAAAGTCGTCTGCAGGTAAGTTCAGCAAGAGGTTCACAAATTCCAAGTTTACAGAAAGAAACTGCCACATAGGAACTCACATGTTTTAATGAAACTTACCAAATGGGGTTTTCGATGACGTTGATCATGATGATCACATCAAAGAGTGCTCAAGCACACTCAGTAGCGTGAAACTTTAATTTTTGCATAATTTCTTTATTTGTATTTACGAATTTGCAAAATTAGCCTACATGATTGACAAGCGAAATTACTCATTTCCTACACAAAATACGAGTAAAAAATCAAAGGCTTCAGAGTAAGTTTGAACACTTCTTGATGCGACCATCGTGATCAGCGTCGTCGAAAACTCCCATTTGGTAAACTTATTCAAAATCTGTTAGTTCTTATGTGGGAACTTCCCTTGTTAGGTCTCTCCAATGCCTGTACGAAAGCTCCAACTTCTCTTGCGAGTACAGTCGCACTGGCGAGGGTGCAAAGGGCGAAGGACACAATGTCGGATGGAAGATCTCAACACTGACCAAGAACATCGCCAATCCTCTAACTGGGATAGTCAAACCGCCGGAAACGAATGACTATTGTAACTCTAAAGATTGAAAATCTATTTCGAACGCTGAAATTTTAGTGTACCCATTTTTCGTCGCTGATTTCACAGGATTTCGAGCTGATCCAAAAGAAAATAGGTCTGTTTGAAGAGCAAGTCCTCCGAGGTTATTTTTTCTTCAGGTATGTTCTGGAAGCCCCGAAATTCAGTGTGAACGACGAGTCCCAGACTACCTATTTGAGCTTTAAGAAATACTTGGCTACAAAAGGAGTGTATTTGTCGATTTGTGAAGATTTCGATGGGAGCAAGTATAGTTTTCCAAGTGTTTTAAAACTCTTATAAAATTTCCAGATGCTTCTGGAATGTCTATACGAACAGCATAGAGCCCTTGGGGCGGAAGTGGACGAAGGAAGTCGTTCTCTTGCCTGGACAGCTCACCAAGGTTCATCATTTAATTAATTCCTTCAATTGCGTCATCATCTAATTAAATAAATTTTCAGTTCTACATAATTACTTGGCAGAGCCTTTCTGAGAAACTGAATTTCGGGCAGGTTGGTCTGACGGAAATAGGACTCTTCCGAGACTCTCAAGCTGAAGATCCATTATGCTGATTTAGTCAGCAAATATCTAATGACATATTTTAGATAGGACTGGAAAGTCTGTAATGAATCAGATTTTCAGTTTTCATCGATACCAATTCCTAAACGGTTTGTTCTTACGGGTTGAATTTCTACATCATATAGATTTTTGATGTGACCCTCAGGGTATTTCCGCTTCTATCGAAAATAAAGTTTGTCTAAATATAAGTGCCGGCTGAGCTCTTCAGAGTATATACACAGCATATAATAATCACGTCTCTGCGAACGCATAGGGCATACATGAAAATTGCGCTCCGGGAAATTATGGGAACGCGTGATGATGTGAAAAACGATGTTGCAAAGAATTGAGTGAGCGAGAGAACCTACGAGCAAAATAGAGGAAGGACGAGGAATTGGATTTAGCTGGATTGGATTGACTAGGGATGGTGATGACATGAGGCTGCTTAAATCCGCTTCTGCAAAGTTTTGCACATCGCCTTTACAGAGTGCGGAACAATTATGGAAACACTTATTCGTGTGCTAATTATTAGCGAACTATAAACTCAGATAATTTTCTAAATTTATTTTAACATTATGTGAAATAATTACGCTAAAAATTTCTTTAGAAAATACTTTTATAAACTGAGAAAAAATAGTATATTATGCTTGGTGAATCAAGGTGTCTTGGGGATAAAAAAAATTTTATTTTGCTTACTATATGCCCATATTTGATTCTTTTCGCTCCAGTTATACAGCGTGCCTTATGGACCTTTAACAATCATATGTCATAGCCCCCAAAAAATTCATGCTTCACAATTATAAAAATTCCCTTATGAATTTATGATCTGCAGGCCCCAAAGATTCGATAAAAATTATTTGGGTAGTTGGTGTCAGATTATACGCATCTGGCAGCAAATAATAAGTACCTCCATAATTCGTCCGCGCCCTGTATAGCCTTTGAGAATTCAAATCTGTCTGGGCTTTTGGGCTCCAGTCTATTCACAAATTCCACAAATTCGGCACATTGATATTTTCACAGGAACAACTTCTGCGGTGGAGTGGCCCTTTCAAATCACTTCTCAGGTCCGTTTCTTGGCTCTAGAAACTAGCGCTCTAATTCACATTTGGCCGATTACTTGATCAGGCAGAAAATTGTCCTCTGAAGAAGAGACAAAGGGAAGGAAGCGGGCGTGACGCAGAGTGTGAGGACAAGAGTCGACAGACAGGAGGGGGTCCGCATCAGAAGCTGAGATAATTTACTTCGCTCAAACCCCTATCTTCAAGTTAATCATTTCCTTCATTTCCTACGTGGACTTATCATGCCGATCTCTACGTAACAGGATTGCTCATTCAGAGCTCGTTAAAACAAAAATTTTTTCGAAATATTTCAGCTTTTCCGCACTATTCCTTTAATTTCCTGTTGATTTGCCTCCCGTCAATTTCGGAATATTGAATTCAATTCCGGCAAAATCCGTTCCCAGCACTTACTATTTCCTATCCCATGACTGATGAACTTCACGGTTTGTTTTCGTCTGGAAAACCGATACTCAAATATTTGCCTGTCCAATAGTGGAATTGTAGATGAGTCAAACTTAGTCCCGCTGAACTATACAGCTGAAATTTTTGCATATGAATAAATTGCATGCTGAATTATTCAGAAGTAGCTGCCAAATTTCTAATATGTGCAATTGCGTGGCTAGTTTCTGTTTTAGCGCTATGTGATGATTGAAAGGCGAACATTCTTAGCATTGAATGTTTTGTATCTAAGAATTGGGTACATTGTTATCAATGCAATACATTTTAGCAAGAATGTACCCAAATTCTATGTTCTCTACTCTTCCTGGACCCTTGCCCAAATGGTGAATCGTTTCCATTTCCACTCTATTAGAATACTCGATGATTCGATTCAATTAGTTTTGGATTTTGAGTTCTATATTCCCGTCGTCCCATCATTTTTATTTTACCCTTTATGTCGTTTTTAGAGTTGCCTATTTCCTATTTTGGACGACGAGTCCTCTGCTCAATCTCCTCCCATCCTTCGTCTATAACTGCCTCTCACACACCTTCTTCCTTCACACACATAGCGCTCGTGTCCGTCTGACTTTAATTACTCGAGTATTCAGTGTATTCAGAGCGCAATCCTTAGCCGATTTTCAATTGCTACGTGATTGTAGCACGGAATTACTTTTGGTCGTTCGCGTTAAGCAGCAAAAAATGACGTTTAAATCCAAATTCTCAGGTCCACAAAAAAGTTTCTGGCCATGCGTTACTGGACAGAGCTTTGGTAATCCTATTTTGGGGGTCTAATCGTTTAAGACTCACCCTCTCCTGCAAACCGCTTCAGATAAGTCGATTACCTCCAAATTTGAAATTCAATGAGATGTAAACAATGCGTGAGCTCCCCATAAATCGGAATGGGTTTGCGAGAGTAATGAATTTGAAATGGCCGAAATTGGTTTTGAATATGTAGGTTGAGATTTTTGGTAGTGTAGAGTTTGATCGGATTGGAACTGACGTTTTGTGAGCGTTTTTAGTAACTAGTTTTCTCCTAGTTGATGCGTTTTCGCAAAGAAAAAAAAACCCCTCCTTCATCCCGCTCATTATTTTCTTCTCCTCGGCACCATAGCGCAGTTGGTAGGAAGGTAGGAGAATTTCTTTCTGCACGTAGACGTTTCACTGGGATTTTAATCTTTTTCATCCATGCGAATTTTATCGAGCTTAATCCCTGAAGTTTCGCTTTTTTCTGTTTGCGAACAGTGATTTTGCTCAGAGCGTGACTCTGTAGACAGACTGGGGGAGTGTAGTAGAGCAGATAAAAAATAAGATAAAGGATTTGGCTTATCTTTTATCACTGGAATTTTCAATTCATTTCAATTCAGTTGTTTTACGAATTGTATCCATAACAAAAGTCATTTGTCTTAAGTTGTAGAAAAACTCGAAAATCGTCTGGTCAAGTGCTAACGTCTTATCAAACTTAATCTTTGACGCAAGTTCTAAGCTCCTTCGATTTACCTGCTTACTGTATTTTAGACGAATAGGGAGGGTAGGGATAGTGCTTTGACCAGTCCGGTATCTTCTTTTTTTTTTTTTTGAAAAATTGAGTAGAACTTTTCATCTGATTATTACTTTTAAAATATTTTTTCTCTGAAATACTCTAAAAATATTCTCTACAATCTCATCGAAGCAGATTTTTATAAATTATTATAAATTTAAGAAAAACGTCGATTTTTTAGTCATTTTTAAGGGGTCTTCGTCGGACTCAGCAAAGAGAGCAAAACAGAGAATGTAGAGAAAGGGGAGAAGTAAGAAAGCCGTTTGTAAATACAGGTGACCTGATTTACTCACATTTTGATTGAATTTTAAGCATTTCTGGCCTTTTTGCGTTAGCCACAAACTTCGAATTCGAATGAAATTGGCGAGTTTTGCTTAGGCCTCCTGGCAACGCAAGGCATGCACATTGCGCCTTCGGGAAAGGAACTGCTTTCCATCTTTACCTCTTTAATATTTTACCATATGATCAATGCTCGCTGCTTTTCAATTCCATATTATGCTTTAAAATGAGCACAAACTTTCTTTGTTTTTGAAATTTTGAGCCTTCTATCCTCATCGATAGTGTTATGGTTAGAGATCTCAAACTCCGTCCCCTTTCTTTTCGCTTTTGTTCAACAAATGACCATTTGAAACCCCAGAAATGGTAAACAAAAACTCTGTTCGTTTCGCTGATCGATTTTGGTTAATTTTCTCGGTCAAAGATAAATTTTATTTGATTTTTTTCTTCACAAATGTGTTAGTTACACTGAATTCCATTATTTAGAGTGGAAAATTGGCTAAAATTATGAATTTTCAAAACCATTTGCGGTCCCTATTTATGGTCGCAGTATAATGATGCTTTGGCTTTATTTTTGACTTGTTGGCTTCTTTAACGTTGGTTTATTTTGTTCGTTATTATACTCTCTTTCCACAAAGTTCTTCTGTCATATTTTATGTTTATTCGAAGTCGTCTTCGCATTCAAAATGATTGGGCTGTTGGACTCTCGCCGCTCAGACATGCTGCTCCAATTATCCGTGTCCTAGAGCTTATTATTTTATATCCGCAATGTTCGTCGGATTCATCTCTGAAATCCCTATTTCTTAGATGAGCGGGAACGAACATTTTTTATTAAAGCGAGAATTTGAAAATTCTGAAATCTGAGGTTAGAATTAAACTTGTATTCAAAGTTCAAATTCCAAGCTTGACTGTGTGGATGAACTTATCGCATTTTTAATATTAGAAGCACACACTAGTTATTCTCATTTTGCATACAGCGATCTCAAAAATTATTCTGCTTCATCATGTTGGTCTTTTAGTTTTTTTTTTCCTTTTCAAGCGGATGCTCGCCTTAAAAATAGATTGGTTAAGTTGGTCGTGCTAATTAAAGATTTATGGATGAGGCTTTTGAGCGTTGAAGAGGAGTAAAGTTCTCGAGAGCTGTCAAACGGTTTGCACGAATCGATTTGGCATTGGCAGGTCGAGTTTGCTCGTGGTTGCTCGAGCGCTAACAATTCAATGATCAGGAAATACTTTCGATCAAACTTCTTACTTTGACTTCAATCTAGAGTTGTAAATCTGCTCTATCTGCAGATATTCTCGCTTTTCTTCATGCTCTCTGTCAGCGACGTGTTCCATTCTCTGTCTTCATGAAGTAGAAACAAATAAAGAGGAGAGAGAAAGAATACTTGCGGGGTGGTTTGATTTACGATCCGATTTAATCTAAGCTTGGACCACTCTGCTTTTGATTGTTCAAACACATGCGCCCCAGAAATTATTCTTGCGTTTCCTTCTTCTTCATAACCGATTAATTTCATTAGATCCCTTACAAGTGTGGCTGTGCAAACTTCATCATCCGTTCTAATCAAATTCCTGCAACGAATTATTTGTTTCTGGTACTTGAGCGTCATTACCCATTTCAATTTGGCCCCTGTTGCATTTTTCCGCATTCTCTCCTTATGTCTAACTGTCAGCATCCTGCAGCTGCAGGGCTTTCCAAGAAGGGTTTTGTGTTGTCTCAATTTATTTGCGTGTTTTCACCTGTCATTTCAATTTGGTTTCCGCTGATAGCGACATTTTGATTCGCCAAGAATTGAACTCAATTAGTTTCTCATGGTATTGAACATAGGGCTTTACTTCAGGGAGTACAACAGTTCAAGAGATGGACTTTATACGATCCGCATGGAGCTTATTCAACGAGAATGAAGCTGGACAGATCGAGTCGAGGAATACAGTAATTTTTTTTTCGATATTTTTCTGGAATATGACTCTGCAATTGCCGTACGGTTTTCAGGGAGTAGTTCTTCTCCTCCTTTTCGCAAAGAGAAAAAAGACTCTGAAAACTAGAAGTTTCAAGCTTTGCCCTCTTGTAAAAATGCGTTTTGATAAAAACGTGGTAGTTTGAAAGCAAAAGTTTGGGAAGAAAGTGTCCTTAAAACCCAATATGTCCAAAATAGAACCAACTATTTCGACGATAAACCTGGTCAAATGGTTCTATGCGAGAAAAATTAGGCTAAAATACTCGCACACAAGCAAATATTTCATCCGTGAAAATGTGTTCATTTTGGGTGATGGATTTTTGCGATTTTTTCTATTAGGAACCTTTTAAAATATTTTTTTATTCGCAGAAGTCTTGTTTACATCCACGATTATCTATTTGTGCAAAAAATATATTCCGAAATGCTACTTAACATATCTACTTGAGGACCCTACTGAAAACCCTGTGGCATTACAAGGATCCACTATTTTCGAATCTCGCCTATTAAGTTGCAAAATACTGTGCAGAAAGTAGGAATTTGTATCGATAATGAGTTGCTGATGTTTCTTATTTTTCTCACATGGGTGTGTGTGTGTGGAATATTCATTAGGCACTGAGCGTGCATATGCATAATGTTACCCCTTTTACTCTTCTTCGGGATATTTTACCACGATGTGCACCGTTTGTAACTTGCTACCACACAGAGAAAATCCGTGCTCTCGTTCGCTAATTTGCATTACGAATAATGACTATGTTTGCGCGTTTATTGAATTAGTACGTATATTTTATATCGCGAAATGTCGCATAGGGAATGACCAGAAAGAATAAAATGAGGGCTGAAGGGAATTGTTCTCGGAATATAATTAGTCCGAAAACAAAAACAGAAATAAGACAAGTTTAATTAGGTAATCAAATTGTCTATTCAATTAAAAGCTTCTTAAAAATGAGCGCGTGTCTCCAGATTCGAGGACAGAATGTACCCAGTTGAATAATTGTCTACTGGAATGTTCCTGGTGGACTTTGGAAAGGCAAACTCCACGAGTCTTGTGCGACAAGTGTATCTGACAGACCATGTCAAGGGCATTGCATGCAACGCCGACTCCAAATAGGAAGATTCGTCTGATGTAAAAATGAGGGAGAATAGACGGGGCTATTTTGAGCAAATATTGATATATCATCACTGCATAAAATATGAGGCTATTACAAAATATCACTTCGTGACAAAATAAGGAAAAAAGCGGCGGAAAAACGACGATATTGAACACTTATAACCTTCCAGTCTACTGTGATTCAAAAGAATACATGTAGCTACTCTTCGGTTTTGAAACTTCACCTCATTTCCAGCTACTTAATATCTTTTTCACCCAGTAGTATTCTCAGTAATGACTCAATTAGTTCCGAATACTAACTTTAAGAATGCTAATTCTTCTCAACAGTACTATTCTTTGTATAAGTTTTCAATTTTACTTCCCCCTTCTCGTTTTTTTTCTTTTTTCATGATCTCATATCAAAGCACTATGCGGACTCATAAAATACTAAAATATGTGCGATTTTACGCGTTTTTATAAGTTTATGGATAGGTTTCATTCATTCACAAGACATGGAAGCCAATGAAATTTAGGAGGAACGTCAAAATACCTTCAAAACAAGAGTTCTGGGTCGTTAGTCACGTTTTAAATAATGGAAATTATTAAGTCAATCCTTGGTATAAGATATATAGAATAGCTTCGGATAAAGGAAGAATAATATGACGCAGATATTCGTTAGCAGGGGAGGGCAGACAGACAGACTCTATGCTAATGGCTAATCAGGATAGACAGCCTAGAGCACAGGCGTAAATCCATAGGCCGAGGACTACTCGAGTAGGTGCTTGTTTTCTTGTTTTCATTCAGCGCATCATTTTCTTGATATATTTGATCCCAATTTCGGGGTATTTCATTCTTAGTTGGGGGAAAAGTTTTTTTTTCGGATGAAAACACGCTTACGTCCTCTTTCCAAAAATTTTATCCGAAAAGAGAAAGAAAGAACACCTTTTCTCCCTGACTTTACTCCCTGTGCACTCTTTCTCCTCTTCGCTGCTAAAAATAAATGAGGAAAAGAGACGAGTAAAGTCAGGGCGTAGAAGCGGGCTCTGCCTCTTTGAGAAAGAAGAATGAATTGGAAAGAGGATGGGAGCGTGGAGCAGATCGTTTTAGGTCACGTTCTATCACGGTTTTCTTAGCAAAATCTCTTCATTTTTGGAGTTAATTTTTCGGTTTTTCTTGCGAAAATTTATTATTTTATCTTTTCCCTGTTAAAGGCTAAGGTATACTGCGGTCTGTCGATTGGTAGTGTGTTTCCCTCCTGGAAACGATTTCTGCAAACTCACTTGAGGACTCTACCTTCCAAGAGCCAATTTCTTTCTTTCGACAGTATTCCTCTCTCCGAGAGAAAGGTCTTTTTCCGGGAAGAAATCTCTCCCGAGATTCCTGATCCCGAACCAGCCGTATTTTGCCTATTCATTCACGAAAACCTCTCTGACAGCTGAGCTCACAAATATCGCTGTCTTTTTTCGGTGCTGTTTAATCCGCTTCTATCTCGCTTTATATCTCTGTTCGCCAATATTTTGCTGCCATCCAATTTCAAAGTTCACTTTTTCTGCAGAAATGTGTAATTTGGACTTTAGCGGATATATTATTTTTTCCATTCAACTATTTTCAACCGCCCCCCATCGCGTTTCAGGATTATTTTGATCCGAGTACATGCGCCTCTAATTATTCCTCCCTTTGCAAGAATATTCACACATCTTGTCATGTAAGGCCATATCAAAATGATGATGACTATTCTTTGAAAGACTACTCATATTTAATCACAAACAAACGGGAGAAGGCGCTATTTTAATTGAATTATCGTAAGATGATGTAGATTAAAGGGACTGAAAACAATAGGGAATTAGGCAAGTGGTGAGCAATTTGTTTTGAATCCCTTTTAAGATTAAATCCTTTGGAGTTTATTGATTCCAAGAGATCCGAAAACGACTGGGAAATGACGTTCAGTCAAAATTTATTTCAAATAAAGCTGAAAAGTCGGAATTTTCAAATTTCGTGGCTCAGAGCTGAAATAAATCGCTTTCAGGTTATATTCTTGCAATATTGCATTTTTGATCTCCTCTTTTTCGCTCATAAATTCACACTTCATTCCCCGAGAAAAGTCGTCAATTTCCATATCCAATATACGCAGTTGGTCTTTTCCGCTTGACTTTTGCAATTCAAATTTTCGGGCTAAAGGGTGATGGATAGCCCTTTCTGGTTACTTAACTGGCTCATCATCTTTCGATATTTTCCGAACTACATGCATTTTGCAAATGTTGTTAGATTCCAAGAGCCCATAATAACTCTTTGAAATGGCTTTTGATCAAGTAATAATAAATTTAGACAACTTGAAAAAGCAGTAATGTTGAGAGCATTGAAACATTGGTAGGAATATCATGTATGCATCGAAAAACTTTATATTCGAGAATCTTGGTAAAGCGACGTATAATAATTTTGCAATAAATAATGAGATTTACCCAAAATCCTACATTTCTTGCAGAAAATCTCGGTCTCCAAGATTTCTGACCTTTTGGTTTTACAATTTAATGCGTATCAATGCTATTACTTCTCTCGTTTGAACTTTGAGAACCTCAAAAGATCAAATTTTGCATCTGTTGTTTGATATTTACATATTTCGCCTTGCGAAATTTTAAAGACCCTTGATTTTGCTCCCTATGTACCTACTTTTGCTGTGTTCTGCACTTGACTGAGTAAGGGAAGGGGATCATGTCCATATTTCCTTGCAAGTTCAGAGTTGCAATTGCCCAACTGGGAATATTTTTGTCCCGTCATTTTGGGACTTACTTTTCCCCGATCTTTGCCTCTTTACAGCCATTTATCCGCATATTTATGCGAATGCGCGCGTTCTATTTACTAAATCTCTTTGTTTGTATCCAGTTACAGAAAATCCGCCTTAATCCTCTGATTTGGAGCTTATCCTATCATCTTCCAATGATAAATTAACTTTCATTAATAAGAGTCCCGAAAATCTGCTCCAGTGCTAAAGTTCTTGTTAACCTTTAACATTTGTGCAACTTTTTAAATTTAACTTTTTCTACATTAATTCTGCAAATTTGACCTTCTCGCTCTAATTTAGGAAAAATTTCACCTGCTTTCTGAGTTTTGAGCAAATTTTTAGTAATATCGAAGGCCCGCAGACGTAAAAATATCTCATTAAGTCTTTGATTTAAGAGGAAATGGTAAGAGACGAATAATATGAATAAAATTACCTCTTATTCGAGTGAGATAGACAGGTGCGTGCGCAGGCAATGGTACTAAGGAAAGAAACTCGACTATTTGCATTAGGTTTATCTCTCATTGAATAACTTCTTATTAAGGAGAGACAGAAATTTTATATTATATTGAACTAAATTCATAAATATCACGTCGTCCAATAAGTTATTGCCACTTTAGAAATTAGCATCTCTATCTTTAGCGCTATTTTCAATATCTCTGACCAGAAATAGCATTTTAAGGAGGATATTCTAATTTTTAAGTGTGGGTCAACTTCCCTACTTTTTAAAGCAGCCACTTTTCCGCCATTATGTTTTATCGTTCAACGAGTTTAGGGAGAGTGGGGGAAGTTGACCTGCACCCCTAGTTTTCCAATGCCAAAAACTTCTTGAATGCCCAATATAATGTGACTAGTTTATTTGTGCAGTACGTTTACAATATAATTGTATTAACTTGCGTTTTTGCTATTCTTTTGTTGTTTAAAATTTTATCCTCGAATTTCCTCTACAAATTGATAATTCATAGCAAAGATCTCCTACAGACCTTTCATCTTTCTGTTTTGCAACGCGAAAAATATGTGCGAATGCGTCAAAATATGCTACATATCTTCTTGCTTGAATTTATATATGCTCCGTTTATTTCTAATCGCCCACTTTAATGCTACTCTTTATGGGAATCATCCCAATTAGCGCCGTGGATTTTCGGCTCATTTTACAGACGAACTCCTGGTGGATTCAAATTTCACGCGCGCCGATCTTTATAAATCTTTTACAAGCTCGATGAGTCATCGGCTCGAATATGATTCACAAGTGCTTTCTCTGTATACGGTATTCTCTCACGGCATTTCATTTTTTGTAGGTGAGACATTTTCCGGGAATCCATTCGACGTAACGCGCATTTGTGAACACTTTAATTTGCGTACATAACCTCACTTAGTCGTAGGCTTGAGTAATTCGCTTATCACAAAAAGGAGAATGATGAAATCTACTTCATTGTGAAACGTTAGTAAATCCTTTATATCAGCGTCAAGAATTAACAGAGTTTAACCATAGGTTAATTCGATTACTGCAGAAAGGAACTTGTAAACTTGCTCTAAAACTATATATTTCTGTCATTGTTGCATAAATTAAAGAGTTTACTATTGAATGAGTTAGAGTTTTCTTCAAGTACCAGTAAGTGATAAGTAATTGTCTACTGCTAACAATAAGAGTTAGCAAATAATCGTTAAAAAAAACGGGATACTTTCTGATATTTAGCGCTAGAGTCGAGTTTAAAATTAGGTTTAGTTTACTGCTAAATTTACTCTTTGAATAAGGTTCATATGCTTCCAGCTGATTTGCTCTAATTATTATCTACTACATCATTATCTCAGATCTCTGTTTCCCAAGACTTATTCTAGTCTGACTTTACCCCGTTTATCCTATTTACTCTCTTCATTTCCATTCTGCCATTCCCGCCAGCACTCTACTTCCTCGAACTCACTTGGGATGACTCGATGACTCCGTATTAGATAATCTTTCCTGCTCTTCATTTTATTTAAAACTTTTCTTGTAACTAGTAAAGTACCGTATTGCCTCTAGTATAATACCCAAAACTTGCATTTCAAATGCTATTTTTACTTTGGACCTTACATTGAAACCACTGAACCCGTTATTTCGTCATAACGTCTTTTTATTAACTTATTTATGGTAGTTTTACAGTATGTCCATACTTTTTACCGTATGAGTCGAATGGTCCCTATTTTCGATATGACATCGCTATCAAGGATCTAAAAACAGGTTCGCTCTTGATTTATGAAAGTACTTGCGTCAGTGTGTGTAAAAATGCAGCAACGCTTGCTTATTTTCGTGCTTTTTTCTTTGCTTCTAAAGAGAATATGTTAATTAGTTATAAAGATTCATAGCTTAGTTGTAAAGAGATCGTTGACTTGTTAGGGCTATGTCCCAGGCACTCAGAGCAGAGGGGATAAATTAAGGCCCTCAAGTTTACGAGTTGGCATTTTGAACTCCTCTCTCAACATGGATACCCTCTCACTCTATCCAATTTATTCAACACCCTACTTTCATTCAACTCCCAAAAATTTAGTTTTTATGTAAATGATCTTATTTGATTCATCCTGACTAAATATTTGCCTTTATCATATAGCTATTATCAAATTATCAAGATGCCCTATAATATAAAGGGACTAGCGAGAATTTCAATATTTTATATGTCACTAGACATGGTGATATTGAAGGTAAATTTGTAGTTTTTGCATGTAAAAGCTGTGATTTGTGAAACATGTTTTTATGGGAAAATTTATAATTGAATTCTGCGAAATGTTGTGAGGAAGCGAAAAGCGCGCTTAGTTGCCCTTATTTTTGTCAACATCTTTCTGTCAAATTAAAATGAATCCGACCTGCCAATTTATCCGAGAACTTACGTATTCGAAGCGGTGAAACTAAGAGAGAAGTTTAGGCAACTTGATAGCCAACTACGGGGAAACTACACAGAAATGAGTAGAAATCAATGCGTTTTTACTGCACAGTATTTCCTTCCCAAATATTTTGAAAAATCAGCAAATCAGGATAGAGTCCGAGAAACTATTCCCTGTTATGAGATAGAAGAGCCTCTGCGTCTTTACTTTGCCTAAAATAATCGTATTATTTTCAGGGCATGCTAATGGAACCGGACCAACTCGATAAATATTGTTCCCGGGGGTTGAATCGATCTGAGCTCATTGAAAAAGAATACCAATTGGCTCCTTTTAATGATTCCTGCCTAGAGGTAAGTAGCGCCATAATTTCGGCAGTCTGATTTTTTTCTTCACAAATTTTGAAAACAGTACTCATTAGTTCGAGGGCAAAGTATTCCCATTTCCAGTTTGAAAATGATGTGAAGGAGCAAAGTTCGTCTTTTCCCATTTCTCACACACACACATTTGATGTGTGCGTGCGTGTGAAAAAGGGAGCCATTTATTGTTCTGGAAAAAGTAGTCGGGGATCCAGCCATTCCGAATTAATGACATCTTGTTTCAAGAAATGCCATTATGCACAATTATCTCTGACAAGGAATTCACGCAGATCAACAACGAGTTTTCGGTCAATTTCAGAACTTTTTCACCCAACTCACGAATTCACTGCGACGGTTCAACCGATGGGAGGAAATCATCTACACGATCATCTACGTGATCATATCGATTCTGGCCATCATTGGAAATGGACTGGTAAGTGCTCGGAAGTAACCTATCCCCAAATTTTGGGAACAAAGTTCGCTTGGAAAGAAACTATTGTTTAGTCTAACATCTTGGAGTTTAAAAATTAAGAACGAAGAAAGTGAGTTTAGGCCAGTATCTCCATTTCTAACACTGAAAAGTAACCGTGCACCATTGTTTCACCTTTCAGATTAGGGAGCAAATAGTATTCGAAAGTTTAAAATGCCGGCTCATAGGAAGACACGGGTTTTTTCTTCTCTTGTCTCTTCATACTATTTCTTAGAAAAAACCGGTTTTTTTTTCTAGGAACCAAAATACCCCCACATCATAGATTCATTCTAGGAAACGTCAGAAAGAAATTCAATTATCCACACTCAGTTGCATAGCAATACGCTTTATAGCGATCCGTAGCAATGAAGTCATTAACCGAGCATTTATAGAAGCGGCCTTTGCCTAATTTAGTTTCTGCGCTTCTAAAAATACGCGACCGACTTCCCGATTTAGCAGACTCCCCTGCAGAGATCGGTTAAAGTTACGCAAGTATAGAATAAAGCACATTTTAACGCACTATTAATATGCCCCGAGAGCATTAATGCTAAAGTTAATCTTGGAGAATTTGCAACAAACATATTCGAGTTATTGAAAAGACGAATGCATTATCGCATCACAGATTACGAGTTCTTGTGCACGTGAAGAAAATCCGGATTAATTTATGGGCATATGAAAAATGGGTTAGAAAGTAACCACGTAATCAGCATATTTAACAAAAAAAACTGTTGAGTAATCTAGGAATTCGTACTTTTCCAACTTTATAACACATTTCTATGCAATATAATGAACCCTAGAATAGGTTTCACTAACATAAAACGAGAGAAAAGGTTATGATTTCCAGGTCGTCTGGGTCGTGCTCCGCAAAAAAGCTATGAGGACGAATCGGAACGTGCTGATCCTGAACTTGGCCTTGGCAAATCTAATGCTAGCAATTATTAACGTTCCTTTCCTCTGGTTGCCGATGATCAACTTCGAATTCGTCTACTCGCGGTTCTTCTGCAAATTCGCCAATGTCTTACCAGGCATCGTTTTTATTTTAAAACTCGACAGTGAAGTTATGGAGTAGTCTCTCAAAAATAGCATATGCTTTGAAACCTTTATTTAGACTTTTAAGCTCTCTATGACTAAGTGATTTAAGGATGCAACGTCTATTGCTCCACCCTGACTATATCCGTGATGGCCATCGATCGATATTATTCCGTCAAGAAGCTTCGCGTCCAATCTACTGGTGTCCAGTGCTTTCGCGCTTGCGGTATTTCTATCGCGATTTGGGTGGCTAGCTTCCTTCTCTCACTACCGCTACTTCTCCACTATGATACGACGATTCTCTATGTAATGAAGGTAGGAAATTTTACTTTTCTTAAAGATCTGATTTATCTGCTCCAGGACGTCGTAATCGGCAAATCGGACACTGGAATTCTTCGGTATAAGTCCTACGGATGGCGTCAGTGTCAGTTAACGTCTTCACAAGGAGGATCACTGGAACTCAACTCCAGGCATATTTCAGTAAGCTCTTCAATGAATCACGATTCTTAACATTTCCTTTGTCAGCTAACTATGGGCGCAACGCAATTAGTATTCCTCTACATCATTCCTCTTTTCGTATTGACGATCTTCAATATGAAGCTCACGAGGTTCCTCAAGACGAATGCGGACCAGATGAACAGGAATCGGGGTCAGAAGCGATCCAGCGATTCTTTATCTGTTGCCAAGAGACATTCTGAGGTACCATCTTTCTTTCAGTTTAAACCTATGCTAAGTTTCAGATAAGTAGCAAGAAAGTCTCTCTGGTGAATGGGAACAATACATTGCACTCTCCGTCTATACCAAGCGTCAAAAGTTCCATAGCGGAGAGAGCTAGTCAGAGGTAATTGCTATTTGAGATTATTTTAAATGTTTTATTCCTATTTTTAGAAGAAACAGCCGAACGACTTCCTTGCTGATAGCCATGGCAGGAAGCTACGCTCTGCTGTGGTTCCCCTACAGTGTCGTCACGCTGCTACTCGACCTGGACGTACTGTTTCATGTAGGGAGTTTTATTTCGAAAAAATTAAACTCATTTTCAGATCACTTTTGTTGTACGTAATTATATATAGATTATCATCGATTTTCGATATTTTATGTTAAAATACTCAATATTATTTTAAATAATTCTGAAAATTTGGTTATTTCAGGAAACTTACGCAACCGTTATCGATCGCATTGACCAAATGTGTAAGATGATTTCGATGCTATCGATTTGCGTTAATCCATTTTTGTACGGGTATGAAAGTTGCTAAGCATATTTTTAAGATACCAACCAAAATTTCAGGTTCCTAAATACAAACTTCCGTCACGAGTTCACTGCGATCTACTATCGGCTGGTGCGCTGTCAGCGGAAACCATTTGATGGCTCCTCCCGATATACTCACGATTTCTCATCAGTCGCATTACCTACTAGGTAAATTAAAACTCGTATTAAAAAATATATATATCGGATTGGAGATTTATGCCCACTAGCACTCTAACTGTTTAGCAAGTAGTGTAGTGAACTTATAAGGAAAGGTTTTAGGGTCGGTCTCTCTTTTTCGAATGAAACCAGGCGTACCTTATTAAATCGAACACGCTGACAACTAATACGATAAAATTAACTGTCCCGATCGAGATTTATCGCGATAAAAAAGTTATTCTGATTTTGCGAAAGGCTGAAAGAACGAAGAAAATCTGTAGAGCATCACTGCCCGCCATTCACTGCTATGCCAAATTGCATAGTCATTGCGCTATAAAAACATGACTAACTGCTCGCAAATCACGATTTTGTTTGCTTATGCAACGATTGCCTCGTTTTCGCTTCACCTTAAGTGCGAAAAAGGAGAATTGCAATTTGCGAACAGTTAGCCATGTCTTCATAGTGCAGTGAATAGCGGGCAGTGATGCTCTGCAGATGTTCTTTGCTCCTTCAGCCGTTTGCCAAAATTAACATATTTTTTTTACCGAGACCAGTCTTGACCGGAACAGCTAATTCTATCATATTCGTGATCAGCGTATTCGACTTCGTAAAGTACGCTTGGTCTCATTCGAAAAGGAGAGACCAACCCCAAAACCTTCTCTTGTTAGACGGTGTCAAATGAGATTACACCAAAGCGAGGCCTTTGTCATTCATAGGTATTGTAAATATGTGTTGAGTTAATTTGAATTGATTTATGTTACTTTATGTTATGCTTACGTTCAGATCGCCCATCTTACGTAATCCCAATATTATTATCGAACTTAGTTCGTTCGGGGACATTCCCCTCGCCGCTTCGAACGAGTCTCATAGAATGCTTTATTAGTTATATTAAATTATCGATATATCATTAGTTTATGTTATATATATAGCACTATCTATTTGGTAAACTACATTTACCTATATTTAAATATAAATGTTGATTCAGGCACAATTCACTTCACGCTAATGATCAGCTTAATTCTTCCAACGGTCTTCTATCCTCAATCAGGCAATCTTTCCGAGGATCTTTCCACCGGATGCGGTCCTCGTTTCATTCTGATGCCACTCCAGGACATAATTCGTGAGTCATCCTTCCCCGATCAGATGATAACATGCCCATGACAGTTCAGCTTTCGGTCAGACCGCTCAGGACGCGCTGCGTCGGCCGATCACTCGGAGCGAGCCGGACCAAGGGCTACGCAAGGGCATGCCTATCGGAGCGGCTCTAATCCGGGGCCCATCCCTATCGTTCAATTCAGCGATGCTCAGCAGCTGCAGCGAACCACCCTCGATCCGGACAGTTTCGAGTGCGACAGTTTCGTCTGACTCTACTTCACTCCTATAGCCTAAAACCAGTTTCTAAATTATTTTAGCTTCGCCTCTAGCTTCAATTTGAATTTGGATTTGTTAAAGTTAAATTTTATTGATATTTTGAACTAATACTACTCTCATTTTAGTCATATCAGACAAATCGATAGGTCCGAAAATCTGCTCTCATGCCCGATATTATTTAAGTCGCCACTAGTATTTAGAAATGGAACAAATTTTCCGACAATCGATTTGCCAGTCTCCCTGATATCATCTTTTCAGATCTCTTTTATTTTTTACCCTTTTTTCCCTTACTATTCTCCAGAAAAGGGGTAAAAAGTACAAGAGGCCTCTTTTCACATGGGTATATTGAATTTTTCCAAAGACTTATGCAAACGTTGGGGCAAATAACGCAGCTACGGGTAAGCGAAATTGTAAAAGTTCAGTGATTGATTGAATAAATTATTGATGTGGTCAAAACAGTCGACTTTGTCATTGAGCTAAAAATAGCCATATTAGCAGAAATCTATTGGTGGCACGTAAGTAAATTAGTAGCGAAAGAGAATTAAATGGGCTGGTAAAATCGAATGATGATGGGTGACTAGTGACTACACCCATATACAGGGGGTGCGTCGAGATACGGACGATTTTTCATCGGATAGCAATTGATTTTGTCATATAAAGAAAAAGTTCGACTAAATTTCTCACGACATTTGTATTTGAATGATTAAACTTATGAAACGTGCGGTACTTGACGCATCCTTTATTGCACAATAACACCCCGTATGTACAGGACAATGCATATGACCTTTTTCTCTTACACATATGAATCACTTGGGCCCCGCCCCCGATTTCTCCCTTACATTTTTACGCGTCCGAACTCTGAGAGAGCGGAAAAGAAAAAAAGGGAGAGGGAAAGAGAGCCAAAGAGACAAACACACACACATTGCATTGCATCGCTGCAGTCTACTGCAGTCCATAAGGCTGAGAGAGGAGAGACCCTTCTCAGACCCAGGGCCGCAAGACGGAAGACCCATTCAAATGTCCCCGAAGTGTTTCAATTTTGTTCCAACTCATATCTCCCCATTTTTAATTTTATTCCCATCTTGATGCCATTATATTTCCACTCTAATTTTCAATATGTTATTATTTTCCATCAGTAATTTATCGTCTTACTACGATTTTATTCCTAGCCAAATTATTCGCCCACTTGAATGTCTGTTAGTCTTTCAATTTTATTCCCATGTTGTTTCTAATCAAAATCTCCATCATTTGACCGGTGTACAGAAATCCGCACCCCTTTTATCCTATTTTGATAATCTCGAATGATTTTTTATCTTCGACTATTTTGAGGTACCCTAACTGCGAGCTTTGCAATTCTCCTTAACACTCCACGATATTTTCTTGCACAGATTTTCCTGCATTCTTTCTATGTGCTTTATCGTGTGATCGGGTTTTTTTTCCTGTCCTTTTCCCGCATCACATTTTTACTTCTCTTCGAGCCGGGCAGAGCACGGCTGCTTGGAATAAAGTCTTATAATCGGCCTACACCTGTTTGGCCAGCAATAGTGTACATCTACATCCAAAGAAAATTAACGCGATCTTTTCCGTGCTCGCATAACCAAAGCTCTTTGACATTATATTGCTTCTCTGAAGCGTATTGACCTTTCCTCCGTATCTTATCAATCATTCGATCTGATACGTTTTACTCGAACATCGGATTTCTTTTTCTTGCAGATATTTCAAATCCAAATGGATAATTGATGGTTAAATGAGTTACAACCACTTATTCAAGGTAATAATTCTTTTAATTGATTATTTTGCTTCCAACGCCTGAGAACACATAGTTCCCAATCGATAATAGTATTGTGATAGTTTTGTCATATCTGTGTGTGAAAGGTGCTATTCGAGCTTCTTCTTGGAGTGCTATGAGCAAGAAGTGCTCTCCTTCTCCTTCCCTTCTCAAGAGTAATCCCATTCCATTCCCTTCCATTCTTTCCGGGGGTGCTTGAAGCAAATAGAAAAAGCCCCGCGTATGTTTTCGGCTTTTGCTGTTGGTAGACAAATTACTCAATTCTATTAGAGTAAGCGAATTTTCGTGGAATGCGAGAAGGCTCTCAAGGAGGAAAAAAGATTGTTGGAATTTTGCATATCTTGATTCAATGGTCTTTTGTCTTTGACTTTCTTTATTTCTAGGGTTTATTTGAGGCCTTTGTCTTTAGATTTGGACTTAATTTTGTTTGAGCCTAGAACCAATCAATCAATTATTTCAATTGATCGAGACCTAATTCATACCTCACTTTATTGTTAGATTTCCTCCCTGCCTCTTTTGGTCACGTTCTACGTTCTCCCCATGTCCCTATTTGCCTCGATTACATTCCTTCCTCCCTTTTCCATTTCCTACCGCAATTCACAATGCAAAACGCGATGATCGATCGATTTACAGCAATCTAGTCGGAACAGCAAGAATAAAATTCTTGTGCAAATTCCTGTGTAGATTCTAATTGGGAACTTTCTGGGGACAATTTATTTTCTCAGGGGGAAATTTCACAGGACTAGAATTTTGAGCAGTAAAATTTTTTTTTTTTTTTTTTTTTTTTTTTCTTCCTAGCCTTATTATTCCCACTGGGTGGGGTCGGCTACCCTCAGCCTGTAATGGGGCAGTCGGCCTATCCTAGCCACACAGGACTAGTGGCCCGTCCCGAGGACAGACTGTTGTCGTGTGCAACAGCCGAGGGATTTTAGGCGAAGTTTTTTTCGTGGTTTTTATCCACTACCAACATTTCTTAACCCCCTTGGTTTGGGTGAGGAGCGGGGGGCGAACTTGAGCCCTAGCTGTAGGCAGTAACACACAACCACTGCGCTACGCCGCCCAATTTTGAGCAGTAAAATCAAATCGATATTTAGAACAAAGCCAGGGGAAATGCTAATATTGACAGGCGCAGCCAAGAGGCTGTCATTCAAACAGTCGAAGTTAGATTGTCGAAGCATGGAAAAACAGCAGTGAAAATGAAATGAGGGGAAAGAAGCTTGTGTTAGCAGGCAATCAATCAAAAGATACATAAGAATTTTCAAAAAATGCAATAATTTTGTGCTAAAAGCGACTTATTATATGACCATATGAATAGAAAATAAATGACTGAGGCTGGAGTGCAGAGAAAAGAATTTCTACATTGAAAGCTGGAAGAGTCGTTGCATTTCTCTAACTTCAGAAAAATATTTTTTCTTTCAGATCGTCGTGGTCGGCGACCACAACTGCGGGAAATCGTGTATTTTGCTTCGGTTCGCCGAGAACTCCTTCCGAATCGACCATATTTCCACGCTGGGAGTAGACTTCAAGTTGAAAACAATCAAGCTCGGCAGGGACAAGGCAAGTCCTTCTCAAACAGACCTAGACAGCACTTCTGTCAAACAAAAATAACTAGGAAGTAATTCACAATCGACTTCGACTATTGTCCTCGCCAGATCCATTCTCAAACATACGTCTACTTACATACATAATATACGCCTCATTGCACTCTGCCCTTATTATAGTCAGCAAAGGACCTGCAAGAGAACGCAATTATGAAATGCATATCTTTGGCTTCATATTGAGCTAATAAAAACACTTTTAGTTTCCCCGAATAAATTGAAGTCGGGTCATTACAATTATTCAAGAAATGCACTCTTGGTATAGAACTATGTCGGAGAAAATATTCTTCCTTAGCCCACACTAGGTTACTTTCTTACTAATTTTCTTTCAGGTTCGGCTTGAATTATGGGACACCGCTGGTATGGAGCGGTATCGGACGATATACAATTCTTACTATCATTCCGCCCACGGAGTTATGTGCGTTTACGACATGACGAATGAGAAGTCGTTCGAGAATTTGGAATCCTACTGGCTGAAGGAAATCAAACAACATGCCCCGCAGAACGCTGTGCTCATGTTGGTTGGAAATAAGGCTGATTTGGAAGCCGAGAGGAAGGTGATTGTGATTTTTGATAGTAAAACAATTCATATCTCTCCAGGTCGACTTTGATCGAGCTGAAAAACTCGCCACTAGACTAGGTGTATCACTTTACGAGGTCTCTGCTAAAACGGGTACATTTTCACGAACTTAAAAATATTTCTAGATTTCCAAATTCAGGTATAAATTGTGAAGAAGCATTTCATACGCTGGCTGCCGCAATGCGGGAACGAGTCTGTGCCGCTAACCTCTATTCCGATGATTCTGAAGACGCTGAGGTCTGAAAGCGTTTACGATACCTAGATTTAAATCGAGGATTTAGGAGTACGCCTCTGCGTTCCATGTGGATGGCGTCATCGGCAACGACAAGAAATCGAATCGTCTATCGTCTTGTTGCAATTCGCCCCCCGAACCTGCTTTTGTTTGATGTTTTATTTTTTATCAAATGAGCCCAAGTATCTTTCTCTCTTCGATTGGTAAAAGGAGCAAAGGCTCTTCCATTCTTTAGGATAAAGTTCCTGCATTTTTGCACTGTAGCCCGAAAATCGCTTGAAAGAAGGAACTTTGGCTCATTTGATCAGAATTTTTTCTTCATATCTTCAATGTTTGCGTTCACTTGATCAAATCAAATCGTAAAAGAGCCTTTATACGGTAACCGTCTGCCTTAACCCATCCAAAGATTGCTTCTCAGGCCTTCTCTCATAATTCATAATTTCAGTTTATATTTCACATACTGCAATTATCATATTGAGTGCTAGCTTCGTATTTTCTTTCAACATTGATGGCCATCACTTTGTAAACCCTCCTAAGTGGCTTTAAAAATGATATTTTGCATAAAACTATGAAATAAATTTATTTGAACATCTATTTTTGGCAATAAATAAGACAACCCAATTATGCGCACCAAGATAGCCCATAAATGAAAAAAGAAATAAATTATGATATTATGCATAGATTAACAAGTCTAATGATAGAGATATGATTGATTACGTGGCCTGAGCCTTGATAGCCTTCAATATTTCGTCGTACTTTACTGGGAGACCTAATTCTGACAGAGTTTTCAGGTTCGTTTGCATTGGAGCGCATATTATCTAAATTTAAATAAGTTTTAAAAATTAAAAATTTAAAAATCAAACCTCCAATCTTTCTGCCAAAGTGCCTATCGCCTGCCTGACATTTCCAGTGTACAAATGGAGAATCGCCATAGCGTTATATGCCTGAGAATATAGCTACATAAAAATGTATTTTATAAAAAACAAATCATGCCTTTCTATTCAAATCGATCGGTAAACTGGAACTCAAGTTTAATCTTTGTAGATAAACCTGAGCATGAGGGTAAGCTCCGTGGAACATCGTACGATAACATCTAAGTTCAACAACTTAATTTAATAAAATAAATATAAATACTTGTGCAATAATAGTCGATCACATGGGAATTTCGCTGATTCGTCCAAATATTTCGTGGCCGCTCTTTCATCTCCAGCAAAAATAGCCATTCTAAGCATAGCTCGACTTAGTTCGGCCTTTTCTTCATTTTCTGAATTTCTCCTGATATTTTCCATCACATCCATGGACTTTTCGTATTCCTGAATTGAAATATGCTAGTTTTTAAAATCAATTATTCATACCCCAATATTATAGAGCACTTTCGAGTGTAATGTCTTTACCGTATCTAGCCTCTTCTTCCAGTCATCAATATGACCAGGGGATTTCATGTCATAAGTTATCTAAATATAATTTTTATATTAAAATAATTATATTTTTAGAATACTCTTTCAACATCCCCCTCTAATTTCTTGATTCTAGCAATCGCCTTCCAAGGAAATGGAGTGAATCTTAGAATCTCAGCGTGGATAAGTCTCATTGCGAAAGGTATCATGCTTCCTGAAAATCAACCTTGTCTTATATTTAAAATAATGATTAACCTAATTTGTTCGGATCTTTATATTGGAAATATAGATCCGGAGCGTCCAATTCGTCGAAAGCCAACATTTCCTCTACCAATTGGTTATGCATTTTCAAAGACATCATAAGTTGAAATCTAATTGACCAAATCTGAAATATCTATTACATTTCAAAAAGGTTTGAAATAATACCTGCAAAATAAGCGCATTAATCTGTGAGGGTTGTCCATTCTGGCCGAATCCTTGGCCCACTTGTTTCAGAATGTGAGAAGTCGCATTAAATGCATATTCCAGAGCACATTTCGTCTATTTTTTTTTTGTAATAATATTGATATTTCAATTTTTTTACAATAAGTTGCCTAAGTCCTTCTAGATTCCTCTGTTCATCTATTGAATTGAAATATGTTTCATATATTTTCTGTAAATCCTTGTCAATATTGGGGACGTCTATTTGATGTTCATTTTTAATGCCAGGCATTGTATACTGAATATCACCACGTTTATCATGATTTATTGCCTAAAGTTTTATTTCTTTTAAGTTAATTTTAATATTTCATACCTTCAATCTAGTCGATTCCGGCCAAATTAATAAATAGTCCTTCGACATTGTTATAAATTCATCTAAATATATATATATATATATATATATATATTCAAGTGTCTACGATTAAAATTTGAAAGATATTTCAGTGCTTCGGACACTTATTCTTAAAGAAAAGTTTATTCTAAGTAGCACGAATGATTTACTTCATTAAGATAGGAAAATACTTCACCCAAATAATAAATAAGCTCACAGATAGGTTCGATTCCATATATAAGCGTAGCAGCACAGAATACTAATAAATACTTGTAAATGGACAGTGATGAAGTGATAAAGCGAGAAAAGTCAGATGGGAATGCAAATTATGTTGATTTGAGATACAATCATAGCAGATTTAGGAATAACAAAGACTAGGAATGGGATTAATTAGTTTCATTCAACTCACAACCAGGGAAATGCAAAGTTTAACAAGTATAATATGCCTTAATAGATATCATAAGCAATAAATTAAATAATAATAACAACAGGGAAATATGAAACTTAAGCAACAAGGGCTTGGATTTCTGGGTCTTCGGTGCATTTGGATAGCTCAGTACCATCGGGAGCTTTCTGGGCCTTGTTGGCGCCCTGAAAATAAAAATGACAATGTATTCTAGCGAACTCGATACACTCTTTAATATCCACATACTCTTCCTATTGTCCTCGAGATGAGCCTTTCATATGCACTCTGCATCCATAGCCTGCGAGACGTACGCATCGAGACTAGAGGGAAATAAGTGAGAGAGCAAAAACGAGCAGGCACATAAGTTAAGGCTCGCGGGTGCCTCTTGCCCCCCTTTCTTTGCAAGGGTTCATCTCGGAGACAATGGAAAATATTTAGAGTATTTTACTTCAGGAGTATCACCCTTTTACCCCTTAACTACTCACTATGTTAGGATAATTTATTTCATACTATCCTGTTTCGTATTTCAACTTTACCTACCTTCGAAATTAGGTACTGCACGATGTCCTTGTGATTCTCCCAGACAGCCGTCACTAACGGGGTCAGGCCATACTTGTCAGCTTCATCCACAGCGGCTCCATTCTCCACGCAGAATTTGACGATGTCCAACTGGCCGTAGTCCGACGCGATGTGGATCGCTTTTCGACCATTTAGTATCTCTTCGCTGACCTTTCCCTTCTGAAATTTATTTGTTTAAATTTTGAAAGGCAAACCGGGATCTCGCAACTTGAACAAACAATAAGCGAATGATTAAACGTTTCTCTGTAATCTTCTATTCCAGCAGACCGTCATGTTAAGAGTTCGCGAGATTTAAAATTATTAATTGATTTTTTTACCAGCTGTTCCTTGATGAAATCGAGCTCCCCATTTTGTATGGCCCAGGCGATCTTTTGCGCGGCAGCGCTCTCCAACACCGACGACATTCCTTTGGTCTGAAAATTCAATTTTTCCAAAATTTTTAAAAAGCCTAAATATTCCAGGGCCATGGACCCCTTTTACAAATTTCCAATATTATTTCTGTAAAAAATTTATGCATATTAAAATCTTTAAAAAATGATAACAATGATGTATTTAAAGCATGCTTAGAAGGGTTAAAATTTTAAAATGTTATGTGGGAAGGCATTCGTTTCACTCGGCTCCTAAGAACAGAAGAGTTTACGGTTAAAGGTAATAATATGCTCTGAAACGTGAATATATGAAATTTAGAGCAGAAAAGAGGTACGCAAACGTGAGACGCTGGCTAGAAGACATGAGGACTATAAAAATATGATAGGGTTCCATTGTTCATCAGAAATTTTAGCTATCGAAACTTCAAAAATATTTGAGTCTCTGCAAAGCTGCAGAGTATAGTGGGTGGAATCTACTCTTCCTTTCCGCTTTTAAAAATAGAAGGAGAGCAAGATCACGCTAGCAAAACTGCAAAATTAGCAGAAATCAATAAAATAGGAATAAATATGAATATCGATGCATAGATTTACCCTACTTGGAGATTTTAAAGGCATTTAAATAAAAACTAGCAAAAATTACTGCTAAAATCGAGATGAAATGGCAAGACATCTAGAGGGCGAAAATAAATGAATGAAAATGCATCGGATTATCACAAACCAATGAGACGAAGAAGAAGATTATTGAAATTGCTGAGGATAAAATATGACATTGTGCAGGAAAAATCAAAAGTGAGTTAATGGTAAAATTTTTTTTTTTAAATTCGAGGCTAAAATAAATGCTATTGTCTCCTAGTCGACATTATAATCGTTGTGGCATCGTTTCCGCCGTTTCCTCTGCGCATCTGTAAGTTTTCTATTAAAAGTAAATCGACGCTAGAGTTAGAGGGCGCAAGTGAAATTTCCCTCCTTGACTTTGTCTTCATCGAGTGGAAGGGACTTGCGCTCTCTAGCTAGATGCAGAGAAATAGGTTTTCATGTTGAAGTATGGAAGAGTTCCTGCACTCCCTCTGCGTTCTCTGCCTTTTCCTACCTTTCTTCTTGACGTATCTTCAGTCTCGTCCATGTCTCCGTTCACGGCAGCGTTTGATGCCCAAGAAGTCGTCCTCGACATGCTTTCTTCCTCGTCTTCAAAATCGTCGTCCATAAATTCCTCGGTTGATTTGGATCTCGATCGTTTCCGCTTTCCTCGAGGATTATTGTATCTCTTCTCGGACAATTCATTGTTCAAAGAAGACGAAGAACAAGGCTGCAGGGCCGCTTCGTCTGAAAAGAAATGGACATTCCTTAAGATTTATTTCAACCTACTGTGTAAGAGATAGTTCCCATTTGTGAGCCAGCTCGGCACAAGTTTCGGCTTTTTGATTTGATTCCCAAGAAATATGAAAGCCATCAGACCGATTTGATTGCCGACGAACAGCGTCTTGTTCATATCTTCGTTGTAGCTCTTTTTCAGCGACTCCTTCAGTTGATTCGTCGTGGCTCCAATAGTTTGCACGAGCAGGTCCATTCTGGAAATTCGATTAAAATTTTGTTTAAAGATCAAATAGTTCACCTCTCCCGCCAGTGTTTCTCCTTCCTTTCGATAATTGAATACGTTTCCGGAACATTCTCGATCAGATTGTGCATCACAAACATGGCAGGTTCCGTATCTATCAGATTCAAGTTGGCCTGTCCCTGACCTGTTGAAGCATTGATTTTGAAGTCGTCGATATCCGGGCAGTGGGTCCAAATTTTGTCGAAAACCGCCGCCACGAATTTTTCATTCGACGTCTTCACATAGTCTTGACCGTGAGAGAGGGTGGCAAGGGCCTGAAAATCGATTTTAAAAGTTATTTTAAGATAAAAAAAACCTTGAAAAATATCCTCTGCTGCTCCTTACTCATCTCATCAAGCAAGTCCAAACAATCTCTGAGCATGAAGTTTACGGTATTCTTGCGACTTTCCTGATGCTCCTCGGTTTCGGCATTTATCAGCTAAATTAGTATAATTAATCTTAAATATCTCAAATATTTTTCTACAGTATGAGCTACAGCAAGCCTGTCAAGTTGGTCCAGCATTTCATCCATGTCATCCAGCTGGAAGATCAATTTTAAGAATCGGAAGAAAATAATCTGAAACTCACGAAAATCTCGTCCAGCGGAATCGATTGAATCACCCTTTCGGCGATCGATATCACTTCAACCCTTCTCAAGTCCATTTTCGAAACGACAAATTCACTAATGAACTTGGCGCCGAGGGTGGAGGATTTGAATAACTGAAAATAAAGTTTATTTAAAATAGTTGAAATAAAACTCACCTTAGTCATTATATTCAAAAGCGGTTTCTTCAAGGCTGCTCGGCTCTTTCTCGGAGTTTGGTGGATTTTATCGCATATTAGATGTAGGAGTTCTTGGGTGCTGAAATATTTCCGATGAGAAGATTTACACTTAAAGGGGCAGGCATTACCTGAAATTGTCATTCTCTAGTGCATTGTCCAGGGCTTCAAGACATCGAGGGAAATTGATAAATTGGCTTTTGTTGATGAGCTTCAGAAGTTCGGAGCTCTCTTTGTTACTGACGTCATCTATCATCTAAATATTTTAATTTAAAATAAAATAAATTGTAATTCAAAGAATTACTTTAACATATAGTTCGGTGTTCTGATTCTTTATCTTCTCAGTGAAAGTGTAGTTTCCTTTCGTTTTGTCCTCGAAGAACGACAAAATGTTCATTCGTTCTCGAACTGGGCAATCATGTTGAGCCGCGTTAAACATGGCGCAGATTGTTTCTAAAATATCATGAATAACTGAATTCGATATTCTAAAGGAATGCTTACGCTCTCCATTGATTTCCATCAAGCTTTGCAAGGAAGCTTTGGCTAGATTCACTTCCGTAGAATCCTTCCAAGGCAAGACCTGAGCAAGGACCTCCACCACCGGAATAATATATTTTCCGTTCTTGCAAATAATCGGCAGCGATTTTATGACTAATTTACGGATCTAAAATGTAAAAAGTAATGTTAAAAACTCAATAGACAAATAAAGTTATACATCCGAATCCTTTTCGCCCAAAAACGAATAAATTTGCTTCTGGAGCTCCTCGTTTTTCGATTGGTCTTCTTTCCGAGTGAAAAATGAATGGAAGTGACTGAATTTATCGATCTTCTTAAATAAAAAAAGTACAAAGTGCAAATTACCGAAACAGCATCTGAATCGCACAGAGTCGCTCCTGCTTGGTACCATGCTTCGCAGCGTCCAAGAAAATCTCGAGTTTAGCGGTGTCCTTAAAATATTTTTTTCTAGAAATTAGTATGAAAAAAGAAGTTGTTTTATCTTAACCAGTAGACTATTCTCTGAAAAAATATTATAAATTTTCGCCACCTTAATCGAGGATTTGTCCAACTCCTCGCAAACCTCGTACAACCGACTCAACTCATCGTCGGTTTCCATATTCCAAAAATGATCTGAAATCGAAATTTTCCGAAAAGTAGAGAAAGTGAGAAGAATAACGAGTTTCAATGAGAACTGCTAAATTATTCATGCAAAATACCCGTTCACACTCAGTGGTGATTCAATAATCGGCTGATAAAATCGCTCGAATGAAACAAACAAGTTGAAAATGGCAAATAAACGCTCAACATCTCATGTTTGGAAGACAGAAATTGGAACAGCTGGATAAAAACTCCCAATTTAGACGGAGTTTTATGATCCTTACAAAGATTTTCGAGTTTGCGAAATAACGCATGACAAAGATAATCTTGGGGATTTATGGGTATGTCGATATTCGTTCTACTTCAAGTTTCCTAAAAATTTGAACTTCGGATCAGGTTTAAAACTGGACTAAATTGTGAGAACAAATGATGAAACAACGCATAATATGGATACTCCGTAGGGTTTTCTGGAATATGAGTATACAAATGTAGTTCTCTCGCTACTATCATCGATTGTTTCCGGATTTGGGAGCAAAATGTTCCATACTAAAATTGTACAATGAGAGATGAAGCAACACATGATAATGTCTAATCCCGAGGATTTTCGTATCTGTCGATAGTCGTTAGTGTCTGACAATCGATAGACGAAATGTGAAGGGGGAAGGGGGAGGAAAACAAGAAAAGAGGGAAAGAAAGAGGGTCGCTCTCTGCACTGTGTAGACATGTTCTTTGGCGAGAACAACGACAGACAAGATAGGCAAAGAGAAACAAAATAACTGCAATTAGATGGCGACGATAATTATACTATAGAAGAGGGACGTTTGAGTCGGAATTTCGAAATTTCGGGGTCAGAGTTGAAACTTTCCTGATCTCGGAGTCCAAGTTCAACTCTGAACTTCCCTACTTTCGTATCAATTCCTAACAGCTATGACAACTTTCCTAAATGACAATTCTTCTCCAGAAATTCCTCTTCTTATATTCAGAAAAGAATTGTGAATATTTATCATTGGAGCACATTTATCGATATGTATATTTTTTAGAAATATATTCGTACATTTGTATTCTGTATTTTTGATATTCAATCTTGTCACTTTCGAGTAGAAACGACAGCTGATACTTGGTATAGTGATAAAGATAAGGGCGATACATCTTTTTGCACTTGCTTTCTTTCACAGATTCGACAAATCGATAATTCGCATTACTTCTTCTCCTATTCTGTTTGGTTTGACTACACTCTCCACCACCACGCCCTTTCACATACATTTCTCCTCCCTTTTAGGACTATTTGTATATTCTTGGGCCCTTGGGGAAACGTCCTCATGTACACATATTGATTCAAGTATCATCATCTACATCCTTTATAAACTCACGCTTTTTTAAATGCATCTGTTGTTACTCTAAAATGCATTCCTGAAAATCTGCTCCATTTTACATATATTAGTATTCATTGGTGCATAATTTGCACATTGGTTGGTGGGAGCCATAACTATAAATGTTTTCTTCTTCTATTTTTTAGCTACGAAAAATTCTGTCTGAACCGATGATTTTATTATCATTTTTATTTGAACAAATTTGCGGGTGTTTTTTCCCTAATACCTGAACCTTCCAGGCCCTGATTTGTGGATGTGGTGACTGACGAGCGATGCTTCAGCGGACATGTGACTACATCGACAGGAAGATCGAGGAGGGCTACTGCAATCGGTACGCCGCTTTTCTGAACGGGTTCATCAAGCGACTGGGATGCGTGAGTATTTATTTTATAGCGTCATTTATTATAATTACAAAGTATTTTCAAAACAATAGTTCGTCCACGAGAATACTGAAATAAAATTTAGCTCATCGATGGCAAAATTTCGTCCAGATACAATTTTTTACATTAGACGTGACATAAAAAAGTTGGCATTTATTTATTAAAAATAATAATGTCATTGGCTAAACTATTAATGTGTTTAGTCTTATATTTTAGCTTCTTGTCTATCTCGTTTACGTGATCTCAACGTTCATTGCATTCACCGCGTTTGCCATTATTTTGCCCTACGAACAAATGTAGGTTCAATATGTTTTATTATGTTTAATATATCATAAAGCATTTAGATACAAATCTTCATATTTATGTGGTATTTTATTCGTATTTGGAGTCTACATATTCGTCATGATCGAATACCATTATTACAAGGCCAGAACGTTGCCTCCGATACCCCAACCCGGAGTATATATTTCTTTTAAATATGACATAAATATAAATTTGTATCAGAAAGAAGGCGACCGTTTCTGTGAGCGTTGTAACTATTGGAAGAACGATCGGACGCATCACTGTGGCGTTTGTAACAAATGCATTATGGGAATGGATCATCACTGTAAGCTACATAAAGAATCTGATCCATGGTTAAATATTATATAGCATTTAATATTAGAACAGATTTTAAATTTATTTACATAATTTATCCAAAAAGTATACGTAAAATCGCTTTTTAAAAACTGACAGATACATTATACCTGAATTATTCTGGTTCAAATTTTTTCACCGATTTTCTCTTATATATTATCCATCGTATATTCTTGGAGTTTCAATTCAATTCGGTTTACTATATGGTTTTTTTTTTGCGAATTTTTTTTCAGAATAAACCAATATGGTATTTTGATAATCTAATAATGATATTATCATGACATGTTATCAGTTCTCTTATAGGTTAGCTATGTACAGAAATGTGAATTTTTGAAGAAGCTTTACTTAACATCCTGGATCAATTACTATAGTTAAAGATAACTTTTAGATAAAAAAAATTAGCAGAAACCATACAGTAAATAGAACCGGGCTGAAATTCCATGGATATATACGGAAAGACTTGTGAAAAATTTGAGCTGGAATGATTCAGATATAATGTACCTGCCAGTCTTTAAAAGCGATTTTGCATATACCTCTTTGGCAGACTGTATATTAAATATTTAGGTATATGGATAAATACATGCGTTGGCTCCCACAATCATAGGCATTTCTTCCTATTCATATGCAGCTTAACAATAGCTACTTTGACTATCCTAGTGGCTGGGTTTAATACCGCTTATGATCACGTATTTGAGGTATATTTAAAAGATTTAAAAATATATATGTATGCATAAAAAGGCAATTACTAAATGACGACCTGGCGACCCCTACAGTTAGAGGAAGGGTAGAGTAGGATTCAATAGTATGAGAAAAGAACGATGTCGCCAGGTCGTCATTTAGCTGTTGTCACATAAAAATTTAGTACTTTAACGAGCACAACTTCTGCGCAGTCAACCTAGCATTTGCTCCATTACAGGGCTATATTTGTGAATATGGTCGTACGTTATTTTTTTTAATTCAAAATTAAATATGTTTCAGAGCTTGCCCGAAACTTTGTGATATTTTGCTATTTCCTTAGTGGATTGTTATTTTTACTAGTCGGAGGTTTATCGTTGTGGAATGTGTACTTAATCAGTCAAGGATTTACTTATATTGATTACTTGGTAACAATCTTTTTCAAAAATAGTTTTAGTATAAATATATTCAGAGGCATACCGATTTCAAGCACGTCCCTGGATATAAAAATCATATGAACAAGGGGTTCAAGGAAAACTGGACGAATTTCCTGGGACTTAGAAGAAATCGACATTTTTGGAGTCATGTTTTGCTTCCCTCAAGTCACCCCCCAATAGTCTACGACAGTCTGGGTCGATTAGAAACCTATGATAAAGCCTATGATATTGTATGACTTTCTAGAAACTTGTTAGGGCAGTTTATATTTCGCTAATTTATCCCAATCCGCTTATTACGAGTCTGAAATATCAAATCGAATGTCTAAGAAAGGTCTAATCTTTTGAATATCAATCTAAACGTACTTAAGGTTCTCACACTGTGATATCGTGTCATGTAATTACTGAAAAGATGCTAATTTTAAATAAAGATATTTTGAAATAGCATTTAATTGTAGATTTTAGCCCTCTAGTTCCCCTTTCGAAATTTTCCTCGTTCCTAACAGATGGTCAATTTCTTTGCAAAATACGTCTCGTTTTATGATCATCGTTTCAGCCTCTTTTCCGTTGAGATAACGTACATCTTCCAAACATATCATTATTGTACTGGTGGTACCACAAGATTTTATAAGTATTTTCCTTCTAAATTTGTATTCCCAGTTCTGGGAACGAATTGTTCCCCAAGCTTGTAATGATCTAAACATATCATTATTAGGAGCTTGATGATTTCGCAGAAATGTGCTTATTTCGTGCCAAGCTCTACTCATCTGCTTCATTACCCTTTCCAAGCCAATCCAATCTTTTGCTCTCTTCCCTCGAATAAATTATCCGTTCCCCCGATCTGCTTGTCTGGCAATCTCTCCAATTCTCATTGTCTCTCGAATTCACTCGAAATTGGCCATCTTTGCATACGGCTTTCAGAATATGTTACCATTTTATTTCCTCCTTCTCGTTGTTGCAAAGTGTTGATTTTTCAAACACTTCCAGAAATGTTCATTCATCCTTTCATCACTGACAATGCTCAAGTCGGCGAAGGTTACGAAATAGTCTCTTTTATTTTTTTTTTTACAAATTATAATATTTTCACTGAAAACAAAGGCTATAACTCTTGGAACAAATTATTCCTAGATTCTTGATGTTCTCTTAAGAATCCCTACAATGAACCAGAGTATCATCAGATCATCTCCACTTCATTTCACAATCTCTTGTGCCTGTTCTCTCCTCTTCATATCTCCTTCCCGGGAAGAACCTACTCATTTTGGGAACAAATTGCTCTCGAGTTCTTGATATCTTGCTGCGAATCCTTATAGTGAACAGAGTACCATCAGATCATCTTCACTTCATTTCCCAATTCCTTGTGTTTGGCAGTGTCCTGTCCCCTCCTCTTCTCTGGTCAGAGCCTCATCCCTTCTTCTATTTATCCAAAGGATATCCTCGTTCCTCTCTCCATTCCTGCGACCAAAATCGGTCATAAATCCTCTCCTCTCGTTTCGTGAAAAGCTGTCCTCCGAACCTATTCCCGATTGTGCTCTTTTCATCTTCACGTTCAAAATGTCGCGAAATTAAAAATTTCCGAGAAAATAGGGTCGACGTTATCTTCTATGGCTTCCTCGTCGCCGATATTGGAATTTTACCGTAGAGTTTTCAGTTTTTGGCAAAATTACACACCTTTGGCAAAAAAATGTAGCCAGCACAATCTTTTATCTTTGAAAATTGCCCAATCAAAGATTCTATTCTTCGGGATAAAAGTGAAAATTAGGAGAAAGGCTTGGAGAATAAAAGGGAATGTGGCACGAGCGTCCTGACTGGCTTATTACATTTGCATACGCACTCGCCACAAGGGCTCTCTTGAGCCATTGAGTCGAAGAATGCATTTGTGCAGTGTGTTCTCCTGCGCATTTCAGACTCAATTTATATATTAGTTAATTTTGTAGTCAGGATTACTTTACTTCGACGGATGAATACTTTCCTTTAAAAATTATTTTTCCAACTCGTTTTGAAAGTCAAGTACTCAATCATTAATATCCATACTACTATATCAATACTTTATCTCCGCATTTCGTGCATGCTACGTCAAATTTTCGGGAATTTCCTAAGCTCTGAAACTCGGGACAAAGTTGGCGTTATCTAAAAAAAAAACAATTATTCCATCTTTGATGTAGGATTCTTTGCTTTATAGATACTATTTGGATGCAAAATTTGCACGATTAAAGTGTTCATGATTTTGACGCAAGTTATCTATTCAAGCCTACGCGCAATTAGAATGGTGTGTACTTCTTGAATAGGCTGGAATTTTATTAATCACGCGGCGAGATGCCATTGAATTGGCAGTGTTTTGTTCGTGGTCACCACATCTGTTTTCAATGAACCATTTCATAGCCCACCCCACATTCGCTTCTATAAACTCAGCGAAAGGAAAGAACTGACTTTGCCTCCGAAATCCGGTCATTAAATCTGAGCCAGACTCATTTTATATGGGTGACTCCAATTAAAATCGGCTTATATTCTGCAGAGTCCTAGTTTCTTTCGACCAGTAATAAATACTACTTATTGTGAATTTAGTACTGATATTAATAAGATCTGTACCCAAATTCTAATAAAATGCTTCACGAGTTTCTAAGCACAAGTTTCTTTATCTTAAGCCGCATTACTTTTATGAACGACCGTCTTTCAACTTCTGTAAAGTATAAACATCTTCTATATAAATAATTAACATTCACCGAATCACGACATCGGTAATAATTTCGCGAAAATTTATTTGCATTCGCTCCTTTCATCTCGAGCAGCAAACTTGTTGAGATGCATAATTTCGCGCGGGTGTATCTTCTTCAGGGAATATTTGAGTAGAGGCTTCGTTCCTAACGCTTCAAATGAGCTGCCAATCTCTTCTCATATCCAACTCATTCCTCAGGATTCGGAAACCTGATGTTCGCATCTTATTGAATGACATATAAATTTTCCGAACTTCAGAAATGACAGCACTTTCAGCGACATGCTCGGTTTATTATCTGTTGGTTTGTTGATATGTCTGGCTAGGAGATTTTCAAGCAATCAAAAAGTGAACTTTTTTCGAATGCCCTTAAATTTCTTCGAAAAATGTGATCATCCCCTGGGTCGCAACATAAAATTCCATCCAATTGAATTTTCCTCTCCCGATATTTGGCGGCGGTACCCTCGGCGCAGTCAGTCACATTTGGTAATTGCGTGCAGAGTCCTCACTCGCTTCCAAGGCTAGTTGCTAATGATGCAATGTTCTATTTCTCTGAACTCGTTCTCTCATCAATTTCTGTCAGAAGCAATGAATCTCCTCCCTCTACATGTTCAGGCCCTCATATCTTGCATAACTTCATTAGTTTCATAAGTGGTATGATAAAGTTACAAGGTTAAGGCCATGTTAAAAAAGACGCATTGTATTGTCATTGGTTCTTCAAGAAGAACTATATCTATTCCTTTTACTTTTCTTCTTCATCGCTTAATTTCTTTAGTTTAATAACTATTTTCATCAAGAAAGACATTTCTACTTGAAATTCTTTCCAAGTTCGAAATCGCGTTCGTTTAGCCTTAAATTTTCATATGTTATATTTCGAATCTGACCTCTCGTCATATGCTCTGCATTTCAGCATATTGCACAGGAGCGCATTTTCTGGGTCGTCAACCGCGAAAGGACATGGGACTCATCGAAGTGGCAAACATGAATGGGGCTGTGAAGCCGGCGGTGAATGGGTGCGGAAACGGGATTGGCACGAGTCGCAGCAACAGTTTATGCGAAAGGAAACCACGGCAAACTCAGGTAGGAATCTGGGGTTTCCAATTTACCCTTCAACTTCAACTTCGTGATCTTCAATTTGTGCTTTAGAGTAGTCGCTTTGCAAGTTCTCAGGCCCTTCGTGAGATATCGTGCTCTTTTAATTTCGAAAAGCACACCATCACCAATAATAAATGGGTTCCCAATTTAGCCACACGCGAAAAAAAAAACAGCTCGAACATGAATTTCTCGCGTCTAAATTAGGCAGGCGCAAAACCCCTGTGCCGAGTGATGGGAGATCACAGCGCCAGGCGGATGTAATCGGATAAGGACTTGAGACGAGAAGAACTAGGGGACTTGCTTGTGAGCGAGAAAGGGCAGAGCCTGGGAAAGCGCGGCGCTGTGTCTCCCAGATTTTGGTCCAACTTTTGTGTTTCGCCTTCTTCCGGTTGTTCCATTCTTTGAAGCAGCAAATTTCAGTTTGTTCTGGTGGAAAAGCGACCCTTTGTCGGTTTCGAGGAGCGAGAAGAGATCATCAATCGTGTTGGATCAACCAGATCCACGAAGTCCCTGACCAGACAGAGGCGCATCAACGAGGACGAAGAAGTGGTGAGTATCTTTGATCGAATTATCTCTCTTCTTCGTCCATAATTTTCGTACGAGCTAAAATCTGATCGATAAATTGGGTTAGGGTGCAGAGAAAATTCTCTTCATGGTAGAATATGAGAGAGCATTCCCGCGTCCCTACACTCTTTTGACATATGTGCAAAATAATAGTTCATCGCTAGCTATTTTAGTCTGTTCTGTTCTTTCTGATGGCAAAATAATATATCCATTACTGCAAGTTCATGTTCATTCATCGAGCGAGTACTCATTTTTCATGTCTGCACGATTCTCCATCCAATATGTTCTCTATCCTCCTCACCTAATTTGCTCTCTTGCCCCGAGTTTTTGTGCTTGTTCGCTATTTTTATTTTCGCCGCTGCAGCCGCTGGAATTCTCTTTGGAATAATTATAGTCTCAGCGCTGCTGCGTGACTTGCGCGTCAACAATAATACTATTTGTAACGCGTTGATATATTTGTGACAAGATGCCCATCTTTGGAAAGATGTTATTTTCCAAGTATCAGGTATTGACTAAATATTTTCTTTGTCTTTAATAATAGCATTATCTTTGACTTAGTCTTTCTCAATTATTGCATCTTCGACTTTTAAATCCACCAAATTTAGCCCCATGTTCACTATTCTATGACCTCAAGTATTGCTTCTCTAGCGGACGGCGCTTCAGGAGCCACAAGTTTCTCCAACACTCCTATTGGCGATGTAAATATGAACACTACCGAGGTCTTCAGTAGATAAATTTAAAAATCAACTTTTTTTTTTTTTTTGCTAATTTAGCACAAAGAAAATATCGACGAGGACAAGGACATGCAGAATAACGGCTTAATTCGAAGGACGACTTGGCTGTTGTCCGGGAAAAATAACAAAAATAGCGTTCACTGTCCAAACGAAGAAAAGCACCGAAGCCTTATGTCCGTTGGCAGGACTTTGCAGAGGACAGGTCTTTGCGTTTTGCAAGAGTTTGCAAAATTTTCGAGATTTTAGGCTCTCAGATAAAAACGAAACGGGGAAACCTATTGTATTTCTTTCTACTCTCGCTGTACACTTTCGGAGGGGCTTATTTGTTCCAATACCTAGACGGAGAGCACGACGATCAATTGATAAGAGAATATAAAATGAGGTAATATAGCAAGTTTCTCAACACTTTTCTAAGTCTATTATTCTAAAATGTCATGTCATTCCTAAAATTCTTTTCTCTTCTTAAATTCATGCGTAGTTGTGATTCGCGTGACGCTTAGTTTCTTTTTTCAGATGCGACTCCGGAAATCGGGATGAGAAATTAATTAGTCTGCAGCGCGCGCACTGCTCGCAGAACAACTCGCTACGATGTTTCGACGAAATGCGCAATTACTTGGAGCAGGTCGAGAGTTGTTACAGGAGGTATGTGAGAAATGATAATTGGGAACGTTTTTTTTTCCACAACCTGGGAAGTTCAATAGACTCAAAAACGATTTATTCCCAGATCTTTCAAGAAAATGCTCCCAATAAAAAATTTCATTAAATTTGAAAAAGATTCGACTCAGATGGCACGCCGCCAACAAAACGATATCTCATTCTCTGAGTGAATTCAAAAATGCTCTAGTCTATGCATTTTCAATTTACACAACTATTGGATACGGAACAATTGTGGCTGATACTACTGCCTGTAGGGCTGCAACTGTTTTATACGGGATTATAGGTATTTTTATCTCAACTAAATCAATAATTAGAGCTAGTGCAGAGAAGAACTCTTCTCATGACATAATAGACTTATATGCGTTAAAGCACTTTTAAAAATAGGCTTGAGTTATTTTGTCAAAACAGCATCATCAAATTAACTCTGCTGCTTTATTATTTTTTCGGCCTTTTCAGGAATTCCTCTGTTTTTTGCCTTTGTCAAGGAAGCGGGCATCGCGTTCCGACAAATTTTCATTGCCATTTTCAACCGACTCGGCACGTGGTGCAAGAAGAGCTGTTGCGAAAGACGGAGCGGTATGAAAATATTGAACTATAAATAAAACGACTTAAAGATATAAGCTGCTAGTAAGCGTCATACGAAGTGGTGCGGTGAAGCCGAGGGATGATTTTCCTTAACCAAAATATTTTCCGTTTTGTTTTCGAAGTTTTCAAAAACTATGAATAGCGAAATATTTTCAGTTATATCCCTGGAGATCGAGCAGCTGAGTGGAAGCACTAGCAAGGAGAATACGGTGTCGCCTGTTTTGGAAAGAAGTACGTAGAAATAGGATCATATTCTAAGAAATATATGATATCTAAGGAATTAATTAACAGCGAGCACCATGCAGCTCCAGATTGACGTCATGACAAATAATATATTAAGGAGTTTATTTTCAGAATATCTCGATATTGCTCAACCAGTGATAACCATATCTGAATTGGAATGCCAGAAGCGTGCTCGATTTCATCGGCGATTAAGCTCAACGTCTATGTTTGGACGGTTGCATTTGAGTGAGCAAAGACGGGTCTTCGCAGCAGGTAACCTTATCTTTATTCTAGTGGCATTCAAAGAATAGCTATTTTCAGGTGTAATCGTACTAATCGTCTACCTGTTGCTTTGTTCTTTCGTACTAACGTTTACTACCGAGTTCGACTATTTCACTAGTCTATACTTCATATTCAATTCCATAGCCTTGATCGGCTTCGGAGATGTATTCCCCAGAGAGCCCACTGTCGTTCTGTACAATGCGATATTTATTATCATCGGTATATTTTATACTCTAAATTTCAAACTATAATCGGTTTCAGGAGTTGTTCTGTTCTCCATGTGCTACTTTATTCTACAGGAGGAAATTCGTTATAAGGCTTCCGAGGCATCGAGAAAAGCCCGGAAATCGATCAGTAAATATTCACATGCAGTGCTTCAGCAGGCCAGGTAGGGTGGCTAAAAATTAGCATAATTCACTGAAAAAGCAAATCGCGAATCTTATTAGCATGTTAAAGTTCAGAGGTCAATGGTCTCGTCGTAACAGTCCTCTACTTGACGCGAATTTGGAGAATATCAGCGCTTTCGAGCGGTTGAAGAAGAGAAGGCAATCAGCCCCGGCAGTTTCGTTAGCGGTTCCTTCGAATTTATCCAGCAGTCGATCTAGTCCGAACGAGTGTTAAATAACTATTCTTTTATCTGTTTCATTTATTATTCTAAATCTTCATTCAAATCATGAAAACATTTGATATCGATAATTACAGGCCGACTAGTCGGTCTTTATCGATCTGATATCGGTCGTTTCATGATAATTAGATCCTTGTGATAAACTTTCTAGCGGTTATCCACCCTCATCCAAAAACCGGGCTCCCCATTTTTTCTCGTGCATTTATTT
This sequence comes from Diploscapter coronatus, assembly GCA_964036155.1. Taxonomy (NCBI): domain Eukaryota; kingdom Metazoa; phylum Nematoda; class Chromadorea; order Rhabditida; family Rhabditidae; genus Diploscapter; species Diploscapter coronatus. The sequence continues at coordinate 48,145,368 of OZ038422.1, read as the reverse complement.
ATGTTTCTGTAATTTATGATGTCCAGCAGCTGTATGTACACTTTTGGGATCAAATAATCTTTAACAACTAGTAGAATATTCCATTGCAATGCGTGCATAATAATAGTTTTCGATCGGGTGATAAATTCTTACGAAGTATGAATTATTTACAAAGTCAAATTATTAGTTGCTGAGTTATGAACGTTGGTGTTTGACTATCAAAAGCAAAATCCAAGTCTTAAAATCGGACAATAATTGACTCATCAATATAGCATGCAAAAGTAATAAAGTGATATCATCATAATCATAAATCAAATAAAAATTCATAAAATTAACATCATTTTGATCTCATGAATATTTATGATTCATTTTTATCTAGAAAATTCATTCTTTATTTCGTCATCCAACTAATCTCTTATCAGTTCCTTTAACGAAATGCCAACTGAACTATAAGCCATATTCTGAATAAAGGAGTTCTTATCAGTGAGCAATTTGTTATAAAAGTTTCGGCCACACGGAGCTGAACATCCTAACAACGAACAGTTAACTACTTAACTCCTAATTTCTATTTTCATTCTAATCCTAAAAATGAGCAAACCCGAAGCGCCTCCAGCCTATGATGACACTATGCGAGGAACTCTTACGGTATTAAATTTAATTGTTAATAATATATTTAAAGTATTTATACCAATTAAGATGTAATTGATAGTAAGCTCATTAATAATATACTAATAGTAAGCAAAATCTTACATCTAGGAAAAAGGTATAATGATAAAAATAAAGTAAAAAAACCTACAGTTTTGCTACTATTACATTCCAATTGATGGCTATTTTTATTACAGATTATATTTTCAGCCCTCCGCCCCTCCTTCCTACGAAGCCTCAATGAACGAAGTCACCCAAGGGCTTACGCAAATCACAGTAACCTCTCCAACGGATCCCTTATTGGCAGAGGCTCCACCGCTTCCTGAGAAATACGAACTTCCCGGAAATTCGGCTTCAACTTCGTCGCATCCACTACCTTCAAGCAGCTCTTCTAGCACTTTATTCCCAAGTCACCTCTCATTTCTGGGACTGGATGATAACTCTAGTGCAATGAAGAAGACCGCTTCCGAATCGAATTTGGCCAAGGAGAAATCGTAAGGCCTAACAACAATATGGCTAAATATTTTAAACAAAATTTCTTGAGTTGTAAACTTTCTTTTTACCATGTGACTTTCTAGACAAATTATTTTAATATAATTTTAAAGATAATAAAAAATTTAGAAAGCCACAAACCCTGATGGTTCCTGAGACAAAGCCCCGTGCTTCAACTGTAACGGCAACTGGAGATGACATGAACAAACTTTGGCTGAAGGAGGCTAAAAGAAACGAAAAATATGAGCAAAAGGCTAGGGAAAAGGAGGCTAAAAATAAATTAAAGCGGCAGGCCTCTTGGTCGAAGCCTGAAACGCTTCCTTGGTACTTGCGTGAGCCTGACCACTCGATGTGTTCAAGATGTAAGTTCAAACACTGTTACTTATCAAGAAAATTAGTAGGGCTGCCTACAGGTAGGGTATTTGAAAGATAAAATACAGGTACGCAAAGCAGTACCTTATCTTAGGTAAGGACACATGCACGATTCGTTTTAAAAACTAGATAGGCACAGGTACGATTTTTCAGTGCTTTTGGGCAGTCCTAAAAGTCAGTTCTTTTGCAAGATTTTCAGTAAAGTCTAAATGGAAATTAGCAATAGAACATATTAGAAAATATCGTAATTTATAGAATTTTTATAAGTAATGATAAAAATTTAGGTCACTCTCACTCCTGCACCTGTCATCATACTTACTCATACTCACACCACCACTCACACCATCACCACTCACACTACCACTCTCACTCTCACTCCCACATCCATGATAATAATATACTGCACTCGGATCCACATCATCAGTAAGTTACAGTTACTGAAAAATTGATTTATTGATCTTTGTAATTCCAGTGGACCGCATGAAGTTTGTGGCAGAAAAGTAGGCGCCCAAGTAGCTGTTGGCGTCGCGGTCGGAGTTATTAAAGTCATAGCAGCGGTGGCAAAATAAATATTTCTAAAATAATTTTTCGTTGTATATATTTTTGTAAAATAGTTACTTGTTCAATGAAAATAAATCATTTAAAATATCTGACCTGAATACTCGACAAATTTCAAGAGAGGGATGACGTAGCGCAGTAGTTGTGCGTTACTGCCTGCAACTAGGGCCTCAAGTTCGCCCCCCGCTCCCACCCAAACCAAGGGGGTTAAGAAATGTTGGTAGTGGATAAAACCACGAAAAATTGCCTAAAATCCCTCGGCTGTTACACAACAACAACAGTCTATCCCCGGGACGGGCCACTAGTCCTGTGTGGCTAGGATAGGCCGACTGTACCCATTACGGGCTGAGGGTAGCCGACCCCCACCTAGTGGGGAATAAATAAGGCTAGGAAAAAAAATTCATTGAGGTTAGAAATTTGACATTTATTATGCAATTGTAGTTAGACTTCGATTCGATGATGGATGAATCTGATTATTACGATTATTGTGGCTGATCATTAACGTTGAAGATTTCAGTCTACTGTTCCTCCTGAAATTCATGATAACCAAACAATGGCGGCATGAGTGGCACGTTTTTTTTTTACAAAATGACTACGATTTTTCAGCAAGCCTTATCTTACCCTTTCTATCTCCCTATCCTCACCCAACCCTATGCCCTACTTTGTTGAGCTGAGATTGCAGAATATTCTAGTTGCCGAAAATTATGATTGAAAATAACAAAAATTCGAAAGTTCGGCGAAGAAAACAGTGCATACATTCCGTCATTGATTGAAAAATCGAGTCGTCATATTGTAGAAAAATGTGCCACCCTGCCATCATTTCTAAACAGCTGACATTCGTCATAAAAATAAAAAATAAAAAAAAGAAGAAAACATTGTGGAAAGTTTTCTTTATCGGCGTCGGATTCAAACAATTATAAGATTTGAAAGTATCCGAATTAACTCTTACAAGTTAAATTACATCGTGAAATTCATGTCAGTTGAATTAAGAATTACGCAATTAATATCTAGAAATTAACCATTTTTAATATTGTAATTACATACATTTTCGAGAAATATTGTCTAATGGCCTGGCGTCGTTTCGGACTGGCAACTATAAACGAAAGTGGCATAGTTATGCATGACAAGCATGTGTCAAATAGTCGTGAAATTGCGAAGGTACCTCCATATATCTGGAGAGTGCCATACGCGTTTGACACTTCAAGTTTTGTTTCATTTTGAATATGCTTTAAATTATCATATAAGCATAATACTGAGAAGCTGATCGTTAATGTCTAAATTAATTTTTATGATTATTTTTGTATGTGAAATAGTCATATATTTTTCAAATGTCGTAAATCAAATTACTCAATAGAAAAATGAATTTAGTTGTACTGGCAGTAATCCCTATCCACAAAATGAGTGTATACTACTGCAGACTAAAGATTTTGGTACGTAGTGACTGTTCCCCGTTTATCACCTTCGGATCAAAATGTTCCTTAAATCTTTTTCTCACTGATCTCAGTCACAATACCACTTCTTCGAAAATGTTATAAACACGATGAATTAGAGTTGAACTGATATTTGTAAAAGCCCAGTTAAAAAGTTAAGCCTTAAAGGGTATCCCGGATCAGATTTTGCATCCTATCCCTGTGATGTCCGAGTTTAACAGCCAAAAGAGGTCAAATAAACCAATTGTGTTAATTTGCTTACGTGCTGCACGCATAAAGGTAACATGGTATATAATATCCTTCGATTATCAGATTTATGTTGCGGATTTGTCGATATTCTTGCCAAATCACGAAATTTGAAATATAGAACAAAGTAGAGAAGCGATGCGAAGAGAGCCAGAATATCCACAGATAAGCATGATATAAACTAAATATGTTGAATTATTATGCAATTTCTAATGCATGAAAAAATAAAATATAATGAAGTAGAGTAAGAAAGGGTTATCATTGTGTCGAACGAAATTACTGGATAATTCTCATTTTATCGACATTAAAAATTCCAAAATCTGTACTCTGCCTGATCGAATTTAGCTGAATTTTGAAAACACATGCACGTGGAAAACATGAAATTATGCTAAATTTCAGCCAAATCTGAAGAAGTGCAAGCGACTTTTCTAAATATTGACACAGGAATAGAGGATAGGTGACTCGGAACTTTTGTCTCCTATTGTATCATAACTAGAGAGGCCAAGTGCTTTTTTTTTTTCGAAAAACCAACAACACCATAACTTTGGACATCAGTTATTACCCTATTTGGTGTCTTGGTTTCATGAAATTATCAACTAATTAACGATAATTGAAACGTCAAGAAACTTCATGCGCTCTTTCTCTTCCTCGAAAGGGGGAGACTTGGCCTCTCTAATCATAACACTTTACGCATGGTTAAAGTATTGAAACCATGATGTCTTCAACTTACAATTAGAATTGGTCCATATTCGAATTTTTCATAGTAACTCATAAATATGATCATAATAAAATATACTAAATTTAGAATTATCGCAAACGCTATAATGCAACGAATGATCCTTTTCAAATTATCCCTGCAATTTTCATTGTATTAATGGTGCAAATGGTTTTTCACTTACTTGGTAAGCAGCTTTGTTAGTCGTGGTAGTCCATACATGAGCACAAGTCGTTGGATAATAAGGCAGATGCTAAGCAATGCTACGGCTGAACTCACTATCGGAATCAAGAAGAGGAGGCAAATGAAGAGATAACAAAGCCATATGACAGCTTGCACCACAACATACAAAATTAGCAAACTGTCAACCTGTAATTGATGGAATGATCAAATGGCTTTTTGTATATATGACGCTATGATGAAATGAGAAAATGATAGTATGACGTTTTAAAATCGAGAGTATTTATGAAATAGTGTAGGCAATAATCGAACTTCAAACGTTTCCAATTCAAGAACTCATTTCATCATTTGCGAACTTCTTACCAATTTACTAATATCACTAGGAGTGTGTTCAGCTAAGTCTAAATTACTTTTCTAAAAATGAGTGTACAGTGGCGGTCAAAAGTTTGGAACAATTGCGATTATGAATGTAGCCTGGTAGAACTAATAATTATAGATCAATTTGAGTAAAGATCGGCAAGAATTCTCAATATGCAGTGTAACGAGATCGAACTGTGATTACGACCACTGTCTCTATCCCTAAACTCTCATCTCTAACTTTGCATGTTCCTCCCCTTGCCATGACAGTCCTTTCCCAGTCTTACCTAGAGGGTTCTTCCGGTCCACCCTACTGTATTCCACATAATTTTAGTTTTATCTAATTATTTAGTCAGTCAGTTATGAATAAATAAAAGTAGGAAAATACAAATTACTGTTTCATCTTCCATATACTAAAAGTCATAAGTTAATCCCAGCACTTGCATAAGCGTGAATTACACCATTTCTTCTATTTTCTCCCTGACCAACACCTAACTGCAAGCTTGTTTTCTCCTGTTCCCCCTCTCACTGTACTATTGAACCCACATACTCTCTATGTCGAGTGTTGAACATGGACTCTATCTCCTAATCTCTAAAATCTCAATCATACTAGGAAAATTAATACAATGTTCGGAAGTCAAGGTATTTCTATACCTCAGCGAACAAAAAAGTGTTGCAACTGAGAAGAATATGTGTGCGAAGTTTCATTCTAATTAATCCGCAATTATGAGACATACTAGTCTGCATTCATAATGATAATTTTTCAAAACTTTTTACCGCCACTGTATAGAGAAATTTTAACGAATGCAAATTACCCTGAAAACGTAACATTAATGTAATCATAAAAACTGTGATAAGCGTCATTAATAAGAGTACATCTAACGCAGCCGGAATGAAATTTGTGAATCTTCTCATTTTATAATATATTGGATAATAAGGCGCCTATAAACAATAATTTTATGATATTTGCTAAATAAGTCAAATTACATCCTTTAAATCCGATAATTCGCCGTCGGAAATTCTTAAAAGTAGATTAGGTATAATAATTAGAAAAATAAGTATAATGAGAAAAATAATCCAATACAAGGATATATCTCCAATTTGTTTAAAGGATTCAATACCATCTAACGCTGAAACATCATATTTTAATTAAGACCCTACAGAATTTTTCATATAGTGATATTATTATGGAGAGATTTTTTATTCCTTAAATTAATATATCTTACTGTTATTATAATATCCTTCCATCTCCATAGATAAAATTATTGAAAAATTAGACAATTTTATAATTACCAATAGAGTCGAAATTTATCGCGCTGTCTTGATACATTCTAGAAAACTTCAATTTATATACTTCAATCGACAGGTGGATTAGAACAAGATTAGAAAATCAACTTATTCCATTCTCTTCGTCTTGATGCAAATAAAATATCATCGACATTTAAATTCCATTAATATTTAATGAAAAGATATATTTTATATTATGGACTGTGAGGAAGTAGATACTGTATACTCTTTGTTCCTAACTCTTGCTCTCAACTATATGAGAAGCGAATGCTTTCCAGAAATGAGCATTCACCAGACTTTCAATCTAATACTGTCATCGTCAAATATCAAATATATGTTAATTTATAATAAATTTTCAGAAAAAAACTGAAGATAACAATAATTTTACCCTTTATTAATAAAAATTGTAATGAGTGAAAGATACGATCTGATTTTCAATTAATATGCAGTTATTTGGTAGCCATTTGAAATATTCACTAAAGAGAAGTCTATAACTTTTATTCAGTGTTTTGTGTTTAGATTTACAGACAAGTTATTTATTATTTATGAAACAAGTATTTTCATGGAATATTATATGAGTTGATATTTTATATTCGAAATACCATTTATATAAGTGCAAAGACGTAAAACAGGGAAAGTCAAGTTAAAAATAATTTTACTAGCAAACGAATGAATTTATATTTTAAATAGACTAATATACGAAAAATGTCATTGCACTTCGAAGATACTATTTTGACGCGATGTTGGTAGATTCTGATTATTGCTGCTTCTTGTCGGAATTAGTTTGTTGTTTATTCTGAAATAAAACAAAAAACTACAATAATTATTCCAGGTTAAATTGAAAATTTGAGGTTTGATTATTAAATTTGGTTGTTGATTACAGAGCCTAATCACCAAAATAGCAGAGCATATTTATTTCCAATGTTCGAAAATTATTAAATGATGTAAAAATAATAAAATTAAAATTCAAAATTGATTTCACAAATGTTAAAATCGACATTTTTCAAAAAAGAAAAGGTTTAGATTGTTGATTCTCGATTATTAACAGCTAGAACCACCATATGATTTGATTGTATTCGTGATCATCAACATTCTTATTCGAATGATACCCATTACTGCTAATTGATCAAATTTACTGATCCTATCACTTTGCTTATCATTGATAAGATGATCTAAACTGATCAAATATTTCCATAATTGTGATCAATATAAAATTCTGAGACGAATGGGTCCCATTTTGGACAAGGAATATTGACATTTGAAAAATCAATTTTATGTTAATTTCGATCATTTTTGAAATCTCCATAGTCTATTTGTATAATTGGTATGAAAATTTAAATTAAAAAAGGATGACTACAGAATTATATAGTAGAAGTAAGGTAGATAAGGTAACATTTCTCTGGTTGATTTTCAGGAAGTTCCGATTTTTCCTCGATTGAGGTCAAGTCGGTCATTTCGATTGCTTGAAAATTTCTCGAGATTAGTTTCTTTCCAAGCGAGTAAGCTAAGGGAGTGAATGGCTATGAGAAAAGAAACGAAAACGGGCAAGTCCCGCCCCCAAACTTGGGAAGATTCTCTCAAAAATGGCATTCTCATTCTTTAGCCTTTTCAGAGTTGAAAATTTTTATTTTTTCAACTTTTTTGGTCAAATTTGATTATCTTTTCCCAATTTTCTGGCTCTTTTCCATCTCGCTAAGGCTTATCGATTGATTTTTCCGTCTTTGTTCAATTCACTACTTTTTCTCTCATTTCTTTTCGATTGCATTTCGAACACTTGCTCATTATTTTCAATGGCGTTCTTTTCTCAGTGAAATTGGGGTGGTGTCATTTTTCTTGGGAATTTCGAGAACTTTCTTAAATTTTGAGGTCTGTCCTCAAAGTTTTTTGCTCTATCGATCGGCCTTTGATTTGTCACTCAACTTGCGCACCCTTTTCTCTCTTCTTTCGCCTCATTTAATTCCAGTTCATTTCGTGTGTTTGGCAGTTTTTTTATCGAAAACATCGTGATTCCGATTGTTTGTCTTGTTTTGGTCTTATGATTTAAAATTTTCAGGTTCTGAATCGACGTCAAACTTTGGCCATGGAGAATTTCGTCGTGAAAATGCAGAACAAAGTCGGGGAATTCGAACATAAAGTCGCTGAAATGCTGCATTTGGAGCACGGTCAGCATGAGGAGGTGAGTTTTTAATTTCCTATATGTTAAATTATAGACCTTGAAAGCGGATTTATGCGGTACAGGATATTTGAGAATTTTAGGCCACCGGTGAGTCTTCGGACCAGGTGCCGGAGCCTCGGAAAGTGCCGGCCTCTCACCGCGTAGGAAAGCTCGTCAGGAAGATGACTATTGAAGAGGAGCATACTGGGTCCTACATGTGAGTAAATTTGAAACTCCGACCTCAGAATCATTCTGTCGGTGCCAGAATACTTAGAAAAGTGATGAAGATTTTCCTGATTTTTCATTGAAAATGATAAAAGTATCAAACTCCGACAAAAATCTTGAACATTTTACGTCCGAGTCTGAACTAGTTCAAAAAATGATTAAAATAATCTTGTTTTCTTTCGGTTTTGTATCCCGTTCAGTTTTTCGCGTTTTTCTCACACAGCGCAGCTGCTTTTGCTATTGACCGCGGCGGCTCTGTCTCTTTTCCTCCCTCTCGAAAAGCTCTGCTCTCTCGTCTGCTCTTTCTCAAGCCAGCTTTTGCCTAACTCTCCCCCATTCCAATACCGAGAGAGAAAGAGTGGGATCTCTAAAGATTGGCAAATTCTATCGAATTTCTAAACAAAATCTAAAAAATGGACGATATCGCGTGGAAAAAAGAGCTCGATGGTGCTTGCGGTGATCAGTAAGTGGTCTTTTTTTCGAGAAACTTTTTAATCCTTTTCATTTGGGATTTTTTATTTGAGAAATGATATCCTATCACTTAGCCTGGGAATTGATTGATATCGAGTTTTCTCTCATCCTTTTCCGAAAATCTTACTTTTCTTCCAATCCTTTGATAAATTTCACCAGCATGATGCAAATCTTATGATGACGCAATTTCTACTCCATTTTAGGAATTACGAAATTCTACAAATTTTTGAAGAAATTTGAATTTTTTTTTTAAAAGAAACGATGGCTCCTTATTTCTTATGCGCGTCTCCAAAATTTCGTCTTCTCTATCGCCGCGGCTGAGAAACTACGCCAAACACCTCTTCAAGAATCACTCCTCCATTTCTGCGTTCAAACATCACGAAAAATCGTGGATCAATGAAAAACTGAGGAAAATCAATCCTAGACCTACCCAGGACTTGTGTCTGATCTAAACTTGACCCTTATAAAATTTTATACCAAGAAAATTGTAGGACTTGTGAGAAAATCTTACACAAGACTTCTCGAGATCAACAAAAATAAATCCTAGACTTATCTAAGGCTTCTGTTTGGCTGAAATTGTCCATTTCAAATTCGGTATCAAATTATAGATCTTGAAATGGGAGAATAAGAGCCCATAATAGATTTATGAAAATTCAAAATACCAGAATAATTTTTAGACAGGAGCAGAAAGTGGACACATCGCCGGCGACGACCTACCTGGAGCACCTGAGCAGACTGGACATTCGCGAGCCGCCCCACTTGGTCCGCAAGACCGGCATCATCTGCACTATCGGTAAGATCTTTAATGAAAATGTTAACTAATTTTCAATCCAAAAAACGCTATTTTCCTTTCAAAATACCACTTTTCTATGAGAAAATAGAAAAATTATTGAATTTTCTTCTTTCCCTTTTCTCTCTGCAACTCTGGTTATCTGCGTCAAAGGGCATAAGGCAGGAGTGTAGCGCGTTTTTAAACTCGAGAAAAGTGGAAAAGAAGATTTCTCCCGTGTTATTTGAAAAATGTTCACGTGAAAAATTGATGACCTGAAGTTTCAGAGATTGCTTGGACTAGAATGAAATTCAGTTTTATTGTTCTGTCATTTTTCATGGAAAGTGATAAAAATTGAAACACTTGATAAGAGATAATAATAATAATTTTGATAGGAATTATAAAATAAGTGATAAAACAATTTTGAAAAAAAAACCAATAAGAAAAATGATAATTTCTGGTAAACTAATAAAAAATAATAATTATCGATTATTTCCAGGCCCGGCATGTGCGAGCGTCGAGATGCTGCAGCAGATGATTTTGAATGGCATGAACATCGCCAGACTCAACTTTTCGCACGGCTCTCACGAGGTTGGGTTTTATTATTTCTTATCAATCTTTATCAATAATTTTATCAATTCTTTTCAATGATATCTTTATCACTTTTTATCGATTATGCTAATTTGCAGTACCACGCGGGAACGATCGCGAACGTGCGCGTCGCTGCGGAATCATTCAGCGATTCTCGCTCTATCGGGATTGCTCTGGACACTAAAGGGCCCGAAATCAGAACGGGACTTCTCGCGGGAGGTGCTACGGCCGAAATCGAACTGGTCAAGGGCGGCTCGATCCGCCTCACCACAGACCCGAAGTTCCAGGAATCGGGCACCGCCGTCAACCTGTACGTCGACTACAAGAACATCAGCAAGGTTGGATTCGAATCTTTAGCTTTTATTTTCCCTTGAACAAAATATTTAGATTTTTAATTGCAGCTAAAAATTGGAGAAAACAAGTAGTTTTACCTGAGAGCTTATTCTTTGCAGGTGGTTTCTCCCGGTTCTCGGGTCTACGTGGACGACGGTCTGATTTCGTTGATCGTGGATGAAACCACCGAGGATACGGTCGTGTGCACCGTCGAGAACGGCGGCATGCTCGGCAGCAGGAAGGGAGTTAATCTGCCTGGCACCATTGTCGACCTGCCCGCGGTTTCGGAGAAGGACATGAAGGCTGGATTATTTTCTTTTCAACTCTTATTACTCGATTTCAGGACCTCCAGTTTGGCGTTGAGCAGGGAGTCGACATGATTTTCGCGTCGTTCATCCGAAGCGCTGAGGGAATTAAGACTATCAGAAAGGTTAAAAATTAGACAAAAGCCAAATTTTTGAAAATTACCATATTTAGGTGCTTGGCGAGAAAGGCAAACACATCAAGATCATCGCTAAGATCGAGAACCAGGTACTATTTTATAAAGAAAAGGATTTTAATCCTGGTGTTTAACATTACTTTCCGAGCCAATAATGCTGTGATACGTTAGTAACTTGTGATCTATCTTTAAAATAATTATTAACGTCTGAGATAACCAAACTAAGAGAATGATTTCAGGAGGGCATGGATCGTGCCGATGAAATCATCACGGAGGCAGATGGAGTGATGGTCGCCCGAGGTGACTTGGGAATTGAGATTCCCGCAGAGAAGGTCTTCCTCGCTCAGAAGGTAAGCTATGGTTGAATGGCTCAACTAGTAAAATTCGTGCCTTTTAATTTTATCGAAAATTTCGAATCTTTCGGAATTTATTCTTTTTGCAAGAAATATTTCAATTTTAGGGAAGGTTTAAAGCTTTTTTTCGGATTCCCAATTCTTGCCAAAATTACAAAATTCAGATGCTCATCGCCAAGTGCAACTTGGCGGGCAAGCCCGTGATTTGCGCCACGCAAATGTTGGAGTCGATGGTGAAAAAGCCGCGTCCGACTCGTGCCGAGGGCAGTGATGTCGCCAATGCGGTAACGACTATTTTTCCTCTATAAAAATGTCATGATAGTCTGTAGTTGGTAGAGAATTTGAATTAGTTTTTTTGTTGCGAAAAAATCTTTTATATTTTACGTGTTACATTTAATTATTTTTCAAGATCCACTACTATTCTCTGAGATTTTTCGAAAGAGAGAGAAAGATAGTGTCATAGCCTAGTGGTAGTACGATAGACCAAAAAGAATCATCAGAATGGGGCACAGAGTCACAGTCGCCTGTTTTACTCGAAGATGGGATTGTGCTAAGTTGTCCCGAGATTGAAGCCGGGTTTATTTGACACTGATCCAACTACTTGTAATTGGATCTGTGTAGAAATTCGGACATTTTTATCATCATTGATAGAAGATTTTATAAATCCATAATTAAGAGTAGGCTTGAAAACACTGAATATCTGAAATTTTAAGAAGAAGAAGAAGAATAACAATTGCAATATTATTAATTCAATGTTAAAGCATAGGGGTAAAACAGGCTGAAATAAAATTTGGATTTCTAGGTCCTGGACGGAGCGGACTGCGTGATGCTTTCGGGAGAGACGGCTAAGGGCGACTACCCACTCGAAGCGCTCAAGATCATGCACTTCATATGCAAGGTAGAAATTAGCGCATTGTTGTAAATTGCTATTGTTACAAATTATTTTTAATTAACATATTTTAAAATTGACGTATTTCAGGAGGCCGAAGCAGCAATCTATCAGCGCAAGCTGTTTGAGGAGTTGCTGTTCAATACGCCCAAACCCACGGACATGACCCAAACCATCGCAATCGCCGCCGTCTCGGCTGCGGTCTCGTGCCACGCCAGCTCGATTATCATCATCACTACGACTGGCAGGTAAGCATATTTACAGCTTGCCTAGCTATTTATCATTTTATCATGAACTAAACTAAACTTTTCCATTAATATTAAAGCTATAATAATCTAGAAAATTTCTTACATCATAATATTGACCTTTATTACTCTTTCTATAACTAGTTTTTAGCATTAGTGATAAACTGATAATCAATCATTTCAGATCCGCAATTCAGTGCTCGCGCTACAAGCCTCCGGTTCCGATCATGACCATCTCGAGAGACGAGGGCGTTTGCAGGCAGCTTCATTTGTACAGGTAAACTAAGGCGATGAGAAAGTACCAAAGAACTGACTGATAAAAGTGATAAGATGTCAATTTGAATAATCATTGATTGTTTTTCAGAGGCATATTCCCGATCTTCTACAATCAGTCTCGGGACGTGGACTGGCCGACGGACGTGGACAATCGCATCAATAACGCCATCGATGTCGGCAAGGACAGGGGCTTCATTCACAAGGGCGATCTGCTGGTCGTCGTCACTGGATGGAAACAGGGTAAGCTATTTTAAATCTATTTTTATCACATTTGATAATGGAGTATTTTAGTCTTTCTAAAACTATAACTTGAAAATTTAGATGATATTTTGGAAATTTATAATTTTTAAACTTTAAAAATTGATAGACATAGTTAAATTCAGGAGCCGGCTACACCAACACCCTGCGCATCATCACTGCCAACTAGATAAGAAAACCAAGCAAAATCGGACAAACCCCGCAATTTCCCGTTAAAAATCACACTAATGCACCCCCAATTTTATAAACCGTAGTTTTTCTCTCGCCGGGTTCAATTTTTTTTAGTAATTCACCCTCTGTCTAAACGCTGGTCGATATCACCCTTTTTACCAATGAAATTTCCATAATTTTAGTCTCCTATTTGCAAAAATTTGACTCCTTCTAGTCAAAAATATACTTTTTACTTAGGAAGTAGCAGTTTTAGTGCTCATTTTTATCCAGAAAAGAATGTCGGTTTTTGATGTAAGAATAAATCTCTCGTCACTTAATTTCTTTGAGTTCATATGCATTGGATGATTTTTTACTGAAGTTTTATCATTTTAGTTTTTGTAGAGATCTTAGCCAAGTAGTGAAGAAAATAAAGTTTTATCGTTAAATTTGCAATGCTTTTCAAGATATGCCCATCTAGACCCATAGCAAATCCCTATTTATCTTAGGATATCCGATTTCAATTGATTTTCAGCTATAATATATCCTCTCCCATAGTGTATTGTCAAAATCAAAGAGAATAGAAGAAATCAAGCATGAAACATTAGTGAAAGAAAGGTCCAACCCCTAAGGATAAGCAAATCTTTGGCATTCCTTATTTTATACATGCCAAAGTATCGATTTACTTTTAAGCCAAGTCTCTGGAAAGGAATAATCGAATTTTTATTGGCCATCCCTTTTCTTATTCTATGAAATCTCAGAAGCTCTTTCATGCACGTTATTTGGTCATCATCATTAGATGGAGAAACAATGGTCCATTAGCGTCCTGACTAATCCCTACACTAGCATTAGCTTTTGATGCTTATATTATTTTTGACAAAAATATCAATTTCTGTTTCAGGACTATCAGAATGACTAAAATTATGCCAATGTATTTACTGATATCATTATACTTCATCTACCAAGTCCAAGCCTCAGATGATGAAGAAAATCTCATGTACACTTTATTCCGAGGCTATAATTCGCTGATTCAACCGATAAAGAATGCTACTGATCTCCCTGTCATCGTGAAAATCACCTTACAGTTAGTATTTTTGATTAACGTTGACGAAAGGGACCAAGTCATGCACACCAATGTCTGGCTAACTTTACGTTGGTACGATTACCAGATGAAGTGGTCGCCAGTCAACTATGGAGATATTCGACAAATCCGAGTTTCTCCTGATAAAGTTTGGCAAGTCTTATAAAAATCTTCAAAATTTCTTAAAATTACGTTTTTAAGGCTTCCTGATGTAGTCCTGTTCAACAAGTTAGTCAGAAAAGCGTAGAAACTTTGAAAGTGTTAAAATTTAGCGCCGACGGAAACTACGAGGTCTCATTCATGTGCAACGTGGTGATCGACCACACCGGAACGATGTTGTGGGTGCCTCCTGCGATCTACAAGAGTTCCTGTATCATCGACGTGGAATATTTCCCGGTAATCTCGATTTTAACCAAACTTTCAAAATAAACAAGGTTTAGTTCGATGAACAATCCTGCGACTTGGTATTCGGGTCTTGGACGGTAAAATCGCGATTTTTTTAATCGAAAGTAGGATCAAATTCAGTACAACGAAGAGGAAATCAAGCTGGAGTTTAACCAGGCTGAATGGATCGACTTGTCTGAGTACCAGGCCTCGTCCATCTGGGACTTGATCGATGCTCCAGCCTCTCTGGTGAATCTGAGGAGTCGCGTCGTGTTTCACGTCAAGATAAGGCACTTCAAATTTCGGTATCTTAAAAGTGCCGCGTTTTCTCAGGAGAAAGACTCTGTTCTACACGGTTGTGCTGATCATTCCCACAGTTGTAATGGCGCTGCTCTCTGTCGCCGTATTCTTTTTGCCCACAGATTCTACCGAGAAAATGACACTGACGATATCAGTGCTGCTCTCCATCGTCGTATTTCTTCTGCTTGTCTCGAAGATTCTGCCCCCGACATCATCCACAATCCCGCTCATGGCCAAGTTTGTCTTGAAGAAAATCTCTGATTTGAAAGAAAAAAAACTCCCAGATATCTCCTCCTTACCTTCGTACTGAACGTGATTACCATCCTGGTAACGGTCATAATCATCAACATATACTTCCGCAGCCCCAAAACGCACAGAATGCCTCAGTGGGTACGCTTCCTCTTCATCCAGGTCTGTGTTGAAATTCGAGTTTTTATTTTACAAAAATTAAGACTTCTAGCTGATTCCTCAGTTCCTATGCGTCCAAAGACCCCGATCAGTGTGGTGTAAAGAAGCCGAGGAATTGAAAGCAGCGATAACCGCACAGAAAGAAAGGAAAATTCCAGGGCTTGGAACGTTTTCACTCACCCAAGAACCCCAACATCATCCACTGTGTCCTAGTGCTTCGGCGGAACGGTAAGACTAGCAATAATTCAAAAATCGAAAACCTTCCAGATACCTGCGACAAATCCGAAAACCAAAAGTGAAAATACTTTCACCGCCGAAACCAATAGACCCATTAATGCGGCATTTTTACCCGTTATCACCAGGTAGTTCGAAGAATCGCTATCCTTGGCGAAGTAACGATTTTAGACGCGTTCCGAGCGATTGAAGCTATCGAATACATAACCGAGCATGTGAAGAACGAAGACGAGCATAAAATGGTAGTGATTTTGCAAAGATCAGTAAATTTGATCGATTTTTAGTTTCGAGAGGATTGGAAATACTGCGCAATGATCATAGACCGTCTATTGCTCTATGTCTTTTCCGGGATTACTATTGGAGGCACCCTTGGAATTTTACTATCAGCCCCTCATGTTTTTGAAGTAGTCGATCAGGATGAAATTTTAGATCGCATAAAAATTCAATACCTGAAAGGAGTCTCATAAATGTTTAATTTAAATTCGACTTTGTACTAATTCGTTTATCATCACATCATTGATGGATGTATCAAATACACGAGTTATGACATTAGAACAAGTTAAAGTTAGGGTAAATTGGGAGAAAAAAACCTAAGAAAATCGTCTATAAAACTCGATTCTCAATTTACCATCAATTTGTGAGGATCCTAACAATCCGTTGAGCTCGTTTTCTTGCGTATCTTGATTTTCGTAAGATTTTACACCTATTAAAATACGATTTACGAAAATCAAGTATATCGCGGACAAATATTATATCATTGTGTACAACAAGTTAAAGTGATTTATAGTGTAATTTGATATCGTTGATTTCCAATGTTTCACTTTCATTTAATTATTGAAATAAACGATATTTACACCGTCGGAATGGCAAACTCAGGTAAATTTCTTTAGATAGAGGAAAAATGCCCGTTTCGTCAAATAAAACTGCAATAATACAGTAAGAGAATTTCAAAGCGCACTCAAAATCGATAAATTATATCGACCGAAAAATATAACTTCATATTTTGAGTACGTTTAAATACATAGAAAGTGACTATTATCAGAGGTTCAATAGGTTAAGTGATTTCAAAAATCGCAAGGAAAATTGAGCAACTTCATCAGACTTCGGGTCGATCGGTGACTGAACTCTTTTCCGGTTGAATCTGAAATATGAATCCTTTAGGGAGATACCGTGCTTTACAAGAAATTGCCTTAGCTGAGACCCTCTGTTTTCTCCGTTCACCGGAACTGGGTTTCGGTGCTGCGTTGGGTCTGGGTCTCTGCGCTGCTGCTCCCTTCGGCCGACAAGCCCATCGGATAGAATCCAGAAGGATCAAAATTGCCGGAAGGAAAACCAGGCCGTGCAGGTTGCAGAGGACCACGCATAAAACCATCGTTTTGACAAAGACCTGTAGAAATTAGCGTTAAAATTTGTGTAAGATCAAAAATGCACCTCAGCCATGTAAAGATTGACGAACAAGAGACTGGATACACACAGCATTGTACTTAACGCCGCTTGTACTGCTGGGAAGGCTACTGAGGATAGGCAGTTCGCTAGGCGATCTGACGGGGTTGACAGTGGGCCTTCTTGAATTGACGCCTGAAATAGCACCGTTTATTTTCTAATCAAAAATTTAGCCGATTTTACCTGATAATAGTGATACGAAACGTGAGCAGGTATGTCTACACTGAACCCGACTGAAATGATCATCGCAGCCATGACGATAGGGTCCAGGTCGGTTCCCGTCAAGGAGAGTATACCCAGGATTCCTTAATGAGCTATTTTAGCGAAATGCAATGAAACATCCATACCTGCGCAAATAGACAGCACAGACAGACTAGCAATTGCTACGGTGAATAGATTGTTCAGGAATACAAAGCAGACTAAGGCCATACACGCTAACGTACCAGCTACTGACTGAAAAGTTTCATTTGTAAATCGATATTTATCATTTTAGCTACCTGAGCAGTGTCCATCGACATGTTATCAATCAGGTCCAGGAAGACACCATCTTCGTGATAGACTGATGGTTTGAATTCGGGATATTTGTCCACCACACTTCGCCAGGAATGCAACATCTTTCCTCGGTTCGTCCAAACTGATAGATCGCTTCCATGAAATCCGGCTGTGAAGAAGAATCTATCCAACTGCTTCTCACTGAACATTTCGACCTCTTGCTTAATTTCTAGGCAAAATTACTGTGTATTATTGCCATCTCCGCCCTTCATTTTGACGAATCCTTGCCAGTAGTCAAATTCAGGCCATTTCAGGAAGTACTGAAGGTCATCGTCGTTGTAGTGGAACGTCGTGGTCTAAATCTTCTATTTCACAAGGGAAATTGCGAAGTGACTCTCGTATTTTTGCTTGATTTTTCACCGTAAGGGTATTTCGCTACGTTAACGACGAATCTGAAATCGGGTTTTATGCTCGGGATCTTGCTTTTAATGCTCACTCAATGCAGGACTCTGCTATTTGAGCAGATAGGGAGAATGGAACGGCTGTCAGTTAGTGTGTTCAAATTTGGATAATTCGCATCTCCTCTCATTTTCACACGCTATTTAATCGTTTTTTTTCCTAATACAGTCTCTCCTAATCTTAGGACCGAATGTCAGCACTTTCCGACTTCAGAGATTCGTTGTCTGCGTATTGAAATATCCTTACGGCGAAAAAGTCAATCAAAAATAAGAGGGAGACTTTCGAAATTTGCTTGTCGGGACGAATTTTAGGATAAATTTACCGGGCCCAATTTCGGCGTTGTCGTTTCTGAATCCTCGTCTGGACCGAAGAAGTCGGCGTCGTCTTCTTCGCCATATGACTGTTGGAACGCTTCGAAGTCACGGATGAAGTACTTGGTGCCAACTGGACCCCATGACTCGCCCCAGTCGGGACTTTTAAGGTGCTCAAAATCAAAAACCATTTGGTTGAGTCGATTCAGCCTCTGAGGATCGGAGAGATTCCCCGGCTTGACGACGAACACAGTTGCCATTGAGAAGTAGGGCACTTGGTAGCCGACTCGCAATTTATCCAGCTCAAGCAAGGGTGAGTCTAGGGCGAATAATTTCTGAGCGGTCAAATTGACGTTCATGATTGTGATACCCTAAATACGACTGTTCTGAAATACATTGAACCAACCCTTACATAAATACTGAAAGCTAAGTAGAGGAGGTAGGCTAGGAATATCAGGATGAAAACTATCGGAGTCGTTATCACGTTGACGTATCGCTGCATGAATTTGCTGATAATAGGCTTGGTGGTTTCGTGGAACTTCGATGGCTGGCGCTAAAACTCCCGTTATTTTAAAATCGCCCTTCTAACACATACAGTCAATGGTCTATGGTGTCTGGCGATGCTGACTTTGTTCTCCGCAACCTTGATTTCCATTTTGTTTTTGTCGACGTAATCCTCGGAAAACTCGTATCTCCCGACAATTGTCATTAACGCCGAGTAAAATGTCATCTAAATTTTATTTTAAGAAATATTTTAAGATAATCTGACCTGGTATATGAACGCGAACCACATGGAGAGCATATTTGCCGTGCAAAGCAGGGTGATTTCATACGATGAAGTGAACGATCCAGCGGCGTCAGCAAACATGTTCGTCAGGCAGGAAATCAAAATTGCAGGCCCGACTTCACCAAGCACCTAAATATATAGGCAATCATTAAATTCAAAATGTTGACCATTATTACCTCACTCATCCTGAACCCGACCGAATCTTTCCGATTCGGGACCTCTCTCATGTGCTTAGTAACCCTTTGCCATTCGTGGATCATTAAATACGAGGAGTCGATACCTATAGTTTAAATACATCTCTTCGCTATAATGAAAAGTAGAAATACCGATAGACAGGACTAGGAAGAAGACAATGGATAAAATCGATGCGAATCGTATGCCACAGATGAACATTAACGCCAGGGCATTTGCACACCCTAAAAGTGGGGTGACACAGGCGAAGACTGCCAATACGATCTAAATATAGATATTTGAAATATAAAAGGAAAACATGGATAAATATACCTTGTAGAAGTTCAACTGATGCATGTATAACGCTCTGACCATGACCGAAACGCAACTGCACAGGCACATAATCGAAAATCCGACTGCCTAAATCATAAAG
Source organism: Diploscapter coronatus (assembly GCA_964036155.1). Lineage (NCBI taxonomy): Eukaryota > Metazoa > Nematoda > Chromadorea > Rhabditida > Rhabditidae > Diploscapter > Diploscapter coronatus. The sequence continues at coordinate 48,125,453 of OZ038422.1, read as the reverse complement.
ATCAGAAAATAGCGATAAAGGTAAAATTTAATCACCAAATACGGAAGCATCGTCGTACCACCCCTGACCATCTCTTCCTCGACGTACGATTGAGAGTAGGCATAGATCTTCAGGCGCTTCGACTTATTGGTGTATTTTCTAAGAAAAACTCCCTAGGATTGAAAATGACAAAGAAAAATCTTACTCTTGGAAAACGTCAACCAATTTCATCTCCCAGCTCTTGATTTCCTCATCCTTCCAGCCTGGTTTGTGTTCGGCGCGAAAATGATAAGTGATCATCTTCACCGACTTGATATTCGTGACTTTTTGCAGTGAATCTTTGACGAAACCGACGGATGTTGAGTTATCTTAAACTCAAGCTCTTAAATTTAAACACGACATTTTCTACCTGAACTCTCGTTATCAGGCCCACCCAACAGTTTAGGGATTTTATCCGAATTTTCGTCTTGGAATAGTTCGACTCCGTAGAAATTTAACTGAATTATTGAAAATCAGGCAATTTTAAAGCAATATAAAATACTTGTAAGCTGAACTTCCTTCCTAAGATCGTGGAACTTGGATATTCCAGCTTCAATCTGGACTCTTCGTTGTGCGGCTCGCTGAGAATTTTATAGCCGTTCTGTAACTCGAAGATATTGTAAAAATTCAACAAATTTGCGAACTCACATAAAATTGTCGTACGGGTTCATTTGCTTGGCAGAAAGAATTACAAAACATGTTGAACGACTCATTCCTTCCACTTTGATGATCATGTAAGGTCACGTTATTCTGGGCCAAGTTTAGGACCTAAATTTTAAACCCTCAAAATTTATTTAGGATATTTTTAACCTCTACAGCTTCCTCAAGATATTCAGGCCTTAGCATACTTCCGTTGTCTTTAGCTACGATAAATAGATACGCTGTTACCGGTAGACCTAAATAAACTAGCTCATTATGCCTAAGTAGGTATTGTCTTACCTTTAGCTGAGAAAAACTTTTGATATTCATCATACTCGTTGTTAGCTCGAGCACCATACGGAGTGTATCCAGTGATATCGTTGGCTTGCCTGAAAATCTCAATTAAAAAAAATTAGTACCAATTTTAACCTTGTCGAGATAATCTTCAGCATCGCTAGACTCGATATGAGTAAACAAATGATAATCGTGGGCCACGCGTAGTCCGATATGATAAAACCCCATTTGCGGAAGATTTTGATGATCCATCGCACGAAGCGGGGTCCTGAAAATAAACTTTTAAAGTCTGTTCCTTTTAAAGCCGCCACTCTTTATCAGAAAAATAAATATGCAAGTATGTTTCATCAATTTACAAATGAAAATTGATTTCAAGTGCATCAGTTGCTCGAGTTTAAAGGTTTTAATTAACTCCAAATAGATGTAGAAATTCCTAATACCAATGAAATAGCTCGATTCGAGACTAACGATATCCGTTTCGGTCGGGTCGCAGCAGATGGTCATCTAAAGGACCTGGACTGGGCCGATGGAAATGTACCGGTTGAAGTTATCCGATCAGACCGGGGATTTCAAGCATCAACTTCTATTTTCACTACAGGCTGAGATTCGTACTAGATTCTATAAAAGACGAAAGTATTTCTGAACGACGATATCAATATTCTGCGTTCAAAGCAAAGATCATCGAAAATTTCGCTAGACGCGCAATAAAATGTGCATTAAATTCAAGAATTCGGTATGTAGTGAAACGAGTTTATCAAATAGCCAAGGAAAAATTACGGGAATGATAAAAAGCTAGCTAGGAAATGAAAGTGAAGCGATCTAGCTGACCTAATAGAATGCAAAGAGTTGCCTGGAATGGGTGAAAGCGATATCTGGAATACCAGATCTGAACCGGAAGAAAGGTACCTCAATGGTATAGGTAGATCCAACCTAATCTCAAAGAATGGACAAAGAAAGATGACTAAGATATTCCTATTTAGGCGGAAAGGCTAGGGTCCATTGACTAAATGTGGGCCACTGTGTATAAGGGTCACTCAGATAGGAGAGCAGAGTGCGAGAGGTGAGAGCAAGAACCACCAACCCATTGCATAGCAAAGATCCGGGTCTTTATGACACTATCTAAATCATTCGAGAAAATCTATGATTTCAGAATGACCCTAAACTAATATTAGTATTCAACCACAAAAGTATACAACTCTTAACTATAAGGACTTTTACTCCAAGACCTGGAGTTTGGGGCGATTTGCTATACACTTTAGCGATAAATCCACGCAAATTTTGTTGTAAATCGTCCCAGATCCAAAACTTGAAATATCCTGCAAACATGCTGCAATTCAAAGATCCTCCCAAAATGGATTTAGACAGTATAGGTCCCGCCCACTTCCTGCTAATTAGCCGACAAGGCCCATTAGATCCTCAACAAACATCTAAATCTTTTGTTCGTTGTCTCGAGGAAAATTTCGCCTCAAATCGCAGAATAATCGAAATCAAATTAGGTCTGGTTAATGTGTAAAAGAAGCGCGAAGAAGGACAAACTCGCGTCAGATTTAAACACAAATAAACTGATCAGAAAAGAAAATTGAAATCATAAAATTTAAATAGACCTATCGAAAGAACATAATTAAATTAATAAAGTAGCACTTAAATTTACTACCACCAATTTAAACATAAATAAGCGAATCAGAATGAAAAACAAGTTATAAAAATGAAAAAGGAACTAGATAGATTACTATTAAAAATTGAAATTTTTGCAAAAAAAAATCTTCTGAACTATTGAATATTGAACGCTCGCAGGGCGCTCCAAACTCGTTGCAAACCTAATGCATTACAATTGAATGTTTTTACTTGTTACACGAAAAATGCGCGCTGAAAAAGTAAATCGCTATTCAACGCGAAAATTATATATTATATTGTTATTATTATTGTATTTTTGTTCGGCGACGGTAACGACTATAGAAAGGAGGTAGACTTTAGGGAAGAGAAAAGACCCCAGTGAAGCTATTATACGATACAACATATTCAAAGCGCGTCGCGCACGCTGTGGGCGTCAAGCGTAGCCGCTGGAAGTAACAACCGAAGGCAAAAAATGCGTAACGGAAGATTAGCGGAAAATCGCAGGGGAAACGCGTAAGTTAATACCCTCAAATATTTCCACCATGCTGTAGCATAGACCTCAAAACCTTCCTTATATATATATATATGAAATCCTTAGATGCTGACGTAGAAAGCATAGATAGAGCCGATCCTAAACTTCCTCCCTGAACCAGAAAATTTCCGATCGAGATTTTATTGCATTTTCGCATAGGATTTCAAAGGACTAGAGATTCGCAAACGAACTTTAGCCCTTGAGAGAAAAATGACTGCGAAAGATATTGGTGATCTTTAAAAATCTTCTTCCATTTGTCAAATTAAAATCTCAATATACCAAAGTACGAATGCACTAAAAATATCGTTAAAACCTGATATGTGCATCAGAAGATGAAGGTCAAGACATGATCATTGAAAACCTCCTATGCTAAAAATTGACGTTATAGCAGAATTATAGAAGAAATCAAATGCTAACTCTCAGCTAAAAGTAAAAAAGGACTAGTAGTTTCACAGTTGAGGTGCGTCATCGTCGTTTTACTGGTGAGATTTCCCTTGGATCGTAAGAAAATGGCCAATGATCCGTCAAAATCGAATCTCCTCCTGCTGCGTGCGCGTTCGTAAGCGAAATCGACGGGCAAAATGGGCAAAATAGGGTCTAACAACTATGATCCATTTGTGCTGTGTGACCCAACCAAATGAGTTCTCACCATCGGCCTTTTTCAGCAAACTTGAATTTATCTCTTATTGAATGCAATTGTATTTCAACCAAATCCACACATCTTTCTAACACATTTAGCCTAAATCGCAATAACCTTTGTCGGGGTATTCAACAAATAGTATGAGGATCATATCCTGTCCTCCTCTAACTATGCCCCCAAGATCGTAATAAATATAAATTGGCAACTTGTTTTATAAGAAAATTCTCATCTTCCTAAGAATCTACCTGTAGTTGAATATGCAGCAAATGAAATGAAAGCAGAGATCAAATAAATAGTCAAGAGACTTCGAACTCAAAATTTCGAATTCGTCGAACGCATAGTCCGCATTATTGTTTTGCAAATTTTGGGTCATCAAGAGATTTTAAGGTCGCCCAGATTTTTTAACTTCCTTCTGTAGAAGTCAAGTAATTGATGAAACATACTTACGCATTTTCTAGGGACTTTATTGGATCACTAAATAAGTTCTCCGTAGTTAAAATTAGCATGGAACTTTTCCTCAGTTGAGTTCTGTCTGACCCCGGAAGACTGTAGAGGAGTATGTGCTGTGTGTAAGGAAAGCGATGAGTATTGATGAGCACGAAAACTTTATTAATAGTGGTTTGAGGTTATTTATAGAGATCGGGGTGAGATATCTAAGGATGGATATGCAATTAGTATGTAGTGATATTATTGTACACTTCATGCCCTAACTTCCTCGAACTATTTCTGGTTAAAGAAAATAAAAAATATCATTAAAGTTAGAGAATGATATTTTTAAACATTTTTTAGGCTTATTGGATAATCTAATTAAAAATATATAAAAGAATGACCCTGATCCTTGCCGTCTGCGTAAGCGTCAATCGACCTCTGACCGATGAGCACCGAGGGGCGTCGTGGTCGGATGGATCCCTGCGTCTCCATCGCTTCGGGCGGAATCCTTGATTTTTAAATTGGTTGAATCAACGATAGATTAGGTTGTTTCAAGCTTATTTTCTTGGAAAACGATCAGACCTAGGCAACGCTTAAGCCAGATATCCCGTGCGGTCCCCTTAAGCCAACACTTCTCTCTAAAATCACATTGCGCATCCCCCAATGTATCAACTTTCCATGGAAAAATTTTTGATTTGCGTACCCCCTCCCCTATAATTTTTCATTCTAGCTGAAAGTCTGTGCCTAGATCTGAAAATGATATTTTCTTTGGACAATTGAAGAAAAAAAATTGAATCGATGATAGACTTGATATTTCATCCTAAATTATATGAAGATATTTGAGATGATTTTCTCTTGTATTGAACCGACGATAGACTGGGCTATTTTTTATTTTTTAAAACAAGAAATGCTTACGTTGCCTTGAATTTGGCTGCGTTTGCCGGTGCACTGAACCAATTCCAACAATTCTTCTGAGATTCCTGAACATCATAAGTCTTTCTGAGAATTTTACTAATTAATAATTGGAACGGGAAATGTCGAGATCGTACGTTTCATTCATTATTGCCCGTTTTCATCAACTATCAATTTGCGAAAAAGAACGGCACAATAATTCGGATCGATCTTATTTTTGCGGAACGAACAAAAACCGAACGATGGAAAATAGAGAAATGTAAAAAAAAAACGCGAGATGAAACATCGAATAATAGGGGAATACTTATGTCGAGGCGTAAATACCTGAGTTATAAATCGATAGGTTGATTAGAATTTCGAAATATATGATGAATGGGTCTATTGAGATAGTGTAAATCATTTAAAAATTGTAGAGATTCCGTACTTTTCTTAGATCTAACATCGGGTATTCTTATTGCAGAAAGAAGTTGTTCAAGTTTCAGAAACCTCCGAGAATCTCAAATAAGAATCTATAAAATCAAGAGTATTGTGAAAAATATTAGCGAATCGATGATATTAGATGCTCCCGAAACTTCTCGTTCCCCAGTCTAATTGTAACCCGTCCCACCATTGACAATATCATCTACAAAAGGCAAATTATAGAAAACAGACCGACGCCCCAATCACTAGCTAGCAAACATTCTCAAGTATGGAAAACAAACGTTAAAATTGATGAAATTCGACTTCCGTCATCAATACTTCAGAATACAGCCGCCAAATATCTATGATATCACAAAATTCATAGATCGAATTTTCGAAAGTGCACGATATTGATAATTCGATAAAAATATGCAGTTTTCAAAAGTCGATCCTAAATTTGAAAATGATCTCCAGATATCGAGTGACGTAGGAGTTATTGAAAGATGCGACGAGAAAAATAAAAGTTTGGTTCAGGTAATTTAGAGAAATAAGAAGCGAGCGAGAAACATAAGTGAGAAAAATGAACTGCCTGACACTGAAAAAATGGGAAATGAATTAATCAATGAAGTTGAAATAACGGCTAGTGTTATACTGATTTGGAGGAATGTTTTGAACGGGTCTAATTTGAAAAGAAAATCAGCTATTTCACAGAAAATTTTCCCAAGGAAATGATACCCCTATTTTTTTGCAGAAGGAGAAAAAAATTCAAAGTATAAAGATCACCCGTAAGACTGTGTTTTACTCGATAACACTTGGAATTTGCAGTTCACCTAAATTATCACTCAATTTCTCCTGGTTTTCAACGAATTTTTACTCATCATTTTCACCGACTGAGTCAGTTTTCATTAAATCGACACACGGATTTTACGATTGTCTTCTAGTTTATTGGAGAATTATCGAGGTTTAAGTAGGGTCCCCAAGTAGATAAGTCAAATTGCGTTTCTGTAAAGGGGCGGATCTTGGGAACGTGATTTAAGAAAAAATATTAATTGAAATAAAATTTCCCTTGAGATTTAGGAAAAGAAAATAATTGGAAAGATCTAGATATTATGAAAAGCTGCATATAAAGAAAAGATGAGATTAAAGATATATTGGGTTGGGCCAAAACACCCGTATTTTCATGCCTCTGATGTTTCTTAAAGTGGTATGCTATTTCTGGTCGAAGTGACGAAAACAGAAGGAAAAATAACACATCGATATAAGATACGTGAGGACGGCTTGAAACAGTTGAATGTCGACTGACAGATGCGAGAGATGTCAAATTGCTAAATAAGGAGTGGTTTGAGATGTCAATGTCAATGTCAGGGGTTTGTTGCAATTAAAGAAATACAAATTAAACTCCTATAACAACCTTTAGCATCCGATGTCAAAATATCAAAAAGGATAATCGATCTTCCCGAATTCCAACAAATCGATATCAAAAGCCCATCAATGTTATTAGAAAATCTGTTTAGGCTACGAAATTTGCCATAGGAAAAATACCTTTTCCGAATCCAAACAAAACCAACCAAAAAGCTCATAAAAGGTGTGGGTTGGGCTAGCATTTAAATCATTAAATTAATTCTTCGCGGACCGTTCGAAATAGTTGCCGAAAATTTATTTGAACCACACCTATTTTGATTGTTGAACTGCCCATTTTACGTAGGCAAATTCGGGAAACGATGCATGGGACAATTTTGCAAAAAGAATAACAGAAACGAAAGGAGTTGTCTCGTTTTCGAAAATGGACATTTGAGTGAAATGTGATTGCGTCGAGAGGAGAGATGCGTTGACCAAATTCGACCGATACCCATTTTTTTCCACATTTATGAAAAATAGCGCGCGATTTTTATATGGAACGAGAGAGTTATGGGAAATATGATTTGGAAATCGTATGACGTAACGACTCGATGACCTGTGAAGAATTTATATGATCTAGACGATAATATCTAGTCTTTTATGGGTTTTAAAAGTTTGAAAAAAAAGAATGTAGGTAATTTGTTACCACAAATGAGTGCATTATTATCAAAGATGTGCAATGAGTATTTTGTTATCAAGAATGAGTGCATTGTTACCAAAGCAGAAATAGTGTAGGATAAGAAGAAAAAGGGAAGAAATGATGTTTGGTAATAAAGTACCTACAGTCAATGCAAAAAAAAAACAGAAAAGGGAGAAAGAAAAGGAGCGTGTAGAAAAGAGGGACAGAGAAAATGTTTCTTCGGAATATTCCGTGCAGCCCTTGTAACCATAGGTGTGTATTACCAAAATTTAATGAGCAAATTGTCGATTTTTTTTTTGAAATGATGCAAAATTAAAGAAAAATAGCATTGCCTATGTCACTAATCAAGTATCTCACGTTTTCTACTTGGCAAAACAGTTGGAGAGGAAAATAAGTGTTGATGAAGAAAAGACAAACGAGAATAATCCTGTGGACATCGTAAATACCGAGACGAAAAGAGAAAAAGACGGAGATGATGAATGTGATGTAATGATAAGTACAGATTGCCCTGAATTGACGGAGAATGAAAGTAAAGGACACTCCTTATCCTTGATATAAATAATTTTGTCTGTTATTTTGCAAAAAACATATATATATATATATGAAAGTAAAGATCGAATATTTGAATAAAGTAAGCATAATACAAAAAAATAAACTTAACAAGATGTATGAAGCATAAAATCTATATCGATGGGAAGAATCTCGAAACCTATGATATGCCAAATCTACAAGCCGACGGTGACATGATTTCGCATTCGTACAATGGCAAACCGGATATGGGCCCAACTGAGAAAAGAAGTCATTGACAAGAAAGGAAGGAATGGCCTTGTAGGAAAATATAGCGTGATTTTGAGACAGGAAAAGATTCCAGACACAACCATTCTTACTATCGAAAGTTCGATATCACGAATGATTGAATTGAACCCTTTCTTTACTTCGCAGAAAACGATTTTGAAATGCTGATACTGGGACTACACCAAAAATATGTTTAATTTACAGAAAAATACATGATGGTCAAGAGACTACCAAAAAATCATCTAACCACAAAATTCTCGCCTCTATTGAATGCAAAAACTCGTTTTAATACCTAAAGTTTGACGGGGGAAATTTGATGTGAAATGGAGTTCGGTGAAGAAATTCAAGTATTCAAGTAGGGGCTCGATAAGGACCAACCGATTTATTAGTTGGGGATGGGGCGCGTGAGATTCTCGACTGAGCGCCGTTTACGTCCTTCAAAGAACTCGCGGCGAACAATTGTTGAAAGAACCGTTACTCCCCTATTGTCCTGACAATTTGTTGCAGAACTATTCGACTTCGACGTCGGAATTTTTGGAAGGTCGTTCAAAACTCAAACAAACTCACAAAAGATGAATAATCCAAGTAATTTTGATAAAATAAGGAGCCAGGTTCAAAATTTTCTGACCCACTTATCAGCAAAATCGAAAATCCCATTTGTAGCACCACAGATTACTTCAAGCGCGTGTAAAATAACCAGAAGTTTCCGAGAACCATCGTGTTATTTCATTATAAAAATTCGAGTTTTGAACGATAATTTTCGAGTATTTTGGAAAAGAGTGAAGTTGAAAAAAAATCACGTGTAACTAAAATAAGCCAATTTAGGAATGTTATACGAGTTTGTCTGGCGTGAAGAAATGAAGATGATACGGGTTTGGGGGAGTTCGGGTTAATATGGAAACCACATAGGGGTGAGTCTCGTACGATTCCTGCGAGAAATTGAACATGATACAAGTCTGACTTCGTACAAGCAATTGACACGGTCCGGGGGAAGGCCGTAGTGGTTGGCAGCGAGTGAAGCAGGTTTGCCCCTAACGCCGTCGCTGTCAATCGAATCGAGTCGAATGAATGAGAAACGTGACCGACGGCGACAAACACCAAAACAAAAAACAGTGCACGCCAATTTTCGAAGCAACTTGCTGAAATTCGACGTGCAATCAATTTTTTAAAATCTAGCCGGTATTTTAGCAATGCTCAATAATTAAAATGAATATTTTATATAATAAAAACCGCATTTTATACGGGCAATTCTAAATAATTAACTCCTTTCGAAATAATAGCTGATTTAGCATTAGCATTGAGAATTCGACAAATTTCTAAGCGAAAATGGAAGTTTAGAAGCGATTAACGTAAATAACCCTTGGCCATGTGAAATGCATTGAAAATGAGTCATCATCGTTTCTTCCGCCTTCTAAAAATTGTTCGAATATTCAGGATCGTTAATTTCTTCGATTTATTCACTCAAATGGTGATTCAAATTCAAGTGTTGGGAGTCCGATATTCGGTAAATTTCTTAATTTTCTGACTTTAGAATTTTTGTCTATGTAGAATCGAGGTCAAGATGGATTAGTGGTCAGAAAAATTACAGTATTTTCGGGTCTTCGAAGGTCTGGACTTGATGAACTATCAAATAAGGCAAGTAGATAGTAGTAAACGATTGGAAAAAGCTTCTTTACTCATACTATTTCACAAGTTGTGGTTTTTCCAGGTTACTATATTTTTAGGGAGGCCTCTTGTACTTTTTATCCTTTCCCTTGCTATTTTTCAGAAATGGGGGTAAAAAGTACAAGAGGTCTTTAGGGACTTTGAAAATTTTAGCAGAAAATAAGAGTTTTATCAATCTTTCAAAAGTTGATAATATTATCATTCGTGATTTTTATTACTGCATTCCCCTATTGTATAGACTTTTTGACTATCACAGTACCGAATAGTTCGCGTACACCTCGAGAATATGTTACACTAACAAAGTGACGATGTCGATGAAATAGAAATAATGAAGTCGAAGAGAAGATTAGCTATGCTAACATAACAATCGATAAATTGTTCTTTGTTACTTTTCTGATTATGTCTGACCAAAGTCAGAAAAGCTCAACAGTTCGGCCAAGTTTTATTGCAGTAATTAGCAACCAAGTTCAGATTTTTGTCAAGTTTAGTAGTGATCATTCTGCACTTGTCGCCTATTTTCTTGTTTAAATAAATCAGAAAGCTAGCGATCATTAGCCACGTTGTACTTCTTTGTTAAAATAGATTGCCTGATAGTCTCAGAGTGTTCTTTTCGCAAATTAACTCAGAAAATCGATAAAGATAAATCAATTTATTGATTTATTGGGCAAAAATTAGAAATAATAAACAAAAACAAAACGGGGATCGGTAACGACGAAACAAAGGGGCGTGGTTTTGGGCCGGATCGAGTCGCTTAGTGCTGCTTCTTACGGAACGAGCAACCGTCTAAAAGTGAAATTTTAAAACTAGGAAAGACCAATTATTTCTAAAATAAAAATGTATATCTTTACAAGTTCTCTTTGAAAAAATTTCTGTAAAAAGTTGAATTTTTTGGAAGAATGAACTTTAAAGGAATTTTCTAAATTAAAAACTAGGAGAATTTTGTCCTAGGGTTAAATATTTCATGAACTTTTCCTACCAGTGAGCTTGGCCTTGCCACCCGTGGGCCTGCAGAGAACCGTGTTGCAGCCGACGCACACCACCACCTCTGTCGCGTGCGAGAACACCGTTGTGATCTGAAAGAACATATTTTTCTGAGAAGCTTTAATTCTTCTTCAAAGTAATACGTTGAAAAAGTATTTTTGTAATGAAAATTAACTGTAGTTTCAGATCAAAAATAATGGAAGTCCATAAATTTTGAAGGAAAACTTGAAATTTTGAAAATCAGGAAAATCTGCTAACCTTATAGCATCCGGGGCATTTGACGTCCATGAAGAAGGAGTTAGGATGCTGCACCAGGCGTTTCAGCTTGTGTCTCTGGAAAATAAGACATAGCTCTTGGAAAAAGTTATTTTTGACTTTTTTAATTCAAGAGCTACACATATATAGGTACCATTTTTGTCAGACGACAATAAACTATAGGGGCAGCTCACACGAGCAAATGCCTAGTTATGATACCAGGTCGCATTGATGGAAATTTTGGCTAACTAGTTTGGAAAGGGGAATCTGCTAAGAAAATATAGCGGGGGTAGTCGCAGAAAGTTTCTAACGATCGTTCTCTAGGTCTGGAGCTACACAAGTTTAATCTTTTTGAAAAGATATGAAACAAGCCGAGCACCTTCTCAAGATTTTTTTCAAAACCTAATTTCTACGATTTGATACAAAATAGCATCAATTTCAGCCTCTAAGAGGGAAGAACTCAAATATCAACCTTTGAAAAGTACCAATTCTTGGCAAAGTATTTAGAAGGAAAGTGCCAGTCTCTTCTTTTCAAAATAACCTCTACTATCCTAACCATGAATAAAGCTCATTTCTATGAAAAGTACTCAAATATTCTTTGGAAAAATATTCGATAGCAAATTACCTGTCTCTCCTTCTCGGGATCGGGATGCAGGAGATCGACGGCGAGCGGCATTGTCTGCGGAGTGTCCACTTGTTTGAGTCTTGAACCGCACTAAAAGCTTCAAAAATTAGCGAAAATGAACCCGAAAGTCGTAAACAAGCCCTTTTTATCGACACGCGGTTGTGCAATTTTGCAACGAATCAACAATATGAAATATTTCGAAATCCCTCTTTTTAGAGAAAAATTATATTCTCAAGGTGTTATTTTAGAAAAATTTATGCTAATTTTTGGAGTTCTAAACGAGTTGTGCAATATTTCAGATGATCAAGCAAATGAAGGCAAAGCAAAATATTTTGGAATTCTTGTTTATAGCGATAGACATTTGGCTTCTAGGATAATTATCTCACGAGAATATGCTAATTAAAGACTAATTAAGAGTAATTATCATTGGAGAAAAATCGAATTTTCGAAAATAGAAAAGACTAGTTTTGGAAGGCCTGAAAAGCCCAGATTCAGAAAGAATGGGACAAAATAAAAGTCGATATAATTAACTTTAATTATCTAGAAGCTAATTACCCTAATTAAACTCCAAATAAATCGATACGAACACTAAAATAGACCAGAAAGAAATTTAGGCTAGTGTGACTACCGTAAAAATCGAGTGTCGGTTGTCAGTGGCGCATCGATTTTCGCAAATGGGCGCACTTTCGTTCACGGGCGTCGGGGGACCGATTTTCGGATTTTATTTTTCTTTTGACGTTTTTCTTCCGACAACAGACTTTGTTGTCGTCTTTTTCTTTTAGAAATGTTCAAAACGTCGACAACAACTGATAAAGTTTGTTGTCTCTTCAAAATCTCACTTTTTATTAGAAAAATTCGTCTAATTTTGTGCGGGTATTCGAAATTTGTATAAGGGTATCCTTCAGGTGATGGCCTCGCACCTGATCAAGCGATCCTTCTCGGTGAGCACCATCTCCCACGCGGGTCAAGTCGTCAAAGTGCCGATCCAGGTTCGATTTTCTTTTGTTTTCAAAAATTATTTTTTTTAAAAGATCATTTTATGAAAATTCTAAGACAGCCTTTTCCAGGTTCACGGCATCGAGGGTCGCTACGCGTCGGCGCTGTACACTGCCGCACACAGAAACAACAAACTCGACCAGGTGGAAAAGGACCTCAAGAACGTCAGAGACGTCTATCAGTCCAATGCTAAGTTCAAGGTTGATATTTTATTTTTTTTTAGTTTAAGCGCAAACAATATTCTTTCTATAATTCTTCATGAATACTAAACCGGAAAGATTAGTCAAATCTATTTTTCTGCAAAACTAATTCAATCTTCGAATAATTATAGCATGAAAGATAAAAAAAAAAAACCCATTTTTCCGTAGAACCAGTTCCGTTTTTTTTAATACGATTTTAATTTCCAGGACTTCGTGCTCGATCCGACCCTGAAGGCCGTGAAAAAGAAGGCTGCGGTTGATGCGATCGGCTCTAAACTTGGACTGGCCAAAGAGTCCGTGAATTTCCTCGGAGTCCTCGCGGAGAACGGCCGCCTCAACAAGCTGGAGTCTGTCGTCTCCTCCTTCGAGTCCATCATGAGGGCGCACAGGGGAGAGCTGTTCGTTCAGGTATTCATTTTTAAACTTTTTCCTGTAAAAATAATAATTCTGAAAATAGCTTATCGAAAAATCATTCAAATTATTTATTTTTCTAAATTTCAGATCACCTCAGCTGAACCCTTGAGCAACTCCCACCAGCAGCAAATTTCGGAGGCTCTCGGAAAACTGACCAAGTCCGGTCAGAAGCTCACGGTCACGTACGCGGTCAAGCCCTCGATCGTTGGAGGATTGGTAAGCGAAAAATTCGACCCTGCTTAAATTTAGCCAACTACTTTTCACCGTCATCCTTTCATCTTTTTTTCCAAAATAATAATTAGCATAAGTGTAGGGAATATTATAATACTAGAATTATAACACTAAAATAATAAAACCACGAGGCATATTGCAAATTTTTTAAACAAAAATTTCAGGTGGTGACCATCGGTGACAAGTACGTGGATCTGTCGATCGCCTCGCGCATCAAGAAATACACCGACGTGCTCCAAACCGCCGTCTAAGAGAAAATTCAACAATCGTCTCATCAATTTTTATGATCGAAAAATCTGAACTCCACCCACATTTTCATTCGTACATTTTCTCTAGTAAATTGTGAAAAGAAATAGATTTTAGCGACGAGATAAATATTCGATTTGATTTTGTTTTATTTTAGAAAATTTTTTAGAAGACTTGGTTTCATACCGGTTTTGATATTTCGTGGATTTTTTGGCTTTAGAAACTCTGATCTAAAATTTTAGATGAGTGACTCAGATATCGATGATGCCGCTCATGAAGTGCTACTTCAGTCCATCACGGCCCAGACCTCGAAGAAAGTAGGGTTTAGAAAATGAAAATCTCGAAAATCTAAAAAAAAATCAAGAATACAAAAATAGAATGTTTCCCAAAAATATTATTTTTCGTGAGTTTCTAGAAAATTGTAAGATCTTCGATTTTTCAGAAAATGATCCGTAAAACGGCCCCGAAAATCAGTTCTGATGATCTGTTGGATTCTATCAAGACGCAATCGTGAGTAAAAAAACTTTCAACAAACTTAAAAATTGAAAGACAACCTATAAAATAAAAAAGGCAAAACAAAACCAAAAAATAAAGACAATTTACAAAGAAAAATCTAAGTTAAATATTTTCCAGATCGGCTCTCACAAAAGCAAAACGCCAATCCGAAATCGGTCTGAGTGTTATCGCTGAAAAGGAGAAGAACAAGGCAAAGAACAAGGAGAAAAAGGGAAAAATCGACAAGAAGGCAAAGAAGGCCAAGACTCTCCCCACGCCCATTCACAGACAGGCCAGGGAGGAGATACAGTCCGCCGTCGGATACGATTTGCTCAAGTAAGGCGAATTTAGATATCCTTTGAGATTTCATATATCCATCTTAAATAATGAGCTTTCATGTATCCCTAGACCTGACACTTCAAATTCACTATAGAAATTTTTCAAAGAATTCTCGCAGAAAGTTTGAAAAGTAAGGTTTTGACGAATGGAAAATGATCGTACAGTCTTAGAGGAGCTGATATTTAAAATTCTCAATAGAAATAGCCTCGAAATTGTTTCTAGGATCATTTTGAGGAGTTTCTATAAATCGAAGAAATATTATATTTTTAGGAAAGACCTCTCTGTTTGGACTGATATCGTTAATTCTAACCGACTTGCGGATCAGGTTTTGAACGATTTCTTTCTTTGACTTATTTTTCAATTTCAGCTCACCTTCCCCATGGATCTCAAACGCATCCATAACGTGGAGACCGCTGCTCAGCAAGCTGAAGGATTCACGGTAATTTTATTTAATTCAAATTTTTATTAAATATCAATTTGAATCTTCTCGAGAGTTAAAGATATTTTTTATTTGTTTCTTATGCAACACATTAAAAAATTCAGCCTCGCACTGAAATGGAGAAAGAAATCGCCCAGATTTTGAACAGCTCCAAGAACAACCTGACCAACGATGACGTCTACACCGAGGCGGAACTGGAAATCATCAGGGCCATGAATTTGAAGGAGGTCGGATTGTCAAAAATTACTCGGCCGCACTTTACAGTTCTAACTTTTGAAAAGTGCGGCATATTTTTCGAAACCAAAAATTTTGATTTTAGGCTAAGCAGAAACTCTCTCAAATGCAGAGAATGAAGGCGTTGATCAGTTACCGGGAGGCAAAATACCGATACGCGGCCAAAATCAAGTCCAAATCGTAAGGGATTTCAATATTCTTTGGACTCCATATATCCTTATTTTGTTCACTTCTAATTAAACCCAAAATTCAGCTACCACCGTATTCTGAAAAGGGAAAAACGCAAACAGCTTGTCAAAGAACTTGAAGAATTACTGATTCGGGACCCGGAGGCAGCTCAGGAAAAACTCAAAGCCTTAGAGACTCAGAGAGTTATTGTAAGTCAATTTTTTACTGTGGCATATTCTAATAGAGCAGAATTACCGTAATCTGAGAGGAGGAAATTTGAAATAGAGCATATTTTCAGGAACGTGGCACTCTGAAGCATCGCGCTCGCAACAAATTCCACTCTGACGCGCTTAAATACGCTTCTCGGGATTCAGAACTCAGGAAACAAATCGAGGATCATTTCAGGTGAAAATTTGAGTAGTAAAAATAGTGCGATAAAAGTTCGAATTTCCTTCTAGATGTTTTAAATTGACTACTTCCATTTTCCATCTTTCGCACTACTCTTAAAAATTATCATCAAAAATCCTGCAGCACTTCTTTTGCAAAAATGATACGTTTTTATCGTTTGCAGATTCGGCCGTGAGATCAAGGCGAAGTTGGCGCTCGACGAGTCGGAATCTGAGGAAGATGAGGGAAAGAAAGAGAGTGTGACGGACATGATCAAGAGCGCCGCGAAGACTGCTGAAAAGGAACTCAAACAGACCGAGGAAGAACGGATCGAAGCGGCTGCAGCGAGGTACGGGATTTCGTATATCCTATGCTGAATTTTAAATATCCAACATTTCAAATATCTCTAAATTTTATAAATTTGGAATTAATGTATCCAGTTTCAGAAGATACCTTTTCGCTCTGAGACAGCAGAAAAAGAAGGAGCTTGAGAACGCGAGAAAACGCGGTGCGGGACAGGAAATTGAAGAGGTAGAAAAATTCGATTTTTAAAATAATCATTTCGAATAAAGTTTATTTTTTTTATTTCAGGAAGACGCAAATTTCGAGCTGGACGAAGATTGGGAGGAGGAAAAAGAAGCGGAAAACTCAGAACAAAACTCGGAACCAAGTGAACCCGCTGAGGAACCACCCAAAAAGAAGAAGAAGGGAAAAGAAAGGAAAGAGGAGACTCCCTTGGCCGAGCCCCAAGATATCGATATTCTGTTCCAGGAAGCTGAGGCGAAACTCGCAAAAAGGGTTCTGGATGTAAGTACCATTTTTGGCAACTTTAATGCCATTTATTGTAACTTTGATACAATTTTGGAAAGTTTTATACCATTTTTCCTAACTTTCTAATTTCAGACCGCCGACCAACTGGCTGATGATGTTGCGAGGGAGGAGGCTCAAGAAGACGAGGAAAAACAGAAGAAGAGAAAGAAAAAGTTGAAATTGAAACAGAAAGAAAAGGACGCAGAGGAGAGGAAGAAAATTGACGAACAGAAAAAGCAATTGGATCTGGAAATCAGTCTCAACCCCAACAACTTCTTGCAGGTAGTTTTTCCCTTGATTTTATTTATTTATTTATTTGCATTTCAGCTAGAAACCGGCTCTCTCCAACAAGTCTCTGCGGATCTGGTGGAAAAAATCGACGAGATTGAAGATGGTATTTTTGACTTTTAAACTTATTTTTGAGGAAAAGAATTCTTTTAGAACGAGCCAAAATCGTTGCGGAAGCCTTCAAGGACGATGATGTCATTGCTGAATTTGAGCAGGAGAAAGAAATGGTAAATCTTAAGTATAAAACTTTAGCCAGACCTCATTTCTTAAGTCGAAATTTTATCTAAAATTCTGGTTATGAACATCCTAATCATTTCGAAAAAAATATTATTTATTTTTAGATTTCCTCCCTAAAATTTCTTGGATATGTAATCTTTCCTCTCAAACACTTTTCCATTTGGCTTTCTTTTTCACGCACTATTTCTGGCTCTTTCTTCCGCGTTTTGGAAAGAAATATGGCACTTTTGGGAGGAAACATTACGCAGCCAAATTTCTCAATCTGATTCAAAGTGTCTAGATTTGTAAAGAAAAATTATTAAAAATGATTACATCTTCAGGTAGAAGAAGGAGAGCGTCCCAAGGACACTGATCTGAACTTGCCTGGTTGGGGAAATTGGGTCGGTCCTGGGATTTCCGAGCGCAAAAAACGCCAGAAATTCATCGTAAAAGCGAGGGAAAAGAAGAGAAAAGACGCTGCTCGAAAGGGAGTCATCATCAAAGAGAATATCGTTGAGGTTAGGTTTCAAAAAGCATGTCGCATTTTGCAAAATTTTGGACTTCTGCAAAATGTGGCCTGGTTTATATTGAAAAAAACGAAAATCTTTTAAAATATAAAAAATTAAATAAAAATATAATTTGTTTAATTTGCAGAAAATCGAAAATCTTCAACCCAAGACTCTACCCTTCCCTTATACCCGAGTCCAAGACTTTGAAGCGGTCGTCAAACAGCCCATTGGAAAGGACTGGAATACCGCCACCGTCACTGGACAACTTTGCAGGCCCTCTGTCGTTACCAAGGTTGGATTTTCTTAAAAAAGATTCTTTAGAAATTTTTTGGTTCAAATATTTCCGAAAGAACAAATAGGAAATATTCGTTGGAAGAAAAAAAAAAGGTTCTGAAAGCCAATGTTATTTTTCAGGGAGGTCGTCCGATTTTGCCTATCAACAAGAAGGAGATGATCAAAAAGAACATGCTCGAACAGGCGGAAAGTTCAAGCGAAGACGACGAATGAAGAAAACCAATGGAAAATCGATATTTGTTGTTGTTTGTTATTGATTTTCGCAAGTGCTTTTTCAAGTTCATTGTTCCCAGAAGATGCCACTGCAAAAATCGCGTTGTTTTTCTTCACAACACGGGTTATTTCTTGTTTTTGTTGGGGCAGTTACATAAATTTCTTCGTTTTTCTTGGATTTTCTATTTTCAAAGGCGGTTTTTACACCGTATGCATACTTTCTCCGCATCTTTGTGACATTCGAATTTTTCAATTTTCAGTAGGCGCTCTTCTCTTCTGACTCAGTTCATCTAATACAGCGAACAATGGCGGACGATGATGACTATCAGGTTGGGAGCGGAGAATCAGATTTTTTGTCAGATACTCTTCCAAAAGATAAAAAAAAAAAATTGCAGAAAAGAGATCAATCTAAAACTTGTTTGAAAAGTGGTCAATTTCGAATTTTCTTCAGGAAATGGGAGACGACGATTTGGGCGACGACGACCAGATGGAAGACGTCGAGATGGACGGGCAGGAGGAGGACGACGAGGGACAGGAGCACATTGATCTAATCGAGGTCAGCTGCAGAATCGAACAATTTCCTAATCGAAAAAATAAAATGCTCTCCTCCCAATGAGACTCGTTTTTCTGCAGGCCGTTTGAAGAATTACTTACAGAAGTTTCAAAAATATTAGATCAGGGATAAGTTTCGAAATTTTATTGTATGATGAAAGTAAAAATTTTGAAGAGAAAAAGTCGATCTTTGGCCTAAGAATGGGAAAATGTGTATTTTTGCAGCAAGACAAAGGGACAGCATCGACGGAACGCGTGACGACGCCCATCATGACGAAATACGAGCGCGCGCGCGTCCTCGGCACAAGAGCTCTTCAGATTGCCATGGGCGCGCCCGTCATGGTCGAGTTGGAAGGAGGTCGGGCTTTGAGCGCAATTTTGCGAAAATTCAAAAGTTGAACGACTAAAAATGAATCTTTCCAGAAAATACAAAAAAATGGCAACAGAAAAGATCTGTTTAATTCAAAAAGTTCAGAAACGGACCCCCTGGAGATCGCGCGCAAAGAGCTGAAGTGCAAGCGCATTCCGATCATCATCCGACGCTACCTGCCAGGTGCTAAAATGAAAACATTCATCTTTTTGCCCAGAAAATTTCGATTTTAAATCGCCTTTGCGATAAATATCATTACTAGAATCGGCATTGTGAATCTTGGGATCAAGTTTAAGTCCGCCTTTAAAAAAAACGTCTTTTTTCAGATGGATCGTTCGAAGACTGGGCCGTCGATCAGCTCCAAGTCAACGACTGGTAGATGCAAAACGATGAACGGATCAACAATCAGCCAGCCAAACTCATTCACATCTCCGCCCATTTCCCGATAGCCCGATCTCTCAAACATCCACTTTATCCTTACTGGTCAACGTTTTCATATTTATTCTCGTTGAGAACTTTTCGTCATTTAATTTGGTGGTTATCAATGTTTCGAATATTTACTGTTTTTTCTTGTTGAAAATTGAGATCTTTCTCCAATTTTGAAACACATTTTTCATTTTCAACTTTCATGTGTATTTTTCTTTCATTTTTGGAAATAAAATTTATCTATAGTTTTCTTCAAGTTTTGGGAATGCAGTAAAATTTCTGTGACTTTTACTTATCTGGTTTTGTTTGTCCGAAAAATGCACTTTTCATCGCTCTCTTTTCCGCTCTTTCTCCCTTTTCCTTTTCTCTTTTTCTCTTACCCCTCTCATTGAGCTAGTGAGTTTTCCACGTTGCATAGAGCCCCTATCGCTAGAGCACGATGTTATTTTCAGATCTGAGGCTGATTTTTGTCAGACTGCAAAATCCAAATTTATCGCCGCTTTTGCAAATCCTACAAATCTTAGTTTCCCTTTGAAACTCGTCCCTAACCTTGAGATCATTTTGAACTTTCACCATCCAAAACTTTGAAAATTTTCCTGAAAATCGTGAAATTTCCGCGATTGTTCGTGAAATGTTGATATTTTGAGACTTTCAGGTAATCACCAAAAATGAGGCTCTACCCGTTCATTTTGGCGTTTTCGCTGTGCGTTTTTTCGACGTTTGTCAAGGCCGAAGTCACTCCGTTGACCAATCAAAATATCGATGGAATTTTGAGTGAGTTCATTTTCTTCTTTAATAAAATCTATTTACCATGATAAAGAAGAGAGCACAAAAATGCCCTGGATAATTTTTTAGCAATTCAAATTTCAGCCGGTAACGAGATAGTGTTCGTGAATTTCTATGCGGATTGGTGTCGTTTTTCGCAGCAACTCAAGCCGATCTACGAACAGGTAACGCATTCAAAAAATTAACACTAGCGTTAAATTTAGTGTTAGTTTTAAAATATTAAAAAGTTTCTTAAGCGCAGTGTTAAATTGACGCTGGTTTGAAAAGGTGAATTTGATTTTCAGGCTTCGAACAATTTCAAGGACAGGCCAACGGGGAAAGTCATGTGGGCCTCGGTGGATGCTGATAGAAATCGTAAGTTTTTTCTTCTTCTTTTTAATTTAACTTTATCAGTTATTATCATTCTTTATCGCCCCAAAAATTATAAGATCTTTTTGTTTAATTTTAGCGGATATCGCCTCCAAGTACCATGTCAACAAGTACCCCACTTTGAAGTTGTTCAGATACGGCGAGCTGGTTAAGAGGGAGTACAGGTATATTTTTACAAATTATTTGAATTTAAAAAAATCTTATTTATCCTCTAGTTAAAAATCTTCGAAATAATTTTAGTATTTTTTTTTTCTAAAGCTACTTTTCTTTTATTTTTAGAAGCGCCCGCTCAGTGGACGCTTTGACGGAGTACATCAACCATCAACTGGAAGAGAGCCTCAAGCCGGTCACTTCCAAGGCTCAGCTCGATGAGAAACTCACTGTAGTTTTTAAATTATTTGAAAAAAAAACTTTGTTTAAATGATTATTTTTGATTAAAATTATTTTATTTTTTTATTGCAGAACGCTAAAAAAGGCTTCATCGGTTATTTCCCTCAATTGGCGGGCACCGAGTTCGAAAATCTGAGAAAGGTTACTATTTTAAATCCTATGATTTTTTTACTTCTAAATTGATTATTTTACTTGATAAAATTTTCAGGTAGCCGCAGCCCTCCGTGAAGAGTGCGACTTTTTCGCTGCGTCTGGTCCGGAATTCCATGAAGTGACCCAGGGCGGACCCAAGTTGACTTTCCGTTCCCAAGGAGTAAGTCAAAAATGAATATTTGTTGGAATAGATCAAAACTTTCGAAAAGATCATATTTGCCTGAAAGAAATCGTTTTTCTTGAAAAGAGATAAAATATTTTCAGACCGGAGATAGTGTTGACTTTACCGGCGATTGGCAAACCTTCGAATACATGAAGCAGTGGATTTCGGACAAGTGCATCTCTCTGATCAGAGAGATCACCTTCCAAAATGCCGAGGAATTAACCGAGGTTAGAAAGTTTAGAAAGGGGATCAATTGTTTTTGAAACGAGGTCAAATTTCAGGAGGGTCTGCCATTCCTCATCCTGTTCAAGCACCCTGACGACAAAACCAGCGAAAAGGAGTTCACGGAGAACGTGATTCGCGAAATTCCAGACCAGACCAGTTAGTTGTTTTTTTCTAATTTTTTAAATTGCATGTTTTCTTTGGCAACTTGGTAATTCCGAAACATGAAGAAATAGTGCACAAGATCGCGAAAGAAAAAATCCTTACCCTCTCTTTAACTAACACACTACTTTCGTCATGTTGCAATATTTCAAAATTTTTTACTTATTTCGAATCTTTCAATTAGCGTAAATTTGAGGAGCTATCAACGCGTTGGTTGCTGACGGTGTGAAATTCGCGCATCCGCTGCATCACATGGGCAAAACGGAGAAGGATCTGCCTGTGATCGCCATCGACTCATTCAGACACATGTACCTTTTCCCGAACTATGCCGATTCTAAGTGGGTGGCGATTTTTTTCATTTTTAAAATGTTTATTTATTTATTTTTAAAAAATATTTTATCACCTTAATAAGTCCTTAAAATACTCAAGGCTAGCGTTCGCTAAAATTCGGTAATACCACCATGTTACTGATCGAAAATAGCATAGATATGGCATATTTTCATTTTGTCGAATGACACATAATATTTTAGTAGATTAAAATACTTGCAGAGTGCCCGGAAAACTGCGTCAATTCGTCTTGGATCTGCATAGCGGCAAGCTGCACCGAGAGTTCCACCACGGACCTGACCCGACTCAGACCGATCCCTCAGCTCCTCAACAACAAAAGGTTGAGGAAGAGGTAGACAGCAACTTGAGCTTGAAGAATTTGGATTGGGACTAACTTTTCCTTAATTTTTGAATTCATTCTAACAATTTTGTGAATTAACCAAACTCCATGTCTTGTCTGTCATTTCAAAAGAATGTATGTAATAATCAATATCATGCTGAAAAGCGATTTTATTGTTTTTAAAATTTTTATTTATTGACTTTGTCCACGTCTGTGAAAATTCTAATGTGTAGCTCGAAGGGAGAGTTTGAGCAAAGTCCCCAATACGTGAAGGAGAGTTGCTGTTTATTTCTGTTTACTAACAACGATATAAGCTTTGAAAAGGACGAAGTAATTTGCAAATTTTAGACCGAAGCACCGCCCTCCGTGTTCCAGAAGCTCAAACCAGACGGCAACAGGTACACCCTGCTCAAGGAAGAACTCTAAGTCGGTATACTCCACTCAAAATATATACCGTCTATTCGTTTCAATACTGATACTTTTTTGGCTGTGAGTACTTTTCACTCAAACTTTCCATCACATTTTATTGAAAAGTACTCATAGATAAATTTGATCAGTACTGAAAAATGAATGCAAAGTCACCAATTCAGGGTCCAAAATATTTCGTTTCTTTGCTAAAATAGTCATGACTTCAAAGTTCCAAAAGAAACTTTGAAGTACGATCAAAATTTTCGCCTTACTGGTATTGGGATTGCATTGAAATGGAGTTTTTCTAACTTCATTTCATTTTTCATGAATTTATTTTCTATATCTGTTCGATAACTAGTGTGTTTTATCTTATGAGGTACGAGTATTTTTGTATGATTTTTTCTTCGGATAGGTTTTTTATTCAACTCATGGCTTTATTCTGATACACGTCTGTTTTTGATTTTTATTCTATTCATTGCAGATTTTTGCTTGGAAATTCCATATTTCATGGAAAACACCATTTCCCAGGTACATTACTCGATGTTGAAGCTCTATTTCACAAGTTAGGTACTTTGCTTTCAAAACTTTATTCCAAAGTTTCGGGAGCAAAGCATTCCCGAATCATTTTATTTGTCCATGACAATTCCTCATTTATTTGAATAGTCATTTTTGGCTTTATCACTTTCAAATTGTCTTTGGGGAACTTGCTATTTCATCAAAATATTCAAATTTCTATTTCCAAATCGTGTTTTATTCTTTTTCCGAGTATTGACTTTGAATTGAGTTGGTAGTTGCACTCTAATGAGAAAATCTCATGCTCCAATGAAAGAGAGGGTGGCTATTTGCAACTACAAATTCGATTTTTTCAGTGCCAACCAAGACTGTGATCCTACGGAATTTTTATCGAATAATAAATCGATTTTTAGAAAATTGCTGCTAAATAATGTTAATTGGTGTTTGCTAATGGATGAACATATGTGATATAGAAACGAATCTTGAACTATAACCCTATACTCCCATTGTGTTCAGCTGAAATATAATATTTAGAAATATATAGGATCGTCGATATAAAACCTGCTATAGCATGAATGCTCATCTGTTCATCGATATATGAGTCCTACTTTCGATATATTCTGAATCTACGAGAAAATTCTCTCATAATCGTCGATCCCTGCCACTTATGTTAATGGAATTCAATTGTTACTAATACTTAAATTGATGTTAAATATGCCAACTTGCTTTAAATTGTGTTAACTAACAGAATATGCTTGAAATAATACTGATTGTTTTGAACTTTATGTTTTCACATATTATTCTGTGCATGATTTGGTGTCTTATTTGAGTTTTGTCAAGCGTGAGCCTTCAAAGAACTGCTTTTTCCTTTGCTCCAAAATTCGAGGCTTCGAATTTCTCATTTCCGTTGCAAGGCTTATTTCTTAGAAAAGATCCCTGAAAAGTGAATAACTATGGGTTAATCCATGCTATGGTTAACTTAATCTAAAAATTCTAAGCGTTTATTTTTATGCAGACGATCAGTTTATCGTAAAATTTGCTTTATCGCTAAAACTTAGATTTAAAGTCGACTTTAAGGGTGCAATTTTCTAGACTTTGTTCACTAAAATGAACACTTGACTCTGAACACTTCCAAATCGTTCTAGACCTGATACCTTATTTTGAAGTCCCCAGGGTTCCCTTAACCATTCCGACATTTACATCCCATTTTCAAGAAACCCCCGCTTCCCACTGTCATGTGCTACTTTTCAAGGGTTTCACTTCAGACCTCGCATTTTCCGAAATAGACCTGCTCGTTTTTCAAGCCATATTTCCCAAAATTGCAGTTAAGTTTTTCGAGGTAAACTTTCAAAATCTGCAGGTTTCAACTTTGAAAATTCGAATTATTCATAATTGCCAAAAAAACTTGACGGGTTTTCACGTAATAGCCTTTGAGGATTCGCTGTTCAAAACTCGGCTTTTCAGACATTTTTGAGAATTTTCGAACTTTTGTAGGATTTAAAAATCTCCGCATTTTGAATTTGTACCTACATTTTCTCCATTAAAATGGAGGCTTCTAATTCTCACAATGTCTCGTCCCGAGACTTTAATTCTGTAATTCGCTAAATGAGTGCGCTTTCTTCAGAATAATCTTCAATTCAATTTTCCCAGGAAAATCCTTCTCATTCTGTTGCACATGAAATATTTAGCATCAAAAATCTTCATTTTACATGATACTCCTATTCTTAGTTTATCTCTTGTTCATATGGATTTGGATAAAATAAGGATTATCAAAGCTTTCCAAGGAAAATACAGATATCTTTCTATCGCTACCTCAGAAGATAATCCTTCCCAATCAATTTCTGCTTTTTTTATTTTATATGTAATGATTACGTAATGGTATTCTAGAGATTTTTTAAAATGAACTTTTGAAAACTCCAACATTTGAACTATATCATAAATAACTACCAAATCCCATGACATTTTGCAAGAGGTTGTTTATTACAACTACAAACTTTCATCAATCCCTATTACTCATTACCTAATTCCACGTAATATGGGTATATTCGAACTCATGATAAACCCCCTAATTGGCCTATACAAATCTTTGATGTCATATGGCTTGCATAATTTGTACCTCAGTAAGAGAGGCGATTCCCACGAAATGTTTATGTAATGATCATTTGGGATTTTTTGTCGAAACCCTGAAAACAATTCTTCCCGACTACAGACTCCGGCATATTCCTTTCTAAATCTGATATCGATGTCAGAATTTTGTTTGGCGGTCGGGGTTCTCCTTTTCGAAGTTGAGTTTTGTTTGGCCACAAGTTCTCACGATCTCGTGATTTTATTTACAAAACGACTAGTCGGAAAATCGGAACTTTACACAAATTAGCCAAGGTTTTTAGTTACAAACACCCGAACGAACATTCGTTCCTTGGCTTTTATCGTATTTCTTTAGATTCTAATCTTAAGTGGGGAGATTCTATTTCATTTCCCCGTGTGCTTTAGGGCCGGAACTTGAGGATAAAGGCTCGGGGATTAGAGGTTTTCATCTATCACATCTTGAAGATTTTAAAATCGACAAAGTTTGCTGCGTCTGAGTTTTACCCTCATGATTTTTGTAGCAGTGTTTGACTTTTTCCCATCATTTTAGACCAAAATATAGGACTTAAAAATCTAAACTTGTCCTTTGGGGAAAGGATAAATAAATGATAATCCCCATACACGTACTATCACCATGTTTTGCACTTTGAAAATACTCCGAAATGGGGCGTGGTCAAAGACACTCTTACTCGTCTATCCTTAACCATTATGAGAGGACATAGATGCAGATATCTGCATTTGACAGTAGTAGTAGTGTGTTGTTGTTTCAAAATAGGACTTTGTGGCTGATCAATAATTAATAGTGTCTTATAAAATATGCCACCCGTGTATTCTTGCCTATGTTTTATTATTAGACTAGAATTTTCAAGCTTCTCTAGGTCATCCGGCATGAAATTCGGGGCCAGCATATTTCATGTGCATCTTCATCTCGGGAGGGTAGACTTCCGGATATTTTTTCTTGAATATAAAATACGGAACCTTTAATATGTTCGTCTTAGGCGTGTCATCCTATACATGAAAGGATAGATATCTAGATTTTTCGCTACAAATCCTTTTGGAAAGTCTTTTAAAGCTAATCCGAAAGTATCTGTCTGAAAGTTCCTATTCTCATCAAAAATTTTTGTTTTAAAGGTATACAATTCATATTTTATGTAAACCCTAATCTTGCGATGCTAAACTATTATTTAAATCTAATTCTGAAATACTTGCATTTTTCATGTTTCATGATATTTCCGTTTTCTTCCCAGATAGGCTTCTCGTTCGATAATCGGATTTTGAGGAAATTTTTTCCTGCGAAAAGGCTACTTTTTCAATTTATTGCACCTGTCCAAACTACGAAATCTCTAGTTTAATGTTAAAGCATAGGACTGCAAACCCGTTCGTTCAAATACGACATTGAGTTTATAAACGTCGAACTTGAAATGACGAGGGGTACATGGGATAAATGGTTATCTCAAGTTTACGTCCTTTGGGATTTCATATATCCCCTCCTTTAATGAGAATATACGAAATCGGTCCGTTCAGCGGTAATCTTATTTATCCCAAAAATGATAGTCCGAAAATTTTAGTCTCACCCCTTTTGCCGTTTTTTTTTCTAAATGAGGACGTTTTCCCAGTGAACTCTTGCGCTCGTTTACAAAAACACGACTTTCGCTCATTTGCTCATACTTTCCTGCAAATCATTGTCAAAAGCATCTAATTTCTTATAAACAAAAAGGGGTTTTCAATAGAAAATACTTCCTGAAAATCGCGTACTTGTAGTTAGATACAAACCGCACTTTGTCTCGCATAAATGTCTTTTCAACCGAGGTTTTCATCATATTTAATTCCAGTATGCACATACCGTGTTTCCCACGTTGCGAAGTTCCTTTGCCGGACATTGGTGCGGCACGGGTCGCTACCGAGTTCAACGTCTGTACTTCGCCAGCCAAATTCTCTATTCGGATCATTGTAAGTCAGATTAAGCCTTGTGTTTTTAATCGATTCATCTAATAACTTCTTATAAAGTAAGCAAAATTTGCATACTCGCTTTTCTTATGCTAATTCTGGTTAGAGACAGTAAAGATAGCATTAAAATTGGAGAATATTAATTTTAAATTTCCAAGAAATTTTCGGTTGAACAACTAAAGTTATTGTTTTCAGCATGAGGTTCGCTCGATCTCCCAATTTTCCTCATTCGATCGAACTTCGCAGTCTCGGAAAATCGGCACTGAACATTGGCCTCTAACTTTAAACGTCCAATTCTATGAGCAAGCCAAGGATTTATTTTTCGTGAAAGTAAGATTTCATTCTGATTTATAAGAACGAAACCTTTCATTATCTTTTAAATTACAACGTCATGAAAAGGTCATCAAAAATTCTCTTCGCCTCTTGCGTGACCGAGCTGTTTATACGAAAACCCTTTGAATGATGATAAATGCATTAATCCCGAGTTGATCCCGCTTCTTAACGGTTTTATTAGAGGAAACCCATGTAAATATCAATAATTCAGCGACTTTTCATTTACCTATTAAAAAAATGGTCCAAATTAATCAGACTATTAATTATGCCAGCTTAATGTCACGCAATTTTTAGATTTATGTTTTAGGCCTGTGTCGTAACTGAGAGGCAGAATTCATCGTCCTGCTTCATCGATAGTACGATCTTCAACCGCACCGAGCTCATACCGTACTGCAATAATATGCATGTTCGAGGTATCAATAGTTTAGTATATGATTTGATCTAAAAGTCTGCTCCATTTCTAAACTCTATTTATGGTCGCATTAATATTTAGCAATGAAACTAATTTTCAGTGATATTGATTTGCGTCCGATAATCTTAGACCTAAAACAATACCGCTGACTTTCAGAAGTATCAACTACCCCTTCTATGCTGGTCTCTATCCTGTTCGCCTTCTTTTTCCTGATTACCTGTCTAACGATGATCGTTATCGCTCAGA
Source organism: Diploscapter coronatus (assembly GCA_964036155.1). Classification (NCBI taxonomy): domain Eukaryota; kingdom Metazoa; phylum Nematoda; class Chromadorea; order Rhabditida; family Rhabditidae; genus Diploscapter; species Diploscapter coronatus. The sequence goes on along the minus strand of OZ038422.1, from coordinate 48,096,934 downwards.
GAATTCTCACCTACTGTGCTCATAGAAGGAGAAAGATGCATAAACAAGTATAATTTAAATAAAATTAACTGTAGCACTAGCCAACTTACCATGAAACTACGGCAAGTGACTATACTAGGCATATAGAGGTGCTCAAGGAGTACCTATCCACGTTTTCAAAAATTGCCAATAAAGCTCCCATAGGGAGATACACATTTGGTCGCATTTTATAATCGGGTTTTGACGATTCCCCCACATGACATTCGTGGTATAGTGGATAGCGCATTCAATTATTAGCCCTTTTGGCCTGGGTCAGGTTCGACTCTTTTCCTGTGCAATTTTTTTTTGCATTTTTTTTGGCAGTTCTACGGTTTTTTTTATTTCAGCCGGAATTGTCATTTGTCTCTACAAATTATCAAATCTGATCATATTCGAATGTTTTACAAACAATTTGTAACAGCAATTTTCACCAAAAACGTATGAACAAACAACCAATAACACTGAATTGATTAATAACCGAGTACGAAAAGATCATGGCAATTCTGGTCGAAATAAAAAAAACCGTAGAACTGCCAAAAAAAATGCAAAAAAAAATTGCACAGGAAAAGAGTCGAACCTGACCCAGGCCAAAAGGGCTAATAATTGAATGCGCTATCCACTATACCACGAATGTCATGTGGGGGAATCGTCAAAACCCGATTATAAAATGCGACCAAATGTGTATCTCCCTATGGGAGCTTTATTGGCAATTTTTGAAAACGTGGATAGGTACTCCTTGAGCACCTCTATATGCCTAGTATAGTCACTTGCCGTAGTTTCATGGTAAGTTGGCTAGTGCTACAGTAAGATATAAAAACCGTTTCCAGCTCTATGCCTTAGCACATGATTAAAATTGATCTAAATGATAAAATTTTGAAGCTGTACCATTCCATTTTAACGCTTATGGTGCTATTTAACATAGAATTAAAGCTGATCTTCAAATTTAAAACCTGAAGGTATGCTAATTCCAGTCTCAAATCGCTCTACTGCCCTCACCAAGATCTCGAGCCCTCCAGGATGACGATCGGTTAACAGTTATAGAAGAAGAAAAAGAGGATCGGAACAGTCCGGCACCTTCAGTGCGGACGCCATCACCCTGCGATCTACAATGTAAGAACTTTAAATATTCAATGATTTATATAAACACGATCTTATAGTCTATGCTTTATCATTGACGATTTTGTTTCAGTCGGCTACCGAAGCCCCATACCGAACTCTCCAGCACCAGTGCCCATACCAATAACTTCATCCACAATACCATACCGAAAAAGCTCAGTCAAACCTTGCGACGTTTAAGTGTACCCTATCTTGAATAATTTGATATCTCACAACGAGTTTAAATCTACAATTTCCTACGGGTATTTTCAAACTAATATTTAGAGCTTTTAAAACATGAACCACTTTATTTTCATCAAATCATCATCACAATTAGGTTAAGTTTAAATTAGCACACAGAATAAAATTCCTCTTCATCAAATTATCACAAATTTCTATTCATAAAAAGAAAACTCGAAAAAACCTCAAATTCAAATGAAGTTACTAAAACTCTAGTGATAAAAAAAGATAAAACTTAGCTTGAAAGATGCAGTTTATGGTATTTTCTCTAATAGAAATCTCGGAGTGTTTATTTTTCAACCTTCCAATGTTTTGAAAACTTCGACTTTTTCAAACCATCGCCATCTAGCCCTGTTCATCTAATGACCGCAAAAACCTACGATCAAAAGTAAACATGTTCTAAATACTCGAAGGAACGCGTAAAAATACTTTTCAAGATGGTCTGGAGTTGGGTAATGAGTAGATTTGGAAATCCGAGGGGTTTCAAGTAGAGAAAGTACGGTATATACAAAATTAAAACCTGTACTTTATAGAAACGAATTGCCTATCTTGCGAAGCGCGTGCCCGTTAAATTAAGTTGAAGTTGACTAAACTTCAAGAATTAACTTTTAAACTATAAAAAGACAAAAAAAACTGTCTGAAATTCAACCAACTTCTTAGTTTCATTCGTAAGCTTTAAGAACATGAAGCTTAAAAATTACTATTAGAAAATAGTTTCGTGAGTACTTTGTTCTCGAATGCTATTTCTCCCTTCTTCCTTAATTCTTCCCATTATGGGATGAAAGTAGGCATTTTTAGGAGGAAAATTTTCGAAGCTTAGAAAATTAGAGCAGTATTTAGGAGTACATATTCAGAGCCCTACTCGTGCTGATAATTATTATAAGGCACGAGCATGAGAGAATCTATTTTTAGAGCCGGCAGGGTAAAAGATTAGAGTGAGTTTAAATAAAGCTGGAGAAGTAAAGTTCATACGGTCTGCCTTACGAAATGGTGCACTGAAAATTAGAAATTAAATTAATTAATTAAAAAAATGCCTCTTACATTCTGCTTCTTTTTCTGCTGATAATCGTTCAGGTTTCCAGTGGGCGGCTGCCTCGGAGGCTGATTTGTTCCCTGAGCCTGTTGATTGGCGGCCATCATCCTTTCCGTCTCGATGTCCTCTTCCTGCTGAAGTTGAAGGGCCATTCGGTAGCTGAATTATTTTATATATCGTATGTTCTTCATGACTACGCTTTATCATGTGATAAGAAATTTGATAAAATTGCATATAATATGATTTTTGGGTCTATTCTTTATCACTGTCATATGATAGTTGAGGATTATATCTCAGACGGCTTTCTAAATCTGTGTTTTGACGTGTGATTAGAGAGATTATAATTCCTTACTCTGCCTCCTCCGTTTCTCTTCTCTCTTGCTGTTGAATTCGCTCTGCCATCTTATCGGCCTCTGTAGCTTCTTCGGGAATATTCACCGACGCCTTTTCACTATCAACCTGAAATTGTGATTTTATCAAAAGAAAAGATAAGAAGATATGATAGGACAATTGTTGAGTGATAAGAAAGACCTTTATGTCACTGATTAGGCTCAACAGAAATTGGAGATACTAATACGATTTTACCATTGATAAGGAAGTACTCAATAAATGATAAGAATAGCTCTAAAAGGATGCCTGTTTGAAGATGTGGAAGTCTCCTGTCATGAACACGGAATCTCCGCCCACATCCAGCGACTCCCACACGATCGGCAGCTCGTTCAGACCTTCGTCCGTCACCAGACAGAACAGCTCGCTCTGGAAACAAACTTGTTTGAATGCTTGAATCAAAGACGAACAGTTCTAATTAGAAGTAGAGATTGTTTGATTTTGAAAATAAAAATAACCCTCTATATCTTGTTGAAATAGAAATGTTCAAACTTGGAAGCAAGATTGTTTTCATAGAAATATGTACAATTTCAAAATAAAGATTGCCAAGTTTAGGAACTATAGTCTGATTTTAACCTTTTTGCCTTTGAAAAACAAACCTCTCTCTTCATGAGGGTGTGGAAGTGGTTGTTTCTGAACAGCACCGCGATTTCGCCGTCTTTCAGAGTCTCAGTCAGAGAGGCGAGTCCGTGGAAAGTCAGCTGGGACAGGGAGGCTGAAAACAGAAACAAGTAAAAACGAGCCTTAAAATCAGAGACAAGCTTTAGGCTCAAAAACAAACGAACAAACTCACAATCAAAAAACTCTCGGTAGAGCGCGATATTCGGGTCCTGGTCGTTACAAATCTTCTCTACCAGTTGGTTGTAGGTCAAGGCATCAATCAGATCGGCAAGAAGTCTCTGAAGTTGTACACGGAATTCTTTTGGCGTCAAATTTAGGCCTTACCTGCTGAGGGTCAACGACCCATCCGTGGTAGAGATCGAGTCCGACCAGGTCGAACAGGGCCAAGGCCGGGGTGAACTCGAAGTCCGAGGTATTGCGGAATCTAAAGAAATCAAGGTGAGACTTTACTAAGTCGAAGAAAAACCTAGCGAAAGTCCTGGCTGCGAGTACCTTCGTTCCAAACGCTACTTATGCATTCTCTAGCTTTGAAATAAAGGTACTTGCAGCCAAAAGTTCTATCATCTATCCTAAAATTCTACCTGACATTGACATCCAACCCATTGCAAATCTGGGGCAGCAAATTGATGACGTCTTCGAGATTCTTGCTCCAATTTGCGTCCTGTTCGGCGGTCAGGCTCTTTGGCTTTGCGGACAGCAAATGTCCGGCCAAGACTTGCACGAGTTGATCGCGAGAAATCACCGATCTATCCTCGATCTCGGAGAGCTTTCCCTAAACTTATCATTGATAATAAAAATTTCTAAAGCATAAAGCTTCCAAAACTCAACATAATTCTCTTGACCTATCATTGCTGTCAAAAAAGTTTCTGAAACTTATTCCCTAGAAAACGAAGTTTCAGGAACCTAGATTAAAACTTTAAAAATTCAATTTTCCCACCTTGATAATCAGCGCATTGATGATAGAGACTAGAGGGCAGGGGCCGTTCGCATTCTGAGTGACGATCTTGTACGCCAGGGGACCGAATTTGATGGATTTCAGCTAAAAATTTTAAAAAGTAGGAAAATATTTGAAAAAATAAAAGAAATTAACCATGAAGAAAATAAAAATAGTAAGAAAAATACCTTGAAAACATCGGTCGCTTTGGTGGACGAGCTTCCAGCCTCAGCTCGGTTCGAGGAACTCGGTGCGGAGGTTTCGGGGACCTGAGGAGTCTCTTGAGTCTTCGAGGCTTCAGGAGCCAGAACCGTGGTCGGCGGAATAGATGCAGTCGGGGAATCCTGTAATAAATATAATAATATTTGAAATAAAGATTTTTTCTTAAAATAAAAAAGTTTCAAATTAAACTCGAAAATCATATAAAAAATTATAGTCATCGTCAAAATATAAAACCAGAACTTTTAATAGAGTTAAAGGTCTCTAAAAATTACAGCGACTTTTAGATTAAAGAAGCCTTGATTTAGACTTTAAAACGAGTCTTGCAAAAAGCTACAGTAGTCTAAAATAAAAAAAAACAAATCCTTATGAAAAAGTATAAGGCCCACCAAATTCATGCTCTCGAGGTCGATTGCGGAGGGGAAGGTGACGATCGGCAGGGTTTCTTCGGCTTTTACCTCAGAGTCAGGCTTTCCAGTGATCTCGATAAACTCGCAACTGAAATCGAATATTTTATCTTAAAAATATTTGAAATTTAAACTTAAAAGCCCAAAAATAAGATTTTTTCTAATACACCTACTAAAATAATATTCAAGGTGTCTTCTTTTGAATAGTCATTACGTTACATGGCTCCCTTTCTGTGTCTCTCAGCGAGAGAGACAAAATTCGTCATAGAAGTCGCCATAAATCAGTAATTGGTCGTTGATATAGCGACTATTATGGTTGTTCCTTCGTTAAAACGAGGAAAATCGGCGCCTCCTCATTTCGTGCGCTATTTTTCTTTTCTCGCCCGTTGCTTATACCGTGAAAAGGGAAATAATTCATGTGGTGATAGTAAGTTTTTCAAGCAAACTCTAACCTGATTTCCTCAATTTTTTCCACGTCAATATTGTCACCACCGTCTTCAGGGCGTTCAGAGCTGCTGTAATCTTCCTTCTTCTCTTCATCAGGTTCTTCGACGGAATACTCGTCATCCTGTCCGGGAGATACTGTATCCTTCTCGATATATTCCACCTCGGAAATACTTGTCACGACCTGAAATTTCATTTTTGATATCCAATACGTTTTATCTTCCTATCTTTCAGCATTAGAGCAACTTTTTTTTTCTGAAATTTCATCAATTTGAAGATGAAAATGTAATAAAAAATGAACTTGAAAATTGAAATTGCGATATTTAATCCACTTTATCACCCCATCTTTCAACATTTTGAAATCTACCTTCTCACAAAGCTCCTCCTTGACAGAGCTCCCCTTCTCTTCAGCATCTCCAGGCTTGGGCGATTCTTCAGACATGACTACTTCTAAAATGTGCTAATTTTCACTAAAACTTAAAGATGTAAACAAGAAAGCAAGAATTTTACACAACGAAGCTGTTTGGTAAACAACAAGAATGCGTAAACGTAGGATGTTTCGGTAAATCGAGAAGTGGCGAAAAATATGAAAAATAGCAAAGGTTTTGGATAAGTTAGCAAATATTTTGGATAGATGACAAAATCATATTGATATAACCTACACAAGGGCAGTAAATCTTAACAATTGATTGTTCAATAATGTTTTCAAGTTAGACATCAAAATTTCACTTTAGCAACATTTTTAATTGCAAATCTAGACTTCATCTGATTTTTTAAACAAACATTTTATTTAAAAGATACATATTTTGAACGTTCTAAATTCAAATATTTTTTTCGAAACTGATGCGAGACTACAATATAGCCTATTAGTGTAGTCCAATTTAGCAATTGGGTTTGACCATTGATAACCGAAAAAGATATATCATTCATTTTGCAATTCTTAAAACCGTTGTTTCTAAATTTTAGAATATTTTTAGAAAAATGCCCCACATCGAAACAAGAAAGGATGGCAAGTTATTTTGGATTATCTTTAATCGGCCTGATAAACTCAATGGTTTAACTCAAGAGGTTGTATTTTTCAATCGTCCACAATAGACGATATGTTTAGATGATGGTCCAAATCACCAAGGCTTTTTACGATGCTGATGAAGATCCGGAGTCCGCAATTACCGTACTCACCGGTATGTTTCCAAAATTTTTTCGGCTCTGTGGCGTTTTGTTAATAATTCTCGAGATTCAAATTTTCAAAATCACTATTATTCCAGGTAATGGCAAGCTGTTTACCGCTGGGGCTGATTTTTCGGCTGAAGCTATGATGGGCGGTGGAATGCAAGACAAATATCGTAATTCTGAGAAAAAATCCGGACATTTTAGGCCGGAAAAGGGGAATTACGCGAATTTCAAACATTGGATTGACGCTATGATCGTTCACTCGAAGCCTATCGTGGCCTTGGTCAATGGTCCAGCGGTAGGCATCGGGGTGACTTGTCTGGGTCTTTGCGATGCAATCCTAGCATCGGACACGGTAGATTTGTGAACTTTTTTTTTCGACATTACTGTAATTTTCTCGCTTTTATTGCCAATGCCGATAACTTGAGACAAAATAAAAGGGACGGAAATTTGGTGCATGAAATTATCGCATTATTTGTAAATGAATCGACGACAATTTCATATTACTCAATGCACACTTTACACATTCGAATTTGTGCATCGCTTATTTTGTCTCAAGTTATCGCGGTCATTAACAACACCAATATTTCTGTAATTTTAACGATTTTCTTCTTTTCAAGATTACTTCACTTTCAGGCCTACTTTTACTGTCCATTCTCTGTAATCGGACTGTGTGCTGAAGGATGCAGTTCTTACATTTTCCCGAGAAGTTTCGGATATGCCGCAGCGGCAAAACTGGCATTGTTCTCCGAGAAAGTACCCGCCCAGGAAGCGTATGGGTTTGGGATGGTCACCAAGGTATTTGACGTCACATTTAAAAAAAAAAAAAAACCCGACAATATCATTTACGATTTAGGTCATACCCCACGATAAGTTCGAGCAGGAAACTACGGAGATCTTGAATAGATGGAAGGAACTGTCGCCTCTGGTAAAAATACATTCATAAAGCTAAAAATATGCTCTAGCGCTAAATATTAACGATAATATATCGCTATATTCAGCAGTGAAGCAGATTTTAAGGGCATATCTATTTATTTTATATTCAGAGCATGAAAACCACGAAGCGTCTAATGAGAAGCGAAGAAGAGGTCGGAAAACTAATGCACGTCAACAAAATTGAACACGATGTGGGTGGATCTTATACTATTATTTTCTAATAAATAATAACAGACCCGGATCTTCTATATTTATATATGAGAAGTGTCTAGTAAAAGCACGATATTTAAATTTAGAACATCATCGATTTAATGCAAAACGAGCAGACTATCGAGAGAATCATGACCAGATTCAACAAAAAGAGTAAAATGTGAAATTCCAATTTCTCAAAAATATACTACTCAAATGTATTTTAATCATTTTACGATAAATTGTTACATATTTCGTTATATTTAACTTTATACCAATTAAAAATTAAATTTGATTATTGTAGACCAGGAATAAAGTGCATTTTGACACTCACTCTATGTTTAATCTTACCACTCTCACGCAATTTCGTTGCATGATATATTGGCGAAACATATGTTTATTGTGAAATTCTTCAATGTCTCGCTTTTTTGTACTAATTAGTCATTTCTAAATATGTTGATGTCATGAAATATCTTATCATTTGTGATAAGCTATCGATTTGACATATTCTTATCGTTAAAATTCCATTATCATGTCGTGCCTTTCCTTTAAAATGAATATATCTGTATTAATTCTAATCATCAACATATTCATACCTTATATCGTATCTTTTCCTGAATCTGATTTTTTTTTCTAATTCTTATCATACGTATTTTTCCTGGCTATTCTATTTGTTCTGAAATTAACATATCTTATTCTAGAATGGGAAATTTACCGCTGGTCCAGAACGTTGCTGAGTTTCTGGAAAAGTCAAAGACGAAGGAAGCTTCGCGGACCGATATGTCGTTCGCCGAATTCCTCAACTGTATTCGGGAGATGAATAAGAGGTTTTATTTTTAAAATATTTAACTTCCTGAGCATTTTTATTATTTATTTTTTTTTTCAGAAAAAATATCTTTTATTGATGCTTCACAAAATACTTATATCTTTATTTAAGCTCTAAGACATGATTTTCTTGATATTCCAGAGCAAATTCCTTTTTATTGATGTTCCGGAAAGCAATTCCATGTTTTCAGATGCTTCCGGAGCGCGAACGACCAAGGCGAATACCTCTGCTTCGCAATCAACAAGAACGACGTAGACGGGGTGTTCTGGAAGCAACGGCTGAGGATACGGTGTTTCAAGGTAAAATTCGAGAATTTAGAATATTTCGTTTTCTCGACTCAAAATAAAATGTTATAATAGAATATATTTATGACCTCGAATCTACTTTTTATGCCCTAGAGTTTACTTCTTCTGATATAGAAGGCAATTACTAAGTGGCGGAGTCCTATAGTTAGGAATAAACAGAAGGGTGAAACTTGAAAGAAATAGTGTGAAAAAACTCCGCTATATAATAATTGTCGATATAGGGCCTCTTCTCTATGGTCTAGAATAAAATTAGCTTGTTCCAGAAAACATCTTTAATTTCCAGATCAACTCCCAAACGAGTTGCGCCGTCGCTCAGAAGGACCTTTCTCTGGACGAATTCATGAATGCCTATTCTATGCATGTACATTTTTAGACATTAATTTTTTTTAAATACAAATTTTCCATTATTTCATAGATCTTGTTGTTTTGCAATTACCGCAATCCAAAAAGTTGACATCGAAGATTCAGAAGGCGATGCAAAGCACGAACGACGACCTGATGGCGAGGAGCATCGAGATTCTGGGTGATGGATCAGTCGACGGGCAATGCTGTATTTGCATGGATAATACGAATGAGGTATTTATATTCTCTAAATTAAAAAAAAAAAATTAATATAAAAATCAGCCTAAAACTTACTAACTTTTTCTGAATTCTGAAGCAATAATTAAACCTGAAAAAGTCTTATTCTAATGAACAATATATGTTCTAGAATATCTTCTATATATAAATGTAGAAAGAAAAAATATTTCTTATAAATTAAAAAAAAATAATAATAAATTTCAGATCCTCTTACCTTGCCTCCATTCGTTCTGCCTTGCATGTATTTCTCAGCTCGTCGAGTATCGTCCTCAATTCAAATGTCCGCTGTGCAACGCACGCATCGAGAACCCTGTCGAGAATTCATGGGAAGTGCCTGATCCGCCCCTGAAAGATGATGTCGCCAAGTACTTGGAAGGACTCACGGAAACGCCCAGGAGTTCGGACAGAAGGTGATATGATAAGAATGAGACCATCAGCGATGATATCAAGATTTGTACAAATTGAGAAGAAGTTTTCTACTATTGAAGAACATTTACAATACTCAGGAAGGAATGAACAGCTATTCTATCTTAATAGAGACGAACTTTTCAATTAATACTAACCTATCATCTCATTATTTAAATAAATTGATGGTCTTATTCAATATCAGCTTCTAAATCTTACATTCAAGAAATTTCATTTTTCGCTACTTGATGCAAAAACTTGATATTATTCTTGGTTAAGCATGTTGACAAGACTCAGATTTTCACTCTAGTCTAAATATTTGAGAATAGCAATGACTTGAATTTACATTCCTTTTTTCTAAATATAAAAATTTATTCATCGTATAGTGATTCTAACTTGATTCATTAACTCTTTTGCCGCCACTGAATGGGTATTTTTGACTTCATTGAAATATAGTCAACACAATTGTAAAAAAGCTCGGAAATATTACTCATGTAAATATGAATTATTACTTAAATCCAATAAACTATTATTAGACATTGCGTATATTCTTTTTTTTTATTTTTAAAGTAATTATTTAATTAGCTCTGCAAGTAATCACATGACACATGATACACGATAATTGATGGAAAGTCTAGGATTATTCTTCAGGTTTAAAGAAGTTAATTTCTGATCTAATTTTCAGACTCCATCAACATTTATCAAATTTCAGTTACCCGGGTGATTTATCATATTCTACTTCATTATACCTAGATTTCTTCTTACGGTTAATCTGACTCCCTAAACCACGCCCCTCACCCTTGGTTTGCTCGAAAACTCCGACTTAACTCATTTGTCCAACATTTTCATTTTCATCAGACTTCAGATTTCCTTTCTCATGCTTTAGAATTCGTATTTTCATTTCTAGTTCCAATTTTCAACAGAATGTTATTCCTACTACTCATATTCTTTGGGAAATCAGGTAAAATCTAGATCCTCTTAGTATTTTCTAGAAATAATAACCTCGAAATAGGAGAAAAGTGAAAACTGAGATGGAAAATAATTAGAGAGTGAAGATAATGTGCATGCATATATGATAACTATAGACTATAAATTATAAATTATAAATATTTATTAAAATATAAATTCAGAAAGTGTCACTTATATAAATTGCAACTATAACGGCACCATACAGGCTCTACAAGACAATTGTACATCCATCACTGGAAATATCGACTTGACTAACCAGGATGTCAATGTAATTGTCTTAGCATAATTTATATATTTCATTGTAAATAGTCGTAATTTTAGACGTTATACCGCAAATTCGCGTATGTCTCCACTATAAATGGATGTCTATCCATCAAAAACTCGAATTATCAATATTTGGACTTCTTTCCAAGACTTCAAGCCGTTAATTGCAACTCAGGACGTACGTTTTAATAAGATATACAATATAAACGATAATGTGACTATTATATAAATATTGTAAACCTCACATAGTATTTCAATATATTGAACAAAATTTAATTGATCTAGAATCATTGTCAGTCAATTCAATTTGATATAGATTGATATGGTCAAATTATATCATTAATTTTTATATAAAAATATATGCATGTATGTATATTTAGTCGGAATTATACCATGCAACTATTAACCTTTTAAATATGAATAGAATTTTAGCTGGAATTACCGTCACTCAAAATAACGATTTAAAGTCGTTTTTGATGCCGGTTTTTCGAACCGGTCAAATACTGGCTTTGAACAATTCGCGGCTCTGTTTGCTGCCGGACGAGGTCCAAAGGTGGGGTTCGATTCTGAATCCAACCAATGGAGGCATCAATTCGATCTCGCAGTGCGCCGGCCGAATCGGCGGGCAGGTGACCACGTGCCAATCGATTCAAGGGCAGGAGAACGGGGGATTGCCAGGTTAATAAAAATATCAATTAACATCATAAATAGTAGTACCTGTAAATATAAAACTATAAGCCCATCCCTCTAATAATATAAATAGATTATACTTGTGCGAAGATTTCTCGTTTGCTTTATACGCATTTAATTAAATATTTTATATCGACTAAAATATATCGAATGAAATTACCGTATTGAAGTTAATATCTTCATTTTAAAGATAATTGCGAAATCATCACTAACACCCTATACTTGGATATGGCTAACAACAACACCGACGGGAAGCTGCAATATATCACCACCATTTATGGTCACTTGTATATTCGAAGTACTAACACTTCGAAGATATCTTTCCCTGCACTTGAAAGAATATTGGTCTCCGATATTATTACTCCTACTTGTAAGTATTTTAATAGAATGTTTAAAAAAAAATATATATATATATATAAATTTATAAAGCGATCTGGATAGTTTGTTACTTCATAACTTACGAAATAGTATGGAAAAGGTTTCCTTCAATCTTGCCTTAAACCATTAACTATGGATGATAAAGTAATAAACTATTCAAATAGGTTTTTTTTTTTTTAAATAAAATTGGCACGTTTTAATTCTTTTCTGATTTAAATACAGTATGATTGTTGAAAACAGCTTCAGGGGAAGACCCCGCTGTTTTGTTCGACAAAAATGGCAATCTATCCACCATCGAGTTTCCAAAACTCACCAGGTAAAACCAATGCATTTTACAAATCAGTCTGCCCTTCGTTCTTTGAAAGTGATTTTTGCTTGAGAGGGAGGGGGCGCGTATCCGTAAAGGAAGGAATATGGAATATACGTAGAGCACAGTGGCTAATCTCGCGGATACCCCTTCTTCCTCCCTCTGCAAGTCTTTTCGAGGACAACGGAAAGTATTTTAAACTTAGGGTGACTTATACAAATATATCTCTTATGATGGTGAACAATCCTGCTCTACAAACTTCGAGCCTTTGCAATTTGTTTGGAAAGTTCGGACTTGTAGTCAATAATGTCAACAATAGCCCGATTATTTGTGGAAGTAAGTGTATTTTAAACATTGAATAGTATACAAATTAACAATATGTATTTTATTGCATATTTCCATTTCACTACTGCATTTTAAGCGTAGGCTGAAGTTTCGCACGAAAACACAAACATTTCAGTATTTTGCAGAATGTCATGTGATGTTTTAAGTATGAAAGCTTTCTTAGACTCTATTAAGTCTTTAGTCGAATTACGCGGGTATCCAGGGTAACTCTTTCCAACTTAGGTTATTTTATTAGAAAATGTCTCATCGGTGAGAAAAAATGTCATGTCTGACTGTAGAATTGCAAAATTCTTTGCGCTTTCGCCCATAAAATGAAAGAAATAATATGATTGTAACGAAATCCAATTAGAAACATTTATTTCAGGACCCAATGCGGTGTCGATAAAATCAAGCCTACCTTCGCTATTTGTAACCATAATCATTGCGAAATTCATATCAAAACACAATTTTTTGTTCGGATTTTAATCGCCACTTAGCCCTGATTCGTTGAACTTTCTTCTAATTTCATATCTAGGCATATTTACATTGCACATACTCGAATAACTTATAACTGCTTGTCATATATCAATATTAATTAACGACAATATAAAATGATGATAATAAACTGAGATTTACAAATTAATTCGTATTTCGTCATTGAAATTTGATGTCTATTTGTTTCCATGATGAAACTCCTGCATGAGTAAGCAAATCATATCAAAAACAACCCAACCTAAGCTTGATTTCAGAAAATTTATTCTTAAAAATTCAAATAGCTTTGAACTATCTTTAAAGGAGGTTCATTAATATTTTTAATATCACGATAACAAAAGATATTTTAATGTAATCATTAAGGTAGCTGATAAAATTAATACGACATAAGCCTATGAAATTGTTGTATTTAGAAACTCGCGGGGTATTTTAACAAAGTTTTTAATACTAAGTTTATTAATAGCCTTTCATAAAATTAGCTATTTTAGGGGTTAAGTAATATCGCATAACAACTCAGCACTTAGCATCGGGTAATTGGCATCCATTAAAGCCGCGTTTATATCCGGACTTGCACTGGCACACGTTCGGGAGGCACTCGATGCTATCACAGTTCCTTGGGAACGGTGCACCGCACTCTGGCTCACACAATGTTCCGCACTCTACGAATTCTTCATTTTCTCCACACCCTGAAATAAATCTATCTTATAAAATTAACATATTTTTATGTCATCAAACTGAAAGAAACCAACACTAAATCCAAGTTTCATGATTCTATTATACATATACCATTTATATTTTTGAACTTATCAAACGAATATGATACTAAACTGCAGCGAAGATCAATCTGTATGACATATCCAAAAATTATGGAAGGTGCGGATAGGATTTTCGACAAAAATGGAATTAGCTGCCAGTTAACTTTAAAATCGAATGAGCAATTAGCCGTATGCTGATTTACAAATTCTGTAGTTTATGGTACACACACTCACTTGGCTTCGGACATTCTTCATATTGATGGCATCTTCCATCGACTCTCGAACGGAAATATCCATTTTCGCAGGTGCACTTTCCGCTGCATTCCTCGTTACATTCCTAAAAAAAATTAGCATAACTTATTTTTTTTTGGAAAATGCGACCTCCAAAAATCGATCTTCATAACAGTGAGGCTCTTGGCACTCTTTCATGCATCGCTTGAATACTTCATGCTCAGGACAAAGCACGTCCTCTTGAGAAACTACGGCAACTATCAGGAAAGTAAAAAAATAATAAGAATTTCGACACATCTGAAGTCTGGTTATTTTCAAAAACAAATATAAAACTTGGTGAAATTTCTTTAGCAAAACTGATTTTCAACCACATTTCTTTCCGGATTACACTTGCGATTTGATAAATCACTTTAGCTCTCAAATCTTTCAGATCAACACAATAACGAAGAAATAAGAAATGGGAGCTTCAAAAATCAAACTCATTTTTATATATGCAAAAGTTTATTTCAAAAATTACAAAGCAAATGATATTAATAAAAAAGATATTATCCGCCCTTCATCGAAATATCGCCATTTTCAATTTTCGTTGTTCTGGTCGTCTTTTTCAACGCGGGTTCATCGTCAATTTCAATCATATTGCTGAAATCTTCCGAGTTCGAAATTGGACGCTTCCTGGGACGGCCGGGTCCGCGCTTTTCTGAAAAAAAAACTTTAATAATGAAAAAACAAAATATTTTTCCTACCAGAACTATTCTTACTGCTCACTTTCTGAACCTCCAATAATTCTACCGGAATTTCTTCGATAGATTGCCCAGAGTCTGATGGATCTGAAAACTGGTTCATAGAAAAACTGAGAAAATGATATAAATTAGTAAAATACCTCCACTTCTTCTGAGATATCTATCATTCGACAGGCAAGAATTGGGAGAGAGAACAGAGGCAGTGGAAACGGAATGGTAAGCGTCTGAAGATTGCAACTTATATATGATTTGAAGCCACGTACGCGCTTCTTAAAGTCAGTGTACCTTTCAGCAACTGATTATCGATGTTCAACAGGATCTGGCTCGATTTCTTGATTTTCATCGGAGGTTTTCGGGGCTGAAATTTTGTATTTTTTACAAATTAAAGGAAATAAAAGATTCTATCCATCAAACTGAAGGTAGCAAAATATATTAGTTTAATTTTAAATTCTAGGGAATCTTCTATTAAAATATTTCAAATATATACCATGTTCTATTTATATTAGAGAACTTTCATATTAAAATGATAAATGCTATCCTCGAAATTTACCTGCCCCATCCTGCTTCCTCTTTGCGGATCCAATTCTGGTGCCTGATCGGAATCTTCCAGGATCACAGCCTCCTCAACCTGTTCGATATCCACCTCTCCCTGTAATTCATCTTCAGGCTCCACCACAGTCATGTTCATCGTCGACAGCAGTTTGCGATAGTGCTTACAACACTTGCACTTTTCGCAGGGGGCCTGAAATATTTATTTTATACTTTTATCTTTAAAAATCATATTTTCTAAAGAAATTGGTAAATTGCTTGAAAATTCAACATTCAGAATATGTGCTGAGAAAGATCTTGCTTACTTTTAAGGAAGACTACAAAACGAGAACATTATGTCATATATCATATTATAAATATAATAAAAGGTAAAATATTTAGAAGATATTAGGTATAAAATAAAGTGATATAAAACACACATCCGGCTTCCTGGGCTTGGAAATCCTGTACACCGGTGGTTTGACGACTGGGATGTTGACGAAACGAGTTGGTTCGCCGGTTGTTCCGTCGTGATAAATTACTTGACCGTCTTGCAACTGAAAAATATGATTTGAAATTATTTCAAGCATTACATTAAATACAAATAATTACATGCCTTCCGAATATGCTCCTCCCAGCGCATACGACGCTGTCTCGGAGGATTCGAAGTTGAGGCTTCCTGAAACAAAAATAAATGTAAAAATAAAATAAAAAGGAATAGAATAACTAAATTATATAAAAAAAAAAAAACTACCAGAGTAGAATCGCCAGAGGACTGCAGCATCGGGTGATCTTCGGGGATTCTTTTGGAGCGAAACACGATGTTCGGGGATGGTCGCATTGGAGGGGAGTCCATTTCAAAAATTTAGAAAAATAAAAATCTGAAAAAACTGAATTAAAATAATAGTAAACAAAAATAGCTAATAATAAGATGGATCCGTGTATGTTAAGAGAACGCATAAACAAGAAATAGAAGAATCGAAATAACCACCGGGATAGAATCGATCTTTATTCATGACATACTGACTTATATTGGCAAGTAAATATAGTAGTGAAATATATTATCGAACCTACTCCTGTAATATTTTCCTAGAGAATTTGAGATCCGAGTTTTGTGAAATAAAAATAGGAAAAAAGTTCGTCGCGAAAATAAATGATGTCGTCGTTAAAAGTGATGAACAGTTAAATGTTCTAAAAATGACATGATTTTGAACAATCGCACTTGGAGACAAGTTATCAGCGACTATCAGACTACGTGTTGAATCAAAAATATTTGAGAGGCAACGTGGAATGTTGAAGAAAACTAGCTTAAAAGACTAATTTTTCCATAGTAAAGGCTCTACGTCTTGAGCTCGATAATAAGCTTTTATGTTTTTATCTCTAATTTCTAAAATCTTCTATAATGAATTTTGGACACACTTCAATTTATCTTAGAACTAGGGAGAATCTTGTGATACTTGGAAACTTTTCGCGTTTTTTTCTGCTTAACTCTTCAGATCCGGATGTCCGGCTTGGGGGTACAAAAGAGACTAAAAAACCGGATAAGCTCTAGCATAACAAATCCCAATCTTTCGATATCTTTTCTGATTATCCCATCTGTTTTCTGGCCCCATCTCTCAACATTTTATCAGGGATAAGGAAGTTGGTTGTGGGAGGAGTTTTGAAAATTTCAAACTAGCTTAGAGTATTGTGGAAGTTTCAAACTTTAGGCGGAATTTTATGTTTAAGTTTTAATTGTCTGAACGCGCATTACGGGGTTCAAAATACCCTTTCAGGGATAATTATTCGGACTTAAAATTGACCTAAAATTGTTTTAATGTTGGCCTTTTGCAGGGTTACTGAAACGCATAAAACGTCGAACATGGACGATTATGAAGCTTTCTTTGCGAAAATGGTAGGTCGAGTTAAACATTTTTAAACGAATTTTTACTTTCATTATTTAACAACTTTTATAAAGTATCTTTTCTTATCTTCTGATACATCTTACTTATAAATGATAGCTTTTCCATTATAATTTTTGAGACTTATCTATGAGTCATCAAATATTAAAAAATTAAGTTACTTTATCATGCAATGTCATATGGCAATAATTTCTGATGCGTACTTCCCATGTCATCAATTTCATGGAATACTTCATCTTTTTGCATAATGAAGGTCATACTTCATCGCTCGTGTCCTCTATCAATTAGATGTCTTCCGGCCAGTCCTGAATATCTTAGATAACCCACCCCTAAAAGTAAAGTCTCAATTTTCATTTACTCATTCCTAGCTACATTATATTTGCCACGTGCGTTCGGATTTACAAATACCAACCACTTTTCTTAATTCTCAGAAATACTTTAGTCTGTTTTTCTCAAGCATCCTTAATTATTAAATTATTTTTTACAAGTCTGCTCTTTATCAAATGTTCTCTGGACCCTGAGTGAACGCCAAATTTCTTTGGAAAAACCAGGGGTTTGTTAAAATTCTTAGAAAAGAACAAAAATTAAGCAGAATTTCTGAAAGCCAAGCCTCAAAATGCACCTGTTTAGCGAAGTCCCATACGCTTGCATAATTATTTTGACTTGCCCCACTTTTCGCATTTTCATTGATAAAAAATTTTATTTTTCAAGCGACATAAATCATTTACGGCTTATATTGTACTTTTTCTGAAAATATTATGTGGGTAGGAAGGTTCTGTTAGATTCAATTGCTTTCATCAAGTCTACTTTAATTATTATTCTAGTCAGATTCAAATGAAACTCGACTATTTTGCATAAATCGCCGAGATAAAGCAAAAGCATATCTCACTAACTTACTTTATCCTGATCTTATTCATATTCTGTAGAATAAGGAAAACCAGGGAATGATGAAACGTGATTAATCTTATCAACATATTATAAATTGCGCACGACTTTTGTAAAATTGAGGTTTTTGCAGATTGTGGCAGGGTTATCTCAAATCTCCTTTCCAAAGTTTTTTTTTCCATTTCCGACACCTGTCCATCATTTAGAAGAGTTTCCTTTACGAATAACATAAGTGGAAAGTCAGAGAAATAATATTACAAATTAGGAGAGCAGGAAAAGATGGAAAAAGTCGCTCAAACGCGAAATCTCTTAAAGGAGCTTTTCCTAAAGGATTAAGATTAATTTTCAGATATTATTTTTATCTCGATTTCCTAAGCTATTTCTTTTTTCTTTTAATATCTCATTTGTTTATGATAGTTCTCAGTTTATATTTCTCTAGGTTATCATTTTCTAATGTGCTGCAGCTTCATTGATATTCAAATAGCCTTGAGACATAACATTCATAACTATTAGCTCAGTCGGTAAGACACTGAACTTTTACGTAACAGTCAAAGATTATTTTTTCGTTATTTTTTATTCGTCTAATTGATTTTCATGATCATTTTCATTGTTTTATTCGAATAACATATATTATTTTGAAGTTATTATTTAGCTCTATTACGCAATAAGTCAAAATTATGGATTTGTCAAAAGTATTATTATATGTCCCAAAAGTTGGCAATATTTTCGTAATAAATCTGGAAATAAATCCCTCATGCGCTTCGTTTTGTCGTTGCCATGCGTCTTTCAGAATACAAAAAATCTATCTCATCTAATGTCTAAGGATAGTCCAAAAATCTGTCTGGTATATATTTCAAGGAAAGTCAAAAATCCCTTGGATATGCGTTTTCCTTGGTTAGATTAGCTGTGAAAACTTAGACAATACACGACAAAAAGACGAGAGGATTTTACTGAAAAATAAAAAAAAAAAAACGAAGCCAAAAATCCAAAAGCCGACTTTTGAGTCAAATTTGGACGTAAAACATTCATTTGTTGGCATTCGTATTAAATCTTATTGAGCTTTCAACTAATTTGAAAAGTTTTTCTTCTTCTATTATTAGGGTGATACTCTCGCTAAATTAAAAATGTAAAGTTTTTTTTTCAAATTATATAAAATCTAAACTCAACTTTCTGAAATTATTCGACCTGCTTTTGATTATTCTTATTTCACAATATATTTTAATCACCGACCATTTCATGCAATAGTTACCCAAAGTTCTTTCGTCTCTATTTCGAGAGTTAGGTAACTTGAGCCTCCCGTTTGTCCAAAATAATGCACCAACTTGGGGGCAATAACTTTTCGTTTTCCAATAGAAAATAAGTGTCGGTTTACGACCATTAAAAGTTCGAAATATTGACCCTAAAATTGTTTCCTATGTTCTAAACTCAAAGCATATTAATTTACCTATTTTTATTATTTCTTTCCGAATTTCAAATATATAACTTTGCCTTATTTTTAAAATTAGTATCTCATTTTAAACTTAAGATACATCAATTTTCAACGACATTTATCCTTTAACTTACCTCATAATATGACAGAATCTTGAATTCTATATGCTCGAGTAACTCTTTTTCTTTAAATCATCTTAAATTAAAACCATAAATAGCCCCGACTTTTGAACTTACCTAATTCTATAAAATGCTAGACTTTAACATATGAAATAGTTAGCTAAAAATCGTAAATCTTGATTCCGAAATTGGGCGTTTTACCCGATTTTCCTCGTTATTTTTCGAAAAGATTTGTCGTCGTCGGAGTGGATATGAAAATTTTATTAGGGGGCCTTTGAATAAATATT
The DNA here is from genome assembly GCA_964036155.1 of Diploscapter coronatus. Lineage (NCBI taxonomy): Eukaryota > Metazoa > Nematoda > Chromadorea > Rhabditida > Rhabditidae > Diploscapter > Diploscapter coronatus. The sequence goes on along the minus strand of OZ038422.1, from coordinate 48,076,827 downwards.
TATTTGGGGAGTACGTGTACCTGAGCCTATTCTTCTATGACAAAGCCTAATTCGATATTGTCAATTTACGAGTTAAAATGGCATTCTTTTGCAAAAAGATTACTTTTAAAATATTTTAAAATTTATTTTAATTCAAATATTTTCATAAAACCTAGTGACCTCATATTTATAGCTCATTCAAATTATTCTATTACTTTTAAACTTCACACATTATTTTTTATATCTAGAGATCTACGTATTTGTAGATTTATTCTTATCCCCTTTTTTTTCTTAAATCCAGATTAACCGTTACAAATGTCAGAGGCATGGCCATTTCCAAGATTGGAGATTTCAAAGAAGGGTTTTAATTTGATTGAGCTCAAATATGGAGCGTCGTATAGTTTCTGTTTCTCCTATCTATCATTTATCATATGCTAAGAAATTTTAAAGGGAATATAAAATCCGTGAGTTCCTGTTGGACCCTTCTTTTCTACTTTTCCAGTCCTCTTAATTTTTAATTCGCTTTGGTTCGAGCTTTTACCGGAATGCGTAATAAGCCCATTCTTTTATTTTGAAGCTTTCCCTTGCTCTCTACCAGAAAATATATGCTTCAGATCCTTCTCTTCATTTCTCATTGCCAAGAAATATACCTCATCTCTCTAACTCCATACTCTAATTAATTTACTTACGCTCGTAGTTTAATCGTAATTCTGAGTCATGTATTAATACTCTCTGCAAAAATTCATTTAATTATCAGCTCGTTGCTCGCAGGGTAACGAGTAGGGATTGTATTTGCAGTCGACCTGTGCGAGCACTTTTTTCGTTTCGACCCCAAAATCCTAATTATTGTATATCCCAAGCCTCAATTGGGTACTAGAATCGTATTCAGCGTATGGGAAAACTCCCTAACACTTTTTACCCCAGCTTTACCGCTTAATCTTTATGCTTTAAAGAAGTCACCCTTTCAAAAAGTGATGTCGTCGGAGGACGAAGTTATGACCATTTTTCCTTAACTACGGAAAATATCGTTTTTACTATTCTGTGCTCCAGGATTGCAAAATCATCCCAATAAAGCATAGTGATTATTGTAAAGTTCAATGAGTCCTACATTTCTGCTTCTTTGATCACCCCGGAAATTATTGCGCCAAAGAACTTTTTCGAAGAGATCTACAATCTTTAGTTTTTCTTTCTTTTTGCAGAAGTATGCAAAACTTGTTTATAACATAACTCTATCACATGCCAGGAAATTGATTTTACTTACCTAAAGCCGGATATACGAAGTTCGGATTTGGTACGTTTCATCTTCAAGAAGGACTTCATATATCCAATCAACAGATCCATAAAAATGTAAATTAGCTAGAAGTACATGAGTCCTGCGAACACTTTTGAGTTTTTTGGAATCTTGGACTTTCGATATCCGAGTCGGATTTTAAGAGATACCCTTAATCATAGGTGGACTTGTGAAGGATGTACTAAATAATGTAATCATGACCACGAGAATCGCTAATAAGGGTTGATGGGAAAGTGAGCGCAGAGTCAGATTTGATATAATGCAACCTCAGACACTTGGCCTAATTCGAGATTTTTGACACTTAGCTAAAATCTCCTGTATTCAAGATACAATAATTCTAAATATTTCAAATTTGGCATCGAATTCTTCCCCGGATCAAACTCTACGACTTTCATTCTCACGGAATTTCAAAAACCGGCGCAAAACTTGGACTTATTTCCGGCGACAGCTAATCTTTGCTGATCAAAGACTAGAATTTTTATTTTTTCCGACTGCTTTTCTACTCGAGAGAAAACACACGTATTTGACAGGTGTCACTGGGGTTGTTTCGCCTGCACTTTAAAGGGCAGAGTCATATTCTTCATCCGAGATTCTCCTAGATATTGATCAAATTGTCCAAAATCGTCTGTAGATCTTCAAAAATCGCCCAAACTTTTCTAAATCGGCTAAAATCGACATATTTGGACAAAAATCGGTCTATAAATTGCCCAAAATCGCCTCAAAAATGTACCGCTACCGTTCAGCCAGGTCCCTATCGGCTACGCCGAACTCCCTATCCCCGATCGAATCTCCGTTGTGCCGATCACCGGTGTTCAATCGATCCTACAGCTCCGATAACCGCACCGGTCGGAGCTTCTTATCCCCGTCATTTTACTCACCGGCCTTCAGCTCTTCGGGATATGTTCCAACATATTCACCCTGTCCCTCACCGACCTTTGGATTTGGAAGGAACAAGGTTTGAGAATGGGCTTAAAAATAATATTTAATTGAAAGACTGTAAGTTTTATTAAAATAGGACCAAAATGTAATTTTTAATGCGTTAGAAGTTGTTAGATGTCTTTTTATTATTAGAAGAAACTAAAAGTAATTAGGCTTCATTTTTTGTAATATGATAGTGAAGCTACACATAGCATTCCTGTGTATAATAACTCTTATAATTGCTCTATTTCCTGGATCTCATTTTTCGATATTCTACATGACACATTTTTCATTAATTTGGCATTAGGTTTTTGATTGATTGTTAATTAATAATGTGTTTACTTCATTTCAAAAATTTCAATATTTTCAAATACCCCAAAAACCGTCATACCTTCTATTAAATCATGCAAAAAATGTAATTTTCCGAAAATTTCGTGCAAAATATCAAATCTTCTTTTGTTCTCTAGACTCTGGCATAATTAAGTCGTGTGGGAGATAATCTTGGATTTCATATATTCTCCCTTTTAATCTTCCCTTCGACTTTCGTAGGTCAAATTTTTCCCACTGTATTATTTTTTTGGGGATTTCTTTTCTGCCGTGAGTAACTTCGATTTTTCGCTACTTTCGAGGATTTTCATGAGAAAACAGGAAATCGTATGTGAATTAGACTCGACGAAAGATAAAGTTAAAATTAATCTCTCGAGAATCGATGAATTTGTATTTCCTCTTATAAACTTTCAGGAAAATATGAAGTGTCTAGCTTTTTTCTTCAAATTTAAAGCCATTTCAAAGATTTAACTTCTGCTTCTCTCCGTGAATATTTTACTGTAGATATCACATTTTATTATGCAACTTCTTGAAAGTTATCTTTCAATATTATATTTCATTTATTTTCATAACATCTTGAAAATTTTATTAAATTATTATATTTCAGAAACGCCACATAGAAGACGCGATGGGTGAGGAGCGTTATCGGTTGGTGGTTCTTGGTTCGGCGAAAGTTGGCAAGACTAACCTAATCCGGAGATATCTCTACAATGAATTTTCCGAGAAGTACAAGGAAACTATTGAAGATCTACATTCGCGTCAATTTCGAATACAGGTACTAGACTTGACAATTTGAAAACCTCCAGACCTCTAGCTCTGAAACCATGTGAAATAGGATAAGGGATGACAAGGAAATGAATTTTTCGCCATCATTTCATTGCTTGAAGGTGTGAGGTTTTCAAACTACTTCTGTATTTAAACTTTGTAAATCCATGTACCTATATTCTAAAGATTAGACTTGTTGATATTTATTTTATGTTTAGGGCGTTCCCCTACCTCTGGATATTTTGGATACTAACTTTAACTTCCCTGATATGCGAAGGTTAGCGATCGCTTCAGCCTCAGCGTTTATGCTGGTATTTTCTGTGGATGATGTACAGAGTTTTAAGGAGGTTTTATATTTAAATGAGGGTTTAAATAATAATAATAATTTATTAAAGATGTCCGACCTATGGCAAGAAATTTGCGAAAGACGCCCTGATATTAATGAACTACCAGTCGTGGTGGTTGGAAATAAGTGTGACGTACCCTCGAAAAAGGTAACTTAGATTAATTAACTAATATTATAACTTAACGTAGCGTTCTGAAAAATTGTAATATACGAGATAGTGTTGAAAAATAGCTAACGATCCTAGCTTGCACTATTGTCAAGGTACGAAAGTTCCAGCTCGCCTATAACTCTTAAATGATATATGGCTATATTGATTTCAAGCGATATTAGAGGCCACCCTCAAATGTATGCATTGACATATGGTGTTTCTTCATGAAATATTTAGCTTCTCAAAAAGCGAGCACAACTTTTTCCTATAGAAGGAGTTTTCCTCATCATATATTTAAAATTCTCACGTTTGAGCAAAAAATGAATATTCTGATTCTGACAAAAATCCTAGAATTTCAGATTTTCGAGGCCACGGCTACCGCGTTTACCTCAAGACTAAGTGCCGACGTTAGGTATATTGAAGCCTCTGCCAAGGAAAATATTCGCGTTACCGACATTTTCCGGACTTTGCTAGAACTATCTGGCTTCCCAAGGTGTAAGGTAAACCTTCAAAAAATCTGAAACCTGGAAAAGTTAACAACGCCGTAACATAATAAGAAGTAGCAAGGGAAGATAACCTCTTCCCTGGCCCCTACACCATTTTTGTCTGTGTTAATTCGTATATTACGACGTTATGATATTATCATATTTTTGAAATTTCAAAAATTCAGGCTGGAGGAGGCGCGTTAGAAGATATTCCCCAAAATGAGAACGCTAAAGATTGGGACGTTACCGGCGGATTGTCGCTGTTACGAAGAGTTAACACGGCCAGAGCTCGATCTTCAAATAGGACGTTACCAAAGGCACCGGATGAAAGTGTTAATGTGGTAAATTTTGAGAAAAAATTCAAAAGGATGTCTTTTTCAAAAAAAAAAAAAAACGAAAAATGAAAAGGGCATACTTTAGCGAAAGTCGATTATTATTGATTTTCAGAAAGGCAATCTTTCGCATCGAGATCATTTGGAGAAGCAGTCGACTCACCCAACTTTATCCTTACCTCCGGAAGAAAGCACTTTGAAAAGGCACGCTTCTTTGAGGGTGAGTAGGATATAAAATTTGTAAAGAAAAAAATCGAAAGTTTTCTTTTTTAGATTTCTCGAAATAATAAGCAGGACAAAGAAAAGGAGCAACTCCAGAGGAAAATCTCCGACGATGGCTCGAAACTGACTAGGAGTAGCAGTTTGATAAGGTGACTTTTAGCGTTCGAAAATTTTATAACCAGAAGCAATTACGCTAATTTTTAGGAGGACGAAACATTTATCGCTGAAGATGCGAAGACCTGGCGAAAAAGGAGCGAACGAAGAGAAAGAGGATGAAAGCGACTGCAAAATATCTTAAAACCTTTTAAAGCTTAAATATTGGAACAAATTATTACATATCATGTATTCTTTAAAATATTTATTTTAAAATTAAATCATTAATACAATAATGATCCGAAGATCTAATATTTGATCGATAACAGGGTGCAAATTTTAAATTTAAGCAACTTTAACTAATAATAAAATTATTTCAAAAATCGATATAATAAATACATTCACCTCAAAAATTTCGTGCTATGGTAAAGACATGACGTATAAATAAATTTACAAATAAAAAATAATGAAATTATTCCGAAGCCCTCTTCTCCTTGATGCCGCTAATAACGATGCATCCGAAAATTAGAGCGAAAACCTGAAAGTTTTTTTTTTTTTTTTAATTTAAGAAAAATACCTCAATTATCAAGATAATAGCCAAGGCGATTATGACGTAGATCAAGTTTTCTTCCAGAACGTTCCAGATGAGCACAGCGCAGCCGGTCTAAAACATTTAATTAACAGAAAAATTAAGGTGCGATTGTTGTTATGATAATAATAATACAAATTTAAAGGTTAGCATATTTAACTAATAGAGCTGTCCACAGGTAAAGTGGAGGTACAAAATTTGTTTATTATGAAAAAAGGCAGGTAAACAAGGGCAAGGAAAATTTGTGATTGCTCAATGTTAAGTTAGATAAAAATTAAGAAATTTTAAATCTCATACATTTACAGTTGCAGGCATGATTTTTTAATACTTGTGGGCAGATATGTTAGCTAATATTCAACTATACTAATTATGCTAACTATGGTAGTTATTCTAATTTACCATAGGAGTCGAACACGAAGTGCAAGAGGACGGAGGAAACGAGCCCATCAATTGCCAATCCGAACATCCTGTCGCGCCGCAGCAATGAAGCTGAAATTAGCCAATCATTATTTAGAGAAATTTATCTTCGACGCATTGATTTGCTATTGTTATGACAATATCTTTTACCTCCTTATATAGAATAACACGAGGAAATAAAATAACTATGCATTTGTTATAATTTCTTGAACAATATTCTAAAATCATGAATGTGTTCAGAAACTTTCGAAAGAATTTTTTGCTGTATATTGTGTCGCATTCTCTGAATAAAAGTAGTACTTCTAGCTACTTTTGAGATATGTTGTATGTAAAAGTGATGTGCTAGATCGCCATGGTAACCGTTACAACTTTATCCACAAAAGATACGCGCAAACGACATTCTAGGATGTTACCTTTAAAAAGTACTATTTTGCAAAACCCATGAGAAAAAAAATGAAATACGGGCAAAAACTTCCGTACTTGTTCCAATTTTCAAATGGCGCAAACACCAACGTCAGAGTTTCGAAATTAAAACTAGACGAATTATGAAATGTCGAAATTAATCGAATCTCGGTATTTTTATGCGTACCTTCTGACGCAATAGATAATGTGTCTAGCAAGAATTTTAAGCTTGAGGCATTTTTGATGCGAGATAAATGAATCAGTTCTTGGAAAGTGTAGCTTCATTGGTGATAAGTTTATCTAAAGTGAAATAAAAATTTGACCTTTCAAATATCAAATCTTCAAATTGACAATAATTTGAATACTCTCTAGAAAAAATGAAGACGAAAATGATCAAGATTCGATGTTTGAAAATATCACATTTTAAAAGTAAAAGAAATTATCATATTCACAAACACTTCCAAAAATTAGCTATAAAATATTTGAAAAACTAACCCCAGTTTGAATCTTATCCACTGCGTCTTTAATCGGTTGGTAGCTTGAATATTTGCCGATCAGCTCCGTCTTCCACACGCTATAGAACATATCCCTTAGCTGAAAAAATCGATGGTTATCAGTTTTTCCAAAAAAAAACTAACATTAGTCTTATTGACGAAGTAAAGCACGATCGCTACGATTTCGATGATCAATAGGACTAGGACGCAAGCGAAATACTGAAAATCAAACAAAATAATTACATAAGCTAATAGTTAGCATAGCTTTCCATAAAAAATATATTGTTAAATATTTAAAAAAAAAAAAAAAGATATATATTACAAGTCCCATAGCGCAAATCGACTCCAGGCAACTTCCGCAACACCCAAAAAATCCTAGGACCAGCAAGGCGGCTCCAATGCCCATCGATACATAGACTATCAGGAAGAACTTAATTATTGGCATTAATAAATAACGTAGCGTTAATTTTTGAGTCAATAATTTAACATCTTCTTAAAAATTAACATAAATATTCAAATTAAAATACCGTATCCATTGGCACGATATTAAAATCGATATTAACGGACTGTGCTAATTTTGAAACGGTGGATTGATCAAACCGAATCCATAACGAAAGTCCAAGAATTACCGCTCCAAGAATCTAAAATTGACATTTTTCTAATATGCAAACTTCTGCTAACTTACGAAAAACAGAAAATTCAGCAGCCAAAATATGGACTTCACGCATTTATTCCCACAACTTGCAGCCATTTTCTAAAATATTGTAATATTTTATATACAACTCAGTCCAGTTTATGAAAAAGTGGCTTAATAATGAAATATAAACTTCGATAATGTGAACATAAACAAGAAGTAAATGAGATTTATCGCTAATATCAAAGGCAATAAGAAGAAAAATTGAATTGAGGTAAGTCTAGTTTGAAGCAGGGGAAAAATGATATGGCCTTGTAACTATACTAATGCTGAATGACTAAGTCTATATTTCTTACTAAAACACTTATCAGTAAGTTATTGTATGTGTTGAAAAACCATTGAATTGATAGAACGATCGAGTTTTTCTATGGTTAAATAAAGAAAAAGGGCAGGGACGCAGAGTATTGTGCGAGAAAATCATTGAATACGGCTAGTTAACGGAGATAAACCCGGATTAAAAATTCCCACGACAAAAGGCAAGAGAAAAATGCGAATAGTACGTGAATTTGAGATATCAATGAGATTTTGTCTAGTAGCAAGTTATGTTACGAGTTAATTGGAGTTGCCTGCACTTTTATAACGAAATCAAAATGACTCCAGCTTATCTTGAAGCTACTTCAAAGTTGAAATAAAGTAAAAAGTGAATTTGAAGCTAAATATCAAACAACTCGTTAGAGATGGATCTGAGTTTAAAGGGTATCGAAAAAGGAAATTAGAATCTGAGAGATAACTCTAAGCGAGAGGGTGCAAAGAGGGCGGGTATCCTGATAACAATGAAATAATCAAATGGGTTTGCTACTATGGGAACGCGGTGCACGGCAAGATACCTTTCAAAATCCCATACATGTTGAGGAATACCCCACTAAACACGGATTAGATATACTAAACCTCTTATCCTATATTGAAGAATAGGAAAAATTTAACGGATTGGATGTAACAAATCCATGGTTTCAACATAAACATGCATGAAGCCTGTGGGAAAGTTGCGAAATGATCCTAACTTTATCCTTTTATCAGGATAGATTTGCGTTAGAAACGAGTCAAAACATGTATTTGATGGCGAGATTTCAAAATATTCCGACCTTCTTTGAAACGTGAAAACAATTAAATGTTGTAGAGGAATTTGAATCTAAAATTTCGAACAGATGAAAATCGAATTTTCACTTGGAAATTGAAGAAAACTCGTGACAATAAAGCGCAGTTGTTTTGGAATGAATAATTGTATTTTAGTGACTGAACGCTGAATGATGTACAAAATTTATACTATTCATATTTCCAAGATTTTTTTTTTTTTATAATATCGAAAGTTATTCCATTGAAATATTTTATTCCTGAAAGAAATTTGACATAATTTCACAAAATTCGACCCGTATCAGAGTTATGCAAAATATTATGAGATTTTAATTTAGAGCCAATAATCTATAAGTTCCAAATCTGGGGTTAGCAAGAAGTCTCCGAGCATGTAGTTGTGATGATAGTAGTTCTGAGTTCGGTACATTTCCAAAGGTATGACGACTGTCTTTTCGACTCCGTCCTGAAATTAAAAAGAAATGTTTTATTTAAAATTCTACTATGCTTCAGTCAACTTCGTAATTCAAGAGGGTAACTTTTCTTCCAACTATTTTGCGGTTTATATTTTCGGCATTCATAACTTTAACCTAGCTATTCAAAATTAAAAATAATGTAAGTTTTACACAATTTCGTAATCAATGGAAATTATTTTCTCTATATAATCACTGCGATTTGATATCACTATTCATAGCGCATAAACCCTTATCATTCAGTTTTCAAGGTTAACAATAAACTGATAAAAAACTAACATTGCAACTATGCGTCACTGCCAAGTACGGTTCGATGTCCCCAATTTCCCACGCATTTCCATCCAGAGTGAAATGCTCCCCATACAGCACTTCGGTGCGGTCGAGCTCGTCGTCAGGGTCGAACAATCCAAGAAGAAAATCTGCAAATTCGAAATAAGCTTAAAATCTTCTAAACTTCTTTAATAGCGGTTATTTTGCGCATATTGACACAATCTTATTGATTTTGATTGATATTTATAAAACCTTGATGTTTCTGAGACATAAATAATCTTACATCCGCTAAAGTCCCTCTCCATGAGCCTGACAGTCATCCTTTGCGAACCTATCCGATTCGAGCAGTGAATTTGGCCCCTGACATGAACGTCCGCAGAAAATACAAGTCCGATCAGGAAACTGATCGACAGAATTTGAAATAATCGGTCCATTTTTCCTGAAATTTCATAAGTTTCAAAAAATTAGAAGTTCTCGGAAAATTGATTAGAAATGTGTCAAATGAGCGATTATCTATGAAAACAAGAAATTGAACTTCGCTGAAGAACCATCTTAAATACGGTCATAAATAACGATTTTCCTATTCCAAAATGGTCTTCGTTTAAAAAAATAAGAATTATGCTTGAGTCACTAACTTTTCGATCTATTTGAATGAATCAGATGGTATTCAATTTTCAGTTGACAATAAAAAAGATGAAAAATCCTATAAAAACAGGAACGAAAAGAAAACATGACACACACACAGAAACGGGGAAAGTCGGGAAATGACAGTGAAAAATCGAAGAAAATAGACAAGTGGTCCGGAAGGAGAGGAGAAAGAGAAAGGAAAGGAGACTTGTTTGCACACTCACTCACCAATATTACTCATCGCGCAAATTTCAATCATATGATGAAGCATACGCATGGAAAACTGTCTGGCATTTGTATAATCCATGTTGAAATACTTGCACTATTTTAGGGGTCTGTAAGTTCATCCTTGAATTTTTTCAATGAATCTACTAGAAAAAGCCTTAAATATTCTCTTAAGTTTGAACATCTGTCTGTACACGAAAATCATGACATTTGCGCACATCCCACGACATGGGATTTGAAAAGTCATGCCCCCGAGTTAACCAGCGGATTACACACCCTTCTCATAGTAGAACACGAGATAAGCCTATTATGGATGCTTATATGATTGTCACTCATTAGACGTTTCAGGCAAAATGTTTACCAAATTTGGCATGATACTGTATGACATAAAAACCTTTATACATTTTATATATGTTCGGGGGTATTTTATTTATTCCATTGTACTTATTATAATTATATATATGAGGAAGTGAAATGTATACATTCCGCATAATATTTGCCAAATTCAATGTTGATCTCGTCAATTAATCCTTTGCTTAACGCCTCTGGAGCATAAAATAACACGTTGGAATGTAGCGCATTTCTAAATAAACTCGAGGAAAATTAGCGACGAGGCGCGCAAATCTCTCATATTGGCAATAGAGCATAAATTACATCGCGAACATAAACAGAGCAAAAAGTCGGCGTGGCTTTCGATTCTTCGATATTTTTGGGGATATTAGCCATTCCTGGTCAAGTTAACAGTCTCCTTATACTTAATACAAACCAATGTAGATTCAATATGTTGACAATAAAATTTTTAGATTTGATAAACAGGTTTCAAATAATGTCAAATTTGTAAGATGCGAATAATTTATTTATTTTTTGAATTCTGCCAGATTGTAAAATCTTGACACCTAATTATTATCTATCACACAAAATCCCTTGGCAATATTTCGTCGCCATAAATCAATTGTCCCTCCTAATTTTCTGGTTCGTTACCTGGTGGCGGTCAACTTTCTCTGTCAATCAACCCCAATTTGTTTATGATGATGCGCAGAGAGGTCAGATCGAAGAAATAGTAAGGCGATGTTAGAGAAACAAAGACAAAGGATGAACGGAAATAGTATGGATTAAGATATAATATATCCGGGCACCTGTTGGAGGCATTTTCATATGTAGGGAAATACAAAGCGATATGATATCTCTACTCTCTAGACTTATTTTGAAAGATAAATACCGCAAAGCGCCGAATATTTAGGGATTAATAACAGGGAAATCAGATACATTTGACCTATGTTTCTAAATTTTGGCTACTTTTTGACCATTAAAAAGTACTGTACTGTAGTTTAATTCAACTGAATTAAAATTTTACTGCACTTAGCATAAGATTTCCTTACCATACGGTATTTTTTAAGAGAATAAATATGTTAATCCCCGAATTTTCAAGTGCATTTTAATCCCTTTCATTATTGTGTTGGTGAAATAAAGTGTCACTTAAAGTAGCATTTTAAAGAAATAATTATGAAAAAGAAGTGATATAACATTCGTTTTTCCCTTCAATTTTTGGGTTTAGAAAGACACTTCTAAGAAGTTAGGGATTAACCTTGAAACGAAGAACAATGAGAATGATTTTACAGGCATATTTGTCGAGAATATGTCGAATAATTAAAATAAAATAATAGAGGAATTTGATAGGATTACCCTGTGGAAACATTGGATACAAAAAATGAGGAAATGGGCAAATAGGTTATGAGATATACTTGAGTACATGATTTTTGCTTCTGGACATGGGATAGTTAGAATAGTTTTGGTTTATAAGAAAATTGTACGAATTAGATTATTCATAGGTTATTTTGAAAATTAGAAAAAAAAAATGTTTATTATGTAGATTTTCATGGTTTATTGTTAGTAGGAAAAAAGATACTGTAAGTATCAAGTTACGCAATGGATAGAGCAAATCTCTGGTCATTTGAAAGGTAAGTAGACCCAATTTTACCGACAAAAGGCTACCGGTATTCTCTAAGTAAACCACGGTTATCATCACTGAATAAATTATGCAATTTATCCAAAAATCATAGGTTTTAAAAGATACAGGATTATTGAAAGTATTTATTATCTATCAGAATCGGTGCATAAAATTCAATAGTTTTATGGAGTTGAAGGAAGTTGAAATATCGGAATTTCAGCTTTCTTCGCACTTTCCGGGTATATCACATAAATTTGAACACGAAACCACACATTGCTTAAAATTACAATGAAAATTCGAGAATTTTAAAGCTGTGACATGGCTTAAGAATAAAGCTATGAAGGAAACGCAATAATGATTAAATTAAATAATAAGTGTAGTCAGAACTAACACTGGGAGATCATTTTAAAATTTGAACCTCAATTCTATTCTACATGATTATGACCTAGGAAATTCAATTTCGAAGAAAGTCTTAGCTTTAGAAATAATCTGTAAAACCATGATATCCTGACATGTCATATTCATACGTTAAGATACCATGTTTCCAGATGGCTATAAAATTTAAAAATCGGAATTTTAGAAGCTCTTTCTTAGTTGCTCGAGGTGCTGAGTGGTTAGGTAGAAGTTGAACAGGTCTTGGTGGGAGAACATTGGTGTGGCCGGTAGGGAGAAATTTGACGGCCTGAAATCATTTTTAATCATTTCAAAATAGGTGTTATCTTCAACACGGGTTGAAAATGTTAGCAGATCCTAAATCATGATCCGCTGATTAAAAATTTCTTATGAAGCGGATACCTGATGGGGCAAGGGGGCGTTGCGGGTGACGTTCCGGTCGGAACCGGCAGAATCGGATGAGAACCAGCCAATAAAGCCAGCGAATGCGGAGGGAACAATCCCGGGAAAAATGCGGAGGCCGGAACGATTGAAGATGAACTGCTGAAATTCAGGCGTAAAATTGAATCTGAAGAGAAATTTGATACCTAAAGTGCTTGTAAGCGTCCATTCTAGCGCGGGATGCAGGAGTTTGACGTCTTCGGAGTTTTCCAGTAGAGCCTCCGATGAAAACCTCATCTTCGCAGTTCACATCCAACATCCAGTAGTTGCCTGAAAATCATCATATCTCTACAATTTTCAGGCAATTTTAAGAAGTTTGGTATCATTTTGTAGTTCTTATCCTATTTTCAAAACGATGTTAAAGTTGAAAGATTTTACCTTTTCCTGGGTCGTCAAAACTCCTCGGAACCTTCACGAAGCACTTATTCAGCGACAAGTTGTGTCGGATTGAGTTCTGCCAGCCCTGCTTGTTATTTCGATAGTAGGGGAAATTCGATTGGATGTACTCGTAGATCCCAGATAGCGTCAATCTGAGCGTTATTGTAAGTCTCGAGAACTTGTGCTGATTTTCTACCTTTTCTCTGATGAGTTCTTGATCGCCATCATTATCAGAGCGTTGTAGGAGAAGGGAGGCTTTTCGCTTGCTGTCTTCTTGTTGGGGTCTGGGGAGTTGGAGTTTTCCTAAAAATATGAATATTTTTCAATAATGACATAAAAATGTGGTTAAAAACACATTGCTACTAAAATGTTGTAACAAAACGCTCAAAATAAAAAAAGAAAACTATCATACCCTAGGTTTACTGTCCCCACTGGACCGGCCTTCTTCGATGCCTTCATCAGTTTCTTCGCCACTCTCCCGTTCCTGTTTGACCTCCATTTTTAGTCGTGACGGATTCGGAATCTCGGATGGCGTCGAGGGAGGAGAGGTCTCGTTCACAAAGTCCGTGCTGTCAGAAGCGCAGGAAACGTCAGAGGCGCGGCGGTCGTCGACTAAATTAGGATTACGGTAATTCCAAATGATTTTTGCTTTTGAAAAGATTGACCTTTATCAAAGGACGCGTTTTATTTTCCTTTGAAAGAATGATATTCTTTGTGGAGTTTTGTTAGAGGGCACAATATTTATGACTGGATATGTGAAATCGCAGCATATCTTATTTATCCCCACCCTACTATACTCATTATCATATTTCCTGAGTGATTGTGGTTTAGGTTTGGTGGTTTACTCCAAACGATGATGATTCTCTGTCATTCTGATGAACCTCTTTTAGAGTTGTAATAATAAGGATTCCTGACTAGAGAGTGAATTATTAAAAGAGAAAGTAGAGAAGTAGAAATATGATGAGGGAAAAGACGCAGAATTTCGGAAAATAGTGAAGAAGCACAAAAATGCGACGACTGACTGCAAACATCAATCATTTCGAACAAGCAAAATTTGAAATGGACACGGCGTTTTGAAGCGGGAATACAAAGGGACTACGGTAGCTGGAATTCAAAAGATACATTTTAGCAAATTTAGGATACGGTAAATTTTCTTGGGATATTAAGTCAGGTGACATTATTTTAGTCGACATTCAATGATGGTATCAATACTAAGAAATTTTAAAATGATCATATTTTTTCCTAAAACTTGTGTAATATCAAGCGCATTTTTCGACAGATGAGTTTTGGGATTCAATTTTTTCTATGGTTTGATTTGTTGGAATGAAGGGGTGTATTTTTTGGAAGGATTGCAAATTTCAAAACTCCAATAATTCCGTGAAACATATGCAAATTGATGGCTGCCTCGTTTTCAGAGATGAATTAGTCTATTGACAGTGTTGAAAGCGCTTCTAACAGAGACTGTATATTTGTGGGCAAATATGAGCAAACAAGCAGTGAACACGACAAAGCAATAATACAAAAGCTGAATATGAGTATAGAGAAAAGCCGCTCCAAGGCTAATATAGATTGGGCCATGGCTAGTTTTGATTTAATTGATGGTTTTATGAAGGTTACGAGTGAATGTTATTACTGTTATGATAAACTCGAAATATTTGACTATTTTTGAAACTTACTCAAAGAGTTTTGAATTGGAGATTTTTGCTGATTTTAGATATGTTGCAGAATTTTAAATTAAGCAATGCGATTTCTTACTAATTATTGTGATAGATGTTTTGAACTTCATTGCAAGTTTAATTTCAACTTCATACCTGCAAGCGAGGTTGTAGCCTGAACCAAGTCGGGACAGATATGGTTGAGCGAAAAACTGGATGCCATTTATAGAGGTCTTTAAATATCCAATATATCCAACTTTATCCAAAGAAATCCTTCAGCGAGCTAAATTTAAGCATACAGTTAAAAATACCCCGGTTGCACGGTTAAGAATCAAATCTTCACTCGGGAAAATAGCACTGTTTTGAAGGAGATTCAGAAATTATTGCAGAATGGAAAAAGATTAATGAATAAGGCAAAAACACGCAGAGGGATTTCGGCGGATTTATTGTAAATGCATAACTGCAAAAAGCGGGGATAAGATATAACAAGATTTGGACTGATAAGGAGTGAACATTTTCATAGAGGGAGATTAATCTTTTTTAACCTCCATCCGAGGAAAATTCGGCAAAATTGTTCTGTGATTTTGACATATGATTAGGCGTGGAGAAATTCTCGGACTTTATACGACACAAAATAACATTAATTGATAGATCATACGGTAAACCTTAACGAATATGCTAATTTCAAAATCTAGAAATTAAATTTTCTGGGTTGTGGCAAGAAATTATAGATGATTGAAGATATGATAATAAATATTTTCAAATATTGCCAATCGAAAAACGTCGGGGTTTTGCGTTGTTGGCTTCTGTCTTTGTCATTGAGATTTGAAAACAAACTAGGGACGATGTTAGCAGCCACGGGGCGGAGCTAGCGAATTATAGGAGGAGCTTCAAAAGAGGGCGGGGCTTGGAGACAATAAGAACGCATAGAGGGTATTATGCGAAGGAATTCCATTGAAAACTTGGAGCGAATTTACAACAAAACATTTATGTACGGATGACTTGAAAAGTGACATTCAACGGGAGGGAAGAAGATGGACAGAAAACACAGTGAAGAGGGAGTTTGACTTTTTTCGCGAAAAATCAAACATCAAGATAAAATATGCGAATTTCTGGATACTGTAGAGATTTTTTGAAGAGAGATGATTGCGCAAGAGCTATATGAACTTGTCAAAGACTTCCTGATACTTGCTGTAAAGTTACGCCTATTCAAAGGTCTTCAACTTTTAGGTACAGTATCTAAATCTTTATATTAGAAAAAGGTAAAATATAATCTTTGATGATAATTTGACAAACATAATTGAATTCCGACTTTATGCATGAGCTTATATAGTGAATGGTAGGCAGCCTTTAAAAATTATTTGACTTTTGTTATGCTTTATCTTTTCCATAGAGAATTTTTAGACAATGATATCATATCGGTATCAAAGGTCTGCTCAATCATGCTCAAATTATTCTCCCATACTGAGGGATAGGCTTTAAAAATTTTAGAAGCTGTCCGGTATATTTGCGAATTTATGAGTGCGACAGCTGAAGTTTTAGTTGTTTGTGTCAAATTGTGGCTCGCGTAGCGCACAAGAAGATGTGTCCATCAAAAAAGTCAGCCGAGTTTGTAAAAAAGGGGGTGGGGCTTCGAAAAACTGCAAACTGTCTTAAACATCTGAGGGTTTTGTTCCTTGTCAAGGCCTGTCGTCCCAGTCTTGTATCATCAGCGATGAAACACTGGTTAGACATGGCAGAGTCTAGATGTTAATACATTGGAGAGGATATAGACGCAGAGTCGATGTTTCATATCATTTTCTACCTGACAGCTCCTCTGTGGAGAGGGGTGCACATTCTTAAACGATGATAATGTTGATGGGAGCAGGGATTTGAGGGGATATGTCAAATCGCGGATATTGTTGAGCCCAGAAACCCGATAGCTTTGCACAACCCAGACCCCGAAGTCGGGACAAAAAGTTCAGAAAATTGTGAAGGCAGAATGTTTGAAAATTGAGACCGTGTTAATGCGGGTTGAATTTCAATAAATATTGAGTTTTTCTCGAGATTTGGAAATTACTGTAAGATAGAGTAAGCTTTTATAGCGAAGGGCAGATTTAATGAAACGAATGAGAATGAAACAATACGTTTCAAAATTGTCAAATTCTTATCAGTGAAAGACGATTTTTTTGCTCAGGCTGATGAAAAACGCAATTTTCAAATTTCACCTTTTGACCTTTCCCTAATCGTTTAATCTTTAATTATCAACTGGGTTTCATATATCCTCCAAATTGGGGATGTATTGAAGCCCTAAGTCACGAAATCAACCCCTCCAATGTGTAAACATGCCTCGAGGGCACGGGATTAGCCAAATCTGAAAATGAATAAAGTAGGATCATATGAGTAATGGGATTTGTTAGATTTATCATTATCATTTACCCTTACATAAATAAGTGAAGATAGTAAACTTTGGCCTTGATTTAGATTTAGTTTTATCATAAAATGAGGTTGCATTATTAGATACCTGGCTTTATTCTAAAGTAGTGTGAATAAAAGGACGGTTGCATGAAAAGATTGACACCTTTTCAGGACGAATATTGAGAAATATTTACAATGACTTACAGCAATCCGGCATGAAAAGGTGATAAGTGGTGGGTGGATTTTGCGGGCTGAAGACAAAAGTTGAGCCGGTATATCATTACTTGTAAGGAAAGTGCTACAGTAATTCCTGGAGCATGCTGCAAAGAACTTTCTATAGAAATACCATATTGAAGGTGAAGCTTTTTGAGCATGTTGTAAACTTGAACAAGTATTTAGAAATTTCAGAGCGCTCAAATTAGCATTCGAATTATGCGTTAAAAATTTTCGATCACCTTTTCCAACATATCATGGAAAATTATTTCTGTATGATATATTATGGATTTCTTCCTCAAACTTTGTAATTGGGCACCTCTTCCGAAACCTCAAAAACCCGTGAAATTTTGATACCGGGACCATGGTATCGCGGAAATAAAGAAAATTTAACCAAATTTTGTCTCAACGTGCGGCAGTTCGCCGTACAGCTCAATTGGATAATGAAATCTCGCAGTGAAGCTGTGCAAAACAAAAACAGTTTTATGAATGATAAAATTCAAGCTTTGTATCATGTAAAAAAACGACGAAAATGACTGGCGAAGAAATTTGGGAAGCGGCTGCAAGAAACGGTTCGTAGCACAAAAAATGGGCATAACTTTGTCTCTACTGAACCATTTTTCGGAGATCTAAAGAGCATTTTGCTCCGATAAATATTACCGACCATGCTGGCATAAGATTATTTCATGTTTGCCAGTTCCGAAAAATTATGATCTTTCTACAAGTATAACTGAAGAATAATTTCTTAGTGACAGTTAGATTCAGAAAATAAAATATCAAAATTTAAGATATTTTTGAATGCAGAAAGATATAGTAATTCCTATAGACTAAAGAGATAAAGAGGGATTACCTAAGAAAATGCATCTTCTAGCAAGAGAGGCATTGAAAGCAGGTATGCGAAAGAAGATAAAAGTAGCCGCTTAAAGACCCGATAGCACTTGGATTTGACCGCAAAAACTAGCGCATCAATTGACAAAAAATCGGATGAAAAGGCGAGAAAATCGGCAGACAATAATGTGACAAATACGCTTGAAAAGGATTAGAAAGATTGGTAATTGTTACAGGACAAATTACAGAGGCCTGTGCCGTCAAAATATTTTACAGGGCACTTGAAACGTGGGAATTAATTGTGGAACATTTAAAAGGAACATTAAATTGTATCATAATCACCAGCTACTAATAAATGGTATTTTCTAGGTTGAAGTCAATTCTTTCTTCGAAACATAACTATTTTCAATATTTTTTGAATCTTTATTCAGAGCACTACTGAATGATGCTTTATTAAATGCATGATGATGTTTCTTAAGATACAAACATAGACGAAAGTTTGAAAATTTTTAATTTGATGACCTGCTAATTACATCCAAATTGCCTAATATTAGCAAGGTGTGGTGGTAACGAGTTAGGCAATTTTCTAGCATCGTAAATCAAGATATCAATCCTTCTTCCTCCCCAAAAATAACTATATTTCTTTGATCGGATATCTGAAGGTCTGGTGACCTAACGTGGTTTTGCTAAATCGTAAAGTCTTTATCCCCTAGCTGCCAGCGAAAACTCACCTTGAAACGAGCAGACTTGCTGACTTTAATGAATACAGTAATCACCATACGATGAAGCATGTGGATTTTAGCCCAGACTTCATACGAAATTAAAAATTTTCTACTTAGGGATTACCGAGCAAAGATTCTGTTTATATGAAACATTGCATGATACAGCAATAATATTTGATATAAAATATAATCCTTAGGAGAATCTTGTAGCTTTAAAGAAATCAAAGATGAGCAGCTTTGCAGCGAAATATGTAAATAGCGAAAAAAACTAACTGCATTAATTTCCTGGTAATTGAAAGTCAGAAATTACGGGTAAATGATAAATGATTTTCTTGTTAATTGTATTATCAAATATGCCATATATTTTAAGAAAGTCGACATTTTTAATTGCTAAAACTCGTGATCTTACGATAGACGTGTATGTCTGTAGTTTAGATCTGAATAAGTAATGAGCAGCAATATGAAAGTAAAGAACACACACTCCCATCGGAATTTAAAGTCTAAACAATCAAAATTCATCAAAGTTTAGAAATCGAGAAGAATTTCGAGTATAATGTGGCTTTTATCCCGCTAAGCATATGATAATATGATAGAATATATATGAAATTCGGTGTTAAACCACGTATATGAGAATTTAGAAAATGTATAATTTTGTGAATTAGGTATTATTACTTAGATATATGATATGATTGGATATGACTTTCTAAAGTTCAAGCTATGATGCGATATATGAAATGCGGTATACCGGCTTGAAAAGCTTGAGGATTAAGCTTTCAAAGCTACAAACAAACGTGAAAAGTGTAGGTTGAAGCAAGATCAAAAGGCTAATGAAAGGATTCGTTTCAGAACAATTGAAATAAAGAAATGTGACGTGATGCAGTAATGCACATAGCTTACGGAATAGCGCAGAATAGCTGTCAATTCATCTGCGAAATTGCGGAATAATAAATAATATCGAAACTTTAGAAAAGTAAAAAAGTCTATTTTTTATGGATCTTAAAGCAAGAATCTCTCAGAAACATATCAACAGACGATTAAATTAACGTAAAGTAAAATAACTTTAGCTCAAAATAAGCATTCTAAATGATCAACTAATGCTTGAAAAGTGAGTCATTGCTAGGGCAGGTTTACAAGATAAAGTAGAGTACCGTATCGTAAAACTATGGATAGAATGACCATATTTAGATATTCGAAGATGTTATTTTCAATGTTACACAGCTGTCTTTGGCCCAGGAGGTTTGATATGTCAGGATATATGAAATCCCCTTTACAATGTGTGAACAAGAGTGTATGGTTTCGCTAATTGAGAGTATCAGGACAAATTATCGAGAGGCATCTTTTGACATGGAAACAATTGCGATATGACAGGCAAAGAATAGACGACGATTTGCCTGAAGGATATATGAAATCTAGGGATTAATAGAGATTTTGGATAATCGAGATTAATCTATAGATTTAAAAAATAAGTTTTAGAAAGTCTGAATTTAAAAGTATCGAAATGCTATACTATTCTAGATGACAGCTAAGAATTATAAAATATACGCGCCAAAAGAATTTAGTCTATGAAGCTAAGATTTGAATGACTGATAGTTGCATGGGATATTGCAGGGATAATAACTTTACTAAAGCGTTTCCAAAATTTCCAAATCAAGGATACGGTATCATTATTTACGCCCACAAGTGCTGAGCTCTTGTCTAGAACTGGAGCGCATTTCCAATCGGTCTGAATTTGGAATTGTAATGTGCAAAAGCAGGTGGTTCCGCTCACAAACACTCCTTATTTACGGAAAACTCGAGAGAAATGTTTTGACTCGAAACTTTACTGGTTAAAAATAATATTTGAAAACTCAGGTAGCCTCTAGACATTATATTATGCATACATTTAAAAAAAAACTAATATTCACAGTATAATGAGAATTTAGGATTACAGTATGATGTAGAATTAAAAATGAAATTTTGTTTAAATAATATTCGGTATGGACGCTCAAAACTTAAAGGGTATGATAAGTCTGAGGCTAAACTGAGAGGGGAGCAATTTTGAGAAAACTCAAATTTTCACCTGCTCTACTACATATACACAATAATGAGCATTTATATATGCAAGATGGTTTTGAAGACCATTCTTTAACATTAGAGATAGATTTACTACGGTTTAGACATAAACTGTTGACGGCAGCAAAACTTACGGAGGCTGACCAAACGTCGGTAAATGTTGAGACGGGGCGAACCTGATTTTTCGAGACTTTTCCTTAAAAGCGCAGACAACCGTAGTAATTATCTGACTGTGAGCTTTATTCCAATTGAAGTTACTGATAAATGAACCTAAATTAAGGTCTAGAATACTATAGAGAAAGCAGTTAAAATGCTATTTTACTATATGAACTTTGGATTTGAATAGTTTAAAATTTTCCATGAGCAAACAATGAAGAACTAAACTTCAAAACATTCTAGGTCTTGTATGAAAACCTGAAGCGTAGAGCAATACAATACAAATAATGCGTTTCGATTTTTAATTCATCTTTATAAGATAAAGCTACATTTTTTGAGATTTTAGTGCAAGGATCTTTGAATATAAAGTACGATAGAAAAATACGAGTCCATTGAAATTTCTATAAGAAGTTCGTAGAAATCAAATTGAAGTTTGAGTAAATGAATTGTACCTTACAAGTGCGATACAGGGATTTCATATATCGCTTGGTAAGATACGAAAAAGTTGTTGAATATACAAAACTCAGTGACTTCACATAACTTTTAACCTCGTATGTATTGTATATCAACAGAAATTCCAAACTTACGCAGAGCAAAAATAAGATAAATCATTTCTCTATAATTTAATATAAATCTCCAAAACAGATATCATAATGATAGTCTTATCCATTCTAAGTACATGTTTGCAAACTCGCTTTCATTCTGCATGTTTTACCTATCTAATTTCCTTTCATATTCGTTGTCTTTTTCTCGTTCGGAACTCATGCTTTCTATGATATCTCATTTTTCATTTATATGCTGTGATAAAACACACATTTCGCATTATGGAATGAGTTCATTTAACGCAGATCTTAAATGAGTAAGCAAATGAAAATGAACAGTGTTAGTTTGAATGAGAGATATTTCGATAATACACAGGGATTTTATACATCCATTCAAAATTCCATATATGACCCTTGAAACTCTCCAAATAAACAATAATATATAAACTTAGAGTCAAGAAATGACTATGTATGGGAAAGGTTGAACATATTAGGTTACATAAGCCATAACTACCTTTCATATGCAATCCTAAAAGGAAGGGAGGAGATAAACATAGAGCCCGTAATCACCTCTGCAAAAATGGTAATTCCCGGCTAATTTCTGTAGGAAAATCTGTGAGTGTCAATATTCTAATTCGAAAGAGAGAAAAAGGAAAAAGTTACCCTGAAAAATTGAGTTAATTGATCCTAATTTTGTTACAAAAAGAAAGGAAGCAAAATTCGCGGAGCGATTCCCCCATTTTATGACGGATACTGTGTGTTATACGTGTTGCGAGCATTGCTTGTAGAAGAAAAGCCTATGCTTCAATATTGGAAACTTCTAAAATCAAGTACTTTTCAGTACATTTCTTATTGTTTTATTTTTTATCAGAAACATCGAAAATGTGATCGGGAAGTTCTGGTTTGATACCCTCGGCTGCCCGTGATATGTAAAGGAAGTTTTGAATGAGAAACCCCATGAAAACCAATTCTTCTTGAAATTTTCGTTTGATATTTGGATGCCGTCGGTTGAGTCCAGATACTTCCAGAAAGAAAATAGAAATAATAAAAGTTAGAAAATGAGAAATTTCATAAGGCTTGAAGCGACGAATTTTGCTTCCTTTCTTTTCATTCCTGCAAGGGACGAAGGCTAACGGGCTCTAGGTAAATAAACTAAATTTGAAAGAAACCAAGTGGCTAAAATGGTCAATAGAAATCCTTGTACAAACTACCATATCGCAATTCTTTACTTTACAGTAATCCTTTAACTTTTTCCTCTCATATATTTCGGCGAGCCTTTTATGGTGTAATAATCCCAATGTCAAACTGTCCAAAGAAGTTTAATTTGCATGACGCTAGAAAGGATAATCCAGACTGTTTTAATCGTGTATCTTTTAACATTAGGAATAAAGCATTCCGATAACTTGGACGGCCCCCATTGATTGATTCCTGCCAGACGCTAAGGCTCGTTAAATCAAGCGTGAATTAACGTGCTTTTAACAAAGGGCGAATAACATTTTGACTAACGAGAATAAGAAACCATTCAAATTTGTCGTACAATATGGAATAAAGCGTTTAATAGAGCTTAAAAATTTCAACAAGCTATCAATTTGAAATGATAGTATCACGAAAATAGTGCATTATGTCAAGTTACGATTCAATACTGTATTTGTAGATAATCATGTTAATGTTTAGGGTCTTCAAGTGGATATACCAAAGTGGGTTTTGAAGTAAAATTTTTAACAGAAAGGCAAACTGGGCTGTAAATAGGACTTTTGCGAAGAAAGAATAATTTTAAAAAATTTGCTAACAGAAAAATCGTAAAATCTATCATACAAAACGAACACATTTTCGCAAACGAATTTATATTTGCGCGCAGGTATTTTGACCCGATTTTTTTTTTTTTTTGCATAGTACCATC
Organism: Diploscapter coronatus; assembly: GCA_964036155.1. NCBI lineage: Eukaryota > Metazoa > Nematoda > Chromadorea > Rhabditida > Rhabditidae > Diploscapter > Diploscapter coronatus. The sequence goes on along the minus strand of OZ038422.1, from coordinate 48,053,037 downwards.
TAATCAGATTTATCGTTGAATTAGATGATGCCATTTGAGAAATATTGGACTTTTAGGGTACTTCTTTTCAACATTTTTGGTTTAAAACTCACTTTTGCAAGTGGCGGAGCTTGGGGACTAGCTAATATTGTCCAACAAATAATGATACTATAAAATAATGTCATTTCTTAATGCTTCTAGTAAATGTTTATTGCCAATGATGAATTGATTCACTTTTTCCACCTGCCAAATTAGAGTTGATCTAAATTTGAGTTACAGATGATTTCAAAATGATTCGAATTTTCTTTATTTATTTTCGAATCATCTTAATTTTCGAATGATGTGTGTACAGAATTTGATTTGTACAATCACGCAGACAGATGTTTTAAATTTGTATTGGAAATTCACTTTGCGAAAATTTGAGTTTTCAAGCTTCAGCTGATTTTCAGCTCAGCGCGTACACACAAACAAAACCAAAATGATTTAATATTTTCATCATCCCATTTGAATTTTTACACATTCTATAGAAATATCAGATTAGAGACATTTATCTAAAATTTTATTAATTTAAAAATGACTATTATTATCATCATCATCAGAGGAAACAGGATAAGAATCAATGTTTGTGAAAAACCGAGAATTATGTGCACGCGTTACGTAAAAGTTGAGCTAGATCTAGAAAATACAAACATTTCTTAAAACTAAAATGTTATCAAACTTCTAAGTGACTCGATTCGTTGATTTCTGAAAGTGATTATTGCCTTATGAAATGGTCTAATATCTCTCACAAATTCGCTAAAAATATGTCTTAAAGATACCGTAGTTTAGAAAACTGCCGCAATTTGCAAACACTCTCAACATTGCAAATTTGCGGCACGTTTGTCACTTATAATTTCTTTTTGTATATATGATAACCGAAAGGCTGTGTGTACTTATGAAAATAGACTCCGCCTTAAATCATCACAATTGTCTGACCTAAGATTTTTGTTGAAACTTATTGGAAAAATGATAAATATGAAGTGTGCCGAATTTTTGCAATATCTTTAAAAATTGCGAAAACAGGGCACATTTTAAAAGACTAATACAAACATTAGTCACCGAAAACCTGACAAAACTCCGAAATTACTCGTCAGAAAAGAATTACAGAAAAATTCGAAGATCGAGAATATTTTAAAGCTAGAGTATATGATTCGGGATAAAATAGATGTTGTTTTAGCGAATAAATATATTTTTGGCAAAAATAGGTATAGCTAGAGGATTGGGAATTGGATTTCGACTATACAAGTGGTGTGGTAGCGTCTCCGTTGGCGATAGAGGGCAACTCCACTGCACCAACCGACTTGGTCATTTCGGCACTGAACATTTAATCTTATTTCGTTTCAAAACTATTTTCATTCAACATAAGCTGAAATCACTCTAAATTATAATATATCTTTTGAAAATTTAAAGTTCAACTCTATTCTAACTTAAGTTATAACTTCAAGTCAAATTTTAGGTAAATTGTTATGAAGCTTGGGCTTGTAAAATCCAGGGTCAAAGTTTTCGAGACCTACACTTTATTTTTCCGTTTTCTCCGGCGTCTGCGTCTATATTATCTTATATAAAATTTGGAAAATATAAAGCGTCTTGGAATTTCGTATATTTTAAGGAAACGTTTAAAACGAAGAATAGATGATTAGAAATTCGATGATTTTTCTAAGAAACGAGAATATTCTAAAAAGATTAAAAAAAATACCTATTTCTTCTTTTCCGCTTATTTTCTTCCTCCTCTTCTTCTCGGTCCTCGATGATTTGGACGTAGAAACTCAGCACCCCGGAAATGAAGCTCACGATTCCAGACACCAGGAAAATGATCGAATACGAACCCGTTTCGTCACGGATGAATCCTGAATTTTTTTTTTTAAATCTAGGTTTCATTATTAATTCAAGGCTAATATTCAGAACCATCAGCTGTTATTCTATTGAAAAACCTACATATTGAAATTAGATATAAAGCGAATTATGCTTCATATTTCAAAGTAAGAAAATTTAATCAAAAAAGATACTGATATTTCGACAATGGTTGAAATTTTCCCACCAATAACGAGCGGTCCGAAGAAAGAGGCAATTCCCGCTGCGAAGGACACCAGACTGTACGCGGCTTGGAACTCGGACATGTCAGAGAGCAGCCAGGACGAGAGGATGCTTTGCAGCACGTAGTTACTCGAAACTGATGCTCCCATCGCGACACAGATTCCCTGAAAAAAGCATTTTTAAGCATTAAGGTATGCTTCAAAATATCATATATTTACCAAAATGATTTTGTTATCGATGAGAGTAGACTTGGAAATAGGATACGTGAAAATGTAATAGATACAGTGATTTAATTAGAAGTGAATTTTTGAATAACGATAAAATTCATACCATAAAAGCAACATAAGAATGAACCCAAGGACACGCGAGGAAAGCCACGCCCAACACGAACATCGATGCACCGTTGAGGAAGAAGATTTTCTGAAATCAGAATATTTTGCGCATTTTAAAAATCGCTAATTTATCAATTAACTAAAATGAAATATGCTTTAAATGTTTCTAAATGATTTTCAGTTTTAAATATTGATGTTTCCGTCATCACTAGATTTATTTCCATAATAAGTAAAAGTATTACCTTATTAATCCTCTCCACATCACTCAGGAATCCGAAGACATATGTGAAGATGATGGTCGACAATCCGATGGCTGAAATCAAAGAGGCAGACTCTGAGGGTTGCTGAAAGATGTCTTATCATTTTTATCACTTGACCTCTTACCACTAACTCTCCTATAAGTTAAACATTTAATCAATGATAACATTTGTCGATAAATGATAGAATATACCAAGTGAAGATTTTCCGTGGCGTGGTCCACAAAGTACACGTAGATAACATCGACAACCAGGTAAAGGCAGAACACGGAAAGAACGTAGAGTCGTTGACTTCGCATTTGCAAAAGCCTCCAATACGTCTGGACATCTTCTTTTAAGCTTCGCATTAGCTGAAATTAAAAAAAATTTAATATTGAAAAGCTACAGAATAATCCTAAATAACTAGAGGTTAAATTACAGTAACCTAGTATATGTAGAGAAAGGTACGACAATCTCTCAAATTAGCATACCCCCTTCAGATGCAGCTTCGCCATGAGTGACCGTCTCTTTCGTCTTGGTGCCAAATTTGGAGCGGACAACATTCGACCTTGATGTGAGAGAAGATTTGTCGAAGTTCGGAGTCTGAAAAATCATAATTTCAAAAATTATGTTTCAATAAACTAAAACCTTATTCAAAATCCCAACATGTAATCACAAATAACCTCAAAAATAAGGTGTTTTCATTCGCAAATTATCATTTTAAAAAACTCCTAAATCTACCTCATTCCAATAGTGTTGCTGGCCATGACTCTGCCCGAGGTGCCGAATCCCGCTGCAAGTGAAGTCCTCATGTTCCGTGAAGTAACCGGAAACCCGTTCGAGAGCGGCATGTAGGGCGGGGGCCGACTGGTGGCTCGGGCAATTGATGGAGGCGCGTCCGAGATTTTCACCTTCTTTTCTGGCTGAAAAAGGGATTTAATATACCCTAGATTCAATATCTTTGGGATTCCATATATCTGGATTTTATGCATACAGTTCTTAAATACAGATAATATATTCGGATTCTAATATCCTCATAATAGCTATGATTTAAAATAATAAAGATCAGCTTTACAGATGAATTTCAGATTTTATATTTAATAATTTCGAAAATAGCCATATAATGGAACTATTCCCATATAAGCTTGAAAAATCTTACTAAAATTTGAAGCATAAAAAATTAGAAATTGGAAAAATACCTCGATCAAAATCTTATCTGACAATTCTGAACTCGACGAGTCTCCGTCATTCGACATTTCCGTGCATGAGCTGCTTTCATCCGACGACTCCTCTTCATCAGAGACTTCCATGTTCCTGAAAATTTTTATTTGTTCTCAAAATTTAAAGGACAAGTTCCCAATCACAATCTACCTCGTCGCCTCTTCAATGTCCTGCAGACAGTCCAGACTCATCGAGGTTTTGCTCACGACTCTGACTCGTTTCGGCTTTGCATGAACTGTTGAATTTGGGGAGTTTGCCATCTGAAAATACAAGTTTCAAAACATGTTCCCAAAATAAAAAAAATCCCAAGTGTTTTCATAATTTGAAAAAAAACCCCCAAAAATGTTCCTAGGGTTTCAAAAAAAAAACCTCCCAATGTTCCCAACCTGTAGATCCAAATGCTCGAGATGTTCCCAGTGCTCAGTTTGTCCCAGCATGGTGTATTCGGGGAGGGTCGGTAAAGGGCGGTGCTGTCGCATGAAAGTGCCGATGGAACGTGATCTGGCCGGTTGTTCTATCAGAACCTCCTTCACCGACTGGAATAGGATTATTAGCGCTAAGCAGAAAAGTTTATTTACTATTAGTGATCAGAAAATTTGTATGGATGATTCAAAAATACCTGAATGCTTCCTGCTCGCTCTAGATTTCTGACAACGTTGAAGAAAGAGGGAATTGATGGTAGGGAAATAGCACGTCGAGGTTCGAAACATTCGTCGAACTGAAATATTTTAGCTCTAAAAATGGAGTTTTAACCAAGAAAAGATTGATAAATTAACTTTAAAAATTGTCGTTAAAGATGCGTGTGATTTTCTTGAAACTTATGAAAATTTCACCAAAGGATCTCCCAGCCTTAGGGATTCCACGTCTTCCTGTTGCAGTTTTCGGATGGTCTTGTTGAATTTTCTCTCCTGAAATACGAATAATTTTTATTTTAAAAAAATACAATATAACCTTATATTCATTCGTATCCGAAGTCCATTCCACGTCCTCGATCAAAACCGAAACCATGATCATGACCAAAACTGCCAGCGTCATAGTAGTCAGGGTGTAATCCAGCGAGTGGATCGGGTCTGGGATCTGAAAACAGGAAATTAGTATATTATGAAATTATATAGAATAGTTAATTTAAAAACAAATAAAATTTACATATTCCATAGTCTGATTGTCCAAGATAGGAGGGCTGACGATCGCGTTGACAATTGTTTGAGGGAAGATCATTGACAACGGGTCTCGGGCCCAGATTAGGATTTTCTGAAGGTAAAAAATTATACTTTTCATAACTGAAATTACTATCCAATTATCTTTTCTTATTATTCAGTTTTCTAGATTGCATTCGCTTTCACTTTTCATAATGCCAAGTGTGAGAAATTATAAACAAACTAAGAATAACGGACTTTTTAAGCTGTTCATACTGTAAAAAAATAAATTTAAAAAGTAAGAAGGAATTACAGGCATTCCAGTCAGGAAATGAGGAAACAACACCGTTCCAAAGCCTGTGCCGGAAACGGCCAAAGCAGTTGCGATGCCTCGCTTTTCGTTGAAATAGTACGTCACTATGCAGATTGCTGCGTTATAGAGAAAGGCCATACCTGAATTTTCAGCTTCAAATTTTTAGGCTCCGCCCTTCTTTAATCAAAATCAAAGGTACAAAATAAAAGAAAAACTAAGATCGAGAACATGATCATTTTAAAGTAAATGTTTAAAGGATAATTCAGAGTTATAAATTGAAAATAGTAAAATCAAAATTAAAAGAGTATCTCACCAAGCCCCATACCGCCTCCATAGATCAAGGTAAATGAAGGAAAAGAGTCGCACCATTTAGAAAGAATCACACAAATGAAGCAAAGGACGCCGCCGAAGATTGCGGTGAATCTAAAAAAAATATTTAAAAACGACTTCTCGTCTTAAATCTTACTTGCAATCGAAAATATCCGTGATTTTCCCGACGATCGGGGCCACAAGTAGGGGCTGAGCAAGGAAGAGCGCCGCGACGATGCTACCACCCGTACGCTGCACGTTGAATTTCTGAACAAGTAAAATAATTTGGAGCGTACTTTGAAGTAGTGACGTTGGGGAAAAAAGTAAATAATATAATGTGTACTTATAAATATAAAGATATTAAAAAATGGAATAAAAAGTAATTTTGAATAGAGAAATTGAAGAACAAACATGTACCTCCAGAATTTGCGGAAAGACGACACCGAAAGCTAGCGAAGCTCCATCCAAGATAAAATGTAACACGAACGAGTAGAACACGATCACCCAGCCATAGCCACCGTCCTCATATTTGGGTTGTTCGGATAGAGATGAATCGGACGATAAGGTGGATTCTGGAAACAAAATTGACTATAATATGTTCAGGTAAAGTTTCAAAATAAAACTTCTTATAAATAAGATTTGTCAATGATAACGAGAATAAATATCAGTTTAGGTGGAAAAAATAAAGTAAAAATACCGATATCAACATCTTTGAACGTAACATGCGGACTAGGCAGAGCTACCGGTGCGACCAAGTTCGTGGCTTTCTGAAATGAAGCCTTCAAAATGGATTACTGTAAGATGCCGTACCGGATTCGACGCGACCCACGTACTGACGTCCTCTGCCTTCAAACGCGTCCTCACACTCGCACGACGACCGCCTGCTGTTGTTGTCATCTGGAAATTTAAAAAATGGTAGTTTCTTAACTTCATCTATTTTTAAAATTTGATGTCATTTTCATTCATTATTTGATTCCTATCATAAATTTCACCAAGAGCTAAAATAACTTGCGAAAAATTGAAGTTGCACTATTCAAATGATATACTTTTTCAACATATCACGGAGTATTAAAACTATTTCGTAAAATAGAATAAATAAAAAAACAATCCTTACGATGTTTTCTCATCCGTCTACAACCTCTCGTGTCGACCATCAATGTTCGGATTTTTCTGGGTCTTATTGCCCTCGCGATTTTCCGACTTTTTTACCAATTTCTCCGTAAAATGTTCGCTGAAAATTAAAATTTCAAATAACCCCAATAGACAGCATTAAAAGCAACGTAATTATGCGAGCTTACGATTAAAATAGCGAATTGTAAAAGAAATTATTATTATTTATTTGTGCGAATGAAAATTCCAGAAAGCGGGTAAAATCGATAATGTAATAAGCAAGAAAGAGGGAGGAAGAGGGTAAATACCTTAGAAAACAGAGCATTGGGAAATCCCCTCATATTATGCTTTGGACTCTTGGAAAGCCTAGAAATTTGCTTACTTGCCCTAAAGTTCCTTCCTTTCCAGACTAAGTGTTCGTCTTTAGTCTATTTTCTCGAAGTTAACGCAAAAACGTTAACCCAATTCCCAAAAGAGCTATCAGTCGAACTCAAAACTCCAAGGAAGATTCAAAAAAGTAGAAAAAATTAGAAATATTCTAAGTTTCTAGAGAGATTGGCAAAATAAACATGCTTGTGAAACCTTCGTAAGATCATAAAAAGTGATTGTTTACGAAAAATCGCATTGTGGTTTTGTAGAAATTTTGCGATTTGTCACTGCAAAATATGAAATTTCGTGATCATATGATGAAGGGTAGGACAAATAAAATTGAATAACGTCTCGAATAACCCACAACCATCGACATATTTTGTAGTTTGAGCTTTGCCATGGCAATGCGTGATGTCATTATCTTTAACGAGGCCAGATCTCCCAATATTGAGGGATAGAGCCTTAAAACGGATGAGATATACGAAATCTTCAAGAGAATAGAGTTATCCAACCAAAAGGATAATTCTAATGATTTTAATGAGCGTCAACAAATCGGCATTGTTTCGAACAATAGCTAAAGTTGGTGAAATTTCCGGGTCTTTTCTGGATTTTAGGGGTCGAAAGTTAAGATATAGAAGATTCGAAGTTTCTGGCCATACTTGAAGGTGTAAGTGCAGGTATTCAGGTATTAAATCTTCGAAATGCCTAAAAATATTAAAACATCATTTTATGTTTTAATATTTTTAGGCACTTAACGATTATTCGATCAATAAATAGGAAATATATGAAGAACCACGCCATCGTCTGGTCTAGTGCAAGGCAGGTTCAAAGACGAAAATATTAAAATATTCAGACCAGCCGGTTTTATTCCCCTATCCTTCGACATTGAAAAAATAGTTCGAATGACCCTGTCTTTCTAACGTGAAGCTAGAAAATTTATGGCCTAACAAGTGTGACGGTAGAGGCATGATACGTTTTTTTCGGGGGGAAACTTGAGTACGGGTAAACTAGTGGAATTTTATTGAAATAGCATGATTTAGAGGGTTTGAATTATTTTCACGAAATACTCAAAACAAGTTATGTAAATGGGGGTAAAATTCAATCAAAGTTAGAGGGAGAACGCTATTTTCGTTCAATCTTACGAAATAGCTATTCCGACAAATTAGCTCTAGCCCATTTCCTAGTTTCAAAATATAGAAGCTTCAAAACATATACCAGGAAGCACTCAGCCTCTATTTCTTATGATGCAAATGCTTTTTGCAAAAACAGCCGATGCTCTAGCCATTGGACGACAGACGTACGAATGAATATGGAATATGTATCACGCTATCTGCGAGTACATGTAAATTTATAATTGCGGAAATTGTAGATAAGAATGTGGTGGAAGATGATGAGGTAAATGTTATGAAAAAATCGTGGTATATCGAAATTTTAAAACTTGTAGAATAAAAGTGCACATATCTTCATTATAAAATAACAAATCTACAGAAGACAGACCAAGGGAGAAGTTCCGTCACACGAAAATAAACTATAGGGGTAGGTCGCAAAGACTTTCTGACGATCGTCCTCTCTAGGACTGACAGAAGGGGGCATGTCCAGTTTTGAAATTCGAACCTTTAAGGTTAAGATAAAGGGCATGTCTCTAAAATACCGATCAGTAAATCAAAAATGATCGACTGTAACCCGGAAAAAGGAGTTATTTTGAAGTCTCGGGTCAGCTGAGTTTCGCCTCTGCAGGGTCTTGCCATCGAAGATAAAGCTTCGGCACGTTTTGAACCGGGCATTTGCGTCTTTCAAAGTCGGGGAACAGCTGTCAAAGGAAATATCACTGAAAAGTGGATATGTTAAAGAAAAGGATTAGGAAAAATACAATAGAAAAGTGAGAGTATAGAGATAGAAAGAAATACGAACTAGAAGGAAGAAGTTAAAGGTTAGAGAAATGATATGATAAATAGCATAGAAGAAATAGACGAGTTAGAGATTTAAAAAAATTTAAAATAGCATGAGAAATTTAAGGCTAGAGAAAAAAGATGGGAAATATGATCATCTGCCAACGTCAGCCAATCTCACACGCTCTTAAAGAGCTCACAATAGTTGTCGAATTTTTATTATCATTATCAGAATAAATATCAAAACACAAAATAAACTACCTGCATTAGATTGTGGATTCATAAATTACAAAATGAGATGAATATAATGAATGGGATAATAAATAATACCATCTCAGATGGGTCTGGTACCAAAATAATGGATCTTTAGGTGGGTCTTGGCACCTTCCTTGCTCGAAGTCCAGCCTGATGGCACTGTAGTATTTGGTCCCACTTAGCGAGGCAGGTTACGAGGTCCTTTCTCAGGGATTTCAGGCCCCATGGTTGTCGGGGGTTTTGCTAAAATTAAAATAATAAAAATCATCAATTTTCTAAAATGATAGGTTTATCAAAATCTATATTCAAATTTAGTGACTAAGCTTGGACAGACAAGCGCGTAAGAAAAATGTCGATAGAAGTATTGACTGTTTTGGTTTCAACATCAACCTTCTTTAAATTACTCCTGAATAATTTCAATAGAAACTCCTTCTATAATTTTAAAACAGACCTGGGGTCTGCACATCTCCAGACACTGTTCACCGATATCAGCGACTCCATTAGCCCTACAGCACTCTGAGTTGTCGTGGGTCTGGGCGGCACAGTGGACGATGGCTGGGAGGTACTTGTATAGACGACATCGAGAGGGTTGGATGGTGTGCATTAGCTGAAAATTTAAAATATTTATTGGAAAATGGTGGTTTGGCGTTTTTTCCCAACTCCGCCAGCTAAAGGATCATCAATCGTTTAGGCTAACTTAGGTACGACATCTTGATCCTGAGCGTCTTATATGGAGTGGGGAAATTTTAGATGGTGAAAAATCCAAATTTCCCTGAAAAAATGAAATTTCTTACAATAACTCTGGCTTCAATGGCGTTGGTCTCATACATGCACATTCCACGGCACTCCGGAGGTATGAAACGCTCACAGCAACTCGCGAAGACCTGAGTTTGGAAACAGGTTTCAGAAATAGCTTTGGGTTTTTCTAAGATTCCTGATATGATTCGGTTAACACGTTGATTTAAACTTAATAATCATCGTTTTCGTGGCTACTAATTTGTATATTTTTGACAAAATTCTTCGGAAACATATGGTAAAAGTATTCAATGTTTTAAAGGTTTTTTTCGCGAAAAATAATAACTTGATTACCTGATCAGCGACCTTTCTCTCAATGCATGGCTTCCAGTTTGTGCCGGCGCTGCCGCAGGTCTAAAACGTCCTAAAAATTACCATATATCAAATTAAGCATACATTGGGATTGTCCCATTCAATCTGTCCCATTGCCACGTGGCATAGACCAACTATCAATAGCAATAGCATATCTGAAATAATATAGTAAACATAAAATATCGAAAATGTAGGATAAATCGTTTATGACGACTATTCGAAACTATAGAGATTTTTTTAATAGAAGTAGCAAGAAATGCCAAGTCCTAAAAATGTGGTTCAGTGGTATTTCTTGATAATGACAAGGACACAAATTGATAGACTGCCATTATCAATCTATGATTTGGAGATAGTGGTTCCAGATGCCAAAACGGCGAATGCCCAATTGTAAAAACAGAGTGAAGAAGTGCATAGAGTAGGTCTCGTCCTTCATGCATTATCTTTAAGCGTCGTTTTTAACATGCAGTTTGGTGTGGTAATTTTACGCTGTTATTTGTCGTTATAAGTGAAACTGTGATGGGGTTAATTAGAGAACAAATTGAATCGGATGTACAAAATGTTAGATTCTGCAAAAAGTACGAGAAGTTACACTCAGGTCTAGGCAACTTTCAGTCAGGAGGAAAAAGTATGGGTGATGGAGTACGTACATAAAAATGTTCTATTGAAAACTGATAAATAGGGTAGTACGCACAAAGCTATGGAAAAATATTTGGCATGGAGTAGGTTCGCTTGAACCATCTGACTTAAGCCTTTTCTAGGTCTGATTTCACTAAACATGCCAAAAATGATCAGTTAAATCAAAATCATATCGGCAGAATTCCAACAAAGAAATGCATATGACAAATAAGTCAATACAATGCGGATAAAAATGGGTCAGATTTTCTCGGATGCGAAGTGAGAAATGAACGCAGAAAAAGCCGCACACGAAAAAGATGATCTTCGAGAAAGTGAAAGGTGGAAAAATCCTTAGAAATTACAGCCAATTTTGTCAATATCATCCCAAAATAACGTGTGATTTACAAGCATTTTCTAAAGATAGATTAGAATATCTATTTAAAACACCAAGATACATAGAATTTTTAATGTAATGGGGAGCTTTGAGGTTTTCATTCAAGTTTCTAGAACTTCAATGAAAGAAACTGGAAGTTACATGCCACTGAAAAGGAATTCTTCGAGTTTATACATTAAATTCAACACTTTACATTTTGTATAAATGTAAATGTAAAAGTGGAATATACAAAGTAAGAAATGTCATGGCGCGTCGAGGCGTTTTGCAAATTGGAAAGTGTCTACAGGCAATCACCTTGAATGGTGATTAGAGAGTATTCGAAATTAGGAGACTGCAGAAATTGGAGTGAGGGATGGAAAACCGGTTGCGATTTGGCACTGCCCCGCAGGTGAGAAGCTGGAAAGCGAGATGTCGTCGTTCTAAAGTGGGTCTGCCCATGGCAAAATGGGCAAATGACACTTGCTGATGCAAAATGAAACGTCTGACATATCGATTTTTGTTGGAAGGCAAAATCATTCAAAATACAATCCCAGAGAGATAATCATCGCCCAGTTAAAAAGGACAATTATGCAACTATCGATAATTACACGTAATTAGCAGCAATATGATTGTGAAAAGAATCCAATTAATTTGATACGTTTGGACTTTAAAATCCGTTATTATTTTTTATCTTCTTGCTTCAGTCATTTACCCAAGATTGGGGCACCTGAGCCTCTATCCGAAAAGAAGAGCCTCATCGTGTCTAAATTAAATGTAGGAAAATGCGGGCCTCTAACTTTTCGGGGATGTGGAGCTTTCTTTAATTCTCTCTTTTTCGACACTCATTTCTTTGAACCTCTCATTTTTTATTCTCATTTAGAGATCTCTAGACTTTTTCTCTATCTTTTCATATCGCAGTTTCATTAAGTCTCAAATTCTGCTTCTTTCTTAAACCATCTCATTTTAAGCTCTGTTTCAATCTTTCGCCCTCAATTCCCTTTATCTTCTTCCAGCCAAACTCTTGCGAAGCAAATTTCCTCAAAATTTCAATTACAAGTTCGCGTGTGTGTTTCATTTCTTTTCAATTCCCATTAAGCCTTTTAAAGGGCTTCCAAATTTATATTTGATCTCAGATTGATTAGTTGAAGTTTTTATTTAGAAACTAGAATAATTACTGGATTTAAATTTCCCTTTCAAGTTCTAAATTTGTATCGGATCTCAGATTAATTTATGAAGATTGGGATTAAAAATTATCTAATTAATTACAGCAAATTCGAATTTCTCTAGCTATCTATATGGGTATTTTAAGCCACGCATAACTGAGCATGTATTAATAATTGCGAGCACAATGGGTCGAGAGGAATCTTTAATGCGTCCAATCGGACAAATGAAGGGAATTCTTTCCTCGAAGTCAGACTTTGTTATTTCCGTCTTGGAAATTTCTATCTACTTTTATCTTAGACCGAATTCTATCTAAATTTAAATATATTGGAAATACAAAATTTTCGAAATTTGAGCAAATTACCACTTCTCCAACTTCAATGCTACTTCTTTTGTGAATAACTAAGAATAGTAGAGCAAAATTGTATTCTAATTTGTAGCTTCCAAGCTTTATTTGATTACACAATATTTCTTTTAAATTATTTGACAATATTGCGCCGACTTTTGTTCGCAGCATTTTGCGTTAAGTTTTGATGACGAAATATTGAGTTTAAAAATTGACAACTCGCAAAAAATTTTGAAGGGGAATTGAAGTGAAAGATAGCCTAGATTTGCGTGCCTTTCTTGAGTGAGATATAAGATAAAGACATTTTAGAAAAAAATAAGAAGAAGGAAAAATCTTTGAAATAGCATTTTAGCAGATGTCTTGAAGATTTAACATAGTGATCTGAATTGCGGTAAATTCCTTTACTTTGCATTAGAATAGCCACAACCACTTGCAAAGCGAATTCAATCATTCAAGGTTCCAATTTTCTGTTTCTGTAACAATTTCTCTATTCCAATACTGAAGCATAGGTCCTCAAACTCGTACGAGATATCGGAAACTTCGTCGTTTTTTCAATAAAATTAAATCGTCCTCGGGCAGGGAACATTCAAAGGGAAGTTCGCGCTGCCCGAAATCAAATTCCGAATAAAAATCCGGCTGAGGTACGACGCAAAATTTTTCTAAACCTCGAAAATCTTATCAAAAGCTCGTGCAAATATGCTTTTCTGAAAAGCTGCTTCAATGCTAAATGTTAGTAGATCTTCGCATGGCATTTAGCTTTGGAATAACTTTTTGATTTTTCATATTTGCTAAGAAAACGCCTCCCTGTGATTTATCATTGTACGATTTTCAAAATCTTACTTGCTCTTTTCGAATTTTTAGATTTATTACTGGAAGTTCTTTGTTTTAGGTGCATTCGGTTTAATCCTCTATGTAAAATTTCTATCTATTTCAAGACTTCAAAAATTCCCTGAAATTAGCTTGTCTAGAAAATTAAAAAGCGGGGTTTTATTTTGTTAGCTAATTCTGAAATTCTTATAAAACTATTTTTAGGATAATTCAAACACTTTTATAAACCTAATTTTTTCCTAAAAATTGAATATTTTTAAGTGACATTTTATTGTTTACTAGAAGCGTCAGTTTTCAAGTTGTTGTTCTGTTCGAAATTTGCTAATTTTCTCACGCTCTCCCCTAGACTGACTCCTGACGTTTTCTCACTTCGAAAAGACCTTCAGAAGGTTCTTTAAAGCCCTTATCGAATTCAAGATTGCACTGCAAAAACACTACGAGAAGGGGCGGGTCTATTTTTTATTTATTTTTTTCTTGTCTATGCTCTAAAGTCATATCATATAAGTGGAGATTTTCAAATGTACTTTGCATAGAGCTTGATCTTTCCAATCTATTCTTTTATATTTCATAAGTAATAAGTAGGAAATCATATTATTTTTTTTTCTAAATTCAATATTATTCTTTGTTTATTCTCCGATATATCATAAGTTAAGTGCTCATAGACTTCTATGTAGATTAAACTATATTTTTTATACTTATTATTTCGTAAAACCAGAATTTTCCAGATTTATTTCTCTAACTAATTCATCTAAGCTATTCCTATACAATTTGAGTAAAAGCGCAATATGATAGTCATTAAAAATATTCAATCTGAACCTATTTTCGTGAAAATAACTTCCGTTTTCTGCTATTTTTCGCTATTTTATATTAATCCTTGGTTACACTGTGAATCATAGCGTTTTTATTTAAATTTATTAAATGCTGGCTTTTTTCGTGCAGGAATCACGGATTATATCATCGCACAACACACCTACAAGAAATTCATAGGTTTTCATGTCGTCTTATATCCCATATATGTCTTTGTGTATCTTTAAATCCCTTGTATTGATGTATTTTCTAATCCTATTCTGCAGGCTTTTGTCTCCTTATGGAACTCTGAATCTCAATTTGATCAGCTATCGTCTCTTATTGCATAATTTGATGGACGTGACCTGGAAATTCTGAATTTGCAATTATTCCGCGTATTTTTCGCTTTAATTATCATTGGCAACTTTTCTTTCGTCAATAGAACTCGCGAAATGTATGCGTGAGAATTCATAACGCGGCCGCATAATAAATAAGTATCACATTTTATATCCGAGACGGATTCTGAGATTATCCCCCTATCTTTCAGCATAGGATAAGTTTTCTGGAACTTGCAGTTTCGTCTTGGAATAGCTCATGATGCGAACATAACTCTTATTTGGCGTCTTTTCTTTGTCTTCCTTGTTGAATAGCTCAATTCCCAAGTGCAAAATCGGGTGATTTGAAGCAGAATGTGCTGAATTTTTGCAAGTGGTAAAAATTTTGGCAGGTGGTTCAATTTCAAACGCAAGTGGTTGTTTCTTTTTCCCTCATTACCCACTTGATGCCCTTTTATTTTGAATAATTCATCCTAATCCAACACTCATATTCGTTTTTGAGCGCGTTACGTGTCGCCGCATTGTTATTTTTGCCAAATATCGTGTGTCTTACTTCGGCTACGTTTTCCAATTTTATCATGTCGAAAATTTCAAATTCGAGACATCGCCATTTCCCATTCGTTCCTGATTCGGAGACGTTTTCTTGGATTTATCATTATCAATTCTATCTTAAAACTTTTCGTTATAAGAATTAAAAATCAATTTTTTCCTTTCAAATATTAGTAACGCGGAAAAAGCGGCCGTCGAATGATAGAGTACGCAGAGGAATTTCTCTAACCCTCTTCATTAGATTCATTATTTCGTCGAAGGGATGAAGGAAAATGTCTAGAGTCTGCATGCCCCTTTATACTCGAATAACTTATTAGGGACCGCAACACTTTTATCAAGCTCATGCTCAGACCCAAAAAGTGGTATGAATCAATGCATCCGGATGTAACTAAGACTTTCGTATTTTGCTTTTATATCGCTTTTCTATCATTTTGAAAAAAAGCTAAACAAATTGACAAAACCTTGAAATGACCCAGAGCCACTTTTTGTTACAACGCGGCAGAGTTGCAGTAGGTGGAGTTTGCGGTTCCTAACAAATAGTCCCCTTTTTGCGTGTTGATAGTATTTGAGGTTTCAGGAGCCCAGATCCATTTGTCTGGTATGGTGAATTCTGAACACGTTCCGCAGCAAACCTGAATCAGTTGATCCGGAAGATCTCCGCTTCGGCGGCCCCCGATGGGAGCATCAAGGACCACCGACCAGTGATCCGGCTATTCAGCAATACCTCTACTAGTGAGTCAGCCCTATTTTTTTACCTTAATTTTAAAGTTTCATGAAATAGCAGGTTCTTGGAATTTATTAAGGAAAGATGTCCTATGTCTTTTTACTTCATGAGATTTCTATCATAAAGTAAAAGAAAAAAAAACCATGGCTTACGTAATTTAAGGCTCCAGTTGTTCCCGAAAAACCTCAGTCCCCTCTGCGGTGATCGCTTCAGCTCCTTTAATCGGCGCGGCAGTTGGGGATGGTTTGAGCACCCAGTTATGTGAGTTTTAGAAAGACTTATGGCTTTTATTATCTTATATTTTACTATCGGGTATGCTGCAAAATTCGCGTTATATTTATGGTCGTTTTATAGATTTCATTAGTGTGTCAATTGACTTATTTGATATTATTTAAATTGATTATGGGATAATGTTTGTACAGGATGCTCCATAATTACTCGTCACTCTATTCAAACCGTCCTATTTAAGATACCCTATACTAATATCAGCTAAGTTTTGAAATCTCCATATCAAAATTAGTATCCATGCCGAATTTAATGAAATTGAATATACTATTTTGAAGCTACGATATAATATCCTCGAAGTATGCTATCGCGGACTTTACAAAGAGAAAACCTCAATATTATAACTAAAGCAGGTGGGTGAAAATAGTGAAAAACAAATTGCGAAATATGAATGGGTTTCATCAATAGGTCTAGGAGATTAATTTAAATCAAAATTTTAGTTGCTCCGAACAGTTCTTGCACCATAAAGATTTAAAATCCAACGATGGTCAATATTTTTTACCTTCAATAAGCTCCGACGAGAAATCAGTCGCTTATCAGTGATAAGATAGAATTTTACTCATAATCTACTGATACATGACTTCAAAATAATACCCTAGTTATTATGGACATTTCTGATTATTTGGAAAGCTCAACGCATAGCGGTTTGAAATGAGTGCGCGGGTAATTATGGAACACTATGTAATAATTACGTTTATGTACGAGTTTAAAGGCCAAATCCATTTATGGCAAAATGCGCATTGATTTAGGTTTTTTTACTTTCAGGTTTATTTTCTGATGTGGGTGAATAGACATTATGCGAGCATTTTTATACGCCTCATTAGCAAGTTCCCCAACCGAGGCAATCAAAGATTAATTATTTATAAATATTTTCCGTCGTACCTGCAAGTTTCAACCGCTTATTTTTCGACGTTTAATTTAAATCTTGCAAATATTCATCCGTGATACTGCACAAATATTTATTCTGAAGGGTTAAACATTGAAAATGTCGTGATATTTTCTTTAAATTGATAGAAAATATATACATAAAAATACCATTTAGAATCAGATTTTATCGACATTTGACTCAGAAAAGAGTAATTAGACCCAACGAAAATCGAGATTCGACAAACTGATAAGAATCGTGTTTGACTCGGTTCGAAATAGTTCAAATTTGGTGAGTTTGGGTGTCCTTTGAAGGTCGGCTTACAAACTGTTTACTTTAAAATATGGAATGCCTTACATGATCTAAATTCCGATTTCTTATATATTAGATAAAAGAAAATCATGTTTTCTAATATTATTTTTATTTATCAAATATGAAAGTAATAGCTACTATAATCAATGTTCACGTTTTATTTATTATATATGTCATCAAAACTATACCTTATCTTATCTTAAAGCCTAAACTTCGTGATTGCCCGATTAATAAGTTATAACTTACACAATTTTGGTTTTAAATCCTGCAAACTTCTTGCAAAGATTTCATCTTTAGTTTGCTATTCTCGCTCCGAAAAATACTTCCTGAACCGATAAATCATGTTGAAGTCTTGACAAATTGCGCGATCATTTAACTTTAACATCACTCTTTTAAGGGACTTTGTTTTGTGTTTTAACGTCGAAATAAATGACATTTTAATTACCATACATATCAATCATCAGCCAATTTTCTTTTTCTGGGATAAATTTTGGATATTTGAAATCCTCGGGAGGCTTTCCTTTGTTTTCAAACTCCATATAAATTTCAGAGAAATAAGCTTTTCGGTAAACTTTCCGAATTCGGAATCTAGATATCTATTTCAAAGACTTCTATGTATAATTATCGATTTTTTCATATTTAGAGCATGATATTTCATTTTTCCTCCTGGTTTTTTCATCAATTCATTGGTCGCTTTCTTTCAATTTTACGACATTATCAACGGGTCATAACGTTAGGAGCAAAACCTGAATTGGGACGTCTTTTCCAATTTCAACCTTTATTTTGGTCCTATTCTTGAACACGCCCAAAATTTTTGCAGATATTTGTGAGACTTGAATAGTGTGGCTTAAAAAGTTCAGGTTTATCGATTCCAAACTGTGTTTCCGCAGTTATTTATTATCACATCAATAATAACAGCGGGCGCGCGATTTTTTTGCCAATTTTTCCCATTGAAATGGGTCGATTTTGATTGAATTGAACGTGAGAAGAACTAGGGGGCTGGAAGTTGAAAAAGACCGGCAAAATTCCTCGACCACAGCCATTTCGATGGCTCGACGCGCTGATAGTCGGTTTTACCCGAATGATGAGAATCACCATCGATACGGGTCGAAGCCCGTACCGATTGTGATTTCGAAAGAGAACAGCCATCCCGAAGGGCTATGCGGCTACATCAACATGGTATTCAAGGATTGTTTCGTGAAACAAAGTAGGTTTTTTTGATTAGAATGGTGACATTTATCTATTTATGAATTTATAGACAATATTCTATTGATATTAAGAATAGTCGAATGTTGTCGGAATCTTTCTGAAACGTACATTTTTAATTACCAATTTTTCCAATCTAATAGCCTTTTTAGCGATTCTTTAAACGCGTAATATTTTATGATTCATGTTTTGCCAAAGCATTGTCAAGCAAATCGATGAAATTCTTAACATCGATCACTTTTAAAAATGGCAGAAAAATGTTATTTTTATCGCAACTATTGACTCATTGACTTTCCAGTCCAAATATGGCCTCTGTCAATCGATATTTCTATCCCGTATTTACATATTGAACTTTCGCACATTAAATGATATTCTGCTCAGTAATATTTCCATTTTACTGCAAAGTTTTGTTTTGCTGGAAAAACCCTTTAAGATAACGACAATGTTAAAGAGTACCCCCTAAAACCCGTCTAGTATCACTTTTCTGTTGTCATATTTCGTATGAAACTCGACTGATCTCTGCGTGAATTTAAATTTCGGTTGTCGCTATTTTGGAAATTTGTCATAAAACACGCAAGATTTTCATTGCGTGATGGTCTTTTAGTGATTGTTCGCCGCCCCAAAATAAATATTGGGTCACTCAAAAACATAAATACTCGCGACATTTTATTCCTTGTCTATGATAATATTTGGTATTCTTCAAAAATATTGCTAAATTTCTAAAACATTGTCTAACTATCAAAAACACTGCCTGAAATATTAATTCTGCTAACAATTCTGAGATCATAAACCAAATCGCCTAAAACCTATAATGAAGCAGAATAAATGCGTCTGTTTTCGAAGGATATCTGTAATAATTCTGGGTTCGATCAAGCTAAAATCTAGAAAATCTTCCAAGAAAGGTATTTTTCTTTTTTTAATGAAATATCCGTAAAATAATGCTTTTCTTAACATTTTATAATACATCCTATTCCGAAAATGTCAAAATTTTGCCATTCTCAAAGAAATTTTAATATACACAGGCTACGTAGTAAAATAATCCCATCGTTTGATAAAAACAATCAGGCAAAAGCATGCTTTCAATCTATCAATTTCCTTTCCGAAATGCCAAAATTTTATCAGTTCAAGTCAAAACCTCGAGACCCTAATTCTCAGGCTTTTCGAGAAAACGAGAAATAGTATTTACATTTTGATGCAACAAATTCTCCAATTCCTGCTACAATTTCTAAATTTATATAAATATCAACGATTCCTTCAACCATTATTAAACTCATAAATTTTATTACAATATTTTAAACTTTTAAACATATATATATATATTTTTTTTTATAATTTTCTATCAATGCAAGTCACCTAATAAACTAAAAAAATCTTATCGCCATCTTAAAATGTTGAAACCATAAGAATTTTCAACAATTCTTAATTACTTACTATATTTTACACCTCGTTAATTCAAAACAATGGGATTTATTTTCACCAAGCGCTTTCTGCTAAATGAATCTCGCCACCCCGTCTAATTGAGATGCTTACCTAGTGTCTTTAAAGCTATTAAAATAAAATATGCTAGCCGACTTTTCTTGTCTATCTTTTAGCATTTGGCTAGGGATTTCTCTAATTTCACGCATTTTCCATCTGTAGTTTTGCCAGCGCATTGAATTTATTTATGCTTCTTTTTCTACTTTTTATCCCCTCTCACTTGATTTCAAATTAATCGTTTTTCCTTGAAATCTTTTAATTTCTGAATATCCATTAAAGTTGATATCATTTTATCTTTTAAAGATCTTCTAAAATCTAAATTTCATCCTACTTTAAAGATTCACATCAAATCTCGAAGTTTCAAGATTTTAATGCACTATCCGAGCCACTTTTACTCTATTTAATTTTGAGAAATAGTGTGGATTTTTGAGAGAGTAGAGGGAAAAAGAAACTGACACTTGCAGCCCTAGGAAATATGCGTGTGAAACATGAAACAATAGAAGGCAAAAGAAAAAGAAAAGAGAAAAATAGGAAAAGCTCACTTGAGCCTGAAGCTCCACGCGTCGCCAGCTCATCACTTTTCCTTTTCCCCCTCAGACTTAAAACATTTCCCTAATATATTAATATACACCTCAAAAACCATCTTATATACGACCCTCAAATTTTGGAGCACAATTTTTGATATTCTTTCCTCCTCTATGTGTTTGGCACTCTATGTTTAAACACAGAAACTCTAGCCACTTGCTAAAATGCCTTTCTTCTCCATCACGCAGTGTCAAATCTGTCAGCAATCAATAAACCCGCCTGGCGTAGGGCAATGACACTGCACAAAAATTTTATACATCATGCTAAAACATAGGCGCCGAAACGGGCTGGCATATTTTGAAACCACTTTGCAAAATTTCGATCAAATAGCACGTTTCCCATTATATGAGGTCATTATTTTGCTTACGTAATCATCAAGTCTTTGATATAGAAATTTTGAGAAGTTAATTGATAAAAGACCAGATTTTCTGACACCGGAAAAACTAATTTGTGATCGAAAATTTCGGGAAAGGCGGAAGAAATTGAAGCAAACATGATCGAAATTGGAAAAGATATGATCACTATATTGAAAAATTTGAGAGAAACGCGGGACCCGAAACCCCCTATTGCTGAAAATGAAATCGAATCAGTTTTGATTTTCGTTCGTTTTTTCTCATTATATTCTTCCTCTTCTTTTCTAATACCTTCTCTCACTTTCTTTCTTTTCTGTTTTCTTTTCTCCACGCTATTTTCTAATTAATTTCTGAAGTTTTTTTCTGGCGACCTTGATTCTATCATTACGTCGTTGTATCTAAACAAATTTACCAATGATCTGCATTAATTCACTTTCGACCAACGCCTTTTTACCCATATTACGCTTGTAAAGCCAGTGCGCAGAAATTAGACATCAGTTTTTGAGATTGCATGAATTTTAAAACGACTCTGTCAAGTCGGTATCAATTTCACGTGGAAACAAGTGTGACAAAGTAAAAATCGAATATTTTGCAGACGCTGCGTGTCTAACCCTTCCCTATGCATTAAGATAGGCGAACTCTGCACGTGTGTTTAATTTTTTATGGACATGGCATTGGAATTCTACATATCGCATGCAATAAGTCATAAAAGGGGATTGTTTTTGACGTTTTCGAAAGCGTGAAATTGCTCCTTTAAAGTGCAGAAGAATGATTTTTTACGGGAAAAAATGACTTTTAGTAAAATTTGTTCATTGTTTACTATTTTGAGCTTTTTCGTAGCATATTTTCAAATACGCTCACTTTTGTGCTGTTATTCCAACTCTTTCAACGACTTGGGCTCAAACACATGTGTTGAAGCTTAGCGTAAAATGTGAAATTCGATGTTCTTGTTTGAAATTAAATATGCCTATTCCGTTATCGATTTGAAACGTGCTACATTCATTAAAAACCTGGAAATCTGCTTTACTGCTAATTCTTGAATACAAATAACATACATCTAAAATCAATAATTTCGAATTTTTGCATAGAAAAGCGACTCAAATTTATCGCTGATTTACTCTGAAATTTGATGCCAAGACCCAGTTTTAATTACTTCGACCCACACAAAATTCGCCTCATATTTAATTACCCAATTAAATCGTTAAAATTGTCCCAATAACTGTGAATCTATATTTCTTATCATTTTCTAGCGATTTTTATTGCAATTTACGTCTTTCTCTTTAGATCAAAAATTTTCATTAAGATTTTCCCTTTTCACCGTATGTTGCATCATTTAATTTATATTTCGTATAATTTCAATTAGTGGTCAAATTCTATTTAATTTCTCTAAATTCCACATCAATTTCACATACTTTTCTTACTAATATCTTACTCTTATATGATGATAGTATGCTAACTTGATTAAGGTGCGGTAACGCGTATCCGAAATCGGTTAACGTTAAAAGTGAACGAACTAGAGTTTCCCTCTCTAATATCATTCGATTATTAAAACTACTGCATTTTAACAGTTTGCCAAAATATTGATTCTTTAAGGTAGCGATTCCCCTCAGGGTTCAATGTCATCGTCGCACCACGGGTCCAACGATACTGCGGATGGACACAATCGTGAGGATTCGGGAAAGAGCAATGATTGTAAGAATTTAAATATAACTTAATCATGTAAATATTTAAAATGTACTGAATATTTAAATATTGGTGCAGTATCACACTCAGAATAATTGCAAGCCGTTATTTTTATTTAGAATATACCTCATAGAGAAAGAACTATTAGTCCGAAAATTCGTAGTTGGCATAGGTATTTATTTGTAGCTTATTTAAATATCGATATATAAAAAAATCCTAAATAAAGGCATTCATTCTTACACTTTTGAGAAAGGGCAGATTTATTTTCGGCTAAAATAATCATATCAATGGCAGCGGGCCTTTGTGCTGAATGCTAAAATTCGACTTCTTCGTCGAAACGCTACGAAAACATTCTAGTCTATTTTTATCATGACCAAGAAGATAAGGATTTCTGAAAATAGCACGACAAATTTAGAGCTTTTAAGAAAAAAAATATGTGAGAAAATTCTTAGGGCTGTAAAATCATTATTCCCAATTTTCAAATTCTGAATTTGTTAATATCATTAGATGACAATGGACTTAATTACTCTTATCAAAATTTAAGCGCATTATGATCGATTACCTTATGAAATATGGATTTCCAGCATTAACTTATATTTATGATCTCTTTTATTTGATGTTTATTAGTGTTTTGCAACATAATTTATTGTGATTAGGTTTTCGAACAGCAGAAAGGCGAAGATTTATCGCTTTTCGATGTGTTTTTGCTGCAAGTTAGCTGCCAAAATATCTCTCATTTAATTTTTATCTTCCGTGATATGAGGCTCATGCTCTATCGCGATTTATCTAGGAATTCATAATTTTGTGTCTAGGGTACTTTGGAGCAGAATCATTGTATGAAAATAATATCAACTTTATATTACTATTTTATTTGACCAGATTTTGGGACATATGCCGCTGTTAAACGACACTTGTAATATCCGTTCTCGAGTCATTTTTTACACATCAAATTGTTTCAAATATTAAATGATGTATTCCGGACAGCTTTTATTTGCTATCTTTTAGCGCAAGGTAGTGATTTTTCTCTCGAAACCGCGAACCTTGTTACATTTTCGATTGCTCTAATCTTTTCTGCTTGCTGCGACCAAAGTAAATATCGCCACATCAAAAATGAATGAAACGCGTTGCAAATTCTCGCAATTTCACAAAATTTAAACCTGTTTTGCCATCCTATCCTTCATCGTTAGTCCTAAATTTTTCTGAAGTCCACCTTTTCTGATCACATTCTGTTTTTCGGCTCAAAAATGTCTATAATTTTCAACTCTTCTTAACCCCTGACTCTCTAGGGCCCCTTTTTGCACATTTTCAGTTCCTTATCTTTTCCATATAGCGGGATTTTAGAGGCTAAGATCTAGATATTCTTTATTTCGTCGCATCAGATTCGGCCTAAATCGTATTACGCAAAGCTTTGCCCCTACAACCCTCATGCTCTCTCGTCAATAACACCACTTTTCCAGAAATGAATTTTTGCTATTTCTCAGCCGGCTTTGCATCTGTATCCTTTGACGCACAACCACTTGCTCTTTATATCTCAGACGTCTTTCCTTCACTATCCTACAACATTAGCATGGAAACTTTAACTTTCTCTGACATATCAGCCTTCTTTTTCTCCATATTCTTATGCATAAGATGAGCTTCTTTAGATTGTACCGGATTTTTGCATATCTCAGCCGGATTAGTGTCCTATCCCCCAGCATTGCGGATGATAGATTTGTCTATGAAGCATGTAGACTCATCCTTTTGAGCCAGCGAAGTAATTTGATTTGATTTTTCACCTCGCGGCGAGGCCCTTTCATTTATGCCTAGACACTATACTTGCAGAACCTGCATAGATATCCTGACATCTTTAGTTCTATGGTTGAGGATAAGCCGTGAAGGTCGTCCGATATATGAAATTTTAAATCTGAACCACTTTCTGAAGTTCCGACAGCCTGAACTCTTTCCTCTTGTGCTGAAGGATAGGTGGTCCTCAAAGTCGTTTTAGATATCGCATTTAAAATCTGAGCCCTGCTGCAGAAAAGCGAAATGCAGTCAATTCGTCTTTTCCTGGATTCTAAATGTCGCGATTTTTCAGGCGCTTTGAGGCAAATTTGACCTGATTACATTCTAGGGGGATTTTGTTAAAGTCCGAACCGCCTACATTTCTGCGAATTTTCAATGCGAAATTTGTTACTTTGATTCTAGACCTCATTTATTTCACGTTCTCATTCGAAAAATCGTTAATTTCATTAATTCCGTTGTGTTTGATATCAAAATGACTCAAATTTTGCGTATTTTTTTCTTTAATTCTCCAAATTCGCTTGTTATTTTCTTTATGGGGGATTTTCTTGCATCTGGGCCCTCTCAAATTATAGTTCTATTTTTCGGAGGAAATATTTTCGTTTAGCCGGCCGACGTTAATCCTTCTCACATTTCGCGCGCTGCTCGATTTCTATCGAGACATCCTTTCCGAAGACCTCATTTATATCGTAAAATGAAAAATTTGGACTTTTTCGCACATCTTGAGAAGTTTCTAGAGTTTCAATAACTTCTGAAAGTTTTGGCAACCTTTTTCGTCGTCTATTTCAGACGCCATTAGAAATTTTGATGCATTCTTAAACTCAGCTCATAACACTTTGATTTTTCGCATTTTTGAATCGCCTTAGACACACATGTTGGTGTTAGTTTTCTTTTTAACTTTCATTTTCCAATGGTATTTCTTATTTTACTCTGCGTCTTTTCTGCTCTATCTTGGATTCTCATTAAGTGGCTTTACGCATATTTTATGATCCGAAGTAAAGAATTGCAAACTACTTTTTATATGCTTATCTTATGAAATCTATCCAAATTCTGGCTTTTTCTCTGCGCTCTAATTTTATCATTGATATCTTGGGCATAGACGCAGAGCAATCTTAGGTTTGTCAATCCAGGAAAACTTTTGGATTTCTTCCTTGCTTACCGAAAATTCTCGTATGCCCTTCATTTATTATTCATACGCGTATCATATATCCTATATGTTGGTCTGAAAGAAGTGCAAAAAATGAAACTTCATCTTCGAAAAAAAACTTTGACCTAATGATTTTGTATTCTAAATTTATAGGCTTTTCTTTTTAATTAGATAAAAATGTTTGGAAATTTCCTGTCGATTTAAATTTATCTGATAGGATTTAAATGATGTAATTGTATTAGACTATATCTACGTTTGATCTATTTCAAACCTAAATCCGGATTGTCCTAATGAATTGAATTTCGCTAATCTCACGTGTGGATTATGACGAAAATCAAGTTTTTTTTCTCATAATTTTACGCCTACAATAATACAACTTGCAAATATTTACAATTTTTAAATGAAAACAAATAGCTGCAAAGTTCGCATTCACGCTACTTGACTTCTCGAATGTGCTTCTCCAAATATGATGCGTTGAAAATTGCATCAACATATGCATATTTTATGCGTTTCATGCTTCAGACGCTCTGAATTCCATATTCACGTACTTTTCGCCAAACTTTTTCTCCGAAAAGTCACATTTTTTGCAAAAATCAATTCGCCGCCTGGAATTGAAGCCCTATCATTTCAGTAAAAAGATTAGGTTTGACGAAATACCACTGCGCTAATAATTTATTTCGGAAGAATCCTTTAGGGGATCATGAAATCTTGAGACATCTAGTATTTTGAGGGACTTGTTTGTTGCTACTATTTTGGATTTGCCTTATTTTCGACAATCTGACAGGTCAAATATATCCATCCTCATGTATGCCTCTTTCTCCAAATGTGGATATCTCATAAAATTGTTACTTTCATTTTTATTTCTTTCATGTTGAGCTTTCAACATTTCTTTATTTCTGTTTTATGATCATGAGTTTCATGAATTTTCAACTAACTTTATTTTTCGTTTGCCAACGAACTATTTTATTGGCTAAATTTCCAAACTTCGAACTATATTTAGAGAGGCCAAATGAGTTTTTAGTTTGGATAATCATCGAAAGATAACGTTGGCGCGTGGCCGGCGAGATTAGCCGGAGCAGAATGCTCTTTAGATCTTCGAAAATGGTTCAGTAGAGACAAAGTTATGCCCATTTTTGTGCTACGAACTGTTTCTTGCAATCGCTTCCCAAATTGCTTAGCCTTTTTTACATGATACAAAGCTTGAATTTTATCATTCAAAAAACTGTTTTTGTTTTGCACAGCTTCACTGCGAGATTTCATTATTCAATTGAGCTGTACGGCGAACTGCCGCACGTTGAGACAAAATTTGGTTAAATTTTCTTTGTTTCCGCGATACCATGGTCCCGGTATCAAAATTTCACGGTTTTTTGAGGTTTCGGAAGAGGTGCCCAATTACCAAGTTTGAGGAAGAAATCCATAATATATCATACAGAAATAATTTTCCATGATATGTCGGAAAAAGTGACCGAAAATTTTTAACGCATAATTCGAATGCTAATTTTAGCGCTCTGGCATTTCTAACCGTACTTTTAATTTTTTCGATTCAATAACTCGCTCATCACATCCATATTATTCGTATATTTTACAATGTCTTACTTTTTATGGATTTACTTGACTAATTTAAATTTCAATACATGTACTACCTTTCTGTACCCTCGATCGGAATTTTAACAGCGTCGTATATTTGCTCTACGTTTCAGAATTTCATTTGATTCGTTTAGATTTACATTCTTTATTCCTATTTCAACTCTCGTACAATATTCAAAAATATACCTGATCCCTGAGTTTGCCAAAGAGTGGGCGGAGCCTCTGTTCTATGGCTGAGATCGAGTCTTCCGATTTGGCGCCGTATTCCCGACGTCGTTCGGACACCGATGTCCAAAAACGGGCCTTGGACGTTGCCGCTGGAATCCGACCGGGATTTTCCCCCTCTATTCGCTCAGAAGGCCAACCGCCTCGAGGCAGCCTCGATATGGGTGCAACTGGGGATCCCGTAATCGATGGGTCCATAGCCCTACGCAAGTTCTCAGAGGCTTTCGGTGAGATTTGGGAGTATTTTTTTTTTTTTTTTAATATTTTCATTAAAGTATCTTAATTAATGTTTTAAGAAAGAAAAGTATGCAACTCTAAAATATTAATCATTTTATTTGCTGGTTGTACGAATTCCGGTATTTTAAAATATCTAATTGTTTTATCGATCCGCTAAAAACTCCAAAATTTTCCAAGATTCTCAGACTTTTGGGATGATAATTTCTTTATCAGATTAGGAAAATAGCGTTCTGCGATTTTTTTCTTTTTCTCACAAAATTTGATAAGCCTAGAGCTTTTGCCTCTGAATAGTCGACCTGACAATTGGCAAAATGCAATCAACTTTTGGGCTTCTGAAATTTTTTCGATATTGATTTTTAGCGAATAAATTTAGTTTCTCATACATGACTAATTTTAAAGCTATTTTTTTTCCATACTTTCAATTTTATTATTTTTCTTTTGAAAATTTTTAATATCAATATTTCTAGAAAACTAAGAACTCGTGATTTCTTAAATTAAATATTTCTATTCTTAAATCAACTCCTCAAAGTCAGGACTGACCAAATAATTAACACCATTCGCTTTGGATTTTCATTCAATTTCCGTATTTTGCAAACTTTCCTTTCAAAAATGATGATTGTTTTTCGCTCTTCTTCTCTTCAAAGCATTAGCTATTTCCATTTTATGTTTCGTGAGACTCGCGCGCTTTTATTTGCCTCATTTCACGTCTCCGTTTCAATTGGCTTTTACCTAAAGGAAGCGCGACCTGAGTTCTTCAATTTTGTAACTTTAGCGCATAGAAATCATGCTCATTTTCATTAGATTTCTGCTTGGAAATGCCTGAAAGTTAATTTTGAATCTTTAACACGTATTTCTTCTGCATTTAAAGAACGATTTCCGGAGATTTTGATTTGAGCTCCAAAATTAAACCGGAAATCCATCTCCACTAGTCTGCAGCTCTTCAGTGTTCATTTGAAGTTCACAAGTTCTAGATCTAAATTTTTGGATTCACTAATCAATTTATGACTAATTGATTTAGATTCTCACGTATAGTTCATAATTTCATGGTGGCCTACCTCTCACTATTTATAGGATTTCCTGATTTATCGCTAAGTTTAATCTAAACCAAATCTACGGGTGTATCGACAAAGCTCGGTAAATTCTTCCCTGATATAGGATGCACTTCAATGCTAAAAATCGACCGAGTCATATTCAGTCAACAGAGATTTCACTTTGGACAGATTTTGACTCTTTTCGATGTTAGCATTGGAGCACATTTGTATCAGATGAAGGTTTACAGAGCATTGTTGATAGTTGATAGTTTTGATAGTCGATGGCTGAGTTTGTATCGGTCCGAACTGAGCCCCCTTCACCTGATCCCTCGTCGAAACATGTCCGGGCTAGGACCATAGCGAGCGACGGTCAACGAAAACTAAGACTTCAACATTCTGTCTCAAACCCAGTTGATCTGTCTGAGATCTCGAGGTCGAGTTTGACGAGATCCGCCAGATTCAGAAAGAGCGTCCTAAAACCATTCAGGAAGTTCGTCGTCAAAAATGGTAATTGACTTTGATTTGATCTGGACTCAATAGGTTACAAGATATTACATACTTTTGAAGTTTCGAATTAAAATAATATTATTAAATCTTCAATGATTTTATTATGAGGTTTAAACAATAAGTTTTAAGATAACACATATTTTCGTTAACTTAATATTAGATACTGGTCCACTTTCACTTATAGCATTATTTTAAATCATTGGGTTTCAAGATATCACAAATTTTTATTAGATAAAATTAGCATCATAGCTTCGCCTTCAATTCCTCTAGTTGATATAATATGATCATAGGTTTCAATACTTTCTATATTTTCATTAATTAATTACTTTATATTAATCAAGGACAAAATGAAATCGAATTTACTTAATATCGTCAAAACTTGAGATTTCCCGAATGAGTGTAGGCATTTGTTGACGTAGCGTATGCGCATCGCCTAAAGTGATTAGCCTTGTTTAGACGACTCACTCATATTGCTTGAGTTTCACCTAAACATGTAAATAATCGATAATAGAAATTAGGTCTAATGATCTAAGATTAATAGTCATATGATATGACTTGTAACTATATGTAGAATGAGATAGTCCAAATACTCATAAATTCGGCGAACACCGAGAAACTCTAAGGGGATTAATCATGAGTTAGTCGGTTTATGACTCATGAAAATTCAAGTTAACGTCTTTTTGATGAATCTAACTAACTTTTATGGATAAATTCTAAAAGGAGCGCAGTATTACTCTTATTTAAAATTTCTAAATTATGAAAAATTTTGCAACATACCTGATACTGAGATAGGAATATGCTGTTTTGCATATGTTTCCTATATGTAATATTTGAAAATATTGAGAAAATTGGTAAGAAAAAATTTTAAAATAAAATAATAAAAATTCATTTTCAGCTCAACGAATCGAGGGTAAGGCGTTTGTCCGTCGAGGAGCTCTGAGGCAAAAGAACGTTCATGATGTGAAGGGCCACAAGTTCATCGCCAGGTATAAATTTATTTAAATAAAAAGCCTATGATTAAATTAAATTGGAAATATATTTTCAGGTTTTTCAAGCAACCCACCTTCTGTTCACATTGCAAGGACTTCTTGTGGGGTCTTAATAAACAAGGATTCCAATGTCAAGGTAAGAAAATTTCGATGACAACGTTTAGAAACTTATGGGCAGTATATCAGCTATAGTTTACATACAAATTTATGTTAGATATCTTGTAACCCATCTAAACTGCATGCTTTAGTCTGTTGCCTCGTGGTCCACAAACGATGCCACGAGTTCGTCAACTTCATATGCCCCGGTGCGGATAAGGGTCCTGACACTGATGACCCGCGACAACAACATAAGTGGAAAGCTCAGACCTATTCTTCTCCGACCTTCTGCGATCACTGCGGAACGCTACTCTATGGATTGCTTCATCAGGTTTGATCGCAAACTTAAATTTGCATCAATATTGAAATTCCAGGGCATGAAGTGTCAATCCTGCGACACAAACGTTCATCACCGGTGCCAGAAGTACGTTCCCAATATGTGCGGTGTAGACCACATTGAGAAGCGAGGGAGGATCTACTTGGAAGTCAAAGTTGAAAATGGGGATACCCTGAAAATTAACAGTAAATTTAACGATAGTCTACTAACGATAGGTGCGATTTTAGTAAAAGAAGCGCGGAACCTGATACCGATGGACCCGAACGGGTTGTCGGATCCGTATGTGAAACTGAAACTTATCCCCGAAGACCCCGGCTGTAAATCGAAGCAGAAAACAAAGACGATTCGCGCCACGCTCAACCCCGTTTGGGACGACATCTTCACTTAGTGCGTAATTTCCCTAATATTTGAAGTTATTCTTAAGTTTTATGAAAATTAAAGATTTCAAGCATAACTCTCTATAAGCATTAGATCGTTGGGTTTTGTCAAGAAATAATATTATGATAGTTAGATAAGCTACAAGAAATTTTATATTGTCGATGAACGATCACTTGGAATAGAGTAAAAGGGATGCGTTTCTTCCTTCCTCCTTTATTCCAAGTGATCGTTCATCGACAATACCTTCATTCCTAAACCTGAAGTTATTTAATTCGTAAATTTTCCTCAACAAATCTCACATTTCAGTAAACTTCAACCGGGTGACAAGGATCGTCGTCTGTCTGTCGAGGTGTGGGACTGGGACCGTACTTCACGGAACGACTTCATGGGTTCTCTCTCGTTCGGCATTTCGGAGCTCATGAATGAGTCCGCTGCAGGGTGGTTCAAGCTCTTGAATCAGGTACTAAAATCTTCCTATCGCTCAAACTTAACTTTGCCAATTCAGGAAGAAGGCGAGTTCTACAACATCAATATTCCCCCTGAGTACGAGGACGAAGTTGAAAAGGTCCGAAACAAGATGGAGGACAACCATGTAAGTCTTTTCTTCCAACGTCATTTTCGATAATTGCGGCTATTTCCAGGTCGGCGAAGCTGCGCGAGCCGCTGCAAAGGAAAAACTCGAGAAGAAAGACGCTCTGAAGTCGGCTGCGGCTGAGCTAGCTCAGCGGGACGTCATCAAGGCTTCGGACTTCAATTTCTTAACTGTCCTGGGTAAAGGATCCTTTGGAAAGGTAAGTTAGAAAAATTTCCAAGTACTTTGCTCGATGCTTTAGAAAGTCCAAAACAAAGATCCTGTGTTTCAGGTTCTTATGGGTGAACATAAGCACACCAAGGAGCTATTCGCGATTAAAGTCCTGAAGAAGGACGTGATCATCCAGGATGACGACGTAGAGTGCACCATGACTGAGAAGCGAGTATTGGCGCTACCCGAGAAACCTCCGTTCTTGGTTGCACTGCATAGCTGCTTCCAGACTATGGTAAGAAGAGCTCTGAAACTTCTTTTGAACTAAAGAAATTCCTGA
The DNA here is from genome assembly GCA_964036155.1 of Diploscapter coronatus. Lineage (NCBI taxonomy): Eukaryota > Metazoa > Nematoda > Chromadorea > Rhabditida > Rhabditidae > Diploscapter > Diploscapter coronatus. Next base: position 48,020,831 of record OZ038422.1, on the reverse strand, counting down.
GGACTTTCCTCGAGTTCTGGAACCGTCTTTTCTTGCTTTCGGGAGTTTCTGAAACGTTAACTTTCAGGACCGACTCTACTTCGTGATGGAATTCGTAAACGGCGGCGATCTGATGTACCAAATCCAACAAGTTGGAAAATTCAAGGAACCAGTAGCCGTATTCTACTCCGCCGAAATTGCGATAGGACTATTCTATTTACATGCCAAAGGGATCATCTACCGAGATCTGAAGCTGGATAACGTCATGCTGGAGAAGGATGGGCATATCAAGGTTCAAAATTTTCTTTAAATTCAAGCTTAGGTGACAAATTCCAGATCACCGACTTTGGTATGTGCAAGGAAAACATTCACGGTGACGCCACGACGAAGACGTTCTGCGGCACCCCCGATTATATCGCTCCTGAGGTAAACAAATGTCGATATTAACTCTGCACGTAGCCCTACTTTCGCTAGTAGAGTTATCAAAAATCGATTCTAGATCATTCTGTACCAGCCCTACGGAAAGTCTGTGGATTGGTGGGCTTACGGAGTACTTCTTTTCGAGATGCTAGCCGGCCAGCCCCCGTTCGATGGGGAGGATGAAGATGAACTTTTCACAGGTAATTTTTCTAAAGAAAACAGATGTAAGCTGAAAACTTTGTTTCAGCAATAACGGAGCACAACGTCTCATATCCAAAGTCGATGTCTAAGGAGGCGGTCTCGATATGCAAAGCCTTGCTCCATAAGAACCCCCAGAAACGATTAGGATGTTCCACGAATGCACACGCCTCGCAGATGGATATTAAGGTAGACTTATTATATATTAGCCAGAATAACGGAACGGTGACATGCAATAACCTTTCAAATAGATGATAATAGTTTTGAAGACATATTTTTAATTAAAGAATCTTGTTAAATAAATAAACGATCACTTGCTGTCGTCAACTAATATAGTAAAAATCTTCAAAGTTAAGGCATTTCTGAAAGCATTTGAGGAAAGTTTTATTTTCGATGGCACAATTACAGCAATAAAATACCCTAAATCATCAATTTTTAAGAGAAACTCTGAACTTATCGAACATTTTCAGGAACACCCCTTCTTCCGACGCATCGACTGGCATAAAATCGAAACGCGACAAGTTCAGCCTCCGTTCAAACCCAAATTGGTAAGTCCGAGCATAGATTTTCTCCATATACAGATTAAAAATCGCATACAAACGCACTGACCGAATTAGGGCCTATGTCGATTTTGTTCACGCTTATTTAGCTCAAGTATAGTTTATAGTTTACTTTAGAAATGACTTCCAATAGAGTTTATAAATCACAAAGTTTGCAAACTATTTTGTGACATCTACATGATAAACTGTACTTTCTATGTAGATTGCTCAAAAACTTATTTTGGATGCTAGGCCATCATTTCTGGTTTTGAATGAAATGGAGTTTGAAGAAGCTCCGCTGTCAAGGGATTTATTTGTAGCATGTTATATGTACTAACATTTTCAATCGTATTTTTCACTTCTCAAGAATACAATTATCTACTCTCTTCCCAACTTGGCGAGACCTTCGTTTGTGCGACTCACGCTACTCAGATTTTATTGTCAGTCGCTCGCGAGTGAAGATAACAACGAATGGAGCGAATCGCACAGGCAAAGGTCTCGTCAATTTGGGAAGAGAGTATCGTTTCTTCAAAGGGGGCTAATTTGACCGTTTTCTGACTTGGTTCCAAGCAGAAGGAGTGTCAGAAAAGCGCTTCACCAAGTCATAAATTAGACAGAAAGCGGCGAGAAAGTCAGAATTTTGTCAGAGAATTCTCCACGACTTTCTCTGATTTGTTCAACGGATTAATTTTGTAGCTTCAAATTGAACTTTTCGTCATTCATTATTAGATTACTTTCTAATATGATATGTGCTTGGCATAGCATGTTTTAATTCGATTTTTACATTGTGTTTTAAAATTGCATGGTTTGAGCCTGTACGATTTTCATTCGTCTCCTATTTCTTTAGGATGAATTTTAACAGCATGATATCTTACCAGATATTGTTATGAAGTGTAAATGATCAGAAATTCGAGACAATACTAATATCATACTCATGCTAAAATCATTCCGAACTATGATTTGCTCTTTGAAATTTTTAAAACTTACAAACCAAAATAAATCATGTCTCAAATTTTCATTTTAAGAATTTGCTCGTTATAGTGTCGTGTTTGGTGGTGAAATGACGTTGTGAACTTTCAGAAAACGCCCGATTCCACGGAAAACTTCGATCCGAACTTCTTGAAGTTGCCCATCAAGATGACACCTCCCGATTGGGTTGTGCTGGAAAATACGAAGGGCGACGAGTTCTCCGACTTCACATACGTTAACCCCTATTTCGAATCGAGTTGATTGGGCATTCATTGAAGTTTAATTTTAATTTTAATCTAACTTTGACGTTGAATTGCTAACTTCTCGAGTTTGAAGTGATATTTCTCTTCAGAAATTTGGTATGAAGTTAAATTAACTCTGGTTTCAATCTGTAACTATTCAATGAATGAATGATCAAATATAACTACGAATTTAAGATGATTTTTGAATAACGAACAAATACTCAAACTTCAATCATTAAAAAACAGAAAATTGAAGTTTAAAGTTTTAATTACCGGTGATACGTCTGGTCGGATTTGCTATAAAATCTGGTCAAATCTCTTGCTGAAAAGTCGTGCTCTATTGCTAATTTTCCTTTCCACTTACCTATATAATTCGATATACGACGTAGTAATATATGCAATATTTTATATATGAATACACATACATTATTTTCTATCCGCTTTTGCAATATGTTGATTGGTTATAATATATATTTTATCTAATTTATCGAATGTCCGATGTTTGCAAAGTAATCTGTCCAATTTCGATAAAAAACCTGTTTTGACATTGATTGAATGACTTTCTACCGTTTTATGAGATTTTCAAATATTATTTGAAAATCTGCGGAACTTACCCTGTCTCTTCATAAATTTCCTCGTACGATGCTGATTTTTCATTCCTAACCCTTTGAATGAGCGTGATTGAACAAATTATGTATGTATTTTTCCCGAATTGTCCTAGGTTAGTCTATTTTTTTGCAATTTTCTTCATTTTTACGCACAAAATGACAAGTACAGGGTGACCACAGATTATGGAAACACTGTCAAATTCGGACTTGGGAAAATTAATGATTTAATACAATTTGTTTTCCCTGTAAATAACCTTTCGGACCATAGTCTAATAAAAACGAAGGAAAAACCTCATGAAATAGTTGGAATCTGCATTCATTGGAGATTTAAAAAGTATAAAACTTCCCAGAATTTCATAATAGTGCATTTTTAGGGCTTGTTCGAAAATAATGTTTCCATAACTTGTGGCTACTCTGTAAAATCAGCAATATTAAATAGAAATTTGATAAATTGCTAGAAATAAACGAATATGTAATTTAAATTATTATCGGTGCCAAATTTCATTTATATTAGATATATGTTGAATGCTTCTTTTTTATATTAAATTCCAATTTTCTTCACTTGTACCATGACAGCTCTAGTTTATTTTCCTAAACTTCGTTTTTGAAATTTTGAACATTTTCCTCATTAGTGTCGTATATTTTGAATGAATCTTGTGCACAAAATACAAGCTGCTTGAGTAATCAAAACTTTCGACAAACTATCCATAAGTTTCACACGTTTCATATAAATATCTTGAAACACAAAACCTGTCAATGCTTGAATGAAGTGAGTCTATCCGATAGTATATATAAATATCGTAAAACTTATGCATAGCATAAATATAGCTTATTAAAAATATGTGTATCCCAAAAATACATATTTAGATGGTAATATTTCAGAAATCGGCCGACGACACTTCAAATTTCGACTCGGAGTTTACGCACGAAGTACCGAAATTGACCCCGATCGACAGGCTATTTTTAATGAACCTGGACCAGACCGAGTTCGAAGGTTTCTCCTACATAAATCCAGAATATGTGCAATCGATTTAACTATATATAATATATGTATGATTATATTTAAATTTTGCCGATTTTTGGAAATTGCAAATTACCATGATTTAAACATTTGAGTTTCCAAATTTGGCCTGACTTGCCTGATTTCGTGTCCCCTCCGGTGCATAAGACTTATGCTTTAAGTTTAACTAATATTGATCTATTTATTAACTTGCATTTTATATGTAAAGATTGCAAATTTCTCATGATCTCTGACTTGAACATTTTGTGTTGAATTAGACTCATAAATTGCCACTTTAGTGATTCAATGAATGTTTAGATAATAAATTCATTTATTATTTATTTTTAGACGATTTTAAAAATAAAATCGTGTTTTTTAGAATTTGGAACTTAAGAATGAATGACACAAGGCAAGGAGATCCCCAAAGATGAGAGAAAGATAACCCGAATTTCTTAATCTTTAGCAGGAAAAGATGGGCTTATTTAGTGTATGACATTTGATTAGAAATGAGTAGATTTATAATAAACATGCTACCTTAATTTTTTCCACCAGTGCTGCTCACAGGTAAGGTAAAGGTACGAAATTTTGGATTCCATACAGATACAGGCGTGATTTTTCGATACCCGTAGGCAACTCTGGTTTACATTGAAAATGATAGAGATCAAGAAATTGCTGAACCCTTTAAAAGACTACCAAGAGAGTCAAGACTTTGATGTTTAACTGGCAAGAGTTACACGAGAAGTAGATAGGGAAACCCATAGTTATGAAAAGCTGAAGAAACTATACAACAGAGAAAAGTGATATTGAGCAAATCCTAGAAATAATCGCGTAATGTTGGTTTTAAATTTTTATTCCTCCGCTATCGTCTCATTGTTGTTGAGGAGTATCATTTGGGTGCCCGTCTAAAAATAAAAAAGTTTAAAAATTTTAATATAACTTAGCTGTTTATTAGAAACTCAATCGCTCTTATGAGTTTGGTGATTAAAATATGAAACGTTTCAAATTAGTCCGTATTACATCAAATACAGTTTTCTATCATTCAATTTGGTTGCTATTGTTATACGATATTAATTAATTTAATATCTACATAAATCACACCTGCTCATTATTATTCTCAAACGCAGATTCAGAAGACCTCGTACAAGACCTTCTTCGGTTATCCAAATCGGGCACGACGACACGGGACGAACTGAACCAATTAGATATTTAATTAGCCCAACTATCTCCTAGTTATATTTCAATTATCATGCTTTACATCAATTTCGTTATATTTTTCTAGGATTAGTATTTAAACGCTACTAAAGGTTATATCATATACCCTAATTCCACTATTGTATACCTTATTTCATACTGAAAATTTTGTAGACCTAAGAAAAATTTGTTTAAAAGTTGAAGACCTTTGATAGGAAGGCGTGAATGACAGGACTCAGAAACTATAAGATAGGCTTAAGTAGGAAGAAATTCGCTTTTTTTACTTTAAAGTCTTATCTTCAGAAAGTCACATTTTCTAAGTCTCCAAGAATCGATTAAGTTTAGGTCAAATGATTTCGAAAAGCGAGAAAAATCGAACATTGACTTATTCAGGTCCGGATGATCCATGCAATGGAATAACTTTGCCAAAATCTTCTTGAAGGCTCTTCGGAAGTCTCGATTGAATATCGAATAAATCAAGGGGTTCGCAGCTGAATTAGCATATCCTAGCCAAGTTACGGCCTGAAAATTTCAATTTCCTTAAATTTAAGTCGTATTAAGGCTTGCCATTATAAATATGTGGTTCAGAGAATTAGGATGCCAGGATCTCAGAATATTCACCAGGAAAAATGGTAGCCAACAGATCAAAAATGTGCCCATGATGATACCCAACGTTAACCTGAATTTGAGATATTGTGGGGAAAAATGTTTAAAATGAAATTACCTAGCTTTCTGGTCACTAACGTTATTCCGGTTGTGAGATTGGGTTTGGGTAGGACCGTGGTCCTCTAAAAATTTGACATTATTTTTGAAGTTCTAGCAGTAAATCTCCAATTGTTAATTTATATTTTCTCTGATTTTCAAATTTCTCTAGACTTACCTAAGTCAACTTCGTCCTTTCTCTTGCATCCTACGCATTGTGTGAGTTTAGCCCAAATCGAAGATCGAATCTAAAAACCAAGATTTCCACAGTCAACCCATTTTGTCTGAAGTTGTTTTGACAAAGGGTAAATTGTTATGGTTTCGTGCAGAACATTATATATTGTAATCCTAAGTAGGATTTATGAAATCTGAAAGATAAGCGATAGAATAGAAGTAGCTGGATTTAAAGGATATAGCTATCAATATCCCTACAATCCAAAGTTATATGCGCGTGGTAATAGGTTTGAATTTGGAAATATTTATGAATCTTTGAAATTGTGTGAGTAGGCGATAAGCGAAGCGTGTCTTGTGATTGCAAATTATAAATGACGTCAGGACTCGAAAAACAAGGACGTTTGTAAATGACGTTGTAAAACAGGACAAAGTATCGATTTAAAAAATAATTTATCGATTTCCTTAGAGCGGCCCCGAATATGCACTCGTCTAAACTACCGAATTTACGCCAGACATGGATTCCATATTTATCTCACTCCATGGCATTTTATGGTTCTGTTCATTTCTATAGAAAATCTTCGAAATTCTTAAATAGGACTTATTTTGAAACTTATCGAAACGACATTTTTTCTTTCCAAAATTCCCGGATAAGAATAGCATTACAAGGGTATTTCCTTATGACCTACCCTAGAAACCCATTACAGAGGTAAAGTTCTACATAGTATTTCAGTTTTAAAATAATTTTAGAATCTTCACGCTCCGCATCTCATTTTCAAGTTGTTCATAATAAAAATGACTATTTTATAACATGAAGATTCCAGTTCTTTCTCCCTTTTTCAGAGTTGAGGAAAGGAAAGAGGACTTACGAATTTCTCGTTTTCTTCTTCCTCTTCGTCCAGGTCGAGTTCCGTATCGTAGGCGGTCTTGCCATTTGCTTGGGTGCGCAAGTGTCGGGGCGCCTTTCGGCTGGTCGGGTCTCGTCGCGAGTTCTTCGGTTTTCGCTCGACTCGTGCGGTTTGCGGCAGGAGCGATTCAACCTTGAGTGACGCTCGTGTTGCCTGCACAGAAATACACACAAACGTCAATCTGCCATGCCAGGTAGAGGGGTGGGGCGGATAATTTTCATGCTCAGGGGTAATTATCTTCTTTGTTAAATGTACTAATTAGCCCTAATTGCCTAGACTCTAGACACTTCAGTAATAATCTATGCTTGAGATGAAAATAGCGTTAATGACAGCCTAATCATGACTTGATTACCTAGTTGTTTGCGTTAATTGGGCGTTAACTGAGGCGGGGCTTTTGTGGATAGAGTGAAACTGGGAATTTGCGATAGAAGGAAATAAAGCTTAGGATTTATAGACTTGAAACCCTCGTTGAACTTAAAATCCCAGCGATTTTTGTGTAATAAGCGAACTAAAACCCCTTATCAGCAAAGAACGTGACTTCAAAGTTTTCTTGAAATCACGACGTCATCTAAAGGATGTCTAATATCAATCTCAGGAAACCTGCCTAAGATCTAAAATCTCTAATGAATCTAATGTAGCGCAACAGCATAGTTCATAAAAAATCTAGCCAATCTTTTCCAGGGGTCATTTGGCCTACCTCTCTTATCTTTTCCGACGCTAACTGCATAATCAGGAAGGACGTCGCTTGTTGAAGCTGGGTTTTTATGCTCCTTACATGCTTTCTAGCGTACAGGTACAGTTTCGTGTAAAGTAATACCTAAATTTATACTAATTAAGAAAATTAACCTATTTCAAATACCATAACCGCGGCAGGGACGAAAAACGACCCCATGGATGAGCAAATCGCGTACCACAGCGGCAATCTCATCTCGCATACTGGTAGACCCGTATCGCTAAAACCAGAAATGAAACTGGTACGGAGAGATTATCGTACTTATCAGGAAAAACCTTCGACCCGAATCCGAAGCCGAGCGGCGCGGCGCCAATCGCTCCGGAGATCAACCACACTACGACGATCGCGTAGTATATCCTACGTCTGTTGCAGTATCTAAAAAGCATAAATCTCAAAGTTTCTTACTATCAAAAGTAATCCTTTGCTAATGGTATGTATTTCTGACACGTTTGCTTCTAATAATTGACTATCATCAATCAAAATATCATATATTTCAAAATTTAATGATCTAATCATAACTTTTGCTTGCAATGTTTTTTTTTTTATCTATCACCAGTAACTTGATAGTCATTTTAAAAATAAAAAATATCCTACCTAACATATACCATTGGCCTGGAAATGTGCCAATATCGATCTAGAGAAATTGCGCATAGATTAAGAATTGATGCTGTGCAACAGGCGATGTCAAAGGACACCCAGAATTGGCAGTAGAATTGACCGAACGGCCAGTAGCCAAGCAGGTCGTTGCCCGCTGCGAAGACCATTACCTGAAATTTAACATGCTTCAAACTGTTATAGACGAAATTTAAGAGGATTTGATTGTTAACTCAAGTAACACCAAATGCCCTTACATATCAGATTTAATTGCATGTGTCATAACTTCATATATGAAATTCGAGCATTATCCAATGTTTTAGGCTCCATCTGTCTATCATAAAATTCAAATGTTTCTTTCGAATGGCCGCTTAGATTTATTCGGAACATCCTGTAACCGCATTTATTGCATTGCAAGAATAGATTCGTTTTGCTTTTCCCGAGCTTTATTTAGATACCCTAAACAAGGAAGATATGCTCCAAAAATATCCCGAGGCTGACGCTGACAAAAATGGGTAGCGTCAGATAAATCACGATGCTGTGATGTTATATGGCTAAAATAATAGGAATTGCTTACTTTTAGGTTATCTTATGCTATTTAGAATGATTTCTATCCCGACTATACTATTTTCAAATAAATATTGTTATGACATGATAAAATAGTAAGAGTAAGGGGTGATACAAGTGATTTTTCTGACCTATTCTATGCTGTTTAACAAATCGTATCATTGTGCATGTATTTTCCATATCTACAACTCTATCGCTTTATAGCAAAATATATAGCAAGGAACGCTGAAAATTATATTTTTTATTTCAAATATGTCCTGATTTTAGTCGCTACGCGCGTAATCTCAGGCCCAAATCCGGATATCCTTTGCGCTAAATGAATGAACCTAGAAAATAACGCATTTTGCGTTCCCCCTCCTAAAAACAACAAATCAAGCAAATATTGAGTAAAAGTCACAGAGTGAGTCCTAATTATAAAATAACACTGCGCGCAAAACAACTGCCATCTCTAATCGTATTTTGTAGGATGCAAATATAATCACGTCTGAAATAATAAATTGCGTAGATGAGGCGAGAACTTAGGTGATAGATCAACACGGAAATGAACGATTTCCTGATATATTTGATAGGGGCTTGGCCGAGTTGTCAAAATAATCAAAAATTACTAAATTTCAATTTATCGTAAATCATGAGTCATCCTCTTTAAAATATGATTTAGAAAAATTGAGTAATGTTTAAGAAATCATAAAATTGAATTTGATCTCAATATCTTAATCTTTACATAAAAAAAACTTAAAATAGTTTGGATATCTAATGCCGTATTCCAGTCATTTTAAAATTTATTCCCTATCCCTCATCATTAGATTCAAAATTAAAAATCTTACCAGTACAGATACGAGTAGGTCTGAAACGGCTAAAGAGACCAAGAATAGGTTTTCGGGTTGCCTTCTCAGACTTCGATCCCATAGAATAGCTGCGCAGACAAGGAGATTTCCGAACAAGGCCAAAATGACCAACAATAAAAATAGTATGAATAGAGGGATCGTCCAATCCATTAGAGAATGGAATGGAAAGGAGATCGTCCTGAAAAATAGATTTTTTTCTTAATTTAGAAGAATTTTAAAAAATAGGATATCGAAATATATAATGTTACGAAAATTAGAAGATGATTGGAGATAAGAGTATTATATTTATTTGATGAGATATTTTGATTATATTAAGTTTGATATAAAATGAAATAGGTTTTAGAATTTTCTAAAAAAAAACAATGTAGAATAAGTGTGAGATAAGAGAGAATAACCTCATGAAAGTGATATCATCTAAAACTCAAATATATCATTATCAAAACTGCACTATTCCGAATAAGATAACTAACCAGACCACAATATTGCCAAAGTTGAAAGATAAGATGAACTTTCTTAAATCTCATCATCGAAAAGGGCAAAATTGGACATAATAGAGATATCAAAAATCATAACCACCTAGGGAATAGAAACTCGCTGAAAATGTCTCGTTTTCTCTGAATTTTGAGATATCCAATCCGAGTTTCATCTCTATCCTTAAACATAGGTTTGAAGATTCAGCCGAATTTCGCCCAATGTCTAAAGTAATCAACCCAGACTTCGCCTTTTTCCCCTTTTGTCTCTCATTTCCAAATTCTATTTCTTTTTTCTTTTCATCTACTTGACCCTCTAAGTTTCAATGATATTTCTCTGCTCAAAACATTGACTAGACCCAAACTTGGGGCGTAAACCCCGAGAAATGAAATCGAAATTAAAAATTCGAAACTCATTTGGGCTATGAATTATTCCCGTCGGTTTTTTGGTCCTATCCCTCATCACATGAAAAGATAGACAGAGAAAAGGAAATTAAAATGAAAAATAACGACCACCTGCAAAAATTCTTTCTCGCTTGTTTATCAATACGAACCGATATCGGAAATTATTTGGTCTTAAAAAGAGTGGTTCAAGTTGAGACTAAGAGATCTCGAGCTAAAAAATCTCGAAGATCCAACTTTCTACCTTTTCTAATATACGCAAAGTTAGAGAGACAAGAAAAATTCCCTAGTTGTGCATATCAGAATAGTAAGTGGAACCTCGATCGGAATATATTTTTCACCGAAAATATTGGCTTTTTCATGCAAGATACCAGTTTTCGCAGCACATATGGGGGAATTTATGATATTGCGACATTTTGCATGGAAAATGAGGGTAATTTCGATTGGTGCTCGGTCAAAATAAAGAGGTCATCATTTTTTCTTTAAGTAATATTTACTCACAAAGTTTTGGCATCTACCTTGATACGCAAAGCTTTCAGATACAAATATTTTCATATAGAATGCATGAAAACCCTATCGTGAAACTAAAAATATCCTCCGTCGTTTAATACGCTATTTAGACGTTGAAATGCGTCGAAAAACATCAAAATAAACATATATTGGCAAATTTGAAATATTATTCATATTTCTCGAACAATGATTTTGACGCAGTCTCAAAAATAGGTAATCTCGGTCTTAAATCGAGAATTTTCGACTACGTTTAAACATAGGGACTTGAAGATGGTAGGAATAATTTCGCGAAATGTGGGCATCTCGCTTAGTAATAGTCGATCATAACCGCTGAAACTAATCCCATAATTTATCGTGCAATTTTTCAAAATTCTGCGAGAAAAGCAAGTGAGATTTTGCGCATTCGAGATTAAAATAGCAAATTACCCAGCGAAGAAAGGTGCATTGGAAAGAAATTTTAGGCTATAATTATTGAATTTGAAAAAAGATACGACGGGATAAAGTACTAATAAACTTTTTGTATAGTCAAGATCGAATTGAAAATATACGAGTTCTAATGAATTCAAACAAGAAATTAATTTCATTATATTGTGGTAAAGAAGGATAAATTTTAATTTCATTAGTTAACTATACAAACTAATATCTTCAAAGAATCGAGTCCAAGAAACTGAATCGATTTCGTTAAAGCCTCCGACATTTTGATAAATGGTGGGTTTAGATGATTTCCAAAGAGCTAAAAAAGGAAACGTCAAAAATATGACGTAAATAACGTTAAAGCATAGACCGAATTATTGATAAGCGCGTTAAAATGCCGTTCCAAAAATACATAACATACATAGATCAGTGCGCTTGAAAATTGCACACAGAAAAGTCGAAAGAAACATAGCATAAAATGTTGGAAACACGGCAAAACCAGCAGAAAATCCAAAAATAGCGCGGGATTTCGAGAGAAAAAGCGGAAAAGTCCCGAAAATGGCGGGAAACTTTGGGAAATTGTCCTCTGGTGGCCAACCATTTGGGGGAAAAGCGCATCAAACCTAGCCGCGCTTCCTCAAAATTGGCTCTTCACAACGCCAAAAAATAGCACATCACGCAAAAAGAGGGCGAGAGAAAAAGAGCGTTAGAGGTCAAGAGAACGCTGAGAAATAAGAAGAGAAAGAGATAGAAAGGAATGATGGCAGTCAGAACATCACTTCTATCATCCGAAGTATGCTCTCGGCATGTTCTAGAGAATATGTGAAAATGAGAGAACGAAAAAGAGAAAAAGATAGGAAAAGCTTGATACTTCTTTCTTTTCTCTTTTCGACCCCTTTAGGGTGTCTTGGTTTTCTTTTTCTGGTTTGTTTTCTCTGGAGACCACTCTCTTTTTAAGACGGACGAGACTTAGCGGAGCCTGAAGTCAACCGCGATGGAACCGAACCGCTGAAAGCAGACGATCAAACTTTTGAAATTTAAAGAATTTGAAACATGTGAAAATTGGTTATAACGTGTTATAGATAAAATCATGGCTAATTTCAAGGAAACGTAATCAGTATCGTTTCTTCACCTATAGATAGGGACCACCAAGCCATACCCCTTCCACGAGGCGCAAATGTCTATTCTTTTTGGTTAGCCTCCAATTTTCGACGATAATTGGCCAATTATCTTGGTTTTTTTGCTATTGAAAAATATTGAATAGATAAATCGATCTCCTTTTTCACGTGGTGATATTGATTTTTTGGAAGTCCGCAATTACGCGTCAAATGCGAAATATCGTTAAAAAATCAACTTTTTTTTTAGAATCGACACAAGATTTTTCCCGAAATGATTGACCTAGAATTTACTTAAGTCCTTTATAAAAATTTCGGAAAATCGTGCCCGTATCCGCGGATTTTTATTTGCAAGCCTGATAGAAGTGCAAAAATTATCAAGTCAAGAGATAATATTCTAGGTGAGTTTAAAAAATCAAGAAAAACATTGTCAGATAAAAGACAATCTTGCCGTGGATAGCTGACGTTCGCCAAAACACCATTTACAGTAATCAATCTCTCAAGCAATTTTCGCAACCGACATATTCTCCGCTCTTTCTCCTGCTCATTTGGATTTTCCAACAACCCTTGGGCCCATTTCAGGACATTAATGCATTTGTGAGTGTTCCAAGGAAACGCTGTTTCAAACCCGCTCTAAATACGGCGCACTCATCAACCAAATAAAGCCAAATGATGATGAGTTTTTGAATGGATTTCTCCGAATTTTCTCCGATTTTTAGGTTAATAAAGTGAAAATACGGACCAAGGCTAAAGTTAAGAACATACGGTAATTCGCTTTAATAAAATGAAATTCAGTTCAGATCGAAGTAATCGTGGTGGGTGTGTGAAATGAAAATTAGTCGTCACTTTGTACTTGGAAGATGCGAGATAAGAAAATGGATCTGAGCGAGAAAAACGGATTTCATTGAATATTCAAAAAATAATCATTATTTACATAGGATGGACGCTAATGATGATGATGATGCAATAAGTTTAGTCTGAGCGCTAAGCTCGAAAGTAATTTGTAACTCACATGATGGCTATATTAATTTCATGAATAAATTTACAATTAGACATTGATAGCGAATAACTAGATAATAAATGCCATTTATGAATTAAAAGTTCTGAGACATATTGAATGGGTCAAATATTCACTGAGATCTAAAATTGTTAAAATTAGCCTCAGCTTTCATGCGCTAATTTCCTCGCTTATTTTCTATTCCTACAATTTGTAGAGCATATCTTGATTTCATTGTAATTCTCAATTGAACGTGAGTTACTAAAATTTGCAAAGCTAGAAAAAAATAGATGATTTCGAAATGGGATTTCTGCAACAAAACTCGGCAGATAGAGAGCGAAGACTTTGTGCCGCAATTACGCTAGAAGACTGAACTGAAGAAAAATGTGAAGCGACGAATTCAATCTTTAAACGGAAGTTAGTGGGCTCGAGAGCCGAAAACATACGAACCATTCGAATTAAGAGCAATTCATTCGAGTCCAGTCATTTTTTACTAACCTCAGACCTAGGAACTACTTCGCCAGACGAAAATAAACTATGGGGATAGGTCGCAAAGCTGAATATATAGCTATGACACCAGGTCCCAATAGTCTAAATCTTGACTAGTCACAGGTTGGAGAGAGAGAGAGAGAGAGAGATTTGCTAAGAAAATATACTGAAGGTAGGTTGTAGAAGCTATTTGACGATCGTCCTCCCTAGGACTGTCTAATTTTAATTTTAAATTTCAAAATAAAGATCATTTTCCCATGTAGTCTGATATTTTTAGAAATTAAAGTCGAAAATAAATTTCGCATTCGGGAAAACGTCAACAAAAACGAATGCATTTTGAACTTCGATTAAATTCCGCAAAGTTATGGATGATAAATCGAATTAGATGGTTCTAAAGCCTAAATTGGCCTTCGGGAGTAAAAATGCTTGGTGAATGGAACGAACCCACAACTCGGTTTTACCCCTTACAGCAGATGAAATTGAATTTGAATTGGTGAAGTTTGAGAAAACGAAGAATGAAATGAATTGAAAATTGAAAATGAGCCATGCGGAAAGAGATAATGCCGAAATAGGAAATGAAAGAGATAAAGAATAAAAATAGACAAAGAAATTAATAAAAACTAATCATTTCAGCTCCAATTTGAGGCTAGCCCAAAATAGAACGAAGTTGGGGTTCAATTTTAGATGAGGATAAGACAAAGCCCGATAAGAATATGCTCTTTGACGCATGAATTATGAGACTTGTCAGAAATTTCGAATTTCAGACCCGTGCTTCTTTTTTGAGCAACCTGCCTACAAAAAGAGCAGCCCATGCATACACGATTTACAAGACAGAAATATGAGGGGTTGTCAAGTTTTCCGGGGAAATTTGGGGAATCGAGGTTCTTTCATTTTTAGAAAATGGGATGTTTCAAAATTTAGAGATTTCAGCAAAATTGCTTACATTCGATGATCCGAGAGATAGGTGGAGTGGAATAAAAACTTAGAAAGTGATTGTAGCTTTACTTATTTCCAAACTGTGTTTCAAAGTTTGGTACGATTCGTTCGAAAACGTTCAAATTGATATTGTTTCTTGCCCCCTTATCATCAAAAGTATCAGCAGACAGCAAAATCTGAGCTACTCTAAAATAAGCAATTGTTTCTTTCTCGAAAAGAGCAGTTCCCGAGTCTAGTGTAGCTCCATGCGCACAATATCGCAGCCGGCGAGGCACCTTTTTCCTTTAGCATGGGTTATCCACAGAAGAGAGCCGAAAACTCGATTAGTCGATTCGGGTAGAATAACAATTAACCAAACAAGAAAGAACATGCTAGAAAAGCGTCTGTGGGAATCTTAATTTAAGAAAATGAATCGTGTATCTCAGAAATTATAGAAAAATGATATATCATAAAAATCCTTGGAATCTCGATATCCAGAAATACATTTTAGAACGTGATATTGTGTTTATTATGATAAAAACGCCACTTTACATCATATTTTCGATTAGAGAATGGGGTGTTTTCTGGTAAAAGGATTAAAAATTCTATGGAAATCCAAAAGTCGGTTTTCAGATTCCGGGAATTTGCTTGGTAGGGAAAAAGCCAAGTATCTAGGGCTTATTCATGCCACACTGCAATTTTTCTAGATTTCTTTCTACACTCTAAAATTTGTTTGATCTTTAATTTCGAGCCAAAAATGAACACATCGAAAATAAAATGAATGCATAGGAAGGGTCATTTTCGCTAAATCGCTTTCTATTTTGAATCTAAGCCAGAAAATTCTACTGTTCGGTCTCTCAAAGAGCAGAATTTGTTATTTTATTCACTCAAAAACATAAAATCGCCGAGCCAAAATAATTTTTTGTAAAGAATACGATCTTGAATCAAATCGCGGATAAAAATTTTAAATCCTGCATTATACCACTGAATCGCGTTATCAAATTGTTCTTGCTATCTTTGAGCATCTAAAGACGGGAGTTTGCCAAACAAAGAACATAGAGGATTCATACAAATTACGCTACAGGGAATAGAGGAAGTCCGAATTTGGGCAAAAATGCGAAATGGTGATAAATGCAGCAGAATTAGGGGCTGCGCCAAATCCAACCGAACTATTTGTTCAAAATGTTAAAAAGAGAGCACAGCGCGCTTTATGCAACTATTTGCTTCAATGATAGGAGAAATATTGTGCGCATTTTAAGGACCAACAGAAGCTAGATTTTAAGAAACAACCTTATTTTTAGGGAGAACACCATAACTCTAGGGAATAATCAACAGAATTCGCGTTCTATAACAGTAGGCATAACATTCTGGAGAATTACCCAATGGTGTTTTTGCTCTCCCATAATTCCACGATATTTCTGCAGAGGCAAAAATACCCAAGGGTGGGTTTTTGCACGTCCAATATAGGATAAATGTCGAAAATAACCTTTCAACTCGGTCTGGAAAATAAATATATTGGCAGAGTTAGTCATATAAATTACATCATATGTTAAATTTTTCGATTAATAGATAAACCTAAAATTTATGAATGAGCTTAATCTGTTTGGGCTGCGGGGATTATAAAGTCCTGAAAATCCAGTCTCAGAAATGTATTATTCAAACAAATGTCATTTTCATACGAGCAAAATAGACATAGAAAGCGCTTATTTACCTATTTCACTAAATTATACTTAACATGCTACACAAAAGCCCTAATTGAATCAACACTAAAATTTTAATGGCTGACGAAAAATCAACCCCGTTTTGCAGGGGAATTCATGTAATGGATAACAATTGGGGTAAAAAATAACCCTGAAAGATATTGCAAATTGAAAATAGGGGTTATCAAAATACATGGGAAATTTTGAGGAGGCAGAGAAAGAGGACTTTGAGAAAGTATGTAAAAATGAGTGAGAGCTAAAGAAACAGAAAATCCCTTCTGACAAGACAAATCTGCGTGTGTTAGAGATGTGGAAGAAGCTTGGGGTAACATAAAACAAATCAAGGAAGTGAAATAGGACAAGTTCATCAGATAGAAAAAGAAACAAAAAGTTATGAGAGAGTATTTTAAAAGTGAGGATTTTCAACAAAAAAAGGAAAATTTTGGCCCGAAAGTCCAGAAAACAACAGGAACAAGAATCATCAAAATCAAAATCCCCTTTTGAAAGGCCCCGAAAATCGAATGATGTAATTTATGAAGCCTCCAGAGCTCAAAATGTCCGAGTTTTTTTTTTGCGAGGGTACCCCCGTTAAAATTTTAAACTCAAAGTGCCATCATATCATTTTGAAGTTCAAGTTTTGTTCGATAAAATTGGGCTAAACTTAAATCATTTCAAACTAGATTTTTTCCTCTACAATATGGTATAAACTTTGCCGAAACTATCAATTCTCGAGGTAAATATAAACTTGAGGAAGTTCTATATAGCCCGATACTCGATGAAACGAGAATTTCATTTCGGAGGCCCTCATTAAAAATTTCATATCGTCTTGAAAATGAACAACATTTTATAGAGAAGCGCTAGCCCAGATATATTAATCAAGGTTTATGAAATGAAAAACCTGGGAAGAGGGCGGATTTTTAATTTGAAATTTTCGAGAAGATTTTTGGGTTTGAGCAAATACATTCTTGAAATGACGATAAGTTTCAACTAAATTGTGAATAATAAGATTTCCTAAAATATCATGTAAATCAAACATCTTTTCCTATAGGAACATGTTCCGTTTTGAGGCTTCAAAAGAGAAAACGCCTCAAGTTTATGAAAAAGCGAGAAAATATGAAGGATCAAGCCTGAAATTCTCATCATTTTTTGCTAAAATGTAGATGTTTTGTTATTCTTTTTGACCTGAAATAACTCGGCAAAATTACGGGTTTAAACTATCAAGACATAATGTTTTCGATCCCTGGTAATTTCATGCAATTATAAGGAAATTTTGTTGACTCAAAAGTCTAAAATGAAGATATCAGACGGCTTAGGCATTATACACCTAAGCATGTGGAAAATTTCGTAAAATTTTCGAATTCAGATAGTCTAAAAATTGGCGATAGATCAACTTTAATTGACTGCTAAAAATAGTCTCCAAGGCTCATTAAAACAACGGCTAGCAATGCGTTATGTGACCATGTAACTAATGGCCGCTATTTTTACATAGTAGGGAGGGATATATAAGATCCTCTGCGTCTTGTATCATTCAAATATTGATTTATATGATAGAGCATAAGGGTGGCAAGAGTATATCCATTTTGATTTATCCTTAGGTGTAAATTGAGCCAAAAATATTTGCCAAGCACATATCGTGAATTTCTCAAATTTCATATGAGACTTGTTGAAAATATACGTGCTCTAGAATATTTTAAAGAAATTAGTCTTCTAAAATTTCTGGAACATCAAAATTTTCCTAGTTTTATCTTTAACCTCGAACTTTCGCATTCAACTTCCCATTGCCTAGTTTGCAACATGAGTTCCGTCATCAGGAATTCAATTCAGTAACCTTTTCCTCTCATTTTCCAATTACCTATTTTTTCGCCTAAATTACAGGAAAAGGCTCTTAGAAAAAGACACCGGCTTTTTTTTCTTCTCTTGCTTTCTCATACTATTTCTTAGAAAACCCGGTGTCTTTTTCTAATCGGTGTCTCGGTGTCTTTTTCTACGAGCCCAGGAAAAGATAACTTTTCTGCGAATGTTTCCCTTTGCACAGATGCACCCGAAATGACGATCGGTTTAGATGTAAATAAGGTCGAAGGAACTCTATGTAATTGCCGTTTTTTAAAGAAACTTCCATACTACAAATAAATAGACATTTATAAAGTATCTAATATAATTAGAATTATCAAAATAATTTTTTCATTAAAAATATCAACGTCTATTACTCCAAAAATCTAGTTCTGATACAATATTTAATGAAGCATCTATAATAAGAAATAAAATAAACAATTATTCAATGATTCAAAAATCAATTATATCATTAATGCCTATCTGCATGACCTAAGGGTTTGATAAAGATGCGGGGGAGAGATAGAAAACTAGATAGAGGTGCAGAGAAATACTCAAGTGAAAAGATTGAATCAGGAAATGCGCATAGAAAGGCTAGGTTTTCAGGTTCCGACTTAGAAAATAGAATGCGATAGGTATTTTTCTTTTCCCTCTCTTCTATTTTCCATTATTTCTGAAACTTCCATATTCTACGGGATTTTGCACGTCCTTTGACCCTTTTTATCTCTACTTTAGGGGTAGTTTAGGCTCACGTAAAAATTGAAATTTGCGCACAGCTTCAAATGAATTCTATTTAGAGGGTCTGAAAAACTCCTCACATGCTTAAGGATAGTCCATGAAACTCAGGTTGGATATATTCCAAACCTTAGTGCGAGACACTTTTTGCGAAGTAATAAAATTTAGCAAAAAATCTGAATGGACTTTTGAAAATAGACTTTGCTGAACTTTACTCAAAAAAGAAAAAAAAAACAGAATTAAATTGTTTTTGGAAAACACAGCTTAAAATATCATTCACCTATCTCAAGTTTCATATTATTTCGAGTAAATATTTTATTCAACCTCTTGTCCTAATCAGAAATATGATCGCTTTTCATATTGAAACATTTAAAAGTTTGTCAAGAAGTTTATTTTCAGGAAAAAATACGAAAAATTTTAGAAAAATTCATTTCCGGTCATCATTTGCTGTTCCAATTTCTTGTGCATGTCGATGATTCCGAGTTCCTTAGCTTTGACCTGAAGTTGGAATTTATTTTTGAAATTCAAATGTTATTTTGAAATAAACTTCAAGTTTAGCAACAGACCTAGTGAGAATTTGAAAACCTCGCAGCCTCACCACTTTGTTAAATAGTACAAAAAATGAAAGAGCATTCCTCCTACAATTTCCTACCCTCTCCTATCACTATATACTATTTCATTCAGTTGCGAGGTTGTCAGATTTCCGAATCCCCAACCTAACTTCAAATTCAAATTTCAACTTCACAATTTCAGCCTTATATTCATGTGGACTTCGAATTCAACTTGAACTCTAGGTTTAACTTCAAGCATATCTTCAGATTGAAGTTACAACTTCGATCTCGAGCTCACCTTCAACCAACTTCTAATTCTTTTAAGTTTTCATTTAATATTAAAGTTAACTTCATTTTATAAAGTTGAAGTTAGTTGAATTTACAATATTAAACCTACCATCAACTTCGACATGACTCCATAGATATGGAACACATCGTCGACCTCCATACCCTCAGCATATTTCAGCATCTAAATTGTAAAATTTGCTCTACTGGCAAGTTTCTCCATTGCTAAATGGTTATTGTGATCTACAGCGTACCTGAGCCTGTTGTTCTTCTTTAGATTTCTCCATCCAGGCGATCGGCTTCTTCATCATGTCTTCCATAGCTTCCAGGACTTTTCTGGCCTAAAATAAAACCCTAAATTTTGGGATGTGAAATTCTACCTATGCTTTATCATGGGATTAGATTGAAAATACCTTTGGAGAAACTCCAGGAAGCAGCTCCTTGTCGTAGTATTGCAGAATTTCGTTGAGCTTTCCGATGAACTCCTTCAGCATCTTCTCCTGAAAATTCAATATAAAATGAGTTCAAAAAAATGACAAAAATGCCTTATCAGCATCCATCTCCTTGTTTTCGGAAAGTGCTGCCAGTTTGTTGTACTTCTCATCCACGGACAAGTTTCGGTCAAACATGATAGCAGTTGCCTAAAATGGAAAAAAAATTTTTAGCTTCAGAAACTTTAGTTCGAAACGGTAACTTTAGATGCTTCAAAACTTCCTACATCATCAATTTTCTTCTTCTGTTCAGGCGTCAACTTGTTGGTGACTTCCTTCAGCTTATTCAGTCGGCCGTCATCGTAAAGAGAAGCGGTGTCGAATTTGCCCATCTCCAGTTTGGGCTCGGCAGGGGCCGGTCGAGCTGCCGAGAAAGCGACGGCAAGGCCCAGGAAGAGCAGGAAACGGATCATCCTGAAAAATACACATAAAAATCATCAAATACCTGAAATGGAGAAGAAATTTCACTAAAGAGACGACGCGAAAATTCAGTGCATCGATGAAAGTCACTGAATGTGAAATCATCGATCATAAAATTAGGGTAATGCCAATGAAAATATGGAAATTTGAAATATTGACACATTTTCTTGAGCTCAAATGCTCAATTTTGAGGTCGATCTTCGAAATGATTTTCGAGTTAAGCTTCACTGTGTAACATCCCATTGGAAAAGAGATATGTGGCGACGATTAGCTTGAAGGATTTATTACTTTATGTTAAGATCAATTTTGATTCTGTGGATGTAACTCAAGTGATATTATCATGAAATGGCAAAAATATTATTAAAGATCATGGAAACCAGGAGTGTGCAAAGAAGACGCGTTATTAAATAACTCTAACGCAAAATGTGAATTCTTGGGTACTTTTCACAACGCTAACGCACAACACACTTTTTTGATAATCACAAAGGCATGCTCTACTTTGCAGCTCCAAGAATTGGGCGCCGACAGACAATACATTATAGGTTAAATTGATCCAATTAATTCAGCTGAAATTTTATGAGCTTCACATCGACTTGAATATACTGGACGATCAGACTATTGATAAATTTTGGAATGGGTTCGAAAAAAAACTCAAATGCTCGAAGATGCATTCAATTATTCGGCACGAAACTCGTCAGACAGCTGTTATAGAGCTTTCAAAATAACATGCCCTAGAAATACTAGCATATTTTGATCATAACTATTTATTATCATCGTTTGAGCGTGATTATGTGTATTATAGCAACATTTATAATATACACTTCTCATATATACCTATTGTGACGAGTATATAAAATATAATCATAGTAAGTAGGTGAAAAATTTTGAATGTAACAGCTAGATTGGTCGTGGTTTAATTGGAATCGAATAAAGTTTAAAGAAATCGGAAATTGCACCAAATCAAAATAAATGCAATAAAGGCATCTACAATCGACAAAAAGGATGAATTTCTGAGCTAAAATTCAAGAAATTAACATGAGACCAGTCATTTTAAGATTATATCGGAAGTGAAATGTTATGATGAGTTGAGGGTTTACGAATAGCACTAGAATATCGATGAAAATGAGAAAAAATCAATAAAATCAAGATAAAATCGATAAAAAGTCAATAGATCGACATTTCTATTGCTCGTTGGCGATATGTCGTTCCGCTGAGCTGGCGGCGATTTTCTGTTTCGGCGTATTTTCCCCGATCTGATGAGCGAACAGTCTCATTTTGTCTCTAAACCCAAGTTGAGCGCCGTCATTGCCACTCCGCTGCTCTTGGCGCTCCTAAATTTATCAATTTTTCATATTTTAAATTTCGAGTTATTCTTCCACCAAAAGCTTTCACACCACAGAAACGCATTATTTCACACAATTTCCCTAATTTCAAGTAATTTTTTTTACCTGTAGCTCATTTAGCCTCCTCGCTCTTGGGTCTTTATAGAATTCCTGAGTTCCGATAACCTGAAAGCACCCGCACTAGGTTATTTGTAAGCACGCTTTGTTAGACTATATTTCCAAATTAAAGCTATCTAAATTATCACTAAAAGCAGTACTTTCTTTTTACATCTTTCAAACTCCAAACCACCGCAAAACTAAGTCCTTAACACATTTTGAGCAGAATTTTTCTCCAACTTACCGCTGGTGAATTCAATACTCCGTCGTTGATATGATCGAATTCATTCCTTATCTCCTCATCCTTGAATTGCACTGATTTCTTGCGGTTTTCGCCAGGGGAAATATTCTCCCTGAAATTGACCATCTTCATAAAAATCCCAGCAATTTCAGTACCTCATATTCGTCCTTGCCTGGACGCTCGTGCTGACGTCATCGATTAGTGTTTCGACGCGCGCTCGCGATACCATAGCCGACTGCCCGTTTTGGGAGCTCGAATTGTGTCCATTGATATGGTGGGCGACAGCTGGTTGGGGTTCCAAAGAATGTCTTTGAACACGGCTCTGATCGGCTGCAGCGTTAAGGAGTTCCCTAAAATGGTATATTTCAATTGATTAGAAGTCGCAAATAGTGTAAACTATTTTTCTATCTTCATACTGCATCTAATAATTCTTCACAAATTTCATCAACTAGTTTTAAGCCTTCATTTTTACCTATATCTCATCGTCTCGCTCTCCGTCATGTTGATCCCTTTCGCGTCTAGCCGATCCAATTCGTCGTTTACCGCGTCTTGCGACTGAATTCGTTGCATTTGATTTATTTCATCGATTTTCCCCTACCATCAAAGCGATATTCGTCCTTTCCAGTTCCCTGACGTCTAGCTCAACTCCGGACTGCCTTGGCGCTCTGACAACCACCCTTGGCGCACCACCTTGCTGCTGCTGGAGTTGAAGGGCCTGCGTTATGGCGGTAGGTACGGCTCCTAAAGTTGTTTTCCTTGAAAGAATCACTTTCAGTCGTTTCCTGACCCTTGATGACTCCGAACGTCGTCTGTCGTTCCGTGTCCCTTTCGTATTCGCGAGCGATATTCACGTCCACTGGTCGAACGATGGCGGGTTCCTGAATTCGTCACTTTTCTGACTTTTCCTGATTAGTAAAACTAGGTATGTTCACTCATTGTGTTAATGGGTGCGGAAACAACTAATCTTACTCATTTTTACCTGTCTTTGACCTTGATATCCAGAAGTTGTAGGTCCGACGAAGGCCTTGGGTGGGTGATTTCCTCCCAGTGGCTGGTAGGTCGGCTTTTGGAAGATGGGTTGAGGTAGAGAGGCTGAAGCAGAGTACGGCAAAGGGCGGAAGCCTTCAGACGAAGCTCTGGGCGAAGACTGCGCAGCGGGCGGTGATGGCATACTCTGAATCGTCGGGGTAAGCAGGATGGACTTGTTAGATATCTGGGGAAATAATATCGTGGTTTTTGGGATGGCTGAGGGAAACTCATGGGAAGCACTGCAGAAATCGTGGAATTCCTTTAGAAGAACTTACCGCTCGGTACAGATCTTGAGCGTGACTTTCTCGGTTGTTGCTAGAGTAGCCAACCATTTGAAGAGGATTAGGAGATCTGAAGATGCTGTTTCAAAGGTTTCCAAGTTTTCAAAGTGATTCTCAACCCATTGATCGATTGCCTGTTGCAGGTCTGATAAAGTTTTGTAGATGAAAATCTCACCTTGGCGGAGCGAATAGCTCTGAAGCGCTTGGAGGTCGGTTTAGTCCGTTCGCCGAAGGTGGTCTGTACAAAGACGATGGGGACTGAGCTCTTCTCAGCGAGGACGGGCTTGGGCAGGGTCTTCCTAAATCAAACCTTTCATTTTTGGTAGCTAAATTTCAAATACCCGGCTGAATGACCATTGGTCTGCTGGAAGCTCTGTAGTGTGCAGGGAGTTTGTCGAAGTTTCCGTTACCCGTTGTACTGGTAATGGAACGTTGCGAGAAGGAGGCGTTCGGCTAAAAATAATTTCAGTGAAGGTTTGTTTTTGCAATCTTCCGAATTCGTTTCAAATCTTACATCGTTTTGTCCCTGGTATAGATCGCTAGCTGAGATCGACCGGACGTGTCTCGTTCCAAAGTCGAACTGGTTCTGCTGATGACCATTTTGGCCCTGGATCGCTGTGGGTGGAGCGAAGGCAGAGCTTCGTGAGGCGGTAACTAAAATTCGTCTTTAAATTTCGACGAATTTTGTTTAGATTTTGACTACTTTGCTGGTGTTTCTGGTATGACGGGGGCGGAATGTTGGATTGGACACTCTGTTGGCTGCCGTACTTCTGCATCGGATAGGCAGGAGGTGGGTTGTACCTTCCATTTTGGGTTGGAGAAGGCATGGAAGCGGAGAGACTGCTGGGGTTGGATGATGAAGGTGCCTAAATCATATTTTTCTACTTATCGTAGGTTTCAAATTAAAACGTCATTCAGATTAAGGTTTTAATGATGTTGAACTCTCGTCTGTAGGCGAAATACAAATAAAAATTATCAAATAGTTTTAAAGATGTGAAATTAACTCTTAACACATACTGTTTGGGTGTGTAACGTCAACCAGGGTACAAGTCCATTTCTGTAGGCAGCACCCTTCCTCACTTCAAAGTGCACATCCGGGCCACTTCTGGACATTATTTGAGCAGCTCTGAAGAACGGTTCAAAATAGATGCATCAATATTGCCCATCGATATTTGCATTTAAGATAATATCTTGAATCAACAAAGTGATAACCACCCTATGCCAAAACTCTCATGAATGAATGAAATTTATACGATGTTTCAGTTTACTTACTCTTCCTGAGAAATCCCTATCAGAGAATGTCCATTAACCGACAACAATTGATCTCCGGTAGTCAATCTACCGTCCTAAATATAAAAATATCTTTAGAGTAAATTAGAGAAAAAAATACCGTAGCAGCGGGAGTACCGTCGACAACTTTCTTCACGTAAATTCCGACTTGACGGTCGCCAACCCCCTAAGATTTAAAATTTAAAATAAATTTTAAAAATAATCTAATTTCTAGTCACCTTACAAACGCACACCATAACCATGCCTCTGGACTTTAATTTAACTTCTAGACTTTAGCTAAAATATTGCGTAATAGCAAATGTAGAAAAGCGTAAATAAAGAAGAAGCTTCATGGAGAGGAATGAAATGCAGATTATATCTTGAAAAAGGAAAATAGAAAAGGGAAAGAAAGAAGGGAAAACGAATAGCTTTATAAAGAATAGAAAAGGCTAGAAACAATTACATGAATATCTAATATCGCTTGAAATCTTTCATTCAACGAAAAAAGCACCTTCCCGGAATGAAATTGCCAATACGCATAATTCGATTTGAGTCATACTATACTTAAGGATAGGCGGTTAAGTTAAAACATGCTTGAATTTTCATTTCATATCCGAGAAGATATAATTGAATTGGGGTAATAAGATAGATAGAATATGTAATAGGGTAATGATTCTGACAGGATTCAGGAAAGTTTGGAAATAATCTTGAAGTTTAAAGATGATATTCAGTTGAAACATTGGCAATCAAACTTAATAATCTAGAGTTATGAGGATCATTTAGTTATTAGTTTATGACTATAATTTTAAATTCTCGAAAAATCAGGAGTCTATTCAAAATCAAAATGAAGCAACCTTTCCACAAGCTGACACTCCACATAAATGCGAGAAGTCAACTTCAATTCTCCACAATAGCGCTGGAAGAGAAGTCAGAAAACGAGAACTCTCAAAAAACGCGTTCCACTCTCGTCATTTTCCTGTTTGGCGCGGATTAAAAAGTCATCGGGTTTAAATGGAACTTGCTCCAGGAAAAGTTACTGATTTGAAAACAGCATGGCTATGTAGAGAATTGGAAGGAGTTAATTCTAAGAACAAAGATCCAAGAGTAATGGGATTTGTTTTGGATCAAAGCATCTTCTGAGACTTCCTTAAAGAATAAAACAAGTCTAGTTAACAAGGCTGCTTGCACGCATGGTCTGTAATTCTTGCTTCCGAAAGGCATGAGTATGTGGTTATTACGCTTACAATGAGGTGACTTTCACTAAAACGATCTCGAATGAGGTAATTGGTTCTCTTCCTATTGTCGAGATTTTGTATTTATATAAATTTCCATACATTGGAAGAATCATACAATACATACTTGAGCGGTCAGCAATTCCATGTATATGAAAATTTATCCAAACTCTCTTCTATTGTCGAGATTTTTTCTCTTATAAATTCTCATTTATGAATTTTTCGCATATTTGTAAAAGTCATATAATACATATTTGAAAGATCATATATTGTAAATTCATGTGTAGGCATTTTTCATATATCGAAAAAAAAAATCGAATAATACATACTTGAGCGGCCACAATAGACAGCCCGATGCCACCGGTGCCTCGACGCAGAGTGACGCGAAGCAACTCGTCCTGCTGCATGACGTTGCTGTTGAAAGAGTCACCCTGGAAAATTGAATATTTTAAAAATAATAATGTTGTGCAAATCAGTTGAATAATGCACTGCTTATGAGAAAATACCAAATTTCTTGAAATAATTTGCAGCTCATCAAAAGATTCCCGCGACGATCTCAAAATACTTGAACAATCAGTGACTTAGGGTAACAGTTTTTCAAAATATTTGAAAATGACATAATTTAGACTGAAACATACAAAAGGAGTCGGCAGGCTCGTCAGGGTCGATTGCGAAGCACTTCTGATCAACGGTGCTTGGGGAATCGACGCAGGCATGAGCACCGTCGTTTGTCCATTTCCGTTCGTCCCGTTCGTCGAAGCTCCATTCGTCTGACTTGGCTGTTGAGTGGTGCAATTTTTCGGTGCACCGTTCTGAATCGGTTTCAAATGAATACAAGTCACAGGATGATAAATTTTAAGAAATACATATACACTACTAGTGATTGTGAAATTGAAAACGAAATTATGTGATTCAATGCCTAATTGATATGCTATATTGCACATTTCTTCATGGCGCTACTTAGCAAGACTTCTAATAGGTAGGCTTGAGAGATTCAAGTAATTTACCTGACTATTTAGTATCTGAACGCTCTGCAGGACTCGTTTATCCTGCAGTGACAGTAGATATCTAGCCAGTCCCTCCGGAACATCCCTTAGTTGTTCTGCGACGTAGCCATCCTGAGGCAGAAGGAAAGGCAGAGCGAGATATTCAGACTCTTCCAATGTGACTGCGAGGTCGTCCTGAATAATTCTTACTTAAGAAAGTCGTTGAGCTACTGACTAGTGAAAAATAATTTAAGTCATTTCTTCTTGAAAATTTTTGAAGCTGGACTCAAAAAACTGTTGAAATGAGAAGACATCAATATTATTTGTTACGCGAAATGGAAGATATTACTTGAACTGCCGTATATTTCTGCTTCCTAAAATTCTGAAACCTACCTCTCTGGTTAGCTGATCAGCCTGACGTTCAGCCAACCCGACGACTCTGTTGATGACGTCGTTATCGCATACCGACTCTCCATCCTTCGGATCGAAGTTAGTCAGCAGATATCGGACTTGTAAGCTGTTCAACTTGTAACATGTCGTTCCAAGTGAAGCGAGATCGTTCTTGTGAGCCACAAGGAGATTCGCAGCTTGTCTGGATCTATCAAGATGACACTCCGCTGCGAGTTCAACGCCCATCTGCTCGGCCCATCGATGGAGTTGGAGAAGACGTGACTGTAGAAGTCGTCCAAGTTTGGAGGTCAGAGGTACCCTCTGAAATCGTTCCACTTAGAGACGCTTATGTTTTAGAATTCTTTATCCATACAGGATCATTTCAATAAACATTACGGACGGCTACGAGTTCTAGTTTAGAATAGTTGAAAATAAAGGTATTTGATAAGGATTTAATGTAAAGTGATATTTGCCAAATAGTTATATCAACCTAGATTAAAATTAAACAATTACCGTATAATTCATTCCAATCAGAGCATTGAAAATCGTCGCGTTAACGGAATGGAACATGTGCCCGCTGACTTGGATGGTCAGGGCTGGATTCAATCTAGAGGTTCTTGCTTCTCTCATGGTTGAGTCGAGTAGTTGGATGAGTTCGGCTGAAAATTTCACTTAATCTAGGAGTCCTGAATTCAAATTTCTTACCACAACCAGCCTCCATATCAATGTTGGTATCCAACATGGGTTGACTTGCAGGTCGGATCAATTCAGTCAACACGGTGCATAACTGCTTGAAAATGGTCTCTACCATGGATGCTAGTTGGTTGGCTCTAAAAAATTTTCACTTTTCCTTGAAATGAAAATTTTCTAACCTGGAATCCCTCAATTCACTGTCGTTTTCCACCAAGAAGGTGAGTTCGCTGGTATTAGCTAGCCAGAACAGAAGTTCATCACGGGAGTTGCAATCCTAAAGAAAACAAATTCTTAAAAAAAGCACGATTTTAGACCTACCCTAGCAATAGGCCCCAAATGCGTAGTAATTTTGCTGAAGAATTGACCGATGAAGGGCTTCGAGTTCGAGTGGAAGAATCTCAGGGCCAGGTAGAGGGCGTAGGCAGGAGATAATCGAAATGATCCACAGTCAGACCAACCTCGGGAGATTACCTGAAAAAAATATTGGAATATCCTATCTCATTTGAAATTTGAGTTTATTTAAAAAAAAAAAATTGAAAACAGAGAATAGTCTCAAACATGGAGACTATTTAGGATTTCTAATTTTTTGAAACATGATAGTAGATCTTACTTCATTTACATAGTCCCAAACTTTGTAATCTCCGATTTCCAAATTGATCGGAATATTGACGCCATTCGACAACGCTAAGGGCAGATTGTTATTGCTAACTGGTCCTGAAACCCGATAATTATCGATTTTTCCTGGATTATTTATTCTTACGGCTTAAATGCAGACCGTTAGTAGCGTTGATAGAGTGTGGAGCGGGCCCCATGTGCTCTGAGACTTGGCGAGAAGCGTTGGATGATCCAGATAAACTAAATTAAAATTTAATAAAATAAAATACATGTTCATCTAAACGTTTCAAAGAAAATCCTAACTGAAAGTTTAACTCTTTAGCGTTTAGACAACGCTAATGGTCAGAAATTAAATCATTCCTTGGATATTTAGTCTCAATAATATTCAAATAAAAATCAATTAGTTAGGAAAACTATTGAAAGCGCGTGGAACCTGGGGCTTTTTCTCTACGAAAATTCGCTAATTCTCGATTTTCCAACCTGCAAAATCAAGAGTGAGATCGTGAATTTCGATAAACGCGTTTCACCGCCCGCCCTTTTATGGGCGCAGGATTTTTCAGTCGTAAAATT
Source organism: Diploscapter coronatus (assembly GCA_964036155.1). NCBI lineage: Eukaryota > Metazoa > Nematoda > Chromadorea > Rhabditida > Rhabditidae > Diploscapter > Diploscapter coronatus. The sequence goes on along the minus strand of OZ038422.1, from coordinate 47,991,096 downwards.
TCAACAGAATATTATAAAAACATCTCGACTTGGGTAATTCGAAAGATGATGGTCTATAAATTAATATAAGTTAGGTGAAGGATAGTTTAGCAACACATAGCCATTTATGATCAATATTATGACTTTTCAAATTACCCAACACAAATTTTAAAGCTTACAGCATTTTCAAATCATTCGGGGTAACCATCGCTTGTTTGATGAAGAATTTGGTTCTTGGTGCGGGTTCTGGCTTAGGCTGGACGTCAACCCGGACCTTGCCGAGATTATTCGCTTTCGAGCTTCTCAGGGAGCGATTGATCGGTATGTTCCGCTTTCCCGCACCCTTGTTCCGATCGGAACTGATCATGCTGATTTCTGGAGCAGGGTCTTTGATGGAGAACCTAACTGAACTCCTGATTTTCATCGGGGGTTTTTCGTTACGGTCATTTTCCTTCTCATCCGAAGAAGTCCCTGAACGGCTTACTGGGGAAATCTTATTAGGAGGAAAACCATAGGTCCGGTGAACTTTATTATCAACGCCGAATGTCGTTTCAAGAAGCTGAGACTCAGAAGCGTAACGACGCATCGTCACAGGATTCAGGATGCTTGACAATAGGACTACGGTATTTAGCTTCTCTATTGGTGGAGTACCTTGAAAGATAATGATAAAAGATATGAAATTTCGAGAAGTAAAGTAGGATTAAGAATGATGCCCGAGTTTGGTGAACTGTAAAGAATCGTAAAGCCGTATATGGAGAAAGCGAGAGAGAGAGAGAGATGAAATGTCGCCTGGTATACAGCGTGCACGGATATTTGAGGAAACGGGCCATTGGTCAAAGCGAGGACCGGGAGAAGGAAAATAATGCTAGAAATCAGGAGATAGGAAAAGAGACCGGAGAATGCTTTAGTTTAGCAGAAAGTGCTAACATCTTACACTTGTAAAATAATACGAGTAGTATAGAATATTTTGAGTGATAAGTTTGAAATTCGCAGAAAAACGATATGTAGGTTTCGGAAAATGCGACATTTTTGACGAATTTTCAAAATTCTAATAAACGATTCTTTCAATATACCTTGAAAAACATATAAGCTTCCAAATAGTCAATGCCAACAAATGATATTCGCATGGTTTGGTATTAAAGATGACAGATCGAAAGTTATGATGAAACATGAAAAAATCGATATATTTCTGATTGGTTTTATCAAACGGCAAAATTTGCCATTCAAAAGAAACAAACGAGCTTTTCGATAATGAAAAACTTTGAAAACACGAAAAATCGATAAAATACTCGCGAATGGAACTCCCATGGAAAATACCGAGCCACAGGGCAAGGCAATTCCGCCGGGTCTATTCAAAAATATGTGAACGTGAAAATGAGCAAATAATGAATCATTGCCTGGAGAATGTAAGGGAAGAATTGATAAGAATTCAATGGATTTTCAAACTCGTAAAGTGGGCGGGGTTACTTCTTTCCAAATTTATGACTTCATAATATTAGAAATCAATAATTTTAGATTTTAAAACCAAGAAAAGACCCAAGATTACCGAGAAAATTTATATTTTATGCCTGCAAAAACTTGGAACCTATTTAGAAAAATAATGATTGTTAGGGAAGAATAGGATTATTTATTACTACAGGAAACACTAGGTTAAAAGCCTGTACAGGGTAAAACCATTTCTCCCTTTTCTCACGATTTTTTTTCTAGATAGTAAAATTTTTCTCTATCGAATGGTTCTAGAGAGCATCGTAAAGAACACAATAGAATTCTAAATTCTACGCATACTTTCCGTAACTTTAATCATATTATAAAGTTGAAATCTATTGGGAACAAAACAAGAAAAAGTTAGAATAAAATTGCGAATAAATGGGTCCGAAAAATTATATACCATTGCGAAAAACAGCGTTTGATTTTAAGAGATGGGGCGCTAAACTTCCAAGTAATAAATCGTGATTCATAGCCTCAGGCATTTATATTTATGACAATACGATGATGACGAAAAGGGAGAAAAAGAAAACATAAGGAATTCGTAGGGAAATTTTAGGAACTCGACAAAACTTTACTATTAGTCATTTTTACATAGAGAAAACTTGTGTATTTTACAAAATCCTATGCCTTCGAAAAATTTTATCATTCTTAGAAAGAAGAAGAATATATTTTGAAAATTTTCTGAAAATTTAACAGCATATTAAAAATTAAAATTTAATGATTTAAAGAATGGGGGTCCTAGAAAACGTGTAAGTGATATATCAAATCTCTCGAGCTTCCTGATTTTTATCTCTCCCACATGATATCTTATTTTCAGGCTTATGAAAGAGCAGCTGTTATTTAATCCTTAGCCTATCTATCAACAATATTATCATTCTCTGAGGTCGATAAAATAATATTGATCAAGAAAATTCGAAGAATTGACCAAACTTGGCTTGATAAAGGAAAAGGAATAGCTCCAAGCAAATATTCACTCATGGATTAAGCTCGAAAGAAAACAATAGATCGAGAATATTTGATCTTCGAGGACTAGTTTAAGATCAATGGTAAGTAGACTTTCAAGGATTGTCTCAATTTAAGAACTATGAAGGCTTTTTCTTGTATAAAATGGAGACAGTCTCAGTTTGGGCAATAAAAGAAATGGCAATAATGATAGCTTATATTTTGAAACTAATACACATGTTGGCGATAAATCAAGTAAAATTATTAAAACATAGACATAGAAGATATAATATGTTTTAAAACATATCAGAGAAATTCTCAGAACTTCGATCATTCTAAAACTGAAGTTGATCTAAAAAAGACCAACACAAAAAGCTTGCAAACGAAAGCGGGTGTGTGTGAAATGGATATCTTCTTGAGATGTTTTCTTATTTTTTGTCGCCGGTAAAAGCCACCTATTCACGCCGGCCTGTTTTCCAGGTTGTAAGCTTTTCATTCCATCTCACTTTCTCTCGCACCACCATACTATTTTCCAATTTTAGGTAAATACGAAGAAAATAGGGAATCGATAGCAGTGAAAGTTGCTCTGGACTTGGGTTGACCGGACCGGAATGTGCGAAAGAGAACCCACTTTAAATATGGAATAAAAGAAAATACAAGGACTATTCACACACATTTTTGTTGAGTTTTTTTTTAATAAATGAAGATTTTTGTCTTCATATAAAATATATTTCAAAATCTTGAGGTTTCAAGCATTAATGATATTGCGTCACTTTGCTCTCTACTTATAAATTATCAATTCATCATAATTAACATTTTTTTTAATACACTAAGTTCCACGCGCTTTTCAATAATTACAAGAAAAATAATTATCAAAACTCTAACCTGGCCGCATACATAGACTGCGTCAGAGCGGTGTAGTCTCCTTGAGTTGGGGCTCTGGAATCTGACGGTTGGGAAGCGGGTCTCTGAATTTCAAATATTATTCCATATTTTTAAAATTCTGAAGATAAAGGAGCGTAGTTAAATTTCAAAAATCAAAATGCTCATAAAATGGTAAAACCGGGTTTGCCTTTAAAATTCGGTTTTGAGGCTATCTGTAACAAAATCTGGCGGTGATTCTTCGTCACTTTTTTAAAGTCGCCCTAGATTAAAAAATTCCAAGACTATAAGCCATAATTTTCTCCAACTCAAGATAAGGACTTATATGGTTCGAATAAGTGGTCACTTCAAAGCTACAGGGGTGGAAATGAGAAGAAAAACATTTGTGAAATCGTTTTTGAAAACGCTCGGTGAGAACGGATCGAAAACGGAAGAAATAGGAAAAATCCCTCGACCACTGGGCTGTGCAAACAGAAAATAGAGATACACGACGAAAGCGACGCAAAAAAGCCGAGGGTTTTTGCGGAAAAACGCCTATGACCCGCATTTGGACGACGATTGCAGACGATTTTACACGACGATTCAGATTATTGACTAAATCGGCGGAAATAGCCACAAGTGGTTCGAGTTAGATCGAGTTATTCTGATGTTTTAAATTCAAGCTCATCCGATAAGGAGTATAGTTGAATTTCGAATAATGATTTCGATCAACCCTAAGTTATGGCGTTCGATCAAGATTAAGAGGAACCGACTTCAAATTTAATTGAGTCAAGTGAAATTGGACTCGTAAGGCAGTGAGAGTTTCGATCTAACCACAACAATTTGGTTTCCATTAATATAAAGTTCCAAAATGGCAAGACAGTTCAAAGCTAACCCAAACTACCTATAGTCTAATGAATTGAATTCCGCAATTGTTCCTATCAAATCGTTATCAGTCAATAAACCCCATCTCATATCTGTTGAATCGACGTATAAAACGGATATATAAGTGCGGGGTTGAACAGGGGGTATAAACTGATAAAACGCGCAGATAAAAGTGATAATCAATGTAAGCGGTTGTCGGCGGCTTTCATCAGAAAAAGTCGTGTCTCCGCGCGCACGCGAATGAGAAATAGCATTCAAATCTGCGATAGCAAAAGGATAGCAGAGAAAAATGATGAACGACGGTAGAAAGTGAAATCCACATCATAGACATAACTTTAGCCAAAAAGTTTCGCTAAAATATTATTACTGAGAATTTTTTTAAAAATTTCTACTGAAAAAACGCTTAGCGGACTTCTATAAAATTTCTAAATGTTGCTAGAATTTTGCAGAATAATGGAAAAGGAAAATGACGGGAGAAAGTGAAAATTTCTCCCCCCGTTAAATCGGCCGCTCTAGCCACTACTCCATCCAGCCAATGGGCATATCGTAAGGACTAAGAAGTACTTGAAGCGGAGGGAGAATGTCGAAAGACTAGAGATCCCCGCAGCGGTCAAGGAGTCATTGAACGATTTGTAGAAAAACACGCTTTTTCCGTGGATTAAGAAGAAAGATTAGGATTTCAATCGAATATGTTGCAAAACGCCAAAGGAAATAAAAATAAATCACAAAATTTCAAAGAATCTTCTACAGATGCAGTACCATACCAACATGTCGCATAGAATAAGAACTGAAATCAAACACTGAGTAACTGGAATCATAGCAAGTGCAACATTTGAATCTCAAAAGTTAAAGATATCGATTGAAACCACATTATGAAACGGCGATTTACCCTAAATGTCTTAAACTTAAACTTCTGCAATTCAAGATGGTGGGGATGACTGGATTGAGAGGAATCAATGCGAATGGTGTGAATGGAATCGAACGAATGAGCGAATGAATGAAAGAAGTAAAGACTGAAAGAGAAGGCGATGCTTTTTTGCATCAGCATCCAACAGCTACTTTTCATCGCGCATTCAGAAATGCAGAAGTGACGAAAATAAGGAGGTTAGTCATGGAAAGAGTCAATGGTTAAATAGGTAAAGAGATCATATCGACTAAAAAGTTCGCAGTTAAATAAAAAGACACGAATCAATAAGATATTTTGATAAATCAGATATGATGGCAGATAATTACTGAATTCATCGAGAACAAAAGATTTGTAAAAACAGAAGTATTTTTAATAGGATGGTTACAGAAAAATACATCTTTAACAAGAAGATTCCTTAACCTAGACGCGCACTCATGTTTCTAAGTCGTTCAAGTGCGCCTAATCTCGAACACACTCGCTTGAAAAGAGACCATATTTGGAAAACATAGTGAAAACTAGCCGCATTTTACGCGCAACTACCTCGTTTTGATGTTGAAATTGGCCACGACTCTTTTGTCGTGAAATTCTTGAAAAGCATACCGAATTTGAAGAAAACCGGAACAGATGGGACGCGCCGATGCGTAGTAAATCACCGTCGCACAAAATTTCGGTCTGGTAGAGACGGCGATTGTTTACCTGCAATTTGCATGAAGTCAAAATCATCTTAAACTCTGTTTATTTTAAAAGAGCCGCTAACTGTATTTCACTAATTTTTTATTCTCAACGATTTAAGTTTCTATAATTCTGAAACATATCTAGGGACCGCAATCTCCTCCCCTCTGTAAAACGCGACATGGTATAAAAAGTGGTCATGAAGAACCAAAAAAAATAGGAGGAAAGTCCTCGTCCAAGTTGGTCTTCATGAAAGATCACTATCAGAATCGGTGAACCACCCATAAAAATGGTTGTTCATTGTAAAATTCTGTCAGAAAGTGTGCGTCCGCAGAAATTCTGCATCATGAAATTGTGCTCACTTTTCTGTCTGATTTTGGTGGCACCTTTCGATCAAAAGTGACTACTTTTTTCTTTACAAATGTCTTAGTTACATCACAATTGAGCTGTCTAATAGGGAAAACCTCGAAAAATATAATTTTTATGAAACCATTTGCGGCCCCTAAACATATCTCTTGAAATTTAGCCAACTCTTATTACGTTATGCATATGCACTAGCTTATGCATCTTTGTAGGTTCGAATTGAATTACCTCGATGTAAGCGTCCGTTGCACTTGGCGTTATCGTCACGACGCCGTCCATGAATGTGACAACACAGTGCCTGCCTCTGATGTCCGGACCGTCCAAGTAAATGTTCTGCGGAGAAAATTGCGACAGAGCCCGATCCGATCCAACCTCAGTGACCCCAGTTCGAATTTGGACGTGGTGTTGTGGGATTTGAGTTCTTCCTTCTAAACATTCACCTTTTCAATAAACACTTGCATTTTCAAAGACCTTCATCCAAAACGACTAAACTTGGCTCGGGGGTGTAAGAATTGGTCGATCTGATTGAAGCTTCGGGAGCAGATGTAGTTGGCACTCTAAAATGTTAGGTTTCAAGAAAATCCTGGTGGTAGATTTAAAATAATGACCTATAATCAGTGGGCTTCCTCTGGATAGATAAATAGGTGTCCACGGCGTTTTCATTCTTTTGGACTCGCGTTGCGATCGTCATCAAAGGGTTCTCATCTGGAGCCACGATGCGCCCTTGAGAATTCTTGATCTCATCGTACTCAGAAGAGCATGGCATCTTAAATTTGAATATTTTTGTTTAAACTGAAACCCTAATATTTAGATCTAACCTAATACTTGAACCTAGCTTTAATCGATGTTCAACTAATCTTTGTTCAATTAAAAATAACCTCATTTATACTCTTTTGCTTCCCAAAGCTTTTCAATTTATCCGTACAAAACTTTAGCTTTATCCGAAAGCCATCAAGCCGGCCATTATTGGCTTTGTCACCCATAATCTAAAATTTTGAAGCCAATAAAATCGATATTTGGAATATAAAAATGTGAGAAAAAACGATGAAAGTCTGTCTGTGGTGAAAGTAATAAATCAAATTTCAATGAGCGCAAAGGAAGTAGTGGAATTTTCACTTGATAGTAGAAATATCGATGCGAATTTGATATGAAAATTGGCATAGTTTCATTTTGCATGCTTTGCAAAAGTTGGAGAATCGTAAAAATGTCACAACGCATCACTAGCGAATCAATCAAAGAAATTATTGAGAGATCGGGGATTCAATAATAAATATCAAATACCAAAGCTTCTACAGATGGACAACAATAATTAAATTGTAACTTAAATTTCAGTATCTATCACCTATTTTTAGTCGTATTCTGTAAAGTTTATCATTTAAAACCACATATCTCGAACCATCATTGAACACTAATAAGTTCAATTAAATATCGATAACTTTGAGCCATAATTGATCACATTGACAATTTACCTCTGACATTAAATAATAATTAATTCCGCCATCTGCCATAAATTTCTAATCCTATCATCTCATTTTAAATCTGAGAGTCTTACCTCAACCAGCACGTAATCGTCCTTGTTATCGAGCAGCCCGTACTTCTCCAGTGCTTCGTTCAGAATTCTCTCTCCAGGGTCGTTGATCGATGCCAGAATCGTGACGTAGGGGCGGGAAGGTACGACCTCGCCTCCGTAGATTTTCAAACTGCCTCCTGAAAGATGTATATTATTTTAAAAATTCGTGGGATTTTTGACGACTGTTCTTCAAAACTTCGAGCCAACATATAGCTTGATCATTGATCGATTATGATAAATTTTAAAATCTATTCCATCAAGATTATTTTGTTGTTATCATAACTAAAGATGCCTTTACACATGGTGATTACAATATCCAACCTCAAAGAAATGATATAAAACTTTAAAACCTATGAAATTTAAATTGGGGAAAACTTCATACCTTCTCCCTGTTTGATCTCTTTCAATTTGGACTCCAGCTTTCGCTCTCTTCGTTTCTTCATGACGACTTCCGGGTTGGAGATGGTTCTGGTGAAGGTGTTTGACGGAAGCTGCTTGTAGATGTCAGTGGACACAAGTCCTGGTGGCACTCCAGCCTCCTCGCGACCATTGTTGACAGTGACTGAAATTAAATTCGCTCATATTTTAAAGCTTTTTTTTATTTGAACCGATTAACGAATATACATGTCTAGCGTTCTTCAGTAATTAACGGTCAAAATTTGAACGCTGCTATTAAACTTTCTGAATCATATCCAAATTCAGCTTACCGACATCCTTATGCTTCTTCTTCTTATCATTCTTGTCTCTTTTCGAATATCTCTTCTGACCTCGCTTCATGTTTTCCGCTTCCTTGAGTTGACCGGCCTTAATTCTCATGTGATTTTAATCTAAGCCATAATTATACTGTAAGAGGAATGACGGGCATTCGGTCTCTTCTCAAAAGGAAGCGGCCTTCTCTGTCGTCACGGTGCCACATCAACTGAACCAACAAAGGCTTTTCTTCATCGTCCAACTTTCGCTCCTCGCCGTTTTCGTGAATCTGAAATAATTTTGAGAGTTTCGGAAAAATGGCCTAAATTTCGTGCTAAAGTATATTTCAGTTATCATCTACAATGAAACAGAATAATACAAACTCCTTTATGTCTATAAAAATTTTGAAACGCCAATCATTTTTCATACCTCCCAAAGCGAGTACGTATCATGGGTCAGCATCTTCAGGTCCGGCAGAAATTTATCGGCCAAGGCATCCACCACGGCCCTCGTCGTTGCAGTCGACGACACTCGAACGCATTTCGTCAGTACTTTCTCGCCGCCTTCCTGAAATTTACCTTTCTTAAAGTTCCGCTACTTTTTCCTATAAAATTGAATACTTCTTTCTAAAACTCGCTACTTTATTCTAAAATTCAGTACTTTGCTGAAAAACCTCAATCTTCTTCCTTATTTACCATCATTTTCTAATCTCCTAGATACACAACATAAACCGCGTGAAGCCCCTTTGGTATTTACCCAAATTTGGCAGAAGAAGGCGTATTTTACCCTCGCGTGCCGGTAGTAAAAGTGTATGTTTTATAGAGAAAATAAGGATAATCGCAATGTCAAGGCCTTTGCACTTCGTGTTAATAATTATGGGAGATCATATCAAATGTTAGGGGGTTTCATATATTCGGGATTAAAGAATTTACGAGAATCTAATATTTTTTTTCTATCAAAATTACCCATTTTTGGTAACTAAGTACTTTAATAAACAAATTTTTCCCATACCTGGAAATAAAACCGCATGACTCCCTCGATTTCCAGGTCTTCTGTGGGATAGGAAAGATGGAATAATTCCAGTCGATTTTCGTTCCATTGCTCAACCAATCTAGCCAATTGTTCTCTTTCGGTCAAAAGCGGCATTTTCGGGAACTGGAAACAATTTCTGAGAGCAAATTCTGGGGCAAATTTAGACTTTAGAGAATTTGATCATTGATATGTAGACCCTGAAAATCGATAATGATGGTAAAAATGAGTATTTCTTTGAATTTGATAGTGTGATTCAGAATAGTTGTGGCTGGAATGTGTTGATTCGAAAAAAATGATAAAACGAAATGATAAAAATGATACCGGCACACGAGGCGTGTGGCATTTAGAAAAGTCAATAAAATGAAAAGAATTGTGGTTTTTGAGGGATGAAAATATGAGAAAATTTTAATTATAAAAGTTATTAAAAGTGAATGGAGTACGGTTCAGAACAAATCAAATGCGCATTATTAGAATGAAATATAATGGTTCTCGGGCTCCTAAGTCAAACATATTTCAAGATGAGATTTCAATATAGCCTCAGAAGATTTATATAAAATTTACGAAGAGCTAGATTCATTTTTAAAATTAAGGGTTGGAAGATTTCAAATATGAGAATATCAATAGCTAATTTTCTCAGGATGTCATATATCCAAAATGATGCCTTTTGATTTCGATCAATTTGGATCAATCAAACAAACACCGACACATCGTGTTCCTTACATGGGCGTGTGAATTTCACACGATTTCGTGAAGTCGAGTGAATTTGTTAGTGGATTTACACACAGACACTTGATTGATTGCGATTTTGGGGAGATTAGATCAAATTAGCAAAAATGGGGCTTTTGATACTCGACAAACTACACTCCACGCAGAATATTATCTAATGAATCTTATGAATGCTATATTATTTTGAAACATAAATGGTAAAGATAATTTAAATTTAGAAAGTTAGTTAAAGTACGAATAAGTTTTATAAATGAAGGTTAATAATATCGTTTTCAAAGGAATTTGGGAAAAATACCCGAATCTTCGAAGCCTAAACAACGTATAGTCAGCATATTGGATTTGTATTATTTTACGAACGAAATATCTCGATGTTTTTAAAAAAAGTTTACAAGTGCAAAAACACACTTGCTCATACATATCAGCTGACGTTTTCAAAACATACAATATTCGTTCGAAAATATACCAGGCGTTTTTCAAATCCCATCTTTAAACATTGCAGTTATCTTCGGAAAGTACAACTTGTCTTGTCATTGCTATTGCCGCGAAAATATGCCGGAAAAATGCGATAAGCAAAAACACAGAATATGAAAGAAATAGTAAAATGCCAATGTTCGTTTCAGATAAAAGAAGGGAGTTAATATTCAATAATTTATGATTCTTGAACAATCAGTAAAGGAAGGAACTAAATTTTATGAAATGTCTGGAAGAAAATCGAAGATATATGGTTTAGGTAAAAATTTGGGGTTGATAATTGAACGATTTTTGGACAATCAGAATGGGACAAGATAGCATTTAAAAATATTCAGGAATGTGTGTTCTCTTCAAATTGTGAGCAGCAAAAACAAAGTATGATCTAAAAATTGCCGCGTCAAAAATCAAGTTCGTCAAATTTTCTGACATCTCTTTTCTCACTCAAATCGAAAATCGTTTATTTTGCAAAGTTGCCGCAGGCTTTTGAGAGCAGGTTGAAATCGAACACTCGGTACACAGGAAATGCTTTCATTGAACGCGTGCTATTTCGCGCAACGTTGAGGGTAGGATTCCAAAACTGGCTGGCGTATAAAACTCCCTGAACTCTTGACCGTCCAGTTTTGGGCGTTGGCCTATTTGAAACTTGAGAAAAATGTCGGAAATGCTGAAAATTTAAAATCTGAGTTAAAATGAATTTCAAAATCAAATACTTGTGAGATAATGAAAGAGCTATAAAAATTGACGAAGTTGAAATTTTACTAATATAATTTAACGCCGACGTTAAATACCTGAGCCTTAATACTTCTAAGTTAACCTAAAACAAAGGTAAACGCTAACACAGAGAGCTTTCTTCTTCGCTCAAAACAAATAGGGAAACCGAGCTAAAGATATCGGTAAAGATAATAAGGGCGCGAAATAGTGTGGGAAAATACGAGATCGGAAAAGAGTCAGACAGATGAAGAACTAAGATATGCCATCGATTGATTGCAACGGGGTAAGAGAAAGGGGAAACAGAGACTACATGAAAACGAGAGAGCACAAGGAAAGAGAAAAGTTAGAACGCAAACGAGTGCGACAATGCAAAAACTTAGGCAAATGAGAACCTAAAACAGGCTCCGCCCCCTTTATTCAAAGCTAAGCTTCATCTACGCAATATCGTATAAAGTCTGACTTTCAGAATCTACCCTTCATCACATGATTAGGAAAAGCGAAGTTCATATACCTAGCGCCGTATAAAACCCGAGTTTGGAGATATTCCTATGCTTAATCATATGATTTAAAAGTAACGGAAAAGGGCATCATAAAATTTCGACCACGCGCCCGCGCGCTTTTGGGACATTTTACCTGGGAGCGCGAGCGTCTATCTGTGAGGAAAAAAACGAGGGACACGCGTAATAGCGCTGAACTTGGAGAGACTAAAGAGATGCCGGAGAAAGAAAAATAGAACGATGAGAGAAAACCGTAAGGATGACCCCTAAGTCTTATTACCTGGGCGAGAGAGTATGGGAAAGGGGAGAGGGCTAGAGAAGGAAATAAAATTGTCTGTAGGGAGAGAGAAAAGGAAAAGGACGAGAAAAATTGGGAGAGAAATAAAAGGGAAAGAGGAAATAGTCTTAGCTTCTAGCGAGAGCAAAAAGTTGTAGAACAAGGCACTTGAGGGTCTCTTTTTCATTCTCGACAAAATATGCAACCAATTTTAGCCTTAGTGAAGATACGGACAATATTGCAAGGTGCAATAATAGATTATAGTCTTGATGCAATATTAGATTTAGATTGGTTTCACAAATTTTCATTATGGCGATATTAATATATTGAGGATTGGTAAACTCATGTTGGTATCTATAGTTTTAAACTGAATAATGAGAGAAAAATAAGATTTTATACGCTACAGAAAATTTCTTATGATTAACAGATAGGACTCACAACACACAATGTACGCTAATTTTTCTACTCATCCAACATTGAAATTTTTGCAAATGTAAAAGGAATTTCCGTTTTATGACTGAAAATTTGCTCATACTGCTCAAGCGGCCACAAACGGTTCTCAGATGGTCGGTGCTAACAAGGCGCAGGTGTCAAACCGAAAATGAACACACGTTTTTATGCGCTCGCATGTTCTTGATGATAAGCCATTCTTCAGTTTTCTGAACGAGCAGCGCAGGAGCACACATCAAATGAGCAAAGAAATGAAGAGTGAAATTCGAATGATTCAAACGGTCAAAATGATGCATGCAAATTTAAAGAGGCAAAATGCGTGCTCATATTTGGAGTTTATTTTTACCTAATTTATTGGTAAAATGGACATAGGAATTGTTTTCAATGGTCCAAACATCTAAGTTACACCAATATTTGTTCCTGGATATAATTTTTACTTCGGAATAATAGCCACGATAAGTACGTATTGCAGGGCTTGATCGACAGAAACAATTTTGTTAATTTGAATGACAAGCCGAATATTGACCTTACAATATTATCAATTACCGTATCCCCTATCCTTATTGTTAAATCAATAATTATCGCTTTCTTCAAGTGTCCAACAAACATAGTGCCTAAAGCAATTCGGAGATATATCATATCCTTGAACAAGCCACTTATGCCCCATTGCTGATCCAGAATATCGATTTTCCGAAGCTTCACAAAATTCCTACCTGATCAGCATATTATAGAAAAAATCTCTATTTTCAAAGTTTACCTAAAGATGTTATAATAACATCATCGCTGTTTACATTCGGAATTATCGCTTGTCTCCTCGAATCCTTGTCATTATCGATTTATTCACGTAATTTTTAGGTTTAGGTATTTTCTTCTATTTTTTAAATTTATATTTTAGATAGCGACCTAAGGGGTCGGTAGAAGATATTTCAAGATGAATATGCTAGGAAATGTGTTTAGTAACATAAAACCGAGGTAAGCTTCAAAATTTTTGGGGCAATATCTTAAAGAATGAAATTGATGCGTTATTCGGTCTATATAGTTTTAAAAAATACCTCAATATTTTAACATTTTTAAATATTTTAGGCTAGACGACCTCGGTACGGATCGTTTGAACTACTTCTACTCTACTATCGTCATCCTTGGTATGGCATTAACTATCACCGCCCGTCAATTTGTCGGATCACCTTTGCAATGCTGGGTTCCAGCCTTCGTAAGTTCTCATTTCAAGATCTTACCAGAAATTTGCTTCGGCAATTAGTGAAATGAGTGCCGCGAAGTCCACATAGATTTTCTTGAACATCTAAATCCACAAATTCTTCAACTTATGGGGTATTGTTTTAATTAATGGCCGTTTTTCTAGTTCTCCCGTGCCTGGGAAGCCTATGCTGAAAATTATTGTTTTGTATACAATACATACTGGACGAAGCCTAACGAAGATTTGCCTTCAACCATCGAAGAGCGGTAGGATTGTCGAACAATTCTGAAGTACAAATATATCTAGCGTCCAAAATCAACTGATCTACTATCAATGGGCTCCGTTTATTATGGCCATCGAGGCTGGATTCTTTTACATCCCAGGCATACTGTACCTTAATTATCGCCTTGATACCAAGAATTTCATTTCAGTTGTCATCTGGGGACAGTTAAGTGGGTATTCGGGTATGAACGTCACGAAACTCGTGGAGACAGCACAGAAAGCCGAATCTGCTTCGGTAGGTTTCAAGAAGTCTCATATTTATTCCCATTCGCTAAGAAATAGCTTTGGTTTGAGATTTACATCATTTAATTGAACTTAACCAAGCATGTGCAAATAAATCACTCGTTTAGGACACCGACAGAGCTAAGCACGTTGAAGTCATTTGCAAGCATATTTCCAACCACTCGCGACCGCGTCCTGCCGTTGAGCGACGATATTTCGGCTGTAAGATCAAAAAGCTCGATCAAATTCGTCGAGTCGTCTTCAAGCATGGAACTGCCTTGCGAAAGTAAATTTATCCGTTATCCGTAGAGATATTTGATTGAACCCCTTACGTCATCAAAATAGTTTGCTTACCGGAATTTATATTATCCTCCATACGATTATACAAACTCCTTGGCTATTCCAAGGTCCTTTTAAAATTTCAGCGCATACGTGCTCACCAAGTTCATCTACATGCTCAACTTGTTCCTGCAATTTTACTCTACGAACAAGTTCCTGGGACAGAACGATCCTTGGTGGGGCGCCCACGTGGTCAACGACTTGGTTTCCGGGAATAATTGGGAGGAAACCGGCAACTTTCCAAGGATTGCTATGTGCGATTTCCAGGTATCAGATCTTAGAAATTCGAAGTTTCTAGAATTCAGTAAAAGCCTTAGAAACTTCAAATCTATAATCAAAGACTTTAGACGCTTGACCAAATTCCTTCAAGCTTATAATAACTTGAAGCTTCAGAAACTCTGGAAAACTTCGATTTCAGGTTAGAGAACTCGGTCAACAACACAGATACTCTATCCAATGCGTTTTGTCTCTAAATATGTTCAACGAAAAAATCTTCTTGTTCTTATATTGGTGGTTCGCTATAGTCCTGGTGATCACATTTATCGACACGTACAAATTAATCCGAAATGTTTGGACGGAAGAGGGTCGGATTGAGTTCATTCGAGAGTCAGAAAATAATTTAAGCTTCAGAAAAACTCAGGTCTACTTTAGATTCCTCCAAAAAGATCTCGAATTAAATCTGGTCGACAAATTTAGTGCCAAGAGAAACCAAGAACTTAGACAGTTAATGCAGTATTTCTGCTCTGTGCGACTAAGTCCGGACATTATCATGGTAAGTCTTTTCGTCTAAATTTGCGCCTCAGAAAAGTCGGGTATTTTGAGATATAAGTATTTTGGATAGAAAATGTTTTTATTTATTATTTTTACAAATTTTCAGCTGCTCAAGATGATCAACGGGCATACAAGTGAAATCGTGTGCTGCGAAATCGTCATGCGGTTGTGGACTGAATATATGTAGGTCTTAAGGATCAAATTGTCTCAAAGTTAGAACAAAAATTGGAACTCATCCCTAAAATTTAAATTCACTCCAAAAAATTTCTATTTTAGAGAAGCGATAACCTCAGGCCGTCTTCTGATATCCTCTGAGTCTGAAGAAGGGGATCCGAATGAAAAAGAAATCGCCCCATTTGCAATTTCTTAGGTCTTCTAGCAAATTTAGACGTGTTCTAACTTGAATAAAGTTCGAAAATTCACGATTTCGTCGAAAATAGCACGTCCAGTTTGAGTAATTCGAACGTTTCCGCGTGTATTTTTAACCTGACCTGAAGTAACCTTACCTAAATTTAGTCAAATAGACGCCTTCACCTATGTCTATTTCATTTCGCGCACTTTCGTTTTCGCCGCGTCAAAGGTTTGTTTGCCCAAAAATTCTCGCTTTTCTCGTGCATTTTTTCGATTTCTGCCAACATTCCTCGGCTTCTGTCAAATTCTGCAGAAATTTCCGAGATCAAAACTAGAGATGGTCAGAAATCCCTAGCTCAATGCTATGCCACATTCATTTGAAACTCGGTTTATACAGTTCATTTCATATTTGAAATCCTATATCTCTGTCTAATGTTATAACGTGCCCCTTTAAATCTATTTGATATCATTAATAGCGTATTTAGAAAAATTTTCTATCGCTTTGCATGCGTTATAAGATAGACCTTGAAATCCGGATGGTATATAAGAAGCCAAGTGGTTGTTTTCTGACATCATTTTTAATTCGGCAAATCGTCTCTTGGTTTTCGACGTTCGCAAATTTATCGATCCTTTCCGATTTTGCGCTGTGTTTTCTCACACATTCGACGAATAGTAGTTGGTCGCTGATTTGGAAAGGACAAATTTCTGATTTTCGTCAGAATTTGAAAACTCCATGTGCTAGCATGTATGCTTAGAGTGTTCAACTTAGAAATATAACTTTCATTAATTAATGTACTTCTTTTGACTCGATAAACTGAGAAAATTGAAATTTTCATGTAATTTCGAAAAATTTTATCGTTTGTTTCAATATTCTCCTTCAAAAATGATTATTGACAAATCATTCCGACTTTTCTCTTTTTTGCAAAATAAGAAAAAATCAAAGTTCCAATCCATGAAGATTCCCGTTTCAAATCGATATTTCACGTTCCCAAGCTTTCGGCAGTTTGTCGTGTTGAAACATGTGGAATTGGCTGAAAAATAGCATTTCAAAAGAAAAAAAGACTGCCTAAAGTTGCCTCCTTTTACAGTCTGCATACACACTGGTTTGGTCATCATCGTTTTTAGATGCCTGAAAACCTGAATTAGGTTTTCCATTTCGATTCATATTCCAATTTTAGTATATGCATTCTTTATGTCCTATATTTATATTTCCATTCTATATTTACAAAACTTGTCCTGTTTCCATTCAGAAAGCGCTTCCTTCCCTTTTCAAAATATTCTTTCTCGCCCTCTTCCTTTTCTTTCTTTCTCTCTCTCCTTTCCAATGTTATTCTCTGTAACTGTATCGATCGCTTAACCCCCTTCTCAGTTTGAGAAACTTTGAGTAATAATTCTTGTCAGCTGCGTGAAAATTACCTCTTTCTAGATACCTGGTTTCTTTCCTTTACTATTTCCCTCTACTTTTCGTCATTTTTACCAAGCATTGTCGTTATTTCACATTCAACACGTCAGCTCATATCATTAATTTCCTGTTTTTTATCGATAGCATCATTTTTATTTAATTAAACCGTTTTATTTTCAGAACCTCGGGTTCTAGCGACCTAAACCAGACATGCTCCAAAATTCTTGGCTACATAAGCATCGAGAATTTCGTCTTTACACCTCATATTTATCTATGTTAGTTCGATTTAAATTTAAAACTAAGAACTTTAAGTTTAAGATTGTTACTATTTAATTTATCGTTGCTCAAAGCTGAGGATTTATCATGGAAAGCTGATATAAAGCCTACTGAATATGAGAAACAGTTATCTGACGTTAGTTGTTTTAAATTCGATGCTATCTTAAAATATTTTTATTTAGCACGACGCGTTGGCGAACTACTTCGGCTATGACCGTCAGAACGAATCGTTATTTCCTTCCTGGGAGAAGATGAAAGAGCGGTACTAATTTAAATTTTCATTTTAAATTACTTGAAAATTAAAATAAATTTAATTGATATTTTAGAGTCGGAGAGTTCACTGATGTCGAGCCCTCAAAGATTAAAAACCACGATTACACCGCGATGACCGCTTGGTTGAAGGTGGGGGCTTTACACTTTACTAGAGAGTTCTTAAGTTTCAAGAAAACCCAAACATAATAAGCGAAGAATAAATAGTGTTGAAAATGCCGGTCTGATTCTTAAACATATTAAAAGTCACATCGTTGAAAAGAGTATTTGCGTTTCAAGAGGTCCAACAATAGTAACAACGGACCAGAATTTAATACAGCAATTAAACCCATTCCTAAATTATTTGACACCGATGTTAAATGTTCTATTTTCAGGAAACCAACCTGAAATACCCTAACATCACCTACCTATTTTCAGTAGGTAAAAGTGTCGAGGGTCGTGAGCTTTGGGTGATGATCGTTTCTGACAATCCAAAGGAACACGAGTTGCTCGAGCCTGAGCTTAAATACATCGGGAATATGCACGGAAATGAGGTATTTAGACATAATCTTGTTAGTTTAACTTAAAGAAATACTAAAATTGAAGGTTGTCGGTCGTGAAGCTCTATTGTATCTAATCGAAATCCTTTGTGTTAACTACGGGAAGAACACTTTCTTAACTGGCGTAAGTTATATTATTATAAATATATTTTCTAATATAATCATATTTAGCTTGTTAACAACGCTAGAATCCATATTATGCCCTCGATGAACCCGGATGGGTATGAGAAGGGTCACGCTGGAGATAGGATCGGATATGACGGTCGATCGAACATTCATGGAGTTGACTTGAACAGAAATTTCCCTGCTAAGTACCCTCAGCATAAGGAGGTATGACTTTCCATTATATCTTTCATAATGAAACGTCATCATTCTCGGTCATATCAAATCAAAATTAGCATTATTGCAGTCCAATATGTTGTAACGTATCTAACACAACACAATTTTAGTCGAGCTCCGGAGGTGACCCCGAACCGGAAAACGTGGCTGTGATGAAGTACCTGATGCAGTATCCCTTCGTCATCTCGGCTAACCTCCATGGAGGCTCGCTTGTTGCAAATTACGCCTACGATGATTCTCCGTCTGGAAAGGACGTTTATTCTAAGGTAGAATTTTTTTCTTAAATTAGCTAAATGCTAGCAAAAGTTAACAAAGCGCTAATTTTCAGTCCCCAGACGACAAGCTCTTCGTGGAATTAGCGTTTCGCTACGCTCGAGCTCACACGAAGATGTGGAAGTCCGGAAGACGTTGCGGTCTATCATCAGACGGCGACACGTTTATCAACGGTATTACCAACGGAGCTGCATGGTAGGGGTCACCAAATGATAGTGACTACCAAAATGCCACCATTTAGGTACCATTTAGCCGGTGGTATGCAGGATTGGCAGTACCGGCATACCAACGCGATGGAAGTGACCGTTGAAATGGGCTGCTTCAAGTTCCCTACAGATGATATGCTGCCTCAGTAAGTTTTTTTTCTTTTTACTTTCAAACGAGAAGAAACAGCGAGAGACGAAAAAGAAAACATAAGAAAAAGAGTCGAAGAGAGAGATTACGCCCATGTACCTATGCAGAAATTGCAAAATACCAAATTTTAGATTGTGGAACGAGCATAAGTATTCTCTTCTGGCTTATCTTGAAATGGGCCTGACTGGAGCTTACGGTCTGGTCAAGGACAAGAACGGAAAACCCGTCGCTAACGCTACGATCGCTATTGAGCAGGGCAAGACGATCCAGGCCACAGACGAAGGAGAATACTGGAGAATGCTGCCACCGGGAGAGCATACGGTTAGTATCAGGATTTTAAATATGCTTGAAAATGTTTCATAGGTAGCTTGTGTGTGTGTGTGTGTGTGTGTGTGTGTGTGTGTGTTGTAAATCAAGTGTGGCGGAAATCAAACAGTTGAATAGACTGGCAATGGAATACTAATTTATTTATCTCAAAATTGAATAATTAAACCTTTAAAGCGACAAATAAGAAATCAAAAATCAAAAGCACATCCGGTGAATTGCGTTGAGCAGCAAGAAATGCTGTTTTATCTCGAGGCAGAAAAGTGGAAGGAAAATAAAGAAAACAGATCTCTTGCATCGGGGATAGATTCAATCTGAAAACAGAAAATTGTTTTTTTTTCTACGAAATGAAGAAAGCGAAGGCCACAGTGCGCGACAATGCTTCAAATTTCATAACACTTAGCATGATATTGCTATAGTTGTTACATTAAGGCTTTTTATGAAATGCGATAAAAAATTGCTAGGAATACGCTTCAAATATTCGATTCGCATGTTCAGTAATCATTACGACCTATGAACGTCTTTCAAATAAAGTAAAGAAGAAAAGTTCAGCTCGAAATCTCCGGACCCGGTTTGGAGCCCGAGATATTTAACATCACCGTTGATGGTGTCGGTCGAATTCGAAAAGATGTGACTTTGAACGAGTGCGGAGCATCCAATGGAACTGCCAGAACCTATCTGAGAGGGCATGGAAAGACCAAGATCGCTGTGATCTCGAAGAGTGATCGGTAAGTCGATGTTTATGTTTTAGGAATTTCCGTTTTTCTACAGCTTCTAATTACCAATACCTTTAGCTTTTATTATTCATGATAAAACATCCGATAATTTAAATTAGTTTCAAAGTATTTCAAGACACCAGCAAAAGTTCAACAAATTGGATTACATTTAACAAGCTGTCCGAAACTATGAATATGCCCTTTTCAGCGCTACTCAAGCCCTCGCTGAGCTCTCTAAGCTCACTTGTCACGATAATTTCGACCTGGATGATGGCGTGCAGGTCCTGATTTTGCCTCACTACCATCACGCTATCGAGGGCGACAACTTCAATCGGAAGATATTCGACTTCAAACCCGTCGGTAAGAGGAAAATTGCAAAATGGGCCTATTTGATCATATTTTGATTCTGTCCAGGACTTCTCGTTGTTGGGGATGGTTTCGTTGAGTCGGTCACGTTCAGCACGAAGACCAACGAACCTGGACTCTTCAATAAGCAGAAGTTGGATGAAAGCCTCCAGAAGGCAGTTGGATATGGAAAGGATTGCAAGACGTGAGTTTATTTTGTCCTTGCTAGTCGTCACCCGATGGTATGGATATGTTTATTCTCTTGAAATAAGTCAACTATTGGAGCATATCGAGATAGTAGGATTTTGGCCCCTTGCTTAGTGCGATCCACTCAGCAGTAACCGAATGCAGACGATGATTCTAAAATCCCCTTTCCATTTGACTTCCTGATCACTCACTCCCACAGAACACATGTTGATGTTGATTATCGTGTTTATTGCATAGCGCGAAGAGTGGTAATGACGAGATTGAGATCAAATGAGAAATGAGATTTTGGGGAATTCGAATTTGTGGAATAGGGAATCTGCCTGTGCGATAAAATCATAGGCACAATTCTTGAATTTCAGACCTATGAGGGACGCTCTGTTCGCTCAAACCATCGACGACATCAAGCTTCATTCCGCGTTTGAAGTCGGAATTGCTCTGGGATGCGACGATAGCGCTAGCGCTAACACCAAGGCCGCTACTGTTGGGGCTACTATCAACATGTTGAAGAAGGCCCTGACAGTCGACGCAGTGGATGAATACTCCGTCGTACCATCTGCCAACCCATCGGATCATTTTACTCCAAATCAAGCCCTGATGATGACCAGTCAAACCATCCCCGTCCTCGAGAACATGGGATGCATCAAGGAAATCACCTCGCCCAACCCTATGATCAAACTCTACCAAATGGGCTCTGGACTACCTCCTTATACGTTGATTACCGCTATTGAAAAGGTTTGAAAACGCTCTTTTGCCAAAATGATGAGTTGAGAATTTAGACGACTGAGCCGTTGGTGTATGAAATGATGACGCGCTGGTGCGAAGAAGCATCTCAGGAGGGGGCGTTCGAGATCTTGCAAGAGGAAACTCTCATTTTCATGCCTTCGATACCAAACACTCAGGTATGGAGTACCTAAAGATGCCTGAAACGATAGCTGACTTGTACATGAATTCAGACGAATTGTCACGACTACGATACTGTAATGCCTTTTACCCCTTTGATTCGTGATGTCATGGAGGCCGTTCCCGATATCACTTTGACTGTTATGTTCGCAAGTGGTGGATTGAAGGTATACTTTTATCTATCGGTGCTTAATTAAGCATAAAATAATTGATATTTAGGTCCGATGGATCAACGAAACCTATGGCTGGGGCGACCATTTGGCTGAATTCTACAAGGCACTGCATACAAGCATTCAGGATACGGCGACTGATGCTTGCTCGAGAAGTAAACATTTAATATATTTTATTGTAGTCGGAATATTGATACACTAGACACAAATATCTTTAGTTACTCACTAAGATTTCTGAAACATAACTATTATTATGCCAATGTAACGAGTACAGAACTTACACTGAAAGCTAGAAAAAGATCACAAAATGTTTAAAAAAACTTCTGAAACTTACCAAATCCTAGGCCTCCCCAGCGAGAGAGCGAGTATCCGAGGCTTCAGTTGGTCTGAGATGGGCTCCGCGCACATGAAAATTACCCCCGATCACTTCCCATCTGAATGGGATAAGCCTGATACCATTTTGATTCAGGTATACCTGAGTTGCCAAATAATACCTGAACTATCAATTTCTAGACTTCTTGCTGCTACGAAAATACGGCTACCGGCGACTTGTACCATGAAAACCGCAAGTCGATAGTCGGAATGCTATCGGAAAGGAAGAGAGGAGCTAGGTATTATTAAGATAAATTTTTTACCTTGAATCTCTAAAATTAAGATTCTACACCGACGACAATACAATGAAGGTTCGGGATGAGAACGGTCATATTTTCAAGTTCGGAAAGAATAACACGCTATTTATCAATGGGCATAATGGACCTAGGTAATTTTCCATCTTAAAAATTGCAAATTTTACCTGAATTTGCAGGAATTGGACCGTTTTGAACGCGGATGGTAGTGAATTTGAGGTTCTAACTGGAGAGGTATGGGATAAATATTGTCTAAAAAATAATCAACATCTTTTTAGATCAGTAACAAAGTGACGACGATCAAGAAATATATCATCACTGGACATCAAAAATGGGTTTCTTCGAACGCTTTCGTCGTTTCTCTGATATGTTTAATTATGCTGATTGGAATTGTGAGTTATCTTCGGTTTTGTTTAAAAATTTTCGAATATTTAGATATGTTTTAACAAATTACAAATAACATCTTCTACGAATTTTAATTCTTAACTCTAAGAACTCGAAGATTTAAATGGTTCAAAATTATTCCACATACGATTTTCAAATATATCTCAAGAAACACAGAATACTATTCAAACCAATTAACATTATTTTGTCGACCAATTAATGGTCTATCATAAAATCAAATAATTTAGCTATTCACCTGTAGACAGCGAGTGACGATAGCTATGAATCGGAGGGGATTTTTCACGGGAATCGGAAACCGCAAAGGCTTTGAGCGGGTGCCGCTTTACAAGGCAAGTTTATTTTAATTTAAGCACAATCTTAAATTATTGTCTTGATTTTAGAGCGACGAAGAAGACGAGGATGACCTATTCGACTTGCAAAAATTGTAATTGCTCTTTTAGAACTCCTACATTTAATTTGTCTCTTAAAAATGGTTGATTTACAAATCCCACGGGTATCTTTACGGCCAAAACCTCTACAATTAGTGGATTTTATCATAATTTCGAGGGTTAATGCATAATTTTATTAATAATAGGATAAATTCATCCAACTAGTCTATGATAGAAGTGTGCTGAACTTTGCAAAATTAAAGATTCTGCAGAAGCGCGGCGGAACTTGTTCTCTTTCGCGTAAACGAAATATCACAATGTGATTTCTTCTCCTGGTTTTGACCTTATCTGTAATATCGTTTTTCTTTCATGGGCCTTATACATACGGTTGTGAATCTACATATTTCACTTATAAATATCCCACATTTTAGGCCTTATATTTACCAAAATGGTATGGATACTATTGGTACAGGGCTATCACTTTATTATCATAATTTTAGTCTTTATCATGTCAGGTATAGCGTAAACTGAAGAATAATAAATATATTAGTGTTGAAGTGCACTTTTATATTAGTAATGTCCAAAAATTTACCAACAAATTGCCCAATCTGAAATTTGATACCTTATGGCTACTATAACGAACATATTATATGTCTCTAACAAGTTATTCTTTCTTTTCCTAATATTAACCCGAATATTTTCGGTTTTTAGTCGAAAATAATATGTTTCTCATAAAAATTTCATGAAGACCATGTATAGTTTTGGTTCGTTACCTATTTTCCGGGTTACTATTGTTCCTACGACCATAACTTAGCATATTTTCTACCTACAATGGACGCAACTCCTAGTAAGTTCAACGATTTCATAATATTTCAGAGTCTAAAGAATTATGACATGATCAAATTTGTTTAAAATTATTCGAGCATGAAAATCCGACTCTTAGTTTACGCCTAAATTTCAAAATCTATATTTTCTTTAGAAAACTTGAAACTTTGAACAAGGGCCAATTATTTCTCATAGACAAGTTTTTGTCCGAAAATGACCACATCCGTTCACGTCCTATCCTGTTACGGAAGGTCCTTTTGATTTCTTGAGCTCAAAATATCTCAGTCGGGATTTATTTCTATTCTTAAGCATTGGGCTAGAGATTTCTCTAGCAGCGCTATTTCCCAATGTTGTCACTCTCAAGCGTTTCCTCATACCTGGAGGTTCCACTTAGTGGTCAAAGGGGTACGGGAGGGGTCACTATAGAAACGACCGGAGAGAGACAATAGGCTTATTAGAGAGCACAGAAAGTTAGAATCAATGGGAGAGCAACATTCGAGCAAGTGGTCCTTGGGCTACCTTTGTGAACTTGCATCATTTGTCAATTGAAAATTTTCCCGCTTTTGTTTAATTTTTTCAGGCTCAATTTTTCTTCTTAACTTATGAAAATATTTTCTAAGCTATCTCAAGATACCATTACTTTGCCATACTTCTTTATTTACACCTTAAATCTCTGAATCATACATTTTTAAAATTAAATCTAGCATTATCTTCCTACATGGAAATGCTAATTCTAGCTTTAAAAAGCCACAACTTTTACGAAAATCAGATGTTTCAAGTGAAATGGTGTAGAACTTTATCATAGGTGTTATTCCCATGATATGTTGTCCTTTTGTTAGACATATTCTTTCATCTTGCACTTCCCTTCAAGCGCACTAATTTAGTTTAATTCTCACTACGACTCGGTTGAATTTCATTACCCCCTTCTTCAATGGGAAATTTGCATTTTTGTACTATTTTTCAACTTTTATTTTCGAATTTCATGAGATTTCCAGTTATAAGATAAAGTTTGATGCTGGAATTCAGCCAAATTGGAAATACCTATCTTACCTTTCATAATTATAGCCTTTGCAAATAGCAAGCACTTTAACCTAGTCCAGAGCCAGTATTTACTAGATGTCTTATGATTTAGCACCTGGGAGCTTTGATATTAAAAAATTGATGAAAACAATTATTTTAGAAGTTTTTGGAAGTATTTTCGAAATCTTCATCCAAAAGTAAGACCTCCTCTTAGAAGCATAAATTGTGTTTCGAAATTTGAAACTTTGCTATTGGATCTAAAGGTTACATTTTTCTACAAATTAACTTTTGCTCCAAAACATACAACCTTGTTCGAGAAAGTAAAGTTTTTTTTTCAGAAATGTCGCTCCGGAACGCCTGTTCTGGAATCATCTTTCTATTCCTTCTCGCAGCATGTTTAGCCCTATTCATTCTACACAGCCTGTACTTCATTTTACGGAATGCTGGCGACAGTCAAAAGGAGGAAACGAAAATGTAGCTCTAGGAGTTTTCATTCTGGAGCATATTTCATAAAATTTTCTGAAACATGTTTCTAAAAAATTTTCCTCATGAAATGCTTCTAGAACATGATTTTTTAATAATTTTCTGGAGTTTAGGGTCACCGAGGACCAGATCTTCATTCCTGCTATAATAATCTGCAATAAGCTGCCGTTTTCTCAAGACGGTATCAATTCGGTCAGCGGAAGCCTGAGGACGGACCAGCCTTTGAGGTTTATAGAATTTAAAAAATGCTATATATGTTAAAACATGATTTTCCAGATACCTCCGGGAATGGGTAGATCCCTCAATTCGTGAGATTTCCGACTATATTTCACCGTCACAGGGCTATTTTGAGCAGGGTATATTAATATTTTTACCTTTTATGCTTATTAGATTTACAATCGTCAATTTTCAGGCGAAGCCACCGTCATGCAATATCTGGGCTCGAATCGGAATCAGACTATCTCAAGAATGCAATATGAATGCCAGAGCGTTATCAATAGCTGCAGTTATAATGTAAGTTCTGAATTGAAAGTTAGGGGAAATTCAAGCCAACTTCAATCAATTTAAATTCAACTTCAATTTAACGTCAAAAACTATATAACTCCGACTTAGCCTCAAAGCTCAATCTTTCCAGGGCATAGAAATGTCATCCTTCGACTGTTGTCGAAACGTCATGACCCATATACCCACTACAGAGGGATTATGTTGGGCTTATCATGATCGGACTTTGTGGCAGAATTCTACTGGCATCATGAGACAGTTCACAATCACTTTTCAGGTAGGTAACTTAAAAATTTCACGATTCTCTATCTTTACCCAAAAGTAATTTAGTTTGATGTCATATAGCTTCTGAATAACCTTAAAATTTAAGAATAAACATGTGTGTTTTTCTTTTTAATTTCTAGATGACCCAAAACTCCTGGTACTCGACGCTTTTCAACCAGCATCCCGGAATCTGGGTGTATTTGAAAGAAAACGCTGATGACCCTACTCGTCTTGCTACAGAACTAACGAATCCTCTGATCCTCACCAATAAACACGGGTTGAGACTGTTAGTTAGGAAAGAAGTATACTAAATTTGAATTTAAGCAAAATCTTGAGATTTTAGAGACGAGCTGATACAACCAGGGGAGAGTGCGGTCAGGCTATCGGAGATTCTAGGAGAAGCGATGAAGATGCTATGCATGACAATAGGACGAATTTACTGATGTGTAACATGATGGTATGATGGTTTAAAATTAGAAAAAAGATATCACTTAAAGTTTTTTGATAGATTATGATTCAAGCACGACGATGTTGTTTCAACAAATCAAATCTTTCCTTCTGAAATATGAAGTTTCTTGGAATATATGTAATTTTAGGTAGCCATGAAATACTGTGGATGCCATCCCTTACTAGCAGAGTTGTTACACTTCAACCCTTTAGAGTTTAAGTAAGTTTTGGCAAAAATAGAGAAATAAAGAAAATTCCAGGACTTTCATGAACTTCCTGGCCCAAACTCCTGTTTGCAATTTGGGTCAGTATGATTCGTGCGCTAGAAGATACGTGGATATAGCGAGGCAGCAGAACTGGTTAGAACCCATTCCGAAAGACATTCTCGGATATGATGAGTTGCAGAGATGTAGAGAGTAAGGAGATTTATTTTATAACACGAAGAATTTGCCTCGATATTTCTGATTGATAAATATTTTGGATGAAATACATTAGACCTTTATAATTACATACCATCATGGAAACAATGGACATGAATTGATTCAAATTTATGATATTATACTCAGAGGCATGCAATTATCATGATTCATCGTAGTATTCGGCAGTTTTGATAATATTGATAATTAATATCTTCAAAATAAAATATAATTTTGTTTAAACTTAAATTTTTTCCAATTTTTAAATTCAGTGACAACCATCGAAGTTGTCTGATCACGAGCTATCCTGGAACTGAAGATAGCTTCACTCTACCTGCCGAATTCACTAATACAAATGTAAAACTTATACTTTATCTAGAAGAATAATTACTTTAGGATTACATCTCGCGATTGGTCATACAATATGGCTCGATGAAAATCTCAGAAGTCCTATATTCCAAGAGTCCTAATTTATATGAAACGCTGAGTTTCATTGGTTACAATATCGCTCTATGGTTTTGTGTGGGACACATTATTTGGTATATTCAAAAATTAAATATATAGTATAAAATCGCATCGATTTAACATTAATTCTGTGTCATTAGTGAGGCTACTAAGCATTTAAAATAATAATTTTAGGAGCATATTCGGTTTCTGTCGGGATTCTTGTTGTCCTGCGAATAAGGTCGATTCTAATAATTCTAAGAAATCATAAATTTATATTGCTTGTCATTTTCAATATTTTATATAATATTTGTAAGTTTGCATTATTGTTTAAAGTGTGTCTTGAAGAAAGTCATAGTGTGGTTTTTAATTGGGGGCCAATTAATGAAAGTTGGGAACGAAATTTAGGTTGTCCCAATTTTCCGTCGGCGGAAGGGCGACTTGACAGTGGATACCTCTTCTGGACGCGCACCTGCAGTGATGACTTCCTCTATTGAAAATCCCGTAGTTGAACCCACTTAGATAGTAACATTTACTACAAAAGTTACCATTTCAAGTTACCTAATATTTTGGTAAATGATGCCATATGCTAGTCAAATTTTGATCTCAATTTTCAGTGATTCAATTATTACCCGTGCCAATCAATATTTTGCTGCCATCTTATTTTATATCTATCTTAATATTTATTTCCCGGTTGCTATAAGTAGAGGGTGCAAGTCCCTCCCACCCTGTGAAGATCAAGTCAAAGAGTGATTTTTCGTTAAGATTTTCAAAAAATTTGCGACTCCTTGCGGCCAAATTGCAAAGTGGGCGTGGCCTATAATTTTAGGAATGATAAAAATTCGTCGAAACTCTAGAATGTTCTGGAAACAAATAAGACAGACCTAACAACACGTCCTTACAAAGTCGTTCTCGCTTTGAAATAGCCTTGCCTCCGTTGAATGCAAAGAAAGGGCGTGCTTTTCTTCTTGTAAAAATCATCAAACAAAAAGGGATTTTCGGATCTTTGTTTTCAGAAATTCGTATCTTTAGTTACATTGATCCGTTTTTCAGACGTTTTTCTGCTATTAGCTGCTCTAATACGAGATTCGTAGAGAAAAATACTTTTATGGTTTTATCTTCACAACGGGAGCTTCACTTGCGTCCTCTAGCTACAAGTTTCAATTCATCTCAAGTATCTACCATAATCTTGTCTTTCAGTAATTTATTCACCTTATTTTTACACCTGAATTACTATGTTAAACCTTCAAGACAATCATTTTTTAGCTTTTATGTAAATTTTCCCACAATAAAGTTTCCCAAGTTTTGTTGCGGAAAAACGTCACATTTTACGTAGAATATGATGAAATATCCTATTTTTCGTAAGCACTTTTTACTACACAAAATTGCACGCTGCGAGTTTTATCCATAGGAAGTGTGCAAGGATTTCGAAAGGTCTTGAAAATTGGCGGAAGTTTGGGATCTTTGGAAATCTTACGAAAAACCTCGCCCGCTTTCGAAAGATAAGAATTGAAAACCGGCTGGCGAAACTTTTCTTTCTTAAAAATAAAGGAAACGTATCCAACGCTTCCTGCGGTATGACCCTTTGGAAATATGAAGGGCGGCGTGTCAAAAAATCCTATGCATCGTTAAGCTGTCTAATGATTAGAGCAAATGGCTAAAGAGCAATTACGAATATGCCAGACGATATTGTTTTTATATCCCCCATTATTGGAGAAATATTTCTCGATGTTTCACATTTTGCGTTACCACGCCCCCATTCTAGAGTAGTGCATAATTTAGCGCGATTTTCATTTGCAAATACTACAAAATCCTGACACTGTTGATATTTTCCTGAATTTTAGTTCAATTGTTAAAAATTTCGTCATATTTTGACAAATCTTGTTTTGGTTAATTTTGAGGGACTTTATAAGTCGTGAGAAGATTTTGAATGCCTTAAAATCTTCTGAGTCCTATGGTAGCTCGATCTGAAAATTAAATTAATATTGTCTACTTCCAACTTTTCGGAATGACATTTTCTTAATTTTCGGATTTTCTCATGGTTGGAATTTCCTCTTGGAAATGATTCACAAAGGACCTTTGTTGGAGCTATGTTCCCAGAAATTTTCAACATTTAGCCCATAAAATGGAGTGTGTTCAACTTATGCAATTTAATAGTTCCGAAATTCGAGGCGAAATGTTCGAGTTTTTCGCGTCATACTAAAATTTAAGCCAAATCTTATTACTTCTTTAAAAATTTTCATTATTTTCACTTCGAGCCTATTCAACACATGGATTAAAATAATATTTCCTTCATTTTACATACAAATTTTTTAAAGCTTACTCGAACCTTGAATTTGCAAAAATCAAAGACTTCTACATTTGAATTTTGCGATCTTGCGACTAATATTGCCATTTTTCTCGCGAGAGCATCTGAATTATTGAAACACCCATCTTCATTTTTCATATTTACACAAATTTCAGCGCCTAGATGAGACTACAATCAAACTTAGCGTGATGAAGGAGGGTCCTTTAGAGCTTCCAAAACTCAATTTTCTCGTGATTTTCAAAATATGCCCCGTTTTCGACTAATTTGGATTTTTGCCATCGTAAAATTTACTAGGCTTGAAAGGATGCCATACTATTGCTCATTATCTCAATGGGCCGCTTTTTCGTTGGCTTTAATCTAAAATTCATGTGCGTTTTTGTTGAAGGGAAGATTTGGAAGATAAGCGGATGTTGTTGAAACTCGAATGACATTAGTTTTTATTTTATAAAAAAAAAAGATTAACTGACGTAGATTCTATTTTTAACTTGTAATATAATTCGTTATGGATGTGTCACCTATTTTAAATGCATTTTACCGTATGAATTTGCAAAACTTCAGAGCTAGTTTCATTTTTTCTAGTTTCCTAGGTAATCACAAAGTCATTGAA
This sequence comes from Diploscapter coronatus, assembly GCA_964036155.1. Taxonomy (NCBI): domain Eukaryota; kingdom Metazoa; phylum Nematoda; class Chromadorea; order Rhabditida; family Rhabditidae; genus Diploscapter; species Diploscapter coronatus. The sequence continues at coordinate 47,960,586 of OZ038422.1, read as the reverse complement.
ACATGATCGTAATATTTATATAAATTGCAGACTTTTTCATTCTTTTTAGCATAAATCTTTGAATAATTCATCATTTCCTTGTTTTTTCACAATATGATTTTATTTTATAAGTTTCATATTAATTCTTATACAAGGATTTTACATTAAAACACTACAACAAACTACTTCTATCAGTAGAAGATTATCTTTTGTATAATAGAAGAAAAAGAAAAAACATCCATTTGTACTATTTAAATTGACAACTCTATTCTTCTTTCTCCCATTTGTCTATATCTTCGCGCGCCATATTGTGGTTTGTGTTCATTAATTATGCCTTCTTCATTTCGGATAATTACATCACGACATTTAGTCAACCACTCGAGAGCTCAATAAATAGATGAACCGAGATATTGGAATTGGCAAGAAATATATAGCCAGCTTTGTTTGTATTGTTTATCTAATTTGTCTTCTTTAGGCTTTAATTGACGTTTCTATTGATAAATTATTATTTAAACATTTGTTTCGTTCTAAAATATGGCCGGTTGCACCTAGAGTAATATTCATATAAAATATAACGGATTTATGAGTAATTTTGGACTTATCAATTTTATCTTGATTCCACAGAAACTTGGGTAGACATTTTGAGATTCTATATCATACTCGATTTTGTTTGTAACTTATCATATAGATCAGACTGGTTCGGATCTCTAACATAGAGTCAACATATGAAATTTATCCGATATATTTTTAAACTTATTCATTATTCATGTGTTGCTTGATCACAAATGCCCAATGTGAATATTAAAATCTAATAGTTCCTCGATGTTGTTTAAACTTATCAAATATGGATAAATTACAAGTCAATAATTTTCAGAGATGCTCCGCCGGTTGAGTTCGCTGATCTGTCTGCTGCTCGTATCTCTCATTAGCGCATATGTGGTCCCTTCAATTGAACAACCCCCAGCCAATTCACAGGCAGCCAACTTCTTCTATCAAAGACAATTGAGGGATCCTTTATATGAGCCTTATATTAGGTAAGCCATTTTAATATGCTTCAAAAGTTTTCAAAATCATTATACGTATATGTGAATGACGATCTTGTCGACTATTAATTGATATTCAAAATAGTTCTAAAGTTAAACATAATTCAGAATAGTTCAAATGCTCTAGTGATATAGAATATTATATATATATATATATATAGTACTATTCACTAATTCCAACCTTGACACAATCTATAAAATTAGAAGAAATTTAAAAATGCATGTTTCAGACGCATGATGCCAATGAAGGAGCGACGAAATTTCGAGGGTTTTGAAGATATGGGCAGTTTGATGAGGAGTATTGATGGTATTCAGAAGCCACGGTAATTTTAAGCATATTTGGACATTATATAAAATGCGAAATTCCCTTCTTTTCTAAATATTTTTCTTTAAATACTTCATAATTTTATAAAGTAAAATTTATACTTTTGAACAATTATTTTAATTCTTTTTTCAGATTCGGCTAAACTCCGACTTACCTCGCAACCTCCTCATTAGTGTCAACTAAGCAATAGGCGAATTACGTTAAAAATCTCAAAAAACTTCGATATTTCAAATTTTCGGAGCAAAGCTTTCCTCTCAACAACTTGGGACACAAAATTTTCATTTCACTTGTCGTTTTCTTTGCAAATTCGATTAGTAAAATTGCCATTTTTCAATGAAATCTATGCGTCGTGTCAATCGGTTTTCATTTATTTGAACAACAGCAATAAATTATTTACATCGTTTGATAAAATGGATAAAATTTCAGAGACTAGAAAAGTTCCCTAAAACTCTCGAAAGTTCCCAAAATCTCTAGAGATTTCCTAAAAATGTTCCCAAATCATGTCTGATTTGATAAATTTACGTGCGCATGCCACTCAATATCTCGCGCCTTTTTCTTTCGCATTGTCCTTCATTTCATGTTCTCAACTGTGTGTGATAAGAATCACTGCTTGAGAGGCCTCTTGAATATTATTTTTCTTTCCCACACTATTTCCTTAGCATCTTTATCTTTTCGCCAAATAGCACAGCTATTTCTCATTTTCTGTTTCCTTTTGAAATATCTCCCATTTGAAGTTGTTCGGCCGTATTCTATCAATGCTATCGCAGATCATCATTGTTTCTCTCCAAATTTCGGTTGGAGCGCAAATTTCATTTTTCACATTTGAGCTCATTTCAAATTCAACGACTGATCGTTCTATTGTTTTCCAATTTCCAGATAGCGCTAAATTTACAATTACCGATAAGCCACTTTGCATTCTTTCTTTGATTTTTTTTTTTTGCAAAATTTGATTTTCAATCGAATTTTTCTCCTAATGAAATATTTTTGAAAAAAAACTCATTTTTATCAATAATCAAAAACAAGAAGTGTTTAAGAAATATGAGTCATCTTTAAGAAAACACAAGAACTTCTTATCATTAATTTCGTCATTTTTAAACGTGAATGTTCAATTTGAATTTGTCATTTTGAATCAAAATATTATCCTTTCTAAATTTAAAGACATGGAAATTCCGAAAATCCCACCTCCAGACTATGAAACTAATCTGAGCCAAAGCCTATACATCAATACCAATTTCGGAAATAATTCTGGTTAATTTTAACTCTTATTTAAATATATTATTATTCGTATAATAAACCTTTCATATCGATATTTGTGAGACTTATTCAATATTTTAATTTAGAAGCATATCATCATAAATTAATATAATTAAGATCAGATTGAATCTAAATATTCCTTGAACTCATCAAAATTTAGGCCACATGCCTGCAGCCGACTACGATTCTAATTCGCCTTTGATAGTCGACGTCATAACACCTTTGCCTGATTATGACGAAACACCTGTATATTCTGGACGGTAAGCTTACCTAAATGTCTATTTCCACCTAAAATTTCCAGGCCCCCCCTACCTAGGCCTAACCCTGTTCCTCGAAACATTCCTCAAAACCAGAATCCCAGCTATTATATGGACGCAGAACCTACAAGACCGATACGAAAAAAGCAACCCTCTGAGTTGAACAATTATGATTATCATACTCAGGTAATTTAATATGAGATAAACATCTAAGTTCTATTATTTTAGCCTAATTTTGAAGAGCCTAAATTTCATTCCTACAAGGAAGACCACCCTGATGAGCCTATAATGTATAAATCTACGCGAACTCTTATTAAAGAAATCGGAGTTAACGTCTTACCAATTCCTAAAACTGCAAACCAGAATGAAGCAACCCCGTTTGTTTATAAAGGTTAGTGTTACAATTTAGTTAAAATGTTTCTGTTAGTTAAAAATATCAAACCAAGCATACCTAGTATTGATCGTCGTTTGAGATACAGTGACTTGCAAATCTCTAAAACATTATTTCTCTTTTTGCCAATATAAATTCATAGCCCACGAGCTAATATCAACTACATCGTTAGCTTGGGCTCAAAACTTTCACAAACATATTCGTAAACTTTCGAAATTCACTAAGGAGTTCCTAACACTGATCAAGTTTTCCATAATCTGTCCTAATATGGGAAGTATGAGATGGTTTTGATGCTGAAAAATGATTCGTGTTGATTTTGATATTTAATCCGTGAATGCTGATTAGAGAGGCACAACATTTTGCTATGGAAATGGTCATAAGGCAAAGATTCTTAATCCAGGCTTATGGCCTAATGCCTGTTTAGACGCTTTTTCATTAATGACTTACGGGTGTTGAAAGTTTGCATTTTTTGATAAAAATATTGCAAAATTCAGATTATCGATATAATTATACTATTCAAGTAATATAATTTGAACATACTTCCTCATCGATATGAAATTTCATAAGATTAACATTTCAAAGTATTACGAAAATCTCTGAATTCCAATTTTTAATACTTCTAATTCTGGTTCGTTTTACGCAATAGCTAAATACTTGGCACTTTAACCTTTTTATTACGTATCGGTTTTCTGTTTTACAACTAAGGAATTTTCGATTTTCTTATCTTTTCGTCTTTATTTTTACGAGTTCTCTCCGAACCATAATTCTGAAGCTTCACGGAAAATTTTCAACATTTAAACCTTCCGACGAAAATGTTGGGAAGTCATTAGGCAGCCCGAAAAATGCTCATATTTAAAAAATGACATAACATTGACGCTTCATGTTGAGTAATGGGATTAAAATGATACGTAATGAGCGTCACTTACTACTGATAAGGCCAATTCGATAATTCTCACCCCCTGTGACGTAAAAATAATCTATTCACTTTAAAAACTATTTTGAAAATATCATGGTGGTAATGGCGCTTCTCTTAAGAAATAAAATTTTCAGACTTCAAGATAAATATTTATATTTACGATCAAACATTAAACATTAAATAAAAATTAAGCAAGTTGCTCCCGTTCCCAACACAAAATCAATACTGTTTAAATATTTTGCATTATTATTATTTGATTAAAATTACAAAAAGTCAATTTGTAGCCCCCGACCACAAAGTCAAGGCATGGGCGATTCACATGCGGAACCATCCGAATCTGGACATGAACACGATCCGCAGCATGCGCAACTTCGACTGTCCCATCTGTCAGCAGTTCATGAGCCAAGGGGTCGAGTTTCCGACAAAGTAGGTTCTATAAATTTAAAACAATGTTTTATTCCTAAAAATAATTTACTCTAGCCAACCTGGACAACTAATGAATTTTATTTGATGATGTGTTAAAAAAACTGACAAGATATAACGTTGAAACGAAACTATGTTGCTCACATGTTCATAATCAAAATATAAACTTGACAAAACTAAAAAATATTATTTAATTTCAGCTCAAGCCAATCCTCTTCAGGCGAAAAGGGATCGCATGGAAAACGACGAAAAGACGTGTAAGTTTTTTTGTCGATTTTAAAGATATTGATTTTCTAATTTAGAAGGGAGCTGTTCAACGTTCCAGAAGAAGAAGCGCCCCCCGAACCTGTGCCGAACGAAGATATTCGAATGATCACCAGGGCGAAGCAGAACTACAATCAGAAGTCGGACAACGAAATTAGTGTCACGGAGCTGGAAGAAATCGAGGTAATCATATTTTCTTTGAAATGTATTACTCTCCACATTATTATGCAGCCGCAGACATATCGGTTTAAACACAGAAAATCCAACACAAAGAATTATAAGGCTATTCGACACTTGTTTTGCACCATTTTGCGATAAAATTGCAAAGTGGGTGTGGTATTTCATAATTGTCACGAAAAGGAGGAATCGCCAAAACTCAGAAATATTCCGGAAACGGTGATAAAACCCCAAATATGCTTACAAAGCCGTTCTCCCTTCGAAATAGCCTTGCTCTATTGCGTGTAAAGGTAGGGTATGCTTTTCGCTTGACGAAAATTCGTTCGCACAAAGGGGGTTTCGGATTGTTACTTTAAAAATTAACATCTTTGATTACACTGATCCGCTTTTCATGCGGTTTTTTCGCTATTAGCTACCCAAGTAAGAAGGATTTGTGGAAAAATACTTGTATGACGTTGTCTTCACATCGAGAATTTCGCCTGCGTTTCTAAGTATAGCTATTTACAAAATAGTCATTTTTCGATCATACCAGTTCAGACTAAATTATTACAGATGTGTTTGTTTTATGACGTTTCACATTCCAAAAGTGCATTGATAAGACTAGAGAATCTAATTGTTACATGGAAGTCAAAAATAACTAAGATTGATTAGACGCATGAGTTGTGACGTAAAATCTATGGAATAGCAGATTTTCTTCTTTTTTAAGTTTCTAAATTTGTCACTTTCAGATTCTGCAACACGATCAACATTACGTTTTGTGCAGGAAAGCTGACGATACGACTGGGTGGTTGCCGAATTTTGTGGTTGATTGAATTCTTCAACTTTTATATAAACAAATACCTATCTGCCTCACTTCTAGGGGTCTAAGAAGTTTTGGAAATTCTAATTTTCGAACTTCTTTGGAAGTTCATTTTTCTTTGAAGTTGAGCTAAACTTTCCCCGTCCCTGTTCCTTCTAATTTGTCTGTATAGTTAGAGCCAATAAAGTTCAATTATTTTATTAATACCGGGAATTTTCATAACTTAAAATCGAACCATACATTTTTCTGAGGAAGTCGAGATCAGTAAGTGAATTAGCCTGAAGAAAGCAAAATTGGCAAGAGATACATAGCACCATAATCATTGGGTTAATTCGGGGATAATTAAGTCACCGTAGCACCAACTAAATAGGGTAATTATCGAAGGTAATTAAATGACTGATTCTTCGTTAATCGAAAATAGCGATGGCTCTGCCTTTGAGCAATCGATGACCACGTGCAGGGTTCGGATTCTGAAATTAAAAAATTTGAAACTTAAAACCTTTGAAGGAAGTTTCTGAAATTACTAGAAACTTCAAAAACACTTAAAAACTTGAAAGGAATAACCGAAACTTCAAGAGAAGTCCCAGAAATTTCTAAAAAAAAAACTTCAAAATATCCACCTTGGACTCTCCAAATTCTGACTTTCAGAGTTTTCCAGCCTTTCGACGGAAAGTTCTTCTGGTGGTGCGGAAGGAGCTTGCGGATTTATCCTCGAATTTAGCGAATTGTAGACCGGTGGTGGCGATGTCGTGGAAACTCTCCTCAAAACGCCGTTTTCACTATATGGGGGCGGGGCATTCCTGAAAGAAATATACCTGCATCACATGGTTTGGAGCGCTTTTTGACTGTTCACTTTTTTAAAGCAAATGATTCTCGAAAAAGGAAAGGAGAAGTTGGTAATCTTTCATGAATTGTTATTAGATAAAAGGGTGGGATTTCTGAGAATAGTTCTCGTCGAAGAAAAATTTACTGAAGAAAGAACTAAAATGGTGAACTTTTCAGAAATTGCATTAAATGGTCTGGGTATATGTCACTGCGCATCAAAATTGCTAATCTAGAGTATTTCTAAACAGAAATATTTTCAAATCTAATCCTCAATGAAAAACTCGTATTAAAGTGGGAAAAATATGATAAGAATAACTAGGAAAATTTCAACCACCAGTATAAGGATAGCAAACTTGTTCAAATATGCCAATAAAATTCAAAGAGTTGTTCAACTAATTTAAGAAATACTAATAGCTAAATCCCGTACGTTCATTTAACTTTAAACTACTCATACTCTATTTTATATCCTTACCTACCTGCCTATCCCTATTCCTATTCTATCCCTCTTCTCTATCACATCCTGGAAAATTCGATTGTAATTTGCATAATCACCCCCACATTAGAGGTGATTTGATACAATTGCATCATGCTTGAAACGTCTCAAATTTGTGAAAGACGAAGGTAGCACCCGATACATGACTCCTTCTATGGAGGTATTGCTTTGATGCGCAGTGATCGTTCCCCAATAATCTTACGTTTGCTGTAGGGCCCTTGTCGTTTCAGCGGATTGATCGTAAGATGGCGGTGGGGGTGGAGCCAGGTTTGTAGGCGCAGAAGTCTCATCGTGAACGTACGGGCCGACGTAGGATACGCTCATTCGGGCACGAGGGATGCAAATTGGGGCTCCTGAAAGAGTTATTTTCGTTTTCATAAATGCTAGACGACAATCAGTGTCTCACTCAGTGAATTTTGAATAGCTAGAATGACTATTTGGATCTTGTTGAAACTTGAAACTCGTACATTTTTCATGTAAGAGTGCGATTGGAGAAATGTTCATGATTTTCAACCTCAATAAGAATATCTTCGAAGCCTATCATACTTTTAGAAATTTGCTTTATTGTTCGTGCACATCACTAATGTATTTCCAATCTTACTGCGAGAAATTTCTCGGACCCTACAAAATAAATCCGTTTCCATCTGTTTTCAGTTTTGTGCGCGATATTGTAATCTTACCCCCATCATTGACATTTGCACATATGTCACGGCGCAATTAACACGTCTATCTCTCGATCAATTTGGGACAAAATGAGTAGATGTCTTAGACTTGAGCAGTGGATATGGATCTCAGTAATTCGAGATACAAGCAATTATCGAGTGAGGAAAAATGATGTCTACCAACCATCTGGTATATTTATTAAATATAAAATAGCCAAGAAACTGGCATTATCTGTTCAGATTTTCACCGCCGTAAAGAAAATTTTTAATTTATTTCATAATATATCCAGATTTATAAATAATTTTAAGCAATAAATTACAGTCAAAAAATATCGAAAGATACGCCCCAAATTATATAATATATAACTCAAAACAAGATGATGATTTTTGCATCTCTTTTATCAACAAATCTAATATCCAGTGAGAGGTCCTTACATCTTTGCAACATTCTTCCCAAATTATGATGTTTTCTCAATCTCTTTCGATTTAGCCTTGAAGACCAGCTGTCAGATACTTTGTGCCAAGAAAATAAAGGAAGAAAAGAGGGATATATGAATCCCCTGAACAAAGAAATCCCAACTACTTTATCCCGAAACTATAAACATCCTAATTTTAATTAGCTCACAATAGCTCTCGATATCCCTATTCATCCTGAATAATTAACCCCTAATTTATGGAATTGTTAGGTGTTTAAGAGAGCGTGAATAACTCGAAATCAATGAGTGCTATTCTTGCATATTCATGAACTGAGCACCTATAATTTTCTGGCATAAGCATCGCAACAATATGATAGAATAGCGCGTAGTGACAGGGCTTTCGAAATTTCGATTTTTGGCAAAAATTCCCTGACCTTAATGGGATCTGACAACGAGCAGATGTTGTCATTTTGTGAGATATCGGACATCTTCAGCACTCTGCCATTTTAACATGCCACTTTAGAATTCGCATAATTCACTCAAAACGCCCCTTTTTCGCAGCGATAAATCAATTTGATTTCTATGTTTCGTGGGAAATAACAGATCTGAGTTATTACTTACAGCATATAGCATTCATTCCAAATTTTCTAAAACATCCATTTCCTCAGACAATAACATTATTATGCATAAAACCATCATCATAATAATCTCTATTTCCATTGTTCTTTTCATAGGGCTTCATGAAAAATTCCTTTCAAAGCTCTTGCCGACTCTCTTCGGAAAGTGCGGTTTCAGGGTCACTTGAGTTCAATACCGTAATTGAGCGGATGAAAGAAATCCCTGTATTGCTGTATTGACATAGTTAGGTACATTAGGCGGTGGGTATAAAGATGAAATGTCGTCTGGCATACGGAACTGCGTTTTTGAGATGCAAAAGAGCAAGTGGCTGTGCCCATATGGGGCCATTACTGAATGCGTAATGGCATTGTTAGGTTGGCGCACGATTTATGCAAAGATGAAATGATACAAAAAAGGGCATGAGAATATTTAGTTTCCATTTAGGATAATTTAGATATGCATTCTTGACAGTGGGTAAATGCTACATAAAAGAATAAAGGATAGGTGAGAAACTTTGAAATCTACATGGTTTATAAATATCCCTCTCAAAAGATAATGCCATTGCAAATTATGTAAACCGTGCCCAATATCGCGCGAATAGTTGAAATAATTATGCATAGAACATAAAACATGCCATTCTTTGAAACATCGAATATATAAGATTTTCCAAATTTCAATTCCCGAATCCTAAATTTCTCCCCTAATTGCGCGTATCCGGACGTATTTCCGGATGTTCCGAATTTCGCATGCAAACTCCAAATTCTCTCATTATTTGATTGAATTTCGGGCGTCTTTTCGTCTCTCTCCTTTCAACTATCTTTCCTTTCGGTTCAAACCCGAATATTCACCAGATTTACCCTCTCGAACATAATCCAATTTCCTCAGAAACTAGAATTAGCCTCCGAACCCCAAAAGCGCCGATCATAAAAATTTGTCCATGTCTAATTTTCGCCCAAAATGACGCTGGGTATTTTCAATCGAGAACAGAATTTTCCATGGATAGACCCATTAAATATGCATTACATAACAAGCTTTTGATAGGTGAAAACTAGAGATGTAATTTTAATTGATAATGAAAGTAGTAATGCTCTAGGCTTCGCTCGACCATGAATTTAGCGAATTCATTAGTTAATTAAACTATCTCATGACTCAGAAAAATTACCCCAGAATTTAGTTACGTTAATCTCAATTATCCGTAATCTAATAATCTATTTTGTGCAAAAAACTGACTCATCAGATGAAAATTCTGGTTCTATTTCTGTAAACAACAACTGATCTTTTACGCACCAACCTAGGGAGCACTTTCGTCAGACGAAAATATACTAAGTATAGGTTGTAGAAGTTATCTAACGATCGTTCTCCCTAGGCCTATTTATGTAGTAAATTAAAAACGCATCATTTCACTCTGATAAATTTAAAACTTATTTAAAAGCTTTTTTTTTTTTTAAATCCAACCTGAATCAAACGGCAAATTTCCTCCTCCTGGATTAATCAGGGGTAAATTCGAATTATTCGGTGGCGGGAACATGCTGAAGTCGTACGCTCTGTGACCCCTCAAGGTGACTGTTTGTGGGGGCGGAAGGGGTGGCCTAGCGGTAGGGGGCGACACGATATACCAAGCGATGTACGAAATGAACATCACCACCAGATTCAACACTGAAAGGAGGCGGGATTTTTGTAAAAATCATAGAAATTTGACTCTATCAAATCTGGATGATGACGCTTCGTATTATATAAATTTTCGGAATGATTTCTAAGAAAATCTCTAAAACCTAGGAAAACGATTATATTTGCTAATGAATAACATCCATCAGTAGTTCAATATTATTAACATTTTAAGAAAATTCTCGAAACTTACATCCAAAGAATAGCAGCAACCAGGCGTTTTCAACGTGAAAGCAGTACACCGTAATTCCAGTAGTGAATAGACAAAGTATAGCGATTAGACAAATTAGAAATCTCGCGATTTTTTCTATTCGGAATTTACTCTCAATCAACCAAAATCGCCGAGAGACGCACATAATTAAATTTTTATTAATTATCTAAAATTGAATTAATAATTTCGATAATCGTGTCTATAAAATCCTTCATAGGAACATAGCTGTAAAAATCTATCCGGACGTGTGAAATTTTGAAACTTACAATAGTTTTGTCCTAATGCTAAATAGATATCGTATCCTATCCAATGTGTAAATCCGACAAATCTCGCGATATGTCAAAAGGCGAATGAGAAAGAATAACGGTAATATAATGCCGCCAGGTAAATCGAGCAATCAAGGTCACCAGATCTTTATAATATGGGAGAATGCGGGAATCTGAAAGCAATAAAGTAAATCCTAGAATTAAGCTTAATTAATCGATTATTTATACTTTAAAGACGATATTTTAATAGCCTAGATGATATATAAACGAGCGTGTTTGAAAACGAATATAAGCCAAAATTTTGAGTTTCATAGGGATTATTATGAAACTTGAATGAAATCATAACATTAATATCAAACTGCTTTATAATGAAGTCAGAATGACATGCATGAGAATACTCTCTCATTCAAACATTCGATTCGAAATTTGAAATGCATGTGTCCGAGTTTGAAGGAGTGGTCAGTTAGGCCGAAAATGGACACGTAGAGATGAAGAGCTAAGTGGATCAAATATGAAAAGCCTGAGAGGAGGAAGGCTTTTTCAGGGCGAGGTTAAACTTCAAACTTTAAGTTTAGAACTTTAACTTTGATAAGTATGGCTAATAATACAATTCATACAAAACGTTCAGTTTCAAAATCACTCGCAGTAGCGGTTTTACGCAATTATAGCGTTATGATATGAAGTTAAAGTCAATTAATAGAATGATATGAAACACTAGCTATGTTCCAAAAGAGCGAATCTTCCCCCATCTTTTAGCTCAAAGTATATGAATGAGATCGTGTCAGAGTGAGAGATCTAGAATAGAAGAGAGTCGAGAGAGACAGACAGAGCCATCGGACAGCTGGTCATTTATGTGTGGCAAGAATGGAAGGGAGGAGGAGAGGAAGTGCATGCCATATCTGGGATGGGCCCTCATTTTGAATAGATAGAAGATATAGGGAAGATATGCTAAATCGACTTATCCTTTGCACAAAATGAGATTGGCATATCTTCTGGGGTGTCAATATAATTGGATTAACAAATTTAAAATTTGGCTTAATATATGTAGTGAAATGTTTCTAATGGAGTTCTCTACAATTTCCTAAAACTAAGATGTTACTAAATGTCCTGAATCAAGTTAATTATCGATTTTCGAATGCAATATACAACTACTTGCCATTAGAGTAGCACCATAATAAGTCTAAACCTGAAACATAAGGATTTTTTTTTCGAAAGAAAATCCAGACACGCATTCATCAATAAGGAAACGAACGGCTTATTGAATTCTGAAGACTTGTTCATATCCTAAGTTCATCATCCTTATAAGCCCTTCCTTGTCTTAAGCGCCTCACTTAAGTATGAATTCATTGGACAGAAGAAGTTGAATATTCGAATATGCCACGATAGACTTTTCAAGCATTCTTTTATTAAAGTTTATTTTCAGGGCATGCAGGGCATTTTTTCTTGCAAGACACATTTATTTTTACGCACATCACTTATTGATTATTCATACCAAGTTTTCCCGGGAATTTTTAATTTTCCAAAAGTGACAATAGGAAATATTGAATAACAATTGTGCAAGTCAAATTAAAATTTTCCTCATAAATATTGAGTTTTCAAGTTTGAAGAGGAGGTTCGGCAAACATGGCACTAATATTTCTACTCTTTTCCCTAATTTTGGTCCAGGTTACCGTATCTCAGGTAAAATTGCCTACCTATGCGTCTTTTCCCATGGACGGAAAGACTGATGAGACCCAGAGCCCCGGTTCTGAAGCCACTTCTGAGCCTAAATCTGAAACATTAAATCTGGAAAAAGTTCGTGAGTTCGAAAAAATGTACAAGTTCTGCAAGGAGCACATGGATCTTGTAAAAAGTTCCACTAATTTTGCGGAGATATGTGAATATCTTATTTGCTTTGTCGATGAAAACGACCCAGATTGTTCGGTCTCAGTTCTAGATACCAACGGACCATCCGAAACCACGTTAACTGCATTTAACTGCGCCAATAATCCCTATGACCCAGGATGCTGGATTACAACTTCATCTGCCACGGAAGGACCTGATTCATCAAAAACTCCCACCACTACAGACCCATGCATCTGGAATCCATGGTATCCATCATGCAGAAATTCCATCACCACCGAAGAGCCCGACGAAGTTAAAAACACGACAGCCACTGCGAACAACTGCGTCATCAACCCTTATGATCCAGGATGTTGGAATAGAACCGCGAAAGCTACAACGGGAGAATCAAAAGGAGCTACGACTCAAGCGAGGGAACCGGAAATTGAAACGACTACAGATAAAGACAGAGTAGCAACCACGGATGAGGTCGACGTGAATTGTCCGGAAGAATACGAATGGTTTTGTGAGGAAATTAGAGGTCTGGTTAACCATGTCTTGAACGGTATGAAAATGTTTCGACTTCTTAATTGATGAAGGAATTTTTAGGAACGAAAGTTTCAAGTAGTTCTGAGCATGATGTGACCACCGAAGAGACTATCCCAGAGCGGGTTGACGGTAAGCAAAATGTGACATTGAATACTTTTATCTTAAAAAAGAAATTTATCACCGCGAGAAATATCCTTTGAACGTAAAGCGCACATTTGTAGGAAAAAATATTTGCATCTTAAGAAAGTGAAATTTTTTAGTACATTTCAGAAACCACAACCAAACCATCATCCGAACCTGAAACGACTCCTGAACCAGAGACTGCCGACATCTGTTACTATGTCCCAGAAGTCTGTAACAAGAAATATAAGAAGCACGTCATCGTTCCAAAATCTTTATTAAAAACATTCCTCAAACTTAAAAAATAAAAGACGCAAATTGCTTTAAGCTATAATTATCGGTGAGTTGAATGTCGTTTAGTGAATTCTTTGAGATTGGATGTAACGAAATATTTATCGAACAAAAAGTTGAAGTTATGCAGTTCAACAAAAGTCTACAAATCTGATTATACTCCCCTGTAGTTTATTTTCGTCCGATGAAAGTGCTCCTTAAGTCTGTGTAAATACCAAAAACGCATAGTTCATCATTTATTATTAAATTTTCAAAATGAATGCTGAAAAAATCACTTTAGACCACATTCATTTATCGCTTGAATAAATCTTGTTGCATGGAAATTCTTAAATTTATTTCACGAAAATATTTACCCTACGAAAAATTTATTTAATGTTATGCAGTTCGACAAATTATTGAGTGTTCCAACGCATTTGTGCTTCTAGAGAGAAGAGAGTGTCAGCTCATGCACTATTGATCGAGAAGGTTAGAGAAGTCAGAAATATAGAAATAGTATGCAAATTTAGAGAACAAGAGTTAGACAAATTTCAAACGCGGCATACTATATAAAAGAGGAGAGTAAAGAGAACCTAGAAAATCCGAAATAGCGTGTAATTATCTTCATTAGACGGCTAGAGAACTTTCAACTAGAGAAATAGTATCGAAAAGGAATATAGAATAGAGTAAACACATAGCAAAAAGATATACGGGAAATAGCGTAGTTGGCGAGAAAGATAAATTGCGGGGAGAGAAAGAGCGTGGGAAAGTTGAGATGGCAGTGAAAAAGAAGTAGGGAGAAATAGTCGGGGATAATGCAGAGCTAGAGAACAAAATTGAAGGGTAGCTTCCGAATTCTTCTAGCCCCATCCATTAGACGTTTTGCGCGTAGTGCCCCCGCGCGGGAGAGGATTTTTGGATCATTTTATCCGCTTCTAAATTTGAACTTTTTCCTTTTAAATATCTCATTTTAAAAAAATTTTTTTTGAACCAGGCTCCTAAATTTATCACTATTTTAATGTTCTCAATAAATTTCTCGAATAATGAAACCTATGAAATTCCCTGTATTCCCCATATATGTAAATGTTAATCCCATCTTATATATTCTATGTCTATTATAGGTATTCTTCCTGTGAAGATCAGCTTTTTCATGGGCGCGATAAATCTTTTCTCCAATCATACTGCACGATTTTCGACTTTTGAACCCAAGTTAATTATCTTACGAGGGTAGTATTGTAAATTTTTCTCGAAAATGGCGGGTTGAACTAAAAACTCGACTTTTCTTGACCAAACTTTCACGCACTTTACAATTTTCCGACTAAAATTACTGATAAACTCGCCGTGAAAATCATCAATTTTGATTCGTTATCGCTACGAATTTCCCTCTTCTCTCAAAAATCTATACTATTTCTCCGATTCAACTAGATTTTTATTATCACTTCTAAAATATTCTGCATCTTTTCGACTCTCATTTTTCGTACTGTCCACACGATTTAATTTCTGCGTCTTTTCCGTATCTCTAAAACCAGTGATATTTTCCGTGTTTCAACCTTAAATGCATCTTTTTCGAGTCACAAGGCACGGGTCTGCGCCTGAGTCCTATTGAAAAAGATTCACGATTTGATTTGAGTCATGGCGACCCGAAATTTTCTATTTTCCATACTATTTCCAAAAGCTTTATTTCTCTTCTTCTAATATTTTCAAAAAATCTCCTTCTTTTTCCCATATTATTTCCAAAATTTATTTTGCCTCCCAAAATTGTTCTCTTTCAAAAATTTTTCGTTTCATTGTTATGAAAGCGGTGCGGGGACATATTTCAGGCACCAAAAAGACAGTCGATAATTTTCTACAACAAAAGACGACGCTTTTCGGAGTCCGATTCTATTTCAGAATTTTTGCGCTATTAGCAAGCATTTGTGTGTATAATTTTGACAGAGATTCGTCGTTTCTAAAAATATTTTAAAATTCAGCAAAGAAAAATTCACATAACATGGCTTTTTCTTAAATTATTCATTATGTTTTAACAATTCTAGGTACTAAAGAACTGGAGTTACATATAATTTAACAACTTTTTGGCATATAGCTCTAATGTTTCAACTCATTTCGACCTCATGTGACTTATCTAAACTCACTTTTTATATTGACCTAGGTGCTTAGTTTCTGAGTGAAGTCTACAACGATTCACTCAAAACTCAGCTCCCACACGTGCTTTCCAGGTTCGCTTAAATTTAGCAGAAATTTCTCTCATCTTGTGAAATTTACTGTCATGGAATTCCTTCCCACCAAAACCAAGATTATTTCTACCAACTTTTTCTAACTTTAAAAAGTGCCATATCACTAGTGAAAACAGCGGAAACAGGTTTTGTAAAATTAATGTCATCCTATAGATACGACCAGAAATTCCACATAAAATTTCAACACATTTATACTCTGATTTTCAAAACGTCCATTAGTTTACGAAGTTTTGACAGTTCATTAAATTTGCATGAAATTTTGATAATCCAATTATCACTCGATTTGAAAACTAATCTATAAACAATACTAGTCTAGAATAAATATTTCGCTTTGATGCTGCTAGATCAGGATTAATAGTGGCCTAATCCGGACTTTTAATCTCAAATAAATCCTCATTTTTCATATATCTGTTCCTGTATCGATTATATTTTAATCTTGCTATTGTTATATTCAATTGAAATTATCTTTAAAGCAATCCAAAATATCTTTTCTAGGCCAGATTAATAATAGCTTATTTCAGACATTTTCAGTCCATAAATCTCAAATCCACTTTCACATCTTTGTCTGTATCGATTTCTATCGAATCACATGACAGCAGCGCGATTTTACCGCATCCATCAAATTTATTGCCGAGGCAAATTGAAGCGACGCCACGACACGGCGCAAAACAAAAATGCCTTTCCGCCATATTTTATCGTACATTTTTCAAGCTTTCAGACATTTGTCTTTGTTTTGCAAGCTTTTTCCAGAGTATTATTTTAAGTTTGTTTCTCGATCTGAAAATCTTAAGAAGCTTAGCTAATCTGATTTTTTAAATATTCGATTGAAGTCCTTGAGGATCATTTTTGCTACTTCTTAAGAGAAGTTCGCGCCATTTAAAAGTATGTCATACGCTTGAAGTACAATGTTATCATTACCTGTCGTTTGCAAAGTAGTTCTTACTTCAAGCCAGTATCCGATTTCATTCGACTGATTTTTGCTGTCCTCATCGCGTTCTCTGATCTTCATCTTCACATTGGTGTAGTGTTCTCAAAGGAACCTCGATTTTCAGCTCGAAAAGCGTGAAGCGCCCTTCTTTTTCGCTAAAATCTCCCAGTTTTCCTGCTCTTTTCTTCGGAAAATCGAAAATTTGTTCCTGGTTTTGTTTGTAGAACCCTTTTGAATTCGATATTTCTGGTTTCAGCTAGAGTTTACTTTGTTTTAAAATTTTTCCTTCTTCTTTATCAAAGCTGATCTTCATTCATTAAAATCACATATATTTCAGGATAGTTCAAGAGTTGAGTATATTTCAATTTTCTTGGTTCTACTTGGATTGTTATTGCGTGAAGATCAGTTTATCTTATTCAAAATCCTCGTTCATGACTAATCAAACCTCTTGCTTTATCATGCTGTTCTTTCATCATTACATCATCCTCTAAATCTCTTTCTCTGCTTTCTTTTACTACCTCTTTATCCCGTTATCTCTAAGCCACATAAATCCATCAAATTCCTTTGAGAAAAAGCGTGTGCGAAATCGCATTTTGACGCGAATTTTTGTTCGACGAAGTGGCTGCTTCGTAGGCAATTTTTACACAGCTATTTGATGGATTTCCCCTTCTCTCATAAATTTTATCCGTCTTTTTCTTTGATCCTCTAAATTTTTAATACTATTTCTCTATTTTATACCTTTGAATCTCTTAATGACCTGTGATATTTCTCTAATCTTTTATATCTCTTTTTCCTTTATATTTCCCTTTAGAGATTTTTTCTTCTTTGAACTATCCGGTCTCTACATTTTCTACAACTCTCAAAATTATGAACTTTTTCAAAAGTTTCTTTCAATTAAATATATTTCAAAAATATCTGTATGTCTTCATCATTTAAATCTAGTCTAATCAAGTTCAACTTGCACTAGAGAAGATAAATTCCAAACTTATTTAATTCTCTAAAAGACTATAGTGATTTTACGTCTAGCGATCATTTCAAGTTCACTGTCGCTATTTAATGGCTCTCTCGCTTTTATGGAATCTTTTAATAGCCCATTAAAATTGAAGCTTCATTATTAACATGCTACCTTAATAATAAGAATTCCAACTCATTAAATCTGAAGTTTATTTTTATTGACCTTCTTGAATAGATCACTTTAATTTAATTGTAATTCTGTTTGATCTATTATGAATGCTCAAATTTTTATCACAATTGAGTTTGGATATTTTTCCTATTCAAAGAGATTTAAATATTCCATTGCATAAGTTTCATAACTCATCATATTTAATTTTAACTCTGAAAACTAGTCTCGTAACAGCTTTGATTTTTAAAAATTTCCCAAAGTTTACGAAATTTAGGTCACTTTAGGTACTCTCATTCTAGCCAGCCTATTAGCAATCCGTTTATCAATATTCACTCCATTTCTCCAGGACTTTATAATCTCTTTTCCCGGCTTTTTATCATTTTATCAATTTATCAACTTTTCGCCGTTTCCTCCGCATAAATAATTTCCACGCCACTCATATTTGTCGCCACATTTTGAAAATATTTATCACTCTAATCCGCGCTTTCTTAATTTCACATATACGCTCAGATCGATAGTGATAATTAAATAATGATAATTTGATAATTCCATTAGCCTGTTTTCCTATTCCATGTTTTACCATTGGTGGAAACTTTAAAAGGTAGTCTTATCAAAAAAGTCCAAACATTCGCAACTCCCATTCCGAGTTTTGCATGTCAATTGTATGACGCAAAATTTGAGTGCGAAGTACGAAGGCTACAATTTTTTCTTATTGCTAATGCACTTTATCGAATATTTCTCCGTTTTCTAGCCTAAAATTTATTAATTAAAAAAACTCGATCTTTCGATATTCCTACTAAAATGAATCATTCTTGAAAACCTTCGAATTTTTCATTGATGATAAATTTCGTAAAAAAATTAAAGGGTTACCTTTGATAAGACGAAAAATTTCGAATTTTTAGATCACCCAGAACATTGGGATGACTCCAAAACCACGTATTTTACTAATCACTTCGAATGCGGGTTCGTTGTTTGAAAAGGACTGTCGGTTGCATGTTGGTTGGCTGCAAACTATCGAGGAGCGAGTTCATGCCGAAAATGTCGACATGCTCATATTGCACACTCAGGAAACGGGCGGAAAAAAGTAAAAAAAATCCAATAAATATCGATTTCTAGATAGCGAAAATCAATAATGAGCGATTTTCCAGATTCGAAGAGTGCTCCTACCAGGTTCCTATAATAGTGGATCAACTCCGTAACCGCTTGAACGAGTTTCAAATAATCCGCGCCTGGGCGGACATCGAATACGAGTCGGAGGACTATACGGTGAGGTCGCTTTAGTCTATGTAGTGGTAAAGAGTTAATTCTTAACTGGTTGCTATAAGATCAAGTCAACCTTGATTTGGTTTTTCCCAGAAAAATATTGCTATTATTTTACAAAAATTTAGGCCCTTGGAGTTTACGTGTTTATAAAGGAGTCTGCCGCAAAATACATTGAGCAGTACAATTTCCATACTAATCGATTTGAGGCTTTAAATAGAGGTAGAATTTTGTTTAAATCAATAAAATATCGCTTTTTTCAGGGTTCTCCTTGACACTATCTAATTTCGAGAAGAATCCTTACCTGATCAAGTATAAATTTCCCAAGGAGTTTTGGCCGGCGATTAAATGGGGCAGGAAAGGCTACATGCACACGCGATGGCGGATCTCTAATCGGTAAAAGCGACAAATAAACAAATTGGTGGACGTTGCTGACTTCCTCCATTTTTAAATTTATATTTTTACTACTATGTAGATTTCTAAAAATAACGCTTCTTTTGAATAGCTATGCCTTCTAAGTGTTCTAGATGATATTGGATTTCTGAAATGCAATATTTAAATGACGTAGTGAAAGCATAACATTTGGATTTCAGGATTATCGATTTCGTGAACGCTCATTTGTTCCATGACGAGTCGAATTTGGCATTGATACATGAGGTAAAAATTGATAATTAAGACAAAAAACCTAAAATAGAAAACTAAATTAATTAAAGCATCCTAGTATAAACATAGTAAAGCTTTAAAAAACAAGAAAAATGAAATATAACATTTAGAACCCCATGCAATATTCGGAGAACCGCAAACGAGCGATGGACTTCATCATTCAGCGATTGACAGAGTTTGCCAACGGCCACAAGGAGCATTTGTTCATTTTCGGCGACCTCAACTTCCGACTCGACTCCACGTCTTTTCTCAATGTAAAGTTTCTAGGCTGCTCCCATCCGCCCACTTTTCCATAAATTCGAGCTATCATTCATTTCTTGTATAGCAAAACTCGTCAATTTGGGATTGCATTCTTTAAGAGTTCGAAAAAAATCTTAAAACTTATCAAATAACCTCATATCATCCAACCCATACAAATTATATATTTTGAACACGAAGACTATGTGTTAAGAGATTCTATGAGACTTTTGTTGTCCTGAAAAAAAAATAAAACCTATTTATTTCATCTATTTTGAGCGGATAACAGCCAAAACCGAGCCGCACCCCCTGGACGACGAGGATGAGAGTCGAGGGTCGACTGACCATCTGCAGGTCAATGGAAGCAACTGTACTAACGATAATTTGAGGTTGCATATCATTAAATTATTTATCTTATAGGCTGCATGCTGACTATTAAATTAATGTTAAACAAGATTAACAATGTTAGAAACCATTATTGAAGCTAACTCGAAGTTTCAAAAATAATTTTTAGGAGGACGGTATCCGCAATCGAATTCAGAAGGGGCAGCAATGATAGTCAGAATTCGTAAGTTTGAAATTATTTTAACTATATCGAACGAAGCTGAGAACGTATTATTGATGACTTCAACTATCTTATCCTCAGAAAATTTGAGATGTCTGAATTGAACATTAGTTTTACACGCATATTGCTAAGCAGTAACATTCGAACAAGTTTAATGTTGTTATCTGATCAGATTTAAAACATGCAAATTCAGCTGCGTGCTACGAGTCGAGAAGAAGAAATTCGATTATTTCAATCAGAAGAAGCTGCTGGATGACTGGGAGTCTTACCTGGATGATGACAAAGAGGCAAAGAATTTCCCTTTGAATGAGTTGCCCATCTCTTTTCCACCGACGTAAGTCCTAAAAATATTCAAAATGCTGATCAGGGGCGTGCGAAAATTTCCGTTTCCGTTTCCAAAAATCTCAAAACCCATTTCCACACACCCCTGATGCTGATCTTTCATTGTTTAAATTATAATTTTGAAAGATACCCTGCTACACCGTTTTGAGATATATCGAGGTTGATCTTCATTATTTATATTTGAAATTTTGGCTCTATTATTATTATTATATCCAAACCAAAATTTAGTAAAAACAATTCTTCTGTTGTATCGACCAAATTGAAGTGACGGCTCGTGTGTTAAAAAATGCGCGTATATTGCGCATCACGACTATGCGCAAAGCGGGAGAGGCTAGAGTGCAGAGAAAGGAGAGTTAGCGGGAGACAATAGAAAAGGCGGTACGCAATTTTCTCTGCCTCTCTCGTCTTTTCTCCTTGTTTTTCAACGCGCGATCTGTCACTTCGTTTGACCAGAACAATAACACCATGATGGTCGTTGAAAGATCGAAAATCTTTCAGCTACCCCTGGTCGGAGGACCCAGAGGAGTCGGAGGTTCTGATGAAAACGCGAGCTCCGGCGTGGTGCGATCGAGTTCTGATGAACGATGACGCGTATGCTCTCGTCTCTGATAGCTGTCCCAAATATTCCTCCTTCGGACAGAGCGTCTGTACTGGAGATCATAAGGTTGGAAGTTTTCGAACTTTTAGATGTTTTTAAATTTCCTATATTTTCAAAATATACAACTCATGTTGCTTCAATATGGTATTTCATTCAAGCAATACCTTGCTTATAACATTATTTTGCAAGTTATTTTATTTCCTCTTATATTCTGATCCTTTAAAATTCAAATTAATCGTGTATGTTGTAAAATTTTCTTTATTTGAAAGAATTCAAATGACTTGAATTCTCTGCGCGCTCAGATGGTGTAAGAATATCGTATTTTAACAAAACTAATTAGCTTACATTTTTAATTTCAGCCCGTAGCATTATCCTTCGAGATGCCTCGTTAGAACCCATGCAAAAGCGCTGAAAACTCTGATGAATGGACCAAGTTCGACAAAATAAACCAATTTCTACAACAAATGAACAATCTAAAGTAGAGTATTTATTATTATCATCACAATTTAATTAATGCCGTAATTCTAAAGTATAGGCAAGAGTAGCAAATTAGACTACAAATGACCTGATATGTTATAGGATTGACGGTTAAAAATATCCAAGAAGTTTTCATTACAATTAAAATTTGGATAAGATATGAGATAATTAACCTTGTAATTGCGATGATAATTAAGATTAGTATCCGGCTAGCTCATTTTAAAATATTTAATTGGTCAATTAAGTCCGGTGATTATCTAGTTAATTAAGTAATAATTACCATTTTTAAATTGATATTTTTGATATAATATTGTTATCGCTTGTCTCATACCAAGTTCATACGGATATGTCTTCATTTTTTCTTCTAAATTTCTTGAACAAATTCAGCATACCTGTGATTTTATAGAGTTTTACTGGAAAATATCGCGTTTTTGTTGAGTTATTCTTGATTTAAAATGAATTGAATAAAAACGAGCTTTCCCTGACTTGCAACTATACCGCACATTTCAATTCATTTGGTGTCGAGATATAAAGAAATTGCTTGAAAATATGACATTGACCTGGGAGATTTTCATATGTTTCGGAACATTTTACGACAATTTAAGCTCTCTACAAAATTAATCTTTTAATTTCTTTCTTGAATAAATGTTATTCAGAACTTTTATGGAATCTCACTTTAACACAATTTTGATTTTCTTTAAATTCCAAAATTATTATTCATATTGAAGTTCTTGTTGAAATAAAGATTTATTTTGAACTTTCAAGCTAAGCGATTAAAAAACTAATATCTAATTAACATTAACGATTTTGTCGAAGATTTACTGTTTGCTGGTGAAATCATTATGGCTTTTCTCCTTTTCTCCATTTTTCCAAATAACTCTGTCCGAAGTTCTTTCGAACAAATTAGCATAATGATTGGAGGTACGCAAGTATTGAGCTCAATAGAAAATGATACCTAAAAATTGACATATTTATGTTCATTTAATATAACTCATACCAAAATCATAGCTATCCCCAGCAAAAAGCTATCTTCATAAACATAGTCCATAATGAATCTGCTGGTCAAAGTAATGTTCATCATAAATTGGCAAATAATGATGTATAAAATATACAATAGAAGCCCCTGAAATATTAAAAAAAAATTTTAAATGTCAAAAATAAATACCTTCTCCTTATCCTTGACGATGATATCCTTCCTTCTCTTATCGGTCAACGTGGTGGAGAAGAATATAATTTCCATGGTTAAGAATATCCAACTCAGGATTATCAACGGCAGTCGGTTTAGCTGTAAGTTCTCACGATTCGTTTATTTAAATTAAATTAATATTTATAAATTATTTAAAACAAGCGATTAATAAGAACTTACAAAATCTGACCACTTGCTGATTCGATCGAATTGGATCGTTTCATCTGGGAATACCTAAAATTGAAAATGACGATTCTGTTAATCTCCTCCAGTCTAAATCAAACGCAGCCGTAAAAAATCGATTCTAGAACTCAATTATTAAAGATATTAGGAAAGATACCCAAAAGTGGTGCTCATAATGAATCATAAGTTATTTTACTATGTCATAACTTTATAGGCGTATAGATTTATTACCTTGATGAAAATAGTACTGAACATGTTGTAGAAATAAGCAGCGTTAGGAATTATCCATTGAACAGTGATAATTATTATTAGATTTCGTTTTTCCCAGAGCTAAAATTAATTTTATTTAAGTTTCGGAAATTTCCAAATTTCATTGGTTAATCATTACATTTATAAACATTTCTGATAGTAAAGTGCTAGTTTCATTAACTAAGCTTCAGAAAATTCATTTGGGTAGTCATTCTTCCATTTTAAGTTCATTTATTAAAAAATAAATTTGCATACCTTATTCAAAAATCCCGACTCTCTGACAATAGTGTACTTATTTAGAACTATCATTAGATTTCCGATGATATGTATCAAAAGTAAGGTTGGCATGAGATATTTGCAAAATCTCAGCAGTAAAATTATCGATCTATCAAATCTACAGATGGAACAAAATAGTTCCCTCAAAAAATAGTGCACGAAAATGTTCACGATGTCACCGATACCTAAAAATAAAAAAACATCGTTTTTAATTAAATCGTCCTCAATTGGAAGTATCCTCATATTTGGGACTTCTATATGGAATATAAAATAGAATTCCTGAGTCCTTTATTAAAAATATTATAATTTATATTTTTCCTCAGCTGGATAGCGTGAACATTATGTATATTTATTTTCATTAACATTGAATTTTCTGAAACCTACCCGTCGAGCAGAAAACCATATAAAATGCGTTATGCAACTTTGCATTTCTTGAGGTCAGAATCCTCCAGATGACAATGACATACAAAACAAGACATAAGAACTCGAACACAATTTGGATGTCGAAGATGATATAGGGTGATCTGGAGAGGAACATTACTTGTCTGCAAATAGGATGTTTCGGGAAATAACCTCAAATGCACATTCAAATAGATAATTTAGTGATCGGAATTGCGACTTTTGCAAATATATGGAAATAAATTCTAAAAAATAGTAAGGAATGTTTAAAAATTCATATAAAAATAAATATAATCAAAATCATAACAATATAATATCTAACAAAATAATATGGTAATAATAAACACCCAAATATCGTGAATGATATATCCTCTATCACAAAACACTTTGTAATCAAAGAAATATAGGTGAAACTCATAATCACAATGACATAAAGGAATAAACAAATAAGAATTCATATATGGCAATAACATGAATCCACATCTCGTGAATGATATCTCCCATATCAAAAAATGCCAGTAATATGATAATCTGATATCTACTCTAGATGAATCGTCCTGTTTATGCACAAATTAGCCCCCACTCACGTATCCTTGGAAACTTCGAATTAATTAAATCAATCATCCCTATATCCGGACCATAAATCATATTTTGCATTGTAAAATAATATTAATGGTCATAGATTGTATGATTATATATGGAGGTGTAAATATAGCGTTTAAGTTTCAAGCATGCTGTGATCAGATCACCCATTGAAATGTTAAATTTACACGATTTCATGCCAAAATGCTAAGAATTTATTTACTCCCCCAAGCGATGGGTAATTGTTTAGAAATATTGATTTCTCGTGAGGACGTTAGCTTTTTCTTTTGCTTCTGAATCCAGATCATGTTAAGCAAGTCGTTCCGAATTTCTTGGGATAAAGTTAGAAGTAGAAAAGGCGGAGCGCAGTTTAGCAATTCTGATAACCAGAATATCTAAAAATATAAATAATTAGTTTGTTTAATTATTATATTATAACTTATTGAAATGACTTAACTGAAGTGGAATTATGGATAATTCGTGTCATTTCGCTACGTTAAAGTTTGAACTTACTTGCTCAACAATAAAACCATCAAGCCTAACATCTCCGATAATAAAAAGAGCGATTATTCTTCCAACCTGAGAGATGCACATTAACAAATATGAGACTGTTATATAGCAAGTATAATAGACCAGTCTCTAAAAATATCATCATCTTAAATATAATAACTAAATGAACACACCAATTCATTTCGTTTAAATTTGAACCCTGTCTTCCTTAGATTCAATATCGTCATGATATTAAAGGTCGCGTCTAAGATACAGAAACCGAATGTAGAAACAACGAATACAATTCGGTTTATCTGATTTATTCATATTTGAAATTATGATATCTTAAACCCACCAATTCACACCAGGCATCTAATTTTAAGAAAGTGACCGAACCGTCTGGGTTGGGTTTGGTATAAAAGTTCGATGCGAAAGCGTACAGAAAAACTACTGAAGAAAATATCCATTGAAACATGCAAATTCTGATGACTCTTTTATTGTTCCAGGCCTGCAAATAGTATCTTTCAAATTATTATTAGCTTCATGAGATTAAACTAAATCGCATATTTAATGTTATATGATATGAATTTACAAAGCATACATAATATTCAATGAATATTGGATTCTATAATTCTATTACAGTTTAAATATTATGATATCTACGATTTACCTGAGACTGTAAAGACGGATTTCTGATTGAAGTAAATCGATTAAATGATAAAAACGCGTTTCCAATCATATGCGTGTAAGCGGTAACGGATGATAAATATAATGCGAATTGTCCTAACCATGCTTGATTTGGGTATAATTTAGTGTCTAAAGTTAGATGTTCCCTTTTATAGTATTGAGCGTATATGGCAATAATATCACTGATCCCTAAAATGTTTTGGCTCATTAAATATTCTTCGTAACAATATTTTTGCTCAATTACTTGAGAAGTGAATTACGAAAGTTATTTTTCTCTGAAACCTAGCTTGCCTGTACTGAGGAATATTGCGTAAAACGGTCCCTTCAAATGTTTATTCTTCGTAGTGAAGAGTCGAAATATGATCATCAGATAGATTAGGCAGGTAAAAATATCAATCCAAATCAATACCTCGAATTTTAAACCATCTCTAGTAGAAAGCTTCATGTTGAATATTAATGTGCACGATATATAATGCTAATTAACTGAGAATGTTTAGTTGCGAAAATTGCGAACTCTAATGAATCGCAATGGGGAGTTACGTAATTTTCAGGTAAAAGGGCGTATCGAGTTAAGGTTAATTTTAATTAGTGAATTTATTAAAACATGCGCAATACTTTTAACTTCGGTCTCAAGATAACGAACATTAGAGATAATTTACCACTGAGTAATGGAGAAAAATCATGTTAATATAGAGATTTGCATCATAGGTAGCATTGTTTAAACTCCCAAAGGTGAGAAGGACCAAACAGACTTATTGTTAGACCAAAACATAATCGCTTGATGTTTGATGAAACCTAATTTCATTATTATTATTATCATCGTTGTTCACCTCAACCTTTTCCATAAAACTACTTGTTTCAAAATAAATCATAATATATTGACAAAGAATTATTTCTGATATTGATGTGAATCTAACACCAAATTATAATTTAGAAAAAAAAACTAATACGTATCAAAATATTTCACGTAATATTCGCAGGATTCAAACTTATTCTCCTAAGGTCCTTCGAGTCAGGAACCTTACTATCCAAAATAATTAAATTTCAATGATCCCCCCACTGATAACAAAAAATCGATTAATCGAAACTTTTCTGATTATGTTCCAAAATATTGCATAATACATTTAATGAATCCAATTTTACTCTTCTGATGTTCTTCGGTCCAATTAATCTTCGTTGTTCACAGAAAAATCATACCTAAGACTATTGAAATACTTTTCAACATATAGCATAATACCATATCAGTTTAATTTATTTTATCATGTTTAATTCTACTAATCAAAGTTCTATTGATAAAATAGTTCGAGTTATCGTAAAATCCAAAATAGAAGTCCACTCCCCAAAATTTCCAAACTACCCATTACCCAACTCAAATCATCCCAGAAAGTGTTTTATAGTGTTTTTAGAGTGCATAGAGCGAATTTAGTTTTGATTTAGAGTGATTGCTATCATTAGATAAGAAGCTATGATGGTTTGAAAATTTGGGGATCAAAAAATAGAAGTCCATGGATTTCTATGTTAGATTTTGTGGCATATCTTCCCAGGAAACTATTTACTCGAATTGATGTATTTCTTGTGGGCTGTCAAATAACACAATTCTGGTCTATCTGAGCGCATCCGAAAGATCTTATGCATTTGAAATTGACCCGTATTTAAGACCTCTAGTTGTTCCTTGGTGTTAAAGAATACCCTTCCAGAACCAGCTGAAACATCTTATTTGATAACTCATGAATTTGAGTTTCTTGCATGAAATACTGAATCATCAAACTGTTTTCTAGGTCGTTACGTCGATATCTATGAACTCATTTGTTCGACGTCATGGAATTTTGGTTAAGAAATTGTGTAAGTTTCAAAGATTTTTTAAAAATAGTTTTACCAATTGAATGAAAGCAATATTGAATTTGGGTGATTAATATGAGAGTTATTAAATAAAAAAATGTTACATTTTAAAATATGAGGCATCTTACTTTATGTCACTCTAAAATTTTATGTTACATAACTTTGGAAATATTTTAAATTGTTGAATTATATTCAATGCTCGCGCTCTACGTGAACTTTACAAAACCAAATATTTTTCTTCGGCCAAATAAAAATATGGTAATAAAGTTACTCATATTTTGACGACAAAACCTGAATGGTATTTTAGTTTTTCATCTTGTGCGCGCCTATACAAGTCATATAAGCCGCAAAGAAATAAAGAATTTCTGATCTGTTTCGAATTTAGGTTCAACTTATAGTGGACAAATTTTATTGCCGAAAACTTCTATATTTGTCAAGTTTTGGTGGGCAAATTAATAATAAACTTTCCGTCTATGTGATGCAACTTGAATAAATTATTCAGGCCGAATAAAAAATCGTCTTTAATCTATTTTATAGTAGCTCTATATATCGATATAATTAGAATATTTAGAAAATTCGCAATGTGATGAAATAGCACGTAATATTAGGATAGGATAGGAAGAGACAGAAAATTTCACCCATCATATTATTTACAAGTTG
Organism: Diploscapter coronatus; assembly: GCA_964036155.1. Taxonomy (NCBI): domain Eukaryota; kingdom Metazoa; phylum Nematoda; class Chromadorea; order Rhabditida; family Rhabditidae; genus Diploscapter; species Diploscapter coronatus. Next base: position 47,931,868 of record OZ038422.1, on the reverse strand, counting down.
CGATCTTTCAAGCTACCATATATATATATATACTTCTCTATCCAAAATCAATATATGGTCATATTCGTGCATATTTAAGGAGTATAGGTCGTTGTCCACCAAAGCAAGATTTAATATATTTTTAGCATAGATGGATTGAAATTTGTAAAAAATGAAAGAAAATTGATAAAAATAGGGATAGAAGTAGCTCAAAAATTCATAATATTATAGTATACGAATAGAATTTGTACATTTTTGGATAGTAATTTTAAATCAAGCTAATCGTTATTGTTATAATGAAAATTTTCAAATATATTTAACCGGTTATATTCCCTATCCTACCCTAGCTCCCTTACTTTATCCCTTACTCTACTCTAGCTTACCTGTTCCACCTTTGTCTAGATCTTGAATTTGCAACTTCACTACCTCATACATCTCATAATTTACATGCGCTACTTTTGCCTAATCATAGATTGCACTACTTTATTCATACAAATATGGAAAACATAAAATGGACAAATTCTCGGCCTTTGCTTTTTGTGATGGTTTTTGAATAAAGTGCACGAGTGATTTTGGTAGATACCGACGTAGTTTGATGGATAAAGACCGCTCTCCATATTTAAGCACACTAAACTGACGATGTCATAATAATCCTGTATGCATGTTTTTGGGAAAGGTCACATCCCTTTTGGATAGCCCTGCTAAGAAGCGTCTCCCTTTATTTCTATATTTCAACAACCACTTTGAAGATTTCGTCTTATACATATACATACCTTTTTTTATAATAATGGCTCAAATAATTACCTCCGCTAAAACGATGAAATATTTGGCCTTATCTTTGAATTTTTGAAGGAAGCTCATCTATCAAACTAAACTTTCAAAATATCTTTATTTTAACAAAGGAAATAAAGCCATGTGCCATCGTTGTAACTTTGAAAAAATTAGCCCCACCCCTTATCGATTTTTCCTTTTTAAAATAAACTAATAAAGAATTCTGAAAAGTTTCAACTTTTTGAGTTTACTGGACCTTTGACTTTTTATTTCAAAGCTCAAATATAGTTTTATGGTTGCGTCTTATTACCTATGAATGTCGATATATTTTTTGCTCCATGCAAAAAGAGACAGAAAACACGAAATATAACTACCTTTTATGAGAAAGAGTCAGACAAAACGAGATATAAAGAAATTTCTATAGAGAGAAGATGCAGAAAAGAGCGAGAGATAGAGGACCTATAAGAGGAGAGGGGAACAGACAAAAACGATGAGTCTTTGCGCAATAAGTCTTGGAAGATCTCATTCATGGATGCCGAACTCGGCAAATTTGCGACTTTTTTCCCGCTGACCAAATTTGCCGGATCAAAAATTCCCATTTTGGGGTGTTTGAATTGCAAAAATCATGTGATTTCGTCCAGAAAGCTTACCTGGAATTTGATATAGCTTGTTTAGATTTAGGGGACACCATTTTGGTGCATTTATTTTGAACTATGCTTTCTGTTGAATGTTAGAAATTTTCGTGCATCGCCTCTTAGAATTTTTGGAAAATAATATTTCTAAATCATTTTTAAAACTTGGCATTGCTTTGAAAATAATAAGGTTCGGGTTTTTCACGATTATCAAAATCTGGAAGAATTTTTATTTTGTAATCGCTAAGCTTTCCCATAATCTTAGATTAGCCCTTCTTTAACAGCTCATCTCGTCATCAAAATAAAACCCAAGATTTTGAATTTAAAAGAATAAATAATTGTAGAATTGTAATAATTATGAATTGGAAAAATTTTGTCAAAATTCCAACTCTTTTCAACATTTCTCAAAATATTTTGCAAACTAATATTCGAGAATTTCGGAGAATCATATTTTTTCTCAAAGTTAATAATTTTTCTGCCCTGGGAAGAATATGAATTTGTCATTTCCAATAAGTACTTTTTCATATGTGATTTTCGAAAACATTTTTGATTATTTTTCAGGAAAAAATTCAGACTCATTTACTCTGGCAATAATTTAAACTGTTAATGAATATATTCAAGTTCGATTTTTAGTGCCTAAATATTTAATGACTGTTTTCTTCTAATTGCCCCACATGATTTTCTAACAAAGACTAAAGCGTTCTGAAGTATCTCAGGGATGAAAAATTAATCCTTTTGAATTGATGAAATAATGGACTTCTGATTTCTTTCTGGCAAAGCTTTGACTTCACAAAATTTTCAGAAAATCCCACCCGAAATGAGAAATTTCGTATGCTTAATCCAGTAATATTTTGCCCTCTCTTCAGGATTTACCAGGAAAATGGTTCAATACCTTGCAAACAATCGTCATCTTAAGCCTACTTCATACGAAATTAGTAATATTTCGTTTACACTCTGATATACATGGCATATTCGTTTAACTTTTAAACTAAATAAATAACCAGGAATGCCTACAGGTTCAGGAAAATCGTACCTGTACCTTTATTGAATCGGCAATTTGTAAAAGACGTAATGGCGAAGCGCAATAGAATTGATGGCAACTTGGGTTGGTAACACGTACCCATGAGGGAAATAGTATAGGGTAAGAGTAGGGCAGGGTCTTGTAGGGCTTCTTTTTCCATACTTTCTTTTAATGACTGCACGGCTATATTTTACCTTTCCAAGCTTCCATCAATTTCTATTATGTTTCGTCATTACGCTATTACGTCAAATACAGGCTTCCGTCTTTCTGCGTAGCTATGACAAAGTTTTGTACATGCAACTTACCTATAGGTATCATCATTTCCGTGTAATAACCTAAAAATTAAGTAATTGACCATTTCTGGCGTTTGTCCTAATCTAAGTCTGACATTTTAGGGCACGTCTGGGGTCGATATTTTTATTGACAATCCAATTTCCTGCCTACCTACCTCTATTTTGTCAATTGCGTAATTGCCTAGATTCTTCCATTGAGTTTGAAGCCCATTCTTCCGGAATTTCTTCGACTTAAATTTAGTCGGGACAGATTCAAGAACGCTCCCTGAAACCTTATACGCTCATTTGTGGGAGACCATTCATTTGCCCTAGACATTGGAGTTTGTCTTATGCATTTTAGACTTCATAAATAAGGCCCATTGAAAATAAAGCCAAATTTCGATCAATTACGTTTCAAACTGCATAGGTTCCAATTTATATCTTCACTCGCCTGGTTTTATGTGCCTGAAGAGAATTCAAATACTATCAAATAGCTTTAATCCTTCGTACATTTACAAATAAATCTAGCTGATTATCATTTTTATAGGTTTCAAAATTTTTCTCGATCTAATTGCATTTCAATCATATTAGTGGTGAAACTTTATAGGTCGAATCTATAAAAACGATCAATAAAAATATCGATTTATTAATTTTCCATTTTTCCAGAAAATGTTGGGTCCCACGACGAGCAGCAGTAAGGGCTTCGGCCCGATCGACCTGTGCTTCGTTCTGATCGTCCTCATCGCCATTTTGGGCGAATCCGATGCGATGCAAGTGCTCTACAGGAATAATAAAGGTTGGACTAGATCTTAACTTCGAACTTTAATAGTCGAATTTCAGAAACCGGCCCCCTACCAGAATTCGACAATATCAAAGCGAAGTCCGACGATACGCATAAGCCCTTAGATGAAGTTAACGAGTAAGTTCTGGTCTGATCTTGACCTTCAAAATATCATTTGAATGATAAACTTTCGCCATTTTTAACATTTTAAATTTGAAAATTTTAGACGGACCTCTTATAACCTGGGCGATAGATACTTGAACGATTACGATGCAACAGCTTTGGCTCGGCCCTTCATATACCCGGCGGAGAAGCGAGCGATGATGCGACTCGGAAAGCGCTCTCCATTCAGACTCGGAAAACGTGCCCTAATGCGACTGGGGTAAAAGTTACAGTAATCTTCGATTTGTGATTCCCCCCAAACAATCTCACTAAATACTCGCTTCCCAATCATCATAAATGCTATTTTCAATAATTTTAAACATTCGTATTCCAAGCAAATATTAAGTCGAAAATTTAGAAATGATAGTTTAGTCAGTTTCCATTACCGATGATAAAATTGTCATATTTCTCATTTCCGATATTCATTTAATGCTAACTTACCATTAAATTGGAAAACAATTGAATTTCGAATTTTTTTCTCGCATTTTTAGATTATTATAATAAATTTGTTACCCTCGCCTCATATAATCATTGAAATTTTCACATGCCGGTTCATCGAATAAACTCTTCTTTTGTCAAATTTTTACGATCAATTGGTAATGACGTAGTTTTCCATCACAAGCTCTCGAAAGTTTTATGCTGAATAAAATTCTATATGTTTATTACTCGAAAAACATTGCATGCGCAGTCGCATAAAGTAGTGAAATTTTGCAGTGAAAATTCGCATTTTATCGTTTTGTTTTTTTTTAATTCCCGAAGGATTAAAACATACTTTAATCTTCATTGTTATATCGAAAATTCTCATACCTATGATATTTAAAGGCAATCAAAAATGAAGAAAATAATCATTTGACAACTTGCTTCGCTCACGTTTTGACGAAATTCTAGGGAGTTGAGCAAAATGGGGAAAAAGAATGCAAATCTGTAAAAATTGACAATTTATGTTAATTTGTGAATAATAAATTGATTGAAACTTCCTCTTTCGTCCTCTCTTGACCTTCTTATAGTGTATATGATCCGAATTTCTTGACAATCTTCAACATGTCTAACAAATATACGACTCTGCACATTACTAGGATCTCATTTTGAGATCTAAAAATTGCGACTGTAGCGTTTATTATTTGTAGGAATACATATTTATTTTTGATAGAATATAATTAAATATTTTTAGGTAAGTTGATCTCATTAGCGAACATAAATTTTGATTTTTCCTCTCCTGAATTAGCATTAATTTTCACTCATTTGTTGTGAGAGTTCCTTGAAAATTTTGAATATGCCAAACCTACCGTTATACGCGCGTTAGTTAGCTCAAGTATTAGACTAACTAATGAGTGGATACAATTAGGTTTGGCCTATGTCAACTTCTTGGCGAGATGCTATGCCTTTTGACTGGTAGACCTTGAAAATAGTGTCTATCTTTGATTCCTCGACATGTTTAATTCAATTTATTTTCGATTTGAACATTATAAAATTCTTTCACGGGAACAATAATATGACTTTTAAGCCACTTGACCTTTCGAATTGCGATCGATATTTAAGATTTCAGCCAAACAAATTTTTAAAAATCGAGATTTAAGAGATTTAGACGTTCTTCTTGCATCCGCTCAACTTTAGTTTGCTTGTCTTCTGAGGCTCATTCTTTATGCAGCATCTGAAAGGGGGTTTAAAATTTTTAAATTAGCATAATATTTCAAAATTACGTGAAGTCATATCCTGACATACAAGCGCTGTTCGTCTGTTCGCATTTGTCCACGCACATATCGAAGCAGGTCGAGTTTTTCATCAGGGACCAGCTGAATGGAATATTTTAATTCAAGAAATTATGCAAATTATTCCGAAAAAATAGAACGGGTATGAATGGTATATTTTAATAAAACTAGAAAGATGAAACTCCTTACTCTTTCATAGTCCTACACTTGGCGTTACTCGATTGACCACTGCAATACTTTTTGCATACCCCGCTGACTACGGCTTCGATCACGAAGAAAGTCGCTAACATGAAAATTAAGCCAAGAAGGAGCTTCTGAAAATATGTTAAGAAAAAATCGAAATAAATCTAAATTTTTCTATTTATAATCGACGTTAAATTGATTGTAAATATCTTGAAACTTGGATAGACATTAATTAGCTTGAAAAGGAAACGTTATTTTATGATCTTCGAGTATTAATTAGAGGTATTATGAAAAAGGGTCGTTATTTATAAATTAAAATAAATTTAAATTACCATATTCCCTGAAGCCACTGGTGGAATTTAGAATATCGAAAATCCATCGAGTTGCGATTTTATACCAAATCGAACCTTTTGTTGGCGATTTTTCATTTTGCAAGTAATAATGGATAGGAGAAGTGTGGGCCCAAAATGAAAACATCGTCGATTGATATTTCAATAAATCGAGAGATTTACGTAAGATCCATTGAATTTGCAGGATATTTGGAGGTGGTGAGCTTCAATTTTGCTCCAGTCTTACTTTTTCCACTCAATAATCGAAAATATTAGGGGGATCGACCATTTTTATTCTTTTATAAAAATCCAAACTCTTTCAGAGGAGCAATGATATTAATATTCTAGCCATTTGAACTCGTAAACTGCGATCATATTTACAAACACACAAATTTTAAATTTAAAGAAAAAATCAAGATTTAAATCATTTAGACGTTCATTTTGCATCCACTCAATTTCAGGTCGCTCGTCTTTTGAGGCGTGTTACCGATGCAGCACCTAGGAAGAATGGATCAACAATTAATACCGTAAAGCCTTTTATAGAAGCTTCTTCTATCTGAAGATCCGCTGTGAAAAGTTATTAAAAATAGAACCCTCCAGGCTTCTATTAAAGCTTTCGTTGTATATTGAACTATAATTCTTACGTTTGGTCATAATCCTTCATGCAAGAGAACAGCAACCTCTGACATTTGTCGTAACACATGTCGTAGCAAGTAGAGTTGCCCATAGCAGACCAGCTGAAATATGCGAACCATTTAATTATTCTAATTTGTCAAATTATAAAACATCTCGAATCGGTAATTTCTAAAGCACACGATATTATGACGCGGGGCATAGAGGAAATATGGAAGAGATAATAATATACGATATCTTTCTCCTTATACAATTTCTTAGTCGTGTATCATGGCATCATGATGTTCTAAGATTTGCAAGTGGCTTCGGTATCGATTCAAATTTGACCTATCATAGCCTTTCCCTTGTATTTAAACTGTGGTGCAAAATGTTACGGACGCCTATAAAATAAGTTTTGAGTTGACGACATGAATTCCAGAACTTCTAATATTTGTAGGATTATTCACCACATTAAATAACACTATTATATCACTTTTCCGGAAAACTCCACTCATTATACAATACACACGGCTGCGATAATCACTTTTTGGCTGGTGCAAGATGTTACGGACGATTCAGTTCGTCAACTGATATATCCCCTATAACTGAACCAATTCAGCTCAAAATTGGCACAATTATTGGAGTATATATCCATAAGATATCCACCAATTTTCAGCCGGATTCGAGTTATAATACGAAAGTTATGAATTTTTTCCACCGAGTGTCTCTTAACTATGGAAAATGGCCTAAAATGTTAAGGAAATGACTGATTGAAATTCTTCAAAAATTCATAACTCCGAATCTAGTCAACAAACCATCGAATTGTTTGCATGTTCTGATAGCCTCATTATCACTCTATGAAAACATGATAATAGTTATTCCTGAAAAAAATCTATAGGAATGCAGGAAGAGATTATCCAAAAATTCTTCAAATTTGCCCTATTTTCTATAGTAAAAACGATGCTTCAGATTTAGATCACTGTTTCTCGGTAGTTATGAAGTTTCTGATTATAATTTTGGTCTCAAAATACTCTCAATTGTTTGTATTTTCAGAATCGATATCATTTTATATGATATCTTCGTCCATTTCTACATTATGAATTTTTGAAGAATTTCAATCAGTCATTTCCTTAACATTTTAGGCCATTTTCCATAGTTAAGAGACACTCGGTGGAAAAAATTCATAACTTTCGTATTATAACTCGAATCCGGCTAAAAATTGGTGGATATCTTATGGATATATACTCCAATAATTGTGCCAATTTTGAGCTGAATTGGTTCAGTTATAGGGGATATATCAATTTATGAACTGAATCGTCCGTAACATTTTGCACCACATAAAAATCGTTTATGATTATTTTGCACAGTTCGTATTTTACGAATTTCCCTGAAAATTGGTACATAGGGGTTTTCGAGGATGCTTGTTCATTATATCAGCATCAGAAATCCTGGCGACGCCGTTTTCATGCTAAAGTCGACCGATTTATAGGCGTCCGTAACATTTTGCACCACAGTTTATTATCGCATAAAGTCAGTGCAATATTATTAATTCCTGAAAAAAAAACGTGGAAACTGACTCTTTTGCAGTTCGGCAATGCGCGTTCCCGGACTGTCCACTGCAGAACTGCGAGCAGACGATCGACTGTGCGTTTTTCGGGGCTGGAGGTGGCCCGAATTGAGAATCAACGACAGAAAATACGATTACCAAAATTGTTAAGCCGAGTAGCTTCTAAAATCATATATATTTTTAATTTACCAATAAAAACGTAGATTGGAAAAGGCGTAAAATCGTAACCTATGAAGTAGCATGAAAGAAGAATTTTCCTCACTTAGCCCTATAAATTTACTTATGGGCTATGACGTTATGAATAGGGACCGGCAGGGTTGACTCCGATCGACTCCGGCCGGACCCTGGTTACAAAGTTACGTCTTTTCCACAATATCATAAAAATTACCATATCTGTATAGTTGAAGCTGGTTGAATATAAACAATCTTTAAAACCATCGGCTTCCGATTTTATACTGATCTCGATCTTTTGTCCGCATTTTCATATCTGCATCCAGAACAATGCGGTTAACTTGCGTGGTTCGATAATAAAAACGATCAAAGTATTCCATTCCAAACCTATCCATTGAATTTGCAGATTATTTTGGAGATTGGAGGTTTGAGTCCAAATTTCACCGATGTATTACTTTTCTATTTATTATTTGCAATGAAAATATTAGGCGTTAATCATTTTATTTAAAAATTGTGTTCTGCTCTTTCACGGGGGCAGTATTATTTAAGCCATTTAGACCTATGAACTGCGATCAAATTCAAATTTAGGATATAAAACGAATGATTTAGACATTTTTCTTGCATCCACTCAACTTTAATTTGTCCGTTTTTGAGGCCGATTTTTAATGCAGAAACTAAAATTGATGAAATTTCATTAAATTCGGGCTTTAAAGTATATTTATGTTGAAGGTTTTACTTTTCATATTATTACTGACTATAAATTTCAATGCAAACTTTAATTTTTATTTCGAATGTGCTTATCAGAAACTCTCAAAACTCAACGAGAGCTCGATTTTAAATTAAATTAGCAATTCTGCGGTCTAGTTTTTAAAACGTAATAACACGTGGCTTCACTTTTGTTACCATCAAAACATTAACGCTCGCATTTTAAGTGAATGATCAGAGTCATTCAAGTCAGAAAATTCCATCATATCCAACTTTAAATCTAGTCTACACTTGATATTCCAAAATTTCATTAAATTTTGAACCAAATTTTATTCATCATTTGAAAATTTGATTACCCAATCTACATAGCTCGTTAATTTTTGAAGTTAACAGACACCAGGCTCATTTTGACGATCTTAAGCACGTCTACTTATCTGCAAATATTGGAGAAATTAAAGTTTTCCGTGCTAAAATTTGATCTTCTTTGTCTTCTGATTCAAATGCTACATTTGCTGTAGTTCATAACGAAAAGTAGGCTGTGTCATTAGTTTATAACTTTTTTTACATAGTCGCTAACAATCAAATCAAAAATATATTTTAAATCTAATAACTTATCACCTAAGTCTTTGAAACATTTATCATTTTAGCGATCTTACAACCGGCCAGAAAATGTTATGCCTAAATGGAAATCTGTCTGATTTAGTCACAATATTAGAGGGCCTACCATGTATGAGTTACTATGAAATAGCTACAATAATATTCCACATACTAATTGACCCTTTGTCGATAATACTAAACTTATTCTTGCTGATTATTATAATTCGATATTCACCACCTATCATGAGGCAGTATAGGTACATAAATCATGTGTTTTCCTTATTATAATTGAAAATTTAGCATATTGCTAGCATTCAATACTGCAACTCAATTAATGTCATCTACTTTGGCATTACTGTTAATTATGAAGTAAGTGATCTCTATCAAATAAAACTTATTTCCTAGATTTCCATTAAAAATCTTATAGCATACATAATTTAGACATTACTCCGGCCCGGATAGTTTCATTTATATTTATTATGGAGTTCTAAAATTCTTAGGGTCATCATTTTGCCACGTCATGTCATATTTATTATTACATCTCTATACTCACGCCACTATAGACTTAACTCTATCATTTGGCTACCGCTATTTATGCCTGAAATATAAAATCTCAACGAATCAGATGATCGGTCTTATAGGTGTTTTGTTATTACCTACCTTAGCTAGTTTCGTGAGTCATAAAATATCTGAATTCGAGCAATTAGCATATTTAGTTATCAGTAGGATTTCTCAATGATAATTATCACGAGGTTGAGCAACATTTTCTCAGGGAGTATCCAGATTATTATATCGGTCCGGCTCTGTTGTCAGGTTTATTGGCTCTTTAACGAAAAAACTAAATGTATAATTTAGGCGATTTGGGTATGAACTTTGGGATGTTATTCTCGACAATTTATATCGCGATATTCATACCGTTATTATGCTATCCCTTGATAATTTACTTTAGGTAATTTTTAAGCCTAAGCAAGATAGGTTTCATGCCCTAGAGAAATATTATGCAGGATATATCCCTAAGATAATAATAAAATTCAAAATTCAGGGCTAAAACCCTAAAAATTGTCACTAAAGCCCAAACTTCGGCCACAATGCAACGAGTTAATCGTGAACTCTTGGTGGCTTTAACCTTGCAAGCGACGTTACCCTCAGTCTACGTTCTATCAGCAATTTCGCTATTATTAGAACAATTAGGGGTAAATTTTTATTCATAATCTAATCTAATCAAGCTATAACTTTAATGTCCTAACTGAAAAGTTGTAACATCGTAACATATGCAACTACATTGTAAGATAATCTCAACCTTAACTCATTCTAGTCTATCTTATTAAGCGTGTTACAATGTTAAAACATTAGTACATCATTCTAAATTATCGTTTTAACTCGTCATCATTTCAGATTTATGATTTACGAATTCTGCACAATCTATCGTTAGAACCAGTAGATACTATAGCGTTTTTCGCACCGATTATCAATCTTTATTTCATTTCGCCGTATAAAAAGAGGGTCAAGAAAATCCGAGATCGGATTTGTATGGGACTAAAACCTACAGATTCTAAGACCGGTGGCGTATCTTCTACATTTGAATATTTTCACAATGATCACGCCTTTACTTAATTTTATTTATGAAATACTTTAGTATATTTTTAGCATATTTCTTTCATTTATTATTATAGTCAAATTTTCTCCCCAGATTTTCCAATAAATTCTCTGAAATCTATAATAAACAATGAAAAATGAAATTGCTATCTTTTTCCTTCAACATTCCGATTTTCTTGATTTCGATTTAAACTTATGACTTGGCACAAAATTTAGTGCAATTCGGCTTTGTTTTCGGGTTTTGTTGTTGTCAAAAAATCTCATCCCTCAGTCCCTCGAGACTTTATTCAACTTGATCTTCACATCCTCAATGTAAAATGTCAGGCTTTTTCAAGCTCGTGACTATCTCTAAACGAATCTACGTCAAATTCTTGTTTCCAGGTAAGGAAAAAGATTATCTAATAATATAAATTCGGAATAGGTTATTTATTAAAATATTTATTTGAGTAAAGGCTGAGATAGGTTGTAGTAGAAGGTAGTAGAAATAGAAGATTACGTTAGATGGTTCTGTGATAGATGCAGTAGGATCCAGCGAGATAGAATGATACTGAGCTTATATAATATTTCACGGACTAATAAATATGTCGGCACGTCTTAGTGAGATGAAAGTTATAATAGTGAGAAATGAAAATCATGGGATTTTAGGACAATATATTAAATATCAATTTTCTAGAAATATCATAAAACATCACTACAATTCTAGTTCTTGAATATATTTTTTTATTTCACAATTCATTATTTAAATTCGTCTCAATTTTGATTTTCTCGTTATGTTTCAATTTAACATTCCATACACAATCCAATGGAAGATCTGATTGGTACTTCACTTGTGCAGGTTAGAAAATCTATCATCACAACTTCTTCAATATGATTTTATCAATACATTTTCGATATTCCCGAAATAGCCTCAAATATTTAGCTCATTAGAGATTTTTTTCGTATATTCTAAGTATGATGCTTGAATGATAGCGTGCTTCAAACTTTCGAAAGCCTAAAGCTGTTTTCGTTTGCGAAATTTGACTAATATCGCCTCCAAAAAGAATTGGACGGAGATTTTTCACGGTCATCTAACCACAGACCAGAAGGGAGGGCGTTCAGAGTTGAGCGCAGAAAAATGTTGGTCCTCAGCATTTGAAAGGACTAAAGTCAAGACGTATAAATGCTAGCATGGTAGTATAGAGAAGTTTTTCAATCTTATTTTTTATTATGGACTAACTTTCTTTGATAGGATAGAGAATTTTATTAAATTAGATAGCTAAAAAGCCGGCATACTAATGCAATTTTATATCTTTAAAGCTTGATAATTTCTTAAACTTAATGTTGATTTATTAGAAACAAAGCCCGATATGAATAAAGTAATTCTCAACCCTTGAGAGCTCATCCTACTTGAAATCAACTTTAACTTCCTTGATATCACATCTCAAACTGACCCATCAAATTTGTGTCATGCTCTAGATTTTCCGCCCCGAAAAAAATCTCGAATTTTATATACCCCAACCAATTTTATGGGCCTACTCTTTATCATGTGTCGAGATTTTTAAAAGTGTTCTTGCAGTCTTAAAAGTTTTATTCTCAAGAGACTCGTTGAGTCAAAAGGCGCATGCGACAATACCCATTCTCTATTCCTCAAGACGACAAAGTTTTGGGTACGTGATTTGAAAACTTTCCGGAAAATTCCATTTCTGTCTAAAGTTTGTAATTTCTCTGAAATTTCTGAAGAAAGTTTCAAAGATTTTTTCTGTTTTAAACCTCAGCGTATCATAGATCTTAGGTATCTCATGAATATTTTATGATCACAGATTTCGTCCATATAATTTCCATTCATACTTTTGGATTACGTTCATGTTTTCGCCCCCTATTTCATCTACGTTTCAAAAATTTTGTAGTTTTACGTGGTTGGGCTATTTTAACCCAAATTTTAACTGGGACGTAACATATCGAATAAAGCTTCCATGTGAACCAAAATATATCTTTGTAGCCAAAGTTAACCCTAACATATTGCGTAAATTTCGATCTCCGGTATCAAAGTATGTACTTACTCCTTCGAAATCAAAATTTTTGGAAATAACTTTCTGAAAAATCAAACCTCATTTTAAAATTTATAAAGATGTTAAACCATTCACATTGTCAAAATGTAGAAGCAGAGATTTTGTTCACCTGGTTTCAAAAATATCGAACTTCTTCATATGTCTTTGAAAATAATTCTCCAATGACCTCGCCCAAATTGTAAAATATCCTAAAATTTCATAAATACCATAAGTTTCAAGAAATTTGAACTTTTCTCGAAGCTTAAAAACATTGATTCTTCTGCTGTCTTTTATATAAATCCCAAAATATCACGAAAAAGCGCCCCTCAAACATTGAAATATTCAGTCACTTTCTAGTTAGCTTTATCTTTTCTCTAAATCTAGTGGATAGTCTTCATAAATCTTGCACATCCTGAATTTGCTATTTTGGCTCCGGGATCAAATTTTAAATCTTCTGAAAATCTCTAGTTTACTCCCTAAAATTGTAGGTTGTTTTACTAATTCAAAAAGTTCGCCCCGAAAATTAGAGACTTGAAAATCTATCATTTTTGCATTTTACTCCCACACCACGGGGATAATTTCCTCCCAAAAATTGCTTCGATGGCTATTTGCTAAAATTCTGCAGGTGAAACTTCCGAGGCGTGAGAAATCGCTAGAAAACACGAAACTAACCAAAGTTTTCTCGGACTCTGAAACTTTGCTACAGGAATTTTCGTCTATCATGAATCATAGAGGAAAAAATTCAGGCCAGGATACTATCTATAAACCTCGAATTTTGATAGATTGAACAATTTTCAGGCTCTTCACAATTTTGTCAAAAATAAATTCAGCTCTAAAATTTCTGCAAAACATAATAGAAAACTCTACTAATTAATTGGTTTTCAGAAATCATATTGACCTTCTCATTAAAATGGTCTGTTTTCAAATCATAAGTTCAAATAAGCAAAACATTAATTAATTTTATAATAAAGCACATATCAAAATCCATCTCTGATTCGGAAATTTCTTTGATAATTTATCGCAATACTTTGATGTTTGATTCGGATTTAGATTTATTTTTGGCCTGTTGCTAAGAATATATTTCAGAAAATGTTGTATGACGACGAAGACTATGAGTTGTTTGTCTCCCCGAGGACCTCCTATTATTCGGCAACACAGGGAGGCGGCTCTCGACATATGATGGTCAACGGAAGCAATCAGAGGTTAATAGAGTTTAGAAGCTTTTGGAAACGTAAATCTAAGTTTCGGAAACTTTTCGAGCATAAAATGATTTTCCTGGAACTCGTGGACTTCGCGCTGAGATCTTCTAATTTCTAGAAAAAGATTATGAATCTGGAACTTTAAAAAAATTCCCAAGATAATAAAAGCTCCAAGTTTCAGAGTAGCAATAAAAATCAAGTGCAGCGACAACGAACTGTATCGAGTATCGCCGGTATATTGTCTACTGGAACCTGGGCATGCGCAAAGATTGCAGGTAAAATGTAAATTATAAGCTCTAGATTAAATTATGAACCATGAATACCGCTTAGCAATAATTATATAGACATATTCTTTGACAAACGATTTCCTAAGACATACCCAGATAATTCAGATAGTTCGAGATGCTGGTCCTGCGAAAATCGACAAAATCGTGATGAACTATATTTTCACAGATATTTCAAACCCCAAGGAAGCTTTCAAGGAACTAAATCAGCTTGAAAATGCTACATTCGAGAATAATTCTGCTCAGAATAAGCCTGGTAGTAATCAAATTATAATTTAAAGAAAGAACTAGCACTATTTTAGTGATCTACAAGAAATACATTGCACTAATGGCCCGGGACGAAATCAAAGTCTCCGTAACTCCTTCCACAAATCTTCAATCTATTCTGAAACAGAGTATTCATTCATAGTTCAATAATTTTTGGCATATTAATATTCTAAATCCCTCGTTTCTAAACTTCAACCTTACTGGTACATCATTATTATGAAATGAAACAATCATGTTCCACTTTTGACTTCCTGTTTATCCAAGTTCCAAAATGCCGCCGACGTGATGACCTTCAGCAGGCCTGTACACTGACGCCAACTCTCGAGAAATTAATATTCACTCTCTGAATATCAAAATCATGCTATTGCGCTAAATTTATAAATTGTATTGTTGTCATTACTTGGCAAAACTACACCGTCATTGAGTATGAATTTATCTAATTTACGTCTATTATACGATTCGATTTAAACCATATTATTATGTTTATCTTTTAACTTAATATATCAGAAATTTGATTTTTCAAGTATTTAAGCTCCTTCTGAGTGCAATTTTCATTAGCTTGATTACAATTCCCGAATTGTAGCGGCTTGATTCCTTTTGATTGTTTGAATTCATTCGTATTTAAGCATGGAATGTCGAAATTCTCATAAAATTGTATTTTCGTGACAGGTCTTTATTACGACCACATTACAGGACAAGTTCTATTAATCATACGATTATAAGTATTTTCTTATCCAAAGAGATATGAAAAGTTGGGATTAACTTTAGCTTAATCCCGAGCATGTGAAAGCGAGATACCACACATTTTATTATGAATGCTGCACATCTTAAAACAATGATTATTAGTCCATGAGTGATACAATTTTATATTATTTAAGATTAGGAAAATTTGGATTATATCTTCAACCTAATCCTTGGATTTCAAAGGATTCTAAATATTCAATTTTATGACTCATAAAGCTAACATCAATATATCCCCCAAAACAAGCATGGCTTTGCATAGTAATTATGAAATTGTTGCAAAATAAGTGGATTATTATTCATTATCACAAGCTTTCGAATAAATAGGTAAAACGTGATATTGGAGCGTAAACATCGTTTCAGCGACAAAAATGCTTACAATTCAGTTTCAGACTATCACTATCATCTTCTATTGTTTTAAAACTAATCCCCGAATTGCCTATTTGGATATTTTTCCTGCTTTACAGTAAGCTTTCTCTTATTCTGGAAGTAACAGGTCTCGGAATTTCCGCCTTATTTTGAAAATGTAAGCCAAAAGTTATCTCCGGTAGAAAAATTCTAATCTCCCCTTAATTTCCTTTCCGCTATTTTATATCCGCTTTTCAACATTTTTCTGCAGTTTCAGTAAAAAATCTCATTTCTAACAGGAAATATTCAACCGCCTGCAAATGCAAGCTATTCACAGAAAAATGTTGGAATTTTGGAGAGCACAGCATTTAAATTAATTGAAAAGATCAGAGTTTACGGTTTTCCAAAATTTGGCACTGTCAAACTAAGAAAATCCAATATAGAAAAACACCTTCCAATTCCTAATATAATAATGAAAATGTTCAGTCTTTAATTTGCATTTTGTATACAGAATATACAACATTTTAAAATAAGCTATCTTTCACAAAGATAGCCTAATTTTAGTATTTTCATTAGAAATTTCCCGAGTCGGTGCCAAACGCCGTGATCAGTGTCCTACAAAATTCGTATCCTCTGATTTTCTGCTATTGTTTGGGGTTCAATATAAAGCACTTTTTCATCTTTTGAACCTTCAAAGCCGTCGGAAATGCCTGGTACTGCATTTCACGTGATTGTGTGCGGCCGAAAAGCCTCGAAAAAGTCGTCGGCCCGGTCCAAGAAACGCTATTTTTCTCGACAGCGGCCTCGAAACATCATCCTAATCGATTAATTTAAGTGCTTTAAGGCACCGGCAAAAATTCGAAAGATTCAAAGAATTATATAAAGTCATCGACCATAGGACACTCGCTATATTAAAAAGGCACTGATAATGAGAAATTCTAAAGTAACAAACTCGAAAAATCGTTTTCTTACTAAAAACATATGACCTTCAATCAAGTTAAGCTAAATTTTTTGAAGCTTATCATTTTTCGTTGAATTTGTCTGGAACACGCCAATCAAGCATACTTTCTTCAATCGACCATAAAAATTTCAGGTACTTAGCTATGAAATTTATTTATTGACTATCTTTTATTTATCATTAAATATATATTTAGATGAATTTATTTTAATCTAAAAATTTCCGAAAACCTATTCATGATTTTATATAATTGCACCGAAAATGACACTACCTTGGCATTTGTCCAATTACTTATTAATCCTAAAGCCTTCCCTTCTAGCCGTGGGATCTCTGCAACCCCTAATTATCCCTGTCTGGTCGACTGACCTATGTGCCCATTCAGACTCTGCCCATTTTGCCCATATTTGATGGGATCTCAACCGCTCTACCCATTCAACCACGTGGTGTTTCCATGTATTCATGTTTTGGCCTCATTACCCACTAATTCGAGGGTAATTAGCTTGTCTGACGCAGAAAGCTCCCACGGTCTGGAAATTCGAGAGATTTCAATTTGATCTCTCTGTGAGTCTCTAGATTTAAAAACAAAATAATCGGAAATGACGTCTGGTTTAATAGGTACAGTAAGATTCAACTTTATATAACTCCACTCAAGGAGACTTTCCCCACCTTTCGTCCACCACAGCCCTCCCTGTTAGAAACCAAAATAATAATTTAGTCAGGACTATTTAATGTTTTCGATTTAGTTGAAAATATGCTAGATTTGGTTAACAAACATTTATCGTATGGAGCGCCGTTTGGTGGTTAGTTAGATAGAGATTTAAAATATCTCCTAATCTTGATCGTAAACTCTCGCAATTCAAGCTTCGCATGATCAAACCCAATTTTGGACTTCCAAAAATCTCGAGATTAGGCAAAAATTCCATTGTTTGCGACAAAAATACCCCTATGTTCGTACAAGTATCTAAAAATGCCCTAAAGCCCGTTCAAGAATACAATTATCATCGGTCTTTCAAAGACCGAAAACGCATGACTCGCCTTCGTATCAAAGTAATCCGATTTTATGGACATTCGAAAAAGTCGCTATAAAATTTGATTTCTCCGATCTAATCATAATTACCATTTCGAAAAAAGTTGTAAATGGGTCTTTGGTATGATCAGGCAAAAAATCCTCGGGATTTCATATTTTTGAACTTAAATTCAACATTTAGAACTTCCGTCTGCGATATTATATTTATTCTGTTGATTATTTAGTTTGAATGATGTCAGTACACGTTTTAGGAAGCCTAAAATGCGCAAAATAGAGAATATCAGACTCATAAATATGTGAAAAGTTTTCGAAACAATATGGATGGATATTAAATTCATCATAAATCTAATATCTTGATTTACCCTAATCCGAAAATGTTAGGAGATTAGATTTGATAATGTTCTTACTTTTTCAGATAATAGGTATTCATTATTCTAATAAACAAGAGAAATTGTACAAATAATGAGTCTACGGGTATTTTTTCGAACCAAGTTTGGATAAATCTTTATCAGACATTTTATTTTGGAAAGCCATAAAATAGATGGAATTAGACTTCACGAATTTTCTCGCATGAAAATTTGAAGTTTGATTTTGATCAGAGTCAGAAATCCAGCCGGAGATTGCAAAGGAATGTTTTTCCTATACGTATAGTCTAGAAATAGTTTATTTTGATTTTTGAATATTCAAGTCTCACAATTCCGTAACAATTACAAAGTGAATCACGAAACTTTGCGAGAATTTTTTAAGACGTAGATTTCTCTGAATTAAAAATTAGGTGTTTTACAATATACCCTATAAAATATTGCACTATTATCATCGATCCTGTTCTCTCCAGGAGAATAATATTAATTTTAAAAATCCGAACAGGAAGTTCACCATTTATTAAATTAAAATTTGATAGTTTAGCACTATTTTCGGTCGATTTTTCGCTCAAGTAAGCCACCTTCACAGTCTCACGGTCGCTTTCGGTTTAATTCTCGAAAAACTTTCGAAGATCTCGAAAAAAAAATCAGGGAAATTGTAGGCTTTTGCTTTTTGACCCAGGGAATGATAATCAGGAAGCCTATCCTAATAAATTTAAAGCTTCCGGGTTTCGATCAAAGATTATTTAAACCAAAAGGGGTTAAGCTTCTTGAATTAAAAAATGAGGAACGACTATTAGAAGATATTAACACAGGCATAAAATGATAACTCTACCTGTCTAATATTCCAAAATCCGCTCTTGTACTCTATCTAAGATAAGTTATAACTTCATATGTTTGCAAATTTTTATTAAAAAATATCTTATCAGTTGATGACTCTGGTACCAAAAATCACCAGTAGATCGTAAACATTTTACCAGACATTGAGTTATTCATAGATTCTACGTAATAGTTTGAATTTCGAAAATAGTCACCCCTTCCAGAATTCCCAGTCTGAACCACGTATCTGGAGTTTTTTTTTTATCAAAATCCCTAGAACAATGGAGAAAATTCAAAGTTTACTTTGATGACGTCCGTTAATCCTTTACATCGTCGTTTTATGAATTCTAAAAGATCGTGAAACTTGAAATTTGCGAAATCCAATAGTAGTATCATATCGTCTTTAAAATTAAGAAATTAAAAACCAATACTTGAAAAAATGTTTGAGATTTGAGACCGTTATTTTTGTAGTTTCCAAAAAAATATCTTTTTACATAAATTTATAAGCAAATTGAAGTCAGACGTATGGGGAAAAATTGTTACCAGAAGAAAAGGCTATTTCTATTTTTGCAGTTTTGCACCACAAAAATGCCCAAGCTTTAAAATCTTTTCAAAAAATTACGGAGCTTGCATCCACTACCTAGTAACTGGGCCTTGTCAGTGAGAATTTTGATTTAGCTAATACTGCAGATCTTAGACTTAAAATACACGATTTGCATATTTATAAAATAAACTTGGATTTTTGAAAATTCATTTATTAAATTCAAACAAGGTTTCATCGCAATAATTAAATAATAACAACTGAACTTTAAGGATTGATTAAATATCGATGCTGAAAGATATGAGTTTCTAAAGACCCATCTTTAAAACTCAAAACTGTGTGCTCTTCATTGTCTTTGAAAAAGACTTTTGCCGAGGGGGACGGGGCGCGTATCCGCGAAAGGCACAATATGGAATACACGATGCGAAGACGCAGAGCACAGTAGTTAATCTCGCGGGTATTCCTTACTCCTCCCTCTGCAAAAGTCTTTTTGAGGAACAAAGAAGAGTATATCGCATTAGTTCAAGGATTGAGACTAGAATTGCGACTAAATGAATCAAATTATGCATAAGTTAAAATTAAGCAAATAATATTAATGCTCATAAATCAAGGGGTTTCTTGGATTCTCAACCGGCTTCAGCCAACGTTAGGCGTAAGTCTACCGTGTTTCTTTGAATATTTTATATACCGTAAAATCGAAAATAGAAGTCCTTCTCCCAGATACTAGAACTACCTTTAGTCTTGATTTGAAGTGACTATGATCATTAGATGAGGAGTATGGCGATTTGAAAAAAGTAAAATTTTTGAAATTTTGGGGATTGAAAAATAAAAGTCCATAGACTTCTATTTTAGATTTTACGGTAATTCAGGATATATTGATCACATTCTCAGTATAAATTAATATACCCTGGAATATATCTTTAGCTAAAATATATATAAGTTTAAAATAACTGAGATATACGAGATTTTGATGATTGAATATAGTGCATATAATATGATATGAGTAGAGGAGAAATAGCCATAGAAAACGCACATTTTCAAATATAAAGCTGGAAATTAGCATAAGAAAAATAAACAAGCGGATAATTTTGCCAACTATCCGAATGAAAGCCGCTAGATTCGGAATTAACATTGCTAATTTTCAAAAATGTTAATTCCCAATCTCGGATTTTAGCATTGCTCAACAATACAATTCCAATGTACAAACATATTCTGCCAGAAAATTTGAACGTGCTGTTTTAGCTTAATTAACATAGTTAAAGAACTAATTAGGATAATTGGGGATTTAATTAGCATTCGAGGTAGCAGAGCTACGATGCTTTAGAGGAATATTTGAGAGTCGCGCGAAAAGGTAATTCGGTCATAGTCTTCGAGATTTTCTTGCAGAAAGAATGAACTGAGATTTTGGTACTATCAAGTATACGAAATTCTATTATAATGGCAGCAGAAAACGAGTAAAATTTCAAAACGTTACAAGAAAAATGACATTGAAAACAACAAATAATAAGTTAATACTGACACTTCAGTCATGTTCATTAACGAAGGTCTTTTGCAGATTTCGGTGGGCGTGTCAGACGCCTATTACCGTACTTCAATGCTAGACGCCTTTTAGTTGCCATTAGTTGACTCTCCGCTTCTTTCACGCAATATAAGTTATACTATCCTGCACCCATGTTTCAATACAGCGAGAGATGTCTGTTTTCTTTTTCAGAAGGGGGAAAGGGAGAAGGATGCCACGCCGTCTGGAATATTTTCTTCGCGATACACGTATTTTGGGAGTAGAGAAGGTGTGGCTTGCGTTCGTTAATGAATATGACTGAGTGACTGATCAAAGCAATACACTAGTAGAATGAAGTAGCGGAGATTCATTCAAATGATTCAATTTTTGATGAATAGATGGTTTATCATCAATACTTTCAAGGAAAGTTAGTCATTCAAGAGCAGCTGCAAGATCTAGCGATCATGCCCTGGACGTCCGTGATAATTATCTGCCTCTCCTCATTCATGTAGATCAAGCGTACAGGGTCGTATCTGAAAAATACTTGTATGAACTGAAAATTAAGACCTGATAAATTGACGGACACTCATAAGACAAATGCTCGGCAAATTCCAAAAGCTTACAAAGTAGGATGACAGCAGGACTGAAGCAGTCCGTTCCTTCTCATCTCTTGGATAATCGACAGTCTCGAGTGCTCCATCTTTTCAAGCTGAAAATTGTTTCTATGAGTTTCTGCAAATCTCTAACCGTATCCTCCTGCTATGAATTACTAAATCCACACCCATTTTCCCAGTGCTATTTATAGCCTAATCTAATCTGCAGACTCGCCTAGCAACCTTGAGCTTTTATGGCCGAGAGTTGTGAGTTTCTCTAATGGACTATGGTATCGTATACTTTGAAGAAGATAGGACATGATTAGAGCAATAGTACAAGCTTTATCATCCAAACTGATGGTCCTTGAGAGAGAAGATCAAATATGAATGCTTACATGATGATCAATGGGCTTGCATTCTCCCCTGCAGATGTAGGCATTGTATCGTCTTGGCGCAAGAACGAAGTCGAATCCGAGTTCCTTAAAGTCGACTAGCATGTCCTGGAGACAGCAACCCTTCTGTTTCTCCTCAGCCGTCCTGCATAATCCGTACGAGCGCTTGGAGCGGTGTCCTCCGACGATGGTATCAAGCACCAGGAACATGCTCTCAAATCACCATCATCATAATTCGGACCAGTACGCCGTCTTACCGTATCCTTGTTATTGTGATAGCTCTGCGGGTGCACTGCAAGGTTCTCACCATCGTACTTGGCAATCACCGTCAGACCATAGAAGTCGTCCTTGTTGAACGCGGACTGCATGACGTCTCCGTCAATCCTGAGACGAAGCATCGTGGACTTGGCAAGGTAGATAGTACGTTCTAGGAGCGTGTCACCAAACTAAAATCAAAGTTCCTCTCTGGTTCTTAATAGATTAACTCACCGATCCATCAATGAGCCTCTCCTTCACCTCGATGTTGACTTCAACGGGTATCTCGAACTCTGCACCAATTTTCAGGTAGACTCCAAGGGCAGCCTGGATTTATATCTTCATATACGGTAATTTTTAGAGTAGTTCCAATTTTCATTTGATTTTTGCTCGATTGAATTCACTTCCTCTTATTTTTAAAATGCTCGTGAAAAATTACTAATTTTAGCAGCACTTCAAGCGAACAGAATAGAGTTTCTTTTAATGCGGTGTAATGGGACTAATAATGAACGTTTTTCAAACCAATTTTTCCGGCCGACGGTCGTTGCTTTTTCATATTTTTTTCTCTAATTATGGCATATTTTATCGACTATGTGAATGAGTCTCTATTCTTCCAATCACCTCTTTCACGTACGCTCGCAAAAATCACTTATTAGATGGAATTCTCAAGTGAGGACGCCTCGTTTATGTATTGTGTTGCATTGTAAATTCATTAATGAAAACCGCAAGTCTCAATTTATTGGTGACCAAAACTAAAAAGTTCATTTTTAAACTGCTATGAAAAATTCCAAGGGATTCATGATAAATGCCAACATCACCGTAAGAAGATAAAGGGTTTGGATTAATTCAAAGTATTGAATCTTAAAGTGTTTTCACTTCTCATCATTTTAATCAGTTCTTCCAGTAACATATGAGAATTTTAAGGATTAGTGACTTCAACCAAGCGGTGCGCGACCCATGTGGGCATCTCGCGGTTTATTAAATCTCTCGATTATTATATCTTCAAAGGATTACCGTAGTTGCTATTGAAACTTGGGAAAAATTCCCTCAGAGCGAGTTATATTCGGTTAAATTTCAATGGAATTAGGTTTATACGAGTTTTGCAAAACGAAAAACAGCTTCAAATGCAATGATATGGCAATGGCTCATTAATACCGGGGTTATGAGAAATTGGTGGACTCGACTTGTATGAGAAGGTCAGATTCATCAGCAAACATTTCATCCGAAAATCATACAACACTTGGTTTTTGTACTCGATTTAAAATTAAAAAAAAAAATTAGGAGAAAATCTTACCCTGACGATTTTCCGGCTCGAATATTTGTCGAGGTTAGTAAATTGGGTAACGAGCATGGATTGATCTAATCCTTCTGAAATAAAGAAAATTTCAATTTTTCAGCAATTTCGCAGGGATTTTCATAAATTTCGATTTCATGAATCATAAGGCAGATTTATTGACTCTCAATTTCCATGGGCAATATCAATTTCCGCGCCGGAAGCGCATGGTGTTTCATTAATTTCACGGCAAAAACGCGCATCGCAGTTATCGTTTTCTTACTAACTCCAAAATTTCTCATTCATCAAATTTACGTACAAAAAGTGACAGAGGGACTTCCGTTTTCTGAACATTCTCGACTCGAATTTCATCATCGTACTTTTACGGCAATTATTGCTGCAATTATAGGCATTTCGTGCTGAATTTTCAGGGTAATTTTTAGAAAAAATAGTCTACATGGGTAATTTTCTCAATCTACCGTTTCACGTGAAAATTGCAGTGTTTATTCATTTTTTGCGTATTTTCTCAGAATCTTGGATTTCATTTTTTAGACGTCTATGCCGGAAATGATGGCTGACAATATGTGACCATTGCTCTTCTGATGTTTCGGCTTTCGGGAATTCGTTGGTTTTGGGCTCTTTTATCCGACCCTAGTCATTCGTTATGTGAAATTCGATCGTATCTCGCGCATTTTTCTCAAGAAAACAAAAGCGAAAGGAAAATTTTAGAGATCACTGAAAATCAAGAGATTTCTGGGATAGAATTTTCAAAAAATGTGCGTCCCTCAAAAATTCCTGAGATCGAACTCTGAAAGTTCTCTTGCAAAAAGCGGGAAATGTTCACAATTTTCCTGACATCTTTTGTCTCTTTAAACTACGCTATTTCCTTCTTTTTGAAACATCGAAAATAGCCACACGCACACGCAAAACTCTCGTTGAACCTGACATTGACGAAAAGAAGGCTAGAAAGTCGGAAGATAGAGTGAAAACGCGTTGGTCATAGAATTAGAAAAATATGAGGGATCAGAGTAAAATCGTCACTCCCACTGGCAGTGAAAAGGTTTGAGTGTATTCTCTCCTCTATTTTTCACAAACTATATCATCAACGAAGAAGGTTCCGCGGCAAGTTCTTAGAGGTTTGTGCAGAAGCCAATGATGCAATATAACCGTGTTCCAAAACGCTTTTCTTCCTCACATAAACTGACAAAAGTAAATTTTTGCAAGAAAAGAAGCTAGGAGCTTCAAGAAAATATAAAAGAAAAACGATTTCACAATGCGCTTTGCTATGAATGAAAACATAGCATGATGCAATTTCATATTATTCACTCGAAAAGAATGAGAATGATATCAATTTTAAGCGGAGGAGATGCTTGTTTCAATCATTAATAATAGGCTATGGTTGAAATAGTAAGTGAAAGAAATGAAATTGAATCAGCATTAAGAAAAGCCAAGTAGTTCTCCGAAATACGTTGGAAGTTAAATTAACTCTGAAAGAAATTCGAAAGAGCTTTATATAATCTCTAAACCCTGTTGATTAATGGGCGTTCAGTTTTCAGGTAAAGCTCATTCGAAACGAGTTACGCGCCAAATTCAAGGATACTTGTCGAAATCAGGGAGAAAGTGATCGCATAATGGAATATAATGGAACGCATTACTATGCATAGGGATCAGGATAAGCAGTTTCGAGAACCTTGATTTTCGTCTACCGCAATGTTTCTCTATTTTTCGCTTCGCGTTTTCGTTCAAAGCGCGTCTATACTGCTTGTCTCTGATAGGGAGTCTCAAATGGCTTTACGAAATTAGTGTTCTCTGAAATTTTCTACACAAGCAGGTTAATCTTGATCTAGTTGAAAAGGTTGTGAGGAAAAATACGATAAAGAATCATTTTGTCTGATAAAACCCACCGAAAGCAGCTAGCAAAATGAACATGACTTTGCGACACGCAAACGCATTAACACCAAACAACGCCGGAATTTCGGAGCGATTTTTGGTACAAAATCATTTCATTAAATGGTCCATCGAATGAGACTGCCTTGCTATGTCTAGATGCTTTGAAGGGGACTTGCTTCCCGTTTTTGAAGTTTCAAATGATCACTTTTTGAGCAAAAGCAAAAAGTGTAAGAGGGCGGAGTTTGCGGTTCCTATCTATACAAGTTAGATTTTGTGCGCATTTTTCCCATTTTCGAGATCAATCGTGCCTAGTAAACTACTGGAAATAGAAAAAAAAAACCAGCGAAAAATCAGAATATCTAGTGTGCGTGCCTCGAAAATTGAGCGAATAATTTCGAAATACCCCCAAGAAACCTTCTTATTTTTTGTCCTTGGCAACAAAATTTAAGAAAATAGGAAACCGAAAACAATGTAATGGGGCCAATTTCCTTTTAAAATCTGGGAGAAAAGTTGAAATCATGAAATCGGCTAAAATGGGATAATTTCAGGTGCGCCTACTTGACGGATCGGTTCCCATAAGGATGACGGATTCCGTGGCTTCATCAGTTTCGACCTCCGACATTTCCCTGGCCAATCGCTTGATGTGCTCTGGAATTTCGGCTCCAGAAATGTCTGGAGGCGACTTCATGTGTAAGGAATCGAGAATGTTCATCTAAAAATACATATTCGTAAATCCAGGTCGAAATTTGACGAGTAAATGGTTTTGGTTTTGTTATTCGGTAAATGGTTGATTGTTTTTTTCAGATTTTTGACGAACGTCCAGTGGAACCCTGATCATATCGTTTGCCAGTGAAACGGTCATGGAAAAGGTAAATCAGAAAGGTGAAAGATCTTTACCTTCAACATTTCTATCCTTTGTCGCTTTATTCCCTCGAAACACGTCTGATTGCAGCCGAAAACGAAATACACGGAAACAGTAAAAATTCCGAATGACAGTAGAAAATTACTACGAGTCGACATTTTGAATATTAGGAGGAAGCTGCTCGAATGCTAAAATGGTATGCTTAGGTGCGAACTCAAGAAAAAATCTGAAAAAAAAACTGCTTGAGGGTGAGGTTTAAAAATTTTGAGGGTTTCCCAGGTGAGCGAGAATTTGAAATTTGAAATCAAGCACCCCTTTTATAGAGAATCTGAGAATGAAAAACGCGCCGTGTAAGTGTGCCTTAGGGAAGGGAGGGGACTCTTCTTGCCCTGCTTTCAAGCCACGCCCTCTTTCGCTTGTAACCAACCGGAGGGCGGAGCCTAAGCTTTCCTAACTACCACACTCTGCTCGACTCCTAGTTGTGCAAAAAGAAACGTTCAATTCAGGTGAAAAAATCGAATTAGTGAAAAACAATCAATTTTCAAGAACACCCACTCTTGTTGTAGTTTCA
Organism: Diploscapter coronatus; assembly: GCA_964036155.1. Taxonomy (NCBI): domain Eukaryota; kingdom Metazoa; phylum Nematoda; class Chromadorea; order Rhabditida; family Rhabditidae; genus Diploscapter; species Diploscapter coronatus. Next base: position 47,904,874 of record OZ038422.1, on the reverse strand, counting down.
TTTTCAATAGACTAAGTTTTTCAAGAAGATTTCTCTACCGTAAAAAATGAAGAATATTAGATTTTTGGATGATCAGGAGCTTCTAATAAAAGGTATTGCATGAAATGAGTTATTCGAATAAGAAACTAAAAAAAAACGATATCAGGATTAGCTATATGTTAGCTTGGAGATAATCCTTGAAAAGATGCCTGGAATATCCAAACCCACAAGATTTACACTATTATTCCTTCCCTTATCTGAAAACCTAAACTATTGGTTTAGAAAGGAAATTCTCGAGCTTCGCATCATGCAAAATTTTTCAAGTTTTAAACCAGACTCTCAGGCCTTATAACTAAAAATGTCCTAGAAAATTACTAAAGTTTAGGACTTCTTTCCTACTGTAGCATTTTAAAATAACGTGAATTTGTCTGGCCTACTGTAGTGCTAAACTAAGAATCTCAAGTCCCTGAAAAGACTGGTGACTTATAATATCTTCAATAAACATCCCCAAAAACATTTATGCTCCAACTCTTCGGAAATTAGTTTTAGCTTTCGAAAATGATTCGACTTTTGACTGCATGTGATTCATTTTTGCAAAAATTTTGAGTTATCCGAGGCATTTTTCAAATTTCTGCTTCAGTATTCAAATTGAAACTTCTTCAAAAGTCTGGTTGAGTATGGTATTCATGTGATAGTGGGTGGTGATTTTCAAAAACGAAAAAACCCATGAAAATCGGAAGCAATTTCCGGCCACCCGGAACATTGTAATTTCGAGCCGGATGAAGACAAGAAAGGGGAAGGATATCCACCCTCTCGAGCAAAAGTTCATCTTCCGATTTGAGGAAGTTCCAACCTTTTTCCTTGTTATTTCTAAGAACAATATGGAATAAATGTTCCTTGACCCTTAGATTTTCAACCTTAATTTTTAAGTCCAGATTTTTCTAGTTTTGGACCCAGACTTAACCTCAAGTCTATGATAATCTTTAACCTTAAAAAGTTAGACAAAATATCACAAAATTGGGTTTAACTCAAATTGTACATAGCTTGGATGAAAATTTTTATATGTTGTTCTCAAAATTTACCGAGAACGTTCCTGCAAACTCGAGCATTTCGATCCTACATTTACACTTTATGTAAGACCAGTCTTTCCAGCTTTGTAGACAAAGTACAGATGCACTACATATCAAAACAATGAATTTACTTATCACACAATCGTAAATAAGTATTGTTTTCCCGCGTCGAAAATGCATTTGTAAATTTGCAAATCTTACGATTTTGAGGATCTCGGCGTTTTTTGGCAAAATTAAATCCGCGTCTCAAGCCATTTGACTATTTCACTACTATTTGCGTTATTTCGTTAGCAAAATCTCAGCTAAATTTAAGGATTTTAAAATTTAGCTGAATTTGCTAATAAAGATGAAGTTTGATCTAATCTTTACATGATACAAAATCCAGCTCAACACTATTTGTCATCACTGATTTTCTCTTAATTTATTATTTGAAATTTTGCATTTAAGAAGATCAAATCATAACGCCCCCATAAATTGCACATAACCTTATCTTCTTGATGATATTTTAAGTTTTATATATAATTCAAAGCTAACACAGGTTCACATTTTACTTTGAATTTATTTAGACGGGAACACTTTTCTTATAATAACTTAGTAATTCAAAGAAGACCTTTATCATTTACTAATATAAAAAAAACTTGAAGCCAGGTGAAATTCACAATGGCTATGATCATATATTAAACTGACCAAAGAAAGACTTAGCAATTATTTAAACAAGTTGGTAGTCAGTTATTTTTAATCACAAATATTAACAAGTTCGAACACATTTAAGAATAATGACTAAAACTTCTAAAATTAAAAGGGAAACCTTTCGAATCTCAAAATCCCGTATCGACTTTACTTATGCTCTAAGGCATTATGTGCTGATCGCACCAATTTTTGCTGTTGATCTTTAGATCTCTTCGTTGACCAGACAACTTGTTCAATTTACCTAATTCAGAGATTTTGTTTATCACTCTTTTTCTCTATTCTATTGTTCTTTGTCATCCCTCGATAAAGAAATGAACTCCTCCTCCACTATGTCCCAAAACTTTGTTTTTTTTCTATCGTACAGGACAGAACACGGCTGCCTTGTTATTTTGTTCAAACTTCAAATGATTCGATTAGAAGCTCAAATCAATTCGCATAGACTAAAATAGTGCATTCGCTAGCATTCGAGAAAGCAATCGGCAGGATGAATTCGCATACCTTATTCCCCGTGCTCTGCATACATTAATATGATAAAATAAATGCCGTAATATACGCAAGTTTAGCCGATAATATGTATTATCGTTTACGATGATGCTATATTCTGTTTTCGAAAACCCCCAAGCTTATCTAACATCAGAGATCTATATAATTATAATAAAAAATACAAAGACTCAGAAATCTGCGTCATTGCTAAAGATGAAAGAAAAGTTTATAAATATTTTCCATTGGAGCCGATTTTACGTATCTTTATCGAAGTCTTTTGAAGTTGGTTTCTGAACCTTAGAAAATATTTTCAAGTTTCATCCGAAACCGCAATTATCAAGTTCTTTTGAGTCGCGCGGTTCTAAATTTACACACTTCTTCCTAATTGCGTTTGATATTTCCTATTTCAATACGATAATTAATGAAATTATCGTTATTGGTTGAAAAACTTGGAATACTCATCGAAATAAAGACTATACTTGGTATAGACGTTCTGAAAAAGCCTGCGGGGATTTCAAGAAGATATGATAATGAAATTGCCAATTAACCCTCTGACGTCCACCATAATGACGGACGTCATAGCCATAATTGAAGGGTTAAGAGATAAATGTTAAATATAAATTAACTAACTTCTAGATGAATCATGTGTTTCAAAACAAAGAATAGCAATTTAAAATAGAACATATCTTCTTAAATTCGAATTTAAATTTGGATATTTTACGTCTATATTTCTAGGTTTAGCATTATCCGTGAGATATTTACAATACAATACTGAAATATCATGAAACTACGTACAAAGCTATTCAGAGTATATAGAAACTGCAACTTTAGTTATGTCCTGTAAAATAGATCATATTTCTTAATTCCAATAATAATTATTTAAATTTAATTTGATCCAGGAATCTTTTCGGTCTTGAAAATTCGACAAAAAAACTCATTAACCCCGTTGCGTATTTCCGTAGTTCGGATTAAAGCCTGTAAGCGGAAATTGCGATTTTATTGAAAAATCGACACTTTTTTAAGAGAAATTTTAATCCCCCTTAAAATTTGACCATCTACGTATAAATCCGTTTTGAAAAGTGCGCTCAAGTGTTGCGAAGCGGAAAATTCGAAAAATATGCGACACAGCTACGTAGTATATGCGTAAAATTTCGATAAAATACGGTAAAAGGTGAAATTTCAGGCCAAGGTTTGCGAGCTTTTAAGACAATCCAAAAAAATTGACCTCTAAATTTAGAATGTTAGCCAAATGAGACGACCACAATTCTCAGAATCGTATCATTCGAATTTTAGGCCGTTCCAACATTTCGAAGACTACAAATTCCATTTTCAGAGCCCTACAACAAATTTAGAAACACATAGTGGTTTTTACGAACGTTTTAGTCACTGTTGAATCGTAGCAAAAGGCCAACAAATTTTTAACAGTGGCGAATAAGGGCCATGTCTGGGATTCAAATTTTAAAATTTTGGAAAAAGTTTCACAACTCGGATTCAGCAGAATTCTAAATATCGGAGTATTCATTCTTGATATCAGCATAACAAAATCTAACACGATCCGCTAAATAAGATTAAATTGGAACTAGAAAATGCAAGCATATTACTTTTTGCGTTAATTTCGAGCCAAATTTAGTCATCATAATGCCTTAGTTCCAGGTAAACACGATAATCAAATAATCAACTTTTCTTTGCAGAAAAACTCAACTTTTTGATTTTTCGAAATTCAGCATTATTTTAAATATCACCACGTTAAAGTATTAAGATCATCTATTTTAGTTCAAATTTAGATATACCATGAGAATTTTCAAAGTCTAGCTAAATGTAACTGAACTTTCCAATTACAAATGCGTTAAATATGATAGTTAAGATATCGAAACCAATTATTTAAAATAAGTCTAATTTGTAGACTAACCTGGATACGCCTATCTACGACAATTTGAACATGCTAGATCTCTTATTTTTGTTTAGCAACATTATTAGCTTTGCTAAAGTAACAACATGTTATTATACTCGACATATTAAGAAACGATTAAAGTAAATTACGTGCACTTGGTCTAATCATTCGACGCAAATTCCGTGCATTTCTTGGATTTAACACGAATTGCGTATTCATGACATTTGTGCGTAGGTGAAAGGAACTTGAAAGATACGTAATATCACCAGGGGAAATCAGTGAATTAGATCAAATGCTGCATTAAATTACCGTGCAATTTTGTAACTTGATAAAAAGTGGTGATATTTTGAAACAGAATTTTACTGCGGTATTTAGCAATCTCTAAATCAAAATTAGTCACCCTAAGCACTAATTTTAAATATCCTAGGTCAGAATCCATCAAACAATCAAAATTCATCACGATTTTATCATGCTATTTCATAAGCACGCAAACTTCCTACTACATATTACGTCTACACATGCGTGCTGATTTCTATACGATATGTTCACAATATGAAGAAGAAGAACGCTGATTATAAATGAATATATGCCTACTCGGAAAAGTCTTCGTATTCATAGAAATATATTGGCTTGTAGCATTGTTTATTCCGCGAGGTTCTGGGGATTTTCTCAAGCCCTTTCATTAAATTAAGCTCCAATTTTTCCCTACGTACAATGTAATACCAATAAAAACACACAATGAGTTGTAGCTTACGTAACAACTAGAAAAACGTGATCGTTATTATTGCGAACTATGCAAGGTAATGTTTTCCAAAATGTTTCTAAACAACCACATTAATGTAATTTCAGCACTAATAACGGATAATATGATTACGTATTTACGGAAAGGTCGTGAGTAATCTAATCATAACAATCCAACACCACTGATCAGACCAAGAAATTGTAGTTGGGGAATTCTTGGGGTTATTCCAAAATCTATCATCCAATATTGAAGGACGCATGCTTAACCCATTTTATGTACGATATTTCAAATTTGAAATAGTTTCACGACATTTTGCGCATTATTTGACTCAGTTAAAAATTCATGACTAATGCTATTTTAGTCGCTTAGATTTCATTAAATTGGACATTATACAGATTTCGCCGTTTCTAACGAACTTAAGCGATGACTGTTGAATGGTGCATTAGAGGGAATTGTATTTAATCGTGAAATATCGTGTCTTGTGATTATAAATGTTAACAATTAGCTCGGGACTGCTAATTCAAATGTACGATACAATTTCACTCTTATTCAAAACCTTTATTCGTCATGAAAGCTTGTAAAAATATCATTAACAATAACATTTGATATATAGATATAAACTATTGTAGCCGTCTGACACACTGATCATTCTCAAAGTTAGTGGTAGAAATTGGAATACTACAAATTAAGCAGTGCATCGAGAGGAGTATAAATAGCATAAATAGCTACGCTTGGCATCGTCGTTACCGATCATGAAACATTCAAAATCTGAGCCACAAGTAGCAATGACTTCACGAAGAGAATGACTGCTGTTTCCTACCATTCGGCCACTGTTTATACCCCTCTTGATGCAGTGTCCATTTAGTCGTATGTGAATTTCTATTACCAATTTTGAAAGTGGTCGACTTGCCGGACGGCTACAATACTACGATAGATATTTAACGCTTTAACAATTTCAGAAGGATTATTTTAAGGCCCATGAATTTCATAAAAACGCAAGTTTAATAACATCATAGATGCACACCGTTATGCGTAAATGTAAAGAAAAAGTTGTGAAAGTCGTTTCAGGTTCTAATTTGTTGAGTCAATGGATCAGAAAATGCGATATTTCGCAAATGTTATCATTATCATTTCGAAGATTAAAAGATGAATACACTTGTAAATCATAGCAAAGTTATAACTTATAAAGCGAATTAAATGTAACTATCTTCCAAGTAAATCAATATCCTCTATCAATGATACTACACTGAAGTATACAACTTCAAGCGCAGTAATTATTTTTAGGTTTTTAATCACTCACCTGATAGCCCACTCCTTAAGCATTATAATTTTGTCTTATCACGAATTATCGATAATTTTGCCTCGAATTTTTCTATTTCTACTTTCTAACTTCCCTAGTGTTGATTTATTAAATAATGGTTCCTGACACTAATTTCGAGACCCCCCACATTGGATGTACCTCTAGGGTCCAACCATTTGAGCCATATTATATTCCTTGTACTGAGGTATTCTTGTTTAGGCTAAAATTTTAAACTTGTTTACTTTACTTTAGTTGACTGACCAATTTGGTTTGCAAAACTTTGACGAAAACTACAAAGAGCTGTCCGGTTTTCTCGCCAAATTACAAATATTCGATAAAGAGAACGATAAGGTAAGTTTGCCGTAAAATTTGCAGGACGTAGCTATATTTAGGCAGAAACCCAAAAAGAGCCCATTCCAAAGAAGTTTAAAGTCGATCTCTAACCTTGACGTTTAATTAAATTTTGAATCAAAACAATAAATAAGTTTCGCAATATTCGTTGTTTTTTCTAATTTTGGCCTATGTCCTTGAAATACAAGGTGTTTCGTAATCCGTGTTCTTTTGCTGACTCTGCATTATTCTCTTGTTCTTTTTCGAGCGGCAAAGTCTAATGTCTTTCGACGAATTTCGAATTTTCAATGTCCAACAATAACTCGCCCCCTTCGAACATTTATCCGGATTTATTCAATTCCAGTAATATCCCGTCTACTTCATCTGACTCGAGAAATTCTGCTTCCTCACTAGGGATGTCGATCGCTTACGCTACTCGAGTTCTTGATATCATCTCGGAAAAGGTTCGTATAAAATTTATCCATTATCGGCTACGTGCAGAAAACCCGATACATTACTTGAGCATTTTATTAAAATCTAGTTGTTATTTTCCGAAACTCATCGAAATTTTCAAAGTTATAGCATGTATTCTCAAATCAATGGATTATTTCGAAATTCTACTAAATAACTTTCGATTTTCTGGAACCTATAAAATTAGGCGACTTGGAAGTCTCAACTCCTCAAGCCGTGCGAAATAATGCGAGAAAAGAATATTTTTCTTGCCATCCCTCACTTTAAAATTAAATAAAATTTCAGAAGCTCCGTGATACGATGCTGGGAGTTGCTAAACAAACTGGTTACACTGCTGCCGGAGCGGTTTCTGGGGGACTTATGTTCGGACCACCAGGTAGAAATCAAAAATAAAAAAATAGTAGGAAAGAAATTGAATTTCAGGAGCACTTGTAGGTTCTGTCATTGGCGCCGTAGTTGGATATCAGATGTCAGAGGATTACGACGTAAGCGATTTTTTTCAGTTATTATAGCATTTATATAAAAATTCTTACAATGTTGCTTTTCCTAGCACTTTTTTTTTTTTAATTTAACTCATCATTTCGAAATTCCTAAAACATTCAAAAATTCAATCTTTCAAAATAAATGAATTTCAAATTTTATAAAATTTGTTTAAATATACTAGCGTGAGCAAACTCCGGAACATCTTCAATAATTTGTTTCTTAAAATTTCAAACTTCCTGAAACTTGTATAAAAAAAAAGAAAACCCCCAGCTTTTAGAACATCATCACCGTCCTTCGCGGCATGTCTGACGAGGATAAAGCCAGACTCGGGACGAAGGTAAAAATCGGAACTTTAACTCCTGCAAAATCAGAATGAATATTTTTGCAGGTCCAGGGACTAGTCGGAGCCGTTTCCATCGAAGAATTCGTGCGGTGGATCCAAAATGAGGGGCATCGGGTGCTACTTTTGGGAGTCCTGAGCGAATTCGCGAGACAAGCAGCTTCAAAGGCTAATGTGGCTTATTAATCCTTTATCCTAAAATAAAAGATCTAGTTCGTCTATTATCAATTTTTATAAGACATTAATGTAGAAAAGTGTAAAAAAAAACTCACGACGTCTTTTCCTAATAAATATGCTCATAAGTTTTTAAATCCTCTCATGAGAAATATCAATTATTGGATTGAAATTCATGATTTTTGAATTTTATTATTGTTAGTTATGTTCTGGTCTTGCAACACATTATTATGTCATTCCCTTTCCGGTTCTTATTACAATTTTAATGCTCATCATTTGATCCATGCTCTTTTGTTTGATTGTGTGCTCTATCTGATTCGATTAAGGTGATGTACGTCAAAATCAACCTTTTCACCACAGCCATTACAAGTAAATTAATTAATTCTATTACATCACAACCGAGTATAATGTAGTAGAATAATGTTATGGGTAATCATATCACGACTAATTAACATTGAGTTGCCTTAAAAATTTTAAAGTTAATGTTGAATAAAGGTTGATCTCGTGTAACAAAAAATCAAACATGTGTATGTTTCAAAATAATCGAAAGAATAAAAATAGGGAAAAACAACAATTGCGTAGTCTCTCCGAAAGAGCCTTTACAAATAACCCAAAAGGGGATAATGTCTGACCCCTGGATCAAAGATAACTTTCAAGCAAAAAAATTCCTTAGCACATTGGTCTTTAAATTTAGCATATTTACAAAGCCCTTCGATCTTTTCTCGGAGTATTATTAAAATTACAAGCAAATAAGGCTTGACATTCAGACTTGCAACTTTTTCTAAAATTGTCAACCGCAACCGCGATCACGGTTATTTATTTGAAAACCTGTTGACATCTAAACCAAGATGCAAAAAAATAAAACTCTTTGGCACGATTTATATGTCTTCAAATCTAGTGTATCTACAAAAATCTTGCGACTTTTTTTTTTTTCGAGATCTTTACTAAAATAACTACAAATATGTTAAAAAGTTAGATTTCTGAATCAAAAAGCCACTTCGTTAAAAATAAAGAAATACCTCTTGGCACGTTCTCCCGTTCTTCAAATCTAGCATCTTTTCTTGCTTTGTAATTGATTCCAAGCTTCTCTCCAGTTCCCTTCGCACTTGTTCACATTTCATATCACGCCATTTATTTTGGACAGACAAGAATTGATAAACGCAGAGAAAAATACAGCGAAGAAATAGGTGTTGGAAATAGAATGAACAGTCGAAAAAAGAAGAAGAAAAAGACAGGAAAAGATCAAACGCACAACCCTCGTGGTTGACTATGTCACCTTGTTTCTATGAATACCATCATTTCGTTTACTATTTCACTTTTTACTTAATTTTCTGTATAAAGATTCTAATTTCTTTTTATGTCATCCATTTGTCAATCACCTTGCAAAGATGTCACTAAGTTTCTCAGAGTATTTATAATACTATTTCGTTATTTTTAGCTATTTTTTTTTAGAACTTGTATATATATATAATATCCCAATTTTCCTTACTATTTCGCCCTTTCACTAACCTCTTTGCCAGAATACAAGGATCATCTGTGTTTGGAAAAAAAATTTTGTCCCGCTTTCCCCTATTTTTCCTCAGTGTTTAGACAAATATCGCCTTTTCGGACTTATTTTCAACAGTCCATTTAAAAACGTGCTTATTGTTCGAAAATCGTACATTCTGTTAGGTATTCTTCGGAAAATTTCTGAATTCTCATTATTTTCTCCTAAAACTAAAGAAGAGTTGAACAATTTTGGAGTTATATTCTTTCCTGATAATATCACACCTTGAATTAGCAGATTAGAACCTAGTTTTCTTCAAAAATCTAGCAATTTTCAGTTTCTAATTTTCACCAAATAATTTCCAAAATTGCACAATTTTGGACTTTGCCTTTACCCTTTTGATAAAATTACATTTTATCAGGTTCAAATTCACTCGTCTGCCCATTTTCAGCCCTTTTCATGCGTTCGCACTCAGTCTTTCAATCGGATTGTTTACGCTTCTCTGATCACGACGATTTTTATCGGACCACGCGCTTTTTTGATCTCTTGAAATCGCACACAAAAAATCTCAAAACCTCAAAACTATAATTTTCAGGAATTTCACCTATAAAATAGCAAAATGGCCCACGCGAAGACGATTTTCACTAGCAAAGTGCGGCAGATTTACAATAATTATGTTAAGGTTTGGATTTTTTTTTTTGAAAATCCTCTTTTAGAAAGTTTCGCCATTTTCCCAATGACTGTTAATCTTCTAAAAATATCGTAACACTTCATAGTCCTTGAAAAAATAATAAAATTGTCAAAATATCTCATCTTTCCAAGAATTTTTAATTTTCAGGCTGATTCTCTCGTGAGTTCTCCCGAGTTGAAACGTCTTGGCGAGCACAAGTACTCCGCGGTCGATAACAGCTGGTTGGACGATTTGTGCATGAAAAAGTTGGTAATTTTGAAAATCTAATATCTAGGACAATTGAATGAATGCTCAGTTCCATTCGTTTTGAGTTCTTCTGGAACATAAAAACAATGCAAAAATTTCATCAATCATAAGTACTTTTCTACACATTCCCCATTTCCAAGTTTGACATATGGGAGAATGCCGTTTTGAACTGATAATCTGATATGATTGATAAATGATAAAGCGATTGGCCCTTTCCTTTCACATGGCGACAGACCGACTTTGAAACTAGAGAGAATCGCAGGGAGCGAAAAGGCAAAAATACAACCGAACCTTGGTCCGGCACACCACTTGTCAGCTGGCGATGGTGTGATAGGAAAATTATAAAATTTGCGCAATATTGTTGAATTTCATTTAATTTTAAAAATGTTAATTAGAAATTGACATCATGAATTAAAACTATATATACAATATCACACCATTCGCAAATTTGAAACACTTTCTTAAATTCTCCAAAATATTCAAACCATCCAAATAGTTGCTATCTGTCATATAAAATGAAACATTATTCGGAAATTATAATTTTCAGATGGTGGGAGTTTGCCGTCACTCTATGTCCTCTGTGGATCGCTCCGAACCTTATCACTCTAATCGGCCTCGTCATCAACTTACTGACAGTGCTGATACTCGCTTCTTTCTCCTATACCGCTACTGAACCGGTAGAATATTTTCCAAATCATAAACATATTGATATTTATCTGCAAAAACTGCCATTTAAAGACTGATTTTTGGTGCTCGTTTGGCCGGACTTTGTCCAAAGTTACTAGAAATATGAACCTCTTTAGGCAACACCAAAAATTGAAACATATGCTTTTGCAAAAACAATACATGGTCCGAATATTTAGAATAAAAATTGACTAAATCACATGCGATTCCTCCTTTCAGAGCCGATGACAAATAAAAACGCAAAAAGGCACCTGACAATGAGCGTAAATCGCGTTGTTTATACGCATTGCATTATTTTCATTTTTGTTACATTTCAATTTTCGCCGTTTTCGTCGAATTTCTTCGATAATTTTCGCTAATTTTTTCTCATAAGTTGCTAAAATCAACTCTTTGATATGATGATACCGATAAAACTCAAATTCGCGAAAATAAATCGAACAAAACAAAGAGGATTAAGTTGACAAGTTTTCACTGCTCAGTGATTACAAAAAAAAAACTAGGTAGACATGGCAAATCGGCTGGCTGCCGAGTGTCCGTCAAATACACGTTTTCGAAAGGAGAAATCGCAAATATAAATTATCATGTTTTCTATTAAAAAAAGATTACTCAAATTTTCAGGCACCCTTTTGGGCTTATCTCCAAGCGGCTCTAGGACTGTTTCTGTATCAGACCCTCGATGCTATCGACGGAAAGCAGGCTCGACGAACCGGCTCCAGTAGTCCCTTGGGAGAGCTTTTCGACCACGGCTGTGACAGTATGACTCAAGGTACGTTAATTAAGAACTTATCGTTGCTTAAATTCGAGTTTATGACACATTTTGTACTTTTCTGACTACTTTAATTATAAAGGAGAAGTTCTACTCGTCTCCATTCTAACTTGGTCCTTTATTCTAATTTTCTTCGACTTTTCTGCAATTGTGCAACCCCATCTGTCCTTTTCCATCTCTTGTGCAGACTACATGAAACGAACGCCATCCAATGGTTAGAGGGAAGAGAAACCAGACACTGCGACAAATAGCAGAGAATCGTTTAAATTTTCCCATCAAAAAGAATTGGGTTCTGGATATCTTAGACCAAGTTTTGTATATGAACTCGCCATTTTGTAGTCGGCTTGAGTTCGAGTTAGGTCTAAAAACCTTTCAACCATGTAAAGTTAATACGTTGCACATCAATAAAGCAATTTTTGAATCATTACCCCCAATGGTAATGAGGTAAGTAATATAAGGGTAATGACAGGTTAAGGAGATCTAATCTAGGTTAAGCTTCAAAACTTCAAAAAAAAATTTGCAGGCTTCCTGGGTAGAAGGGCGTTATGACTGAAAATATGCAAAATTAGCATTAGATTTAAAGAATATTCTAATTTTATGTCACGTCATCATGTTATCCTTGCTTTAATCAGTAACCCAGTTATATCTTTAAAAATTATAAAATAAAAAAGTCCAACCACTTTCACACTCTGCATCTAGGGATGGGTCGGAATTCCGATTCCGCATTCCGGTTCCGTGCTCCAGTTCCGCAAATTTTTAAATTCCATTCCGGCCCACCCCTGTCTGCGTCTTTTCTTCGACCTCCTATTTCAAACGAAATATAATACATTCGCAAGAGAAATCAGGCATTGCAGGTGCTAAATAGAAAACGGTTTCGATATCTGAAAATTCTCAGCTCTTAAAGAACCAGGTCGAAGTCGTTTTCGACTCACCTTACGGTTCGAGTTAGTTTTCTTTGTACCTCCTGTATTAACAGGAACTTTCAATTTTTGCAGCTTCTTCTCATTTTTTTACCGGGAAGAGCGGTAAAATTTAGAAAATCAATATAAAGAAACTTAATAAAAATACTAGATTTTTCTATCTATCTTAGTCCGAAGACCCAGTCTGCGCTTTTTCCACTTTAACATTAAGTCTACTTCAATTTCCCACGTTATTTATTTATCAACCTAACCTCACCGTTACTAAATCTTTTTAGTACAAGTTTAGAATTTAGTTTTTCATTTTTTTGGGTATGAACTAACCCAATAAATATTTATATGTCGCCTCTGCTTCGGGGCTGATGCGGAACCATCCAAAAATTTGAATAGTGTGTAAAAATGAGAGATAATTACGCAGACTTCGAGCCCAACACTGGGCGAGTCGAATTCTAATTCCGCGATATATCGAAAGACCTTAAAAGGTGTGCATATCACAAGTGGTGTTTGAGAATGTATTGCAGTGCCTGATGCTTCTCTACTTTCTAATCAGTACTTTTCAATGTTTTAGATCTTTTTCCATACACACAAAGTTAATGGATGAAAAGCAAAATTCTTAAAAATCATACTAAAAAGTATTTAAAAGCAATTTTTATTAAATTTTTCAGCTAAATATCTAAATGTCTAATAGCATGTTCCAAAATGCCTTCAAAACCCATAATATTTCCATTCTCTGCATTTATGTCTAAGTGAGAGAGTATAGAAAAACGAGAGATTACCAGACGGTGGAATAGCGGAAAGAACCTCGTTTTTAATACTACAAAACTCTGAAAATTTTCAAGGCCCCGATTCCTTTGAGTCTAAAACTACGCTCACCCTTACGGGTTCGAGTTGTGGTTGCGACATTTCCAGAAATAAGAAAGTTATAAATTTTTGGAGCCCCCTCCAACGGCTGAGGGCGATATGTTTGAATGAGTGTCATATCGCCTGAAAGTTTTTTTCTGCTAGAATATTCTCGATAAATTTGAACTAGGGCACTTTTAGCATTCAAAATCATAATCTTCTACATAAAAACTATCGGTTTATTCAAGTTCCGACCAAATTTCCAGTAGCGTATCAAATCTATACCTAAAAGATCGACTCGATAAGAAGAGAAAACAGACAGAAAAACGAATCGAAAACCGGTCAAAATATCATAAAAGTGCAGCCCTAGAATTTTAGATATGGAAATCTTTCAACTCACCCTAACGGGTTCAAGTCGGTGTTCTGAAATATTAAGTTCTGAATAAATCAATTTTGGAGCACCTTTACTCGCTTCTAGGCTTAGGAGAGGAGTAAAGGGTGATAAGCTGACGGGAGGATCACGAGACTTGAATATTGTACCCTACCACCCCCAAATTTCGAATTCTAAGCTACTGTAAATGACTCGATAAGGTGGAAGAAAATAAGGAGTATTTCTCCACTTCCGAGAAGAGCATTTGTTCATCGGAAGATTAATTTATTCTTTTCGCGTTTTAAGAACAATTATCGATAATTGATCGAGTAGTTCTTATCAATATCGATAGAGGACGATAATTGCCAAGTGCTTGTTGCGAAAATCTCGTCAAATTCGATGAAAGAAGATAAAAAAGAATCGCTAAATGAACGAATGTTGTCAACGCGTGCATTTCGAGACTCAAAGGAAGACGAGAAATGAACTCCTTATTTTCTTCCAATTTATCGAGTCATTCACAATATAATGTAATTTATCGACAGCCAGATAAATATGAAATTCAAATTCAAATATTTTCAGTTTTCGTCACGCTGAACATCTGCTACGCTCTCCGTCTTGGACTCGTGCAGAATGGGTGCATCTACGTGTCGATCATCTCCGTGGTCATGTTCTATGCTGCCCACTGGAGTACTTACTGCTCTGGGACGATGAAGTTCTGCAAGTAGGGATTTTTTCTTTCTGCAAGTTTCTAATCTAATACTTTGTTACAACATTCCTTTTCTCACTTCTTCTATAGCAAAATATTCATGAATAATCTTAGCAAGCAGTTACCATTTGACGGGATGTGATGGAGGACGAAATGACGGAACCCTATAGTTAAAGAAGGGAGAAGAAGCGGAAAGAGAGCGCGAGAAAAGAGGTTCCGTTATTCCGTCAGGTTTCGTCAAATGGCAGTTACCATTTTGCCAACTCAATTCTAATTTGTCCTCTTCAGATTCGACGTAACTGAAGCTCAGATGTCGGTCATTTCAATCTTAGTAATAACGGCTTTGTTCGGTACGTCGTTCTGGGACTTTAACTTGGTTAGTAGTTTACTTATTTTTGAAAAAATAGCAGCTTAAAAATGTCGCAACATTACGAGATAGTTATGGTGTTAGGAGTGAGCAAAAAGACACTTCTCATTTTGCACACTATTTTTAGATGTTGCGACGTTGCTCTGATTCGGTATTTGCTAGCTGCCCAAAAATACCCCGAGTTTCAGCTCTTCGGCTACCAACTTCGTCATCTGGTCATTCTCACTTCTACCATCGGAGCTGTCTTTCAAATTTCCGGGTATCTGAACACAATTCTGAGCCAGGGCGCTGGGAAGAATGGGTCTACGATTGCGGTAATTGCATCTTATGGCCAGAACAGCTTAGATATTCCATATTTATTTGCACGTTTGAAAAAATATATATGACAATTCAAGACATAAACTCCAAATATATCAATTTGATACTCGAAAACCTAAAATGAATTTTTCAGGGTACTTCCGTCATCTTCCCTCTGTTCCCGTTACTGATGGTGGTCGTGCCATTCTGCATGGCCTACAAGAACTCGCAAACTGACGTCTTCGATCAGCACATCACAATGTTCTGTCTATGCTTTGGGGCAGTAGGTGAGTATTATTTTGAAACTGAAAACTAATATGGGAACACTACAACAATTTAATACGCGACTGTATTGATGCTAGACAAATTTGCGACATATTTTTTTTTTTTAAATTGGAATTATCATTAAAGCGAATCATGCAGTTTTAGTAATAACATTTAGGGCAAAAATTCAACATTTCATTATAGTAAAATATTATGAATACAGAAATAGCCTGTAGCATATTTTAAAATTATCATGGGTGTAGTATATAATGAAATTTTAAGTCAAATCAACCTACGAACTTTTACTAGCAATTCATCATAAGGTTGTATAGATCAAGGAAACTTTCGAAGCATACCTAAAATCTGCTCATTTAAAATGAGTTTTTCAGGCGCCAAGGCTACCAATCGACTGGTGATCGCCCACATGAGCAAGTCCGAGTTGAGACTTTGGGACTGGATCTACGCCGGTCCGCTCGCGATACTCATCAATCAGAAGTACGAGTTGGGACTGGACGAATTCAAACTTCTACTAATTGTTACTGTGAGTTTTCTTTATTATTTGAAAAAATCGCAACCGAAATCTTATTATTTTTGTTTCTAAATTTTCATCTTTCTTCATTTTATCATCAATACATTTTTCTATCTTTTCAATTGTATCGAAGCCTATCCAAACTTATCAAATTTTTCAGGTTTACTGCTACTTTTCCCTATTCATATACTGTACGGTCGTCTGCCGTCAATTCTGTGAACATCTGAACATCAACTGCTTTACGCTGGGGCCGAGAAGGTCGAGTGAGCCGAAGAAAAAGTCATCATGACTAATTCAACCTGAGGAGTCAGAATCTAACGGTATTTATGAGATATAGGAATATGGCCTTCACATATTTTTATTAAATTTCCAATATTCGACTACCTTTTCAAAGATATTCCATTTTTAAATATAGATTTTTAAATTTTGGTAAAAAGCATCAGTAGCCTTATCAATTATATCCTATCTTTCAAGAAGTTCGGTTAGAATGTAATTAGATAAAAACTAGTCCTACTATTTTGACATAAAGTTTGGGTATGTATATAAATTTACAGGTAATATTATTATTGTTACGTATTTCGTGTATTATATGTTGCTCTAAATCTAACAAATAATAATCACATTTTATTATTTGTTAGGATGAGAATTTCGAAATAAAATTTTCATTGAATTCTAACGTTTTACAAGTTTATTATTGCAAGTTTTTTCTTCAAAAATATTAGACGCTTTCGAAAATCTCCGTATTTTCACTTCTTCATACAATAAAAATACGATTTGATGGCACATATGGTAATTTGTAGGTAAAGTAAAAAATATAAATGGAAAAACTGTAAGAAATACAAAAACATTGAATATTTCAGTTACAAGAGAAAATATAGCATAGATAGACAACGTGTATTTCGAATATGACCAGGCAAATTATGAATACTAAGTTACGAAGTTTTTAAGCATTGAACCGTTAGTATCAAAATTTCAATTAAATCAATAAGATTTGGAAGTGGCAATTATTGTCTTCTTCGACGCTACAAAAGTTCTATTTTCGACCCCACAATCGGCTAGACAATGTCAATTTTGGTCGAAGATCGGATTTGGTAACTCGCTCTATGGTTTCAACTGGCCCAGCAGAATTCAAAATGACCTGAAATTTTAAACTTTAAACTTCAAATTCAAATTCAATTTTTTAAAGTTTATTCAAATCAATTCGTGTTGTCAATGACCACAATAACTTGAAACAGAATAAATAGTGAACAAATTCGAATATGCAAGTACGCACTGCGTATTTACAAATAGCCGTCTAACTCATTCTGTGAATATGATGTAGTAACGTAAAGCGTGTTACAAGCAATGCGCAAATTCTCGCGCATAAAAATCGTGTTTCATATATCTCGTCTCAAGTAATCGATCATTTATAATATCAAGTTTGGCATCAAAATGATGTTAAATTTATTTAAAAAGTAAAAGCTCCAAGATTCCCATTTTTACGAGTTAAAGTTCCCCTATTCATTCTAAGAATGACTCTAATTAAAGTTGCACATATCCTTACACAATTATTTTGAATTTAAAGACTAATTCATAAAGCTGTCGTCATAAAATGTGGAATTAGTTCAATTTTCTTGGAAAACAAAAGTCAATTCCTCACGACTTTCAGGAATTGTGAGTTGTATAGTCAGGAAAGATCAGACAATGAGTCATTCATAAAAAATTACGCTGTCTTATTATTTTCCGAGTATTGTGGGAAGTTGTAAACGTATGATGAAAAGTACAATGTGAATTCTACATTTCATATTCCATTAGTTCGACAATAATTTCTTGGAAAACATACAAAATACTGCTTAGCCCTAGTTTTAGCTTAATTCATACACCATTAAATTATGTTAAGATTTAATAGGAATATTTGGTAAAAATTCAAAAATTATCTAGCTCTACCAAGCCCTATTCTATACCATCGACGAAATTTTATCTAATTCAGAACTATAAAAAAAAGTTAGGATTTCTGAACGCACCTCAGGAATAGGTTGTTTCTGAGATTTCTCATCTACCGCCCTTCGTGGTGTCCATAGAGTTCCCAAGGCTAAACTCGACGCTCGAAAGCGACTGTCCTGAGTGATTGGCCTCCAGTTCTAAAATCAAAGAATAAACTATCTTAGACAATTTTAAAATTTCGGAAAATAATGGCCATTTTCATTTATTATTTAACATTAAAAGACAAAAATATTAGATGTCCATACTTTTCCCTTTAACCTATTCTCACATATCAATTTTATTTTCTAAATTTTTGATACAAGTTCAATTTTAAGCCTAACATTTCCTTATTAAATGCCAAACTTATCGAATAATGTCATTAGTATCATGTATTAGTTGCAAAGCAGCTGTTTTAAGTAAGAAAAATATAAAGCGTAGGCTAATTACTCTCAAAATATTATCCTAAACCTCTCAAAAGATCGCAGGCATAGGTTATAATGATATAATATTCAAAAAATAAGTCTGGTTAATATTTTTGCAGTAACATTATATACTCTAAGGCCGTTCTTGCATTGAAGCGAAAATAAAAGTTCGAGGAAATTCAATATAATTAAAGTTTAGTAATAGTAAAGTACGAACGTTTCTGTACATAATATAGCGAACTATATCATTTTTCAGAAATATGAGATTCAAAAATTAGAAGATACAAAAATTTCCTTAGAACTCGACAAAATAGCGAATAATTGAAATTCCAACTCTTCTTTAGTTTCATAATGTCTAATCAATTTTATAGAATTTCAAGATTATTCTAAAATCCGAGGTTTCGACATTTATTTTAATTTAGCATATGCTATCAAAAAACTAACTGTGGGTTCAATTTCGTCAATTTGATTGGTGGATCGCTTTCCCCATCGGATTGCGGACCGTTGCAGGGCCAAGTTCAGAGGTCCCCTCGGTGAATCTCGCTTGCCAACCCAAAACCTGCTACTGGCTTTGATTTCACTTCGAATAGGGTCATCGTCCAAATTTTCCTGAAATTGACTTAAATATTAAGAAGCTTTGAAGTTTAGGGGAATTTTTACAATAAAGCTTTCTGAATTTATAAATATGACACAAATTAGCAAGGATAGCTTTTAAGACTGCTATAATCAAGTTTATAATCTGTTATTAGAGGTAATACAAGTTAGACAATATATATTTGTTAATACCTTGAAGAATTCTGTCTATTAATTTCTATATTTTTGCGTCATAGAATTATTAATGTTCATTTTTTCTGCATAACTTCACAATTATCTATTCCTTATGCAATTGGCATGAGTAAAACACGATAACAAATTGCTTAGGTTATTTTTAAAATAAGCTTTCAGAGGCCACTAAAATTACTCAATTTAGTCATGCTTTCCAAGAAATTGTACAATTAGGTATCTCAAATAATTTCAAGTTCCCAAAATTCCCGCATTATTTAATCCTAGTATCAATAAATTTGCTATTCAGGAAAAACGCATATCTTAACTAAAATTCCCGATTTCTTCCGCGTCATAAGAATGTCCGATTGAATCTTTAGCCTAACGTACGCCCAATATAATAATCCTTTCATGAGTAATTAGATATCATCATCCTACTGGATATGCTAATTCAGAGTCGGAGAGTTTTAAAGGTGATGTATCTCGGTTCACTGAGACAGAAACTATTTTCAAAATGTGTACTATCATTTATCATTGTCCAAGAAAATTAGCTCTCATCATATCAGTACCAATATACTGATAAAGATTCCTGATCCAATAGTTCCGCTGACCTAAGTGTTTTTCCATCTAAACTATCCTGCACATATCGGGCATGAATTTCTAACTAGATGCAAATGGTTTGTAGGAGCCATCCCTTTGCTATAAGATGTTCAGTTCTCCTTACCTTTTCATACTCTAACCTGCTTACTTAAAACCTAAAGCTAAAGAGTATCTCCAGAGAAATAACCTCTACGAATAATATTATTAATTCAGGAGTACAAAAATCGAATAGCTATGACGAATTCTTGAGCCTGAATATTAATAAACCACGACTTTAGATACTATTGCAAAGATTTAGATAAAATTGGAATACCCCAAAAATTGCCTAGTTTATAATAAATTTAATCCTTTGAACTGCTTATCTAAAGCCTAATGTTAAATATTTTGACATTACTAAAATCGTATAAAAGTAATGACTAATTCGTGGATCTGCATAGTAATAAGAAGCACTTTTCACGGTCATAGGGCTTCAAAAAGACGTAAGTCTCAAAAAATTTAATCTGGGCTTCCTGATTTTCGTCTAGCAATATTCTACGTAAAATTTGAACCATTTGATATCCGAATACAAGATTTTTGGCCTTATTACTAAAGGTAATATCAAAAGACTCAAGATCAAGGATAATATTCCAGTATAGCAAGTCTAAATTTATATTCCAGACCTTAAAATTTCCGGAGAATATAATATAAACTAAGGTTTAACAAGGTTATAAAAAAAAAGCATGACGATATTCATAAAAATTGCTCAGGAAGTTCATTTAATTTCCCTGCACAGATAAAAAATATCTCAACTTGCTGACGTTATTAGAATATCTGCGAATCTGAGTTTTGACGCTCTTGACTATGCGAAGATGCGCAGGAAGAAGCGATTTACTTCTAGGCGATAAAAAATTGGGTGCTCAAATTTCGAGTATCAGGGAATTTTTGCATTGCTCAGAATAATATTCGCCCCCTGAAAACAAGCGTATTTTTATATCCTGGCAAAGGAAGACAAAATTCAGCCGGATTTTTTTCTTGAGATCCCACCTAAAATAAAAATGTTCCGATAAACTCATGCTGATGATTACCTTAAGCTAAAATATACTAAAAAGTTTAGGTGTAAGCCCTATTTAAACCAAAATGTTCCGCTTTAGACTCGTCACAGATCTCTTTAAACAAAAATGTTCTGCCAAAATCTTAATGCTGATTAAATGATCTATACATTTTCTATAAATTAAGATAGACCTTTGGACTCCCTACCCTTATAGTTTTGCGTTCTAATTGAAAGATTTCAAGATCCGTTTATTTTTATGAGAATAGAGCGTTCAAACATCGGTTATTTATGCATATCAAGATGATTTGCCCCTTGCATCTTATTCGATCAGAAATCCCATAAATTATAAATTATTTTATTAAAAAATGCAGTTGTCAAGCTTAAAACACGTTTTTTTTTTCAATTTCGATAAATCGCGTCAGGTTATTTGAATTTTCCATTCGAGTTATGAGAAATGACAGTAAACTTGAATGGGTATTGCGAAAATTATGGCACTCTTGAATCAGAAAAATCCACGTATGATTTAGAATTTCATGTCATATTGCGAAAACTTATATATCTACTGTACAATATATAATAATGAGCAGAGTAATAAAGAAATGACGAAAATGTTCCATTCGTATTCCTTTTAGCTAAATAACGATTTTCCAGATGGCCTAACATGATGAATGCCACCTAACTATTGAAAAGTCATCCAAACTAAGATCAAGTATTTTTAAAGTGCCATTTAAATAAGTAGGAATATTTTTATCTCCAAAAATTGCGTCAGCTTTCCATATTTTTATTGTTTCTCGGTATCCTGGGTTGCGCAGTCTGCAATTTATCCCAGTTTTTACGAGCTTACGCCATAAAATCGCACTTGGAATAAGCAAATTGCAAATGTCAAAGGTCCAAAAATTACATGTTGTTAAAAAATTACGCATCCAGCATCCATAATTCATAAATTTAGGGAGTATTTTGGTATTTTGAAAGTTTATGGTTTAATGGGGATATTTTCGGTCCTGGAATAGATTGTAGTGAAGCTCGAATTAAAATAGAGTCCTCTAAAATCTTCAGCAATTGAACAAACTCGAAACTATTAAAACGTTTTTAATCATCTTTCACACAGATTTTTGAAACTTGTCGTTTTCTAAACAATTACACTCACAATTTGTCAAGAATTCGATGAATTAGTCCAAATTTTAACTACGAAACAAGTAAAGATCCATACAAATTTTAAAAATGGCTCACCTGCCCCATAAAATCTCTTGTCTTGATTACAAATGATTCTGACTGAGGTTGAGAGGTCTGGGATAGGACCTGAAAATTCAAAAATACAAATTGGAGTTTGAAAGGATAATTCAAGCCTAACAATCAACCACATCATCGCGTTTAATTTTAATCATTTCAATTTCAAGAGAAACAAGTAATATTTTACATGGAAAAATTTATTACCTTGTCGATATTACCGATCATCACTGTGAATAACATTGAAGAAAAAACTGCGCTGTTCGAAATCATGCTTTTATTTCGAAAAATTAGAATAGCGATTGAATTTTCGAAATTTTGTTTCTGCAAAAATTGCAGGTGGTTGCGTCCTAAATTGAAAATGGACGGCTAGAATAAGGTTTTCCTCTTGTACCGCCTTATATAGAAGAAATGAGAAGCTAGGGGCGGGGCTTAGATATTTCTTAACCGCAAGTCTTAGGTTCTTGCCGATGCCTGAATGTGAAATGAAACTGCGGGACTTCTGGAAATATTTCAGATTAATCTACATATTTAGACATTGGAAGATTGTAAGACTTCAAATTGAAATTTATAAATCAAGAAAGTTGAAGTTTTTCATTTAACTATCTTTTGATGGTCAAAAATTACGATAAAAATTATTTTGACTGAACAAATTTTTAAAAGAAACGATAAAGATATATTCGAGAAAAAAATAAATTTGTCAAATTGAAAGTCTTTAGATAAAAATCTCTGGTTTGAATATTCTTCCCAGGAAAACAACGAAGAGTTTTTTAATGAGTAAATTATCGAAATTAAACTATTCTTATGCGGAAGAGTTTTTGGAAGAATGAAAACTAGAATGAAATTTTCCAGGAAAAAGATTAAGATATTCGAATAGTAGGCATATACGATGTCTAATGGTTAGATTTAGTTCGAACTCTTTGCCTGTACTCAGTTTCACAAGGTAGAGCTATGTGATTTCTGACAGCGGTGTATGCGCTTTTGGTTTATCTGTTGATTTGCATGCAACTAATCTGGTTCTTTATCTGCACAACACACCCCCGTAACGAAGTTACTGAAGGCTTCTATGATTCGATGATAGACGAACAGAGAGTTGAATGCTGATGCGTTTATTTTATTGTTTGGAGACTGGACTGAGTTCGCTCGAAAAAAATCGAAGACGAAGATGGAATAAGATCGCGGGGGTATTTATGCATTTTGAGTATACAATGATAATATGCGAATTATCCATTGTAGGGGAAAGGTGGGGAATGATTGGGCTTCTTGTGGTATGCGAATTATGTGATCCTTTCAAGTGGATAAAAGTAAATTAATCATTCAAATCGGGGATAGAGCTTTATCTCCTTATTTATATGTTTATAGTTAGATTTAGGGACTGTAATGCGTTAATAAAAATATCAAGGAATCAAAAAATGTGCCGCTCTGTAAATTATTATCAAAATCAAGTCGGATATCATGAAACGCTCCGAGAAATTGCGAACATAATAAATAATAATCCGAAAGTGAGGGAGATTTTGGGACTTAGAATTAATGTTGGAAACTTAGATATATATATAATAATAATAAATGGAAATACGTGAAAAATGTTAACTTCTTAATCACACGGACTTAGGAAGTGCAACAGTTGTGAGGATTCCTATTCCTTGCTAAAATATATGAACACCATATCCATGCCCTTTAAAATAATTCAAATGTTCAAATGGTGTGTGAATTTCCAGGAAACTATTATTCCTACTTATTTCACTGAGATTTGATGGTAAGGTAAATACAATTATCGTGAGGATAAAAATAACAGAATAATCGAGAAAAATAAGGTAACAACAAAATCGCAACTTCATAATCTACGAAATAGTGCAAAAAAGGGCTAGCCCCCATCTAACCATATACCCCTTATTTATCGGTTAAGATGTTACTGCTATTTTAGAATACCAAAAATCTTAATTACCATAACAAGATGTAAAAGTTATGCCGATAGCTCGCACATTAAGATTATCCTAGGATTAAATTTGAGATTCGAGTGATCGGTTACCTTGATATTTTGGATTATGATCAAGCCTGATATTTTCTAATAACCAAAACACCCCTAGTCACATCAATAATAAGATTATTCCAAGAATTTACGCAATATTTACAACAATTTCAAATCAAAATCTGATCTGAGTTTGCGGATCACAGAACTTGAAGAACTTTCTCAGAGAAAACATGATATCTCCAAAATATGCAAGGGAAAATACTCAAATGCAAATAACGTGTTAATTATTTCATGTAAACTCGTTCAAATGTACTTTCGTATCTTATATCAGTCATCTCATTACCAAGTTCAAGATTCAGAATTCACACTTCTCATTTTGCACAACTCATTACGGTAATTAGTCCTTCCTTCTCCCGACACCTACATTTTCAATTATCAAACTTCTGCAATTTCGATTAGGTATATTTTCAGAACTAACAGGTGACCTTAGAATTTTAAATATTAACCCAAATTTACTACGGACAAAATACCTTCAAGAAAGATCTTGTGATTTTCATTTCATAAAATATGCTAATTGTCTTCAAAACAGGTGCATTTTTGAGGTATTTTTGAACTTTATCGATATGAATGACATCATTAGGATAAAAAATTCGCAGCTTAAAAAGTTTTAACGGTAGTAACCTACGAAATAGTATAGAGTAGGCAAGATATAGGTATTATTTTGTTTTTTTTCATTAAATTTCAGGCATCATTATCTTTACTATTTTCTTAGGTTACGGAGAAAAGTGTTTATCCACGAGGATTGTAAAAGTTCAAATCATGATCAATTTCGTAAAGATCATAAGTAATAAATATAATTCCTTCGAGTGGAATTAGAAGCATTTACGCAAAAATCCCATAAACATCTGGGAAAATTGCAAGCATTTTCGCAAAGTCTCAAGAACTACCAAGTCTACTTGCGCACTTCTTGAATTTCACCTGTCCAAATTTCAGGCTAATTACTCTAATTGCCTAAAATTGTTTGTCTTAAAAACCATGCATGTCATATATTATGGAGAGGGAAAGTTTAGGGGGTGAACTTGCAAAAATCTCGATTTTAAAACTAAATTTATAGTTTATACGATAACAACTTGCTTCTGTAATCTATTTTTAAAATTAGAAATATTTTCAAAACTTTCCATTT
The DNA here is from genome assembly GCA_964036155.1 of Diploscapter coronatus. Lineage (NCBI taxonomy): Eukaryota > Metazoa > Nematoda > Chromadorea > Rhabditida > Rhabditidae > Diploscapter > Diploscapter coronatus. The sequence goes on along the minus strand of OZ038422.1, from coordinate 47,879,600 downwards.
TTCAAATATCGAACCTCTAAAATGGCTTAATCAATTCGAATCTAAATCGCGTGGGCTACACTCGACGATTAATAAGAATTGTTTCTGTATCAGAGCAAAAACCCGCCAATTCTCGACATTTCACCAGATGCAAGTCTTCCATGCACGCTTTGTATGTTTCCTTGGCAACGCATGAACCACTTCTCTTTTCCCATTTTTCTAATCCCCGATGGAAAACGCCCTCTCCAAGGCTCATCTTCATCTGGACGACCTCAATCGGATTCGGCTAATTGAGCCGGGTAATTACTTCTTTAATTACCCTTAATTAACTAAGCTGGAAACGCACTAACATCCTTACTAACGCAGATAAACATTGGAAAAGAATCTTTCCAAAGTTACTTCTTTTCTATATTTCGAATGTCATGGTGGATTTGCCTTTCTAATTACCTTTAATTGCCCTTAATTAACTCTTCAATTGCCCCATTATTTCAGAAGTCGCCGAACAATGCCAGGAACTTGAAACGAAGGCGGTCGAGTTGAACAATCAATTGAAGTCCTTCAAGTCGAACACAGAGTCGATGGTAGAAGTCATGGAAGAAGTAAGTAGTTCACAGCGTCTATTCCGTAAATGTCATTGTTTTCTCCTATTTTGTTGATTTTTTCGAAGTTTCAGCTGGCAGTGATCGTCGAAGCGGAGAAACTCCGAGCTATGGAATCCCGGAACTCGCTGAAACGTGAATCGCAAAAGGATAGGGAGGCCCAACAACTGCAGGTTTGAAATTGCAAATTTCAGTGAAAATGAGGATTTTGTAGATTATTATCCGTGAAAGACAGGTCGAATTAGAGCGCTTGAGGGCCGAGCTTGCGGCAGCGGAAAAACTCGAAAATGACTTGATGATACAAATTCAGACCTTGACAGAATAAATTTATTGAAACAAACTGTATTCAGAATTTTATTTGTGTACAGAATCATGTATGAAATGAAAAATATTTGCCATGAAAAAAGAATGCTAGATTGAATCACAGTAATGCATCGAATCGCATGTCTGTATTTCACAGATGTAGGGGTTACCATATCTATAATCAATCCAGAGAAACTACTTGTAAATAATTAAAGCCTACCCCCTGCAGCTTGTCACGTTCCAATGAATATTATTCACATCGTTAGTCGCCATTGAATATGCACAACATGCGGATTGGCAACCGTTACAATAATTGTCGATTATATAGGACGAATTGGTGGCCCATGGTTGATAATCTCCATCTTGCAACTAAAACTTTCCAAATTTAACGAGTATTTAAGAGTGAATGTTAATTAAAAGAATAAAAGTTTTAGCAAAATCGATATAAACGGAGGTCAGGGCTGGTCAAAGACTCAAATTTTGAAAACTCAAAGTCAAAGACAAAGACAAAGCTTCGTACAGCCTTGACAGGGGTTTGCAAATCAGACTGATTTTCATACTAATTCTCATGGTGCTACTCGTGTTTTCGAAAATCGAATAGCACCATGAGAATTGGCATTAAAAACTGAACAACATGTGTGAAAATCAGCTCGATTTGCGGACTCCTGCTTATACCGACTTTGCTAAAATTTTGATTTTGTATTGATATTCACTCTTGATTAAATTCTTACCGGTTGTCCTCCAACCCACATAAATTGCTTTGACAACGGATCATCACATTTTAATCCTAACCAGAAGTTGAAATTAGTATAAGTCAAGTTCTTGGCTAATACTGAAAATTAACGTTTTCATAATTAAATTAAAATATAAAATCAATACAATTCCATAGAAATTGCATTTTGGCATCATCTTCTACCGTATCTAATGATAAGATATTGCTATTCGATTGATCGCTACAGGTCTGTTCCGCCTTCCTCCATTCTAGAGAAATCACCTTAGCTTGATAACAACCTAAACGGTTGCTGATTTATCCAAAATAAGTCAAATTTAATATATACCCAAATCAGGCTTAATTCTACCATTATCCAATTTTCTCATCATTGGTGCATAACCAGCTGGGCACCAACAGTTAACTGAAAATGTATGACGATGTTTTTTCACTATAATACACCGTACCATCGCATAGCGCGTCAAGCAAGAAAATCACAAAGTCGCTATATGTACCATCGCTGTTGCTGTCAAAGTAACCCAGCGAAGCCAAGTTTTGAAATACATATGGTGTATCATTATCCAGTTCTGAATAATTAATTCATTTTAAATATACCACTAGAATATTTAAACATACGATAAATGATTAACGTTCCGCCATTCTCTTTGAACGAATTCACTAGCGGCTCAACTTCAGTAAAACTGCTACTTGTATAGGATATTAAAATGATAACCCTATGCGTATTATTGCGATGCCGTGTCGTATCATAAAGTTGGTTCATGGCTAGTTGTAAGGCACTAAATTTAAACCTTAATTTAATTAATTGTAAAAAAAATCACTCTGATAGTCCTGCTGAAGTAATGGAATTTTTAAATTTTGGATAAACTGTATTATTAGAGTTAAAATAATCTTGATCGATGTCGCCCAACGATTTCATCAACGTCGCTTCGTCATTGTATGCGACGAGACCCATTTGAGTGTACATCTAATTTTGAAAATTTTCATAAAAAGTCGATGATTAAATTACCTTAACTCCACCATTGGCATCATATTTTCGAATAGTTAAGCTATTAGCGACGTTTCCTAGTAGAGGGAAAATCTAAACTTCATTTTTTTACTTCTAAATGCAATACCAGGGAAATGTAATTCACACATGTTTTAAACGTTCACAAATTTGTTTACCTAAAATGCTACTATTGGTTAGTAACAAGGGATATTTTCAAATTTTATGAATATTGATACCTCATTCATATAATGGAGTCTATTATTAAAGCTAGCATCGATGATATACATGACATCTAGCCATATCGAGGAAAAATTGCAACTACATTTTGATGGCGTTTGTTGACAAGTACCATAGTCCGCATGGATGAATAATAGAAATATCGTAACCAATGAGAAAATTCTTTTTAGCATTTTCTCGAGGGAAGTTTAGTCGGAATTGCTCGTAGAGTCTGACCGCAGACTCCGAGGCATTTATACGGAAAACCTGATATCAGAGAAGTGATAAAAAAGGATTATAAACGAAGTAATAAAATATAGTTTGAAAAGGTTGGAACTTGACTTTTTCTGGTTAATTCCTACAAAGATCTCAAACAGAAGATTGATAACACAATGCTACATTGTCGGTACAAAGTGCGATTTTTAGCTAATTGAATAAATTGTTATTAAATACAAGTTGATTAAGCCTTATCAGTAAGGAAATTAGTAATATCATGTCAGTATGTTCTGCAAAAAGACACCAGTTTTGTCTATATTTTTTGTCGTTTCCTCACACTATTTCTTAGAAAAACTAGTGTCCTTTTCTAACTGGTGGCCTGATGACTTTTCTAGAGGTCCCCGAAACATGCTTTGTATTTTATAAGACAAGTTTTTGCAGCAAGCCTTAAATTATTGCCCTTATGCTGGCATTTATCGAATAGTTTAAACCATGCTTATCATTCTTTCAAATTGTGCCGCTTTTCCGAGTAAAAATCGTGCCCAATTTAATGATCAATAAATGTTCTATTTTATTGAATGAAGTGAGTTATAAAACTCGCCAATTCAGAGAAGTATCAAAGATCAGGAATAATAAAATGCTGATTTCTTTCGAGAATAGTAATTTCTAAAAGTTGATAATTTTAGATGATTCAGAGTTTTATCTCTATTTTCACACTTCCCAAATTATTCATAGCTATTACGAATTTTGAAAGTGTTAATAATTTTGAATCATGCCTGAGAAAATAATATTTTAAATATTTCCAACTACAAATCAAAATTGTGATCCGGAACTCTGTACGATTATTTTTGAACGATTATACAGTCGCTATCAATTTGAGGCGTCCGGAATGTACCATATCATTCATACTATCAGCAAAATATGCACTACTTTGCCCTCAATAAGCAGCTTTCGAAATTCGGCCACACCCTTCGCGTGTGATTATGAATGAATTTCGACAATTTTTCACGAAGTAGTTCTGAAGCGGTCATATCATGAAGTAGGAAGTGCATAATGTTATGAAATTCCAGGCTTAAGAACGCTTTAGCAATAAAATGTTAAGCTATATTTTAAGGGGTTTTCTAGGGCTACACTTCGTGAACTTATAAAATATGAGACTTTAACTTGACTTCAAAATCCTTGAACCTCAATATTTTTATTCTGGAATATATATTCTAGAGCCAAAACCAGGGTTATCGTAAAGTTTATTACAATGTCTGAATAATGTATTCAAATTAACATCCCCTATAAAGTTGCCTTTCCGAAGAGAACAACTCCTATAATTCTTGGGGCTATCCCTCATATAATTGAATATCTGTCATGTTCAATTGACTAAGTAATAGATGCTGGTTTGTGAGGACTCATAAAATAATTTGCAGTTCCTCGATATAATTCATATGTCCGTATGCCAAATTTATGAGCCTATAGATGAAGCCTGCCCGGGAAGTTGTTGCCTCCTGAGAAGTTTAGGCGCACCTAACCTAATTTATTTATGATCAAATATGTAGAGAGAAATCCTCAGTTTTTGAAGAGTTATGCGATGTCGTCATAAGGGGTTTTTTGATATAAGTATTTGATTATCATAGATTAGTATTGCGCTGTGAGAGGATTATTATCTTATAAATTGGAACAAAAATTGTGCGAAACATATTTTAAAATAGAACTAAGAACCAATCAGATAACTTTTTAATAAATATCTACCTAATCTGTTCTGTGAAACATTCATTATTATTAAAGCTTTTAAACATTTCCTAATATTTGGTTCTTTTCGATTTTATTCGAATTGACAAATTCAAGAGTCTCACGCGTATGATATTACTCGTTTGATCTATCGCTCTTCACGTTTGCTTCTCGAGAAGAATTCTCTCATCCTATTTTTAAGGATATAGCTTGAAAACCAGCTGAAAATACGGCACTTAGAGATGCACTTCTTTAGATTCTTTAGAGCTCTTAGCCTTTGCAAAGAAATGCATCGAAATTCTTAGTGATTTAATTCCTTGATGACTCTTGGAAATCCTTCTTTCAGAAGCGATTTTCAGTATTTCGCGTGATTTCATGGATTTCATATCGGCAAATCTATCTTTCGAGACTTTAATGAATGTCTTACGAATTTCTAGATATCACTAGCTTGTCTTAATTTTAGAATATGTCCTATTTTGCGCAAATCAAAACATAAACAGTTTTTAATCTCATTGAGTGAGCCTGACTTTCCCCAAGTCTAAAAACTCGTGTGTTGCTATTTTAATACAGACTAGAGAGTTATGACATCGTAAAGTCGCCAAATAGCCCACATCCTATTTTAGTAATTGATACACTCAAATAGCCTGAATGGATTATGCAAGTCTTTGCAACGATTTCTGCATAACATCCTATATTTACCTTGCAAAAGTGATTCCTAAGTATCCTCTTGATAAAACTTAAGTCATTCAATTTTTCTGAATCCGAAAAAATCAACATCGAATTTTTATTGCTCGCTATTTTTTACATCGGTAAAATTAATGTTTTCTCGGAGTTTTAGCAAATTTTACCCCTTTTTCGAGTCATTATAATGAGCCCTTTGTCTATTTTATCCAACTCCATAAATGGACGTCTTTCTAGTTTAATTACGTATCCTCTTCGTATATTTTTAGTTCGATCAAAATTCTATAAAACACATTTTCGCAACCCCGCAAATTTTAAAGGCCTTTTTTTCAATTATAATTCTAGCACCTGCTTATTCTAATGTCAATCACGTAAGTTTTGCGGCAGAAATACCGAAAAGTTCCGAATCGGCTTTTATTTTTGGAAACTTTCGATAATTAAGAATTCGGCAGCTCGGGGTTGGTCAAGATACTCCATTCCAAAATAAATCGTGGGTTGTTTATGATCATTCAAGACTTCGGAAATTGCCTTGAACTTTTGCTCATTAACTTTTTCATTTTCTCCAAGTTTCCAAGTTCGTTCATTCACTTCATTAACTTCGACTTTTGATCGTTTGAGTTCCCAACTGAGCCTGTGCTTTTGGAACTGGAATTTAACGTCACTTAAAATCAAAAGATCACGTTTTCCCGAGCATTTTCCAGATCGCGTTTTATCTTTGGACTGGTTCATTATCATGCTCGGTTTCGCTTATTTTCTGTTCACATGCTAGTTCCGATTTTTTCACATCTAAAGTCCAAAATTTCGCGACTTTCACTTCTTGCAGCAGCAGCAGCAGCACCAAAGCTAGGCCAAATGAGACAGAAACACCCCGAAGTCAGGCTTTTCCGCGGCCGAATTTAGTTCCGGTGAGCCAAGAAATTAGGGGTTCCCTTCGAAATGTCCCTTTTTAACAGAATTGTCGTCTTTTTTTGTTAAAGACTAAAAAAATAAGCATTTTTCTCGCGATTTTCTTAATTTTATTTGAATATTTTCGAAAGAACCAACTAAAATTTTCTGCATATTTTTGGCAAAAATATTTCCCGTCCAGAAAGTGGCGTAACTTGCCATATTGGCTTTGTTAGGTGCTTGACAAATGGATTAGTCGAGGAAAATTCATCGAGAGGAGAAAAATTTCGTCTCTCTAATGAGCGCTTCCTAAGAATATCATTTCAGTTGATACATTAGAAGGTTCATCGTTTGCTTTTGTTATTTTTGATATTTTTATGTCGGATGACAATTAGTGAAAGTAGTAATAAGAGTTGAATTCAATTTTCACCAATCATATTTTTTATTTTAGTCGATTTTTGCTTACTATTTTTATGAATCGCTATATTGAAATCGGATTGAACGAAAATCGGAGTACAAAATTTTCAGCTTCCGAATTCTACCTAGCTTTATCACATAGTAAGTTCATACTTTAGAGTATATACAAGCTCATTCTTCCAGTTCATTGATTATCATCGCATTTGAATTTCTATTTTTATTCCACCCATTTTCGCAAAATTTCTATATTTTAAATATATCCACGTAGTTTGATCTCAGAATTTCGAGGCATAACATAATTAAATATTCAGAAGCACGAATGAAAAATTGCATTATAAGGCACACTTTAAAAATTATTTTTATAATATGCATTTTAGCTAACGCACTCCAAATACTCGTTACCCTATGCGTAGAGTCAAACAAACAATTATTTTCTCTAATTATTTTCGTTTTCCTGCTTCGTTATCTACGATGTGGGTTCCGGCTTGAAATTCATTGTTAAAATGTGGATTTTTTAGACTTTCGAAAATAGGCGTTCTCTTCGTTTTTCATTGTGTTAATTTTGCGGTCTGACGCGGAAAAATACGAGAGACCGAATTTCTCAATGAAATGAAAAATACCAAATATTTTGATAATAAGCATGTGTGCGTGAACTTCCGGGATAAAGGTCAGATATCGAAATATGAACTTCTTTATCTTAACTGGCATTAATTTCCAATTTAGACCAAGTCAAATCTGGTATTATTAGGATAGCTCGAAAATCTCGCAACCTCGCTACTTTATGAGATAGTACGTAAGAGTTAGAGATTCTTCCCCTATCTTCTCCTAACCCTATAAACTCTCTTCCCAAGTTGCGAGATTTCCGAATACTCTATTATTAGAGTTTATAAATCCAACGGCAATAATTTCTCTATCCAAAGTATATCATTCTAAAAGTTTGCAACATATTCCAAATAATTTATGTTGATATATTAAAGCCATATGATCCGTAATTTCGTGCTCATAATTCAATTTACTTTTGCCAAATTCGAGTTAGATGATCAAAAAATATGAATTTCGGTTGAAATATGTGAAAACTTTGACTCTTCTCGCACGCCATTTGGATTAGACTTGTTTCTAATCATGCATGCGAAAACATGATATAAAAATCATATTCTAGGGATAAGATCCAAGTTTGTCTATATTTAGGCAGTTCTATGAATTTTGGTTTTTTTTTTTTTAATTTCAAGAATATCTTAAACTTTAAATGTTATATCTAGTCTAAACTATTTTTTATTTCATATTTATAACATCATATGTTGAAAACTAGTCTTTAGTCCATATGATAGAGTTCCATTTACATTTACATATTCAAGTTTTGGGTATTCAAATTTATGATCGAGTGCTTACCTTTTCAATTAAACCATATAGAATTTTTCAGATATTGCATTTTTCCTGAACACGAAAAAAGCCCTTATTTCCTTTGAAGTTGTTGATTTTTCGTTGCTTTTATTCAAAAACACTCGATTTTTCATTAGAACGACCCTAACAGATTCATAATGAAGGCTAATTTCGCGAAAAAGGGGACTCTTTTGAATTTTACGACGATTTTTGACACTGAATTGACTCTCTCGAGGATTGAATTTTGTGTTTCTCATCGTAGTGAAATTGTATTTTCAGAGATAGATTCAAAACAACTTGACATTTTCTGATTGTTATGTTTCAATTTATCGTTGGTTGGAGAGAAAGTTGATATTCATGCAGCAATAAGAAATCGAATTTGGGGAACGAAATAATATGTAAAAGCAAAGGAGCGTTTTTCGACGATTCCTATCCTCTCCTATCCCTACACGCTATTTTGTTGGGCCGCAAGCTCGCGAATTCACGGACAATCCAAATAGCCAATTGATACGATATGTACCATATCACTTTTATGAAATTCTCTGTAATTAGGAAATCTCGTGAACTCATAATTTGAAGGGAGCATGTAAAATGAAAGAGCGTTTTTTGCTCCCGTTTTCCAACACATTGTCACTTTCTTCGAGCTTCTCCGAATATCTTCATTCTCGAAGCTCTCTATTCTGCATTGTTCAAGCGTATAACGCTGGAAAGCGTCTCTCTTCGTGTCAGCGTGGCGTAGCGGATAACGAGTTAGATTTTTGCCCTTTCTTGAGCGATAAGAGAGATCTTCGGTTGAGAGAACGCAGAAAAGTGCGGAAAGAATTGAAGTTTGTTGGAAGAGGGGGAATACACTATCCTAATTTCTACGCATTATCTATTTCATTGTGTTGCGATTTTTCTGAATACCCTAATTCCAACTATATCCTTCATCTGAATCAATAGTAGGTATTCCCTAAAAGCCCTCTCCATATCCTAATATCCAACTTCGTACATTTGATTTGCTTACTAGGGAAGTGCGTGACCCCGGGATCTAACTTCAGAATAAAACCTATACCATCGGATAGAGCTCGTCGAGTTATCCAAGAATATGTAAATTTTTTTTGCCACAAACCACCTGCTGCCTGTAGCCACGCCCGCAAAATATTAAGGAATTACACTATAAGGAGGTGCGTCCGAGGGAAAGGCGCGGGAATAGGGCGCTGTAGGGTGTAGCAGCGTGGTTTAGTGGAAGCGCGATGGATCCTGGCATAGGGTGCGTTTGCACTTTGCCAATAACTTCATTTCTCTACCTCTACATCGATATATTTATTTTTGCAAAAAATTTATCGTAAAGTAATCAACTATATTTTAAAATTACATTTTAGGAGTTTATATGGGTACTTTTTGTTATTTGAATTAGGCAAATAATTTTTTTGCAAAAATAAAAATGTCAATGTAGAGGTAGAAAAATGAAGTTATTCGCAAAGTGCAAACGCACCCTATGCCAGGATCCATCGCGCTTCCACTAAACCACGCTGCTACACCCCACAGCGCCCTATTCCCGCACCTTTCCCTCGGACGCACCTCCTTATAGTGTAATTCCTTAATATTTTGCGGGCGTGGCTACAGGCAGCAGGTGGTTTGTGGCAAAAAAAATTTACATATTCTTGGATAACTCGACGAGCTCTATCCGATGGTATAGGTTTTATTCTGAAGTTAGATCCCGGGGTCACGCACTTCCCTAGTTAGAGTCCAGGATACAGGATGTCATTGAAGAATCATAAATCATGTGGCCTTGTTTGGTTCGGGTTTAGCTAAATAAGAAGTAAGTAGGTAAAAGGCCCTTCTGCTCATTTCCGTTCCTGACTTGTCTGTGCGTGTCTTTCAAAGTTTTTCAGCCCATCAAAACGCTTATCGAATTTAGAGGTCTACATTTCCCTTTACCTGTCTGCGTTCCTAATCTTCGGCTTTTTCATCTGAGAAAATTTCACCGATTCATCAATCATCGAAAATCCCAAAGATTTTGCGAGCAAAATTCGAAAATAACATGATCAATCTTCGTTTTTAGTTTCGTTGGAACTTCGAGAATTTTACTTCTAGAGATTCGTATCGCCAACTTTTATTGATATTGTCAATGACCGATTACTTGAGACAAAATAAAGGGACGAATGTTTGATGCATAAAAACTAGCGCGTTGTTTACAGACGAATAGACGACATTTCATCTATTCGAAGAGTAATTTTGACGACCATTTTGTAATACGCAATGCACATATTGCATATTCGAATTTGCGCATCACATATTTCGTCTCCAGTTATCGGTTGATTAACAACAGCATTTTTATAGCATAGGAAACTATCATATCCTTGATTTAAAAAATATATTTTGTTATTTTCCTGGATCCTTGAGTTTCGTAACATCGTAGTTTACGAAATATGATACATTTTATGAGCATATGTTAGTTTGACGTCTTTTTAGTGTGTTTTTGCGCCATCTTATTCCCGACCACGAGGTACCTAAGTGCCCTAATTTTTGACATTACAAAATAATGGTCAAAATATGAGAAAGATGGCTAATTTTTACGGTATTTACGTGATAAATCAGTCATTTTTCGAAATTTAAAGAACCAAAATGTGGTACTCGATGAGCTCTACGATTTTTTTTTCGGTATTTTGAAAATTTTTGAAATTTAAATGGGAAGGCAGCCACTTTCTCTGATTTGGATCTAAAGATTGAAGAACTCGAACCAAGTTACCAAAACAATCAAATTATCCTACTTTGTCCCTCAAATTTATGCTCCGAAATTCGGTTTTCCTGACGAAATGAGCTGCTCGGCTTTTTATTGTCTTCTAGGTAAGCATAGGAAAGAAATAGAGAAAATTGAGAAGGATAGTAAAAAATCCTAGCTCCTCTAAAACAATTTCAGTTTCTTTTTCTAATGTTATTCCTTCGTTTTCTGTCTTTCTACGTCAGGTTCAAATTTTATTTCTTCAATTCTGAATCTCTAAATCTCACGTTTTCAATGATAAATTTTAGAGTATAATTTGTTTTTTTGCTCTAAATCTTATATTCTCTCTTTCAAGGTGCATTTTGTAATTCGGACGCTTTTAATTCCTAATTTTGGGTGATATTTTATCTTGTTTAATTCTTTAAATTTTTTTGCTATTTAACGATCTTTCTTTATTTTCTATATCTATTACCACCATCTTTAAATTTTACTTCTTCATTGGTTTTCTTGCAGCCTCCCGCTATTAGCAGCCGGAAGGGAATGTTTTATCCCGCACGTCAATTCTTTCAATCTTCAGGAATCCGAGTTTCTTTGAAATTCCCCCAACCAGCAAATTTAAACTTATTCGAAATCATCCACAGCATTCGGGGAGAATTTTATCGGACTTTTGAATAATTCATAATGCTCATGATATATATAATGGTCAACTTTGAGAAATTGTATAGACTTTGTAAAATATTATATTTTCAACAGTCTGAAAATTATCAAATCTTAAACTATGCGAAATAGTTTAGAAAAGAGATACTCTTCCTACAATTCCTACCCTATATTTAGCACGGTTTGAGGCTATAAAATAACCTACATTTTCGATTTTCCTCGTATAAATTTCAAATGTTAGGCCATAGATAAGCTTTTAATGTCTTTGATATCTCTATGTTTTCTTTCATTTTTCATTATTTCCCAAATCCGATAACTTTTTCCTATACTTAAAACCTGATCTCTGATAAGCTAGATTTATTCATATTTCATATCTTCTTGATTCAAACTGAAGCATAAACAAGTTTTTCGTTGCTCTGCATACTATGTGAATTTTCACGTATATTTTTCCTCAAATCCGGACCGAAGCATGTTAATGTCATTATCTTTTTATTATGTCTTTGACGCATCAAATCAGATAGACCAAAATATTCTAAATCTTATCATTTAATGGTTAATCTGGAATTTCCAAGACTCAAAATACGGAACATTTTGAAAATACCTTGGGAATGAAAGATATTCCTATCCATCCCTACACTATTTTCGAATATCCGGACTAAATTATTTTTATTCGAATGATAAAATTTGTTATTTTCCCTTCACGCGCCGAGTGATTTTCCGATAAGGACCGTTTTTGCTCGACTAGCGGTGCCTGGAACCTTTGGGCGGAAAATCTGCCGAGTGAAAATCTGACATACCGATATTTTTTGCCTAATGCACCCAAGCGGAAATCACCTTTTATCAGCACCTTTTCCATCTTATCATTTCGTGACGAGGAAAACCCAGCCTTTTTATTATTTTATTCGAATCTTCACAACCCAGAATCCTAGGCGAAATGCGTTTCCTTTACTTAGAAATTCGAGAGGTCTTTAATTTTCCGATTTAAACCTTAAAGTTTACCTATTTTCGTAGCGAAATACGAATATTTCCTGCACTTTTATCGGAATTAGCGAAATGTTTTGAACGTTTAGGAAAATCTCTAGTCTGCGTTAGAGACTCGCGAAAATCCAACTACAAAATATTGGATTGTCGTTCCGGAAAATTTTCTCAACTTTCAAAGTGTGAATCTAATTTTTATCGACAAATGCAAGTATTTTGGGCGAAAATTTGATACGTATTCTGGAATAAAGTTCAGAAATTTGCCATTCTTTGTTCTTAGCTCCTTGCAACACTGGACTTTCGAGCACTCTAGAGAAATCCAATGCAATATTAAAAAGTCTTGAGCACGATTTTCGAAATTCATGAAAATCTAAAAATGTCCTTCAGAAAATGAATATTTCACTTCTTGCCATCATTTTAATTGCCCTCAGATATTGAGCGAAGACGGGAAATCGTAATAATATCATGTCTCGAGGGACTTTCGCGTCCCTTTTAATTCATATCTGGCGAGATTTCTGGATTGACTAACCTTAGTTTCTCTATCTTAGGTTTTTCTTTCTATATAATTTTCCCCTATGCTATTTTTCAATTCCTTTCTCTCTATATCTAAATTTCCGTACGTACTATTTCTCCAATGCTCTGCTTCTACGTTCAAAAATTCTTTGTGCCTTCTCCACTTTCTATAATTTTCTCTTATATTATTTCTCATGTTCTGCTTCTCTACTTCAAATCTAAGTACGGCATTCGTCAATTGGCTTCATATAGGGAAAATTGTTAGAAAGGGTCCGGCTTTCCCCGACTCTAACAAATTTCCCGTCCCAATATATGAAAAGTTCGCGTTTCTCATCAAAATCACATTTTTCAGCGATATATCCGAGGCTTTATTATGTATCTCATGAAATCTCATTACATCGAGAGATGTTTGCGATATTTTTAACTCGAATCTCAGCACACATTTGTAGCGTCAATAGCTTGGAAATTGTAGACTATTCAAAGTTAAGAGTATCTCATTGATAGAAACTTTTACTTGAGCTCAATTCAAGCTTAGGCATATGTAAAATTCTGAACAACATTGTCCTATAACATTCAGGATATGTAATTTCTTTCAAATCTAAAATCCCCCTCAACTATGTCTGAATTTCAATACCATCAGACTATTCTATCCAGGGCATGCGTATGTCCTAGACAGGCCTAGGGAAGACGATCGTCAGTGATCCCTTACGACCTATCCCCACATATTTTCTTCGTCTGACGAAAATGCTCTCTAGGTCTGGTCTTAGATCTAAAATTACCTCGTCAATATCTCAAAATCCCATTTATTCTCTGATTTCAAATAAATCTATTCCATTATCTTCCTGGGTCGTTGATTCACTCAATTGCTCCACATACAAGCCGCGTTCGTTTTTTTCGCTTCATTACACGAATGCGAATGCATTCACTTCCTACTACAATCCAAATAACTGAATAACTCGATTACTGACATCAATGTCGGAGAAACGCTAGTTTTTAACTCTAAGTTAGTTTATTTTAGAATTATTTAAGAATTAGCTGATACGTTCTCAATTTAGGCAACAACAAAAGAAAACATGAGGGAATTTATACATCTCCTCTATCATCTCTTAAATCTGCATGTTATTTTATCGAGTTGAATTTTTCGAATACCCCTATATATGCTAAGTTTATCGTAATTTTAAATTATTTCGGGTTAATTTGCGCCTACTTCTGACTTGATACCGTTAAATTTTAATATTCCAGGTTCGATGGATTTCATGGAGTTTTAATTACTGATTGAGGAAGATGAATGCAACTGTCCAAGCCCTACCATATCCTGATTGTTTCTACAGTAGATTATGCAGACCGGTGCTTATTAGTAAACAGGTAGAAATCCAGGTTTCGAAGAAATGTCATAATCAAACGAACTGTCTCTTAAGTGCCATCGTATGAGCTGTAGGCATAATGTTATCTTAAAACTAATTAAATCGGAAAGAAAAAGTAGGTTTCAGCAAATTACTTCAGAGAATTAAATCTTAAACTAGTATTTATTCTAACATTTGCGTTCTAAAAACGTGTAATTAAAAATTCAAGGTGCCCGAAGAATGGGCCAAGCCGATGTATGGCTTCATCATGCCGATTATCGTTACCCTAACCGTTGCAACCAACTCTTTCATCGTCATCGTTCTATCCCACAAATACCTTCGGACCCCGACAAACTACGTTCTCTTAGCCATGGCGGTTTCCGAACTTCTGACGGGACTTTCATGCATGCCATGGTTTCTCTACTACTATACTTTATCCGGTATCATTACAATCAAGAAATTCTCAAAAAATTGAAATTTTCAGGTCATAAAACCGACGCTCTGACAGGACTACCCTCATTTTGGTGTTATGCCATCCCATACATGGCCTCATTTTTCCCTTCGATATTTCAGTAAGTCATATATGCATTTTTTTTTTTTTTAAATCATGGTAATTTATATTTTCTGGAAACTAGTGATTTTGAAGGATAAGTTTTCTTTATAAACCTGTCTACTGCCAATCTCTTAACTATGCTTTATGACGTTTAACAAACATAAAATCATTGGTAAATCAATTTCAGCACCATGGCAATTTGGATGACCGTATACTTGGCCATCCAACGATATATCTATATTTGTGTGCCTTCGCTAGTTCGCCGATTTTGTACTATTCACAGGAGTAAACAAGTAATTTTAATTCAGATTACCAAAATATTTTGCTACATTTGATAATTTAGGTAATTATGATGATCTGTATTTTGGCTATTTTGATGTACCTTCCGGAACCGTTCGCAATAAGGCATGAGAGCCACGAAATGATCGATTATCGGACAAACAGTAAGTCTAAAAACGTTGAATATTCAGGTAGCAACTGAACCTTATAGATTTATTGGGGGTTTATAAGACCGCGCAATCGATGCTGTATTAAATTTTATGATATTCTTTCAAACTTGAGAAATTTCGTAGCATACATTAATTTTACCTTACCGATGTACAATTCCAATAAAATATCTACCCACTTTCATCCTCAATTAGCTTTGAAACATAGCATTCTATTTCTAAACCGATTCAAATTCATCCTAATCTTCAATTACGCAATCCCACAATTCGTATTGGCCGACTCAATTCCAACTTATAGGATCTTGATAAGTTTGTGGAACAAATGCAATTTTCAGTCTCCCGACGTCTCTGCTACCGAGGTCATAGCCCATTGGTTCTGTCAGTCGGTTTAGACGTCTATTACAAATCCGTGTTCACGACCCAAACTCTACTGGTCCATTTGGTGCCCTGCATTCTCCTTGTTGTGTTCACTTGGAAGTTGGTCCGAGCAATCAGCATAGCCGATAAGCGGCACACTAATTTGATGTCAAAGTAGGGATCTGTATAAAATGTATCTTTATTGATGGGCCAACATCAATAATATCTCAATTCGATACCAATAGAAAAATGAAACCTAGTTTACTTCTAAAAATTTTTGAATCTACCTTGCGCGGAAATCATCAAACTTCAGTAGATTCACCACTTTTTTCCCAAAATCAATTAATCTTCGCAAATCATATCCAAAAATTCAGATCCTTCCGTTCCACGAAACGGAAATGTTCCGAGGGAGCTTCAACCGATTCTGAGAGCCGCATTCAACGACTGTTCAAGCATCGAGAGAGTGTCAATGCCTCTGAACCCAAGAGAGTTCACGGGTTGAAACAGGTACTTCAAAAATATCATCGGAAAATATAGAGATAAAATTCAGAATACTCGTATGCTCATCGTGGTGATTATTCTATTTCTGATGACGGAGATTCCTGCAGCCTTGATATTCATCCTTCATGTTCTAGCAGTTTCGACTGGGTTTCAGCCGATCGAATATAGTGTTCTGAACGTCTTGTTGATAATTCGGTTAGTTTTTCTAGTCTAAAGACAATAGCACCACTTGAAACCATAATGAGAACTAAGCATTTTTGAAGTTCATAATGCATTAAATATCTTAAAAATTAGTTCATTTATAGTTGCGTTATAATCTAAAATTTTCCCCAGTCAAGGCTTTCTTCCAGGAACGTCCTAATCGTCGTTTCGTACCCATTCCGCTTCGCGATCTACTGTGGCATGTCGCAGCAATTCCGCGACGTCGTTCGACAGGTGATTTACGATCGTGTAAATACACAAAGACGTTGGAATTAATTGCAGATGTTCATCGGAAAGATCATGTTAGTCAGAGACAAGGATAATTCGACTACATTTGCACTGGTGCAGGGAACCACAACAGATAGGGAGAGCGATGAGAAACGGTACACTTGATGACATTTTTTTTTATTTGCAAAAATGAATAATAAGACCATTAGTAATGGAAATTTTAGACAATCCTTAATAATCTGTGGCACAAATGGTACTCTAACCGCAACAATAGCGAACCTACCCTCGACAAAAATAGCATGTAAAAATCCGGAAAAGGTTAGTCCTGCATTCACCCAAAATTAAAGAAAGAACTATCATTTTCGGGCTATTCCTGGTCATTTCTATCGTTTTTCTCGTCTTAACCCCGATTTTTCTGAGTCTGTCACTCTTTTCCTACTATCTGAAATTCAAAGAATGTAAAATCTACGCAATACTGCAGGGTTTTGTGAACAGTGTCTCTTTAGAAGAAAAAATGCCATGTCCATAAAATTCTGCAGAAATTAAACAAAAATCTTCTTGATTTTGTCTCTTCTCTTCAATCATCTAATACATTCAGATCGTTGTTCCCTGGTGGCACTGACATAAAAGATGAAAAGTGCAAAAGCAGCAGATTTAGCGCAGCACGCACAAATTCATCCCTCTAAATGCAACCATTTGCAAGAAAAGGCAATACATTGTTTTGTTGAGTAATAATATTAACGACAACCGCTATCATTTCGTGAGTACTCATGCACTATTTAACGCTGGCCGTAGTTAAATCATTAAGTTCAATCATCATAGATTAGATTCGTTCAGACATATCGATTTTTACCTCGACAAGAAAATATGAAATAAAAAAGAAACTTATCTGAACCAATCTTCATATTCATCTGTAATAGATAGGCTTTCTTGCAAGCATCATTCCATCAAGCCAGCATGATTCCAATAACCGCACGGCATGACACAAAAATTCACAAACCCTGTTCAAAACCGCTGTATTTTTCAAACCTGGCCGCACTTCTGCACTCAACTTTCTAACCTTTTCGCTTTTACTGTTATGAAAAGCTAAGAGAATTAGGAAAATCAAAACTGAGGTTTAAAATTTTCAGGCAGTTCAATGCGATCCTCCATCCGAAGATGATTCCACGGTGCCTTTTGATCCATATTTGGCTGATCTAACTATGCTAGTGGATACGGTCAATCCATCTCATATCATTGTTACAGGTATTAATCACTTTTATATCGATGACCTACATACTGCACGAGTTTGAAATTGATGATAGTTTATGAATTGGAAATATCGGAAACATCAACAAAATCAATTCTTCCTTTACTGATACATTATATACATTTATCATCAAGATAATCATGTTTCAAATTTCTTCATTCGACCTAGAATGCGTAAGTAATTTACGAAACACTTGCAGATAAAACCCGCGAATTTGGGAATCAAGTCGAGACGAAGATCGATAACCAGATTTACCTTCCAAGAAAACGATCCATCATACGGGCCGCTATCATCGAAAACACAACGCTTTATCAGGCTGTTATTAATCGTGTCGGATAGGTTTAGGAAAGCTCACCAGTATAACTTGGAAAATGCATTCATTTTGTAAAAGGAAAGTTGATTTATCCATAAATTTAAGACAATTCTCGCTTCAGAGTTTTTTTTTTTTTTTTTTAAATAATGGAAAAAAATTTATATAGATCTTTCAGAATAAAAATTGATGAACTTTCCAAAACTCCTAACATAATTTCATGTGATCTAGATCTCTATCTTTGAAACTTCATAAAAACAATATCATGTATCAATTATAATTTTATCATTCACATCAGAATATCAGAGCTATACATCATCATCATACTGTGTCATACTTTCACTTATCGATATGGGTCTATTGAATAAATTTTTATAATTTAAAATAAATCTTTAAAAATTACTCTTTTCCATAGATCAGATACAGACATCGAATCGAGAATTGCGGGAGGGGATTTTGACGATTTTGGAGATTTTAAAGATTTTTAAAGAGCTACGTTGCTCATTTTATTGGAGTTAGGATAAGATATATCTCGCAATTATAAACTATACCCAAAATAGAAACGCATGAGATATATGAAATTTCCTAAATGCACATTGATTTTATCGAAACATACAAACTCTATCAATTAATGCTCAACTGTACTTCTTTGAAAACCACATCGGATATATGAGATTCCCATCGGTGAAAAAAGATATTCTGGGATATCCCCCGATTTTCATTATCCTAAATTAATCCAAATAATAATCCGATTATTAACTTAACACGAAATTCTACAAATAACAATATGATTGGTATAAAAATCATATCGCTTCAGATACAGTTCTTCTGCTGGTGTTGATCTCTGTCGAGAAACTCCCAGACTTGCGAACTATGAGGCTGCAGCTTTCAATTTTAATATGCCTATCTCTATTTATTTATGTTAATTCACAAATGCCTGACATCACCTACACGGTGGCTTGGTACATTCTACCGTATACTCCAATGGCTAAGCTTTATAATGTAAACTGAAAATTTAGGAATTACCGTAATCCTACGAATTTAATTTCAGTTCGTCCAAAATATCAACCTCAAAGACAAAACCACGAAGGCGAAACTTGAGAGGGCCAAAAAATTTATCAATAATAACTGGGTATGAAAACTATTGGGTTGGTCAATAACTTTCCTCCAACTATCCGCAATGTTAGTAAATTTAAAGCTACTTAATTATGTGCTAGTGAACTCATGCCGAAGCTAAGACAGTACAGAGTGCTAAGTAACTCTACATACTAGATCGTCAAAGTGCGAAGTTGCGAATCTTCCAAATACCCCAATAACCAATTCGAAAATTGAAATAAAAAATTTCAGGGCAAACCGAAAGTCCAAAACTCTACTTACTACAATACGAAAGCCAAAGCCCAAGCCGGGTTCGTTGCTTTGATCAAAAATCGCGAAGCCGTACTCAGTTTCTGGAACAACCAACTCAACAAACAAATGCTCAAACTGTTCAACAACAAACAGAATAAAGTCAAAGAGGCAGGGAATTTAAAAACTAAATAAATTTTATAATAAATAATAACATTTTAGTCCATTATTCCTTCAATAATTACTTTTATAGGATAAATTTTAAATTATCTTTAAATTTTTAGTACCGTCAAATGTACCTCGCAACCGATAGAACATTCGATCAAGAGTTCTGGGCTGTCATCAATAATTGGTGAGTTTAGTCAAAATTTTAATTTCCATAAGACTTCCTAAATCAATTAACTTCAGGTACATGTACTCCCATTACCACACTAATAAAGAAAAACGAGATGCTCTATTCACTGCTATTAATACGGCTATCACAAACTACTATAAGAAAACTGGAACCAACAATAACCCAATCGATTTTTCGGGTAATAATTTCAAATATCTTTTTTGAAAAGCTAAAACTAACGAATTTTGAATAAGACGTATTCCATTAAAATTAACAGCGCAGAGCAATTCGAAATTCTTAATTTCGATAAAATAAACTTTATGACAATTTGAAAACTACGAATCCACAATCCATGCTAAATAGTACGGAGGAAAGATTCTCTTCCCTATCAAACTCCAGACTATTTTACATGACTTATGGGCTGAGGGTTTCTGGCTGCTAAATAGCTCCTGAATATAGTTTTTATCAGAAGACATTTGCAAAATATCTGATTTTTCAGTCTGGCCATACCCCGAGTACTACGACTACTTCATAAATACGTTTGTCAATGGGTATTGGTGAAAGTGCAAGAATCTAATAAAGTCTTCAATTAGTGTGCAATACAATAATTTATTGTGGCATGATAAAGGCGGTATAGAATAAACATTGAAATTTATGAATAATTTCGAACTTCATGCATTTTTATTTCGAACCCTCTTCTCAGAAATATTTCTTACCACGAGTCATAGCTAAAGCAAAATCTCTTTTCCTTACCATTCCACCTTCAAGCAGTCCTAAAGAGGACGATCGTCAGAAACCCCTTGCGACCTACTCCCATAGATTTTTTCCTCTGACGAAAGTGCTCCCTAGATCTGCCACAAACCATACATGGTTAAAGGCTGAGATCGTCCTGATGTACAACGTAACATTTTCGACAATTTTTGATCCAACTTTTAGGTAATTTTGCCTAGAAAACTAAAATGTGCTAATTTTTATATTAATTTTTCAACAAATTTTAACTGTCAGTACCACCAACGAGTGGAGGCCATTATCGCGTGCAAGGAAGTCGAGAGCGGTCGGGCAGAAGATCAAGAAATGAAAGGAAAAATGGAAAACGGATAAACGAGCGATAAAATGCGCATAACGAACAGGAAGACTAGAACTTCATCGTTCACGACCCTTAGGTCTAGGATATTGCTAAAATTTACCATAAAATGAATTGTTAAATCGTATAATAACACTGTAACTGGCAAATATTCATTGATACAGCAATAGTTTCCCATAATTGTTTAGCAAAATTTTCATCAACTGTTAATAAAAATTGGAAAACTCGAAATGCGTATCAGAAATTGTGAAAATTAAACGTTGGAAATTTTTCTTCAGAAATGTGAAATGAGAAAGTTATTCTAAGAAAGAGTGTCCCACTTCTTCGTAAAAATCGTGTGAGGCTGAAGTTTATTTCAATTCAAATATTTGGATGAAAAATTATTTTGAAAATTCAGAGTTAGTCTCCAAACTAAAACGCATTTATTTTCGAAGGTTCAATTGATTTTCGAATCACTTGCCTTGAGAAACACGCGCTTTCTTTTCTCCTTCTGCCTCTTCGAGATGCCACTCTTTCCCGCCTTGCCACTTTCCCGCCCTGCCCTTTTATCTTTTCTACTCTCATTTTCGCGGGTTATTTTAGCGTTTTCTTTTGCCATACTCTGGCTCTCTGCAGTAGGCACCGAAAAATCACGCAATTTCAACCAGTGAGAGACATGGGAGTGTAGCACAATGGAAGTGCGCCAGCCTACGGCAAGCCATCGGGCCCTGTAAACAGCTGGAGGTCGCAGGTTCGACCCCTGTCACTCTCGACATTTTTTTGCATTTTGCCAAAATACCCTTTCATTTTAGAGTGATTATTTGCATTCATTTTTATCGTGCTATTACTAGAAACTTCAAACTTTATTCGAAGAACAAGTCGACTACCCTGAAATCAGTGTTTCGTTCCCCAACCCTTTTAGAAGTGATACTTCAACTTTGTTTTGAGAACTAGCGTTTTCTTGGCATGAAATCAGACAATCCTTGCTTTCGAGGGCATAGACCTGCACTCCTTCAGCTTCTTCTGTGAACTTATTTTCCAAATTGATGTATTTCGGCATCAGAGGACCCTGCAATTAGTTTTGCACACGTCAAAGGATTAAGAGTTCTATTTATTGTGATAAGCGACGTGTAAAAATTGGTAAAAGGATAATTTCTAATTTCTAAAACTAAAATAAGAATTTTTTTTAAAGATTTTCGCCCTAATTTATTCATGGAATGAAAAGAAACTAATCAATGTTCCAAACTCATAAAAAATCTAAATTTATCTGACTTACGAATTCCTTTTGTAGTTTTTATCATGAGTTTGCTATTGCCAGTTTATAGCTTTTTTTTCTTTTTACCACATTCGTAAAAGTAGTGCATATCATATAGGGAATAAGGGTAGGATAAAATAGGGTGATTTCCTGCCAGAATAACCTACCCCTTCATCATTTTATATCAAAATCATCCTATCTTTATGCCTTATATGATATGCGCTATGTCCACGCATCTGGTAAAAACTACAAGAGGCTACTTACATAGCATCGATGAATGACTTTGATGTATGGTTCAATGCCGCCGAACTCCCACTGCGATCCTTCCAAAGTGAAATTGCCTTCGTTGTTGATTGTCGTCTGATTCATGACATCATCAGCATCAAATACACCGAGGAATGCTAAATTTATCCTTCGCATCTCCAGGGAAAATGTTTTCAAAATCTAAGCTTCTATTCTCCATAAGGAGGCTTCCAATTCTTGGCCACTACACAAAACTGCAAGACACGAGATGCGCTTCAATTGAAGAGGTTTAATTTCGGTGCGAAAGATTTCTATTCCATTTATTTTCTTTAAAAAATCATTCTGTCTTGGGTTACACAATTTGGATTACTCCATATCGTTGATATAAAGTTCTCCAATTGATTCCCCAGACATCCATGAAATGCTAACTTACTTTTTCCCATGTCACGTTCCATGAGAATGACATTGATGGCTTCAGCGTTCTTCCCTGGAGCAGGGCAGTCGCATTTGCAGCTGCCGGTCACTCGGACCCGAGTGCTCCAAATAGGTGCGATCAAGCAGCCAATCAGCGCAGTTCTCACAATTCCCATAGTCATTTGATTAGGAGATTTTTCCCTCTGTAGTGAGAAACTAATGGTACGAATAATTTGTTTCTTTTCATTAAAAATCGCTTTTTATCGTGCCAACCGATTTCATTTCGATTGTTCTATTCATTTTCTAATCAAATGCATTGAATCATCCGCCAAGAGCATAAACGAATTCCTCTAATTCACTGACAATATATCTATGATATCATTTTTAATATAATCACCCGATGCGCTCCATTAACGAACGCCCCCTTTGCGCGGGCAAATTGCAAAAGTCAGTGGGCGGGGGACAACGTCCATATCGTAGGCGTTTTTAGGCCGGTCCCATTTTCTTTTTCTCTGACCCCCCTTTTCCGGCTAGATATGCGCGATGGGCTAGTACGCCTATGTTAGAGCAAGAGGGGAATAAAAAGTGGCTGCAGAGAAATAAGAACGGCACACACTATTTCGCTTTCTCCAGAGCAAGCCCGTCACAGATAACTTTTTATTTGTGAGCAATTATGAAGATAAAAGGGGCGTGTCTTTTCGTGGTTAAGGAGGGAATCGTGTGATAATCGATGACGTTTCGATATAATCGATGATAATCGAAAGTAGAACTGAAATCTAAAATTCGTATAAATATTTTCTCGTGGAAATTTATCTCGATTTTTTATTCATTATCAATCCAGATTGGTGGTTAATTTTCTTTTTAACGCAAATTTAACTGGTGAGAGACATGGGAGTGTAGCACAATGGAAGTGCGCCAGCCTACGACAAGCCATCGGGCCCTGTAAACAGCTGGAGGTCGCAGGTTCGACCCCTGTCACTCTCGACATCTTTTTGCATTTTTGCCAAAAATAACCTTAATTTTTAGAGTGGTAATGTTTGTGACTCAGAAACCTCATCGAATGATTTTATGTAACTTTTAAAAGAAAAAAAAACTAGGATGAGACCCAAATGTGTATTTTATCATCATGATAAGGCGAAAAATGACATGTTAAAATATTCTATTACGACGATAAAACACATCTGGGTCCCACCCCTGAGTATGAGAGATTTGTAGAAAATAGAGCAAAGTTATGTAATTTAGCTATACAAAAATATTAAGAAAAAACTTCATAATAGCTTGATTTATTCAATTGATCATTTTTAAATAAAAATTTCAAATATTCGCGATCATGATTGTGATTCGTTCTTCTAAATCAGCGATTCTCTTCTTCGTCGTCGTCAACTGATGCTTGACTTCTCTGATCTCGTCGTCGAGTCGGGATAGAAGGGTTGTCAATCTGAAAATATATGATTTTGATGGTGAAAAGGTGACCATCATCATCTTATCGAATTGATTATTTTGACAGGTTTATTTAGGAAAATTTGAATTATAGTTTCATTGAATAATGCTTCATAATGAACAAAACGCGGTCTATTTCCAGATTAAATAAAATGTAACTTATGATCATAAAATAAGTGATGAAAACTATTAGTTTTGAGCTCACTTGAACGCCTCGCTCTTCTGGTTGGCCATTTTATCCTGGTAAGCGGATTCGTTCTTCCTCACTTCAGCTCGCCATTTTTCGAGCTCCCTCATCATGGATTCCAGATCTTCTTGAGCGTAATCGATTGTTCGAGAAATTGGAAACGCCGTCCGAGTCGCCTCTTGCACTTTCGACTGGAGCTGGGTGATCTGAAATGTATGAAAAATTATTATTTTCTGCAAATACTTGGGCTTTTAGCTAGAAAATGTCGCAAATTTGAGATTAGCCCGGAATTCTTTTATATCTAAAGTTCACACTGCTTTGCTTCAAAATGCAAATAGAATTCAAACAGTTTCGTGCTATTGAATTTATTGGCACAAGTATTAAGTATTTCTCGATTTTCTTTGATACAGTAAACTGGCCTTCTCCCTCTCGATATTCCTGGCCATGTCATCGTCTGGTTCTTCTTCGACTTCGCCCGTTCCTTCTTCCAGTTCCTGCTTCGTGCTTACAATCTTCTGGACTAACGCGCCACGTTCGCTTTCATCCAGCTGAAATAAGTCCTTGAGAGTCTTATTTTTTCAAATTTCTGGAAAATTTATTTGCTTTTCAAGTGAAATAGTTTGAATAAAGAAGACAAGTTGATGAAATCCAAATAATCCTGATTTTCGTGTTTGTATACCAGCGCGCTTTCAGCTTGCATCTCCTTCAAGTCTTCAATGGGTTGATCTTCTTCGACAAGGAAGTTCTCGGTCTCTTCAGTTACAGGTGCGCCTTCACCGATGATTTCTGCTTCTGGCTCTTTGTTGGTCTGAAGTATTCGTATTTTATGACTCATTGATACAGAAATGAGGTCGATAATTTTCACCTGCGGAGTATCTTCAATCGTCGCGATGTGCTTCTTCTTGATCTTCGGAGGAGCAGGTCTCGCAGCCGCTGTGCCAGGTCGTCCCATCGAGGTTTGCGGTCGACCGCCAGCTGTCGCTAGTCTGAATTTTCTCTATGTTTTGGAAAAGATAGTATTAGCTTTATGGTCTTTATATTCAATCGAGACGGCCAAGTATGCGTTGAAATAAGTCGAAATTTTTATTCTGAAATCTTTATATGTTTCAGGAAAATTGTTTCTGAGATAGAATTTCCGCATTTCAATGCATTCGTGCTTCGGCCCTTGAATACTAATCAACTGACCGTAATTGTCGTTCCCGCTCTTCTGGAGGCGGTGGTAAAGGAAGGTCATCTTCGTCCTTGTCGTCAGTCACAGTTGGTGACGGTAAGGAGGGGGACTTCACAGAGTCGACGTCGAGTTGATTGTCGATGTGGTTGTTGTTAGGAAGTTGGTCCTGAATTAACGAGATTTAGAAAAAAAAAATTGGATACTGATAAGGTATTATTATTCAAGAGTTTAAAACTTATTGATCTTATGAAAATTTATAATGCCAGTACTGAAGTTGTAGAAATTTTCAGTTGATCTTAAATGTCTTGAAATATACCCAACTAGCTCATTAGTTATGCGTCTTCAAATATTCCATGTCAAGATATTTTGTGAAACCTATTTATATGAAATTCTCAGTTGACAAACTATTGATTGGCATAGTTAGGGAATTTTTAAATCTCATAAATTTGCAACCTACCTCAATAGCCTCGCGCTTACTCTCCTTGTCTTTCGATTTTTTCTCTGATTTTCGCTTCTCTCTATCCTTATCCCGATCTTTCTTATCTTTATCCTTTGAGCGGCTTCGATGCTCCTTCTTGTCCTTGTCTTTAGAAGATGATTTGGAGTCGGACTTTTCGTGGGATCGAGATCGGTCTTTCTTCTGGAAGAGTTTATTTGTGAAGGAATCTCAGAAAATTGCTGCTTATTTCGAACTTTTAAAGTTCGGCAAGCGTCAAAAAAAACTTGCTACCTCCCCATTCCGATCCTTCTCCCTTTCCTTATCACGATCTTTATCCCGATCCTTGGATTTGTGTTCTTTTTCTTTCTTCTCTTTCGATGAGCTTCGTTTCTTCTTTTCAACCGGTGCATTGTTTTCCTTGGCTTGGCTTGAGTAGGAGCGAGCATTTTCAGCGAGTTTTATGAGCATCTGAAGGTAACCTTGATGAAAAAGTACTAGACTTGAGTACTTTTGTAATAAGCTGTAAAGGACACGGTACTTTTCACTAGTGTTCAAATATTGAGAAGTTACTAAATTTTTCGGTAATGTCCCATAAACAATAGTCTAAAACCTACCAAATTAGTGAGTTCCGGTTCCTTCCCAGCCACGATTTTCGCTGACTTAACATCGGATAGAGACCCGTCATCGAGAAGCTTGATCAATTTATCCAAGAGGTCCATCTTTTGGCTTTTGTCTTGCAAATTGCTGGCGTCCAGTTCGGAAGACTTAAATTCATCCTGAAAATAGTTGAATTTTGTTATGTTCTCGAAAAGATTGCATGAGAATTATTTTAATCGCTTGATATAACAATGACAGAGGCAAGTCAATAAAATTGCTAAGTTTCAGAAATCTTTAGCTATAAACTTTCGGAGATTCAGTTAATAGGTGCTCTCGTTGTGCCAATTATTCAATAAAATAAACAAACTTTGAGATAACCCGTCTGATTAATGGTGGCATTGAGCACGTCGACAAGGAACTTGAAGGGTGGTCGATTCAGGAGTTGATCGGTCAGAGGTGGTCTTTCGAACATCCCACTGAACGCAGATCGAGTCGCGTTGGTGTCGACCATCTTGAAATTTAAAACTATTAATATAAAATTGTCTAAAATTCGTTCTAATAACTGTGCTGAGATATGCAAGAATGAGAAATTCACAATAGGAAATGAATTAGCAAAATAAGTGCAGAAAGATGAAAATTTTAGCACATTTCATTAAACCACTTCCAGTAATATAAAGAATATCATGTGCCAATTCAAGTTAGGCTTACTTTTATGAGAAACGAGGTATTATTAAGCAAAAATCGAGTTATATGCGGTTTTAAGACTCGATAAACTAAACGCCCTTCATTCTGTTATATTTGGGCGTCATGACAACGACCATGACGAAATCCATATAAACTAGTCGCGCTTTTTCTGGCACTTCCAATGCCATAAGTTAGAAAAAAAATGTTATTTGAATAATGGCGATGATGATAAATAGAATCCTTAAGATATATTATTTTTGAAGCAAACTCATTTTTCTTCGATATATAATTATTTATTTAATTTTATTCTTCAAGGCTAATTTAGTAATCATTTTCCTGGATATGTTTTAATTTGCATAAAGGCCATAAGTAAAATTTTTAAAAATTTAATCGATGTGGGGTTTCTAACCTAATTTAGTAATTTTAGTTTCCGAAGATATCTTAATTTTTAAATTTCAAGTGCTAATTCCCGAATTTCCGTCATTCGTCCCACGCTTTCCACGTAATTTTCTAAATGTTACGTGCTTTTTCGGGAATCACTTTTTTCGACTCCATCAATTCGAAAAAGCGCATATAATTTCACAAGCTTCTTGCATATATTTGCACTCTGCGTCCTTTTCCTGGTTCTTATCTTTTCACTCTATTCAATTTTCACGCTATTTCTCTATCTTTTCATTTTAGGCTTTCAAGCAATCGATAGCTCTTTTGGGAGAGACTAGAAAAAGACTAGTGCTTTTGAGAGAATCCTAGAGATAGAGACTAAAATGCGAAATAGTGTGTTAAACTGGGAGAGAGCTAGAGAAAGAGGATGATGCAATTCTCCCCCCAAAGGCTTATATGCATGCCGTGTGTTTGTTAGCTCTGTCTGTTTTTATTCATCCACCGCCAAAAATTTCGAGTGTCTGATTTCTCCTTCGATCTCTAGGAATTTCGCGCTATTTCGTTAATTTATTGTTCTTTTATGTCTCATAAAAACAACGATATTTCCGGCTTGTTATTGCCGGATAGAGAGTAGACTTCATAATAATGGAGCGATGATGATTTGTGCTACACATAAGTACTTTAATCTGGCTAGACATGCCTATTATTTTACTGCGCACATGCCATTTATCGATTTTTTGATTATTTTTATAGCTACATTGAGAGTAATGATTATTTCTAGCATTATTGATCCCTATCTTCTCCTGAAACATACATGAAAATTATTATATTTGTATGAAAAATAATTTTAAAAAAAAAACACTGCTCCGAGAATCAAATATCATTTACTTTTGATCTTCGAAACATATCTTTAAAATTCCTTAAATGAGACTACATTTTAACAATGAAGACTGATTTTCTTTTTATTTAGTCGCTATTTTGGTTATTTCTCGAACAAATCTCGATAAATTTTAGAAACATATATATTTAAAAAATACCATAAAATTGATAGAATTTATGGGAAGACTATAATGCCATGAGAATTAGCTCACTGACTATATTCCCATACTTTTAATCTTTCAAACACACATTTTAAAATAGCGATATTTAAAGAAAATGAAAATTGATTTTCGTCTATTTCCCTTCTCTCTTGTGCCAC
Organism: Diploscapter coronatus; assembly: GCA_964036155.1. Classification (NCBI taxonomy): domain Eukaryota; kingdom Metazoa; phylum Nematoda; class Chromadorea; order Rhabditida; family Rhabditidae; genus Diploscapter; species Diploscapter coronatus. Next base: position 47,850,697 of record OZ038422.1, on the reverse strand, counting down.
TCCTTGGCCCAATTCCGATAAATGCTTTGTGCTTTTCGCTGGAAGCCCGAGTCAGAGTCAGGGAAGGGTAATTCATTTTGCCAGCCAAATTTCAAATTTGCCAAGGACCTAACCAGTAACATGCAAAATATTCGAAATTGGGGTCCATTTTGAATATTGATTTAGGTTTCTGAATATTCCTTATTTTAAAATCGTAATCTTTCCTCTTTGAAATAATTATTGCTAGTTATAAATTAAAAATTTTCTGTTTCAAAATTTTTCACAATTAAGTATAAAAGCATATTTTAATACTGCTTCTGGATTTTTTTAAACGAATTTTAAATTTTATGACTGTTTTAAAAGATCCACAATTAGAGTTCATTTTCATGACTTTAATTTCCCTTTTCTTTTCTTCTAATCTTACAAAAATATGCATATAAAATTCGCCTGAGCCTGACATTTTCATTCGTCGTGCAATTAGTTGTTCGTTTTCACAAGTTGCATTCTTTTCTCTTTCATCCTCTTTTTCCTCCCCAATTTTTCTTTATCTCTCGCTTCCTAACAAGGGCTTCGATTTTTCGAAGAAGAAGCTAAAGAAATAGCATACTGAATCTAGAAATAGAAGATAGAAAAAATCAGACGAATAGGAGTATGCGAGTCGCTTCTAGCCTCTCCTTAAGCACGGATAGATGGATATTGGTTTTCTTAATTATTCTGGGACTTCCTTTAGGGTTATTCATATTTTCGCAGAAAATAGCATGTTTTTATGCTTCGCTATTTTACGTAATTTCTTCGACCTTTAATTTTATATATAAAAAAAAACTCCCGTATTTTTCAGATTGGATCCATTTTTCACTATCTGAAGAGTCACCAAATTCAATTACTCGGCCAAAAACTGCCCTACTGGCAAAAATCTAAGAATTCAAACTAATGTGACCAGTTTCAAGGAAGAAATCGAACATGTCAAATCCTCAAATATCTCATCGTTGATTTACCCGAGACTTCTAAATGTCTGATAAAGACAAAGAATTGTGCCCGAGGTTGATCGACTATTTGGTAGTCGTCGGTAAACGGGGGTCAAAGAAAAGGTAAGTTAAGGAAATTTTCTGACTTACATCAGAGTATTGGTAAATCAGCGTATCCTTGAGAAATAAGTGAATCAGGTTTAAGTCTATACTGCGATCCAAAATAGTCATTTTCCACAAGCCAAAGGAATGATAGTCCGGAAATTTCATTGAATTGAGAGAATAAATTTCTAAATGTTTTAATGATGATATTATTTAAGAAAAATGTTAAAGCTACAGTTTAAATATGAATTTTAGAACCACCTCAGTGTCTCAGCAATCTTCCTCTGCTTCGGATGCGGTCATCAAATCCGTCGTGACGTATCCTGAGATCCTGCGCCGGTATCCTATCGATGATCACAAAGACTTCCTTCTGCCGACTGATGTCACCGTCTTTTGCCAGCCTGAAGGATGTCTGACTCAGAGTAAGAAAATTAAAACAAAAATGCATCGAAAGAAGTTATGAGAATTTTCTTGAGATGATAATTTTCATCGAACTCGATTCTTCGCAGTCGATTGAATATGCTACAATACTAAACAAAAATATTTAGGTTCCCTAAACCGCAAAGGCCAACCGAAAGAGCCGCAGTTTTTCGTGTTCATGCTAACCGAAAAGGACTCTGCCAAGATTCGCTATGGGATGTGTTTGAATTTCTACCGGTCATTTGATAGGAAAGAAAAGCTGACTTCAAAGGAGGATAAAAGGTAAAAAAAAATCATTGATTAAAAAAACAAAATTTTCAGTTTTGGAAAAGACTATCCCGTCTCGCTTACCAGTCTCTGCTTTATATCACATCATCCATTTACAACGGCGATCCATCAGCTTGTACTCCTCCTTAAGAAGATCATTGACGCCTGCAATCATCGAGCTTCTCTTAAAACTGGAGCAAAGTAAGTTTTTATTCTACACAAACTTTCTTCAATTTTACAACTCTTAAGAAAACGCAAAATCTACAAGAATATGTAAGGCTTCTTCTATTTGAGTAATGTGATTTTCAAATTTTCGGGACTGCCGCTATCTTTCAAATCCTGTAATTCCACAAGACTTTAATTCAGAGTTATTCAATCTTGAAAAGCTCGACAGACTTTATGCTTATAAGAAATTAAGAAATGTTTCACAAAATCTTATGAATTCGTTCAACCTTTTCATAGTGTTCGATGGTACATATATCTGGTTTAATAAGACTTTCATGTCCTTCAAACTACTTGACGAGTTATCCAGGACATAACAAGCCCCAATTTTTCAGGGATATCATCTGGTCCGTCCTGTCTGGTCATTGGCATGAGGCGATACCTCCAGAGGCGATGTCTGAGCTGAAGGAAATTGAGACCTGGATTTTAATGTTGCTGAGCTCACCCATACCTGTTCCTGGCAAGACCAAAGTCCAGCTGGAAGTCATGCCTCCAGGTACTTGTTTAAAGCAATACTTCTTGGATTAGAATGTTTTGAATTTATGATTCTTATGAAAAGCTAACCAATCCGGCGAGATCAAGTTGTAACTAGGTCAACTTTGATAGCATGATTTTTTTTATACCTTGAAATCTTGGTAAGCTTTACAAAAAGCCACTCAGAAGTAAACTTACTATTAGCTCTAACTTATGAGAAGATGGATATGATTATAGCCGTGTCCAATTCTTACGAATTTGCCCTACCCGATCACACGAGGTTCTCGTTGGTGGATTTTCCTCTGCATCTTCCTTTCGAGTTGTTGGGAGTCGATGTAGCGATCAAAGTCCTGACAGCCGTCATGCTGGAATTCAAGGTTTTGAATAGTTTTATAGGTTGCTTGAAAAGTTGTTGGACTTATCGAAATAGTTCAACAATTCGATGAGCTACAACTCTTCTCTGACTAAAATAATCATGTTTCTTGAAAGATAATGGAAAACTGATAGAATGTTCAATAGTTCTTTGTGAGTTGCACTTTCTTGAAAAAGTAATTATGTTTTACGAAAACTAGGGACAGCATGATAAAATTTCTGGATAATAACCCATCGTGTTTAGTTCCAATTATTAACAAACAAATTCAGGTCCTGATCCAATCTCGTAACTACAACGCGGTTAGTATGTGTGTGCTATCCTTCGTCAACCTGCTCTACCCTCTCGAATACATGTTTCCGGTCATCCCTCTACTACCTTCTTATATGAACTCGGCTGAACAGGTAATTCAAGAGGGCAATTTGGAAAACTCCTAACAACCTAGTACACGAAATGTGCCAAGTAATTTTATAAGAGAAAGGTGTGCTTCGTTTATCATATTTTGCACATGTCATGTTCTATGTTAACGTGTGGTTTTCAAGTTGTCATTCAAGAATGTAAGCTCATGATCTTCTAATAAAATCATAATTTTAGCTATTACTGGCCCCTACTCCGTTTCTTATTGGAATTCCTTCATCTTTCTTTACTCATCGTCATCTGAGGGAGATTCCCACCGACGTGATTATCATTGACATTGATTCCAACACGATCACGGTTCCTGACGATCTCTACATTCCAGAACTACCTGAACAAGATGCATCAAGGTTAAAGGTAACTGAAAATTCTTTTTCAAAGAGGATTACTTTCCTTCTATACATTGAGAAAAATTAAAAATTCTGTCTTTTAGGACGATCTTCGCCAAGCATTGACCAGAATGTCTTTGAGTATGTTGCCGAACAATCCCGATGCAGGAAACTTTGGAGTTGATGAAGTCGACATTGCCTGTAGAGTAGCCATGGTAAGGAGTGAACATGAAAATTAGAAGATTTTGATTGAAATTTAGGTTAAATTTTTCAACTCACCGAACGTGTTCGGGAACTTCAGCGAGCACACGAGGACGCTGAGGCTGTATCCTCGACCGGTCGTCTCCCTGCAAGTGGAGTCGTTTCTGAGAAGTCGGCCACAATCAACGCAGTTCATCACTGATTTGTGCAGGTTAACATTTTCATTAACGTAGAGTGACGGCAAAATATCAGCTGATTGAAAAGTAATTAGAGCTTTGACTTTTATGAAACCCATTAAATTTGTAATAGCTTCTTTGAGTGAGTAATTTTGATCTCAATATAACTTCAAAGTTTAAGTATCGTTGTACGAAAAGAGAAAGAAAAGTTAGAGAAGGTAGGTTGAGGCATGGGGATTTGGGTTAGTGACGGAGCAGTTAGTGGTTTTCTTTCATGCTTTTTGACTATTGGTAATCTTAGAGAACAGAAGTTACAAGTTAAAAGTACCTAAGAATTTGAAGCGCATTATAAAATATTCTAATTGTGATTCATACCCATGACCAGAAATCATCAAAATTTAACTTCCAAGCGTTGAAGATAAACTTTTCTGAAACATAAAATAATTTTAAACATCATGCATATTTTGTACCAAGAAACATTGAATTAGAAGTTTAGACTTAAAGAATTAAGTTTTGTGAAATATAAATTCGGAATTTTAGGACCCAAGCAGTGGAGTACTTCGCGGAATGCTGCCTTTGCCCGAAGAATGAGGCTTTCGTGAGAATTCAAGCTGGAATCGAATCTGCTCAACAGATTGGCGACAAGGGCAAATGGTTCGCCGACACGCTGATGCCGGTGCATTTTCAGGTTTGTTGGAAAATTTTATAAATTAACTCATCGATGATCCATGATCAACTGATTAAGACATATTCTTCGGTAGAGGAAAGTTTTCTGATGCATATCCAAAATTACTTTGATTGACAGAAAATGTATCAGTACCAATATACTTAGGATATGTATCAAAGAAATGATTGGTGCAATCAGATATAATCTGATTCAATATGAAGTCAAGATGTGTAGAAAAAATTATGAAAAAAAAATCCAGGTCTACTCCCAGAACTCGAGCCTTGAAGCGGCTTGCGTCGAGTACGCAGATTTCATCGAAACTGATCTTGAAAGTGATGACGAAGAGCCCAAGTCGATCTGTAGCTCGAGCAGTATGGATGAGATGGTCTTCGCGAGTGGAGAGGAGACTGGTAAAAATTAATGAATCCTGTACTCCCTCAAAATAAAAGCCCACAATCTTGCATTTTTAAAATCCTTGTATGTCTAGAAACCGAACTGTTCACGAAACCTCTTGCTGAAGTTAATGACGTCTACAAAGAACCCGTTTCGTTGGAATTGCCATTGAGTGAAAGCCGAGTTTCGATAGGATCTTCTATAAGTTCTGGAAGGTACAAATAAGAACTTAAAAGAGGTTGTTCCATTAAAAATTACAGATCAAGTCCTGCCTCGTCTATGTCAGCGTCAGCTATTGACAGTGAAGCGGACTTTGCTAAACTTGCTGAAAATCTGGCTCTAAAATCAAATTCCGAGGGCGATTTTGCTTTCGATCACACAGCAGATGACGAAGACGTCGAATCAACTCCGATATCCCATCGGAAGAAAGTCCAGACAGCATCAATGAATTCCGAAGCTGACACACCGACGCAGAAAACGCAAGCAGCGCAGGCCAAAAGCAGGATCAAGGTAATCCTAATTTAATATGCCAAGTAAATCGAAATTGAACGGCAAAATTTGTCAATGTGACTCTTGATGAAAAATGAATCATATTCCATCATTTATCGTGTGACTAGATTGAGAGAATGTTAATTATTCATACGGAAAGTGAAAACTATCAATAGCAAATATTCTGAAAACCATAGGAATTTCTCTAAGCCCTACATCGTTAATTTCAGACCCTATCAAATTCTGGCGAGAAGGTGCTAGGACCGAATTTCATGAACGCGATCAATGGCATTGGCGAGAAGGGGTCGAGCGTGTTCAGTCAGGTATAAAAAATCCCCAATTAAAACATTAGCATTAAGTTTAGGTGCTGAACAAAACCGCCCCGAAGGCGCAGGCCTTGAAGGAGAAAACGATGATGCCGCTCGCGAACAAGCTCGAGCAGAGCCAACATTTAGTCAAAGCTGCGACCCAGCAGAACATGACAAGCACACAAACGGCTAGTCAACAGAGGTATGGAATCATAAGTTTGTAGTCAAATAATACGTTTCACTAAAATGCTACCCTCGTAAAAGTTAAAGAACATTAATACGTTTGTGTTATACTGACCAATCAATACACAGACCATCAAATTCAACCAATAGTCTGATATGTGTTTATCTTTAGCAAAAACCAGCAACAAGTTCGAGAATATTGCGACCAGGTGCTGACCGGTCAGGGCATTGGAATGTTCGCTGTGCCGAAGCTGAAACGACTCATGGAAGATGAAAGTCTAAGGGAGTTGGCCTGCTCGAAGCTGAATCTCGGACTAGAAAATAAGCTAACTGAAGACGAGTTTGTCAAGGAAATTGTGAGTACTTTTTATATGTAGAAAAATTTTACGTGAAGTGGACCACCATTATGATTTAATGGCTTGTGGGCAGCTGCTGAATCACTCAAATTTTATAGGTTTCAAAAATATAGATAGAAAATGATATCACTAAATTAGTTTATGATTTTATCACAAATAATAAACGTCAACATTTCAGCCCCTGACCCGAGCCCAGTACAAGGGCTACGTCAAGGTCTTGAAAGCCTGTTTGGAAGGCATTGAGACTTGCTTCAATTCTCCTGTTTGTTCCGGACTCGCCAGTGTGTTTCATGTACTCGAAATTGCTCATACCCATTTTTGGGCCCCGAATGGTACTCTCAAATGGTATCAAGATGGTTTCTAGCCCAAAATTTAGGCAGCACAGTGGGATCTGATGCTTTGTCTCCAACTTCTGGAGTACCAAGCACTTTGGCTACACCTATGTCATCGGCCTCTGACAGCAGCAAGTCTACGTTGCCAGCGGCATCCTTCGACATGAGAACCCCGACGAAACCAGTGGGTGGAGCTATTGGTACTTCGGCCACCAAATCACAACCACCCAGCCATGAACCACCGCAGTTACCACCGAGGGAACATGTCGGTAATGAGTCACAGGTAAATTGACGTCACTTTGAGTGTCTCTAAAAATACCCTGGCAAATTTTGATCATTTTTTGGGATGCGCAAACTTTAGAGGCATGCATTTATTTATTTATTTTTTTTTTTAAATAGTTTGCCTTTTTGGGAACAGAATGTTGGTTCAAATGTATAGCAACTCATATAATTATTTTTAAAGCATAACAAAGTTTCTATTTTTCAGACAACATCAACTTCTGGACCACCCCCATCTCAAGCCCCGCCCCCTCCACCTCGACCTGGGTCACAACCTCCTCCGATTGCGCCCAGGAAGGCTCCACCCCCAGTTCCACCAAGGCCCAACGCCAACAGTCAGAATCCAAATCACAATCCGGCGACGAAGTCAAATCAGAAGCCTCAAAATGAAACAACATCAGGAAATTCGGAAGTTAGGTCGGCGACGACGGCGAACTCAAATGAAGGAGAAAAGAAACCATCAGAACCGAAAATGGTGAGACTCAAAAATATGATTCAAAGCGATTGGGCGACTATCATTTTGGACATTCAGTAATATCCTCGAACCTATTAGCACGATCAAATCTTCAATACTGGTTTGCGAATAAGTTTCATAAGAATTGAAACGGAGCTGCAATCATAATTAATAGTCCACGACTACATCTCCGAGTAATTAGATATCTAAATAAAAGTTTCGAATTTAGGCTCCACCTACCTCTTTACCAGTCGAAAAGAACAAGGTCTCGATGCAAGCCATACCTCCTGTTTCAACTCCGGTTGCTCCAACTCGACATTACATCTACCAGGAATTAATCAGTAAGAGATTTCTCATACCGTAAAATTTAAGATAGAAAAGCCATGGACTATTATTTTCGATTTTCAACCTAAGGTGGAATTTTAAATTATGAGTACTTTTAGATTAGGGATGCTTGTAACTTCGGGTCCTTCTAGTTTAAGAATACTTCTACTACAGAAAATTCTTACTTTAGCTGGACTTTTATTTTAATTTTTACGGCATCCCCAGAAGCCTTTTAAAATTAAGTGTCCCATCCGAACCCCATCTGGCAAAATCTCCAATTTTGGGAGAACGCCTTCGTCGACTTAGTGGCTCAAGAGCGAGAAATCGTCGGTATGGATCAGGAACCTTCCGAAATGATCGATAGGTAAATTAATCTATATTTTTTTTTGCAAAACTCGAGCTTTTACTATCATAAAATAAGACGAGGAATCCTATCACTACACTACTATTTGAATAAGGTACGAGTTCAGGTATACCGCGTTAAATGATACCGAGAAGAAACGACTTGAGCTTGAAGAAGACCGACTTTTATCGACCTTGCTTCACAACATGACGGCTTATATGGTCATGTGTGGTACCGGGCAGAGGGCTATTCAGCAGGTGAACTCAAACAAAAATAGTTTATCATCAAGACTTTCGCCTTTTCCTTGCACAATTCTGCCAGGCTGAAAGAATGTCAAAATTGCTAAAAATCGCAACCGAGATTCACTTTAAAAATTCTTCGAAGCCAAAACTTTCATTCAAGCCCTGATTCTTATCCTAATAATCTGAAAATAATCTAAAAACTCAGAAAATTCGACGACTACTCGGCAAAGCCCACATTGGGTTGGTCTGTTCGAAAGAAATCAACAAGTTGCTAGACGAATTACCTCAAACGGTAATAATTGTTTTGAAAAATCAAAATCTTTCTGATTTTCAGCAAGGAAACACCATTCCTCTGAAGCCTTTGGGAAGTAGGTTGGTTCAGAAGCACTCGTTCACAGTGTATGTTGGACCTGCGCCGGAGGGACCTATCATGTTCATGGAGGTAAGCTTTCAAACGATTTGAAAATTTGAAGAAAAAATCGAAAAAATTAGGAGAAAAAATCCAGAAAATAAATATTTGAAAAATTAAGGAAAAAAGTATAATATATTAGACCCATAAATATAGAAGAGGTATCCCGCAAAGAAAAAGGATAATATTCGGCATTAATTCAGCCTCAAGTGTTCCCTAGGTGTGAAAAGAGAATTTTTAGGTCTGTGACGACTCCGTGGTTCTAAGATCCGTTACGGGTACAGTAGCCGAGAGGTGGTGGTACGAAAGACTCGTCAATATGACCTATTCACCAAAAACCAAAGTGCTCTGTTTATGGAGACGACACGAGGATAAAGTTCACATGCACAAGTTCCACACCAAAAAAGTTAGTTTGGGGAAATCTCAGGTTTATAAATCCGCGAAATCGTTCATTTTCGTATCTCTGAATTTTCCGGATAAGCCATAATCTACCCGGTCCTTTTCGTGAACTTCTGGCCTCACATTAAAAAAAATTCAGACCCATTTAGCAATGTATTTAAATTTTCTCAAATTTTAGTGCCGAGAATTGTACCAATGCATGAAGAGTGCAATGGAGCGAGCGGCGATGCGTGGAAAAGTCTCTGTGGAAGGCCGGATTTTGGGCGGAGAATTCCCCGTTCACGACACCGAAACGAATCAGGGAGGATTATTACAGGTAAAATTTCATTCGAGTCTAAATTTAGCCTAAAATATAAGTAATCATCCAGAAATTCTAACATTTAAAAATTACCATTCGTGCTCTTTCTATATCTGGTTAGAGGTAGAGAAAATAGGTACGGATTTGAATATATGATAATTTTGCAAATTCTAGAAATCAACCCTGACCCAATGTTTAGAAAGAGAAGACCTAATATTATTCGTCAATCAGATTTTAAAAATTTGCTTTAATCCAGTTAAAAATTCGAAACACATCTTCAAAAAAATGCAAAAATTTAGGTCCGATGTGACGGAATCCAAGTGATCTTCGCGAATAGCACCCAATTCATTGAACTCGCTAATATCAAAAAGTGCAATACCCTAGGAGGAACTGTATTCTTGCTGGAGGAATTTGGTAAGTTCAGAAACACTTTCGAAAGAATCGAGTTTTCAAAAATTCAGACCGAAAACGCAATGAATTGATCCAACGACGGTACCATTCCCAAATGGTAAGTCCGATTTTTTGTTGGTTTTTCAAAAATTCCCTCCTTTTGCATGATTTCGTGAAGATCGTGAAGTGTTCGTCTAGTGAAGCATGTGAAAATTGAAATTCTTTCGAAAAAATGAAATTGCAAGAAAATGCATATCAAATACTTTCATCTAAAAAATGGGACATCTTGGATCTAGGCATTTTTCCAAAGCTTCTAGTACCGCATCTTCTAAATCCTATCGTATCAGCTAAAGCTAGTAAAACGGTACATTGGGAAAGGTTCGAAATTTTGCACACCAAATCCAATACCTCAAGTAGATGGTTGAACTCGTGAACCTTTTCGATTTACCTAGTAAATCTACTCTTGTAACTCCAAAATTCCCAAGCCTCGTACTTCTCTGGTTGTTTACAGGCTGTCACGATCGCATGGGCGTTGCACCGCGTGTTTAGTGTTCAATATACGGCCTCGATCGGAGACGATCCGACGACAAAAAAGGCTCAACCCACTACCACTACACCAAGGTATCAGTCACCAACGACGAGTGAAACGCGGGAAAAACTCGCCCTCCAGCACGACCTAATTTTCACCGACGACATTTGCCAAACGACGACGGGTTAAATCACGAGAAACGCACTGGAAATACCGTAATCTTCTAAGAATAGATACTTGAAATTCGGACATTTCAATCTGACAGGAGACGGGTAGAATTTCGACAAATGACGAAGTGTCTTTTAGTATATTCACCTGTTATTGATTAAATAGTAATTGCCCTAAAATTTCTATGATATCTTGATAAAAGAAATAGAATGGAGAAAAGATGAGATAAAAATAGTCTTTCCTCTTCACAGCAACGAAACAGCTGCTCAGTAGACGTTCATGTACTGACCAATGATTCAGTAATTTTCAAATCACTGGAGAAGTACTGAGCAGTACTCGACAGTTGTCTCGTTACTGAGTTTACTATTTCATGCCATGATATTATATGGGTTTTTAGATTGTGAGAAAAATATTCAAAAGATTACGGCATTTCCAAAACCCATACACCAATATTAACCCCGTGCCTTATGACCGAAAATTGTGGGTGCGTTCAAAGATATAAGGATTCTATAAACTAATATTCACTTATAAACTAGTCACTTGAAAACCTTTCTTATCGAATGTTTTTACAGAAAAGTTGCCAAGGCGCTTGTAAAGCTTGCTTATTCTTTATATTGGAAGAAACGGCTGAAAGTGCGGCTAGCAAATTTGAATATCGACATTTTGGGCATGAAAACTGTATGCTTTACAAGCGTTTTGCACATATCGTTTTTCTATATATCGTATATTGAAGTTGACAAGAAGTGGGTGTGGTTAAAAACTTTTCTATTTAGAATTTCTAACCACGCCTCCTTTTGCCAGTCATTGAACTCCATATCTGCTTGTTCATACAAATCCCCTCTGAATAGATCATACGAGATATTTCGTAACGTCGTTGTATTGGATTATTTATTGGGTTGCGTAAAATGTGCTCCAGTTATCAAAAGCAAAGACTTGTAAATATCCGTTCCGTGTAAACTGCTCAATTTCTAAATTTTTAAATTCCATACCCTTTTTGCCATCGTGGCCTTTGTCAATTTCTAAGGGGGTGATAATTTTTATTTAGCAATGGAGCAAGTTTTATACCAACAGGTTATTTTCTTATCTTTATTTTTAATGGAGCGCAATTTAAGCAAACCGATACTTCTAGGTAATAACTGATGATGTGCATTGTCTTGCAAAATGAATAGTTTTGGTCAGAGCAAATAGTTTTGATTGGCTTTCTTGATAAATATGCACAGCCCTCGATTTTTTTAATTGAATCCGACGAATTAGCAGTAACCTAAAATACGCTCCAATGCTAAATTTAAGAAAAAATTAGCATTGGAGTACAGTCTAATTTACTGCAAATTCGTCGGACATTTATTGCTTTTTTTTATGATTTTTTTAAAAGATTTTCTTGAATTCTTGGTGATTTTAGGCCGATCAAATTTGCTATGCCGTTCTGTGTGTCTTTTCCTTTGCCGCTACCGCCGCTGCTCAAAAGCGACCCGATGAAAATTGATTTTTCATAGTATTTACCGTAATCCTTAAAACTTTCCTGTATTTCTGTGTAGTTTTTTCCTGAGGTACTTATGAAATAAGTCTAGGTTCACTTTAATTGTGTTTAGACTAGTCGAATATGAGTTTAATTTAGTCGACTAACAATACTTTCGGGGACCTCTATGAAATAAATCTCTATTTACTATGCGTTTTGATGCTTTATTTTTCATTTTACGATTTTTAATTTTGAAGTTTTCTTAACATTCCTGGACGTGTCATGCCTTTTTCCGAGAGAGAACTCGTTACGAAATTCTTATATTATTATTGCGTAGAGTTTACAGAATGTCTATTATTGTTTGTTTGATGAAAAATAAATAATTTTTGAAAAACAGCATTAAAAACGAAAATAACGAAAACGGTGAAAACATACGTGCGATTCCTCCTTTCATAACCGATGAAAAATAAAATCGCAAAAAGACACTTGGCAGGGGGGCGTGAATCGCATTGTTTCCTTATTTTCACTTTTTTATTTTATTTAATTTCCGATTTTTTTTTTCAAAATTTCGTCATTTTTTCGTACATTTTTCAAAACACTTCATTCTTTCTGTGTAAAATCTCAAAATCTTCTATCCCTAAAGAAAATAATTTTCGAATTGCTTGAAAATCCGTCTTTTTCCTCTAATTTTCTTAAAAATACTTCTTTTCCAGGAAAATGGCAACGGACCTGCTGTCGTTGATCAAGACGGAGCAGACGCAGAACATCGAGTGGACGCATGACGGCATCGGATGGCGGCCGAAATCCACAGGACCGCCCGTTTTGACGGAAACCAGAAAATCAAACAGTAACAAGGTAAAAATCGATTTTTTAAAATCTTTAATGCTTATTCCCTGTTTCATTCAAGAATAAATTGTTGTTTTCTTAACAAATTAGTTGAGAAGTGAAATTGTATTGAAAAAGTCTGATAAAAATGTCATTTTTTTCCTTGGAACATAACATTGTCTGTAAATTTTTTGCTACTAACATCTTTTTTTTTCTAAAAAAACAACTCAAATCCTGGACTGTATCTAGTAAACTTTTTTTTTTTTTTTTTTTTAAATGTAATGTTTTTCTGAAACATGTTTAATTTGCTTCTAGCAAAATGCTTTGCATGATCTTTTTTAGTTTGCGCGATTTCAGGCGGGTCTGAGCAAGTCCTGGATCGCTGGTCAAACGATTCCGAAGTCGGAGCCGAATTCGCGGCTCTGTCGATCGCAGTCAGTACCCGATTTCTTCCAGCCACTCGATTGGCTCCCCTCTTACGAGTATCTTCTCGAATTTTGGCTCAAGGTACGGGAATTTTCATTTTTAAACAAATTTTTTGATCTCTCGTAAATCACCCATTTTCTTCAAAATTACAAGACCGCAAAACTCCTTTTCTTTGCATCTTTCGCTTTTGTTCAAAAAGTGATCATTAAAACGCCAAAAATAGGAAGCAAATATACTTCAAAGTGGCTAGACATAAGCCATTGTCTAACTCGATGAACCATTAGTAAAACGACCATGTATAAAAATTAACATGAAATTCGCGTGCTCACTCTTGTTCATGACAATTTTATGAATTAAAAACATGTTCATTTCGTTGATCGGTTTTGGCAATTTTTTCGGCTAAAACTTGTTATTTTATTTTTTCTTCATAAGTATTTTAGCTATACCGAAATTAATCTTACGAGGTGCAAAAATTGTAAATTATGTAAAAAAAAAATCGTTTGCGGTTCCTAATTATAATATTCTTACAGAGAATGGGTGTGAAATATAGGAAGTCAATTTTGGCTTATTAAAAATACACTTTGATAATGATATCCTCTTAGGTATTTTCCAGAGAAGGTAACGTTTTTAAAGGATGTTTTTTATTGTATTTTATTTTATGCAGGTCATCAACAAAAAGACAGGATTAACATAATTTGCCATTATTTCAATCCAAATTTTTCCTGCAACTTTAAAGATAAGAATTTTTCTCAGGGCTTTCAAAATCCTCCTTGTAACTTGGATATTTGAAATCTTCTCCTTACATTAAGCTCGTGTCGAAACGTTGATTTTATTTGCGCTTGAGCCGCCATCATTTGCCTAAGATGGGAGAGGAAAGAAAAGGACCCTTTCAGAGAAAATAAAATAAAGAAATACGAAATAGTGTGTAAGATGAGGGATATAAAGGAAAAGGTGCCGAAATAGTGTTAAAATGGAAGAGATGTAAAAGAAAAGGATCCCTTTATGGGAAATATCATGCATAATCGAGAGATTCTATAGACAAAATAATTACGGAATAGTATATAAAGTGAGAGACGTAAAGATAAAGAATAAAGAAATAGTACTACAAAATGAGAGACTCAAAGAGAATCAGAAAATGCGCATCTGTAAGAAGAGCCGTGTATGGCTTGTGTCCGAGATTCAATTAGCCATCTCGCCTTTTGTGTGTGCTGTTATATCAGACGGCTTCCCATCTTTCTCTCCCTTATTCTTTTCTTCGACTATTTTTCAATGTTATCCCTAATTTAAAAATTTCGAAAATTCTCGATCTTTCTGGAATCTATCATTTTTAAAGTTCCCTCAAAACACGCTCTATTTTGAAGTGAGGGCTAATTAAAATCGGAAAAGTATTCGTTTTTCTGGAACTTTTTGAAATTCCCGATTTTCCTCAAGTGTCTCGCACATGAATGTAACAATTTTGTGGTTTTCTTGGATCAAATTGAAGCTAATTTCGGAATTTTCTTGTCGTAGAGGCTAGAAATGGCCTGACACTAAAATAAAATCGTAGGAAGAATCAATATCCCAGTAGCCCTGCACTGATAAGAATAATAAGAGCTAGTTAGCTACTGATAAGCTCCGAAATGTTTTACTTTATTTTATTGCTAGCATGCCTAGGCCTACCATCAATATCATTCTATGCTTTATTTCTAAATCTTTGAAAAAATTCAATCTACAAACATTTTTGAGTACCTATTCTTTTTAAATAGTCCTAGTAGATTTTTATATTTATTGAGCCATTCTGACTGAATATTTATTCAAAATCAAACTAAAATCTGCAAAACTTAGAAACTTACTTCAGAAATCTAATCAAATATCAGAAACTTTTCACTTGTAAATTATCTGCCCCTTCATCTTTAAGGAATATCGATATTTATAGATTTCTTCCCCCGATAATTTTTGAGTTGACCTTCCTCTCTCTAGGTGAGCGCGCGCGCGAAACTCGTATTCCACGCCTCATTTGTAAATCGTTCGGTCATTTTGTCGGTCGGCGCGTAGTTTTTTCTTTCTCACTACGACCCTCTTCTCGTACCGGCGCCCCTCATTTTTATCTGCCGTAGCAATCGACGGGTTGACGCGTCAGGCATAACCCGCGAAGTCTCAAATAAGTCGCCATTGGACAGACACCCACACTTGCATTTCATGCTTTCATGATTTATTCGAACTTTCGAAATAAGTCTTAAGTTTGATCATATCTTGCAGAAAATTATCATTATCTCTTAGCCAGTAGATTGTTAAAGCAACTTAGCATCAGTTTAAAAGAAAAACAAATAAGGTATGCTCTAGTTTGTTGAAACTCTTCCTAAACTAATCTATTCTGCTTTTTGTTCGTAAATATCTCTATAGTTGTCATTCTTTCTGGCTAACATGATGATTTAATTTTAATCATCATCACCAATTCTCTGGTTTAGAACCCCTTCTATTCTCTCCGTCAATTAATTGTGTCCTATCAGAATCATTAATTAGCCATTTTTCCACTTCCCCATTTCATAGCGCGTAAAATCTCATTTTTACAAAAACTGCTTAAAATCGACTTCACACTTGCCTGTGAAAATTCGTTCACAAATATGTGTGAAGATCAAATTTAAACCCAAAAACTCAAAACCGTAAAATCAATGAGTTGTCAAAGTTTTGCTCGAAAAACGTGTGGTAAAAATTTTATTTTCCCCAAATTTCTTGACAGGTCAGATTGGTAAATAAAAACGCGAATCGAATTTTAGTCGATCGAGACATCTTATCCGCTTCGAGATTTCGTCGGGGGGATCTATTGACTCTGTTTGTCTAGTCAATATTCTGAGCTCAGGTAAATATGCTCTAAGCGGATATCGGTAAGCTCTGAGCTTAAGCCCTGGGAGCCACAAAGCTTCGTCTTTCGAAGTCACAGGCCGACCACTTGAAAAATCAAAAGAGTCGGCGAAATTTGAACTCGGGAATTATCATTCTAGGCGGTTTTTGAGCTATAATTTATCACAGCATCACTTTTTAAGAAGAAAGTTCAACTTTCATTATTAGGATGTGTTTCTTGAAATTTATATTCTCAGCGTTCAAAATGCCGATCTGTATAGGGGTAAACTGCGGATCCGCATGGGCCCGTGTGGATCGACATAAGTTGCGCTGAGCTTTATAATTGATTGGTAACCAATCTATAGAATATCAATTTTATCTTTTTCTGTAAGATAAACTTTATCGTGATAAGATATCAAAACTTTCTTTTTAAAGTTTGACTATTTTAAGTTATTCTAGACAAAAAATCCAAGATTTTGAGGTTCAATCAAATAAGAACTCCAAAACTTTGCGTGCCACATGAAAGCTTCTTCATAGAGTTTTTGCCAAAAATGTTCGAGAGTGCGCTGTTTCTATTCTCTCTCATTTATTCTCGATCTCTCTTTCGATTACATTTTTAAAGTCCCTTTCCCAACCGAAGCACTAATTCCCTATAAACGTTCGTGACAAGACTTATATAAAGTCTCGTCCCATGTTAAGGTATAGGCCTCAAAAACCGACTGGAATATTTTAATTTTATAAATTTGTGCTCCGATTTTCGCTCTTAACTCCCAATAATTTATATTTTCGGAACCACTTGCATAATTCTTCGTATAGATCATCGAGTTTTTAATTTTATGACATGGAAACTATCAGATCTGCTGACGTCAAGGCATAATTCGAATTATTATACGTGAATATTACGTAAATGATTTGCATACTTTTCGCTTAAAATTGCTGTGGCTTGTAATTTAATTAATTATCATATTTTTTGAAAATTAGTGGAATTTTTGAATTAATTAACAGAACTCAGTTGAAACTTCTATATAACGTATTGTTTTAAACATTTATAACGATTAATGAGTAGAAAATTATTAATTTTTTAAAAATACTTCACCCACTTAATAATTTTAAATTTTCAAAATTCTTTTATAAACAACTTTCATTTTGCAACATATTCCCGAAATTCTGGTCCATTTCAATTCTTCGAGAATTTTGTTCGTGCGAATATTAATCTCGCTTGACCGATTATCGGCAAATGTTTCCTTTTTTTCCCTATTTCAAAAATTATGCTAGTCTCTTTCCCATTTCTATTCCTAATCATAGGCCTAGAGAACTTCATGCGTTTCTCTAATTTTTCCATAGTCTAAAGCCTCTAACTTCCGATTTTCCTTATGCATCGACGAATACTCTTGTTTCGTGAAACTTTTATATTTCATTCAGTTTAATAAAAAGTAGGCGTGGTCTAAATTTAAAAAATTGCAATTCTACCGCATACTTTTCATTTCATTCCTTAGCTCTTTAACTCTGACCAGAAAGGGTGAATTTAAAAATTCAAAATTTCATTTTCTTCGCAGTTTTCCTTCTATAGCCTGACTCTTATTTAAAAAAAAAAAAAAACGGTAGTGGCCTATAATTTAAAAATTGCAATAGTGTGGCATATGTTTATTTCGTGCTAACTTGTAGTTGCTTTGGGTAATCAGCTCCCTTTCGGATTCCGGGAGTCTCAGAGATGCCCTCAAGGCTGAATTCATTTTCCTCAATCCTTTGTGTCTCTTAATTTTCCATACTCTCTCGAAATTTGCCGTTTTCTATTTTTCCTACTGAATAACAGGGCTAATCGACTAGGGCGAGCACAGACACACAAGTTAAGATCTAAGATTTTTTACTTTTCCTCTACTATTTCGCGATTTTCTGTCTCTTTTCCTTTAACTTTCCCATACTATTTGTTTGCTTGTTTCTTTTCCCTATATTATTTCTCTTCTCTAACATTCTAAATTTTTCTCTCAATAGGCTCAAATCAGTCTTCAATTTTCCCTCAATTTAGTCTTGAGCCAATTTTTTCCAACAAGGCCTATCGAAAACTCCCAACTCTTTAGGATTTTTACACAAATCCTTCAAACTGAACTTCCGGTTCAAGATCGGAAATCCTAAGATATTTCACCTGAAAATTCAAATTCAACAAGCCCTATACTTTACTAGTTTGCATTACTATTGCTAGAAACTGCACTTCAAATTATTAGTTCGGAAAATTTTTCTACCTTTTTTCCGGCCTAATTTTTCAAAAAAAAAAAAACTGCCTCAAGTATCATGAAGCTCGATGAACCAACCGTTACGACAACGGAAAAACAAGCAACGGTACGAAATATTTTCTAATGATGAAGCATAGGGGTTAAGAACTGGCTAATGTGTATTTCCAATTTTCGATGTGCTCCCGGAAAATTGAGAACCGGAACACTCGAGTTCATCCCCCCGCACTTTCCAATTGACATTTTTGCGCGAGGCCAGACGAAAAAGTGCGCATTTGTGAGATTCCACTACGTAAAACTGTCGTCTACTTTATTTATTTGCCTGCATTTTGCGTACACAAAACCCAGCACTCGAGTTTTGGCACGTCTTTCTATGCAAAACCTTTTGAATTTTGAGTTGCGAAATTCGAATATTCGGCATAAATTTCTAGTTTTTCTATATCCGAATTACAGTCTTCAATATTTGCTATTCTTGGAGAATGACCAATTTAACAAACCTAATAAAAATCTCAAGTCCTAAATGGGTTTATTGATTAAGCTTAATAAAATCACAAAACTCCTGTAGTTATTTTAAATTTAATCTTTGCACTAACGCAGCTTCTTTATAAATAAACTAAGCTATCAAATCTGATCTTCAAATCAAAGACCGCTAATTTTGAAGAGATTCTAAAGAATCAGAAATATTGGTAGAAAATATTGAAGTGCTTGTGAAAGGTGCGCGTACTTTTTCTTTGAGTAGATTCTCCTCTCATTCAGAGGGAAGAGCTAACTGATTCGAGAGGTTTGGAAGATATCGGCTAGAGAAAACGAGGTTTTGAAGAGAGTTAGAGAAAGTGAAAAGAAAGAGGCGAGAAAGAAAGATAAAATGGTAAGGAGACCAAGATTTGTTAGCTCAAAGTCGAGGTTTCTGCTATACTATATCTTCTAATTCATAAAATATTTGGAATTCTTCAAATTTTTTCAGAACATACTAAAATTTGCAAGATTGACATTTGTTTTATTTTTTTTTTAAGATTTTCCATTTTATACACAAATTTTAACTTTCCTCTCCATATGAAATCTAAAAATCTTATCAATCTGTCCGTATAAAACTGAAATTTTCTCTTTCATGGCGAATTTATTATGTCATAAAATTCCTGCTATTTTGCGTTTTCATGGCTTATGGCTCGGCGAAAAGTGCGCTCATTGTAAAGTTTATACGATTTGTTTCGGTGTGAATGTGGTCAAAAATGCTTGTACTTTTGAAAAAAAAATCTGACAACAAATTCTGATATCAGATGTTGGACTTTCGTTGTTTTAGTTCCTGACTCTGACATTTTTTAATAAAGATCTGAATAATGAGTAAAAATGGAATATCTTAAAAAATCTGAATCCGACAACAACAAGCTCTGACATTGACGTCAGAAAAAAACTAGATAAAATTTTATCTTTTTCCGTACTCCATTAAAAATTCTAAACTCTAACATTGATGTCAAACCTGATGTCGAAGTCTCGATCCGACAACGAAAAGATACAATCTAAACATTTTCGATACTCTTTCGAAAATCTTCTTAACCCATGTGGTGACCAGATGTTCCCCATGAGTGTGTCTTCAGTGCGCAATTTCATTAATCTGACACTGAAACGAGACATTGAGAAAAATGAAGTGAGAGCAGAGAAAGAAAGTCGCCGATAAGAACCCTCTATTCCTAGTTTTTAGGTACGACGACAAATCTCTTAAGAGCGACATACACTAAACATGTCTTAAATTTTCTAGATTTTCTTAGAATTAATATATTTTTGTCTATGAAATTTCTAAATTTTGAGCCTAAAAATCTATGTTCCTAATTTTTAAAAAATTTTATTGATCCAGAATGGAACATTTTCTGCGTGTTTCACCCAGAAAAAGACTTTGTGGAAGGAGATTTGCATAAGACGCGGAATTTTCCCCTTTTCCCTGGAAAACTTTGATTTTTTGAATGCGCACTTACCTACAATTTTCAGCGAGTGGTTTCTTTTCGCACGTACAAAATGTCTTCTTCACTTTCTTGCCATTTACTATTGAGTCCTCCATAAATGGGGAGTTTTTTTTATAACTAGAGGAAAAAGTCGCAAGAAACACTGGTTTTCTGGGAAAAGGTAAAAGTGATTCGATCATTTTATCGGACGACAATTACTATTTATGTTCGAGATGTCAAAATGCTAACACCGTTTTATATTTTTCTTGAAAATTAAAATTTTATGCTGTTTCAAAACTTCTCTGCGAAATATATTTCTAGAAATGTTTAATATTTTCATATATCCCCAGAAATCCAATTTTGAAGTAATCCTAGTCTAATGATAAAGATAATATTTTAAACAATAATCTGAAATTTTCGCTAAAAATCCTAGTTTTCTGACTTAGTGCGCTTTCATTTTCCCGGTTTTTGCACGAATTCTGCGGTTTTATTTGTGCCATTTCCAGGGCTTTGTCCCTTTCTTTTCCGATTCATCGATCGATTTTGATTCTAATTGTTTTCATTTTATATTGCGTCATGTGTTTACCCGATGAAAAGGTGTAATTTTTATTTTTGAAGATTTTTTTTTCACATTTCTAAATTTCCTTCCATTAAACGAGCATTGATTTTAACTAAATTCCCTTTTCGTTTCAAAAATTCGGAAATTTACTTGTTTTCTTCTAGAAAGCCCCTGCAGGAAATCCTTATCTCCTCAAACATCACTTCCTTTCAATCGAACATAAAGGTGTTCTCTCACCATTTTCTCATCTTTTTTCTTTATTTTCCTTTTCCTTCTTCACTCGCGATACTATTTCCTCATATCGGTCATTGATTTATCCGTTTCATGAGCATTGGAGGATAGGCTCTATTTCTTTCTCTCCTTTTTCTCTTTCCCTCTCTCCCCCTCATCCAATACTCTCTAACCTTCTCTATTTCAGAGTTTTCCCTGTCATCTCTTGCACACAAACGCGGATCTCATTTCAGCATTTTCTTTGCTTTCTTTTCTGCGTCTTTTCCCTTCTCAATTTCAAATACTATTCCTCGAGATTTGATTTCTCTGATAGTTTCTCTCTCGCTTTTGCTCAGCATCATCATTTTTCGTCCGATTTAACCTTGCTAATCTTTTTTCGTCGTTGATTTTCCAAATACTAAAAAATCTGCTAGTTTTTACTTTAACTCTCATTAAAACTTATTCCTAAATTAGCGAAATTGTCATGCATTTTTGACGGATCTGAACGCTCAAGGATCGATTTTAAACAGGATGTTTCAAGATTAGTCCTGGTCCTATGAAACCTTACATCTAGTGATAAACTCTAAATTTCTATGACGTAGGAAGACTATACAATTTAATTCACTCGTAGACCTTTGATCTTCTGAAACATATCTAATTCTTGAGCCTATTTTGATCGGCGATTCAGAAAATCACTATTTTTCTATAAACTAATTATTATTGTCATCATTAAATCATTAAAGATCCTCAAATTTCCAATTTTGCTTATAATTTCTTGAGATCTATATGAACTTCGAAGTCCTAGACCACGCGAAATTTTAGCGCCAAAATAAAACATGAAGAAAGAAGATTTTCTTTGAAATTTCGCTATAAGACCTTCATAAATTACATTCACACTTCGATTTTCAAGGTTTTCCTTGAAACTCATGTATTGATTTATAGCAAACATAACCTTGTAAGTACTTTCTTCTTTTCCAAAACTATTTCTCGCAAGTAATAACTTCCCGTAATGGAATCTGGCACTAGCCGACTCGTTTTATTACTTAGGCGTAAAATTCGTTTTATTATTGTGAGTTTTCTTATTTTCGCTGAAAACGCGCTAAAATTCGAATCATGCATAGTGCGTTAATTCGATCGTGCTTTGACCGTTAATTCATTCATAATTGGAAAAATATCGCTCAAGGCCGTATTTTTCATACTTCACTTTCACGAAAACAGGAAATTCGCTATAGTTCATGAAAAATATCACTTTTAAATTTTAAAAATAAGAAATTTTTCAAAACCTAAATCCCACGAAAATGTGCCATCATTTCCTAGTTTAATTAACGATGACAAGTGTTGGGGAAAACCTCATTATTTTGGAATTTTTCAAGATCCTCGCAAAATACGCTGAAAATCTGATAGAGTGAAAGAAGAATATTTCTAAATGAGACTGAAAATAGCATTCAAAATTTAGAGAGTCCTGAAAACAGGGTTTGCTCGGTGCGCGGCGTTTACGCGTTGCGTATTTTTCTCTTTCGAGGTTGACTCTTTTTTATTCGAAATATCACGTAAAAAGAAGAGCGCGGAAAGAAAACCCCGAGAATAACACGCAAATTGTATAGAGCTAGAGAGAAATTGCGAAATAGCGCAGTCTTTCCATATAAGAAAAGAAAGGTGTGGAGAAATAGTGAGGGCTTCGCGAGGGTTAGAGAAAAATATCCAAGTAAGGGGTCGGCGATGTGGTGCTTTGAGTAAGAGCGCGGCCTCTATTTTCGTGTTTTTCTCTCGCGTTTCTCTTCAAATTCCGTACTATTTCGTCTAAGCACATACATACACAGAGCGCGTGAGGTGAAAGAAAGAAATAGTCTTCGTTTTTGAGAGAGCCCGGAGACACAGAGCGAGGACAACTCTGACTCTCTGCCCTATGATCTTTCTTCTTCTTTCTCTGCGTCTCTAACTCCCTCCCAGCTTCGCGTGCTCTCTCGCATACTATTACATTTGGGCGCCCCCCTCGCGCTCGTGTGAATTTCAATAGCGTTCGATCCAAAAACGAATATCGGCTAGTGGTCGATTTTTGCGGAATTATACCAGCCGATTTCCCGCCCTATTCTCGTACACGTGGGGCCTAAAATCTTAATTTCCTATAATTTACCCTAAAATGGTGGAGCAACGTGGTGCGGTCTTATATAATCCGAAGGTAAGAGAATCAGGATTTTCGAAATCATAACGTGCTCTTAAAAATTTACTCCTTTCCCTTAGAATTAGCATACTTCTCTAAAAATTTGCTAGATTGCCTCAAGTTCAAAAGTTTCGCACTAATTTTCGCGTTTTTGCATTGAACAGTCTCAGCAATTTTTTGCGTGCAAAACATGATTGGATTTTGTACGAATTACTCGAAAAATGTAATTTGATCATGCAAATTTGGCTTTTCAACCGGAAATATTCTAGCCGGTTTTCAACGGCTATTTTACGGCATGTCAAAACAAATCCGTTGATTCTTTCTATCATCATGGTTTGTTTGATTAAGAAATTTTTCAGACTGTTTTCGAATTTTATATTTTAAGATGGGGTTGGAGATTTTTTAATTTCTTCAATCAAACAGTTCGGAACATGCCAAAATTTAAAGTGGAACGCTCTGATGGAAAAACCCGAGAGAAAACTGATTTTGCCCCGGTTTTTATGCGATACGGAAAACGATCGTACGTATATTGATATACCATGTAGAGAGTTTCATCGTGAAAATTCATCGCTTCGGTTGGAAATTAGAAAAATTCTGTCACCCACTTACCTCGCGAAAAATCAAACTTTGTTTTTAACACATTGTTTCATTTTTAAATTTCGTACACTTTTATAACAAAAGCCCCAGGAATTCTTCAACTTTTGTCTAAAATTTTCGATTTCTTTTCAAAAACGCGTTCTAAAGATCTCAATTTAATGGTAAAAAGGAAAGACACTATCGATTTTGATGTTTGAAAAAAGAGCAAAGCTTAAAATTATGCATCATATTTTCCTTACTTTTTATGTTTTCATAGATTTTCGAAATCTTGTTTATGAAATCAAAATATCGATTGAACCATTCATCCTCATAAAATGAGCGAAACTTCGAAATTAGACTCCGTTTTTTCCTGCCTTTACATCCGAATTTCTTAAATCTGTTTTCTAAATTCGAAACCAAAACTATCGATTCATTTCTCAAGTTCGAAAGTATTAGCAGAGTTAGATGACTTTCACTGCACAAACATTCTCAAACATTGTCCTATCCTATGGTTTAAACTAGCTTTTCTACTCGAAGAAAAACGATTACTACTATAATTATCGTTGAAGCAAGCAAGGTTTACATTACAATAATTATCTCAAAACTTCTCAAAATATTAAGCAACACCCTAGTGTTTATCTGGATTTTTAATATCTTGGAGATCAAGGATTATTGATTTAAGAGAAAGTGTATTTTTACTTTCAAAAGTTTTATATATTTTCTTTATTTGCGTTCTCCAATTAAAATCCATATATTTTACATTTAGCCTGATGCTTCAAATACCTTTTCATGAAGTTAAAGATATAGATTTAAAGTTAGGATGTTTTGAATGTTAGAAAGGTCATATTTTCCATTAAGCCTGATATTCAAAATACCCTTCAAATCTAAAAATGACTTTTTGAATCGTATCATTCGTTTATCCTGAACTCCTCAAAGCAAGCACCATCCTTCGTTTTTCACTGATTTTTCCCGTTGTCATGACGACTATCTGAGGCTTCTGACTTCTCTCTTTCGCTCCTTTTTACCTCTCAAAACTACCTGTTATTTGCCATTTTCTATCTTTCCCTGCGCTATTTCAAATATCCGATATAATAGCTGGATATGGTGAGATATAACTGGTTCTGAAGAGAGTCGATGAATGCAAACTCTTTGGCTGGCTGTTGAAATCCTTATATGGGTTCGCTCGGGCATTCATTAACATTCCCTCCTTCTTCTTACTAGGGAAGAATTTCTAATTGTAAGCGGTTTCGCACAGCTTGATACCCGTGCTACATCTAAATCCGCTACTAACAATTTATTCTGGAATACATTAACTGACGGATTCATTAGCAAGCATTTCCACTAACATTTAAACATGCTCGTGCCGCGGTTTACGGTAAGCGTTCGATTTTTAAAGGAATCGATTTTCTCAAAAGTACTTTATCGGTGCCCAACTATTTATCTCATCAATTCAGTAATTATGACATCTGGAAAAGGCTAAACCGCGACTAGATTTCTTAAAACTTATCAGATATTGGTTTAAATAATTCGTTTATTTATATTTTGCGATGACTCTCAACAACGAGAGTAGATTTTTCAAAATGCTTATGAACATCCAAAATTTCAAAACTTATCCTAAAATCCTGCTAAATCTAAATCTTTGGCTTCAAATGAATATCATCGTCAATTTTCGCAATTTGTTTTCGTCCTCTTTCGATATCACTTATTCATCACTCCCATTTGAAGGATTTCGATTTCAGTCTGCCTCTATTCCTATCCTTAATCATTAGAACTAGTCAGACATGCAGGGTAATTACTTTTTAAGAGCTGGCGAGATAGCTTTTGAAATTCAGAGATATTAGAAAGTTAGGGCTCTTGTCTATAACTCTTGAGACATGCATATAGAGTTCTGAAGTTCATGAGTTTTGATCAAATTATTATCGAGTACTTTGTCACTAAGAATAAATACTTTTGTTAGCAAAGTATCTAAAAATCAATAATGAAATAATTCTTCCTACGTCATTACTCTAAAATACGGCTTATGCTGAAACCTCGCAATAATTACACTCCCTCTTTCTCTAACTCTATTATCCCTTCTCATAAATGGATATGACTTGTCCCGGATAAGAGGAGATATATGAAAGCCCAGACACTTATCGAAATTCCTATTATGGTCGTAAGGTGGAGAAATAGCCCTGCTTTTATAGAGAGGGAAAAGATATAGAAATATGAGCAAGTGAGAGCCGACCTAGACTAGGCCTTATTAGGATAGTGGCTATTATTAGACTCCAACTTTGACTTGATTTTTATATCCCATATACTTTTCGACTTTCCGACTCGATTCTTTATCATTAGACACTTTATGAATTTTTAGAGAATTTCCAAATTTGACACTTTCAGAAAGTGACTATTTCATTCCAGTTCTATTCAAAGTTTCGAATATTTGATTTTTTGCCCTATTGTGCTTGACAAAACTTGATTTTATGCAAATTCAAAATCCATCTACTTTTCTTTGTCCTATTATTCATAGATAGGGAAATATTTCGATCTGATAGAAGGCTTAGTAATCCTTTACGCTCAAAACTATCATTCTTTACAGTCAATTTCATCATCATATTTTATATTTCCACCTCAATCGGTCAACTAATATCTTTGTTATTGATATCGGAAAATCGAAAATATAGCGGTGCCAAATGTATTATCGATTTTTTGCGTATCTCTAAAATATCATGCGCTCATAGAGCCTTATCTAAAATTGCTCGAATTTTATGTTTCAACGGTTTTCATTATTTTTATTAGAGATTTTACTGACATTGTCTTTCTTTTTGACACTGCTATGAAGTTTTGCAAATCTAATTTTTTACAAAAATTTTCCCAAAAGTCACGCTCAGAGATTTTCATCGGGTAAACTCGGAGCATTAAATATTCCATTATTTTTCCTATTAATACACTTCAAAATTATCATAGATGTTTATAAAAATTTCCTTTTGAGATAGTTTAATGAATTTTCGGAAAATTAATTCAATTTATTTTCAGAGCATGCAAGCCCTCTACCAACTGTCCGGAGCGGCCCAGCAGTATGCGGCCGCGCAACCTGGTGAGAATTAACCCTTAAATTATATTTATTTATCAAATGTTGGAAATTTTGCTTTAAACTTAAATTAAAACTTTAAATTACTTATTTTTATCATTTCAGGTGGTCAACCCGTGAGCCTGAACAATCTCGCGCTCGTTCAGGGAAATGTGCCTCTTCTCCAGCAAATTCAAGCAGCTCAACAGCAACAACTCGCAGCCGTTTCGGCAGGTACAACATTAATTTGCTATATTTCTAAAAATATCTTTTCAAAATTGACTATAAAACTACTCTGAAAAGTTGAATTTTCTTGATTTTGTAATTATTAAAAATCTAGACGTATTAACTAAGTCTTTTACTTCATAAAACCCTAAACATTCTGAAGCATATCTAAAATCCCCGATCTTAACAGGAAATTTCGGAGTTGAACTTCAAATTTTCGAATTCTGACGCGATATTTCCTTTCGAAAACCTCAAAACGGAAAGGAAACGCGCGCGAGTTGCGTAATCGGCCCTAGGACTGGATTTCTTGACTTCTTTTGCCTTGATTTCCCGGTAATTTCGCCGCACCCGACTTCCTGTTTCCGTTTCCGGTAAAAGAGTCGCAAAAACGCGTGAGTGCAAACGAAGTTAGACGTTTGCTCTCCGAAAATAGCGCCATTTTTGGAACGAAAAGCTCACAAAGCGATATTTGAATGAGGAAGTTTACCTAGGTATTTCTACCTTTCAGAAATGTCTCTAGATAGGGGATTTTAGCCCTTAGAAAAGTCAGTTATATACTTTTAGAAAGAAACTTTACTTTCTATAAAAGGTTAGATATAGGTACCCTTGTATAGGGGATTTTATCTTTAAACCAGACTAGCCAGAGGTATCTTCATATAGGAAGCTTAACATTTCATAAAAACCAAACTAGAGAAACCCTTAGATAGATGTTTTTCTAAGTAAGTAAGGTCGCTGCATAAGAGGATTTCTTTTCCTATCAACGCGTAAAATTAATCCCGACCCACTAAGGTTCTTAACTTTCTCTCCGAAAGTTTACCATATCAGCGGGAAAGATTTCTATTATGTGGCTTTTATTCATCATTGATATATATCCTTGCTGTATCTCCAGACCTCCCTTTTTCAATAGTATTATGACAGTCCGTCTAGTAAACGATTGTTTTAGTTGGAGAAATAGCGTTAGAGAAAAAATTAGTGAGTTACAAAGAGAATCGATCGAGTCTTTCTCCCACACGGCACTGAATAACACCGTTCTTTCGAATTTTTCTTTCTCTCCCCTCTCATTTTCAAGCGATATTTCTCTTACTCTATCTCTTTCTCTCCTCCTCCCAACTCTTTTCCGTTTGCTCTAGCGCAGTTTATTTTTCCGTAACGGCGTGCCCTTTTTACTCACCGAGTCTGTTTATCATGCTACTGTACACCGGCTTATGCAAATACCTAAATTTATCTTTCTTTTTCTCTCTTGTTATTCTTTACTATTTTCTCTTTCTAACTTTTTTCTCTATCTTATTTCCCACGCTATTTCCAGTTTCTCTAGCTTAAATATTTCTCTCCGTCTCATATTTCCTCTTACTATTTCAATTTTTCTAACTCTCAATCTTCGTGCTTTCCTCAATTAGTAAGAGCGCCATCACACCAACAAAACAATAATTTCCTTTTTGTTCAAAAGTTCTCCAAAACAATTTCAAGGAAAAGCATGACGAAAATCGGTGAAATTCGTAAAAGCAAAAATCTTTGTTTCAAATCGAAACTTTTTCATTCAAAATAACATTCTTTTGTTCAGTTTTCAACTATAATTTGGCCTGAAAGTTGAGAATTTTCGAATTTTTCCTCAAATTTTCTAGATCCTACAGTAAAATATCATTTTCCTAAAAAAAAACTTTCAAAACATCGTTTTTCCTCAAATTTCTTTGCACAACTAAGAAGAAAACGATGTACTCTTTCGTGTAAAAAAGTGTCGTAAGATAAGATGTTTTTTCGTCAAATTCTGCATTGCACAAACGCACACTCAGCGCACAGCTGTTACAAACATTCACTCGCGTGCCGGGCAAATTTCCTCTGACCGACAGCTTTTTCTTGTCGAGCTGGGCAGAAAAATGTCGGTTGTTTAAGATCCGGATATATCAGATCCCTCCAGATTCTTTCCATATGATACATGTCGGTTTACAAATCCGCTAGGCTTATCTGAGTTTTTAAGAAATTTCTAACTCTAAACCTCTAGTATCAAAATGTATCAGTACTATCAAGGTAAAGCAGAACTTTACTGAATTTAAAAAAAAAATTTACTGTTTCTATCGTCTTCGTTTAAACTAATATTTCAAAAATCTCCAAATTTAATTGAAACGCATTTTTCTCAATATCTGTCAACTCATACAAGCTTGCACTCGCCATACACTGATTTTCTATAAATATATATTTTCCTACCAAATTTTCAGAAGCTTATCCATAAAAATTCCAGAAATATCCCCACCTTTCAAAAATGCTTAAAGTTTATCGTTTTTCAAATTTCAGCCAACCTGCAGCAACACAACGGGATGGTGGTCGCAGCAGCCAATCATCATCAGGGACTCATGGGCGGCGTTATGGACGGCAACGAGAATAAAATGATCAAGGTTAGCCCGAAAGACTTTCTCAAGTTGCCAAAAATTGAAAGTTTTCTTAAAAACAAGGGATTTGACTGTTTTTTGGAGAAAATTAATTTATTCAAATGCCTTATTTGGAGAAATTATGATAAAGGAACTTTTGTTAAACTTGGATTTTCTTAAAGCATAATTTCCAAAAAATGGTAAAACCCCTGAATATTAATTTGGGTTGATAGTGCTATAATGTGTATGCATCCCCATAGAGTATGGCAAAATGTAGTTTTCAAAGTGATTTATCAAGGCATTAATAACCGTAGAAAGCAAGCTCTAAATCATAAACCTCACCAGTTTAGCTTCTTCAGCTTGCATAAATTTTTGTAAATTAATTCTTATTTTTCACGACTTTCAAAAGCATGTGATGGATATTAGCTCAGGGATTTAAAGAAATCCTCAGATTTCGAGAGTGAAAACTTTAATTCTTGATTTTCCAACCCTGTTGATAAGCACTATTGTGTGAAATATCCTTTAGAAACTTGATTTTTGCAATTTCAAACTGTTTTGAATTTATGCAAGCTGTATGAGAATACTTGGTTGGGTTTCTATATCACGAGATCGCATGAAATTAAGATATGGCCTGAAAAATACCGTAATCTTAAAATATATGCTTAAAAATGATATATTTTAAGTTGCGGTATCAAGTCGGATCGTATTTTCTATGCCTATTTTGCAAGTGTTTTCAAAAACATGACATTTTACTTCTAAGGCTTGCTTTCTGCTGGAACAGGTTGACAAGTGAACGAACATTGTTTTTGTCAATTTTTTGCCTTTTCCGGTGATTCAATTTTCATGCCGTTATCTATTTTTTGCAAGGATTCAGTTTTTCACCATCCAACTTTCAATCAAAAAACATCGAATTTCCAAATTTTCAAGCTCCGCCCCCACTTTTCACAGTCGGGGGCTCCTTGAAAATATCACAAATTACAAGGAAAATAACGCAATTCACCAACATGCGTTTTGTTAACGTGAAGATAATAGTGTAGAGTAGAAATTTGCATGAAGACATTACGATTTATGCAGAGAAAATGACGTCTATGTGAGGCTTCAAGTGTTATAATTTTATTTACGAGCATTTTAATTTCGAATTACGATAAACCTCTATGGCGCATGATATAGCGTTGGGATGCCAGATGACGATTGGTGAAATTGGTAGGAAAAGCGGTTTGGCGAATTATCGCAAGAAAAATCGAATTTTCGCCAACGCCTTTCTTTCCAACACCGTGTAAATGACATGAATTGATTGAACTGAGTATTTCTGAATGACACTGCATCGTATTTTCTAGCAAGACTCCATCTCCATATCTCATTTTCCAGTGCTAATTTTAGCCAACTAGATAAAATAGCGTTTGAAAATAGAGAAGAGAACGGGATATTGCTAGAAGATGTGATAATGTGGAATGAACTATGTCTATATATTTTCATGAGAATGGCTTTTTCTCGTTTCAGGAGGACCCCGTGGTGCAGGCTCAGGCTCAGCAGGCCCAAGCCCAAGCCCAAGCCGACTACGAATTGTCGATTCAGCAGCAGTTAGCAGCGATTGCCCATCAGCAGCAGGCTGCAGTCGCCCAAGCCCAGATCGGTCCCCAGGCCACTCCGCAGAATTCCGCCAGTGCACCTATCATCTCGTCGGCCATGATGGTCTCGACTAGCCAGGCCTCAGGCAACCCCGCAAATCAGCCCCAACAACAGAATGGCGATGCTAGCACGAGTTGTAAGCGCATTCAAACCAACATTTCATGTCTGCCCCTTATAAACATGAGATTTTCAACAACAAAACTAAGGGATTTGCGGTTTGAAAACAACATATTCCGACTAAAAATGAAATTCCGAGTCAAATGATACGAAACTTGAAGTTTTTGATTTTTCGAGTTTTCAAGCCGAAAACCCCAACGAAAAATTGGCTATGACATAAGAATGACATTTGAGATGTTTTGGCTATCCACGAATTTCTCCTTTTCCTAAAATCGGAGATTTTTGATTTTCGCGATTTTTGCAATTTTTGATTCGTGTGTCCTAGGATGCCTCTTACCCAAACTATGCATCATTTTTCGAGAATTATTTCGGTTAGACAACAAGCTTGCGCAGGCCTAAAATCTCAACCATACATGTGCTAGGCTGAATAACAAGACAGAATAATCGGGTTGAATAGCTCAATTGCTAAGCGAGTCTATCGTTAATTTTTGCAAGAATAGTTTGTCTTGTTATTTTGAGGATAGATTAATGATGACAAGTAACTCTGCGTCTTACGAGGGTTTTGGTGTACTGGTGTAATGAACCTTTTTGTTGCACTGATGCGCCGAGATTTCGTCGAAAATTGAAATAATATCGTGAGCGCAAGTCTGTGCGTGATTGCTAATGTAATGCATATATTCGAACTTCGTTGGAATTGGACGATAACTCGCAGACGTTTCTTTAGTCACACAGAAACACTCACATTTTGCGTATTTAGTGACTTTTCCCCAACCTGTGCTGCACTCAACTTGCTAATGATGATAAGTCTTCTTTCATTAAAGCTTGGCGTTTTGGGGTTTTGCAGTCTCTTTCTGTGTTGATTTTCGGACATCCCAACCAGGATTGCCTCTTTTCCCCCCTCCTCCTTTTCAATGCAAAAATGCACCATTTTCCAAGATCACCTAGCGTACTGTAGAAGAAAAAACTTGTGAACTTTACTAAACGCACAAAATCTGCACTATCTTTCAGAAATTTTCGGGGCTGATTTTGCAATTTCATATTTGACGAGAGTTTCCTTTTCTTTCTAAAGATAAAAACGACTTAAGGCTGCTTTAAAAGAAAGTAGCCTGGCGAGATTTATTAAGAATGTGACTTAAAATTCCATATTCGGATGGGGGATTTCCATTTCTCATGATTTTAAAACTCAAAAGCATGTGCGCGTTATACCAGCCTAGTTTTCGATATCAGTATGCATATCTTATTTTATGTCCTTACTTGGGGTGTATGTTTGGCGTAGTATCAGAATTATCTAGAAAGTGCAAGATTTCAAATTTACTTAATTTAGACGAGTCAGCTTTAGTGTTCATTAATAACTGCACCAACTTTTCGGAAATGGTATTATCTTTATTTTGTGTTCTTTATTGCGGAGATTGAAAGTGAAGTTTAAAAACAAAAATTTAACTAGAAAAATTCCAAATAATTTCGAGAAACTTTAAAGAAAAAACTCCACTTTTTCTCCACAATTCTAAAAAAAACCGCATTTTTGACCGATTTCGGTGGTTTTCTGTAGGCATTTACTGCTAGGGTTGCGTTATGACATGATCATGGCTTATCGAATTTTGATGAAAGAAAGTTATGAACTATGCAAGAGCACTAATTCCTTTAGGAAAGTACTGGGAGCAATTTCTTCCTAAAATGAGTGCCTTATTCCCAGTTTTGGGAGAAAAGTACTTATCTTTGGAGGATTTATTTCTCAGTTATAGAAAAGTACTGCAAGGAATCTCGTATATCTTGAAATGATAACAATATTTGATCATACTTAAAATCAAAAGGAGTATTTTACCATTTTGGGATGTACGAAATTCCAGTTCATGCGAGATTTCATATATCCACCATTTTTCCTTATATTTGGCTGGGCACTGTTTGATTGATTTCCATTCCCTCCTACCCTATTTGGCATCATCATTTCCGAGATATCTTTCGTTTTTGACTGTGCCGCATTTTGCAATCGCAATTCTGACTTCTTTTCCACCTCTCGCTCCACGATACCATTCCTCTATGGAAATGGTATTGGGAAGTGGTGGGTGTCAAAGAAAATGTGAGATATGACAAAGCATCATTTTGTGTCATGCCAAACATATGATATTCGTTTAGTTTCTCTAATATCATCAGATTTGATCTAAACCAAAAATATTTAAAGAAAAGCTGATTTTCGTTGAAAGTTCGTTTTGTATTTTGACATAAAATTATGCTATTTTCAGTGAAGATCAGCTTTAACAAATAAGCAAATTTGATCATTTTGGCAAAATCTGAACTTTAGCGGACCCGAACCAGGCCCCAAAACGCCTTCACGTGTCCAACATTCCGTTCCGATTCCGCGATCCGGATCTCAAGGCCATGTTCGAGAAGTTCGGCCCCGTCAGCGATGTGGAGATTATCTTCAATGAGAGGGGAAGCAAGGTATTTTCTTCAGTCTTGATCATTTTAGAGGGATCCATATTCTTGCTCCACTAAAATAAAATGTTCGTATTTCGATAGGGGAACTTTTGAAGCTTATAAATAAATAATCAGGATCATTCAAAGCCTGAGCATAATAACTTCAAAGATAAGAATGAGGAAAATTTGTAGAACTAATCGAAATCCAGATTTATTCATTCTTGAACATAAGAATTTCGAAGACATCGATCAAGTTAATTTTTAAGGCCCATCTAAAAATGTCTAAATTTTAGGGCTTTGGTTTCGTGACGATGGAGAAAGCCACGGACGCTGAGCGTGCTCGTGCCGAGCTGAACGGAACGATGGTCGAGGGCAGAAAAGTCGAGGTCAACTGCGCAACCGCCAGAATCCACACCAAGAAAGCCAAACCTCCCGGGGGTATGAGTGATTTCTTTTTAGAAAATTTGTATTTTTCAATTTCAGCCGGAATTCTGGACCCCCTGAACCCACTCACTATCGCTGCACAAAATAATGCTTTCCTACAGGCCCAGGTAAATTTGAAGCGCAATTATTTAAGTTTTCAAATATTTGAATTATCAAAGATTACATGGGAAATTTAAAAACGAGGATTTTGGTCAAAGAAATAATATTTTATTATCATTGGCATTATCTGAATTAGTAAAAAAAACTTGAGTAAACGCGAAGAGGAAATCTAATTATGACTATTTCTCAGCTCTCCCGCAACCTGTTGCTTCGCAATTCCCTGGTCCAACCACAGCTGCTGGCCGCGTCGCGAGGACAACTCGGTCTGGTCGGAGCCATCCCTCAAGCAACCATCCCCATGGCCGGACTCTCACAGGCTACCACCCTGCCCCAAATTCAGGTTCAAATATGTCAATTGAATGTTTCCTTCTCTTAACCAAAGTCAACAACCAAAAAGCATTATCGATGATGCTGTCGAGATTTTTTCCTGCAACTTATATCAAATTCGAAATGTATAAATGATTTAATGATATAATTCTAAAATTTAAGGCCCAACAACTCCTGTTCGCGCAAGCTCAATTGCCTCACGCTTCTGCCGCCCAGGGATTGCATCAGGTAGCCCTAAAACATTGTTAATCTAGCTTATTTAAAAAAAAATAACATGAAAAAATGCTTTTCTATTCGATGATATTTTTCCAAAAATGATCATTTGCAAAAAAGGTACAGGCTCAAGCCTAGAAAATGTTAAAGTTCCGAGATAAATATTCATCATTTTGAAAAACCTGATAGATCATACATTTGAAAAGTACATGCACGTTGTGTACTTCGTCGGACTAGTTTTAGTAAAGTTGGAAATAATTTCATAAAATCATAACTTTTGAAAAATAATATAAATTTTGCAGGCCTATGCCGCGAGTGCGGACCCGGCCACTGCGGCGATGCTGATGAACGAACAGACCCGTCTCCAACTAGCCGCCGCCCAGGCACAAGCACAGGCTCAGGCTGCTGCAGGTAGCGTTTTAAAAAATGAGTTGTTTGGGACTTGGAATTTACAAATTAAATATCTTTTGTACCGTTATGAAGACATACGATTGAAATTGGTTAGATTTTTGGAAAAAGAATGTAGAATTTTTAAACTTACGAGTCAAAATTGAAATTTTAAAGATAAACACTGAATCCATCATAGATTATTTCTGATAAAAATATTCGGAATCTTGAGAATTTCAAGGCTTATCTCAAAAATTCCAAGTCCAAACATCCAGTATTTTCTGTCGTATTGTGAACGATTTAAAATCTGTGATTTTCAGAAATTTCAGGCCGCGGAATTCCGACTTCCGCCGCTACGGCAGCGGCTGCTGCAAGTTTAGGCGAGCAATACCTCGGCCAGGCTCTGACCGCAGCGATGCCTTCCTACCAGGTCAACCCCGCACTCCGAATCAACCGATTCGCACCGTACTGATCGGAAATCACGGACTGCGAAATTCGGAGTTGTTGGTTTTCCCCTTGTTTGAAATAGTAATTTTGGCAAATGATGTAAATTTTAACATTTTGTAAACTATCGGTAAAGTTTTGACGAAAGTCTTGAATAGTTAGCCAAAATTCCCAATTCTTATGTGTAGTTGAAATTGAAACGATTTTGATATGTCAGTAGCGATGAATAACTTTGATAGATTTGGAATTTTAGAAAAAAAACAACAAATCTATTGAAGTTATTTCTAACAAGCAATATGCCCAAATTTTCCCTTTCTCTAATTCTGAATTCTTTTAAAAGTTCAACGTTTCATTTAATTTTTTTAAATCCTAGGTTCGTTTCACGATATTTTGGTGCGAGCTTAATTAATATCGAAGTTTTTGTCTTATGTTTGTTTTATAACTTGTACTTTTCTCTCTAAAATGATTCCCATACTTTTGTGAGACTTTACCACAAATTGTTGTGTAGGTTTGAACGAATTTTTCAGGATTACCTTTACAAAATTTTTAAATGTAATATTTTTGAGAATACATTTTGAAAAATTCATATTTTTTACCTTTCTGTTCGAATATTCTGGGTTCTAAAACGACTTTAATCATTATTTCAATCATCACTATCACCAACCTTTAATCATACTTCGAAAACCATCTACTTTAACAAATCACCGTTTTTATTCAGGCTCTGGGAAATTTGAATTCTCGATGTTTACCCCACGTAATTTTCCATGACTTACCTACAGATTTAAGCAATTTTCTTTTGTTTATGATTCGCACTAATCACTTCTTATTCTATGAAACTTTTAAGCCAGAAATTTCCTAATATCACCTATTTTGAGTAATATCAATTTGAAGTCCTAGATAATTTGAAGATTTGAAAAACTCAGATTTTCGGGACTTGATAAAATATCACTATCGATTTTCTTTATCAAGGGATCTCACATCTAAAATTTCCTTGTTTTCTGACTATTTTATCATGTTTTCATTGGTGTGGCGAAATTATCATTCTCCTTCTCCCACTTCTTTTTCATTCATCGGTTGTCGATTTCGTATATTTTGGTGCTTAATCCAATTTCAATAAAAATTTGAGGAAAAAATAATTTTTTAAATCATCGGTTTATTCATGATATTGAATCCATTCAAATATATACAATCACACAAGTCATGATAAATATTGCATTTCAAAAATATACTTAAATCAAAACGATAAATATTAATCTACAACAAGGATGTGCACATTATTCATTACAAGATTAAAATATGAACATTTTTAAATAAAAAATTTTAAAGTAGCATTCATAGATACTCGTACTCAATGCGATTTTTTTTAGAAAAGATAAAAATAATTTCAAAATTTTAAATAAGCTAATTTCCATGGATGGAACAGATTTTACTGGGATCAAGATGGTAGACGGAAATGTTCTTGTAGCCACCACAGCAATTAACCGAACCTCCACTGGCACCCTGCATGTGGATTCCGTTTTTGATCCTAAAAATTAGCATTTTTATTTAAATGACATGCATTTAGCTTTATGATTAAAAATGGTAAAATTAGTGCAACTAACAATTTAGAAATTAGCAGAAATTTAAATTTAAGTTGAAGAATAATATCACTAGCTATAAATCTCACTCAATTCTAAACTTCTTTTTTTAATATTGAATGAAACTTGCATTGGAACCAAGCTACATTTAGTTAACGTGATTTTATTTCATGTTAAAATTTAACTTAACTAACCAATTAACATAGCACGGCGCCTCAAAGTTGGCACCGGCGAATTCCGTGATCGCGGAGTATGTAGAGCATATGCCACCGCTAATTCCGAAAGCTAAAATTTAACGAAATGTTTTTCAAGTTAAAATTAAGCGCACCTAAAACAAGGATATTCCAAATGATGATCTTCTTGTCTACGTATCGCCAGATGCTAAAATTTCAGAATTAGTTAATTTTATTAGTCTATCATGCCATTTAACAATCCCTAAGACTAGAGAACGCAAACCGATGACTGGTTCACGAAACCCAAATTCCGCAGTTATTTGTTTAAAATTATGTATTCTAACCAAAATAAGATTTTAGAGGGAAAAAATAAAATAGGAAATCGTTTGTGACCGAAAAATAACTATCATTTTCCGGACTTCAAACTGTTTGCACATTTTGCACAACAAAACTTTGAGCTGATTTTTGGCACACAACGATTTATGGAATTTATCGTTGATCTAGACTACGCCTTCTTATGGTTTCACGCTCTAAACATGACTTGCTTCCTAATTTAGGGGTTCTCCCACTATCACTTTTTGTTAAATGTCGCGCATCTGCAGAGGGGTAGAGCTTGCGCTCTCTACCTACAGCACTAACACATGATAAGTGAGATAGGAAGAGCTAGATGAATTGGTTTGCTTTTGGATTTTAACGAGACCTAACATATTTAGTCTCTCGTGTGCTATAACGTGTCCAAATCTTATTAAACATTCTTACTCCATGATAGACGCGTGTTGATCATCCGGAGCCCCTTTCGACAGCTGTCCGTTTTGGATCATGTGGTTCCGCTTTTTCTCCGATGCCTTGATGAACATCCAGAACACCGCCGGCAAGATCATGGTTCCGAGAGAAATTGTTGTGGCGCCGACCAAATCGAGGAAAATTCCAAAATTCGGCAAGGACAAGGCGACGAAGAGGGATGCACCTAGTAAGGCGCTTCGGACGATCACTCGTCTTATGCCGAAACCTAAAGTGATTAAATTAAGTAGGTAGTGATGAACAGTTTCTACTTTGCGGAACCCGCGTCCATTCTTCAACCTGTTGAGACAAAGGTGAGAAGACGATTATGACTGTAGGCATTACATGGAGGGTAATCAGGATATTGACGGATTGCGAGATCCATGTAGTCTAAAATTGAAAAAAATCACGTTAAAAAGTTCCACTTAAAGATTCTAGTTCTAGGATAAAAGAATGACTAAATGTCAATACCTAAGATATAATATTAAAACGTTATGTTTTGAAAAATGTTATCTAAAATCAAACGTCGATATAATGATGGACTGATGCCTAAGATGAAGAAATTTACCTGAATCGAAGGAATGATCGTATCCACCATCGAATTTCCGTAGGCTTCAAACCCGACGATAGGGATCAGGAAATAGAAGAACGTGATTAGCAGATAACTGTAGATGACGGATCGATTGAAGTGATAGGGCTTTCTCATGTCAGTTTGAAAGGAAGGGAATGCTCCATGACCACCTGAAATACTTCATTTAGACTTTTCGGAAACCGTACGACATGATCACATAAATCATGATATGGTAGAGGAGATCTTATAGGTAGTAATTTTTCCACGCTCCACTCTACCATATCTCTCGTATTGTGATCTTATGCTGTTTTCAATTTGTCTCGATTTTTTATGAGGATAAACTTTGTTCTTACCAAACGCAAAAACGATCGTTCCGTATGCTAAGAAGAAGTTCTTGAAGGTCACTTCGGGGTAGGCGATTTCCTGGAATTTAATAATTTGACCAAATATAAATTTAGATCAAGACTGTACAGTATCAATTTGTCTTTTTCATATGATGAAGCATAGGATCGAATATCCATATTTTATACAGCGCCAGATATTTGATGTTCGATTTAAGCTATTCACCTTCCGACACTCCTGCATGTCAATGCTGGATCCGACGACCATGAGACAAGCGGCTAGGATTGACGAAGCAGCGGCTAGGCAAGCGGCGGGCCTGAACTTCGAAGATCAACGAAAAATTAAGGATAAGTTAGGTTCCCTTCATATGTCATCGGCTGTATCATCATCGTATAGGAAGGCTAGTATGTATAGAAAAACAGTAATGAGAAAGAGAACCGATGACGATGACTAGCCGATGCCATTTACAGGTGACCAGATTAAGTTGACGAACCAGAAATCGTTGGGGCTTTTAAGCATGATGAAGGGCCACACGATAACGACGACAACGACTATGAAAACGCAGAATTCGATGTGCGTTTTGAAGAAGACGTTAATCTAAAATTTTGTCATAAAGTCTACATTTAAAATCTAAAATCAGTACGAGCTTCTAAACGTTTGTCACGTTAGTTAGCCAACATAATTTAATACATGACGATCATGCTCTATATCATAGAGCATCCATATTTTTCGTACTCAAAATCTAAGCACTCACCAAAGTGGTCAAATTCCTGGCACACAACTGTATGAGCACTGTGGCGATCATGAATTGAGTGATGGAGAGGTTGATTGATTCTAAAAAACGTCCCTTCTCTCCGAACGCACGGTAGGCCATTTCAGGGTAGGGCTTTCGGCAGATCTCT
This sequence comes from Diploscapter coronatus, assembly GCA_964036155.1. Classification (NCBI taxonomy): domain Eukaryota; kingdom Metazoa; phylum Nematoda; class Chromadorea; order Rhabditida; family Rhabditidae; genus Diploscapter; species Diploscapter coronatus. The sequence goes on along the minus strand of OZ038422.1, from coordinate 47,810,960 downwards.
TTCTAAAAGCATATTCATAATCATACAATATCAAGCTTAACTTAATTCTGGGCTTAAAATGTAAAAACGTTCTAATATTTTTGCTTATTTCGAACTTAGATTAAGGTTAAGTGAATTGAATATAGTACCTGATAGACTTCTGGCCATCGCCTTTGCATCATGCACCAATTTTCGGACAGTTGAATTCCGGTATAGGCGGAGAAGATAGAGGCGGCTAGAAGGATGATCAGACCGGCGACGAGTCCTAAATTGCTCAATTATTTTATTTTATAGTAGCTATCGGGCAATGAATAATTATTTAAAACGTCAAGAGTATTCTATTACTTTTGCACATATCGTAAAATCTCTAAATTAGAAGCCCACTATAATAGTAGTCCTTCCCCAAATGCCAGAACTACCCATTACCCAATTCAGATCATCTCAGAAAGTGTTTTATAATATTCTTTGTTTAGAGTGTATAGAGGGTATTTAGTCTTGATTTGAAGTGACTACAATCATTCGATGAAGAGTTATAGTCGATTGAAAATTTGGGGATTGAAAAATAGAAATCCATGGACTTCTATTTTAGATTTTACGGTATTGTGATTCATTTTGTATGAATTAATGATGTGATTTTAATAAAGCATCCTAAATTTTCGTGTAATTTGTGTAATTTTGAATGAAAGCCGATGTCATATTAACATCCGAGATTTTTTAAAGGTGTGCAAGTTTTTTATGGAATTTATTGTCTTTAATTTATATTTTCTACTTTGGACCCTTACCTGTATTGCTCATAGCGATCGGCAAGGCAATCATGCCTCCACCCATCTAAAATATGAAAATATAGTAATTAAATGACTACTTAAATAATTAAATGCTTAATTACTCCGAGATCAAATTATTTATTGCACATCCTTTTAGCATGTTTTGCTTATAATTTGCACGTGGTATGCAAAATTATTTGATAAGCCCGAAAGATTGAGCTTTAGTTTGTAATTAAACTTTTTATCAGCGATTACCCATGTAATTTTATCCTCGTGATGAGATTTTTGTAGGGAAGTTATGTTTATATTTATCGTTGGAAAAAACTTTTTATGGTGCCTTAAAAACTTTAACAAACACAGTCACTTCGCGCGCTTATCATGTTTTCGAGTTTTTGAGTTTGGCGAGGAAAATGATGTAAGAACCATTTTTCACGATATCATGTATTATCAATGACCGATAACTTGAGACAAAATAATTAATGCACAAGTTCGAAATGCAAAGCGTGGATTGCATATTTACAAATAATTGTCAAAATCGTTTGTTGAATCAACTAAACCTAGTTATTGGGTTCTAGGCAGTAAGCTAAATTCCATGCACCAAATCATCGTTCCTTACTCTGTCTCAAGTATTCGATCATTGACAATATTTTTAATCGAAGCTCTGATTTAAAAATTTTTTTTAATATGCAAAGACTCACCATATCACCGATAATAAAGATTCCCGCCATTAGCCAATGCATGCCATGATCGTTGGCTATTTTTACCTAAATTTTAAAATAAGCCTAATTTTTTTTTTTTAAATTAGCATACCCCAGACTTGTGGGATGCGTCGAAAACCGAATTTCTATGTAGCCACGAGCCCATTTTAGAGGCAGCTAGGTAATTTCAAAATATGGATATTTAGAAAATAATCACTCTGAAATATAAAATTTTAGAAAAATGTAGTCTAATCAAAAATAGAGCGAATTTTCTATCACGAATCGATCGATTTCTGTTATAATTCATCGAAATTCAACGAATCAAAGAAAAAAGCGAAATAAGAATAGAAATGTGTTATTTGTGCAAAGAATCGCGCAATAGGAGCAAATACGAAAAAACCATCATCAAAAACAAAAAAATCGAACAATGAGCTACTTGCTCTTTTTGAATCACGAAAATGCACTAAAAATATGAAATCATACAAGTATGGAACATCATTGTGTAAAAAGCACCTTTCAGAGAAATGTTTCAAAAGTTCTGGATGATTTAATAAGTTCTCTGATTTGAAATAGTAATAGATTTTTATTAGCATTTTTATATCAAAAATAGCGGAGTTACCATTGAAAAGGGATTGTTTTTTAACTCTAAAAATTCATAGATAACCCATTATGAAAAATTGTATCTTACTATTTGAACTCTAAAACTAACTATGTATTGTCACACCGAAAATTCCGTTCTTATCTTATTTGGTTAAAATGATAACATCAAATGACAAGTGGGGTCAAACATAGGAGTTTTAGAGGTGGTTGAATTATTTTGACGATAACGAAATTTCAAACATCAAATGCTATTAAAATTTTCTCACAAAAATATTTCCGAGGTTCGTAGAAAACTTGTCATCGAATTAATGACTCGAAGAAAATTGACGACTTCAAGAAAATCATTGAAAGTGAGGACTAATAACGGTTATATCGATCTTCCGATAAAACTGTTTCCAAGACCGTTAGGCTAATACGTCACAACACCTTTTGAAAGTTACGATAAGTAGTCTAGAAATCGAATGATACATTGATTTTTTCAAAGAACTTAAAACAGCATTTAAAAAGATAGTAATTTTCCAAGAATACTGAAATAGCGTGTCAACACTTTTCAAAAATCGCCCTATATAGCAACGGAAACGATTACTCAGACTTTTTACCTGTTTATTTTGATTGAAATCGGAATCATAGTCATAAATCAGGTCTTACATGATTTTCGAGAAAATACACGTGATGCGAAAATATTGTGGACAAAGAAATTATCGTGATCTTTAAAAATGATGCATCATGAAATAACGAAATATCGAAACTATTAGTTAGTTTACGATAGAATTTCTGGGTATCGTTGATAATTCGCTAAATAAACATGTAAGCATTGGCTTAAATCGTAACACGGACGCAAGCTTAAACTAAATAAAGATTCAGAAGATTATGTAATGATCTGATTTATGATGCTGTTTTCTCAAAATACCCCATTTTAAACCCTAAACATAACTGAATCAACTTCAAACTATTGAATGTATCCTGATCAAACTGAAATTTGGTCCCTTTATATGGAGCTGAACCCAACAAAAATAACTAATTTATAACTGTACCCAAAATAAGAAGAAATAGTTGATATTCGGTTTCAGAAATTCTCTGATCATTGAAATTTCAATTTTGTGGGGAGTATAAAAATTGAAAGAATAATCAAAATTTATTTGATTTTGAAGGCGAAAAATCAATGTTATTTGACGATTTTATGACTGAAAATGGAAATTCACAATTGAATATGCGCATTTTTCGAATGATTTGAATCAAAACCTGCGAAGAGCCTTCGCGTCAATTTATGGGTTCACATTTTTCGTCTAAAGTTAAAATGCAGCAAAAAACCCACCTATCGAAAGGGACAGTTACAAGGTCTTTGACAATTTTTTATATAATAAAAACGGTAAAGATACAGAAATCAAAACATAATGACACTTTTCTTTAATATAATAGATGAAAAATGAGTAAGAGATTGACATTCCTTGGAAGAAATGGTCTTTCTCATATTTTATTCGAGACTAAAATACATATTGTTCGGTATCAGAAGAATTAAGCGAAGACGAAGAAAAATCGAGTAAAATTAGAGACTAAATGGCGCATCACATACTTTTCTAAGGAATATACGACTAAACGCGCATTTTAGGATAATATTTCGTGCAAAATAGCATGAGAATAAGCCAATACTCGCAATATTTTTAATTAAAATAAACATATTTTATATAGATAGAAGTAATGATATAAAATTCTACCTAACCTTAAATATAGACTAGAAAAATAAGAGGTTACTAATATTTTTATATATCTGATAAGAAGTGAGTTCAATCTGTGTTTTATATGGAAGTGGGTCTGCAAATTTGTTGATAACCCGAGTTCATAACTTTTTAGAGTGTTTCATCAAAATAATAAACATGACGGACTTTCTGTCATATATGTCAGGATTAGTCATATATTTTCGCATAGGAAAAAACGTTAATTATGATATTTCAATTATGCAAGAAAATAGGTAACTAATAAAGGTAGTAAGTTAAACGTAATAATAAGTATACTTATTAGCCAGAGTAGGTTACAAAGTTCGGATAAAATAGCTGACCATAAAACACGAAATTAAACTTCAGCAATTTTTAGTATTTTTATTAAATAATGATAGGAAAAAGCTATGAAATATTATCAATATATACCATTATGAGCAAAATATATTTCTAGGTAAGAAAGTATCTGCATCGTATCTAAAGAAGGAATGTTACGAATTTGAATATTATATTATCGAAATGGAAATACAGTAACACGATATATCTGTAAACAACAGTGCAGTGCCCTATGCAAATAATATCGAATTTTACAGAATATATATTCTCAAAGAACTGTATATACTGTATAAAATTAATGATAAAAAATTTGCAGGGGTAAAGTTTGATCCAATTTTATATGGTACAGCCTACACAAATATTTGCTTACAATTATGCGCAACTATAATCAAATTATGGTCAAAATGCCAAATTTAGTCCCAAGTCGTTAATTTGATGACTCCTCATTAAAAAGTCATCACTGCGAAAAAAGTGAAGTCATGATTTTAAACCGAAATTTTCGAGTTTCTTATTTGTGATTGAGAGAAGTAATTCGTAACTGATAGCAAGATAACGTGACTATTTTAATAATAATAATAATCAAAAGCTTGATCTTCGCTTAAAAATAGGATATTTATAGATGATACGGATATACCCGCAAATTGAGCATTTTAGATGAGTATTAGATCTGGAAAATCTTGAAACATCTAAAAATCCATCAAAGTGAAGCGATAAATAATAAATTAAAGATATAAAACTCACTGAAATCGTCTAATCTTCAAAGATAATCAAAAGATGTTCTCATTGATAAATCGTTGATATTATGATGATGCTTATAGGGCAAAAGACAAATTATGAAAACCCCACAGGAAACGAGAGAGTGCAGAGAAACAAACAAAAGAAAAATAATGAATGATTAACAGAGAGATAGGGTAGTAGAAATAGAGAGATTAAAATAGGCGAAAAGAAAACAGAGTGATAAATACACTAAACCGGATTTGTGAATACATGAAACACGGTGGGGTAATCGGGCAAAGTTAGGCGAAAAAGGCGTTAGACCCTACAAGAGTTTGGTAATTAGCATAATCAATGAAAGTGCAAAGGTAAAGTGTAATAAAATTTCCAAGTTATCACGAATAATTGTACTTTATACTTGATGTATGATTGGGATCTTCAAAGGTGTGACATATTTCAAATTTGAATTCACCAGAAAAATTGACACACAAGCATGTCCTACGGTAGGCTACTTGTGTGCCGAAGGAAATCTGATTCCGATGCTTCTGGCCGAACTGGCGACGATTTTTCGAAAATAATTTGGATGATGCCAAACTTTTGCTCGCCACTGTATATCAAGGACCCAATTTCGCTTCTACATAGGTTTTTCGCTGCTCCGAACGCATTTTTCTCGTTATAATTAACACTTGGGAGCTGACTAGGTTGCAATATTTCCGAAATTTCAATATTTATTTATGTCTTACATATCTTATATTATATTCTCCGAAGCTTCTTAGTGGCCTTTCCTAATAAATCTTTCATGAAGTCAGCTTTTACTCTTAAAATTTGCCATATTCATTATTCGCTTATCATTTCCTTTTCAAAAACTACAATTTCTCCAGTTTTTCATTTCCGCTATGCTCTGTCCCTTCTCAATTAGCAAATTCATCTTCATTATGTGAAATCCACCTTTATTCTATCCGTAAGTATACTGTGTCTTTTAAATTTAATATTGTCCCTTTCGAATTTTTTAAAGATTTTCCTACATTTTTCCCTTCCTCTATGTTATTCTTACCCTTTTCAATAAGTTGTCCTGATTTTACAATTTGCGTCTCGTTAAATATCGGCAGAGAGAAATAGAGGCAAAAGACCAACAACGAGCGAGTGGCCGATTCCGACAATCGAAAACTAATTTTCATTCATTCATTTTTCAATTATTTCTTAACTTTTATCTTCATCAAATTCCTTTATCATTTTATATCATAAACATCGACTGATTATCGATGTACCTATTCTTCCCGCTATTTCCCTGTGAAAACCCTAATTCTGCCATTCAAACTCAATGCAACTTGCGAAAGTCGTTATTTTCATTGTTCGTTTTCTCCTTTAGTTGATTTTACATGCTAACATCGAGCAATGATTGATTTTTGCAGGTAAATTCGGCAAAAACATGTCAGTGGACGTCAACCAGGGCATCACCAGCCACAAAACTGCGGTCATTCGCAACTACACCACTCAGCCACGACTCATCTACCGTACCGTGACGGGTGTGAACGGTCCTCTGGTCATCCTAAATGATGTGAAGTTCCCTCAGGTACACAATTTACGAATATTAGAACCTGCATTTAAATTCTGATCTGAAACTCATACTCCAGAGCTGAAGTTGATTTTCAACTCAAAAATTCTCCGATTATTTGATTATATTTTCAGTTCTCCGAGATCGTGCACATCACGCTTCCTGACGGCTCGAAGCGCTCTGGACAGGTTCTGGAAATCACCAGAAACAAGGCTGTCGTACAGGTAGATTTTTATTTTATTCAAGTTATTGACCCTGATTTAGACCTGACACTAGCTATTTTATATCTGAAATATCGTATCTTTAACTTTTACATTCTTATTAGAATTTTATTAAAAGATACCCCTCGATAAAATATTTTACAATTTGATTTCATTTGACTTCATTTCACTTGAAACTTATCTCAAAATAATTCCAAATGTTTAAAACGTTCGGATTTTTAGGTATTCGAAGGCACTTCTGGCATCGACGCGAAGAACACGATCTGCGAGTTCACGGGAGACATTCTCCGATCGCCCGTCTCCGAGGACATGCTCGGTCGTATCTTCAACGGATCCGGAAAACCCATCGACAAGGTTAGAGCTTAACAAAATATTTTTACTTATTCCTATACCCGCAATCACACAATACACTGGGCATTTATTTGAATTTTAAAAGATCTCACCTTCAAACTTCAAACATATTCGTCAAAAGATCAACGTTTCTTCTTTGGAACTAATCAAAGCCTACAATTCAACCTTTCCAAATAATTTATGTTCAAAGAAATTCGTAAACCTATCCAAATTTTAATTCTTTATTACTATTGAAAAATATAACTCCATCAGCAAAAATAAAGATAAAATCGACTAACATCCTGAAACAAAAATGATAAGTAAAAAGTGCAACTCTAACAATGGCGTCTTAAAAATAGAATTTAAAAAATGTTTGCAGGGTCCTCCCGTGCTGGCCGAGGACTTCCTGGACATCAACGGACAGCCGATCAACCCCTGGTCGCGCATCTACCCTGAGGAAATGATCCAGACAGGCATTTCCGCCATCGACGTCATGAACTCCATTGCTCGTGGGCAGGTCAAAATGATTTATTTTATTTCAATTTTATTCCATTGTTATTGACTAGTACAAATTATTTTGGCACTTGTGGTAGTAAACTATCCTCTAGATGTAGTTTATCGTTGTACAAAATAATTAGGTATATCTTATTTTTAAAATGCGAGTACTTTTCTGCTAGGCTTTAGAAGCTAATACTTATTCTAATTTTAGGAGAAAAGTATTCGAATCATTACTTTTTATTTATTTAAAAAATGATATAAACATTAAATTTTCAGAAAATCCCGATTTTCTCCGCTGCCGGTTTGCCGCACAACGAAATCGCCGCCCAGATTGTGCGTCAAGGAGGTCTCGTCCAGTTGCCAGGTGAAAATTATGAAAAATACTTTTTTAATTAAACAAAATTAGAAAATAGGCCTTCGATGATTAGATCTCAAACACTCCTTCTATCTTACTATTTTTAAATCAAGAAATAAACCTTTTATACGAAGGTTTTATTAAATAACAAGTTTTCAGGAAAAGAGCACGAGGAGTCCAATTTCGCTATCGTGTTCGCCGCTATGGGTGTCAACATGGAAACCGCCAGATTCTTCAAACAGGACTTCGAGGAGAACGGTGAGACTTTTGAAATGTTATTATTTTTATTTCTACCCGTTCCGTCCCTACAATGATATTAGAAAATTTTCATTTTCAGATGTAACATTTTGAAACTTATTGCAAAAATCGGAATTTTAACTGCTTTGAAATTCCTTATGAAATATTACATTTTTATCGTCTAATGTATTTGCTGGGCTTTTCTCGCCAAATAAAAATCTGAATTCCAGGCTCGATGGAGAACGTGTGCCTGTTCCTGAACTTGGCCAACGACCCCACCATCGAGCGTATTATCACTCCCCGTATCGCCTTGACTGCGGCCGAATTCTTCGCCTACCAGTGCGAGAAACACGTGCTCGTCGTGCTCACTGACATGTCTTCGTACGCTGAGGCTTTGCGTGAGGTGAGAGGATTACTGCAATTTTTAGATGACTGTATCGCGAATACCGGAATTTATCGTATTTGTAAAACCTGTCGCTTTCGTCGATTTAATATTCGAAATTCTGAAACATAAATTTCCATGAATTATATATTAGTCGAAGGTTCAAAAGCTATCAAATTTACGAGAGCTGAAAAATACAGTTTGAAAAATTGAAATCTATTTAAAATAACTAAATTTACAGGTCTCGGCCGCTCGTGAAGAGGTGCCAGGTCGTCGTGGTTTCCCCGGTTACATGTACACTGACTTGGCTACGATCTACGAGCGAGCTGGTAAGGATATACCAAATCCTAGATATATAAAAGCCCAAGATAAAAGGGAATTTCATATAAAATTTCCAGGACGTGTCGAGGGCAGAGACGGCTCCATCACTCAGATTCCTATTCTGACTATGCCTAACGACGGTAAGCGAATATTTGAAAAACTGATAAATGATAAGAGAAACGCAAAAAGTGATCAAATAGATTAATGCTCAAATAATTTCAGATATCACTCACCCTATTCCCGATCTGACTGGATACATTACGGAGGGACAGATTTACGTCGACCGTCAACTTCACAATCGTCTGATTTATCCCCCGATCAACGTGCTGCCTTCGCTCTCCCGTCTGATGAAATCCGCTATCGGAGAGGGCATGACCAGAGAGGATCACGCTGATGTTTCCAATCAGGTCAATTTGCACCAAGTCTTCAAATAAAACCTTCGAATTGGTGATCCTACATTGCATCAGAAATTGCTCATCCTGCTAAATTTAACGAATTTCGAGTTATTTAAGAATTTTTCTTACATAAAAGTACGATACCTGGTAGGTATGTAACGATAAATGAGTTTATTTTTAAAAATCGAACACAATGAAAATAAATTTTAAAATAAAATAGTAAATTTCAGCTGTACGCGTGTTACGCCATCGGCAAGGACGTGCAGGCAATGAAGGCAGTCGTCGGAGAGGAGGCCTTGTCTGCAGACGATCTGCTCTACTTGGAGTTCCTCATCAAGTTCGAAAAGAACTTCATCACTCAAGGTTGTTTTGTTTTATTTTTAGGTTTCAAAACTTCTTATCACTCATTTTCAAATTTATTTTCCAGTTTACGCGAAATCTTTTAGCATATAAAATTCAGTTTACTTTTAATTGAGTGCATTTCTATCTTGGTTTGCTCCAAACGTGTTTCAATCATCTTCAAAACTTTGACTACTTTTACAGTGTTAAAAGATAAAAAAAAGTACTTGGTATCGGAAAAGTACCTGAATATAAATTGCAATTTTGCAGGTCACTACGAGAACCGCACGGTGTTTGAGTCGCTGGACATTGGCTGGCAATTGCTGCGAATCTTCCCCAGAGAGATGTTGAAGCGTATCCCTGGATCGGCCCTCGACAAATACTACCCTAGAGGCGGCAAGACTGCGCCCGCCCAGAGCACAACTGCTTAAATATGGGGATTACTGTAATTCTTAGAATACAGTATATTCTAATTTTTCATTTTTGAAAAAGAACATTATAGTATGAGAGAAAAGTCTGCAGTAATTTTGAAGTTTCAGCGCTTTTTTTTAAAGAATCATATTTTTATTGTGAGGTGCAAAATATCAATTTTCCTGGAATTTTTAGAAAATACGGTATTTTGTGTCTCAATTTAAACCTTATCCCATGAGTTTTAGATTGAAAACTTCTCCCATTTTATTTTTATTTTATCGCACACCCAAAATTCTCATTCTCGCTTTCACTTGAACAAATTGAACATTCTCTCCAAAAAGTCACCAAATTATTGATATTTTTAAAGTAGTGTAAATTAGAAGTATTGAGAATTTTTATCCTTGGCCCATTTTTTCGAGATTTTCAAAATTTATTTTGAAAAATCATGCAAGTTTGAGTGATTTTAGGAACATTCCAGTTAATTTTATTCATGTTTGTTAATTTTTGGGCCCACAATTTTGAATCTTGAATCGAAAACTAGGTCTTACGGTAGTGAAATTCCATGAAACTAGAGCAAGTGATATACGTAATTTTTCGTGATTGTGAATTTTAAAAGATTTTCGAAATCTTTCAGCAATAAAGAAATTTTTATTCAAAAATATACTAAAATTGGCAAATACGCTAATTTATAAATAATAAACAAAACGTGGTACTGCTTACATCTCACAACTCATTTCAAATGCTTATAAAATGAATTTCGTTAGTTCAGGAATATGAGCGCTATATTCCTTGTTAGTTCTTGTTGAAATAATAGTAATAAGATAGTATTCTTCCAATTATATTCCAGTGTCTCGATCTGAAGTATATGAGCCAGAACATTGAACACATTTCTTGATGCCAAATCTTGAATATTCCTCTAGATTCAAGTTTCACCTGATTATATTTAAATAAAAAAGACTTGATACCTTTTCCATCGTTCGTTGGTTTAGATATCAGCTCTATATCAAAGTGCTGCTACCTATCAGATGTATTTTTTGAATGTGCTCTAAATATCTCATTTTCTTAGAAAAAATATATTTAATTGGCTTATGAGATTCTGGAGAACTGAATGGTTCAAAACGCGTTAATACTAGATATTGTTAATAGTTCATAATTCAGTTGAGACTGACCAATTTAGATAGTCAAAGGGTTCAGTTTAGGTAGGCATAATATTAAGATACGATATCGGAAAATTGGCATACCTAGGGAAATTTAAAGAATATGGTCAGACGAGAAAATGTGCAGGGATGGTTGATTATAGAATGAACGCCAATGGCTATTTTTGTCTATTCATAGACCTCTCTTGGTATGAGCAGGTATTGAGAAAGATCAAGTAAATCTGAGATAACAAAAAGATGTAGAGATTCCACTTGTTAGGGTACACTCTTTGGTCGAGTTTCTTGAAAATAAAATATTTTATTCGAATTTCGAAACGAGTATACGGTATTCGATAAATAAATCATACAGTGTAATAAGTTATAGTTAGTTGCACAAATTTTCACAATTTCTTCTTCAAAACAGCTGAAATTGTCAGCCCTAAGTTGCTTTCAACTCAAGAATAAATTGACTAGGAGTTTTCCAAGTCCGAAGTACACCAATACAACAATATGCGTGGAAAGAAATACAGCAACACTGAAAAGAAAATGAAAGAGCTGTTTGTAAGTAAAGAACAAGAAAAGAGATTACAGATAAGCATTACCTTAGCTATCAGAAAATTAAAAACATGCCATTTTTAGATGATAGATATGCAGTTTTAACATGTAAAGATCGAATAATTTTGTAAAGGTTTCGGCAAGAAATTATGAAGATCAGTTTTTTTTTACAATATCAAAAATGGAAAAGAAGGAAAGTACTCAAATTTTTGGAATATGAGATAAAATGTATAATAAAGAGAAAAATAGTCGAAGGTAGAAAATTAACATTTTAAATAGCCGGGAAATTTCCGTACTGCCCAAGCAGAAGTCTCGTAGCGGTGGCCACATCTAACGGTGCTGGAAGGAAGTTCCGAATATTCACTCCCGAAGGTAGAGAGCCGGGTGGTAGCAATCTAAATTTAAAATATTTGCTAATTTTTACATTTTCTTCATTCTGTATTCATAGCTGCTCTAATATTTGATCATTGGAACGGTCAATTTGATAAGGCCTGACCTAATTTGGAACGTATACTTTTATCTTTCTTTCCCTAACATCTATCTTATCGATTCAGATGTGAAAATCATCATATTATCTACGCGCCTTTCAAAAATACAACTTCTCTACATCTCAAGATTTCGTATATCATCAAAACCTCTATCTTAACTCTTCATATACGAAAAGCATAAGCCTAACTTTACACTTTTAGAATATTCAATGTGAAACCCATTATATCCAAAAATTTCATATATTCCTCAAAATCCTTACGGTGATGGAATGGGCAATGCCTGTTGTCTGTCATTTTGTCCTTGATTCGATCCGATCTGTGGCTGGCTGTTGATGAACAGATTCGCCCTATGTAGTTGAAGGCTATTGGTCTGGTCGTCCGTCGCCGCTTGCCGCTTGAACTTGTTCCGTCGATTTTGCCACCAAATTTTTACCTAAAATTTATTCACGTTCCACTAAAATATATTGACTTTTCTTCAAAAATTACTAATTCTTCCTAATCTTATTGATTTTAGCTCAGGTACAATTCAGGTATACCTGCGTCTCAGTCAACTGCAGTCTCTGAGCCATCTGAGCCCTTTCCTGGCTCGTCAGGTATCGTTTCATCTCGAACATCGTTTCCAATTGGGAGACCTAAATTTGTTTTATTTATTAATTTATTTTTTCCAGCGCCTTTTACCTGGTGTCGGCTAAACACAGTGCGAGTTTTCTTCTTTCTCTGCAGGGATTGATCGGCGTTGTTTGCGTCATCGTCGCTACCTCTGGGCTCTGCTAAATCAGAATTCGTCATTTTTATTTTCAATCTTAATCATTTTATAGCCGGTTTGGAAACCCCTAAGAATATCCCTAAAAAGCTAGTCTTCAACAAAATATTCACTCTTGCTGCTCAAATTTGTATTTTGAAATTAAAAATGTCCCTATGATAAAACCTTTGTTCTAGGTCATCCTGTGGGTGGAAAGGTCAAATATTTTCTAGGTATAATTTGGCAAAAATCGGCAAAAATACTGCCCCCATTCAGAATTGAACTGAAGACCGCTGCATGACATTGTCACGATCACCTCGTAGTCAATACAAGTGCAGCGCTCTGCCCCTGAGCTATAAGGGCCTGGTAGAAAGGGGGGAGAGTCTCTCCTCTATTCTCTCGTCCTCAAAAGAGAAATGAGAAATAGCGCTGGCGATCGATTTTTCACATTCGCTGCAAACGCCCCGGCTAGAGAGTAAATAGACACGTTTCGAAAAGAAAAAAAGTAAGCTAAATTGGGATTTTCGAAAATTGTTGAATTTCCCCATTTTCATAAAGTTCTAAAATATGTCATTTTCCACATAGAATTTCTTATAAATATAGATAAAGTTGTTATTTTTGCCCAACAAAATAAATTTGATCAATTTTACAAGGCGGTTATTTTAATTTCCAAAAGCCAACTGGTATAAAATTTTGGTAGCCCACCAGTTTCATCATCCTCCTCGGCGTCTGATTCGAGAGGGCTACCACCGACCGAGTTCCGCGTTCCTTCAGAAGTCTCATTTGGCTCCTGACCCATTTGTTGTACCATTTGGGACAGCGATGGGTCCTTCTTACCATTCTGGGTACCATTGGGAGTGGTATCGAAACCTGAAATGATTCATAAAGTCGTTGCCTGTTTTACTTCATACTAATTATGCCTAGAGAAATTAGTCGATTAATGATTCTGTTCAATAATTGTAAACCTATTTGTTGGAAGCCTATCAAATAGGCTTAATTCAAACATGTTGTTGTATTACTGTTGATTAACCTCCATCTATTGTGCTCATTCAAACTTGCTCACAGCATGTATTCTTCCTGTCTTCACGAATATCATTTACTTTAATCCCGAGAAAAGCTAATCTAGGAGAAATAGCATATGGTTTCGAAGAGAGAGGAAGAAAAATAGTTATTTGCTTAATGCTGCATCTGAGATGACAATGCTTTGACAGCCACCAATTAGGGAGATCACGTAATTTGTTTCTTCTTCATTCTCCTCGAAATTAATACTATTTCTCTTTCTTCCTATCTTCTTCCCTCTTATTTTTCTCTTCCTCCAAGTCTTTCCCCTATATTTTCTATACTATTTCTCTCCCGCAAAACCGCAACCTCAAGATATCCGGCTCATGTGTTAATTAGCGCAATAAGCTTGACTCTTCTTCTTGGCTTTGATATATCCATATTTTATCCCCCATTGTTAATATATCCTTACACTGGTTGCTCAGAGCCTTTATATGGATGAATAAATCTAAATAATGACATGTGAAGATACGGTAATCGGGATTAATTATTTACCGGATAAAATATCATTTCGAGAAAATCATTCTTTCAAAAAATTACAAAATAACCTATCTTTCAAGAAGAACAGAATCACTTATGTTGCAAATTTCTTTAAAAAATACGTTTGAAATTCCTAAAAAATATTATTTTTCCTTTTAATGGATTTTCCCTAGGGTTACGGTAAATGCCCCCTTAATTCCTAAGATATATCTAATTGGTGAAATCCTTTAGCCCTAATAAAATTGAATGTCACTTTTTTGCAGTACGCGGTATTTCAAGCGCGTTCGAGGTGATTTTATCTTTCTCCGTCTCGCTCTTTCTCTCAAATCCCCTCGCTATTTCTCCATATCCTAATGGAGCCAATTCACGTTCAACTAAAAGCGCCCTCAAGATGCTTTAACGCATACCTCTAAAAGCCCTACACACTAAAAATGATTTCATGATTTCCCCAAGCGACGTTGATCAAAATTACGCCGTTTCGCTAAAATTAGCGCATTTTGATGGATGTGAAAAATGAAAGTGAATTAGATTTTAATTTCAATTTCGGCGACCTTCTAAAAATCCCTAAAAATGGAAAGCTATAAGATCTCCTGATAGGAATAAAGTCGATCTGAAGATATCTTAATCTAATGATAATTTTAAGAAGATATAATTAAAATATCATTTTTTTCTAATAATGCCACATTTTTCTAATTTCTTCGATTTCCAAGCCAAGACAATATGCTTTTGCGCATCTGTGCACCTTAAAGACCATATAAGAATAAAGGTATTGTTTCATAACCAAAAGACAACAAACGGGCCTTCCTTTTTATTTCTCTTAATCTAATACCGGCACTCCTTTTGCCTTTAGGTACAATGCACTAATTGCCCGGTGGGAGTTCAGATCTGCTCCCAAAATAAGACTGATCTTTATCTGATTTATCCTTTATTCCTTTCGCATCTAAAGAAATCCCATTATGGATAATTAAACTAAGAACAACACGATTTGACTTTGTCGGTTAGGTTCAAGAAAGGATTTTTGAGAATATTTCCAAAGTTTTAGTGATTCTTTGAATGATTAATTTTCAATTGATTTTGGGCCATCTAACATAAAGATATTTGTTTAAATATAAGATATGATCTGACAAGTTTTGAACTTTTCGATCACTCAACATTCTGTAAAAAATTTGACCTTCTCATTTTATTCGCATAAAAGTTCGAAAATATAGTCTATGTCTAATTTCCGGTTAACCTCATCTCGTCCCTAAACATCCCAATATTTTCCCATCTTCTCAGTCCCTAATATGTCTGACACATGGTAAAATAGCCTTAGAATAATGGGATTTCTTTGGATTTTCGCACTTTTGGTCCTTCTAATTTGGGCATATCCTTCTCTTTGTTTGGCCCTATAAGCGATATGTCTTCCTTTCAAAGACTAAAGAGTTGCCCTTATTCTAATAGATACAGTAATCCGACACTCGCCTCAAGGATGATTTCTTAATGCTTTTTAGGAGTTTTTTGTGCGCGGGTAGCACTTTGATTTTTGAGAATAAAGGTCACAATATGCTAATTTTAATGGGCATAATGAGGACGAACTTAGAAAATTTGAGATCTTCTAAGGATTTTGATAGTATATTGTCAGATCACGAGAGTCACAATAGACTTGATCAGTAATTTTAAATTACGAGTGAAAAGGACTGTTTAAAAATATCATGATGAAGTAAGAAACTTTAATGATAGTTCAAAAAAGCTTTCATGTTCAAATAGCTTATCAGACTTTTTAGATATGAGTTTTACGTACCCAACATAGAGGATAAGACTTGTTATAATTTTTAAATCAAAAACTCACCCCCATCATTTTCTCCGTCCTTCAGCGGTTCTGCATTCTGGTGAAAGGTGGCGTGTAGAATAGGACCTGCAATTTTAGCAATTAGATTAAACCGTGATAACTTTTTGATAACGATTTTTTAAGGTTATTGGATAAGTACATATAAATTTGGCTAAGAAGAAAATTTTCTCGTCAATTATAATTCGTATTGTCAAAAAGTTGAGTTGTTTCCTAGTTGTCCGATAATTTGATTGTCGATTACAGTATACCTGGAGCGGGGAAGTTCATCCAAGGCGCGAATGAGAAGTTGGCCAGGTTCGCCCCGGAAGATGCAGCCGCTAACATTTGGGAATTGGCTAACATCGCGGGACCGAAGTTTTGCTGAAATCATTAGATTTGGTATCACTCTTCAAATAACAACTTTGAGTATACTTTAGTTTGATGTTAGTTGTCATCATTACGATTATTAAACACTTGACCCTCGAAATTTGATGAGATGAAATGAATTTTATGAAATAGAACTTAATACTTTTAAGTTATGTTTCAATATTTTCAAAGTAAAGTCCGATCAAATTCTGAATCAATCTGCCATTACATCGAAGATATTCTTTTAAACTCATAAAATTCGACTTTTATCATATTTCATCTTAAATTTTCATTTAAAAAGATCTCGAGCGTTTCTAAAACTTCCTACTAAGAGTGCCAATTATGAAAAAGTGCAAAAAGTTTGCAAAAAGTCGAGTTTTAATAAGAAAAAATTGAATAAAAACTCAAAATTCGCCCGCGGGATAGATAGAAGTGGCGAGAATTTTGAGAGAAAATCACAAGTTATCCTAATTTTTGCATAGAATCTAAACCTCTTAAGATTGAAAATTCAAGATACAAAGCCTAGAAACAAGATCTTCTCAAGTGAACAATAATCTAGAGAAATATTAAAGCTCTGAGATTCTACTCTAAAGAACCCTATTTATGATATATCGTATTGGTCAAAAACCTTAGAAAAGTAGGGTTTAGCCAAGCCAATTACTTTCTTAAAAGCGCTAATCAAAATAAGATTGATGCTTTTATTGAAAACAAGTTGTTTCATCGTTTACTCTAAATATAAACTTATCGGGGAAAAAGATTCTTTTGTAATTTTCTCAAGAATACTACAAGGTAGATAGAAAAGGAAAAATATAAACATCCTAAAAAGAACTTGAAAAATACCTGAAAGAACGCAGCCAACTGCGGTATTGCTAGTCTGGGGTCTAACATCGCCAGAGGGGCAATTCCAGGATCGGATACCGAAACGCCATCGGAAGATGTTGATGATGAGGGTGAGTTGTGCCTAAAATCAACTTTTCTCGAACTCTAATCTTTCTACTTCCAAAGTTCGATGTTATAGTAAAATTAGGTTTACTACCGTGTACTTTATCATGTAATGATTCAAAAATAACATACGGCTTATTCTCGGTATCGATTAGGTCAAGGATGTTGAATTTCGTGGCGGTCTTGGGCAAGTCCTGGATAAGTTTGGGAGAGCTTTCTGATTTGACCTCGGAAGATTTAGAACTGACTAGAGACAGGGGACTGTTCGATGAGAGTTGGCCATTCGAGTCGGACATCGCTGCAAATTGAATGTTTCAGGTCGGAACGAGTATGTTTCAAAGTTTCGAATATATGAAATGCTGATTATAAAGAATGATAAGTCAAAAACAGCTGATCAAATCTATTAGATGAATTCAATTCAATATTTGCAATGTTTAGAAGGTAATGGATATATGAAACGATAGGTTATATTTAGATTCCATTTGTTGTATCTAAAAATAGCGTATTGCAAGGACATAGATTTAAAGAAGTTTGGATATGTTGTAAATAGTTTAATGTAAGAAGCAATATTCTTTAAAAAATAATCTTTGCAGGGCACTTGATAAAAAACGAAAAATATACAAGAGACATTTAACAGAGGTAATTTCCCGCTGATGAAATTATGTGTGATAATCTTTGAAGTCAGAAATCTTAGAGATTATCCGCGATTCACCTAAGCTCCACCTCTTGTTTGTAATGCTTGTTAAATTCGCTCCTAATTGCCTGTATGATGACTGGTCACGCCCTCTTCCATTATCTTAATCTTCATTGCTTGCCGTATCCGCGACAGTTTGAACTCCTATCCTTATGCATTGAGCGAGAGATATCCGGCTGACTCTCCCCGCCCACTTTGGGAGAAAGCGTTAGAGGGCGCTTAGCGGAATGATTAAGCGCGCCGGGTTACGGTAACTCGAAAGAATGAAAGACGACAATAAGATGTGTTTCCTGAGCAAATTTCATAATGAGCGCCGGATATTAGCGAAATGAAATAATTATAATGAGCCTGAAAATATGAAAACGACAAAATAATAAACAAATTTGCGCAGGGCACCGTAAATTCATATCATTCTTAAGGAAAATAAGTAGTTTTCTTAAAATTATATTCGAGTATATGAAAATAGATATTTTCTTGAAAAGAACAATAAAAAATCAAATTTAGTCTAAAAAGCATTTTCTTAATTTGAATTCATTTGGGAATGGCCTAGAAAAACGTCTTAAATTGACGGAACAATTGATAATTAAATAACCAACAAAGTGTTCACGAAGTGTTAGAGTTTACCTAGTCTTAAATGAACGTTCCTAATTGATAAGGGAGGGATGGTGATAAGAAGACATTTTCGTGTAAACACTAATGCGTTAAGTGAATCAAAATCAACTAACGTCGGTCTAGCATGCCGCTTGTAAAATTTACCTTTATTCTTTGTAACGTTCACCGAATTTTTGGGCAACCTGAATAATTCGTTACCTACGAAATAGTATGTGAAAAGATATCCTTCCTACATCGCCATATGCACTTAAATATGGGTAAAGAAGGTAACGAAATTTACAAATTGCTCATTTTTGACTAGAAAAGGAAAATAAAATTGGCGAAATTTACAAATCATGGAAAATTTAGTTGGCGAATTTTACCGGTCTCTAACCTCGATGAAATGAGGAAAATTAGGCAAACCGCGACATTTGCGCTAATTTTTCCCTCCTTTCCGTTAAAACTTGCGATCAGAAAATCTCCGATAGAACCGAACGCCAAATGTTTCGAGTTACTGGTGGAAATGAGGGAAATTAGGCAATTCTTATAGCAAAAAATGGTAAGTTGAATTTTTATCCAAAATATTCGATTTTCATAGGAAAGTGGGTTTTCATCCTATTTTTCAAAATTTAATTAATGATGTATGACTATGTCAAGTGAAACTTTATCATGAATATGAACTTTTAAAAACTTGAAGCATTATCAAAACTTCGAAGATTTGCAAAACTAAACAGGTATACAGATAAATGGGTAGATTGCTCTGCGGCGACTAAGAATATGCTACAAATGCTTGATGAAAATTCTTATTTATCCTAGTTTCAAGGGGGTTGAACTTTCGCTGATTACAGGTTGCTTTCATTTTGAAGCGAACGTTGCGATTAAAATTACTGATGGAAATGATAAAGTAGGGTAGAAAAACGACACATGAAAAAGCGCGCTTTCGACAAATGGAGGTCTCATCGCAACGATGAAATTCGAAATTTCAAATCGTATAAATAAGCGAAATATCAGCGTTTTTATAAATATCACATTATGATAATAATAAAGTGAACATAGTTAAAGAAAATTGAGAATGAAATGAAGAATCTAAATCAGAAGATATAGGAATGATGATATTTTTTAAATTCATAAGCTTAGTTGTAAATCATTAACGACATAATTAATAAAGCTGCAAGGTGATATGATAATTGGCTTAACTTTCAAATAACGAATAATGCTATTTTAATTCATAAACTTAAGTCAAAATAATTAGCGCTAATTGATAGTGCAATGAATCTAAATGAATGATAATTTAAAGGTTAACTTTGCAATTTAATTAACTTTGCATTTTCAATTAGACTTGTTTATCTTCTATCATCATGAATATCAAGACGATTTAATGAATTTAGGTTTTGAAATTAAGCGTGCCTGTTAATTTATGCCCTTTAAATTTTTAGTCACACGTTAGAGCGCGCGGTTGGTTTAAGTTTCAAAGTTTCGGTGGGCTTTGGTGCTTTCGCATATTTTCAATGTATTTTGGAAATATAGCGCTAATTAACAACTAACAAACAACTTAACGGAATTCGTTATTTCAGCTCACGTGGCTGCATAATCGCTTAATTTATGCTTTATGTTCTGATGATTATAGATTTCGTGATTTTAATGCAAAATGAAAGATTTGCCTTCCTTGTTAAAGGAATTTTGTCAAGTTCACCCCGCAATTATTTCCATCAAAATTTTCCAAAATACAAAGACTAGTCTGCATTGAATGCTCATTTTTCATTCAGAAAATTAAAATTTATATTTACTTTAAATCTAATGATGATTCTAGAGTTAAAAGTAGGTTTGATCTAATGCAAAGGACCTGGTAATGATATCAATGTTGAAACGATGCACTTTTAATGAAATTTGACTAATTCTAGCTCCACTCCCTAATATGTTACTTGGTAAAAAATTAAAAGTCTAAAAGCGTTAAATTCATATTGGAAACTTCGGAAATTTTACAAAAAAAAATCTTATTGTTATTCCGCCCTCTTTTATCATAAATGATGCAAGAATGAAAGATATAGTAATAACAAACAACTTTGCAATTTTCTAGAATCTTGATTCCTCCCCTTTATCGCTAAGAGTGCAATTACTTGAAATAATAACAGCTATTGGATGTGATAGGGTGGGAATTCGGTAAAATTATGGAAGAGCACAGGCCGCAGGCAGGTCAAGCGCAGATTTGAGGTCTCAAATTTACACCCAGGAAAAGAAAGAGGAAAGGATATTGTACCGGAGGATATAGGAAGGATTTAGCAACATGTTACACCTAGAATATTATAGATTTTAAAGAAAAATACGGATTTCAGAAAAAAAATCATAGTGATTCGAATAAATTTGCAGAATAATGATACCATCGTGGAGTTCGTATATAAAAGAATAGATCACTTGATCTAAGTTTTAAAAATCTAAATGAAATTAATTCGAAATATAAATAATGTGTCCCCAAATGTGGATTATAAAATTCGATATCAAAAATAAATGAGGATCCAGAATAAGTGAATGAAATATGACAAGATTGACACTTTACCCCTCTTTTCGCTTGTCAACCTGTAGCCTAAACCTAGAAAAGAGTTAATCCCCTGGTTGACGATAATCAGACATAATGAGCGGCCTGGGTAAAGCACCCGTGGATACCGTAATCCATAGATTCAAGCAAATTGTTATTCTAATGATCAGGAAATGGAAATGGTTGAATAATAAGGGGGTATTGAAATTTATAACTCATAGTCAGAAAGTCAAATAATCAATTTCGATTTAATGGGAATATTATATTCGATAAATTGAGTCGTATTTGAAAGTTAGAACATCTACAAGTAGTTCGAAGAAGAGTATCGTAAAATTCAAATAATAAAGTTAGTTCGAAAAATCTTTATGAAAAATTTTTGAAAAATCATGCCCAAAGATTACAGTAACCTTTCTTCATTTGGATTCGAAAATTCGAATTCTGAAAGTAATACCGTAATCCTCGAAAATTGTTGACAGAAAATGATATAAGTGACTCTTCAGACAAAAAGGACGTTGAGTCTTCAGGTCCTCTTTCTCAAACTCTCTCATTGATCCATAACATCTCACCCCTCCTAAATTACTCAAAGAAATGGGCGGGACTAATTTGAGATCAAAGAAGTTACGGAGGGATTTACAAAGACGGATCGAGATAATTAAAATAATTTCATGACAATACAAGGGGATACCGAATTTTAATTGGAATTTCTAAAGTCAGCTTAAAACATCAAAAGTAAAATTTAATTTGGAAACTTCTAGTTAAAATATTTCAAAAAGTTATTTTAAACAAATTCTAATAAAATGAAGATTCGAAATGGATATTTTCAAATGCCCGAAAAAGAACATTGGAATTGTGAATTTATCGATCATGCTCGTCGGCTTGATAAAAGTCCGAAAAGTGGTGTTGTCGTGGTGTCAAAATGATATTTCACAGATTCCGGGGTGATACATCCTATTCATAGGACTCTTGAATGAAATATCTTTTGAAGAATGGCAAAATAATGGGCGACATTTTAACACGTGTTCGCTCGCGCTAATTCAGTTATCATTTCATCCAATTGATGTATAATCCTTGAGGCGATAAGTCGCCTAAAATGGTCTTTTCATAGATTTTGCGCTGTTTTTCGGCCGACTTTTGAGGATACTGCATTTCTTTGTTAATTTATGACACAATCCACACGTATCTTCTAGTATTTAAGAGTTTACCAATATCATAATCACGCGATTCGAATCATATTTCAAATTTCTGAATTTCATAAATCAAGCCTTGACATTTCAATTGTAATTTTCGATTTTAGATCACCTAGCTAAAATTTTAGTGATAAACATGCTGACTAATTATGAAGCACTTTCCCTTCTAAAATTTAACTTATCACACTTTGAGGACAATCGAACTGGGTGATTTAATTAAAGTGCCACAAATTAACTCAAATGTTGTTGCATGTTACGTTAAGTCAACTAATTTAATTAAATCAGAACGCCCTATCGCGTATGAATTCAAATATTAAACTTAGACAGAGATTTTTATTTAGCATTTCAATAATCGAAATTTTCTCCAAGTCTGAGAATGCTTTCTCATAACTCAATTAGGATAAAGGTGATGAATTGTCTAGATATATCAGGTGGTTTTAGTTTTCTATACTTCAATATGGAATTTGGGATTTTCCAAGATAGCATTTAGGTGTTAGAAGGCACTTGTACAAAGACCGAAAGACAAAATGTGTTGACCATATTAGGTGCGAGTTAGCGCGTTATGAGGAAGAGAAGTGACTTTGCTATTAGGAAAATAGCAAAATGAGTGCGTTGATGTTGATGAATAGATGAACTAGGCAAATAATGGATGACAGTATTGGATATTGAACAGGAAGTGGTAATCAACATTAGGATGCTCGATCATAACTTGGTTAAAGTACGTTTTAAATCTAAAACTGCTGAGAATAAAGAATTTGAGTTTTGATTTCTCACCGGTTTTATTGGCAAATATCTACAAATTTATCTGTCTAAATTTAATCACAAGATTTCATAAGGTTGATCCCAGATTTTTGAAAATCTTTATTAAATTGTTATCGTTTAATAAGAGGACTGTGAACGTAATTAAATTGGATCAGATAATCCTTAAAAATTCGGGTGTATATCGTTGCGTACAAAAGATTTTTGTGCGCAACGACTGTTCCCCAAACATTTTAGCGTTTCAAATTTGAAATCGAATTTTCAAATATCGGAAGTTTTAGTACATATGTTTAGGGCCGTCATAATTCATGTATCGGTTGTCGACAACAAAGTCCTTGCAAACTTGCCGACGAAATCAAAGGAAGAGAAACATATTGAGAGTGGCTTTCTTTGTCAGAGGATACGGTCGGTCCATAAACATATGCTAGTGTCAAATCAACTCAAATAACAATATGTTGGAAGCTGTAAAGTGCGGCACATTTTGACGAAATAAATGGATTTATTATAAAGGACTATAATGGCAGTTTTTACAGACAGGTAAATAATTCTGCAAAGTGATAGATAATACTGATTATCATAGAAAATCTTTTCGGACAAATGTAGTAAATTTTCTCGAAAATTGCCCTAGTTTTATAAGAAAAGCTTCTAAAGAATTGAAATCATCCCAACGTTCTAGCCCTTCTCAGGTTTCGTGTTCCGCAATAATTACATGAAAGCTCACAGTACTTCCTCTGAAATATAGTATTTTAAAAATAAGAAAAAATATCTAAACCATATATTTCCTATGAGTTCTTGTCTTGCATAGACCGTTTAGAGCCCAGATGCCACAGAAAACTTTTCTATCTTTGCAGGCTAAAATTTCAATTTTTTTTAAACCCTAAGTATTTTAATCTTACTCTTCTTACAGTACATCTTATTTAGTATTTCGATATCAGCATCACTCAATTTCTTCCTCTGACCCATCTTATATTTATTCTTCAGGGGATCCTTCTAAATTTTAAATTTAAACCTTAGATTTTCATTTTAATATACCAAAGGTATCATCGTGCTCTTGGCCATACTCCTAGGTGAAAAATTTCCTTTGTAATGCATGATCGACTAAATTTATCATTATTCATTTAAATATATGAATTTAATAGACATACTTCATAATCATATGGTACTCCATATCTAAAAATCATTTTTAAAGTTTAATTTTATTTAAAATAATAAAATATTACGTCGAATATACTCTAGGATCCGAAATTGCAAAGTTAGAATATAGTTGAGGATCAATTATATTCCACGATATCTAAAAAGTCAATTAAAATAAAATAAATAATTGAAACAACTTTAATATGCTTGTCCCGATCAAACCTTTGATGGGTATGTGCTATACCGAGAACATGTAATAGCTAAATTCAAATTTTAAAAATTATTATTTTTAATATGTTAATTTTTACTTCATGAGCCACTGTTCCGGGCATCTGAAAATCAATAATTATAGATTTGTTTACTTATGAAATTTTTTACATCAAGACACCCATCAAAGCCCAAAAAAACTAAAGATCCGTTCCAGACACGTCCATAATATGATAATCCGCATCTAAATTTAAACTAAAAATAAATATTTAAAAATTAACATTTACTCATTTGCACCCAATTGATCACTTTTAGTGAAATACACGAAGTAACTTCTGGCGCTAAAATATAGATTAAATTTCAAATGGACTGTACAATAATTCTTTACTTGGGATTATGCTGAAATCTAATACAGCTAACCGAATTTTCGATCATTTTTATCCCATCCAAAATTTGGGATTTCTCCTTTTCTTCTAAAAAAATATGTCTATTTTAAGCAAAATAAATTAACGAAACTCAGATCTGTATCGAATTTGTATTGAATCGGTTTGGAAACGTCCCATTTCCCGATGATGTTAACGTTCTCGAAAAAGAGACCACTTCTAAAATAGTACAAAAGTAGAAAGGTGTTCATAATAAAACCTTATATATGTGCTATGTTTCATATTTATGATCATGAGAAGTATTTCAAATAAACTATTAAATTAGATCCAATAATTAAACTGACAATTGTTATTTTTCCAGCTTTCATAATCACTGAATTATTTTGTAACATGCATCCATACCGTTTCTTCCTAGCATGCTTATCAGTAGCATTTTTCATTTGACTTTTGATTTCATCTAGGAAGAAGATGGCTTGTTCCAGGGTCAAAATGATGTCGCCATCGACCACGCCGTTGTCAGCAGGAACTATTCTATCTGATAGGCCGGCTTTCTTGCACAAGGCCTTCTTATACTGGAATTTATTAGCTTTAATATTTAGCAGAGTTGGAAAGTTGTCGAAAATTAAATTTACCAGAGTTCAATTTTGAAATTTATTTATATTTACCTCAAACACCGTATCAAACTGCTTCTGAATATGCTTCGTAGCGTCCTTTCCTTGGACTCGAGTCATGTAATTGTTGAGCTAAAGTGTGGAGTTAAATTTTTAAACTTCGAAAAATACCGAGTTCATCAAAGTACGCTTGCAAATCCGACTTTCCTCTTTTTGCTTCGTACAGTCGTTAGCCCTACAGTATTCCTGAAATACTATAGTAACTTTCAAGATAAAAAGATAAGATTTTTAGGTGAAAATCGTAAATTTCATCATCTTACACGACCTGTTAACATTGTTTTGAAAACGTCGCTGAATAAGAAGTATATAACATACCCTAATTTAATAATAGTTCTAATCATAACTTTAAATTAGCCTTACCTCAAGCTCACTAATTCCACTCGAGTTCGACATCGTAACCATTCCAAAAGTTTGAGGCCGACTCAATGTAGGCTCATCGGGCAACACTTTATAGGCGTGCTCTCCCATGACTTCTTCAGGGGTTTTGTAACTAAATTGAAATAGTTTATATAAGTATTTATTATTATTATTACTAAACTAAAATATACAATACACCATACGATCCACGATAAATAGCATTAAAATGAACAAAAATTGGCATGAGAAATGAAGAAATATCGGTTAATATGAGCATAAATATTTACAAGACAGCAATTATTATCTACAACATGCAATTATTATTATTATTATTATTCAAATTTCAAGATATTGAACCGCAATGCTTTAATAAAAAAATTGAGATCATAAAATTTCCTTCATCATTGCAACTCCAATAACTCCGATTCTTCCTAATCATTTAACAATGATTCTGAACCTCTGATCGTTTTGGTAGCTATTCTGGCCAAAATCAGAGGATTCCGTGGCCTGATTCAGTCTCATAACTTCTTCAGGAGTCAGGTAAGCGCTAAAAATCATTTTGCATCAAATTCATAACTGTTTACTTGAAACTATAAAATTTTGTAGGATACTAAAATAATCCATTTTCTAGAAATATTGTTTTAATCATTTTTAGCTTAAAGTTTAAGAAAAAGTTAATTTGAATAAAATTTAACCTACTGTGGATTAGGTAATTGTCCAATATTTGATTTGCTTAGAGTGGGAATATCGCGAGCTTGGTTCAGCCTCATTACTTCTTCGGGTGATAGATAAGCGCTAGATTATCTAATCATCAGAAATTATAACCTCAACTTACTGTGGATTAGGTGAAGGTCCATTTATCGTAGGAGCTAGAGTAGCTTGATTCAATCTTATCACTTCTTCCGGAGTTAGATAGGCACTGAAAGTAATGTCTATGGAGAATAGATGACGCAAGAAATTTTGAACTTCTTATAATTTGTAAAAATAAAATTATATCATGAAAATCGATTTTTTCCAATATGATTTAATAATTTCAGGTTAAAAGTAAAATATAAGCTCATATCTTACTGAGGATTAGGCAATGGCTGTTGATTGAATTCTATCGCTCCTTGCGACGATGTTTCGAATTTCACTGGTCTTTGAAAAGTCGGCTGAGCGAATACGACTGGCATTAGAGGTTTCTGTTCAATAATTGGTGGTTTCTTTAAACTTGGGCTGAAAACAGCATTAAATAGCTATTTGCTGAATTTTATGATCAAATGGTGGGTATGCAATAATTAGCAACCGATCTTTGAGGGCAAAACATAAAAATTGATCGAATTTTTGAAATAATATGACGCAAATATAGTACTATTAATTTAATTGGAATTTCAAGAACCTACTTGCATAATCTAATTTCCTCTCCGAATTTGCACATGACATTAGAAACGTCGTCAACTGATGGCGTAGGGGGTGGATCGTTTCCATCGTTGCCAACATCAGAAGATATTTGAACGAACGACGGTGAATTTGGTTGTTTTCTCAGAAACCATAGGTCTGAATCGACTATTATCTATCATCATCAATCAAGTGCATATATGAGTAATGATTTACTAATGCCAATCAATACGAATGATATGATAAATATTCCGTGAATCTAAGAAATCCACTATAAGTAAATGAAAAAATATAGAAACTGAAGTTTACTGAATACTTCAATACCAATTGCTGTTTGACCTTTGAAATCGTCGATAATTGAATTTAACTCAAAATTGAATCATTAAATTTGGGTCTAACCGTGGAAACTTGATGTAGTGACTAAAGGTTGATGAAAAATATCAAAATTTATGTAGTTTCGATCAATAAAAATATCTTTTTTCCAACTTGGAATATTTAAAATTATGTTTTAAGGAATTAATGATATCATGGTTTCGATAAGAATAATTTTGTCAATTCGGCTTATCGGTAGTAAAAATATATTTTTTAAATGTTAAAATTCAAACCTCCATATTCCGTACCAGGTACTTGTGCCAATGAAAATCGAGTATTGACAACTAATAAAATCACGAAAAATTTCAGAAAATCAATCATTCTCTGGGAAATCGTAAAAAAATCAACGTATGACAGACCTAATCGGTAGAAATACGCCACAATGATGTGGTTTGAAGGGTAAAAAGTGTACCGTCTCATCATTCAATTGAACACTCGTAGATTATCTTGAGAAACAGTTCATAAAGTAGTACAGAAATATCAATTCAAAATATAGGGGAATTCTGTCTTGAATTTACTACCAATTTTACTAGCCTTATTGCACTATTTTTATTAATTAGCCCATTACTTATTGATATTATCAAGGTATTTTATTCATTTTCCTTTAAAAGATAAAAACTCGCATGTTTTATAACTTGAATAGCTTTATTCATTGCGAAATTAAAACAGTCCAATACATCTTGAGTTTGGTCTAAAGGCAGTGCTATACATGAATTAAAATCTAACTAAAAATCAAAATACCATCGACGATTTTTAAATGAGCTGAGAAAATGACCGTATCGAACGAGAGGACGAGAGATTGTATGAGAATTTGAAGGGACGAAAAAGAAGACAGAAAAGATGAGAGATCAATATGAAAACAACGATGAAGAAAATTAACATCATAAAATAACAGCAAGACATAAAAGCACCGGTAGAACAAGAGATATTCGAAAATGAATGAAAAGAAAGTGCTTCGAATTTAAAACAACGCCAAAAATTGAAACAAAAAAGAGGAATAAATTAGATTAGAACAACACATTTGTATTTCTATACGATAATAAGTATAACATTTTGCTACGATATCATTTGGCACTACTAAATGGTGTTATTATTTTAGAAAATGCGCTTTTAATAAGGGTAATTAGAATTTGTTTAAACGAACATTGACGCTAAATATGCAACACCATTTAGAAATTGTTCTCTTATGTTAACTACGCTATTAATATTTTAGACAGTGATGAAATTATTTAACCGAATACTTCTTTCCGTGGACTCTTAGCCTATAGAGGCATGTGAAGTCGGCTCCATAGTTCGAGATGACCTCCATCTCGATGATTTTTACTGGGTAGGGAGGTTGTTTCTGAAAATTAGTATATTTAAAAAGGCATACTTTTACTCATTTTTGCAGCATTCAAAATTATCACACCTTGAAAACTTATACTAATTATACCGTAATATAGAAGAACTGCAGTGGTCTTCCATCCAGGGAATATTCAAATTCGTCGAGCAAAAACCGAGTTTCCAGGTCGTTTTCTTGCTTGTACGCCCATAACTTGAACGTCTTCGGAGCACTGTTCAGATAGCCCTCGGGGGACATTTCTTTGCCTGAAATTTTTAACTATTAGGCAAATTAGTATTTCGTATACTTATTCCAATCTAAATTAGAAATCTAAAATAAATGCTCTATGGAATTGTAAGATTTTAGTTATTTTTATTTGAATAAATGAAATATCCTCACGAATATGCTCGTAGCTGATATGCGAAATGTTGATTGGGTGCGACAAATCGATGGTCAGATACCCCTTTCCGTGCTTGAAGCACCAACATTCGCCGGGGTTTAGGGTTTGGGAGCCTCTCTGAATTTTTCTTACTATTATTTTTCTTTTAAACTTTATTACCTGAATCACCACTCTGGGCCCATAGGTCGAATAATATAGGGGGATGTTCCAGAACTTTTCCAGCCTCGAGTACGAATTGTAGTTTTCGCTGCACCTTGTAGAAATGACCGACGCTCCTGAAATTATATGACATTCCAATGCAAGCATCTATAATTCGGAGAATGTAAAATTTTAATTTACTGTAAAATTCTATCCAATATTTCGTATTTAGAACTTTCAAAAAAATATAATTGTCCTGGTTATATTAGAATTCTTTATTTTTTTCTTGCCTGCACTTTCCAACGCATAATCGAACAGTCCAGTCTTATCCGCATCGTAGATGTCCAGCGCCTGGGCGATGAGTGCCTTGATCAGGGTCTCTAACTTGGAATCGCTCATGTCGACATTGACGTTCGTCGTCACGGTCTTCTGAATCCGCTCTTCGAGGCTTCGTTTGAACTCTTCTTCGTACGACGTGAATTTCGAGTCCAGAGATGCGATTACCTATAAATATTTTATTAGTTTTAATTTCACAAAGCGGCTGTAACTTTAAGGCGCTGTTCATATTAACTCATTCTATCATTAGACAATTTTTGAATCATAACTTTATTCATTTCAAAGTTACGTGAAGCGAGGAAATTAGCGCGAATATTCCTTTAGTTTACATAATAAGTTCAGAAACATAAGTAAATAATTCTTCTTTCTCGAGAAATTTACCAATTTTTACCTTCTGCGTGACATCCTGCACCAGTTTGGCTTGATCAATTGTAGCGGGTTGTTTGATCGAGCCCAGGACTTGGGCGGCGACTTTCTCTGCCAATTTCTTCTCGTCTACCTCTTTCGGGAGTTTCAAGGAGGCCATTACCTAAATTCATCCTTTAAAACTCTGATCATTCAGAAAATAACCATGAAGATATTGGTGATTTTAGTAAGAGAAACTTGGGATAAGGACGATTTTATTCCTAGATTTTAATGCTGTGTTTACTGAGTTTTCTTTGAAAATAAGCGTTTTAAAATTTAACGTACCGTAGCGGCAACACTTTTAGCGAGTTGCGCTTCGTCGATGTCCTTAGATTTCGGCAGACTCGATTGGATTTGCGCCATAATGTTGGCGGTGAGCTTCTTCTCATCGATCGAGGGAGGCGAAGTTTGTTTCGGCAGAGAACTTAAGACCTGAATATTGAAAATAGCATAGGTTATCTAGAAAATCGAATTAATTTATAATGAATCTGGTTGTCGAAATCAGATTCTATATGAATTATCATTAATTTTGAAATAAGTTCTAAAAATTCAAGTTTAGCATTGAAAAATCACGCCCAATTTCTTTGATGAAGCGAATTTATCAAATTCAAATAGATGTAAGACGCACCAAGTTCACAATTTCCTGACTCATAGAGTTCCTGTCGATGGGTTTGTGGCTGTCCAGTTGTGGTTGCAGAGCGACGAGGACTTTTTCGCTGACCAGATCAACCAATCTGTCTTCATCAAATCCAGATCCTTGATTCGCCTTGGTATCCATTCCGATCAGGACCTAAATTTGATCCAGTCAATTTTTATGAATCACTTTCCTTTCGGAATCAATTTAAGTTCTAAATCTACAGTTAGTTGGTCTAATTGTTTTCAATTAAAATAGTTCTAGAAATACATTGTTTACTTTAGCCGTGACTTCCTTGATCAGCTTCGATTCATCTACCGATGGTGGTTTGATGGCAGCCAAAACCTTCGTCGAGATTTCCTGGACAATTTTAGCGTCGTCGACTTTCTCTCGAGGCAGAGGGTGAGAGTTTAGCTCAGCGAGGACCTGGAAATACCTTAGAATATTTTATTTTGAAGAACAATTCACCCTCCGAGTGACCTCCGCGATGATTTTCTCTTCATCGATCTGCTGTGGAACATACACCGTCCTTGTGTTCAGTTCGTCTGTTTTCCTCAGGACGTTCGGCTCTTCAATGTAGACGGGTGCGGGCTAAATTTTATTTTTTCCATTTTTTTCATTTTTTTCAAAAATAAACTATAAAGAAGTCTCTTCATAAGTGTCTTGGAAGATATATCAGTTATATTTGATTACAAGATTCGATATCCTTAAACGTCAAATTTTGTTATTTTTATCCTACCCGATTTGCCAACTCCTTGAAGAAATCCACGATCGCGAATAGAATATTCCTGATAATCGCCAAAACCGTGTACAGTATGTCTCTAAGCATGTATAGGATGCTTGTCATTGCTCCAGCCAGAACGTCGAGGATATTTCTTGTGAAATAAAATAGATAGTTGAAAAGTGACGTGAGTAATTCAGAAGTAGTCGACGTCGTCACGTTGTAGGCGTAACGAGTTCGGTCTCGGATCGACGTCCAAGTGGGAAGAAGCCGCATTTTCTGGGCGAGTGGCTGAAACTTTAGGATTATGTTTTAATTCAGAAAAGCGAACCAAGAAACCGTTAGAAAAGATACTAAAACCTCCGAATGTTCATTTTATTGGAACTTATTTTCTAAAAATAAAGTGCCTCACTAAATGACTCGCGATTCAAATAATTAAAGTTACGTTTTAAATAGTCCGTGTATATGAAATGATAGTTGTCTTTGATAAAAATTGTTCTGCCATTTTAACGAGAAAAAATCTAATAAACCTCAGTAATAGTAGTCATTTTCGGCATTTCAGGCAAGTCTTCGTAACTCGGCCACCGGATTTTCCTGACTCCCGAATACGCTAGGGCGTCCATGGACTTATCGTACACATAATAGACTAAATTTGTGATTACTCTTAAAAATAAAATTTTAAAAATGAATTACGTGGTGCGAAAGCCAGTTTCCCCGTCGCTACGCCCAAGTTGTACGTCGTATGTCCGATTTTATAAACTGGCGTATCGGAAAGTTGCCAGGTTTTCCAAGCAGGAGTGTATGGAACCACGTAAGACTTGTAATAGCCGTTCAAAGATCGAGCGTACTTCTAAATGCACAGATTTAAACTTATTTTTTAATATATATTTAAGTTTACCCTATCTTGGTCCATGTAGCCCCAAACGTTGTAGGCTTGTTTTGAAGCGAGGTCGAGGACGTTTGGATCTAAAAATGAAATTTGAACAAAACCTAAGTGAATTGAAATTACCCTTCTTCTTGAGTTCTTCCTTTGGATCGTGTCTAGCAACCAGGAGCAGGAATAGCAGCAGTAAAAGTGGAATGAGCAGCCACCACCAGGATCTCTCCCTCTTGTTACCGCTAAATGTCGCTATCTCAAAGTTAGCATAATCTATAAGTCCATACTCAGTATCCCTTCCAACTATGGCCATGGGAACGAAAACGATGGATCTCCAAATCATTCCAAGACTGTTGACGAGGGCGTCTTTGCTGGAGTCGAAGAAATCGCTGGCGACTTCGGGTCGAATCGACTTTTTGCGCCCCGACGCAGTCCCAAAGATGGAGCTGTAAGCGATGGAGGATCCGGAGACGATTCTGAAAGAAAACCTCTTCGCTACAATAAATTTGTAAATCTCAACATTCTGGATGATATTTTTTTACAAATTTCGTAAAACTATTAGATAACGTCCAAAGGATCAAAATAGTTCTTTTAGCCGACGTATAAAATCGTATGCTTCAAAATTTCAAATCTTTTGTCTTGATTAAATTCAAATAATATTGTCCTATTATTTGATGAAACACGAGGTTTAAAAATCTCAAACTCACCCATTCTTTATCCACTTTGCCAGATCTATGACCGCGAAAATACAGCTCAATAAGGCCAACGCGATGAAGTAGAGAATATTGTATCCCTTCCTCAGCACGGTCGATCCGAAGTCGAAAATCCTCGAAGCAGTTCCGGAAATAAGTCGCGAAAGGAAAGGCCTGTCAGAAGAAGCCGAGGGACGTTCATAGTAGTGGGCAGCCACACTGCAAGCCAGATTAATTATTTTAAAATTAGTAAATATTATTGAAAATATATAAACTTAAATTAAAAATTTATTGAAATTAATTATATAAATGAGCATTTTCATCCTGATAAGATATACTTGTATGAGGTTGATTTTTGATCAAAATAAACTGAGCATGGTAACAGAAGAACAGAATAGTTTAAAAGTCATTAAAGTTTTGTAACATATCTAAAAATCTGATGATCTAATAAAATACTAAGGCTTACTCCTCGTCGTTTTCGTTGTAATTCTGGTAATTCTGAATCCGTTTCGAAGTTCTTCGTCCGGCTGACGTCAATGGAGCGGCTGCGGCGACAACTCGTCTGGTTCTGGGTTCCCTGACCCGAAGAGCGATAGGCTCATCGTCAGTGTTGTTGATCCAGGAAGAGGTTGTGTTGTATCTAAATTATTTTCAGTTTTATTCGTCTTCTGAATATCCATTGAGTTGATAGTTTAGCTTTTCTCGCTCCATATCATTAATTTCATAACATACTGAATGATCTTCAGCAGTGAATATTTTGTATTTATTTATTGCTGTGCCTATGACCGCGATCATTGAATACAAATTATTTTATATTTCACCTTGTCGTTAATTTTGATGTTTGTTAAATAGTCTCTCAAATAATATCAATTTGTAACTAGCTATTCTCACAGTTTAGATTTGCGTTTCAAAATCTTTTAAACGATCAAGTATTTTAGTTCGCTCAATGAATTCCTTAAAATAATTAAATGATATTTAAAATCTCACAAATATCTTCCGAAATCGGCGACTTTCGATAGCGCTCCATGGATTATCGGTGCCGGTATCATGACCAAGTCTTTGACCAGATAAGGCAGGACCAGGATCGAGTTCCACAGTGTGTTCAGAATCATTCCTGGGGAGAATCTTGAAGGTTCATACGTTACTTCTTCGTAGACTCCATTATCATCGTCATCCTGAAAGATTATTCTTGGGTTACTGCAATTTTACGCCTCCAGAATACCGTATCGACGTAGACATTCTTTGCCGGTCGTCCCCTTCTGGGAGTTGTTGCCGACGCTCTTTGGAGATTCTGATGCACGATACGACGAACGGGGGTTTCTTTGACTGCAGTAGCGGACTTGAAGAACGAGGGGGCTGGTCTGAAATTTTGAGTTAAGACAATTTGTAAACGACTTATAAGAATAATTTTTGAGCTGAGGATCGAGTAATAATTTTATAAAATATATCACGCCATTTAGAAACAACGCAATTATTCAAAATTAAGTCTAAAATGAGTTCAATTTAAATAATTACCCTGTAGGATTCGGAGAATCAGCGTCTTCGTCGGTCGTATCGCCCATCACCAATCTGGTTCTCAGATCGTAGAGCTCTTTTTCCCGTCGTCCAGGAGTCTTCCTCAGTCTGCTTCTTTGAGTCGACGTGTGCATCTCCGGGTCGTCGTCATCGTCTTCCGAATCTCGGATAACCTAAAATTATGAACTTTAAAAATGTATGCTCCAGAGAAATCCAGAGTTGAAAAGAACTCATTATTTAGTCAGTCATTGGAAGCGTTTGCAGAACATAGTAAGCCATAATATTTTCATTAATGTTTTGAAGAAATTTACATCTTCTATAAAATCATTCAAGTACGCTGAATGACATAATTCGAACCCTTGCTACATTATGAAATCTACCACTTACCGAAGGACTATCGTTCATCGAGAATCTGCGGACTCTTCTTGATCGTTCGTTGATTCGGACGTGTTTCCTCGTGAGTTGACTCCACTTATCCAGGACTAGTCTTCCGACGAAGTCGAAGGGCCACAAAACCACGTTCAGAATCGTCGTTAGAACAGTCGAAATTCCGTTATAGGCGGACTTTCCGAGATTAGCCGCTGGTCGTGCGACCCCATTTTCGATCCAGTCTTTGGAATTCGTCACTGAATAAACCAGAAAATTGACTGGTAGAAGTAGGGTGCTTCCGATGAAGGATAGAATCGTCCTGAAAGAAAATTCGATAAGTTTAGATTTTCAAATGAGTAAGACTTGCTAAATTGTGAGCATTAAATGCATAACTAAGAAAACTAAATAATAAGCTTCAGATTTTAGAATAAACTATTGTCGCTAATTTTCAATGTTCGACTGATATCGTTGCTGACGAATGATAAAAATTGATAGGTTTCAAGTTTTTTTTAAAATAAATAATGATCATTCATTTTTAGATATTACTCTTCCTCTTAGTAGCTTAATAATAATAATAACTTTACCAAATCATGCTCGATCCTTGGTAGAACGCATTTTTTATCTTCGTCGAATAGCTATCCTTGCCGATTCTGTGCCTTTTTCCGATGAACATTTTCGTCGTGTAGTAATTTACGGAGTCCTTCAGATAAATGGCTCCATCCTTCACTAAAATTTTCTCTTTTCAAAGCTTTAAATTTTCAAGTTTTCATACCTGATACCAGAATATAAACCAAGAAATCGTAAAGATAGTTGAGTATTGACACAGGTCCGTCCAGCGTCGTGGTTTTCACGATCCAATAGAGGTAATTCCAAATTTGCACGAAGAAATCCTGGATGTAGTACCACGACTGCCTCAGGAGACTCGGAGCACTATCGCTGACGTGCATGTAGGGACTTTCAGAACGCGGGACCATATTGGGAACCTGCAATTTGAATCTTAGATTTAACAAAAAATATTTGAATGAATACAAATTTGAAAGTTGTGGAACTAATTTAACATTTGAAATTGACATACTTCCCAGTGATCTGGAAGACTCTTGTTGTAGGCTCGGCTGTATGCGTAGGTGTACACCGTTTCGTAGGGTCTGAAATTCCAAATTCAAAATTCAAAATTTAGAAATCGAATGTCGAACTTAGGAAAAGTTCACAGTTTAAGAATTTTATAGTGTGCGATCTAAAACTTAAGCAGGAAATAGTCTGTTGATTTATAGCTCGATCTAAGGCACAAAAAAGTTGAGAGAAGAGGGGAGAAAGACCACCACTACTCTTTTGATGGGTCATCATCGGTACATAAGAGAGCTTCCTACTCCTCCTGTCTTTCGACCTCTCATTTCCCTATAATCTCTAAATTCGTAGTTATAACACCTAGACTAATAAATGTGAATCAGTAAAATATTGAATTTAATAGAGGAATGCCTGAGTTGAAAGAACATCGCTTAACTATGCGCCAAAGCACTAATTCCTATGCAAATGTTGCTCCGCGCAGGGGTTAATCGTATAAGATTTCGGGGGCGGGGTAAGATTATATAATTTTGGAATATCAACGTTCAAGAACTATTATATTTTAGATGCATTTGTAATGGATCGTTCGAGAAACTCTATTAACGGATGAAAGTAATACTCAGAAGTGAAATACTTTAAAACCTATTCAATTGTTCAAATTTACAAACAGCAACATCTCAGTAGCTTGAACAAAAATAACTTACATATCGAACATTTTAAAACATTCAGTTTTATAAAATTTGAAACCAGCAGTATCTTCCTCATTAACTTTCGTACGAAACCAATCTAGCTGTTCAGCATTTTAAAACATTGATACAATATTCGAAAAATCAAGAATAAAACTAGAACTCACAGATAAGGACTGGTAAGCTCATCCGCTTCCTCTTCAGTTAGTCTCGGAGATTCGGGTGATCGGATCGGAGGTCGAGAAAAGGACGGCCGCCGACTCGGCCAGTGCTCGATCGTCGGCGTTGGCGTCTCGGATCTCTCGCGAGACATTTTGGGGAATTCCAAATTCAGCGAGTTGGTCAGTCACAAGTAGTTGGGTTGAATGCAAAAATTAGTTCTGGAATGTAAATTTATCATTAATGAGTGAAAATGCGATACAATGGGAGTATAAAACCCCGAAGCTTGGTGAAATCATTTGAAACTTAGGTGAGAATTAGCATGAGAAGGGCAGAATAAGGAAATTTGAAGAAAACTTCAGGAAAATTCGTTGATCATTGAAGAATAAACTTGTAAATTCAAATAATTTTTGGAAACTTATGAATACTTTGAAATATTTGTAAGTCCCCACGTAACAGATCAAAAATGAGTGAAAACTCGTATTTATATGAACTCGATAAAACTTATTCGAAAAACTTCGAAAATATTTCGCAAAATCCAGACAAAAATTCTTGAACTTTGCAGAAGTGTGTAAAAATTTCAGGTAAACGAAAAACGATGGGTTATCTCTTCAAAAAAAAATTGCGTCGTTGTGAAAAACCCTGGGCTCGATCGATAGACATAAAGACATGAGAGGAGGCGGCAGAGAAAAAAATGCCATGAAATAGCAAACAACAAATACAACGTAAGCTCTATTGCAAAAGAAAGGAAATAAAAAATCTCCACCTCTAACCAATTTGTGTTGAAAGATAGGAAAAGAAGCAGAATACATGAAATTTAGAATAAAATAACTTTTAGAAACCAGTGATAAAATTATTTTATTTTCAGGTTCAGTATGAACAATGACTGGAAGATGCAAGTTAAATTCAGTAGGCGAAAATACGTCGGTTCAAGGTCATCTTCGAACAAAATCGGCATGAAAAACGTTTCAGGGTTGGGAAGTGCGAGGTTTGAAAGTGAAAATCGTTAAAAGTCGCTAAACACTGGGCGGTTTTCAAACGGCTTTTGGCGGGAAGTTTTCAGCTTCATGACTTTCGAAGTCAAAATATTCACGAAATTTATAGATTTTAGAAAATTTAGAGAGTATTGCTACAGAAGCTTGTTCAGATGTGCAAGTAATGCATATCTATAACAAACAATATTCGAAAAGTTCTGAAGCATAAAATAAAGGTAAAGTAAGGAAGCTATGTAACATTTCAAAATCAATCGTATTTTTGCGAGGGGATTTTCGCGCTGTCGCCGATCTAAGACGGCATAACTTGCATCTTTGCATACCTCTGTTGATATTTGCGCAAATATTCTGTCTGATTTCTCTAGAATTCCCCTACTCTCTCGTGCAACTCGACCTCTAACCTATCGAGGCAACCTTAGGAAGCCTCCCCAAATTCAAATATGTCCTCACACCCGGGGCTTAAATTCACTACAAACAGATTAATCTTCATGAAAATGAATTCAGGTAAAAAATCACGTTATAAAATAAGAACTACCCTCAAGAGAATTAGTCTAGATCTTGTTTTCAGATTGATATTGAAACGTCTAAAATTTCCGAAAATAGTTTCAAAACCGCTTTGAAGTGTGATATTACGCATCACCAAAACATAAAATCGATTTTCGGAGCGAGAGATATGAGTTTTTGTGAGATAGAGACGCAGAGAAAGGACGCCTATTGGCAAAAAACCGTAAGGGCCATGAGGGTCATAAAATGGATGGGATATATTGATCCGTTGGTTAAATGGTAAAATCGTTAACCTCTGCTTTGTGCAAAAAATATTTTATTGGATATTGTAATTTGGAATATAATCACAAGAACGACAGATAAAACTTGGAGTTAAATTTGAATACGACTTTAATTTTACTGTGATTTTTAAGAGAAGGAGCTGAGGCGCACAAATCTGCAATGCATGGATACCACAACATAATACTTCTCACAACAATGTGATACCGAACTAGGCCCGGAGGAGATTTCTGTAAATAATGGAATTTTCTGGATATCAAACTGACTCACAGGGGTTTCTAGACAGGCTTTAGAAATCTTGAAATTTGGGTCTTTCTTTCCATATGAAATTTGCGAATTCAGCTTCTCAAATATTGGATAATACAAATTTAAAAGTAAGTAGTAAAATTTCATGAAACATTCTAAAATCCCAAAATGAAATACAAATCCGGGCCCACGGTAGCTCAATTAGCTAGTAGAGTTAAATATGAAAATACGAGGATTTTGGAAGGTGAAGATTAGAATCGATAATCTTCGTCTCCCTCAAAATTGAAAATCTTAAGTCTGCTCAAAATACGATCGATCACAGACTGATAAAGCGAAAGGACGAAATCTCAGCTAAAGGCTAGCATTTGGATTAAACAATAAAAGAAGGTCTACAAGTTTCCTAGGTTAAGTACATTATGTAGCGACTTTAAGGCATATGGAATTGTAACCATAAGTAGAGTTACACGAAAATTTTAAGGAAAAAACTGAAGCTATCGTTGATTTTCAATAAGTTCCAGAAGACTTTATATATCCTTCAACTGAGAAACAATCAATCACGTTCTCTTTTTCTGTTGGAAAGTTTTTAAAGAAAATCAATGATATCCCCCCAAAATTAATCACTATTTGTCGGGCGATTCTCGGCGATCAAATTTTAACGAATACATTTTGTGTCGATCACCACGGTGTTGTTGGTGTCGATTTTGCCACTGCCATTCTGAGACATCTTTTGCAAAGCGGCGAAC
Source organism: Diploscapter coronatus (assembly GCA_964036155.1). Taxonomy (NCBI): domain Eukaryota; kingdom Metazoa; phylum Nematoda; class Chromadorea; order Rhabditida; family Rhabditidae; genus Diploscapter; species Diploscapter coronatus. The sequence continues at coordinate 47,771,191 of OZ038422.1, read as the reverse complement.
GCAGCCGCTTCTTTCCTCTCCTTCTTGCGGTTCCTGGTCTCGTATTCTATCCTGAAATTCGAACTTCAAGTCGAATTTTTAACTTCCAAGCTCAAACCTGTGGTTGATAATTCTCTCGATGATGTTCTCCGTCGTCATACTGCTTTCGGAATCGACTTCGACGAAGATTCCTGGAAATTCAAAAATACTATGAACTTGGATCTCAGAATAACGAAAATCATAGCTAAAAAGAGATGAAGATGTAAAATGCAGTCGTTTTCGTCGTCAAACTAATTTCTGCGTCAAATGCCCGTACCTCTCTTCTTCGGCTCCTCGTACGGATCCGGACCGTCGTAGTCCTCGTCGTGATGCTGGTGGATGATTCCGTTAGCCACGACAGACACGTTGAATCGATCGAGGATCTCTCCGGTTACCGCGAGGGGGGCGCCGATGACGACTTCGTTGACGGGCTAAATAGAACATTGGTCTCAAAATTCCGGCAAATTTTAGTGTTGGGCGTTTTATATCAAAAGTCCAATATTCTTTCTTATCTTTGTTACAAAAATTCTACACCCGAAGAAAATTCGTACCTTGTAAGCCAGAACGCTGAGCACTCGCTCGTGCAGAGACATGATTGGATGGTTGCTGCCTTTGTACTCGTTGACGACCTGAACTTCAATTTCTTAGGGGAAAATAATTTGAGGAAACCTGATCACTGAGAATGCCGACGATCAGGTAATCGCCCAGTTTGGCGGCCTTCTCGAGGAAGAGCAGGTGGCCGAGGTGGAACAGATCGAATGAGCCACAGACGTAGACGACCTGAAATTGGAAAAAAAAAATGAGTTTTAAGCGAAAATTTGAGCTAATTTTACACTGCGAAAGTGGCATGCTCTGAAACTTCGCTTTAAATGATTGTTCACTTTCAGCAATGCAAAAGATCTTCAAAAGTATCTTTGTTGTACCTTATCAGGCTGCTTTTGACTAATAATTTAGAAATTTGATGGATAATAAATAAATAAATTTGGACCAATAAGCCAATGATTCGGCACGATACCTTATCAGTCGGCTTCGGCGCTCTGCCCTCGGCGAACTCAAGGATCGTAGTTGTGGTGGGCATGAAGCGCGACACGCGCGTCCATGGCGACTGAGCCACCGAGTCCTGGAAAGAGGAAAGAATAGATAAATGCTGAAATTTTCAACGATAATCGAAAATGTCTAGGAAAAGTCGAGTTTTTGAGGTTTCCAACAATGATTTAATCGAAACCCAAATTTCAAGGAGGGTCGGATTAAAATCACGAAAATAGTCAAGCAATCCGTTGAAGATTTGAAGTGATGGAGGAAGTGCTTCTTGGAGATACTGCACGTGCAAAAAGCTAGTCAATTTTCGAGGGTCGCGATGGAAAGGAAACACGACTTTTCGCGTCCGACTAATTTCCTCCTTCTCTATGTTTGAGGTGCACTGTTTCTCGCCTCGCTTCGAAGTGCACTATCTTTTTATCTTTCGATTGTGTATCTCTCAGGTTCTAGCAAGGTTCTCAGCACTTATATTTCTGCTTCACTCGCGCACAGCACACTTCGAGCCCGAAGAAAGTGTATACAATTCACGACTCTTCTAACTAGAGAACTAGTGTCTTCGCAGTCAGAAACAGAAGCACTCAGCAAGCTACATAGAAAAATGATGGAATGATGGAAATAGTGCGATTTTATGATCAGAAATTGAAAACGAGCACATACCAAGTATAGAATTTATCTTTTCGAATATAAGAAAATGTATAACGTATATGAATTTTGATATCAAACATGATCTAAGAATCGAATAGATACTTCCAAAATATCGAAGTTTGTAATTACCAGTGCACGTTTCCTCACGGCCATTAGAAAAAGTAAGTTCATCAAAATATGTGAAATTTTACAACTTATTCAAAAATCATCGAAAATATACGAATCAATGGGAATTTTAATTTCGGCTCGTCAAATTATTGGTAAGCAAAGCTCTGCGCTCCTGCTGCTGCCTCTCGCAATAGAACTGGGCATTACACACAAGAGTTGGTTGGCTGGGGATTAGAGAGCGCGAAGAGGCAGAGATAAAGCGGGAAGACGCAAGCTCTCATAGACAATGGATCCTATTGTAGAATTAGAGAAGTCAGAAAATGACCCGTCTGTTTCCTCTCAATTCCTCACAATTTTCACAGAGCATCTCCTCCTTCCACTTCACACATCTCATAAACATTCAAAATTTCCGGCTTCAAAATTCACAAAAATAACCCACTCACACATTTCCCCCGATTAGCAGATGTGATTTTCGAAAATCACCTGTTATTTTTGTGTTAATCTTTGAAATATCAGATTTTTATCTTTAAAAATGCTTGATCTTCACCCGACACCTTTAAATTCGAAAAGGAGGGCAGATTTAATAAGGGAAGGAAATGTTCTTATTGAAATTTCAGAAAGTATGACATTGTGTACAGAAGTCAGGCGTTTAAAAGAGCTTTCATAATATTTTTGTTACGAAACGCTCTAAATCCGAAATTTCAAGCTTCCAGGCAAAAATCTTACCTGACTCAAAGATCTCGCCCTCTCCTTGTGCTCCTCGATGTGATCGTCCTGGACGTGGTGAGACTTCGTCAGAAGGAGCATTCTCCCTACCAAATCCTGAAATTAGCATAACTTTTCGGGCTTTGAAAACTCTAAATTTACCGTAGTCGACACACCCGCAGTTCGTTTGCACTCCCTATAACGACCCACTTTCTTCACCTCCTCATAGGTGTCCCTGCCATCGGCGGACATCGAAATGTCATCTGAATTTTGAATTTTTTATGGGTTTTTGAAAATTATGCAGTTTCAGGACATAAATAAACTATTACAAGCTTACCGCCATGAATGCAAAAATCGCAATTGTACTTGTCCAAAGTGGCAATCGTCGTGACATAAGGTGCACCGCGGACTACCTGAAAATTTGTTTGGTAGCTTGAAAAGTTTTGAGATTTGCGAACCTCGTCGACCCATTTGATGCCCTGCACCATGCGGTAGCGCTCTTCTTCAGTGAACACTGGGGGGCCCTTGTGCTGAGTGATCTGAACATAGAAACTTCGAACTTCCTCCGATGTTAATGAAGTAAGCTTCAAAAAATTCGATGACTGATGACTAACCGCTTCCCCAACTGATTGGTAGTCATATCTGTTTTCATATTATCAGTTATTTTCCGCTAATAGAATTGTGCTAGACCCCATTTGCAACCTTAACAATTATGTGGTAAGTGATAACCACTCTAGCTTGTAAACTCTCCTCTCTCGCGGTATAAAAGCCTCTGCTTTGCGATAGACTATACGACTCGTATCAATAAAGATGCAGCCCTAGTAGCGTATTCTCTTAACTGTATCCCCCTCTCTCTACTGCGTTCACCATGCCTACGGCGGAGTCGAAGTACCCGGATTTTAGGATGGCGACAGTTGTCTATAAACTGTTATTTTTACCCATAAAAGATATGTTCCAAGAAGTCTTCCTTCAATTTTTGTTAAGCTGCCTTTTCCCTTTTCTTAAAATTAAGCAAGCTAATAATTTACATCTATCAAGATCTACGACTCTACAAAAACAAAGTTTAAAAAATCCCCACTTCCGCGTCGTTGTGAACTCCAACGATCAGTTTCTTTCCGAACTGTTTGGCTTGTCGGAGTTGGTTGGCATGTCCGAAGTGAACCATGTCATAGCTGAAACACCAAATTGTTGTCGAAAAGCTACCAAAATGGTATCTCTACCATCCATCTGCCCAAACGCGGTTACCAATGGGTTTACCATCCGGAGCCAGAGCCATTTTTCGGTACAATCTAAACTCTGAAAAATGATTGTTTACGATAAAAAAAAGCACATGGTGAGAAGTAAACTGAGGAAAGGGACAAATAATCGATGGGAAATGGAAAAATAGCGATTAACATTCGCAGGAATAAATTATAAAATTTAAAAGGCGAAAGAAGTATGAAAAGCGAAAGGAGCTGATTCATAATTGAATTTCTAAGACAAACATTCCGGAATTGCGAATTGCAATCAAATTTGGTGAGTGAATTGAATATTTCATTGAGGCGTACATTTTGATAAGAAATGTGACATATTTGATAACGGAATCAATAAAAGGAAGGCGTACTCTCTAGTCCTTGTGAATGAAAAATGAAATAGTCTATTTATCCAAAATTAGACAAGTCGCTTTCACATGACAAAAACCTGTCTAAAAATAATCAACTCTTGGCAAAAGTTCATATGATTTATGAGAAATAGTGTGAATCATCGAAAACATATGCTTTTCGTCTGAAATTGATCGGCTAACTTGCCACTTTTATGTCGGAAAAGTTGGAATGAAAAAGCTACAAACTCTAGAAATTCTCTGCCAGAAAAATGTAGAATTTTGCTGATTTTTCACAACAAAATAGAGAAATTTGCAAATTTTCTAAAATGCTTCCTCAAAAAATAAAACTATTCAAAGTGATGACTGGAAAATCAAAGTACATGACCTTTGGCACTGGGGGACAGCTGTGGTAATGAGCAGGAAAAGGGAGAGAAAGATGGAAGCCCGGCTGGCATACGACACGGACAAAACAAGAAATCGATAATATGGCGTGAAGCTCTCAAACAAGTGCAATGCCGCACACACACAAAATGAAATGGGGTTTGGAGTTTGAAAAAATAAACAAAGTCGTCATGTTTTACCTTTTATCTTGAACTTTTAAAACTTGAAAAACGGTAATTACTTTTCAAACAAAACTTTGGAATAAAATGGATCTAATGATATATTTTTAAATAAAGTGGACCTTGATATGGTTTATAAAAATAAATATAAAGATATTTTTAGAAAATAGAAAAAGTGGTCTTTAACCCGGCAAAAACTATCAATACAATGTTGTCGATGAACGATCACTTGGAATAAAGTAAAAAAAGGGATCCTTTTTACTTTATTCCAAGTAATCAATCGTTCATGGACAATATGGTTGATGATGTTTTTATCAATATGTCTGACACTTTTTCGTATCATTTGATAAAATAATGCCCCGTGCCAAGAATGCTACATACTTTGATAATGGCAAGTAAATCACGTGATCAATAATGGGATCACCTTTATAATTTCCACACGTCTAAAATATATATTGCTAATATACTTTATAATTTCATACCAATTACAATTTAAAATTATACTAAAACACAATTGAGCAAATAATTAATAACAGTTAATACCATAGTTTGATAAATTTTCTGAAGTTTACCACATTTTTACGAATAATCCGAATAAATTGTAATTTTTGCCAAGACTTATCGAATTTTCTTAGGGCATTACAGTCTCACATATTTTTGACATACCTGTAATATACCCAAGAAAACCCAAAAAGGCTTTAGCCTTTCAAGTGAAAAAAATATAAATAATTTTGCAAGTGCACGAATAAAAAGACAGAAATTTCGCGTCTTTCCACGAAAAACCAGTGAAAACACTGCTAAATTTCTAAACAGTAACATGTTTAATGATAAGAGCAGATATGTTCTGCGATAGCGATAATTTGCAACGACCACAAGCTGAAAGTTAACAGGCCAGTAAGGATCGCCTTTTATTTCTGAAAATACAGAAAATTTCGTTCGCTTTCTGGCGCTATGAACTCTCGGCTCGTGACCGTTGACGTTAAAGAAATTTAAGCATTTTAAATAGGAATTCAAGTTTAAAGTTATTCATTGTCTTAGTATCAATCTCGATTGTAAAAATAGAATAAAATTAAGCATAGTCATAATTAAAATATAATGAATTCGGGTATAGAATAGTAGATCAATTTCTTGAGACCATAAATACAGTTCCAAATTAATTGTAAGAAGTTTAAGACGACTAAGATAGTTAGTCAGTTTTTGAATAGTCCTCCTATTCCCAAATAAGACGCCTGCAGGCCTGAAGGTGTATACAAAAATGAGCAATTGCGCATAGAAAGAAATTAGATGAGGAAAAAGTGAACTGTATATTGATGAAACAATTGGAAATATAGCGTAAATTTAAGAGAATCGGAGATAAAAATCTCTCACGGACTATAGAAAGAGAAAACTAGATATAATGGAAATTATGGAGAGGTTGAGAAATAGGACATTTAGAAAAAGAATGAGTCTTTCCGATGTTGGTTGATGAGTAATTCGGAGCACCACTCTTTATATCACCAATCCACAAAAACAACGCGATCCACATTTAAACGTTTTGCACAGACCAAAATACAAAATTTAAATTACTTGTTAAATTATATATCGTAAATCATATATCGAGTTCAATTTTATGTATAAATCAAAAACAGATGTTCCATCAGGCTATTTTATTTAATGAAACAATAAAAATCAATATTTAAAGGTGGAATTCAACTTTAGTTTCAAAATTCTGTAACGATATGGTATGTTCCTTTTGAGGAAATTGATCTTTGTCGTGTTTGATTACAAACCGTCTCAGAAATATCGCGCGCATGAGCAAGCGCGTCTATAGAAAAATGTTGAATCGTATTTCGGCAAGAAGAAAGAATTTTAATGAAATATCGATCGATCAAATTTGTCAAATAAAGCCGACGTTCACACAAAATCGATATTTGTTCACAAATGTTCGAAAATAAATCATAAGTTATTCAGAATCATAATTTGAATATTGGAGAAGAGCGATTCAGTTATTACGATTATAGCAACCTATCGATTTGACAAGTGACAAGTAATGTATCATCAAATATGAACTTAGATCACATAAAATATACTAACATATTTTTATAAACAATATTATATCGATGTTAAAGGCTATACAATATGAACACTGTTGGAACCGATTGGTTTTGACTTATTTTTTATAACGAAGATATTAATACTTTTTGAATTTTATTATAAATTTTAGGACGAACTCGAACGTCGTCGCAAAGCGCGTGAATTGGTAAACGGAAGAGCTGCAAGGAATAATCCTTACAAATTGAAAACATTTCTCTTAATAACTATAGGGTTGACAACTAATTGAGATGCAATAATCTAAGCTATGACAGAATGAGTTCCTAATAAGTATATTTCGTTATTCTTATCGAAAACTATTTTAAAGAATACTTATTCCATTTGCAGTTTGAATTTTAAGAAAGTAAAGCATGCATGCCCAGCTTCTCCTGTCGATACTCGTCTCGGAAATAAAAAATCAAATTGATCTGGTTCCTCTGAAGAGTGTTAAGCAACTTTATTAGTGAACCATAGCTTTCGATCTATTTTCATTTCACTTTTTGATAACAATGAAAATTTTTTATTCAGTTTACATTTGAAAAATGAAAAATCAGATAAGAGATAATCAAGGAGGGCATGTCGCGGTAAGCCGTTCGTCCGTTTCGCAGACTAGTCGCCTGTCAGCGTTACACTAAATATTGAATATGATTTTAGAGAATTTTTATAGGGTGCATAATAGTTTCTGAACTATTTTCATGTGTCTTTAATAATCAAAAATGATATTTCTTTAAGAATTTAAACGAGTCTAATATCGGGTCAAACCTCCCAAATCTGATCATACATATTCTCTTACCTTCCATTGTTCTAGTTATTTTCTAACTAAAATATTTCATACCGTAAAATCTGTAATAGATGTCTTGGGGCTTTTAATTTTCAACCTCTCAAAAATCAAAAAGATTCTATTAGAGAGTTTACGGCATTCGTAGTTTCACAGATTAAACTTAATCTTACAACATTGTCGACCCATAATCCATTCATCGTTACCTAAAATATTTATTATAAAATATGCATTTGGGTTTTATCAATTTCTGCATTTAATGACATTTAATTCGTTCTTCCTTGATCTAAGTCTACTTCAAAATCTCTTTTACAAGTAGAGAAGTCAAGTAAATTTTAGGAAATAGATGATCACGGTAATTCGTCAAAATAACATTATTACAAACTCTCAGAAAGACAAAATAATTTTAGATTTTCGAAAATGATCCACTCGGTATAAATTAATTCATTTTTGTGCAACGATATATTTTATAAAAGGCAAACATTAAAATGGATTAAAATATGACTCACGAATCCACAATTCCCAGAGCCAACTGAAGGAATTTAGTAAAGTGCATCGGGAAATTGAAGAACTGATTTTCATAAACACACTACTATAAAATATGGAAATTTGTTATTGCGATATTTGTGCATTTTTGAAAATCAATTCTTCTTCCGTTGTAATTTAACTAAATTTCTTACACGGCTCCCTAAATATAATTAATAATTATCCACTAGTTGAAAGTTCAATCATTCATTATATCTTGTTCTTTTTATTAGGTATTCGAGGCCTGGATTTCCAATCCAGATCTCTAAAAGAGTCGAGGGTACTCTTTCTATAGATTTTTTATTCAATTATCCAATTAAAACCATGGTTAAGGAGAAACTTTGTTTACTTACCCATTTGCAGTGTCCCAAAAAGTACACGGATATTTCACTCCATCACTGTTTTGTACACTAATTCCCTAAATTTGTTATAGATAAAAATACAGAGCGATGAAAAGTATGAAAACAAATATCCTTGAACTAATCATAATAGGAAACCTGAAAATGTAGGACGATAAATCATAGGAAGATACAAAATAGTATGGTAAAAGATGCTCTAGCCTACTCTCCCTTCCCCTGACCCTTTACTATTTTCGTATGTTTCTATCGTCCTACTTTTCAAAATTGCCTATAAATAGAATGATGGCTCACAGTAGGATCAGCCGCGATTTTATTTATATCGATCCAAGGGCCAATATTACCGCCTGAAAAAGGAAAAAATCAGCAGATTATTTTAATTATCCTGTTTAATTTTTGGTAAAATTTAGTTAGTAAGAAATTTTGGCCAGTTTCGACATAATTTGGATGAGTTTTACGTTAAATTACATCTTTTAATAAATACTAGGCGGAGTTTATTGTTCGAAAATTCGGGAAGACTACAACAGGAAAGGTTCGCTCTACAAAGATGGTCATAGATTTACTTAGAATAGATCGTTTTCGGAGATCTAAAAAGTTTTGAGATCAGCGTGACTTCGATGGTCAGGCTGATATCAAATTTAAACGCTAAAATCAATGTTGAAAACTGATTTGGCCTCTCTAACCATTAGCTTCTTTTGTGAGTACAGTCTTACTAATTCCGTAAAATGGAAAAAACACGCAATTCAGAAATCGAATGTTCCAAATTAATTTATACGTTAATAAATTCTCATGAAATTCCTTACCATAATTACGCAAATCCATGCCTTGCTGTGCACTGTAGACTCTTGGTAAATGGCACATTGGGCATAATACCCCGCAGTTCGCGTTTCCTGTGTTCCAATCGACTAGAGCACTTTGATACTGTAATATCCTTGCTATTCACAAAACAAAAATGATATTCAACAATCACCTGATAGCATGTTCCGTTGACAAAATCCCAACCAGAAGGGCATTGTGCAGCTGAAATTGTTGAATTTAGATTTGAAAAACGATTTGGTCATTTATTCATGTAAATTTAATGTTGATAGTTAAGTTCGGTTAAAAAAGAAGTGATAACACTTTCTTTGTAATTCATACACTATTCCTACAAATTTGATGTATGAATTTGAATCGAATTTAATGAATGAATGAATATGCTCTCGGAACATATACAGTAGTTTTTTTTCCAGAAAATAATGACTACTCCGAAAAAGATTTATAAGATTTATGGACTCGGGCAATAGATTTCCTCTTGAATTGATAATAAATTGTTGGCTTGAAAAAATGTCAAGACTTACGACATTGAGCTAATGGGGCTGCATTTGCGAAACAATCGATTGCAGTACTGGGTGTGGACGTGCTTGTAGACGTCGATGTGGATGTGCTTGTAGACGTTGCTGAATTCAAATATTGAACTAGTTGTATCTGTAGCATCTATCGTTAAAACTGATACAGCCACTACGTCGTTTTGCTCCCTATTACGAGCGTAAAATTTATGCAAGGCACAGGGAGGGAAGGAGTATGATGCGAGATTTTCGTAATAACGTGCGCTTTATCATTCCTCGATTTAATGAACTATTATAATTTATAAACCTACTTGGGGGTAGAAAAGGTGGAGGAGGCGACCTTATATCTGTCACATTCGTGTTAGTGGCTCGGAATTGCAACACGAACGTGGCATCGATCGTGCTTGTGTAGGCAATGATTGGAGTGGTGGTCAGAGGGCTTGAAGAAGACAAACCATTCCATGCATCAGAACACACACTGAAGTATCGATAAATTATATCTGACAAAATTCGTCCACGCCATTTACCGAGGATTTGCGAGCTGCTGGTTCGATAGGTATTTCAATTCGAGTCCGAAATCTCTGCAGCCTGGAGAGAATGTCGTTTGAGCGCTTGAGAAGCTGACATACTGGAATTCCACATAGGAATACCCTGCAGGCTTCTAAACGAAAAAATAAAGTTTACATGCTGTAAAAAAGATGAGTCTGATTAACACACCACAATCCAGTATGTCTTTGTGGAATATGGTCCAGGTTCTGCGAGTGATGCACTTCCAGTGATGGTGACTGTTAAGGATGTCCACGAAGTTGTGGCAGTCAATTGTTGGCCTCCGTCAGCGGGCTGAAAGAAAATAGAAGATGGACTGTTCGGTTAGACAAATCATCGTATTTGAGTTCTAGAATCTAGAAAAGTTGGGTGGCAATAGACGATGATTATCACCATTCTCTTTTAAGCACTACTTGATGAAAGATATCTTTAAGCAGATCATACATCTGGATTTCATAATCTCAAAAACATCCTACCCGTGTATTGCAGGTCGTTCCAGCATACCCGAGAGGGCAATTGCATGCGTTGCATGAACGAGTATTCAGAGTGCCCGAGTTAGTGCATGTGACCGTGGGATTTGGACAGCTGTCTAAATTGGGATTGTGAAGACTTGATCTTGCTCACATTGACACTCACTATTGCAGTAGTAGAATTGATTTAGCATATTCAAGTCATAGCTAGTGACAATCGGACCTCCCATTATGTAGAAGTATGCATTGTCTTTGGGCAGAATTGGATAATCAGTCGAACCTCCATATTGAAACCTTAACGTAGTTCGCTTGATAATAATCTTTTCATAAAATTGCCTACATATCATATGCCGAATGGATGACGGAGCCAAAATTGTAGCCAAGAAGATTTGTAGAATAAGTCGAATTTATCATTGCAAGACCATCAGTCATTGCAGGCTGAAAATAGCTAATCAATTTGAGTAAATATTTTACCATTGAAAGACATTGACAGAATTCGAATTTATATTGACGAAATTGTCTCTATCGCTTCTGCGCTCCATCGTGTAGAAACCAAGCACATGGAATATCGCTTTCGCAAAAGCACCGTCCTGAAACCAAACTACGAATTAGATTGCATTACAAGAAATTTTTAAAGCAGAGATTGAACGTTTTTGCTCTTGTTTGCTAGTTTATTATCAAATTATCAAGCAGGGATGTTCGAAGCTTCGTTTTTATCTTCGAAAAATTTTAATTTCACTCTACGAACACCTTTGCTAGAAGATTACGGTTTTTATATTTCAAAGAGAACGTAATCAATGACTAACGTATATGCATTTGGATCCCATAGTTATTGTCTGTTCCCCGCCTTTGCAGCCGATCTTCGATGACTCGCACCAATCGACACTCGGATCGCTTACGATCTGGATTATTACGATTTGTTTAATCACGAATATAATATCGACTCACTTTTACTCTATTTCTCGCAGTCGCATTCACCACGAAAGATATGCAAGTCGATGGCTGAATGATTGACTTCATGACTCGGTTAGCTAAGGTCTGTTGTGCCGTTGCTGGAATTATGATGGTTTTGACTCTAATTTAAGACGAAAAAAAAGAAATTACTCACTTAGGCTTGGATCGAAATAATAGTAAACGTTATTCAGTGCCCATTTCCTAATCGTAGTACCAGCCTGTCGCTTGAGTCTCTCATCAGCAGAGATGTTGGCAATCAGGAAGAGTAACAGAAGTTTGGAAGCAATTGAATATCCAAAAGTTTGACGCATCTGAATGATAAGCAAATATATACAATGTTGTTAAAATGATAGAAAATTGGATGATTGTTTATCGTAAAACGCCTAGAAATTGACAGTAGTTTGCATTCTCCTGCATATTTGAGAGCAAACAAAATGATCAACGACAACCCGTTCGAAAATCGCTGTTTTCAAAAGTACGTAATGCGCAATTTTCGATAGAAGCATCGGTTTGGAAAAAGAAAAATTGTTTAATTCTTCTCAGAACTAGCTTAATTTAAAACAGCTCTTAATTTCGAAAAATCAGTTGCAGACCCTAATTTTGGGTTATGCCACATAACCAAAAGTGACAATGTCAAAGAGGTAGATGCGAGATTTTACTGTAGCCGAATTCTTTGCCTCTCGATGGTGAACTTTGGATTGGAAGCTCACCATCCAAAATTTTCGATTGGCAATCAAGGGATATTTTTTATTACCACGGAAAAACTGAGGTATCTCTACCTAATTTTTAGTTCATAAGAATCAGATGGGCATGAATGACAACCCTATATATTTTTTAAAATTTTTACAAATTAAAAATCCTTGTAAATCATGTTTGATTTGGACCTAACAAATTTGGATGGCGACCTCCATTTCAAAGCTATTCATCAAGAATTTGATGGCGAGCTCGTCATCCGATTGGAGGATGATTGTGAAGTGAGAAAATAGTGTGCGAAATCTAGAGAAAAAGATCCCAATCCAAAAAGTTTAGTTACAATGTTTTTGGATGACGAACTTTCTCTCTCGATTTCGCACACTACTTCCACCTCACAATCGTCTCCCAATCGGATGATGAGCTCTCCATCCAACTCTTGATGAGCAGCTTTGAAATGGAGGTCGCCATCCAAATTTGTTAGGTCCCAATCAAACACGATTTACAAGGATTTTTAATTTGTAAAAATTTTTAAAAATATATAGGGTTGTCATTCATGCCCATCTGATTCTTATGAACTAAAAATTAGGTAGAAATACTTTAATTTTGTTTGTATTTTAAACGCTTGATTATGACATAGGTTCTCATCCAATTTTTTGGATTGCCAATCGAAAATTTTTTGATGATGAACTTGGATGACGAGCTTGTATGCAAAGAATTCGGCTACTGAAAAAGAGGTCTCTAGACGCGACAGTCACGAGCGAAGCCTTCTAGCAAATATGATATATAAAAAGATATTGATAAAGCCTCAGAATTTCGCCCCACTCCGAGAAGTGGCGAAGAAATTCTCGCTTTAAAATACGGCGGTATTTCTGCCTGCAAGTTGCATAGACTGATATTGACAACAGTCTCATAGGAATTTTTATATCGGGCTCGAAAATGTTTCGATGATACTTATTAATCCGACCAGCAAAACGAATGTCGGTAAAGTTGAGATGACACGAGTGATGTTTGCAGTACAATCATACATGCAATTCAATATTCACGTGAAAAGAGATAATAAATCGGCCAAAGTTTATTCGTTTCATCATTGACGATGAGTTAATCCGTCTGACAGTCAGTAACATTTCACTTATTGCACCACATCGCATTTGCATACCATATTTAGCACACAATTCATTGAATGATGTCTGATGTCGTTTCTTATTATCGATGAGATTTCTCTGCGAGTTTTTTTCTTAAAATCGTTTCACAAGGGAGGACTAGTAAAAGATGAAGAAAAAGTGAACAATGCGCATGTAGTGGATAGAAACAGGCAAAATCCAGAAACTAATTCTGTCTAATCGACCGACGGTATATGAATGCTTGAGAACCAAACGACTTGCCAATAAGTAATGGAATTACATCTCTGAATGTAATGTATTAATTTATCTTGTAAATTCTGATAAACATAGCCGCATTATATCGTATACTTTTATTTCTATTTTTAAACCCCATTATTGATGGATGCGAAATCTGGGAGTTGTCAGTTTCTCTGATTGTCTGCAAAATCTATCACTGAAAGAGACGTCAGATGTGATGGTTAATTATTCATGCGACGTCCCTCCTACGTGAAAATTGATATGGAAAGCCTATTTCAGAGAGACGAAAAGAAACAGAATCTCCTATTTGTTTCGATGCTCAAACGAGATAGCACGGTAGAGAAGTTGAAAAGGATAATCTTTCGCCGAAAAATAGAATTTATCATTTCGTTTTCTGACAAATTCATGTTCTACCAGAAAGATACAAATTTCAATATATTTATAAATAAAACGATTCAATTCATGATGATGTGAAATAATTATCTCTTGACCGTCGTTCTTTAAAATGCGTAAATTCAAAGATTTATTTCAAATGAAACATTTGCAGCAAGTAACGAATTGATGAGATTAGTTTTAGCCAACCATTAACTTTTAATCGTAAAATTAGCTACTTGGAATCGCAGGCATTTCACACAATGAATAGTTCGAATATGATGAACTGTTGTTACAGAGGAAGGAAAGGGTGATTTGGTAAGGGGAGATGCTCGAACAAGAAAAGTGGAAAGCGGATAAACAAAGAAAAGGAGAAGTTAGATGAAGAAATTGCAGCCAATATCAATCGGTTGGATATTTTATCGTGGATGCAATGGACAACTGAGTACGCAACTCTCTATGGGAATAACAGATTTTACTAGAACTTCCTCGATCGTCGTTCTAGTGCCAGCCTCCGACTATGTTAGAGTTTCAATTATCTCTACTAAATATTTGTATCTCAAATAAACTAAATTCGATATTATTTGTCGATTAGAATGAACCGTTTACCTGACATCATTATTTTTAAAAGCGCTGTGAAGATTATTCAAAATTTCAGGTTAAATTCGGAGATTGAAATGAGAATGAAGATTGTGCTGGAATAAGTTCGCATGAACTAATTGTTCAATATGAAATCTCTTATTTACTTCATTTGTAAAATCGTTTAGAAAAATAGTCGGATCACAGAATCATCTTCAGAATAATTCAAAAACAGTTAATTTACTCGCCTATGTTTAGAGAGGCCAAATGAATTTTCGGAATAGATAATCATGGGATAATTTTATACCAGCATGATTGGTGGTATTTACCGGAGCAGAATGCTCTTTAGACCTCTGAAAATAGTTCGGTGGATGAATTTCATTGTTCAACTTCGACTCATAGTGGACTGCTGCACCTCTTCGTAACATTTTTAACAAATTTTTTCCAAGCCGTTTGTGCTAACAATTGATAAAAAAAGGGTGAAACAAACGGCAGGCAATTAATATCAGTTTCAGAATCCGTTTGCACATTTTGTGAATATGGTCTAGTTTTCGATATAGTTTAGTCTCGATATTCAAAAATCGCGATTCTTGAGGGTTTTAAGGAAGTGTCCAACTACAATGTTTGAGAAAAAATCCATAGAATATCATAAAAAAAACAGTATTCCATGATTATCAATTAGGAGCCCGGTCAGATAGGTCGAAAAAGGTGTTCGAAAAGTTCTAATGTATAATTCGAATGCTAATTTTGACATTCTGGCATTTCTAAATATTGAAAATGAAACATTGAATTGGTTAAACAATAATCTGCTTAATTTCGAATGTCATCTCGCATTCAAATACAACATGCTCAGGAGGAAGAGTAAAAAATGTCATTTGAATCAATATTAAAAAGAATATTTATTTCAGTTACAATTTTTCCTCATCATTTTTGGATGTCTTTGAGAGTTGTCTGTGTCATGTGCATTGAATTTTTAATAATAGTTAAATAAAAATAATCTTCATAAAATATAATATGCCAAATAAAAAAGGCTGAATAATATTAAACTGCATTATTCAAACTTTAATTTTTCAACTTCTCGCCATTTATTCGTTTGTGGATCGTATTCTTCAATAGTGTCACAGAAGTTTTTCGAACAGTAACTATTACTTCTTTTCTCAATATTTTGAAACCTAAGTTGACAAATATTTCGCATAAAGATATGCAAAATCACAGCTCACCCTCCGATTGCATACAATTTTCCATTAGAGACAATGAGCGAATGATGAAATCTTGCATAATTCATACCAGCGATTCGAGAAATTCGGCTGCCAACTGGAGCTGAAGGGTCGAAACACAGACATAATCTTAATATGTTAAGACCGCTAAATATATAATGATACATTATTTATCATACAAAATTAACGACTATCGTCCTCCAGTTATGTAAATTTTTCCATTGAGCGATGCAACTCCGAAAGAAAGTCGTTCTTCTGGAAGTTCTCCGACTTCAATCCATTCCCGTTCATCGTCTGATAATCTATATATTTTTTGATTCCTCCATCCATAACCATCAATAACTGAATATCCATAATTACAATAATGAATATGCTATAATGTGACCGTATAAAATTTCATCGCATGTTATTGCTTGAGCCCAAGTAGTTGAAAGAGGAAATGTAGGTCCCGTTTGCCATTTTCCATCTATTAAAACCTGAATAAATTATTTCATAGGCTTTCATTCGATTTTCTTACATCAATTCGATTCGTCTTTTTATCCGTTTTAGGATCCTTTCCACCCAAATAATACAATTTATCTCTGAAATAAGCGATAGATGCCCATTCACGCCATTCAGGAGGATTTGCACCTGTAAAATTCTTTGAATCAATCATTCATGGATTTGTTGATAAGACCTTCTGAAATTTGTCGAGTATTCAAGTCATATATTTCAAATTTTGTTTTTCCGCTGTTAATTCCAAAAATCTGAAGTCTAAAAAATTATTCAAAATAACGAAAATAAGAATTTACTTTATTCTGTGTAGTTGCTACTTCATTTAGCCAATAACAATTGTGGAATTTTGCAATCTCTTCTACTGAGCAGGTATATGAATTGAACAAGCTTATTCTTCCTTCACCTTCATCATTATTTGAATATAAATCTAAATTATTACGGATCGTTCCAAAGTCTCTTAGCTTTCAACATCATTTCTTACGATAAATTAAAATGTTATGCGAATTATTGAATGAATTATCTCCATCAATCTGCAATTATTAATATTTGGGCTAATTCACTCATTGTATTATTAATCAATGGGATTTCAATTCCTTTCTGAAGTTATCGCTTCCATTTTAGTAATGAATTATTTATTTCAAAATGCAAAATAAACGATATTTTGTATCACCCTCATCAAATCCCGCAACGGTTTTTTTATGATGGGTTGAAGCCTTGCGGTAATTTTTAGACAGGAATCACGCGTGGGGAAATCTGTCGCACCGATTTTGCGTCTTTCCGTTGTAAAATGAAAAGTTGGATACATTATTTTAACATTGAAACAAGAAATGAACCCATGCTCATTCGTTACTGCCGTTTTTCTTTGACTCTTTGCAGCTCCCTCTCAAATGAACGAATGTCACCAACACGCGCATTCCCAGGCCCAATGGAGGAGGAGAAAAAATACGCTCTTTTTATTTCATCTCAAGTAGTCAGTCATTCACAATAATGAAAAATAAAAATTTCATATTGTAAGCCGATGTAATCTAAATTTGCCAACATAATTCGAATTTGAAATCATGTAAGAACACACTATCAGGCCCATTAACAGAGGAAATTGTAAATGTAGGAAAAGGGCGCCGCATGGAAATGCGGCAAAATGAGTGGGGATCGACGCTACCGTACCGCTATGTTAGCAGTTTTCCTTTATTTTTCCTTTTTGAATTTCGCGTTTTTTTTCATTTTTCTTATTTCTTTTTCCAAAAATTATTTCCTATCGTTCCAAACCTCTGACGCTCCCTGTCCACCCGCAATTTGCCCAAGGAACGGCAAGGTAATCCCAAAATTCCCAAAAAAAAATAGGCCAGTTTTTCTCGGGTACATATTTTTCTAAATCAGGAATAATAATAAACTACAAATTTTTATCTAAAATCTACAAAGAAAATCAATTTTCCCTAAAAATGACGAGGAAAAGAAGTATTGCAGTCCCCCCGCGTTGTTTTTGCAAAGTGGGCGAAGCCAATTTCCTGTTAATGGACCTGATAGTGTCCCCTTAAAGATCTTCTTGTAACATGAAACTGACTATTGTAAGAAACAAATCTTCAAACCTTTTTAGCATTGTTGCTAGGTTCTTTATTTGGGGCTATTCGAACATTGTCTAATATTTGCGCTCTCTAAAACTTTATATTAAGTTGAATAAAATTGTCGAGTTAAGAGTAAGTATCAGTAAGGACCAAAGTCTGTATAAATAGGAGTTTGCAAATCGGGCTGATTTTCACATATGTTGTTTAGTTTTTCACGCTGGTCATCATGGTGCTAACCGTTTTTTGAAAATAGACTACTGTAGCGGGTTATGGTAGCTTAAAGTTTTGACAGATCTGACCTCAGAAAAAATTATAACTTCCTTATTTCTGAGCCAAATAAAATTGGGTTTGTTTGCGCTAGATAGCCCATGAAAAACGGCAGTCGACCAGGGTCGCATTTTAGGATTAAAATTTTTGATCGTAGTAGGTGGTCGTAGTTACATTATTTGCAGAGTTTTTCATGGGCTATCTAGCGCAAAAAAACCAATTTTATTTGATTCAGAAATAAGGAAGTTATGATTTTTCTGAGATCGAATCTGTCAAAACTTTAAGCTACCATAACCCGCTACAGTAGTCTATTTTCAAAAAACGGTTAGCACCATGATGACCAGCGTGAAAAACTAAACAACATATGTGAAAATTAGCTCGATTTGCAAACTCCTGTTTATGCCCTTTTGTTAAAACTTTAGTCTTTACCGGTATTCACTCTTAAATTATTATTATTTCGCATTTTATTGAATAAAACTTCTATATGAAATCTGAGATTATTATAATCAAGTTTTATTTTATGTTAATTTTTTCGACTTCACTCCATTTATTCATTTGTGGATCGTATTCCTCGATTGAATTACAGAAGTCTTTATGTCCAAGTTTTTGAAATCTAAGTTAAAAAATATTTCGTATAAAGATATGCAAAGTCTCATCTCACCCTCCGATTGCATACAATTTCTCGTTAGAGACAATGAGCGAATGATTCATTCTTACATAATTCATATCAGCGATTTGAGAAATTCGACTGCCAACTGGAGCTGAAGGGTCGAAAAACTGACAGGATTTTAATACATTAGAGCGACTAAATATATAATGATACATTATTTATCATACAAAATTAACGACTATCGTCCTCCAGTTATGTAAATTTTTCCATTTAGCGACGCAACTCCGAATGAACCCCGTTTTTCTGGAATCTCTCCAATTTCAATCCATTCCCGTTCATCGTCTGATAATCGATATATCTTTCTACTTTCAAAACCATCAATAACTGAATATCCATAATTACAACAATAAATATGCTATAATGTGACCGTATAAAATTTCATCGCATTTTATTGTTTGAACAAGATAAATTGAAAAAGGAAAAGCATGCCCTATTTGCCATTTTCCATCTATTAACACCTGAATAAATAATTTCATGGACTTTCATTCGATCTTCTTACATCAATTCGACTCGTATCTTTCTTTTTTTTTACGACTCCTTCCA
Organism: Diploscapter coronatus; assembly: GCA_964036155.1. Classification (NCBI taxonomy): domain Eukaryota; kingdom Metazoa; phylum Nematoda; class Chromadorea; order Rhabditida; family Rhabditidae; genus Diploscapter; species Diploscapter coronatus. The sequence goes on along the minus strand of OZ038422.1, from coordinate 47,751,755 downwards.
CCCAAATAATACAATTTATCTTTGAAATAAGCGACAGATGCCCATTCACGCCATTCAGGAGGATTTGCACCTGTAAAATTCTTTGAATCAATCATTCATGGATTTGTTGATAAGACCTTCTGAAATTTGTCGAGTATTCAAGTCATATATTTCAAATGATTCATCCATGTCGTCAATTCCAAAAATCTGAAACTTAAGAAATTATTCAAAATAACGAACATAGGAATTTACTTGATTCTGTGTAGTTGTTACTTGATTGATAGAATAATTTGTATTAAATGTTGCAAGACTTTCGACAGAATAATTCTGCGAGTCAAACAGACAACTCCTTCCTTCATAACCATAAATACCATTATCAGTCTTATAATCCACTAAAAATTTCAAGTAAAATGATTTCATTATATTTGATAATATTTTACTTACAATAAAATAAAATTTCATGCGAATTATTGATATTCCATAATTCAATCACTGTATTATTAATCAATGGAATTTGCTTTTTCTTCTAGAATATTGTTTAAATATTAGCAGTATGATAATTTCTACTTCAATAGCATCAGCCAAATTAGCTGCTCCAAAAACAATCGCTTCATCTGGATTTATATTGCGCTTTAATTTATCTCTTCCGAATTTCTCTCCCAGACGGTCCTGTATTACTGGAATTCTAGTCGACCCACCTACCAAAATCTAAATCAAATCATATACAGATGATAAGCTGGTAATTGGTCGTCCCTTAGAGTTAATTTGACAATATTAGACATACCACATGATCAATATTGTTAGCATAAATACGAGCCATATTCAACGCCGTATCCACTAATTCCATTGCCGTTTTAATTAGTCTGTCACATAGTTCATTGAACTTTGTGCGAGTTAATTTTACGTTCAGATCTGGTCCATTACTGACGTCTAACTAAATCTAACGGATTAAGACTATTTACTAAATCAACTATTTACATGGATGTTTACTTCAGTAGTTGTGAAAGATAGATATTCCTTTGCTTCCCTACACTTATTTCTTAGTTGTTTAGTTAGACTAGGATTCGCAAAAATCTCGTTATTAGATATTTCAGATTCGTTTCTTGGTCGTTTAGCTAGAGGAGGATTCACAAAAATATCGTTATTAGATGATTGCATATACTCGCTATGAGCATAATTCATGATTATTCCGTCGAAATCCTGGCCACCTGATACAAAACATTATTTGCATGATGTGAAAAATATACCCAGATGTTCATCTCCTTTCACAGCCCTAATCGTTATTTTTCCATCCTTTATTTCGCATATGCTAATATCGAGAGTTCCTAAATCATGTTGTTTTAAACTTTCTTTTTTCAGAATCGAATGCATAAAGGTTCCTCTAATCCAGTTCCGTATAAATGAATTTTACGAAAAATTATATAATAAAATAGCCACTTACCTCCACCAAAATCGAATATCATTATCATTGAATTATTCAACTTCTTTTCAGCATTATAAGCAATTGCCGCCGCTATTGGTTCTTCAATTAATAGCTTCAACTCAAGTCCAGCCATTTCAACAGCTTGTTTTGTCGCAGCTATTTGACTGTCTTGAAAATTAGCTGGAATTGTGACCACTGCGCCAGTCACTCGGCTTCCAATATACAGTTCCGGTCAAAAGATAGTAAACACCTTGTTTTTTGACCATAACTTTTTTTCTACTTTACCTATTTTGACAAACTTTTTTTCATTTGAAAGAGGATAAAAAGTTACATAAGTGTGCCAATTTTCAGCTTTCTAGGTATACCAATTCACGAGTTATCAATTTATTTCGATTTTTGCGCGGACAAAAGATAGTAAACAGTTTCGAAAGTGGTCCAAGTAAACCAATTAACGGGAGATAATTAAGCGTGGATATTTTTCCTCGAAAGTAATCTTCTTCATCTATATACTTACCAAGTTTCAAATCAGTTGGATCAGAAATAAGAAAGATATGATTTTTTTTTTCGAAAACCTTCCTTAATTGGGATACCTTCGGTCCAGAACTGGCAAATCCAAAACTTCCCGATTCAGAACTTTTGTGAATAGGCGTGTCTGACTGGGATAACAAAAGTTTTGGATCGGACAATTCTGAATTTGTCAGTTCTGGATCGGGTGTCCTGTTTAACTTTAGGAAATAACCCATTTTGACGTATACGCATCAGAAAACATGATGACGTACGCGAGTGGGTGGAGTTAGGAAATGAAAAATGGTTACATCTAATTCTCCGATTAAAACTACACAATTATTGTTAAAACTTACCCTATGAAAAATTGTTCGAAGAACTAAGAACATGTCGAATCTTTTTTTCCATGAAAATAGGACGTTTTTCATAGTTAAGCAAAGAAATTTTGGGTACTTCATTTTTCTTCATCTCAACGTGCTCATATGATTTTTTTCATAAAGGAAATTTATATGGAACTTATGCAGATTTGATCAGAGAATTAAACACAGAAGTTCTTTCTCGCCAAACTCTACCCACTCGTGTGCGTCATCACGTTTTCTGATGCGTCTACGTCAAAATAGGCTATTTTCTATAGTTAAGGAGGATCTCCGAAAAAAAATTCGTATCTTTCTTATTTCTAATCCAACTGATTTGAAACTTGGTAAGTATATAGATGAAGAAGATTACTTTCGAGGAAAAATATCCACGCTTAATTATCTCCCGTTAATTGGTTTACTTGGACCACTTTCGAAACTGTTTACTATCTTTTGTCCGCGCAAAAATCGAAATAAATTGATAACTCGTGAATTGGTATACCTAGAAAGCTGAAAATTGGCACACTTATGTAACTTTTTATCCTCTTTCAAATGAAAAAAAGTTTGTCAAAATAGGTAAAGTAGAAAAAAAGTTATGGTCAAAAAACAAGGTGTTTACTATCTTTTGACCGGAACTGTATGTCTGAATATTAAAATCATTATAACTTTCAAAAAATAAAAATATAGGACCTCAGCAATCGCCTTTATTTTCTTCAAAATTTCAGAAGAAACTTCTTCGGGCGTCACGAATCTTTCATTAGGTTTTCCTTTATTCAAAACATATCCCACTTTATTCTAAATTAGTCGAAATTAAATACTGTAAGATCTATAATAAAATCTACCCTAACTTTTGACTTCGAACTCTCAAATCTATTTATTTTTATCAAAATTTTGTCCTATGAAGAGATGGATAGTTTAGATCAATGCTTGTACTTTTAGAAAGTGTCTGGTCCATAATTTTGGATAAATTTTTAGGAGACTGACAAAGTCAACAGGTCGGGTGGGCTTCTATTGAAAAATATACATTACTCACATCTCGTGTATCCAAGTTGAATGTCCAAAGTAAACGATTCTCCGCAATTGGCAAATTATGCATAAATTTCCATCCAAGAAGTCGTTTTGAATCTTCAAAAGATTACATAATGAATGCTATCAGAATTTGACCCTACCATATAGAACACTTGATAAATCATGGTAATTTAGAGCTAGATTACCTACTAGAAGTTCTTCGTCACCAAAAGAAACTATAGATGGAAGAAAATGTTTCCCTAAACAATTTATTATTTTGAAAATCATATATCAAAATTAATTCACCCTCGTCATCAAAAATTATCTTGCACACTCCATTTTCAATGATAGCAACACATGAATATGTCGTTCCCAAATCAATTCCGATGTAAACCATTTTTTATTCTTCAATTTTTGGAATTAAAAATTTACTGATTTAGGAAATAAATCCTACATTCATGCGTAAATAAATTTTAAAAATCAATAATCATTAAGAGCAAGAAAGCAGGCTTTTACATTGAATGAGAATTGATAAGAGAATAGTGATGTCGAACATTTCGCGAAAAAAATCTCATCATAATTTATTAGAGATCGCAAGTGATATTCCCGATTTGAAGACAGAGTCATGGAAGTATTTTTCTAGGATTCTGTAGGACTAGAAAGGATTATAGCAAAAACGGATTAGTGTAACTAAAAATATCAATTTCTGAAGATGACGATCTGAAACCCTTTTTATGAGCAAATTTTCGTCAAGTGAAAACGAGTGATCTGAAATTTTCACTGTACGTTTTGACTGATTTAAGTCGTTTCGGGGGTATATTCCGGGAGCAAAAATGTTCCCTAGGCTCATATCTAATAGTGGAAAAAAATAAGAAAAAAAATCATCGCAAATTTTCTAAATTTTTGAAAATTTTAGCGAAATTTTTTTCCTTGACTTTGACTTCACAGGGTGGGCGAGGCTTGCGCTCTATGTTTGGCATAAAAAATTGATGAATTCTCTATCTCAATGCAAGTAAAAGTAGATGCGTTGAGATTACTCAAAGAAGGCCGCTATGAATCCGCAATTTTACTGTGTTATGAATAAATTGCTGGCTGCATCTTCTTAGAAAATAATTGATATTTCAAGTGATAATTTATAATTTAATTTAATATCTTTAAGTATATGGAATATGAAATTTAAACAAAACTTATCTCAGAAAATCTGAACAAGCACGCATTTATCTATAATTATCGATAGGTTTTGTGAATTTCAAACATGCAATTATATCGTAAGCAAATTTCCTTCATAAGAAAAAACTTTTCAGAAAATAATTTTAAAATTCATTCAAATAAATATTGCAAAGTGATACGAATCAATGCATTGGATTTAAGATTTTTCGTAACCCATAAGTAAGACAAGTTATCAGAAAATCAGCCCATATCATTCTCCTGAGATTCAATCACCCATTGACCACATAGTCCTGGTGTTCTCGAGGTAAGAGCGGTTCAACCAAGAGATCGTCTTCTTCCGAAGTCCTGTTTTCTCCCGCGTCATTGCCGAAAGCAACTCCGTAATGTCCTAGGTCTTCCAAACTGTCCGGAGGCAGCTTCGGTCTTGCGCTCCAATATGACTTCATCATCATCCTACAGAATTTCTACATCTTCTTGTTACAGAGAAAACCTACCTGATAGCATTCAAAATAGCGATGAAGTAAGCGCTCCAGAGTGTAGCCAAGCTCTGAAATTTTCGTAGTGCTTTACAATGACCAGATTAGCGTGATTACCAATCCTAGTGAAGATCCATACTTGGTAACGAGAGATACAGGCAGAGAAGTCGGAACGATACCCTGGATTAATTCAGAGGCGACGTAGATGTCAAGGCACTGTTCACCTGAAATACTTATGCAATTCAGTAGGCTAACTAGACTTATTAAGCTAAATATTTACCCGCCATAGAGAGCAATCTGAATAGCTTCAAATTCGAAAATACGAAAAATAATCTGATGACAATGTAAGCAACGATCGATATTGAAGTAGTGATCAGAGCAAATGATGGGGTCCTAAAAGTTTTAAGACCTAAAACCTTATTAAATTTAAACTAATACCATAAATTCTTGTTCAACTGAATAGAAGTAAACAGGATCAGTATTACTCCAATTGCAGATAAAATCACTCCGGTAGCCAAGGAAGATACAATCGCCTGCCTTTCCGTTCTAGCAAAGACAATAAATACGCCAATCTACAATTGACTATGTAATTACCCTGATTAACCCTTTTAACTACCTGGAATCCTATAGCGTAATTAATCAATGCGAATATAGTTGAATAGAGGCCTTCTGGGTCGAAGTTCAAAAAGCAGTAGACTTCTTTCTGAAATTCTAAGGATTTTAAGCAAAACTGTAGTTTTCATACCCGACAAGTAGGGTCGTTGTAAAGGTGGTTGTTTCCAAGTATAGCAGCATCGACAACGCGTTCTAGACCTCCGGTGCAGTTTGCGTATCGGCCCAAATCCTTGTCGAAATAGCCACCGGGTCCAAGATAGCCCCTAAAATGAATTGCTATTTAGTTATCATTTTCTAAATCGATGCAACCTATCATGAACTTTATCCTGCTACTTATAAACTTGATATATATTTTATTTTAATGTCATTATACCTCGGACACCCTTCCAATTTGACGAACAGCATTGCTAGAGTTGCCGCCAACACCAATCCAAAGACTATGATCAACTCTCTGACTCTTATGAGCTATAAGCCAATTTTATTTGAATATTACATTTTATTAAACCTTGAAAATCGTCCTTTTCTCCGTATCATTCGTTATGTAGCACTTTAACGTCGATCCTTTTGTGCAGTGATGAATTAAGAAGAACAAGAGTTGACATAGAGCGATTCTTTGAAGAACACCCATAATTCTGAAGTTTTCCCAGTCCCTAAAATTTTATATAAGAAAGGTTTTAAAGTTATATTTTACTTGTTCTTATTAATAATCAATCCCAAGAATATCAACTGAAACGTTCTCAATAACATGGAGACGAACTTTCTGAAATTTCGATTTTCAGATTTAGTTTAGCTCATAGTACCGTTTGAAGGTTTCATTTCTACGTATCGATAAAGTAGTGGATATAGCGTGAGACACTCCGGAAGCGAATATAAATAGAGGAAATACGACGTCAGCAATAGTCAATCCGTCCCAAACTCTATGTTCAAACATAGGTAATTTTCCACCGCCGTAATTCACGAATATCATAGTTATGATAGTAAGGCTAAAAATTTTAATGAATCGATGTGCTTTAAATATTGTCGAATATCAAATTAAACGATCAAATTCAGTCGTTTCTTTGTTTACGCTGTGTTTGGAGATGTCATATGTGACTTCAAGTTTACCCCTTCGTGACATCAAGATCCGCCATTCGCTTAGGTAGAATCCAAGGTCGATATAGTCTGTGCGAAGCCTTATCATCACTAGAGACCTGACCCGTATCAAGACTGATTATGGATTGGGGTAGCCTTAAAATTATGCATATACCGCAGAATAAATATTCGATCATTTTATCTGAGATACATGTATCATTCAGGTTATTTTATGAAATTTAAACGTGTTAATACTATTTGAATAGTCTCATTTTCAAGAAGTATCAAACTATGATTTTTCTATTTCATCACTCTCTTCTTATCGACTCATAGAAAAAGACACCGATTTTTCTAAGAAATAGTATGAGGAAGCAAGAGAAGAAAAGAAAAAAAGTCGGCGTCTTTTTCTATGAGCCCTTCTTATCAAAAACCTACACCAATCAATAGCGAATTTAAAGCTTACATTCCAAATCGGACTATAAAATAAATAATGAAATCGAATATTAGTGGGATCGCAACTATACTTCCTCCAATTATACCATAGGATAAGTACTCGGCCATTTTACCTAAAATAATAAAATTATTTTTGAAAAATCGAAAAAGAAAACACTTCAATAGCAAGCCCTTGGCTGCAACATTTTGCGAAAACATCAATGAGTCATCAAACTTTCTATCAAAGAATTTATTGATCAGATATTCGACTATTGCAGACTGCCGATTATTTGATGAAAATGAAAAATGATGCACTTGTACACGCTCAAAAATAAACGAGTGTGCACTCAAACATACACACTGCTTCACGCGTTATCTTTCTTTCTCTCTCTTCTTTTCTCCATTCTTTCTTTTACAAAGTCCGTAAGGCAATGTGCATGTCTGAATGCATACTCATTTATTTTTGAGCGTGCAAAAATGCATAATTTTTCATTTTCATCAAGTAATCGAAAGTCCACAATATCTTATGTGGGATATTTGCAGGAGATAAATTAGCCCCACTCATTATCGATTTTTTAAGAGGGAAAGAGATCAATATGACGTTGAATACATGTGAATTTGCACAAGTATGAAAATTTGTAGTGGGGTTTTAAAAAAAAAAAAATAAGGAAAATAATAATAAAAAACCCCCAAGGTTTGATAAATAATGATGAAATTCGTAACATAAACAAGGGGAAGAATAAACTTTTCCTTTTTCAAAAGCTTATCGTTAAAATTTGCAGATGTGAGCAATTCTAGGTCGGGGAAATCAACAAGAAAATCGATATTTTAGGGTCAAAATGATCAAATTTAAGTTTGGTTTTACAATTTAAAAATACATCAAATAAATTAATATACAAAATTCAGGGTTTCAAGGTTGAGACCCGATGAGTGATTAAATCCGACATGATATAAGAGAGAGGCAGAAAACGACGAAATGGCATAGGAGGCATAGAGTGCAAAAGAAGGGAGGGGAAGACTCGATTGGGTTTCATTCGAGTCTAAACTTTCAACCCTGAAAAATCGATAAATCAATATTGCGCCGCCTGTTTCTGCTGCCATCGCTTGTAGGCTTGCCAGCGTAGTTGAGCTCTGAATGTTTTCAATTTTCTATCTTAGAATAATAACTACAAATCTTACTTTCTTTTGGTTTCCGCATCCATCTTCTTGACGTTTCGTTTCTTCTTCATCAGATTGGTCATCATTTTCTCGAATCCAGGTTTGACTGCGGTTTCACCGTTCTTCTGCATTTCCTGAAGCTTCTTGACGCGTTCGATCAAGTCGTCGTTTTCTGAAAGAAATCGATGTTTTAGAAAATCAATTCGTAGAATGATTTTCAAAGCGATTGTTTACTCTCTCAGGGTTGCGATCTTTTATAAAACTAATTATGTCACAAAAATTTCAATAATTACATAAATCTCATTATTACTGACTAGTAGAACACTCCATCATGTTCATTAACTAAGGTCCTTTGCATGCCAAACTTTTGCAGATTTCGGTGGGCGTGTCAGACGCCTATTACCGTACTTCAACTTTAGACACATTTTATGTCATTGTTCGACTTCTCATTTTTTAACGCAGTAAAAATATACTATTTCGCTCCCATGCTTCAATACGAAAAATACAAAAGGGAAGCGAGAAGGACTCTACGCCGTCTGGAATATTTTCTTCGCGATACACGTATTTTGGGAGTAGAGAAGGAGTGACTTGCGTTCGTTAATGAACATGACTGAGTGTAGAATTTTTACCACCGCTAGTAAATAAAAATGTTTCAAAATTCTCGGCTCTCATAGAGTATTTTAAGAAAATTAATATAGTATTTTCTGTTAAAGTGATAGGAAATATCCCTTACTCTGCCACAGCTTCAAGAAGTCCTGATACTCTTCTTTCGTCAGGCATTGTTGTAGCGACTTCACCACGATGTCCTCTTCCGATCGGTCGGCCAACACCTCCGTCATCGGTCTCTTGTCCACTGTCATTTGCTGAAAGCATTAATTTTGCAAAATCGCCGCATGATGTTAGCCCCGCCCATTATCGATTGGTCAAAACTCAATTTACCATCATGAAATTGAAGAACTCGGTGATTTTGTCGTGCTCCATGAACATTCGTCGGTTGGCGCGTCGCATTCGAAGAATCCGATTGTACCTAAATTTGAGTATTAGAGAAAAAGATAAGTATTTTCTCGTTTGAAAATCTCAAATTTTACGAATTAAAAAAATATTTTCCATATCTATGGCTTTGAACTTGAGGTTTTTAAAGGTCAAAACTTACATTTCAATCCTCGCGAACTTGACTTCGTTTTCAACATCGATCAACTGATCTCTCGTCGGATTAGGATGAATTAGAAGTCTCGATATCAACTGCTCTGCGTCGTTGAACCATTCGACATCCAAGTCTTCCCTGTTCTGATTGAACGCGATCATTTGCAAGTCGTCTTGTCTCATCCTTGGCTTTTCAGCGATCGGTGTCTCAATGTCGAGGTGAAGATGGGTCCGTTCCAGCCTCAATCTGAGGATCTCTTCCGGAGGACAGATGTCGTTCAGCTAAATACTCATTTGTTTTACAATATGATTCGAATTGGCGCTTGATCATCATTCAAAGAGTTTCAAATATTTTTTTATCAGTTTCGAAGTTTGCATAAATTATCAAGATTTCACATTTTATTGCAGGTTTCATAATCATTTAAAGATTTAAAAAAAATCCATCTCACTTCCACAAGTCTTTTCTCCTTCTTCCTCATGTCTCGGTTGATCTTCCGTTTGTAGGACAACAGTCTTCGTTGTTTCTTGCTGAGTATCGGAGCCCTCTTCTTGTATTTCTTCTTGCTTTCCTTCTTCTTCGAGGAGGCGTTCTTCGAAGTCCCTGGGGAAGTGTCTGTGTCTTCTTCGGACTCAGAGGTCGTCTGCTCTTTGTCTAAATCTTCTGAATCTCGACTCGTCTCGTTATCATCATCATTTGAGTCGACTTCCTGAAATTATACTAATTTTTCGACTTCAAGAAGATTCGTGTCATCGGAATTCTTAACGTAACGATGAGTGCTCTACCGCAGCTTGTAAAGAACATTCGAAATAATTAGAGCAATTTGACTGTTTCATAAAATTTCAAGATATAGTCTTAGGAAACGTAATGATAAGTACTTACTAGTTGTTCACTAAAATAAGTTACAAATATTTTAAACCTACGGATTTATCGCCCTCCTCATCCGAGCTGGAACTCTGCGTTTGAATTCTCTTGTACTTCGACTTCGAACCGCTTTCTGGTTTCTTGGAACTTCTTAGCTTCCTTCTCTGCGCCGAGACTTTGGTCTAGAATTGTCAAATTATTTTAAGCCTGACACTATTCTATCCTCGGAATATTTGAAATATATAGTAGATCGCATACAAAATTACTTGAAGCATACATATTACATTTACCTTCAAACTTCGGGTCTTTGGAGCACTTGAGCTCTTGGGCGGCGACTTCTTCTCCCGAATTTCTGATCGAAGGTTCGTTCGACCTCTCATTTCGACCTTCTTGACGACGAGCACTGTGGGAATGGGTTCAGACGAGTTTTCATCGTCTTCTGACTCGTTCTCAGGCTCGAGTCCGCTCATTTCGTAGAGATCCTGGAATTCCATGATATTTTTAAACTGCAGTTGATGAAGAATAATCAATGTATTTTCCATTCATACCCGCTAGAAGTCATCAAATTAGTCAATCAAGCAAAATGGTATTTTCTTTCGAAAAATATTAAATTCTTTAAAACTTAGAAGAGCCTAATCGTTTAACTACCTGATATTTCGATTTCGGCGTCACCGTGCTCTTCGCTGATGCTACTTGTGGCGTTTTGAACTCTTTCGATTCCGCAACTTCTTCCACCGGACTTTCCGAATTCGTTGACGCCTTCCTCTTCCGCGACGGTCGTTCATTCAGTTTCATTTGCTGCTGAAACCTCGATTGATTTCTAAAATGGGCCTTTCGAACCTTTTCAATTTCATCCTGCTCCCGAATTTTTTCGGTGTAGTTTTCGATGTGGACATGGGTGATCTGCCTTACTTTCTCTCGAACGTGGTCGATCGAATCCGTCTCAGAAACGATTGTCTTCACATCCCGGAGGGCGTCGGCTATCACTGAAACATATCGAATGTCATGATATTATATAAAGTGAGCTTACAAAGAAGCTTCCCAATTGGGTCTTTGTTCGATTCGAGAACTGACTCAAGCCGACCCTCTCTAGCCAAGACTTCTTTCTTCTCGGCCCTGAAATACTCGATGTGTTTAATAAACTTCAAAGAACCAAATGAAAACGTGATAATATTTAAATTTTAATCTTTCTCATAAAGCTATAGCAACTTCAATTATCCCATTTAATTATGCCCCAATTATCCAAACTAACTCCTACCATTCAGCTTGATGTATGGCGTACTGCCCAATCGTTCCATTGATGAACACCTTCTCGAAATACGCCTGCACTGCAGCGGGAGTTTCGTTAAGCTTCGCTTCTTTCACCACTTCCTCCCTTAATTAGAATAATTAAGTCAGATAATTAGGGTAATTATCTCACCAATTACTTAGCTTGTATTTCTGAGCGGAGTTGAGCAACTTGACCTCTTTGTTCTGGCTCCAACCGTCCTGAAATTGCCTGTTTATAGATGAATCATTCAAAATCATACATTTCATAAAAGTAATGGTGTATTGGTGAATTTAAAAATCAGTGTGTCCCCCCTATTATTGCTATTATTCTCAAGAAAAGAAACAATATACGCCAGAGAAATAATTGAACGCCGGTTGTAATTCAAAATTAACGCCCTTCAACTTACCGGATGAGTCTGGATCCGATCAACTTGAGGATCGACGATTTCGTAGGGGTGCGACCTGAGATGTGGTCCCAATTCCGCTCCCAACCTGAAACACGTCAGGCACAGTCTGGTCTGGCACTCTCCGCACAGCACATGGATGACGGGCTTGACACTCTTCGTGCAGCAATGGCAGTCGAAGGGATCGACGTACTCCACGACTTCCACAGACGAACTCGTCGAACCCCTTCCCTGCTGACTATTCGATTTGACCATCGAAGGTCTAGAATTTGAAAATATGTATAAAAAAATATAGAAATGTATTTTAAGGACGCGAAGGTCAGTGGAATAAAAATCGATAATCGCTTGGTGAGCGTAAACACAGCGCAATAATACATAGTGAAAAAAGATGTGTTATTGTTGTTGGCTTTGATCAAAGGTGTTAGAATTAAATCGAAAAATACGTTACCGAATAAATAGCAAATAATTTGAAACTTTACAAATAGGTTTCACGCTAGATCTTGTCGAACCAATATAAATAACCGTTTATTATTCTCATTTTGGCAAGTAAGTAAACATTGAACTTTCATTAATGAGATCATTTTCGAGGATATCATGTGCAATAAAATAATTAAGTATAAATATTCTGACTAGTTTAATAAATAACTCAAAACGTATATAACAAGTTTATCCCAGATATTGCCTTCTCCCTATCTTGTAGCCGTTGAAGAATGCTGCGACTCTGAAATTTTCAAATTGCACTTGCTAGAGAAAAAAGTGGGAGGAATCAAATCTTAGCACCGCCCACTTTTCTGTACGTGCTTACCGGTCGCTCGCTCGTGGATCCATATCATAGACGATGCCGTTTTCATCGAGGAACTGATTTTCGGTAAGTTGGCTGCCTTCGAGATGCTTCTGAAAATATTTTTCCTTCGTTTTTTGCTAATTTTATAATTTTCTCCATCACTATTTAACATTAAAGTGCATGAACCTTCAATAAAGAGGTTAAACACGATTTTTATTATGGCTATTTAATCGAAACTTTATGAACTTCCAAGAAGCCGATTTTTCAGTTCAAAACTTACCCAGTCGTCTAGGCCACGTAGGTGTAAAACAGGTCTGAAGTCGTTGTTCTGGTTGGCGAGACGACGTCTGACGTTGGACTCTGAGCGGTAGGCATCGAGCAGACTGATGCCGAGGGATACTGAAATTTCAGGATATCATTAGCTCTTTGGGTGTTTTAAATTTTAAGCCTGATTGAAAGTATCAATAATATCCAATGTCTCGTTCGTGTCATCTTCTAGGATTAAAAATCGCGATGGGGAACGTTAAATTTGAGATAAGTTTCAGAATTTTCAAAGTTTGGTCGTAATTTTAAAGATTTGTTCAAAGTGCGGTAACTATCATAAAATATAAAAGTTTGTAAATTACGAAGAATAACCTACCATGTAAGTTAACAAATACGCAGATAATAAATAGCAGGCACTGGGTCGGTTTCATTTTGCAGAATATTTCAGAAAAACGTGCAATTCTGTGGTGACTCTGAAAATTGGACAATGAAAATCAAAAGTTTCTTCAACTAAAGGTCGTAAAATGATAAGATAGATGATCAAATGTGAAAAATGATGAGAAGTAAGGTGAGAAAAACTCATACCGACTTTTTGCAAATGACGAAAGTGATCGATGATAGAGTGAGGAATCTTTAGAAAAAAGAAAAAAAAAACGTACTGCTTTCGAAAAATATTATTGTTTTTAAAATTGTGAAACTTTAAAGATATCAACCTCAACAATATCAAGACTCGATAAAAATTCTTATTAAAATCAGAATTTTTTTTTCCAAAATAAATAAAAGGTGAATCAAAATTTAGTCATATTTTTAAATCCTTTCAAAATATTTACCCGAAAATTAAAATCATCGCAAAAATCATGCACGCATCGTGTGTCACGTTTATATAAGTACTTTTGATCGGGAAAATACCGTGTGTGAAAAATGAGAAACTGATAAAGTGACTATGAAAATACTGATAAAAGATAAACACGCCGAAACGCTATTACAAAACGGCACGAAGACAGTCTCTATTTCTCATAGAAAAAGATGCAAATGATTTATCGTGGGGTTCTCTGAAAATATTACAAAGACACGGGTTCCTCTGAGATTCTAGCCAGTCATATGGTTAAGGATAGGGAGAGATGAGAGAGTGAACCAGGGACAATTGCAGAGTGCGCAGCGGGTGTACGCAATCAACTAAAGACCCCTCCAAGGGGTGAAAATTTGGGCGGAGCGAGAAAATTCCCATTATAAATCATAATTCATCGATGGAAGCTATTGCTTTCACTGTTCTTTTTTTCTTTTCTTGTTTTATGTAATAATAAGATATAGTCGAAGAAAGCCGGTTGGCACGCAGTTTTCACTGATCTGATCCAAGACCTTCTGACGCACATTGGACTTGTTTAGCTTTGAACTTTCCAAATTTAGAAAGAGGCGGCGTCAAAATAAGATAGCGATAATTGATAAGGAAAAGTCTGTAATGATAAAATATAGGACAGGAAAACAGACTGGTGTAATTAAACTGTGATTTTAGGTGAACGTGATAATCTGAGTTCAAAGGCAAACAGGAAAGATGACGAGATGAAATCAAGTACACCACATAGAATCAGAGCTATTTCTAGAAGGTTTGGAAGTAAGTAAGAAGACAAAGTGAAAATACTGTAGTTTTCATGGTTTCCAAGTATTATAGGGGAATTCTGTCGAAAACACAGCAAATTTTGATACGCTCCTAAAAATCGAAACGGGATCGAAACATCGCTCTAAATATTAAAGAAGCTGAGATTGGATCAGCGAAAATGATCAATTTGGACTTTGAGGGGAGACTCATTAGAAAGAGTTCATCGATCTGGGTTGGAATTGTGGCTTCTTTTCGAACTTTCATTTACAGTAAGATAAAAATTAGCATAATATTTCTCAATCTTGACCTTCATAGAGAAAAGATTGATCTTCTTAGGGAAAGCTAGTGCTTGTATTTGGTTTGTGCTCAATGTTATCTTTACTTTTCCCATACTTTTTAGATCTATCCCTCAAAATCTTGTCGATTTTAACAATTTAACGATTTCCTCTTTTCCTCCTTTCCGAGCTAAAACATGATCACGACATATGAACAAGTGCTCGGCGGGTTTTTTGTTGGACCTCTTCATTTTCCCGCTATTTCAATTTCTCTGACTCCGACACTAATTTATCGTTTTTCTACTTCACAGTGTTATTTTCGAATTTTCTTTCTCTAGCTATCGTTTGACGCTTTCACGTAGGATATGTACAGAAATGGTGAAGTGAGAAAGACGGAGAAATAGTCTTTGATTAGAGTAGAGCTCAGAGATAGAAAAACACCCCGAAATGGACAACAAACGGAGAGAAATAGTGCTGGAATCAGGGAGAAGTGAGAGAGAAATTGAAAAATTGGCCCTCCGGGCTCACCACAGCTAGCACAGTTTGACATGGCTGGTAAGTCCACTAGCAAACAAGAAGAATAGCGCTGGAAATAAGGAGAGCGAAAAAGAAGTCAGACACGAGAAAATCAGAATCAAAAACACGACGGACCTCACATAGGGGACAAGACGGGAAAAAGTCCTATCTTAGTCTCCGACTTTGACTTTTTCCATACCAAGTTTGGTCAAAGTTTTATTTCATTTTTAAAATTTAGAAAGCGTATTCCAGCACTGATATTATTTCGCTGAATTTTCTCATTCTTGAACTTTCTCGTAGCATAATTGATCGAAGATTCGAGGATTTGGCTTAGAACTTGAAAATCTTAATTGTCTTTTTCCATATATCATATATCTTAGAAAATTTATTAAGAGTGAAAATGTTAGAGAAACTCAGTCTTAACAAAGGGTTGTAGACAGGGGGTCCCTAATCGGGCTGATTTTTACATGTTGTTCAGCTTTTTACGCTGAATATTTTTCATATGGCATTCTACTCGCCTATCTTGCACGGTATTCGAGATGTGGGTGATCTCTGAAAAGCCTCTGAACGGCCTCCAACATTCCTGCCCACTACAGTGATCGATTTTCGAAAAACGGATTGCACCATGAGAATCAGTATGGAAAACTGAACAGCCTATGTAAAAAAAAACCAGCCCGATCCTATAACCCCTGTTTACGCCGACTTTGACCCGCTCTGAGATTCCCTCTTGAAGACGAGTTAACTTGTAATTACCCTCAAAAATCAATACCAAATCCGTATTGACGACGAGTTAATTTGTAGTAACTTCTGCAAGAGTCTCGAGAGAAGTACCTAGAATCTAGTCAACCCACTTAGTCATATGACATGTTTATACAAGGGGAATCCTGATAATCAGGGACGGCATATTCTGAAGAGATTCCAGAGATGCAGAAAGATAAAGTGTCGCGCCTATCTACCACAACTATTACCTTGCTCTATTTACTGGAAAATCTATATTTCAGTATGTTTTACATATAATCCACCATTTCCTATTTCTGCATTAGAAAGGGTTTGTAATCCTATGCTCAATCATACGAGATCGGAATTTAAAAATATCCATTGAAAAAGTACAACTTCCTAGGTCAATTTTCTAATTTCCCATATCTTTTTCTGCTCTCCCATCTTTTCCTATGCTATTTCATTTTTCTCTGCCTCTTTTCCTCACTCTTGCTCTCTGGCCTCGTTTTTTCCCCGTCCGTTATTCGGCTCTTGACCAGCGCAGACGCGCGCGCGCTGATTTTTGCAGGTGCCTGTCTTTTTTCCTCTCGTTTTTCCATCCTTTTTCCCTCTATTCTTTTTCTTTATTCTATTTTCCAGCACTATTTCTTCTCTTTTCTACGTCTTTTCCTTTTCTCTAACCACCCTCAGGCGTGTACAGTGTCTTGTTCTCGCAAATTTACTTCGTTTTCTCTGACTTTCTGTTCTCCTCTTCTCTCAATATACCGTACTATTTATATTTTTTTCTGACTTTTTCCCTCAATCCTCACGTCCCTCTTAACGAAGTGCAATACACAGTTTTTGCTGTAGGTTTTCGGATTTTGCATAATTCTTATTCATTTCGGAAAACTATTTTTGTTATCTGTTTATGGAAATAATTTTATGTGTTTATTTGGTAGTTTCTTCAGGTAAGAGGGCATCACCTTGAAAATATTCTATTTTCCAGCTAAATTTTGCAACATTAAAAATTTTAAATAATCATTTATTCGGTCAAAAATCTTCATCAATTCTTCTTTTCTTTTCTTATTTCTTTGGTTCTCTATCATTTTACGTATTTCCATTCATTCTCTTATCGTTTTCCTTTTGTATTCTCCGCAATCATCATGTATGTCTCTCTTTTGCGGTGCGCGCTCCAGCAGCAAAGCAGCTTTCTTCTGCTTTAAATGCAGCTTTTCTCTTCCGAAGGTACAAAAGCCTGTGCGTAATTTCGTCAAGGAAAAAATTCTAGCTTTATCGCTAGGAAAGGAACAATGTTAATTGCCAGATTTGGTAATAATATGCAAATTATAAATCGGATATGTTCCAAGATTTGAAAGGAGTATTCGATACTTTTAATGAACTACTTCCTTCCGTGCGTGTATGACTGCTTTATGCTAAAGTTAAGAAATGTAATTGCTATTTTCAACTTAAGTAGAATAACGATTTGGATTGGGCTAACAATAAGATTAGTAAATCTGAATAATTCAGGAATAAAACACTAAATACTATTTATCGCCTGACAAATTACAAGCATGGCCTCCTATTCTAGCGTAGACTATGAAGAGACATAGAAAAACTCACCCATAATCCAAATTAACGTTCGGCTTTATCTTCCCAATCTTTATGGTCGAAAGCTTTTACGTTCACCCTTAAGATAATCACATTTCGCCTAATTCGGATGAACAATTCATTGGGAATTCACATAAAACGCAACTATAACATGGCCTTCATAATTCCAACAAATGATACACCGATAAGCAACTGTTCTAACATCTAATCAATCATAGGGCTGATTAATTAATAACCCCGATTATTCATCACTATTTGTCGATTTACACTGATTTATCGGCGAACTAGCTTCAAGGAGTTCAAATTAAACTTCCCTCGAACTTCGAAACCTCAGTCTTAGCTTCATAATCTTCGACATAAACTTCTCAACCTCAATTCATGCCTGGAGAAGGCTTTCGTTTAACGAAAAGACACTGTAAGGGTGGGTTGCAAGAGCGATACCATAGTTGTATGATACTAGTCGCAAGAATGATTTTTACAAATTTATACAGAGTCGAAAATGAAAGCTTATTAAGAAACTATCATGTAGGTAGGTAGGTCGCAAAGGGATTCTGACGATCGTCCTCTCTAGGTTTGCCGCAATTCAATTCCCCAAAATCGATTTCCGATCCCCTCTAGCACATGGTCTTTGACGGGTTTCTAAATGTTTTTCTCTTGCGGTTTGTTTTCGTCTGCTTCTTTTTTGCTCTCCTTCGTTCATGCTCTCTCGCTTCCCGCGAATTTTGCCGAAGAATCGACAGGCCGCCGCGCACTTCCTTTGCCGGTCAAACTAAGATTTATCTGGCTTCTTTTTCGTCTCTAAGGAATCCATGCTATTTTTCTTTCTCTCTCTTTCTCTTTTCTTCCAACTGTCAAGGACTTTCGTTGGCGCGGTCAAGGCGCGCGCTCGCGAGGGCGCCGGAATTTCTCATCTTCTTTTTCACCCTCTCAAAATCCTTGGCTATTTCTCGTTTTTCTGCCTCTTCGTAACCTCTAGAAATGCAATGTTATTTCCCCAGGCACAACCATAAACAGAATTCTTCCTGAATGAATACACACTCCGCATAGATATATCCGCCGAATTGTTATAGACTAAGGCGTTCGCAAGGAAAAGTTCTCTTTCTTTCTCTCTTCTTTCTTTCCCTTTTCTTTCTTTTCCTCTTCTTTCTTTCTATTTCTCTTTCCCGATAGGGTCAATGAAATTCCACAGTCGACTGGTGAGAGATGATCGGATTTATATTAGAACTTGCATATTATATTTGATCGTCATCGATTTTTTAAACTTTGCATAAGTTTTCAAATTTTTCAACTTTAATTCTATATTTACAGGGTCAATATCGCCTCTTTGCCAATTTGTGGTAAAAAAATGTTTTGGAAAAGTACAACCATTTTTCAGCTACATTTTTCCTTCTCATTTTTATCACTATCCCTCGATCAAAGCGAGTAGATTTCCTCTAAATAATGAATTGCTGCCATTAGATTGAGCAGCCTCAAAAACTACGCGTTAGATTTTACTCTGCCAAAAAATATCTTGAAAAAAGCTTTCAAATTTGTTTCCTATTCTTTTACTTCCCCTCCCATGATCGATGGTGGTATAGTGGCATTATTTTAGCACCTGAAGGTTTTACTTTATGAAAAATTCAATTTTTACAAGAAAAACTCATAGAAACGAATTACTTTCAAATTTGTGCACAAATTTACCCTAGTTTCCTCGTGCTTTTTGGTGTAGTGGTATTCTTCTAGGTCCTCGAAAATTCTTCAGAAATTCCCGTCAATCGTTCAGATGAGTCAGCGATTTTCGCGTTTCCTCGCATTTTCCTTCCCACTTCTTTCAATGCTTTGTTTCAATTTCGCCAAGCAAAACATTTTGCGCCTTTTCAATAGCTTTTCATCAAGGAAAAACTCTTGGGCTTTATTTTTGCTTCTTTATATATTCCAAGGAATTATCAGAATTATTGCCATCATTTCTCGGAAATCATTGACATCATTCTTTTTAATTTCCAGGAAGTTTGCAATTTTTATGTTTTTTTAACTTGCCTAACTTTTCTGCTACGTAATCTTTCAAGAGCTGTTTTTCGAGTCCTAATGTGCACGTTTGAAGGTCAGAACGCGTGCGCGTACCCGATTTTTGAAAAAAGTCAGTCGATTTTGAACTAACCTCAAAACTTTCATTAGAGTTGAAGTTCAGTAAGCCCTTCCCACTCATTTTATGAACATTCTAAAGACTTATCAGTGATGATTATTTTATTGCTTGCAAAACAAAATGTGCTCACTTTTTGTAATGATTACATTATCATAGGAAGTCACTTTCAACCTTTTTATGCCTATTGATAAAACGGTAACTTCAGGCTATTTTTAAGTTAATTTCGATCCTTCCAAAGGTAATTATCGAATTTCTTGAGTTTTTCGTCAAATTTTACTCGAGTTTGGGTAATTCGATACTTTTTGCCTTCCAGGTTCATAATTTCCCCTACATTTCTGTAATTAGATCGAAAATCAACACAATTTTCTTTTGATGGATGAGGAATCACGAGGAAACTTTGAGTATTCTTCCTCACATTTCGGATTCAGGGCAGAAAAATCCAGTTCTACCCTTGGATTTCTAAGACTTTAGGTTAGGGCGACACTAGAAGCCAACTTTTGCTAGTAGAATGATCGCAATTACCCGACTTTATGACTTCATTCTAGCTTTATTAGGGAACACATCTCATAAACATATCGATTCTCTTATCATTTTCTTCAAATTAAACTTTTTATCTATAATTTTCCTCTAAAGATTATCTTTTCTTGTAATTTTTCATTAAAGTATCGTTCACTTTTCGAGAAAATTTCAAACTTTTCTGATTTTCAACTTTGTTTTGATTTACCCAACAGACTCGCGCGGCTTACCTTGAAATGCGGAAACAAAAGGACTCGGATTGAGGTTGACTAGAGAGCACTGAACTTAAAGAGATCCCAGAGAAATCGAAAAAGATTAGGTTTCAGTGGAAAGATTTTTGGCGGGAAAGTCGTATTTTCGAAATTGCGTTAGGTAACCACTTCATCATATTTTTGCGAGATGTTTGAATCTTGCACTTTCCGCTTTATTTGAATGTGTACTTTTCGACTACTTTGTGAAGTTCCTTGGCTACGAACTGCTACACCTTTACACGCCATTTTGATAAAATATATGATTTTATAAATTTGGATTATCGATTTCTTGTATTATTTCAATCTTCGACTATAGACTGCTTCAATTTTGCATGTAATTTTGATCAATTTCGTGATGCTAGTCGATAAAAAGAGATTGATCTTTCACGATTCAATCAATGACGCATAATTCGCGTTTTATCATTGTTTATCGTGTTTTACACACAAACACGAGCATATTTTGCGTGCCGATATTTTATGACTCACATTCTGTCATTCCATTCACAAAATATTCTGCAAAGTCATACCATTGATCGGCTTATGATGTTTTTTTATTTCCTTTTCTAAAATCCTCAAAAAATGCAAAAAAAAATATCTTTGTCAATGAAATTTTTGATAGTTTTACGTTTCCGTGATTCTTTCCAGGCAACTCTCAAAAATACGTGATCTTCCTTGACCAAACTTGGGTAATCCTCTCAAATTATCGATTTTCTTGGGCTTCCGAATTCAGGTCAGGAATTTGACTCTTTGAGGAACGAGGAGAAATAGAGCTAGATCAATGGAGGGTGTTAGACGGTCAGAGGAAGCGACCTATTCATTCATTCGATCAATGCAAAAGGAGGGGGTCGAACGGAATTGGGAAGGGAGGTGAGAGACTAAAGGATCAGGAGAAGGAGAAAGATAGAGAAAGGGGGACATAGTGTTGGATTAGTGGAGAAGGAAAGAGACCTTTCTCAGTACCAGCGCTCGGCCCGCGCGCTGTTTTTACCCTAAAGAGGGATAGAGAAGGGAGACGAGAGATAGAAGAAAAGTAAGAGGCGAAAAAAGGGAAAGAGAAATCGTGCGCAGGGATAGAACGCTACCAGCAGCCTTTGAGGTCTCTCTTTCTGTAAACCTCACTGTTCCCTTACCTATTTTCCCTTTCTCCATCTTTTCCCTGTAAAAATAGTACTATTTCTTTTTTTTGCTTCTTTCTGCCTCTAAAAATCTAGCGCTATTTCCTTTTACCCAAATACTCGGACATCAAGTAACCACAGGCGCTGTGCGAGTGTGAAGAATGAAGAGAGAGAGGAGAAACATCCCCTTTCTTTCACTTTCCTCTATAATAATGAGTTTGTTTGGGTGCTGGCTTGGGGCTTGTTCGGCTAAGGCCAGGTTAGGTTACTCTAGAAAAGAATGAAGTCAGGTCAGAAAAAGCTAGCGTATGGATTGAAAATAGCGTATTTTAGAGGTCAGACTTATTTATTATAAAGTAGTTTTTATGCTATCTCTATGATATTTTTAAACAAATTTTTGAAGCTCATTTCATTTTCTTCTAGCTAAGAATCATATCGCTAGCGTTTATTAATCACCTTTCATTATCATGATCCTCTTCTCTCAATTTCTCGTGAAATATTCTCTTCGACAATAAAACTTTGTAAAATTTCAATCTCACGAATTTTCCAAAGTCGTTTCTATCCGCTCTCATCCTCTCTTGAGGGCTGATTTCATAATCATGGGGCTTTATAGCCAAGTCGAGGGGCTTATTCATCACATTCCTTTCATTTGATGCTGCTTCCCAAATATTTCATCCCTCCATTCTTGGATTCTCTGCAAATGTCCATATTTTATATTTTAGTCATGACATATCGTCTCGAATCATGGCTGGTCACTTCTCATGAATTGATTCAAAAATTCGCTGTTTCCGAAAATGGAGATAATCACTAAAAACGTTTAAATATTGTGAGCAGATTACGGTTATCATCGTGTCGAACAAACTCTACTTTATCTGGCCATTTTTAACATTCAAATTTGAATTTTGATAATCATGTCTATTGTTTTCAAAATCAGACCCCTATCTGATTCTGATTCATGCCTTGTGAAGCGTTCCCCATTTTCCAATTGTCTCTTTCTCTCGCTCTCTCATTTCTAAACTCCATCTCACTTTTCGCTGGTCCATTCCCCTATTTAGCCTTTTCATTCCATCGCCCACCGATTTTTGAATCATATATTTGGCGTGCCGTATTTCAGACGTTTTTAACTTTGTCTCTTTTCGCCTCTCAAAATCCAATACTATTTTCATCATTTCAGAAAACATTTTGTCAAGGCGCAACAGAAAATTGACGAAGTGGTTGAATCCATCCTGAATTGAACACCGACATGAGTGACCTGCAGTATTTGCAGGTATGAATTTTATCATTTAGAAGGGTTACAAGATATCTCTTTACATGCCAGAAGATAGGAGGATAAAACCACCTGGGATATAAAAAATCTTTAAAAATATCTTATGTGTTAAAGGGGATAGTAATTGAAAACGGATTTTATAATTTCTAGAAATTCAGGTTCAAAGGGCCGCGCTCGCGGACCCGGCGAGGATGGCCGAGTGGGCGTCGAAGAAGCTCTGCTACGTGCCCGACCCCAACGAGGGCTTCCTGCTCGGATCTATCAAGTAGGTTGATTTTTGTCAAAAATCGAAAATTTCTATCTGCAAAAAATTAGTATTTTTAGATTCAAAAAATTTCTGTGAGGATGGAAAAAATTTCAGGAAAGAAACGAACGATGAGGTCCTTGTCGAACTACTGGATTCTGGAAAACAAGTCAAATTGAGTAAGGACGATGTCCAGAAAGCGAATCCACCGAAATTCGACAAAGTCGAAGACATGTCAGAACTCACTTATCTGAACGAGGCCTCGGTTTTGCATAACCTGAAGGAGCGTTACTATAGCAGTCTGATTTACGTAAGTCTAGGATTTTCAATATATCGATAATTAGAATGGAAAAGTCTTCGATTACGCTCACCATATTCTGCATTAACATGAGCCTCATTCTATATCGAGACCAAAATGCTGCCGATAATCATATATCTGAAAAAAAAAATCATGGAAATTGTTTGAAGAAAACATCTTATCTTAAAACTAAGAAGTAAAGGTGGGTTTTAAAAATAATTTTCAGACCTATTCCGGTCTGTTCTGCGTAGTGATCAATCCGTACAAGAAGTTGCCGATTTACTCTGAATCCTTGATCGAGGAATTCAAGGGGAAAAAGCGACACGAAATGCCTCCGCATATTTTCGCGATTGCCGATACCGCTTACAGGTCGATGTTGCAG
This sequence comes from Diploscapter coronatus, assembly GCA_964036155.1. NCBI lineage: Eukaryota > Metazoa > Nematoda > Chromadorea > Rhabditida > Rhabditidae > Diploscapter > Diploscapter coronatus. The sequence goes on along the minus strand of OZ038422.1, from coordinate 47,727,953 downwards.
GGTAGGATTTAGATTTTTTAAGCTTTAAGAAATTCTTTAAGTCAGAAAAGAGGAATGAATATTCTTGAAAACGATTCAAGAAAGTTTTTGTTAAAGTAATGCTAATAATGGTTTAGCCGAGTATTTGTATGTGTCTATTAAAAAACTAAACTCGATAAATTAAATGAAACCTAAAGTCGTCTAATTTTCAGAGCGCGAGGACCAATCGATCCTCTGTACTGGAGAGTCTGGAGCTGGAAAAACCGAAAACACAAAGAAAGTCATCCAGTATTTGGCGCATGTTGCAGGAGCCTCCAGATCCAAAGTTTCTTCGACTAATCTGTCTCCTATGAAGGTAGTTTTATCTTTCTTTTCTAAATTATACCTTTCTTAATCTTTTAAAAATACAAAACAAATTTAAATATTTTATTATCTCTAAAAATATGCACTTTAGCCGGACGCTTACCGAAATACCATCGTAAGTAAAACATTGATGTTGTCAAAAATAGACATATCTGTGAGCCAAAATAGAGGTTTATGTTATCAACCCACTATTGCAAAATGTAACGTCTTACCACTGAACCATTCAACCATCTAGTTTATGTTCAAAGTCCCAAGTTATCCATGCTTAAAATTAGTAAAACACAAAATCGAAGCTTCATAGGTGATAGCACAAGTATTGTCAATTATTGTGCTAATTTAATGTGCTGAATATGATTGGGAAAAATTGTGTCGCTAGGTGGAGTCGAACCTTGTATTCTAAACAGATAGGAAACTTGCCGTTGAACTAACTTTTTTAGGGTGAGCTCGAACAACAACTCCTACAGGCAAATCCGATCTTGGAAGCGTTCGGAAACTCGAAGACGGTTAAAAACGACAACTCTTCTCGATTCGTAAGTGTTTTTTTATCTAATAGGAACTCGAAAATCTTCTGAAATTATCATCAAAATATTTGATATAAAGTTCAAGAGTTTTGAAGCATATATTATCCCATATCGTTTCTGAAAATTTTGAAGATACCAAAATTTATGATTTTATACTAGAGGCTATATCCATCAAACCAATGAAATAATAAAATTGAAAATTTGGCCTGATTATTTTAAGATCTAATTTTAAAATTTTAGGGAAAATTCATCAAGATCAATTTCGACATGTCTGGCTACATCAGCGGAGCGAACATCGAGCATTATCTCCTGGAGAAGTCTAGGGTCCTTCGCCAAGCCCCTGACGAGAGATCGTTCCATATTTTCTATCAGTTCTTGAGAGGAACCGATAAAGCTGGAAAAGGTGCGGTTTTATTTTTAAAAGTGCTATCTTGTATTTCGGAATTATGAGTTTGGGGAAGCACTTACTCTAAAATATTATTTTATTTATTTGTGATTCTTTTATGATTGGAAAAGTTCCTTTTCTTTCTGTAGGTTTTTTTTTTCTTTTCAATCTTGAAAGATATGAAATTCTCCTACCTAGTGTCATAATTAGTCCTAAGGTTTTTGAAAATTTCATTTTCCCGCAAAATTCAAAAGGCATGACTTGAAGAAAAGCGCATTTTTCTTTGAAATGACGCTAAATTCTCCTTTTCAAATCAATTTCCCCCAAATCGTTTGCGAAATGACGAAAATGAATCAGCAAAAAGTGTCAAAATCTTGCATTTATCAAAAGCCTTTTTATTTCTCAATAGAAAATTTAAACAATTTCTGCCTTTGTCTTAAGAATTCTTTTGAAAGTGACAAATTTCTAAAAGAAATTTATTTTATTTTGGAAGCTTTGAAGAAATGTATAAATATCGAGTATTCCAATATATCCGACATATCGAGATAACGAAATAATGTGAGATAAGAAAATGCAATCTCTAAATGGAATGGATATAGAAAGGATATATAAGGGCAGATATGTTAGAGATAAGGGGTTAATGAGAAAGAGAAAGAAAGAAAGAGAATAGAGATAGAGGAAAAGAAATAGACACAAGATGGACAGAATAGATTATCTTCTTCTCCTTATATTCTGAATATCTGAATATCAAGATCACTACTTTTCCATTATTAGATAAAATGCAGAAAATATAAGATTTAGAAGGGAACAGAATTGGAAATTTCATTTCATGCAAAAGTTAAAATCTAACACCATCCTTGAAGTGCAAAAGTTTTGAATATAAGAAATAATTTTCAGACTCGTACTTGCTCGACCCTATCGACAAGTACCGTTTCCTGGTGAATGGTGGCTTGACTCTGCCGAATGTGGACGACGCAACAGAGTTCACGAACACCTTGAATTCGATGAAGATCATGGGCTTTGCTGACGAAGAGATTCATGGTATTTTTATCGATTTAAAAAATAACCTGCTCGTTTGCAATGGGCATTAAAGTAGAATTGAGTGAAATTTATGGACGATATTTTTAAACTTATTGAATATCTAAATGAAGCTCCTGTGGTATTGATAAACGTATTTTTGGTATTAGCTGAGGAGTTTGAGGGCTTAATTGAATTTTGGCCTACGAATGCTAAAACTTATTGCCAATAGTCACAGAATACCTATTCTCTATTCTTTTGAGTCTTCCATTTTAGCCATCCTTCGAGTGGTCTCCGCCACTCTGCTCCTGGGCAACGTCGAGTTTCAACAGGAACGAAACTCCGACCAGGCTATGCTGCCGGATGATAGAGTTATTCAGGTATCTGCACCATTATTTTACCTAAAAAGCCATGATTAAATTGAATCTTGGATTTCTCAATTTCGTATTGAATTTCTTGGTTGAAAAACTCATTCCTTGTAGTTACTTTCTCGATATACTCCAAGATTTTGAAAATGCCATTTTTCATCATTTTTTTTTCAGAAAGCCTGCCACCTGCTTGGTTTGCAAGTTATTGAGCTTACCAAGGCTTTCCTCCGACCTCGGATCAAAGTTGGAAGGGAATTCGTGAATAAAGCCCAGTCCAAGGAGCAAGCCGAGTTCGCAGTGGAAGCCATCGCGAAAGCCAACTATGAAAGGATGTTCAAATGGCTGGTGCAGAGAATCAACAAGTCGCTCGATAAGACCAGGAGGCAGGGAGCGTCGTTCATTGGAATTCTGGATATTGCTGGGTGAACTCTTTTTTAAATCGATGAACTAAATGATCATTTTTCATATTATGCTCTATAGTGTTACATCAATATTCAACCTTATTCTTGAATTTCTCTTCAATGTTTTCTTGAGATATGCCTAACTTTTACAAGTTTGAAATTTTCAGTTTTGAAATCTTCGAGTTGAACTCGTTTGAACAGCTCTGCATCAACTACACCAACGAGAAACTCCAGCAGCTGTTCAATAACACTATGTTCATTCTCGAACAAGAGGAATACCAGAAGGAAGGCATCCAATGGGACTTCATCGATTTCGGTCTCGACCTCCAACCCACCATCGATCTGATCGAGAAACCGATGGGAGTTCTCGCTCTCCTCGATGAAGAGTGCCTCTTCCCGAAAGCCACCGACAAGACCTTCGTGGACAAACTACAGAAGACCCACAACAAGCATCCTAAGTTCATTGTTCCTGACATGAGAGCCAAGAGCGACTTCGCAATCGTCCACTATGCTGGTAGGTTTCAGAAAATTTTACATAAAAATCAAGCAAGAACTCTAACGATATCCTCACTTCTTGTTTCAATAAAAATTTGAAAATTTAGAAATTCCAAATTTATATGATTTCATTAAACTCTTTCCAGGTCGCGTCGACTACCAGGCGCACGAGTGGTTGAACAAGAACATGGATCCTCTGAACGACAACGTCGTCGCTCAAATGCAATCAAGTTCCGACCCGTTCGTCGTGGGAATGTGGAAGGATGCTGAATTCGCCGGCATTTATGCCACTGAAATGAACGACACCGCTTTCGGCATGAGGACCAAACGCGGAATGTTCCGTACTGTCTCTCAGGTACTTCCCTAATAGCTCCTAAAACCCTATCTTGAATCTCTTTTTCACCGAGTTTTCATTAAGATAAATAACATTTTATAGCGTTTTGTATAAAGAAGCTGAGGAAAATTCTTGCTCCACAAAGAATGCCCATCTTCAAAAGTAATTGCAAAAATACTATAATCTACTATACATTTCAGATGCACAAAGAGCAGTTGTCCAAGTTGATGCAGACTTTGAGATGCACCAGCCCTCACTTCGTCCGTTGCATCATTCCCAACCACGAGAAGAAGCCCGGGAAAATCAATTCGAACCTCGTCCTGGAACAGCTCAGATGCAATGGAGTGCTGGAAGGCATCAGAATCTGCAGACAGGGATTCCCCAACAGGTAGAAATACAGTAATATTTCAAATTGCGATATTAAAAAGTTGACCCTCGCTTTGATTGGTAAAATCAGAAAATATCTATTTCAAATGGTAAACTATTTTGATACATATCGTGAATTTTTGCAAGAATAGGCCGATCCCCTAGGCTAGTAATCGAAGAGTTCTTTCAATGGAGCTATCATAGCTTGAAATATTTTTTTTCATTTTAAAGAAAAGGGATTCCTTAGTGCATGACTGAAAACGTCTAAATGTCCCACATCACATTTCAGAAATTGAAACATAGCCATTGATAAGATTCTCTTTGCAGAGTTCCATTCCAAGAGTTCCGTCACCGATACGAGATTTTGTGCCCGGACGTGATCCCGAAGAACTTCATCGACGGCAAGGAGTCTGTTCGGATGATGATCAACTACCTAGAGATCGACCCGAATCTGTACCGAATCGGACAGTCCAAGGTGTTCTTCCGGACTGGCGTGCTCGCTCATTTGGAGGAGGAGAGGTAGGAAAATATTTCTACTGAATTTTAACATAATTTAAAAATGGCATATGAAGTTAGCTGACATTTTAACTATGCATATGTAATTACTTTCTTAGGAGAGAACACTGTTTTATTTATGTCTGAGTTAAAATCTTATTTTCAGGGACTTCAAACTCACCAATCTGATTGTCGCGTTCCAAGCCCAGTGCAGAGGAACGTTGGCTAGACGTCTCTACAACAAGAGGGTGCGTAAAATAGTTAAATGATATTGTTGGTTAGAAACATGTTCGAACTCATGTTTTATTTATAGATGATTATGAATTCAAAAATGTTTAATTTATTCTAAAATCGAATTTTCAGATGCAACAATCTAACGCGATTCGAGTCATCCAAAGGAACGGATTAGCCTATTTGAAGTTGAGGAACTGGCAGTGGTGGAGACTGTTCACAAAGGTAAGGATAAGAAAGACTCGAAATTTGTAGACACCTGAAAAGCCCTTTAACTTTCCAAATCTACTCTCATTTTATTAGTATTTTCATGAAATTAAAAAAAAAAAATGTATTACCTAACAAACTCTAAATTTCAGGTCAAACCTCTGCTCCAAGTGACCCGCACCGACGACTTGATTCATGAGAAGGAGAAAGAGTTGTCGGTCACCAAGGAAAGACTCATGAAGATCGAGGCCGAATGGAGTGAGAACAGCAAAAAACTCGAGCAGGTGAAGATTACTCGCATTTTTATTTTTGGGATGAAATAAGGAAGTTCAACTTTTGAGCAGATATTGGTATTTTAAAAGAGTAGTATTTAAGTTTTGAACAAATTTGATTTTTACGGTAAGTTCAGCGATTTTCTTACACTTCAAGCAATTATTTGACTATAATTCCAAGTTGACTACGTTTTAAAAAAATAAATAAAATCCTATCATTTATAATAAGTCCTAAGGCTTTCTCCCTATTGCAATCTTCGTCTAGTACATTGAACCGTAACTTTCTGCGTTTATAGAAATAGATCATTGTGATATTTTTTAGACATTTCTTCCTCAAGAAATCATTTATTTTGTGCATTGTGAATTGGTGCCCGATAACTTATTCTATACAAAATGAATCAATACCCCTAAAATTCCTTGAAAGTTTCCTATACGTCGGCTTTCCCTTTGAAATTCTAAACAATACCATCATCTCTACCGTTGAAATTCGAAGCATTACTCATCTCTGTTTCAAACCATAGAAGGCCCCTTACCTTGATTTCTTAAATTGTTTTTATCTCCTATTTCAATATCATTCTGCCTGAAATTTCCAAGTTCTAATATTTCTAGAGCTCGGGAAAGTTTCTGATTGCTGTAGCTCGAATTTTCTCCTATTTCAGTCTCATTTCTACTTGAAATTCTAGAATTTTCCCCTGGATTACCGTAACTCTAAACTCGGAAATGCGGAGTAACTCGCTTATGTCGTCATCGAGCTCCCAGCATCATTCTCGATACCTATCGAGGTCCGGCTCAGCCCAAACAGGGACCGGATCCGCTCTGAGCTCCCCGATTGGTAGACCCATTGCCCTACCAATTAATTCTTCGCCGATTTCCGCACGGATCGCGGAACTGACGAGAAAAAGTTCGGGAGATTCTAATTTAACCGGCATTTCGGAGAGCAGCGCGAGAAGTTCCGGAACTACATTCAGAACTTTCCAGGTATAAATTTAACTGAGGAGTTGTGAAAACCTCACATTTTTTTTTTCAATTTCACCCTCAACTTTAATTTCATTGAACCTTCTTTCAATTTGAAGTTGAAGTTGAAATCCAACTCCGAAGTTAAACGTCACTTTCAGCGTACAGCTAGAAGAGAGTCATCTTCTGAAGTCTCTATGGATGGAGGGAAATCCATCAAATCTTTTATGGCTCATAATCTCGGGGAGCGTCATTCTTCCATCGAAAGTGGTCGAGAGCAGGATCGATTTTCCACATTACACGAGGAAAACGAGGGCTCTGAAGAAGAGTCTGGTGTGATCAAATCTCCGTACCAAGAATCCGAGCCCCACGAGCAGTACGGGCAGAACCTCGAAGAGGAAAACGAAAGGGACGAAAAAGTATCCTATACGATTGAAGAGCCTGATGATCAGGATCAAATCTCCGTATTTGGGGAGCAACTTGTTCCCTACAGTAATCAGTCCGGGGAACTAATGGAGTCTAGCGAAATTGCCAGCCAAAGTGGTCACATAGTGGCGTCAAGGGTCATCAGAAGGACTGTCGTTAGAAAAGTAGGGCATAAAATGTGTCGGTTTCGGGAAATAAATAAGGCTATGACTATGAAATAGAGTCATTCGTGCGTGCGTGTGTGTGTGTGTGTGTTCATAGGTGCTTCATCAAAATATTTGCTCAAAAGTTGAATACGTTCCAAAATATTGAACAAACCCTAGACTTTGAAAAAATAAATGTTCAGAAGTTGGAATCATGAAAAATAAAATCAAAATTACCGTTATTTTCAAAATTCAGGTGATGACCGAGCGCAACGTGCTCCAAAATCAGCTTCAAGTCGAAGCTGAAAACGTCGCTGAATTGGAGGAAGTCAGAAGTCGCCTGCAGAAGAGGGTATAATAAAAAACAAAAACGAAAACAAAATTAATAAATTCCAGGCTGAAGAGCTCGAGTACCACAACAAGGAGTGCATGGACCGGCTCACTGAGCAGGAACAGACTCTCGAAGTTCTTCAAGACGAAAGGAAGAAACAGCAGGAGACGGTTCGCGATCTTGAAGAACAGCTCGAACACGAAGAGCAAGCTAGACAGAAACTTCTACTTGACAAGACGAATGCCGACAACAAGAACAAAGCGCTAGAGGCTAAAATCGTCGAGCTTCAGGTGAGATTCTATGAAATCTGTTTAGGTAAATCTATTGAACTCGATAACACAATCAATAAGACTATTGATATCTTTTTTTTAAACTTTTTATGCAAAATTCTGAAACTTAGAATATTTTCAAATAGTTAGATTTTCTGGAAGAAAATTGATCAAAACGTTTCATAATTTGCCTCGGTTTTTTCCTTGACTCATCCAAATTTTCAGGACACCATCGACAAGTTGCTCAAGGAAAAGCGCATTCTCGAGGAGAAGGTCAACACCCTCGTTGCTCAACTCGCTGAGTACGAAGAGAAAACGAAACATGGAACGAAGGTGAAGGGCAAGCTTGAGCAGCAACTTCACGAGTACGAACAAGACCTGCAAAGGGAGCGACAACAGAGGGCCGAGGTCGAAGGCCAGAAGAGGAAACTGCTCGCTGATTTGGAGGACAGCAAGGATTTGCTCGAGGAGAAACGATCCAAAGTCGAGGAATTGACGGCTCAGTTGATGAAGCGAGAGGAAGAACTTGCACATCAAGTAAACTTATTGTTATCTCGAATAATCGATAGAAGCTTTAGTAGTTTTATTCCAAATCGATAGGGAGATTTATTAAAACTGAAATAATCAAATTTCAGCTGACCAAAACCGATGAAGATGCCGCTAATACGGCTCTGCTTCAACGACAAATCCGTGATATGCAGTCTACGATCGATGAACTTCGCGAGGACGTCGAAATCGAGAAGACCAACCGAAACAAGGCTGAATCCATGCGACGGTAGGCTTACACAACTTGTTATCGTTTCGATTCATTCGAACGAAATCTGATGGAGGATCCAGGAAATCGCTATAAACAAAAGACAAAATTTAGCCTGCACTATTTTGAAACTTGCCACATAAACTAATTTCAGCGAGATTTCGGCTCAACTTGAGAAGATGAAGGGCGACGTTCTGGACAAGACGGATGAATCCACCATGCTTCACGACATCATCGCCAGGAAGGACGAGGAGGTCGCCAGCCTGAAGCGGGACAAGGAGAAGGAAGTCGCTGCTATTGAAGCTCGTTTGGAGGACACGAAAGCCAAACTCGGTCGGCAAGTCGAGGAACTGCATGAGGAGCTAGAGATCCAGCGGAAGAAGGCTTCCCAAATGGACAAGAATCGGGTTCAAGTTGAACAGGAACGCGAGGAAGTTACTCACGAACTCGCAATGCTCCAAGCCTCTAAATTGGAATCCGACAAGAAGAGGAAGCACCAGGAGTCTCAAATTCTCGATTTCCAACAGCAGTTGGCTGATCTGGACGAACACCGTCGTCAAACTCTGGAACAACTTGAGAAGGTCAGAATTTTGTTCTCTTCCAAAAACAGCTCCAAAATTTCTCTTCGAATTTTTAACTGTAATAATTCTTATCGGATTGCTCGTTGAGACCGGCTATTCAACCAATAAATTTACAGACTCGAGAAGAATTGGATCATATTTCCCGATCCCGTGAGCAGGAAGAGGTTCAATTTTCCACGATGACCAGAAAGATCACCGCACTGGAAGATCAAATCGTCGAGCTGACTGAGCAGTTGCAAGAAGAAACTCGCCTGAAGATCGCGAACATCAACCGATGCCGTCAGCTCGAGGAGGAGAAGAATTCGATGCTGGATGAGAGGGACGAGTTGGAGAACATGAAGGTACAGCTGCAGAGGGATCTCCAGAGCAGCCACAACCAGTTGGCCGATGCAAGGAAGAAGGCAGACGAGGGCATCATCATGCAGTTGGACGAGATCAAGAAGAAGGTTGCTATTTTTCCACTTCAAAAATCTTCTTAGAAAACGTGTTTCTCATATCAATCTATCATCTTTCATGAGAAATGCGATGAAAACAATTGTTTGTAGCAAAGTCTGATAAAAAAAAATATATATATACAAATTCTAGTGTTATTTAGAAAAAAAAATCGATAAAATTACAGTACTCCCGCGACATGGAGAACTTCCAACACCAGCTGGAAGAGAAGGATACGGCCATCGAGCGAGCCAACCAGTCTAAGAAGAAGGCTCAGCAGGACAACGAGGACTTGAACATCGAGTTGGAGAATCTCCGAGCCTCGAATCGGGAGCTCGAAAAGAGACAAAAGAAATTCGACCAACTTCTGGCTGAGGAGAGAGCTAATGTTCAGAAGGTTAGAATACTTTTTATCAAATATGCATCAGAGCATTTCCACTTTCACAACATGTTTCTTTTCTACCAATTCTGAATGAGAAAGAGAGACTAATTGTAAGGGGCAATAAGACGAATAAAAATCTAGAAAGTCCAAATTTGCAGGCCCTGCATGAGCGCGACTCTCATGCGCAGGAGTCTCGGGACAGAGAGACGAGAATTCTCTCGCTGATGAATGAATTGGAGACCCTCAAGGCCGACTTCGAGCAGGCCGACAGACAGCGACGACAGCAGCAGCAGGAACTCAATGATTTGGTACGGTTTTATAAGGTTTAGTTAAATCTCAAGATCATTAGTGAATGGTGCTAATTTTGGCTTTCATGAATAATTCACTTCTTGAAACCTACATTTTTTCGCAAAAAATTGGCAATATATTGTCGTTCTTGTAGGACGAGTTTCGTCGAATTTCATATTCATCGCTGATGTAGCAAAAATTGAATATACTTCTGAATGATTCGTCTAAAAATTCAATGGTTCAAACTTCAGATCAGCTCCAAAGACGACGCTGGCAAGAACGCTCACGAGCAGGAGAGGGCCAAAAGGCTTCTGGAACAGGTATAGAAAACTGCTGAAAAATCAAGATTGAAGAAAAATCCAGGAGCTTCTCGAAATGAAAGCGCAAATGGAAGAACTTGAAGACCATCTCCAGCTGGCTGAGGACGCCCGGCTCAGACTCGAAGTCAACATTCAGGCCATGAAGGCTGATAATGAACGGGCGCTGAACAACAAGGATTTGGTAAGGAAAATCGCATATTTCAGGGCAATAAATGATAAGCACTCGGCCTTGTTCATTAGCGAAGACTTGTTGCCTGCGGAACTTTGCAGCTTCCGACTATTTTTAACGGAAGTAGACGGGACGAAGGATCCCTGCTATTTCCTCCAATACCCTAGTACGATGTTAGACACCCTTTTATTGTCATCTTCTGGCACCCCGCTTTTTCACACGATATAAAATATATTATCTCGCCCCTATGCATCAATAGGCGAAAGAGATTTTCCCGCTTCCAGAAAAAGAAAGCAGGCAAAAGAGAGAAGGAAAGCAAGCAGGATGCCACGCAGTCTGGAATACCTCTTCGCAATACATATGTTTTGCAGCAAAGGAGGCGCGACAAGTCTTTGTTAATGAACAGGATCGTGCGATAAAAGTAGGAGAGACGGAATTTTTAGGGCCAAACTATAAGTTTTTAGTGCGAAAATCGATAGGTTTAGGGTGGAATATGTGTATCGTAAACTAGAGTAGATGTTTTTGATCACATTTACAGCCTCTAACGAAATATCGATGGTTATACCGGGTGTTTCAAGTTTATCTTCCCAATTTACTTTTTGAATAACTTTTTTATTTTCATCCAAATTGAGTACGGTTTTTGCATGGTACTCTCCTTACGTAATGGTTTTGTTTGGTACAACTCTTGAGTCGAAACCAATTACCCATACTCATAAAACCACCTGTCTTTTGAAGGCTAATTTTTGACAATAAATCGAGTTCTGAGCGTAAGACTGGGCCATTTAACTGCGCTTTACCACTCAGATTATCACATTTTGGTAAAATTTCAGATAAAGGTGTTTGGTATCTTACCAAACTTGATACCAAATATATTCTGGCATGTTTGACTATCATACGAAGCGAACTGCATCAAAAATGGTCTAGTCCTACGCTCACAGGGCTCAATTCATTGTCAAAAATTAGCCTTCAAAAGACAGGTGGTTTCATGGGTATGGGTAATTGATTTCGACTCGAAAGTTGTACCAGACAACTATAAAATAAGAAGAGTACCATGCAAAAGATCGTGCTCAATTTGGATGAAAAATAAAAGTTATTCAAAAAGTAAAATAGGGAGATAAACTTGAAACACCCGGTACGTTTCAAGATAGGGCATGTTTAGGCTAGAAAGGTCAACAGAAAGCGATTTTCCCTGCTCAAAACTACACTAAATTCAGGTCCCTGGAAAGTACGATTTTTCCCAAAAAATCGACCTTTTCTAGCTAGATGTTTCGTCGTAAAGCTTCCATAAAAGAACGTTTCCTCGTTTTCCGAACTGAGAGAACGAAAACGCTCTGCGTGTCGACCCCTTTTCCCTCTCGCCTCTCACACCGACTCACTATTTGCGCCTTTTCGTCTCGTCAGACCGCACAGTATTTCTCCCCATTTCACAAGGCCTCCAGCCCCTGTCTTCCCCAGGCGAAAGGAAGCGAACAAACAGCGCGGCCGAGGCAAGGCACCATTGGCGCAATGGATAGCGCGTTTGACTTCTAAGCCACCCGCTTAGCATGGCCATCAAAAGGTTGGCGGTTCGACCCCGCCATGGTGCTACCCACTTTTTGCCAAAAATACCCTGGCCTTGCCTCGGGCCACCGACATACTGTTACTCTTGTAACACTTTTGGTCCATCCTGGGAGTCGGGAGAGGCGATTTTTGCAAACATTTGGACCGCTAAAGTGGCTGAACGCACACTAAAAGCGCTAGTGTTTTGTGTCAGCCCCGAGGCATGCCCTGAGCTATCGGTTCCATCAAAGGTTCAAAAGGGTAGACGTCTGACAATGTTTCTACTCTCTTTCACTATCAAAAATATCCATTTTTCATAAAAAAAGTTTTTTTTTTTAAATTATAGCAAGTGGTCGCACGACCTGCAGCAATGCTAATCAGAAGTTCGAGTTCCACACTTGTTGCCATGCGATTTTTTTTAAAAACGAGCCTTTAAAATACACTTCCAACGCTCCAAAGTTCATGCTAAACATAAGAGAAGAGCTCATACTTCGCATGAGTTGAACATAAGTTTAGCATCAACTTTTAGCAAAAAATACCACCACAGAACTTGCATGATGACACAGGTTTAGAACGGATGAGATACGCAGTCGTGCAGTTGTAGCAATGAATGAGTTTTCGAAATCAAAGCCCCGTTCTTCGAATACCTCATTCTAGTATTTTATCGCCATTCAAAAACGAATGACATTTACACCATGCTCTAAAAGACACAACCTTTAATTTTCAGGAGAACGAAGACAAGCGCCGCTCGATGATCAAACAGATTCGCGACCTGGAGACGGAACTCGAGAATGAGAGACGCGGAAAGTCGGCGAGTGTCAACGCAAAGAAGAAGGTCGAGGCACAGATCGCTGAACTTGAACAACAATTGGAGGTCTCGAATCGACTGAAGGTGGGAAGGAAGACATTACCCAGCATTCCTAATATCAGTTCTGTAACCGATGGTAGCCGGTCGGTAGTGATTTTTTTAGAAAAAAAAAACTAATCGGCACTGACTGGTTTTGCTTTGTATTGTCGGCTGGTATCGATTGGTTTTCTCATGAATTACTACCAATCGGCTAGCGACCGGTATTGGGAATGCTGAATACTGCAATTATCGCAATCCCAAAAATGAAAGAAAATAGTGTTGTAACTAAAAATTCCAGGACGAGTACAACAAGCAGCTGAAGAAGAACCAGCAAATCATCAAGGACTACCAGCACGAGTGCGAAGAGTCGAGACAGGCGAAGGAAGACATCGCCGCTCAACTTCGCGAGGCTGACAGACGTCTCCGTGCCGCTGAAAACGAAAGAGAACAACTGAGAGAAGCCGTCGAGAACCTTCAGAACATCAGACGTCAACTTGAAGCGGAGAAGGACGAGCTTGAAGAGCGTGCTGGAAAGGTGATTTTAATAGGTTTCCGGAAATTGGAACAAATTTTGAAATGAATCGCAAATAATTCACATCTTCGCTACGTTTGACACTATCGTAAAATCAAATATCTTCTGAATTTTTTTTTTTAATTCTGACATCAATAATTTCAGGGTGGAGGAATCAGCTCCGAAGAGAAACGCCGTCTCGAGGCTAAGATCGCCCAACTTGAGGAAGAACTTGAAGAAGAACAATCCAACTCCGAAGTTGCCATGGACAAGATGAGAAAAGCGCAGATGCAGGTGGGAGTCATTTCCCTCTAAACCCCGAAAACAATTGAAATTTTAGGTTGAACAGCTGACCACTGACCTCTCTGGGGAAAGATCACTGACCCAAAAACTCGACGGAGAAAAGCAGAGTCTGGAAAGACAGAATCGTGAACTGAAGGTAGTGTTAATTAGTCGACTATTGTAGGCGCGCGGCGGAAGAATTGTTCGTATGTGAGTATGCAAGTTGCCGTCAATTTGCGCGGAGCCAACGATCTCCTCCTTCGATCTATGCATGCATTGGTGTCGAGCAAATTGACGTTTACTTGCACATTTGGCATGCTAACAATAGTTCTTTCGCCACGCGCCTACAGTAAAAAATCTTAAAGTTTTGAATATATTGCAATGGGTTAAAAGTACTCCTTCCTTTCAAGCTTCTTTCTTCATATCTTGTGTCATTAATTGTTCAGTAGATTGAAATTTACGATTTTTTGTTTGAGGCCAAGATCACCGAGATGGAGTCGTCTTCTCAAGCCAGAGCTCGAGCCCAAGTCGCTGCCTTGGAAGCCAAGATTCACTACTTGGAAGAGCAGAATCAACAAGAGTCGCAGGAGAGACTGAACGCTAACAGACAGTACAGGTAGGAGTGAGATAAATTGATTAGTTTTGAATTTTGACCTAATTTAGTTATTATTGAATTTTGTCTGCCATATACAATAAAACAACTCTTACTAAATTCATCAGTAGAAAGAAAATCCTGAAACATCGAATTTTCAGACGCATCGAAAAACGGCTTCTGGATACTCTTCAGCAGCTGGAAGACGAGAAGCGCAATTCTGAACAATCAAAGGAAATCGTAAGTTTCTTAAAAAGTACTTCGATTATTTTATACAATTTCGATAAAAACGTAGAATCATAGATCCACGATTATCTTAACCTAAATTCTACTTTAGTTAAACCCATTTAAATTAATACGGTAAATCTAAAAATCTAATTGTTTCAGTCTGAAAAGTCGAATCTGAAGCAGCGCACTCTGCGCCGCCAGCTGGATGACGCTGAAGAGGAGTTGGCCAGGGAAAGGACCAAAGTCCGCAATCTGCAACGGGAAATCGATGATCTGTTGGAGGCCAATGACACATTGTCAAGGGAGAACAATACGCTGAGGTAGAAAATACGTTCTAGAATATTGAGGGAAATTTTATTATGTTAATAGAAAAGCATTAGAAGCCTGAAGTGATCGCTGAAAATACTTTCATCTTAGAGGGTTTTTGCATCATGTTTTGAAAGAGAGTAAAGTTGATATAATAGGTTTTTAATGTTGATTGGCGGTGTACAGGCTGATTTTATATCATAACAAGAAATAGTAATCTCTGACTAGTCCAAATTTGATAAGTTTCAAAAATCTCATAGTCCAAAAATTGCTAGTATAAAATAGTGGGCTGATTATTTGACTGAGTTTGATAAAGTATAACTGAATTTTAAAAAAGTATATTGAAAAATTTGTTTTACAGAGGCGGCGCTGCTAGACGCCGTAATGACAATATCCGCTTACGCACTCCCTACCAACAATACCCTGGCTCGACGGATAACATCGCCACTCGCGACGAGGAACAAGAGAGCACAGGTTCAACCAACGGTACTTAGATAGTTCTTTTTGTAAAAGCTAAAACCAATCATCTATAAACGACTCAGCTATCTACCCAATTTATTCATTTTCTTAGCTTCGAGAAAACTATCGAGAGCTTCGGTTCTCTCGAAAGGATCGAAAAACGATTACCTTAGCATAATAGAAGATGAGGACGGTGGTGGGTGTAACTTCTAACACGACTATTCTTCTTACTTATCTTAGGGCGCGCTTTTATTATATTAGAATTTAGTGCTTAAATGTTTGCTTTGTTATGGGTTCAAATAGTTAGAATGTTTACATTTTTGTATTAGTTTATTTTCGACAAAAATTAGCTTAATTTAGATATTTCAGCGTCGGGATCCGACCGTGTTGACTCTTCAATTGCGTGAACAACTTGCAATCGCTCGACTACTTGATCGTTAGGAAATAATATTAATATCGATTGATATTCAAATTCGCATATTTATACCATATTTTTACAGCTTTTTTGCCTCATTTCGCCATCGTTCTCGCCGATTTTCACTGATTTTCTCTTCAAATGTTTTAGTCTAAATTTAAAATTATAAGTGGACCAACACGTTTTGCTTAGGCTAAAATTGTCTAATTTTCGCAAAAATCTGGGGTTCATTTGAAAATTCTAGAAATTATTTTGATACGTGACGTTATTTGGTAAAAGATGAGTAGCGCGCTACATTGTCAGAATAATGTCGCGTGTCGCCGTCCTGATACATTCTTTTGCGGGCTTCGCCTTGGTGCAACTATTTAAGATTTTTCTTCTTGTTAAAACATCGATTTATCAAACTCTTTATCAATATAATGCTCATGTTTGCTTGATATATTATAGCAATTCCGCCTTAAGATTGATGTTATGTCAATGATTTTCAGAGGTGTTATATTTTACTACTACGAGTGCTTTTTAATTAATTTATGACCTTAGAGAAAAGTACTCGTAGCTTACAAATTTTCATCAACATTCCCGAAATATCCTTATTATCGTTCACTTATATTCGGTTTTCTTATTTGCAACAATTTGAGGAGTTTGTTAATCTTCGCTGCCTTCACACTTATCAAATGTTCATTCAGAGACTTTATCAAACACTATCACTTCCGTGCTCGTTTATATGAAACTATCCTGAGTTGTCTTATATTTAAATAAAGTTTATTCGCTTTTACAATTTACTTCAAAGTAAACATGATTACCCGAATAGATCTGTTAGAACGTTTTGCACATAAGATAATGGGGTGGCCTTCTTGCATTTTGACCAATCCACGTACCGGATGTTAGAGTTACTGAAAGATTGTCTTTTGATTATATATTCTATCACCCGATTACGATTCGTTTATGAGGTATATACCAAGTTGGGGGATATTTTAGAGTCATATTTGAAAATTAGGCCAATAATGGTTGAATGCTTTGATAAATTACTCATTCTGCATAAATGTCGCAATTGCTATCTAACAAATAGATTTCAAAGCTATGAACTGTCTCAAAGCATATTTTTCGCATAACTTATTAAAACGGCTTGTTGGTGCATCTGACTGATTATCATTAATTTGTTTTAAAGTCCAAATGTTCTGAAGCCTACCCCGTAACATCGCTGATCAGCCCAGCTGACTCCAACTTATTCTCCATTTCATCCTTGTAATGTTTGTAGAAATGCCGGATATCCCTGGCCAATCCGATAATTGGGTATCTGGCCCAATTCGACAACACCAAGTATTCGTATTGACCTGTCCTACGATTTCGAGGACCCATGATCACTATCTGGTCTGAAAACTGATAAATTATATATCGAGGTAGAGCAGTTATGATGTCAAGTTAAGCTAATGTGAAAACAAATATTTAACTCACAAGGGCACGGATCATCTTGAATGTAGATGTAAGTCTTGTCCTTGTGTATAATGCCATAGCCAAAACCGACCTAGAATTTCTATAGCTAGATCTTTTTTTTTTTTACTAATTGTACTTTTTCCCCAGAATCTTCACCGTTAGGTCGGAATTTCTCTTGGACCGTCAATCCGTACGATTTCTCTATGTCAGCTTTAACTTGAAACTCGGTAGTGGGGCAATATCGGTTAGAAGCTGATGGGGTATCTAGTACCTAAATTTTTCGAAATTTCTCTACGAAAAATGCACTTTTAGTCTAGCATTGGTGTGTTCCACCCGTATGATCGATAATCAATCAATCAATCACACTATCTTACTAACCCACATGTACCGTCCCTCCAGGGCCTTTACATCAACTTTGGGACTTGGTAGCATACCCGCCAAGTAATCCTGAACGCCCGGAATATTCCTCAGTATATTTTGGAAGAATGACGGTGATCTGTAAACACAACTAATTTCACGAAATCAGCCCATTTTTACCTGTCTCGAATCAACGGCGACCCTTTCGGAAGGCATGCTCCAGCACCCGGTAAGTTTCCTGTCATTCCTGGCAGAATAGGAATGCCCTCGATGAAATTCATACCGTCAAATGGCTTTTTTAACCTAAATGTTATTCTCTTAAAGACGTCACTGAAAAAACCTACTCACTTACTCTCCAGGTTATGCTTAGGGTCTTTCTGGACGGTTCGAAGGTAGTTGATCAGACCCATCGATTGGCTAAATGGCAGATGCTTAACTTTCATTTTTGCCAAATTTATGGATTATTGAAAATTTTGCGACTTGGCGAAACTCATGTATAGTTATGTGATTGATCGGATAACGCCTTCTATTCTTAACCCTATGTCTCAAGTTACGCATTTTCCGAGTCAGTAAAATTACGAACCTAGCCAGATCGCTGAATATCGGTCGGTTGACGGTTCCGCTGTCACCCGTAGACAGTCCAAAAATCTCGAGCAATTGGGCATTTATTTTCAATACCAAAATTGAGGACAGAATTAGATTTATTGATAGCTTTAGCATGAGTAATCAGCTAATTCAACAACAACAATGGGTAAATCAATTAACCCTTTAATGACTAACGCAAAAAGCGGCGCGACCTTGTAGGGGACTAGGTGATGAAGAAGTGACGATAAGATAAGGATCTATGAAGGAGGGACATATGATATCCTCCCCATGCCCAAAAGACGAAAAGCTGAATGATATGAAGATAGGTGAAAGTGAAGACTGACTGACATGCCCGTTTTCATGTGATCTGATGAAGAATGGATTCGTAATCCTTCTCGGAATATCGATGTTTTTCCCCTTTTCATATCGTTCAGATCAGATCAAATTAAGCGCAAAACATGGATATCAGTTATGTCAAGTCAAATGTGTGGTGTAATGACTTAATGACTAAGTGATGAGGCAATATAGCCATATAGCCTATGTCATCACGAGAGTGTAAAGAGTTGTTAGATTATTAAGTCTTTATTTTGCTATTATTTCTAAAACAACTTCCTTCACCGGAATAAGTTGGAAAATGAATATTTTTCTATGATACTTTTTGAATCATATATCTAAAGGATATAGATTTCAAGTCAAGCAATTGCTGCACCAAATTTCAGCATTAACAAATTCCAATCCGATTCCATTGTTTAGCGAACAAATTATGTCGGTCAAAATGCTGACATTGAAACTGCGAAATGTGACCATGTTGTGCTCGTTTTTCTATGGTATTAATAACATCGAAACGTGACTTGATACAGTCAATTCAAAGACGAAAGGCTGAAAATTTCAGGAAGAATTGCGGAAAACGATACTTATTTGGACTTTGAACAACTTTGCTGTACTTCCATACTTAACCAAAAGTTAAACTCCAGTGTTCATTTATTGAGGCAACATTTTTCAATTCGCCAAATGAAGCTCTAGACCGATTTGCGATGCATGCTAAAGCATGACCTTGAGGCGTGATCTCAGTACGGCACACATTTCATTTGATTTGAATTCGTTGAATTGATCTGATCCGTTTTTTTTCTCTTTTTAGATTTGTAACTAATCGGACAAATGTTCGTCCAATTTCGTGTTTCCAAGCGATCTGCTGATAGGACATAGCACTGGTTTACGATGGGAAGAGAGAAAACAGGTAAAAAGTCGCCGATCGAAACTTCACGAGAAGTGATAATCAAAGGGCAAATCTGCGCGGTGCGGGCCAAGACTGTACCAATGCAGAATTCAGCGAACAGGACCAAGCCCGTGCTGCCCGACTGTGAGACCTCTCGTCATAGGGCGACGCGTATAAAAGGTACAACTCCCACCGGCCCAAGCAACCATTGCCTCGTTTACAGTAGGTTGTTTGTTTTGATCACTTTCTTTTCTTTGAAAAGTGCTATTTTGCGCGTTTCTAAATTTGGCCAATCTTTTGATTTTCAGATAGACATGATTTCCCGACTTCTTTGCGTTGTTCTCGTCCTGGTTGCCGTACTCGCTGTCACTGATGCTTGGGGATATGGATACGGCTATGGAATGGGTTAGCTTTTCGAAATCCGTACTGATTCTTACCTAATTTTTCAGGCTACGGAATGTCGCCATATATGGGTAAGTTCTTTTTCCACGAATTCATGCATTTGAGGACAACAATGGAAACCACGAGCCCTCACACCATTAGAAACAGTCCAAGAGTTGTTCCTGAATTTCTGGCACTATTTCGCATAGCTTGGAATTGAGATCTTAGTTTCCAGATTGCCCGAATAACAAATTTAAAACAGATTCTCTGTAATATTCGACGATTTCAAGGAAGAGGTCGGACCAGAGGTTTCAATTCGTTTTTGAGGGGATATCTGAGTATTAACTAACTATATTCGATCTGGAGAACACGATTCTGGGGTTTTTTTCCCAGAGTTTTCAAGTTCAGGTACCGGTACCGGTGTCCGGAGATCAAATTTCAAAAGTCAGCCTGACATCCCAAAACCTATACCATATTGTTCAGTTCGACGAGCTGAGTCGATTAGTGCGAACATTTCTCGGATCCGACCTTCTCATCACAAGTTACGGCTAAAAACAGTGCAAAAGTCCCAAAAATACGGGGTCCTCAATAGAAAAGTCAGCTTTTCTCATTTCTTTCTGCATATTACCTCCCAGTTTTTTCACACAATAATTTGTGAGTCCTGCCCATTCTAGTCATATCGAAAAAATCGAAATTGAGATACACCAATTGACCGAAAAACTATCCGAAGTCGGACCGGAGAATTTCGAGTTTTCGAATTTTTGAGTTAGACGCGCAAACCATATATCATTCGATAGAGCTCATCAAACTGAGCAACTTTTGCGAAGGCACCTCCGAAAAATGTTTGCACCACTCGACTCAGCTCGTCGAACTGAACAATTTGATATAGGTTTTGGGGTATAGGAATGACTTTTGAAATTTGACCCCCGGGCTCCGGTACCCGAACCTGGACTTGAAAACTCCGGGAAAAAGCCCCAAAATCATGTTCTCCAGGTCGAATATAGTTAGTTAATACTCAGATACCCCTTCAAAAACGAATTTTAAGTCTCTGGTTCGGGCAGTTTCGAGAATTACGGAGAATCTGTTTTAAGCAGACCTCGGAAGTCATTAAGTAAATCGCTTCAGGTTACGGAGGCTACGGGATGGGTTATGGAATGGGCATGTGGCGCCGACCATTTGGAATGTGGGGCTGGGGCCGAAAATGATCCTGAAATCTCGGATCCTCTAAACTTCGAGCTCAACTTCAATCCAGGACCTTCTCAGCACCTACTTTATTTACTTCGTATCTCATTTTATAGTCAATTTATTGGCTATACACTTCTTCAAGGCAATAATAAAGATTTCATGACTTACAAATTTTGTTTAACCGTTAAAAAATACAATACCTGCAAAGAATATTCTATGCCCTAAACAGTCCTAGGGAAGGCGATCGTTAGAAACCCCTTGCGACCTACCTCCTATCTATTTTCTTAAGAGTTGTGTATCTCTAATCAATCAATAACGTGAACGTTCCAGTTTGCGACCTATCTCGCCATACAAAACCTTCCCTCTGCGACCTACCCTCTATAGACTTTTTCGTCTGACGAAAGTGCTCCCTAGGTCTGGTTCTAAAGTCTATTGCAAGAACAACAATCAGAGACGTGCTATCTTCATAGTCCTAACATTGCTAATGAATTAGACAAATCGCGTCTCGTCACTTTTCGTATTTCCAAAATGGTCATTCAAGGTCAAATGAGAAACATCGAAGAACCAATAGGTAAAATTTGGCCAAAACGGAGAAAATGTGTATTTTCTGTGCTCGACAAGAAATAAATGATAAAGTTGCAAAAAAAATGTAAAAATTGTTTAGCTCGGAAAAGTATACAACTTTTCTTCTATAAAATTCTACAAAAATCGTTTTTCTTTTGTTTTTATCATTTCATCTCACCCTTTCATCGCTCCTAGACACTTGTTTTTATTCTCTCCCTCTCTTCTTTTCTCACGTTATTTCGCTATCGATTTTCTTATTTTCGCCTTTGAATTTTTAATTCCGTCGGTTTCTGCAGTTTTCTCAAATTTTGGGGGAGAATTTGTAAATTTCAGCCTGAAAATGGCTTCTATGCAATATAAGGCGGATGAGAGCAGTGGGATGGTGCTGCTCACGGGAAATTCTCACCCTGAACTGGCCCGGCTCGTTTCTGACCGACTGGGGATCAGACTGGGAGATGCGACGGTCTACAACAAGACGAATCGGGGTAAAACTTGAAATTTTGAAAAATTCTCGAAAAAACACATGGAAGTTCTGAGAATCTAAACAAAATTTCGGAGAAGTTGAATAAATGGCAAGATTCTAGAAACCTCCGTGGATATCAAGCAGTCCGTCCGTGGCAAGCACGTCTTCATCATGCAGAGCGGGTCTAAGTGAGTCGGAATCTCAATTGCAATATCTTTATCATCATCCTCAGGCGAAACTTCGACTAAAAACATTTCTATCAAAATCTATTCGGAATTTTTTGAAACTTATCGAAAGGATCTGACTGATCGATTATTATTTTACTTTCTCAAACCTCGCCCAGAATATTTTGAAACTTATTTTATTTTGTCCACTTTAAAAGTCGCTATTATATGTGTCAAACTTCGAGTACAGCTGAGGATAAATTTCCTCAAAATTTTCCCTAAAAATCTTGAAACCTAAAAATTGGAAGGTAAAGTTTCCAGAAACGTGAACAACGACGTGATGGAGATGCTGATTCTGATCTACGCGTGCAAAACGTCGATGGCCAAGACGATCACCGTGATTATGCCCTACCTGCCCTACTCCAAACAGTGCAGAATGCTCAGGTAGGAAAATGGAGGTCAAAATAAGCCTAGAAGCTATAAATGGGTGTACAAGTTTTCTTCTTATTTTTTGAACTTCAGGAGATCATCCATCCCTATGAAGCTGATCGCCGAAATGATCTGCAAGGCTGGTGAGTATCACTTTTAGAGACAAACTAGGTTTCATGGAAACGAGGATAAATTCTGCAATTGAGCAATGCCGATCTGATAGCGGATAGCATTTTTAGCGAAGTTATAAAGACTTTCAAAATTGTTGAATGGCAATTTCTTTACTTTCTTGTTAATAAAACAAAAATAGGTGCCGGCCGCGTCGTCTCTTTGGACCTCTACAAGAAGGAGATTCAGGGCTTTTTCTCGATCCCTGTCGACAATTTGAGGGCCTCTCCTTTCCTGCTGCAGTACATCAAGGAATATGTTAGTTTTTCATATTTTCTCGTTCTCCTCGAAAAGTTTGCCATCCTCGAAATAGTAATAATAATAGGATTGATTAAGAGAAGGTGGATAAATCTACTAAAGGTTTTCTATCATCACTTTTCTTCCTCTTCCCTTGGTATTTTGTAAAAAGAGAGTGGAAACTACTCGCCATTCTCTCCGAGATAAGCTTTTCATATGCACCCTGCGTCTATAACCTGCGAAACGCACGTATCAAGACTAGAGAGAAATAAGAGAAAGGGAGCAAAGACGAGCAGGCACATAGCTAAGGCTCGCGGGTACCTCTTCCCTCTTTCTTTGCAAAGGTTCTCTTCGGGGACAATCGAGAGTACAAGTGGCATAATTTGTTTCCTATTTTTAATTTGTAGATTCCCGACTACCGTAACGCAATCATCGTTGCCAAATCTCCCGGAGTCATGAATAAGGCAACTTCCTACGCGGATCGTCTTAGACTCGGTAAATTTTTCTCAACTTCGAAAAATCCTTAAAAATTTTAGGGTGTAAGTGTTTTGCACACTAGTTCAAATTCGGGTTATGCTTTCTAGTGTCAATATAGGTTGGGAGTATCGTGAAAGTCCCTCTTCTGAACTATCAAAACTGCGCACACTTTCCGTGATTAAAGCCGTGCGACACTTTTAAAAACTGCAAACACACTCCGCCCACTCGTTTATTGATTTTTTCTCGAGATTACTATAATTTACCGTATTACCACGAGCATGATTCTCAGAGTTTTGTGAAGGTGAAGTTTTAAAAGATAACCAAACAGCATTTTCTACAAAGAATAGATTTCAACAGATATCAAAAATTTTAATTGATTCTTTTCAAGATAATTAGCCACGCTATGTTAGATTTCCTGAGAAAATGAGGATTTTTGGAAGGAGACTGAAATTTCCAGGTGTCGCTGTAATCCACGGAGAGCAGAAAGACTCGGAGGAATCGGGTCTCGAAGATGGAAGGCAATCCCCACCTCCTAGCTACACGGCCTACGAAATGTTCCCTTGTAAGTGTTCAAACCCTAATTGCTTAAAGCTCTATGTACGTGTAGTGTCGTCGTAGTCTCATGTGTTTGGAATAAGGTTCTTTCATTTTATCAGGATTAAAAGAATGACGAGATCGAGTGATGTGTTTTTGCCAAAAATGATTTTAACTTTTTTGAAGCCTAGAAAATAGTAGTGCAGTGTAAGCGAATTGTGAGGTTTGGCGATAAAAAATCGAAGAAAACTCACCTTACAATGCTTCTTTTGAAAACTGAAAGAACATTTTTTTCGTCCTGCTGAAAGATAGAATTCCAAAGCCGTCTGATCTAACTGTCTTTTCCCCACCCAATTCCTTGTTTGGTTTGTGTTAGTTCTCTGTGGCATGTCGATCGATCCCCCCCGTAGATTCCGCTAATCTCTGTTCTTTTCTGCCTTCGTAAAGACACTAGCGTTCTAGCGCAAGAGCCCAAACAGAAGCCCCCTCTCACTGTGGTCGGAGATGTCGGCGGCAGGATCGCTATCATGGTGGTAAGAACGTTTTTTTTTTTAACGAAAAAATATCCTTTTTATTTTTCTCACAAATACGGATCTATATAAGCAAACTTGATTTGGAAAAAAGAATATTAAACTTTTGGAAATATGAAAAAGTTGAAAATTTCAAGTTTTTTATTACCGGAAATTTGGGAAAAATAGAGAACGTGTAATAAAATGATGAAAATCTCCCGAGACTTTCAGAAGTTTGAAATATTTCTAAAAAAAATTATATTTGAGGACGACATAATCGATGACGCTCAATCGTTTGTGGCTGCTGCGGAGGTCCTGAAGGCGCGTGGAGCGTACAAAATCTACGTGATGGCCACCCATGGAGTCCTCTCCTCAGATGCCCCTGCATTATTGGAGGCTTCGCCGATTACTCAGGTAGAAAATTTCGACTATATTTGAGAAAAGCATTTTACTGTAGTTTTTCTTATTATTTTTTCAGAAGTTGAAAGAGTAAATTTGATGACTTTTTAAAAAGATGAATTACAGTATAATTTGCATTTTCAGGTGATCGTGACGAACACCGTCCCGCACGAAGTTCAGAAAATGCGCTGCCACAAGATCAAGACTGTGGATATTTCGCTGATGCTTTGCGAGGTTTTTTTTACTTTTTTTTATTTTTATCAAGGAACAATTTTAAGGCGATCCGTCGCATTTACCATAACGAGTCTATGGGTCAGCTATTCCGAGACATCACTTTGGATGATTAAATTTCTAACCATCTATTCAAATAATTATTCCAATCCGTCTTCTTTCCTATCTTTCATCATAGGGCGAAGGAAATTAGTAAATAGACTAATTTTCCATGTAGATTTGCTTGAAAAATTCTATCATTTTGAAAAGTTTTATCCTCAAGTCTAAGTTATTCTGAGCATTTTCATACAGGTTCTTAGCAAATACTGTAATCAGGTGATAATATTTTAGCTATTTTATCGATTTTTTATTCCCAAAGTTCAAGGTTCATGACGATCAGAAAATCTCTATCCAAAGCCAAAACATGTTATGTTTTTGTTAAAGAAAATGATTCAGATTCAGGAAAACATAAATAAAAACCTTTTAGCTAATCCGTTTTTCTTCCAGAAAGGACAAAAATTCGATATAAAAGCATGAGAAAGCGATTTTTTCACGATTTTTCGAAACTTGAGATTCGATTTTTTTAAATTTCGAAATTTCAACTTTCAACATTTGCAGGCTTAGCCTCGCTATTCACTTTTCACTCACCGTGTGTCGATCTCGCTCATTTGAAAGGTAAGTTTGGCAGAAAAATAAAAGAAAAACTTGAAAAACGTTGCAACTTTGCAATTTTTTCCAAGAATAGTCAAAAATGAACATTTTCACCAAAAACAGAAAGGACGGTAGAAGGCGTCATATAAATGTTTTTTTTAATGAAGCCCCATTTTCAGTATGTCTCGTTTCAACGCTCTGATCGTCCTCCTGCTTGCGTGCGGAGCCGTGCTTGTCGAGGGCCAACTGAAGTGTCAAAGCGGTGCGGTTTTACAAATTTCGGAAAATTCGTTCATTACCCTTTTCAGGATTCATGAAATTAAAAACTTTTTGAAATCCCATTTCTTCGCCTTAACTATATTTTTCAGATAATTGGATACTTCTTGAAACATGCTGAAGTTCTTTTCCAAAAATCTCTGCAACATTCTTATTTTCGGGAAAAAATAATTTTATAGTTTTTCCTTGATATCTTCTGAAAAGAGCGAAAACTAATCAAAGTTGAATCTTCAGCCACAACAACCCCAAGTATGGAAAGTGCTAGCGAGACCCAATGTCGAGACGAGGACGTCGGTTGCTACGTGAAGTTCCTCGTCGTGAACGGCGTGGAGAAGGTGCATCGCGAGTGTGTCACCCCGGCCATGCAGCACGAGTGCGCGAACCACTACGCCAACAACGACATCTGTTTGACGGCCAACGCCAATAAGTGAGATCAAAGTTGACTTTATTATCAGATACACACAAAGATCTCGATCATCGATGTATTTAATCTTGATTTTCATTTGCAGACTTCAAATTGCTTCAAGTAACATCCGTTTTATTCCAAAATTCTAATCATTCATTCTTCTATTTTTAATTTATTCGAAAGTTCTTCGATTTTCTGTGATTACTGGATCTAGAAGAAAAATCGAATTTCAGTGCATTGTGCTGCTGCAAAAAGGACATGTGCAACCAGATGGGGCTCTACTACAACATCATACCCAAGTAGGATTTTAACGATTTTATCTTTTTCTAATTAAAAACTATGAACCTGTGTTTCATATCTTACTGTAAACCTGTCTTCAAAAATAGAAGTTGTTCTTTGGAATGAAAATCCTGGACTTGAGTTCTTGTCTTACTATAGCTCGAAATTGAAGAATTTCAGATCACTGTACATCAGATCGACGGTGGCCAGTGGTCAGGTATCGTATCCAATCATTTTTAACTACATAAACTAAATTAAATCTAAAAGTCAAATTTCAACGAAAATTGTATCTCTCTGGAGGTATTCAATAAGTTTGATGATTTTAATCTAAAGTTTAAAAAATCTAATCCTGAAAGAAAAATTTTTCAGATAGCCCCCACAAGCGCGATTTCGGCGCAGATCTTCGGCACCGCGGCCCTCGTTGAAAACATCACGACTAACTACGCTACGGTTAGACTTCCATTTTTCGTCTAGCACACGAGTTCTCTATAGTAAAAACTAGTTTTTAAAGGGCGTAGACCTGGAATATTTTCCTCCTCGATTTTCAAAGGAAACTTCTATAGTAAATTGATTCTAGGAAAATGAGTGCGGGGCTTAAAAATGTGTGAAAATTTGAAATTTAGTCTCATATTTTTCAGCCCGTCTCGCATCTTGGTCTGATCCTCGTGTTCGGCATCGGCACCGCATTCGGCTCCTGCTTCAGCAATCTTCTCTAAGGTATACGGCAATTCTATATGTTGGAGGATAGATCTAGGGAACCGTATCTGATAATTTATTTCTAGAATCCGCAAGTGGGCGTGATCTCGAGGCCCGGACCTTTCTCGACCGATGATCTACACTGAAGAATGGACTAGCCCTAAAATGCACAAAATAGTAAATCTTCTCGGAAGGGATAATTTTCCGAAATCCGAAAAAAAAGAAAAATCTCAAAATCTCGATGAAAACTGATATAGAGGCGTTCAAAATAAAATGTTCCTTCAATCCCGAAAGTAATCGATTTTTGGCATGAAAATTCAGGGCAATTAACCCTAATTAGCAGACTACTTATCTGCGTTAATTACTAACTATTTCGTCAAGTAGTTAGACAATTCTTGGACAAGTTTCAAGCCATGTCTCGTTTTCTTTGCCCCTCTTTCTCTCTCCCCTCTCCCACCACTGGCTGGCTATCGCTTTTCTATTCTCGCACACTAGTCTGCGCCCTTTTATTTTCGATTTTTTATCTCGACGTCTCAAGTGCTGACAGTTTATGCTAATTTTCAGAAAGCTTCAAAATGGCAGCAACGTCTAGCGGCAGGAAACCCCGCACGTCAAGCTCTATGGCTGAAAGTAAGTCCTTGAAAATTTCGACTATGAAAAATCCCAGCCTCGAAATTCCTATTTTCCTAGGGGGAGTGCTGCCCAAATTTTTCGTAAGCCATTTCATTTTCTCTAGAAAGCTTAAATTTATCAAGAAAAGTTCCAATTCTGCTTGAAAACGGCGAAAAATGGGGTCAAATCTGACATGGTTTAATATGGGAAGAGTGCCGATCGATAAACATTCCGATGGAAAAGTGAAACTGACCGCGAAAATAATTGAATCAATGAATTCTTGGATTTTTTGACCAGGATAATTCTAAGAAAATCTAAAATTTACCAGCGAGATTTTAAAAAATAAAAAAATAGAAGATAAATAAAATTTCGTTCCAACAAACTCGTGACTTTGCGTAAAGCTTGGTGAAGCATTTACCAAAAATTCTTGATTTTCTCATCATAGCCAGTTTATTCATGGCGAGTTCTTGTTGAAAACTTGAAGATTTTTCAAGAAGTGTTGGAAATTATAACTTCGAGGAGTTTTTAATTTTCGCATCGATCCACCTATTTCTAACCATTCCTCTTTTCCTCGTTTGATTTCGCTTATTTTTGCATTTCAGGGTTAAACCACGTGTACAGCAACGGGATGGTGGCTACGGTGCGATTTGTGGACGATGAAGAAGCCGAGTCGAAGGTGGCTGCTGAGATCACTCTTATCAACGTTACGCTCAGACATCCCCTCACAAACAAGGAGTTGTGAGTTTTTACTTATGTTTTGGAAAAGTCCCAGAAAATTTCCTAATTTCTTGATGTTGTCTCCTGAAACTTTCCGAAATGTTAACCTCAGAAATATTCACACTAAAAACGAGTTATGAGTTTGGATTGATTTTCTGAAAGGCGCTAGAAAAGTCATCTTTATAAACTCGTTCAGCAAAAGTACTTTTTTTTTCTGAAATTCATTCAATTTATTTATTTATTTTTATTTTTCTTTCAATTTCTCTTCCCTAAACGTCTTCATAAGCTCGATAATTTTATCTTGAAATTTTTGACACAGGAATAAAAAAATCGTCAAGTTCAAACCGTACTTTCAGAAAAAAAAAATCAGATTTCAAGCTAATTTTTTTCCAATTTCCAGATTCGACGTGATCCAGCGTGCCCCCACGCCTGCTCCTTACTCATCTCCAACCAAGTCTGAGCCCAAACACGAAGTTGCTGTTTCTGAGCCCCGCAGTTCAAATTCTTCCCAGTCCAATGAGTCCTCTCCCAGTCCCGTACCAGAAAGGACCCCCTCGCCGCGAACTGCTCTGGAGCCTGGGCCCACCGCGCCCGTTCTCGAGGTTGAAATTGAAACTTCTTCTCCTGCTTTGGACGTTCTGGCAACTCCGAACTTGGAACCCACTCCCGAGCCCGAAACCGTGATAGCGTTCGAGGACGACGGAAATGAAGAACTTCTAGAACAAGCCCCTGTTCTAGAACCAGAAAGAGCCACAATAACTCCGGTCTCGCACAGCGGCGCCTCCCAAAACGGATCCATCATGACGGAGGACGGAATTTATCAGGTATAGTATTTGCCAATTTTATAAAGTTAAATTTTTTTTATTCACCAACCCTATTTCTAAGTGGGATGAATTTTGTTTAATTTAAAAATTTGCAGTCTGGCAAGGAAGATGTACATCCCCAGAAAGCGGCCACGATAGCAGGAAGGCCGGAGCATGAAGGCAGGAGGAAACCAGGAAGGTGGGATTTTTTTGTTTTAAAAATAAGTGAAATTAAAATTTTTTTTTTTTAAATATGTATATAATAATTTCCAGAAAACCCAAAGGCCAGCGCTCGTCACGAAGCAGTACGGGTCCTTCTTTGAATGTCAGGTATCAAATTAAAAAATACTCAACCCTTAGGTTGAACCTAAATATGAATTCAAATTAAAGGAAAACATCTTTTGAGCCCAGAGTGAAAATTATTTTTTACTAAAAATAACTGAATTTGATTTCAGAAAAATCAAGTCTCCCGGAAAAATCGATTTCGACGAGTTCCAACTCAAGGAGGCCAAGGAGTGGCAGTCGGAATGGGTCGGTTTTTCTTTTTTATTTTTTAAAAATTTAAAAAGAAAAACCATCTCTTGGTTTACACAAATTTGACTTCCTTTTAAATTTTTTGGAAACTTAGGAAATAAAAAGATTTATTTGCAGATCTCCGCCCAGTTGCGTGTTATCGATTCACACCGATGCTATATGTCAGAGATGAAAGGGATCGTCACAAACGACAAGAGGTGTCCAATGCAGGCGTACAGGTGGGAAAATGAAAAATCAATAAATTGATAAATTATCGATTCGTCCAAAATATTACTTTTAAGCTTTGGAGGGTTGAATCTGAGTGCAAATATCGATAATTTCAAAATTGTATGATTCTTGAAACTTCTTTTTATAATAACTTTTACATCGAAAGTAGATAATTGTACTGCAAATTTAAAAAGATCTTTTTGACTTTGAAATTTTCTAAAACTTATAGAAAATAATTTTAAAAACTCAGATTGTACCGCAACGTCGTTCAGTACGAGAAGGTGTTGTCGTATTTGGACCGCTTGGAGGGCGAGCCCGACATCCAGTCACTACCCCAACCGCCTTGGACCTGCGTCACGCATTCTGATAACTCCAAGGAGGTGGAGAAATTATTTTTGAAAAAAATTCTCTATATAGTGTTCACTTTCTTTTTTGAAAAATAGCATGAGAAAAGGAAAGAATTGGATTGAAACTACAAGGGAATTCAAAATAATTTGCACATGACCAGCCTCAGAATGTTGACAAATCCTAACTTGGTTTGAAGTTTGAAATATAGCTCTTTGGTTTTTTTTTTCAATTCATACACTCGAGAGCGCTGATAAGACATTCATTTTCCAGCAAACCTTACTTCTTCTGAAATATATATGTTTGTTTTTTCAGATCACCAAAATTCCTCCCAAATCCAACCCGAAGGGCTTCTTCATCGGGGACTATGTGTGGGCCTGCTACAGGGCTAAAGAGTTCTGGCCGGCCATCATCGTCAACATGACACAGCTGAATGAAAACGACAAGGTTACGGTTGGTTGAAGAAAAAATTTTTTGTTTTTCCGCAATAAATTTATCTACCAGACTATTGCATAAAATTGTCGACTTTGATCGGAGCTTTTCTGAAACTTGTATAAAATAATTGAAATTTTCAGGTTGAAGTAAACTGGATCGAGTCGAATAAGTATAGTCGTGGCTATGTGAACCTGGACCAGATTGATCCTTTCGATTATGGATTTGCGTATCGGTAAGTTCTTCGATTTTCTAGAAAATATCAAATTTTTGAAAAGACCAATCTCTTAATAAGATTAATTTTTTCAGGTTCGACGAGAAAAAGACTGACAAAAGGTACCTCAGCTGCGTGGGCACTGCCCTTTCCGAGTTCATCTCCCACACCAGAAAGAATGGATTTTTCGAAAGGCATTTTATAGACTATTTTTCTCAGAAATGATCGATTTTTTCAGATTTCTGAACCCGAAACTCTACGCATTTCTACAGGAGAATTTCATCTGGACAGTCGACTCGATTTGGCCCTATAGGGTGGCGATACTGAATGGAAAAATTCAGGAGACGAAGGTTGATTTTTTTTCTTTTTCAATTTCATAGAAAACGAGATTAACGTTATTTAGAAGAAAAAAAAATAACTAGGGCAGAATTTAAATTTTCAAAGATAAGACTTTTGAGCACGTTTATTGAAACATACTCTGAAAACTCTTTCCTGTAGAGCAATTGAAACATTTTTTAAAGTTCCTAGAAAATATTCTCAGAAGTTCCCATTTTAGTTCCCCGACCCTGCGCACGTGTGTCTGTACGATCAGTTGGAGAAACGATCGAGCAAGGCCCTGTTCGTCGACCAGAATAACTCGATGAATGAAACTCAAACCGGCGGAGAGCCAAAGCATAAGAAAAGACGCTACAGCAACAAGGTGCTCAATAAAGTGGTTGCGGCCAGTCAGGTTGGTTTTTACTTCTTATTGAGTGATCGTAAAAAATGATTTTTTTTAATTCTTCTACTGCATTTCAACCAGTAAATCTAAGATTTTGTTAGCTTAACTTGATATTTTTGAACATAGTAGGAAAGTTTTAGAAAATTCTAGACTTTTAATCCTGCTACGCCCTTTTCTGCACTTAAAATAGTACAATGCTTGATATTGATTTGCGACGTTTTGAAACCTAAAGAAAAAATTTAAATAAAATCTAGTTTCAGGAGAAAGACGCGTTCCGAATGTCGGTCAA
Source organism: Diploscapter coronatus (assembly GCA_964036155.1). NCBI lineage: Eukaryota > Metazoa > Nematoda > Chromadorea > Rhabditida > Rhabditidae > Diploscapter > Diploscapter coronatus. The sequence continues at coordinate 47,695,797 of OZ038422.1, read as the reverse complement.
CATGTGCATTTACGGGACTTCGATTGTGAGGGCGGAAAACCTGCTCGAGAAAATCGAGGACTTCCTTTGTCTACCGGAACAGGACAAACGGATCTACGAGATTTTGTAATTTTTTCTTAAAAGATTAAAAATATTTCAAAATATGTAAAACTTTCAAATGTTCTATAGAGAAAAATATATTATGTTCAAAGATGTCTCTTAATGTTTCAAAAAGTCAGTATATTTAATAGTGTTGGTGGGCTTTCGATTAAGATTTCGATATGTTTCAACCTTTCTAAACTCCATAAATATATTTTTTAAACCAATGAATATCGATTTTGAGCCTGCGTCGAATGAACGTGCTGGCGTGCTGCGGGTCGAACGAGCTGAACGAGGCCGAAGACGGAGGCTCCTCGGCAAATCCCAACTACCTCTTCCTCTCGCCAGAGAAGCTGCACGTCGCATCCAATCCCGACCCCTTGAACGAGGTGCATTTTTTGTATTTATTTTAAAAAGAATCGAAATTAACGAATCAAATTTCTATCTTTTCTTGATAATATTGAAGATTATCTTTTTTCCTGAAGAGTCCTCGAACCTTAGAATCAATGAATGGAAATTTGTTTACGATTATCAAAATTTTTTGAAACTTAAATAGTTTTTTTTAAGTATCTAAAATACGAACAAGTCCATATAATTTTGCGTAGTTTATTCCAAAACAAGGCCGACCTATTTTCTTCGGATTAGTATAATTATCGTATCTTCCAGCCTCATTTGGTGACGAATGGTGAAGCGGTGATGAGCGAGAGCAAGGCCTCGCCTCTCTGGGACGACGTCTTTGGATTGGCGTCGACAACGAAAAGAAAGAACTCTGGAGACTCGACATCAACGACGAAGAAGGATTCTGAAGGTGTGAGGACTATAAAAGTGGAGGAATACAGTAATGGGAATGAGGCTTCAACGTCCTCGACAGCAGGACAACACATGGAGATGATAATCCACAACATCAAGAAAGAGGAGGAGGACGAAAATGTAATTTTTAAACTTATTAGCTTTCTCGAAGAAATTTTAAAAACATACTTTCATTTCTTCTATATCATGACCATAGCAAAATCAACTTTTTTAAAATTTCATACTTTATTTGGAAGATTTAAAACTTATTATCTTCTGAAAATGTTTCTATAGGAAAAATACTCCGTTCGGTATTTTTTTAAAGAAATTCATCAAAGTTTTAAAATTAAAAAAATGCCAATTTTCAGACGATAATAGCGTACAAGGAGGCGGCGAACATGCCTCCTCGTTATATAATGCACTCCCTCCACTCCCCGCCCAAGCCATCCACAAGTCATCAGACACATCGATACAACGGCCACCGATCCGCAAATTTCACAGGACATCATCATCGATCCTATTCAGCAGGTGGGGTTTTTTTTTTCATTTTTTAAGTCTACAACGATAATTGATAAACAAAAAAGAAGCCTAGAATACTTTTGCTATGCGAGACAATTTTGAAAATTCGTAAAATATATCCATTTTTAAAATTTTTGAATAATACATATACCTAGAGTTTTGAAAAACCTACAGAAAGATGATAAGATAAGAAACCCTTGATTATTTTTCTTTTTTATCATTTTGAAAAAAAAAAAAGTTTACAGCTAAAAAATTGATGATTTTAGTATAAAAGTGCTCGTATTGACGATCTCTTTCTTTTTATGATAATTTTAGAAGATTAAAAATTGATGCTGGAAAAAACAACATATTTTTATAAGAAATTTTCAGGAGACTATGACGAGGACTATCACCCGCCGTCGCACAAGTACGGAAACCCCCATCAAAGACATCGATCAACCAACGGGTTGAGTGAGCCGTCATCGTCAAATGACTCGAATCCGGGCTCGGGCAGAAGGAGAAAGAAAGCCAAAGAATCAGGCCAATAAGGTACTCTGAGAATTTAAATTTAACTCGATAGTGCAGTGGATAGAGGATGATTGGTCCTGAAATTTCGAACTTCTGCAAAAGTCCTACTTTTATGAATCGAACATTTTTACCATTGCACTATCCACAATATTTGTACAATTTTGAAATGGCGTCGTTCTTATAGTTCCTATGCTAATTCATGAAAGCTCTTAGAAAGCAAAGCAAAATCTCTCGTGATTTTTGATAGTTGATGAGATTAGTTTTCGTAATTGTATTCTTTTTGTAGAAATGAAAGTTCCGAATTCTGTAAAAAAAAACTTGTAAAATCCGGGATTTTTCATTCTTTCTTTCATTAGTATCTTTATTTTGTCGACTGGGTTTTTGGTGATTTTTAATGAATATGAGAGTTAAGAGAAGTACCTGATGCTCTTCGCAAAAAGGCATTCCAATATTTGGGCAACTTTTTATCGGGAATGGGTACTTTTTCCTAAAAAAACAAACGAATTTCTTAAATTTCACCCATTTCAGATAATTTTTAATGAATTTCCTTTACACCGGTTTCAATTCTTCAAAAATCCTGTTCCGATGCTTTTTTCCTCTTTCTCTAAAACATGAAACATTGACTTTGCGGGCCAAACGACCATATTTTATTCAACACGATACCCGTATTTTGAGCAAATGCGGGTAAATCCAGGACGAAGACTACAGTAATCTTGAAAATCGGCTTGAAATACGGTATCGCTCACTAATATTTATCGTTTTATTACCACCATCATTTGTTTCCGATATTTTCTAATGGTTCCTTGATTTATATTTATTTATAAAGACATGATATCATTTTGTTAGCAGTAAATCTTTTAACACTTGTTGTAATGAATAAATTGGCGAAAATCCGATTTGCATTTTTATTAGGAGTTCTAAAAAGTGAACATTCCTAAGGAAAACTGACTTCAAAAACCCCATTCTTCCTGATTTCCGGGACCTTTACCCGAAAATCCTGTAGTCATCCGGGTTATCACTTGACCACCGGCCGAACGCTTCATCACTGGTCATTCTTCTTTTTCTCTGCTCCTCTTCTTTTCGTTCGCTCTCTCTCCAATCGATTCTTTTTCTTTCTCTTCGTGTGGTCAGTGTTCTTTTCTCCCTCCACTTTTCTCTCGCTCTTTCCTTCGGCCACTTGCAAAATTTCAAATCATCTCTGCTTCTTTCTTTTCAAAGCTTTTTTCTGCAATTTTTCAAAATTTATTTTCTGCGACTTTTTTGTTGTTGAAAAGTTCGTCAGATTCAAAAATAATAAACCCATTGATTTTTCGTGAAACGTCCCTTGCAGTTTTATGAAAAAAAACACGTTTTTCGCTCAGATTCTTGAAAAATCATCATTTCTTCCAAAATTCATGCAAATTTTCGATTTGTTTCGGATATTTTTGGAATTTCGAAATCCTACGCCTTTTCACGAGCAAATCAATCGATTCTCCACTTAGGTTTCACAACTTGTGAACGCGGTTTTCAAAATATCTCTTTTCCAAATTCTTTCAAGAGAAAGTTAAAATTTTCCCAATATTGATTTTTTCGAAAAAAAAATCATTATTTTTCTAAGCCTTTCTTCAAAACTCTTTAAACATCTCGGAAAATAACTTTTGCTCGTTTTTGCAAAAAAAATCACCATTTAGCACTGATTATCGTCCATTTTCCTCCGACCTACTTCCTACCTATTGTTGGTTATTTTCGATTTTGAGAGTGACTTCTCAACAACCACCACCAACAAGTGAGCAAGTCAATCAGTCGGTGTCATCAGAAGCTGCTCTAAGTTCGACCTGCAGCCCAACCAACCCAGCCAAATGTCGGACGAGGTCGTGAAGATGAACGCCAGGGACAAGCCAATGGATATAGAGGAAACCGAGGTCCGAAATAAAATCGGCCATTTTTTCGACAATTTCCCTTGATTTCTATTTCTAGAGAATCAAGAAAATTCAGGATTTGTACACGAGTTTGAAGAAAAAGAACAAACCCCGATTTATCTTTTGCTTTCTTGGATTTTTAGGGACTATTTCCCGAATTTCTCTTGATTCTCCAAGGCTTTCAAAAATATAGAACATTCTGGAGATTATCAAGATTAACAAAAAAAAAAAACGTTTTTCATCACAAACGCTCGTTAATTTAGTCAAGAACTACTTGATTTTTCATTTAAAAATTTGACATATTCCTGAAAATCTTTAAAAAAAAAAAAAAAAAAAAGAGGATAATTTTGCAGATAGACGTCGGCACAGGGCCTGGAGACGATGCTGATCCGCATTCCCCAAATTCTCAGCCAGTGAGGACTACTGAGTCGGGCCCACTGCTCTACTCGGGACAGTTCCCGGGCGGTCAGTCCGTGCTGCCTGTCGCCGCGGTTGCACCCATGCATCAGCAGGTGAAAGCGCGAATTCGATTTAACCTCGTAGTTAGACTTGAGATTAAATTTCGAGATTAATTGGAGTTGATTTTTTTTTTTATTGGGGAGAATTTAAGATGGACGACATGACTGCCGAATCGGAAGACAACAACGAGCCCATCGCGATAGATATCCCCAACAATGATGTGAGTTTGAAGCGGGAATGAATATGACTTCGAAAATCGATTTCGGCAACAGTCTCACTCGTGTTTCCATAGAGGATTACTGTAACTCTCTGGCATAATAGCTACACAGTTCGGTCGAGAACTCCATTCAGCATTGCTTTGAAGAATAATTACTCTAGCTTCGGAGTTTCCTGAAAAGTTGTTGAGTTTCTGGAAATCAATTCGGAGGTTGATAACCTCGAATGTTATTGCCAAATTCATCTCCCGATTTACATAGGCTTCAAAAATTTGTTAGATTCTTTCAAATGTTCTCCCTTTTATTCTTTCTCTTCTCTTTTTTCTTATTTCCTCAAAACATTCTATATTAATATGGCCCAATATCCTCTTTATTCTCGATTCTCTTGAACAGCCTTTCTTCTCCTTTCAAATTTTCTCTTTTAGCTAAATCCTCTGCATAGTGTTTTACGCGCGTCAAAATATCCATGGCGTTCGTTTTTACTCAACATAAAAAGAGTTTCCGCCGAGCCCCCGCAATTCCACTAACCTTTCGTCTTTTCAAAGGGCAACCAAGCCCCCGATTATTGCCAATTATAGAGTTAATTACCCAAGTATTTCATAATCATCGAATTATCGATTACTCTCTTTCATTCGCGATTTTCCTTGAATAGGTCGTTATCGTCACCAAGAAAATTAACACGAACTTATCCATATCTGATTAGTCGTTTGCTTCAATTAACGAGTAATTACCATTTTAATTGATCAATTAGCTCATGTTCAATGCCTCGAATTAAACCAAGTTCAGTTTCTTGGAAATTTCAAAGAGTTCGAACCTACGTAATATCAAAACTCGTTGGATTCTTTTACTTCTATGATGAATAATCTTTTTACAGCGAAAATAACCTTTTTTCATTTCCGAATGTATGAAATAAAGAAAACAATCGATAGTTCTTGGATGTATCATGTTCGGAGATAAATGAAGTCCTATTTGTCCGAAAGATTCCCTTACTCATAAAGTTCTGCGTTTTCAGGTTTCCAAATTTTCACTTTCATACAAAATCGAATATAAGAAATTCATGTTTTGAAAAACCGGTAGTTTCTAAGATTATGACATCCGGAAATATCTAGTAAAAGTTATCTGATTAAGAAAATGTATAATTTTTCGAATTTCAGGAAGATAGCCAAATGGATAATCCGGTTTCGACAGACGAGAACGAGACGACGTGTGGCGAGCGGACGACCACATTCTGGGAGAGCAGCGACATTTCCAGGGACTTCAGGGGGAATGCGACGGGCGTGGACTCCACCTCCGACTTCGAAGACAGACCCCACCCCACTCAGAAGAAGAAATTCAGTCGGTTTTTAGAAAATTAATTAAAAACAAACTAAAAAATAACATTTATGGATGAAATAAAGACAATTTTCTGAAAAAAGAATATTAGAAAGATAGACTGCGATTATTTGTTGAGAAAAAAGAAATTTGCAGAGTGTCTCCAATTCGAAGATGAAGAGGACGACCCTGATGACCCGTTCAAATCCGAAGGCACCATCTACCTAGAAATCGACTGCTTCAGTCAGTTCGCAGTGGGCAGTGCGGAGGCCCAGCAGCGACTCTCCAAGCCCATCTACGTTCGTGGATTGCCCTGGAAGATTCTCGCTATTCCCAGGTTCGAATTTTCCCAGAAAAATTCGAAATTTCTAAGTTTTTTTTTTTTTTTTTTTTTAAGTTTTTAGAAGCCACTTCTCGGAAAGAATTATTAACGCCTTTCAGACGAAATACCAAATATTTTGAAACCTACTCGAAAACTCGATAACCTCGTGCTTTCTTTTCAAACCAGGTGATAATTCCAGGGAAACTCGTGAGACAACCAAGTCCGGGCAGGCGCAGAAATGCCTCGGCTTCTTCCTGCAGTGCAACGGCGACTCCGATCTCGTATCCTGGAATTGCATGGCTACCGCTACTTTGAAGGTTGGATTTTTTTTAAAAAGAAAAGTACTTTTCTCTCAAATTAGAAAAAAGAAGATATTTTGGGAGAAAAGTAGTTGCTTTATGACTAAAGTATTCATTTTTGTGAGAAAAATAGGACGAAAATATTTGAATAATCTATTCATAGCTTAACATTAGGCTAGGATATATAGGTGAGCAAGTTTTATACCATGTTTTCAGGTGCTGGGCAAAGACGGAGAGGACCACAAGAGGAAAATCGCCCACACGTTCTACCCCAAGGAAAACGACTGGGGCTACTCCCAGTTCCTCACTTGCGAGGTACGTTAATTATGCTAATTTTTTTTCGAAAATAATCTCTAAAGAAAACTTGAAATTTATGAAAGATTTGAGATTTTCAAGGGAAAAAGTAGCAGCTAAATTTCGAATTTTCAGCAACTCAAAAACGAGCTCTACTGCCAGGACGACACGATTCGTCTGATGGTCCAGGTCTCCGCGGACGCACCGCATGGAGTCCAATGGGACTCGAAAGCCCACACAGGCTTCATCGGTCTGAAGAACCAGGGAGCCACTTGCTACATGAACTCCATACTTCAGACGTTTTTCTTCACCAATAAACTTCGAAAGGTTTGATCTCTTTTCACGAAATAATGGTCTTTTCAAGAAAATGATCTTTTTTGGATGAAAATATCCGCCTTAATGAATATGATATCTTTTTGAAGAAGAAAGACAATCTCTTTTGTATAGAAAAGTGATCTCTTTTCAAGAAAATTAGAGTTTCGCTTTAGGCCGTCTACGAGATGCCCGTCTCGGACGAGCCAGTCGAAGCCAACGTTGGACTGGCTATGCAGAGGGTGTTCTACGACTTGCAGTACTCGGACAAGCCTGTGGGAACGAAGAAGTTGACGAAATCGTTCGGCTGGGACTCGATCGAGACCTTCATGCAGCACGATGTACAGGAACTCTGCAGGGTGCTGCTCGATAACCTCGAAAACAAAATGAAGGTGGGGAAATAAGAAAACTTGGAAAAATGTTAAAAACACTAAATGTAAAGAGAAAATCGACTAGAAAATTAGTTGGTGTAGCTAGAGTTTTGTGAAGCAGAAAGTTTTCTAGAACTAGAGGAAATGGCAAGTTTGGAACAGAATTCAAAATTTTCAAGACGGTACTGGTACTCCTATGAAAATCGGACTTTATGAACTTCGATCTAGATTTGAAATTTGTTTGAAACGTACAAGAACATTTTCTAGGGCACGCCCGTGGCGGAGACGATTCCGTGGCTGTTCAAGGGTAAGATGAAATCGTTCATCAAGTGCACGGACGTCGACTTCGAGTCCAGTCGCGTCGAGGACTTCTACGACATCCAACTGAACATCAGAAGCAAGCACGACGGCTACGGCAGGCATCAGGAGATCTCCAGCAATCCGGGATTCAACCGTTAGCCATTTTTTTATATGGTTCAAAATGAAATGTCCAACTATAACGATGACTATTTTCAGTGATGGACTCGTTCCGCGAGTACACCGAAGTGGAGAGGCTGGATGGGGACAACAAGTACGACGCGGGAGAGTACGGCATGCAGCCCGCAGAGAAGGGCGTCAAATTCGTCTCCTTTCCACCGGTACTTCACCTTCAGCTCATGCGGTTCCAGTATGACCCTCAACTCGATCAGAACGTCAAAATCAACGATAGGTGGGACAGTTATGAAATCGATCTGGAAGTTGTTATGCATAATCGTCATTTCTTAGAAAGATTTGGATATGCGAAAAGTTGTTGAAACTTATTTTCGAAAACGACTTAAAGTTTTAGGGGTTTTCAAAGCAAAAAAAACCAAATTATCAAATTGAAAAGAATTTTGAAGCTTCTCGGCGAAAAAGTTATCATGAATAGCATTGATAATTTTCATCAAGTCAGTGAGAACTTGTTTTTATTTCGAATTTCGAATAAAAAATTTCCAGATTCGTGTTCCCGGACCGTCTGAATCTGGCGGAATTCGTCGAAAATGCCGACGGACCTCAAGAAGACTATCAGTACATTCTGCAGGTAAGAAACTCAACGATTGAGCCTAATTCTTAGGTAAAAATTAATTTTGAGACCAAAATGATCCCTAATTTCGAGAAAAATATATATATATATATATGAGTTTGATTTCAGGCAGTTCTGGTGCACACGGGTGATTTCCACGGCGGCCATTACGTCGTGTTCATCAACACAAATGCCAAGGCGCCCCTGGAGGGAGCGAAGTCGAGGGTAGGTCCTTAGATTAATTGAAAAATTCGAAATAGAATTAGTCGTCAAGTACTAACTTTACAGCTATGAACTGGGGCATATGAAAAAATTATAATAAGTTTCAAAACACAATTAAAGCTCAAATTGAAAACTCCAAAAATGATGTACTTGTTTGAGACATTTTTACTAATTCAAGAAAGGCTTTAAAAATATCGATTTCCATAAGTTTCAAGTTCAAATAGAAAAATTGTGATGATTATTACTTGTTTAAAGTCGTTAGAAATAATTCATTTTGAGTGGTGCAAATTCGACGACGACGTGGTGTCGCGCGCTAAAGCCAAGGACTCGATCATCGCGAACTACGGCGGAGACGATTCGGAGACTCCCAACAAGACATACACCTCTGCCTACATGCTCGTCTATGTCAGGGAATCCACCATAAGTAACATTTTCGTTTTTAAACACAGGATTCAAATATAAACATACGGATACATAAATCTTGCTATCTTTGATCGAATCGACTAATCCAAGGAAACATAATTATAATGAAAATTAGTAGTTAGAGTAAAAATAAAAATACGTTTGGTCAATGCAAATTATCTGAACTTTGATATGCTGTATCTCAGATAAAGGATACAGTGATTTATTGATTTTGAAAAAAATGCCCGATCTTTGAGGCGACGTGCTGTGCGATGTGGCGGACAATGACATCCCCGATTATCTGAAACAGCGCTTCGAGGCCGAAAAGACCGAGGAAACCAGGAAGAAGAAGGAGAAATCCGAGGCACACCTCTATACGGAACTCTCGGTAGGGAGATTTTTAAAGTTTTGAAAATAGCTAAGTTTCAAAGAAAGTTTGGGTTAGTTGCCTTGAAAATGCGTAGTGCTAACTATATCAATAGTATTTGAAATTAAATATAAGAAAATCCCATGAATAGGTTTCAGTGAGAAGCTTATTCAAAATTTACTACTCACTAATAATACCCATTTTCCATTAGTTTGCAAATTATAAAGTAAAATAAAAGTTTAAAAATATATATTTGCAGATCCTGACGGAGGACGTGATCCTCGGCCACCACGGCTTCGATCTCTTCGACACGGCCACGCTGGAAGAGGTCGAGAAACGCGAGAAAATCGAGAAGAAAATCTCGTTCCGACATCTCTATGAAGTGCTCGCTGATAGAGTCTACTCCTCGGAACATCAGGTACGGGTTTTTCAAGTTACCGGCGATTTTTATGATTTTTCAGAAGGTTCACCCCTCCGAGTTTCGTCTGTGGAAGTTCGAAGAGAACAACTTCAAGGACGAGCACACGGCCATGTCTCTGTCCAGGCTCAGGCCGGCAACCCTGGTTGGTTTTTGCAAATTTTCTAAAAATCGATCCTTTTAAAAATATCGCGCATTTGTTTCAACCCACTTTTATAAGGTAGTGCATTTTCTGAAAATACCGCCCTTTGTAAAGTTGACCAACTTGTTTGTCAATTATTTTTGGCAGATTAGAAATAAACTATTTCCAGCTGCCCTACACCGGCGAAGACTCGGAGAAATCTTTGGAAACGACCCTCGACTCGGAGAAAACGATCCTCTTCTTGGAAGAAGTTAATCTGAGAACTAGGCTCTTGCCGGAGTACAATGATAACAGTTAGTTGGCATCTTTAATTTGATATCTATTTGGCTCTAAAACGAAAACGAGAACAGGTCGAATCGAGACATGCATTTTTTGCAATACAAGTTTTTTTTTCTATCTTTGATACTCTGCACTTGATCGGATGTGGACTGAAAAATCTTTCTTTTGAATGAACTAGAATTTTCCTAAAACATCTATTTTGATGATAGAAAGTTCGAAAATGATTTATTGAAAAGTTACTACTATGTTTCGAAAGAAAACGCTATAAAAATTATTTTTATAATGATCGGTTCCGCATATCAAGTATAAAAAATCAATTTTGCAGGCATTCTGATGTTCTTCAAGTACTACGACGATTTGACGCAGACGCTGTCCGTGGTCGGTCATCTCATCATCAACTACAAAAAGCCGCTCAACGCCGTTCAGGTATTCACTCCGAAATTATTTAGCTCGAGAAGTTTACCGTACAAAGTTCTTAAATCAAAAATTTCTAGAACCAAATATGTCGCTTTATGCTTTTAAAACTTCATTTCATAATTTTTCAGGATCTGTGCTGTGACATGGCCAGAATCGCTAGAGGCACGAAGCTCAAATTCTATGAGGTTAGGGGGAATAGAAAACAATAATTTGCAGGGTGTTTTAGCATAATTTAAAACTCGTCGTGAGTAAAATTTTATTCAAGAAAAAAGTTGGAAAACTGTTGAAACACCCTGTATATCCTTGTCGAATTAAAAAAAAATTTCTTCAGATTTTTGATAAGGATGATCAAGTTAAAAATGATTAGAAAAAACTAACGCTTGCTTCACTACACTGCATGACTGCAAGAACTCTATACTTCCGCACCAAAATTCTGCCTGATAGTAGAAGTAGTGTGATTTCTGTACTACCAAAACTTGAATTTGTTGATCAAATTTGTATGACTTTTGCACTATTTGCACTAAAGTTTGATTTTTTAAAACTAATTCTCCTTTGTGCACCAAAAACTAGTGAATTTGTGGTTGGTGTGACTAATTTTCCTTCGTTTGCACCATTTCCAGGAATGGAATCACGAACAGGGGCTCCACTGCAGGCAAATTCACCCCCTGTCGACCTTCAAAAATCTCTTATATGTCGAAAATGATGAGGACTGTAATCAGGTGAAACATTTTTTTTAAATTTGTTTAAATTCCAAATTTGACTTCGAATATTCAATTTCAAGTACTATTGAGCGAAATGTTGGAATTTTTAGGCTTACTGTAATTACCGTAATCCTCCGATTTGCAGAATCAGCAAGGCATGAACGCGCACGACTACCTGCTGCGTCTGAAGGCGGAAGAGAGGGAAAATTCGCTGCTCAACAGAATCGCCAGAGACGGGCAGAGACGGTCTGCCGTCTACAATGAACAGGTGCATTTTTAGGATTTTTCCCTCTTAAACAAATAGGATGATTTTTGGAAACATACGAATTTGAAAAAGTAGATCAGCGCGGTTCTCAATGAACATAAATAAAAGGAGACGGTTGAAAGCTGCGAGTAAAACAAACGTTTTCCACGAAAATGCTGAAATTTCGCTTGAATGTCGGGTAGAAATTTCTGAAACCTGAATTTCTACAAATTTTAGTCGCCAAATAATGACACTATCATTTCGAATTATCGTATTCATTTCAGGAACTCTTTTAAAACCTATTAATTTTATTCTCAAAAATATAATCAGCTCAAACTCGGGAATGGATCCTTTTTCTAGGCTTTCCAAAAATTACAAATTTTCAGGATGAAGAATATGAAGAGTACTCGGACGAGTTGCTTTCTGGACTTTCTGGTGTGACAGAGATTGAAGACGAAGAGGTAAAAATTAAAAGAAAAACCTTTAAAAAATTTAAAAATTCCTGAAATTGCACTTTTCCACCCCTCAAAATAAGAAAAAAGTATTTTCTCTATTTGAAGTTACATTTAAGTGCATAAAAGTATACAGATACGGAAATTTTTTTTCGAAGAAGATGTGGTATTTTTAGGGCTCGACCTCGTCTTCCGATGTTGACGTCATGGCGGAAGAAGCGGATGAGCTGTTCTACGTCGACCCGACCGTCACACTCGTCCATGACGCCGACTCCGGAGAGGAAAGCGAGTATCTGCTTACGGTAGGGAATATTGAAGTTCAACTGTTAATATCAAGTTATTACAAAGCTAAATGACTTTCATTCGAAGCTGATAAAGTTAGCTCTAAAAATGCAATTTTCTTGAACCTAGTTTAGAGTTAAACGATTCTTCTTGAAGTTGATTAACCTTGAAATTGAACCTAAAATTGATCTGCCTCTGATTCCAGGACGATACCGGAGAGACGCGCTGCTTCCGAGTCATTCCCCGCAGCAAACCGTCCGGCTACCAGCAAATCCAGACGCTCTGCTACGAGGAAGAGGGAAATACGCAGAGCGCCTTCAGACCCTATCAGAGAGAGCCTCAACAGGTGGAGTTTTTCTTAGCTTCGCAAATTCCTATGAAAACGTCGGTTTTCATTTCTTGTGCAGAGCGAAAACGATCTTTCTTGGAACATATTTAAAATTTCAAATCAAATAATATTTTCCAAAGTTCAACCTCGTCAGGAAATCCATAGTACTGAAAAGTCGTCAATTTGTTTAACTTCGGTTTTTAAAACTTATCGAAAAATGTAATATTTTGATGAGACAGCTTTCAAATATAACAAAATGTACAAGTTGATGGATCCTAAATTTGTTGAAACGTTTGAAATTTATTTTCTAGAATCTGCCGCCGACTCACCTGAATATCGCGGACCCACACGATCTGCGCGTGCTAATCGCTAAACAGGCCTTGGCTCCGCTGATGCATCAGCAGAAACCCGAGCCGATCGAACGCCAAGTCGCTAGCAGTGATCTGGGCATTCCTGCAGAACCCTTCAAAATAGACCCCAATGGAAAACCCCCTGAGGCTTTCGGTCACGAGGAGATCGACGAAAGGGCGGTCGTCGCCAAGGAGAGGGATTATTCCATTCAGGTAGAATTGGGATGAGGAAAAACCACAAACTTTATGCTAATTTTCGGATTATTTAGGAAGTGATTGAAAACGTGATCAAGTGTCCCCTAGAGTCGTCGATCAGTCCCCGAAGTCAGTTAGTCCACCCGCTCTCTCAGCAACTCCAGCTGTCCCCCGATTTTGATGAGGAAGACAAAAACCCCACCCCCATCAAGTCCTATCCCAGAACGGTCGATGCCAAAAGTAGTGCTAGGTAAGGAGAAAATCAAAAAAATTTTATTTGGGAAGGAAGAAAATTCTAGGTGCGAAACTTTTTGTACTTCAGAAATTGCAATTTCTTGAGAGTTTCTTTTATTTGAGAGAAAGTTACTGATTTTGAACAGTCGAAAATTCTTTGAAGTTGAGTTAACTTCAAGTTTATTATTATTGTATTTGGGTTGAAAAAGAATAACTTGAAATCGAAATTGAAAAAAGAAATTTTTAAAATAATTTTTTTTCAGACACGAAAAAACGCTTGAAATGAGCACGCCCAAACCGCTGAACAAGTGGCCGAGCGAGAAGGAGGATCTAAACAAGTCGATCGTTCTGCAGAGAGAGGAGTGCGAGCTCAAGAAAGAACCGGTACGAAATCAACAAAAGATGTTCAAACCTAAACCGAGTTTTAGTCGGAGCGAAAAATTTAGGGGGTGGGTATACAAAAAAAAATAGCGGGAAATTTTCGCTTGAAAGGAGTACGCTCGGAAATTTTACCCTAAGCGCTGCCTAGTTCTAAACCTAAGTCTGATCTTAAAAATCAAGCAAGTCTAAACTCGGAGATCAAAATTTAGTTAGTTTGAACTTTAAATAAAATTTTTATTTTGAACCTAATTTGTAATTGCGTGAGTTGGCAGTACATTGAAATTATTTGATTACAGGCTTCCCTGTTTCAAATGAACGAGCCGAAGAAGTTCAAGATGGGAAACGAACCTTCATTCGAGCGAACTGTCTCTCCCAGGAACGAGCCGACGGACGCTTGGAGAAATACCCCAGAAAAGAAACCCTCGCAGCACCAACTGCCAAGGCTCAGGGGGAGTTTCAAAAACTTGATATAATCAATTTTTGAAAATGACCAACATCTGAAAGGTCGTGTCATTCTTAACAATAATTAATCTCAAACTATTTAGATTTTGAAAATCAGTCGTTTTCAGCGAATTTCAGAAATTCTATATTCCTATATTTCTACATTTGGAATAGGTTTGAAAGGCATGATTGGTTGCTTGTAGTTTTGTGTTCTGCACTTGCACTTGCTTCCCTGTTAGGTCTAGCTGACTAATTTAAAAATAAAAGAAGAACGAAATTTTAAAATATGGACATTTTAAAAAGAATGCTTTTTCAGGAAATTTCCGCGGACCGGATCCGCTTTATTCCGACGCCGGAGCAGCCTGTCTGTAATGAGCCGGTCCTTGCCGAACTGGTTGACGGAGGCCTGATTATCTTCGAACGAGCGGAACACACTAGCGATCACAATAATGCCAAGGTAAAATAGAAAAAGGAAAATGTTAAAAGGCGAAAATTTGTAACAATGCCAAGGTAAGCTTGCAATACCTTGAAGAAAACACAAAGTTGAAATAATTTTGAAACTTACTTAATTTCAACATTTTCAGAAGTATCTCGAATCGGTCTACGATCGAATTGACATCGAGGCGATTCACAATTCGGACAGTTTCGTGGGAATTAGCACGGGGAGCGAGGAGACCACCGCGGTCAATGGAGTCGTTTGTCTGGTGAGTCTGAGGAAAAAGGAAAATTTTTATAAGTTTCAAAAAATTCTACCCGAAACAATGCACTTCAGACGACGATATTCTCTCCGTTTCCGAGTTTTTATATGAGAACATTTAATTTCTAAAAACCGTCTTATTGGCTTTTTTGAATTTTAGAGCTGGAACATGAAAGAGCTCGTGGAGTACCTGGGCAATTTGGTCAATTTCAACCCGGCACAAATTCTGCTCTGGAGACTCTCGCAGTTCAACGACCGACCTACGCAGTCCATCACGGATAGCCAGGGCAAGGTGAGAAAATTTTGAGGCCTATTTGAAATCCAGTAGAAATTTTTCTCGGAATTTCATAACATCATTATTTTGATGAAAGAACAGCAAAAATGTGTTAAATTCGTTATGAAAGAGTTAAAAGATGATTTTGTTTAATTTCAGTTCATGAAAGTACGTGACTTGCTCGGCTTGTCCGGACCTCATGTGCACGACCCACGCCGTCACAAACGATACAAGGTAATTCGGACTTAAATTTGAGTTTTTGAAAAAAAATCTAATTTTCAGGTGATCTACACGAAGATGCCGATTCGCGTGGACGAAATGGAAAGGCGCAAACAAATCAAAGTGCAGGTCATGGACGACAAGATGAAAATCACGGAGGTGGGAAATAATTTTCGAAAAAATGAACTTTCAAAATAATCAATGCAATAGAGATTTTTGAATCGATTCTTTATCAATTTTCTTGAAATTTATTTAATGAATTTTCGAAAGAATAGCTTCGAACACAATTATTATTGGTGATCATGAAATTGCTATAATTGTTTCTTGAAACTTATGAAATTTGAAGAAAACTCGATAGCTGCTCATTGAAAAAATCAATGGCTGATTTAACAATAATTTTTTTTTAAATCTCGAATTTCAGATGACCATGTTCCCAGAAAAATCGGGTACTGTCGCGTCGCTCCTCCAAGAGGCCGTCAAGGAATTCAAATTCCCGCCCAATGGATCCGGCAAATTGAGGTTGGTTTTTTTTTTTTTTTTTAAAGAAACGAAAATGATATATATTTTTTTATTAAAAAATTTTAGGATTTTAGGTCTCTTTCAACGAACAATAAAAGATATGAATTGTAAAGTTTTTTAGAAAAATAGTTTCTGAATTTCGAATATTTTCTTCTCGAAATTTTTAATTTTTCGAATTTTCCAGACTGGTGTACGTCGGCACGACCCTGAATCAGATGCGCGTGTTCAACGTGTTCCCCGAAAATGCCCCGATTTTGGAGATCAGCCAGAAGGCGCTCAGTCCGTCCATCTATGCGGTAAGTTTTGGAAAAAAGACTGAAAAACTTTGGAGTTTGACCAAGAACAATAAAAGTTTTTTATTCATATTCCGATCAGGGCATAGAAAGAATCATCATTGCACATTCAGAAATCTATGATAAAGGAAACTCTAAACATGCATAATTTATAGCCTTTTTCATTCTATGAAAATCTTAACAAGTAGCTTTCTATAGGTATTTTTTAGAGATTCGACTGGAAATATTCCTTAATTTTCCATTTATAACTTGCAGGTGCGCATCGAAGAGATTCCTGTGGATCAGGCTGACCTGAAGTCGGGCGAAATGCTCATCCCCGTGTCACATTTCGACAAAGACCCCCAACGCATGTTCGGCACGCCTTTCTTTGTCAAGGTCGGCATTTTTCCTTATATTTTAGACATTTTTGAATAAGTTTCAAAAAGTAGCGATAAATTATCGATTTTTCTTCAAAGCGAGAATTGTTTTTGTCGAAAGTAACAATTTTTGAATCATTGCGAAAAAGGCACTATCACGAAAATCAAGTTGAATTATTATCGAATTTTCCGTTGCCTTTTGAAATTTTTGTGTGTTTCAAGAAAATAGACATTATAGAAACTGGCAAATTGTATCTGGTTTATCGGACTAAGAATGAAGTTTCTGAATTACAGAAAAAACATTTCCAGGTCGTCCAAGACGAACCGCTCTGCAATATCAAGGAGCGCATTCAGAAGATGCTGGATGTGCCTGATAAGGAGTATGAGAAGTAGGCTGGTTTTCATTTAGAAAAAGATTACTGGTTTCTGAAAGAAGACATAATTATCGATTTTCCAGATATCGTTTCGCCTTGATGAGCAACAATCGCGTGGTGCGCTATCTCGAAATGGACTCGACGCATCGGGTTAATCTTAACGATCTCGGCTACAATATCAGTCAAGGTGGGGGAAAATTTTAGATGTTTTAAAATTTTCGTCTTCAATTGGTTACTTAGCATCATCCCTTAAAAACGATCAATATGAAAATTCTTGAAACTTATTTTAATAAGTAAAAACATTAATTTTTTTCAAATATTATTCCTTCCGGTGCCTTTCCAAAATGACTTTCTTTCACGGATTTCTAATGAGAAAATCTATGAAACTTATTTCGGTCGGATATTTTTCTTATCGATTTTTATATTTCTCAACTTGTATTGAAAACTCATTTGGAGAACCGAAAATCTCTAGCTTTATTGAAACGTACTAAAAATTTCAGGCTTCCAAACCTCGGCGGTTCCGCCACTGGCGTCGTCGCCGTATCTGGCCATCGAGCACATCAACAAACTGCGTGGTGCGCGAGGCGGACACACCGCTGAAAAGTCGATTGTCATTAAGAATTAGGGCTGCTAGCCTGATTTTGAAAAGAAAGGATAAACTTACATTAAAGCAAGGAAATTCGGTAAAACGGTGAAATCGTGGATATTACGAGTTGGTGAATCTTGAAAAGTCGTAAATTTAAAGTTTATCTTCCTGGAAAATTACTAATTTTTTCCAATACATTTTCTGTTAAAACAACTAATTTTCTGGAGAAAAAGTAAAATCAATTTGGAATAGTTCAGTACTTTTCAAGGGCTATCGATTTGTAGATCCACGCTAATTTGTTCTCCACTTTTTTTGTCTCCCCCATTTTAACTCCATTTTTCTTACACCCCTCATTTTTCGTCTATCATTTTTATCAGCTCCTTTTTCTACTCTAATTTTTCGACATTTTGTCGACTTTTTCATTCATGTAGATTTGATGATTTTCCTCATCAATTTTCTTTTAAAGGAGCAATCTTTCCGTCGTCATTTCGTTGAAACGTCTTTTCAAAGATTATTACCGTATTTTCGCTGAATTCTATTCAACGTCTTTAACCCAAAGTACGGTCTAAATCACAAATGATTTCTTCAATTTACTTTATAAAACGCTATGTAATTTTGAAAACGCGAAGGGTGTTGAATTTATCCGGATATGAGTGTTGAATATGTAGATTTAGGACTGAGTTGCTAAAAGTCTAGGGGTGGGGCGAAAGTGACAAATTTTTGAGAAATCTCATCTTCGCCCCATTCTTCATTAGAAACTACTCGTGGGTGTCCATGGTTTTATATAATTTATCGTTATTTTTTTCGAGAGATAATCTTCATTTACTATTTATTTCGAAAATTGTAAAAATTTCACCATTTTAAAAATGCGGTACGCTTTCGAAATTTTTGGAATGGTGTAGCTTATGACTCTAAAGGATATTAGCAATAGCCAAATTCTAACGCGTTATGCTAATCATCAGACAATGATCTCCGTTTTATCAGTAGTGTATACTCGTGATTGTCATTACTTGAGGGGGATATTTTATCGTTTTCTTCCAGAAAAGATAATTTTCTAATAGAATACCCCCAGAATCGTAGAAAACTGTTGGTAAGTGTCGATATTTCGACCAATTTTGTGTGTTGATTGATTTGATTTTTTTTGGCGCGCGCGCCCGCTCGCTTTTTGGTGATTCATGAATAAAGTGATCGTCTGAAATCGAGAAAGAGTGATAACTGATATAACTCCGAGAAGGTTGGAAACCTTGAAATGTCCGAGAACATTGGATTTTCGATGTGTTTTCTTTTCCAAGTTCTATTACGAACAAAGGGTCGAATTTAAATTTGTATATAGGTGTCAAAATTTATACATTTTTAACCATTTCTTCTACAATGACGAAGCTAGGACGCTTGTCTCAAAGTTTAAAATCGAAATTTCACCAATTACAGTAACCCATTTACAAAATCCTTTTTGGATCCATTTTCCCTTCCCTAGAAAAAGGCAACCCCTCGCCCCTTTTGATCGATATGTTTTGCCTATGCCCTATGATTTGTCTAGGCAGAGACGCAGAGGGAGTCTCATATTCTCTGATCAAAATGTCTGACTCTAACATCGAATCGCAACGCGGGTAAAACGCTTCGCGTCAAATATACTCGAATCCTTGTTTTGCCACAAGTAAACACTACAAAAGACTTGATTTTGTTTTTTTTTGAGAAAAATAGAATTTTTATGATTCTTTAAGATTTTTTTTGTCAATTTTGCTGGAAAAATATTTTATTTCTGTAGATTTTAACCCATATATATCGATTTTGCGAAAAGAATATTTTTTTATTTTGCGGATTTTGACCCCTTTATATAGATTATTTAGAAAAATATAACTTTCTAATTTTCAGTGCCTGAATGAGCGAAATCAGAACGCGTTCGGCCAGCAAAAGAAAGCAATCCGAAGACCCGAATTGGAGTAATCAGGATGACGAGAGGAAAAGGGCTCCCGTTTTGGGTGAGTTCATTTTTAAACAAACTTTTTCGATCTATATTGACCATAAATTTCATCTTTTTATGTCCAAAATTCTAAAATAGTCATTTCTATGTTGTTTTTCCTCAATATCCACTTCAATGCAAGGTCCGAATAATGAAAAGTTAACCTTCAGAAAATCCCCGAAATTTTTAAACTAATTTTAAAAATCGAGGAACTTTTATTTGCAGCTCAAAACCCCCAGGAGGTGTTGGAAAAACGGGCGGCCGGGCTGCCACATCGCTATTCTGACATGAATATGTACGACCTGAGTGCGGCTGCTTCGGAACAGAACAGTGCCGGATCGGGGTCGGATTTTGGAGATGACCTGTACGATGAGGAGCGCTCTTTAACGTAGGTTTTTTAAATTATTATTTTCTGAAAATTTAAAATTATCCTATCTTCACTCGAAATTCGAGAAAAGTGAATTATATTTTAGAAAAAGTGAGAATATAAATTGGTTTTTGAAAGTATCATATTTTGTGTTTCAATTCGACTTTTTCAGACCCGAATTAACAGTGACAGCAGAAATCAGCGGCACTGGAGAGATCATCAAAGTTGAGCCGGTTAGATTTTTTAAATATGCGTCAAAAATTTTTAAATTATGCATTTTAAGGAAAATTTATAATTGATCTAACTTTGATGTGCGAAGATCAAATCTTATTGAAAAATTGTTAAAATATGCTTTAACATTTCAAAAATCATGATTCAGAGAAGATTTCTGATTTTTTAATTTTAAAAAATTCAGATCGACGAATTCGAAGGCCAGCGTCCGAAGTCTCAGGAAGAGCAAATCGAAGGTCCCCTCGGTGCGCTGTTCGCTCATATCGATCCAAATCAGCAGCCCGGACCTAGTCGGGCCACTGCTTATTCCCCGGTAGACGGACTCAAAGAGGAGTCGGAATCTTATAATGTGGGTTTTGGAGCATTCGACCTTTATATTAGTCATTATCCTTGCTAGTCTTCATTGTTTCAAGTATTTTGAAAAATACGCTATTACCTTGAAAAAGTCTCTGAACTAGGGAGATATGAAATTTCTGTTATAATAATTCAGACTTATACTAACTAGATTCGACGCAATGTTTCTGAAAAAAACAACTTTTGCATTTTCAAAATTTTTTAAACATTTGAAAAAAATGAAAATTTCAGCCTATATCGACTGTCTCCGCGATCCTATCTGCGTCTTTGCCAGGGACTTCCAAAATCGCTTACAGGACTAGCAGGTAATAATTTAAAAAGTTAAAATTAAAAAAAAAAAAATTCTCAGAATCCTTACCAACGACATGCAAATCAAGCAGCAACTGCCTGTCGAATTGACCGAGCAATTCATTCCCAGGTAAAAATAGGAACAATTTGGGAATAAAATTAGGCTTAGCTTAAAATACTAAAATTTCAGGAAGGCCTCAACTTCTAGCAGCACTCTCATTCCCTTCCTTAAATCGTTCGCGAAAGAGGCGCAATCTGATGTCATGAGGTTTATGCTTCAAGAGTGAGTTTTTTGTCTTTCAAAAAGTACTTCAAAACAAGAAATAGAATTAGACTTTTCTCCTAATAATTGACCATGTTCCTCTGATATTGCTTAAAAATAAAACAAAAAAATCTCGATTTCTAGATCCCCGATTCCAAAAACCCTCTGCTGTCAGCGATGCGGAATTTTCGTGACGAACGGAGCAGCCGCGTCAACACACGCCTACATGCATCTGGCAAAAGATTTCAAGGTTCGGGAATTTTTTAAATGCAATTTGTTCTTTCTTAGTTTTGAAGGAAAATTTTAGTAATGTTTCAAAAATTTCAAATATACCATACAAATTATTTTCCTAATCCAACAATTTTCACTGTTTCTAATTGCTTTAGAAGGAGGAAAACCATGACTAAGTATGCCTCAAATTTCTTGGCGCTTGAAACGAATAATGATTTTCAATGGCTTATCTATTTCTATGAGAAATCGTTTAAAAAATCAAGTACGTTTCATAAAATATCGTTTTAAAAATTCATAGCGCGAAATTTTTATATCTTTCTCTCCAGCTAATTTACGAAGTCAACTGATAAATAATTATCCTAATTTCAGCTGTGCCGCTACCTCTGTAGCTACCCGAAATGTAGCTATGCCGAATTCCGCCACGCCTACATGATGGAGCATCAGCACACGGCCCACAAGATGTACGACCTCCAGAAAATCGACGATCAAACCGAGAAACTCACCAGGAAGTATCGAGTCAGTTTCAATAAATTTTTAAATTACGAGCTATTTTCCTTCTAAAATAAATTTATGAAGAATCGATTTTCAGCAAGTGTTCTATGAAATCTTCAAGGAAGGCGCCGTGGAGGTCGAGGCTTTCAAGACGATCACCGAATATTTCGTCGCCAAAAAGACTGTCGAGATTTTGCGGCGGTACAAGAAAATGCCAGGCTTTTTTGATCAGGTACCTTAAAGGATATATGAAATCTTTAGATCTACGAAGTTCAAACTTATGAAGTTTGAGATATGCAAAATCCTAGGATATCTGAAATCCCTAATTGTTCAAGTTCCAGCCCGTCTCCCGATTCAAGGACATCGGCGTGCCGATCAAACTGAGTTCAGCGTTAGTAAGGCAACACAACGAGTTGCTCCTGAGGGCGTATAAACCCAGATCGGGTAATTTAAAAATTAAAAAAAAAAAACTTAAAGAAAATAACATTTGTAGAAACCCACAAAGAAATGCTGAAAGACCACTGCCGCGAGGATGGAGCAATGAAATGTCTCAAATGCGGAATATTCGCCAAAACAGATGAGGTTTGCTTCTTTCTACGTATCAAAACGATCAATATTGAAAAACTAGCTCGACATGAAAAGTAGAGATTTTTTAACACATACAATTTTTATCTCAATTTCTAGAATTTGATAATCCTGTCAAATGAAGATGAATTTTTTTTAATTATTAAAATTAAATTTGAGGAGTGTATCGACCACATTTGCTATCACCTGCAAAAGGAGAGAAACTTGTACCATTTCCGATGCCGGTACTGCCTGTCAAAGGCCGTCAAATACGAACTGATGCAGGTCATTTTGAAAATTCGAAGAAAAATATGAATTCGTCATTTTTACCTGAATTTCTTTAAATTATTCTAATTTTAGGATCACCACAGGGATTGTCATTCCGATAAGATGACCAATTGCGCCATCGATTCTTTTGCACATGTAAGTTTTTTCTTCAGAAATAGAAACGAAATGAATTCGGTCTAAACGGACTTTGAATTCGAGTGATTTCGTCTCGTTGCCCTAATACGTTTCACAAGATTTTGTATTTTCTTCCAAACATTTCTAAAAATTGATGCCTGATACTTAAAGACGACACTGAAAATGACAACAATTCTAGGAGAATTACACGCTCGCTCTGAGGATGGTGTCCCTGTGTTTCCTGAGCCCTGAGTTGCTAGCAATGTGGAAACACCATCTGAAACACCCTAATCTCAATTCCGGAGACGGCAAGAGGGAGTATACGGTAGATAAGGATTTTAACATGCACAGTAAAGAGAATTGACTTGACTTATTTTCCATTGCAACTTTCAAAAATCTGAAACATTCATATTTTTGTGGTAAATCAAAATAATGTTTTTTTTACAATCACGCATTAGTATTCAGTTTATTATTTGAAATCTCCTAAATTTTTATGAAAAAGATTCAGGACGGCGCGAAATGCACGATTTGTGCTAAAAGACCGCTTTCCGAGCCGACTGAGGTGCCGTCGAATTTGGGACTGAAAATGCCGTCAGAGCCAGGCATCCTCGAGCAGGTCCTTCAGAATCTGGTCGACGACGAGCCCACCACGTCCACGTCATCAGCCACGGCTACAGCTACGCCCATTGTTCAGCGGGTAGAAATTTTTGCAAATAACGTGCATGAACTGAAGGAGTCGACTTAGTGATTTTTACATTAGAAAGTTTTTTTTTAAATATCTAAATTTTAAAAATTATATTATTTTCAAGTTTTTTAAACGTTTGACTTTCTTGGAATTCTTTGAAATTTATCCAAAAAATTTCAGTCCAGCCATTCTCGAATGTTCGAGTTCACTTGCAGGAAGTGCGGTACGATCGTGCTCGACAAAAATGTGGGTCTTATAAAGATAAATAAAAGACTCGATCTTGTATTATTGAGTTTATAAAGAAATGAGAATGGTCCTCTATTTTATAGAAGATCTACTCGTATAATTTTATCTAACCTTCTCAATTGAACTTTCATTTTCTATTATTTTATGAAAACTTTTTCTTATAGAAGATCTTTTCAAATATTTTAAAAGACCCCCAATTTTGAGGCGGCCGATCTCCACGTGAAGGAGCACTTGTCGAAGGACGGAGTGACAAAAACTGCCAGGTACAAATGCAAACTGTGCCCCTATCGGACGACCAAATACAAGCACGTCGAGCATCACTTCGTGCTCAAACACCCCAAGAGAAAGGCCGAAGCCATCAATTTGCAGGTACAAATTTTAGAGTTCCAAAATAAGCTTCAAGAAGAGTAAGCTTGACATTATTAGCTAGCTATTGAAATAATATTGACCCTTCAAGCATAGTAGAAAAGAACACAAATTTCAAAAATAAAAAAAATAAAAAGTCACAATTCCAGGCCGCCCAAGTCCGTCAAGAGCAGATGTTCGACGCGTGTTTCGGAGGGCAATTCCCGAATGTGCCTCGGCCCGCCGAAGTGGTCGAAGGGCAAGCAAATTACGATCAGTCGAATGTGCCTGTGGTCACTCCATGTAACGCGCTAGGGTTATCGACTCCTCCTGGGTACGGAAAAAATCCAAATTTTTGCTAATTCTATAAAGAAATGCTAAACACATGGCCAGGCTCGGCTAAAAAGTGATTTTTTTTTTTTCGATAATTTGTAAGAAATATAGATTATGTTGCAAAAAAATAGTAGTAGAATTTCAGATATTTCTTTAATTTTTGAAGAGGTTATTTCTTTAGAAAAAAAATATTGATGAAATTTTTGAAAAGTCGATAAGTTTTCAAAAACTTGATTTTCAGGTACCGAATTCTGTTGGTCTACGATCCGCCCGGCATGAGACGCGCGCCATTCTTTCAAAACCAGAATCAGCAAAATCAGGGCCAACAGCAGCCATACCAGCATACGACCGCACCGCCAACGACAAGTAGGATGAATAGCCAGGTAAATTTCTGAAAGTTCTTTATTTTCCTGAGAGTAGCCCTTTGTTATCAAATTTACCTTCAAACTTTTGAAATTTGAGAATTTATGAAACCTATTGAAATTGTAACTTTGTATATATTGACAAACTGTCGCAAGAGAAATAGATGCAGTTCCCTTGTGATATAATTTATAAAGTTTCGAAGTCTACAGTAAGAAGTAAAATATAATCATAAGGATTCAGAACCCCTCCATGTCAACAACGACGTCAACGATGATGCCAAATCCCAATCCAAACCCGAATCCGAATTCGATGATGTCGATTCCGAACCCGTACGCCAACGTGCGACCTTCCACGTCACAGCATCACCATCAGGTACGAGGATACGGTGTTTTGAAAAAGAAGAAAGAATGCACCTAAACACAGTGCGAAATAAAATTAAAATGAATACAGCTTGAAAAAGCGTATTTATAAAAGACTGAGAAGAGAGGTAGAATGCGTAAACTTAATATGAAAGAGTACTCTCTGGTGTTTACGCTACAATAAGTATGAGAAAGAAGATTCGAAATCGTCTAAATCTGTTACTTGTAGAACCGTAACCTGGTAATGCCCCACGAACCACTGGATGACGATTTTCTCGAGACTATGCACTAATTGATGGAAAACAAATAGTGACTTAGTGTATAAAGCGCTGGACAAATCTTAGAAAATTATGCCTAGAAGTTAGAAACTACTTTTTTAGCAAAAATCAGAGTTTATTGCCAAACATTGCATATCGGAAATGTGATCATGTAAAATAAATTATGATAGAGAAAAGTTGAAATGAAATTGAATGACGTGTAGTGCAGTGACTTGAGTAACTTTATTCGTACTGGACTAGATTAGTTTGAAAAGTAGGCTTAAAATGACTAATTACCACTAGATTTTATTAACCCATAAGAATATGCCATGAGATTGAAATCACTAAAAGCGAAAAATATTTTTTCAAAAACTAATTCAATCTTTCAACCAACTAGACTATTTTCCATCTTCACAAATTCCCTGTTGATCTCAAGCTTCTTTTCCAAATCATTTGAGTCGGATCCATGATGTATCGATTCAAGCCCTTCATCATGATCGCGACGAAGAATATCAGTTCCGAGTGGATTGAGAGGACGGCTCTTTGAGGAGAGGATTTTTTGTTCGGCATAATCAGATGCCTCGTCCCTTGATGGCCGTGTTTCATTGCGAAACCGTTTTTGAAGTTCCTAAAGTTTCACAACTTTTTGTTTAAATCAAATTTTTCCTAAAAAAACTTCATCAGTAATTTTAATCTCATAGAGAAAAACTTTAACAACGTTCCTCAGCGTTAATATAATCACCTGATTCACATAACGTTAGCTACATTTGGCTGTTAGGTTTACACCCACCTGAGCCACTTGTCTCCATTCGCACAGTACTCATCGAAATCCACGAAGTTGAGTCCGTCCAGAAGGAGCGCCAGTTGGATGCCAGGTGCGTTGCTCGGTCGCCAGAATTTCAGCTCCACTAGTTTATCGATTTCGATTGAGGACCAGTGCTAAGATGCAATTTTTATCGGATTTAGCCAAATTAGATAGAATTTCAGTCATTTGTGTATGAAATGTTATGTCTCAAGCTATCTAGAATCCGTTTTTTGCACTTTTCGATTTAGTGCATCACTGATTGGTCCAAGTCTTTATTCTATGAAATAAATTAGGTTCTAGTGTTTACTTTCTGGAACGATGTCGATTTCTTCAAACCTTGATATAAACATTGAGACATCTCTCGATCGTGGTTATATTCGAAAATCGGAGGCAATTTGTTTCCAGCTTCAGAAATTGGTCCGGTTCGATTTCACATCGCTCGTAGACGTCCAGGTTTTTGCAGGTGATTATCTAAAAATGGAAAAACTAAACCAGTTTATTGTTGACTTATCAAAATCGTTGCAAATTTTCGAATTTGATAAAAATTAGGGTAAATTTTTATTTACCAGGAAAAGTTAGGGATATTTTTTTGGAATGAGACAAAATTTACCTGTGGCTTATCGAAAAACTCGTGCGGATAATGAGGTATTTCGTTGGGTACCCTTCTTCGTTCATATGTGAATCCGCCGACGACGAGGACGTCCATTCGTTCTGGAATCGAATTAATTTGTTAAACCCCGATTGACTTTAGTCCAGGGTTGGACAAATTGACAAGTATTCAAATTTTAACTTCAGTGTTAATTCCGACTTTCATTAAATTCGTTATGTATTTTGTACCTGGAAGTCGATCCACAACCCATTCCGTAGTGTTGTAGTCATCCACTTGCAGACGCATTTTTCGGCAGGGAAGGAGCTTCTGGAGATTTTCGAATTAGTCTTTTTTGGACCTCGATCAGGATTGAGATAGAATTCCATTCCGTCTTAACCCTGATCTGAATCTTATTTTCCCGTATATAAGATTTTTGTTCTTATTTTAAGCTAATTTTGGTATCAACAACTATTGGTTGAGAATTCAAGATAAGCATTCTTCGGATTTTTAAACCTACCAAATTCGAACTGACGTTCGCCGGGTGACTTTCCAGAACATTCAGCAAAGCGACTTTCTCTTCATGCGTCAGTTTATTCTGGAATTTTCCGTCAATTTTTTCTAGAACTAAAATTTACCATGTAGATGTCAAGTCTCTTGACGGTGGCGCTTTTCAGAAGATACAGGAAATATTGAAAGGCCATATCTCTGACTTTTCTACCGTCCATGTACAGTTTCCTCTTCTCGCTCTTCTCGGGAAAGAACGCGTTTCCGCTGAAAGTTCCGGAATCTTAGGAAAAAATGAAAAATCGAGGACTTTCGAAAACCGCAATCTCAACCCATGCTAAATGGAATGAGGAATGGTGGCGAAAGATTATTTTCCCATTAGTTCGCGTGATTTGAGATTTCCAAATTGTCAAAATCCAGAAGTTTTCAGAGCCTACTTTGTCACCAGGACTCCGTCAATTTTCTGGACGAATTCCCTTTTGAAGTTGTTCTCGATTGCTGTTGTAGAAGTTCCCCTAGGCGTCCATCTTCTGCAAACCCTCTCGATTTCGACCCACCAAATGTGCTGTAATTTTGTAAAGTTCAAAATTCAAGAATTTTCTAGAACATCAGTAAGTTGGTTGTGGAATCGCCTAGTGTTGACTGGATCATAATGCTGGATTCTCAGGAGGTCGTAGTACTCGAGTTTCTGGAACAGTTGGTTTTGTTTTTGGAAGTTTCGGAGTTTTTTTTACCTTGGAACAGATCTGATGACACTGTTTGTTGACGTATTTGAGCATGAATCGGGCCTTGTAGTCACAGTAGTCGCAAACTATGAGAGTCTGGAAGTTTCTGGATAAGCACTGGATTTTTAATATGAAATTGTAAATTACGTAAAAGAAGGAAGTAGTTTTCGATGTTTTATAAGTAAATTTTAAACCACCTAAAACCTATGATTCTGGGAAAATTGGACTCGAATCTATAGGAATTTTAAGGGTATGATTAGAAGAACCCACCTTTATCTCAGTCGGTAGATTGCTGAAAAGCTGGAATCCTCCGAGATGTTCCAGAAGTTCCTGGATCTGTTCTGGTTTTGCCTTCTCGACCTTCCGGAACTCTGTGTCCACGTCTGGAACAGAATCCGGCAATTTCATCGCTTCCATCGCGGCTTTGCTCGTCTCTCCCTGGAAATCGGAATTTCTCTAGAACTTCTAGAACTGTAAGGAACTTACAAATACACCACTGATATCATCGACGAGGTAGGGGTATTCTTCCATGTACTTCTGAATGTCGCCCTTAAAACTATTTGGTCCATTGAAAGCTGGAATTTTCGATATCGAAGTTTTAGAAGTATCGCGAGATGAGAGGTAGAATTTGAGAAAGGAGATGTTATCTAGAAATAATTCTAGGTTTTAATTTTAATAATGTGACAAAGAAAGATAAAGAAAAAAGTTTAAAATTCGAGTCACATTGGATCAGTGGTAGACTTTTTTGAATCGTGCATGCAAGCTGCAGGTCAGGTGCACGGTTGTTTTGATAACAAAATGGATAGTTAAATAGGTAATGTTTGATATCAAAACGAAACTTAGAGTTATCCGAAAATTTCTAGACTAGAATTAGCTTTATCGGAATTTCCTTGGCCTATATTTTTGTCAATAAATCGGATTTTTAATCGATGAGTATTTTATTAACGAATCACATGACACAAACGCACAGATGATTTGATTTAATTAAATACCAGTAAACGAGGATAATTTGCATAAAAACTACAATGCTGAAATAGAAATTCTACGCCGTCGTACTATCGAGTGCGTCGTAGATTGAAGGATAAAAACTCTCATAAATCTTATGAAATTCGTCGGGGGAGCAGAACTTCTTCAGGATTGAAATAAGTCGACCTAAAATTAACTTCATTTTAAAAATCAGGAAACATTCTTACTGTCCGCTTCAGCATATAATAAGCTGATATTTTTCTTCTTCAGATTATGATAGACCTAAAATTGACTTTGAATTTGATAGTTCTCGAAGAAAAAAACTCCACCTCGATCAAAGTCTTGGCTCCGGTATAATCTACCGATGTGACTTTTTTTAGGTCTAGGATTAAAATTGACGCATCAGGCTGATAGGTAGTGATTTCGTTTTTAATGGTTTTCTGAAAAATTTAGATCTATTTTTGAGAGGCAAACAGGTTTAATCTACCTCTAATAGGCAAATATCTGTCTTTTCAGCTCCATTTCCGTTGGTTTCGGGTAGATTTTTCGAATGATCCTGGATTTCCTCAAAAATTTGTTTTTTGAAGTGTTCCGCGTTCAGGAAAACCAACGGTGATCCGAACTGGATTATTTTGACATTGTCGATAGGTTTTGCATGACTAAAATAGTCGATAATAGATTTTCCGTTGATCTTGAATTTTACCTGTACTCTTCAATTGGTTCGAAGTAGTGTTGCCGAATTTTTTGTTTTTCATCTTGGACTATGCCTAGTTCGACTAGTTGGGCTCTGAAAGTTGAGGTTTGAAGTTTGATCAGAAAACTTCTGAAGTTTCTTGAAGTTTTCTTGAGATTCCATAAGGTTGGCCAAAGTTTGGAATGTTTCCAATTGCCAAGAAATCAACCGGATAAAAAAAGATCTCTGAGAATGCGGATTTTCGGCTCAAAGTGGACAAGCTCTTCGCGTGCATTGACTGCGATGATGCACTGATTATTGACTGATTACGAGTGGCTATGTTTGCTGTTCGCGAATCGCCGATGAAAGATAAATGAGATCAGAGTGAATGAGCAATGGGTGAACTGCTTTTCTTTTGGGCCTTTGTAAGAATTTTTGGGCGATCATTGTTCATGAAATTTATTCTTTCGATCCTCATGACCTTGGTTTCAAACATTTTGAAATAATATCGAGTGATTTAACTATGATTTCCCAATTGTTTTATGTCCTTGATAGTCATCAAAATTTCTTTCAAAATCCTTTAGAAATCCGGTCCAAAGGTCAAACTCCTGGATTTTTACACCCCCAATCCTAGCATTTTACAAAAGGGATTCTAGAACGCTGAACAAGCACATATTTTGTCAACAAGATGCGTTGGATTTTGCAATCGACACTAGGGTTTTCGTGTCCTTGTAACTCGATGAATTATAGGCATAATGTCTGTGCATCCCCTATCTAGTTTCGATCGAATTTCAATCTCTAGGACTTTTTATCTCGGAATTTTATCAGATCTCGATTTTTCATGGGTAAGAAATTCTTTGATTCACGATTTGTAGGCTTGGAATTCAAAACGTTTTTCTGGATAAACCTACAAAAAGTTCCACAACCCAGGATTTCACATCCAATAGGTCAGCCGATTACTTTTTATCATGTGAGTGATTTAGAAAATCCTATCTTTTCTAAAATCCTTAAACTCTATCTAGTTCAAGCTGGTCTTTTCGAATCACCAATCATTTGTCCCAGAGAGATGTCATTTGTTCGATTGATTTTAAAGAGCTATGTATCTTTTCATCTTTCGTTTTCCCGCCCATGCGAACTAGAGAACTACGTATTTCCGGTGCTCAAAAATACTGCTTATTTTGATTTTCAAAATTTCAACTTTTGCAATTGTTTTCGAGTAAAAGTCATTTTTTGCCATCAAAAATCTAACTTTTTGATTTTATTTGTGTCATTTGATAGTGATCTTTATCGATATGAGTAAGAGAGACTAGTTTCACAAAATGATGAGTTATCATTGGCCCTATTTTCTTTCTATCTACTACTTTTACCTACATTCCATCAATCTATTACATTAATCACTAAATTTCGTTCCACCGGGTACTTATCACTGTGTTCCATGAGAGTATCAAATATCATTTGAACGGTTCTGTTCTAGGTTTAAAGTGCCTCAAGTATAAATTGAGCTAAATTTTCCTCTAAAAATAACAATTCTCGTCAGATTAGTATCAAAAGTCTATTATGCCATGAACTCTGTAGTATTTGTTCTCTCGAGTTTTTTGAGTTGTGTAGGGCCAGTTGCCTTTACTTTTGCCGTGTCATAGCAGCTCTTTTTTATGGTGTTTGTTTTCTACTTTGTGTGAGCATAATAACTTTGGACAACTCCTACTCACTCTTTTGACACCTTGACTTGTCATAACTCTGCCGAACTATCGATTCCACAAGTGTTTGGAACTTTTTTTTTTTTCGAAAACTGCTGGGTGAACAATATTCACATCTTTCTAAAATAAGTTCTTTTACAATTTATAACCAGTCACTGATCGATTCAATTCAACTTCAATTCTTCTAGTTATCATAAAACTCTGCAAAGCATTCCTACTTAATTTTCTTCGTAGTGGCTAGTCAACAGTTTTGAGTTGATCATCAAAATCTCGTTTTCTAGTAGCCATTATTTTCTCTTAACACTCTAGCACGATATTCTACGTGATCATTTTCACCCATTTCATTCACGCACTTTCCCCTAGGCGATCATCAAAAGTTTTCACGCGGGCTACGGCATTTTTTCGTCATTTGTGTCCGTTTTTGCGCCGTGAGAAAGTGGACAAATAGAGAAAGAGACGCGAGAGAGTCGCCGGTTTCAAATTTATTCTCCCCTCGAGGCGAATGATTGCTCAAGTTATCATTGATACGCTCGCATTTCATGGGTGTGCAGGATTATTGTCTGGAGGAAAGTTGCTTGACGACTTGACTGGAATCGCGTAAAGAAATCGCTATATTTCTAAGGATTTCAAGGTATTCTACTGGCCTTTTTCTATACTTGATAAATCTATTGTCTAAGGTCTTTAGTTGAGCAAAGAGGACTTTTTCGATTCGCAGTATTTTGATTGATCTTACATGCCATGCTTTTTCATAAACTTGATCAGATTACTTTCTTCTGATTGATTTTTAATCGACTTTTTCGAATCGTTAATTTTTTCGTTCGGATAAAAAATAGAACTTCTAGGATTGCAGCTACGATGAATATACAGCAGTGGTGTTGCACGATGTGGGTTATCTGCCTCAAGTCAGCCTTCGTCTTGGCAAATGATTGGAGTTGTGGCATTGGAGTGGTCACCAAGAAGGTCTCCTACGCAATGGTATTCATGTCGGATTTCAAAGGTATCATTACTTTTACATAAACTCAACTTCCTCAAAGAGTTGAAATTGAACTTTTGAAGTTGAACATTGATATTGATCGTTGAGTGCACTATCAGCTTCATGAAGTTGAAGTTCCGCCGTTTATAACTTCATACATTTGAAGCATGAGTTCATAGAATCCATTTCATAATTTGATGAAGTTGAATTTGTGCTGAAGCTAACCCTGATCGTAATTTAATCAGGAGTGAACCAGTGTTGCATCGAGCATGACCAGTTGATCGACATGAGCGTGCATCGACAAGAGGCGGATCGGATATTCTGTCAGTGCTTGGCGAACAGTGGGTCTTGGTAGGTCATTCCGTTTTTCCGCCAGGCAGATTGAACCATTTAATACATGTAATATTTCGTTAAATTACTTCTTCAATTTTGAAACATAATTTTGGAGGATGATGCAGCCGAGTATTCGAAATTTCATTAAGTCTATATACTGCGATCGAATTATACCTGTAACGTCAACAAAACCCTCTTTCAACCCTAAAACCTAATTGGTTATAGTCTATAACTGTAGGTACGTTCGAAACGTCGTCAAGCACCTGTATTGTGCGTCCGTATCATTCTACACTATGGTGTTGGCTGGTGAACCTCGGAAATTTTACCCACATGGATTCAATCAGACGGCTGTCGAGCATGGTCATTTGAATCAGACTGGAGATTTGATATCTGTCGTTTCCTCCGGGTATCCGAATTATCAGGTATGAGAATTCATCTGGAAACATGATATTCCAGAGAAAATACTCTAGTTCATCGTGTATTATCTCTGCGATGTTGGAGTATCATTTTAAAAAGTCTTGAAGGTGGAAATTGAAGTCCTACTTCTAGAGCGTTCCCTCGAACCAACCCCAACCCCATCAACCGATCCGAGCCTTCCGACAAGAGTTCATTCACCAACCACCTGCTTGGCACTGGCCATCAATTGAACACGAGCCCCGACATTACCAAAGGGCCGAATTCACAGCAGAAGATTTTCATCGGGTCTAACTCTTGAGTTGAACCAGTAAAGTCGTAACTAAGTTACTTTCCAAGATCTATCTAATGAGGCCATGACTTTTCAGTCTCAACTTGTAGAAAATATCTAATTTGAACCGTATTTCAAACTTAGCATAATTTTATGCAACAAATAAGTGCTCAAGATTTCTCTCTCCAATTGAATGAGATTTCGATTTTGAAGACTCTACCTGTGCATTCCAAAGACTGGTATTTTTCTCGTATCTTGCAAAAATAAGCCTTTTTCTAAAGTATCTAGAAATTTCGTGATATCACGACGCGATATTTCTTTTCTACAATATGTTTCAACGTCATAAAGTTTCCAAGTTTCCCCTTTTTGTAAATACTTTGGCTTATCAAATAATAAACTTATTACTTTTGCATCCTGTGAAGCACGGTTAGAACCCCTACGGCTACACCAATACTTAATCCCGGTACGACGTCGAAAATGACTGTAGCTAGAAATGTAACGATAAAGATTACCTGTAAATCTTGGACTTAAACAAAATTAGGTGGGTTTTCTTACGCAGTCCGGTTTAGAGCACTTCCAAAGGATGGGGATTTTCCGCAGTTGCATGAACATGCCTTTCAAGGCTACGATAATAATACAGGATAGGAAGCACTGAAAATAGACTTCTTCGGGAGTTTTCTAAAATTTTCTTACAGTAGGCAGAACTTCAATGAACGATCCGATGTAGAAAATTACCGATAGGAGTAGTATCGACGAAAATATTGTGGCTAACTAAATGTTAGTGTGGAATAACTTTGTATAAATTTACATTGCTTAGATAAAATGACAGTAATAATTTAAAATGTAGATTTTTTTCCTATTATTTCAGTTATTTTCCGTGATATTAATTCTATCTCCAATTAAATATTCTCGAAACTTTTTACCTGAGTTTTCGTTCCAGCCATTTCATAGACGAGAGTTCTTGCTAAGGCGGTGGAGCTAGGCCAGCAAGGGAATAGTGAGCAGATCGTCTCCATAAACCCGATCGCGTAGAATTCCTGAAAATAAACTAGGTTTCAAGATTTTTTGACTTTGGCATTTGATCTTTGAAGTTAATCTCATTACTCCGGTTTTTCTTCGTACTTATAAATTACACGGCTTTAAATTCGAATTTCCATGATATTCTATTCCTAAATCGGCAAGAGACCTTCGTCTTTGCGATTCGCGCCATTCGGGTTTTATTACCATTCGCGAACAGTTGCGTCGCTCCCTTCCTATTTGCTCTTACATTAGTTTGGAGAATTTGATGCAATAAAGAGCTAATGCATATTCGCGAGAGAGCAGAGGAAAACGTCACACAGCCGTTTGCGAGTGACGATAAAACCCGAGTGGCGCGAATCGCACAGGTAAAGATCTCGTCAATTTGGGAAGAGAGTATGCTTGCAAATTTTTCTACTAATAAACTTAAAATTGCAAAATATAATGGAACCCTTAACATTTTTCAGGAAAACTACTAGATTTTATAACAAATTTTCATCGTGAGTTTCAAAATTTTCCATAATTCCAATTATTGTATCAAGCTTCAGTCGATCTTTGTAAGTAGGCAACTTATAAAACTATTAGATGGTCACTTAGATAGTCCTATGATTTTGCATTCATGTTATTGTCACTATTCATTTATAATTCAATATGAATATTCATGTGTAACTCTGTCAGTTATACGCCTTGTAGCGAATCAAATCGATTCGAATATTCTAGCTTTCTAGCGGTAAATTGGCTTGAAGAAAAGGCATACTCTGCAGGGCGGATTACAGCGTTTTGCCTGACTGATTCGACTGATAGCGAATGATAATGTTGATATGATCTAATCAGATAGGCTGGAGTTGTAAATTAAAGTATGAGGTAACGAGAATCAATGTTGAGAAAAATTGTTTAAATTTTAATCTTAGATTAGATATGATCAATATCACACGGAGATTTTTTAGTCACGTAAAATCTTGAAATACAATTTCAAAGGTTTTTTTTCAAGTAATATCAATTTTCGAAAGATACGAAAATGTTTCAAGAAAATCAATGATCTTGAAAAATATATATTCATATTATTGTCGTGAATATCAGTGATAGATCTAAAAGATTTC
Organism: Diploscapter coronatus; assembly: GCA_964036155.1. Lineage (NCBI taxonomy): Eukaryota > Metazoa > Nematoda > Chromadorea > Rhabditida > Rhabditidae > Diploscapter > Diploscapter coronatus. Next base: position 47,660,402 of record OZ038422.1, on the reverse strand, counting down.
GTTTTTTTTTTACTTCCTAACCCTTCAAGTATTTATGGTATTTCTTCCTATCTTTCATAAGAAAGCAGTCTTCTCACGAATGGGATAGACGACTTTTGTCGAAATGGCTTGAGGAAATTGCCTTCTGTAAGATGCCAAGTAAGGCGAAACGCTAAAATGAATGGGATAAAAGGGAGGCGAAAAAGGGGAAAGCTTGACTGGGAAATGGTGAACAAATTTTACTCATCCTTTCAAAAAACTGAAAACTCAACTCTCCTGATAATCTTCTTAATAAATTCATAAAAATTTTCCAGAGTTCAGGGAAAAAAGACTATTCTTTTGTATATTTTTTTGCAAAAATTCAAATTCTGGCATTTTTTAACAAAAATTTACATACAAGTTATATACCTAGATCAGAAACTTCCCTACATTTGCATAAATAATAATTACACTTAACCTTTCGACAATAGGTAATTCATATGACAATCTACATACAATCGTTTTTCGATTGGTTAGTTTGGTTGATGAAAAAATTCTATATGCATTGTTACCCTGTACGATGCAATATAATAACGTTATGCTTTGAACGGCAATGACATTCGAACATTCACATTTACCTTTGGCATATTCCTGCCTTTAATTGTCAAACCGGTACCTCCTCGCAAGTGATCACCAATGTAGTGATTGAACATTTAGATAAAATTATCTTATTTATAAAAAAGAAACGAGAAATTTGCTGCTAAATTCGGCCAAAAACGAACATTTATTATGCCAATTTTTTTTATCAAAAAGCTGGGCACTTTACAAGACTTTTACATCGATTTTTCACCTCTTCATAGGGTATTGTTTATTTTTTGTTAATCTTCCAAATATATCTCATTTAAATTACCTTCTGAAAGCTAAGATGAAAGTTAAAATAGCTGAAAGTTGAAAGAATAACGGTAAAAAATCTTTCAAAGTAGCCATTTTCCCATCTTTATTTCAAAAGCCAACCGCCGTGCGGATGCGCTTTTCTCCGCAAAGAAGTCAAAAAAGTAAGGACAAAAGCTAATTTCGAATGCATGCCCGATTGGCAACGTCCGAGGAAATTTGCAAGGAAAATCCGCTTGAAAGTCAACCGCAAGCGCAACTGCCCGTGAAAATCCCATTAAATCCGTGCAATTCGGCTTGGTAATGGGATGGTAGAAAACACGACGCAAAGTATGCGATGTGATCGATGATTCGAAGATTGATGGAAAATTGATCTGAGGAAATCTTTGGTAGATTGGAAAACTCTGCCAATGCAATGAATAGTGTTCCTGAAAGCAATTGAAAGACGCTGATAGACTATGTTGGATCTGATCAAGAGACTTGGCTGGTCAAGGTTGCTGAAACATTATCCAAGGTAGTCAAATTTCGATTCCGTCATGGAGTTATGACTCACTCCAGTATCTGTCTCCGAACAATAGTGACCATGATCCTTGACTCGACTTGTGTCTACCATTGTCCAAACCTTACCCTGTTCATTATTTTGATGTTTAGATATCCAAGGCTATTAGTGTAATACGTCATGTTGAGAAAAACCGGAAGCATGTCAATTATGGCCCAAACGCGTTCATCTTAAAGACCTTGTATGACATAAGAAGTTGACCAGAATATTATGTTATGTATTGCATTATTTGCTTCGAAAAAAGGAAGGGCACTAAATTAACGTTTCAAACCATCTCACACTAATTTCCTGCTATATACTTGAATACTCGAATTTTAAGATTGCACACATTGAAAATTTCTTAAAGTTGGTTGATTTCCATCGGAATGTTATAGGTATTTTGACTCAACTTTCGCCAATTTACTCTTGACATTGTACCTCAAGGCAAGAATGGGAGAGGGCGATAATTAGCTTGTAGGCAGGTGTATGACCTTGGATGATGGGCTTGTTTAGATGTAAGCGCATTCTTTCAGCAAACTTCTGATTCATCGTAGACGTTTTTGTCGTGTCTATTCCTAACCATTGGTACGAGAGATCTGTCGTTGTGTAAGAGGAATAACACCGAGGGCAACCAGCTTTGGCATCAACTTTCACCCAAGTTTAGCAGAAAGAAAATTATCGCCCAGAGGGGGGTAATGAAAAGGAAAGTTGAAAGAGAGACCTCGAGAATGAATGAAAGAATGGAATGAATTAAATGAGTAGGTTTAGTTTAATGGCTCGTACAGTGTCAAGTAGCTAGACGTAGTTAACTTTGGAAGATCTTTAAAAAAACAACTAGAAATTCCGTACAGTGTAACGTCCTCGATTTAGGATGCAAAGTATTTTTGTAACTGATGGTATTAGTTAGCTAAATAGATCAAGATCTCTTTCGTCATGACTTTCAATAAGTCAACTTTTAATCCTATCACTGATATGATTATGACTTTATTCAAACAAATTCAAAATTAGAAAATTGGCTTACCGCCAAAAATTTTTCACCATTCAGAAATTTCGAATAACTTCGCCTTGAAGAGCTTTTCTCAAGAGGCAGTAAATTCGATCAAAACAAAAGCGCATTACTCCTCCGTATCAGATCGTCTTCATAAAGAAGAAAAAACCTGATTTTTGATGGTCTAGTCAAACAGAAACAGCCAAACAACTTATGCAATGCTAAACGTATGAAGCTTTCGCCCAAATATGCCTAAATAAACTGGGAAGACTTTTATGACGTCTGAAAGCAGAGTCTTAAAAATTTCAAGTTTTTCTTCAGACTCAAATTAGTGCGTAATTTCCATTTCGCGCTCAAAAATATAACTGACTCGTCTTTTTCGTGAAAATTACCAAAACTAAAACCAGATCTGCCGGTCTGGATGCGTGAAAGTCTACGGAATTCGGAGAAACTCAAAGAAGCGTTCAGAATTTTTAATTTAAAGTAACTTCCAATCAGCCTTATTGTGGCTTGAAAATTTTCAATAAAAATTTTAAACATGTATCAATTTCATTTCATACCAAGACAACTGTTAAAACTTCTGAACCATAAGTTGGGAAAAAATCAGTATCACCCCATCCTAAATCCATTTCTAAAATTTTCAAAAAACAATTCACAAGTACCCCCGAAATACCCTTCTCAATCTCTGATAAGCCGTACGACTTTCGGCTTTCCCTACCCATCGGCTTTCACATCCCCTAACTTTTTTCGCCTTCAAGCGATAGATTGTAACCAGTTTCTGCCCTTCTATTCTGAATATCTCTGCTAGCCCAGAGAGAAATGGAGGCGTGGTCAGATGACGCAGTACTCATCTAAAAATCATGACATTGCAGCAGGTGGGCGTGACTTTTTCGGACCGAAAAAGCAAGGAGAAAGCGCCAGAGAAATAGGCAAATTGGCTGCGTTCGTATAAAAGCGATGGTATGTCTGAAGCGCCCTTACTTGTCTGATGACAAAATAGATTTAGAATTAGACGATGAATAACACTGCCACTTGGCATTTGGCAGTTCAGAGACTAACGACAAGGATTTCTTTTTATTTTGACATTATTTATTCTCGCTTTCTTAATTTTTTATTATTGTCCTAAATATTTCATTATTCTCAAACTACATGAACTCTCGTGATCTCATAACTTCTTCATTCAATACCCGTTTCATTACTTTTGATGACATGCCATTGTTCTGTTTTCTGTTATTCGGACTTCTAGTCTATTCGTTAGTATGTCATATTTATCATTTTCATTGTTCCGAACGTATATTTAATCTACTTTCTCTGTAGATCTTAATCCTATATTTACTTTTCCAGAGTCTATGTTCGAAGAAAAGTTGATCGTAGGCGTGGCCACCGCCTGCTCTGGCCTCGCCATTTTGGCTTGCGTAGTCGTTTTGCCACAGGTAAAAAATTAAAATTTATTAAGTTTAGTCTTTAACTAAACTGTTAATTAAAATGTAAAAAAATAAATGAAAGTTTACATCTAGAATTAAGTTCGATTTACGATTAAATTATACATTTGTCAAAACTATTAACTGCTTTAAAAATGTATGCACTTGTTGAATTTTGAAATCTAGGATCAAATTAAAGGTATGATTAAACCACTCATGAGTATAATTACAGTTGTACGCTGTCATCAACGACCTGCACGATGAGGTCATCGACGGCGTCAACGTCTTCCGTGTGGAGACCGACTCCGCTTGGACCGAGATGATGGACATCCAGATCACCGTCACCCCACCTTCCAAACCCAGAGTCAACCCATTCAACAGCATCTTCCGTCAGGTACGTCTATTTGACTCGAATTTATTTTTCTTGGAAGTCTCGAATAAGGGAACTTCGAATCACCTGTTTTCAATCAAACCATCTATGTAAATGCACCTAAACTTGACTTTATGATAGGCGACGTACTCTTACGTATTTTAATTTATGAATGATAAGAGCATAGAATTAGCGTTATTTCGTTTCTAAGACATAGATTTATTGATATATTATGGAACAACTCAATTCCAGAAACGTCAAAACTTCGGCGGACTCCCAGCTTGGTGCCAATGCGAACCACTCAAGCCCCTCTGCCCTCCTGGCCCGGTTTTTTATAATTATTTTTATCTCAATTATTTTTCTTATAATTTAGCCTGGACCTCCTGGCCCGTGAGTTCATCATTCTTCGTTTTATTTTAGATTTTTTTTTATCTAATTTTTTTCTTTCAGACCTGGATCACCCGGTACGAAATTCATTGTCGATTTAGCCCTAGAGTTGACGTTAGCGTTAATGCTATCGTTGACCCTAACGAGTTAAATCAACTATGAATGTTCGAAATTTCAGGACAGCCCGGAAATCGTAAGCGAAAATTACGCATTGTTGCTAGAAATAATCGATTCGATTTCTAGCTGGACCTCCTGGAAATGACAACACCGTCACTCACGCACCACTCACCTGCCCACCACCGCCTAGCGATTGCATCCAGTGCCCAGCCGGGTAAGTTCTACAATTTTTTTGTCGATTAAGAAATTTCGGATTTTAAAATTATTTTATAGCTAAGTGTATATGAAACTTCAAATATCCTTAATTTCCACGCTTCAATCGAAAATCTAATCCATTTAATTTCAGACCAGCAGGACCGTAAGTCTACAATTCGAATTCCTAGAGCTCTATCTTAATGAACCACAATTTACAGACCAGGACCCGACGGCAACGCTGGACGTAAGTTTTGCACGCCGAAAATTAGCATAATAATGAACAAATTTCAGCACCCGGACAGCCTGGAAATCCGTAATCTTTCTATTTTAAAATCCCTAGGTTTTCGGTGTTGAACTAATGGATTTGCAGAGGACAGCCAGGAGGCAACGGAGGCCCAGGACAGCCCGGACCCGTGAGTTTTTAATTTTTTACTCCCCGAAGCTGATTTTAACTCAATTTTTCCAGGCTGGACCACCAGGAGGCGAGTCTTCAAAATTTGTTTTAGTTTTGTTCGAATTTTATTTCATATCTTTCAGACGCCGGAGCCCCAGGAAACGATGTGAGCGAATTTTTATGCACGATTTACGCATTGTCAATGATAATATCAGTCTTCAAGAGAGATTTGAAAATTTCTTAAAGACCTGATCTTATCAGAGATGACAGATGTAAATTGTCTATGAAAATCAATCAACCAATATCTAGGGACAACCTGGACAACGTAAGAAATTTGAAATGAGATTTGTTGAACCCGATAAAATGAGCCATTTTTAGCCGGACAGCCAGGAAAGGACGGCACCAGAGGACAGGGCAAACCTGGAGCGTGAGTTGTTCCCTCTTTTCTTAATTATCATGCTCAAAATTGTTCTTCCAACCTCGTTTTCAAGGTAGATCAATTTTAACAGATAATTTTTAAGACCCGGACCAGCAGGACAGGCAGGAAACGCTGGAAACCCAGGAGTGAGTTCTAGAAAATTTTAGACATGATTTAAAATTATATTTTAAGGCCCCCGGAAACGATGGACAGCCAGGTTTCGTGATCTTCGCAATCTTGCTATTCTGCGAATTTAATAGATCGTACAATTTTGCGGAGTTTATCAATTCGATTTAACTTCACTTTTTTTTTTTTTTTAAATTTTTAAATTCGCATGAAGATTAGAGGTTCTGAAGATTAATGAATTCCGACTTCAGGAGCACCCGGACCACAGGCGAGTTTCTTGATTTTTAAAATCGTCGAATATGATCTAATTTGAACATTTTCAGGGACCTCCCGGAGCCGTAAGTTTCAAAAAATATTCCTCGAAATTCCCGACGATAACCGTGACGTATTCAGAACGGAAACCCAGGTGGCCCAGGAAACGACGGACAGCCGTAAGTTTCACTAGACTATTCCGTTGGATAAAATCATGAGCGTTCGCGATTTTCAGAGGTGCACCAGGTGGACCGTAAGTTGATGTTTTCTCGAACTATTGGCCTGAGGAGCGCGGTGAGAGATAAAAAAAAATCTTATAGAGGCCAGCCCGGCTCGGACTCGGCTTACTGCCCTTGCCCACCTCGTTCCACCGTCTTCGTCAGAAGATACGCCTCCAGATTCGCCCACTAAGAAGTGCGGGCTCGTCTACCTCGTTCAGATGGCGTCGTTTTTACTCGTCAATCATCGAAATAGAGATGATTTTAAACCCAACTGAGGCCCACGTTAATTTCTGTACAAACTCGGCGAAAATAAAGTGTTTGGCTTCAAAAATTTGCTGCTATAACTAGGAATAGTGCAACACAAGACATAATACAAATGTGACTTGACGAAGATCCAATAAACGAAGATCTACCAGCAAGTTGTGGGAATTTCATGAGGATGAATGAACCAGGCGAGATTTGATCAACAGAGTAATCTAAGCATATTCATCTCAATTAGATGCGATCCAGCGTGATAAAAGTTGGTGTATGTTGTCCGTCGATCGTTGAAGTAATGCGTACGTACAGACAAATTGATGATAAGATATTTGATAAAAATAGTTTAGAGCTTGTGTATGTGAAGATCACATGCAAGAAGAGCTTGTACAATGATTGAAGTCACTCATGATTCAGTAGTCTCTAAGTCGATACATGCCCCGATAAAAACAAGTAATAATCAAAGAACTTTCTAACCTGTCTAACATCGATGTCATATCCGTGCTTGCTGGCCATAAGTTTTCCCATCGAAACAGTGGTAACCAAAACGACCACTGCGATTGCCATGGCATCGGATACAAAATAGGTGAATAACGAAGGATCGGGCAGGGATGGCAGTGGCAGTCTGGAAAGGATTCATGGTCTATGAATATGATCATTTTGATTATAACAGAGGTTCAACAAGTTTGAGATGATGAAGGTTAGCTACATCAACCTAGACTTAGGCTGGACTTCAGTCAGATAATTTGCGAAGTACGTCTCGCATTTCTTTAATTTGACTAAAATATGCATAGCTCTGTATGAACTTACCCAGTAGGTATTTTCCCGATTATCTTGACGTGGTACTTGCCATTGAGATTTAGGCATTCGGATAGAATTGCTCCGAAAATCATCTGGAAGTCCAAAAATTCTAGAAAAATCGCATTTGACTTGCCACAAATAGATCGTAAGGCACTGGAAATCGACATTTTCCTTTGATTTTTGGGTCGAGAAAGTTTTTGACCGAATAAAGCAAAATTATCGTGATGATAGAAATCACAAAAGTGACCCAATTGGTTTGGCCTTCGATGATTTTGGTGATTAGCTCTTTGTAGATCTGAAATTTGTCTTCTTTGAGTTGTTTTTGAAGAGTGAGTACCCAGTAAAGTTTTGGAAAACTGTTTGCCCGAGGCAACGAAACCCCGATGATTTTGTTGAGTTGAGCACTGAATACGTGCACCGCCGCGCCAGTGGTAAACCCTTCTATTACCTAAAATTAAGATAATGGGAATACACATTTGATTCTCGTTAATTTGAAGTTAAGAGGACGACTAACTCTATTTAAATAGAAGCTGAATTTCTGTTTGAAGTAGGATAAACTTTGTTTTTAAGGCTGAATTTCATTTGTCTCAAATTTAGGACTTATTCTAGGTAAAGTCAAACTTTAGTATAATTTATTTTATTTATTAAAAACTACCTGTATCGACAAATAATCCGTAAGAAAGTCTAATCTCAATAAGGCCATGGCAATCTAAAATTTTGAATTTTCCCAGAGAAATTCAAGCTTTCTACCTGAATAACCCCGACTAACAGCGCCAACGAAGTGACTACAGCTATAGAAATCTTCAAATTTTCATCCGAATCCGGATTAAAAATATTCGATCCGTTATTTTTCGCATTTACAAGTAGTTCAGTGACCCGTAGATTACACGATCCTACCATTAACGAAACTACCGCGAAAACGCCTAACAATAAGATAAAGTAGGCCTTTAAAAATCGAAAGTAATCAAAATTTACCTAACGATATATGCCTAGAAGTTCCGAAAATCATGTAGATTAGGGGTGGGAAAAGTGAAGTATAAAGTCCGTTAACTGGTCTTAAACCTGCTAGGGATGCATATGCCATACCTAAAAATTTTGGCGGAATTTAAATAGTACTGATTTCAAATACCTTGAGGAACGCTAATAATTCCCACGGTAATGCCTCCGATCATATCACTGATCAGATTATGTCTGATCTCGTATTTCGGTAACCACCCCAAAATGGGGATCCAAGAAGTCAAAAAATTGATCGGGGAGATTTTTATTCGGCCATTCTGCGACTTTTTCTTTTGAAATTTCCTATCTTCCGAAGTTCTTCTGCCAAAATGACGATCGAAATTTTCCTAAAAAATACAAATTGTATTTTTTAAAGATCTTATGAGAGATACTTTATTCTGGACATAAGTTACAATACCGTTTTCCATTTTGCGATATCCATATAATCTAAAATTTAAAAGAATGATAAAATAATAAAGATAAAAACAAATAAAAATGATAACATTTTGATAAAAATCGTAAAATCTTATAAGATAAATGTAATCAAATTAATGATCTAGGGAAAATAATCTCTAAAAAAAGATAAAATTGATAATACTTTGATAAAAATCGAGAAATTTATTAAAAATGATGCTTGAAGTCAGAACGTATCTTAGGTTCAAGCTTTCCCTCACTCGAGTAAACGTGCTTTTCTTGAGCTCGGAGTTAGAGAGACGTAGAAATCTAGAGACAGAGATGAAAACAAAGCATTAGAGGAGCGGCTTTGATTTTTTTTCTAACTTCCTTCTTACTCTCCTAATCCTTACACTATTTCTCTAATCTCTATCACGTCCGGTTTCTTTCTTTTCTCTTTAGAGATAAGGATATCTCGTCTATTTGAGCAGAAGATAAAGATAAACATAATTTTGCCTTTTTGAGATCAAAATCATAGACAAAGATTTTTATTTGTGGAAAAACTGAGAGAAATTTTCAGAAAGTCCCAAATTTTGTATAAATGATATAGAATTTTTATGATAGGTCAAGAATTTCTGGAAAAATAATAAAAAATGATGCAGAACTCTTTTATAATAGCCCAAAATTTATAGAAAAGACGGAATCTCTAAAAATGAGATTGAGAATTGAAAGAAGGTCCAATTTATACCCTTCAAGCTACAGTGAACAGTGCACTGATAAGGAAATTCTAAAGATTGTGTGATAGAACGTGCTCAATAAGAATTCTTTAAAAATTGTTTCTAAAAGATAGGAAACTTTGGAAAATGTCCTGGAAATTTTGACGTCGGCAGAAATTTTGCATTTTATCATTGATATGAGGAACTAGAAAACAATTTTTGATTGAAACCTCTCTGACTCTAAAAATTAGTAATAAGAAAAATTGTATCAGATGTTTAAAGAAAATTTGGATATGTGATAAAGGAAAAATCTTGATGATCGTGTAGGCTTTTTTCCTTATTGAAGAAGCTTTTTAAAACATTCAAATTAGAGATCATGCAGCTTTTTTCTACCTCGTATTCTTTCTTTTTCAATTTCTCCCATTTTTCATTTCCTTTCCAAGCTTTTCCTTTCTTTCCTTGTCCCTTTCATTTTGCACTGCGTTTAGTTCGTTCTCTTACTCTTTATCGCCTTGATGATTTTTGGCGTTCTCTTCATTTTATGCAAATTTTCGCCGTTTTCAGAGACCATTTGATCGGGAGGGAAAAATGCCGAAGAAATTCACCAACGAGAACCCGAAGGTGATCGCATCGCGCGAACGCAAAGCTGCCGTCAAACAGGCCGAACATGATAAAAAGCAGAAGGTCGGAAAAAAATCGTATTTTTACTTTGAGCAAAATTTCCTTCAGAAATATAAAATTTCGAGAAAAATATATTTCAAGAAAGTCCAAACGAAATTGGAATTTCTTATATTTCAATGCCTTGATTGTTGTTTTGTTAAGTGCTGGTTATTCAAAATTTCTAACTTTCTAGATAAAAATATTTTTTTAATTTCAGGCGGCCGAGGACGCGTACTGGGCGGACGACGACAAACTGGCGAACAGAAAATTGCAGAGAAAGGTTTGGGGGAAAATCGAGAAAAAGAAAGAATTAAAAACTCGGTTCGCCAGCAGTTTGTCTATCATTTTCCCTTCTATAGTTTTCATTTTAAACCTTAAAAAATTCAAAATAAAGTACAAATTAAATTTTAAAAATTTGAGGACGATGAAGAAAAGAAGAAGCTTGAGGCCCAGAAGAAGAGGGAAGAATTGAAAAAATTAGCCGAAGAGGAGATGAACGCGCTCAGTGGCAAGGCAGCGAGCAGCTCTCAGCCGCAGAAAGTCACGAGGTTAGATTTTTTTTATGAGATATTGACAAACTAGAGGCATTGAAGAGGGTTTAAAGTTATTATTGTAGTTTTCGTGAAACGTAAGATGGATTATTTTTAAAATTTTAGAATAGTTAAAAAAAAAACCCCCTAAGATGACGGTGTTGGAAGGAATGTTGATAGGGTTTCAAAGAAATTTTATAAAACATAAAAATTCGAATTATCCCGATTTTTTCTTGCTTTTCACAATGTCACTGCACCACCCAAGGACACACTATAGGATGTTTAATCGAATTATTTATGTCTTCTTGAAACTTATGTTTGTTTTAAATGTCAGGGCCGCCCTGGATCAGCGCAAAGAAGCCGAGGCGAAACTTGCCGCTGAAGAAGAAATGCTCAAGAAACTGGCCGCTCAGAAAATCGCTGCGGTAAAAATTGTATTTTTGAATAAAAAATCAAATTTTTTATCTCTTTTTTTTTCCCCCCAAAACTAATGACTTTAATTTGGAGGAAGTTTAAAAATCTAATCTTTAGCCCGAAGACCTTCTGGAAGAAAACAGGAATCTGCAAAACGCGAACGTGAAAGTCGCGAAGAACGTTGACGAGGCGTTGGCCGTACTCGACGAGACGAGTGGCGCAGTGGACAAGCACCCCGAGAAGAGGATGAAGGCCGCATATTTGGTAAGCGGTTGACAGCTCGCTGAGGATAAGATTTTTGAAAAGAACTAAAAAAAATACGATGCACTGAATTTTTCTTGAAAGCTAGAGTATCCGTTTTTAAACTCATAGAAAAAATATGCTGAATCATTAAAACAAAACTATTATGATTTTGAAACATTTTATTTTTGATTTAATCTTGCTATTGAGAGAAATCTTCATTAGTAAAAATTAGATTTCTTGATTTTTGGATTTTTTAAAAAGTATTTTATTTTTTAACAAAACTTACAGCAACATTTTCACTATAAAACTTTTTAGATGATTTTACTAGCAATATCTTTGAAACCGTAGCGAAATTGCAAAAATATAAACTGAAATTTGAAAATTTTGCATTTTGAGCAAAAAATTGCAGGCGTTCGAGGAGTCGAGACTGCCGCAGCTGAAGGTTGAGCACCCTACTTATCGACTATCGCAACTCAAGCAGCTCCTCAAAAAGGAGTGGCAAAATCACCCTACCAATCCCCTCGTCATGAAGATTCAGGCAGCCATGGGCAACTAGGAAAAATGTCGCATTTTGCAAAATAAGGCACTTTTCTTATCAAAAGCTTCCTTGAAAGGTCTGAAAAATTTAACTTTGGAAAAAAAAACTGCAGTAAACAGCCATTATTTTCGAAAAAAAATAATTTGTATTTATGTGAAAACTTAAAACTGGTCTGTGTTAAGAATTTATTTATTCGTTTTTTTCCATAGAATCTGGGTATTTGAATAAAGAGCGTAATATTTTATTTTTGTCTTTTCCAAATCACACCCGTTTTTAAGCGGTTGATATCTCTTCATTTTTTTTTTTTTAATTTTTGGTGAATCTAGAGCTTTCTACAGAAATCTAACATTTTCTCTAGAAGTTTCGGATTTTTGCTCAAAATAAAACATTGATTTTTGTTGCAAAAATCTAGAAATTTCTATAGAAAATCTAGATTCTTCATTTTGCTAATTGAAAATAATAGACTTTCCAGATGGTGAAAATCTACTGCGGCGAGCAGTGCACGGACATCGAAGCGGCCAAACTGCGGGCGATGACCGCGAAGGAGGCCGTCACTGCCGCTTCAAAGCTAGGCGACAAGTCAGCAAGTAAGTGGGGCAAAATTGGGGGTTTATTTTCCCTCTAATTTCTCAGAGCTTTCAACTTTAATTATTCGGGATAAGATTGTGAAGCCTATTCTGGGCGATATAGTAACTGCTGCAAGCCGATTATACGTTATGGGGTTAATTTAAAGTATCCAAAATTCTGAAACATCAAATTTGAACACTTTAGATAATACAGAACAGAACGAGTGATTGCTTCAAATTTCTTCTAATCTTAAAAATTGCAATTTTTTAGATCAATTTATTTTTCAGTTCTGACGCGTTGCGGTCGCGTACTCGCATCAGATACCTTGCTTCAGGATATCGGGGATAACGACATTCTCAGAATCGTTCACAGGGAGATTGTTTCGGACGGGGTGAATCAGGTAAATTCGGAAAATCACTGAACAATTGCGTAATTATTCTGGGAAAAATCGAAATTTTACAAACTTCTTTTTTTTTTTTTTTAAATAAATACAATTTTCAGGAAGACGTCTTGAATTTTGACAAGAACTTCACGGACGTGCACCGCCACATCAAGCGGATCAACGATGAACCCAACGACGACGGAATTTCCCTGGCGATTGTAGGTTTCAAAAATTTGAACATTCTACAAAAATAATAGAATAATTTTAACCAACGATTTATTTCAGTCAAATTAAAAATTACCATTTCCCTAAATAAAATAAAGTTTAAAAGTTAGACTTGTGAACTTTCAGTTTCTCCAGAAAATCCACGACTTCATCAACAGCGACAAAGGCAAGGCCAAGATTCAGGTAATGTAAAAAAGTAAAAGACTAGCCTGCAAAAACTCCACACCCTTAACATATTCCTTCATTTTTTAATTCCATGATTTAGGAGAAATTCGGAGAGGGTCTCCGTAAAGACGCGACCGCCATGGCTGTGCTCCAGGACGCTGCCCTACTCTCGGCATTCTTCATCAGCGATACCCCAGAGGTAACAAATTTAATCAAAATCAAATCTGTTTCAAGGTTTTCCAAAATCAAAGGAGTTTCTTTCAATTTCAATATGTCCAATTCGAAAGGTGTATCAAACGAAGAGAAGTTCATTTCAAAATAAAAATCACATTCCAAAATCAATGTCATTTCTCCAGATCCGCCAATTCCACCGAGAGCACCCGCTGATCTCGAAGCTGACGAAGGAAATTGCAAGTATGGTCGACACCGAGGGCAGGGGCCCGTGGCAGAGGGAGCTCATGCAGAATGCGAACAATCCACAGCTGCAAATGGTAAGAAGCTCGAAGGGCGTCTTGTATATTCCAGATATAAATTAAAGGGATGTCTTGTGCTTTTAAGGGACATTTTATATTTTGAAAAGTTTTAATAGCGAAGACTATCTACCAATTATTCTCTAGACTAAAACGAAATCGAGAGATAGAATTCTGAAACTTATTTTGAAATTTCTGAATTTGCAATTATACTTTTTTCAAAGATTTAAAAAAAAAAACCATTTCAGGATCTCCTCCAGCAGTTGATGGGAATCGCCGGGAACAATTGGGCACCGAATCAGCGTCAAGGTCAGGACGGTCAGGCGAACCAGAATCAAGCAGCCGGACAGCCTCAGGCTCAGGCTGGAGGGCAGAGGGGAACCAGAGGACAGGCACCCGCAGCCCAGCAGAACATCATCACCCCGCAGATGCTCATCAATGTGAGTTTCATTTTGTTAGGCACGATTTTATCTAAGAAAAAATGATCCTAAAATTGGACGAGATAAATTTCAGTTAGTGGAAAGATGATTTTGAATGTGTATGTTTCAGAATATTTACTAAACTAAGTAAAACTTTCGAAGTTTGATTTCCCTTGTTTTTTTTTGCATTAATACAAAAAATCGAGAAAATTGAAATTCTCAGGCCCTGGCCTCGGTGGGAGCAGGTCCATCCGCTTCTTCGAACGTGTCCCCGTCGAGCAGCAACGCTAGCACTGCTGTGCCGAGTACGCCACCGACGTCGGGCAATTCTGGAGCTGCGACAACGATTCCAGCATCCTCGGGAACGACGCCCGGGCAGGAAAAAGATCCCAGAATGATCGTCTACAGTACTCAGGTACAGGCAAATCTAAAGAAAATATTTTAAAGATTATTTTGTCAGTGTTCAAATCATCCAGATCAAGTCGAAAAAGACATTTTTGATGATCATTACCAAAAAATCTGAAGCTTATTTGAAACGAAAGGAAACACAATTTTAATAGTAAATTTTTAACAATGTTTTCTATTGAACGAAGGTACGGTCATTAAATGTCCAGAGATTTCAATGGAAATACTTCCACAATTTTGAAACTATAATTTGTCGAAAAATGCAATTTCAGCTCAAGCAACTTCACGAGTTCGGCTTCACGGACGACGACATCAATTTATCTGTCCTCGATGCGACGAGGTATTTTTCATGAATAATTAAATTTTTAAACTTTCTTTCTAAACAATTGATTCAAATTTCAGTGGAGACGTGAATGCGGCCTTGAACATTCTCGCTGAAATGCTCGGGCAGTAAATTTGGAAAAAAAACAAAAATGCGGGAGAAATGAGGGTTGATGATTTTTCGAAGATAAATATTCTTTCTAAAAATTCTTGTATTCAGGTCATTTGAGACTCGAAAGATTTTATAAAAAAATTTTCTAAAAAGATTCCCCTTGATCATAGATTTTTATGGGAGCCATTCGAGATTTAGAGAATCCCTAAAATACTCGATTTTATTTATTTTCATTTTTCTGGTCACTCATTATTTATTCGTCATTTAACCGTGCTGTACAGAATACCGTAATTTCTTTACGGAATAAAGTGCGTTTTTAATTTAATTTTTTTTTGCGAAAAAATGGTTTCTAGACCATTGGATACTTTGATTTTTCTGATTTCTTTTCTTATTTTTAATTTCAACAAATTTCAGACTTTCAAATTTGAGAGCAGTGTAGCAGAACGAGTTTACTCACCGAGAGGACTGAGTCAAGAAAATGGTATCTTTTAGAGAATAAAATTGCGATCTTTAGAAAAATAACACTTTTCCTTTGTCCCAAAAAGAAGTTTAAAAATTCAGTCCGACTCGAAGGACTCGAAAGACACGGGCGGGAATAAGGAGTTCGGACCGTGGAGCGAGCAGACGAGCTCAGCGGGCAGAAAGTACTACTACAACAAAATCACTGAGGTTTGCAAATAGTTTTCCTTCAATATAAAATGATAAAAGGGGAAATTAAGTACTGAAGTATGAATTTATTTGCTAGTTCGATTAAAATTTTCTAAACAACATGTTGAAATATGCTTCAATTTTATCGTAGTCAGAGATATTTTGAAGGTTAGTAATTGCGTTTAGGATCCACGAGAGAATAAAAGAATAAAACGAAGAAGAAATGAAAGATTAAACTCTGATAGATAAAATCATTTTGCAAAAGTTAGGAAATAAACTATCCAGGTCTCACAATGGGAGAAGCCGAAGGAGTGGAAGGAGCATGACGTGAAAATCGAGGCCGAACGACTCGCCGCCGCCGCTGCGAAACAGCAGCAGAGTTTTCAGGTTAGTCATTGGAGGGATTTTTCGATTTTAGAAATATAACTACTTTGAAACGTTGAAATTTGGTTTTGGTAGGGTTTACAGACTCACAACTGATCACTAAAAATTATGGTGTTCGTGCTTTCTCGATTTTTGAAGCATATTCAAAAATTTAAGGTAAATTTCAGAAGTTTGAAATTAGTGTATTTTCTTCGTCCTACATTTATCGAGCTCTTTATGTTGTTCCCTATCATCCCTTAATTTCCTTTCAAGTAAACCCTTCAACATTGCTCAACTGTGGAAGGCGCGTAAAATTTTCAATTACCTTATACTCGAGTCTACAAATTTCAAACTATGCCATCCTACTCTTCCTCCTCTATCTTCAGCAATTAGAAAGAGATTATTATAATCTCTTACAAATTGGTCAAGTTGCCTTGGAAACGGTTTCCATTTGGGTGATCATATAGGCTATTGTTCTACATAGAAAAAGAAACATTAAAATAGGAAAAAGGTAGACAGGAATTTTCAGGCTCCGATCCCGCCTCCACCAGGAATGTTCATGCCGCCGCCACCGCCATTCTTCCCCTTCCCACCATTCGGACAGGCTTTTCCGATGGGTAAGTACCCGCGCAAGTTCTTCTTTCTCAAATTGCAAATTAGTCTTAAAAATTGAAATTTAAAAAAAAAAAATTATGTCCAACGCCTTAGTATTAAATCGTCATAGCTACTTTCTTTCCTAATTATAAGTAATTTTGAAACGTATCGAAATATTCATTCTAGAATTTTGTAAAAAATAACTTTTCTTTTGAAATAAAATAGGTAGTGTATTTAGGGTATACCTTGAAAATGTGTCTTTATCTTTTCTATATAATCTGTTTTTAGCTTCGATATAGATATAATAAGCTAAGACCACCCCCACTTCTCACTTTTGAATTGAAATCGAAGAATGACAAAGAAATACAAAATTTCAATTTGTCTGCTGCAATCATGCATTTGTTCGTTGCCAGTGTTGGGCGGAAAGTGCATTTTCAGCTTTCGGAAACGGAAAATAGATTTTCGAATTTCGGAAAGCGGGAACGAAAACGAACTCCCCGTCCAACGGTGTTTATTACGCAAGAGGCCTCGTGACTTTTTCGTAAAGTTTAATAAGCCTCGATTTTGATGAATTTCAAGTTTATAGCCAACAAGCGGAAAACCTTTATTTCATGATAAGACATAACTCTTCAAAACCGTCCCAGATAGTTTTCTTCTTTGCCTTCGATATTGTAGTTTCCACGCTAGCTTATGGGGATTTTCGTAGCTTCGCAGTAGTAGGGTGGGAGAATTGACAAACTTTGATCTTGTTTTCATACGTTTCAAAAGAGAAGTTGTTGATATTGAGAGACATCATATTTCTTTGTTTTGTTTCAAATATCAACTCTTCAAGGTTTCCATATATCCTCGACGATATGTGTGTTTCAGACTTCCCCGGGCCGCCCCCACCTTTTCCGGGAGCGTTTCCTCCCTTTCCGCAGGTCCCGCCACCCCCACCAGGAATGTACCCCGCCTCGACTGGGTGAGTTTGAAAAGAAAAAAAACGAACGAAAAATTTCTTAGATTTGTTTTGTGCTCTCAGCGACCGATCGTTATTTCCAGCTCCTCTTCTCACAAATTATATGAACCAGTTTAAAGCATAGGAGAAGCTCAACACTTTTCTCTAGTCTGTTGAATTTTTCATTCCACTGTCAAGAACAAAGTATCTACTCCCCTTCAGTTCTTGCAAAAAAAATGACAAGAGTTTTTCGAAGTATGAAAAAAAAAACTGGTGATATTATATGTGATGCATGCATGTCCCAATTTGGTATATCGAATGCGTGAATAGATTTACTAAGAATTAAAAAAAAAATATATATATATATATGATTTTCATGAAAACTAAAGAAATCGACTCTAAAAAGACATGGAAAAACTTGCAGAACTACCTCGATGTCGGCGATCTACCCACCCGTGGTGCCGCCCCCACCTGGCTACACCTCAGCGACGACCGCCCCGACGCCCTACATCGCCAGCTCCTACCCGCCTCCACCTCCGCAAGGTTTGTTGTTCGGGAAACCACATAGAACAACAACACAAGTTGCAAGCGTTTTCGAGCGGAAATACTGCAATTGAATACCGGCATGCATTAGTCATAAATATCAATTAGTGGAAATTAAAAAGGAAACTCGATGTGCTGCATAGGCTTCAAAAATGTTGCAAACAAAAGGCTGAATTGCGAGAATAATTTAGTGAGTATGACTGAGAAACATTATAAACATTCGTAAACTTTATCAATTTATTATCATAACATGCACTGTAGTACTCGTTCAGTAAACACAATATTACAATCTTTCGAGTTTGAAATTCACTGGGACCTAAAAACTCTTCTATTTCGTTTTATCTTTCAGAAAACTCCACACGAACTAGTTCGAATTTTTGTTTCATCTTGGAATTATCCTGAAACTCACTTTTTTTGTTTTAGCGCCCGCCGTATCGTGCTCGTCCTCGAAGCCGGTGACGCCGATGACCCCCGCTTCAGCACCGACGACGAGTGCCGCGATGCTCCGAGCGACCGCTCCACCTCCACCCAGTGCGCCTGCGCCAGGTTTGAACAATCAACATTTCATTTTTAACTTGAACCTTCGAATATTGCGCTTCGAACTCCATATTTTAATTCGAAAGTTGATCGAGTTAACCTCAAAGCTCCGCTTTTTTTACTTGTGGTGGATATAAAATTCATTCTAAAGTTGATTTTTTGAACTTCATAATTAAATAAAACCTGAAATTTTGTTCAGCAGTTCAATCCAGCACTCCTCATAGCGCGACGGCTTCCCCGAGAACGACCATACATCAATCTTCCAACAACGTTTCCACTCCGGTTACCACTGGGTAAAGCTATCTTTAATCAAAAACTTAAAATCATCTTTAATCGGTAAAGCATTTATTGTAATAAAATGGTGCGTTTCAGAGCCAACAACGGGCATTATCACCATTCCCAGCAAACTTCAACACCCACTTCGCATCAGGTTCGGAAGAAGCAATAATATTCAGAAATCGATTTTCACAAATTTACAGGCCCACTCCTCGTCCTACCAGAATCAGTCATCGTCGTCTCGAGGAGCGTCGTTGAACCAACCAAGTAGTCATTCGCGAGACAGGAATCGAGACAACCGAGACAATCGAGACAATCGAGATCATTCGGTTAGTTTTGGCCAATTTTAGAAAGTCAAATATGCGTTAAGAAAATTTTATAGGTAGAAATGTATTTCCCTGTAATCCTAATGAGCTTCGGAAAATACATTTTTTTAAATTCTTGTTTCAAAAAATATTAGGTCATGATGAAGAAGTGCAACAACTGATCTATTTTTCTGGCATTTGGATTTTTAGAATAAAATTTTGATTTTTCAGTACCGTCGTTCTGTGGATGAGCCTTCAAACGATCGACCCTCTTCGGCTGGTAGCAACCATCATCACAGGTATACGGTAGTTACAGTAATTCTAAAAATATAAATTAACTCGCTCCATAATATGAAATAGGCATAGAAACTCAGATGGGATATTTGCTCTAGCATTTATATAGTAGTTCTTCAATCTTTCACTAACTAATGGAACATAGGTTTCAAGCACTATCTAGTCTATTCCCATTCAAAAGCTCTACAGTGATTCCATATGGTTTGCTCTATGATAGAGCATAGGTCATAAAGACCGACTGGAACAATGTTAATAATACAGTAATAATCCTTTTCGAAATTTTCAATTTTCAGCTCATCACGCCGAACCTACGACGACCGAGAAAGGGGCTCTTTATCGAGGGTCCATTCGAGTTCGGCCGCAAATTCTCAAAGTATCAGAAGACCGTCGCCCTCCGTCGACAGTCAACCACCTGCCAAAAAGGTACGGTATCTGGGTTATGGTAGTTTGCAAAAAATAATCTCAGAAACTGAATAATCCCTTACCTTCCTTTATCTCTATTGCATTGAGTTTATAGTAGTATCTTTTCGAATAATGCTATTGCTTTTTTTTCAAAACTCATTGATTTTCTGTGTACCAAGGTAAAATGCTGGATTTTATTGATTTTCCGAAAAAAAAAGAAATGTTTTGGTCTTACATAGCTCTTTAGGACAGATGCGTTGGATTTTGCGATTTATCGATTTTCAGGCAAAAGAAGAGAGCCCCGTAAACGAGGAGTGGAAACGATTCTACAGAGCCGACTTGGCTCAAGCGCTCAAACGCAAACTCGGCTTGATCGAGGACAAAGAATTGGTAAGTGTGCTAATTTTTGGAGAAAAATGAAATTTTTAGTAATTTCCCTGAAAATAGATAATTTTAACTCGTTTCTTTCCGAAAGTATTCTAATTTTCTAGAAAATAAAAAGTCAATTTTTAGGCCGAACTCAACGTTCAGTCGCTGGCGACCGAGAACAAATTAGTGGCAGAGGTGGGTCGAAAAAATCAATCGAAAAAATTTATGCGCACCTCTTTTGCAAGAAAACTGTTAAACCCCACCCTTAAAAAATTGATTGATAAAAACTGCCCCCTAAAAACAAATTTTTTCAGATGATCAAGGCAAAGACGGCAGCGGCGCTCGTATCGGTTCAGACTCACGAGGTCTCTCTGTGCGAGGAGAAGTGCACCGGGTTGAGAGTGGGTTTTGAAAATTCCCTTTTTGGAAAAGCGTAATTTTTCTAGGAGGCATCATTTAAAAATTTAAGGAAACTATCCGACGAATGGAGCAAATTTTGTCGGTCAAGGAGCCCCAGAACTTCATGCCTCTGCTCAGCGACAAATAACACAAAATTGGATTACTGTAACTATGACGTCGTCTAAAACTAAAGAAAGTATTTTGTAAAGTTCGTCCTTTTTTCTCTGAAAAAGTGAAACTTTTATGGAAAAATTTTTCGAGTTCACACCTTTTTCTAGAGAAAAATTGATTAACTTTGCGAAATGAACTTCTAAAATTTCACCCATTTCTCTATTTTTTTTTTTTAAACTCATGTTTTCCTAAAAATAAGTGAACTTTCCATGATTCCACCTAAAAATACTGATGAACTGCTCTTATCATTGATCTGAACTCTGAAATAGTAAGGAAGTTGAATTTTTTTTCTTTGAAATGCATTTTCCAACCACTTTACCTATTTTCATTTCTTAATTTTCCACTACCGTTCTCTTCCGTGATTTTTCAGGAATTTTAGATCGATTGAACTTTATCAAATTTTCTTAAAAGGCGGGTTTCTTAGGGGAATTTCTTTTTTTCTCTATAATAATCTATTTTTCCACCTATTTATTCGATTGTACTTTTTTCAATTTTTAACAAAGTTATTTTCGTAATGAACTTAGCTTGGCATACTGTAGTTTTAGTTACCTTGAAAAAGCAAATTTTTAGTTTTCGCATCCAAATTCACCAATTGTTGCACAAGCTCACCAAAAATGACTTATACAGGCTATTTTATTTGAAGTTAAAATCTAGAAGTCTCACTGGTAATTCAGCACCCAGGAAGTATTATAAGAGAAAAAATCCCAAAGCCTAAAGCCCAAAACTCAAACAACAAAACAACAGGTTAACTACTAACTGCAATACAACAAAGGTTAACCAAGTCCTTAATGAAAGTTTACAGGTCTGATCTTTTGGGCTACATTATTGAAGTTGAAATATTTTTTATATTTAACTTTTCAAAGGTCGAAATTGAACACAAGCATATGGCTGCAAATTAGTGAATACAAAAATCTTCTCATTCCTTAAGAACCTTTGAATAGGTTATTTTTGTCATTTTGCATGAATTAATCCGCAGTATGTTGCAAGATACTGTGAGAGTAAAACTTATTCTTATTTTTATGCTTTATTCTATTCAATCGTGTTAATCTTTAGCACATGCTAGTAAAGAAGTGAAGCATGGCCTATTGTTGTCGCTTAATTTTTGCTATATTTAATTTCGGATGTCATTAAACTAAGAGTCAGGGCGATTTCATATTCAAAGTTGAAGTGGAGTATATACTTTTCCCGTGAGTTGCTGATAAGTATGAATGTTTTAGTTCTCACAATACCCAAATTGTATCCTGAAAATCGTTACAATCCAAGAAAAATATCAGCCAGACTATTTTCCGAATAATGAAAATGGCGCCCAAAACGAGTTCAAAAATTTCTTGCTCAGGACAGAATTCGTGATGAAGAATGGATGTGAGCATGGGAAAGGTCTCGGTAAATTCTCAACTGTGCGAAGTTAAAAATGGCTCATGTGTGACTTTGGGACTTTGAAATCAGTTTCAATTTTTCGAGAACATACGAATAATTGATATAGTCATATTACAGTGCTCAACAGATTCGTAAAATCTATCTACAAAGCTTGTTCTTCATTTATAGATTCTTTTAAGAATAATTTATTCTTGAAAAAATTACCAAATTCACCGCCTAACATCCATTTGAAAAATCATTTATTATTTACTAATCGGCTAGAAGCTGTTCCTCAGCCCGCGTTTTTTACTTAACTGGAAACTATATTAGCGTAGTTTCTTGATTTGCCTTCATCAGTTCGTATTACGACACTTCTAACCTAGCTTCATTTGTGAAAATTCGTTCAGCGAAATTTGCATCCTGAAACGTATTTTGCTCACGGGCATAATTAATCTACTCACGTAATGCGCCAGCTTCTCGATAAAATATTTCCCTCCACAATATCTGGCCTATCGTTAGCGGTTTAATCTTTCTTCAATTGACTTTTGGTTTATCCTATTTGGATTTGTCGCAACATAAGGAAAATGCCTGGTCTGCTTTTATTTCTAACGATTGCAATTGAATCGTGGCAATTTTCAGCCATATATCGTTTACTTCCCGTAAAACTTGATGGTAAACTCGTTAAGCGACCTACTTCAAGCTTTTCATTACGAGCTGCGTGTGTTATTGCATCCATTAAATCTCGATATTTTGCAACTCTTAGCACTCGTTAGTTATTACGTATAAGGTTTAAGCGATCTTGCTCAATTTTTACCCATGAATTAACTAAATATTCCTGAAATAATTTTCCACCAACTAAAATCGGATTGAATTCGTCTTTTGTCTAACTTATCATTGGTGTCAAAAACCAACGACTTCTGGACTTTTATCCGAAGCGTCATTCTTTTTCTTTTCTTCTTCTTCAATTACATCCTTCATCATTTTCATTGAATCGTAATACGGATTTACTTTATATAGAACGTTATCGATAATTCTTATCAGATCTTTCTCACATTTCTTATTCTACTTCGATCGAAAACTAGAACAAACAAAATCTTGCATCCGTCGGAAATCGTAGCATTTGCAATTATAAAATCTCGAACGTACTGTAAGTAGCCATCTTGAAGCGTAAAGAAATGATAATGAATTATTTGCCAAATCGTTATATCTAAATAAGAAACTTTCTCATGATGACTTTGATTGTATTCGTGGGTTTTAGATTTAACAAAATCGTTGACAGTCGTATCGAAAAACCTGGTGTTGGAACGTAAAACTTCGCTGTAGTTGTCGTTGTTCGTGATCCCTACTTTATTATCAATTTTACCTTTTTCTTCGGTGCTCGCCCTCAACTCAGCATCATCTTCGTCATGACTAAAAAAGGACAACGTTGGCTCTTTTGAGATTCACCAGAAGAGAACGAAGCAGGACAAGAAATAAATTACTTTCAAATCTTCAACAACTAAACTGAGCATATGCTAATTCAACAATGAAAAGACGAAAAGTCAACGATGAAAAAAATTACGCTGAACGAATTTTCAAGATATCGATACAAATTTAACATATCAAATCGTCGAAAATTTTGCGCTCCATCATTTCTCGATACGTCCTGATTCTGTATAGAGAAAAAGACGTGCATAATAATGAAACGAAAGACTTCTCTCGTGAAATGAGATTTGATACAAAATTAGCATGTCAACGCTGACGTTCACTTGAATTAATTGTCGTCATTCTACTTTTCTAATATAGAAGATAGATAGATAGTATAGATTTTGAATGTCGAATGTCGTATCTTTACCGAGATATATTTAAAGCCGATTTGCGAACTGTTTCTAAATTCATCAAAATATTTAGCATCAATCGAGAGATGAACCTCAAAGTATTGATAATCCCTCAAGAAATTTCAACATTTTTAACCTAAAATTATTCCAATATAAAAATGAAGGTCTGTCAAATAAGAATATATGTTTGAAACCAAGTCTCTTTCAGTGCCTTCATCTTCGATCGTATTCCATGTTCTCAGTGCTGGCTGTGGCAATACAGGTTCTCATCAGTGTAAATCTCGTAGTCAAAACTGCCGATGCACAGAACCTCGCGCCACAGGAGAAGGTCAGATTTTTTTTTTATGTATTTGTTTGGAAATTTGTCGAATCTTGAAAAGAAATTCTGTTCACCAGATGGAATCTGGGAGTAATACTCAAAAACGAAAGACATTTCAGATCCACCAAATCCGAATTCCTGGGGATATTTTGCTCGGGGGCGTCTTCCCAGTTCACACCAAGGTATCAAATGATGAGGATCCGTGTGGTGAAATTGCGGAGACGAGGTTATTCTTTTTTAATTACTAGTTTCAGCCATAAACATATTAGATAATAATGACGGTCTTATATTTGCTTTCCATCTCTGATTTTTCGAACCTTATCAGATTCTTCTCCGAAATGCAATTTTCAGGGGCATCCATCGCGTCGAAGCGATGCTATACGCACTCGACAAAATCAACGAACAGAAGGACTTTCTCAATGGCTACAAATTAGTAAATTGGTTGATAAACCGCCTTGAAATTTTTTTTTATAAATTAAGGGAGCACTGATATTGGATTCCTGCTCCGACCCTTCGTATGCTCTGAATCAGAGTTTCGAATTCGTGAGGGATATGATAGGAAGTTCGGACGCTTCTAGCTATGTCTGCGAGTTCGTAAAATTTTGGCAACCTGAGAAAACCAAGACGATGAAATATTATCGAAAGAGAAAAATTCAAAACTTTTCCTTTACCTTGTTTTATATTATTTTGTATTTCTTGTTCTTTTGTCGTTTTGTTTTTTTCTAGCTTTCCAATTTTTATATCACAAAATTAAGTTAAATTGTTTCAGAGACAACAACCCTCAACAAATGAGTCGAGATCGAAAAAATGTCGCCGCGGTAGTGGGCGAGATCTATAGTTCAATTTCAGTGCAGGTTTTCGAATCAAGAAAGTCTCAATCGAATAGAACTTGCTTTAGTTGGCAAATCTACTACAACTTTTTCGTATTTCTCAAGTCAGCCCAGGGAGCACGAGTTCGAGTCTATCAGATAAAAGTCAATTCCCGTTCTTTGCGAGGTAAGTCAACCGCCCGGTGGAGGTTGTATTCGCTTTTAACAATGCGTGACGTTTTGAGCATAAAAATCAATGTAAAATTCATTCCGATTGGTTTCAAAAGCTGATTTCGATGTTAGATTCGCTTTCAGCGTGGTCGAAAACCCTGGTGTACTTTCCGGGGTCGAAACTATATCGGGGATTGAGATACCGATGAAGGTAATGTTCAAAAATGGTGTTTTCTGATCTCTGTCACGAAATCAGTTGTCCCGACTTTTTTTGATAATTTTTAATTCGTTTTCGATCGAATTTTTTTTAAATAGAGAGGCCTATGGGTCGCATTGTGGGACTTAAAAACTTAGTCATTTTCAACACATGGGGGCAGAGCTACAGTACTCCAAAGTTCGAAAAAAGTGATTTTTCGGAAATAACTTTCGTTAAATCGATTTTTAGCCGCACTACTTTTAATATGTTGTAGAGCTCGCCATTCCACGTCGATTAAAAAAAAGAACGCCGATTTTGGTTCAGATATTAGCGAGTTACGGTAGTTTGAAAGTCCAAATATCTCATTTTCGAGGCAAAATTAGAGTATAAAAACGAATAGTAGAAACGCTCAAAATTTTTTTATATAGATAGCACTTGATGCGTACTTTCTAAAAATATAAAAACCCGTTCAAAAGGGAATTTATATTAAAACATAAAAGCGGAGGTTTTATTCGCAGGTGAAAGTCCCTCAAATATGGAACCAGTCACCAAAATATTTTTTATCTGGGTTATGTACGAGCAACGGACGTCGAAAGAAAAATTATGTACGAGTCACTGACGTCATTTTAAGAATATTGGTTGATCTCCTTTTATGGGAATTACTTTTGGGTACAAATAGAGCGCTTTTCACGAATAAAACAACCTCCGCTTTTGTTTGTTTTTTTTTTTTTATATAAATGAGCTAAATACCCAAATTGAACAGATTCATTTCTTGTTTATGACATAATTTTTTTAGAAAAATAAATTTAAAATTAAAATATAGAACTGCTCCTTCCGATTCCTACCAAGCAAAAGCGATGGCAGACATCGCGGCCAAATTCGGTTGGACCTACGTTTCCCTGGTCTACTCCGCTGACGAATATGGACAATTAGGTTTGTAGTAATCCAGAAACCCCACAACTTAAAGACTATCATGCGAAAGCTAGATAGTTTTATTACTCTCCAATCTTACATACTTTTCCATCAAGTTGGGATATTTTCGAATATCCTGATTTTTTCGATTTTCCTGGAAATTTCGTTTTTAGGAGCCGACGCCTTTAAGAATGAAGTCCAAAAGAAAGGAATCTGCATAGCTGTGGAAGAGCGAATCCACAACGAACAAGAAAATTTCATCGAGGCTATAGATAATCTCGTAGAGAAGTGGGGTACTTGATCAAAGATTAATTTAAAAAAAAATATATTTTTAGGCTTCAACCTGAAGACTCCGTCGGGGCTAGAGTAGTTATTCTTTTCGTTAGTACGGATTATGTTCTGCAATTACTTCATTATACCACAGAAAGGATGAATCTGACCACGAATTCTGAGTACAACGAGAAAAAGCTCATTTGGTAAGTTATTTTGAAAAATTACAATTATTATTTTCTCTAAAGAAGGTAAACTGGATTAAATATTTTCAACATTTCACCAATTCCAGGGTGGCCTCTGACGGTTGGGATCTAAACAACGCCAAGTACACTGAAGGCGTGAATCAGTTAGCTGCAGAAGGAGCTATAGTTTTGGCGCTGTCGTCGCAGAAAGTTCCTGATTTCAATGAAGTATAACTTTGTCTTTCTAAATCCTTTCACCATTTATTATTCAGTACTTTCTAAATTTACATCCCGGCTCAGACAAATTCGAGCGTAATCAATGGTTGAGAGAGTTGTGGCAGGTCAAATTCAAGTGCGAATTCGGTGCTCCACCAGAATCGTCGGTTAATCGGTAAAAAAATCAAAAATAGAATGTTTCAGAAAATGGTATCATTAATCATTATGTCAACTTTTTTTTTATTTTGTCAAACTAATCGCTAGTTAAATTGACCTTAGATGCGAAGACATTCGACAGTCACCCGAAAGCTTCAGCGCTAATGACAAAGTCCTCTACGTGATCGATGCGGTATACGCGATTGCTCATGCTTTGCAGGTAAAACGTTGATGTTTTCAAATCTATTTATTTCAATAGACATCTAAGATCGCTGTATTATATTAGCTTTTAATACTTAAACTTCTTGTAATATACATTTTTATCGTATGCTCTTCGATGCAAAACTAGCTAGCCATCAACCAGACTTACTTCAGGCCTACACATCCACTGCCTGCGGTAATGACACCACCCAGAATAATTTGTTCTCCCAGCAAAATCAAGATCCCGAAATTTGTCAGGCCATGCAGAACATTGACGGAACGGAATTCTACAATAATTACCTGTTAAAAGTCAACTTTGAAGGTTCTTAAATCTGCAATCAGTATTCTGAAGCCCATTTTCAGACGTGGTCGGCAGAAACTTTCATTTCTCACCCCAAGGGGACGGACCGGCTAATTATACCATTCTCACGTACAAACCGAAAAACATGCACCAGACGATGGAACAGGAATTGGGTAGACTTGAAATAAAAGTGAGCCTTTTTGAAGAGAGAATTTTTAGACCCAGTCCCAGTTACCGGAACTACGACCAAACCAAATTCCGGAGCGTCGCCCGCATCGGACTACATCGAAATCGGGTATTGGTCGGAGAATAATGTAATGACTTTTATAATATTTCTGAATATACAAATTAAACTGCTTTAAAAATTTATTGGCTTAACGTTATTCAAAAACTTACGATATAATGTAATGAATGCAGTAATATTATATAGAATTTAGCTGATCATCGACGAACAAGCTCTATGGTGGACTGGTGAAGCCACTCCTATATCAATTTGCTCAGAACCTTGCCCTGTTGGGCACAGGAAACAAAATATCAAGGTTTTTTCGTTTTAAAAATATTTCAATTTTTGCAAATTTAGGGTGAGCAATGTTGTTGGGCGTGCATTCGGTGTGAGGATTTCGAATATCTCGTGAATGAGGCCTCTTGCGTTCCTTGTGATATGGGATGGTATGAAATTTTTAATCGTTGGTTAGATTACCGTAGCAAGTCTAAAATGGTCCTAAAAATCATTATTTTGTCCAATTCAATGGTTTATATTAGTTATTTTCTGCATCTCTGATAAAGTGTTGAACTTAGGTGGCCCACGGAAGATCGAACCTCGTGTTATGATATGTCAAAGACGAGCTTGGAGCATATGCAGTGGTCATCAATGTACTCGATCGTTCCGGCTATCATCGCGGCTATTGGCATCGTGCTGACGCTTTTTACTATCGTCATTTTTATTCTGTAAGGTTTTCATAGCGCTATTAAATTTCTCATAAATCCTATACATTCAATTAAATGAATACGAGTATCTATGTTGGAAGATTTCAGATTTTGATGCATATTATACAAATTCAGAAACAATGGAACCCCAGTCGTGAAGGCTTCTTGTCGAGAATTGAGCTATATTTTGTTGGTATCGATGATGATGTGTTATCTAATGACATTCGTGTTGTTATCCAGGCCTAACGCTTTTGTATGCGCTATGAAACGTGCTGGTTAGTTTGATTATTTCATACTTATTGATTTTCTCCAACTCAGATTATCCAATTTGAACTACCACTTCTGTTTAAAGATCTAAAACCTCTTACTATCTTAGGATAATTACTTCTTCTCTATCGTTTCAATATCTAATTTGAATTCTCCAGTAATTTGTTCTTATTATATTGTAACCCATTTTGAACCTAGGCATCGGCTTCGCGTTCTCCTGTCTGTACGCAACGATGTTCGTGAAGACGAATCGGATAGCTCGGATATTTGCGATGGCCAGCCGCTCTAAACAGCGACCAATGTTCATATCGCCCATGGCTCAGGTTTAAAATTTGACAATTAACAAAAGCACTAGGAAAAACGAAACATCTAAATAAGCATAAATATAAATATTCAGCATCTATAACCTTTATTAATGAGCTTGAAATCGTAAAGAATCAAAGATTACCAATATTTGATTGTTTTCAGCTAGTCCTTACTGGAATTATCGTCGGTATCCAACTGACAGGAAGTCTAATTTGGCTTTTTATTGTTCCGCCAGGTATAATTTTAGATTTTATAGTGGATTGAGAGAAAATTGTGCACTAGTTATGCCTAATAAAATTCAATCTATTCAATAGCCGATTAATTCATTATAAAACACTTTTTTTTCTATAATTTCAGACTCTCGTTACGACTACCCGCGAAGGGATCAGGTATACTGTAACTTTAAAAGTCGATATTTTACCGATCATTTCCAGGTAGTGCTCACTTGTAACGTGCCTGATCATCATTTCCTTTACTCGCTCGCCTATGATGCTCTACTCATTATTCTCTGCACAGTCTACGCTGTTAAAACTAGAAAAGTGCGATTTTTTAAATGAAATTATCGATTTGTGCTAGTTTTCAGGTGCCCGAAAATTTCAATGAAACAAAATGGATAGGATTTGCGATGTACACGACGTGCGTCATTTGGCTTACATGGGTTTTCTTCTTCATCGGTACGGGCTCTGATTTTCAGGTAAACTATTTTTAAATTAACTATGCTTGCTAAATTATTATCTGAAAAGTTTAAACTCACTCTATTAAATTTTCAGATTCAAACCACCTCCTTGTGTATCTCAATTTCGATGTCTGCCAATGTAGCATTGGTGTGTCTATTCTCACCGAAACTCTGGATTATTATTTTCGAGAAGGAAAAGAACGTCCGTAAACTAGATGGTGATATGATCAGCAGAAGGTTTGATTTTATTAAAACTATTTGTATTCATGATTCATTTTTTTTTATAAAACTGCCTAAAATAAGCTTAGGTTTGTTTGTGACATTAATAGGCTCAAATTAATTCTTTCTAATAATCATTATCTTATCAGAGAATAATCACTTCCTTGTCAGAGACACAACGGTATCTGCAACAGTTATAACTACATTTTGAAGCAAATATTACAAGTCCGTGGGTCCAAGAAGTTCGTTCAAAGAGTAATAATAATTCTCAATTTGCATGCATTTTGCCGCGTTATCTTGGCTCATAGCGTTGGATTAAATTAGTTTGTAATAAGCACTAAAACACTAATCGTGTTCGAGAAATTTTTGTGCTCACCATGTATTGTATTTCGAATTTCACACCAAAGTGGATACTTTATTTCACTTTAGATGAAAATAGAAAATACACTTTTTATTTGAACTAAATAATAGAGCATGTTAAAACTAATATTGTTGGGTTGAAAATTTAATTAAAAGTCCATTAGTTTTTGTTTTAAGAATTCCCAGTAGTAGTAATTACAAATATCTCATATTCTTAGAAGAACCTACAAATTTTTTCACTCAACAGTATTATTTTTTGAAGTATTAAAATCGATAAAAATCTATTTTTCAGTATGCGCGGCTTAACGTATTGTAATTCTCGTCAGTTGTGAGAGTTTGACGAATGACGAGCCAAATCAATACCCAGCTTTATTAACCGATACGAGGGAAGGGCATCCAAGAAAATCTCGCATCCGACCTCGAAGGGGACGTGTGTTGTACACCAAAGATTTTGGTGCGCAACGCTACGTACCCAATACAAACTCATGCTCGCACTCTTCATTTACCAATTCATATTTTGTTGATGATTATTTTGTTATTCTTTAAAGTTTTATCTTGATATTTTGTAATTATATAAAGAAAAACGAATAAAATTTCATCGAAATTTACCGACCAAATAGGTAAAGCACAAGAGAATTCATGTTTCAACACCGACTAGGATATAGTGGTAGTAGGCAGAAATTATCTGCGTAAATAAAGTGATAAAGTGCAAAATAAATACCGCTGAAGCGTTAACATATCGCTAAATCGTTAATCAATTTCCAAGCCAATTGGAATTTTTGCAAAAAAAAATGTAGTTTAGATACTTTGTAAATCGTTCTCGTTCTACTATTTTATCCTAGTACTATTATATAAAATGATGGATGACTTTGTCGGCGATGAAGTTTATAATTTTAAGCAAGCATTATGGTGATCAATCCTAGAAAGGACGATCGTCGGTAAGCCCTTGCGACTTACCCCCGTATATTTTCTTCGTCTGACGAAAGTGCTCCCTAATTCTGCCTATGACTAATAAATCTCAAAATTTCGTTTTAATTAGCAAAAAATAATTTTTGCATGTTCTTATTCAGTTTGTCGAGCTGTATTTTTTGGTATAGGTATTGACTAGTTTCATGCACCTTGAGCATTTTCGGATTCTCCACCCTCGATTACATTACTAGGAACCATTTCCAGGAAAATAATTTTGGAGTTGTGCCAAGACATTCTACCGATTTTCATAGAATGGCTAATACGTTTAATGATAAATCCATTTACCACTGATAAATCATACCCGTTCCATAAAGAAAGCTTTATGACCAAAAATGTGTGATTTTATCTACAGGGTGCGGACAAATTATGGAGGCACCGATAAATTGAGATTTAACCCGAAATATTGAAGTAATCGAGTTCAAATTTTAAAAATAATTTATTGATAACATAACGATAAAAAATCAACTAAGAGTTTTCGAAATGGCCGCCTTTAGCGTTGATACAGGCCTTGAGTCGCTCGAGGAAGGCATCGATGACGGCACGCAACTAGTCATTGGACATTTTGTCTCATGCTTCGACAAGGAAAGACTTCAAGAAGCCGAAACTTTTGTGGGGAGTAGAGCAGGCCTTGGTCTCAAAGTATTACCAAATGGAATAATCCAATGGGTTCAAATCAGGGCTGTTGGAGGGTCATTCGGAAGAGGAGATGAAATCTGCGAAGTGAATTTTGCAGAAGGATTGAGTAGATTTTGACTTGTGGGAAGGAGCCGAATCCTGCTGAAAGCAGGAGGGACAGGATTTAAAATGGATTTTGGTCCAGGGAATAAGAGCTTTATTTTAAATAAGATTTGATAGGTTTCGGTGTTGATCTTGGCGTTCTGGGGGACGAACACGAGGGAGGACTTTCCATGATAGGCGGTAGCCGCCCAAACCGGGATTGACTGAGGATGAGCACGTCTTCCGATCAGTTTGCCATTGGAATTAGCAGAGGAGACGTTTGGGGACAGGATGTGATCATTTTGACGATTCATGAAAAGTTCCATTGTGAATATTTCCTCATCCGAAAAAATAATCGTTTTGTAGCGTGCCGAAGAAAGCCTCTTGGGAAACTGTTGGTATCTTTCAAGTCTGTTTGACATCATTTTGTCCGTGAGTTCGTGGACTTTTTTGGATTCTGTAGGAGTTGAGTCTCAAGTCCTTCCTGATGATGGTTCTGACCGATTTTTCGTTGATTTTCAATTTTTTGCTCATTTTTCGTATGGATCTTCGGGAATTTCGTCGAATCATCTCACGAAGCTTGTCTTGTTCTGTTCCGTCCTTGCACTCCGTTTTCTGCCTCTTCCCGGACGGTCAGCAGCAGATCCAATCTCTTTGAACCGTTTTACAGTCTTCTGGACCATCGTTCGACTGATTTTCATCAGTTTGACGATGTCTTTCGTTTGATTCCCAGCCTGATACAATATGATGATAATAGATCGCTTTGAACTCGGCGCTACCATTCTGAATAGAAAACCTACCAATGGTAAATAATATATGGAAATGATCACGAAATGCATGGTAATGACGAAAAAATAAAAATAGCATGTAAACTCTGCGCACTTCGTAAAAAATCGACGCTTTAGCAAGTGCCTCCATAATTTGTCCGCACCCTGTAGAGTCGTGAAAAATTAATCAGCTCTTCTAGAAGATGGTAAGCGAAGATTCTTTTGCTTTGATTTAATTTTGCCCATAGCTGGTAAGGGCTGCAATTATCGCGAATAATTATTGAATTTGATCCTTCATTATCCAATTCAACACCTCGAGATATAATAAATCGCACATTTTAAAATATTTTTTCAAGATGTATGGGCCAATTTTAATTTTTTTCTTATTCATTCTCGAATTCCTGTTACTGTACCTCGCCATTGTGATTCATTTCGACAGGTCATTTCAAATGAGATATGAGGTGATAAATTTATTTAAATAGCTTTGGGGTTCAAGGCTAGAATTAATCATGATCTATCTGAAAAGTTCGTAAGCAAACATTAGCCCATGATTTGATAAAGTAATGAAAAATAGTTGTTTGTAGTACAAAATTTTGCCCTAACTCACATGGTTTTTAAAAATCGTTCTCTCAGTAAATGATGCTATCTAAGAATAATTATCGATTTTTTTTTTCATTTTTTCAGAGTTTGATGCGTCCTAGACCGGCGCTCCACATCCAACCGACTCAGGTCGAAATTCGGCCAGACCATCTTAGAAATCTGCCAGCCACTTTACTTATTTTCATTTCTTAATTTCCCACTACCGTTCTCTTCCGTGATTTTTCAGGAATTTTAGATCGATTGAACTTTATCAAATTTTCTTAAAAGGCGGGTTTCTTAGGGGAATTTCTTTTTTTTCTCTATAATAATCTATTTTTCCACCTATTTATTCGATTGTACTTTTTTCAATTTTTAACAAAGTTATTTTCGTAATGAACTTAGCTTGGCATACTGTAGTTTTAGTTACCTTGAAAAAGCAAATTTTTAGTTTTCGCATCCAAATTCATCAATTGTTGCACAAGCTCACCAAAAATGACTTATACAGGCTATTTTATTTGAAGTTAAAATCTATATTTCTAGTTTATCAATTTTAAAACAAGGCTTTTCGACTTGTATACTTTTTCCGCGATTTGTTGATAATTATGAATTTATTCTCACAATACCTAAATTGTATCCTGAAACCGTTTAAGCCCAAGCAAAATATCAGCTAGAATTTTTCCAAATACTGAAAATGGCGCCCAAAACGAGTTCAGGAATTTTTTTTGCTCAAGATAAAACTCGTGATGAAGAGAATTAGTTAAGTACTGCTACCCACAAAGATGTAGACGAAGTAAGGGTACTGTGTAGAGGCTAGAAGGTAGACCAAATGCGAGCGAAAACGTTTATTAACTGATAGAATGAGGTACATATTTATAGGGATCGAGGGTGAGATATCTAAGGTGAGAAATGCAATTAGATAAGGTAAGATTATTATATTAAATCATGCCCTAACTGAATTTATACGAGCGTGGGAAAGATCTCGATAAATTTGCAAGTATGCGGAGTTAAAAATGGCTCATATGTGACTTTGGGACTTTGAAATCAGTTTCAATTTTTCGAGAACATACGAATAATTGATATAGTCATGTTACAGTGCTCAGCAGATTCATCAAATCTATCTACAAAGTTTGTTCTTCATTTATAATTTCTTCTTGAAAAATTTGTCAAATTCACCGCCTAACATCCATTTGAAAAATCATTTATTATTTACTAGCCGGCTAGGGGCTGCGCCACAGCTTGCGTTTTTTATTTAACTGGAAATTATATTAGCGTAGTTTCTTGATTTGCCTTCATCAGTTCGTATTACGACACTTCTAACCTAGCTTCATTTGTGAAAATTCGTTCAGCGAAATTTGCAAATTTGCATCCTGAAACGTATTTTGCTCACGGGCATAATTAATCTACTCACGTAATGCATTAGCTTTTCGATAAAATATTTCCACCCACAATATCTGGCCTATCGTTAGCGGTTTAATCTTTCTTCAATTGACTTTTGGTTTATCCAGTTTGGATTTGTCGCAACATAAGGAAAATGCCTGGTCTGCTTTTATTTCCAACGATTGCAATTGAATCGTGGCAATTTTCAGCCATATATCGTTTACTTCCCGTAAAACTTGATGGTAAACTCGTTAAGCGACCTACTTCAAGCTTTTCATTACGAGCTGCGTGTGTTATTGCATCCATTAAACCTCGATATATTTTTCAACTCTTAACACTTGTTAGTTGTTACGTACAAAGTTTAAACGACCTTGCTCAATTTTTACCCATGAATCAACTAAATATTCCTGAAATAATTTCCCACCAACTAAAATCGGATTGAATTCGTCTTTTGTCTAACTTATCATTGGTGTCAAAAACCAACGACTTCTGGACTTTTATCCGAAGCGTCATTCTTTTTCTTTTCTTCTTCTTCAATTACATCCTTCATCATTTTCATTGAATCGTAATACGGATTTACTTTATATAGAACGTTATCGATAATTCTTATCAGATCTTTCTCACATTTCTTATTCTACTTCGATCGAAAACTAGAACAAACAAAATCTTGCATCCGTCGGAAATCGTAGCATTTGCAATTATAAAATCTCGAACGTACTGTAAGTAGCCATCTTGAAGCGTAAAGAAATGATAATGAATTATTTGCCAAATCGTTATATCTAAATAAGAAACTTTCTCATGATGACTTTGATTGTATTCGTGGGTTTTAGATTTAACAAAATCGTTGACAGTCGTATCGAAAAACCTGGTGTTGGAACGTAAAACTTCGCTGTAGTTGTCGTTGTTCGTGATCCCTACTTTATTATCAATTTTACCTTTTTCTTCGGTGCTCGCCCTCAACTCAGCATCATCTTCGTCATGACTAAAAAAGGACAACGTTGGCTCTTTTGAGATTCACCAGAAGAGAACGAAGCAGGACAAGAAATAAATTACTTTCAAATCTTCAACAACTAAACTGAGCATATGCTAATTCAACAATGAAAAGACGAAAAGTCAACGATGAAAAAAATTACGCTGAACGAATTTTCAAGATATCGATACAAATTTAACATATCAAATCGTCGAAAATTTTGCGCTCCATCATTTCTCGATACGTCCTGATTCTGTATAGAGAAAAAGACGTGCATAATAATGAAACGAAAGACTTCTCTCGTGAAATGAGATTTGATACAAAATTAGCATGTCAACGCTGACGTTCACTTGAATTAATTGTTGTTCATTCTACTTTTCTAATATAGAAGATAGATAGGTTTACTATTCCTTCTTATTTTTAATAGTATGTCTTCTTAAGTCTACTTTGATTTTTCAATAAATCTAAAATAATAATTTCGATCATTTTCATTATCTAAAGACATCATTTACTTACCAATGTTATGTGATAATTTTTTTTATTAATTCATTATCACTTATCCGTTTTTATATGGAATATTTTCCATTTTTCTAATTTCACGCAGAGTCAATTCCAGTCCCTCGAACTCTATCCCCTGCCTTCCATAAGTGGGTGAATTAGGGAAAGCCGCTTTCATTATTCCGTCGTCATCTCTCTCCATCGCGGTGTTCTGCTGAGCCAGTTATTTTCCTCCTTTGCTCATCTTTATAAAACAACAAATAGAGACTCTCCAGTTTATTTACGCACCAATATCTTCTCCCTCCTTAATGATATGATGATCAGACGTAAATAATACGCAAGAATTTTTGATACTTCATGTGGTTGCATTTCATATCCTAATCATATCATTTTCAGTATAATGATTTTGAATAAGCCGTATCTTCGCCGAAATATATTTGAAACCGATTTTCGAGCCGTTTCTAAATTAATTCAAATATTTAGCATCAACCGAGATATGTACTTCAAAATATTGACAATCCCTCAAGAAATTTCAACATTTTTAACCTAAAATTATCCAAATATAAAAATGAAGGTCTGTCAAATAAGAAAATATTTTCAAAACCACACTTTCTTCAGTGCCTCCATCTTCGATCGTATTCCATGTTCTCAGTGCTGGCTGTGGCAACACAGGTTCTCATCAGTGTAAATTTCGTAGTCAAAACTGCCGATGCACAGAACCTCGCGCCACAGGAGAAGGTCAGATTTTTTTTATGCATTTGTTTAGAAATTTATCGAATCTTGAAAAGAAATTCTGTTCACCAGATGGAATCTGGGAGTAATGCTCAAAAACGAAAGACATTTCAGATCCACCAAATCCGAATTCCTGGGGATATTTTGCTCGGAGGCGTCTTCCCAGTTCACACCAAGGTATCAAATGATGAGGATCCGTGTGGTGAAATTGCGGAGACGAGGTTATTCTTTTTTAATTACTAGTTTCAGCCATAAACATATTAGATAATAATGACGGTCTTTGTGCAGGCTAGAATGGGTGTTATGAAGGCCTTAGATGGTAGTTCTCTACTAGTAACTAGCACTGCACGAATATTAAGAATCCTTTATTGACTAGCCTTGGCTCAGTACAGTAAGACCCAATACAAAGTAGAGAACAGTAAGACGTGGATAATACTGTGAAGGAACAAAGTAACAACGAAGAGGGCGTATTTATAGGCGCGTGTCGCGCCTAGGAAGTAACTCCGCCCTTTAAGGTTCGGGCAATCTAGGGATAGTTCTAGAAATGGCTCTCCAGCCAGAAATGACAATAACAAGTATGATTCATCAAAATGAACAAGTCGTTGGCGACAGTCTTATATTTGCTTTCCATCTCTGATTTTTTGAAACCTATCAGATTCTTCTTCGAAATGCAATTTTCAGAGGCGTCCACCGCGTCGAAGCGATGCTATATGCGCTCGACAAAATCAACGAACAGAAGGACTTTCTCAATGGCTACAAATTAGTAAATTTGTTGATAAACCGCCTTGAGATTTTTTTTTATAAATTAAGGGAGCACTGATATTGGATTCCTGCTCCAACCCTTCGTATGCTCTGAATCAGAGTCTGGAATTTGTGAGGGATATTATCGGCAGTTCGGATGCTTCTAGCTATGTCTGCGAGTTCGTAAAATTTTGGCAACCTGAAAAGCCAAGACGATGAAATATTATCGGAAAAGTTCAAGACTTTGCCTTTATCTTGTCCTATACTATTTCGCAGGGTTGCTGACGGGCCCAATTTTTCGGACCCAGACCCGCAAGAATTTTTCAATTTTTTCATCTTCTGGACCCGGACCTGGCTTAGACTCGAGAAATGCGGGTCGGGTCGACCCGGGTCCATCAACAACCCCCCTGCTATTTCGTATTTCTTATCGTCTTGTTTTTTCTAGGTTTCCAATTTTTATATCTGAAAATTAAGCTCAATTGTTTCAGAGACAACAGCAAACCTCAACGGGGGAATCGAGATCGAAAAAATGTCGCCGCGGTAGTGGGCGAGAGCTACAGTTCAGTTTCAGTGCAGGTTTTCGAATCAAGAAAGTCTCAATCGAATAGAACTTGCTTTAGTTGGCAAATCTATTACAACTTTTTCGTATTGCTCAGGTCAGTCCAGCGAGCACGAGCTCAGATCTATCGGATAAAAGCCGATTCAAGTTCTTTGCGAGGTAAGTTGAGGATATTGATTTTGAATATAAATGAGCTAAATGCCCAAATTGAACAGATTCATTTCTTGTTTACGGCATAATTTTTTTTAGAAAAATAAATTTAAAATTAAAATGTAGAACCGTTCCTTCCGACTACTACCAAGCAAAAGCGATGGCAGACATCGCGGCCAAATTCGGTTGGACCTACGTTTCTCTGGTCTACTCCGCTGACGAATATGGACAATTAGGTTTTTAATAATTCAGAAACCTCACAACTTAAAGTTAATTTTATTACTCTCCAATCTTACATACTTTTCCATCAAGTTGGGATATTTTCGAATATCCTGATTTTTTCGATTTTCCTGGAAATTTCGTTTTTAGGAGCCGACGCCTTTAAGAATGAAGTCCAAAAGAAAGGAATCTGCATAGCTGTGGAAGAGCGAATCCACAACGAACAAGAAAGTTTTATCAAGTCTATCGATAATCTCGTAGCGAAGTGGGATACTTGATCAAAGATTAATCTTTAAAAAATATTTTTAGGCTTCAACCTGAAGACTCCGTCGGGGCTAGAGTAGTTATTCTTTTCGTTGGTACGGAGTATATTCCTCAATTGCTTCATTATACCACTGAAAAGATGAATCTGACCACGAATTCTGAGTACAACGAGAAAAAGCTCATTTGGTAAGTTATTTTGAGAAATTAGTTGTTATTTTTGCCTAAGAAGGTAAACTATATTAAATCCTCTGGGCATTTTACCAATTCCAGGATGGCTTCTGAAAGTTGGGATCGAAACAACGCCAAGTACACTGAAGGCGTGAATCAGTTAGCTGCAGAAGGAGCGATAGTTTTGATGCTGTCGTCGCAGAAAGTTCCTGATTTCAATGAAGTATAACTTTTTCTTTCTAAATCCTTTCACCATTTATTATTCAGTACTTTCTAAATTTACATCCCGGCTCAGACAAATTCGAGCGTAATCAGTGGTTGAGAGAGTTGTGGCAGGTCAAATTCAAGTGCGAATTCGGTGCTCCACCAGAATCGTCGGTTAATCGGTAAAAAAATAAAAAATGAAATGTTACAGAAAACTCATTAATCATTATGTCAGCTTTTTTTATTTTGTCAAACTAATCGCTAGTTAAATTGACCTTAGATGCGAAGACATTCGACAACCGCCCGAAGGATTTAATGCTGACGACAAAGTCCTCTACGTGATCGATGCGGTATACGCGATTGCTCATGCTTTGCAGGTAAAACGTTGATGTTTTCAAATCTATTTACTTCAATAGACATCTGAGATCACTACTATATTATTATATTGGCCAAATTAAGTGACAGTTCATATGTTAAAGAGCGTCTTGCGAGAAATGCGCAAAGGAGGCTAAAGCGCTGAGAAAAGAGAATTATCGGGGGATAATGGAAAGGGTATTTTCTTACTATTTTTCAACACACAAACTTTTACTTAATTTGACCGATACAATAGTGTTATGGTCGCCCTTTGATGCCAGTCAACACTTGTGCTCAAGTAATGGGTTTATTACGAGAGACCTCAGCGTTCAAGAAGCGTATCCGCATGGATCCATGTGACCCACAGTCATGAATTGCGGATCCATGTGGATTCACAATTTGCAAACTTGTGGATCCGTGTGGACCCACATTCAATCACATCGTCCCACAGCACTGCGGATCCGCAAATTACCCCACATGGATACGCAGTTTGAACGCTGAGACAAGTGAAAGGTACAATTCAGGATGAAGAAAGTAGGTGGGAGAGTACGACGATCGTCAGGAGAGCAGGAGGGTAGACTGACAGATCAGAAAATGAGAACTATTTAAAGGGGATGTCGAGTGGGCGTGAAGATAGGGGATTGTAAAATGTCCAATGGCTGATGAATAGGCAGTGGCTGTATAGGGAATGAGCAGTATCATTAGGCGGCACTGTTAGGCGAGAGATAGAGATTGGGGAAAAGTTGAGAGATGATAGAAAGAGAGTGAATGGAATAGAGTGAGCCTCTAACAAATAGCTTTTAATAATTGAGCGAATTTCTTGTAATATACATTTTTATCGCATGCTCTTCGATGCAAAACTAGCTAGCCATCAACCAGACTTACTTCAGGCCTACACATCCACTGCCTGCGGTAATGACACCACCCAGAATAATTTGTTCTCCCAGCAAAATCAAGATCCCGAAATTTGTCAGGCCATGCAGAACATTGACGGAACGGAATTCTACAATAATTACCTGTTAAAAGTCAACTTTGAAGGTTCTTAAATCTACAATCAGTATTCTGAAGCCCATTTTCAGACGTGGTCGGCAGAAACTTTCACTTCTCACCCCAAGGGGACGGACCGGCTAATTATACCATTCTCACGTACAAACCGAAAAACATGCACCAGAAGATGGGACAGGAATTGGGTAGATTCAAAAAAGGGTCTTTTTGACGAGGAAACTTTTTAGACCCAGTCCCAGTTACAGGAACTACGACCAAACCAAATTCCGGAGTGTCGCCCGCATCGGACTACATCGAAATCGGATATTGGTTGGAGAATAATGTAATGATTTTTCTAATGTTTTTGAATATTAAAATTAAACTGCTTTAAAAATTTATTGGCTTAACGTTATTCAATGATTCACAATACAGTTTAATGAATGCAGTAATATTATATAGAATTTAGCTGATCATCAACGAACAAGCTCTATGGTGGACTGGTGAAGCCACTCCTATATCAATTTGTTCCGAACCCTGCCCTGTTGGGCACAGGAAACAAAATATCAAGGTTTTTTCGTTTTAAAAATATTTCAATTTTTGCAAATTTAGGGTGAGCAATGTTGTTGGGCGTGCATTCGGTGTGAGGATTTCGAATATCTCGTGAATGAGGCCTCCTGCGTTCCTTGTGATATGGGATGGTATGAAATTCTGAATCACTGGTTAAATTATTGTAGCAACTAGAGTAGTTCTAAAAATCACTATTTTGCCAAATTCGATGGTTTATATTAGCTATTTTGTGCATCTCTGATAAAGTGTTGAACTTAGGTGGCCCACGGAAGATCGAACCTCGTGTTATGATATGTCAAGGACGAACTTGGAGCATATGCAGTGGTCATCAATGTACTCGATCGTTCCGGCTATCATCGCGGCTATTGGCATCGTGCTGACGCTTTTTACCATCGTCATTTTTATTCTGTAAGGTTTTCATAGCGCTATTAAATTTCTCATAAATCCTATACATTCAATTAGATGAATACGAATGTCTATGTTGGAAGATTTCAGATTTTGATGCATATTATACAAATTCAGAAACAATGGAACCCCAGTCGTGAAGGCTTCTTGTCGAGAATTGAGCTATATTCTGTTGGTATCGATGATGATGTGTTATCTGATGACATTCGTGCTATTATCCAGGCCTAACGTTTTTGTCTGCGCTATGAAACGTGCTGGTTAGTTTGATTATTTCATACTTATTGATATTCTC
The DNA here is from genome assembly GCA_964036155.1 of Diploscapter coronatus. Classification (NCBI taxonomy): domain Eukaryota; kingdom Metazoa; phylum Nematoda; class Chromadorea; order Rhabditida; family Rhabditidae; genus Diploscapter; species Diploscapter coronatus. The sequence continues at coordinate 47,618,496 of OZ038422.1, read as the reverse complement.
ACGATATTGCTTTTCTCCAACTCAAATTATCCAATTTGAACTACCACTTCTGTTTAAAGATCTAAAACCTCTTACTATCTTAGGATAATTACTTCTTCTCTATCGTTTCAATATCTAATTTGAATTCTCCAGTAATTTGTTCTTATTATATTGTAACCCATTTTGAACCTAGGCATCGGCTTCGCGTTCTCCTGTCTGTACGCAACGATGTTCGTGAAGACGAATCGGATAGCTCGGATATTTGCGATGGCCAGCCGCTCTAAACAACGACCAATGTTCATCTCGCCCATGGCTCAGGTTTAAAATTTGACAATTAACAAAGGCACTAAGAAAAACAAAACATCTAAATAAGCATAAATACAAATATTCAACATCTATAACCTTTATTAATGAGCTTGAAATCGTAAAGAATCAAAGATTACCAATATTTGATTGTTTTCAGCTAGTCCTTACTGGAATTATCGTCGGTATTCAACTGACAGGAAGTCTAATTTGGCTTTTTATTGTTCCGCCAGGTATAATTTTAGATTTTTTAGTGGATTGAGAGAAAATTGTGCACTAGTTATGCCTAATAAAATTCAATCTATTCAATAGCCGATTAATTCATTATAAAACACTTTTTTTTCTATAATTTCAGACTCTCGTTACGACTACCCGCGACGGGACCAGGTATACTGTAACTTCAAACTTGATATTTTATCGGTTATTTTCCAGGTAGTGCTCACTTGTAACGTGCCTGATCATCATTTCCTTTACTCGCTCGCCTATGATGCTCTACTCATTATTCTCTGCACAGTCTACGCTGTTAAAACTAGAAAAGTGCGATTTTTTAAATGAAATTATCGATTTGTGCTAGTTTTCAGGTGCCCGAAAATTTCAATGAAACAAAATGGATAGGATTTGCGATGTACACGACTTGCGTCATTTGGCTTACATGGGTTTTCTTCTTCATCGGTACGGGCTCTGATTTTCAGGTAAACTATTTTGAAATTAACTATGCTTGCTAAATTATTATCTGAAAAGTTTAAACTCACTCTATTAAATTTTCAGATTCAAACCACTTCCTTGTGTATCTCAATTTCGATGTCTGCCAATGTAGCATTGGTGTGTCTATTCTCACCGAAACTCTGGATTATTATTTTCGAGAAGGAAAAGAACGTCCGTAAACTAGATGGTGATATGATCAGCAGAAGGTTTGATTTATTAAAACTATTTGTATTCATGATTCATTTTCTTATAAAACTGCCTAAAATAAGCTTAGGTTTGTTTGTGACATTAGTAGGCACAAACTAGTTCTTTCTAATAATGACTACCTTATAAAAATAATCATTTTCTTGTCAGAGACACAATGGTATCTGCAACAGTTATAACTACATTTTGAAGCAAATATTACAAGTCCGTGGGCCCAAGAAGTTCGTTTAAAGAGTAACAATAATTCTCAATTTGCATGCATTTTGCCGCATTATCTTGATTGATAACGTTGGATTAAATTACGGTTTGTAGTAAGCACGAGAACACTAATCGCGTTCGAGAAATTACGAAATTTTGTGCTCACCATGTATTATATTTCGAATTTCACACCAAAGTGGATACTTTATTTCACTTTAGATGAAAATAGAAAATACTTTTTACTTGAACTAAATAATAGAGCATGTTAAAACTAATATTATTGGGTTGAAAATTTAATTAAAAGTCCATTAGTTTCTGTTTTAAGAATTCCCAATGGTAATTCAAAATATCTCATACCCTTAGAAGAACCTACAAATTTTCCCACTCAACAATATTATCTCATAAAATCTTTTAAAAAATCAATAAATACCGATTTTCAGTATGCGCGGTTTAACGTATTGTAATTCTCGTCAGTTGTGTGGGAGTTTGACGAATGACGAGCCAAATCAGTACCCAGCTTTATTAACCGATACGAGGGAAGGGCATCCAAGAAAATCTCGCATCCGACCTCGAAGGGGGCGTGCGTTGTGCACCAAAGATTTTGGTGCGCAATGCTACGTACCCAATACAAACTCATGCTCGCGCTCTTCACTTGCCAATGTATAATTTGTTGATGGTTGATATTTTGTTATTCTTTATATCATGTAAATAAAGTTTTATTTTGAAGGTTGTAATTATATAAAAAATGAATAAAATTTCATCGGAATTTACCGATCAAATAGTAGGTAAAGCACAAGAATTCACAAGTTTCAACACCGACCAGAATACAGTGGTAGTAGGCAGAAATTATCTGAGTAAATAAAGTAAAAGTGCAAAAATAAATAACGCTGAAGCGTTACACATATCTCTAAATCTCTAATCGATTTCCAAGTCAATTGAAAATTTTGGGAAGTCAGTTTCGATTTCGAAAAATTTTCAGAAAATTTCATTGTTTTTTATTAGAAATTTTCTCAATCTAACGCACATAAAAGCGTTACTTTTTGCAGTGTTTCATTTTATTATTTGTATGCGCTTTATAGTTATGACCAGAGCTGAGACGAAATTTCGATTTCGAATTTTAAAATTTCAATTCCGTCTCAGCTCTGGTGCTCATTCATTGCAAACAAGGAGACTGTGCAATGTGGGAAATACGATTTTATTTGATTATATTCAATTATTTGTAGAAAACTTTGCTAAAATAGTCACTCAAAATTATGCGATATTACATAACCCCTTCCTTAGAAATTGAATCAAATGGCTTATTCGTTTCTAAAAACAATAGACTACAGAGTGCCAACTATGGAAGACGCACTTTAGGGAACTATATCACTGATAATATAAATTAAATTTTTGTTTTTATTTTTGAAATCTGCATATCAAATCAAGAACACGAAGACAGTAATTCTAAATGAATTTATTTTGTAATCGACCTGATATATCCATCTCTAAATCGTAGCATGTAAAACAATCAAACGGCATGAAGAATGAACTTCAAGACGTTTTTAATCTCCAACATTGAAGGATGCCACATTGTCTGGAACATTTTCTTCACAATACACGTATTTTGGGAGTAAACAAGGCACGGCTTGAGTTTGTTAACGAACAAAATCGAATGAGTGTATTAGCAAGGAAAATGCAGAGCATAAACGATATGATTTTTCGTAGTTTTATCTGAAAGATAAATGGGTGCAAAGATGGAAATTCTAGCATGCATAATTGTGAAAATCTGTTTAATTTTTGAACTATTCATTTATTATTATAAATGACTGACTACTTGAGACGAGCATTTGTTCATTAGACGATTTATTAATTTTCTTTGTTTTTCGCGTTTTTAAGGACAACTATCGATAATTAGTCGGATAATTTGTGTCAATATCGATAGAGGAAGATAATTGTTATAAGATCTAGTTAAATTCAATGAAAGAACAAAGAAAAACGAAAGAAAATAAAGAATCGTCAAATGAACGAATATCATCAATGCGCATACGAGGTTCACAGGAGAGGAGGGAAAGAAACACTCCTTTTATCTCGTCTCAAGTAGTCAGTCATTCTCAATATAAGTAAATTGATTTTGAAAGTTTTTACAATATCCATGGGTGACAAAAATAAAAGTAAATAATGATATAAATGTTATCAAAGTTAGCGAATAAATATGTACTATTCGTCGCATATAAAACATTAGCGGATAATAAGATGCCTAATCAAACCATTGGAAATTATATTCTCGAAAATTCCGAGTCACATCTTTAAACTCCTTTGGTTTGTCGTCTGAAATTGCTAAGAGGGTATTGGAAATTATTGGAATAAAAATAATTGCACCAGCAAATGCAACTATTCCAAATAATCCTATAAAATTAATAAAATCGAAGCCTAAATATCAGTATGCATAATTTAATCAGATGCATGAAAATTAAAACAATTATCATTAATGTGCTCGGGTAAAAGCATTGAAGAGCCAATGAAAGTCATTATTTCTTATGATTTGATACAATGAAATTGAAATTGAAAAATGAGTTTTCACACCATTATATAAAAACTTCTTATAAAATCATATGTCGAAATTTGATATATTGACTAAAAAGAAGACTGGCATTTTTTATTTTGTATTTTGTGCTTAGATTTGCAGGTGATTTATTTATGAACTAGACTTATCGTAAGCATATTTTATGAGATGATATTTTTAGATTTTTTAAAGATCATTTATTGAGGTTAGAGATTTGGCATTTATTATGCAATTGCAGTTAGATTGTGATTCGATGATGAATGAATCTGATTATTACGATTATTGTCGTTGATCATGGACGTCAAAGGCCTCAGTCTATTGTTCCTTCTGAAATTCATGTCAGCTGAATTCAGAATTACGCAATCAACATTCAGAAATTAGTCATTTTTAATATTATAATTTCATACATTTTCGAGAAATATCGTCTAATGGCTTGGCGTCGTTTCGGACTGGCAACTATAAACGAAAGTGGCATAGTTATGCACGACAAGAATGCGTCAAATAGCCGTGAATATGTGAAAGTATTCACATATATGCCGAAATTGTCATCCATGTCTGGCTCTTAAAGTTTTGTTTCATTTTGAACAGGCTTTAAAACATTACTAAAATATAAATATACTAATACTGACGAGATGATCGTTAATGTCTAAATTTGTATGATTATTTTGTATATGAAATAGTTATAATTTTCAAATATCGTAAATCAAACACTCAGTAGAAAAATGAATTTAGCTGTATTGGCAGTAACCCCTATCCACAAAATGGGTGTATGCCATTGCACACCAAAGATTTTGGTGCGCAATGACCATTCCCCGTTTATCATCTTCGGATTAAAGTGTTCCTTAAATCCTTTTCTCACTGATCTCAATCTCAATACCACTTCTTCGAAAATGTTATAAACACGATGAATTAGAGTTGAACTGATATTTGTAAAAGCCCAGTTAAAAAGTTAAGCCTTAAAGGGTATCCCGGATCAGGTTTTGCATTCTGTTCCTGTGATGTCCGAGTTTAAGAACCAAAGAGGCGAAATAAACCAACTGTATTTAATTTGCTTACATACTGCACGAGTAAAGGTATCATGGTATATAATATTCTTCGATTATCAGATTTATGTTGCGGATTTGTCGATAATCTTGCCAAATCGCGAAATTTGAAATATAGAACAAAGTAGAGAAGCGATCCAAAAAGAGCCAGAATATCCAAAGATGAGTATGATATTAACTAAATATGTTGAACTATTATGCGATTTCTAATACATCAAAAATAAATAAATAAAATAGGATGAAGTAGAGTAAGAAAGGGTTATCAGTGTCGAACAAAGTTATTGGATAATCCTCATTCTGTTGTCGACATCAAAAATTCCAAAATCTGTACTCTGCATTGATCGAATTTAACTTAATTTTTGAAAACATATATTGTACGAGGAAAACACGACATTATGCTAAATCTCAGCCAAATCTGAAGAAGTGCAAGCGACTTTTCTAAACATTGACACAGGGATAGAAGATAGATGATTCGAAACTTTTGTCACCTATTGTATCATAACTAGAGAGGCCAAGTGATTTTGTTTCGAAAAACCAACTATGCTATCATTTCTGGCGTCATTTATTACTCTAATTGGTGTCTTGGTTTCATGAAATTATCAAATAATTAACGGAATAATGAATGATAATTGAAACGTCGAAAAATTTCACATTATTTCTCTCCCTTGAAAGAAGTAGACTTGGCTTCTCTAGTCATAACACTTTACGCATGGTTAAAACATTGAAAACATGATGTCTTCAACTTACAGCTAGAAGTAATCCATATTCGAATGTTTCATAGAAAAGTATAATCATGATTATAATAATCACTAAATTTAGAATTATCGCAAACGCTATAATGCCACGAATGATCCTTTTCAAATTATCCCTGCAATTTCATTATATTAATAGTGCAAATGGCTTTTCACTTACCTGGTAAGCAGCTTTGTTAGTCGTGGTAGTTCATACATGAGCACAAGTCGCTGGATAATAAGGCAGATGCTAAGTAATGCTACGGTTGAACTCGGTATCGGAATCAAGAAGAAGAGGCAAATGAGGAAATACCAAGTCCATATGATAAATTGCACCCAAACATAGTAATATAGCAAATAGGCAACCTGTAATTGATGGAATGATGAAATGGCTTTTTGTATATATGACGAAATGAGAAAATGATAGTATGACGTCTTAAATCGAGAGTATTTATGAAATAGTGTAGGCAATAATCAGACTTCAAACGTTTCCAATTCAAAAACTCATTTCGTCATTTGCGAACTTCTTACCAACTTACGAAGATTGGTCCCAACTAACTCTAAACTACTTTTCTAAAAATGAGTGTACAGTGGCGGTCAAAAGTTTGGAACAATTGTGATTATGAATATAGTCTAATAGGACCAATAATTGTAGATAAATTTGAATAAAAACTGGCAAGAATTCTCAATACAGTGTAATGGGATCGAGCTGTGATTACGATCTCTGTCTCTATCCCTGAACTCTCTCATCTCTAACTTTGCATGCTCCTCCTCTTGCCATGACAGTCCTTTCCCAGTTTTATCTAGAGGGTTCTTCCAGTCTACTCCTAGGCAGAACCCAAGCTCTGTCCACTCTACTGCATTTCATCTAATTTCTATTTTATCTAATTATTTAGTCGGCCAGCATGAATAAATAAAAGTGGAAAAATACAAATTACTGTTTCATCTTTCATATGTTAAAAATCATAAGTTAATCCCAGTACTTGCATGTGAATGAATTGCACCATCTCTTCTATTTCCTCTCTGAACAACACCTAACTGCAAGCTTGCTTTCTCCTGTTCCCCCTCTCACCATACTATTGGACCCGCATACTCTCTATGTCGAGTGTTGAACATGGACTCTATCTTCTAATCTTGAAAATCTCAATTGTACTAGGAGAATTAATACAATGTTCAGAAGTCAAGGTATTTCTATACCTCAACGAATGAAAAAATATTACAAAGAAGAATATGTGTGCGAAGTTTCATTCTAATTAATCCGCAATTATGAGACATACTAGTCTGCGTTCATAATGATAATTTTTCAAAACTTTTTACCGTCACTGTATAGAGAATTTTAACAAGTGCTAATTACCAAGCAAATATAAGTATAATGTAAACATAAGAAGTATGACAAATGTTGTTAATAATAATGCCGCTAATACAACCGAAAAGAAATTTGCGAATCTTCTCATTTGATAATATATTGGATAATAAGGCGCCTATAAACAATTATTTTATGATATTTGCCAAATAACTCAAATTACATCCTTTAATTCCAATAATTCTCTGTCAGAAATTCTTAACAGTAGATTAGGTATAGTAATTAGAAAAGTAAGTATAATGAAGACAATAATCAACCTCAAGGATATTTCTTCAATTTGTTTAATGGTTTCAATAAAATCTAACGCTGAAAATCGTATTTTAATTAAGACCCTACAAAATTTTTCATATAGTAATATTATTATGGAGAGATTTTTTATTCCTTAGATTAATATATCTTACTGCTATTATGTTCTTCCATTTCCATAGGTAAAGTTATTGAAAAATTAGAAAATTTTATAAGTACCAATAGAATCGAAATTTATCGCGCTGTCTTGATACATTCTAGAAAGCTTCAAGTTATATACTTCAATCGGCAGGTGAATTAGAACGACATTAGAAACAAAATCAATTTATTCCGTTCCCTTCGTCTTGATACGAATAAAATATCATCGACGTTTAAATTGCATTAATATTTGATGAAAAGATATATTTTATATTATGGACTGTGAGGAAGTAGATACTGTATACTCTTTGTTTCTAACTCTTGCTCTCAACTATATGAGAAGCGAGTATTTTTCAGAAATGAGCACTCACCAGACTTTCAATCTAATACTGTCATCGTCAAATATCAAATATATGTTAATTTATAATAAGTTTTCAGAAAAAACAACTGAAGATAACAATAATTTTGCTCTTTATCAATAAAATTATAATGAGTGAAAGATGCGATCTGATGTTCAATTAGTATGCAGTTACTTGGTAGCCGTTTGAAATATTCACTAAAGAGAAGTCTATCGTTTTTATTGTGTTTTGTGTTTAGATTTACAGACAAGTTATTTATTATTTATGAAGAAGCAGTATTTTCACAGCATATTATATGAGCTGATATTTTATATTCGAAATATCATTTATATAAGTGCAAAGACGTAAAACAGGGAAAGTCAAGTTAAAAATAATTTTTACTAGCAAATGAATGAAATTGATATTTTAAAACAGATTCTCCATAATTCTCGAAACTGTCCGGACCAGAAACTTAAAATGCATTCTGAAGGGTTATTTGAGTGTTTTCTACCTATATTCGATCTGGAGAACACGATTTTGGGGCTTTTTCCCGGAGTTTTCAAGTCCAGGTTCGGGTACCAGGGTCCGAGGGTCAAATTTCAAAAGTCATTCTTATATCCCAAATTGTATATCAGATTGTTCAGTTCGATGAGCTGAGTTGAATGGTGCAATGTTTTTCAGATCCAACCTTCCTATCACAAGTTACGGCTAAAAACAGTGCAAAAGTGTCAGAAATACGGGGTCCTTCATAGAAAAGTCAACTTTTCTCATCTCTTTCTGGATATTACCTCCCAGTTTTTTCACACAATAATCTACGAGTCCTGCTCACTCTACTCAAATAAAAAAATCCGGAATTGTGATACACCAATTGGGCGAAAAAACGGTCCGAAGTCAAACCAGAAAAATCAGATTTTCGAAAATGCCTGTGAAAAAAATCAAAATGTATACCAATCGATAGAGCTCGAAAAATTGAGCAACTTTTGTGAAGACACCTTGGTGAAATTTCCATTTCAGAATGAGATATTCAGGAAAAACTGAAAAATAAGGTATTTTTTCAAAAATTTATTTCTCACCATTGGTGTGGTCTAATTCGTTTAATTTTGTATTCAAAATTATTCCTGACGCTTAAATTATGATTCTAAATAAAATTTAGGGGGTAATATCTATATTCGGGAACTTTCCGGTACTGGTTCCGGAGGGTACCAGACCGATTTTTAAAATATAATCGAGACCAGTCATGTTATATACCATTCGAAAGCCAGTGAAAAACTAAGTATAATACCGAAAACCGCTTAAAAAACGGATTGATGGATCGAGATTTATGATCAAAAACATTCCAAAGTTTACTCTTCGATTTGACCAATACTTCATTTTCTCATAAAAATCGATACACTGGATCATTTTTCAAGCGGTTTTCAGCATTACACTTAGTTTTTCATTGGCTTTCGAATGATATACAACATTATAGGTCTTTCTACCAAATGGTAACTCACCCCATAGGGGTCGCGGCTCATATGGGTCAAATTAACATTTTAACAAAGACCTATTATGTAATATACCAAACGAAAGCTCTTATCGAGCTGAGAAATATTCTGAAAACCACTTGAAAAATAGATTAGTTTATCACCTTTTATGACTGTTTGAAGATACCCCATTTTTGGCCATTTTCAGCAGGTGGTTATAGCCAATTACAATGATGCTATAATGAAACCACTTGCTGAAATTGATAGAAATGGACTCGAATATCATTCTCCAGTCGATTTCGAATCGATTGATATCCATCTTGATATAGTACCATTCGGGTACCATATGGGTGGTATACCATGGACCTATATGATAACATGATAAAGTGATAGCACGGTACTCTAGGAAGCAAAAATGAAGTATTGCCCTCCAACTACTATATTCTGAAAAGATTTTTCGAATTCGTTTGATTTTCGAAAAGTTATGAATTTTTGAAAATTTGTGTCATTTTCATAGTTAGACCCATTCAAACTGCTATACCATGCATACCATAACAGATAACCATGAGATGTCTTCACAAAAGTTGTTCAGTTTGATGAGCTCTATCTATTGGTATGAATTTCGAATTTTTTCATAGGCATTTTCGAAAATCCGATTTTTCCGGTCTGACTTCGGACCGTTTTTTCGCCCAATTGGTGTATCACAATTCCGGATTTTTTTATTTGAGTAGAATGAGCAGGACTCGTAGATTATTGTGTGAAAAAACTGGGAGGTAATATCCAGAAAGAAATGAGAAAAGTTGACTTTTCTATTAAGGACCCTACATTTTTGGCATTTTTGCACTGTTTTTAACCGTAACTTGTGATAGGAAGGTCGGATTCGAAAAATGTTTGCACCAATCGACTCAGCTGGTCGAGTCGAACAATCTGATATACAATTTAGGGTATAAGAATGACTTTTGAAATTTGACCCCCGGACCCCGGTACCTGGACCTGAAGTTGAAAATGTCGGAAAAAGGCCCAAAATCATGTTCTCCAGGTCGAATATAGGTAGAAAACACTCAAATACCCCTTCAGAAACGAATTTGGTATCTCTGGTCCGGGCAGTTTCGAGAATTACGGAGAATCTGTTTTAATTATTACCCCGTTTTATCCTCTTTGAATAACCTACAGAGAATTTGAAATATCTCAGTAATGTATGTAGATAGAATCAACTTTCCTGAAATATACACTTAATCGGGAATAAATGACGTCATTCATTATGAATTTTAATTTTATTATTTTTACATAATTTAATAATCTTCGAGCATTAGAAATAATATGCTCTGCTATTCTCATGATTAGACTCGGTAGCCAACAACAATTTAATAATTAAACTTCAAATTTTCAGTTTAAATCACCTGTTCTGGTGTTTGATACGAAATGCAGCCTTGATTAATGGCAGTGCTCATTAAAATCAGACTCCTCAGCCGACGTCAGGCCATAAGGTGATATTTTTCAAGAATGTGAATTTCTCATCGTTTTTTATACTAATTAAAAATCAGATCGTACCTTCCACTCATTACAAGTTTTATTGATAAAGGGCAAAGTTATTCTTATCTTCAGTTTTTTTTCTGAAAACTTATTATCAAGTAACATATATTTGACAATGACAATATTAGATGAAAAGTCTGGTGAGTACTCATTTCTGGAAAGCATTCGCTTCTCATATAGTGGAGAGCAAGAATTAGGAACAAAGAATACAGTATCTACCTCCTCACAGTCCATAATATAAAAAAATATCTTTTCATTAAATATTAACGCAATTTAAAAGTCGATGATATTTTATCTGCATCAAGACGAAGATAATGGAATACATTAATGTTTTGTTAATGTCGTTCTAATTCACCTGTCGGTTGAAGTATATAACTTGAAGTTTTCTAGAACGTATCAGACAAAGCGCGATAAATCTCGACTCGATTGGTACTTATAAAATTCTATCTATGGAAATGGAAGGAGATAATAATACCAGTAAGATATATTAATTGAAGGAATAAAAATCTCTCCATAATAATATCACTATATGAAAAATTTTGTAGGGTCTTAATTAAAATATGATATTTCAGTATTATATGATATTGAATTCATTAAAAAAACTGGAAATCTATCCTTGGACTTGATTATTTTCCCCATTATACTTATTCCAATTATTATACCTAATCTACTGTTAAGAATTTCCGACAGCGAATTATTGGAATTAAAGGAGGTAATTTGACTTATTTGAAAAATATTATAAAATTATTGATTATAGGCGCCTTATTACCCAATATATTATCAAATGAGAAGATTGGCAACTTTCTTTTCGGCTGTGCTATCTGCATTATCATTAACAACATTAGTCACATCTCTTATGGATGCATTAGTGTCATATTTGTCTGGTAATTCGCATTCGTTAAAATTTCTCTATACAGTGGCGGTCGAAAGTTTTGAAAATTATCGTTATGAATGCAGACTGGCATGTCTCATAGTTGCAGATTAATTAGAATGAAATTTCACACACATATTCTTCTCTGTTGTAATACTTTTTCGTTCGCTGGGGGTATAGAAATACCTTGACTTCGAACATTATATCAATTCTCCTAGTATGATTGAGAGTTTAAAGATTAGGAGATAGAATCCATGTTCAACACTCGACATAGAGAGTATGCGAGTCCAATAGTATAGTGAGAGGGGGAATAAGAGAAAGCAAGCTTACAGTTAGGTGTCGCTCAGAGAGGAAATCCTCTGGTAAGACTGGGAAGGGAATGTCATGGTAAGGGGAGGAGCATGCAAAGTTAGAGATGAGAGAGTTCAGGGATAGAAACAGTGATCGTAATCACAGTTCGATCCCGTTACACTGTATTGAGAATTCTTGCCAGCTTTCACTCGAATTGATCTGCAATTATTGGTCCTACCAGGCTATATTCAGAATCACAATTGTTCCAAACTTTTGAACGCCACTGTACACTAATTTTTTCGAAAAATAATTTAGACTTAGCTGGGAACAATCCTAATATTAATTGGGTAAGAAGTTCGCAAATGATGAAATGAGTTCTTGAATTTGAAACGTCTGAAATTCGATTATTGCCTACACTATTTCATAAATACTCTGGATTTAAAAAATCATACTATCATTTTCTCATTTCATCATTTTGCCATACATACAAAAAGCCATTTCGTCATTCCATCAATTACAGGTTGTCTATTTGCTAGATAAATATGCTTGGGTGCAAGCTCTCATATGGGCTTGTTATCTCTTCATTTGCTTCTTCTTCTTGATTCCGATAGTGAGTCCAGCCGTAGCATTGCTTAGCATCTGCCTTATTATCCAACGACTCGTGCTCATATATGAACCACCACGACTAACAAAACTGCTTACCAAGTAAGTGAAAAACCATTTGCACTATTAATATAATGAAAATTGCAGGGATAGTTTGAAAAGGATCATTCGTTGCATTATATCGTTTGCGATAATTCTAAATTTAGTGCATTTTATTATAATATTTATATTAGACTATAATAAGTTAAAATATGGACCAATTCTAATTGTAAGTTGAAGACATCACCTTTTCAATAATTCAACCATGCATAAAGTGTTATGATTAGAGAAGCCAAGTCTACTTCTTTCAAGGGAGAGAAAGAATGCATGAAATTTTCCGCCGTTTCAATTATCGTTAATTATTCCGTTAATTAGTTGATAACTTCATGAAGTCAAGACACCAATTAGAGTAATAAATGGTGTCGTTGGCTTTTCGAAAAAAAAAAACCACTTGGCCTCGCTAGTTATGATACAATTGAGGACAAAAGTTTCGAGTCACCTATCCTCTATCCCTGTGTCGATGTTTAGAAAAGTCTCTTGTACTTCTTCAGGTTTGGCTGAGATTTAGCACAATTTCATGTTTTTCACGTACAATATATGTTTTCAAAAATTAAGTTAAATTCGATCAATGCAGAGTACAGATTTTTAAAGTTTCAATGTCGACACAGAATGAGGGTTATCCAGTAATTTTGTTCGACTTTGATAACCCTTTCTTACTCTACTTCATCCTATTTTATTTATTTATTTTTGATGTATTAGAAATCGCATAATAATTCAACATATTTAGTTAATATCATCCTCATCTTTGGATATTATGGCTCTTTTTTCATCGCTTCTCTACTTTGTTCTATATTTCAAATTTCGTGGTTTGACAAGATTATCATCAATTCAGAAATACAAATCTGATAATCGAAGAATACTATATACTATGTTACCTTTATGCGTGCAGTATGTAAGCAAATTAAAACACAGTTGATTTATTTGACCTCTTTGGCTGTTAACCTCGGACACTACAAGGACAGGATGCAAAACCTGATCCGGGATACCCTTTAAGGCTTAACTTTTAAATTGGGCTTTTTACAAATATCAATTCAACTCTAATTCATCATGTTTGTAATATTTTCGAAGAAATGATATTGAGATTGAGATCAGTGAGAAAAAGATTTAAGGAACACTTAATCCGAAGATGATAAACAGAGAACTCACTACGCACCAAACTCTTTGGTGCGCAGTGGCATACACCCATTTTGTGAATAGGGGTTACTGCCAGTACAACTAAATTCATTTTTCTATTGAGTGATTTGATTTACGACATTTTAAAATTATATAATTATTTCATATACAAAAATAATCATAAAAATTAATTTAGACATTAACGATCAGCTGGTCAGTATTATGGTTATATTATAAGTTAAAGCGTATTCAAAATGGAACAAAACTTGAATTGTCAAGCGTGGATGACAATATCAACATATATATAGAAATTTTCATAGCTTCACGAATACTCGACGCATACTTGTCGTGCATAACTATGCCACTTTCGTTTATAGTTGCTAGTCCGAAACGACGCCAAGCCATTAGACAATATTTCTCGAAAATGTATGAAATTATAATGTTAAAAAAGGCCAATTTCTAGATGTTAATTGCGTAATTCTCAATTCAGCTGACATGAATTTCACGATGTTGATTTAACTTGCAAGAATTAATTCGAATACTTTCAATCTCATAATTGTTTGAATCCGACGCCGATAAAGAAAACTTACCAAAAATACTTCTTTCTTAATTTTAATGATGAGTTTCGACTGTTTAAAAATGATGACAGGACGGCACATTTTTCTACAATATGACGACTCGATTTTTCAATTAATGACAGAATGTATGCAGTTTTCTTCACAGAACTTTGGAATTTTTGTTACTTTTAATCAATTTTCGATAACTAGAATATTCTGCAATCTCAGTTCAACAAAATAGGGTATAGGGTTAGGTGAGGATAGAGAAAGATAGATAAGGCTTGCTGAAAAATCGTGCCGTCATTTTTTGTTGTCATGAATTTCAGAAGGAGCAATAGACCGAAACCTTTGACGCTCATGGTCAGCCGCAATAATCGTAATAATCAGATTCATCCATCATCGAATCAAAGTTTATCTACAATTGCATAATAAATGTCCAATTTCTAACCTCAACAAATGATCTTTAAAAATACAAAATATTCCATAAAATATGCTTGTGATAAGCCTAGCTCATAAATAAATAATTTTCCTGTAAATCTAAGCACAAAATAAAAAATGCCAGCCTTCTTTCTAGTCAATATGCCAAATTGCTGCATATGATTTTATAATCAGTTTCTATATAATGGTGTAAAACTCATTTTTCAATTTCAACATATCTATTCGCTAGTTTTAATAACATTTATATCATTATTTACTTTCATTTTTGTCGCCCATGGATATCGTAAAAACTTTAAAAACCAATTCACTTATATTGAGAATGACTGACTACTTGAGACGAGATAGAAGGAGTATTTTTTTCTCCCCTTCTGTGAGTCTCGTATGAGCGCTGACGACATTCGTTCATTTGACGATTCTTTTTTATTTTGTTTCTTTTTTTACTTTTTCATCGAAATTAACGGAATTTTCACAACAAGTACTTGGCAATTATCTTCCTCTATCGATATTGACAAAAATTATCCAACTAATTATCGATAATTATCCTTAAAAACGAAAGAAAATAAAAAGAATAGTCAAATGAACAAATGTCGTCAGCGCACATTCGAAGTTATAAAAGAGGAGAAAGAAATACACCTTTTTATCTCGTCTCAAGTAAATCATTTATAATAATAAATGAATAGTTGATAAATTAAAAAAAAAAATTTTTTTTTCATAACTATGCATGCTCTAACGTGTCCATCTTTGCACTTATCTTCCAGGTACAACTATGAAGAATCATATCGTTTATGCTCTGCATTTTCCTTGCTAATACATTCACACGATTTTGTTCATTAACAAACACAAACCACTTCTTTACTCCCAAAATACGTGTATCACGAAGAAAATATTCCAGACAATGTGGCATCCTTCAATATTGGAGATTAAAAACGACTTGCAGTTCATTCTTCATGCCCGTTTGATTGTTTTACATGCTACGATTTAGAGATGGATATATCAGGTCGATTACAAAATAAATTCATTTAGAATTACTGTCTTCGTGTTCTTGATTTGATATGCAGATTTCAAAAATAAAAACAAAAATTTAATTTATATTATCAGTGATATAGTTCCCTAAAGTGCGTCTTCCATAGTTGGCACTCTGTAGTCTATTGTTTTTAGAAACGAATAAGCCATTTGATTCAATTTCTAAGGAAGGGGTTATGTAATATCGCATAATTTTGAGTGACTATTTTAGCAAAGTTTTCTACAAATAATTGAATATAATCAAATAAAATCGTATTTCTCACGTTGCACAATCTCCTTGTCTGCAATGAATGAGCACTCTATTGACAGGTCAGTTATCACACTTCTACTCTTTGCAGAAATGCCAAAGCTAGCGATGCAGGGACGTGGGAGCGTGGTGTAGTGGTTCTAAGATAGGAACGTTCACATCTGTCTAACAAGTGCCCACGGAGCACACAGAAGGGCGTCAGCGGGTAAAGCCTCCGACGGGTTCAATTCTGGCCGCTCTCACTACATTTTGCAAAAATTCCAATTGGCTTGGAAATTGATTAGCGATTTAGCGATATGTGTAACGCTTCAGCGGTATTTATTTTTGCACCTTATCACTATTTACGCAGATAATTTCCGTCTACTGCCATTACATTCTAACCGGTGTTAAAACCTGTGAATTCTCTTGTGCTTTACCTGTTTTATCGGTAAATTTCGATGAAATCCTATTCATTTTTATATAATTACAACCTTCAAAATAAAACTTTATTTACATGATGTAAAGAATAACGAGATATCAACCATCAACAAAATATACATTGGCAAGTGAAGAACGCGAGCAGATGAGTTTGTATTCGAACGCGAATTTTCAAAATTGTCTAACAAAATTCTTCAATCCTAGATAAATGAGAATGAATTTGTAACAATTCGCTATCTGAAAGGCATTGTTATTGCATTTTCATGAGAAATCGTCGAATCAATATTGAGTCAAAATTTCGAAAAGTAGTGGCATATTTTCAAATTTCCGAAGAAAAAATCAAAATAAAAGTCATCAGATAATTTTACACCTGAAAGGCTTTATTTTCGTGATACAAAGTTATCGAAATAAAGTGGACTTTGTAAAGTTCATTGACTTTAAAAACGAGATTTCCTGATAAAATTGGAAAATCAGCTGCATCGTTGCAGAAAATAAATGGTTTTTTAAAGGGGAAAAGAATCTTTTCCTTTGCTATTTTATATGCAACTGTTGCAATTACTTCTCCAAGTTGTTCATTTTTCGAAAGCTATAAATTTGTTTGCTTTTTGAAATGCCACTACTTTTGACCTAGTCACAAAAAGGTGTCCTGTGCGGAGCTCGTCGTCGAGGTCGGATGCGAGATTTTCCTGGACGCCCTTCTCCTCGTATCGGTTAATAAAGCCGTGTACTGATTCGGCTCGTCGTTCGTCAAACTCCCGCACAACTGACGAGAATTACAATACGTTAAACCGCGCATACTGAAAAACAGATTTTTATCGATTTTAATATTTAAAAAAATATTGTTGAGTGGGAAAATTTTTAATTTTCTAAGAATATGAGATATTTTGAATTACTATTGGGAATTCTTAAAAAAAAAACCAAAACTAATGGGCTTTTAATCAAATAATCAAATTTTCAACCCAATAATATTAGTTTTAGCATGCTTTATTATTTAATTCAAATAGATTTTTTTTTCTATTTTTTAAATCTAAGATGAAATAAAGTATCTGCATTTTGGTATGAAATTCGAAATGCAATACATGATGAGCACAAACTTTCGTAATTTCTCGAACGCGATTAGTGTTCTCGTGCTTACTATAAACTAATTTAATCCAACGCTATCAACCAAAATAAGGCGGCAAAATGCATGCAAATTGAGAATTTATTATTACTCTTTGAATGAACTTTTTGGGTCCACGACTTGTAATATTTGCTTCAAAATGTAGTTACAGCTGATATAGATACCGTTGAATCTCTGACAAGGAAGTGATTACTTTTTATAAGGTAGTCATTATTAGAATGAATTAATTTGTGCCTACTAATGTCCCAAACAAATCTAAGCTTATGTTGAGCAGTTTTATAAAATTTTACACAATGAATAAGTGATATTTTCAAGTAGTCTCTTTAGGAATGGACTACGAATACAAATATAATTTTGAACAAAACCAAACCTTTTGTTGAGCATATCACCCTCTTGTTTGCGGACGTTCTTTTCCTTCTCGAAAAGAATAATCCAGAGTTTCGGTGAGAATATACACACCAATGCTACATTGGCAGACATCGAAATTGAGATACACAAGGAGGTGGTTTGAATCTGAAAACTCAATAGAATAAGTTCCAAATTTTAAAGTCCGTTATTCAATTTTTCAGATAATAATTTAACAGGCGTAATTCAACTCAAAATAACCTACCTGAAAATCGGAGCCCGTACCGAAGAAGAAGAAAATCCATGAGAGCCAAATGACGCACGTCGTGTACATCGAAAATCCTATCCATTTTGTTTCATTGAAATTTTCGGGCACCTGAAAACTAGCACAAATCGATAATTTCATTTAAAAAATCGCACTTTTCTAGTTTTAACAGCGTAGACTGTGCAGAGAATAATGAGTAGAGCATCATAGGCGAGTGAGTAGAGGAAGTGATGATCAGGCACATTACAAGTGAGCACTACCTGGAACATGATCGATAAAATATCGACTTCTGAAGTTAAAGTATACCTGGTCTCGTCGCGGGTAGTCGTGGCGAGAGCCTGAAATTATAATAAAAAAATTGTTTGTTTTATAACGAATTAATCGGCTATTGAATGATCGAATTTTATTATTATGATATTTTAAATATATTGAATCACATCTGATGGGTAAATTTCGAGAGATTTATATTTCATAAGGCCTGATCAAAGGCATAGCTAGTGCACAATTTTCTCTCAATCCAGTACAAAATCTAAAATTATACCTGGTGGAACAATCCAAAGCCAAATTAGGCTCCCTGTCAGTTGAATACCGGCGAGAATTCCAGTAAGGACTAGCTGAAAGCAATTAAATATTGGTAATCTTTGATTCTTTACGATTTCAAGCTCATTAATAAAAGTTATAGATGCTGAATATTTATTTTCATGCTTATTTAATTGTCTTTATTTTTTCTTGCTGCCTTTGTTAATTGCTAAATTTTAAACCTGAGAAATGGGCGAGATGAACATTGGTCGCTGCGCCGAGCGACCGGCCATCGAAAATATCCGAGCTATCCGATTCGTCTTCACGAACATCGCTGCGTACAAACAGGAGAACGCAAAACCTATGCCTAAATTCAAAGTGAGTTACAATATAATAAGAACAAATTACTGGAGAGTTCAAATTAGATATTGAAACGATAGAAAAATATAGTTACCTAAGTTAGTAAGAGGTTTTAGATCTTTAAACAGAAGTTGCAAAGTTAAAATTGAATAGTCTGCGAGTTGGAGAAAAGCAACAAGTATGAAATAGTCAAACTAACCAGCACGTTTCATAGCGCAGACAAAAATGTTAGGCTTGGATAGTAGCACGAATGTCATTAGATAGCACATTATCATCGATATCAGCAGAATATAGCTCAACTCTCGACCGGAAGCCTTCACGACAGGGGTTTCGTTGTATCTTAATTTTTATAATATACATCAGTATAGAAGAAATTTGTATCTGTTGAGTTAGTAGAGTAGAAGTTCTAATAAATGTTATATTTCGTAAAAATCTTACAATATGTAAATGACGATGACGAAAATAGTCAGTATGATGCCAATGGCCGCGATGATAGCCGGAACGATCGAGTACATTGATGACCACCGCATATACTTCAATTTCGTCTTTGACATATCATAACACAAAGTTCGATCCTTCGTGGGCCACCTAAGTTCAACAAACTTTATCAGAGATCTGCAGAAAATAACTAATATAAACCATCGAATTGGACAAAATCATGATTTTTAGAACTACTCTAGTTGCTACAATAATTTAACCAATGATTCAGAATTTCATACCATCCCATATCACAAGGAGCGCAATGGGTCTCATTCACGAGATATTCGAAATCTTCGCATCGACTGCACGCCCAACAACATTGCTCATCCTAAATTTCTGAAAAATTGAAATATTTTTAAATAGAAAAACCTTGATATGTTGTTTTCTGTACCCAACAGAGCAGGGTTTTGAGCAAATTGATATAGGAGTGGCTTCGCCAGCCCACCATAGAGCTTGTTCGTTGATGATCAGCTAAACTCTGCATAAGGTTACTGCATTCATTAAACTGTATCGTGAATCATTGAATAATGCTAAAAACCAATAAATCTTTCAAGCATAATTTAATTTTAATATTCAAATATTATAAAAATCATTACATTATTCTCCGACCAATACCCGATTTCGATGTAGTCCGATGCGAGTGACGCTTCGGAATCTGGTTCGGCCGTAGATCCGGTAATTGCGACTGGGACTGGGTCTAAAAAGTTCTCTCTTCAAAAGGCCCATTTTTGTTTAAAGTCTACCCAATTCCCGTTTCATCTTCTGGTTCTTCTGGTGCATGTTTTTCGGTTTGTACGTGAGAATGGTATAATTAGCCGGTCCGTCCCCTTGGGGTGAGAAATGAAAGTTTCTGCCGACCACGTCTGAAAATGGGCTTCAGAATACTGATTGCAGATTTAAGAACCTTCAAAGTTGACTTTTAACAGGTAATTATTGTAGAATTCCGTTCCGTCAATGTTCTGCATGGCCCGACAAATTTCGGGCTCCCGACTTTGTCGAGAGAACCAATGACTCTCGATGGCGTCATCAGCGCAGGCAATGGATTTGTAGGCCTGAAGTAAGTCTGGTTGATGCTTAGTTAGTTTCGCATTGAAGAACATGCGATAAAAATGGATATTACAAGAAGTTTAATCATTAAAAGCTAATGTAATACAGTGACCTCAGATGTCTATTGAAGTAAATAGATTTGAAAACATCAACGTTTTACCTGCAAAGCATGAGCAATCGCGTACACCGCATCGATCACGTAGAGGACTTTGTCGTCAGCGTTAAATCCTTCGGGCGGTTGTCGAATGTCTTCGCATCTAAAATCGACTTAAGAGGCATTCTGTGTAAGACTCGAACAACTGTCCGCATTTGGAAAAAGTATCTAGAATCCAAAAACAAATCACATAGGGCAATAGAGTTTTGAACGCTGATTCCAAAAAAATATACACTTTAGGCTCCGCCCCTTTTGTGGGCGGAGCCACGCCCTTTCGAAATTCGCGAATTTGGTCAAAATCGACCTTATCAAACAGTACAAAGAAAATTTTCTTATTTCTTGGTCATTTTCGATGGTTGATGGCTTGTTGGAAAGAGGATTGAATGGGCCTTTAGATGTGAAGTCAAGTTTCTTGAAAAACCACTTGCTCGCCACAGCAGGCGGTCGAAATGTCAAAAATGCAAGTTTTTGACCTCGATATTTTGCAGAAAAGCGCATTTTTCTCAACAGATGTTCTGTGGCCGAAAGAAAAACCACACTAGGAAAATTCTCCAGGTAATTCTGCATATAAATCGCGAAAAAAATCAAAAATCGAGGTAGGTACTTTTTGAGATAATCGGGCTTGAATGTCGCCGGCCAGGGAGTCGAAATTGCAAAATTGCAATAAAATAGGTCAAATTGGGTACCATTCGAAAGATCTCGTCGAGTTGAGAAACTTTTATGAAGACACCTTGGGTCTACCTATGATAGTATGCGTGGTACAATGGTTTGAAGTGGTCATGCACACGAAAATACCATAATTTTCAAAAAATCATAACTTGGTAATAATCAAATAAATTTGAAAAATCTTTTCAGAATATAGTAGTTGAAGGGCAATACTTTATTTTTGCTTCCTAAAGTATCGTGCTACCACTTTACCATGTTATCATATGGGTCCATGGTATACCACCCATATGGTACCCGAGTAGTACTATATCAAGATGGATATCAATCGACTCGAAATTGACTGGAGAGTAATATTCGAGTCCATTTCTATCAATTTCAACAAGTGGTTTCATTATACCATCATTATAATTGGTTATAACCATCTGTCGAAAAAGACCAAAAATGGGGTATTTTCAAATGACCATAAAAGACGATAGACTAATCTCTTTTTCAAGTGGTTTTCAGAATATTACTCAGCTCGATAAGGGTTTTCGTTTGGTATATAACATGATGGGTCTTATTTACCAAATGGTAACTTGACCCATATGAGCGCGACCCCCAGGAGAGTGAGTTACCATTTGGTAGAAAGACCTATAATGTTGTATACCATTCGAAAGCCAATGAAAAACTGAGTGTAATGCTGAAAACCGCTTGAAAAATGGATCAGTCTAACACATTCTATGACAATTTAAAACTACCCAAATTTGGGTCATTTTCAGCAGGTGATTTCTATCATATCCAAAGATATTTCTATGAAACCACTTGCTGAAATTGATAGAAATAGACTCGAATATTATTCTCCAATCGATTACGAGTCGATTGATACCCATTTTGGTATAGTACTACTCGGGTACCAATGGGTGGTATACCATGGACCCATATGGTATCATGATAAAGTGGTAGCACGGTACTCTGGAAAGCAAAAATGAAGTATTGCCCTTCAACTGCTATATTCCGAAAAGATTTTTCAATTTGATCTTATTTTACAAAAGTTATGAATTTTTGAAAATTTTTGTCATTTTCATAGTTAGACCCATTCAAACTGCTATACCACGTATACCATAATAGATAACCATGAGGTGTCTTCACAAAAGTTGTTCAGTTTGATGAGCTCTATCGAATGGTATATGATTTGGGGGATCTGTCCATCATTTTTGAAAAACCGGTTTTTTTCCGGATCATCTTCCGACCGATTTTTCTCAACATAAGTATCCCAAGATCCGGAAAAGTCCGGTACCATTAATTAGGTATATGCATGTAGTTTATAAAATTGTAATAAAAATCGGGTACATTAATACTAAAAAATTTAATTATTTTAATTTCTTTCCAAAAACATCGATTTTTTGCACTGTTTTTAGCCGTAACTTGCGATAGAACGGTTGCTCCGGAAAACCAAAAGCACTATGAGACTCAGCTCGACGAGACGAATCTTATGGTATAAGGTTTAATCCGTTTTTATGCTATCCGGAATCCTTTCCGGATACGGACCCATCCCCGGAAGGTGCGGAAAAATCGAAAAACGGACACCGGATTCGTGTTCTACGGGTCCGAAATAGGTAGAAAACACTCTGAAACCCCTTCAACACGGAATTTTATATCTCTGGTCCGACCCCTTCCTTGAGATCGTCGAGAATTACGAAGAATGTGTTTTAAACTTTTAGGCCAATTCAATCGACATAATTTTCTCCGACGGTATGCACCCTATTAAAAATTGTCAATTGATACCTCTCAATAAGAGAACCGACATATCTTTGAAGGAAATGAAGCATATCGAAAAATGGGCAATCCATGAAATGATTCTTGTAAGGGCTCTGATTTTATCATATTACTTGAATAAGCATAGATCATTATGAACGAATAAGATATTTTGATCTGATAATGAGATGGAAAAAAATCGCGGAAATAGCAAAAAACAATTTTTCTTCAATTCCGATATATTCTCCTGAATGTTTTATTCACATTTGTGGGTAATGTAATCGAATTTGAGCGAAACGCAAGCACGTGCATATAGCTGTCCTAAAGTATGACTCAAGTTGAAAAGTGAAAAATATTTAGTACTGGCAAAGATCAATGAGATATAGGATGATGTAGGGAAAATGTTCTACTCACGAGATGAACGTACAGACTTTAACTGATTGATACAAAACTACTCACCGCTGTTGAACGAGATCCTGTTTTCATGCCAAATAATTTGAAAATTTCAGGATATGTTCAAACAAGATCAAGGCGTGCGTCGCGATAAAGCTACTGATCGATCGTATAAGATTAATTCGGAAAAGTTATTGCGGGAAAAGTTCGATGCTGGATGGATCCCATGTGGGAAGGGGAATAATTCTCGACAGACCGTGCATGGGATGTGTCCGTTTTGTCGCAAAAAAGCTGTCGATGATGAGCCTATGGAAAACAGAGCTGGTCCTAGTTCGTCAAGGCCACATTGGAATGGAAGCGAAGAAACCCCTGGAAATGAACGCTTACCTCTTCCGTCAACGATATCCGATTGTAATTGCGATAAGCTGTACGAACTTGATATATTCATGACCAATCTATTTCATCAATCCTTCCACGTTTACTGCTGTCAAACCGTGATAAGCCGTAGGAGATATTCTTTGAGTGATGATGATGATACCTTCCTTGTGAATGATACGAATGAAACTCCTATCAAAAGGATGAATAAAGATCAATCATTCGACCTTAGAATCCAGCATATGCCAATAGATACGAATGTTCAAAAGTAGTTTTTGACTATTCGAAAATATTGTGACATAAAAAATAGAATTGGGATAATAACGCTGCAAGTTTGCTTATCTCCATGGTATTCATCTATAAAATATCCAAATCATCTGTAAATTAGAATTGTGTTGAGAATTCATTGTAGAACTAAATACTCTGCTTTCACGTGCCTTCTCGTTTATTTATAATTGCCTTACCCTTCAATAAATCCGTTAATTGAATATATTTTCTCTAATAATTTAAACTTATCTTCATATTCTATTTTTTTGTAATTCGAATTTGGATAATTCCAAAACATAATTACCACCGTTCCCCTTCAGATAAAAGTTTAAAAAATTACCCATCTTTGCAACCTGCTATGATGCTATAATTAGATATTTTATTCAGTTCAGTTGCTAGTATGAATAAAAGTTCATATTTCGTAGTTTAATTCTCTAAATTACTGATTAATTAATTAAGATTAGGCTGTTAAGAAAGTCTCACGCCAAAAATAAATTTTCATTTATTTATAACTTTATTTAAAACCATTAATAACCAACAATATATTCGCCATTGGGATCAGTAATCTTCGCCCACCTATTGAGCAGATCACTGATGCTTTTCGCCCAGAATTCGAGAGACTGACACTCTTGCTTGCAGGGAGCAGCTCGTAGTAAGATGATTGTTCGAAGTTGAGGTTCACTTATCATGGTCGTAAGTTATCAAAACCCTGCGTGCGGATCCTTATATGCCCATGTGGTGATATCTTCGAGAACACTACAAGATTCTCGCACTTATTAGGGCATTCAACTCATTTTTAGAAAATTATAGATTTTTTTAATTTTTGGTGCAGGACTTTTCTGACAGCCTAATAGTTTGTCGCAGTTCTGATAAAAAGCAATCGAAGAGTCTAAATTGTGTCTTGTGTTGTGTCTGCAAACGATCTTTGATTTTTTTCTCATTTATCTTTCACTGCACCCGATACAGAACTATAGTCTATTTGTTCAATTTTATCAATTTCATCGTTTCTTCATTGTTACACTTCGCCTTCTTTCTCATTTTCCCGCTTTCTTCGCTCATTTTGCAATCGGCTGTAACTTGACCAGATGATCTTGTTTTCGATATTTTTGTGCCTGATTATTTACTTCATCATCAAGCACATTCTTGAAGTCAGGAAATATCCACCAGGTAAAGGTTTGGAGGGAATTACTCTTTGTGTTGAAAATGCAATCTCGAAGAAAATTTGTTCACCTTCAATCTCAAGAAATTTGAACATTTCAGGCCCAATTTCGATTCCGATTCTCGGAAATTTACTTCAATTGGCGTATTACACCAAAAAAACTGGATCTCCGCACGAAGCTTTCAAATTTTTCAAAAAAGTATTATTTTTCAAGGATCTCTGACTATTTGAAAATAAATGATCTTAATCTTTTCAGCAACACGGCCCGATATTCACTATTTGGGTGGGCCCATTTCCGGCCATCCTGATTTGCGACTATGAATTGGCCGTCGAAGCGATGGTCAAGAAAGGCGCAAATTTCGTCGATCGATGGAATCCACCTGTAAGTAATGCCATTTTTAAAATAGTTTTTTATTTGGAGAAAAAAATGGGGATTATCATTAGTGAAACTTCACTCACGAATAGGACTAAAAATGAAATATTTACGAAGAATTAATGAAGAATATAATTTACTGATTTTTTTTCAGGACTCAGACCTGCTAACTAGTAAGTAGCAACATTTACCCTACAATTAAAAGTTAGAAATGAGCTTAATCAGAGGGTCATGGATTGATATCCTCCAACGGTGATTATTGGGTTGAGCAGAGACGATTCACTCTGCACACACTGCGAAATTTGGGAGTTTCGAAGAACATCATGGAAAGACGAATTCTCGACGAGTTTCATATGAGGTTAGATTTCTACCAAATAATCAGCAGTTTGAATTTTCTTGCAAGGATAATTGTAGTGTTTTAGGAGATTATTCATTCATGTAAAAATGGCTTTTTGATAATGTAGCGGTTTAGATTTGATGACGTAAAATCTGACGATGCAATCTTCATCAACGAAGTGTTCGAGTTACTTACTGCAAACGTCATCAATCGAATACTTTTTTCGTACGGATTCGATGAGGTAAATCAACAAGTATTTTCTTTAATAGAGATTATTAGTTTAGAAAAATCTAGACAAATTCTACTCGCTAAAGAAGCGATTGGATTATGAGATTGAACATGTTAATCTACTAGAGGCCTGTATTCCGCAATTCGTGCAGAAATTTTCCTACTTCAAGTAAAAGAACTCTCACTCCTAGAGTAAAATTTCTACCTCCAGAAAACGCACCGAGAAAGCGATGAAACCATTTTTCGATGTCAAGAATTTCTTGCGAGATCAAATTGTTGAAAGGTAAGATAATGTCTTGTAATTTTTTGATAATTTGTTTTAGAATGGAGGAGATTAAAAATGGCACACATGAAGTAGGAGAAGAACCTATTGATTTCGTCGATGCATATTTGATGGAGATTCAGAAAATGAAGGACAACCATATCGAGAGCTCATTTTCGTAAGGTTTTCTAAAGATTTTCGATAGAAGATAAATTTGCACCAGTATTTTCTATCTCTTCATCATGCAATTTTTTTTACTTAAAATAATTATTGCTAAATTCTATACCTTCTGATATTCAGATTGGAGGCGCTAGTTATGGCAGTATTTGATCTCTACTTCGCTGGACAGGAGACCACGGCAGTGACTTTAGCCTGGGCCGTTTGCTACTTTCTTAATCATCCAGACGTAAGCAAGTCAAAACTTTAGCAATGATTTTCACATACGAATTTCAATATGCAGGTGGTTGAGCGAGTTCGAAGCGAACTCCGCGATGTAACTGGTGGCAATCGCGATCTGTCGCAAAATGACAAGCTGAAGACTCCATATTTCAACGCAACAATTCATGTAAACGTTCCATATTTCCATCTTTACCTTATCTGAACTTATAGAATATAGACTTTGAGCATCGTTTAATATCATTAAATGACTTATTTCGATTGATTTAGGAAATTCAAAGACTCGGAAATATAGTGACGCTCAATTTGTTTCGTCGAGCAGCTGAAGATGTGGAAATTGGTGGAGTGGTAATTAGGAAAGGGCAGACTGTCACCGCGCAAATTGGGAACATCCTCAACGATGAGAGATATTTCGCTGATCCCGATAAAGTATGAACATATGGGTATTTTCACTTATTTTTGCTACAATATTCAGTTCAATCCCGATCGATATTTATCTGGCGAGAAATCGGAGAACCAGACAATTCCGTTTGGCATTGGCAAGAGAGCCTGCTTAGGAGAATCACTAGCGAAGGCAGAACTATATTTGGTGAAGATAATATCTAGTTATAATAAAAAAAACTAATCTTAAAGTTTAGATAATCGGAAATCTCGTTCAGCGTTATAAATTAGAAGCTGTCGATAAAATTCCTTCGAAAAATTCGCCAAATGTGAGTTCGATTGCCAGAAAGCCAGAGAAATTCTATATTCGACTAAACGAAATTAAGTAAACTTTGTAACATTATCTAGCTCTTTAGTTAGAAACCACAAGCCACGCCCACTTCTGCCTTTGAGAAGAAGCAAAAACCGTCGCGCTCACTTCAGATGACAATAACTTTGCATAGGATGAACCGTTTTGCAAATTTCAAATTATTTAGAATCTGAAAAATACGGGCCTTTAGAAAATATAGCATTTGATATTCTGCATCCTAGAATAAAAATCGACTTGTGGTCTCTAGCTAAACAAATGAATATAGAAAAAAAATTCCAATATAATCAATAAAATTATGTAAATTTTATTTGACCTTTAGTATAATTAAAATTTTCATAAAATTATGGCTTGTTTTAATTCACCAATTCATTCACACTACATTTTAGATAAAATAGATTCAATATAAAATTATAATAAAGATGTGTAGCGATAACTACTATGATTTCAATTGCAATATAAATAGAGGCCAAGCGTCCTCTTTTTGAGGGAGAGAAAGAATGCATGGAATTTTTCCTACATTTCAATTATCGTTAATTATCCCGTTAATTAGTTGATGATTTCATGAAACCAAAACACCAACTAGGGTAATAAAATGCGCCCGAAATGATGGCGTCGTTGGTTTTTCGAAAAAGACCTTCTGAGGGCATGAGCAACATTGAAACTCCAGTAACATAACTTTTGATAGGATGGACCGTTTTTGAAAATCTAAAAAGTTTTGAGTTCGTACCGATCTCGACCATCACACTGATATCAAATTTACCCAATTCAACCTATTTTGAAAAACCGTTTGGCCCCTCTAATTATCTGTGATTTATATAAAAACAGGCGAATAAAATTTGCATTCCATGATATTAATAAGGGTTGAAAAGAGTCGACAACTGCAATATCTCAAATCGTCCACGAAAAAGTCTGAGCCTGATATTTCGTACGGAATTTGTTTATTGACCTTAAACTTGCATATCTTGAAGCTCATAACCTCAGCATTATCTAGGCTGAATTTGAAGTTAAAATCTATATTTCTAGTTTATCAATTTTAAAACAAGGCTTTTCGACTTGTATACTTTTTCCGCGATTTGTTGATAATTATGAATTTATTCTCACAATATCCAAATTGTATCCTGAAACCGTCTAAATCCAAAAATATCAATTCGAATTTTTCCGAATACTGAAAATGACGCCTAAAATGAGTTCGGGGATTTTTTTGCTCAAAACCGAACTCGTGATGAAGAATTTGTGAGCGTGGGAAAGATCTCGATAAATTTGCAAATGCACGTAGTTAAAAATGGCTCATATGTGACTTTGGGACTTTGAAATCAGTTTCAATTTTTCGAGAACATACGAATAATTGATATAGTCATGTTACAGTGCTCAGCAGATTCGTCAAATCTATCTACAAAGTTTGTTCTTCATTTATAATTTCTTCTTGAAAAATTTGTCAAATTCACCGCCTAACATCCATTTGAAAAATCATTTATTATTTACTAGCCGGCTAGGGGCTGCACCGCAGCTCGCGTTTTTTTACTTAACTGGAAATTATATTAGCGTAGTTTCTTGATTTGCCTTCATCAGTTCGTATTACGACACTTCTAACCTAACTTCATTTGTGAAAATTCGTTCAGCGAAATTTGCAAATTTGCATCCTGAAACGTATTTTACTGCACGTGCATAATTAATCTACCCACGTAATGCATTAGCTTTTCGATAAAATATTTCCACCCACAATATCTGGCCTATCGTTAGCGGTTTAATCTTTCTTCAATTGACTTTTGGTTTCTCCAATTTGGATTTGTCGTAAACGTAAGGAAAATGCCTGGCTTGTCTTTATTTCTAACGATTGCAATTAAGTCGTGATAATTTTCAGCCATATATCGTTTATTTCCCGTAAAACTTGATGGTAAACTCGTTAAGCGACCTACTTCAAGCTTTTCATTACGAGCTGCGTGTGTTATTGCATCCATTAAACCTCGATATATTTTTCAACTCTTAACACTTGTTAGTTGTTACGTACAAAGTTTAAACGACCTTGCTCAATTTTTACCCATGAATCAACTAAATATTCCTGAAATAATTTTCCACCAACTAAAATCGAATTGAATTCGTCTTTTGTCTAACTTATCATTGGTGTCAAAAATCAACTTGACTTCTGGACTTTTATCCGAAGCGTCATTCTTTTTCTTTTCTTCTTCTTCAATTACATCATTCACCATTTTCATTATCTGAAGAAGTTATTTATTTATTAATGTTATGTGATAACTTTTATCAATTCATTATCACTTATCCGTTTTTATATGGAATATTTTCCATTTTTCTAATTTCACCCAGAGTCAATCCCAGTCCCTCGAACTCTATCCCCTGCCTTCCATAAGTGGGTGAATTAGGGAAAGCCGCTTTCGTCATTCCATCGTCATCTCTCTCCACCGCGGTGTTCTGCTGAGCCAGTTATTTTCCTTATATATTTCCCATTTTCCTCCTTTGCTCATCTTTATAAAACAACGAATAGGGACGTTCCAATCTATTTACACACTATGCCTCCCTCCTTAATCATATGATGATCAGACGTAAATAGTACGCGAGAATTTTTGATACTTTATGTGGTTGCATTTCATATCCTAGTCATACCGTTTTCGGGGAGTGGTCATTACGCACAAAAGTATGTCACTGCGCCTCAAAAACCCAAAATGATGCCATTACTAGACAAGAAGTCAAGATTTATGAATAATATGATCCTAACTATAAATACATTATAGAAATGAAATCTTGAAAGAATTATATATGTTACGTCGTCATGTTATGTGCAACATTTTGATTAGTACTCTAACAATGATGAAAGAACATATATCTTGCGGGCAAAATATGATTAAATTCATGCATGGTTCTGATTAAAATAAT
This sequence comes from Diploscapter coronatus, assembly GCA_964036155.1. Taxonomy (NCBI): domain Eukaryota; kingdom Metazoa; phylum Nematoda; class Chromadorea; order Rhabditida; family Rhabditidae; genus Diploscapter; species Diploscapter coronatus. The sequence goes on along the minus strand of OZ038422.1, from coordinate 47,587,931 downwards.
CATTTGAGTTCAAAAACGGATAAATAGCTATGGAATAACCACGATGTGTTGAAAGGCGGTCTCATAGGAAAAGATAATAATGCATTTAAACGAAATGTCGCAACGTTAGAATATTAATTACGATAACTAAATCGGCGATTTTTATATTTTTTTTTCGAATTTGAGTTTTTTTTTTACGAATTTGTAAATCAAATTATCATTACTATACTCAATATGATGTGGCTCTGAGTGATTAACAGAGATGAAGATTGGCAAAACTGCCCTCCAATTTGATATGCTATCTTATCACACTCTCTACGTTGATAGATATTTGAATAAAGGATCATCCTGTGAATTTGTTACTTTGTAAGCTCTTAATAAATAAATGAATTATAAAACTACTGAATTTTTGTAGCTCTTTTCCTCTAAATCTTCTCATTCTTTCCCTTTATTGCTCATCTTTTTAACCTTCCTCTTTCTTTCTTCTTTCTCAGTGCCACTAGTTAATTGATCAATTATCGATAATTGCCCATTAAGCGAGAGAGTGAGAGGGAGAGAAAAAAGAAAGATACTGTAGTGATAATGGAGATCCATAGGAGCAAAGTCCCATGCACTCACATCTAGGATACGGTACTAATTCCCTTGATTGTTAGAATACATTTTCGTGCGAACCTTCAAATACATAAATTCAAGAATGTCTCCCTACAACTATAATTCTTATTTGCCTTCCGGCACTTCTCAATCCCCTTCTAAATCTTATCATTCTCTCTTCTCTTGGGTTGACACCGTACACCCAATACGGCGTCGTGCTAATTTCTCATCCTCATTTATATCCTTATCTCCCTTCCTCTTCTGTGGCAGTATTTTTTGCCTAAGAAGTACCGACTTCGAAACCAAACTTTTTGGGCAAAAATACCGTCACTGCTTTCAATTACTTTTTCATGTAGTCATTTCTTGATGCTGTTCATTTATTTCTATCGTCCTGTGTTTTCATCGTTCTTTGATCTTTTTCATTTTTTGTGATTACTTTTCTGGTCTTTTAGTTAGTTACATTTCTGTGATATTTTATTGTGTTTTTCTTGTATATTTGTTTTCTGTCTAACTTGGTCACTCGAATGACTAGGATTTTGAAGATAGTTTTGAAAAACAAAAAATTCCCGAGTTGCCTTCCTCTTCTCTTTCTTTTCAATAAAAATAAGTAAAATCCCAATTTGTTGTCAATTGGGAATGAGATTTTAGTTGATGGAACTTGATCGAATATGCATGATAAAAGTGAAACGTTGATAAAGATAAATTAATTTTGCGAAAAATCGACACTTTGTGCGCAATGGCATACGCCCATCATTTCAGTATAACGATTTTGAATGTCGAATTTCGTATCTTTACCGAAATATATTTGAAACCGATTTTCGAACTGGTTCTAAATTCATCAAAATATTTAGCATCAACCGAGAGATGAACCTCAAAGTATTGATAATCCCTCAAGAAATTGCGACATTTTTAACCTAAAATTATCCAAATATAAAAATGAAGGTCTGTCAAATAAGAGAATATTTTCAAAACCACACTTTCTTCAGTGCCTCCATCTTCGATCGTATTCCATGTTCTCAGTGCTGGCTGTGGCAACACAGGTTCTCATCAGTGTAAATTTCGTAGTCAAAACTGTCGATGCACAGAACCTCGCGCCACAGGAGAAGGTCAGATTTTTTTAATGTATTTGTTTAGAAATTTGCCAAATCTTGAAAAGAAATTCTGTTCACCAGATGGAATCTGGGAGTAATGCTCAAAAACGAAGACATTTCAGATCCACCAAATCCGAATTCCTGGGGATATTTTGCTCGGGGGCGTCTTCCCAGTTCACACCAAGGTATCAAATGATGAGGATCCGTGTGGTGAAATTGCGGAGATGAGGTTATTCCTTTTTAATTATTAGTTTCAGCCATAAACATACTAGGTAGCAATGATAGTTTCATATTTGTTTTCTATCTCTACTTTTTCGAACCCTATCAGACCCTTCTCCAAAATGCAATTTTCAGCGGCGTCCACCGCGTCGAAGCGATGCTATATGCGCTCGACAAAATCAACGAACAGAAGGACTTTCTCAATGGCTACAAATTAGTAAATTTGTTGATAAACCGCCTTGAAATTTTATAAATTAAGGGAGCATTGATATTAGATTCCTGCTCCGACCCTTCGTATGCCCTGAATCAGAGTCTGGAATTTGTGAGGGATATTATCGGCAGTTCAGACGCTTCTAGCTATGTCTGCGAGTTCGTGAATTTTTGCCAACCTGAAAAAACCAAGACGATGAAATATTATCGAAAGAGAAAAATTCTAAACTTTTCCCTTACCCTGTCCTATACGATTTCGTATTCCTTATCGTCTTGTTTTTTTTTTCTAGCTTTTCAATTTTTATATCTGAAAATTAAGTTAAATTGTTCCAGCGAGAATAATCCCCAACAGATGAATCGAGATCGGAAAAATGTCGCCGCGGTAGTGGGCGAGAGCTACAGTTCAATTTCAGTGCAGGTTTTCGAATCAAGAAAGTCTCAATCGAATAGAACTTGCTTTAGTTGGCAAATCTATTACAACTTTTTCGTATTGCTCAGGTCAGTCCAGCGAGCACGAGCTCGGATCTATCAGATAAAAGTCGATTCAAGTTCTTTGCGAGGTAGGTTGAGGATATCGATTTTGAATATAAATTAGCCAAATGCCCAAATTGAACAGATTCATTTCTTCTGTCTATGGCATAATTTTTAGAAACAAATTACAAATTAAAATGTAGAACCGTTCCTTCCGATTCCTACCAAGCAAAAGCGATGGCAGACATCGCGGCCAAATTCGGTTGGACCTACGTTTCTCTGGTCTACTCCGCTGATGAATATGGACAATTAGGTTTTTAATAATTCAGAAACCTCACAACTTAAAGTTAATTTTATTACTCTCCAATCTTACATACTTTTCCATCAAGTTGGGATATTTTCGAATATCCTGATTTTTTCGATTTTCCTGGAAATTTCGTTTTTAGGAGCCGACGCCTTTAAGAATGAAGCTCGAAAGAAAGGAATCTGCATAGCTGTGGAAGAGCGAATCCACAACAAACAAGAAAGTTTCATCGAATCTATAGATAATCTCATGGAAAAGTAGGATATTTGATCAAAGACCAATTTAAAAAAAAAATTTCTAGGCTTCAACCTGAAGACTCAGTCGGAGCTAGAGTCGTTGTTCTTTTCGTTGGTACGGAGTATATTCCTCAATTGCTTCATTATACCACTGAAAAGATGAATCTGACCACTAATTCTGAGTACAACGAGAAAAAGCTCATTTGGTAAGTTATTTTGAGAAATTATAATTATTATTTTCCCTAAAGAAGGTAAACTGGATTAAATATTTTCAACATTTCACCAATTCCAGGATGGCCTCTGAAAGTTGGGATCGAAACAACGCCAAGTACACTGAAGGCGTGAATCAGTTAGCTGCAGAAGGAGCGATAGTTTTGATGTTGGCGTCGCAGAAAGTTCCTGATTTCAATGAAGTATAACTTTTCCTTTAGAAACTCTCACCATTTATTATTCAGTACTTTCTAAATTTATACCCCGGCTCAGACAAATTCGAGCGTAATCAATGGTTGAGAGAGTTGTGGCAGGTCAAATTCAAGTGCGAATTCGGTGCTCCACCAGAATCGTCGGTTAATCGGTAAAAAAATCAAAAATGAAATGTTACAGAAAACTCATTAATCATTATGTCAGCTTTTTTTATTTTGTCAAACTAATCGCTAGTTAAATTGACCTTAGATGCGAAGACATTCGACAACCGCCCGAAGGATTCAACGCTAACGACAAAGTCCTTTACGTGATCGATGCGGTGTACGCGATTGCTCATGCTTTGCAGGTAAAACGTTGATGTTTTCAAATCTATTTATTTCAATAGACATCTGAGATCGCTGTATTATATTAGCTTTTAATACTTAAACTTCTTGTAATATACATTTTTATCGTATGCTCTTCGATGCAAAACTAGCTAGCCATCAACCAGACTTACTTCAGGCCTACACATCCACTGCCTGCGGTAATGACACCACCCAGAGTAATTTGTTCTCCCAGCAAAATCAAGATCCCGAAATTTGTCAGGCCATGCAGGACATTGATAGAACGGAATTCTACAATAATTACCTACTAAAAGTCAACTTTGAAGGTTCTTAAATCTACAATCAGTATTCTGAAGCCCATTTTCAGACGTGGTCGGCAGAAACTTTCACTTCTCACCCCAAGGGGACGGACCGGCTAATTATACCATTCTCACGTACAAACCGAAAAACATGCACCAGACGATGGAACAGGAATTGGGTAGATTCAAAAAAGGGTCTTTTTGAAGAGAGAATTTTTAGACCCAGTCCCAGTTACCGGAACTACGACCAAACCAAATTCCGGAGCGTCGCCCGCATCGGACTACATCGAAATCGGATATTGGTCGGAGAATAATGTAATGATTTTTCTAATGTTTTTGAATATACAAATTAAACTATGCTCCAAAAATTTATGTTTTTACCGTTATTCAATGATTCACGATACAGTTTAATGAATGCAGTAATATTATATAGAATTTAGCTGATCATCGACGAACAAGCTCTATGGTGGACTGGTGAGGCCACTCCTATATCAATTTGCTCAGAACCTTGCCCTGTTGGGCACAGGAAACAAAATATCAAGGTTTTTTCGTTTTAAAAATATTTCAATTTTTGCAAATTTAGAATGAGCAATGCTGTTGGGCGTGCATTCGGTGTGAGGATTTCGAATATCTCGTGAATGAGGCCTCTTGCGTTCCTTGTGATATGGGATGGTATGAAATTTTTAATCGTTGGTTAGATTACCGTAGCAAATCTCAAATAGTTCTAAAAATCACTATTTTGTCTAATTATAAGGCATTTTAGGGCTCATATTAGTTCTCCTTTCTTATTTTAGCTCTATTTTCTGCATCTCTGATAAAGTGTTGAACTTAGGTGGCCCACGGAAGATCGAACTTCGTGTTATGATATGTCAAAGACGAGCTTGGAGCATATGCAGTGGTCATCAATGTACTCGATCGTTCCGGCTATCATCGCGGCCATTGGCATCATACTGACTATTTTCGTCATCGTCATTTACATATTGTAAGATTTTTACGAAATATAACATTTATTAGAACTTCTACTCTACTAACTCAACAGATACAAATTTCTTCTATACTGATGTATATTATACAAATTCAGAAACAATGGAACCCCAGTTGTGAAGGCTTCCTGTCGAGAATTGAGCTATATTTTGTTGGTATCGATGATGATGTGTTATCTGATGACATTCGTGCTATTATCCAGGCCTAACGTTTTTGTATGCGCTATGAAACGTGCTGGTTAGTTTGATTATTTCATACTTATTGATATTCCACGATATTGATTTTCTCCAACTCAGATTATCCAATTTGAACTACCACTTCTGTTTAAAGATCTAAAACCTCTTACTAACTTAAGATAATTACTTCTTCTCTATCGTTTCAATGTCTAATTTGAACTCTCCAGTAATTTGTTCTTATTATATTGTAACCCATTTTGAACCTAGGCATCGGCTTCGCGTTCTCCTGTCTGTACGCAACGATGTTCGTGAAGACGAATCGGATAGCTCGGATATTTGCGATGGCCAGCCGCTCTAAACAACGACCAATGTTCATATCGCCCATTTCTCAGGTTTAAAATTTGACAATTAACAAAGGCACTAAGAAAAACAAAACATCTAAATAAGCATAAATATAAATATTCAACATCTATAACCTTTATTAATGAGCTTGAAATCGTAAAGAATCAAAGATTACCAATATTTGATTGTGTTTCAGCTAGTCCTTACTGGAATTATCGTCGGTATCCAACTGACAGGAAGTCTAATTTGGCTTTTTATTGTTCCGCCAGGTATAATTTTAGATTTTGTAGTGGATTGAGAGAAAATTGTGCACTAGTTATGCCTAATAAAATTCAATCTATTCAATAGCCGATTAATTCATTATAAAACAAACTTTTTTTCTATAATTTCAGACTCTCGTTACGACTACCCGCGAAGGGATCAGGTATATTGTAACTTCAAACTTGATATTTTATCGGTTATTTTCCAGGTAGTGCTCACTTGTAACGTGCCTGATCATCACTTCCTCTACTCGCTCGCCTATGATGCTCTACTCATTATTCTCTGTACAGTCTACGCTGTTAAAACTAGAAAAGTGCGATTTTTTAAATGAAATTATCGATTTGTGCTAGTTTTCAGGTGCCCGAAAATTTCAATGAAACGAAATGGATAGGATTTGCGATGTACACGACTTGCGTCATTTGGCTTACATGGGTTTTCTTCTTCATCGGTACGGGCTCTGATTTTCAGGTAAATTATTTTAAATTTAATTTAATTATGCTTGCTAAATTATACCTAAAATTTTGAAATTTCTTCTATTAACTTTTCAGATTCAAACCACCTCCTTGTGTATCTCAATTTCGATGTCTGCCAATGTAGCACTGGTGTGTATATTCTCACCGAAACTCTGGATTATTCTTTTCGAGAAGGAAAAGAACGTCTGCAAACAAGAGGGTGTTATGTCCAACAAAAGGTTTGGTTTTATTTAAACTATATTTTAGTCATAATCCATTCCTAAGGAAACTACATGAAAATCACTTTTATTCATTGTGTTAAATTTTATAAAGCTGCTTAAAATAAGCTTAGGTTTGTTTGTGACATTAATAGGCTCAAATTAATTCTTTCTAATAATCATTATCTTATCAGAGAATAATCACTTCCTTGTCAGAGAGTCAACGGTATCTATATCAGCTGTAACTACATTTTAAAGCAAATATTACAAGTCCGTGGGCCCAAGAAGTTCGTTCAAAGAGTAATAATATATTCTCAATTTGCATGCATTTTGCCGCATTATCTTGATTGATAACGTTGGATTAAATTAGTTTGTAATAAGTACTAAAACACTAATCGTGTTCGAGAAATTTTTGTGCTCACCATGTCTTGTATTTCGAATTTCGCACCAAGGTGGATACTTTATTTCACTTTAGATGAAAATAGAAAATACTTTTTATTTGAAACTAAATAATAGAGCATGTTAAAACTAATATTGTTGGGTTGAAAATTGATTATTTGACTAAAAATCCATTAGTTTGTTTTAAGAACCCTCAATAGTAATTCAAATATTAAAAATATCTCATATTCTTAGAAGAATTTAGAAATTTTCCCACTCAACAATATTATCTCATAAAATTTTTTAAAAAATCAATAAATACCGATTTTCAGTATGCGCGGTTTAACGTATTGTAATTCTCGTCAGTTGTGAGAGTTTGACGAATGACGAGCCAAATTAGTACCCAGCTTTATTAACCGATACGAGAAGGACGTCCAAGAAAATCTCGCATCCGACTTCGAAGAGGGCGTGCATTGTTCACCAAAGATTTTGGTGCGCAATGCTACGTACCCAATACAAACTCATGCTCGCGCTCTTCACTTACCAATGTATATTTTGTTGATGATTATTTCGTTATTCTTTAAAGTTTTATCTTGATATTTTGTAATTATATAAAGAAAAACCAATAAAATTTCATCGGAATTTACCGATCAAATAGGTATAAAGCACAAGAAAACTCATAAGTCTCAACACCGGCTAGAATAGTGATAGTAGACAAACATCTGCGTAAATAAAGTGATAAAAAGTGCAAAAAAAAAGTAATACTGTTCACATTATTCTCTTTAACTATAATAAAATACGCCCATTTTTCTCATAATATAGGTACAAATACAAAATTATCCATGATGGGTTTGTCGGAAAAAGCGAGATAATATGCAATTTGTTTCTTCCTGTTGCCATTTTATTCGTTTCTCTTGCTCTGACATAGGTGTGCTCACTCGTCGTGGATGTTTCATCGGAAAAGGAGAGTCAGAGAAAAAGAAAAGCGAATTTCGACTAATATCGAAGTACGGTATCGTCTGTGCTCTTTCGATCTTTAACTTTTGCAATTTTCTGGCAAATTTTGGCTTTGTTAATAGACATGATTCTGTGGCTGTTAAGAAAGTCTCACGCCAAAAATAAATTTTCATTTATTCATAACTATTTTAAACCATCAAGAATCAACGATATATTCGCCATTGGGATCAGTAATCTTCGCCCACCTATTGGGCAGATCACTGATGCTTTTCGCCCAGAGTTCGGGAGACTGACACTCTTGCTTGCAGGGGGCAGCTCGTAGTAAGATGATTGTTCGAAGTTGAGGTTCACTTATCATGGTCGTAAGTTATCAAAACCCTGCGTGCGGATCCTTATATACCCATGTGGTGATATCTTCGAGAACACTACAAGATTCTCGCACTTATTAGGGCATTCGGCTCATTTCTGGAAAATTATAGATTTTTGGTGCAGGACTTTTCTGACAGCCTAATAGAAATCTCATCTCAATAATTCCAGGGTCCAGAAAGTGCTATAAAATTAAAAAAAAATCCCAACACCTAAGTCCAAAACTCAGAAACAACAGAGGTTAACTACTAACTACAACGCAACAAAGGTCAAAAAGCATTAGCAAAATCGGCAAAAATCTCAAAATTTTCGTAAAAATCAGATTCTCTTGAAAAGTGTTGAAGTTTGCACATAATAAATAGAGATAAATAAATATTATTACAATTTCCGAAATTCTAAAAATAATCAGAAGAAAATGCAGTTTTTGAAAGTCCACTTTATCGAAAAAGAAATGTTAATTTTTTAGAAAGAAAGTGACGAATTTAACAAGGAAATATAATAAAAGGGGTGACTTTCCAAAAGTAAAAACTGAGATTTTTCACATAAAGATTTTCATGATCTGTGAATGGAGCATTCTTGCGAAGATAGCATTTTCGGAGGCGACCTCCAAATTCTCCTCGTCCAGTCGAATCAGCACTAGCTCTGTCTGCGAGCGCGTTTGGCCGGCGTAGAGCTGAAAATTTTCTTATTTTCAAAAAACTCTTCCTTCCCAATAAATTTCATTTTTTCTCCGCAAAAATGTAATTTTGTACTCAAAAGATAGACTTTCTATCCAAACAATTTTCATTTATCCTCGAAAAATTGATTTTCTGATTTTTTAAAAAGTTTATTCAAAATAAAAAAAATCCTACCTTCTGATTGATCTTGTGCACATTGACCCTGCCCATCAATTGTTCAGCTTCGACTTCCTTGTCTAGTTTAGCAGCGTGTCGGTTCATTCCCCCTAATTTTTTCCATTGCTGCTCGAAATCTTCGGGCGAAAAGCGGACCGGCTGAATTTGCTCGCCGAGTGGGATCTGAACATTTAAATTTAAAATTATTTTATTTTTCTTCTTCAATCAGATACATGTGTTGATTGTTTTCGCTTTATAAAAAATTGCCCATTCAAAACTTTTTTGTTTCATTCAAATTTTAGAAAAAACTAGATTGATTTCCTTGTGTAAAAGCTCGATTTTTTAAGATGCTGCAAAAATACCTCCAACGAGAAGCTGCAAGGCTGAGCGGCCTCTCGCTCCAATTTCAGTTCGATTTTCTTGGTCGCGCCCCCAGAAGCCTCCATGTCAATTGCCAGGCGGAGTTTTCGCGAGTCGCCCGGTTCTAGCTGGTCGATCTGAGAAGAACAATATTCTTAAACATTTTCTAGAAATTAAAAAAATAAAGATTTGAACATTTTTTGAAATAATAATTCTCGTCGATTTTGTTTTAAAAATTCGGAAAACCTTAATCGCCCAAGTTTCAGAATAAGTGATGAAATTTTTCGAATTTTATTTTTACACTTAACTGTTCTCTCTTCCTATTCCGTATGATAAAAGAGTATTTTCGAAAATTATTATAATCAGGAAATTAGTTTTCATTATCATTTTTCCTATTTTCAAAAAATCGCCCACCTGTCTATTGCCGGTAATTTTGGTCTTCATGTCTGTGACTCTGACTTCGATCGCCTTCACCTGTCTGTTCGTGGTGTTCTTCACTCCCAACACGAAGGGCGTGAATTTGCCCTCGTTTTCCCGAGTGAATTCCAGCAATTTCACCTCAAGACCGTCCGATTCCACCGTGTTCAGCAGGACCAGGGGTGAAAACTGAAAATTTGCATTTTTAGAGCTTTTTTCCTAGTTACAAAAAGAACTTTGGCTAAAAACAAAAATGAAGATAATAATACCTCCTTATCTGATTTTGATTCCTCATAAAATAGAAATTTTCAGAACAACATAATGTTTCAAAAATCTAGGAAATGCTAAAATATCCATAATTTTCGTGAAAAATCTGTCTCAAATTTTCATATCTAAGGTTAGATTTTGCCAAAGTGAGTTTTGATTGATGCTAGTCTATGTAACAATCTTCAAATTTATTTTGTTTCAAATTCTCCCTACCGTAGATTTGGGGGCCTCAGCGATTGAGCGCGAACCGACCGTCGAAAAATCCAAGTCGATCAGCAAATCGAGATTTCCGCTGGTTTTCGGTTGGCCAGAATTCGAAACCGGTTTCAGATTTAACGCCCCTGAAAAATATCATTTTTAATTCGATGGAAAACATATTAAAATTTTACCCTGAAAATTTAAGTTTATACGTATTATTTTCTAAATCTATTTATTATTTTTAAAGTCCGCCTTTTTAATAGTTTCTCTTTCCAAAAATACCCACCTGCATTATTGGTGCCTTTCTTGACTTGTTCCTTTGGTTGTGGCTTCTTTTTGATGGGTTCCTCCTCACTTCCCGTTTCCTCTTCTTCACTCTCCTCATCACTTTCTTCTTCAGAACCGCTCGTATCGGATTCATTTTCATTCTCTGATTCTTCATTTTCTAATTCTTCTTCCTGAAATTAGAGTTTTTTTTATCATGTAGCTCTTAAAAGTCTCTACAAAACTATTTACTATTTTCTACAATTTTCAAAAATCTTCTTATATGGACCCACCACTTTGGCTAAAATATTTAATTTTCACCCAGAGTCACTCGGGAATCGAAGTCTCGATTTCTATTGCATTATTGAGGTCATACTATTCTTTGGGTCAAGTTTCCCCGCTCGTTCTGACCTTTCAGCATTTGATTTTCAGAACAAAAACTCACATCGTCGTCAGTTTCCTCTCCCGAATCTTCCTCATCGCTTTGCTCTTCTTCACTTTCATCTTCTTCCTCAACTTCTTCTTCCCAAGCGGGCGTATCGACAGCGTTGGGGTCCTTGCGAAGGGCGGGGTCGGAGGAAACCTGAAATTTGTTTAGTTTTTTGATACTTCTACCAGTTTCTTTATAAAGAAAAAAAGAATTTTTCTCGAATGTATTCAGTGCATTTATGTTAAAAAATATCATGACTTTATGACTTTTAAAACTTTTGCAAAAAGTCTAACCTCAGGCCAGCTGGGTAGATCGGCGTACCGGTCGCATCTTTGGCATAGCGTATGCGATAGAGTGCCAAGTTGGAATTGGTCTCTTTCTGAAAATTTTATTTCTCATTTTTTTTTAAAGATTTTAGAACAAGTTTCAGAATTTTCGATTATGATGATAAAAAGTTACATTGGGAGTGCTTAGTCGATACGTACTTTTATTAGGTTTTTTTCCAAAAATAAAAAAAAGAAAAACTAGCCTTTGAATTTGCTGACGAGTTCCGGTGCGGGTTTTTGGGCCAGGAAGATTTCTTCCGAGTGTTTAGATAGAATCGTAGTGTTGAATAGAAGATTGCGCATGAACCGACATCTGGAATATTTTTTTATTAAATGTTTCAAATAGTCGAGATGAAAATATGGGCTTTAATCCACGAAATATTTAATTCAACAAGAAAAAAGCTTACGCTTTAAATTTAAACTATTTCATAAATTTAGATAATTAGTAGAAATGAAGAGTTTTCAATCGATCGATCTTCTTGGCTATAATCGCAAAAAAAAATCTTTTCAAGCATTGCTATGTTTCAAAATTTCGTGATAATAATAATAATAATGCAATTCTACTTTCAATTCAGGTTTTGTTGTTTGATTGACCCAAAATTCTCTGACCTATCTCTCACATCGTAGCTCAGATCGAATTTGGCCATTTGAAGGACGTACTGCACCAGTTTTTCGCATTTCTCTCGCTGCACCATCCACAGTTTGATCGCCAATTTTAGAATTTCAATCTGAAGAATCGGAATTTTTTATTTTAAAAACGAAAAGGAAATATTTTTTGCATCGAAAAACTGTTCACAAAATATTTTCTTATAAAAATTGCTTCAGAAAAAATTTTTCGAACTAACCTTAACCAACTGGTCCTCGTTTGGGTAGGACTTTGCGAGAATTCTCAGGAAATCCGGCGCCATGTCGATGACCACATCCGCGTGCGTTGCGACCAGCCAGACGATGCATGCGCGGGCCTGAATTTTTTAATATTTATTTTTAAGTTTATTATTTTCCAACAAATATTGTCACCTGTGGAGTTTCAATATTCGGCATCAATCTGATCAGTCTGGCCAACAAGTTGTAGGGCGCCTCAGCGTGGAGAAGCCTGCAGAATGCAATTATTTTTATTTTTAAAAGTGAATAAAATGAATGAACAAATCTAAATATTTATGTATTTTCTCAGCTAGAAGATTATATATTTATGGTCATCTTTCAAAATCTAAAATATCGAATTTTGGAAAATGGTACATTTAGCTAATGGTATCAAAATTTCTTCAATAATCCCAAGTAAAATTATTTTTGAAAGTTATTGCACTTTCAAAATTTGAAAATTCCCTACCGTTTCAAAACTACAACCGCCGCGCAGACGACGGTTTCATTTTGCGACGAGATGAGTTGGACGAGCCCTTTCATGCACTGTTCACTAACTGCTCCGACCCGCACCGCGCACCGACCAATCGCTTCCACCGCGGCTCCCGCTAGATCCGACATCGAGACGTACGTCTGAAAATCCCAATTTAGTATTTTTTATTTGGGGCCTGAATTTCTACTCCAAACATAGATTGTCATCTTTCAAATATCTTGATCGTTTTCAGAAACATTCGAGTATTCTTTCTAAAATAAAGGAAATGTTTCATTCAAATCAAAATGGAACTTTCAATTTACTTTGAAATGCCTGATTCGCTCCTGAGTAGGAAAATTGTACAATTAAAGGGAAAAGATTTTTTCCGTTTCTTTACCTGCAATTCTCTGAGCACCATGTGGACGTTGGCCTCTGAAACAAGACTGGTGAGAACGTGAAGTTTGAGTTCCTTGACGAAGATCGGGTCGGACGAACGGACGAAAAACGACTTCAGGAACGAGTCGAACATCGTCTGAAAATTCAGGTTAGTTACTTAAATTATCGGATAATTAGTCGATTAACTTCCTTATTTAATGAAATTATATCTGTAATAAAAACGCGTAATAAATATCAGTCTAAATATTCAGAAATAAGAAAATGTTTGAAACTTTTTTTTTTTTTTTCGAAATTTTTACGCTTCAAGAAATAATCGATGATTTTGATTGTCATATTCAGATTCGAATTTCATCAGTAGTCATTGTGTTAAAATTCTTCGATAATCTATTCCCAAAAATTGGAACCTTTTAAAAATTGCCTTACCTTGGAAATGGCGAGCGACCCCTCAACGGGGTTTCTCTCGCACATCGTGGCAATGTTCAGCAGGACGACGTATTGAACTTCTCTCGGACCGCGAAGCAGACGCACTAGGGCCTTGGCTACCTGAAAATAAGCCAATTTAATATTTTTTTACAAATTTTGCGAGGCTAAAAATATTTTTTTTTTCTCAAGCAATTCGATTTTTTAAATTTTTACCTGAGATAATTGCGATTTGGGACCGACGTGATAGAAAAGTTGAGTGACCGCCATCACGACGCTGCAGTTGCGGGACTGAAATTTGATGTTTTTTCTTTTATAAAACTAATCACGCTTCCACACGGACTAAAGCGGAAAAATGCAATTTTATAAGATGAAATTCTGAGGCTTATTTTAAAAAATACCTGTAACAAAGGTCTAGCAGAATTCAAGAGTAGGGCTAAATCCGGGTCGATATTTTGGTCATCTGGTTGGAAAAATTCGTGTCTCGCATACCGGGTTAAGAGTTGGATCATCAAAACCTAGAAAATTTCAAATTATGCCATTTTTCAAACTATGACTCAAATTCTCAGGGTTGTCATTTAATACAAGACTTCTCGGTTAGAAGAAAATACCATTTACAAAAATGACAGACAAATATAGGCTCAAATTTAGAAATGACCGTACCTGTCCCCATTCATCAACGTCGATCAAGGCCTTGCACAGCGCTCTGTAGTGCTTATGAAGGAGGTCGAGTCGGTTCGGGCAAATCTGAAAATCAACATTTTCTGAAACACTTGAAAATACAGCGACTTGAAAAGCACAAATTATCGATTGGAGCTGACTCCTCATCATTTCGACTGAAACCTATTAATTTTCTATTCCAAAAAATCGACCTTTTTCGAAATTCTCGAAAATAGTCTATCTCCTAGAAAGCAGTCTATCTAGAAACAATAAGAATACTTTCCTTTCTTTTTAAAAAACATTTAAAAATAAAAACTAACCTGCTCAAAAGCATAAACCGCACTGCCAAGCACGAGGCTTCTCCTATCAGCCAGTAGAAAGTCGATGCACTCGATTAGTTCCGGCTCCAGGTTTTCGTCCAGGGCGTGCAGTTTCGGGATGGCATGGGCTGCCACCTGGAAAAATGAACAATTATTCCTTTTTCGTTTTTTGGCTGTTTCAAAAATTTTCAGAATTAATTCTTCAAACTTGAAAGGTATTTGATTTTCCGCTTTAATATTTTATAAGCTTAAAAATTTTTCAGAGATATTGCCAAAATTTTATTTTATCCCGATTATTGGATCCGAGTTTTCAAACGTTTAAAAAAACTCTAATCAAATTTTCAAATATTCGCTTCATGTCTTCATAGGTTTAAAAATTTTGTTTATTATCTCGAAAAATGGCCGAATTGACTTGGTGTTTCAATCATTATCCTCAAATATCATTTAATCAAGTTCGAGAACAAATATTTTTTGAGGAATTTCCTCTCAAAAACACTCGAATGAAGTGTGCTCCTAGTTGTATCTGGAATCAAAACATGATGGAAAGTGGCACCTTTCTGACATAGGGACTCATGTCCCTGACGGAGTCCTTGATGGCCAGCATCATGATAGGTGAAATCATCGCCACGCGAATCGACGTCAGCACTCTTAGGGCGCTGCCTCGGATTAGCTGGTTGGATTCCTGAAAATTCAATTCTATTTATTTGTAAAGATCCGAAATAGTGAAATTATTGCTCGATTTTTTATTCATATTTCTAGATTTTCAAACACATATCGATCGGGTTCTTCAAAACAGTATATTTGAACAAATTCCATTCTGAATTCGCAAGAAAAACGAGCCAAAATATCAACAAAAAAATGTTAATTTTCTGGCTTAGATTTCAAGGGACCAAGAGACATCTAGGAATTTATAGAAATTGCAACCTTCAAAGCCCTTTGAAAGGTGGAAATGGAGAGCAAAGCCAAATCCTGTTGCTCTTCGGCGTAGCGCACCAAGTAGACGAACACGAGTTTTCGAAGCTCCACATTTTTCGCGGCCACGTTTTTGACGACCGCCGCGAAGAGCTCACTGACGTCTTTTCCCTTGGCGATTAGCTGGAAGTTTCAAATTATTTGGTCGACGAGTTCCGCGTCGAATCATGGTAGCAATTTCCACTCATCAACAATTTCTTGGTGGGAAAAAAACAAGAAAAGATACAAATTAAAAATTACCGTAATGATTCGTTTCATGGCATCGACTTTCAGCGTGTCCTTGTTGCTGTCGAGCATCGCTTTGAGGTCGGCGAAGCGGCTGAAACAAAAGCTATTCTATTTTCACTTCAAATATTTAAAACACAAGTTTTCACTCACGCTCGATTATCCAGAATCACTCCGCCCTCAGCAATTTCCATTTCGGGACTGGCCAAACCCTCCATTATGCAGATTTCTGAAAGTCGATAAATAAAAAAATCAAGTCAGCGAGTTTCAAGATATTCATAGCGATTATGACGCTATCATTCTCAATCGGTCTTCGATTTAAAATGAATTTCTCATTTTTAAGATTCGTAAATAAGCTATAACAAAAACAATAAAGAGATACATCGGTAAAACCCCGCTGTGAAACATACACGTATAGAATGATGAAAATTAATGAGTTGCCCCATAAAATTCGGGAATCAAAAGAGGTGTTCCAGAATTTTCTATAGAAGAAAAAACCATAATTGCAGGTTTCGGAAGCAACAAAAATTCGGAGAAGTTTCCATTTCATCCCTGGAAGGAGCCGATAGCGAGGAGAAGGTTTCTCCTCGTGAAGTGAACGCCGGCGACGGGGCTCTGCTTGGTCGGGTAGCTGAACAGGTTAAAGCCGTCCATGTTGACTCTGGAAACGAACAAATTACAAGTATCTCAAGGTTTCAAGAAAAGGTTGCCATATGTTTCAGAAAATGTAGCAATTATCGATTTAGCAAAGAAGTTAATTTAAACAAATTTTTCTAGGCTTCGAGAAAATTAGACCTTGAAATATTTTTATTTTTTGTGTGTAAATGATAGCTATTCAAAGAGCATACATATTTTCAAAATTCTGATAAGTTTCAGTAAGACTATATTTTGCTCTTTTTTGTTCTATCAATATAACAGCCTCGATTGCTGTAACACAAAAAAAACTAAAAATTTCCTTATTTGAGTTCACAGAGCCACGTTTCAGTAAAAAAAATTTCTACTTATTTTTAATTCATCATTTTATTCTTGAAAAAATATTACGCTTACTTGGGCTCATATGACATGTCGCCTGTGCCCGCGGTTTTGTCTGCCTGATTCATGGCTGCGATCAGGTTGTCCAAAGAGTAAATCGAGACCGATGAACCTCCGTGGGAAGCGGCGAACACGCCTCCGTCTCGAGAAAATGCGATCGAACCCTGGATTTTGTCAAAATGATTATCTTTCAGCTTTTTTCTAAATTTTTATTCTAAAAATTGTGAAACGAAGATAATCAAAGATAAAAGAGTTCCTTGAAATATCGAGATTCCATGAAACCTATACCAATTACAATTTGAAAAACGAAAAACCCATGACCAGACTTGGAACGTTTTTCACCGCAAGTATCCCATATGCGGTGAATTATCCCAGTCATTTTTGCAATACTATTCTTTCTAATGGGACGAGATATGACGACGGTTTTTGCGGTTGAAAAATGCCAAGTTTGTCAATGAAAGTTTTGAAGGTTTTAGGAGAAGTTTCGAAATCTTGAAACATTTTTAGCGCCTTTCATACTTAAAGAAAGCATGATCTTTTTTTTTGTTTTAAATTTAGCAACTAAACTACGAAAATCTTCAAACTAATTTTAAAAAAAGTCAACATTTCTTTTAAATCGAAAAAATAGGAAATAGGATGAAAATTCCGAGAAATTAATATTTTTCCGAGCCCCATAGTTTGGAATTAAGCACAATTTGCCTACCATAGTAGTGGGCATAGCCTTGGTCTCGCA
This sequence comes from Diploscapter coronatus, assembly GCA_964036155.1. Taxonomy (NCBI): domain Eukaryota; kingdom Metazoa; phylum Nematoda; class Chromadorea; order Rhabditida; family Rhabditidae; genus Diploscapter; species Diploscapter coronatus. The sequence goes on along the minus strand of OZ038422.1, from coordinate 47,570,468 downwards.
CCCGACGATCCGCTGGAAGGCGATGTCCCACACGTAGATCGAGCCGTCAGCGCTCATCGACACCACGTATCTCCCGTCGGGGGAGCATTTGATCGCTCTCAACATGTTTGAATTAACTTTGGAGGATTAAATTCCAGTGCTAACTTCCGAATTAGTTATTTCTAACTTCAAAGCTAGCTCAACTCTTTATTTTATTTTATTTTATTCGCCTACCGAATTCCAGCCTTATGACCGCAAAGTGTGCGCACGCAGGTCCCAGAAAGTACGTCCCAGACACGCACATAGCGGTCGTCGCTTCCTGAACAGTTTCCCCATTATTTTAAGTCCACTACGACATGTTACTGAGTGTTTGAGAAATCAAGCTGATCTAAACCTTGTTGAAACATAGGTTATTTTAACATTTCTTATATTTTTGGAATAAAAACGCCGTCAAATTTTTTAAGTAAAACCTCGAAGAAGATATCAATTTGCGGGAGTTTTGAAACATATTTTTCGAATTCTAACCTCCAACGATATAGTTGCAGTTGGGGTGGAAGTCCACACAGGAAACATGCCCATATGAGTCGGGGAGCAATCTCAGAGGGTGCATTCGTTCCGTGCACCAGAGCGCGGCCTGCCCATCCGCACCGCCCGTGCAGAAATAGTAGCCGCGATTGCAGAACTGGGCCTGAAAAATGCTTTCAAAATGTGCATCATTTATAAAGAGAAGGTCGAAAGAGCTGTATCATCATGGATAAAATAAATATTCCCTTAATCCTATAAAATTTTGAAACGTTTCCTTCAAACTTATTTCTTCCTTGTTTACTACACATAAAAACGAGTTCGAGATTCTAGATGGCAAGAATTTGATGACCTGATAAAACTTAAAACTTATTCCTACCAAATTTTCAATTTCCTACTAATTATATTTTACCTGCCAAATGGGAGAGGGCGTACGGTAAACGACGACGTTGCGCTGTGTATCGAGGCTCCAGATGCGGACGGTGTTGTCTCCAGAAGAAGACAAAAGCAGACGGCGGTCGGGCGAGAAATTCACCGAGTAGATTGGACCGCTGTGGCCCTAAAAATTACTGCTTATATTTTCTATTATCCCTCTAGGTTATATGGTAGATAAAGTTTTAGGAAGATTTAATGAACGTTTCGATTTCTTTGAAACATGTATTCTTAAAATTCACCGCTCAATATTGTTTTTTTTCACTTTATTAAAAATTAACACATACATACCGTAAGCATAACATTGGGCGATGGCGATTCGTCGGCCCAGAGCTGCATGTCCAGGTTGTCGGAGTCCATGTCGAGCTAAAATTTAATTCTCTATTTCTTTTTATTTGAAAATAAAAAGTCCAGTCCAACCTTCTCCAACTCGTCGGCAGTTCTCAGCTTCTTTAGCCCCCGCGACTCATCCAAAGCGAACAGATTGATGCCCGAATCGCCGTAGCTAAAAAATACCATCAAAACCAATACAAATTTCAAGTATTCGAAAGCCCAATTTAGTCCGTTAAATATCTGATTATTTAGAGAAAATTGTCTTTGTGAAAAAATCTAAAAAAAATATATATATTTTTTTTTCATATGCTTCAAAATTTTCATATATTTTTCACCGATATTACTCGGTATTGAGAAATAATTCCAACTTATCCTATTAAACAAAAAATCTTCATTTAATTTTCAGTGAATCGTATCGTCGATGAACGATAACTTGGAGTAAAATAAAAAGGATGCGTTTCCTTCTCCCACCTCCTGTAAGTTACGGATCTTCTTAGATTTGACGACATTTTGTAGCTTTTTCTTACTTAAGGGTAATCATTATTAATAATTAACCAATTAATTTCTATCAATATCGATAGAAAACGATAATAAGAAGATATTTTCATGGCGAAACTCCGGTTAATTTTGACGAAAATACGAAGAAAAATAAAAGAATAAAAAGAAAAATGTGCTTTCCACTTTATTCCAAGTGATCGTTCATCGACAATATCACACCACGAAATCTTTACCACTGATTATTATCAATCATCTTGTCAGTCGATTAAAATCCTTATCAAAATTCTCACCCCAGAGCCAGCAGGGAGCTGTCATCGGACACATCGCAGCTGGCCAGCCCGCCGTAGGAATTCAGTGCCGTGAACATGCAGATCGAGGGCGGCGCCTCTGCGCTGATAATCGTCATCTTCACCGCGTCCTGCAAATAAAAAGAGCCTTAATTTTTAAAGAAGATCTTATCGTCTAAATCATTGAAAGGTTAATAATAGATTATTTCAAGAGAAACCCTATAACCTATTCAACTTTGCCTCAATTTGTTCAGACCTAGGGAGCATTTTCGTCAGGGATTGATGAATTGCTTGAAGCCCGATTTGTGTTTCTCTTACCAACCTTGCAAATGTTCTTCTTCTCCTCCCTCATGCGCTCGTTCAATGGAGGAAGGGGAATTCGGTCCTGGGCAGGCAGGTGAATCGACGACTTCTTCGTGTCTTTCTGCTCTTTTCCCCGCAACTTCCTCCTTTCGATTGCCTGATACGCCTCGTCCTTGTGCACCGCGTGGTAGACCTGCAAATTGTTCAATTTCTCTAAATAAAACAAAATGCATTTCTTCATATACTTCAAAAGAATATCTACAGAAACATGAATTTCTCTAGGTAATCTTTTTCCTGCTTAACGAAAATAAAAAAATAATAATAATAATAAATAAATTGATCGAAATTGCAGGGTCTGGGATTTGACTTTTTCCGAATCTCATGAACTAGACCATTATTTTCCTGATTTGAAAAATTCTAGAATTTTACTTTTCAAAATATTTTGGAATAGGTACTTTTTCTGATCCAGAAAATTCGGGAATTCTGTTTTTTCTTTTACCTTGTGGAGGTTATCCCGTTTCTGTATCTGCCCGAACCAGCCGCCCATCTGCGCGTCCAGACTGCTCTTCATCTTCGCCACAACGTCGATCGCTGAAACGAAGAAAATTAGAGAATTTCTACTGAAATGTTGAAAATTCTCAACAATTAGAGGGTGCGTGAAGCTAAATTGGAGAAAAATCGAAAATAACAACAAATTTCACAGAAATGTTAAAAGTTTTTCCCAGAAAATTTCAAAGACCTACGTTCGATCAAAATGTGCTTCTTGACGAGGGCGTTGAGTTCCGGGAAGCGCGTCAAAATGACTTCTAGCTGCTTAAGGCAGGGCTTCGAAAGACGGATGACGAATGGGGTTTTTCTGAACTCGAAAAATCATCAAAATCTCGAAAAATTAAAAGAAAGTCAATAAAAAATCAATAAAGGAGGAAAAATACGACGCAGTTTACCAATTACAGATAAACAACGGGTGCAATGAATAAGACGTTTTCCGACACTAGAGAAGCCGAGCAACGGGGAGAAGAAAAGAGGAAAATGACCGGGGAATGAAACCTATTTCGTAAGTGCCGAATGATGTATTTTTGAAAATCTCAAAAATACACATCTTTTTCTAAAATCAAGCCACCTACAGAAAATTCTGAATGAACGTATTCTGTAGCGCCAAGTGCATCGTGGTTTGTCTTTTCAAATTGGCAGTTTGTTCCTGAATAGTTTTTTTTTTCGAGATTACCATATTCTACCGTATACCTGATAGTAAGCGGGTATTCTGAAGACGTACTGATTGTAAAATGACGTCGCTGAAATTCCGAAGATTGACGTCGAGTCACAATAATTCTCAAACTAACGAGTAAACGTTACAGCCGCATCGGGAGGGTTGTCAAGAAGCCTCAGAAAGATGTGGGCGAAAAGCGGGAAGTTGATCTGAAATTAGCATATTTAAGAAAAGATAGTAATCCTCATTTTTAAAAAAATGTTTCGATATGTTACAAGCTTTCGAACAGAACAAATATTTTCATTAATTCTTCTAATCATGTTTTTTCGAGTTTTTCGTATGATAAAGCATAGCAAAATTAAAAGGAAAAACGGTTTTGATATGTCTCAAACTTCTTTGAAAAGAGTAAATTTTCAAAATAAAGTAATCTTTAATTTTGATCCAAATTTACAGTACCTGCGATAATTCGGCTTGAAAATAGTCGTGCGCCATGTCAAGGTGCTTCAAAAGGCTGTCGAACTCGCTCACCAATGTGTCCCTAGATCTTTTAATTTAATTTCTGAAGCGCGACTCTATTGAGTATCAGTTTTAGCGTGAAATTTAACAGAAAATTGAAACTTCTTTTAAAATCTCAAGATATTTTGATAATTTTGAAGGGAAATACAACGATCAAGCAGAATCGGAATGCATAAGAAAATTGATATTAAACCAAACTAAGTTTTGAAACTTATTCAAAAATGGTGAAAAACCCACGTTGTAGTCTGTCTCGATGGCGGTCTAGCGCCGTCTTTCAGCAAATTCGACGCCTCTCTTTGTAAGGCTTCTTCGGCTTCCTGAAAATCTCAACATAAATCCCAAGTTTTCAAATTTAATTTCTATAGATCTTCTCTTTAGAAAGACTTTTTTTTTTAAAATAATTTCTTCTAAGATCAATAATTCTTCAAAATTCCCCTTTTGAAAATGTGTTCTTCAAACTAAAAAAATTCTAACATAAAGTAGGTCCATTTTCATTGATTTTAAAAAATCTTCTTTTTAAAGTATTTCAGTTTTCTAAAAAAAAGATTTTATTACCGTGAGTCCATTCTTCCTGAGAACCGCGAGAATTGCTTGTAACGAGTTGGGCGTCAGATTGGCGTCGTTGTTGAGCAGCGATTCGGCAAACGAGCTGTTCGGTGACAGATTCAAAGAGCCCATCGTTGAGTTGCCCGGCCCGTCGCTCATCGAATTATCCATTTCTGAAAAATGAATTATTTTAAAATGTTCAGAATTTCAACAAAAAATAGATACGTTTCAAAAATGTTGGAATAATAAAAATCCGAAGAAAATAATTAATTGGAGAGAAATGTTTCGAAAATATTCGTGAGGAATGGAATCTTGAAAATGGTAATTTGTTGAATGAAAAGCCTGTAGAATTGGAAGAATGGAGTAGATAAATTGCTAAAAATTAAATTAACTCTGAAATATCCAACGACCAGATAAAACATCAAGAATCTTTCCTCCCGATCAATAAAACAAGATTCTTATCGGGATTTGAAAATGGGGTCAAATCGATTCGACGCCCTATCTCACTGATAAAATCTCATTCTTTTCCTCCCATTCAAAAGCCTTTCCAAACTTTATCTCCTGATAATTTCATTGAAAGTCCCGAAAATCCCCTAATTTTTCTGGGCCAAATTAAAAAAAAAAATTTCTTTGCAAAAGTCAAAATTTCTCAGACCTCTATATCTTATCAGTTTGACCACTATGGTTTATCTCTAATTACTAGTGATAGCCACTATCCGTTCACGCATTGACCATTTATTATAATATAAGTAGGTGAGAGTATGGAAAGCGAAGAGAGCAGAGAAAGAAGAGTGCAGCGGACACTAAACCAGCACTGCAAAATGAATCGATAACTACAAACCCCTCCCATTTATTTTCCTTTTCCCCTATAGGGGTACCCCTCCAGCGTTTTCATTTCCAGTCGTAGAATTTTGGGCGAGTCTATTATTATTATTATTTTAGATAGTTTCCGTTTTTCGTTGATTTTATAATCGTATAGCACAAAACACACATGCACTATCTTATATTCTTTTCGCTATTCGATTTCCAGATTTTTGAAACATACCTACAAATCTATAAAATCGCATAAACTATCCAATTTTAGCAAACTCTACCATTTCCGATATCGAATTTCGAATCTAATTGTTCTTCCGTTCAATTTACCATCATTCAAAGCCTATTACTGGCCCTAACCCTCTTGAAGCATATTTTTGCGACTTTTGGGAAAAAGATATTTGCTCCCTCGATGTTTAACTCTTTAAAAATCTCACCTTATTTCAGATCTTAAGGTCATTCTTGGATAAATCTTTCTTATAATTAAAGAAAATTTTCACCTTCATTCAGATATCCAAATAAACTCTATGGACGTGTCCGGTCCATCTTCCTCTTCCTCTGCAGCATCCCTCCCAGTCTCGTCCTATGCACAGACGTCGTCCTCGAATCAGAAGTCCTTAACGACGAGCACTTCTGGAGGACAGGACGTCGTCGAAATGGCCGTCGTTGGCAGTCCTGAATTGTATGGAGATAAGGTAGGGGATTTCTAAAGGTTCTTTAAAAAGTGAATATAAGAGGTTCTTCTATTCAATAAAAATAGAAAGTACTGTAGCCTTTTAGAAAAATAACTTGAAAAATTGAGGAAAGCACGGAGAAAATTTAGAGAAAAGTTACTTTTATATGTTTCAAAGCTTATGATAATCTTTTTTCGATAAAAATCTTCAGTTGCTTTCTGCTGGCAGTAGTTTATATCAATCTATAGGTTTTGCAAAAAAAATTTGAAGTTCACCACTACCTTTTTCAAAACTGAATCCTCCAAACCTGTCTTCATACTTTTCCAAAGAAAAAAAATCACATTTTTAGTCGCCCTGCGAACAGAACGTGTGTGACATCGTGAATTCCAAGGCTCCCAGCAAAGATGGCACCATTGGGAACTCGCAAGTTGGCACCACCTCGAATGGTACCGGAAACGGTACCTCTTCTTCGCAAGACCCATCAGTTACCCTGCTACCACGCGCACCGCAGTCTGCATTTTCCGACCCGAGATACACCCCGAATAGCTTCCAGATGGCACAGGCATTGGTAGCCTGGCAGTGGGTAAGTGGGAATTTTTTTTTGGTAAAAATACCATTCTTGATTTTGGTATTTTTAGAAATTTTTTAGATGGTTGAGTAAAAATTAGTCCCAATTTGCCTCAATAATGTAAAAAACCAAAAGTATTACCTTAAAAATAAAATCCTGTGTTTATTTCAATCAGTTTCACAAGTTTCAAAATTTCTAAACTCAAAGTCGAACTTTAGAAAATAGTGTTTCATATTTTTCGATCGCAAAATGAAATATAAAAAACTGTAAATTTTCAGATTTTCATCGACGGAGTCCAATTGCCTTGTGTGATGCGTGGTGGAGAACGCTTCCTCTCTGTTCATATGGTTCAACTCAAATTGCTCTCCAAATTTCCACCAGGTACCAAATTTAGAAAAAAAATTATCCAGACGCTTTTTTTCTTAAAAAAACCTAAATTTAATTTAAGGTATTCCACCAGAATTCGCCAATAAATACACTATGGTGTCGCATAAAATGTCACCGATTGAGGTAATTTTAAAAATTTGAGACGGTCTTTGAAATTATTAGTGCCTTTTCAAATAGATTAAAAACCTAGGATGTTCTTCTAAAAATGCACAGAAAAACTCATGAGTGCCTTTAAAAATTCAAGTTTTAGGTCTGGATTTTCAACTCGATTAATGCCATGCTGAGAAAATTCGACTTCGGATGTCAACTTTATACACCCTCCGACGAGCTGGTACGCTCGATCGACGTTCAGAATTTCTATTGGAACGTCAAGGTAAGTAAAAAAACGCTCTTTCAAAAATATACCTTTTAAAAAACGACTCCATTTAAAAATAATCTGGCTGTCAGGAAATTGAGAGTACCTAAATGTAAACTCTTTTTAGGCCCTAAACCTGGAAAGAATCATAGCCGAATTCGACAGAGAAATGCAAAAAGAGGCGGACGCCAATAATTCCGTGATCGCGGCGACTATTGCCGTGCTCAAAAAACAGGTCCAGGCTGAGTTAGAGGTACGAGAGTTTTGGAATTTTTCTTTTAAATTCACCTTTCATCCCCTTATCAATTTTTTGCTTAAAAATTGAGTGAATTTTTCAAAGAAGAACTTTCTAACTTGAAGAAGTCGATTTGCTTTGAGAATACTCCGAAAATTTGAATTTTATATTCCAAATTTTTAAACTTGTATAAAAAATATTTTCAGCTCGTCAAAACCGAAGTTCAAAGAATCGACGAAGAGCTTCCTGATCCAGGGAAAAATAATGGGTTTTCTGCCGAATCCGTTGAAACCTCCCCATAAAAGTACTAAAATTTGAGTTTGAGTACTTTCTTTAAAAAAAAAGTAGGCGAAAAGTACTCATTTTCAAAACAAGTAATCATATTTCTCAAAATTCGAGTAATTTCTTTCCCAAACGAATCAATTTTGATAGAAAAGCATTCTCGCCCTCAACATCCCACCTCAAAACATTAGAAATCACTCTTTTATCACCTCGTAAAAATTTTTAAAATTCAGTTCAATTCCAGAAAATTCGTTGAAACTTTAAAATTGGACGCCTTTCGAAATTTGAAAAATGACCCCCTCGACTTTCATTCGCCAAATTTAATTGCCTCTTTTTAAAATATGATTTTTTTTCTACTTTTAGCTACATTATTCTATCTTTAAAAATCAGATGTCGAAAAATAGATTTTTCAATTTTTGATTTACTTATTTATCTTAGAAGCACAAATATTTTCTATCCAAATTTTTTTCCGGGCACTATTTTCCAAATTTTTCTAACCATTCCCAATTTTCCTATGTGATAACTACAGTATTATTTACTGTGCAGTACTATACATATCTATTCCATGAAAACTAATACTTTTACCAAAATCTTCATTTCATAATTTCAAAAATCTCATATTTACTAATTTGGAAGAGCTAAATAAAGAAATCTCAAAAGTTTATTGCGTATTTTAGAAAGAAGAAAGATTTGGCAAGAAAAATATTCCACGAAGAAGTTCAAAATAATGCATTTTCAAATAAGTTTTTACAGATTATTAGGACTAAAAGTAAATCAACAAATTTTCAAATCTGGGACTAGGATTTAAAAATCAGATCACGAAGAAATCAAATTTTAGCTGCATTAGAATATGAAATCACTAAAATCCAAGTAGAAGAAGCAGTCTTTTTACAAATCATCGAATTTCCTTTGCATGGCCCGTAGTGTAATATTAGCATTTCATAGAAATCGAATAAAATGGGGTAGTAGCGAAGAAAAGTAGGTAGGGAGGGTAAAATTGCTAATTGTAGCCGCTACGAATAATAGAGATTTGAATAATCTAGATTAGAAGAAGTTTTTGGAGATCTGTAATTTTTTTTGATAAAATACAGTCACATTTCTGAATGGAAATCATAAGGGGACCATTTTAAATAAACAAAAAATCGTAGAGGATACCCCTTATAAAAAAAATAAAGACACACCTTGTATTTTATTTTTCCGGCTAATCGTGAACAAACATTTTGTAGAATACTCTTGCGGGATAGGCGAACGCGTTTGTAACATATCGACACATTTCTTGCATCGATCGGGGTGGCCGAGCTCCTGAAAACTTGAAAAATTAGTTCGGATTAATATCATTTTTATGAAGGGAAAAACGCGGATAATTATTTTATTGGATTTTTTCTTGAACATATTTCTAATATTTTGATTCTTTCAAATTCATCAGTTTCTTTTCGTTTGAGCCAAACTGGTTATTAGTTATCGGAAAAGATCCTATTGTCAAGCTTAAAATATTCCATTGAAACTTATTCGAAATATTTTTGAAGAAAATCCATAATTTGCAATGTAAGTTTCAAAAGTATTAGATAAAGAATCGAAATTGCCCAACTTGCTTTCAACAATGAGTCGAAACATTTTAAAAATCAAATTTAAAAAGTCGAGAAAAACTGACCATTAGCATATTTGACGTAGGTGCAGCCATCGCCGAAACCGTCATCGAATCGGTAGTAGTTTCTGAAAGAGAAATATAGGAAAAACGCATTTTTCCTGAAAAAGTAAAATTTTCAAAGTAAAAACGATGCTTTTAGAGAAGTGTTAATAAAATGTGATTATTTACAGAAAATGATTTTTTCTAGGGAAAGGTATTTAATAAAATTTGCAGAAAAAACTTGCAGCAGCGTATCATGTAGAATGAACCCATTGGCTTTGTAGAACTTGACTGCCTGATAATTGGTAGAAAGCACGTGGAGAAAGACAGCTTGCGGGTAGGGTGGGAGATTGACGGCCTGAAAAAATATAATAATTTTGGAAAATTCTTTTATCTGTTAAAATATCAAGAAAAATGATAGGTTTCAATATTTCATATAAGGACTCATCTAGTGAATCAGGCAATGATCGTCTTTCGATTGGATTCATTTAAACCTTCATAGAAATTGTTATTATTTGAATTTTCAGAATCAAAACTTCATCACTTTTTACATTCGAAAGACATACAAAATTCGAGGTGAAGCTTTAATATAGCGTTTCAGAATATTTGCTAAAAATAATTTTAAAAAAGCCTACAATATCAAAAAGATGCTGGAGAAGTCTTGTGGCGAGACCCATCCTTCTGTAGGCTGCATCGACGGCTAGAGAGAGAATGTACACGACGAAGACTGACGGATCGTACGGAACGATTTCTCGGTCCTCAAATATATTTGAATTCCTTCGACTATCAGAACACTTCCTATCTCTCAAATTTCGGAATGAGAAATCTTGAAACGTGGATAAATAATTGTGAAAACAACTGCGCTTTATAAAGATTTCTTTCTTCGAAAAAAGTGAGATCCAATATTCGAATTTCGAGCATCTCTACTTGCAAAATGTATCGAAAATTCTCGTCCTTAAAGAGAAATCTACAGACAAGAGTGGTTGATATTTTTAATAGAAAATTTTGAATCCTATCTCAAAAATCGATTAAAAACGCGAGAAACCGACCTCCGCATTGCATTGGGCGATGCTCTTGACTTCCGCTACAATCAGAGCGCAGAGATGGCGGCCCGAGTCGAAAAAGCCGTAGCTGATCAACGAATTGCTCGACACCACCTCGTTGAACCAGCATTCAGGGTACTGCAATTGGAAAAAATTACAGTAATCTCAGAAAATATTGGTTTTTTAATGAACTGAAGGCACTGTAACTAAAAGTTTATTTTTAACATGGTTGCAATGAAGTGTCTATCAAACTTGCGGAATTTGAGATAAATTTTATTGATTCGAAACACCTATTGATAGTAAAATCACGTGTAAATTCTGGAAAAGAGTACGATAACTGATATTTAATTGGAAAGTTTCAAATTTTTAGCTTCATAATTTCTGAAATATACCTGAATCGGGAAGGAGCTGTAGCACAACGATTTGACTGCGGCTAGATCTGCAAATTTTTAAATATTTCACAACTAATATGAAAGTTGATTCGTTTATGCCATTATTATTCCAATATCGCGCCTTCTCACGGCAATCCAAGCCTAATCTTTGGAAACTGCGCCCCATTTACCGAAATGTACTAGACGATGAAAAAGAACTGAAGAAAATCAATTGAGCAAAGCGTCTCTTCTATCGGTCTCTGACTCTGACTAGAGCCCTATCCAAAAGCACGGACAGGCACTTTAATTGCGCTCAATTTCGAACCTTTTCTAAGTACCACCCCCAATTCATTTCAAGCAAGTTACGAAAAGGAAGTATTAGACATGGACTGTCATATTCTAGATACCAAAATTGGTTTTTAAGTAAAACAAAAATAGGTTTCAAAACATTCCAAAAATCGTCAATTCCCATGTGTTTTATAATCCGCTGTTTTGTGCAAACTAGCAAATTGAGTTTCTCTTAAAAATTTGTTGAATTTTCCGAATAAATTGAGAAAAAATTACCTGCAGGTTGTAGCTGCCTCAATTTGAGTCGATTGTGGAGATCGCTCCCTCTATGACCATCCTCACTAGTCCGACTAGTCCTCGAGTAGAGCGGGAGCAAGGGGGCCGAGTCCGAAGCCGATGGTTCGTATGTCAAATCCGGCAGGTCTGATTCCATCCTTTCCTGTAAAATGGAATTTTGCTTATAAGTTTAAAAAATATTCAAATAAAATGTGATATCAATTTTCTGGTAACATAGCCAGAAATTTGTAACGATAAAATGGTTAGATTATTTCAGTGGGTTTAAAAAAAAACGTAAGAAAAATGAACCCAGAATTCTATTTAATTTTTGTTCCATTCTTTATTTTCATACCCAATAAATTCTGCCCTCCAAAGCCTCGAAATCACGTCCACATTTGAGCTATTTTCTGGAAAATCAAAGAATAATATTTAAAAATCAAAAATTCCAAGATATCAAATCGTTAGAACGATTTGCTATAATTCAAGTAAGAAAACAACAAAAATGGCATCGTCGTTTTATTCTTTGATGCTCAATAGACAAATCTCCTACCTTGCCTAGTTAACAACGCAATAAAAATCTTCTAACTTCTAGCTACATCTGAAAAATGCCTATTTTAACAAGTGATTTTAAATGAGTCTAAAGCCAAAAATATTCTCAATAAGAATCTCAAAAAAAAAATCAACGAATTTTACCCGGATTAATTACGATGTGATAAGATTAGAAAACGTATAGGCAGGGTTCATTCATAAATTAAAATAAGCTATTCTAATTTCTGATAGAAAATACCGTAATCCCAAAAATTTACTCAAAGCACCAGGTTCATTTCTCAAGAAATTTTGCACAATTAATTGTTGAACCTCTTGAACTTTGCAAAGTCTGCCGAAAAATGGTCATTTCTATTTTTCTGAATACTTTCTCTATCAGAAATTTAAAAAAGTCATGGCTAAAGCTTGAGCAAAGCATATTTGGCCGCTTCACATCATCTTGTCTCCAAAAGCGGGCTGCTTAAAATGAACCGGAGCGAACAGGTACTGCACGTTTGAGAGGTTCGATGCTGAAATTTGGAACTTTAGAAATTTTGATACTTTCGGTTTTTAGTACGAGTAATCAAGGCGTGGATGAAACGATTCATAATATTCTTTCTGTGGAACCTATTTGGAGCATTTTGAATATCAATGCACATATTTTTCAAATCAAATCAAATTTTTCATAAGTCTTTCAACAATGGACTGATCGAGTTAGAAATGAACTTTACGCTCAAAATTTTATAAACCTATATAATCATTAAAATTTTTAATTTAATAAAAATAGTAAAACCTACAAAATTCAACCCATTTCCTGAGCGTTTCTCGCATCTGATCCGCGGTGAGCAGAGAGAAGTCGAGGCGTCGAATGTACAGATTCTGGAAAGCACCCAATTTAACTAAACCAGTAAGATTTTAAAATGTTATCCAATTTGAACATTTGAAATAAGAAGCGCCTGATTAAATTGCAACAAATCGGATTATTGTTCTTGGCGTCTAAAGTTTTTTTTTTGAAAATTTATTAACTTTCAATTCAGTTTTTCCTGACTGAATTTCTCCCAAATTATGCATCACAATCAAAAATTGTATCTCGAAATATTTGAAACCTATAAAATTTTTAATTTTAACTATCTCAAACAAAAACTCGAAGTAGTGAAAATAAAATTCCACTTTTGATCTCCAAAAAGTTGTGAAGCCTATTCATTTTCATTATCAACTATCTTAGACAATTTGCAGAAAATGATAGGTAAAAATTTCTTCTCCCACCTTATCATTTTTAATTTTTGAAACCTACAAAATAAAAAATAAACTCACAAAAATGAGTTGCCGTTCGGTCAAAGAATTGATTTTCGGTCGAATTTGCTTGTCCAACTCCTTTAAAAATTCCATCCGCTTTAGAAGTCGCTTCATTCCGAAAAATGGAATCGGGTAGATGCCGTGAAGTCGTAGGAGAGAGAACTGAATTTTTTTACTTCCAGAGAAACATTTTTTGGAAAATAAAACACCTGCACATTGATGTCCAAATCCTCGAACTTCTGGGGTACGTCTTGCGGCTTTTTGTACTGGAAATCAAAATGAAAAAATAAATTTTTTTTAAATTACCAAAGTGATCAGTCCCGGCAGTGTTCTGAATTGAGAGTCGTACACTTCCCTATGAAAGTACTCGAATCGCTGCTCATCCGACCAGAAATGCCTCGTCAGAACGAGTCGGGGAAAGAAAATTCTGAAATTTGAGCTCTTTTTTAAATTAAATTTTAAAAATATTCTCAAGGTGCGTGTGTTTGATAATTGCTTGTTTTCCATAAAAAGAAATAGATTTCTTTCAATTTCTCTACTGAAAAAGTCATGTTTAGAATCTTTTTCGAAAGAAAAGATTTTTCAGCGAATTTTCTACAGTAAAAATATCTATTTATACCACGCCCCTTAAAATATCGACTTTTTTCGAATTTTACTAACATTGCCGCACCGATGATGTATACAGTGAGTGGAAGTGGGAGAAGGATGCAAACGACAGCCATTTTTGGACCCTCGGTCATCATCTAAATTGCCCCCTAATTAACTCAAATTAATTACCCTAATTATCTCATTAGTTAGACCAATTAAACACAGCAATGAGTTAGAAATAGCAAAAAGTTGCTGAAGTTTGCGCTCCTTCTCCCATTTTTTTTCAAAATTAAAAAGAAATGAAACTTTGCTTACAGCATCAAAATTAGAAGGTCGCCGGGCCCTAAAATAGGTAAATTGGCATTTTTCATTTCACGGATAGCGAATTTTGGAAAATAATGAAAGAATAGCGATTTAAAAAAAAAAAAAAGAAAAATATTGATTTTTAAAATTTGCAATTTTACCCGGAATTTGAATGACCACCATCAGAAAGCTCATCTTCAGCAACTCTCCGCCCGCCTAATGAAAAATCGGCTTCGCCAGAATTTCACAAAATTCAAATTTCTAACTCCGCCCACTTTTCTATGCGGCAAAATTAAAAACAATCATCAGAATTTGGATTAGTGGACAGGACTTTTGAAATTACACAAACACAAAACTACATGAATTTTCGAAATGAAAAACGATCGTGATAGGTTTTGAAATTTCTAAAAGCAATTCTCAGAAGATTCCCGTATTAAAAAATAATTCTTTTAAGTTCTTGAAAATAATTCCGAATAAGACTCTCGACTTTGATGTGAGTTTCAAAACTTGCTGTATCATTTCCAGTTAAATTAGATCCAATTTGTAATATTCAAACTCATCAAAACCTATTACAATCAACCAATGACCAACTATAATTCTCTGATAAATCAATTTCCTATTCAAAACCAACCTGAACTTGGACTTCCAGTTCTGGGACGGTCAATTGATCGATTTTTCGGACGCCTTTGTACAAATCACTTTTCACAGAAAAATAGCTCTTCACGTCCGAAAAGCACCAACGGGAGCCTGAAAAATATGTGTTCTTAAAAATTTTTAAAACTCGTTTTAAAAGTTATCAAAACAGTTGCAGTGATAGATGAGTAAAGGACATTTTACGTGGAATTTTTTTTTTAAATATTACTCCGAAACCAAAACATGGCTTTTTAAAAATATCAAAAAATGTTTTAAATATTTCCTACACCAAATAAAAAAATTCGAAGACGGTAAATTGCGCGTTTTTAATTAAAAGTAGAAAAATAAATAAACACACCATTCATGACCATCCTGTGTAGAGCCAAGACTTTGGGCCATTGGGAGAGGAACTTCTCGTATTTGAACATCAGCGAGCCTTCTTTAGGCGGGTCGCTCGGGGGCGGACCAGCTGAGCTAGCTCTGAATTTCTTAAATTTAGTTTAATTTTCTTAATTTTTAATAAAGCCGTATTTTTATTATAATTATTATACCTTAGTGAAATCTGCCATAATCCCGATGTCCTCTTGAAAGAATGCGCTCGAACCAAGTTTAGGGCCATCTGAGAATGCGATTTTTTTTTTTATAAATTACAAAAAAAAAAATAATTAAAAAGGTATTTCTAGGATCTAAACCTATTTTCAGAAAAAAAAAAAAATTAAAAATCGCGATAAAATTTTATCAATAAATAAACTCTTTTCAATGGAATAAATAATAAAAGTTGGTGTTCTTAAAAAATCGAATTTATGAAAAGCACACTAATTTTTTCAAAATTGCTAACCGAATCTTATATTTCAAAGAGGGAATAATTATGCACAAAGCCAGTATAGATGGTCATACACGTTCAATCAAATGATATAAATCAGCCTAAAAATCTCTACATTATAAAGAATAGATCTTCAAAACGTCAGATATATTTCAAGTCTCAAAAATTGTCACAGAATTATAAAAGAGAACGACATAGTGGGGCACGCTAGTAAGGGATACTTGTTAACCGGATCAAATGTCAAAATAAGTAATCGAGAAAAATCAAACCCCATCACAAAGAAATCACGAATTGAATACTGACCAAAATGAGTTCAATTTTAATAGGAAAAAGTGGAATTTTTTTACTTAAAAATATTTAACTTTCCTTGTAGCTTGAAGGAAACTTTAAACTTTACTGGAAGTTTAGGAAAAACTCCAGACATTTGCAGGCCCAAAGGACTTCAAAAATTTCCTTGAAGTCTAAAAATTCCATTTTTCCCTATTTTTTATCACAACAATCTTCAACGCACTAACAAACGTTCAAATACCCGAAAATTTACAGAAAAGAAAATGACCAATTTGTTCAATCTCAAGAGATATAGCACTCGGAATTTCAGTCAGGTACCTATGAAAGTCAGAAAAAGTGATTCAAGTCAAAAATTTACATTCTCTCAAAGTTTGTATCTTCACAAGGGAAATTTTTGGTTTCTTTTGAAGAAAAAAAATTCAAAAGCTTTTCTCTAGAAGAAAAGTTGTCCTAATCTTTCGAAAACAAATTTCTAAGATATGGATGATTTTTCATTAAATACTGTGAGTAAAAGCCTACCATTTTTCCACAAAGGGGATGTAGATTTTCTCTTAGACTGTACCAGTAAAGTCTGCACTCAGTTTGTAAAAAAATAAATGGGCATGACCTTCCTTTCTTACTATATTTTGCCTATAGCCTTGTGGTGTAGGTCGAGTCGATGTTGGGACCCTCTTCATCGTCATCGACTTGAATGACGTGATGGAACCCGAGGGTTTGAGGAAGAAGGCTCTAAAAATTCAAATTAATTTTTCTAAACAGCATGAAAACACGTGATACAAGTTTTAAAATTAGACAATTTTGTTATGGATTGTTTTTTAAAATTATAATATTTTTAGAAATTGAATGTTTCAAGGAAAATCTTATTTCTTTAAAGGTATTTCTAAATTTCCTGTTTCAAATCATGGCTTATTCAGATACTTGCCAAAAATCAATAAAAATGAATTGATCGATTTTTATTTTAAAAAAATGCATTTTCAAAAATCGCAACTAACCGGCGAAACTTCGTCAACGTATCCATCTGCAATCTTCTGCACGATCGGCCTGTGATCGAGCATGTCCTTTTCACGACTCTCCAGCTCTCTTAGTTCCTTGACTTTTTCTTCCAGCAACAAATTCAGCTTCATCGATCGAACCGACAACGAAATTATTCTGGGGACGTCCTTAAGTCAGAGCATTTCTTCATTTTTAAAAGAACAGAAAATTTACAGTTTAGAAAATAATGAATATAGACTCCAAAACAGTATCTACCGAAAATTTCAATAGAATATCCAAATATCAGATCCGGGGATCTTCTAGTATTCAAAATAGAGGGTTTTTTTTTTTTTTTTTTTTTTTAAATTATTTGCACAGCACTTTTTTGACCAAAATTCACACATTATTTCTCGAGACTTATTCCAACCTGGTGCACAGATCACTGACAAATATAAGCTTGTCGCAGTCTAGTCAAAATGTGCTGCTTTGTTTACTTTTCCATTTCCTCGCAAAAATAGTTTTGGAATATAAAGATTCGTAAAGAATTGATATAAAATAAGATAAGCCCTCGTCTGCTTCAATAGAAGAGGGCGTGGGCTACAAGTTTTTTTGTTTGTTATTGAGATTACGGTAAAAACAGTGAGAATGCTTTACGTCGCCCTATTTCGAGTTTCCTGACTGTTTTTCGGCGTCAATTTGGAAATTTGTATAGCAGAAAGACCCCAATCAATGGGAGATATCATACTGGAATGGAATAATTTTCGAATACAATTCGAAATAATACAGAACATTCGCGAAGGCGAATAAAACCGGCTTATGCTCACTTTGGCACTATATATCTTCCCTTTCTTCATTTTCTCTATTCTCTCGTCTCGCACATAGCGCAATTCGCGTGTCTTTAAAAACACTTTTGGCCCATGGCTGTACTTACTCGAAAAATGGTAACTAGCCGCATTGTGAGTAGGGAGGAAATGAGACTGACGAGTGACGAATGGGAGTAGCTCGTCACGTTCACTCCATTCACGGCCAGAACCACGTCGCCTCAAAATTTAAACAATTGGCCCAGCCCATATATTCCTATGTCAGATTTTTTTTTTTTAGAATTTTAGACTCCATGCATTTTTAAGCCGGTCAATTTGAAAAGTAATAAAGAGCATCAGTATCATTTCTATGCAAAAAAATAATTAAATCCTGCCTACGTTTCTATCCAGTAAATTTTAACTTACCTTTTCTGAGAGTAGCTTTATCAGCAGAACTGTTGTTCTGCACGTAGTCGACATAGGTGATGCGTTGCGGCACATCGTTCTCGGTCCGCTTGAACATGTACGACTGAAATTTTAGATACGTTTAAAAATTTCTGGGGGTTTATTTGGAATTTCATGTTTGATTTATTCTACGCAGATGCGCCATTAAAATTCTCCAAGTAATAAGTTTAAAACATTCTAAGATTTTGTTTGGGATTTGTCCAAAGTTGGTGAAACGTAAAAATGGTTAAAATAAGATTCTAAATTTTTAAAGTTTTATTTGAAAAATTTCGTTATACTAGTCAGTAAATGTGCGATTGATAAACTATCAGACCCTGTTAAAATAAGTTTCAAAAATTTCACATAATAATTCTAAAAATCACGCTTTGTTCATTCATATTAACTATAAGTTATCTCGACAAATTCGATATGGCTCAGCAGCTTCTTATTCAGCTCAAAGCTAGTGCTAAAATTTAGTCACACGTCCTGGTTTCTGCTCGAAAAATGAAAACAATTAGGAGAAAAAGCCACCTGTAAGGCAAACCCGAACGACTCCGTGTATGCGGATCTCATTAGCAGCAGAGTTCTCTTCTCGCTCGTCCCACTCAGCCATGACATCTTCGAGAAGTCAGAGCGCTACAAGAAAACTACAGTAATCTTCATTTTCATCAAAAAACTATTCCTATAAATTATGTTCAAAATTCTTCAAATCAAACAAATTCCAATTCTCATCAACCTTTCCTCGGTATCTCGTTCTAAATATACAAAAAAAAAATTTCTTAAATTCAATCAACCAAAATATTTCGATGCTTCGATTAAACAGAAAAATTTCAATATTTCCAAAGCTTTCTGATAAATTGTTTTGCAAAAGTTTCCAAAAAAAAACCTACCTGACTGGTGGACCTGGTGGAATCGATGAGGACCGAACGATTCATCGCATCCTTGGCCGGGCAGTAATCCTCCAAAGGCAGGCTCAGGTTCACCATGCACAATCTAGAAAAACCGATAGTATGGGGAAAATCAAGAAATCGATAAAAATACGAATGCGAGGCTGAAAACCTCTCGATATGATAAATCAAATTCAAAATACAAAGATAAAGATAAAGCTTTATTTGAGATGTAAAATGAATACATGTTCAAGGTTTTCGACAAAGATAAAATGAAAATTGGAAAAGGTCAGAAACCTTGAAAAATAAATATCGAAAGACTCGAGTTTACCCGAAAATTTTTAGAACTCGTAAAAATGCCGGAAAATAAATAAATAAACTGATTGTTCCGAATTTTAATAACCTTCAAATTCGGCCCTTCGGGTAGACGAACGTAATGTAGTCGGCCCAGGGCACGCCTTGGTTACGGTAGCTCTGAAAGTTTGAATAAATACAGTTAAGAAAAAATAACAGAAACCTGAAAAATTGTTTCCCAAATGACGAAAGCAGCTATCCAGATGAATGCCCCGACGCCGCTCAGAATGACGAATTTGCGGATTTGCTGCAAATTTCTGAATAAGTTTCAGAAAAATATAAAGCGTATCATGAAATTTATTTTGCATTGTTTATGATCCGTGAGTTGGGGGTCATACAATTGACATGCATCAGAAATTTAAAAATTAGTATATAGCTTCAATTCTGCAGTGTTTTGAAAGTTGCTGTTTCTTCAGAAAAAAATAAGAACGTTTCAAAAAACCCCAAGTCATTTCACTATTTCATTCTAGCGATTTAGTTTAAATTTTCGTCGAAAAACCTAATTTTCAGGTTCCAGAAAAATTAAAAATCGGCCCTACTTTCCTGGTGACGGTGTTGGTCTTGCTGCAGAAGGCGTCGCTGAAGAACCAGAAGAAATTGACGGCCCACACTAGTGGCAGGAAGAAGAAACCGATTCGGAAGAACCTTAATTACCCTATTAACTCGTCTAATTACGCTGATTAGTCCATTTAATTACCCTAACTAACTACCGTAAAAATCGATAATTTTATAATTACACTTCAAAAGACAGTTTCCCAACAAAGTAAGTAAAACTGCAAGAAAACTAGTTCAATTTTCAAAAAATCGCTAAAATTGTGATAACTATACAGATAATACCTCATTAACTCGAATCCCACAGAGATAATTAGTTAATTAAGTCAAGTTAATTAAAACCTTACTTTCTGCAAACCGCGAGTTTCTCCTGATCGGTGAGTTTGGAAATGTCCATATCCGAAGTTCTAAAAGTCGAGTTAATTGCCCAATTAAAGTAGTTAACGAAAATATGGTAATTACGATAATTAGCAATAAAAACCAATGAGAAGTATCGATTGCGGAAGAGTTAACGCAATAGAGTGCAAGCAGTGCGCAAGAAAGGGGGCGGGGCGAAGATCTGAAAGAAAAAATGAACAAAGATTAAAAAAAATAAGAAAATGTGAAATACAAAAAAGAATCTACAGGCTTTCCCAAAAATAAAGATAAACAACAAGCTTTATATTAAGCAAAATTCTACAATTTTTCTTGCAAAGATCAAGGCGAAAATAAAAATTTAGAGGGAAAAAACTTGAGGTCAATAAATTCCAGATTTTTTTTTTGAAAAAAACTGAACTTTGAAAAAAAAAAAATAACATTTTTCAATTCAAATGTCATCATGATCTTTATCCTTTCTCTTAAAGTTCTGTCTAATTTTTCCCCAAAAACTCTGACATTTCTTCGTTCAAACGGGCCGATATCAAATTGCCAAGTTTATTTACTTTTTCTGCAGGTGTTTTTAAAACAATAACCACCAAAATCATCTATACTCCACGTTAAAAGACACTCCTCCAAAACCGGATTTTATAATTTCAACCAAAAAGATGACTAACTTCGCCCGGATATTGACACAAAGATAACGGATCTCAGACAATGTTTGGATTTTTAGGGAGTAGTATTTTTCTCTAAAATCTCTAGTTCACGTTGAAAGCTAGACCACGGAAACCGCCTAGTCTATAAAAATCTATCTCTGGATTCTAATTGTCAACAGTTTGTTGAATTTGTTTCCGTTTTGAATTTTCAACACGTGTAAAAAATACGGAAGCTGTTTCAGATATGACGCAAAAATGTCAACGAAGTTGGCGTGAATTTGTTCAGCTTTAGATGGCTGGAAATGTGAATAAAATCTACCCTTTTCAGTTCTGAAAATCTCTATAAAAGGCATGCAAAAAGAAACTTTTTGGACTGTTTTGGGACGTTTCACGTCAAAATCCAAGATATGATCGGGATTCTTGTCGGATTGGTTTTAATTGTTAATGTCCATGCTCAACGATGCTCGAATGAAGGCACCGGACGTGAGCTTTTTAAAGTTTTAGCTTATTTTGGGAATTTTTGTTTGGACATCAGAATCAGATTATTCAATTCTCCACTTAATTTGAGCCAAAAATTTCTGAAACAACATTTTTCCGGATTAAAGTTTTTTTCTTTTTTTTAATTAACTTTTGATTAATTTTACAGCTTTTAAAGCGAAATTACATTCGTTTTGGCCATCTTAATTTATCCTATCTTTGAAAGATAACCATAACAATACAAATGTAGCCTGTTTGAACAATCTCTGTCCTGATACGACAAAGCCTTGCCTTACCTCACCTAGTGGAGTGGACGTCTGTTGCGCTGCGCCAGTAACTACCGCCCCCACTACTACAGCCAAACCGTGCGTCGATAAACTCAATCCGAATACAGGTTACTATAGTTTTTATTTTTAGATAGTTCACCCATTCACTCATTTGTTAATAAAATATTTGTGATAGAGACGAAAATGAATGAGCTGTTCAATATTTCCGATTTTTCATATTGAAAGTGAATGTACTTTCAAACATCCTATTTTTAACTATTGGTCTAAAATTTCGACTTTAGGAGTTTCTGACTGCCCTAGAATGGCGTCGTACTGTACCAACTCTCTTTACTACTCTTTGGTAAAAAAATCTTTTTACGAAAATCCGACATAACCCTATTTTTTTTAGATGACTGATCAGTGCCCGAAAACTTGCAGTAAATCAAATTTTTCAAATAAAAATTTTAAGTTTAAAAAATTTAGACCGTTGCAGCGCTACTTCAGTCACCACTACAGCTGCTAGTAGAATTATAATTTTTTTTTAATTCAAACACTTCCAAAATTAAGGCACTTGTGTCGACAAAGTGAACCCGGCCACCGGCGTAAGTGGTAAGTATCTCAATAAATTTCAAGATAATTGGAATTTGAAAAATTTTAGACTGTCCCCAGCGCTTGGCCTATTGTAACAATTCCGTAAGTTTTTTTTTCAAAAAATAAATAATTAAAGCCCGATAAAATTGGCATAATTTTTAAATTGTATTTTTCAGTCGAAAAATTTTTAGGCCTATCGCACCTTGATGATCGAGCAATGCCCGCGTTCTTGTGGTTTCTGCAGTGGATAAGGCCAAAATTCTTCATTTTCGATCCAAAAATGGGGTTTTAAAAAATCAGAAAAATATCGTTTGCGTATTAATTTATCGATTTGCTCATAATTCATTGTTGAATAAACTTCGCTTAGATTTTTTGCATGTCTATTGATTTTCAAATTAAAGCAGGTTAAACAAAATCTCTATACTCATTTTCTTAAAATATTTTTAGTCAGGAAAAAGTTGATTTCCATTTGGAAAAATTTTCAAAAATTAAAATCATTTTAGGCTTCATTTATTTTCGCTTTCAAAGGGTTTTATGGAAAGTTTTCCCGATTAAAGCAAAGAATGTCTCCCTTTATACTGGGGCTGAGATTCGATGATAATTTGTTTGACAGAGTTTCGGGGCTTCCTCCTAAAAATTTTACGGCAGCCTAGTTTCCTTTTCTATGCTTTAACACAAGACTAGATCTTTGTACTCTGCTAATTCTGTTCAATGAAGATACATTAACATTTGCTACATTCATGTCTTTCAATGAATCATTTACCCTTGCAACGAAACATTCGAAGTGTAGCCAAAAATCCGCGAGTTTGGAGCTTTGATCAAAATATAAGGATACCCCATTTTTAACCTGAAATGTTAACCATTAGGTCGATAAAAATTCAACTATTCGTAAGAATAATTATCTACAGTGTGATATTAATTCTGGTACTATCGTCATTTTTCGCTATAAAGTCTAAAGATGTAATTCGAAGATCAATATTGGAATTTTCCTATTTAAATTTAAGCCTGCCTAAATACTTACCTAATGAATGCTTCTGTAAAACGTCCGATAATAGAAAAATTGCACTATGCTATACTATACCCAATACTGAACCAATTTCAAATATCATGGCGAGTTCAAGAATTTTTCAGAGAGAAATCAGAAAATTTTAGAATCTACCAATCGGACTAAATTTTAATTGCTCCTTTGTGAAGTATCTTGAAAAATTAGGTAAGTTCTCATTTTTTTTTTTTTTTAATTTTTGCAATATCACTTTTTCCTATACAAATACTATCTTGTAAAAAATTTTATTGTAAACTTTCCTTGAAGGTCAAATTTCTCAAGAAAACTCGCTTTTTAGACCTGGTTAGGCCAAAAGTCATGACCAAATTTGGATTTTCTCAAGACGACGTCGGTTTCGTTACTGCGTTCTCCGAAGATCATAAAGATGAGGGTTTTCGTATGGTTAGTCCGAAAAATGTTTTTAAAAAAAATGCCAAATTTTTAGATTACATTTATGCACCAATTATTTCCTAACCATAATTTGACCATATTCGATCTTGGTTTAAGGAATACAACGAAGCAGAAAATTGAGGTAATTTTTAAAATGTTATTTCAGAAAAGGGTTTTTTTTTTAGAAATTTTGCAACGTCAATCTACGGCCGTTCAATTTCGATGAGTACCCCAAGAAAGTGCAAAAATTGAAAGAATATAGATGGAAACCGATTGTCATCGCGGTTAGAATATGTTCCAAATTAATTTGAACAAATTTTTAAAATTTTCTTCGAAATATTACTATTTGCATTCTCCATTATCTACGAGATGAACATTTTAATTGAAAAGAGGAACGCGTATTTGTAAGCGCAACGCATCTGCACTAGAAGCAAATAAGAGGGAACAAGTGAAAAACGCGCAAAGACACATAACTAAGGCCCGCAGGTATTATTGATCGGAGAGAACGTCAATATTTAAAAAAAAAAAAAAAAAAACAAAAAAAATATATGCTATTCGCCTCGTTTCTCTTCTACGCGACTCACTAATTTCGCTCCAAATTCGATTTCTAATTACTGCATAAATTTCGACTTTCTCTCCAATCAACGATACCTCTTCCCCTCCTTTTGTAAACAGTCGTCTCGTAGATAATGGAGAGTAGCTGGTAAAAAAATTCATTAAATCATCTCAAATTTCTGGATACGTTTCAAAATATCTCCGATTCCCTTATGGATTCGTTCGATTAATGTTTGCCTTTGTTCTTATTTCATAAACGCGGCAATTATCTAATTTCAATGTCTATGAAAATTTCGAGAGAATAATCATTTCAGCAAACCCTTCGCGATTACCCCGCAATTTGGTACTTCGATAGTTCGGTTGTTCTAAATTCCAATCATCTGGACCATGTCTACGATCTAATTCGATGCCGGCAAAATTCCGACTACCGTAGTTTCTCCAAAATCCCCTTCATCCCGGAAAGGGACTACCGGGAAAACAAAACTAAACTAGAAAATGGTTGGGACAAGAACAGATGGATCAAAAATGTGGAGGATTGTCAAAAGGTTGGATTTTCGAAAAAAAAAAATAGGGTTCATTTCATAATTCACCTTGTTAAAGGATTTAGGGTGGAAGATAAAATTTTAGTCCGGTTATCTTCTACATAGTTTTTCGAGTCATGGAACTTTTGGGGCTACCCACCCAGATATTTACAAATATTTCCCAACCGATATTCATGAAATCGAAAAATTCAAAGCCAAAATGTACGAGGCCGGATTAGCGTTTGTCGCGAAAACCGAG
Organism: Diploscapter coronatus; assembly: GCA_964036155.1. Lineage (NCBI taxonomy): Eukaryota > Metazoa > Nematoda > Chromadorea > Rhabditida > Rhabditidae > Diploscapter > Diploscapter coronatus. The sequence goes on along the minus strand of OZ038422.1, from coordinate 47,545,350 downwards.
GATGCGGTTGATGTTTTGAAATGGTGAATCAATTTAAAAAATTGTCCTTTCACACAAATTTAGGTACGTTCTATGTGCATTGGATGAGAACTGCATGGCCCCAAATGGTAGCCAAGGATACTGCTATTTCGGAAATGATAGTTATGGGAAATACGGGGGTTGCCATAGATATGATCAGGTAGATTCAAGAATGATAGAATAAATCTCCAAATTTTACCATTTCAATGGATCGATCATTAGTGGTGGGAAATAAGAAAAAATTTAAATTTTAGTGAAAGATAGTTTTGAAAATATGAATGCTGGAGTAGCAACATTGCTAAAAATAAGAAAAAAAAAATCAAATTTTAGTCCGTGATAAACGTACTTCTGGCCAACGCCAACTACTTCGATCGTACTTATTACGCATCAGAAATCGTAGATTTCTTTAAGATCAAACGAGGAGGGGCGGAGCAATTCTATCCGCCGAAATACGATTCCAACTGTATTTCGTAAAAATTCCAAATTTTTATTCTTCTTTCGATGTACATTTTCCAACAGATAAATGATTTTTGCCTAAATTTATCTACTATTTTGTTATTCGTCATTTTTTCGAATAACAATAAAACAACGGTTAAAAACTATCCAGAAGGTGTTATCGAGTTAGAGTAAATTTTTCGTTTCAAGACCCTAAATTCAATAACATTTGAGCAATAACAAGACATTGATAAAAATGAATCACCTAAAATTTTTGATGATAACAATTTTCTGCACCATTTTCAATTGAATGTTTAGACTATTTTAGGCAACAACTAAAACAGAAAAATACAATTCACAAAGGCAACTCGGCTTGGAAATTCAACAAAAATATACTATTCTATTGATAGTTTTATCGAATTTTATTAAATTCGACAAAATCATCATCAGAAAGACGGGGTTAAGGATAAAAAGTCATACTGTAGAAAAACTTGTTCTTCAAAAACTCAATATTTCTACAGTACGCCTGAAACAAAGTAGAATAAGGCTCTTTTCACTTTCAAAAGATCATAGAAGTTTGTGTTTGATTGGCGAAATCCGACGGAGGCTATTCAGGTAGACGTACCTGAAAAAATACTTTTTATAACACTTTAACAGAAAAATAAAATTTCGTAAAATAAAGTAAAGTTTGAAAATCGTGCAATGCACAAACTTGTAAGCCTGAAAAACAACCTGCTAAAGAAGATGAAGAGCTTTCGGAACCAAACGAACTGAGAATAATGAGCGGCCATGGCACGCCAGCATTGGCAAATATCCCTGAATTTGTCTATCTAACTTATTTTCCCTTCTTAACTTCATGTACTATTTTGATTTTATAAATTAAAATAGTGGCCAGATAGCTCAATTGATGAGAAAGTCGATTTAGTATTTTTACAGAAATCAATATTCTGAATTCCGACTACGTGATTTACCTAGGTGACGCGACATAAATGAAGGGTGACCTCGGAAAAGTAAGGATGATGTCCAGAAGGCCCGTGTATCTAAAAAATAAACTCATAAAATAGGACAACCAATAATACTAAAGTAGAAAATCATGCAGTACAAGAAAAAAGCGGGGAAAATGAAGTTGGTGCCGAAAAATAAGGGAGTAACAGTTTTAATTCATAGCTTTCAAGTTTTGAAAGACAAAACCTTGAAACTTACGAATTTCAAACCAAAGCAGTGCACTTTCTAACTAAAATTAGTGGCGCAACTGTGTTTCAAGCACAAGGATATCTAAAACATTGCTGGGCTATCATAATGCATGCGCAGGCTTAGAAGTTGTTGACCCAATATTTGAATCTTACTGAGAATATCGTAGTCTACTTTCAATCTACTATTCATCACTATGGATAAGAGAACATTAGACAATGACGAGTCTTATATCGGATCAAAAGCTTCCAATTCTGTACATGTAGAAATGCAGTAGCTAACTATTAAATAGACTTCAAGTAAAATCACAGCTCATGCTATTTCTATATTCATTTAGTTCTCTACAGTGAATGGTCAATCATTTAAATAAATTGTGCAACTATGTTTCAGATTCTAACATAGCTTAATTCACTAAGCATTGTAATATTTGGATAATAGTTGTTATGGTTAGTCAAAACTCCGTTTCAAGCTAACTCGTATTTCAAGCAATTGCGCATCACTATAATGCGAAACAGCAATTGGTGCAACATAAAAAAGTTCAAGCTCTTTTATTACATCACTAGTTTCACTAAATGACGTTATTTGGTGATATTATTGATTTGAAAGCAACGTCATTAGTTAAATTCCTGTGAATGTCAAGCGGACTTACTTTCTGACCAAGCACACCGAATCGAGAACGAAGACCTGTACATCCAGGGGCATGACTCCTTCGGTGTAGGCCGACTGCAGAGAGAGGAAACAGGAAATGTGGTTGGAATGCGAGGAAACGCCATTCGCATCGAACGAAATAACACAGTCCACTGATAACATCTGAAAATGGGTAAAGTATTAGAAGGGTTATTTTTATTTCAGGGAAAATGTTGAGATAAGTTTCAGAAGATTATTGTGTTTGAGATTTCAGAAAGGTTTGGTTGTTGTTTGAGAGTAGGCTGATTTTTTAATCAGATTCTAGTTATATTGGGGGGAAACTATTTGGATAGGTTACACAAAATTATTCGTGATTTTTCAAAATTCCTAACTCTTTAGTGATTTGCTTGCTTTCTGATCCAGTCTTGAAAAAATCGGCTAAATTTAGTGGAATAGGTGAAAAAAATCGTGCCGTTACACATTTGCGAAATTCGAATTTGAACCCCGCCCCCACAAAATTTCACCTCGATGTAGCGCATGACGATCTGGGAGAGTTGCTGTTTGCTCCAAGGCTGTCCGTCTTGGAAGTGTTCGTAGTCCAAATTGAACACGTCCCCAGATTCGATGCCCAAAATGGAAGCCGCTCTTCGAAGCTCCTCAACCCGGATTTTGCCCTGAAGTGTTGAATTTAAAAAAAAAATAATAATAAGTTTCAAAACTTCTCTTGTGAAACTTGATTTCTAAAGGTACAATTACAAGTTGCGTTTTCCCCAACAGCAACATCAAATATTTCCAAGTGCTCAATAAAATACGCTTCCAAAATGATCAAATCAAAAGCCATTTTCATGAATTTTAATTCTGCCACACATATTTTTCGAGAACACACTTTCCAGATATTTAAAAAAAAATTAGAGTTCAAAAATAATCCAACCAAAACTTATTTATATCAATTTCAATCCGCACATGTTGATAGAGTGACAAAAAATTCAAATTTTCGAAAATTTTACCTGCCCATACGCATTGCCCGTGGAAATGCAGAGGACGTAGATTCGATGGTTCTGTTTCCGCAGAGCACGAATTGTGGGCGAGAAGAACATCGTTTCATCATCCGGGTGCGCGATGACCAGCAGGATCGAAGAAGAAGTCTGCAAATTAGAATATCGATTTTCTGATTTGCATTTTTTTTTTTAAATTTACCCTACCCACTTTTTATTAAATTATTAGAAATGTAGCAATTCATTGTAAAAATGAAACTTTTTCTCGATGTTTATTCTTTACAACTTACTTACTGATTACTATTAAAGATACTTGAAACTTTATAAGTTATCTTTGAAGCACATAATAAAAATTAAAGTTGATCACTTGACAACAAGTAAAGCCACTATTATTGGTTCATTTTTAATTGTCGACATAATTTTTGAAGCCCACTTTAAGCGGTAATCCCTTGGCATTTCTCACCGCCAACCAAACGAAAACGACGACGAGAAAGAGAGCGATCAGAGCGAATAGAGTGTAGCCGAATACCATTTGTGGAAATTGAAGAGTGAAATCCTGAAAAATTAAAGTAAATTTCAGAAAGTCTACTCTTCAGAATATTTTATCGATTTTCAATTGAATCGTTCTCGTGAGTTTATAAAAAATGTTTAAAGATAGTTGTAATTATGAATTTGAAAAATTTTACAAGAACCACAAAAGCTGAAAATCTTTCTTATCTAATTATTTTATCATGTTTCAAAAACTCAAATTCTAACTATTAAAACAGTCGTAATTTAGAGAATGTAGAGGGATTTCCATATAAAATTCGACGAAAAATTACTAAGCGTCTAAAAAAATTCAAAAATCGTCCCCACCTAATTCTGTTTCTATTTTCCGGTGCCCTGTCCCTCCTCCAGCAACTTTCTCAACTTCTTCTGCTCGTCGTCTTTGAGTTGTCTTTCCTCGATCGACTTCACCAATTCTTCGAACGTCAGGGAGGTTTTGCTCGATTCGAGGCGGTATTTGTCGCCTACAAAACTAAATGTAAAAAAACGTAAATTAAACTCTTAGAAGAACAGTTTCAATAGCTTCTTTCGGGAATCATAATTTCTTGTCTGAAAATAAATAATATGAATGAAAAATAGTTTAATGAAGAATGAAATAGAAGAGAATTTCCTTCGGCAACTGAGAAATGACGATGGCGTGAGGACGCGAGCTATCTTTCCCCACGCTATTTCTCTTTACTCTCCTTCCCTCAGCTATTCCTAACTATAACGCAGTCGCACGTTATTTCAAAATTGTTATTTTTCCAGAAAATAATTATGCGAAATACAATACAATGCCAAAAGTAGTCCGATTGATTGGACCAAGAAAAAGTATCTTTGAAAGGATTTAAAGCCCACCAAAAGTATTGTGCATACGTGCGCCGAACTGCTTAGGCGTGTTGACGTTGAGCAACGCCGAGACGCCCACCACGATTAGCGAGAAGCCTGCAAATAAAGTTTTTTTTTTCGAAAAAATTAAAAATAAGTTTCAAAATATCACTAAATTCGTGAAAATTTCAGCGGAGTTGATATTGTTGAATATAAATAAAAAAAATAACCAAAAATTCGTTAACTACCTTGAAAATTTGATAGCGTAAGGTATTTTTGCTCAATTTTTAGAATTTTATAAGTTTAAAAAAAAAAAAAGAAAAAACTCCTATAAAGTGGTGCGTTTCATTCTTTCAATCGTTTTTTTTCAATTAGTGAGAAAATAACTTTAAAATCCAAAAGACCGACCCGAAACAGTAATGACAGTGGCGACGGCGAGGGCTTTGAATGCGAATCCGGCACCGGAGACGAGCTGGGCCTTGGCCAAATCGGCGACTTCCGGCTGCCGAGTGTGCTTGTACGCAGCCCTGATTCCCGCCAACAGAGAGGCAAGAGACGCTGCACCGAGGACTGCAAAAGAATTATTGGAATATGTTTCGCGAGATTTTATGGTACACTAAATGAACAGTACTTTAATTGTTGTGCTGTTTGGTCGAAACTATAGAAATAATTCCTAGGCACCTTAATTCCGGAATTTCGAAAGATTGGGATCATTTTGGTCTTTAACAGGTTTAAAGGTGCTTATTTCGGATTAGGATTGACGCATTTTCTTATCAAAAACGAGCAGAAGTGTGACCAATCGGAATTTTACGCTTTTCCCAAATTATACCTTTTAAAACATCAAACATGAGGAAATTGGAACCTCCGATTCGTTTGGTACATATGATATTCTTGAGACATATCTTTCTCAAAGTTCAACAACCAGAGAATCCAGTTAATCAAAACGTGTATTTTTTTTTTATAAAATAAAAAAAACCTGATTTAACGGCAGTCGAAGTCTTGACGGGTTGCTGCTCTTTGTTGGCCTGTTCGACAGTCACCACTGCAACTGGCTGTTGGCTGTCCTGCTGCTTGGCCTCAAACCCCACACCGCCAACCATACACAGCTAAATCTGCAAAGAAACCATTTACCAGGGTTACACCAAGATAGCTCCAAATGGTAACTGAAAAATGTAGTCTCTTACCCTTTCCAGATACCATTTTACCAAAGTATCAAAATGGTAAAATTACAATTTTTGGCAAAAGTTATCGTCTGATCAAAATAAGAATGGTAATCCGCACCACTGATTACTACCATTTTGTAGAAAATTATAAAATGGCAACCCTTACCATTCCCTATTACTATTTCAAACAAACTATTATACCATTTTCACAATATCAAAGATAGTTCCAAGGCTTGAAAACCTTTCTCGTTTTCGTGGTAATCTGAAAAATTTGGACTATCACGTTTATTTTTGTGCAACGAAGAAGTAAAACGACGCGATTTTAGAAGGTTACTGTAATTAAAACAAGTTTGATAAATTAACGGTGAAGTAAATCCCACAACAACAAAAATATTGAGTAATCAAGATTAAATCGAACTGAAAAACGAAAAAAATCGATATTTCTATTTTCCAAATTCGAAATTTTCACAAAGAACGATAAAATATTAGAGAAAAACGAGAATAAATATTACAGATAGATTAACAAACATCATGTAAAGTGTGGAAGGGGACTGCAAATTCGAATTTAAACCTCGCCCCCTTTCGTTACAAGTAGAGAATCGTAGAATTTCAAGGAGAGAATAAAGTAATTTGTATAAGAGATAAAATAGGATTTGAGTGAGAATCCCGCTTGAAAAAACAAGATTTTTGAAGAAAAAAACTATCCAATAAGAAAAGGTGAACTTGGAAAAGTAGTGTTATTTTCTGAAAAAATGCTCGTGAACTATGCAAAAGAAAATTTGACCTCTCCGATTATTCTAAATTAGTATTTAGGAAACGAGTTGAAGAAGGTACTTCAGAAAATTCGAGAAAGTCACTACTTTTCGCCCAAAAATAACTTACTTTTCCAATCAAATTGAGTACTTTTCCAAGAAAATTCGAACTCAATCCGAGTCGCTTCCCGATTCACTGCTCGACACGCGGCGTTTCTTCTCTTTCTTCTCCTTCTTTTTCTTTTCCTGCAAATTCGAAAATTATCCCAATCGGTTTTTCTTTCTCCATCCTTTATCATGTAACTAGAGATTTTCTTGCAAGTGGTTTCAAATTTCAGAATCTCAGTTCACTAACAAAAACAATGAGAGCGTTCTGACCCCTCGTGACTAATTTTTACAAATTTCGTAAAGACTAGATTTTAGTAGGTTTTAGAAATTAGCGTATTTTAAAGTTCTCAAAATTTGGAAAGGAAAAACGACTCAATTTTGTTCAGCCTTAAAAATTAACACATTTTTAAAGATGCTAATTTTTAGAACTATCAGAATTTCAAAAGAAAAAAAAACTAAATTTTGGTCAATCTTTAAAAAAAATATATATTTTGAGAGAATGTATCAATTTTTTCTTATTTTTCTCTAATTCTCTCACCTTCTTGTGCTTCTTGGCCTTCTTTCTTGCTTTTCTCTCTTCCTCCGAGTCGTCGGGGCTGGGCGATCTTCTGGAAGATAATAAATCAATTTTTTTTCTTAAATGTAAAGAAGGACCACTATACATTAACACCAATATGAATCTAGTTTTCAGTTCTCATTTAAAATCTTAAAACCTATTTCAAAATCACGTTTTCTTTTTTCAAATTTTCATCCTTTTCAAAAATTTGATATGTTTCACTTTCTTTCTATAAAGAACCAATCAAATGACTTAATTTCCTGCTACAATAGGAATCTATATAAAAAAAAAACAAAGATAAGAAAACCCCCTACCTCTTTTTCGCCTCCTGGAACTTCCTGGGCGGTGGAGATCTTGATTTGGACTTGGATTTGCTCTTGGACTTGCTTCTGGACGAGCTTCTGTCTCTTCTAGGAGGAGTTTTTCGTCTCAGTTTCTCCTTTTCTTTGTCCTTGTCTCGCTCCCTCGACTCATCACGCCGTCTCTCTAAACCTTGAATGCGCCTAGAATACTTCCGGATAAGTATTGACAAAATTATCTTTTTTATTTATTTCTTCCCTATAATCTATCTTATAGTGTTGAAAAATCACAAGTTCTTCCTTCTTCATTTTTGAAACATGTTTTAATTCTAAGATCGAAAACATTTCATGAAAAATGTATGTTTCAGGATTTTCTCTGCAAACTCAAAATATTCTCCAAACAGTACGCTAATTTTTGGATGAATAACAAATTCAAAACCCACCCCTTCTTCTCTCTCGCTCCCTTTCTTCTGCGTGTCTGCGCATGCGATCTTCCTCTCTGCGTTTCGACTCTGCTTCTCTTCTGTTGCCGCCGTCGCCATCGTCGCGTCTGTCCGAATCCCTTCTGGAAAAAGTACAGTAATCCCAAATACCGTAATTCCGCTACCGTATTACAGTTGCAGTAACCGTAATATGTTAGCCCTTTTGAAAAGCTAACTTATTCTCAAAGAGAATTAGGGTTGGATAAAATGGAAAACTAAGAGAACTTTTCAAACGAGTATGGGGGATAATCAAGGCTAAATTTTCTTTTTACCTGTCCCGATCCGATCGTCTCCGATCGCCGCGGTCACCGCGGTCACCACGATCGCCGCGATCACCGCGATCTTTATCGCGCTCGCGGAACTCGCGCTGAAATATGTCTTTTTTCTAAATTTATTCAGAAAAATCGTTTTTTAGTGCGAATTTTCTAGGTAATTTCCTCTTTGCATGCTTTTGTTAGTAAAAGGTCAAATTTCAGTATATCGAAAAAAATTTATCGGTTTTTAGCATTAAATTTTGAGTAATTCAATGTGTTCTCACTTTAAAGGGATCAGTTTTTATCTTTAAAAATCCTTACATCGGCCGGCGACCTGGATCTAGACCTGATGCGTCTTCTGGGCGGGGAGCGCTCCTTGATGCGGTCATCAGGAACTTCCTTCTCCTTCGTCGGACCCGTATATCTACCCGAAGACAGCGACGCGTAACTGAATGCAAACACCTTAACCAGGCAAACATAAGTTTCGCAAAATTGGAAATAAATTTTGATCTTCCAAATTTAACTTCGAGTCTCTACAAGTGACTCAAAAATTATTCAAATCAAAATCTCAACCTCTTCCTTAAATCCAACAACCTATAGTTTATTCTGAGTAAGTGAATACTGCATACATTTTGCAACTTCGCTTGCTCAGGCTCCGCCCACTTTTTCCTGCCCTGCGAATTGCGTCATTCCCCCCATTTTCAAACTATTTTTTCGATTTTTCTTGACATTTTCGCGAAAAATCTTTATAATTATATCCTAATTATCTCTCTAATTGGCCAATTAACTCTCTTTAGTGTTTGCTGTCCATTTTTCGATCGAAATTTCGTATTTTTCGTGCAAATTTGACATTTTCATGAAAACATCTGATAAGCGACTGCTTGTTTGTCCACCAATTTGTAATTATAATGTTCTGATGACGACAGCAACATCTGCATCTTGGATGAACCGACAATTGACTCGATAAAAATGGGTCTTGATTTGAGAGAAGAAATCGCTAGAAAAACGAGAAAAATGAACAGCAAACATTAAAGAGAGTTAATTGGCCAATTATCTGGTTAATTAGGCGTAATATTCAGTTAGTTGGAGACAATTAACTAACTTCTTTTCGTTTTCAAATTTGAAAAATAAAAACGTTATTTCTGACGATAAAATACCTCAAAACGATGAAGAATCGCTCTACAGAGTTAATTGATCAATTAGAGAGATAATCAGGATATAATTATAAAGATTTTTCGAGAAAATCTCGAGAAAAATGCGAAACTCGTTTGAAAATGGGGGGAATGACGCAATTCGCAGGGCAGGAAAAAGTGGGCGGAGCCTGAGCAAGCGAAGTTGCAAAATGTATGCAGTATTCACTTACTCAGAATAAACTATACCACAATTGAAGAAATAGTCCAAATCATGACGATTTCAATTTTTGAAACCTATTCTTTTAGTTTTAGTAGAATTGAACGAATATCTGACCGATTGGTCCAATCTGACTCGGCCATAGCGACTGGGACGGGCTTTTTGTCCTCGCTGAAAAATAACATAATTATTCTAAACTCCATCGTAAATTGTTCATTCCTAATTAATCTTGAGAACTTTCAAGAAAAAATATCAGAGATTTAGCTTTATGCCTATTTCATACCTGCTCGACTGATTCAACTTCATCGTCTCGAGCTTCTTCTCGACCAGACTCTTGGGAATCCCATCCTCAGCCTCGTTGGCCTCAACCAGCAGAGCCCACAACTCGCTCATGAACTCGCGCGCCTGACGAGCGTTCAGGAACCCAGTGATGTTGATCTGCAAAAAAGTTAAATTTCGAAGTTCGAAATGCTTCATTTTCCCGAAATAACTTTTAGAAAGTAAAACGTAGGAGGCAGATCTTTTAAAAAGCAATCTTCTTGATCAGTTTGTTCCAGAAATCGAATATGAGCAACATTTCTACAGAAGACCTGAAAGGCCAGCCTCAAAAGTTATATCTTCTGGATTTGCTGTAGAAATCTTCTAAATAAGGGTGTAATCCTTTTCCAAGCAATTTCCTTCCTTCTGATTACCGTACCTGCATAATCTTTGGGTTGAGGTTCTTCTCTTCGAGCTGACTGAGGATGTACTCGATGACGACGTCGTCTTCAATCCCCAGAATCTTGTTGACGCGCATCGTGATCCACGGCTTCATTACGTCCATCTTCACCTTTTCCAAATTCACCTACAAGACATTTTTTAGAGGAGAAATTTTAAATATTTCACATTTTTCAATGAGCAAAATTGAAAGATATCATTTGACGATGGATCCTTTTTCGCGTAATAAAAATCGTTTAAAATAAAATGTTTCAGAATTTTTTAACTCACGTAAAAAGAAAGTTCATTTGGCTAGTGCTCAAACCTTTTTGTCTAAATATCAGAAAAAGTCGCTAAGCTTCTAAAATTTTGTACTTTCAAAATGGAAAACTCGACAATTCTTATACCCGATTTACTGGGTTAAATTTTTTAAAAATAGAAAAACCCCCACACCTTTTTCTCGAGGACGTCCTCGAACTTCATCTGCTTGAGCAGCTTCTTCTCCTTGTCTGAGAAGCGACCGTCCTGCTCCGAGGATGTGCCTCGGAAACCGACGTCACCCATTATTTTCTGAAGAATAGGTTCTCCCATAAATCATTACAAATAATTCGAACGAACGTAAGACAAGATTTTTGAAGTGTCAGAGAATACAACAGGGAATCGCAACTATTTGTAAGATTTTGAACAACAAGAACTTTGAAACATCAAATACTTAAAAAAAAAAAAAAAAAAAAGCCAATGGAAATATTGAACTTTCAAAGACTTGAGAATATCGAAATCCAAAGGGAGAAAATCGATAAAGTCAAGTGGCTCAGACTCGTTCAAGTTCCCGCTCACTTTCTCTGACTCGCACTCTCACAAAACCCAAAAAAGATCGATAAAAATTCAGTAAAAATCGATAAATCCCGCGAGGAAAAGAGATCGGATTTGCTCAAAATCTGCGCCAAAAATTGGTGCAACTCGCTGAAATTCGCTTTGGTGCGTTGACTCTGAAAGGGGTGGAGCCTTGAAAAATCTAGAAATCTTCGGATTTTTCCATTTTTGTTGGCTCTCCATCTTCCTATCGCAATTTTCGTCGAGTTTAGGATTTTTTGGGGATTTTTCCTGAATTTCCGGAAAAATGGCCGATGCGTTGGTGCAGTGTTACAACAAGGGGTGCGGCAAGAAATTCAGTCCAGACGAGAATGATGCGGGTAAGTGATGAATTTTTCAAATTTGTATAAATTTCTCGATTTTTTAAAACTAATGTTTTTTTAAACTGAGCCTAGTAGATTGAGAACTCTGCTATCAGAAGCATTAACCTTGAAAATAGGCGTATTTCTTTTAAACTTACCCGAAAGAAATTTTTTAAATTATAAGTTCTTTTTCCAAAATACTGTGATCTAAAATTTTCTCCAGAATCCTGCTGTTACCACCCCGGTCCGCCCTATTTCCATGACGCCTACAAGATTTGGAACTGCTGCAATAAAAAGAGCACTGATTTTGGTGGGCGTTGTTTTTAACTCGAAAATACCCTCGAATTTTAGGGACTTGGTTGGCGTATCCGGGCTGCACTCGGGGGAAACATTCGAACGTGAAGCCGGAAGACGTCGTGCGGGTGTCCGCCGTCAAGGAAATCAGGTATCTTTCGGAAAAAAATGATAAAATAAGGGAAATCAATAGATGACACCGTAAATGTTGAGCAATTATGGATTTGTTTTTAATTTTAGACCCGAAAAGGAAGATGAAGTAATCGTCTGGAACGGCCTGAACAAGCCCGCGGAAAGGAAGCCGGACGAGACCAGGGAGGAGGTGCCTATCAAAGTAAGCAAATGTTATTTATTTCTATTTTTAAAGTTTCTAACCTGAATCACCTCCAACTCTGTTTCAAGTTAAAGTGGCGTTGAGGTTCTGTATTTTCTTATTAGGCTAAGAAAAGATGAGGAAAATTTCTAAAATCCAACTAAAATATCCCATCTTATCGATTTTCTTCCAGATTACCGTAAACCCCTCTGCCAAAGCTGCGGTTGACAGTTATCGGGAGCAGCATAGTAGTGCGGAAACGAGCGATGAGCTAAAAATTGGAACACCCTGCCGGAATAATAGCTGTAGTCAGGTCAAATTTGAAATTCTTGAAAATCCAGAAAATTTAAAAGAAACCTAGAACAGAATCAAGTTCTAGAAAATTGCAGAATGTTTTAATTTCTAGAAAAAAAAATTATATTACTTTTTATTTTCAGGCCTACGCCGGCCCCGAGACATTTACCACGCCCTGCATTCATCATCCAGGACAGGTATTTTCAAACTTTAGATTTTAGTAAATGTTTCAAATTTCAAAAAGTTGAAGTTTTTTTATCGAAATCAATCAATAGGACGAAAAGTCAAATTTTATCAAATTAAAAATATATATCTAAGGCGATTTTCCACGAAGGCGTAAAGTATTGGTCGTGCTGTCAGAAGAAGACGACGAATTTTGGAGCGTTTTTGGAGCAGCCAGGCTGCGAGACGGGCACGCATCAGTTCAGTCGGGTTAGTATTTTTCTATAAGAGATCAAACTTTAAGTGGTAAATTTAAAAAAAAAAAAAAATATATATATATATCAATTTTCTGAAAAGACATTTTTTAAGAGCCCATTTTCAGAGCGAAAAGGTCGACAAAGTTCGTGAGGACCACTTCTGTGCAAACGGGATGGTCACCATCAACGTTTATTGCAAGGTTACTTTTTAAACAACTAGTTGGATTACTGTAATTCTATTTAAAATTTTCCCCGAGGATCTGTTCATTAGAATTTGATTCCTAAAACGTTTTTGTTCTCAACTTTGAAACTTATATTTTGGATTACTGTAGTTTGTTCTATTCTTAGGGCGCGGTTTACGACCAGGTTGAAGTCAAGTCCGACGGTCAGTTGCTGAGGGCCAAAATCGTGCACGCGTTCGGCGACAAAGAGTCCAATTTGGTCTACGACTTGTATGGAGAAGTCGTCCCCGATGAGAGTGAGGTCGTCATTTCCGAGAGGAAGGTGGGCATTTTAACAACTTTTTAAAATTTGAATTCTAGATTATTCTTTTTAAATGCCAGGTTTTATAGGTTTCAAAGTTTTCTTTTTAAAAAGTCGACAACTTTTCTAGGTTAATGCGATTTGGAGCGTTTCATACTTGTTCTATAAAAATCTAGATATTTTCCCTCGGGTATTTAAACTCGATTTTTTTTCCAAAATGTTAAACTAATTTTATTTTGCAGGTCGAGCTCAAACTTAAGCAGCAGACGCCTAAGAGCTGGCCCCGTCTACAATATGATGAAACAATGAGCTGATGTACTTCACCCTAATCTCGATATAACCTCGAGATAAACTCCAGACTATGGTAATTCTAGGGCTACTGTATTTTAGATAATACGGAACTCTCGCAACCTTGCAACTTAAAGAGATAGTATGTATGCAAAAGTGGGAACGTCCTCCTAACTCAACATACTATTTCTTTAAGTTGCGAGATTTCCGAATACCCGTATTTTACAGTACCCTGAATTCCTAGTCCTACTTTCTCTTTCATAAATTTTTATCACTTTCCAACTAGTTCATTTCTTTATCAAATTTTGTTGAGTCTCCGTTTTGCCAATTTGATTTTTAAAGAATGAAAGATCCGGTCAAAATAAAGATTTCTTTTTAAAATTTCGATTGTTTAAAACTTAACCAGTAATAGTTTATTGAGATTTCAGCATTTCTTGAACTTTTTTTTTTTGAAAACAACAAATTGCTTATTTTTGTTTCGGACTCAAATCCTTGCTAAAGAGCAAGAACGGAAAAGTTGAGCTTCGACAAAAATTACCCAAAATAGCTTGATATTGAGCAATGAAAGAAAAATAATTCAAAAAAGAGTAAATAAGGTCAACATAACGAACTCGGCATCTTTGTAATGACTAGGAAATCTGTCTTTCTGAAAATTCGCTCCAATGTTCAAATTTAGCAGTGGAGCGAAGTCTCAGGGCAAGGTTTCAAGTCATTTTTGATACCGTAACCCAGCGTTTACGCTCATTAACGTCCTGCGTTTACGAACAGTTTGCTGGACATTTTAGCTACAGTGCTTCTCCAAAAATAGGAAAAAACGAAAGAAAAATACTTGTAGTGATTTTTTGATAGCTACAGTATGTTTGATCTAAATGAAAGGTTTCTTTTTTTAAGTGCCTGTAGCCATTTTGATGTTTGATATGCCTAATTAGGCCAAAGGGGGGAAGTCGGTTTCGGTGAAAAGCGGTAATTTGGGGATGGGTTTAACATGAGTGGGCGGCTTGCAAAAGTCTCGCGCGGTTCTCGCGTAGAGAGGATGGTGTGCAAACGGAGCATTGTTGGCTGGAAGTTGATCGCGAAACGGCGAGATCTGGCCTCTGAAAAAAGCAATTAGCACCTCCTCAAATAAGCCTCAGAAATTTCAAGGAGTCAGTAGATTAAAGACATTATCAGTGCATAGATTTTTCTAAAGACGAAGATAAGTTTGAAACCTTTTAAAGAAAAAAAACTTTTCCAAATAATTAATCAAATTCGGCTTTGTTTGTGATGTTTCAAAATATCTCATAGGAAACTTGAGCTCACAGATGCTAGATATTGCCACAACAACATTACCTTTCTCGAAGTTTGAATATTCAACAAATGCCGTACCTGACAGGTTGGAGAACCATGTGCTCCCCTCTCTTAGGACTGGTTGGGGGATGCGATCTTCTCTTCAGATGCGACGAGCGAGTGTAGCGGACGATGGCGCGAGGCATCTCGGGCAGTTCCGGTTTTGGACGAGGAGCTCCTGAAGTTTGTTTTATTTCTTTCCAATTGTATTTTTCTCATAAATTGTGTTTTAAGTAGGGACCGCCAAGCCCCGCCCCTTTCACTGGATTCAAAAGTGTCCATAGTTGATAACCCTTTCGATTATCGCCGATTTTTTTGTTTTACTTTTGTTTTTAATAATTTATCGATACCTACTATACAATTCGATACCGCTCTTTCACGTGGTGATATCGATTTATTGATCGGGTGCGAAAGAAGTCCGCAAATGCGCGTCAAATGGACACCAAATTACGAAAATGCTAATATTTCGAGTTATAAAAAAGGCACATTTCATTTTTTTTGATGAATCGGTACACCTAGTTGATGTCTACAAAATATGTAAAAATTAGAAAAATCCTGCGGCGCCAAACTTTTCCCGAGGCAATAATAGATGCTCGCCTTTGGGGTACTGTATCTTTACAAGGGATCGGTAAAATCGTCTGAAAACTTGACTAAAATAAAATTTAATACTCCCTAATTATAATAGTCAAAAGAAAAAAGTGGAATTTTATCAAAAAATATTTTTTAAATTCATTTCAAAATGACCATTTTTTTGTCTTTACTAATTTGGATCGCCCTAGTCATATTTTTAAAGGCACATGTGTTTTTATTTGATATTTTGATTAGTTGGTCAATTGTCTATCTTCAGTGAAAAAATCAGAAAAATCCTGCGGCGCCGAGCTGAGATCCTGATAATTCGCGAAAATATAAAAGAAGCCAATGCTAAAATGAAAGAGAGTGCAGATAAAAAAGATCCCCAAAGGCAGGGAAAGAAAGGGGAAACGAGCGGCATAGTGCCTTTTGCAGACAAACCACGCCCCTTTCCCCTGTCCACGAAAAGGAGCGATTTTCTCGATTTTTCGCGTTAAATTTTATCAATTTTTTAATCAGTGACGTATTTTTTCGCAGTTTTTTCGGTGGGAATGTTTAGAGGGGCACCTCAGTCCCTGAAAAATGTAGGAAATGTAATGCCAGAGTGAATTTGGCAGAATGGCTGGCGGTCTCTAGTTTTAAGCCTAATCACCCCTACTAAAATATCATTCAATTTTTATCATCACTATCTATATTTAAAATATATAGATCACTTGTTGAAATTCAAGTCAGTTCCGTTACACCTCACCACTTCACTTTAACTTGCCGATTTCTATCCCTTAAATTTCTTTGAGTCTTACTTCAAACATTTGTTGGCTACCATATTTTACCTTTAACAACGTGGTAGTATCAATCTGACTTTTCCTAGTAAAAAATTTCAATCTTCTCGAAACACAACTCATTTTTTATTTGAAAAAACGAGAACTCACCTCCCCCATTGGTGTTGGACAAGGCATTGAGTATCTCCAAGCAAACATATTCCGAGACGAAATCGTAGATGGACGGGGGAATCGGGATGCCCGTCATCAGAAGCTCATCATTGGGACTGCATTCTCTGGGTGAGTTACCCTGGGCCGTATTTTCCTGAATTTATTATTATTATTTCTAGTAAAAATACAAGTTTCACGGAAACCCAAGTTTGATACACTCAAAAAGTGTGATATTTGGGCAGAGTTTCGATAAATAACAGATCAAATAATGTGTTGATTTTTTCCTCTGTAATTTTACTAAATCTCATATCATTTGTACATTTTTAATTAGTTTTTCTTGCTCTATTTTCGCATAAATCTATCAAAAATCAATCATTCCGATTTAGATAAATCTCAGTTAAAAAAATCTTCAACATTTACCTATTATAATATACTCCAGTCTTTTCAAATCTTAAAAAATCACCTTATTCTCCGATTCTTTCGGATAAGGAGATCCAAGCGCGGCGTAAAGGAGTCTGTATCTGTTGCCCCTTCTCAGGTCGGGCAGAAGCAGAGACTGCGGCAATTGCCCGATCGAGTCATTGTCGATCAGGCACATGGCAGGGATCGATCTGCAAATTATCCGAGGTAGATCTATTTTCTTCAGAAAATAGGAAGGAACAAGAGTTAGTCATCTGTTTGAATTTTTGAAACAGATTGATCTGGAATGGTCAAGGATAAATCAAAGGTAAGCTAATTTTTAATGTTTTTTTTTCAGAAAATATAATTGAGAGATTGATTAGTGAAGGTCGTTTTTTTGCAATTTAATAAGAAGAGTTTTGAAACATATATTGATGTTGAAAACTGAAAAATAAACCTAGGATGTCTATTTTGAATCTATCTTAATACAACCCAAAAATGAAAGAAAACTAAGTTTATTTCTTGATCATTTAGCAAGAAAATTTTTGAAATCGTCAATTTCCGTCGAAAGGAACTTCTTGAAATTGTATTGTTATGTTGTCATCAAAATCACAATTACTTCAATTTCAATATATCTTATTTTGAGCAATTTTGAAACCTATATTTTTAAAATCAAAATAAATTCCCTACCCGAAAAGAATCCTTCTGTGGAGGTAGACGACTCTGAGGTTCATGCTTGGGTATCTGTAGATCTCCCACCAAGGATTCGGCAGATCCGTCACCACGACCAGCTTGGAGCGATCCGGATAGCACGAGGTTGCTGCCTGCAAAAATATTCCACACCCTAATGTTAGCATAAATCTTTCTTAATAAATTGTGAATGCATTGTAGGAAAAAGGTACTTTTTCATCAAAATGAAGTTTTGTGAGAATAAATCTTATGTTTTCTTTTCGAAAAGACGTCCTTTAAAATCAAAATGTGGATTGATTTTAAAAATCGGAGCTAGTTTTAAACGTAGCCATCACAGAAGCTTATCGTGAAGAACGCATTGTAAAAATTGCTTACAATCTGGAAAGCAGTGAACTGGTCGACAGCCGCGTGGTTGTCGGTCAGATCGAGCAACTTCAGCTTCGGGTTCTCGATAACGATCTTCAGTAGGGTGGAAGGGTCGATGCACGTCTTCTCGGCCAGATAGAGCTGCAATTTTAAAGAGCGGTATTTCTAAGTAGTTTTCTTTGCATCTCCTTACGAGACAAATTAAAAAAAAATTATTTTTGAAATTTGAAAAATAGAGTTCAAGTGTAATTTTGATATATTTTCAGGAAAGAAGTGTCAACAATGTGACCATCGAAAGACTAGATAATGATTTTTGAATAGGCAAAATGTTGAAACTTACAAATTTTTGCCGTAAAATATTAACATTTGATGAGCCGAAACTAGAGTAAATCCCTTAAAATACCATACCCGTTCGAAGTTGAGCTTCTGGGAGACGAGCGTCAACCCCGGCCCGACGTCTTGAGTGACCCCGTCCAGATTCAGATTCTCGAGCAACTTCAAATGCACCAGATGCAGAATTCCGTGTGCAGTGAAGTTGCGACAGAAAGCCAGAGACAGGCTCCTCAGGGTGGAAACCACAGGCGACGAGGGCTGGCAGAAGGTCTGGAATTATTTTTGGGGATTATTGAATTTTCGAAAACTGAGTAAAGAAAGGAATACGAAAACATTCCTCATAAGCAAGTTTGGATATGGAATATCTTGAAACATCTTTGAACAATGAAACACAAGATAGAAGAAATCATAATCGCTGTCTCTACTTCGAGTGAAGGATTTTCTCGAAACGTATTTTTTTCTTTAAAACGCATCAAAAGTAACCAAACTATCATCCCTTTGTGGAACTTTCCAATGAGACATTTTTTTTTAGAAAATGAAAAATACTACCAGTACCAAACACATCAATATTTACCTTTCTGATATGAAATTTGTTTGAATCATTTCCTATTAAAATTGGTTAGCTTTATCAAACATTCCCTCAAATTTTTCACATTTGATGATTTTCTGAAACCTACCTGCAGAAATTCGTCGTCCACCACGGAAACCCCGTCCAGTGCCAGCAGTTTCAGTGATCTGGCAAAACGCAGCTGGCTCAGGCCGGTCGAAGTCAAATCTGGAAGAATAAATTATAAATTCTCGAAGTTAAACTTCTTTAAATTTTCAAGGCAATTTCACTTTCCAAAAATTCTTAAAGGATAGATTTTCTCGAACTTCTAACAAAATTGCAAAATTTTTCAAAACGCACCCTCCTGAAACTTCAGATCTGGAGAGGCGATCAGGGACAACTCCTGCAGCTGCCGCATGTTGACGATCGCCTCCACGGCAGAATTTGAAATAAACACTGGCTGCGATAAGTGGAGCACCTGAAAGTTTGCATTTTTTAAATTTTAATCACTTTTAGAGAAAAAATTCATCTTTTCTATTCATTTTCTTCAAAAAATTGTCTTATTCTATCTTCTTAAAAAAAAACAAATAAAGCCCGTTTTGATATTTTTCAGAATTTTTGAAGAAAACTCAAACCTTCAGATTCTTGAAAAGGTTCATCGCAAACAGCAAATTGCTTGCGGAGAATCTGTAGCAAAAGTCGATTTGCAGCTTCTCGAGGCCCCGCCACAGATTGTGTATTTTGAATGAGTGACCCTTGATGAAGTAGCCATCGACCACGAGCGCCTTCAGCTGAGGGCAGTGCGATTGGAGCTGCAAAAATAGTCAATTTCTTTTTTATCTTTATTTATTTTCTTCTATGCTAAAACAAACTGAAATTTCGGGACACACAATCTTTTCTTGATTAACTCATTATTTAGCGAAGAAATTTCTGAACTATCAATTTTACACAAGCAATAATCTATAAATTTTCAATAGTTTGAAACATAATTCTTTTGTAAATTCCCCAAAGCTCTGAGACAAACACTTTGAATAGGTTAGCAATGAATTTAGGAAATTTTGAAACTAATCAAATTTGTATAATCTACCTTCATGATGTCGTTGTCTCTGACCCTGTGCCGATTGCAGACGATAGCCGTGATCTGTTCTACGTTCCTGCACAGCGCCACGCAGTCCAGCACCGTCTGGCGCCAGTTCCACTGGGAACATTCCTGAAAATTTTCGAAATCTTAGAAAATTATTGCAAATACATTTTTGGAAGATTTACTGAAGAAACTTTAGGGAATACTTTCTGTAGAGTTAGTAAAATTTTGAAATCTTTCAATCTTTAACCTCAGCCTTAGAGGCCCGAAACAGGTCGAAGTTGAGGTGCTTAACGGTTGACCCGTATACCGTTAGGAAGTACTTGAGTTGCGAGTCCGAAAGGGTGTCCTGAAAAATATTAAGTCGTTTTCGCTTTTTCCTAATCCAAGAAAAAAGTTCTGACCAGTCCATCCTTGTAGAAATTCACCGCGGTGACCGACTCTTTGACGGCTGAGTGGAAGTTGGAACAGACCGCAGACAGATTCTTGACTCTCTCTGAAAATCATGAAGTGATTTTGAAAGTTGAAAATTCTTAGTTGAAGTTTTTCTCCGAAGTTGAAAGTTATTTTTGAAGTTCAAGAAACTTTAATTTTACCTTTCAGTGGCACGAATTCGGCGATTTTGACCAGAACTGGTTTGGGGAATTTGTCCAAAGTGAATTCCTCCGCATGGCTTTCGGGGAACACGTCGAACAGCAGAGGGGCTCTGGAAAATTTCTAGAAGCTCCAGAAAATGTTCGTTTAAGTTCAAAATTCTGGAAAAGTCCACTTTTAAAATTTCTACCTCGTCAGATCGACGCCGCTGAGGAGCGACTCGAGAAAGTCGGCCGAGAACATCGCGTCCATTTTGCAAAGTTTCCTGAAACTTTCTAGAACAAATCGAGAACTTCCAGAACAAAACACTCACAGAAAAACCCGCTGAAAAACACATGACTTTCAAAAATAAAATTGTGAATTTTTAAAGTCTTCAGAAATTCTCGAATTTCAAGTGTTCTGGAAGTTCTAGAATCTTAGAGATTCTTTTAAAAAAGCAAGAAAATACGGAAAAAAAAATGGCGTGGAAACGAGAAGGAAATCGAAAATAAACTAATGGTTTGAAAAGCGGGAAAAATACAGCGCTAAACGCAGGACGGAAATGCCACTCGGAGAAATATAAACGGACCGGTTTTTGTTAGTGCTTCTATCGTAATCAAACTTATTTTACACCGTAATTTTAGAACAATACGTTTATTTCCATATAGATAGGGACCGCCAGCCCTTTTGCCAAATTCACTCGGGCACTATGTTTTCTACATTTTTCAGGGACTGAGGTGCCCCTCTAACCATCCCCACCGAAAAAACCGCGAAAAAATACGTCACTGATAAAAAATTTGATAAAATTTAACGCGAAAAATCGGAAAAATCGCTCCTTTTCGTGGACAAGGGAAAGGGGCGTGGCCTAACTGCAAAGGCATCGCAAAGAGGGAAAAAGAAGAGCGATTTTTGAAATATCGAACAAACTGACACATATTATACACCAATCGATAGCCCTTGAAAAACTGAGCAACTTTTGTGAAGACACCTCATGGTTATCTATTATGGTATGGGAGTGGTACCCAAAAAACCAAAATTTAATGTCAACTTTCAAAAAAATGATACGAGAATATTTTCATAGATAGTCTACCAAAATGTGGGCTCAAATTGGAAGCTAGAGACATCTATTATTTATTTCCATTCAATTTGGAGTCGAACGATACCAAATATGGTATGGTATCAAATGGTAGCGACTCATATGGTCAAGTTACCATTTGGTAAATAAGACCCATCATGTTATATACCAAACGAAAGCCCTTATTGAGCTGAATAATATGTTGAAAACCGCTTGAAAAATAGATTAGTCTATCACCTTTTATGGTCATTTGAAGTTACTCCATTTTTGGTCTTTTTCAGCAGGTGATTATGACCAATTACAATGATGATATAATGAAACCACTTGCTGAAATTGATAGAAATGAACTCGAATATTACTCTCCAGTCAATTTCGAGTCGATTGATATCCATCTTGATATAGTACTACTCGGGTACCATATGGGTGGTATACCATGGACCCATATGGTAACATGATAAAGTGATAGCACGGTACTCTAGAAAGCAAAAATGAAGTATTGTCCTTCAACTGCTATACCCCGAAAAGATTTTTCGAATTCGATATAAAATAAAAAAGTTTTCTTTGTGCCATCTAACGAGCATTTGTTCATATAAGTCGCGATGTTCAAATTAGCATAGCTCCGCCTAGTTGTGAGAACAGAGCTTTGTTTTCTCGGTTTTGTGACTAGGACCCATAGGAGTACCCACCTCTATGGTCAAATCCCAATTTGAAGGGCTTTTTCTGAAATGCGGACAATTGTTCGGGTTTTACAAATACACTCCCTTATTCATGTGAAGCATTAAACTCGCGTTTGGCTACTTTTTTGTTTGATTAAAAAGTTTCGCTAGCACGGATTTTGATGATTTTTTCAGGAAAGCAAGATTTAGTCTCAATTAATGTAAAAATGAAGTAAAATAACTGGAGCATTGCGAAATAAGCTTTTTGCAAGCCATTTTTACAAAGGGGAAAATGCGCCTTTATCTAAAATTATTTTTTTTAATTTAAAAAAAATTTTTTCATTCGTTTTTTTTTCAATTATATATTTTAAAAGAGTCAAAATTTATATTTTTGAAAGAATTATATCGATCCCATTGTTGCTGAGTTAGAAATTTGAGTTTCCATAATAGCTAGTATTTGGCAATTTCAAAGTCAATTTGAAAAGTTTCGCTAGCACGGATTTTGACAAATTTGGTGTCTTTTGATAGATATTTGCTGAAATTAAATACTTCTATAAAAAAATTGCTGGAGCAACTTTCAAAACTCGATTTATAGGCTTTTTCCTGTTTGCACAACATTTGACGCGCAATTACGGACTTTTTTCGCGCTCAAATCAATAAATCGATATCACCACGTGAAAGAGCGGTATCGAATTGTATAGTAGGTATCGATAAATTATTAAAAACAAAAGTAAAACAAGAAATATTTTCGATAATTGGAAGGGTATCAACTATGGACAATATTGAATCAAGGCAAAGGGGCGGGGCTTGGCGGTCCCTACATATAGAATAAAAATAAATACAACTCGCTTGCAATGAAAAGAGCTTCTGATTTATGCAGAAGAAAGGACAAAAGTGGCTACACGAGATAAATATTGTCTTTCTACTGGAATTTCAAGTAGTGTTTTATAGATAAGATAGATATAATTTGGCTATGTGGTCAAGTGGTAGTTGGATGGCGCTTCTAGTCTCTCTTGCGGCGATTCTCGTTCTCCCTGCGATTCTCCTTGTCCGCCAGCAGGATCATGATGTATCTGTAATAATTTTTGGAAAAGTGATGAAGAACAAATTATAACTCAGAAAATAATATATATATATATATATATTTTTTTTAAATTTATTAGATACCTGCTATACCGATACGCATCAAAAATACAAAATTAAAACGAGACAGAACAATGTTTGCGAATTATTGAAAAGACGATCGCTCGAAAGACTGGTCCAGACAGCAATAGACATTTTTTGCTGTCGACAACAACCGCTGTTATTCATACCTGAACATGTTGACGAAGTCGATGAAGATCTCGACGGCGTGCCAAACGTAGTCGTTATCGCCCATGCGCGACTTCTCCACGATCATCTGCGTGTCGTACAGCACGAAACCGATCGAGAGGGCCAGTCCTGGAAATATTATTCTATTTTCTTTCTAAACATTCAACATTTTCTAGAAATTCAGATTTTCTGCGCTATATAAGTGTAAGTACAACACTTTTTCTGAAAATAAAAAAAAATCCTACCAGCCCAGAGGATGATCTGGTAGTTGACGAAGAAAACAGCGAACAGGAGAATCAGAGAAGCCGAGGCGAGGGTGCCTAAAATTTTGCTTTCTTCCAAGTTTCAAAACTTTCCAAAATTACCTCCGAGGTGGATGAACTTGGTGGTCGGAGCCTTGAGGGCGGCCATCGTGAAGCATCCGAACACAATCGTGGTCGAGAGGAGGGCCGTCAGAACGATCGAGGGGTCGATAGCAATGACTCGCTCGAGGAGGGGACCCATGCTGATTCCTGAGTAATTTGAATGGATAAGTAGGGTAATTAACTTCGAACTAATTAGGTTTCTTTACTATACAAACGAGATAATTAATCTTTCAAAAGAGGCAAGAAATAACGAAAGGTATGCCTTGTGGAAGAAGATAATTCGAGTAACTGAGTCTAGGATAAGTACCCTAGTTAAATCGATCTAATTGACTCGACTGCTTTAATTATCTTAATTACCATTGAGCCCGCAGAAAGCGAGGAAGTAGCCGAGACGCTTCTTCTGGTTCTCGCGGGTGTGGGGCGTCGAGATCAGAGCGAACATCAGCCCAATGCTGGCCAGAGTCAGGAAGAAGTTGGCTCTGAATTTTTTAGAATTTATATTTTTCTAAATTCAATTTATCTTTTGCTTTTACAGATTTTTAAAAATATTATATATCATTTTTACTTTAAAAAATCTTTTTATTCATTTTCTGCCTCCCCTCTCAGGGACCGCGGTCGAGTCCTTTTTCAGACAGACAGAAAAGAGAAAAATATGTTAATAGGCTTCCTGTATTCCATACTCACTTTTTTTCTTTTCCCTTACTCTCTTCTCAAAAAGTGGATGGAATACAGAAAGTCATATTAAAATTCCCAATATGACGCAATAGGACTCGGCCTCGGTGCACTATTTCGTCGCGCTTTTTTCTCCAAGGCCTCGCGAACATTCCTGTCTATTATCAGAGTCAGGTGCAAATTATGTTCCTTTTGAAGCGAGTAATTGTAAGTTCCTCTGTAAACAACGCATGCAAGCTGTTTAAGAGGCTATAATTATCTCGAATCTCTCGGTGATAATTTTTGACTTTGTGAAATCGAATTCATAAACAGGTAGATATTACGGGAAGCAGTCTACTGTAACAAAGTGAATTGGATTTTCAAAATTGCAAAAAAAATATTTCTCTCGTCTTATGATAAAGGATAAGGGGTTAAAGCAGTCCGAAATATAATCTTCCGTTTTTAGCAGGCGGTTTTAAGAATCGATTTCTTTTGGTTGAAGGTACTTTGTTACCAAACGCCATTTATCATCTTTTCCCACATTATCTAGTCTTTGGTAACAAAGTATTCATTTTTGGTACAAAGTACCTTTCAGCCATTTATTTTACCTGAGGATGTTGGTGAAGAGGTGGATCATGGCTCCGAGAGTGGCGACTCCGACTCCGGCAGCCACCGTCGCGTAGACATTCTTCAGATGGTTCAGAACCGGTTTCTCCCTGAAAATTTTTATAAGCTCAAAAACGGCATATCTAAAGCTTATTATAGGATAAAAGTCTTCGAGTTTTACTAATTATTGATTTTTTCGTTAAAATATGACGTATTTCAAGACCCTTATAGTAAAATAGTTGTTGCAGAATTTCCCAGAATAGCATCAATTTGCTCGAGCTTACAGATTGACATCAAGTCCCGCGAAGGTGTTCTGAATGTTCTGGAAGATGTTGGGCTCTCTCTCGTCTCCGGAACGAGAACGAGTGAAGAAACGGTTCATTTTGATCGATTTGTTCGCTTTTAGTGAGCTTTTGAAGTCTAAAAATAGAAAATTCTTTTAAAAATCGAGAAATATACAAGAAAACCAAGTAAATACGTAAAACGCGAGTTTGTTGACAGATTTTAAGAGCTTTTTAGATAAAAAAAAAAAAGATTGGCAATTTGAGAAATTTCGACGATTTTCGAGGCGAAGTCAGAAAATAATGATAACGATCTAAACTTTTACGATCAGCTCTCACGAGTAACGTTAGTCAGCGCGTTAATAAAGTTGACTAGAAATTCGATTTGGAAAAAGTACGAAAATTTCGAAAGCAAGCTTGCGCCACGTGTATAACTAAAGGATTTTGGAAAGCAGAGTATAAACATCGTCATACTGAGGAAGGTTATTCTTCAACTAAAAGGGGGCTGGATCGATAAGTTTCTTTCCTTGCAAAAATTAGAATATAGGTCACGCCCCTTTCTGGAGCAAGTCCGAAATTCAGGTTGAAGAACGAAAGTTCGAGTTTTGTCGGTTTGATATGCGTAGTGAGAATAAAGTGCGGGGTTGTTTGTTGGGTTAGAGAACAGGGGAAATAGAGAGAGACGAAAGACGACAATAAAATGAGACGAGAACTGAAACAGCCGGCTGCAAGAATAAATCGATGAAATGAAGGCGGCTAGAGGTTTACGGCGTATTGAGGATAAAAACAACACGGGAGAAAATGCGAGACAAGCAGCGAACAAGACACAGAAATTATGCTTGCATGAAAGCTCAAAATATTATGGCGTGAGCATTTCTACAGTAGGGTTTGAACATTGTTTTAATCAGAATAAAAATAAACAATATTGCTAAAGATAGAACTAAATGTTTTACCATAAATTTTGAGACATCCAAAATTTCTTTATTTTCCACGTCTTACAATCAGACACGAGACTAGAATACAATCACTGAAAATTGAATAA
This sequence comes from Diploscapter coronatus, assembly GCA_964036155.1. Classification (NCBI taxonomy): domain Eukaryota; kingdom Metazoa; phylum Nematoda; class Chromadorea; order Rhabditida; family Rhabditidae; genus Diploscapter; species Diploscapter coronatus. The sequence continues at coordinate 47,519,004 of OZ038422.1, read as the reverse complement.
CTTGTGCGAAAGTTATTAACTTTTCGAAAAATGAAAATGGCTTCAAAGTACTTATTTGAAGCACTCCAAATATATAGGAAAAAGCAAACCCAGATTTTTACAACAAGGAATATTTGAGCACCAAATAATAAAGTTATGCGTATTTACAGGCATACTGTCTCAATTTGTTTGGAACGGTGGAAGTTTGTAGGTTTGTAAAAACAGCACCATGAGCACGAGGTTCAGTAGAACGAGTATCAAAGTACCGTATTCCCGGCTGGTGGTTTTTACGGCGACTTGAATTTCGTAGGCGAGGTGGCTCACTATAATTATTCATTAAACGAAGAGGGCAGTTATTATTTTTAACGCTTTGATAAGCCACTCACTAAGAAACGGTTCAAAGATTCAAGATCTTGACTTTGGAAAGAATGAAGCATATTCAGAAAATTCTGAATCAATGAATTTTTGCAAACCGACCAAATATTGTATCAATGATCATAAAATCTGTGTTCTCTTCATTCAAGATGAAGCATCTTTATTTGCATCCGAAAATTACTTACCGTATCTGACCGCTCTTCTGATTCCGTTTCCGTGAGCTCGTTCTTTCCACTCTTTTGCGACTCCTCTAGTGATCGTGGTTGACCAAAGTGCATCTGTTCCTGGGGTCTCGGTTTCTTTCAACTTTCCATCTAGCATCTAGAAATAGAAGATCCCCGGGTCTTATAGGAACTTAAATAGAAGATAGATTTTACCTTCCTTCCATCGTCAGTATAAGACACTTGGGCTCTTCTGCGTACCTAAAATTTGATACTCTTCAAAAGATCTCTAAAAGTTCATACGTTAGAGTCAAAAACTGGTGTATCACCGTCGCTGCTCTTTCTTTCTTCAGCAAACTCCTGAAATTTCTCCGTCTTCTTGAAAAAAATTTTCAAAAATCACCTCCAAAGTCATCGGGTCTACCGGTCCATTGAATACGTTGATCATTTTCTTGGCTGTTTGATATCCACCTAAAAATTGCATAATCCAAAAAAAACTCCAGAAATCTTCAACGAAATCGAAAAAAACACAAGTCTGGGATGGTAGATACAGAATTGGAATCTAGTCTTAAAAAATCTGATGCATTCCCCGAAAGTCTCAACTACATTACCGAATCCTCGCCACAACAGGACGGTTAGCTCGCATAAAAACTTGTTTGAAGGTGAGCTGAAGAAAGAAAAGTTGAAAATTTCCGAAAGACGAAGAAAACCTCCAAAATCCCCGTTCTAGACTTCATTCATCTCATCAAAACATGATCGCTCTTCTCACCGGAATGCTCGCCGCTGCGCTCATCGGCTACTACGTCTACAAGAAGGTTCATTCCGAGAAAAACCAAAAAATCAACTCATTTAACCCCTTGGCAAAAAAAACGTAAAACCATGCAGAAAATCAATAATTTATCGATTTTAGAATCAACAACAACGGGAAGGAGAGAGTCGCGACGTTGCGACGGCCAAATTAGCAACGCCGGCCGGCGCCATCGAGCAGAGAAGCAGCACCCAACAACAGCAAGAGAAATTGTAGAGATTTGAGACTGCAAGCAGATTCTTTCCAAATCGGAAGAAAGTACTAGCAGACAGATTCGGGTACCCCAACGTCAAATTCATAGACGAGTTTTTAGGGCGCAACACTCAGGCGCGTTCACGTCGTCGCAGCATAAATACGGTTCGTCCTTGTCGTCTTCTTCGGGTGGTTCGGGAACTTCTTCCGGTGCGTCGAGCCATGGACCGAATGCAGAGCGCGAGCGCAGCGACGAATTAACCGCCGTGGAGCTGAACGGCATCATCGCGAACGATGAGAAGACCGCCATCGAGCGCGAGAAGAGCGCTGGCAAGGTCCGCAAGGTACGAATTTCGCGATAGGATCAAATGAGAATTGACCTTCCAGCTCGTCGCTCACATACCCGCTACGACTCCGATTCACCAGGGCGCGCCGATGGCCGAAGGCGTCGTTCGTCGCAAGCACCACAGGCATCATAACAAGTGAGTAGCGAATCAAATCTATACGAGTTCTCGCCCGTCCTTGTCAACGAATCAATACGATGATTTTGTAGGGGATAGCACTCGCTTGAGGAACAGCTCAAGCCGCACTCGGACGAGGCCGGTCCCAGCAAGGCGACCGCCGAAACCAAACCCACCAATTAGAGCACCACCCGTACCGACATCAAATTGCACTAATGCACCGCTTGGTGTGCACTTTCTCGCACCCAACCGACCGATCCGCCATCTTACTGACGAATGCGACAATCAACCACCAAAGGGCGCGAGTGCGAATTGCCGAATAAATCAATTGACTGGCATCAAATTTGTTGAGTTGCCGATTGAAATCTTGATCGAAATTTCGATAATTTGATAAGGAAAATCGTTGTTTAAAGGTCGGAAAATTTCGGAATATCAATGAAATTCTCGAAGAAGATTGATTTTTCTGCAGAAGAATGGGTTCTAGAAGGTCGACTCGATGCACAGAAAAGATACCAATTTCTCGAAGGAATTTTGCGTTGCGACAATTTCGCAATTGCCATGTACAAAAATGCGACGAATGTGCGAGAGGTAGTCGGAAGTCCTCATCGTCTAATTTGAGACTAGAGAACGCCGCTTATCGAAGAAAAAATGAATCAACCACGCGAATTCTTCCCACCAAAAGGATGACAACCGGGAAAATGTGCGTCTAGAAAAATATAGGTAGAGATCATCGCCCCGACACTTGCTGATTCACTAATTCGCTACCGACCCGCCCATGTTCGGCCCATGTTAGAAGATGCCCGAGTAAAAATGCCTGTGATAACTAACCCCGTCGTTGTAAATCAAGTCAACCGTCTAATTGATAAACTACTGATAAGATCATCATCTAACTGCTGATAGCTGATTAGATCAATCGAATGGAAGAGGAAGATGGAAACGCGGTTGAAATACGAAAACTGATAAATACAGACTGACAGACCCGTATCAACAACACAACAAAACAGCGAATTCGACGCGATTTTTCTGCTGCAATTACAAAATCCATTGAAATTGCAGAAGGAAAGGAAATTTCGCCCTACTTACCCATTTGAACTTTCGACTGGAAAATAAAATATAAAGAAAAACGAGTACTTTTCCCTAAGGTTTAGACAACTATTGTTCACCTCTGGCGAAATGGTCACTCGTAGAGTTCCAAAATAGATATGCCGGATTGATATTCGGAGGTGCGAGTGTTCAATAGTTAAGGTGAACAATTTGCAGGCAAAAGCACTCTTCAAATTTTTCATAAAATTTCATTTTATTTGCTCCTGAAATCCCGCATTATATCATTGTCAAAAAATTCGGTCACAGAATTGAAATCAACTGAAAATAACGTTTGCGTATAATTAAGTGGAGATAATTACATCAATTAGCTCAGCACAATTGAGCTAATTAAACAGACTTAATTGGTCTTGGTTTTCGCAGTGAAAGAGGGAAGAGGATAACTGTATTACAAGGCACACACCGAGTTTGTTGAAAAGATCAAAATAAAAAGATCAAACATACGAGGCTAAAAATATGTAGAACTGACCCAGAAAACAGGTTTGGTTTAAAGAAAAATAAAGCCAAACCTAGATTTTCCTGGCCTTCTGATAAGAATAATGGAATTTATACATTTTCGAATTGAAAAATTGTACGTACTCGTTTCGGGGTATCATATTGATTTTGTTAGGAAGATTCGATAAATCTAAACTTTCAGAAACTTGAAACTTGGAATCTTTGATAGGTCTCTTATCAGCTCAACTTTCCCGCAGGGCGGCGAGCAGAGGCTGTAGTTCAAAATATACTAGCTAAAAATTATCCAACAAAAATCAATAATTCTTCCCTTGATGACATTTGAAACTTACAAATAAAAAAATTTTCTTTCAATTTCCTAGATTTTGTAATTCGCGGCTGCGTTGACCTGGGACTGTCTGTTCTGGTTTGTCTGGTATGAATACGCCGATGGCGCGATGTTCGAAATGCTGGACATCTGACCAGAGTATCTCACATCGGGTTGCGATCCGAGTTGAGAGTAGAGCGACGCAGAGTTCAGCGACTGGCGACTTCCTGGAAATTTCCGAAATTTTTTTTATAAGTTTCAGAAATATTGAGGGATTGAAGTTTCTTTAGAAAAATGATTTTTTCGAGATAATAAATTTTTGATTATTTACAAAAGTCGTTAATTTTAAAAATGAGTTGCAGCAAATTTTCAGATTGAAGAATTCACATATCGACATTGCATAACGCCGCTTTTGTGTATTTCCAATTTAAAAGCACACAAAAATAATTTTTTTTTAAAAGAAAAATTTCCAACCAACTTACCCATAATCGAGCTACCCATGCTCATTCTTGCTTCGGCAACCGAGGGCGCAGTGGGCGTGGCTGCAGTGATTTGACTCGATCTTCTCACCGGAGGAGGGGGACGGGAACCGTTTTCTGGAAAAAAAAATCAAATTTTAATTTTCGAAATGTTTGAACCTACCCCTGAATCTCAGCCCATTTCCGCCCATATGCACCGTATTGACGCTGTTCATCGATCCACCGTGATGCGACAAGGGACCGGGAGCCTGAAATAACATTTTTTTTAAAAAGCCGAAATTTTTTAAATTAGAAAAAAAAACTTCTTTGCTTCTTAAAAACTACTTTCTCGGATTTTATATTTTTAAGAAAGAGCAATATTAAAAAAAAACTTACACTTTGCGCTCCGACCGAAGGCGGTCTAGGGATGGTTCCCGCAATCTGGTTGTTGTAGAACGTCGACACATTGACTGTGGCGTAGTCGAGCAGCAGCGAGGTGGGCGGCGCGGGGTGCGAGAAGCGTTTCTGGAAATTCACTCATTTTTCATCGGTCGATTGGACTCATTATCGCTCTTTTCAAATGAATACTAATAATGTGATTTTTGAAAACATACGTTTTCAATTTTCATAGATATTTAGGTCATCAACTTTTTTTTTTTAAATAAAACTCACCTCTTCCTTTTCTTTTGTGCTTCCATTGGGCAGTTCGAAAGTGGGCGTCTCCCCATTTTGTCCGTTCTGCAAAGGCGACGCATTGTTGTTCTTCGCCAATTGCATCATCAAATGCTGCTGTTCGGTGGCGATACAGTAGTTCTCCAGGTCCGAGCCGAGTTGGTCTGGAAAATGGATAAATTAAAAAAATATATATATATATATATCAAGAAACATGAAGATTGATCTAAAAGAATTCATTAACTTTAAAAATCAAAGACAAGAAAAATAGTTGAGAAACGCACAAAGTCCTATCAGAAAGACGAACAAATCTAATAAATTGGTATTTCTACGCCATTTTACACGTTAGCATGTCATGAATTTTTTTGCAATTACCAAAAGTCAAATTTACCGATTTGCTGAATAGTTTCCGCGATAAATGCAGCAGAAGAAGGCGCTTCTGAACTGGAAGTTGAAGAGCTCGGCGCATAGGAGCACATAGGGGTGCCCGCGAAACCGTTCGTCGAGTTCTACAAATAATGTAGTTATGTTTGAAAAAAAATCATATCCTTTACAAAATGTAAAATTCAAAGATGACCCTCTATACTATAAAAAAAAAAATTGATTCAAAATCCAAAAATTCTCCTACTTACCCTCGGATACACGACCGCATTTCCATTTCTCTGGACCAATCCCTGACTTCTCGCAGCCAAAATGGATGGATGATGGACCGAATGAATTTGCTGCAGGGGCGATTGATTCTGGGACTGACATTTCTCCCCATTCATCGTTCCATTTCCAGTAGCATTCATTGGAGGAGAAGGGGGAGAGACCTGAAATTTTTGGACATATTTTTTTCTAATAAATAATCCAAAGAAGATCTTGAATAAGTTTCAATTGTAATCGAATGAATGACTTGTTTATGATTTTAAGAAATTCATTTTATAAATTTCAATTTTGCGTATATTTTAAAAAATTTTTCGGAATGTGTTCAAAAGTTCTTTACACAATTGGGGAGGATTGTCTGGCGCTTGATAAAGTATAAACATTTCTTTTCGAATTCTCTCAAATCCATACCTTCGTGAGACTTTTCTCGGACGATCTTCTCTGCAGTGGGGGTTTCCCGAGTTGGGCAATTTGATAGACCCCACCTATTTGTCCTGATCCATTAGTCCCTTCCCCATTCGACTGCATTAGTTGCAGTCCGGAAAGGGTAGAGGGTCGCTTGAACGCGGGTGTGCCGTTCAGGTCTGAAACATAGTTGTTGGGCTTTCGAAATTTTGTTCTTCAATAAGAGATAAGATCGATCGGATTCAAATTTTTAGACCTTTAATTATAAAATTCTGAGAAATTTAGATGAATAAATGGAACATGATTCATTTTATTTGTTTTTGTTTTGAAATAGTTATCCGTTCTTTTATTACTAACGAATTCTAAACTTCACTTTCAATTTGTAATTTCTCCGAAACTTAGTTGCAACATTAAAAATTCAAACTCTTCACAAACTTTTGAGACTTAAAAATACCTGGGCAGGCTGGGGTCGTAGCTCTGGAGATATTGAATGAGACATCGCTCGACGAATAGTTTGAAGACGACGCGGCTTCACTCGCGAGAAAACTGCTAAATCAAACTCATAGATTTTAAAAATAGTAAACGTTTGAAAATAATAGAAGTCCCCTTCAAGAAATATCGCAAATAGTAGAGCGGGGCTTTTATTTTTAGATTACAGTATCTTTATGAAGTTTACCTGTTTGCTTTGTCGAGACACCTTTTCCAAGCTCCCTCCGAGCCTTGGCTAATGTCAGAAACGATGCCAGAAATCAGAGATGGACCGTCGACGTGCTGGAAATAGCGTAATTTTCAGCTTTTGAAGAAAATAAAAACACATGAACAACGAAGGTTTTCTTCTTAAAACTTATCATTTAAAAGCCTTGGAAAAAAGCTTTCACATCCTATTACACAAACGATCATGAATATATAGTTTTAGAGTTTATCATTTTGGTAACTTCAAATTTTGGAACATTTTTTAAAATTTTACCTGCAGTGTGCTCTCGAGGCTCTCCGTGACCTGTCTGATATGGGCTCCCTCTTCAAGCGTTGCAATTTCCGTGTTCTGAAAATCGATAAAAATCATTTTTCATGAACAGTTTTGGCATTCGACCATTTTTGTTTTCAAAGTGATGAAATTTTTACCAGAAAAGACATGACGGAGCTGACGAAAAATGCGAATTGCAACCTCTGTTCGGCAAGAACCTGAGCGCAGAGTTCACGCTGCTCCACCAAAGTGCTCGGGTCCAGGAGTGTCTTGCGGTTGCGGGCCTGAAAAGTTGAAATTTGAGAAAGTTTTCATGTAAGTTTCAAATTGAATTTAAAAGATGATGAGTTAAATCGGATTGATAATTCCTTCATTAAGAAAAATTAAAAAAAAAAAAAAGCTCTTCGATTAATTTCGTAAAATTTGATCAGAGTTTAAAATTAAAAATTTGATTTTTATAGAGAGGGTCAGTTCAAAAGCAGAAAGGTATAAGTTCAACTTACTATCTTTCACAAAATCTCCAATTTAGCTTATGAATTTTCCTAGTAACCCAGTATATTTCGTAAAAGTGTTTTTTAATCCCAAGTTTTCCCATTTTCTTACTGTGCCTCGCAAATTTTCTTCTCAATCTCATAAACTCCTCTTATAATTCTGGAATAATTTTAGGATTTTCAAAATCTCGCCTTCTTATTGTGCTTGACGCAGATCTTCTCCAGATCTGTGGTTCGTTGTTTCCAGAATGCGGTCTTGCCCTGTACCGTAGTCACCAACTGTTCACTTAGCGAGTCAGCCATGGCTCGGAGTCTCGTCTCCAGAACTCGCTCTCTCATGCACACTCGGGTCATGCACGCACCGATGTCCCTTGTAGCACCTGAAAAATTCAATTTAAAGATTTAGGAAAAACTGTATTTGCTTGAGAATCTGTTTCAAAATATTCCTTGATACAATAGGCTATTAGCGAATTGATACTTTGGGAAATGTAAATTTTAAACAAAAAAAATCATAGTACGTTCACATAATCTTATACAACAAGGCTTCTATTGAACTGGGCACGCTGCATAGGTGTTTTGTTGAAAGAAGAATGCTTCAAGATTTTCAATAAATAATGAAGAATAAAGTCTCCAATATCAGTCATTTCCTCTCTCATAAAAGTGAAACAAAATTCCGACCTTTCAAATTATTGGCGTAATCCGTGACGCTCTGGACTGCATCCACGAAGGCAGTCAGACACTGAACGGTGCTTCGGAGGGATGTCGCCAACTTCAACGCCTTCTGATTCACCGTCTCCCACGCGGGATGAGAGTTCTTAAAGGAAAATCTTACATTACGTTTCAAAATTTTATAAGAGAATGTTTATTGTTAACTTTTCAATGGCTTTATCGTTTGCACATGTTAATAGAAAAGTCATTTTCTCAATTGAAAATGCGATTTTGAATGAGAAGTTTCAAACTTTATCTTACAAATTGATTCCTTACTATTTATTTATTGAATACACGTGCGTCTATAGATTTTCAAAAAAAAAACTTGATGAGGTTAAAAATTTTACAATCTTAGAATTTTTCCTATTTTATTCTCAATTTCATGGACATTCTATCAAAATTCCTCCGATCTTGCTCCTCCGCTCGTTCCATCTCCAAAATCTGTTCACTCCGTCTCATCCCATTATGGCCCAAGCCCACTTCATTAAACAACTCCCCACTAGCGGTTAACTAAGTGTGCCAGCCGAAAAGACTCATTATTGACTAACTTTATCCCTTTTTGGGGAACCTTGATACCTCAAGATTTATCAATTTAAAAAAGGCGGCAATCTTAAAATTTTTACACGTTGAACATCAAATGGTAAACAAAATGGATATCTTGAGGATAGGGTCAATCTTCCTTGAAACCTACCAATTTTTTCAAGACCTATATTATGTCTTCTGAAAAAGAAGTCCACCTTTTTGAAGTCTAACTAAAACCTTTTTCTTCAAGAATGCGCAAAATCCCAAATATGTCCATCCGTCAAATTCCATATTTCATATGTTGTATATTTGGCAACTCGTACTCACTCTTGGCCCGTTCTTTCTACCAGGCTCTTGGTCCCAAAGGACGTTCTACCCCCTGCGTTCAAGGGTAAGCCGCTCAAAAAATCGAATGCAATAAAAATTGCGGATGCGCGAGGAGAGTGACCAGTGTATTTCCCGAGAAAGAGATGAAAAAGTACAAGATTTTTCTTTCTTCTCCAAAAATACGATTATATCTCACCTTTTCTTCATCTTTTCCTCTCTAAAATTCCACTATATTTCATCCATCTTTATATCTCCCCTTCTAAAATCTTGCTATTTTCTACTGCCGCACCTTATTCCCCTATCTTTCAACTGGTCATTGCCCTGAGATTAATGGAGCCCCTAACAATACGTCTGGTGCCAAAAACAAGATAAAGGATAAGAAATCCCAACTTCTTCTCATCTGATCAGATTTATGATGATACAAAAAGCCGACAAAGTTGTAACTTTTCTCTTTCCGACAAAATTTCTGCAATGTTTTCTATTTTCCCATGTAAACAACGGACACTTGCCACCCAGTCTGAAGAGATTTCGCCTCGAGGGCCAATTTTCAAGTACATGTGCTCGAAAAACGATAGAAAAATGCAAGAAAAGAAAATTAAACACTGATTTTTTATTGTGCAAAATTTTTGACAAATCTTAGGAAAATAAAACGCATTAGTTTTTTTTTAAAACGTTTTATTTTTCTTCGAAAATTTTATGATGAGAAGTTTCAGGAAGAGTAAGTGTTCAATTTCGGGAAATCAGTATTTTTTCTTGAAACACAATTTAACCTCCCCGAAATTTCCAAGAAAATCATTTTCGTATCAAAAATTCTCCGCCAATGCGTAAACAATCAAAATCCCTGGAAAACGTCGTTTTTCTTCATTTAATCCTCGCCTTACGTTTTCCGTAGTAAATTACGACTCCCGGCGAAAAATATGCGTAAATATGAAAGACGAGCCCGAAATTTCAAGTTGCCCCCGAGAAATATGAAATGCGCCTATCCAAACAGAGCAAAAAATGCGCGTAATTCCAAATGCATACAGAAAAGCGTATCATCTCACGGCAAAAAATGAAAATGCGTATCATAATCCGAAAATACCATGCGTAAAATTGTGATAGAAAAAGATTTTCCCATGATTTTTTGAACTAACCCTAAAAAAGTCTAAAATTTCTGTAAATCTTATTAAACTTTAGAAAAAAAAATACATCCTTTTTGTAGTTTTCCAATAAACCTTTAAAAACTCCACTTTTCTAAAACCCCACGAAAATGACGGAGGCTATTTTCTCCAGTCCATGCATCATCCTGTCAGCTATTATAATCGACCCCCTTCCCGAGGCCTGAGAATAGGTCCGTAATATGAAATCTCGGAGGAATTTCGGGCCCAAATTTGGATGGAAGACCTATTTTTGATTGACACCCGGAAAGATTAGATCATTTTAGAGGTAAAGCAACATTTTACAGGTTTCTGACTAAAGATATGTTTCTCCTTGGGGTTTTCAATTTTTGAATCATTGGCCTGGCCGAATTTTCAAATGTTTAACTTTTCCTTGCGAGTTAAAATTTCACTGACCTTGATATCGTTGATGACACTTTGAGAAACGGCGGCCAAGGTGTTGAATTCCAAATCGGGGTCCATTTGTTAATCGAAGAACGTATTTTCGATCTTTCAACGTTCCTGAAAATGAAAAAATCATCAGAATCCCCGAAACTCAAAATTCCGCGAAAAATCGCGCATTTTCAGTGAAAAATAATAACAAGAAAAAGAAAATATGTAAAAACCAGGCTAAAAGTCGAAGTACGACTTGAAAAAGAGGGCGAGAATTGTCAAAGGGGAGGGGCTGGGGATGACTCGTAGAATGAGACATAAAGAAAGATAGGAAGAAGGAAAAACTAGGAAAGCAAGGAAAAGAGCAAGATCGCATCCTCCATTCCGTAAAATCCACAAATAAGGGTCTGAACAGTCACAAACACCGTTTTATGGACTGTTCTCTCAAAACATTCGATAAATACAACATTTCCTATCATCTTATAAAATGTTGAACAGAGCAAGCTATAAAACCAATACGAGAAATCGTTATGGGATCCGATTTTTGGAAAAGTATTTTTTATTTTTCAAAGAAAAATTATAGATATCAGTTTTTGTAAAATAAGTTTCAGGCGAGAAAATAATGCATCTTTGCGCATTACTCCTTGGCTCTTTGTCTTTGTGCCTTCCGTACTGCTATTTTTAATAAGCGCACTCTAATGAAAACTGCGCGAAAGAGAGGGGAAAAACTAGCTTGTTTCTGGATGAGTGCGCATAATTGAAAAATGCTATTTTTCCCGGCAGAAAACTTTTATTCACTGATTTTAGCCTAGTTTATCAAACAGTTGATCGCAAACGCAGGGAAAATTGATTTTCGGTCAATTTTTAGCCGTTCCAAAAAATATTAACTACCTTGAAGGTGGACCTCTCGAAAACCAGGGTGATTTATGAGTTTTTTTCTAGACCTACACAATAGCTGAAAGTAAATTTTACGGGAAAAGAAAAAAATGTCGGGAGATAAAATATGAACGTCTAACTAGGGAAGCATCTGACCTCGTCCTGGCGATATGAAAAACGGATACTACCATCGTGTTCTTCATGAAATTCTGATTCGAAACATGTAAAAATTAGCTGCCATCGAAGACGGTTTTGCGTGCTAGGACCCGTCGAAAAATTAAAACGAACTTCATTGCTCACCTAGGCCGGTCTTGAGGGAAAGAAGACATGAGCAGCGCGGTGCAGTGGTAGTGAGATGAGGACGAGAAGAAGGGATGCTATGCCTTGTGTTACTATATTTTTATCCTTTCAAGGATTGATACCCGAATACTTTTGCAAAAATTATTCCGTCATATTTTTGCATAAATTAGCATGATATAATTGTGTAATGCCTTGATTTATTAATTTTTACAAAGAAAAATCATTTGAATCAATGCGAAAAATAATAATACAGGAAAGTGATAATCTAATAACGACATATAATATATAATAAGTCGAGGCATTATATCACTATATTTATACTTTTATGCAAAAAATATTATGAAATAATTTTTGCAAAAGTATTTGGGTATCAATTCTTGAAAGGATAAAAATATAGTAACACAAGGCATAGCATCCCTTCTTCTCGTCCTCATCTCACTACCACTGCACCGCGCTGCTCATGTCTTCTTTCCCTCAAGACCGGCCTAGGTGAGCAATGAAGTTCGTTTTAATTTTTCGACGGGTCCTAGCACGCAAAACCGTCTTCGATGGCAGCTAATTTTTACATGTTTCGAATCAGAATTTCATGAAGAACACGATGGTAGTATCCGTTTTTCATATCGCCAGGACGAGGTCAGATGCTTCCCTAGTAAGTAAAATATGGCGGCGAGAGGCTAAAACTAATCCATCACTCTATAAAAGGGCGTGATGTTCCAGTTTCGAAAGAATTCCTATACAAAACGATCAAGAAGTAATAAACCTAGAAACCAGACCTCTCGAGAAAGATTACGTTTTCGATTTTTTACCTTGTTAACCTGGCCTTCCAAGGTTTACGAGATTTCTAAAAAAAAAAACCGTAATTATAGTAAAGACATTGTTGAAAACTACTTTTTTCCGAATTTTCACAAGATTCGAAGAAAAGTAAAGCAAGAATCTTGGGATTAGCCTTTCTTATGCGCTAACGTAATTACTACTTTTACGCTAGCATATTGTCGGGAAAAATGCCCATAAAATGACCAAAGGAAATGCAGTGAGTTACAAATTCTCCTTGACATTTGCTCTAGAAAAGACATAGCATTAGCGCGATAAACAATAAATTTAGTGTCAAACGAAAAACAATGTCAGTTTTATGGGGTTGCATAATTCAGCTTGAACTTGGGGAAGTTTGAAGGCGAATTTGATTAATTCTGCGTCTCTTCCCCTTCCTATGTTAAACATAGACAAAGAGGCGAGAGTCAATAAACGATAAAAATTCGCCGTGCATCAAGTAGCCGAAGCATTTGGCTAGCACATTTTCAAACCTCCCTTCTAAGCCCTCTTCTAAAGCTCTAAAAGGGAATCGTTTAGTGAAGGAAAAGCAAGTGACTAACAAAAATAGCAAAAACAGACCAGATTAACCGAAGAAGACTCCTGCAGAAAGAGAAACAATAAACAAATTTAATTTGTTAGGGCCCGTTCATACTTAGTTGCAGTTGCATGCAACTTGCAACTCGCTCAAAATAGCGCGGAAAATGAAGAGAGAATGAATGGACAAAATTGCATGCAACTTGCTGCAATTTGGCCACTCTCCGCGTTTCTCATACTATTTCGCCGAGTTGCACGCGAATTGCAAGTTGCATGCAACTAAGTATGAACGCGCCCTTAGTTTGAGGTTATTTCTGAATTTTCGAAATTTCAAAAATTTTGAGTAACAAAGTTTCAAAAGATAGAGGGGATCAATATGAATGATAACTTTAGTAGGCTCATCATCACAGAATAAAAAACAAAAGTTCTCCTTCAAATGCAATTTTTAGCTGGATTTTCAATTTCAAATAGCCCATAAAACCAGAGGGTTTTTCATAATAATTTGACAGCTTTCACTCATAAAAACTCGCAAATCGAATAAAAATTCCGATCAACAACGGCCGCTGAAACAAAGATATCATTGATGGAAATCTCCCGCTTTTCACAAAATAGTGCCGAATTTTAGAGGGATTAGAGAAAACGATATTCTTTTTGATAAGGAATTTGATAAGAGCGGTCAGGCACGCGACTTTAACATAAGACAGGAAAGAATGAAGATCTTGTTTTATACGGCAAGATCTAGCTTTTTTCCTAAATAAGGTTTTGGGGAAAATGGTCAAATTTACAAGAAAAAATCTGAAAAAATACAACTTCTTAGGATTGAATCAACTTTTAGTGCTTTTTGAAAGCGCGAAGATAAAAGAATGGATAAAGGGGACCGAAATAAATCGGAGTAGGGGATATAAAGTGATTTAGCGCTTGGGCTTGAGCACTGAAATCGGAGCATCCGAACATTCATTCGAAAACATTCGAGCGTCGATGTTACACACCGCTTTTTACATGTTCCGATAGCACTTAGCGAAATCGGAATTACAAGCCAAGTGCCTGTCTTAAAGACGGAAAAATTTACGGGACTTTCAAAATCTGGCAAAATTCAGCTAATTTTCAGGTAGGTTTCAAAAGAATTGAAATTTTTAGAAAAAAAATAGTGTTCTGGGCTTTTACGATATTCAAAAATAAAATGTAAAATTTCAGTAAGTTTCAAAACAATAAGAAATGAGATTTTTAGAGAAAATAATGTCCATATTGTGAAATTCATTTATGAAATCAAAAATAATGTGTCCGAACGATTTTTGACGTGTTTCAGAAAAAAAAAACGGTTTGTATCAATAGCGTATTTCAATTTTCCCTACGGCAAAAACAACATTCCTTTTCTACATTCATTTTTGGAAAACAACAAAATTATTAGCCGCTTTAGCGCGAAAATTATTCTTCCAACGTTTTCTCTCGAAATTGTACAAATTTAGAAATTCGCGATATTTTCGCTTTCTGACCGATAAAATTCCCATGAAAATCGAGAGCTTGAAATTCGGAATTCATTCTCGAACAAAAGGCCGGGCAAAGAGGTCTTCGAAAGAGGACTAGAGGATGAGAAAAGGGGGACCATCCTGAAAAAAATGGAGTCTGAGATAAAATTGGATAAAAATCACTTTTTAAAGAAAACTATTTTAAAATAAAAGCAAAATACATTATTTTTGAAAAGAACGAGTGAAAATAGCACAAGAATGAAAAATAAAGCCCGTCCCTTATCTTTTCTCTTGATCCATTGAAAATGCAAAGGGGCTCTCCAAAATTCCACTACGAAGAAAGAGGAGGAAAGAAAGTTGAAAAGGAATAGAGAAAAAAAAGCGGAAAGTCCATCATTTCCGATGAAATCGCCATAAGTTTTGACTATAAAGGGCAGTGAAGCGGAGCTGGAAATTGGCACAAAGTTAAGGGGAATGTTGCAAAATGTTGGTTTTTCGAGAGTTTGAATCTATCCAAAAACCGATTTTTGTCAAAAGTCAGAATAAATCTTATTATTTTCAAAAATGACCAAAATCTCATTCCAATTTTAACCTACTCCCTACGAAAACGGATATCATAAATCTGGATTTTCTAGATTCGAAGTCCGAGAGAGTGCGAATTTGAGAGGGTGCAAAGAAGTAGGGGACAATCTCTAAAATTGCGAACGCACAAAGAGCCAGAGGCGTTCGGAAGCCAACAGGAAAAGATATAGAGAGTGAGAGAGAGAGAGAAAGAAGAGAAAGATGAAAGGAGAAATATTATAGAAAAATGAGAGAAAAAGAGTCAGAGAAAAAGAAATTTGCCCTCTGAATATACAGTGTAAATAGAGAAAGCGAGGGCACAACAACATCATATTTTGGGGGGAGGGCCGTAGAAAATATGCAAAACATTGGTATGCTTTGAAGAGGTGAAATTCACACTCTTTGTACAGACCGGTAAAAATTAAAAAGGCAAGAGATTTCATATATCATGGGATAAATTTTCCACCTCTATATGAAAATTAGAAGAGATTTCATATACCCTAGATCAATATACTGCCATTGTAATAGAATTGTCCAAGGATTTACTGTCTAGGAATTTCATATATCCGGGAAAATCGATAAATCGAGGATAAATGAATAGAAGGGAACGGTCGGTCGCGTGGAACGGCTGAACGTCTGCTCTGGGGAAGGGATAAAATGGGATATATCAGGATAAATTACAGATTGAGATAGTAGAGGAGGAAATGAAACGTGACTTTCTCATCATACATGCTAAAGCATAGGGGTGAAACCGGAAATTATAAAGCACACACTATATGGAGTACAGAACAATGCAAGTCATATAGAGATGGGATATGCGAAAGAAGGGAAGATAGTGTGGGATCTTAGGAGGGTCGAAAGAAGACGAGTACAATGACCCTGGTATCTTGTATCTTGCATAGCATGTGGATTTGAATGTGTATTGGCGGGAAGGGGAGGAGAGAATTGTGGTCACTCGTTGAAAGAACGCAAAGAAAAACTTTACATTCTTCTTTCCCTCTCTTGAAAATACGGGGTATTTTTCGAAAGGAGAATTCAAAAGATGGTGTGTCATGCATGAAAACTTTACTGCAATTCTAAAGAAGATTCAAAAAATATGAGAAGAAAGAAAAGTATTGGGTAGAAATAAAAAACAAATGAAATTTTTAGCGTTTTTTTTAGTTTTGAAAACGAAAGACTAAAAAACTCAATAATTTGTCGAGTATCATCTGAAATGCATGAATTTTTGTAACACACAGCATCTATCCAAAAACTAAAAATATCACAAACTTGCTAAAACCAAACGTTTTCAAATTTATTCCAAATAAATCATCATCAAAATCGAAAAGGGGCTAACAAAGACCGTGGACTGTCAAAATCAATCAAAAAATTTACGCTTGGGGCAGAATCTTCAAGTTTTTAGAAAATTTAAACATTTCTGGAGAAAAATCAAGGATAAGCCTTGGTGAGGCTTGGAAAAATGAAGCTTACAGAATATATATGATGGAACTTGATATGTAAAATCCTAGTTTTATGCACTTTGAACCTGTAAAAATACGAGAATTTAGTCGAAATTTCAAAAACTGTCGTAAATTTACGAGTTTCTGTGCACTTTCATCGGGTGATGGGACCAAAACTCAGTGTTTAAAGGGACACGCGATTTGTGGGTAAAGTGATAAAATCAGTACTGACGGAAAAAACGATCACTTAACGATAAAAAACGACATTTTCAAAACCACTTTTCCAAACATGTTTTGAAAATCGCCTTTCATCACAAGTGATATCCGAAAAATCGATAAAAAAAAGATAAAGTATACGAGCATGGCTGATGAGGCTACCATGTATGAAATAAATAATAAATCAAGAATAATATCAATTTTTTTTAAAACACTTTTATCGAGAATAGTAAAACGAATCGCGAATTTACAAAACACAAAAATTAGTATTTTTCATTTTTAATCTATAAGGAACGGAAATAAAAATTTCCACAAAGAAAATGAAGAATACGTTTAAAAACGAACTAGAAACTCATATATCGAAAAGAAATAAGGAACTCATTTAGAAACGCCAAAATAATGAAGAAATAGAAAATAAAATAGGACGATATCCGAATAAAACACTGAAAATGAAAATCATCTGACAACGAAAAAACCATGTAATAGCCGTTTAGAGGGGGTGTGGAAGTCGAACGAAGGAGTTGGGAAGCGGCGAACCGCGCCCGGATTTTGCAGTATATTGCAAAAGGGGCGTAGCTTACCGTAGCCCACTAAAATAAATAAGGTGAAAGCGAACGGGTGGTGGGTGGAGCCAACGGTATACAGAAGAACTAGACGAGATGGTGAAAAGGTCAAAATGGGCGGAGCCAAATTCACTCAAAAACTGCTATTTCGAGGCATACTTTTAGAGCTCGTCCAGACAGTTGCATTGCAATCAAGTCTGGACGGGCCTTTACAAGATTTTTGTATTGAAGGCATTGTTCAGGCATAAAATAATTGTGCATCGTTGTGATTTCATGAAAAATTTTTGAATTTTACAGAAATCTCTGAAAATTGCAGGTTTTTGGGTGAATTCTGGGCAAAAAATGAGTAGAAAATAGGATAAAAAGTTACCTGGATGAATCAATCAGTAAACTCATTTTACAGGGAAAGTAGGGCCGGGCTGGGTTTGGGTGGGGCTTTGGCCTAATCCGAAAAGACATCTCAGCCTATTTTCAAGCAACTTTTCCAAAACTTTGGAATAATTTTCAAAACTCAAAACATAGCATTTTCTATTGAGAGTTCTATCAAATTTCTATTCCATGGTAAAAGATAGATTTGAAAACCAGCTGATCTATCTTCCGGGTATAGTATCAAAATGCCCGCTTGCCAAAGTGTTTAGTTGTCGGAGAAGATGTAGAGATTGTTGGTGGCAGCGAGAGCGATGATGTTTTCCTGCAATCATAGTCATTTTTTAAAAATGAAATCATAACCATGTGCTTAAAATGTTAACTAAAAAGTTAATAGATCTAACACGCTAAAAAATAATAAATCTAGTACCTGTGGATGCCACGCGGTGTGCAGGATCTTCTTGTTGAAGTCCAACGCATCCTGAGGCAGATCCTCTTCTGTAGAATTCTGGAAAAGTAGATTTTCTAATAATAGTTTCAAGTGCAAAATAGTAAATTTGATAGCCGTACGTTTGTCAGTGCTTTATCAAAAAGGGATGTTTCAGGAAGATAGAATTGACAAAGACAATCATTAATTTCAATGCTTGTCTAGCTACACAGCTTGTTATAGAGATCTCGATAAAATTATTCTGATTCTTGGACTTAAAATAGCAATAAACAAACCTCGGCCTGTTGTTTCTTCTTCTTGAACGCATTGCCGACGCGCCTTGTCTTGAGGAGGGAATAGGGCTCCTGGGGTCTGCAATCATATGTCTTAGTTCTTTAATCTCAGAAATTATTTTAATTCCGAGTTTTAAGATGTGCAATGGATCTTAGAATTTGATCCTGGAGTTATTCTCCATTATCCCTGAGATCGGAATTATCTGTCTCAGGACGAAAGAGAAGGTGCAAAGCCTTTCCTCTTTGTCTACCTGCGTCCTCGCCGTGCTCTCTTCACTTTCTACATTATTTTCACTCACGACTTGCATAGACCTAGGGAGTATTTGAGTCACACTCAAAAATATACAGGGGTAGATCGTAGGAGTGAAATTTACGTTACGACTTCATTACAAATGGAGAAGATTTTTGAAAATTCAAGACTAAAGATACAATATTGTGAAGGAAATATTAGAGGTGGTGGTAGGTCGCACGATCATCTTGATTCAAATACTCCTTAGATCTGGGCTTGCGTGCGGCTCGCACCATCGCCTTTGCCCAGAGACAGGAGCAATACCGATCTCAGAGATAATAGAGAGTAGTTCAGATCAAGAATTCTACATGATTTATCAAATATTTTACCGAGCCTCCCAGGTCTTGGCTTCATTCGCTGACTGCCCTCTTGCATACGTGCGGAACAGGTTGTGGTACGAGCCGGTTAGCACGTGTCTGAAAAAGTTCAATGTTGATCTATACTAAATTATAAGTTATGCTTCAAGATTTCTTATAAACCAAGCGTCGAAAGATATGTTCAGTGTCACAGCTCGATAGCCCATAATTTAATTATCGTCTTTCCAAAACATATACGTTTCAAAATCCGTTCTCAAAATAAGCCAACTGATGATGCAGACGTGTTTCTCGTGATAAAATTTGCTTACTTATTCCTTCTCAAATTAGATACGTTTTACAAAATTTCATATTTTATGCTCAGAATTATCGTATTAATTCTTAAGTTAGATTGTACTTAGCCCTAAACCCTTACTTATCATCCCCGCTCCAGTCGCACTCGAACTTGTCAAAGATGGAGTCGTTCTCATACAGAGCGCACAGCTTCGTCCTCAGATGGTCGTGTACGGCGAACGTCTCCACGGGGCGACTTTCCATGTTCAGATCCCAGATCTAAAAAAAACTCGCTTTACTTTAATTTTTCCATAAATTTCTAAATTTCCAGGGAACTGAATAAAATTTGGCAAAAATTATTTTTTCTGCATAGAATTGTTTTACAAGTTTCACGAAAAAACTCAAAGAGTTCCAATTTTAAAATCGCTTTGGTTTGTTGACCGAATGCTGTGTAGAATTTACATTTCGGAAAATATCATTACAACCTTACAATCTTGACACAAGTTTCAAAAATAATGATTTCCAATTTCAAGGACCATTAGTGAATTTCGACTTTTAGTTTGGAAAATTTTTTTAAATCTGAAAATTGTACAAAAAAGAAAGCGTCCATACCTTGACAGTGAGGTAGTCCCTGGTAAGTAGATATCTGCCGTTGTGGGAGAATTTTATGTCGGACACAGAAGCGATGATCTCCGAGAAGAACGAGCGCGATGAGGGATCTTCCGCTTCTTCATAAACTGGAAAAAGTCGATAAATCAATAATCCGTATGTTTTTGTCGCTTATGAAGGGTACAGTAACTCAGCTCGAATTAATATGAAAAATGCATTTTGTAAAGTTTGAAACATAGAAATTAGATTGATAAAAAATAAGTCGCATCATATTATGGCTTCATCAAAGAGAATCTCAATTTTAAATTTAAAACCTAATAAAAAAATGCTTACTTTTGGCATGAGAATCACAGAGCGCTCTATCACGCATATCACAGAGACGAATCGAGCCTTTAGAGGACGAGTAGACGAACCTGAAAATTGTAAATTTTCAGAAAGGGTGCACTTTCTAAAATCTTAGTAAAGGGGTGTATTTTCAAATCTTAAAAGGGTAAATTTAGAAATTTTCAAAAATTTACCAATTGCACTGATGAGGATGGAACTCGGCAGCGGTGATCACTTCAGTTAGTTCCTCCATGTTTGCCGGTTTTATGTCGACAATGTTGAAAGACTCGTTGGTGATCTCCAGATGCCATAAATTGACGCGGAGATCGTCAGCGGAGAGGAACGTTTCCTGAAAGTAACGAAAAAATGATAATCTAATCAAGACTTAGACACGACTAAAAGCAAACATCTTAAAACGTTCATTATTCACACTTTATGTATAGCTTCTCATAGAAAAATTTTTTTTTCCTATTTTTGTGTTCAAGAAAATTTTAAATCTGGCTAGATCTGAACGAGAAAAAATTACCTGATCCGAATTGACGGAGATGGAGTTGACGTGGTAGGTGTGCGCGTTGCCGTACACCCTGCGGGGACTCGCCTCCACGATGAGCTCCATCGGCACGATCGACGGAATTTGCAGATTCCCGACGAAATTGCTAAACATTTAAAATTAATCTCTAAGAAAATTGCATAAATTGAAAATTTATAACCTTCAAGCAGAGCAGAGGGAGAGTTTTTAAATTTTATACCTTTTTAATCAAAAATGAGGCCTTCAAAAGCACTTGCTGGGATTGTTGGATTTGAGGATTTGCAAAGACGTGGGGTTAATAAATCGTAATTTGGTTTGTTCTCCTTTCATTTTTGAAACCTATTTTTGTCAAGAAATTCGAACCTCCTTCCATTTCTCGGCACATTCCAGGCGTCGTCAGAGACCTTCTTCTCGCGCTCGCTGATTTTCCACAATTTGACGGTTTTGTCTGGAATTTTGTGTTTCAAAACCCAACTTTTAAAAATATTGTCATGGTTAAAAATTAGAAAAATCAACAGTACTTAAAAAATGCAAAAAAAAAAGTTAATCGTTCAAGTTTTTATCCTTTCTCTCGAGATTCTCACCATTTGTAGAAAGGATGAAGTTGGCGGCGTTCTTCTTCTTGAGCCATCGGATCTGGTTGATTTTCTCTTCGATTTCCAAGGACTTCAGGTAGTCGAATTCGGGTTCGTGCGACTGGAAAGTCGAGTAGACGTTGTACTCTCGTGAGCGTGCGCCGTTCACGTATTTGCCCTGAAAAAATTTCAATTAAAAAATCAAGTTTCGTTTTATATTTGAAAAATTTTAGCTATTCCTAAGAATTTTGATAAAATATAACCTTTGTTAAAACAAAAACTTGATCGAGAACTGATAAGTGATGTTTATTTGTACTCTCAAAAATCTTGAAAGATTTTTTTAGAAAATAAAATAGCATACGCTCTGATCCCGTTGAAAGATGACGACCCGTCCGCCCTTGTCACCCGTTGCCAGATACTCTCCATCATGAGAGAACTCCACGCACGAAATGATGTCCGCTGAAAATTAAAATCTTTTTTTTCCTCAATTTTTCAGCATTTTAAGTTTTTTTTTGAAAAAAATGCTTTAAAAAATGAGCGACCTTTTCAAAATGTTTCAATTTTAAAAAAAAAAAACGCTTCAAAATAATACCATCCGTATGCGTGTCATCGTTTTCGATGTTGCCCTTCACCTGCGAGAACCTCCAGTCGATGCCAGGTACTGGCTGCAAAAATCAATAAATCACAGTACTCTTCAAGAATTTTATTTCCTCCAAAGAAATAAAATAATCGCGTTAAAAATCAATATTTTTAAAGAGAGCTGCAATAATTTCTTAAATTATAATAATTCCAGTATACCTGCTGAGTCTGACTTCCACCGGCAGCCCCGGTCTCGTCCACAGACGCCTCCATCGAAGTACCCGCTGGTTCATCCACCTCCATTTCTTACTGAAACTAAAGAGATGTTTCGAAAATAATTACTATGTTGAAAAAATACATTTTATCGATGATTTTAAACTGGCCGAAAAATCATAGGAAAAAATTCTCCCCTTAAAATTTCTGTTTCAAAATTGATTGCACTGAAAACGAGAATCACTCTATGATATTATCACGCAATTAAAACTAAAAACTAGAAACTAATATTTTTAATTTACAAATTTTACCCACCTGCAAGGAATTAGGGAAATTCACTGACTTTCACCTCTACCGACAATCCAACCAGGGAAAGCGCTGAATCACTTGAAAGAAAAAGAGCACAGAGCACTGCTGAAAAAGACTTTTTAAATGAGGCTTAATGAACCTCAAACTAGAAAAACTCGACTCATAATAAAGCATAGCCCGGATAAAACGGATCGGATATCAGAATACTATTGCAAAGTGGTTCAAAGAGATAAGAATACAAAAAATAATGGCTGAGAATATGAAAATTACAGAAGAAGCCATCACATGTTGAGAAATAGGAGAAGAAAACGATTTGGATAATTGAAAATACTCTGGGCCAAAAGTCCAAGTGGTTCAAATAAGAAAAGACGGTGAGTGATTCAAGCCCCTTGGGTTGGGCAGCGAGAGCAAAAATGAGCGCCGTTTGCCGATCGATAATTGGTGTCTCGGCCCGCGCCCAGACCAGTTCAGTTGAACTTTACCTCTTGAAGACAACAGCAGAATAAAAACAAAATTTTGGACCTCGCCCAATAATTGATAATATCTATCGATTTTCCGCAAAATTGACAATTTCTAGAACATTTCAGAAGAGATTTCGTAAAATCTAACGAAAACCGAGATTTTCTCTGATTCAACGAAAAATGCATGATAAATCATCGTAAAACGAATGCAACTTGCATGCACTTTCGGTAAATCGAAAAAATCGATGAATATATTAGGGTAATTTTGGCGGGAATTTTTAAAATTTTCGGGAACACACGATATCGGATTTCAAGCAAATAGCAGGGTAAAATCAGGTCTGGAAGATAAAAAAAATAAACAAAACGATACTGTAATTGATATGCCTTCGTTATGGGTAGTAAAAATCGGTTTTGTTGAGGTTTGGAAGTTCTTAGAGCAGGTGGTTGAAAGTGTTAATACGGAGGGATTTGTAAAAGTTTCCATATTTGAGTGTCGGACGAGGAGTTGGGAAGCCCTTGCTGAGAGGGGCATGAGAAATCGATAGTAGGACGGGGGCTGGCCTAGGGTAGAGGGGTAGGGGAAAGGAAAAAGGGTAGTCAGTCTAGGCCGAGTAGACTTGAGAAGACACACACACGACAAGTGTAGCCCTGCATAATCACAGCTACCCTCGGTGCAAATGAGCTGAGAAATAATTGGGGAATTCATTGGGAATCCGCGGGAGCAAAATCGGGGCGACTTTCATAAAAATAGCTGTGCAAAAGGGTGAAAAACTGAATTAATTAGGGTACCCTAGCAAATATTTGATTTAATTTGAGATTTTATGCTAAAATTTCGAAAAAAAAAAATTCGCTAGAACTCCTGCCGAAGTTTGAAATTTACCAGAAATTAAAGGAAACCCAGAAAAATGGGCGAAACTCGTGACATTAGCGCTGACTGGCATAATCAGCGCATTGTAATGAGGGAAAAGCCTATTTTGGCGACCCAACGTTATAGGATAGGCGGAGAAAAAATGTTTGCATTAACGCTCTCGTCTCCGAGACTTGGAGAAATCACAGCTTAGCTGTTTTTTCTCTGCCTATCTTTCAACATGAGATCAGAGAGCTGTGCTCACGAGCAAGAGTGAATTCGCTCTAATGCAGTGTCCCAACTCGTTACTCTTTTCTGCCTTTTTGCAGAACAGAAAAAAGAAGGGGATGAGGAAGAATTAGGCAAATCATAAAAGCGTCAGAGTAAAAACGAGTCAATCGATAGATTTTTCAAAGATTTAAATCTTTTACCTTAAAAATGGGGATAAAATTTCAATAGAAAAGTTCAATTTTGAACATTCCTGCACAAAATATCACCGTTTTCCAGAAAATTAGCATAACATAGACGGGCGGAAAATTTTGAAAAATACCGGTCGGAAAAATCGATCGATTTTGGAAAATGGGAGAATGGAAAAGAGTGGAATTGTTCTCGCGAGTTACAGGTACTCGAGATGTGACGAGAGATAGAGTGACATAAAATAGACTAAGAGAAAAAGAAAAAGGTAGAGATACAGGAAAATGAGAGACGGAAAGAAGTAAGCAAGGGGATTAATGAAGCGTGAGATAAAATGATAGGAGAGGGATTATCAGTAACAAACAAAGCTGGATTTATGAAATCCTTTTTTCTCTAATTCTCAAAAATCCTCCAATATTTCGTTCTTTTTTCTCTTCGCCCCCAAAAACCTCAGATATTTCCCTAGTTACTAAAACCAACAAATAGAGATACAAGTTATCTCCAAGAGAGCATCTTCAAGCGCAAAATCTCTATGCTTTTACCTACCCCATTTCCCTTTTCAACAATATCTCAGTTTTCTATGACTTTCTAAAGTCTCCTCATTTCACGCATTATTTCGCTGGCCTTCGACTGCGTAAAATTTATAGAAGCTTTAGATTCAAAATAGCCGAATATCGTCACGGTTTGAAAGTGATGTCTAGGTATGGAGTAAAAATAAAGCGGAATATCGTAGTGGGGCCCGAAATGTTTGTAAATTAAAAATAAAAACGCACTAGACAAACTGAGTAAACTTTTCAAGGAAACTTCCTAAATTCAACCCAAGTTTTGAAACATAGTCAATTTGTGGGCGAAAAATTGGAATTTCTCGAAAATCTATGACTAATTTCGAAAAAATAGTCTTGGAAAATCGAGAAAATTAATCGGTGTGGAGAATGTTTGGAACAGAAGTAGAGCAGTGAACAAAAAAACAGATCAGGCGCATTTGAAAGTCGCAATTCTATCGCACGCTTTTTGTTCTCACTATTCCCGAATTTCGGAGACATTTTGTGTCCCTTTTTCCTGAATTTGCGGAAACTCGGGAACATTTTCCTCTCACAAATTTTAAGAATTTCCAGATGCACGGGCTACCGTCGACATTCTTCCGTGCCTTTCACAGGTCGATTTTGCTCCGACACCGGAGTCTGTCCATAGCGAGTTGCAGCTCCACTCCGAGTCTCGTCCCGGCCAACTTCAGCAATTTCAACCAACTCGCGGAGCTCCACGCCTCGGCGATTCAGATGAAAACCAAAAACAAGCCGGAACACAAGAAAAAGGTAGCTTTTCCTTGAACTTTTGTTTGAATTTTGAGGGAGAACTCAGCGAAAATCTTTTCCTCGATCAATCGTGGATCAGTCCTTCATAAATGTGAACGATCGGGGATCATTCTTAAAAAAAAGTTATGAATAGTCCTGCAAAAATCGGTAATTAATACTCGAGTAACCTTTTATTATCATCAACCGACGGCAGAAGGTTATTCGAGTATTGATCGTTGATTTTTGCAAAAAACCTTGAAACATTTTTAATTAGATAAAATTGCTCTTCAGAGTCCCGGATCGACCCCCGTCGCTGCTCTAACCGATGAAGAGAGTGGTTTCGTGAAGGCGTGCATGAAAGAGATGAAAAATCTGGAGGATATTCTACTGGACGAACTCACAAAACACTTTTCTCTGCAGGTATTTTGCAAATGCCTGAATGTTTGAGGTGTATTTTTTCAGGTCGACTTAAGACAATACGAAAACCTGCTCGTCAAGACGGACGGTGGCGATGTAAGGAGTTTTGTTTTTATTGAAAATGTCAAGAGCTCATATAGTCAAAATTTAAAATTATATGAAATAGCGAAAAATTTTGAAACTTGTAAAAATTCAAATTGAAAGGCGACTTTAGCTCCATCAAACTTTGAATTTCATGCCTCCTTTCAGAATTTCGGAGACTTACATTTACTTTTCAGGAGCACCGCATGTCGCATTTGGGTCGAGTTTCTCTCAAAACGCCTCACATGGTGATGATCAACTTCGCCGACAATCCCACGGCTATCAAATCTGCTAAATTGGCTATTGAGGTCGAAAAATGCATTCTTGTAGTCAAAAATTGAAATTTCAGAAATCCGCCCTGGGGGTGACTCCCCAACAACAAGGCGTCGTTCTGTACGTGCCGACGCCCAAAATGACTAGAGAACGAAGGGAGCATATGGTCCATGACGCCAAGAAGGTTCTCAACGAGTACAAGTCGGCTTTGAATGAGGCTAGAATTTTTAAAATGTTTATCTGAGAGTAACAACATAGAATTACAATAAGGAATTTTTAAACTTATTCGCTTTTCTTCATTTTTTGTTAAATTTTTAGAGATAATCAGCGTAATATTATAGATAGAGTTTTGATCAATGCTGAAGAACCTTGAAACTTATGAACCTCGCTCGTAGAACCAGGATGAAAATGCCTTTAGCAATCAATTAGATTTCCAGGAAAACTCATAAAATTTTGAAACATACCTATTTTCAGGTCTACTCTAAAATGGACAAGAAATCCTCTGCCGCGAACGCAGCGAAGCCGGATTTGATGAAGAAGGTCCGCGAGACGATGCTTGGCTTGAAGAAGACTTTCGAGCTGAAGGGCGCTGAACACGTCGAAACCAAACAGAAGGAATTGCTCACTGAAGTTGCTTAGAGAAAGGGAGGGATATCATCTACCAAATATATCATATCCCTAGTGATTAAACTTTAGAGATTTCATATATCCGGATATATATTTGTATAAGAATAGGGTCACTTGGAAAGTAATACCTTTCAAGAATTTCATATTTTTGTTAAAGTAGGGCTATTTTTGGTAGATTGGACTTGATAAAATGTACAACTTTCTTTTCGTGATTTATTTTGAGATTTTTATGAAAATGATAAGCTATTCAGGTGCGCTTCAAAATTTGATACATCTTTTTCAAAGTTTCTAACGTTGATGTTTGTCCAGTTTTTGTTTATTGCGATTAAAATTTTTATTTTTCCTGAAAAAAGATAAATTCATTTACCCCAAAACCGTATTTGTTAACCTCAAGATAAAACTCGACAAATTTATTCATATCGATCATTTCAACCACTTGCAAAGGAAAATAAATAAATAAAAAAAGAACCGGAAATGATGCAATTTATCAGTTGATTTTCGTGGAATACCGGCTGGCATATCAGAGTGAGGGTTTAGAAGACAATGTCTGGCAGTCTGCGGTAGCCGTTCTGAAAAATACAAGTCGATATCTAAAAAATCCTTTCCTTTCGAAAATTTAATAATCCAAAGCAGGGGTGTACAAAAATCTAATTTTTATTTATGTGTTTACGTTTCGAAAACTATTCCGAAAAGTGCGCTGTTAGTCAACAACGCGTTATCTTTGTACGCCTCTAATCCAAAGCTTATTATCATCTGTCATTTTCGACCATATTTCTTCCAAAATCATGAAACATATCATATTTCAAAAGAAACATTAAAACACAAAACCATCAAAATGGCCGAATATTGAATGATTAATAGAAAACGATTTCTTGTGTAGTACCACCCTGTCTTTCCCCATCCATTTCTCTAAAGAGGGTAATGGTGGTTACAGTGAGCCAGAAAAGACGGTCTTTTATTAGTCATATTTTTTCACCTTGTCAATGATGGAGAGTCTGTAGCCGGGCAAATTGGAGACGAATCGCTTCTTGCCCTCGCGGATGCACTTGTCCACGAGCTTGATTGCCTCCTCCTCGGTCAGATTCGGCTTGTACTGCTGGTCCATGATCGAATAGCAGAAACGGCCCGAGAAGCCGCGGAAAAGGAATTTCTGCAAATCCATATTTGTTGTTTCAGGACATTTTTTTTTTTTTTAAATTTTACTTCCAAGAAACCTTGTACTTCAATAAAACAAAAACAATGAGACTTATTGAATTCTTGAGTTTATCTCCATAGAATGAGCAAAAATTGGTGAATAGTAGAAATTCCAAAATCAGAAATTTTTCTGAAACATATTTTCTTGAAAGATAAAAATTTTAAATTCGTTTTTAATAAGAAACGCTTTTGAAAGTGAATTTCAGTACCTGACTAGGCAGGGAATTCCCCAGATAGTCGACGGAACCGAGATAGGCCTTATTTTCGATGTCGTCGTAGCCGCCAATCAGGGCGTCGACCACGAATCGGGGATCGTCGCGAGATCTCAGCCCGCGCGCGATCAGCAGACGGATGTAGTGGTGTGCGCAGTGCGGCGCCAGCTCGTAGCCTGAAAATTTTTCAATTCAAAAATTCTGAGAGTATTCTACAGAAAAAAAAAACAACAAAATAGATGGAATGTAAGACGTTGAATCTTTCTGATGTTTCAAGCAAAATTATCAGAAAATGAAGAACTAGGGAGATAATTCAGCTTGGACCAAAACTTGATTATATAAATCTTGAAAAATTTCATGATTCCTCGCTAAATATCAAATTTCAATGACCCTAATAAACAAGATCGTTTAATCCACGTTACAAATTTTGAAGTAAGGTTCAAAGAAAATTGTAAAATAAATTCTTCAATTATAATGTTTCTTGCGTGAGAATGGTCTTTAAAAATTAGAAAAAAAAAATCCAATACCATTCTTGACGGCATACAGACTGACGTTGGCCTTGATGTACTCGCCGAACTGGTCGGTGTCGCCCTGAAATCAGAATCAAATCCATTTTCAAACTAAGAGTTAATTTTTTAATTTCAATTATTATTAACTTCTTAAGGCTAGGTTAAACCTGAGGCTAAGAATTTTAATTTTATGGTAATGTCACCTGCTCGCCGATCACCGCCATCGTCAGCTTCTTTCCGAGGCGAAACTCTTTGTTATGGTCTGGAAATATCATTTTAATTTTTCCTTTGGCTTATTATCAATAAATTAACAACTAGAATTCAATAAAACGCCCTATCAAACTTTGAAACTTATTTGAAAATTGTTCAGGGAAAATTAATCCCCAAAATATCATCAATTTGTCTATCTAATGGAAAATACATATCAATTTCCTTGGAAGAAACCTTGTTAATTTTTGAAACCTATCAAATTTTGTATTAACTTAAAATAACAAATTCTCTAACCGTCGGTCGCAATGATGGCTCCGAACGAGATGTTGGCTTTGTCAGCGGCGATGATGACAAAATCGTCCGTGGCCAGGCCGACCAAAAAGTGCATTCCACCCGCCATCGGTTCACTGCAATTAGCTGGCTAATTAAAGAGGCAATTACCCCAATTAACAATAAATAGTAAGGCAAATACGATTATTAGTCTTCGTGGAATGTTCGAACAGTTAGGAGACAGGTCATTTGAAAAGTTCTTGGAGAAAGCTATTGGATAAGAAAAAACTGGCCGAACTTTCCAAGTAACTAAGTTGAGAGCTAATTAACGTAATTAATGATAATTAAAGAAAGAAATTAGCGAAAAACGAGAAAATGAAGGAGTCGTTCAAATGCTGACAAAAATTGCAAGGCACGCAGAGAAAGAGGGGGAAAGAGGAGGAGCGAAAAGACGAGTTGAAAGTGGCTACAATAAAGGAAATTCCGAGACTTTACTCAAATCGCCTTTTCGAATTGGATTCGGGGTAGCTTTTCATAATCTCGCAAAACCTTGGATATTATTAGAAAATGAATGATAACAATTGTAAAAAGAAATCTACACATCATCAAGCTTCGATGATTCTGACGGCTTCGGGGTACAATTGTTTGATAATTTTCTCGCAGGCTTTCAGCGTGATTTATTCTGTTCCCAGAGCGTTCCCGGAGAATTGCTCTCGAAATTGGTCCCAACGTGAGTTTTTGCTTATCCGCTATGCTTCAATTCATTAGTTTTCGTGGTTTTCATTGCCGCTGCCTATTGATCTGACATTTGTGCGGTGGCTCTCGTCTCCCTTCGTCCTCCCCTTTTTCGTATGGCTCCTCTAAATAGCGAGTGCCTTTGGAAGGAAAAGCTTGCATCGTCGTTTAAATATTCCTGCCAATTTTAGATCTTTATCTTTCAACATGCAAAAAATAGACTGTTTATATCATTCCTCCGCAGGAAATTCTCTTCATCTCCATTTTTCTATGCTATTTCTATCCTGAAAAGAAGAAATATCGAGAAAATGGAGGAGGTAAAGGATTTTTCTGCCATTATAGGAAAACGCAGTGAATATTCCTTTATTTCCTTCTCCACTTGCTTTCTCTGTAAATTTATCTCGCTCTGCAAATTTCTTTGCTCCAAGGAAGACGAGATGCTTTATTTTTCACTCCCCAAATTTGCCCGCGCTGTTTTCCACCCGAAAATTACTCGCCCCATCGTCTATCTATAGAATATTTATTCGGAATTTCGTCTCACTCCCAGATTTTAGAAGAATATTTTTATACATTTCGGAAGCAGTTATTCTTTTTTTTCAAAATATGTAATGGTTTTGATAAGAATTCCCCTGCTAGGGAATACTAATATTTCACAATATTTCTCGCTTTTTCATTTTCTTGTTATGCATAATTTCGAAAATCCATAGTCTATCGTCACTATTTTATTTGATTGCGTAATGACTTACCTTTTCTCCTTCGAATTTCTTGCTCTATAAATTATTATGCTTCTTTTCATTCTCTTCATTTTCTACGTTATTTCTCCACATCTGCCCTGGTTCGTATGATCCGAGTGTTTTTGTGTCATTTTTCCATTGTATTTGTCTTATGTTTCGCATCCACTAATTTCTCAATTTCTCACTCCATCCAACTCGAATTTCGTCATCATTATTCAACATTGCATTTTTTATTTCAAATATCATTAATTCTTGAAGGGATACAAAAATGTTGATAAGTTACAAGTTTTCTCAGGATTTTTATTTATATTTCAAAGATTTCGATACTCTCTCGGAAAGAAATTGATTGTTTTCAATTTTGTTAAGAACTTTAGTTTTCATCGAGTGTCACCTGCTAAATTAATTTAACAACAAATAATTCGATTATCCAATTTGTTGAAGCCTATCCCAAGGAAAACGTTGAATTTTTAAATTTATACTTTACTATCACATAAAATATCGTAATCAAAGCCAATATTTTTTTCAAATCCGCTCAATTTACTGCAACCTAATCTAGTTTGTTCTTGTGGACTTGAAGAATAAAGATCCCGCGCTTTTTGCAAACGCACTGTAAGCGATTAATCCATGCTCAATCGGCAGATGGCTCGGAAAAAAGACGAAAGCCAGAACGTTTCCTTTCTTGGAGAATTCTTTCCTTTTTCATCACTTTAATTTTTAATCATCTTTTTAGAAATTTAAAATTTTATTTAAGTCGTTCAAATTTCTGAAAATCCTATTACAATGTTCGTGATTTGATAAAGACATTTTCCTGTTGAAAATGATCTCTTCGCGTTAAAAGTCGGCTATTTTTATCAATATTGTTGTTTACGTTACTAAATTTGCGCTCGTCCTATTTTTAGATTATGTTGCACTTTTCGCTGTTCCCATTCAAATGCAATATCTATGTTTCAGCATGAACACAAATTTTATGCTCTTATCTTCTTCGTAGCGTTTTTTTTCCAGCTATGTTAATATCAACTCAGAACATTAACAAAACCAACTACAGCTTGTAATTGAAATCTACTTTCAATATTCGTTCTAAAATACATCAACCATCTAGCTATATGTTTCATTTTAATCCAAGTTAATTCATCGATTTAGTGAAATAATGCCGAACTGTATTTAGTGCCATCCGTTTGATTTACTAAACTTTCCATTCACTCCTTTCATAGTTGCCTCGAATTTTCTTTTCACGCTTCCTAATCATTCGATAATTTCTCCATGTTCTATCAATAAATCTTCGCCGCGCTATTGCCCTGTGTCAGTATTTAGTCAATAAGTCGCGTGTCACCTCTTCCCTTTCTTCCTTTCGTTCGTCCATCGCCCTTCGTCTCTTCCATTTGCTGCTTCGACTGGCTGCTGCTGCAGTTTCTGTTTCTGTTGTATTTTCACCCCCAACGCGCATTTCTCCCAGTGCTTTCATTCAACCGCTTCTCGCTTGTTTCGACCGCACTTCACCATTTTATGTAACTTCGCGATCCTAGCTCTCCACGGGATTTATCAACTATGATCCAATCGATCAAGGATAGTTTTCACCTCATCAATGAGATCGAAGTGATATCATAGAATACTAATTGATTAGGATTTCTCATACTTGATCTGAACTTGATCTAGATTCTCGAGGCTATGACGTTTATCGATTGGTAATTTTCTCACGTTATCAGCTAGGTTATAGTGATATCATAGAGATATTGACAAATCTAGGTTTTCTTATCTTTGACTCTGATCATTCAAGCGAGATTTCCACCCTATTAATAAGATTAACATGATAAAATATGGGTGCTAAGTGATTCACATATTTAGGTACTTGATCCAGACTTGACTGTTATTTTTATACTAAGTTCTATCAATTGCTTTGCCAAACTTCTATGATCTGACTAACTTCATATTTCATTGACTTGCTCATCATTTCAATTTTTATAGCTTTTCTCGAGTTTACTTCTTGCGATTCCCCCAACTTTATAAGAAATAAATGTCTTCTTTCATAATCCAATCCAGAGCTATGTGGAATATTTCGTTCCGCGTTCCGAAAATTTTGGGAGCTTATTTTGCTCCGCATTCGATATTTTGAAAATCTCAAAATGTCATTTCGCACAGCCCTAAATTATTCTTCAGTTACAGAAATTTGACAAATTATGAATAATTCTTGCAAACTCTTCGATTCTGCTTGCTTTTTCAACCTTTCAAGATAGTTTTGAATTGCAGATGCTTTCTAATCACTAAAGGAGCTGTCAATTTTAGCTTCTTTAGGCGCTTATAAACTGAATATCATTTGCACACACATATATACGCATTTTTGAAAAAGTCGTGTCTTATCGCAGTGTTTACATTAATAGTCTTATGCGCATTGATTGATGCCTATCAGAAGTGTTGATAACTACTTGCTTTACCTCGAATCTTACACTTCTTTCATTTTTTATCATATTTTGATATCTTGCATGCAATATTATTGTTACCCCCAACCATTTCAGTAATCAGTTACTTTGGAAATGTCTCATATGAATTTCCAAAATCCTAAAGCAGATACTGATTTTGTTATTGTCAATCGCTCAGAAGCTACCCAAAATAGTCTGTATTTAAAGTTTATCTTATCTTGAATCGTACCATTCATTTGTATTCAATCAATTTCGGCTTTTCGTATCTTCTTTCATCTAATCTTCGACGTCGATCTTCGCCTTTCACTTTGACAATGCTTGTCTCAATTTGGTGTCAATTTTTGAGTTTTCAGTCGAGTCAATATTTTCAGAGACTTTTTTTTCTTAACTTGAATTATTATTTCATATCCTCACCGCATTCTTCACAACGACTCACTTTTCCTACTGGACTGTTCTTTCCAATAGCATCTTTGAAGGTTCCATTTTGGCTCCTAAATCTCGAATCTCGAATCCTATCCTCTTTAATACCCATTCCTTACGTTTCATCCCCAATTTGGTGTTAATTTGCGTTTCTTCACCCTTCTCCCTCTTCATGTTGCGCGCGTGTCACTTCTTCACTGCTTCGATTCTTCGGTTGTTTCACATTCTCCTCTTCCCTATTCTTCTTGCAGATATTCGACTACCGAGCCTATCTCCCTTCCCCTCCTCTCCCCCGCTGCAGGAATTGGTTTGTCGCGCGGTGCGCGTGCCGCTTTTAGGCATTCTTACTTTTCCGTCTGATATTCTCCCCGATTCCCGCACTATTTCTCTTTCGGTGTATGAAGCGCATTCCACCTTGCCTCCTTTCGTCTAAGACTAGTTCTGGGCTGGTAGTCATATTTTGCACCCACGAATTCCCCCATCTTTCTAGCCAACCTACGTCCGATCTTTGCAAGCGCGCGACAAAGTGACATTCACCAATCGCAGCGCGCGCGGCCTGCTTTTGATATCACTCGCCCTCTGCGTCTCTTGCACTTGGCGCACTGCGGCTGCGTCGCGCCGCTTCTAGTTTTCGGCTGTCTTTCGGTCTAACTCTCTCGTTTCCTGATGCTATTTCGCCGCTTCATAGCAGGATCACTCGCCATCTGGCGCACTCTTCAATCTGCATTGTCTATGATTCTCTCTATGTTCAGTAATCGTTATTATATGCGTAAGAGAGGAGAGAATGAGAGAAGTCAGGGTTGGGGTGCTTCGTTTTGTGAAATACGAAGCTCCTGATCCCGAGCGACTAAACTAACTCTGCGTTCGCGATTAATCGTATTATTTGTCGCCAGGGTGTGCTCGTTGGTGTACACCCTGTGATTACATGATGCACCCTCTTATACTTCTTGTTTTTGCTTGTAGATATTATCGATTGAACGATTCTTTATGAAATATAAGCTCCTGGTTATCACCTATTAACTGTCCTATTTTGGTGCAAAATGCATATGGGGGTAGACGCCCTGTTTGAATCGGTGCACTCGTCGCCCAATCGTGTTTTGCCTTGTAGATTGTATTGATCGAACACGCCCGCTTCTCGCCTATCCCAGATACGCCTCCCTCCCCCACTGACATGCGTATGTCAATCTTAACGAATAGCGAACATGATCTAATTTCAGTCATTAGAGAGACTACCTTCTATTTTTATCCTAGTTCTTCTCCTGTTAATATCTATTTTGATCTATCACTGCTCGTACTATTTATTTATTCTTTCGCATATTATTCTGTGTTAATTCGTTAATCCGTCAATTTGATAAATTAATTAAGCGCGACTATTTGCTAATTATTCAATTAATTATTTATAGGTTTTAGATTATCCGTGCCCGAATGCACGAAACTTCCGGAACCTTTCCTATTGAAACCTCCCAACGAGGGAAGGCTCCTATAGGAAGGTTTCGGAGTTTCCTGGATCCGGGTACTGGTTAAGCGCTTAAATTGCGATAGCTCACTTAAGTCTACTAGTTCGATTTAAATAAATCATATGACTTTTAAAAACTACTACGCTTAACCTCATGTCTGGTAAACCGGAAATCATTTTGCTAATCTTTAAATTCGATTATTTGACTGTTCTTTATTTACTCATGGATTCTTGCACTTTTATGCAGCATTCTACGGGTTTCTTTTATTTATTTTAAAAAGTCGAACGGAAATTGGAATTTCGCGCTTTATAAAGATTATTTCATCTGATGATCGCATAAGTTGAGCGCTGCATTAGATTTATTATTTCCTTTATCTTACGCCTCATATATCCATTTTATCTGGTCTAATCCTCGGGATAAACTCATTGTTAGGTGAAGTTCAGAGCCCTTAAAGTGTTCCGATTTTTTAAACTACATGCACATACAAACATAATGATTCTTAGATCAGACATCTCGAGGTCCTTTCTAGAAACTTTAAAATCCCGCAAACTTGCTATTTTTACGTTTTGCAATTATCTTCTGAAATTTCTAACTTCGTTTTAATCGAGATAATTGTTTTGTTGAGAAAAAATAACGTGCACTTTTATGGAGAAAAACTATTTATTTCTGCAACCTTCAAATTCGTAGTTATTTTTGTTTCTGACGTTTTCGAAATCATAGGACTTCACATGCAATCCAAAATCAACTCCCATGCAGTACTAAAGCATAGCTCTGAAAAGCGGATTAGATATCCTTGGCAGTCCTCAAAATTGGCTCTATTTTATGACATTCTCACTGTATGAATTCGGAATTTTCATTATCTCATTAGTCTTTGTATAGTTTCTAAGATTATCTCCGAAAATTAAAAAGAAATCGTAATTTCATGAGTTGTTGAACATTTCTTCCAAGTAATTCTATAAAATGCTAATACAATTTTTATCCCATGATAAGATTTAGAAACCAGAAAATCGAACTGATGTTTTCCCTAATATGAAATAATTCCAAGAATTCACTACTTTCTCACGCTAAGATTTTGCAGAAATTTCCTTATAAGGCGAAAATTTCACAAATACCTGTAGAAGTGCACTTATTTTCGAAACTACATTCTTTCGAACGTTATAATTTTTGCGCATTCATATCTTGAACATAAAAATTGTAGACGCATGTTATTTATGTAAAATAGGTCGCGCTTCGCCTAGACTTCAACTGACTTTTAAAGTTTACAAACAAAATTTCAAGAATACAAAATTTATTAGACTTTTAGGATCAAAAATGTTAGGCTTACTCTGCAAAAATTTCATGAAGAAAAGCATTATCTTTTGATTTTCAATTTTTATACTCGAAAATTAGAGCTATTCTCCGTGATTAGTTTTAAATTCCACGAACATTTTTGTTCAACTTTGCAAGTTTCTAAAATACTCAAACTATAAAACCAATTTCGATTTCTCGTTGTAGTTAGAAAAATGGTATTTTTGTTATACGTTCCGTTTGATGACTCGATTTAGTTTTCTCTTTTCACATTTTTCACCATCGCTTTTAGCAATTTTGTGGAAGGCAATTTCTTGACAAACTTCACTTTTTCACATTTGCATGGGGAAATCGATTGTTTTATGCGAAGCAAAAATAGACTCGGCACAAAATGCGCACATTAATGAGGAAATGTCGGCGCTGAAAAATTAGGGATTTAAGAAAATTGAGAACTGGAAAAAGTTAGCTTGAAAGTCATATTATTGAAGTCTGGAGACTTCCATTACAAATTTATAATAACAAAATATATTTCAATAAATAAGGACAACTCTCTTACCAGCCTTGCATTATAGCGATTATTTTAAAAATTACTTTTCTATCTACCTAATCAAAATTCCTATCTTACCTTCATAATGATATCGAGATAAAAGTATTTTCAAATATTGATCCTTGAAATGTAACCTAAAATATTGAAGCTCGATCTTTTCCTATCTCCACATATCTAAAAATGGATAATGTTTAAATATCCTAGGCTAGAAGAGCTATATAACTTTTAAAATAGACATCTTGCAGGGTTTTAGATAAAAGCTCGCATTTTATGAGAAGGCAAAAGTAATAGATTTCGAGAACGCTGCTGAATGGATAAAGATAAAGATAAGCCATAAAACGGCTGCACAAAGCAATATATCGGCGCGAGATAATTTGCCAAAGCGCACGAAGGCAAAAACTATTTTTCATCGGCTTCACGGAGAGTTCACTTATTTTAGTAGCTAAATAATATTGATAGGCGAAAGAAATATCCTTTTTACAAATTTAGTTCAAATTTAGATATCACGTGTTTATAAAAAAAAAATCACTCGATATTTACGAGTATTTTACTTTTTAATTGAATGAACCGAAAATTGTGACTTACCAAAATAGGCAATAGATGAGCTGAGTGAACTATCCAAAAGAATTGTTTCATTCCATATTGAAGAATAGCCAAGAAAACCCGTTTGTAATAAGTCACTTTATTCCTGGGATCAACTCGTCGAGCATTATTTATGCATGTAAAAACTCGCGCAAGCAGATATTTCAACAACTTTGTAAAAGTACGCATAGAAATTAGATGTTTTTCTAGCCGCTAAAATTAGAGAATTTTAGTAGGCGTCAGTGCAAAATAGGATTATAGTGAAGGAAGGGTTAATGAAGCGTGTGTGATAAACGCTGGAAAATTATCTGTTGCATAAGTTGTGATTTAGTTTTCTTTTTATAACCCTAGCCATCTAGTTCATCTGAAAATCATAATTTGATTTGAAAAATCATATAACTTAGATTAAATTCATATTTGACAAATTTGACAAACCCAAATAAAAACTAAACTACACTTCATTCTCTTTACTTGTTATATCTTAAAACTTGCATTCGATCCATAACTTTTATACTATTCAAGTTTAATCTTCTTTTTCATCTACCGTTATTTATTATATCCGCTTAGCTCCCTTCGAACGTCTGTTCTAAAGTCTAGATTTCAGGAAACCGATTGCGCTTTTTCGCCGCTAATCTAATCGCCTTATCCCTTTATCCGCTGATATATCAACCGCTTATCTCTTTGGTGCCCGGATATGTGGACGTAAATCTCGCGCAAAACAATGGTGCTCGAAGCCGTGCCCTGCGTATTTCGTTCAAACCAGGTAAAAAGGGATTTATCACCCATTTATCCGCTTTAAATAATGGATATACGAAACTCTTCAATGGTTTCAATTTGTGGTTTCTTATCTTTGAAAATCATGTGAGATTTTCATCATAAGGTTTTAGAATTAATTTTTGAGTTTTATTCTAACTAAGAGTCTAGCTAGCCTTATTGATTAAATCTGTACTGAATTTCTAAGTATAAACTCAGAAATTTCCAAATCTAGGCTGCGTTTATCATTTTTTTTTAAATTGAACCAAGCCCATTCCATAAAAATCTATCGAAATTGCTAGCTTGGCTATTTTATTTAAAAAGGAATTTTCAGGAGGGCAACGAGACATGTTTCGGCTATTTAATTCGGAGCTCGGATGAGACCGCGTCGACCTCTTCATCAGGTCCGCGAACCACTCCCGTGTCCATGCCTGCTGTCGTCTCCACCTCTCCATCCTCGTCCAGTTCCAACCCAGGACCAAACAGCTCATCCTCCAACCCAACCGCAACAAGTCGATCCATCACACCATCGAGTGCATCAACTGCACCATTGCTCATGCAAGGGTTCCACCCAAATGGAACACCGATAGTCGTGAATCCGGTTAACGGGGAACACCCGCCAAAGGTAAGAGTAAAATATTACTCTTTTAAAACATTGGAACAACTCGACCTAATCCTATACGAATGAAATGCAATGTAAAAAAAAAAAAAACGATGGGGTACATTCTCCTGAAGCACAAGTCGTAAAAATAGTTTATGTTACTTATTGTAAGGCTAAAAGATTGTCCACATAAACGAGAAAAAAAACTATTCCATAATCATTGGATATAAGAACTGTTTCGAAACCTATCAAATTAATTTCATCATCTCCAGATCCTCGTGCCTGCGAACATCCAAGTGCGTCTGCAGTCGACTACCTCGGGTCCTTCGATATCCTCCGATTCCTCGACCTCTTCTGCTTCGAGCTCCTGGCCTCTGCCGCCCAACACGAAGGTCATCCCGATCACGAGCGGTGGCAGTTCGTTCATCCCGCCCAATGCTCACAACACCATGTCCTCGCCTTGTCCTTCGCAGGTCGGGGATTTTTTCTTTCTTTCAATTTACCAATTTTTAGGCTTCAACCTAAACGAATTCTTTGTTAATTGAGAAATGTCGAAGAGGAGACTATTGTCCCTAATGTTTCTTATGAGCATGATATATTTTGAATCATATGCCATGAAATGGCAAAGTCTGATAGAAACACTAAAATTTGAAAAATATCTTCTATCTTCAGAATGAAACTTTCCTTGAAGAAAATCTAAAAAAAAAAAAAAAAACAAAATTAGAAGTTGATCCTAAAAATTTCAGCCCCGGAGCATTTCGGTGTGCTCAGCGTCGCCGCTCACCGACACCTCGCCTATGTCGCCCAATCTGATCGCCTACCCGTACTCCTCCTCGTCCGCTCATCACTCGCAAATTCCCGGCAACTCTCGGGGAGTCCGATCTCAACCCGCCGCAGCGTCCGGACCTGCTCAAGGAAACGGCAACAACACCGACTCGTCCACCACACCAGACTCGGGAATCCAATCAGTTCCGACC
The DNA here is from genome assembly GCA_964036155.1 of Diploscapter coronatus. Classification (NCBI taxonomy): domain Eukaryota; kingdom Metazoa; phylum Nematoda; class Chromadorea; order Rhabditida; family Rhabditidae; genus Diploscapter; species Diploscapter coronatus. Next base: position 47,479,267 of record OZ038422.1, on the reverse strand, counting down.
TCACCGCCAGACAGTCAGCAATTGAGTCCACCGACGGTAAGAGTAGAATAAAAATTGAAAATTAGGCTCAAAAACTTTGAAATCACTTTATTAATTAGTGCCCTATGGTTGAAAGTTAAAATATTTTGAAAGAAATTTTAAAGTTTAGGTTTTAAAATCTTGAAAACAAAAGTTTTTTTTTGTACAATTTCTCTTCTATTGCTATTCAAAAACCACAAATATTAGTGGAATTCTGGAAATCAAAATTAATTTCATCAAAACGATATTCAGCAGCAGCGCTTGTATCTGTTGCTAATTAGAAGATTTGATTATTTACCCCGACTCTTTTATCAAATATCACATGCATGTAGTCGGTCTACAATAGTGGGTGAACTCATTACGCATTCAATATTTCAGCATTTGCACACCTCAAAACATACGGCTGCTATTTTCTCTAGCGATAAATCGTCTAGCTAGGTTTCAAAATGCTTCTTTAGCTATCCACCCTTTCTCTATTTTAAGAACGCTCAAGTCAAATAACACTAAATTTTCCGATTCACTGTTTCTAATATTTTAGATAAGGGTGAAGACTAGTATTTCCAATTCCAATATTAGAATTTGAGTACTTTCCTTTCAACACTTAGAGAAAGTATTCAAAAATTGTCCCAGCCAATTTAAAACTATTCTTAGCCGTATTCCCATTCAGATATCTGTGCTGACTATCAAATAATTGTCTTGTCGTCGCCAATTCACCACGATCTTTTTCTAATCGTAAATCTTGCGCGCGCTTGGAATGTTTCCCCGAATCTCTTCAAAAATGCGGTTATCTCGTCAATTTTGCGAATCTCCCTTCACTCGAATGCGTCCTTTTCACTTCTATTTCAAACAAAATCTATGTCTTTCTTTTCTATGTTGGTGTATATTCGGATAGGACTTTTTTATCAGTATGTTGTCTTTTATCTGATAAGAGAATTCGCTATGATCGGATTTTCCCATCCTCTTAAATATCCCCCGCTTCATATGAAATCATTTCATTCATTCATTATCGTTATTCGATGATCTTCGCTGATAAAAATAGCATTAATCTTGTGAGAAGATGCTTCGTTTTTGTCGGAACTTTGAGAATTCTACTCTCGAGAATTTTTCGCAGAGATCGGATAAAATCTACGAACACTGAGTTTGGCGTTCAAAAAGACTTCTGTGAAATTCCACAACCCTATCTTCAGAAACTTTTAACTTTCAAATGTAACTGTATGGTATCGACAAATATCGACTATCATTTTTATTAACTTTTAAAAGCATCTTTTAAATTGAAACATCAAATCGATTCAAATATAGCTAGGCGTAAATTTTCTTTTAAAAAATCACAAAATTCAGATGGAACCTTGCGATTCGGTCTGCGAGGTTGACACCTACGATCGAGTCGATTATGATGACATGCCTCGATTGTTCCCTGCTGACCAGGAAGATGAGGAAGACACAACGCCTTCGTCGTCGAGGTAAAACTTGTGATTATTACAGTATAGCGGGGATGGTCAATCACTATTCTTTGATTTCATAATAATGACTCAAAATTTGGAACGTACAAAAACATTAGGTACTTCATGATTATTATGATTCTAGCGAGCTCCTCACACCTACCAGTGATCAGCAAAAGTTTAGTCTTGTGATTTAAATCATTGAATCATATGCAAACTCATCTTCATCGAAATTCTCTAAAAGTGATGTTTTAATGTTTAGCCTCCCACCCGCTCTCCGGGAAGACGGTCTATCCCATGGCTCCGAGTGCGAGACGACTCCCGCCCCAACAATTTCGATTACAAGAGCTATGGACTCGGATGAAATCGTCGATAAGCTGATTGAACTTGCTCCGGATAAAATCTCCCTGATCGCAAATCTGATCAAGAAGAAGACCACTCAACAAAGAAAACGGAAGTCCAATTCGAATTTGACGAATACAAGCACTGAAGCGCCTGTTTTGGTAAGAACTAATTTAGGGATTTATTGAAGGTTTATTATTATTATTATGCTCAAACACTTCATCTAAAATACTTAGCTTATTTAGCTCGTGCCACTAAATTTCTAAAATATATTTTCAGGAACCAGTGACAAAGAGAAAACGTCGAGAATCTGCTGCAAAGATCGAGCTTAAGTCTGAGCCTCAAGTGATTGAACCTACACCCGAACTAGTCAAGAATGAGAAGAAGCGAGGAAGGAAAAAGAAGCAATCAGAGCCGACTCTGGACAATATTCTAAGCATGCCCAAGTTGGACCGACCTGAGGATGAAGTGCCTACTGAAGCTGAAGACGTTGATGCTGAATACGATATCAAGGCATATCGAAAAGCTATGAAGAAGATGCTGCAGGATATGGTAAGTTAGTATGAACAATTACTGAGGGTGGAATTAACTATTGCGAACCTTTCCATAACTTGATATCTTTTGAAACATTCATAAAAATTGCAAAGACCAATAATAATGTCATTGTTTAAAAAGCGTCAAAATTGAGCCAATCATCATTCGTTATGATTTGGTATCACGTGAAGTCTAATTATAAAAATTTCAGCTCATCAAAAACGTCGAACGCATCACATCAGACATTGGAGAGTTGCATATCTGCAGAGACAGGCATGACAAGAAATTGCAGAAGGATAAGATCAAGATGTGGAATATCGATTGGATTCAGGTATTACTATCCTTATTATATTGTATCAAAAGTTGATCATCATTAAGTTAGTCATAAAATGAAAAATTTGGCAACATTTCATTATTCTTGATTAAGATTAATTACTTCCACTGATTTAACGAATTTCATCTTTAGGTTAAACTTCGATCCAAGAAGCGAGAGGAGCAGCGCAAGAAGCTGCTGACAATTGAAGCAGAAAAGGACAAGGAAAAATCGAAACGAGTCGCCAGAGTCGTCGACGCTGGACAGAAATTGACTGGAAAACTGACGCCGATCACGTTGAAGTTGAAGAAAACGCCAGAGAATGAAGCTGAAATCAAGAGGAGGTCTGTATTGAGATTTATTCGAAAACAAAATACCATGGAACAATGATTTGTCGAGAAAAACTGAGCACTTTGCTGAAATTCCCTGAAGCTTAGTAGTGACATTATAAAATCTTCTCGTTCTATTGAGAAGCTATAAAAGTCTAAAAGGAAATTTTTTTAGAAAGACTTCACCAATCACTTCCCGGAAGCGAGGCTCCAGTGAGAGTCGTCTTCGCAGCGAGGCTACAAGTTCTTGCGAGAAGAAGCCTCCTGAGACTCGAGACGGTGAAGTTCAAACCTCCTTTTCCGACGGCCGTATTCCACATTGGGAGGCTCCCTTACTCCGCTGCGGATGTACTCGGGGAGCTTGTACTTCGGATGCAGAGTGCATAAACCGAGCTCTGTGCGTGCAGTGCTCGAGCTCTTGTGACGCTCCACTGTGTGCCAACAAGAAGTTCTGGAAACGCGACGCGACGAAGTACCTGATCGCTTCTGGACCTAAGACTAAGCGAGTGCTCAGAACAAGACAAGCTAGACGGGCTGGAGAGTTCTTGGTGAGAGCATTTTCTAAACCTTTAAAAATTGGGTTTTCAATATAGTTTACAATCGTGTTGAATACAATGTGGGGACAATAGATATTTTCCCTTACTTTATAGGATGATCACTGAAGTTGAAACTTAATGAAAACGTTTATCATGATTCAGAGATCATTGTTTAAACTTTTCAGTGCGAATTCGCTGGTGAAGTGATTTCCTATGATGAGGCAGTCAAGCGGGTTTCTGACTATTCAAGCGACCCCCAAACGCCTTCGCGAATCCTCTGCTTATCCAGCAGATTGTTCATCGATGCTACGACCAGGTCAAATATCGGCAGATACGTTCGGCACTCGTGCCGACCCAATTCGAGGATTGAAGTTTGGTAGGGAAATTTACGTATCTTATATTTTAGATCTTATAGCAAATCTATTTTTTTGACCGTATTGCTATGATTTAGACCCTAAAATGCGTGTTAATTTTCTTATAATATAGTGACTTTTTGACGATTATAAATTTTGTTTGAAAAACCAACCTATTGCTATCAAGCATAGATCTTAAAGATAACCAGATTTCTTGAATATTACTTTTTAATTCCAGGACGGTCGGTGGTCGTCTTCGAGCGGGAATCTTCTCGTTATTCGAGATCGCTTCTGGAGCGGAGATCACGATCGACATGGATCGACTTCTTCCCGTTGAAAGGGAATGCCACTGCGATGCTTCCAACTGCAAGAAGACTTTGAGGGTCTCTAGGAATGCGGTAAATTTTATGAAATCAATTTTTAACCTGAAATGGTATTATATTCGAAGAAGATAAGAAGGAAATTTAGAGTTTTCCCCTGATAAAAATCCCTGAAACTTATGAAATTTTACAATTTTCAGGTTCTGGCCAACTCCTCCGAACTAAGCCTCTCCGAGGAGAAATCTATCAAGGACGGGCGAGTATTTTTGCTGAGAAATCGAAGAAAAACTATCGAAAGAGCGATGAAGCATGGAATTCCTCAAGAATTCATCGACAACTTCGGCGCGAAATCGTGTTCTCCAGCTGCTTTAAGGCAGATTGTCATTGGATTATTATACAGGTACTTTTCTTAAAAGTATTCATATTTGACAAGAAAACAACATAACAGTTTACTTAAATAATAGCTGTTAATTATTCTGAAACAAGAAACAGCATATTTCTAAATTCAGGATGAGAAGAATCGACGGTTCCCTACCCTACGTCACACTCCGAGGCTATACCCGAGTAGAGTCGATTTTGAAGGAAGTGGAACGAAGAAAATTCCTGGAAGGAAACTTCGACATCATCGAGTCTTTCAAGACGCATATCCAAAAGTGGCTGGATGAGGTTGACGACGACGACTTGGACAGGGTTTATACGTGAGTACTAAAGTGCTATATTTTTCCAGTATTGTGAAATAAGATGTATTTTATATAGATTATCACTAATTTCAGAGAAATCCAATCATCGTATTGTAGAAATTTTCAATATAAAATTCTTGAGAAATTATAAAAGCCTATAAAATTTCAGCGCTCTCCGCCAACGCTACTTGGACGACAAATTCGACGATAAGAAGGGCGTTCATCAGAACTCTGCGAGAAAACGAGAGAACCCGAAGAAAGTCCGACCTGAGACTGATCTTAGCTATCTGCTCACGAGCGATTTGGTTGGTAGCTACAACCCGGACGCAGACGCTTGTGTGAATAGCAAGGGGATGAAAAGGACAACGGATGAGGATGCGGTGAGAACCATTCTTGATGGTTTTTAACATATCATTTTTTAATTGAAGTGAAGTAGAGAGGTCAACCCCGGAGATTAATCTTATAATTCAGTCTTTTTGCCTAAAAAATGAAAACTTAATTTCTATTTTCCAGGTGCGATGTATCTGTGGTTCGCTGGAAGAAGACGGAGAAATGCTGCAGTGCGATTCATGTCATTACTGGCTCCACCTCGAGTGTTTGGATGATGTCGATCAGGATACGGTAATTTTAAATACTGTACTCTTTTAAAATGTTACATTTCAGGACTACAAATGCGCCTTCTGCTCTGGAACAATTTCGCAGCCTTCCTCGGTCGACGTTCCTTTGAAAAAGCCTCCGGAGTACACGCTACCTTCCTGTGTTTACTACAAGGTAAGAATTTGATTAAATTAATTTAGAGGCTATCTTAAACGTTATTGTTTTAAACCCACACGATAACAAAATGCAATTGTAAGTGATTATAATGGAATATTTCTTGTGAACTTATGCAATTTATAAATTTTGCCAAATTCAGGCCCTTGTGAATCGTCGCTCTATCCAAGTCCGTCTGAACGAAACGGTCTATGTCCTGAGAGCTCAAGGAGATGAGCACAAGAAGATCCTGAAGAAGCTGGAAAGTCACGATAAAAAGAAGAAGGACAGTAAAGATGAAGACGAGGTTCCGAAGCAGGAAGACGCCACATATCCACCTGCGTTATACGAGAGAAAGGTTAGAATTGAATTTTATGACCTAAATACAGATACTTTACTGAAGATTATAGTAACATTAGGAACCTTCAAAATTTTGGAGCATATCGTATTCTCAATGAATCTTGCTTTACGACTTTTGATAAACAATTTTCCAGTTGAAGACGACGCATCGTATTATTTTTAGAAAGCGATCAAAACTCATGAATTCACTCTGAAACCTAACTTTCAGGAGCTCCGTATTTTCCGCATCGAGCGTCTGTTTTCCGCTCCGGGAAATCACCGCTTCGTATTCGGATTTTACTACGCCTACCCGCACGAGACGTATTCCAGGGATGTGCGGCAGTTCCATAAGAACGAGGTCTTCTCCACACCTCTCTACGACACTCTTCCTTTGGACTTTGTCGTTGGAAGATGCGTTGTATTGGACTCTCAAACATTCAGCAAAGGACGACCGATAGTGCCGAAATTCAAGGTATTTAAACTTGTGAACGTAAAATAAGTTCGAAAACTATTTGTGGGCATCATTTATTTAATATCTATTACTATTCCTTGTGAATTTAATAACTGCTGAGCAACTAAAAATTGTCAACATTCTTAAGTATTGAATAAAGAATAAGTACTTACTTGAAATTTCACAAAATCAATAATTTCAGGAAAGCGACGTTTATGTATGTGACTATCAGATAGATCGAAGTCAGAAAGTGTTCGAGAAAATCCCAACTCGAGATCACTATCCCATCAACACTCAGCCCTACGTCTTCGAGGCATTCCCACAGAGACAGCCGATCGTTCGGGATTTCACGGTATGTTTCAGCGGATATCTAAATAAATGACGATTTTGATTACTTGAAAAATTTATCGGAGTAATACTATAAGCAAAGGTAAATTATTGAGAAACTAGATAAGTTTGACTTGCTTTCAAAAGAAACATAATAATTTTCGAACATCTAAGAAACTTATTCGAACATTTCAGCCTTTCATCGTTCCTGATCGTGCAGTGACCTGTACTCCCAGTCGACTCTCATCTGCGAAGCAAGTTGATCAAGAATCGCCGACTCATAAAGAATTGAAGGATTTGGTAGGCTTTAAAGAGAATCATAAATAATTGAAAGTTAAAGCTATTGGGGGTATTGATAAGATATGCTAACTATAAGATAAAACAAAATAAAATAATTTCAGCGCGCCTCGTACCTATCCTCGATCATATCGAAGAAGTTCCCTCAAAGCACTTCCGTCAAAAATCGGCACGGTCGAAAGCGATTGAACTTCAAATGAGCTAAATGAGCCGGACTTGCTCCGAATATATCAAATCCCGAACCACAATACGGCTATTTGCCCTGTACATTCTTAGCACATTTCCCCTCTACTCATAAACAATAATTAGTTAACTAGAGTCGGTGCTTAACTACTTGAAATAATCTTCGCCTTTACCCATTTTCTTAAACATTTCGTGCATTTTCATGTTTGTATATTTTCAAAAACCCTACAACTTACGATTGAAAAAATAATGACTGTGATTTCTAATCAACTCCGAATTCTGATAATTCTTGATAAGCTGATTTATATTTCGACAGCAAACTTGTCATCTGTTATCGTTGCCTGAAAAATAGAGAAGATGATGAAGATTATTGTCGATGTGTAAAGTTTTAAAAATCAGGATAACAACCTTGAAGTATCATATGGAAACTCAACTCTGTGATTTTACATGCATCAACATCATTTAGTCGTTTGAGAAACTGATATTATCGCTCTCATTTGTGACATTACGTTCTTTAATTTTCACACATAATCTACTCATTTCTCATTCCAGCTTAGTGCGCGTTCAGACTTTGTTCAACTTAGCGCGATCTTTAAGAAATAGTATTTTTTGTGAAGAGAGCACGAAGAGCAGTGAATCTAGGCGCTCTTTCCACTAACAATATTATTTCTCGATGTTCGCTCTAAGACGAACATGGTCTGAACGCGTCCTTAGTTTTCATTGACCAAAATGTTATCTACAATGATTTTTTCTTTGCCTTTTTCGTGCTTTGACGCTTTTCTACTCTCGCCTTCTACTCTAACCTTTCAGTTTTGCATCAATGATACACATTTGACACTTACGGTAGTTTGGAATTGTGAAAATTTCGAACTCGGATTTTATAGAGCCTTTTATACGTAGTGTGCTATATTGCCTCAACATATTGATGATTTCTTTAATATACGCCATTTTCAACTACGACACTTTTATCAGTACGCTTAAAACGAGTACTTTATCGATTGAAATGTCGTATAACGAGAGCTGGGCTCTCATTTTGACGCAATTTTGTTCCAATAAGCCATTTGTGAAACCGTGTTTTGACAATACTTATCAGTTGCCTAATATTTGAAGTCATTTCACTCACCTTTTCTAGTTTACATCGATAGAGGTTTGAAAACCTGCTCAAATGTAACGTTATCGTATAAGCTTATTAAACTTTAACAACAGAGCAGCGTTCCAGACCTGTATTGGCACTATTGTATCTTCGATAAACTCCAATCCATCAAAGACACTTTAAGTTTTCATACCAATCATTTTATTCATTCATTCAAAAATACGGCTATCTGCGCACGTTTTCTCCCGATTTCATATGTACATCTCATTTTCCTTGTTTTAATGGAAATTGTTTGTCAATATTTATCGAGAATCTACTTGATATTTTCTGAAAATACGTGATTTTTTCGTCATTTGAATCGACTAGTTTTAGACTTATCGTTTTCCTTCTTGTTTGTGGATAAATCAAATATTGAACAAATGTTGATCAAAATAAACGCTTACCATAAAAATTCAATCTTAATCCATATACGGAAATGCATAAAATAATATACCTACTTAAGCATGTCATTTATAGTCTAACAAAACCGGATCTGTAGATCCTGCTGTAAAGGAATGTGGGGGATCTTTCATTTATTGCTTGCATAGTCGATATAATTGATTATATTGCAATATATCGATTACTTAGTATCATATATTTGATAGATATAATACATTAAGGAATATATAGACCTGAAAACCGCGTCGCACCCTTGCAAATTGTGGTCCTCGCGTACTCAAGGCGCATCGATTTACGCACTCTCTCCATGTGAGCGATAAGAGCGACCGGTTTCTGGAATTGTTTCCATTTTTCATATCAATTATCTCACACTTCCCTAACCAATTAATTATAGTTATTTCGAAAAATATCATGTTTTCATTTTTGCTATTTATTTCAATGAAATCATCATGTGACAAAACATGAATTTAATCGTGATTATTATGCACATATCATGCGCATAGGAATTTGATTCAATACGCATTTATAGTATTTCAAATATCGATTTTCGTCTAATATTTTCATTATGATTCACGTTACATCCTAAATCTCGTTCAGATCGCTTGTGATTCATTCTAGTTCATGTTAGTGACTCAGATAAAGCCTATTTTCAAGATATTATGGCTACATTTTCCATCCATTATATTTAAAATATATCATATTGAATTATTTATTTATATAGGGTAATAGTAATGGCTGCCTCGGCTCTAGAGGCCGCGGATTGGTACTGGATGGATGCGGAGCGAAACGAGGTCGCTGAGTTGTTGACGAGCGAACCCGACGGCTCGTTCTCGGTCCGAAACGCGTCAACTCAGGGCGATTATACCCTTACTGTCAAGTATGATTATTCTTTTAGTTTTATGTTTCGCGATTCAATAGCAGTTTCCAATATCATATTGATAAAATTGAAATTTACGTTGTTGAGAGATTGTGCTACCTTGAGCATTCCGCATATAAAATTTGTATGTAATCAAGAGTGGGATTCTAATCACAATGTTAAATATTAATCTTCAAAATGACATTAGATTATTTGAAACATATTTTGATATCATTCAGATGTAACGGCCATTTGCGTTTGATCAAGATTCTCGTTCGAGATGGGAAGTGTGGGTTTTCTCAGGACGCTTTGAACCACGACAACATCGTGCAATTGATCGATTATCATAAAGATAATTCCTTAAAGGTATCCGATTGCCTTCAATTCATTTTTAACGTATATTTTCAGAGCTATAATGAACTATTGGATGTTTGCTTGACAAATCCGATTTCGAAAATCGTCCTGGCGAAATATCGAGTTGCCAAACAGCAATGTGACGTCGATAGGGATTTGCCGAATTCGCCCGATGGAAATTTCAACGATAATAACCATTTTGAGGGGGATAGTAAGGAATATTTTATAAATATTGAGAGACTGTTTACCATTTAGTATTGTAAAATTATATCAAAACTGATTTATATTATTGAAACAGAATTTTCTTTTTAGCAGAACGGTCCGTTATAGAATTGCTTTGGACTTTCATTATTCATTGCCAAAAATGTCCGAATCTGATTAATTTTTCAGACTGGAACACTAATTTAGCCCTAGAGAAACTTCTAGTTATTATGACTGAATACCTACGGGCTGCTAGGTTATACGAATTGGCCCATAATGACAAGTCGAGGGCTGAATTGTTTCGGTTTTCCGTTATTAGAAAGGTGAAAAAAATATTTATTCTAAAAAAATCAGCATTTTCAGAAATCCGACCTTCAAAAGAAGATCGAGGTCTTTAGTGATATTTTAAAGAATCAAGCGATCATCGAGGAACCTGACCCTGACATTGAAATCACTGAAGGAATTGATAAAGCCAGAGAGAATGCGAGTCATTTTGAAATATCTTGTCATTTTTTATATTTTTAAAACAAGTGAGTCATTTCCTATGAAAGTTTAAAGGTACTGCTCCAATGCTACGAATTACCTTAGAAACTTAAACTTTCATGGATAATTAGCATTTAGTTATTGCCAAAATATCAATGTTTGTTTTTTTTTTTTTTAAAGTTTGCTTACATTTTTAGTTTAATCTTTCAGATAGTCAAAGAACTCCAAAACCAAACGAATCGAGAAATGGATGAGCGTGCCTCTCAAGTCGGTATGTTAGACGATGTAATGGATGATATTCTAGAGGCTGATTCAAAAGAAGAAGTATATTCTAAAATATTAACTCCTAAAGTTAATATTTTTCAGGTTCAACATAAGAAATTCTTAGACGCTAAAGAGTCCTACATCGCATTTTTGATCAAACAAGGAGTTCCGCGACAAAGAATCAATTCGACTTTGGAAAGCGCCAAGTTGCGGTTCCAGAAAGAACCTCTCTCCGTTACTCAATTACTTTTACCTATTGAAAGAAAGTGGGATCCTGCTAGGTAATGTATTTAAAGTGATATTTTGCACCTCTAAACCTAAAGCAACGAATAGTACAAACTTATCGTATCGTCAAATTATTTGAAGACTTATTCATTTCTTAATCTTTGAATGTTTCACCGAAAAAAAACCTTAAAGATGATACTTTTCTATAAACAATTGATATTTACTTTCTAAAAATATAGCATTTTTTCGGATTAATTTATAAAATTCAGCTACCTAGTAAATGACTACAACAAAGAGTATGCGGTTGAAATTTTGAACGCCACCCGAGAAAAGATGCGGGGCAAATCTCCGGACGGACTCTTCCTCATCAGGCCCTCGGTTACTCATGTAATTCTAAATTTTACTTAAAGTTAAAAAAGAAAACTATTTAAATTTTAGCATGACAAACTTGTCTTATCAGTGTTCTACGATAATAATCACTTGGCGCACTGTTTGATAGAACAGTCGGAAAATGTAGGTTCTAAAATTTTAGAGATACGATTAAATTTGAAAATAAATTACTAAGTACATAGATGCGATATTTCGTCTAATTTATTCAAATATTGAAGCCTGTAAATGAATTCTTTTGATCCTAAATATAAGACCCTAATCTCCTATATTTGAGGGCTGGGGCTTCCAGAACGGAGGCTTGTATTTCGTGACTATCGCCGATTTCGTCCGATATTATTCACAAGTGTCTCTGGAAGAACATTCTAAGCCTATAAAGACTCCCTTAACCATGCCGGCCCTTGCGCCGGAATTGCGAAAATAACACTTATTTGGGGAATGAATTACTCAATTTTGATGTGTATCTTGCAATTTCATATAAGTTTAAAGTTTTAGCCACCCTAACACTTTGAAATTTTGACTATTTTCTCTTAGTCCTTCACTTTATTATCATATTTTAGTTCAAACCTATTTTATCTTTATTTTTTTGCATATCGATCTCATTCCCGTCTTTCACGTCCTTACATTCAGTTACTTACTGGTATCTACTCTTTCTTAGAGCTATTTTTTTTTATCGATTTTGCCTATTTATCGCGATTACTTTGTGAAATCATCGAAAATCAGCCCCCTTTGCTATTTTCAAATATTATGCGCTCTCTTTACAGCTAGTGATGTTGTTTTTAAAAAGATTATCGATTTTTGAGAATAGTTGATTGTGCGGCCGTTTTCGGTGATTTCTTGTTTTTTTTCGATAAAAAATAAAGAACAAAAAATTTAGGCCGGTATTTTTGGGAATGCCGTTTTTCGAGCGAGTCTGGAACCGTACCAAGGATAGGATGAACAAGTGGAAAGGGCAGGAGCGTTTGGAAGAGGAGACTGGGGACGAATCCACGGAGCAGCCCGCGCCACACGACAGAGATTACGGTAGTACAGAGGGGACATCGAGGTATTGTAGGATTTAGTGATTGATCGATTCTTATTTTTTTTTTTAATGTTTCACCTAAAACCTATTTTTTCTGTTTCAAATTTAAAGATTATTCAATTCATTCATTTTCTAATAACGTCAAAGGAGAATTGAATAGAGAAGGTTATCAAAATGTCGTGCCATAACTTTTCAAAAACCCTGCGAAGTGCAGCGCCTTTAATTTGTACAAACTTCAGCTACACCGAGCTAATGTCGGGCAGCGTGCCGTGTCCCTCGTGTAAAGGCACGGGGAAAATCCCGAAGGAGATGGAAGAGACTCTGGTCGCTCTGATTCCGATCAACGACGACCGGCTCAAACCCAAAAGGACTTGGCTCTACGTGCTCGTCGGTATTGGGGTAAGTCGCTGGCTTTGATTTTTGGCAAAATTTATCCTTCAAAATAAATTTTAAGAAAGGTCACTTTGAATGGAAGCTATTTTCCAACAGAATAATCACGTCGTTCTGTATGGAATAAAAATTTCAGGTGTGCGTCCTCCTAGCGACCGCAGCGATTTTCATGTTGGTGCCCCGCGCGGTCGACCTGATCCCCAACCACAAGTCCATCGACAACGTCAATGTCACGCTGAAAGTTAAGGATCCACCCGAGCTCAACTTCCATTTCATGGTTAGAATATTCCTGTTTTTCTTCTCATAATTTTATATTTATTTTTTCATACTTATTAATTGGGAAAAAAACGAAGGGTGTTACTAAAGTGCACGGGAAGTTTGTCGTGAAATAATTCATTTCACTTTCTAATTTTCACACGATTTCTAAACTTCAAGACCAAGTTTACAAGATGATTTATTATGAGCAATTTGTCTAATATTTCTCGACTTGGTTCATTTTTAGCGCCCATATACATAGACTGTTTTCTTATTATTTTCACTCCCTCTTTACTATTCACAGAGCCCAAAGTGATCCAGCTGAATTCGCTCTTTCCCAACCAAAACCTATTCGATAGTAAATTATGCAATCTTCTATAATAGACAAATAAGTTAAAAGATATCCAGTTTTACATCCCGTGCATATCAGTAGGTGTCAAAACGAAAGATGTAATGATATTTATGAAATTGTTCGAAGCCTAGAAATTTGATTCAATTTTCAGAACTACGTGAACATTGCGAACGCCAATTACTACGTCGTGCAGGTTGTCAATACCACGGCTACAGTAATCCCTTTTCTTTCATTTAAATGAACGTTTTGATATTTTTGAATCATCTTCAAATGTTCTTTCTAAAAATTCCATTGAACGATAAAAAACCCTTATTTATCATATATACAAAATACCTTGTATGACTTGATAAAATTGCAGATCATCTCCAAGTTCCAGCCCTGGTCGACGGAAACCATTGGACAGGGAGGAAACAGCTCGATCATCACCGTGTCCCCACTGAGCGACAACGAGGGAAGCAGGCTGTACTTCAACAATTCGGTTCATCTGAGCGGGAATGTCGCGTACGATTTTTATATATTTATTTTGAAAATGTTTGGCTTAATTCAAGATGTAAATCATAATCTGTTTACTCAACAGGCTATAGTTTTTTAAAGGATGCCACTAATTTCTGAAACATTTTCAAATTAACTTAATGAATATTTTTTATATGTGATTTGTTTAAATGGGCGTGCGGTCTAATATCCTAACTTTCAGCCAGTATTGCCAATCAGAGTTCATCCATCTGACCGCCCTCTATGTGAACATGCAGTTCAACGTCGCGGTGTCGATGGTCTACTTTAATCATAAGGAAACGGTAGATATTAATTATTGATTTTCCATTTTTGAAGTTACTCTGAACCCGAACCTCTTCAAACATTATTTTACATTTCTAAGCTTAAAATGGATATTTTTTAAAACATAATTGGCTTTTGAAGAATTATTTCGAAGTTTTCTATTATGATATATACCCCAGAAGATCCGAATGGAAAATTAAAAAATGATATGACGATAAAATTTGATTTTTTTTTTGTAATTCGCCAAACAATTCTGAATTTATCAACAAAAATTCAGGTCACTTTATCGATGACCCAGCAAGTGTGCTGCGTGCCCTCAGGAAACTGCACTTCTTCTTACTAAACTCAATAAAGAAAATTACGGCATTTCCATTTCCACTTATTCTATCCTTATATTGCCATTTATTTGAAATTACTCAAGTCATTCCTACCGTAATCCTTAAAATTTTAAACTGCGGTATTTTTAGGAATTCTATAAGTTGTCATATTTCATAGATCGACTAGGAGACAGCAAATATTTCTATTCTTCAAATTTTATATTTCCTGTAAAAATTCGAAACCTCTAAACTTTCAACAAAATTTTATCTTTAATTGGGGTTAATGCTAGTCTTTGCCGCTTAAAATGTACTTCTGTATATTGAAACTTTCTTCTAAGTGTGTGCAGAATGTTCATATCAGTCGTAAGAAATGATTCACTATTTTTAGACTTAAATCTTACAGTAACTAGGTATTTTTGGCTATGTTAAAGCACAGGAATTAAAACCGTCCTGTATATCTTAAAAATCACCGAAAATACCGTATCTCAATATTCTTACAGGTTGTGCCACAAGGTAATTATTAATTATTTTATACTCTGCGTCCGTATTTTGCATCCATTTCAAATTTTTAACGATTTTATTTACACTCTGATGAATTTGGTCTCAATAAATAAATTTGAGCACTTATATTCTATGCTTAAAATCTACCGTAATCTCTGATAGAAGCCCCTTTTATAAGATAGGTAATTAGTACAAATAGAAAATCTAAATTTAAAATAAAGAACAGTTAATAAAGTAGTGAGCAAAAACCACAATAGTTTTACTTACTACTTTTATCAATAAGCTTACCATTGCCATTTTTATTAATTAGGTTTAAAATATCAAAACTAGAAGATCAGGGGCTTTATTATTGAAAATAATAGATTATCGTGTATTAACAGCCATTTCTATGGGCATATTAGAGCTCTCCGAGAAATAGTGCTTATCCAAAATAAAGTCGTACGTTCCCTGGATCACGATACGCATCCTAAAATCAATACAAATTGAAAAAAGACACTTGATAGAGCGGAAAAGCCAAGACTAAATTATAGCAAAACTCTTAAAAATTACGTTATATTTATGTAAAACATAACTAATTAGTTAAAATTCGATTGTTATGATACCAAAGTAAGCAAGAGATTAAAATAAACTTACCAAACGCAGATAGCCGCCCAGTAGAAACACAGCACGGATATATTAAAAGGCCAGATCGGGCCGAAGTCCTCTTCTAAGACATCGACTCTAAAATAGAAGATCAGGATCTTGTAAAAATCATTGAATCTTGAAAAGTTTGAGAAAATCCTCTACACAAAGTAGTTATTTTTGCCATGAGCTTATTTTTAATATAAAAAATTAAGACTAACTTGAACATGGTCCCGAATAACGCGTTCGTTAACTCGATACCAACTGACATAACGATGATTGTAGCGAATGCTATCACCATCAGAATACCGATTTCGAACTGAACATTGTATCTTTGATCAAATTAAAGGTTTTGCAAACCTGAACAAAAGCAATTTTAGGCGTGATTAGTCGCGCTTGTTCGGAGAAGATACCATATAGCTAAATATCGATTTTTAAGTCGATAAAGTTGCAGACATTACCATAACTGCTGAAGAAATAATTGCAGCGACACTTAAAGCGATGAGCAATATCACTGGATAACTACCGGTCGAGGCGTGTTTCATTGCTAAATTTGAGCTAATTTATAAAATTTATCTATTGAAAAATGAATTGTCAAGTAATAAAGATAGGAAAATAGAATTAACGACATGCTATCATCGTACATAGTCAGGACATTTTGATACTCATGAAACTCCTTTCGTTAGATTAGTTTGGATAATTCATTAACTGATAAAGTCAAAAACGTTCGGACGTATCAATAGTTTTGAATTTTAAATTCGAAATAAATAATTATCTAAAATAATGAAACCTACAGTGAAACGCGTAGCATCCGGACGTCAGCAGGACAATTTCAATTACAGTCGAAATGATGGCTGCCGTTCGATAGTGCAGAATGTGGAACGTCGGAGGGCCGTAGTAGAACGGGTGATTTACGTCGAATAGTGTCGAACTCTGGGCCATTTCCAAACAAACAAATCCAGATAAGCTTCAATCAGGTAGCAATTTCGAAATCCTTATCGTTATGGATCAACAATCCCAGTTCTGGTACAGGTCCTGCGCTTATTCATTTATTAGAAAAATGTTAACTTATCAAAAATCAACAATTTATGATTTGGGTAGGAAGGATTACGGATAAATTAGGCTAGCGTAGGATATTCTAAAAATTATAGAAAAGATCTTTTTCAAGAAAATTTTGGAAAAACCCTGAACTTTGAGATAAAAAATCGAAATCTTCTTGTTAAGAATGAGAATAACGATCGATCAAAGCTTCCTGAGACTAATTAGATTAGAACTGAAGATTCTGTAGATTTTAGAAGAAGAAAAGATTCAGAAAAATAATAGAAAAACGACGATATTCCCAAAAAAAAAGCCCGAGTTTTGGAAAAGTTCTGAACTTTGAAATGAAAGTCAAAGTTTTTGGCTAAGAATGGGAATGACGATCAATCGAAGCCCCCCTAAAACTGACCCAGTTTGAGAGGGGGGAGAGACGAGAAAACTTCGATATCCACAGCCACAAGCAGCAAAACCAGGGATAAATGAGGGATAATAGGATTTAGGAGAGAGAAAAGAAAGAGGACAGAAGAGTGGAATCGAAATAGACAGGCCAGAACGCTACTCAGACTGACGTGATTGGGAAAAATGAAGTACGGTATTTAGATTTTTTGATGAGTTACTGAATTTTATGTTTCTGAAAATTTGAAACGAAAGTGGAATGGTTGTTTATCTAATCGAGTTGAACTTGGAATATCGCAATATCAGAAAATTTCGTCATTCAAGCAACTTTTAGGTTGCTGAAACCTTTAAATAAACGGAATGCCTTTTTGATTTAACCAGTATGCCCATTCCATAACAATTGGAGTATTTTAAAATTAACTTCTTTTACCATTTTCCCTAGATTTTCAAAACTTTCGAAGATGTTGAGATTCTTTCCTTTCGACATGTTTCCGTTCTGCAGACTAGGAACTTTTCTTCCTTCTCTTCATTTTTTCGCGCAGATCAATTGCACGCAATTTTCACATGAAACCTCGTGAAAATTTTATCAACATTTTCGAGTCAAATGATGTGATTTCGGGATGGGATGTTCACAGATATGAACACACAAGTGTCCGCATTTTGGATTTGTGATTTGGATACCTCATTTCTCATTGATAAGGATTTTCGGGTGTCTAGTCTAGTTTCAAAAGCGTGATTACCTCATTTACTTTTCAAATTTTAAATTATTTTTCAAAATTTGCCTGGCAAAAATAGAAAACATCATGATAATAGTCTTCTTTTGATGCCAAATTAAATGAGAACTCAAATTTTCAACTTTTTCCCCTAAAAAGATCCAGGTTCTCACTCCTGACTTGTGATTTTTTCCCAAAAATTTTCCCACAAAGTTGATTTTCCCCGTCGTGTTGCACTTTACCGAATACAATTGAGGAACTCAAATTTCCCAACTCATTTGGGCCACTTTCCCACGGCGACTAAACCGAAAACATTTGCGAATTATGATGGGATTTGGGAAATCTTTTCAAGTCCCCGGGCCCTGTATCCCATATTTCTAATTCATTCTAGGTCATTATTTATTACAAAAATTTAACGTGACCCTTTACGTCAGAAAAATTTTAAAAAATGACCATAAATTTTCACAATACGACCCTCTTACGCTAAAAAAAACTGTAAAAATTTAGAAAAAAAATTAATTATAATAATTTTCTTGAATATCTAACTCCTTAAAAATTCGATTTTTAAAGAAAAATTGGCACTCCCCAAATGTTCAATGATGAAATGACATTTTTCCGATTTTTTGTTTTTTTCGACCCGCTAATAACTCTCCGGATTCTGCGGTATTTCCACAGCAATTTGCATTTAGGTCATGATTGCCCCTGAGTTTCTAATGCTATGTAAATTATACCCTTTCTGCAGTTTCGAGTAATATTTACGCGTTCTTTTGCAAGAACTTTCATGGTTTTGGGTTTCTTGACGTTTCTGATTATTTTTAAAAAATATCTTTTGCTGAAGTGCACTCGCAACTACAAAATTTTCAGCATTTTCTACTATACTTTCCCTATAGTTACTGTTTGTTTCTCGGGTATCAACAAAAAATCAATTATCGAATTTTCTCAAGTTCCTGAAATTATGGTCCTTTGATTTTTCCGCCGAACGGTTCAAACTCACGTTTCCTTCCATTCGGCCCTGTTGATGATTGACGTGAGTGGGTCCTTTCTCGATGGGGGGAGGGAAGATTTTCCGGGGTTTGCTCGGATTTCCTTCCCCTCTGCCACTTTTCGCCCTCATTTGCTATTCCATAGTTGAGCAGGGGGCGAGGGGAGAAGGGAAGATGAGGAGGAATTCAGAACATTTTAGATTTTTCGAAAATTCTAGGACACTTTTATCCCTTTACAAAACTGATAGCCCTAGAATAAAAACGAAAGTCTCGTGATGAGCTCTTTTCTAATTAAAAATCAAACCCCTTGTTTTGAACCTGAAAATTGTGCTCAGGTTTTTCCTTGTTTAGGCGAAAGCCTCGGGGTAAGAGCCTGAGCACTTCAGGCTTAAGCCGAAGGAAATGATCGCTTCTCGGAATCGAATTTAAGGACGCGGCGGGGTTCCTAGGTTCGTTATTCAGTTGTTGTCCTACTTAGACAAGATCTTAAGAGTAGGTTTTCAGGATAAGTTAATTTAACACAGGTACAAACTTGGATTTGAAATTCCTGTTTTGAAGCTTGGTTTGAAACTCTGAAAATACATTCTTCTTGAAAGCTAATCTTTTGAGGAGGATTCAAAAATTTCGCTTAGCAGCATCTAATTTCTTTGATAATCTGTCGTGGGGAAAACGTTCAAACAATTATATGTCCATTTATTGACCTGTAAATTCTCTATCGGATGTTCAAAAATGTGTGCCAATCAGTGCCGGACTAATTCTGTAAATCTCCAACATTTTTAGATCTGAATCACTCTCAATCCGATCATTATCTTGCAATGAAATGCTCGCGTTTTCATTTGTATCTTCTTTTTCTCTTCCCCTTACATTTTATCTCTCTTTTCTTTTTATCTTTTCTCCTCCCCAATTTCAATGCACTCTCATCATCACGTCATTCATCGTCAGAGTCTCACGCTGGCAAATTTCCGAGTCGGTCTTTCCCCGTTTTTTCTTATCAATTTATTTACTATTTCTCTTTTTCAAGTTTTCTACAAATTTTAATGATTCTTTTACCATTCCCTATCATATTCAATATCTTTTCTTCATTTGATCATTTTTCTCCTTCACTACTTTCTACTATTTCATTTTTCTGCTTCTTTGGATTTTCTCAATTTCTCTCCCTGTATTCTTCTCCGCTCTCATTTTTTAAAATTTCTTTCTTTTTCCATCTCTCATTTTTCTATCGTCATCTTATTTCCTGGCCATTCGCCTTCTCGTCTCCATTGCTGGCTTCGATTTTCACGAAAGGCTGAAACCGAGACGTTGGAAAAAGCGGCAAAATAATACAAAGAAATAAGAGAGTCGAGGAAAGAAATAGGAAAATAACATGACGAAAATGAGAAGGTGAAGGCAGTCAGACAAGAGGAAAAAGCCTGCACGAAGAAAAAGACAACCTCCCATGTTCATTTTGTGCGGCTATCTTGTATTTCTTATTCATTTTCTTGTCGTGTGGCTTATTCGCTTTCATTTGTTTGCTCTGGCCTTCTGAACTTCGTTAAACCTTCGATTTTGCGGAAACTAACTGCGAAAACTTTGTGATGTCAATGAAGTTTCTTCTCTATCTTTCCTTTAGGAGCTTTCTTTCATCACAATGTGTCCACCCATTTTCTGCTTCAGACGTTCAAAATCCTCATTATCATGTCTTCTTCTCCTTCTCCTTTTTCTTCTTCTTCTGTGTGTTTTCTTCTTTCAAATGTCTTCACGCACATCCCGTGTCCTTTCGCTCTAGCCTTTGCCCCTGCGGCATTGCTCATTCGAGGACCAGCCCTCCCTCTGCCTCCCTCTCACGCGCTCACCTCCCCCCTCTTGTGCTCTAACTGCTAACCTCGACACGACAAATGTTTTCATCACCCTTTACCCCTCTTCAGCCTCTTTTCTGACTATTGAAAGTTAGCGCTATTTCGCTGCCACACATCTGACATTTTAGTCAATGTGTTCTCATTCATTCATTCATTCAATTTTTCCACCGCAATTTGTATTCCGTTTCATTCAACTTTTTTTTTTCTTTTTTAAATTTTACTTTCTTCGTAGATATTTTTCCTAAATTTTCGATTTACTTTTCCTTACTCTGTTATATTTTTTCTTAGTTTTATCCGCGAATTTGAGCAAACTTATCTAGCTGTCTTTCAGTTAAAAGTTCTTCATGTTTCGAATACCCTCCAAAGGTGATATGACGATAGTATGCAAATTCAGCAACGCGTATCCGAAATCGGTTACTCGCTTCGATGAACGAACTAGAGTTTTCTTCTCAAAAGGAAAGGATTTAATAAACAAGTGAAATACGGTCAATTTCCCTAACCCAACTCAAAAATGATGATTATTTTCATGCTTTTCGTTTCTCCCGATATTTCTCATTCAATTTGTACTCGGGCTTCATTTAAAACAATATTTCCCTCTCCTTCTGCTCATTTCAAAATTTTCCTTCAATTTACTACCATCTATCTTGTTGAATATTCAATTTGATTAAAAAATTCTTTAACTTCCTAGTAATCTAAACACAATTTAATTTCACTCTATTGTTTTATAGTACATCTTTCTTTGAACTTTATAAAATGTGATTTCGATTCAGCTTTTTCTAATTACTCACTTTTCGTGTTTCGATTTTTCTGACCGTGAAATTACCCACCTGCGTTTTGCTTATATTCATTCAACCTATTATTCATTAAATTCCTTACGTGGCTAAGAATGCGCCTAGAATCTCGTCTAAAATATTTTGCATCCTCATTTCATCTTTTGCCGCTACGAAGTCTACGGCTTTTTCATGGTTCAGTAGCGATTTTCAACTCGATTAACTCACCCAATAGAGAAACCCTAGATGATTTACAGGTCTTTCGGGCAAAAAATTAAATTCTAAGCTTATCCCAGGAACTTCCAGCTTCCTATCTTTCATACCTAGAAAGAGTTTTGTTGTCTTTTTTCTAAATTGCTTACCTTTCTCTGCAGGTGTTACTCTTTTATCTCTAGCTCGAGTAATTTGCTTTCATTCATAATAGTGTTTTGTTATTTTAATGAATTTGTTATTTCTCCTCCAACCTAACATTTTCAATTCTTGATTCATTATTCTCATTCGGAATTGGACTCTGCCGGTTAGTCGAGTACAATTTCAATTTCTTGCTCTTAGCACGAAGATCGCATCAAATTATCTCTATTCAATATTGTTACGAAATTTGACATTCCAAATTCCGATTTGATAAATCCTTCAAAATCCTATCTGTAAAATTTTGGACACGTGAGACTACTTTGCTACAATTCCATAAATTTTGCCGAAACTTGAAATTCGCGTCAAGATTTCAAAAATTGTGATTTATGGCGCTTCCCATATCCAAAATACGAAATGCACACATAGAAAATACCAAACTTTACGTCAAAGCAATCCCGTCATTACTATAATTGGATATTGTGCTTACCTAAATGATTACCATAATTTATGCCATTACTTAACATTTGCAGGGTATGCAAAAGTAAAGAGACTGTCCATTTTGCTGAGGTTGCAAAAAATTACGCGTCCTTATAAAGGTTGGAAATTTACATTCGGCTCACATTTGGGCGAGCTTACCTGAGGTTTAGTTACACTGATTTCCGACTTAAAAATTCTGTATTTTGGTGCGCATATTTCATAATCAAACTAAACAATTTTTGCTGTCTACGTTTCAAAAATGAATTTGGTTAATTTAAAAATCTAAAATGCTGCTTCTAATGGCTGATTTAGGTTTAATTATAGAAAATAATTCTAACTTTCGTTATCACTGAAGATTTTGAATATCTATGTTTCAAATACTAGCAAAACTCGATAATTTTTAAAATTTATAATTTGTACATCTCAGGCGGCTAATTTTACAAAGTCTCTAAAAATTGATTCTGAACCTCTAACTTTATTTCAAAAATTTGAATCTCAATCTTCTAGGCAAAAAGTGAGAGGGCTCTTCAAATTAGCGGTGGGCGGCAATTTACATTGGCTCAAAGTGTGAGGTGGTGGGTTTTTATTATATTCCCATAGGAATTTGTTTCTTCTAATTTGCAACTTTTCTTCTTTCTTCTCTCCTATTTCTTCTATCTCTCACCTCCGTCCTTATTTGTCATTGTTGCGTGAATGTTAGCTCACAGAATAGGTGTTTTTGAGTCTCTTTTTCCTCTAACTTTTCAGCACTATTTCTTGCACTTGTTGAAAATTTCATTTTTTCCACTGAAAACTTTCGAACTTCGCACCCTCATCTGCTTGCAACGTTCCAAATATTCCCGACGGTTTTCTGACCTATGCTTAATCAAACGATTAGGAATTTCCCTTAACATTTGATTATCCAACCTAAAACAGATGGTAAATTTTCGGTTTACTTGATTTTTCTGTATAATTCGCTAATTTCTTTTGAACAGGTGGATTTCCTAATGGTTTGAACTTTTGGGAGAAAGGGCAAACTTTTTCTATTGTTCTTACTGAAAAGTTCAGATTAACTCGCTCATGAAACATTTAGGAGATGAAAGATTACTTGGACTCTTTTTTTCGAAACAAAAATTAATTAGTTCGAAAAATTCGGTAGTCAAATGTAAACCCACTTCTAAGATTTTCTCAATTTTGTCAAATCTCTATAATAAATATAAGAGGGGAAACGCAATAACTTTCTGGTAAGATATCCAAAGATAGAATTCTGAAGTCTATTCTGAACTTTAAAGAAAGCTTACCTTCTGAATTTTTCTAAGCATTCAAAATCTATGTAAATTGCTCTTAGCGGTTCAAAAATTCGAATATAAGTAGCAAAACTCTAGGTTCACCTGAAAGTCACAGTCAGCTGCTTTGAAGAATTTTCATCAATGAAGCATTTTTTCTATCTTTTTGTGTCTAATTTTCCATGCTATTCCTTCCCTTTCCTTCGTCCTTTCTTTCTTCTCACAATCCTATTTCCTTTCTCTAACTCTTTCACTTTGTGTTATGTTTCCTTTTTCAAAAGAACACTTGTGTCTATGCTTTTGCAAGAGTTCTCGTTTATCTTTCTCAATTTCATGTGCTATTTCTCTAATCTTTTCTTCTTATTCTCTTCATTTTACATTTTATTTCGTTATTTTCAGCCTCTTTCCAATTTTCATTCACATGTTTCTCGTGGGGTGCATTCTTTTGCTGCTTCGTCGACTCCCGAAGCTCGAAACAAAGTTCCTGGTTCACGCTGGGAAACATGATTTAGGTTTTGATTGTTATCGTTTATTTTGGAACTTTTAGATTTTTTAATAAGTTTCAGAAAATTTCTTAACTAGTAATTTTACGTAATAGTAGTTTACTATCGTCTCATTTTAAGTCGCCATAATCTGACAAACAGGGTTCTAACGGCCCGACCGAACCCGAAATAAAATTGTTAGAAACGTAAACTTTTGAAAATGTACCGCTTGAGATGCCTAGAAATGGACTTTTATAGTCCTAATTTAGGTTAAAATTTACCGCCAATCCAAAAATTCGTGATTTTGTGTATTATCAAGCTTCGAACCATAACGAGCCGACGAGCCGGACTGAAAGAAATTTCCTAATTTGCGGGCCGGGACGAAATTTTTTGATAAAACTCACGGCCCGGACTGAAATTTAAAAAAAAAAAAAAAAAAAAGTCGAGGGCTAAGCCGAAAATTTTCGACCCGTTTAGAACCCTGCTAACACAATCCACTTAAAAAAAAAACCCCCACTCTGTTCCCCGTGTTTAGACGGTCTATGCTCTCGAAAAAATGTCTTCAAAAAGTCTCCATCGAATTTCGTTTTTATTGTTTCCCTATTATATTGCACAAGCGATTATTCATTCGATTTCTTATTCACCAACATTTCCCTAATTTTTGCGTGCTCTTCATTTGACTTCAAATATGATGTGCATGGCATCAGTTTGCTTTGTGAGCCTATGCTTAATCATTGAGTGATAGATTTTTTCTCTGACTTTAACGCACATAAGCTTTCGTCGTTAATTCGCTTGTTATTCCGCAATCAAAGTGCTTCTTATTTATTTCTTATCTCTGCCTCATCCCATACTTAGGCATATCGCATAAAACTGGCTGAGATCTTCAAAACATCTAATTTTTATACAACCCAGATCGTGTTGCAATGTAATGTGGTCATATCCATATGGCTAATCTATCACTTTTTAATCCCTCATTAACATTTCGCACGTTTCATTTAATCTCATTTAAACTCACTTACTCAGCACTGTTAACGTAACCCGAAGAAGAGTTTCGTTCCACGTGTTAAAGCATAGGTATTTTAATCCAGATTCTATAAGACGCGTTACGTATTAAAATACAAATCTACTTGGAGCATTTATTCATTAATCAAGCTTCATCCGAAAATCGTCTTTATTCACATGTTTTACGTTAATCCGGGAACGATGATCTCGAAGTCCTCCCGATTAATTTGCGCATATCCATAAAATGACCGCAAATGCGTCTGATATGACGACAATCCGCAGAAAAAATGCAATATGAATAAGCCATCAATGTATTTTGATCAAATAGCATGCAAATTAATGCGCACTTACAGATATCCTTTTCCTGATTTATGAAAATGTTCTTCATCGTCATAATTAAAGAAATAGCTTATATCTGGATTACTTGGGTGGACTTCATTTAAGATATGCCGTATAAAACCTGAGTTTTATTACTTATGCCTTGTTTTATGAAGATCGTCTCTGTATTTTAATAAATTCAAATTAAATATCTCCTTATTTCTCCAGACAAAAATTAGCTTAATGTTCGTTACTTTAAACTTTCGAACTTTAGATAATAAGCCAAATTATTAGCCCTTAAAACTTGACATTTAAAGTTCTCTAGTTTCTGCTAATCTCGGATAAAGCTTCATTTTTATTTTTTGAGGTCACAAATCTCTCCAGAAAATGCGAATAAGTTTCCAATTTCTCGATATTTACGCGCGCGCGCGCGAGAGATTTCTGATAAATTCTTTATCCCCAACTACGGTAGATTTTATCACCTCGAGGCAAATTCCGTAGTGCAGTTGGATTCTTCCTTTTTCGACGCCGCCTCTATTCCCGTAGCGAGGATAATCGCTTTAGTTCATTAGCCCTCGCAATCCTTGGTGTGGTGCGAAACGTCAATTTGCGACTTCTCTGCTGCGCGTTTTTTGCGCAATTTGAATAAATTTTTCATCGCATTTGGAATTTTTCAGATTGAATGTTTCATTAGGCGCACTGAAAATTTCATACACACATTTTATCACTTTGATTAGAAATTCAGAAGGTCGCGCATAAAAAAAGTGGGCGGGGTTAGGAGATGTGATTTTGCAGGCGTCATTTCCTTAAATCTCATACTCTTTAGTATGAATTTTGCTTCTAAATGAATTGGCTTCTTTTAAAATCTTACGTTAACCCCAGAATACTCCGAATCTAGTGTTAAAATTGCGTTTTATTTTACGTAACATATATCGAAGTCCTTTAAAAACTAGAAAATGATTTATCATAGTCTAGCCAAAATTTATTCTTTGTGCGTTAGTTTCATTAGGCGTCTTATTTCCAGTTGACTAGTTCGACCTCATGGCCGAGTGGTAAGACGCTCACCTTATTTTTTTTTTTTACAAAAAGCAGCAAGGAACTTCCTCTTTTGATTCATATTTTATTGCGAAACGTTGAAAAAAATCAATGTTCAAGGAATTTTTCACCTAATTAGATACAATTTCTATGCAGCAAGTGTCAATAACATTGAGAATTTTCTCTGTGCGATATTTATGAACAACGACGATTTTAATGAGGCTAGAGTTTAGGATCTCAGGCTCTTTGAAGATTTGAGGAACTAGTAACTTTGATTTATTTGAAATATTTAAATGTATTACAAATTTGCTTTGGTTTTGAGATATTTTGTAAAACCTGGCTAATCTTTGCTAGGTCTTGGAAACCTAAAATTCCAATTTATTTCGGTACTCCAATTACCATCAAAACGTTGTGCAAAGCCCCTGCGCCTGGAACTTCCTTTTACCTCTATATTTGATTTCCTTAGTCTGGTTTGTTTCAAAGCTATCAATTTCCTCTTGACTTGTTATTTCGATAAAACTACATTTCCTTCCCAAAATTCTATTTTTAAATTACCGTACTTAATTTTTGGAGTGTGTTTCAGCCAACTTTCTCTCCGACCTACCTCCGTAATTTCTTTACTCATTATCCGGGCTAGAGAATAATTATGTTCATTCATACATGTGTTATATTTTAACTTTAGTCTTAATGCTACTAGCCGAGAGTAAATATAGCATCATAAATAGACAAGTCTTCTCGAATTTCAAGATCAAATAATGTGTTAATTAATTTCGCGCGGCTTTTAATGAAATCATATTTGGGCTTTTCAATATAATTTTACCCTGAAATTTCTTCATTGACGCAAATAGGGGCGCATTAGTGCAATGTTTGGGACCGGGCTTATCAAATTGGTCCGCAACACACACATCATTTTGCTCTATAAACTATGAAACAATTATTCATTTTCCAGAGTTCAATCGAATTGCTGTCTAGTTTAAAATGAGTATAAAATTGTATATTATTTCATACTTATTAGAGGTATGAGATATTACTATTCAAAAATTAAAATGAGTGTTAAATTTATTCAGGGCTTACAATCCTTTTACTATATTCAATATTCGCGTGAAATATCATTGAATAAGAATAATGCAATGATAAATCTTATTTAGGTCGAGCTCATTATAACATTATCATATTTACAATATTTCCTAGATCATCTATTGTGAACTTCTGGTTACTTGATGAAAATGAAAATGACGCATTTTTCATTTTCATCAAGTAATCGGACGTCTACAATATCTGTTCACTTCAATAATTTTAACCATTTCATAAATTCCTCCTCACATCCCGGCTATGACATGTCCTTTTTCTTTCTTTTCGATTCAATATCCTGTGTCTGGGTCCTTTTTCCCTATTGCAATTTCTGCTTTTCGACTAATTTCATTTTTCCTAGCTTTCTATTTATTTTTAAAACTCTTCTCTTTTCATTCATGTCCTATCCTTGTTCACGCAAATCAACGCTCCATCATTTTATTTTTTATTTCGAAAGAAAAAAGCCGCTGGTTTGAACATTTTTTTTATCATCTCATTAATTTTCGTGATATTTTTAGTTCCCGATTTTTTCATTGAGCGATATTTCGTAATTTATCAAATTGAAATTTGTCATGTCTGGGGTTGGAGGGGAGCTTTTCGATTATTTGTGAACGACTCCCCCCTATTGACTATTGACTGTTTGCGTGACAATTTGTGTGCAAAGTTCACATAATTTCCGTAATTTTACCTTTTTAAAACCCGACAACAGACTTATTTGTCGTTGCCATCATCTGAAACAACGGCATTTGTCATCACCTATCACCGTCGGAATTTTTTGATTAGTAATGTTAACAAATTTTAAACGAGTCTTGTGCTAGAGGTTAAAAATTTTCTAATCCGTCTATTTTGGAAATTCTGCAAACCTGAAGCATTCCTGTAAAAGGACAGATTTTTGGAACGACGATCAAAAATAGAGGTCTAGACACGCCGAAAACTTCGCGCAAATGCCAAACCATTGTTAGGGTTTCTTGAATGAAAAGAGGGGGGAGGTGGACTTTCAATGAACTTTGACTCTTTGGAGAAGAATTCACCTTTTTATCGGATCATTATTGTTAGCTTCAAAATTCCTGCACAACCACTAACACTTCTATTGTTTTTCTTTGCAAACTATTTTATAAAATTTATCCCTTCGATACTTTATACTCTCAAATACCACCGAAGGTATAATATTATTGACTTATCTTTTATGCTTGAATTTTCAAAACGCTCTTTTACACCGACTTTCACTTTACCGCATTTCGTCGTCAGGATTCAGAATCCTCTTTTCACCATCAATTTTCAGATGGACCATCGGAATTCTCGACCTGCTTTGTTACTGCCTACGTTTCGAGTATCTTCGGATACATCGTGTGAAAGGACGGAGCCGTCAACCACTCATAATCATGGACTAACCCTTTCCGCACCGCCTGCTCCTGGAGCTAGCCAAGTATATTTTCGAATTAATTAGGATTCAAGATTTTGCGTATTTAAAAAATATCTAACGATATTGCTTTAATGAAAGTCGTTTTGATAAATTTTATTTAAAAAAAAAAATACCAAATACGCCTCAAAATCTTCTTATTAGAAATGCATTTTTGTTTCAACATTCCGCAAATGAAAGTAGGAATTAATGATGCGATGTTTACAATTTCATGATGACTTGCCTACCAAGCCATGGCAAATCATCCCACTTTTCGCTAATATTTTAATCCATACTTTTTCCCTTTCATCCGGATATCCGTTTGTTTATATCGTTATTATTCGATTAGGTGGGGATAAAGGTAAATTAACGGGACCTTGAGAGGATTTAAGTCGGATAACAGAACCCCGAGTTAATGCGCTTGTTTGTATGCTAAGTCGTCATCAAAACCCCCATTTGTTAAAGTGATAAAACTCTAATCTGATAACAGAATACCAAAGGCTTAGATTCCGCGTTTAATAATCCGGTTAAGGATTTGACAAGGGATCTTGGCCTTAGACTTTTGAGGGGGTCGGGATTTGGTCCTGATGATTTTCAGAAAATTATTTTTGCCATGAGCCTAAAATCATCAAGTTTTATAGGCTAATATCATCGTTTTAGCTATTTTGGAATTGATTTTTGATTTCCCTTTAAATAGACCGTTATTTTACATGATTTTTTAAAGGCGTTTATCTTCTAAATTTCATAAATCTGATCATTTGTTCAAGTTCAGCTGGAAAATATCGGTCAACGCTTTTATGCTTGCCATAATACAAATCTACAGGCATAGAAGATTAGGCTTTCATACGTATCTTGAAGATTAACTCATCAGATTATTACCTCACAAAAGTGATTGTTGAGCGGTCGAAAATATGGACAAATAACAGAAATACGGTAGAAAAACGTGCACGAAACGCGTAAATCGCTGACTAATTGAGGCGATAAAAGTGATCATTTTAAAATATTGTAATCGCTGATAAGATAGCTACAAATGCACGTAAAAGATGAGGATAAATTAATCTTAAAAATGCAAACTTATCCGGAAGATCAAATGATTCACTTTTTTGCAGAAGTTTGACGCATTTCAGGGAGAAGAATATCGCGGATGATTAGGCTTAGAAGCATTTGAAAAGTCACTTTTTCTGCAACCAGAAAACTATCATATGTTTTAGAAATCTTATAGTTCGCTGTATAAAGGCTTAGAATATTAAGTTGTTCCTTGACTCAGTAAAAAACTGCAGTTTTTTGCTAAGGAGTTTTGTCAAAGGTCTTCTGAGTTTAACTGAAGCAAAAATTGCAGTACGTTTCAGAAATTCGAAATTCAGTTTCAGATTTTGAATATTTGATGATTTGATACATGACTTGCACTTTTGTATCCATACAATACCAAAATTTCGTCACCAAAGCTCATCAAAGCATAAACATTCATGTTTTATTGCTTTCTACCAAACATTCCCCTATTCATTCATTAGATTAGTTAGATCACATCTTCATTTCTTCATTATTATCAAGCTTATCTCAATTCTTCACTTTTAATCCCTCATTGTTTGGTCTTCTATTCACACGCACAAAACCTCAGCCTTCACCCCTATTGTGAATCTGGCGGTATAAACGTGTTTAAATCTAGGACGTTCACTAGATTACTGTCGTTTGGATAAATCTGAATTTTTATACTTTAAAAGCTAATAACATTCGAAAATTTAAATTTTATTGTGCTTAAAAATGTTTGTTTCCATAGAATATTGAAAAATAATGAGTTCATCACCATTCCTCTTAAACTCTAAACTATTCACCATTTCATTTTTACTCCTAATTGCAAATGCCGCACGCTTTTCTTTTCTCCCTTCTGCAAGTTGTAAACTTACGGCATATTTTTAACTCCGCCCCCATTTTCTCCCGTTTCGTCGATTTTGAATGCGCTTTGCGTTCCCCGAGTTGGCATCTCTTATCAAATTTATCAATGGACTGCTTTTTTCCGAGTCTGGCAGGTAAAAGTGCAAGGAAAAGTGAAAGCGACCCCCTCGCTTTGTGCCTTATCAGAGCGATTTCCGTAGATTGATAAATAAGCTCGAAAACTCTCTGCCCTTGTACTTAAGCGTGCAAATTCGAAACCATCTGACATATCCAAAATTCTAGTTTAAAAAAAGAAACTACATAAAAAAAAAATCCCTTTTCCAATGATATTACATAGTCCTCCGAACCCGTCTGATATAATTTTTAAACGCATCCGAATTCTGAGACTTTTTTGCACATCACCTGCCTGGGAATTTTTCTCGTTTCTTTTTCTCTCTTGATTTTCGACGGTTTCTAATTTTGCTTAATATTTTATCTTTTTATCACTTTCACTTTTGTTTTAGATCGCCCGTTCCCAAACTCCTCCCCCGAAAGGTGGCTTTATATGCAAAATGCATAAATCAAACCAATTATGATCTTTCTTGCATGTTTCTGCAAAATCTAACGATCACTTCAATTATTCTGGAGTTTCTTGTCAATTTGATCATTTGAGAGCGTGGCTAATCAGGCTAACGAGCACTTTTTGCAGAACTCTAATAAGGTCACGTCCATATCTAGTGAATCTTTGAAAAACTTCAATTTTCACACAAGATTCTCGCCGCGATGTACCTCTAAATTTATCCTCTCCGAAATATTGCTACGTTAAAATCGTGTGGTTTAAAGCATCAATAACTTGATAAGCTAATATCATAATAACTGATAGCATAGGATTGGGTACAAATATGATCCATTATGCTAATCTTCAGATGTCCTCTTTGTCTTCGAACGACTCTATATCGCAGTGGATGTCTTACCGGTCCGATCGAAGCAGTTCCAGTTCCGACTCAGGGGTTGCGGTTCTCAGTCCTCCGATGTGCACTTCTCTGCTTGGTGAGTCAAGTTTGATTTGAATTCAAATAGTTTAAATATCCTACTTTCACGAAATTGTCGAGAAAAACCACTAGTTTTTCCTGAATGAAATGCCATTTTTCATATTTGTTAAAACATACTTTTTAACTTGAGAACTATTCAATTTCAGGCCACTCAATGTGCTCCGTGCTCGCTCTTTCTCCTCCTGGACTCTCGCCGCTAACGATTCATGATTCCGCGTTTTCAACGCCGACGCCATCGTCTTCATCACACACGCAGAACCGATTTACGTTCGATCATGTGCCGTTCAGAAGGACATCGGATAGTAAGCTAATAGTAATATTGAAAAATTGACAAGTTAATTAAGTACGACAAGTTGTGTTCATTAAATTATAAAATTTTAATGAATTTTTATACCTTCAACTCTTGAAACTAATCAAAAATCAATTTTTCCTAATAAATAAGTTGCAGCTTGCAACAAACTCTCATATTCTTCTGTCTCAAGGATAGAATTGAATCTTCTCATGAGAACTAAAAATCAGCCTATTTTTGAAAATAAGGAAATTTGAAGACTAAAAAATCGCTTTTCGAAACTCCAGGCGCCGTCTCAACCGACGTTTCCGCTCCCACGAGTGCTTTCGACCTACCCCCGAGAAAGAAGAAGGGCAACCAGGAAAAGGAGCTAGTCGAGGTTCTGAAGGGAGTTCGGAAGGAGACGCAGAGTCACGATATTCTGCAAAGAACCACGAGCATCATTCCGCTTACCATTACTCAAACTACTTGTTCGTTAAAGGTTCACTTTTACAGCGATTTTCCTGGGAACCTTTTGATTTTAGGACACTTTGACCGTGCACGTCGAAACCGAAAACCCTATTGAGAAGTTAATGAACTCACAGGTAAAACTTATAATTGTTTTTTTTTTTCGAAATACGAAAATAATTTCAGCTCCTTCTGATGTGTCCCTCGTCATCCGGGCATAATCTTCTATCTTCATCTCTATCCTCACCCCTAGCTTCTCCAGCCTATCTAACCGTATCTCCTACGGATAAATCCCCGCTGTCTCTGTCGTCAGAGCAGATATCGACCTCGACAGACACTGAAGATCCCAGCAAATTGCAGTATTATTGCGCGATTTGCAAGAAGGACTTCAGAAGACCGGATATTTTGTCGAGGTAAAATTGAAACTTTTTTTTAAGCTATGTAGCACTCAGATCAGCGTATTAATATTTTTAAGTGCGCTTATATTAGACATTCGTTGAAACTTATGAATTTTCTCAAAGTGTTAAAATACATCATGGTCTTTTATACTTTGACACTATTTTTCTTGAATAGCTTTCTTCCCAATAAATAGTTTTGAAAGTGATCAACGGGATCTAATTCTCGACAATGGGAGAAGTGTCAAAATATCTGGCTTTACCCTTTTCTCCCATTTATGGGTAGCTCAGGAAACAGATGGAGGAGGGATGGTTTGGTTTCACTATGGGAATTTTAAGGCATCTACGCCGTCACACTGGGGAAAAGCCGTTCGGCTGTGATGCTTGTGGTCGATTCTTCTCTCGATCCGATCACTTGAGAACTCATCGTCGGACTCACACCGACGAGAAGCCGTATCCTTGTTCAATATGCTCTTATGCAGCGGTAAGTTGGTAGAGAATTTTCCCTGTAAATGTTAATAAAGACGTACAGCTCAATTAACATCTAGAAATTATTCTTTATTAGCATACGTTCCTGCAAAACATAGAAAAAAAGCTCTGAGCAAAATTATTTTGAGAAACATTTCAGCGGCGTCGCGACGTCCTCACTCGTCACATGGCGACTCGTCACCAGGCCAAAGCCGGGGCTTCATCGTTCCAAAGACATCGAGATGTGAGACGCTGTTTGAGCGATGGAGACAAATCCGTTTGGATCGCCAAGGGTATAGCACAGAGGAATAGAGATCGCCAGGTAATACCTACATTATTCTGCAACATTGATTTAAAAAAAAAGTAAATGTATTGTCAAACTTCAAAGTAGCAGCTATCTTCTTTTTATTAAGTAGCGGTTGATCCATCTTGACGTTTACTATTTCCAAAATATTTTTCAATTTCATAGGTTCACATATTCATGTTATATTAAATTCATATTTTAGGTGTCTGATTCTTTCGCTCGAGTGAAAGAAGACACTGTAGAGCTTGAAGATGACGTGATAGTTGACGATATCGAGGAAGAAAAGGACAAACCATCGAAGTCAAGCGATGACGCGATTCAAAGTCCAGGTTTATTAGGGAACAGTGAACCCAGAAAGTCGGATAGTTCATCGGACACCATCAGTTAATATTATTACATACATCATTATTTCAAATAATTATATTAATCATGGCATCATTTCAACATTGTTACTATTGAACTCTTATTACGCATTTTTCTATGATCACTTTTGCGTTTGTATTATTTATACTTGTAAATGCACGCTTGTATTAGAAATTAATGAATGTCCTAGCAGAAAGATTTCCAATAAGATAATTTCGCATCAATTAATTTAAATAGCCCCGTGAGCACATTTCCCGATCTCATAACTTATGTGTCTTACGGTTAATTTCGACATTACCATAAGCCACCTCATATATAATTACATACTATCATATATACGTTTATATTCACCATATGTATCCTTATTTATATAATGCGATTGTATTTATAGCTAAATTATTGTTTTATGTGAAAATTCGACCGAACCTATCTTTCACGATTCGACATTGAAAGACTTTCGATTCAAATACTTTCCATATTTACATGATAATAATTCCCCCGATTTTCTTTCACTTGCATGCAAAAGTATTGAGCATAGCTAGATTTGCTTGAATTTATATTTAAGTATTGCAATATTCATATTTTATTATTGCATCTCGTCATTTTTAGAATAATTTTCTTTAGTTTTCCAATTGAGCAACTGTGCACTAGTGTATAATTTATACTATTTCTTGCACACTATACTGAAATATATTTCTGATATCATAAATTATACACTAGTTTTATATATTTTATAATAAATGCACCAGCTATCTCCTAATATTTCACGGATACACTCTAGTCAGCAAGCCCAATGATTCTAGGATTATTACGAATAAGCTCTTGCGAGTCATCCTCTAGTTTGTTTTAATATTATTATTGTTGTCCTAATTGTCTTAATCCTCATTTTTCTTCTACTTTTTACGCGTTATTCTTGCATTCGAACAATTTTCTTTATCTTAACGAGTCGGAAAACTTTATTCTTGCGGATACATATTCATTTTTATAAGGATTTTTGGAACTATAATCAGGATCAGGGAGATCAAATCCAAAAATTCTTCATTAATCATCCTATTTTACTATAATCCCGGTATTAGACAATTATGTTGCATGAGAATTGAAATAATAAATGATTTCGAAACAAAAAATTAAAATAAGCAAAAATCAAAGTTTCTGGTCCTTCACCACACTTCCAATCGCGGTTTTGATCGCCTTTTCAGAATTCGGTATATTTGGATATTCTCCCAATAGTTTGTCCACTGATAGAGCACAATTAGATCTTGAACTTAATAGGTCTTCGGTAGCCTTAAATATAATTATAAAACTGAGGAAAAAGGGAATTTTACCTCCAGAATTTCAAAGTTCTTCTCATTATTGAAGTGATCCTTGTAGATTTTTCCGATTTTTGCAAAACTGATTGGGTTAGGGTTCACAAGGTTCCAAATCCCGGAGTTTCTGGATTCAGAATGCTGTATGTAGAAAATTTTAACCCAATAAATACCTTTTCATCATTAAATCAATGATAACCGGTAAAATATCCGGTAGGACCGTTACAGAGTTGGGTATATCCACTAGCGCATTGAATTTAATGATCTAAAATTCCTATATATTTGAAATAAATTTATTTTTTTACCTTAGCAACCAAATTCCGGTCTTCGCTTTTGTAGTTTATCGGTAGACGTATTCTGCATTGCAGAGTGTTCGGGAATTGTCGTAACAGTCGATCGGTGAATCCTTTCACAACGGAATAGGAGGTACCAGAGTAATTTGAGACGTCATCTTCCTAAAGTTAAGTATATGCTATTAATAATAATAACATATGCTTTGAAATATTATGTCATCTAATAACAGACTTTTTTTTATAATACGATAGTGGCAAGCCCTATTATTTCAGTATTTTTTATGATATAAAATTATTAAAACTATGTTTTGCAAAACAGCACAATTAATTTTTGCTACCAATTATAGTAAAGGATGTCCGTTTACTAAAATCTATTATAAAATATATATATATATCTTTTAAAGATACCTTGTATTCCATTCCTCCAATCTCGTGTTCATAATCGTACTTGTAAATACATCCAGTACCGATGTAGGTGCAATGAATGTGCAACTTTTCACATAAACTAGCCAACAACCAAGGCGCATAGAGGTTATCACGCATATTTTCCTAAATTATACTAGAAACATTTAAACACAATAAATAAATAAATCGAACCTTCAACTTATCCGGACCGCCCTCCAAGTAAGCAATGGAATTTACTCCTAAACTAGTTTATAAGAAGAAAAATATTAAAAAAGAACTGATTTTACCAGGTCCATGAGTTCTGCCAACAGTACAAACGATATGACTGGGTGCATGAGAAGCGATTTCATCGAGAATTTCGGAATCGGGATCGGAACCGGGTTTTTTATGGGCCTAGAAACTTTAGAAAATTTAGTAAGTTTCAAAGTAATAACGATCTTTCAACGATCGAGTTCCAATGATTCATTTTCAGTTATGCTTTATAAATATTATACTTCTATAAAAATTTAGGGCACGTATTCCAGAGCAATATCGTAAGATTAAGTTCCAACAATTCCTAAAATTTTTCGTGACAATTACCTCAACAATGTCAAACTCCCCATTCTTCTCCAATTCTTCTATCAATTGTTGCCCAACCCAGCCTTTAGCACCATAAACCAGGACTTTTGGTTTCAGGTGGTAATCTACCGTGTTACCATTCGATGTACCATTTTTATGGGTCGCTAAATTAGTTTACCCATTTTACAAAATAACTATCTCTTACATTCAATTATTATATCACCATTTGGAATCCATCCTAGCGACCTGATTTTATCCGAATTCAAAGACGCCTCTCTTTCTGATAATGTCACAGAATTATCAAATAATTTCTAAATTAATTATTTTTAAAAAATATTTTTTTCATGCAAATAGTTACATTTTTAACTTGATCAATGGGATACTCTTTGGTTCCACCCAGGTTCCAAACCTCTGCATTTGTGGCGTGCCGAGCGACTAGGAGAATACCCCGAATAGCATCGTTCATATCCAGGAGATTAATGAAACCTGACAATTTGAATAAATAATAAGTAGTATTTTAAGTCAGTTTATTTTATGCTACAGCGATGGGGATCAAGATCATTCAGTGAAAATCACATTGTCATCCATTTGTTTTCGAGACTTATCATTTTCCCTTTCATTCGCGTCACAACCAGTAACTACTAATTATCAAAAGAATATTGACTTAAATTAAAACGCATTTAAAAGTCGAAATTCCTCACCTCTTCCTCCCTCCAATTTCTGTTTATCAACGATATCCCCATTGTGAACGACTCCAGAAGCCAATCTGACAATTCCGATCGGCAATTTGTACGACATCATGTACGAATGTGCCATGGCTTCTGCGCCCATTTCCGCCGCACCGATGAAGTTTTCCGGGAGAAGTATCGAGTTTTCGGATTGAGCAGAGTTACCATATACCTAGGCTAATATATTAGCATAGGTTTAAAAATATAATTGTAAACTGACGTGGAATATATTTTAGAATATTATTGTTTTATTTTCTATTATCATACCATGTCACTGCTAACCACTACGAAACTCTTCAAAGTTTGACAGTCCCTAGCGGCGTCCAAGACTTGAATCATTCCTATAGTTTGATATGCTTTATGAAAATTATTTTTTATTTTAAAAATACCATCAATACAGGTTCGTGCTCCGTAAATAGCATCGTTAGATTTCGTCGAAGGAATAAAGAAAATAATACACTCGACTTTCTTATCCGAGAGTATCTTTTTAACCAGAAAATCATTTCTGATATCTCCAAGGTAGAGGGAAAAATTGGGGTTTGAATATAAGGACGATGGTATCTGAAAGTCTTTATTCAAATCACATTTTAATAAAGAAATATATCACCTTGGTATTCGAAGCTTGAATAGAATCTATCAAATTGACCGAGTTGACTGTTTGATTAGATGTAAGATGATTTGCAAGTTGGATACCAAGTGGATTCAGGCATCCGGTAAGTAGGTAGGAGGAGAATTCTTGGTACATTATCTGAATATTAATAGAAATATTATTAGGATAAGCATTGAAATATGCACGAACTAAATAACAACGCCAATGCTCAATTCATACGATTAAAATCTTTTAAACAGCCATTGAAAATGCATTATTTGTATTGATTTGTATAACCCACGTTTAGAAAAAGGTAATATTGAATAAAGATATTAATTCATGTTAAGATTTTATTTTATAAGACATATATATGCAAAAATATACGAGAAAATCGAACGACAAGAGTAAGATAAGACTATCTATAATCGCATTGGAAAAATCGAATCTTTCTCGAACAAGAAAAATACGAGAGAAAAAGGGTGAAGGTCAAGGAAAGAACTAGATCATATCTTTCCCATTCTTTATTTTCTAGGTCTTCGAATTTCGAGATTTTCTTTCATTTACTTAGCCATAAAATTTGTAGAAAATTCATTAAAAATAAAGAGTGGCTAGATACAAATTTGAATTGGAATGGCATTAAAATTATTGTTATTTTAAAATGATATGACACAATTTTAAACATCTAATGTTATGACGTTTTATCATTATATTCACTAATATCATAATTTTTTCAAGTTTTATTTCCAATCTCTTAAATCCTACTCCCAAAATTCTCGCCTAAAATACATGTGGTAAATTATGACTATAGTCATCGAAAGAAAAAAAATCGAAAATATCACATTAAATCGAGCAGAATAAAGATAAAAAAAATAGAGTAATAGTACTCGATCTTGAGATATCGAGGGAAGAGAAAAATAGAGAAATAGTACAGTGATTAATGAGAGAAAACGAGAAAGATAAAGCTTTACAGCTGACTGACCAGTGCATAGCATTGCGAATCGCTTTCGATCTCGTAGTACATTTTTCCGTCTCTTCAATTCCCGTACTATTCCATTCTTTTCTTTTTCTCGTTAACCCCTAAAAATCCATACTATTTCTCTGCGTTCTATCTTTTTCTCCCTGTGGCATCCTTGATCTCTAGTTTATTTTTATCTCTTGCTCTTGCTATTTCTATCAGTCTTTCTACCTTTAACTTCTACAATTTTTAGCTATAGAAACTATAGTCAGAAAGGAGCGAGGGATCCCCCTAGGCAGATATAATTCGCACTACGAGCGAGAACCCGATGTTGGGAATATTTTACTCCGAAGAGGGACTCGGTGTGCTGAGATTACTTCACTCCGAGGAAATCCCCTAGGAGTTTGGATCTTTATCCCAGGCAATTCGATCCCAGATCAGGCTCTGTTTTCCTGCGACTTTAAATTCCACTAATATACAATTTTCGAAACTCCTATATACACCCTATGACAGTCTTGTTTGTGCAATAGATGCTTTTAAATATTGTATCTGAAATTCATCTTTACACAATTCATCGCTATGAGAAGATATTGTAGTTTCAATTTTAAGATTCATTTTTGATCTTCTAAATCCTTATTTTGATTTATTAGACGGTTAGAAGGACGCTGTAGCGTTAGACAGAGTTATAATCTACAGTCTGATACGTTATCCTCCGATAAGAAGGGATTTTAGATTATTTTTTTGAAAACTTAAAATTTGGACACCATAATTTTTAATCTAGGAAATTGAATTAGAGATATGACTACGTTTTATATTTCTCTACGAAATATGGTATATTTAGAAATCTGTTTTTATCAATAGCTTCGGAGAGCCGGAAGAATTACTTTGGTTATTTAAATCTAAAACTTTTAATAATTAAAACTCATATCATAAATTTATTTAAATAATTCAAAGATTTAGGTTTAGAGAGCATTGCATCGACATTATTAAACAAGTTTCATCTAACATGTCCAAATTTCTCGAAACGCATTTCATAAAATGTGCATATAATTTTCATTTGCAATTATTTGTAATTTTTAAATTTCATAATCAGCATCAGATAGCACTATTAAAGTCATTAACTCCTTGCAAAATGTCCAAACCTCTTAAATATTAAATGTGGGGGAGTAGGCTTTTTATTTCTCATTTTATTCATTGCTTTCCGCTACACTTTGCAGCTGCTCCTAACAATAATCTATCACATCAGTTGATAAATCACTTCTTTCGAAATGCTGATAACACTGATAAGGGGGTTCTCGGAAACCTGATAAAATGATAAAAGTCCCCTTTACATCCGATCTTAGAGATTTACACCTGCTTTCTCTGCAATATTTCTCCTATATTAAATAATAGAAAACGAAAATCCCGCTTAGATATTTTCAAGCCTCATATAAAAATTTGAAAGTAAATATAATCAGAATCTTTACACCTGCTGAAATGAGGATCTGAATGAAATCTCCTTACGTGCTAAAAGGTATCCGTTTGGAAGATGGCTTAGATAATTTGAAGCGCTATTCCAACTAAATACAGGTTATTTAGGAGAATTAGAGAAATTTGAGTTACAACCATTCTCAGTAAAAAACAGATCAACTTATCCATATTATAAGGCCTGCAATTAATTTAAAATAGATTAAAAATTTTCGAATCATTCAGTTTGCTAAATTTCTTGCAATTCTTTTACCACCTTCTAACTCAAAATGATAAAAATTGGACATATTGAGGCTTGATAGATCTTGAAATACGTTACAAAATTTGTTAAGGTTTCAATTAATTCTTTTAAATTATTGACCTGTTCGCTTTTAATATGAAATGTTTCCTTATTATCCCGAAAATTATGTCATATATGCCAAATTTTCTAGCAATTCTCATTCGCTTTAACATTTGTTGAATTTCCCTCACTTTCATTTTTCATTCACAAATATTCCAGTCAATTTTATTTATCTATCCTTCAACACGTGAAAAATAGTTCTACTATTCTCTATTTATCGCAAAATTAAAATATACCAGACTGTTTTGCTCGTCTATCTTCCAGCACAGGGGAAAATATTTTCCGGCCACTTTTCCTCGGTTTAATTCCCTCGAAATGTGCGGCCTTGTGGCTCATTTTTCATCATTTCCCTTCTATTTTCCAAAAATGGTCGAAAAATTAGAGATCATTGAATCTCGAGAGGGTTCGGAGATATAAAACATCAAACCCAGAGCGATTTTGGCAGAAAGGGAAAATATCGCTGAAAAACGATAGAAAATAGAGAAAAACAGCGTTGTTTCATGTTATTTGTTATGTGCCTTACTATTTCTCTAGTTTATTTTTCTATTCCGCTTTAATTTCCTGCTATTTCTCCACTTTATGCATCTTTCCGTCTCCCTCTCTCTACTCTCCGCTCTCTGCATTTGGTTTGGACGTCGTTTAGCCACCCACACCCCTCCCTCGGCGTGCCGGAGCCGATCGATGTTTCGCCGTTGAATTGCAAATTTGTACGCCAGCCGTTTTTCTGGCTCTATGCTTAACTGTGGCTCCATAAAAATCCATGAGTTGCCATAGCCCAGGAATATTTCTTCCTCTATGTTTCAACACGCATCTAGGGATTTCTTATTCGGAAAGTGTTTAGCTTTATCCGGAGATATCCCAGGACTTTTTCCTGGGCTACTTTTCAACGGAGCAAAGGAGACATAGCGAGCAGAAGATCCCAGCCGTTTGTGGTCTTCTATGCCAAAACATGAGGGGAGCGTTATTTTCTGCGCGTATAATTTCCGATATTTGAAGGCCGGGGCAGTTTCATGGGCCCTCGGAGCTTTTCCTATTCCCTCCTTCCCTTCCTCCCAGCCCTCCCTCACATTTCGAGCGCACTCTTCTCGTTCTTCAACACAATGCCACCATGCGCACTTACATCATGCCAACTTTCTCGAACTCTCTCAAAACTTGGTTATATTTTGCCTCAGATTTTTTTCAGACTTGTTCTCTAATTAAATATTTTTAATCTAAATAATGCATATTTTAAATAACATATCGCCTTTAATATAGTTTATCGCATTTTTCATTTATGATGATGCGTTAGCTGGTAAAGCGAGACAGTCATAAGCGCAAACAGACAGTTTTTTCTTTTCGGAATAAAATTGGTGGGTGTGATCAGGGCGAAGTCAGAGACTATGTACATATGGTAATTTTTTCTGACATCCGGATGGTTTTTCGGGTCCTGTAATCCAGAGTCCATCGAGTCGGGTCGGTATGGGGCCCATTCGACGCAGCATTTGATGCTCTACAACTTTGTAGTTGGACATTTTTCACAACATTCCATAATTTCCGATATTACGCTTTTTTGTTGTAAAAATAAGAGATACCAACGCACTAATTTTGTCCCGAAAAGTCAAATCTCATCCGACTGCGCACCAGAGAACGCGTATTGCATCTTGACTTGCTGAAACCTTTATCTCTAAAACGTTTCAGTAAATTTTCATAGATTAATGCACTTCATTTCGTTAAATTTATACTTGGCCTATTACATTCATTCCTAAATTTTCTAGTTTTTTCATTCTCTAAAACCTCATTATACTTCCCCTATCTGCTACAATTTTCCATAACTCATCGCTTCCGTCAATGCTCTCCACTTGCCTTCCATCGTCAGTATCTCATGACGATGCACAATTATCTCGTATATCAGCCTGTTATTCGAAGTCTTTCATGCCTATCCTTCACCACGTGCTTAGATATTCCTGAAATGAATCGCATTTTTACTGTGCCGTATCATAATCATGTTTCCTTACTTATGCCTTGTTAAGGATGATTGGTAAAAAAATTATATTTAGTGAAAATCTTTGATCATATCATATGGTTATTTTGACAAGAAGCTAAATTTCTGCCTATTATGACATATGAGGAGGCAGATACTGCACACACCTTACAGTTCGCTTTCGCACGAGCCACGCCTCTCCTTCCCCTCACTATTTCCTTCTCTCTCTCATTCGTCATCTCTTCCGTCTCTTCAGGGCGCATTCTATTTCGAGGAGGTTGAACCTAGAAGGGGAGAGTTGCAAAATTTATGCAGTATCTACCTCCTCACACTCCATAATGCCACGTGTATTTAACCAGAAAATTAGGTTTCAATTTTACTTCTACAAAAAGTTCCGTTTTAAAATGAATCTGATCCTGATATGGTAACAACTAAACTACAATATCCAAAAATCTATCATAAGATAAAGCATGGAATGCAAAAATAGTATTTTATTTAGCACTACGCATCTGAAAAGTTCAAGCCTGATCTTCATGGTTTGTAGTAAAAGACGCCCGGACTCTCAGGACACTCACTTTTCAAAGTTGAGCGCTCTCTAAAAAGTGGGCGTCTTTTACCATAAGCCTTTGGATTCTCCTTTAAAAATTTTGTGACTCAAATGTACATATTTTAGAATCCGCCCAATAAATTTAACGACTACCTTAAACCGGATGTCCGGAATGTTAGTCTTAAATTTTGTGTACTTTCCAAAATTTGCTTCGTCACGATAGTTCACCTGCAAAATCGGCGGCGGACTTGAGATTAGTTTTTGCAGAAAAATGGTCCAAAACTTGATTAACCTTTCCATTCATCCATTGCGTAGCGCTCGTTTTTCATTCTTCACCAGAAAATGTGAGGCTTAATTTTCATAGGAGCGGATTAAGACAGCCCTAATAAATTCTCGGAACCCAAAAATCTCAGCCCATTCAGGGCAAAACTAATTAAGATTATTTCTCCGCTTTGTTTCAATAGAAAGCTTACCCGTATCTTTGCCAAGATTATGACCGCTTAGGTTTTCATTAGAACACTTAGAATTTCGAAAATCTCTTGATTTTATTGAAACACGAAATTTGCAAGAATCATTCTATTCAAAGACTTTTCACTACTAAATCTATCAAAAATCACGCTTCATTTAAAAAAAAAACTCTCCTTAAATCATTTTCTAACAAGACTTCTTACAATCAACTGATAGCGGATGGAGTTTATTCCTTCATTTTTGCAGCATTACCGCGCATGTTTGTCAAAATTCTCACTTTTTGCCTTTTCATATTGCCCTTTGAGAGCTGATGACGCCGTCTGATAT
The DNA here is from genome assembly GCA_964036155.1 of Diploscapter coronatus. Classification (NCBI taxonomy): domain Eukaryota; kingdom Metazoa; phylum Nematoda; class Chromadorea; order Rhabditida; family Rhabditidae; genus Diploscapter; species Diploscapter coronatus. Next base: position 47,435,255 of record OZ038422.1, on the reverse strand, counting down.
CGGCTTGAAGTCTCGCGATATTGAGCCCGAGATTTAGGTGAATATATCGGGATTAAAACTGGCTGAGGGGGGGCTGGACGAGGGAAAGGGGAGGGCTTGCGGAGGGAGAGGCCAGATTAATTCGTGATTTCTCTAGAGGATCAGCAAGGGCTGTGTATTTTGCTTTCCGAAGATGGATAGAGGCTCGACTCTGTCCTTGTTTCATGGAAATCGAAATTTCGTCGTTTTTTTTTTTTTGAATATTTACAAATTGTATAGATTTTATTCATCTCTGAAAGTGGGAAAGCTATTTCTTTTTCTTTTCTCAATCTAATCAATTATAAAGAATAGACATATTTATAAAAAAAAAAAAGCGTCGAGGATGTTTCATTCACACAATTTGAGCTATTCTATGCATCATTTTACAGAACGATTCCCAGAAACTGAGATTTTTTCGAGTTTCTCTCCGTTTTCTATGCTCTCTTGCCTTTGCTAGCCAATCGCATAACGTAAAATACGAGTCTCCGGTCATGATAGTGTGGTGTAGTGAATAGCGAGTTAGATTTTTATCCTTCCTTGGCTGATAAGCGGAAGATCTCTAGCTGAGAAAGTGCAGAGAAGCTAGAAAAAGTCTCAGTTTCTGGAAGAGTCAAGGCAGTAATTTTTCCTTGTAAATTTTGCCAATGATATGTAAAAATCGCCTCAAATATATTCTATGCGACATCTCACACATTTTCGCTTTTTTTCCCCTCTCGTTTTTCAGTGTTATTCATTAATCTTTCAATTTGCATCAATTTGCCCCGGGTTTTTCAATGGGAATGTTGTTGCGTATTCACGGTTCATATTCTCAAGCCCCGCCCCCTTTCGAATAGCATAGAATGTCACTATGGTGATAGGCATGTAATGTTATCAGTCCTTATCAGCTTCCCCTTATCACTGATAAGGCAGCTTCACATATCCTCTATGAGGGGGTGTGTTATTTATCAGTCTTATCGTTCTGTCAGCGGATTTTGCACTTTATCATCATTATTCCTTATTTTGAATAGCCGCTTTCATCTTAAAATTCTACTTATCCCCTTTTCAGCTCTTTATTTTCAAATGATCCACTTCTTAATAGAGCTATATCAAAAAAAGATTTTATTAAATATCCTGTGTCGTATAAAATCCGACTTAATCTCCATATTCTTCATAATGCGAAAAAGTCATTTCATTCATCCTTATCTGCTGAGCTCTCTGACTTTTTGCTCATATCTAACCACTTTGAATTTTGCTATTCATCCCTACTTCTCTAAATTTCTCACGCTATTTTTCCTTTTATCAGATAATCCCAATGTGTTTTGCCTCAATATCCCTGTTTAATCCCTACGTGGTCGTAACGATTTATCTTCATAATTAAATTTTCCTCTCGATTTTCATGTTTCAACAACATTTTGCAAGTTTTCCGCGCATCTTTTTGCTTTCTCAAAATCATTCGCTATTGCTCATTCTCACTCAGTATTCACAGACAATCTTCACATTTCCACTCTTGGAGAATCTTGTAATTATCTTTTTCGCTATCTTTGAATTCAATTATCCCTCTCACTTGATTTCTCTAATTCTTATTTTTTATCTTCTTCTTTCCACCCTCTCAGTTTCATATTATCTTTATTTTTCTTTTCGATATTCTTTTCTCTGCGCTCTATCCCTTTCCCATTACGACTCCCTCGCTTTAATAGACGACATTCAGAATACCCCATTTTTGCCGCTAACGCCCTCTCCAAGTCAAGGGGCTCATTATACAGGGCTTCCGACCACCTAACATTTTGTATTTTGACTTTTTCCATCCAGCGCCTTCTACCATAATTACGGCTAAATCTGTAATTTTCAACATTTTTGCGTAATTATCGTCTAAAAATATGCCTTGAAAATGTCGTTTTTCAAGTTTGATATTCGAGTTAAAGTCAAATGCAATTATCCTAAGCTTTATCATTTATCAACATTTTGATAATTATATGCTAGAAGACTTCCTCCGACCTATTCACTCCACTATGCGGTTAACGTTATATTTTCTGTGAGGGAAAATTCGCAAAATCGCGTTGGAAATGCACGCAGCGAGGGGAACACGCGATGAGAGAGTCGAAAGAATTAGGAGAAAATGAACCATTGCGAATAGTTAGCGATGGGGCAGATTTACGGTCATTTTTTCTCGTAAAATCGAGCGAACGAAACCCCACCCACTATCGATGCGAAAAGAGTGTTAGTGAAGAAAAAGATTTTTCACTCTTCCGCACTCGGTACTGTATTTTAAACACCAGTCGCATATTACAGTGTATTCTTTATGATATGACAAGAGATAGAATTTCTGTTAATTTTCATAAATGTCATGTTTTATATTTTCTTTCTGTGTTCTATTGAAAGTGAATATTCTTTTTCAGAAGCGTTTTATGATTACCCGAGGCTCTTTTGGGGTAATGAGACTGAGTGTTGAATAACGGGTCGGGAGAATAGTTGTTGAAAAATAGAAAGGGAAAAGAATCAGGAAAAAATTGAGTGAGTCAAAAATTTCATGAGAAATAAAAGGAAAAGAAAAAAAATAGAATGGAAAATTGTGAGGTTCGAATAAGATAACTTTACCCATTTCTGACTCGATAAAAACTAAATTTCCTTATAATGAGAGATACCTATTTTATTAGAAAGTTAGGGAGAAAGAACTTCCCTAACTCTATAATTTTTCCATACTATTTCCGATTTTGTGACATTCAAGTTCAGAATACTTTGATTTTTGAGGAGTCGCTCAAGCGCGAAATCGGCTATGTTTAGAGAAGCTCGAAAATTTTCTGCATTAATGGTTAAGGATAGGCGCTTAAAAATGCCTGGGATATAAGAATTCTATGTAGGCAAAATTTACCTGCTCCACCGCGCTTACTTTACATTTGTATATATCGTTTGCAGAGCCGAATTCATTCATGGATTTATGGACACTTTGCAAAATTGTTGTGTATTTCTGAATGATACATTCATTTCTTCAAGTCTTCAAGTTGAAGAAGTTGCCTATGATTAATTTCATTACTTATGCTTTCTAGTTTTCGAAAATTTATTTCTTAGTTACCATAGTCCTACGCACATGGTAATGTTTCAAAAATATTATGAGACCTTTGTAGTTTTTCATCTTTAATGTTAGAATGCATTTCTTTATTTTGATAATGCACAGACCTAGGGAGGACTTTCGTTGGACTGTCCGTGCGACCTACCCCTATATTTTTCTTTAGAATTTTTACATCTCTAACTTGCCAAAAGCAAAAGTTGTATCATCATGTGATGACGTCATAACTATAGTTTTGCCCTTGCAACCTACCTTCGTATATTTCTTTTGTCTGACGAAAATGTCCCCTAGGACTGATAATGCATAATATTTATACTTTCTATAAATTATTTACGTAAAATTTATTTCATTCCGTATCGGAAGTGTTCATAATTTCAATAAAATTTTTTCAGGGATGTCGTCCTCTCAGCCGACGATGTTGCTCGTGCCGCCGTCGGTGACTTCAGATGCCGAAACGACATCGAAATCATTCTTGGCTCCGCCCACCGCGATGGTTCGACCTCCCTCTTTACAGTTACCCTCCATTCTCGCAACGTCTGCAGAGACCAGACCTCATGGCATGACGAAGGTGTGTAAATTTAAGATTGAAAAATAGCTTTTCAAATTTTTATCCGACACTCAAATCATCTTAATTCTATTCACTGAGGTTTAGCACGAAACATTTTCCAAAAACCCTCAGTTTTTAAATATAGCATTCATGTGAACCGTGTTTATTACGCGAAATTTTATATGCTTAAAAATTTTTCGAAAGAAAGTCGTGGAAGTTAGCCTTCCCAAAGCATCTGATTATGATATCACCCTTATCATTAATTCATCGCGGCTTTTTATCTGATACTCTTGGGTCGGCTGACATTTTCATATATGCGCATATCAATAGAGGATGGGTAGTTTGAAATACTTCTAACTGGGAGTAGGCAATTCATACAACCTCGTTTGTATCAGATCCATTTTACCTTCCCTATCCTTTAACATACAAAAACTATGAACATTAATTTCCAATTCAGTTCTAGTAGGTGAACATTATGAATATGCAAATGCTAAGTTCAGAAAAAGTCATATTTACATTCGAGTATTTTGATAGCTAAAGGGCGTTTGGATGAAAAATTAGGAGATTTATTCAAAAATGTTAAAAATTCAAAAGTTAGTCTAAATAAAAATGCACTTTTCTAGGTCTTCACCGTATGATATCGAACTTATAGTGGCTTGATATAAGTTTATTAAGATCTGAACCCGAAACTTCAAAAACCAAATCATGCTTCATTTTCTTTACTAAGATATTTGCCATGCTAGGTAGGGGATTTCATATACTCCTTTTATATTCTCAGCTACTTTTGAGCTGCCATTTTCGCATTTGCAGTGGCCCATTTTAGGCAGGATTTTGGCTTAAACGAGCGTATTCTGGGGCATGTGGCTTTCGGTTGAGAGAAAGCGTTTTTGCCATTTCCTTTTTGGGGGTCCCTCTTATTTCCATCTCTTTCTCATTTTTTGGCCTTTCTATTTAAAGACACTAAAATCGATCTCATTTTCATGACTTTGATCTCCTTCTAATAAACTGGATAATTTCTCACAGACCTGATCTCTTCTTATTTCGAAGAATTGGATATATTCTTCAGAGCTTTCTCCTTTTTGATCTCTGTCTCGTTTTCTCGGAGCCAATTTATCTTTTCTCTGGATTTTTCCTTATCTTATCCGTCTTTTCGCATTTTTGCCCCGAAAAGAACACATCATAAATGATGCCAAAAATAGAGCGGTTCCGAGACGAGAAAATTCGGCATGAAAACACGAAATCGAAGAGGACTAGAAACGAGGGAACATGCCAAAAATCAAAGAAATCATGGGGAATCTAGGAAATGAGATGAAGTTATGAAATTGATAAAAAGCTCAAACACACAGTCGAATAGCTAATATCTAAAATGGTTTTCAGCTTATCATGCCTAAAATTTGAGACATAAGAAATTCCGTAATTTGTAAAATATCATTTTTTTTATTGATAATATGACGACGAATTCACAGCCAACATTATCTCGAATGGCGTTTAATTTACGTGATCCAAAATATAAAACCTATTAAAATACCCCTAAAATTTCATGTGTCCGATTTAGGGCAAAAAATCATCAAGCTGTTGATTTGATTTCCTAGCGTTTCATTTTGCCCGCGTTCCTCTCGTTTTGCCTTTCTAAACCCCTCATTGCAATTCCAATTTCCCGCTTTTCACCGCGATTCGATTATTCAAGAATTGTAGCAGCTGGTCTTCCTGTCCTATGCTTTACCATAGGACGAGAGATCGGGAAAATAGCAGTTTTGCTATGGGGGATTCGATTATGTTCAGCCCCCGCCACCTTCTTCTCGTTCCTTCTTTCCTTCTTTCCTCTTCGCTTTTTAGGACTGAATATTTTATGCTCAACAACACACTGGATGAAGGAAGATATGGAGAGATTAAGGATAAAAATAAGAGTTTTAAAACTACGCCTAGTTTTATTTCTTTGTTATCACTATTTTACCTTCAAAGTACGTGAACTTTCCAATAGATCTAAAAAAATAGAGTGAAAAATACATATGGTTAGGAAGATATATTTTTCCCTTTTCCATATTTTATTATATTACTCTAAGAAGGCTTAGATATTATTTCAATTGCTTTTTCTCGACATTCCCTTCATGAGTAATGATAGTATCTTTCTACTCGATATCGAGTGATAATCGGGAAGAATAGGGGTTTTTTGGGGGCTCGATAAAAATAGACGCGGAAAACATGGCTTGAAAAAGAGATAAACGTCCAGAAAATAGCACAATGAAAAGACGCAAGCTGCTTCGCTGCACAGCTGTTTCGGTACTCTCTAAATATCCTGACTTACCCTATTATTTTCCGATCTTCTGCTTCTCTAGCCCAAAACCTAGCGCTATTTCCCTAAGTTTTGATCTTATGTTCTCTCATGTTAACCTGATATTTCCCTATTTTTAATTCTTTCGACCTTCTAACCCCATGTGCCCTGGGGCAGCTTCGAAGCGGCTTCATATCTCTTCTCCCGCCCGACTCTGAAATTCCTTCCCATTTTCCTCCCTCTTCCTCCCTCGCCTCTTGCTTCAACCCCAAACTCCCACAAACCCGCTTTCAACCCAGATTTCGTGCCGATTTGTCGACATTTGGCCAGATTTTTGCTGAACCCTCGGATATTTTTTGGCTAAACTCATCAATCTATCGATTTTTGACAACATGTCATTGGTAAGATTTTCATCTGATAGGTGAAATTTATGGCATCGAAAATTTTGATGATATTATTCGTTTCATTAGACAAACGAACCACAGATTATTAAATATAAAATAATGTCTTTTGATAAATACTCTTTGCGACCTGCTTGATTAGGTTTCTGTGATTTCAAACCACATCATGTTTCATGTGATAGGGTTTATTATTTCCCAATTCCACGCCTTTCATCCGCAAAAAATTCTCAATTTCCTTATTTTCATTCCTCAAATCTCGGGATGCTTTTCATTTCCTTGATTTGCCTTATTTGAGGCCGCTTAATTTCCCCTCACATTTACAAAGTAGGGGGCGAAATGTGAATGATGAAAACATCCATTTGAGTCATTCAAAACATTCGAAACACTGGACTTTCTGATCTGAAAAAGTAAATGTTGTAGAGTTTTTCATAGTTCAATAATAAAACCTGATATTTAATGATGAATTGATGTCTTTTCTCTAGTAGGAATGAAAACTTGATAATACCAGCCATTAAAAATATAGAAGTCGTCTCAAAAACGTTTACTTCTTTCGATCCTCTCTAAATTTCTCAATTTCTAATGCCTTTTCATTTTTGTTGGTCAAGTATATAATACACAAATGCGAGTTTCCCTTCATGGCAATGTGACGTAATGGATGGCGAGTTAGCTTTTTGCCCATTCTTAAACGATAAGCGAGAGATTTAAAAAAAAAAAAAAGGGGCCCAGAGAAGCTCGAAAAAATGAGCGTTTCTGGGAAAGCTAGAATATATGTTGGAGATGATATCGAATTATCAATAAAATAAAATATTTAATACAATTTTTCAGAGTCCCCCGATGATCTGCGAGCAAGGTCCTTCGGCTCCTTCGAGCCCAACCTCCCCTGGAGGTAGTCGACTTCGACGACCATCTCCACTAACTGCTGATGCTATGCAGAGGATTAGTTTGGTAAAGATTTTTCCTTTTTAAATAAAAATTATGCGAGATATTTCTGTAATTACTGCAAATAGTAACTTTTTTTTCGAAAAAATATTGAAGCCTAACCAATCTAATGTTGAAAATCAGAACACAAGGGGGGATTATTTCGAATCACCGTATAATCCGTCTGTGAATGATCCTTAAGCCTTCAATAATCTACCAGAAATTTACTGAAACTTAACCAGACAACTCAAAATAGTTTCTATTTCAGCTAACCGCCGGCTTCGACTTCGGCAAGCTCTCTCCCATATCACCTTCGTATCCGACTTCCGACCTTGGATCGAGTCCGCGATCCTCGATATCCGTGACCTCGAATCAACTCGGACCTTGGACTGCATATCGGGATCATCATAGAAGCAGGTAGACTTATTTTATTCTTTACAAATAGAAGTTAATCAGCAGTTGTTAAACTAAAGAATAATGTGACCATAATTCTCCAAAACATTAAGTTTCAAATTTTCAGTTTCGACCTCGAAGATGGTGCCTCGGACATTGGCAACCACAACCTGCTTTCTCCAGGAGTCGTATTTTCCCCAGCTCCATTTTCACCATTCTCCGACTGCTGCAGTGGCGCTGATTCGCCGTATTCATCCTATGCGCGATCGCCGAATCTATCCCCGAATCCGTCGACGAAGAGCTTGAACCACTTTAGGTAGGCTTTTGGAAATTTAAATGGATTATCACACAAAACAAAGAAGCTTTCAATCGAAGGCTTCATCCCCTATTCTAAAAATACTGAAAATGCAATATTTTGAGAAGTGAATGCTTTCTAACATATGATATGGAGCTGAAAACTTTGAACCCATTCAGACAGTATTGCTTTCTGAATGTCAATAATTTTGAATCTTCAGCTTCGACCAGATCCGCAGCAGCAGTTCGATGTCGAATCGTCATGCACACCTGCTCGTGCCCGGCCCTTCGTTCGATCAAGAGACCCGCGAGCGCAGTCGATCCGACAGCGACATGGCGCCGAAGGACGAGAAGATGGACATCTCACAGCACTCGACGATTTCCGTTCCCGCGACGACTTCGAGATCTTCCGGACAGTACAAGAAGAGACTGCTGCAGAAGTACGAGGAACAGGAGAGGAAAAGGCATCGAACGACGAAGCGAAGCACCAGTAGTCCGCCTCTTTCTGCTGCAGTAAGTTTTTTTCCCCTATTACAACAGTCAGAAATCAGCGAAGCAATGTAATCGATAGACGGTTTGTGAATCTATAATGTTTGGGACACTTTGAAGATTCTAATTTGCGAGACCGAACGGACGGGATTTTGTAGTATCTAACATTTGGTCATCTCGAGTTTTGAAACATTTTGAACTACATGAACACGATAATAAGCAGCCAATCAAGTAGTTTCTATAGCTTATGATCATGACCTATAGATTTTTAAACGTATTTCTCGAAATTCAGGATTCCGACGTGGACGACTCTGATTTGCGAAGCGTTAGTCGCCAGCACACCTTGGATGACGATACGGGACATTCACCGAACACCGAGACGAGCTCCGCTACGACGATCCTCTCGTTCCATCGGGTCGACTCGGAGCCGAGCATTCCCTTGGTGAAGTCAGCCACATCAATACCTGAGGCAGTCCAGTCGATGCTCCAAGGACAGCAGCAGATCGAGGAGTGGATGCAAAGGCAGATCTCGGCACTTCATGCCGCCACCATCTACAATCAGGTCGTCAATACTATCATTAAGGTGAGCAGTTTATCATTAGCGAATATCTCAAAATAATGCGTAACAATAATGAATTTACCTCATCATTGATTTACTTCCCTCATAGGTAAACAAAAAACGATTTCCCAAAATAGACTATGGATTTGAGTCAATGAAAAAGAAAGAAACTGACATATTTTTATGCATCATTAAACGAATCAAAGGTGGTTGTTTTCAGACCCAAAACCAGCTCCCCACACCCGACGCTCCTAAAGTGATCGCCCAGAAAGCTTTCGAGACCGAGGACACGATTGGTCCTGTGCGCACTGGTGGACTCTGGAAGGGCTCTGCGTCGAGGGGAGTTAGTCCTTTTGCGCCTGTAGCTGCGGCTGCTGCACCTAGCAAAGATACTGTTCCTCCGTCTGGAGCACACCCAGAAAGTGTGATCGCTGGACCGTATGTCTGCACGAGTTGTGGTCAGGTAAGCGCGGTTTTTGATATTTCATTTCACAGACATAGGAATAGTCGCTTCTTGACTAAAAATGGACGAATTGTTTATTTTCAGGCTTTCTCCCTGCACGACAGATTGGCCAAGCACATAGCGTCAAGACATCGAGAAAGATCTGCTACCGAAGAAGGCAACAAAACACACAAGTGCACCGTTTGCAACAAGAGCTTCGGAAGGAGTGATATGCTGACTAGGTAAGTTCATTCCGATAATAGGTACAAATTACCGATCGAAACTAGTATAATCCTGTACGTCAACTATTTGAAAACTTACCTATCGAATTCAGGCATATGCGTCTTCATACCGGGTCGAAGCCCTACTCCTGTCCGACCTGCGGTCAAGTCTTCTCTCGATCCGACCATCTGAGTACCCACCTAAGGACTCACACTGGAGAAAAGCCGTATGCTTGCTCGTTATGCAGTTACACTGCGGTTTGTTACCTATCTTATTGACTTTATTACAAATTCGTTTTCAGAGTCGTCGCGACATGATATCCCGTCATATGCGGACGCACGTCAGTGGAGATGGTAGCACGATTGGTAGGCTTATAAAAGTGGGAATTTTTGGTAGCATTACCATTTCAGATATCTCTGGTACCATTGCTTCATTGTCTCTCTCACCTTCGGTTTCCCCGCTACCACCTGCTTCTGTACCTTCATCACCCATTCCACCAGCATCATTATCGAACTCACCAATGCAACATCTTCTGACAGTGTTAAATGGATCTCATGGGTCTCTAGATGGTAGATTTTATAAGCTTATTTACGTAAAAGAGACGAAACGTTTCAATTTATTTTTATTATGTGTCGAATTGATTTTTGGAACAAGCAATCATCCCAACTTTCTGGCTAAATCAAGTAAAATGGAAATTTTAATTCATTCCTCAATATGTTTTAAATCTAAGCATATTCGTGAGAATCAAATAATAAACCATATTTCGCGGTCTCTTAGAGCATATAAAATCATCAAGCGTTCAATTATCCTATTTCAGGCGCGCCCTCGACACCCACACTCGGTTCTGGTGAGCGTTCGGCGTTCCACCAGCGGTCACCTTCAGCCTCCCACTTACTGGTCCCACCCGTACCATCATTTCAATCCCTCTCATCGCCGGCCTCACCAACTCTCAACCGGTCACCATCCGACTTTTTAAAGCCAGTACCATAGAGATAAAAGTAATCTGGAAAGTAACCATTTCATTTGTCCCAAATTACTAGGCTTTACATCACTATGAGAAAATCAGTATTATTGAAGGTTTAAGAAGCATGGTCTTCTATTTAAAATATGTTTTAATTGATGACCATTCGCCGAAAAGACTAACCTTTAAATTGCTAACTTCCCCTCTAAAATTTTATAGCGTACTTCAAGCGCTATTAATTTACAAACAATACATTTCTTTCCCTTTCGTAAAGAAATTCCCATTTTTCGCTCTAACCTTGCCACTTTCTTTCGCTTTTTGTATCGTAATTTGCAAAAAAAAAATCAAGATCCAATTTTTTTTGCAAACTACGGTATTTTATTACTTTCGCCTATAATTTATTCCTTTCCATTATGAAATGATCCGTTTTTTGCAAAATTTTCTATTACCATGTATAGAACTCGCCCCAAGAGCTTTAATTACCCTGATAATTGGTTAATTACTCTCTTAATTAGCATAATTTTGTAGCTACAACTACGCAACATGTGTATTCATTATCCCGTTGAACATTATGTGTTTGTATATTACTTTTTTTTCTTTTTTTTTTTTCGATATTATCGGTTTCATTTAGAGTCCGTAGCGTTGTCCATCAAAATCTTTGGTGGACAACGCCTCACTTTTTTCTGAGGCGTTGTCCACCAAAAATAATTAGCTGAGGCGTTGTCCATCAAAGAGTATAAAACTGAGGCCTTGTCCACCAAAGCAAAATTTAATATTTTTTAGCATAGATGGATTGAAATTTGTAAAATATGGAAGAAAATTGATTTTAAAAAATAGGGAGAAATAGCTCAAAAATTCGTAGCATATGATATACGAATAGAATTTGTAAATTTTTTGGATAGTAATTTTAAATCAAACTAATCATTATTGTCATAATGAAAAATTTCAAATATCTTTAACCAGTTATATTCCCTATCCTACCCTATCTCTTACCCTATTGCCTACTCTTCTCCGGCTTACTTATCCTGCCTTTATCTAGATCTTGAATTTACAACTTCACTATCTCATACATTTTATAATTTCCATGTGTTACTGTTGCCTAATCATAGATTACACTACTTACCCATAAAATATGTAAAAAAATTCTAGGCCTTTGCTTTTTGTGATGGTTTTTGATAAAGCGCACGAGTAATTTTGGTGAATATCGATATAGCAAAAACTATCGTTATCCATCAAACTTTTTAGTGGATAACGATATAGTTTGGTAGATAAAGACCGTTTTCCATCTTTGTGCATTCTATACCTTATGAATAATTGTTTCCTACTTTCTTACTGCATAGAAAACCCTTGGTGGACAAGGCCTCAGTTATATGCCCTTTGATGGACAACGCCTCAGCTAATTATTTTTGGTGGACAACGCCTCAGAAAAAGTGCAGCGTTGTCCACCAAAGATTTTGATGGACAACGCTGCACTTTGGTGGACAACGCACGCCCTCCTTCATTTATCGTTTATTGTAAAATTCACCTATTTTTGTTGATTTGTAAAATTGAGTGAATTTTACAAACATTGAGCAACACAGTATCGCTTTAACTGTATTATAGCCCTTTTTTTGTTACGTTTTACTCATTTTATATGTATTATCCTTGCAAAATTCTTTGCGAATTTCCCTTTCTCCATTTTTCCTAAATTTCCTATCTATTAAATCTCGTATTTATGTGTACTCCTTTTCATGCAAATTGCGTGACAATAAACCATTTTTCAAAAGAATAGTTTATCGAATTCACCTGTAATAAAACGCCGAAGAAAGTGAGACTTAACGAGATTTTTTAGAAAAGCTTGAAATTACAAGAAATTGGGAAAATCCAGATAGTATAGATATTTTTAACCATTTCATAATGTTTTAGTAAACATTCCATGATTTAAAAATAGTATCCATGATTTTCTGAAGTATTGTATAAAATTAAGTTAATTCGAAGATGGTTAAAGTCCATGATAAAACATTGCCTTTCAAGTCCAAAAATAAGAGAAGTTGGGATATATGAAATCAGAATATAGCAAATCCGAGATTTCGTATATCCCATTCGGACTGTCTTATCCCCTTATCTGGCAGCGGCGAGGAGTCGAATCCTCTCACCAGTCCTCACGATCTGCTCCTTCTTCGACAACTCGTTCAGCGCGTCGTTGAACATGTCGCGGGTAAGGGTCTGAAAGTTTTATTGATTTTTTTTAAATTTGAAATCTAATGTTGGACGTCAAAATTACAAATCTAGAGTGAAAATGATGGCTAATTATTCTGTAACATATTTGAAATACTGAGTGAAAAATGAGAGATAAACAAAATTTAGCATTTTTGATTAATTTTTAGACATTAATGGCGTACGTGGTTTTGAACAGAATGGAAGTCGACCATTTTTTGAGATTAACTTCCTTGTGATATATTTCAACACAAATATATCTTGCCAAAATAGTTATACCTTATCATTCAGTTTGATGGCATTGAAAAGGTTCTTTGCCTGGAGCGTGGCGCCTCTTTGCTGCTCCATCTGAGCCACGATGGCTTCAGCGATCTGAAAATAGAATAATTAAATTTCAAAAGTAATAAAATAAACTCAATTCTAGTAGCTAATCGGTCAAGTGTGCACTTATTTGCTTTAAAATGATAATCAAATCAAACATTATCAATTATGTTTTAAGAGATATCGTGATAAAATAGATCGTAAAGTCCCAGATTAGCCCTTGGCTTATATTGTTTATATTTTAGTCAATAGTTTATCACAAGTAGGGGTTATCATTTTTCTTAAATTCACCTCGAGGATCCTCTTTCTGCTGGTGGAACTCATTCCGGCGGCCAGAATGTTGACGTCCACTTTTCCGGTCACCGGGTCGACCGCAGCCTGCTTCAGGGCCTCGCGGTAAAGGCTGAAAAATTTGTAATATTTCACGTTTTGAGAAACAAAAAAAATATTTTGTATAATGAAAAGTTATGGCAATTCAGCTTTTCTGCTATCTATCCTTATAAAAAATAATAATGATAATACAAATTCGAATCAACAAAATTTCGACTTGTGCAAGAAAGAATGATAGCTGAGAGTGAATTATCTCTAATTGGCATTCTTGAATCGAACAACTCTCCGAAACCTAAACTGTGGTGCAAAATGTTACGGACGCCTATAAATCGGTCGACTTTAGCATGAAAACGGCGTCGCCAGGATTTCTGATGCTGATATAATGAACAAGCATCCTCGAAAACCCCTATGTACCAATTTTCAGGGAAATTCGTAAAATACGAACTGTGCAAAATAATCATAAACGATTTTTACGTGGTGCAAAATGTTACGGACGATTCAGTTCATAAATTGATATATCCCCTATAACTGAACCAATTCAGCTCAAAATTGGCACAATTATTGGAGTATATATCCATAAGATATCCACCAATTTTTAGCCGGATTCGAGTTATAATACGAAAGTTATGAATTTTTTCCACCGAGTGTCTCTTAACTATGGAAAATGGCCTAAAATGTTAAGGAAATGACTGATTGAAATTCTTCAAAAATTCATAATGTAGAAATGGACGAAGATATCATATAAAATGATATCGATTCTGAAAATACAAACAATTGAGAGTATTTTGAGACCAAAATTATAATCAGAAACTTCATAACTACCGAGAAACAGTGATCTAAATCTGAAGCATCGTTTTTACTATAGAAAATAGGGCAAATTTGAAGAATTTTTGGATAATCTCTTCCTGCATTCCTATAGATTTTTTTCAGGAATAACTATTATCATGTTTTCATAGAGTGATAATGAGGCTATCAGAACATGCAAACAATTCGATGGTTTGTTGACTAGATTCGGAGTTATGAATTTTTGAAGAATTTCAATCAGTCATTTCCTTAACATTTTAGGCCATTTTCCATAGTTAAGAGACACTCGGTGGAAAAAATTCATAACTTTCGTATTATAACTCGAATCCGGCTGAAAATTGGTGGATATCTTATGGATATATACTCCAATAATTGTGCCAATTTTGAGCTGAATTGGTTCAGTTATAGGGGATATATCAGTTGACGAACTGAATCGTCCGTAACATCTTGCACCAGCCAAAAAGTGATTATCGCAGCCGTGTGTATTGTATAATGAGTGGAGTTTTCCGGAAAAGTGATATAATAGTGTTATTTAATGTGGTGAATAATCCTACAAATATTAGAAGTTCTGGAATTCATGTCGTCAACTCAAAACTTATTTTATAGGCGTCCGTAACATTTTGCACCACAGTTTACTTGAACGCGTTCTCCACGTCATCGTTGGTGACTTCGCTCGAAAGTCGGATTTTGGCGTGCGCTTCGGAAAGACGAATCAGCGATTCGAGTTGACGAGGATACGCCGAGATTTGACCATGTTGCGCACCGGCCTATAAAATTTTAGAGTAAGTTAAAAATAGTCTTTTCTGAACTGATATAATCAAGCGAAATTTTTGAAAAAGATTCCACGACTCAAATTATGATGGGTGAATAAGTCATTTTAAACATTGATTCAGCCAGGTTTTTTATGCAAGATAAAAATTTGAAAAATAAAAAAATGAATTTTCACCTTTCTCATGAACAGATACTTTTCGATAAGGAATTGCGAGGCCTCATCGCTCAGTCTGGGCTGGATGTTGGCTTTTGCATAGGCTGAAAATCAAATAAGTCTAAAAACAATTCCAGCTAAATGTAAAGGTTAGAATAACTAATCGAGAATCCATATCTTAAATAAATAAACAACTTAACAAATTAAATAAGTTCCAGAAAAAATTGAAAAGAGAAATCAAACATAGTCAAATCGATCGTCTGCGACGTGGTAGAAATGAAATAAAAACTCACCAATATAGTCTCTGAGAAGTGCCATATCCAGTTGCTCTGATGTATTTTCCTGTTGGCTCTTGAAATACAAAGAGACGAGGTGGTTGGCCAGCCTTCTATCATAGGCCTCGTCGTGGGGGTCCACTAGCAGGAAGATCAGGTCGAATCTGGATAGTTTCTTTTAATTTAAACTTCCTTAAATTCTGACGTTTTTCTAGATTTTGCTTTCAAAACTCAAATAAAATCTTTTTCTTCAAAAACATGGTTTTTGCTAGATCTTCAACGAAAGAAATATGTTCTTTCCGCTAAATAAAGTCAGCATCTTTCTCTTCTCAATATATGAATCTTTGAGATTTTGGTGGTAAATATGTTTCTTTATTTTTAATTGTCGTCGACCACCAATCAAATGTTTCTGTACAATTTCGAAACGCGAACCCGTTGGTCAACGCAATTCTTTCGAATTGTCGATCTAAGTCCCTCTTAAAGCACTTGGCCTATAACGATTGCGACCAGATGCGGACATGGGACTAACGTTCACGATAAAAATCGAATACTGTAATCCTACTTTTTCAGTGCAGATAGATAATGTCTATAATAAATAGGTAGCCGTATTTCCCAATTGCAATACATAAAAATGTTAGTTAGAGATTTGTTATACTTTCGTCTGAGGCATATCTTTTCAACATAAAATACTAGTGTTTAACAAAATGAAGTTTTGGTCAAACACAAAAGCGCAGTACTCATAGAGTACAGTATTCAGAAAGTGTTCCTTGAAAAATGCAAATACAGTATCTAAAGACTACAGTATACCTCGACAGCAGAGTGTGAGGAAGTTGAATGTTCTCGACGATGGTCTTGTTTCTGTTCCACTCCGAGTCGACCGGGTTCGCCGCTGCCAAAATCGAGGCTCTCGCGTTCAACTGGCAGATGATGCCCGCCTTAGCGATCGAGAGGGTTTGCTGCTCCATTACCTACAAAGTTTTTTTTTGGGTAAAATTTGATTTTTTGTGAAAAGTTTTTTCCTACTTATTTCATTTTTAGTCTCGGAGTAGACCATTAAATGTTTCTTTTAGTTAGACAAAATAAATCTTGAAACATTTTTTCAAATCCACCCTTGAAATGATAAATATCAACAAGTCGTCAAGTAAGCAAATTTTATCGGTGTCTACCAGAACAAGTCTTGAAACGTAATATCAACACCTTCAAAAATCATGCTATTTTCAGAAATGGAACAAATAATTAGAATCCAAAACTACTAAAAATAAATTTGCAGTATTTTTTAAATTAAAATTAGCGTACCTCATGCAGCACGCTCCTGGCGCCGTCGTTCATTTTGTCGAACTCGTCGATGCAGCACACACCGTTGTCCGCCAGAACGAGTGCACCCGTTTGCAGGACCAATTGCTTGGATTCCGCTTCGCGAGTCACGGACGCGGTCAAACCCACTGCCGAAGTACCCTGCGATTACGGTATTTTAAATATTTAAATAGGTTTCAAAATTTGAAAACATCTAATCCAAACTAAATCTAATATTGATTGAGTTGAATAGCTAATAATCGCAATTTTGCATCATTTTACCTTTCCACTCGTGTACTGACTTCTGGGCATCAGACGGAAAACGTACTGAAGCAGCTGAGACTTGGACGTACCGGGGTCACCGCACAGGAGAATGTTGATCTAAAGATAGCTACGCTTCAAATATCTTAGTGTGAAAAGTGCATTAGAGTTTAACTAATGATCGGGACGCATTTTAAGACAAATTTAGCAAGGAACTCATGAGGAAAGCTCAAAACCGACCTCAGATCTGATTTTGGTCTTGTTGCCAGTCTCATCATCTTTTCGCGTTCCTCCGAACAGCAGGCAGAGAATTCCTCTTTTCACGTCCATGTGCTCGTAGATCGAGGGGGCGACGGCATGACTCAGTGCATCCATGAGATCGTCCCTCTGCGCCAAAGTCTTGATCTGCTCGATTCTTTCATCGGTCAGGGTCTCTCCCTGATCTTGATGCAGTCTGGAAGTATCTGTTCTGCGGAAATGCAGTGCGTCAATATTAGTGCGGTAGACGGAAGTCAGAGCGCGCTGGCGAGGATTCACCTAAAAATACAAGAATTTGACATTTTCATGAAAAATTTTAATAAAAAAACAAGGGTGGACAATTT
This sequence comes from Diploscapter coronatus, assembly GCA_964036155.1. Taxonomy (NCBI): domain Eukaryota; kingdom Metazoa; phylum Nematoda; class Chromadorea; order Rhabditida; family Rhabditidae; genus Diploscapter; species Diploscapter coronatus. The sequence continues at coordinate 47,417,689 of OZ038422.1, read as the reverse complement.
GAGAAAACTAATTACTCAAATGAATTTTTAAAACACATCTTTGTAAAAAAAAATGCAACCTTAGTAGCCTGAGTTCTGTAGATTCCAGTGAGTGTGACTCGATCTCCGGGCTGCACAGATTCAACCAAGTGGCCGTGAGCGAATACGGTGATCGTGTGAGGGGTCTGGCCGGACGGCATGTCATCTAAATTATGTTTTTGTAGCGCATTTTTATAACCGCTTCCTCCTCGTTATTAGTAATACCACTAAAGTAAAAATGATCGTTTTGTTCAAAGAAACCTTTGCCACATACAGGAAAAATACCCGTTCAGGTTTCAAAAGTTGAACATTTTAGATATGATCAAATTTTACCCGGAGATTCCTGAAGTTTGACCATCTGCTTGTCGAGGAACACGGAGCGATTGTGGATCAGTTGGAAGCAGTACGTGTTCGAGCAGTTGTTGCAGACGGTTGGCTCCTCGATTCTGAAAAAAATATCTTTGAATTTTAAGGAACTGAACCGTAAAAGATATGAACAACTTCGTTTTATCTCGATTTTCTTTAAAATGTTCGAAACTCATCGAATTTCTCCATTAGGACTAGAAAATGGTTGGAACAAAATAGAAAACTCGTTCTCTGATGACAAATGATTTGAAACCTATAAAAATTCTTGATTTTTTCCTAGAAAATTGATTTGAAGTTGAAAATCTTGTAATTTCTTTCATATCCAAAACACAAATTACTCGAATCAAATTCAATTTTGCAGTGACTATCTTTTGTAGCTTAGAAAGGGAAAACACGTTTGACCTGCCCCGATCGACCTCACTCTCGACGGAGAAGTTGCAGACGGTGCACTGGAAGAATCCCAGTCGCATTTCGGGAATCAGAGTCGAAGTGCGCGTCACCATGCCCGTGATCGTGATCAACTGGTCGATATCTGAAAAGCTATTTTTGAAGCATCTATAAATCGATACAAAAATAAGTTTTTTTTCTTCAAATTTTGAAAGATCAAATTCTTTAGTTTTATTGTCTGCAAAAGGCAAATAAAAGCTTAGAGAAATCATATAAAATATCCGAGTTTTTCTGCAAGATTTATAATTACAAATAGCTATAATAAAAAAGCGAAGAATAATAGTTGAATCCCGGAACTTTCTGAAACGTATAAAAGTGTGAAAGAATTCAAACCAGTGGGATCCAAATTACGCATGTTCCTGGTCTTCTCGGCGTTGAAAGGTCTGAGCTCGATGGGGGAAGGCAGCTGTCGATTGTACTTCTCCGTGTAGACCTCGTTCACCACGCTGTCCAGGTACGGAATCACGTCCTACGAAATTTTTTCATTTTTCATGTCTTTTAAAGTTTTCGACAGAATACTATTCAGAAAGTTTAATTTGGCCTTCAACTACTTATATAAAATTCATATTCAAGCTAGGGAGTTTATTCTTGTGTTTCAAAAACTTTGACTAATCAACTATTCAAAACCTACCAAGACGTCAAATTTTAGAAAATCTCAGTTTTAATTTCACACAAAACTTTTCAGAAAAAAATACTAACCGAAGGATAGGCGACAATTTTCCTGTAGAGGGGGTCGGAGAAGGCCATGACGTGAGCCAGGTTCAGATTCATGAATGGCTGCTCAGACACGTCGATTTCGTACAGACGCTCCATGTAATAAGGCAGCGAAGGGTCGACCTGTTGGCGCTAAAAATTCAAAAAGTTTCAAAACTTTCCATAAATTCGAAGATTTTCGAATTATAGTAAGGTTTCCTTGCATAGATAGGTTATTCAATGAAAATCGAATATTTTGGTGTTGATAATTCGCACTTGCGTATGGCTGGCGTTAAAGTATCCAAATTTATCACAAAAGACATTTCGATAAGTTTCAGAATTTTTTGCCAAATAAAAACGGCTTTTTTAATTTGTACTTTGCTACACATTCAAAAACAATAGTCTTACCATAGAAGGCAACAAGATCATGTTTTCATCCTCGTCAAGGTGGTCGACCTTGAAAGTTGTCAGGAATTCACGGAACGACCTTAATTACCATTCATTGCCTCTAATTAGGTAATTACATCAATCTAATTGAGATAGTTAACCAAATTACCTCTGGACATCGGCCACACAGATACGAGTTCCCCAAATGTAGAGACGCGGTTCGTTCGGATCCTCGGCCAAATCATCAGCCAGACCCTGGACGCGAACGGTTCTGAAAATCAAAATATCGGATTACTGTAATTTCCAAAAAAAAAATACGGCCTTTCTAATCCATAAGGCTATTTATAAGGTAATTATGCTTTGTCGCACACGCACGAATCAATGACATAATTGAGTGAACAATTATGCGAATTTCTGTAATATATTTAAAACAAAAACAAAAAAAACCTGTGATGGGTGGGCGCCGTTCCGATGTCGCCTCTCGCCAACTGCCTTCTGGATGAAGTGACTGATCCCTGCGACGAAACGCCAATTTCCGAACCGTAGTGGAGGGCGGACGCTGAAAATTTGTATCCTCATCGAATCTTACACGGAGAGTCAAATTGACGAAACTGTTCATAAAAAAATCACTTGAACAATTTTCAACTCATTCACACACATTTTAGCCGAGTAGTTTACGCTACACCCTTGGATCTTGCGCTAGCGATAAAAATGGAATTTAAAAAAAAAAAAAAAAAATCCTAACAACTTTTGAAACCTACAACTTCTAGCCGATGCGGGGTCGTGTCCCAATTCCGAATCAGCCATGCGCTGGAGATCGGGAGAGGAGCTTCTTGGAGCACTCGCGACTTCCGCTTAAGATCATCAAATTTTAAAAGTATTCATTTTTATTACACCACTCTCAAGAATATAATCGTTATCATTGTTTTCCAAAAGAGCATCTTCAAAATGTGTTGAGACATACTTTTTCCAAAATTTTTACATTTTCACTAGTTCTTAATTCAAAACTTTTCAGAAATAAACTTCTAAATCTTGGAACTTTTCCTAAATTAGGAACAAACCCTACAATGGATGGAGGACACCGGTCTGGAAGAAGCAGGTTGCTGCTGGGAAGCAGCCCTTTGGGAACCCTGGGAAGCTTGGGAGGCCGACCTCTGGGACTGGGACGCGGCGGTGCGCTCAGAGGGAAGGTTGCTGCTTCTAAAATTAAACAAATGAGTGGGTTTCAAAATAATTCATACTCAAAAGTAATTTTATAACAATGTTTCCTCGTTTGGGTGGAAAACTAAGAAGATAGTATCCCCAGAAAAGACTAATATTTTAAGAATTTTTTATTTTTACCAACCTCGTACTGCTACCCGGCATCTTTGATAATTAACTCTGGAATTCGAGATAATTAGGGAACTAAAATTTTAAAAATGAAAATCGATGGGAAAGTCGAAAGCGAGTTTTCGCGCACTCGATATTTTGAACCAGTGTTTACGCGCCAATTTTTATCTTTCCGCCCTCTTCTTTCTTCTTCTCTCTCGCTCACTTGCTAATGATAGTGTCTTCCATTTTTCAAGCATTCTTCTCAACAATCTTTATCTCAACTTTAACACTTTAATTAAAACAATTTCTGCATAATAATTAAAGAAAAGAATAAACCGAACAAAAATTTGATATTTAATAGAAGAAATAATAAAACAATAGGAAATTTCCAAGTTTCTATTGTCGAAATTCCAAAAAAATAGACGATATTTTCTCTAAAAAATCATCAAAAGTCAGACACCAGAAAAAAACGCAACAGAACAATTGAAAAATCCCGCCAAAACAGAATGGAAAAATGATTAAAAGAAACTATCCAGTTTCCAGATAGTAGAAAACCTAGGAAAAAATCATTTTAAGCGGCTCAAAAACCTTACTTTTCACTTCATTCTTCAACAAAAATGGAGTTTTTGGATTTGTAAAGGTGGTTTAGAATTAAAAATAATAGTTTTTGGAATTCACATCTAAAAAACTCGTTTTCAGATTATATGAATCTTCCAGAAACCATAGACCATAGATTCTTGGCTCAATGTAGTTACCGTCCTCTTTTCTGAGAAATAGTATGAAGAGAAAAAAGAGTGGCAACTACAAGTATCAAATTATTGATCCAAAAATGTTGGGAGAAGGATTTTATATTCAGATTTAGAAAGTCCAGATATGATAGATCTAGATTTCAAATATCCCTTAATTGTTTTCCTTCTAGTTCTTTTCGGGACCCTGCACCTCGACTGCCGTTCCCTTGGAAATCGTGCCGAATCCGATCAGACGCCAATGCTTCTCGATACGACGCGACAGGGCTATCTTTTCGCTGATCTGCAAAGAAAAACTCGTTTAAAATCCTACTTTGAAAATTCCAATAAAAATGCTTTCAAAACTTTCAAACACTGCCGATTTCATGCAGAAATTTGACCTGCTACTTCTTGCCTGACCACAAAAGAGATATTGAAAGATCACAAAATCCCTAAACCTCGGTGCAAATGGGGTCAGTGAGCTGTATCCTTGCCGCATCTTGTTTGACTCCCGTGACTCTGCCGCCAGTCGACAGCGAGCCGATGTTCACCATCAGCATCTCATCTTTAGAGAGCTTCGCTACCTGAAAACAATAAAAAGTAGGTTTCAGAAAATTTTTTTGAATCTTTTTGTATTGGTTATTTCTAGGCAGTGAAAAATGATAGATTTTAATTAAATTAATGCTGTTGTTAAAGACTTAAAGATAATTTTGTAATGTTCGTGGTCATTGTTTTCTGGATAATACAAAGAGTTGATACGTTTCATAAATTCAATGCCGAATAATGATAAAATTCGTTTCGTAGTTCATTCGTCTTTCGATATAATTTTATGATTTAAACATTATGTTCCAAGAAACAAAATACACTATCAAAAATCAACAAGTATTGTAAACTTTCCATTCTAATTAACTTGAAAATAATACGTTTCAAAATTATGTCAAGTCTTCTTTCTCCAGACTTCATTTTGTTGCCTCGTACTTGTTTAGATATCTCTTCAACCCACCTTAGCTGCCTTCTTATTGTCGGATTTGACACCCAGCAGTCGTCGCAGCAGGTGGTACTTGATTTCGATCTCCCTGAACTTGGAGGTTTATTTTTTTCTAAGGGTTAAAATTTGCCTGTAAATATCGGGCAGAGTTCCGACCGCACCAAGAATCTGTCCCACCAAGCGGTCCGCACGGCACAGCGTCGGATCGATCTGGGTTCCGACTCCGATCAGGCCTGGAAATCAATAAAAATAACTTGGTTATGTTCCAGAATAGAAAGTCTTCAAAATTACATCAATGATGAATCAATATGTGCTCCCAACATTCTGTTAAAATTATAAGGATATGTTCATACTTTTTGACATCGTGTCGTTCAATGTCAAATGTCAAAAATAGCGGACATAAATGAGAGAACAGAAAATAAGCACACAATGCATTTTGCAAAGTGGCAAGCAAACGGTTGAGAAACTTAACATTATAGCCATTTGATGTCGAGAAATTCTGACGCGATTCGCGTAAATTTGACACTCGTGTCGACACTATCTTTTCTTCCTCTCCCTTTCTTATACTATTTCCTAATTTTGAAAAAAAAAAACCCCCACCTCCCGGAACGGCGTATTCGAGATGGTTTTGCTCGGCGAAGAGAGAGACGATTTTGGAGAAGATGGGCTTGCAGATCATCTTCCCATCCTCTCCTTTGGTGACGATGCCTGGGCGCAACTCGATTTGCTGGCCGACTTGCAGAATTCCTGAATATCGAGCTTTTAGGGAAATAGTATTTTTAAGTAAATAATCTTCTTAGGTTTTTTTTTAAAATTTATTTAAACGAACTTTTTACCGCGGCTAACACACTAACTAATGTTCAAGACTGATATTCATAAGTCATGTTTTTGAAACATATTATTTGTTTGTGAAATTTATGCATGCTAAAGGTTCGACTAGCGCAGCTATCTGCTTAGAAAATTTAATGGGAATATTGAAACTTATTAGAAACCGAGGAATTATGAATACATGCGCGCGTTATTCGTATGCAGTACCAAATATTTCAAAAAATTCACTGTTATGAAATTTTCAAAACTTATCGAAATAAATCAAATTCTCTTATTTTCTTACCCCTAATGATGGAACCTCCCGCCACTCCGCCTCTCAGATTCTCGACCTCGGACCCAGGTTTGTTGACGTCGAACGATCTGAAGTCGAATTAAACTTGATCTAACTTCAGTTCTATTTGGATTCAGAATTAAATTTCCAACTTGAGAGTAAAACTGATTTTACCTGATGACGATGAGTCTGGCCGGGGACTCGAAATCTCTCACCGGTACCGGAATCTTCTTGCACAGATACTCGCAGACCAACTAAAATGCACAAGTATAGGACTAGCAGTTACTTTTTGCCGATTTTCTTAGCGGAAGACAGAAATGTTATCTTTGAAAGCTCTCTCAAGGATTTGTAAGTCATAAAATATAAAATAAAAATTGGTCTTGAAAACTTGCAAACTTATAAAATTGACTCACGTCGATGTTGTACTTGAGCTGCGCGGAGATGGGGATGACGGGCGCCTTCTCTGCACGAGTTCCTTCGATGAACGCCTTGATCTGGTCGTAGTTGTCACGAGCCGCAGACTCGCGAATGATATCGACCTGGAAATATAGTAATTTTAACTTATTGATTTCTTGAAAATTGATAATTTTACTCCTTGGGTATAGCCCGACTATTCTTCCGAGTGAAATTTTATCATTGAACAAATTTTGAAACATGTTTCTTTTCATTTTCATATTTCATTATTATTCACCTCTAGGGTGCAACAAACTAATCATTTATTGAAGACAAAATTTTATTTTCGATGATTTTGAAACATCAATTTGATTACCTTGTTCTGGAGGATAATCAGATGCTCCAGCTGCATGATCTCCACGGCAGCCAAGTGCTCGGAGGTTTGTGGCTGGGGGCATTGTTCATTCCCTGATAATTCATAGGTTTTAGAAAATTGCCTACTCAATCAAAACAAAACGTGTGTAATACCGAATTTGGCTATATTTCTCATGAAAAAACGTTCGTTGTTTTAAACACAAGTCAATTTTATCAGCCTATGTACTGTAGAAAATCGCTAAAGCTATAATAGGTACACCCAAAAACTAACGTACCCGCAACGAGCAGAAAAGCAGCGTCCATGACGGCGGCACCGTTGAGCATAGTGGCCATGAGGATGTCGTGACCAGGACAGTCAACAAAGGAGACATGGCGCACACACGTCAACTCGCCGCCACAACCTGGCAAATTGAACAAATCACCACCAGGTTTAGATTTGAATTGTTTCCAAATCATTTTAGATCTTGTAAACTTTACAAAACAATCAATCTAGAAAGTTGGTATCTAAAATTCGCCTGAAATATTTTCTAATAGTTCTTTCAACATTATCACAAACTTGGTGAAATTTACAAACACACTGGAATGTTGTAAATTTCACCAGGTCTCGATCTTTTTTCATTCCCAAAATTTGTTAATTAAAAAGAACTAACCCGGTCTCTCGCAGGGGAACTTGTCCGGATGAGAAGAGCCGGCGGAACTGAAAATAAGAATTTAGAAAACCACGGTATTTATATTTCCCTATTTTGAAGTTGTATATTTCGTATAAGTTTCAAAATGATTTCTCGATATGTAATGAGAGACATATATTTATACAAACTAGGCTTCAAAACCTCTCATCAGAAACGATAATGCCTCGGTGCTGTTCTTTGTAAAAATTAAATAGCAATTCAGAAAGTTATAAATAAGTTTCAAAGAATCTTAACTTTAAAATTCTAACTATTTTTTTCAATTTCATTCCCTTTTTCGAGAAATAAAACCAACCGATAACAACCGGGCCTCGGACACTCTAAGTTAGAGCACCGGTAGATTTTCGCGTTTGCATAGCCCAGTTTGATAGTGATGTTACGCTCCAACTCATTTTTGAACTTTACAGTGTGCACTCCTGAAAATTCATATCTTGGAAAGTTCAGCTTGTGATAATTTTAAAATGAGCAATAAGGCAGCTTCTTTCCTTTCAATTATTATTTTTACAAAAGTGATTATTTACCGGAAATAGCCTTGACCAGAGTCGACTTTCCGTGAGCGACATGTCCGATCGTACCAATGTTGATGGTAGCCTGACGAGAAATCACCTGCAAATGAAATACCGTAATGATCTGATGCAATCTTATATTTCTATCGAAAAAAGCTTTGGAAATATATTTTAGAATTTGCGATAATTCAAGCTGCAATTATATTACCATTCGGCTGTCGTAAGAGAGTGAGAGAGCAGTAAATAGAAAATTGAAATAATTTGATTTTTCCTTTCAAAACGGTTTTGCAAAATAAGTTTAGGTTTTCGATATTTTCAGAACATTTTTTTTCCAAAATAATATCATGCACGTTAGTCGAATAAAACATTTGACTTTATAAATAAAAAGTTGTAAAAAATGTTCCGACCTCCTCCGTGAGCGGTGTGAGGTTTTTCATGCCGATCTTGTTGAGATCCTGCTTGGCGAGTTTGTCTTGGGTGGTCGCCATTTTCGGATGTTCCGATTTGATTCTCAGGTCCGACTGGTCGCCGCACTCGCTCTTCCAAAATCTAGTCCGAAAAACGAACTGAAAAATGTCCTTTAAAAATTTTAAATTACGAAACCCCACAATTTTTTTTATTAAAAAATAGCGATTTTCACATCAAAATAAGGCCACTCTTCGGTAGATATTTTCATGTAAAATTGTCGAAATTTCGGCTATAAAGTATACAGGAAAAAATCGATATAAAATTAAGAAAAACGAGACATTTTGACCGAAGAGCCATTAGGAAAGAGTGCTTTAATATCTGTAAACGTCATGCGAAAATAACCACTCGTTAAATCTCGTTGGTCGAAAATCGGTATTTTCAAATTTTAACTGAGCAATTGTCGGTTATTTTCTAGCTAATTGGTCTAATTATCGGCATGAGCTAATTATGTCTAACGTCTTGGATATTGGCCAATTTGCAGAGGATACTGGGTTTATTACATCTAGTGACGATGAAGGAGATGGATTTCAGAGAGCTGCTAAATCCAACTTAGGGTATTTTTCGTTTTTTTCTAACTTTTCCAAAGAATACAAAGTTTAGTGCTAGACTTGCCGGTATTTTCGAGTCTGAATCCGGCTCAAAACCCTCGAAAAATTCCGAAAATGTCGAAAAACCGATCCAACAGACGATTTTCGCGTCGTCTGGAGAAATTCTGGTCGACCCGAAAGATGGGCCGGAACTCGATTTTAGCGGAAAAGTCGGAATCGCAATTATCGTGAATCCGACTAAGGAAACGGTAATTTCTCAAAATTACAAAACGTTTAGTGCTTGATTGAAATTTTCAGTCGATTTTGTTAATCTACGATGCGAATAAGAAGCCCTTGTACACTTTATCGTTGAGCGAGAGACCGCTCGCAAACTATACCGAGACTCGTTCGGACGGCTTCAGATGGTTGGTGATTTCGGTGATCGTCCCCGCCTTCATGGAAGTTCATATTCGACCTACTAGTTCGGACCTATTTTGGCACTTTGTGGCTTTGGTAATTTTTTTAAATGATTTTTAAAATCAAGTTAAGAAATTTTCAGATCAATTTGTGTCAAAATATGCCTTTCGAAATGGACGTCAATTTCGGCGACCAGGAAAATCGTGTCGTTACAAAAGACGATGTCGCCCTTTGTGACATTCAAAAATACACCATGGAAAACGGAAAATTACAGGTTTTCACGTTTTTGGCCATTTTGGAGGCTTGATTTTAGTTCGACCAAGCTCCGGAGTCGATAAAAGTGAACCTTTCGAAAAAGTCCAAATTTCGATCCCTCATTCTGGGAATGAGAAAGAGCGACAAGAAATTGTGCCACATCGAACCTAACCTAGTTTGCTTCATCGAGGTGAAGAAGGTCAAATCTAGGTTAGACCTAATTTTGTAAATTCTCAAATTTTCTACCCTTTTAGAACCCATCATTCTGAAACTGCCAATATTGAGCCCACTAATTCCGAGTCTAAAGTCGGCGAACCTCACATCGAAGAAAATGCCATTCAAAATTCCGAAACTCAACCGGAAATTTCTTCTGCCGAAATTTTCATGGTCGAGGAAACCCCTGGACAAAGTCTGGTTGAACGAATGGCAAAAATCGGTACTGCTATTTTGCCGATGCCTGGAATTCGAAGAACCGTATCACCGATCGAAAGATCCAAAAGTCCCGATCAAATTCCATCAACTAATGAACCGGAAACGGTCGCATCAGTCCAAGTTCAAGAATCAAAGGAGAAACTGGTGACTCTCGAGAAACCAAGTATCGGCCAGAACCCGGATTACGAGGCTTTCCATCGAGTGGTTGGCGTGGAAATAGATAGATTGGAGATCAGACTTAGCGCTACTTTGGAAAGGCTACTTACCCCGATTAGAAATGAGGTATTTTTGACCAACTTTCCGGAAGATCACTTGAAAAATTTTAGATGGCTGAACTTCGCTCAAGGCAAAACCGGATTTTCGAGGCTCTAGACAAAGTTGTGCAGAAGGAATGATTGATTCATCTTTGTAAATGCTCAAATTTCCAATAAAAATAAATTTATTCAAACTTGTCAAAGAAGATCACTGGAACTCGAATTTTTTGAGATCGTTCCCCAAACATGTATTCGAAAATTTCACACGAAAATGAAAGGAAAGTGCTGGAAAAGGCAAAATTCTGAGTGCAAAATGACAAAAAAGTGAAAAATCTCGAGAAGAAATCGAGGGTTTTCAAAATTAGGCGATTTCCCCGGCGAGTCTGATCTGTTCTTGAGCATCGATCAGTTCCTAAAGAATAAAATTAAAAAATGAAAAATAAAGCTTTTTTGCCTGTCCCTCCTCCAATTTGGACTCGTTGAGCAATTTGTTGAGCTCTTCCACGGCAGCTTTGCAGCGACGTGCTGTGTCGCCGATCATTCCGCGGGTTTCCTGGAAAAATAGACTTCAAATACGCTATGGAAACTTCGATTTAACCAAATGATACTCAAGAAAATTAGCGGCTTTATATTTCGGGGCGAAGTCATAAAATAGAATTTTAAGAATGATAGTTTAAAAATATTTTTCGAGTCACAGTATCAGAAAATTGTAGTAATTTTTTATTTAAAGAAAAATCTATTTGAAAAATACCTGCAAAACCTGTTCGGCTTTCTTGGCCACGTATTCTTCTTCCTCGTTACTGGCCGCTTCTTTCAGCTGCTTGACCTTCTGAGTCTCTTTTTCGACCTCTTTCACGTAGGAATGGTGTTCCTGAATTTCTAGCTCTTTTTTAAGTTATTATTTTAAAATTTCATATTTCCATATGATTCTTTCCAAAATCCCACCTTAACGAGCCTCTTCACGACGCCGGTCTTGATTTTGATCTGCTTCAGAACGGCTGGATCGGCCATTTTTCCTAAAATTAAAAGAAAATCAAGAAATTTCGTAAGAAGAAATCATAAATTCAAAGCGATTTTGAAATTTATGAAGAATATACCCTTGAAATACTCGTTCTTTTTCTTACCTTCGTTCCTTTTTATTTTCGTTTTTTAAACTACAGCATTTTCGAAGATGTCCGAGGAAAAGATGGACGTGGATTCTGAGGGCTTGACGTCGACGCTGACGAAGGATTCGGAAGACATCGAAGCAATGAAAAGGAAGTATGAGCTGAAAAGGAGGAGGCTATTGGAGGAAGAGCAGAGAAAACAGGTAGATTTTGAAAGAAAAATAAAATTTTTTGCTTTGAATTTCAGAAAGAAGACCTTTTATCGTCGGACGATGATACAGATGTGAGTGACATGTTCTTGAGTGCCGCTCAGAGAAGGAAGGAAAAGGTCTGTTTTCTAACATTTTTAAAATCGATTTCATATAGGCAAAGATTCGTCGAATCAATGATTTATTTTGAAGCTTTTGAAACGTATGATTTTATGACAAATTATAAGAGTCACATATCAAAATACAAAACATCTAAAAATATTTCTTTTTTAATTTTGAAACGTATAACTTTATACGACTCTTCTGACGTTCAGTGAAATGTAAATCATCTAAAATTCACTCTTCCAAGATGTTGAAGTCTAAGAAAATCTCAACATTTCTCCGAAAAATGCCGTAATTTTTATAGGCAGTTCGTCGCGCCCTGCTCAAGCAAGTGCTCGTCCCCACAGCGACTCGTGACAACGATAAAGAGATGGAATTGAAGAGAAAAAAGAAAGATGACGAAAAGAAAGTGGAGGATGCGAAGAAGACATTGCTCGAGAAGCACGCCGAAAAAAGGGGCATTGAAGATGGTGACTTTTATTATTTAGATTTTTAAAATGCTGCAATAGATACGAACCATCAACAAATTACCGAAGCTGATGTTGTTTATAGGAATCTTGAAAATTACGAATTTTATTTGAACCACTATATTATATAGATCATCAAGAAGGTGATAAAAGGAAATTGGATTTTGAAATTTCTGAAATTTTATCGAAACTCTTGAAACTTATCAAAATCGAAATATTTGAGATTGAGCAACAATGCAAAAATATCGAAGTTTTTCATAGGAAATTTAACGGAGAGAAATTTTGAAACTTACTATTTTGACTTTCAGAAATCGACCCGAAAGAGAAGCAGCGTCAAGTTGAGGAGGAGATTCTGGAGAATGTTACGGCGAACAGCGCGTTGATGGCCGTGGCTGAGTTCGCCAAGGGAATCGTCTACACAGAGCCGTTCACTACTGGGTGGGTATACGGTAGTTACAGCAATTTTATTCAATAGTTTTTGAAGCAATGCAGCGTACTTTCGACTTTTAAGTCTTATTGAACTTGAAAAGTAAGCAATTATTCGGAAAATAGCCAAATATCAGTGCTAACGATTCATTAACCTTCCAATTAACACACAAATTTTTCTTCGAACCATTTGAATGTTTAGTTGGCGGCCTCCATCCCATATTCGGCACCAAAGCGAATCGGACTTTGCTGCGTTCAGAAGGAGGCGAGGAATCAGTATCGAGGGTCAAAGTTGTCCGCCCCCGATTGGAAGCTTTCTAGTATTTTTTAATTCGAAAAATTTATCGATTTTTAAAAATTTTCAGGAAATGAAATTTCCGCAATGTCTCCTAACCGCTCTGAAAAAGAAAAGCATCAAAGTCCCCACCGCGATTCAAATGCAGGGAATACCTGTGGCGTGAGTTTCTATTAAAATATGTTTCGACATTTTCCTTTACATTTATATTGTTATTCACTTTTGTTCAACTCTTCATCATCCTTGTAAAATTTATTTAAGCAATAAGAAATTCCAGTTTATCCGGCCGTGACATGATCGGAATCGCGTCGACCGGATCGGGCAAAACTTTGACGTTCGCCTTGCCGATGGTGATGTTCTGTCTCGAGCAGGAGTACAGTCTTCCATTCCAGAAAGGAGAGGGACCATATGCGCTCATCATCGTTCCTTCAGTTGGTTTATTTTATGTTTTAAAAAATTGAATTTTAAATTCAAAAATGTTCAACTATGTTTTTAAGTGGCGATGTCTTCAAAGTATTATAATTAAAAAAATTATTCTATTTATCGACGAGGCATTGATATTCCGAAAGATTACTTGGCCCTGAAATTTTTTTAAACATGATATTATACAATTTAATCCGTTTCGATTTCTAGGTCTAGATCAAAGTAGTTAGTTCTGAATAACATTGAAAGGCCGTTCGAACTTCAATCTTTCCTCCTCAGAGAGTTCATATGAAGGAGAAAGCACGGCGGTCACAAGAAACATTTTTCTAAACTAAAAAGTCACTGTCAATACAAGTTATGATGAAAAAATCACCTACTTTTCTTTTCTAAATATCAATTGGTTTAGGAATTGGGTGAATTTTCAGCAAAAAATCGCGAAAATTGGCTCTTTTTCCATATTACACACGATTTGTTTAAAAAATACTTTGCTAATTTTTCATGAAATTAAGGAATAGATTAACACACAACTCAATGAACCTATCTATTCCAGAGAGAGCTGGCCCGTCAGATTCACGACGTTGTGACTGATTTGTTCGATGCGTTTCAGGGAGCGGGGTTGCCGAGATTAACTGCAGCACTCTGCATCGGAGGGATGCCCGTTCGAGAGCAAGCTCAGGAGTTTAGATCGTGAGGGTTTTTTTTTTGTTTATTTGAATTCATTTTTACAACCATATTGGCAACATAGTTAATAGATAATCAGAAAATCCGATCATTTATAAAACTTTTTGAAACATAAATGAAACTTGGTTACAATAACTTGATGCTTTGTATTTCTCTCAAATAAGCGGCAGCAATTCTAAATTCTGAAATTGGTGCTATTAGAATTTTTTAAACTTAGATTTTTCTTATAAAATTGAAGATTTTGATTTTCAGAGGCGGTGTTCACGTTTGTGTTGCGACGCCCGGTCGACTTTCGGACATGCTTTCCAAGAAGATGTTTAACTTACAGGTAATGTTTAGATACTTCTCGATTAGAGTAACCAATCAGTAAATTCAAATTTTTCTTTATTAAACTTTTAAATATCTTTATTTTCAGATCTGTCGTTACCTAGTTCTGGATGAGGCTGATAGAATGTTGGATATGGGTTTCGAAGAGGAGATCAAATCTATCTTCTCGTTTTTCAAAGATCAACGTCAAACCCTACTCTTCTCTGCTACGATGCCGAAGAAGATTCAGAACTTCGCGAAGAGCGCCCTTGTTAAACCGATTGTAAGTTTTTAAAGTAATTTTGGAAAGTGACGTTGTTTTTAATTTCTAGGTCGTAAACGTCGGACGCGCTGGTGCGGCGTCGTTGAACGTCCTTCAAGAAGTCGAATACGTGAGGAACGAAGAGAAACTCGTCAGAATACTGGAATGTCTCCAGAAAACTTCGCCTAAGTGAGAAGATGTTTATTTTTATCTATTTTTCAAAATCTATCTTACTGATGGTACAACAGTTTGACATTGGAGGGCATTAGTCTTTGTAAAATTTTGAAGCTTATTCTATCTAAACTTTTCAGAGTTCTGATTTTCGCGGAGCGCAAAATCGATGTCGACAATATTTACGAGTACCTGCTGGTGAAGGGCGTCGAAGTCGCGTCGATTCATGGTGGAAAGGGTAAGAATAATTTTCTAGATCAATAAAACTCAGCTTTTTAAAATTCTCATATATTATTAATTGCTAATATAGGAGATAATTGAATTTCAAGTGAGACGAGAGGCAAATTGAGCATTTCTAAGGTTACATTGAATAACCAGTAATTAGAAACATCAGAAGAATCATTTTATAAGGGACTTTACATGGCAGATACAGAAGTTTGGGAGAATTGAGATATTTCAACCCTACTCTCGAGATAAAATAGTTTCTAGAATGATTTTTAGACTAAAAGTCAGATAAATTGAAACATACCATGAAAATTTTAAGAGAAAAACAAGGGCTGCCCAATTTTCAGACCAAAGCGATCGTCACCAGGGCATCGAGGCATTTAGGCGGGGTGAGAAGGATGTTTTGGTCGCAACAGACGTTGCCTCGAAAGGACTGGACTTCGCAGACATCGAACACGTCATCAACTACGATATGCCTGAGGATATTGAAAATTACGGTGAGCCAATTATTTTTAACGATTTAATTTTCGTAGCGAAAATAGCCTTTTCTTTAAATTCGATATTTTAGTGCACAGAATCGGACGTACGGGAAGATCAGGCAAGAAAGGAATGGCGACGACGTTCATTAACAGGAAGGCTGGTAAGAGATTATCGATTTCTTTAAACCTATTCGAGTTGTAAGGGAACTAAAGATCATTTTCTTTCCTCAATCTGATCGAAACTCGTAACATATTTCTAGACAAGATTGAAGCGCAAGTCTTTGTCCAAGCAAGACTAACCAGATCTATACTTTTGCATATATAAAATAAATTTTGAAACATTTTTAAAAATCTTATTTTCAGACCTCTCTGTGATGCAAGACCTGAAGCAACTGCTCGTCGAAGCCGGTCAACAGCTTCCTGCATTCCTTCGCGAGTTGGCCGACGAAGCTGAACCAATTGAGAATGACCAAGGAGATGAGAAGGTTGGCTAAAAATCGGCTTTTTGAAAATTACATGTGTTCAAAATAGTTTACAATCCACTAGTGATTTTTATATCAATTCGTTAGGGTGTTCGATTGGGTTCAATAGAACAAAATTTTCCTAGTATGCTTTAAGCTTCGCATTTTCAGGGCTGCGCCTATTGCTCCGGTCTCGGTCACAGAATTACGAACTGTCCCAAGTTGGCTGGAATTCAGCAGAAAACTATTCAGACCCTGGTTCGAGCTGGTGGTGACGAAGGAATGTACTAAATTATTCGTTGTTCAAAGTTTCATAATATACTTATTGAGGATACAATAAAACGCGTTTTAAAAAGAAAAATGGTAATATATTGATCTGAAAAATTATGATCTATTTTTATTAGGAAAAAAATATTAGAAGGCTCCCCACCACATAAGAAAAAATGATCGGAAACATTAATTGGGGAATATTTTTTTTATCACTTTTCTCGATTTCCTGATTCCATTTTTTTCTAGACAATCTTTGCCGGTGCCAAGTGCCCCCACTTTTCACAGCTCTGTGAAGCGAGCAGACTCGCCAAAAAGAGGCTAGAAATAAATTTAGAGATCGTGCAAATTGAGAGAAGGTAGAGAAAAATAGTGAGCAAAAGAAGAAAAGGTAGTGAAAGAAAGAAAGACAAGCTTTTCCTGGGTACAAGAAATGCGCGATGAAGAACACTGTTTGACGACTATCTATAGGCGCGAGACGAAATAGCGAAGCGAAAGAAAACAAGCTGATAGAGATCAAATTCTTCACCCCACTTAACACAGTTTTTCTTTGATCTCAATTTTTTGTATTGGTTTCAAATTATTCGAAGAAGACGTGCACAAAGCTTTGTTTAATAGGTCGCCCTTTCTCTGAGATAGATATAGCTTAATTAAATTCTGTAAAAAAATCATGTGAAATTCTTTTTAAACTAAATTTTGTTCTATCTATGGAAATTCGAGAAAAGAGCTAAGTTTAAAAAAATTGTCACCACGCCCAATAACTATTCGATTTTTCTGATTTCAACCGGAACGAGCTGTATTTTTTGAAAATTTTATACTATCTGTCGAAACCTTAAAAAAACTAAATTTATAGTTTTTGAAAATTCCACCCCTCAATATTTCGATTTCGGAGTTTCAACCGGAAAGGGCCGTATCTTTCCGTTGGCATTTGCGCGAATTCTAGTCTCCTCGAGGAGAGCGGTCTGCATTTCGGCGCTTTGATTTTGCTGCTCTGCGATTGGCAAATCGGCAAAATACGAAAAGACGCGCATCGGGCAGCGATTTTTTCGAGGATGCCAAACAAAAACTTGCCTATTTTTAAAATCGGCCCAGAAACGCTCGACATTTTCGATAAAAATCACAATTTAGAAAAATCAACATTTTTGCACTTTTAATCGAAAATTTTCTTTCTTTTCCTAAAATCTAGCCCATTTTGAAGATCAGGATCTGATCATCGAAATTCTATGATCTTTAAAAATCGTCACAATAACGAATTGTTTATTTTGACTAGTTCTCGAACTTCAATTCACCACTCCTAATTTTGTACAAAATATCATGCACAAAAAACTCCCTTTACAATTAATTCCCCGTAAAACTGAAATCGGTAAGTCGCCGGCCGCGAAATTTTGTGTCTGCCTATTTTTAACTCAACCAACCCAGGCGTAGTTTTCAAACACACCGCTTTTCGCACGCTCTAATTTCACAAATTTCTCCTGAAACTTGGTTTTAAACCTGGAATTCACCACATTTTCTCAGGATTTTCAGTTTTCCTCTATTGAAAGTTAAGGTTTATCTTTTGAATCTTTGGACTTAGCTCAAAACATGAAATACGTTTTCGTCAGAGTAACAAAAAATTAAATGAAAAATTGAAAAAAACAACAAATCACTGTTCTATTATTTTTGCACGTGATTTATATGAATTTATTTATTTTTTACTGTGATGGTGATTAGCTTTATTTCTTTATCCTTTGATTTGTTGTTTTATTTTCCCATTCTTCTCATTTATTCTTTGGATTCCAATTTTATTGTTACGTCATTCCTCATCGCCACCATTTTGCACGCATTTTTAGGCTCGAAAAATGATAAATAGTTCATCGCAAACGCGCATTATTTATTGATGAACTCTCGAGTTGAGAGTTTGAACATTCATTCAACGAAATGGCTTTTCATAACCCACGCAGACCTAAAACTTGAGAAATAAGTTACTGTAAACTTTACCTAAACAGTGTTATTCGATCACCGTAAATTTGCTATTTGTAAAAATCATTCTTTTGAAGCTTAGCTTTCATTAAAATCTTAATTTTACTCTACTGAAATTTGAAACATGCATTATTTTTCCATCAATTTTGTACCCACTTATCTCGACGCGTTACTATTCTACGAAATATCAATCGCTATTTTAAACCCGTAGCATACATTCATTGATTTCTAATCATGTCTTCTGTCCAATTACGCAAGCCAAAGCTTCAATATATCTACTGCTGTGAGGAGAGAGCGCATTACGAGAAGTTCCCCCACTAATTTGAATACACTTCTTTGCAATCTCGTTCATTTTTCATCTTATCATTTGTGATTACTTTTCGTGCTCAGCGATAAAGTGGTTGAAACACTTCTGTTTTCTGGTCGACAATTAATGTAAATAAAAACGAAAAAGAACCACTGTTCAGAGTGAGACACCTGCTGATTAAGTTATGAGTGGGAATTAGGTTCGTGCCCAGGGCTTGTTGAGAGGACGCGCTTTTACCAAGCCAAGAACACAGCTTTATTTAAATAAAATTTCAAATATGATTAATCAAGATTTAAAACCTATCATTTGTCCAAATCCCCTGTTCCAAATAGATCTTTTCTTTTGCACTTTTGCCACATTTAGAATTACAATTAGCTTGTCCGCGCGTTCCTTTGCGACATCCTTTGATGATGCAATTCGTCTAACAGCTAGTATGAAACATTAGAGTGTCTGTGCCGCGCGCGTACGGCAGACGGTTTTCCGTCTTTCATTTCCTTCCATCTCTCTACTTCTTTGATTTGATGATATGATACAGCGACTTTCACTTGATTTAAACCTTAAAATCATTTATATGGGGGATGACGAAAATTTGCACTTTTAAAATCTTTATTGATCTTGAAAAAGTCTAATTTTACGGTAGATTTTCAGTTTTCAGTTTTTTGTACTAAAACTATTTTTAAGCCTTTCTCTTTCTCGGGAAAAATCTAATTCTTGTATTAGTTCTTTTCGCCAATACTTTCCATCCTAATTGGTTTTCCATGACTAAATCATCCCATCTAAAAGTCTGTTCATTATCTTTTTTTATTTCTTTCTTTTGTAAATTCTAATTTCATCTCTAGACCGATGCTATTTCCCCTCGATCCATCATTATCTCATTTCTTTCTCTCTTTGCCTCTAATTTTCTCGCGCTATTTTCACGGATGCCAAATTTGAACATATCCTCGGTTTAATTGCATTAGTCGTAGGGCGCACAGCATTAGCAATGGGGCGCGTCTTCGGTGTCTGCCTTTTCGCGTTTTGGCAGCTAGCGGCCCTATCATTAATCTTCCAATTGATAAGTCCGTCGCGTGCGAGGCGTGTCGACTTGATTGATTGACATATCTCATCTCTTGATCGTGATAACCGTGCGACACTTTTGCAGGTTATTTGATTTTTCGGTCACGCCCATTTTATTCAAAATTATGGTATATTAGTGTCAATTTCCAGTCTATCAGTTTAAACTGACATTCATTAGTTCTTGATCTATCTCGCAACGTATCTTTAATTTTGTTTGAAAACGCAATAATTCCGGGAATTTATTACTCCCTGGTCATTTTTCCATGTTTCAAAAAGTAATTGAATTTGCAAATTCGCGTGTTTATTCATCGATTTGACCTTTTGAATTGCGGCGATTCTTTCTTTTGAACACGATGTGATAAGATTCAATTAGCGAGTACTCGAATTAAAATCGTGTGAGTCGATTTACGATGAAATTTCTCCACACTCCACGTTGATGAACTAATTTGACGCCAAATTGCGTAGTAAGAAAAATTCTGTGAGTAATTGTAGTTCTTAGGCAGTTTATTTATCTATGTTTTGTAAAACTATCAGTTTACTTTTCTGATAATATTTATTAACCTATAGGATAGTATGGCCTTTATCTAAAATGATATTTCGCAACTTTAAACGATATATTAAAAGCTATATTTATTACAAGAACAGGTGTTTGCGCATACAGTAAAATAACTAAAAGCCAATTACATATTGTGCTTTCATGATTAAGCTCATAATTTATTTTCAATGAATAGTTCAGAAATAATCACCGAATAGCGCAAAAATTCTATTCTAGTCTGATAAGATCGTTATCAGTAAGTAATCTTTTTTTCTGCATTATGCAATTACGGATGTATTTAGATACCATCCATTTTTCACCAAAATTGAAATTATCATACATTATTAATTAGTGAATAATTTCCTAGAATCCCAAAAATATAATTCATAATCGGATGAAATAGTATTTTGTTCTGAAAATAGTCATTATTTCGATGTAGTTTCAAAACACAATAACTCTATTGGATTAGCTTTGTCAAGTAGAGAACATTTTTGTAGGCCCTCTATCTCATTATCTGATTACTTTTACAACATCAAGTTTGATCTTACTTCTAAAATTCATTCTGCTAGACTACTTTTCCATTTAGCTAAACATCATGAAACAAAACATTAACTCTACAGGATTATTGGTGAACACTATTTCATATCCCCTACCATCCCATTATTTGATTACTTTTACAACGAATCCCTTCGAATTTGATTTGCGCTAAAATTAGCCGATCCACCTTTACGAAAATCGTTCTTCCGTTCGGTTTTACGCTGCGTAATTTCTCCTCTCTGATTGAAAGCTTTCTGCGCTATTTCCCAATTAGGCCTTATCATCAGTTGTACGTTCGTCCAATCACTTAACATTTTTATTTTACCCAAGAAAATTCAGTCTTGGGGGTTGTTGGTTTTAAACTTTCAAACTGGCACAAAGTTTACTGTAAATACTTTTCCATGAACGAGTTTTTTTCTTGGGAATATCTTTTCTATTTTAGGACGAAAATAATTTTAACAACCTCTAGCTTCGAACCTTTAACCCGATAAAAAAGTCTCGTGGAATCGTAAAATCAGCCGAAAGTGCATTTCACGATATTTTCAGCTTATAATCCCCCATTGATAAACATTTCACTGTTTGTAGCTTATCGCTTCGATTCTGAAAAATTTTACGCTTACCCCAGAATTTTTGCCAAAATTATCTTTTAAACGAGGCTGGAATTTTGAAGGTTCACAGCACTTCTGCAAAAATTCTTAGTCCATCGATTTATCGATTGAGCCACCACGCCTTCTTGCGAAGGAGGACAATGGTGATCGTTGAATGAATGCAAACGCAGCAGAATCAGTTTCGTCGTGTTGTTTGTGATTGTTTTTATCGCCCCCTACCATCTATCACCCCCTTTGTAAAGTAAAATAGCTATTCATAAATGACTTATACAAAGAGAAAGCGAGAGAGCGCACGAAGTAGAGAAATAGTACAAGAAAAGGCCAGCTAGAGAAATTAGAATAAGTAAGAGTGTGATAATTACCCCTTGGGGCAATTCCCTACTTCCTTTTATATCTTTATTTTCTATTCATTCCACTATAACCCTCAACAAGGATGTGTTACTTTATACTGACTTTGTATGGATTTTTACAATAATCCTATCATTCTACTCTTCCATTATCTGTATCTTCTTGACACTTCGTTGTTTCATCTTTTATTTTTTATTTTTGTCATTTTTTCGACATGAAAATTTCATTTCAATTTTTGTCGTTGAACTTTGCGTGTGCGCATATATTATCCGGAAATTACACCACGCACTGCGCAATTTCCTTCAAATTAAAAAAATTCACTTCATTTGTCATTCCTCTTAATCAAGCTACATCAGTTTATCCTCGATTTACCTGTAATTTGTAAAGTGACGTTGCAAATAATTCTTGAACATTCTTGCGAATTCTTGGCTGATATCCAATGAAAACACGCTGATGCTGGTCGAGATTTGTCCAAAACTAGAAGTCAAGATAGGGAAAGCGAAAGTGATGAGGCGAGAGAGAAATCAGAGAAAGAAAGGGAAAGTGATAAGCTTCACTGATATGTCATCGCGAAAGAATACAAACACCTTTACAACCCCAAAAATCTAATAAGTAAGTGTTTTCCGCTCGAGAGAAATAGAATGGTTACGTTTCACGCAAGTGCGAAAAGGCAGATGAGTAATTCGTCATTGCAGCCTGATTTGAACCTTATATATCAACTCAATTAAACCTATGACTGACTATATCAAACAAGGGATGAAACGTAATTACAGTATTCTTTAATTTTCGGCGCTTTAAAGACTACAATTTATACCTGAATTTTTGAAAATACAAATTGCATGGTACACCTTTATCTTTCTAAAGTTAAGCCTACAATTTACTAGATTGCACCACATATCGATATCAAAGCAGAACATTAGCATAATTTTAAAATTTTAACAGAAAACTTCGAAAATCATTGGTTCATCATTCAGTACGTGATATTAAAATTTGAAACTTATTTCATTTATTCTCAGAAATATTTTGTACCTTGATGCATTTCACCTTGTTTTCTGCTTCTAATTTCATTCATACATCGTTACTGTGTCTCTTTCGCACGCTTCTCGCTTACATTTCTGCGCTCTGTCGCCAAAACTTTTTGCTCAATGCCAAAAAATGTAGCATATTTGACGTAATCCTGCAGACATAGGCGTTCAAACTCTATGCGAAAAAATGAGAAATATGAAAAGTGGTTTCGGATTTCAAACTTTGAAAATGTTTGTTCTAATCAGCATGCATTGCATTGCGTCAAAGTTTTCCGGTCTTATTTTCGGCCTCGGAAATTTTGATCTGAAAACATCGCAGAAATGAAATCCCCACGTGGTTTTTGAGTTCATTACAAAGAAGAACGAATGCGCAAAAATAGGGCTTAATTTCTCGAGATGATTAATGTTTGGCGGATGGAAATACGTAAAGAACAAAAATCACTCCTTTGCCCTAAGGCTGCAAAATCTTTCATTTCCTGTTCCTTTTTACAGACATATTTTGATTTTCTGATACTCTGATAGATGCAAAATACAAAATTATTCTACTTATAAAAGTAACGCGCGTGCCTACGTAGCAAAAATGCCATGTAGTTTGATATAACTTCTTCCTTAAACAAATACCAAGATATTGGAATAGCCTGAGTAATATCAAATATCTAGATCTTTATATCATAATTAAATTCCTCTGGTTCTGATAAACTGCAAAAAACTATACTATTGAAGAATTTTGACTTATACAAAATCTAGTTTAGACCTTTAGATTATGATACTATTAAATTCGATTATGATACGCACTTTCTTCCAGTTAATATGCTGTTACAAAATCCTAACTAATAACAATATCTAGCTCTTCTTTTTCCGATTACAATCTTATCATATCACGATTAAATTTACTTTAATGTTGACGAGAGATCCGGGACCAGTCGATTGAATGACTTGATGACTGTACTCACGCCGAGCTGCTTACAGCTCTGGTCCTTAGGTAAATACTCCAGCAGCTCCGACTACATCTCCCCCGTCTCCTTGCAAAGAGAGGAAGCACAAATATTTTCTACGATTCTTTTCCGCGTTCTGTAGGTGAAATCGTAATCAACTTGACGTAACGCACTACAATATTATTCGTATAGTTAGGCTTTTTCTATTATTCTTAACGCTTCTTCTATCTTTCCCATTATGAAGCCTAAAGTATCAACGTTTCGAAATTTTTTACGGACAAAGAATTTTAACGTATTATTGTTGTTTGAGACAATTTTTCTTATATCATGCTAAAAGCGCTAAATTTTCCAAATCCTCGAATAGAGTGGGCAAGGTTATGTGATTTCTATAAATTACAACACGTTTCATGTCATTGTATAAATTACTGCAGAAATATTCTCCATTCATGAATATTCACCATAAAATCTCGTCAATCTTTGTGCAAATCAACCTATGAATTAACTTGCTCTAAAAATGTTAGATTATGGTAATTTTCCTGAGTTCTAAATTAGCAAGATAATTTTTCTTGTTTACCTCTCGCAAGGCCCGGCGTTGCTAACCGATTAAAATTTCATACATAGCTGCGTGCGAAAATGGAAAAATACAAATTTCTGGTCGGTCAAATTATGAAAAATTCAAAGTTTCCAGACTGAGAAGCTAGCGTTCCTAAAATCATCATAATTTGTGGGAAAAAACTTCTACAAATCTAGTTACTCACGATTTTTGAGTTTATTTAATATAACTAAAATTCAGTGCTTCTTTTTCATATGAAAAATCTGGACTAAACAAGTTAAAATTCTAGATTTTTCTGATTTAGAGAACTTTCCTCTGGCTCAACATGTTCAATGCCTAAACCGACGCAATTTTAGAACATTTATAATTTTCCTGTTTGCAATTTTCATGAGAAGTTCCCATAAATGAATTTGCGTCGCTAGGTCGATGCTTGAATTATTTGTAGCCTCTCGACAAACCCACGCCGTTTTTGTGGCACAAACCTCAGGATATGAAAATTATACCGTAGTCCTTTGGGATTCTTTGGATTTTGAACACCAACCAGGAAAAAACAGAAAACGTGCATTTATGGCCTTTTCATGACTGAGGGGGTGACAATGAAACATTCGTCAATTGTGGGAAAACCCATTTTTAATTTTGCGTAGTAATGAAGCAAAGGGTAATTGCTACATAAACTGATACTTATTCAAAGTTCAAAGTGTCATCATGAATGCTTATATCTGGTTATTTGAAAATATTCGTAAGCGTCATTAATCTATTAACAAAATGTTATTCTTCATTTCTGCTGACCAAGCTAAGTTCGGAAACAGAATTGATAAAGTAAAAAGGCATTAACTAATTTTCCAAGCTCCGCCCCCACTAACCATACTTCCGCTCCAGCTTAACCTCGATGTCATCATCATCACACTTTTTCGAGAGTTGTTTTCTCGAACTTTCTCCCCTTCAGGGCTAATTCTCGTGGTTCACGTCAGAAACGCGTTTTTCCGACCTCTCGGGTCACGTTCCGAAACAAACAAAGAATTGTCAAAATATTCGCGATTTAATCAAACATGCAACTCGGAAAACCACCTAGAGTCTCGCATTGAGTAGATGAATGAAGCTTTTGAAACAACCTGTTCAGCTTGTATTTATTGGGTCAAATCCCGCCCTAAATAGGGGAAATCAGGGGAGATGGGAGGCTAATGAAAAACATGAGTGAAAGCAGTGAGAGTGATAAATTCGTGACGAGGCGGGGTGATGTGCGTTCCACAACTTTGTAACATTTTCGTTGGGAAGAGGGATGATTAGGTCATTTCACAATTTGTTGGGAGAGGAAGACGATGTATAAAAAAGAATGGACTTTCGATTTTTCTAGTTTTTTCACCTTTGACCTATTCTCAAAATATTCTTTCTATAATCGTTTTCTAATATCCTTTTTACTCTTTTACCATTCATATCATATTCTGTGCGTAATCTCATATTCGCATCACCTTTCGATTGAATTTGCGAGTTTTTAATTTCCTGCAATCCCATGACGCCTTTAAGGCTTGTGGAGGCTATGTTATGATTCAGCTTTTCATATTCCTTCCCTCACATGAAAGATCATTCTTTGAATTTTAAATTAATGATTTCAGTAGTTTTTTTACTCTTATCACATTCTAAAGTGCAATAACATATGCATTTCGGCGCTATTGAACCAATCAATTCATAATGGTTCGTTATGTTCTAAACTTATGACTTGTTTTCTTCATCACTTCGTCGAATTACATTCTCCTTATGCTATTTCGATATCTACTTTTAAGCATCGATCTTACATTTATCTTCCATATTTAATGAAAGAATTTTCTCAGATTAATACAATGCTGTTGTTGTTATTATCTTGCCATTTTCACACACTTTTAACCTTTCCTTATAATACCTCGATATATCTTTTTATCATGATGGCATTGTCTTCTTCCATACTTTCCCTAGTTTCATTGTGCCAACTAACCCGATGTTGTGTGTGATAATGATAAACTATGTCGAAACACCACTTTCCTTAATGTGTCACGATTCCTTTGGTTATGCCTTCTATTGTAAAGAATTATGCATTGATCAGTATTTTCTCATTCTTAACATCCATATTTAGCCAATTATTACGTACGAGCCTCGGTCGCGCGCTCCCTCGGCTCAGCCTTTGCTTCGCAGAGTCTCCAAACAATTCAAAATGAAACAAAACAGTCTAATCACAATAACAACACAATCACAAATGACTTTTGATAATGACCAATTTTATTTATTTATTTTCTATACAATGCTAATTTTTTATTCAAAATTATCTTTTACAGGGAGTTTTTGCCACAAACTAGCATTCTATCAATGCAAAAAAAATTTTTTTTCATTGCACACCCTCATCAACTTACCTTTTCAGTCATGTATAACAAATGAGGGTCAGACAAACTGATCATAGAGATCTAAGCGTGCACATATAAACTCAGAAAAATGCTAATTGCCTAGATTTCCCATATTCGACTCGTGAGGGTATCTTTCTGATCCATTTTACTATCAAAAATGGCATAAATATGATATCGCTACAATCTAAATATGATTTTGGCGCTCATCTTAATCGCTTCCTTATTAAAAAAGTATTCAGAATCAATTAGACTATATCCAAATTTATTATCAGAAAAGTCTTCTAGTTACCATTTGGTTCTATGATTATTACATTCGTCTATGATACCTATAAATTTGCTGCAACCACATGCTGCAAACCCAACCAACCCATTCGAGAATCTGGTTTTGCAATCTCACCCCTTCCTTATAGGGCCAGAGGTGAAAGCTGTGGGTGAAAGGAGGTGATAGCTATGCGTATCATTATCATAGCTATATGTGAATGATAATGATAGAGCGTTTGGGATGTTCGCAATTTACTGAGAATATTTTAAGCTTTTCATTCAGCTGGAAGTTGCAAGTTTAATGCATAGTTTTTATCTGTCTAACTCTAGGCTATATTCTTTCATTATCAGCTTATTTCAGTTCATAGTGCAAATGATAGTTCCAAATGTAAACTGAATAGAGTTCTTGAAGCTACTATCATCTTACTGACATAATATCTATAAAAAAAATCCAGAAACATAGCTCAATTTTGTTACCTTATCACAATATGACCTCATTTTTGCATCATTATGTTTTGCATTATTCATTACAAAGTTATCACTGATTATTACAACTTCGTCTTTCTTTTCCTTTCTCGAATTCGCATAGTTAAATCTCGTCTCTCGTCGTCAATCTGGTTTCATGGAATGCATGTGGGAAGTGTATCACCTTTCACCTCTCCTATTTTGGACCTAGGCCCCGCCCCCTTCCTCCTCTATGTTCGGCTTTTTCCGATTTGAATATATACCGTTCATTCTATCCTCTTCTTCACTTTCATGGGTCAAGCCACGCCCCTTTGTAGAAGATTTTTTTTGCAGCTTCACGATTTCTAACATTAATAATTAATCCTTGACAATAGTTTCTTGGTATTGGCGTTTCGATGACAGACTTTGACATCCGATGTCGAATATTCTTCTGAGGCGACGATAATAGATGTCCGAGTCGGTCGTCGGGTGTAAAAATTTTGTCGGTCTTTGGGAACTGCAAACTTTCGCTAGTTCACGATTGAGTACGGGATCTTATCGGTGGTGATAAGAAGAGGGATAGACTTCGCCATTACTATGACTGGGGGAAAAGTTGGTCTTTATCACCCTCTTATCACATCCGAATTTGACCTTGTCTCCCTTATCACTCGGCGTGTTAGCGTGATTTTGGCATCGTCTGCTGTCGTGCGAATGCCTCGACGGATATATGAAATCCCACGCACTATTTCTCTTGCATCTTTTTCTTTTCGCCTATTGTAATCGTGCACTATTTCTCGGCGATCTGCTTCTTTCGCTTCGGTCCAATTATCTCTTTTTAAGCGCTAAGTGATCTAATCATCCCTTTAACAGCAGACATTTATCAAACGCAATCACTCTCTTCCACTTTCTATTTTCTTTCCATTCTTGGGCGTGTAGAATTTTTTTGTACTCAAATTTTTTACCCTTCTAAATTTTTCTGGCTTCTTGAAGTTAACTCTTCAAATTATTCATAACCCCTGTTCTCTTAGAATTTTTTTTTCAAAAGTGCGATAATTTTATGCAATCTTCGAAAAATGAATTTTGTAGCTCGGAATTTAATCAAAATTGTATTTTCTCGCACAGCAACTTTTAGTTAACTGAGTTACGCTGTCTGTGAAAAATCCATTATGCGTCGGGTATTTATCGGATTAAACTTTTTAAGGGCTAAGTTGATAAATTACGGTAAAGTGAGCTCATTAATTCTCTCTAGTGCATTTTAGAAACCCCTCGTTTTTGCAACGTGGTTATTTTTGAATTCTTTGCGTTCTCTTGATGAATAATTTATTTTCCGCAACAGTTATTTCCAATATTTTATTGGCCAAACTACATTAAATTCGTCGTTTTTTAACTATTCAAATGTTCAAATTTCATTTATTTCAGATTGGTTTGGGGTGTATTTTATTCGCCCTTCAAATTACGTGGCTGACGCTGGGTTTACTCATCTTCTGAGCTGCTACCCTATCGAATTATTCAAGCCCAAGGAATTCACTATCCACCGCTATCACCATGAAACTGCTTTGGTAAGCCATCTTTTAAAATAAAATTTTCAAAATAAAAAATACTCGGCTAAAGTTCTAGATAAAACTAAGCAAAAATGCTAATTCTATGTACGACATTTTGCAATTTCCTTATTTTCCTGTAAAAAATCGCTCCCTTCCAAAGATCTCGCGTGTAAGTGAATTGATATATAGATAGTGAAAGGGTCGGAAAATTGGGCCGAGATTTCTTCGTCCTTCATTTTTTACTCTGCGATCTCCCGCATATCACTTTCTCTCGCTCGGATCATCGCATATCTTTTTCACATCCAAACCACGACGAGGCTCCCCGACCAAATATAGGTCAAAATTGGCGCTTACGCCAGGAGACGATTTCTCTTCTCCGACGATCCGCTGAATCCTCGCCCGGGGCTGACTTTTTCCTTTCCACCCGCTACTTTTTACGCTCAGCGGTTCTGATTTTGGGACGACGAAATGGAGTAGAGAAAGTTGTATTTGGAGAAATGATAGGGGCGATTTCAAGGATATCTTCCAAAACACTCTTTGTAAAAAACCGGCTTTGTGAAATGTGGAAAGTGTTCGGAGAGAACGGGAAAATGCCTCGGGATAGGAGTTAAATTTTGGAATGAAATGACTTATCTGCTTTAAATTTCATAAGTCAAAAAGGCCTGCAAATTTCGCTGATGTAGTTGATTCATGTGCACAAACGATCTAAAAATCCTACAAATAATTTAAGACGTTCTAAAATCGACGATTTCAGGCTTTCATGGTTCGTAGCGCTGTGTCTCTCGACGTTCGTTCACTCCCTGCCTTTATTTGGAATCCAACTTTCCGATTCGTACCCTGATGAGCCCCCAATTTTGGTAGAACACAAGCACCATAAGGTAAGCATCACTTTATCACTATCTTGGGCATAAATGACAAAATTATTGGCGCCATTATGCTAACTTTCTTCAATTTTAGCATCATCATAAAAAGCATCGCCGACGAAGTTTGTCCTCGAAGGAAGATTCGACAAAACTCCGAAGAAACAAGCAAATCATGCTGACGAAGCCCTACTGGCCCTGGCCTTAAACTTGCAGAGTTTACGGTGGAAGCCGGAAAAATTAGCACGTTCTCTTCTGGTTTCCGGTACTTTTGCTACTTTTCAAGAAAAAAATCCTGCAAAAGTATTGGAATTTCAGGAGGCTCTTGTTTCTTGCCATTTCATTGGAAAAGTAGTGTGAATCTTAACGATTTTCTGACTTCAGTAATTTTCTTCCACATTACTTTTCTCTGAAATGACATTCAATGTTCACAAAATTCATGGTCTCATCATACAGTTTTCTACACTTCTTACGGGTACTGACTTACGGGGCTGTACAAGACTGGTAAACACTTGGTAAATTGTGCCGAAATTTCTGAAACAAAATTTTTGAAGATGCGAACTTAGCACTGAGTGATATTTCTCAATCTGACAATGGGAAGCGACTATTTAAAACGTACTCGGTTTTGATACAGCCCTAATTGTTTGAAGATCAACATTTTGGGGTGAAATATCGTGTCTAATCTTAAAGAAAGCGGATTCATGAATAAGCTTGGATATATGGAATCCCTTATCTAGACGCAAGTCATTCTCAGTCTTTCTAGGTGCTCGAGTCTTGCTAAAATTCGAAGTTCTTTAACCTCCACTCAGGCTGAGCCAAATATAATCCGAGTCTTCTGAACTTCAATTGGAGTTTACTTAACCCCAGAAAACTTTGGCTATATTTTAGAACTCTAATAATAATTATTAATAATCTATGACATATTTATTGGACTCAAAAGTAGACTTTTATGTAGATTTAAAGTGCTAGTTCAAGTTTAAAGACAAGCGATGATCTCACCGTTTACCTGTAAATTTTGTCTCTCGCCTTTTCTCAGCATAACTCGATTCGTTACATTCCAGTATGATCTGATTTTTCGTCGGAAAAGTCAAATTTGACTTTTTTCAAATTTCGACGAAAAATGATGGTGCAAATATTTGATGATGCGTACTTAAAGATATGGGTCTGACACATAGACTGTTTTGTTATTCTATCAATAAATGCATAATGAAATGTTATATTCACACTGATCTAATTCGCAATAATTTATGTGCAAACAACATTCTAAAATCTAAAATTCCAAAGGTATACCCGAGAATTTTCCTACTCGCAATATCGTGCATATCAAATATAGAGAATTGACGATGGCTATCAAATCCACAAGTATAAAAATGTTTTTACAATTTCACGGGATGATTATTTTGATAAATGAAACGAATAGGAAATAGCCAAATTCGCGCTAAAAATGTGTAATATGAAAGGTTTGAATCGACTATACAGAAAATTAAACAGCAGGATAAGGCTCGTATAAAATATCGTGGAAGTGAAGAAATAGGATAAAATTTAAATCTGACTATTGAAAAAGTTATTTTTAAAATTATCACGATACATCTTGATCCAAAACGTATGAACCTTAATTTAGACATCACTTTGAATGATAAGTTCATAAAAATCAGATCGTGCTATAGTAATTGTAAATTTAGGGTCAGAAAATGCGACCTAATATGAAAATTAAAACATGAAGATATTTTTAAAAATTCAAAGAAATAGGAAATTAAATAGGCTAGCAATTAATGCGAGAAAAAGTGACGTTAGAGGGAAATGTGCTTCGGAAAGATCTGCCCCGCTCGTGAAGAACTCATCGCCGTATTTATCGAGTAGATCCAGCACGACGCCGTTACTCCAGCCGAAACCCGTCTAAAAATCGCCTATCTTTCAAAATTCTCGATTTTTACCGTAAAAATTAATATTGTCATTTTGGCACGTGTAGCGAAAATTTTATGAAAAGCAAAAAGAATTATTTCTTAGGAAACTAATTTGAAAGATAAGCTTTAAAAATTATTTAATTCAATAGTTTTAAGTAGAAAAACATAGTCCACCTGGCATTAGATACTGATTAAACATAAAAAAGATAATAAAACAAACCTGAACTTCGTACTCCCCGCCACTGCCGGCATGCACTTCGTCAGAATGAATCGTGACGTTGTATTTCTCGAACATCGCGTGAGTTCTGATGAACAGTTGATAGCTGACTCGCAACCAGCCCGTCGCCATTTTCTTCGCGATCTGAAATAAAAGTAAGCGTTTCTGAAAAATTTGGAATTGGAATAAAATACTAGTTAATTTCTCTTCAGAAGACATCACAGAAATATAGTAATTCATTCATTACTTCAAAAATAAATAACTTCTGTTGCTAAAAGTTCTTGGATATTACATCAATTTCGTGGTATAATTCTGTTGTGAAAGGTAGTTTGCAGAAAAAAAATATTATGTTTAAAGAATCTACCTCCATCAACTCTGGATTACCCGTCGTTCTGAATCCCTCGATTACCATATGGACCATTGGTGGCCTAAAGTTCATACGATAATCTATATTAAACAAAAAAAAATTAGAATACCATGCATTCTCCTTATCCCACTGTTGCTCACTGCCCATGGCTAGCGAAGTCGGAAGTCCCTTCGTAAAATTCATGACTCCTTCCCGCTTCAGGTAATCGTGCACTCGGTATGGAATGAGATCGTCGTCGAAGCACTTGGCATAAAGCGGTATGGCGTTAGAAGCGTAATATGCGGTACTGTGTTGCTGAAATTTCAAACTTATAGGTTTCTTTATTATAGCTATCATTTTAGTTATATTTATTATTCTATTAAATATTCAAAACAAAATTATTTCATGAATAATTTAGAAAATTATATCATATGATAATTGAAAAATATAAACATAAAAAACATTTCCTAAATGTTCTACTTCAAACCATCAAATAAGTAAAACGAATTCTCTTTACCTTAGTCTCCAAATCATAGTCGTACCAAATTCCGTCCGTCTCGTTCCAATGCATAGTTTTCATCTGATGCTTCGCCCACTCGTACCGCTTCGTATATTCATTTACTTTATTTATATCACCTGAACTGTAAAATTATTAACATTGGATACCTAAATTATACCTGCAATTTCGTGGAAGCTGGCCAAAATTCGAGAATTGACGCACATAAACGCGTTTAGGTCGACGGGAACGACGCTCCAAGTTCTGAAAATGATCTTTGATATTTAATTGATGATTTACACTTAGTTAAAAAATATATTCAAGCTAGTATGGACGACAGTTTAGATATAGGTTTCAAAACTTAGCCCCAACAGTTGTAATTTTCAACTTATTGTTGCGTGAGATGTGTTGAAGTCATTTTAAAATAATATATCATAAATTCACCTTATCGTGTGCATCTTATGCATGGAATCTCCATTTTGCGAGAACCACCGTGTCGAAAAATCCCATCCAGTTTCTGCCGCCGAAGCCACTTCGGACCACATTTTTATTCGGTCCTCTTCTTTCTCGATATCATTTACCAATTCATAGTCTTCTCTATAGGATTCTGGTCTTGGTACCTAAATTTTATTTTTTCATGAAATTAAAATGTTTCACAATACAATTTATAATTTTAATTTATGTTTTATGGGAGATAAATAATAAAAAGGTACCTTCAAAGTAGCCTTGTACTGATAAAAGGGAAACGAGAAGGTTCCGTTTGCATCGTAACGTATCGTCGACCTATGTGAGACCCAGAATTGATATTCTTTTTCTAGGGTCGGTAGGATCTCCTAAATACCTCCATTGCTGAGAAAAATAACGATTTATTATTTACCAGGACAAATTCCAGATCGCCTGTACCCAGAAAATAGTCATAGACCATGGGAATCAGTAAAGGAGGTTGAGATCGAGTTAGGTAATACACGCGACCACCATTCGGTACGAAACCATGACTTTAATTTAATTCGATTAAAAAGAGTTTTTTTTTAAAAGACTTACTTATCCACCATATATGCTAGATTCTTGATGACTCCTCGAGCGGTTTCATACATTTCAGAGAAAATCAACCCCTTTAGAATCCAAAATGTATCCCTGAATCTTTACATTTAAGGCTAATTTGATTAAACCGGAATACCAATAGTAAAACTCCCTAAATCTGCCACCTGGAATGATGAAGGGGTGGGGAACGTAAAGTAGCGAGTATCGATCCTGGTTCGTTCGGACATCGTCTTTGACCTGAATTTAGAAAATATGACTTTGCGATTATGTTCCAGAAGAAAAATCGACTAAAATGAAATATCTTAGGTGAGTTTCCTTACAACGTTAGTGGAACTATTGATTCTTCAGATAAAATACGTTTCAGGATAAGATTTATGAAAGTAATGCCATCAATGATAATCATAAAGCCATTGAGAACGAGAATATTACCTTTCTACATAGATCTCTCCAAATCCGATGTAGATGCAGGGCCCACCTTCGATGATGGTAGTCGTGAATTTTTAGAAAATTCGACGGAAATTCGACCCAGTCGGGTGGGGCTCTGAAATTGCATTTTAGGAAACAATTACAAAAAAAAAATTGACGATTTAAAAAAAAAAAAAAAAAAAAAAAGTAGCTGCATCGTAGCATAGTTGCATGCGAAATAGTATAGGACTTGTTAGGGGAAAAGTTCTTCTTCTTCACTATTCCGTATGCGACTCTATTACAACTACTTTTTCGGGTTGACGAAAAAATCCTACACTTCAACCAATTCGGTCCCTGGCTGACTAAAATGTGAGAAGACGAACTCTCGAAGCACAGCGATGTCCATCGCTTTCTCACCAAGTTCATCGAAATGTCGTAGAGTTGTAACTGAAATTTTTAAATTGAACTATTTTTATATTGATTTTATTTAACATATTTTACTAGATCATTGAACAGTGTGTGTATTCGATTCCGTTATTTTATTCACTTCAGCTAGAATAACTCATTGTAAATATTGAAAGTTACAGTAACTTTCAATGTTAGGAATTCGAAGTTTCTTTCAAAATCTTATTTGATATGATATTATAAATTACTATCATTACATCAATAACTTGATAAGCATAAACTTAAAAATCTTGACTTTTAAAGTTACAGTATTTTCAAAGATAGAGCTTTGAAGGTTTGATCTCAAAAGTAGCTATTTCTTGCACCCAAAATTAATGGCACCGATAAGATGATTTTTTGCCGTGAAATATCGATGATTTTTAGAGGAGAAATGAAAAATGTGTTGCATTTTTACTTCAAACATTATTGGGAAAAGGGCGATAAATCACGAGTTTTTGAGTGCGTCAGAACCCAAAATGTCGGCTGATTTCAGGGAAAATGCAAACGCTGCAAAAATGATCGAATGGTCTGTCTGGCTTTGTGCTTGCAGATCGTAAATATTTCAACAGAAAGAATGAATATGGTTAAAATAGCTTTTAAAATATTTCAAATTCTGGTCAATATTTCTATTACTATTAAGTAGGCTAAGGTTAAATCGAACTTACAATAATTTAAAACCGAAATTATAAAAAAATATTAAAATTATATTTCAGGTATGATTTTTAAAAAATATATTTCAAAACAATTCAAATATAGGGTTGCATAATCTTTAGCGATTATTTTGTGCGAGCAGCTACTAATATCTAAAATCCTAAATTTAAAATTACTTGGATCCAATTTCAGTGGCATGTCGACGAAATATTTCGAGTCTGGAAACATATGCGAGTCCTGGACCGTTTTTAGGATTGGACCATCGCAGTAAATCTGGCTGAAAATTCAATTTTTCCTAAATTCTTTATCTTCCAATAGTGCAAAGTACTAATCAGTAAAGTAAATAACGAGATCAAAATCTCTGAAAGAGATAAATAATCAGAGATAACGTTCATTTGAGAGGGTCTAATGTACTTTGAGCTCATCAATCAATGCTAAGGGGTTAGAGAAATGACAAGAATTATCGAAACCAAAAATCTAAAAATAGCAACTCTACCTACCTCAGCAGAGTTAATACCGCGTAGAGCATTTTTGAAGCGAAATTCGACGTCGCACTGTTAGAATTTCAGAATCTCGCTCTCGTTTATCTAGTGACGTCGTCAGAATTCGGACGCTCAACCAGCGGTCATTTATCGAGTTATTGATTTTTTTCGAGATTACGGTAGTTCAAAAAGTAGTGGGATATGTGGGAATTGAATATCGGCTAGAGATAAAAGACCGTGTACGCCTGAAATAGACCAGATTAAATTTGTTTACATACGAAAATAAGCGCATAGAGTGAATTTTCACGTGAACATAGCCGAAATGGAAAGATTCACGGTTTTGTTTGAAAACAAAATGATATAGTTTCGAGAGACTTGAAATAACTTTAAAAAATTCGATAGAACTTGAAATTTCATAGATCAATGATGGAAGATAGAATCAATGTTGTGCAAATTTATGGTTTTAAAATTGTAGCCATATTTATCGGATTAAGAACCGATCTATTATTCATTTAAAAATCTGAAACTTATTTTTAAGAAACATTTCCGAAGATAAACTAATCGAAATTCTCAAATTCACGTGAAAAGTATATGCCCTTCTTCTGGCTTAATTCCGTGAAATGCAAAGAACAAGCACGTTCGATAAAAGAGGACACAACAATGGCTAGGTTTGGCGTAAACACCAAATTTTCTTGATTTATATAAGCGCTATTTCAGTCTGTTTTTCATACCTACCCCTACCATATGTAAAAAATGAACTCATCAAAACTATATTAGCCTGCTTTTAAAGTTCATCTTTCATCGCGCAAATAGACTTGGAGATTGTTTTGAGTAAGACCAAAACCCATGATTCGAAATTCAAAGATTGAGCACGGAAAGTAACCAACTGAGACCACGAGGTAACAATTTTTGACGTCGACGTCAAGAATCAAAGTAAGTGGCAACTGATGACAAAGTTTGTTATCAAAATTAATTCAATTAAAGTGTATTTGGATAAAGTTCTCGTCTATGATAAAAAATAGAAGTCAAAAATTGTCTAGAATAACGTCGATGGTTGAACATTTGATCCGATTAGAGAAAAGTAAATTCCTCTGGTCATGTGATGACGAATAGGAAAGAAAAACTGACTCGAGTAATTTTTCATGTTTCTCACGTTCTCAAATGTTTTGAGAGTCGATAAAATGAAAGATGCATGTTTTCAGAGAATAAAAGCGCAAAAATGGGTGTATTCGAGTGCGCAGTGGTTTATGGACTCAAACACTAAACCGCCCATATGGTGAAATTCGGTAAAAAAAAATTGAGACCATTCAAATTTTTATGCAGGTGGTGAAAATTGACGACTCATTAAGATTTCATAGCATAAAGTGGTCAGACAAGATAACGCTCCGGATGCACGATGTTTTTTGATTAAGAAAATCGTAAAATTCGATATCAAATCGCCAATCTATCAAAAGTATAACGTTGGACAAATAGTCCTCAGAAACGAGTGAATAATCATCCAGAAATAAAGAAGTATTGCCAAGGGAATAAATTTAGTTGAACTCTAGAAATCTTGAAAAATTTGTTAAAAATAAATCAATTTTAAAAGAATCAAAAAATCAAAATCTTCAGCGTGCATGATTTTAAAAAGAAAGATAGGCAATTGTTAGGCAACGTGGGCTGACTCAGGGACTCATGAAGGAGAATGCGAGTTCAAGAAACCACGAGGTTCGTCGCACCACGAGGGGCTAGGTGTGGGGATGAAGCCTAAATTCTCATCCCCTCTCGATTCGAACCCTCGTCACATGATGAGGCATATGCCAAGAAAACCAGATAGGCTATATACATATTTTTTTTTCGAAATCCATAATCACATGATTAAAGATAGGCGGACAAGAATATTGGCTGGCATAATCGGGGAGACGATCACTTTCATATGACTGCCGCGCCTAGCCTGACACTGCCATTCATTCATTTTCTATCTTTCCTACTCTCTCGTTTTCGATTATCTCTCTTCCTTCGCTCTTTCGAAAAAGCACGCCGCGAAATTGCAAAGCGATGGGCGGAACTTTGATAATAATACACGTTACAAAATTGATCAATTCCCGAGCTCAGTTTTATCGGTTTGAAGCCGTAATTTTTATCGAAATTTTACTCAAATTTAGATGAAATATTTAGGTAAAATCTGAACCGAAATTCACCTGAAAAATGTTGAAATTTCAAAGTTCGTCTTTGACGCGTTTTAAAATTTTCTTTGTAACTTGTATTTTCGACCTTTTCTGACAGATTTTATGTCAGCTTATAGTTCTGAACTCTGAGAATCTCATGTTTTATTCGCTCCTGAAAATTCATAACTCGCAAAATTTTATAGATACCAAAATATAGCTCTTGACTCGCGGAACTTCGTGGTTTTACTATTTTTTATTACTTGGAAAATTGGAATAAATTCCAGAACATGTCGTCCCGCCAGCCTGTGACCGCGAAACAGAACGTCGTCGCGGTGCTCTTCAACCTGTTCGACGACTACAAAAAGACTACCTCTTCGAAGTTGAAGATAATCGACGCCTACATGTTCTACATCCTCATCACCGGCATTGCACAGGTCGGCATTTTTTAGCTATTTGCTTCAATTCAATTCAATTTAATTTAATTTATCTTTATTTTTATATAATTTGTTTTTGAAGAAAAATTGAAATATTTCAAAGGCTCTAACGTGAAAATAGTGACTTTATTTTATAGTTTTCTTGGTTTTTTTTCGACTTTATAAATTTAGCAAATTTTCAGCGAAAAGAATAACAGGTTTTGATAAGGTCCAAAATTTCGAATACTCATGAAGTATGAAAGAATAATGAGAAGAAACGAAATGTAAGCAAAGATATTTGCAGTTCGCCTACTGCTGCCTAGTGGGAACGTTCCCATTCAACTCGTTCCTGTCCGGCTTCATCTCGACGGTCTCCTCGTTCGTCCTGGCATGTCAGTTACTTACCCTAATTATAGGCTTAATTATTCTCAATTATCTCTTAATTATCATAATTATTTCCTAATTTAATTGCAGCCTGCCTGCGCATCCAGGTCAACGATGAGAACAAGTCGGAGTTCTCGCACATTTCCCCGGAAAGGGCCTTCGCCGACTTCATCTTCGCTCACGCGATCCTCCATCTGGTCGTCGTCAACTTCCTCGGATAGATGGCCATATCGAAAAACATTAATGATAAGTTTTTAATAAGATGATAAGGAATGATAAAATGTTCAATTATCAGTGATAAGATAACTCTTCCTATTGATTTTTTTTTTGGAAATTGATGAAATTCGAATTTTCCTTTGGATTTACTTCTGAAGCGAATGATAATA
The DNA here is from genome assembly GCA_964036155.1 of Diploscapter coronatus. NCBI lineage: Eukaryota > Metazoa > Nematoda > Chromadorea > Rhabditida > Rhabditidae > Diploscapter > Diploscapter coronatus. The sequence continues at coordinate 47,378,805 of OZ038422.1, read as the reverse complement.
TTGACCATTTTATCATTGATTTTATCGATATGATATGACTTATTCCTTCAGGATATGAATATAAAATTACTTTGAAATCTACGATACGTTTTTATTGTTTTATTCAATCACACATTGTTCCAAATATCGTTATGAATTCCTCAATCTCGCCTTTTTTCTTAGGGGACACTCTGCTATTAAAATTCCAGTTTTATATTATTTATTGTTGTTTGTTTTATCTTTTACTTGAAGAAGTGATATAAAGTTTTACGGGGAGTAGTATTTTTATTGAAGGAAAGAGTTTGAGAACTCTAGGATATTTTGATTTTTTTTTTTTTGAAAATCAATTTTTAAATTGATCGATTTTTCAGCTCAGCCAAAATGATCTACATGAAACCGCTCAGCTACGTCAAGAAGGCATTCACCAATCCGACCTAGTGAGTATTTTAAAATTTCTTTTAAAGATCGATTTTACTATTTCATGTTCAGGTATAGAATCTTTTACAATTTAAATTGTCGGTTTCCAAGAAAAATTAATTAGTTTAGGAAATCTGACGAAATTGTTTTTCGAATAGAACTTATTATGATTTTATTGATAACAATAGAAGAAAGTCGATAATTCAAAAAAGGTGACGACGATATTCGTTGCAGCTACAAGTCGTACGGAGCGTACGGCGGTTCGGTGTTCCTGTTGGCGATCTTCTTCTTCGAGTGGAAGTGGGTCGGCAAGTACATTCCCGTCTGGAACAAGCGATACCCCATCGAAGAGGCGAAATAAACTGGAAATGGTGGGGACAAATTATCATATCTATCTAGTATATAGTTTGCTCTTTTGGACTATTGATGTTATACGATAAATTAATTCAATATTTATAAAGTGCAGAGTGAATTTGACGTATTGTGGAACGTATAATTATTTACATTGAAAATTCAGTCAATTTCGAACGATAGTGCTTCTTTATCAACATCAATTTACGTTTTGTTGATAATAACTACCAAATTTTCATTTAGAATTATTCATTTTCGACAGGCTTTATCTATTGAACGTCGAAAAAATTCCATATTTTTATTTTCAGCTTCCCCCCGAAGCCGGTGTCAAAACGTCTAAATGTTCGACTTCAAATCGACGATTTGAACAACTTTTTTTTTTTGTAGATCTTTAGCTGACTTTTCTTTGACTATGCGACTTTTCTAGAATATGTAGAATTCTCAGTCAGATCGAAATAATTTTCTGTAGAGATTTTATGAAGGATAAAGTTTTCTAAACATTTGCTATTCTTTAATTAATACTGTGTATCTTAGCACTCATTATATTTTTTATCTTCAAAAAATTGAAAATTTCGGATTTCCAGATCAAAATGATGGGCAAAAAGAAGAAATTAAACAAGAAGCGCAAGAATTTGGAGTAGGTTTCAAATATTTAAAAGTCTATTTACCAATTTCGAGGAATCTTGAATAACCATTATAGATTTTCAAGTGTTTTAACTGTTTGCATAGTTTACCAATTCGCTAGGACCATATTTAAAATTCACTTGGCTTCAGTGATAGGGAATGCAGGAGAAATTTTAAAAATGGCGAATAGTATAAAGATCAGAAAATCGTCATTTTTACTCTTAAAAATTCAGAACTAATCCTGAAGAGCCCTCTCGGGTCGTGAAAAAGAAGAAAAAGCAGGTCGAATTAGAGATCGAGGAAGAAGAAGAGCAGGTGGTTGATGATGATCCCAAATCCGATCAGGAAATCGAGGAAAAAGACATCGACACAAAACCGGAGACTTCAAAAAGTAAGTTTTTCAAATTTTTAAAATACTACATCTCTATGGGCAGAGTACTCTGTGGTTTTATTGAAACTAATACCGAATTTTGTGAAACCTACATTTTTTTAGCTTTCTTTTTAAATAGATTACAGAGTAGTCGTGGATGAATTGAGTTTTTTGAGAAAATTTTTATCTTGAAATTCTTGAGACAAAAAAGCAATTTATTCAGAATCTCAACTACCCAGCCTCGATGACGACGAAATTGAGAATCCTGAAGAGAAGCAGAGGAAGTCGGGGGTACGGTATTGAAAATAAGATTTTAAAATGCAAAAATAAAGAGGTTAGAATAAAATTAAAATTAGAAAATTAGGTAATCTACTTCTCCATGATTCCTCCCAAATTTAACGTCGCCCGATTGCGCAAGTATTTCGAAGAGCTAGCCCCGGGACAAATCGGAAGAATCCATTTAATGGTGGGGGGTTTTTTTTTTTTTTAAATTATATTTTTCAGTCTCTATGTTCAAAATAATATTTTTTTAAATATTTAATACTTTAAAATGGCTCACACACAGAAAGTTTCACTTTTATCTGAAATTTTTGAAACCTATTTCAGAAGAACAAGTTTTCTCGCTCGATTGAGAGCCGGTACAAGGAGGGCTGGATGGAGGTGAAGAAGAAGAAACTCGCCAAGGCTATCGCTGCTCAGGTAAGGAATTTTGGGGTATATGAAATATCTTTCAATTCGAGGTTTATGATATCCGTTTTATTAAGTTCAAGTTTTCATTAAAAAAACGCTTTCTTATCTTTCAGGTAGACAATACTCCCATAGGAGGAAAAAGCAGGGACTACGTTTCGTATCTTCTCTGGAACATTCGATATTTGCCGAGGTACGGTAATTTTATTAGTTTTTCTTTCTAATTTCGATCCATAAAATTACAGAATTAATGAATTTCCATACAATTCTGTATTGGATTATTTTAAAACATATTTTAAAGTGTAAATGTGAAAATTTTTATAAAATAAGATTTTTAGCTTCAAATGGGTTCATCTGGTCGAGCAGCTTGAGTACGAAAAATTGGTCGAAGACAAACGGATGCAGATGGAAATTGCCCAGGCCAGAAAAGTCGCCGCCCACTTTGAGGAACAAATCCAAAAGGGCAAATACTTGAAGAAGTTGGAGGAGAAGGTGAGTAATTACGAAATATCTAAATGTAAATAATCTCAAAAATAGATGTTATATTTCACCAAACTTTATAGATTTACTTCTTCATTAAGGTTCAACGTTTTATTTCCACTCATAATAATGTTGAACATTTCGCAACAATACACTCTAATACTTTGTTGTTGTATCATAAAAAAAATTCTATAAACTATATGGTAATATTACGCCATGTCCCATGCAGATAAGATTACAAATTTGTATTTTTCAGGTCCGCGAGAAGGGCGGCGAATGGACTGAATCTGCTCCGCGCCAACCTCGACAGAAGAAGACGGTGAAGCGAAAGAAGGAAGATGAAATGGTTGATGACGACGTCATGAAGATGATCTTCGCTGAGGATTAAGATTTTATGATAATTTTAGGACGCAGAAAATTTGATTGATTTCTTGAAAGAATCGTTATTTTTCTTCTAAGCGCGTTTTCTAGAAATAATCCGAACCTTACAAGATACCAATTTTATGCTAACGTGTACTTTCCGATCATTCATTTTTTGATGGAAAAGTACTCATGGTTAAGATTTTCATTCGACACTCAAAATTTATAATATTCCTGCTGAAACCCAGTGAACTTGAAGATCGGAGCTTTCCCAATTTTGTTGAACCACTTTTTCGAGCCACTATTTTAGTTAGTCACTAATTTTTGTTGATTTTTCGAGCCATTTTGGTGATGGAAATTTTGTTATTATCATTGAAAAACCATTGTTAATTGTTAATCGAATAAACCCATTATGGAGGAAGTTATTTTGTTAGTTTTGAGTTAATCATTCATTCCTACTTTTACTTCGAACTCAGACAAGTCAATATTTACATTTTAGTTGGAGCTTTTGAATTTGTACTTATCCTCTTTAAATTTTAGGATTTATATTTAAACAATTCAATTCAACCCAATCTCAAAATGTTGAGTCATGAGGAATACTCCGATCAGGTAAATTACGATACATATTTCGAGCAATGTTTATATATTTACATATTTGTTCATATATATTTTGAAATACATGAGTGTTCATTTAAAAAAAAAAACTTTGAATCTTAGGTGCATTTAAAATATCGTAGTGGTAAATAAAGGATATATTATCCAAGATAATAATTGCTATTTAGAATTTATCGTGGTATATTTAACTTTTAGAAACAATAGAGCGATACTGTTATATGTTATGATCCAAAAATAATATTTGATTTTCCATGAAACCTATGAAATTCTTGATCTCTCAATTGTCTGAACGTGAATTCTTTGCAAAGTAAATATTCCATTTCTACGTTACATTGTTGTCCTAGTGACTCCCACAAATATTTCATCAAAAGTGAGTCGAGTTTTCACGAATGGGCGGGTCATTTAATTCTCTACCCCAGGCGATATTCCTCAAATCAGATTCACTCTAATTCATGAGTGACTCATCACTTAGAACGCAAAAAAACTTGTGAAATAACTAGAAAATAGCATTGTTTTCAGACAGAAAAAGAAAGAATATCAAGAAATAGTATTGGGTTGCTAAGAGATTAGAGAAAGGGAGACGGAAATAGTATGGAAGAGAAGAGAATAGGGCCGTTTTTGGAGTTGCGAAAGCAAACATGTCTTTAACGAAATCGCGCTGCTATTCTATTCTTACATTCACATGAAATCGACTTCTATATAACTGCCACCTGCCATTTTATCATATAATAATATTTTGTTTTATATATGATATAATATTATCAGTCGATTTAAGATTGAGATTTCCGTTTTTCGGCCTGAAAACAGGTTTTTGATTCATTTTCAACTTAACGCACGAGTTTTCTAACTCTGACTTAACGGAACCACAACTGTTAGGTTTAATATTGATTTTTTATCTTTTAAATGATAAACAATATTCTTTTTTTAATGTTATATTATATTATTTTAGATAATTTTAACCGTTAAATAAACTTGCATGTCTATTAGAATTATAGCTAATATCATATCATTCTTTGAATTATCTTTTATATTTCGTTTTATATTCATGTAATATAATTTGCAATTCTTTTAAGTTATATTTTAATTTTTATATTTGCGTATTTTTGAATAATATATTTAGAGAATGTTCTTTTCTTGGGGACGTTCGTCTGTGGACACAGCCCAAGCGGATTCGTATTTCTCTGAAGCCTATGCCTGTATCGAACAGGGACTGTGCTATGACGAGATTAATGACTATGTGAGTTTCAAATAATTTATACTTCTGCATGATGTTCAAGGAAGATTATTCTAAAAGTAATTAATTTTGGGCATTTTTTAAAACATCATATGACTGAGTTTGTTAAACAACATCGAATGCATTCATATTATCCAAACATAAATTAATGAAGGTGTAAATCTTCCGTAACTTATTATATTTAAATTAACATTTTCAGGAAAATACTCTGGGCATGTACGACCGAGGTCTAAATTTGGTCAAAGAGGGCGAGAAGTCGAAAAATGCGAAGAAATCCGAGCTCTACAGCAGTTTAATGGAGGCCAAGAAAAGCGTTGAGAATCGGTATATCTAATTAGCAAATAATAATTTAAACTAAAACATTTCCATTTCAGAGTCAAAGTCCTGAAGAAAGAGGGTCCGAAGAAGGCTCAAACCCAACCACCAGCTATTGTTGTAAATGGAGCCTCTAAGAATGGACCGCCACCAGACTACGAGGTAAAGTCTTAACCTTGTTTACCTATTTACTCAAGCACATGGGGACTAGAGAGTGCTTGATTTTCGCATGGAATTGTTGAACGTATATATTATAGTGATATATTTGTTATATAAAGGAGACAGAATAATGGAGTTAATATTTTTTTTATATTATAATGATTTATGTAATATTTTGAAACATAAATATTTTCTTCAGAAAGTCGTTGGATCCGAAAAAGATACGGAAAATATCCGAGAGAAACTGGATTCTGTCGGCACTCGGGAAGCTGACCTGATTTACTTCTTGCCTGATGGAGTGCAACTCTTCACGATTAGCGTAAGTTTTTTTCTTCGAATAGCCGAGACGTACAGATGAGTTGCTTTAAATGTCAACACTAAACAGTCAAAATGCTATTAAACATTAGGAAAGGAATTATTAATTAAACTTTAGGGCGATACTACGACCGTCCCGACCTATCCAACTTCTCTGCAGATTTTCAAGCTCAATAATTCCGAGGGCGAGCATTCGAAGGCTGATAGCAATGAACCCTTGGCGTTTATTCAGGTAAATTGCAAATTATTTTAATATTTTGCACCACAAAAATAGCTTCGTACTAAATACTAGTAAATTTGAAATGAATATGATTATTTTTGAAACTCAAATTAATATTTTGAATTTTTTATTTAAACCCCCGAATTTTTGAAAATTCAGGTGGGTCCTTGGATCTACCCCCTGATGAAGGGTAAAATGCCGATGTTACACAACGACTATGGCGCGTATATCGTGCATAATCCGGTTCCGGAAAGTCCCGGTAAAATTAACTTAAATAAACAAAATTATCCTATCTCTTTCTTAGATATGCTCGTCGCGATACTTCTGCCACCAGATTTAGATGCAAAGCTGGAAAAGGAGTTCAGAGATGTAATGCTTTTAATATTATTTTCCCTTGTGTAATAAAAATTAGGTTTTATCTGAATACGTCGAAATTCGTGAACAAGAAGTCAAGAAAGAGCTGACGCCAGAGGAAAACGAACGTCTGAGCAGAAAAATTGCGAACTTCCTGATTAAAAGTAAGAAAAGACATTAGTTTTGGAATTTAAGATAATTTTTAGCCGGCGAAAAAGTCGCGGACGGAGTTCAGACGACTAGTGTTAAAATGTCGAGCTACGTCGAGAATCGAGGACAGAAGTAAGCTCTTTATCGTGAATAGCATCGTGTACTAATTACTGAAAATTTTTACCGAACATTCTTGTACACGTCGGAATCGTAAATTGAACATTTTTATACAATATCAGACCTTTCTGAGTTAGGACTAATTTTAAGTTCAATTTCCATTACATGAGCTATTTTAAAGCACACTTGAATTTTGAATTTTCCAGATATCGCGAAGGCCTGCAAGAAGGTGAAGGCATCACGGTCAGTCCTACAGTGAAGAGTGGAGTCGTTTACCTCCACAAAGGCAGCAAGGTCGTCGCTAAGTGCACTAGATATCTACGTAAGAATGAAATCTATTCGTCTCACCTGAACAGAGAATTTTAGTCGACAAAATCGGTGACATGGGAGTTGCGGTCGGGACGAAGATCGCGAACACTGCTAACGATAGATTCGGGGATGGTAAAGGAGGCGGTTTGATTACTGGGACTATTAGTAAGCAGCACATCATTCCTTCATTGAAAATGCAGATGTTCATTATTTCGTGATTTATAGCATGCTCATAGTTTAAGTCGCCTAGTATTTCAAATACTTTAAATATAGTTTTGAAGCAAACTATATTGGATATTATGATCGTAATCGTATTTAGCCGTAATTGGTGGAGGAATCACCGGTGCAAGTACCGTCTGGATTGCTTTGGAAGAAGGCAGTAAGACCCTCTGCAGAAGTATCGCTAACGAGACCGTGAAGCATGTAAAAGTCAAGTAATTTCAAACATCTTTCTTATAAAAATACATATTTTAAATTTAAGATACGGTGACGATGCTTCGCAGACCACGGAGCACGCTCTTCATGCAGCCGGACACAGTGGTTTGGCGGCGTTCCAAATTTGGGACCTAGGTCCGAGAAGCATCGCTGGACGAATGGCAAGAAAGGCGGGAATACAGGTAGCTGAATTACTATGCCTTGAAATACTGTAGGTAGAATGATAAAGATATTGACATGAGATTTTCACGTTCGTTTTTCAAATAGCCACTTCTAAGTATCATAGGAGTCAAAGAAATGGACATTTTATTATCGAAATTTCTTTGTACGATATCCGAATGTCACCGTGTCAAAATATACTTTCCAAAAGGGTAAAAAGAAAGCAAATTGTAGTTTGTCAAAGACGTCGATCGCCATCGAAAGTACGAATCCGGAGCTAGCACATCATCAGCTGGATCTCTTAACGAAAAGAAGAAATTGTAATCATCTCAAACTCCTATCATATTCTGTACAATACAACATATTTAATTCATTAACTTCTGTGATTACTTCTTATCAGCGAGTTGTTAGTCATTTCAATTGTGAATCTACAAATCTACGAATGTCTGATAGTCATAATCTTTATTCTACAAATACTTGCCAAAAGAATCTATGTTTATGCATAATGTATCACAAAATATCGATGAGTTTATACAGGTTAGATTGAGACTATTGAGATTAATAAACTTTCACGAGATTATGATTCGGTTGCAGAGATTGTCGAGTCCGCTGAAATGAAATATGTTTTCAAAATTTTGACCATTAATGAGTAATAGTTTGAAGATAATCTGGTGATTATACGAGTTTGATTATCAATCCAATTGAAAATCCATGATTAGCTGCGTATCTTTTAGAACTAGAAATTTAGCGAAATAAAAAAAGAATGGATTGTTGTCAAGCATTTTGCATCATTTATTGAAAAAAATGTCGTCTTACCGTACTCCCGACCCAGCGATGCAGTGACATAGCGACTGAACGCCTGCAGTATTGAAGCCCGATCGAATCGCGCATTGCTTCGTCGTCTGAACTACCTGTCTGTCGGAGGGTAGGTCCAGACCGCACCTGGAAAATTTCCTATCAAAAAATTCGTGGGAAACAAATTTACCCTAATTTAGTCGTGCACTTCCCTGCCGATCCTCTCTCGACACATTTCATCACACAGCCCGAGAATTTCTTTGCGCCGACTAGGATGGTTTTCGCTTCTGCTTGGATTCCTGAATATTTCACATTTTTGATTATCGAAAAACGAGATACTAATAAAATGAAATAAAGTAGTGAGTTCTACAATTTTGAAGCAAAAAATCAAATAAGTCGGTGATTTTCTTGAGAATCCAATTCATTTCGTTATTTCAACAACAAAAAGCGTGAATCTCTACCAGATCTCGCCAGAATACTGTTGACTTCGGAAAATGTTGCCAATTTCAGGGTTTCTGGGTATCGCTTTTGGACTTGGATTGGGTTGCCTCTTGCGCATCTAAAACAGTTTGAAAGGATAAAGATAATAGTTAAATTCTACGCATTAGCGAATTGATTGTGTCCACAGTCGATGGCGCTTTTGATCATGGTTTCCTTTTCGGACAAACATCCTCTCAAAACCGGATATTTCGCACCCATAGCGATGACGTGATGCTGGAAATCGATATTTTAATTTAAAATAACGCGATTTACGCAAAGCGTGCATTAGTTACCTGACATTTATCTGCGCACTCCATAATTCCAGCGTGGACGCCAGATTTACAGGGTTCTAATTCAGAACAACGACATTGACGAATCATCTGGGACTGGGAGGGATTTATGAAGAGGTAAAATAATGAGACGAAGAATATGAAGTGCATTTCCAAAAGCGAAAAATAAATGTAAGTTTCTAAATTTTCGATAATAATAAAATGATGTTTTTTCTTCGAAGATAATACCTTCTGTCTAAGCAAAGCAAAAATGCATCAAAATTGGCTAAATTGTGAGAATGGTTATCAGATAACCTGTTCTAGCTATTATAAAATCGGTAACTTCGAACTTTCATATGAAATTGAAGACTCTGTTTTTCAAAACATACCCTAATCAAATTGGAGAGTGAGGCGCTCATTTATTGAAATTGAAATGATACAATATCTAGTATTGGTAAGAAACATTATGCAATTACAGAAATTAATTAGCCAAACAAATAAACTAGCTAATTTTATAATTATCGGTGCGATCAGTCGATTGAACTGTTATTTCCATTATTCGACTTCAATTTTTCTGAATCATACCCCAAATATCTTGCACTTACAAAGTTTCTTCCTTTTGCACTATTACTGAATCCAGACGGAAAACAAATACGACAAATGATATCTTCATTCATGGCCTGAAAAGGATGTATCAAATCCTTTTCATGTGAAAAACACGAATCTAAAAAGATTATCTTCGAACCTATTCTGACTCATTTTTAAAATTAACTTCCATTTTACGCAATTCTCTAAATTAAGTCATTCCAGTTAAATTTAACCTGAAAGGGACGGGGCTAATTATCTGCATTTTCCAGCGCTTTTCCGAATTTGTCACTTGCTCTTTAGTCGATTGATAATGCTGCAGTTTTCAGGTATTTTCCCACTGACCAAATACGTCAGCATTCTTTGGCCAAGTCAAATATTTTGCGTAAATCTCAGCCGGTTTTGAATTTCTATCTTTCAACGTTGAATGAAAGATTTTTTCTTCTGTGCCGTATTGTAGGAGTTTTTCCACTTGATGATCTCTGAATCGTTGAAAATCCTCTTATATGAGCGGTATTTTTACGCATATCGTCATTTTTGAGAAATATTATGGGAAATCGAGAGAGAGAAAAAGTGGTTAGAGAAGAGATGATCGAAAAAATCGAAGATATCAAATACAAAAGAGCAAAGTGCGATGCAAAGTTGACTTTTCGAAGATTTGAGGCTTTCCGATTTTTTGAGGATAAAAGTGAAGAGCAACTTTATCTTACGGAGAGAATCATGAAATTTTATATCCTGAGAAGATCTGGCCTGAAATACTTGAAACTAGAAAGGGTTTTTTTTCTGAAATTTGTCTTTCTTTGACATAACATTTACACCAATCCTTGCATGGTCAGATTTCGATCTATTTATTTTTATTATCACTCAAAAGTTTGCTTAGCTGCTTGCGATTTCAAGCTCTCACGTTCTTTCGAATCGAATTTCAGATTTGGAGAGCCAAACCACGATTTTCAGTCAATCGAACTATACAATGTTTGAATTCTAGCGTCATTTGGTATATCTAGGAGTCTATAAACCAATCTAAAATCGCTTTGTCGAGATATATTATTCCGATACATTTTCCAGCCACTTGAATTGAATTATCATCAACAGCGAAAGAGAAAAGTATTGCTGAAATCTGAATTGATTTATCTTCGAAAGTTTTGAAACAATATTTTCTTCTTGCAAAACTTATTCATTTCTAATAATCATGCTGATAAACAGTGCGGTGATATTGATAGTTGATCAAGATCTATGAAAACATCGATTTTTTCTGACTTATTTGCATAGATGAGTAATCGCGTCTACATCATTGACTATCGACTCGCAAAATTTTGAACATTTCGATTTTCTCCTACGCCTATTTGCGCTAAATCTCGATCGATTTCTCAAAATATTTCATGATTTTGATCAAACTTTTACAAATTAGGTCTTACGTAAGATATTATTTCCGCTTTATTACATTAAATAATTTTGAACTATGTTTCAGAAAGTCTCAAGAGCTTGGCTAGAAAAGAGCTTATGTTAATATCTCAAAATTCGTGCCTAAGTGATAAACATAATCTTTGCTTCGTTTCCGTTCTATCAAATTTATCAAGAACTTCCTACGACATTTCAAATTTTTACAAATATCGTTTTTTTTTACTATAATAGATATCAAGGCAATTTATTTATGCTAAATGATAGCTATCAAAATTTATTATTCATTGATAAAGCATCGAGCTTAAAAATTGGATTGCATTTTCGAGAAACGCTTAGCGTCAAACGATTTGTTTGATTTCCTAAATAAATGCGCCATTGAGTTGGCTGACATCAGAACGCAAACTTTACGAGGTTTTATGCGAAATCGAGGGAATACGCCTACGAACGAAATTTAGGCTAGGTCAGTTACTGTGATTATTTTGTGATTTCTAAGAATTCAGGCATTCGTCTTCGAAATTTTAAGAATACAATTTTTAAGAGAATGTCAGTCGCATTGCTTTTGAAATTTTATATCGTCGTATGTAGTAATTTGAAGCGTATTTGAATAATTCGTTTTTCTTCTAAGTCCATCATAAGACTAAATTAACTAATCATCATGATCTAGATTTTCTAGATAATGTTTAGTTTTCGATGACTTTCTTGTACACTACATCATAATTTACGATAAACCTTTGTTTGCCTTTGGACTTTCATTAACCCTCCTATCAAAAGTCTACTATTAATTCAATTTCGATGAGTACTAGAGTAACTCGAAATGAGTCACTCGATTTACCTTTAAAATAATTTTTCTTGCAATTTTGATTGGTCATATAATTTTTACGTAGACGCATAGTCACTAAATTATTTATTGATAAAATAATCAATGTCACTTAATTGGCTTATCGTTTGCTCATTATTTCTTATCACTGCATGCATTGACTTGTGCCGATCTCTCAAACTCTCTAATTCTTTATTTGGCATAGATCATTCGAAATCGGCTAGAATATTTCGTATGCTTCCGTCCCTGTTCCGATTATTTATTCGTTTTGACGAATTTGGTCGATAAAGAGTGGGGCTTCCTTTTCGACCTTTTATTCTTGATTAAATGCTCAAGTTTAACGTAACAAGTTCAATTTAATTTTATCCCTTACAAGAAAAGGGATTAGTTTCGACCAGTAATTCTGCACACGTATGGAATTTCGACGTAACATTCTATCAATTCGAGTCATAAGCTGAAAAATGCAGTTACGTATTTGAAATTAGATCTTTTTTCAGGGACGTTTATAAAATTTGATTCATAAAACGGGTGGGGTCTCTTATCAAATGCAAATAACTGTCAACTTTACATTCAATTTTTCAATATCGATCGGCATCAGTCCTAGGGAGGACGGTCGTCGGAAACCCTTTGCGACCTATCCCCGTATATTTTTTCGTCAGACTAAAGTGCTCCTTAGGTTTGATCGGCATTTTACCAAATTGCATAATAATTGAATTTCGACTGTGACGATTTTACGATTTCTTTCTGACAAACATTATTGGTTTTCGTGATTTCACTCTGGAAATGACCTTCTTTATCAAATTCAAACCTCACGATTTCCCGTCATTGCATTGAATTGATTATTTTGCAAGCTTTCGAAATAAGTGATTCTAAAATTTTGAATTTTCAAATTTTGGGCTGATTCTGGACGGACTCTGATTTATGCCAAGAATTTGCGGAGTATTAAACTTTTCCCTAGCCATCGAATTGACATACTTGAAGCCATGAATAGGCAAAGCACATTTTTGACTCATCTATATCTATTTATTTGCATTTTCCGGTGCAGACTCGTCAACACTTCTCAATAGAATGATAACTCATTCTTCTTTGTACCTGTGAAATTTCGAAATCATTTAGGCGAACTTGAGTTGGATATCTCGAACTCAAAATTTTCCTAGATGATTTTATACAAATTTCACAATACTCTTATCGGAGTTTTGCATCATGGTATAGCTCATGTTCTACCCTACTTATTCTCAACAGAACCCATATCGTAAACGTCCTTTGAACCTTATAATTCCGAGAAATATCATTTGAATTTGAGAGAAAACTAGACATGGTTTAGTCCTCAAAACCGGCTCCTGACGTTCCACCAGAATGCTCAAATTTTGCGCCATCATTTAATCCTTTAGCCGAAATTCAAATGTCCAAAATTTACGTGAAAGGCGTGTGTCTTTGTGACGGCTCTTTCAAAATTGTGAAAATAGCCTTGAAAATCAAGATAGATAGGTAAATTTTGCGTCATCAACGGTTGCGAAAGTTGTTGATGTTGTGAAAGTTATTCCAACTCACAATATAATCCTTCAAAAGGTGATTTTTTGACACTTTGGAGGTTTTCACGCCTCAAAATGACCTTGTTTATATTTTGTCAGCAAAGAGGTATCAATCAGGTACCAAATATGCATATAGTCAGGGCCAGGCGGAATTCCTAATTCCGAAAAACAAAGTTTAGAATTCTGCCTGGCCCTGCATATAGTGACTATTCATATGACATAAAATTTTGGCATTTATATCATTACTTATGGGTTATCCTTGCTCTTTATATTAAATTAATCTTATTGTTAAAACCTTGAATTTAACGTCACTTTTTACTTCCTTAGTTGATAGAAATGGCGTGATATTATCTTATCTCTGAAAATAGTCCAAATTTAACGTTCAAGTGATGATAACAGTTCCAATTACTCTAATGAACCTTATATGATTGCTAATGTTCGCATATACTATTGTGGAATTATATAAGTTCTGAACAATAGTGATTTTTTTACAGATAACGAATAGAGTAATGGATTATTTGTTCCTTCGATGCGCGTTGCTCATCATTTATTTTCTATTGAACGTTATGGCTTCAGAACATACACTGAAATTGGAAGGTAAGCTATTTAATTTTATATATTCTAAATTAAACAAGCTTTTTATCCTTTTACCATTTCATAGATATACCTTTAACGTATTATATCATCTTTATGACGTTTCCATTACAATTTTACATATGTATCAGAAAATCTAGGATTTGCTTGATCTAAACATATTGAATGATAATTCGATATGCCTTCTCTTGAAAGTAAAATATTTCAAATTCCATAAATTTTTGAAATTCTTTACTTTCAGCTGGAGCTTCGGAACAAACACCTCTTATCAGTGTGGCGGAAGGTTCTCCTTTGAAATTGCATTGCGTTCGAGCTGACGGAAAATTGGATGGAATATTCTGGTTACTAAACGGAGTTAATCTTACGCTGTAATATTTAATTTATGATTAATTTTTCCTAATTTGAATTCTTCAGATCTTCATCATCAATTGTCTATGAATCAGTAACATTGGAGCATCATGGTATCTATGAATGTTCTTCGGTAAGCTCTTTCTTTACCTATGATTATAACTTTCAACTTGTGAGGAATAAAATCTAGTCATAGATATGTAGATAGATCTAAAATAATATAGTATGCAATAAGAAGCTAGAGAACAGGACTGAACATTGGTATCGGAAATCGTACCCATACCTTATTTTATCTGCCAAAATTTGACGTACCTGAATTTTACTTGACAATACCTTACCCGTGGGCTTCCCTGCTAGTTAATATTTTATACACTACTGATAAATTCAATTTTCAGGATGGTATGTCCCAATATCTTCGATTGAAAGTTATTCGGGAAGGCTCTTTGAAGCCTGGCGAACGATACTGCAAGGGCCCCGAGGAAGAACAGTCCGCTTGCGGTCACGGAACCTGGGACTGGTGCAAAGTTGATTCGTCTGGAAATCCATATTGCGTGTAAGTTATTATATTTATTTAACTTCCCACGATGATCCACTCCGAATTAACTATGATTAAATATAGCTATGGTAAGACAGTTATGCAATATATCAAATTTCTTCAAGTCAAATGAGTTTTCATGTCTAGATTATACGCCTTGTGGACTTGTAATTATATTTCGAAAATATAGTATCCACTTGAATTTTTCTAAAACAGCATTTCTAATTAAGATGCTCGCACGGGTTCACCGGAAAGCACTGCGAAAGCTACGCAATTCCTCCAACTTCGGCAGATCAACTGAGACCTGTTTGCCCCTATTGTAAGTTTGGAATTCTAAAATTGAAAGGAAATTTTGCATGAACAACCCTGAGTTGATGAATGCGGAATACTTTTCCTAAATTAATCATTTTAGATTCAGGGCCACCCATTATCACAATTATGGCCTTCGTCGCTTTACTTTTCGTCATCGGAATTTGTCTCTACAAATGTAATTCAAAATCTAAGAGGTCGAATAAATTGGAGAGATCGAAGTAAGATTTGTTTTTCTAATTTTGAAGAAACCATTCTATGACTAATGATCGTTGTTAGCAACGTATTGTTATGCATTTCTCTAAAACATCTTTTATCTTCAGAAGCCAGAACCAATCACAAAAGTACTCTAACGTCACAACTTTGCTAGTTCAAAGCGAAACTACCGAAGCTGAGTCGAAACATAAAGAGGACCCTTCTCCCGCCTGACAGTAATTTACAATTATTAATATTGATTTGGACTGATAATTGCATAATTAGGATCTTCATGTAATTTATGTCAGCCTAAATCAACTAATAGATTTAAAATTCGGACAAGATTCATTTTTGTTGTTGTAAATTATGAAGTTGAGAATATTTTGTGATTTATAACAATTGCATAATGCTATTACTTCGTTTATTAGTAATGATAATATCATTATAAATAGGCTCATGATAATTACATTTGAACTTCACTTTTGTGATCTATACGCGTAAACATAGATTCTCGTGCGCAAGTATTTGCCAATTTGAATGATCTCGATTTTTAACTTCAAATATTTAAATTACCACTGATTTTTACAGGCCAGAATTTTTACATTATTTTTAATATTCCGAAATGATAGGATAAACAACTATCACTTTACTTATTATCGCTTATAATTGATCTCATTTAATGACTATTCGCTCCAGAGGCCGGATATGATTTTACTCGAGTCATAATATTTCGCATACTATATCTTGTGTCATGATTTGTTTTAATTGAATAAATTATTTATGATATAGAATTTGTAATGGAATCCTATAATACTAAAAACTAAAAATCCCTATGAAACTATGCCTTATCCTGAAACCTAAGAAAACTTGTCATTTTTCGAAATTAAAATAGCTAATAATCGCATTCAACACAATAGAATGTTTGCTTTATTAAAAATATTCATTTTCCTAAGACGCACCTGAAAAGATCCAACCCCATTTCCGAACTCCGTCTGTTTATCTGGGGTCATTTTTCACGATGCTGTTCTTTTCGGATTTCTGCCGCTTTATTTTGGCTTTGTTCGGATTTCGTTGTTTTTTTTCTCGATTTTTTTCCCTCACAATTCTCAATGCTATTTCATGCATTATATTTTCTTGTGGTCTCTCATTTCTTCGTAGTATTTTCCTATTTTTTCTTTTTCTCCCTTAATTTCTTATGCTATCTTGCCGACTTCCGTTTTTTTGCCTATCGATTCCCCGGAGCTCTTCCTTTCTTCCTTCTAGGGCCATCTCTTTTCCAGCCTTAACTCCAGCCTTTTGGGTCCGACGCAAAATCTTTTCTTTCATTCACTTTGTCAGTGATTTCAATTTTTTCTTTGACTTGCTAAAAATCACATTTTCTTTGAGTTTTGACATTTAAAAGACCGAATATGGGATAAGGCTGATAAAATTTAGAAAGTACTATATTTTAAGTTGAAATTTGAAGTATCTTCTCACACAAATTACTATTTTTGAGACATAGAAAATCTTTACTATTGTTTTGAAATGTCGGTGAATCTTTTCATTTAGTTATTTCTAAGTGTGTTGAAATGAAAAACAAACGCAAGAAACAAACACATTTTTAGCGATACCTCCCTAAATATCCCAAAACCTATTTGCAAAAATCAAGCATTTTCTTGATTTGGGAACACTTTTCAATAATTGGCAAAAATTCTTGCATCATTAAATCTTTTATTCCCCTGGCAAAAAATCGTCGATCAAGTAGGTTGGCCGTGTCACGTCTTGTTAGCACTTGATTACCTCTATTTTCTTTTTCTCTCTAGAATTCCCATATTGTTTTCAATTTTCTCTTTTCATCTCAAACTTTTACTCAATATTTCTCCAAGCTTCTATTTATTTAGCTGTCTTTTTCTTGTATTGCTCTCTAAGCGTTAATGTTTCTTGCAAAGTAAAGAGCGCATCTTTTGCTCTACAACTTGCCGAAAATCGGTTATTTCTAAAAATTCCCTAGCTCGATTTATTATTTATTTATTAAATAAATCTTGTTGAACCCATTAATATAACTAGTCATGGGTACTATATCGAGAAAGTAAGTATTGGTTTAAATAAACTCTAAAGAAAAATTTATACAACAATCATAGTAGTTAGTTCACCTTTCATGCGATTTGTTTATGAAATATTTTGAAATGTCATCTTTATATCTTCTCATGGCAACTTGGGTTTGTCGCGACACATCCAGATAGCCTTTTTCATTGTCTTACAAATGTGAATGGTCAATTCCTGATGTTCTCCATGCAGGATATGCCGCATATAATTTTTTTTTTATTTCTATGCTTTATGACGAGATGATTAAATTACGTGATATTCTATGAATCGAATTTTGAGTCTCAAGTTCAAAACGATGAATAATTGAATATTTTGATGGGTTTGCTGGTGAAATTCGTGAGATTTTAGGATTTCTCGTGCTCAGGCGATAGAGATCGACTTGGACGAACTCATAAGGAACGCCAAAGACGACGACATGAGTATCGCTGAGGGACACTTTAGGTCTTTTTTCAATTTTATCTTTAGGTTTTAAAATCCATTATTATTCTTTAATTAATATTACATATTTATATTTATCTTCATAGACACTGCTTTCAATTTAAATATATATATATATATATTTTTTAACTCTAAGACATTTATAGTTTAGGCGAAATAACAAAACATCATACGGGCCTAAAACCTGAAATTATCACAGCCGACATTTGCGACTGTTATTTTCACACATAACTCTCTTCAATTTGACATTTCTAATGTTCGCAACATATAATTTCTTGAGACATTTAAAATTTTGTACTTACTTCGAGCATTGTTCTTGCAAATGAGATTATAGATTTTAAACATTTACTCACATTTTTGCGCGTGGGTATTTTAGCGATCTCGCAAAAAAGCGCTTGCGCTGTGCTATGCATATTCTCTAAATTCTCATGCCTCTAGGCTCCTCCCCTATAGATTTTATCCCCTAAGCTTCGTTCTTTTGGACCACCGCTCTTTCCATTCTTCGGCTCCAACATTTATTTTGCTTATTCCAAGTCTCGGATTACTTTGCCATTTCTATTTTTGAAAATTCATGAAAATGCAACCTAGGTCAGGATTTATCCATTTAGACTGTGTTTATTTTTTAAATATATGTTTTTGAGAACCTCTTGATATCGTAATATTTTTAGATATCACCTTTACGTTGTCAGCATGATGTTTGCTTTATTAAATCAATAACTATTAAATTCAAATATTATGGTTTTCAAATATCATGAGGCACTTAGATTAATGGAAAATTTTTAATTTCAACTTTTCAGAGGTATGAAGGAGTTACTCTCCACGATGGAACCGGACACCGACGCCAACACCGTTGCTGAGTTGAAGGAACGAACCCACATGCTATGTGCTAGGCAAACTCATTGAAAATTCTGAATTATTCATGATTTCTTCAGATTTCTCGGTGGTGCGTGGAAAGAAGTGCCTATCGATCAGCTCAGGATTAGTCGGATTAAGTGGGTTTTAAAATTTTGTAGATATTTCATAACAAAATTTTACCTTAATTGAATTGCGATTATGCTTGTTTTATAAATTTTGAGATTTTCTTCATCCAAAATTGATGAAATTTTATCCTTTTCAGCTTTCACAAATTGCTCAAATAATGAATTTCTAAAATTATGTTTTAAAAATTTCCGTATATCTAAACTTTTTAGACTTGATATTGGAAACTCAAATAGGCATTCACTTTAGAGCCTAAAAATCCTTAAGTCCAAGAGAATTGATTTTCTGTTTAGTTTTCTCTAACTTTTTACCCGAAAGTGTTCCTTTTCTCGAGTTGTTCGGCTTTTTTATATTCTTTTTTCCAGGGGCGGCATGTCGAATATGCTATTCCTTTGTCGACTTTCTGAGTCGCATCGACCACTCAGAAACGAACCTGATAAAGTAGGTTTCACAAATTCGAAATATTAAAAAAAATATATATATATGAAAATAACAATCGCATATCAGTATCATCATTTG
This sequence comes from Diploscapter coronatus, assembly GCA_964036155.1. Lineage (NCBI taxonomy): Eukaryota > Metazoa > Nematoda > Chromadorea > Rhabditida > Rhabditidae > Diploscapter > Diploscapter coronatus. The sequence goes on along the minus strand of OZ038422.1, from coordinate 47,359,275 downwards.
CACTACTCAAAATATTATCTAACAATAGAATATAGTTTGTCGCATTCTATAAGAATTTTGATATAGATTTTATGAAGATCCGTAAAATCATTATTATGTCAAAAATCAACGCCTATTTGATGTTTTGTATCTGTAAAATATCAAATTTCAGTATAATTATGAATCATTACAAGAATAAAAATTGTGATATTTCCGGTACTCCTGCGGGTCTATTTCAACCCAGAAACGGAGAGCCATTTGGTGGCGGAATCGGTGATCTTCACGCTGCTCTCCGAACGACATCTCGGCCCCAAGCTTTATGGCATTTTTAGTGGCGGGCGACTGGAGGAATATATTCCGGTTAGTAAATAATCAAGACTAGCAAAATCTTTCTATGTTTTTTATCGTATGCTTTAATTCAATCCGTATATAGTGCATGCGAGGAGTTTTTATAAATTTGTATTTACTTTGCGACTAAACTGGAAATACTGATCCAAAATAATTTAGAATCTTTCTGAAACATACCAAAACATGGTTTTTAATCGAGGAAACCTTCCTTTCTATTTCTGCACATTTTTAAGATCTTCATAATTGATACCTTTTTCTATTCATAAAGAACTCATATACTCTCTTTTTATGCCTGAATTCAGCTGATTTATACCCTCAGCTTTCAGCCATAAATTGTAGTGCACGTGAAAATGCTGCGGCGAAGTCACGCGCAAAAGAATTATGGGAATTTCATTACTGAAAAATGTTACCTTAAAATTTACTAAACGACAAATTTTTATACGTGAAATTTGAGTTATCAATAAAATAATATATGTTTAAAAATAAATCAAATAAATAACCGAAAATACTTAAATAATTCACGCGTCGTAGAGTGAAAAGGAAATATAAAATAAATGCCTTTTCAGTCCCGACCCCTAACCTGTCGAGAAATTTCGCTACCGGGAATATCAGCAAAGATTGCGAAGCGATTGGCGAAGGTTCATCAACTAGAAGTGCCGATTTGGAAGGAACCCGACTATATCTGTGATGCTTTGCAACGGTAGCCTATGCCATCATTATTTTGTTTTTATATCGAATCGAACAGGCAGAAAAATACAGATGTTTAACCAAAGTGATTAAATGGAATTCTTAAACATTGATTTTTAATTTAAATTTATCAAAAAGGCAAGAGCACTATCCTTTATTCCCTTTTTTCATGATGTTATGCATTTTTACAAAGATTCAATTTTTAGATGGCTAACCCAACTTACCTCTACTGTCTCATCCGACCATGTTTTCGATCTGCCCGACTATTATTCCGAATTCGCGCCGACCAGTCTAACCTGTGTTCAGATCGCTGAAGAACTCGATTATTTGAGGTCCTAATTGAAAAATTTTAATTTGAAAATTAGAAATTTTAGAGAGATGATCAGCCAAAGCAAAAGCCCAGTGAAGTTCTGTCATAATGATCTGCAAGAAGGTAGATTTTAATAGATAATTCGATTAACAATAACACGGCATTACAATCAATATTTAAATGGATGTAGATATTTTGAGGCACATAATGTCAAAACTGATCATTTGCTAGAGTGTGAAATAATTATCAAGAGTGCTGAGAGAATAGATCGCATATTAAAGATTTTAAATATAAAAATATGTCTATGAAAATTTAAAAAAAAAAAAAAAAACATTAATTTTAATTTAGGCAATATCCTACTGCCAAAAGCCTCATCCGGAAACATTCGCCTGCCATCTTTGTCGGATGAGAGGATGTCGATGGGGAATAGTTTATCCGCTTTCAACCCAGCTGATCCGAAACTCGTGCTAATCGATTTCGAATACGCGAGTTATAATTATAGGTTGGTTATAAATTCTAATCAAATACGATCATACTATATCCAGGGATGTGCGCGAGTCTTTTAGAGTGAAAAAAAGTGTACCGAGTTCTATTGCATAAGATTGCAAACGCTAACATACTATTTCTCTCTTGTCTACCTGTCTGCAAAAGAACTCGACCGCAACCTCTGGAGAGGGGGAGCAGAAGACGGAGAAATAGTGTGTAAAAATGATACAATAGGATTCGGATTCGATGCATTATTTCGTTGCGCTTTTTTTCTAAAGGATTTGCGCACATCCTTGTCTATATCTATTCATCTTATGTTTCAAAATGTGATAGTCTAACTGATGTTTTGAGACGATTATTGTACTAGGAATTGGAAAAGAATTAATGATCGTTTCATAATAACGGAATATAATATTTAAAAAAAAATGAAGTTATTTTTAAAACTCAGAGGCTTCGACTTTGCGAATCATTTCGTTGAATGGACTATTGATTACGAAGCCGAAGATCATCCGTATTATTCGATTAACAATGATCAGTTCCCTTCGGAAGATAGCGTATGGAGTACTCTCATTTAAATTTCAAATTATTCAATTTAGATGCTCGAATTCTTCATAAGTTATTTGCGAGAGCAGGGCAGCACTCCGGAAAATAAACTGTATCCAAGGGCTGAAGAGCTTGTCAAGGTATACTTATATAATGCAATTCCAAAGTGCGTACAATAATACTATATAAATTTATATTGATGATTGGAAACCCTGAAGCATATAATAAAATCATCAAAAATTAATTATATTTTAGGAAACCATGCCCTTCGTGCCGGTATCTCACCTATTCTGGGGAGTTTGGGGTCTTCTCCAAGTCGAATTATCCCCAGTTGGGTTCGGATTCGCGGTATGCCATCATAATTCTAATGAAATTGCTGACGATATTAAATTTCAGTTAAAGATTTTGATTTATTTGAGATATGTTGAATAATGATTACATAAGATTAGCTTATTTTTAAAATTATACTTTTTTAGGAATACGGCCGTGACCGAATCGGTTTGTACTACAAAAATCGCGATCTCTTAAAAATGTTCACTGAATAGATTTTTATATCTCAGAAGCTATAGCAATAATACATTTAGAAAATATTCACTTGTACCTATATATTTTTTGGATTTTTATCCAAATGATAGAAAAACGGTAACTTTCTAAGTATGCACGATTTGAGCTGGTTTCCATGATTTCATTATTTTAATAGTAATCTCGTTTTAATTTTACTTTTTAAATTTCTAAAATTCGGATAGTTTTCCTCTAAAATAAATGTATTTAAAAGTGCAAAAACCTGGATGATCTCTAAAGTTAAATTAAAAATATTCAACGAAACATAACAAACATCTATTGAATTCGTGAATATAGTGAAGAATACGTTTTAGGTACAATTTCTTAATTTTCGGTACGAGAATTGTCCATTACAAATAAACTCTGTAAAACAGTAGGCGAATTTAAATGTCAAATAGAAAGCTATATAAAAAGAATTTAATTTTTGATATTTTCATTTTAACACATTTCAGAATTATACTATAACTTCACATTTTATTTAGTACGGTATGAAGTTATAGTAGAACTAGCTTTTGATGGCCACCTCGGCCAGGTCCTGCTACGTCTGGGCTTAGCCGAATTTCAATTTGAATTCAATTGAAAATGTTATTTGAATTGTTACAGAGAAATTGATTTAAAGTTTGGCTATTTTAATTGGGATGTGATTTTGAATTTTCATTTTAATTTTATTTAAATTTGAACTAAAATTAAATTTTAATTTCTATTTAAAAATTGTTACTTTAATTAAATTTTTTCTTTGGAAATTTAAAGTTGATAAGTATTTTCGACCTTGAATTAGATGTTGAAATTGAACTTGGATTTGAATTTTTGAACCTGAATTAGGATTTTAATTTTAGAAAATTATGCATGAGTTCGAGATTTTTTTGAATTCGAACGAAATTGTGATTCGTATTTTTGAGCCTAGACTTGAACTCAAATTTGTATTTGATTTTCCAGAACTGGTCCCATTGATCCTCTAACTCCAATTCGAACCTAATGATAATGACCAATTCTTTGCTAAGCCTTTGCCATTTATGCATTTTGAATATACGATAATTTTATTATATATGCATTTGGAATTCCCATTCTCATTTCCCACTATCTGGAGACCACTTTTCAAGGCCAAGATATGTCGGATAATGGATAATGACTACCTATTATTCAATTTTTCATCAGAGAAGAAACTAACGGTGAAGTCAAAAATATTAAATCGTGATAAAAACTACGTTGCACACGAGTCACGATTGCCTTTCGAACTATCTGTGAGTTTCTTTGCTCACAATCAGGTATTGAGATCTAAGCTCAAACATTTAACAATTTTACTAAGAAGAAAAGATGTTCCGTATTTGACTATCCTACTTTATCAATCTTAGTCATTTGCCAATTAAATTCTGTAGAAATAGCAGGCATACTCTGTTCATATGTAAAAAATACCCACAATTGTGTAGTCTAAAAGTGAAAATAAACTTGAGATTAAGATTTTCCGTGCTTGACTATTCTTTTCCACTAGTTTTTGCCGTTTTCTCATTAAAAAATGAATTCCTAACATTAACGTTTCAATGAATAATTTTTGCAAAAGGCTTTCGAGCTGTGATCGCATTATATCATAACTCAGTTCAATTATGAACACCTGCCATAACTTGCAAATGAACCACCATTCCATCAATCATCAACTCGATCACGCCTCTATCTCACTTCCTCCCCTCTTTTTCACATCTTCGTTAAGTAAGGAAATGATTTTTTTTGGGTAAAAGTACCCATTTCTTGGATCAAATTTCACCGGGTTTTCGATTTGGTATATTTAGACAAAATGGCCTTTCTATCCATGTATGATTTGTAGGGCTGATCTTGCTTAGTTTCTGATCATTAAGCGTGCACAGACAGATAAACAGATATACTTAATAAAAATACTATTAGAAAGGGATATACCATTTTTATTACTCTGTATATATTTATTTTAATTGTCTAGCCTCAAAAATATATATCCCCGTTTTCGCAGTCTACAAATTTTTGAGTTACTCATTTTGCAATAAATCATGGATTCATGTCTCTATAATTGAATTATTTAAATGTCAGAAATAACTTGAGCATTCCAATGAATTAATTGCAAAATCTAAATGAACTAATTTTGCATTATCAAGATTTTCATTAAGTGTCACGATACCTTATTCAAAGTGATATTAATCATCATCATCATCATTTAAATTTAACAATAGTTCCCCGTTTATAATCAAAACTCTGTAAATTTGAACTCCTATTTTCTGCAGTTTCGACTAAAGTGAGGTTTAAATTTGGTCAAATTTAGCTTCCTTATCCATTTACCTAAATTCAATTGCAAAAAATCGAATCCAAACTAAATTTTAATTCATTTAACCAACCAGGTCCTTAATGAAAGTCTACACGTCTGGCCTTTTGGGCTACATTATTGAAGTTGAAATATTTTTCCTTATTATTTATCATCTTATATTTTTCGGGAATATTTTTATATTTAACTTTTCAAAGGTCGAAGTTGAACACAAAGCATATAGCTACAAATTAGTGAATACAAAAGTCTTCCCATCTCTTAAGAATCCTAAAATAGATTATTTTTGTCATTTTACATGAATTAGTCTATAGCATGTTGTAAGGTATTGTGAGAGTAAGGATTATTCTTATTTTTATGCCTTACTCTATTCAGCCGTGTTAATATTTAATACATGATAGTAAAAAAATGAAGCATGGCCTATTGTAGTCGCTTAATTTTTGCTATATTTAATTTCGGGTGTCGTTAGACTAAGAGTTAGAGTGATTTCATATTCAAGGATGGAGTAGGATATAAATACCTCTAATCTTATCAATTGTATTTGGTAGATCTGGTATCACAATGTAATTTTTAGATATTCTAATCTTTATACAAATAGTTCTTTATTTCACCTAATCTATATGCGAAATATCGTAATTTCTTGATATTCAAGTATGGAATTCCCTGAAACATACTTTAAAATTTAGGTAAAATCGTCAAAAATGCAGACCCTAAAGCTTATCATGACTCTATGTCTAGAGCTGATTCCCCTATGTGGTTTTCTGGCTTCAGGTATGATATATCCATTGAAAACAGATATTGAATAAATGTAATATATCATTATGATTAAATACAAAGGAAATATACTATAATTTAAAAGCGTAGTTATATTATAGCTGCCGTTCTGTGTGTTTCTTTCCATCTGGCCTTCGTTCGGAAAGTGTCTCCGATCTACATAATTTCTTCTTTCAACCTGTTCAGTGATTGTCTCCAATGCTTGCTAAGTTCGGCATATTTGGTTCCATGCATCATCACGGGGAGTTATCTGTTTCCGGGTAGGTTTTAAACAAAGTAGTCTTCGAAGTAAATGCCTAATTATGTAATCTAGACGTAATTGAAATGAGTAACGTAAGAATGATAAATTGGCTTATCGACCTCTGAAATTCATTTAAATAGAATTGACATTGTGCTTTAAAATATTTAGAATTGATTAAAGTATTAATTTATTTAACGATTAAAATTTCTAATTTAGGAGGCAGAGACGGTGACGGTTCCCATTTCATGGGCGGATTTTTCTTGTACTGCTGGTATTCAGGAAGTCTGGCCATGTTGATAATGGCCATTAATCGGTGAAAAAAAATATATTTAAACAATATTTGATAATTTCAGACTTTTCGTGATATGTTTTTCGCACCTGCCTATTTTTACCTATGAACGAGTAAGGATTCTGATGCTAAGCATGTTCCCTATATGCTTTGTTATGGCTATCATATCACAATATCTGACACCGTGCTGCAAGTAAGCCACAGGCTCCATAAAAGTATTGCATTAAAGTAGATTCTCTTTCGATATTAATTAGTTGAATTTGAAGATAACTAAAATAAAAGTTCTTACTCGAGTTTTTTTCCAAAAATGTTTCACAAAAATAAAGAGATAATTCGCCAGACTGATATATAATTTATATTCGATTCTAGCTCTAAATGAAAAAAAATACATTTAGATACAAGTATTCTTAAGTTTGATATATTTGCAACAATTCAGATTATCATTTGATCCCGCCATCCTATCAATTTCGTACATCGAAAAGGGTAATCTAACGAATTATTCGAACCTTTACATCGATGTACCACTAAACTTCTCTACGTCAGCGGTGTGTGCTGTGTGCTACAGCTATGTAAGTTCAAACACTTATATTTTGAGTATTATTATTCTTTTATTTTTCATAATAAGGCATATCAATCCAAAGATCAATTTTGAGCAGACTTAACTCAAAATATATATTTCGTATCGGTACAATTCAAATATTTTCGTCAAACAGCGAGTAATTCATTGTCAGAATTTGAGTTTGTAGAAAACGAAAAAGTTGGTTTAAAAGTTGGTACAGAAAGACAAAATGATGATATATCATCAATTCTTTGAGAAAATGGAGTATCAATGTTAAAGGCCAGACACACAACATTCGCCTATCAGGAAAGTTATCCAGATAGCGCAATCGAATACAAAGAATACGAATATCGAGGTATCACTCGGTGTTTATCTCATTTTTGTACCTAAAATCAGGCAAAATCTAAAAATATGAAATTGTGTAAAAATTATTGTCATATACAAACCCTATATTTATCGATAGAGCTCAACGAGATGACCATGAATTTGCAACAATTTCTTGAAAATACCACATTTTACTCCCGTTTGGACTTAAAAACTTAAAAAAAATTCAACTTTCAGTTTCAAATCAAAATAAAAGAAAGAAAACCACTTTCACGGAATTTCATACTTTCTAGTTTTTCCTAGTTTTAGGTAAAAAAGATATATATCGAGAGGATCATGGAATTCGGATTCCCCGTATTCGATAGTACTATTAGGGTAACTTTCCTGATGAGGAAATCTTCTGTGCCAAATCTTGCTCCATTTTCTCGAAGAATTGATGATATTTCAAAATATCGCATCATTATCTGAACTTGCGCAAAATATAGTCATATCGCTTAATCAGAATAGTAATAAAAATTGCATAAATAATTTAATTATCAGATAGTCTATTTCGTTCGGAAAGCTAATAGTCAAATGGGTGACTCGGTTGATGACGCTGCAAAACTAAAAAGACGAATGAAGGAATACGCTTATGCAGTGCAGTTTTTGGTATATTAAATATATTGTTTAGTATATCTAAAATCGTTATAATTTCACATGGTTATAACATTTACATTGTTATATACAGAGGCGTAAAAATTAACATGATGAAAAATTTTAGATCCTGTCAATATTCTATCTCTTCGCCTGGACTTCGTTCCGAACTTTCCCGATGATCATAGATCCAAATTCACCGGAGTTATACGCCCTGGTCGTTCTAAACGCATATATCAACTGTAGCGCGAATGCCTATATTTACCTGTTAACGAATAAGGAGGTAAATTTTTTCCATGAAGTAAAATCTCAAACGACTAAAATTAGCATACTTCCTGATCGAGGTAATTTTTATTCGAAGAAAACATTTTTGAACAGAAATTAATAAGTAATCCAATCAGGGGTGTACAAAAAATAACGCGTTATTAATTAACGCTAACGCAAACGCACTTTTCAGAATAATTTTCAAAACGCACGCACACAAAAATTCGGCAAGACTTTTGTGTTAAACGCGAATGCAAACGCAATTCAAAAATTCGCTTTTTGCACACGCCTGAATCCAATGCATATTATCATAATTCATATGCTTATATAATAGGTTCGAGGAACGCTGAAGAAATGGATCCTGAAGGTTCAGGGCAAGCCGGCTAATTACACTATCTCTCAGGTATCGGCAGTATCAGTCAAAAGAGTTTCATCATCCACATAAAATATGATCATTTTTACAGACATAGACAGTCAGTTATACAATAATATTTGATCTCAGATGCTAATCAATAGTTTAAATTCCTAACTTTTACGTTATCTCAGAGAACCTTTAAAATTATGCATTTTAAATGTTGAATCAGAAATGTATTCTATGAAAGTTAAGGTTTACTAAATTCCGCTGGACTACTGAATATGATCTTTAGTATAATATTTGAAAACACAAGTATTGGCCGCTTTTTAAATAATAACTCATACAAATATCGCCTATAGTTAAATAAATAATCGAAAAAAATCTATTGGAAAAAACATAAGTGTATAAAATTTATAAGAAAAAAACACACATACATAAAAGCTGCAGTAGAGTGTGAAAGTTCCAAGGGAAACGTATAGAATTGCAAAAAGAAATGAGGAAATAGATTTTTAATTTAAAAATTAAGCATACCTCTAAGTACAAAATCTAAGGAAATTCGTTAAAAATCAGAACAAAATTTATTCAAATTTCCGAAATAAAGATAATGAGATTTTTTGTCACTTAATATCGACTTACCTAGCCACACTTCATAATATTCTATCAAAAAATTAATAAGGTTTCTCTTTAATTAATAGCGCTACAGTAGGTATGCGGGACTTGATGTCAATTTTACCTGAAGAGATGAACGACTTTATTGCTTTGAGATTGTTTTAGAAATGAAATCGCCGCTAGGCATTGGTAAAATTATCACATATCGGTAGGTATATATGCAAATATTATTATCGATATGTTTCCGAAGAATTTGATATGTGTCCCCGTGTTCCAGAATCGCTCCTTTTGACATTCGTGGCGCTTTTCCGAAATTCATGAAATGGCTATTCTAGGCCACATTTATTTTATGAAAGACTCAGAAATTCTGAAAATTATATCCTTTGTAACAACTTCGCCTACTGATACGCTGTCGGTGACTATAGACTTGATAATAAGCTCAAAAATTATCGGTCAGAAGCATCGTATATCGGGGATAGTCGAGATCTGCGAAGAGTATTTTTTAAACTGTTTCCTAGTTATTTTCTTGATATCTTTCTTCTCGCAAATCAATGAAGTAACCAAATCTCGTCAGATTCTGTGTAAGTCCGCAATTTTCTGTCGTCATTCTGTATTTTCCTCATATCATCAGATCAGTTTTTAGTTCATTAGACCCCTCAGACGCAGACTCTCGATGCTTTTATTCTATTTTTCATCTGACTGCACCGAAAGACGCCCTAAATTATAGATAATGAAAAATCAAGAGACACGAAGAAAATTGATTACCCAAAATGATCATGGACTACGTAAAAATTAGAGACGAAAAGAAATGCCCCTAATTTTCCCGCCTTCCGCAGCGACGCTCAGGACAGCATATATGCTAATTTAATGGAGCTACACATCGGAGAGAATCAGTAAATTATACCAGACAACTTTGAATGAGTATGCTTTATAGTGAAAAGAGATATTTTCTAGCATCTCTAAATTGGATGATGCTTCTTTACTTAGAAGATGTGTTTATAGGATATATGGTGTGGTGGAGCATATACGATCAAAGTTCTTAAACAGAAAATTTTTGGTTTTTGTAACTTCCTGAAATTATGTTTCAATTTTTGCAATTTTCTGATGAATTCTAAATTTGCAACGTTTTTCTTTATTTTCGTCATTTTTCTCTCAATAAAATGAAGTTTTTTCCTCGAATTTTGGCAGGAACCACGCTTTTATCATTTTTCTAATGCTCTTAACTAGCGCACTTAAAGGTTTTTCATTAATAAGAGCATTTCTAATTCGATATCGAAATTTTCGAAAAAAAATCTCTCTGAAAATAGTGATTTTATTATTGGTGTTTACGTTTGGATTGTGCGCGTATTTGATGCGATTTTTCATAGCTCATCTGGGGGAATCAAATAACGTCTTCCCCGTCTAGATTTGAAGTGTTCGTCTCGAGAAAAACAAACAATTGTAAAACTCTATTCAAAAATCGTTCCTATTTACTCCTTTAGTAAACATTCTTTCACTATGTTTCAAATTTTTGCTAAAATAGCCAGCTATTTTAGCATTCTATTATAAACGCTTATTTGGTAAACTGACTAGATGGAATTGTCTCCTTATCCTAATTCATTGAAACGTAGCCAAAGCATAAGTTTAAAAATTTAGCGTCTTTTTATCAAGATTATATTCATTTGATGATCCACACTAATTCGTTTGAATTGGTATTCACAAAAATTAATCCGTTCTGTCTTCTCAAAAAGGTCATAGCTTAATTTTCAGTTTATCTTCTAAAGTCAGATATTTTTTTCCTTTGGATATATAATGGTATCTTTATGTTCCTTCGAATAGAAATCCACACAATGTGCATATTTTCATATAAAACTCGCATAAAACCTGCAGGATAATGGATTTTCTTCCAGCTTCTTGGCAATATCTCAAAATATCCCGTGCATTTTCAAAATCTATTCTTCATTGCGTCCTAAAGATTATTTCTAAATTTCTAGGTGCCAAATATGAAGTGGCTTATTTAATCTGTCTTTATCTCCCTATGCTTAAGCATCGGCTTAGAGGCTTTTATTCGGAAGGAGGAATGTGATGTATCTGAGCCAACAAGATAAGCGTGCAAAATCCGGGAATAGTCATTATCTTTTTCTAAGATATTTTCTTTGCGAAATGTGAATTTTCAAAATATTTTTCCATGTGATGAAGGATAGGCCAGAAAACCTAAATGGGATATCATGATTTAATATCTAAAACGTGGACATTTAACTAAAAATCAGGTCAAAATAGAGTCCACCTCATTGGATTGATGCTCTCTCATCATATCGCATGTTTGAAAAATAGATGAGCCTGGGGTTTTGGTTTCTAGGCTTCTTGAAATTCATTTTGAAACATTTCGAGCTGAATGACGCGTTTTAGCATTTCTGATATTCGATTATTTTTCATTTTTTTTTTTTTTTAAATTACAGTTGACATTCCTAAAAATATCTCTATACATATTGAACCCTCAGACAAATTTATGTTTCAGAAAATTTGAAATTTAGATTTTTCTTCTGAATACTATTCACCTGTTGTGACGCAGAAGAAAAGAGAAATCATTTTCAAATTTGAACAAAACGAATATAATATTTCAAAGATCGCCAAAATTTGTCCTAGAATTAGCCTCGATTTTCGCTCATGTTTGGTCCGAAACATCGTCACCGCATCTGTTATGGAAAATCTTCAAAACAAACTGCAAAAATCCGATTTCCTTACTCATTTATCAGGTCAAATTCGAACCTGAAATCTTTCGTTCGAAATTTAAAAATCTAATACATGACTTTATGGCTCGATGGGTCGAAAGCTTATCTCTGCATTTGAAATGTCCGTGTTTTGAATTCCTGACTCAAAACCTTTGATGCTTCGGCATTTTTTTTTTCGAAATCGCTACCTTCTTCCTTTATCAGATATAAATTTGCATTTTTTTTAAGATTTTTGCTAACAAAATGTTATTTTGGTAACTATCGTCCAAATTGTGCAATTTCTTACATTTTTTCTAACCCAAACCAGAAAAATTCGAAAAAATTGTTGATAGGTTCTCTTCGAGCCTAAATTGAGCCGAGTCATGCTACACTTTCAGCTTGATTGTTTTGACATTTCCAAATTTTAACTTTTTCTTTTCAAAATATAGGTTTCAAACTTTCTTATATTCATAAACAATTTTAGAATTATCAAAAAAATTTAACATTTTGAACCAACGACCAATTTCTTTTTCATAAAATTGTTTAAATAAAGACTGTATTGCAATTTTACAAGGTAAAAATAACTTCGATTTAAAGCACATATTCCAGTCATTACCACTTTTCAATTTAATTATCCCGTTATTTTTTACCGTTTGTTTTCTGATTCAGTAGATTGGTCCGCAGCTCTCACCAGACCCTCTCGCCTACCCATCATAATATTTCATATGTCCTACATGATTTTTCTTTATCTTTATTTATATCTTCTTTTTTTCTTTCCGACTTTTTATTTTCCTATACTATTTTTATCTTCTTCTCCTTCATTTTCTCTCTTAATTTTCAACACTATATTTCAGTTTATCTTTCTATAGGTCTCTATTCTCCAGCATTGAGTATAGTTATCCCTCGCATGCATCTGTTATTTTTCTTGTTGTCTCTAACTTCAGTATTCTTCATACTGTTTCTCTAACTCTCTCTTCTTCAGTATTATACTTAACTATACTTCTCATGTATCTGTGACTATTCATTTGATTTCCTTTCCTTTTCTCTTTCAAATTGCATCACTCTAATTATTGTCTTCTCTCCAACATGCCCTAAGGGCAAATAACGATGCCCCACTCGCACCGAAAAGAGAGAGAAGGCAAAAAGTCATCCCATATTTTGCGAGATATGAATATATTATTGAAATATTTTCAACCTTAGATGATATTGTATTATTTTCGGAACAAGTATATTATTTTATTTGTATTTTTCTGTATCAGCTATTCTAATTTTATCTGAAGTTCAATTGATTTATACGTAAAAATTTCTTAATTTGGCACTAAATTATTTTATATTTGTATATTTTTATGAACAAGGATTCGCTCATCTTATTATAATTTCAGACCATGATTTTCTACTTCACTTTTTTTTTTGCATATATTGTTTCTTTAAATGCATCCGGAAACCTGTCATCATTTTTATTCGGCGTCCTAAATCTTTTGAAACCGAGTTTCGATGTTCACTTTTTCATTTCTCCCCTTCCTTCTTACACTCTAGCCTCTATCATAAATTTCTAAAAATCTCTCTTTTTTCTCATGCCACTTGTTTTTTCCGTCCTTCGAAACATTCTGACCTAGACACTTCCGTGAAATCTTTGCCTTTCCCAAGTAAAATCTGGAGTTCCCAAATTATTTCAGACGTTTTCCATTGGCTATGCTTAATCGTGTGATTAGAGATTCTGAGAATCCCGAGAGAAAGTTTGATCCTCTTAGTTTTTTCCGCGTAGAAAGTCTAGTTTAGGAATAATTACCCCTTTTTCTGCGTTCGAGCTTTAATTATTGATTATATCGTCATACTTTTAGTCCGAGTACTTTCCACTAAAAATCAGTTGAAAGTATTCTCCGCCATTAAACTATTCATGATTTGATCAACACATACCTTTTAATAATTGATATGATGATGAAACCTTTTTCTCAAATTAATTCTCAAAACTAATTCAGACTACAAATGCTAGAGCACGCCTATGCAATATTAATTTTAATTGCTGAAAACACTTGCAACTTTCTCAATCTTTGATGTCTGCAATTAAAAATCTTTGTTTAATGTTTAAGGATATTATTCAAAGGAGGCTGACATAATTTTCTTTGATTAAGTTTCCGGAAATCGATTTTTATCTTCATCAAGTTTCACCTATTGGCCATCCTTTGGGTAATTTATTATTGTGTATCTCAGGGAGGAAAATAAAATCAAAAGTGATATGAGGTGTTTTCATTTTATCCAATAGATTGTGTAGTTCTTTTATTGCATTACATCAAAATCATGTAATTTGATTTGACATTATTTAAGTTTTTGAAGGTATTTTATTATTTACACTAAAAATATGCATTAGTCGATGTTAATTCACAAATTATCGTTATTTATTTTGAAACACAATAATTTCAGATCTCATCACAATTGGATGCAAAACTCGTTAAATGTTCTTAATTTAAGCTGGATTGTTCAGAATCTCACCACTAGTCTTGTTCTATTAACCCATCGGAGTAAGTTGTTTAAATTTAAAAAAAAATCAATATTTTAAACATATCAAATCAAAATATAACAATACAAAGTCGGTATAAATCAACACAAGTATTCAAAAGATAATAATTTAAGCATAGCGTATAAATGTAATAGTGTAATAAATCGATACTAATTTTACAAAAAAAATTAACAAGATAAATGTTTCCAGACATCCTCTATCAAAAGATGAGCAATGTCTCTGGTCTTGCATCGACCTCCAGTTCGAATAATTCTAACTCTTCGATTTTCGATGAATATGACTATGAGGCAGTTATGGCGTATTATAATGATACGGTCGCTTTTGAGCGGAAAGTCGGAATCATCATCCCGACGATTTTCGCTTTCATTATTTTAATTGGTGTTTTTGGAAATGTGCTAGTTGTTTTGGTGGCGTTGAATCGACAAATGCGAAACTCTACCAATACACTTATCATAGGTATGTTTCAGATTCTTGTGGCCTTTGAAAATCTTCTATTAGTTTAATTCTGTGTTTTAAATTAACATTTAATAGAATATGTCATAAGTTTCAAAATTAATCGAGAAAATAGCACATTTATATTTTTAATGGAGCATGTATGTTTTAAAATATTTCTTGACCGATATGAAAAACTGACAATATTGTTTAGCGCG
Organism: Diploscapter coronatus; assembly: GCA_964036155.1. Lineage (NCBI taxonomy): Eukaryota > Metazoa > Nematoda > Chromadorea > Rhabditida > Rhabditidae > Diploscapter > Diploscapter coronatus. The sequence continues at coordinate 47,344,174 of OZ038422.1, read as the reverse complement.
GAAAAATATTCTAACTCCTTACTTCCAATTCCTGGTTTGCACAATTTTTTGCATCTGCGCAAATAGATCTCGATCAGACCCTGTAGATAATCGAATTTTCTTCCTGCTTTTTCTTATTTTTATGCGAGTTTCTTTGATTGGATAACTCGAATCATTCGGATGATTAGCGCGCTTACGCATTTAGGGATATATGGGGATTTCTTGATGACTGAATCACTTTTGGATATTTTACAAGCACACATCAACGAATAAACTGTCAATTCAAATTTACATGAGATTGTCTTGAAGTTCAAAACTTGCATCACAATTGTGAGGTTTATCAATGAGATGGAATCAAAAGTATCATTCTTTAAAAATTATATGAGTATGCTTCACTCAAAAATGCTTATCATTAAAATGATTGAATATCAATAGATCTTTCGGACGCTTTTAATAAAAATAAAAATATTAAATATCCAAATTTTCAGGTTTAGCAGTATCGGACTTAATGTTTTTGCTGCTCTGCGTACCTTACACCGCGATCGATTACGCCGTGCAAATTTGGATATTTCCAGAGTGGGTGTGCAGTATGATCAATTTTTGCCAGGTAAATTTAAAAAAATCAATACTTGTTGGTTTAAAAAAGTGAATTTAGCATACTAGCGTCTATTGTAGCGTATGGACGTTAACGCTAATGGCGTTAGATCGATATTTAGCTGTGGTTTATCCGGTTGAGAGCATATCGTTACGGACGCCCAAAAATACGTTCATCATAATGGTCATATTGTATGCCATCATATTTGCTTCGCAGGTATCATATTTTTCAAGTATTATTTAAATTTCGATCATCAATAAAATCTATCTGTTACTATTACTAGAGCAAATCTATGAAAGAAATTTGTTGAATTTTGATACATATCTTGCAAATAAATTTCATCTGATATAATCTTAACAAAATATCTAAATTTAAATACAATGATAATTTTATGTCCCTGTCGGTTTGATGCACGGCGTTTACACGTATCCGTTTATCAAAGAGGAACGATCTGTATGCGCTATAGTTTCTATAGCTAAAGAGGAATTGAGCGTCGCTGCGGTAAATTAAAATTTAAAACTTATTTTGAAATGTTCAAATGACAACCTCGAAACCAAATGACATTAGTAAAATAGCATACGCGATACATACTCTCTCATGCTTAGCAATACTAATTAGCATATGCTACGTTTTATACTGTTAGATGGTTTCAGGCTACCATTTTAAAATCTAATTGTAAGTTTTAGGCCCGTGTATATTTCATGACTTTTAACGTGTTTGGATACGTGTTGCCGTTGGGTATTTCGATATTTTTATATTGGAGGATGTTGCGAAGATTGTGGCATATGCCAAGACCTGGAGGTCACTCGTCTCTAACCCCGTCGGTAGGCTATTTTTAAATCGAAATACGTATTTATTACTAGGCTTTAATGCAATAGTGAAATTACTAGAAAAACTTAGAAACATAATCGCAAGTTTTTTAAATAAAGATTTGTTAATAGTTGTGAGTTTACTGTCTATCATATAATTGACTCAATATCTCTAAAATTTAATTAAGCTTCAAAATATTTGATATATCAATTAATTCTTGCAAAATTCAACCTGTCTGAGTCATCAGCAAAGGAAAATTTCAGTTAAACAGCTCAATCCGTTCTAAGCCCGAAGCGCACAAAGCTAGGCGGAAAGTTACTAGATTAGTTTCGACGATTCTGTTCATTTGGGCGATATGTTGGTTGCCACTGAATATATGTTTCTTTTTGTCAGGTATTTATCATATAATTTAAAATAGTTTAGTATGTAAGCAGACTTAGGAAGCCCTTTCGTCAGACGAAAATAAACTATAGGGGGTAGGTCGCGCGAGCGAACTCATAGTTATGATACCTGGTCGTACTGGTGAAATTTTAGCTTATAGAAGGCCAGAGATAGAAACTTGCTAAGAATATATTAGGGGTAGACCGCAAAGGGTTTCTGACGATCGCCCTCCCTAAGTCTGCATATAAGTGAATTGGCGTGTTTATGACAGAATAAATCTCAGGCCTAGCATACCCCGATACCCTAGTCATGAAACACGGAGTGGCTATGGTAATTGTTCAAATTTCTAGTCAAGTAAGAATATTGTTCTAAATTTTAAGATAAAGAAAAATTTTAGGTATTAGCCTATATGAATTCATGCTTAAACCCAATCTTATATGGGTTATTATCAGAGAATTTCCGGAAAGGTAGGATTTTTGTTATATTTTTATTGAAAGAAGTTTTAGGCTTTATCCGAGTCCTGAAATTGATATTTTATCGATTATCCTGCGGGGTTATATGTGACAGCGCGGATAAGGTGAATTGTCAATATTTTAAGAAAAATACTCTTATAGCAAATTAGAACATGAGTTGAAAATCAAACTAAGTTTAGGATCAAATTTCTTTAAACTGTGTTAAAATAATAACACAAATCTCTAGACTAGATCTCGCGAATGACTAATTTTCCTAGTAAACGTTTATCTCTTGGAATATTCAATGGCCATGAAATATTTAAGCGATGTAAATTATTTGTTAATTGGCTCATTCAGGTTTCTTTACGATTAGAATTGACCAACTGCAACAATAATGGCTCGATTAAGCGGTCGAATTCGCAGAGCAATACGGTTAGTTTTGGTCTTTAATTCTTTAAATTATCGTATTTTTATAATCCTAGTTTAACACCTCAAGGATCAATAATTTTCACCGTAATATATAGATTTTGATGAAATATTTCTGCTAGATTTTCAACTTACTAATGAACGCCGGCAATTTTATAATATGAGACCTATAAAATAATATATTTGCTATTGCTATAGTTTATCCGTTGCTTAGGTCAATCATCATCTAAATCCGCTTAAAAGTAGTTTCGACTTTCCGAACAATATTTTAATTTCAGACGAAAATCTGCGAAAAATCGGCTCTTCTCAGTGATTCGTTGGGTCAATTTCGTAGTTCTGTTAGAGTGGTAAATTAAACTTAAAAATCAACACATTTCAAATTTTAGGCTACTAGAAGCACGTCTGTTCGTAGTCTGCGAAGTTTTAACTTGTAATTTTGGAAAATCGCGCAGTCGAAAATAATTTATCTATACCGCCAAATCGAAATACGGTTATGTGAAAACGTGTATGCCATTGAGATTTCAATACATTTCAATAAAGATACTCTAAACTATGATAAATTGGTAGGTAAATGAGAATAGAGAAAAAGAAGTTTGAAATACATGCAGTTACAAATAAATAATACAATTGAAAGTAGAGCTGCCTACAGACGATGAAAAGTAGTACTTGCACCTTTATGTAATAGTCAAATTGTTCGTATCTGTTTGCCTATCAATTTTCTGCAATTAGTTATGGAGAAAATTTCATGCCTGCATCTTACCTGTGGGCAGCCCTGTTTCAAAGTCTAGATAAAATCAATTTCTCATATTCATAGAAGTAGTTCTTCCTTCTAGGAAATAGGTTAGACATTCGCCTTTTCCCTGAATTTTTCATTAAACTTTATTATTATTATTATTATTTTTTTTTTTAAAGTTAAACTAACTTTAACATCGATTTTCCCCCTTTCCACTAGCACGAATTGTTTGAAGAAACAGTGCAGTAGATTGCACGCATTTTCGGAAATCTTTAAAAAAATCCATTTTATTAGTTATTTTAAATAATTCATACCTGAATTTTGTTTGCCACCCCGGTACTCTCCATTCGTGAAGCCATGTTTACCGTGTCCCCAAATAAGCAATACCTAAAATCAATAAATTAAAAAATAAATAATAATAAATAAATATGCATTAAATGTGACTTCAATTGATGTGTGTGGTTCTTGTGAATATATGCTGTTGCGCACAAAAATCTCATCTGAACATTGTTAGAATGAGATATAATCTTTTCTTCTGCAAGAAATGAGTTTTGTGTGCTTGAATGAAGTTCGAATTCATTTTTGCAAGATACACACTTTGTGAGCAACGACCGTTCTTCGTTTTTTGTATATAATCTTGATTACAAACTAAAAAATAATAAATTAAGCGAACAACAAACTTACCTAGGGGCAGCCAAACCCACGACTCCCGCAGCGACGCTACCACTGTGGAACCCGATTCGAACCATCATCAGCTCCTCAGGTCTATGGGCCAATTTGAAATTACTAACGAACTAAAGTAATTAGCCTTTGTCACTTATATTTTATATTATGGTGTTTTATAATCCAATATCTTAATGAAGCATAATGTCGTTTTTTATAACTATTTCCTTACCGATCTCATCTTTAAAGCGATATCAGCTATATGCTGGACATGATTGTTCCCATTTTCGGTTGGCACCCCGGAGACTATCATATAGGCGTCACCAATAGTTTCGACCTGCGTTTAAATCGTTCTTCGGCTAATCATGTTATTTCTAACTCAACCTTATAGGCGTCATGCCTAGCGATAATAGCGTCGAATCCGCTGAATAAGTCGTTCAAAAACGTAACAACCTGAAGGGGTGTTGAGGTTGAAGAAATGCGTGTGAAACCTCGAATGTCGGAGAATAGGACCTGAAATTTGACGTGGGTAATAAAATTAGCGTCTAAGCTACCGTAGCACAGCTGTATAACTGAGGTAACACGGACTTTCCCACTTTTAGATCTTCGGCGACCGATCTCAATGTATATAAATTAATTCAAAATAAAATTATGGAATTTTAATAAGTTTCAAAAATTTTCAACAAGTATCAAATGTAAAACTATATTAATCTGTTATTCTATGAGATAAAAACTAAAGAGCTTCAAACAAACTGATATGATCTTTGAATCTTATATAATTTCATTATTATGATTTAGATGTTCTAACATATTCCAAGATTTTTTTGAAAAAATCTAAACTCAATTCAATGGTCCAATGGTGGGGTTATTGTTTTTTCCAAATAAATAAACCCACTTGGGTAGCATGCTATTCAACAATCTATCGGCTTGTTTTTGTGCCTCTTCAAGCATGGCTGTTCTGTCACGAACCATCCCTTCTAAATTCGCTGTATACTCCTAAATCATTGCTTTAAAACTCAATTATTAAATTCTAATTAAACCTCCATCATTTTCATCATTTGATCCACTAGTGAGCCTTTTCCGCTGAATTTTTAAAGCTATTATTATTTTTTTTTAAACTGTTGAATATTTACGTCGACTTCAGGTTGGCGTTAACCATAGCTCGGACTTTCTTGATCGAAGGTCGCACTTCGGGAAGCTCCAACCAACACGCTTCGATGCATGAGAGCAGCTTAAAAATACGTTTTGAAGGAAATAATAACCTTGAATAATCCTTATAAATTGATATTAGGTGTATCCTACTCATATAATTAAACAATGAAATCAAGGTAATAATAAGTTTTAGATTAGTTAAGAACTTTTGAAGTTTTCCTTTTTCTTAAAATTATCGATTTTTTAGTATGTTCGAATAGTTTAATCTAAAAGTTCAACCTGCAAACTATATCCCTCCTCCCGGCTGCTCGATGGAAAGCTCGGTCGGATGATTTGATCGTCATCGTTTGACATCGCGATTAGTTCCATGAGTTCTAAACAAGCAAATTTTTATCAGTCAATAAGTAGGATCCCCAAGCAGATGTGTCGGATTGATGGTTCGAGTAAAATTTTTGTGCAGAAATGTCATCAGAGATGTAAGTGGCTTTCGCGAAGAAAGAATAAAAGAAGTAAATTCCTTGGTCGAAGAAAATCGCAAAGATCTGTCGCCCAAAATCAAATATCATATTCGCAAACGAAATGTTGTGTGCGGCCATTTTGTCCTGATCTTTTGCACCAAATCATTTTATCAAGTCTGTCGTCGATCAAAGTAAGGTTTTTTTTTAAAAGAAATTAAGAGTTTGAAGGGTATATCTTTCCCAAATTTAGAGTTTCCAACTACCACAAACACATTTCTTCAAAGGGCGCGCGGAGTTTGAGGACTCTAATCAATGAACTACAATTACTTATCATACAAAGTTATATTTAGCTAATACCTTGATTATTTTAAAACATCAAATAAATGCATTTTGGGATGATATGATATCATTCGTGGTTACTTAATATCAGTTCAAGTTTTAAGGCGTCTGCTTATTTTTTATGACTTACTGGCGATACTCTTCCCTCGCTCATGGAATGGTTCGACTCTGAATAGGATCTGATACAAGACCATTCCCAGGGCGTAGATATCAGCAGGCTGAGTTCCCTTCGGTAGAATTTTTCTTGTGACCAATTCTCGGATAATTTCTGGTGCTTGTTGAAGGTATTCTTAATGCTTTAGGATTATTTAAAGAAAATGATCATTTTAATTTCGGAATATGCTTTCTGCTATAATAACTAGATATAAATATATTTAAAACATAAATTAATTTCTGGTCTGGTGATACTTTATGATTTAATATATTTAAATTATAATTAAATATTTCATACTTCGATTGATAATCCTCGTATCGATCTCTTCTTGATCGGGATCGCCCCCTTCAGTAGATGCGATAAGTCGAATTTCATTATGATACGTCTTTTCGGAGATTATCTGTTCGGTACCGAAATTCGTTAGCTTTACTGTCCAGTTTGAATTGACTAAAATACATATTCTCACTTTATGCAATTTTCATGATAATTCATAGCATTGTTATTTTGTACTTGACTGATTATTTTATCATAAATAAACCCTGATTCAGGGATAGTTCATTGCTCGAAATTGAAGTTATTTAGACTTGAAATAAAGCAAAACATACCCAAACAATTTTGCAGACATAGAAATCCGTGGCAAATTATTGGGGATGCATGAAGAAAGGTTAGTCCCTGAATTTTCAGATCATCGATTTTTTAAAGACGATTAACCTTGACGACATCTTTAGCGAATGAAACCTGGAAATTCCGACCTAGTTTTAGCTCATCGTTGAATAGAATGTCCTGAAATTTCAAGTTTTTGCGGGAAAGTTAGAGAAATTGGAAATTTTACCTCCAAATTACCTCTAGAACATAGCACCCACATAACGATGAATTCATTCTGTTGGTTGAACGCAATGCCATAGAACTTGTTTAGATGTTCGTTTTCGATTAGTTTTAGCTAAAATTTCAAAGATCTTAGGCTTCAAATAGTTCTGTCAAAATTTTAAGATATAAATTCAATAACTTTTCTTCAATGGTTGCTTTATTATAAATGTAAATAATTTCCAAGACGTTACACTAAAGTATAACGTTTCAAAAATCTTAACTGAATTAATATATCCCCATAATCGTTGATATCTCACACGCCTGTTGATTAGTCTTACCTCGTTCAAAAGTTTGAGTTCGGACTTTGGGAAGGTGATGTTGCGCATTTGTTGATATTTTTTTATCGCCAATCGAACTCCATTCGACGTCGCCTGCTTCGCGTTGATGATTCCATTTTTCTCCTTCGAAGTTTGCGATCCGGAAAACGAACTCGACACAGTGGATTTACTCATTAAGGAGTGTTCGGACTTCTGCAAACTCACTGTTCTTAGAACTAGTAAAATTTTTTAAAAATATTTAATAACTCATCTATCTATTACTTACGTTTTAATTCATTATATAAAATTGCACTCGGTCGTTCGAATAATAATCAAGAGTTTTACACATTTTAGATTAACTAATTCGAAATATAATTTTTTTTTAAATAAATAAAAAATTACAGCTTTCGAAGCATCCACCAATCTGACGTTATCTCTTGGGATTCTCCAGGTCATGTCATAGAGTAGTCGCTCTTTTCTGAAACCAGTATAATTACCTCCTGAGTTACCCTAATTATTTACTGTTTCAAGTAGATGAAGTATGAGATGGGAACTATGGCGATGAGGAAGACGATGCATCCCAGGGCGATCAAATAGGATGTATAGTCACAATCCGACCCGGTGAATCCGCAATCCGGAATTGCAGGGGGAAGCTTTCCGGTAGAAGAAATCCAATAGAATTGAATCATCTCATGAGCGACCTGATTTTTTTAAAAATGACTTTATTCTTATTAATCGGTCAAGTTTCTTGCCATTATCTTGTTTTTTTAAAATAATATCTAGCCTATAGAAATGCGAATCTTATATTATTTTCAACTTTCATAAAATTTCATTATGATTGCTTCATTTATAAGTTTATGATAGTTTTTTTCTTTTTCATAAGAGTACCTCACAGCGTTATTAGCCATTACTAAGAAATTTACCATCGACTTATAAAATCTAAAACCCTACATGCTCCGAGCACTGATCGGGGTTCTTCTCGCATTGAATTCTATCGGTGTTCTTTGCCTCCAATTCCACGACAATTTTGAGCGTGCCGTTTGTCGTGTAATAGGTTGCATACGAAGGGACGCGAATAGCTTTGTTATTCATTAGCACTTGACCGGTTGCTCCTAAAATTATACCTTCTATACTTTTTTGTTGTTGTTCTTGCTGTAATTTTTATTATCTCGTTATCAATACGATAAAATAGGATGTCTATAAAGTATCCGAAAAATAATCATAGACAGAGGAAAGTATGCTCAATTGTAAGAGAAAAGTAATCATACTTTTGCAATAATATTTTTACCGATAAACCGCCGATTAGTCATTTTGGACCAGAGTAAAGAGCCATTTTGATGAACGTCATATCCACCGACTTCTTCATAGGCATCTCTTAATGCTAATCCGTATAGAAACAATGCGTCGTAGAGAGACATATAAGTTAGGGTGGCGTACTGAAAATATGCAGGCTATATTAAGCGATCATGGAAAAATATCTAGAAGCATTAAATGGCAGTATATAAGCTATAATACTTGTCAATACTGATTCAAGTGTAGCTCAATTTATGCAGCATATCAATTTTATAAGTAGTTTTGATAACCCGAGTCTATATATTATCGGAGTAATCATAAATATGTTTATGATTTCATAACTTTTTAATCATATTTCAAAAATCGTTTAAATTTACATGACTACTGAGCATCCCTGTAGCCTGACTGAATTTTTGCTGGAATTCATCGAAGAACTTCCTGTCGTATCCGTGCGCGGTGATGATGATCGTGTGCTCAAAGGCGGCCTTCACTTCCTGTTTATCGACTGTCGTCGCTTCCCAAGGGTAATAGTCGTTAACCTAAAAATAAAAATGAATATTTTTTCTCCATAAAAATAAGCTATGCTACAACATTTGTAATATTTAATGAGATTTATCTTAAGAAAATACATTATTTCTTTTCCCCCAATAATTGACTATTTCTCAAAATTTTTGAAATTTAATCATTTCAATACAATATTATTAAACTGTTTACTATGTCTGACATAAATTCTAAACAAATGCCTAGAAAGAGTGATATTTTGAACATTACTTTCGATCGAATATCCAGTACGAATAAATAATACGATTATTATCTTATATATATATATAAATAAAACTTGAAACCTACATGAGCCAGCCATGGTATGATATAGACGAACTCTTCTCCTTTCATCTTCTGTCGATGCACTGCAACCATGAAGTTGGTGGCTGCCGATAGATCCATGCCAAGTTCAACGATTATGACTAAAACAAAATGATTATCAAACCCTAAATGACAATTATAAATTATATCTGAAAATATCATGACATATGAAATAAACCAATAGTTTATCCTTTTATTATCCCATGCACTATGATATTATATGAATATGCAATTAGGTTTCTTAATTTCAAACTCAAATATTACTTCTAGCCTTGCTCTTCAACGTCGCCAATTCTCCTGATGATATGATTTCATCAACGGACACGAACGGGTCGAGTTCAATGATCGTGTTCAACTCGATGTTCTTCTTTTTGAGTAGATGTTGTAGGGAATGAAGTGATAGACGCTCGCTATTGGCTGAGGGACGCACGAAGCCGACCTAAACACGATCATTTAAAAGTGCTGTTCTCAAATAGTAATATAGAGTGGAATTAAATATCATGGTTAAAACAGTAGTATTATTATATCATTCATTTTTCTGAAACATAAATGCAGAAATTTATCAAACTATAGCATTGGGTTCAGGGATGTTTGCGGTTCAATTTTTCCATAAATAGAATCGAATTTAAAAACATTTTCTTACCTATATGATGCCAAAAATCACAATTTTCTATTGTTTAAGATTAGATTTGATCATAATCAGCCCGCCGTAAGCGAAGCCGTGCTAAATTACTAAGACGACCAATTTTTCAAAGAGAAATAAAATTTTCAATCCAAAATACCCCAAACCGAACTGAACCGCAAATATCCCTGATTGGGTTGATCCACAAATTCGTAGCACACCCGAATAACTTTCCTCGTATCTAACGGATCCAAATGGAGTTTTCAGTACTGGTACTACTAGAGTATTGGCTTTCTGATGGCACGTTTTGAAACTGCTTCACTTTACTTACTATGCATAAACGCCATGCAGGACGAATCTAACTTCTAGGGTTCCAATAAAGGGCTCACTTCTTGTTACAGTATAAGTTTCCTGTTAAATTTGATATCATATTGAAGCATTGCATAAGCACTCTACGATAATATAAAAATTGAAAATCGATTGAACAATTGTTAGCAATGGGTACTTTTGCAGTTGCTTAGAATTCAATGGTGAGTCGAATGGCATCCAACTTTGAACCGGTTAGACCACTTTAAAAAATTGATTTCCCACCTAAGGGGGACCATTATGCGAAACCATGTTGTTTTGCACGTACTCAATGAAGTCACGGAGTTTTGAGATATAGCATTTGAAAATCCATACGTTAGAGGTATTAACACCGAAAAACCCATTGGGATTCCTCAGATACAATGAGAGTTATTAGACTCGCTACGAACTTATGGACCAATCCAATAATCTTAACATGGAATATCATAAAACCACGAATTGATTACATATTGAATATTGCATAATATTCGATAAAAATATCAAAACAATTTTCATCCAGCATATCCGAAAACTTCCTACTTGATCCCAATTATTCAGTTGCAAGAATGTCAATGTGGCCTTAGCCATTTCCGAAGCCGATGTCAAGGCCACTGAGCCAAGCGTGGGGAATTCGGAGCGGTCGCTAAGAACATCGTCTCCAGACATATGAGCTATGATAGGGACGTTCCACCGAGGTGCGAGACGCCCAATCACTAGAATTTCTGAATTCATGTGAACAATTATTTATTTCTTTATTAGTTCCATGTTTAAAATAGTTCTAAGCATGATTACAGCTCAGAAGTTTTTATTGTTTTCATTTTTCTCGGCGATTATGATTTTTCAATTAAATTTATCATTATCGTGAGTTTTAAATGATAATATTTTACCATTATTACAACCCGGTCCAAAATAGACCGTTGCATTTCTCTTGTAATGAAGGTAGGCTGCATTTTCGACCCCGGAAAATTTGTTGCAAGATTCCATCGTGAGAATTCTAAAATCCTTAATAGCTTTACCTAAGAACTAAAAATTACTGTAGGGTATAATTGATCGGCAAAATTTTTCGGTCCTTTAAATCCTTGGCGCATAATTTCAGGACGTCCGGCTCATGGCCGATATTTGGGCTGTTCGGCAGAAGATGTCCAATCTTCACCATTCCACCGCTATCAGCGTACGCCGTACCAACCGTACTAAAGTTACCATATCCCAAAGTGGTCTATTCAACTGTTATCGGTGGCCGATTACTTGAGACTGGGACAAGGTAAAAAAGATGGCCATTTGGTGTATGAAAATTAGCTCGCTGTTTGCAAACGAATAGGCATAATTCATGATTCCGAAAAGTAAATGTGACGACTATTTGATATTTCACAATACTCACTTTGCATATTCAAATTTCGCTCTATTTATTTTCTCAAGTTATCAGTTATTGATAATACCAAACCTGATTTTCTTCGAGCTACATTCATAGAAAAGAATAGATAGAATGAAATAAATCAGAAATATCGATTTTCGCTTTTTCATATTCAACTCATCGAATTAAAGGGTATACGGTAGCGTGATTTTAACAATTTTGGTTTAAATCTGAGAATTCGAGGAAAATGGATTTTAGATGCGAGTAAGCTCCCGGGGATTTCGTATATCCCACTTTCCGGTCTGGGTTTGAAAAGATAAAATTCAGATTAGGGAAAATCAGACACGACGAAAAACCGGAAATAAACTAATGGAGAGGGTAGACCCGTAAAATTTCAAGGTAGGTAAAATTATAAATTTGCATTTAATTAAAATTGTTAAATTTATTTAAACTATTAGAAGTATTTTGAAATAAAGGGCCTTTATTCAAATTTTTAAAAGATCATTTCAAGGTTTAAGCGTAGTAAACTTTCAAATAAGTAGTGTCACGATTCGACTTATTGTAAGCGAACTCTAGAGTTTTCAAGAAATATATTAAAACTAGCAATATGCTCTAAAATCTAAAAAGGGAACAGCTACATTCGTAAAAATGTCATGATCATTCAGATCTAAAATTTTTTAATACCAATACAATCATTTTCTGTATGGCAAAGCTTCTCACAAATACAAAGGGTCATCAAATTTTGATTCCTGGGAAAATGTATGAAATAATGGGCTTAAAATGACTAGGACAGAAATCTAGTCCACTACTTTGAATTTTCTAAACTTTGACTAAATATGAAGGTTATTCCTCGTAGATTCAATGACTAATGCCAAAATTCATTTAGTTGGTGTGAGGATTTTTGAATCATACAACGAATTTGAATCAAAGTTGACATATCGTCTACCGCAAGATAATAAAAATCCCAAGAGTAAAGAACGAATCTAACTAACCACTATGCTAATAAAGAGCGTATTATGCTGGTACTATTCCAGGTAATCCGACTACTATTCAGTAATTTAAACTATCATCATGACATTCAAGATACCACCACTTCAGTTACCAAGATTATATCATTTGATAACTAAAGCTACCATAAATGGTAAACATGTCGCCTTTACAGTATACCAAAGTTATCGTAAATGTAATTCAAGATATCATTTCGGGTAGGTAATCCTCTCTTAATCATCGATATTCTCGGGCTCCGCTTCGGTGTGGTACGTGCTGGCGTGTTTGGCGAGAATGCGCAGTAGGGAGCGGAGCTTCATCCACCACTGCTCGCGAGGCAGGCGGTGGTCGAAGTCGGTGTGCTTCGCCAGAATCTCGACGGGCGTGAATTCCTGCAAATCGATGTTTTTGATGAGCGTTAATTTTATTGTTTATTAATAACACTCCAAAAATCGACTATCAAATATTCGTTGAAAATATCTTTAGCTTGGATACTTTTCTAATATTTTTTGTTATTAGTTATTAATACTACCCATAAAGCAAATTTAAGAAATTTAAGTTCAAGTATCGTTACTTTTGAAACGTGGAGAATATGAAAAATCACATTCACCACTATCCAGTTGTATAAAATTTGCTTCGACAAATTCGTTATTCTAGTTTGCTAATTCTAGCAAACTAGAAACTATCATTTTCAGACGAATATTTTTTATAACGCACCACTTTCTTTCCAACAAGTCCAAGCAGAGTTGCGGTTTCTTGGGAATTCGTCATGACGGTGCCGTCCTTTATGTTCTGTTTTATCTAAAATATTTATTTTCAGTCTACAAAGTGGATTTTTATCAAAAAAAGACGCAAAATATGCTATTTTTTATCTTTACTTGAGTGACGAGGTATTCCAGAGCTTTTGCAGCCAATTTCGTGCCCATGTTTCGATCAAACGGCGTCGGACTTCCTCCTTGTTGGGCGTGGCCGAGAATGTTGATACGGGTCGAGAACTGAAAAATGGGTATGTTTCAAAACTTTTGCCTGTTCCTGTTGAAACAAAATTTAATAATTTTTGACTGAAATTCGATTAAGAATAAAAATTTTAATTCGGACGCTCATAGGTATGAAAGATCATACCCGCATTAAATTATTTTTTTCTCCTATTTGAACCTAATTAAAGGGTATCCTTGAGCAAAATCAGAAATTTTCTTTTGGACCTTATAAAAAAGCTTTCGATTAAATTTAAAAAATCTTACTTCGCCCTTGCCTTCCTCCTCGAAAAGTTGCTCGACGAATTGGGTGGTGAAATTCTTGTTGGCGCATTCGTTTCTGACAACCAAGTAGCGCTGAACGCCCTTCTCCATTTTGGCAACGATTACCTGAAAAATTAGCATAAAATCTATTTTCTTTGAAAATTTTCAGCATTAATTTTAATGTTGTTTCAAAACACCGAATATTCATAATACTCTAAAAAGTAATGATATATGCTGTATACTTTTTCTGATTTAATAATTTTCCTATTTTATTATAAATCATACGTTTCAAAAGGATTTGTATATGTCTAAAATCTATTAGTCATAAATTTAGGCCATTTATTTACTCAGATATTAAAAAATCAATATCCCTCACCCTGACGTCATCAATGATGTCATCGACGGTGAATTTCTCCTCGAAAATGTAAGCGTTGTCGGCTCCAGAAGCCAGGGCCGAGAGAGTCGCCAGATAACCGCAGTAACCACCCATCGTTTCGATGATGAACACTCTGAAAATTAAAGGGTTACTATATTTGTGTTTCAAGAGAAATACCCTTTAACCCTCTATTTTTCTCATTTTAATCACTTTCAGATTTGGATAATTAGCACGTAAATCGACGCATTAAAAATAAAATGATCAGCTGAGATTTGAAATTTTTTTAAATTTAAGAAATAAATTTTAAATACTACCTTCTCTTGGTTCCCGTCGCGGACTGCTTGATTTTGTCGATCATCGTGCAGATTTCGTTCATGGCTGTGTCACTGCCGAGAGATAGCGAAGTTCCTGAATTTTTTCACAATTAAGCAAAATTTAGGAAAATTTTTAAAAATTACCCGGAACATTGTTACTGATGGTGCAGGGAATGACAGTCATCGGGATGCACAATTCTGGGTACTTCTCGCGCGCTCGACCCAGAATCAGACACGAGTGGTAGGCCTGGAATTTCGAGTGTAAGTTTCAAAATTAATCATATTTGACGTTAATTCATTGTCTACAATGGAATGAATCCAAAGTAGGCAAATTTTAAGGTAGAACTGTTTCAGAGTAATGCTTGCATGATCCTCATCTTTTCTATTGACTAATAATATTTTTTTATTTTAAAGCTATGCTTTAAGAAAATTTATAACACCAAAATACCGCCTGAAGTTAATTAGTTCTCCTTAAAAGGAGGGTTATTTAAAAAATGCCTAAATAAATAATGCTACCTCGAAACCTCCGACCATGAGGAGTGCCTGGATGTTATGCTTCTTGAGCTGCTCTGCTATTCTTGGGAGGCTTTTCTCGTTTGGCAGCTGTTTTTGAGTGCCCAGGAAAGAGCCGCCGTGCATCACCCAATTCGTCACGTCGCCCCATTTGAATTCCTTGAAATTAGTGCATTTTTCAGGATTTATCGGTTTATACTCATTAGTCTATTTTTAGGAGGTTTTCAAGAAAGAAACTGAAACTACAAACGAAAGACCATTTCCATGACAATTATAGCTCTCTTTCCTTCGATTCTTCTAAAATCTATTCAAATAATACAATTTTACATGACCCTTGATAAATCGACAACTTCAATATTTTATTCTTTCAATTCTATGAATCATTTATAATCCTGAAATTCATCTAAAAATCTTAATCTTCTAAAAATAAAAAAAATCGAACCTTGAAAGATCCTCTAGCAAGTCCTTCGAAAGAGTCCTCGATGCCGTAGACCTTGCAGTGATGGTATAGGGCCATGCGAACGAAGGAACGAACAGCAGCGTTCATGCCGCCTGCAAATAATTCAGATAAATTTGAAGTCACTTCAACCCTCAAAGTATTACCTGCTGGAGCGCCAACATTCATTACCGCAACGTTGAATTGATGGCCTTCGGAGAGGTTGTCCTGCAATTTTTTTGTCACAATTTCGGTTTCATAGTCAAATAGAACAGAATAAAGGGATAATAACAAATCATATGGTAATTTTTGGCCACGTAAACTTTCTTCTCGAACATTATTCCTCGCCCTGCTCTTTTATAAGCGCTCTTTCTCACTCTTTTTTCTTTTCCCCGTTTCGGCATGAAAGTTGACGCCGTCGTAATTCTTTGGAAACTTGTATATGAATGTTATAAAATCTATTAACCTTCTCCACAGTCCTCAATTTGGTGAGCAGTCTGTAGGTTTCGAGGTTTCGTTGGAAACTTCTGCCTCGGTACTTCACCGCCGTCTCCCAGTCCTTGACGTCCATTGCCTTTTGGACCTGAAAATGATAAAGACTATCATAATGGTAAAGGTTACCAAGGCTGGTCATCAAAGTGGTAAGATTGCCGAGACTTATACCAAATAGTAAAGTCACCCCAATGGGTCATACTTACCGCCTTGGTCCTCTCGACGCACTGCATGAGCGGGACGCGCACCATTTGGTTACCGTCAATTGAAATGACGCATGGTTCGGATTCCTGAAAAAAGTAAGCTTGGTTCCAAACATTTTTAGATACGAATAAAAAAATACCTCAGTCATTTCCATGAGCGCTAGCACTGCCTCGGCTCCCATTCTGCATCCGAGAAGTCTGTCGAAAGCCGACGGAGCACCGCCTCTTTGGACATGTCCAAGCACAGTTACCTATGTGATTTTTTTATTTCTTCTAAAACTTAAAATACGTTTTCCAAAATCGAAATATTTGAAGTTCAGCTTCAACATTACTTCCTCTACTGTTGAAATGGGCTGATTCAGTATAATTTGAAATTTCATTTTTATTTACTTGAAATGCACGGCAGTCTATGTCTAATCAATGCTTAGACAAGGTTCGAAAGTAAACGCAATCAAAGTGTCTGTCCGTGCTTTGGGGTAGAACTCGAGCCAGGGTCAGAGACCGATAGGGGAGACGCTTTGTTCAATTGATTTTCGATTTTCTTCGATTCTTTTTTCATCGTCTAGTACACTTCGGTAAATGGAGTGCAACTTTCAAGCATTAGGCTTGGATTGCCGTAAATCATACTATTCCAACATGAAAATGTAAAATACTCACTCGAGTATCATAGTTCAGCTTTTTGTTGACGACGTCTTTAACTTGCTCCGCGGAAATTGCTTGACCGTTTCGATCAATCGCACCCTCAGCGACGATGATTATGTTCAGTCTTTGACCCTCTTGACGCATTTCCTGAAATTAGCATACTCGGGTTACTGTAGCTCAAAATATATCTCTTGAATATATGTCTCAAAATTCTGGAAACTAACAGTTTAAAGATGAACTTGTTTTAGCACTCACACGATCATGTTCATTAACTAAGGTAAGCCACGCCTTCTTTATTCCCAAAATATGTCCCCCGCAAGGATATATATTCCAGACGATGTGGCATCTGTCTACTAGCTTTTGACCGGTCTCTTTTCTTGAAGGAGGAAAATCCCTCTCGCCTGTGTTGAAGAATAGGGGCAAAATAATACATTTTTACCGCATGAAAAGAGGGAACTCAAATAATGGTAACTAAAAGGCGCCTAACATTGAGGTACGATAATAGACGTTTGACGTGCTCACCGAATTTTGCGAAAGTCTCGTATGCAAAAGGTCTTTGTTAATGGACACGATCGAGCGGCACTGACACATATTGCAAATGTGAGCAATTGCATTTAAAATTTTACCTGCAATTTCTGACAGAGTATCTCCTCCCAGTTCTCGGGGACGGGCCACTCAGGGATAAAGCAGAAATCGGCCTCTGCAGCTAAGGCTGCAACCAGAGCGAGGTAACCGCAATGACGACCCATCACCTGATTTTTACTGGTAACAATAGTTTTTTTCTTTTTTTATCTTTCAATATTATCGACTCTATTATTGTTCTGAACAAATCGATTAGTCTATCCCAAATTCGAGAAATTTTCGAAACAAGGATTTAATGGTTTTAAATATCGCAGTTTTCTTTTAAAATAATTGTAAACTTCACAAATTAATAGGAATCTTATTCTATTTCAAACAGTAAAGAAATTTTAAAGATAGTGTTCAAAATACCTCGATAACGAAGGCCCTCTGATGACTTTGCGCGGTGGCGACCACAGCGTCTATGCACTCGATGATCCTCTGCAAAGCCGAGTCCGTACCGATTGTCATGTCAGTTCCTGAAAATAAATAAGGCAAATTTGAATTTTAAAAAAATATAAAATTAACTCCCATTAATAATTTGAGATTCAACCTTTCTCTTAAAACAGAAGAGTATGTAAAGTCAACCATAGATCATTTCAAGAGTTATGAGTTCAAATTCACTTACCACAAAAATCGTTATCAATCGAGCCAACGAGTCCCACGATTTGAATATTAGGATACCTGTCAGCGACTTCTTGGGTGATCTGAAAATTTAATAGGTTTTAAAAATTCTCATATTTCCCTATAAATCTCTCGATATATTGCATTAGTCAATGTTGGTTCTCACAATAAAAATGCAATAGTTCTAGAAATCATGATCCGGTATTTTAGAGTAATATAAATCTACCTTTCCCTCCTCGACGAGTTCTCGGATGAAATCAGACCAGTTTTTGCGGAACTCGTTCGCACCAGTCAGCGAACCGTCGCCACCAATGCACACAAGGTTCGTAATTCCGCGTTCTACCTAAAATTCGCTTTCTAAAGAAAATGTTGCAAGAAAAATCTTAAAATAATACATGTGTTAACTGAAATAGTGAAAATTTAATTTAAAAATTAGATATTTTAAGAAAAATCGTCAAATAATGTTTCTATAATAATGATGGTCGTACGATGCGTAATTTACTTATGTAACAATTGAAATTACCAAATTGAGTGCAGCCTTCTTCCGTCCTTCACGCTCTCGAAATTCTTTGCATCGAGCAGAACCGATGATGGTACCTCCCTGAAATCAAAACTTCTTGAAAAAATAGGAAATGACTCGATATCTTTTCGAAGTTACAGAATTTAAAGCAAAATTTTGAACAATCACTTTGCGTATCTAATTTTCTTGATAAAAGTATTATAAAAAATTTTGTCCGAACCTTCTGAATAATATCCGAAACCGAGTTCCAAGTGGCTTCAACGATGTTGTCGCCGCCATCCACCATTCCCTGATATCCCTCATTGATGAAATACACCCGGCAACCCAGATAGATACCCATACGAACCACAGAGCGGACTGCGCTGTTCATACCTCAAGCATAAAATCACTCAGTCACGTTGATTAACGAAGGCCCTTTGCATGAGAAACTTTTACAGATTTCGGTGGGTGTGTCAGACGCCTATTACCGTACTTCAATGTTAGACGTCCTTTTAGTTTTCATTTTTTATACCCTGCCCCTATGCTTCAATACGGGCGAGAAATTGGTTTTTTTCAGGCGAGGAAAAGGGAGAAGGATGTCACGCCGTCTGGAATATTTTCTTCGCGATACACGCATTTTGGGAGTAAAGAAGGCGTGGTTCGCGCTCGTTAGTGAGCATGACTGAGTGTTAAAAGTACGTTTCAAATTTATTCTTGTCACATGAAGATTCAAAAGATATTGATGATCAAATTCTATCCATAACTTTATGTTAGAAAGAATCGCATTTTCTTCATATAAGTTTCAGAAAGTTACTTATCAAAATGAAAGATCATGATTTTCAATGGAGACGGCGGTTTGGTCATTTGAAATTGTGAGTGAAATCTCGTCATCCTCTTTTTATGTTTCAAAATCAAATGCACAGTATTCAATAAATCCCGGCTTCACTTCAGATTACTAAAAATCTACATAATTTATTGTTTACCTTGAGAGTCACCACCCGAAGTGAACACGGCGACTCCTCGGCCTTTGTAGAGATTGAAACGGATGTCCTCTCCCTCCTTTCCTGGGGCCGGGACGATCGAATCCAGTCTTCTGGAATAAAAAGGGATATTTTTGATAACTTGCCACTTAATGTTCAAACTGATAAGCTAATCGCTAATAATGATCGTTTTGTATGATTTAGAACACACAAAAATCTGTTCATCATTTCTGGACAAATGAATTTTGAAAATTCGAATTTTTTTAAACTTATTTAATTTTTTTTACTTGATCGGATCTCTTTCCTTTTTGATTCCGGGCAACGGTCCGGGGTGTTCATGGTCGTACTCTTCATCGAGAGGAGGCGGGGCTTCCATTTTCTGGAAATTGCAAAATTAGGGCAGATATAAAAATAAATCCACATCTTCAATATTAAATTTAATAGAAAATTCAAATAAGAAGAGAAAAAAATTCCGACCTGAAATATCAGGTTCTGAAGAATAACAAGAGTCTCAATTGATAAGATTGCAGAACGAATGAGAAAAGAGAGAAGAGGTCATCAAGCGGGAGTGAAGAATGAAGTCGAAAACAACAATCGATAAGCCTGGGAAAATAGGGAAGGGAAAGGGAGGAAGAGGAAATAAGGAACAACTGGGCTCAAGTAAGTCGAGAAATGAAGGGATATTTGAAGTCCAGGGGGATTAAAGTAGAAATGGATAAATAGATTTTTGAAAAAAAAAAATTCTAAAAGAAATGAACTTTGTTGCAAAAAAATAAAAATAATTGAAAAGTGCTTGGGATATATGAAATCTCAGAAGATTAGGATAAAGAAAGATAATATATTTTTTAAGTTCCAAATTGAAAAGTAAAATTATTTCAGAAAGATGTTTTCGTTTAAAACGAGACACGCAATTATATTCCGAGGTCAAAAACTAATCGACAGAAAATAGGTAAGCGAAAGACTCTTGAGATCAAAAGATTATTAGTCCTAGAGTAGTGTCATTTTTAGAAATGAGAAAGGATAAATAAGGAATTTGACGATGATGCAATAGCTCAATCTATCAAAAAGGAAAGTGCTTGAAATAAAACAAGACCTCCCCTTTTGCATCATGGGGGGAAAACGTCAATAGAATTTGCATCACTTTCAATAGAGTAAATATCCATGTGCTCGGAACACAGAAGTTTAAAAAAAAAATTCCAAGTGAAATAATAAAAATTAAAATTTATTCGTTTTAATTACGTTCGCGATAAAATCATAATAATTTGAAGCTCGATAAAACTTGGAAAAATTATAAATTTTAATAAAATTATATATCTTTTTTTAATTATGAAGTAGCCGGATAATAATTGCATCACACAGATAAAAAGCTACTTGAAAAAGTTCATAACATAATAAAATTTAGAAAATAAGTAAAAATTTTAAATTAAAAATAAAAGATTCATTTATTTGGCAGCGAGCGTCCTGAGTTGTCTCAAAATTGTGTCCAATAATTTCTTTCTATCTCCTTGGCGAGGATTGAAGAACCCGGTCGATTTCTTTTCGTATTCGATCATTCTGAAAAATACCACAACTTTTCTAAGAATTTTGAAGCATAAACCCTGTTTATCGTTTCTTAAATTTTTGTATAATTTTAACCCTCTATCATTGGAAGCCATGACGTAAGAGAGCACTAACAATTTCCCAGATAATATGTTTAATTTTCAAAAGTTATGAAACGTTTTCGGAAATGTAAAAAAATCGATATTTCAAGGAGAAATTCAATCATCTCAAAAAGCGTACTTTTCCATAACAGCGATAGCAGTGGTGGGTTTGACTCGAACATAAGTTCCATTTTCCTTGCCAAACTCGGCGAAATATGTCGTCCAGTCTGAGCCCATTATCAAGTCCAGAAGTTGGCTGAAAATAGATCATTTATTTTACAAGGAAAATGCACAGATAGGAAATCGCAAGTTTTGACGAAATTTTCCAAACAAGGATTTCGATGACGGGAATGACGATGGGTGAATTCAAAAAATTCTGAATAGGAATCTGGAATCGGAGAATTTAAAGCCGTTCTTCATTCGTATCTTGTGTGAGAAATGAGAAAAATCGCCTTCAAAATGTAACCTAATTTTGCAACTTTGTGAATACTAGTGAAAAGTTGACGATTTTCACCGACTTCCAGTTTTCAAATTCCTATTTAGCACTTTTGACTTCACCATCGTCATCTCCGCCATTGAAAACCCCTATTTGGAGAGTTTCGCCGGGGTCTGTGATTTTCGACTTGTGCATTTCCCTTGAAGATGTCTTTTCAGAGCAGGCGCTGGATTATTGTAACGAAAAAAGTCATATTTATCATTTCAAATTGTGAAACAGCAAAATTTTGCTTTTTAAAATTATTATTATTAAATAGCTAAAAATATCGCATACTTAAAGAAAAAAATCTGAAATATACCGCAATTCCGCGAAAGCCATAGATAGCGTGTCTTTGTCGAGCCCTTCAACCAGATCCTTGGCAGAGAAGACCTCGCATTGAATGATGTCCAGGTTGAACTGATCCAGGGCTCCATTTGAGATGGCCTTGACTTCGGAAGACATCAACATCCACATCAAGCGCTCAGCGATGTGCTTGCAGGTCTGGGAAAGAAATACTTCTCTCACAATGAAGTTAGCGTTGAAGAAACGTTTCAATTTTTAGATAAAGATAATAATTATCAAACTTTTATCACTTGTACTGGAAGTTATTCATAATTATGAATGCTTTGAAACCTACCTTTAAAAGTAATAAAATTTTAACTGTGTTGAAAAAAGTGATTTTCAAATAAATTCCATAAAGATTTCTAATTTGAAAATTACCTGCATACAAACGTGTCTAGCCAAAGCCGGTGGTAGGTGGCTGAATGATCTGAACGTTGTTTCGAGGAATCTGATGACGTCGGTGATGTAGTCGGAGGCTGTCCCCGAAGCGGCCGGAAGCTCCCAATCGTACTGCGCCAAATCCATGAACTCGTTAACCTTGTTCTTCACGCACTCGTCAATTTGTTGCTCGACCTGAAGCTTTGGAATAAGTTTCAAAAATTCTTCAAATTTAGATTAACTCTCTTCTTTGTGGTAAACGGAATGCACTATTAGATTATGTTTCTAACATTTTTCAAAATATTCACAGAATTGGATCGTGGTGAAAAACACCATTATTAAAATATATTTCAAAACTTCGACATATCGCTTCAAGGTTCACATCTTTGGTAATAAAGCTTGTTGCTCGTAAAGTTTTAAAAAATGAAATATCTTTCAAAGTTCCATCGATGCTATTTAGAAATTTTCTAAATTAATAGACTTTTCTTATCGTTATACTAAAATTTGAAAAATAACAGTTAAAAAGGTCGTTTGATTTTTTCTATAGTTCAAGTTAACATTCTTGCGAATAATTTTGTTTTATGCTATTATCTTAGAATATTTTTAAAAATCCCCACCTCACTCCTCGCGTCCCTAAAGACCCTCTCCGACAGAACAACCTGATGAGACGTGTGGACCATTCTGGCTTCCCCATTCGAGGTCAGCTTCGTGATGAATGATCCGAGGGATTCACACGATTTCTCCAGATATCCGATGTTCACAGTGATTTGAACTAGCTGGAATAAAAAATTGAAAACTAAGATAAATAACATTTTGTTCCGAATTTCAAATTACAAAATTTTTGAAAGATACCAACTAAAAGAGGTAAAATAAACATAAATGATAAAACATTTATCGTATTTTTCATTATTTCAACCATTTTTACTGTAAAAATTCGAATAAATATTGTCTTTATTTTTACCTGAACAAGGGATCGTTTCCGTTTAACGAATTCCTTCAAACTGCCCGACCATCTTTCAAGCAGCACGTTGGCGTATCTGAAAATAATTTTCTTCCAATAAAATAGATAAGTTTGATTGTAAACTGCAATATCAAACGACTTTCTGAAAAGATAATTCTATATCAAAAACCCTCGAAACCTATTTCAACGTCAATTTTTATGTTTCTCAAACATAAATATCAACCAATCTTCAAGTTATATCTATGGTAGCCAGTTTATACAAATTTCAGAAACAAAGAATGAGATAAAAACGATATTTCAAAAAATAAATAAACACAAATTGGCTTGATAAAATTCTAACTCATTTTTCCTTCCGATTGAATTTCTAAAAATTAACAATAAGAAACAAATCCCCCTTACTTCCTAACCGTGTCGTCGATTTCCGAATGGGTCAACTGTAGGTGCTCCATGAATTTCAAGCATCCGGACAGGTAGTTCTTCGACTGCTGATACACGGAAATGACGAATCTGGAGAACGGGAAAGTACGGGGGTAGGGCTTCTGAAAATTTCATTACTTGTGTAAAAAAGCTTCACGAGATACTAAAAGTGAAATTTCAAACTAACTTATCAAATTTCTCGTAACTTATTATTAAAAAAAACGACCCTTGAAAGACGTAGAATTATCCTAAATGAATCATATCTAATCACAGAAATATTCTGTAACCTATTGTTCTAACCCTATT
The DNA here is from genome assembly GCA_964036155.1 of Diploscapter coronatus. Taxonomy (NCBI): domain Eukaryota; kingdom Metazoa; phylum Nematoda; class Chromadorea; order Rhabditida; family Rhabditidae; genus Diploscapter; species Diploscapter coronatus. The sequence continues at coordinate 47,319,992 of OZ038422.1, read as the reverse complement.
AAAACCGATATATTATCAAAGATAAGCCATATCTATCCTCAGAATTTCTTGAAACTTAATTTAAAAATTTAGCAAGTTTAAAACTTTTTGAAGGAAACCCTACCGTTTCCATACTTCTGCTATAGAATGGGAATTGTTTGAGTACAGCCCTGAATTGTTCTTCATTCTCCACGGTGATTGGCGTGTAATTGTCTTTCGCCAAGTCGTCCTCGAACTGAGCGCAATATTCGCTCATCAGAATTTCATTGTAGCCGTCTCTGAAAAATCGATTTCATATTTCGCCTCTAAATTTTATGATGAAAATGTGAAAGCTCAATATTTGATGAGCTGCACGCATGTATTTAAGAAATAATCAATCATATCATAAGTTTTACAAATATTAAAATATACTTTTTAGATACAAATCTAAGAAAAGATAATATTTGATAAGTCCGATGGAAGTTTTACAAAATAAATAATTCCAACCTGAAAGTCTGCAGAAGCGTGTAGAGCGGTCCGACGCTGTATCCGTAAGACTTCATGGTCAGAGCAAAAAGGAGAACCACTTTCTTCATTCTCAACATGTCTTCGATGCTGGTGTTACTACCCTGAAAATGATATGTTTTGCAAAGAAGTATACAAATTAAGAAAGGAATTGATGTGTTTCAGAAATTTTTGTAAGAAAACTCACAAATCCGGTTTCCATGACGTGGATAATCTTCTTCAGCGCCATTTCCCAGAGTTGATCTCGATGTGCGGCGGTCACTAATGTTGGCTCGGTCTGCATGATGACGTCCTCGACGACAAAGAATCCAATTATCTCGTCCAGATACTCGATGTAATGGCGCAGTTGGATCATCTGCAAATGCTGAATTTTTGCAAGTCTGGACTTTAAGAAACTTCGAACCTTCGATGATTTTTCGATGACGATTTGACACTGCTCACTTCTTTGCTGTCTGAAATAAGGTGCCTTATCGACTTGACTATGAATAGGTTTAGGCGAAATATGCTAGTTTTACCTGTAGTACTGTTCAAATTCCTCTTTAGCTCCTAGAACATTGAATATCTGGCAGCATCTGTGAACGGGAGTGTAGTCGATGATGTCTTGTGCCGACATCGTCTCGTCTTCCTGAAACTTTCAATTTGAATTTTAAAAATAGGTTTCAAAACTGAGACATATAAAATTATATAACATTTCTAGGTGCTCTTCCTTCTTTATGCTCCAGAAGATATAAATTTCACTTTTCACTGATATTTCAAGATTTTCGAAATATTTTTCCATAAATTTTAACGGGAATATTTTCTTGTCGACTTCTTAGGAAATCATACAAACCCCTACATCAAACCCATTGGTCATCGATCGTCTGTTCCTTTTCGTGTTGCCCTTCTTGACGATGCTCCCGTCTTCGTTGACGGTGATTTCCATGTCAGCCGCGTTTTTCATCGCCTCTTCCTGGATTCTTTTGGCTCGCTCCGCTTCATTCACACCGAATGAATGCTGTTCCGCAGTCTGGAAATTTGAAAATTTATTTGACGCTAAAATCGTTTTGCTATTAAAAATATTAGTTGCATTTTTATAAACATTTTTCAACAAAAAGACATACATTTTTACTAGCATGTTTCCCCACTCTCCCAGCGACTTTTTTGACGTTCTCCAGGAAATCCTTGAACTCGGAGTAGGCCTGAAAAAATAAATAATCGAATTAAAACAAACAATCCGACCTTATCCTTGATCTCCTTTCTGACTGGAGCCATGCTTTTGGCCAATAACTGGGTGAAGCGATATTTCTCCACCAGGGCCAAGTGAGTGTGCTCGAGCTCTTCAAGCACTTTCAGGGCTTGGTAGTATCTGCAATTAAAAGATAAGTTTCACAATATTACGGAAAACATTTCAAACATAAATACTATATTTAAAGATAGAGCAAAAGGTATCCCAAGGTGTGCACTTTTGCAACAGTTTAGAAAGACATCTCACTTCTTCATCTCCATAAGCTCCTGGAGTTTTGCGTAGTTTTCCAGGACCGGTAGACACGTCGTGATCTGGTCGATTGCTATAGTCGCGTTCTTCATCAGTTTTCTGAAATTCAAAATTCCGAAAATGTTTCAAAATACCCCGTATCAAGATAAATTCACAACATATCAATGCTCCACCCAATTTCGCCCGAAAAAAAATACCTGTATTTGACAATCTCCTTGGTCCTGTGAGCGACATTCGCACTGGCTTGTTGGACCTAAAATTTCAATATTTTTCTGTTGGAAATGTTCAAAGGCAACATGCCGCACTTGGCAAGAATTAAATATTTTACAGAAGTGCGACATTGCTTTCTATCGTATACCTGCTCGTCGATTTCAATGACTTCTTCTTTAATTTCCTTGCACCGTTCCTTCAACCGCATCAATTCTTTCATGGAATCCACGAAGTCTTGATACTGGGCCGCGCAAGTCTGAAATTTTATTTTTAGATTTTTAAAATTTAGCAAATTCGAAAATTCTAATCCACCTTCTGAATATTCTTGTCATAGAGATGGATTCGGTGCTCCAACGCCCGAGAGAATTTGTTCACATCGCCCGAATCATAAATTGCTCTGAAAAATTTTTAAAAATGAAAATGTTCTGGAAAAATTTAAAGGTGTCTTAGATTTTTTTAAAGTATGCTCTAGAACAAAAAGAATTGTAAAAACCTGAGGACGAGCCCAATAGATCCGGAATCAGTCGACTCGAGCTCATAAATGAACGTCTCCTGTTCGGAGGTTAGCTCGATCGCTGAAAATTAAAATGTTGTATATTACATTCAGTCTGTTGCAAAAATCAATATAATAATTGGAAAGATATGCTTGAATTCTCTTGAAACATATGTAAAAAATAAAGTTTTAGAAACCCTGCAAAATCAAAAAAATTTGAAGTTTTATACCGGGCTGATAACTGGTTGAAGCGGTATCACTGCTCCCGCCTACCGTATCCTTGGCGCTCAGAGTCGATGTGGTGTCCATCGAGCTAAAAATTAGAATAAAGATAAAAGAAAAATAGGGGAAATAAACTGGCTTCACTTCAATCAACAATGAAAAGTACGCAACATCGCGAAATGTCGTAAGAGAGTTCATTTAGTCGTACAAAAATATCGTTGCTAAGAAACGGAGATGAATATCCTTTATTTCTCGCCAATGAATTTCTTCAATTTTTTCGATTTTTTTCAGAATGCCATTTTCCAAAGCTCTGAATATTTTGAGTAATCTGCGAGGCAAAAACTCCTACAAGGCCACTGCAGTTACTGAAATCGGTTTGGAGGTTTTTCAAGATTTTTCCAATGATAAGAAACTTCAGCAAATGATCCCGAGGAGAAACCTGAACCCGAATCTCAACCCAATCCGGAAAATTCAGATTTAGAACATCCTGAAACTACAGTAATCCAGAAATCATTAACTCTTCTATAGTATAAGATTTCAGAAAGAAGAGGAACCTGAATCTGATCAGCAGAAAAAAGAGGAGTCAGAAATCAATGAGATCAAAGAAACAGATGAAATCCGTAGTGATGGAACTCCGGAAGAGGCAGATTTCAGTGCTGCGTCGACGTGGGATTCAGAACCCTCATTCAAATTGAAGGTTACTGTTTAGATCGCGAATCATCCAAGGACATCAGGTTCACAGCACGCTGGATTCTGAAGATCAACTTCCCGACGTCAACGATACTTCAGATGATGAAGGTATCGACAATGAGGTTCAAGAGGTAATTCTTGACTTGTGATAAAATTTTTTCTGATTTTTCATCTTGAACCTTCAAATTCAGCTAATTTCAGCTAGCCCAACAACAAGACTCAAAAGATGAAGTTGTTCCAGAACAAAAGGACATTAAAGAAGACGAAGGACCTCAAGCCCAAGAAGCCAAACCTGAAATTCCTTCGACGAATTTACGAAGAAAATCATTGTTGAAGGCTCTCCCCAAGATTCCGAAAATGCCTCATTTTAAAAAGCCGGTATTAAAAAATTATCTTTGAATATAGAAAATGTTGAAACTCAGAAGCTCCATCTACGTAAGAAGGAAGTAAAGCCTCATCAGGTAGAACCGATCGAGTTATTACGTGACTACGATGCGATCATCAAGCAGCAGACTACGGAAGAGGAATTAGTCTACGTCGAAAGGAAGGGTAAGTTGGTGTATGTACTACAAAGATAACGCGTTATTAAATAGCTCTAACGCAAAACGTATTTTTGGGGTAATTTTCTGATATGCATACGCAAATTCTAAAAGACCTCTGCGTTAAATGCCAACGCACAACTCAAAATTATTGAATATTTTGCGTTTAACGAAAACGCCAATCGAGAATTTGGTTTTTTCATACCTCTGGTAAGTTCTGAAATCTGGAGAATCGTCCAAATCTAGGCAGATCTAAAACTAGATCTTCATTGCTACTTCTCTTTGTTTCAACTTTCTGAATAAAAATATTTTCTTGCGGATCCACTTTCTTATGTTCCAGTTATGAATGAAGTTCTGCCAAAATTAGAATTTTTTTTTTTTAATTTTAGACAAATTCCGTGAGATGAAGAAGGGTATGTTCTCCATGCAACAGATGATGGAGAAAACAAGGATTCAGGAGAATCAGGTTTAGAAAAATGGAAGGAAAAGTTGAAGGCATTTTCTAGGAAAACAGAGATGTCGTGCCAGCCAGGTACAGGGATTTGGCAGCGGCGTATGCTGTTCAGAGGAGCTACCACAACGTGAGCATGATCATGCAGGGTTAGTAGGGTTGCTTGTATAAAATTCTTTTCTAGTTATTTTGAAGCTATACTAAAGGCTCGAGAGACGACAATTTTATTTTGAAATTTCTGAAATATTTCAACCTGGTTCAATGGAATTTGACAATTTCAGGATTCCTCTCCGGTCTAACCGCCGCAGAAGCGATCTTCGCGTTCAACTTCGCGAACAAAGATCTATTGGTGCATGGATATCGTTACATGAGTTTGCCGGTGCACGCGGTATTTCTCGCGTGTTTTACGGTTGGATTCGTTAGCGGGCTTGATAGGTTCGAATGCTTTCAGAAAGGTGAAAATCTTCTTACAATTCCAGATTATCACCCCAACGCTTCACCCTTGAAGGCTTCCGGAAGATCTTCTCAGATGCTGGTTTGATCGGGGTCATCTTATGGTCCATTGGTCTGATCGCCACGACCGTCTGTATTTCGTTCGATGAGGAATTGTCGCCGATTATTGTAAGTTCAATTTAGTTTCTATTTAAAATCTTTAAAGACTTCAGACATCCCCGAACGTGACGTATCGGATGATGTTGATGTGGCGTATCTGTAGTGCGGTTCGCGCCTTTGCTGCGGCCGCAGCTTGGTTGTTGATCGCCCTAAGAGCTCACACGGATGACGTCTGTCTTGAACTCAAAAGGTATCGATTTGATCAAATTCGAAAACTTTTTTCTACTTTAGTTTGGTCGTTAAAGACTTAATCAGCGTGGAAGGTATCACAGAAGAAAATCTCGCAATCATCAAGGAGAAACTATTTCAAGCCATGAATATCGCTCAATGAATGCATATTTGAAGTTTACCAGAACTTCCTCGCTTCACGCTCACTCACTCGTCATTCTAGTGCCAGTCTTTGGCTGGCTGTTAGAATTTCGATATCATCATTCGCTCATTGTATGTAATCGGAGGGTGAGCTGAGATTTTGCATATCTTTATAAAAAAATATTTGTAACTTAAATTTCAAAAACTAAAAATTTTTCCAATTCAATCGAGGAGTACAATCCACAAACAAATAAATGACGACAAGTGGGAAAAATTAACATAAAATAAAGCTTGATTATAATAATCTTAGATTTCATACAGAAATTTTATTCAATAAAATGTGAAATAATAATTTAATTTCAATGCACATGATAGACAATTCTCGAAAATATCTAAAAGTGATGGAGGAAAATTGTAGCTGAAATAAATATTCTATTTCAGTTCTGTAACCAAATCCAATGCTTATTTCATAGTAATTTTAATCCATTAATTAATTTCAAAATAAATTTTTCAAAGTATATACCAGAAATAGTTAATCGATTTCTTGTGAACAGCTATTGTTGACACTCCGCACTCAGTTTGATTACATGCCCTATGAGTGCATTTTTACCTCAGCGTGTTATACATAATTTTGAAGCACTAATATAGGGGCACAATCGTATTGTTTTAGTCTTTTTTTATTTTCGAAATAAAACTTTGAATTTTAGGTGAAAATCTGTCAAAAAATCGATTTTATGCTAATTTCGACTATTTTTGAAGTCAAAATTGAAAATAGATTTTCTTTTTGAAATCTCCAGTCGATTTGGGTAGTTTACTTGAGAATTTGATCTTGAAATTAAAATTTAAAAATTGTTCTTCCTTTAAAAATGTATACATCTTTATATAGTAGAGGTAATAATGATATAAATGTTATTAAAAGTAGCGAATAGATGTGTACTATTCATCGCATATAAAACGTTATCGGATAATAAAGTTCCTAATCAAACCATTGCAAATTATATTCTCGAAAATTCTGAGTCACATCTTTAATTTCCCTTAGTTTGTCGTCTGAAATTGCTAAGAGGATATTGAGAATTATCGAAAAAGAAATTTCGATAATAAAAATAATTGCACCGACAAATGCAACTATTCCAAATAATCCTATAAAATCAACAAAATCGAAACCTAAACATCAGTATGCATAATTTAGTCAGATGCATGAAGATTAAAACAATTACCATTAATATGTTCAGATAAAACCATTGAAGAGCCAATGAGTAGGCTCGTAGAAAAAGACACCGAGACACCAGTTAGAAAAAGACACCGGCTTTTTTCTTTTCTTCTCTTTCTTTCTCATACTATTTCTTAGAAAACCCGGTGTCTTTTTCTAACCGGTGTCCCGGTGTCTTTTTCTATGAGTCAATGAGTAAATATCCCTTATGATTTGATGCAATGAAGTTGAAATTGAAAAATGAGTTTTCACATCATTATATAAAAACTGATTAGAAAATCATATGTAGAAATTTGGCATATTGACTAAAAAGAAGGCTGGCATTTTTATTGTGTTTTATGTTTAGATTTACAGACAAATTATTTATTTATGAACTAGAAATCACAAGCATATTTTATGAAATAATATTTTTCATTTTTTAAAAATCATTCATTGAGGTTAGAAATTTGACATTTATTATGCAATTGCAGATATATTTTGATCCGATGATGAATGAATCTGATTATTACGATTATTGCGGCTGATCATGGACGTCAAAGGTCTCAGTCTATTGTTCCTTCTGAAATTCATGTCGGCTGAATTTAGAATTACGCAATTAACATCTAGAAATTAGTCATTTTTAATGTTATAATTTCATACATTTTCGAGAAATATTGCCTAATGGCTTGACGTCGTGTCGGACTGGCGACTATAAACGAAAGTGGCATAGCTATGCACAACAAACATGCGTCAAATAGTCGTGAAAATAGGAAAGCGACTATATATATGCCGGCAATATCATCCACGTCTGGCTCTTAAAGTTTTGTTTCATTTTGAACACGCTTTAAAACATTACTAAAATATAAGTATAATACTGACGAGATGATCGTTAATGTCTAAATTAATCTTTATGATTATTTTTGTGTATGAAATAATTATAATTTTCAAATGTCGCAAATCAAATCACTCAATAGAAAAATGAATTTAGTTGTACTGGCAGTAACCCCTATCCGCAAAATGGGTGTATGTCACTGCGCACCAAAGGTTTCAGTGCGCAGTGACTGTTCCCCATTTATCATCTCCGGATTAAAGTGTTCCTTAAATCTTTCTCTCACTGATCTCAATCTCAATGCATTATCATTTCTTCGAAAGTGTTATAAACACGATGAATTAGAGATGAATTGATATTTGTAAAAAGTCCAATTAAAAAGGTAAGCCTTAAAGGGTATCCCGGATCAAATTTTGCATCCTGTCCCTGTGATGTCCGAGTTTAACGGCCAAAGAGGTCAACTAAACCAATTGTGTTTAATTTTCTTACATATTGCACGCATAAAGGTGTCATAGTATATAATATCCTTCGATTATCAGATTTATATTTCGAACTTGGCGACATTCTTGCCAAATCACGAAATTTGAAATATAGAACAAAGTAGAGAAGCGAGGCAATGAGAGCCAGAATATCCAAAGATAAGGATGATACCTAAATATGCTGAATTATTATGCGATTTCTAATGCATCAAAAATAAAATAGAATGAAGTAATGTAAGAAAGGGTTATCACAGTGTCGAACAAACTTATTGGATAATCCTCATTCTGTGTCGACATTAAACATTCCAAAATCTGTACTCTGCACTGATCGAATTTAGCTGAATTTTGAAAACACATATAAGAAGTTATTTATAAAAATCGAGTTTTTTGTAGAGAGGGGTGGTACCTAAGAAGTTGACCCTCGAATTTCGAGTTGATATTTTATTCCTGGGGGTTTTCGACTATGCTGATTACGAATTTGACGGTTAAAACTCGATCCGACCACTTGTTCCGCATGTTCCGGAAGGTCCGCATCCGGTAGTTTCGAAAAATTCTATTTTCGTTATTCGGCATGGGAAAAATTCAAATTTAGTATCAAAATGCTCGCAGAGGCCAGCTGAGCACAATTATGAAAAGATCTCGTCGAAATGACACCGAATAAGGAAGTTATGATGAACATAGTGAAACATAAGGAAAATGTCATATTGATTTTTCGCTTCTTTTAATTTTTAATTTTTTAAAAGTGCCAGGTTCCGTGAGTTATTTATACTGGGAAGTAGTCCAGGTCTTCTAGTTTCTGAAACACTTGACCGTTTCTCTATAGACTGCCCGCTAGAGGAGAAATTCCACTTCTTCGGAGAGTTGTCATGGCTCACTTTTGCCTAGTTTGATTTCAAAAATTCATAACTTCCATAATTCTGAACTAAATTCGATAATTCTTTTTTTGTTTGATTACTATAGATATTAAATTTATCAGACACTAAAAGAGAATTTTTTTGAATATTGATTTTTTGCAGAAATGCGCACCTATTTGCGTCATAGCTGCACACTTTTCAACCTGTCCTGGGTTTACGCGTAAATGACGTTGGAAAAATCTGTCCTTCCAGTATTTTGTGTAAATGAACATGGTGAACAACTTTGCTTTAGGATCGACCTCGAATTCACATTTTTATGAGCTACAGAATTTTTTGAAGTTCAATAACCAATTATTGCAAAGTGCCTTTAGGGCAGTAAATTTCAAAAATTCATATCTCCCTACGTATCAGGCCAAATTTCATGATTATTTCTTTGTTTTGTAGATCTTGTCGAGGAGAATATGAAAAGAATATAAATAAAATTTTTAAAAATTAATTTTGGCGGGAAAAATTACCCTAAGTTACCCTATATACCCGTACTGTGTTTACAAATGTAATATGAGTTAAAGTTGGAATTTCTAATAGAATCTTGTAGAGCTCTTCAAGTTGATCAACTTTCATTCTAGAACTTATTCTAGAATATGCACACGCAGGGAGATATGAATTTTTGAAATTTACTGCCCTAAAGGCACTTTGCAATAATTGGTTATTGAACTTCAAAAAATTCTAGAGCCCATACCGATGTGAATCCGAGATTGGTTCTGAAATAAAGTTGTTCACCATGTCCATCTACACAACATACTGAACGGGTGAATTTTTCCAACATCATTTACGCGTAAACCCAGGACAGGTTGAAAAATACGCAATCAATACGCGAAAAGTGCGCATTTCTGCAGAAATCGATATTCAAAAAAATTCTTATTTTGTTGCCTAATAATCTATGAATTAAATGCTGTTCAATAAAAAAATAAATATCGAATTTGGTTTCGAATCTTGGAAGTTATGAATTTTTGAAATCAAATTAGGCAAAAGTGAGTCATGACAACTCTTTGAAGAAGTGACATTTCTTCGCTAGCGGGCAGTCTATAGAAAAACGGTAAAGTGTTTCAGAAACTAGAAGACCTGGACTACTTCCCAGTATAAATAACTCACGGAACCTGGCACTTTTAAAAAATTAAAAATTAAAAGAAGCGAAAAATCAATATGACATTTTCCTTATGTTTCACTATGTTCATCATAACTTCCTTATTCGGTGTCATTTCGACGAGATCTTTTCATAATTGTGCTCAGCTGGCCTCTGCGAGCATTTTGATACTAAATTTGAATTTTTCCCATGCCGAATAACGAAAATAGAATTTTTCGAAACTACCGGATGCGGACCTTCCGGAACATGCGGAACAAGTGGTCGGATCGAGTTTTAACCGTCAAATTCGTAATCAGCATAGTCGAAAACCCCCAGGAATAAAATATCAACTCGAAATTCGAGGGTCAACTTCTTGGGTACCACCCCATACTCGATTTTTATAAATAACTTCTTATATGCACGTGGAAAACATGAAATTGTGCTAAATTTCAGCCAAATCTGAAGAGGTGCAAGCGACTTTTCTAAACATTGACACAGGGACAGGATGGGTGATTCGAAACTCTTGTCTCCTATTGTATCATAACTAGAGAGGCCAAGTGCTTTTTTCGAAAAACCAATGACGCCATCGCTCCGGGCGTCATTTTATTACCCTAACTGATATTTTGGTTTCATGAAATTACCAACTAATTAACGGAATAATTAACGATAATTGAAACGTAAAAAAACTTCATGCATTCTTTCTCTCCCTTGGAAGAAGTAGATTTGGCCTCTCTAATCATAACACTTCACGCATGGTTAAAGTATTGAAAAGGTGACGTCTTCAACTTACAATTAGAATTGGCCCATATTCTAACTTTTTATAGTAAGTTATAAACATTATAATAAAATGCACTAAATTTAGAATTATCACAAACAACGTAATGCAACGAATGATCCTTTTCAAATTATCCCTGCAATTTCATTGTATTAATAGTGCAAATCATTTTTCACTTACTTGGTAAGCAGATTTGTTAGTTGTGGTAGTCCATACATGAGCACAATTCGTTGGATAATAAGGCAGATGCTAAGCAGCGCTACGGCTGAACTCACTATCGGAATCAAGAAGACGAGGCAAATGAGGGAATAACAGATCCATATGAAAAATTGCACCGCAGCATATAAAACTAGCAAATCGACAGCCTGTAATTGATGGAATGATGAAATGACCTTTTGTGTATATGACGTTATGACGAAATGAGAAAATAATAGTATGATGTTTTAAATAGAGAGTATTTATGAAATAGTGTAGGCAATAATCGAACTTCAAACGTTTCCAATTCAAGAACTCATTTCATCATTTGCGAACTTCTTACAAAATAAATAATTATATTATCAGGATTGTTCTCAGGTAAGTCTAAATTATTATACTTTTCTAAAAATTAGTGTACAGTGGTGGTCAAAAGTTTGGAACAATTGTGATTATGAATGTAGCCTGATAGGACTAATAATTGTAGATCAATTTGAGTGAAAATTGGCAAGAATTCTCAATACACAGTGTAACGGGGTCGAGCTGTGATTACGATCACTGTCTCTATCCCTAAACTCTCTCATCTCTAACTTTGTATGCTCCTCCCCTTGCAATGACAGTCCCTTCCCAGTCTTACCAGAGGATTTCCTCTCTGAACGACACCTAACTGCAAGCTTACTTTCTCCTGTTCCCCCTCTCACTATACTATTGAACCCGCATACTCTCTATGTTGAGTGTTGAACATAGACTCTATCTCCCAATCTCTAAAATTTCAATCATACTAGGAGAACTAATACAATGTTCGGAAGTCAAGGTATTTCTATATCCTAGTGAATGAAAAAGTATTATAACAGAAAAATATGTATGCGGAGTTTCATTCTAATTAATCCACAATTATGAGACATACCAGTCTGCATTCATAACGATAATTTTTAAAACTTTCGATCGCCACTGTATAGAGAAATTTTAACGAATGCGAATTACCAAGCAAATATGACAATAATGCAAGCATAAGAAATGTGACAAACGTTGTTAATAAGAATCCAATTAACGCAGCCGGAATGAAAGTTGCCAATCTTCTCATTTGATAATATATCGGGTAATAAGGCGCCTATAATCAGTAATTTTATATTTGTCAAATAAGTCAAATTACCTCCTTTAATTCCAATAACTCACTGTCGGAAATTCTTAACAGCAGATCAGGTATAATAACTGGAAACATAAATATAATGGGAAAAATAATACACTCCAGAGGTCTATCTTGGATTAGTTTACCGGGTATAATATCATCCGACACTGAAACATCATATTTTAATTAATACCCTACAAATTTTTTCATATAGCGATATTATTATGGAGAGATTTTTTATTTCTTAAATTACTATATCTTACTGAGATTATTATATTTTTCCATTTCCACAGGTAAAATTAGTGAACAGTTAGACAATTTTATAAATACCAATAGAATCGAAATTTATCGTGCTTTGTCTTGATACATTCTAGAAAACTTCAATTTATATACTTCAGCCGACAGGTGAATTAGAATGACATTAGAAACAAAATCAATTTATTTTATTCTCTTCGTCTTGACGCAAATAAAATATCATCGACGTTTAAATTTCATTAATATTTAATGAAAAGATATTTTATATTATGAGCTGTGAGGAGGTAGATACTGTATACTCTTTGTTCCTAACTCTTGGTCTCCACTATATGAGAGGCGAATGTTTTCCAGAAATGAATACTCACCAGACTTTTTATCTAATATTGTCTCTTCAAGTATCGAATATGTTACTTGATAATAAAGTTTCAGAAAAAAACTGAAAATAACAATAATTTTACCCTTTATCAATAAAACTTGTAATAAGTGAAAGGTACGATTTGATTTTCAATTAGTATACAGTTATTTGGTAGCCATTTGAAATATTCACTAAAGAGAAATCTATAATTGTTATTTCGTGTTTTGTGTTTAGATTTACAGACAAGTTATTTATTATTTATGAAACAAGTATTTTCATAGAATATTATATGAGCTGATATTTTATATTCGAAATACCATTTATATAAGTGCAGAGACGTAAAACAGGGAAATTCAAGTTAAAAATAATTTTACTAGCAAATGAACGAATTGATATTTTAAATAGACTAATATACGAACAAATGTCATTGCACTTCGAAGATATTATTTTGACGCGATGTTAATATGTTGATAGATTCTGATTATTGTTGCTTCTTATCGGAATTAGTCTGTTGTTTCTTCTGAAATAAAACAAATAAAAACTACAATAATTACTCCAGATTAAATTGAAAACTTGAAGTTTGATTATTCAATTTTATTGTTGGTTACAGAATCTGATCATGAAAATAGCAGAACATAAACGATACGATTCTTCGTGATTTTATCAAGAAAGATAAATAAATGCAAAAACGAAAATGTTCGAGCATGCATGGTTATGAAAATTTCTTTCTTCGATTTTTAAACTATTCATTTATTAATTAAATACATGATTTATTGTCTATTTCAAATAAATGAGAACAACTATATCGAGATTTTTGTAAATAGTTGAATTGCTGTCGTCGTTCAGTTATCCTTTGCAGGATATCCAGGAAGTACCACGAGGAGGTAGACGAACATCATTTCCCTCACTCGTTGAACGATAAAACAGTGGCGGGAAAAATGATTGCTTTATTAAAAAGCGGGAAGTGAAGGGGCGCACCCCTCTTTGTCAGCTTTCGTGATCTTTCTGTTCCAATTAACTCTGGGGGAGTAAATTAACTCGGTACATCCCCGTTTTCACTTGGACTGCCGCGATAAAATAATTACTACGAGTCATATCAAATTTACCATATCTAAAGTTAAAAAATAACCTATAAGTAAAAAAACTGATTATTCGGCCAAATTCGTCATTTTTTCATCCTTTATTATTTTGTCTCATTCCTTTTTCTAGGTGTTAATGTTATTTGCCCGATTTGTGACTACTCTTTTCAAATGTCAGCTCATTTGAGTGAATTTTTGGGACTGCAAACCTTTTACCCAGATACTACTTCCCTCACTTACCTGCTTCTGCACTGATTCACTTTTTAAAAGGGTCTGAATCTCGGCCAAAATCAATTTGTCCAAATTAGTAGTGTAGCTCCGAAAAATCTCGGATTTCCTCAAGTTTTTATCGATTCGAGAACAGACTTGGGACCTTTCCGCCGCAAATATGCTATACACGGTTAATTATTCCGGTCAGCTTCGCAATTACTATCTTAATAATGACGACAAGAGACGATGACGAATTTTTGCGGTGGAAAAGTTTCAAGTCTGCTCGAAAATATTGGAGTTTTCACGATTTTGTGCTAAAATAAGATTTTATAAATATTTTTAAAAAGTCATCATATCAGTCTATAAAGGCAACCTGGGAAGATAGTAGGGCAGTAATTTAATCTACGAAATAGTGTAGGATGTTAGGGGAGATGATAATCTTTATCTTTTCTTCATAATATTCACGCATTACCGTTACTACATTATTATTGCTACATTGCTACTACGTTTTAGGCCGCTGTATAAGAATATCTCTTGAGCATCATATAACATGGGTTAACCTCTTGAACTTTCAAGTTCCATTTCTCTGCACTTTTCTTCAAGATTATCTCCATCACTTCGAATGATGTTCTAACTTCTTGTCAAGTGTCATTTTATGACAAATGAATGTTGGCAACTTGCTTTTGATTCCAATTATGAGATGTTTTAAATCAGCCAGTTTTATCTGCCTATCTTAAAACTTGTGTTAGAGATGATTTAGAAGTCGAAAAATGGGTCAACGTTATCGAAAACAGCCGATTTTTGGCGAGAAACTCCCACGAGATTTGAATTCAGAAAAAGCGGAACAGGGTATAGAGATAGAGCCGGATGAACAGAGGAGAAAAGAAAAAGAGAAATTGAAGAAAACAATAGTTAATTGAGAAGAAACCCTTCAGCACAATGGCAAGACCAAGGCTTTTATACTGATTACTCGTGGTGAATTGTTGTTTTGATGAAAAGGAGTTTAAAAAATTTTAACTTTCCTTATTTTTACCTTTTCGTTTTAGAGAAGATCGCAGATAATATTTTTAATTTGAAAAGGAGTTTTGGATGTTTAGGAATGTTTTTTGCGTTAATTTTTGAGTTCTAAATACTTTCATCTCCAATCTTGGAAAATCAAATATAATCCGAATGCCCCCTAAAGTTGGACATTCTCAAGGTGTTTTTTATGATAAACTCCATTAGTTAGAGAGGCCTTGAGATGTTGCATCTCAAAGATTTTCTGCCGATTTTGCTCTTCAAAATGACAACTTCTTCAAAACTCTTTAAAACCATTTTGATACCAATAAAATGACAGTTTAATGAGGTTACCTTATTGTTTTCACTCTTTTTTTCTAGAACTGGGAAAATAGGACCTAAAATTCTAAGAAACCCTTCTGACATTATCATTGTGAGGTCAGATTTGACCTTCTTGACGTTGAGAAAAATTCAAATTTGTCTTATTCTGGATATTTTTGGATTTCCTTGTCATTTCTGCAGCTTTTTCTAGCCTCCTTTATTTCTTTATCCGGCACAGGGTTTGTAGTGGGTTAAAAATGAACACACACACACAAAACATGTCCTTGATCGTCAAAATGCTTGAAATTTCGTGTTAATTTCGGAATTTCAATTTCAATTTTAGCATGGATAATGTGACGTTCCGAAAGTAGTATTGGTGGAATTTTTGATTATGTTCAAACCTAGGCACGACTTAAGTCAGATCGTTCGAGCGTACCCACCTATGCATCAGTTTTCTATAGAAAAATTTGGATTTGCGTATCCTCTCCTCTATAATTTTTCATTCATAGAAGATATTATTGAAACGCTTTAAAATAGGTTTAAAAATTTCCTAGTTTAAAGTACCAAAACTACAAATATTAAGATTCTGCTTTGGTACTTAAAAATATCATCGAATCTTCAAAATAGGCACTGTTTACACATCGCGCTTATCCCGTGTTGGCATATTTTGATGGGCCGAGTTTTGAAATATTTTGATTCTAAAATTTCATAGATCTTCATCTTTTCATCTTTCATCCGATTGCTTGATCGTGTGCCAGCAGCGTCTCGAATTTCCAAAACTGATGCTCAAATTTGGCGGCTTCCGCTCTTTCTCAGACGTGTTTTGATAGCTTGAATGAAGATGATCTGTTGATTTTGATGAAGACCAGCTGAAATGCCATAAGTTTTGAAAATTCAATCATTATTGCCAACTCAAGAAAATATTGCCTTATCTTGCAATTATGAATACTCTTAGTTTTGAAAACATAGTACGATCATGATTTTACATAATTTGTCTAATAAGTGGCGAGACACTAATAATTTTTAAACCGCAATAATTTGAAAATTCTTGTAGCATATCTAAAATCTACAAAAAAAAAGTATGAAAATCTAATTTTCGCGTGTCATCTTCGAACGCTTTTATTTCTCGCAATCATTTCACTAAACCCACGTTTTATGAACCTCGTTTTCAAGCTTTCGAACTGCCAAGCCCAATTTCCAATTCTACCACGGAACATTACATTCGCAGTAGTTTCAAATATTTTCGGGATAATTTTAGACATTCCTCTAGTCCAATTGCGCAAAATATTGGTTTAGAATAGACTGAATTCCCTTTCTGCAAAATACTCCTCGACTTGTTTAGGTTTCAGATATTGCTATATGAAATACTTTGATAAATTAGGTTTGATGATTATTTATTTAATGGTCTACATATGGTTAAGCTAAATTTTTTCATGCTCCTATTTAGGATAGGAACCACGTAAGAATAACAAATTGAAGCTTTTCAAGAAATATGAGCTAGAACGTATTGGTAAAGCTAAATATATCCTGTTACAACTAGCTAAAAAATCTAGTTTTGTTCATTTATTCTTGAATGATTTTTGTACATCATCCATAAAGTTATTTTCCGTTGCTTTTGGAACGTTTGAGTTGTAATTATCTTCATTTTCATAGGTAATAATTTTCGATGCACATCATTATAACTTTTTCTTGTATATTGAAAACTTTTCTCTTGCAATATGTAAAAAATAAAATTCATCCAATTATCTTAAATCTTTTCAGAAATCCTAAAAAAAACATTCTCATGATTTTAATATTCAGATCAAAACATATTAAGATTAAACTTAATTATGTTAAAATCTTAGCAGTATCATAGTTCTCTATTCAATAACTTCGTACGTGGAGTGATAGACAAATAAAAATACCTCTTATTGTACACTCAAGAGTATCCCTTTCAGTCTCGTCTGTAATAATTCACAACTTTGTCACACAAGTTTGGGTTCAGAATTTTCGAATTCTAGGAAGTTTTCTTTAGGTTCGGGGTTTTTGACTTATGCATTCGTACTTCGCGTGCTCGAATAACCTTTCGACACTTGTAAAAATTCAAAATTTTAAATTACACGATCCGGTTTTCCTATGATATCTCTTATCATAGCTGATAAATTTTCCATTTTGACTACCGAGGGAAATTTTGATAGGGATAAATCAAATATGCGTTGATTTTACCAACAAAAATAGCTTGTTCTTCAAAATTCTAACACTTTCTGAAAACTTGGAAGTTGGATAATTACATTTGAGCAGAATATGTCTGGAATCGTCATCTAATTCATCACGCATTTTTTCTAGCCTTGGTATTTTTAGCAAGAATGTCTAAAGGTTATCATAGCTTCAGCCATTTCTCATCCCGGAAATTGTCGTAATTCGCGGAATTTTTCGATTCATTCGAAAATTCTTGTGTCGAGATAGTTGTTAATAAATTAGATTGCTTTTGCGCGAGTTTTTGAAAAGTCTCATAATTAATTGAAGTGCTCGAAGAAGGTTCTAAAAATCAAATTAAAAAAAAAATATATATATATATATATCATATTCAATTATGTGGAACGCTCGATGTTCGGACTACCAATGTTTAATTTTTGATCCAAACATTTAGATGATTTAGCCCATTGAAGCCTATGTTTTAAGAATTTAGGTTAATATATCATTTTTGGAATTTTTATTCTGATCAATTAAAACGAAGAAAAATAAGAAATCGCTGATGTATACTTCCCTATTATTTGCTGAAATTTAAAACATATGTTAACGCATTTTTCATTCTGCTAGGCACGCTCATTTTTGTGTCATGTTTGTGTAGTAAGAATGCAACATTCACTCTTTAAAGCTATCATTTTTAGATGTATTTTTAATCATTGTAGTTTTAGCAGCGATATAATATTGTCATGTGCATTCTACTAGGTTAGAAAAATCTTGCCATAATTTTCTAGTTCCTTTTTCGGAATTAATTTCGAGGATATGAGCGTTAAGTAAATATGTTCCGAACGTTTTCAAGAATTATTAAATTCGCGGAACTCCAATTTTAAAAATTTGAAGATGGGATTTCGAAACTTTACTTCGAGTTTAATACGCACTTTGCCTCATAAATCATGGCTATATTCTGTAAACAGCCCGCAAATTTTCGTCACGTTCATCGTAGCGTATTGGTGTGTAATGCCATAATTCAAATCAGTTTTATTGGGGAGCTAAAATTGCTCTTTTCAAAACTTGTTCGTATGCTATAAAATAATAAAACAAATATTTAACGAAAGAAAACTAGTTTATTTATATTTTACGATTGCTGGATACACATTACTTTATCATGTATCTCTATTTCAATATCCTATTTTTCTTAACATATTAATTTTCGTTCAAAAATCATCTCAAACCCCAAAAATTCTCCATCTACACTCCCATTATCTCATCGTTTATTTTTCTATGTTTATGGATTTTCTAACAATAAATCATTCCCTCACAATTTGTTCTGAGACATCTCGAAATTCGCTTTTTTTCTCCCAAAAGATCCCCTATCACAGTCTCAACATCTGGCCTTCGGGCAAACATTCAAGAAATTCCCCAAATCCAATCATTTCGGTCTCAATTTTTACGAACCTAATAAAATCGGCACGGGACGTGCGACCGCAAGGGCGCAAAGGTGAAATTTTTTTTATAAGCCCAGCATTTATTAACCGTTGGAATCACATATCATCTTCCTACACATTTTATCGTGATATTTATGATTTACGTCATTTTAGATTTTTTTACAAAGTTGCACCCTACGCTTTTATTCCATTTTATCTTATTCAGCGAAGAAAAATAATACTGACCTTCCTTAATTTTTTATTTCTCCACCCACATTAACTTGTCTGATCTAAATGAAAAATACGCTGTTTTCCTCGATCTCAAAATTTGTCTATGAAAAATTTGCTCAAATTTTCGGATGCTTCTTGGTTTGGCAGAAGCCTGCCCGATTTAGGATTAGCTCATTCCCACCGAAAATAACCGAATAACTGGCAAATAGCCGACTTTCCTGGGAGCACATCTTCACAAATTTATCGGGAACATGGGAAAATGTTCGACTTATTTTGATTGCACCTGATTTTCCTCGAGCACTGAATTCCCCGGATTAATCCGCGCCTGTGTGGGCGGTTTCTTGCAAAAACTTTCCATCTTCCGAACTTTTTTTAATCAATTTGTTAATTTTTGAAAATTGAAGTTTCGCCCGAGTTTTCGACATTTTTTCAAGGGACTTTTCTAATCTGTCATTCACACGATAATCATTTTGACGGAATTTCTGTCACCGATTTGAAATTTGACGCGGAGGTTTCAGCGGATCTTACGGAGATTTGCGTGAAAGCTCGAAATGTGCCGCGTCAAAATTAATCTTTTATCAATCAATCATCCGATGTTTTCCCCCTCAAAATAACTATTTTCAACGTTTGTCTAGCATACTTTGAATTTTCTTTGTAACAAAACAAAGCTTATAAATTTTTGAAAGTGTGATCGAAGCCAGATTTTCCCGTGATGTAATCGATCTTACCATCGGATTGAGTCGCAATTAATATTATTCTCCGAGCTGACTCACCTGGGCTTTCTCTCGATTACCTGCTGAAGATAGCAGAAAAAGCAGCCTGCGATATCGCACTCGGTCTCGACCTTTCCCTTGCTTCTTTCTGTTAATTTTCTGATCGCTTCAGCATAGGGTTAGAGAGCAGGCTGAAGTGCTTTACTTAATTCCCGATTTTCTTTTAGTTTGTGCTTCGGCCCATTTATCTTATCAATCGAGCGGCCGACTTTTCGAGCTGCAAAATTCGGTTCGCGACCGATTAACGGCCTTCGGTGATTTATGAATGCGTAGGAGCAAAAACACCGAGAAAACCTGAAAAAAATTAAAGGTGCCGCGGAGAACAGCGCTATAAATCGATTAGATTGATGACGCTCACGCGATTTGAGGCAGATCAAAACGCTTTAGTTGTTTAGACAAAGTACAAGAATTTCGATATAGCTCGATGAGTGAGATGTTTACGACGCCAAAAATAAACTAGTCATTTTATGACGCTGAGAACACTTGCTATAACAAGAACTTTTATCTTTATTCGTGATCAATTTTCTTGAAGCATAGGCCAAAAGTCACAAAATTTTAACCCCTTTCCATAAGTTTCTCCAGCACGCGAGCTAGCGATAAACCTTCCAGAAAATGAGTGCGGTTTTGAATGATGAAAATTGGTCACAGGGCTTATGATTTATGCATTTCATTAACTGGATTTCGAGGTCTTTGATGTCATTTGTGAATTTTTTCAAGAAATTAACCATACTTTCTTTGCACCCTCTGTACTTCTCATTGATTTTAGACATGATATTTCGTTAACATATTATTTCGCACTTCTATCTGTATTCTATCATTCTCAAATGTTCATTCCATGTCCAGTTTCGGTTCCTCATTACCTCATCCATTTTCTTGTCAAATCCTTTCAACACTCTTCTTCTTCTCACTAAGTCTTTATTTCATGCATTCTCTACTTCCTTCAACTTGCTGTCCATTCTTATCACATCTAGTTATCTTTAACTTTTTCTCCAAAGTCTAAATTTCGAATGCTCTTTTCGTCTTCATTTCCATGTTCTCGGTCCAGTGTTCGCACGTCGCGTTTTTGCATGAAGCCTGCCGACTCCTTGAGGTGCAATGCATCAAAGTGACAAAAGCAACACCCAGCATTTTCTCGCAGCCATCCTCGAGACGCTTTCCATTCATTCACTATTCTCGTCCCTCACTTTTCGATCATCTTTCAGCTTTATGATGCAATTTCGACGCATCAATCATTTCTGATAACTTATCAATTCGTATATCTATTAGTTGAGATCAGATGTTCTGAAAGTGCATTTGAGGATTTAGCCTTGTTGAATGATACAAATTACTGCTTTATATAGTATCCTAAATAACTTTCAAAATTTATGTTATCTACTTTGAGACTTCTAAAAGTGTTAGATAACCAGCATTGTTGTGTAAGCCGAACCAACTTGTAACTTATAGTCGCATTATCATGTTCATGTTAGGATATCAAGCTCTGTGTTTTTTGCGTTAAATGAGTTATCACCTACCTTTATTCAGAGCAATTGTCTTACATTAAGCTCGGCTTTTGACAATGCGGCTCATTATTTTTAAAGTCGGCGTTTTCTTTGTCTCTTTGTTTTATCAAAAATTGCGACGATGTAATTAATATCTTTAAAAAATCGAATTCTGTGTTATCACAGGATATAACTTAAATTATCATCGCATTTATTGAGATTGGTAAAGTCTAAATATCAAAATAGATCTAAAGTATTCGTTTAAATTTTACTCTTAAAAACTACTATCACCTGTGTTCAAATAGCTAAAGTTCAAATTAAATGTCAATAGGAACTATAAGTTTAAAAATAAATCTATTAAGTCCTTCCGCCAAATACCACTTGAATATCATTGTTATTATTTTAAAAACACTCTATAATTCCACTAATTTCTCCCCTTAATGATTACTTTTATAGTCATAAAATAATTAAACCCCTAAATTTAAGATTTAAGTTTTCGATATCCGAAAAGATTCGGCAAAATTTTGATTCCTCGTTATTTTTGCTCACGACGATCTTTGTTAGATTCGCATCCATCATTTCTGCTGCGCATTTGCATATGTTTTTTGCTTTCGCCACTCACGTTCACCGCTTCTCCAAAAGGCGAACGGAAAACTTTATAAATAAATTTCCGTTTCGCCCATGAAGCTCCTGAACTCTGCAATATTTTTCATCATAGGTTAGAGAGAATTTTTCCATTCCCGATACTTCCTTGAGTCCCATCATTCTCAAGTTTCAAAACATGTCCTGTTGTTTAACTAGATTATCCTTTTCTGGCAATCTGATGAAAACATCGTCTTTTTTTGCAAAAACGGAGATTGAGGATGATTTAAACGCTCGTGAAAGATACACAAAGTTTGAAAGCTCGAAAAGTAAGAGAAAATAACGAGCGATGAAAAGAAAAGGGCCGAAAATGAAGAAATAGCCCTGCGAGAAGCGGCTATATCTGATTTCACGCCTTCAGTCTATCTTTCGACCCTCTTGTGCGCATGCTTTTCTTCAGGCCCTTCTTCAGAGTATCTAAGTTTAGGAAAGCAGACTCGGGACTCTTTATCTTTCCCCCTTTTTCTCCCACTAAATACCCTTTTGTTCCCAGTCCCTCTCCGGTTTTTATTCCCCATTTATCTTTCGACTTCCTCAATTGCAACTTATCGATGTGGAATATCCTTCATGTTTTGCGCGAATGGACTTGAAACTTGTGCAAATTTATGAATGGAATAAATCACAGAGTTTAGGATATGTTTCAGGGTTTTTCGTGAATTATTCATTGAAATTTTTGATAATTCGAATTCTCCTGTGCCGTGTATCGGCAAATCTTTCATCACTCTTCTCTAAGCTCGATAGCTTTATTAATAATTAATTGATAACTTTCTCTAGTGTAGATTACAATAATTGAGCTGTAATTTAATATGCAACTGTATCTAATAATTTTAGTAACTTAGATGATTTCATGCGATTTCTGTTCTGACATTCTTGGATTTTCCAGACACCCTCAAATTTCGGCATATGCAGTTTTCGTTCGGCGCCTTTTTGATGCTCTTCCTCTTTATTCATCTCCAATTTACGCATTTACATATTCACTTTGATCTGAGATTGTTCACGAAAAAAATTTAGTATCGATTCTCTCATAAAATTTTAAATTATGCTCTCTGATTTGCAGTTATTTTTATACCTTCGTTCCGTCTCAACATATCTCGCCAATTATCTATTATTTCATTCGAAACCTAAGATCTAAAAATCCGAAGGAGAAACTATTCCGCAACATTCAAACATTAGAAATCTTCATGTTCTGGGAAGCTTTAGGTTTCATATCATTTTTTCCAAGGCAATATGTAAACATTCGAATGGCCATATATTGGCTTCATAACATGCACATAAGTTAGTAGAAGCGTTCGATTGTGGAAAGCAAAGTATAAATATGTTTTGAAAATAATTCTAAAAATTGGTCAACTTCTATCGCCATAACAAATTAGGAAAGAAATATTGAAATGTTCGTTTTTTTCGGAAAAATGACCTCTAAAAAGAAGTCTATGGGCTTCAATTAGAGATTTTACGGTATATTTTATGTTTTTAGAAGTTTAATTTTCCAATTCTCTTTGATAAAAATGAAAAAAAAACCAGCAGACCCAAAACCTTTTCCAAAGTGATATCTTCCATCACCTATTCAGGAAATAATAGACGTTTGCGCAAAACTCATGCTTGAACGCGTTTGGAATTTGATTTGTTTCAAAGATTTCTCTCGTTAGATTCCAAATATTTTAAACTCGGCACATGTGCCACTCATGAACTAATATTGAATTTTCTATCCTTCTTTTCTAAACTTCCAAATTCTTAATTTCCTGAAGAAAATGTGTGTTTAATACTTGCAAAGTATTCTTTCTGAAAATTTTCACAAACTAAACATTTTCCCCGAACATTTCAATAAATAAATTTTGTTATCTCTCTTCTGAACCATTCAATATTCTGAAGAAAATCCTACTATTTGAAAACTCGCAACTTATTTGTTCTAGAATTGTTTTGGAAGGTAATAATTTTCTAGGATTTTCAGAACAGAGCCACGAATGCTAATATGGAAGAGGAGGAGACACCTTTGTATAACTTGACGATACCTTTAGGATGCAACGAAAATGATGAGGTATGGGTCTTCATTGATAATTGTGAAATTAGCATGAAAAATTGCAGCTATTCTCTAAATTGAAACAATTATTGGAAGCGGGTGTTTACGATTGGTCTGGGTTGAATTTCACCGATTGCTTACCTCAGGTAACTTATAAAAATTTACAGTAACATGTAAAAGAAAAACTTGATGATCCAGTCCTAAGGAGGACGATCACCAGAAAATACTTGCAACCTATCTCCTATAATTTATTTTAATTTGATTAAAGTACTCCTCCTAGGTCTTATATTATCACCAAGTTTTCCTTCAAAGATGCCAATTTTAGTGCGGTGTATGCAATCCATCCTCGCTATGGGAGGTCTACAAAATCTACAACCTGATCGTGATCGGCATCATTTTGCCGCTCGTCGGGACTCTGGGCCTGATGGGCAATGCCATTTCCGCATACGTGTATAGCCGGAAAGGTGGGCTTTTTAATTTCGTCATTTTATTTTTATTTTTATCAAGAAGACTGAAATTATCAAATTGTCGATTTTCTTTAAATTTTTAAATTCCATTTCTCTATCATGAGATTATAAACTTTCCAAGTCTAGCACGATTTATAGCGAAATTTCCCGCTAAATGTTGTTGCAAATCACCTCATATTCTAATTTTCTAATTATCGATTTTTAGACTTTTTTTTTTTCAGAAATGCGATGTTCCACCAATTCGTACCTTTTTGGGCTGGCCTGCTCAGATTCAGCAGTCATATCAACGGGAATTTTCGTGTTTTCGCTAGAAACCTATCGACACTTTTCTCTGCTTCTCGATCGGATAGCTGGGGTACGAGTTTTATCTTCATTTTTATTTATGCAAATTTTTAGTACTTATCCGGCACAGTATTTGCCCTAGGAACGATCGCTCAAACTTGCTCAGTGTATTTCACAATCGCCGCTGGCGCAGATTGCTTTGCTCAAGTAAGGAATGTCTTCCCTCTTTTTTCTCACGTTCAAATTGTAAAGTTTCAGAGATTTCTCATATAGAAGGTATTTCAAGAGATAGTTGAAATATCACTCTGTACCTTAAGGCTAACCAAATAAGAAAAAAAACCGTTTAAATTAACGAAATAAAAAGTATCTAAAACTTAAGTGAATATCTTAAATTTAAATAAATAAGAAATGAAGTTCTTTTTAACTTATAAAAATTTCAGGTTTGTCTCAACGAGAAGATTCGTCGCTTCGTTTCTCGACCACAGTTTGTCCGATTCACGTCGTGTTTCGTGGTGGCGTTCTCACTCTTCTACAACGTGCCCCATTTCTTCGAGGGCTTCACGATAGATTGCTATCATCAGTACTTCGGAGGACCGTCCATTGAAGTCTGTCCGACGACTCTGAGATATAACAATTTGTGAGTATCAATTTTTACCCAGAAATTTGTAAAATGATAACTGATCTTTGTCTATTTTTCTTTCAAATTCAAGGTTATAAATTATCCTCAAAATCATACTGAAAATTCAAGTAGTTTGTAGGTTTTATTTGGAACAGTTTAGAAAACTTGCAAAACGGTGCTAATCATAATAAAATACAGCAGTTTCAAGTCATAATCATTTTAGATACGTCGAAATCTACTACAACTACATGTACACGATTTTCCTAGCCGTCGGTCCACTGATTATGCTAATTATTTTGAATTCTTTCATTATAGGTTTGCTCAAATCCTTAAAGATCGAGATTTCACGAAAGATTTAGGATTTTCCGTTTTCGGGTCTGCCTCAACGAGTTCTGAAGACAACATGTCATTGGTATTTCAATTTAAAAAAAGCGAACTTAATCGATTTTCCAGATTCTCGTCGTGCTGTTGTTCATTTGCTGCAATATCGCCGCTCTGTTCATCAATATTTTCGAGACACTTCTTTCTGATATTATGGGCGCTAACATCAACTTTATCGTCGACTTCTCAAATTTGCTCGTGGTTTTCAATTCAAGGTACTTTTCAAAGTATAAACCATAAAACTTAATCAGGGACCCAGAATCTTTAAAAATATAGCGATCTCCCGCCTTTGTCATTGATACCCTTTTTCTTGCACTCCCAACTCCTAAATTCGATGACGCATTCAGGAAGCTAAATATAACTAGTCTCCAAGATTCCAGCTATAAAAGTTGCATCATAGAAAAAATTCAGTTTCAACTTCATCATCTACAAGAAGTATTCGCGAAGTTTTGCCGATACTCTAGCGAAATATGTGACTGGTCGAAGTTCCGAGAAGAAAAAACGGAAGAAGATGCGGACCACAGAGAACTGTTCCCTCAAGGAGCCGCTCGCGAACGGCAACAAGGCGGTGATAATTGAGAACCAGCAGCGGTCGAAGATCTGTCGGGAAGCGGTGGGCAGGTTGCTCGCTGCCTCACAGCCCGAGGTACTCATCTGAGGATGACTTGATGAAGCCTGTGATTTGCAATCGTCAAGACATAGGATCCGCTACGCAGTGAACATATTGTACAGCTTCAGGTTCGTGTGCTTTGCTTTTTGCAGATAAAAATGCTGAAAATGGTTGAGATAATGTGATAATAGAAGCTTACTGAGCGTTTATCGCTAGAGGCTTGGAAAGATAGGAAATTAGTTGTAATAAGTTTTGATTTTGGTTTGATAAATAATATAGTAGGCTTTGCTTCCGATATGATAAGTTTGCAGATAACGCAGAGTATAAAGTAAGTGAGAAAAATCACTAACCTAAAATCTTCTTCAGGTGTCAAGCACCGCCCCACTCGCTACGTTCGACATCCTGAGTCTGACCAGCGCCAATAATTCGCCTTTACAAAGTCGTGTCTGAAAATATTTGCCCTACTCCTCTCTCAAATGTGATATCTTATGCGTACGAATTCGGTGTAAATAAAGAATTTTATTGATTTGTTTGAAGCAAAATTTATAAATTAGCATGCATGAATTGTATTAAAATATTGAGAAAGTTGGAAAGATACAGTGTTCGACGCTATTTGCAATGTTATCGTTCGAAAAATAATGACTCATGAATTTTTAGCAAATCTTTCTACTATTTTCATGCCTTTCGTTCACCATGTTGAGCAACATTACGTTATCTCTAACGCATTTTTCCTCTTTTTCTAGTCTCGCTCGTTTTATCGTTAATTTATTTGTGCAAACGATTTTCTATTTTGATAAAAATTTGACAATTTTTAGATTTTTGAAATTTCCGAATCTAATTCAACATGAGTGAAAATAATTCGAGGGTAGGTTTTAAATTAAAACGCCTATTTTGAATTTGACACATTTTGTTAAAAAGGCTAACTAACATTAGATCACTTTCTATGAAGTTGTTTCTAAAATTCTACTGAAAAGAAATTTCCATTGAAGAATTTAGCAAGTTAAAATCGAAATTGAATTTTCTTAATCATGATTTAAAAATTGCTGACGAATTTTTTTTTAGATCCGAGAAAAGGAATTAGAGCAGGCGAGAGAGGAACATCGGCAAAGATTGGAGGTCAGGATTTCATTTTTTTAGCAGAAGATTGGAAAAATTTCAAATGTTCAGGAAGCGAGACTGGAATATGAGCGTCAACTGCGTGAAATAGAAGAACAACGGCAAGCAGAGGAACGTAGATTGGAGCACGAACGAGAATTGGTAAGTTCAATTTTTTAAATTGAAGATATTCTAAAAAAATTCTTCTTACAAGAGGAGACTTTTTCTGTCCCCCCTGGGATTCTGCCAAATTCGGTCCTAAATTGAGGCCCTGAGTGAGTAGATTACGAATATGCAACTTTTAGCTGCTCATGGGAGGTTTTACCAAAGTGGTGGGATGGGTTAGGTAATTTGCATAATTAAGAAGCTACTTCAGAAAATGCCCGAAAATCAAATAGATATTTTCCACTACTCCCTTCACAAAACTTGCTTAAAATAGTTCCCTCAATTATTGATATAGGCTTTGGTCATTTTCAAAGATTTATGATAAATCGGAGTTTTTTTTATAAGAGTCCCCTTCCTTATGTGAAAACGTCGAAAAATGCGAAAATTTCAAGTCTTCCAAAAGTAACAAAATTAGTGCCAATCGATTGAGGAGACTATTTTAAGCAAGTTTTGTGAAGGGAGTAGTGGAAAATATCTATTTGATTTTCGGGCATTTTCTGAAGTAGCTTCTTAATTATGCAAATTACCTAACCCATCCCGCCACTTTGGTAAAACCTCCCATTAGCAGCTAAAAGTTACATATTCGTAACCTACTCATTTAGGGCTTCAATTTAAGATAAAATTTGCCCGAATCCCAGAGGGACAGTAGAAAAAATCTCTTTTTTTAGGAACTTCAGAGAAAAGCAAGATTGAATAGGCTGATGGAAAGCACCCAAGCCACTATCGAAGAAATTTTCAAGCTCCAGAAAGCTAATGCAGAAAAGTCTAGACTGGCTGGTGAAACGGAAAAGAGGCATGGAGATTTGTAAATTAGCTAATCAAAATATCAAGTTAGACTTCTGAAATTCTGTTTTGCTGATCCTTAAGTCAAACTTAGCATTGTCCAAAGTTCAACTTTGACTCCAAAATATGTTTTGACTAACTATTCACATTCTGAAAAATGAAATACCCATTACAAAATCGTGCTGTGTTTAGAAACGTTGACAAATACTGCGCTGAAATGAGGCAAATCAAGGAAGAACGGGAGAAACGTCACGACGATATCGTGAAGGACTACAGGGCTAAACATGACAAGTACATCAAGGAGGTTGAAGCTGACAAGAAGGAAGTGAAACGACAGATGGATGAACTGAGGAAGCATAATGAGGTTTATTTTTGAAAATTTGAGCCATTTTGAGATGTTTACTTTTAGGCTGAGGAAGCAAGGTTGGTGAAGAAGCATGCGAACGATATCAAAGAGCTCGAGGAGAAAACCAGAAAGGCTGAGGAATGTAGGAATAAGAACGTATGAAATGAATGAGCCTCTTAACCAAAAATTGAAAGCAAAGATAAATTTAAAAACTCCAGCTCCTCGAAGATCTCTCGAAACAGCGCATCGAGATGATTCAAAGGCATGAGAAGGAGAATTCCGACATGGAAGCGAGGATGCAAAAGGAAGAGGATCGTCACAAGGAGCTCATGACGCAGCTCGACCTACAGATGTCGAAGGATGAGACGGATCATAAGGAGATCATGGGAGAAATCGGGAAGCAGATTGTAAGGGACCCTAAATTCTCAAGTTTGAAAAGAAGAAGTTGAGGCAATTACTAAATGGTGGAACTCTATAGTTAGAGATAAACAAGAGGAAGAAATTTGAAAGAAATAGTGTGGAAAAGTCATATTCTGTCATATAGTAATTGCCAGAAATTGATACTTCAAAGTTTGAAATTGCTATGCCATCATGAATTATAGTTTGACAGACTTACTTACGCATAAAATAGTAAATGTCGAACCTGTCTATTATTCTTTTAAACTTGATCAAAAATCCTTAGCTTAGCATCAAGGTGAAGTTCAGAAGCAAGTGGAAGTTCAGCGTAACGAACTTTTCGATCAACACGTCAACAGACTCCAGGAAAACATCCAAACCACGGCTGCGATTCAGGCTCAACTTAGTGCACACACGACGGATGAAATCTTCAATACTAGGGTGATAACTTGAATTTTCCTTTAATTATAGATCTGCAGTTTCAGATCTCTAATGCGAAACTCTACGGCATGACGTTGTTGCGAGAGACTGCTGATGTTCGTCGTCAGGTAAGAAAACTCTTCCTTCATCCAGACCTAGGGGAACCTATCGTCTGAAATTTCTCACGACCTATCCCCTATGTTTGGTTTTCATCAGACGAAAGTGTTTCTTAGGCCCGCTTTCACCCTAAAATGATGAGTTCCATTTCAGGTGGAAAATTTCGTCGACGAAATGAAGGAAAAGAAGCCGAATAATAGGAGGTTGGAGAAATGCAGATTTGACTTCAAAGTAAGAGCATCCCAGGGAATATTCAGCTGACCAGTACTGCTCAGTAGTTTTACTCGTCAGTATGAGGAGGCTTACCTGTAGTCACATTTTCCTGAGGTTACGAGTTGAAGGTTTTATTTCAAGATAAGTTGCAGTACTCCGCTAAACAGCTTTACGATAGCATAACGATTCAAAGTTCCTTGATAACCACTGACAAAAACAATATGCTGAGATCTTCGGTCGATTCAGAAAAAATGAAAGCTGCTGGGGTAAAAAAACATAATAAATTAAGTGATTCATTTATTTTAGTTTAGGACCTGATTGATGATTACCACGAACTGTTTCACAAGCTTCAGAACATACTCACAGATGTTCAGAAGCAGGTACTAGTATTAATAAGCTCAATGTAACCTCAATCAATAATTCTAAGGAAAAAAACCTTTGTAATAATTAGGCTAGCTTTAAAACAAGTGAGGTTAAGTGTGAACCGTTCTAACTAACTATGAGGGGTTTATTAACGAAAATTTCAGGATCCCATTCCCTCCAGCACGATCGCTACCTTCGAGAACATCGAAAAAGAACTCGCTGAACTCAATGATCGACAAATACCGTTGCTTCCGAGTCGACTGCATGCTGCAGGAGTAACCGATCTGCAAGCTTCCATGACTCGAATGCATATCGGGTCGAATCAGGGAAATATGATCGGGAACGGCCAGAACACTTCTGGGCAATCGTCTTCAAACGCTATTAGAGATCAATAACTCAGTATTGCACTTATCCAAAGTTAGAAAGCACAAATGCTCAAATTTGCAATATACAAAAATTACGATTTTTGCGTAAACGAATTTTTGAACCGGATTCCTGAGAATAGCTGAAATTTTGGTGGTATTTTAAAACGGGTTTATTTTGTAGGAGATTTCAAACTCTACTAAAGTTTTCGTTAGACCGAAGACCGATCCTGGAAATCAATGAAAATACCTCTTTTTGGCGCTTAAAGGCGTTGAAATTCTCGAAAATCCGATGTGATGATCGTGCATTTTGCACATTTGATAGAAGATTTCTACCAGTATGAAGACCATATTCTGTAATGTTCATTGTTGTTCAACTCACCAAAGTATTCTTCTTTTTGTGCAGAAATTTGAAAAATTAGCAAGTTGAATATGCTATTTCGACATTTTGTCGGTTTCATTTCGATTCGTTGCCATTTTCAAAACTCACTACCGGCAAGGAGACGAATCGGCCATATAATAATTGTGAAATTTAATGATTTTTGAAAGGAGAAATGAGCAGTTTGATCCAAACGACTCAAAAATAAACCAAAACGCCAATTTTCATTTATGAAAATCCAAAAATTCGCGAGAGCAATTGTCGCGTTAATTAGGCGTTTATACTGGTTCAAGCTGAATTTCTCTTTTTGTTTGGATATTTTAACGATTAGGAACTATTTCTACAAGCTTCAAGTCCCGCTAACATCGACGTTGAAAAACCATTTGCGCTCTCTAGCCAAAGCTATAAAAATGCAAACTAGAACTTCGTGGCATTGTAGACATTGCAACCATTGGGAGTTGCTAGAGCCAAATACATATAGAAAGAGTTCTTTTCTACCAATTTCTCATGTTACAACGATACAATATCACGATTGTTAGTTTTCTATAGTAATTATCTCGACCCTAATTTAGCTGAAACTACGATTCTCAACTATGACTTCACTTGAATCTAATCTACAACTCTAATTTTACGTCATCATTCGCTTAGTACTTTGAATTCCTGCCTTCTTTATCATTAGCGGCCTTCAATGTCCATATCTCTATGGCTATATATTCTCTTGGTATTTTATCGTATTACGTTGCCATGATTTAGTTAATGCTACGTGAGTATTTTGAGTTGACTAAATTTCCCTCGATAATATGCTGGGGGTGTGTTTGGTAGTTTTGATACGCGAACTTTAAATTTCACTTTGATTTCTCGAAATTTCGACCTAATTTCATAAAATAAGTTTTGCCTATCTAAATCGCTATAAATGTGATTTTCCATAATTTAACGGCAATATTAAATTTCACTTATCACATTTTCAGGCTACATTAATTTTCTCAAGTTACACGTAAATCAATATATAATTCCGATTTTTTAGATTTGATGACAGTCTTACCTATTTCTTTCCCGTCTTTTCTTGTCTCTAGAACCATTGTGCTATTTCGTTTTGTCATTTTTTTGTCTTCGTTGTCTGACGTTCTCTTCATTTTCTATACTCTTTCGATTTGTCATCATTTCGCAGGCAACTCGCCTCACATATGACACAAGACGCGTTCTCTGGGTGATGAGAGAAAGGGGCCACTGGGCATCAGCCACAATTATCGACTGGTTTTATTACTTCATATTTTTTATAATTTATATATTTATAAAGTTTATTATTCTAAATTAATATTTATTGTACTCACTAAATTGTATGATAAAAATATACAGTAGATTAATTTACATAGTTGAGTTTTTTTTCGGTAAATTTGTCGATTTATACCTGACTGGTATCAATGTTTCTCTTTCATGCATTTTATATTCTCAAATATTTTGATCATTCATAATGATAAATATAGTCTCTAAGCTCCGTCCCTTTGAAAAAATCGTTTTTGGTAGAAACATAGTAGTTTTAAAGCAAAAATTTGGGAAGAAAGAACCCTTCAAACCCCAAATATCACAAAAGGTCTAATCTAGATCGGCGATAAATTCGATAGAGCGGGTCTGTGCCAAAAATCAGGTCATAATTCTTGCATTAACCCGTGTACACGCTGTTTGAAGTTTGCCAAAGTGTGTTCATTTTGAGGGTTGAAATTTTTCTATTTTCGGCTAGGAAAATTTTTTATTTTATTTTTCCTTCGCAATGACCTTATTTACAACCTTATTGATCCTGCTGCCAAGAAATTTTGTTACCAACATCAAATCTCCATATCTGCTTAAGGGCTCTAGATAAATATGAGTTTGATGATTGACTAAATCGTTACCAAGGTATCATGATATTCATAACATTACGCAGGTTGAGAAATTTCAAGTATTTTATAATTCTTGATGATAATAATCATGTGCGAACGTGAGAAAGATAACAAGTATATTGCATTGCTGTCATATTTAGCCTAGATTATATGATAATGAAAATAGTTTGCATCATTCGAGTCGGATTTCATATTTGTACTCAAACCACTCCGCTAGCAACGCAAATATGGTTTTTCGATCTCGAATTTGCGTTCGGGAACTAGAAAATTCTCGCAAATTATCGACCACTCGGGAAATGGAAACGTCAACGTTAGCGGCATGAGAGCTATTTAGTCAGTTGATAAGAGTAACAAAAATGACTTCGTTAGTTTTTGATTTTAACAGTTTTCAAACCTAGATTACTATTTAAATTAAAGTGTTGTTTTAAATACATTTTTGTATTTAAGTAGCCTATAGAGTAGTTTAGTTTAGTTTCTGAATTCAAAAGTGTCCCCGCATCTATGTACCTTTACCTCTATTCGTGCGGTGCTTATCATGCTTATCGCGTTATCAACAATTTACTAAGTTCTCTCGTCAATCAGATTCTAATCGCTTTCCACTGGGCATTTTCTCATCAATTCCTCGAATTTGGTCAGTATCGATTTTCGAATTAGGATTCAAAACTGTCATTATTTAGAATTACTAATACCTACTCTATCTTCATGATTCTGGAAATGTGATTGATTTTCTAGAAAAATCCGTCATTCATATTTTATCATTATCATTCGGTATGCTACAATCACCATATTATCTTCTAGAGTCGTATCGAAATATTATAGTTGTAGTTCCATTACATGCTGTTTCAATATTGTTTCATTTTCTCGGCACCAAATTTAGAAATTCTAGAACACGGTCGAAACATTATCAATTCAATCCTACTTACATCATATCGTTTCATCATTTTCTCATTTCTCCCAATTTCCCTATCCTTTTCAATTTTTTCTGTCTTTCGGACCAATCTCACCCCACTCCGCCCTTTCTCCTCTTTTCCTTTCCAAAGGGTGTTTCCCGTTTGCAATCGATTATTTGCCTGTGTGTCACATGCGTCGGTTGAGAGTCTTCCCATTTTTATGCTATCCGACAACATTCCAAATATTTTGTCATCATGTTCTTATCTTCAAGAGGAAATTTGAACTTCGGTATACTTTTATCATGAACCTCAATATTTTATTTAAACAATTGTCGATTTATTCTAATTTCTAAGCTAGTTTTGTCATTAGAGTTCTTATATTTCATACAGAAAAGTTAACTTTGATATTTTTGATATATCTAAATGTTTTTCAGGATATAACATTGATTTTATTTCAATTTTCAAATTATCAATGATTCTAAAGGGCTTGAAAGGCATTAAAATTCACTTCATTCCTTTGTTTTGTCATCAAAATGCTTATCTGAAGAAGAGGAAAATTGAACTTTGATATTGTTGATAAAAATTCACTTCCTTTCAAAGTCTATCTTAAAATTTAATACTCTAGAATCAATTTATCATCAACTAACATGACCTTTCACAATTTAATTATTATCATGCTCAGGCGATTTGATTTTTTAGAATATTATAAAAATTCTTAATTAGAATTTTCAAGTTTGATGATAATTCTTTCCGACCTTAAAAATTTCGAATTAAATGTCCATTTGCGTCACACATCGCTGCTAATTCCTACGTTTTTGTAGTGGTTTTATAAGCACGTACACTAGAATTTCCTGCACACTTTTCTCAGAACGAGATAATTATTTATCTAAGTCCAACGAGATCAAGTATGAATTTCGAATTAGAAACGTTGAAAATCCGACTCAACGTTTTGATGAAGTCACAGAACTTCCCACAAAAAATTGTCATCATAACATTTTCGCAGATATTTTGAATTATCTCGGGAAATCTTATGCGAGGATAAATTAACTTTGCTACGCCTGAATAATTCTCGTTTAGACTGTTAGATTTAAGCCGATTTTTGAGAGATTTGAAATATTAGTGCACATTTTCGTAATCTCTATCATGTGCTTCTTAGGCGAAAATAATATCGCTAATCATCATTGTCATCATTTTGATATCCGATTTTATCTAGTGCGCTGGGAAAATTATACGCATAAATTTTTATTTCCTTCAAATATTCCGTGAAACATAATCATTATAAACTTTATTTAATTATTTTTTGCATATTCGTTTATGTTTCAACTTCTCTTTCCTAATTTATATTTTTTACATTTCAGATCCATCAATTCCTTGATATTCGCTAAACAGCAGGCGGTTTTCCGTCAATCGATAATTGTTCCGCTGCGCAGTGCGCCTTTTGATGGGAGCCTGGTTTTCATCGATATTCTCGTTCGACGTCTACTATCCACTCAATAAACAGAGGGCCATCCAAAACTGTCCTATTGGTGGGTCTTTTAATGCTTAAAAATATACTTATAAAATATCCGAATTTTATATTTAGACCTAATTTTAACCAACTCGATCAGTGGGTCTTTGGCTATTTATATTCTAGAAAAAGACTTTGATACCATATTTTTGAAATTTTTCGTTGCTATACCATTTGCTGATCTTTTACATTTTAATAGAAGTCTGGGTCCTATATTTCCTTGATACCCCTAACTAAGAAGTCTTTGACCGATTAAATTTTGACAAAAGTTAGTTCGTTTCGAACTTCTAAAAATAGACTATCACTGAAATGATGATTCTGAAGAAACGATTTTTTCATTAGTACTTTGAAACCAGTGCCTAAATCATCAGAATAAACATTACTTTGAAGTTATTAAGTTTAAACTAGATATTATTTCAAATTTAATAGTTAAATTATCGATTGATATTTGATTAATAAGGGCAATTTTTAGTTGCTTGGCACCAGAGAGACCTGCTATCGGCGGCCGCTGAAATCGCTGCGTTAGACCGTATGGCAGCTAGGGTAAAATTACCTTGATTCAAATATTTAATTGTTCTCATTATCCAATTAACTATCATCTATGAAAAATCTGCGATCCAATACTCTAATTTGATTATGTCAATATGAAACTTGATATCATGTAGCCTCCAAATTCACTAAATTAGACAAAATCAGACTCGCTGTTTTCTTTCTTTCCACCAAAGTCGATATTTTTATCTCTCTAGACAAATTTCCAGTGAAATCGCATAATGCATGAAAATCAAAGACCATTTTTGTGGCGTCCGAAAACTAGACCGAACGCAATCAATGCAACAAAAACGATGTAACGCAGTTAGCGGAGAGGCATCCCTCAAAATTCCCCGATCTTTTCACCGGGTCTAAATATTCCGCACCAGAGTATTTTCCCGTAGTCTGTGGCCGCATATTTGTCATCATCATGCGTGCGTCTTTTTCTCTGGTTTTTCAATTTCTTCAGTCTCTAGCCATTTTTCTGATTCTTTGAATCTCTCTGGAACATAAAATATTTTTCACTTTCTGCCTCTTTTCTACTCCTATTTTTACATTATATTGCAATTCCATGTTCATGGTCAGAGAAATGTGCAGCATAGATACAAAGTGAATGAAGAAGAATGATAATTGGGAAGATAAAACACACGGCTAGAATAGAAGCCCGAAAAGTGTTTGGGGAGGAATGATGACAATTTAAAGTGCGCAAAGCATTCGGCCAAAACGATGATATGACCAAATTCAGGGAGGACTTTAGCTGTTATATTAATCAGCAGTTAGGTCTACCGTAATTCGGATCGAATTTTTTAAAATATCATGTAAGTTTTGAAATTAGAACGACGCTATGACCGAATTGCAAGAGATTTTAGCTGGTATATTAGTCAGCAGTTAGGTCTACAGTAATTCGAACCTTATTTAAACATTTTATATCAGATTTGGGGTCATTTGAAAACTAGAATGCTATATAGCTAAATTTAAGGAGAATTCAGTGATCATATTACTTTTTCTCATAATTTCTGATTTAATATGCATTTTAAATGTGCAAACTTCGAGATGATCTTAAATTTAACCCGATATTTCAGATAGCTGCCACTGAAAAAAGAACCGCGAACATGGCGTCGTCTAGTCAAGCTTCATCCACGAATTTATATGATAGTGATTCGGAAGGGGTTGGTTTTTCTTTCTTTTTTTAAATTTTAATTCTTCGATTTTTGATACTCTAATTGTAAGATAGTTCTATGTAATTCTACGATATTTATCTTATTAATTGCTAAAATTATCAATAAAATTCCCACTAAAAGGATGATTTATTTTGAAGCATATCTAATTTTTATCAATGACCATTTCAAAATCTTCTTTTTTCTGTTCCAACAAAAACTGCACGTCGGCATCGCCCAATGCCAAGGCGACAGGATTTTGCCACTCAATGTCAGTAAATGCCGCTAACTGCCGGGTTCGACTTTGAGCGGCAAAATCGTTCCGCCCTGGTATCGAGCGATGCAGACGTGCAGTTTTTCTGAGATCTCCCACCAAACTTCCGCTCTCTTCAACTTTTTTCGCTTCTATTCGTCTCTCCATTTTTTGCCTATCTCTCTCGCTTAACGATGCTAAATATGCTAAATTATTGCGAAGGAAAGAGTTGAAAGCTTTGCCAAGTGATTTGATGATACTCAACGCACCTACCGCTACGCCAAAATTGCTCGTCACTACATCTCGTTTTTAGCTAAATGTTTCTAGGAAAATAGGCGTGAGAGAACGTGGAAAAGGAAAGAGAAATAAGAAACTAGAAAATTAGAAGGAAGCGGAAGTTTAGTGAGAAATACAGTGTACTTTCTAGCGACGAATTACTGATAACAAAATAATAACGTAGAATTTTCTGACTCATAATGACAACTTCAGGAAAATCAATTATACCCTGTTGTTATATCGTCGGACTCCGACTCGGACTGTCCCACCCTTAGCCGTCATGAGGAAGAGGCCATGTATAAACGAGAGCGCGATGCAGCGTTCAGAGGACGGTTTACTGTCGGCGATCCTGATGTGAGATTTTTTATTTTCATTTTAATTTTATAATCATATTCAAATTTAAGCCCATTTTTAAAATATAACTTTAAGGATAGACTCGAATTTTCTTTCTAAAGATACTCAGGAAGATGCAAATATTTTTATATGTCCATTTTGAAGCAGGACAATGACGAAGAATATTAAATAGATCATTCACGCACATTCTTCATATAATTTAAAACGTATCTTCTAAGTTCGAAGATTTAATATTTCATATTCAGGGCTACGAATCCCTAAAGCAGGATATCCTCAGTCATTGCTCGCAAACACCGACCTGCAGCGTGCCTGATTTCCTCGGTAGGCGAGAAATCGGTCATTGGAAGCGCCGGGCAAGGAGTACCCCGAAGGCTGAGCAGGCGGCGTATGTAAATAAGTAAGATTTTTTTTTCCAAATAATGAGTTAATTATAATTTAAACCAGATTTATTAAAATATAATTATTATTATTATATATAATAAAGATACCATTTATTTTGAAACATATGTTGAAACCTCAGATTCTTCCCGAACTGTCGAAAAATCGTCAACAAAACCGTGAGCAAGACGTTCTGTTGCCAATACGTTCGAGACGGAGACCAACTAGTCTGCGCTAGTCAGGGTAATTAACCTTAATTACTCTAATTATCTAATTGTCCTTAATTTCCAGACGAAATGATTCGATTTTTTCGAAAGAACCAGGGCAGATCGGACCGGTGCGACCGTTATGTGATGGATCGGGAAATCATGGTATTTTTTCTGGAGAATTTTAAAATTAATTTTTTTGAAGGGTCCGAAAATAGGGAGAGAATTAATGACTTTAGACCAGTTTCTTTTTCCGCGTGCTATTTGCTCTTTTTCTAACTATTGAAAATAACCGTGCGCCATTTTGATCTCGCTAATAAATGGAATGATCAATAATTTCAGGTAAAAGTGTGCAGTTGGTCGATTTTGGACGTAGCAATAGCGAGAGACGCTTCTGCGTTAGCTTATGGAACCTGGAAAGACGCAGTGTTCTACGGAAGATTAACTGAGCAAGCCTATGACGAGTCGAACAACTTTGAATGGAGCCAACTGGATATTCCTGATATTGAGCAGTAAGATAATTTTAGTTTGAGTTTTTCATAAACGTTACAACAATGTGGGAATATCAGTCTTTTCTAATACATATCTCATTCACGGTATAGTCTCAGTTAATCGCGTAAATATTTTAATAGCTTATTTTAAGACTACTCTTAGATCAGTATTAAAATTTAAATTATTATGAATTTCAGCAACATGGCCGTTTTCTCGGTCCGATTTTCTCATGATAGCAGTGAAATTCTGTGTGGCTCTTCCGACTACCGAATCCATATCTTCGACATCGCTACGGAGAAGAGGGTCGTATCGATTGAACAAGCACACGGTGATGATGTCAATAGCGTCTGCTACGGAGATAACGATCATCTGATCTACAGCGGAGGAGATGATGGAATCGTTAAGGTTCGAATTGATCTTTAATTTAACAAAGGAACTACCGCAGATTGTGTTCACAGTTTTAACTAATGGATAGCCTACCTGAAATTTTCATAAAATATCACTTTGACTGTTAATCTCTACAAATCATAGGGCTATTTTATATCTTCTTGATAGATTCTTTTGAAGCCTATAAAACTCAATTATCAGTTTCACAATATAAACTATCGTTACTACAGGAATAGCCTTTATTTAGATGGTGAATTTTCTTAAAACCTATATTTTAAGGTGTGGGATCGTCGAGCCTGGCGGGAGGGCGACACTTTGCAACCTGTTGGTGAATTCGGAGGTCATCGTGATGGCGTCACTTTCGTCGATGCGAGGGGTGACGACAGGTATTATTTGATATTTTATTAATTAATAATTAACTCGTGTCATTCGTTTGATCGAATACAAATCTAATTAGTGTCATAGACCTATGAAACAATGAAACCTAGGGCTTTTGAAAGTACACCAATATTTCAGATATCTCCTGAGTAACAGCAAGGATCAAACGATCAAAGTGTGGGACCTGAGGAAGTTCTCCAGTAAGAATACGATCAAGGATACGGTCGACTGCGTGAAGGGCCAGAAGTGGGACTACCGGTGGATGCCCGCACCGCCGGGAATGTGCAAACCGATCGAGGGTAAGCCCTACTGGTCTTAACGAAATATATTCCTAGGGTGTTCTCGCCATTTCGGTCGAAGATACCAATTACTAGCATGACTTTAGTGAAATGAAATATCAAAAAATCATAGAAATTTTGTTTCGAAGTAGCATAATATTGAAAAGAAAACTCAATTTTATTGATGAGTTAGCTAAACCTATTCATATTCTAAATTTACTTTTGAAAATGTCTATATTTTAGGCGACACTTCCGTAGTTACCCTTCGAGGTCACAGTGTGCTTCATACCCTAATTCGAGCCAAGTGGTCTCCGGAAAGAACTGGAAGAAGATACGTCTACACTGGGTGTGCAAGGGGAGAAGTTGTGGTCTACGACTTTCTGAAAGACGAAGTCTGCCAGAGACTCAAGGGTCACATGGCCGTCGTCAGGGACTGCGATTGGCATCCCGAGGTTGGATTTTTAGAATTATTTTTAGTTACAAAATTTATTATACCCACTCAAACGCTAACGAAATCACTGGATCAGTGTTCAACAGCAGAAAAGTTGAAGCTCACTTTCCCAGATATTTTTGTTAAAATTTTAGCAAAAATATCCAAAACTCGTGAAAACTTATTTAATTTTTCCAGGAGAACGAAATCGCGACGAGTTCCTGGGACGGAAATACCGCGGTTTGGAGATTCGATGAAAGAAAATGCTACGATGGAAACGACGATGAGATGAGTTGCGACGAGTCGTACAAACCGATTTTGCCCAAGAAAAAATTTAAGGTACTTTTAAAAGTTAAAAAAAAAAAAGTTGACAAGGATACCTCTGAGAAATTTGTATCTTTTATGAACAATTATTTAGATTTTTCTTTAATTTTAAAATTGACTCTTTCAGCCTCGCCGAAAGATGTGCTATCGAACTCTGCCAACCAGAACCATGAACTGGGATTCGGATTCGGAAATGGATTAAAAAGAAAGAAATCGGATTTCCTTAATTTTATAACCATTAATTTAATTGCGCTCTCTATTATCTAACGAGATGATTGTTTGCAAAGGGAAGAGTGAAGGGTACCTGCGATCATTAACTATCTGTCTCTGCGTTCCTGCATTCTGCTCCCTTTTATTTCTATACAGTACTGATGCGTCGCGTTCGCAGACACACGTCGCCTCTTTTAATGCCAACGCTCATCTCGCAGATAATGGAAGTACCCTCTAATTTAATTCGAATCATTTTCTGCATCGACATTTTGAGTGACTGATATTCGAGACGGGTGACGCCCCACACGTGCACTTATTGTTTTAATCTTTTCAAAATAAGGGATTTTTTGCTCATTTTTAAGAACATTAGATCGAGTATTTATGTGATTTTAGCGACAAAAATGAAATTGTGCCTAAACTTCTATAAAAAGGAATGAAAACCTCATATTGAAGTTTCCGGACTTGCAAGTAGAGATTAAAATTATAGAATTGAAAAATACATATTTTATTTACAAGTCCCTTAATTAATTAGGTCTAGTTAATTATTGTAATTATATACTTGATGGCTAATTAATTTTATTGTGCTAGCATAAATTAGTCTATCTAAGCATCTTGTCAAGCGTAACTGTGATGATTTTTCTCGTAGACGGTCTTTAAATTTCATAGTGAACAAATAAAATAGAAAATGATGATAATTTTGAGATGTTTGATGAGTTTTGGGTCCGACTACGAAGAATAGAAAGTTGAAAATTTTAATCATCAAAAAATGAAATTTTGCAAAACTTCATAAAATGCCAAATAGTGCTCAGATTGTGTATGATATAATGAAAAATAAATTATCGGATTGTAATTGCTTCAACATATTTCAAATATAGAAGAGTTTAACGTTACCTTCTCGGTTAGTTCTACATTAAAATCAAATAATTTACCCATATACCTTATATCTTAAATCTATTTACAACCGAAAAATTGCTACCTAGAAAACCTAAATAGTCATCATTCTGAGCCTTCCAAACATTCGACCATCTCCGGTTTTCCTATATAATCCTTTATATTACACCCATCTTCAATATGTCGACCACAGATCACTCCGATTTTGTTTTCTGAA
Source organism: Diploscapter coronatus (assembly GCA_964036155.1). Lineage (NCBI taxonomy): Eukaryota > Metazoa > Nematoda > Chromadorea > Rhabditida > Rhabditidae > Diploscapter > Diploscapter coronatus. The sequence goes on along the minus strand of OZ038422.1, from coordinate 47,277,964 downwards.
TATTGGACTCCCTTCAGATTTGGCTCCTTCAAATAGCAGATTCCCCCCGATCCCGTTGAATATCTTCCAAGTGAACGCGTTATAACCGGGAATGCGTTCACACATCCAACCATAATCCTTTGATGTCTGAAAATTACTTAATCAGAATAAAATTGAGATCATCTTGAGAAGATTCTCCTGTAGATCGACTCTAGTCAATTTTTGATATACTGGCACGATGATTATCAGTACCATGAAGCTGTACGCCTATACCTTCCTTCCTTCAGAAAACGATGAAATTAAAAATTTGAAAGAAAAGTAATTAAAAATATCGAGATATGTTAGTCAACCTGAAACTTCCACTAACCATTCCCTCGAAATCATAACCCTGAGCAAGCCGAACATTCCCGTCTTGTTAGTCGCTCAAAGATTATAGTCATTGATACCATTGACCGTTGAATTATTTTTCTTTCAGAAGAATTATGATGGTAAAATTGAAACATTTAGAAAACTTCGTATCACAATAATTTACGACACTCTCAATATTATAAAGATATGAATTTTACCACTCTCTGCCCGGATAAACATTAGAAATCAGCGGCATTTCTTAGATTCCCATCCATTTTGCAATTAGCATCAAATTGATAAGATGAATGACGTTAGCTGCTCTGCCTCGGAAAAGACTAAAATTATCGGCCCCAAAATTACGCCCCTATCGACTATCAGTTTATCAGCGAAAAGACAGGAAGAATTGAGGAATTTGATGGGCGAAAAACGATCAGCTCATTTCAAGTTTTCGATTCAAAATTAAGCACCCAAACACGGACATATTTCCTGTTAGTTCTGCGTAAATAACTCGAAGTTTTGAATCATCAGGCATCGATTTTCCTCAATCATTACTATTTCAGTTTCTGACTAAATGTAATTTCATCAAGACCATGTATTGATTATTCTGTTTACTGATATTAAGCAAAACTACAATATTGATTATTAATAAACTGCTTAAAATGCGAGATCAAGCGTTAACAGCAATCACCGCGGCGATATATTTGTCACATGCCCATAGAGATCAAAATCGAGCCAAGCAGTTATTGGATGGAGTTCAGGCGGTACTTAAATAACTTTTATAAAATTTAATTATCTTAATATTTCATACTATCTATCTTATAAGTAGAAAGTAGGCCAACATTTAATGATAATCTAATTATCATAACGTTTTGGATCTGGTATATTTCGTAACAAATTGATGCCGGAAGTATTTGATTAAAATTTAGAAATTATTTCAGATCTTCGAAATTGACGAAACATATTTCGAAGAGATCGTCTCTGGGTGCATTTCCAAATATCAGTTTTATTCCATCAATCTAATGGCCAATCTATCGCCAATTCACAACTTGCTGTTATTGATTCACGATGATGAAACCTGTCGTCAGTTAGCAATTAATTCCTCTGAACAATATCAGTTCGAATTGGGAAATCATTCCAAGTTCAAAGTCAAGTTTGACGTCGTCAAGCTGAATGGAGAACGGAAAAGTGCTGTCGTCAGATCGTCTTCGTTTATGAAAAGGTTTTTTTTTTTCTAATTTATGATTTTAGACGAAAAACACCCGGAACTAGTATAATAAATGTAATATAGTTTTAATGATGAAATTTTCAGAAAGTCTTCAGAGCATAAATTCTATGATATTTTCAATTTACTATCTTTTTTTGCGAAACACACCTTTTCAGATTGCTTCGAGGCGATAAACGCCAAAATTCGATCGATTTGAGCGAGCTTCCGCTTGGGGAAAAAACTACGTTTCCATTGAAAACTCATGGTTATTCTATCGATATCACGATGGATGTAAGATGAGAATTTTATGAAATTTCTTAAATATTTTACAACAAACAAAAAATCGACTAAACCTTCAAATAGTGCAATTACGATTGAATAATCACGACTACATGAACATATTCAGCGTGAAATCCGAAAGACCGACGTTCCAAATTTGGAATTCGAGGACGTTCTAGAATTCATCCAACGACTACACGAATACGAATGTTCTAAATGGAGGGATGAGTCGATGCAAGCGAAACGGAAAAGTCGTTTGGAATATGACGGAGAGCTTTCTGATGTACCATTTGCGATTCTCCATACTGTGGCGATTTTTCATATGATACCTCCGATTATCGTTGAGATGATGTGAGTTTTAGTATTTTTAAGCGATCAAATTATGATACCGAAATATTTCATTTTATAATATTTTAGAACTTTATATTTAGAACTCTAGCCTCATTCCTAGTCTGGGATTGCTCTACTGCACCCCTATCTCCAATATCGATTTCCAAGACTTGCAACAATTTGATTAGACAAACGCCAGAAGACCATGAATTAGCGGTATATTTTGAATTTTGCATTAATTTATTATGATAAATTCGAAATCATATTCTTCAGGACACAGTAAGTTCGTATCTCGCGGCATGCGTTAACGGCGAGGTTGACCGGGTTTTGGGGGATCTTTCAGAATGCGACCTATTATTTCCACCTGGGAATAGCAATGTGCTCAAGGAATTGAATGCTAGTTTGAGGTTGCTATACTTTTCGCGAGTTTTTCCATCAAATAGTTCAGAAGCGTATCCGAAGTTTGCGCCTTACCACTATGGACCAGCTATCCCAATAACGATCCACTACACTATCTAACCGAAAAATTAACGAGTTTTTTGTCGAAGCACGTTAATGCATGGGCGGAGAAGCTACCGCTAGATTGGAATTTGAATGTATACTTTTCCCTTATGATAATTGAAAGCTGATGTCTAATAATATTAATTTTTAAATCCATATATTTTCGAGATCATATTTAAAGAGTAATTTTAGGACATGTGCCATTATATGCTAGAATACGGTGCGGCCATACGGAACGAGTTTTCCATGCCGACCGTATTTTTCAAACAGTATGGCATCGATTATATCGAGGTTTCGATGAAGATCATGGACAAAAAGGTCTGGTTTAGAAACTATAGCTTTCAAAAATGTTTAAACAATTATCAATTTATATAACGTTTAGTCGTACTAGCTCATTATTTACAGAAAGAATGAAATTGCCGAAATATATTGTATTTTTCAAATTTTTCTAAATACCAATCTAAAGAACCATGCTCTATTGCGTAGATACAACGTCCAAATTTGAATAAATGATCATTTTAGATCTGCTCTTCTTTCCCTTCTTACCTAAAACGTCAGCTTGAATCATTAGATTCTCGTAACGATGAACAACTCGACAAATTCACGAAGTGTACGATGAAAATCTACGACATTTTCAACCAAATGCTCAAATTCGCCAGGGATAATGGGTATCTTTCAAGAAGCAATAAATTCTACTATTTTTTTTGTTAATTTAGCCTGAATTCTCTGGAAATGGAGAATTTCGAGTGTTGGTTCGAAAATATCGCTGTTTTCTGGACCTATTCCTGGAGATCCATCAGCAAGAAAATGGTCATTTTTAGTTGTTTTTCAGGTTAATCAAAAATTTTAGGTCGAAAAAACAATTTCCTTAGCGGATGAAGAAGATGACCGAAAAGAGCAACAGAGGCCTTTACCCGCCGGGCTATACTCGTTTTTATGCATTCAAAAAGGTAGTTTTGTTCTATTTTTATTAAAATTAGACATTTTTAGGTATCTCCGACGATTTCGCTAAACTAGCACTGAAACAATCATCGAATTTACTCATGACGACTATCGCCATAATCAATGTAAAGTTTTGTAGAAAAATTTAAGTTTTAAATTTTTTTTTAGATATTCTGCGAAAATTCTTATGCTTATTGTAAGCGGGTATATTCGGAGGCGCTGAGTCATAGAAGGAGAAGGGGTAGGGTTAAAAATTACAAATGCCCGTCAAAACTATATGAACCTTCAAATCTAATCGATTGCGCTGACCTATACCTTTATTATCTATTTTAATTTTAAAGTTGACCTTTTTATAGTCTGCCTATGCCAGAGAATAGTATTTTTCAGGTAGTCAAATTTTGATTTCCCCTCAAAAATATCGTATCGCTCGAGCGATGAATGGTATGGAGAAATCCTTGAAATTCACGGAGGAGCGATGGGAGAATTTGCTTGAACTTGAACGGGTCAAAACGAGCATGCGAGCCGAAGAATTAGAAGCCGTCAAGAGAAATGCCGAAGCGACGTTGAGAAGCACTAGGGAGGTTAGTTAGTTCGAAATCTTGCTAATTATTGAAAATTAGCTACATACAGCGGTGCTTTCAATGATCGATAATAAATTTTAAAGGGAGGGATTTTTCGAAATTTGATTTATTTTGAAATGATGACTTTTTCGCAATAGATTAGAATGACTTGAAAGAATATCTATTCTTATACAATCCGAGAGCAATAACAACAAACTATTGCCCCAATGAAATTTTCAAATAAACCCTATTTTATTGCAACGTAAAGGGTGAAGATCTTTTTCTGCTTCAGAAATGCGAGTCAATGATGACGATATTAGCTGAGAAAGTGGCTGCTCGAAAAAAAGATGAGATTTCCCGAATTGCCGAAATGGTAGCTCACCATCGGTCTACCAATAGATTGGTAACTATCTCGAAGTGCTATCAAAAGATACCATCCGATACCATTTTAGTTCGGGGTTAGCTGGGAAATGCATTCTACGAAAGAGCATGGAAAATGGGACCATGCTATAACCGCCGTGGAAAATCTAGTAGGTGGATTTCATGAGAAAATGGAAGAGAGGTTATATTTTAGGTAAATTTTGAAGGAGATAAAATTTTTAGGTGCTGTCGTCTAACTTGCGCAGTAATAGGAAGGGTTTTGGAGGACGAGATTTGCAAGAGACTAAAGCCGAATAATACTGAAACCTACTATGGGGAGATTTATGTAAGTTTTTTCTCATAATTATACTGAATTGAAGTTCGATAATTGTTGAAAAATAATATGATCATGACATAAATATTTTTGAAGCGTATTTATCAAATAATTCTCGGATTTTGATAAATACTATATTATATAGATATAATTTAATTGGGATCATTTTGCCATCATTAAAATTGGTCATACATGCTAAGCTATGAATATCTCTAAAATTTTACTCTTTAAATCGATAAATTCTAGATGATCACTCGAACATTATGCACAATATTAGGTGTAGAATCTAAGCAAGTACCCCTACTAACATCGCTAAGATATAAAAGTTTTACCACTCAGGAGTTACTATTAATGTTCTATGAACAAACCATTGAAGCTGTAAGTTCAAACTTATCTTGTAAGTCTGAAAGGTTGATTTTTAGCAAGTCAAACAAACCTCAACTGAGTTTCTACGTTTACAATGCGCCTATTCTAAGACCGAGAATGAAAATAACATCGTCTACTTAAACAGTACTGAATTTTTAAAATTCAATTTAATTTAAAATTTTTAGTCAACGACATTATTCTGAACCAAAGTCAGCAGACTTCTCAGAGATCGAACGAGATTTTTCTGAGAGTGGAATTGCTACCGAAAGCCCTGTTTCCTGACAAGGAGTTCCCGATATCGGAGTCGAAATTGTTGTCGAAGACAAGGATCCATTTGTAAGATATTTATATATGAATGCCATTTTGAGGCTAAACTATTTTGCCACATTAAATTAAAATAAAATATAATTCCAGCTCAATCCCGACCGACCTATTCTATCAAAACGGGTGCTGTCTCTCGATTTCGGCATGTATTCGAGATCGGTAATTCTTCTCCGAAATTCTAACCCAGTTTTAAATATTTAGAATTTGTGTGAATGCCCTATGCCGAACCTTGCTACCTCTAAACACACTTCCAGAGATACCTCTGTCATTAACTCCAGCCCTACCTCAAATCACGTCGATACCATTATTCTCGCCTAATTTGGATATTGATATCTTGCCTTTCCAGGTAAAAAATAACTTTTATCATTGAAAGCAAATTATGCTTCACTAAACTCTGTTAAAATGTGAATAATTGTTTACACCGTAGAACTGAATTGTGGATTTTTCAGATATACAAATTTTTAGATCCTCAGGGAGCGAATCATCAGTGACAAAATGGCTCGAACTTTTGTCCGAAGAGAGGGCCGATTTAGGGAGCTTCACCTAAAATCTCTAGGAAGTCGATTTTCAACTACGTTCACGCATATGAGGAGTTTCTCGGCGTAATTTATATATTTCGACTAATAATTAAACTATCATAATTGGTGAATTACGATATCGTGATATCGACACTTTTCAGCAATTTATTTCATTTCATGCTTTACCATATTTCCTAAAGTGTCGATGTTGACGTAATAGTAATCGAATTGATTGTTTACGGTTATTTTGCTTCGCTTTCGTTAGCCGAATTAGCTTTGATTTGTACATTCGACATTTGATTTCTTGCAGGTTTGATTGTGAAATTATTGCGTGTCTTTGATATCTTCATATTTTAAATATCCCATTTTTAATTTTGATTACTTGCTTGCATATTTACGTTGGTTCGGTGTTTCAAAGTTTATCTACTGTGATATTAGTGTCTTCGAATTATTTTCGATGAATTTTTTAAACATTAGTCGTTTAATTTGAATATTTGAATCAGTTGTATAGAGCTATGATATGTATGTTTTTATTCTGAATATCATTTTCCGTCCTTTAAACTAGTAAATTCCATTCCTCAGTCCACTTTCCTACACCTTGTGACTAATATTTTGGAAAGTACGCCATTTCAACCAGTTTCCGAATTCTTCTTCACTTTATTTATGTTATTCGCGTATCTCAGGTAGGACTTCTCTCTGACCATCCGACTATAATTTCTCGTTTCGAAAATCAGTTGATATAATTGATAGTCCTATCTTTTCCTTATCATAATGTTTTCATTATATCTATTCATTCTTTGTCTAAATGTTTAGTTGATGATTGTACGATTATGGATTTTTATCTTTCTGACTTTTTGACTATCATCTGATATAACCATGTGATTCTGATAAGATTTTCTAACTTGACTTAAAATTTCATAAGTCTAATATTCTAACATTTTGCATTTTCATATAATATTACTTGAATTTCCGAGATTACGAACCGTAAATTATCTTGAAATATAACTAAAAGTATTCATTATCGACGGTTTTAATGATTTTGAAATGGGTATAGCTTTGAACAATAAATAATGAGAACATTGTTATTTTCGGAATAATTGCAAAAAGTGGGCGTGGCCTTCCTTGCAAGAGTGAAGTCAAGTTCAGAATTTAGAATGCTAATAGGCGTTTTTTCTTCTCCTCTACTTCTTTCTCTCCACTTTTCGGCCGAAATCCAGCAAGTGGGTCGCATTTTCTCTGCATCTCTCGCTTTTCCACTCGAGATTTCACTATTTCTTATTTTCTTTCCAACCTTTTCTCATAATTCCTAATACTATTTTGTTCTTCTGTATCTTTTCTCTCTTACAATTCAATTCTATCTCGTAGACTTTTCATCTTTGATTTCGCGCATATTACTCTCACGTCTATAACTTTCATTATCTTTTTCATGCATTTCTTTCAATTCTTACTTCTCCAACTTTCACCTACTATTTCTTCAAATATATTAGAGTTTAGTGAAGTTTCAAATTTTTAACCTCAAGAGATTTCACTACTTCTGAAGTTAAATTGAAGTTAAAGCTGATCTTCATCCAGAAATCCATCCAAAACGAAGAAAGTACGCATTAATTTCTGCAAAAGCGCGTCAGACAAACACCATTCTTTTTCATTCTACCTTCTGTAGTCACTGATTTCATCTCTTTTTTCTCTCACTTTTCCATACTCTTTCATCGCTTTCTTGTTCTCTAACCTGCATAATCAGAAGCTAGCAGTTTTGCCATGTAAGGATGGCATCATTCTCTCAAGTTCTTTGTCTTTTTTCTCCAATTTCTCGATACTATTTCTTTTTCTCTATCTTTTGTCTCCATTATCTTATGCTATTCTCTCATTTAACTTTTCATCCCAAAGGTTTCGCCTTGCTTTTACCAATCCAGCACAAGGTCATGTCGAAGATTCAGTCGTTTTTCTCTTTCCCTCTCTCTATCTATCTCTTGTTTTCTGCTTCTCTATACTCTCTTCTGATTATCTCACTCTCTTGCCATCTAATTCTCTAATTAACTTGTCTTCGTTTCAATCCGCGCGGTGCCTCCCTATCATTGCCGCTCTGTTTATTTCAAATGAAAATCGATTTGCGAAATCTGTCGATCCTTTTTGGATTTTCCATAGATGGTATCTGGTTTTGACAGCGAGGATTCGAAAAATTCGGTTGACTGAATCCGAATGTTTTGATTTTTTACTATCAAAAACCTCTGCTCTCTTATTTTAGAAGATTTTTAAGGTTTTAAATTACTTGGAAACCCTAATTGGAAATTAATTATTCAAGTGTTCGAGTTAAATTTTCTTAAAATATAAATTTTTATTTTTTAACAATATTTCTAAATTCTCAAACTGGATCTGGTAAACTTTTTGTAATATATTTTTCTAGGTCGTTAATTTCGAAATCTATTTAAAAAAAAGACATTTGACCACCTCAAAAGGATATCTCCGACCCACTCGATAAGGCAATAGATCATCGCGGTTTAGGCGATGTTTCCCGTCTAAAGAGATCCAGCTTCATCTCCATCATCTTTCTCTCCACTTTCCCCTAATATCCCCGTCGTCCTTTCTTCTTTCTCATTCGGCCACCCAGCCACCATATCATCTATCATATCAGTCAAAGTCTCAATCGATACCCTAAGGCTTATCAGTCAATTGATAATTTCATGTTATTTCCATCATTATTTATCGAAAATAGTCAATTTCAAACAAAGATGTCCACAGATACCGAAAAATCGTACATGTGTCCATATCAAATCTTGAATTTTCGCATCTTTCACATTTCTTAACTATGGACAGGTACAAATTTTCCGTGCCCGTATCTTACGTGTGACCATTTCTAATTTTAAAGTACACCCAGATACTTTTACAATAAAAATAATCAAGTCTAAATTGAGTATATATCAAAGTTAAAGATACGTTCAGAATAATGGTTGAATAGTATTTTCCCTTTTGAATTTCTATTATTTTAAAACATTTCATGTCTATTTTTATCGTAACTTAAATTACAATCATTATTTAAGTGCGATAATTTATTGTCTGCCTGAAATCTACTGCATAATGCGTTAATTCATCACCATTCTACACTAAAAACTCGCATTGTTTTGATTTTTCCGTATAAAAAAACGTCTACTTACCTAACAATCGACCGTTTTTCACACCAGATTTCCAAATACCTACACATCATTAGTTAGTCGATGATACTTCGACCTAACAACAACAATATCGAACCCCGCAAAACCACGCCAAACGATTATGATGTTTTGATCGGTTGACACGAATGTAACGATAGTTTGATCATATAGACACTTCAGATTCAACCATACTTTCGTCTTTAGCCATTCAATAAATTAGAAGAAAAACGCAGTAATTCATCAACGTATCATGAACGCAATTTTACCTATCCATCATATTTTATCAGGATCATGAAAAATCACTAAATGAAGTCCGGAAAATTCGACCTAAGTTAAAAAAAATCGCGACTATCATGACTACTGCGCAAATTTTGTTCAACTTCTATGATGAGATGATACAAGGATTCGTTTCTGAACGTCTATACTCGTTTCGATTTTCGTCATCAAATAGACTTATCCTAAGTTCGAATTTCCTGCTCCCATATTATTTCCGTGTTATTCTTTCTTTTCTTATGATTGTGATATTTTCTCGCCTTAAGTTTTTGCTTAAAATCTATCTATCGATATCCTATTCTTTTGATTCTATGAATCTCAAAATCTAATGCTATTTTATCAATATTCAAATCTTTTTTCTATCCCAAAACCCTTTGCTATTTCTCAGTTTTCTAAATCTCTATCCACCCTTTCATCTTGCCTGTCCAGCTTCACTTTCTTGTGACCAACCCGTCTCTATCCTCCTATCTTAGTGTCTTTGGCACTGTGAAGATCATGCGCCTTTCCTTTTTCTATTCCCCATTTTTCCTTCTAAGGCCTTCATTTCATCTACAACCCATCTACTCGCATCTCTCAGACCCATCGACAAATCTATGAGAAAACTTGAAATTCGTAGAATAACATAGTTTGCGAGGCGTTTTTTGTCGAGAGACAAAAAAGTTGTTCTTTTACTGTTTGAAACACCTAATGGTAATGCCTCGAATGAATTTCGCATAATTCCATTTAGAAATGAAGCATGTCCGATAAACTTACTTGACAATTCTATACGTCGCTGAAACAGAATACTATTTTAAATATCGACAACTCTTCTAATCAAAATTTGCAACATAACCTAGTCGGAAAATTAGGTGTATTTCCATTGATAGTTAAAGCTCTCAACGCCTAAATGTATCGTGTTATTTTCCGAATCGAGTGGTTCAAAATCCCGAAACTTACGAAATCCAGCTATTTTCCACTCTTGATTTCGCTTTCACATCTTCCAGTTGTATCTGAAAATTTCCCTTGTCCAGTTCCAGCACCTTCGAAGTGTTCGATGATGTTTTTCCTATCCTCTCTTTCCAAAACCCGATTAATTCGTTTTGCCAAATTCGAGTATCAATCGTCTATCATTCTTACCTAATCTTACCCATTTTTAGTCACTTTTTTATCATTTTATCACTTCAATTTCGACCATTCATAAAAAGATTGTTTCCACGAAATTCCACACTAAATTTTCCACCCTGTTTCGACTTTTTGCCTAGCCTAAAATCGTTGTTTCCGATTTACGATTTCGTTAACTCGAAGTTAAACCGATGTGAAATTATCTCTTGTTGATCGTATTTTTTTGCAAAAGTCTAACCAAACTTTATTTAAAATCAACCATTTGATCGAATTTGATGCAACTTCAATTATAATACCATCATTATCATCCTTCCGAAAACCTGAACTTCGACCAGAAACTGACCATTGTTTACGACTTCACTAAGTTTTTGTCTTAATGCCATTTGTGGAACTTCGATCGAACTATCGTTTTCCTTTTCCATTCTCAAAATTACAACTCCAAAATAGCTATTAAATTTTGCGAGTGAAAATCGTATTTTTGCCGAAGCGAAAATAGGATCACGGGGGAGCGATTTTCACGTTCTCTGATGCAATCTGTAGCGTATTTTGCTTAAATTACGAAAATGGTCTTGAGTTTCTGGGATAAGTTGCAAAATTAGCGACTATTTTATCTGAATGTTCCAACATTGATTCGGTAGATCCACGAACATTTAAAATATATATAAGTGCTCAGATTACGAAGCTGGTCTTCATTTTTAAAAATAAATTTCAAAATTTATCGTGATTTCTTATAGGTAAATCTTTTTTTGATCTAGTCAAACGATGAATTTCATCAAAAATCGCCATTTTTCTTACAACCTAGATCGTATTTCAAGATTAGGATCAAGACATATTTCTCGTTTTGATAATTTTAAAATGATTTCTTTTTATAGATCGGGAAATTAGACGTGACCTTATCTAACTTCAAAGTAACTTTTACATTTTGTTATCCCCGTTTGGTTTCTGAAATACCTTAACATCGGTAATCACATCACCTCTTCGTCTAGTGATTTCTTTTTGTTCTGTTCCTCCTTCCTCTTGCTTTATTTGTGTGCAGCTATTTTCTTGTCTGTTGCTGGTGATTTGCTGCTTGGGGCTAAGTGACCGGACAAAGACAAAGAAGCAGACAAATCTAGAGACAGAGAAACAAACAAAAGTGAAATAGCGCTAGAAAACCCTGTCTAGAGAAAAAGACAAACACGAAATAGTACGGAGGATAGTGAATTAGAGAAAAACCATAGAGAGACGGCCAATGTTGACTATGCGAGTAGAGAGCGCGCGAAGACGAGAGGCGAAAAGGTGGAAAGAGAAAAGATAGAAAGATTACGAGGGAGGTGATTCTCTGTCCGTTCAAGGTCTCTCTTTCTCTTTCTCTAACTCTCTTCCCGTCTCTCTCATCCCGTGTCACTATCTACCTCATTTTTGTCTATTTCTCTATTCTTGTCTCTAAGTTATCCATTTTTATCTGTGCGTGTGTGACGATTTTTGAAGAATCACCAATTTTAAATTTGTATTTTTGTACTGTATTTTATGTCCTTTTTGTAATTTTATCTTGAGATTTTTATTTTTAACGTGTTAATTTCGCCGTATATTCCACCATGTATTGTTTTAACCTAAAAAGCACCATTCGTTACCAAATCTAGAACCATTTTACCAAAATATTACCATTTTTAGCCACCTGCTCGGTTCCCCCAAATGCATCATTATGCTCGATATACGGATATGTGCTAGTCTGTTATGTGCCATTTTACCATTTCTCCACTTATCACTCGCATTCTCCGCCCCACGACAATTGCCCATTCAAAGTGAGTCTTTTATTCTCATTTATAAAGGTGTTGGTTTTCCGTATCCAAGAAAAAAATCTTCTAAATCAATTTCCTTATCTTTCCATTTTTCCATTTCAAGCGTTTTCCGCATTGTTACACCACCATCACATTCTTGCGCGATTTCGCTAATCAATAGAATTGGTTCAAGATCCGCACAAAAAGCGAGAGTATCCTAATTTTTCCAGAGACGCCCGAAAAGTCGCAAGCCTAATTGAGATATTACGCAACTTTCATAGAACTGCGAAAAATTTGATAAAAATGTCCAGGGGTTTTGTATCAAATTTTTGACATAAATGAATTTGGTGGACGATAACTTGACGCAATTAATCAATCTTATTGTATGTGTTTAAAATTGGACTTCATTTTGATTTTTGCATATGATAAATGATACTACAGCCCGTAACCAACGGCTTAAATTTATCAGTTGAAAAATTTAGTATATGTAAATGTGAAATGACCCATGACCGCAATCCATACCTGCGTAATAATGCGGAGTCAAAGAAAGGTTCATATCGTTTCTACACGCTTTGTTCAGCGCTTGTTTCTTGCCTGAGGTGCGCCGTATTTCGACCGGTATTTTCGTCGCAGTCGATTTTGTGCCGGAGGGGCTATTTCCCGTATGAAAGAAAGACAGATGCATGTGCAAAGAAAGAGTGGACCACTTCAAAGTTCTCTTGCATTTTTCTTTTCCAACTATATTTCTTCTATCTATGAATTTTGATCTTTTTCTTTTGATCTCGCAATTTCATTCGTTATTTTCTGATATCCTGAATTTTTCGCAGCTTCCTTTATCAACACTCAAAAGGATTAAGAAATTTAGAATTTTTTCGAAGATCAATTAGAAACGGTGTCGGCTTCGAAAAAAACAAAATATGTCTAATGAAAAATCATATTTATAGAAAAATCTTGCCGAATATCATAGAGCACTTTTTCGGGCTATCTAAAAAAATACGGATATAATTAGAGTCCACAAGCTCCGCCCCTTCGCGGAAATGCGTTAATGGTAGAAATATGGCAGCTTGAGTTCAAAAATTTTGGAAGGAAATACCCTTCAAATCCAACATATCACAAAAGGCCTAGTCTAAATCGGCGATAAATTTGATAGAACGGTTCTGTGCAAAAAATATTCAAACAAAAAGCACTAGCGCTATTTCGATTAGAAAATGATTTAATTTTTCTTCACAAGTCTTGTTAACATCCTTGATAATCTATTTCTATAAAAAATTAACTCCGAAATGCGGTTTGGCATATCTACTCGAGAACTCTAAATATCATTTCAAAATCAAGGGTACTATAATAACCACATCGTAATCAATGTTAAATATCCTTTCATTAGTTGATAGGCATATCAACTTGCCATATCACATTATCGTCATATCACTGATAGTGTTGTTGTTTTTCGACATTTATCGATTGGTTATCATCAAGTATCCCATTTTGCGCCGCAGATATTTCTTCTCTCGCGCAGTCCTCTCATAAACTTGTTCTCATCTCACTCTTAACTGCAATCTGAAAAAGGTAGCCTTCGCATTCGAAGAAGTAATCATTGAATTGCTGATATTGAAGTACTTTCGTAATCAGTTATATCAATTGATACAGATAATATTAAAGATGAGATTATCAGGCTATTTTTGGAAATATAAAAGTTAAAAATTTTTTAAATCTAATTTTTATACAAATCATTTGGCAATGGCCTTATATTATGCATATATATTTGAAAAATTAATCTAAACTTTCACCCTAATAATTTGCCATAGGTCAAAATGACGTGCCATATATTTCCCTAATGGCCTTTAATTATCACGTTCTCTGATTTTACAAGTTCTCTGATAATTCACGCTGATTAGCATCAGCATAAACGCGCAATAGGGGAAAGCCCGTGCGAGGAAAAGGAACTGATTAGAGACGAAGAAAGTTGGGAAATGAGGAAAATGGGGAGAAAATAGGGTGGAACTAAGGGGAATTAGAGGGAAGAGTCCAGTGGTCAGTTCTGGGCACAAATAATCGATCGCGCGCTTTCGACTTTATGTTGACGAAGAAAAGAAAGACAACAAAACGTCTTACCTTAGCTTGAACAGCGAAAAATAAAAAAGAACGAACGAAAAGTAGAGCTCAGAATCGAGATTACAAACAAAAGCCGAAAAATGACAGTCAAAAATGTACTTTTCACTTCAGGTTATATAAGATCAGGGCGAAATATTATAGTCCATCTTGAAATCATGAGTTTTGGTTTTGATAAGATGAATTAAAATAAAGTCTTTTTTCAAAGAAATCACCTAATTTTCCACCTTTATCTAACGATTTTTCTTATCAAAAATGACTGAACTTTTTAAGAATATACTCTGAATGATATAATTTAAAGTTGATATCGAATAATCGGCAATAAACTTTTAGTCGATGCCCCCGCCTCACTAATTCGAGCCCGAGTTCAACCGTTAATCTCATCGTCAGTTAATACAGCGTCGACAGTCTGCACAGATCAGGACTTCCGATGCGACGACGGACGGTGCATTCGATTGGAATGGCGGTGAGTTGATTTTCATGTTTTTAATTTTTTTTTAATTTACTGTCATTGACAAGTAAAACACACCCCATTTAATACGATTTCATATGATCTATTTTGTAGCACATCTCCTTGTTAGAAGTATTTTTGATTTAACGATGTTTTGAATTTCTAACATAAGCAAAACAATACTAGCTGGAGTTAGCTTACGATTAGTTTTTGAAATTCTTGAAACATAAATGAAAATTTGTAATGACGTGCAAATTTTGAGCCTAAAATTTGTCTGTTGTTTTTCACGACCATCTGATGCGAGCATCGATGCATTGCGGACTCAGGGATTTAAAACACCCCAATCGACGCGCGTTTACTCACTTCCCGACAGGTCTTTCTATTGCACATTGTGTGTATGTGATTCTTTGTATGCAGAAAGGAAGAATAGAGCAAATGGGAAAAGACCTGCGCAACAATGAGAAAAATGAACGAATAAATGTGCGCAATGAGAGAATGAAGAAATGAAGAATCAACAAAATGATGCAAAAATGATTGCAACTAGTTGACCGAGTTGAAGGAATGTTTGATATTTGGGAGAGAAAAATTTTTAATTATAAGTCCTCATGAAACCTAAATACTCGTGATACCATGAAATTGATAAACTAAACTGCTAACTCCAAAAATCAATTAGTCCAAAAGTTTCAATCATAAGATTTCCCTCGAAACTCGAAATTTTCAGATGCGATGGTAGCGGTGACTGCTCGCAGGGCGAAGACGAGAAGGATTGCCGTAAGAATGTTTCTTTAGTTCTGAGTTTCAAAGGATTTTTCCAGCCCATCCCGGCTGTAAGGACGACCAATGGCAGTGTTCGTCGTATGAGTGGCACGGCATTAGTTGCATCGCCAGCTATCAACGATGCGACAACATTACGTGGGTTTCAGGATTTTGAGCATTATCTCAAAAGTTGTTAAGAAGCTAAATGAATGAAAATTGATATAAACTTATGGAAAACCTCATAATTTCAGAAACTGCGCTGATGGATCGGATGAAGTCGATTGCCGTAAGTCAATCGCTGATCATGATAGTTTGGTAACCTTTAAATTTCAGCTCCACCCGCAGTGGACTGTTCTCGTAGCGACGGAAGCGTGTTCATGTGCGCTGATGGGAGACAGTGTTTCGACATCAAACAAAAATGCGACGGAATCTACGACTGCAGTGATTTGAGTGACGAGAAGGTGACTATTTAAAAATAAATTATTTTAATGCAACCTGTTATCAATTTTTCGATAAAGCTAGTTACGAACGATCAATATTTTTTTATATCTCGATCTATTATGAATAAATTGGGAACATAACTTAATTTCATTGTTCCAGGACTCCTGCTCTCGCAACCACACCGCCTGTTTCCAATACCAGTTCCGATGTGCCGACAAGACTCAGTGCATTCAGAAATCGTGGGTCTGTGACGGGTCGTCTGACTGCAGCGACGGTAGTGATGAGCCGAAGACTTGTGGTAAATTTTTTCGTAATCTAATACTTTGAGCAGCTACACAATCATAAATAAAATTAGTCCAAATGATGACAAAAATTTTGAAGCATGATCTTTCAGAATTCAAGCCCTGCTCACCATCCGAATATCAGTGCAATAACAAGCGGTGCGTCAAAAAGTCATTTCGATGCGACTATTTTGATGACTGCGGTAATTTCCCCCTCGAAACATTAAACTGTATTTTCAAAATTAGGGGACAACTCCGACGAAGAAGACTGCGGCGAGTATCGTTGTCCTGAGGGAAGATTCCATTGCCCGCACACCGGGAAGTGTATCGACCAAGTCAAACTGTGCGATGGACACAAGGACTGCGAGTCAGGCGCTGATGAAGAGCATTGTAGTAAGTGCAGAACTTATTTTTTAGCTATGTTCCGTCATTTTTCAAAGTTTCAAATACTTTCCATTACAACAACATAACATTCCGATCTGATTTGGCACTGGTAGAATGACTCTTGAAATGATGGCGAATTTCAAAAAGATATGTTTATCAATTTACACGAATTTGAGCATCGTTTAAAATGGCATTGCTAGAGCATTTGCAGCCGAATATATCAAATGAGTTTATTCGAAAATATCATATTTAGCCGACAACCTGTGCCCATCGCTCGGTTGTCAAGCGGGATGTCATTCCTCCCCAAGCGGAGGTCAATGTACCTGTCCGAATGGATACGAACTAGACGAAAGATTCCACAGGACTTGCCTCGACATCAACGAGTGCACAGAGTTCGGATATTGTGATCAGGTAGGATTAAAAAAATAATTGAGTAGCAACAAACTGCCCACAGGAGAGTGCCTTCTTGCATCTATTAATAATTGAGACATTTTTACTTTCAGCTATGCTCAAACCACCGACCAGGCTTCACGTGCTCGTGTCTTGGAGAATGCTTCACGTTGGAGGTAGCAGCATTCCATTTTATAAGTCATAACGTTTCTCACGAAACGCCGATAATTTTCAAAAATAGTTCATATGAAAAACGCAGGTTAAAATTCCAACGTTCAGATGGCCCACGGGCCTGGCAAGGACAACCTGACGATGCGGGGCTACTGTATTTCGAGGGAAGCCGAGAAGATGAAACTCTTCGTGGCGAGACGCGAGGGGCTTTACAAGTGAGATTATCTAAATATGTTTCGAGTATTCTTGTTCCAAAATTCGAAAGTGAATCTTTTCTTTCCAAATGTTATTTTTCTTCTTTTCTCGTTTTGGAAACAAAATACTTTTTCTGAGAGAAAAACTCCCGAAACTTTTACGTTGGTAAAAAAAAAAGACTTTAAACCAGGCTGAACCCAAATTCGAAGACAGAAGAACCGAAAAGACTTGCTTCTGGAGAATTCATCTATGGAATCGACTTCGACTACGACGACAAAAAGCTCTTCTGGACCGACAGAATGTCTCACTCGGCATTCTCGGCGGAAGTCGATGAAAACGGAGACATTGGGCATATCAAGTAAGAGTTTTTAGCACTATTAGAAGATCATTGGAATAGTTTCGTCGAAAAAATAACCTTGATTTGAAAATTCTCGAAATATTTGTTGAACGGATTTCGAGTCTTTATGAGTAGATAGGAGATCTTGCCTAACAAAATGCTGTATTCGGGGTCTAGAGTCAAACGACCAAAATATTTAAAATAATGTGGTTGATATAGAAATTTTGGAAATATAGAATTCAACTTCAGAAAACTTGGTCTGAAATCCCTCATCTATCCTCGATCGCTGGCAGTCGACTGGATCTCCAACCTGCTTTACATCATCGAGTCTGGTTCGAGACGCATCGACGTTTGCACGTTCGATGGCGAGAAGAGAACCGTTCTGATTGCTGATGCGCTGACATTGCCTTTGGATATCGCTCTCGATCCCTTGAGAGGGTTAGTCAAATTGTGTTATCAGTGCGCCAAAAATATATTACTTGCTAGCTGAAAGAGTACGTCAAATGATATTTTGCAACTTATATATATTTTTCTAAATTTCATCATGACTATATAAGTTTAAAAATAACTTTTGCCGTAAGGTGTGTTATCTATCATATGCACAGGAATCTCATCGATCAGCAAGATCCTTGAAGCAAACCTAGAAATTTTAGTGAAATGTTCTTTTCGAATCAACTCAAATTGGAAGGCTCTGCGATGGACGGCAGTCATCGTCGAGTGCTCGTCAACACGCACACGCATCAAGTCAGCGGAGTCGTCGTCGACATTACTGCGAAACGAGTCTATTGGGTCGACCCTAAGGTTGATCGGGTGGAGAGTATTGATTATGAGGTAGGATATTTTATCATAGTTTCATATCTGGTGCACGAATAGCTGAGTGCTACACACCCTAGTTTTATCCCTTCGTGAATTTTGCTAAGAAAACTCACATTGATAACGCTAAGTTTTCCGTTGTTAGACAACCTGATCGCTATCTATATCATAATGCCCAAGATAAGCGTTCAAATTATTTTGATGTAGATCTATTATGACAAACGAGAAAATTTGAAACCAACATCGTAAAAATGTGAAATTTCAGGGTCGTGACCGCCGCGTCGTCGCACAAGGAATGAACCAGGTGCCTCATCCATTCGGATTGGCTCTCTTCGATCAGTACCTCTACTGGACAGACTGGACTCGTCTAGGTGCGATCAAAATCGAGAAATTCGGCTCGCCAACTGAAGTCATCTGGACGAAGAAGGAGAACAACGTCTTTCCGATGGTATGAAATTTGTAATGTTTCCAAATGTTGGAAATTCAGGTTCAATTCTGCGTGTAAAGTAGCAATTAAAGTAAGATGCGTCAAACAAACAAAAATCTTCTGAACTACCAGAGATTATGCGAGGAAGATCACTAATCGTTTTATTGATTTCTATTTCAGGGCATTTCCGCCTACCACCGTATGGCTCAACCAGTTACCTCCGACTCTGACTGCTTGGGAATGAAAATCGAAAACCCTTGCGCGAAGGCAGACTGTGAGGAGATGTGCCTGTTGGCGAAGGATGCAACAGGGTTCGATGTCGGGTACAGATGCGCTTGCCCGATCGGAAAGGTAAGACAGAATTTTAACCTACAAGAATGATCAAGTTAAGCCTATAGCACCATTGAAATAACCAATTTCATCTCAATCAAAGTCATTTCTTAAGACATATCTATTGTGAAGTATAAATTCTGAATCAATACCCAGAAAGTAAAAACAAAGATATGTACGTTTCAAGAAACATCGCACTTTTATTCAGAACTGACAGATTAGTTCGAACTGGAAAAACGTAGCAGACAAAAACTCAAATAAATGTTCAGAAACTAATCGACGACAAGAAATGTGTCGATTCTACCGACTACCTTCTGTTCTCGAGCAACAAAATCGTTCGAGGCATTTTCCCAACTGAGGACCAGTCACTGAGCGAAGCCGTCCTTCCAATCTCCCCGATCTCCCAACGACGCATTGGCATGTACTTCGAGGTGGAGTGCGACGTGCATGGAAACAGTTTCTTCTACGCTGATATCATGGATAACACCGTGTTCAGGTAGTTTTCTTGGCTTATCCCATATAAGTTTGAAAGATTTTTGAAAGGTTATGAAAATCAACTCTTTCTTTAAGAATTCGCCCAGATGGTGAGGGCAGCGCTCCAGTTCTCGTGACTCATAATGATGGGCTGGTTTCGATGAGTTACGACTGGGTCAGCAAACAGCTCTACTACGTTGACAATATCAGGAGTAGTTTGGAGGTAGCATCATTCAACTAATCACAAGAATAGCCTTTAGAAAGCAAACAATAGTGAGATCTTATAGGGAAATGATAGTTCCGCATTCACCCATAGTCGAAAAAATTCAGGTCGTCAAAGTCACTGACACCGGACTCGTGCATCCTGACCAACTGGTTCATCGTCAGCTCCTGAAAGACCTACGCGATCCCGTGTCCGTCGTGGTTCACCCTTGGAAGGGCTGGCTCTTCTACGCCGAGGCTCAGCGACCGGCAAAGATCTATCGATGCGCAATCGACGGCGCTGACTGCATCGTCATCAGGAACACCTCTCTGGGCAGACCCTCGGAAATGGCGATCGACTTCGCGGAGAACAAGCTCTACTGGGGAGACACGCTGCTCAAGACCATCAGCTACATGGACTTCGATGGAAAGAATGTGAGATTATTACACATTTTTATAGAAATTTGATAGTTTTCAAAGTTGTGGGTGGAAACTCTCAATGATTTAGTTCTCATAACTATGCGGTGTTACGTTTGACCAACTAACTCAAAGATTACTTTTAAAACGTTTCTAAAATTTTCAACTAGTGTCGTGTGTCGCCGTATGTATGCGCAACCATAATAACAAATCAAATTATTTCAGATGCAAGTCCTGAACGTGGACAGCCCGATCCCCGTCGCACTATCGATCATGGACGATCACATCTATTATGTCCACCAACGACCCTATTCCATCAGGAAAGTCGGAAAGCATCACGGCGGGAAGGGCAAGATCATTCGAGAGTTTGGCGGGGAAGAACGAAGCATTTTCTCACTGAAAGCTTGCTCGAAGGCGAACCAACCAATTCCTGACGACTCCAGAGAGCATCCATGCAGGTAAAACCAATTGAGATTTCAAATAAGCTTAAAAAATTGATGTTTAAACGATCATTTTTCTATAGATATTGTGCTAGTTGGCTTCTAAAAATGATAAATTAAATTTCAGAAACTCCGACTGCTCTCAACTCTGCTTCGCTATGGAATCAGCTGGAACGCTGAAGAAAAAGTGCGCCTGCAGACAAGGGTTCAAGATCAATCCAGGTTAAATATTTTCAAAGAAGAATCACCAATTTCTTTCGTTTTTAGATAACGACCATACTTGCGAAAGAGACACCAGCGAACCCACGGAAGCATTGTGTCCATCAAACTCCACACAATTCCAGTGTGCGAATGGAAGATGCATTCCGAAGGAGTGGAAGTGTGATGGTGAGTACATTCGTTAACAATAGGGACGTGTATGTTCTTTTAGTTGTTTTAAATACCATTTTTCTTATTTTATCAAGCAATCGAAAAATCCTGCAATAATTCGCTTTTCATTAAAACATGCAAGATGAATTAAAAATAAAATAAATACTCTGCTTGAAATATTCTGAAACATAAATGCACGAATTTATCACTCTAGGTGAGAACGACTGTCTGGATAACTCTGATGAGCTGAATGAGAAGGGTGAGGCTTGCTACCACGAGCAGCCCTGTCCAGAGAACACTATCCGGTGTACGAGCACGAAGCGATGCATTCCTTCAGCGTATGCTTGCGACGGTATTTCAATCATATTCTAGCTATCAAATACAAACTGTGTGTTTTAGGTGATAATGACTGTGGACAGTACGAAGACGAAGATCCAAAATACTGCAAACCCGGCCAGAAGCCTCAGTGCTCTGCGAAAAAGTTCCAATGCGCTAACCATCGATGCATTCCAGAGTCATGGAAATGCGATTCGGACAATGACTGTTCAGATGGCTCAGGTAAATCTTGTCATTGAAACTGAACCAGCAAATTGAATGACTTCAGACGAAGCTCCTGAACTCTGCGCAAATATGACCTGTGCAGCAAACCAATTCCAGTGTTCGAGTGGACGATGCATTCCTATCTATTGGGTCTGCGATGGTACTTCAATTCGTCATCCAAAACATCATATCCTACTTTTTTAGGTGACCAAGACTGCTATGGGGGAGACGACGAGGACAAGAATCGATGCCCACCGATCCAGTGCTCCAGCTTGCAGTTCCGATGTGCCAACGGAAGACAATGCATTCCGCTGAGAAACAGATGCGATTCACAGGTTAGTGAGAGAGTTTTTTGATGCGTGAATTGCACTATAGTCTTTATCATGAGAACTGTATTATGACTAGGTTTCTGTTGAAACAAAGTTCGTGCTCTTTAGGTTGAATGCGAAGACGGTTCGGACGAAGATGACTGCGTTGCTCCAGAATCGAAGTGCACTCCAGAACAATTCCACTGTGCAACGACCAACGTCTGTATACCAGCCAGCTGGAAATGCGATAAACAGGTAGTTATTTACACATCGCGATCCTTGGGAACCTTTGCATATTGCGGACTTTTACAGGAAATGCTATAGCGTAAAGGGTAAGGATGGAGCTCGGTGGGGTAAGTTTAATTACAACTTATCCTTCATATCTCGATGATCATTGTTATGTTAATTTCGCTAAGCTTTGGATGATACGAAAATTTTGGCTGCGTAGACTTTTCTCTCACAAGTATAAAAGTTATTTCCGAAATGGGGCAGAGAAAGAAAAGCAGTAAATAGTGCGTGGAAAAGAAAACAGTGAGCCAGAAAGTATTTGGGAGGAAAGTTTACGCAGTCAAAAATTTGAATCTAGAATTATATCTATAAAGACAAAATTGATGTTGAAATGATCATTAGGATATGAAGGATAATTTGGAATTAAATTTGCCCCACCGAACCCCATTCTCACCCCAACCCTTGACGCTTCTTGTGAAAGTTTGCAATATATAAGTTGTATAACACAGGTCGATTGCGATGACGGATCCGATGAACCTCCATCCTGCTCAACTCACGAATGTGGCGCCAACGAGTTCAAGTGCAAAAACAATCGATGCATCCCCAAGCAATGGCTTTGCGACCAAACGAATGACTGCGGAGACGATTCTGACGAATCCGAAGAAGTCGGCTGCAAGACACCAACGCAGTTCGCAAGAAAATGCTCATTCGAGCACGTTCCTTGCGAGGATGCGCCTGATCAGTGCATTCCTATACATCAACTCTGCGATGGAAAGCCACATTGTCCAGGGGGTACCGACGAAGGAGGCCGATGCGCCAGAGATCTTTGTGCTGCTGACCGAGCTGGGTGTGCCTACAAATGCCACCAGTCTCCCAATGGTCCTCTTTGCTCTTGCCCATACGGAGAGACACCAGTCAACAACACGCGCTGTGTTCCATTGAACGAGTGTCTTGATCCCAGCACCTGCAGTCAGATCTGTATTGATGAGAAGCACGGGTTCACTTGCAAGTGTTTTGATGGCTACACTTTGGATGCTGCTGACAAAAGAACTTGCAAAGCCACTGAGGGCGAAATGAGGATCTACGTCTCGAACCGAAACCGAATCTACTGGTCCGACAACCATCTCGAGAACTGGAAGACCTTCTCGGCTGCAGTCGAAAACGCCATCGCCATCGCCTGGGACAGTGTGACTGATCGAATCTACTGGTCTGACATCAGAGAAAAGAAGATCTTCTCGGCGACAAGAAATGGCACCGATGTGAAGATCTTCATCGGAGAAGGGTTGGACATCACTGAAGGTATTGCGCTGGATTGGGTCGGAAGAAACCTCTACTGGGTCGACTCGTCACTCAATACTATCGAAGTCGCCAACCTCGAGAATCCGGCGGCCAGAGCTCTTCTAGTTCATGAAAATGTCAGTCAACCTCGAGGAATTGCAGTCGATCCGAGAAAGGGACTCATGTTCTGGACTGACTGGGGACAAGTAAAATTCGTTTTCTTTTTTTGGGAACCAAAACTTTATATTTTAGAACCCAAAAATCGAGCGAGCAAACATGGACGGATCTGACAGAACCGTGATCGTTAACACGAAGATCTACTGGCCCAACACTATCGCCTTGGATTTTACGACTGATCGAGTCTACTTTGCCGACTCAAAGTTAGATTACATCGACTTCGTGAACTATGACGGCACTGGTAGAACTCAGGTTGAAATATACCTATTGAACACTTGACAAATTTAATTTTCAGGTCCTGTGCAGTCCCAAGCTCGTTCAGCATCCTCATGCATTGGCCATCTTCGAGGACTTCGTCTATTACTCCGATCGTCGTCTGCAACGCCTCCAAATCTATCCTAAATTCCCGAATGGCACTACTAGAACTTATCCAAGTCACACGTTTAGCAAGGCTCTTGGAGTTGTCGCCATCCACCCAGTTCTTCAGCCAAAGGTAAATTAATAGCTTTTTGGCTTCGCAAACTTCCCTCCCACAGGTGTAACTTTCTTTCCAAAGCGATGAAAAAGAAATAACAGCAAATGAAAGGAGAGTTTGCATTTTTGAGAGGGATGTTTACGCTTGCGGAAGAAAAGTCACGCATCCTAAATTTTTAAAGAAAGAAAAATGTTTTAAATCAGGTCGACAACGATCCTTGCGCTTCAAAGCCATGTTCCGATCTCTGCCTCCTGAACGCTCATGGAAGCTTCACCTGCAAGTGTCCTATGGGAAAAAGGCTCGATGGAACAGGTAAATTTCAGCGTTGGAAAAGTATTCCCAATCGCATTATTTTAGGCAAGTCTTGTGTCGTGGACTCGAAACCATTCCTGCTTCTCATTCAAAAGACCAACGCCTTTGGAGTCGAGACGACGACTCAGAATGGAGTCGTGCCGAATCTTGCCGGAATGGTTCCACTTGCTGGACTGGCCAGCGCCTTCGATGCTGGATATGATGCTGAAAGCGGCACTTTGTTCATTCTGGAGCACACCAATATTGCAAGAAGTCTGGCGCAGATTTCAACTGATGCAGCGGTCTACAAGACCACCATCAACGCTGGCAACCGAACTTTGCTCTACAGTTCCCACGTCCCTGATGATCCATATTGCTTGGCTTTCGACTGGAATGGCCGTAACGTTATTGTCGGAAACAAGATCTCGCAAACCATCGAAGTCATCCGTACAGTTGGCGACACATACAGGGCCGTGATTCTGACAAACGACCAAAGTCCAACTGCAGTCGTTAATCCAGTTGCAATAGCTGCAGACAGCGATAGAGGATTGATCTTCTGGCTCGACAGAGGAGGTGGAGCAAGTGACGTCAAGGTGGCACGAGCATCGATGGATGGAACGCAACCCCTTGTCGTCGTCAGCAACGATCTGACTCAGCTCGATCACCTCGCTCTCGATATTGTCAATCAGCGGATTTACTTCACTGAGTCAAAATCGGGTCGAATCACTTCAGTCACTTACGATGGTCAGGATCGTCACTATCTTCTGAATGATCCAGGCAAGCAGCCAAACGGACTCGCATTCTACAGCGACAAGCTCTACTACTCGGACTCGGCTTTTGATTCGATCGAATACGCTCAGATAACTGGATCCGGAGAGGCGCCACAGTTCAGCCACTTCAAAAAGGACGTCGAAAATCTCGTCAACATTAAGATGCTGCAGCCACGAGCATCCTCGCTCAGTCATCCATGCCGAATCAACAACGCCAACTGCAAGCACATCTGCATCCCACAAATGTTCAGCCAATACAAGTGCATCTGTGCCACGGGATACACCCCAACTCCTGGAAACACTAATGAATGCAAGCTGTTTGATGAGTCATTCGTCCTTGTCGCTACGAAGAACAAGATCACTGGATTCCCAGTCGATCAGACACAAGCGAAAGGCGTTGCCATGGAGTCGATTGGCGGACTTTCGATCACTGCCGTTGATTACGACTACGACAGCAAGACGATCTTCGTCGCTGATGGGGCTGGAATCAACCGAGGCATTACAGCCTACACACTCGGACAAGGCGCTCCGAGAACAATCGTCAAGGATACTTTCGGATCAATGGTCGTCAAATCAATCTCTGTCGACTGGGTCAATTACAACCTCTACTTCATCAATCAAGACGCTGAACGAACCAATATTGAAGTTTGCAAATTCGATGGGCAATACAGGAAAATCCTCGTGTCGACGAAGACCGAAACCCCGACGTCCATTGCTGTTGATCCAGTTGGTCGATATCTCTACTGGGCTGACAACGGACAGAAGCCGTCGATTCAGAAGGCTCTTCTTGACGGAAGCCGTCGTGAGCTTCTTATTAGCGAAGATCTCGGCGAGCCAACCGACCTGATTGTGGACACTGCGAGTCGAATGCTCTATTGGACTGACGCTAAGAAGGACGGAATATTCCGAGTGAAGACGACTGGGGGCAAGCCAGAACTCGTGAGAAGTGACATCGCGTCTGCAGCTGGAGTGACGCTGCTCGGACAGGACATGTTCTGGTCTGACAACCGACTCAGCAAAGTATTCAAGGCAAGCAGCAAACCGAACGCAACGCCAGTTCCCCTTACGCCAACCGTCGTCGCTACTTCCCTTCCCGATGTCGGAGATATTCGAATTTTCTCTTCGCTCAACCAGCCAAAGACGACGTCGCCTTGCCAAATCACGGACAATCTGCGAAAGAGTCCTTGCAGCCAACTTTGCTTCTCATCTCCAGGAACTCAGAGCGCCACCTGTGCTTGTGCTCGCGGAACTCTGAAGGGACGAGTTTGCGAGGAACCTGACACCTATCTGATGTTCTCTGATGGCGATAAGATCATCGACGCACCAATCGAGCCTGACATCAAAGCCAACAAGCCCCTCATGGATGCGCTTCCAGCTATTGACAACCTGCAGACTTTCGATGTCGACGTCAATCTGCGAAAGATCTACTACGTCGCCGAATCTCCAGCTGGAGTCAACATTTCTTGGATCGCGATGAACAACGCCGATAGTCCTCGGCTCATTTTCGGGCCCTCGAAGCAGAAACATGCTACTGATATCCGTCACATCTCCGACATGAAGTTCGACTGGCACAACCAGAAGCTGTACTTCACGACTGGAAGAAGCGGGAAGTTGATGGTGCTGGATACTCTTGGAGAGCATATGGGAACGATTGCCCGCGGTGACTGGACTTATGCCCTGGGACTCGATCCATGCGCCGGGTTGGTCTTCTGGTCGGATTCTGGATACAAAGCTAGCGGAGGACTCTACGAACCTCGAATTGAACGAGCCAATACAGCTGGAGGAAATCGAAAAGTGCTCATTTCGCAGTCAGTATCTCTGCCAGCAGCAATCACTGTCGATTGGCGTGAGAAGAGAATCTACTGGGCCGATGTGAATCGACTCAACATCGAAAGCTGCGATTATGAAGGAGGCAATAGAAGGGTTCTGGGAGCCGGATACCGAGCCAAATCGCTTGATCTCTGGGATAGCTGGATCTACATGAGCGACCCGCTCAGCAACGGAGTGTTCCGAATTGACAAAAACTCGGGTGGATCGGTTGAAGTTGTGGTTGCTGATCGACGCGTTCCAGGAACTCTGAGAGTATTCGCTTCTGAAGACGACATCCGCACGAGGAACCAAGCTTGCAGCTCGATTACCAGTCAAGCATGCAAGACAGACAATGGAGGATGCGAGCAAATCTGTACGGTCGTGTCTGATGAAATTGGAGATGCTGCGCAGAAAGTTCAGTGTGCCTGTAATGAGACCTACGAACTCGTCACTGAGCCAGGCAAAGACCTCGCTTCAAAGTGCGTCCTACGAGATAATGCCGGAAAGGCCTGCATGCCGCCCTACAACTTCCAGTGCGGAGATGGCACCTGCATTTCACTTGATGCCACCTGCGATTCAAAATCGGACTGCCCAAGTGATAACTCCGATGAAGACCCGATCTACTGCAACAGCCGAGTCTGTCCAGCTGACTACTTCCTCTGCGTGAACCGACGCTGTGTCTCGGCGCTCAAACGCTGCAACAACATTGATGATTGTGGAGACGGCTCTGATGAACTCGACTGTGCTTCGACAGCCCAATGTGCTCCAGGAATGTTCGCCTGTGGAAATGGACATTGCATCAACCAGACCCGAGTTTGCGATGGACGAAATGACTGTCACGATGAAGCCGTATCTGACGAGAACTCGACAACCTGTCCTGGATTGCCAATCGACTGCAGGGGGGTGAAGATCAAGTGTCCGAATACGAACATCTGCATTCAACCGGCCGATTTGTGCGATGGGTACGATGATTGTGGAACCAAAGACGACGAGAACAAGCTCTTCTGTATGAACCAGAAATGCGCTCAAAATTACGTGCGATGCCCGTCAGGAAGATGCATTCCAGAAACCTGGCAGTGTGACGGTATGTATGTGGATAATTTAACTAGTGGCATTATTTCTTGAGTGCGTAGCATTATTCACTAAAGTCTTTGGTGGATAACGCTCGTCCCCCTTATTTTTGAATACGTGGATTTCGATTTAAAAAAAAAGAAAAAAGGATCAATCTTTTAAAATTTTTAATTTAACTTCAAATATTTTATAAATTATCACAAAACCAAAGACCGAATCAATTCTTTTGCTACTTTAGGCGACGCTGATTGTCCAGATGCCTGGGATGAGACGCATACGAATTGTACTGATTCGAGTGGAAAGCGAATATGCGTCGGAGAATACCTGTTCCAGTGCGACAACGGAAAGTGCATCAGTCGAGCATTTATTTGTGACGGAGAATCAGACTGTGAGGACGGAAGTGACGAGAATACAGCACGACATCATTGCGGCAATCGAACATGCAGCGATCAGGAATTCCACTGCGCCTCTAATGCTCGCCTGGCTCAACCTAAATATGAGTGCATTCCGAAGTCGTGGCTCTGCGATAGCGAAGTCTCTTGCGCTGGAGGCGAAGACGAATCTGTCGAATTGTGCAAGCGAGAAAAGAAGAGCTGCAACAAAAACGAATTCGCCTGTGCCAATTCTCACTGTATCAACGCCAGCTGGGAATGCGATGGAGACCAGGACTGTCTTGTAAGTTTCAAGTTTTTATTCAAAAATTTTTATAATAAATTAGAAAAATATGTCCAAGTGAACTAGAATAAAAAGTAATAAAGCCAAAATTAGATCTTAACTCAAGGCCCTCCTCTATCTAATCTAATTTATACTATTAAACATTTCATTTCTCCGAAAAAAAAAACTAAAAAAAAGAAATGAGATATTCAATTAAAAACCGAATACCAAACGGATCATAGCTAGAGACCGCAAGTCCCATCCACCCTGTGAAGTCAAAATCAAGGAAAGCAATTTCGCCAAGATTTTCAGAAATTTCTACAAATTTTGCGAGGCGATTTTTTTATTATTTTTCTTTTCCCACTGTAAGATATAAGGATAAGAAACATTTTTACTTTCGAAAGATTCCCTCGAAACACGACTTGAGCCGATGAAAGCGTACAATGAAAATTTCAAACTGTCGTGACCTTTCATCGTCGAAATGGAAAGAAACTATCACGTTTCCAAGACGTTACGAGAAAAACAAATCCAGGAAACGTCCTTGTCAAACCGTTCTCTCTTTGAAATAGTCCTTCTTCAACGTACTTATGTAAAAGCGAGGCACGCTTTTCACTTGACGAAATTTGCAAAGAAAAATGGGGCTTTCGGGTCGTCATCTTCAGATACCAATATTTCAGGTTACACTAATTCCTCTCATGCCATTTTCTGCTACAGAATCCCAGATTTCGATATTTTCATAAGAATAAAAAATCTAATTCTGTCTGCACAGTGGCAAGTTCACTTGCGTTCCCTAGTTATAGTCATAGCTTTCTTAGTTCTAATTCCACTTATTTTATCATAATTTTAGGACGGATCTGACGAGCACGCGAACTGCACCTATTCCTCTTGCCAACCTGAGTTTTGGCAATGCAAGGACCACAAATGTATTCCGCTCTCCTGGAAATGTGATGGACAGAGGGACTGCAGCGGTGGCGAAGATGAAGATCAATGCGAAGGTGCGAAGGGACCGGGAACTGGCAACTGCACTGCTAATCAGTACGCTTGCACTTCTGGAGAATGCATCGACATGAAGAAAGTTTGCGACAACAAATTCGACTGCACCGATCACAGTGACGAGAGCGCTCAATGCAACATCGACGAGTGCACCCTAGCGGAGAAGCCACTCTGTGAGCAGAAATGTGTCGACAAGCCAATTGGATACCAATGCGAGTGCTTCGAAGGATTCGCTTTGGACAAAGATGATCAGAAGAGCTGTCACAATGTCGACGAATGCTACGAGGGAACATCGACTTGCAGTCAACAATGCGAGGACAAGATTGGATCATACAAGTGTAGCTGCGTCAAGGGTTATCAGCTCGAAAAGGACGATCATGGGTGCAAACGAACGGATCCTGAACCCGAACCTTATATGCTTCTCGCTAACAAGCACTACATTCGAAAGCTTTCGCTGGACGGCTCTATCTACGACATGGCAGCAGAAGGGTTCGACAATGTGGTTTCGATGGACTTTGACTGGAAAGAGAAGATGCTTTACATCGTGGATCAGGGACGACTTCGTCTTCTGCGAATTGGACTCGACGAGATTGGCAGTGGACTCAACTCTTACGAAACCATTGTCCGTCATCATGTCTTTGGAACAGAAGGATTTGCAATCGACTGGATTGGAAGAAAGATGTACATGCTGAATCGACAGGAACGAGCAATTCGCGTGTGTGAACTCGATGGCACTTCGTGCAAAACTCTGATCCGTGACAGAATCCAACAACCGAAGGCAATTGCGATTCATCCCGG
The DNA here is from genome assembly GCA_964036155.1 of Diploscapter coronatus. Lineage (NCBI taxonomy): Eukaryota > Metazoa > Nematoda > Chromadorea > Rhabditida > Rhabditidae > Diploscapter > Diploscapter coronatus. The sequence goes on along the minus strand of OZ038422.1, from coordinate 47,247,264 downwards.
CAAAGGCTATCTGTACTTCACCGAGTGGAGTCTCCAACCTTACATCGGAAGAATGGCGCTCGATGCTTCACCCGAGCTGGCTGACCCAATCGTCAAGCTGGCAGAGAAGGATCTTGGCTGGCCAAATGCAATCACCATCGATTTCTTCTCGGATAGAATCTTCTGGGGCGACGCACATCTCAACGAAATCGGCTTCATGGACTTCGACGGAGGAGGCAGACGACACATTCCTGCTCAGAGGACAAGTCACGTCAGCAGTATGGTGATATTTGACGATTGGCTCTACTGGTCAGATTGGAATCTGAAGGAAGTCATCAGATGCAACAAGTGGACCGGAAAGAACGAAACCGTGCTCAAGAAGATAATCCAACTGCCGAACGAACTTCGAGTGATTCACCCAATGCGCCAGCCCGATTTCCCCAATCCATGCGGCGACAACAATGGAGGATGCTCGCACCTTTGCCTAATCGGAGCTGGAGGAAATGGGTTCACTTGCGCCTGTCCTGATCAATTCGTTCTCCTACCCGATTCAAAGACCTGCGAACCAAACTGCACGGCTCGACAATTTGCTTGTGGCGGGGACGACGCCAAGTGCATTCCGAAGCTGTGGTACTGTGATGGTGAGAAATTTTATGAGCGATAAAAATTTTTCTGAGTTGTTATTTCAATATTAGATCATATCCAAGGAGTAGTTTGAGACAATCCAATAAACTTCATCATTATAGGTGAGAAGGACTGCAGAAATGGAGAAGACGAACCCGGACCAGACATTTGCGGAATCAGAGTGTGCCCAGTCGGAGAATTCCAGTGCGGAAACCACAACTGCACCAGACCATTCCAAATTTGCGACGGTACCGATGACTGCGGCGACGGATCCGATGAGCAGAACTGTAATCAGGCGTGCGATCCTGGACAATTCAAGTGCAAAGAAACCGGAAAATGCATTCCGACTCGGTTCGTTTGTGATGGAGACGATGATTGCGGAGGGCGATCGGACGAGGCTGACGAGATTTGCCTGAGTCCGAACCGAACCTGTACGGCCGAAGAATTCAAGTGTACCAACAACCGATGCATCTCAAAGGCATGGACCTGCGACAATGAGGACGACTGCGGAGATTCGTCCGATGAGACACCTGAGTGCGCTCAAGTCGAGTGCAGGAAAGGATGGATTCGATGCGCCAACTCGTACCGATGTGTCCCCGGTTGGGCCGCCTGTAATGGAAATGACGATTGCCGCGACAACTCGGATGAGAACCGAGAAAAATGCCCATCCTGTGATGATGTCGGCGAGTTCCGATGCGGCTCGTCAGGCAAATGCATTCCGAAACGTTGGATGTGCGATACGGAGGCGGATTGTCCTGGAGGCGAAGACGAACTTGATGAGAGCTGCGGAGGAACAACCAGACCATGCTCCGAATCCGAGTTCCGCTGTAATTCGGGAAAATGCATCCCTGGCAAGCGAGTTTGCGACGGTATTGCGAATTGTGAAGACGGACTGGACGAGTCGCAATGCACACACAGGAATTGCTCGGCAGGATATAGACAGTGCAACGATGGACAATGTATCTTGGAGCATAAGTGGTGTGATCGAAAGAAGGATTGCCAGCATGCCGAAGATGAGACCAGCTGTGAAGGTACGACTCGTCGTCCATGCTCTCCGTTCGAGTTCCAGTGCAGCAATGGAGTGTGCGTCAATATGAAGTTCAAGTGCGACGGAGACGGTAAGACTTATTAGTTTTTCCGAAGGATAGAGTTTTCTGTTTTCAGACGACTGTGGCGACCTGTCTGATGAGACTACTCCTGATTGCCGAACTGCAGCTTGCGATCCTCCACTTCGGTTCCGATGTGCTCACTCTCGACTCTGTCTCAACATCCTCCAGCTCTGCAACGGGTACAACGATTGTGGACCAAACGACTATTCCGACGAACATCTCTCTATGTGCTCTTCGTTCTCCGAATACGGTGACTGCACAGTCGAGCAGTTCAAGTGTGCCAATGGAAAATGCATCAACGCCACGATGGCTTGTGATAGGGTTGATCAATGCGGAGATGCGTCTGACGAAATTGGATGCGTCAAGGCTGGTGGAAGCACCTGTGAAACTCACGGCAACAACGGTGGATGTAAACAGCTCTGCACCGATTTGGCGGGAGGAGGATATATCTGCGCCTGCAGAGAAGGATTCGAGCCAGATCCAAACAACCCGAAGGACTGTGTCGATATCGACGAGTGCAAGGGCAATAACACCTGCACCCAGATGTGTCTCAACACCAAGGGATCCTACCTTTGCCGATGCCACGACGACTACGAGAACAACGTCGTTGTCGGAGCGATGACTGGAAAGGACTGTCGAGCCAAGGGCGATCCAGCTGATGTCGTCGTTGCTGCAGGAGATACTCTAGTCCAGCTATCTCTCCATGGAGGCGGAGTGAACCGACATGCCGCAGCTCAAGCGCCTGACGACGACAATGACATCATTTCCCTCGCATTCGACGGTAGACGCGATATGATGTACTGGGTCGATGAGGACGACAAGAACGTGTTCCGAGCAGCTACCGTCAAAGGAAATCAGAGTCACGAGGCGCAGAAGCTCGACATCGACTGGGCTGGAATGGGGTTGAAACCAACTGCAGTGGCAACTGACTACTCAACTGGAAATCTGTTCATCACAGCAGTCAACGACCACATCAACGATATCACCAGGAAGAAGCGGATGAGCGAACCAATGCGAGCCGCTGACTTTGGAAGCGTCTTGGTCTCTTTGCCCGATGGACGATACGTCAAGAAGATCATCTCCGGTCATTTGGAAGCGCCAACTGCCATCGTTACTCTCCCAACCATGGGCAAGATCTGCTACTCCGACGCTGGACTTCATGCCAAGATCGAATGTGCCCAAATGGACGGAAGTCATCGAGAAATCCTAGTCAAGGATCTGGTCTTCAGCCCGTCGAGTTTGGCAGTCGATGAAGGCAAAGGAAACCGAATTTACTGGGCAGATCCGAAGTACCGAACTGTCGAAGTGGTCAACCCCGATGGAACTGGACGAATCACCGTCGTGCGGGATAACAACGTTCCCGTTGCCATCGACGTCTTCGAGAACCACCTCTACTGGCTCAGCAGAAAGACGAAGACCCTGTTTGTGCAGGACAAGTTCGGAAGAGGAAGAATTCAAGTGCTGGCTTCTAATTTGGAAGATGTTCACACCGTCAAAGTCAGTCAACGATTTGCCCGAGATTCGACTCGCTTCAAGGGCGGTTGTGCTTCGACCGTCTGCTCTCATCTGTGCGTCCAGCTACCAGACGAAGGATTCGCCTGCTTGTGCCCTGACAACTCCATCCCACATCCAGACGGTTCATGCAGCACGCCTCGAAGTGAACCACTCACGATGCCTCGTCAGTGTTCTTGCACAAATGGTGGAACCTGTAAGTTGGATGGAACATGCATCTGTACGAGCGACTTCGAAGGCGAAAATTGTGATCGCGATAGTTCCGTCAGCAGAAAGGTAAGAAAGCTTCGATGAACCACGACAATTTTCGAGATTCAGTTGATCTCAACGCTGTCCTCGAACATGCTGCTGGCGATTCTGCTATTTCTCGTAATTGTCGCCGCGTCGGGCGTCATTTTCTTCGTTGGAATGCATCTTATTAGGTTAGTGTTTTTGAAATTCTCTAATCTATCGATGACTTTCAGGAAACGTCGTCTGTTAGCCAAGAAGGAAGGCGACGACGGTACGGTCTCTTTCCACGGCAATGTTATCTCGTTCAGTAATCCTGCGCTGGAGAGTAAATCGGTAAGCATATGGCTTTTTAGTGAAAAGCGTCAATGAAAAATTATTCAAGGAACCGAATCCAGTCGAATACAGTATGCAAACAATAAGTACGGGTCCAAACGGAACGACGTTCTCGAATCCGGTCTACGAGCTGGAGGACGCAGGACATCAGGTACTATTATTTATTTACAAAAAATGGCATGTTTTAATAAATAAATGATTTTTCAGATGTCGGATACAGACAAGCCAGGAACCTCGACTGAGAGGCGACATAGTGAAACGCATAAGTCGACAGGTGAATCTATAGGTACAAATAAACGGGAAAAAAGGAAAATGCATAACTTCCTAGAGAATTATTGTCTATTGAAGTTATGTCATTTCCGAATTTGATTAATAGTCTTAGAAAACAAAATCATTCGATTTTAGAACTATCAGGACCACCCAAACCGTCTTCGTCAAAACCAGAAGTAGCTCCCAAACCGAAGAAAGGCGACAAGACACTACTAGTAGATAATCCGTTGTATGAGCCTCCAGGTTAGATTTTTTTTTTTTTTCAAATTTTCGAAAAAAGAGGATTTTTTCAGATACAGAAATCTCCGACGTCTGATCATCCCAAAAATGTTTGCCATTTTCTCTGACATACCATAATTTTAATCAAAAAGTATACTTTTTGAAAATATCTAAAAAAAAATCTCCAGAGTTTTGAAAAGAATGCAAATTTTAGATATTTTTCAAAAAAGAGCCAAGATAATAATCTCGATTCTAGGTCGCAAGATTAGTAGCTTCCTTTGTATAAAATGGAAAAGCCCTTATTTATTTTTCGTGAACAATAGATTTCTAAAAGTTGGTGATACTGAATGTGATATCATTGATTGAAATTGTTATTGTTGAAACATTTTTTGAAATCAAGGAAATTGTTGATTCAGATTTAGTTTAGCAGAAAATCTTGATTTTTAAAAAAACTTATTTTTGCATACCTATAGCCTGAATCAACTAATAACTTTCTCTTATTTTCTAGCTCATACAACCGTGCCTTGGCTTTGCATAATTCTAATTTGTCGAGAAAGATTATTATACTTTTTAAAGATTTGCATTTTAACCAACGTCCTTCTCGCAAATTACGCCATTAAATCCCGAGAATGTTGTGAAAGTATACCTTGACAAAGAGAGTCAATTTGCTCATATTTTCTCAAAAATATTTTATTTTATTTTTGTTATTTCTTCGACAAATCGTTTTGTATATTTGCTTCCAGTTCGCGGTAAATCGACACGTGTAAAATCGACAAATAAAGATTTCTATTTTATTTAAAATAAGATTTTGGGGAGAAAGTGCTGGCAGTCAAAATTTTATCATGGTTCAGAGTTCCGGAGTTGATTATATATTCCTTTAGCCATCTATAATTTAATTTGATATTTTTAGAGATTTTTAGCTTCCATTTTACCTCCTTATCTCTGAGATATCCGTGAAGTTTCCATATTAATCTGGCACACCATATCATCAATGACATCATTACGACATAACAAATAATTGCAATCCAACTTGTCAAACGATTGTAAAAAGTATAACTAAGTACATTCAATAGCTAAAAACAGATATTTTAATCTAGCTAATCCCAATTCATAACTTACTAAAAAAATCATGTAAAATACGAAGAGAGCCGAATAAAATAGAAAAAATGCAAGGTATCTTCGCTTTTCTTTTCTAGCACCGTAAATAGTTAGTGCCATCTAAAAAATGCAATTTTGATTTTGATAATTTTTAAACCTATTCTTACAATCGTTAGATGAATGATAATTTGAATGCCAGGCAATATTAGAGGCACTCTATAAGTTATAACTCTGAATAGAGATTCCTAAATTTGTATTTGAATTTTCAATTATATAAATCATACTCACTTCTGGATAAAAGCTGATAATGTTTACAGAGAATATTAGAAAAATGAATACTAAGACTATTATAAGTTGAGGAATTAAGAAACATTTTAGACTATCCGTAACATGAACCGATTTGCATAAAACCTTGTATCTTTTCGAGTTCTAAAAATAATATTAGGTTGTGGCATAAGTAATGAGAAAATTTTGGCATTTACATTTTATCATATTTTGCACAAATGAGACAACGAACGGATTAGAAGTAATTGCCATTAGCATTGGCTGTTTTCTTCCAACGACCTGGCAGAACATGGATACCAGCGCTGTAGAACTCCGCAGTCTGTGAGCCGAAGAATCCCTTCAGTGCAGATTCGACATCCTTACGATCCTTGAAGTTCTGTCCTCTAAGGAAGTGACTGAGGTGCCTGAAGAGGTGGTAATCAGAGGGGGCCAGGTCGGGACTATAAGAGGGATGGGGTAGTACGTGCCATCCATAATCCTTCCAGTTCAGCCTTCACAATTCTTGCAACATGTGGCTTAGCATTATCATGCTGGAAGTAGATTTCGGCCTGTGCTCCTCGAGTGTTTTCCAAATGTAACTTTAACTTTCGTAGTTGTACAGTGTAGACCTGTGCCGTTACTGTTTCACCCTCCTTCAATGTCTCCCAGTATTCAATACCGTTCACACTCCACCATATACAGAGTAGGATCTTTTTGGGGTGTAGAGAGGGTTTAGGGACGTCCTCTGGTTGTTCATCCTCATCGACTCACATTGCCCTTCTCTCACTGTTATCGTAGAGGACCCACTTTTCGTCCCCAGTGATAACACGATCCGGCCAGTTCGTTGTGCGATGATACGTTAGAAGATTCAAAGCAGCATCAACCCTCCTATCCTTGTCGAAATTCGAAAGAGCATGGGGTACCCATCTTCCAAACTTAGCCTTCTTCCCAATGGTCTTCAGTCCTCGGGCTGCAGTGGACCAGTCAACATCAAGGAATGTCTCCATCTCCCGCGTAGTAAGATAGAGGTCATCCTCCACGATCTCCCGCAATTTGTCCAAATCCAGCTCTCGTGGACGACCTGACTTGGGTTCATCTTCAAACGAGTAGTCTTCTTCCTTGTAACGAGCGACATAACGATAGATGGTGGTTTGGGAGGGGGCATTGGTGTCATACGTAGCAGTAAGTTTCTCATGGATATTCTCCACTTTGAGGCCACTTAGGAATAAAAAAAGAACTACATTCCGTAAATGGAAATTGTTGGGAATAAAAGCATTCGGCATGTCTCACTAGTAGACTGAGTCGATATGATGGTGGATTGTTCACGCATAGGGACCCTTCCACTATTTATCCCCCCAATGCACTTTGTCCCCAGATAACACATGAAAGAGAGAGGAACGGACAAACAACATGCAAAAATTCTCATTACTTATGCCACAACCTAATACTTGAATATTTTACCCTAAAATTCATTTAATACCTGATCCCATATTTGATCGATCCCATTAGCTCTAGTTAGTGGTAAATGACCGTTAGGGAAATTAGACTTATTAGGTATTGGCATGGTCATAGTTTTAGAATAGGATTAGTTTTAGAACGAATTTTGTTACCTTTTTCGAAAACCAGTTAATAAAGAAAGCAGCGCAGTAAAATCAATCGATTAATATCGAAGTGCACTATCAATCATATCACAGTAAAATCAAATTATCAAAAATGATTCATGACAACTCTTCGAAGAAGTGACATTTCTCCGCTAGCGGCAGTTTGTAGGAAAACAGTAAAGTGTTTCAGAAGCTAAAAGTCCTGGTCTACTTCTCAATGTAAATAACTCACGGAACCTGGGGCTTTTAAAAATTAAAAATTTTAAAAAGGCGAAAAATCGATATGCTACTTTCCATATGTTTCACTATGTTCATCGTAACTTTCTTACTCAGTGTCATTTCGATGATATCATTTCAGGATCGTTCTCAGTTGGTCTCTGCAAGCATTTTGATACCGAATTTGAATTTTTTCCATGCAGAATAACGAAAATAGAATTTTTCGAAACGACTGGATGAGGACCTTCCGGAACATGCGGAACAGGTGGTTGGATCGAGTTTTAATCGTCAGATTTGTCATCAGCATAGTCGAAAACTTCCAGGGACGAAAAATCAGCTCAAAATTTGAGGGTCGACTTCTTGGGTAGTACCCCCTCTATAAAAAAAAAACTCGATTTTTACGAAGAACGTGCCATACATTATGTAAAAATTAGCTCGATTTGCGGATCCCTGTTTATAACCGTTTTGCTAAGACTGGTTTTTACTAACATTCACTTTTAAAACTAGCTTGTTTTTCGATGGAGTTTATCCACTCAAATTAATACTTTGTAACTAGTAGTACTGTTTCAATTACAATTAGTCCGGATTTTTAGATATCCACAAGGTAGTTTTAATAGGATAATTGGTATACGTAGGCTGTATTCTGATACCAGTAATGCATGAATTGTAATCTTACAAGATAAGATGCTACACTTTGATATCAGCTATCTTCGAACAGAATGAATAAGCAATGTTTTTATTGAACACTCGACGAATTTTCGGAATGCATTTGAATAAACAAAATAAAATGAATAAACCAGTTCAACTAAGAAAAAACTAAGCAGTCGTGAGCTGTATCAACTTTGTCTATACATATAGAACTTCTTTTCACATTTTACCATAATTTCAGATCAATCTTTTGGCTCATGATGAGAAAATACTATTCGCGTGCAGTTGCTCTGGACGATGAGGTGTAACTCCAATAGCTTTGACTAATTCTTTCTTAACCGGTGATATAGTGTTGCTCTTCTAAAATTGTCCCGTTTTCTTTTACATGCATATATAAGACGTTATTTATAAAAATCGAGTATGGGGTGGTACCCAAGAAGTCGATCCTCAAATTTCGAGCTAATATTTTTTCCCTGGGGGTTTTCGACTACGCTGATGACGAATCTGACGGTTAACACCCAACCCGACCACTTGTTCCGCCTGTTCCGGAAGGTCCGCATCTGATAGTTTCGGAAAATTCTATTTTCGCTATTCGGCATGGGAAAAATTCAACTTTGGTATCAAAATGCTCGTAGAGACCATCTGAGCACGATTCTGAAAAGACTTTGTCGAAATGACACTGAATAAGGAAGTTATGATGAACATAGTAAAACATATGGGAAATGCCATATTGAATTTTTGCTTATTTTAATTTTTAACTTTTTTAAAAGTGCCAGATTCTGTGAGTTATTTATACTGGAAAGTAGCCTGGGTCTTCGAGTTTCTGAAATACTTGATCGCTTTCCTATAGACTGCCCACTAGAGGAGAAATGCCACTTCTTCGAAGAGTTGTTATGACTCGACTTTGCCTATTTTGATTTTAAAAATTCATAACTTCCATAATTCTGAACAAAATTCGATAATTCTTTTTTTATTGGACAGCATTTAATCCATAGATTATCAGGCAGTAAAATAAGAATTTTTTGGATATCGATTTCTACAGAAATGCGCACTTTTCGCGTCTTGATTGCGGACTTTTCAACTCGTACTGCGTTTACGCGTAAATGACGTTGGAAAAATTCGTCCTTTCAGTATGTTATGTAGATGGACATGGTGAACAACTTTTGTTCCAGGACTGACCTTAGGATCACATTCGTATGAGCTCCAGAATTTTTTGAAGTGTGATGGCTAATTATTGCAAAGTGCCGTTTTGACAGTAAATTTCAAAAATTCATATCTTCCTGTGTGTGCACATTCTAGAATAAGTTTTGGAATAAAAGCTGTTCAACTTGAAGAGCTCTACAAGATTTTATTAAAAATTCTCAGATTAACTCACATTACATTTGTAAACACAGTACGAGTATATAGGGTAATTTAAGATAATTTTTCCTCGCCAAAATTAATTTCTAAAAATTTTCTTTATATTTTTACTTCATTCTCCTACACAGTATCTGCGAAATAAAAAAAGAATTATTTAATTTGTTCCAGAACTTATTCTAGAATGTGCACACACAGAGAGATATGAATTTTTGAAATTTACTGCCCTAAAGGGACTTTGCAATAGTTGGTAGTTAAACTTCAAAAAATTCTAGAGCGCATACAAATGTGAATCCGAGGTCGATCCTGGAACAAAGTTGTTCGCCATATCATTCTACACAACATACTGGAAGGACGAATTTTTCCAACGTCGTTTACGCGTAAACCTAGGACAGGTTGAAAAGTACACAATCATGACGCGAAAAGTGCGCATTTCTGCAAAAATTGATATTCAAAAAATTCTTATTTTACTGCCTGATAATCTATGGACTAAATGTTGTTCAATAAAAAAAGAAATGTCGAATTTGGTTCAGGAATAAGAAAGGTATGAATTTTTGAAATCAGATTAGGCAAGTGAGTCATAATAATTCCTCGAAGAAGTGACATTTCTTCGCTAGCGGGCAGTCTATAGGAAAACGGTCAAGTGTTTTAGAAACTAGAAGACCTGGTCTACTTCTCAATGTAAATAACTCACGGAACCTGGGGCTTTTAAAAATTAAAAATTTTAAAAAGGCGAAAAATCGATATGCTATTTTCCATATGTTTCACTATGTTCATCGTAACTTTCTTACTCAGTGTCATTTCGATGATATCATTTCAGGATCGTTCTCAGTTGGTCTCTGCAAGCATTTTGATACCAAATTTGAATTTTTCCCATGCCGAATAACAAAAATGGAATTTTTCGAAACTACCATATGCGGACCTCCTGGAACATGCGGAACAAGTGATCGGATCGGGTTTTAACCGTCAGATTCGTCATCAGCGTAGTCGAAAACCCCCAGGGAAAAAATATTAGCTCGAAATTTGAGGATCGACTTCTTGGGTACCACCCCATACTCGATTCTTACGAATAACGTGTCATATAAATTACCTTGACTAATCCTCTCACTAGGAAAAACAGAGGAATCATTTGTAGGCATGGTCCAGTTTGGTAAATAGTGGTAATAATTTGCTGAAATTTTTTTTTTAAAATATGTTTTCTTGGTAGAAATTTAATTTATTCTAGTGTGAATCCATTTCTTATGTTAGAAAAGTATACTGCTCAAGGTTTATTCAGAAAACAGTTCCTAATTTTATAGCTGCTCTTTCTAAGCAAATAACGCGAAAGGGGTATTTTGGCTCCTTAAAGCACGATTCGCCGAGTTATATTCTCAAAAATTCAAAGTAACATTCATGTGCCCCCTATTCAACGCAAAAAAATGGTTATCGGCTATGTAAATAATGGTAAGGTCGGAGGATTCATTATTTCGAACGTTCCTTTAGGACTTCTCAGCGCATATTTTCAGGATATATGTTGGTAAAACAGGCCTTTCCACTTGTTTTGTTAGTTAATATGAAAATTTGTTATTAATAATGCTTACGAGTGTATTAAATATAATATTGTTTAACAAAGGTGCATCATCGGTCCAACATCTATCTAAAATATTCTAGTAAGTCCCCTCAAACCTCCAATTTTGAAGCTATGAAACTAGTTAATTTATGTTATGACTTATACAAGGGGACAAAATAGCTTAGGAATTATAAATAGCATTAAAATTGCTTTTGAATAAGTCATTTCGTCCTCGCTGTAACGAATCTCGGCATTTTAAACCATGGATTGGTTATAAATGTAAACGAATGTGTGATTTGGTACATTAACCAAGTTTGAGGAATCAATTATTTACAGATTCGTCCTCTTAATAGACTCATTACATATGGAAAAAATATTACAACGAAAACATAATTAATTTTGCACAGGATGTGTGTAAGATATCGAAGTTAAAAGATTAAGAGAACATCCTACCTTGATGTATCGAATCAATGCAAAAAAAATTGTATAGTCGATAAATACTTAAATCATTTACTAGCACTTCGCATATAATCTAAACGCTATACATATTCATTTCCAACATAATATGGTGCAGCATTGACCGGGCTAACTTACATGCGCCATTAAGCATCTATTAGAGCGTCGTTCAGAATTTCTTGTACTTTGACTCAGATTGCCATACGAATTAAAACACCGCTTTAGATAAATAAACGCGGCAATGCTAATTATCGTCTGCGCACAACTTGCTATGATCGGAACTATTATAGTGTAAAGATTCTAAAAATGATCTACATAATTGACATTAAGGGTGAATGTCAGCAAAAACCAAATTCTTAACAAAGGGGTATAAAAAGGGATCTGCAAATCGGGCTGATTTTCACATATCTTATACAGTTTTTCACGTTGATTCTCATGGTCTAGTCTGTTTTTTGAAAATCGACTACTGTAACCTAAAGTTTTGACAGACTCGACCTCGGGAAAAAATTAATAACTTTCTTATTTCTGAGCCAAATCAAGTGGGGTTTTTTGGGTTAGATATCCCATGAAAAACTCTACAAATAATGTAACTACGACCACCTGCTACGATCAATAACTTCCCGCCAAAAAATTAAAATTCGAAAAAGTGACCCTAACCAATTGCAATTTTTCGCGATTTTGGCCCCATCGATGTCTTGTGGAACCAGCTGGAAATGGTCTTATTTTGTAGAGAATTTAATTCTGAATAAAAATATGCAACTTTTTAGAAAAAATAAGGGGGTTCTTGGGGTTAAATAAACCGCCGAATGCGTAAAATTGGGTGATTTTTATGGAAGGAAAAGCTAAAAAATTCATAGCTCTCTGTGTGTGCACATTCCAGAATAAGTTCTAGAACAAAAGTTGTTCAGCTTGAAGAGCTCTACAAGATTTCATGAAAAACTCCGACGTTAACTCAAATTACCCCTGTAAACACAGTACGGGTATATAGGGTAAATTTGGGTAATTTTTTCCTAACAAAAAATAATCCTCAAAAAATTTCTTTATATTTTTATTTCATTCTCCTACTCAAGATCTACAAAATAAAAAAATAATTATGAAATTTCGTCAAAAATATAGGAAGATATAAATTTTTGAAAATTTTCATTAAAAAGGCATTATGCTGAATTTTCTGAATTTGGCCGTCACACTTCAAAAAATTCTGGAGCTCATACGAATGTGATCCTAAGGTCAGTCCTGGAACAAAAGTTGTTCACCATGTCCATCTACATAACATACTGAAAGGACGAATTTTTCCAACGTCATTTACGCGTAAACCCAGGATAGGTTGAAAAGTACGCAATCATAACGCGAAAAGTGCGCATTTCTGCAAAAATTGATATTCAAAAAATTCTTATTTTACTGCCTGATAATCTATGGACTAAATGTTGTTCAATAAAAAAAGAATCATCGAATTTGGTTCAGAAATAAGAAAGTTATGAATTTTTCCCCGAGGTCGGGTCTGTCAAAACTTTAAGCTACCATAATCCTGCATACGATAATTTTTATGAAAAACAAACCACACCATGATGATCAGCGTGAAAAACTGAACAAGATATGTGAAAATCAGACCGATTTGCGGACCCCTGTTTATACCGACTTTGGTCCTTACTGACATTCACTCTTAATAATTTTTATTTTGGTAATATTCGTTTAACTTACAATCAACTGTTCAAAAGCCATTAGATATCGTATATCAATTATATCAACAGTATCAACAATTTCATAAATGTCCAACCACTTAATTGCAAAATAAATTAGTCCACCGATACAGCCAAAAATAGTATGAAATCCGACCAATGTCCAAAATATAATGTCAAGTAGCTTAGTTATTTTTTCGCTTCGGTGACTAAATTGAATCGTTTTGTATCAAAACTGACATGTGAATGTGGAAGAGTTTCTAACAGTGAAAATGCCCTAGCTCTATATATCGTAACTTCAGTCGAAACGAATCTTATGACCATAATTAACCATTTCTCTTGAAGCATAACAAATAAATCACGCAATAATGCCTACAATTTCATTTGTCAGCTGTTAGTGCAAAATTTCAACTATATTAGATTTAAGTCAACTTTATATGTCAAATAAGCTTAAAATAAAGTGGTATTTTATAGTTATTTGGAAAAGTTGCGACAGAAAAGTAGAAACATTACGGCGAAATAATGTATGGAAAACTACAATAATACGATCCATACTATTCCACAAAATGTTAACACTTTTTCTGTAGCAACGTAGATGATATTTTAACCGATTTGCTTAAACTGTAGATAAATATTGACTGATACACGTGGCTAAAATTTAAAATTATGTTACTTCGTATTCGTTATCATCTTGGCAGCAAAAGAAGAAAATTCCATAATAGGCATTAAACGAATTCTAAAGTATTATCCTGCTTCAATGCATATATTGAGAATGCACCATAAAAAGAATAATAGTATAAAACTTACAGTTATCAATGAACAGATAAAATAGAATGTATTTAGAATGAGTAAGATAACTATTAATTTTTCGAATTGTGAAAAATTTCCACGTTTTCGAAATAACCGATACATCATAAATATGCCGATAAAAATCGGTATTATTATGATGCTATAGAAAATGGCCGCGATTTTAACTCCTATAGATGAATTTATTACGCTGTCACGAAAGTCCTGCACCAAAAAAAATAAATTTTCATTTGTTCATAACTTTATTTAAAACCATTAAGAACCAACGATATATTCACCATTGAGATCAGTAACCTTCGCCCATCTATTGAGCAAATCACTGATGCTTTTCGCCCAGAATTCGGAAAACTGACACTCTTGCTTGCAGGAAGCAGCTTGTAGTAAGATGATCGTTCGAAGTTGGGGTTCACTTATCATGGTCGGGAAGTTATCAAAACCCTGCGCGCGGGCCCTTATATACCTATGTGGTGATAGTTTCGAGGACATTCTACAAGATTCTCACACTTACTAGGGCATTCGATTCATTTTTTAGAAAATTATAGATTTTTTTTTTTTTTAATTTTTGGTGCAGGACTTTCTTAACAGCGTAATATTTTTTGAAGATAATATCGATATAAAACTATTTAACTAACCTATAGAAGATGTATCTCGATTAAATATGATATCTTTCCACGCAACGATGAGTTTGTAAAGTAATGTATTTGATGTGAAAAATTCTAAAATAGTAAATCGTTACCGAGATTTATAGAAAAAAGTAATACAGAATAGTACGAAGAATAAGAATTGAAAAATTAATTCACCTTCACAAATTTCATAATCCGTTGCATAAGGCATAGGTTCATCGCACCAAGACATTCTATTCTGCGAATTATTTCTCAATGATAATAATAAATCTGTAGAATAACAATTTGAAAAAAATGACCCCAATACAGTACGATTTAGAAGGGGTAGCGCTTTCGAAACAAAAATGGCAGAACTTGAAATGGATCGAGTAACAGTGCAAGACGTTGCTTAGGAAATCAGCTTCGGTATTTATAATACTCGTCTAGTTTATAGCTTAGTGTAGTTTCAGTTTCAGTACTGCAATTATGTCCCGCACTATGTCTTGCGAAACTTTATTAAATATTTATATAAAAGTTGCAGAAGGCGCGAGATTAGAGAATAGACTTTTCAGATAATTAAAAACTGCACCTGCGTTAGGATTTGTTTGTCAGTTCAAAAAATTAATTATTTTAGAAGTTAGGTGATGTGCTGAAATCGTGCATAACTTGCCATCAGGGTTGTTTGCGATGCGGTTGATTTTCATTGGGATGTGATGTGGGCAGGGTGGGATTTTTGGAAAAGCTTGCGGTGCGCATATTACCGCACCGCCAACATTCCTGCCCATAATGTGAATTTTAAAACTAATTCCATGCACACAGTAGTTTTCCATTGTCTATGAGATATGTATCAAGGTCTATGAGTTCCTTACAACTATAAAGAATATCGTGATATGGTATGATATCGGCAATCTGTGAACATCGAAGTCTGATCATTTTCTGACATTTCCGTGGAATGATTGTCGCACGATCCTATCATCAAAAAGCGATTCTTGATCATTTGAAATTTTATCAGAAATTTCTAAAATTTATTGATAATTTCCTCGAAGAATGTTTCTTTGCTTTATCAATTCGACCTTTACCGTCCAAATAAATTCATTTTGCTCATATTTTTCATATTCAACAGGCCTTTGTGTATAGAACGGAATCATTCAAGGAAAGACAGAAAACGTATTCAATGCTTCACACTTAAATTCTACAGTTGAGTTAATCAGATGACAGCCCTATTTGCAAAGGGAGAGGCTGTTTTAGTTGTCAATTTTTATGCAGATTCCCTAGAATTAACCACAAATTTTTCTATCGTCGAACCATTATAATTAACACCTGACGCTCATTATTTAACAAAAACGTTTCTTAAAATAAAAATTAATTGAATCGAAAAACCAAACTGGCATTTATTGGTTAAATTTCACTAAGGAATTGTCTATTTTTGTAAATTTCCAAGCAGTTAGACTTTAACTCATAATTCTAAACCAAATTCGGTCATTCTTTTTTTTTGTTTGATTACTATGGATATTCAGTTTATTAAACATCAAAAGATAATTTTTGAATGTGTGATTTTTGCGAAAATGCGCGCTTATTTTCGTCATGATTGAAAAGTGCGCAATCATGACGTAAAAATTTAGAAAATATAGTCAAACAAACGAAAAAATCGATGTGTTAGCATATCAATTGTATGTTTATCATGTGATGATGATCAGAAAGAAGAAAAATAGCATTTCACAGAAACTAGATTTTTCTTTAATCTCGTTTATTCTTGCGTATTTATGATATTTAAAATAATTATGTTCGTGTCAAAGTTCGGGATAAAACTACCCTAGCCATCTCTTAAGTTTCTATATTCAGCACTGAAATAAAACCCTGAATAAAATTTTCAATCATTGATATTTTACAAAGTTTTACTCATAAAAAGACTAAAATGCTTGCGGAAGAAAAGCTCGTATATAACTGAATTTGAAATGCATAAGTAGTCGGATAAATTGGCATAGTTTAAATTCAAAATGTTCGATAAAATGCATACTTTAAAACCCTAAAATCTTAATTTTTCTTGGAAATAATTTATACCCTATAGAGGCAAATTAATAACGGAAATTAAATTTTGACGAAAAATCGACGAACGTATTTTTCCTCTCCCTCATTTTGTCATAATTTTACGATGATTAATAAATTGCCCTAAAATATAGTGCAAAGTAAGGGAAAATGGCACAATGGACTAACTGCATTTGAATAGTCACGGTAGTACTGTGCCTTATACGCGATCAATTATCTTTTTTCTTCAAATACCATAATCTTTCGTCAATTTTAACCCTCCCCAATAATGGCACTAATTCAAAGCTTCATCAGATTTTCTTTTTTGATTTTCCAATAAATGCAAAGTTCCTATTTTAGAAATATACTATTCGAAAGATTTTTTTTTTAGAAATGCTAAAACAAAGCTCAAAAATACTTTGTAAATGGAAAAGGAATCATCAAATTTGTGCTGGAAAGATAAAAAAAAATAAAAATTCAAAGCTGCGTCTGTTTATTCTTTGATCTGCTTGATCATTGACTCAATGCCTGTTCGATCTTCTCCTTCCATAGCTCTGCCTCGGATCGCGAATCCGCCATCAGCGAATAATCCCGTTTGAAGGTTCGCAGCTGAAAATTCAATTTTAAATTTCAACTCATCTGGATAAATTTGCGACGTTGGTGAAAGATCTCGTCACTATAAATTTAACTTCTTTTGAAACTTGTGTCTTCTTTTGCTAGGTTTCATTATCTTACTCTTCCTAATCATCAATAAATCACTGAAAATAATCATTATGTAGTAAAATTATCTGTTGCTGAAACATGTACTTCCTACATTAAATTATTTAGAAAAAAAAATATGATTTATTTAAATTTTTATAAATTTCCCCCTGCTTACCTCAAGAATAGCCTTGCTGCCTCCGACCAGTTCGACATCGACGCTTCGCAATTCGATCAAATCGATGAACCCTCGGCAAGTTGAGTCACCCTCATTTTCGTAGTAGTACAACTGAAAATATTATTATTATTTTTAAATATAAAAACTTTTTGAATGATCAAATTTAGAAATTAGAAGGAATTATAAATGAAGTTAACTTATGTAGTTTCCACTATTTGTTCAATGAAAAATTGACGTAAGTTTCACAAAAGACTAAAATGAAAAGAAGTTTTTTGAAGACCAATGAACGCAACACTAAATCGTGTAGAGGCATGTGTTAAATCTACCTTATGTTGAGTGGGATGAAGGACGAACCATCTGGGCGACCAGAGCTTGAATTTGGCGCCCTTCTTGCTGAGATAGCCCTGGTGCAAAGGAGTCTGGTTCTGAGTGGGACGTCGTGTCAGAGATAGGGTTCGAGCGGTGTCAGAGCCTGAAATTTTAAAAACGTGTTTCAAAGTTTTCATAAATTCTACAAATATCACCCTTCACAATCTGGCTTGTTCAATGATGCGTATAAAGTTACTTGTTACCCTTTAAAAATTCTCACTTTCTTATTTGACGTTTCATCACCAATATATAAACTTTGCAATAACTCAAGGTTTAGCGAATAGAGATTAGAATAACAATATTATAAATAAATAAATAATTCCAACCTTGCCCTTCCGTAATCGTGTCTGATTTGCCCAGACTCTGTAGTTGTCTGTTCTCCAGTAGTTCGTTGAATTGTCCTTGTGTCTGAGAGACGCAAGCCCCAGAAATATGGACTGTACATTTCTCGTGTGCGTAGATGCCGCATTGAAAACAGCGCATGCCTGGAATTAATGAAATTTGAATTTTTTTTTAATAAATCAAGGAAGCTCAAACGAACTATCTTAGCAGTAGTTGACTGAATTTTTAGATTCTTGAAACTTATTATGATCATTTAGCATTTCATTGTTTTCGTTAAGAACTGAGTAGTAGTCGGGAAATAGTTTTCTACGAATCATACTCGATGATATTACTTCTTGAAACAGACATTTTGTTGTGGATATTGAGGTTTTCATGAAATTGTACTACGACATAATACGCAGCTATTATCGAATTAATCAAAAAGCGATAAGATTATCTCGAATTCTTTGAAACCTATCGCAAATCCTAGAAATAGTAATTGAAATTATCCGAAATCTCACATTCAAGCATTATCCTTCATGAAAACTATCAGAAAATAATCCACTTTTGAAACCTAATAAAAAATCCAATTTACCTGATTTCACCACTGTCCCATAGAGGGGTACTTTGCACAGTGAACAGGGACCGGATTGACTAGCCGGTCCAGAATAGGGTTCGAAAGCGTGGTTTCTCGAGGGCCTGAAGTTCAAACATTTAAAAAATTGATATTTTCTAAAAAAAAAATCAATAACTCACAATTTCGAAGTCGACATCGTGTTTGAGGCGTAGAGAATTTTCGCGGCGGCTTTTTTCAACAACAACTTTTCCACGTCTCGAGCCCAGGGTGAATCGTGGGTCTGAAAATAAAAAATGCAAAGTTTTTTTTTTATTTTTATAAGTTATATTCCAAAATTTATGCAGTGATTCAAAGCTAAAGCAATAACAAATAGACAAAATAAAGGGCATCTTCGAAATATTTTGAAACCATAGAGAAATTTGTTACCTTTCCATCCTCGTCGGTTTGTCGCATTTGCTCCTCGAGCGCCGACCAAATCTGGGTCCACTGATCGCGTTCCTGGTTCTTGTTCAGGGGGTTCATTCGATCATTCGTCTGAAAATTAAAAAAAATATATATTTTAAGGAAAAAATCGACCTGCAAAAGATACGTGAAAGCGTCGTCAGCTTCCAAGTCGAGGGATCTAATCGTGACGTCGACGATCTTCGTCTCCCCCCGACCCGTCGTCACTCCCCCGACCTGCCCGATCTGGGTCAGTCTCTCCTCTTTCCTCTCGGCCAGCTCGGCTTCGGCAATTTCTTAAAATCATTATCATTTTTTGTAGGTTTCACGATTTTTTAGGCAATCAATCATTGCCCTTTTGCAATGGAATATATTAGATGGGTGTATTCGGAGTTTAAAATTTAGCAAAATAAGCGTCATATAAAATTCTCATCAATTGATATTATATTTTAATAATTTTTTTAAAAAAAATTTTGATATGCAACAAAATCTCATATTTCATTATTTTTAACAAAAAATTGAGTAGTTGTTACTCGTTAGCTAAATCTCCTTACCCAAATCATAGGGCGGATCGTCTTCGATGGTTTCCTCGTAATAGAACGACCAACTCTCAATAGCTGCAATCGAGCAAGCGGGAATCAACGACCCGTTAAGATTCGGATTGTAGCACAAATTGTGGAACAGAGGCCTTTGAGAAGCGACTTTCTGGAAAATATAAATATTCTTTAAAATCAATAATTCTTGCAAATTTTTCAGAATATTGAAAGAAGTGAACTAATTTTGTCAATTTTAGACGAGAAATTGCATTAAATTTTAACAAAAAATCTAGTAATTATATAAAAAAAAAAAAAGAAAATTGAGATTCTACAGTAAGCCATAAAAATATCTTTTTAAACCCTAAAATTTCCAAACCTTTGAACCAAAAATGTCTAACCTCAATATAGCTCCAGATACAGCCTCTATGATGGACCAATGTTTCGGGTGCTGCGTCTTCAACTTGCACTCTTTCAAACTCGGAGTCCAGCAGAAAGGTCCGGAAGAACGCTGACTGACTATGATGAGCCAGAAATCGCAGGTAGAAGTCGTTGAATTCGAAGGCGTGCGGGTATTGTACAAATAGCTGAAGATGTGAATTTCTTAAGACGCTATTGCTCAAAGTACGATTAAAATTCGAGTGTAAATTGATTGTTAAAACATTATTTGCCAAGGTACTGGTTAAAATCCATACCTGATGAACACAGTCCAAGAACAGGAGGAAAACGGGCGCGATTCCAGAGGATTGGGAAGAAATCGTGTGATTCGCTCGGTACGAAAACCGATGGCCGAAAGCGAGCCACTCTTTCTCGATCAGGACCTGAAATTTCGAAGCTATTTTTTAAAGTGATAAGAAGCGATCAAAAATTTAGAATCTAAAATCTTTAGGCCAAAGTTCGAAATATATTTAAAATAAAATTTAAAAAATTAACCTATTATCGTGATAAATAATATTTTCGGTGAAGTGCTATTACCATTATTGAATCTCATGTCTTAAAGAAAAGTTTCGAAACTTATTCAAGATATTTAAAATATAGTCTTTTCATAATAAAATAATCGAAATTGCAAATTTTATCATACATCACTAGAAAAACTCAAGGATAAATGAAAAACTCGTACCCTAAATCCGTTGATCGTCCTGTAGAAGGGGTCGAGCATGATCTGCGTCAAGCTAGTCAACTGGCATGTCGTATCCCAGCCGTCTTCGATGCAGAGTGCAGCCGAGGAGTTGAGTACGGTAATCACCGAGGCCAGACCTGTCGCGATCGAGAGGAGACGAGAGACCTGAAAATAGGAATATTAAGACTTTTTTGAAAATAAAATCTTTTATAATATGTTTTAAATATGCCATGAATAATATGAGCTATCTCTTCGGTAGTAATCGCATTTTAAAAATTTATAGATAAAGCTTAAAAATTTTTTATGACAATTCTCTGAATAGACATAAAAATTTTAAAGGTATATATTTAAAAAGAAATAACCGACCAGCTTGAGCCATCCGGCGTCGTCGAGCTCTTTGATGAAGGGGTCGCTGAATGCATCCGTCGAATTGACGATACTCGGTTTCACAGCTCTCAACATTTTTTTGAAGGCTATCTGGAAAAAATTACTTTTTATTTTTGTACCAATTGGATAGCTCACTAGTTTCACAATAACTATTTGAATTTATAGAATCCATGAAGCTAGTTTATTCAGAGAATTTTATCACTAGTATTATTATTCCTTAACGATTGTAAACCATTTTCAACATATTTCCGCTTCAGAAACATTTTTAAAAATAACTGTCGAAATTGTACAAAATTTTGAAACATTCAATTTTTAGATATGTTTGAAATAACCTTCATTTCCTGAGTGGTTGGGAAACTGATCGTTGCGAATTCGAAGTTCGAATCGGCCTTCAGCAATTTGGCGTGTTGTTTCTCCACGAAGATATACAGATTCTTTCTGGAATAGGAAGAAAGTCGATTTTAATTTAAGGCAAATAATTCATTTTGATAGGTTTCGCATTTTTGCATAACACTAGTGCTTTTTGAAAAGAAATAATCTTTGAAAATTGTTGGAAAAGAATAGATTTACCTTCCAGCCTCAAGCAGAGACAAATTCAAGTTGGTTCCCGTGCTCCGATGCCTCTGGTATGATGAATTACTCGTTGAGTATGATTTTCTCGAATCCAGAAGAGAGGCTGAAAATTTTATTTGAAAATAATTTCTATGTTTCAATGTACCCACAATGCTTGAAGCAAATAGTTCGAAAGTAATAATGTTGTCAAATAAATAGGTTTCAAAATTGCATCATGAATTGCTCTTTTACGAACTAATTATTGAAATCAAGAGAAGGCAAAAACACCCTTACACGCATTATTGCTGGCTCTCTGAACCGAGTTCCTTACGAACTTCTTGGCCAAACTCGGCGATGAGCCATCATGGCCTCCGGTGGTCATTGACTTGTCTAAAGTTTGAAAGCTACAAATTTTTTAAAATGTAAAAAGATAATTTTGAATATCTAAAAAAATTGACCATCTTGGGTGGCGAAACTTTGCATCGATCCGAGAGACGTCAGGCTGTCACTTTGGTTTAGACTCGTCGAGCTCATTGACGGAGAACATTGCGCGAGGTAGTAGAGGTACTTTTCCTGAAATTCGAAAAATTCATTGATTTTATGCTTGAAACAAATTTAGATCTAAATGAATGACAACTTATTGGAGTTTTCATACGCGTGTGCTAGATAAAGTATCTTGAAAACTATTCGAATTAGGGAACATGCCAAATAATGATTGAATTTTCAATCTGATGTGCATGTTATACAAAAAATAAAAACATTGATATTTTAAATGGAAAATTAAGGCATATTTTGAAAATTATAAAATAAAAAATAGAAAAAATAAACCTGAATTTCGGCACTGTGCATGGGCGGAGTGTCCGTGCTCTCCCGTGAGTTCAGCGTCAATCGACTGCCGTGTGCAACCGCGCTTGCGGAATCCGTCGAATGTAACACGTGAACCTGGAATTTTCCCTTTTAATTATTTTATTTCTAGTTATGAAGAAAGCCCAATATCGTAGATTAGCGAAGGAAAATATTACGATCTTTAATAAAAATATTTTGAAACATAGAATTTTAAACGTTTTGATTTTCGACTTGAAATTAATCGTCATTAGCGCTTCTGATAGAATTGAATGAATAATGATTTGATCAAGAAAATGTTACTAATCAGCTTCTCCCACTTGTCATATTAAATTTTAATTATAGAGTCAAAGTTTATAAAGAGTTAAAGCTTATTTTTAAAACAAAAATGCTACCTTTTTGATCTTCTGCACTACCGTGGCACTATTCAACCCACTTCCCCTTATGAGACAGGCCCCATTTTCGTTGATCCACGTCACCACGGGCATCCGTCCGTGCTTGAAACCCTTGCAGATCTTCACGAACGTATCGTCGCTTACCGAAGAAGGCACCACGAACTGTGAAGGGTAGCTAAAATTTCCATTTTCTGATGTTTTAATATTTAAAGAAATTATGAAGACGAATCGAAATGAATGTTCAGTTTCTGTTGATTTGAAAAACGAATGAAAAAATTTGAAAGCTATGTGAAGAAGTCTTTAAATTTGTTAAAAACGAGGGAAAAACTGTTTCAAAAGTTTGTTATATTCATGAATTTTCTTAAGAGAGTGTATTTGTAAGACCCGAACAGTCCTTAAGAAAAATCCGCATTTCAGAAAAAGTCTGAAAAATCGTGATTCGATCATAGAGGTAGATATCCCTATAGGTCCTAATCACAAAATCGAGAAGATTAGGTCCCACTCTCAAAAGTGGGTGGAGTTATGCTAATTTGAAAATTGCGATTTTGACGCTAAAGTGGCCATCAGATGGTACAAAGAAAACTTTTTTGCTATAAAAGATTTTCGAAAAATTTAAAAAGGATCATATAGCCCATATAATTGCTCATTTTTTAATATATAAGTTTAGGGGTGTCAGTCACTTGCTAGTACGGTAGGTTATCCTGATGTCAAAATAGGGGTAAAAATACCCCTCAAATTTGCAGAAAATGGCTCCCCCTGAACAAAAAACATATTACAACATTGAAATAAACGCCGTAGAATGATAGAGGATTTCAAGCTGCACTAATATCACCAATAAAAAGTGAGAAAACATGCGACCCTTTTTGAGAAAAAAGCACCCAAAGAGGGTGCGGTCAGGGGGTCGAATTTTGAAATTTCATACAAACCTCCACAAATCATATACCATTCAACGCACAATGAAAAACTGAGCAACTTTTGTGAAGACACCTCATGGTTATCTATTATGGTATGCGTGGTATGGAGGTTTGAATGAGTCAGACCTACAAAAATGACAAAAATATTCAAAAATTCATAACTTTTGTAAAATCAAATGAATTCGAAAAATCTTTTCGGAATACAGCAGTTGAAGGGCAACACTTCATTTTTGCTTCCTAGAGTATCGTTCTACCATTTTATCATGTTATCATATGGGTCCATGGTATACCACCCATATGGTACCCGAGTGGTATGCTATAAAAATGGGTATCAATCGACTCGAAATTGACTGGAGAGTAATATTCGAGTCCATTTCTATCAATTTCAGCAAGTGGTTTCATTATACCATCATTGTAATTGGGTATAACCATCTGTCGAAAAAAGATCAAAAATGGAGTAACTTCAAATGACCATAGAAGGCTATAGACTAATCCCTTTTTCAAGCGGGTTTCAACATATTACTCAGCTCGATAAGGGCTTTCATTTAATATATAACATGATGGGCCTTTGTTAAAAATGGTAACTTGACCCATATGGGTCGCTACCATTTGGTACAATACCATGTTTGGTATCGTTCGACTCCAAATTGGATGAGGATAGATAATAGATGTCTCTAGCTTCAATTTGAGCTCAAGTTTTGGTAGACTACCTATGGAAATATTCTCGTATCATTTTCTTGAAAATTGGCATTAAATTTTGGTTTTTGAGGTACCACTCCCATACCATAATAGATAACCATGAGGTGTCTTCACAAAAGTTGCTCAGTTTTTCATTGTGCGTTGAATGGTATATGATTTGTGGAGGTTTGTATGAAATTTCAAAATTCGACCCCCTGACCGCACCCTCTTTGGGTGCTTTTTTCTCAAAAAGGGTCGCATGTTTTCTCACTTTTTATTGGTGATATTAGTGCAGCTTGAAATCCTCTATCATTCTACGGCGTTTATTTCAATGTTGTAATATGTTTTTTGTTCAGGGGGAGCCATTTTCTGCAAATTTGAGGGGTATTTTTACCCCTATTTTGACATCAGGATAACCTACCGTACTAGCAAGTGACTGACACCCCTAAACTTATATATTAAAAAATGAGCAATTATATGGGCTATATGATCCTTTTTAAATTTTTCGAAAATCTTTTATAGCAAAAAAGTTTTCTTTGTACCATCTGATGGCCACTTTAGCGTCAAAATCGCAATTTTCAAATTAGCATAACTCCACCCACTTTTGAGAGTGGGACCTAATCTTCTCGATTTTGTGATTAGGACCTATAGGGATATCTACCTCTATGATCGAATCACGATTTTTCAGACTTTTTCTGAAATGCATAAAACTGTTCGAGTCTTACAAATACACTCTCTTAAAATCAATAGGCTGAGAAAATTGATTATATATAAAATACGCGAGATCCTGTTCATTAACGAACGCAAGCCATGCCTTCTTACTCCCAAAATTCGTGTATCGCGAAGAAAATATTCCAGATGGCGTAGCATCCCTTTTGTATTTTTCGTATTGAAGCATGGGGAAAGATAATACTTTTTTACCGCGTGAAAAAAGCGAAGAGTCAAATAATGGCATATAAAATGCGTCTAGCATTGAAGCACGGTAATAGGCGGTTGATACTCTCGCCAAGGTTTGCAAATCTTTCGCAAGCAAAAGTTCTTCGTTAGTGAGCAGGATTGAGTGTAAAAGATGAAAAGAAGCCCGACCTCTTGACCAAATCGTAGTGGGTGTTGACGTACGAAATCCTGAAGAGCGACTCGCTTCCTTTCAGCCGCAGTCTCTCGTAGTCCGAACTGTGTCTTCGATGCAAATCCGAACTCGCCAAAGGGTTGATGATCGTCGAGGTTCCGTCTAAACAAATAATGACTATTTCATATCTTGAATTTTAAGATATGCTTCAAAATTACTATTTAAAACGTAAATTTTGGAGGGTAATAATAGCTTTTCATTCGCTTTAGCATTTTTAAAATTCATAAACAGATTCGAAATAAATTATCAACTTTTCAGGATCTTGCGCAAAAAATAATTTATTATTGATAGCTATCCGAGAACATTTTTTAAATGTTTCAAAAGTTCTCGCAATTCAGAAATTCTCTATCAATTTGATCTGGATTTACCTAAGGGGTAATTTAAAAAAAAAAAAAAAAAATTACCGGTCAAAATATCCAAGTAGTCGGATTGATTGTTGAGCGAATCATTCGGGTTGATGGTCAGGGCTTTGCGCGTTTGGTTCGGCAGAATCGCGTTCAACGACTTGTCAGAGCCGATTCGTCTAGTGAGTGGGGAGGCTGAAACTTTGTAAAAAAAATCGATATTTTCAAATTCCAAAATCTATAAGATCAACAATAATTCTTTTTTAAGGTAAAAATAGTAATCCAGTCTTTAGAAAAAAAATATATATAAGAAAGTTAGAATATAGAAAAAAAAAATACCTCGTTTTGGAATCTGCTTGACAATGCTCTTCTTGATATCCCGGATCGTACTGTATTTGACTTTTTGAGGAGGCAGAGTTGATTGGAAAACGTGTGCGACGGATGCAAATGCGAAAAGGGAAGATGGCAAAGTAGTTGGCCAACGGGCGGCGGAGAGCGCTTTCAGAAGTTCGTCGACCTAAGATTTTTGAAAATCGACAGACGCCAGCACAAATCATATGATCAAAAATAAACGATTTTATGAAGATTTGAAGTCTAACTTTTATAGCCCACAGAAAACCTGAATAACCCTAAAAATTTCATTTTAGTTACCAAAAAAACTACTACTAAATCAAAAGAAACTATTATCTTAGAGAAAATCTGAAGCCTATTAAGTTGCTTTTTTGAAATTATAAAAACTGACCTGCTCTTTGGTGACATCCTCATCGAAGGCAATGTTAAGTAGTCGGAAGCAGCTGGTTCTGATCTGGACACAGTCGTGCAATCCATTGGCCATCTTAGCATTCAGCCCGTCGAGCACCCCAGACGACCGCATGCATGCGTCGGAAACCAGCTTATCCTTCACCACGGACATTATTGGCACTCAAAATTCAAATATACATCATTTTTAAAACTTGAAAAATCAGATCATCTAAAAACCTAGAAAAATCCCTAACAAATCCTGTTTTCAATGTAATTATTGACACGGTATGGTGAATGATTATTCGGATTAAAAGGGAACGCGCTTCATATTTTATACAGGATATTTATAATCTAAGTTTTGTAAAATTAATGTTCAAACAACTCTATGCGTATTTATCAATTACTAGTAAATGCATTTAACATTAATTTGTGAAGCATAAGAAAATCATTCCTACCTGATCTAATCACCAACTCCTCTGCATAGTACGGATTTATCGGCCTGCCTTTGAAGATAATGCGGTAGTTCGTGAGGAAAATCGCTCCTTCTGCAGGCAAATAGACAGGTCTCAAATCTGCCAAGTCGTTCAGATTCACGGTCGATGAAAATCGCGGATCTCCGAACAAAACGCACCGCAGACCGCCGATCGTCACTTTCTCGGTGGGCCTCAGCAAAATCGGCGAGAGGAGTTTGGTCTGAATTTGTTATTTTATCTCCTGACCAATTCTTGTATGACTCTCATATGGAACGACGAGCAATTTTCAAAGAAAAATCAATTATTTCTAAAATTGGGAAATTTAGTTTGAGATAATAAAAGCACGCCTCACTAAAGCACCATTAATCTCAATCGTACAAAAATCTGTCATAAATTTGCCAAATCTTGAACTCCAATTGATTGTAGGCGTTTACTACTGATACGATGACTGTGTCGTCATTACAAAATTGTTGATATCTACCTTCAAAGGTGGTGTGATTTTGAGACTCTCCATGTAGACCTGCTCGAGGTTGTCGATGTGAGCCGCGACGAAGCCGGGAATGTTCGCGGTCAGTCGATCGATCGCCCCTGGATTTAAGCTGGCTGCCGAACAGATCTGATCCGTTAGGCGACAAATCCAGGCCACTATCTGAAGAATAATTTGTCTAAAATTTGGGTAAGTTTCGAAAAGATTAAAAAAAATCCCCATCCTAAATTGAACAAGATGATTAGGGACCGTAAATGGTTTTGCACGATTCATAAGTTAAAGAAATCATTTTTTAAATATGTATTTTGTAAAGAGTAAATTCCAGAGACTTACCACCGCACCAAGGTCACCATCGTTGACGTTCTCGATGAAGCCCGATTCCGCGTCCGAGCCGTCAAATGAGCCATTTCTCATCTGCTGTTGCACCGCGTTTCGATGATTATTCTCCAGCACATTTTTGTCGATTCTTCTTAATCTTGAGGGGTCTAAAGGCACGCGCAAATAGACCATCAGATTTATGTAGTGTTTGGCCTGAAAATTAAAGAAATTAGCATAAATTTGAACAAAATGAATAAAATTAAGGAACAAATTCTTCAAACAAAGTTTTCACGAAAAGCTTCAGATACCAAATCTAGAGTGGACTTCAGCGAAAATTTGTTTAATATCAGGTCTAGCAAAACTAAAGCAATATAAAAAAGGATTCATGAATTTCACCTGTCCATAAACGATGGATTCTTCCTCGGATTCGCACCGATTCAATTCTTCTTCGCTTGTTTCTTTTATCGACGCGAGACGCGAAGCGGCCGCGGACATTGCGGTTGGCTCCTGAAAAAAGTTAAAATCAGCTTAAGTCCCAGAAAAATCTAAATGAGGTTGCAATGAAATGAATATTTTGCTGGTTCGATAGGACAGTTTGAAAAAAGTAGAAAAGTTTCAATAAACTATTAAATACTTGATTTCGAAATGATACAAATATTTGTTACGTTTTTCGAGGTAGATAAATTTAAAATCTTCATAAAATAAAAATGATAATAATATGAAATTATTCGACCTATAGCATTGTAAAAATTTTAAAAATCATCCTTACCTCAATCAAACTCCACATGTTGTCTTTGCAGTTGCCGGTCAGGGCTCGATCACCGGCCTCCAAATTTCCGTACTGTCGCCTCAACTGTTCATGGATGTCGTGGAAAAATGCCGCCTCCCAGAATCTCTGGAAAAATTACTATTTCGTTTTTCTTTCCAAAAATACAAATTTCAAAAAACTCGATTTTTTAATTTTAAAATAAGGCACCTGATTCTTCCAAATCTCGTGATCCTGAATGCAGGTGTAGGCGAATTGGTGAGCGCCTTGGGATAGTCTTCGACAGTACAAATTCGACAGATGCAGACACGCATAGGAAATACCGTACTCGTCCTCTTCGGATTCTTGCTGGAAGCCAAATAATTTTCATAAGAATATGTCAGGGTAGAATGCTCATCGGCTTTGTAGAAATTGCAAATGTGGTTGGGAAAAATTGAAGCCTACATCAAATTGCTAATATAAATTTTCATTTTATTTACCAAACGAGAAAGGTTTATAAAAATTTTTATCTTCATAAAAGCTGAAATTTATTTTAAACTTTTGATAAAAAAAGACTCATCATCGAATCGACAGAATGAATCATTATCCCGTTTCTTGAAATCCATTTGCGCCATTTTCAAAAATATTTTAAAATTAAACATTACATTTTTAAGAGTGCGTTCATATTAATAAAACGAAAAAACAGAGAGAGAGAGAGAGAGAGCACTTTTCTTTTCCTCTGCATTTGCATGCACTCTTCGTTTTTCGTTTGTTTTCTTAGTATGAACGCGCTCTAAATAACTAATGATAAAATGAATCCAAACATTATATTATAGAAATCTGGTATATATAATCTGAAACCTACATCCAGCGCAGTGTTCATCAACCGAACAATCAACTCGAATTGGGGCGGGCTCAGAGTGGCTTTAGTTACCGGGACTGCTGCGTCGGAGAGCAGACGGCACAGGGCGACTCGCATATCGACGGATCTGGAAAATAAAAATAAGGAATTTGAAAAATCGATTAATTTTGAAAATAACCTTAAAGAAGCCTCGACCGCACAAAGCATTCTCATCGCTTCGGTAAGCTTGTTCTCGAAAACCCGATCCAGAAAAGTGGAGAGAACCTGGAAATATATGATTGTACTTTTTTGCACTTTTAGTTATTTTCGCGATTCAATAGGTTAACATTTTTTAGCAAAAACTAGAAAATGCTACATTTCTTTGAGACATTTAAAAGTAAAAAAAGTATTTTTGAAAGAAAAAGTACCTGCAATCTCCTACTGCTAGCACCCAACTTCTCCTCTGCATTCACGATTTTTATCGTTTGTTGTCTGACCGGAACAATTCGCTTCTTTCCCGAATTTGAGGATTCGATTTCGACCCATTTCGACAGATTCTCGTTGATCATTTTGTTGATCTAAAAAATCAACCTATAAAATTTCAGTTTTTGCTGAAATAGTGCAAAGCTGAGACTTTACTGTAGAAGTTTTCGTATTATTAACTTATCAGAAATGCAAAACTCTCTGATATTCACTTAGAAAACATATTTTCGGGTAATGGTTGCATATCAAGATGTAACTTCATAATAATTCTTTCATTACTCGATGGAAAAAACTTGAAGCTAATACAAAAATTCGAAAACCAAGAATCTTACCTTTTCACCATCGAGCACCACTTCGTATTTCTTCGTCTGCTCGATTACGGTAATCGGTTTGGTGGCTCGCCAATTTATCGCCTGACTTCCCGACTGGTTGTGGGAGGGCGCGACGTATTCTTGACGTTCCTGAAAATTTTTAAATGTTCAGATTTTAAAAAATTTAAATTTTCCAATGTTCTTTTTCTGCAAAAATTCTGATTTGTGCCTTACATTGTCCGCCAACTTTTTCGCTAGCTCCTCAATTCGCTCTTCTTCCCGATCGAACGGCGCCACTGTAGCTTGACAGACTATCTGAAAACACATTAATTTTTAAGACGTTTCAAAAGAAAGTGAATACAAATTGACAATCTTCAATTTTGATTCCTCAGCTGTATTAATGAAATTAAATAAAAATTCAAAAATCGATCATTTTTAAATAAATTTCGTTAAACCTCGTAAATTATTCAAATATTTTTAAAACCGATCCTTAGCATTTTTTAAATTAATTACAAAGTTACAAAATTTTTCTACCGTATCAAAAATGTCGCATTGTCGGTATGGAAGTCCTCTTGTGGAGATGAATACTTGAAACATCTGACCGTCAATTAGTTGATGCAGGAGAGGCGATGACAATTGCCTCAAGCCCATAAAAGCCGATTTGTGGAATACAATCAGGGGCCTGAAAGTATCAAGTTTGGAAATTCGTACTAATTCGAATACCCTTAAATAATTGAAGATAACTCCCTTCTAGTATCCAAAAGTTTTTGAAACATAGATGAAAATGAAGATATTTGAATAAATGGATGCATACAACTTTCGGTAAAATCCGAAAGAAATCGAATCTTTCAGGGTTCATCGAAACTTTGAAACTTCCAAAATTAAAAAAAAAAATAATAATAATAATAATAATAATGAGGTGAAAATTCTTAGTGAATCTAGTGAAATTCAAAGATTAAGAAAATTTTGAAATCTTTTTTCAAAAATAAAAACAAAATCACCGTCGATGCAGCCTGACCAATTCGAGAGCGACCCTGTAGTCGTAGAAAATTTCGGCGAAGAACATCAGAAAACAGGCTCGAATTGCCTTGTCCAATTGGAACGAGTCGCGGGGTGGCATCTGAAAAAAAAATAATAAAATTTCAAATGTTTCAAATAAACTCAAAAGTCATAAGATGCCTATAATAGCATTGATTTGTGTTTCAGATGCCCTATTTTAAATTTCATCGAAGATTGCAACTTTCAGGGCCGAATGTTGAAAATGTTAAAGATAAGTTTCAAATAAATTTAGTAAGTATAGTTCAGAAGAGATTGAATGTTCTGTGTGATGCATAGTATACAACTAAACAAAGATTAAAAACTTCTTAAAATCACTATAGCTGCTTTGAAAATGCTATAAAATGCTTAAAAAATGTCAAAGAGTCCTCAAAACCAAAGACAAAAGCATTTGAAAAATCGAACCTTTGGAGGCGGATCAGCGAGATCGGCGTTGCATCTGTCCGCATTGAGGACCATTTGGAGTCTGGCGATAAGTCTGTTCCCGAACGGCTCTGGCAATTGGTGCATAACCACCGAAGAAGGAATGCGGATTTCACCAATGTCCAAATCTACCAGAATCGCCTCGCACGGGGGAATCTGGAAAAGACGCTTTTTACGCTATTTCTTTCATAACTTAGAACTCGATAGTGCTATCGAAATTGTTGATTTTCGAAAATATTTATCAAACTCTTGAAACATATTCAAAGAAATTGAAAAAGAAACTTTGATGAGAATTCGCTCATTTTCGCCATTGGTATTGAGACAATCCGGCGAGATGATCAAATTTATGTTTCATCCTTTCTATGGAATATTTTTAATCATATCCAAATATTTTTTTTCAATTATTCTGAAAATTGACCTGCTCAACTCCGCTCGACACGACGCCCATCAGATACGGTGTGGGACTTTCGAGATACTCGTAGAGACCTTCGGGTAGCACCGAGACGAACGTGTACGTATATTCGAGGGGATAAAGAAGGGCGCGAATCGCGTAGCCTGAAAATGCCACAATTTCATTCTATTCAAATTCAATACACACGGGACATCAGTCAATAAATCAAGTAAATTTACAAATAACACAAGATTTCTGAAGCTTATTCAAAATATCGCTAGCATTTTCGATTTTGTCGTTTTTAAACTAAGATTCTAAATCGTCCGATTCGCGCGTTAATAAAATGACTCTTTTAAAATCAATTCTTGAAAATTTCTGTAATTTATATAATTTTCAAAGAATAAAAATAAGAAATTACCAGCATCA
This sequence comes from Diploscapter coronatus, assembly GCA_964036155.1. Lineage (NCBI taxonomy): Eukaryota > Metazoa > Nematoda > Chromadorea > Rhabditida > Rhabditidae > Diploscapter > Diploscapter coronatus. The sequence goes on along the minus strand of OZ038422.1, from coordinate 47,214,514 downwards.
CTCAATTGACTCAGCGAACTGGAATGGAGGATGATTTTCTGATCGCACAGGACGGCTCTTAAGAGAGTTAAAAGGTTGTGGATTGAGCCTGAAACTTTTTTAAATAAAAAAGACTTTAAAAGTTGGACTTTCCATAAAAAATAATCAAATTATTGTTAATTTACCTACTATGAAATAGCATTTTTATCGCTTTCCGAAAAGTAAGGCTTTATAAAATAAAAACAAAAAACTAACCTAAACTCCTCATGAGCGCACAAACTCGGTCAGAAGTCAGAGGAATAGTGGGCTGCTCGAGAGGTCGCACGCTGAATCGCTCCTTGCCCAGGGATATGATTGTTGGGTTGCTGAGAATAAAAACCTCATAACTTTCATTTTCAATCATTTTTAAAATAATGCTTTATAAAATGGAGAAAGAATAATTAGATACAGTTCAAGATTAAAAAATATATATCAAAAGTTCAAAGAGTTCCAGAGATTTTACTTCTACTTGATCGTAGAAAACTCTAGAAAGAATATTGAACATAGCAATTTATCGAATTTCTTTGATTTTAAATATAAATATTCTTTTAAAACTTTACCTAGGCAAAAATTGAGTGCTGACCAGAGTCGCTATCATAGTTTCGGCCGAATTTGAGTCGGCTTGAATTGTCTCGTAGAGCACGTTGAGGAATCTCTGAGGATAAAAGTTTTGACAAAAAATAAAGTTAAATCTAAAAGTAGAATGAAAATAAATAAAAATTACCCGGAAAACATCAAAATATGGATGTCTGGACAGGATCACGAAAACTCTCGACTTGTAGAGCTGCACGTTCGGATCGTACAAGTCGTCCGTAGAGAACTCCGTCATGTCACACGCCTCGTAGACCTAAATTTTCAATTATGTTTCAGAAAAAAAGAATAATCAAGAGAAAACATGTATTGTCAATATTTAAGTGAATTCGAGATCTTTATAGAAAAAACGATGAATTGATAGAGCCGAAGTTCTTAGATAAGAATAAAAAATCAAACTTTAATAAATATGTGAATGAATTATTCGGAATATCAATTGTAAAAAAACCAACCCTCAAACAGCAAGCGTACTGATGTGCGCCCATCAGATCGGTGAGCGTGCACACGAAATACGTGGACGGCCGCCACTCGGTTTGAAGGGTCCATCCCTCTGGGGCAGCAAACTAAAAATATCATCATAATTGTTGTTGAAGAAGAAAAAGAATTCATTTTGAAAATTAGGCGGCAATATTAGGGATTTATTGATTGGAAATTTCACAACCTTCACGAATTAATCAATTCTTGAAAGAAGGAAAAAACTTACGGCCTGCAGACTGTGGGAGAATGGCAAATCGGTCCAATCGTTTTCTGGAAATCGGCTCGAGACGACGCCACTGCCTGTGCCCGTACCTGAACAAATCTCAAAACTCCATGCATTCTGTAATTCCCCTATTCGATAATAAATTTAGACTATTTGTCGACATGGTGATTTCTACATTTTTTAAGCGAAAATTGAAACATTTGATATTTTCGAAAAATTTAGAATTTCAAAAACTCACGAATCTGAGATTGATCATAGTCGAGCACGGCGAAATAGTCGACGAGTCGTTGAGGCTGGACGGAGGAGGAGAGGTCAGAATCCTGAAAAGAGATCATTTTTACAGGAAGAATAAAGCTTTTTAACCTCTAGTCGATAAAGCAAAGTTCTCCGTAGCATTTTTCGGAAATTCAATGAATCACAGCGAAATTTTGCAAGAATGACTAGCCGACTTTTCAACTGACTTACTTTCGAAGACCTTTCAAGAGGCGAGAAGTGGGAAATGACAAAAATGAAGGTTCTTAACGCCCTTTATGAGGGATAAGTGGAGGATCTATTCAAAGTTCTGATCAAAATATGAGTTTGAATATAGACCGCCTCCAAAACGATTACTACTTTTATAGAAAACTCGAATTTCTTTTCGAAAATTTCAAACTTATCGCAAAAATCGAAAAAAATTGTTCTAATTTTTGAAAAAAAAAATGCAAATTTTAATTTGAAGCATGCCGCGTAAAAAACTCTAAAGAAAGCTTGATCGTTTTTCGAAAAACTTTGAAACCGTTCTAAAAAAATTTACCTGTCCATTTCTCGGCAAAATAATAAGTCGATTCATAGTAATTTTCAGGAAAACCAGTCACAACTCACAGATCAAAAGTTGTTTTGAACGACAGAAATATCGCGTTTTCTATTTTCTACCCTGAGATCGTTCTTATCAAAGTTTTTCTTGCATCGAAACTGTATCAATCGGGGTAATTACAACTATAGAAAACGTTTTACTAAGTATTACAAGAAAAAGTCGGAAGTTGAATGAAACAATTATTTAAGAAATGGTTGTTTTTTCGATAAACTTGAAAAAAATACCTGCGGTGTGGTTTCTCGGCTGGTCGACATTTTGACGCCTTCTTCGGATGATTCACAACAAATCAACTAGACCATCTCTAAACTAACAAAATTAGTCAACTTTCGAGAATCGATACACCCCAAAACAAGTAATAAAAAGCGAGAGAACTAAGAATTAGAAAGAACGTTTCGAGATTTCAATCTTGAATTTTTTAGTCGCTCGATGAAAAAATAGAATTTGAAATAAAAAATGCGCCATCGAGTAAGAGGTCAAATTTGGTGCACCAAACTATACGATTGGCGCATTTTGGTGGAAGACGAGAAAAAGAGGGGCTGAGAACAAACAAAACCCTTCGGCACGATGTTTTTGCTTTGAATTTGCATTAATCACGACCGTTCACTTTCAAATGAAAATGTTCGTAAAAATAGTGCGCTGTGGAAAAACGGTCTTGATATGATTTTTTTCACTGGGCTTATCAAAATCTATTATTTTGAGGAAAATGGATAAAGAACGGGTTTTTTGCGGACTTTAAACTAGACAAAAGGAAGCCGAGGAGTGTTCTTAACTGCACCTTCTCGGGGCTTATCGATAATGAAAATAATCACTTTATTGGAAAGATATCGTGGGAAAGGCAATTATTTGTCTATTTTTCGAAGAATTCTCAAAAATTCAGGAAAATCGAATTTTTTATCACCCGTTGAGAAAAAACCAGGGCTGGGATTCAAGTAAAATTTACACCCCCCTGTAATTGTAAAATTTTACACCCCCCTGTAAAAATTTTACAACATAGATCTATGTTGTAAAATTTTTACAGGGGGGTGTAATTTCCCAACTTCCTTAGTTTCCATCCATATCCTTTATTTAGCCACTAAAATGATGCGGACTACCCTAAATAGCATTCCTGTACAAAAAAAACCCCGATAAAAACGCTCCAGGAATAAGGGGAATCGATCAAGATGATCAACTTCATCAAGATTTTACAGGGGGTGTAAATTTTACAGGGGGGGTGTAAAAGTATTTTACACATGTAAAATTTTTACAGGGGGGTGTAAATGGGGGTTGTAAATTTTTTACAGGGGGGTGTATTTTTTAACTATGGCTCAAATGCAATATTTTGCCATAATTCTACATTTCCACGAAAAAAAAAAATTTTTTTACACCCCCCCCCTGTAAATTTTTACACCCCCATTTACACCCCCCTGTAAATTTTTACACCCTCCTGTAAATGGTTTTACAGGGGGGTGTAATTTTACTTGAATCCCAGCCCAGGAAATTTTAAATCAACTGTTTTTAGAAATGGTAAATTTGTATATAGTCTATCCTGAGTAAGTGAATACTGCATACATTTTGCAACTTCGCTTGCTCAGGCTCCGCCCACTTTTTCCTGCCCTGCAAATTGCGTCATTCCTCCCATTTTCAAACGAGTTTCGCATTTTTCTCGAGATTTTCGCGAAAAATCTTTATAATTATATCCTGATTATCTCTCTAATTGATCAATTAACTCTGTAGAACGATGTTTCATCGTTTTGAATCATTTTATCGTCAGAAATAACGTTTTAATTTTTTTAAGTTTGAAAACGAAAAGAAGTTAGTTCATTGTCTCCAACTAACTGAATATTACGCTTAATTAACCAGATAATTGGCCAATTAACTCTCTTTAATGTTTGCTGTTCATTTTTTCTAGCGATTTTTTCTCTCAACTTAGGACCCATTTTCACCGAGTCAATTGTTGATTCCTCCAAGATGCAGATGTTATCGTCGTCATCAGATCATTAGAATTGCAAGCTGATGGACAAACAAACAGTCGCTTATCAGGTGTTTTCATGAAAATATCAAATTTGCACGAAAAATACGAAATTTCGATCGAAAAATGAACAGCAAACACTAAAGAGAGTTAATTGGTTAATTAGAGAGATAATCAGGATATAATTATAAAGATTTTTCGCGAAAATGTCAAGAAAAATCGAAAAAATCGTTTGAAAATGGGGGAATGACGCAATTCGTAGGGCAGGAAAAAGTGGGCGGGGCTTGAGGGAACGAAGTTGCAAAATGTATGCAGTATTCAATTACTCAGGATAAACTATACCACAAAGCATCGAATCACCAGAGGAAGAGTAAAATTTGAGCTCTCAAAACCAGAAACATCTGAGCGACTTTGAGTGATTAAAACATCGAAATTGCACACGAACCTGCGCATTTTTGATTGACAAGTCGCAAAATCGTCGAGATATTATTGACTCTTTCGCGTTTTTTGACCGCGAGGTTTTTGCCACCGGACTTGAAACGACTAAAATCAGTCCAGATGTCAACCATCTGCTCAAATTTTCCCTGGAGGAGTTGCCGTCCATCAAAATTTCGGAGATTTTACGATTTTTGGGAGAATTAAAAAAACTGGATGAAAATGAAGTATTTTAAAGAAGTTTTTAACAAAAATTGGAAAAACTAAATATCTTTGTCATAAAAGTTAAGCGGGAAAACGGTTAAAAAAGAGTAGAAATAAGCTGAAAGCACAACCACTTTGCGTGCATCCTCGCACTTTTTCAGTAGAAAATTTACATAAACTTTATTTTCAAAAAAAAAATTGAAAAAATCGATAAATTGATGAAAAATAAATGGCAATGGAGATAAATTTGATAAGAATTAGGAAAAATCGAAGAAGTGACAATGAATTGACAGAGAACTTGAGATAAAATTGAAACAGGAGGGACGTTTAACTTTGAACAGGCCAGTTTTGGCGAGAAAATTCGAACAAAAATCAATAAAATTGTGGGAAAATCAATAAAATAACGATTGCGCGGAGAAAACGGCGTTTGAACGAAGACAATCTTTGGATTTTTGAATCGTGAATGTCGTTGAAAGTCGTTACGGTGATAAAACCTTGAATGCGAAATAGTACAATGCGTATTTCTGTCCGATTTTACGAGCAAAAAGGCATCTGTTCTTGTGAAAGGGCCTTATTCAATTTCCAAAAAGTGGTCACTTGAAAAATTGCAAATTCAGCGATACTCGCGACTCAAATTGTATGAAAACGAAAAATCTTGAACAAGATAATGATATTGTCACGTAAATTCTGAACTTTCTAGGTTAAAAATTTGAAATTTTCTTAAATTTTTAGCCTAAAAAGTTAGGTACAAGTAAGTTTGTCCATGGGTTTGAAGGGGAAGAAAATAACAGAATTTTTAAATCTACCGGCAGATATAAACTCATAATTAATAGTTGAGAGAGAATTTCATGAAATGATAAAAGGATTAAATAATGATTGCAATAAAAAAGAAACCTTAAAATCAATAATAATTGCTCTAGAAAATTTCAAAACAATAAAACTAGTCATTATAAAACGATATTAAAATGATGTCTAAACGAAAACAATTAAAAATAAGGAACTCTAAAATAAGCCTAAACTACGACAAACTTAACTAGGAATGCGAAAATCTTAAGAAAAATAAGCTACAAATAAAATAAGATAAAATTTTTGATAGATATTCCCCTCAAATATTAGATGTTTTCAGAATCAATAAAGTTAAAATTTAGATATGTTGGGACATTTCATAAGAAAAAGACCGTGTTAGAGTTTTTGGATATACAATTTCGCTGATTCAAAGACAAGAAGTTTTAAATTTTCAGGAAAGTGAAATCTATAGGTTTTTTTTTCTAAAAAATGCTCTAGAAATTCTATAAAAATCACTTTTCGAAGTTTTGAAAGAATTTTCAGAAAACGCTTCATATTTTCGATGTTATCGAAATTTCATAAATTATCATTAGCATATAGCGTTATTACAAAGCGTTAAGCCATCAAATTTCAAATATTTTAGCACATAATAGTACAATGACTTAGAAACAGAATTTTTGAAACACAAGAAAAGAATGTTGGTTTTTGAAAAAAAAAAAAAAACATAATTCGGAGATACGTTAATGAGAAAATGAATGGGTTTAGTGAGGGGAGCATCAAATTTTAGGGAATTTCAATAAATTTAAAAGTCGAAATTTTCAAAATCTACCGTATTCTAGCTAGAAGAGAGTTATAAATAGTCGATAGATACGATAAATTTTGAATTTCTCGAAAGAAGATAGGATGATTTTTGATTTTCATTGCCTGATTATCAAGCGTAGATTTTCAGAGATTTCGAAAACTTGAGATTTTTAAAAGGAACATCAAAATTATAAAGAAATTTACACACGCACAAATTTCTCATCCTTAAAGGGCACTAGATAAAAAGAGTTATTAAAAATAAAAATATTTTTGAAAAGTGACCTTAAAAAATTTTAAGTTTTCAAATCTCCTTCAAAAATTAGTAAGTTCGTTGTTAGTTCCTGATTTTTTGTTTAAATTTCGAGTTAACCTTTATTTCAAACCCTGCTCTCCTTCATTCGAGCGCTCATTGCGACTTGCCGCAGCCACTGCCGCTGCTCGTGGTGGGCGAGTCCGTGTCACTCGTCTCCGTGCCACTAGCGTTCTCATCCGACGACTTGCATTCGTCCTACAAATTTACTTTTCGAAATTTTTAGATGTGCTTCAGTTCTATTGGATTTTAAATGGTTCAATAGGTATTAATCGTACGCAGGGCACGCACGAAATAGCTATGCAAAAACTCGAATACTTATCGAAATATAGGCTCGTTTTTCGAACGATCTTAGTGTTAGCATTTATCTTTTTGAATGTTCTAGTGTACGTGAGACTTAACATTTTCTCAATAAACTGCCGAACATGCAAGTACTGAATTTTGCCCCTAAATTTTAAAGCTATATATATCAAAATTACTGTACCTCCGTATTGGTGCTCACGTAACTGCTGCTCTCCTCGTCCATCTGCGTGGATGGATTCGCCTGTCTCTGCGTCAGAGTCAACGAGGCGAACTGGTCGTGCAGGGGCTGAAAATTTCAATTTTCAAAAATGTTTCAAAACCAAATGGATACTATTTCTTTCGGGATTTTTATTGCATGCTCCGTTACTTCTCGAAATTTAAATACGCTTCAAAGAATAGGATGAATAAGAGTTTTTTTTAATATTGTTTTGTTGTGCATCCTTTTAAAGCTTGAAATAATTTACCTATTCTTATAATTTCAAGCTCATGAAAATTTGAAATATAAGTTTCAAAAAATTCAAGTATAAATTCTCTTAAAGTGCACATAATTAAATAAAATAAAAATTCCATAAGATTATATTCATGAAATTTGTATGTACCTTTCATTAAAAAAAAAAAAAAAACTAAAATTCAACCTGTGGTCTTCTCCAGTAAGTGGCCGAGTTTGGTGGGTGTTGGGGCTGTTTAGGCCAAGGGCGGACCTCCACCTTTCTCTCGTTGATGATGTGACGGCCCCTGGAAAAAAACGGCTCATACAAATTGTACCAAAAAGTCAAATATGCGAACTTTGAAGACTACTACTGTAACTTTTTGCGGTTTTTTTTTTTAAAAGAATTACTGCAACTTTTAGAAGGAAAAATAATTTGGTATTATTCTCTGACCTGATCACTTTTTCAAGACTACCCTAATCTATCGTACCTGTTGTGAGCCAGACACTTGTCGGCCGACTCCTTCTCCTCGAATATCACGAACCCGAGTCCACGCGGATTGCCCAGGATTTCCACCTAAAATTGCAAAATTATGATAAAATTTGTTTAAATCATATTCCAAAAAAATATAAAACTTCAAATCAATTATGCTCAATCTTTATGTTTCAAAAATCATTGGATTTGCATAGGAAATCTAATAATGAAGGAGTTACTTGACTATCTAAAATCTAAAATTTTACCTGATCAAGAGATCCGAACTTTTCGAAGTACAACCTGATGCAGTCAACCGAGTGGTACTCGAAGTGGAGTCCAGAGAGAAGCAACTTACAGCCTGAAATTTTTTTAAAAAATCATATTTTCTTACTAATCTAGTTCAATTATAATCCTGAGTTTAAAACGGTACTGATACTAATATAAAAAAAGAAAATTAGAATTAATTCAAAATTTAATCATCTCTGAAAATAGTACCGGGAGCGGGCTCGCAGTTGAAGAACGGAGGGGGCAACATAGCTGTCATCTGCTCACGGGGGATGGCCCGTTTGGAATCGACCTGAAAATGTTTGAAATCAGGATTTTTACAAATTTTTGTTCTAGATTTTGTTCTCGAATAAAACAGTTTATCTAAATCTCTGAAAAGAAATGAATTCTCTGATACATAAATACTTTCAAATAATAAGTGTTTCAAAAAGGTTCAATAAAAGCTGTAAATTTCGAAAATTTTAATACTCCATACCTTCTTTCGCTCTTTCATAATTCCCAAAATGTTCAAATCAAATCAAGTCAATAGCAAATAAAATATTAGATCTTGGAGACTAGCCAAATAATCCAAAAATTTTAGCCTTCAAATATCGTAAACACTTTTCGGTTTTACCCGAAAGTTCTGTCGAAAAATTTCCCAGGCGCTGCAAAATATGTTTGTCCTTTTAGACCCCTATTCAAAGTGATGATGATGCAAATTTCGGCGAGTGATGCAAAAATTTTGGATTTAGTGCAAAATGACCTCTTAGAGTGTGATCGGCAAGGCTTTTTTGACGCAATTACTTTCTATTTTTTCTCTCCAAAATTAACACTCTCTAACCTTTTCGATATCCCTTTCTCTCTTCAAAATTCCACTTTAACTTTATCTTTTTCCCTCTATTTTCTTTTCGCTCTCTTACTTCCTCCTACTATTTCATCATGATGCAATTCTACCGAGTTCTCAGTTTGTTCGTTCTTTGATACGGGAAGAATCCAAAGAGCTATCAATTATCGCACATCCTAATATACTGATCCTAATAGCTCTCAATCACCCAGATGTTTTCTAGTTTGGATACCAAAAGATCAGGCTTTTGAAATCTACCAAAAGAAGTGCATTGAGTTTCGAAAATCCTTTTTCTTATAAAAAAAATTTGAAATCTATATTTATTTTCAAATAGGGAAAATCTAACCGTTTTGCCGGCGATAATGTGTGGTCGATCGGCGATCGCTGCCTCGGCGCTGTAGACCGTCGCGAACGTGACGAATCCGAAACCGCGCGACTGCAAAATATCGATTTATTGACTTCGTGTTCATTTTTATTGGTTTTTTCTTATTTTTTAATTTTACCTGCTTCGTATTCGGCTCGCGAATCACAATCGCATCGATCACGGGTCCCCACTGTGAGAAGTAGACGCGCAACTGAAAAGTAAAGAATGTAAATTTAGGGAAAAAAATCGTGCAAAATTGACAAATTTCTATTGCAATAGTTGAATGTATGAACAAATAATAGGTGTTTCCAAAATTATTGAGTTCAGGTGGCATTGAATTAAAATAAAGAAAAAAAAATCGACCTGATCATCCGTGGTCTCGTGGCTGAGTCCGCCGATGAACAATTTGCGCATCTGCGGAGGGCCTTCGTTCGGGAAACCCATTGTGTGGGCCTGAAAATCAGCATAAGTTTGAAAAATCGATATTTTTGCGGCAATTTAGAAAATTTGTGTACTCAAAATAGCATAGCATTAACAAATACTGTACCTTTACAAGTATCATTATTTTGAGCCATTATTTTTCAAATTGCCTAATTTTAACACTTGTTAAATCCCCTTTACTTATATCCCATAGCACATAGAACATATAGAATATATAGAATTCACAGAGTGCTCTCAGAAATTGCTGTACAACAAAGTTTATCATGCTTTTATATCCCAGACTTCCCAAAATTTGACATTTTTATCGTTGATTCGACATTTTCAAGGTTTTCTCTGAGTCTACGATTAAAAATCAACACATCTCTTACCCTGCCTGGGAAGTGGTGTATCAAACTACTACTATTCTGAAAATTCTATCCTAAAACGTCGAAAAATCTTCAAGGATGATATATAATTGAAAAATATCAACTAATTACCAAAAATGTTATCAAAGTGGTATTTCACTCACCCTGATCATTGGGTGGATGTAAGAGAACGGAGGCATGGGAGCGTAGATGGGGTAGCGCGGAGTGCCATTCGGTGGGGACGGGCTCGAACCATTCTGGGACCGGTTACCGGACGACTGGGGGCTGGCAGGACCGTTCGAAGCTGAAATGCTCAAAAATGAACAACTTTGACCTGACATTGTTTTTAGAAATTTTAAAAGTCGAAAAAATTTCTACTAAAATGTTAGGAGAAAATTTAACAAATTGAAAATTCAAATATTTTTTTACCTGGCGGCGGACCCATAATCGGCACGAGCATGCCCTGCTGAATTAGCTCGGCTATTTCTGAAAAATCGCCCAAATTATCGGCGCAAAAATGGCAAATGAGGAAAATTGCGTCACGAAAAGGCAACTTGCAAAAATTTTCTGCGTTTTTGCAAGTTGCCTTTTCTCGTGCGCTTTGGAAATTCGAGATGGGGTAAACGACGGACATTTCCCTTGTCAAATTCGCTTTCTTCTTTTTCCATTTCCATCATTTTCTAGAACAAAATATCAATCTTGGTATGCTTCAAAATTGAAATTGATCACTCGATTTTCTGAACTTTTCAATTGGTTCTTAGCCTTAGTAGGAAAATGTATAGGATGCACCATTTATTGATTTTATAATCCCGCCTTTTTTACCTGGTGGGCAGTAGGGCGATGCGAACATTTCGGTGGTCTTTTTCATAAAAGCGTGCGACGAGTTTGCAGCAAATCGGACGTTTGAGCGAAAATCGGCGAGGCAAGCGTCGCAAACAGCTAGCGATGAGCAACCTGGAAATTGACATTTTTGAAAATCCTAAAAAAAAAATTATATATATATAAAATCGCTAAATATCTCACGGTCTTAAAACCGATGAAAATCAATAAAATAAAAAGAAATAATTGCATCTTTATTCGATCATCGAGATTAAGTATATTAATTATATCAAAATATTAAAAATAATACAGGAAATGTTGAAATTCAGAGTATCTAACGAACACGTGAAAGTTCTAACAGAAACAAAGCTTAAAATAGTGTAGAATAGCTACCATATCGGTAAAGAAAAGAATAAATTCACGATAAGCATATCTTTCAAGAAAAAATACATTTAAAAATACTCCACGATACGTCTTCTCTTAACCTCTCAATCAAAAAATAATAATAAATGAAATTTATGCTTCCGAAAATTTCGAATTGCACGAAGCTTATTATCTTGTTTAAAAAAACTCTTTTGGAAAGTTAAAACATTTTAGATTAAAAAGTTGTCGGTAACGAAAATGACGAGTTTTCCAAAAATCGTTCAGAAAACTTTTCAAAAAATTCAACCTCAATTTTTCCGTTTTCGATTTGGGGAGCCAGTGGTTCCGGGTGGTGGCCCGATGCGAACGGTGCCTAGGTTCATGGGTGATCCTGGGTTATTCCTGCTCGAGATATTGGCCGCAGGCGGTGGGCCCAGCATTGAGGGACTGGGACCGGAGCTGGGACCGGGGCCCATCAAACCTGGGCCTGGATTGGGACCGGAAGGCCGGTTCGGCGACGCCCCAGCCGACACACCCGAAGATTGCTAAAATTTTGGAAAATCAATAGATTTTGTATTTTTTTTTTTCGAAAACCCAAACGATTGATTTTTATGTAAAAAAAAATTTACTCATTTTACATGTCGAATTACAACTACTACTACTACTGCTGCTCACAACTGTCACATAGTTAAAGGCGGATTCTTTGCTTTTGACGCAAAAAATACGAGTTTAACAAAGACAAAGCTGTTGCAATTTGAAGAGTAAGGTCTTTTCTTTCTTGCAAAAATTCACTCTATGCTAGCGGATAAGACTAGAAATTATCGCTGAATATCAAAACTGATGATATTTTCTACTGAAGATCAGTTCGCAATTTTTCCATCTAAAACTATAAAAAAAAAAAAACAAAAAAAAAATCCTAATGATAAAAGATAGACCCAGAAACATTGTTTTGTATAGTTTTCAAGACTAACCACTTCCTGCTTCAACTTGCTGGTGAGGAAGGAGGACAGATTGCGGACGATGTCGATACCCCCCAAAGCCGAGCCTCCTGAAGGCTGAGTAAGTGGGGGCACATTCGTGGTGGCTCCTAAATTCTCTCCTTTAATTGTTATAACTTGTTTTCTTTGGATAAACGATAAATCACAAAGAGTTGCTTATAAAAGAAACGTATTGAAATTTTGCTCGGTTTTTAAAATCCATACCCAAAAAATACTCGATGTTATAATAGAACTGAGTGTGAAATGAGAAAATCAAGGAGTTTGCTTAAAACTCGATCTTTTGCACGAATATGAAATTGTAGTATTTGCATACAAATTGAAAGAAATAATAAGTTACACAAAATTTGCTACTAAGTACATAACTCTCATGGATTAGAGTGTACTCGTCAGCGACTAAAACTAAATAAAGCCTTCAAAGGGCATATCACTTGACAAGGATATCTTCGATCAATCCATTTTCTCTAACAGTCCAAAAAGTGGCTACCAGTTAGAGGAGCAGAAAATCGAGAAATAGTTGGAGATTTTATGTAACTAGAGAAACAAAGACATCCTATCTTCAGCTTTATGAGAGGGGAAGGTACTTCACGCACACACTTGAACGTATTGGTTGATAACGGGAAAGATAAGAGATGAAAAGATATAGAAAGTTGAAAATAGTATGAAAAAAGAAAGATAAAACGAGACAATAAGAAAAAGATTTAAAAAATACCGACATGAAAAGGAATAGAGAAAAAAGATGCAAAGAAAAGAAGATAGTTAGAAAAAAATATAAGAGGTAAAACGAGCAGAGTACAAAGACTCCAAGAAATGTCCTTTAGTTCTTTAGAAAGTGCCAAAATTGCATATGAAAAGTTACAGAAATACGAAATAGCATGGATAAAGAATAGCGCAAACGATACAGAGAAATAAAAATGGCTAGAAAAATGAGTAGAACACAGAGGTTTAGAGAAATGTTCCTAGAAAGTACCGAAAACGCATTGCATAGCAAAGGATAAGGAGCGGCTCAGATATGAAATACTGAAATATCCACTCTTTTCCCTCGGCTTATTACAACCTGGCCTGTGCGAGAACAGTATCAAGTTGCAATTTCAAGGGTCCAAGCCCTACAACAGTCAGAGGAAAAATAGAGATAAGATAAGGTTAAAGAAATAGAGGATCAGGGAAAGGGAAAAGGGGAAATAGTAAGGATTTTTAGAGAGGAAAAGATAGAGAAATGAGAAATCCTATCCTCTCGTTCTGTAGAATGGCCGAAAGTTAGAAGCACTAGAGGAGCGAGGATAAATAATGATAACGTGATAAATGAACAGGGAAAAGACGCAGAGAAAAGGGAAATAATGAAGGGGAATTTTGCAGAAATATTTAGGAAAATTATCCTAGAAAAAATAGGCGAAATCGCAACTTTTAAATGTAAAATATTTTAAAACATAGAAAACTTTTTAAAATCCATACTTAAAATTTTATTTCATAAGATAAATTGAAATAATACGATCTAAACCTCTATCTTCATTAAAGTTCCTCATATAAAGGCGGAAAAAATGAAAAAAAGTCACGAAGATAAAGTTTTACAAAAAAAAATCGAAATAATACGGTCTAGCCCTAATCCTCTCTATCTTTCTTTCTTTCTTTCCATATCTTCGGGCATCACTTCACAAGTGGGTCTGCCCTTCCTTCCTTCCCTTGCCTCTCCTCTCTCGCAAAGAGTCACTCTGCGCTCTGCTGCAGCAAATTTGAGAAGATCAGCCAAGAAAGTGCACAGAACAGTGTTGGAATAGGGGAGAAGTGAGATATATGAGGAGAAAAGCATAGTAAATATAGGGGATTAATATCTAATCGATTAGATTAGGTAAGTCAGTTCCTGTATTGGGTTGGGGCTAGTAAACAGATGAATGTAGAATACCAACTGAATTTGCATTTCAATCGGCTTATATGACTTTTGTCAAACCTATTTGATAAAAAAATCGATATTTCAGCGAGCGAGCGAGCGAATAAACTAAAAAATAAAGCCAAATAAGAAAATTTCGAAAATTTATAAGAAAAAAAAGATACCGACCTGGCACTAAATGCGGCGCTCGCGGCATGATTCGTTGCTGCGATTGGGTCGGCCCTTGGCTGGAAGCGGTGTCCGATGATTTTCCCGCCGAACTTTGGCTCGGAGCTGAGTCCGATCCCGATGGAGGCATCTTAAAATAAAAAATCATTTAGATTTCTAAAATTTAGAAAAATTATCCATAAGAAGAGGTTCTTTCCTAAGAAAATTCATTATTTTCTAAATTTCTACCAATCCTGGCGGCGGCCTTGAAAAATCTGGAATCATTGAATTCGGCCCGGTTGACGACCCTGTGCCTGATGAAGGCGGCAGCGGCTGTGCGACCGAGGACGGGACTTTCTGCAAATTACAAAAATGAAAACAAAAGTCGGATTTTTCATCAATTTTGTTGAATAAATTTGTAAAAAAAAACTTGTCCAACTTACCGGAGGTAGCGATGTTTGCACGGACATGAGTGAAGGGATGGACGATGTTGGGGTCGGTCCACTTGGAGGAGGGGCGGATTGACTCGTACCCAGACTTGGCGGGGGCATCGAATATTGCGAAGGTGGGGGCACTAAATTAATCAAATTTTTTTTAGATATTAATGGGGTTTAGGCTTGCTGAATCATGGAATCATTGTAAACTAAAGTCACGTTTGTGTATGTATTGATCTTCTTAAAACTTACACAGACAGTGCTCAAGAAAAAGGGACCTTTCACAATAATTTCTGTGGGTTTTAAACGTTTTCTTCACAAATTTGGAATTCTCCGCGTAATTTATTCGTCCAATCGCAGGCTACTTACCGGAATAATCCGCGCTCGGCGGAGGTGGCATTGGTGGGGTCCGACCACGTTTTGGTGGAGGAGCACTTGTGTCTGTCTAAAATTTTTTAAAAATCATCAATTTACTTTCATAATTCCAATTTCAACTTTACCACAAAATAAATTTAACATCAAAAGTAGGTCAGAAAAACTCAAACATAGTTATTTCGAACTTTAAAGCTGATCAAATTTTTTAAAATAAAATTTCATACATGCTGTCCCTGATTCGGGTTGGGGCTTCTTCCCTCGGGGTTTGCCTGGCCGAGTTGTCCGGGTCCCTGGTCGATAGGTTGTGGTTGACCTGCCGAAGTCGATGTTTGACCCGTTGCTGCTACAGGGGCTTGGGGAACCGAGGGAGGAGGCAGGTCTGAAAAATTCGGAGGAGTTAGAATTGATTCTTCGAGAATTTTTCTAGCATTAAGGATTTTGATGCAAGTTCTAAATTACTCAAGCCTGAATTAGTGATTTTTTTCGATTTGCATGTAAAATGAGAGAAAAATTGAAATATATCCATTTTTCTTTAAAAAAATCTGCATCAAAATACTTGAAAACCTTTGAAAAGAAGTAAAAAGATATGTAGTTTTGAAGGTATTTTTTTGCATAGTTTTATACAGATTCGCTGTAGGGTTAATAAGCTTAGAAGGTTCGTTAAATATCTTTGCTTGTGAAATAGTTTGTTAGTACGTGATAATGTATCTGCATAGTTCTCATACTCAAATAATACACTTTGCGATTTTTCGGCTTGTAGAATATTTACTCGGTGATTTTTGCTAATTGAATGTTGTTTTGAGGCTGAAAACGATGAAACTTGATTTTTAAGTGATTCGAAATCACTAATAAATGAACTCATTACCTTATTGTTTCGGACTTGCTATGTAAAAATCAGTGCAAATTCAAACGTCAAGCGATGTATCCAAGTTTGTTTAAAAAATCTTAGCTTCAGAACATTTCAGAAAGTTTCATCCTACTGCGTCTTTTCGTTTCTTTCCACTTCAAATAAAAATATGAATCTAAGAGGACTTACTCATTCCCGGCGGTGGGATGCCCATGTTCGGTTGCGGTATCGGTGGGGCTCCCTGAAACCAAATTGATCTTCATTCTAGTTTTCCTATTAGAATTTAGCTCTATTTTTAACATTTGAATGACCCTCATTAATTCAAAATTAACTCTAGAAGCTTAATCTAAAGTGTCGATTAATATACCTGTTGTTGGAGTTGGGCGTAGGTCGGCGGAGGCAACCCAATTGGTGCACCACTTGTTGGCACATTTCCGACACCCCCAGATGTTCCCGAATTTGCTCCCACCACGGGTGGGACACTTGGAACAGATCCCATCGAGAAAGAGCCCATTCCATTGGGTCCGATGTCAGGCGCTCGACCCAACATGGATGGTGCGGGTGGGAACAGAGGTGGAGGACCACTCATACCAGAAGGTGGGAACCCAGGGGGTGGACCCTGAAAGTTGCCATTTTTGGTAATTTTGTACTATTTTTGGAGCATTTGTATCATTTTGAAACATTGTTACTATTCTTTTAGGAAATTAGCATCATCTTCTGATCTTCGGGAATTTTGGTACCATTTCTGGTAAATTAAAAATGTTCTTACCTGCCCAGGAATCGAAGGGCCACCCAACATGCCCATTGGCGGAGGCAAGGGACCGAAATCTGAAAAATGGGGTAGGTTTCAGTTCTTCGGAACTCGATTATTATGATAGGTTGCAATGTTCGGGTTTCTATTGCTTCATTAAAAATGTTCAAACTCGAACAACTTTCGCAATAGCTCAAAGGAAAGTGCGCTGGTCGTTTGGTTGCGCAATAGTGGTCATCGCTGACCTATGTTACAACTTTTCACCAGATTATTTGATCTTCGCACCCTAATAATGCCAATCCTTTTTCGTTAAACAAGAAATATCAAACTAATTAGAAGAAGATCAACGTTTCAAAATTCTAGCCTTCGATAAAATTTAAAGATCGTTAACAAAATATTCACATGCTACATAAAATAAATGATAGGCTTCAAAAACTATAATACTAGAGCCTCATCTTCCATCATGATAGCATAAAAAATAGAAAAACTCACTTTCAACGAGTGTAACTTTATCTCCTTCGATTCGAATAATCTGCTGCAGTTGCGGCGGCATTTGACTGTGTACTCGCTTGATCATTTCCACTTCTTCGGAAATCATCGATGTCATTTGACTGAAATTTTGAATTTTCAGTTCTTCTAAAGTTCACATAAAGCTTAAAGGAAAATATGGAATCTTAGAAACAAAGCTATAAGAACTTGAGCATGATTTCCGTTTATGATAAAGGTTGACATTGAATATTATGCAAAATAGATAATCAACATAACCCATTTTGATTGAAACATATCGCAAAAAATTTTTTCTTTCAAAATTTCTTCTAAAAATTTAGAAAGCTTTACTTTGAATGTGAACCTAGAAAGAGGTAGTCGAGGAATTTAGACTTTTATATTTTTCAAAAATAGGTCTTATTTTCAAATATTATAAGACCCTTACACTTTGAGTTTTTTCCTCTTCTCGGAGAGCAAGGTGAGCTCGTGGTCGAGGTCCATAAAATCGGCGATGCAAATGCGAAGCTCTTCATCGGTGATAGTAGAGGCCTGAGAATTGGAATTTTTTATTTTAAAAATTTTGATAAATCAAAAAGATTACAAAGTGAATAAAGGATTAGCAAGAAAGATTAGCGCAATTTTTGTGAAACATAACTTTTTTAAACTAGAGTAGGTAGAATCATGAAATATCGTGACATTTTTTGAAACTTATTTGAAGATTATCATAATTGGTACATCTCAAAAGGAAATATTAGATATCATTATTCAATAAAAATCACAAGAGATTTTGAAACCTATCCAATTGCTACCTAAACTCTAATATAACTCAGATAAAATAATCTAATTATCACTAATTCTAGCGATAGTTTAATAGACTCAAAATAATCGACTCCAAAGGTTTTCGACCGAAAAACAAAAATTTCACCCCTGATTAAAAAGTGATAAACAAAATGCGAACTCTCCTCGCCTTTTTGTAAAGAAAATGAGAAATGGAAAATCAGCGCAAAGAGCGTGGCGGACATTTATCATTAGAACAAAACAATAACAACTGTGCCACAAGATTGCAAAATTCTAGTTCAGGGGTCAATTTGGAGAAATAGTATAGTCAATTGAAGATGGTGGAAAAGAAGCAAGCTAGAGAAATAAGAAAATATTGTAAAGAGTGATAACATAGATAAAGTGATATTTGATAAGAGAGAAAAAGAGAGAAACAAAAATATCGATCATCAATCAGCCTGACGTAACTCGGCACGCTTGCGTTCATTTCTTCTCAGCTTTTGTTCCCACTTTTTTCCTTCCAGGATAAATCTCCCCAGGCGCAAACGCATTCTTTGGTTGAAACATCAAACACTGAGGTGATAAACATCACGTAACACTTCTTGGGAAACGGAAAACTTCTAATCGTTGTTGGCAAATTGCAATCAATATGAAAATAGAAATTTTCAAGATAAGATTTTTTGAGACACAAAATCCAAAGTATTTTTTATGCAATACAGAAAGATAGCCCCAACGAGCAATCTATTATTGAATGCTCACCTATTTTAGCGTTAAAATTTCCAGAAACACATTCAGAGACTGTATTGTGACGCAATACCAAAACTCCTATGTAATATGTAAATTATCTTCATCAAAAGACGAAATATAGATTCTTTCAATATTTTACTCGCGCGTCAAAATTTTGCAGCGTATGCAAATAGCGTTTTTCGACTTTGGCCGTGAGATCTTAGGAAGGGAAAAGTAAAAATGTAGAGGGATAAATAAAGTGAATCTGAATCAGAGGAAAACTGCGGTTTTTGCAAAAACAAAGACTAGAGAGTGTGAAGATTTGGTGAAAGAAGACGAAAAAAGTGAGAAAGTTTCGAGAAGATGGGTGTTAGAGAAAGAATGGCTTTTGATAGATGAGATAGTAAGCAATTTGAAGAGGAATAAGGATTTCAGAAAGATTTTCTCGGTTTTCGAAAGATTAAACGTGAAATTCCCCTCGGCGCTAAAAGCCTCGTAATTCCGATTTACTGCCCGCATAATTTGATGGATATAATTTCGCTCGACGCGAAAGTTACCGGAATCGATATATATATATATTTTTTTTTATGAGTTTCAAAATTCTTATAAATTTGACCATACCTTCAAGTTCTAGTAAAATTTGCACGATTTTTCATAGTTCTAATGAACGTAAGCTAGAGAATGGCTCCCAATTACCCAATTTATAAACAAATTAAACTATCGAATCTAACCAATTACGTGTTGACATTCCTTTGAGGCGTTCCGAGTTCCAAATAAACAATCGTTAAATGCCTCGAAAATGCCCATAAAGCCCAGAAAAAGACCAATCTTTTCAGAAACGCAAATGCCAAAATACGAAATTTGTTCGAAGAATAAAGTGATCTTTTGAACTTTTGAAAATTGTAGAGAGCCAGACTTTGAAAAATCAAAGGCAATTCATTAGAACGAATAAATAGAATTAGAGAAAAAGACGTAAAATAGTATTTAAAAGTATAAGGTTAGGAAAAATGAAGAAATAGCATTGAAAAAGAGGAGAAATAGCGTGTAAGAAGATGAAGTCAGGGAAAAACCAATATTATTAGGTGTTAGCGGGGACGGTATATTCGCGATTTTGCATAGTCAAAAGGTGGTGGGGGTCTGGTGCGGACTCCCGCTAGGAGAAATGTGCAAATAGGCGAAAGATCATCGAAAAGAAGAGAGTGAAAAAAGCAAAAAATCGGAAATAGTACTTGAAAAATAGATGGTTAGAGAGAGCACAATTAGGAAATAGTATTCAAAATGAGAGGTCGACAAGAAAAATGGAAAAGATAAGCTCTTGTACCTCACGGCATGTTGGAATATGCAACTCTTTTTCTCTCGCTCTCTAAATTTCTCATAATATTTCGTTTTTTGTTCTTTCTACCTCTAATTTTTAGGTAGTCTATGACGGAAACTCTAATAATCATGAAATACCGCTCTGATAAGTGATAATTCGATAAGCCTATTTGGGTAGTAGCATTAAAGGGAGGCTTCATGAAAAGTGGAAAAGGCTATTTTTGGTCATATCAAAAAGGCGTTCAATGCGGGATTTTTCTGATGAAACTTTTTGACAATTTGCGAGTATTGATTGTTGAATATGTTTCAGGTGATAAAATATAAGAAAAAGAAAAATACAAGTTAATACCGCCGTATCTTTAAAGAAAAAAAAAGAATATGAATTCAAAAGAAGCGAACATCAAGACATAATAAAAGCCGCTGAATTGTGTTTCATAAAATACCATTTAAAAATCCAAAGAAATGTGGAGGTAATAACGGAAAATTCGGTTTGCGAAATAATAAATTTAAAAATCAACTGACATGATGTTCACCCTTCGAGATGAGCTGATTGCATCTAGTGAAAAGCACTGGTGGAGGCAGGTGATCGTGCGGGTGATGGACCTGAATACTACTGAAATTATTTTTAGAGATTTGGAAAATACCAAATTTTCATCAGCGTATCCATCCGGCTTTTTGCTATCATCGTCATCTAGTGGGCGTCGACGTCGTCTGCGCTCATCTCGCGGAGGGCTCGGTGAGCGGTCGTTTCTGAAAATCAGAATTTTTTATTTTGTATGTTTGCCAAGATAAAGAAAAACTAGTTTGTAAAATGATATTTTCTTTAAGGAAATATTTGAAATATAATTAAAAATGTATTGATCTGAGATTTTTTCCTCTGTAAACTCTTCTTTATACAGAAGATATTTAATCAATATCAATTTCGTAAAGCTTTCAGATTTTTAACCCTATCGATTATTTTTTGTCTATTGAAAATAAAACAACTCCCACCTCGACCCCGACCTTTCATTCCCCCGGTCTTTATCGCTGCGTCGTTCTCTCGTCGAATCAGAATGCTCGCGATTTTCGCCCGACTCATTTTTGGGCGGAGTATTGCCTCTAGCACTGAACGGGTCGGCGCCTTTTCTGAAAATCATTTCTTCTTCAAAGCATTAAAAACTTATGAAAGACATAGATTTCAGATGAATGGAAAATTCGTTAAAATTTCTAACTTTTTAGTTATTGTATTGCTGTACGAAGTACTGAAAAATTAGGCTATTTGACAAGTAGGAAAGAAAATTTGATAATGGCAGAGTCAAAAAAATTCCTATTCGCAAATCCCTAGCATATTTTTCAGATAAAATCTCCTAGGCTAAGTATCCCAATTCCTCCTAATGATCAAAAATCCTTATCCTCTTAAAAATCTTATCTAATCCTTATCATTCAATTATCAAGAAACGCCTTCACTATTCTTACGTTACGCGAAGCTTTTCTATTAACAAGAAAAGAAAATAATTTGCAAAATCTTATATACCAGCCTGTTTCCTGGTCCTATCTTTCATCGCAGAAGAAATAGTCCAAATCGTAAGAAACAATTAGAATCCCAAATATCCCAGCCTGTTTTATAATCTCATCCTTCAACAAATGGGATTAGATAATTCACGATCTTTAAGGAAGAGGAATAAAAAAGCCCATGGATCGCGTCAAGTCTCACAAAGTGCTTATCATTATTCTCACGAAAGATAAATGCAAAAAATCGAAAGTGCTTCAATATATTCCAGATGGATTTGGATTTTATGCCAAAACACTAGAGATGCAATTTTCGAAATCTTAAAGAAAAATGCAAGAATTTAAAAGGTACATCATAGACAACTTTTCCAGCCTATTCTAAATCACTGAAAATTATTGTAAATGCTCAGATATACCGAACATTTTTACTCGTATTCTAATGCATATGACGAGATATAAAATCAATTCCCTGAAAGAGAGGGAAAGAAAGACACAGACAGGAAGACAATAAAGCGGTCGGCAAAGTGGCGGTGGAAGGCGAAAAACCGTCTCGCTTGCAGCACTCTATTTCTCCGATCTCTCCTCAATTCAATATATTTCTATAAATTTTCTTTCTTTTCACTCTCTTCATTTCGCACAATATGTCCCGCCCTATTGAAACCGTGGAAAAGTGAACGATATGGGGAAGAGAAAATAGCAATTTGATTAGTGATATAGACTGGAACATGTTGAGAGAGAAAATAGTATTTGAAAATCAGAGGCAAAAAGAAGGTAATACATGACGAAAAATATCGTTCGAAAAGTAGAGAATAAAGTAGGATAAAAATGAAATAGTTAATGAGAAAAAAAGAGAAAAGACGTGAAATAGTTTAGGAAAGAGAAAAAAATCTATAGATAACCCGAGTAAAGAACGCTCATTTTAGATAAGAGTTTATGCAGTGCAGGAAAAGGGTGCACCCTCTCTTCACGCGACGAAATAAAAACCAAAGCTCCGAAAAATCATTGCACACTTTTAAAAGAACAAAACACGTAGATCAAATCTTCAAGGTCACAATTAGCATAAATACAGTAACTTTCAAGAAAGTGCTAAATTAGCATAATTGGACAAGTTGCGCAATGGAAATTGGAAAATAGTAGATTAGATGCAGACAGAAACTTTACCGGGTATGAAATACGAAAATAATTTCAGATAGTGATATTGAATAGGGCAATTTGGAAACTGCGAGACACGAAACATCGAGAAATGGTGTGGGAAAAGAAAACCTATCATCTCATATCCCCTACGCTAACCCTATACTATTTTGCCTATGCCTCGTGTCTCGATATCTCGTGGGTTCCAACTAGCCTTGAATAGTCATGTGTTCGCTGAAACTTAACTAACGAATGTAGACAATCTAGTCAATTTTAACTAGTATCAAGAAATGGAGCAATATCGGCAGGAGTAATAAATAGATGAAATAAGCTATAATTTGAAACCTAGAAACATCACAATTCATTCATCAGGAATCACCGAATGGTTATGAATTCCAAGAGATAAAATAGCACCTCAAGTAAGAGAGTGGAAAAGACGCAGAAAGAATCTGCCACTGGTTCTTGGGCGAGAGGGAGAGCTGATAAAGAGAGAGAAGAGAAAGAGAGTATTTGTCGAGGTCGCCAGAAGACAAGTGACGCTCGCAAACGTTGACGCATGAACCCGAACCTTCTCTTTCTTTTCTGATCTCTTGAAAATCAACACTATTTCGTCATTTCTCTGGCCTATTCTTTACCTTTTCTTCTCTTAAAACCCGTACTATTCCTCCTTTCCTTATCTTTTCCCCTCTCAAAGACCTCTACTATTTACATCCTCCCTTAACTTTTTCCCTCTTTTCTTTGTTTACCTACCCTTAACACATTATCAGTACGGTTAAATAGTAAAAGCGTCTTTGTAATGCGAAAATTTCTAGTCTCGTCCAGCCTTAAACTTTCACAGGTTACAGTTTCACCGCTAACTTAGAAACTCTTGCAAGTTTAGCTCGAAAATTACTTTTAGAAAATATTAAGTCGATTTTTAAAGGCTACTCTTCAACACGTGGAGAAAGATTTTCGGATGATCAGAGAAACGTGCAATTTTTGCGCGTTTTCAAACAAATCACAGAACGATTTTTCTCGCTCTGAAACTTGAGATCGTTTTTCTATGAAATTCCCGGAAAAAGTTGCATTCTGCAGACGAAAGACGTCAAAATTCTTGGATCAAGAAATCTTAGAAAATTTCAAAGAACTAATCAAGTCATAAAATGGAATAAGTTTCATCATTTTGAAAACTCAATATTGAAAATTCTTGATAATCTACAGTCAACCCGTCGATTTTGACCTCAATAAAAATGACTTCTAAGTCACGAGATAAAAAAGATTGCATCGATTTCAAAAATCCATAATTTTTTTTTGATAAATCGACGCAAGATGATATCTCAGAAAACTGAAGATCATCTAAGTCTCAATTATAATATGTCATTCTGCACCCCCTATCTCTTGTTGTCTTATCAAAGAGATCATTAATATCATGAAGAAAATTCTTAAGACATTGGATATTTAAGCAATCAGATATATATCAAAATAAATATTTCAACAGTTCGTAAAATTGCTTCAAATTTGCAACAAATCAATTTACTCATTCACTTTCTGATTCAAAAGATGGTCTACCAGAAAAAATCTTATCAATAGTCTAAATTTTATATAATCTGTCATTCATCCTAGCAATCCCTATCTCTTGTCGCCTTGTCAAAGTAATCATTGACATTGTAAAGGTAAGCTAGCGACCTCATAGAAATGATAAGTTTGATGAAGGAAATGTCAAAGGAATGAGGAAAATGAGGAAGCCTGTCAAGAATGATGTTCCTAGAGAACCAGAAAATATGAATGAGGGAGATAGAAAAATAAAGAGATCAAGAATTTGTGAAATGGGGTCAGAAAGTTCCAAAAGATCAAAATTTTCTAAAAGAGGTGAAAACGTTAGAGAAAAAGAAAATTTTAAAGAAAAGGCAAAATTGTGACGGCAGACATCAATAAACGCGACATAGACATCAATACCTTCAATGATTGACGAAAGCTTTGAACAAATCTAGAAGATAGCGATAAAGAAGGGATGAAAGATGAAGATAAAGCTTAGATTCTGCTTCTCTAAATCCTCTTAGAAATTCAATACTCTTTCTCGTTATTTTTTTTCTTTTTTCTAACTTTTCTATATTTATATTTTCTAGTCTAACTTTCTAATAATTAAAACTCAGCTCTTGCTATGTTGCTTTATCGTCTTTCAAAAAATTCAATAAATTTTTTATGCAACCTTCTCAAAACCTAATCGTCTTTCATCAATTTTTCTTTCTCTAAACCCTTTCAATATTTTGCTCTCGTCTGCCAGACGATTTTTTCATAATTTGCCACACATAAAGCCATCGCTGTCAAAAACCTCGCGCTTTACAAAGCGTTAGTTTTAACCTATCAGCTAGAAATTCAGAGATTAGGCTTTAAAGAGTAAAGATAAAAGAAAATTTTTGTAGATTTCAAAAATTAGATAAATTCGCAATGATTCGTAGAAGTTAGTCTGATTACAATAACGAGATAAAATACAAGCTTCAAAATATTAGAAGAGGTGGATTTAAAAAAAAAAAAATAAGAGATTTGCATTTCAAAAATCCTGAAATCTATATCATTTTGGTTAGCGAATAAAAAATAGTTCCGATTTTGAAAACCTTTCTTGCTTTTGATTGTCAATAAAAGAAACTTAACATTTCAATAGAAAATAAAAGTAAGCTCCCAAAATCTAGAAACGTAATTTCAGGGAAAAAATGGATGATTTTCACAAATATCACTCAGTTCTGCTAAAAACTGTTTCCTTTTTAAAGACCGAAAGACTGAAAGGGCAGCGCGCGAACTAGTTTCTGATTTTTGACTCTGACCCTCTGACGCCTTTACGCTGACTTTTAGTTGATCCTTTTCCCCCGACTTTGAAAAACTTTTATAAGTAATACCTTTCTCCCAAAAATAAGAGTTAACCTATTTTAGCATGCATTTTTCCATAACAGCTCAAGTAACCTTCAAATTTTTAAGAGTTACCAAGATAATCATGATCAAATCTTGATCTCGGAAGTGAGGATACAGCGAATAAAGATGAAGAAATAAATTTTAAGAGTGGCTCAAAAAAGAGTTCCAAAAATCAATGAATAAGAATCGCAATTCCTTTGACATTCGTATTCTATAAAATGGAAATTTTAAATTGTGACCCTTTTCCCAGAAAATTACTATATGTCGCGATGTTATGAGGACGCGCGCTACAGTTGAGAAGAGAAGATAGTACTAAGATGAGGAGAAATCAGTAATAGAAGATATATATATATATATCAATCGTCTCTTATCCAAGTAATCAATTTTAAAAAAAAAATCGGACTTACTCATGCAGGAATGAGCGTACTCGTCTGTCCGCTGTCCCTCGTTTTTTGCTGTCCTCCTTGGCGAATTGCAGATTTTTGAGCCGATCGAGTTTGGAGACTTTCGGTTCGGGTTCTTTCCTTTCCGGCTCTGCTTTCGAAGATTTCTCATCATCAGACAATTCACCCTCGTTATCCTAGAAGAAAATAAGAATTTATTTTTAAATAATAAAAAAAAAAAAAAAAACCAACCTCCTGATTGCTCAACTCGCCCTCATCCATTTCTCCCTCGGCTTTGGCCGCTTGGTGATTTTCGTCCTTCTCGATATTCGACGAACCGTTTGCAGCTTCGTTGGGCTGATTTGAAGTTCTGAATTTATTTTCTTAAATAATACTATAAATTCGTTCATCATTAAACTTTTATAAGCAATTTTGAAACAAAAAAAAAGAATTTTTAAATTTAGTTTCAAGAAAAAGGCAGGAGGGAAGATTTTACGAATCACTAAATTTCAAGACTCACTGAGCTTCGAAATCCTGATCAACGTTCATCGGAGCGTCTTCTTCTTCTTGTTGTTGTTCGACTTTGGAATCTTCCGCTGATAAATCGACCATCTGAAATTCGACAATTTGAAAGAAAAGTATTTAAACAATTAGCCCCAACTCTACAATATAATTAGAGTCGAGTTTCTAAGTTCCGATCTTTCAAAAATATCGATATTCTGTTCGAACATTGAGAGGATAGCGTACGATTTTCTTACGTTTTCAAAATATCTGAATTTCGATTCAAGTGTTTCAGTTCAAACTAGCAACAAGTAAAACCCTCAGGCGAACGATTCAATGTGCGCACAGCTGAGCTATTATCTGTCTTCTCTTCTAATCTTTCTCACAGAATTTTGTTTACATTTTCCAAAAATCATTGTCGCGAAAAATGTGTTTACTTTTAAATCAGATTTCTTTCCCAATCAACTCAAAACTTCGCCTTGTTTTATCTGTAAGAGCCTCGCAACCAACCTCTTGTCCTCCTTGCTGCTGTTGACTCGACTCCGTCTCTACTTCGTCCATCTCCTGTCAAGTCGAGAATCCACCCTGAACCCAGCAAAATCGAACGAAAATCAATCAAAAATCGACCAGAACGGCGATTTTATCGGCGAAAAACACGAATTACGATCAGTACGGGCTAAACTCCGGCACTCAGTAATTATGATTATGGCCCTTTCCATCGATTTTCCGGTTTATTTTTCGAAAAAGTTATCGATTTTTCAGTTTTGAAGAACTCAGAACCTTCTTTGAAGCATAAATTTTAGCTTTGGTCCAAAAATTCTCGACTTAAAAATCGTTATTTTCGAAAATTTCTCGATTTCCTGAGTTACCGTATTTTCCTACAGTAGACTTGCTTCATCATTTTGAATCGAAAAATTGAAATTTTTCTTTTCAAAAATCTTATTTTTCGGTACTGCACTATCTTCAGACAAGAACAGCCAACTTTTGCCGTATTTTCTAAAAAGAAATACAGTAGAAATTCAGCTTTACCTTTTCGAAAGGCAAAGATCTCTTTTGATTCGTTATTTTTCCAAGTGGTTATTTTACCGATTTGTGTTGAACAAGTGGCTAATTTATTGATTTTTGCAGGTCGTTTGATGGATAACATGGGAATGATGGAAAACAATCACGGAGCCAGCGAGATGAGCGGAGTGGCCGATCTGGCTAGGGACGTCAAGGTCGATTTCTCGTCCCAGGACGGGGAGGTAAGAATTTTCCTGCAAGTAAAATACGCTTCAAAATTCGGCATAAAAATTTCGACACTTTCCTCGAGATAATCAAAAGACTGCTATATTGAATATCATCAAAAATAAAAGAAAATCTAATAAATTTCAACACATAATTCCTTGGTATTTCGAAATTTCAAGAACTATGATCCAATCTTCACCAAGATACTTTTGAGTTCCAATTTTATTTCTAAAGCTTTCAGTATGTTTCGGGGTTTCTCAAGAATAACTAACAAGCTAATGAAGCTCTCTTGTTTTTTTTATTATATATTTCGAAAAATCCTAACTATTCATTTAATTATATACCTCTAATTATCTCTTCTTTCAGGAAGGTGCCTGGGTCGTTGACGATCGGATGAAGCGAATGATCATGGACTTGCAGCGGCACTGGCTGCAGCATTACCAGGAAGCCAGAGAGAAAATGCTCGTCGAATTGACTGAAACGGTAATTAACTCATTTAATTACATAATTGCCTAGTTAATTAGTTAAATGAAAAAGTAAGTGGAGAATTATCTTTGTTTATCTTCAAAATCAATACCTCAAATCATTATTCAAGGAATTTGATAATGAAAGTTGATTTTTTGTGAAACTTGTTGAAAATATCGAAATTAAAAGTATCAGAATCGCTATATTTTAAAAATTCGAAATTTATGACTTATCAACGAGTAAGGAAACGCACTAATTTTGAAAGCATTAGATGAGTGCGAAGAGTTTTTTGAAACCTATTTTTTTTTTTAATTTCCAGCTGCACTCGGAATTCCTCTCGGATCAGCAGAAAATTCGCACCGAGCTGCTCACCCAGTTTAAGGACGAACTCGACCAGACCAAGTAATTTTTATTTTTTGACCTCATAAAATTTGTACTTTTTCTACTCTACCAACATTATTTTCCATGAAATCTCAATTTTCTTTCTTAAATTTATCATTTTTTAAATACTTAAAGAGCAATAATTTGCAGAGCCGAACTCGAGGCCAAGTACCAGGAAACGTTGAAGGAGGAACTCGCGAACGTTCGCGAGAAGCACAACAAGGAAATTGTCTCACTCAAGAAGAAGCAGTGGTGCTGGCACTGCGAAAAAGAGGTTTGATTTGTTTAAAAATAAAATCATTTGTTTCTAAAGGATCTATATGCTTCTTTGTGAACCTATTTTAATGCTAAATTTTGAGTTCAATAATATGTTTAAAAAGTTAAAATCTCAAAACTTTCCATTCTATGTTTCTGGAAAACATAGATTATTTTATTTTTGCAAATTTATCAGTTTGATTTCGAACGAATGTACAAATCTTAAAAAAAAAATCGACAGCTTTTATCTAAACTCATTAATTCGGTATTTTGACCTTAGAATAAGTATAATTTAATTATGAGTAAAAAATAAATATGCAAATTTGCAGGCGATCTACCACTGCTGCTGGAACACTGCGTACTGCTCAGTCGAGTGCCAGCAGGCTCACTGGCAACAGCACAGGCGACTCTGCAGGAGAAAAAAGGTTTTTTTATGTTCCGAATAATTTTTGGATGATAGCTTTTAAAATAGTAAAAATGATAGATCCGTTGAATGGTCAACATATATAAACAACATATTTCTCGATTTTAAACTATTACATTATGCTTTAAAAATTTGTTCCTGAAAATCTTTTAAAGTTTTGACAATTCTTCTTTGAGAGATGAAAAAATTATATAAGCTTGAAGAAAATGTTTGAGAAAATCGCTGAAAATATGTACATTATAATGCTAGATGAGGCAAAACAGAATACAAAATCTCAAAATGGCTTTAAATAAGTTTCAAAAAATGTCTTGTACAATAATAATATTTTGATTTTCCGAACATCGATTTATCAAAACTATTCAAAGTGTCTACTTTTAAATCCAATTGTCTGATATTCTCAACAAAAAATCATTTCTTTCTTGAATTTTAGGTGCCCTCTCATTCGAATTCGCAAAATTTTATAAAGAAAATGAAACAAAATTCAATTTTATTAGACTTGTTTCCACAAATTTGTTCATTCAGGCGCCGCCCCACCCGAACAGCAACGGAACGTCGTCGGGCGGGGCCGGCTCGCAACTGCCCGCCCCTGCAAACGACAGTTAGACAAATCAACAATCAGAAGGACGCCTAGATGATAAAGGTCAGGTAAATATTTTGGTTTCTTGAAATATTCAGCACCTTTTGAAATGGTACAAGAGATTTGAATAGTTAAAAAATGCCCATACCAGAAGCTAAATGAATGTTTCTTAGGCTAAATTTAAAGCAAAAAACCCAATTCCCATTCAGCTTTGATCAATTTCAAACGTATTTGTAAATACTCTAAAAACGAGAATTTTTGTACAATTTCAAAAATGCGACTATTTCAAGAACTATCTGAGAAATACACTCGTCGGTATTTGCCAACAAAAACTCATTGCCTCGTATCTCACATTGTCAATTATGATTATGTACGCCTTTTAAGTTCTAAATTTGGGAAGGGGAAGGTCGTGACTTTTTTGAAGAATCTAAACTTTATGAAAACTGTTTCAGCGAAGATCATTGCATGTAAAGTCTTGAACTTTAGTGTTCAGTTACCGTCACAGAGTAAGCAATGAAAATTTACACTTCAAGAAAAAAAATAGTTAAAACGAATTTTCAATAACTTTAGTATTCGATAGAAAGTCTGCTGTAAAAATAACGACATATTTTATTTTAAAAAAAAAAAAAAGTCACGATTTCTCTTTACTAAAGTATATCCTCATGCTCCTTTAAACCCATGATCATTCCTTAGTATACGATATTAGGTAAATATACCTGAAAAACTACGTCAGTCATTTTATAAAACAGGACTTTAATTTAACAAATGCTATATGTGTATTTTCATTTCAAGGGAAAGATTTCATATTTTGACTCATGGACTTTTTATTCTGGAAAAGTCTATTTGAGCCGATATTTTATCTAAATTTTCTGTAAATTGTCTTTTATTCCATCGATAGTATATCAAATTTGATGATGGCGAGAATAAATGTTCTCTATCTAAGAAAAAGCTTGTTGTTCATTGAAAACAAAAAAAGTCCCGAACGAATTCGACTTTTAGAAAGCCGAGTTTTCTAGTCTATTAGTATTTTCCTCAAAATTGACTGAACTTTTGAACTTTCCAAGTTGTTATCCTCGGAATCATACAAGACATCCAACAAATGAACAATTTAAAAATCAATCATTTTGCCCTCATCTCGTTTTGAAAATAGCAAGTTTTCAATGTTTTTTTTTAATTAAAAAGATTTTTTATAAGGCCTATGTTATTTTGCTAATTACGACTAGAAATAATACATGAAACATACGTGCTAATAATGTCATTTAGGTCCACCCCAGATACTTAAATGACCCAGGAAAAGCTGGGCGGAGACTAGATGCAAATGTAAAGTGTCCATTTTTCTACACATAAGAGAGCGGATCATATGAAATGTCCATATATGTAAGCTTGGGCCGAAATAATTACCGGACACGATTCGTCGAGACAAATTCTTAAAGATGCAGAAAAGTGGAAAATAGCACGATTTTTTGAGAGAACAAAGGATATAAAGTGGAGATAAAGAGTGAACTGCAAGAGAAAAAAGCGACTGAGAGAAAACTGCATTTTGCATGTCTCCAGCGAGTTACAAAGAACCTGAACACGACTGGAAATATCTGTGCCCTGATTTCGAAACTAAAGGACTTTTACTGGTTTTTTATTGATAAAAGAAACCATGATAAACGCGGTAAGTTTTTTTTTCTCTTTATTTAGGTGCAAACCATGCCATTGACTGAATAAAATATATAAAGTTCATTATCTGATGAGAAATTTTGAAAAATATCTAAAAATTATTCAAGTTGTTTGATACTTTTGGTACATCTTATGACGCCTTACGAATTATAGAAATCTAGAATAGAATGGGCGAAGTAAAGTTCGAAACTTATTTCAAGCCAACTTCGTAATTTCTTCTCTGTAGATTATTCAAGATATCCATAAAAACTGAAGATATTGATACACCCTTCTAAAAATTGAAACATTTTGTTGAATTTAAGACGGGTTGTCCCGACAATCTTTCGGAGTGCATGATCGAACTCGACAAAGAGCCCGTCTATTATTGCGGAGATATTATCAAAGGTAGTGCCTGAACGTTTTCGTCACTAACAGGGATTTGCATACGTGCTGATCAGGTGTGCACGAAGTTTTGATTTTGAAAGTTTCGAAGTCTAAGTTCGTGGACCTTAGTACCGATGATCGTGCTTATTCATGTTTAGCCTTTCAAATCCCGTATCTGTATGTTATTCTCGCTTAACTTACTTACTCTACTGGCTTCCCTAATAATTGATTCCGAAAGATTTTCGTAATTTTCTTATTCAAATAATTCTAGGCAAGATTCACGTCAAAATCTCGGATGGTCATATAGAAATCACCTCACTTCGACTCCTTCTAAACGGCCATGGAAAAATCAACGCCAAGGGAAAGGTTAGCGAATTTTTTAGAAAAAAAAACTCTTGATTATCTTCCAGAAAGACGAAGCTATCCAAGAAAACGTGTCGTATCTGAAGAAGTCGCAGCGACTTTTGCCGAAACCGTTAGAAATGACGACGAAAGAAAAGTTATTCCCTTTCGAAGTAGGTCAATTTTTTTTTCTATATTAAAGAATTTATAATTGCTGATTTCCTCACGTGTTTAGGCTATTAAAAATATCGTTAAAAATCCAATAGTACTTCGTCTTCAAATTTTTGATATTTATCACATACTACCATTTCATAACCTGAACCAACTATAATTCCTCCGAGATCGTACCCAGAACCCGTTCTCTTTTCAACCTTGCAAATGCATCGGTGTGGTTTCCGTTTCCTCCATGAGGCTTCCATGATTGAACCTCCCTTCTTGGTCCTGCTGCACTTTAGGCGGATTTCATGGGGGGATCAGGAGCAATTCTCCCTGCAAACCCAGCATAATTGTTGTCGATATATGTTGTTTTGCAGTAGCACTTTTGGTTCAGCTAAAATCAAACATCTATGTACTTGCAAGGAATTTTGAAATAGCTGGCTCTAGAATCAATAGCAATTACTCAAATATATATCAAGTCTAGCTTTAAGAACTGCAACGCAGATTTTTTGTGGCATAGCGACTCTCCGACCCTTTTCTTCTGATCTTTTTCACAAATAATGCTCACAAGGTCGCGAAAAATCCGAATCGCCTAAGGAATTAGATCATTTTATCTCTCTGCTAAAAGTACGAAATAAGGCCCTGACCAAAATCTTTCAAGCAAAACAATTTATCCTTCGAAAAGTCCAACAAGTCTCCTTATCGTCTTATGTCAGACCAGGAATAATAGTCTCAGATCAATAATCGATTTCGAGTGAGAACACTAAAATCCTAATTCCCGTAGCTACCTGATAGGACACAAGACCCTTGCCACAAACCCAACACAGAGCAATTTATTCGTCAAAAGGTCGAACGGAACTCAATTTTGATAAATATCCTTCGAAAACCATCCTTTCTACACCAAATCAAGTACTTTGAACCTAGAATTGAAATTCCCGTTCCAGAATGTGCTCAAAAAGTTCTTTCATAATTGTCTATTTCGACAGTCTAATGGGCGTAAGAACACATGCAGTTGCCAAGTTCCGGTAATTATGTCGCCATGCTTCCACCCACTTTCGAAACAATCGAGAAAGAAGTTGGGCCATAATATTTTCATCAAAATTATGGCTATTCAAAACAGCATGTGACTTTCTTTAGCAAAAACAAGCGAATAAATCTGGAACATTTATCATAATATGCATGCCTCATAAAGGTACTTGACAGAATTTAAGAAAACTTGACAGTATTGGAATCTTTGGTGATATAGGAAACATGTCTTCATAAAATATAGTTAAATTCAACACCCCTTCATGACTTTAAAGATGAAATAACATGGTCTAATGAAGACATTATCAAGCAATGTTCTAACATAAACACGAAATTTCGATTTCAGGAAACACTTCCCGAAAGCCTACCCAACAGTTTCTACTGCTCGAAAGGTCATATTCAATACAGCGTCGTTGTGGTCATGGAGTATAAAACGAACAGCGGGGTTCCATCAATGGTAAAGGCAGTCCGAGGGATCACCGTATTGGAAGAAGTCGACCTGAATAAACTGCCCAAACTCTACTTTGAACAACGAAACGAGTATGATCAGGTAAAGTGACAAGGATGGGCAATCTGGAAATCTTGTAACACTACAAACTCGTGAAAATGATCATTCCAATTTTGTATCTCGCAAAGTCACGGGTGTTTCAGATTATTACGGAACATATCAATTAAGACGGATATATAAATTAAAAATAGCCTTTAATTTGCAGAGAAAGTTCGGCTGGTTCGCCTGTACTGGAGGATCGATACGATTGAACCTGACGATAGACCGGACTGCTTTCGTTTGTGGAGAAGCCGTCACCATGATCGGTATAAGAATCCTGAGATTAGAAGAGATCTACTAATTTTCAGGAAAAATCGAGAATAAAAGTGACCGAAGGATTGAGAAGGTGTCTGCAAAC
This sequence comes from Diploscapter coronatus, assembly GCA_964036155.1. Taxonomy (NCBI): domain Eukaryota; kingdom Metazoa; phylum Nematoda; class Chromadorea; order Rhabditida; family Rhabditidae; genus Diploscapter; species Diploscapter coronatus. Next base: position 47,180,312 of record OZ038422.1, on the reverse strand, counting down.
TTGGTGCGAACGACTAGATTTGGGACAGATGCAGAGGATACTCCTGATGTAAAAGTTTATCAAGATTTCTAAATCGTTACAGGAAGTCAAACGACTACAGAATCATCCACTTATGAGCGTTTCGTAATTTAGATTTCTTTAAAACATATATTAGTTCTCTATTATACTCACTAATCACGTTTGAAAGAGCTTTCTACCCAAGTTAAATCTAAGACATACCCAATTTCAGTCGAGTCTTACCGACGTTCAAGAAATGCAAGAGGATCTTCTGGCAATGTACGTTTGCGAAGGCACGGTAATCCGAATCGACAAGAAAGTCCACGTCCCGCCGGTAGCACCTAGGTGAACACAAATCAAATACGTTTTAAAGTAAACTAACTGACTGTAAAAGTTTTATTGCACTTTGTTTAATTTATCAACTAGTCCGATTGGACTGAGCTCAATCTAGGGACTTTGGTCCGGACTCCGGTATTCGACACATAAATATTGAAGAATCATAAAATGCAAACCTTTCCATTCATATTTTGTAGCATCCATGATGGGTGTGCGGAATTACGATTCCGATTCTAAAATATCTGATTCCAGGGCTTTTAGAACTCGGAATACAGATTACTAGTTCGGGAAATGTTCAATTCCGATTCTGGTTCTGGTTTTTGGAAAGAATCAGTTCCAATTTCGATTGAGAAGGGGTCACGAAAAATTTCAATTTGACCCTGATTTCTAATTCCTCAAAATTCAATTCCACGCGCCCCAGACATTCATCATTCTTACAGCACGCCAACCTTCGCGATGATGTCCAAGGCTCCGAACTCTGATCGAGATCGATTCCAGCTGCGACGAAGGTCCCAAGTCGGGCGATTGTCGCTGAGCAGCCAAGTATAGGGAGCTTCTTGGGGATTTTCAAAGATTAGAATTTTTAGAAATCCCGGCAATCTTTATCGTCTCTATCTCCGTTCCAAAGGCTCATGGCCATCTCTTACTCGTACCTTATCAAAGTTCGAACTGGAGGTTAGTAAATTTAAGCAAATTTGGAAAAAATAAGAAACTTTAGGAGTCGATATAATCGAAATTCACGTTCCGGTCGTGATTGGGACTAAACCACTTGCTGCTCATAGATTCATCGATGGGTAATTAACGAAAAGTACCACAGGTTCAAGGGATCTTTTAGGAACTCATCCGAAGAAATTGCGCATTTCAAGATGTGCAAACAAGACAAAGCGATACCTTTGCTAGACGGGAAAGAGAAGACACTTTGCAACAAGGCCCAAGTACACCTAATTTGCAACCTTATTTTCAAAGAAAAATCACGAGTTTAGCTCCAACACCTTAACAAATTCCCAATGTACATGGACCTGGAAACATCGTCAAAGCAGGTAAAAGTTTGATCAAAATAGGTTTTGAGTGATAGGTTATCACTGTGGATAACGTTTGTTGTGCATTTCGTTTGGAGTTCAAACTATAGAATAGGCGTGGTTAGGAGAGTGCACCAAAATTTCTTCAAAAAATAAATGCCAAAACACGACAATAAAAATCGAAATAAGTGACACGTAAATTTAATGAGTGTGTTCAGTTTTCACGAGTGTGTAATAATTTCTACAATTGTGGTGCATACTTATTTTCAGACACGCCTATTTTTCAGCAAAAATGCACAGTAATCCCAAAACGAATATTTTAGGGACGCGTTATCAACAGGGATAGCATATCCTCGTGGCAAAAAGCGAAAGAAAAGAAGAAAAAGTCCAGCATTTATAGCATCGTTACAGGCAAATTAGAGATTAGATATTTTTTTTTGACGATAAGACATGAAAATTGATGTTTTGTAGACTATCAGAGGATAGAGGGACGGGTGGGGTGCGGTAGGGGTCAGGGATAGGAGTAAGGTTAGACTAAGGTGTGGGATAGGGATAGATAAGACCAGTTTAGTATCAAAGTGATTAGTTTTCCGATTAGGTTATTTCTAATGTCGATTGTTTAAACAAAACTCACCCTAATCCTAAACTTTTATTGGCGGATATTAGTAAAATCTAGAATAGCTAAGAAATTTCATTTCTAACGGATATTTGTGGTTCGTTAGATTCGGTTCCGAGGATCCGACGGTTACTTCCTGTTCGGTTCAAAATTTTCCCGAACCAAGCATATCTCTGGTTCCTTATTTAAACTATTTCATCATTCACTCAATAATTGCCTTCTTTACCTTTTTCCATGTCTTGTTGTCAAAAAAATTAAGAAAATTTGACCTATTTTCAAATTTTCTATTTCCAGAGCAAGAAGCTGTATGTGATAGCGAACAATATTCGGACCGAGAATCTGGTCGTCAATAAGATCATCCACGCTACTGAAGAAGGGTCCGTTGAGTATTCGCCTTAGCAAAAATGAATAAGTTATAAAAAAAGATATCTTAAATCTCACAATAACCCAGATCGATCATATTAAAATCGGCTAGAGTTTATTTTTGGGGGAAAATAGATACCTAAGCTCTAAAGCATATATCTTTCTGTCGAAATAAACGAAAAGTATAAATCAACCTTTGAGTTCCCCCGAAAAGTAGATCTGTGCCCGAAAATCTAGCGAACTTTTATGAACCGGTTTATTTGCGTCTATCAATAAACTTTATTTAGCCTGAATTTAAGTACGAAATAGTCTTAAGTTTCGGAATGGTTAAGTTCTTTCTAATTTCAGGTCGACGATTTCGGATGTTGCTTCGCTTGCAAGCAGTTTCGTGAGAAAAATCACCCCCGCTATCAAAGTGTGAGAAAATTAATAATAACTCCATATGCTCTGCTAAATTCAGTGAACAGCCCACTCCCGATGGTTCTATACATTCTAGCTAGAAGTTCAAATATGTTTTGTACCATATTTTTCGAGTCAATAAAAACTTTCTTCAAGCTTCGAATTCAAATGCAGTCAAGACCTAGGGAAGACGATCGTCGGAAATCCCTTGCGACCTACCCCCTATAGTTTCTTTTCGTCTGACGAAAGTGCTCCCTAGGTCTGTATATAGTAGAGATAATAAAGTCTCAATAAACTAAATGAAACGTCAGATTATAAATCAATACAAATTGACGAACTTTCAAAGATAATCGAACTTCCACTATTCAATTGTTTTGCATGCACGTATCTCTTATTGACCCTTGTCGATGTCTTCATTTCTCTTCTGCCCTCTCAATTCTTACGCACTATTTTCTCTATTTGTTAGACGTGTTCTTATTTGAACGAACTTGAATTTATTTATGAAATTTCCTGGTAACTTTCTTAATTTTGTCCAAGTTTAGTCAATCCTTTCTTCTTGAACTCATGACAGATATCTTTCCAAAAATTCAGCTTTCAAACCGTCCAATTTTATCTTCTTTTTCCAAAAATAACTCAATTTTGCAGCTCCTTGGGTCGTCTGCTGTCTGGTGATGCGGAATCGATGTGGCGTGGCTTGATTTTTCTGCTCATCGCAGTCGTCGCTCAATTATGCTGGTCCGGTCAGTTTTTTTTTTTTTATTATAAAATATATCTTAATTTTGAATTTATTTTATTATTTTTTAATAATAATAATAAATATGGTTTCTCAAAAAATATCCAATAATATTATGATCCATTAGATCCACTTAGATTCTTTATATTCAAAGATTTCCAGTCGAAGAGCCCCTATTTTTCCTGATCACCTACCCTGAAAAGCTCGCTTACACCTACCAAATGCAGCCATCCTACTCAGTTGGGGTCCGATTTCCGAGCTATTCGTTCAAGGTCCGTTCTCTTCCAAAAGATCAAAAAGAAGTGTTCTTTTTCCAGAAAATCTCGTTAGCCTACGCCTATCCTCCACATGGATGCTCGCCGTTGAAGAACAAACTCGGTCCGAATCAAGTGCTACTCTTGGAACGAGGGTGAGATTTATTTATTATTTCTAAATGATCAAAGCTATTCATTTGTGAACTAGCAGCCTAGTCCATTGATAATTATGCAACTTCTTTTATCCAGTGATTTTTTGAGACATCTAAAATCTGATAATCATTTCTATAAATTATAATTTCAGTGAATGCTCATTCGTCGACAAAGTCATTCATGCCGAGGAGGCGGGTGCTCTGATCGCATTAATCACTGATTCGAAAGCAGGTATTATTTTTTTTATTTCTTGATAAGACGATGAAACATCTTCAAGATGGATACTTCAAGACATTTTCCCATCTTCTTTATCAATTCTTATCATTTTCTGCAATGCTTTCTTGCATTTATCGGATAGCCATTCCTCAACTAAATTTTGTAACTCAGGGTCCGACGAATTCGTGGATATGATCACGGACACGACGCAGCGACGAGCGGGCATTCCTGCGGCCTACATTACGGGAGCTAGCGGGTATGTTTCAACTTTTTCGAAATCAAACAAATTCTTTTCAACTCTTAATTATTAATTCGTGATGAGCACCAGAGCTGTACGAAGTTGACTTTTGAGATTTACGGAAACAACCCCCTCAAAATTTTCAGAAACGGAAATGACCTCTCCAAATTTTCGTACAACTCTGATGAGCACTAGTAAAACATTAAATACCAACTTTTCAGACGCCGAATTCGCGACTACCTGCTCTATTCCGACATGTCCACGAAAGTTCTGATGACGATTCCACTCAACCACTCGACGACTTCGCTCAGAAACATTCCAAGCAAACCGCCCTGGGAATTGTGGTAATTCTAGGATTTTCTTTCATATTCTTATGGCAACTTGAGTTCTTTACCGCTTCGCCGCGCGAAAATTTCGTCATATCCAACGAACTATGCGTGGAGAAAATATCCCCCAGGGCTGTTCAGAATTAAGATCAGTTGTTCCACCAAGAAGTTCCCACTAATGATATTCGAAAACTTCTTTCTGTATGGTTTGTATGGATAATTCATGTGCCTATTCTAGAAGAAATTTCTGTTTGCCTGTATCGGGCGAATTACAATAATGAAAACTCCGAGGCAAATTTTTCTCCGATTTTTCGCTATTATAATTCATCCGACAATATAGATAAACAAACAACTTTCTTTTGGAAAAGATGGATATGGAACTATTCATACAAAATATGCAGAAAGAATCTTGCGAACAGCACTATTAAGAACTTCTTGGTGAAGAACTCCGAACAGTCCTCATATCCCCTACCATTCCGTGTCCTAGCCAAGCGGTGAAGTGGTGAAGAATCCAAATCGCCTATTGTTGTATCTCGGAGAAACATCGCCATAGGCCTATAATAATTCAAGTATGATTATCTGAGAGTTGAAAATGTTTCAACGAAAATACGCTGTTATTCGAAATTTTTACCACAGTAGAGGTTTGAGAAATAGGAATTATCAAATAATCATTTAAAACTTCCTAAAAATCACAAATGATTATCTGTATCAGTTTTGCTCATTTTTGTTTGAAATTATCACTTGCATCTTCTAAAACTACATCAATTATTTTTACAAGTGACCTTTATTTCCAAATTCGATGCCAAATTATCGATTGTAAAGCTTCTTTGTTATAGTAATTTTTATCGCAATGTGAAATTACCTATCATCTACTTGACTGGGATTGTTCTTTGATTTCTTGTGAAAAAAGCGCAGAACACCGGCCACGCATTTTTAAAGGCTACTGAATTTTTTTTCGAACTTTACTTCGCATATAAATCAAGTGGCTTCTAGAAATCTGTGACTTTTCATAAAAATCGTTGTTTTTTTCATTTTATTATGCCAGCATTGTTCTAGATGTGTGATATAATTTGAAAAAAAATCGAGTTTTCATTTCTTGTAATCTCTTGGGCGGGTTCGACTTTTGTTTTTGTGATAGATATTTTTTATTGAAAATAAATATTTTCTTGAACGCTTTTCTCAACGTACAAAATAATGGCAAATAACCGAGTAAATTACCTTCGAAAACTTGTATGATATTTTATTCGACTAGTTCAGATGACTGAACCTATGGACACATCGAACGGAGAAAGTCAGCAGATTGGTTCAGCATTTCAAAAATTGAACAAGTAGGCTTCAAGAATTTTTAAAATTAAAGATGTGTAATAGTGTAATATTCGATTCTATTTCACTCCACTAAAATGAAAATTAGATCAATCAGCTGCGAAAGGAAGCGTCGAGTTTTCGTCGATTTCGAATGGGAGGGACCAGTTGAAGGTACTATCGTTGTTAGCTTCTTTACCTATTAACTGCTTATCGCTTATCAACACATACAGTTGTATAGCCAACGGATAGGAAGCTAAAGAGTAGCAAAGCAATTGAGAAGGAACCATTCACAAATACAGCAGTATGTGGGTGATCAAGTGTTGAGTAGCATTGGAACCGCCACTGTTCGTCAATCACCCTACTTAATAATATTCAGACATCATCAGTAGAGTCACAACCAAGGAATCATACGCCGAAGCGAATAACCTTCTCGTCATGCTGAGAGTTCTGAGGAGTGATATTCCTCAAGACACTATTCATGTATGTATCAATGAAAGCCGTAGATCGGAGACACATTATTCACAATCGTTCTTTTGTCCATGTAACAAGGGAAATCTCAAATGCAAGATTTAACAGTTGGGACGGATGTTCGGCTCCGAACCTGATGATTTTGAGTAAATTCCGACTCCGAACATCTCAATGGTCGATTCTGGGCCTATTAAAAAATAGTTTCGTTTAAACTCTGATAAACAATTCCAGCTTCTCGAGTTGCATTCGTATCTAAAATTCGGATTACTTGACGAGGCGAACAACTACTTGCAAGAAACGTAAAAAATTACTTGAAAATTTATTCAGCTTTTCTAATTCCAGCACCCGCTCATATCCGAATTTCATGATTGGCGTGATCGATCACGTCGCTGATATGTTCAAGAATTCAGGGGCGAAGGGGATAATCTGCTTCAAAGGCATGAGAAATGAGTGTTTCTTTGAAGACTACATAGTTTCAGGAATTTTCGACCGTAAGACGATTCGTGAATTGGTGCAGACGTTCAACATGGCGATCGATGATAACAAAGAAAGAGGGTGCGAGTATTTATTGTGCTTGCAGATTATCAGGCCCGACACCAGATCAGCGATACTCGTAAGCTTTCTAATTTAGAAAAAAATAAAACATTGATATTTTCAGGACCAGTTCATGAAGCTGCTACATTCGGTGCTCGAGCCTCCACTAGGGCTGATCCACTTTGGAAACTCGCTTACTGTTGGCGGGCAGCCTGCTTTTGGGAACTTTGCGAACGAGGAAATCTTGTTTATTGCGTCGAATATCCTCAAGACTAGCGTCATCGAGCACAGGCAAGACATCGTCGGGGATAGGTGGGTGGACGAACAATGATTGAAAATGCTTTTTTTTTTTTAAATACATGCAGAGGCGAATATCAATAATTGATATACAGCGTCAACTATATTCGAATGCTTTCTTAACTCGCATACTCTGGCTCTGAAGATCGACTTGACTCCTATGCCTTTGTTCTGATAAATTTGTGTGCGAAAGCTTGGGTTTGAAAGTTTGAATATTAGAAGCTCCAGTCTGTAATATTGGGTCTGGGACGAGTCGGAAAATTGAGTCTAGAGATTTGAATCAAATATCTTTGAAACATTTTATATTAAAAAAAAAAAAACTATCATCACAAATCCAAATGTAACGTTATCGACCAAAATCAGTATACATATGTATTGTAATGGTATCTGGTTGCTGCTGTATACAAATTATAAATTTAAATGTTCTCGAATTTCAACAAATCCAAAATTGCAATAAGAACATTTCCAAAAACAAAAATTTGGATGTGTTCGAAAAATCAGAGTTAAAAATATAGCTCTTTCAGATATCAAATATTTTAAAAATATAGCATTATAATAGTCCAAATTTTAGGAGCTAAATTTTCAAATAATCCTAGCTTTTTGAAAAGCCATAGATAGATTTTTTAAATGAAAAATTAATAGTTTTAGAATAAAACATTTCAGAAATCAAGCATTTTAAATCCAAAATCAACGCATTCTTTCTATTCTCTCTCCCACTGCACACATCTTTTCTACTGGCCTCCCTTTCGACCCCTCTGTGTCTCTAGCCAGCCAGAGCAATCAATAATGAACGAAATGAAGATATGGGGTCTGGCGTTCATGGCTCAGTGGCAGAGCGGTCCAATGCGGTGGAGTCAAGTCTAGACTTACCCCGCGACTAATGGGGGATTCATCCACTCCCGAAAGGGGCGCGCGTTCGAATCGCGTCTGGGTCAAATGTTTTGCAAAAATTCTGGAGCACTCTGTGGGGAATATTTGCGTTCACGTCGACACCCAGGTCATTTTGATGCATTTTTGCAAAAATAAAATGCTTTGATGAGTACTGATATATTATTTCGGCAAGTGTCTGTTTCCTAGGTCTCAGTTTTGACTCTAGATTGGGATTCCACGAACAGGATTACCTACCCTCAGGACAGCCCTAGACCTCTTATCCTAACTCTCGACTAAGTGTTGAAGTTTTCTTGAAAAGTCATTTAATCATAATGAGGTCTGAGGTTGGAAGAGATGAATGTGAATTTTGGTTATTGACTGACTGACGGATGTATGATAATTTGGCAAATTCGAGTAAGATGGACTTAGATCAATTGGGAATTGTGGTCTTGGGTCAATCTCAGGATAGGACCCATTTACTGCACACTAGCTCCTGTTCTTTGAAGAAGTTATTCTCGAAAGGAATATTTAGAAAAACGCACATTGTTATTCTAGTGGGATAATAGAGCTCAAACAAGTCTAATATAGTGCCCACGACAATGGCCTAAAGGTTATTATATTCCCTGAGGGTGTTTAAAGCATTATTCTCCCAGGAATGGGTTTCAGTAACGATACGCCTCTACTATCGCATTTCAACACAAACGCCCCAATATTTTATCACTTTAGCCAGTCATGCAAGCTCCGCATGGATGAATGCGCCCGCGACTTCATTCAGTCGAACTACTTGTTCTTCTACGCCGTTCTAACCAAGTTCAAGACCCCGCTCTTCGAAAACAAGTGAGGATTTATTTGTTCGTCCGAAGAAGTAATCTTGTTTCAGTCCGAAGAAGGCCAGCTTGATAATAAAGCATATCCTGGAGAAGCTCAGTCCAAACGGCATTCAGCCGACCTCAACGATTGCCCTGGGATACGCACTCGCTCTATGCAGACTCAAGCTACCGAATACGATCAAAAGCCACTTCGTCTTACCATGGGTCGACAGCTACAAGCGCAGCAGAGAAGAATGGAAACCGAGAAGAAATATCGCTATCCCTCAGCCGGTAAAATTAGTTATTTTTCAGGCAAAATAATCCACTTTAAGAGCGAATTCCTCTTCCGCTGCGACTTCCTGCGCCTGCACAATCTAGCCAAGAAGTTTCAAACTTCCTCCGACCTCTTCATAAAATCAGCCCAGCTGGCTGGATATGACGAAATCATGCACCACGTCGCGTTGACGTATCTTCTTTTCGGCCAGATGCAAAAATGCGTGGACTTTTGCAAATCCGTAAGTAATTTTCTTCGTTTTTTCGACGAAAAATGTTTCAGATCGACAAGACTCCCAAGTTCCAACTCGATTTCCCGATGAAGTGTATTGAGTTGGCCGCTCATTATAATGTAAGCTCAGAAATGATCAAATTTGTTCAAGTTTACCTACTCGAAAGATTCCGTGCGCAGTTGCATCTTTCGAAGTTCGGCACCATTTTCAAATGGATGCCAGTTTGAGATATGATTGTAAAAATAAATACAACCTTTCGAAGAACCCTTCAATTTCTATCTCAGCTCGGCAACAAGAACGAAGTAGTCGAGCTGATCTTCCCGATCCTAAAGACGTGTATCGACAAGGAATATCTCGAACCCTCGAGGGATATCTACGACTCGGAGAAGAAAAAGAAGAAGAAAGTCGAGGTTTCCTTTTTCTAGAAATAAACATTTAAAAGAAAATATTTTTAGAAAAAGTTTTGGTTCTTATCTTGCAAGAACACTTTGCACTGGCTTTGCTACATTCTAAACAATGTCCTGATGGCGTATATTGCTCAGGGAAATCGGGTATGAGCACAGTTTTCTATCTATTTGTAATTTATTGCTTCAGAACGACGTCATTCTCGGCACTCTGCTGATCATCAGCCAGCTTTCCTACAAGCAGTGTGGTCACGTGTACTTCTCTGAGGGTTTGAAGGCCATTAGACAAAAGGTATAATGGTGTTGTCAAAATTTCTAATGCTACTCTATTCAGAAAAAGTTCCGAATGATCGGATTTCTGGACTACATCATCGAGCCGGGAGCACTGGAAATAATCTGCTCGTTTATGCAGCTGCCAACGAATCGGGTCGAGTTTCTGGTTCACGACACTCAAGAGAGGTCAGCTTGTGAAAAAAAAACGTTTCAAAGATTTTTTCAGGAAAGCTTTGGCGACCCGTCGTTCGGCGAATACTCTGTGGAACAATGTCGAACCCATCGTCGTTGCCAAAATGAAGGAATTAAAGTCCAATGAAGCGCCGAAGGATCTCAAAATTATCGCTGATTTTCTCGACAAGTACAAAACGGATTTGAGGGAGAGCTTGACGTCCACGTAATTTATTAAGATTGCTAATCTCTTTTATACTTCACGATTTATTACAATTACACATGAAATAAACTGTAACAATTTTATTTATCGCGTTGATAAGTCCTTCTAATTGCCGATGGCGAGTTTCAGGATTTCGTTTCGTTTAGACCCCCCAGCGCATCATGTTGAACGTCTTCGCAACAAGGTCGTCTGTTATCGTTCCATCATAAGAAATCTTAAAGTTAGTAAAAATAAATAATCAATTTTTGAGCGAAAATCGAAAAAAAACAACTCGAAAAAATCGAGAAGAAACGGTGAAAAAATAATCAACAGTGAATAAAAGGAACGCAAAGTTGCCATAGGCTTTTTAGTTTTTTTTTCTTTTCAAAATTGGTTCATTTGCCATTAAAAATGAGATTTTTTGTAATAATTTACTCTAGTTTGCTTGTTGATCACTAGGAAACTTCTGATTGAGTTTTTTCTTCGAAATCTTCTGCAAGGTTTCAATCTTTTTTTCATTGACATTAGTCACGAGTTTCTACTCGCATCATTTTGTGATTCTTGTGACTTTACGCTCTGCTTTTTTCTCTCAAAATTTGCAAATTCGGACTCTGGCTCTTTCGCTATTCGAATATTTAAGCATTGTTAGGAGCGCAGAGAAAATGCTGTGTTAGAGACGGGGTGCGCGCGCGAGTGTGTTTTCGTGGAGTTTGGTTCGTTGCTTCAGGATATTGAAGGCGGGGTAAACCAGGGAAAAGGGACGAAGTTAGGGACGGAGAGGGGCGGGAAGAGAAAAAAATGCAGGAAAAAGATTACGAAAGAAGCAGAAATTATAGAGCTGCTGTTGCCGCCTCGCTGCTACGACGCCCATTGCACTCATCCAAAATCTCGTTTCGAATGAATTGTCCCTTCTTCTTTTCTCGACAGCTGATGTGCGAAGTCTATGCCGTCGATTTTCGCAATCATAGTAAAAATTTTGGAAGCGTGACTTTGAACTTGTTTGTATGAAGCTTGATCTTGTTTGCGTGAGGGCTGAGATATATTTTATCATCTGGAGGTATCTTAGTCTTTTTTTCTTTTGAAGTTAGTTTTTATAAAGTTGAGAATTCTTCTCGCAAATTAGGTTATTACTTCAGGGTGAGTGATCGATAATTTTTAACGTTATTTTTTGTTGAAAATCTTTGAGGATTTTTGAGATGTTCTTTGTTGAACCCTTTGAACCCTTGTGAGTATCTGTGACCAATATTTAGAAGAAATTCTAAGGGTTTAGTGCAAACAAACGATTATTGGATGATCTTCGATAAAATAAACCTTTGAGTTACTTAATCCAGAAACGTATTTATTTTTGCCTAGCTTAGATGTTTGTCTTTACTTCTAATACTCAGCTAAGCTTCTTGATCATTTTTTTTAAATATAATTCGCAGCCTTCATATCATCATTTTCTATTTTTGAAAATTTCGAGTTTAGTATTTCAGAAACCTGTCATTTACAATTCTGCTGCTGTCGGTGCGGTGCAGTTGGCCTTTCCTTCTGACTCAGTAACCACTCTTTGCTTCGCCCTTTGATGGCTGCGCTCATTTGTCCGAATCAGCAAGAGAGCATCGAAATCGAGAAGAATGATGCGGGCGTTTCTTCTGCAATCGAGCACATTCATGATCGACCCGGAAGTGATTGCGGACACGAGAAAATCGCTCATGTTTTCCAGCAACAAGGTAGCAAATTTTGAAAATTCTTCTTATATTTTTTTCTTTGAATAGCTTTCATTGAATGAAGGAGGGAATTTGTGGAAAGGATGGCAATTTTAAATTGCGAATTTTTCGTTTTTTATCTAGCATTTTACAGAGCGTTTCAAGTTTGTCTCCCTATTTTATTTTTTCAAGAACTTTTTTTTTATTTCCCATGCAAAAACCGTACTCAATTTGGGTGGAAAATAAAAAAGTTATTCAAAAAATAAAATAGGAAGATAAACTTGAAACACCTAGTGCATCAACCTAACTAGCGAAGTGGAGTAGGTTTTATTTTTCGTGTGTCGATTTTATTCAAATTTATATCCTGTCAAAATTAAAAGCTTATTATGATGATATTGTTTCCGCTTCTCCTATCATTTTTGTTTGAAAATTGCATCATCATTAATTGGTGCTCATCAATCATTATCTAGAAACATTTCATTGTTGCCCCAATTCTGTATAAAATCCCATGAGACAAAAGGTTTGCATCAATTATTTTTCACTCTATTGGAACTACTATAGGCTATTTCCGGTGCAATTTCGTTCTCCCAAAAACATCTTAAATAACCAGTTTTTCTATCACAGCTCGCTTAGATTTATGGCTGTTACTTTGGCTCGTTATCAAGCAAAGCACAACTTTTTCCGGACCATAAAAATCCTGGAACCAGTTTGAGAAAAAATCCTACATAAATTCTTTATGCTGTGTGAGTCGGTCTTACGGTAGAATTTGAAAAACTTGTTTGCTTCGTTCGGATTTTTTCGTAGGATCAGAAAATTTCGAGAAAAGCTCTTTTATATTTTCTGGTTGTTAGTCTTATGGGTAGAGTTTGATTGAAGAATTCGAAAAACTTGTTTGCTTGGCGCAAATTTTTCTGGAATATAAAAATCACGAAAAAGATAGAAGTTTTGAAATGCTATTACGTTGTTAGGATTACTGTAATAGTTACGAAAAACTTGTTATTTTAGTTCGAGCTTTTTGTAGGGCTAGAAAAATCCCGCAAAGAGTCGAAGAATTCTGTATATAACATTCGTTATGATGGTAATATTGGTTCGTTAATCTTATGGCGGCTTCAAAAACTTGTTTGCTTGATGCTGATCGAATTTAATCCAGGACTACTGTAGGTTATATTTATTTGATGGATTGCAAATTATTTAAACCTTAGGATGGAATTATCTAGCATTGACCTAATCTATGCATAGGTACTTTTTCTAAATCATACTCAGAGGTTTAGAGGGATTTAAAAAACGTTTTCATCCGTTTTCCGAGTTGTGTTCTGCAGAAATTTTTGTCGGTATTTAGAAAGTTTCCAAGTTCACCTATTTCAGCCTCAATTTTAATTATCTAGCTTGATCTAGAAACATCACTTAGATTCGTAAATGTCTTCACGTACTCTTCAAGGTTCTCATTAGAAAAAGGCTACGATTTTGAACGGGGTTCAAGAGTTCAGCTGAGCTATAGGGAAAAAATGCATATCTAATGCGAAGAAGTTTTAAATTTGGTCGATTTTCCTGTGTATTTTGCTCATAAACTTTCGCAAAAGCTTTCATGAAGCATATTTTATCTGATAATTTCAAAGTTTAGCCGAATATCAAAGTGATGTAATATTTAAACGTTCAGAATTACCTAACTTTGTTACGTTTTGTAAGCATCTTGCTCCTGCAGCTCTAAGCGACATGTCGCGAGAACCATGACTTTTTTTAACAAGTTTAGAGTTATTAGGACTAGATGTTTATAATTTACAAAATTCGACTATTTTTCGTATGTATTTTGCCCTTGCAATCAGAAAAATAGCTCTATCACAAAGCTTTGTTTTTACGAGACCAACAACTTAGTAGGATCAAGTTAGAGAGAGCTGGAAAACGATTCTAGTCTGATTTCTATTTTTCTAAACAGCTTCTCATCATTAATTTACAGCACAAAACGAATGCGCGTTCGTAAATTTTGTGGACTGACAAAACCGTCTGGGAATGATTATTTACATTATTTTATTCACTTTTCGCATTTTCAGGCTTCTTTTCTTCGTAGTTTGCTAGTCTGGCCGATTTTCCAGAGCGTTAGACATAAATATCATTTACTTTACGAGATTTTAGAGCAAACATCCGATTTATGTATTTTCGTCGGAAACTCAAATATTTAAAAATCTAATTTCAAATCTGATTTTTAAACCGGTGGATTTTATTTTGGGTATTTTACTCTCTGGATTAAAATAAATTTCATTAACGCTATAAAAGTTTTAAAATTGTGAGATTCAATTTAGTGGATTAGACAAGGAAAGAACATTAGTTTTGTCATCATTATCACTTTTATTTTAATAACAAAATAAATAAAATGTCGAATATTTTGAACTAATTTAGTATTATGATAATAAGAAGATCAAGAAATTGCCTCATAATCCTCATAGTCGACCTCATTTGATTGGAAATTTTCTGGAACCTATCAAAACGATTAAATATTTTCTGAACAAAATTGAGATAAATGTAAATTCTAATTCATTATTTTTATTGCTATGGTATTTGAGCTGCAAGAAACATTTTTTGATCAATTTAATTTCATTTCGGATTATTTGTAGCATATTTCAATTATTCAAATTTATCATTCTGACCAGATTCCAAAAATCAGTATCGAAATTTGTGATTTGGAATTCCATTTCAAAACATTTATTGCCTTGGAAAAGGTCATGTAAAACCCCATAAAAGTTCTGTCATCTGACTTTGAGAACCCCGCAACAAAAAATTAACTTCTTGTAGGAAAAAACGAATTACTTTTCTTCGTCTAAAACGCGAATTTTTCGTCATCTTTCATTAAAACAGCATGCACATTTATTTGTTGGAGTTTGAATTATTCACCGAGAAATTTTCTTATTCCCCATTCGTCTTAGGCAATTTCATTATTTCGTAGCTTAAAAAATGGAAAATGTCATTTTCCCGATTATCTTATCAACATTCTCTGACAAGATATTATATAGTAGGATCTGTTGCGGCACGAATTATGCAAATTTCGTCAAATTCAGGTTTATATTCCTAAACATTACTTAATTTGCTTTGTAGTTTGGAATGGTGAAACATATTATTTTCTGAGCGCTTTATCATCATTCAATGGAAAACTCTGAATAGGGGCTCGTTAGGATTAAGGATTTGAAAATTTCGAGACGAAGTATGCAATTTTGCATCAGCATTATTTGAATTTGGAAATTCCCTCGTAATTCACGAATATTTACTTCCAAGACGTATAAATTTTGGTATTGTGATAATAACTTGAATCTATGATTATAATAACTCAAGTCTAAACATTTCCATGACACTTATTACACGATAAGTCTCGCAAACTCGGATGTGAAATTCGAAATCGAATTATGAAATTTTGTAATTTCTAATTATCATAATACTAGCTTGCACTGATAAGTGATACTATTGCAAAATACCCGTTTTAGATATTGAATTTTGGTTAAGTTATCTCAAACATTTTTCATTTCCTATTCGATATTAAGAAGCAAGAAAATTTTATCACTTTTTTCAAACTAGTAATTTAGAAAATAGTTTGAGATCTTTATTTTGAAATTCAAAGAAAAATTCTGCTGCAAATATTGTTAAAGTTAACGTATCAATATTATCAGGCTAGCGAATAAATTCTGCCGCAAAGAAAAGGTGTTCCGAAAAATCGTTAACCTTATCATAGCATTACTTTAATTAAAGGTATTTTCCCATATATAGCCAGAGACCATACCTTCTATTTCATATATTTTTACGCTCTCTCGATTACTCTACTCATGATGCAGATTATTTTTTTTTCGAACCAATTAGCATTTTGGGATATCTTATTTTTATATGAAGCTTTTCCTACGAACATCAAGACAGATGAATGGAAACTCATGCCGATTATTTAGTGGGAGTCAAAATAGTAAAATTAAATTAAATCAGGAAATATTATTCCCTCTTTTATCCTTAGAAAAGTCTTTAAACAAAATTTCTTTATTACTTAGGCCTCTCTCATATGAAAGTTTTCAGCAAAAATTGCCCATCACCCCGAAAATGTAACCGATTTTCCAAAAGCAATAAAAGGAGCATAGAACAAGGGCCCCTCCATAAATATCTAGGGTTATTTTAGAATCAATAATTTAAAATTCATTTTTAACTTTACAACAGAACTTATTCGCCAACCTAGTATTTTATCAAAAATCTTTCGTCGGTTTTAATTAAATTATATAATTCTACGCATCGTAACACTTTTTCTTTTGATAATACGATGTTTACCCGGTAGAATCGCTACTTTAACGATTGCATCATCGTCGATGTGTTTAGTGAACGATATTGTGATGAATTGCTATGATTTGATGATTTGGTTGTCGAATCTCCCATTTTCCCATTTCATCATCATTTCTTTCGCATTTTCGCAATTTGTAAACTATCGAAGTCGAATATCGTCGTTTTCTCGTTCAATTCATTCGTGGTTTTGACTGATTGCGCGAATACTTTATGGGTGTAATTCGTGTAAATTAGGAAAATTGGCGGAAAGGAAGGACAAAGATCGGTTTAGATTTTTTTTTTTTAAATTTTCCTTGATTTGTTTTAACAGAATTTGATTTTTTAATAAGCTATAAATTTTTTGAGCGTATTCTTTCAAGTAAATTTTCTAATATTGTAAGATATTTTTTCTTTTGACTTAGACCACGAAAATTTATTGAATTTAAAACGCGGAGCCATAGCAATCTATTCGTTTTTCCTCAATAGTCATGCAAAACCTTATCTTGTCTAGACTACAATACTGATCAAGAACGATACCTTCACTTTTTGAAAAAGAATTTGGAGATCATTGGTGCAGAAACAAGCATTTTTCTTGATGCAGCAGCCGAAGTATGTCATTTTATCCCCCTACATCGACGCTTTTCCACCCAAAAACAGTCCAATACGCTTTTTTCGTTTCTCCATTCGCTTACTTGCTAATTCACTCCAAAATATCACCCATTTCCCCATATAAAGGTGCGCTATGCTTTCATCATTCCCATATCATATCGATACGCTTTTGTGTTATCAGTAACGAACTTTATGCTATACTACAACTCTAACATCAAAGTAACAACTTATTTTCATCGAAATTTATTTTTTTTATCTAGAATTGATTCATGGTTGATAGATTTTCTAAGGAATTTTTTATCATATCTAAGTAGACTTTTAGCTAAACTGAATAAATATAGAAAGAGGGGTACGCAGGAAGATTGTTCTCCTATATAAAGTTCTTAAATACGAGATTACGCGAAAAGATTTGAACCGAATATTTGCCTTAGAGGGTGTAGACTTGAAAATTTTGGCCTAAGCGCTATCTAACCTGAATTTTATTAATATTCATTTCGAAAGCGAATTTTCCTTATCACAAAGTAGCAGACTTCAAAATTGACAAGTCCTTTTTATTGCTTACACTCAACAGCGTTCTTGGTTCATCAGCTAATTGGTGATCATTTTTCACCGCGTTTTTTTTCGATTTTCATTTCTCATATCTTCTCGTGATTTTTAGCATCTTTTCTCAATTATTTGCGGCAGTTTTATCTGTTATCTGACTTTCTTATCTCCGTCTTTTCTCGTTATTATTCGGCCTCTTGGGTTTATTATTTAAAATTTTTCTGTATCGACTATTGAATTTTCTTACTAAATTTTACGTTTTCCTTTATTTTTTTCTTCGCAATTTCGCTCAGTAGATTTTGCTAACAGTTTGAAAGTAGTTAAACTTGTTAATTATTTGAAGAATTTCGAAATCCTTATTACTATTCCAAATTATTATCTCCAAATTTTTTGTTTACGACTTTCAAAATTTCTGATCACTGCATTTAGCGGAGTAAATTGGTAAATAGCTCGTACAAACTATGAAAATTCGATAGGAATTTCGTAGCGTACGCTCTCAAAACTATAAGTACCTTTGAAAGTTCAAGTTTTCTCGGTTAGAGATAGGCTAGGCAAAGACGAGCATTCTTTAAAGAAAAAAATCAATCTGGCGCAAGATATGGGTCAATCGGTTTCTTTTAAGTTTGAAATCATTATTGCCTTATTTTTAACTAACATGAAACATTTTTCACGAATTGGATATGAAATCACTAGCAAACATTTACCAAATTTATCCACTTTGATCCAACTTTTGTTAAAGCTTACTTGAAAATTCAATAGTTTTGCGAATTCGTTTCAGTTAGTAGGACAAGCAACTAATCATTAGGTCAAAATTTGCAACATTCGCCTAAATTCTACTGAAACTTAAATTTTAATAAAATCACCGTCTTTATTCGTCGAACAAGTGCTCCTATATTGCTAAACTGTCCTAGTATTTTAGAAAACTTACCACAATAATTATTTTCAGTTTAACGAACGTATTCAGCGCTAGGTAGATTTCTCTTTCTCTCTCTCTCTCTCTCTCGACTAGTTTTGATTCATTTTGCTAGTTTCCCCAGAACTTTACTGAAATTTGTCAAAATGATCCTCGACGAAGAAAAAGCGTGTAGTTCAGCAAAAATCGATACGCTTTGCTTGGGCTAGTATTGGGGGGAAAAACGCGGGCTGACTTGAATTCAATCACACTATTTTCCTGCTTGCCTTTCCTTGCCCTGTTTGGCGAAAAGACCTGGGGCCAGCTGGGTTGAACCGACCACCGCGTGCCTCTCCTTCATAGTACCAATTATTGACGCGAATTCTTCTTTCTATCACGGTCAATTTCCGTTCGACGCCATCGAAATCTTGATAATTTGATTCTTTTATTATCAATCATTCGACTTGATTAGCTTCTTTTTTATTCTGACTTTATCAAGCTAATTATTTGATTGAGAAATTCATTCCTTCAGTTCAGTGTCAGGGGTGTTGATGACTGCACGTTTTTTTTTTAATCTGGTAGTGAATTTTTAACAAGTTGAAGATGAAGACTCTCCTATTTTTAGGAATTTAGAAATCGTGAGATACTGAGACTTAAAAATTTCTTGCTTATTTTTCTATGTTTGATGATTTCCAAATAGCTGTTCAAAATTGGAATTTCATCTTATCATTGTCCTGAATTTCAATCAAACATCCTCCTTTTAACTTTCACTTTGAAGATACGATGAATTGATACAGCGCAGTCGCTGACATCCCTGATTTCATTAATCTAGTTCCAATTCAATAAAATCTCCCGTGTATGCTTGATTTGATATTCCTGTTGACCATCATTCTCGATATCATCCCGACCACGCATCACCAGACGCATTCAGCTAGAAATGCGAAGGGTTGGTTTCGAGAGATTTTTGGCATCAAAATTATCTGAGGCTCTTTCTTCTCATGGATCTTCTGATAGTGAATTCTTTGTTGAAAGAAAAATTCTTATTATATTTATGTAATATTTTATCTGAAAAGATTTTAGAATCCCTTTCATAGAAATTCTATGATGTCATTTTCTCGATAATGAAAATTCGGATTCCATGTTTCATAAAATTCCTTTTCAAATCTAAACTTATTCCTACGATCAATAGCTCTACTCCTTAAACTAAGACAGAAAATCAGTCATTTGCAGAAATCCTGCATCCACTGGATATCTTCGACGTGTCGTTGCCGACACCGGTCACCAATCCGATGAAAGAGGATCGAAATGTGCTCGTCGTGAGACATGGTGAACGGGTAAGTCTGAAAGTTTTTATTATAAAATTGTTATAAAAAGATGAGACGTTTCAAGTTTAAATAGGCTATATATAGCTGAAAATACTTCACATTTTCTCGAATTTAGCTCGTTAATATTTTGGTTTGTTTCAAAAATGATTATGGTTTATAAAAGTAAATACTATTTTATTATTTCTGGAGCTTCTAGCCTATATAGATAAAGCTTGAAATTTATTAATTTAGGTTGACTTCACATTCAAGAAAAGCGGCACGAATTGGTTAAGAAAAGCGTTCGATTCTACGGGACGGTAATTTTTAACTATTTTTAAAATTTAAAATCGTTTTTGTCAGGTACAAGCCCTACGATATCAATCTACCTCGTCATTTGCCTAAGCGGGAAGGCGGCCACCGAGCGTTCGAACATGACACACCTCTAACTGAGATCGGGTATTTGCAATCCAAATTGACCGGTAAATATTGATTTCATTGAAATTAAAAAAAGAGATTACATGAAATACCACTAGTAAAAGTTATTTCAATTAATACAATCGTGATTTGAAACGAGGACCTATAAACTTTGAATTGTTAGCATAAGTTTCGACAAAAATGATCCTGAATGACTTATAAGACGGAATTTGCTTACTCCATAAATTTCATCAATGTTTCAAAACATTCACTTTAAAATGTTATAGCTTTAAGATGTTGAGTTATTCGTCTTCCTTTCTATATCAATGATGATCATTCAATTTGTTCAATACTGAACCCTTTGATCTTCTCATCTGCTCAAAGAATTATCACTTCCTTTTTCATCGCCTATCAACAAACCCACTAAACACGTCGAATTCAGGTCGAGCCATCAAAGAAGCGGGCATTAAAATCGATTATGTATTTTGTTCGCCCGCCTTGCGTTGCGTTCAGACAGCCGTCGGCCTGCTCAAAGGACTGGGTCTCGACGGGAAAATACGGTTCGTGAAATTATAACCCGAAAAACAGATATGATATTGTGAGTGCAAGGTTTTAGTTAAGAAACGATTAAAGTGATATGAGAAACTTTCTCACTTGTAATATTTTTCATGTCACGATGTCATAATAAGATTTCAAATAAAATTGTAGGTCGACAGTCAATGAAGGTCAATATTTCAGGTTGAACGTGGAACCTGGACTTTTCGAATGGTTGGTCTGGCTAAAGCACGTCCCAAAATGGATGACCCCAGAGGAGCTGAAGCATAATGGTAAGTTGAAATCTCTGAATATTGATTTTTGAGCTGTTTTAACATTTTTTAAATTTGCTTCGATGTTGCAGAAACTTGAATAATTTTTACTCGAAAAGATTTTTAGGCTACCCTGTCAACCCCAACTACGAGACGATATTCTCTGAAGATCACCTCAACGCCAACGAGAACCTTCCTGAGTACTACGAGAGATCTCATAAAGTCATGAGGGAAGTACTGAAAAAGTGTCCTTCAGGTAAAAATTATAATTTTTTTTTTAACATTTTGAAGTTCAAAAGCTGGATCGTACTAACAAAGCTGATATAATTTTTGATTACCTCATCTTTAAAACTTATTTCGAAGCATATTCGAACTTGGAGATATTCATTTCAATAAATGTCGTCTTTAATCTCCTAACACTCAAAATAATTGTCTAATTTTTCAAAACATGTTTCGAAATTCAGGCAACGTCATGGTTGTTGCTCACGGTGCCTCTCTCGATACGTGTACCCGCCAATTAACCGGTGGGATGCCGAGAATGAGTGACGAGTTTTACTATCTCTTGCAAAATACACCTTATCTGGCTTCTACGCAGGTAATAAATATCCAGGTTTTTTTTATCATCAAAGAATAACTACGTTATTGAAAATTTATTAGATGTCAAATCAATTTTTTTGAAACATCTGAGCACAACACCTTATTATCGATGATCTTGATTGTCGAGGAGTTGCAACGAATTATTCTTAATCATATTTTTTAAAAATAAATAAATAAATAGATATTTCTTCCAGATAGTCGAAAAATACGACGGCTCGTTCCAACACGCGACTAATTCGATACAAACACTGACGCACGGCGACAATTACCCGTACGACGCACAAGAGCTACAGGCCAGCAACGCGGTCATACGGGAAAATGCTGCGAAATTTCGCGCATCCAAGTCCTTGGGAACGGTTGGAAGTCACACTCAGGTATAAATATGAGTTTTGGAATTTTCGTAGATTCTCTTTTGGTATTTAGAAAAGGTAGTGATTTATTTACGAATTGATAAAAAAAAGACAAGGAAAAATCACTACTTTTCATTTTATCAATATAAAAAATAGTTAGGTTTATGCATTATCGCCCAGAAAAAGAGATAGTATTTGTGCATGTATTTTCTGAAATTATTGTTCGTTTTTTAGTATTTTCCTTTGTAAGTATTATTTCTCATTTCTTATCAGAAAATACTAATATCTACCTTGATGATCTCCAGACTCGTTAAATCCTTGAAAAGTATCGGTGAATGTCAGATTTTATCATTCAGATTAAGAAAACACTAATCTCTTTGACTGTGCATATCGTGGTATTTGAATGAATTTTTTTTTTTTTTATTTTTGGAAAGTTCACCCATTCTTAAGTGAAATTTTGAGTGGCCTTTCCAATTTTTTCTACAAAACTTTTTAACATTAGTTCGTCTTTCGGCAACCTCTGAATACATGATAAGATGGGAACATGATATTTTTGTCATTTTTCAAATTACATTTTTATTGTAGTCAATATCCAATTCATATTCCGGTTTTTACGAATTGATTATGAACGGTGTGTGTTAAAATTCATTGTATATTTATTAGCTATACGGAAAATAGTCGGATAAATTGAATAATAAATGGAATTTTCAAATCTCGAGATTATTTTAGTGCATACGAGGCAGTGTATATGGAAAGGCTAAATATAAACTAAAAATGACATTTTCGTAATTATAAACAGACATAATTTGTTCGGGTAAATATTGCACAAAAATAAAAACAGAAAAAAGTGAGAAACTTATAAAAGTCCTTGTGCGTTAGAGCGCACTTGAATGTACTGTTTCGTGATATGCTCGATATTGAAGGCCTAAAAATAGAAATTTTTATCATTTATAACGTACAAATTGTTGCTAAATTTGTTGAATTATTATGAATTTTCTAGAAACTTATTTTATTTCATTATCTAATGAGCACACGTAGCTTCTCAGAATTCTTTTACAATGAAAATCTAAGATTTCAAGAAAAATCCAGAAACCTATCTACCTCATCAGTTTTGAACGTGTACTCGTGATTATTGGCAAGGGTTCCGATTTTGGCCTCGACGAATTTCTCGTCCCTGTCCTTTTTCAAAGCGCGAACTGACAGGATCTAAAATTTTCAATAAAATTTCTAAAAAAATTCTAAAAGACTAGCCTCATCATAGGCCCATTTATTCAGCGACTGGAATGATCTCGGCGTCAGCAGCTCCCAACCAGTTTTTCCTACGGCGAGAAGAAGCTCCTAAATTAGAGTAATTATTAAAGGACAATCAAATAATGGTAAATTACTTGTAATTCCCTTCCGTCCTCTTGAGCGGATCGCAATTTGTAGTTAGTAACACCGAAATGAGGCAACTTGGTAACAATTTCTAAAATTTTTGGATATGATTTAGGCTTTCAAAATAAAGCACTTGTTGAATATTCAATGTTCGGGGAATGGTAGTGCGTTGATAGCTATTTGATTCAGAAAAGGGTATCAATGAATTGAAACTTGAAGCAAAATTCTGCCAATTCAATAGTTCTGAAACCTACCCAAAAACTCCATTTTGGCTTCGGTTTCTCTCGGCAGAGGATTCCAGGTCTTCAACTTCTCGTTGACTTTCTCGGCCCATCGATCAATTTCTCGAGATTTTGGCTCACAGACAGAAGCTGGAATCAATTCAGCGACTTCTTTGCTGAAAATCCTTAACTTTCAAGAAATAAATTTTTAAAATTTAACCTGTGAAGTTTCTGCTTTGATTTCTGACCGAATTTCGCAAAGTGGGTGAGAGCAGACAATTTCGCGATGTTATCCGAGGTTTCTGCGCTCAACTGACCGTTGCCCATTGTAGAAACGTACGAGCCTCGAATGTAGTCTTCGCGAGCCTAAACATTTAGCAAAACTCAGTTTTTAGGTAAATTTAAGCAATTTTGCTGAAAAATCGAGTAATTTCAGTAAAAGCTAATAAAGTTTTGAATTTTACCTGTTCAAATAGCATGTCGATGTAGGCCAAGTTGTCGAATCGCAGTGGGTGGACCCAAACGGTTTTGCGCAAGAAAAATTGCATGTTTTTCTTGCGATGCTCCATTTCGGTGCAAATATCGAGCACATATTCGGTTGGTCGCACATAGTTTAGCGCATAATCTGGAATCTCTTCGTTTCACTTCTTTTTATCGGTTTTTTTACCTCGTTTATTCGTATGCGTTACGTAGCAGAGTGAAAATTCGTTCCGCTCCGTTTCACTTTGGATATTGAGACTGTCGCAAATTTCCTAAAGAACTTCGAATTTCAAAGATTTTTGTTCAAAACAAAATAGCCTTAATAATTTCAGCAGCTATGGTGATCAGCTTCGTCGGAATCCATTTTGGCATGTCCTTGGTTAAGTAGTAATCTTGTCGCTTGATGACTTTTCCAGCAGTAATTTCCTGGACTTCCTTCGCGGTGAGTAGACATTTTTTGCCACCATATCTCATGGTTTGCTCCAGATTTTCAAGACACTTGCCGGCGGTGCCTAAAATTGTAACTTTTCTTCCTTCAAATCTGAAGAGTTAAGTCAAAGGATTACTGCTTTGGTAATTATTTTATGAACTCTAGCTTTGACATGAAACATAGCCAAGGAATTTGACGACATTTCATCATATCTTTCAACAGGTTGTCTAGAAAATTAGCATAAATTCATAAATTTCAATGCCTTTAAAAATTTCAGTCTGACTTCGTCGAATGAAACAATACTTGGGAAATTTCCCTACCATGTCCCATTCTGCGTTCATCGTCAGCAGTCTCCCTCAAATACTTCTTCAGGTAGGGAAGAAGTTTGTTTGACGGTGCGTAATACGCTGTGAAGATGAACATCAGGCGCCATCCCAGAGCAAGGCTGTCTTTCCTAAATTTATTTTTATTTTTAGGAAAATGCTTCAAAAATCTGCTCTACTAAGCAACATTTTATTGGAATTGATATTCGCTGGGTCAAATTTTGATATTAATTTACAAAATTGAAGTCTTTCGAAGAAAATCCTACTTTTTCAACGGATTGCTCGTAGTCTGCTTGATCAATTGGCAGTAGATTTCATCGATGAGGTGATTCTGCTTGTGACATTCCAGAATCAGAAAGACGACGCAGTCAGTTAGTGATTCCTTCTTGTGTAATGGTTCATCGCCCATGTACTTCATGATATCTAAGATTTTCTTTTGGTTTTTTAAGAAAGTTTATTTTTGGATGTAAAATAGTGCTGATGAAAAAGATTGACCATTTTATGTTTTCATGACGAAATTAAAAAAAAAATCCTTACATTTGAATGAGTTAACAGACAACTCCTCCAGCTTTGGATCACCGAAGAAGATCAACGAATGAGTGATGGGCTTATCGACGAACTTGATTTGCTGCATCATTTCCCAGGTAATGTCGGCGTCTGAAATCACATTTTAGAATGTAGCCTCTAGCGTCATTCAACTTGAGTTTCTAGCAATTTTCGTGAATAACTCTGAAACCCACCCCTTCTCGTCGGCTTTCTAAAGTTTGTCATGGCAAACTCGAGCATGGTGTAGTTGAGATTAGGGTTGATTTCCTCAGAAATCGGTCCAGTCATTTCCAATTCATCGTGGATTCTTTCCATATCATTATGAGTATTCTCTTGCAACGTCGTTGACGCTAGAGTCGTAGAGTGGCCTACTGGATCGTGGTCGGGCTGAATTTTATCTTACCATGAATTTGTATGTTTAAAAGCGATAGTTAGCGATGCAACAAAACTATTAATTACATTTAATATTTATTTAAGAAAAACATATTCGAGCAGGTACATTCCATCAATCAATCAATCAATCAATCAATCAAATCAATGAGAATAATGGGCCATAGTGGCGCAGAGTCGTAGGCTTGACTTGACCGCAGTGGTTTATTGGGAAGTAACCTTTTTACAGTATTGATACGCCTACAGTTTGTTCAAGCCTACGGACTATTTTAAAATTCCGATAGTGAAGGTCGTTAGAGTGGCCATACCATGAAAGTCTCGGGCTGAGTGACGTACTGCATGGAGAAATATCCGTACTTGTTGCCGATCTTGCCGTACTCCCATCCAACCGGACCGATTTTGCCCCCTTCCGGCTGTACGATGTCTATGTAATCACCCTTGTCGAAGGACAAGAGATTCGGGTCTTGTGTCTTATATTGACTCAATGCGATCACATAGCGACGTCGCTGAAATGATTACAGCATGCTTAGGTTTCAGAATTCAATCGATATGAAACGAATTTTCTAACTATTGTCTATATGTGCCTGCGTCGCTCTTTTAGAGACATACATCGCTGAAAAGTACGGTTTCCTATGCAAACTTCACATGAGCATCATATAGAATCATGCTATGGGAGAGATAACTCTTGAAATTTCATTCGACATTCAAATTGTCATGCTTGATGACACGAGGTCTTCGCATTCGACTATTTAACTGTTTAAACAAATACCGGAATATTCTGATTCAAGACGTCGTTGATGACCTTCTGTATCTCCTTAGCCATATCAGACTGAAGCCTGATTCTCTGTGACGTCGCGGCTGCTTCAATGCAGACGACGTTGCCCTCTTCCAAACCAACGTTTTGGTTCTTTACGTCACGCCATCTTAAAATGATTTTTTCTTAAAGAAGAGTGGCGTTTTGAAAATGTCTAACAATCGCTGCTTCGTAACATAAGAAATAGTTTAACACAAGGAAAGATAAAGTAAGGTGTAGAGGATGGGTTAAGATTATTTTCCCCACACTATTTCGTATGCTACGATGTTACGACACTAGTAATTTTCAAGTTGCAGAAGATTTTCATCTTCGTACTCTAAGAAGTCCGTGACTCTCAAGGGCGCCTCCTTCTTGTGCGGTTCATGGATCGCCAATCGGATTCCTGACTCGTGCAGACAAAGAAGCTTCGCGACCATAGGCTCGTGTTCGGCTTCTTGAATCTCAATCACCTAAATTATAATAGTTTTTTTTGAGGAAACTATGCCACGAAATCTCGCCCATGAAGGCAGAACTATGTTCGTTTCGACAACAAATCGATCAGGGATTTACCTCAAAAATCTGAGCAAAATATAGGGGCCATTGACGCGCTTTGGAAATGACGTCATGCTTGATGTTCGGCGCAATTTGATGCTGATACTGGGGGTTGAGCTTCATCGGATCGACGCCGTATTTGTCTGAAAGTCCGTCAAAAGTGTATAGGCTTTAAAAATTAATTTGCAAATTTAAACAAAATTGAAAGAGTAGTGGACAGGGCGGATGACGTGGATAAGAGGCTTTTTTAAGTTTTCCTATCAGCTGAATAGCTTACTCAAGATCTCATTGATTTCGCCCTTCTCATGCTCCCTGATCCTGTACGGTATCGATTTCGAGCAATCGGATATTATCTGAAACCATGGTCGTTTTTAGCTTTTAGAGATACCTCACCTGAGCAAATATCTTGTTCACAGCTTGAGGATCATCTAGTCTTTCGCTTGGATGAAACATTTCCTTTCTGACAGTCAACTTCCAGGGTGGTCGTACGTATTTCACTGCCGGCTTGGGCTTCTCCTTGGGAGGAGGGCGAAAGACTAAATTTTCTCTTTCATATTTTTAAAAATCTTATCGTTTAGTAGCAATCGGAGAATGCTGCATTTAAAAGTCAATTTTTATTTAGTAAAACTTGTAACGTATTTTTTTCGAAGTATGACATTGTTTGGAATTGATTTTTGGCTACAGCTGTTGTTGACTATGCTGTGGCTACTGGTTTTAGTTAGTTTCTGCTCGTCGCAAGATTCATTTTGCAACTTATAAAAATTGTAAATTTAACCTGGCACAGGCTGTGGTTTCGGCGGGGTCGGCCTGGTGACCTCTCCATCGTAGACCCATTCTACCTTTGGCGGTTCTGCCGGTTTGGGTTGCGGTTGAGGTTGGGGTTGAGGGGCTGGCTGAATTTTGAAACTACCAATAGAGGTTTGACTTTAAAAATACCTGAGGAGGGGTTTCCAGCCTGATTTGCTCAGGCTGTGACTTGGACCCTGAACCGAAGAGTTTCTTCCAAGGATAAACTCGAACCTCGTCAACCGCTGGGGTGGCTCGCTAAATTAGGCCATTAAAAGTAAATTAGGAATTGATGACGTGATCATAGCGCGAAATGCTTTTATTTTCTATTTTTGATACGTTTTTTTTTCAGAATTCCTATGCTAGTTGTAAGAAATCATAGTTTTATGTTGAGTCGGTATATCAGATAAAACTAATGTTTACCCTCAAATTCTCCTTCAGCTTGGTGAGCGCGTCCTTCTTCACGGCCTGATCGTATTTGATTTGCTTTCTTTCCTCCTCTACATGGAATCTATGTGGGTTCAGATGCTCGCCATTTGTGATGGAGCACTTGACCGCCGGCTCGGTGTAGACTTCTTTGGGTACACGGGTTAGGCCCTGAAATTGTCCGCATTGTTATTTTTATGTTATGTTTCAAACCATTAGCTCCTCAAGAGTTATATTAGTTGAAATGTTGTTATTTTACAACTCAAATAAATCTGTGCACATATCATTTTACGATATACGTGAATTTCTTTTGTGATATATTGTGAAAACCCTACCCTCTCCTGATGCATCCCTGGCATATTCTGAGATCTCATCGCAGCCATTGGTGGCTCTTGATTTAAGTAGCCTCGATCAGCGTGTCTTCCTGATCGCCGTCCGACCACATCACCGTATGGCATCCCAGAACGGGGCGAATAACCGGCCGCCATTTGAGAGGGACTCTGAAATGTGGAATAATCTTCTTTGTTGATAATAGTAAATCCGAGCTATCATGGAAAATATCGTTTCAGTAGAAAGTTTGCGACGGATAACATGCTGAACAATTCTACAGATCATTTGAAATATCTTGAAATTTAAGAAGAAAAAACGAAAGACTAAAATTTCACACAACATTCGGGAAAATCAATTCGTCGCGATGTTTGAGAAGTGATAAAAGTTTCCACTTCGATAAGGCAAAATTTTGGAGCCAATAATGAAATGAAATGTACGCGCGCTTTTACGATTGGGTTGCATAATGACAATGGCAGGCCTTGGGATGTGATCGAAAATTGTAAAATATCAATGAAAAAGAAGGAAGAAACACTACTTCCTAAATTTATTCTAATTCGAGAATATATACTAGTTTTACAGGGTTAAAAATGATATGTTAATCATGAATGAAAGGAAATAGATATTTAGATTTGAAATGTTAAAGACTCCAAGTATCGATTTCCAAATTATAATTGATAAGAAATGCCATTGTGAATATGTTGTATGGCTGTGCGTTTTGAATTGGCGCTGATAAATTAAGAGGATGATCGTCTCAGTTGTGAATATTTCAATATTTGCACACAGGAAATATATGCATTTCAATCAAACCAGATTCAGGTTTTCGCAGATTAGGGGTGTCTTGATGGGAAATAATTATTTTGTGAATAATAATTCAACCAACAAGTTGTCGCTTTCTTCTGACAGGTTTGCACCTTGAAAAGATCTTTCATAAACTAGTTTTCCATCTTATTGAAAATTACAATGAACCGTGGAAAACGATATTCTAGATTTTTTTCTGAAACTTCCGTACCTGACTTCTGCCATTTGACTTCATACTCTGGGTCTGGTAATTTACTATCGATGGCTTGTAGTCGCTCAACTCCCTTGGGGATCCTTGTGCTGGAACCCAATTTCCGGTGAAGCCTCTGGGTAACGAGCCTGATCGGTGAGAAAATGAATCCGGATGGGGTTGTCTGTAGGGGTCTCTGAATCTAGTAGTTTAGAAGAATAGTTAGATCGCTACATTGCAAATTGTGAAAAAAGGAAGAAAAAATACTACTGATCCAATTTGTTTAACGATGTAATAACTTTCAAGTCTGGTTGAATTTTTCTCGTAAGAAGTCATTTTCGAGCTCATTATTCCTTATCGCAGATATTTTTCCAAGTGACGTATAAGGCATGACTATGCAAACATTCCAGAAAAGGTGTAATCAAATATGAAGAAATCGTGATAAGTTATTAACCTTGGCAAAGTGGATGAGTCAAATTCTGGTGAGTAATTCCTGCGGATCACCTGGAATTGCGATTTCTAAAGGAAAAAGCTGAATGGAAATCATACGATTGGAGACTTCAAGCGTTCTTCGACTCTGCCGTAACTTGGTGATTGCCTTCGGGCATTTTGGCCTACAACCATTTAATCTAGGAAGATATTTAAAAAAAAAAGAAGTTTATTTTGTCCAGTTAGCCAGGAGGATGCATTATTGAAGATATGCATAATCGTTGATCAAATTTTTCGAAACATGCGAATTTTCATACCATAATAACTTGCATCCTGATTCGGATATGGTCTATCGAAGGTTCGTTCGAACGATCTGTATTCTCTCGGTCTTGGGGAAGGTCTGGGAGGCAGATAATTCGGGTTCGGGTTTGCTCCGAAGGGTGGTGGGTGAATCGATGGAGGTGGAAGATAGGCATCCTCAAATCATACTACTATTATTATTTTAAACTTAAGATGAATTTGAACCCTGTGCTTAAAACGATAATGAACTCGAGCATTTCTATTCAAAGCTTACTTTAAATGTATAGGATTAAAGTTCTATGAATCTGGTACCTGAGGTGGCGGAGTTCTTCTTGGAGACATCGAACGATAGCCGACCATTGGGAGAGAACGATAGGGTGAGGGTGGCCCGTTTTGTCTAAACTCTTCCATTTTTGAATTATTTTTACAAGTCAGTACCTAGCTGGATAAGGGCTTCTCTGTGGAGGATGATGATCTTCTTCGGATGAGGATTCAGTGTCACCGTCCGAGTACTAAAAGTAATGCTCTTTGAAATTATCGTCTGTATGAATCACGAAAAAATCTTAGAAATGATATTGAAAACGCCGATAATTGCTGAAATTTCGCGGCTTTAAATTATATCGAAATTGATGTTTCGGGATTTCAGATTACAGATGAATGTCGGATATTTAATGATCATTGATTCGTGCTCTGCAGCGGATTAGCTCCAAAAGTCCTACAATCTTACCTGTCTCCTGTACTCGTAGTTCCTTTGCGGCGCTCGTTTTGGTGATGGCGGAGCCACGTTCATGCGTTGATCGCCGTTCACCGGAAATCTTGGGAGACTTCTTCCCCTTGGAGGCCTATCGGTCGTTTCGTAGTTCTAAAATCCCACTTTTCTTCAAGGGAACCCCATTTTTCTTCTTTACAGTAAAATAAACGTCCAGATCCCTCGGGACGTCTCTGGGTGAGTGGAGTCTTTGAGGGTCTCGGTAGCGGTCGTACTGGGACTAAATTCTCTGGATTATAGCTTGAAAGCGTGTTAATTTTATACCGTTTCATAAACGTAAGGATCCCTTCGTACTCCTCCTTTGATACTGTTAGCGATTTGTTGGGTCGTCATGTCACCGCTTTTATTGTAGTCGTCAGGTGGTAAGGCCTGAATTTTTAATCCTTAGATAAATGTCAAATCAAGGTCTTTCTTCTGAAGTTTTTTTTTGTAAAGAAATTTGATTGATTTCATTCAAAAATAGTCTTCTAGCAATTCATAGGGGCTGAATAAAAAAGGAACAATTAAATTTAGACAACATATTTCGTTTGGTTCATCACTGCTGCACTAGCAAAAGAATAATTAAATTCAACCCTATAACAGTTTTTACCTGTTGAAAAACTTCATCCAAGAACTTGTCGACGTCAGCACCCTTGTCGGGAATCGGCATTTTTCTAATTCTCGACGCGACGCTCATCGTCGAGTACTCGCTGGGCGGAACGCTGATGCCACGCGACTCCGATTGATCGGCCGATCTAAAAATGTCGATGATAGCATTAATGATTGACATTGATAACCTTGAAATTCCGGTATCAAAACACAAAACATAGACTAATGGCGTGTTAAAATAAGAGTATGTCTATCATGACTAGACTTTTTGCTTTTTATCTTTACACCATTTTGAAGTTGTCCAATAGTTTTGTACATCAAAGATGGAATTCTCGATCATTACCGAAGTGTATCGTACTGATTCTTCGACTCCTCACTCGGTGATCGAATCGGCGACAAGTGTCGGATTCTTGGATTCGCGTCAGAAGAGTCACCGTTCATTGGAATGCGGTTCGTGAAATCAGCACTGGGTATGGCAGGAGGCGGGAAGTTGGGTGGTGCTGAATGTTTTTAGGTTATTGCCACGAACAGTTTACGCATTGATGTTATTTGAAGTCTAATATTTTCTTTTAAATCTTGAAATACATTGCAAAAAACCCCTTGAAATATGACGGGTTTTTGGAATTCGTTCAACCTTTGCCACAAATCAAAGAGAATCTTAGACCGATGATCTTTATCTTGTAGGTCTTCTAAGATAAAACGCTTACCTGGTACCCCATTCAAAGGCGTGTAGTTGATGAACTGTGGTTGCTGATGGGTATACATCATGGGTTGCACCATCTGTTGAGGGTGGACCATTCCGGGCTGCACGAAGCCATTCTGCATCATTCCTGGAATCATATTCATTAGGTGTGGTGGGAGTGCGTTGATATTTGAAGAGTCAGAATCGAAGTCGACAATTACAAATTTTCAGATTCGGAATTCCTTTTCGCCCATAATATTGATTTTAGAATCAGAATTAATCATTGGCACTGAGCTTAAAAGCTAGCGATACCTTACATTTTACTCATAGTTAACCTTATCCTCAAAGTCAAATTGCTCATGAACAAGGTACCTGGTTGCATCATTGCTATTCCGTTCATTCCATTCGGCTGCATCATGGGAGTAGGGGCGTAAGTCACCTGGGCCATTTGCTGGTAGGGCGCCATTGGCGTCGCGAAGGGGGCGTACTGGGTGACGTTTGGCTGAGGCATAAAGACGGGGACGTATTGAACCATAGGCTAAAGTTCCTCATAAAACTGATATCATTATTATTAGATTGTCTAAGAAGAGTTTCAGGGTTTTCAAAAGCAAAATAAGTATAATAAGCATCGTTAAGCACGACCATGTGGGATATTTTGTTGAACGAAACAAGATCTCGAAACAAATTGAGATGACCGTTTTATGTACCTGCTGATAGTGCGAATTATTCTGATGATTAACGCCATTGACTCCATTGACTCCATTAACTCCATTGACGCCGTTGACGCCATTATGATGACCATTTTGCTGCGGATGAGAATAGCCGTTTCCATTTTGGTGCACGCCATTCGGCTCTTCATAGATTCTCTGCCGCGGCGACGGAGGTCTCTCATACATTTCACGGTATTTCTGAGGACTTGGGTTTCTGGTGTATTGCGATTCCCTGGGCATAGCAGGTGGCTGTGCCATTTTTGGAATGGGTTTGATTGGTGACGGTGTTCTTCTTAAAGTCGATGGTGTTTCGCGAATAGCATCCCTTTCATCTTCTCGGTAAGGATAATGTGATGGACTTTGGCGAATTGGTGGTGCATGAATTAGGCGCTCGTCGTTTAGCGTATAGTTCGAGTGACGTGAATGAGGACGACCTAAAATCATTATCGTCATTTTCGACTTTCAACAACTTTTCAATTTTACTTGGCCGATTTCCACTCATATCTCTTCTCGGCAAGGTGTACGCATAATTTTCACGACTATCCTGTTGAATTCTTTGCAATTCGTCGTCGGTTTTGTGACTCAATTCAGCTGTCGATTCAGAATCCGAATCTCTTGAATCGTCACGACGAAGAATCGATCTGGCTGGAGTGGAACCTCTTGAGGTTGGTAGCGGAGGCTTTCTGGCGATCGGTGCAATCGGCGTAAATGCAGTATCCTTCGGAATTCTAGAAGATTTTCTTAGGACTTTCTCAATTTTCCATAATCTTACCCATTTTGTTTGGGTAGATTCGCCGGAGGAGGAGGAGGACTTTCCTTCTTTTGCTCCGGCGGTGGAGCGGGTTTCACATACTTTTCTGCGGGGAAGTTGAAGAATTTCGGTCTGTAAGGTATTTGTTGCCTTTCACAGAAAGTATGAGAAATTACCGATTTTCGGAAATTCCATTCTCGATCTCGGAAATGGCGTCGTGCAGAAAATGCGATGCAGTCGGAGCAGTGATGTGCTTGTCGGCTTCGATCTCTACCGTCCAACCGAAGGTATTCGCGATTCCTCTGAAATTTTTGGT
Source organism: Diploscapter coronatus (assembly GCA_964036155.1). Classification (NCBI taxonomy): domain Eukaryota; kingdom Metazoa; phylum Nematoda; class Chromadorea; order Rhabditida; family Rhabditidae; genus Diploscapter; species Diploscapter coronatus. The sequence continues at coordinate 47,146,155 of OZ038422.1, read as the reverse complement.
TAGCCTCAAATAAACTCGGAATTTCGATATTTTTAGTTTAGGCGAATTCGTTTCGTTCTTTTCCTCAAGATAATATTTCATAAGTTTTTTTTTCTAAATTTCATATCATTGATTTTGCTTCAACTTGTGTCTGTTAAAATATGCTTCAATGATAAAAAAATATCGATTTTATTCCGAATGCCTCACTTGTATCGCAAAACCGTGGAGGCCAGTTGGTGTGAAGTCGTCCAAGGATCTGCTTCGACTGCCAACTCTTCTCCACTTGGAAAGGCAACGTCGACACAGATCGGGTAGTTCGTTTTCATGGCTGCCATCTCCAAGCTGTTCGGAGGATTGAGACGAGTTGTCTAAAAGAAAGTGACATGTTTCGAAATATCATTTGATGTAATTGTTGTAGCATAATTCTGGTCAATATTCCGAATTTACCTTATTATTAAAATATCTCATTCTTGAGCTAATGATGTGGGTCAGTTGGTTTTTCAGCGGAAGAGGTTGCTTCTCAATCAACGACATTAACATGGGCAAGACATCTTCTAAAGAGAACGAATTTCAGGAAAAGATTATCTTCTTTAACCTGACGGAGCGAACGTCGACACTGAGCAGAGCATCAGCTGCCAGCCCCTTTGGACGGCCTCTTTGTCGGGATTTCTGTGGAGTTGGTTAGCGATTTGCACGAAGATCTCATCTCGCTGACGTGAGTTGGTGATTCCCTAAATCAAAGACCATTTTTCAATTTTTACTTGCCTTTATTTCTGAATCTGACCGTCATTAGTTCTATTTTCCAAAACATAATTTTAAAAATTATCTTACAAATCGAATATAATAATAAATTCATGCCTGCTTGACGATGTACTGAGCTAGCTGATCCAGTTTGTGTTGATCCAGCGATCGGTCGTTCATATACTTCAGGACCAGCTTGAATATCTCCACCGACAAGCGGAAGTCGATTTCGTCGCTTTTGTGCAAGAACGGCGTAGTGATGGGTTCCTGTCTGCACTCTAGAAGGTGGTTCTTGAAGTGTCGAGTGGCGAACTCTTCTAGGGCCATGGAACGGATATTTAGTGGGGGTATTCTCGAATGTGATGACAGATAGTCGATTGTGGTTTCGGTTTCGAGCTCTTTCTTTGGCGTTTCTTCTTCGGGGGCCGATAATTGCTTGTCGATATTTTCATCGATCTTCAGGTAGCCCACGAGAGTTGTGGGTGGAGCATTCTAAAGCAAATTTGTAAAATATTAAGGTAGACGATGGAGTTGAGCACTATCAAAACCTTGTTGTTTTTGATGTTTCAATGCATGAAGCATGTTTTTCTCTAAAATCCTTCATTTATATTGAATTTCTCAAACTAATCGATATCCGACAAGACACTAACATGCTCATCGTTAGTTTTGATATTTTATATCTTGAAGTTTATAACATTCTCACATTTCCTTCATTATTGTTGTTCATTTTGTTGTTCTCGTCGAGAAACTGCCTGTAGACCTCCAGGCGTTTGTTCTTCTGGATCTCTTTGTCTGCGATGCCGTAGAGTTGATCTCTGAAGTTATTTTGGTACCAAAGATCATTTAACTTTGTTTTAGAGTACTTTTCTTCCAGACAATATTAGCTTTAAGGAAAAAGGCGCCTACTACTCTCAGCATTGACTTCCCTTACCTCAAAATCTCTGCTTCCTTCCTTGCCTTCCACCCTCTACATCCGGCTTGAAGTCGGATGATCGCGTTTCTTTTCCTCAAATACTCCTTCCTGGACACGTATCCTTTCAAATTTCGTTGGATAACGACTGCAGAAGATTTTCTGATCTTCTCCCTAGCAGCTTCCAGTTTCTCGTAGAGCTCTTCGCGGAGGAAGATTTTGGAGGAACCTAAAAAGTTACTATTTCCGAAGACAAGCTCCAGGATTTTACACCTGATTACAGCATTTATGAATAAATGTTCCGTGTTGTGTTTATACAAAGTGCTCTAGAAGGTTCGATTTCCTTACCGATCTTATAATCCTTCGCATATTTGATCCCCTGAGAATCTAGGATATCCGCTACGATCTCCCTTTGTTTCTGGCAGCTAGTGATGTCCGATGGTAGCAAACATCTGCGAATTTTCTTATCTTCGATTCTCCCCACACAGAGTCAAACCTGTACTGTCGCACAAATTGTTCCGTATTGAATCTGACCGCGAATCCCAGCTTTCGGAAGTGAATCAGCTCAGGAATGGACAGTGCTTTGAGTTGCCGTTGGATGGTTTGAGGATCCCATTTGTTGGCCGCTCGTTCATTGTTAGTTTTGATGCAGCGAATCCATTGGGTCGAGGGAGAGTTCATGATTCGTTCGGCCAAATCCATGACCGACAGAGCGAGATGGTTGCCGGTGTAGACGACATGATCAGAGGAATCACGAATCGCCGCGATGTTGCAGAAGGTCATTTTGAGAATCTATACGTTTTCATCGATGATAACATTTGGAAAACGAGCCGATTTGATGCTGTGTAACTACGAGATATCATGGAGAATTTGACAAAGAAATGACTAGAACATATCGTACGCCATGACTTCTTTCAGGGATTTGATATCTTGAGGCGCGAAATTTTATTCTCTTGATTCTTACTGGATTATAACTCCCCGCCAAAGCTCTGATGCCTTCGTTCGTAATCGATCGTCTGTTCTTCCTCAAGAAGTCATGGATCGAGTACCAGGTCGATCCTGCGAAGTGCTTAATGGAGAATTCGGCTTTTTCCTTGTTCTTGGCCTAAAATCTCTTATTTTCGTGGTTTTGATCGAAATTGAACCTTTCCATAGCAGCTCTTGTCCAAATGATTCAGTTTGCATCGCTGGAAGTAAGAGTCATCGGACGCCTTCGGGAACTTGCACTCGTCATCTAATAAGGGCAAGATTCCATAGGGCTTTTTGAAAAGTAGCTCGACGGATTTGCCATTCTCAGTAGATGTTGGCACCTGAATATGTTTCAAGCTATCTAAGGTCGGCTGAGGGAAAATATCAATGATTTTGTCATGTAATGAAACAGTAAAGTTGGGTCACCTTATAATCAACGTGTATCCCCTCATTCAAGTATTCTAGCATTTCATCGTGAAAAATGCACTTGACGTAGACGTTCTCCAGTTTTTCGTTAGCCGAATTGATCATCAACTCTTCGAAGCCGTTGTTGTTGTATTTCTGAACCCACAACTTTCAGAAAGTTCAATATCTTCTTGATATTTTCAAAATTACACGAACTGCGAAAATTTGAAATATCATTAGGCATGAATCTTGATCCAGATTATCCTCAATTATGGGATAAGTGATTTATTTCCTGGTATTTTTAATTAGAACCTGAAATCCATATTGATCGTAGATAGTGATAGACACGGTTGCATCGTTGCATTTGAAGTTCTGCGAGATCTTCGTCAGCATCCAATTGAACAGCTCCTCGTAGAGCACCATTGCGAACGAATCACTGAATATTTTATTTTAAATTATATTTTTCGCATAGCGTTAGTAGTCAATGCATTTTAATGCAAAAAAAATAATCATGATTATGCTGAACGTCGTAACATATGTATTTTTATCGTACATTCATATAAGTTCAGAAATTGTCCACGCACCGAAGGTTAGACTAATCATGAAAGGGGTAGATCAATTTTGAAACTTACTAATTTTTATGCGAAATTGACATACCGATAATCTAGCGCTTGATTCAGACTATATGGAAGCACGGTGACTCCCTCTTCGGTTTTGATCGTCTTCTGCGTAAACGACGACGTCAGGGTGTTGATGTCCAATTCGAGTAAAAATGCGGTCCACTTTAACCCGCTCTCACTGCCGAGCTCCAATTTATCCAGATCGCCAGATGGTTTCTGAAATTATCTTCACTTTTTAATTCGAAATTTAAAAAAAAAAAAAAACTCGTTTCTGCGTGAAATAGATGTTCCCGATATGCATGATTGCGACTAGAATTCGATAGATGTAGTCTTTTTGATCCTCAGAAAATCCCAGAATAGTCAAGGACTGATCAAGGTCTGTGAAGTTCGACTTGGATACTTCGGGGTCGGATTCGGCTTTACCCTGGAGCTTTTGAATAATTTGAAATTCGAAGAAAACTCTGCCTGATTCAAATAGAAGAATTTCAACGGCTCCCGGACGCCAAAATGCTCTCGCTTCTCTGGATGAAGTCCAGCTAGGAGCTCCGAGAAGATATGGAAGTTCGATTCTCCGGGTTTCTGAGAGACGACCCGGGAAATTTCCAGAGGCAGGGTGGATCGGATATTCATACCCGCGATTTTGTTCCTAAAATCGGTACCTTTTCAAAGCTGTTTCGAAATTTCAGCTACTATTCGTGGGATTATTTTCACTGACTGATAGTTGTTGCTTTTCCGTAGCTACATATAAAAACTCTAAAAGTTAACCTACTTCTTCAACAGCAAACTGCAAGAATATCCAAATCTAGTTGAAGTCGGATTTTTTACGGTCTTAGCCGACCCGAAGCTTTGAATCAATCTATTCAGAGCGTTGATCTGCTTCAGTTCGATATTTCCTGAGAGATTTTCAACGAAATACAGGAGCGATTTTTGGGCGTTGAATGATTTTCCGGATCCGGATTCGCCACTGAAATATCAATCATTTTGAAAAAAAAAAAAACTTTAAAGCAAAGTATACCTAAACACCATCGTCTCAACTTTAGACTCATCCTCCGAGATACGTTTCAGAATCTCGTTGGTTTTAGTGAAGATATGACTGAAATAATTCAACTAATTCAAATGCCAAAAATACATATTGATAAAAACTAAACTTACGGTGATGTTCTGATCTCCTTCGTATCATATGCTATCGATTCATCGTTCGGATTCAACGCTAGAAGGACGTTACTAGCGTTGTACTAAAGTTTTATATTATTATGTTTTTTTTTTAATTTTTAAATCTCACATAATGTTGTCCTTTGTCAAAATTCTCTTGAAGCTCATTGATCAGATCTTGTTCTTGCTTTTTCCTAAAGCAAAAATATTTTTTGGAAAAAATCAAATCAAATCAAATAAATTACTCGTCATCTCGATTGTCATCGTCGAAAGGTAGGTATTCAGTTTCCGCCTTTTCCAAGGCGTCGAAACTGAAGTCCATCTGAAAAATCTTAACTTTGCACACATATGGAACATATTTTCTTCAATATCAAAACTGCAATTCTAATGAAAAATTTCAAAGAAGTAGGAAAATTTCGTAAACAGCCAATTACTGAAACTAATCTTGAACTATTTGTCCTAACTTTGCAATAATCTAACTCTCAATTAATTAGATTATCAACTTTACTAATCGCCAGCAACTTTATCAATAAAGGCAAAATGTGGTTCCTAATCCTATCAAATAGTATCGTCAATCACGGTTTTTGTAAATCTTGATCAATAGGAAAAGTACGAATTGAAAACACCAATAAACGCGTCAATCAGTGAAATCTTCATTAGCGATTTAGCCAAATGAATCTCGCTTCAGATATAAAATGCCGTGTAAAATCTGCGTAAATCTTCTATGCTTTTATCATTGAATAGAGAAGAAAATTTGGAAAAAATACATTGAAAGCCATTAAATTCATCAAGCAGAAGTGCGGCGCTAGCGAGGAAATTAAACGTCGCGTTTTTACGTGGGACTTTCAGCATAAACGACGTTGCCCTGTTGCGAACGGTTAGGGGATGGATTTGTTTGAAAGATAAAGATAAAGAAATAGTCTTTAAAGTTGAGAGAAGAAAAGAAGGGGATAAGTGATAAGCAGATAGCGATAAAGAAAGTTAGAGAAAAAGACAAACGTTAAGAATTCTATAGAGAGAAGGAAGATAAAGACGAAAATTTTGGAATAGACCGATTTGATAAGTCTAACGATTGGAACTTAGAACGCCGCGCAGCGACAACAACAACGAAATAGCATGTGATAAGAGGAAAGAAAAAGATCGCGAGACGGTCAGAGAAATTCGAATAACATGGAGATTTCGCACAAGGTGACCTTCAAATGATAAGAATAGATTTAGGGATACCAATTTGGAAAAGAGATAAAATTTATTGAAATTTTTGGTATGGAAAGCATATAAATTCGAAAATTAAGGGTTTTAATCTTCAACTTAAATTCACTCGATATTTTTTTTTATAAATTATCTTCAACTTCAAATCAAAATTAGGTTGAAGTAAAATGGAATTTCAGTGAAGTCGAAATAAAAAAGTTCATTAGTTTTCTCTTAAAAATGAAGCTTAATGAATATGGATTTCACAAATTCCCAAAAATATTCGAAATTATAGAAAAGAAAAGATGCCAAAGTCGCGACTTCACCAACCACCTTATGCTATTTACGACGTGTTTTCGGTTGGCAAAATGATTTACCCTGACCTAATCTAATCTGACATAATTGCATCAATTAAAGCCAGGGCAAATTACACATAGCCTCGTCTCTATCATTCAGCCACCACATTCCAGCGGTATCCTGCAAGTAGGAATAAATCGACGACTTACAAAAAGTCGATATTTTCGGTTGATTAACCTAGGTCCAAGGTAATTTTTCTGATAAGGTAAGTTAGAAAAAGTTATCGATACCGAGGTTTTATCTTATTGTATCGAATGATCTTGCCGTTAACATTAGGGATAAGCAATAAAAGCATGATCCAAAAAAACTATTGCATTACTCTAGTCATTCTCAATCTTAATCATGCTAGTTTTCATGCCAAAAAGTTTCTCGATGACCAAAAATTGTTTTTTTCTTACTCTTATTTATGCTAAGCTGCATTTTGGGCGATATAATTGTGATTTTAATGCAGTATACAAATCAGGATTATGCATCCCTTTATCAAGTCTTGTCATATCCTACCCTGCCTTTCTCCCTTTGAATGAGGACAACTTGAGATGACCGTCTCTTGCGTTCATGCGTTCCTTTTTATCGATAGATGCATGCATTTGACGCCTATCAGTGGATAAACGAATTTCAACTTCAAAAAGGCTTAAGATTAACCTTCGACCATTAGATAGGCTTAATTAGAAGAAAATTTCAGAAATTTTCATTATATTCAATATAAAATATAAGATTAACAAATACATGAACGAATATATTAATAAATGTTTAATTGCATTGGTGAATGGAGATAGAAAATCACAAATTTTAAGATTTTTTCCTTTTAAGTTTCATTTGAAATGTGATATTCATGAATTTTTCGTCTTCCTTAAAACCACTCTACTTTTATCCAGCTGTCGGACTTTTGTTAATGGATTAAACATGAAGGGATATCAAAGGCCTTTACTCTCTTTCAGAATCAAGAATTTAATTGGCTTCACATTCGGCAGAAGAGCTCAGAAAAATATCGTCCAATGGGGCTTCCATTTTATTCATTTTATGTGTTTTCTGTCCGACAATGTTCATTAATAAATCATTTCCTTTCGACTTAACAATTTGAATGAGTTTTCAATGATTTTATACATATTAAAGATATACGCCTATCTTCTTATTAATAATATCGTCAGGGACTACATATGATGACTTTTCTCTATTATAAGCTTATCTATCTTCATCAATAAATTATTTTCATCAGTTTAAGCCCCGAATGATATAGTTTCGTCATGATATTGCTCCTATAATAGTCTATTTTTGCATAATTAATTTAGTCTTAAACTTTAAAAATTCCAATCATAAACTCTAAATTTTGTTTCAGTATTTTCCTGATCACCGATATCGAATTTCCTCGATTTCTTAAGCTTCGATAATTTTCTTTACCTTAAACCTAAAAAAAAACCATGGTGGTTTGACGTTCAGAAGTCTAGCTCAAAAGATCCACATGCGATTTGAGTGGATTACACTGCTTCTGCTGAAACAAAGGGCATATTGTGTGACACTAAGGGCTTTGCTGATAATCGGCATATCTTGATATGTTATATCCACAAACAAAGTCGAATAGGCATTGAATATCAAGAACCTCGAGATTTCAGGAAGTTTTTTTTTAGTTTTGAACCAATTATTTTGATTGTTCACTTTTTGCGCAGAATTCGTTAAAATCTAAATCATGTTTTCATACAAATCCGGCATTACGTTAAGTCACGCTGAATTTGCATAAACTTTCAAAAATTAGCCCGTTTTTTTAGGTAAAACTAATTATCGCATAATTTCTAAAGAATTCAAAAGCATTTTTGATTCGAATTTTGTTTATTGACGTCTTACAATTATTTTGCATTTTCATTAGATCGAGCTTATTTTAGCTCGTAGTTCAGTGAAAATTTGAAGTGGTCCGATGTCACGCCAACTTGTCATCATTTTCGCCTAAAATGTGTGTATGTGTGAAACTAATTTTCATCGAATTCGAAATCATTAGCAGATTTTTTCAAGTGTTTTTTTTTCAAAATGACGTTCTTTCCATTTTTAATAACACGAAAATTTTCATAAATTTTTGATTCGTATCAAATTTAGTCGAAATTTTTTGCAAGAGTGTTCATTAAAGATGAAATTGTAAATTAGAGATCGAAATTCAAAATAATTCACGGATATTTTGAATTCATAGTTTAGAATTAGTTTTATCCTTGGTGTTCATTTTCATAAAACAAGCGTAGAAAGCGATGATTTGGCGCGCGTATGAGTTACGCTAATTGGCCAAATTTTCTCTATATGTATCGAAGTTATGTGCAATCTGAATCGTCGAGATTTTGCCCCATATATTTTTATGCTATATAGTTTATCCTGAACCTCATAAAATGAAAATCCGCTATTGTATACATGATATCATGCAAATTTATTCATCAGTGATTTCATATATTGTGGATATCGAATCATTCTAAACTCTAATAACCCTGATAATTCCTATTAGATAATATCCATTAACATCTATACACTGTTTTCGTCGAAAGCTATTGTACGGGATTAAGTTTTTGACGAGTATACTGTTAATCTCGTGCATGCACATATTATATTCTGCAAAGCATTAGAAATCATATGTGTGCTGTGATATTGTGGGTTTATTTTGATATCAGTTTTAGAAATGATAGCGCATAAAAGCGTACATCATTTGATAGGTCTCAAAAATCCTCAAATATAATTTGCAAAATTTAATTATAATTCGATGAATTTTATTCCCGTAAAATTCGACAATTCATTCTTTGCAGGCTAATTTTTCATCAAGGAGTTAAAAATATTCTCCAAAAATTTGTGGTTTGGTAAAAATTCTCCCACCACCGCTTACAAGATAAAATGAACGTTCAAAAAGCCGTAAACGAAATAGCGTCGGATAATTGGAGAGTTTGGGGTGCAAAAGTGGGCGATTGGGGGTAAAAAGCTGGGGATAAAGTGATGGGGAGGAAAAAGGTTCCCGGAAATAAAAATTGGAGAAAATAAAGCGCCCGATGGCATAATCAAGCGAAGAACATTCTATTTCTCTCGTCTCTCTTTTATTCCCAAACTATTTCGTTATCTAACTCATCCATTACTTTCCTCGACTTCCTCATTCTTGGCCTAATCTCCTTAGATCACTATTTTATTCCCACGTTTTCCTCCCAAACTACCTACTTTTCAAGTAAAAAGTCAGAGAACTACTTCCAATTCAAATTTCGATAAACTTTTTCGGCGTCGCGCATTTGTCAAAGAATAGCCACATGATGTTGGGATTCCTACGAATTTTGGGAGAGTCTTTTGGATTTCTAAATTTTACGATTTCTTCTTTAATTCTGCCACTACACTGACGAATTATCTATTATGCTTACGGTTTATTTTAAAACCTATTCAATTCTCTTGCTATTTTTCCCTATTGTTCGTTCTTACGAAGCTCCTTTCATTTCTCGACATCTGATACAAGAATAATCGGATTTTCGTTTGTATAGCTCCGGTGCGTATTTTTCAGAAGCGTTCTTCTTTTTATCTTGCAAAAAAAATCCGCGTTTATTCGTGGATTTAACGCATTTATACGACGATTTTTGCAATCATTTTTCGACTTTATATCGCTTTTCTTCAACTTATCTTTATATTTTGTTTTCCTCGAATATTACCCAATTTTATCAGCAAGATCTTCAGCATTATTAAATACCAACCAAATGTTGAAATGCCTCTTTTTCCTGTGCAGAAAAATCACAATGATCAAACATCTCACTCTCTTAAGATACTAAATCCATTTTTCTTGTCCAGCATATAAAAGTGGTAGCATTGTTTATTTGATTAGTTACTAAATATTAAAAAATCTTTTCAATTACTAAAGTGCAAGCATAGAAATTTTAGAGCGCTATTTTTTCGTATCATGATATCCAGACTCTTTTTACACTAAAATTAGGGCTGTAACGGAGTCGAATTTTGAACATTTTCGGAACAGAATCGGAACGGAATTTGAAAGTTTTTAAATTCTCAAACAGAACGGAATTCCGTTACAACCCTGACTAAAATCCAATAATCTTAAGCTTAGACATCGACCAAGTGTGTTGATGATTTGAGTTTCTTTGCATCATTTCCTTGTGAGTATTGAGACAATTGCGTTGTCTCGAAGACTTGATTCACTTTGTCTCCGTCTCTGTGCAAAGGCACAACTCGAATTATATCGCATCATTTGAGTTTTCATGTATCCACGAGCATTACTTTTTATATCTTATTTACTAAAAGATCACTTTTAGATAAGCTTCAAAATTATCCAATTAATTGTCTAATTTATGATAAGTGATCATCTAGAGCGAGTATCTTCATTCAAAGCTGACTGCTTATTTTATGGCAAACTAAATATTTATTTATCTCACAATATTTTTATTAGCGATTTAAAGATAATTTTAAATTCTATTATTTATTTATAAAATCTCCAAAAAAAATATATGATTTAGGGGCTTGTGTTCCAAAATTGATGATATTCCATCATAGTATCCAAGTATATTTGCACGCTGGAGTAATCTGTAAAGCTGTCAACGATTTTGAACGACTAAATATCCATTTCTATACTATTTCATCTCGGCAACAGTTATATGACGGAGAACTTAACTAGGAGCACTCCATCAGTTTTTTTTTTTATTTAAATACTCTTCGTCATATAGTAACTGTTTGTCATCACCCAAATTTATTACATATTCACCTGATTTTTACGCTATTTGTTATTAGTTATTCCCTAAACCTATCTATTTTCCCCAAACAATGCGCATGATCTGACAACATTTTTCCAAGGAAGTTGCGGAAATGCGTGGATTTTTTTATCTGGGAAAATTTAGTTCTGATTTTCGAGGCTTATTAGCTATAATCTATTTAGAAAAGATAGGCAAACGAGTAATTAACCATATTGTTATATCGTGAAGAATTTAAATCAAAATTTATTTTTCAATCTTCTAGCCCCTATTGTCTCTATAATTATTGATAAAATTTTAAACTTACAAAATTATTCGAAACACACCAAGCAAACACTTTATCATTGTCGTTCAAAAGCCAATCTCGATTTTTTGCATTTGCATAAATTTCGGTCCTAACTGGCAAAAACTCATGCAGAATTTTCCCAGTGAAGTTTTATCGGTGGGAAAATTTAGGCTGAAAAACTCGCGATATTTACAGCCGCATTTATCAAGCTCATTTTGGACAACATTATCTACGTTTTAGTTTGGTTTGGGCGACTTTAAAACTCGAGTGAATTTGAAAAAAAAAAACTCATGTATGGTCATCTCAGGAAGTCAATTTCGTGCGAACGTTTTGCATTTTGGAAGGGCGTTCTTACAAGAGAGAATGAGCTTAGAGAGACGGAAAAGAAAACAGGAAAATGAGAAAATAAGGTGCTTTTCACTATGATCCAATATTATCGGATGAAGATCAAATATTCTTATGCTTTAGTCACCATTATTGTCTAATTTCAAAAATTCGGGCGTTGTTTTTTCGGCTAATTTGAAAATGCAAAAATAACAATACCCATCTCTGTTTCGTTTCGTCTATAATAATCCCACACTATTTCTGGGTTTTCTTTCTTTTTCGCCCACATTTGCATAATTCATCGGTAGCTCTTTGAAGCGTTTATAGCGTTAAGAGTCGGCCTGAATTTGGAAAGATAGCGAGTGAATAAGAGTTTAGAGACGCGGAAAACTCACGCAGATTTCAGATTCGAGCTTCTGTTTTTGTTAGCCTGAAATTTTTTTCTATTTTCAGATTTTTCGCGGTCAAATCTAATTTTTCGGGTCTAAACCCTGCGAGTGGGTCCACTTTGTCATTTTGCAGTAAGTGGTGGGCGCGATTTAAATTTGCATATTTATTCGGTGACTTTTTGGTGAAGTTTTTATTTTTAACGCGAGAACATACGAATTGAAGGGTAAAAGAAATTTTATTCGGGGAATTTCACGATTTTTTAGTTTTAAAATGGCGTAGTCATGAAAGCATTGCAAGTGAATAGGATTTTTTTTTTTTTATAAACACCAACCTGTTTTATCGTCGTGCAATATATTCTTACCTGAAACGAGTTGATTTTTTCACCGTTTCTCTAGCGATTTTCGTTATTTTCAGATTGTCGCTCATGATGATGTCTGGTGGTAAGCAAAAGAGAGATTCCATTAATGCGATCCAGTATTTTTTCACCTCTTGAACAAACTCTAATTACTCCGAATATTCACAGCGCTAAACCTCTAGAAATCAGCAAATCTGGCCGCTGATCGGGAATCGGTTTGGGTAGGTTTAGAAATATGCTAAGCATGGTTGAATTCTCTCCGCTATGAATGATTTTCATCCTTCCATTATAATTAGACAAGAAAATTTCGCAAATAATGGCTTTCTAGTATTTTCATATCCTTGTGTCCAAAAATTCACGCAACACTTCAATCCAACCCCACTCATATTAACGTTCATCATCTTTCGTGCTCCAAAGCCAAAACGAGAGTGCGCGCGCGCGCGAATTTCTATTTGTTTTTCATCAACGGCCTTTCACATCGGACGCTGCTGGTATAGCGGCGAGTGAATAAAGAAATAAGGAATATGGAATGGCATCTATAAGAAATTCTAACGCCTTTGAATGCGCCAGAAATGTCGTCCTGAAATAAGTGGCGTCAGATTTGGTGCATTCTTTCGGTACGTACGTGTCGTGGAAAACTCGTTTTTCTCGTTGAATTTTTTGTTCGATTTTAAGACGAAATTTGCGTCAAATCTTCATTCTGGGATAACCTAATGGCATTTTCGGGTCTGTTCTCGTTATTAAACCCGCCAGCCTATTATTTCGGGAATTAATTCGATTTAGCGCCGAATTGTCTTCAACCAAATTAGCTCATAGTTCACATCACATAGTGAGCATTTCAATCATTCCTGGGGGAATTTCGGAGATTTTCGAGTTTTTTCTTATTTTGAAAGGATTTTTGGACTTTTCGCATAAAAATATTCTAGAAGCCAATTATGGAAATATCAAATTCCCTGTTGGGGAGCGTTATTTTTAATTAGCTCTCTGGAGATTTGTGGATAGTAGTTTTGACGAGATAATTTTCGATTAGGTTTCAAAAATCTTCAAAAATCTCAGAAAAAAGTTACATTGATCGAGTGCGGGTTTAAATTTCAAAATTGTCAATAAATTTATATAACTTTAAGTATTTATTTCTTTATGGAAAATAGCAGATTTTTATAAGTTTTCCAGATTCATCTTTAACCCATAAAATTTACCCTATAAGTTTTTTTTCTCGAATTTCAATTTCTCGCGTCACTCCTTAAAATATGATCTTCTATAAAATACTGACGTTTACTAGAGCTCTAAATTTCCCCATATGACCATTAGCCACTCGCTACTTGGCTTGTCTCTAACGGGCTCATTAGAATATTGTAGTATTCGGTCGGTCTTCTCTAATTCCTCCAAACTTCTTCACTATTTCAACTACCATATCAAATTTCACGTGTTTGCATGAGTCTTTACGCCTCCGAGAGAGCTTTCGAGCTTGCAAGGAAAGGCTTCTCCTTTTCAGGATTCATTAGGACCCCATAGCGATAGGTCTCTTACAATATGAGAGAATTTTTTCTTCGAAAAGAGAACTTTCTAGTCAACTTTTGAGATCGGAAGACTACTTCTTTTCAGAAATTATCTTCATTGTCATCTCAAGTCTGGCGAATAAAAACTATTTCTTCAAACTTATGTAATCTAAGATATTTTCAAAGTTTACCAATCTTACAACAAGGACTTTCGATTTATACGTGTTTTTTCCGCTATTTGTTGATAATTATGAATTTATTAACTCTCACAATGCCCAAATTGTATCCGAAACCGTTTCAACCCAAACAAAATATCAACTAGGATTTTTCCGAATACTGAAAATGGCGCCCAAAACGAGTTCGGGAATTTTTTTACTCAAGACCGAACTCGTGATGAAGAATTTATGCGAGCGTGAGAAAGGCTTTGATAAATTCGTAAATGCGCGGAGTTAAAAATGGCTCATGTGCGACTTTGGGACTTTGAAATCAGTTTAAAGTTTTCGAGAGCATATGAATAATCGGCATAGTCATGCTACAGGTGCTCAACAGATTCATCAAATCTATCTACAAAGTTTGTTCTTCATTTATAGATTCTTTCAAAAATAATTTCTTGGAAAAGGCCAAATTCACCACCTAATATCCATTTGAAAGATCATTTATTATTCATTTACTATTCCTTCTTACTTTTTAATAGTATGTCTTCTTAAATCTAAAATAATAATTTAGATCATTTTCACTGTCTGAAGACATTATTTATTTATTAATGTTATGTGATAACTTTTATCAATTCATTATCACTTATCCGTTTTTATATGGAATATTTTCCATTTTTTTAAATTTCGCCCAGAATCAACCCCAGCTCCTCGAGCTTTATCCCCTGCCTTCCATAAGTGGGTGAATTAGGGAAAACCGCTTTCGTCATTTCGTCGTCATCTCTCTCCACCGCGGTGTTCTGCTGAGCCAGTTATTTTCCTCATATATTTCCCATTTTCCACCTTTGCTCTTCTTTATAAAACAACAAATAGACACGCTCCAGTTTATTTACACACCAATATCTTCTCCCTCCTTAAGCATATGATGATCAGACGTAAATAATACGCGAGAATCTTTGATACTCTATGTGGTTGCATTTCATATCCTAGTCATTTTCAGTATAACGATTTTGAATGTCGAATTTCGTATCTTTACCGAAATATATTTGAAACCGATTTGCGAATTCTTTCTAAATTTATCAGAATATTTAGCATCAATCGAGATATGAACCTCAAAATATTGACAATCCCTCAAGAAATTGCAACATTTTTAACCTAAAATTATCCAAATATAAAAATGAAGGTCTGTCAAATAAGAAAATATTTTTAGAACCAAACTTCTTTCAGTGCCTCCATCTTCGATCGTATTCCATGTTCTCAGTGCTGGCTGTGGCGACGCAGGTTCTCGTCAGTGCAAATCTCGCAGCCAAAACTGCCGATACACAGGACCTCGCGCCACAAGAGAAGGTCAGATTTTTTTTTTATGTATTTGTTTGGAAATTTGTCGAATCTTGAAAAGAAATTCTGTTCACCAGATGGAATCTGGGAGTAGTGCTCAAAAACGAAAGACATTTCAGGTCCACCAAATCCGAATTCCTGGGGATATTTTGCTCGGAGGCGTCTTCCCAGTTCACACCAAGGCATCACATGGAGAAGATCCGTGTGGTGAAATTGCGGAGACGAGGTTATTCTTTTTTTGCAATTATTAGTTTCAGCCATAAACATACTAGATAACAATGATAGTCTTATATTTGCTTTCCAACTTTGATTTTTTTTAAATTTATCAGATTCTTCTCCAAAACGCAATTTTCAGAGGCGTCCACCGCGTCGAAGCGATGCTATATGCAATCGACAAAATCAACGAACAGAAGGACTTCCTGAGAGGCTACAAATTAGTAAATTTGTCGATAAGCCGCCCTTGAAATTTTATAAATTGAGGGAGCACTGATATTGGATTCCTGCTCCAACCCTTCGTATGCTCTGAATCAGAGTCTGGAATTTGTGAGGGATATGATCGGCAGTTCGGACGCTTCTAGCTATGTCTGCAAGTTCGTGAATTTTGGCAACCTGAGAATACCAAGACGATGAAATATTATCGGAAAAGTTCAAGACTTTCCCTTTACTTCGTCCTATACTATTTTCGTATTGCTTATCGTCTTGTTTTTTCTAGGTTTCCAATTTTTATATCTGAAAACTAAGTTAAATTGTTTCAGAGACAACAGCAAACCCCAACGGAGAAGTCGAGATCGGAAAAATGTCGCTGCGGTAGTGGGCGGTAGCTACAGTTCAGTTTCAGTGCAGGTTTTCAAATCAAGAAAGTTTCAATCGAATAGATCTTGCTTTAGTTGGCAAATCTACTACGACTTTTTCGTATTGCTCAGGTCAGTCCAGCGAGCACAAACTCGGACCTATCAGATAAAAATCGATTCGAATTCTTTGCAAGGTAAGTTGAAGATATTGTTTTTTTTAGATATAAATTAGGTAAATTTTTTCTGTCTATGGCATAATTTTTAGAAAAATTACAAATTAAAATTTAGAACCGTTCCTTCCGACGACTACCAAGCAAAGGCGATGGCAGAAATCGCGGCCAAATTCGGTTGGACCTACGTTTCCCTGGTCTACTCCGCTGATGAATATGGAGAATTAGGTAATTTTAGTAATTCAGAAACCTCACAACTTAATAACCACTATGTGAAAGTTAGATCATTTTATTACTCCTTAACTTTACATAATTCTCATCGTCAAGTTGTGATATTTTCGAGTATCCTAATTTTCCTGAAAATTTCATTTTAGGAGCCGATGCTTTCAAGAAGGAGGCCCGAAAGAAGGGAATCTGCATAGCCGTGGAAGAGCGAATCCAGAACAAACGAAAAAGTTTCATCGAGTCTATAGATAACCTCGTAAAGAAGTAGGATACTTGATCAAAGATCAAGGATCGAATTTTTGCATTTTAGGCTTCAACCTGAAAAATCCGTCGGAGCTAGGGTCGTTGTTCTTTTCGTTGGTACGGAGTATATTCCGCAACTACTTCATTATACCACAGAAAGGATGAAACTGGCCACAAATTCTGAGAGCAACAAGAAGAAGCTCATTTGGTAAGCTATTTGGAGAAATTATAGTTGTTATTTTTGTCTAAGAAGGTAAACTGGATTAAATATTTTCGACATTTCACCAATTCCAGGATGGCCTCTGAAAGTTGGGACCGAAACAACGCCAAGTACACTGAAGGCGTGAATCAATTAGCTGCAGAAGGAGCGATAGTTTTGATGCTGGCATCGCAGAAAGTCCCTGATTTCGATGAAGTATAGCTTTTTCTTTTTAAACTCCTTCATCATTTATTATTCAGTACTTTCTAAACTTACATCCCGGCTCAGACAAATTCGAGCGTAATCAGTGGTTGAGAGAGTTGTGGCAGGTCAAATTCAAGTGCGAATTCGGGGCTCCACCAGAATCGTCGGTTAATCGGTAAGCAAACAAAAAACGAAATGTTTCAGAAAATTGTATCATTATATCAGGATTTTTCAATTCTATCAGACTAATAGTTAATTAAGTCGATTTTAGATGCGAAGACATTCGACAACCGCCCGAAGGATTTAACGCTGACGACAAAGTCCTCTACGTGATCGATGCGGTGTACGCGATTGCTCATGCTTTGCAGGTAAAACGTTGATGTTTTCAAATCTATTCACTTCAATAGACATCTGAGGTCACTGTATTACA
This sequence comes from Diploscapter coronatus, assembly GCA_964036155.1. Taxonomy (NCBI): domain Eukaryota; kingdom Metazoa; phylum Nematoda; class Chromadorea; order Rhabditida; family Rhabditidae; genus Diploscapter; species Diploscapter coronatus. The sequence continues at coordinate 47,128,537 of OZ038422.1, read as the reverse complement.
TTAGCTTTTAATGATTAAACTTCTTGTAATATCCATTTTTATCGCATGTTCTTCAATGCGAAACTAACTAAGCATCAACCAGACCTACTTCAGGCCTACAAATCTATTGCCTGCGCTGATGACGCCATCGAGAGTCATTGGTTCTCTCGACAAAGTCGGGAGCCCGAAATTTGTCGGGCCATGCAGAGCATTGACGGAACGGAATTCTACAATAACTACCTGCTCAAAGTCAATTTTGAAGGTTCTTAAATCTGCAATCAGTATTCTGAAGCCCATTTTCAGACGTGGTCGGCAGAAAATTCCACTTCTCACCCCAAGGGGACGGTCCGGCTAATTATACCATTCTCACGTACAAACCGAAAAACATGCACCAGAAGAACCAGAAGATGAAACGGGAATCGGGTAGACTTTAAACAAAAATGAGCCTTTTTGAAAAGGGATTTTTTTAGACCCAGTCCCAGTCCCAGTTACCGGATCTACAGCCGAGCCAGATTCCGAAGCGTCACTCGCATCGGACTACATCGAAATCGGGTATTGGTCGGAGAATAATGTAATGATTTTTCTAATATTTGAATATTAAAATTAAATTATGCTTGAAAGATTTATTGGTTTTTAGCATTATTCAATGATTCACGATACAGTTTAATGAATGCAGTAACCTTATGCAGAGTTTAGCTGATCATCAACGAACAAGCTCTATGGTGGGCTGGCGAAGCCACTCCTATATCAATTTGCTCAAAACCCTGCTCTGTTGGGTACAGAAAACAACATATCAAGGTTTTTCTATTTAAAAATATTTCAATTTTTCAGAAATTTAGGATGAGCAATGTTGTTGGGCGTGCAGTCGATGCGAAGATTTCGAATATCTCGTGAATGAGACCCATTGCGCTCCTTGTGATATGGGATGGTATGAAATTCTGAATCATTGGTTAAATTATTGTAGCAACTAGAGTAGTTCTAAAAGTTATTATTTTGTCCAATTCGATGGTTTATATTAGTTATTTTCTGCAGATCTCTGATAAAGTTTGTTGAACTTAGGTGGCCCACGAAGGATCGAACTTTGTGTTATGATATGTCAAAGACGAAATTGAAGTATATGCGGTGGTCATCAATGTACTCGATCGTTCCGGCTATCATCGCGGCCATTGGCATCATACTGACTATTTTCGTCATCGTCATTTACATATTGTAAGATTTTTACGAAATATAACATTTATTAGAACTTCTACTCTACTAACTCAACAGATACAAATTTCTTCTATACTGATGTATATTATAAAAATTAAGATACAACGAGACCCCTGTCGTGAAGGCTTCCGGTCGAGAGTTGAGCTATATTCTGCTGATATCGATGATAATGTGCTATCTAATGACATTCGTGCTACTATCCAAGCCTAACATTTTTGTCTGCGCTATGAAACGTGCTGGTTAGTTTGATTATTTCATACTTGTTGCTTTTCTCCAACTCGCAGACTATTCAATTTTAACTTTGCAACTTCTGTTTAAAGATCTAAAACCTCTTACTAACTTAGATAACTATATTTTCCATCGTTTCAATGTCTAATTTGAACTCTCCAATAATTTAGTCTTATTATATTGTAACTCATTTTGAACCTAGGGATCGGCTTCGCGTTCTCCTGTTTGTACGCAGCGATGTTCGTGAAGACGAATCGGATAGCTCGGATATTTTCGATGGCCGGTCGCTCGGCGCAGCGACCAATGTTCATCTCACCCATATCTCAGGTTTAAAATTTGACAATTAACAAAAGCACTAGGAAAAACAAAACATCTAAATAAGCATAAATATAAATATTCAACATCTATAACCTTTATTAATGAGCTTGAAATCGTACATAATCAAAGATTACCAATATTTGATTGCTTTCAGCTAGTCCTTACTGGAATTCTCGCCGGTATCCAATTGGCAGGGAGCCTAATTTGGCTTTGGATTGTTCCACCAGGTATAATTTTAGATTTTGTACTGGATTGAGAGAAAATTGTGCACTAGCTATGCCTTTGATCAGGTCTTATGAAATATAAATCTCTCGAAATTTACCCATCAGATGTGATTCAATATATTTAAAATATCATAATAATAAAATTCGATCATTCAATAGCCGATTAATTCGTTATAAAACAAACAATTTTTTTATTATAATTTCAGGCTCTCGCCACGACTACCCGCGACGAGACCAGGTATATTGTAGCTTCAGAAGTCGATATTTTACCGATCATTTTCCAGGTAGTGCTCACGTGTAACGTGCCTGATCATCACTTCCTCTACTCGCTCGCCTATGATGCTCTACTCATTATTCTCTGCACAGTCTACGCTGTTAAAACTAGAAAAGTGCGATTTTTTAAATGAAATTATCGATTTGTGCCAGTTTTCAGGTGCCCGAAAATTTCAATGAAACAAAATGGATAGGATTTTCGATGTACACGACGTGCGTCATTTGGCTCTCATGGATTTTCTTCTTCTTCGGTACGGGCTCCGATTTTCAGGTAGGTTATTTTGAGTTGAATTACGCCTGTTAAATTATTATCTGAAAAATTGAATAACGGACTTTAAAATTTGGAACTTATTCTATTGAGTTTTCAGATTCAAACCACCTCCTTGTGTATCTCAATTTCGATGTCTGCCAATGTAGCATTGGTGTGTATATTCTCACCGAAACTCTGGATTATTCTTTTCGAGAAGGAAAAGAACGTCCGCAAACAAGAGGGTGATATGCTCAACAAAAGGTTTGATTTTGTTCGAAATTATGTTTGTATTCATAGTCCATTCCTAAAGAAACTATATGAAAATATCACTTTTATTCATCGTGTAAAATTTTGTAAAACTGCTCAACATAAGCTTAGGTTTGTTTGACATTAATAGGCTCAAATTGATTCATTCTAATAATCATTATCTGATCAGAGAATAATCACTTCCTTGTCAGAGAGTCAACGGTATCTATATCAGCTGTAACTACATTTTGAAGCAAATATTACAAGTCGTGGACCCAAAAAGTTCATTCAAAGAGTAATAATAATTCTCAATTTGCATGCATTTTGCCGCATTATCTTGATTGATAACGTTGGATTAAATTAGTTTATAGTAAGCACGAGAACACTAATCGCGTTCGAGAAATTACGAAATTTTTGTGCTTACCATGTATTGTATTTCGAATTTCACACCAAAGTGGATACTTTATTTCACTTGAGATGAAAATAGAAAATACTTTTTACTTGAACTAAATAATAGAGCATGTTAAAACTAATATTATTGGGTTGAAAATTTAATTAAAAGTCCATTAGTTTCTGTTTTAAGAATTCCCAATGGTAATTCAAAATATCTCATATTCTTAGAAGAATTTAGAAATTTTCCCACTCAACAATATTTTTTTAAAATATTAAAATCGAGAAAAATCTGTTTTTCAGTATGCGCGGTTTAACGTATTGTAATTCTCGTCAGTTGTGCGGGAGTTTGACGAACGACGAGCCGAATCAGTACACGGCTTTATTAACCGATACGAGGAGAAGGGCGTCCAGGAAAATTTCGCATCCGACCTCGACGACGAGCTCCGCACAGGACACCTTTTTGTGACTAGGTCAAAAGTAGTGGCATTTCAAAAAGTGCTAATTTATAGCTTTCGAAAAATGAACAACTTGGAGAAGTAATTGCAACAGTTGCATATAAAATAGCAAAGAAAAAGATTCTTTTCCCCTTTAAAAAACCATTTATTTTCTGCAACGATGCAGCTGATTTTCCAAGTTTCCAATTTTATCACGAAACCTCGTCTTTAAAGTCAACGAACTTTACAAAGTCCACTCTATTTCGACAACTTTGTGTCACAAAAATTGCAATGCAAGAAAAATAAGGCCTTTCAGGTGTAAAATTATCTGATGGCTTTAATTTTATGATTTTTTCTTCGGAAATTTGAAAATATGCCACTACTTTTCGAAATTCTTGACTCCATAATGATTCGACGATTTCTCATGAAAATGCAATAACAATGCCTTTCAGATAGCGAATTGTTACAAATTCATTCTCATTTATCTAGGATTTGAAGAATTTTGTTAGAGAACTTTGAAAATTTGCGTTCGAATACAAACTCATCTGCTCGCGCTCTTCACTTGCCAATGTATATTTTGTTGATGGTTGATATCTCGTTATTCTTTACATCATGTAAATAAAGTTTTATTTTGAAGGTTGTAATTATATCAAAATGAATAGGATTTCATCGAAATTTACCGATAAAACAGGTAAAGCACAAGAGAATTCACAGGTTTTAACACCGGTTAGAATGTAATGGCAGTAGACGGAAATTATCTGCGTAAATAGTGATAAGGTGCAAAAATAAATACCGCTGAAGCGTTACACATATCGCTAAATCGCTAATCAATTTCCAAGCCAATTGGAATTTTTGCAAAATGTAGTGAGAGCGGCCAGAATTGAACCCGTCGGAGGCTTTACCCGCTGACGACCTTCTGTGTGCTCCGTGGGCACTTGTTAGACAGATGTGAACGTTCCTATCTTAGAACCACTACACCACGCTCCCACGTCCCTGCATCGCTAGCTTTGGCATTTCTGCAAAGAGTAGAAGTGTGATAACTGACCTGTCAACAGAGTGCTCATTCATTGCAGACAAGGAGACTGTGCAATGTGGGAAATACGATTTATTTGATTATATTCAATTATTTGTAGAAAAATTTGCTAAAATAGTCACTCAAAATTATGCAATATTACAGTTTCTTTAAAAATTGAATAAAACGATTTAATTTGTAAAAAAAAAGTCGACTACAGAGTGTCAAATATAGAAGGCGCTCTTTAGATAACCATATCTCTGATAATATAAATTAAATTTTTGTTGTTGTTTTTGAAGTCTGCATATCTAATCAAGAACACGAGGACACAGTAATTCTAAATGAATTTATTTTGTAATCGACCTGATATATCCATCTCTAAATCATAGCATTTAAAACAATCAAACGGGCATGAAGAATCAGCTACAAGTCGTTTTTAATCTCCAATATTGAAGGATGACATGCCGTCTGGAATCTTTTCTTTGTGATACACGTATTTTGGGAGTAAAGAAGTGGTTTGTGTTTGTTAATGAACAAAATCGTGTGAATGTATTAGCAAGGAAAATGCAGAGCATAAACGATATGATTCTTCGTGGTTTTATTCGAAAGATAAGTGCAAAGATGGAAACTCTAGCATGCATAATTGTGAAAATCTGTTTAATTTTTGAACTATTCATTTATTATTATAAATGACTGACTACTTGAGACGAGCATTTGTTCATTTGACTATTCTTTTTATTTTCTTTCGTTTTTAAGGACAACTATCGATAATTAGTCGGATAATTTTTGTCAATATAAATAGAGGAAGATAGTTGCCAAGTACTTGTTGTGAAAATTCCGTTAATTTCGATGAAAAAGTAAAAAAAAGAAACAAAATAAAAAAGAATCGTCAAATGAACGAATATCGTCAGTGCTCATACGAGACTCACAGAAGGGGAGAAAAAAATACTCCTTCTATCTCGTCTCAAGTAGTCAGTCATTCTCAATATAAGTGAATTGGTTTTTAAAGTTTTTACGATATCCATGGGCGACAAAAATGAAAGTAAATAATGATATAAATGTTATTAAAACTAGCGAATAGATATGCTATTCGTCGAATATAAAGCATCAGCGGATAATAAGGTGCCTAATCAAACTATTGAACATTATATCCTCGAAAATTCCGAGTCACACCCTTAAATTCTCTTAGTTTATCGTCTGAAGTTGCTAAGAGGATATTGGGAATTATCGGAATATAAATAGTTGCACCGGCAAATGCAACTATTCCGAATAATCCTATAAAATCGACAAAATATAAGCCTAAATATCAGTATGTATAACTTAATCATAAGCATGAAAATTGAAACAATTACCATTAATGTGTTAAGATAAAATCATTGAAGAGCCAATGAGAGTCATTATCTCTTTTATGATTTGATACAATGAAGTTGAAATTGGAAAATGAGTTTTTACATCATTATATAAAAACTGATTATAAAATCATATGCAGCAATTTGGCATATTGACTAGAAAGAAGGCTGGCATTTTTTATTTTATGCTTAGATTTACAGGCAAATTATTTATTTATGAACTAGACTTATCACAAGCATATTTTATGGAATAATATTTTGTATTTTTAAAAATCATTTATTGAGGTTAGAAATTGGACATTTATTATGCAATTGTAGTTAAACTTTGATTCGATGATGGATGAATCTGATTATTACGATTATTGCGGCTGACCATGAGCGTCAAAGGTTTCGGTCTATTGCTCCTTCTGAAATTCATGACAACAAAAAATGACGGCATGGATGGCATGTTTTTTTTTTTTTTTATAAAATGATGGCACGATTTTTCAGCAAGCCTTACTCTACCTTCCCTATCCTCACCTAACCCTATACTTTATTTTGTTGAGCTGAGATTGTAGAATATTCTAGTTATCGAAAATTGATTGAAAGTAACAAAAATTCCAAAGTTCTGTGAAGAAAACTGCATACATTCTGTCATTAATTGAAAAATCGAGTCGTCATATTGTAGGAAAAAATGTTGTCCTGTCATTTTTAAACGGTCGAAATTCATCATTAAAATTAAGAAAGAAGTATTGTTGGTAAGTTTTCTTTATCGGCGTCGGATTCAAACAATTTTGAGATTGAAAGTATTCGAAGTAACTCTTGCAATTTAAATCAACATCGTGAAATTCATGTCAGCTGAATTGAGAATTACGCAATTAACATCTAGAAATTGGCCTTTTTTAACATTATAATTTCATACATTTTCGAGAAATATTGTCTAATGGCTTGGCGTCGTTTCGGACTAGCAACTATAAACGAAAGTGGCATAGTTATGCACAACAAGCATGCGTCAAATAGTCGTGAAGCTATGAAAATTTCTATATATATGTTGATATTGTCATCCACGCTTGACAATTCAAGTTTTGTTCCATTTTGAATACGCTTTAACTTATAATATAACCATAATACTGACCAGCTGATCGTTAATGTCTAAATTAATTTTTATGATTATTTTTGTATATGAAATAATTATATAATTTTAAAATGTCGTAAATCAAATCACTCAATAGAAAAATGAATTTAGTTGTACTGGCAGTAACCCCTATTCACAAAATGGGTGTATGCCACTGCGCACCAAAGAGTTTGGTGCGTAGTGAGTTCTCTGTTTATCATCTTCGGATTAAGTGTTCCTTAAATCTTTTTCTCACTGATCTCAATCTCAATATCATTTCTTCGAAAATATTACAAACATGATGAATTAGAGTTGAATTGATATTTGTAAAAAGCCCAATTTAAAAGTTAAGCCTTAAAGGGTATCCCGGATCAGGTTTTGCATCCTGTCCTTGTAGTGTCCGAGGTTAACAGCCAAAGAGGTCAAATAAACCAATTATGTTTAATTTTCTTACATACTGCACGCATAAAGGTAACATAGTATATAGTATTCTTCGATTATCAGATTTGTATTTCTGAATTGATGATAATCTTGTCAAACCACGAAATTTGAAATATAGAACAAAGTAGAGAAGCGATGAAAAAAGAGCCATAATATCCAAAGATGAGGATGATATTAACTAAATATGTTGAATTATTATGCGATTTCTAATACATCAAAAATAAAATAGAATGAAATAATGTAAGAAAGGGTTATCAAAGTCGAACAAAATTACTGGATAACCCTCATTCTGTGTCGACATTGAAACTTTAAAAATCTGTACTCTGCATTGATCGAATTTAACTTAATTTTTGAAAACATATATTGTACGTGAAAAACATGAAATTGTGCTAAATCTCAGCCAAACCTGAAGAAGTACAAGAGACTTTTCTAAACATTGACACAGGGATAGAGGGTAGGCGACTCGAAATTTTTGTGATCTATTGTATCATAACTAGAGAGGCCAAGTGGTTTTTTTTTTTCGAAAAACCAACGACACCATTTATTACTCTAATTGGTGTCTTGACTTCATGAAGTTATCAACTAATTAACGGAATAATTAACGATAATTGAAACGGCGGAAAATTTCATGCATTCTTTCTCTCCCTTGAAAGAAGTAGACTTGGCTTCTCTAATCATAACACTTTATGCATGGTTGAATTATTGAAAAGGTGATGTCTTCAACTTACAATTAGAATTGGTCCATATTTTAACTTATTATAGTCAAATATAAATATTATAATAAAATGCACTAAATTTAGAATTATCGCAAACGATATAATGCAACGAATGATCCTTTTCAAACTATCCCTGCAATTTTCATTGTATTAATAATGCAAATGGTTTTTCACTTATTTGGTAAGCAGTTTTGTTAGTCGTGGTGGTTCATATATGAGCACGAGTCGTTGGATAATAAGGCAGATGCTAAGCAATGCTACGGCTGAACCCATTATCGGAATCAAGAAGATGAAGTAAATGAAGAAATAAAGAACACATATGATAGATTGCACCCTAACATATTTATCTAGCAAATAGACAACCTGTAATTGATGGAATGACGAAATGGCTTTTTGTATGTATGGCAAAATGATGAAATGAGAAAATGATAGTATGATTTTTTAAATCCAGAGTATTTATGAAATAGTGTAGGCAATAATCGAATTTCAGACGTTTCAAATTCAAGAACTCATTTCATCATTTGCGAACTTCTTACCCAATTAATATTAGGATTGTTCCCAGCTAAGTCTAAATTATTTTTCGAAAAAATTAGTGTACAGTGGCGTTCAAAAGTTTGGAACAATTGTGATTCTGAATATAGCCTGGTAGGACCAATAATTGCAGATCAATTCGAGTGAAAGCTGGCAAGAATTCTCAATACAGTGTAACGGGATCGAACTGTGATTACGATCACTGTTTCTATCCCTGAACTCTCTCATCTCTAACTTTGCATGCTCCTCCCCTTACCATGACATTCCCTTCCCAGTCTTACCAGAGGATTTCCTCTCTGAGCGACACCTAACTGTAAGCTTGCTTTCTCTTATTCCCCCTCTCACTATACTATTGGACTCGCATACTCTCTATGTCGAGTGTTGAACATGGATTCTATCTCCTAATCTTTAAACTCTCAATCATACTGGGAGAATTAATACAATATTCGGAAGTCAAGGCATTTCTATACTCCAATGAATTAAAAAGTTACAACAGAGAAGAATATGTGTGCGAAGTTTCATTCTAATTAATCCGCAATTATGAGACACATCAATCTGCATTCATAGTGATAGTTTTTCAAAACTTTCGGTCGCCACTGTATAGAGAAATTTTAACGAATGCGAATTACCAGACAAATATGACACTAATGCATCCATAAGAAGTGTAACAAATGTTGTTAATGATAATGCAGATAGCACAGCCGAAAAGAAAGTTGCCAATCTTCTCATTTGATAATATATTGGGTAATAAGGCGCCTATAATCAACAATTTTATAATATTTGCCGAATAAGTCAAATAACCTCCTTTAATTCCAATAATTCGCTGTCGGAAATTCTTAAAAGTAGATTAGGTATAATAGTTGGAAAAATAAGTATAATGGGGGAAATAGTCAACACCAAGGATAGATTTCCAGTTTTTTTAATGAATTCAATACCATCAAACGCTAAAAATCATTTTAATTAAGATCCTACAAAATTTTTCATATAGTGATATTATTATGGAGAGATTTTTATTCCTTCAATTAATATATCTTACTGGTATTATTATCTCCTTCCATTTCCATAGATAGAATTAGTGAAAAATTAGAATTTTATAAGTACCAATCGAGTCGAGATTTATCGCGCTTTGTCTGATACGTTCTAGAAAACTTCAAGTTATATACTTCAACCGACAGGTGAATTAGAACGACATTAACAAAACATTAATGTATTCCATTATCTTCGTCTTGATGCAGATAAAATATCATCGACTTTTAAATTGCGTTAATATTTAATGAAAAGATATTTTTTTATATTATGGACTGTGAGGAGGTAGATACTGTATTCTTTGTTCCTAATTCTTGCTCTCCACTATATGAGAAGCGAATGCTTTCCAGAAATGAGTACTCACCAGACTTTCAATCTAATATTTTCATTGTCAAATATAAAATATGTTACTTGATAATTAATTTTCAGAAAAAAAAACTGAAGATAAGAATAACTTTGCCCTTTATCAATAAAACTTGTAATGAGTGGAAGGTACGATCTGATTTTTAATTAGTATAAAAAACGATGAGAAATTCACATTCTTGAAAAATATCACCTTATGGCCTGACGTCGGCTGAGGAGTCTGATTTTAATGAGCATTGCCATTAATCAAGGCTGCATTTCGTATCAAACACCAGAACAGGTGATTTAAACTGAAAATTTGAAGTTTAATTATTAAATTGTTGTTGGCTACCGAGTCTAATCATGAGAATAGCAGAGCATATTATTTCTAATGCTCGAAGATTATTAAATTATGTAAAAATAATAAAATTAAAATTCATAATGAATGACGTCATTTATTCCCGATTAAGTGTATATTTCAGGAAAGTTGATTCTATCTACATACATTACTGAGATATTTCAAATTCTCTGTAGGTTATTCAAAGAGGATAAAACGGGGTAATAATTAAACAATAACATTAAGATTCAAATAATTGATTTCATAAATGTTGAAAACTCTAAATTTTTCAAAAAAGAAAAGGTTTAGTTTGTTGATTCTCGATTATTAACGGTTAAAACCGTCATATGATTTATGGCTAATGAGCGACTCTTCCTGAAGTGATATCGGTTTTAAAATAATGAAAGATTTTTTATCAGATTTGAGGTTTTTATTATAATATGGATTTAAAAGACAAGATAACGATTTTATGCATAACGAACAAGGATGTACACGAAAAATAGTGTGTAAAGATGATGCAATAGGACTCGGATTCGGTGCACTATTTCATCACTTTTTCTCTAAAGGACTCGCGCACATCCCTGGCATCCACTGCGGATCCTGATTCATGAGGTTACCTTGAAAGTTCGTTTTGCTGTTTTATCGAATAAAGCAATGAATAACGTCTGAATAATATACTCTGATTCTTCATTAGACAGCGTTTTGCAATGTATTAGCAAGGAAAAATCACAGAGCATAAACGATGTTTCTTCGTGATTTTATCTGAAAGATAAATAAGTGCAAAAATGAAAATGTTAGAGCATGCATGGTTATGAAAAAAAAATTTTTTTTTTAATTTATCAACTATTCATTTATTATTATAAATGATTTACTTGAGACGAGATAAAAAGGTGTATTTCTTTCTCCTCTTTTATAACTTCGAATGTGCGCTGACGATATTTGTTCATTTGACTATTCTTTTTATTTTCTTTCGTTTTTAAGGACAACTATCGATAATTAGTCGGATAATTTGTGTCAATATCGATAGAGGAAGATAGTTGCCAAGTACTTGTTGTGAAAATTCCGTTAATTTCGATGAAAAAGTAAAAAAAGAAACAAAATAAAAAAGAATCGTCAAATGAGCGAATTCGTCAATGCGCATTCGAGGTTCATAGAAGAGGAGAAAAAAATACTCCTTCTATCTCGTCTCAAGTAGTCAGTCATTCGCAATATAAGTAAATTGGTCTTGAAAGTTTTTTTTACAATATTCATGGGTGATAAAAATAAAAGTAAACAATGATATAAATGTTATTAAAACTAGCGAATAGGTATGTTGAAATTGAAAAATGAGTTTTACACCATTATATAAAAACTGATTATAAAATCATATGTCGAAATTTGGCATATTGACTAGAAAGAATGCTGACATTTTTTATTTTGTATTTTGTGCTTAGATTTGCAGGTGATTTATTTATGAACTAGACTTATCGTAAGCATATTTTATGAGATGATATTTTTAGATTTTTTAAAGATCATTTATTGAGATTAGAAATTTGACATTTATTATGTAATTGTAGCTATATTTTGATCCGATGATGGATGAATTTGATTACTATGATTATTGCTGCTAATCATGGATGTCAAAGGTCTCAGTCTATTGTTCCTTCTGAAATTCATGTCAGCCGAATTCAGAATTACGCAATTAACATCTAGAAATTAGCCATTTTTAATATTGTAATTTCATACATTTTCGAGAAATACTGTCTAATGGCTTGGCGTCGTTTCGGACTGGGAACTATAAACGAAAGTGGCATAGTTATGCACAACAAGCATGCGTCAAATAGTCGTGAAGCTATGAAAGTATTCACATATATGATGAAAGTGTCATCCACGTTTGATACTTCAAGTTTTGTTTCATTTTGAACATGTTTTAAATTATTACTAAAATATAAGCATAATACTGACGAGCTGATCGTTGATATCTAAATTAATTTTATGATTATTTTTGTATATGAAATAATTATATTATCTCAAATGTCGTAAATCAAATCATTCAATAGAAAAATGAATTTAGTTGTACTGGCAATGGGTGTATGTCACTGCACACCAAAGATTTCGGTGCGCAGTGACCGTTTCCCGTTTATCTTCTTCGGATTAAAGTGTTCCTTAGATCTTTTTCTCACTGATCTCAATCTCAATATCATTTCTTTGAAAATGTTATAAACGCGGTGAATTAGAGTTGAATTAATATTTGTAAAAGCCCAAATAAAAAGTTAAGCCTTAAAGGATATCTCGGATCAAGTTTTGCACCCTGTCCCTGTGATGTCCGGGCTTAACAGCCAAAGAGGTCAAATAAACCAACTGTGTGTTAATTTGCTTACATTCTGCACAAGTAAAGGTATCATAGTATATAATATTCTTCGATTATCAGATTTGTATTTCTGAATTGATGATAATCTTGTCAAACCACGAAATTTGAAATATAGAACAAAGTAGAGAAGCGATGAAAAAAGAGCCATAATATCCAAAGATGAGGATGATACCTAAATACGCTGAATTGTTGTGCGATTTCTAATGAATCAAAAATAAAAAAATAAAATAGAATGAAGTAACATAATAAAGGGTTATCAGTGTCGAACCAAGTTATTGGATAATTCTCATTCTGTGTCGAGATCAAAAATGCCAAAATCTGTACTCTGCACTGATCGAATTTAGCTGAATTTGTGAAAACACATAAACTTGTGCTAAATTTCAGCCAAATCTGAGCAAATGCAAGCGACTTTTCTAAACATTGACACAGGGATAGAGGATAGGTGACTCGAAACTCTTGTCTCTTATTGTATCATAACTAGAGAGGCCAAGTGGTTTTTTTTTCGAAAAACTGACGATGCCATCATTTCAGGCGTATTTTATTACTCTAATTGGTGTCGTGGTTTCAGGAAATTACCCTAGTAATTAATGATAATTGAAACGGCGGAAAATTTCATGCATTCTTTCTTTCCCTTGAAAGAATTAGATTTGGCCTCTCTAATCATAACACTCTACGTATGGTTGAAGTATTGAAAAGGTGATGTCTTCAACTTACAATTAGAATTGGTCCATATTCTAACTTATTATAGTAAAATATAAACATTATAATAAAATGCACTAAATTTAGAATTATCGCAAATGAAATGATGCAACGAATGATCCTTTTCAACTTATCCCTGCAATTTTCATTGTATTAATAATGCAACTGGTTTTCACTTACTTGGTAAGCAGATTTGTTAGCTGTGGTAGTTCATACATGAGCACAAGTCGTTGGATAATAAGGCAGATGCTAAGCAATGCTACGGCTGAACTCATTGTCGGGATCAATAAAAGGAGGCAAATGGAGAGATAACAAGCCCATATGAAAAATTGCACCAAACAATATAAAAATAGCAAAATGGCAACCTGTAATTGATGAAATTATGAAATGGCCTTTTGTATATATGACAAAATGATGAAATGAGAAAATGATAGTATGACGTTTTAAATCGAGTATTTTTTTATTTATGAAATAGTGTAGGCAATAATCGAACTTCAAACGTTTCCAATTCAAAAACTCATTTCGTCATTTGCGAACTTCTTACCCCACTAATAATTATATTATTAGGATTGTGCTCAGCTAAGTCTAAATTACTTTTCTAAAAATTAGTGTACAGTGGCGGTCAAAAGTTTGGAACAATTGTGATTATGAATGTAGCCTGGTAGAACCAATAATTGTGGATAAATTCGAGTGGAAATTGGCAAGAATTCTCAATGCACAGTGTAACGAGATCGAACTGTAATTACGATCACTGTCCCTATCCCTAAACTCTCATCTCTAACTTTGCATGCTCCTCCCCTTGCCATAACAGTTCCTTCTCAGTCTTACCAGAGGATTTCCTCTCTGAACAACGCCTAACTGCAAGCTTGTTTTCTCCTGTTCCCCATCTCACCATACTATTGAATCCGCATACTCTCCATGTTGAGTGTTGAACATGGACTCTATCTCTTAATTTCTAAAATCTCAATCATACTGGAGAATTAATACAATGTTCGGAAGTCAAGGTATTTCTATATCTCAATGAATGAAAAAGTATTACAACAGAGAAGAAATACGTGAGCAAAATCTCATTCTAATTAATCTGCAACTATGAGACATGCCAGTCTGCATTCATAACGATAATTTTTCAAAACTTTCGATCGTTATTGTATAGAGAAATTTAAGCGAATGAGAATTACCACGAAAATAGAACATTAGTGCAACTATAAGAAGTGTGACAAATGTTGCTAATAATAATATAGTGAACACAGCCGAAAAGAAATTTGCGGACCTTCTCATTTGATAATATATTGGATAATAAGGCGCCTATAATCAATAATTTTATAATATTTGCCAAATAAGTCAAATTACATCCTTTAATTCCAATAATTCGCTGTCGGAAATTCTTAACAGTAAATTGGGTATAATAATTAGAAAAGTAAGTATAATGGAGATAATAATCACAACAAAAGCTTTATCTCCAATTTGTTTAATGAATTCAATAAGATCTGGCGCTGAAACATCATATTTTAATTAAGACCCTACAAAATTATTTATATAGTGATATTATTATGGAGATATTTTTTATTCCTTAAACTAATATATCTTACTGAGATTATTATGTCCTTCCATTTCCATAGATAGAATTAGTGAAAAATTAGAAGTTTATAGGCACCAATAGAATCGAAATTTATCGCGATTTGTCTGATACGTTCTAGAAAACTTCAAATTATATATTTCAACCGACAGGTGAATTAGAACGACATTAACAAAACATTAATGTATTCCATTATCTTCGTCTTGATGCAGATAAAATATCATCGACTTTTAAATTGCGTTAATATTTAATGAAAAGATATATTTTTATATTATGGACTGAGGAAGTAGATATTGCACTCTTTGTTCCTAATTCTTGCTCTCCACTATATGAGAAGCGAATGCTTTCCAGAAATGAGTACTCACCAGACTTTTCATCTAATATTATCATCGTCAAATGTCAAATATGCTACTTGATAATTAATTTTCATAAAAAAAACCTGAAGATAGCAATAATTTTACCCTTTATCAATAAAACTTGTAATGAGTGAAAGGTACGATCTGATTTCCAATTAGTATGCAGTTATTTGGTAGCCATTTGAAATATTCGCTAAAGAAAAATCTACCATTTTTATTGTGTTCTGTATTTAGATTTACAGATAAGTTATTTATTATTTATGAAAAAGTAGTATTTTTCAGAATATTATGAGCTGATATTTTATATTCGAAATACCATTTATATACAGGTGCAGAGACGTAAAACAGGGAAATTCAAATTAAAAATAATTTTACTAGCAAATGAATAAAATTGATATTTTAAATAGACTCATATACGAAAAATGTCATTGCACTTCGAAGATACCATTTTGACGCGATGTTGCTAGATTCTGATTATTGCTGCTTCTTGTCGGAATTAGTCTGTTGTTTCTTTTGAAATAAAACAAACTACAGTAATTATACCAGGTTAAATTGAAAACTTGAAGTTTGATTATTAAACCTTGCTGTTGATTACAGAATCTAATCATGAAAATAGCAGAACATAAACTATATGATTCTTCGTGATTTTATCTGAAAGATAAGTGCAAAGATGGAAATGTTAGAGCATGCATGGCTATGAAAATTTCTTCTTTAATTTTGAACTATTCATTTCTTATTATAAATGATTGATTACTTGAAACGAAATAAAAGAAGCGTTTCTTTCTTCTCTTTTATAATTTCGAATGCGCGCTGACGACATTTGTTCATTTGACTATTCTTTTTATTTTCTTTCGTTTTTAAGGATAATTATCGATAATTAGTCGGATAATTTTTGTCAATATAAATAGAGGAAGATAGTTGCCAAGTACTTGTTGTGAAAATTCCGTTAATTTCGATGAAAAAGTAAAAAAAGAAACAAAATAAAAAAGAATCGTCAAATGAACGAATGTCGTCAGCGCTCATACGAGACTCACAGAAGGGGAGAAAAAAATACTCCTTCTATCTCGTCTCAAGTAGTCAGTCATTCTCAATATAAGTGAATTGGTTTTTAAAGTTTTTACGATATCCATGGGCGACAAAAATGAAAGTAAATAATGATATAAATGTTATTAAAACTAGCGAATAGATATGTTGAAATTAAAAAATGAGTTTTCACACCATTATATAGAAACTGATTATAAAATCATATGCAGCAATTTGGTATATTGACTAGAAAGAATGCTGACATTTTTTATTTTGTGCTTAGATTTACAGGCAAATTATTTATTTATGAACTAGGCTTATCACAAGCATATTTTATGAAATAATATTTTTATTCTTTAAAGATCATTCATTGAGGTTAGAATAGGAACCGCCAGCCATTCTGCCAAATGCACTCTGGCACTATGTTTTATGCATTTTTCAGAAGCTGAGGTGCCCCTCTAAACATCCCCACCGAAAAAACCGCGAAAAAATACGTCATTGATGAAAAAATTGATCAAATTTAACGTGAAAAATCGCTCCTTTTTGTGGACAAGGGAAAGGGGCGTGGCCTATCTACAAAAGACACTATGCCGCTCGCTCCCCCTTTCTTTCTCTGCCTTTGGGGATCTTTTTCTCTGCACTCTCCTCCATTTCAGCATTGGCTCCTTTTATATTTTCGCGGATTATCAGGATTTCAGTTGCTCTACGCAGGATTTTTCTGATTTTTTCACCGAAGACGGACAATTGACCAACTAATCAAAATATAAAATAAAAAAATATGTACCTTTCAAAATATGCCTAGGGTGATCCAATTTAGTAAAGGCAAAAAAATGGTCATTTTGAAATTAATTTTAAAAATATTTTTTGATAAAATTTCGATTTTTTCTTTTGAATATCATAATTAGGGAGTATCAAATTTTATTTTAGTCAAGTTTTCGGACGATTTTAACGATCCCTTGCCAAGATACAGTACCGCAAAGGCGAGCATCTATTATTGCCTCGAAAAAATTTGCTCTACGCAGGATTTTTCTAATTTTTACATATGTTGTACATTTCAACTAGATGTACCGATTCATTAAAAAAAATTAAATATGCCTTTTTTATAACTCGAAATATTAGCATTGTCATAATTTGATGTGCATTTGACGCGCATTTGCGGACTTCTTTCGCACTCAATCAATAAATCGATATCACCACGTGAAAGAGCGGTATCGAATTGTATAGTAGGTACCGATAAACTATTAAAAACAAAAATAAAACAAAAAAAATCGGCGATAATCGAAAGGGTTATCGACTATGGACAATATTGAATCAAGTGAAAGGGGCGGGGCTTGGCGGTCCCTAGGTTAGAAGTTGACATTTATTATGCAACTGGAGTTAGATTTGAATTCGATGATGGATGAATCTGGTTATTACGATTATTGCGGCTGACCATGAGCGTCAAAGGTTTCGGTCTATTGCTCCTTCTGAAATTCATGACAACAAAAAATGACGGCACGATTTTTCAGCAAGCCTTACTCTACCTTCCCTATCTTCACCTAACTCTAATACTCTATTTTGTTGAGCTGTGATTGCAGAATATTCTAGTTATCGAAAATTGATTGAAAGTAACAAAACTTCGAAAGTTCTGAGAAGAAAACAGTGCATACATTCTGTCACTAATTGAAAAATCGAGTCGTCATATTGTAGGAAAAAATGTTGTCCTGTCATTTTTAAACGGTCGAAATTCATCATTAAAATTAAGAAAAAACATTGTTGACAAGTTTTCTTTATCGTCGTCGGATTCAAACAATTCTGAGATTTGAAGTATTCGAATTAATTCTTGCAAGTTAAATTACATCGTGAAATTCACATCAGTTGAATTCAGAATTACGCAATTAACATCCAGAAATTAGCCCTTTTAATATTATAATTTCATACCTTTTCGAGAAATATTGCCTAATGGCTTGGCGTCGTTTCGGACTGGCAACTATAAACGAAAGTGGCATAGTTATGCACGACAAGTATGCGTCGAGTAGCCGTGAATATAGGGAAGAATATCCAGCTATAGCGAAAATGGTATTCAAGTCTTCCCCTTAAAATTTTGTTTCACTTTGAACACGCTTTAAAGCATTACTAAAATATAACCATAATACTGACGCGCTGATCATTGATATCTAAATTAATTTGTATGAGTATTTTTGTATATGAAATAATTATATAACTTTCAAATGTCGTAAACCAAATCATTCAATAGAAAAATGAATTTAGTTGTATTGGCAGTAACCCCTATCTACAAAATGAGTATATGCCACTGCGCACCAAATATTTCAGTGCGCAGTGACCGTTCCCCGTTTATCATCTTCGGATTAAAGTGTTCCTTAGATCTTTTTCTCACTGATCTCAATCTCAATATCATTTCTTTGAAAATGTTATAAACGCGGTGAATTAGAGATGAATTGATATTTGTAAAAGCCCAATTAGCAAGTTAAGCCTTAAAGGATATCTCGGATCAAGTTTTGCATCCTGTTCCTAGTGTCCGAGTTTAACAGCCAACGGGGTCAAACAAACCAATTATATTTAATTTGCTTACATACTGCACGAATAAAGGTATCATCATGTATAATATTCTTCGAGCATCAGATTCATGCTGAGGATTTGTCGATATTCTTGCCAAATTACGAAATTTGAAATATAGAGCAAAGTAGAGAAGCGAGGCAATGAGAGCCAGAATATCGAAAGATAAGTATGATAACTAAATATGTTGAATTATTATGCGATTTCTAATGCATCAAAAATAAAAAATAAAATAGGATGAAGTAACGTAAGAAGAGTTATTCATAGTGTCGAACAAAATTACTGGATAACTCTCACTCTGTCGACATTAAAAATTCCAAAATCTGCATTCTGCACTGATTGAATTTAGCTGAATTTATGAAAAATATTGTACGTGGAAGATATGAAATCGTGCTAAATTTCAGCCAAATCTGAAGAAGTGCAAGCGACTTTTCTAAACATTGATACAAGGACAGAGGGTAGGTGACTCGAAACTTTTGTCTCCTATTGTATCATAACTAGAGAGGCGAAGTGGTTTTTTTTCGAAAAATCAACGACGCCATTATTTTGGGTGTCATTTATTACCCTAATTGGTGTTATGATTTCATGAAATTATCAACCAATTAACGGAATAATGAATGATAATTGAAACGTCGAAAAATTTCACATTATTTCTCTCCCTTGAAAGAAGTAGACTTGGCTTCTCTAGTCATAACACTTTACGCATGGCTAAAATATTGAAAACGTGTTGTCTTCAACTTACAATTAGAATTGGTTCATATTCTAATTCTTCCTCGAAAAGTATAATCATGATTATAATAATCACTAAATTTAGGATTATCGCAAACAGCATAATGCAACGAATGATCCTTTTCAAGTTATCCCTGCAATTTCATTATATTAATAGTGCAAATGGCTTTTCACTTACTTGGTAAGCAGATTTGTTAGTCGTGGTAGTTTATATATGAGCACAAGTCGTTGGATAATAAGGCAGATGCTAAGCAATGCTACGGCTGAACTCACTATCGGAATCACGAAGAAAAAGCAAATGAAGAGATAACACATCCATACGATAGTTTGCACCACAACATATATAGTTAGTAACCCGTCAACCTATAATTGCTGGAATGACGAAATGGCTTTTTGTATGTATGGCAAAATGATAAAATGAGAAAATGGTAGTATGGTGTTTTAAATCAAGAGTATTTATGAAATCGTGTAGGCAATAATCGAACTTCAAACGTTTTCAATTAAAGAACTCATTTCGTCATTTGCGAGTTTCTTACCCAACTAATATCAGCATCGCTCAAATATAAGTCTAAATTGCTTTTCTAAAAATTAGTGTACAGTGGCGGTCAAAAGTTTGGAACAATTGTGATTATGAATGTAGCCTGGTAGGACCAATAATTACAGATCAATTTGAGTGGAAATTGGCAAGAATTCTCAATATGCAGTGTAACGGATCGAACTGTAATTACGATCACTGTCCCTATCCCTAAACTCTCATCTCTAACTTTGCATGCTCCTCCCCTTGCCATAACAGTTCCTTCTCAGTCTTACCAGAGGATTTCCTCTCTGAACAACGCCTAACTGCAAGCTTGTTTTCTCCTGTTCCCCATCTCACCATACTATTGAATCCGCATACTCTCCATGTTGAGTGTTGAACATGGACTCTATCTCTTAATTTCTAAAATCTCAATCATACTGGAGAATTAATACAATGTTCGGAAGTCAAGGTATTTCTATATCTCAATGAATGAAAAAGTATTACAACAGAGAAGAAATACGTGAGCAAAATCTCATTCTAATTAATCTGCAACTATGAGACATGCCAGTCTGCATTCATAGTGATAATTTTTCAAAACTTTCGGTCGTCACTGTAGAGGAGCTTTAATGAATGCGAATTACCAAACAAATATAAGCCTAATCGAGCCGTAAGATATAATATGAGAGGTATTGTTATTGATAATACAGCTAACATGACCAAAAAGAAATCTGCGAATCGTCTCATTTGATAATATATTGGGTAATAAGGCGCCTATAATCAATAATTTTTATAGTATTTATCAAATAAGTCAAATTACATCCTTTAAATCCGATAATTCGCTGTCGGAAATTCTTAACAATAGATTAAATATAATAATTGAAAAAATAATCATAACGGAAGGAATAATACACTCCAAGCATATACTTCCAATTTGTTCAATATCATCTAATGCTGAAAAATTATATTTTAATTAAGACTACAAAATTTTCCATATAATGATATTATGGAGATTTTTATTCCTTAAATTAATATATCTTACCGATAATACCTCCTTCCAACTCCATAGGTAAAGTTATTCAAAAATTAGAAAAGTTTATAGGTACCAATCGAGTCGAAATTTATCGCGCTTTTTTGATACGTTCTAGAAAAACTTCGAGTTATATACTTCAACCGACAGGTGAATTAGAACGACATTAACAAAAACTATAATTATACCATTCTTTCGCCTTGATACGAATAAAATATCATCGACGTTTAAATTTCATTAATATTTAATGAAAAAAATATGAAATGTTTGGAGAGTAGATTGTGAGTGATAGACCAAGTTTAGCGGAAATCAGGCAGTCGTATATAGATTGGCAGTGGGATATTAATTTATTCATCTCAAACTTGGATAATTAAACCGTAAAAACGAAAAATATGACAATGCAAAATAAAAGTAAAATCGTGAATTTTGTGAAATGCAGGCTGAGAGATCAAATGATTCCCAGCCGTCACTTGAGGGGAAAGGGAGACAAGGTGAGAGAGCATAACGGTTTAGGGAAAAGTGAATAAAACGTCTGTTGTCTTGATGAAATCGGGAATATTGATCGATAAGGAAAATTATGCAAAGATAATGAAATTGGATTGCTATTTGCGACATTAATTTTTGAACTATTCATTTATTAGCTAAATACATGATTTATTGTTTATTTCAAATAAAATGAGAATAAATATTTTGAGATTTCCATAAATCAGATTTGTCGTTCGTCGTTCAGTTATCCTTTGGGGGATATCCAGGAAGTACCACGAGGAGGTAGACGAACATCACTTCCCGCCACACACCTGAAATTAGTTTTTTTTTTTCTATGGAGCATTAAATTCATTTACCGTGATGTTATCGGTGAAGTTTTCTTTTCCGTCAATGTCGTCGTGATTCCGCAGGCAATGAATCCGCATGCTTTCACGTCGAGCAGAAGTGTGATCGCAATGACGGCAACTATATCGTCCTATTCCATATTCCTCGGCGTAATGCACGATGAAGTGCGCCAACACGGTCTAAAATTAGCACATTGAGCTCATATTCTAAAAACTTTATAAGAAAAACGAAATTTTAACGACGTTCTCAGAAATCCTATAGCGTAGGAAATATTTTTTGCTTAAACATTTGCCTTTGAATCAATAATGCAAAACTGACTGATGAAATAAGTCCTGAGCCGATTTAAAGAGACTTTCTTATATTTTATATATTTCTTGAAGAAAATCGCTTCAGAAAGTAATTATGGAACACACGGTATTTATTGAGTTATCAAGGTTTATATTTACTACACGTATTACTAATAACTAAGCTAAATGAATTACCTGTTTGTTCTGCACTGGAAATCCAAAGGGTCCTATTGCAGATATGGCACTCAACGTCGACTTCAGAGCCAGGTTTGGATTCATTCCTGGACTGTTTCAGTCTCAGGAAGTTCATCGTCGAGCAGCTGAATTTTGACAAAATCAATCAATATTTTACATTGATTTACCTTCTTAGCTGCCCGTACTCCAGGCTTCGTTCTACGCACCAATTTTGGAGGGCTCGTCTTTGCAGCCACGGTCGGTTTCTAAATTGATTCATCGTCCTTTACAGAAATCATAATTCGCAACATTTTATTCTTATATGTGTCATTTAATAAAATTTAAACCTATACCTAGGGACCGCTAGCTGATTTTATAGATCATATTATATATCATTTTGTAGCTGTTGATCATCACTATTCACTTGTGAAAATTATCATAAATCTAAAAATTAAGAAAAACTCACCTTTTTAAAATTTCCAAAATTTGTATGTTCCCATTAGAATCCGAAGATTTAGGCTTCGAATAATGTCCGATTTAGACGGACATTCTTTGAGATACGATATCTGAAATTAAAAAAATAAAAATGTTGATTGATTGAAATTAGCTGTATTGCACGATTTGAATGTGAAAAAGTCGAAAAAATGGACGATATTCGAAAGAAAGGGATAAAGAAATGTCAAATGTTCACCGCGATTCCCCGCTAACAGTCAAGGAAAGGAGTGTAGTGTTGAAGGGGCAGGGACGCAGAGTTTTTCTTTTTTAGGGAGGGCATCAACGTTGTGAGCGTTATTTTGCGGATAAACACCATACTATGGGGGCTCATTTTTGAACTCGTTGCGGTTTTCTTTTAATTTTTTTCGTAATTTTCCTCATTTTCAGCATAATTTTGTGCATTTCATTCAAGAGTTAACTAGTGGGAATGAAATTAATGACTTTCATAGCTGTTTTCTTGAATAAAATACACAAAATTGAGAATATTTCAACATAACAAGCAGAATTGCAACATTTTGGGTAGAAGTGGAACCTAAACATAAGAAACACTAGAAATTAGTCAAATTATCCGAAATTCGGGAAAAAATTCGAAAATGAAAGGAAATTCATGTGCTCAGTGTAAAAAGGCGTAAACACCGGGTGAAAGGCTAGAGCGCCAGAGAAATGGAGGCTGTTAGCGGGGAATCGCGGTGATAGGATGATTGATTCCCATACCATGAATTTATTTTAAATTATCATAGAAAATTCCTCTACTCTATTACTCCATTCTCTATTTCGAGATCTTGAAGTTTTGATTTGACAATCCGACATTTTGACGACTCGACTTATCGATTTCTTGAACGAAATAACGAATAACAAAGTAATAATATAATAATGAAATTCCCAATTCCTGACTGATTTTGTCGGAGTTTAGGTTTATTTTATTTAGTCTTTTTCATCGATAAATTCTGTTTTGACCTTATTATTTACTTTTATGGCTCTCCATTGGAAAGCGTTCCAAAATTTCTTTAACAACCGCGAAGGTCGTTCTTTGAATTTTACCTCAAAGATCTCTATCGAGATAGTTTCCCGGGCTCACCCCCAATATACTTTCCCTCCCTGCGCTAAATCTCAGTAGGTGAGGCATCTTTCTCTCCCTCCATTTTCTCGTGCTCCCAATTTCATTCGACTAGTTAGAAATCCACTTTCCAATTTCGCCTAAATCATTGCAGACTAGAATTTAACTCAGGAATGGGAATTCTATCGAGTTTGGGACTGTATCGTCCTCAAAAGTTCTTTGAGCAAGGTAATACTTGCGTTGACCTATCTGGTCGCAATGGAATTTTGGAACGCCTCTCAAAGTGAAAGGTCATAAAATGTGGATTTTTATGGAAAATTATGGAGTGTTGAATGTATGAAAATTTCAAAACGAAACAAAAATATTGGAAAATAAAAATAACGAAATCACGTATTTTTGGAGCCTTTGAGCTATTGAATATTTGGAATCCTGTCAAAGCATGCTCGTGATCTCTTGTTCTGGTTACATTTTTGACTAGTTGACTGAAATATTTTGAACATTTCTAGATTTTAGCTCTAATACTGCAATACTGAATGATCAGATATAAAAAAGTAAAAATAGAGCTATTTCATCATCTCAATCTTCAATTTTACAGTTGAACTGATATATGATAATCCATCTGTGAAAATGAATAACTTTTCAGGTCTTAGTGTTTTATGTCTTTATTTCTCTATCTTTATTCCCCTTTCCCAAGGGGATTCCAAAAATCAATCAAAAAGCTCATATTTGTCTTCCTGCACGGAAATCTTTAGTAAAAGGCGAAAGATTTTCTCGGATAATTGCAGAAGGACGAGAGTGAAGTGTCCATATTCGAATGAATATTATTCCAGATCGCTTGGACATCGCAGCTTATATTTCTAATGCCCTTTTATAGCATTAGATAGTGATTGAGCTAAAGAAGAGACATTGCAAGTGAGATAACATGGATTAAAAATAAAGAGATCTCTTAATCGATAAGTCATGCATTCACCATGTAAGTTACTCCTCATTTCACGGTATGAACAACGAGCGAGAAAAGAACAAGTAGCGCGCGAAATGAAGAGACGCCGATTTTCTTTTTTTCTCTCTTTAACGAGGGAACAACCGTAATCGTCGCTATATCAATAGGCCAATTACTGATTTGGATGAATGTTATAACGAACTTTATCTCTCGCTAAGAGATACAGAAAAAAGTGAGAAGTGAAAAGGGGAGCCATGCAACGTAGTGTCTACAGCTTTAATGCTAAAATCTTATTATCGTCGAAAATGAAAGCAGATGTTTTTATCGTTAACCATCATATGCTGATGTAAATTTTAAAGTCTTCTAAGTATTCATTTTCTACAGCATTCCGATCAACATTTTAATATTTAATCTATTATTCATATAAGAAATAAAATACTGTATTCAAATCTGCAAACTCTTCAACTGAATTGACCCGTGACCACTCATTCTATAATTCGATTTCTTTTGTCTATAATATCTACCAAAACTAGTGTCATAAAAGAGATGAGTATAAATAAAAGCCACAATTACTTGGCTAATTTTATGGAAGTTTACGAGTACCATCGAGAGCATGGATACATTACAATTAATCAGTATCTCAATTATGCAGTTGCAATATTGACGAACCTCATAGCAGCATTTTTCTATTTCGTAATTACGAAATATGGTCGAAACCTTGCAGCATACTACAGGTAAGTTTAGTGATTTTCATAGAGTAATTTTTCGATTTTAAATTTTAGAAGAAGCATCATTGTTCAAGTTATGTTTGGTGTTCTAGTTGCAAATTCACTTGCACTTTTCACCCCCTACTTATGGATTTCCAATTTGATAAGCTAATTTACAATAGCATTATTTGATTGATAACTTATAGTTTCGACATTGAATATTATTACCATTGACCGTTAATATCCACTCCTAATTATTGATTAGTTTTGAAAATTACTGTCTTTTCGATTATTTATTAGCGAGATGAATGATTTTTAAAAATATAATCAGATGAATTTAGGCATTTACTTTGGAAGGACCGATAGGAAAATACTCAATTTTCATCGACTTTTGTATCGTATGTCTAATTGCTTCATTAATTTACACCGTCCTTATATGCTGCTTATTACAAATCATTATCCATCTATTCACACTTTATCGATTATATTACGATATGAAACATTCTAAACTAACTTGGTCAATAATGATCGCAGCAGCAGCTTTAGGTAAGACCCTCTTAAGCTCTATAAATTTGTCGTGCTCCAAAATAATTAAATAGTTTTAGTTATTGCTTCTTATGTAATTGATATTTGGATTGCATCGAAAAATTTTTATATGACTTATGATGATATTTCAAATATTGCTCAAGAAGAAAGAGAATTCATTGAAAAAAATGTTGTATTGGCATTCAATCTCGAAACCAGACCAACTATGAAATGGGTTCTTATTGAAGCTCTAGTTTATTCTACACTTCTAACCTTCTTCGCCATATTTGGTTCGAAGATGTAAGAATTTATTGTTTAGACAATTCTAAGAAATGAATATGTTTGAACAGGGTTTTTGGCGTATCGAATTCAATAACTCTGTGTTTGAATTAACAATAGGTTTAAGGATAAAATGAAACATTTAGAAAATATCGAATGAAATTTTCTCTCTTTGAATAATTTATCTAAATACTGGTTCAATATTTGCATTAAAATTCTTTGAATTAATCAAAATAATGAAGAATCTACTTCAGAACTCGAGCTTTGATTAATAGAAGTAAGATAAAATCATCGGCTCAAACTATGGCACAACACAGGATTATAATTCGTGGCATCACAAGCTATATAATTTTGTATGAAATTTACATGGGAATACCTGCATTTATCATATTCTTAATAGTGCCAACTGCTGATTCAAAGTACATCAAAATATTCGATAGGTGAAACTTACGATATAATTGATAATTTGAAAACAAATATTATTTTGCCAATTATTCACGCTGAACTCATGATATAATTCTTGATATTTATCAGTATCTTGTAAATAGGATGTTTTGGGCAGATAATTCTCGTTAACTGTCAAATAGGGACGTAGAGAAAGTCCTCACCCTCAGATAGATTTCATTTATCTTTAATATTTTCAAAGATTTGAATTCATTTTTATTTGCAAATTTTTGCCAAGACTGCACCCTTTTCCGATCGAGTTGACGGATTCATGAGACCACGTCCACTTTTAAAATATTCGCTTCTTTAAAAAAAGGGTGAAGAAAAGTGAACGCTCTGCTGACCCTCTCACTATGTTTTCCCTTTTCTGAAAATAGACAAAAAACTTGAAAAATTTTTGTGGCTTCTCTGCATCCTCTAGCTCTATCTGAATATTAGTACAAGCTAAATATACTTTAGGATCCCATTTTTCCCTGTGGTTGTTCAGTTGGGCATGAATGGCTTGGCTACATGCATTATGTATCTGATTGTCTTAACATCACTTAGGCGTGGTGTGATTCAAATGGTTCGAATACAAAGAGGCCATCGAACTGGCATTTCAAATCAGAGTAATGAAGGGCGAAACAACAATAATCACATTATTTATTTCTAGAATATGATTATGTGGAGTTGAAAATAAATGATCTAATTTAAAAAGACAACCTTAAGCATTCCCATTGAATCGTGATCCTAGCTATAAAAGAAATGTTTTGCTAATGCACTCCCATATGTCAATGCTTCAGACATCTTATGAAGCACGATTAGAAGTAGTGAAGTAAAAGCAAACTCTACATCCAGTTGTTCATCAAACATGTCAGATAGATCATTTTCAACTCACGATAGGCTGATTTTGATTTGGGGTTATTACGATGAATTATGAGGGCTCGAAAAGTCGAAAATTTTCAAAGTTTTGAGATTGAAAAACACAAGCCCATGGACCACTATCATAGGTTTTACGATATTTTAACAGTTCTTAACAAACAAACATTTATTCTTGCGTCTTATAATGATTTTTTAGGCTATCGCAAATCTAAAACGAATAATATCATTTTGTGACATATCTTATGAATATTTTATTAAGAGTATTCTATGACATTTAGAGCTATATAATATTAAGACAGATGTTTAGCAGCATTTGAATTGTTAAAAAAAACAATGAGATTTTGCATATATTATATCGATAAAATGTTACTGAGATCTGCTTTACTTATTAGACAAACATTTTATAAAGATCAAACTTCTAGGCAGATAAATTTGCTCTTATATTGTTTTAGTAATTTATAGACGATTTATTGAAATTTAAATATTTTTTTTAATGATTTTCTTCTATAGAGCTTTTAAAATTATCGATAATTAACGAACAATTAGTAAAATTTCGACAGAAAATCGCAAGTGAAATCATATAATTTTCGTCAT
This sequence comes from Diploscapter coronatus, assembly GCA_964036155.1. Lineage (NCBI taxonomy): Eukaryota > Metazoa > Nematoda > Chromadorea > Rhabditida > Rhabditidae > Diploscapter > Diploscapter coronatus. The sequence continues at coordinate 47,100,109 of OZ038422.1, read as the reverse complement.
TTGAATCGAATCAACAGAAGCGAGTCCCACCGGGGCTGTAGTATTTGTCTGTTGGGTCCGTTCGAAAATTCGGATGCTCGAAGGTTCGACTTTCGGACGCCATCGACCTCCACAGGTCAGAATTTCCTCCCTGACTGCAGGAACGACTAGGAATAAAAACGGCGTCAGACACACCGGATAAATCATCAAATACGAGAACTGAAATTAACAAAAACAATACTTGAATGAATAAGGATGATTATCCAATTTGTGTGTGGATTTTTAGATTCGTAGATTCTTCGATTTCAATAGATCTGTTAAAATTCGGACTTTTAAAATGTTTATTTAAAGTCGGAATTAAAAATGAATTATTTCAATGGGCTTAGATTGCAGATTTCAGTAACGACAAAGTTTGAGTTGCATTCATTTATAATTTAATGAAATTATTTAACTCACAATAGCATCGTAAATCGGTATTAGATAACTCTGATAGAAACTTTGTTCGACCAAGAATTTATTGATATATCCAAGAAATACAAGTTCTCCGCATAACACAATACTGCTAGTCAGGGCTTGTACAATAGTCACAACAATAAGGCTCTAAAAATTATTCTCATTAGTTTTTTTTCTAATCGAAAATACTGAATATTTTGGACGTGGGTGTTTTGCAGCAAAATTTACGGGAATTCTGCTTTTAATTTTGCTACAAATCACTCCGCATCCGAATACTTTTAATTTCAATTCACCCTAAGCAATGACTTCATATTAGATTTTTAGAGTCTCCAATGATATCATCCCGAACTTTGACACACCTTTTCTTTGAATGCGAATTCTTTGGTTTCGTGGGCGTTTTGTAAAATGGAGATGATCATCGTTATCACGACACCCTCGTACGCTATTAGACTTATCACAAGAGACCATTGGCTCATCTGAAATTAAAATATCTTCACTTTTTGGATGAAATATTAAATTTCTGACATAAGAAACTCGATTGGCGATTGCTGAAGCTGGGAAGAATGCGGTGCAATAACCGTAAATAATGATGGCTGCTAAAATTCCTCGAATTCGTTTTGCGGTCCAAATCTGAAGAAAGTATTCGATTTGGAAAGTCTTTATATCAAACATAGGTGCATTATATTTTGATATTATTGTCAATGACCGGTGAGTTGAGATAAAATAAAAGGTAAGAAAATTTGATGCATGGAAATTAATAAGTTGTTTGCAAACGAGTAGACGACAATTCATTGATTCTCAAGAAATGACTCTGATGACTACTTGTAGATACGCAATGCCCACTTTGCATATTCGAATTTGTGCATTGTTTGTTTCGTCGAAAACGATCTATCATTGGTAATCTTTTTTCCTTTAACCCTTATCTTCAAAGTATTGATGCTTTAGTTCTTTAATTACGATGCTCATAGGAATTGATCCAAAATGAAAGGATTATCATTTGAAAAATCAATTTCTTCAATCACCGACGAAAATTAAGTGAATAAATTGTGATTTAAAGAATTCTAACCTTTGCATAGGTCTGTGCATAACAAGTTGCCGTCCATCGATTTACCGCAAGAACTAATCGCCCTAGAACGGAAATTATGTGTTGCGAATTCAGCACGTATATCCAAATATCGAAAACTTGATACAAAATATCGTAAGTCGCATCATTTTCGACTTTTTCTAAATTAAACTTGCTGACATATTGTAGGATTTATTAATCACATACGTGAATTGTTCGTGTAAATTCTGAAAACATAACAAAGTGTGGTGAAAAATAACAGTATTGAATCACAAATACCTAAAGTTAAGAGTTTCTTTCGTAAACCTTGATCAATTTTCCTACCGATAACGGAAAATATGGTGAAAAACGTGGTTTTGAACCGATAGTTATTTGACGATTTGAGTATTCTCAACAGGCAAATATAGACGATCAATGAAATCAAACATAGTGATACATTGAAGTACTCTTTCCAGATGGGTGTTTCCATAATTGTTTAGATTTAAAGTTACTAATTTTGATCTTAGCCATAAGGCCGAGAAGCGATGTCGAGCAGTGGTAACTTGAAGCAATATTCGGTTCGAGAGGAATATACCAGATAGTGCTATTCCTGCTATTCTTTGTTGTGGACGAGAAGAGAATAATGGACAAATGGGAAGTGTCAAAGAAGGAGAAGAAGAATGAAAGGGACATTTTCATTGCACAGCTTACTCATTTCCATCACATTCAATACTATGCTATTACAGTACTATGATACCATGATACTATCCAGCCCTGATGAGAAGGTGGATACTGTAAATGCTTTGCAAATTGCTTCCTTTAAGCCTCACCCTCTATTTCTCTTCGCTTTTCCGGAGAGACGAAAAGAAAACGAGGAAAAAGAAAAGCGGGGCGTGTGTAAAAGCGAGTTGCAAAGAGTATGCAATATTCGCTTACTCATAGTCGACAATAACTACATTCAAGTTGTTATTTTGACTTGTGTGCATGACCTAAATGCAGCGAGACAGAATAAAGCACATTTTCTCGTCTAGAAGAAATTGCAAACAAATCACCTGCACATTTTAGCATAAAACGGAACAAATCTTTGGCTTATAATCCGGTAGGTTAATCAACTCGAGGACGACGTCTCCTTTCTCAACTTTTAGCGAATTTGACTCTCCTATTAGTCTTCCAAAATTGCTCTTCATATCGTTATTTCTCATAAAAACATTTTCATATTTAGCTTCATGAATACATATTTAAAGCAACCCAACTTGATATTTTAGCTAACAAGAAGCACTATAGTAGTAATAGTCGCCGATTTGGCTGACTTTTGCACACGGAGGTATTATGATCCGCCGATTAACGCTATCTATTTCGCGTTTCCTAATCTCCTTAATTAGGTGCAATTAACGATTTAATTGGAACTGCTTTCTGCAATGAGAAACGACGAATCTTAGTTTTACTTTACTCATTTGATATTTCAATTCCAAGGGGTGAATAAAATTCCGAAATTTTGAATTTCGGAATTGGAATCAGGATTTTAGAACTTTTCGTTAATTTCAACTTTTATCGGGCTTTTTTCTCGAAAGGCACTTGAGGCGTTAATTAGTCTAATTAAGGGCACTGGGGGAAAAAAAAATAAAATAGCGTTAATCAGCGCATCCAGAATGCCTTTCTCCCTTCCTATGCGCGAAAAATCAGCGCCTAATAATTCAATTGTTCCTTGTGAGGTGCGAAGCACGAATGACTCAATTGGTCATAAACCATAAACCGTTGGACAAAGCCATTCGTGTGTAACTATGGTATGAAATTATATTACACTCTGAGAACGTATCCGCAGTTCTATAAGCTTTTTCTCACTGATAAATTTCCCGATTAGTTAATGTAAAAATATTAAGGTGCGTCCCAAAAGTTTGGCCGCACCTCGTATCTTATATAATATTGCATCACTTTGTTGATTTTTAATGCAAATTTTTATTTTATAACATTCTCCATGCTCACTTTACCTGACTGCCAAGTTTCAACCCGATCTGATTTTTTCTCGCAACACACGCTCTTAACTATAGAAAATAAGGAGAATTTCAAGTGTTTGGAAAAGTAGTAGTATTCACCTGTAGGATATTTTCCGAGTTAATCATTATTTTATTTTGAAAGTCTATTGGTTGAGTTATCATGACATACCAATAGTTTCTGGATAGGTTAGCCATTATCAGATTAACGAATTTTTTTCGAAAAGTTTCCTGCAAAATCACTAACATTTTGACCATTTTCCATAGTTAAAGCGGTGAATAGACTAGGAATGATAATCAGATGTTCATGTCAAGACTTATTAATCTCACAATAATTCTCAATTTTATCAAAGTTACCTTATATGCCGCATGGTTATTAGTCGATTTTCAAAATTTGTGATCAAATTTCCCTTTATTTCAGGGTATACGATGTCCAGTTTTGCTCCGATTAATCAAACCAGCAGTACAACTACAAAACCATCAATGTAAGATCATTATCCAATGCTGCACTCATTTTATCCGAATTTCAGAAATTATGAAATGCCTATCGAAGACGTCCATCGAAATATGATTATGGTAGTCTATATCAGTTATGGCATTATCGCAAATATTTTGATGATAATAGCTATTCTACGGAATAAGGAATTGAGGAATCAAACAAGGTTAATATTTTTTTTAAAAATCTTTCTAAATATAAGAAACTTTTAGCTATTGGTTCATCATTTCTTTAGCTGTATGTGATATCATAACAATTAGCATATCATTGTCGAGAATTGTCGTTTGGTATTGTTTTCCCGTACCGTATACTGTAAGCCATTTTTATAGATCATTTTGTTAATTAGTGGTATTGCCATTTTTAATAACATCGAAAAATGAAAAGTAATGTCAATACCTTGAAATGTACGCTTTTTCTTGTCTCAATTCCACGATAGTATTATCTTCTAAATGGCATTTAAATTTACCCAAAAATTAGCATTATGCGTTTTTTTCCAGAACTTTGTATTATCAAAGTACAATTACTTGGTGTTCGGATTTTATGGCATTTGGTGGTTCACTTACGTCGTGCAATCAGGGGCCATGGCAATTAATCGGTTTTTTTTTCCATAATTCATTTTGAATAGTTAAATGAAAAATTAAGATTGATTGCTATAATTCGGCCAATTCACTTCAACTATATCTTCACAAAATCGCGAACTGCCTTAATCATATTCGCATGTTATTTCGCTGGATTTGTAATTGCTCTGCCTGGATTTCATCCGTGTTGTTATACAGTTATGATGGCAGGAAAACTAGGCGCTACTTATGAAGATCATGAAACTTGGCAAGTCATTATTTATTACTACAAATAATTAGGCAATTATGACAACTCACAGGGCGCATATATAATATTTTTGACCCTCTCTCGTTATCTAAATTATAAATCGTGTATTTAATTTAGGATCAACACTGCATCGGATTTGCACTTTTACGTTATAGTTGAAAGGGAGTGAAGCATTTGAAATGGCAATGTCGATTAGAAATTGCTTGTATTTGCTTGCTTTTAAATCGATATTTGCAAAATTGATGTCGAGTTGTTTCCAAATCAAATGCGCGATATAAAGACAGAAATAGTGTAGGAAGAAGAAACCTTATGAACATATGGGTCCAATTGTTTTTCTCAGCTGCCGAATAATGGTAAAGCTTTTAGGCACCAATACTTGGACCTAGGCATTAATATCGCTGTCCAAATCTTAATGATCACCTCTTATACCGTAGTTCTACAGAAAGTTTGGAGAAATGAGAAAATCATGGCTGGTTATAAAGGGAAGGCAGAAACTATGGCATTCTCGGAAAGGGCTCCGGAAGAATATAAAATCAGTAAGAAGGAACTACGACTTTTAGGCCAGGTAAGCATATGCTTTTATAAATTAACAATAATAATGAAAACCTTGCAATTTTCAGTTTATCGGTGCATATTTGGGATTCGTATTCTGTTGGTTATGTTTTCTCGTGGTTCCGAAAATTACCTATCAGAAATGGGGAGGCACCCTTATGGCAATATCGAACTACACCAATGTTGCGGTAGGTGCCACCTATTGTATGATTTTGTCAATTGGTGTGAAAGTACGCTCCGTCTATAATTTGTGTTTTTTATGAGCCGATAAGAAACAAACGAGATGAAAATATCATTATCTTTCTCATTTTAGTCGCGAGATGATTTACTCCTCAAGTAATTCAATAGGTGCAGAGTATTTGAAAGATCAGAATATGGACGATGAGTTACAGTTGTTTTCAGATAAGCCCCACAATTGCATTCATATTCAACTCGACAGTTCGGTACGAATTGCGAAAAATGCTATGTCCAAAGCCATCTGTGTCGTCGAAAAAATCCAAATCTCCTGTGAATCTCGTATCCACAGCTACAGTGAGAAACTCTAAGACGAATTCTCGCTAGTAATGTTTCATTTTGTAGCAAATGAATTTTAAAATCATCTTATCTTTTCAAAAGTCTTAATTCGTAATATTGAAAAATTTACCAAAGTTGTTCAGACTTCTTGCATTTGTCTTAAAAAAGTTTTAGTATGATTTAACGATTGTAAATATGTTTCTAACTTGCAAACACTAATAAACTATATTGCTTTTTCATTCGATTGGCGTATGATATGCGATTTGTAGCGTATAGAACAACTCCTTATTTGCTTGTCTCATCATTGTACATTCATGTTTTCATGTTACGATAAGTCTAATGTCATTTTTTCCAATATATACAGACCTAGGAAGAACGATCGTCAGAAGCCTCTCGCGACCTACCCTCATAGATTTTTTTGTTTGAGGAAAGTGCTCCCTAGGTCTGCTAGCAAATGAACGAATTGATATTTTAAATAGACCAATATACGAAAAATGTCATTGCACTTCGAAGATACCATTTTGACGCAATGTTGCTAGATTCTGATTATTGCTGCTTCTTATCGGAATTAATTTGTTGTTTATTCTGAAATAAAACATAAAAACTACAATAATTATTCTAGGTTAAATTGAAAATTAATTATACACTAAGTCTCGAGAATAAAAAACAAGTTTGATGAAAAAATCTAATCGCTTTAGGTCTATTCTCATTATTCCATTATCTACGATTTTCATTTCAATTACTGTAAGAAAACGATAAAGAATTCATACATTCTTTAAAAAAAAAAACTATATCACTTGATGGCCTGACGTCGGCTGAGAGTCTGATTTTTAATGAGCATGTGCAGGCTAGAATGGGTGTGGGTGTTATGAAGGCCTTAGATGGTAGTTCTCTACTTGTGACTAGCACTGCACGAATATTAAGAATCCTTTATTGACTAGCCTTGGTTCAGTACAGTAAGACCCGATACAAAGTAGAGAATAGTAAGGCGTGGATGATACTGTGAAGGAACAAAGTAACAACGAAGAGGGCGTATTTATAGGCGCGTGTCGCGCCTAGGAAGTAACTCCGCCCTTTAAGGTTCGGGCAATCTAGGGATAGTTCTAGAAATGGCTCTCCAGCCAGAAATGACAATAACAAGTATGATTCATCAAAATGAACAAGTCGTTGGCGACAGAGCATTTCCATGAGTCAAGACTACATTTTGTATCAATATCAGCACAACAGGTGATTTAAACTGAAAATTTGAAGTTTAATTATTAAATTTTGTTGTTGATTACCGAGTCTAATCACGAGAATAGCAGAGCATATTATTTCTAATGTTCGAAAATTATTAAATGATTTAGAAATAATAAAATTAAAATTCATAATGAATGACGTTATTTATTCCCTATTAAGTGTATATTTCAGGAAAGTTGATTCTATCTACATACATTACTGAGATATTTCAAATTCTCTGTAGGCTATTCAAAAAGGGCAAAACGAGATAATAATTAAAAAATAACATTAAAATTCAAAATTGGTTTCACAAATGTTGAAAATTCGAAATTTTTCAAAAAAGAAAAGGTTTAGATTGTTGATTCTCGATTGTTAACGATTGAAACCATCATATGATTTATGGCTGATGACCGACTCTTTCTGAAGTAATATCGGTTTTAAAATAATGAAAGGTTTTTATTATAATATGGGTTTAAAAGACGAGATAACGATTTTATGCATGATGATCAAGGATGTACGCGGTCCGTAAAATTGAGACCCAGACATTAAAATTTTTTTTCGAACCGGACCCAGTCCGGATCCGGATATCCCTGGTGATGATTATTCTTTGCACTTTGTGTACTTTTATGCTATTTCTAATGATAATATGAGCTTTCAAGTTAGCCAAAAAAATTTTTTTTGCGAAATTTGGTTAAAGTTCGATGATGAACACTAGGCATGGGCACTTTAGACCCAAATGCCTCGGGAATTTTTGCAAAAACTATGACTCGACCCAGCTTCGATCTGGGGACCCTTAGTGCTTTACAACAGCTGTGTGTTAGACTAATGTGATGCCACTACACCATCGAGCCGATGTTCGTCCGGTCTTACCTTCGGCTGTTCTTCTAGGCAAAACTAGGCGGGAAAAGGCAGCGAGAAAGCGTTATTTCCTTCTCCTCTGCGTCTCTCACCCCTCCCCTTTCGGTCCGCCGTTGAAAAGAGCCGCGAATATCGATTCATTGCGATCTGCAGCCTTTTATTTGAAACTTTTAGAAAATAAAAAATTTTAAATATCGATTTTTTGAAAATTTTTTTTTTAAATTTTATCCGTGATTTTGTCATTCATTCATTCATTTTCATTGTGCAAATATTAATAAACTTTCAACAAGATATTATTTGATATTCTACAAAGAACTACATGTCAATTCATGGCGATACCCTGCGTCTTTTTTCACTTTAAACTTTTAGAAAATAAAAAATAAAACTATCGATTTTTGAAAATAATTTAAATTTGGTCCGTAATTTTGTCATTTATTTTGTGCAAATATGAGTTAGTTTTCAATCAGATATTTTATATCCTATAAAGTGACTAGAATAAGTACCGTATTTCCCTGGTGGAAGCCCCGAGGCGTCTATTTTCAACCTCCCCAATCTTTTAAAATTCAAACTTTTATGATTTTTCATCTAACAACTGTAAAAAGTATACGTTTTATATCAGGAGTAAGACGGAGCATAGTTTGAAAATATTGGAATAAGAATGGGACAAAAATCACCGGAACCGGAATCAGCATTCCGTTTCGTTCCCGTTCGCACTCCAAAGAATGATAAAAATAGTTAATATCATTATTTGAGTTAGATAATGCATAGTTTGACAGCTTTGAGATGTTCTTCTATTAGAAAATGAGATATTCGAGATCATAAATTCCGAGTAAATTTGAATATCCTATCTGAGACCAATTATTATTTAAATTTTCGATTTTGACATATCGATTTTTTTTATTTCTTCGTTGATTGAGAGTTATTGTCGCCGTTTCGATGAATAAGGCAGGTATTTGATGGAAGCGTAGACCTTTGAAATGGTAGAATGATAGACTTTCTGCCCTTTTAGATTCGTTGATTTAAATTATTTTGAAAATTCTGAAAAATAGAATATAATATGGGTATTCGTCTCATAAATTTTGTTATTTTGCAATATTTTTATATATTTGAAATTTAAAAAATTTTAAACTTGCGTTTTCGTGAAAATTGTTCCTTCATAGATAAAATTTTACTGCATTTCACTTTTTATGTAAAATAATAATTTTTCCTCGAAAAATTTTATATTTCTATTTATTCTGAATATATTGACTAGAATATATTTTCGAGATCATAGTTTTGGAGTAAAATTTGAATATCCTATCTGAGGTCAATTATTATTTTAAAATTTGATTTGAACGTTATCGATTTTCCGTTTCTTCACTGATTGAGAGAGAATTATTGTCGCCGTTTCGCTTTCTCCAGAATGAAAATGCGAGTGATCTAAATAATTTTTTTCACTTATATCCAACTTCCAACATTTTCGAACTCTGCTATTATACACGCTTTACAAACTTTAAAAATTAGCAGGAAAACAGTCCATATGAAGGAGTATTTTTAGATTATCAGATGCAAAGAAATCTCAATGTCAGCCCCTATTCGGAAATTAGGAAAAAATTACGGGTATAAATAAGTTTCATAATTTTATTTATTATGATTGAAAATAAAAACGATTAAACTTCGAAATTATATTTCTTAAAAATTTTCATGGTAATCTTATTGCAAGAGGAAAGCACTATAATACAGACTTGAACAGCATAAATTGGATTAGACAGTCTAATGAGGGCGATATGCCGAACAATACCCAACTGGATCTCTTCCTGATACAGTGATGTTATGATAACTGCCGCAACAATTTACAATTCCTAGATCACTTGAGTGAAACTCCAGACCTGAATGGAATTCATTATGATTTTGATGTGCAACTCCCTCTTTACCTCCTCTGAAATATTGCACATAGCACGGAACTCCCATCGTTGAATCTGCCAGTCTGATAATTGATGCTATCATGGCCACAAGACCTCCTACTACTCCACAGGCTAAAAATTCATTTTTTTATCTAATTGTATCAATTGCTGTTACCGATTATGAAAATATTGATTATTAACATCGACTTTGGAGTATAGTGGATAACGCTGAAATTGGGCAAAGTTATATAACGAAATTAGAACGCTTCTTCGGAATATTCATTCTTATCCAGAACGAAGCACAACAATAAGATCCTATAATAAATCTTACTCTGACAGTGTGGCCCATTCTTCATTCGTATCAATCGCTGATAGATGCGGCTTCATGTCCTGATCTTTTGCTTTCTCGCAAGATGCTCGAATGAAGAGATAAAATAGAGGTGGAAGAATGACCGATGCGAGAGTCATTGTCGATGACCCAATCAAATCCATCATAGGCCCGAAATGAGGTAAAGTCAGTCCGATGAAAACTATCATCCAGAATAGAAGTGTTCGAATAAAAAATCGCTGCCAGCCAAATTCTAAGATGACGGAATAAATGAGGTGTAGATAGAGAGGCCAAACGGTTTTTTTTTCAAAATACGTTGAATTGGGTAAATTTGATATCAGTGTGATAGCCGAAATCGGTACGAACTCAAAACTTTAAAAATTTTCAAAAACGGTCCATCCTATCAAAAGTTATGTGCATTTGAGTCCCGACGTCGTTCATGCCTTCAGAAGGTTTTTTTTTCGAAAAACCAACGGCACCATCATTTTGGGCGTATTTTATTACCCTGATTGGCGTCTTGATTTCATGAAATTATCGACTAATTAACGAGATAATTAACGATAATTGAAACGTCGGAAAAATTCATGCATTCTTTCTCCCCCTCAAAAGGGGGGTGTTTGGCCTCTTTAGGTATAGAAAATAAAGAAATTGCGCACTAACTGTGAGGAATTTTGAACAGGTCCTCGACTTGCTGAGCCAATGGGGAAAATGCAATGACAATCGTTGTCACAACGTGAATTGCTATCATCACATTCACCTACAATAAGTTCGTGTTTGTGAATAGGTGGAAGATGATTTTGTTTTAAACAAAAAATAAAGTGAAAATTTAATTTATTTCCGACTAAAAACTCTTTCTTCTATACCTAATTTGTGAAACCTTAAAATTTTGAGGAAGCTTACAATGTGTTGGACCCATGATAATTGGATGGAGGGGATGATTATGTCACCGATTGAGCTTCCATAAATTAGAACGCTTGTTAGTGACACTGATATGTAGTAAATCGTAACAACTGAAAATGTAAGCCTTGATAAGCAATAAGAGAAGCTAGAGATTTACTTGTAAATCCCACAATTATGGACTTGGCAAAGTGGACGGGCTTCTTCATATCCATCTGAATGGTTGGAAAGATGGCATGGCCACAATATGCGAAAAGCAGAGTTCCATAGGCCATGCAGGCTTCATGGAAATTGTAGCCTCTGTGAGGGATGTCCTGTAACATAGAAACTGACCATGATCATCATCAGCGTATAGATTACCTGAGAACAAACAGGTGCATCGTGGGTTGCTCCAATTAGAAGCAGAATCGCTGCTAGCGAACTAGAACCTGCCGCGAACACTGCTATTTGCCTAAAATTAAAACTCACTAAAGCTATCTGCGAAGAGAAGAGTTTACCAAAAATGTCTGGGGCTTCTTAGCATTGAAAATGGATAGATTGCAATGCCCATGATCAAGATGAGATAGCATTCGTTGATTTCTGAAGAAGTTGCAATATTCCTACAAATAATTCAGCAACTTGCTCCAATTGAAGAAGAAATAGAGCAGGATCATGATATTCTTTGATGCCAACAAAAGCAGAACTATTGCGAAGCCAAATGAAGTTATGCAAATCACGATGCCCACAAAGATTCTATAAATCTAGAAATTCAATCGAACAAAGAACTCTAGTTTACCTCATTTTCGAACCACATGCCCGATAGGCTATTTCACTGTATGGTTTGCGACATCTTCAAGTTTTTTTTTATTAAAAATAATAACTATCAAAGATCAATTCCTACACATTTCTATATTTATCCCAGCGATTTTGCATCATGTGCCAGGAGTAGGATAATTGTAATCCGGTGATATAAGTAATTATAGCAGTTAGGATAAGCAATACCAAACCGAGAATGGTTCCCAGATTCATGATTGCATTAGGCATTGCTATAATTTGATCATTTATATTCGAATAAACGTATAATGATAGTGATTTTTGTCAAGCAACACAATGTGTTTTGGGGAAAAGGTACTCCCATCAGGGATGCACGAAGTTTTTGTTTGAAAATTTTCGAAGTCGAAGTTCGTGCACCCCTGACTTCTATCATGTGGCAAGAATCACTCCGTCATTTATTGAATATAATTTTGTCGTTCCGTCATTACTTACTGACCTATCATTCCGCCTCCTAAAATTATTCACAATTAATTACGACATTTACTTGAACGATTTTCTTAACTGCTAAATCGGCGATGACGAAAACTGTAGCCATGAGCCAATGCATTCCTTTATGATTGACATGAGATGATGATGGAACATCCTAAAATATGTAATTTCCCCGATATTTTGAGCTATTTGGAAAACCTCATTTAGAGTTGAGACTTTGTAGCTGCCTCTCATCGTGAAAACCCTACTAACAATAAGTTAATTTCAATATCTGAAAATATGTTCTTTCGAGCAAGTGAGAAAAATTAACTGGTTGGGAACAACTGAACTGATAGAATACACAGAAAGCAAGAGTCAAAGTGGAAATATAGAATGCGTCGACTGGCAACTGCATATTGAAAAGGTTGATATGAGAAGAGGAAGAATCAATGAAATGATTCTACAATAAAAACGATTGAATCGAATTAACAGGCGAAACAATGGCACAATGCAACGAGACTTGTCAAAGCTAAAAAAACGGTGAAAAATTGAAAATATCTAGGTGAAAATTCAGGAAAAAATGAAATGTTTTATGTACGTCATTAGTAAGGGATTATCTGAATGGGTAAATTTATTCCCTAGTTAAGATACAAATTCAAACAGACAATAATAAACTGCAAAAACAATATTAAAAGTGATTTCATTGATCATTTTCCCATCTCTCGTCAATCATCGTTCATCATATGACGTACTTTTCATTAGAGATCATACGTAAATTGAAATATCGCTTTATAGTAAATTCCATCGATGTTTTGGGAAAGCGGCTGAAAATGGCCTTATTTTATAGAGAATAATTCTGAATAAAAATATGTAACTTTTTTCGAAGAAAAAAAGGGGTTCCTGGGCTGGAATCAAATAGACCGCCGAATGAGTCAAATTAGAGTGATTTTCATGAAAGAAAATTTCAAAAATTCATAGCTCCCTGTGTATGCTCATTCTAGAATAAATTCTAAAACAAAAGTTGATCAACTTGAAGAATTCTACAAGATTTCATGGCAAACTCCGCGACGTTAACTCAAATTACATTTGTAAATACAGTACGGGTATATAGGGTAACTTAGGTTAATTTTTTCCCAACAAAAATAATTTATAATAATTTTCTTGATATTTTTGCTTTATTCTCCTATTCAAGATCTACAAAATAAAAAAGCCGGTACCTTTTCTAAGAGCCAAATGATAGAATGATCGATTTTTTGCCCTTTTATATTCGTTGATTTAAATTATTTTGAAATTCGAAGAAATATTATATGATTATTTGTGTTTATTAGTTTTATTATTTTGCAATATTCTTGTATATTTGAAATTCAGTAATGGATTGAAGCTACTAAAAAATAAATATTGGATTCGGCTACAGAATTTTTGGAACAAAATATTTTAAAGAATATTTATTTCCGTTACAATTATCCCTCATCACTTTTGGATGTCTTCTAGTTGTCTGTATCACGTGCATTGAATAATTATTAATTCATGATATTTATTGAAAGAATAATTTTAGATGAAATTAACGATAATCATATCAACAAACTTTATTTTATTGTCGACGACTGGCAAATACTTCAAGCGTGAAAATCATTCCAATTTACAACCAATACCCAATGCAAAAGTTTCTCCAATTTGAGCATAATAAATAACAAGTAGAGATGGGATATCGGACTAAAGGCTCCCTTCTCTTCAGAGGGAGGAATCTTACCACTGTACTATAGTCGCGTATATAACTTCGGCTATTCGAGAATGCATTCAGCTGAGAAGGCATCTATCCTTGTTAGTCGCAGGCAAGTTTTTTCTCGATATTTCCACTTCTCGCCATTTATTCGTTTGTGGATCATATTCCTCTATTGAATTACACAAATTTTCAAATACCCTCCTTTGATATCTAAGTTAACAAATATTTCGTATAAAGATATGCAACATCTCAGCTCACCCTCCGATTGCATACAATTTCCCGTTAGCGACCATAAGTGAATGATAATATCTTGCATAATTCATATCAGCGATTCGAGAAATTCGACTGCCAACTGGAGCTGAGGGGTTGAAACACAGACAAGATTTTAATGCACTAATACCACTAAATATATAATGATACATTATTTATCATACAAAGTTAACGACTAATATCCTCCAACTATGTAAATTCTTCCATTCAGCGATGCAACTCCGAAACCATCTAGTCTTTTTGGAATCTCTCCCACTTCAATCCATTCCCGTTCATCGCCTGATAATCGATATATATTTCTACTTCCATGACCATCAATAACTGAATATCCATAATTACAATAATGAATATGCTATAATGTGACCGTATAGAATTCCATCACATGTTATTGTTTGAGCATATTTAATTGGAAGAGGAAAGGCAGACCCTATTTGCCATTGTCCATCTATTAAAACCTGAATAAACCATTTTATGGACTTTCATTCGACCTTCTTACATCCACTCGATTCGTATCTTGATATGTTTTAGGATCCCCTCCACCCAAATAATACAATTTGTTTTTGAAACAAGCCACAGATGTCCAACGACGCCATTCAGGAGGATCTGGTCCTGCAAAGAGTGCAATAAAATTAAATCAATCTATTGGCTTTTATAATGCTACCTCGATTGATTTGTCGAGTATTCAGATCGAAAATTTCAAATATTTCGTAATAAGCTCTAATTGTGAAAATCTAAAATTACAAAATTGGCAATGTCAAATCAAATAGTTCACTTTATCTTTTGTAGTCGCTACTTCATATAGCTCTGAACAGGTACTAAATTCCGTAATCTGTTCAACAGAATTAGTATGCGAATCAAACAGACAAATTCTTCCTTTGCAAATATTGCCGTTTTTATAAGGCACTGAATACTAAAATTAATTTTCGCTCATATTAGGTTGTGGCATAAGTAATGAGAATTTTTGCATGTTTTTTGTCCGTTCCTCTCTCTTTCATGTGTTATCAGGGGACAAAGTGCATTGGGGGGATAGATAGTGGAAGGGTCCCTATGCGTGAACAGCCCACCATCATATCGACTCAGTCTACTAGTGAGATATGCCGAATGCTTTTATTCCCAACAATTTCCATTTACGGAATGTAGTTCTTTTTTTATTCCTAAGTGGCCTCAAAGTGAAGGATATCCATGAGAAACTTACTGCTACGTATGACACCAATGCCCCCTCTCAAACCACCATCTATCGTTATGTCGCTCGTTACAAGGAAGAAGACTACTCGTTTGAAGATGAACCCAAGTCAGGTCGTCCACGGGAGCTGGATTTGGACAAATTGCGGGAGATTGTGGAGGATGACCCCTATCTTACTACGCGGGAGATGGAGACAGTCCTTGGTGTTGACTGGTCCACTGTAGCCCGAGGACTGAAGACCATTGGGAAGAAGGCTAAGTTTGGAAGATGGGTACCCCACGCTTTTTCGGATTTCGACAAGGATAGGAGGGTTGATGCTGCTTTGAATCTTCTAACGTATCATCGCACAACGAACTGGCCGGATCGTGTTATCACTGGGGACGAAAGATGGGTCCTCTACGATAACAGTGAGAGAAGGGCAATGTGGGTCGATGAGGATGAACAACCAGAAGACGTCCCTAAACCCTCTCTACACCCCAAAAAGATCCTACTCTGTATATGGTGGAGTGTGAACGGTATTGAATACTGGGAGACATTGAAGGAGGGTGAAACAGTAACGGCACAGGTCTACACTGCACAGCTACGAAAGTTAAAGTTACATCTGGAAAACACTCGAGGAGCACAGGCCGAAATCTACTTCCAGCATGATAATGCTAGGCCACATGTTGCAAGAAGTGTGAAGGCTGAACTGGAGGGATTATGGATGGCACGTACTACCCCATCCCCCTTACAGTCCCGACCTGGCCCCCTCTGATTACCACCTCTTCAAGCACCTCAGTCACTTCCTTAGAGGACAGAACTTCAAGGATCGTAAGGATGTCGAATCTGCACTGAAGGGATTCTTCGGCTCACAGACTGCGGAGTTCTACAGCGCTGGTATCCATGCTCTGCCAGGTCGTTGGAAGGAAACAGTCAATGCTAATGGCAATTACTTCTAATCCGTTCGTTGTCTCATTTTTGCGAAATATGATAAAATATAAATGCTAAAATTTTCTCATTACTTATGCCACAACCTAATACAAGAAATATTTTCCTACGATAGAATAAAGTTTTCCCCTCGAGCACGAGCACTATCGGCAGATATTTCTTGATTATTTGCAGTATTCGTTTATTAGTCCAGGCCAATTGTCCCAGATCTTTTAATTCGGGATATTCGCAGATCAGCAATATAATTTCGACTGGTAACTTGGCTAACATCTTTGTTAGGAGACCTAGACAATCAGCATAGTATTATTTCGAAATGGAAATAGTAAAAGAGTATTGATTGAATGAGAAAGTCTGAGATTAGTGAGTTTGAAATTGATCACTGGAGAAAGGGGAATTAAACCACTAAATTGATGTTTCGCAATTCTTATCAGACTAAAAATCGATTCCTAAACATGGCTTGTCATTTAAGAGCCATTTTACAAATAAACAGACAACTGTCAAAGGAGATCCGGACAATGGCAGAAGTTTCACAAACCCGAACCAAACATATAGTGGATATGCTCTTAGGCCCTAATGAAAACACCGAGGCTATTTTGTTCCGCCCCTAAAAGTGGACGGGGCTAGGTGGGGGTAAAAGCTGAGAGTTTTAACATTTGACTGCCAACACGAGGTATAAAGAAACAGTTTTGCTATAAAAGATTTTCGAAAAATATATCTATCAATTAAAAAAAAGGCTTACAAGAATATACAGCGAGCAAATTACCGTCTGCAGGCTCACTATTCATTAAATTGATCGCTATTAGGGATCTGCTACAAGTGATTAGGATAAAACAAGTCAGAGTCCAATTAGCAACGATAGTTACAGCGGATTGCTGCATGCGATGCTTCGTCTCAACCCTCTCAAGTTGTTCGATAAAGATAATTATTTGGATAAAGAATAAAACGCTTTTTTCCTCGTACTATAATTTCCGCTTCCCAATTTGGAAGCGTTCCAAAATTTGTCTAGACCACTTCTTTTGAAGAGTCAGAACGTTTGAATACCTCAAACTTGGGTAATTAAACCGAAGATGGAGACAAAACATGGATAATATCGACAGTTCGTGTTGTGTTTTAGACAATAATTTATTCATTTCTTTCACTGTCTGGTTTCTATCACCTGTCTTCTATCTATCGCAAAATTGTCAGATAGTCCTTCGTTTTGAGAGGAAATAAGAACGAAGACAAATTGCACTCTTGCTCAGAATACGATGCGAAGTGTCATAATCACTCGATATTCATCGATAGCTTCGGTTTAATTACCCAGTTTGAGGTATTAACAACGTTCCGACTCTTCGAAAGGAGTGATCTAACGAAATTTTGGAACGCTTTCAAATGGAAGCAAAATAATTCATATTCATAAAGAATCAACATTTAGATGTGTCAAAATGAATTTCCATGTTCATAGAGGAAACCCATATTTTCACTCAAATAGTTCTAATACTCACACCATGCACAAAAATAAAATTACTAGATAAAGAGTATCGTTTCATCACTAATGTACAAATTAGTTTCGTGTGTATGCATAATTATTCATTTGAAATGACAAAAATACTGGTCAAGTTGTACCAATGAGAGGTTTCAATTTGACGATAACTCACTGATTCCGGACCGAGTGAAATAAGTCAGTTCTGAAGGGTATATATAAAGTTTCGTGAATAAATGCTGTACATTGTTCTATTTTCCATCTGTATTCCTTAGCACATTGCTAGAATTATTACGAAATATTTCAAGTTTCTGAACACATGAACATCACTAAACTTTGCGAATATTTATTTAACTGACACAGACATGGACTTTTGCTTGAACTATTTTTCTTTCATTTGTGCCCTCCTGTGGAAGGCTGTTCCAAAATTTCGTTAGACCACTTCTTTCGAAGAGTCAGAACGTTGTTAATACCTCAAACTTGGGTAATTAAACCGAAGATAGCTATGAAAATTGGCAAATATGATGCTTCTGTGTCATATTACGGACAAGAACGCAGAGGTACTTTCTCTCTTTATTTCCTCCTTTAAACAGCTACTATTATTCTTCGCGCTCTAGATAAGAGACTATGCACTTTCGATAGATGGTAGAGAAGAAAATAGAGTGAAATATCTCAAAAGCTAAAGAGGCTTCAGAGAGAAAGTACCTCTGCGTTCTTTCCTTCTATACAGAACAAATGCAGTATATGTGCCAGTTTTCATCGCTATCTTCGGTTTAATTACCCAAGTTTGAGGTATTAACAACGTTCTGACTCTTCGAAAGAAGTGGTCTAACGAAATTTTGGAACAGCCTTCCACAGGAGGGCACAAATGAAAGAAGAATGTGAAATAAGAATCCGTGTTTGTGTCAGTCAAATAAATATTCGCAAAGTTTAGTGATGTTCATGTGTTCAGAAACTTGAAATATTTCGTAATAATTCTAGTATTCTCATATATTTGAAATTAGAAAATGTTAAACTTGCGAGTTTTCGTGAAAAATCGTCCCTTCGTGGATCAAATTTTACTGCATTTCACTTTTTATGTAAAATAACAATTTTTTCTCGAAAAATTTTGTATTTCTATTTATTCTGAACATATTGACTAGAATATATTTTCGAGATCATAATTTTGAAGTAAAATTTGAATATCCTATCTGAGATCAATTATTATTTTAAAATTTGATTTGAACGTTATCGATTTCCCGTTTCTTCGTCGACTGCGAATTATTGTCGCCGTTTCGATGAATAAGGCAGGTATTTGATGGGAGTGTAGACCTCTGAAATGATACGAGTGATCGTTTTTTAGCCCCCTTAGATTCGTTGATTTATAATTTCCGGTACATGTGAACGTAGAATCGAAATTTCTCGTCGTACGCATTTTTTCCCGATACGCACTCAGAATTTTAGGTACATTTCAGGTACGCGTGAAAAATGTGAAATAAATTTTTTAGTTCATCAGGAAGTTAGAAAAAAACCTAAATTATTAATGTTTTGCTATTGCAGCCTGTTTTTATCACCCTAATGTATCACAAGATTTTGCAGTTCGGTAGCAAACATCAATGTTTTTCCGCAAGTAAGTGATAAGGTCTTGGAGTAATTGAAGTAAGATATTGTTTATCAGATCTATCGAAGTTTCAGTCAAAATAATAATTGTTTTGGAAATATAATAGTTGATGTAAAGGAATCTAAAAATATATATTTTGGATAGATTTTTAATCGAAAATGTACCAGAAATGTATTCATAAAATAATTATTATTGGGAAAACGACATTTTGGAATTGTCGCGCCGCCGCTTCATGACGATGTTGTTTGTAAAGTGAAAGAGCGTTTGCCTACCCTATATCCTAGCCATACAGTTTATTTTACCCTGGACACGACGTCGCGACAAATCCAAATTGCCGAAATAACTCACTGATTTGCCCGAACGGCTTGTCGTTGTAGTGATAGAGCCAATCCCCGATGAACTTCGGATTCGGAATCAAGTATCGTCCATTCGCATCGGTAGCCGTCTCGATAGTCTTTATCGTCGAGGTTTGAAGCTGAAAATTTATCTTTTAAATGTTTTTTTTCAAATAATTGGCATAAAACTTTATTTAGCATTTTGTAAAAGTAGCCACTTTGAGAGGAATAATGTGTGGTAGAGAATCTCCTGTCAAAACTCTTTCTTCAATGGTGATTATTTTCGAGGTTTTGCGCGGCTTGAATAAAATTGGGAACTCGAATCGAGCCGGAAGGAACCGTGATAATTCATGAACTGAGCCGAGATTTACTCTTGAAAATCGAGAATCTAACTAAACCGAACCGCACAAAGCCTTGGTTATTTTTTTTTTACAAATTTCCGATTATTTTTGTTATTTTCATTTAAATTTACCTGACTCCTTTTCTCCACTACTTCACCGCAGTTTTTGATCAAATGCACCAATTTTCCATAGGAATATTCTCCTTTCAGAACCTGTTCGACTTTCGGCGTCAGAATTTCGAAGTCGTTTTTGAAGTCGTGAAAATTGACGATGTAGATTTTAGCTTTGATTAGAGGGGATTGTAAGTGGTCGACTAGTTTTTCGAGGGAAATAATGCTGAAATGTATTAATTTATATTTTTTAAAAAAAAAATTAGATTATTACTCTGATCCATCAGTCAGTATCGCGATATTCATTCTTGTGTCTTTTCTTTGATTGATCTGAGAGAATTGAGTTATCCAAGATGAGGGTCGTTGGTTTTGGGGGTGTAGTACGTCTGGAATTATTTAATTGCATTTTAATTATGGCAATTATTATCTGAAGCTGTATTATATATAGATATAATGGGGACAATTAAATTAAATAGTAATCAGCCTTGGTATCATAAACTATCTTATGATTATGATAATCTATGATAGTTGAAAGTTAATAATCTTCAACGACTTTCTTTTTTGTAATTCATAGTAATAATTATCTATTTAGTTACCCTTGATGTCTTTGATCAGCTTAGAATGTTCGTTTATGGAACCGAGATGAATGGCTTCGTTCAATCTTTCACCGTTATACGTCAGCAGCCCGACATGGTCGACTTCTGCAGAAATCGTTAAACCCTCGATTACCTGGAATTTATGGTTCTTTAAAAATATTTTTTTCTAAATTATGTTTCAAACTTTTTAATCTTCAAAATGTTGACATTAAGCAAACAATACGTCTCCTGCATTAGAATCATTAATAAAATCTAACAGTCTGGTAGAAAGGTCATTTTGATAAATTTTTGATAGCTAACTGTAATATTTAAAAAGAATTTTTTGTAAAATAATATATAACATGTATGACGATAAGAAACCTTTCAATGATCACCTATAAAGAAACGCTTCTTTTACCTTCATAATAAATTCGGTGTATTGATCCGTCGTCGTTTTATCGCTTCTTGTATTGTCAACGACGAATACCGTATCTGAGGGGCATGCTGAAGCGTCGTAAATTACGTTCAGCTAATTTTATGTGGCTTTATTTCAATACCAAGTCCAAGATTCTTGGCTTCATTGTCGATTTTTCTCATCACTTCGTCGAGCGATTCGAGATCGAAGACGTTTGACGAGGATCGGATGAAATCGACCTGCAAATAGCACTTTTAAAATGACTTTTTCTTAACTTGTGATACTGTAACTCGATTTCGAAAAATATAAATGTGGTAGTAATTAGAAGATTTCCTAACAAGAATTTATTGTCGTGAAAGTAATATTTTTAATTCAAAGTTGCTGTTTTTTCTATGAATAATCCATAATTTCGTTTTCTGAAATTTCTTGGAAAATGTGTATTTAGACTTAATCCGATTATTTTTAATTTAGTAGAGGAATTGGAGTTGAAAGCATTTTGATGGTCCTGAATTACTCGAGAAAAATGCAGAAAAGTACGCAGATCGATGAAGTCACTCCCCTCTACGTTGTTAATGAGTTATGGGGCTTCCCTTGAAATGACCAATGACATTTCGAATTCCAAATCGTCATTGGTAGGTTTGACAGAGTGACAGCAGAAATCGCGCAGCGCCACATGTGAAGTATTTTGCAATAAGTCACGCGAGAAGGAATTGAAATTGCAGGGGATTGTCAAAATGTCAAAGAATTAAAAAATGGGAAAACATGTTTGATTTGTCGAAGAAACAATGAAATTGAATTATGAGAGGGGTTCCCAGAACATTCAACAGTCAAAATGAGTAATCAATGAAGTGGTTTAATTTTTTTAAATGATTGAACAACTATTACTTGAAAATAAGGTTACACATAATGCAGTTGTTAAAAATTAATCTCTTGATCTTTAAGTTCATTAATTCGAAGATCGTTTAGAAGAATTCGCAAACTAGCACGCTTTGCAAATTTTTCGATGACAATTTCTTGTTTGTTTCAAAGAAAGCATTTGCAGAAAATTGAAAATCGTCAGAATGTTAGCTAGTTTTCACACCTTTGACTTTTTGACATTCAGTACATACATCTTACAAGAAGCTTCATGGAAATTATGATGGATTGCGATGCTTTTGACTGCGATGAAAAATATTTTTGCGGCAAGTGATAAGCTGATAGAAATTTTTGCCGATTCCTACCTTTTCCGAGATGAATTTCGTGTCGGATCGTTCAAGCGATTCGAAATCATTTATGGCCTCGTCCAGCTCTCGTAAATCGAGATCGCTATTCGTCTTTGGATCAGTGTCGACGTTTCTTGATTTTGAAGTTGAAGTAAAGAATTCAGGTGATGAGCCAAGTTGAGCTGATGTCTAAATAAAAATAAGATAAGATTTTTTTTGTAATCTTTATGGCACTGCTATTCAATACACAATAATTAAAAAAAAATATATTTCAAGATTCTTCACAACTTCAAATGTAGACTAATTATCGATCATACAAAGCAAATCAGATGTGATATTTTAAGCTATCTAGGATTATACAGCTGAGTAAAATGAAACAAAATTCGATATTTTCGAGTTCGAATCAAGAAATTGATTTACCAAGCAAATTCAGTAAGAAAAACCCACCACAGTAGCCATCGCAATGAAACTCCAAAGAGCGGTCAGATCTCGCGTCATTGTTATTATAATTTGCCAGAAAACTACTTTAGCCAACCAAATATCAAAGTTTACCGCAAATTCGCGCTATCTCGCTTTTATATGGAACTTCCCCAAAATGGGGCGGGGCCTGAAAGATTACAAATTGATAGGTGATAGACTGCAAGAGACAAGGACTGTTAGAAGAATTGATTGCGAAAGAACTGCGTGCGTTTTGATAAATAGCCAATTCAATCCGTTTTGCTGGATTTTTTCACGTGGAAAATTGAATCCAGTGAAATTTTGCAGATTTTTTATGCTTGATAGACGGAAGTTGGACAGTCATTATCGAATTCTAAAACACGAAGCTTATTTTCGCAATCTTTAGAAATTCTGTTTGAGAAAGTGCAAACTTTTCCACCTAAAATGCGATTTACCTCTGAAAGTTAAAATATGGATTTTTATCAGCATGAAATCGACGAACTCTGATTCTTCTGACTTTTCTCTGATGTCTCTCAGTCTCTTAACCGTGATTTTTAATGATCAGTTGAATGATCGTAGTGCAGAACGACTGCTAAAAATAGCGTTTTATCACTACGTGTGGACGGCAAGATTGATAAAACGGTGACAAAAATAGAAGCATGAGGTTATTTATTGTTATCGCAAATGTTGCACTATTTGTTATGGTAAATATCGTAATGATCAACGAACGATTTAAGCATGTTATTGATCATAAATGAATTAAGTTTACCGAGTGGGAATTAAATGCATGAGATGCACCTTCTTCCATCGTTAAACATACAAGTTATAGTAAATTTTTGACTCTTTTCCTACTTATTTTATGAAAAGTATCAATAGAATATAATTTACAGAAAGGATTTCAATAAAATTTGATTTCGTTACAGTCCTGGTCTCTCATCAGCCATAAATCATATGGCGGTTTCAACCGTTAATAATCGAGAATCAATAATCTAAACCTTTCCTCTTTTGAAAAATTTCGAGTTTTTAACATTTGTGAAATCAATTATTTGAATCTTAATGTTATTGTTTAATTATTACCCCGTTTTATCCTCTTTGAATAACCTACAGAGAATTTGAAATATCTCAGTAATGTATGCAGATAGAATCAACTTTCCTGAAATATACACTTAATCGGGAATAAATGACGTCATTCATTATGAATTTTAATTTTATTATTTCTAAATCATTTAATAATTTTCGAACATTAGAAATAATATGCTCTGCTATTCTCATGATTAGACTCGGTAGCCAACAACAAAATTTAATAATTAAACTTCAAATTTTCAGTTTAAATCACCTGTTCTGGTGTTTGATACGAAATGCAGCCTTGATTAATGGCAATGCTCATTAAAATCAGACTCCTCAGCCGACGTCAGGTCATAAGGTGATATTTTTCAAGAATGTGAATTTCTCATCGTTTTTTATACTAACTAAAAATCAGATCGTACCTTCCACTCATTACAAGTTTTATTGATAAAGGGCAAAGTTATTCTTATCTTCAGTTTTTTTTTCTGAAAACTTATTATCAAGTAACATATATTTGACAATGACAATATTAGATGAAAAGTCTGGTGAATATTCATTTCTAGAAAACATTCGCTTCTCATATAGTGGAGAGCAAGAATTAGGAACAAAGAGTATACAGTATCTACCTCCTCACAGTCCATAATATAAAAAATATATCTTTTCATTAAATATTAACGCAATTTAAAAGTCGATGATATTTTATTTGCATCAAGACGAAGATAATGGAATACATTAATGTTTTGTTAATGTCGTTCTAATTCACCTGCCGATTGAAGTATATAATTTAAAGTTTTCTAGAACGTATCAGACAAATCGCGATAATTTTCGACTCTATTGGTACTTATAAACTTTTCTAATTTTTCAATAATTTTACCTATTGAGATGGAAGGATATAATAACAGTAAGATATATTAATCTAACGAATAAAAGTCTCTCCATAATATCACTATATGAAAAATTTTGTAGGGTCTTAATTAAACTATGATGTTTCAGCGCCAGATCTTATTGAATTCGTTAAAGCATTTGAAGATATGCCCTTTGTGACGAGAATTTCCCCCATTATACTTATTTTTCTAACTATTATACCTAATCTACTTTTAAGAATTTCCGACAGCGAATTATCGGATTTAAAGGAGGTAATTTGACTTATTTGAAAAATATTATAAAATTATTGATTATAGGCGCCTTATTATCCAATATACTATCAAATGAGAAGATTGGCAAATTTCATTCCGGCTGCGTTAATTGGATTCTTATTAGTAGTAATTTTTCTGTTTTTTATAGCTACATTAGGCCGATATTTTTTTGGTAATTCGCATTAGTTAAAATTTCTCTATACAGTGGCGGGCGAAAGTTTTGAAAATTATCGTTATGAATGCAGACTGGTATGTCTCATAGTTGTGGATTAATTAGAATGCAACTTCACACACATATTCTTCTCTATTGTAACACTTTTTCGTTCGTTGGGGATAGAAATACCTTTTCCGAATATTGTATTAATTCTCCAGTATGATTGAGATTTTAGAAATTAAGAGATAGAGTCCATGTTCAACACTCGACATAGAAAGTATGCGGGTCCAATAGTGTAGTGAGAGGGGAACAGGAGAAAACAAGCTTGCAGTTAGGTGTCGTTCAGAGAGGAAATAGAAGAAATGGTGTAGTTCACTCTCATGCAAGTGATGGGATTAACTTATGATCTTAACATATGAAATAGTAATTTGTATTTCTCTACTTTTATTTATTCATTCTGGCCGACTAAATAATTACATAAAACGGAAATTAGGTGGAATACAATAGGGTAGGCAGAGCCTGAACTCTGTCTAGGGATGGACTGGAGGAACCCTCTAGGTAAGACTGGGAAGGGACTGTCATGGGAAGGGGAGGAGCATGCAAAGTTAGAGATGAGAGAATTTAGGGATAGAGATAGTGATTGTAATCACAGTTCGATCTCGTTGCACTGTATTGAGAATTCTTGTCAATTTCCACTCAAATTGATCTACAATTATTGCTCCTACCAGGCTACATTCATAATCACAATTGTTCCAAACTTTTGACCGCCACTTTACATTAATTTTTAAAAAAGTAATTTAGACTTAGCTGAGCACAATACTAATAATATAATTATTAGTGGGGTAAGAAGTTCGCAAATGACGAAATGAGTTTTTGAATTGGAAACGTTTGAAGTTCGATTATTGCCTACACTATTTCATAAATACTCTCGATTTAAAACGTCATACTATCATTTTCTCATTTCATCATTTCATCATATGACACGTTATTTATAAAAATCGATGTGCAGGCTAGGATGGACGTGGGTGTTATGAAGGCCTTAGATGGTAGTTCTCTACTTGTAACTAGCACTGCACGAATATTAAGAATCCTTTATTGACTAGCCTTGGTTCAGTACAGTAAGACCCGATACAAAGTAGAGAATAGTAAGGCGTGGATGATACTGTGAAGGAACAAAGTAACAACGAAGAGGGCGTATTTATAGGCGCGTGTCGCGCCTAGGAAGTAACTCCGCCCTTTAAGGTTCGGGCAATCTAGGGATAGTTCTAGAAATGGTTCTCCAGCCAGAAATGACAATAACAAGTATGATTCATCAAAATGAACAAGTCGTTGGCGACAATCGAGTTTTTTTTATAAAGGGGGGTGGCACCCAAGAAGTTGACCCTCAATATTCAAGCTAATATTTTGTTCCTGGGGGTTTTCGACTACGCTGATGACGAATATGACGGTTAAAACCCGATCCGACCACTTGTTCCGCATGTTCCGGAAGGTCCGCATCTGGTAGTTTCGGAAAATTCTATTTTCGCTATTCGGCATGGGAAAAATTCAACTTTGGTATCAAAATGCTCGTAGAGACCATCTGAGCACGATTCTGAAAAGACCTTGTCGAAATGACACTGAATAAGGAAGTTATGATGAACATAGTAAAACATCTGGAAAATGTCATATTGATTTTTCGTCTTTCTAAATTTTTTATTTTTTAAAAGCCCCAGGTTCCGTGAGTTATTTATATTGGGAAGTAGCCCAGGTCTTCTAGTTTCTGAAAAACTTGACCGTTTCTCTATAGACTGCCCGCTAGAGAAGAAATTTCACTTCTTCGGAGAGTTGTCATGGCTCATTTTTGCCTAGTTTGATTTGAAAAATTCATATCTCCCTGTGTATCAGGCCAAATTTCATGATTATTTTTTTATTTTGTAGATCTTGAGTAGGAGAATAAAGTAAAAATAACAAGGAAATTTTTATAAATTAATTTTGGCGGGAAAAACTTACTCGAAGTTACCCTATATACCCGTACTATGTTTACAAGGGTAATGTGAGTTAACGTCGGAGTTTTCCATGAAATCTTGTAGAGCTCTTCAAGTTGATCAACTTTGTTCCAGAACTTATTCTAGAATGTGCACACACAGGAAGTTATGAATTTTCAAAAACAAGCTAGGCAAAAATGAGTCATGACAACTCTTCGAAGAAGTAGCATTTCTTCGCTAGCGGGCAGTCTATAGGAAAACGGTCAAGTGTTTCAGAAACTAGAAGACCTGGGCTACTTCCTAGTATAAATAACTCACGGAATCTGGCACTTTTAAAAAAGTTAAAAATTAAAATAAGCAAAAATTCAATATGGCATTTCCCATATGTTTTACTATGTTCATCATAACTTCCTTATTCAGTGTCATTTCGACAAGGTCTTTTCAGAATCGTGCTCAGATGGTCTCTACGAGCATTTTGATACCAAAGTTGAATTTTTCCCATGCCGAATAGCGAAAATAGAATTTTCCGAAACTACCAGATGCGGACCTTCCGGAACATGCGGAACAAGTGGTCGGATCGGGTTTTAACCGTCATATTCGTCATCAGCGTAGTCGAAAACCCCCAGGAACAAAATATCAACTGGAATATTGAGGGTCAACTTCTTGGGTACCACCCCATACTCGATTTTTATGAATAACGTGTCATATATACAAAAGGCCATTTCATCATTCCATCAATTACAGGTTTACTGGTTGCTAGTTTTATATATTGGGGTGCAAGTTTTCATATGGGCTTGTTATTTCTTCATTTGCTTTTTCTTGATTCCGACAGTGAGTTCAACCGTAGCATTGCTTAGCATCTGCCTTATTATCCAACGACTCGTGCTCATATATGAACCACCACGACTAACAAATCTGCTTACCAAGTAAGTGAAAAGCCATTTGCACTATTAATATAATGAAATTGCAGGGATAATTTGAAAAGAATCATTCGTTGCATTATGCTGTTTACGATAATTCTAAATTTAGTGCCTCTTATTATTATAATCATGTTTCTCTTTAACTATAAACAAACAGAATATGGACCAATTCTAGTTGTAAGTTGAAGACATCACGTTTTCAATACTTTAACCATGTGTAAAGTGTTATGATTAGAGAGGTCACGTCTCTTCTTTTCGAGGGAGAGAAAGAATATATGAAGTTTTCGACGTTTCAATTATCGTTAATTGTTCCGTTAATTGGTTGATAATTCTATGAAACCAAGACACTGGTTAGGGTAATAAATGACGCTCGAAATGATCGTGTCATTGGCTTTTCGAAAAAAAAACACTTGGCCTCGCTAGTTATGATACAATTGAAGACAAAAGTTTCGAGTCACCTATCCTCTATCCCTGTGTCAATGTTTCGAAAAGTCGCTTGCACTTCTTCAGATTTGGCTAAAATTTAGCACAATTTCATGTTTTCCACGTACAATATAGGTTTTCAAAAATTAAACTAAATTCAATCAGTTCAAAGTACAGATTTTGGAATTTTTGATGTCGACACAGAGTGAGGATTATCCAGTAATTTTGTTCGACACTGTGATAACCCTTTCTTACGTTACTTCATCCTATTTTATTTATTTATTTTTGATGTATTAGAAATCGCATAATAGTTCAACATATTTAGTTTATATCATACTCATCTTTGGATATTCTGGCTCTCATTGCCTCGCTTCTCTACTTTGTTATATATCTCAAATTTCGTAATTTGGCAAGATTATCATCGTCAAGTTCGAAATATAAATCTGATAATCGAAGAATATTATATACCATGTTACCTTTATGCGTGCAGTATGTAAGAAAATTAAACATAATTGGTTTATTTGACCTCTTTGGCTCTTAAACTCGGATATCACAGGGACAAGATGCAAAACCCGATCCGGGATACCCTTTAAGGCTTAAATTTTTAATTGGGCTTTTTAAAAATATCAATTCAACTCTAATTCATCGTATTTATAACATTGTCGAAGAAATGATAATGTATTGAGACTGAGATCAGTGAGAAAACGATTTAAAGAACACTTTAATCCGAAGATGATAAACGGGGAACAGTCACTGCACACTGAAATCTTTGGTGTGCAGTGACATACACCCATTGTCAGTACAACTAAATTCATTTTTCTATTGAATGATTTGATTTACGACATTTGAGATAATATAATTATTTCATATACAAAAATAATCATAAAATTAATTTAGATATCAACGATCATCTCGTCAGTATTATGGTTATATTATGATAGTAATTTAAAGCGTGTTCAAAATGAAACAAAACTTTAAGGGTCAAACGCGGATAACATTTCCGATTTATATATAGAGACTTTCGTATTTTCACGAGCATTTGACGCATGCTTGTTGTGCATAACTATGCCACTTTCGTTTATAGTTGCCAGTCCGAAACGACGCCAGGCCATTAGACGATATTTCTCGAAAATGTATGAAATTACAATATTAAAAATGACTAATTTCTAGATGTTAATTGCGTAACTCTTAGTTCAGCTGACATGAGTTTCACGATATTGAGTTAACTTGCAAGAGTTAATTCGAATACTTTCAATCTCATAATTGTTTGAATCCGACGCCGATAAAGAAAACTTCTCAACAATGTTTTTTCTTAATTTTAATGATGAATTTCGACCGTTTAAAAATGACAGGACAACATTTTTTCCTACAATATGACGACTCGATTTTTCAATTAATGACAGAATGTATGCAGTTTTCTTCACAGAACTTTGGAATTTTTGTTACTTTCAATCAATTTTCGATAACTAGAATATTCTGCAATCTCAGTTCAACAAAATAGGGTATAGGGTTAGGTGAGGATAGAGAAAGATAGATAAGGCTTGCTGAAAAATCGTGCCGTCATTTTTTGTTGTCATGAATTTCAGAAGGAGCAATAGACCGAAACCTTCGACGCTCATGGTCAGCCGCAATAATCGTAATAATCAGATTCATCTATCATCGAATCAAAGTTTAACTACAATTGCATAATAAATGTCCAATTTCTAACCTCAACAAATGATCTTTAAAAATACAAAATATTATCTCATGAAATATGTTTGTGATGTCTAGTTCATAAATAAATAATTTGTCTGTAAATCTAAGCATAAAACACAAAATACTAGCCTTCTTTCTAGTCAATATGATTTTATAATCAGTTTCTATATAATGGTGTAAAACTCATTTTTCAATTTCAACATATCTATTCGCTAGTTTTAATAACATTTATATCATTATTTACTTTCATTTTTGTCGCCCATGGATATCGTAAAAACTTTAAAAATCAATTCACTTATATTGAGAATGACTGACTACTTGAGACGAGATAGAAGGAGTATTTTTTTCTCCCCTTCTGTGAGTCTCGTATGAGCGCTGACGACATTCGTTCATTTGACGATTCTTTTTTATTTTGTTTCTTTTTTTACTTTTTCATCGAAATTAACGAAATTTTCACAACAAGTACTTGGCAACTATCTTCCTCTATTTATATTGACAAAAATTATTCGACTAATTATCGATAATTATCCTTAAAAACGAAAGAAAATAAAAAGAATAGTCAAATGAACAAATATCGTCAGCACGCATTCGAAACTATGAAAGAGAAGAAAGAAACACTTTCTTTTATCTCGTTTAAAGTAAATCATTTATAATAATAAATGAATAGTTCAAAATTAAAGAAGAAATTTTCATAACCGTGCATGCTAGAATTTCCATCTTTGCACTTATCTTTCAGATAAAATCACGAAGAATCGTATCGTTTATGTTCTGCATTTTCCTTGCTAATACACTCACACGATTTTGTTCATTAACAAACGCAAGCCACTCCTTGTTTACTCCCAAAATACGTGTATCACGAAGAAAATATTCCAGACGGCATGGCATCCTTCAATGTTGGATATTAAAAACATTTTGAAGTTCATTCTTCATGCCCGTTTGATTGTTTTACATGCTACGATTTAGGGATGGATATATCAGGTCGAGTACAAAATAAATTCATTTAGAATTACTGTGTCTTCGTGTTCTTGATTTGATATGCAGATTTTAAAAACAACAACAAAAATTTAATTTATATTATCAGCGATATAGTTCCCTAAAGTGCGTCTTCCATAGTTGGCACTCTGTAGTCTATTGTTTTTAGAAACGAATAAGCCATTTGATTCAATTTCTAAGGAAGAGATTATTGTAATATCGCATAGTTTTGAGTGACTATTTTGCATAATGATAAAGTAAAGAGTTTTCTACAGCTAATTTAGTATAGTAAAAGGAATCGAAAGGTCTGGTTCAACTCCAAGAGATTATCTCGCCTGGGCCGACAAAGAAGAAGGAGATGGGTTAAGATGGCAGGAAAAAAGTATAGGGAAAGTAGAGTGATTGAGGAACGGGAGGCAGACAGAATGCGGTTAATAGAGTCAATGCAAAGGGTTAGACCAGTCACAAGTGAATAAGCGATAATTACGAAATTATTTATTAGATATTATCAAACTGAATACAAACAATATAAGCTTGGAAAAAAGGAGCACGATATATATAGTCGACAAAAACCAAAAAATCCGAGTCGCCCCAGCAGAAAAGTCCAGCTCCCTAAAGATGGGCGTGGTTGTTGACTTTATGGTCAGCGGCGGCGTCTTGCAGAGAAAAGAAGAAATTGAAGTTCTGCAAGAACACTCCTTCTCGTCGTCGATTGCCACGTCGGCCTCCAGAGATTCCATTCTAGATTCATAAATTGCTCAAAATTCTGTTGTGCTTACACATACACTTGTTAAATGGGTCGTTATTTTACTAGAATTTTTCTATCTCCTATTTTCATATCAAAATTTATTCTCGAAGAAAACTATTTGAAGAGTTCTATAATTACTGTAAGTTGGATTGAAAAATAAATCTACTTACTCTCTGATTGCTGGTGCCTCCACTTTGGCTCTCTTGTTGAGAGGAGCCGAAGTGGAAGACTTCGATGACTGTTTCCGAGAGCGAAAGGACCTATAATCAATTTCTTTTTTTGAAAATTTCAATGTTTGATCTCACAGTAGTCTTTCCACGAACAACGGTGACAATTCATTCAGCTCATCTAGTTGCTTCATCTATAATAAATATCATTAGTAGATTAATTTTCGATATTTTACTGTAATTTGAAATTTACTTTCATTTACAGCCATCTGATAGAATTTTTTTTATGATAACTCACAATTTTCGCCTTCTCCTTCATGCCCTCTTCATCGATGGCCTTAAGTCCCATTTCGAGCTCTTTCAGCGCCTGCTTCTTCTTGTCCTTCGTATCCACGAGCGTCAATTCCATCGTAAAGTTCGATTCTGTAAATACCAACGTTATTCTCATTAGACAGTTCGGCAATTCGAGAACGCATCGATACAACAGTCTAACAGTGGAAATAAATAATGATTGTAGGTGGATCTAGTGCTCTGAGATGATGGTCTCTTCGACCACATAAAGTTGCACCACTTGTTTTATGGCTATTTCTACATGATAATCTTCAACCAATGACGATTCTGTTTCTGCAAGTAGTTTTACTATCGAGAAAATCAATGGAATCATAGGAACATTGGCCACTTTCTTTCAATTGTTAGGATGAGAGCTGATAGGAGAGTAAGCTAATGGAATAGAGATCTCAGATTTATTCATAGTTCAAATCATATGATTTAAAAGATTCTTTTGCAGATACAGGTTAGAAAAAATGAAAACTTTATTGGTGGGGATAAACAACATGAACGAGAGATTGCTTGAGAAATGTCGATAGCTGATTGTGACTAATCCAGCGATATGCTCGGATCAGGTTCGTTGGGATCGAGCCGTTTCTTGATCTGAAATGATTCATGTTGGACTGAAAACTATCATCAATATTGCACAGTTTACAATACTAATCGACTCTTTCGAATTATTTATTATATTTAAAATTGCATAAATTACCAATCATATTATTGGTGAATTATGAAAGTTATGAGACATTTATTACGCTATTAAGAAAGTCTTGTACCAAAAATTTTAAAAATCTATAATTTTCTAGAAATGAGTCGAATGCCCTAATACGTGTGAGAACCTTGTAGAATGTTCTCTAAGCTATCATCACATGGGTATATAGGGATCCGCGCCCGGGGGTTTGATGACTTACGATTATTATAAGTGAACCCCCATTTTGAACAGTAATCTACTACGAGTGGCGCTAAAACAACGCAAGCAGAGCGACCTCTAACATCAACAACACATTCAGTGAGGGCACTGCTTCCTGTTGGACAGTCAACCGCTGGTTCTATCGCTTCGCGGCAGAAGATACGAGCCTCCAAGAAAATGAGCGCAGTGAACGACCATTCTCCATCGACAACGACGAATTGCAGAGCGCTATCAAGGCCAATCCGGAAGCTACCATGTGAGAACTAGAGACAACACTCGGGTGCTCCAATGCCACCATCGTTGCCCATTTCCACGATCTCGACTATCGAAAAATTCAATTAAGATGAGCCCCCATCGACTGACTGACACCCATAAGAAAGTGCGTGTTAACATCTGTCAGTCTCTTCCCCTCCGTCCGCACCGAAAGGAATTTTTGAAAAATCTAGTGACTGGAGATGAGAGCTGGATCCTTTATGACAACGATGCACGACACGCCATCTGGCTCCCGCGCGACGCAGAGCCACCAACACAGCCGAAACTGAACCCCACCAACGCAAGCATTTCCTCTCCGTTTGGTGGGACGCGAAAGGGTCGATATACTACGAGTTGTTTCCTGCAAGCAGGACTGTCACAGCTACCATCTACATCGATCAGCTTCAAAAATTGATCGGCGTAATTCGAGAAAAACGGCCGAGACGCTCAATTGTCCACCTGCTGCATGACAACGCGCGACTATACGTCGCTTCGGGCACCCACCAAAAGACCACAAAGCTCGGCTGGCACCCGGTCATCCATTCATCGTATTTGCCGGGCCTCGCTCCATCAGACTACCGTTTGTTTCGTTCTTTAAAGCTTCACCTACGAGAGAAAAAATTCGACAAAGACGACGACCTCAAAACAACAGTTGACAACTTCTTCGCGTCACAGTCTCCTGAATTCTGGGCGCAGGGCATCAATAATCTGCCCAATAAATGGGCGAAGGTGATGGACATATTTGGTGATTATATTGTTGATTAACTGTTATTATTAATGAAGTTACCAAAAAATTTATAAGATGTTATTTTTGGTGCAGGACTTTCTTAACAGCGTAATATTAATCCTACTCTTATTTTAGCTCTATTTTCTGCAGATTTCCGATAAAGTGTGTTGAACTTAGGTGGCCCACGAAAGATCGAACCTTGTGTTATGATATGTCAAAGACGAAACTGAAGTATATGCGGTGGTCATCAATGTACTCGATCGTTCCGGCTATCATCGCAGCTATTGGCATCGTACTGACGATTTTCGTCATAGTCATTTATATATTGTAAGATTTTTATGGAAAATATGACATTTATTAGAACTTCTACTCTACTAACTCAACAGATACAAATTTCTTCTATACTGATACATCCAAAATTCTGATGCACATTATAAAAAAAAAATTCAGATACAACGAAACCCCTGTCGTGAAGGCTTCCGGTCGAGAATTGAGCTATATTTTGCTGATATCGATGATAATGTGCTATCTAATGACATTCGTGCTACTATCCAAGCCTAACGCTTTTGTCTGCGCTATGAAACGTGCTGGTTAGTTTGACTATTTCATACTTACTGTTTTTCTCTAACTCAGATTATTCACCTTTAATTGCAACTTCTGTTTAAAGATCCAAAACCCCTTATTAACCCAAGTAATTGTCTTTCTTCTATCGTTTCAATACTTAATCTGAACTCTTCAGTAATTTGTTCTTATTATATTGTAACTCACTTTGAATTTAGGCATAGGTTTTGCGTTCTCCTGTTTGTACGCAGCGATGTTCGTGAAGACGAATCGGATAGCTCGGATATTTTCGATGGCCGGTCGCTCGGCGCAGCGACCAATGTTTATCTCGCCCATATCTCAGGTTTAAAATTTAGCAATTAACAAAAGCATTAAGAAAAACAAAGACACCTAAATAAGCATAAAATATAAATATTCAACATCTATAACTTTTATTACTGAGCTTGAAATCATACATAATCAAAGATTATCAACATTTAATTGCTTTCAGCTAGTTCTTACCGGAATTCTCGCCGGTATCCAATTGACAGGGAGCCTAATTTGGCTTTGGATTGTTCCACCAGGTATAATTTTAGATTTTGTACTGGATTGAGAGAAAATTGTGCACTAGCTATGCCTTTGATCAGGTCTTATGAAATATAAATCTCTCGAAATTTACCCATCAGATGTGATTCAATATATTTAAAATATCATAATAATAAAATTCGATCATTCAATAGCCGATTAATTCGTTATAAAACAAACAATTTTTTTATTATAATTTCAGGCTCTCGCCACGACTACCCGCGACGAGACCAGGTATATTGTAGCTTCAGAAGTCGATATTTTACCGATCATTTTCCAGGTAGTGCTCACGTGTAACGTGCCTGATCATCACTTCCTCTACTCGCTCGCCTATGATGCTCTACTCATTATTCTCTGCACAGTCTACGCTGTTAAAACTAGAAAAGTGCGATTTTTTAAATGAAATTATCGATTTGTGCCAGTTTTCAGGTGCCCGAAAATTTCAATGAAACAAAATGGATAGGATTTTCGATGTACACGACGTGCGTCATTTGGCTCTCATGGATTTTCTTCTTCTTCGGTACGGGCTCCGATTTTCAGGTAGGTTATTTTGAGTTGAATTACGCCTGTTAAATTATTATCTGAAAAATTGAATAACGGACTTTAAAATTTGGAACTTATTCTATTGAGTTTTCAGATTCAAACCACCTCCTTGTGTATCTCAATTTCGATGTCTGCCAATGTAGCATTGGTGTGTATATTCTCACCGAAACTCTGGATTATTCTTTTCGAGAAGGAAAAGAACGTCCGCAAACAAGAGGGTGATATGCTCAACAAAAGGTTTGGTTTTGTTCAAAATTATATTTGTATTCGTAGTCCATTCCTAAAGAGACTACTTGAAAATATCACGTATTCATTGTGTAAAATTTTATAAAACTGCTCAACATAAGCTTAGATTTGTTTGGGACATTAGTAGGCACAAATTAATTCATTCTAATAATGACTACCTTATAAAAAGTAATCACTTCCTTGTCAGAGATTCAACGGTATCTATATCAGCTGTAACTACATTTTGAAGCAAATATTACAAGTCGTGGACCCAAAAAGTTCATTCAAAGAGTAATAATAAATTCTCAATTTGCATGCATTTTGCCGCCTTATTTTGGTTGATAGCGTTGGATTAAATTAGTTTATAGTAAGCACGAGAACACTAATCGCGTTCGAGAAATTACGAAAGTTTGTGCTCATCATGTATTGCATTTCGAATTTCATACCAAAATGCAGCTACTTTATTTGATTTTAGATAACAAAAATAGAAAAAAAAACATTTTATTTGAACTAAATAATAGAGCATGTTAAAACTAATATTGCTGAGTTGAAAATTTATTATTTGACTAAAAATCCATTAGTTTCTGTTTATTTTGAAGAATTCCCAATAACAATTCAAAATATTTCATATTCTTAGAAAAATTTACAAATTTTCCCACTCAACAACATTATTTTTTAAATATTAAAATCGATAAAAGTCTGTTTTTCAGTATGCGTGGTTTAACGTACTGTAATTCTCGTCAGTTGTGCGGGAGTTTGACGAACGACGAGCCGAATCAGTACACGGCCTTATTAACCGATACGAGGAGAAGGGCGTCCAGGAAAATTTCGCATCCGACCTCGACGACGAGCTCCGCACAGGACACCTTTTTGTGACTAGGTCAAAAGTAGTGGCATTTCAAAAAGTGCTAATTTATAGCTTTCGAAAAATGAACAACTTGGAGAAGTAATTGCAACAGTTACATATAAAATAGCAAAGGAAAAGATTCTTTTCCCCTTTAAAAAACCATTTATTTTCTGCAACGATGCAGCTGATTTTCCAAGTTTCCAATTTTATCAAGAAACCTCGTCTTTAAAGTCAACGAACTTTACAAAGTCCACTCTATTTCGACAACTTTGTGTCACGAAAATTGCAATGCAAGAAAAATAAGGCCTTTCAGGTGTAAAACTATCTGATGACTTTAATTTTATGATTTTTTCTTCGGAAATTTGAAAATATGCCACTACTTTTCGAAATTCTTGACTCCATAATGATTCGACGATTTCTCATGAAAATGCAATAACAATGCCTTTCAGATAGCGAATTGTTACAAATTCATTCTCATTTATCTAGGATTTGAAGAATTTTGTTAGAGAACTTTGAAAATTTGCGTTCGAATACAAACTCATCTGCTCGCGCTCTTCACTTGCCAGTGTACATTTTGTTGATGGTTGATATCTCGTTATTCTTTACATGATGTAAATAAAGTTTTATTTTGAAGGTGTAATTATATGAAAATTAATAAGATTTCACCGGAATTTACCGACCAAATAGTAGATAAAACACAAAGAATTCACAGGTTTTAACACCGGTTAGAATGTAATGGCAGTAGACGGAAATTATCTGCGTAAATAGTGATAAGGTGCAAAAATACATAGCGTTAAAGTAATGCAAAATAATGCCATTGATTACCAAATGCCTCAGGAATTTTGCAAAATGTAGTGAGAGCGGCCAGAATTGAACCCGTCGGAG
The DNA here is from genome assembly GCA_964036155.1 of Diploscapter coronatus. Lineage (NCBI taxonomy): Eukaryota > Metazoa > Nematoda > Chromadorea > Rhabditida > Rhabditidae > Diploscapter > Diploscapter coronatus. The sequence continues at coordinate 47,062,187 of OZ038422.1, read as the reverse complement.
GCTTTACCCGCTGACGACCTTCTGTGTGCTCCGTGGGCACTTGTTAGACAGATGTGAATGTTCCTATCTTAGAACCACTACACCACGCTCCCACGTCCCTGCATCCCTAGCTTTGGCATTTCTGCAAAGAGTAGAAGTGTGATAACTGACCTGTCAATAGAGTGCTCATTCATTGCAGACAAGGAGACTGTGCAATGTGGGAAATACGATTTATTTGATTATATTCAATTATTTGTAGAAAACTCTTTACTTTATCATCATGCTAAACAGTCATTCAAAATTATGCGATATTACATAATCCCTTCCTCTTCCTTAGAAATTGAGTCAAATGGCTTATTCGTTTCTAAAAACAATAGACTACAGAGTGCCAACTATGGAAGACGCACTTTAGGGAACTATATCGCTGATAATATAAATTAAATTTTTGTTGTTGTTTTTAAAATCTGCATATCAAATCAAGAACACGAAGACACAGTAATTCTAAATGAATTTATTTTGTACTCGACCTGATATATCCATCCCTAAATCGTAGCATGTAAAACAATCAAACGGGCATGAAGAATGAACTTCAAAATGTTTTTAATATCCAACATTGAAGGATGCCACATTGTCTGGAACATTTTCTTCACAATACACGTATTTTGGGAGTAAACAAGGCGTGGCTTGCGTTTGTTAACGAACAAAATCGAATGAGTGTATTAGCAAGGAAAATGCAGAACATAAACGATATGATTCTTCGTGGTTTTATTCGAAAGATAAGTGCAAAGATGGAAATTCTAGCATGCACGGTTATGAAAATTTCTTCTTTAATTTTGAACTATTCATTTATTATTATAAATGATTTACTTTAAACGAGATAAAAGGAGCGTGTTTCTTTACTCTTTTATAATTTTTAATGCGCGCTGACGACATTTGTTCATTTGGCTATTCTTTTTTTATTTTCTTTCGTTTTTAAGAGCAGTTATCGGATAATTTTTGTCAATATCGATAGAGGAAGATAATTCCCAAGTGTTTTTTTTTTTTTTTTTTTTTTTTTTACAAAAATCCCGTTAAATTCAATGAAAGAACAAAGAAAAACAAAATAAAATAAAAAGAATTGTCAAATGAACGAATTCGTCAATGCGCATTCGAGGTTTATAGAAGAGGAGAGAAAGAAACACTCATTTTATCTCATCTCAAGTAGTCAGTCATTCTCAATATAAGTAAATTGGTGTTGAAAGTTTTTACAATATCCATTGGTGACGAAAATAAAAGTAAATAATGCTATAAATGTTATCAAAGTTAGCGAATAGATATGTTGAAATTGAAAAATGAGTTTTACACCATTATATAGAAACTGATTATAAAATCATATGCAGAAATTTGGCATATTGACTAGAAAGAAGACTGGCATTTTTTATTTTGTGTTTTGTGCTTAGATTTACAGACAAATTATTTATTTATGAGCTAGACTTGTCGCAAGCACATTTTATGAGATAATATTTTATATTTTTAAAGATCATTTATTGAGGTTAGAAATTGGACATTTATTATGCAATTGTAGTTAAACTTTGATTCGATGATAGATGAATCTGATTATTACGATTATTGCGGCTGACCATGAGCGTCAAAGGTCTCAGTCTGTTGTTCCTTCTGAAATTCATGTCAGCTGAATTCAGAACTATGCAATTAACATCTAGAAATTAGTAATTTTCTATATTATAATTTCATACATTTTCGAGAAATATTGTCTAATGGCCTGGCGTCGTTTCGGACTGGCAACTATAAACGAAAGTGGCACAGTTATGCACAACAAGCATGCGTCGAATAGTCGTGAATATAGGGAAGAATATCCAGTTATAGCGAAAATGGTATTCAAGTCTTCCCCTTAAAATTTTGTTTCACTTTGAACACGCTTTAAAGCATTACTAAAATATAACCATAATACTGACGAGCTGATCGTTAATGTCTAAATTAATTTTTATGATTATTTTTGTATATGAAATAATTATATAATTTCAAATGTCGTAAATCAAATCACTCAATAGAAAAATGAATTTAGTTGTACTGGCAGTAACCCCTATCCGCAAAATGGGTGTATGTCACTGCGCACCAAAGATTTTGGTGTGCAGTGATCGTTCCCCGTTTATCATCTTCGAATCAAAGTGCCCCTTAAATCTTTTTCTCACTGATCTCGGTCACAATACCATTTCTTCGAAAATGTTATAAACACGATGAATTAGAATTGAATTGATATTTTTAAAAAGCCCATTTAAAAAGTTAAGCCCTAAAGGATATCTCGGATCAGGTTTTGCATCTTGTCCCTGCGATGTTCGAGCTTAACAGCCAAAAGAGGTCAAATAAACCAATTGTATTAATTTGCTTACGTGCTGCACGCATAAAGGTAACATGGTATATAATATTCTTCGATTATCAGATTTATGTTTCGTATTTGTCGATATTCTTGCCAAATCACGAAATTTGAAATATAGAACAAAGTAGAGAAGCGAGGCAATGAGAGTCAGAATATCCAAAGATAAGTATGATAACTAAATATGTTGAATTATTATACGATTTCTAATGCATCAAAAATAAAATAGTGAAGTAACGTAAGAAAGGGTTATCACAGTGTCGAACAAAATTATTGGATAATCTTCAATCGAATTTAACTGAATTTTTGAAAACATTGTACGTGGAAAACATGAAATTGTGCTAATTTTCAGCCAAATCTGAAGAAGTGCAAACGACCTTTCTAAACATCGACACAGGGATAGAGGATAGGTGACTCGAAACTTTTGTCTTCTATTGTATCATAACTAGCGAGGCCAAGTGTTTTTTTCGAAAAGCCAATGACACGATCATTTCGGGCGTATTTTATTACCTTAATTAGTGTCTTGATTTCATGAAATTATCAATTAATTAACGATAATTGAAATGTCGAAAAACTTCATGCGTTCTTTCTCCCTTGAAAGAAGTAGACTTGGCTTCTCTAGTCATAACACTTTACGCATGGTTAAAATATTGAAAACGTGTTGTCTTCAACTTACAATTAGAATTGGTTCATATTCTAATTCTTCCCCGAAAAGTATAATCATGATTATAATAATAAAATGCACTAAATTTAGAATTATCGCAAATGACATGATGCAACGAATGATCCTTTTCAAGTTATCCCTGCAATTTCATTATATTAATAGTGCAAATGGCTTTTCACTTACTTGGTAAGCAGATTTGTTAGTCGTGGTGGTTCATATATGAGCACGAGTCGTTGGATAATAAGGCAGATGCTAAGCAATGCTACGGCTGAACTCACTATCGGAATCACGAAGAAAAAGCAAATTAAGAAATAACAAATAAATATGAGAAATTGCACCGTAACATATATAACTAGCAAACCTTCAACCTATAATTGATGGAATGATGAAGTGGCTTTTTGTATATATGACGAAATGAGAAAATGATAGTATGACGTTTTAAATCGAAAGTATCTATGAAATAATGCAGGCAATAATCGAACTTCAAATGTTTCCAATTCAAGAACTCATTTCGTCATTTGCGAACTTCTTACCCAGGTCAGAATAATATTATCAGGATTCCAAAGTAAGTCTAAATTACTTTTATAAAAATTAGTGGTACAGTGGCGTTCAAAAGTTTGGAACAATTGTGATTCTGAATATAGCCTGGTAGGACCAATAATTGCAGATCAATTCGAGTGAAAGCTGGCAAGAATTCTCAATACAGTGTAACGAGATCGAACTGTAATTACGATCACTGTCCCTATCCCTAAACTCTCATCTCTAACTTTGCATGCTCCTCCCCTTGCCATAACAGTTCCTTCTCAGTCTTACCAGAGGATTTCCTCTCTGAACAACGCCTAACTGCAAGCTTGTTTTCTCCTGTTCCCCATCTCACCATACTATTGAATCCGCATACTCTTCATGTTGAGTGTTGAACATGGACTCTATCTCTTAATTTCTAAAATCTCAATCATACTGGAGAATTAATACAATGTTCGGAAGTCAAGGTATTTCTATACTCCAATGAATTAAAAAGTTACAATAGAGAAGAATATGTGTGAAGTTGCATTCTAATTAATCTGCAATTATGAGACATACCAGTCTGCATTCATAATGATAATTTTTCAAAACTTTCGATCGCTACTGTATAGAGAAATTTTAACGAATACGAATTACCATAAAAATATCGGCCTAATGTAGCCATAAAAAACAGAAAAATTAGTAATAATGATAATAAAGCTAACGCAGCCGGAATGAAATTTGTCAATCTTCTCATTTGATAGTATATTGGATAATAAGGCGCCTATAATCAATAATTTTATAATATTTTTCAAATAAGTCAAATTACCTCCTTTAATTCCGATAATTCGCTGTCGGAAATTCTTAACAGTAGATTAGGTATAATAATTGGAAAAGTAAGTATAATAGGGGGAATAATCCACTCCAAGTACATACTTCCAATTTGTTCAATATCATATAATACTGAAATATCATATTTTAATTAAGACCCTACAAAATTATTTATATAGTGATATTATTATGGAGAGATTTTCATTCTTTAAATTAATATATCTTACTGGTATGATTATATCCTTCCATTTCCATAGGTAGAATTATTGAAAATTTTATAAGTACCAATAGAGCTGAAATTTATCGCACTTTGACTTGATACATTCTAGAAAGACTTCAAATTATATACTTCAGCCGACAGGTGAATTAGAACGACATTAACAAAACATTAATGTATTCCATTATCTTCGTCTTGATGCAGATAAAATATCATCGACATTTAAATTGCATTAATATTTAATGAAAAGATATTTTATATTATGGACTGTGAGGAGGTAGATACTGTATACTCTTTGTTCCTAATTCTTGCTCTCCACTATATGAGAAGCGAATGTTTTCTAGAAATGAATATTCACCAGACTTTTCATCTAATATTGTCATTGTCAAATATATGTTACTTGATAATAAGTTTTCAGAAAAAAAAAACTGAAGATAAGAATAACTTTGCCCTTTATCAATAAAACTTGTAATGAGTGGAAGGTACGATCTGATTTTTAATTAGTATAAAAAACGATGAGAAATTCACATTCTTGAAAGATATCACCTTATGGCCTGACGTCGGCTGAGGAGTCTGATTTTAATGAGCATTGCCATTAATCAAGGCTGCATTTCGTATCAAACACCAGAACAGGTGATTTAAACTGAAAATTTGAAGTTTAATTATTAAATTTTGTTGTTGGCTACCGAGTCTAATCATGAGAATAGCAGAGCATATTATTTCTAATGTTCGAAAATTATTAAATGATTTAGAAATAATAAAATTAAAATTCATAATGAATGACGTCATTTATTCCCGATTAAGTGTATATTTCAGGAAAGTTGATTCTATCTGCATACATTACTGAGATATTTCAAATTCTCTGTAGGTTATTCAAAGAGGATAAAACGGGGTAATAATTAAACAATAACATTAAGATTCAAATAATTGATTTCACAAATGTTAAAAACTCTAAATTTTTCAAAAAAAAAAGGAAAGGTTTAGATTGTTGATTCTCGATTATTAACGATTGAAACCACTATATGACTTATGGCTGATGAGCGACTCTTCCTGAAACTATCGATTTTAAAATAATGAAAGATTTTTTTTATCAGATTTGAGATTTTTATTATAATATGGATTTAAAAGACAAGATAACGATTTTATGCATGATGATCAAGGATGTACACGAGAAATAGTGTGTAAAGATGATGCAATAGGACTCGGATTCGGTGCACTATTTCATCACTTTTTCTCTAAAGGACTCGCGCACATCCCTGGCATCCACTGCGGATCCTGATTCATGAGGTTACCTTGAAAGTTCGTTTTGCTGTTTTATCGAATAAAGCAATGAATAACGTCTGAATAATATACTCTGATTCTTCATTAGACAGCGTTTTGCAATGTATTAGCAAGGAAAAATCACAGAGCATAAACGATGTTTCTTCGTGATTTTATCTGAAAGATAAGTAAGTGCAAAGATGGAAATGTTAGAGCATGCATGGTTATGAAAGCTTCTTTCTGATTTTTGAACTATTCATTTATTAATTAAACATGATTTATTGTCTATTTCAAAGGTAATTTTGAGATTTCCATAAATCAGATTTGTCGTTCGTCGTTCAGTTATCCTTTGGGGGATATCCAGGAAGTACCACGAGGAGGTAGACGAACATCACTTCCCGCCACACAATAACACACACACACCTGAAATTAATTGTTTTTGTGGAAGCATTAAATTCATTTACCGTAATATTGTCGGTGAAGTTTTCTTTTCCGTCAATGTCGTCGTGATTCCGCAGGCAATGAATCCGCATGCTTTCACGTCGAGCAGAAGTTTGATTGCAATAACAGCAACTAAATCGTTCTGGTCCATATTTCTTGGCGTAATGAACAACGAAGTGCGCCAACACGGTCTAAAACTAACGCACTGAACTCATGTTTTAAAAACTTTAGAAGAAAAATGAAGTCTTAGAGACTTTTCCAAACTTAACCCTAGTGTAGGAAATATCTATTGCTTCTCAGTATATTGGGTTATGGGCCATTATGGGCTCATTATGATCTATAATCCAATATGCTGAGTATGGATGGAGTAAAATTGAATGACGTCATGGATATGAAATTACGGAATATAGTATTATCGAGTTATCAAGATTTACATTTGTTACATGTATTACTAATAAATAAGCTAAATGAATTACTTCTGTTTGTTCTGCACTAGAAATCCGAAGATTTGTATTGCAGATATGGCATTCAATGTCGACTTCAGAACCCGATTTGGATTCATCCCTGGGCTTAGATTGTTTACCACTGCTGACGGTTTCAGTTTTAGAAGGCTCATCGTCGCGCAGCTGAATTTTGACAAAATCAATCAATATTTGACATTGATTTACCGAAGTTCCCGTGTCCTTCTGGTATATCTTGTCAACTTCGCGCATTCTTGTGCGCAAAGATGAAAGATATAGTTTCTTGTTTGCCGATTTCCATTGCTGCGGCATCATTTGCAATGCGTCAGTCGGGTTTCCAAAAAGCTCCTGGGACACTCTCTCGACGTCGTTCTGTTTCCAGTTTTGAATTTAAAAATAAATTTTAAAAATAGGAGAAAATCTACCTTGATTCTGTCCTCAAAACATTCCGCATCTTTCGGCAGTGGCTGAGCATCGTAGCTCTATCGTAATTAGCGAAGGTGCAGTCCTCGTCGAGACAGTAGTAGCGAGGCTGTTTGATCAGTCGCGTCCAAGTCTGGCTGAAGAGGGTCGTAAATGTCTAAATTTAAATTAAATAATTGAATCCTGGGACACATTTTAGGGGGCAACCTTGGAGCCATTCTTCTGCTTGAAGTCATCAATTTTATAGAACCCGTGGACTTTCATGGTTTTCAAATCGCCCATCTTCAACCGATTACGGCCCTTCTCAAGCAACTTCTCATATGCCCTGGTGTCCTGAATTCGTAATTTAATTTCAGAAAAATTGACAAATTATATTTTTACTTCTAATTCTCTTTAGTTACTTACGTATTCATACGACACGCCGGTGTATATCCAACCATCAATCGCATGCCTCTTGTTACATCTTTTGTTTTTAGGTGGTCCATTAAAATTCGAAGATTTAGACTTCGAATAATGTCCGATTTAGGCGGACATTATTTGAGATACGGTATCTGAAATTCACATTTTTAGGTTGAAAATAGATTTGAGGATAAAAAAAATCGACGAAATGGTTGTGAAATGGAAGTCAAAGAAAGATTGTTCACAAGATGGACAAAAACGAAAACATTCAAATGACAAAAAGCGATATGCGGCTGGACGATTTCCGAAAAGCAATGTTTTGAGATGGAAAGAAGTGAATCATTAATATTTTCGAGAACCTGAAATTCAAACCGAATTTCGCATACTTTCGAAAAAATTAGAAAAGAATGAATGAAAAAGCAACTTTGGCTTACATCGATTTTACTGCAAGAAAGTGGTCAGATAGGCGAAATAGTGCGTGAAAAGATACCGAGTGGTACAGGAGGCAACTTGCTTTCAGTGCAGAATTGAGAAGGATGATGAAAAGTGGTTGTTTTGCACGATTTGAATGCGAGAGAATGACAAAGATAAACAGTTTTCGAGCAAAGGGATAAGCAAATGGCAAAAGTGCACTTTTTATCTGGCGAAGAAAGGCCGGGTCAGCGAAGTAATGCGAGAAGGGGTGCAGAGTGAATACAAAAACAACGTGTTTCTGGTGCAGGTGCCATAGTTTTGCGATAAGATTTGCAAGTCAACGAAAGGAGTTGAGAAAGAAAAAGGAAAATGCAAACTTTTCCAAACAAAATCTGTGCAGGCCAGGGAGATGTCATGATTTTCCTGTCGGTCGCTTTACCGGGTGCTTAAGAATGCACAGACTATGACAGCCTCAGAGAAATAGCTTGATCAAATTACCTTTCCCCTTTTTGTCCAGGCGAATTGACTTGAACCATAGTCATTGAATTTGAAGATTTATTTCATATTTAGGAATGAGACAAAAATAACAGAGCAGTCGTGTTCTGCCCTGTCCGATAGAAAGAACAAAGTTTTAGACACGGTAGAGGATGATATCATCCCTCTATCGAGGGATTGCAGAGAAATAAAGAACCATAAAACAGCAGATGAGTGGTATAAGAAGGGCGCTGGGTCAGGCAAATGGCGAAAGTTTCGTATATGTACAATTGTGTATCGCAATCAATTACAAACAATCTCGGATTACAATCGTTTATTGCAAATGTGCAGGGGTAAACGATGTGTGGGTGGAGAGAGGTAGATATTGTAGAGATAGAGAGAGAGAGAAGAGGTGATCGGATCGGTCCGAGGAGGAGGAGTGGATGAGCAGAGGTAGACGCAGGAACTGTAAGAGTTGTACCTTCGATGCTTCCGGTGCTGTTCTTCGGTCTGAAGGTGAAAACGTCCTCTACTGAGATCCACTGCTATTTATACTCTCCAGCCATATCTTACTAGAGATAGTATTGCCAATTCGATGCCATCAAATTGGCTCTGTGTAATTGCATAAATCAGCACAACCGGTTGTTGCAAGTTATCGCAATATGGTTGGTGCAATTTCTGAGATTTTGTAATTTCATCTAGAAGTTATATGAAGTGCAGGGATGAAAACTGTGAGATCTCGTTTCTAAAATGAATGAATTTTAATGTATAATCGATGTATAATTGATGTACAATTGATGTAGATGAGTGGTATTATTGATGCAAAATGTGAGATTTTTGTTTCTAAAACTAAAGTGAACGAGTGACGAATGTTGATTGAAGTTGTACAAGTGATGCTGAATGATATTCTGTAGGTGATGTTGTTATTTTGGATATTTCTGATGATAATAAAGGATATTCAGGCCTTACCAAATATGTCCCTCACCCTCACCTCTTTCGAAGATATCGGAGAATTATTGTTAATGAAATTATTTTTTAGAATATTTCAGAGAAAAAAATATTTTAAAAGTAATAATCAGATGAAAGTTCTGTTCAATTTTTTTTTCAAAAAAATGACACCGGACTGGTCAAAACACCGTAAGTGATTAATTTTACAGATTATTCTGTGAATAACGATCTTTTACTATGCGATTATCCATCCTGTCTAATTTTAGCCAAATGCAATGTCAAGGAAGGATTTGCGAATACTTTTGCTGAAATTTGAGTAAAATTAGTAAATCCGTAATGAAAATGAAACGTGACTATTCGCAAATCATCCCGTTGTTTTAAAATTTATGTATCGTTGATTGGAGAGCAAAGTTGATATATTCATGCAGGAATTAGAGATCGAATTTGGAGGATGCGAAATAGTGAGTCGAGTAGAAGAGAAACGAGACGAATAGCGCAATTTTTGAATATCGACGTTCTCTCCAATCAACCATACAAGCTAGTAATGATAAACTCACGGTAAAAACTACAGCAGGCTACCAAGAGAATTTGAAAGAATAGCTAGCCGACTGTTGAATAGGTTACTTTCTAAGGAAAAGCTAAAATTCGATTAAGCTACACTTAGTTCGTCTAGTATTTATGTGTTTGAAGTGCGAAAGAAATGAAGATATCTAGAATCGTCGTTATATAGAAATATGGTAATAAAAGACGAGAAATTATTAATCAAGGCAGTTTGTAAAACTCGTGACTTCGCGGCATGGGAAAGTGGTAAGATATTCTAGCTTATCCCTATTCTTCAACTATCCTATATATCTCGCATGTCACGATGTCATGATTTCTTGCGTTTTCAAGATGACACATTTCACTTGACAATTTCAACAACATTCATTGAATAAAATCTTCTTTCAAAACCAGGGTGAAATTACGAAATAGGAGATCAATAAATAAATGGAAGTTGTGCGAATAAAGCATTAATGATATCAAAGGTCATGAAATAATGAAGGAATGGAGATACTGTAGAATTACGCTATTTGAAAGAGATGAAATGAATGTGGGAGAGATGGATATTTGCAAATAAAATCAAAAACATTAACATCTTCTGTAAAAAAAAATCAAGTTTTGGGGAGAAGGGCTAAAATAAAACTGAAAATATGGCGTCGATTACAACAAAAAAAAATAGCGAAATTGAATTTTGGCTGATTAGAAGATAGAGATATTGAATCCAGGGAATTCCTCGATATCATCCAAGATATCGGTATCAGGGCGGAAGAGTCTGATATTCCAGGTGAGTTCCGGGGAGAAGATGCGGAACGTCTTCGAGACCTCGATCCTCAAGCTGCCCTCGAAACCTCTATCCACAAATCTGCAATTATATCACTATGTACAACCACTCTTGAATAGGAACAGAAATAAAGGTGATACAGCACAAAACGTCCCCCTCTCGTTTGAATTATTCGTAATCTTTATCGTTAACAAATTTGATTGTTATTGAATAAAATCGACAATGAATGTGATACCCATAAATAGTCTCGACGCATTTGTAGCGCACACTCGACTTGCGAATCTCATCCTCGACTTCTTCGAAGCTCCACGGCTTACGACCACCATTATTGTTATTGAGTCCTTTCAAGGTCCATTTGCGCTTGTGCACCGGCGCCTTCATGAAGTTCTGTAAAAATTTTTTTTAAAAATCGTTCATTTTTTGATTGTAATATGATATGAAATTTACAAAAACAAAATATGTAAGTTACATTCGTTACTAATACGCCTCCACAAAACCCTGTGATATTCTGCTCAAGATTTCGTCAAGAACGGAGAATTCCGTAAGAATGCTAATTTTAAAATCTATCGTGCATATGTGAACTCTTTCAATTGGACGACAACGTTCGCGCTGGGGGACGCCAAGGGGAAAAGTGGGTAGAGAACGAATGTTGCCTTCAAATGACCCGTTTTCTAGGTACAGCAGTAAGATGACATCAACATATTGTATGAAATAAAGAAAAAAAAAAAGTACAAAAACTACCTCGATAATCTCAATAAGATACCAGCTACCAGAATTAACGGTCAATTTCTCTGAAGTCGCGAAAGGAACTCCATCAAGTCCATAGTTGATCTTAGAAAGCACCCAGTTCTGAAAGGATATATCAATTGAATCTGATATTAACATCAATAATGGAAAAATGTGAATTATTGAGCAATTTTGAATGACTATCGGAAAATAAGTTAAGATTTGAATAGATCAAGGAAATGTATTGCACTAGAACTTCCTTGGTGCGACACATTGCGAGGATGTTTTTCGATTGGATTATATCGTTCTTTCTCTTCAAAGTCAATGAATATTCTGGCACAACCAGTTTGCTTTTTTTTCTTAATGGAATCAAATGAATAGCCTACGGTATGGCGAAACTGAGGCAATGTGAACAGTTCATCGACCCTGGGGATGTCATCGTAGTTGAGGACCCATTCGAATGTGTCCACTGAAATCAAGCAATCATTTTTGAATTTGTCAGTTAAATTTTATTATTTGATCCTTCATACGAGACTGACAAGAACGTAAAATCTAATGAATCAATTTTTTCTTTTGCTGGAGGAATAAGGATAGATACAAAATTCGAATTTTCTACACTTCACAATTCTCATTTTCAACCTTGCAATCTCATGTTTATTACCGCTTCTACTTTGGGCACTAAAAGCTGCACTTCAACAAAAAGCGAAAATCTATACGGAAATTCAAAAAAATCACACAATGAGAGCACCAATTTCTCAAAATTCCTGTATTTCTCCCCTTCCCCCTAGATTGGCATTCTCGTGGTCGTTGTGAGAACGGAGACAAATCGGCGACCGGAATCATCCGCTAGATACCAACCCGTAGCTCACAACACCCTCAACCAACATTCCAACCCTTTTGATTTCTTATCCAACTTATCTCTACCCTTCTTCGGTACACTTCATCGAATTCTAATGGAAATGCGCTCTTCTTTAACTATTCTCGCATATTTTTCGAAGAATCACTCAATGAATTACCTACCTCTCTGCATGAACTGTGACATCTTGATTTCGTCCAGGTCCTCGGAATCGAGCACCTCTCTGTCACTGCAGACCAAGCGCTTGTCTTTGAATGAGCCACGAGTTTGTTCGAGACCGTTGATCACCGTCCAGAACCAGGCAGAGTCGCAGAAGGTCTGCAATAGAAATGTTTTTTTTTCAGAATTGTCTCATCTAAACTTTTTATAGCGTGAATGGTTGTTATCCTTTTGTCATACGTGTATTCGGAAATAAACACAGCTATGTAAAGTTTCGTTCGCCACAAATTGTTCAAGGTAGAAATGCAAAACTTACTAAATCGAAATGATGGACGATGGCTCTGGAGAAGAGGAGATGGAGAGGGAGGCGAGGCACATCGGCATGTGTCGTTGCGAGACGAGACGTCTTCACTGCATATTCCTTCCACTCCACTTGAGCATTCCTCCAATCAGCAGCACCTGCAATTCATATTCAAATTCGATCATTGAAAAAATAGATTCGAAATTTCGGCCTGATTTTGAAGTCTTTTGAATCAAGTAGAAATTTCAATTTCGATATTCAAAATTCGAGATTCCATTCACACAAAAAATTGTCAAAATGTGCATTGGGGTCTTAAATTCAGTAAACTTATCGAAAAAAAAAACTGAATGGACTTTAAAATGATGTTTTTGCTTGTTAGATATGGCAAGGGTCAAATTACTTACAGTAACGAGCGTACTGAATGAAAGCAGCGTAGTTCTGTGCATCGATATCGGCCATCTGCCTCTTCTTCTTGCCCTTGCGAATGCAGAAAGGGATTGGGCCGCTGCTCCACCCATAGTGGAATTGAATGAACAGATTAAATCGAGTCTTCCTCTGGAATTCAAGACAATTTTGATTTTGCTAGAAGTGAAAGACGATGAATGTCGATTCTGATAAAAAATTAATATCAATTAATGACTCAAAATCTCATTCCGAAAATGAAAATTCAAATATTTGAGGCATAAGAATTTCGATTCTAAAGATTATTCAGTGTTTTGACCACTCCTTTCTTAGCCCGGTCACACCTCTTCAAATTTTATTTATTTAAAAAAATTTTAATCATTCTTTTCAAAATTCGCCTGGTAGAATTATCAGGAATATTTTAAAGGATATTTGCATGAACAATATTGATGATAAAAATGTAATGACAGAAATTTAACCGAGATTTTCTTTAAAAAAATTGAGGCTGAGTAACTCAAAGTAGTGTTGCGGTAAAATTTTTATTTCGCTTTTCTTCAAAATTGAAATGAAATCGCGTTCTGCTCGAAGCGATAGGCCATAAATGTGTTCCAATTCTTAGGTCTAAAATTGTTGTGAAGCAAATGTTGAATTTAAAATCTCTCATCAATGTTACAGAATAGTGGAAGAACTGACTGAGATAATTAATGACCTAGTTGATATTGCAGTGTCACAAATTTTAAGCTCTGAAAACAATGTTATTTCGTTCATTTCGTCAAAGGGAACCTTTTGAATTACAAGAATTCGTATCTATAAGCCTCTTACCCTCGGAGCTTCAAGCATCATCGGAATTTCAGGGAATTCCAGCTTTTTGATGTCGATCTTCGGTTCGAGTGCCTGTGGCAGATCCCTTCTCACGATGCCCATCATCCGCCTGAAATTTCCCAAATAAAAAATGAATGAATATCAAAATCAGGGACAGCCGAAGCTTCAATTCCGAAACAGAAATCCCGTGAGTTTTGGCCAGTGCCAGAAGGGTTCACTTCCAAAAAAAAAGTTGAAGTCAGAATGATAAATCAGTTTTGAATTTTTTGGAGTCTGAGGCCAGACTCGGATTCGTGAAAAATCATCAGAATCGATACGCCGTGTCTCGGCACTGATTTTGATCCCAAGAACCTCAATTTTGGATTGATTAAAAGCCGTTCAACTTTGCTCTGAGATTTTTGAGGTTATTCCGCGTACCGATTTGAAATTTTCAATTTAGACTGTCTCTGACAAAACATACTTGTTGGTCCATGCGAGTGTCTCCGCCTCCTCGAACGTCAAATAGTCCACGCTCATCGCAATCAACTCGTCCGGGAAGCTGTCGAGCATTTTGAGCACGATTTGACGCTTAAAATCGATAAAATTAACCGAACATCACGCTTAAAACGAGAAAAAGAGAGACAAGAAAATATGCCAAAGGGGGCGGAGATTAGACTCAACGAGACCGGGACGTGCGGACTAGAATTTTGAATTTTTCAAAAACAAAGAGTAGAATTGTTTTCGAAGCAAGAACAAAGACAAAGACCTCAAAATTTTGCACGTCCCTGCCGATAAAAATCGAACAAACGCAAAATCTCGATCGAAATTTAAAAGCTAGTGGCTTTAAGAAAGCGCTTAAAACGCGCGCGTCAATAACGTTGGAAAAAATACAAAAAGTGGCAAGAAGGTTGAGAGAATTTTCGATTTTTTAGTAAAAAAATAAGTCCTTGTCTTTGAAATTTCAGCCAAATTTGGCTCAAAGATAAAACTTCGCACGCCCCTGATTGGAAAGGCTACAATCATTAGTCACATCTAAATTTTGCATTTTTACTTATCCACGCTTCCATCTTTCCAATTTATTCTCTTCTCTCAAAGAGGCAGCGCCTGCTTCCACGGAATCGCGGTGATAGGATGATTGATTCCCATACCATAAATTTATTTTAAATTATCATAGAAAATTCCTCTACTCTATTACTCCATTCTCTATTTCGAGATCTTGAAGTTTTGATTTGACAATCCGACATTTTGACGACTCGGCTTATCGATGTCTCGAACGAAATAACGAATAACAAAGTAATAATATAATAATGAAATCCCCAATTCCTGACTGATTTTGTCGGAGTTTAGGTTTATTTTATTGTCTTTTTTTGATCGATAAATTCTGTTTTGACCTTATTATTTACTTTTATGGCTCTCCATTGGAAAGCGTTCCAAAATTTCTTTAACAACCGCGAAGGTCGTTCTTTGAATTTTACCTCAAAGATCTCTATCGAGATAGTTTCTCGGGCTCATCCCCAATATACTTGTCCTCCCTGCGCTAAATCTCAGTAGGCGAGGCATCTTTCTCTCCCTCCATTTTCTCGTGCTCCCACTTTTGTTCGACTAGTTAGAAATCCACTCCTCAACTTCGCCTAAATCATTACAGGCTAGAATTTAACTCAGGAATGGGGATTCTATCGAGCTAAGGCTGTATCGTCTTCAAAAGTTTTTTGAGCAAGGTAATACTTGCGTCGACCTATCTGGTCGCAATGGAATTTTGGAACACCTCTCAAAGTGAGAGGTCATAAAAGCTATCAATATTTAGAAAATTGATCAAATGAAAACAACGAAATTACTTATTTTTGAAGCCTTTGAACCATTGAATATTTGGAATCCTGTCAAAACATATTCGTGATCTCTTGATCTGATGATACTTTTGACTAGTTGACTGAAATATTTTGAACATTTCTAGATTTTTAGTTCTAATACTGTAATACTGAATGTTCAGATGTAAAAAAGTAAATGAATTAAAGCTATTTCATCGTTTCAATTTTTCAGTTTTAAACAGTTGAACTGATATATGATAATCCATCTGTGAAAATGAATAACTTTTCAGGTCTTAGTGTTTTATGTCTTTATTTCTCTATCTTTGTTCCCCTTTTTCAAGGGGATTCCAAAAATCAAAAAGCTCATATTTGTCTTCCTGCACGGAAATCTTTAGTAAAAGGCGAAAGATTTTCTCGGATAATTGCAGAAGGACGAGAGTGAAGTGTCCATATTCGAATGGATATTATTCCAGATCGCTTGGACATCGCAGCTTATATTTCTAATGTCCTTTTATAGCATTAGATAGTGATTTAGTTAAAGAGGAGACATTGCAAGTGAGATAACATGGATTAAAAATAAAGAGATCTCTTAATCGATAAATCATGCATTCACCATGCAAGTTGCTCCTCATTTCACGGTATGAGCAACGGGCGAGAAAATAAAGAAATAGCGCACGAAATGAAGAGGCGCAAATTTCTCTTTTTCTCTCCTTAACGAGGGAACAACCGTAATCGTCGCTATATCGATAGGTCAATTACTGATTTATGATGAATATGGCGAATGTTATAACGAAGTTTATCACTCTCGCTGAGAGATAGAGAAAAAGGAGAGCCATATGATGTAGTAGTCTACAACTTTAATGCCAAAATCTTATCATCATCAAAAAAATGAAAGCAGATGTTTCTCATAGTTGATCATCATATGCTCATGTAAATTTTAAAGTTTTCTAGGTATTCATTTTCTCGAGTATTCCGATCAATATTTTAATATTTAATCTATTATTCATATAAGAAATAAAATACTGTATTGAAATCTGCAAATTCTTCAACTGAATTGACCTGTGACCACTCATTCTATAATTCGATTTCTTTTGTCTATAATATCTACCAAAACTAGTTTCATAAAAGAGATGAGTATAAATAAAAGCCACAATTACTTGGCTAATTTTATGGAAGTTTACGAGTACCATCGAGAGCATGGATACATTACAATTAATCAGTATCTCAATTATGCAGTTGCAATATTGACGAACCTCATAGCAGCATTTTTCTATTTCGTAATTACGAAATATGGTCGAAACCTTGCAGCATACTACAGGTAAGTTTAGTGATTTTCATAGAGTAATTTTTCGATTTTAAATTTTAGAAGAAGCATCATTGTTCAAGTTATGCTTAGTGTCCTATTTGCAAATTCACTTGCACTTTTTAGCCTCTACTTCTGGATTTCCAATTCGATAAGTTAATTTACAATAGCATTATTTGATTGATAACTTATAGTTTCGACATTGAATATTATTACCATTGACCGTTAATATCCATTCCTAATTATTGATTAGTCTTGAAAATTACTGTCTTTTCGATTGTTTATTAGCGAGATGAATGATTTTTAAAAATATAATCATATGAATTTAGGCACTTACTTTGGAAGGACCGATAGGAAAATATTCAGTTTTCATCGACTTTTGTATTTTATGTCTAATTGCTTCATTAATGTACATAATCCTTATATGCTGTTTATTACAAATCATTATCCATCTATTCACACTTTATCGATTATATTACGATATGAAACATCCTAAGCTAACTTGGTCAATAATAATCGCAGCAGCAGCTTTAGGTAAGACCCTCTTAAGCTCTATAAATTTGTTGTGCTCCAAAATAATTAAATAGTTTTAGTTATTGCTTTTTATGTAATTGATATCTGGGTTGGCTCGAAAAGTTTTTATATGACTTATGATGATATTTCAAATATTGCGCAAGAAGAAAGAGAATTCATTGAAAAAAATGTTGTATTGGCATTCAATCTCGAAACCAGACCACTTATGAAATGGATTTTTATCGAGACTCTAGTTGGTTCTATACTTCTAACTTTCTTCGCCATATTTGGTTCAAAGATGTAAGAACTTATTGTCTAGACAATTCTAAAAAATTAATATATGTTTGAACAGGGTTTTTGGCGTATCGAATTCAATAACTCTGTGTTTAAATTAACAATAGGTTTAAGGATAAAATGAAACACTTAGAAAATATCGAATGAAATTTTCTCTGAATAGCTTCTCTAAATATTTGGTACAATATTTGAGTTAACATTTTTTGAACTAATAAAATAATGAAGAATATGTTTCAGAGCTCAAATTTTGATTAACAAAAGTAAGATAAAATCATCAGCTCAAACTATGGCACAACACAGGATTATAATCCGTGGCATCACAAGCTATATAATTTTGTATGAAATCTACGCGGGAATACCTGCATTTATCATATTCTTAGTAATGCCAACTGCTGATTCAAAGTACATCAAAATATTCGATAGGTGAAACTTACGATATAATTGATAATTTGAAAACAAATATTATTTTGCCAATGATTCACATTGAACTTATGATATAATTATTGATATTTAGTAATGTGCCTTGTAAATAGGATGTTTTGGGCAGATAATTCTCGTTAACTGTCAAATAGGGACGTAGAGAAAGTCCTCACCCTCAGATAGATTTCATTTATCTTTAATATCTTCAATAAGATTCTAAATTAGAATTAATTTTTATCTGCAAATTTTTGCCAAGACTATGCATTCTCTTTTCCGATTGAGTTGATGGGTCCATGAGATCACGTCCACTTTTAAAATATTCGCTTCTTTAAAAAAAAGGGTGAAGAAAAGTGAACGCTCTGCTGACCCTCTCGCTATGTTTTCCCTTTTCTGAAAATAGACAAAAACTTGAAAAATTTTTGTGGCTTCTCTGCATCCTCTAGCTTTATCTGAATATTAGTACAAACTAAATACACTTTAGGATCCCATTTTTCCCTATGTTTGTTTACTTGGGCATGAATGGCTTGGCTACATGCATTATGTATCTGATTGTCTTAACACCACTTAGGCGTGGCGTGATTCAAATGGTTCGAATACAAAGAGGCCATCGAACTGGCATTTCAAATCAGAGTAATGAAGGGCGAAACAACAATAATCACATTATTTATTTCTAGAATATGATTATGTGGAGTTGAAAATAAATGATCTAATTTAAAAAGACAACCTTAAGCATGTTCATTGAATCGTGATCCTAGCTATAAAAGAAATGTTTTGCTAATGCACTCTCATATACCAATGCTTCAGACATCTTATGAAGCATGATTAGAAGTAGTGAAGTAAAAGCAAACTCTACATCCAGTTGTTCATCAAACATGTCAGATAGATCATTTTCAACTCACGATAGGCTGATTTTGATTTGGGGTTATTACGATGAGTAAGTGATGAGTTATGAGGGTTTGAAAAGTCGCAAATTTTCAAAATTTTTAGATTGAAAAGCATAAGTCCATGGACCACTATCATAGGTTTTACGATATCTTAACAGTTCTTAACAACAAACATTTATTCTTGCGTCTTATGATGATTTTTAAGCTATCGCAAATCTAAAGCGAATAATGCATCATTTTGTGATATCTTATGAATATTTTATTAAGAGTATTCTATGACATTTAGAGCTATATAATATTAAGACAGATGTTTAGCAGCATTTGAATTGTTAAAAAAAACAATGAGATTTTGCATATATTATATCGATAAAATGTTACTGAGATCTGCTTTACTTATTAGACAAACATTTTATAAAGGTTAAACTTCTAGGCATATAAATTTGCTCTTATATTGTTTTAGTAATTTATAGACGATTTATTGAAATTTAAACATTTTTTTAATGATTTTCTTCAACAGAACTTTTAAAATTATCGAATAATTAGAGAACAATTAGTGAAATTTCGACAGAAAATCGCAAGTGAAATCATATAATTTTCGTCATTTGAATCGAATCAACAGAAGCGAGTCCCACCGGGGCTGTAGTATTTGTCTGTTGGGTCCGTTCGAAAATTCGGATGCTCGAAGGTTCGACTTTCGGACGCCATCGACCTCCACAGGTCAGAATTTCCTCCCTGACTGCAGGAACGACTAGGAATAAAAACGGCGTCAGACACACCGGATAAATCATCAAATACGAGAACTGAAATTAGCAAAAATAATACTTTAATGAATAAGGATGACTATCCGATTTGTGTGGATTTTTAGATTCGTAGATTCTTCGATTTCAATAGATCTGTTAAAATTCGGACTTTTAAAATGTTTATTTAAAGTCGGAATTAAAAATGAATTATTTCAATGGGCTTAGATTGCAGATTTCAGTAACGACAAAGTTTGAGTTGCATTCATTTATAATTTAATGAAATTATTTAACTCACAATAGCATCGTAAATCGGTATTAGATAACTCTGATAGAAACTTTGTTCGACCAAGAATTTATTGATATATCCAAGAAATACAAGTTCTCCGCATAACACAATACTGCTAGTCAGGGCTTGTACAATAGTCACAACAATAAGGCTCTAAAAATTATTCTCATTAGTTTTTTTTCTAATCGAAAATACTGAATATTTTGGACGTGGGTGTTTTGCAGCAAAATTTACGGGAATTCTGCTTTTAATTTTGCTACAAATCACTCCGCATCCGAATACTTTTAATTTCAATTCACCCTAAGCAATGACTTCATATTAGATTTTTAGAGTCTCCAATGATATCATCCCGAACTTTGACACACCTTTTCTTTGAATGCGAATTCTTTGGTTTCGTGGGCGTTTTGTAAAATGGAGATGATCATCGTTATCACGACACCCTCGTACGCTATTAGACTTATCACAAGAGACCATTGGCTCATCTGAAATCAAAGTACCTTCATTTTTGGATGAAATATTAAATTTCTGACATCAGAAACTCTATAGACGATTGCTGAAGCTGGGAAGAATGCGGTGCAATAACCATAAATAATGATGGCTGCTAAAATTCCTCGAGTTCGTTTTGCGGTCCAAATCTGAAGTATTTGATTTGGAGTTTTTTTTTTTAAATATCAAACATAGGTGCATTATATTTTGATATTATTGTCAATGACCGGTGAGTTGGGATAAAATAAAAGGTAAGAAAATTTGATGCATGGAAATTAATAAGTTGTTTGCAAACGAGTAGACGACAATTCATTGATTCTCAAGAAATGACTCTGACGACTACTTGTAGATACGCAATGCCCACTTTGCATATTCGAATTTGTGCATCGTTTATTTCGTCGAAAATAATCAGTCATTGATAATATTTTTTCTTTAACCCTTATCTTCAAAGTATTGATGCTTTAGTTCTTTAATTACGATGCTCATAGGAATTGATCCAAAATGAAAGGATTATCATTTGAAAAATCAATTTCTTCAATCACCGACGAAAATTAAGTGAATAAATTATGATTTAAAGAATTCTAACCTTTGCATAGGTCTGTGCATAACAAGTTGCCGTCCATCGATTTACCGCAAGAACTAATCGCCCTAGAACGGAAATTATGTGTTGCGAATTCAGCACGTATATCCAAATATCGAAAACTTGATACAAATATCGTAAGTCGCATTATTTTCGACTTTTTCTAAATTAAAATAGCTGACATATTGTAGGATTTATTAATCACATACGTGAATTGTTCGTGTAAATTCTGAAAACATAATAAAGTGTGGTGAAAAATAACAGTATTGAATCACAAATACCTAAAGTTAAGAGTTTCTTTCGTAAACCTTGATCAATTTTCCTACCGATAACGGAAAATATGGTGAAAAACGTGGTTTTAAACCGATAGTTATTTGACGATTTGAGTATTCTCAACAGGCAAATGTAGACGATCAATGAAATCAGACATAGTGATACATTGAAGTACTCTTTCCAGATGGGTGTTTCCATAATTGTTTAGATTTAAAGTAAATCGATAGTGCTAATATCCTATTTAACAAAGCAGCCCCAGAATAACCTGGACTCGTGAATTTTTGCGTTTCAAAACCTAAAAGGTGCAATTTATATAATTATAGCTTTCTAAAATATACGCTTCTGTCCATTAAATGTTTGACTTTCATTGGAATTTTAGAAAAAAAAATAACACTTTTAAATCGTTTTCTCTCTAGATTGTTTAGATTCTGTCTAAATTTGACTGTTCCATTTTTCCTTGAAGATCATTATTTACCCTTCCGAAACTAAAAGAAATCTAAATTTTCGCTTTTTTAAAAATAATTCTACTGTACTCAATATTATCCAGTATTCTATTAGGGTGTTCGAAAAGTCCTGTCCGATGATTTTCGAAAATTTCGAAATCTAAAGTCGACAGTTTGTAAATGACGAAATAGTCTTTTTCATACTAGTTCTCCGTTCTCTTACTCTCTAACACGACGTTCTGTCATTTTGGCATTTCGTCATTTACAGGTTGCCTAGATCGACAATAAACTTAACAAAATGGTTCTATGCCAAAAACCAGGTCATTATTTTTGTGTCCACACAGTTTGAAGTTTGTCAAAGTGTGTTCACTTCGAGCAGCGTATTTCTGCGATTCTTTCGACTAGGAAAATTTTTATCTTGCCTCCACAATTACCCTATTATTTACATCCCTGTGTAACATTGTTGCCCAAAAATTTTGTCAGCAGCATTAAATAGCCATATCTACTTGGGGAACCCTATCCCGTAAGTGTCGAAAAATTTTGCAAAATCATGTGATTCCGGCAGGTTACGATCCTGCGTTTCTGGTGGGCTTATTTCTTGCTTGTAAAACCAGTGTACTAACCATTATACTACGGAACCTAGCCTCTCTCGTCTCCATTTTCTCCAATGGCTAGAGAAGCGAGAGTCCGCGCTCGATGAAGGCGTATTTTTCTTTTCTCTTCACTCTCTAGCTCGGGAGAAATCGAAAAGAGGCCGTTCTGTTGACCAATGCATTGTGCAAAAGAATATCGAGAAAAACTGAAATATTCCATGATTTTAAAAAAAAAAAAAAAAAAACCTGCAATATGTTTTAGGGAATGTAAAACTAAAAATATTCATGAAAAATAGCGATTGGAACGAACATTTTTCTGGTGTTTAAAGACTAGAGTAACAGTATTTATGGATCAGTTGAAACATATGCAGCTTGCAATATATTATTCGTACTTTTGCATACATTTTTTTATTTGGAATAAGTTTTATTATATTTTTCAGTAAAGCTTATAATTGAAATTTATTTATAAAAATATGAAAATCATAAAAATAAAAATATTTATTTCTAGGTAAGTGTAACAGTATCAATCTACCATTTAAAACATATTCAGAGTGCAATAATATTGCTTCTTTTTCAACTCATTTTTGGAGGAAAAACAAGATATTCAGATAGGAAATTTTAATTTGAATATTTTAATAATGTTAATAGTTTTTATCGATTATTTTTCAAGTTCGAGTTTGCCGTCGGGGAATTGTTTGCAAATGCCTTCGTTAGGCAAATTTAATGGCCCTAAAAATGTTGGTTTTATGTCATTTTATGATGAGCGCGCACGAATGAAGAGGCTTATCGAGACCAGGTAATAATAAACGCATACGTAATGCCGAAAATGAATAGCCAAGGAGACATTGTCATTCTTCAAGTACATACAGTTAAATAGAATTCTGAGTCTAGATTTTTTTTTTTTTTTTTAATTTTAGACACTTTTTTATGAATCAGGCTACTCGTAAAATTAAAATAATTTAAATTCACTTCAGATCGCTGCAATTCGATCCAGCAGTAGTGTCTCAAATAGATTTCAATAATTCTTTAAATAATGGGCACTTTATGCCTATTATCTAGGCTCTGTCTACTACTCGTATTTTTATGTTGTTGTGCCAATGCTAAGTCGCTAGATTTTGGAGGTAATAAAGATTCAAAATGAGTGTTTTGTTTAGTTTCGGCTAAAATGCAAAGTTCTTTAAATTAGGACAAAATTTAATTATTTGATGATTGTTAAGCCTATGTCAAAGTTGAGGAGTTTCAAATTTAGGCTAAAATTAATCATTTCTTTAAATTAAGTTTTAAATCCAGCTCAATTTCAGTAATCCCGAATTCCGCTGAGCATTTGAACGTATTCGATGAGGACGTGACGACCTTGCCTCTGCACGTTCGATTCAAACGAGCCGTTTACGCCGCGCTTGGCTTGTCGAACTTGTGCGAAGCCGGGTGGACGGGGCAGTTCTGCGAGAACCGTATGAGATTTTCACCTTAGAGAAGAAAATTAGGAAATTTATCCTACTAAAGAAATCTATTCAGACATACTGCGCGTCAAAATCTCTATATATATATCTCTCTCTCTCTCTGTAATAAGTTATTTTTTTCATTACGAACATTTTCAGCAATCTGCGACGAGACCAACGTCCCTCCGATCCCCGGCGATTATTCGAACATCGACATTCTCTTCCTGAACGGGTCCTGTGGGGGAAAGTTCGTCAAAATTTGCATTTTTAGAAAAAAAAAGACGATCTCAAAAATTGCAGCTTCTACGTGCCAATCGACTATGCTTCTTCGCAGAAAGAAGTTGATATTTCGGTGACGGCTTCTGGAGTGCCCTACATTAATTTGACGGACGTCAATGGTACCCCCGTTTTCCCACAAATTGCAACGCTTTTTTCGAGCTTCTCCGAATCTTTGTTTTCCACGCTAGCCAAGAACATAATGCTGGAGGAAAGGTGTCGCCCTTTATGACAGCGTGACGTAGTGGACAATGAGTTCGACTTTTTTGCTCGTCGTTGAACGATAGGTGGGAGAGGTTGCCGGTTGAGGAAATGCGGAGAAACGAGAAAAAAAAGCTGCAATTTGCGAGAAAAAAGAACAATAATGAACCTTTAAATTAGTTTAATATCTTATTTGATGAATTTCTATGATGGTTAAACATCAAGAGCTTTTTTCAGCAATAAAACTATTTTAGGTAACATCATCAGCCCCGCGACTTCTGTGAGCACTGACGGATACTCGATGGCGAGATATACTGGGCTGAAAGCTGGAGGATATTCGTTGACAGTCGACAATGGGAATGTGCCGACGGCTTCGTGCGTGGTTGAAATCGGGGCTAGTTTTGAGCTTATTTAATATCGAGAGTTTTGACATGCTAAAGAATGTCTTCAAGAAATATATACTTCCTTGAAAAGTTCATTATTTTCTTCTTCGAATCGCGAATTGATTTTAATTGAGATTTTCATTGTCATTTCCTCGCGCGCACATTTTTGCCCAAGAAGTATGGCAATTTAATGGCCGAGGTGATATGAGACGCGTCAGTGAGAAAGCTTGCTCTTCGCAATCAGTCAAGTCGTAAAATGTAACAATTAAAACTTTGAAGAGAGAAATTTTGTAAGCAAAAATTCGAAGGAAGGTGAATCATTTTAGGAAAAAAAAATGAAAAGAAAATCCATCTAAAAATGCCTATGACGTGACAGTGCTGGTGTCGGAATAGAATTTGGTGGATTTAGCTTACTAAATTGCTAGACCTTGGTTTAGACATTTTTACAGAGGCTGAATTTTTAGACGACCTCGAGTCTGCGCATCGTCAACGGGTGGGTGGTGAATCCGCATCATGACGCTCCGCCGAACGTCGAGTCAGCCTACGAAATGCCTATGTACTTCGTCGCCCATGCCGTCAATCTTAACGTCGGTGGACGTAAGACTCGATTTTTGTTGAAAATTAACTTGGAAAAAATTCGAGTTGAATGGAAGAAAATGATCTTGAGTTAATACCGATTGCATAGGATAGTCGAGTCCTGTTGATCTCGGAGGATTGTAGAGGATGTGTGGTGTGTGAAGATCGAAGTAATTACAAGTTGCTGAGTTCAAAAACGTTTACGAATAACACTTGAGAATTTATATAGAAATCGCGGGGATGGGATACTCTCGTTTTCCCAGAAATTGCAACTTTTTCTAGCTCCCCAGAATCTCTCCGCTACCAACGCTGCACAAACGTGCTTAATCCCATGGCAGTGTTGCAGTATAGTGGATAGCGAATTAGGTGTTTGCCCTTTCCTGAGCGATTGATGAGAGAGAGAGAGTTCAGAGAAACCCGAAAAAAAAAGTTTAAATTTCTGAGAAAACGAAGGTATCTTCTAATGCGTAAATATATGCAATTCTTTACAAGTGTTTCTACCCTATATGAGTCATTCTCTAATTAGGAGGTTCAACCCTCTCCGGTAATGTTATTTCTTTAGTATCCATTCAAGAAAAGCGCAACTTTCGAACAAGTCAAAACTACTAATCAGTTCACCAAAAACCGACTTTAGAAGTCGGCTCAGTCACTGTTCGTCCGAACACGAACATGCGACCGATCTATCGGGCAGCGATGACAAAGCGATACAACTGTGGATACGAGTTTTATGCCGGCGAGTTTACTTGCTCGAAGTTCAACACCTACTATTATCACGTAACCGTGAAAATGGCTTATTATCATTTGGAATTATTGTAATTTAGGTCGATGGCCTAGACAGTCAGGGCTTCCCATTCCGACGAACTGCTAGATTCTCGTGTCTCGGTACCGTTCATTCATTCGCTTCGTTGATTTTGCATGTTATTGGACGACTTCAGAGGTTCCAACGACTGTCGCTCCACCCACTACCACTCCTCAGCCGATTCAAACATGCTACAACAATGGCACACTTCTTCGTCCAGGCGGCAATAACGCTACCTGCTTCTGTCCAGAGCTCTACTCGGGGCGGCAGTGCGAGAAGGTATAGGCATGAAGACGGTATTTGCACCAATCTAAATGAAATCAAGATCGTCTTATTTGTTTGGCTATGCAACTTCAACTATTTTGGTACTTCAGGTGAACTGCATGAACGGCGGAGCTGCAGATACAACGGGGCTTGAGTGCGTGTGTGTTGGAGGGTTCCAAGGCATAAATTGCCAGGATGGTAAGAATTTGGGCCTGGGGTGGTTTGTAATAAAACGTAGGAGAAGAGTATGTGGTAGTTTTGTTACAAATCGCTTCGGTCAAGAGTCTTAAGATTAAGACTGAGAAGATCTCCAAGCAAGCATCAGCTAATTTCAGTCACTTGCGAACCCAACTGGGGTCCATTCTTGACGGACTATAAGACCCTGGTCGTCATCATTCACAACGTCGCCAGCATGGCTCAGTACGTCCCCAGCATCGCTAAGGCAATCGACCTGGAAGTGCAGCACAATCAGGTTCTCGGTCAAGACGTCTACCGAGGGTACATCCTCGTCAAATTCGCCAACAATGACTACACGACCCAACAATACACTATCCTGCAATACGACCAGTTCTTGAACAATTTGAACATGACCTCGAATATTCAAGGAGGCTGCAACGATACGACGTTCGAGCCGATCGCCAGCGTCTTCAACACCTTCATCTACAACAAGTCGCCGCTGTATCTGTTCACGGACGTAGTTCCAGCAGACCCCGACAAGTGGCAGCTCGTCACTGAATCGAATACAAGGGCCAAGATGCCGGTATGAGTACTAATTTTAGAAATGTGGATAGCCAAATCAGTTTGAATTTTTCTTCTAGCATTAGAGCGGAGTTCAATCCCACTACTGTTTCAGAAAGCATTTTTTTTTCCAATGAACGGATTTCACAATTCTTTCAGATCTATTGTTTCTTCTTCAACCAATCCACTTGTCCAGCCGATCCTTTGAGCGAACCGTACCGAATGCTCCAACAAGCCGTTTTCTTGAGCACCGGACTGATGCTAACTCCAACTCCAACATTCGTGGCGCCCATCGTGCAGACCGTGGTCAAGGCGACGACCTACCGGATGAACATGGTCATCACTGATGACCTTCAGAAGTGCGCTACACCAGGTATCGGAATCGCGAAATTAAAAGACAACTTGGAAATGTCTCAACATAACGAAATAGCGGCTAGAGAGCAAAGAGAATGTAGGTAGACGAAACGATCTCTTACTCTGTACACACAATTTCGCCATGTTCGGGCAGCCCCAAGCTGTGAAATGAAAGGAGATCGTTCATCGGTCGAGTTTAGGCTACCGAGTGTTCTTCGTCGACTCATCAACCACCAGTGTCGTGATCATGGCTGTTGGAGAGAGTCTCGTGCTCAGCGTCACTGATCCAAATGGTGCCACGAACACCCTACAGACGATCATCAACAGTGGCGGAACGTACCTCTATGAAATCATCAACCCAGTCGTTGGGGAACACCTTCTGACACTGACTTCGACAAATGTAAGCATTTCATTCTTTAAGAAAAAATTAGAAGATGTTTCATAAATTGTTAATATTCACACAAAGGATGTGAAAGCTGAGTAAAGAACGGTAGTAATGTGAAACCGACTGATACGAAATCTATGTGATCGATTGATGATGACGGAAAATAGTTCATAAATTTCATCAAATTTAGATGCAATCCTTCTGCACGTATCGAGTCTTCGCTCGATCGAGCTACGACTTCTTCCTCGGCACTACCGACACGCTGATCAACGATGCGATGGACTCTGAGCCGGTGCTGGGTCAACCAAATCACTTCGTCGCTCAGCTGAATGGTCTTCACAATGCGGTTCCCGATCCCTTCAAACTATACGCAGAGTTGTTGATCACCACGAATTTCAACAATGACAACAAGTACCAGGTATTTTTAAAGGGTGGATAAGTGAACGGAGGGCGAGAAGGGAGCCTAGCTAGATAGTGCCTTATTCAATGTGAAAAATAAGCGTAATCCAATAGTACGACTGAAGGAATTATTTTATACAGTGTCTTATTTTCAGAAGCCGATGTTCTACTCGAACGGAGTCTACCGATCCGGTTGTGGCTATCATCTGTACTTCGGTGTTGCCAACTTCTGCGAGTTCATCAATCAGCCCTTCTACGCGACGATCTTCGCTGACGATGGGCAAGGATTCACCATCATGAGAACGACTGTCGGCTATTGCTCGGCCACCTTCACGACTCAATACCCGCCCAATACCTGTCAGAATGGAGGAGTGCCGGATCCGACTAACAATTCGACTTGTATCTGTCCAGGTCGGTTGAGCGAAAATATTCCACCTTACTGGTAATGACAGTAAATAGTCGGAATGTTCTGCAATCACAAAATGTGTCAAATCCCAAAGTTGAAATTTGAAGAAACGATAGATAAAAATGGGCAAAAACATTTCCCAACTTTCTCCAATCTGTTCATAGCATGGCTTCAAGTGAGGATATTGTTAAATTTTTGAATAGCCAATTTTTTTCTGGATGAACTACCTGGAATTGAAGGAGATATGTCTTTTATCAGCGAAGAAAATTTAGTATTTTACTTTAGCTGGCTTCCGAGGAAACTACTGCCAAGACATCGTGTGCCAAAACGGTGGTACTCCTCGAGGATCTCAATGCAACTGTGTTGCTGGCACAGGTAGTTGAGTTCTGTTTAGCCTCGAAAGACTGTAGAGGAGTTGTGTGCTGTTGTGGAAGAGGGGTGAACCCAAGTAATTGAGTACAGAAGCATTTTTATTAATGGCATTTGAGGGTTTTATATAGAGATCGAGGGATAGATATGCAAAAGTATTTACAGATGTTTATATTCCCATATAAGTCGTTCCTAACTCAGGTGGCACATTCTGCGAACTCTATGCTTGCACGCAGATGAATACGCAGCCGAATTTCAACTTCGGTGGTCGCAGCATGGCATTCATCCTTTCTGCCAGAACTTCCATGCAAGACGCACTCAACATGATCTCCGCCAACGTCCAGATTTTCACCAGAGACGTGCAGGTAAGATTGTTTGCTCCGAAAAGTAGATCAATATTCTCAAGGTTTTCACTCAAAGAAAACTCTAATACATCACTTTTAGGTTCACTCCCCCGACTGGATCAAGACATGGATTCTGATCTACACGAACAACAACGCTTCTGATTTGGTCGTCAGAACCTCTGTGCCGAGCGAATTCGTCGCAGCAGTGCAGAATATGGCCGCCAATCTATCCCAATTCACTGCTAATGAAACGGTAAATCTAAAAAAAAAATAATCAAGATGGCGGGAAAATCAATTCCAAAAATGTCAATTTGATTCCGATTTCGAAAATATTGAATTACGACTCGATTTCGATCTCGAATTTTTGCAAAAACCAACCAATTTCAGGACTGCTCCGTCAAACTCGAACAAGCCCTGTACTACGCCGCTCTGCTATCCGAGCAGAACTCCTACGTCTACGCATTCGCCGACTCATACGGCATGGATACAGACTCATACCTGGCGCTCTACGACATCGTCACTCAATATCGTGTTCAAATCAATCTGATCGGCGTCAAACAGCAAATTTGCAATGTCGATGGCTCGGGCGTTTTCCCCGACTATCTGACTTCCCTGGCGCTGAGCACGTTCGGCGACGTCTACATGACAACCCAATTGAACAAGATCATGGCCTACATTGTCGGAGGGTACCACGCTGGCGTGTCCTATGCGTATGGACAAGACGATTGTACATCGGGAGCGCAATTCTACATGCCAATAGACGGATGGACACAGGGATTCACGTTGGCGGCGATCGGAAAGGACCTCGCGAGCATGACGGTAACATTCCCAGATGGGTCGCCTACCCTTCACAGCAATTACGAGATCCAACTGATCGACGAGAGTGAGACGAAAATCAACCAATATCTGCCGCCATGTCCTGGAAAACAGTGGACCTATAAGGAGCAGCAATGTCTGATGTTCGAACCTGTATTTGGCACTTGGATCGAGGCGTGGAGACGTTGCCACGAGGACATGAACGGGTTCATGGTCGACGTCGCAAACGATGACATCAATCAGTTCTTGCAATTCAATTCGGGCTCGAACAAGGTCTGGATCGGGTTGGTTTATAATGGGAATGGGCAGTGGGTGTGGGACGTGCCAGACGGAAATATGGCCCAGCCGCTTGGTGACTACCATCCTTGGGCTCCAGGAGTCGACCCGAATAACCCCGCCTACAACTATGTCGTTAAAAACGAGAAAGGTCAGTGGGAGCCAGCACCTGCCAATGGTTCCTATTACTACGCGTGCCAGCGTCACAGATACGGGCAAGACTATTATCCTGGCGAGGGAACGGGCTTGATTCCCGCTGGGAGATGGAAGGTGAACGTGAAGACGAACAGCGGTGGCTGCCTGGTCCAAGCTCGATCGCAGTCCGAAATTCAAGTGTTCTTTGGCTTCGTTTCCGACCCACACAGCGACTTCCCGCAGGCGTTCGCCAATTCGCAGTCCCAGTCCAACTACATGGTCGCCTACGCCTCTGGAATCGCGCCTTTCAACCCTGATGTCAATCCGACGTTGGAGGGACGACTGAACTATGCGCTCGTCGGCTACAACCAGACTCTCACTGATGCGGTCGTGTTGAACAATCGCTGGTTCTGTTCGTACCCGATGGTCTCTCAGCCCTTCGTCTGTCCGAATGTCGGCTCTATGACCGACCTCTACATTTCTTTCACTGGCATAGACCAATTTGGCAACACGTTCCAACGATATTCGGAGACGATCTGCGCCAAATACGTCCTCAGCTGCAACAACCACGGCTATGTGAACAACGGAATTTGTCAGTGTGACCCCTACTGGTCCGGACCGACTTGCAATACTCCGATCTGCCAGAACGACGGAATCGTCCGCCTTGGCCAATGCCAGTGCCAGCCTCAGTTCACGGGGACGTTCTGCGAGCACGCGATGTGCGAACCACCGTATCCGGCCACCTTCAAGGACACTGGTCGAACTCTGGCGATCGTGTTGGAGACTTCCTACAACATGGGAGCCACCATTTTCCAACTTCGAAGGAGCATCAATGCCTCTTTGAATGCAATCAATTCCGATCCAACCACAGCCGGGTGGTTTACGAACTACGTGCTGTATCCCTTCGACTCTGGCCTCAACAGGGCCGACTGGTATCCTGTGGTGGACTCGACGAACCCCAACGATATCGTCAACGCAATCGGGAACATCCAAATCAACTCCTGCCCCGGGAGCGCTCCGTGCTCGACTCAGTGTCCCCGACCGATCTACGGGGTTCTGGGAGACCTTCTGAATCGCACTTCGTTCGCCGTGCCGAACTCGGTGATCCTCGTCATCACTCGATCATCTCCCGAAGATTACCTGACACTGAATCAACTGTCATCGAAACTACAGAATGCCAAGGCTTATCTGAACTTTATCTACACCAACATCGACTCGCCTTGTGGCATGGGATGGAACGGCAATGACGCCCTCTCACTGTTCCGTGCGGTGTCCTACAGCTCTGGAAACGTCTTTACGGTATGTGTGTTATCGAATCTTTGTTGATTTCTTTGGGAAAATGATTGGACTCCTTACGACTTCACGAATTTTTCCCCTTACTTTTCGCAACTATTGTATTATTTTTAAGAAATTACTAGAAAGGGTCGCGAAGAACCCAAGTTTTCGTTATTTCCGAAAAAAAAAGAACAATGAACAGATTTATAGATGTCAGCAGTGGATTTGAGTCAGAATTTCCTCACGAAGTACATTCCGTCGATCTATCAGTCTGCAGGATTGAACAGTGTCTCTGGCGACTGTAACGGACAAGAGATGCTCTTCCAGGTTCAATAGTAGATTGTTTAATTTTCATGGTTCTTCTAAACCTCTAGGTCGAACACGAAATGTACGAGTTCACGCTGCACTACTACGTTCCGCAATCACTTACCCCAATCACTGTAACTCTCTACAATCCTCAAGGTTCAACAAATTTTCAGGAGTAATTAGAAAGATGAAATTTTAGGTCAGCAAATCGCTCTGCCTCAGAACATCATCACCTCTGACACGAACTATATCGGAGTCATTCGAGTGAGATCTGATAAAGAACATTTTTGGCATAGAATTTCTTATAATGCATATTTCTACTTAGAAAATTCACGAAATAATTTCGAAAAGGAAACAATATTTTTGAACAATGAGTTGAGAAGAATTCAAATCACCAATTTATCTTCTTCAGGTAAATGACACGATCGGCGGCCAGACGATGGCAGGTACTTATCGTGTTGTGGCTAACGGTGGTACGGGCAATCTGTGCTATTTCTCCGCTCGAGGACGAACTAGCATCGAAGTAAAGAATATTTTTGTCAGAGATTGCCAATTTTGAGTTGATTCCAGGTCTACATCGGTTACGTCGCAGCAAATTCGGACCAGTTTAACGGCGCTACCAACGACAATGCACATTATGCGCCTGTTGTTTGTAGGCTATATTATATGGTTTTCCGATCTCCAAATAAAACTTTTCAGTGGAGAGCACGACGATCGTTGTCCATGCAGAGGGTCTGGGTTCGGGACGAATCGAGTATGTTCAGGTAAGTGGATTTTTCATATTGGAAGTTCATGGCACAAAGAAAAGGCTTTGAGACCCGTGATATTTATTGTCTTGAATGATATGCTGATTCATGTATCTTAACTCTTCATAATATGGCATTTTCTTCGAAATAATAGAAATTTTCAGATAGTCGCAGAGGGCTATGGCCTCGTTCACACTTCGGAAATGAGACGTCGTGACTCTGCTTGTAGCTATGAATACTACTCAACATTGCCGTTCTACACTGACTATTATGTACGACAAAAAGGAAGACCATTTCTTCTTGAGGAAAAATTTTCAGACCTTCCTGGTAGTGATCTACGGTGTCGACGACCATGGCGCATACTTCAGCAGAACGTTCCAGACGACCTGCGTCGGATCGAGACCCAATCGAAAGCGTAAATATCATCTACTTTAAAAATAATACAAATTGAAATTCACTATTAAATCCAAATTTCAGGACTCTTTTCAGGAAAATCCTTGAGGTGTTTCGTGCATCTTAGTACTTAAAATGATGGCTTTTTCGTGTTTAATGCTTCCAAATTTAATATTCTGATACTTTTTATTCTAAAAGAAAGCTATTTTCAGCGCCTCCAGCCTCGTGTCCGATGGGTCAGGTGAAGATGGACGCGGTGTTCCTCATCGACTCCAGCATGGCAGCCACCAACTTCACCTTCAAGCAGGTCTAATAAATCCAAAAAGAAAATCTGAATGCTCAAGCATTTATTTCAGCTATCTGGATTCGCCGCCAGTTCTATGCAACCTTACAACTTCACTTATAATTTGACACAGGTAAGAATTTTATGTGTAAAAAAGTAGCTTGTAAGAAAGAATTTTGAGGCGAAGACCAAGTAAAATCGTTTAAAAAGATACTAGTTCTTTTATCTTCAAATTCCAGGTAGCAGCA
Organism: Diploscapter coronatus; assembly: GCA_964036155.1. Classification (NCBI taxonomy): domain Eukaryota; kingdom Metazoa; phylum Nematoda; class Chromadorea; order Rhabditida; family Rhabditidae; genus Diploscapter; species Diploscapter coronatus. Next base: position 47,028,207 of record OZ038422.1, on the reverse strand, counting down.
GTATCTTTGGCGAATACGGCCCAAGGCGGATTCGGATTCTTAGCTTCTGACGGCTCATACGACAACGTCTACAACCTGTTCAGCCAACTTTCATATCTCGGCGTTGACGGGCAGAATCTAACCGCCGGCATCGAGTACGTCATCAATACACTCGATCGGCCGGCTCAGGTAAAATTTTTAAAAGCAATTCTGTCATGTCTCGTGTCCTGATATCATGCAGTTTATAGTTTTCCGTCTCGAATGAAACCTTATCGTTTTTATCGTCGTCTGATAATTGTCAAGAGTGAAAGATAGACGAATGAGACACCATAGCATCTTCTTGCTCTTAAATTTTTGATGATATTGATGAGGAGTTTATCAAAAGTGCTCACATAACAACTCATATTGACGATTAGGGCTATCGCACCGATCCCGACGTGAAGCATGTGCTCTTCTACTTGACAGCGTCGAACCCAACCGACCCAGATCCAGCACTGTTGGTGAATTCGCTGAAACGCTCCGGACTCTACGGATTCGCGATACTCGCTTATAATTTGGTACTTTTAGACTAAAATCATGGTATTCAAAGATTATTCACTTATCAGAGGAGACCGTACTGGTCTTAAGAACTTTAAAAATCTCTTTTATAATGCCGAAATTTAGTGGCAACTAATTTGAACACTTATCTTCAGGATAACCCCTCGAGTGCTCTAACGAACTTGGTCATACCGGATTGTTTCTATCAATCGCCCAGCTACGAAGACCTCATGAATTACGGCACGAATTTTGTACAGGGAATAACTTGCTCGTGAGTCTAGAAAATATCACAATGTTTAAAATAGAAATCCGTGATATATTATAGTTTCTAGAAAATTATATATGAGTGAACTTCTGTTATTGATTTTGTATTTATTAAAAGAAAAATATTTAATACGTTTCAGGCGAATCAACATCTGCAACTCGTAGTCGTCGACTATTTATCTCTCATTATTAAAAATGAAGTAATAAATATTTTGAAAATTTTGATGAAAAATCACTCTTTGATTTGGTCTTCACGAAGTGGGCGGGATTTGCGCTCTCTATGTACTTACATTAATTCGAAATTATATCTTCTTTATTATATTTTCTTATTCTCTTATTGTCATCATTGCATCGATCGCATTTCTCGCATTGGCACCCCTCTAATTCCTTTATTTCCTCTATCTTCAAATGAATAGAGATCCTTATCGTTCATCTCGAGGATTCCAAATAGCTTCGATTCTATCCAAATCCAAATCGAATTCTTTTCCCCCCTCTTAATTCACTCCCTTTTTAATTGCAATCAATTCGCATCTGCATTTCTATTATGAAAAATCCTATTCTGAAATTCGCAATTTTTTTCACACTCCAATCATTCGGCTATTGCACCGTCGATAATGACAATGAATTAATCAATGACCCGATTTTGGACTGTGCTGACAATTTCATCGAGGTATTCCGATAAAATAAATCATTACTTTTCAATTTATGGTGAAAAATTCAGGTAAGCTTTGAGACGAGAAAGCCGTTCTTGGGACTTGCCTTTGTGCAGAACCACCTTGAAGACCCAAAGTAAGGATGATATTTAGCTTAACTAGGCAACTAAAAAGTAACTAACTCTAATTAGAATTCAATCATCTCCTGATTAAGATGCCGAAGCCAACCTCCAGACACTCAAATGCAACGTTCGACAGGTCTTCGAGTCTACTTCTCGGATTGCGACATGGAAAAGCGAACTTCGGTTGGGAAATATTTATTTCGATAATAATTTAAATAATTAGTAACAAATAATTATAATTATTAAATTATTAATTATGGGGGTTCTCGAAGAGAATCAGCAGGTTTTGTTTTTTGGGGTTGAGCAAATGGTGACGTGAGGCTTACTGCTTCCTTGGCCTAAAACGCAGAAATATTTTCTTCGGAGGAAAAGACGAGTATTTTTAGCAGAACAATCTATCTATAAAAAACTCACATCGGTGGCCAAGGCACGTCGGGTCCTGTAATTGGAATTTTGATACCTTCACCGTAAATTTGAAAGGCTTTTTCAGAGGATATTATTTCAGTGAAAAATTGAATAAAGCCGAAATACTTGCTCAAATACTTTTAAAATGCACTTCTTCGAGTTTAAGTTCCAGCTTTACCTGTGTTTGAGCCGTATCCGCCCATCGGCCCGCCATAGCCTCCGCCCATGGGCATGCCGCCTGAAAACGGTCATCTTGATCATGTTCAAATCCATAATTATAAAAAAAAAAAAGAAAAATCAAACCGTATCCGCCGCCTCCCATATCTCCGCCTCCGCCATATCCTGGAATTGCCAGAGTTAATTCATTTGAAAATAACGCGCTAAAGATCCCGACGTAGTTTTCCGTGTGTGTGACATTTGTGTGTGTGTGTGTGTGCGTGAAAATTGCAACATATTGCTTTAATAAAGTTTTAGATGAAAATTCTAGCCGTTTTTATGACAATCAAAAATTTCTGGAAACGTCGGATTGTAGGTACAACGAATGAACTCACCGTCTCCGCCATAGGGCATACCGCCGCCCATTCCTCCATCACCGCCTCCCCCTAGAATTAATTAGTTAGGTTGCTCATATCTCATCAAATATGGCTGAGAATCACTTACATCCGCCATCTCCGCCTCCTGAATTAATATTTTACTGAATTTCAAAAATATAGGATGATAAAAATTGATCTTTGAAGTGCGTGGATTGATGAAAGAGGTTTGTTGGCGAAAAATTTTCGATAAAACTCAGTTTTGGACATACTTTGCGCATTACAGTTTATTAAGATAAATTCAATGAAAGGAAATCTACACTCTTCTGAATTATTGACACCTGCGAAATCTGGGAGGTCGAAAATGAGAGGAGAAAGAAGCACGGTCCTAGGCTAGCTTCTCCCCTTTTCGCGTGCTATTTCTCGCATTTCTAACCACTAAGAATGACTATGCATTACTTTGCACGCCTCCCAGATTTCGCGGGCATCAACAATACATCATTTTATTCGTTTTATACTATGCTGAATTTACGAAGTTAAATTATTAAATGAAACGAACCCATTCCTCCGTCACCGCCTCCCCCTAAAATTAATTCATTAGGTTGCTCAAACTTCAAGCATGATTGGAAATCACTTACATCCGCCATCTCCGCCGCCACCTAAATTCAATTTCTAGCTATTTATATCAAAGTGGAATCCCTTGAGTGCATGATTACAAAATTCAGGTCATTGATGTTGATATTGATCCAATTTTGATTTAACTATTCTATATCAAAATAGAATAATTAGTAATTAGTCAGTTAGAGCTAAATTTCAACTGACCCCATCCTCCGCCACCGTCCCACTGAGCGGCGGCTAGCATGAATAGGGCAGAAGTCAGGATCAGTCGGGATACCATCTGAAAAAAAATCATTTATCCGAAAGAAAAGGTTGAAATACGAGTAATAACCATAAAATCGTATCATTAAGTGGGGTGTCTCTTTCGGAAGAATATAATTCTGATTTTGGAGATTTGAGATAAGGCTCAAAGTTTGAACAGTTATCTCATTAACTTTACTAGAAACGAAATCATTGAACGCAGGTGCAACTTTTAACAGAAAGAAATGTTAATTCTCGATATCCGAAAATTAGGAAAATCGGTAGTGATAAATGAAATTTGGGATTAATCGAGCAAAAATCAGTGATATTGAGAAGCTTGCGATGATGGGAACGACTTTATATAAGCGGCGTGGATAAAGTGTTTGAAAGAGAAGGAGTGGTCTGTCGGTCGGCCGGTTGGTTAGCGCGCGCGCGCGCGCAAAGACAACGGACGGCAAAAACGAGCCAGCAACGAGTGTTAAGGATAGGGGGGCGTGACTGTCAATAATCTCCAACAGTATCATGACACGTTCTATTCTGCTGTTGTTCGAAAAATTGCCGAAATTTCGAAATTAAGCATTTCTTATCGAAGCTAACATGCTTTGTTTTGAGGAATTTATTTAAATTTAGTCAAGTCTACTAATGAAAAACGTGAACATGATTCTGAAACGATGTGCGATGTTTCCTGCAGATTTTGCTCCGACAATCCTCCTGATGCAGATAGAGAAATTCAAATTCGTTTTAGCTTTTGATATCGTATAGATAAAACTGACAATTTTACCAGAATGCTCTTCGAATGTAATTTTTCCGCGTCCCGACTTTGTTTGTACTGTCTCATGATGATGATAAGCAGCGCCGTCCGTTCGCTTTGGCACAGTTGATGCTTGCGGCGGTAAATAAATCTGCGCGAAAAAGTTGATGCGCAAGACGATAGGCGGAAGGAAGAGCGAAGGACTTTGTTTGAAGAGCGAATTACGCCCGGAAAGCGGTCATCTATCGCCGCCTAGCTGACCGGAACTCTCGTGGCGGAGAGAGTTTTGATTAAAGCCGAGAAAAACGACGATAAGATACGAATGAAGTAGCACAATCGTGATCAATCACGATTTGAAAGAAAATTGTATTATTTAAAATTTCAGAGTTCACCAAGGGGTTTGTTCATCAATACGACGATCGTTGTTGCGTTCCATCCGGATTTTTTGACGAAGGTAGACATATCATAGCTTACAATGCTGAAACTTTGATGCATTCAAAGATTACTATTCGTCTGAAGCAATTGTTGGAGATATCAATTTTCAGTACGACAAAGTCTTCGTGGTGCAGTGCTTCTACATGGAGATGGAGCGAAAGTTGTACAAGAAGATCGATATCAGGTTCGATTTCTCTCTGAATAAGAATTAGCCACTCTTTAGCATGCCACCCCCGATGCTACATCCTAAGCAGGTCCCGATGCCAGTGTGTCGGTATGAGATCCTCGATGGAACACCCACCGGACCGCCTGTCTTTCACGCAACTGTTGGTCAAATGGTAAATCTCATAGTCAGATTGAAGTTGTTTCGCAAACATCTCCGATTTAGGTCTACCACAAATGGACTTGCGATTCAGAGCAGAAAGACACGTTCTGCATGACGGTGCACTCGTGTTTCGTCGACGATGGATTCGGACAGAGTGTTCAGTTGCTGGATGAGAAGGGGTAGGATAATGAGAATCAGGGTTTCTTCGATAAAAAACCCTGAAAAAGGCCACCTTCTGATGATGATACTAACATATGATAGACCAAAAATGAAACTTTCCCTCGATTACAGATGCGCTCTGGACAAGTATCTCCTCTCAAATCTCGAATATCCATCAGATCTGATGGCTGGAAGAGAGGCACACGTCTACAAGTACGCCGACAAAGAGAACATGTACTTCAACTGTCAGATATCGATCACGATCAAACAGCCCGGAGCGGAATACTGCGATGTAAGAATTGCTTTTTAGCAATTTCTGCTAGACCATGGAATCCGTGGAGTTTCTGAATTTTAGGTGCCAATCTGTCCCGACCCACCTCGAAGACGGCGATCTCATGCAAATGATACTAACGGCGTGAGTTCGAACGAAGCGATGCTCTCAGGTAAAAAATGAAACTCGAAAACTCGAAAGTCGAAGTTCAGGAGCCCCGAGCACATTTGTGATTCCACAAGACGATATCCGAGAAGTCGGATGGTTGGAGAGGAACTTCTTGATGTTCGGAGTAAGTCGAATTTCTTAATGATCTTCGAAAAGTAATCATCAAATAAAATTGATAATTAGATTTTCCTCTGATATTTTACGACAATACTGAAGATTTCAGATTGTTTAATTATGGAAATTCAGGACAACCTGTGCATGAGCCAGTGGGGCACGGGGATTTTGGTCTTCTTCAACGTCGCTCTTCTGTCGACTTCATTCATCCTCACTTTCGCAACGATACGGCATCATCTGCTATCCACGAAGATGAGCAACTTCAAATAATTTCCTTTCAAGAGTAACCGAATCTACTTTTGCTGAACGAGTATTCTTTTTTGTAATTTATCTTTTGAATTGATTGCAACCTTTCACTCAATGCATCTATTTGTGCAATTTTTCGTAAAATAAATTCAATTTCTTTGCAATTGGTATTTTATGAAATGCTTGATTTTTACACAGTAGTTTCTCTCAAAAGCGACGTAGTGATATCAAATTATCACCGGCAGTTGTCTCACTTTGAAGAATCAAAGCTTGCAGATAGAGATTTGGTGGATGAAAGAGCCTTGGGATCAAGAAGAGCCTCGATTTTCGCCCAGCAGTCAGTCAGCCGGGCGAAAATACTTGTTTGTCTGACGCTGATAAGAAAAAGACAGATCAATTATCAATGATTTTTCTTATCAGTGCATATATTTTACCATTCTACTGATAATAGTCGTCTTTAAAATTTGATTTTAAAAAAAATAATTTTCTATATATTTCTTGATAATCTCTTTTTATCATTTCTCTTAGACTACAAGGTAGACGCAGAATCGTGACTTTCTTTATCAATCGAATATCAACGAGTTGAACCTAAATCATTGCAAAAGAGGTGATCTTTCGCGTAGTCGCACTATCAAGGACACGCGATTTGATAAAGATTAGTTTAGTCAGAAATTATGCGGTGGAATTCGCATTTTTGCTATTTTCTGCAACTTCACCTCATGATTTTTGGTAGTCATTATCATATCATGTGTGGTCTTGATTATTGTCAAGGACAAATAAGTGTTGCCCCCGGTTATGCATACCTCGAAGATAACAATACGCTACAAGGTGGCTTACACATTTTTCTCGAATATGCCATTTTATCGATAATCTATCAGTATCGCTTTATCAATGGATTTTTCTAACATTTGATATACAAAAAATACCCGAGACTTTTGATCTCTGGTACGCAAAGTTCATTTTATCAGTGCAATAAGAAGGGTCTTTTCTAGAAAAGGGAGATAATATTGATCAGTGATCTTTCAAAAAAGTCCTAATTTCGAGAAAAATAATAACGACGAATAAGCACTGCAAAATTATTCAATTGCACTGGTTTTACGTTTCACTCTTCATTTGCTCCATTCTTTTCAAATTTCTATTTCTCGGTTTTTTATCGATTTTTTGGTGTTTTTCACGATTTTTTTCAACAAATCATAATATTTTTGACCCATTTGTAAGATGTACTAACTTCCCATCAAAAATCTCGAATTTTAGCAAGTTTTACACCCGAAAATCGCAAAAGTTCTATCTTTTTTCAAAAATGTCCGATAAATTTCTACATTTTTAGGGTGCGGTAAACCATTTTGGTATAGTGGATGCTGATTTGGACAGTTTTGTTGATGCTCTTCGTGACGCTCATCTTCCTCGCCATCACGGGAAGGACGCTCGGGTTGCGTGAGCTCTACGTTCAGACGCTCATTTGCATTTTCGAAGTAGACTTATTTTAAAAATAAATTAAAAGAAAACGTTTTTTTATAAAAAAAAAATAATGATTTTTGAGCTTAAAAATATGTTTTAAAGTATTTTTTTTATTTCAGTGGGGCACGGCAGTTTCGGGCGAGGATGAATTCGTTGTGGACGAAGATGACGCGGACGGCAAGCCAATTCGCACCAAGAAACGACACAGTTCCGGGGATTTGGGTTATTTTTTTTATCTTAATTTCTAAAATCGCTTTTTTTATTTTTCCTTTATTTCTCCAAAGAACCATTTTTACGTCTTTTGTGAAAATGAACTATTTTTAAAAATATTTTTTCAGGCATAATCCGTCGCGAGAAGACGGAAATCATCGACGAAAAGCTGCATTCGACCGAGGAGCCGCTGGAAAAACAGACCACCGTCAGCGTTGTCGTCGACGATACGCTCGATTTCATTACGGTAATTTCATCTTTTTAATAATCGCTTTTTTAGCATAAATATTTTATCTTATTTTTAAAACTTGGAGAATAAATGATAAAAGGAGGGTATATTTTTCTATAAATTAGTTTTTTTTTTTTGAAAACCAAAAAATTCTTGCTTGTAATTTTCGGACTAATTTTTAAGGCCGGCATCGAGTCTATTATCGAGGACCAAGTGACTAGTCGTTTCGCTGCGGCGCAGTTGTCTTCCTGGAATTTGCTCACGAGAACTCGCTATTCCTTCTTTCATCTCAGGTCGTTTTTATGTTCTATTTTTTCCCTATTTTCCCAGCCGGAATATAGTATCGAGTCCGATAGTGGATTAGTGTGCAAATTACACAATGTCAACTTTTACTCGCTATGAAATTCATCGTGTTCACATGACGGAAATGAATATATTTTTCTTACTTTCAGCTGGAAACTGACGTTCTTGTGGCTGGCGGGATTTCTGGTTCGCTATCTCATTCTCGTGCCGTGCCGCATCGTTCTCTTCATGTTCAGCGTCTGTCTAATGCTCATCTTGACCTCCATCATTGGCCATATTCCTAGTCAGAAGTGAGTAAATATTATTTTATCCTAAATTCTTATGTTTTATTTTTTACGTAATAGTGCATATTTGAAGGGCGTAGAGTTGGAGCTAAAACATCAAATTTCCCGAAGAACTATACTACGATTTTCTAAAATGGAAAAAAATCGGACATTTAAAAATTTGATTTTTCAGACTTCGTAAGTGGCTGAATCGTCACGCGATGTTGATGGCGATGCGCATTTTCTCGCGCGCCTTTTCCAGCATCATTCGATATCATGATCGGTAAAATTTTTAATCTTTAGAAAATCGAAAATTCCTATTAAAAAACTACTGATTTTTGGATGAATTAGAACATTCTATCACATCAGGTTTACGAATTTGTTCTTATTTCAAGTATTTTTTCAGGGAAAATCGCGCAATGCACGGCGGCATTTGTGTGGCGAATCACACGTCTCCCATCGATGTAATGATTTTGAGCTGCGACAATTGCTATGCCATGATCGGCCAGAGGCAGCCCGGATTTTTGGGTTAAATATTTTTTAAAATGATTTTTAAGATATTATCTTTAGGATTCCTCCAACACACTCTGTCGAAAGCCGAACACCATATTTGGTTCGAGAGAAGCGAGGCGGCCGACAGGAAGAAAGTTACTCAGGTAAAAGTTAGCATTGGCATAATATAAATATTATTTTACAGAATATTATTTGTCTTTGTTTTAATTTATTATTGTCAGAGACTTCGTGAGCACGTTGAAGACGAGAGCAAGCTGCCGATCATTATTTTCCCCGAGGGCACCTGCATCAACAACACTTCTGTTATGATGTTCAAGAAGGGGTCCTTCGAGGTATTTATTCATTTTACTTTTTATTGCCCAATTTAACGCCTATTTTATACACTATTTTATTCTAATTTCTTACTTACAAAAGCCGAGTTTTTTCAAGATAGTAGTCATATTGAAGAAAGTTGATGAGGAAAATTATCGTAATTTATTTAAAAAAAAAGATATTGTGAATGAAAATATCAAAACTTCGATATTTTTTCCCTATAATTTCGGAACATTCCAGATCGGCTCGACGATCTACCCGATCGCGGTGAAGTACGACAGCCGGCTGACGGACGCGTTCTGGAACAGTTCGGAGCAGTCCTACGGGGAGTACCTCTGGAGGATGATGACCTCGTGGTGCATCATCTGCGATGTCTGGTATTTGCCGCCTATGACTAAGATGGTAAAATTGGGATTTTTAGAAAACATTTTTTAAAAGGATTTTCAAACTTTTTATAGAAAATTTTAATCGAGTTTAGAATATTTGAATAATAATTATTACATGGGTTTTTCAATGATTTTTGTGAAGAAAAATATTGTTAGCGTTTGATTTAGAAATTAGATTTTTAAAATGACTTTTTCAGGAAGGCGAAGACGCGATCGCATTCGCGCGCCGCGTCAAGCGAGCCATCGCTAAGAAGGGTGGCCTCGTCGATCTGGAATGGGACGGCGCGCTAAAGAGGGAAAGGGTAATCCATGTCATATTTTTTATTTAAATAAATATCTTGGACTCGTGAAATGTTCATTCAATTTTTACCAAAATTATTCCTTCTTTAAAGTGGATAAACTTTTCAGAAAGCCATAGAGCTTATTTGGTTATGCAAAAAAAAAACTACTTAGGTCTCCTCCAAGTTGATCTCTCTGCAACAGAAGTTGTATTACGACAGGTTGGCGAGGACGACGACGCTCGGCAAATACACTGAAGAAGAACAAACTGAGTTGCTCGATGCTATGCAGGTTGTGATTTTCTATTTTAATTATTAATTATTTATTGTTTCTTTTTTATTGATATTTATGATTTTAAAAAGTCGACACTTTTACGATTATTAAAATTTTGATTTTAGAAGAAAATTCCAGAAAATCAGCCAAGACGAGCGCGACAAGTTGTTGAAAGAAATCGACGAGAGCGACGATGACGAGGAGATTATTCGAAAGGTGATTTTTTAGTTTTTCTTATTATTATTTTTAAAAATTTGTAGATTTCCGTGATCAAAGACACCAGTATCAGCGACCGAAGTCTGGATTCGATCCCCGAAAACCCGACCTCCACTGTTCAGTCGTAAGCTGAAAATTTGAATTGTTTCGAATTTTTATCTTTATTTGAAAGTTTTTCGTTATTTTCAAAAATACTTGAAATTCGTCATATTTCACTTCTCGCCATATACAAAATTTTAGTGGACTAGTCATCCGTAAAACTTCTATTTTAGTCAATTTTATAAAAGCAAGATGTACGCTTGCATAGTTTTAGAAATTCTACCTTTTGGTTGATTTTAGCAGTTAGAAGTTTCATAGTAGTAGGGTTAAAATTTCACTGATAATTTTTTGCATTTCGATTGAATTTTCACTTTTGCTCAACACAAATTTCTTGCCTTTTACCAAAATATTGAAAGCCTTTGACTATTTGAAAACTACGCCGTTTTACATTAGTACATTTATCGTACTTTTAGGAAATCTGTAAAATGATAATAGTTTTTCACGCCATAAGTTCAATGCAGGTACCCGTGATTTCATTTCACCGCACAAATTTTTCTTGTACGATTATTTTGATTGTGTTTGAAATTTTGAATAAATTGGTTTTATCAATTATTTTTTTAATTACTTTATGTTTGCCAAATCATTCCGAATATTTTATATGAATTAAATCTAAAGATGTATTTAAAACTATTCCATGTTAAAATAGTCACGTATTATGTTTAAATCGATACGCATATCGGTTTGATATATCAATTGTACAACGTTATCTATCCCTCGGTCAGCCACTCTAAATCGACTTTATTTGACCCCTACGCTGTCATTATTTGACATATTGATAACTCGTTTTTGGTGCTACATTTTAAAATTATATTGAAATTTTAGGCTATATTCACTATTGATTACCAAACTAAATTATGACCGAGCCACCTCCAGATTTTATGGTAGATACCTCTAAAAGGATTAACTCACTAATTTACAATGAACAAACGGAAGAGTTACAAGTTTTAGGTATGAAATTATATATCACATTGATAATTTTTAAAATTTAATCTTTAGACCAACTAAAATTGCCTCACACCCTCGAATATATCGAAGTTCATAACTCCGATGATGCCGTTAGAGTTATTAAGAATATGAACGTAATTTTAATTTTTCGAGCTTGCCTGTAATTTTGAACTTAGGTCAGAGGCGCCCCTCTAATAGCGAATGTGGGGGCTTTCGGTATCCTATTCGACTCGGAAAATAGTCATTTCACCGAAGTCGATGATTATAAAAATCACTTATTAGAAAAAGTAATTATCTCCAGACTAAAATCATGTTACAATTATGTTTTTTTAGATTTCAAAAGTTGCCAATTCCCGTCCAACGGCGGTAAATTTGCATAATATTCTCAAAAGACTCACTGAAATTATCACTAATGGAAAGTATATAGGCGATATTAAGGATTGGTAAATTTAACCTAATTATAGTTAATAATTTAAATTCGAATATTCAGTCTCCGAGGCACAATAACTGGTCTATATCACGATGAAAGGGAAGAGAACCGTCGGTTGGTTTGGAATGGATACAATGAGGTCGAATACTCTAATTTCGAAGCTTATTTCTGGTTTTCTAGATCATAAGTCGCCCCGCTAAAGACCAATCCGGCAGATATGCCGTGATTACGATTTGCAATACCGGCTCGTTAGCTACCGTTTCTTGGGGAACCGCGCTGGGTATAATTAAAACATTGGCCTTTCCCTGAATAATCATTTCAAGGTGTTATTCGAGCCTTACACGAGCATGACAAACTGCTTCAAGTATTCGCGTTAGAGACTAGACCTTATAATCAGGTAACTAATAGGATAATTATCAGCTTTAATTACCCTTGACTATCTTATTTAGGGAATCCGCTTGACCGCGTCCGAACTCCAGCATGGTGAAGTACCATTCAAGGTCATTACCGACAGCATGGCTGCCTACGCTATGAGCAAATTCGCCATTGATGCTATTCTAGTCGGTAATCATTATCTTCCCTTCATAACCCAAATGAAAAATGGATTTCTTGAAAAGTTAAAAAAGCTCAATATTATCTTTATTTTATCTTTTAGAATATAAATTTCAAAATAATCCTCAAATTCGAAAGTGAATTTTTCAAATTTAGGAGCCGACCGAGTGGCTATGAACGGCGACACAGCGAACAAAATCGGGACTTACATGCTGGCCGTTTCCGCTAGCTATCATCGAATTCCATTTTATCCAGTGGTAAGCTAATGTTTCATTTCCTTCAAAAATCTATTTTCAGGTTCCCGTATCCTCGATTGACAAGAGCATTTCTTCCGGCTCTGAGATCGTCATCGAAGAACGCCCGGAGGATGAACTTTTGTTTGTCAATGGTAAGAGAAAAAAAAAACCAGACAATAGACTTCGCCATCTGTCGTCATTATATCATTTTGTGACAACGAAAACAAACAACGTATTCTGTTATGCTGAAATTTCCCTTTTCAGGCCAGCGCATAGCCCCTTTGAACGTTCGTGCGTGGAATCCAGCCTTCGACGTGACACCATCGAATCTCATCACCAAAATCATCACCGAAGTCGGAAACTTCGAACCGAAGGATCTTCACACAGTATTTAGAAATTAGACGCTTTTTCAATTGTTTTTTTTTTTAATTTCATTTTTGTCTATGAATAAATTTCCGAATTGAGACCCATTGTGAATTTCATTCAGAAAATAGCCTTGAACCACATTCAGGGCATAAAAAGATGGATATCGAATGAAAATTTTCATTGAGGGATTATTTTTGCTATTATTTTGAATCGCAATGTCTTTTCAAATTTCTTTCATCATTTTCCTGACGATATTTCAACCTGTCTTGTCTGAAACTACCAATGATACCACAAAAAGTAGGTCGAATCTCTTGAACTGTGTCAAATTTATCTTCAGATGAAACCACTGCTGCGACAAAATCTTTGGCCGGCACTAATTCAAACAAAGAAGAAAATGCTCATCCGAAAAATTACGCCGAAATTGAAGAAAAGCTACTGGAGAAGATTGGAAAATATTGCATGACACAAGATGACGTAACACACCTAAATGGGAATAAGTCGAATTTTCTCCCAATGGCCATTTTCGCGTCCGTCTTCTCAGCCAATATCCCTCTCCAGTTGATCGAACACCAAGAGTACCGGAAAAATTTCGGCTTGAAGCAGGAACCGATATGTAACTCATCAAATTTGCAGCTTGAAGATGTAAGAAAACAGAGTAGACTAAAGTTTAGAGATACTCTCAAACTCACCGTTTGTAATCAAGGATTTTTTATCCAGAATTATACTTCAGAACGCAGACACGCACCGTGTCAACCTAACACTAATGAAGAAGTCGTGGGAGACTATCAAGTGGCGTGGTTGCGACACTTTTGGCCTTGGAATACAGGTTGTTTCAGTTGAAGACGCTCAAGTTGGGGTCAACACTTTCGACAGGATTCTTCCTGAAGTTCGCCAGGTTTTTAAGGTATTAATAATCACTTAGTTTTCTGCTCCAATAACTAGGATAATATAGTTTCATCTGGCCATTAACTACTGAGATATAATCATTCATGTCAAAAATTTCCAGAATAAGCTAGAAGAACTTGACAATGGTAGTCCTGTCGACGAGAAATTGATTTCGAAAATCGAAGAAGGCCGTCGAATCACATATTTCAAAGTGTTGAAAGTCGTGCTTGACTCACTCACAAAGTCTGCGATCAGTTCCTTCAAATGCGATAATAAGTCATGATCTTAAAACTATGAATGCTTCATTCTGTGAATGATGTTAAAATAAATTTTGTTCGCGTTATTTTTTATTTCCCTGATTTATTGTGTTCGATTTGTGGCCTTGACCAAGATTTCTGCATGCGTTGTCCTGCAATGGATATGTCGAGATAATCTCGATGCCCCAGAAAGGTGTCACACTACTGGGTTACTGGTTTAGATATCATTCGATTTTTATATTTTCAGAAAATTTGAAGGTTTAGGTAATGAATCGATTAATTCTCTTTCTGATTGGTCTTTTATTCGTTTCTTATAGCCATGCAAGTCCAATAAGCGGAAACTCGATTACAAATGGTTAGTTTTGATTTTCAGTAAAAAAGTTAGAGGGTTCAAAAGTTTTGCAGAAGAAAATTCGAAAACCTCGAGCTCGCCAGAGGTCAAACCAGCCACTAGTGAACCGGCCGATACGACCAAAACACGTGAAACCACTGAAAAACCAAAGAATGTTCCAGGTACCTTGTCGAAAGAGTTTTTATGCAGAACAATTTTAGCTAGTCCTGAAACGACTGTCAAGACCGAGGCTTCGACGTCCAGCGTGATTCCTGAAACTTCATCAGTTTCAGCAACAGTCGAGAAGAAGGAAGAACCATCTAGCACCACTGGCAAGTTTTTTGAATTGTCTTCTTTCAAATTATCAGCGGGGAATTTTAGTGACTCAAGAATCTTCTACCACGACTGCTTCATCGACGCCCAAAGATGCCAAAGGAGTAAAGGAAACACCTCAACCAAGCACAACGCTTGCTGAAATCTCCACCACCAAGGCTTCTGAGATTGCTAAGAATGAGTCCATCAAAGCTACAGGTTAGAACTATTATCTGCATTTTTGAGAATCTTAAATTTAATGAAAGAAGAGACTACTACTTCGTCGAAGCTTGAAGAGACTCAGACTACGAAAGCAGCTGAAACGGTCGTCACAGAACCAGCAAAGGAAGTTAAAGAAACGTCAACAGTGGCTGCAGGCATATTTTTCCAGGAAAATTCTAGAGAATGATTTTTTCCAGAAACTTCCACGACCCCTAAAGCCTATTCAATTCCGCCCGCCGTTCCATCGTCCACTCAAGATCCATCCAGTACCACCAAGGCTGAAGAACCCAAGGGTTCAAAGAAGATCAATGAGAAGCAGGCCGTCGAAAAGGGTACTTTTCAGAGTTGGAATCTTTGAAAAAGGAACCTTCTTGAGAAACTAAACCCGACAAAAACTAATCTTTATCCGTTCATACCCTTCTTCAGACGCCACTACGACTACAAGCAAGCCGAAGGAGCCTGAAATTACAAAGACTAAGCTCACTTCGACCACGAAGAAGGGTAACTCAAACGAGGAATCAGAAGAAGACAAAATCGACGATCAATACAAACCACTTCTGGATGAGATTAAGAAATCGTCGCTAACGAAAAATGAAACAGGTACTTTCTGCATACAAGTAGAACTAATTCTACATGATCTTGAAAAAAAAGGGTTATTCACCTTTTGATGAGAGTATGTGGACAATTGTTGATCTCAAGATCATGTAAAATTTACAGATTTACTATATTTTTATGTCAATTAAAATAAACAATTCCAGACGACATGACCAAGTGCACCCCGAATTTTATAATGGCTATGGTCAAATACGTCAGTTATGTCGAGTCTGTTTCTAAGAAAATCGCCTTGGAGGAACTGCGCAAACACTTTCACTTGAAGCCTCAGACGATGAATTACACCCACGGAGTCGTTAAAGAGGAGTTTGAAGAAGGAGCTGACAAGGAAAAGTTCAACTCGACAATGCTCGAGGAGTTCGAGAAGGTCGTCTCCAGATGGAGTTCGAACCCTTTCGCTATTCTCAACTTTTATGTCCCCGAAGACATCGTTGTAATGGAATCGAAGGTTGAAGAAAAGTGGCCGCAAATTAGATCGATTTTCAAGGCATGTTCAAACGAATTAACTCTGATAAATAAAAAATCTGCCAAGGCTGATAATATCATCGTTTTCCATAAATTTATAAAAAAAAAATTCTTCTTTAGCGATGACGGATAGTTTATAAAAATCACTATTAATTTCTGAATTTAATTGTTTCAGAAGATGTTTGAGACTGAGGACATCTACAAAGAACCCGTTACCAAGGACTCGATCAAGAAGATGTTCAAGGAGTCCCTGAAGAATATCATGGAGCGCATCAAAAAGGCGACGATGGCAGCAATCGCTGAGGGAATGAAGGAAGCCGTCAAAGACGGTCGCCTGCGTCCTCCATCTATCGGCGACGTCTTTGGAACCATGTTCACCCTACCATTCACCCTCTTAGGAAGTGGTCTAATGATGATGGGACCGGGAGCGATGGGGTTGTAGAATATTTTCGTTTTACAACACGCACTATTTTACTGACGGTTATTAATGGGTTCAAGAAACTTTAAATATGCAGGTGGATGACGTTGACTTCTCAAATTGTATATGGGTGTATTTTTAAAACTTGGTAAATGAAAATAAATGTATTTTTCCTATTCTTCATGAAAGGCGGCAGAACTTTTCACGCACCCTGTATACTAGTACGCACGTATTAATTATTTCGAACTCAAAATTAGAAAATAACAAAAAATAGGGTATCGAAACAATAATCGGAGTAAGAGGCATGGAATTATCTGGCGGTCAAAAGCAACGAATCGCCATAAGTCGAGCCCTGATTCGAGATCCGGATACTCTCCTGTTAGACGAAGCGACCTCAGCCATGGATAGCCGCGGTACTAATTTCTAGTTGCAAAATGACTTTATGGAATCGTTTTAGTTGGTTCAAGCAGCCCTCGACGAAACCTCATCAACTCGTACGACTATCATCGTGGCACATCGATTGTCGACTGTCGCAAATGCGGATCGAACTGTCGTCGTGAAAAACAACGGGACAATCGTTGAACAAGGCATTTCTCGCATGAATGTGAATTTTGTAAATAAAAGCTACGATTTCAAGATCCCCAAACGAATTGCTGGAAAAGCGAGGCACCTATTGGGAAATGGTCCAAAGGCAAGGCGGGTTAATAAACAGAAAGGATAAATAAAAATAACTCATCATACTGATTCATTTGTATCGAAGAATAAATAGTTTATTAATCCACAATTTTTTCATAAAGCTAAATTTGTACCTACAGTTCAGAATGACTCTGACTAGTTTCGACTAATGGAAGTCTCGTTTTCCGCAGCAATTTCATACCCACTACATCGGGAGCAATTTTCGTCCAAAAATAAAATTCCTCCTTTCGGAATTCGTCACTGATCTAAAGAAAATTCATAAAATAAATACTTCAAAATTAGTTAACTCACAATAGGTTCCGGTCTAATTCTCAAATGTCTCATCGGGTGTTCTTTCGAAACTTTTGGCCATTGAATCGATTCGGATTTAGATTCACTAAACTCGTATTTTTCATTATTCAATCCTTTTGTTTCATTTCTAACCCCTTCTTTATGAAGTTCACGATTCCGCTCAAAATATGATGCTTAAATTTCTCGTCGTTCTCATCGAACGGTACAGACTCCATTCCCAAAAATTTGAAGAGGAACCGATGTTCGGCTAAGTGATAAACTCCTAAAGTAGAAAATCAACCAGGCACAGGCAGAACTTCAGTCAGGTTGTCTGTGCGTAGTACCCCTTGAATTTTCAGTGACGAAAACATTAGTCATCTCTTTTTTTTGCATAGTTTCTTCTGTATTTTTCTTTAATCTGACTGAAAGTCTGCCGGGGTCTGAGAAATCGATCGAGTTCTGAGCCCATTGCCAACCTCGAATTGGTGATTCTTTGTCACGCATTGGCTCGCTTTCGTAGTCCATCACAACGAGATAGGTATCCCATCCGTGCTCTTGCTTGAGCTCGACTTCGTGTAGAATTGGAACGTTGAATTGCAAGTCACTCAGGAGCTACAAATTGAGTACTGTTCAAAAATTACCACCACGTTTTCCCTCAGGGATAAGATTTATTGTGAATTGTGTTTCTAATGATACCTTTTGTTTAACCCTGGAACTCATAAATTACCTCGCACTGTCGAGTCATGTAATAAGAGGGCTCTTCCTTCTCGTTTCTGTTCACGTAATAATCAAGAAGCTCGATGAGCAGAGGCGATGATCGACGACCGAGTTCGTGCTCAACAGATACTAAAATTTGCACTTTTGTGCATTCAAAAATAGTTTTCATACCGTAATCTCTGATGTAACCAGTCAGATTCTCTTTCTTATAAGTCTTCCACATTTCTTTGTTCATAATTCCTCCACTTTCCAAATCCGTTACGAAGTTCAGAGTTACTTTTTTTGGAGCCTTCCGAATCAATTCATCGAACTAAAATATTTCTTTCCATCTGCGTGGCGTCAAAATTTGGAGTATGTATGATATTTGATAAACTCCACGTGTTTACTTTTACTGTAATAGCTCATACGAAATTTTTACATTAGGAAGCACGACTTCAAATAATAAAAATTCGTCAAGTTTGATCATGAATAATTATTTGGAAACTAACATTTGAAAAGTAAAAGAAATCATTAATTATTTCAATTTTTCACCAATCCATCTTTACTTGACCAAAATCATGAAATTCATACTTGATTTGGGAAGAAATCTCTGTCGAATCGAGGACTGAATGCAGTTAATCGAGGACTTTTCAAGAAAGGAGGCTAAAATTTAATTAGATGATTGTTGAAAAAAAAAATTTTCATCTACCTGTTTATCCAATATCTCCAAAATTGTATCTAAGGGCTTCGATTTTATGCATTCATGAATAGATTTCGACGAACTCATTTCACACTTCAATTCTTTAGCGAGATTTTTGCTGTCTGAAGAAAGGTTATCTTTCAATACATATTCAAATTGAATTTAAACATAGACGTGAATCAGCGATGATGCTGGTATTTCGCCCGCTTCCCTCATCAAAAAATCAACTACAAGTGAAAAAGATACATAAAACTTTGTGCTGATGTTTACGAGTGGTCAGCAGGGCTAGGAAGAAACTGAATACTTGAACGTCGGAACCGGAATTGAATTTGAACTCCAAAATTTTAGGAATCATAGCATGCATCGGAATTGACCAAAAATCACGCAAATACGAGATCGAAACATAATTCGGTCACGTCCTTAGTGAGCAGATTAGATAGCCAAAACAATACTCAAGACATTCTTCAACGAATACGACTGTTCATAATTTGTTTGTGGATGGAAAAATTTACAACCCCCCGAGCCTTGGATGCCATCAGAAGCTTCCAAGTCTGATCGAATCGAAATTTTAGCGACTCAAACCGATCAAGTCTATCACAAATCGAATCAAATTCCACTGTTTTGTACAACATCTAAAACTCACTCTCGGCGACATCCTCGTTAATGGCCCACTCCGCAAACAATGATCCCGAAAATTGAGCAGCTCGTTCGAATAATTCTGAAAGAAATCGACAAAAATGACTCCAATCTGTGTCAAATATTACGGTTAGAATGCGGAGAAAATAGATGAGCCGAAACACTGGCGGAACCAGCACTGTGACCAGACAATGTGATTCGATTTGGATCACCACCGAAATCAGGCAGAATCTGGCAAAATGATTCTTCTCATTGTCAATATTGATAAACTCTTACTTCATGCAGGAATCGCAGAGCTTGACTTTGATCCCAGAGCCCCAAGTTTCCCGGCATTGTGTCGTCTCCCGTCGAGAAGAAGCCTAATGGGGTCATTTAGGTAAATTTGATGCATTCCAAACCAAATGGTCCAAGTCGGTATGCTAATGTTACATAGACAATTTCGTGTCGGACGAAGTTATCAACAGGTTTGTCATAGCCGTAGATCTCCGGAGTACCGATCACAAAAGCTCCACCATGGATAAATACGAATACCGGCAATAATTCAGATGACTAAATAACTGGGATCATCGACAGTCAAAATTATTCAGATTAGAGCTGAACGAAAGGTTCGGTTATTTTTAGTGTTTGAAATTTTCTATTTCGGTTTCGAATAAATTATGATCGAACTTTCAGATTTGAAAATTTTGACTATCTTCAGTCTTGGTTTGGATGGGAGTTTATCGTTAGAGGCATGAAGAGAAAGAATATCATTCATATTTCAAATCCTTCAACAAAAATTCTCATTATAGTCAGCTGATTGATTTCATCTTGTCAAAGAAATAGTCTAAACAGAAATAGTTAGAATCAAGATAATACCCGCTTCTTCGGTGTCATGATGTTGAGAAAGAGACAGTCTTCGGAATAATTCGGCAATTCCTTGAGAAAAAATTTGGATCTCGGAATACAAGAAGGGGCAAACTTCGTCGCCACTATTGTTTCAGGTTTCCAAGGATTTACGGGTTTTGGTTTCTAAATATCACCTATTAAATCTAAAAAATGTTAGAAAGCAACCTCAAACCGATTTTCTCCTATAGGTGGTTGAGCATAAGGAATTCCAAGAAAAACATCGGCTTCGAATCCATCTTCAGTTTTCTCCGTGAATCCAATCACATCTCCAAATTTTGTTGAAGCAACTACGCCATCTTCCTGGTTAGCCCGACAGCTTTCGGAAAAGGCAATAAAGCAAGCGATTATCCAAGTCTTCATAGATTTCTGCAATTAAAAAAAGTGTACGAAAGAAGATGTTTCTAGAACAATAAGCTAGAAATTTCGACAGATTATTTGAGAATAAACAGGAAAATGAAATACGAAATGATTCGAAAATAAAGAACAAGCAAGAAGGCGAAAGTAAACTCGAAAGAAATGATCAGAAAAGAGTAGGGAATGCCCGATTGTTCGTTTAGTTGATAAGAATATGTTATTCCCTAATAATATCATATTTCCAAATTTTACATCCTATATTTTAATGGATGAAGACATAAATTCAGAAAAATTAGACCAATGGTTTGCGAATTTCAGAAGCAAGCTAACTTTTCGACGAAAAATAAGCACACAATGTTTGGAGATTGACAATGTTTCGAGGGAAGTTAACTTTTCGACGAAAAGTAAGCACACAATGTTCGAAGATTGGCAATAAAATCGATAATTTTACACTTGGCGCTAAAGTGAAAAGAAACCTGATGATAGATAGTGAAAAAAGTCTCTCATTCTTCCGCATTTTGATAAAAATCTAACAAAAAACACAATAAATAAAAAATAGGATAAACTTGTGTGTGAAATAAGCTGGTTTTTTTTTAATAAAAAAAGTCAAAGAATAAATCTGAAAACTGAAAAATGCAATCGCAAAATTCGCTTTCATTTGCAAATGCAATCTTTTCTAAATTCGAACTTGTACAGTCGAATCGATTGGTATAGGGAAATGCATATTTTTTTTTTGCGATTTCTTGATTCAAAAATTTTCAATTTCATTCAATAAAAACGGGCAGAATAATTGGAAAAAAAACTTTAATAGAAATTGATAAGGTTCTATTAGTTTCAACGATATGAACATTCATGATGAGTAAACCTGAAAGCAATCAAAATCGAAGCTCTTTTTCTCTAAAACTCCTTAGGGAGGAAAAATTAATTACGGTACAAAAATTGACGGATGGTGATGAAGTTTGGCAACAACCCACTGGCCACTTTCCGCAATGTCCCAAAATGGCACACTGGTCAGCCGCATGAAGCCTCCAAATCTTCCCAATCGACAGAGAAGCCGAAGCTGACGTCCATTCCGAAGAGTGATTCGATGATAGTCGAAATGCGTCGGTGATTGCAGAAAATGAGAGATGGAAATTGCACCAGACACCAGTTGGGGGAGTGAAGTCTCAACTTCTTCGCCCTCTATCATATTCTCACCTTAGTCGGCAGCTTCAGTTCGCTATGGTCTACAAGGCCAGGCTCGAATCGAGGTGCCTTTCTCATTCGGTTATGCTAACTTATGAAGTTGAATGTAAGCATTTTATCTATCATTAGGTTTGCCTTTTTGATGTCATATTGTTAACTTTTCATTCTATTTGCATGAAAATTACATTTTATAACGAATTTTTATTTAAAAAGTATTCAAATTCACAGGAAATTATTTTTCTGCGTTCAACTTTCACTTCTACTTCTCGGTCTATCTTAGTATTCCAAGCGCTAGTTTGACTGATCTCGGCTTCTCCATTTTCATAGACGTTTTCAACAACAAAAATAATTTATTGAATTGCAAGTAAGAAGGAAGAAAAAAAGAATAAATTACTATTTAATATGCACAACTTCTGAGTTGTGAGGTATTGAAAGTGAGACTCTTTTATGGTGGAGGTGGCGCTCTGCAGATGATTGTAAGATCTAGTAGGACTGCGGGATCATCTAGAATTTTATTTATTGATAATTTGAGGCAATGATTTTTTTTAAATTGGCATTCATTATCGCTGAATTAAATTCAAATATCCAAACAATTTTCCTCGAATTTTCGATTTACTATTTTCCTCTTCTATCATGAGCTTCTCTATAGGCTTAAAACTTTCGAGGTATACTTAGCCTATTTGAAATAGTTTAGAGTTTTGCCGAATCTGACTAATAACTACAATGTTTAATTAAAATTTCTAAACTTACCGGATCGCCATATTCAGAAATTCATATCTTTGGTTATTTTGATCCATTTATCATACAGTTTTTTGCTGTAAACTTGTCAACGCCCGCAGATTAATAGAAGAATACTTTTATGATTTTATATTCACAACGGGAATCGCGCTTGCGCCCTCTAAGTATGGGAAACAGTTAAGACTCATGGTACTCCGTTCCTCCCTTCTTTGCAAAGGTTCATCTTGAAGACAATGGAGAGTAAAACATTTTTATTCGTTAGTATGATTAATCAATTCATTTTAATTAGATACATCTAAAGATTAAACACCAAAATCAGCATAACTGCATCTTGCTGATTGAACAGGCAACGGGGGGTCTAGATTAGTCAACCATTCTTGATTATTGTTACAAGTTATGTCGAGCCTAATTTCATTGGGCGTTGTTTCTGGTATAGTTATTCCTCCATTAATCTGAATTTTGTGCTTAAAAAATGACAGAAACACTTGAGGACGTTACTTCTAAGGTAGGAAGCTCCCCACGGCATATTAACTCTGCTTTGACACAACCGACACCATCCATGCCTGTGGCGCTAAAATGGTTTATATTGGTGGCAAAAATTTGGAATAATTATGGTTATGAATATAGCCTGGTGTGAGCAATTATCGTGAAATTTTAATCTGAATGGAACTTAGCAGGAATTGACAATTCAGCGGAAAGAATATGTATCCAAATTTTAACTCAGATCGATACACGATAATTTGGACCTACCATGCTACATTCATAACCCGCATTTCTCCAACATTTTCTGGCCGTTTACTGTATGAATTTTAATCAAATCAACCCACGTTATATGGAACTCTAAAAATCTAATCGAATTAAAATATTATAGGATTACCTGAACTCCGTTGGAATGCCAACTTGAGAAGGATCTGGTAGATTTGTAGGAGCGGCGAGATCGAGTTGATCTTCAGTACATTTCGCGCAAACTAGACATTTGATTTTTCATTAGAATGTAGCGATAGTTTGCAAGTGACGGAGTAATGGAATGTGCAATAGCATTTTTCCTCATAATTAACAGAGCGACCTTTTGTTAAACGATGGAGTTTTTCTCGTTTTTCCGTGAACGTACTTTGTTACTTGGTAAAAATAATTTTGTCATTACATACCCTGTCACTTCATGAACTATAAGTTGTCTCATGTAATGAATTAACCTGGTTGTGTTGTAGTCGTTGTCGTTGTTGTTGTTGTTGTTGTTGTGGTCGTAGTTGTAGTGGTCGGTGTTGTAGTCGTTGTTGCTGTTGTGGTCGTAGTAGCTTTGGTGGTGGTGCCGGTAGCTGCGGTGGCCATAGATGTTGCGGTTGTTGCATTCTAATAAAGATTATAATTATTTCTGGGCTTGGACTCAAGTTCAATTTACAGTGCTTGTAAGTTCATTTACAAGTGTTATGAAGTTTCAGCTTACAAGAGTTGTAAGTCGAACTTGGGCCCAAGTCCTGCTTAGAAATAAGTTATTCGAAAATTGAAGATATAGTGATAATTTAAAGGGTTTTTCTTCTAAATTATTCAGTTTATTTTGAAAAGGAAGGAAGATTATTCGTTGTTTTTTGATTTGTTTGCTTTTTTATGAATAATAAATACCGAAACACATTCGTATTTTCTCGTAGTTCTGTTGAGCGTTTTAACAAATCCAGAGCAACAGGATGATCGTGGATAGAGACAGACTGGAGTGCCACACGGTTGAGTTTCAGTGTCGCTTCCTCTGAACATCGACCAAATTATCGAATAATATAAATTCAATTAATCCATGTACATTTTTAAATTAAGAATCAACTATTCATAACAATAAGTGATCACTCACTCGCATTTGCATCCCGATGGGAAGCAGTAGCGTTTCTTGCGTTCTGTTCCACACATACCTTAAATGCATTAATTCTCATGATTATTTTTATTACAGAATCAAACAAATTATTTAGAAGGAAAGAAACATGGATTTTAATTTAAATTAAGATAAATTGAGGTGTTTCTAGCTAATTTTTAATCATCTTGGAATTTGCGAGTACAAAAAAACTCACTGCATTGCAGTTTTTAAGTAGCGAATTAAAGAGTCACTCAACCCCGATGTTGAGACCTACCCATTATTCTTAGTTATATTATGGCAATTAACATGTATCAGGCTAAAGTCGATAACATTCGATTTTGTATCATTTCTATGCAGTGAAAAGTTAATCCACGTATTATATTGTTAACATCCCACTTAAAGAGACATTATTTCATACTCACCACAGGTGTCATTGCAAGCGCCTGTAGGATCAGCTGCCCATTCTGACCATTCCCCTGTGCATGATGAAGACTAAATTTCGATATATTCATTTAACAACAAATGTTGTTATGATCTTTCAGACGAATTCTGCATCACACGCACACACGAAGTTCTCTATTAAATTGTGACAACTTGATGATCCGATCTTATAGAACCACAGATCTATGAATAAGAAAACGTCTTTAGAGGATTATAGAAAAATTAGCATATGTAACTCGTTTCGCAAAAATTCCTCTTCTGAAAATTCTAATTTCATTTCTAGGTAGTATCATCTGTTTGTATTTGCTTTTCATAAAATAAGTTTTAACGGTCTTAAACTTCTGAGTTATACCTGGCTGCAACTATAGGTTCTTGCAACCCTGTCGAGTGTTTTTGTGAACCCATTGCAACAAGATGGTCGTGGATAGGTACAAACTGCATGATTGCATCCTTGAACTTCGGTATCGTTGCCCCTGAAATCCGATTTATATTCCAATGCTTCATAAACTCTTGAATTATATCAATTCGATCGATTCATGCACATTTTCCATTTAGAAATTAACTCTAAGTAAAAAACACATGTGCGCACTCACGGGCAGGTGCAATTTGATGGCTCGCAAACTCGGGTTGTTCGTATTCTGCCACACCCTCCTTAAATTAACTCATTTATATGATTTTTAATTTCATAGGCGATAAATAATAAATTAAAAGGTAAAAAAAACTTTAATTAAGATTGTAAATAGAATAGTACTGTCTAGATTTTTACATCAGGCTATCAATTTACTATTTAAGCGCACATTAATTACGGAAATACGTAAATTCGTATCAGTAATGTTTAGATTTTTGATTTAGTCTTTTTCGGTCTCATAGTTCCGATTTCTGTATTACGAAAATATCAGTTCCGACTTCGATTTCAATTCCGATTTTTTTTAAATTTGAAATTTCGCACTCTTGATTCGTGTACTCACCACAGGTATCGTTACAAGCGGCGGGGGGATCAACTTTCCACTTTGACCAAGTCCCATTGCATGATTGAGACTAAACTTTGCTAGGTCCATTTTATAAAATATTATTATTATTATTATTATTCAGTTTTATTTTTGAGAGATAAATTCTTGTCAAAGGGTACTAATGATATCAAGTTTATGATGCTAATTTTATATGGCAATGTATTATACGAACCTCAACCAAATTTGCGCATGAGATTAGAAATAAGAATAACAAAATTCTCGATTTCATATCATGCAACGCAGACATTACCTGAAACATAGATAATTGTAAGAACACTGTAACAAAACGGTCTCCTGAGTGATCGGCCCAGTTCACCGTTGTTTGATATTAGTAGAGGGGGTAATAGAACGATTGAATGTGTTGAAGATTATTTAGCCTCAAACTTGGGTAATTAGACCGTTTAAACAAAAGAACAATGAAAAGTTGAAATATATTTTTTAAAGATTGAGATTAGACACATGGCCTATTGCTAACATGACTGTAAAGTCATGAGAGAAGGGATACACAGAGCAGAAAAGGTGAAAATAATGTGAAAAGGAGCGAAATCCTGCCTCGTTCTTTTAACAGAAGGGAATGAAATGGCAGCTGTCATAATATGTGATTTGGCTTCTGCCTCTTCATAAAAAGTTGATTTTATCGACAAATATAGCATTTGGAATGGGGGTAATACGGAAGTTCTAGTTCCAAAATAGGAAGTCCCAGATCTGAATGAGGAAGTTCCGGATCTGAAAGAGGAAGTTCCGGATCTGAAACCGGAAGTTACGGTTCTTTAATCGAAAGTTCCGGATCCGAAGCCGGAAGTTTCGACGATACCGGTTCCGATAACATTTTGAAAAAAATCGGAATTTCAATTTATTTTTGAGTGGTATTTTATCCTCCATTGTAAACGACTTTTTCGTCGTCAGTGCCCTTCGCGAAAGGGAGAGGTGCGAAACGCGTCGCGTCCTCATGCGTTGCGGTTTTCATTGCGAGGAGCATTTTCCACACAAAATTCCCATTATTTTTTTTTTATTTTCTGTCTAAGTTTCACAATTGTCCGTTAATTATCGATAGTTAATAGCAATTAGTGCTAATTATGATTAGATTATCGATTATTGAGTGAAAATTTGCTTTTATCTCGCTTTTAGCGATTTCTAGACGATTGATTGAAATCGAAACATTTTTTATTATTTTCTTCGGCAGAACTTTTAAAATTATCGATAATTAACGGATAATTGTGAAATTTCGACAGAAAATTCTAAAAAAAAATGAGAATTTTGTGTGAAAACTGCTTCTCACAATGAAGACCGCAACGCATGAGAACGCGCTTCGCACCTTCCCTGTTACGAAGGGCACTAGCAATGGACACCTCGTTTACAGTCGATAATACAATAGTTTACATGAAAAACTATATTATTTAGATTCAACTATTACCTAAGATAAAATGATGCATGCTTTATTTTCATCATAAAATATGTTTTATTCAATAAAATTCGCAGCTTTTTTATACTAACAAGATTAGAAACATTATTCTTAGCAGCGGAAGTTGGCCACGCAGCAGTGACATCCTCTATCGGTAGTGAATCCGACAGCGTTGTTCTGAATTAATAAAAAATAACAGAATGAGTTTTTCCCTATATTCTAAGTGATTAATTTCATTGTGAATTTACATAATTAACTGATAATCTAATTTTATCTTATTTTTTAAAATAAATATTGTAATGATTACGAATGAAATTCCTTGTCTGTTAGCATAAGCAATGCAGCACGAATGGCATCTGTCATCGCTAACGCGTCTTCCACCGCAACCGAAGAAGTTTTCAAAGAATTCGAAATTATTGACCGAGGTACTGCCGGAGAATCTGCGAGAGCACGCTGAAAACCTCTTTTAGAATCTGGATTTTCCTTGTATTTGAAAAAAAAAATTACAAAGTCCGCAGGGAACACCCATCTGTGGGGGGTTGAATGGTGGGAATGATGGAAATGATGGGAATTGCGGACGTGGAGTAGTTGGAATGCTTGGAATCACTACCACGTTGGGAACTACTTGTACCTAAATTATTTAGTTGAATTTTAGATATTTTCTACGATATATTTAATCTTCAAAAAATATGAAATTTGAATAATGAAAGGAGATTTCGTGATGTAATCAGTTTCAGAAGGGTCTAAGGTTTTGCAAACGTTTTATCAATCTCTAACCTGTTGGGATTGCGATCCACCACCCTGTGGTCCGCCGCCTTGTGGTCCGCCACCCTGTGGTCCGCCGCCTTGTGGTCCACCACCCTGTGGTCCGCCACCCTGTGGTCCGCCACCCTGTGGTCCGCCACCCTGTGGTCCGCCGCCTTGAGGTCTACCACCTCGCTGACCAAGAGCCAAACTAACCAAAACGGCAGAAAGGAAAAGTTTCTAGAAATTGAAAAATGTGATCATTTTTCAAAAAATCACCTACCAGCATCATTGATCAGGAATGATTGAAGGCGTTTCGAGGGAAAATTCACGAAAGAATATAAGGCTGACGACTAGACAATAAAAATGATGAAAGCGAACATCATTCAATTCAAGCATGAAATAAATAGTTGAAATTTCAATTCATTTATATTCGCACTTCTTTGATGACACCTTTTCTTCAGGTTTGTCTTGAAAATTATGTGCTTTTGAAGTTTATTGTTAAGATCAGTGTAGCTAGGGTATGAATTGTATGCGATAATCTCATTATACAACAATTGTATATCTATCCTTAGATATCTCACCCCAATCTCTATAAATACCCTCAAACTGTTATTAATAAACGTTTTCGTGCTCATCAATAGTCGTCATCTTCCTTACACAACAGTACAACTCCTCTACAGCCTTTCGGGGTCAACAGAACTCAACTAATGTAGCCCAGTGGTTGTGTGTCAATATTTAGAGCATGGTCCCAAGTTCGCCCCCACCTCGACTCAAACCAACGGGGTTAAGCAAATGTTGATAGTGGATAAAACCATGAAAAACCTGCCTAAAATCCCTCGACTGTTGTACACAACAACAGTCTGTCCTCGGAATGGGCCACTAGTCCTGTGTGACTAGGATAGGCCGACTGTACCCATTACGGGCTGAGGGTAGCCAACCCCCACCCAGTGGGAATAATAAGGCTAGGAAGAAAAATAAAGAATCAATATTTAGATGTGTCAAAATTATTCCAAATGAGTTTACATTTTCATAGAGGAAATCCATATTCTCTCTCAAATGGTTTTAATGGTCATACCAATGCTCCCGAATAAAATTACTAGAATTAGGAAAAATCGTTTCTGTTCATCACTAATGTACAAATTAGTTCGTGTGTATGCATAATTATTCATTTGAAATGACAAAAATACTGATCAAGTTGTGCCAATGAGGAGTTTCAATTTGACGATAACTCACTGATTCCGGACCGAGTGAAATAAGTCACTTCTTCAGGGTTTATATAAAGTTTCGTGAATAAATGCTGTACATTGTTCTATTTTCCATCTGTATTCCTTAGCACATTGCTAGAATTATTACGAAATATTTCAAGTTTCTGAACACATGAACATCACTAAACTTTGCGAATATTTATTTAACTGACACAGACATGGACTTTTGCTTGAACTATTTTTCTTTCATTTGTGCCCTCCTGTGGAAGGCTGTTCCAAAATTTCGTTAGACCACTTCTTTCGAAGAGTCAGAACGTTGTTAATACCTCAAACTTGGGTAATTAAACCGAAGATAGCTGTGAAAATCGGCAGATATGGTGCTTCTGTGTCATATTACGGGCAAGAACGCAGGGGTAATTTCTCTCTCTGAAGCCTCTTTAGCTTTTGAGATATTTCACTCTATTTTCTTCTCTACCATCTATTGAAAGTGCATAGTCTCTTATCTAGGACATGCAGAATAATAGTAGCTGTTTGAAGGAGGTAACAGAGAGAGAAAGTACTCCTGCGTTCTTGCCCGTAATATGACACAGAAGCATCATATTTGCCGATTTTCACCGTTATCTTCGGTTTAATTACCCAAGTTTGAGGTATTAACAACGTTCTGACTCTTCGAAAGAAGTGGTCTAACGAAATTTTGGAACAGCCTTCCACAGGAGGGCACAAATGAAAGAAAAATAGTTCAAGCAAAAAGTCCATGTCTGTGTCAGTCAAATAAAACATATTCGAAAAAATCAGTGATTTTAGTCGAATGTTGAAACTTTGAAACATTTCGTAGTTTCCAGACAAATGCGAAAGATTACGAATGAAAAATCCGGTAATGTGCAGCATAGATTCAAGAAACTTTATAAACTCCGTCGAAACGACCTTCTTTCACTTGGACCGAATCAATGAGTTATCTGAAACAAAAACCCCTTGTTGATACCTAATGACGATGGGGTTGTAGAATATTTTCGTTTTACAGCACGTATTATTTTACTGGCGGCTATTAATGGGTTCAAGAAACTTTAAATCTGCAGGTGGATGACATCGACTTCTCAAATAGTATGAATATATTTTCAAACTTAGTAAATGTCAAATAAAATCATTATTGTGAAATTATGCACCATACTGCTGAATATGATGGCTTCGTTTTGACGCTAATCTGTGAATTCTGAGCTGTGAACTCGGAAATGAAAATTGCTTGTCCCCAAGACTCGTCATTTTCGCACTTTCCGTACAAAGACTCATTCTCTGAGTTGCTAAGCCTCATAAGTCGATTCATTTTATCATTTCATTCATTCAATAGTGGAAACATTCGACGCACACAAGTTTTGCAGCAGAGAGGTGCTAATGCCAAGGTGTCAACATTATGGATCTGAGGGTAATGTGAATTATTTGAATCTTCTCTTTAAATTTATCGATAGAATAGTTTTTTGCGCCTAAATTTCGAAAAATACGCGAGGCTTGTGCAACATAATGAATTTCTAAACGGTGAACATTGCTATCGATCGTCATTTTCATTTTTTTTAATCAATGAAAGAGGAAAACGCTTTCAACTTTGTTGACCAATTAGTTTCACGAGCCACGAACAAATTTGGAATTCACCATTTTCGAAGTTATTATTTTCAGAAGATGAATTTTTAGAACTGCCCAAATTATCGACCAGGAGATGAGCAATTCAACATCTGTAATGCGAGTGGTCATGATCCTTGTCATTTGTTATCCGTAATTTATGATTATTTACAAATTTTATCATGTTTATTTTAGGTTTATCATGAAGCAATAGTATTTAATCTAATTTTTAGTGCAGTTATTCCTCTTCTTGTAGCATTCATTGCAATAATTCTTGCTGGAACTGAACTTTTCCTCTTGGTGAAAGTTTATATTAGGCTAAGCCCTGGGTATCTCGGCTAAAATATTCTTTATTTCATTGGATGATATTTAGTCTACGCAAACGATATGCGTTTCTTGGGAGTCGTGCAATCGCAATAGTGACAGCGAATTTGTTCATCTACATATTCTTCGTACTCGAAGTTACCGGCGTTGATAACTATGCTACTTATTTGTTATTAATGACTCTCGAACAAGCTAACTTATTTCATATTGGATGTAAGAATTTTTTTCTTAAAATACAATAAGATCTGGAAAACTGTTCACTTCGTAACTTACCGAAATAGACTGTTGAATTAGAAGAGGTTTTAGAATTGAATGAAAATCTCTCCCCTTCGGGCATTATTCGCCAAGTTACGGAATTGTAAATTTTTTTAACTATTCAAACTACGATTATTTCGTCAATTTCAGCTACTTTCATTGGTCTCACAATACTTTTATACATAGCCATTACGAGAGAAGTGTTCTACAGGACTAAATTAACACTCAAATTCTGCTACATCTATTTGCTATCGAGTTATGCTGTACTTGTAGGTGTATCGGTATACTTTTAAAATACACTGCAAAATAATGCTGTAAAGTTTTAGTTTGTACTATATTTGTATTCACTTGCTCCATATTTTCCCGATGATTCCATAGTTCATTGTGACTATTGGAATTGCCAAAAACCAATGATTATATTGACAGGTCAATATGTTCGTTTTGATATTTCATAATGATTCATTTTAGTGATAATTATTTTTGGAATATATTTGTTGACAGGCGGACTATACTGTGGAATAGTTATCTATCTGAAAAAGAAGCCAGAGTACAATTTGGTATATAATATCGAAGAAAACTATCTTATTATTTAATTCATAGAGTAGCAATTCAAATGCGAAAGCTCTAAAAAGATTGAAATACAGCATAGCCGTATTCTTGTTCAGTGCGTTGGGAGGATTGCTTTATTCCATTACTGCATTTCTCGATGCATCGCTCCTTGAAAAATTTGGTGAGTGATTTATCAAAGTTATTTTCATATTTTTGAAGATGACATTGATAGAATTTTAGTTACAACGCGTCCATCTATTTGTTCGAGTTACATTCATGGGAAAGCTCAGATAACCCTTGCTTTACTAAATGGTTCAACTTTATTCACGATCTGGTTAGTTTAATCAAGAAATTACAAATTTTGAATTTCATGAATTAATAAGAATTTTTTTGGGATTTTTAATTTTGACCTTTATTTTTAAGAAACCATTTAATCATGTGTGATTTTTTGAGTTTTTAATTCAATTTAGGCTACCAATTATGATAGTAGATCCAATCATAAACATCATTTTCGACCAAAATCTCTCCAGAGAATTTTTGGTTATTGTAAGAAATGTCCAAGAAATTTTAACCATGCTAAATTAATACTTTAGTGGCGTTCGAGATGCGGGTGCAGAAAAATCATCGCTGAAAATCGAACGTTTTCAAGAACAGAGTTTACGACGATTAAGAGATTATCAGTTATCTCAGACGATAATAATCCTAGCTAACCTTTTCATAAATTATTTATTTATTTTTATTAAAAATAAATACTTTTAATTATTATTGAATAGTAAAACAAATCTCATGAAAATAGAAGCTACTCGGGAAAAACAAATTCAATAAAAGCATGCGCCAAACATTTGTTTCATGATTACTCATGTTCCTTGATTACAATATCTCGAATCCTGGTGAAACATGATTTAGCCGATTTGAGCATCAAATATCGCCACTGTGAAAAGCAACAGAGCAGCAAGAACTAAACTTTATCAATGAATAATTTACCAGGAATATCGAACTAGTCAGAATAATAATATTAGACTGAAAAAGCGTGCTCCAATAAAAAATCAGCTGATTTTAGGGTAGAATTTTATTGTAGCATACTCTTTTAGCGTATACATCGACTGACGAGCTCGAAATTTTGTTGGTGAAAAATTACCGGAGTGCTTGCCGACATGAATACTCTGACAAAATATCCACCAACAGCCATCGATTCGTCATCTTTCGGGAAATTGTAATATTTCTTTGGAATCCATAATGTGAAAATAATTACAACAGCATTCATATTTGTCTGAAATTATTCATTTTCTATAACATTCATTTTATTCATGAAATAACCTTAAGAAAAACGAATATCGCCTCATGATAAAACGATACGTACTGATTCTCGTCACTTTCATCTCTGCTCGAGAAATTCTGTGTTGATATTTCCTAAAATAGGAGGTTTAATTTTAAGATTGATTAAAATGTGACCCGCGAAACTCGCAGATCAACCTTCACAAGAATAGTGCATCATAATAACGAAAGAACGAGCCTGCATTTTTTCATAGAGATATGCTATTTTTTCTGTTGGTCGATTTTAGAGATCTTGTGAGTCGAGTTGTGAGAAATCTGTTAATTTCATCATCAATGAATCGGAAATACCTTCAAAAATTTTATGAGTAGTGAAAGCATGTAGATGATCAAAGTGAGAATTAGGAATGACATGAGTATTGGCTCACGAAGTAGACTCCAGAAATAAGTGTAGCCTTCTTTATAATATTGGTCAATCCTAAATCACATATTTACATGTTGATTATCTTTTGAAATAAATAATAGTTTATCACGCACACACCAATTAATAAGTTTAGTATATATACAGAAATAATGACAATTAACGAAGATAAAAAATTAAATATCGCATACCAAACACGTCGCATCGAACCATCGTGATGCTTGTAGGCTATCGTGAAACTCCACACTATCGATATGACTGCGCCGCAGTAAAATGTTATTCTTACTATCTAAATGTTGCAGTTATTTTCTTCCATATCCGGAACATGGAATTCATTAATCTAATAATTAAGTTCGAAATTCCTAACAAAATTAGAAAGTAGTAAGTTTTATGAACCAAATTATTATCTGGATACTTCAAGCTCTCAATCAATCATGCTAAATTTATTGGGAAACGATTACTTTCATGCATTATTTTGCACGTCTTGAGGGCTTAAATTTAAATTTGCATTCAAATTACCTTTATATCCTTTTCAATAGCCCTGAGAAATATGATAATCGAGTAAACGAGAACGATAATCGGACACAATTCGAGACAGAACGTGGCCATCGACTGCCAGGCCATGAACCTCTCGCCATGGCCCTTCAGAACACATTCTTGCACTACTCCTTCTGAAGAAAACAAACATTTATCGAAGATTAGGGAATTTGAAAGAGTCATGAATTGATAATGGCAATCCATCCTTTTATAACAAACGAATTCTATTCGAACGATAAATGAGGTATCTTTGAAAGAAGAACGATAATGTTCATTTGAATCGGGATGTATTATAATTTTTTCAATATTTTAAAACCACAGTATTTCATGTTTTTTTTGTGTAAACTCATCACATTTAACTGATCTCTAATGTTATTTCTATTTCATTTTGATTTCAATCGATATGCTCTTTCTTCAACTTGCCTCTAAGTCCCATGAATAGAAACATGAGATCACCAATAGCCAACACACACAGGAAACTCGTGAAAACTGTCCATCGGTTTTGCAAGTAAATGATCGAAGAAAGGATGACAATGTAGAACAAAATAGTAAATGTGCTGAAGAAGAGCAAGAAAGTGGACTCTGACGCAGATTCAGCCCAGAATTGACAAGTTCCCTTCAATGTTAGATCGAAGATTCCATCTTTCTAAAAATGTATGATTAGAAACTATTGTCGATAATCGAGCCATCGAAGCGAAACAAATGGCAATCAAATTTGAATATGCAAAATGGACTATACATAATTATAAAATAGCGTTAAAATAGCCGAATATAATGATCAGAATATCATCAATTTAACTTGAAACATTTGCAACTTCGCAACATATGAAACAGTATGAGCAGGAAAAGTATTTTTAGATCTTTCTCTATCCCCTCCTAAACCTAAATACTATTTTGCCAACTTGCGAATCAGCAAGCTTTCCAAATTTCCGTTAATTTCTGTGTCATATGATTTGATCTTCGCCACTTTTATCTCAATTACTCGATAATTGATAGTGAAAATCTCACCATCCCACGGAAGATGTCGACATAGGTGTGTAAGGTTGGATTCTTCGCCCATAGTGGAACAGAATAGTTATGTACCATGGTATTCAAAATTGAATCGATTAGGTTCTCGAAAAGACGGGGCAGGAAAGTTAGAATGTGTTACTCGCAATTTGATCGAAGATGCTGATATGGAAAGCGAGGAAAACATTGTTGAGCGAACGAAACGATAATTTGACTATGAAAAAGTCGAATCGTCAAACACTGCCGAAAAATCGCTCAATCGTTGGCCTCGACTTGAAGAAACATCCTCTGATATCGATCTTTTGCAGTCAATCATTACACAACAATTACTAATTCATCATAAAATCATTGCACAAACGCTATTGGATTATTTTTATTTAATGAAAGACATGTTTTCAGATCATCACATAAAAATACCAAATATTACCAAATAAATTATTTTTGCACTTCGAGGAATATACGTGCAAATAAGAACGAGTGAAATGATTCGATAATTACTTTCCAGCAGGCACACAATCTCTCATCACTTCTGGAGGTACTGTCAGGCAGGCGAATGCGAATTTAGTGATGTCCACATCCCTACAGAAAAATGTATTCAATGTCGTAATAAAATATTGTTGATGATCAATAATAAATTGAGACAGAATGAATGACGCACAAATTCGAGTATGCAAAATGTGCATTTGTAATATAAAATTATTGCAAAGTGCCATTTGATAGGGCATTTCAAAAATTCATTTCTCTATGTATCAGGCTAAATTTCATGATTATTTTTTTATTTTGTAGATCTTGATTAGGAGAATAATGTAAAAATAAAAAGAAATTTAAAAAATATATTTTTGGCGGGAAAAAGTTTTTCTATACATCCGTACTGTGTTTACAGGTGTAATGTGAGTTAATGTTAGAGTTTTCCATGAAATCTTCAAGTTGATCAACTTTTGTTCCAGAACTTATTCTAGAATATGCGCACACGGGGAGCTATGAATTTTTGAAATCAAACTAGGCAAAAATGAACCATGACAACTCTTCGAAGAAGTGACATTTCTCCGCTGGCGAGCAGTTTATAGGAAAACAGTCAGGTGTTTCAGAAACTAGAAGACCTGGGCTACTTCTCAGTATAAATAACTCATGGAACCTGGGGCTTTAAAAAAAATAAAAATTAAAAATGCGAAAAATCGATATAGCATTTTTCATATGTTTTACTACGTTCACTATAACTTCCTTATTCGGTGTTATTTCGACGAAATCTTTTCAGGGTTGTGTCCAGCTGGTCTCTGCGAGCATTTTGATACTAAATTTGAATTTTTCCCATGCAGAATAACGGAAAATAGAATTTTTCAGAGCGACCGGATGCGGACATTAATTAATATCTGGATCCGGGTTCGTACATCCCTGCTAATTCTAGTCTCTGAGTCCTTGAAATTTATATTTGGGACTCGCAAAATTTTGCAAAGCTAGGACTCGCATTCCGACTCGAGTCCGGGTCCCAATAACCCTGATTATAAAATATAAAATTATCTATTAACAAAATCAAGATTTGATATAATAAGCAGTTTATTTCATTTCAACTGATCGATCTTTGACAATAATTGAGGCGTGGAGTTTCCACGTTTATTCTTAATTATTATCCAGTAGCAGCAACTAATCGATATTGAATGGTAAACGTAGAAACGTAGTATTCGTTGTGCGCATTCAACACTGTCGGGTTGCGTGTCGAATAATAGGGTTTGTTAAGGTGTTCAGGGCAGCAGTACTTAGGGTCGACCAATTGAGGATATGGCCCGTATTTAAATTCGAGTGAAGCGAACGAACAGCCGTAGTTGCACCGATTGTTCTGCATGCCTGTGATCTGCATCTCAAGTTTTTGACCGGCCGGCACCTGAAATCACTGAAATCATTCCTGTTCATTTGTCTTATT
The DNA here is from genome assembly GCA_964036155.1 of Diploscapter coronatus. Classification (NCBI taxonomy): domain Eukaryota; kingdom Metazoa; phylum Nematoda; class Chromadorea; order Rhabditida; family Rhabditidae; genus Diploscapter; species Diploscapter coronatus. Next base: position 46,991,118 of record OZ038422.1, on the reverse strand, counting down.
ATGTTTCAATGAATGAACGTCATTTCAACTTCTTGCGTATGGAAAATTTTGAAGACCTATTGCAAACCACAATCAAGAGTGCGTGGTTAAGAATCTACTATGCAACAAGTCTGGGCTTTTGTAACTCTTTTTTAAATCTCGTCTTAACTTTCAAATTAGATAAAGCTGAATATATGATATAAGGTAAGAAAATAGATATTTTAATTTTTTGAGAACTAGAATTTCGACTAAGGCGAAAATCAATAAATGTCTAAAATGGATTTCAAGTTCTCATTTTAATGTATTTTTGATTGAAAACTCCTTAATTGACATTCTATGAGAATGATGCCATTATTTCTCAAATCTTTGATTGAAACTTACAGTGAACCAATAAGTTTTAATCATGTATGAGGGTCTCCAAGTGTTACTGGGAGAAGCCGGATCACCGACTGTAATAGTCAGCGTCTGCAAATTGGTTGTCGGTGTTATCGTCTCTCCACCATTGTTCGGTCGTTCATTGCAAGTCGGTCCTCCATAGCCACTGGAAGATCATTTTTCATGGCTAATTTTATTTCAAAGAAAAATTGACTGCATAAATTCTTTGGATTTCTCGTCATTTCGTCACTTGATAAGAAGATCGTTCTAGTTTTCGTGGATATGACAAAGTTGTCACTTGGGAAATTGATAAAAAATGCTAATTTTCCTACACGGGACAAATACAGGTCGAACAATCCCTCGGGTTTTTCGTCCCGGAGTTCAAACATTTGATCTGATTTTGTGCCGTAGTACAAGTCGCTGAAAATGGTCGAATATTTCAATCATTTAAGTCTGTTTAGTTTTTTTCTACTTATTTGAAACACTTCTTCGAAAAATTATCCTTTCTTGCAATGATTATATTTTCAAGGCGTGCACTTTCATGCACAAGCCATTTTTAGATGCACCACTTTCTAATAGCTCAAATTCTCAAATTTACGGAAATCATACTGGGAGAAACGGATGCAATGTTAATTTCAAAATAATACTGACGCTTGCACGAGTAGTACATGTTGATATTTCTGATATCAGAATAGGCGACGATTGAGCTTCCCAGTGTTCGTTGATATTCGGCATTTTTTGGCACCATTGAAATTTGACCGTTGGTTGAAAACGAGTCTAAAATGTTATTTTTACTTATAAACTAACCTATTTACTACCTGCTCCATACTGTAATATGGTTATTTGAACATTTCTTAGTGTCATAAACTTAGAAAAAATAACATATAAAATTTAAAAAAAAAAAATCCTATTTTACATGCTACTTTTCATGCTACCACATTAAGAAATGTTCACCTGCATTACTGATCCATAGTCGTAGCTAAACAATTCATGATCATAAAAAATGACAAAATCGTTAAAACTCAGGAAAAACTATTAACCTGATATAATTTACTGTTGTTAGATCCGTCTCCTTTTTGAAATTATACTTATTATCTTGCTAAAATTGCGACGAATAATGCGTGTAATCATATGTTAATTATTACCTCAACATTCGTTAAATCAACGATGATATAGTCGTCCCTATCATATCGTGACTAAATAATCTCAGTTCATTGAATGATCTTGCTCAAAAATGAGATAATTTTAACCTGCTCGTGCTGATATCCTACAGCATGGATAAATTCATGCGCTAAAACAAATCGAATAAATGTAAGCTAATGAGAAATGAAGATATTTATGCAAGAAAAGAATTAGTCTGTTCAAATGTACGCAATCTTACGTTTTACATATGGTAGAATTCCTGGAGTTTAAAAATAGCCATAATTTTACCTGCAGTCCCCTGAATATCACATCCATCCGATTGGAGTGACAAATCCTAGAAAAATAATAAATTTAAGACCTTTTCATTGGTTATTATCTCTGGATTTTCATTTAAAATTTAAAACATTTCTAATAAGAGGACTCAATTATCGTTGCATGCTTTCAAAATTACCTGCTCTCCTCCTATCATTCCAACAGGGCTCCAGCATCCATCTGCATTTATTATCTAAAATTAAATTTTATGATCAGGGATATAAATAATTACAAATTTGAGATTTTTCTCGAAGTCGAATGTACACTTATTGTCCGAACTTTTCAGAATTTAAACTTATTGAATTGAAATCGAGTTCGAATTCGTAATAAAAATTCTAGAGATCAATTTTATATCAAAATCAAATCGATTTTCAAATATCAAGTATCGTCTCGTCCCTAGCTCTTATTTTTGACAAAAATACTAAAGGGTTGGATATTTTTAAAAGTTTCATATAGGACTTACTCTAATACGGTTCGCCGCAGTAGAACTCTCAACAAAGTTAAGACAAGTCTGTTGCTGAATCACCTGTATTCCAGCAGCTACGGATTGTTTAGCTTTTTCAGCTAAATTCGTTAGTAATATATATATCATTTATTTGAATATATGTACTCACAGACATTGTAGAAATAGTAATAGACCTAAAGTAAAAATGGAACTATTGTGCAATAATAAGTTCTAACCGTATTCTGCGCCCATCTTCGCATAGGAATTATCGCTTGTCTCTTCTTGCGACCGCCAGATTGTTTGTATTCATCTTCCATCTGCTTTAATTGATCACTGAATTTTACATTTTTGAAAAAGAAGAGCGCGCAAAATGCGTTTATCGATAATTATATTAGATATAAAAACCTACTCACTTGTTACTTGCAGGAGTAATAATTTCAAAGATTTGACATAAGAATTTACTACTCTTGTCATTCAGAAACTCTTATTTTAGTATTCATTTCAAAAGAATATATTGTAAATAAATATGATTTTCTTCAAAAAATTAAACTAAAATTTAATTCGGCCAAGCTTTGATGCTGCATCTAACTACAGAGTCTTTCAAGTAGTTCTCCAATGTTCCATCATGATACAGGAACCTTATTGTTCATTCAAATCGTTATCCGATTTTGATGGGAAATAAGATTCTTGTACCATGGCAAAACATTGGAGAAATACCTGAAAGATTGTATTTTGTAAAATTCCTACTCTGTGATTATGACGTCTCCTTGATGAAGATATGGACTAACTCCTGCCTTTGTATTTACAACGCTAGGATTTGTAGAGCTAGCAGACGAATCCACCGTCAGACCTTCTAGCTCCTAGAAGGAAGATCTATCTTTCTAGTTTGTTTCTTTATAGGTTTTCAGTGCTCAGAAATGAGACAAGATTGGAATACATTGAAAACTCTAGTCAAGCCTGATAGGAATTTGGATAAAAAATTATTTCTTAGATCCCAATATTTTTAGTTGAGGCAAGTTAACCTATCCTTAGACATAGTGTTAGCTAAAGGATTGGAAAAATCATGCTTTTCCATAAATTACTTGCCTGATGAATCCGATCGAGTGTAGCCTGATCCTGCGGAATGTCGGGAGCCATGGCAGCGAGTCGTCGTCTCGTGTCTTCGGGATCAGCCATGTATTTGCGCAGAGCTTCTTGTGTAATAGGTTTCAGCGAATCGAATTGGTTGACTTCGGGGGTGACATAACCTCCTTCATGGGAGTCGTGAGGATAGGAGACCGACAAATGTGCTAAAGCAGCCACGATCCAAATCGAGAATGAATTCGACATTCTGAATTACAAGTCGTCCTGGGAGAGCTTCAATGTTTTCGAATAAAATACATTGAAACATTTAACATTATGTAAGTCAGAAAATGTACTATTGCAAGAATTCGAATTCCTATTATATACAATAACTAAATACTGTAAAAATAAAAATCCACTATGAAAGTAAAGTTTATTGTAAATAAAAAAAATATTCGAAAATAGATTAGTTTCACAAAGAATTGAGCGATTACCAGCGCTGTCTGCAGCCGCACTTTAAATACCGTTCTGCAACAAGAGTTTAGCTGCTCATGAGGATTTATTTTCGAGTACTAATAGGAAATTCTGATTTACCAATGTGAACGGTATTAAAAACTAGAGAGTAAGTTTATTCGAGAGTTTAATTTCACATTAGTCCTATTTGTGTGGACAAAAAATAACAATGTTCATTAAATTTTCTCTATTAATCCGGCATTCATTAATCTGTGCACTCAACATAGTGTCAATATGACAAATTCGTGCATCATCATTGTTACTTCGAACGGATAAATCTGTGATTTACACGAATGAAATTTATTTTGAAAAGGGAATTACATTAATTAATTTTCAATAGTCTTCTTTCCTTTTCGATTTGTAAAGCATTTATTTGAAAATGATGAGAATCAACTTGAATAATATCTGAAAGGGATTTCTGATTATTTATTAATCAGCATTAATGGATGTGTATGATTTTTAATTTACTATAATCATAATGAAAAGAGATGTCTTATTTGCCATATTTTGCAAATCAATTAGATTTTCATAAAATTCATTAGCCATATCGAGTTTCATCATGCGTTATTGCATCAGAAATGATTTCCATCTCTAATTCAACTGAACGCCTGAATCTGTCCTCAAGTTTAAAATCGAAAGAATCATATTTGACTCATAGCTGATTATTTGTACGTTTTCGTTCTTTTCATTTCAACTATTTGACAACTCATAATCTCTTCGTTTTACAGTGTTTTTGGCCTCAATCTCTTTCATCCCCAACGAAAAATTCATAAGCTCGCGAAAATGTACACCGTTCCCTTTCTCTTTAAGAGTGAATGTCAGAATTATTCAAAGTGATGCGGAACAAGGATCCGTCGATTTGGCTGATTTTCACATATATAGTAGTTTTCACGCTGATTCTCATGGTGCTATTCGTGTTTTGAAAATTGATTACTGTAGCGGATTATGGTAGCTTGAAGTTTTGACAGACCCGACCTCGGGAAAAATTCATAATTTTCTTATTTCTGGACCAAATTTCATAATTATTTTTTTATTTTGTAGATCTTGAGCAGGAGAATAAAGTAAAAATAAAAAGGACATTTTGAAAAATGTGACAAGCTTGCTCGCCACTGTAAATCCCGTTAAATGCAATAAAAGAACAAAGAAAAACGAAAGAAAATAACAAAAAAGAATCGATAAATGAACAAATGTCGTCAGCGCGCATCCGAGGCTCACAGGAAGGGGTGGATGAAATCGACTTCACAAACTATATGGGTATATTTTTAAACTTGGTAAATGTAAAATAATTTTTTTTTCTATTCTTCATGAAATGTTGCAAAACTTATGCTTAGAGCGTAAATTATTATAGCGAAATTTTCAGGCTTATCTATAACCTAAATATCCAAATCATGCAAAATATCGCTAATTCACATATTCATGATATATGGTTATTTGTTATCTTCAGGTAATTGCATCAATTTTAGAAAATATAGTGACTTTTTAAAATAGATTTTAAGACATGAAAACTGACGAAAGATCGTAGCTATAAATTCCTAACCATGCAAATAATTCATCATCGCTGACCTACATATCGAATCTGTGGAGATAAACATTCGGAAATCAGCGATTGTTTCACGATCTAAGCATGGTTTTTCGTTATCATAAAATTTATAATACATTAACACTTTTAGATCATGTATCATGGAACAGTTCCTATATTTATGATCATCATATCAAGCGGAAATGCAGCCCTATCAAGCATTAATTCAATATCAGACGGTATGCTTCCATTCTTAACTTCATGTGAGATTCTTCAAAGAGAAGTTCAATTTAGATGAAAGTGAATCTTCATTTATAACCGAAAAATATGATCCTGAATTCGAAATGACCCAAACTACTACAACTCCGGGTAATTTTTTCAAATGCAATTGTTAAATTTACGTTTTATATCAAGTATCTACTACTTTGCCTACGACCAAGACAACTCTTCCACCTGCTACTAAGCCTTCTAAGCCACTGAAGAAACAGCTTAAAATCACAACCACCACTTCTCGTCAAAGGCCTAAAACTCTAGCTGAAACATACGATGAACTTCTGAATCGGATTAATTCAACCCATCTAACCAAAAATGAAACAGGCAAACTCCTCCGATAGTTAATTAGTTTATGTTAATTTCCTTAGATGAAATCGCAGTTCTGCATCCAATTCTCTCGATAGCTTTCATGAAGTTCAACACTAGGATTAAAGACGCTGTAAAGCAAATATCGCTTGACGAACTGCGAAAACATTACAATTTAAGGCCTCAACCCATGAATTTTATACATGGGTTGGTCGAGGAGAGAGTCTACAATAGAAGAAAGGGGTATTATTTTATTCGTACCATAAATCTTAGATTTTTTTAAATCACGAAGCATCATTGCATAATAATTGGATAAAATTGTATAACTCACGTATTTTCGATGCAATTTTTCTAAATGACTATAAATGGATCGATAATGTTCAATTAATTAATTGATTCAGAATCCTCCTCTCCCACAAAATGAAGTACTTCGAGCTGAAGATCCGTGAATGGAGCTATGATCCGTTTGTGATGCAGCTGATCACTCCTGAAGAAATCCAAGCAACAAAAAATTGGGCTGAAAAGAAATGGCCTGAAATTCGACGAATTTTTAGAGTAAATTTTAATTCTTCGAAAAATATCTAATGCCTTGAAACTATTCAAAAAAAAACTTATCTAGTCTAGTAATATATTTAAAAAAAAAAAATTTAATTTCAGCTAAAATATTCCAAGGAAGAGCTCTATCGACGACCGCTGAACTTCGAAACCATCGATGAGATTCTAAGCAAGAAGAATTCTGAAATGGTCGATAAAATCAGCGATTTGATTGAAAACGCTGCAAGTTATTCCTTGAAAGAAGCCGTAGATGAAGGGCGCATCAAGCCTTCGGAAATGCCTGAAATTTTCACGACCGCCCTGACTGTTCCTCTGGCTATGTTAGGAGGATTCATGCTGTAATTTATACTACGGAAAAAGCTAATAACTTAGTAAATTTGAATAATAAATATTTTACTAATTGTTACAAACTTGTTTCTTCAAAAATATTTTGAGCCGAAATTCATTTTTGATAAAACCCTATGTGAGATTTTGAGCATAGCCAAGCGAATTCGTACAACGATATTTGAACGCGATATTTACAAAAATGATTGTGAGTTTGACCACTTAAAATACTGGGGCAGCGGCGAACTATACACAATGGGAAAGTTTGATTTATGTGAATATTTTTATCCATATTAAAGTTTTAATATATCCATGAAAATTATTTGTGTATCGTTAAGGCGCAAAGCGCGGTTATTCGAACATAGAGAGGAATGCAGGCGATTGAGACTTTCTTCCATCCCTGCGACGAAGTAGCGTGCATAATGGAAAGAGACAGCGTGTTTTCTGCGACTTATCTCGTTCCCGATAACCGCGTTTTTGCGCGTTACTAAAAAATATCTAGGAATGCCTAACTACTAAAGGAAATAAGAAAGTTAAAATTGATTACACTATTATTTTCAACTAATTACTCTAATTTTGAAATACGAATAAATAAATTTACTTTGAGATTTTGATTCTATTCAAAACACATACAAAAACCGAATAATCGAACATACGAAGATTAGAATCGATGAAGTCCTGAAAACGCCCGAAGCCTTGACACGAATTAGCCTGAAAAATCCTATATTCACTGTTTTTTCGGTTTTGACCCTAATTATAAGCATATCCAGGCTTCAAACAATATGAAAATTGATTTTTAGACATGAGGTATAAAATTGCTTACTTGTCATTATTAACATTTTTACTTATTTTTCAATTGTGCTGTTCTGAGGATAACGATGAACAAAATATTGGTGAGATTCAAATTTTTTGACCCTTTTCCTTATTTTTTCAGAAGAAAATGCAAATTTCAATTCTATCACTAATAATACCACCGACGATGATGCTGGTATGGGAAATCTTACCCTGATTTACGAAGAATTGCTCGTTGAAGTTTCGAAATATTGCTTTACCAAACGAGAGTTTGAAGAATTGTATGGCAATAAGTCTAGGTATGAGAAATCTTTTTCAAATTATCCAATGCTATTTAAAAAAAAAAAACTATCCGAAAAGTGATAGATAAAAATAATCCAATGAAATAGAGATTGATATAAAATTAAAAAATACATAGATTATCTTTCAGATTTGGTGTCGTATCTTTGATCGCTCCATTTCTAATCGACGCTGCTTGTGAGCAACTTGGTTTGAACGAGTTGCGACGTCATTTCAATCTGAAACCAAAATCGATTATAGGATTCAACGATGGTCCAATCAAGTATATCATAGCGATAGCTTCAAAGCATTTTAATATTGAAATCATCGTTCACCAAACATAAATACGGGCGCGGAAGAATTATGGAGGCACTCTTCTTTAATTTAATTTCATATAAATTCTAAGTTCAGACGATTTCAAGTTTTTATTCATGATAACTCGAGTATAGTCCAGTATAATTCCATAAAAATATTAAAAAGATTTACTTTCCAATGCTCAGAAAATGAATGTGAAAAATCCATCAGCCATATTTGTGAAAACCTACAAATGCAACAATTTCCTTTTAATTACTTCATTACAAATTTCGTAAAGATACTACAAAAGCTAGCGAGATATGCTTCTGTATGCTCAAATTGTCAAAAAATAGAAAAACAACAAAAGTTGGAATGATTTTGAGGATTTACGGTCACACAAAAATTAAAAATCGCGCTGTGTCGTGACCTATTAGCGATCAAGACGCAAATTTTCCGAAAATTGCATAGTTAGGTTAATATGGATATATCAATTATAGCAATCATCTAATTGCGTGGATAAAAATAATACAAAACTAGTAGCTTTGATTAATCGGGGCTCACTTACATCCGACTTTATAGCATTGATTTTGGTAACTAAGTGCCTCCATAATTTGTCTACGCCCTGTACATAAGTAAAAGTCTATTTAACTTGACGCCGAGCTTGAAATAACCAAGAATTTGATTTCAGTGAAGAATTCGTCGAGTCCTTCGAGGGAATGCAGAACTATGAACCGCTGCTCAAGTACTTCCAAGCGACGGCGAACGACTACGGCGTCGGCAGGGAGGTCGCCGAGGGCAAATTCGACCCGGCCGAGTTGGTCGTCGCTGAGAAGTTCATCGATGAGAAATTGCCCGAGATTAGGCAACTGTATAAAGTAAGGGAAATTGATCCCGTAAAGATCATAATCGTCGGAAATTTGTCAAGTTTTAAGATCTGAAATAAATTTGATACTTTTCCGCCAAGTTTATCGCGATTTGAAGGTTGTGATGGAAGTGTTGAATAGAATTTATGAAACTGATGTTATTCCTCGTGATAATGACAAACAAATTATTGATATTTTCAGCTAAAATACGACGAACTGGAAATCGATAAGAAAGTGTTCAGTGCCCAGACAGTTCGCCAAATGCTACGAGGTTTCGTGTGGATTTCGTCCAAAATCCGAACATTCACCCGGATCTCGATCAAAAATTCGCGCGACGGATTCGAAGACTTTGAAGACTCGAAATGTCGGGATAAAAATAAATTGGCATCTAATGAAAATCCATAATCTAATCTGAAGAAGTTATGATTATGAATAAAACTAGGAAAAATGTTACTTGTGTTTGTCAAGTTATAGCATTAAAAATCAATCGAATTTTCGATTTTCACCTTTAAAGAAATAAAATCTTTTTTCTCTCAATTTTTAAAGTGAAACTCTCACAGTTACTCATATACTGGTTCATCGATGTTTCGCTAGTTTCGCTGTTCTTTTTCTAAAGTAAATATGGTCTCTATTTTGATTGCATGTCATACATCTAAATAAATCGATTAAACGGCATTAATTTTCATGTTTTTTTTTTTAAAAGTTCACCTAGTTTATTTATTACCTAACTTTTAAGGTTGATCCGCTTTTCATAATTATCAAGAATAATTTACTTTTTAAATTAGACGAAATTTCTAAGAAACTCAATTCTCACCTACGCGATTTACCCAAATTGCGCTAATCCTTATAGGTTTATGCGAATATATTCCCTGATCGAATCGATAAGTTTGGTACTAATCGGACTATTTTCTTTGAATGCCTTTGAAAATGTAGATGCACACTTTGCGGAGCGAAAACGAGGCTTGGAAACGGATTTTCAACTGTTGGTGAGTATATTTTTAATTTTCAAATCTCTTAAAGTTGCTAATAGAGTTCTAATTATTTCTATTTAAAAATTATTGATATCACCATTACTCTGGAATGTATTACATTTATGAAATATGCTAGCTTTTATGGAAAAATATTCAGAACGTTCCTCTCGTTTCTACTCCATTAACCCCGGATTGTGATAAGCCGGTTTGCACCGGAAAATTGGCTCCGATTTATTGTACGGGTGATATTTTGTCTCTTTCATGGCAGTACGGCCTTCAGCACGCTTGTCCTGGAGACAAGTTGAAATTTCCTGCAGAGAAAGTTCTTGAGAACTTCGAAAAGTAAGGAGAAAATCCCTTGTTTAAAAATGCTCTTGAATTTTCCAGGTTGAAAAAACCGGTTGATCGAGAGAATTTCATAAATTTCTGCTCGAAAAACTTCCAGAAAACTGCGTACCTGGAGCAGGTCGAATTGCCCGATTGGAGACATGATCCCGAGTTTATTCTGGAGATTAAAAATCCGAAATATCAGTGAGTTCTAGAAATATTTATTTAATTTTTTCTTCAAATTAAAAAAAATCAGAAAAAATATTCAGAAATCTTGCGAAGCAAATCTATATCATTTGGAGAAAACTGGCCCGAAAATTCACCGAAGACGTCCACAAAAATGGCCATCTCTATCCGGTTTTACCAGTAAATAATACGTTTATCGTTCCCGGAGGCAGATTTAAAATTTACTTTTACTGGGATAGCTATTGGATCATAAAGGGTTAGAGTAAATATTATTTTTTAATTAGTTTAAAATTTCAGGACTCGTAATATCCGGATTATTTCATACTGCGAAAGGAATGATAGAGAATTTCGCTCAGATCGTGAGAACGAAGGGGTTTATTCCAAATTCGGGGAATATTCAGTGAGCTATAATCTATCTATAACATTATATTTTGTCTTGAAATATCAAATCTTTTTTTAAACTTCCATGTAGCCATAGAGCATGAAAGAATTATATTTCCATCGATCTTCAGATTCGGTAGCTAATGAACATATGAATCGCTTCTGATAAATAAAAATTTATAACATTTTAGATTATCCGAACGCTCCCAACCCCCTCTATTCATTCATATAGTGTATGAATATTACAATTCGACGAAAGATCTCGAATCAGTCAAGAGTTGGATCGACGCAATGGATAAAGAAATGGAGTTCTGGTGGAAAGAACGAACGGTTCAAGTCGGGGATGGGAAGACGATGTTTCACTACTTGGTAATTTCATTACAGATGTAAAAGAATAATTTTCTAATTCGGAAAGAAGTTGCTAGTTTTATCGATAATAGTTCTCATAGGGTTTCTAATATTTATTGTTGCAAATCTTTCAGAAGGTTTTACATATCAAAGTGCGAAAGGTGGTATTCAGGGTAGAGACATTTTGCTTGAATAATAAGCTCAATTTTGAATGATTATAGCTATTTCAGGCAAGTTCGAACTGTCCCCGACCCGAAAATTTCTTGGCTGACTATGAATTGGCGAAAAATAGTTCGAATCCGAAGGAGACTTGGCGAGCGATCGCCTCGGCCTGCGAGAGTGGATGGGATTTTAGTTCGAGATGGATGCAAACTCAGGGAGAAAATTCGTGTAAATAGTTCTAGATATTTTTATTAAGGTCTAATTTTTACTAATTCATGTATAGATGTTATTTAGATAAAAATCAATATTTCGAGAAAGTTAACATTCTATTTGAACGATACTTTATTTATCTGAATGGAAAATGCTCTATTCAATTCATCATTATTTTGAATTTACAAAAATGATTCGAGCACTTTTTCCTATAATTTTAGATAACCGGGACACAGTTCGAACTCAGAAAATCATACCGGTCGATCTGAACGTTTTCTTGGCCCAGAACATGCGATACATGGTCGGATTCTATAATATGCTTCAGAATCGAGAGTAAACATATTTGTTAAATAAATTATTTTATTTTATATTTTTGCAGAAAATCATTCGAATATCAGAAGAAATTCAACGACTTATTGAGAAATATCAACGAAGTGTTGTGGAACGAAAACAAGGGTAGTTGGTTTGATTTGGATGTCGAAACTATGAAGCATCGGTATTTATTATATCTAAATATGTTTTTTTTAATTATTACCTTCAGAACGAGTTTCTTCCCATCGAATATATTCCCCTTGTTATTATATGGGCGATCTTCTGCATATTCCGAGAAGGTGCTATCATATTTGAAAAGTAACGACGTTTTCCGATTTCCAGGTAAATTAATTTATATTTATTAAAAAATTGAGGCAAATTAAATTATTTTTTAAAAAAAAAAAGTTGTTGTTATTATACAGAGTTTAGCCGGAATACCCACGACTCTTCCCGTGCCATCGAAAGAGCAATGGGACTATCCGAATGTCTGGGCCCCCGTTCTGCATTTATTCGTAAAATCATTGCTAGCGGCGGACTCTGAAGAAATGCATACGCTCGCCAAGAAAGAAGCGGATAAATTCATCAACACAGTATATAATGGGCTGAATAATCCACAAAATGACTTGGTAGTTTCAATTTCATCATAGCTTTTCAAGCAAATTGGATATCATGACAGTATCTTCCACTCTTTAAAATGCTTAATTTCAGCCCTCTGGAATCTGGGAAAAGTACGACGCAGAATCTGTTAGTGGTCGTCCCGGGCATGGCGGCGAATATTTCGTGCAAGAAGGCTTTGGCTGGACGAATGGAGCTGTACTCGATCTGATTCAAATATTCCGAAATGAAGAATCTCTGAAAATAGCTGAAGATATCATGAAGGGTTCATCGAGTCTTTTATTTTGCCTAAAATTTCACTCAAATTTCAGAAACCATCAATAAAAATTCGATGGGCGTCAAGAAAATAGCTTCTCCTAAAGGAACAAATGGAAATAGCCTTCTGGATTGGCACCTCCTAATCGTCATCGTCGCCGTTATTTTCTGCATCGTTCTAATGTTCGTGTAAGTCTGTTTTCACATATTCGAATTCTCATGTTCATTAACAAAGAAAGAGCCAAAACATTTGCGCGCAATCAAGTTGCAACTTGACGGTGGGGGTGGCCTAAGCGCAATACCGTATCGATTTTTAGGCCAATTGTGATTTTATTTTCGGACATTTAGAATTGGTATATGCTAGCTAGTGCATTGCCCTCGCTTTGTCTGCGATTCTGAATATTAGTGGAGCATTCCCGATCACTATCGCGCCTCTGCTAATTTCGTTAACGAACATGATAGCGTGCAATCGATGATGAGCGGAGTCTATCAATCTTTTCTGCAATTATACTGCATCATGCTCTTACTTCTCCCCCCTTTGCGCCTCTCCATTGAAAAATTGACTCCGCGCCATTATTGATTGAGTTTTGTCGGAAAACTACTCTGAAAAATTTAGCTATGTAATGCACGGCACGTACGAATCATATCGTGGTTTAATGATGCATCGACGTCTGCCGACAGAAGAGCCACAATGCGACGAAGAGACGGGCCTTCTGGAGTCAGTGATGTCAGATGACGACGAAGACACTGCGGATTCTGAAATCGACAACGCTGTTAGGGTGTAAATTTCTTTAGACGAGTGTTTTCATGACTCATTTATTTCGAGAAATTTCATGATCGAATATAATCATAGACGAATGTACAATAGATATTTAGAGTTGCTAAATTCTCGATGAATAGTATTAGACAATTTCTACCTATTTGAAATTCATATCAAGTGATTTTAGATCAATTTATTTCAAGGACATTATCATTTTACGAGTTTCAAGATATTTTCTATCAAACCCTAGTGAATTTAAGGTCATATCGATCTCTGGTCAACAAAACTATCAGTCGCTAAATATTCTGTGATAATTTCAGTTGTATTTGTCATTTTAATTATTCAATTGAATGCTTCGCATTTAGTAATGTCATAGTGATTATTTTATGGTAAGATAAAAATAGAATAAAAATATTCCATATCATGTTTTGTGTTATTTTTTGAAAATAGCAATATTGTCAGCCTTTCAAATCAAAAATATCGATTTTGCTGTTTACCTATTGCCGATTTCCGATCTATGTGTCTATTCTACCTATGCGAGTAGTAAATAAACCAGTTCACCTTGAAAAATCGCGTTCATATTTTTCATTTTTTCGAATTTTCGTATAGAATTTTATTTCAAGTTACTTTTCATTGCTATTCAGAAATTATATAATTAAGATGATGATATTTTAAAAATTAGATGCAAAGAACAACCATAAATCAAATTTAACTTCCTATCATTTTTTTTACTTCAAAGTCTGCATTTTGAGATTTTATGTTACGTCTAAATTATTGAGAATGGTGGCTGGAAAATGATAAAAAAAAAGTGATAGTCATTTCTCTTTATCAGACGACTGGCTACTTTATGGCCAGACGGTCATTTTCAATCATTCCACGCTTAAAATGATCATATTCTTTGTTTATTTCCTTTTCCATTATTTCAGAATTTTAAATGCAAGTATCATGGTCAATATTTGAAATATTTTCGAAATTATTCGTTTTGTAAATCAATATCATATTGATAGCCTAAATGATTTTCAGATACGATGACAAACTACAATGATCATCAAGAAAAACAAGTTTTTCTTGCTCGAAGACATAAAAGAGTAATTTAGATTTTTTTAATAGAAAAAAAAAACTTTTTTTCTAGAAAATTCACGGATTACGATACGTTTTACTCATTCTTGGATCGTTAATTTCCGCTATGGGTATTTCCTGCGTATTTGCATTGAACTATGCAACTGCTTGCGATACGAATTCAACCGATGTTTCAAGGGCATTATATGAAATGTATTTTAATTTCAAATGTAAAATATGAAATTAGAACATCTAGTGATCCCTATAATTCTCCGGTTATGCATTTTGAACCTACCGACATCAAATTAAACTATTCCGCCTATAATATGGGAATGTTAGCTGGTAAATCCAATCAATTTTAGTTTTACAAGGAAAGTGCACAGGTAGGAAATCGCAAATCTTGACGAAATTTCCCAAATAAGGGTTTTCGATGACAGGGATAACGATGGTGAAGTCAGGATCTGTGATTTCCGACTTGTGCACTTCTCTTGTTAGTTTAAAATTTCAACTTTAGCCCTGATTATCCAAATTCTATGGAAAGAGTATTATTCACTATCAACTAGATGGATAGTGACAATCGGTTCTGCGATATCTTCAATTATCACTTTGATAATCCCCATATCTTACGACCTGTTTCTGCCGGCCGTGTTCGTGTTGAAGTTTGTTCTTCGTAAATTATCTCTGAATGAAAAATAGCTTTTAGAGTGATCCAAGGATTCTTCATTGCAACAACGATACCTCTAACGGCCCAGATAACCTCGCACTGGTCGCCTCAATATCAAATCGGGCTATTTATCGGAGTTATGAACGCTTACGCTCAGGTAAAATTCTAACAAATATCGTTAAATAGAGTTAAAGATGTCAAAATAGCTGAAATATTGGTCTTGTTCAACAAAATCTAGACTTATTTCGGCTATTTTTCCAGAAAAAATGATATTTCAGGTCGGTCTATTCATAGTCATGTTCACCGCCGGTCCCCTCTGTACATTTTGGGGTTGGCGTAGTATTTTCTATGTGATGGGTAGTCTGTCAACGATCATAACTGTTTCGTGGTTTCTATTGTATCGAGACGACCCTACTGAACATCCGTTTATCAGTCAGAAAGAGCTTACGGTATGCCAGTTTCTCATATCTTGATAAAAATAGTTCTTCGACATGATTATTTGATACAGCAATTTTGGTTTTATTCGAATTTTAGATGATAACAAGCTCAAGTATCATGCATTCAAAGGAAAATTCTAAAGAAATCAAGACCGAGCCGCCTCCCTACAAGAAAATTTTCACGAACCGATCAGTCATTGCCTGTTTCATAGCTTGCACCTCGAACTTCTGGGGAATTTCCACGATTATCATCAGTTTTGCCTTGATTATGAAGGTAAACAATTATGCTCTAAATAAATCATCTATGATTTTAGAGAGGTCTAGGACTTACCGATATTGAAGCTTCCTTTGCTATTGGATGCTCAGGTGCTCTGCAATTAGCTACGAAGTTAATTAGCGGTATTTATTCTTATTTAACATAATGAGTATTATTAGTTAACAAATAGGAAAATTATCGGACATATTGAAGTTGAGCGAGAATATTAAAGTCCGAATTTTCAATTCGCTATCTTGTGGACTATGTGGAGCTATGATGATAATTACAGCGATTTTGCCGGACAGCAACAAAGTAAACTTTCACTTAATTACCATCACAAGTAAGTACATTTCAGATGCTTTTAGCGGTTTTAATTTGCGTATTTCATGGCATAGTTGGCCTAAATGCGGCCGGGTTTATCAAGGCCTACGTTTTGGTGGCTAAGTGAATCATAATATCGTGGAAAAGTTAAATAGCGATTATTTAAACTTTAGACAACACTCTTCTGTAATGTTCACATGTAATGGACTAATTTTAAATGTCACTAATTTATTATTGCCGTATTTAAGTAATTCTTAAATTTATTTTTTTAATTTAAAAATTAATTTAGGCTTTTGGATAGCACCTCAATCCTCTTGGAATCAGTGGAAGAAATTGTTGATTTTTCACGGATCTATAATTTTCATCGGAAATCTCCTATTCTGTCTAATGATCGATGCGAGACCGGCTAAATTCACTGAGTCGACATCGAAGAAGAAGAATGTTGATGAGGCTCATGAATGATTTACTATCTAAAACTTATTGATGTGGACTTTTCAGTAATTTATTAAATCGAATAAATCATATCTTAGAAAAGAATATTTCATAATAAAACGTTTAAGACAATTATCATTATTATGAATTTAATTGAATTTAACTTAAATCTAGTTATTTTACATTCAGATAAATATTTAGAGCATACTAATACCGTACAGAGTATGGCTCTTGCGATTGGCCCATAACTAAATTTGAATACATCATTCTCTTTATCTCAATGATCTAACCCAAATTAGCTCACATCAAGTAATCACCCAATCCAAATAATCAACACTGATCTCACCCATCCCCAAATCTCATTACCAATCTTCATTTTCAACCAACCGACCTAACTTCTTACTTCCCCTAAACCAAATCTACTCAAGGCCCAAAGATCATAAAGCTCTGACAGGGATACATGCCAATAAATCGTGATAGACGAAACATTGTGGCTTGACTTGAACTCGACAAGTTCGAACCGAGATCAAACATAAGCTCGCAACTAAAATCATCTCAAATCTCACGTCAATTCTCGTAAACCATCAATCACATCACCCCTTTCTACACACACTCATGCACATTGCAATTTTTCACTCATACTCTTCGAGATGCCACCAAACAATTAGGATAAGTTGAACCTTTCTTTACCCATTCAATAATTGGTCCTAAACTCAGGCGAACTAATGAGTCGGCAAAATTAGGCTGATCATATGCTGATTTCTTGGATGATATCTCATAACATTTGAGTAGGATTTAGATAAAATATTAGGCTGGTGCATAATTAGTGTCCCAAAAATTAACATAAAATTTTTTGTTCATATCTTTATTTCTACTTAGGTTCAATCAATGATATAACCACCTAAGTTATCAACAACACTAGTCCAACGAATGGGGAGATCATTGATTCCTTTGGCCCAGAACTCGGGCAGCTGGAAGTCGAAAAAGTCGAAAAGAGCCAATTTTGGGTCTTCATACTTCGCGAATGATTTACTCGCCAGGAACTGTTTTAAAGGATAGAACAGGTGATAGCTGGAAAGCGCGAAGTCAGGAGAATACAGTGGGTGGGAAACCGTCTCCCAGCCCAGGTTCACTAGCGTTTGCTGTGTCTCTTTTGCGACATGAGGGCGGTCATTTTCATGAAGGGGGTGGACATTTTCACTTCTCAGTTGATTTTCTCGGGTAGTTTGAGCAAGTTTCTTGAGCTGATGGGTGTAAGTGGAAGCGGTGACTGTGGTGCCTTACGACAGCAGCTTTCAGCACAGCATTCCTCTCGCATCCCACCAGCAGCAGGAGAGAACAGAGGAGAAACCTGTGTGAGTGGTGGTCGGGCTTCGGAACAGCTGGCGGCTCATCTTCGCGCGGGATCCAGACAGCGTGCTGGGTGGCGTTATCGTAGAGGACCCAGCTATCATCTCCAGTCACCAGATCCTCGAGAAACTCCTTGCAGTGCGGGTGGAGGAGGAGAAACTGACAGATGTTCATTCGACACTATTTTTGGGAGTCAGGGAAACGGTTGGAGATCCATCGAGCGAGGACTCTGTGGCAGCCAAGATCGTCAAGATGGCGTATGACGGTGGGATAGCAACATCTGAATGTAGTCGCCAATTCACGAGTGGTTGCTTCGGGATTCGCCTTAATAGCACGCAGCAATTCGTCCTCATTTACGAATGAAGGGCGGCTAAAGTGGTCTCCGCCTTGACAACTCATATCTCCCGACTCGAAGCGAATGAACTAGCAAGTGACGGTGCGTTCGAAAGCTGTGCCCTCGCTGAACATTCTAACAATATTTTGGGTTGCTGCCGCCGCGTTGGAGTCGCATCACTACTCGTAGAAGATGACCATATAAAGCTGACCATGAGCATAAAGCGCATTTCTGTGCCAACTAACTTAGACGCTGTGATTCTAGACTTATATATGGGTAGCTTAGACACTTGGCTACTAGTGTCCGATACTTGCCAAGTGATCATACCTACTGACTAAAAAATAATAAATGACAAAAATTTTGGGACACTAATTATGCACCAACCTAATACAAGAGGATTTCGCTTCGACGGAATTCTTTCCTAACTAAAATTATTTGGTCCGATTTTCAGATATAATTTTCGAATTACCTTCCCGGAAATTCGGCCCGGTGACATGTTCTGTCATATGGGCATTAAGCATCGAAACAACCCCTAGAGTGCATTTGCGAGATTGGGCCAAGTGCGTCGTAAAACCGCATTCAATTTTTTCTGAGGTTGTCGAAAAATTACTGCAAGTAGTTTCTTGTGCATTAGTGGATCAGGAAATGTCATATAATTATTACAAAATCTAGATTTTTTAAACTGCGCTATCATAATTTTTCATATCCTCTTATTTTATACTTCTAAAGCATTTTTTCGATCGGAATACAATTTTATTACAATTTCCATAACATTGCACTTTTATAGCACTATTTTGCACTTTTCAGCTCGAACAGTTTCTGGCATTGTATTCGATGTCAAATCGCCATTTTCTGCCCGTTTTTTTTCATTTTTCAGTGAATTTTCAATCTGCCAAATCGTCGATTGGTATGTTTTTGTTGCTGAAAACGCGAACACATTCGGCAGAGCGGCGAATGACTCAGAAAAATATATGCAATGATCAAATGAGAAATTCGAATAGTGTCAGAGAAATTCATTCTCAGAGCTAAACATAGAAATTGAAGATCAGGCTTTTCAGATTACATATTTCAAATTTTGAACAAATTTAGAGTGTATTTCGAAGT
The DNA here is from genome assembly GCA_964036155.1 of Diploscapter coronatus. Taxonomy (NCBI): domain Eukaryota; kingdom Metazoa; phylum Nematoda; class Chromadorea; order Rhabditida; family Rhabditidae; genus Diploscapter; species Diploscapter coronatus. Next base: position 46,971,600 of record OZ038422.1, on the reverse strand, counting down.
TTAAATTAGGATTTGTAATTTTAGGAAATTTTTAATCGAAATATAACATTTGAAATTGAAGATCATATTTTTGATGGATTACCCATTCCTATTTTTGGAAAATTGACAAAGTTTCTGCGAATCTAGGACTATTATGTTCAGGTTCAATCAACCGTATTGGCGTTCTTTCAGTCATTTTCTTTGGAAATTCAACCTAAAAAATTCACAAAATTACCCTTTATTTTGTGTGATACAATTCAATTTTTCGTTAAATTGCATTTTTCGAATATGTTCTTTTCCTAATCCTTTGATATTTCGTTTTTCACCGAACGCCTTTCTTGTATTTTCGCACGAGAGTGCGAAAGCGAGAGAAAATTAGAATATGAGAGAGAAAAAGAAAGAGAACAATCGGTACAAACAGCTAACAGAATTTGAATATCGTTCTCTCCGATTTTCGAGATTCAAGAGTTCGAACACAAAGCAAAACAAAGAGCGAATGAATTTTAGAGGAACAGAAAATTGAGAAATATTCTTGAAAAATAGAGAAAAGAGAGTCGGAGAGTGAGAGAGAAATAGTACATCATTTTATAGAGAAAAAAGATAGAGAATCCCAAAAACTTCCTTAGCTTTTATTTTGAGCTTCTCTGATAAGCCTAACGGGAAATTTTAACTGCAAATACCTGACAAATCACTATTTCTGCTTTTCTGTGCTCTCGTATTTTCAGGTTATCTCTGATAAAATAATTTCATCGGAAGAACATTTCTCACTATCACTTCAAATGTCTTAGGCATTGCCGAATATATATTCTGGGAAAATGGTATCCTTTTTCTTGTTTTATGTTTTGAGCTGCGTTCGCAGAATTTTGTTGTGAAATTTTTTAATCGATCAATATTTTTAAAACATTATTAGGAAATTTTAAAATACAATGAACGGTTGGGAAAAATGATAGAGGATTTTTTAAATGTACAATTTATGATGAATTTTTACTCTTTCATCCCTAGAAAAATCAAGAAATTTTCCGTTTGCTTAGCGGTAGAGTAATTTTTGTGTAGTCTCATAGTGAAATATGTGAAAATTTCAAGAGCACTTAAAAATTTTGAACTTTTCGAGTAGTTATTCCTTAAAATGGTTCTTTCCACAGAAGTTTCAATAAATCAATTTCAACGTTTGTTTAGCTAAAGTTAAATAGTTTCAATTGTACAGGGTGCGGACAAATTATGGAGGCACCGATAAATTGAGATTTAACCCGAAATATTGAAGTAATCGAGTTCAAATTTTAAAAATAATTTATTGATAACATAACGATAAAAAATCAACTAAGAGTTTTCGAAATGGCCGCCTTTAGCGTTGATACAGGCCTTGAGTCGCTCGAGGAAGGCATCGATGACGGCACGCAACTAGTCATTGGACATTTTGTCTCATGCTTCGACAAGGAAAGACTTCAAGAAGCCGAAACTTTTGTGGGGAGTAGAGCAGGCCTTGGTCTCAAAGTATTACCAAATGGAATAATCCAATGGGTTCAAATCAGGGCTGTTGGAGGGTCATTCGGAAGAGGAGATGAAATCTGCGAAGTGAATTTTGCAGAAGGATTGAGTAGATTTTGACTTGTGGGAAGGAGCCGAATCCTGCTGAAAGCAGGAGGGACAGGATTTAAAATGGATTTTGGTCCAGGGAATAAGAGCTTTATTTTAAATAAGATTTGATAGGTTTCGGTGTTGATCTTGGCGTTCTGGGGGACGAACACGAGGGAGGACTTTCCATGATAGGCGGTAGCCGCCCAAACCGGGATTGACTGAGGATGAGCACGTCTTCCGATCAGTTTGCCATTGGAATTAGCAGAGGAGACGTTTGGGGACAGGATGTGATCATTTTGACGATTCATGAAAAGTTCCATTGTGAATATTTCCTCATCCGAAAAAATAATCGTTTTGTAGCGTGCCGAAGAAAGCCTCTTGGGAAACTGTTGGTATCTTTCAAGTCTGTTTGACATCATTTTGTCCGTGAGTTCGTGGACTTTTTTGGATTCTGTAGGAGTTGAGTCTCAAGTCCTTCCTGATGATGGTTCTGACCGATTTTTCGTTGATTTTCAATTTTTTGCTCATTTTTCGTATGGATCTTCGGGAATTTCGTCGAATCATCTCACGAAGCTTGTCTTGTTCTGTTCCGTCCTTGCACTCCGTTTTCTGCCTCTTCCCGGACGGTCAGCAGCAGATCCAATCTCTTTGAACCGTTTTACAGTCTTCTGGACCATCGTTCGACTGATTTTCATCAGTTTGACGATGTCTTTCGTTTGATTCCCAGCCTGATACAATATGATGATAATAGATCGCTTTGAACTCGGCGCTACCATTCTGAATAGAAAACCTACCAATGGTAAATAATATATGGAAATGATCACGAAATGCATGGTAATGACGAAAAAATAAAAATAGCATGTAAACTCTGCGCACTTCGTGAAAAATCGACGCTTTAGCAAGTGCCTCCATAATTTGTCCGCACCCTGTACTTTTCCGAGATCTATATCATAATCCTAACTGAAATTTAAATTTATATCAAAATACCTCTCTTCTAGTCAAAGATAGAACTGTTTCAATTGGAAAGATAAATATTTTTATCGTAACTAAGCCTAACTGTATCATAAGTTATTTGTTTATAATAGCTTTAAATTGACAGTTCTATTTATTTGTCCAAGGGTTTTTCTCTCAAAAAATCGCAACAAGTCTTTTCTAGACTCATGAAACTGATTTTATGAGCCTATCTCGTCTAGATTGATGGGTTTAGAATTTGAATAGATCAGAAAAATCTATAGTCCTATGGTGAAAAATAGTCTGGAAATACCGTCTTAGATATTTTCCGGAAAGATTCGGTCACTGAACGTCCTTTATGAATCATCAAAGGAAAATGTAATCTATTCGAGCATTTATTTGATGATAGCCCCACCCACTTTGGATGTTTCTGGAAACGTAAACTTTTAAGGACATTCAAATATTTTTTATCGAAATTTGATGACGAACATGACATTTTACGAATCCAAATAAGCGAAATTTATCAAATTTGTATTTTATTTCTGTGGGTGTGAAATTTTTCGATCTATAAAAGAACATCGGAGCTTAGATATACAAATTTTGCTTCTACTAAACCCTAATTGTTTGAAATCAAAATATACTAATTTCGGATGAATTTATCCCTTAAAAATATTTTTTTTTTGCAAATTTCTGTTTTGAACCGATTTGTCGCCACAAACTAATGTTTATAGATTAAAATTTTTCTTGGTGTTTCTCATTTTTTCGGTTCGTACCATTGCCATTCAGAAAAACGAGGGCTACTTTTCTGTGAAACTCGTGCCACGAGCGCGTATCGTTCGAAACTTGAACATTCTTCAGCATTTTGAATTTTAGTTTCATTTTCTTTTTTCTCTCTCAATGTCATTATCTCTAAATTTTCTCTTTCTTTTTCCCATAATGTTTCAGCTTGTTTCTGAAATGCCACATATTTTGGGTTCAGATTGGAGGGAAATCATATCGGCTGGCTCGATCTTTTTGAATAAGAATTTCATTCACGCAATCGTATCTTTCTTTCTCTCCTTTTCTTTCTCTAATCTCACCTCGTTTCCTCTATTCTCTCACCCGATGATTCTCTCTTTCTCATGCGATCTCAATCTTTCAACTTAACCGCTTACTCATATTTCGTTCCTTTCATTCTTAGGTTTAGAATTAAAAATCGGAAAGGATCGTTCCGGTTCGACTCAACTTGCAAATGACCTTTCAGCTTTGGGAAATGCGTTATTTCCCGGATTAAATATTATGCAATTCTAAAAGGGATCATTTTGGGAGGTTTGAACCATGGTTTTACCCTATCATAATCTTGCGATTAGCATTCAAAATCTAATTGCATAATACTGCCTCTCTTTTTCATATGCAAATTGTTCAATTCAAGTCGCACAGTTTCATAATGTTTCTCTTCTTCGTCTCTCAAATTCCTGTGTTCTCTCGCATTCATTTTTTCTCGCCAATTCAATTTGTTTATCACGGACAATAAAAGCCCCCAAATGTTGGATTGGACACGGCAGCTATCAAACGCAGAAACATACAATGGAATTTCGAAATAGTTAAGATTTTTGAGAGAACTGAGAAATTAGAGAAAAACCCAACTTTTGATCAGTTTTCATCAAATGTAATGCATGCCCTTTATCCATTTCATGTCTTGACGCATTACGGAAAATGAATGCGCCAAATTGTCGTAGGTCTATGATCATATACATCATGCGATTCATATTATAACATCCAGAAATCTGATATAAAACAGTAAAAATAAAAAATATCTGAATCTGTTTCAAGTTTTTTTTCGAATGCTTTACATATTTTGCAGCGTACAATGATAGACTTGCAATCAATTAAATTTCACAGCAATTCTTTTCAATATTTTTGAATAAATCTATGTTTTCTTCTCTTCTGAAGCCCGTCTTCAAGTTGAAATCTTTGTTTCTTCAGCGCGTTTCTAAGAAAAATTACATCAATAGTTAGAACGAATGGTTTTTCACCAAATCCGACAATATTCTATTCCAATAGAACGTCCGAATTAACGATGTGCACTTTCAAATCTCATTTTTTGCATATTATCATGCGTTTTTGTCTATGATTCCTCCCATCATTGTTGCTCTATCGTTACATAAACATGCGCAATATTTGGTTTCAATTTCTCTCATTTTCCCGATTTCCTAACCTTTCCTTCTTTTTTATTTATCTTTTTTCTTATGCACACCGTTTGCTCTGCCCCTCTCAGTTCATACATATTGTTCGCTTGTTCACAATTCGCCATGTTCTATCTCTGTTTCTCTCCACTCTCTTATCTCTCACACATTGAATTTTTCTCATTTCTTCTCTGTGCTCGAATTTGTTTCTACTGATAACTCTTTCTAACCAATCCTTTGGAGTGAATTCCTTTGATGCGATGCCGAATAGTTCAGCCTTTCAACGATATTTTTGATCAAATATGAAAAGTTTTCCTTTTCTGCCCATTACTTCATTTTTCATTCTCATAATTTGTGAATATTCGAAAATTACCGAAATTCGATTGCCCAGATTTCACCCCTTACCCTAATTTGTCCCATATTCTTTCTTCTAGGCTCATTAGCATATCCCTTTCTCAAGCCCAAGTCACCCATATGCTCAAACGCGAATTTGTCCCTTACTCATCCCCAGGGTCTATTTCGAATTCGGCGGTGTCCGGCCGGTCACCAATCATTTTCATACGATTTCCTTGGTCTTAGCTCGCCCATATTAGTGCAAAAGCAACAAATTATGCTTGAACTGACATAGAATGTGAGCTTTTGAGTGCATATACGACCATTTTGAGAACTAGAAATTTATGATTCAAACTTTTTGACATTCCTAGTCTAATGAGTCATCCCGTAATAATTCGAGCCTTTTTTGGAAGTATAAAATACCCGGTCGAAAAATGATAATGACACTTTTGGGTGGTAGAGTTTTGAAAACAAATCTAGGGAATTTTGAATTTTGTGCATTTGAACGCTTATTTCTAACTATCTAGGGAATAATCAACATCTTCCGTCTCTGAAATTTGCAGTTTTAAAGTTTACATATTGGCTTGTTAGTATTCGTATCGCGATTATCTCTTGATTCATGAAATAGTTTCCAATGTTCAACTTTAAACTTTATTTTCAAAATGAAATTTTCGAATTTCTGTGAAGCTGAAGTCTGAACTTTCAAAAGTTTCTCAATTTTATGATAAAATATTTCAGTGATGAACCACCGACTCGTTGCGACCTCGCTGTTCATCGTCTTGGCAAGCTTCTTCGGTCTCGGAGAAGCCAAATGCAAGTTTCGAGAGAGTCGAACGGGGGTGAGTCAAAAAATTGAAAAAAAAAAATCCATTTCAGCCACTAGTTAACTCCATAACATTTTAATATCTAACTCTATAAGCTTTTTGGACCCTCGACTCTAAGCAATAAATTTCGAATTCTGCTTCTCGCTAACATTTCGGCATTTTCTTTCACTCATAACGCTCATTTGCGCATATTCATGGTTCGATAATTGTGAATTTCAGCCCGAAGAGATTCGTCCGTTCCGTCGTTGTTTGCCAAGCAATTCTCAGGTCGGTGATGAATACTGGACGACGATCGGCTATGATGGGGAGATCAAGGGCGGCAGGTCGAAGGCCGACTTCATGACCTTCGAGGGCCACCCCTCTAATGGATGGGTCGGATATTGGTAGGGTTTCGCAAACAGATAAATTTTCGCGATTCTAGAAAATAATCTGTTAATAATGTGATCAAATTTTGAAGGCGAGTTGAAGATAAGGTCACAACATTCCAAGATTCTGATGCGAGGTATAAAACTGGTTTATTGAAGAGTTGGATATGATGATTTTCTTCTCATTTCTTCTAACAATTTCATTTCGGAGTGATGGAATGTCATTTTCAGTTATGAGTTTTAAACAACTGCATTATAGTGTGAAGAACTCGAGACACTTTAATCCAGACTAATTCCTTTGAACTTCAGGATCACTAGATCTCGATACCCGGGCGGCAAGCACTACGAGAGCTTTGGGCACGTCTTCGAGAAGCCGGATGGAAGGGTAAGCGCTCTGCAAGATTTTACACTCACGAAGTTAACCGCGATTTGATCTTTACAATTCTCAGAGTTTTAACTAAACTTATGATCACTTCGTTTAAAGTACATTCTAGCAGACAAATTCATGATACTTGGAATTTCTAATGAGCAAAATTCCAGCTGTGCGGATGGTTTGTTGGCCTGGAGGCGGGCGAGGTCGTCGAGGTCTGTGGCGGATTCCGAATCCTCAGCCGCAATCGCTTCAATCCCAATGAGGAGAATCCGTGAGTTTTCCTTTCAAACGAAAAATAGACAATCTGGAAAAGTAACTGCAATAGAGTTGCATCGTTGCATACGAATAGTATTGAGAAGTAGTTTTCTTCCTAAAAAATCCTATTCTACTTTGCATGGAACGATGCTATGACGCAACTGATTTTTCTAAATTATCAAAAATATCGTTCTATCTTTCGCATGAAATCTATGAAGTAGTGCCTAAATTATCATTGCACTAGAAAGAGTATTTGCTTTCTCTATGTAAATTCAAGGACTACTCATCTTCTTTTGGAATGATATTTTCTTCAATCAGCAAAATTTCGCAAATTCTTCAAATTTGTTGACATAGTAGGCGGATTCATGCATTAGGCTTCATTCATAACATACAAATTCTCGCATCATGATATCAAAATATCGCGCCCATTAACGAATTCTCGAAATTCCAGGAAAGAATAGCTTTTTCGAGCTTGATTTTTTTCCAAATGCTAAAATTCAAGTCTCATGAAGAATTTCGTCACAACTCAATCAACCAATTGAGTGACATTTCACCGATTGGCACATTCTTATGATTGCTATTTCACACTAATTATTTCTAAGCACTTTATCATCTTTTCATGCCATAAAAATGTAGTTTTCTGATTTATCATTCCGACTACCCCATCATTTTACGCCTTTAATCATTCGAAATAAGCGCATTATGGCAAAAAATTGCATCCAAAAATTCCTGGCAGTACTTTCTTCTTGACAAAGAGTACTTTAGTCTTAAAACTGTACAAATTAACAATGTTTTAAATTTCGATATTTTGACAAGTCATAGCTTAGCAATTTTAGTTGAAACTTACGTAGTGCTCCACTTATGATTCAATTAGCTTTATCAGCTGAAAATTGAAGTGTTTCTCATTATTTGCATCATTGTTTCCTTTATGTTGTTATCATTGCATTATTCCTTTCGAGCTTTCAAGCAACAAACTTCCTCCCAGTTTCTTTGTGTGAAAATCAAAGGGCGCTTCTGATTTTTCGACATCTTTCTGGCTTATTGTTAGCTTTCTTTTGGCTCCATAAAACCAATTGGACCTAAAACTGATCGGGAGAAATTCTGTCTGATAAATCAGAAAAATTGCTTGCACCAAAAACTAGGACCAGAACACACATTTTCAAGTTCAAATGTAGAAAATTTTCGAAATCAATAATGTCCTAAAATACTGCTACTATTTGACAACCAAGAGGGCAAATAACATGGGAATATCGATTTAAAATGATCTAACCTATAAAAAAAAATCGTCGATTTTTGACGATTAGCTCGAAATTAGCGCGCTCACGTATGCTATTTGCATACTTCATCACAACACTTCTTTGTGGTCTTATAATAGTGCATTTTCGGCGAGAAAAAAGAAAAGTACGCAAATAGAAAGTACACCGAAACGCCCCCTCACCGACAGACATACGTATGCAAATACTCGATTCTAAGAAACTCCCAGAAAAAGTTAGGTGGTTCGTAAAAAAAACTTAGAAATCTTTTCAAAAAACTTACAATTGTAAATGTAAATACAGTTGAACCGTTTCTTTTGAAAAAATAAAAGAACCGTTTTTACAGATAGAAAATAGAACATGAAAACCGCGAGTTCTTATGATTGTTTTCACTATTTACTATGCTCTTTGTGTGAAAGATTTTTGCGTCTCTAATCCGAAAACCTAAAAATTTTCACAAAAAATACAACTTTAATAAGAATCATTAAAAAAATTTGTAATAAAATATGAAAAAGTAAAAAAAAATTTCAGGTTCGAATGGATTCCGGCAGCAAATGCTATTCCCAGAAATACTCTCGGATTCCACCATCACCGTATCGCCAGATACCAGCCCGCTGATGGGAATGTTAGCCTAAATTTTTGATAATTTAAAAATTTGGGTCTAGGACGAGTTGTAAATAAAAATTTACGTGGGCACCCCCTAAAATTCGTTACAAATCGTCCCAGGTCCAAAATTTCGAGGCTTTTGATACTTCTTCAATCATCTACTAAAAACTGATCAACACATCATGATTGTTCAATTTACTCACCAAAAATCACTCGTTCCGATCAAAACGACTCATTAAACCAAAATAATTAGCTAATTTTATAGCATACAGTTATATTTTCATTTTAGGCCTTCTATGGCGATGCCAAACTTCAAGATAAGGAGTTCAAAGGCGTCTCACCAGACTCCGAACGTATCACTGAGGTCAGTCGTTTTCATTCGAGATTTTATACCCTATTCAAAAGTCACTTCTTAACACCTTTATGCGCGATTTTACGATTAATTTTTCTGTCATCAGAAGTAATTAAAATTACAATAATGTTGTAGGTGGTCTAGGCTTTATTGTCTGTTCATAGGCAATAATTTTCGAATCCATTAAAATTTGACTGTGAATAAATGATCAATATAAAATTGAAAGGTATCACAAATCTGGGTTCTCATTTGAAGCATATTTAAACAAAATTATTTCAAAAAGAAAATAACCTTCAGATCCGCGGTGGTGGTCAGTTCGAGGACGACGTGTGGATTCTGAAGCGTCGACGAGACGTGAGTCCATCGCTTCGTCATCGCAGACATAAATTCTAGGCGATTTTCCCCGATTTGTCGCTTATTTCCCCGAAATTCATCGCTCGAGTTCTATTTTTTTCCTTTTTTAATGTCTAATTTAAATTCGAACGATGATTGCTATGAGCTGTACATGTACGCAATTTTCCGAGTATGAAAAACGTTAAGACACAATTTTAGGTAATCGATTTACTTTTTTGCAGGAATTAGAATGCACAAGAGATTTTTTTCAAAGAATTCTATAATCAAGATGCTCTAGATCTTGATAGCCTCAATTTTACGATGTCTTGTGCATTCCTAATTTCTTTTAGCTTAAATTTTCGAGTGACATTACTTTTTCAGCCAAGTTATGGCTAAGCATCTATTTGCAGATTGTTCTAGCTTTGATTTGAACCGATTTTCACCTTATCGTTTTCCTTTGTCTTTACCGTATTTCGTAAGATTTCTCGATGTGTCCTTCAAAAATCATAATTGTTCTCGATGTTACTGCCGCTTTAAACCTTTTTAGTGTCTCGAATTCCCCTATTTCTGAAATCGGCATGCTACGGTGACTTCTCGTATATACCTGTCTAAAATATTTTCCCGAGACCTTCACCGTACCATTCCTATGTAACTGTTCAGTATTTTCTGCAGGATCGTTTGAACTCCGACGACATATTCAGATATCCATTTTCCAACAACGAAAATAGATGCCAGAGTTTGCTGTTGAACCTAAAATGATCATTATGCAATGATTACCAACTTCTAGAGTCGAATTGACACTTGTGAAATTTTTTTTTCAATTTTAGGCGACGACGTTAGAGACTTTTGTCGCATTTGTTATTTGTCATGACACAATTTTATATTTTCACCTATGCATTTTATCCATTTTCCGAGTGCAAGTATTCAACAAACGCATTTTGTGTGCGATTTTCGCTATCTCGAAAAAGATTTCGTACAACCCACAAAAATCACAATTTCGATCCTCTTTCGTGAGAAAATGCGATCTTTCAAGCAGGAATTAGATATCAGAGGTTTTCATTTAAAAAAACGCAATCCTTGAGCAAGAATATTCCAAAACTGATATAGATCAGGATATACTTGGTCACATTATTTTAAAAGTTGCTAAGCTTATGAAAACCTCCAATATCCTCAAAAATTTCACCAACTGTCTATAAATTTCTCCTCCTTCCAAACATTTATCAATAAACTATAAAACTAAACATATTGTTCCATAAAGGGCTCCGGTTGTAAATTTCCCCGCAGAGCTACTGGAACAAAGCAATTGAAAGAATGGTCGAAATTTGGCAGATCAATTTTTGGTCTTATGCATTTTGGGATTTTATCTTCAAGTTCTGGAAGTCCAGAATGCAAAAAAAATCATGAAAAGTTGAACTGACTCAAAAATTTTTAGGCTTCAAGTTTCGGACTCAGAACCTTATTAAAGCTCTAACATAATCAGTGGGAAGAGAAATTTATCGATGACTTTGTCGACCTTTTCAATTTTCTATGTGTTCTGTTCATCCAACTGTTATCATTTCTGTGTGCCATTTGCATGGCGCTAGAGAAGGCATTTTTCGAAAAATGATTGCTTCGGCATAAAAAAACTGATAAGATAGCTTCCTGGTTTAATGCGATTAGTTCGGACGCGTTCTAGAAGGAGTCACACGGAACTGCATGACGTTCAACTCAGTGGCATGCACTCTTAGATGCTTTACAAAAAAACAGTTAGAAAGAAAATCTGATGTCGAAGTGTTTTAAAATAGTTTTAATTTGTAGCGATATCGCGTTCTGAAACAAATTAAAGGGAGGAAAATTTAGAAAGCGCTTCCCTACCCCTTCCTTATTACAGATACTATTTCGTTGATCGTGACGTTGCAACAAAGCAAAATTGCCTATGTTTAACAAGAAGAAAGAATCTTCCAGAATGCCTTCCCTCCTCAGGAGATCCGCCGACCACTGCCACCGACCACCACAACCCAGGATCCGAATCACCTATGGAAGTACTACGATCCTCATGAGCACCAAGGAATTGTCGTCGACGACCGAGGCGGCTTGAGATATCCAAATCAGAAGGTTTTATATGATTTTTCGGGACTTGAAGACGACAATATCGGTCTATGTGATCATGAAATGGCAGTTGCTATATGACGGAGTGTCTTTTTCATACTGTTTCTTTCAAATTTCATCCTCTTGTTTATCTCCCTAACTATAGAATTCCGCCATCCGCCATTTAGTAACTGCCCTATGAAATGCAAGTCTAATTATGCTGAGACATAGGCGTCTTCGTAGACGATGAATTTAAATAGGCATGCTGAGATAACCTTTCCAGATCACTCAACTCAACTACCCACCTGCTCAAAGATACGCTTCTGCTGACCAGGACCCCCGATTCAATGCCTACAGGAGAGACTCGCGACTGCACGTCATGCCTCAGAGGACGGGTGCTGCGGCACAGGTATATCTCATGATATGCTTGAGAAATAATGGAGCATGAACATAATAGTTACTCAATCAGCATATTGTGTGAAAAATGAGGTAATTCTGAAAGAAAGCAATTTAGGACCCCAGATACGCCGCGAACGCATACGGCAATCCTCAGCAAGCTGCCGACCCCTATGCCGACAACTCTGGCTCGAACTACCAAATCGGTCAGGGCGGTCAGCCCTCGGCCCACAAGATCGGCCACGGAGTCCAAGCTGAATCTGCTGCGCAGGCTAAAGCTAGCAACCCTGAAGAAACTGTAAGTTTTATAAGTTGATTCAGCACTTATTAGATTCACCAAGCCAAATGTCAAACTCATCAAACAAGGTGACTTTGATTCTTATGTCGAAAATGTTCGAAACATGTTCACTTTCCCGTATGATTGTACGTACGATCGATTTTCAGTACGGCAGTGGCGACAACCAGGTTGTCGGTGGCTATCGGGTGGTTCCTCCTGGCAGAAATGGTCCTAGCGATAGTCAAGGCCAAGGGTGCATTATCATCGAGCATTATAGAATATCCATTATCCATTATTTTTCCAGATCAGCCCGTCATGGCTACCACTTGGCTCCCGCGCATCGTCAAGTGATCGTCACTGACCAGTACGGAAGGCAGTACGAGAGGAGGGTCGTCAACAAGTAAGTTGTTTCAAATTAGAGTGGTAAACACGGAAGACTTTAGCGTGGCTCACTACATCCCCGTCCCAGCTAAACAACAGGCACCGCCGGCTGCGGCCCAGTCGCATCCCAAGAACATCAACCCCCGACCGCACGCGGAAGTCGACAATGACGATCAACTCCCGGATCTGCCTGTTGAGTATGTTATTGCCAAAACTATGAAATTGGTCAACAAGTAAAACCAGGGATGTCAATATTGCCGCAGAAAAAATCGCACTTCCAAAATTCCCGATTGAAATCTTTCTTTTGAAAGCGACTTTATGCATTTTAAATGTTTGAATTTTGAAAACCAAGATAATACCTTCCAAATCATGTTAAATGTTCAGAAAACTACCACCGCCCCGAGAAGTGCCAGAAGAAACCGAGGACGATTTCTTCTTCTAGACCATTTTCGGCATGAATTTCATCACCATATCATTTCTCCCTCGATATGAAATTTACTTTTTCTAAAATTGAGCTAATAATTTTAGTAAATTTCATATCGACGTGCCATCTGTCACAAACGTTTCTGGCTTTCATAATATATACATCGTTTACCCAATTCCACGTATGATATTATAATTACGTCCTCTTGCTTGTGTACTGCCATTCTCATTAGATTGCCATCGTTATATTGCTATCATTTTATGTATGCAATATATAATAAATATATATATATATTTATTTGGAATGATCAAGCAGGGTGAAATTATACATATGTCGCAAGAATTGCGTATCAATTGAGCCGTATTTGATAAATATCGTCTTTTCTTTAATTGAAGTATTTTTAATATCAAAAAATAAACCTTGAAGCTTCAACTAAAGAAAACATCATATACATATATGATCGCAACATATGCATGAGGATATGTTAGCTACCGTATTTATTCTAATAGAAGAGCATGCCCTTCTATTTTCAGAGACCTGATTTTTCGAAAAGTCGGAGTTTTTAGACCGTCATAGCTCCTCGCCTAATTATCGTAATTACTTCAAATCGAGATAAAATTCACTCTATGCATTCGAAAGAACATTATAAAAAAAAAAAAAAAAAAAAAAAAAACACTTTCTGGAATAGCATGAATTAGGCACTGGGTAATTTTGGCATTTGAGGGGTGCCCTACTATTAGAATATAAATACGGTCAGTGAAACTTTAATCGATAACAACACCGTCGGCGACTATTGACTGGGAGTTTCTCTAAAATATCGATTTTATTGTGTGTGTGTGTGTGTGTTTTTTTTTCCGAAATTTTTCTGACCTCTTGGCTTTTTCGCCTCCAGAAATCTTTGGCGTTCACGTACCGGCGAGCTTTAATCACAACGTAAATGGCAAGTCCTTGTGAGGAAGTGAATAATATCTAAATTCGAAGTTTTAATGAGAAGACTTTGATGAAATCAAACAAATTTGTAGCTCGTTTTAGGAAAATGTAAAAGTTACCTGAAACAGAGTCCATCCGAGATCGAATCGGACATTTCCAAAGATCTTTCGGTGGACGTCCAAACCAAAAGCCGACAGCGTCAAAATCGTAAATACAATATTAAGAACGAAATTCGTTGTGTAGAATATGAGAAATGGCCTGAAATCCAGGTTTTTGAGAAGAAGATCGATTTTTGTGACTTACGAGAACCAAATAGATTTGCCCGCTCGCAGTCCGTAGAATAGCATGAAATGGCATGGAATACCGAGGAGTATCGCGAAAATGAGGTCGACTAAAATCGTCGCTTTAAAATGTATCAAAATTTTAGTCATGTTGAACGATTGGAGAGTTTTTATTGACTTGATACAGAAATCATGCATAATAAATTCAGATTTGTTTCACTAATAAAGACATTCGTTCAAAAGAAAACTAACTGCTTGGCATTGTTGTTTGACTTCACAAAATCGATGTTTGAATAAAAATTTATATCTTTTGATTACCTAACTCCAGATGATCGATGAATGGGTTTCGTCCCATACCGCGGTAATGGAAGAATGAGTAAACGACAACGTAAACCATCGTGACGATGAGGCCAATAATGCAAGCGATGTAGGCTCCAGCCTGCAAATTTCGAATATTTCCGTCCTCTTGCTGGTACAATTACAACCGAACACATAGACTCAATTATTCACCCCTTTCTTAGAGCTATTAGAGATTTGTGAAACGTATCTTGAATATTCAATAAAATGTATAAAATTTGAAGTAAAATTGTGAATTCTTTCATAAGTTTAAAAACGGCTTTGTGAAAATGTTGAATTTCTATTTCAATACGCTATTTCGTCTATAGTCTAAATAATTAAAAAAAAAAAACAACAACAAAACAAAACAACTAAAATGACCTTAACGTGGACATTTGTTCCGAATAATCGAAAGGCTTTGTCGTTTTCCCGGAAAGTCGCTATATCAGTGCCATCCAGTTTGCTTTCGAATTGCGAATAATCGACGTCTTCTGCGTACAAAAGAGAACGCAAAAATCGGTGTAATCTTTGGAAATCTGGAAATTAGCACAAATTGATCATTTTAAGCACCGTCAATAAATGGCTGGATCAGCATATTTTTCCCTAAAACCTACCGAATTTATTTTTCCATTGTGCTATAGACATGTCCGCTTACGGAACGCGGCCAGAAATGTTGAATCTTGAAATTCACAATTAGTCTGAAAACGATAAACGATAAGTCAAATTCTACGTCGAAAATATCTGAATGAGGTCAGCAATGCGTAGATTCGTGATAATGACTAAATTTGGCGAAATCAATGAAGAAACGAAGAAAACTTCTGCTAAAAAAATTGAAGGTCGTTAAGACTAAAAAAATAAATCGCTTACGATAGAGGGTAACTAATGGACTAATGAGGTTAATTCATTTAGATTCAGAATCGCTTATTTGCATAGACTCAAGGACTCGCTTATGCTTCTGAGAGAGAAAGTTAGGTTAGTCATCTTTGTTGTTGTTTCAGATAGTTGACGGAGAAATCTTCAACACTCATAGGAGACGACAGAGTTGTTATTTTAACAAAAACAACAAACAACAGATCGGCATCTTGTTCATAGACTGCGTTTAACTCAAAGACTCTAAACGCGAATCCTTTTACGGGAATTTCAATACAAATGTATGCGGATGCGCGAGATGGCGGACAGTTTGAAATGAAGAAATGTTGGAGATCTTAGGGACTATGAAAAACTTGGAGATAGCAGAGAGAGAGGAAAATCTCTAAGAGAATGGTAGAATGACTACGACTGTCCAATGGAACAAGTTTTGCCTCTCATTTCTCTGAATCTTTCGACTCTCCTTGAAATGCATGGTCTCTAGGTCGATGGACAACGTTTTTGCGAGGATTCAAGGTTTCAGACGCAATTCTTCGAAGGAAGCCGCGCGAAGTGACAAAACCAGTAAAGCTGAAAACCGTGTAATAATAGAAGAGATAAGTAAAAAGTTGATCAGTTGTTTTTTGCTAGAAAAATTAGAAGTAAGCTTATTTTGTCTTAAGTATGATATTTTCTCTAAAATATGACGAAGATCAGCCTTTTCAGAGATTTTCTCATTGGTAGGATCAATATAAATATGCAAAAAATGTCAGAATACGTCAAAGTTGAATTAGAAATGTGAATTAAAATGAAGATCTAGGTTACGTTTGAAAAACAGCATCAAAATAAAATTTCGGGACGATAATCCAGCATCGTAAGTGAGCTCATTCAATAAATTTCTGAAGGTATGCTCCCTCCGAAGTTATTATTCGATCGGATCGATCAAATTCAACGAATACACTTCAAAATTCAGTGAACGTATATCACCATGAAAATTTGCAATTATACAATTGTCTTGTTGATATTCATTTCCTAGCAAGAACAACGTCTATTCGAGTGCTTTTGTGATTTTTACAAGTATGAAGATCAGAAGCTTCAATGGCAGGGCTTATCCCTGAAATGGGGGAAGTCATAGTCAAAAGCCTTCTTAGGCAAAGTGGGGAAAATATAAGGAACAGGTTGCTGGGAAAAGTGAAACGATGAACTATTCATCCAAATCATCAGTTTGTGGAGACAAATCAACCGCGAATCGATAAATATGAAAAAGAGGAGGAATAGATATAAATATGACCCTGAATTTGAACATCCTTCGCCTTGAGAGAACATTGTTCGGTAAGTTTCTAGATTTTGTAGATTCAGTTGACTAGAAAATTTCATAGCCCATTTATTCTATAGATATATGGTTATAAAGCATTTCGAAAATCAGTAGATCAAAATATTTAGTAAAATGTTTCATAATTTGAAGGTGATCTTCACTAAAATACCCTTTTTAATTAAAATCCCGATCCACCTAAAGGCAACCTACTGTTCAATCTCAACGAATAGTGCCTAAAAATTCTCGAAACTTGTCAAAAAATCAATAACCCCCATTTGGATGGGATTCTATTAATCGGCTTTCTGATAGGACAGAAATTTTTTGGAAGAACGGATGAAAATAGTCCAAAATGGGGATGAGGGCTTTGCGTGAAATGCGAAATGACCAGAGCGAAAGACAGAAGAGGATCGATTTGGAAAGAAAATGAAAGAAGAAAAGAAAGGAGTTTGGAGGCGAAAATCAAGTGAAGAGCGGAGAAATGAACGAAATCTAAATGAACGATGAAGACATCCAAGTCAAGAGATATCGAGATTTTCTGCTTTCCTTGCTATCTCTTCATTTTTCCATACTCTCTCACTGTCTCTCTATCTTTCTTCAAGTTCTTTTCATCTCTTTAATTTGTATTATCCCAATTTTATCTGCATTTTTCTTTTCCACGCTATCTTTGTTTTCTTATTCCTTTCTTCTCTCCGTTTTTGAACTGCCTCATATTTCCATTTTTATCTTTTTATTACTATTTCTTCTTCATGTTATTTCTTTAATTTTTGCTTCTTTTGCTATCTTTAATTTGCTTAATCCTTAATTTTATCTTTCTTTTTATCTCTCCAACCTTCATTATCTTTCCTTCCTCTTTTGTTTTTCTGTGCCCTTTTTCTCGTCATTTTCATTATCTCTGACTGTCCCCATTCTCTTTTCAAAGAGGATCGAATCTTTTGCAAAAAGAGATGCAACGATATTATGGCCGGAAAAAAGGAGAAAAGAAGCAGAAAACGGAATAGTAGGAAAGAATGAGAGAATTAGATGGAGAAAGAAAATAAGATAAAGATGAAAGTCGGCTGGAAAGTAGGTAACATGACTGAAGGCTGTACACTGCATGGACTAATTGAGTAATGACTTATAAAGGTAAGAAAATGTTCTTTCTTGCAGAAAATGCTTGTATTACTCCAAAATTGAAAATTTCGATCTTTTAAAGGTGGACTTCTTCGAAATTGAAACCTATTCGAATTTTTCTAGATAAACTCCGGAATTTCATCCCTATTCAAATATTTTCATTACCATCTACTTTTGCTTCCATTAAAAATAATTTTTGATAATTCGGATATCTCGCGAACCTCGCCGCTTTATGAAATAGTATATCAAATGGGAGCCTTTACCCTACTCGCTTACCCTGACATACTATTTCACTAGCAATAGGTTGCGAGGTTTCCGGACACCAATTTCTCGTCGACAAGAAGCAATCCAAATCTCTCAACATTTTCATATTTTTATTCATAAATCAATCATCAACTCAATTCAAAAAAGAAAAACAGGGCAAAAATCAAATAGATAACAAAACAATGAAGGGGTGGAGGGACGAGTTGGTGAGAGAATGGAAGATTAAACTCCATATTTCCCGCCTATTTCTTGCCGGTCTTCTTGGCGCCACCACCTCCTCCCTGCTTGGGCTGGGCGGGGGCCGCAGCCGACTTCGAGGACGAACCCGTCGTTTCCTTCTTCGAGCCCGACGCCGGTTTCTTTGCCTATAAAACATAGCCAGGTGTTTATTCAATTTCGTTATCTTTTCTTAGAATATTCCATTAAAAAAAGCAGTTTCCAAATGATAATTTTAAAGGAGAAATCTCCATCTTCAGATACGTTTTTTTTTTTTCTATCGAAAACTAATGTCATATAGCTTCGAAATGTTCATTTGTCTCGATCTCACCTGTTGTGCTGCAGGTGCTCCTCCCTTCTTGCCGTCAGCTCCCTTCTGAGCTCCTTTAGCGGGTGCTCCAGCGGGCTGCTTTCCCTTGGTGGGGGGTGCAGGAGCCTAAAATAAATGGTTCATTTAGAAAACAAATATTTGCAAAATATTAAATGATGGTCGATTTTCATTTCATTCACTCGACATATGTCGCGTCAGTCACAATTAATAACTTGTTGTTGTAGTACCTGAGCGGGTTTTTTGCCCTTGCCGGCTGGGGCCTTGTCCTTGTCGGTCTCCGAGGAGTGCGATGCGGACGAGCGACGACGTGCGATCTTCTGGTCATGCTCCTCCTGAAAAAAATATATATTTTTCCAATTTTAAAAATTCCATTTCTTCAAATTCGACTTTCTCACATAAAAAAAAACATTCCATCATAAATATAGAAACAAATCTATGAGTTTTTTTTCCTTCTAAAAATAACACGAATCCAACCTTAGCATATTTCTGCATGAGTTTGTGGAAGGCGGCGGCATCCTCGCGGGCCTTGACTCTCTGCTGTCTCTTCTTCCTGCAAATGACATCCATAGTTCTTTCAAATTCAAATTTTTAATTTTAATCTTCAATTAAAACGATAATAAATTTACGAGTTTTAGTCATTACAAGGAAACCTCGCGAACTGATACTCGAATTTCTTGCTCGTTTTTGGTACATAACCCAATTCGAATACATATAGATCACAATTATCAACGCAAAAAATGCAAACAAGTCCACTTGCGCGCGATAATTAGGATTAATTGCCGATTTACTGCAGCGCTTCGCGTTTCTCTACGTCTTCTTTCTCCTGAACTACGCACTCGAATTGAGCTATGGATCAGAAATGAGCCAAAATTCGAGTAAAAGTTCGTGCGATTCCTTTGCGAGTTAATCTTACACTTAGAAAAATTAATGAGTAATGTACCTGAGCAGAGCCTTTCTGCGGGCGATGACTGTAGGCGTGATCAGTCGCTGGATCTTGGGAGCGATGATTTTGTCACGCTTTCCTGAAGATAAAATAATAATATGAAAAAATGCGCGAACTTTTCCACTTGAGTCAAAATTTTTGCAACTTGTTAAGAAATGTAATCTACAAACGAATTCCGTAAATTTGTGCATCGCGGAATAGATACAGCAGATAATTGTTCTTGCTCAGACTCGCTTCAATTTGACAATTTGTAACGTCAAATCGGGCAATCCGATAATTTGCATTATCGGATTATTAGAGGAGTTGAGCTTTCATTTTTTCAAAACAATGAATTTTGTAAAATTTTTCAGGTTTATCGCTTCACTTCATTATCTTTCACAACTCGTATTTAATGGACTCGACAAGTTGTTCCACATTAAGAAAGTGCCCTCCTTCGTATGCTCATATCTAGTAAATCTGGTGAACTTGACAGATTTTCAACTTGAGAAATTTACAAAGTGCATACCCTCCTTGACCTTCTTGTGGGTGATGACGTATTTGCGGACATCGTCCTCCTTGGTCAGGTTGAAGAGTTTGCGGATCTTCGAGGCTCGCTTCGGACCGAGTTTGCGGGGCTGCACCTGGTCCGTCAGACCCTCGATTTCTCCGTCTCCTACAAAATCCGTCCCTTTTCAAAATGAGGTCGTAAAATACATCATTTAAAAATTTTCTATACAAGCTGTTTTCAAAAGTGGCGTAGTTTTGCAAAATTGACTAATTTTTGAATCGACTTTCCAAAAAGACGAAATGCCTTTAGGTTTCGTATTTTGTATAAATACGACTTTTTGTTAAACTATTTTATTGAATGAGTAAAATGCGTACCCTTCTTGACGATGACGAGATTGAGCGCGGACAGGTTAGCGTCGACGATGCAGCCGCGCACCGACTTGCGCTTGCGCTCACCCGCCTACAAACAATTCACCCATTTTTAAGAATCACTTTCTTTTAAGTGTTTATCAACGTTTGTGCTTCAAAATTTTTGAATGTTAGTTTCTGAAAATCTCAGATCGACTATTTTTGAACGAACCTTTCTGGGCCGATAGCAGGACTCGCCCTTCTTGAGGAGGAGTCGGACTCTGCCGTTGGTGAGCACACCCTGCTTCATCGGGAAGCCCTGCTTGTCGTTGCCACCACCGATGCGCACCACGTAGCCCTGAATCGTTCAAATTTTAGTTTCATGTTATTTTACTCTATAAATCACTTTGGAACAAAGAATTATATTCTATCGTCAAAAACAGGAAAATTTCGAAACATCAAAATTATTTTCGTCCAAAAAGGACGACTATTTTAGATATCTCGCTCAGCCTTAAAAATTTTGAAACCTATTTTATTGTTCAATTTCTGACCTTCCACTCGTCGCCGAGAGGGTCGATTTCGACCTCCTGAGCCATGCGTTTGTCGTAGAGGAAACGCAGTTTCTTCTCGTCCTCGAAATCGAACATCTTCTGCAAAATTCTGGCATTTTTGCAAGTCATGGCAATTTTTTGGAAAATAGAATCCCTTTTGAAATTTTAGATTTTTCCAGGACAATGTAAATTTCTAGAAATTAGATTTTAATAAATTCTAGTATAAAAATGTTTTTATTTAAAATTTACTGACCTGCTGGCCCGTTGCCGGGTAGGCGAAGTTGAGCTTCATCTTTCAATGGCCGTTTGTTTCTCACCACTCAACCAAACAAGTGTTACCCTCGAACTGAAAAATCGAAAAACTCGACAAATTCGGAAAAAATCACGAATTCCAAAGCAAATCGTCAAGAAAATCGAGAAAGTTCAGAATAACATCGAAGAAACTTCTAAATTCTAGGCTTAAGATTTCAAGAATAAAAATTATGCCAATTAGACCCAAAGAATATCATCTACAAATTTGGGAAATAAAAAATTGCCAATTTACGATTTCCAAAATCTCCTAAAATCTCAAACTTCACGCATTTTCATAGTTCAACATGAACAAAACTCAACTCGAAGCTAATTATCCTGCCCCTAATTAAGCGTTAATTGTGTAATTAGCTAGGAAAATGAAAGCAAATTGGAAATTTGTTGAATTCGATGGAAAATGGCTCCTAAAATGCATACGGTAGCGCCGTGCGGTGGGTCCTCTGCGTGTCTGCCTCTCATTCACTGCCTGACCCTCTTCTCTCGATCTTCTGTTCTCTCCTATTCGCGCGCTATTTCTCCCCCACTATGCAGGAAAAGAGCGAGAGTGAGGAGAGAATAGTCCCCGTCTCAATCAAAGCGGTACGCCCAACGCACGTGCAAAACTTGTGACCACCCTTTAATTATCCTAATTAACTTCAAATCTTAATTAACACAGCAATCATCGATAGTTTATCCCTCATATTTATCGGAAAACCCTTGAAAATCCGCCGAAAAATCGTGCAAATTCGCTAAAAATCGATGAAAAGATGCCTTTTTCTTTGAAAAAATGTCGATTTCTCATCGATTTTTGATATTTTTAGCAGGTGATTTTTGACGGGGATGGTGGAAATTAGCAATATTTGCCAAGTAACTAGAGGAATATTGATTTTTCGCGTTTTTTCGTCGTTTCTGTTGTATAAATTTTACTAATAGTAGAAATTTCAGAGCGTTTTTCAAGAATTTAATGGTTGATTGCGTGCACCTAGCCAAGTCGGTATGCATCAGGTGAGTATTCAGTATTTTTGAAGTATAAGTTCTGAAGGAAAGATACTGTAGTTTGTCAGAAATTGGAAAATTAAAGAAACTGGATGATCAAAACGGTATTCTGCTCATTTTATCTTTCGAAGCGTACATTTACCAAAATCTTGAACTTTTCAATGGAAATAAATTATCCGGCGTATTAGCGAGCTGAAAACAAGGTGTACATCTCACTTTTATCGACTAGTAATTTCTGAAACACATAAAATCTGAAAATGATTACAAATCAAAAGTCCAATTTAGCACTTTTCTAATTTCTCGAAATCTCAAAATTCAGTGGACTGAACGGTCATTCGCATTCCGGGTCGGGTTCTGGACATAATTCCTCTTCTCGTCACGCTGCCGCAGGCGACGATGGAGACGAACAGAATCGAGAGCCCGCGGTCAACGGCCGAATCCGATCTCCCAGAAGGAAGTCCGTCACCGGAGAGGGGTATGGCCTATTTTTGTCCGCATCGTTTTCCCTATAAATTCCTCCAAGAAAATTTAGCATGACTTTGTCAAGAATTACAGAAATAGATTCATATAAAATACGATTTTTGCCAAAATAATAATATCTTTGTTAAAGTCTATCTTCTCCAAAGAGATGAGCAAAAAGGGTGTGGAAACAAATAAAAACATTTTTTAAATGCCTGAAAATTTCATGTTTTATTGATTGCTTCAGAGCTCGCAATCACTCTGCCACATGCGTCCTTTGCGACTCGGCCGAATCGCCATGGCTGTGTCTGGCGTGCGGCCTCGTGTTCTGTGGCCGGTACGTCAACAAGCACGGCCTCACCCACTTCACTCAGATGAACAAGCACTGCGTCATGATGAACTTCCATTCCACCGAGGTCTATTGGTCAGTTTTTTATTTTCTCAGAAAAGACTTTGAAACGTAAATAGTTTAGATGGATTTAGTTTTATTGAGAAAGCGTGGAGGAATTGTTTTACGACTCTTTGAATTTGTAGCCTACAAAATCTATTTCCAGCAGACTTGGGTTTTCGATCCGATATAAGATTCGCCATTGTCTAACGTTTTCTTACCCATAATGACGAATAGTGAATTGAAAGTAGGCTACGGTATATTTCTCAGCAAAATTCAAATATTGGATCGAAAACTTCCGAGTGCTTCCAATAATCTCAATGGTTCGGAATTGATATATCTCAAAAAATTCACATTTCTAAAAAGTTGCAATTTCATGATCTTTGATAAACAAACATTATTTTAGCTACCAATGCGATGACTTCGTTGGCAATGACACTGAGGATCAGAAAATCCAGCTGACCCGAGAATCTTTGAGGGAGCTGCAGAATTTCAAACATTGTCACATGCCGCCCGAGTTTGATTTATCCCTCGACTTGGAAGGTCTAGAAACAGAAGAAGAGAACGACGGCGGCGCGAAGGCTATTCAAGAAAGGTAAGCTAAATTGAGATTTTCAGATGTGCTTCAAAGTTTTAAACATTTTTGCACGATCTTCAGACGATAACACCTAAATTATTTGCAAACAACATTCGAATTAAAGACTGTTTCAAGCTTCCTTAAGCTCATATCAATTTTCTCATTATTACTTCTTGGCAGATCTAGGGAGCACTTTCGTCAGATGAAAATAAGCTGGGGGGCGTAGGTCGCAAAGAGTTTCTGACGATCGTCCTCTCTTGGTCTTCACTTCTAAAACAAAACAATAAAACGTTTGCAGAATCGTCCAACTGGACGAGGACTCTGGCTCAGTGCCTGAAGAGGAAGTCGTTCCCGGGTTGAGGCCGAATGCCTCAAATGGGCAGCTCGATAGGAACCTGTCCTCTCTGCATCTCAGCGCTTCCAAAGCAGATCTGGCCGTCGGAGCTTACTTCGACTCGGGATCAGGACCTTTGATTGGTGGAAGAGCTTTAAGACCTAGGAAGAGAAGGGTAATTTGAGTTTCTATAAGCTAGAAAATAGTTTTTTTTTCTGAACATGGTAATTTTGAACAGAGTAATTGAGTTATTTATCTCAAAAGACTTGAAATTTTACTTTTTCTTTCCTGAGGATAGTTTGAAGAGTAGGTAAGGTTGAAAAAATACGCGTTAGTGGTAATAATTGATTCGACCTTGACGTATTGCGAAATTTCACACAATAGACGAAGGAGCGATAGAGCGACGAGTGTTCAGAAAATTTATGACTTGGCATTGATAGCGGGAAAAATGACTGAAATTTCAAAATATTGAAAAAAAATCTAGATCAACATGGCTTTGTCGCCTTCCCCTCCCCCTAGAGATCGCAAAAATGGAGGCAGAAATTCAATGGAAGTCCACTTCAGGGGGCTGAGAAATCTCGGGAATACCTGCTTCATGAACTCCATCATTCAGGCGCTACAGTACGAGTTTTTAATTATCATTATTTTAAAAAATCAATTTTCCTTAAACCTATCCTTCAACAAATGTCAAAAATGGAATGTTTTTCATACAAATTTTTAATATGTTTTAAAAAAAAAAGTATGTAACTTAGCGATAATTCGATAGTATAAATTTGCAGCAGATCGATCTATATATAAAAAAAATTAGGAAAATACTTCATTTTCCTTTTCAAAAAAATATACTATTTTAGATCAGCGGACGTCTTTCGTAACTACCTGACGCGCCTGCCGATTCTGGAACCGGACGATATCGTCGAGGAGCAGCACCCACTCGTCAGTCCCGCTTACAACACGAGGAGGGCGTCCATCGCATCCTTCAGTGGATCTCCGAGCTCGCCCACTGATATATCCAAGTCTCTAGTTTTCATAACTTTAAAAAAAAATTGAGATAAGACATCTAGCTTGTTATACTCTTCGACCATTTTTCTGAAAATAGCAAGAAAAAATATATCGGGTCTAAATTGTATATTGTACAAAGACAACTTCAATATTGAATAATTTCTGAAGAAAGTAATTTTTTGAATTGACCCGAAATAGGTAAATTAAAATAACACTTCGAACCTTCTTATTTAAATTTCTGAAGCATAACTTATAGATTCAAATTTTCAGCGTGGTGGCTGAAGAATTGAGGAAGGTGCTGATCAGTCTGACGGACTTGAGCGAGACATCTGCCTACTCGCCAGACTCATTCTTGCAGGCTATGTGGAAAATGTCTCCGAGATTCAGGTAAAATATCGCATTTTATTTCCGAATATCGAATTTCAAAACCAAGTTCTATCTTCAAAATCCTGAAACTTATCATGAAATCTCACAAGAAACAAATAAAAGGATGATTTTGAAATAAGTTTCAAACAATCAGCCATCAAATGATGAAATTCTAAACGATTTTGCTACGTTATCAGAATTTCAAAAATAAAATTGAAAATATTTTGCAGAGGCTACCAACAGCAGGATGCGCACGAGTTCCTCCGAGTGTTCATTGATCGATTGCATGCTGAATTGAGAAGGTGCCGAATACCTGAATCCCTAGACAGGTACGATATTTGAAAAAGAAAACATCTAATTCGATAAAAATTAGAATATCACGACTTGGCCATCCTAGATATAACAATAAGCATAAAAAGTTAGGATTTTTATATTACAGATGGCTCACTTCGGTTATCGGAGGACAGCCGGCCAACCCGAATGGAACGGCAGTGTCCAGAATCTTTGAGGGAAGCTTGCAGGTAATATTAACTTTTTAATTTAGTCTGAAAGTTTATAAAGTTGGATG
Source organism: Diploscapter coronatus (assembly GCA_964036155.1). NCBI lineage: Eukaryota > Metazoa > Nematoda > Chromadorea > Rhabditida > Rhabditidae > Diploscapter > Diploscapter coronatus. Next base: position 46,945,759 of record OZ038422.1, on the reverse strand, counting down.
CATTAGAAGTCTATGAACTTTCTTGGTCACTTTTTAAACCTATTACTTATTCTTCAAGTCAAGTTTAGATGTTATATGATTTTCGCGTAATGAACGTTATTGCTCTTCCTCGATTATGTGTTTTGAAACTTATATTTCAACGTTCAGAGCCAAGTGATATGTCTAACGTGTCACACTGCGAGCAACAAACACGACCCATTTATGGACCTGTCCTTGGATATTTTCGTCCCGGCCGCAAATGGCCGCGCTCAGACGATGCGGCTTCAGGACTGCATTCGGAGATTCTTTGACAAGGAAGAACTCGATCAGGTCATTCAAAAATTTGAATATATTTTTAGTTCTTTTTTTATTTCAGTGCGAACAATACATGTGCGGGAATTGCATGGACAAACGACCCTCCACGAAACAGCTGTTTTTGAAAGTTTTGCCGAATGTAAGATTTTTTCTTCAAAATATTCTCAAAAATGCAAATTTTTAAATAAAGATCGATAGAAAAAGCCTGAAATAAAAATTCAGGTGCTCTGCCTGCACCTGAAACGCTTCCGCTGGTCGCACGTGAGCTATAATCGTGGCAAATTGGACAACATGGTCGATTTCCCCCTGACTGGACTGGACATATCTCAATATATGGCACCATCGGCCTTGAGGGAAAAGAACGAGGAGCACGTCACGTTCGACCTGTCCTCCCTGGTTGTCCACCATGGCTCGGGGTGAGTTGTTCACTTTTGGAATAGAGCTAAACAAAAAACAAAAAAAAACGTCTTCATAAATCAGTTTAATTGTCAAAAAATTTTGAAACACACATATAGCAAATATTCCTTCATTTTAGTGTGAACTGCGGTCACTACGTCACATTCGGCAAGCACAACGGCCGCTGGTACCTTTTCAACGATTCGTCCGTCAAACCGTGCTCAGGTAGAGATGGCCCCAATCACTTTTAGGCGTTACGATAAGGCACAACGCTAGCGATCAGCCATTATCTTTGACCTATCGCTAATTGTCCCTAATTCAGAATCCACCGTGCTCCGCCAAAAGGCATATCTTCTGTTCTATACGAGGTCCACCCACGCCCCTTCTGGGACCAATTCAGGAATGCCCTCTACTAGCCGACGCTAGGTTTGTTCATTCTAAATATATTTATTTTACTTGTAAAACCCGCTGATCTATATGACTGAGAAATCGTAACTAAATTTTCCTGTTGAAAATCTTGAAACATGTAATTTGTCTGGTTTTTTTTTCTTAAATGAAATTATTTAATGCAAAAAATCGAAACAAAATCATATTTTTTTTGAAGACGATTTCAATTAAATTTGTAAATTCCTGAAATAGTTTTAGAAAAAGATAACCGATTTTTTCCAGGTCGGATGCATCAATTAAAATGGCTTTACTTTTCTGATCTGTGTTTCGAGAATGACCGTATTATTCAGCAAAAATTCAAACAACGAGAAAATCTTGGGAGTGCTGGTATTTTTTTTTTCTAATTTTTTGTCGATTTCAATTTCTTTCGTGAAAATAGTTGATGATACTCTGTTTTTATCGTATTTCATTTTATTCAAATTTTCTGGATTTTTGGAAAGTTCGTCGATTTCAAACGAATAATCGAGACGCGAACTTTCCAAAGAGTTTCGATTTTCTCCTAAAATAGTCAATTTCTCTCGGCCTATCGCGGGACTTTTTCCTATTTTGGTGCGTGTTATCTTCGTCGTGCGAATGAACTTTAAGCAACCATGAACACATTCTGATTTTTTCCTATACTTACCTATTTTTCCTATGCTTTGAATTAAATATATTAATCTTGGTTAAATTTCAAAATTCGAAAAGGCAATTTGCTATTTGACGGGATGACGAGATTTGTCTTTTCCCACACTATTTCCCCTTACTTTCTTTCTCTCTCCTATCTCTATCTATCTATCTATCTATCTATAAGTCTCGCCATCTCATCATATAGTAGTTGCTATTCAAATACAATTTATTACTTTTAGGAAATGACAATATTTCGAATTTTGAAAGTTAGCTGCTCTCCTGATTTGTGTAAAGGATAATTTTGAGCGTTGTGTTTTGGCAAAGCTAAAGATTTCGAAGGAAGAGAGGTAGTGGATTTTATAGGAAAAACCCAATTTTCTCTTTCTTTTCTTGGATATAAAAAATCAAACCCCCTCTTATTTTAAAAATATCCCACCATTTTGATTTTCATAATTCTATACTTCATCTCATGTAATTTTTGGGTTTGAGTTTAATTTTCTTCCATTTTTTCGCAGTGTACATATTCGGCTTAATTTCTAGACTATTTTCTGGAAGATCAAACATTTTTGAATCAATCTAAAATTCCACGAATTTTAGGCAGATTTAAAAATTTCCCATTTTGCACCCGTGTAGAATGGGCCAGTACACCAATTTCATTTCATTTTTCGCAAAAACGTAATTTCTTTCGAATTTTCGGATCTTTTTATCTCTTGTTTTATGTATCTTTCGTCCTTCTATACTGGTGAGGTTCGGCTCATGTAATACTAAAATCTTCCTTGTTTTAATTTTTCACGCTCCTCTTCTCTCAATTTCAAGAGCTTATCTTTGATCACTATTGCAATCAAGTAATTGTTTTCAATTTGATGATTTAAACTTCATATTATTTCTATTTCATATTTTATGGTCCTTACCTATACCGTATTACCGTAATTTATAATTTTTTCTTTCTAAATATTAACCAACTCAAAATAATCATTTTTAGGTTAGTTTGAGAATTTTTATTTCAAAAATTAAAAATCTTTGGGTAACGGGTCAGATTGGTAAGGGACCATTGATATGTGGTTTTTAACTCAAAATCTCAATATTTTGTCGAATTTGTGGAAATTTTTAGATCTTCTGAATTTTCGATTTTTTAAAGTTTGAAAATTTCCAAAACGTCCAATTTTCGAGTCGTTTTCTTCTATTCGTAATTTTTCTCCCAGTGTAACGAGCTAATAGCCTTTGTAAACTTGAGTAATTTTATGTGTTTCGTGGTGAATAAAATCTAAAAATTAAATTTTTACAAAAACCGAAAAACATTGGTTACTTTCGCCAATTTTATATTTTTTTTTGAAAAAAAATGAGAATTTGAACAAGAAATCGATTTTTCAGGAGAGAATGGACTAAAATGACCTTCAAGTGGCCATGGCAGTATGACTTTCCACCATTCTTTACGTAGGTTTCAGAAAATTTCAAGACTAACGAATAAATTTCACTTCCAATTTTAAATAATTTTCGTTTCTTCAATGATTTCTCTACTGCTTACATTCGAATTATTGATTCTTGTCAAAAAATACCCATTTCAGTCTGCAACCGACTCTAGTGACCCGTGAAAAGCAGTTAGAAGCGTGGGCCCGTCTGGTGCTTGACTACGCGCAACACAACAAAATCTATACGCTCGACGTGAGCGAGTGCGCCACCACCGAGCTATTCAACAATCAGAAACTTAACAGTGCGAATTTATTGATTTCTCTTTATTTTCAAGTTTTCAATCAAACATTTAATTCACACAGTAAGGAAACTCATTGATTCCATTTTTCTTTTATTTAAAAAATTCTTATTCATTTTCAGGAAGACTCTCCGCCGAAGGCGTCAAAGCAGTCTTCGACTATTTGGAGCAGCACAGTTAGTATTTGCATTTTTTCTAGTCAAAAATTAAACCTGCTTCAAAAATGTTTACATTTCCAAGGATTCTTCCCATTTCAATTCGTCCTTTAACATCTCTTAAAATCTCAAAAATCAATAGTCTAAACAAAAATGAATAACTCTTAGAAAATCGATAATCTCCTAGGAAAATGTTTGCAGAACACGTCGAGTGGTTGGACTCGTCCAAGACTCGCTGTCACATCTATTGGCGTCGACCAGACGAGTGGGGCTCGCTGGTCTACGAGTGGGCCGTCGGCAACGGACTCCTCAACACCCCCTGCACTCTATACGAAATCACCCAGGGCGACGATACCGTCCAGGAGTGTGAGTGCTTATTCCTTTTCAATTTTTTCAAATTTCGGCTAAACTTTTTAACTTTGCCGTTTTTATGTTTCAAGAGAATTAGACATTTTCTATTTTTCCTATCGATAATTAGCATTAGACTCTTTAGAAACATTATATGAATATGAAAAATTTCAGCGTTCCACGGTCTCGAAAAAGAGGTACTTCTGAAGGCTCTGCGCAGTTTGGAAGCTCACAAGAAAGCCGTCCTGCTCAACATCAACTCGGACAACGAGGGCGTCAAGTTTCTCCAATAGTCTAGAGATTTCTAGTTATCACCAAAATGAGCATCGACAACCACTCTTCTTCCTTCGCGGGAAAATTAAAAACTGAAAGCCTCGACAGCAATTCGTCGGCGGCCATCGATTTGTGTATGCTTCGAGATTTTTTAAAACTAAATTTAAATTTTGGAACAGATTTTAAAAAAACCTAGACATTTGCAGATTCGCCTTCATTTCTCAAATACAACGACGTGATCGAGGACGGGGACACGGTGATGGTCTACGTCTCGTTCAACATGATTTATGCAATTGTCGTGAAGAGAGGCCTCACTCTCTCCATGAAGTACGGCGCCCTCAGACACGACTTCATCATCGGAAAACGGTAGGAATTTTTTGGCTTATGTTTCAAAGTTTAAAATCTAGTTATTATATCACTATATGCGATTTTAAAAATACGAGTTTAACAATGGCAAATGCACGTTTCAAATTGACTGGATGTGAAATGGCGAATTTAGCTATAATAAGTCGCATATGGACTAAATTTAGAGAAAAAGATTGAAATCTACTATTCGCTTTTCAGTTGGGGCTCTCGCGTCTCAGCTACGGCTGGATTCGTCTACGTTCTTCGCCCGACTGCGGACTTGTGGACCCGCACCTTGCCGAGAAGGACTCAGATTCTCTACACGCCCGACAACGCCTTCATTCTCCATCTTTTGGATGCAAAGCCTGGATCGGTTAGATTTCTTAATTATTTGCTTAGAGAATTTTCCTATATGTATCTAATGTTACTCTGAAAAGGAGTTATTCATGCAGAATGTGAAAATTTATGCTTGCTTGAAACATAGCTTGCGATTTCTGAAAGGTTGATATAAATCTCCAATAATCACTACTCAATAACATAAAAATGATGTCGTAGTTTTTGAAGCATATTTTTAATATTCTAATTTTGCAGGTGATTTGCGAATCAGGTACGGGCTCTGGCTCGTTGTCGCACGCAATCGCAATGTGCGTCGCACCGAACGGCCATCTCTACACGCACGACATCGAAGAGAGCCGCACCAGGAAGGTCGAACAGGAGTTTAGGGTTAGCCTCAGTTTATAGAAAGTGTTAACTTTATCAGAAAATCAAATTACGATTATTTGAAGGAGCATTTTGAAACGTCATGCTTCTTTTTAATGTTACAAGATTTCTAGTTTTTCGAAACATGTTTCAAATTTTTATCTGCTGAATAGCAAGGCGAAGCTCCAATTCAGCCTTTCTATAGGTACCAATTAGTTTAACAAAGTTTTCAAACTGAAATTAAATTGGTAAGTTTCAAAATTTAGAAAAAAAATAAGACGCTTAGAGTAAATATTGATTTGACTTTGATGATAGATCAATTATTTACAAAGAGAAATTTGAGGACCACGGTCTATCGGACGTAACCACTGCCGTAGTCGAGAATGTATGCGTGGAGGGTTTCTTCGTGTCGAATGCGTGTGATGGTGTGTTTCTGGATGTTCCTGGTAACTATTCATTTTACTTGAATGTTGTGCTATTTCATTTTGATAGAATTACTGCACGCCACAAGTTATCGATTTATTTTCCAGAACCCTGGCGAGCCATCGGTCATGCGAGAGATGCCATTTCGAGGATGCGGGGAGGCAGACTCGTTTCTTTCAGTCCTTGCATCGAGCAGGTATTTTTAATTTAAATGCATTTTTGCCTATGGAATAAACAATTATGTAATCGTGTTTTATTATTTTGTTTAAATGAAATGCTTATTTTCAAAAGATATTTCCACTTCCAATAAGAAGAATTAATTGAATTTTCAAAAACTGATAGCATCTTAACATTTTGAAACAGACTCTAAAAATTTAGGTCCAACGCACCGCCGAAGCGATGGCCAGCAATGGGTTCGTTCAGATCACGACGGTTGAAATCGTTCCGAAAACTTATAAGGTAAAATTTTATTTTAATGTAATTAAGCTTTTTTTTCAAAATTTTAGGTGATCGGGAAAATCAGCCAGACTCTGGAGGAATTCGACGTCGACGGAGACCCCTTCACCAATGAGAGAAACGCAAAGTCGAACGATGAAAATGGAGAGACCAAGTGGGGTTTTTTCTAGATTTATTTTATTTTTGAAACGGAAAATAGTTTGAGACAAATTTTTAAATCTTTGTTTGAAGAGGAAAGGTTTCCATTTGCCTATTAGCTAAAGAGTAATTTTTATTTATTCATAAGGTTTTTTAAGCATTCATCTTTTATCGACAAAGCCATATCAGTAATTAATAAGTAGAGTTTCAAATATTTCATAAAATTTTCTTAAATATTCATGTTTTGGGTATGACATCTTTATTCGGTTAACAGAAATAATATATTCCTTCAAAACTTCTATATTTCCCGAAACACGCATAATACATTTTAAATCTAAGAAAAGGGAATTATTGAGATTTTATCTAGCATAAATTATCAACTCGTCAACTATTCGTTGAAGTATACACCCTGTGAAACTTATTCGAATAATTTCCCAGAGAAAAATTAAAATATCGAAATTTCCAGAGCCCTTCCCACTTCGATCAAAGCCATACCGTACCCCGCGCAGCAGCCCACTCACACTGGCTACCTGATTCACGCCACGATGCTACCGTTTGTCGAGTAACTTCCAAAATGACACTTATAAAAATTAAACCTGAATTATGCCGGTCGGCTTTCAAATCCTATTCTTCATCATTTAACTTGACGAAATAGTTTGTAGAATTAGGAAAAGGTAGAGAAAATTCTTCTCTTTCTGTCATTTTTACAAACTTTATCTACGAGCTCTGAGCCCATGATATTTCAAAATATCAGAGAATACCAGCTTATTTCCGATTTAATTTTTAAAAGTCTCAAACAATTTCTCCTAAAAATTTACTATACCCCTTATAAATTCACTATTTTTATCGTGCCATTTTTAAGAACATTTTTTCCTAGACATAAGTCTTTTTTCTATGCTTGATTTTATTTATCAGTTTTAGTTCTTCATATTTATTTTCTCTAAAGTTGTTAACCCTAAAATGTCCGGTTTTATGATCTTAAAATTAGTTTTTTTGAATAAATTGAAAAATTTTAAATTAGAAGAAAAGTTAGACAAATTGAAGTAGTTCTAAAAGAAGTAACATTTTTGCCAGATGTTGGCGAAAATTTATCTCCGATTCGCTCATTTGGCTTTTAGATGTAGTCCACGGAGAAATAGTACGGGATAATTAGAGAGAAGGAAAGAAGGATAAGTTTAGAGGAAGCATCATAGAAGAAAAGATATAAAGGAGAGAAAATAGCAGTGAATTTTTATAGAGTTCAGAATGAAAATAAAAATTAGAAATAGCATGCGATTTCTATAAAGGCTAGAGAAGCAGAATATGAGAATATTATAAGATTTTCAGAGGCTTCAGACTGAAACAATTCTGGAGAGATAGAACAAAAAAGGGAAAATAACACAGGATAAATAAGAGTTAGAGAAATGAGATTGAAGAAATAGTGTAAGTTAGAGAACTACGAAATAGCACTGGATTTATGAGTTAGACGTATAAAATCCAGAGAAATAGCATAGGCTAGAGAAAAGACGAAATAGCACAAGATTTTTGGAGGCGAAAGGGAAAAGTGTGGCTACGAGACCCTATCGATCTTCTGCTTTCGTACCCCGGGCAGAGTCCCGGTGTCATTCTAGCTTCTCTCTAACCGAGGCTTTTCTCTATCCTCTCTCAGCCTTCAATGATCTATCGCCTTAAACCCCATTTTCTTTTCGGCCTCTTAATTCCAAATGCTATTTTCAAAAGTTTCAGCCAGCCCTGCGGCTGCCAATAGTAGTGTCCGCAGGATTCGCGTTTGTAAAATCTGGAATCGAATATATTCCAGCCCGTTTTTATAGCCTAACCATATCATAGGCAAAATAGTGTCTATTTCTCTTAAGCTAGAGATTTTCATTGTCTTTTGCTAAAATTTTCAAAAATTAATAAGATTATGTCCAAAATATCTAAAATATGGTTAATGTTGCGTTCTTTTAAAGCTGATCTTCACCATGAATTTCTAAAAAAATAAAACTAACAAAAAATCATTTTTGCATTCTGCTATCTAAAAATTTCATCCCCTTTTTCCTTCTCATATTCTTTTTACTCTTTAAATTGCATCAAATCTTCGCTTTCGCCGAGATCCATTTTCATATTTTCCTCACAGCAAAAGATTCGGTTACGCGAATTTATGTTTGTCGTCTTTGAAAATCCGATTTTCGAAAATTTCGTGTAAAGTTTTCTCACCGACTAATTTTTGACCACTAATTTTTTGTTTATATTCAAAAGAAATCAAAATTTCTGTTTATTTCCTAATCTTTGAAGAAACTATGATCATGAACTCATTAGATCTGAATATTTTATAGCATAAAAAGTTGGAAAGGGTGCATTTTCATTCTTTCTTTCTTTTCTGTGCATTTTACTCTTATCAGTGGCGTGAAATCAACCGGCAAAGCTGACACATTTGAGTGACAGATTTTTAAATCGTGTTTGAAATTTTCTTTAGGATTTTTGAAATTCTAATTTTCCAAATTTTAATGTTTCAAGATAAATTATGTTTCAGGCGAACTCATAATACAATCACAAAATTTTGGTGAGAATGACTTGGGAAAAATAGAATTAAAAATTCCTTCTCATTTCATTTCGGATTCTTCCTCTATTTGCAGACGTTTCAAGCGCCAATATCTCCTTTTATGGTATCATATCCTCCATTTCTCTGACTCTTCAGTTTTCTTCCCTATTTCTCCTTTTTATTTTTCTCTAGCTCTCTAAAATCTCCTTATTACTTCTCATTTTTCTCTTTTTCCCTCTTTATCAGCCACTCTCTCAACCCGTTCCAATTTAGCCGCTCTCCCACTTTTGCATACGCGCACTTCAACTTCAAGGGTCAAAATTGGAAAGCTGAAAATAGCAGTAAATTCGAAGAGAGAGAAAATAATGAAGAAATATTATGGATTCAAGGAAGTAACGGGGAGAAAAGGCTTTTCCTTTGATTGTCAAGATTCATTTTCGAGATTTCTCGTTCCACCTTTCATTTATTATCAGAAAATTTGATTACCATAATTTTCGATAATATTGTCATTCGTAAATTTTGTGAAATACAGCCTCATCCTGCTCATATTTATCGTTCGATTTTTTTTTACTTTCATCTAGCTTTGTTTACCGATGTAACGTCTGGAAGGTTTACCATTTTCCCTTATGAAATAGCATCGTTAAAGAGAAAAAATAGCTGAATTTTCAACAACAAAAAATCGAGTATTTGATTATCACAAAAATATCTAACGCGTTTTTTGTTTTTATTTTCAAAAGTCATCGAATTTTCAGATGTGGGCGAATGGTGACGGGCTACCGGTTGGGAGTACCGGAGTGGTGGATCTCGGCCCCACGGCAGGAGTGGGACTCGGAACTGCAGGCATAGGAGCCGCACCCGATCTTGTAGCCGAAATGCAACAACTCATCGATGAAATGAGTAGGTTTCAGGATTTTTTTGCGATTCCATTAAATTTTTTCTAAAGCGATATACCTAAGGTCCTTTTTCTCTTCACCTATAAAATTATTGTTTTTTTCTATAAAAAAAAAAACATAAAGAAGTTTCTAAATTTTCTAGGATTATCACCACTTTTCGACCAAATAATTATACCCACCTTCGTTTGTCTAGACTTACAATCTGAAACGAATCTATTTTTCCTAGAACAGTTTTCATTTTTAATTAACATGAATTTTTAGGAGTGCAAGATTTCGACTCGATCCGATTTGCCACATACCGAGCAGCATGCAAATTGCGATTCATCCAGAAGAAAACTAACGGTTTGAACAATTCCAAACCTGCAAAAAAAACCTCGAAATTTAAGTGCACCTAGTTGATATTTGGAATATGATCGAATCTTTCCGGGAAAACGGTCTCAATGCTTTACCCATCCACACTTCGGTATGCTAATTTTGCTTTCTTTTCTGAAAATTCTTATTTGCTTAACCTAAATGTAGAATTTTAACTTGCAGTTAAATAATCTAATTTATAGGAGCTAAGTTTTTGTTAATTTTTAAGGTCCTTGTCATCGTTTAGATTCCTTTGTTAAATTCCATGTGTAAATTGACGAACAATAAAAATTCCCTAATAAGGGAATAATTTTGTCTAAAAATTTATTCTTATGTTGTATTTTTACGTATTCCAGACACCACTCTACTCTAGACTGCCTCCTTCAAATGTGCGTTTTTGTCTGAAATGTTGCATAGTTCTTTCCACCCGTTTCCGATTCCTTTTCGCCCACGCGTTTTCATGTTTTCAATGAGTACTTTCTTGCCAAAAAGAGAACTTCTCTCTGAAACCTTGGAAAATTATTCCATTCAATTTTTGAAAAGAAGGTACTCATGAATTTCCATGTTCATGTCGAGGATATTTCCTTTTTGGTTCAAGTTTTCTGCCTAACAAACCCAATTACAATCAGCCTAATCCGGAGAATATTTGGCTTGGCTTTACTTGGTGAAGGGAAAGCTCGAAAAATTGTTAAAAAAAATACTGTGACAACTAAAGCAGTTTTAGGGAATCATTCTGTCCGCACACTCAAAATCAATTAAATTTTGTGCAATTAGATATTTTATGCAAATTTTGAAGCACAAATTTCGAGCTACTTCCTCAACCTTCAAATAATTTTGGCTGTAGTTTGACATTCTTTCCATCCATCTAGTCCTCCTTTAAACCATACCGTATGTAGCATCCTACTGTACATTAAATTACCCAAAAGTGTCCCTTTACTGATGCTTTGTTCAGTTTTGGCATTTTCCAATACCAAACTTTTCAAGCACTTGCAAGCCAACTGAAGTGCACAAAATAGTGCCGAATTTTGAAGTTTGGAAAATAATTAAGTGTTTTCAGATAAAAACATCGCGAATCGAGTTATTGTTGACAACGATATTTCATAATCTGAACAAACGGCTAGTTGCATCCCAGCACATTGACACTGGTATGAAATCAATTTCACTTTTCTGTAATACAAGTTTAGTTTAATTTCAGATCGGTCAATATCCCTACTGCTGAGTTTTCTTCTCGGAGCCTATGACAAACACCAAACCGGTCGATTAGCTGTGTTTTCGATCAAAATCGCCCTTGCCACGCTTTGTGCTGGAAAGTTGGTGGATAAATTGCGATATATGTTCTCTCAAATCTCCGATACAAATGGAATCATGGACCACACGAAGTTTACCGATTTCCTTCAACAGGTAGGAGAGTTTTATCAGAAAATGGTAAAGTTGATCTTCAGATTCTCGCTTTGACAACCGCAGTATTCGAGGCTCCTACGTTCGGATTTACGGAAGCGGCTGTACTTCAATGCTTCCAGAAGGTAAACACGTTCTTCCAAAGAGCCATGTCTAACAGTCCTCTTACTCCTTACCAGTATATTGTATGTTTGGAAAAAAGAAACCAAAAATGGATTTCTAACTTTTCTGAATTATTTTGGGTTGGAGTTTTATGCGCAAATATTTATTGGATAGAATAAGGTGGTGGTTGATCAGGCACCCCAATATTGTCAATAATATCGGGGTTTATAGAGGACGGTTTAGTCATTCATCTAGGGCTTTACGAAGGAAATTAGATCATTAATTTGCTCAGATAATCAGGCTGAATAATTGAAAGAAATTAAGAGAACTGCCTTGAAATAAGAGAATTCATGATAATAGAATTATCATGAGTGTCTTCTATAAAAATAGGTGTTACTTTTCTCCTAATGAAATTTCATTCTTGACTATCCCTAGCAAGAACCGTTTAATTCAGGGCCAAACGGTGACACTAAACCAGTTCCTCGACGTCTTCATGTCCGACCCATGTCCTCCCTGCATCATGTGGTTGCCTCTGTTGAACAGAATGTCTACTGTTGAAAATGTCTATCACCCGATTACTTGCGATGCGTGCCAAGTCCGTTCCTTCACTGGATTCCGCTACAAGTGCCAGAGATGTGCTAATTACCAGTTATGTCAGAACTGCTTCTGGCGAGGCAGAACGAGTCAGAATCATTCGAACGAGCATGAGATGAAGGAGTACTCGAGCTATGTAAGGAAAGCTGACATTCTCATAAAAATAATTTGAATTCCATTGGTATCGTTATACAATCATACTTCACATATATGAAATATGACGGTATTTTGAAGATCAAAGCTCGGGAAGTGAATTTTACAAGATGTAATATGTTTCAGAAATCTCCCACCAAACAACTCGCGCATTCGATTCAGAAGAGTCTCCAATGCATTCCATCGTCGAATTCCAAATCGCATTCGTTGTTCAGCGAGCAGCCACAAAGACCTCTGGAACTCCAAAATATCGTGCCTGCCACACCGACAACTTTAAGGTGAAAAAGTATTCCATTATCGAGATCTCTTCTATGTATTTCCCCAATCCTGTCTAATGTGCACCTTTTTCTCTACTATTTGATGACATGCACAAATGTTCGCATTGATTATTCGATGAAACACCTGCATATTCCAGCTGAAAATATCATTGATGACTTTCAGGAGATACCACACTGATTCCGCGACGGATTGGGCAGCTTCGCCTGTTCTCCTACCTGGTGCTGTTTCTAATGGAGGTCCGCTAGATGATGAACACAAGTTGATCGCCAGATATGCAGCCAAATTGAGTGGACGGGCTGATGTAAGGACAATTATTCAACTTTAGTTCGTTTTTTTTCGCAAAATGAGAATATCTCCAATTGACTGCTTTTCTTCTATTATTATTGAAGTCCGGCTTTCACATGATGCTTAAATTATTTTTGGAGGCTTTTCAAACACCCTTAGTCGAGTTTTAATTCTAGTACCCTCTCGGGCCTCCATCCGGTCCTAATCGAGCTCAATCCATGGGCCCACCACTCGACGAAAGAGCTCTGATCGCTCAATTAGAGGAGGAGAATAATCAAATGATCAGAGAAATGACCAGACTGGAAACTCAGGTAAATTTTAAAGAATTAAAATCGGCTATTTGAAAACGACAAGATATCAAAACAAGTAGCATTGCAAAAATAGAATAGTGATGGGTAGGATGCTATCTTTCTCATGCTATTTTACATGACGTGTCATGATGTCACACTTTCTAGAAATTGCCGGATTACGGTATTTATTCGAATTTCAGTACGCCACAGAAGACGGTCACCTGGATGGCCACTTGATGGGTTTGCGAGATCGGAAATCAGTGTTGGAAGAGAAGATGTTCGTTATGCAGCAACGAAGGAAGGAATTGATGATGCAGCTAGAGCAACTAATGGCTCAGTTGAACGTGAGTCGGGTTATTTCTTGGCAAAAATTTCAATTCTTATATTTTCTTTCACATTTTTGAACCATAATATCTTTTATAAAACATTAGCAAAGAGCATTTATTTTATCTAGAATTGCCGCTTATTATCAATAATCAAATATGACGTGATCCGTAAAAACTTTTAAACATATTTTTATCAAATAAATTTTTCAGACCCAACCAATCTCAACTGCTCAAGCCTCCGCTTCTCTACCACGCATGCCCGATGCGGGATTGTCGACTATGGGAAATACCGTATCTACTGCATTTAGAGCCGGAAGTTTACCTGCTACTAGTTTGCAGGTAATTTTAGATAATTTAGAAAAAAAAAACGATAATTACCATAGGTTAAGATAAATAGTGTATTTTTGTAATAGTTTGCTATTTCTCCTAGCTTTATCTCATTGCACCTCCGAGTTATCGTAACTTGAAATTTTCTAAAATGTTCTAATTTCATTATTTTAGGGTGACCTACTCAATGCGGTCGACGACATCACCAGTAATATGAGCGTTTTGGTGCGGGAGCTAGATCAGGCCAACCAACCAGATAAATCAAACGATGCTAACGCTTTGATCACTAATGGGATTCATTTGTAAGACTAACATTATAATCTTATATGGTAACCTGGATAATTCGTTACTTTGTTACCTTTGAAATAAAATGGGAAACGATTTCATCCTACTTTGAACCATACCTTAAGCTATAGGTAACGAAGTAACGAATTATCCAAATTATCAATTTTATATTTTCAAATCATCTATTAGGTAATCTATTTTACAAAATGATTCCATTTAGCTAGATTTGTAGTTTCATCAGACATGTAAATAATCCGAAAAGTTCTATGAATTTTATGTCTAATTTTGTGCCAAATAACATTTTTAGAGCCGTAAAATTTGATTATCTCGAAAGTTCTCCAAACTTGTCTACGGGTAATTAGGGCGATTTCATCGCAAAAATTGCTTATTTTCCTTGCTCCTATACAAAACTTCTCTTCTTTTCATTTACACTCAATTTTTTCCAAGTATTTTTGCTCCAAGGCATTTTATTTATGCTAATTTGTAACTAAATTTATCAAGGTTTGAGGTATATTTTTAGCTTTAATTTTACTATTTTAGGAGCTTATTGTGAAATTTGATCAAATTGAATAAATCTTTGAAAATAGAAATTACAGGCATACGACCGAAATTTATACAAGAATTACAAACCATTTGATTTCTTTTAAAATTTATTTTCATTCTTTCGAAATTTCATACAGATAAAGCGATCCTGTCTTCAAAAGTCATCGAAAAACGTTGGTTTGGTGCCAAACTCAGTAGATCAATGAAATAATTTAAAAGGCGAAAATCAATTTCGATCAAATATGCACTGAATAATTGCGATGATATCATACCGTATATACTAATTTTCTGCTTTCTATCAAAATGTGGCTTTTTGGAAATAAAAAGGAGAAAATAGAAATACGATTTGGAATAGAATGAGTAAAATCTCGACTATTCTAGAGATACTGAAAATAAATAGGAAATCAAGTAGGTTCTTCTAGTAGTATTCTAATTTTATACCAAAGAGGAAGTGTTTCATGATTAGATAAAGGTTGACCATAAATGAGCCGGATCAGATAAGAAAGGTGTAACCCGAATATAGAATTATTCTTTACAAAAAAAATTATTTACGCGAAAATATTTACGATCACAGTCAGTTGGATTGAAAAAAAAAGATATTTTTACAAAAATGTCTCACTTCTAAACTATGCGTTCTAGCCGATAAAACTTGTGAAAAACAGATCTTTAAATATTTTTGAAGTCTACTTTTCCCTAAAAATCAGATTTTTCCCAAGTTGTATTGAATCAAAAATCCTTTCTACAAGTATACATTTTAAAATTTCTCAAAGTATTATACTATTTGATCATGAATGAATCTAGAATTTTCTAGATTTTCAGAAGAAGAATAACGTTATATCAAAAGCGAAAAATCTAGAATAAGTTTAAAATCCATAAAAAAAATCAAATAAAATAAATTCCGAAAATTTTCGATTCAAATTCCTACCAAGACATTTTTCTAGTTCATATCCATCGGCACGGCATTTTCAGGGACCAGCGAAAGGAAGAAGGACGTGATGAACGAATAGGCGAACCCGAGCACGCCCTGACCCTCCAAAGCTACAGCAGCGACCGGGGGAGGGGTTGTTGCATTGTCTCGCTCCGCCTCAACGCCATTTTGCTGAAAACCGATTTCTATTCTAATTCCTTTTTTTTTATTTAAAAATCTCATATATATATATTTTATCTTCAGGAGAATATCCATTCTGCTTTCTTTGAAAATTACGAAAAAATGCAAAAAATAAGTTTCAGAAAAGATATTATGAATAAAGAGTTCCTTTTAAATCATTCTCAATTTAGTAAAATTTTAAAAATTGTTTAAATTATAGTGAAAAAACCCTAACTTCATTTGCATTGCCCTGATTGGCCGGCTCGCCGTGATTGTTGTTGTTGACGAGTTCTTCTACTTCCTCATCGTTGATTTCTCTTTCAACACGATCTAGTCTCTCATTCCTTTCGCGGATTCTCTCTGAAAAAATTCTTTTCATATTATAAAAATTAGATTCTTCGTTGTTTTATATTCCTGGATAATTCTAAAAACTCAGGAAAGAGAAGATAGAACGTTCAATATTACTGTCGTCAGTTTTTAAAATAAAATTATCAGATTAAAAGTGTTATATTTGAAAGGTGAAATTGAACAAGTTTCAAGATATCAGGTATAAATTTGAGGGAAAAATAATAACTATTCACGTCCTTATGTTCTTTATGGTTAGGATTTAGCCCCGCCCATCTAAAATCTTGCTGCACCACTGTGCATCTCCATGCAATTGCGCAGATTTTGACGATTGAGCGAGACAATCTCTAATTTCGTCCATTCATTCCATGAATGCTCGTTCATTTTCTCGCATTTTCGCTGGCATTTCCTTTCTTTGAGCATAATCGCATAATGCTACTAAGGGATAGGGTTCATAAAACCGTGTGTTGTGAAAGCTCGATTCTTTCAAAAATACAAGTAGATTAAAAATGATCATACCTGCCATCCTCTCAATCTCTACCGCCTGTTCCCTGGCCCTTTGTGCGTTTCTCCTGTTTCTTATTAGGATGAGGAACAGACAGAGACAGAACACTAGCGCCATTCTCTCGAATGAAATGTCGTACATAAACAGCACCTAAAAATAAATGAATATATATTTTTATTTTTAAATTAAATCTTCTTTCATAATTAATACGGTCCAATAGAAAATTTTCTAGTAATATTTTGGGGAGATGGGTTTCAGGGATTATATTTTAAAGAAATCTAATTTTGCAAAAAAGAAGTTTAAAATAGCAAAATGAAATTCGAATTTGAAAAAATGCATACCATGGCGAAAATGATGAGTTTGAAGAATCGGTAGAACCTCTCCAAAGCGTCCATTTGCCTTCCTCCGGCTGGGGCAACAGCCTCGTCATTCACAATTGCGGGAGCGGCGGGATTCTGGGGCAGCGCTGCCTTAAAAAGTAAAATCCTATTGTCTTTTTTCCTGAAGTATAAATAAATTAGAAATTCTCCAATTTTATATAAAACTGCACGCGTTTCAACATTAATTAAATTTTGAAAAGGCACTATATGGAAAAAAAATAATGCTATCTCACATCTTCATGATAAATCGTCTTTGAAAACAAAAACAATGAGAAATAAATTTAACAAAAAATAATTTTAGTAAAAAAGTCGTCCTCACATCGCCTCCAACTGCGGGCGCGTTCTGGCCGATGTTGTCGTAGGCGGCGGCGTAGACCTGGTTCGTTCCCGGCTGAGCAACTGGACTCGTTCCATTTGTAATCACTTGGCTGTAGACACCCGGATACTGCATATGCGTTTGTGAATACATAGCGGCCATATACGGGTTTCCGTAGGCATACCCGTACATCGAGGCCTGGTACATTTGCCATCTGAAACATGTATTTTTAAAGTTACTCCGCTTAAAAATAATGTGCTACACAAATATTTGCTATTATTTTGAAAAGGTATGCTTAAAAAATCTCATTTTGCAATAATTCCCACTAATCCGATATCCCAAAATGGAGATTACTAATCCCTTTTCATAAAAGTTACAGTAGCCCTTAAAATAAGAGTAAAGATAGGAAAAAGTGAAAATTAGAATATTTACCTCCTCGCATACTCCATATAGGCGTCCGAGTATTGCTGGGTGGGGAACTGGGGTGCGGCCTGGTTTCCATTGATGCCTGCATCACCCACGGAATATTGTGGAGTAAAAGTTTGAGCGGGAGTGCTGAAATTACAAATTTCAATTTTCAGAAGGAAAAATAGGGTAAATTATATTTTAGAAAATTTAGGCTAAATAGTACTGTAAAACATGCTTTGAACTCTCCAAAAAAAAAGCTAAAGATTTATGAAATTGACGTATTTTTAGATTTGTTGTACAATACTTCAGTGAAAAAAATAAAACTATTGGTCTTTTCAATTAAAAAAAATTAAGAATAAAAATACCGATAGAACTGAGTTGCACTCTGGTACATGGGCTGACTTCTGGCGACGGGGCGTCTCTGATGGAGAGTCGACTGGGGCAGTGGACAGACCAGATGAAAGATCTGCGGGCCGTCGACCACTTGTCTGAATTATTTATAACTGATACTTAACTGTTTTTCATAAAATTAAAATATTTTTCTTTCATAGCATAAGTTAGACAATTATTCTTTCTGTGAGATAGAAATATCATAGCCAGTTTTGCTGCTAAATTGCTAGTTTTTTGTAAAGATAATGATCAGGTTTTATTTAGAAAGAGATGAAGTAAAAAGTAGTCTTTGCAGAAATTCAAAGTCAAGCATCGTACCTTTTGGCCAAAACATCCTTGATGACCATCGTGTCGACCATATTCGCACCGGTATAAATCAGGCGCATGTTGGTGAGGGGCTAAATTTGCAAAAATAAAATAAAAATGATAGGAAAAATGAAAAATACCGGATGCGATGGATAGTTCGAATTAATGTGCTTTTTCAGATCCAAAATCGTCCAGGTTTTCGGGCAACTGACTGTATAGTCTTCTGAAAGTCAAATTTTAAGGGTTTCTTTTAAAGAATCTTCTTCTTGTGAACCATCATTTTTGACTGATTAAAATGTACTAAAATGAAAAAATCATGTTTAAAAGTGAAATTTTATTGGATTTTAAAAATTTATAATTTTTTACCCGACTGATTGAACGAAGAACGAATCAGAAGTTGAACGTTGTCCGCCGACGCTTCAGAAGTCGTCGTCATTTTTGATGCAAGTTTTCTGAAATCACAAAATATGATACAAAATCGAAAATTCCGCCGAAAACTCTCGAAGAGTTCTTTTCTGCTCTATCATCTTAATGCGTGATTTTGATTAAATGATAAGCCAGAAAAATCGATATTTCGCTAGAGGCGGCAACGAAAGAATGGAAATCAGATGACTGTGACAAAAAGAAAATGGAAAACGAGAGGGGAGAGAAGGAGAGTATAGGGAAGAGTGAGAGAACGCAGAGAAGAAGGGACACGTCGAATAAACGCAAGCAGGCATACGACACAGAGAAATTGAGGGGCCAATTTATGAGGAAAAGAAGGCGAACCATACGTCACAGTAATTGGGTGACCAAAATAGCAACGTAACCCGCAAAGAAATCGATATTCCAATCAATTCTAGAGAACGATGGCTAAAGTTGGACAAAATTGAAAAAAAAAAGTTTGAAAAATGAACATTTTTAGCGAAAAATTTAGGTTATTTCGTGAAAAAATACAGGGAAAAATCGGAATTACCGACGTTTTAAGAAATAGAAGATGAAGTTCATAGGGTTTCAGGAGGAAAATGAAGAAAAAAGAATACTTTATAGAGGGATTACGGTAACTCTTCCTTAAACATGAAAATAAGACCACGTCTCCCGATCTAGGAATTCATTGACTCTCGAGGTTGTTATTTTGAAACCGATACTGAAACTAAAGCTAAAACCAAAACTGGACTTTCGATTTCAGAATACTGTGACCGAAAAGACTGAAAGAAAATCAATTTTCCTTCTAAAAGTACAAAATTTCTTCAAGCTTTCAAAGGTCAAAATTCTCCGAGTTTATTCATTTTTATTCTTGAAAAACCTCAAAAATCGATAAAAAAAAATTTATTTTCCCCACGAAAAACAAGAAATACAGGGAAAAGCTGGGCAAACAATCTTCTTCGCGAAAACCTTGCGAGCAAATTGCAATTTGTTGTCGCCAAGTCCCGCCCACCTTCGTTAACCACCCTTCGGCCCAAAATCGCTCGTTTTCGTTTGTTTCTTTTTATTTTTTCGACGATATTCTAATTTCTTTTTCTTCATGAAAAATCCACAATTCGCTTATTTGTAAAGTACACCTATTTTGGAGCTAAATAGTTGTTGGAAAATATGAAAATTTTGGTGATAAACTTTACAAATAAATCGGTATTGAATTTTTCGAGAACCACATTTTTTCGGAGTTTTAAAAAATTGTCTTATTTTTCAGGTAAAAAGTCGACCAGCAATCAAACATGCAGAACGACGCCGGCGAAACCGTTGAGCTGTACGAGCCCCGTAAATGGTGGGGTTAAACTTGAATTTTCAATTTGCATAAAATTTATTGGGTTTATTCTTTTTTCTTCTTTAAATCGAAATTTAATTTAAAAACACATAAGATTCGAGGAAAAAATGGTTCCAACAATTTTCTTAAAGTACAATTTTATGCGCACATACCCATTTAAAGATAATTCCGCTGTTTGAAATTTTTATGGTAGGAAAATAATTTTAAATATTATTTTGCAGCTCGTCGTCGGGCCGCCTGATCGGGCCGAAGGACCACGCTTCCGTTCAGATCGACATCGTCGACGTCGACCCCATCACTGGCAGAATGGTCAGCCAGTTTTTTTTTAATCTTTATTAATATATATTTTTTATCTTCTATTTCTTGAAATTTTCATTTGGTCATAAACATATGGTCTTCAAGTTTCATAACGTTTGCTCGGAAAAATGCTCAATTGGGAGAATTCTAAACTGGATTTTGCTAAAATCAACATTTTGATTATTTTTTCAAGAAAGTGGTTTTTGCAGATTACGGGCAAATCGACGCGCTATGCGATCTGCGGCGCGATCCGTCGCATGGGCGAAGCCGATGATGCCATTCGCCGACTCGCCGAGAAGGACGGCATCATTCCCAAGAACCTCTGAAGGAGCTGGAGATGATCATCGTCGACGTCAAGCCGTTTAACGCTTTTGACTCGAGCGACATCTCCAACCCAGTTTGTTTTTCAAATTCTTGTTTTCTTCTTTGTTTTAAAAATTCAATAAATCAATGATAAATTAAAATTCTTGGGAAGAGAATGCATGTATTTTGCATTTCGGTGCATGAATTCCAATCTTCTTGTTCGATATTGAAAATCCATCGAAGTATGGATCTTTCAAAAATGTAACCAAAGGTATCGACAACAGCGTTTAATTGAGCAGGTAAAATATAGTAAATAACTGTATTAAGCGCTAAGTCGATGATGACGATTTATCCAGAGCTTCAGAATGACTTGAAACAGGCTTTGCAGAGCTGGACGAAAGTTTCGATTTTTCAAAATTTTGACTTGCAATCCAGCCCTGATTCGCACAGCTCAATTTATCCTGCATTGTAGTTTCAAGAACAGATTACATTGCAAAAATTTACTCCTACAAATTCAATCGATAACTATTTATTCTATTAGAATAAAACATAATTATGTAAAATAACGAGACGATTTAACAATATCTTCGTAAATCCTTTTACATAAGATCTGAATTTGTTTAGCAGCCAATTCCTTGTGAATGAACACTGGAAATATCGCGGTTGCCGAAATTCCTTCGAAATCATTCGACTTGTTCGAATTTGAATTTGAACCATTCAACCAACTTGATACGATATTTTGCACAGATGATTTCTCATTTGAGTTGAACTGTTCCGAGATCTGAAATAATTTTGACTTTATTAAACAATTAAGATTTACCTGAAATATCGTATATTTCTTCCCAGATTTGCTGCAGGAAACGTCGACTATTTTCATCGGGTTGTTAGAATTTCGAGAAAAATCGTCGAATTCGTTTTGAATTTCATCTGAAAATCGAGCATTTTAATTACCTTATATTTTGCGTAGAATTAAACTTCACTAACCGGCTGAATAAGTAATACTCATATGTAAATGTTTTACAGTAACTGAATAGGATATCATATCCAAAGATAAGTCCACTGGCCGTAGATAGTTGATGATTTTATAACTATTCGACTGGTCACCTAAAATTTCTTATTTTTTCAATCAATTAAACGGATTTTACCAAATCGACAACTTTCGATGATTTTTTCGTGTTGGGTTCGAATTATTCTTGGGATGGCGTCTTGGAAAAGTTTCAATTTATAATTCTGAGCTTCATGATTCGAAACACAACACAGTTCTTGGATTATCGATAGTAGTTGCCTTCGGAAGTAGGTTATCAAAACCTCCAGTTGTAAAGATAAGTTCTAAAATTTTGAATTACATTTTTAGAGATTTTTTTTTTTTAAAGTATGGCTATCCAGAAATTGGCATGAGTTTCCCACGCTACTTCATTTCAGGGATGGCGAAGATAGCCTAGAAGCTAGGGGTTTGCATTTTTAAAATTTTAGTTGCTTTTTTGGACTATTACCCAATATATTTAACTTAAAAGGTTGAAAGTTTATACCTTCTGAACCGTAATATTCGGCTGAGAAGTGGCTTTGTTATTCCAAACCAATGATACGTTCGAAATAGCTCGTTTTATCGTGATCAGGGAAAATCGTCTATTGGATGAGGGCGTCATATTAATTCCATTTTCTTCGTTATTCTTGGAAATTTCAGCGAATAGCCTATTCCAGAGGGACTGGAATATAATAATTTAAATAAATGCTAAATTTAACCTTACATTTAAGAAAGCTGTCGTTTTCTTGGTGTTCCTTAAAAACGCTCTGTCTGAAGAGGTTTCATCTTGGGGCAAATTCAGGTCAAGCAGCATTTTCTCGACGTCGGTTAACGTTAGCTTAATTTCGTTTAGACTGTGTTGTTGCATACTTTCTGAAATAAATCAAATTTTTAGCTTAAAGTTATCAAAAAATTAACGGGAACCTGGAAAAATAGTAACACTGTAACCTAAGAAGTTGTCGTGGAAAATTTCTTTCCCTACATCATCCTATACTCTCAACTAAAAGTCACTACATTACGATATTACGACTTTTCCAGATGGGCTCAAATTCTTGCAATTTAAAGCATTTAATTTGAGATAATTATAAAAAAAGAATCTAATTTCATACCAGAATTCACTTGTTTTGCCAACTGCTGTAGTTGATCGTATAACAAAACGACCGTTCGAATTAAATGGTCATGTTTAGCCTCAGCCAGGCAGACCAATTGCAAATGATTGGTTAATTGGACACAAAATAAATTAACGTAATATGGTATTAGTCCCGATGATGATCGAAGCCAGCACTCAAATTTAATAATCAATTTTAGTGTCATTTTTTCCTTTGTTATTCGAAAAATTTAATAATTTCGTAACTTGAGAAAGTCTATTTGCTAGAGCGAAATTATGACAAAAATTCTTTAACTTTCATAGATTATCTTCTCAAGTGATTTAAGGAAAGATTAGGTAAGTTTGATCTAACGACCTATTCTCATACTTACATTTAAAGTGTGTAAATCGAAAACTTCCTAGTATTTTTCAAAATAATTTTAAATATGAAAGATGAGAGTTATTACCTGAGACAAATGAGTCTCTCCATTGGTTAAAGACAGCAGGTTGAGTTGATCCAGCGCGCACTGCACATCGGAAATCCGCATCTGTTTCCACATCGGTCGATCGTCACTCGCTGAATTTGCCGATGCCAGAAGTTGACCGTTCGAAATCAAAAGACATCTGAAAACCACAAGTATTTAAAGTCTTAGGACTCCAATTAGACTTAGGAAATAATAGTCATTGAAGATCATACTTTTTCGAATTCATAATTTAAAATATATAGTTATTAAGAAGAAAAATTGCATATATTTTCGAGGGGTTGAGATTTTAAATTTGCAAGGTAAATATAGTTTACTAAATTTATGAGTTTCTGAAAGTTTATCTTGATCACACCTATTCGGGCCGATGAACAGGTGTAACTGCGAATTCGCAGATATCAAGATCGGCATCATTTTGTCGAGTTGTTTCGAGTAAAACGTCGATGTCCGGACGTCGATTGTATCTAAAGTTTAAATATGACGAAAACAGCTGAAATTATCTTCAAGTGTAGGTGTTACAATTACGTCTGACCTCACCTCCGGAGTATTTCGGAATTGTCATTCAGACCGAGGCAGACTTTCAATCAAAGTGAGAAGTTATAGACTAGTTTTGTTATCATTTAAAGAATTAAAGAAAGTTTTTTTTTAATCTAAAAATTACGTACCTCTCCGAAAATTACAACACCCTTTGCAGTGTCTTTCTAGAAGTAGTCGGATATTTTCCTTGGCGCCTCTAACGGGAACCAATTCCGAATCTATCAGCTCTAAAAGAGGGCCCAGATTGATCTGAATCCCCGTCGCGAAGTAGTCTAAAAAGCGTTGTTGCTGCGAGTCACTGAAGGAAACAATTGATTATTTGATTAAAATTCAATTTCTAAGATTGAAATTATTATATAAAAAAAAGTTATTCAAACATATAAAATATAGATTATTGATAATTTTAAACATTAAAATATGAATTCACCTATCCCCCATAGACAATATGAAATATCCATCTTTCAGTGATTTAAACCGAATCGAAATGCTATTGTTGGCTATCGAATTTATCGCGTTATTCTTCGCTTCAGAAGCAGCTCGAAATAGCGATATCAGAGGTAGGAAGATGTGCGAAACTTCACGTAGGGAATTACGGTTTATCTCCTGAAACTTCACTCATTTATCATTCCTTTTTAGCAAGATTTCAACATAAATTTTAGACTTTGACATATTTTTTGGTAATTTAAATATGATAAAAATTGATTTCAACACTTAGCAAATATCAAGATCATTATTACAGCTCGATATAACTAATACTTTTCAATAGTGTCCATAAACTATAATTTTAATAAACCTTATAAAACTTTAAACAAAAATACGATCCCTCAACTTAATGACCATAGAATATAATTGAAAAATACCTTATAGAAGGACTTCTTCCTCTGCCAAACGGGCAAAAGTCCTATAGATCTGGAATCGATGTCGGAGCAGATGCCGCTCGACGTCGACGCGCATTCAGATGCGTCGAGGATCTCGACCTCGACCCGACTCGCCACGTGTTTCAGAAACCCCACGTCGCCATCCATCAATACCACTGAATTATCCCGAGAGATCAATAAATAACCAAACATATTTTAGCCAATAAAAAACAGGCCTGAAATTGAATTATTTCATTATCACCTAGTTTCAAACTGTATAATTCAGTAATATCAGCAAATTTTAGTCAATAGAAGAAATTGAAAATGTGTAAATGATAAATCTAGATTTAAGAAAGGATTTTTCTGAACTTTCAAATCGAAATATGATTTTAGAATCTTCAATTTGATGAAGACAAGGCTAATATCGATTTTTTTTATCAATAATGATAGGGTTCCTTTGATATTGATTGAAATAATCAAGAAAACAAGGTTCAATCGATATCCAACATCGTTGTTTTAAAAAAAAAGTTATCAAAGATATTGGTCTAAAAATTGCGCTATAAAATTTTATATTTCATTCAGACGATAATCAAGTCTAGTGTTAATTGATAAAGTAATAAAACCAGAAAAAAGAGAGCGACAGATTTCTGAGCAAAGTAACGATTTTCGCTGATAAGTAACTTTTCATCAAATTCGATTTTCGTGCTTTGATCATAATTAAGTCATCACAAAGGATAAATTATTTGATGAAAAATAAGAAAAATCCATGAAAATGTGAATTATTGGGCAATTTTAGACTTTTAAGCGAATAATAAGATTGAAACAGAAACTTCTGGATCGAATTCAATAATTTCTGCATCAAATATGCATATATCTCAGGTCACACCACATAGATAAGGAATAAAATAGACAGTCAAGCGTAAGGCATTCCAAAATAAGCGATGATGCTAAACAAAGAATACTTTGGCTCGAGGCATGATTAGAGATAAGAAGTGAATATTTCTTCCTTTGATAAAGATTAGGGAATGAAAACAGGCTGATGCAACTTTAGAATATGATCATTTTTCACAGTGTCACTGTGTGATGTGAGTAGTGGCTTTGTCCCACACACGATATAATTTGTGCTTATCATTGGTGAGATATCATCATCACATGAGGTCAGTAGCAACGCAAAGTTCAAAGTAACAATTCGGGTTTTGGCAGTAATTGAAAAATTCATTCAATATTGTGCAACATTTCATATCGGCAACCGAGCGATTACACTAAATTGCAATAATATAATAAAATAGATTGAGCTATTAGACATTAGCATACTATTTAGTAGGATTTGACCGCATTACAATAGCTCATAATTATCTTCGAGGCGGGATTATTATATTGCAGAGTGCGCATAATTAAAAAAATCAAATTTCAATAACTCGGTTGTTATCAGACTATGTATCATCGATGCGAATGAACGTTATGAACAATTTCCTATCTTCCAAATAACTCATTTTGAAATTAAACAGGCTTTCAGCAACGGTAGAAATGATATCATAACATTAGAGTAGTCATGGAAAATACTTGATGATACAGATGCATTTGTGTCGTTTATAATCGATAAGCCGATAAATAAATACACGGATAGTTTAATTCAGCATGTATCTTCAAGTTTTAGGATTCTTAAATGGTAAGCCATGTTTAGGAACCGATTTTTAGTTTGATAAAAATTGCAAAGCATCAATTTAGTAGTTTCGTTTTCCTTTCTTCAATAGTCAATTTCACTCATTAATTGCAAACTTCTCGTTTCAATCAACTCTTTTACTATTTCCATTTTGAAATAATACTATGTTGATTGCTTAGGTCTCTTAACAAAAACAACAAAGATGTTAGCCAATTTACCAGTCGAAATTATACTGTTGATCTGCCAATATCCCGAATTCAAAGACCTGGGACAATTGGCCTGGACTAATAAACGGATGATGCAAATAATGAAGAAACATCTGCCGATATTGCTCAAAGGGAAAATTTTATTCTATCGTAAGAAATTACGTTGAAAGCTAAGTAAGAGACTTTGAAACGATTCTTAATAATTTAGTTTATTATGAAAATAATGATCACAAATATGAAGGAAGAATATGTTTGTTCGATTCATTTACCTGCTCAGTCGAAGGGATTGCAAAATTCCACAATTGGTATTGGCCATATCAAGTAACAGCTACACAGAATAAAGTGAATTCTTATGTTCGTTATTTTGAATAATTTATCAGATTTCAGGTTTTCGGAATTAGCTCACTCAAGGACTCATTTGAAATATATGACTTGAATGCTCGACAAATTTCAAAAGGTCTTATCAACAAATCCATGAATGATCGATTCAAAGAATTTTACAGGTCCAGATCCTCCTGAATGGCGTTATGATGCATCTGTGGCTTATTTCAAGAACAAATTGTATTATTTGGGTGGAGAGGAGCCTAAAGCATGGATACGGGAAAAAATGAAGCGAGTTGATGTAAGAAGATCGAACGAAAGTCCATGAAATAATTTATTCAGGTTTTAATAGATGGAAAATGGCAAACAGGACCTGCATTTCCTTTTCCAGTTGACGAGGTTCAAACAATAACATGCGATGGATTGTTATACGGTCACATTATAGCATATTCCTTATGTAATTGTGGATATTCAGTTATTGATGAAGGTTGGACTCAAGGGATATATCGATTATCAGACGATGAACGAGAATGGATTGAAGTAGGGAAAATTGAGGGAGGTCGTTATAGTTGTGCAGTAGCGTTGCTAAACGGAAAAATTTACATAACTGGAGGACAGGAGCCGTCATTTTGGTACGATAAATAATGTATCATTATATAAGACGTTATTTATAAATAAAAACGGCTCTTAGAAAAAGACACCGGCTTTTCTAAAAAATAGTATGAGGAAAAGAAAAAAGTCGGTGTCTTTTTCTATGAGCCAATAAAAACAAACGCAATTTTTTTTTTATAAATAACGTCATATATTTAGTGGTGTCAATGTTAAAACATTCAAATCCTGTCTGTGTTTCGACCCCTCAGCTCCAATTGATAGTCGAGTTTCTAAAATCGCTGATATGAATTATGAAAGACATGATCATTTGCTCATTGTCGCTAACGGAAAATTGTACGCAATCGGAGGGTGAGCTGAGATTTTGCATACCTTTATAAGAAATATTTGTTAATTTAGGTTTCAAGCGCAATATGGAAATTTTTGCAATTCAATCGAGGAATACGATCCACAAACGAATAAGTGGCGAGAAGTCGGAAATATTAATATAGAATAAAGCTTGATTATAATAATCTCAGATTTCATATAGAAATTTTATTCAATAAAATGTTAAATAATAATAATTTAATTTCAATGAACATGATACAGACAACTTTCGAAAACATCCAAAAGTGATGAGGATAATTGTAGCTGAAAGGAACCTTGTAATTGTCACAACATGATTTGGAAAGGTGTGTAAAGTTATTTACCGAAATCTTTGGTGGATAATGCTATTCTTTCAATCATGTTGCGATATTCCCAAATAAATTTCACTGTTGAAAATGTATTGCGACCAAGATTGTACGCGGTCTGTAAAAATTGAAACCCGGACCGGACTCGGGCATTAATTGATGTCCGGCTCCGTACATCCCTGAATGTTGCCATGTGAGGAACAATAATGACTATGCTTTGTTTGATAAACAATTTGTAATTCGATTTTGGACTTTGTATAAAATTGCGTTGGATTGTTAATAGAATTTCTTTTCCCGAATTTTCGTTGTTTCGTCTCGGAAATTTTGGATTTTTTCATACCTAAATTGCTTATGAAAATGAGATTTTGGAATTTTGAGGGATTTTCAGCGAAATTTAAAATCTTAAAAATTAGAAAAAAAGAATCTTTCAAATTTTACAAAAGTTAAACTTTTCCGGTTAAATTCCAAAAAAAATCCAAAACTATGCATGCTAGAGTAAAATATGAAATCTTAACTGATAGAAAATCAGTAATATGATGTATTAACGAATTTGCCATGTTTTGCATGTCATGACATCAAGATATGACGAGATTCCCATCTGATCGATGCAAACATATATTTTTGAGCACAATTTCCCCTACAAACTACGAACTATTTATTTACATAAGCTATCAATAGTACTAATACCAAATATAACCATTTCTAATCATCTAATCATTTGATTTTCACTTGCTTTGTTTACTTTCATGACGCCATTCTTCAAGTCAAATTGCCGGGAATAATTGCAATAAAATTTATTATCATTTTGTGTTGCAATATGTAACATTTTTACAAAAAAATTAAAATATGACAACAAGTCTCAACAAAAAAGGATTGAGAACCGTACGCCGTTTTGAGAGTTATTGAATTTGAAAATTTATGAAAAAAATCTTCGACAACAGATTTGTCATTAGTTGTTCCGAAAATCCAGAAATCCACAAAACAATGACAAAGTTTGTTGCCGAGGTAAGCAATTAATTCATATAATTAGTTTACCGTAGCACCTAAACTAAAAGTTATAGTTTTATTTTAGAGAATCTTCTGACTTAAAGAGCACTTCTACTTTAGGGGTTACGGTAATATTGAAAAGCACAGGTTTAGGCCAAATGGAATCAGTGAAGGGATAGTGTGAAAGAGCGAGATCAGCACGGATAAATGAACGATCAACTTGAGCGGCAATTTCTTGGATTTAAATTAAATTCGAGAAACTAATATTTTAGTATTAAAGAATATTACAGAAATACCATTTACCAAAGATATCAAAGACATTTTGAAATGCATGAAATTAGTAAAACAATTGAAAGATTGAATGATATAAATTAGGATAGAATTAGATTTACAGAAATTTGTATACCCAATTTGGATGACTTTTGTCAGTGTTTAAAGAATAAATTTAACTGATATATTGTGCTTTGAGCCTAGGTTTTCATTAGGAATATGATTCTTGGAAAATTCACTCATTTTTTAATTTATATAAAATTTAATTACCCTTAAAAGGATGAACTTTATAAATTAGCGGTCAGTTAACCGGTGAACTTTCCAAGGATTCCAAAGGTTTTAAAATTGAAGAAAACATGAGAAAAATGCTAGACTTGCTCCGATTTGGAGCCCCGTGGTAGAGTTGATTTGAAGCGACTAGATGAGCGGCCGAAGGAATCGCCTGAAAACGTTAAATAAACGGATAAACTCGAGTAATTTAATTAGAGCTAATTCTACCCTTTTCTTATTTTAAATAAATATATTTATCATAGAATTGAGGCGTGTCAAAATACCGTAAATCTTCATGCAAAAAATCATGAACTTCAATTATTTATGAAAAATCGAATAAACTCACAGCTATTTTGGCTGAGGGCACTGGCGGAAACGCCCATTCTGGGGACCTGTTTCCTGGCTCTGCCCGTGCCTGCATCCGCATCCGAGTTCTCGCCGTCGGCCTCCGACGACCCGCCCTCGTCGTCCATCAGCGACGAGCGTTGGCTGTCGTCGTCGCGGTTGCCGCGTTGCGGGCGGACGCCTGCAACTTTTGTTTCAATTTTAAGGTTTGTTCTCTCTTATAGCTTTTCTTCTTTCTTTCACTTTTGATATTTATTTCTCCAACTTTAGAGATTTTACTATTTTCCGTATTTTTCTATCGCTCTGAGATGCTTATTTTTCCTTCGTTTTATAGCTTTTTCCTATTTTGAAGGTTGTTCGATTCATTTGTGTCTTCTACTTTTACTGAAAAAGAGCTTCAGGAAAGAAAAGGTGAAAATTCCAAAGAACCGTCTTTTTTCAACTTTGAAGTTTCTAAATTTTTGATATTCTGCGCTATCCAACATTAATATGCTCCAAATCTTGACTTCGTTGAAAACTTTAGAGTTTCAACGAAATGCATCGATTCGATCATGATTAAGAAGAAAAGAGATTCCAATGGTTTCCGTGGATTATTAAGAACAATTTTCGGAAAATTGGGACCATCTGAATTTAACGAGAAATCTAGGCAAATTAATGATATGAAAAATTAGCATAGAACCAGTTTTACTTATCAAAATGTCAAGATAAATTTAAAACAAAATAAATGTTGTCCAAATAATTTCATCCTTACCACTACTCCGATTCCGACTACTCCTTCCATCTCGGCCGTCAGGAAAGACGCCATCTGATACGGAATCGTAAGGGTCTTCAGATCGGCCTCGAGATCGACGATATCGTGGCGCTGGCTGAAAATAAAATAGGTATTAAAATCTCGAAATATTTAGATTTTAACACACATTAATTATTGCTGAATGTAATATATTAATTAGCGTTGAAAGTATTAAATGTTAGTGTTAGTGTTGAGACGGTTAATTAGTGACATCATTGTGTTTGACAAACTAACCCTGAAACGAGACGACAATCTATATGTGGGTGCTAGTGCGGAAATGTTCTGCATTTACGATTACATATCATTTACATTTACACATAAAATATTGATGGTTTGGATCCTTCATAACTTCGCCATGCCCCAATTTTTAGCATATTATATAATGTGTATATGAAAAAGGACGATCACAATTCTGATCCTCTGAAACATGCGGCAATTTAATTTTCATGCTTTCGATGTTGCGCGAAAGATCCAAAGCTTCCAAAAATATAATAATTCAAAACTAAAACATACATCATAAACCCCATTGGGAGGTGGCTGGTTGGGCGGTGCGGGGATGAAGTCCATCAATTTGGGCGGCGTCCGTCTGCCCGACCTCGACCGACCATTTGAGCTGCCACCCGTACCGTCCGAGGATTGGAACTAAAATTTCGAAAGATAAGAAAGTCTAAGTCCGTGTTTAAGAGGATAATAATATCTACAAATTCCACATGATCAGTCATATTTTCTGGGACTATCTAATTACTGATAGTATATATGTACTGAAAAAAAAATGAAGATTTGTTCAACATAATTCAAGCTAATAATGGGGTAAATGTTGTTATTATTTTCAAAAGTCCAAGCTAAACGTGAACACCTACTCCTACGTATTCGTTCAAAATACCTGTACATAGCTCACATCGGTGTGAGGCGGACTGTCGGATGAGTGGAGGGAGCCGTTACCCCGTGAAGGTAGTGTCTGACGACCATCGGATGCTCGGGAAGCGCGCGATCGATTGCCAGAGGAAGTGTCAGCGAATCTAAAATAGTTTTGATTCAATTTTTGAAAATTCCAGATTACGATGGTTTAAAATCTTATGATTTTCAATGGTTTCGATTGGATTGCAAAATTTCGAAAATTCTCCTCCTTACTTAGGCGGCGGCCCATTTGGAATCGGATTGCTCGGTAGCGTCGGTTGACCTCGGAGCATTTTGTCGTTCAACCAAGAGGGCTGTTGGTTCGATAGAACTAATGTCGTCGTCGCGTATGGAGAGGGGTCGTCGCCGTACTAAAATATTTCCTTACAAATCTGATAGAATATTTGATCAGCGAAATAATAAATCCTTCCTAATCCTGATCTAACTATTCAGGTGGCTAGATTATAGCGTTCTAAGTTATTCACAAGTTGAATTTACCTGTCCATTTCCATAGAAGGTACTCAGTGGGTTCCCTGGTCCACCAGTCAACTGCGCGTAATGATAGTGATGTTCCGATCCGGGTCGATTCAGTGTTCCAGTGAAGTCCTCACACATCGGGTAGAATTCACGCCCGTTCGGCGTCATCGAATACACTGGGTGGCCACTTCTGAATTCATTTTCTCATAAAACAGTGTTTGATAAGAATTTACCTATTCAACGTCATTCTCGACGTATTGTACGAGCCAGGTTCCCAGATGGCATTCGTCGGCACGTGCACAGATCCGTCGTTGATTTTGATGAACGGGTTGTTGGGATCCTGAAAGAAAATATATAATCCAAAATATAATATTTTTGAAGACTGAGGATAAGTGCTATCTTGAGATATTATCATTTTTGTCAGAGATCTAAGAATTTGGGCATAATAAATTTTCAGAATTATATATCTTATTTTAGTTTAAAGCTAGCTTCATTCTAGATTTTCTCTAGGATGATTTGAGAATAGATGAGTGCTCTCACTTATTAAAAGGAATACAGTTTTTTTATTTTAAAAAGTTGCAGAAAGCTCATACCCTGATAGTATTGAACTTTCTCATCGATAGAGCAACGACAACGGCAATGACGCAGATGAAGAGAATGACAATGACGAGCACGAGGAACCAGGACTGACGAGTGATGTTGTGCAGGATGGAGTCCTGCTCGGATGCCATCGCCAGGTGCTTGTCCAGAGTCTCTTGGTCTGAAAACATTGGAATCATCTCTATCAGTGGCGCTTGATATTTAAAAAAAAAATTCGTTTCAATCTAATGAAAACACATTTCGAAGGGTATGATTTAGGTTTGTAATGATAAACCTAGGCTTGCTCAAGGATAGAAACTATGTGAATGAATAAAATAAGCGTACTCATCGTGACAGTATCCGTGCCATGCGGAACACCAATGCCGGCATTGCTTCGTGCCGAGACCCGAATTTTGTAGGTCATTCCAGGCACGAGGTGGAACAGAGTGACACTCGCTGCGCGCTCGTTCGTCGTGATGTTACGGTTGTACTTCTGATTCTTGCTGCCCAGGATTACGACCTGAAAATTTAAATATTGTTTAACATGTTCGGGAATAATGCTTTGATCAGGATCAATTCAATTTAATTCTGATACAATTTATCTTGAAGCATGAGATATTTTTGAAAACCAATATCAAATTTGAAAATATGCTTCAGAAAAATCTGTCATAAATGAACGAAATTAGATCTTGGTCGATCGGTAGATCGCATGCTAATGAATCGAAATAGCTTACCTGAAATCCCTTTAAAATTCCGTTGATTCCATCCAATTTCGGTGCTTTCCAAGAGATCCTCAGCGTCGTCAAGTTGAGCATTCGGACCTGGACATCTTCGGGAGGTAGGGATGGTGCTAAAGAGAATTTTCTTTTCCACAAACTATGAGGAGTATTTTATGAGTTTTATGTCTAAACAAATTTCATATGGAGTTCATAAGAAGTCACATGTACGAGAATTTTGTTTTTCGAATATTTAAAATTCTTACGAGCTTCCGCCGTCAGTGCATCCATCGAATTGCTGGGTGCTCCTTGGATGCTCTTATGATAAGGAATGACGAAAAACTCGTAATTCGTGAAAGGCATCAAGCCGGACACGACGTAGGACTCGGTTTGTGCACCACTCACATTCACGTATCTGAAATTTTTTCCATGATTTCATTAGCATCAAAAATTGATAGATTCTCCTCAGCGTCATATAACAATTGCATTGATTATTATTAAATGAAAATCTCGTAACATCATGATATGAAGATGAATGATTTGAAGGAAGAAGATCACGTCATGACTTTTCAAAAATTCCATATATTACTTGACAGATAAGAGTCTGCAACGATACTACGATGCAACTACTTTCCAAGTTGTCAGCTTCTAGAAACATCTTGAAAAATTCCTTACTGATCTACGGCAGTCCTTGGCGGGCCTCTCCATTTGATGTAGTACCCATCGACCAGATCCTCGACCTTCCTCCTCTTCCAGAACAGTCGCACAGCCGTCGAGTTGATCGTCTTTATCTCCTCCAGCTTGATCAGTTGCTCGGAAGTCAATCTTTTTGTAGCTCGCTCATAGTCGAGGTTTTCTCGTTCTTCGTTGGAAACTGAAAATATTCAGGCGATTATAAAAAAAAATAGTCTCATAATTTCAGGAAAAAACAACAAATGAAGATTCTGTCATCTTGAGAACGAATATTCTTATTAAAAATTTCAATTATTTCCTGTCAATAGATTGAGCTTTGAATACGAAGTTATGGATAAATTGTCAGAGTATAAGAGCTTTGTAAGAATGTGTTAGAAGCTTACTTATCGAGCTGCTGGCCGGCAGTGTAACCAAATGTGATGGCTGACTTGGGGTGCCGATGCCCTTTTCATTCTCCGCTCTGACGATGAACATATAAGAATGGGTTGGCTTGAGGTCTTTCACTCGATGGCGCGTACCACTCACGTAGTCGTTCAGGTTGTACCAGGTCTGAAAATGATAAATAATCAAATTTTCATAATTTCGATGTTTTCGTCTCATCTACTAGTGCAAATCTTAGAAATTTTTATGCTCAATTCGATATACATTTTCTTGAGGCTCCACATTATTTTAGAGAAAGTTCCGAAAATCTACCTGTCCTAACTCCGGACTGTAGTACTGAATATGATATCCGACTACGGGACTGGCACCGTTCCGCTCTGGCGCCTTCCACTCCAGATCCAGCTCGCTGTCAGTCATGTTGCTCGCTACGGGTTGGGAGGGAGACGTAGGAAACGCCGATGGATCGGGCATACGGTTGAACACCGCTTTGGAATTGTGGTCTGAAGAATTACCTTTATAAAATATGTGCCCCGATGGAAATAATTTGGTTCTTTTGAAGCTGAAATAATGGTATAATGGCATTTTTATTTAAATTATCCAAAAAGAATATGAAGAATATTTCTGAAATCTGAGAAAATGAATAAACTTAAATTTTACCTTCAACAATAAGTGCCGCCGTCCAGGTAGATTCCCCATCCTCGTTCTTCGCTCGACAAGCGTAAATTCCAGAGTCGGATTTTCTGGAAGAAAATTATGGGTTTAGGTAAAATATCAATCGGTCTAGTCAGATATGTCACAAAATTCCATAGAAATTTTTATGGGCCAGAAATTAGGCTCATTGTACCTCCCAGAGAAAATTATAAAGCGAATGGATGAAGAATAGGGCGAATTTCTTTGGCAACTAGGCAGACCGTAGAAGTACTTAACTTAGGATGACCGTGAGACCTACACTCATATCTTTGCGTCTAATTCAAATCTCTCCCGTTATGCAGGCAAAATCTCTTAAAATTTCTTACTTCAAATCAGCGATATGCAGATTTCCCGTGGAATGTTGGCTAATTCGGTTGTCATTCGAGACATCGACGGGTTGTCCGTCATGTAGCCAACTGATTCGAGGGTGGGGTGGTCCGTTAGCCTAAAATTCAAAAAATAAAAATAACGATCGAAGTATCTGTTTTGGCTATAAGTTTGCATCTCAGAAATTGTTTCACATCTAATTAGGTAACTTGAATTTTTGCTATGACAAATAACATAAATACCTAATTTTGTTTAATTATAGGTCTACGAATTTGCGAAATCTTTTATTCCATATACTTTCAGTTAAATTAAATAATGAAATCGCTTACCTCGCAAGGCAGAATAGCTTGTGACCCGATAGCTAACGTTTGATTCTGATGAGCGTAAGCGATAATTGGTGGAGGTCTCGCGATTGGAGGAGCATCTGGTCTGGCTGAAAATTAGAATTTGTTACTCCAGAACAGCTTTCCTTATTTTTTCAAAGTGAGCTGTCAATTACCCTTCGACTGTTGTCATCTATCTCAATTATTTGCAATCTTTTTGAGAGATTCCTCGCCGCACAACAGCTGCGTATAAGTTAGCGTAGTGGTATGCGTGCGGGTGGTCAAAATCTTTGATTTTTTTTTATAGAAAAATGCCTTCTCCTTCAATTTTCTTGCAAAGATTTCAAACTTAACATAAAACAGTAAAATAAACCACTTCCATTAAAGCATGTGGTATTGTATTGACTCTAAATATTTTGAATCAATGATAGTTTCGATTTTTATAACGAATAGACCATAATAATTCAAATAAATGTTTTTCATGACATTGTGATTTTAAATCACTGATATTTTCAATTCTTACTCTCACAATCAGTCCCGTTGATGCATAGAATGGCGGACGTCAAACTGAACACCGAACCAAAAATCATAGTACATTTCAAGATCAATCGGTTTCAGGTGACATTTTTGGCATGGTCTTGAAAAGTATTTTTCTTCTTTTTGCAAAAACAAATAAGTTTCACGAAATCGAATATCAGATAAAGATTTTGTCCAAATAATTATGAAATTAGAAAAAAAGATGGCACAATTTTAAACTAAAATTGTCTTAACGTTTGAAAGACATTTTCAAATGAGTAACGTATCTGAATCATCAAAGGGTAAGTCTTCTAAATGTAAGATTTGAAATTGGAAATGTGAACAATGGTATACAAAAGGGAAAAATAAGTGAAAGGATCGCCTAAATAATAAGGAAATGGAAATGAATAGGACAATGCACTCTCTACCCTTCAAGGGATTTATTACCTATCCTAAGTGACCTGTCATAAATCAAACTATTTTTTATCGAGATTCAAAACGATTCGCTATTTTAGGTAACCTATATAGCTCATAACTCTGACTAATCCAATTCAAGACGAGCTTATTTGGAAAAAAAAATCTTGAAAGCTATAATATCATGAATAAAATTAGCATAGAAAGTAAGAGCTAGAATTATTATGTTTCAAGAAAAAATGTTAGAGATGCAATTTGTAAGAAATCATTGATAAAAAATTTTGCTCAACTATACAAATATCATATTTTCAAGAGAAAAAAGACTAAAATGAGTAAAAACTAAACCGATACTGCCCAAACGAAGCTAATTTTCCATTTCTCTTATTAGTCTTCGAATTTTCTAACCGCTCTGGGCATTCTGTTATCTTTTCCGTCTCATCACTTTCCATACTCTCTAACTTAAGGCCAGTTAGTCGCATCCCTCATAACATGAGAAAATAGAGAAGGAATGAGGGTAATAGGGAAAATAGAAATAGGGACTGAAACTGAAACATAGATGGGAGGGAGAAAAGCCCCTTGAGAGAAGGTAAGAGAGAAATGGAAACTAGAAAGGTTTAGAGAAATAGAAAGGGAGAGAAAGAATGGAAATAAGGGAAGAAAGAAGGCGAGTCCAAAATGAGTGTTCCGCATTGTTTGCGCAATGAACTACGTGAATGAATCCGAATGTTCGTCTATTTGTATGCGACAATATTTGATGAGTATCGTTTCAGTCAATTCGCGGAGGGCCATCAATGGGCAAATCAGCATGAGCGTGAAATTATATATGTGCAGGATTTATGAGATAATCAGAAATTCAGGTTTCAAAGCATTCAGGAATTTTCGACAAAAATAATGAATTTACCTAATAAAAACAATAATAATCTTGTGAATGTCCTAAAAAATCGATAGAAGAAATAGGATTCGAAAAAAAAGATCCGCTTGAAAAGTGCGAGTTGTGAGTAGCCATCGCTCTTTCGCTGACTCCTAGCCCGGGGGCAAAAGTGGGAGAAGCGAGGAAAATTTGGG
Organism: Diploscapter coronatus; assembly: GCA_964036155.1. Lineage (NCBI taxonomy): Eukaryota > Metazoa > Nematoda > Chromadorea > Rhabditida > Rhabditidae > Diploscapter > Diploscapter coronatus. The sequence goes on along the minus strand of OZ038422.1, from coordinate 46,907,846 downwards.
GGTAAAAGTTGGGGAGGGAAAGGAGGGAAAAATCAGAGAAACGGACACATGTCGAACGAGAGCCGGAGGGCTGTATTATTACATCGCTGATGGGCACTACGACATGGAGGAAATATTGAATCTAGGAACATAGGGGAATTTTGGAAATAGCGCGAGGAAAAGATGGGAACAAGTTGAAAAAGCGAGGAGAAGATGAGGAACGTATCGAATCTCAGAAATCCATCCCCCTTGCATATGGAATTGTCGCGTAAGTAAGAGTAGCTATAACGCGGGAATTATTATGTAAAGTGATTTTTGGCAATCTGAATCTGAAATTCCTGAATATGTTTCAACAAATTCAGTTTCGATCGGTAAAAATCAATAGCCGTATTCTCGCATACGATTTGTAAAACATTTGTGGATCCTGTGTCTGTGCGAGTTTTTACACATCGTTTTCATTCAGCACATTTTGGGTCCTCTCCCATTTTTCTCTCTCTCTTTACGAAACATACAAAAGGCGCGCGCGAATGAAAACGATGAAACCAGAGACGAGAAAGGCGAAGAGGAAAAGGAAGACATGAAAATAGTCGTGTGTATTTTGGATGAGAATGCTGAATTGAAGGTGCAAAATGTATAGCCTAACATGGCAATGGCAATAAAACATGACAGAAGTGTGGGATTTTGATAGTAGGATGATAAGAGTGATAAAACTGAAATTTATGGAATACTAAAGATGCTGGCCTAGTAAAAATCTGATAATTCTGAAGATCTTCGTTACAGGATAATTCGAAACTTGAACAACTATGGAAGTGCAAAACGTGAACTTCAAGAAAATGAATATGAATAGCTTGAAATTAATGAAAATAAAACATTATAAGAAAGTGTAGTATCCACTAAACTATGTAAATGTCTGAAACCTAATACACTACTTTTCAGATGCAACTAAAATAATGATGCAAAGTATGATGGGCAAAACGCAGTACGAAAACGACACGAGAACTGACAAATTAGATACTCCCTTACGAATGAGAGTGTCCATTTCATTGTAAGGATATAGAGATTTAAAGAATCAGAGAAAAAGAAATAGCACTGAAATCCCTTGTTAGAGGAGCAGAAAAGAAGAAATAGTGCGTGAAATCGAGAAACCGAATAAGAAGCCAGAATGTGCAAGGAGGTAATCTATGCAAGATGACTATTCAAGCGGAAAAGGAATGAAATAAGGATAGAGATTATTGAGGATGAAGAGATTTCAAGAAGAAAAATGAGAAGGTCATTTGAAAGGCGAAAAAATTCCTCTCCAAAAATATTGAGCCACTTTCATGGCTATTTGGGAAATGGAAATTGAAATTGCGTGCAAACGAGCGAAAAAACGCGCTTTTTGAATACGAATTGCAGATTTTACGGCGAAAATAAAAATAGCTGAATTTTGAATTTTTATGGAAACATTTTGCAGAAACCTATAATGTTGATAATTGGATACTCGATCTTGTCACGAACTGTAGTCATAGTTATTTGATGAAAATCCATAATTTTCAAGTAAGAAAATTGAATTTTGCCATGAGTTATAATTTTAGAAAATCATAGGTGTTACAATTTTAGCCAAATTTAATGAAGATCGGCTTCGAAAAATATAATAAATGTCGTAAACCTTGAAAATACTTGAGGATTTTCCAAATTATATCTTTCTAAAGCTAATAAATTGGTATCTGAAGGTTAGGTAGCGCGATGCAAATTTACGATCAAGCAATAAAAAAGTACGCTTTAGGTGCGAATTAAGAGATGCATAAATAAGGGAGTTGCCTGAAAGAGACGGATTTTAGCGAGGTTATCCAATTGTAAACGAGGCTTGTACAAATGCTGCGGTCACTTTATACTTTAGCATAATTGAAAGGAGTAATAAATATGCAAAGATATGCGAGTATGAAAAATGAAGGTATCTATGCATTTTTCATATAATTAAAATAGTTTTAAAAAATTGAAACATACTCAGGAAAAAATAATAGTTTGTAGGATTTTGGAAACAATTATTCCTAGGTCAAGGAAATTCTCTTAACAGACCGAAAATTGGAAAGCAAAGAAATCGAATTTCGCCTCGGCTGAATATTCGTAAAGAGAAAAGAAAAACTGTCGTTTCGCCAGGAAAAACGCGAAAAGACAAGAAAAGAATTCCTAAACAATGCCACAAAACAAATCGACTTCTTTTCAGAAAATGTATCGATTTTTTGCATTTTCCAGAAGAAAAAACTACTATAGTATCTTCAAAGAATAACCATAAATAGAAAAATTTCAGAATTGTTTAATCCATAAATTCTCAAATCTAAAATAGCTGTAAAAATATGGACCACTCTCTCAAAACACCGGAAAATGCCCTAATATCCCGAATATTACCTTGAACGGATGAGAGGCGTTACAAAAGTGAGAAAGTACGCGCCGAATGCGGTGTTTTGAAGAGAGCCGCACACCGCATTGCGCCGAAGCGGCTAATTATCGGAGGGCCGGAAATATGACCAAAGGGTGCCCTCTGAGCGAATAGAGAAGGGAAACTTATTAGTGACAGGAAGAGACCCAACTCATATGCAAAAGATGAGTACGAAAATACGGGTTCGATTCAAAATACGTGATTTTTTCTTCAAATGTAAACCTTGAAATTTCGTATAGCTTATTAAAATTTTCGAAATGAGTTTAAAGCTTCAGATATGAATTTGAAATTTTCGATACCGACTTGAGATTTATTATAAGATGGAAATATGGAAGAAAAGAATGGAGATTTAGAATGATTTGAAATTACCAAAAATATTCATTTTCAGACAAATTTAGCAATAAAAACATGAAGTATACGGCAACTTTAAAACTATACAATATATAACTTTTAAACAATCAATCGAATGACCGTTCGAAGGAATTCTTATGCCTGTCCGAATTTGTAAGTCGATAAAGGGATTTGTTTGGAAGAAAAGGGCGTGAGACAGCGAAGCAACGGCTTTGACCGACGAGAGATCAGAGATAAGAAAGGACGAAGAAATAGTATTTTTAAATAGAGAAAAGAAAGCAATGAAATGAGATAGTATTGCAAAATTAGAAACGAAAAGATAGAAAAATAAATTAAAGAGCGTGAGAAATGAGATAAGCAAAGATTTCCAATCTTCTTTCAGGAAGGAAGACAGCAAATTACTCACTGACCACAGCAGTAGTGACCAGAGAGAAAGGAAATAAGTCAGAGCAATCTCTAGTTCAACGATAGAGAATAAAAACTGAAAACTGCCTGAGATAATTTGAAATGAAAGGAATTAGCAGAGAATATCTAATCATGTGTCGAAAGATCGAAACAGAAAATTGTCAGAGATATTCGCATTTCATAGAAAAAAAATCGCCAAGTGTACAATGGAACTGTACGTTCTAATGAGATTAGTCACGATATGAAATGAAAACCATTCAAAATTAGAACTTGAAGGCCGAAAGAATTAGTGTGAAGAGATTTGAAATGAAATCGAGAATTTGAATATGGTTGAAAATTGTTGTGGTATCATGCACGAATCGAGCATGTTTAGATTTCGCGTGATCCATCAAAACCATATGGAAACAATTAGGTATTTGTTTTGGTCTAAGAGAAAAAGATAAAAAATAATTCAAGAAGGATCGCTTTACGTAAACGCGTTTCAATCTCAAAATCATCAAGTCATCAAATGCGCTCTAATGCGATGAACGCTTTATTGTCTGCCATTTCTCACACATTATCGCTTCTCAAGCAATGTGCCATCTGGACTGTCAAAAGTCGTACATCAAAGACTTGAGTAAGAGGTTAGGGAGTGGGTAAACCAAAGAAGGGAGATATCGAATGACAAAAGTCTGAAATAATAGCCAGCGAAATGTGATGACATAAAAAATCTAAGGCTGAATATTCAGGATGATGATTAAATATTTTCATATTTATAAGTTTTTTTTCTGAATTCAAACTTATAAAAGGCTGCACCTCGACAAACCCTGATAAAATTACTCCAAGTACCAAGGCATGTACAAATTTTCAATCAAAATTATAAGATACGGGAAAAGAAAATCTAGATATGACTTTTATGTAAGAAGGCAGAATATGACAGATCACATAACCATGCTGGTGGATTGGTTATTGTGAAGAGGGGAAGGGGATTTACGCGGCTTTGCGATAAGTGGGCAGCAGAAAATAGAGAAGCCCTCTCGGCAAGTGGGGTGGGAAACACACAACAACAATGCAGCCAAAACGAGCTGATGAGTTACTGAGCTAAAGAGATAAATGAGCATGCAATAGATAAACCGAGATGAATAATGAATTGGCACAGATTGAGATTATGAAGTGAAAAATATGATGGGAAAGAATCGCGATTTTCATAATGAGTAGAAGATATCCTAAATTAGACCGTTAGAGCGTATTTTTTCAATTTTCCATGTATAATCGTCCATCAATATTCACAATACATTGGCTTGATCTAGTCCTGCTCGTAACAATCTGTTACCTACTTGATATCGAATGAGGAAATATCAAGTCAGAAACATATTAGATATCTTAAAATTCAATATATAGATACTTAGATATTCACACTCTCAAACATTTGTATTGTATACATATTGAAGAGATGGGTTGAATAGATATGCGCATTTTGCATATATTCCGCCTGTTATAAAAGAGAATGCTTTGTTCGTTCGAACAAAGGCGCTGATGACAGACTCGAGCAGCGATGATTTATACCTCTCGACGGTTGAGATTATCTCAGTTTACACATTTCGTATTCAAACCTACTAAAAATTATAGATTTAGAGATAGTCGATATTTTGATATTGTGTAAAGAGATACTAAGATTTGCAAATTTGAGACTATTGAAACGATAGCAAAAAGTTTGAACGAACCCCAAACTATTTTTAAATAAGTAATTGACAGCCCGTTTTCTTGAAATATTTTGCATCTTCATCATTTGATACTGTGAATGACCGATAAATTGAGACGAGATAAAAGGAGTGCGTTTCAAGTTATTGGTCATTGATAATAACCGAAATCTCGTAATATCGTGACATAAGATGATCATAAAGATAGAAACAATTATGTCATGATCTCATATTACAAGTGCCTTAGAATTCCCAGATGCTTCAATAGTTTTTTTTAAAGTAAACTAACGTTTAGTCGTCAGCTTCAGAGCGGCTTTACTTAACGAGCTTCCAGCCGAGTTCATTCCAGCACAGACGTAGGAACCCTCATCCGACTGCCTGACGTCATCGATAGTCAAAGTGCCGGTAGACGAGACTCGAACTCTATTGTCGGTTGAAAGGTAGCCGGGGAAGAGGAGATCCTGAAAATTTATTCAGAAATACCCTATTTCAAGAAACTGAATTATCCATGCATGCTTCAAGAAAATAAGATTGTTGGGAGTCAATTTTGTCGTAGCTTTCAGTCGATATTTATTAAAACATTAAATAAATTAGCATTCAAAATTAATAATTGATTTTTGCTAGTGAATAGACTAACCTGATGTCCCTCTTTGCTCCAGAACGACGCCGGTTTTGGTTGTCCGGTTAGTACGCATTCAAAAGCCGCTGTAGATCCAGCTGCCACGTTCTGATCTGTTGGTTTTACTTCGAAGGAAGGTGGAACCTGAAAATATTTCTTTAAGTTCGATTTGTTTTTGTCGTTTATTTATTGCACATAAAATTATCAATTATTCAAGACAACCCTTAAACATACGCTATTTTCATTATTAAAAAGTTCTTGAGACAACTATCATACCTGCACTCTCAGATGCGCTGTCGCTTCAATACTTCCGGCTGGATTTCTCGCAACGCACAGATATTCGCCTTCGTCGCTCATTTGGACACTGAAAGTTCTTCACTACTTTAATCAAGCTAAAACTATTTACCGATCAATCCTAAGCCCCTGATTGTCCTTGGCGATATAAGCTCTAGCGACAGGCATTTGGTCTCCTTTCTTCTTCCAACTGATTTGAGGCTGAGGTTCGCCGGTGACGCGACAATCGAAGAGAACCGAAGCGCCAGAATCCACTGTCATGTCTTTAGGCTCTTGCTGAAATTAGTCAAATTTAGCTGGAAATATAGCACAAGTCTTCCTATACTTGGTTAAGACAAATCAAAATTCCAGACTCACCAAAAATCTCGGCTTTTCATAGACACTTAATCGCGCAGGTGGAGATATCCGCTCCCCGACCATATTTGACGCTACGCATTGGAAGGTACCGGAATCAGTGTGGTCAACCTGAAATACATTGTATTTCAAGTCAGGAATTTTCAGCGTTTTACCGGTTCGATGATGAGATTTCCATCTGGATGAAGGGTGTAGGTGGGATGATCAGCGACTTTCAGCTCTTTGTCGTCCTTCCGCCAACTCACTACTGGCTCAGGGAACCCTTTCGGAGGCGTACATTCGAGAGTCGCTTTCTCACCGGCTAGGACCTAAATAATTAAATTTTAGATTTTCATCGTCACAATTCATTTTGGTGGAAATATGCATGATCATAATTACAGAATAGCTCATATCGACTGCATGAATGGTATGATTATAGTTCAAAAGTTGAAATTGAAAAAAAAAAATACCTGAACAGATCTGGGTCTAGTTCTGAAGTCCTCTCGGAGCATTGCCAATTTGAGTGAGCCTTCATTCGACTTGGCCTCTCCGAATTCATTCTTCGCTACACAATAGTATGAACCCGCGTCGCCGTCCTTGCCATTTTTGCCTGAAAATTCAATTTGTTGTTATTTTTTCAAGTTGCCTCATACCGCTATTGACTTTGAGCAGAAACAAGGCACCCGTGTCTAAGACAATTCGATGGCTGTTCATTTGTTCTTTGCTGGTTAACACTGGTTGGCCATCTTTGAACCTGAAAACTAATCTTGAACAATTTTTCTCGAAACCTCTCAATTTCGGCATTAAATTTCAATTTATGAAAAAAAATATTGTCAATATAATGTTTCAATCGTTTCGAATTGATGTGCGCACATTATAAATAATTTTTACCAGGTAATATTGGCTCCTTGAGGTCTCGCAGCACAGTTGAGTGTCGCCGGCGATCCCTTCGAAACGACCACATCGATCGGATGCTCGATGATCACCGGGGCTTGGTTTGATTCATCTGAAAATTTCAGTTATAAATTTTCGAATATTGAAAGCTTAAAATGTTGCATTTTCAATAAGTTGCACCCTTTTCGAGGTGGTAATAATTGGATATCATTACTGAATGATGCAACTTCTTGAAAAGTTAAAGATTTCAATAATAACATTTTTATGAGTCGCTTCATTTATCTTCAATTTTTTGAAATATTCACACTATTTTATCCCTAATATTCAATGATTTGCGATTCACATGATATCTATATCTTCATTTCTTCCTTCGCTTTAGATATCTAGAAATCCAAAATCTCGATGTTTATATTTGCTTTCGGCGTCTTTGGCAGATTTTCGACTTCTTTTTTCTCTCAGATTTATCATTTATCCTTTCACTATTTACAAATCTCTTTTATATCGTCGAGATTTGCCAACTTGACTGACCAGTCGATGTTTCAATGTTATCATTAAGAGATGTCCATTGAAATCAAACAAAAATTATAAAATAGCAAAATATGTATTAATTGTAGTAGAGAAGTCAATAAATGCTAATTCTGGGCATAATTAACGACCTCCTTCATATTTGCTTTATGATGTTCGCATGTCTTTGTGGCACTTCCTTACAAGAACCCAGGTCAAGTACCCAATCTTCTCACTGCTTTTCCATAATCCGAAGAAAAGTATTGATTGGTAGTAAAAATTGATCTCAAGATAAGACTTTCCCATATAAGCCTGAAAAAGTAGAAAAATCTTTTTTCGAATTTTAAATATCCACATGGTAAACAATTCCTTCTAATAAGTTTGAAAGGTTATTAAAGGATATATAATTCCGCTAATGGAATTTAGTGCCGCGCATAATTTCTCGATATTCATCTTTAGATTGTCGGCATTTGTGATGCGCGGCGTTATCGGTACGTTCCATCTCTCGACTCGTCGAGACTCGCTCCGATCAGTCCCAAATCGGGCCAATGTCCGGCCCGTTTGCATGCCATAAGTGACACTTCATCCGAATATCGCCCCAGTCAGCCTGTCATCTCACATCCCATCCACTCATTATCACTCGAAGTCCAACTCAAACTGACACATTCACTTAAGTAGACTCGAGAGTATCAATTTTCCAGGCCCATAATGAACTTTAAGTTATGTGAATTCGATTTTTTGAAGATTAATAAAATCGAACCATTTAAAATTATTTCCCACAAAAAATTACTCAAAAATTTCACCACAAGAATTTTACAGCAGAGATTTTACCAAAAAAGTATTATTTGTCCCACAAAAATAAAACTTTCCATTTTCTTGTCCAACCCCTAGATTTCCCCCGTCCACCCTCACTTACAAGACAATCCGAATCAGGCAGCTGTGCGCGGATTTTGCGCAAATTCAGTTATCTTCAGGCCTTTGCTCCTTTCTTCGTTTCTAATGACCGCAAATGTCCTGCGAAAGGCCTTGAAAGATGCAACACTCCTGCTGAAAGCCCTTTACTAGCAGGTGCGGGGAAAATCGTTTTTGTCACAAGTTTCGCGCGTTTGGAAATTACAAAAGTGTAAGATAAAATTTTATGAAACATACAAAACAGAAATTAAAACTGGGGATTTGATTAAAATAATTTTCTTCCAACCAGAATCGTACTTTCACTTTCTAATCAACTCTACACTATCTGAGGTTTCTGTAAGATTCAATTATCCTGTCTTCCACAAAAACTAATCACAGAATGGAAAGTCGTTTCTCGAAGAATACGACTTTATTTTTTACGAATTTACCTTTCGTCCCTGGCCCGAGTCCATTATTTTCTCGTCTAATGCGCTCGGACAAAACGAAAAGCCCTCCTGGTCATAGGCAATTTCATTTCCTTTCTCGTTTCGCAACATAATATCTCGCAAGACTCCCTCGTGAAAACGTATCTTTAGCGAAGAAATAGCGCAAAAATTTGAGAGGCAACCAGATGCAAAAAAATCCCCTGTGAATTTACGAACTCGGCTCTGATACAGCGCATTCACAACTGAAACCGAAAGCGTGCTGACGGCTCATTAATAAGAGTTGTTGTGGCGAGAAATATGCATAGAACAATTCCCAAAGGAGATTTGCAAAGAATTGTCATGTTCTTGAACGCTTTTCTGGAAAAAAGTTCGAGAAAATTAGCATATCTTTAGGGCCCGTTCATACTTAGTTGCATGCAACTTGCAATTCGCGTGCAACTCGGCGAAATAGTATGAGAAACGCGGAGAGTGGCCAAATTGCAGCAAGTTGCATGCAATTTTGTCCATTCATTCTCTCTTCATTTTCCGTGCTATTTTGAGCGAGTTGCAAGTTGCATGCAACTGCAACTAAGTATGAACGGGCCCTTAGAGAGTCACTATCCTGAGACTAGTTTACATAATGAAAACAAGCCTTCATCATCATAGTGATCTAAAAATATCCTCCATATAGAGGTAATAATAACAAGATGATCCGATAATTTATTATCGACTCTAAGGATATGCATAGAATGAAATGAGAATATTCATTCTCTCGGGCAGCAAAATGAATATTCCCCATTAGAATTCTGCAAAAACAATGCAATCATAGCTAAGGGACAATCAATTATTCCAGATTTCATCGCATGAATTCGAAAATTAATGACCGAAATTTTTCGATAGAAAAAAAATGAGGAATGGCGACATTTTCGACGCTTTTTGCGTGTGCGTGATTTTTGACAAATGAGATTTCGATACGAAATAATGAGAGAATATGAAATTGGCAGATGTTTGAATAGCTATAGCCAGATTTACCATTTTTTACCTAATTTCTTTCTTTTAATACTAAATTCTTCTCTGAATCTAGAAGAACATAATAATATAAATTTTCCTATCTTCCCCCATGTTGAATGATAGAATCAGAAAACCAGATAGAATATTTCATTCCCCGATTCGTATTCCTATTCCTAAGCCTTTGACCATTAAGTGGCCGGAGCAGCTTGCATTTTGTTGCAATTTCATGTTAGGCTTAGAGCTCTATCCGGCACGCAACGACTACGGAGATATTTCCTGTCTGATGCTGAGGATGCATTATTTTATTTCGCCGAGGAGTTTAGAGGATTTATGCAAATAAGAAGTGCGAAGTAAATATTTGACTATAAAAAATTCAATCTCTTCCTCGAAATGACAAATCTTCAATTTCCATCTCTCGAAATATCATCATCTTCAATATGCCAACACCATAGTCTTAGACTATGAAATTCTTATGAAAATGTTCCAAAGTTTTCATATACCCTGAAAGAGTACTTATTCTTATTATTTTCATCCAGATATATCAAATCCGAAATTCAAAATTTCAAAAATAATAAAATATCAATAAAAATGTCGACTTTTCCTTAGAAGACCTTTACATTCCCTCCCTCAGTTGTAGCCTTGAATTTTCATCTACTTTTATCCTCGGATATATAGAATGCTGGAATAGACCCGTTGGATATGGGTGATTTGGAATTCCTTTCACATATCTTCCATTCTCTAGAGTTGGCGTGCAATGCTATTCCATCCCAACCCAAAAAGGCAAGCAGGGATCCCCTTTCCATTTCCACATTCACTAGTGTTCCCTCTAATGGCCGAATGGACGAGACTGCAGACCCAATCAAATTATCCGCCATTTTATCTGGAGCTTCTTTTCCGTATCTCAAAATCTAGTGATATTTCTTTCCGATCTTAAATTTGCGTGATATCTTGATCCATAGAGTCGCTATGAGAATGCACAGAAGATCCATAAAAATCTCGGCTTCTAAAGATCGAAATTTCCAAATTAGGGTTTTTCCCTTGAAAAAAAAAGTGCTAGGGATCCATAATTTTAGACGAAACACGTGATAACACATAAGGGATGTCGAAATCATTCATTTTCTTCCTAACTTAACTTCATTCCCCTATAAGCGGATAAAGACATGGGGGTAGGAATTGAATCGCCAGATGGTTGGTTGGAGGTGCCCCTCTACAATTTGCCTGTTCCTACAAAGAGCAGCACAAACAATGCAGCGTGATGAGAGCGAACCCCTCTCACCATTTACATGGATGCCGAGTGGCAATGAGCAATAACATCGACATTGACTAATTGGAAATGCCAAGGAAGGCGATGAAAACTATATCGATCCAAATTTGAAATTACAGTATATTGAAAGAACTTCAAGATAGTTTCTTAATTTCCGCGAATTCAAAACTGCACTTCAATCTTTTCTAGTCTAGATATCATAAGATCTACTTATAAAGTATCGTTAGCTAACATTTTTCCCAAATCTAGCCCATAAATTTGACCATCCATGCATGAAAATGCATAAATTTCAATTTTGCATTAAGCAAGTGTAATAATTATGCAATGTCGATGTAAATTCTCTTTCCGCTTGAAATTCGCATCCCATTTTCAGCGCTTACTTTCCACTGGCAAAATGCGTATACACGTCGCGTCTTATTTGGATATGCGAAAGTACGACAGTTTTATGGCTTCCTGAATCAAGGTCGTTGGCCTGAAGTAATGCAGGAAACGCAAAGACGCCTGGAATATGACACAACAAGTCTGAGAAAAGATCGATTGTAAATCTATCGAAACTTTGCTAATTGGACAATAAATCAATAGGTTTAGTTATTTTCAGATTATTACCAAAAGTCTCGATTTTTCACCAAAAATGACCACCAGAACTCGTTCTTCTCCCCAAGAATGCCCCATTCAAATTACGATTTTCCCAAAGTTTTCTCGAACGCCCGATTCGCAGCGATTTTTTGCACCCAAAAACAATTATTCCCAAGGCCGTTTTCCGTTTTTCGACCGACAAAATACTCGCGAGGCGAGCTATTTTCTATTTCCAACTAGAGAAGAACTCAATGAACACAGGGGGATTAATTCGCCGGATTTTAAGGCCCCGTTGGAGATAAATCAAGATGTGGGTTATAAATATTTTAAAAATAGAAGAGGTATACAAATGAAACGACTCATTAGAAAAATTGAAATAAATAGTCTGGACCCTCCTGACATCTAAAATAAAAGAAAATATTAGAGAAAATTTTATGGCATGTCACGAGGTTTCCAAATGGCTAAAAATAAAAAAAAAAAAGCCCAAACGAACCTTCAGCATTTACTATCCTCAGCAGTAGGACTACAAAAATGTAGGTACAGTAATCCTTAGCGTTCATTTATGTTCGTGTCGGGACCTTAGCTGCTTGTCGCGAGCTCGCATCCTCTGGTCACCGTATATGAGAAATCTAAAATGCACCACCGTGTGCCGTATCCCAGCAGAGTTTGCCAATCCTCTTTTTCTGAAATATAAAACATCATTTTTCCGTATGATAAAAAGTAGATAGAGAAAACAGGCCGAATTATGCGACGCATTCGATAAACGCGACATGTTTTCACGCGTTTATGTCAGCATCAAGCTTTTAGCCAAGAAACATATTGCGAGAAAAAATAATCGATGATGAAAACAATGAGAGGAGAAAAAACTTTGCGCAAAGGTGAGATATTTTGAAAATCATAGAATGAAAAAATGAAATAAATAGGTGAATTTTTAAATTTTCAAGAAATATTGAAAAAAATCAAAATGGATCATTCTCCACAAGATTTTGCTGGAAAAACGTGATGAATATGGAAAGATTAGGTAATTATCGATCGAGATACAGACCTAATCCGGTGCAGATCTTCTTATTTTCTCATTTTCGCCTCAAAATGCCACCTGCTGTGATCAAAAAGATCCGCCGACTTACAGCGAAATGCGGAAAATGTCGGTACGAATCACATTAGTAGTGAGGAACATAGTGGTTTTTAGCAAACTTGATTTTGAGTGGAAATTTCGTGAAAAGTGGCTGATTTCTTGATTATTTTCCTAGAAACCTATGCAGAATAACGACTTCTTAAACATAAATCAGGATAAGCTTGGGAACATATTGAAATTTTGGCACAGTAAAAGTGAAACGGTGCAGAATTTCAAAATAAAGTGATCTCAGTTGATAAGAAGTGTCAACTTTTCCCGGCAGTACAAACCGCGGAGAGAAACTTTAGTCTTCGGGAGGAAAAACGCCAAAATGTAACAAAGGCTTCGATTATCCGCAGAAATCATAGCTGAGAGAGCCCCGTTCAGGAAAAAGGGGCCGAAACGCAAAAGCCACTTGAAATATGATTCGATGGATCGGAAACATTTTCAGCGATTTTTAAAGGTTCGCAAAAAATCAGAAAATAATAGGAAATTTCGGAAAGACAAGATTTTTAAGAAAAAAGTCGTCAAAAAATTCAATTTGAAATGAGGAAAATGTTCACGAGGTCAAGATTTTCAACGCAATCCTTGCGCACATTAATAATATCGGCAAGAAAGGGCCGTGCGCGTGAGCGACGTCGGCGCTTTGCGGTTGAGAAATCGAAATTGCGGTTAGACGAGAGAAATAGAGAAATTCACGAAATAGCCCTGAAAGTGAAGAGAGTGCAAAGAGAAAGACAAAGCCGATAGAGAAAGAAAAGGGGGAATTTCTGTCATCGCCTGCTCATGAGAGAGCCAACGCCAATACGCTTCTCACATCCTTTCTCCCTCTCGTTTCTGCACGCTCTCTATTCTTTCTCTCTCTTCCTTACTTTCTCTCTCCTTCTTTCCCACAATCTATCACCCGCTAAACCCTATGTGGCCAATGCGCAGAGAATCAGAGAGCGAGAAATAGCATAGATTAGAGAGCGCAGATAACGAGTAGCCAGAGGGGAATAGTATACCGATTAGAGAGTGTTAGACGGTGAAACACTGGTCTGCAGTGCCGGCTCTAAATGGGCATACGGAGAAGGGTGAGAGGGGATCATGAATTTTACTCCAAGGTAGCTGCTAGAGGGTGTCGAATCGGACTGAAAGGGGAGATATGAGAGAAGGGGCACGAGCCCCCCGGTTATGAATCGGTAAGTGAGATAGCGGAGTAGAGCGAAAGTGGGGCAATATTGATTGTTAGACAAATGACAAGTAGGGATATTTGGAATACAGATGGACATCTTTGATTATTAAGGTTGGAAAGATAGGCTTGAGAATTTTGCAAATTTGATGTTGATATAAACGAAATGGTGAAAATTGCAATGTTTAAGGAAAAAAACCACATTTTAGAATGTGAGAAGTGAATATACAGACGAACAATATTTATTTGAGATGGCAGCAAAAATAGCCTTCCCCCAGGTATGAGTAAGCGTTACAATGCGAAAGACTCGCAAAACAGTGTGCTCGCACAATTTACGTTTTTTTTTTCGATGTGATTAATTGCTAGACAAAAATCGATAAATTTTATGACAAATATAGTAATTTTGTTTAGCTCTAGCAAAATTTTATCAAAAACAATAAATTCAGGTCGACTTTCACCAGAGGATCGCGCGATATTCTAAACAAAAACTGCGATAAATTTCCGAAAGCGCCAAATAGTTTGTGGCGTATTTGTGTCGAGTTTACATTTTAGCATCTTTCCAGCGACAAAGTGAGAATGGTAAATGTCAACAGCAGTCGACCCTCGCAGAGTCGCTAATTCGAGTAATTGGTGTTGATTAGAGCCATTGAATGGAGCACAAGGAAATAACAAGGAGTCCGAGAGAACAAAGACGCACAAAATTGGAAAATAGCAAAGAGGAATTATAGAAAAAGAGCCAGAAAATGAGAAAATAGTCCTGAAAGTGGCGAGAAAAAGAAAAAAAAGGCGAGAAATACCGTGCATTTCTCTCCGCATCTGCCAGGAACAAGAGCATTAGTGTGAAAAGAGTGGACTTCTAAGAAAGCAGCCCCAAAATTTGCTCCTTCGGTCGGTCAGCAAGACAGCCAACACGAAACAAACGTGTAATTTGCAGCACTGATTTATTAGAGGTTGGGAATTATAGGAGCGTGGTCTAAGATGAATTTGAAACTGCACCAAGATTGCATAAATCGGTATGCAAAACTTCAATAGAATAGATATTGATTTGAAAAATTATATCTAACAAGAAAATATCATTAAACCTGTGATTAATGAACTACAGAACTGAATATGAATAGGTAGTTTTGGTTTTGAGTTTGAGACTTCAAAATATTACGAATTTGATAAGTAAAGTATTGAAGAAATAAAGGAATAGACATTGGAAACTTATCTAGACTTTGGGAAACAGCAGATTGTTGAAAGGAATGCCTAGAATTTCATATCGCCGACAAATCTCCGTATCACCGGACAAAAACAGTCGCGGAAAACAGGAAATGCTCTTTGGCAGAGAGCTTCTATCTGCTTTCTCATTGCATCTCGCTTTCAACGATCTCTAGTTTTTCTCTTTCTATATTTTCCTATCATTTTATCTTTCATATACACATACGAAAGATCTGTGCACCAAACAATAGTCCTGTCGTAAATAGACTTTTTCGGTATTTTTTACAAATTATTTTCAAAGGTTTTATAGATAAGGTGTGTTCAAAAAGGAAGGATTTTCAGAAAAAAAGTGTGGGTAAATTGATTAGAAAAGGTAAAAAAAAAAAAGTAAGAAACTTTCGTCAGTTTTAGGTTTTATTACCTAAAATTTTTCTTTAAAATGAGAATGTGAAATTGTCGCCGGAAAACGAGTCGAATGCCCCTAAAATGGGCAACGAGAATTGAAGCAATAAAGCGGGCCAATTGGCGGTGAAAACGGAACGCGTAGAATAGGGAGACGGCCATACCGAGCATGCGAATATAAGGACATTAGCCGGGAAATGAAGTTATATTTGAAAAAAAAAATATTATTTTATGCTAGTTTTTTTAATGACCCAGATGAAGCTGTTATTCTTTTAACCTCGAAGAAAAGTATTTTAAGTTATGATTATGCATCTCCATTTTTTTAGTTTTGAAACTTTGAAAGAAATGCAGAATTTGAAAGTTTTCTTTGAATAGATTCAAGTTATTTTTAGCCTTAAAATTAAAAAAAATAATAATAACTACCCGTCAAGAATACTACCGAGCTCATCAAATCAAAAGAAGAGCATATAGATCTGCAAAGTGTGCGTACATATGCACATGTACGCTAATTAATTATCGGAAAAACGAGAAGAAATATTACACGCGATAGGGGCTTCTTATTATTTCATGAGAAAAGGTTATTCTAGAAAAGTTTACTATATGACATATTTCATAAGTTTCATACGTTCCTAATAATTTTTAGGTATTTAGTGCTGATATCGCATATAGAAAATTACAGATCATCGTCAAATTAGAAAAAAAAACTAGGGAATGTTATTAGGAATACTTGAACACTGGTAAGCCACTTTCTAATTTGAAAGCCAAAAGATTTTGTTTTTTTACAAGTTTGGCATATAGAAAGGTAAAAATCCATTTCGATAATATGAAATTTGCAAGCTATAAAAGAACCTCTAAAACATGTGTGAATCGTAAATAATCAATGCTTAAAATGATTTGTATAAATAAATGACACTGAATTATTTGTGCGATATTATATGGTCGGTTGGGTGACAAAATATGCGTCTCCTCTCAACTTCACATCTGGAAACACTTGGTATATGAAAAACGGCGGTGCAGAGCGGGGTGCTTTTGCCTATGCAGACAGAAAACGTGAAGGCAGAGAGTGGCCAGTAGGCTTAGGACCAAGGCTCGTAGTAAAATGAGCAACCCATTCGCGAATATTACGCACAAATGCTAGGTGGTGGAACATTTTGAAGAAATGGGGTTTTCGAGTTTCAGATCAGTTTCAATGATTTCAAATGATTAGAAAATCACTGTCACCTACCGATATTTTTAAGAATTAATTGGTTAATTATCGATACTTACCCTTAAAAATGCTAAAAAGTAAAGAAAAACAAAAAATCGACAAAGAAAAGTGCTATCAAATCGAGGTAGATTCGTAGCTTACAGGAGGGAAAAGAAAAAAGCGCGCCCCTTTACTTCATTCCAAGTTATCGTTCATCGACAATACTGATAAAAATGTAAAATCCGTGAATATCAATCTATCAGAAAAAGAGATTTTCATTCTGATATCGTGATAGTGACTTCCTGAAAGGCAATATTTATGATCTAGATGTGTACTTAAACCTGTATTTTTCCATCTCAAAAATAATGATTCACTGATAAGAAACTTGAGATGATAATGAATGATAGTGAATTGAGAACACCGTGATTCTATGACTCAACAGAACGGTTTCACGATTCAAAGATTCGAAAAATTAAAAGTAGTCAGTTTGATCAGGCTAAGGAGAAAGTAGGTAAACTGTAATCGGTGAAAGGCCTGTGGGTGAAAGGTAAAGGTGAATGCACCGCGCACCGTTATGAAAGGACGCATTGTCTGGAGTAAAGTGTATTGGTTGGGGAGAGCGGGAAAATAAGAAAATAAGGAAGTTGTGAAGAGAAAATATTGAAGTTTAAGGTAAAAGTATGGAGTTCAAAGTTGAATATTGAATCTGGAGTTGAAAATCGAAGTAAAAAGCTCAAATCTATGAGTATACAGCAGAATTATGAAAGGTTGAAGGTCAACTATGGAAGTTTAAAGTTAAATTATTGAAGTTCGAAATAAAAATAATGAAGTTGGAGTTAAACTATGAGAGTTTGAAGATAAATTAGGAAGTGAAAAAATGATTAGGTGAAGAAAAAATAGACGCGCGCTCGTAGAGAGCGATAGCACAGACACAACTGACAGCAATAGATGGGAAGGAGCATGAGAGAGAATAGGAAATGAAGAGAGGGAAGATAGTAAGAGAGAAAGGAAGAAAGATATTGGAGTGAATGGAAAATAAAGAGGGAAAGACAATCAGAGGAATACGAAGGACAATGTTATTGATTGGAGAGAAAGAATGGAGATAGAATCAGGACCATCGTATACAGTCAATACAGTTAGCCTAGCGATAGTACTTATCTTGAAACTTGATTAGTATAGTTTTTTCTCAAATACTTAAATTTCTTTAATAGTCCGAATTTGATAGAGCCAGAGATCATTTTAGATTTTGAAAATTCAAATTCAAAATCTATTAAATCTCAGGAAAATTAGAAATCGGAATAAGAATTCTGCTCACCAATGGAAAGGTAGGGTACAAATGATCTTCAAAACCTGAAAACTTCTAAAGAACTCGTAAGATCAGTCTACTTCTACAAAACTCGCATTTAAATCCAGTTCACCCCGTGGAATGTCATGTAATAATAATCGTGCATCGTAAAATTTTACGTACGATTCACAGCGCGTTTTGAGAAGCGATAAAATCGACAATGAGCAGTATTTTCGAAAGAAGTGGTGGCATTTTCAAGCACAACTAAAATCGCTCGTGCAAAAACGTAAGCATTCGAAAACATAATTCGAAACGAAAAATGTCGAATAAACATAATTTGCATATTAGATGAAACACTATCCTTCGTTATAAAATCGACTACTTACTATTGATTAATATACAACTTACGAAGAATAGAATGATCTTGGTTCAATAATCTCTTTTTAAATAATGATATGGCGTATTATATCATGAATTATTAAATTTCTAGATGAATTAAATAATTTTTAATTAAATAAAAATTTTAAAAAATCAAATCTCAAATTTCTGATTCAGAATATGACTACGAAATTCGCAGGTGTAAGCCAATCCATTGGATCTAGCACCTTGAACGAGCGATAAACATAAAATCAGTTAAGCCTGGGGAAATGTGCAACTTTATGGTCGTGTCTCCGAACTAAAATGATCTCACTCTCCGTCTCTAACCATCGAAATGAGAGATTATGGGAGTTAGGAAGATTTCCAGACATTGCAAGTCAAAACATCTGTCTGCGATTTATCAAAACGACACTTCATTCTCAAAAAAGTATTTTCGAGTAAGAGCAGACATTTTTGAGGGAAATTCATGAAAGATTTTAGATATTACGAACGATAATATGGAGTTTCGAAGATGAGGAAAAATAAAGTGAAACGAATGTATAAAAAGTTTGCATTCATACCATTCTTTTTCCGAAAATGGTCAATTATTATAAAGAACGAAAAGTCTTAGATAGAGAAGTTCCATTAAGATCGATTTTTATTAAAAGCATTGAAAGAGAAAAATCATCTAGACAAAACTAATCGCAAATTTGCTTTGAACTCTTCTTACACTAGTCGGCCTAATTTTGCGCTCTAATTTCTTTCCGCGTTTGGGTGTACTTTCTCACTTGTTTTTGGTCGAATTTCAAAGGCCCATCTTACCGCTCAACTTTTTTCTTCGACGATCTTTCTTTCTTTTCAAGAACTGAATTTCGGTTTCCTTTGAAGTAATCAAAAATGGTTTGAGCAAAATAAGGAAATCTCTAATTCAATGTTGAAAGATAGAAATTCGAAATCGGCAGGGATAGTTGAGGGAGTTTTCTCAAGGGATATTTCGCGCACAACCTTGCTGAAGGGCTGAATCGAAATCGTAAATTTACGCGAGTTACGGAAAAACCCTATCAACCCATTTTAGACACGCGGAATAAAGCCATAAACTTGAAATTAACAGTCTGGGAATATCATTTTTATGGGAACACAATCGGAAACATTGAATCGAAATTTTTGAATAATGAAGCCTTTGATTGATTTCCAATTCACTAAATTTTGCATGAAGATTCAAATTATGTTGACTTAGACGATTTTTTCGCACATGAAAAGCTAATGACGTGATAATAAGAAAAAGATACAAACTATCAGGAAAAAGCTAACAAGGAAAGTTTTTGAAGTACTCGCCTTCGATTTGGCTGATCTTTGGACTAAAGGGATATTTCATAACGCTGATCACAATTTTTAAATCAAAAATTAATGACGGACGACGGTTCAGGCAGAGAATGTGAACATTGTTTTGCGCCGCAGAAACACATGAAAAATTGAAATCAGAAATTAGCATACATTATTTCTGTTTTCCTTAAATACGCAGAGCGACATCTACCTTTTCCTGCTCGAATCATCGCCTGCCAACACTTTCTGATTTCAGATTCGTGACCAGAGTCATGAAATATCTCTTGGTGAAAAATAAATCAAATCAGAGGCATACACTTCAAAAAAATCCCTTTTAAGATTTTCATATACCTTGATAATTATATTGTCAGACTAGAAATATAAACTAAGCAGTAGAATCCATAAAGCCAGCATATGTTATTTATACAACAAAAATATATGTATAAGCAACAACAACAGCATGTCAAAACAAGCCATATTCATGAAAAGTTATGGCAAACTTATTGCTGTCTACATTTCTGCGCGCACTCGAAGAGGCGACAACTGAACGCTAAAGGGGAAAGGGATGGATTAGAGATGCGCGATTATTATGAGTACAATAAGGGAAACGAGGAATGATGGATTCCTGTTGCTTACGGCAACTTTCCCTATTCCATACGAAGCTATGTCAACCTGTTTTGTACTCGTATCTTTAACCATAGAAAGGTAGATTTGTAAATGCATCTCATATAAGGAATACAAAATGTCGGACGGTTTTGTACCTATATCCTTTATGGTAAAGGATATCTTCCTTATATCGAGTATTTAGTATTTTGATATATTAGATGATATTTTACTCGTATTTTAAACCAGAGAAAAATCTGCATGAATCTCATATATGGCATGAGATATGTTAACTTGCTTTTACTTCTTATCCATAAACATATAGTAAAAATTAATATATCTCCCATAGATATAGACACACTCTTGCCAGGTTTGTATCCATATGATTTTATATGGGAAAGAGATTTGTTGGCTGTATATCCAGACATGGAGAGAAACCTGTCTTCCATGCGAAGCTCATATTACTCGTCCATGCCACTGTAAACTTACTCATAAAAGTCAAAGCATTAATAACCCAGAGACAAAATGGATGAGGGGTACGAGGAACACATATGAAACAAATTATTCTTATATTTTTGCTAAATGTAAAAAAAAATATTTAAATTATTGTACTCTATTGCATTCAAAGCCTCAAATAAAAGTCTAAATATTAATTTCTATACATTTAATCTTCAAATTATTTTTTAATAAAACAATCCAATTTTAATTTGACATTTTCTTGCAGACACCCTTCCTTAAAACCACCCATTCATGACAAATCCACACATTATTTACATTTCGACCCCATTTGCTTATCAGGCGCGATGATTTCAGACCTTCTCCTTTCCCGTAATAGTGCTTACAAAAATGTGTGCTTGCGCCGAATCGATAAGCAAAAGAGAAGTGCTCCGAGAGTGAGCAGGTGAAATATCCCCTTTTTGGCTATGAAAAATACCTGTTTCTATGGCATTAGGATCTTTCATTACTGATATTACTGCCCCTCATAGCGCAGTTATTCGTTTTCACCGCTCCCTACTTAAAACCTTGATTGTGAAAGTTGCAGAAATATTGATTTAAATTTACAAAATTTGTATTATCTCATATATACCTATTTTGTCCTTAACTCTTTTAAAGGTAAACATTTGAAGTTAGCCATATTTAGGAGCTTCGAAATAGCTATCGTTTCTTTTCATCTTTAATCATTTTCAAGATTGCGAAATCCATATCATATCGCTTTTCTATTGAACACGTTTACTTACACTCGTTCTATGCTCAAAATTGAATTTCAAATGCAACTTTAATTCAGATTCGCATTTATATTTCAGATGCGCCTGTTTCTGGGCCTAGCCTTGGTGCTGGGTTTAGGTTACGCGAAAGTGGTCGTCAACCATGCCGGCTACTTTTCCTGCCTCAAATCCGAATCCACATCATGTTTGTATACTCTTACTCAGAAACATCCGAAGGTGACCTTCCTTAAATTCTTTTCAAAAAATGATAAATAAAAATCTCACTTAAACTATTATTTTATACCATATGATTAAAATTACTTAAACGAAATAATACTTTAAGGTAGATAAGAATAAATAGGCGCTATACCTTACAATTAATTTCTTACTGTTGATTTAAATCAAGATTTCGTTTCATTATCTTTCGAGAAAATATATTAACGAAATTTAAGAATTTAAAAATCATGTGATATCATTTTCATGCAATTTTAATGAGATAGCTTTGCAGCTGTACGACTTTCTCATGAACGATGAAGACTCGTACCGACTTGTAGAGGATGGTCAAAATGTAGAATTCACTGTCGAACCCCTTGGAGGAAAGAGAAAGCAAATTTATTGGACGAGGGTATTTTAATCATATCACCTACTTTTAAATCTTTGGAAAAAAATCTTTAAGCTATTCGATCTAAACAAAAATCCACTTATTATTTAAACAGGCATTAATAATTTATCTTCATTAGATGAATTTCATAATTCTATTTCCAATATAAAGTAGAGAATTTTTAAGATTATGATGATTGAAAAAGAATAGATAAAAACAATCTCTAAAATTTAGGAATACGTCTCACTGCCAAGCGGTGTGCCTGTCGTCGAAGAAATCAAAAACTCATCTCACAATGGAGCTTATAAAGTCGTCAACAATACTTTGTCGTTTACGGCACTCCAGAAAATGGGCGGAATGTAAAACTATCTTTATCCACCATTAACTTTGTATAACTCAAAAATTTAAAATTACAGGGTGGTGCACAATTACGGGCCCAATTGGTTTTATAAAAATAGTAAACAAATCGTTTCTTCTTCTAGCAATAAAATCAAATTGCTTTCAAATTAGTCAGATTTCATATAGCTCCAGAGGATTACAAACTTGAAGCTAATACAATTAGAGGAAATTCAATTATGAATTTTTGTTAAAATGATCGAGAAAATCATATTAAAAATGTATATGGTGGTATTTTAATTAGAAATTATTTTATAATTGGGTTCGTAATTTTGCATCACTCTGTAATTCAATTTTTAAGATGATGCATTTAACATTGGCTAATTATCCTAACTCTATCTTTAAATCTGAAGACTAATCATTCTGAACACAAATAGAGGAAATGCATTATTTTCACTATGCTGATTTTTAGATATCGAGCCACTTTCACCGAGGACTTTGAGTACAACTTCTTCAACAAAACCATTGGACAAATGCAAGATGGTAGATCGGAGGGATACAACTTCACTCAAGTTTTTAGGGTAATCAGTTCGCAAGAAATACATTCGATCTAAATTACTCTTGTGAATGCATATCATGCAAATATTTCTGGGAGCGCGACATAAGATATAAAAAAAAAATTTGATAAGATCATATCATGGTTTCGCTTTATTAAAAATTGGCTAGAATCGATAAGTTCAGCTCGAAGTCATTTCCGAGCAGTTGGAAACCAGAGTCGAATTCTACACGGACTTTTCCCCGATCGCGATTTCGAATGGATGGCCACGCTCCGGAATCCAACCCATGGCGGTTTGTATCGCTGACACGAGCTATCCTGGTACTACGTTTATACAAACAACCATTTTAGCGTTATTTTTCAGATGCGATCTCCTTCATGAAAAATCGAGTCTACAAGCGACAGGTTGAATATCCGAGAGATCAAAAGCAGAGATCGGGGTAAGTCATTGCCGTCAATTCATCAGAGGACTCAAAACAAATGTGAAATTGAAAGCATTTTCATGAAAAACAGACTATTCGATGTGAAGAATAAGCTTAATGAAGTAAAATCTTTGCACGAACATTTCCAAGTGAGACTTCTAAGGCAAGGATGCCCAGAGGCAGGGATCTGCGGACTTGGCTTCGACTTAACTCGTTAGCGAGGCCAAGTCAAGTCCAAATTCGCAAAGAGGAAAAGCTGTACTTGTACATGTATTTTACCTGTCTTAACTAGGGACAGGAAAAAATTGCGTGCCTGTATCTCACCTATAGGAATCCTTTTTCTGAAGAGATACTCAAGGCTTTATCAAAATTCTATAAGATTGTAAAAGTGCCGATTTCAGCATGATCACCACATCTCCGTCGTATGGTGATCGTCAGGAGACGCTGAATTCGAACTACTACTGGACGTATGAGTCGCAGGGGGACGACGAGGACATCGAGCAGTACGTCAATCAGACCATCTGCTACTCGTGCACCTATCGCGAAAACAACTACAATAGCAACGGGTTCTTCGACCGAATCGAGGGCTCGGGCCAGATCGCCCTCGTCTGGCGACAGGGATACTATAGGGAGGGAAACTATCCGTCTCCAATTTCATCCGACCTTGGTTACAAGTGTTCCGCCGCAGCCCCGAGACAACGAGTAGGCTCGAAACTTGAAATGTTTCATGGAAGGAATTTTCCGAATGTTATTCTTCGAAATTATGTAATCAAAATGAGATTCATTATGCCTAGGTTAGTGATGTCCGCGGTTCAATTTTTCGTACCCTGAATCGAACAGAGCCGCAATTTTCGAACCCAAACCAAACCGAACCGCGAACATTCTGGTTTTAATATTGAAATGAGATCTACCAACACCAAAAATCACTAAAATTCCATCTTTTATTTGGGCTATAGGTGGGAAAATTCTTTTTGTAAGTTGAAAAAAAAAGCTTAAATTTCTCAATTCAGTTCTCAACGACGACCGACTACGTGTCTACCCGCAATAACTACTATAATCAGAGATCGAGCAGTCGCGCTGTCGAAATCAGCTACGAGTTGAAGAAGAAGATTCTGCGCGATGCACCGAAGAGCAACATTGACTTGATCTATGAGGGCGACAGCCTCACACTCACCTGCGCGGTGCCTAACGATCAGAACTGGTTAGCGAATATTCTAAAAACAACCCAAAGTTAAACATGTTCCAATAAAAATATTGTTTTGATTAGAAGTTCCATAAGGGTACATAAAGAGGGAAAAATTATCTACTGAACTTAAAATTGTATAGTATCATGAAAACTTGTAATATTCAGGAGCGTCGAATGGAGAAAAGATTCTCGTGATGGAAGACGTGTTTTATCGTACGAAACGGTCAATCGATCACAGAGAAAGTTCTCCATCGAAATCAGGTTGGTCCATTATTAGGAAAATTTTAATTTTTACGATAAAGCCATTGTAAATTAATTTACATCAGACGATTATGTTTCATGAAACAGCCCATAACCTAGTCTTTCCATTATTAACATGCTGTTTTCATTTAACCTCACAAAATTCAATTATCAACCGAGTTCGAAATATTTTCTCGAATTCAGGTCCTTGAAAGTATCTGATTCCGGATCGTACTATTGCTTCGACAACAACGAGAAAACAGGAGCTAACGGCACTTACGAGAGACAAGCGGTTGCTACTCTCAGGGTGAATTTAGATATTTTTCGGAGAATTCTATTTTCGCAATCAATTATTCGAAATTCAGGTCCAACCTGTCGCTCCACCGTTTTTGTCGAAGAAAGTCATTGAACACCAATTTGAATCCAACTTCACTTTGGAGTGCCCTCTCGCCGGCTCACCGATACCATATTACAAATGGTAAATTTCTAACAATTAGTTACACCAAGGCCTATTTGTATGTATGATTTTTGCCCCGAAATTGATGACACGAAAAATGTGGTCGCGGGGCCTATCTGTATTTTTATATTTTACCTTTGAAATATCATCGGAAATTTTAATGATTTTCTTTAAATTTAGGTATTTCAACGGCGAAGCGTACGAGAATAGCTGGAAGACGAGATATTTGACCGAGTAAGTTAAAGAAATTAGAAAATAGACAAATTTTGATATTCTCTTACAAAAATAATGGAATCAGTGAAAAAATGTTAAGAAATCTGAAAAATTAGAGAAAAAAATGTTGACTTGAGATTATCACCTGATGGTCGTTCGATTCGCTTCAAGATGTACCGATCGTGGCTCGAGGGAACCTGGACATGCGTGGCTTTCAGCGGGAATAATAACGCCAAATTCGAATTTGCGGTTTTGGTGAGTTGGAAAATATGTCATGAAAATACATTTTCCCTGATTTTATCATAACTATCGATTGATCGCTGGTAACTTCTAAATGGTCAAGAATGTTCAATATATTTTTAGAAATTTTTTATACTAAAAGAAAAAATTAACTGTTTAAACTCTGGAAAAATCACTTTTTCAGTCGAACGAATACCTGCCAGAGGACTACATGAGCTGGCGTATTGCCACGGCGCTGATCGTCATCGTCATAATTATCCTCGTTTTCGCGATAATTATTGGCGTGTTCAAGTTAATTGCCGCGATAATTAGGGCAATTATCAGATTGGTGAAGCGAATCAAGCGGACTGGCGTCTTGTGCTACCGAGCCTTCAGCGACTATTTGGATGAGTAAGTTTTTTACTTTTATTTGTTCATTTTAGAGAGAATAAATTATGTAAACTCAGATCTTATTTCAGGGAAAAGCGTCTCTTGGAAAAAGACGAGAACGAAGATGAAGAAATGGGAAAATCCCAGGAAAACACGATCGACCTGCCGAACTCGGCCGTCATTTCTCAAGAAAGTTAATTTCGATTATTTTTAAAGATCAGCCCAAAATCGTGTATAACATTTACGGTATTTTTCATTATGCATTATCATTATCGTTATTTATCACTAACTTATTATAAGCACATTATTATCAGTAGATTTTTGTCCTGATTTATTGCTGTCGAATAAAATTTTGTATCGTTATATTATAGAACTTGAGTTTCGATTTGTATGATTTTGAAGGTGGATTACCGTTTTGGGAGTGAAGTTTTCTTCTATCAACGCCACACCTGCACCTTGTTTTGAATAAAGCATTAGGCATTCTGAAGATTTAAAAATAGAAAAGAATGGAAAGGTTTTTTGTTTGTAACTCGGAAAATGAACGAATTTTTAAAATATCATCGTCTATTTGATAATCACAAAAATGCCGAATTCCTCCTAATTCACTTTTTTTTTTATAGTTCTTTCAGGAATCAAATTTAGGATTTTTCCTAGCCGTAAGTTTCAAATAAAAAGAAAGAAAAACTAGAATTTTTGCCTCACTTTGATGCTCCGAGTGAGTTCCGCGGACGCGCCTTTGAAGTTGACGATTTGGGCGGTGAATTTGTCGGACTTCGGCCCGATGATTTGCTCGATCTTCTCCAGCGACAAGCGCAGGCTCGATAGCGCTTCGATTGCCTGAAAATTGTTCCCTACAACTTATAAGTTATCTTGTTAAAATACAGTACGTAACATAGTTATAGGACGCCCCCAAAATATGCAACTTCGTGTGAATTTCGAAGTTTTCAGGAGTTGGTAACATCATATTATGAAGGAGCACTTTCGATTAAATAGTTATCACCTGGAGCTATATCAGTAACTTTATCTCAAATTTAAAAATTTTTATTTTTTTTGCCTGTTTGACATCCTCGTCGCTGTGTTTGGCGAGGTTTTGCTCGACGTGTTCGAGGTGGTGTCGGGCGCGATTCAGCAACGGGTACATGCTCGCGTACTTGTCATGCAGGCTGCAAAAGTTATTGTAAAAATGACTATTCTATTCATTTCGGCATAAAGCTTGAAATATTATTGATAATTATAGTGATATTTGATTGTATTTTGGCGTTTAAAATTGGAGAATTAGAAAACCGGATGTTCACCCACCCTGCGACGGTTCGATGGAACGCGTCCCTGGAACGCATTTTGTCGGTGAAGGGCTTGAGTTTGGCTTCGGTAGCGAGCAGCGAATCCTTCATCGTAATCATCTGCAAACATCCGACTTATTGATTTTTTCCAACTCTAATCGTAGCTTTTTATCTGGTGAAAATAGTAAGAAAAAAGAGGATAGAAATTACAAAGTGTGAAGTGGCAAGAGGGCGGCGACGTAACTACAGATAATTTTCGAGTTGGACTTCATTTGTATCTTTATCCATTGAATAATGACCCCCAAGAAATTCGACAATTTTATAATTTTAGAATAAAAGAAACGATTTTATTTGTTTATCAATAAAATGAAACTCGACTTAAAACTGTAAATAGACCAAAAAATCGATATTTCTTCAGAGAAAGAAGATATTACGAATCAGAGATTACGGTAGATTGAGTAAGCGTCAACCTCGATGAAGTCCCTGCAGAGGAGATGAACGTCGACCTCCGAGGTGGCGTTCTTCGCGATTTCCTCCTGCATCTCGTCGATCTTCGTTTCGATATTGCTGAGGCGCTTCATCAGCTGCAACAAATGAGAATCTTCATTTTCCACGTGTAGAAAACATGGTCTGCACTACACAATTTTCATCTTTCTAACATTATTTTGCGATATTTTGTGTTATTATTTAAGAGAAAAAGTCGTAAAGTAGTGAAGAGGAAATTAAAATAACTCAAAGATAATGAAATAGTGTCTCTACCGGCTCGCAGCTCGCCCGATCGGCCAAAAACGTCTTCAGATAGTCAGTATAGCCCTGCAAAAACTTCGATCATTTTCATCCGATCTGCAACTTTTGTGCATGTCATGCTCAAGATAAAAATAATCTAGCATGGCTTGATGCGAAAAACACTAATTTGATGATGGATTACTATGAGTCTCATTTGTTTGCTTTTTTCTTACGAAATTCAAAATATCTCAACAGAAAGAATACGAAAATTGCTTACAGATACTGTATTTTAACAAATTTCAGCATTTTCGCATGCCTGAGCGCATCCATGCAGTTGCGCGGACTGCATGAGCATCGTCACGTGTAGATCGTCCACCGCTTCGGCCGCGCTCAACAGCTCCAGCCTCATCGACCTCGAATCGTCGTCAGACGTCTTCTGAATCCCGCTCTCGTCGTCCATCGTACGAATTCTGAATTCGTAAACAATATTGCCGTAATCCCTGAAATTCAGATTTTGAAGGTCATATTATCATGTTCAAAATTTTGATGATTTTTGAACAACAAACCTCGCCATCTGTATCGTTATGGAGAATAAAGAAAAACGAGCGGATAAGAAGGAAATCTTCAAAATTCTATCCCGACGATGACAAGTGATGACGAAATGATAAAAGCTCTAAAGTCTGTCGTCACATTTCGAGTTGAAATTTACCAAATCGCTGAAAAACTTTGATGATCGAACGATAATGACGATTTGAAATTTTGCCGAATCCCCATTTTCAAATGTCGTCATTCTAAAAAGCGACAGAAAGATAAAATTTTATTTATTATTTTCTAAAATCTACTAAAATATTCGGAAATCCGAATTTTAACAAAAATCTCGAGATAAGAATAAAATTGTCTGGAATCATGGAAATTCAAGTAGTTATGGCATTTTTCTTGTAAATGAATTACCTAGTCATGATAATTGAGCACTTTTACGGTAACCGTCTAATTTAGCAATCAACTTATTCAAATTGGCAAGAAGGTAATGAACTTTGAAAATTCATGTCATAGGAAATCAAGTACATGAAAAAATCTGACTTTCTAATTTGTGGCTATTTCCTATTTCATGGATCTTCGAAATTCAGCAAGATCTAAAAACTAAATACTAGCAAAATCTCATCAATAACTCTACCGGTTCCTCTAAAATTCAACATAGAAAATGAAATCTAACATCTAGAAATAAAATTTGCTCTATCTAAAAATCCCAACATGCAAAGAAAAAACTAGCCAAATACTCTAAAAATTAAGTGCCAAAGAAAAGTAGGCAAAGTGTCATAATGAAATAATAAGTGATGATGAAAATGAACTCCATATGGATTTTCTCGAATACCAAATTCTTCTACTTCCTCTGGAACACGAGCGCCGTGCGGCACGGGATGTAGAGCTGAAAAAAAAAATCGAATTTGAACATTTCTCTCAAAAAAGATTATTTGTTGAAAAATCTCAAAAATGCTTATTGCTTTCAGTAAAACGACAATTTTCATTCTTTTCTGAAAAGTGCAAAAATGCCGTACCATGACCCGATTCCTCCTGTTGGCGTATCCCTCGGGGATGGATTGATGGCCCTCGTCTCCAGAGAGTCGTGAGTGACCCCCGAACTGCTCTGCGTCACTGTCCAACGCCAAGTGGTACCTGAAAAATCATTAAAAAAAAACTATTTTCATCCAATTTTGGCCTAAAATAGAACTTTTTCTAGTATTTGAGTTTTTAATTGACGCATTTCAGAAATCTAGTCAAGCAAATAAATTTCCTAAGAATGGTTTGAGAAAAAAGATCACTTTCAAAATTTTCATAACACATAATTCTTTAGAAGGGACTAAAAACAACAAATTCTCAAGCTAAAATTCGGCTGGAATATCGAAATTTGAAGGATTCGAAAAAAAATCTCGCGGCTTACTTTCCAGGCTCCTCGACGCCGATGGTGTAGTCGGGGAAGCTCTTGGTCGGGTGGAAGTTGAAGACGAACAACAGACCTCCCCTCTCAAAGGCAATCACCTTATCGCCCTCGTGCTTCCACGAAACGTACGCCTGAAAAGTTGAAGAATTAAAAAATAACAAATATTCGTAAGGATTCAATTTTTTAATGATCGGATATTCAAAATTACTCGACAATGATCATTTTCGGCGAATTTTAGCAGACTCAGAAAGAAAAATATGGCGAACAAAAAATTCCAGAAAATGGCGCCTAATTAAAGATAAATTTGCTTGAAATTAGAAAAATTAAAGAATACAATTACCGGTCCAGAGTGAAGCCAGCCGGTTTTGGCCTCGAGTGCGTTCATCGCCGCGTCCCAGCGGTTCAGGAACTTGTACCGAAGCAGATCGTCGTCCACCTGATGTTTTTTGTTTTAAAAATTGATTTTTCTGGAAAAATTAAAGAAATCAATAAAAACACAATTTCGCGTTCTAGGCATCTTTGAAAACAAGGAAAAAATTCAGAAAATACCATCTTCTATTTCTTCAGATCAGGAAATAAAAGAAATAATATTTTTTCTTCAATTTCTAGATTTTTTTTCTCCAAAAAAATTAATGAAATTTTGAAAAACGTGGTTTTTCAGTAAAAAACAACAAAAAAAATACCAAATTGAATTGTCTCCTGGCGTAGTGGTAGGACTCGTTGTTGCCGATGCGGGGGAAGTCGAGCCATTCCGGGTGGCCGAACTCGTTTCCTGAAAAAATGATCGAGCTTTCAAATACAAATCTCAGTTTCTACTCAAAGAATAGGTTATTTTTGTGAATTTACTAAAAAAAAACTTTTGCTTTTATAAACAATGCTAATAAAGAATGACTAACCAATGAAGTTGAGCCACGCCTCGCCGCCCAAGCCCATGGTGAGCAGGCGGATCATCTTGTGGAGGGCCAGACCGCGGTCGATGATCGGCGTCATTGGTGTCACCGTCGACATGAAGTCGTACATCTCTGAAAAAAAGAAATCTAAATCTGAAATACGCAACATTTCCTAAAACAAGTTCCTAGAGTTCAAACTTTCAAACAACTCTTTGAAGGGGGCTTCTATTGATAGACTATAACTATCCATTTTATTCAAATTTTTCAATCATCGCATCCTTTCAGTTCTACTTTGATATCTGCATATTTTGATCAATAATTCGATTCTTCAATCATCAATACAATCTATTTCTCCCAGTCTTTTGAAATGATGAAGTTGAGATTTTTTACGATATTTTCAAAGTTTGCAAAACTCCTACCCTTGTCCATGAGCCAGAAGGCGATGGTCTTGTCGCCCACGAGGGCCTGGTCGTGTGACTCTGCATACGCCACGTGCATCTCACCGTATCTGAAAAAATGCAAGTCGTTTTCACAAGAATAATGTTCTTCAAATCTATCATTTTAATATCTTCTAAAGAAAACACACCTTCTGTTCTCGAGCGTGAAGACGACGTCGTTGATTTTCCAGTCCTCGTCCGACGTGTGCTTCAGAATCTTGATCCACATGTCCGGGATCGCCATCGCCAGTCTGTAGTCGAAACCCTGCAATTTTGCAATTTCGAAATCTTTCGTCAATTTTTAAAATACCTGTCCGCCCTCGTCAACGGGTCTGCAGAGCGCGGGCATTCCAGAAACCTCCTAAATTTTTTTTGTTCGATTTGCAAATTGCAATGAAATAAAAATTTGGGAAAACCCTAAAACCAAATCTTGGAAAATTTTCAATGTTCATATTTAAGCCGTGAGATATCGTAATTTGTTTAAAAAATAAGTTTAGCAACCTCAGCGATGGTGATGATTTGCGGAAACTCCTTGTGGAGGTAGTGGTTGGCGATCATGAGGTAGACCAGGGAGTCGGTGTCCGCGTTGAGGCCGAAGTACATCGGGTAGCCGCCGCTGAAGTCGTCGTTCATGCCGTGCGAGTGGTAGATCATCGAGGTGACACCGTCGAATCGGAACCCGTCGAAGCCGTACTCCTCCACCCACCAGCGCAGGTTCGACAGCAGGAAGCGCAGCGTCTCGATCCTCAAAATTGTAAGTTTTGAGATTGGTGAAAGAAACAATTCATTAACACACACGCAAGTTTCGAATGATCTTTTCCTGGGAAATTTTAACCTTGAAGAGCCCAACGTTTATTCGAATTGCAACATTTTTTGTAATAAAGTGAGCAAAGAACGACTTACTGCGTGTAGTCGAAGAGTCTGGAGTCCCAGAGCGAGTGGAAGCCTCTGCCGTTGGAGTGGAAGTAGTTGCCCGGCGTGCCGTCCCACTCGTTCAGACCGTCCTCGACGTTCTTCGACGCGTGCGAGTGGACCACATCGAGAAGGATGTAGATACCCAGCGAGTGCGCCTTGTCCACGAGGTATTTCAGGTCGTCGGGAGTGCCGAAGCGGCTGAAATTTGAAAGTTTACAGCAGGTCAAGCTTACTTCTTCGAAATATTTGGAGTGAAAACATTTGTTCCAAAAAATGAAATACTCCCCTCCAAAATTTAGAAATGAGCACCTTTCTACTAAACGATATTTTAGTTTTTCAGGATTGGAAGAAAAGCACTCGATTCCGTGGAAAAGTGCGTACCTGGACGCGGCGAAGAAGTTGGTGACCTGGTAGCCGAACGAGGCGTAGTAGACGTGCTCCATGATCGCCATCAGCTGGATCGCGTTGTAGCCTGCAAAAGTTTCATTTTTAAAAAGACGACTTTAAATTTCTTATAATTCAAAACTTTAGGATCTGAATTGAAAAATGACAAAGTATCCCACCCTGCTGATGGATCCTGGGGATGACGTCGTCGGCGAAGGCCTTGTAGGAATTGACCTTCGGCTCGGGGCTGCTTATGCCGACGTGGCCCTCGTAGATGCGCAGCGAGGCGGGACGCGCAGGCTTCGCGTGCTTCATCACGTACCGCTCCGGGGGATTGTAGAATTCCTCAAAATCCCAATTTAGAAGGATGAAAACCCCGAAAAAAGTATAAAGTTTTACTTTTTATTTTCAAAATAAAGCCACTCAAGGAACAGTTATTTCTTGCCACCTTACATTAAATTAAAAAAAATATATACTTACCTGATGGTAGACGTAAGTCTCTTTGGGTCTGGTGATATAGGTGGCCCAGGGCGAGAGCTTCAGCTTCGTGTTTCCGTTCGTAGTGACCGCGATCTAAAATTGTTGATCCTTTCAGAAGTTTTGAAGAGCATCAAATATGACCTTTTTCAGTTCAAGTATCTCAGAAAATAACTGTAAATCATCATTTTCTAGAAAATACATAAAGTATATTTTAAGAAAGCAGTTGAAAATATGACTTTTCCCAGATAAAATAATAAATGACCTTGACGATGGACCCGTGCGGAATGGCGGGCGAGCCGTCCTCTTTGGGGGCCAATTTGATGGTCCACTTGCCGAACTCGCCCTTCTCGTACGGATGCGAGTCCCAGTTCCACGAGTCTTAAAGCTTTTTTCATCGTAAAAATAAAACAAACCTTAATCAATTTTTATTAGTACGATGTAGAAATTCTCGACTAGATCTGTTCAAAATGGCAAAGTTTTACTTGATTTTTTCGAATGATTAAAAGTTGAAAATTTTTAATGGCTGATAAATAACGATTTTTTCTAGAAAATTGAAATATCTTACTGAAATCGCCGACGAGGGCGAGTTTCTCCGCTGCGGGGCACCACTCGAGGCCGCGGATCGAGTTGTCGGACTGCACGTGCAGACCGTACTCGCGGTAGCTCGATGTGAATGCGTCCATTCCGCCACACTGCAAACAGTAAAAACGAAATATTAAACCAACAAAATCAGCATTTATTTTTGTCAAAGACTTATCAGTAGATGTTTTGAAAATGAGTAATTTCAATCCAAACCTCTTCAATCTTCTTCAAGTACTCCTGGAACACACCATATCTGCGGCAAATCTCGTGCTGAAAATTTGCCCTTTTTAATTTTATCTTTTATTTTTCAAGTTTACCTGAAAGTCCCAGAGATAGCCATCCAGTCGCAGCAGATTGTCCAGAGCCGGTGGGCGGGCCATTTTCGCTCTTTCCTTTGCTTTTGAATTTTTGAAAAATAAGCTGAAAATTTTCAAATTATCAAAAATTAAAAACAAAAACCGAAAAATTCAGATATTTGCGCTGATAAAAACAGCGTCTGAAGTTTCAAAAATACAAGATTTCGCGTAAAATATCCATTTCACAACAACAAAAACGATAACAACCAATGGAAATTTAAAGGTTTCGAGGATAAAATCTGCTGGTAACTCGATTTTGACCTCAAAAATCTAATAAAAATCAAATCAACAATGTTTCAGAACAGGTAAAAAAGAACGGAAATTCTTGAAAATTTCAAAAATTCTTAAAAGTAAGCATAGAAGTGATTTGAATTTTTCAGAAAAATATTCAAACTATTTCTAGGTAAAAAGACGAAAAAGGAAAAGGGAGGTTAGGCCTAGTGGTGTGGTTTCTTCTGCTTGAACCCGAAGGATTTCTGCTTTTTCCTGTACCCGGCCCCGGACAGCTTGGATCGGATCTCGACTTTGGGTTTGTGCGAGATGGGCAGATCGACGAAGGGCGGCACCGTGAAGCCGAACGCCTTGCACACCTTCATAAGGTCCAGTTTGTTCACGTCGAAAATGTCCTGGAAAATGGCTTATTACCAAGAATTTCATTTTGAATGCTTACCTTGAGCGAATG
The DNA here is from genome assembly GCA_964036155.1 of Diploscapter coronatus. NCBI lineage: Eukaryota > Metazoa > Nematoda > Chromadorea > Rhabditida > Rhabditidae > Diploscapter > Diploscapter coronatus. Next base: position 46,873,065 of record OZ038422.1, on the reverse strand, counting down.
AGAATCGTATGCCCTGATGTAGCTCTTGTAGGCCTCCTTCGCAGACTTGTTCAGGTAGTAGTTGTTCGACATCAAGTTCTCCAGCTGCGTCTGGATGTTGGCGATCTGGAAATATGATCTTTTTTCTCCAAAATTGTGATCTCTTCATTCAACTTTGATCTTTCATTAAAATTTGATTCCTTTCCACTCACCTTGGACCAGGAGAATTCCATTTCGGAAAGCACGACTTTAGCAGCCCGCAAGTAGCGGAGGAAGCCGAGTTCTTCGGGCTGAAATAAGCTTATCAACCTCGTTTAAAAATCCTTATTTTTATCAAGAAAAAAATATACGAATTCAGTAAAGTGCAAGATTAAAAAATTATTCTTCTTAAGAAGAATCAAAACAATTTCGTACCTGCAAAATGAGCAGTGCATTTCCGCGTCCGTCCTTGCCTCTGGCCGTTCTGCCGACTCGATGGATGTACTCCCTGGGCTCATCAGGGGGATCGTACTGCACGATCCAATCCACCGCGGGAATGTCCAGGCCTCTCAAAACAAACTTTCCATAAAAAAGATAATATTTTGTTCTTTATTTTTAAATAAAGTAAAAAAGAAATAGGAAAAGTAAAACATTTTTTGAAATTTATTCCTTGTTTAAATTTCTACCTCGCAGCGACATCGGTGCAAAGCAGAGTTCCAGATTCGGCCTCACAGAACTGGAAGAACGTGGTCGTACGCTTCTGCTGCTTTTGCTTGCCCTAAAATTTTCACTTTCTTATATAAAAATGTTTTTTTTTTTTTAAAAATCTATCTTTTCTTCATAAGAAAAATTACGTTTTTTCCAAATTGGATATTTTGCTGTCAAAAACTAAATTCGTTCAAATTTCCCAATTCTTACATGAATCGACATGACGGGCACGTCGATGTACTGCAACAGCTCCTGGTGGTATTTCACCGAGTGACAAGACGAGAAAAACACCATCACCTAAATTGAAAAAGGATATTTTCAGTTTTTTCTCTGGTAAAAAAGTTATTCGATCAAAATATGCTGCCGAAATTTGGAAAAATCCGAGTTTCAAAGTTTAAAATTCAAAATCTCCTTTCAAACAATTGCTGAGTAGTAAATTAGTATTCCCACCTTTTTGTTCTTGTTTTTGCGAAGGAAGGTGAAGAGGAGAAGGAACCGCTTGTCCGAAGGGCAGACGACGTAGCCTTGCTGAAACGAATTCAATATGTCTTTCAAAAACTTTAGGTCTCGATTTTCATTCAAAAATTTCTATCAATACTTTCAAATATGTAGAAACTTCCTGATTTAAAAAAAATAAATTATGATTTTTACCTGCAGACCCTCGACCGTGGCTAAGTCACTTTTTTCGGCCACCGAGATCTTCACGGGATCAGCGTGCAGCGCCAATTTCACTAGTTCATCAACCTGGAAGAAATATTTTTGCACATTTTTACCATAAAATCTATGTTCCAGGTTTTAATTTTCCTGAAATTACCTTAGTCGTGTGCGTCGCGGAGAATAACATAGTCTGTCTTTTCTTGGGCAGGTGTCTCAGGATCTAGAAAAAAGAGTTATTCTTCTTCGATTTCATGTTTTCATAAAAAAAAAACATCAGAAAAAGAGCTTGAGTACAAGTTTAAATCACATCTCATTTTTTTCAAATGATTGATATCAAAAAATATATTTTCCGACCTGCTGCATTTCGAGCTCGAACCCGATGTCGAGTATTCTGTCCGCTTCGTCGATGATGAGGCATTTCATGTTCTTCACGAGGAAGTCCTCCGTGTTCTGCAGGTGATCCAGCAGACGACCGGGAGTCGCCACCATCACTGTCACTCCCTGCAAAATTTTGAATTCATTTATTGCTTGCGATTTGAAATTTTTTCCAACCTTAACCAACTTTTCCGTTTCCGCCTTACGATTCGAGCCGCCCATTATGAGGCCGTGAGAAATGCTTGAGCCTGAAATACAATTTTATACTTTGTTCTTCAAAATCAACAGCTTCCAAATGTTTTTTTTTTCAAACACATCCATGAATAAGTCACCATTATTAGGTACGCCTCAGGAATTTTGAAAATTTATCTAGATCATGAGCATTCGTCTCGTTACAATTAAAAATAATAGCCATTTTCAGAAAACTCTGTGGTAATGCTTTTTTAAATTCAAGATATCAATTAATCTGTTCTTTTTCTTTAATAAAATACTCGCCTTCGAGCAGCTCAGTGAGTACTCCATAGGTCTGCATGGAGAGCTCTCTGGTCGGGGAGATGATGACGATGCCAGTGCCGTAGTGTTGTTTCCAGTCCAGCTTGTAGAGCAACTCGATGGCCGGAATGAGGAAGGCCAGTGTCTTGCCCGAGCCCGTTTTCGCCGACGCCAACACGTCTTTGCCCTGAATTTTCAGTCTCAACCTTTTCCTGTAGTCTTTCAAAGATATTTCTTCTTCGACTTTGAAACTTCTGGATCATTTGAAAATAAAAAATTCGAGCCTCAAAACGAAAGAAGTAAATAATGCAAGAGAATGTAGAAAATTGAAAATCAGCAATGCCAAAGAGTTATGATTTCAAGCAAATTCTTCGAAATAGTAGAAAAAGCTGATTTTTTAATCCCAGGAAAATCTTTCTACCTCCAGAAGTGGAGCGATGCTTTTCGCTTGGATCTCGGTCATGGAGGTGAAGCCCATTTTGTCGATGTTCGCAAGAAGTCGGTCGTTGACCTTGCCTTTCAGCGAGGCGAAGCTCGTATTCGAGAGGTACGACGCCACTTCGGCCCCTTCCAGCATGTCTTCCGAAGGACCATTCTCGTGCTCATTCGCACTTCCAGAAGATTCTCCCTGAAAATCGAACATTTTTTTCCGTAAAATTGCAGGTGAATTGTGAAATTTCAAGACATAGAAAATCATAGATCTCTTCGAACTGGTTATCTTCATGTTCTTTGCTTTATCAAATAAAAAGCCTGTCAAATGCAGTTTAGCCATTTTGTCTAAAAATTGAACGAATTTTCAATTATAGGTGACTTTTCAGGCGAACTTATTATTATTAAAGAAATCGTTGTCAACGGTGATCCGAGACTTTTCACTTTGGAATTTTAATAGATTTGCTGCGGATCAGTCTCTGATCGTAACCAACCTTATGACTGTGTTGTTGCTCGACGGATTCCTGCTCGGAGTCGCCTCCGCTCTCCTCCTGTGTGCTCCGCTTGATCCGCTTCTGCTGATCCGCGTTTTGCTCGTTTTTCTCCGCCTCTCTTTTTCTTTTGTTAGCTTGAGCCTGAAAATTTCAGCCATTTTCAAAAATTAGAAGAAAAAAGTGATTTCAAGCGTCTAAAAGTCTGAATTGCATTTTCCCTTGTTTGTTTGAATAAAAAATGATATTTCAAGAAAATTTTCTTATTTTGAATTCTTCCAAAAACTTTCTACAAGATTACAAGATTCTTTTAAAATTTTATACCACAACAAAAATTTCGCTTCAAGAATTATCCTTGCAAGGATTATCCCGGGAGAAATTATCTTCACTGGAAATTCGAAAGCACTTGAAAAAAGTATTTTTCGAATTTTTAGGGAAAGATAAAAAGGAAATAAATGTTGAACCTAAAAACTTCTAATTTTCTAACCTCCTTCATTTTGTTGAGCTTGCGCTTCATAACCTTCTTACGAACGTCGAGGGCCATTTCTAAAAAAAATTCCAGGATTACGATAGAACCGCGAAACGAAAGAAAAATAACAGCAACTCGAGAAAATTCAAAAACAAATTTCAAGAAGAAAACACGAATTCCATAGAGCGCGATTTACTCAATGAACCCGTAAATGCAGAGCGAGAAGATTGAGTGAAAAGAGGAGGGAGAGAGAAAGCGAAACCAAGAGTTGGGAAAAATGGGATGGGCGAAAAGAAACGAGGAAGAAAAGAATGGGAAAGAAAAGAGTGAAAATAGAGTTAGAAAATTCGCTACCGTACAATCTCACCAGGGGTGGGCCGGGATCGACTTTTAAAAAATTCGGAACCGGTATCGGAACAAAAATCGATTTTTTTTCGAGAGGCCGGTATCGGAATCGGAATCGGAACTTCCGCAATAACTCTGTTTCGGATGTAGGCGAGATAACTTCGAGAATTTTGTAAAATAGCAATTTATCGCCATTTCGAATATTTCAAATTTTCATTTAATAATTCATCGAGTAATGTCCGAGATATATCATGCAAGTTATTTCAAACTCATAAGTCACTATATAGAACAAATTGTTAAATGAAAGGTTTATTTTAATGCAACAACAATTAAAGAAATTAATCCGATTAAATTCTATTTACACTAGCTAAAGGAGTAATAATTATCGGGCCTATTTGATTTGGCAATGTATTCACTGGTTTGTGGAGCTTGAAATACTTTTTCAACATTTTAAATTCCGACATAACTGCTTTTCGATAGGGTCGAGTTAACATTATTAGCAATGAAGTTGCAATTGCTGAATGAGATGAAGCGATTAGTTTCATAATACTTGTGAGTTCTAAATTTAGTAATAAATAATAATTCCAAAATTATATTGGTTCAGTAAAAAATAACTCACGTAATAGAGATTCTCTATTATAATATTGAGAAAATTGTAATAATACTGCCGCTATTATAACTGTTGTGATATAGCAAATTGATATTGTTACGTACTAAAGAAAAAAGACATTCTGCGTTTAAAAATTAATTTGGTTTTCCCATAAATTCATGCAGATTTCCAGTCGATTTCTTTTTTTTTACTTTTTGAAATAATTTATCAAGATATGAAGTGTTTATGATTATAATTGACAATAGTGAAGTACCTATCCGAAATTTATCAAGATTACTTTTTCATAAGTATTAAGAAGATATGTCTTATAATTAGAACGAATGAACGAATATCTGCACGAGTTTATCGGGCATCTCAATATTTATTACCTGAACAAATATCGAAAATATTGCATTTCTCTGAGCTTCGAGTGTTTTCCGTGACATATGAATTGCGTTTTGGGAATTTGGTGATAGTATCATAACAGTGTGAATTATTAGAACTGTCATTCCGATAAACCCGATAAGCATCACTAATGCTATACACCAAATACATATAGCAATTAATATCGGTGAGTCTATGAATGGTATAAGTGGAACAAGTAATTCAAAAAGAGGCTGAATCAAATAATATAAGATAATATTAACATTATAATTCATTATTTTGTCATTGCTGAATTTAAAATACACTCGTAGAAAGATTAAATTACTTTAAATCTATCAATGCATATTTTCATCTACGAAAATCTAATATATTAGGATAGTTATTAATTAGCATATTGTCTTACTGATGAATGTGAGTTGTATATAACAGCATTTGGCTCATCTGCTAGACAAATGGCATAAGGATAATGCTAAAATAAATTGCATAAAATTAAAATTTGCATTGGATATAAAATAGTATAAATGGTTTATTGCCATGATTTTGCGTGAATTTTTCCCATTTCTACATCATAATATTTCATTACATTATTTGGTCAACTTTAAATTTATTTTCACCTCATTGAGATAGTTTCGTAAACGTTCTCCTTTCAAATTAAAAACCATTGCATAAATTGTTATAAATACGATTCCACATAATATTCCTAATTCCGCCAAATACACTAGCACTTCGGGTAATACAAATATCTGAATGAAAAGATGTTATGTCTCGTATTTGTATATACAAATTTGAAATAAATTTACACATTGACTTCTGCAGAGTTTTTTATGCCGATAGTAAAACGTTAGCATTATTAGGAGCAAGGTTAAAATATGCATATCAATAGTGACAATCTAAAAATGAATTATATATTAGAAGATAACTCTCTCATCTTTGTTCCTTCCCCTGTCCACACTATTTTATGACATTCGCACTGTAAAGGAAAAAGAAAGGGTCTGTATTGCACAGCGAAAGGAGACTAGTGAAGTGTCGTAAGATCGTAGCAATGGGAAGGCGAGAGAGTTAACTTCTAATTTCAAATGAATGATATGAACAAATACTTATCAACAAATAAGTACCTACCCCTTCTAAATTCGCTGGTAGAGTTGGAGAAAAAATGCCATATGATAATAATCCGACAACTAAAAATACCGTAAATTCTCTAATAGAAGTCCATTCCCCAAAATGTCAGAACACCCCAATATCTTACTCAAATCATCTCAGGATGTATTTTATCATTTTCTTTAGACCATTTGTAGCAGATTTACTTTTGATTTGAAGAGTTTACGATGATTAGATGAAGAGTTATAAGGGTTTGAAAATTTCGAATTTTTGAAGGGTTGAATAATAGGAGCCCTGGGCTTTTATTAGAGGATTTACGGTATATATATTTTAATATGAGTAATATCATTTGATAATTTATTTTAAATTGATCTTACCTGGAAATAAAATTACGGAATTATCAAGAAAATTGATTAAAATATCAGCTAGAGATGTGCAAATTTGAACAGATAGTATGAAATACTTGTAGTTCCTCATAGTGTGAGGTGATTTCGTAATAATTAAAGTTATGGATATAGCTGATAATATCAACGATATCACACCGAAGCTCCGCTGGATTGGTATTAACCAAATAGCTGGTTTGATTGTAAAATTGGAGTTGTCACACATCGCATGCAAACACTTGAAGACTCTGAAACATGTATCATACGTTACGATTATAGTTGAAATTATTTTTAAAAATCAACATTTATTATTATTATTATTATTAGTAGTAAAAATACGATATTTAATCTGAACAAAATAAAAATTTAACAAAATTCGTACTGAAAATCGAGTTCTTCATTCCGCTTAAGTTATAAGTAATTCATATGTCCGCTAAAGTTTTTTTTTCATTAGTTCTCTGCTAGAGAAACGAAAGTTCGAGAACATGCATATTTTGGTCAGAATAATTGCATAATTTCATAATTTTGCCCTTTCTAACAACGAATAAAGCAGGCAATAGAAGGCTAACAGGTGATATTTCGAAGCTCACCTGGATTGAAACGTTTTACCTAAAATGTTACCTGAAATTATAAGAATATTTTATGAAGTATAACCATCGAATTTTAAATGCAATGCGATCATTCAAAATATATTATTTTAAGTTAGCCTTAACTTTAAGAACATCCAACGTAGGAAAACCAAGTATATCAGCTTAGAATATTTTTATTCAAATAATTATATTTTTTCAAAGATAAAAAATAAAAACAATATTTGATAACCCATGCTATAGTCGATTCTGAGTAAGTAAATATTGCATACATTTTGCAACTTCGCTCGTTCAGGCTTCGCCCACTTTTCCTGCCCTGCCGAGTTGTATCATTCCCCATTTTCAAACGATTTTCTCGATTTTTCTCGACATTTTGCGCGAAAAACCTTTATAATTATATCCTAATTAACTCTCTTTAATGTTTGCTGTTCATTTTTCGATCGTAAATTTCGTATTTTTGCGTGCAAATTTGATCATTTTCATAAAAAAAGTCTGATACTAAATAATGAATGAGTATTATCATCAATGATGGCGATGATAAACGACCTCGGTTTTTAGACATTTGTATTTTAGAAAAAAAATCTTTCATTGAAGAATTTTTGACCTTAAATAGTCTGTTTATGATAATCTTATAAACGATAACTGAGTAATTCCTATAGGCTTAAATTTTCCACTTACATAGTTCGTTAATTTTATTCGTGTGATGCTATGATAATATGGAAAAGGCAATTTGGAAACCTCGTGACATCGTAACATGCGAAATAGTGTGCAAAAAGATACCCTAACTCATGCTATCTCATCACGTCACGATGCCACGAGATTTCCGAATGACCTATGGAAAAGAATAGTTTATTAATACTTGATACCAAGTAAAGAAAATTGGCGTGGAAATGTTACTGATTGTAAAAAGTTGCTTTTAGCTTGAATCCGACTCGATATTGGCGGTAATGCTATGAATATGAAAAATTTAGGGTTAAATTATTGTCGTGAAACCCCTTCTTAACAGGGATGCGCGAAATTTAAATTTGAAAATTTTCGAGATCAAAGTTTGATTTAAAAAAGGGAAGTCGAAGTTCGTGCATCCTTGCATCTTAATGTCTTCACAACATATAAAAAGGATTTCATTGAACGAATTCAGTGTTAGTTCTGGAACCGACACTAAGTTGTATCATTGATCAAGAAAAGTATCAATCAAATTTTTATTCTTATCATCACCCATTTACTATAGAGAGGTGTCTAGACATTTTTTATCCTCTTACTAAAATGTAACCCTACTCACGCACAACATTATGAATCGATTCGGTCCGTACCGGCCTCCAATAAGAGTTTACCGTTCAATTCGGCCGCTTGTCGGTGTAATTTATCCATTTGTGGTACAAACTTTACTGACCATTTCTGGCCCGATTCGGTTTTCAAGTTTGTATGTGAGTTATGCGATTTATCCAACTACATTTTTGCATCCTGAATTTATAACACCCGATTATTTCAGTTTTTACGTTAAAAATCGCTTGACGAAATTAGTCTCTCAAATCTCAAGTGCGATATTCTAGTCTGGAGCACATGCTATGCTAGAACGGAAGAGAATGATTCCTCTGACCCTCCGTTTTTCGTCCGTAAATTTCTGGTCATAACTAATTTTTAAGTTTAGCTACGATTATCTTATCTTCATTGATTTTTAATGCTGTTTAAAATCGCCTATTCAGGGTTCAAAGGTTTGAGTTTGGACCTGGAGACTGGTCGGATTTTCTTGAACCTGAACCCGAGCGTTTTAAAAATCTGGGCCTGAAAACCAGGTCCAGGTCTAACCTCTTAAACCCTACACCTATTGCTTAATTTAGTAGTAATCATTTTACTATGGTGAAGATGTTGAAGACACTCATCCTAGTTTGCATAATATTTGAACCGTTATGTCTGCAAATACTTGGTGATTCTGTATCATGGACAAACTATAGGAATACTAACAATAAGGTTGTATCAAACATTTTTTTTAAATAATGAATCCATATATAGCTTTTGAATTACTATTATTCTGATCCTATCTACAAATGGGAAACTGAATGGCTATTAGATGTCCCTATAGATAATTTTTCGTTTGGTAACGCCGACACTTTCAGATTGAGGTTCATTTCAATTTCTTTGAATTTTAGCTTGTATGTTTTTATTTGCAGATATTTGATAAATTTGGATAACTACGTAAATGGCGGACCAATTTTATTCCTCACTGGTAGTGAGGATTCGATTGAAAAATATGCACAAATGACTGGTTTCGTGTGGGACAGCGCTCCTGAATTCAGAGCAGCAGTCGTTTTTGCTGAACATCGCTATTATGGAGAAAGCTGGCCTTATCCGTAAATTTGCATTGCCATTTGATCCTACCAATTACGATATTAGCAAGGAACTTTGTCTCAACAACATCTCATATCTTGGATATTTGTCTTCCGAACAAGCGCTCGCAGATTTTGCTTCGCTGATTGATCATCTGAAACAGAAGGTTAGGCATTTTTCTAATTTTCTTTCTTCGTGACTCTCTTTAGCGAATTCCCGGAGCTGAAAACTCTCCAGTGATTGCCATTGGCGGATCATACGGAGGAATGCTCTCGGCCTACATGCGAATCAAATACCCACATCTTGTTCAAGGGTTCTAATATATTCGTTTAAATATTACTAACTAGAAAACTGCTCGAGGTGTCCACCTTATTTTCGACAATGTTTTATCAGAGAGTCATTTCGATGTAGTGATCACGTTGTAATCGTCAAATTGCGTCTATTTTTCAAGAATATCCCGAAAATGATTTCTTTTTATGAATAGATAGCGCGTCGAAATTAGAATTTCTTTTTCTCCTTCATGTGACACGTTATCGATTTTTCTCATTTAAAATTGTAACTTTCCGTAGTTCCTGGGAGATAGAGATCGTTTTGGGGACTTTTGATGATTGCAACCTGATCAGGGTATATCAAAATAATCCCTTGCTGAAAAATTATCAAAAACAAGAAAAGATCCTCCCGATATTTTCAAATTTGAATTTCGTCGAATTTTACAGTGCAATTGCGTCTTCCGCTCCAGTATATGGCTTTATTGATTCTTCTCCAAGACCGATAACTTACGATAAGGTAAAGAATTATTTGAATACATCGTTCATAAAGCCATTTGTTAACCTCATAACATGCATAATAGTGAGAAGGTGGGAGAGGATGTGGTAGGAAAAAGGTTCTTCGCCAAACTCTTTTCTCATACCTTGATTTTCATGTCATCTTGCCTACAAATTGCCGTTCGAAAAATACTACTTGCAATTTTGCAGGTTATAATGAATACGTTTCTGTCGGAGGGATGTAATTACGGTGCTATTAGAAATTCGATTGCTAGCTTGAGAAATCTTTCGAGAACTGGTTCTGTTATTTTTGCCAAGATTTTTGACATATTTTAAAATTTATAGAAGATGGAAGAAATTATCTAAGTGATCTATTTTATCCTACAAGAAAATATCAACTTCGAAACCCTGATGATGCAAATAAAATAATGAAATTTCTTTATGGTAAGCGTCATCAAATAGTCTTGAATAATGCGCGATTTTGCAGTCATATTTTTTAACCTGGCCCAATCAAATTATCCGTACGGTGTGCAATTCTCAGGTCCTTTATCCGTTTGGCCCGTTGCTGTAAGGAATTTAATTTCCACGTAGAGTATCATAAATGCCAGCTACAGTAGTGATGCATTGAGGTGCATCATAAATGGGATACCTCATAGTTGGTTTTATGCCTGGTTCACTCTCCTACATAACATCCAATTTGCTGATAATTGACACATATTAAATCACATAAGATTTGAAACCGTGTCACTTTTCAGTGAATTTTGTACTGTAAAAGTGGGTGAACCAGACACTTATCCAAACACGATGTATATCACATATTTTGCACCGCAGTGTATTATATTACCTCTATTATATAAGAATTGTAGTATATATTCCAATTTTAACCAGGCAGCCTGTAAACACTTATCAAACGTTGCAAAAGACGATAAAGAAGCTGTTAGAAATTTAAAGATTGTAAGCAGACTTTTATCAAATTAACAAATGTCGATCTTATTGTAAATTCAGGTTTTTGATTTGTACCATAGTCATCTAAAAAATAACTTATACAATAATCCGCAAAAAGCATCTACCTTGTTTAGTGAGGCAGATGTTTGGACTTATCAGGTAAAAGATAATAAGTGATATTTTTCAAAAATTTGATTAGTTTTATTATGGTTTGTTCCCAAAACACGAAGACCGAAAACGAGAGATTTTCATTTTCTGTGCTTTCTAAAGAGGTAAAAAATAAAGAAATAACATGTTCGCATGAGAGGCACAGACATTTTCTTTTCTTTTCTTCCTTTATTTCGATCTCCATCTTTTTGGGAATAAGCCATACATTCTATACGATTCTACTAAATTTGAACTTGTTGTAGAATTGATGCAGCATGAAAAATTTTAGACTTGTACAGAAATATTATTTCCTACGTGTTCTACGGGATCAGATCATGAATTTTTTGGTGTAAACTGTCCGCTGACATTGAAGAATAAATTTCATTTCTGCAAACATAAGTAATTTTTACTAATAAACGATTAGTTCGGAATACTATGAATCTATTTGAACAAATATAGATTTGGGTTAAAAGACAGTCAGATGCGTCCGCACTGGATTACAAGAAATTATGGAAAAACGAGTTTCCCGACTGCAACCAATATCATATTCTCGTAGGTTTACCGAAGGAACTCCACTTTAATCAGAATATATCTTACAGAAATGGCAAGTTTGACCCTTGGTCAGTTGGAAGTTATTCGTTCGACGAAGATCGTCAAGGACCTTTGTTCTCTTTGATTTTGAAACGAGGTGCACATCACTACGATTTGAGAGGCGCTCATCCACGGGATACTGTCGAGGTGCGTGAAACAGGACTATATAAAGGCTACTTATTTGTATTGCGGAGTGTGAGGAGGTAGACGCTGCACACTCTTTGCAACTTGCCTCCCTCATGCTCCACCCCATTCTTTTGTAAATGAACTGAAAAGCACTATGCATATTATTTAAAACACTTTCATGCTTAGGTGAAAGAAGTTCGTGACTTCGAAAGGCAGCAAATCAGAAATTGGATCTATGAACACAGCAGATCATTGTGGAAGCAGGGCTAACAAAAATATATATTCCTAGAAAAATCAGTACCGTTTAAAACTGCATTCTCAAAACATTTTATAAAATACCTGCCCAATCTTAAATATATCAAAATTATATTTTTGAATTTAGTTTATGGGTTAGGCAGAGGGTTAGGTAGTCTAGGGAATCTTTTTGCACATTATTTCGTATGTGACGAGGTTTCCAAATTGTCAATTTTCCTTTAAATCAAATCATTTTAATAATGCTGTATGTATCATTACCATTTACAAATCATCAGTTAATTTATTAACACTATTTTAATTTTTGTTGCAGCTGCAAAATAAATTTCAATAAAAAATTTCCAAACTTATTGATTTTTGCATGCCGTTTTACGTGTTTTTGATAAACAAAGGAGTTTTTTTACCTCGGGATTTTTCAGGGCTCGCATTTTTGCCATTTAACCCTCGGACAGCTGCTGCAGTGCCGCTGAGAATGAGGAGTCCATCACTTATCTTTTTATCATCCTCCTTCTTTTTCTCTCATTTTCCAATACTCTCTCATGATTTTCTAGATCTTCTTTGCAATTTTATCATAAAATGTCAGGGGCTATTTTTATTCTGCGTGTTTTATCAGGATCTGGCATGAGGTCGACCTTATGGCTACATCCCACCGATATCTATGCCGTTTATCAGTTTCATAGCTTATTTCCTCAGAGAACGACCTGGATATAGAATTACCTGTCTAAATCCCAACCGATCTAGGAATAAGAAAGACTTCTATCTGCTTGATTTCGGTAGACGCCGACCAAAATCGGCTGAAACAAAATATGCTGAGAGTTCAAGAACTTTATGGAAATGACGAATTCTGTGTTCGTTATTATCTTTTCCCAAATTTTTCTTCATTTATATCTTCATATTTTAGTTTATATTTTTTGATAACTTATACCCTTCCAGAAAAATTCTTTCGGCGATTTTTTTACGAACCTAACTTTCAAGTGAAACCCCTTAAGTTTCTTGAAATCTGCAATCTTGTCACTCACTTTCAAATTTTCTTATGAGAATATCGCTGTTGTGTGACTTCCAAACTATTCTTATTATAGTCGTTTTCTGTATTTTTTGTTTAAAAATCGTCTATTCTGGCAATAATACTATTTTCAGGATGTCGGATAGCGCGATCGTACGGTCGCGCAGCGTCATTCTTCCCAGTACGGGACCTTATGTAAGTAATTTTTATCACTAATCAGTTTTCATTGGAAGAAGGCTAAATCTCTATAGTCAATTTCGATCGAATTTTCCAAAAACACTAGACTTTAGTTTTCTGAAAGAAAAATTCATATTATGAAGTTAAAAAAAATACTTTCAATACTGTTATTTTTATTTCAATAGTCCAATGTTTTTTTTTTAACAAGTCAACATATTCGGATTTGTAAAAATTTCTGAACTGAACAAATTCCATGGGTCAAAAATCGAATCCATTTTGTGCCTGTATTCATGAAACGCTGGGAACGTTCAAAGCGTTTCACGAATACGGTCACTGATCTCTGATATTTTCTTATCAAATCATTAATACTTTTCCCCACGCTATTTCCCTCCCTCATAGAGCTGGATAACTTTACACCTGTCTATTTTTTCCTATTTCTCTAACTTTCTAGTTTTGCTAAGATCTCTCATTTATCACCCTTTGGCATTTTGCACCCACGCAAACAGCTTCTTCGTGTTGAAAACATTGCTGATAGAGATCAATTTTCGGGCTATGTCAAATAAATCTCTAATCACATATTAAAGCATAGAGCTCAAAGATCTCTTAAGATATATGTATCTGACTCACATTAACTTTTAGGAGCCCACAAAATTTTATAGCTGAAGGCTAGAAATGCAGGAGCACTTTCATCAAAGAAATTTTTCAAGACCATCTATGCGAAAATATCAAGATCATGATAAAAATGAAAAATAGAATAAATTTCCCATTTTACAAATTTACAAAAAGTATATTTACTAATAAGTGTATAAGAATATTAATTTATAAAGAGCTGATCTCTACCAAATGAGATCAATCTTTCGCTTTAACATGATCAACAATGTAGGAAGAGTGCCCTTAGTGGCGTGCAGGCGCGAGTGGCTATTTTATCCAAAACTCACCATGAGTCACAGTCAGAAATCCTACCTCTGACCACTCACCTCTTCGGGGTGCGCTGCTTGTCAACTATACTATATGAGGATGGCTTGCTTAGCCGGAAGATGGGTTACTTGTCCAACTACAAGCTGATCTTCATCAAAATATACTACTATTCTCTTGCCAATAACTGTGCATAATTCAGCTGACGCGCACCTACTCTGTGCCCGACCTCAGCACATATTACTCGGAGAGATACCGTCCCCAATGGCACTCCGTTTGGCAGACCACCCCCTATCGCTGGAGAAAAGATTGGGAATGGTACGATGATTATTGGTGAGTGTGACTAGGGTGGTAGTTGGTAAATTACGGAGGGCATATTTATTATGGGGTATAGAATGCGGAGGGTTTTGTAGATTTACGGAAAATAGTATCAGAAAAATTTCTGTCATTTACATGTTATTCTAGAAAGCATAAGCTTCTCCTTGGAGGCATTCTCAACAAAGAGTCAAGCATGATAATCAGGGATTTTTGAGTTGTGAAAATTTTTCTTTTCTTTCCAAAAATGGAGATGGACGATAAAAAATATTATTTATAGTCGATCATACTCCCAAAAAACCGTTTACGTTTTAGGTACAACCGCCATTATATGTATTACACGCCTCTCTACTCCACGTACTTTCCGAAAAGTCGGTACTACTACAGGTAAAGATTTTAAAACATATTCTCCGTAATTCTCGACGATCTCAAGGAAGGGGTCGGACCAGAGATATAAAATTTATTTTTGAAGGGGTTTCTGAGTGTTTTCTACCTATTTCGAACTCGTAGAATACGAATCCGGTGTCCGCTTTTCGATTTTCCCGCACCTTCCGGATTTTTGTTTCCGGATCCGATCGCATTTCCGGAAGGTGTGGGAAAATCGAAAAGCGGACACCGGATTCGTATTCTACGAGTTCGAAATAGGTAGAAAACACTCAGAAACTCCCTCAACGCTGAATTTTATCTCTGGTCCGGGTAGTTTCGAGAGTTACGGAGAATCTGTGTTTAATTATCTTTAGTGTGAACCGATAAAAATGGTTTAAATTTAGCGACTATCTATACAGCCCTTATTCGTACCGTTCGAGCTATCTCTACCCGCATTATCGAGGGTATTCTCGATATTCTTTCTATCCGTATAGCTATTCCTGGAGAGGGTACTCACCATACACTCCCAGTTTTTACTCGTCCTATAGATACAGTTACCCTTTTTGGAGCTATTCTTATTATTGATTAAACTTTCCTGCTTTTCTTCAAATTTTTCATCGAAAAATGAAAGTCGTGCAAATTTTTAGATTTCTCAGCTTTCTGCCTATTGCCAAATTTATGGGTTGCTTCATTGTACTATCATAAGTATTCTGAAATCGTATGTTACTGTAAATATTTTAGAAGAAATAAAATGGTAAATAACTAGAAACAGTTGACTAAAGAATGGGAATTAGTTGAGTATTCTAGACGGTTTTGGCCCGAGAAAAAGGGAGAATAAAAATAGTGTGCAGCTTGGATCACTCGCTGTTGGTTCTTCTCATTCTTGAGAAGAAGGGCGACACGCTGCCCATAAAATCCTCGTCACTATTGATTCTCATGTTGAATGCACCAAATAATAAATTTTCCAGAATTTTTGGGGCTTGTTGCATTCGAAAATAACCCCATTTTCCTATATGTAGGGACCGCCAAGTCCCGCCCCTTTGCCTTGATTCAATATTGTCCATAGTTCATAACCCTCCCAATTATCGCAAATATTTCTTATTTTACTTTGGTTTTTAATAATTTATCGGTGCCTACTATACAATTCGATACCGCTCTTTCACGTGGTGATATCGATTTATTGATTGGGTGCAAAAGAAGTCCGCAAATGCGCGTCAAATTATGACAATGCTAATATTTCGACTTAGAAAAGAGGTACGCAAATTTTGACGAAGTGGTTCATCTAGTTGAAATGTACAACATATTTAAAAATTAGAAAAATCCTGCGTAGAGCAACTAAGATCCTGATAACCCGCGAAAATATAAAAGAAGCCAATGCTGAAATGAAAGAGTGCAGAGAAAAAGATCCCCAAAGGCAGAGAAAGAAAGGGAGAGAGGGGCACAGTGCCTTTTGCAGATAGGCCACGCCCCTTTCCCTTGTCCACGGAAAGGAACGATTTTGCCGATTTTTCGCGTTAAATTTTATCAATTTTTTCATCAGTGACGTATTTTTTCGCGGTTTTTTCGGTGGGGATGTTTAGAGGGGCACCTCAGCTTCTGAAAAATGCAGAAAACATAGTGCCAGAGTGAATTTGGCAGAATGGCTGGCGGTCCCTATATTTGAATGCTTCTTTTTTCTTTTTGTGGGCGACCTTTCTTTCTGACTCTTCCATTTGACAGCCATTTCCTCTAAACAAATCTCTCAAAGCAAAACCGTTAATCTATTTTTATCCTCAAATCGATTTTCAAACTACATTTGAATTTTCAGATATCGTATCTCAAATAATGTCCATCTAAATTGGACAAATCCCGACGTCTAAATCGTCATATTCGAACTGAATCAACATCTTTTGACTAGCAGTCTGCAGTTATCTATCAAAATCGTGAGTATTTCAAATAGACAATTCAATCTAATTTTTTTCTTAAAAATACGACAGGAAAAGCGAATTTACCGAAAAATATCCATATTCTAAAATTAAATTAATTTATTTTTACAATCTGAGTTGATAAAACGAATTGATAACAATACGAGAAATTTGCTTATCAAATCAAAAACATACCTATATATCTTATTTAATAATTCAATGAATTTCAGAAGCAGGAGAGTGACCTTGTTAGTGAATACAAGGTCATCGTCGTGACCAACTCGACATCCACAGTCGAGATGCTCTCAGACTTCAACCCCACCTTCGTTGTGATGGACGAAGTGGGGTTTTCGACAATCACAGAAGCTCTCCAACCTCTAACATTCCACACTCCATCGAAAGTCGTAATTTGTGGTGATGTTCAGCAATTGAAACCGGTCGTCAGGTGGGAATTACATTAGATTAACAGTTAAAAAAATCATCTCAAACAATTGATTGGTATCTTTTAATTTCCGAAGAAAAAATCTAATTTAAAATTGGGAAGTGTCTTATTTTATTTTTTTTCTTTACAAAACCTCACAACCTTGATGACACGTCTACGCAAAAAAATTTTGCTCGAAACATTCATTCAGAATATCTACTTGGGGACTCTATCTTAGAGGAGTTTGAAAGAATTATTTGCGATAAATTTTAAAAGTAAAAACTAATAAATAACGATTATTGCAAATGAATCAAAGAAAATTTTTCAGACGCTGGTTTCCGATTTGGACTATTGGAAAACCTACGAGCGATACCACTGCGCAAAGACTATTTACAAGCCTTCAGGAGCGAAATTTGTCCTTCTCGAGGCCCCTTTGATCTCTTCGCCCATCAGGAAGGAAGGAGTCCGGCCTGAAGACCAAGTAAATCAGTCAATTTAAATATGAAATTTTAAATTAAATTTTATGAATTCAGGACGAAGGCATCGAATGCCGAGTGGATGCGCCAGAAGATGCCGTGGACCCGCTGATCCAGATAACCGACCACGAAACGAAGCTATTCCGGTGTGTGGTAAGCCAATTCTTCATTATTTCTAGTTTAATTTATCTAAAATTTTAATTTCAACTCAATGCAGCTATTTTCAAATTTTTAGGCATGTCAAAATGTCCTGGGAAGTTTCGAGACAATCAGACAGCATCAAGAGTCTGTAAGACACCAGGAAAATCGGACTAAATACGCCGAAACAACGGTCTAATTGTTTGTTATGAGGATTCATAATTCATTCTTTGGGCATAAGCTTTATCATTCCAAAACAGATCGATTTTATTGAAATTAGATTAATCACTGAATCTTTTACCCGAGTTAATTACAATGTTTAAAAATTTCCCCATAAATATCATGATATACCTTTGACTATCCTTCTCCTCTTCTGCTCATATTATTCATATTACTAGAATCATAGTGTTAATGTCATTTTGTCCTTTATTCGGTATCAAAATAAATGAATAAATCATAAGATTGAAAAGTGTTATCGAATCATTATTGTAAAATTATGCACCATAATGCTAAATATGATGGTTTCATTTCATCTAATTATCACTTTTAGTTTGAAAGAATTTAACTCCTCAAAATATCTTTGCAATCGGTACTCCATAGCCTCTAAAATTGTTTCTATTCCATTCATTTCCTCCAATTTATCTGAAATCCTAATAATCACTATCAAATAAGTTGAATTCAGCTCGTGCATGCTCCAACAAGGGAACCTTTTCAGGGTCCCGTGAAACTTCGGGACGAGAGTAGGCTCATTTGAAAGAGCATAAAATTCGGAGTCGATTCATGCAACTTTTTCAACAAAAATGACTTAGGACTAATTATTTGAGCAATTAAAGAATCGACGAAACAGTATGAAATTTATGAGAGCGAAATAAAAGGGGATTGACTCGCATAGATTGGCATACGTCGCTAAACTCATTACCCAAATTTCTGCAGTTTCTAGCTGTTCTTGGGTTCAACAAATTGCTACATTTCCTTCGCTTTTGTGATGAAATAACAATTAACCCACCCTTTGAGCTCACTTTTTAATACCATATTAAATCCAATTCTTAAGAAAACTTTCCAGAAAATTACCCCAAAAATTATGGTTAGATGAAGTTACATAAGACGTCGAGAAGTTTCTTTTATGTATCAATTGACGTTTCTTTGTAATATTATTTTAAATCGATATGTGTAATAATTTTTCTTACGATTTGAAAACTACACAGAATACATCTTGGCACTAATATGAAAGACAGTCGCTATATAGAATTCATTTCTGAAATGTAATTAATAACTGAGTACATATTTCATAAGCCAAATGTTCAAATTAAAAAAAAAAAAAAGATTTTCAATTTCAAAAACCAGGTGTAATTTATATAAGAAACATGTGTCTATATGTCTGTATGCATTTGAACCATTATCAAGAGTTTCAGTGATCATAAAGCTTAGCGACCAATATCAAATTTCTCTCGAGCTCAACATTTTTCGCATAATCCCCAAATTTTAAAGATATCTTATTATGTGCGACGAAGAGACTGTATTCTATGTCTTCAATTATGAAAACGTATTCAAATTCAAGAGAATCGTGTCGGCATTTTCAATTCCACTTTCACTACTTTCGATCTACTTATTATTAGCTCATTTTCCAAAGATTATGCGAGGATTAAAGAAATATCTATTGTCAATACAGGTAAGTCATTACCGCTCTTTGTTCGAAATAATTAGTAAATTCGATAATATTTTAGATAACCGGACTGTGTTGTGATATCTTATTCAATGTTATAGTTGAAATAAGGATAATTCCACCGTGTTCAGCATTTATGTTTACCTCGTTTATTCCAATCTTCTTTCCAAAATTGATTTTTGTAATATATCATAAAATTCCAATTAATAAGGCGGCTTAATAATTTATTTACAGAGTTTATTACTTATGACATATGTCCTATCTTGCTTTACTATCACTCTTGCACTACATTACAAACATAAGCAAATTTGTGCCCAAAATTGCCATGGACTTGTAAGTGACCATTAGAATTTATCGATGGGCGTAAAAACTGACCATTGAATATGATGCGGCAAACCTAGGTAGACGCTCTGAAAGTCGGAGCGATCTTCCTCTTTTCAGCTCTTTCTCTTTGCCATGAAAGAAAGCAGGGCTCACTCTTTGATACGAAAATAGACCAAGTCCAATTTATCGCGTGAAAAACCGATACTCAGTTTTTGCGCATCATCGATAGATATAAAATCGAATATAAATCAAATTAATCAATATATAAGATAATCATAATTGTTTTCGAAATAGCTGAATGTAAATTCGTAACAAATTCACATAATTTCTGATATGTAGTTGATATATACCGCTTTTCAGATGTATTGGATATCTCAAAAACATGACACTAAATTTATCGCAATTACATGTGTAGGGACCGTTATACTCGCGATATTAAGTTATTTCATTTCAAAGCCAGAAGCCAATATCATTCAATACGTAAATGAGGTAGGCCATTTCGATATCGTTCATTTGATTTGGGAACACCTCTACATCAATTTTGCTAATTTCATATCAAAAGCGGGAGAACACAGCAAATCGAGACAGCACAAACGGCTAGAATTCTGCGCTCTCTCGATTTCTACTCTATAATTTGTATTGTGAGACTTGTAACGCTGATGCAGGGTTATCTCCAAAGCGAATGCACAATAATTGATACAACAACGTATTATTTTTATTAAGAATAGTTCAAAGTTTGGGTGTTTCGGAGCCGATATATATAAGAATATCATTTTACTCGAATTCGGACGATGGCAATTTGAATTATTCCGAATTTTGATAGTAATATACGGCGCCTATGGAGTCGTGTGTTTTACCATTTTGGCATTGCATACTCAGCACTCACTTCGTAAACAATTTTCAACAGGAAAGTATTCGGCTAAGACGATGAATTTGTATAAAGGCGCTATAAATTCAATAATGCGGCAGGTAAGTAATCTTTAGCTAATAATAGTAAAAGTTCTTTATTAATTAACTCCACTAATTAGAGCTGTACTGGAATATTACCTTCCAGCCCTAGCACCACTCATAAATTTAAATTAGTTTTCAATGAGATATTTTTAAAATCCCCACTTTGATCTAATCCCTAGTTTTTATATTTTAAAAAATTTCTATTTTTAGATGTTCGTTATTGGAATTACTATAGCAGTACCAAGTATACCAATGACTCTATATTTTGCGCCTCAAGATCTTTTCGACTTTGCCAAATATAACAGTAAGTGTTTCTTCATAACTCCTAAAATCCATCAAACTACAGTTATGATATATCTTTGTGAAATTATGGTACATCTTCACAATCCTTTATCTGCATTGATGATGCTCTATTCAATGAAGCCTCAAATTAACGGAATAATTAAACGATATTGGAAACGTTTCAAGAAAGTTCCTATTTATAATGGCATAAGCATTGTTGGCGTTTCATATACTCGAGAAAATCGACGGAAATAAACTGTCTGATTGGCTATCAAGCATAATAAGTGGAAATCTGGAAACCTCGTTGCATCGACATGCTAAATAGTATGAGATTTTAATAGAGTCAAGTAACGAGTTGCTCTTTTCTATTATATTTTATTTCACGAGGTTTCCAGATTGCGAAATAAGTTCATGAATTTCTCATCATCGGGTTTTAGATAGAATTATTGAATTGTATTGTTTATTTTAATTTTTTATCCATTCATGATATTGATATAGGGATTTTGTGATATTACCTCTACTATATATAATAAAATACCAAGTTCTGCAAATCGAAATGTCATTTTACAATTCACGATCAAATGTCAAATATGGTAAACGCTTGAAAGAACAGGTGCTTTTCTCCTAATTAAGAAAATTCATAGAACTCATTAGAGGATAATAAGGTGCCTAATCAAACCATTAGAAATTATATTTTCGAAAATTTCGAGTCACATCTTTAAACTCCTTTAATTTGTCGTCTGAAGTTGCTAAGAGGATATTGGGATTTATCGGAAGAAAAATAATTGCACCAGCAAATGCAACCATTTTTCCAAATAATCCTATAAAATCGAAGCCTAAATATCAGTATGCATAATTTAATCAGATACATGAAAGTTAAGACAATTACCATTAATGTGCTCGGGTAAAAACATTGAAGTGCCAATGAAAGTCATTATTTCTTTTATGATTTGATGTAATGAAGTTGAAATTGAAAAATGAGTTTTCACACCATTATATAAAAGCTTATTATAAAATCATATGTAGCAATCTGGCATATTGACTAGAAAGTAGACTAGCACTTTTATTTTTTATTTTGTGCTTAGATTTACAGGCAAATAATTTATTTATGAACTGAACTAGTCCTATCACAAACATATTTTATGAAATAAGATTTTTTATTTTTTAAAGGTTATTTATTGAGGTTCGAAATTTGACATTTATTATGCAATTGCAGCTATATTTTGATTCGATGATGAATGAATCTGGTTATTACGATTATTGTGGTTGATCATGGACGTCAAAGGTCTCAGTCTATTGTTCCTTCTGAAATTCATGTCAGCTGAATTAAGAATTACGCAATTAACATCTAGAAATTTATCATTTTTAATATTGTAATTTCATACATTTTCGAGAAATATCGTCTAATGGCTTGGCGTCGTTTCGGACTAGCAATTATAAACGAAAGTGGCATAGCTATGCACGACAAGCATGTGTCAAATAGTCGTGAAAACATGAAAGCATTCCAATATATGTCGAAATTGTCATCCACGGTTGACGCTTAAAGTTTTGTTTCATTTTGAACACGCTTTAAATTACTACCATAATATAAGGATAATACTGAGAAGCTGATCGTTAATGTCTAAATTAATTTTTATGATTATTTTTGTATATGAAATAATTATATTTTCAAATACCGTAAATCAAATCACTCAATAGAAAAATGAATTTAGTTGTACTGGCAGTAACCCCTATCCACAAAATGGGTGTATGTCACTGCACACCAAAGATTTTGATGCGCAGTGACCGTTCCCCGTTTATCATCTTCGGATTAAAGTGTTCCTTAAATCTTTCTCACTGATTTCAACCTCAATCTCAATATCATTTCTTCGAAAATGTTATAAACACGATGAGTTAGAGTTGAATTGATATTTGTAAAAGCCCAGTTAAAAAGTTAAGCCTTAAATGGTATCCTGGATCAGGTTTTGCATCCTGTCCCTGTGATATCCGAATTTAACAGCCAAAGAGATCAAATAAATCAGCTGTGTTTAATTTACTTACATATTGCACGCATAAAGGTATCATGATGTATAATATTCTTCGATTATCAGATTTATGTTTAGGATTTGTCGATATTCTTGCCAAATCACGAAATTTGAAATATAGAACAAAGTAGAGAAGCGATGAAAAAAGAGCCAGAATATCCAAAGATAAGTATGATAACTAAATATGTTGAATTATTATGTGATTTCTAGTACATAAAAATAAAATAAAATGAAGTAACGTAAGAAAGGGTTATCACAGTGTCGAACAAAGTTATTGGGTAATCCTCATTCTGTGTCGACATCAAAAATTCCAAAATCTGTACTCTGCACTGATCGAATTTAGCTGAACTTTTGAAAACATATGCACGTGGAAACATGAAATTTTGCTAAATCTCAGCCAAATTTGAAGAAGTGCAAGCAACTTTTCTAACCGTTGACACAGGAATAGAGGATAGATGATTCGAAACTTTTATCTTCTATTGTATCATAACTAGAGAGGCGAAGTGTTTTTTTTTTTGAAAAACTGATGACACCATCATTTCGGATCCATTTATTACCCTAATTAGTGTCCTGGTTTCATGAAATTATCGGCTAATTAACGGAATAATGAATGATAATTGAAACGTCGAAAAATTTCATGCGTTCTTTCTCTCCCTTGAAAGAAGTCGATTTGGCCTTTCTAATCATAACACTTTATATGGCAGGCCACGGCAATACTTATATTTGAAACTCCTGCCCTGGTTGCTTTCTCGGGTGCTATCGAAGGCACTATTTCTGTCCATGCGAATCGACTTGAGCCATAGTCGAGAGTTGAAGATTTATTTCATATTTAGGAATAGGACAAAAATAACAGAGCAGCCGTGTTCTGCCCTGTCCGATCGAAAGAACCCAGTTTTGGAGGCACGGTAGAGGAGGTGGTCATTCCTCAATCGAGGGATGACAGAGAAAGTGAGAGAACCATAAACAGTGTGATAAGTGGTATAGAAATGCTGGGTCAAGCAAGTGACAAAAGTTCTCTAACCAGCAAAGAATCAAAGATCAACACCAAAAATTCTAAAAATCGAAGAAAATTCGGTGCGAAACGCACACTTTACGCATGGTTAAAGTATTGAAAACGTGATGTCTTCAACTTACAGCTAGAATTGGTCCATGTTCTAAGTTTTCATAGTTCAACATAAGCATGATAAACATAATAAAAGGTACTAAAGTTTGAATTATCGCAAACGCTATAATGCAATGAATGATTCTTTTTAAATTATTCCTGCAATCTTCATTATATTAATAGTACAAATGAGTTTTCACTTACTTGGTAAGCAGCTTTGTTAGCCGTGGTAGTTCATATATGAGCACGAGTCGTTGGGTAATAAGGCAGATGCTAAGCAATGCTACGGCTGAATTCAATATCGGAATCAAGAAGAACAAGCAAATGAGAAAATAATCCATCCATATGATAGTCTGCACAAAAAAATATGAAGTTAGCAACCAGTAAACCTGTAATTGATGGAATTATGAAATGGCTTTTTGTATGTATGACGCTATGATGAAATGAGAAAATGATAGTATGACGTTTTAAATCGAGAGTATTTATGAAATAGTATAGGCAATAATCAAGCTTCAAACGTTCCCAATTCAAAAACTCATTTCGTCATTTGCGAGTTTCTTACCCACTTAATTATTATATTACTAGAATTATGCCCAATTAAGCCTAAATTACTTTTCTAAAAATTAGTGTACAGTGATGGTCAAAAGTTTGGAACAATTGTGATTATGAATGTGGCCTGGTAGGACCAATAATTGTAGATCAATTCGAGTGGAAACTGGTAAGAAATCTCAATATGCAGTGTAACAGGATCGAACTGTGATTACGATCACTGTCTCTATCCCTAAACTCTCTCATCTCTAACTTTGCATGCTCCTCCCCTTGCCATGACAGTCCCTTTTCAGTTTTATCAGAGGATTTCCTTTCTGAACAACGCCTAACTGCAAGCTTGCTTTCTCCTGTTCCCCCTTCTCACTGTACTATTGAACCCTCATACTCTTCATGTTGAGTATTGAACATGGACTCTATCTCCTAATCTCTAAAATCTCAATCATACTAGGGGAATTAATACAATGTTCGGAAGTCAAGGTATTTCTATACCCCAACGAACGAAAAAGTATTACAACAGAAAGGAATATGTGTGCAAAATTTCATTCTAATTAATCCACAATTATGGTACATATCAGTCTGCATTCATAATGATAATTTTTCAACACTTTCGATCACCACTGTATAGAGAAATTTTAACGAATGCTAATTACCAGGAAAATGTAAGTTTAATGCAATCATTAAAATTATAACAAGTAGTACTAATGATGATGAAGCTAACACAGCCGGAAATAAACTTGCTAATTTTCTCAGTTGATAATATATTGGGTAATAAGGTGCCTATAATCAATAATTTTATAGTCTTTGCCAAATAAGTCAAATTACATCCTTTAATTCCAATAATTCGCTGTCGGAAATTCTTAACAGTAGATTAGGTATAGTAATTAAAGAAGTAAATATAATGGAGACAATAATCCACACCAAGGATATCTCTCCAATTAGTTTAAGGAATTCAATATCATTTAATGCTGAAACATCATATTTTAATTAAGACTGTACAAAATTTTTTATATAGTAATATTATATGAAGAAATTTTTATCCCTTAAATTAATGCATCTTACTGCTATTATTATGTTCTTCCACTTCCATAGGTAAAATTGCTGAAAAAGTAGAAAATTTTTATAAGTACCAATAGAGTCGAAATTTATCGCGCTTTGACTTGATACATTCTAGAAAACTTCAAATTATATACTTCAATCGACAGGTGAATTAGAGCGACATTAGAAACAAAATCTATTTATTCCATTCTCTTTGTCTTGATGCAAATAAAATATCATTGACGTTTAAATTGCATTCGTATTTAATGAAAAGATATATTTTATATTATGGACTGTGAGGAGGTAGATACTGTATACTCTTTGTTCCTAACTCTTGCTCTCCACTATATGAGAAGCGAACGTTTTCCAGAAATGAGTACTCACCAGACTTTCAATCTAATATTTTCATTGTCAAATATAAAATATGTTACTTGATAATTAATTTTCAGAAAAAAACTGAAGATAAGAATAACTTTGCCCTTTATCAATAAAACTTGTAATGAGTGAAAGGTACGATCTGATTTCCAATTAATGTGCAGTTATTTGGTAGCCATTTGAAACATTCACTAAAGAGAAATCTATCATTTTTATTGTGTTCCGTGTTTAGATTTACAGACAAGCTATTTATTATTTATGAAAAAAAGCATTTTTACAGAATATCATATGAGCTGATATTTTATATTCTAAATATCGCTTATACAGGTGCAGAAACGTAAAACAGGGAAATTCAAGTTAAGAATAATTTTACTAGCAAATGAATGAATTGATATTTTAAATAGACTAATATACGAAAAATGTCATTGCACTTCGAAGATACTACTTTGACGCGATGTTGACAGATTCTGATTATTGCTGCTTCTTATCTGAACTAGTCGGTTGTTTTTTCTGAAATAAAACATAAAATACAATAATTATTCCAGTCTAACTTGAAAATTTGAAATTTGATTATTAAATTTTTCTGCTGGTTACAGAGTCTAATCGCGAAAATAGCAGAGTATATTCATTTCCAATGTTCGAAAATTATCAAATGACTTAAAAATAAGAAAATTCAAACTCATGATGAATGGTATCGTTTATTTCCGATTAAGTGTGTATTTCAGGAGTTGATTCTATCTGCATACATTACTGAGATATTTTAAATTCTCTGTAGATTATTCAAAGAGAATAAAACAAGATAATAATTAAAAACAAGATTAAAGTTTAAAATTGATTTCACAAATGTTAAAAACTCTAAATTTTTCAAAAGTAAAAGGTTTAGATTGTTGATTCTCGATTATTAACAGTTAAAATCATCATATGACACGTTCTTCGTAAGAATCGAGTATGGAGTGGTACCCAAGAAGTCGACCTTTAAATTTCGAGCTAATTTGTTGTACCTGGGGGTTTTCGACTACGCTGATGATGAATCTGACGGTTAAAATCCAATCCGATCACTTGTTCTGTCTGTTTTGGAAAATTCTACTTTCGTTATTCTGTATGGAAAAATCCAAACTTAACAGTTTTTACAAAGAATTTTTTGTGCATATTCTTATTCAGCTCGTCGAGTTGCATCGTTTGATATAGGAGTTGATCGGATTTTATGCCTCTGGACGATTTTCGGATTATCCACCCTCGATTACATTACTAGGGACCATTTCCAGGAATATGAATTTTGGGCCGTGCTAAGGCATTCTACAGACTTACATAGAACAGCTAATGTCAACCTTCTTTGCAATAACAGATAATATATATTGGCGTAAACATTTATTCAACAAAATCAACAAATTATGATGGAAAATGACGAAAAAAAACTTCGTATCCGGAATATTTTATTTCATCCAGTTCTCTTCTTGAAAGATCAGAATTTGCCGAAATGAAATGTAACAATCTATCAAATTAAAATAATTTTAAAACGAACAACAAATATTTCGCGTAATTTGCTAACAATGAAATTGTATAAACAATAATATATTTTCAAATCTAATTGCAAATCTCTTCCGCAAAACTGACCTTTCTTTCTCCATTTTCCAGAGAATTTATCCCATCTGCATTTTCTCTCTCCGTTGGCTCTTCAGTTGGTTCCGTAACGATAATGTTTATGTTCGGAGTATCTCGGCTAATGAATAAGTCAAAAGTTTTGAGATCAAATCGATGAACCACTTCGATGATGTAATCGAACAATTTTCGAACCACCACGGATCGATATGAAAACCTAAATTTGAGTTGGAATGAAAATTGCACAAAATATTCGAATAGTTGAGAGATTGATCTCGTAACTTGTTATAGCCAAGAAAGCGCATCACAAAGATTACCTTCCATTACTCTCAAGAAAACAACTTGATTACGCAGCACTTTTCCTTTTTGGATCTTAAGATTTTCATAATTCTTTACTTTTTGCTTTTGCCAGTTGATTCCTCGCAACTCCACTCAATGTTCTTGTCGGTTTTCAGGAACTGTTCCACAGTTGTCCAGCCTTCGACCCCGTCAACATTGAGCATGTTTTCGAACGCCCAATTTCGACCAGAAACGTGCTTGTTGAACATAAAGTTCTGGAATTCCAGTTTCATCATTCATAAAAAGCAGGAAATTTGAACTACTTTTCAATTTTCACAGCAGTTTTAGAAGATAAAGAAAAAATTTCTATGATGACGCACTAGCAGATAAAAATCTAAGATCTTGCTTATTGTAAGATTGAAGAATTGGCCTTCTTTATTTTTGTGCATATTCGGCATTCGAAATTTTCGAGATTATACAAAAAGCGATAAATAATTCAACTGACCATCATGAACTTCCTCAACGACATTTTGCCATCCTCGACTGTGATATTCTTCACCTTAGAATACGGCAATTGGTGAAGCTGTTCCGCATTCATGTCGTACAATTTGAACACCTATGAAAAAATATTTTTTGAAAATAGCTGTTCAAAATTACCGTGTCAAAGAATTGCGGCATAACCATCATTTCTTCAAAGAACGTTGGGGTTCTCATTTCGATGAATTCCACTCCTGGAAATTTCAAGGCTACATTTAATGTTCAATTTCATACCACTAAACAACATTTTGAAACAGACAAAGAGTGTAGACGTTTTCCTATTAAACTCGATTTTTATTCTAATCCCAAAATACTTTTATTTTCTAAACTTACCTTGTCTGAGAAAGAGCATTCTCATGAAGAACTCTTTGTCTTCGGGTGGGAGAAGTAAATCTTTGCAGGCTATCCTCTTCCGATATGCAATCAATCCAGGGTTGTCGAGGCACATCAGAATCTGCCAAAATTGAGCTCGATTGCAGTTGTTCTGAAATTATTTGGATTTAAAAATAATAATCTGTATCATCTTACAATACAGAGATTTTCGACGATCGTCTTGGAGAATAGCCATCGAAGTCGAATCGGAGGTGTCCCTTTGACGGGCATATTCGGGATCTTCCTAGATTCGGTGAAGCAATAGACGTCCCAAGATAGAACTTCATCAACGTTCTCGTTTGCAGCATTTATGCCTAATTATTGTAGGCATTAGGGAAATGAAGACTTCATCATGATTAGTGAAATTGAAAATGGAAAATTCCCTTTGAAATGCATAGAGATAATGACTACTTACAGTATCTGATATAGTTCCGGAAGATATTGAAGATCCGAATGTCAGTGGCATCGTGCTGTCGACCATAGATAGAATGTCGAAAGCATCCTCGAACTTTGAACTCATGACTGCTTTGGTCTGTGCACATAATCGTCAAGTCGTATTCTTTCTGAAATCAAAACAATTCTCAACGATTCATACCTTGAAAAGATTCAGATATTGCCCAACTAAAAAAGGTTATTTTTATTCAAAAGTTCGGATATTCATCATTGCATTAAAAATACTAAACTTTACCTTGTTATACCTCGACGGTTGAATCAACATCTTATTGATCGCTAGCTGCTTTGGAACTACTGCCGAAGAGTGGGTCAATTTGATTAAATGCCAAAATTTCCTATTCGTGAAAGCCAACTGCTCTAGGTCTTCATTTTGGGCCATTTCAAAGATGCTCATCAAAATTTTCAATTCAAAATTTGCTAGCATTTCGGCGGAAATTGAAAATAACGACTAGAAAATATAGTTTTAGAAGCAGATAAGTAAATGGATCTATTGCGCTATTGAAGTATCAAATATACGTTATGTATACATATTAGAGGGCAGGAATATAGGGGGAGGATATCGCTTTGCCTGAGGCAGTGTTGTAAGGGAGGAAATCGATGTGCTTGGATTTGAGCTACATTACAGCGTAAATGACGCGATGAGGACTCAAAGGAACAAGCGAAAATTACGTAATGACAAATTGATGTAACTCATAATTCATTGTTGTATGTACTTCAGCGGTCAGAATGAATGGTGGCAGATATTGACAAATCAAAATGACTCTTCCAACGAGAAGATAACTAGTCTAAAACTGAAAATTTCGAAACGTACATATCGAGCTTCTTCACTACGTCCCCACATGAGTTGTACAGACATTCACTCTTAATAATTGGGTTATGAACTATTATTTTTATTTTTTATCTTTGAAAAATATTCCAAGCTGATGGAACTGGTTTTGCTACGTTGAATGCTCTAAAGCTAAGGCAAACTTAAAAATAACATATTTTGAATGATCGCGTTTGCATTTAGAATTAGATGATTACGCTTCATGAAACATTCTTATAATTTCAGGCAACATTTTCGGTAAAAATTTTCAAACCTTTGTGAACTTTGCATAATCACCTGTTAGCCCTCTATTGTCTGTTTTATTCGTTGTTAGAAAGGGCAAATACTATGAAATTGTGCAGTTATTCTGACCAAAACGCGCATGTTCTCGAATTTTCGTTTCTCTAGCAGAGAACTGATGAAAAACCTTAACGAATATATGAATTGCTTATAACTTAAGAGTAAATGTCAGTAAGGACCAAAGTCGGTGTTTCCGGGGGTCCGTCGATTTGGCTGATTTTCACATATATTGTTCAGTTTTTCACGCTGATTCTTATGGTGTGATTTGTTTTTCATAAAAATTATCGTATGCAGGATTACGGTAGCTTGAAGTTTTGACATATCCGACCTCGGGAAAAAATTCATAACTTTCTTATTTCTGAGCCGAATCGAACAGGGTTTTGAGCATTGAATAGCCCACAAAAAACTCTACAAATAATGTAACTACGACCACCTTCTAGGATCAACAGTTTCCCGCCAAAAAATTAATTTCCGAAAAAGTGACCCTGGTCGACTACTGTTTTTCAACTTTTTACCCCAATTAGAGTTTCGAACCCCAGCTGGAAATAGGCTTATTTTGTAGAGAATTTAATTCTGCATCTGAATATGTAAAAAATTTCAAAAAATCGAATGGTCCAAGCAACGAAAAATGAGAAAAACCAGTGCATTCCTATATCGAGTGTCAACCTTGATTCCCCCATAACTTTCTTAGTTCTGGACCAAACCGAATGCGGTTTTTTGCATTAGATAGCCCATGAAAAACTCTACAAATAACGTAGTTACGACTACCTGCTATCATCAATAACTTCCCGCCAAAAAATTAAAATTCGAAAAAAAAATAGAAAATATGACTCTTACCTGATCGCAGTTTTTCAATTTTTTCCCCAAATTAGTTTCGAACCCCGGCTGAAAATAGGCTTATTTTATAGAGAATTCAATTTTACATCTGAATATGCAAAAAATTTCAAAAAAGCGAATGGTCCAAGCAACGAAAAATGAGCTCGAACGTGTAAAACCAGGGTTATTATTCCATAGTGTCAACTTTGATCTCCCATAACTTTCTTATTTCTGAACCAAATTTCATGATTATTTTTTTATTTCGTAGATACTGTGTAGGAGAATAAAGTAAAAATAAAAAGAAAATTTTTAGAAATTAATTTTGGCGAGGAAAAATTAGCCTAAGTTACCCTATATACCCGTACTGTATTTACAAGGATAATAGGAGTTAATGTTGGAGTTTTCCATGAAATCTTGTAGAGCTCTTCAAGTTGATCAACTTTTGTCCCAGAACTTATTCTAGAATGTGCACACACAGAGAGATACGAATTTTTGAAATTTACTGTCCAAATGGCACTTTGCAATAATTAGTCATTGAACTTCAAAAAATTCTGGAATTCATACGAATGTGAATCCGACCTCAGTTCTGGAATGAAAGTTGTTCACCATGTCTTTCTACACAACATACCGAAAAAACGAATTTTTCCAACGCCATTTACGCATAAACATAGTACGGGTATATAGGGTAACTTAGGCTAATTTTTTTCCCGTTAAAAATAATTTCTAAAAATTTTATCTTTATTTTTACTCTATTCTTCTACTCAAGATCTACACAATAAAAAATAATTATGAAATTTGGTCCAGAAATAAGAAAGTTATGAGGGGTCAAAGTTGACACTATGCAATAATCATCCTGGTATTATGTGTTCGGATGCATTTTTCGTTGCTTGGACCATTCGCTTTTTTGAAAATTTTTACATATTCAAATGCAGAATTAAATTCTCTACAAAATAAGCCTATTTTCAGCTGGGGTTCGAAATTCTAATTTGGGTAAAAAATCGAAAAATTGTAGTCGACCAGGGTCACTTTTTCGGAAATTAATTTTTTGGCGGGAAATCGTTGATCGTAGCAAGTGGTCGTAGTTACATTATTTGTAGAGTTTTTTGTGGGTAATCTAATACTGAAAATCCCGTTTGATTTGGTTCAGAAACAAGAAAGTTATGAATTTTTTCCCGAGGTCGGATCTGTCAAAACTTCAGGGTACCGTAATCCTGTATAAGATCATGTTTACGAAAAACGAATAGCACCACGAGAATCAGCGTGAAAAACTGAACCATATATGTGAAAATCAGCCAAATCGACGGACCTCTGGAAACACCCCTTTGCTAAAACTTTGGTTTTTCCTGACATTCACTCTTAAGCGGAATGAAGAACTCGATTTTCAGTACGAATTTTTATTGATTTTTCTTTTGTTCAGATTAAATATCGTATTTTTACTACTAATAATAATAATAATAAATGTTGATTTTTAAAAATAATTTCAACTATAATCATAACGTATGATACATGTTTCAGAGTCTTCAAGTGTTTGCATGCGATGTGTGACAACTCCAATTTTACAATCAAACCAACTATTTGGTTAATACCAATCCAGCGGAGCTTCGGTGTGATATCGTTGATATTATCAGCTATATCTATAACGTTAATTATTACGAAATCGCCCTACTCTATGCGAGGCTACAAGTATTTCATATTATCTGTTCAAATTTGCACGTCCCTAGCTGATATTTTAATCAATTTTCTAGGCAATATATCAATTCTATTTCCAGGTAGGAGATGTAAAAAAAATTTCAATTAATATTGAGAATCTAAATAGCTAACAATAAATGATTGATTCATTAATACTGTTTCATTTTTCTGAAGTGCAGACCTTTTATGTGCATAGTTTCTTACAATATTTTTAGGCTATTTTTATCAAGTTTTATTGCATAAAAGAAAGAAAGAAATGCCGTATGGTAATGACAATGATAAAAATTAAAAAAAAAAAAAAAAAGCATTTGCGATTTAATAATTAATACCCAAAATTTATAATATTAAATTAATATAATTTCAGT
This sequence comes from Diploscapter coronatus, assembly GCA_964036155.1. Taxonomy (NCBI): domain Eukaryota; kingdom Metazoa; phylum Nematoda; class Chromadorea; order Rhabditida; family Rhabditidae; genus Diploscapter; species Diploscapter coronatus. The sequence goes on along the minus strand of OZ038422.1, from coordinate 46,839,715 downwards.
AGTTGGAGCTGTATCGTATGGAATGTTTCGATCAATATTACCGATAAGTCTAGTTGGGGTATGTTTATAATTTATTTAAATAATTTATAGTGAAAACAAGTATTTTAGGCATTACTTGTCATTGTTCATCTTCTAAATATGATATTGATAATACTCACATTCTATCACCGACATAAAAAGTTATGCCGACCTGACTGTGTAAGTTTGGCTGAAATAATTATAAAATTTAATTTAAAAAATAATAATTACAGATATTTGTTTTCCCGGAAACTTTAGTTAAATTGGGAGAAATCGGCGTTGGATGCGTACTTTTTATTATCTTCATGTATATAATATGTTTTAATTTAAGTGGCGATGAGTTAAGAATATATCTTAACGAGGTAAATATATGAATTATTAAATCACGACTATTATTCTCCAACTTATGAGTGCCTTTCTCGCATAAAATAAGTACCAATTATTCATTCTTTCTCATACTTCCCAGAGATTATCTAATTTTGAGGGGGAGTTTCATCAAAATACAAAAATAAAAAGTAAATAAATACCGTATTTTCAGTACTACCCTTATGCAATTTGTCTAGCTAATGAACCAAATGTACTCATATTAAATATCCAATTCATAGTAAGTTTTAAAAGCCAAACTTTTCATTTTAATAACAAAATCCGAATGAAAATCATTAAAAATATGTTTGGAATGATTGTAATTTCTTGAACTAATAATTTTGGAATCACGATAAGTACTTGTGTAGTATCTACTTTATTTTTTAATTAAGAAATTTTGTATTACCTATTAAAGTCTCAATTGTTTTAGCCCTTCTATAAACTATTGATTCCACTTGGAAACCTAGCCGTCTTTGGTGCCTTTATTGCATTTTGCGTAGTAATAATTCATACGGTTCTTCTAATAAGACCAAGTTCCACAAACGTTTCGCATTTATCACGGAAAACTATTTCGACACAAAGAAATGCAATATTATCTATTTTTATGCAGGTCAAATTTACAATTGGTATTCATTTATTCGTTTTAAAAATTCTATTTTAGTTTTTAACAATATCTGTCAGTTATATTTCATCGATTATTTTTCTCGTGATGATATTTATATTTGCAAAATATTTCACTAGAGAGACGGTACTACGTAAGTTAACTTTGCTAAAATAATTTCTGAAAAATCGGAAATCTGGGTTCATCGCAACATTTTGAAATTATTAAATGACTACATACTACGAAACAGCACAAGATAGACTAAAGGAAAAAACCTTCTCTACACTGTTTCGTTTTATGCTACAATCTCATGATAAATCAAATTGCCTAAAAGAAGATGGTTTAGAAATGACGTGCATTATTGAAGTTATGGTTTCTACACATTCAATGGTAGCTACATCGCTATTGATAGTTTTAACTCGACCTTATCGAAAAGCTTTATTTTCAAAAAGTGCCTGGAAAAGTATTTTCGAACAGACTTCGCAATTGAATTTAGTGCCTGTAAGGATAAATGTCATTAATGTAACTCCGCTAGTTAGTGTTAATAAGGTTCAATTTAGGTAGATTTTTACTTATATTAGATCTCGATCATTAATATTTAAATAAACTTTTCCTCTACACGTTTGTCACATTTTTAAATTCAAGGAAATAGGCCATAATGAGTGTAAAAAGACAATTTTCTAGACTAAAACACAATTTAATAGACAGAACTTCAGATTTTAAATGTTAAATTCTGCTCGAAAGTATTACATTTCAAGATTTTTTTTGCGTACGTAGCTTAGCAAATTTCGGGCATTTCATGCAACATATAAAAACATAAATAAATTTTCATAGCATTGCGAACTTATCACCCATCTGCGTTATATTACAGTTTGAAAGGTTGCAAAAATAATATTTAGAAGAATTTCATTAAATTAGTTCTTTGATAACTTATTATCAAAGTTTTGTTCATTAGTTGCAATGTATTTTGCTAGTTCCCTGTAAAAACGTTCAGGTTTTAATCGAACCAAATTTGTTTTCATATATTTATTAACTTAAGTTTTATATAATTAATGATAAAGTTTAATATTAAAGATATCAAATTTGAGCAATTCTCTCATAATAATATTGCCAATCTGAAATAAACGTCATTCATGTGTTAATCAGCCATTTCACCTAGTTTTATGATCCGATTTTTTATTAGGATAATATGTGAAATGAAGCGAGTTTCGTACCTTTAACGATGATTAATATGCGAATAGCAATCTTTAAGCCACTAATAAACATGTGTCAAAACTATCATATTTTAACAAAATTTAAATTTGAATTCTCAACTTCAGAACTAACTGGAACTGCGCTTTGTTCGAAATTTTATATCCCTGCTTCCAGGATTTTATTGAAAATCGGATCTCAAAAGGAAAAATAATATCTTCTCAATTCTAGGACGATTTTTTTCATTTTTACATCAAAAACAACGTATCTAAATGCAGCCAGTTGAGTAGGTTACAGTGGCATGTTACGTGTAGAACGTAATGGCGGTAGGAATGGAATCTAAACATAAGAAACATTAGAAATTTGTCAAACTATCCGAACTTTAAAAAGAAAGACGAAAGTTTTGGAATAACAATTGTCAAAACTCCAAATATTGTGCATTATTTACAAATATTCTAACGAAATAATTTAAGATATTCTTTTGAGAGAACTATTTTTTGTACCACAAACAACATTCTTCGGATCAACAGCGGATTGCAATGCAGCTTCTCCAATCAGAATCTTCCCTTCATTATCATATGCCACTACGGGTGGGGTCGTGTATGTTCCTAGCAGACATTATTTATTGTTAAATTTGGTGATATCTTCAAATTTCGACATTACTATTTCATCATTGAAATGTTTATTTCTAATCATATAAGGATTGCATAATACGCTATTTTATCGACTATTTCATGTCATTCCCTAAAGTTCAAATGACATGTTATCAGGCGACATTATTGACTCGAGTAAATTCCAGCTGATTTTGTTGAATCATATTTAATTTAAAAAAAAAAAACATGTTTAATAGGCTAAACATTTTCAGAACAATCTCAAACCGAAGCGCCAACCGATGGGACTACTGCTTATGTGGCTGCTCGGATAATCGAATCTGTGGAACACATATAGACGGATTTTGATCCATATTATTATTGAATTAATTTATTTTCCTAATAAGGAGGTTAATTTTCTCGTGGAACATTTTGGGCAATACGAAATTGTATATCGTTGATTTGGTGTGTTGATTCGAATGATAATGATAACTGAGCTTATCAGCATAACTGTCAATGAACTTGATCTTATCACCTAAGACTTGTACACTATGAAGTCGTACATTATTGATTCAATTTGATTTTATGATAACTGAGCTTATCAATCTTATTATAAGAGATAACTTGTATGATTGATAATCCTAATTAATACGAAATTGTACACTATTAATTTCAAAATATTTATTTTAAAAATCTAATATTTAGACGGCGTTCTTTGACACTAAAGAAATTATCTAAAATTCATGATAGCCTATCTTACGACATAATCTTAGATTTAGATTACTCCTCATAAATCGATATTTCTCAAAATTTTATCGATTGCTTTTTACATGTAAACGTTTCCTATTTCGAATCGAAAAACTTTCACAATCCCTATCGTAAATTCCTAATTTTCAAACCCAAATAAAAAGATGGCTCCATCTTTCGAATACCGAAGCTGTAAGCGAAAGTTGATCGATTTTCTGCTTCTTTCTCCTCTTAAACTTTCAAACTCCTCTTCTCACTTCATAATATCAAATTTAAGGGGTAGACTATAAAGCGGAAAATAAAAAGAGTTTGAGAAATAGTATTGCTTGGACAGTTAGAAACTAATACTAGCGACGGCGCCATTTGGAAAGTGATAAGAGCGGAAATGTCTGGATAAGAGTCCCTGTAAGAAGAGAAAATGCAAGAAAAACAAATTTAAGAAATAGCATTGCAAGCTAGGAGCAAATTATTGATCAAAACGTGGATCAGTCTGCGTCGGAAGTGAAAGGCGAAAAGCTAGAAGTGCCTCCTAGTTTTAGCTTTAGAAAAGTTTGGATTTGAATTATGTGACGAATGCTGTGAACTTGAAAATTTGTAAATGATTTTCTATCAGCAAATAGACGAACAAACATAGTTAAAGTGATTAATTATCTCAGATATGAATTCTCGAAACATACAAAATAGGTGAATTTCTGAAATTTGACAAGCTCATAACAGCCCAACTTACGACCGAAACATTGAATGATGTAGAAAGATATCGTCAATGACCGATAACTTGGAACGAACTAAATAACACACAAATTTGAATATGCAAAATGTGTATTGCGCGTGCACAAATAGTCTATCTTATTCATTGAGCATGACATAATAGTGAAAAAGTCAACTGTAAACAATACGCTAATTATTGCGCATCAAAAGTCAGTATAATTTACTTCAATTAGTCGGCCATTGACAATATAGTTGATTGGAAAGAAAAGTCGATATTCATGCAACAGCAATTAGAAACCGAATTCGGACAAGCGAAATAGTCGTGTAGAAGAGAAACGAAAGGCGAATAGCGTAATTTTTTAATATCGACTTTCTCTCCAATCAACGATAATTTACATTTTTGGACTAATAATGATTTCAGAAAATTCTTTTGATTTTGAACATTTTAATTGAATCGGAATGCTCCCTAATTGGTAGGCCATGATGGCAGAGCGGCAAATCATCCCCGCACAGAAAATTAGCCAAATAATAAGCCATAAGAGTTTTCAAATGCGTATGAGAATGAGGATGTTTGCGGGTCATGTGGAGGGCAAGCGGGAAGGTGAAGAATACGCATAGCCTATTCAGAAGTGTTTCAATCAATATGATTATTTTAAATTCGATGGAAAAATAAAGAAAAACGAAATAAAATAAAAAGAACCGCTAAATGAAAAATGTCGTCAACGCGCATTCGAGGCTCATTCGGAGGGAGGCGGAGAAAGAAAGAAGAAAGAAAGAAAGACGCACACTTTATATTCATTGTGGTGGTATCGTTGCGATTGGAGGACTACTGCATAATTATCGCATTATCGTCGCAATTTCTCTTAGGTAGAGATTATGCAGTCTCCAAGCTCCACGCCCCTTGTAAAAATGCGTTCATTTTGAAGGTCACAATTTTGCGCTTTTTTCGGTTTGAACAAATTTTCTCAGATGAAAGATGTGAAAAAAAATCTAAGTTACAAAGAGAGGTGCAACAGTCCACCATGAGTCGAGGTTGAATAATGAAAAAAATGGAAAGTTGAAGATATTAACAACTAAATATTCCGACATTGCATTCAATAAATTAATATTTACAGCACATATTGTATAAATGTGTCAAATAATTCAAGGCTTATGATTTGTCTATAAACCATAAAAATATAATGTATTTAGTGGTGTCTCATTAAAATCCTGTGTGTGTTTTGACCCCTCAGCTCCAGTTGACAGTCGAATTTCTCAAATCGCTGATATGAATTATGCAAGAATGGATCATTCGCTCATTGTCGTTAATGGGAAATTGTATGCAATCGGAGGGTGAGCTGAGATTTTGCATATCTTTATACGCAATATTTGTAACTTAGATATCAAAAATCTGCATGGAGAAAGTTTTGTAATTCAATCGAGGAATACTATCCACAAATAGATAAATGGCGTGAAGCTGGGGAATTAACATAAAATAAAGCTTGATTATAATAATCTCAGATTTCATATAGAAATTTTATTTAATAAAATGTTAAATAATAATAATTTAATTTCAATGCACATGATACAGACAACTCTCGAAGACATCCAAAAGTGATGAGGGGGCAATTGTAACTGAAATAAATATTTATTAAAATGAAAATTTCTTATTCTCTCATCCTTCTGAACATGTTGCATTTGAATGAGAAATGACATATTGGATGGTTTTCGAAATTGAGCAGATTATTGTTCAATCAATTCAAATATCTTCATTTGTTTATTTCTAATTCTAATAATTTGTCTAAATTAATAATTTTATAATAAGATTTTTTCTCGCAAGACATTCGACATCTATTCTCTTATCAAATTTCATTCAATGTAAAAGCTTGCTTTCTTGCTCTTAATTATCGATTTTTTAAAGACTTTAGGTTTGATGATCAAAATCAAATCGAAATTAAGTGATATTTTACATTAATTTATTTTTATTTGATTTTTCAACTATCTTAAATTTCGATAAAATAATAAATTTCCACATCTAGATTTCTTCATTAAATCTGCGATAATATTCATCCTGATGTAGAATTGCCACTAAAAATAAAAGGGCAGTGATAAAAGAGGCATTTGTTAGTGCGTTTACTCTCCATTTCCTCGAGGTGAGCCTTGTCATATATATTCTATGTCTATAACCTGCGAAACGCGCGCATCAAGACTAGAGGGATATAAGAGAGGTCAGAGAGCAAAAACGAGCAGGCACATAGCTAAGACTCGCGAGTACCCCTTCCTCCTTTCTTTGTAAGAGCTCATCTCGGAGACAATGGAAAGTATCCCAATCGTAAGATATAGTTCAATTTTATTTTGCTAATCATATATATTTTTAAATTTTATTTGCATTATTTAAATATTTAATATCGAGGACATAATTTAGGCAAAATGGCAACGGCCAAAGTTCGCATAAGACTTGTGGACGACAGCTCTGCAGAAGATAAAACGCTTGTCGAAACCGTTCCTGAAGGAATGACGCTTGATAAACTGATCGAGAAGAAAGTGGCGGGTGTTGGATGGGCGGACAGAGAGCTGGTTGTCAAATCGGCTCAACTCTACGACGGGGACTTCAAACAGTTCGTCGACATCACTGAGCCGCTCGACTCTCTGGTCCTTCTCCAAATGCAGCAATTCGAAGTGCATTTAAATAAAGCCGTGAGTGAATTCATAACCATTCCCATAATAAGCAATCTAGCATGTGGATAATTGCATTTATACTTAACATTTAAGAAAGACACAGAGAGAACAATTTTTGGGTCACCTTCATATTCAATTTGACTTCGGTTCTGACTTCTGCACTTATCGGATTGGGTTAAAACTATGAATACTTACATTTCTTACATATGCTTTTATGTATACAAAATTTCGGCTCAATCCGATAACTGTAGATTGCAACTCTGATAGGTAAGAGTTGATGCAAGTAGGAGAGGTGATCCAATACTTTTATCTTCTACTGTACCCAAGAATGATGCTGATTCAAAATTTTCTGCACTGCATTTCAACTTCAATTCATATCTCCATGATATAGTATTTCAAACTCGAATGTTAAATGATACCTGACATAAGTTTGAATTTTCCATGCAGTAATCTTCAAGTAGCAGATGGAAATGAATATTTTGAATTTAGGAGCCTAAAATGGACACAATTTTGGCTGATATTTCGATAAATGGGACTATCCAGCAGGGGCAGAAACTAGTATTGCCTTCCGATTCCACTGTCAATGGTTTCATTCTGGTTGTTGTTTCCATGTTCTGCAAGGATGCAACCGATACGACAATCAGTTCCGTCAAATATTTCGATCCTGATTTCGAAGAATTCGTTGACATCGAGGAGCCATTCGAGGATGTTCCCATTCTGTTCCAGAATCGATATGCCATCTCTATTGTGTACACTAAAACTTCTATTAATCTCAATAGTAACTCATACGACACGGAATCGAACGTATCAAATGAAGTGAGCTATGGATTTGCGAAATTATCGAAAGACTGCTCTTTTAGCTAGGGCCCTAAATAGATATGCCAAATTCCAGTTTTGGATCAATCTTTGCACGTAAAGATGATCTGGGTTGAAAATAAGACTTCTGTTAAAAAATAAAAATTCTCTAACCAAAAAATCATAAATTCGTCACCCAAAATGAATATATTCTCGCAAACGAAACATTTCTTGTGTGTGATTTTGTGATTTCCACTTTTGCTAACATTTTTCGTCAATTGAATTCGCGATCATGATTTTTGAATACATGCAAACGAGTGAAAATTGTCCTAAATCGTCATTTCTCGTTCATTAGAGAAAGGGAGCGACAAGGGTTCACTGAAAACAGCAGTAAGGAATGAAAACTGTTTCAATTGCTCGTTTTGGGTTGAATAATGTATTCAGATTTCTATTTTACAACGGAAAATCCAGAATCGGTGCGACAGGGTCTCCTCATGCATGATTCCTGTCTAAAAATTATCGTAAAGCTTCAATCCATCATAAACCGTTGAAAGATTGATTAGGGTGATCCAAAATATCATTTTTTGAATTTGGAAGATAAATAAGTTATTATTAAAATGGAAATAATAGTTTCATAAAGGAATTGCAATCTCATTAATTAATAATAAAATGAATGAATTAGCCCGAAATACAAGTAATTTTCAGACCAGCGGAGACAGTTCATTCAATAATTCATATAACATTTTGTTTTACTGTAAGAAATACGAATAGATTGAATGAAAGAAAAGATTTAATAATTTATTGTAATTTAGATTTATATTCAAGCAATAATGATGAGCACGAAGGAAGAATACGCTTGTTCAATTCATCTACCTGTTCAGTCGAAGAGATTGCCAAATTCCACAGTTGTTATGAGCCATATGAAGTAGCAACTACACAGAATAAGGTGAATTCTTATGCTCGTTATTTTGAATAATTTCTCAAATTTCAGATTTTTGGAATTGACGGGGAAAATAAATCGTTTGAAATATTTGACTTTAATACTCGACAACTTTCAAGAGGTCTTATCGACAAATCCATGAATTATCGATTTAAAGAATTTTACAGGTCCAGATCCTCCTGAATGGCGTGGTAACGCATCTTTCGCTTACTTCAAAGATAAATTGTATTATTTGGGTGGAGAGGAGCCTAAAACAAGAGAAACTACGAATCGAGTTGATGTAAGAAGATCGAGTGAAAATCCATGGAATAATTTATTCAGATTTTAATAGATGAAAAATGGCAAACAGGACCTGCTTTTCCTCTTCCAATTAAACGTTCTCAAACAATAACATGCGATGGAATTTTATACGGTCACATTATGGCATATTCGTTATTGTAATCATGGATATTCAGTTATTGATGGACATAATGAAATGATATATCGATTATCAGATAATGAACAGGGATGGAAAAAAGTCGGAGAACTTCCAGAAGGACGAACTTATTTCAGAGTTGCGTTTCTCAATGAAAAAATTTACATAACTGGAGGACAGAAATCGTTAATTTTGTATGATAAATAATGTATTATTATATAGTTAGTTATCCTAGTCATAATGCATTGAAATCCTGCCTGTGTTTCGATCCCTCAGCTCCAGTTGACAGTCGAATTTCTCGAATCGCTGATATGAATTATGGAAGATTTCGACATTCGCTTTTTGCTGCGAATGGAAAATTGTATGCAATCGGAGGGTGAGCTGAGATTTTGCATATCTTTATACGAAGTATTTATTAGCTTAGATGTTAAAAAATTTTTAGGATATATTCTTATAATTCAATCGAGGAATACAATCCACAGACGAATAAATGGCGAGAAGTCGAAGAATTTGTGAAACCAATAGAATCCGACATAGAAAAATCACGGAAACTAAATGAGCTCTGCCCAGAAGTAAAGAAAATAAATCCAGGAGAAAGTTCAAAGGTAATTCGTCCATTTACAAAATCTGATATCATTCAATAAATCGAAAAGATAGCAAAATCTGGGGGTTTAGTCATAGTGCTTTGGGCTGTCCGATGTCATTTTTTTCAGAAAAAAACTATTATACTTTCCATTTATGTATTATTTTAAAAAATATTTATTTACTGAAAAATTCTTAGAAATATCACTGACAATATAAACGGAGAACATTTTCAAAAAAAAAGCATGTAGAATTAGAAAAGATCGGTTTTTGAGTTAATTTTTAGAGGGCTTCACCGGACAAGGAAAAGAGAGAGTAAATCACTGTTAGTGGAATATGAAAAGAAAGGATATCGGGGAAGATTAGGGCTTTCAAAATTTACCTTTCAGAATTCGACACGTCATCACGACATAGAAAAACATCTTTCTAAGATCGAAGGAAAGATTCCAAACAACGAACCCAGACCGAAGCGAGCCAAGAAGGACAAACTGGGAACCGTGAACGAAATGTACGACATGTATCAGTTGAATTCGTCTCTGCTCACCGACCAGAACGACTCGCTCGTCTCGTATCCAGGCTTCAGACTCGGAAACATCAGAGCTGCAGCCATCGAGTGTGGAATTTTCTACAATAGAAACAGAAACGCCAGTTACGGAATCAACGACATGATCCGAAGGACCGTTGTGTATCTGATGGCTCAGGTATGAATAAATGAATTTAGTGATTTCTTGAATAGGACTCTACAATTTGTTATCAAAAGATGATTTTGAGTGAATAAACATGCTCGTAATATTTTCAAGAAGAAAATACATTGCGAATTGCACCCTAAAGATTGAATTTTCATTTGAAATTACGAAAGAAAAAATTCTCTCCGAATTATGTGCATATTGAAAGCAAGATTTGTAATATTCAGCTCTTCAAACACGACAACACACTCACGTACACAGCAGCACAGAAACTCAAGCCCGGAATGACCAAATTCCCTGAACAAGTTTCCGCAAAAATCGCAGGTAAGAAATAACTTTCCCATTGAGCTCTTGAAACAACCAGTAAATTCAGCTGGAATGATCAAATTAATCGAAATAAAATCGGATGCTGCAAAAATGGACTTCGAAACAGACATGAAAATTCCAGTGGATCAGTGGACTCAGCTGATCTACCAAGAAATCGAACATGCTCTGTAAGTAAACAAGTTTTATTGCACGCAAAATAGGAGAAAGCTGACATTTTTTTAAGTCCTAAGCCTTTATGATATTCTGGTTAGTAAATGAGAAATATTAGTACAAATTTGTCTAAAACAATTTATACCTGTATCTCTATTCAAAAAAGTGGTTCTCCGAGTTAACTTATCCCCTTGGATAACCTATCTATAGTTTATCTCAAATGGTAATTTTTCAACACTTATCTACAAGGTAATTTATCCCCGAATAAGTTATCCCAGAGAATCAATTTTCCTGAATACGGGTACTGATTTTCTTTGTATTCATTGTGTCTTCAGGAGAAACTCTCCAACAAGGAACACGACCAAGCCCCTTTTCAAACAAATCAGTGACGAAGATCACATCTGCAAACTCAGTCTCGACCAACAGGCAGTCCAAAGCGGGTGGTATGAGAATGGTGAGGAGTTCAATATTTTCAAACTTTGTGTTTTTATTCTATTTCCTAATTTGCATTCCTCGTTTTTAAGCATATCCAAGAGTTATCAGATAAGTTGAAACAATATTTCTTTTTAACAGACTTCATGTTTAAATTTCGCCTGTATTTTTACATCGTTTATACCAAAAATAGAACTTTTTATCACTGTTCACCCCTTGACTGAGCCTCTCAAAAACATTGTCTTAATCTTTTCAAATAGGGTTAGATTAAAATCATTTATGATAAACGAGCAGCTCCGCTCTTCTCAACCTAGTATTGAATAATCATATTTGGCAAACAGCAAAATTCAGAATGCTTCCAATCTAGTCTCAATAAAAGATAATATAGCTCATATCGAAACATTATCTAGTTTCAAACATTTATTTTGAAAACAGTTTAAAATGTAATTTAGCTTCTACCAATTATGGTCGAGACGCTGAGATGCGAAACGGTGAGGATAGACCCCATTTCACAAGAATGAAAAGTTTAGCTCCGCAACAAGAACATGCTCAAGTCGTGGTATATAATGCATTGGTGCCTAGCAGTTTTTCGCAAACCCAGGTTTCAAATACTACTGGCCAAATAATCCAGCCATGGATATCGCCTTCATTCGCTCAAGCGGCAGTTTCAGAGCCCGTGCAGGTCTGTACCAAATGATACCTCGCCTTCAATTTTGACAAACATCAGGTATCAAACGCCTTCAACCGAACAAACCAGGCATGGACACCCCAATTCGTTCAAAGACCAGCTTCTGAGCCCATGCAGGTTCGCCTACTAATTGATACATTATTCAAGTTTTATAAAAACAGACATCAAGCGTTTCTCACTACACAACCCAGTCATGGAATAGTGTTCTCGACTTCGGAGTTCAGCAGTTTACCGAACAATCACAACTTCCATCTACATCTGCACAATCATTTAAAACTTTTGCTCCAAGTACAACTATGATCCCGCCTCCAGAGGCTGATGATATTTATAGTTCGATTTTGGAGAGCATTACTAATTTCCAGAACCAGTCCAAGCTTCTAAAACCTGATGGACGTAAGTATATGTTTAAACAATAGTTAAACAAGAACCTATTATTAGAGAGCTCAAGTCCCGCCTTCTCGCTAAAGACCAAGTAATAGTGGTTTTTCGTTACTTTTTCAAAAAATTCTAGAAAACTTGCGAATTGTTTTTTTTCGTGATTTTTACCCTTTTTTGCACTGTTTTAGGCACAACTTCGGGTTAAGAAAGTCGGATCTAGAAAGTTTCGGGAAAAAGCCCTGAATCATAATTTTCAGGCAGAATATAGACAGAAACTACTAAAACTCAGAAAAATGAAACTTTTGCCACTGGTCACACTCCTCTCTATAGAGAGCCGATTCTTTCACAGATCACCTTAAATAAATACAACGGTGACAATATTCTGTTGGTTTAAATGACTTGAAATAAATCACCGCGCATCGCTAATGCGGCGATAAGGCAGAGATAAAGTCATCGCCACGGGGATATCGAGTGGCGATGATTGTATCTCTGTCTTATCGCTACAATTTTTCTCCTAGAAGAGGCAGTAACTCATGAAGTTGCGATTACTGAAGATGCTTTGGAGGTTTGAAAATAAATAACTTATTATTGAAATGAAACTGATAATTTCAGAAGGGAAACACAATGAATGAATTAGCCCGAAATATCAATAATTCGCATAAAATTTTATTCTATCGTAAGAAATTATATCGAAAGCTAAATAAGAGACTTTGAAACGATTCGTAATAATTTAGTCTATTACCGAAATAATTATAAGGATGAAGGAAGAATATGCTTGTTCAATTCATCTACCTGCTCAGTCGAGGAGATTGTAAAATTTCACAATTATTATAAGCCAAATGAAGTAACAACCACACAGAATAAAGTAAGTTCTTATATTCGTTATTTAAAACTTTTCATATTTTAGATTTTTGCATTGAACGGTAAATATGAATCATTTGAAATATACGACTTGAATACTCGACAAACTTCAAGAGGTCTGCTCAACAAATCCATGAATGATCGATTCAAAGAATTTTACAGGTCCAGATCCTCCTGAATGGCGTTTTGGTGCATCTGTGGCTTATTTCAAAGACAAATTGTATTATTTGGGTGGATATACGAATCGAGTCGATGTAAGAAGATCGGATGAAAGTTGATGAAATAATTTATTCAGGTTTTAATAAACGGAAAATGGCAAACAGGACCTACTCTTCCTCTTCCAATTAGTTATGTTCAAACAATAATATGCGATGAAATCTTATGCGGTTACATTATAGCATACTCATTATTTGTAATTATGAATATTCAGTTATTAGTAGTAAGATATATCGATTATCAGACGACGAACGAGAATGGATTGAAATTGGAGAGCTTCCAGAACAACGATTTAATTTCGGAGTTGCATCTCTAAATGGAAGAATTTACATAACTGGGGGATGGAAGTCGTTAATTTTGTATGATAGATGATGTATCATTGTATATTTAGTAATCCTAATGTATTAAAACCCTGTCTGTGTTTCAACCCCTCAGCTCCAGTTGACAGTCGAATTTCTCGAATCGCTGATATGAATTATGCTAGACATGATCACTTGCTCGTTGTCGCTAACGGGAAATTGTATGCAATCGGAGGGTGAGCTAATATCTTGCATGCCTTTATACAAAATAGTTGGTAATGTAGATTGCAAAATTCTTTAATAATAAGTTTTTGTAATTCAATCGAAGAATACGATCCACAAACGAATAAATGGAGAGAAATTGGAAAATTCAACTTTGAATAATGCAGTTTAATACCATGTAGCCCTTTTATTTGGCATATTATATTTTATGAATTTTATCTTTCTTCGACTACTTTAAAAATTCCAATAAAAATGATACAGATAACTCTCGAAGACATCCAAAAATAATGAGGGATAACTTTACATATATACGATTATCTTATGAAAAAAGTAAGCACAATCTGCACGTATAAACGAGATTCACTTGCATTATGCAACGGGAAAAATATCCACCAATTTATAATTGTTAAAATTTTGAATTGAGATTATAATTATATTGAAACTTTTCGAATAAACATTATCAAAATTATAAGTTTTCAGCACATTTCATTTTTCTGCGAAATTTCACCATTTTAAAATTAGATTGATCGCAATTTTCTTGAACAACTCAAATTTGTTGATTTTGTTCTAAATTCACGTACAGAACTGCAAATTTTTGATACGATTGATGATACGACACGGTTTGAAATTGTGTTGTATCATTTTGAAATACAAACATGACCGTGTCGTGTCGTGTTAGAAGTTCGCAGCAAAAGGAAGAGGGAGAGAGAAGAAAGCGAAAACGAGATGAGAGAAATGAGGTGGGCGAGAAGAAACGAAGAAGAAAAGAATGGGGGGAAAGAAAAGAGCGTGAAAGGAGTGAGAAAATTCGCTACCGTATGATCTCACAGTAAATTTTACAGGTTCATCGTTGAGAGTAACCTTCCGTTTTTCCTACATAAATTAGTTGAGAATTATAGCATTTTGTTAATGCTTAAAGCATCTTTCTCATAAAGTTCTTATTCCAAGACTTATTGTTAGCAGAATAACTTTCGATACTGTCAATTTACTCACATTTTAAGTAAAAAAAATCTTTATTTCATCGAGTTTGTCCGAATAGAATTTGGTGAAAACATCCACAGAAAGTAGAGTCACGTGAGAGAAGTTTTCTGGAAAAAGGCACTTGGAGCAAAGCGGGAGAAAATGTGAAAAGTGAACAAGAATTCGGAATTTCACGGCACTTACGCTCCAACCTAACTATATCTCATTGGTGAAGCAAAATACCTGAAACACCGTTCAATTATCCATAAATTTGATCCTTCAATGAATAATCAATATTGGAAGTTATCGGTCATGGCACAACTATTCTTCGTTCGATAACTTTGACTTTCGAAAAGTGAATTTTTGGCATAATAACTGTCAAAACTCCAAACATTGTCCATCATTTGCAAATATTCGAACGAAAATAATGCAGCCTTGTAAAAATTACTTCAGTAACCGATGAAAACAATGCTCAAAGGGCGAATTAGCGACTATCTAATCGAAGAATGCTTAGAAATCTGTAATCTTGATAGATATTTGTGTTCATAGTCCTGGCGGAAATGATACCCTTAAAATATCATGTAATCAATCATAAATTTCTCAATAAATTACTACCTCCAATCGAAAGAATCGACCTAAAATATTGAATTTTTAGGATAAAATTGCTATCTAGCACCGGGATGTTGTTACAATAAACTGATTAAATATTCCAAAATTATGGCGTTAGAATCGCGACTAGTAAGATAGTTAAACGAGATATAATAAAACACTGGATTTGAGAAATACACGTCGGGAAGATAAGGATCGCCAACGTACTGGGAATTCGCTTTATCCAGATCATATTGCAATATTCAAAGCTTTTTTAGACGATAGCTTCACCTTATTTGAGAAAAAAGTACATTTTTCTTTACAAGTGTCTTCAAATCGACGATTTGACGAGTTTTGAGGTGACTATGCAAAGTCTATCGCAAAATGATTCTCGACTCAACAGATTGTACAGTACTTGGCGAGAGCAATTTAGCATCATGGTAAGAATAAATGTCATATGATATGACCGGAAATTTGCACATCGAATTTTACGGTGCCGCTCCTGGAGCCGGAGCGGTGAGAGAGGATTCGCATTCATGACGGCACTCGGACTTCAGACGGACGAAGTCTCGGGCCACCTTAAATTTGTTGTCATAGTTTTGAGTTTTATTTTTTCAAGTAAAAATGTATTCAGTTTGAAGAATAATATGATGATAAGTAAGAAAACATTCTGATTTTCCCTAAAGACTTATCTTTCGAGCTAAATTTTACATGAATGAGAGGGAGGAATGCACATAATATGGAGTTTCAGAGTCTAGGGCAATTTGTAACAAAGTTCCACGAGGAATCCCCGATAAGTATTGTTATAAATCGCTCTAGAACCCTGAGGTTTAAAATTATTTGGTGATTTCAGTCAGACTAGACTCATTTCTACTCACCTCATCGTTCTGCCTTTGCGAGAGAATTCTCAGCAGAATGAGGCCTGTCTCGTCGATGTATAGACGCTGACCAAGCTGCACCCACATGGCGCACGAACCGGCTAAATTTAGTAAATCATTTGAAGATATGAAGGTTTTTCTCTAAACCTCATTCTCTATGATAAAAACTCATTATCAGAAGGAACTTATTTGGCAAGAAAAATTTGTGAAAATTCAGAAAGGGAAATTCTCAAGCAACTTTAATCGCTGGAAAGCTGAGGGATAAATCAGTTCATTAAAAGTTATTGGGTGGACAAAGATAAGAAATATGCTAAAATTAGCATTTTTATTGCAGACTGACCCTGTTCAACGACATTGGCCAGCTGAAGTACGCCGACGCCGACGATTCTGTCCTCTCGAGCGAAGCAGTAGTCCTTCACCTGAAACATGATCTCGTAGTGCTCGGGCTCGCCTTCATTGCCCAAGAAGCTGAAATTTGGTGATTTCCTAGATTGAACTTTTCATTTTATCGTAATTTAATTGAAAAATATCTCATTCTCAAGTTATGTGAACCTCCTCCGAAGAATAGATTCAGATCATCAAGGAAGAAGATGATCTTCATAACGTACAAGTCAGACTCAAATATTCAAATTAAAAAAATAATTATGAAGATGGAGATTTCAAACTCCCAAGAAAATGATGAATCGTTGATCGTTCCTGATCTTCATTGTTTTTTGCTCAAGTATTTGCACGTTTCAGAAGAAAGAGCTATCATCATATGAAAGTGACGTACAAGTGGAAAGTCTCGTTGAATTTGGGCGCCCAGTTGCCGGGCTTGCTCTTGGTGGCCATTTTGCGCTTCTTGTCGGAGAGATGCGGTCCGACGAGGTGGACCTCGACGAACGGCTTGAACACGCTCGACGTCTGCCAGCGGAGGTCGTTCGCGGCCAGAACTGAAAATTGAAAATGGCGTCATTTTTCTCTTCATTGCTGCAAATCGGGCATTATTTAATGTACTGAGAACGGAAGCAAGTTTACAACAGAGTTTCTTCCCATTTTTTCTTACTATTTTATCAATCACTATCAGGGGTGTACAAAGATCACGTGTTAATAAATAACTCGAACGCAAACACAAACCTAGATGAGCACTGAGTTAAACGCTAACGCATAATCCTAACTTTTTGGAGATTTTGCGTTAAAACGAAAATGCGAATGCAATTCAAAAATTCGATCTTTGTACATCTCTGATAACTATAGTTTATGTTTTCAATCATCATTCAGTTCAAATTATCGTTTATAGCAATTTGCTTACTCTTGACGGTGACTTTCTGCTCGCCGGTGGCTGGATGACTGAAGAGGTCGACCTGGACACTGACCTCTCCGACGGGTTGTTCTTGTGATGGCAAATCTGAATCAAAGCATTGTTTAGATTTACTCTGAGCATCTTTTTTTTTACATTTTCTACTTCAGAAAACGGCAATTTTCAAAGAAAAATGATTCTTCTAATAAAAACGTTGATTTAGTTTTCAGCTAACATTTCACAATCTTTGTCCTATGCTTACCCTGCTGCTTCTGACTGGTGACGAACGTCTTGATGAGTTGTTCGGTGGTCTGAGTGTACAGACTCAGGGCGTATTTGAGCGACTGCAACTCGGCGCTCTTCTCGAAGAACGACTTCTTGAGTCCCTGTCCGCCGGCGTGGAAGCACTCCTTGATCGCGTCCAATGCGGCATCCAAGACCGTGCACTGCTTCGGTGTCAGCGAGCGCTCAGAGTCTCGGGCAATGTCCTGAAATTGTCGTCGAATTACTTTTTCGCAACGTATGATAAATTTGGACTGAACAAACATTGTCAAAATGCACAAGATAATTACGACTTTGTATGTCTTTAGATTTAGAGATCTCACATCAATATTCTGTCAAAATCCGAATTCTTACCATCATCTCCTTAACAGAACTCATTCCTTTGATGCTCTGAATGTTGGTAGACATCATTTTCGTCACATCTTGAATCTTTGCCTGAGGTAGCTGCTTCAATAGCTGAAAATTAGAAATTCGATAATCACTTGAAGAATTTGGAATTTACCGCCTTGTCAGCCAGTGGCGGCAAGACGACGAGTTTCTCCATGCTGACGATCGTGATTCTCCAAAGTTCCTAAAATAGTTTTTTTTCAGATTATGCTCTATGACTTCGTTAGAAACAAGCTAAAACATAATTCATTCTTTGGTAGGTTGAGTTGAGATTTTAAATTGGAACAAGAAAGAGGAAATTTCGTTTATGATTAATCTGGAATTTATTTTCAGTCAGGCTAATAAATTTAAACGTTTCCCCTCCTAAGTTATTCTTAGCGTTCACTTTCTTACCTTAAGAATATACTTGAGCACGGTCTTCTCGCATTGCTGAGCGTATCGTTGAAGGGAGCCCTCGAGTAGTTCCATCAACGGTTCCAAAACAGCATCGACTTCCTGAAACCTCTCAAATAAAAAACATCCGAGTTTTTTTTGTCTGTTTACAGCAGTCAATTGCGTCTTCTGCAGCTGCGGCCCCTTGATCTTCGAAAGTAGAACACCAAGTTTGTTGGTTTGCTCGTGGATATGAGGCTCGAGGGTGACGACGAACTGAAATTAAGCTTTTAGAATTGAATAGTTATTTTATGTCCTGAAAATAAATTAAGCCCATCCTTTAGAGACACTTATAATATGTAAAATATGTGGGTATTCGGAAACCTCGCAAACTCGCAACCTCGCTACTTTGCGAAATAGTATATAGGTATAGGAGGGGACAGGGAAATGTAGGAGAAAGACTCTTTCACTTTTACATACTATCTCATAAAGTGACAGGATTTCCGAGTTACCAAATATGCCCATGAACCACAAACCTTTTCAGCGAGAAAACGGATTTGAAGATGATCTTCTTTGTGAGAATGAGAGTTGTGTTCAAAACTTGTATGAGTATCTTCTATTTAAGGATGGATATATTAAAGTTAATTTCCTGTTTTCGAATGAAAATTCTAACCTGTGCAGAAAGCTTATCGAGCACGGAATTGAGTTTCTTCTGCAGATTCGTGAGCACTTGACTCGCAGTCGGATCGAGTTCCGCACCGCCCATATTCTCGTAGATCTTTTCGAGTTGAACCCTGCGATATCTCCATAAATTTTAAATCCCGTCTATTTTCAACCTCAATTGCTGCACGTTGTTCATCAGAATACAGGCCAGTTTTTCGTTGTGAGCGAATTTCGGGAAGTCTTTCTGCACCATGTCAGCGTAGGCGAGGAGAACCTAGATTTTTTACGTTTAAAAAATCAAGATATCGATTTTCCTCACTTTGTTTAGGGTCTTACTGAACCTCTTCATCATGTCCGCCCATACCTCGGGGTTGGGACAGTCCATCTGAAAATTTTAAATTGGAGCACGAAAAAGAGATTTTAGTCCGCACCTGCTTGAGCAATTTGAGAGCCTCATTGAGCTGCGTGAAGACATCGACGACACTGTTGGAGAATTTCGTGTGGTCTGAGGTTTGCGGGAAGTTATCGGACTTGTCGCTAAAATCAATATCATCAATAAAATTATGATATCATGATGTCATCATTAAGATCAGTATATAATCTGCATGATAGTTTGTTAAACAATATTATCTTCATCGCTTACTTTTAGATACGAATTCTAGATAGATATAAAACCATTCTCATCTGCTATGAAAACTTCTAATAAAAATAAAAAATACCGATTATAGGCATTGCGGAGAATATCCATGGAGTGTTCGTCGTTCTCGTTGAGGAAATCCATCACAAATGGAGTGAACCAGCTGAAAAACGTTTATGTGACTCAAAAATCCAGGAATAACATGAAATAACGATGCATTCAAGCATGAACACATCAACGCATTGTCTGCTGAGGCATGAACACTCTTCACAAACATTTTATATATCAAAAATTCCAGGTTTATTTTGTAGTTTTCATTTCAAAGATCGACTTTTTCGTTCATTTTCAAATTACTTGATATAGATTACAAAAATTTTTTGTAAGTCGAGAAAAATATCACAGTACTGACTGAGAAGATGGTATATAGAATTTGAATTAGCTTAACATATATAAAGCTGAATACTTACGCAGGGAACTCCGGAATGGACTGTTTGTACTGCGGCATGTCGGCGACGTATTTGAAGTAGAAGCCCTTGACTTTGAAGTACAGGTTCATATATTCGGGCGTTGAGCATTTCTTTGTGGTCGCGTGTTCTAAATTGCTTATTTTTCATCATGAATGTTTCAGAAGCTTACCCTCCAAAGCAATTTGCAGATCTGTTTTGTACATTTGCCAGAGTGTAGCAGCTGAGAGTTGACCGACGTTGAGCTCCTGGAATTGTTATCATAAGTAGACAACTATTTTATTTATAAACAATACATCAATTTTATAGATAAAAAGAGCAAATATTTAGCTGATATCATCTGATATGAACTTTACAACTGTTCGCAATTCGATTAGTTTTTTGGTTTAGACAATTGAACAGCAACACCTCCGATGAAATTGATTACATAGCTGCATAAATTATTTATAGTTTATATCATTCTATAATTATTTATCATTGTTCTTACCTGCGGGAATTGATTGAGCACGGGCGTGTAGATATGTTTATCGTCTTCAATAACACGCATCATGTAGTCGAGAAAGTCGAACCAGAATCGGACAGAGTCGGCTGTCGGACCGCCCTGTTCGCAGCACGACTCGAAGATCAGCTGGTAGGTTTGCTGGAAAAATATCAAAGTTGTAAATTTACCAAAAAATCTTAGCTATTGAATATATAAAATCTAAAATGTTTGTGTTGATTTACTGTATATTTTTATAATTGTAGGAAAAGTTTATGCTGAAATAGTTCAGAGAATAGAGTGGTGAAGATCGTGAGGAGTTGAGAAAATATTAAATTTGAAAAATTACCTGCATGCAAGCCTTAGCGCATTCGCGCACGACATTCGACGCTCGCGGTGGGCTCGCCAATTCGAGTACCTGAAAATATAGTTTAAATTATAAATTTCGAAAAAAAACAAGTACCTTCATACGAAAGAATGTGATCGAAGTTAATAGGTCTACGGTGGACTTGAGGTCCTGTAGTTTGGGAGCTGATGAAGACGGAAAATGGTTCTGGAATTTAGAAATTAAGAGAAAAGATAATATTTTGAATCGGTAAATTGAAAAATCCACTAGTTCGCAACTTTTGAAATATGTAGTATAGGAAAAGACGGGAAGCATTCTCCTATCTTTACTACCCTCTCCTAACCGTAGTACAAACAATTGCGATAGTTGTGAAGTTGTAAAGTTATGAATTTTCCAAATAACCCTTAATTCTGTAGAGTGATACTGATATCATATCGTAAATCTTATATTTTTCAGCCACAAAAGATGAGTCGTGATTTTTAATAAAGCTGAGGATAAAATTCACTTTTTGAGATACAAGTCTTTGCAAATACGGATTATCTTCAAGGCAAAGACGTAAATGTGTAGGATGTTAGACAAAATTCCTGTGCCATATTCCAAACGGGATTTCGGAAGATTCAGGAATTTCCTCTTGTGTGATAAAGCATAGGATAAGAAATCTGGCTGAGATAAGTCTTTCCAAAATTAAGATATATAGAAGATGTAAGACTTAGATGAAATCTCAGAAAGAATGGTAACACGATACGAGTGACGACTAAAAGAAGAGTAGAGAATGAAATTGCCAAATTAGAGTGAAAGTTTAGTCGTGGGTTTTGCGTAATTTAAAAGTTAATGTTGCGCAAATTAATCTTAAATTTTCAGGATTTAACTCTATTCTAGTTTCATCAAAATTAAATGCTACACTGTGCTAAATCTGATTTAAGAAGATCGCAAATTTCCTAATTGATTCTGCAAAATCTCTGCGATATTCAGAACATTTCAAAAATCACCAAAATGACGAGCGCCTGTCAAAATAAATTAGAATAAAGTCGCCAGCACCATCATTTCATCGATAAAAGCACTAATTCGGGTACAATTTTAGCGTGTACCAAAGCGAATGTCTCTTCAGTAGTTTTTTCTCGCAAAAATGCACGAAAAAAGTGAAATTCTTTTGCTCTTCAGCACTTCCAGAAAACTAAAACCAAAAGCCAATATATCTAATGGAAACTTGAATTTTTGACGTCCAAAATATTCAGTTTAAAGATTTTTACGAATACCTTGTAAATTGTAGCCCTAGAAAAAATATCTCACGAGGTAAATTAGACCTAGATATTTGTGAGTCTAATTTGAATATTCTACTAAATCAACCTCATTAGTTTTGAGATTATACTATTGTGTACCCAGAAAGTGGTGGTATAAAATCCAAATTCAAGATAACTCCTCTAGACTACTAAAGAGAATAATAAAGTCTTTTGGATTTGATTAAAGATAAGCGCTCCAAACGAGATGAGATAATCTTTCAAAGACAGGATATTTTTGGTCAATCAGAAATCCCATAAAATCCGAAAAAACCGCTAGCTGATATAATGAAAATATGCATTCAGAATAAATAGATGTAAGATATCCAACTAATAAATTTAATAACGAATATCCATAATTCAAATACTATTAGCATTATTGATTTAAAGTTTTAAAACTCAGACCAAACTCGAATTCGCTAGTAAGTCCGAGTCCGAGTTCAATAGCTCTGCTAATAATAACCAAAGTGACCATTTCATAAGTTCTAGTTGATCACCGGATGATAAACTATTCCTTCTATAGATTTTCACAATCCACTGATTATCATCATTTCGTTGATTCTCGTCACAAAACCATTGAGCTTTTGTGAAAGGATGTGCGTTCATTTGCCCTGTTTCATATAAAACTGCGTCAAATGTTCAATATTAGAAATCTCATGGATTATTCCAGACAATTTTTCAAGACTATATTTAAACATTAGACTAGGGAATTTATCTAAATTCCTTCGCTTCCAGCACTCTTTCCTCGTTTCCTAGGTGATAAATATGAGAGCGGCAGTTTGAAAAAGTAGCGAAGAAGATAAGAATTGTATTCGGAGGAAATAAGAGATAGGATGAAGTTGATTTTAGTCGGAAGTGCAGATAGGAATAATTTTTGAAACTTCGAAAGTCGTAAATATGAATTTAGATCTAGATATTACTCTTAGTATGCTCATACAAATTCTTTTATATTTTCAAGATATGATATCAATACACTTTCAAGAAGAAATTTTGATATTACAAATCCAAAAATCATATTAATGTTCATTTGTTTAATTTAGAAAAGCCAAATCAGACTAAAATAATCTATGTTTCAGCTGATTGGTAGTTTTATATATTGAAAACCCATCAAAGTATCAATAAGCTTACCCTATACATAGACAGATCTATCCTGAGACTGTTGTGGAGTTGGTCGAGTAATTTCACGAATCGATCCTTGCCGAAGTTCGACGCGGCAAATCGATCTGATGCCGAGACCGCTGACGTCGCCGTCGTATGAGCGTAGTACCTGAAATGTGTGGCCTTTTTCAGGTTAAAAATTCCATTTCTTACGCATTGATATTCGCCAGTAACGTTGAAAGCACAGCGGGCACCCCTGCACACATGTATTTCGTACATAAACAGGCAAAGTGGGTCATTGCCTGAAAAGGACTTAATTTTTAGTCGGTTCAATATGCTCTAAATTTAGTGAAATTTTATATGCAAAATAAGATTAGAAAGGTTTAGAGGTAATATCATAAGATTCCCAGATTCAGATAGCTCACCTGATAGATCGTCTCCACGCCATATCGCATCGAGAATTCTTCCACGATCTCCTGGCCGGTTTCATCGAAGTAGATCTTCCAGCTGTCCTCTCCGCGAGACTCAGGCAGTCGGACCTTGTCGTCGTTGCAGTGGTGCTGAAAGTTTTTCTTTTAAAATATCCATGAAAATATTTTAATCATGAATATTTGCAGACAGATTATTCATGCATAATATTTGATCGAGAAATTGAATTCCTGAAATATTGCTCAATTTACCTGAAACAGATGCTCATGCAGGCAAGTGTATTGCTCGTGATATGGCGCGAGTTTCTCTTCTCCCTTGATTTCCACGCTGATGTGCAAGCGGATAGCGCCGGAGACGGCCGACTTGTCGGTACGCTTTTCTAAATGTTGACAATTTTATCCATAGGACAGGCTATTTAGGAGAATAAGTCATCAGCAAAGTAGCTGAGGTAAAACTTAAAGAAACCCGCAGGCCACAAGACATGGTAAAATAGTACGAAGAAAGATAGCATTTTCTACCCTGTTTCTTCCAAGTCTTGTGAATGGATGTTATGAGGTTTATAAACTATCACTATTTGTCTCAGCTAAGATTATATTTGAGCCCTACCTAAGTTGTACCACACGTCCATTTCACCCGACAGCGTGCGCACCTCGATGACAGTTTGACCGAGGAAGTCGTCCGACTCTCGGGTCAATTTCTGCAAGTTACGAGAATTTTTGAGGTTTTCAAAGATTTTCGAAGATTTTTCCGGACCTGTCTCAGCTTGGACTTCAAATCATTGTCCTCATCCCAGACACGGACCTTGATGCGATCCGTCGAGTTGTGGCACTCGCTGAAATTTTCACCTACATAAAATAGGATAACAACTGGCTGATTCGGAATGAAATTCAGTTTCATGCAGAGTCATACAAACTTTTCTTTTCAGGAAGAGAGAGGTGTAGCAAATAAGGAGAAGATAATAAAGCACTATTTTAGTCTCCGGTCCACTAAATGGATGGACGACTACCGATAAACCAAGAGGCTAAGCTTACAAAGTGAATTTCTCGTTCCAGACCGGATTGAGCTCCTGGTGGATCGTCCTCGTGCGTCGTTTCGTCTTCCCGACCTGCACAGTGACGTACGGGTCACTCTTGCCGGTCTTGTCTTTGGCAATCAGCCCTTGGGCGCATTTGACTGAAATTATGAGATGAACTACTTTTTCTTCGAGGAAATTCACCATTCAGGGTAATTTTTGCACTCCATTTGCTACTTCCCTCGAGGATGCTGTGCTTGACCTGCTTAATCGCCTCCTGCTGGGCTCGCGCGTCGATGACAAAGATCGTCCTAAAATGTGTTAAATCATGATTGAGTCCGGATTATAGCATTATTTTTAATAAATAAGATAAGCTGGCAGATTTCCATTCTTCTCAGACCTAGTGAACACTTTCGTCAGACGATGCAAATTATGAGGTGGATCGCATGAAATTTCTGACGATCGTACTCGCTATATTTGATGCCAGTTTCAGATGTGATGATATTTGTAGATCACAATGTGTGAGCACAGGATGTCTCTATCTTCAAAGATCTTCGGAATTACCGAATAGTTTCGAAGATTTCGGGTTTGTTGTTCTCCTGTATGCGCATTCTGTCCTTGATGACAGCAACCAGCGACTGTGCCCTGTCTTCTTCGCCATGCTTAGAGCTTTTGTCCGCAGCCCTCTGAAGACAGTCGGCACTCAACAGGTCGCGGCACTTGTCATGAACCTTCACGCCACATTCCGTACATCGGAGACCTAAATTAACATCTCTTAAACTATAAATCTCCTAGAGTAGCAGGTTGAATACAGATTCTGCGAGATTAGAATATGACGCTATCAGCTAAACTTGATAGATAGAAAATTCTAATTCGCAACAATCTCATTCAACCAGGTATCTATAAAAACTATGCAAAATGGTAAAGGGGGTTTCTAGAAGAGCAAAAATTCTTTAAAAATCTATTTCGCATTTCCCAAAAACGCAATTATTTACCATTCCAGGTTACGAAAAACTCTGAATATCGTAATTTCACGATAAATTTTACATTTTCCACATTTATTTCGTTGCAAACCTTGTCTGGCCAGTCCCCAGAGTAGTCCTTCGCATTCGTTGCACCAGGTTGGCGTTTGGAAGTTGGCAGTTTGAAAATTGTGGGGTGTCGTACAACTGATTGGGTACAGCAGCGCTTGAAGGGTTTTGCGGTACACGTGTAGTTTCTAAACGGTATACTTTCGAATAGAAATATATTATTATATAAAAATTTTGTGAAAATCGACCACTCATAAAATGTGCTTTGTTATTAATTGCTAAACCCTAGCATATTTTATTTTTGAACTTAGTATTTGAGCAAATTTTCAGAGTGGTCAATTTTCAGGTTTTTCAAGAAAGTATTTCCTAACCAATTCTTCATTGCCGAATGTCGACTTAGCAGCGTTCGCTAAGCCCGCTTGAGCTCTTTTCGTCGCCATCGTCTAAAAATTTATTTATATTTTTATTCTATTATTTTCGTTTTAAGATTTCTTTGAATTTCTAGAAAATTATTGATTTTTTTCAAAGAAACCTTGAATCTAATGTAAGCCAAAAGAAGCAAAAGCATACGTGCGGGAAATTAGTAAAAAGTAATTTGTAAAGAATTTCTATAAACTATGAAAAAAGTCGATAGTAAAAGTAAGAATACCGCTAATTCATGACATTTTTTTTTAGAAATTACATGCAATTTTAATTTTACACAGGCAGATAGAGTAGACATTATTGCTTCAGCTGAATATCAAAATATCAACATGACATGCTGATCACTTTACTTGTTTCAGGCACTTTTTTAATATCGCATTCATTTTGTTTCTAATAAAAGTTCATGCATTTCATTCAACTTGAATTTTATCAGTCAAATTACAAAAGTTTCGTCTCAAATCAATACCATAGCAGTCTTCATGCGTACGGCGTGTTGAAGGATTGTTGGAACAAAAATTATATAAAAGTAATCGAAGATTAAATTTAACCAGATAACTTTTTCCAATAATATCTAAACCTAAACTAATAGTATTTTTGCTGAGTTTGTGTTTGTTCAAGCTTGGATCTCAAATTAGTTTTGAGTTGAAATAATATAAAAGGCAAAGTTTTACAAATGAATTGGTCATTATCAGAAATGATGGATAAGGTAATGGTTGTCTACTTATTGTTTGTTGATGTTGTTCCTTCTGTTTTAAAATTATTTAAAATTGTTTGTTTCGGAGCCTTTGCGAGGCTCGTTTAATCTATAGAATATCTATTGTTTCCATCAAATTGTGTATGTTTTTGTTTCAACAATCCTTCTCCACGCCGTATTCATTCGTACAGTACACGTTTATGACTTATCAATGATAATCTTGTCTCGAGCAACACGGTTATTTGCTCTTACCTTGAGCACCTGAAATCAATCACCTGCATTTTCGGGATAATCGCAACTTTCATCATTTCATATCCAATGTCTTTACATCATGCCTCGTTTCAGGGACGTTCGCATATATTATGATTATATGCATTATGGGCACAGTTAATCGAGTTTTCCTTACAAGGAAACGTTAACAACTTGCAAGTGTAGAAGATGAATGATAAAAAAAGTTGTTTTCCGTTTGATTCAGGCTTTTTAATTATAGGCTTTGCAACGTAACATCATGGAATAAATTTTGCAGGAAGTCATCCTTGACAAATTTATTATCATTTTATTACATTGCGAAGAATCCGAATGGCCTATTTTTGCTTCATTCTCACGAACACAACTGCAAGTTATCGTATTCCTTCAAGGACTCAATTGTTTTCAAAATTCGCATGCCCATTGCATCGTCAAAATTTCAGAATGGTCGTTCACTCCCTACTTTGTCTTCGCGCCGAAAAGGTCTAGAATTCACGATTCTCTCTTGGAGAGTGATTGTGTCGCAGCCGAATTTACAACAGCGAAATCATCAAGTTCATTGGCTTTATCGCGAACAAATTCATGCCCCGAGATATAGAGGATTCGAAAGAAGTAGGGATACGATATAGTTGAGAAATGAGTTTTATTGCGTGAGAAAGAATAGATTCTAACCTTCACAAGGTTCTCTATATTTTTTGGCAGAATTTCTATTCTCGAATGAGATTTTGAGGCAGAAAAAGGACTCAAGGGTGCTTAAAATCCTTTTTTTTTCTACAGAAAAACGTTTATTCGATGTAGCGTTCCGTTCCAAACACTCAAATTTATTTCCTTGTGAAAGCCGTAAAAGTTAGAATCGAATGATAGTCTCGAAGTTCTCTTTCAAGAGATGGTCATTATCATGCCAGAAGTACGAGTATTAGGATGAAAAAATGGAGTGAAATTAAGGTTGTTGGGGGCAGTAAATTATTCGGAAAGTAAGAGTAGAAGAGGGTTGCGCCATACGCCATTTATAGAACTGGTGTGTTCGGTGACTTACCAGGTCGGAGACGAGCGGGATTGCACCCTTGGTGCGGGTGACGTTCATGTTCGGCGCCGCATCGATCGACTTGTAGAAGGCCGACGCGGCGGCCGCCGCCGAGCCTTCGGTGATGTTCGTCTAAATTTGTGTGATTTTTATTATATGCTTTATGATTTAAAAAAATAATTTGAGCTGAAGATTGCTCCAAATATTATACGATTTTTTTTTTTTTAATATTTTGAATCGCACACAAGTTCACCTCCTCTTCGACTTCACTCTGTCGTACTTATTTTCTTCCCTACCTTCTTCTGACCCCCGCGATCTCTGTTGTACACGTTTAGAAGTGATACTTTGGGTCTTCCATTCGGAATGTACCCATTCTGATGTTTATGGTTGTTGTTGTTGTTGATGATGGGCTTGATGTGGTTATCGTGATGTGCCGCTCTTCTGCCAGCTCGGTGATGGTCGCTTCCACCGGTCGAATAGCTCCTCTGCAGCACAGGTGCTTTGTCGTCCCGTTGATCGGCGAGTCCACGCAGCTCGGGACACGAGCCGTGACACTCGCGCACTCGTCGCCGTCTGCGACGACGTGGCTGTGCATTTCGGCGGCAGACCTTCTTGAAGCTGCGCGAGAAAGCGAGCAGTGCTCGTGTACGGTCGACGTCGCGAGACATCGCTGTGGAGGAGAGTCACGTCGTGGTTGGAATTGGCATCTGACAAACGGAAAATTTGAGCCGATAAAAATTGTAGTGAGAGAAATCGCAGGACAATGAGTGGAATGTATCTAGGAGATTGCAGAGTTTAGAGAAATAAGTGTATGAATTGAATGAAATGTGAAACGACTTCAGAGATGATAATGCAAGTCTTCGAAAGCAGTTTCCCACGAAATCGATAAAACAATTATAAGAACGCGAAATAAATTACGATCAAACTTTGCACATTAAAACACTGTGGAAATGACTTTCGCCCTCGTTCACACGCAAAATTGCAAAATTAACATGAAAAATGTATGAGAGTAGTTTTGCACGGTCGCATGACGCTGCGGTATCGACATTCCCTCATCGTGTTGCCTAATTCCATGCTTGACGAGTGGAACGTCTTAATGACTGGAAGATGATGTTGAAAATGTCGAAGTTAGATGAACAAAGAAAGGGCATAATTGAAAAAAGCCGAGTCGTCATTGCTCTTGGTCTGATAATGAAGTGAGGAGCGGTAAAATTGGGGGAGAGCCGAAATGAGCAAGACGAAAAGAGCTTGCAGGCTTGGCAGAGAAACTAAATTCGAAACTAAAAATGAAAGAAAAAATGTTGACTAAACCATGAATGATCACCGAAGGATGAACTTCATTAGTGAAACTTCGAAATAGTGTAAACACGCCTTCACCTATTATCGGGCCCTAGATAATTGCGGTATTTGCAGTTTGATATAAACAATATTTAAGGCAGAAATAGCTATGGATGAAAGGTTTTAGATGTCTGAAGCTAGAATTTGATGGAAAATCCTGGCAACATATTGTATGAATAAGAAATGCGATGAAAAGTTGGTGCTGTTGAATTGATGCAGTGGGGATGAGATCAGGGAGCACGAAGAAAAGATGTTCTAGCGGGCATTTATTATTCGCGCGAATTTGAATGGATGGGGTGGTCGACGACGGGAACGAAGACGAATTTGGAGAGCGCCAAACCCAGTCAAGCGAAATATGCACGACACATGAGGAAGTCAGCGCAATGTGTGCTCAGAAATTCCTATATCAAAACATAGAGGAATCTGTGCAATTTTAAGAAAAAAGAAAACCGAGAAATATGATGCTATCGAGGAATGCAAAATGTAGCGTGCCATCCGATAAGTTTTTCGAGCTCGAAGATTAGAATAAGTTTCTTTTTATTAAATCTTGGTGAAGATTAATACTGCCTTTAGGAGTTATAAATGCTAATTAAAAATTCCTTTATTCATTGCATGCGCAATTGGTTGAGGAATGATGATGGAGTTCAATTTCTCATGTAGTTCCTACTAGCACTCTCTAAACTTCCAAAGTTTCCGCTTACATATCGACGTAAAATAGCGCTACTTCTAAAGAATATGCCAAGTGAAAGATCTTTCGCTAAAATATGCACCTGCTTATCGACGAATGTTAAGAATGTCAAGCTTTTAATGCCCTTGCACAGACAGATATAATCAGTCAAACATTAGGAAACTTGCAAAAATCGATGAAAAGGACGCTATTTGGAGGTATCTCAAGAGCGTGCAGGATCTTGCAAATGGCAACCCGAACTTTTGGTTTCTAAATCGGGAAATCTCAAGAAGAGTTAGAATCCGAATGTTCCTTCCTACATCTGTGATAAATAATGCAAAGGCTTGATTTGAGCCTCGTCGACTGTGACCAGCGCCTCTGCAATTAGACGAGTCGTCTATAATTAGTGGATGGATAATTGCCGAGTTGCTAAGTGCACATCGAAATTCCTCGCGCAAACATTGTGACTGTCTGAGAAGAAGATTATCGAACTAAACGCCTGTCGACGGAATTTCAAATCGGATTTGCCCCGGTTTAAGAGTGTTCTACCGTTGCGAGACGATGATGCGGATTCCGATTTAATGCAAATGCAGGGCTCTGGGGCAGAGATATTTCTTGAGATGTAAGAGTTTCATAAACACTTATCTGAAGACAGTTAAAGGAAGCGAAGTGCTAGCTGTGATCCACCACAACTAAAAGTGCATGAAAATCTGCTCAGGAAATCTTCCAACTAGACGACTGAGATTCAACTCGCTGCCCGATTATGCATAAGCTCACTCGAAGATAAAGACGAAGCAAATAGTCGGCACTTCGCGGATGAAGTGCCAGGCAAAGAAACTCGTTTGCACTCGACAAATGAATATTCCATCGAGAGTAAGAGCGCCAAGAGGACTTTCTCGTCTGAAGACTTAACGCCTCAAGTCCCAATCCCCTATCATACAGCACAAACAAGTTGAGCGGGCGGAGTTGACTCTGGAGAATTCGCCTAAAAATGGAATCCTGACAGCAGTTTTGCCCTATTGATGGATGAACGATGTTTGATGATCTTGGAAAACACAAGGGGCAAGTTTGAAAGTCATTTTTTCGGAAAAAAAACATTTACAAATACTGTTTTATTGATAAAGAGAAGGAATATTATGCTAAAGTTAACAGTGCTATTGCTAACGAAATTTATTATGAAAATGCGAAATGTCATTAAAAATTCAAGCCAGAATTCAATATTCATCGAATGAAAGAGCAAACGATATTGGTGAATGTATGTGCGGAGATGAAATATCGCTCGAAATACCTTGCAGGGCATGAGAAATCGAGAAAAGATTGGAAATACGAGCGAAAAACTGCATTTTATTCGTACACGCGGACAAACGAAGCCAATTTGAAGAAAACTGAAGAAAAGCACTGCGAGGGGAGAAGTATGCTCGCATAAGGGCAAAGAATGCGAAATATCGAATGGAGCCGCTCCAGTAGCTGTTACTATCAACAAAGTGTTAGGCAAAAATATTCGCGAGATTTGAATAGTAAAACAAAGCGGAGCCTGAAGAGTTGGAATAATTTCCGGGTAAATAGTGGGACGAGACGCGTGCGTAGAATTTCTCTAATATGGCTGTTTTCGTTGGCAAGGAATCAATGTCCGTCTGGATGAATTCTTTCTTATTTGAAATCTTAACCGAAAAAAAAGAATGTGTTTACGTTTCTAGATTGGCATCCTAAACTGATCAAAGCGCTCCGCGTCGTCCTCGGGAAATGGGAAAATGCGAAAAAGAACCCCGAGATGCTGCAGAAATGAGAAGATGAAATGTGAGGGGTGGCAGGGGAATTGGCCTGGACGAGACGAGGTGGAAGAAGAGGAAGAAGAAGAAGAAGAGAAGACCGAGCGAAAGTGAGAGGACCCGCGAGAAACTAAAGAAAAAAAATGCTGCGGCTTAGCTGCTTGAACTTGAAAGTAAGCGGGCAAGAGAGCCCAGAGAGGTGTGTGACGCTGTGCTCACACCAAAAAAGGGCCGAGTTAGCTGGGAATAAGAAACACTCGCTCGAGTAAGAACCCGTCAACCAGTTATCGAGCTGGATGCAGGAAACAGACACGGGGAAGGACTGGGTCGAAGAAGGAACGCGCGCCCGAATAAGTACCCCGCGACACGACAATCAAAATAGAGAGACCAGCTCGAAATAACTCCCGCTTGACTGGATTTCATTATCGAGTTTACAAGTACAAAACAAGAGCGAACCAATAAAAGATATGTAGTCGGTTGAATTTACGCAGCATTAATTGGTCCTCGTAGCTCACAAATCTCACTAGCTCTAATTATACTACTCTAAACGTTCTGAAATTCCGAGTGCACGGCAAAAATAGCGACTCAGACGAGACAAACAAAGGCTTGCTTATTCTTGAAATTAGTAGTTCAGCAAAAAGCACTATTAGTGAGCATATGATTATGATTATGAGTCAGGGTGAAATCACCGATTATAAGCAAATTCGCGAGAAGACGAAAAATGCACCAATACAACTTTAGTAAGAAAGAGCTTATTACAAGGCTTTCATCGTCCGAACTCGGATTGGAACGCCCTCTTCTCTAGACATTTCCGCTCTTCAGAGCTAGATGAGAATTTTAGTTTTTGAACGAGTTTTCGGGAAGTTAAAATCTTGCTGAAAGTGGAAGAATCGCGTGCATATAAGGCCATTAGCGGTGAGGCTTGGCAGGACGCCTGGCGAAATTCAAGAAAGGCACAAAGCTCGGAAGGATGGAACTAATCCAGTGAAACGGGAAGCCTTGCCTGCCCCAAGAAGAGCTGCTGCTGGCGGTGAAAGGCATGGAAAAGAAGGACAAACAAACAGAAGATGTTGAAGAAGGAACGAGGCTGAATTCGAAGGCCGAATGCAGCGAAAGGAGGAGAAGCGTTGAAATTGCAGCGAATGACTAAAATCGAAATGAATTAACCGCTGGTGGAGAGTCGAATGAAAAAAGCGGATGCATGGTGAAAAGGCAGCTGCAACAAAGACGGTGATGAGTGAGGCGAGTTTAATGAATAAATTGACATGCTAAACTAAATTTTCACCATGTTACGACACAAATTTGCGATTATAATAAATCGCACGTAAATTCCAGAGACCAGTGATGAATTACGGAGAAATTTCGAAATCCTTGGTGGAATTTCAATGAATATGGCTTCATCTCACGAATAAAACAAGAGAAATGGATATGTGGTAAAAACGCACGTCGTCAAATCCGATCATATTCGTTTAAAGCTGATATCGTCCGCTTTGGCTAAATATCCAGCCCAGTTTCCTGGCAGTGGTGCTGACTTCAAAGAGTTGCTTTTCCATAGAAGGCGATGCAAATTGGATTATCTTTCTCTCGCTCGCTGTTTTCGTCTTTATTCCATGTTTTCCAACCGCCGCATTTCACTCATTCTTCTTCTCGTTCGTTTTTTGTCGTCCAAATTTAGAATTACTCTTGAAACTTTGTTCATCTCGAGATACTTGTGTGCGACTCATGTAAATGGATTCCAAATTTTGCACAGGGAAGGAAGTGAAGTTCGATGGAGTTTTTGCTTACCTTGAAACCTAGATTCTTGCAAACTTGTTTATACGCCCAGATCCACAAATCACGAGCACTTCGACGTTCGTCCTCTTCTTGGATGGTCTCGCTGAAAGTTGTTTGATGATTCAGGAAACTTCTATTCAAAGTTTAGTTAATTGTGACTCTTTTTCTTCTTATTTAATTCGTAATTTTTATTATCTTACTGTGCGAGATTGCCATGTTGAAGCGGGCCTAGCTGATCGTCAGCCTCTTGCATTTCGGAGTCATCATCGTGATGAGAACCCTAAACTTAGTGTTCCTTGTTCCAATAGTAGACTTTAATCCAACCTGTCGCTGATTGTCCTGACCCTGCCACTGATTTCGCTCGGCTTGCTCTCGGCGTCTCCATTCTCTGGCGCGTTCCTCTTCTTCTTCCCTCCAGTGTTCTCTATCGGCGTCTTCCTCTTGGATTGAGTCGTACCGCCAATTTCTCTGTTGACCACTGGGTTGATTATGTCTGAAATAATCAAATTGAGGTTTTGCTTCTGCCAAATTTGTGTATACGGAGTTTGGAGAAAAAGACAATAGGCTCATTTTTATCTCAAGAACGAAAAGGTAATCGCTTGCACATGTCAATTTGACGGAGATGCCTATTTTCCCGATTTTAAAAATTACCGCTTGCAAGAATTAAAGCGCAACCGGATGCAGATTAGCGATAAGAGCATTATCGCATTAGCAAAAATATGCATCTTGAACTCAGAGAACACTCACGTCATGTCGAAGTCGTCATGGTAGAAATTTGGTTGATGTTGGTGATCAGAGTCATATCTTCTTTCGATTAAATCGTCTGGAGCAGAATCGTAGCGTCGCTCTACCATTTGATCAGAGTCATAATGACGATCAGCTATTCCATTTGACTTGTCAGGATCAGTTGTGCCGAAGTAATCTGAAGAAATTTCTGATGAGTCTGCCAACTTGAGTATGATATACCGTGCATTTCATCTTGAGAATGAATATCATTGGGCAGCATCGATTGTTGGGGAGCATCACTAAAGTTCATAACTCAATGAATCCTTTAGAAATATCTCTACCTTGTCCCAGGAAGATGATCTTCGTCTTCTGCATGATCGTCACGCCAGGAATATTGGGAGCGTCTTTGATCGAGGTAGTGCGATGGAGGTCGACTGTTGTAGGAAAGGGGGTCGTTTTCATTCCAACTTTCATTAGCGAATTCATCATGGTGCTGCCTAACGTCGTTTTCCTTGATTCCAGAAGCACCTTGACCATACTCTTCTTCCTCGCTGCGGATTTCTCGTTCTGGGTAGTATTCATCGGGGTACTCGTCTTCAGGATAGACTAAAATTGATTTTCACATTCTCTTTACTATAAGTTCAATGTACCGTATGAAGGCTGATCGTGTTCTACTGTGTATCCGACTCCTTCATAATCCTTATCTCTTTCGTTGTGACTTATCAAGTGACCATCAGCAGTGTTCAGGTTTTCATGGCGACTACCACCTGCTCGACCGTACTCGTCGTGCATATCGTATTCACCGTTGGTGTAACCGTATTGATCCATTTGGTCGTTATCTGGAAAAATTGATCGTTTCTTTAGAACGTTCCTGATTCTCTCTACTAATGTTCCTCAAGTTTTATCAAAGAAGGTTTTCTGCCCCTGTCGAATGACTGATTCATAGTTTGCTTCTTTTATTGGTCCGTTTCTTTCGCTTGCCCTCCACACTCCTTCTTCCCCAACAATTAGCGCATATCGTAATCGCAAACGTGCATACCTCTCTCTTCGATTTTTCTCATTAGTTATTGATAATAGTACGCACCATCTGTCTACTCTACTATCTTTTGTGTTATTGGTAAATTTCTATCAATCACAAAGGTTTCCTTATGCTATAAAACTATTCAGCCATTGCGTGCTCTTTTTGCCTTCTTTTCATTGTCTTCCTCGTTTCTTCAGTCAACAGTGCTTACCGTAATCGTAAGTGTGTCCGCCTCCCCCTTGGTCCTGCCTCATTGGCCCTTGATGATGATCGTACGCGTCATCTGTCTGTCCGTTTCCATTACTATACGGTCGAGTGTAGTAGGCATCTTCCTCGTCTTCATAGCTCGCCTGCAACGCCTGTATCAGCTTATGTGGAGTGCACTACTTTAGTAATTTAGATTTTAGATCTATGATATTCAAGTTGTTGTGATGGATTAATCATCAAGCATTGTGAAAGAATTTTGCTTCAGAATAATTGAATGCTTCATGAGATGAAATTTCTAAAGAGCATAACAAATCCATTATTTGCTAGACTTACTGTGTCTCTCTGGTGTCCATTGTCGTTTCTCCTGAGCGTGCTACTGCTGTTTCTGTGTGGATGAAGATGCGAGTCCCACTGATGGGCCGAGCTGTTGGCCTGTTGTTGATGAATTGGGAACGAGACGTCCGACGTGTAGTCGGAATCCTCGGAGATGCCAGCTGAAAACAATGGGGGCATTTTCATTTTTAATGAGAAATTAGCTCTAAATGCTCACAATGATTGAGTGGCGCACGTTGATGGCCGTTCAGCACAACTTGGTCCTGAAGTTATTAGTTTTTCAAAACAAAATTCCGAGAAAACGCCTGAGAACCTCGATTATCTGGTTGAGTGCGTGCAGTTTGGCCTGAAGATCTTCGCCGTCTTCGGGAAGCGCATCTGAAAGAACGCGGATGTGTTTTAAAATTTATTACATTCGTGCGACGAGGACGTAATTAATCAATACATTTAAAATGAAAGAGAATAGTGATAGCTACAAGTCAATATTCTTTCGAAATGAAATGAAATATAAATTTTGTTTCGAGTTTTAACGAATAATTGGATTTCAGCTATAGCGCGCGAAGAGGAGGCGACACACAATGCGCAATGCTCTCGAATGTCAGTCGCACTCTCGCAGTACATTCAAACATTTGGACAATGGGAAAGGCTAGGAGCAAGCGAGCAGCAGTGAGTCCCTTCGGCTATGTGGAAGCTCGATGCGGCCAAGCGCCGAGGGCAGATCGTGTTGCAGTTCGCACAATGCTAAAACCGCGCACTTGAAAAGCCAATTTGTGAAATGCTCCTGAGACGACAGTAGTCACCTTGGCGCACAGAGAACGAAGAAAAATCCCGGGTAAAAGCCGAGGATGAAGATGGAGAAAATGATGGATGCGAATGCCCGTATTCCATAAAGAAGAATAGAACAAAGATGTGGCAAGGCGGACGAGCGCGCGCATCAACAACTGAATAGCACAGCACAGCGCGACCGACTGAGACCACCGACATCAACAAAGCACTCGAGGCGAATTATACCCCACAGGAGCTACTCTTTATAGTTTACTCGAGATTTTCGAATTCAAAAGAAAAATCGCCAGAAAAAAGATGTTTCTTCTTCAAAGTGCTATCAGGAAAATGAGAGAATAGCGAATAGGTATAAGTAGCAGCAAAAAGTAGCGAAGTGGAGCACCCTGCGCGATGAGTGCGCTCGCATGTAGCGTGTGTATGAGGCTATGAAGTGGTGGGGCTCGACAAGCGAAGGAGCAAGAGCTAATTGGGAATTGAAGGAGGTGGCATAGTGGCAGAAGAAGAGAAAAAGACGGGGCACGACAGCCAGTAGGGGAGACGACCACGGAAGGGAAGACGAAGAAAAAGGCAATCAAGTGGAAGCAGCAGGACTAGGAGTCCGAGGAAGAATGAGAGATAAAGAAGCGAAAAAGAGCTGGGGATGCATCTTTTCGCTGCTGCTGTTGCACTCTGCCAGTGGCAGATGATGAACGCTGTCAAACAGACTCAACCAGGAAAAACGGACATGTCGAGAAGAATGGCGGGAGGCAAGAAAATGAACCACTGCATGAATGACACGTCCATGAACGCTGACTGAAATGAGGCACCAAGAAGATCAACCTTATCAGAAACAACTCCCCAAACTCGTCAGCAAACCGAGTCGTATGATAAAAAATGAGCACTTTTTTAGTTTTCAAAGAAATCTGAGGATATATGAGTTGTTCCATTGCCCTTTAACGGCAAAGTCAGAAAAGCGAGGCCTATTTCGGTCCATGCATAAATCATAACACCTTAGCACCTAGCGCGCCTTATTTCCCTTGAGATAAAGAAAAATCGAAACATGACTGAGGACTTGTAGTCTTTGCTCGGAACAATAAGATGAAGAAAAATGGATGGAAATATTTTCGCTGAAGACGATATTGTAGCGAGCAGAGGGGATGGACTTGTAAACAAAATACCGCTAATCCACGAAATCACGCGAAAACAGGCGGAAGCTTTCAATTAAAGAAGCCTCTAATTTTGAAACTCAAACAAATATTTCATTGGGAGATTTTCAACGGGATGAATTCCAGGAAATGCGCGAAAGGATCTGCGGATTCACGAAACACCCGGAGCAAGGATAGATGAGATTATATAAAGCAGAGTAAGCGAGCTGCACCATGAGGGGAGAATTCCGCGAAGGAGAGTGCTAATGGCAGAAGATGTAGTCGGAGAGATGGAGAAAAAGAGGATAATTGGAGCGGCAAGAGATAACAATGGAGTGAAACCAGAGAATAGCGAAAGAGCAAATCTTTGACTACATGATAAAGAATGATGCCTAGAAATCCGGACTTCTTGGCCCAACAAGAACGTGCAGAATTGCAAATTTCAAAGTTGTTTCTTGGCAGATCTTCGTTCGAATCAAAAGCAAGCAAAATTATGCTCATAAACGAAAGTGTCCAAGACAGAAACATGATTTAAAGTATCTCGGGCGCATCGCACTATAAATCTAATCAAATCAGCTATTTGCCGAGAACGAAAGCACTCAAAGGACTTGACTTGATATGCCCTGCCTAAATTGTAAGTGAATGCTTTGATGCTCTAGAATCAGATTTGTTTAGTTTCAAGGTATGCATAAATCAGCAGCACATAAAGCTTATCCCGCCTCAACATGAGATAATCATAGCGATAAACGCTAAAACGTAATGGCAAAGTATCGATTTGCTTTTCAAGAGTACAACACACACGAGTGATAAATCGTCAGAATCGCTGAGGGGACAGTTTCTCGCAATAAATCCTGGGTGAATGCTCGATTATGATGGGTAGTGCGGAAGAATTGACGAGGATACAAATGGCTGGAGATGAGGCTGAAAAAGTGGCTGGAGACACGAATAGCGCTGCTGGAGGAAAGATCGTTGGGATTGAAGAGAGCAGGTGAAGCGTGGATACGTCTTGGATAAATACCTATGCAGGGCCTACGCCAGATACTCTATTTGGATCTCACTAAACTCATTTGTGCAGACCTCTTCAAGAGTTGACTTTCATAGGAAAAAATTGCTTTGCGATTCTCTCCCGCACAATTTTACGTGCAAGTT
This sequence comes from Diploscapter coronatus, assembly GCA_964036155.1. Classification (NCBI taxonomy): domain Eukaryota; kingdom Metazoa; phylum Nematoda; class Chromadorea; order Rhabditida; family Rhabditidae; genus Diploscapter; species Diploscapter coronatus. Next base: position 46,800,390 of record OZ038422.1, on the reverse strand, counting down.
GATGGTTTGCCAAGATGGGTTTATATCCCGATGATGAGTGCTTAAGGAAGTGGGCAGATAGCGAGACAGGTCTCGTGGATAGAAATGCGGCATCCGACGAAGAGGCAGCAGCACGGCTCATACACAATGCAATACATAAATCCTCTATGAGAAAACACAGCCAACCGCAGCAGCCACATGAAAAAGTGCTGAGCACAAAGGAAAGATGGAGATGCAGGAGAAAACACTCCCCCCTCTCAGAAGCGGCGGCTCGAGGCGAATCGAAAATGGAAATGCGAAATGAGATTGATATCGAACGCGGCACAACGGCAAAGAGACGGCGAATGCGCTAGAGATTCGTAAAACGACCTGCGCTCTAATCGACTCCACAATGCATGCATAGTGCAGCATGACGGAGCATGAGTGAAAGATGTCAAATCAGACCACGTGACGTGCTGGAAGAACAATCGGATTTTAGGAATCATGACAGAAATAGATTTGTAGCTATCCCAACATTTTTCAAGAAGATTTCATTTAGTGAAGAAGATCAAAATTATAAAAAAAAAAAAAAAAAAAAAAACGTTCTCACCAAAAGTGAGCTCAAATCGTGTATCGACTAGGAGGTTATGTCCGGTTGGGCCTCTGAAATTATTCCTTGGTCATTAAAATAAATTTTTCAACTAATTTCAGCGAAACCTACTAACCAGAATCGATTTTCGTTAAATAAAGAAAACGTTGCGATTGGAAATTTGTGCCATTTTAAAATTTTAAATTACCTGGTGCCGACAGTCTGTCCATTCCGTGTCTCCAATTCATTGTCCATTTGAAGCCATTTACCTTCTCCCGGCTCCGCACTGAAACATGTAGTTTTGAGGCAGAAAATATAGGGTATGAGAAAAAAGAACGAGGAGAACCGGAGCAGAGTCCTCCGCTTCCCTCGGGCTGTGTAAAATATGAGTATTCTTCGATTTTCACCGGCTTTTCAACGGCGTTTCAAATTTTCAGGAAAAAACGCCTAACACCATGCGATCATCTTACATGACAGAATATCGGATGTTCACAATTTCGAAATCGAGTTTGCCAATATTTTTCCCTTTCATTTTTCATTAGCCGAAAAATTAGGGTTGTAAAGTAAACTTCAAAAATTGTTCAGTCTTCTTTTTCACATTGCAAAGAGCGCGCAGTTCAAATTTCGACAATTACTCCACAGAGCAAATGTTGCATTAAGGAAATTGTTGTTTTCGGGTGGCAAATCTAGTCCTATTTTTAGAAAATAAGCTCTAAAATTGCGTATTTACTAAATATTACGTACTTCACATTTCAGCCTTTGAATTGGGCACGTGAAAGGCGAGAGCAACTAATTGAGGTCAATTTTGCACAAGCTGACCTTTCCTTCAGTTGTAAATCCCCCACACTTTCATTCATTCTTCGACTTGCTATTTTTACAATTCATAGCATTTTTTTCGTCTTTGAAATGGTCTTACTAATAGACTTCAAAAAATAAAATTTATGACGTTCGAGCTAGCAATTTAACGCTACAAACTACTGACCATTTTTCAAGCATAATGAGGTTAAAATTGCGAGAATTTCCATATAGAACGCATCTTAACGTTGCAATATTCTTCTAAATGGGATTAATTTCGACTTACTGAATTCGCATTTTGGTGCGACTAAATTAGACGCGATATGCCAAGTAATCGAATAAATCAGAGTGAAATGCGTACGCAGTTATTATGATACTATTTATGGAAAATGCTTTTCATCGATTTAACAACGAATATGTGAAAGAGGATAAAATCCCATAATTGGATGTGGATATCGATTTTTGTATTTCCTTTCACAGCTTATAACACCCACGAAATGTAGATTATTATTGTTGTCTGTTTGATGACTTTCAAATCGCCGAAAATGTCAAAATTAAAAGTTCTTCGTGTGAATTAGTCATACAAATTGTGCTTAAACGTTGAAAATTTCTAGAGATTTGATAATTTGGCGGGCATTTGGAAACCACAATCCTCAATTCCTCAAGCCATGTGAAATGAGAGAAAAATAGTTAACAAAAATGCTTTCCCAACCCAATTCCTCATAGCTCGAGCGCTTGAAAGTTTGCTGTTTCTAGATTGCCCGATTTGGCCAAATGTTAGCCTTATATATTTGCAACACTTGTGTGTAAAGCTATTCCGCTATTAATTTGATGAAAATAGTGATTAAAGTGTACAAGTACCTGTATTTGATATTAGTCAGCGGAAGATAGTGTACTCCAATCAACTTGTCCCAGAGCACGCCCTTGGACCAGAGCTCGAGCACCATGCCCTCATCGAGTCGATTGGTTTCGAAGATGAACTCCTGCTCCCAGCAAGGCACATTCCCCTTCACCGCAACTGTCGTCGATTTGACATTCTGTAGCTTCACCGTCACGTACGTGTTGAACTCATCTGAAAAAGATAAAAGACTATTTACAATTTGAACACTTATTGTCCTAAGATTATTAAGATAAAGCCTCGGTAAAGTTGGCTACTTCTATTCGTCATCACTTGATCAATCTCATTCCGAAGTTGTCACCAGATGTAGTGGATAGGAAAAGTAAGAAAAAATAGGTAGCAAATACGGCCGATTACTGCGATCAAAATGGTGACGAATTCAGAAGGCCGTCAGTTTTACAAGATCGCTAATTTCTGACTTGGATACGATAAAGGCAAGTATTAGTAACTTTGAGCAAGATTATCTCTAAGTCTAATTCAACAATGGTCCTTGGCAACAGGAAAAGTCGTACCAAGATACATACATTTGCATTTTTATGACCATGTATTTCCATTTCTAACTTATCCTACCTCATCAACGAGGGATTAGATAATTTTTCCTGAACTTTACATCAAGAGAAATTTCGCGAATTGTGTTCACGTATTTCAATGCGTTTCTGTCTATTTTCATGCTTATTAATTTAGCGAATGCATCCAGATTTGCACTTCATTTTCTTCCTATTCATTTTTCGCTCTATCTCTTCACTTCGTCATGCACATGTGTTCGTTTTAATTCTATTCATGGCTTGACGGGCCTTATCCTTAACAGCATAAAGAGAAAAATGTTCATATTAGAGCGATTTTTCGGGCTCTTTCAAGAAAAAGATTTTCATGCCGCGAAAAAGCGTTCAGACACATTTTAGGAGCACAATCACAATGCAATTCAAGAGTTGTTTTGCGGGGCAAATCTACGAAGCACAATTTTCAGAAAAAGAGAAGCGTGTATCAGCAAGAAAACAGCGAAAAGCGCTAATCATAGCGAAACCCCCAATCCCTCAGTGCAGCTAAGTGGGTGGATGGGCACTTTCGTATCAACATGACTATGCAGCGATTCGTATTTTGGTAAATACATCGACGACTTTATGCGAACTATAAACAGATCGGCGTGAAATTAGCGCGACGTTTATCATGAAAATTCTTGAACGCGAATGTTCCCTTAAGGGTAAATTCTCTATTTTGCTCAGATGATCCACTTTATGGACCCACCCCTTTCATCTTATGATGAAAGCTCAGGAAATTTGTCATCCACACTACGAAAATATCTCGAATTCGGGGTAAAGTCATCAATATTTTTCAAAATTTTAAACTCATAGCCGTTTTTCGTGGAGAAATTTGAGTTTCATCTGGTGATAATACCAATTCCCCGACATTAAGAATTAGAGGATTAAGCTGGCCGAAGACCCGGACGTGTTTCCTTTTCTGCTATCCCCAAATGAATCGTTAAAGGAATTGCTAGCGTTTCGTTTAGCTTTCAGCATTAGTTTTCTAATTGCATTTGTTCTCGACTTCGGACGGAAAATGTGGCATGCAGCATGATTTCATGATAGCGAAAAGATTGGAAGGACATTTCGAATGATTCAGACGTTTAATTTTAGCAATACCAATCGCATCGCAGAATGACGAATTGGAGATATCATCCACGCTCAGGCATTTTGCATCTTGAAAATTGGTTATTCGTACCAGGCTGAACGTGCATAAATATTGCCTATTCATAACGCTCGTTCAGGTGATTTGTTTGCAGTAGCAGTAAAAATTTCGAATGAAAATTCTGATAATTAAAATCAAAAACAGTACAGTGTGCAATTTCTGTTCACTCTGAATCTAACAAGGTTCTTAGCGTAAAAATCATCTGGCTTGATGTGTAAAGTTCTCAAAATATTCTAACTTCGATTAATGTGAAGACGCAAGATGATTTCTTGCTTGCACTATTTTAGTAATTACTAACGCCTCTAGCGTCAGAATGCCTCTTCGAGATTGAGACGGAATGTTTTCAAAAGAATTCGATAGCTCTAATTCGACGTGAAAAAGAAAAAAAGTAGTATTCCATTTTTGAGCTGCTGAAAAATGGCTTGGCCCTACGTGAGAACGCCTTGCTTGACTTGTTGCAGTAAGTGATCTGCAAGAAACACGCGTGTCCGACGCTGTGCAGTCGAGTGGAAGACGAATGCGCACAGCAAAAAACCTTATTTAGAAATCAGGGAAGCGGGAGAGCCGGCTAAGGAGAGTTTGCAGCCAAGAACGCCTAGCAATCAAATGTATCATATGAGATTTTTAGCATATATTACAGAATATTGAACTTCCTGGTTATTTATTATGCATGTATTATAATTTCGCTATTTTTATAATTCGATAAATGAATCTAATTGCCAGAATAAAACGCGTTTCTCAAAAGTACTTTCAAAAGATGTCGATGAAATCAAAACTCGTGGCATAATGTGAAAATCAGTCGCTTTTCCCACAAATTTGACTAAAACTCTTAGCAAAGCCGTCCTTTAAACTACAAATTTATTTGCTATTTGCTTCAAAAGGCTGAGCAAAAAGCGACGACGCGTCTGAGTTCGAATGCGAGAATATCTAATCGAATAAAAAGTTGAAATAGAGTGCAGAAATGGGAGCAAATCACTCGACACGAAGACTGAATGCAAATTGCAAATGGAATCAGAAATTGGATGGAAAGAGCGGCTGCGCATAGGGGTAGAGGTCGCTCAAAAGTAGAGCTAGGGAGAGCTTGAGCCAGATCTTCCGATCGGATCTGCTCAAACCAGAATATTCTGCTAAAACCCTGCCTCGGATCTTTTTATGCATGGACTTATTTCAGGAAAAATTTCGAGCCCTTTATAACCTTTTTAAGCTGCAAGAAAACTTGTATCTGTTCAGAGGGTCAGATGCAAAAACGTCTGACATACGACATTGCAGATTGCAGAAGAATAGACCTAAACCGAGCAACAATAGATAAATGGATAATTGAATGAAACGGAGCGGCAAAGAATGGACTAGTGATCGGAGATCACAAAGATAGGGCCAAATGCTCAAATGTCGAAAATAAGAACATTACGAATCAGCGATGTTTTCAGCATCAATAATATCATTAGTGGTGGCCCGATAGCTTGAAACGAATAAACGGCGCACGAATAAGAATATACAAGGTGTGCAATGCGTATTTACAAATAGTCGTCAAATGAATTACTCGGATCAATGAAATAGATAGCGTAAAGTCTGCTTTAAACAACGTTATCATTTTCGTGCATCAAAAGCTAGTATCATTTACTTTGTCTCGAGTAATCGGTCATTTAAATTATCCAAACGTTTCAAAGGAAACTTTTCTTTCTGGTAACATGATAGTCAAATGTTTTAACAAAATTACAAAGACAGACAAAGATGTATGAACAATGCTGAAATGATATGCCTATTCTTCCTCTATGGAATATATTTTAAACCACTACATTTCCGAAAGATTTATTTTCGTTCCCATTTCGAAAGCCCCGCTGAACCTTTATCCAACAAAATTTATGGATTTGCATTGCAAATTTGGAGAAATCGCACTTTCATGGTGATTTTTGAGAAGAAACGACGAAAAAAAATACTGGCTGAATATGATAATACAGTGAAATCAGTATAAGAAAAAACAGAAATCAATCAAAATGACGAATCTAAGATTAAAAAAAAGAAAGATCTAAAATAGAATGTTTATTCAAGTATCAACCCCCTCAACGAAAAAATACGAGCTCAAAGCTTACTTGCATAAAAAGCAATCGCCTAGCAAAGTTTTCACTCGTCTTTGCATGATCGCATGTTTTGCGAGGTCGGGTTACACGCAAAGGCTATCGAATAGCCTATAATCCCGATTCACGGGAAAAGTTGAAATTTTCGACAAAAATAATAACAAAAACCATCGACTTACCGACTGAACCAAGTAGTCGCGCCTTCTTGACTGAAACGATAAGAGTTAGGGTGTCCATTTTTTAGTCTTGTTGATGTTGGATGAGACCTACTTGTTACGGACAGCAGAGACATTGTGTCCCATCTGAAGTTGACTCGGATTTATGCGAAATGTTGCCAAATTCACGATCGAATCGGTAGAAATCGTTAGAAATCGGTGGGAATCAACGGTGATTAGCGATTGGGACGGGCAAATTCAGGTCATGAATAGTCTAGATGAATGATGAGAGCGCAAGTGGTCGAAACGGAAGAAAGGCATACACGCAGCTCACGGGAATATCCACGAATTGGGAAAATGTGGGAGCTTGACTGAAGAAGCAGCAGTGGTAGGGTGGGTGCATGAAAAGAGAGAAGTGTGCGGAGAAATACCCTGCTGAATAAGGAGACGAAAAGCGGGGAAAAGCCGGGAGAATAGTAAGCTTCAGAGAGAGATAGGGTAAAGCCAAGATGAAATAGCGAGCCGCGTCGCGTCGACGCACGCCCTGCCCTGGGGCTATTGAAAATCGAAATAGCGGAGAAAAACAAGAGAGCCTAGAAGGTGGAAACGCGGAAAATAGTGAGTGGAAGGGAAAGAAAGAGGGGAGAAAGAAATATAGCAAAATAAGAAGAAAGAGTGGGAAAAAGCAATACCCTGGAGGAGGCGATGTGCAATGTCTTCGTGCCCCGTTTTCTGAAGGGCTAAATGGCTGCATGATGCGAGAACACTGAGCCGAATTCTCAGACCCTTAACCGGCCGAGGAAAGATGAGATTAACCCGCAAATGTGCTCAACGCATTCGAAAATCTGCAGGATATTTGAAATCCGCTTTAAATCTAAGGAAGATTGAAATTTAATAAACGAAAGTAAATTCAAACATTCGGACATTTCGAATAATTTAATAACATACCTTTCGAGATAAATTTAGTGGAGATCATGATGAAATTCAAATTTAATGAGTGAAATTAAATCCATCCACTAAAAACTCATAATTATATATAATTTTCAAAGAAAAATCAATGAGGATCGCGATAAATCAGGTGATAATATATGCAAGATGTTGAGAATCTACATCGTCTGGAAATCAACATTTTAAACCAGGCAAATCATTATAGGATAAATGTGACCAGGTCAATGAAAGATGAATATTATTAGGCGCCTATTATGAAATATAGATGTCCTACTGGCATTTAGTGAGTGTCCCGCAAAATAAAATTATCAATGCATGTAGAAAAGAGACCGATTATGGCACAAAAACGAAACCCAGGAAGGATTTTTGAGTTGGGCTCGAAATAGACGGAAAAAATCGCCTGCATGCAAATCTTGACCGAATTTTTCATGAGATATCGAAACTAGATATTTTCAAGATCTGAAGAGGAAATATGAATATTTTGGTTTAGAGCAAGATTTATTGATTGGAGAATTCATTTTAATAAAAGTCCGATCGAAATTTGATTTGGGTATTCGGAAATCTCTCAACCAATCTGACGATATAGCAGATAAGGAAACGTGCTCTCTCTGTTGCAAGCTATTGTATGTGCCCCACAAATTTCGTTCTCAAGGAAATATGCTCTAATGCTAAGTATTAGTGACTCTCCTTATTTCAACTATGAGTATGTGAAAGAGAAAAGAAAGAATCGCTTACATTTAGCAATGGAGCATATTTCCTTGAGAACAAAATTTGCGAGGCGCACACGATGTGCATACCTTCTCATGTTGTGATATTGTGAGATTTTCGAATAACAAATATTTCAGCCCGAGCGAGGTCTGACTCAGCTCTTCGCATATTTCAGAAAGACTCTGAAAGCTCAATCGGCCATCCGAACGGGAAAATGTGCAGATTCGCACGTGAAAATAGACTGCTTCCGTATAATTACAAGCAATTACTTTGCCGTTTTTTCTGACTGCATTTTTGCCTCACATTTTACATGGAGAAAATATTCGCCTCGCATCAGTGAAAATCTTCATTAGTCAGAAGTGCGTGAATATTGTAAATAAATGAGGCAATAAATTCCATTAGGTGAGTCAAACTACATGAGAATTTTAAACTTCGAAAATCTACATACGGAATTATCAGAACTTTCCATAATTCGCTAGAATTCTCACTTTAAAAAACTAACATGGATAATAGCAGGTGTGAGTGAAGATTTAAATTTAAAAATTCCAAAGAAGAAGACCCATTTTCCGAACCCAAACTCAAAGCTAAAGACAGATAAAGAAGCTGAAAATTCTTAGAGTGAGAAAACCCGGGGGCAAAGGCAAATTTTTTCTACCTCTGTAATAGAATCACGATTGCAATAAATTTGAATATTTATAGTGGTTATAGGATAATTTTATCTGGAAATATATACACTAATTCTGAGCCTTCCACATACAAATGGTGTGAATATGACAAATCTGCATCATTATAAAGGTGTGTTTCAGACCGAAGGCGTGCGAAGGCGATAAAATTAGCAGAACCTTATTGATATCAGAAACCGTTCATTTTAAATTTAGATTTATCAGAAACATGTGTGCATCATTAATGACGAGAAGAACAATATGTATGATTAGATCTCATGATAGCTATTATGCTCATGATTTCATTATAATAAATAATTCTGAAAATTTTCAATCATTTTAAAATAGAATATAAATTATTAATATGGTATTATTTACTCCATTTACCTTAAAGAAAATCTAATAACGAGTAAAAAATTAAAGGGAAAATATGTAAGTTACGACAATTACCACAACTTAAATTAAAAAAAGACTACCATTAGAATTTTTCCGTATGTTAATATTATCTTATCGTGAAAAGTACAGAGTGCAGTGATGAAATTTAATTTGAGGCAGGTTGAAATTAAGTCGGGGAAAAAGCGTCGCAAATTTGCGGCGCGTTTTCGGTAAGAAAGGCGCACCGCCGCTCGACTGCATACGACTCGTAAATAATAAATGAAATCGAATGAATATACATAAGGAAACTGAGTCCTGCACGCGCTTGCTGCGGTGCTCCAAGCAAATCGAGCGGCCGCAAATTAAACTCAAATAAGTGCTGCCTCGGAATCGAGAAAATCTCTAGCCACCAATCAAATATAGAGAGGTTTAAAAGTATTCGAGAAAACTTTGCAGGGTTCATTAAAGTTTATTAAGATAAAGCTTGGAATATTGAAATTAAATAAGATAGGCATTAGAATTAGTTTTAAAATAGATTCGACCATGATATTGTATTTTGTAAATAAATTGACTAATGAGAAGAGATTATTTATGATATGGAAAATTCCAAAAGTTAAACGTTTTCGGGATCTTGGATAAGAATATTTTCGTCTACTTAAAATCGTTCTTGTACATATTTAACACTCGTTAATATGACCTAAATCATAAGATATTATCATGTTTAGCAGAGCGAAAAATTCGTAATGCATTTTGTTTTAGCCTGGGCACAATGAAAAATTTATTTGGAAACTCTAGTTTTCGAGTTCGAGCCAAACTCGTGAATTTATCTACCAAAAATCGAGCAAAAACTCAGATACAAACGATTAAATGAATTTGAACCTAAAATAGCAAATTATTTAATTTTTGATCTCTATTTTCAGGCAAATACGCATAACGGCATGATTAATAACGTTTTCTTCGATGAATGAACACGTTAAAGGGCGAAAAGTATGTAGTAAATGGTCATGCACAAATGTAATAATGTTTTAGACTTCCATTGAATGAATGCACTCTCAAAGACCTTTTACTTCTACATATAAAATTTGAAAAAGTACAAAACTTGCTGAAAAACAGATGGTTTGTAAAAATAAAGCAAAAAATGCATGATTTTTGGAAGTTTAACGACGACATAAGAAGCGATGTAAAACGCACTAAACTTTCAACAAAAGTCGCCTAGCACCCGCCAACCCTATCTGCAACATAAATCAGTTTTCTTTCATAAATATTTTTGCTATTATTTTAAAGATATACTTCATCATGATCATTTTTATTTTTAGAGATATCTAAATTTTTAAAGTCAGTATGATTCCCTAACAAAAACTAAATTCTGATTGGCTCAACTGTAATACTTTTGAGAAGATACAGAGATAAAATATGATCTGGAATTGTTAAAAAATTTGATGGCAAAGCAAGAATGATTTCTGCGAAAAATTTCGGATTAAGAAGAAACTGGAGTTTGTTTGAGTTTTTTTTCTCGCGTATGTGTAAATTTGTGAGTGGTTTTCATCTGCATGGAATTCACGAATCGTATGCAAAGTAGCAAAACACTTCTCGTCTTCCGAAAAAAGAAGGGGACATCCCACAAATTGTAGATGGGCTTCATTGAACTGATTTTTTCCTTAGTCGAATTATATGAATGAACTAACTTCCATTTATCATTATAGCTAGGAAAAATCTTTAATATATTGAACATTTATAGCACTAAGAGGAAAAGTATGAATAATACCGTTGTGATCATGATATCTATTTTTAATATGGTTGTATAACCTTATTTAGAAGAAATTAAAAAAAAAAGTGTGTGATCTTTCAACGCCGACTTCTACATTACAAGCATCATGAAAATATCAATGAACCATACCTATCTTAAAATAATAAATGTAGTTGAAATTGCTTTTAATGAAAGGATTGCTCGATGATAAAATGTAGCGGATTTTGAGTAAATCGAGAATGGAAAAATTCTATACGAGAAATTGAAAAGACAAAAAGAGTGCGGACGACGAGAAATGAAAGATGTATTGAAGGAGAATAAAAGAAGAAGAAGAAGAAGAAACAACTCGAATCCCCATGAGGGATGAGTTTTAAAAAGTTGAGTGGCTTGAAGATGCACAGCAGAAAAGGCAGTATGATGGAGCTAAGACAGGACCATTTGAACGAAACACAAAAACTGCTCAGTATTCAAGAACCCAATTTGGAGAAAGTGTAAAGAAAATAATCGTTTATGATGCTAAGTGTGTGTGTGTGTGTGTGTGCAGATCGTTATTATACAGTCAGTGTTTTAGGAACTTCGAAACCAAAGGTGCAGTGTAGCGTAGCGTGAAATATTTTTCCTTCAACCAATTTCGTAGTCATCGTAGATTAGAATCAACCTCAGAGATAAATATTTTTGAAATCGGAATTGCGTGAATATCGTTCTTAGGGACACAATCCTGGGATATACTATTATTGAAAGAAAATGAAATAATTAAGATAAAACACACATAATGGTTAAATTTAGGCTCTTCGAAGTAGGGCCTGCACGACATGCATGTCAATGCAAATTTGAGCTCGAATAACTTGTGCGTTAGTCCTGCTTTGTATTCTCGGGGCGTTGTGTTTCATAAGCCGTCAAAACTGAAGAAGCGCTGAAGACGATGTAGCACTTGAACAAATTGACGCAGCATTAAAGGATATTACGGAAAATAGCTTTGAACCTTAAAACTAGAGAAAAAACGTTAGTGTCATGGAAAATAAGATAACTTTAAATATCGATATTTGTCTAAATGGTTAAAGAAGTTCATGAATCAGAAAAGACTCGAGATATCATAATGAATTGAGATGTGAAAAGTAGAAAGTATGTAATTTTGAAGATACACAAGAGTTGGATAGAACAAGTAAAAGTCTGATGATAGAATCAGCCCTGAGAAGTGAATTGAATTTGCATCGAAACGAGTCAGAACAGAATGGACGGATATGCATTCCTTAGAAGTGCGTCAATGATACGTCCATGATCAGATATCGAATGAATGCAACAGTCGTCTAGAAAAGTGAAATGGTCATCTTTTTAAGTTATAATCTAGCATGATTCACGACTTGCATATAAAATTGAATTGAAGGGATTGAATCTCGAAGTATCTAAATGCTGCCGGAATCATTGTTATCAAAATTAAACTCGATAATCTTATATGGCATAGTGAAGTAAAGTTTCTATTATCGAAATTTTAAAAAATCACAATGAAAAATCGACAAGTTATTTCAGATAAATTGTATAATTTGCTTCAGAAGAACAAGATAATTTCGATTCGAATTGTTTAGGTCCCTTGAAAGAATTGACTTCCAGAACTTTATATAGACTATAAGATTCTCAGGTAAAGCCGGCTACATTCGAAAGTCGATCACGTATTCGTTGGTGTAATATTGAAATCGAAAATTGGTTATTATCAGGTGCTGCTGTGGTTTTTTTTTTTTTTTTTTTTTTTCGAAATATTCACTTTATCGGTTTTAATATCACATTATCTTTCATTTCTGTCCACAGAAAAAGAATTGGACAGGTCAATTTCGACTACGCCAAGGTTTTGCATCTAAAAAGTAGGTACGATACAGGTTTTAAAGGCTAGACAGGTACAGAATAAGGAACAGATGCGATTTTCGGTCAGGCTTGGAAGTCGAATCGAAAAATCCGATCAACTTTTTGGTAAATCCGAATTCGGTCCGATCCGATCGGACTGAAGGTTCCAAGTCTGCTAGTGTTTGATTTAGTGTGGCAGCCCGGTGACCTCAACAATTCCCGATTAAAACCCCACTGGGCGAAAGAAAGTCAATTTTTTCGTTCATCTTTCACCCTCTTCAATTCACATGCTATTTTCATTTTCTTCCAAATTACCTCTAATCGATATTCATCTATTGATTTTTTTAGTTTTTATTTTTCTAATTTTTTCCAAGATACCTCGAATCAGAAAACATTTGGCTCCGCTGGAGTCGATCTTTCCTTTTTGCAATACATGCATTTTGGGTCCAAAGTCCGCGACTTGTGTGGTCATTTATCTCGTTCTTACCCTATCGGCGTTTCTCTCTTCTCCTTTTTTGAACCTTCGAAGTTTGTTTTTTCTCCACTTTTCCCTTAATTTTGCCCCTGAAATTTCAAGTCCATAAAAATTTCAATATTTTGTTTAACAGTTCGCTTCCTAAATTGTTAAAAAATAGAAAAAAAACTGAACTTTCTTGATAATGCTTTCAGAACTGTCCGAACTTTCTGAAAGTTTTTTCCCCTAGGATGTTACGCCGAAATTTAAAATTAACTGAAAATTTCGCGCTTTCTTCGATTTTGACTGAAGATTTTCCAGAGTCGCCTTCCGCCTCTCGACTTGTGGTCCTGCACTCTGCTCGTGCAAAATGCTATCCCGATTCGCTATTTCCGCAGGCAGAAGAACTCGTGAGCCTTTTCCCTTTGAATTTTTAATATTCTCAAAAATTTATCAGGTTTGCTACTTGAGAGGTTTAAAAATTCCTCCATAAATTAAAAAGAAATTTTATTGCCACATTTTTCTCTCGACGAGTTCTTAGGAGAATACTGAGATATACTATGAAGGTATAAAATGCCAGCTTCACAAAATTTCCTATTTTTTAAAGTATATTTAAAAAAAAAAGCCATGAATGTTGAAAATTTGAGTGCTGAGCAGCTCGGCGTGGCGTCCGCTTGTGTCTTCGGCCGTGGCGCAGCCGCTGTCGACTTCCGCATCCGCGTCGCAGTCTGTGAAACTCGAAAAGCAGGGTGAAATTGCCGTCATCAAAATCGACATTCCGAATGCCAAGGAGAACACGCTCAATGCCGATCTCACTAGGGAGATGACCGCTGTCATGGACAAGGTACATCAACCGATTCTTAGCGAAAATAAGACATTTTTCGACATTTAAAAAATATATATTTTAACGAAAAAACACTTTTCTTTTACACGACGTCTTTTTATCTTCCATAATATTTCGAAGATTTTTCACTGCTACAGAAGAAAAAGTTCGAATTTACGGAAGCAAAAAAATCGATTTTTCTCTCAATTTCAGCTGGAATCGGACGACTCGGTGAAGGGCATCGTGGTGATGTCGGGAAAGCCGAACAGCTTCGTGGCCGGCGCCGACATCAACATGCTCAAGGCCGCCAAGAGCGCCGAGGAGGCGGAGGCTCTTGCCAGGTGAAAACGATCGCAGCTGCTAAGTCTTGCAACCTGAATCCCCGTCATCCCATCGTTTTGACCAGTTTTGATGCGCATATAGGCCAGAGCTGATACGAAATTTCGAGGTTTTTTGAACCATTTCGATTTCGAATTAAAAAATTTCAATTTCGTCTCAGTTCTGATATAGGCAGACCTGATCTTGATTATATCAAAGCGTCTAAAATAGGAAAAAAAAAACAAACTACAAAAGTCTGCAAGATGATGTGGTGGAAGAGGGGTATATACAAAGAAAGGATAGGACATAGACGCAAAATTTATCCGATCCTGCAGAGTAATGATAAAATTAGCATTTTTCGAGATTCAAATTTTTTTCAGAGGCGGTCAGGAGCAGTTTTTCCGTTTGGAGAGGTCGAAGAAGCCTGTGGTGGCAGCGATCATGGGCTCGTGTCTGGGTGGAGGGTTGGAATTGGCCCTCGCTTGTCACTACAGGATCGCCGTCAACGACAAGAAAACGCAACTCGCTCTTCCCGAGGTTATCTTTTTTATTTTTAAAGATTTTTTTTCTGCAAAATTCACCCTTTCGAAAAATATAGAAGGCAAAGATTAGTTTTCATTTAATTTTTGAAAACCTGATAAAATGATCAGGAATTGATAATTTCAGGTGATGCTGGGTCTGTTGCCAGGCGCAGGCGGCACACAACGTCTGCCCAGACTGGCCTCGATTCCGAACGCTCTCGACATGATCCTTACTGGAAAGAGACTCACTGCTGATAGGGTCGGTGATAAGATCATTTGCAAAAATCTACTGATAAGATTGAGTAAGAGCATGGAATTCTTCAAATTCTTGACTTTAAAAGATTTTGTCTAGAAAGTTATTATTTAGAACGCTCTAGAGAGATTCGTCATTGAATGATAAGGAAAATTAGGCGTTTTTTCCTATTTTAGGCAAAACGCTTCGGCATCGTGGACCAAGTCGTGCAGCCGCTCGGCGATGGCATCGCTCCTGCTACAGAAAATACGCACAGGCAAATTTTACGGGATTTTTCCTAGGACAATGATGGATTCTAAAACTTTCCATTTTTTATAAAAACAACTTTTAGATACCTGGAAAACGTGGCCGTCAACACGGCAAGAGCCCTAGCGAATGGTTCGCTGACCGCCAAACGCGAAAAGTCCTTCCTTCAGAATGCACAGGATAAGGTAAAGACTAGATTTTCTGATGGAAATTAAAATAATTCACAAAATCCCGAGTAAAATGCTCATTGTTTCTTTGAAGATAAAAGTCATAATAACGATTTGGTCTCTTTAGATAATGTCCACGAGTCTGGTGCTGGACAAGGTCGTCCTGAAAATGGCTAGGGACAAGGTACGGAAAATGTTTAAAATCGCAAAAATGCATTTTGTTTTCAGGTGATGAAGCAGACCGCGGGAAATTACCCGGCTCCGCTGAAAATCCTCGACGTCATTCGGACGGGTCTCGTCAATGGACCCACGCAGGGATACGCTGCTGAAGCTAAGGCTGGTTTCTAGAATTTTTGAATATTGGCCTAGAAGAACTGACTATATTTCTAGTACATTTGAACATGATTCTGGAAACCATTTATTCTGAGAATTATCATTTTTATCGTTTACTTTTCTAATCATTTTTCAGCATATTTCCATTTTTCCTGAAGAAAAGAATTCAGGCCTTCGGAGAGCTGACCCAAACCTATCAGTCGGCCGCGCTGATCGGACTTTTCAATGGATCGACCGAGACGAAGAAGAACAAATACGGACAGGGCATCGCTGTCAAGTAAGCTTGTTATTTGGAAGGAGGATTGATTTTAGTTGTAAAATTATTTAAAAAAAAAAGCGAAAAGCTGAAAATGAGACTATTCGAATTTTTGCAGTGAAGTTGCCGTGGTAGGCGCAGGTCTGATGGGCGCGGGCATCGCGAATGTTACCATCGACAAGGGCCTCAGCACGGTGCTCATCGATAATAGTCAGCAGGTAGGAGAAGCATCTTGATCAAATAAGATTCATCTCGTTTCCTTCCAAAATTTCATAAAATAGCCTAAATTATTCAGCATTATTATTTTTTACATGGAAAAGGGTTCAATTTTATAAGAAGCTAAAAATGTATGGGAATTTCTAATTTGCAGGGTCTTGAGCGCGGTCGGAACCAGATCTGCACACACCTGTCTCAGCAGCAAAAGAGGAAGAAGATCAGCCTGCTGGAGAAGGAGCGCATTCTGTCGAGACTCGTCCCCTCAACAGACATCGCTGCATTGAAGAGAGCTGATGTCGTCATCGAGGCTGTCTTCGAGGACCTCCCGCTCAAACACAAAGTCATCCAACAGATCGAACAGCATGTTGGGAAGGTGAGTATTTTTCTATGAAGAAATATTTCCGTAAGATTTTCTACCATTTCCGAATTTTCATTTTATCGTCAGAATTCGAATTGAAAATGACTATTTGAATTAGCAGTATCAAATTTGAAAAATAAAATAAGACCAAAAGCTAGCACATTCGTCAATTTTTTTCTATTTTAGCACACAGTGATCGCCTCGAACACATCTGCATTGCCAATCAAGGAAATCGCCAAGGCTTCCGCTCGTCCTGATAAGGTAAAATTATTAACTCTTCAAAAGCCCCAGTTGCAACAAAAATTCAAAGAAAACTATCACATGAGAATCCTCCTCGGTTGCATTGGGTAAAATTTTCAAGAAAAATTATGAGGAATTTTAAAAAGACGTGAAAATTTAGCGTATTTTTCATGTGTAAATTTTACATAAAAACGTCTCCATAAGCATAAAAATACTCTTTCCTTTTCGTAATTGAATTTCTTTCCCTCATCCGCTATGAATAGCGTATTTGTAGGTGATTGGAATGCACTACTTCTCGCCGGTCGAGAAAATGCAGCTGCTGGAGATCATCGTCCACGACGGCACCTCGAAAGAAACCCTTGCGACCGCCGCCCAGCTCGGCCTCAAACAGGGCAAATTCGTCGTTGTTGTTAAGGTCCGTAATTAAAAAACTATTCTTTAAAAAATCGATAATATTTTAAAAATACTTCTTTGAAGAAATGTAAATGTACTTTTAAAAAAATCTTCTTCTCAGGAAATGAGCATCTTTCCAGATTAAATTGAATTTTTTTAATTAGAAATACTGACGAAGAAAATTTTTAGTCTAATTTTTAAAATAAAATTTGACTTTTCTCAGGACTGCCCTGGATTCTTCGTGGTGCGTTCTCTCGCCCCGATGATGTCCGAGGTGTTCCGTCTGCTGTTGGAAGGCGTCTCCCCCGAGGAGGTCGACAAACTCACCAAGAACTTCGGCTTCCCCGTCGGTGCAGCCACTCTCGCTGACGAGGTTTGATTTTTTTTTTTTTCAAATTTTGGAAAAATCAAATGTTTAATATTCTATTGAGAAAACATATCTTTTATATTTTGTGGAGAAGCTTTTTTTCTAAATTAAAAAAACCATCAAACTTTACACATTCTATCGGAGGGAAATCTTCTTTTATGTATTTGTGTGACCAGGTAAAATAATATCAATTCTTTTTGTTTTACAATTTTGAATAAGAGTATTTTAAAGGAAGCACGAAAATTCATATTTGATATTTTCGATGGTTTAGGTGGGTTTGGACGTGGCCGAACACGTGGCTCAATTCCTCGGCAAGGCACTCGGCCCGCGAGTTGCTGGTGGAAGTCCCCAACTGCTCTCGGAGCTCGTCTCGCAGGGCAACAAGGGAAAGAAGACAGGGAAAGGTCTGGGCTTAAAAAATCCAGTCAAAATTACAAATTCATGCTAATTTTTCTATATTAGCTATACTATAGACAAAATTTGGAAATTGGGCTCACTGTAGTTAACCACCACCCTCTTTTCTGATAAATAGCATGGAAAGGAGGAAAACACACAGGATGTTAAAACTATAAGTGTCGAAGTTTGTAAGAAGATGTTAGTTTTCAGAAGAAAAAAGTGGAAAACTTTTATTTAAAACTAAGCAAAAATTCTTATTTCAGGCATTTTCTCGTACGGCGATGGCAAGAAAGGCAGCAAGAAGGTGAACGAGGATGCCGTGAAACTGCTGGCTCGCCACAAGCTCGTCCCGCCCACCAACTGGTAATATCCTAGTTTTCCAGAGATAGAATCACGATTCGTTTAAAAAACTGATCATTTTATCAATTTCTAAGCTGACTGTTATTTTTCATCTTATAAATTTGACGAGTTTTTGAAAATTCCGAGAAAATCAAGGATTTTTAGCTCTTCGACCGAGGATCGTCAGCTGAGACTCGTGTCGCGTTTCGTCAACGAGGCGCTGCTCTGCCTCGAAGAGGGCGTTTTGGCTACTCCGGTAGGAATATTTTGAGTTTTCAAAAATCTTACAATTTAGATTTCAAGACTTGATTTTAAAAAAATCCCATATAGCTTTATCTTTTATCCTTCATTGAAAACTAAGTTTAACGAGTATAATATCAAGAAGAATTCGATAAAATGCAATTTTAGCAGTTGGCTATTAGTTTTGAATTTTTTCAGAGCGACGGCGACATCGCCAGTGTGTTCGGCATCGGGTTTCCCCCGTTCTGGGGCGGCCCCTTCAGATTCGTCGACTTGTACGGCGCTGACAAACTCGTCGGCCACATGAACAAATTCGCCGATGCCTATGCCAGGGAACAGGTATTTTTACGCTTTATTTATTTATTTTTTTAATTTGTATAATTTTCAATTTTTGATCAATTGAATTTATCCTAAAAAAAACAAAGAACTATTTTTGAGGTAAAATTGCATTATTTTGATATTACTATGAAACGATATTTTTCCTTAAAAATGTTAACCTTCATAAAATTAAACTATTTAATTTCCAGTTCGCTCCCTGCCAGCTCCTGCTGGACCACGCAAAATCTGGCAAGAAATTCTACAAGAATTGAGGAATCAGCTAAAGGTTCGAGTGGTTACCCTCCCAAAGAAATGGACTTATTTATTCTCCTAACCAAACTGAATGATAAAATATGATTAGTTTGAATTACTCGATACGCATTGTTTTCATTCTTTCTTGATTTGACTTTGTAAACTCATAAGGGTCGACGTTTCATAGACATTTTTTCGATGTTTCCTTGTAGTTTCATGTATTCCTCATACATCCTGCCATAAGTGAAGATTTTAAAAAGCGCCACTTTTCAAAAATCTGAATTTTTGCGAAACGCGGCACATTTTCATTTTCTTAGTTTTTCCCCAAAATACAGGGCTTTTTAGCGTGTTTTAGCGTGGTTGATGGCCTTTTCACACTATTTGCTCATGATTTTTCACTCGATTGTTTGGTTTTTATTTTTTTTCTTCCCAGATATTTATTAGAACTCGTCACATATTCTATAATAGGGATTATAGTGGAGTAGAGGCTTTTATTAGAAAGTTGATTTTTGAAGAATTTATTTATCACCGTTTTAGAATGCCAAATATTATGGACATTCATTTGAAGATTTTATCAATAAACAAACTTACATCAAAAATAGAATTTTTGTTAGAAATCTCCGGTTTGATACCCGTTAGATATTGAAAAATCATGATTTTCAAATTGTATTGGCTTTTTAGATGATCAAAGGTTAGAGTGGATTTGATGGAATTCAGCTCGAACGTCATGCGGACTTTCTCGGCTTTCATTTTGCTGGGTTGCCTCGGTAAGCGATAAGTTCTGTAATTAGAAATTATAATGTTCCTAAAGAAGATAACTATCGAAAATTCGGTACATTTTTCAATAACGACATTCGTTTTTTAATATATACATTTGGTTGAGTTTTCAAATTGCTCTTCGAGAGAATTAGGAAATATTTTGGTGAGTAAAACATCTGAATTATGCAAACTTCAGTGATTCAATGCAATGCGGGCGCGGCGAATCCTCTGGAAGAGGACATTTACGTGGACGAGACGATCGTGGAGGGCGCTGCCTGCTACCGGATCATGAACGGCACGCATCAATTCGGGTGTCATGGTGATTTTTGAAACTAGTTCTTTTTATATATATACAAATTTTACTTGAACTAAAAAATCCTTTGAGATTTAGAGGAAAAAAAACCATTTTCATTAGAATCGAAATAATGTTCATTTTTTAAATGAATAATAGTTTTTTATTTAGGCTCGAAAGAAACGATGGGCGTGGTGATGAGCATTGAATCTGTGGAAGAGGCGAGGTTGATTAGCACTTGTTGGCGGGATAAATTCAACAACTACAACGGGAAATTCTTCCTGCTCATGAGTTTGGATCTGCTTAACAGGTAGTCTTATTCATTTTAAGGTTGTTATTTCCCCAATAAAATAGAATTAAAATTTCATCGAGACATAAAAATCGAAGTTTTATTGTGACGAATTTATGCTAATTTGAATTCGTTTTGCCTAGTAATTAAGAAGAAGATATCTTTTAGAAATTGACATTTTCTATTTGAATTTTAGAGAATCAGTCTCTGCAATTCGAGCTTCGAATTGCGTCTCTGGACTTCTGCTGTTCCGGCCGGAAAACGCGAGTTTTCTGACGAGTGGAGGGTCGCTTTCCCACGATGCAAATTGCCCGAATCAGTATTCGAGTAAAATTTTAAAATTTTGAAAACTAAAGAGTTGATAAAGATATGAAATTCATACAGTGGCGACCAAAAGTTGGGCACACTCATGAGTTTTGCAGTTATTTCTAATTGAAACTCAGGTTCATACGGTGAAGAAGGCGCTTGCGAAGCGAAAAGCGCGTGGAATGAATTGGGAGCGATTCTTCCTCAGGGCTTGAGAAACATCGACTGGAACCTACAGATCGTTTTCCTCGAGAAAACCGCCGTCCAGAAAATTCAAAAGGTTTATTTTTCTTCTTTCTTAAAAATACTGAGGATTTCTATTTATTTTGAAGAATTCTGAGAAAATTTAGTTGCATTTCTTTCCATACGAAAATATCTCTGAAGAAATTTTTATTATATCTCATGATTAGAAAATAAAATTGAACAACCTGCAGTGCTATTCTCTGTTCAACGGCAAGGGCTCCTCGAGTGACTATCCGTTTTGTGCCGTGTCCTTTGGAGTCTTCAATTCGGCCGCTGGATCCACGCAAATTTGCTATCGACGCGGACTCGAATCCTCAAAATTTATCGATTGGAATTTGGATACTGGGCTAGTTTTCTCGTATTTTCAAATTTTAAAAATCAATATGATCTCTATTGTGTTGAATTGTTGAAAATTCATGTTATTTTAGGCAAGAATACTGATAAAGAAGGCTCACTAATTTTCTGAATACACCTTCTTTCAAATCTGAAATTTATTTGCTTTTGAAGAATTTTTAAGATGAATGTTTTTTTCAGAATTACCCCCGAAATCTGCTCGCCTCTGATGGGCTTCAACATCTTCGGTTTTCCGGTACCCTGCATGAAGAACGACTCTACTGGACATCCCAACTCCAAGTATCTGATGCTCGCGACAAGGGTTCGTGTTTCTCAAAATTAGATCTTTCAAGGTCTAGAATATCACCTAATTTTTAATATATCCAAAGAAAGTTCTGTCAAATTTCATTTTCTAAAAAGCGAATCATTTTTAGATGGACAGTTTCGGCGTGATTCCTGACGTCTCTCCTGGAGATATGGCCGTCATGACGTCGCTCATCTCGCTTCTGGCGTCGGCAAGAGCAATGGCCACCAATGCGGAGCTTTTCCAGGTAAAGTATTCGTAAATCATCATAAATCGTTTACTCCCTAATTGCAAGCTAGGACTACTTTGGATCAAAATTTTAAACTCACGATAAAAATGACTTTAAATCAGAAAAAAAACTAATTTTGATTTCAGTCCGCCTCCAGGCAAAACAACAAATACGTCATGTTTTCCGTTTTCAATGGGGTAAGTCACGTTTTCCACGAACTGGTTGTTCTTTCCCGAAATCGAAATCTCTTTCTTCGGCAATTCAAATAATAGCTTGTATCTTCACTTTTAAGATAAGATCACAGTAATTACAGACATCCTTTAATTTTCCAGGAAGCCTTCGACTACATCGGCAGCAGTGCGACTGCGTACAAAATGGAGCAGAACACTTTCCCGCATGCCAATTCCACCGTTCCACAATTGGATCTGATCCGACCGAGCCAAGTCGATCTGGTCATTGAAGCGCAGTTGGTAGGGAGGCTGATTTTATTCTTAGAAAAAAATTCAAATCATATTCTAAAGTTGCCTATTTTTCTAATCATATTTCCCTGGTTAAACTGAAAGTTCATCGACGAAAATCTATTTTCCTAATTTTATGACGTCAAAATTATTTGTCTTCAGATCGGGAGTAGCGAGGGCAAGGAACTGTTTGTGCATGTTGACGGGGAGAGATTCGAAAAATCCGGCCAAATTACCAAGTCCGCACTTCAAGCTCTCTCTGCAGGGGCGAAATCCGTCGGAGCTCACATCGACACGCAGAATTTGGGCAAGAAGGTTATATTTGAAAGTTTCCATAAAAATGCTTACTTTTAGTTTTTCTCGTAATATTTCGCTTGAATAAAGATGTAAAAGTATTGTTGAAGGAAAACAATTTTAGATCCCCTCCGCTTCGTGGCACTCGTTCGCTAAATCCGACCCGAATGTGCAGTCGATTGTCATCACGCCCTTCCAGGAGACCATCAAATACAAGTCTGGCTAAAATACTGTAAAAATTAGAAAATCAAATTTCAGTCGCTACAACTCTATGGCTGATTACGGGTCGTATGACCCAGATACTAGGACTAAGGTAAAAAATGACTGCTTTTTTGAATAACTTATTCTTCACGTCAAATCATAGAAGCAGATACAGAACTTCTTGTTTATTCATGATAACCTTCAGTTTCGAGATTTTATTTCTGATTTATCATTTTCAGATCATCGACAGCATGATGGCGGTGAGTTCGGCGACGTTGAGAGCCGGTGCGGAATACGTCGGAATCGAGCCCACCAAAGCCGACATCCTCAGCATCGATAGGCAATTTGTAGGAATTTTTTTTTTTTTTAATTTTCATCGATGATTTTCAGGTATCAACCTTATTCGACTGTCTGGTCGCTTCGGACGATTTCTATTCTTGCAAATTTCTTGAGAAGCTCAATGGGGGGAGGTTCAATCAGTCGAAACGTAAGTTTTCTTTTCAAAAACTCATATTTCAATTTTATCTTTTTTCATTTTTAAAGAATAATTATGAGTATTTCTGTCAAAATTTCAACTCCAAAGTAAAAATAGGGAAATCAGAAAGATCAACTCAGCGAAAAAGTTACCGGACAGTATCGGAAGATTAGCCGCCCGGTAAAACAATGTCCAATTATCGAGCGGTACTAGCATATATTGGTAGCTATTGGTGATCCGTAATGAGCAGTTTTAACCAGTGTCTCTCATTATCGATTATTACCACCCGGTAAAATGAACGAGTTTTATCCAGTGGTAATAAAAAAATAATGGGAAATACTCGCCAATAATATCACCATTATCTGCCAACACTGCCTGGTAATTTTTCATCGAGAGCATGAGCACCTATTTTTTGATACCCTTGAAACTGAATATCTTTTCGTAAAATCCACCAAAAATGTCGATTTTTCCAGACTCCTACGCCCTGGAGTACAAGTCGACCTACATTGGAGTAGCGCAGAATCCCCTCACAAGAATGTTCGTTCACTGGCTAATGATCTATGCGCTCGGCAGCAAGAAGGAGACATTCAACATCAAGGACAAGAAGCAGTGTGATGACATGAAGCTGGATCAAGAGGTTTAAAATTTGTTATTTTTTGAAAACCAATTTTAGAAAATTTGATTGAAAATAATTTTGAGTCTAGGAAAAATCATCGATAAAAGAATGAACTCAAATTTTTATAGCATGAAACGCTGAAAAAGAGATTCCAAAAATTATTTTTGGAAAAAAAATGTTTGAAAATTACAAAAATTCAGATTTACGCCTACGACTGGCAACCCGACCCACTGACCGGTCATTTCCATTGCTACAAAAGTGCCACTCTCATGATGGGCATGCGATCGCCGGCTTTTGATATTCCCGGTACAAGACTTACAAAAATAGTTTTCATTTTTTCCTTTATTATTGTAAATTTGGCTATTCTTTAATATTCATTTTTAGACTACGACTTCAAGAATTCGACCTATTCGACGTGGACCGAGTCGGTCTACGAACTGGACAAACTGCGCATTTTCGTTATCGAGCAGCAGAATCTGCAGTACTGGATGTTCGGCCTGGGTCTCCTCGTCTCTCTCCTCTCGCTTTTGATCGTTGGTATGCTAATTTTCTTATTGTATAAAATTCAGTATTTTTTCATTTTATTAAAATAAAAATTCTAATATTTTATCGGGAAATCACCCTTCTTTGGCTGAAAGGTGACAGCTGTATAGTGAATCAGCCGACCTTTCTATTGTGCATAAAGAAAGAATAGACCCATTTTCGTCAGAGAAATCACTACTCTCTTCAAGATAGAAAAATCGAGCAGTTTCTGAAAAATTCCATTTTAGCGCCGTGTGGCGAAAGCACGTTCATAATCGATGAAGGCGAGACGGAGGCTGAACAGGGAGAACCACTTTGAGTCAGAAAAGGAAAGGAGAGGGTAAATCGAGGAAAAATCCGAAGGATTAATTTGAATCATGCAAGAATATTCAGAAAATCTCAGATTCAAATCAATTTCCCAGATTTTTTACAAGTGTCAATATTTATGCTGAATATCTAAGAAAAACGTCGTTTACATGTCAAATTTCGGGTATTTATCTCATTTTAGTTACAGATATTTTTCTTCCAGAAAAGGAAAAGTTGGGAGAAAAGTATTCACTTTTTCTAAAATCTTTAACATTCAAGCGTTACACATTGCCATGATGCAACGTTTTCGTATTTACTCTTGTCGTATTTCATCTTTCTCTTTCACTTTATCTTTGTCTCTATCTTTCAATTTTATGGTATTTTGACGGTGCGATTTAAGTTATTTATTTGAAAATTTACCAAATCAACTTTTATCCGAAAAACTAAGGTAAATTTTCCTAAATTCCCAATTTCTTTGCCAAAATTGTAAGCTTTGTAGCATATCCAAGTTCCAAAAATCGAAAGCGATGATCTCATTCTTTTTCTTGCAATCATACTCCAGTGTTCCTTGACACATATGACGTTACAAAATAAATGTTTCAGAAATCGGGGGTCTTGTATTTTGAAAGAGGGACTTCTATTAGAAAAGATACAGTATATCAAATGACTAGTACCTCTTCTTAAAAGTATTCAATCTACCTTGGCATTCTCTAACCCAAAGATGGCTGTCTCATGCCATTGCACAGTCACACACCATTGCTAATTGTTTCAGGGCAAGAAATTCAAGGATGTCGCAGGATAAAAGAAAAGTACAAGTCACATGGTCATCATTAATGTTTGAAATGGAAATGAGTAAATGAAAGTTGATGAATGATTCATCAGAATAAATAGAAATCAAAAAATTCTATAGTTAAAATGAAACAAGGTTTTTTTTCTAATTAAACATCGAATAATCGTAATTCAGGTGTTCTAAACCATAACAACTTCAACTAATCTACCCCGTAGATAGTTTTTTATCTTGACTTTTCATAAAACTCGGAAGAAAAATTTTCAATAAACAATCCGCTAATTTCAGTTCATTTCGTAACGTTATAGTTTTATTCGTTTCATTCATCTTTCTTTGTCAGGGCAATCAGTTGGTATGCAAACTATAACTTTGCCATTGAATCAAATCTTCGTCCTCTAACAATGGCTGAATCATCGATGCATTTTTTCGTGTCTTCGTGCCTCGATCAGATGACATCTCGGAGATAACCAAATACGGCAGAGGCAAAAACCTGCTCTTGTGCAAATCTTATCCAACCCATTCGATGCGTCAGATTTCCTACAGGCTAAAGTCAACATCTGAAAAGGAAGATCAAGGAATGGGTTGGAATTGGCACATCTTCAAAAGTACGCATCAAAACCATTCTTTAAAAATGCCTGAATATGCTTTGAACATATATGAAAAACCTACAGAATGCCGAAAATGTCATCGAAGGATAAGACGATAGAAAGATCTTGCCCCATGTTTGTCTGAGTATGAAAGATTTGAAGTACGAATCGTCAAATGCTGTAGTAATAACCCCAAAGAGAAGTCCTGCCTTCATATTTGCTACTTCGTGGTAATCACGTTCTTCAAAACCAGTCAATTTTTCATTCAGCCCATTTTTTTGATGAATGAAACTATCCCCCTCAAAAACTTCAACTTTTTCATTCCATTCTGCTGCCAAAGCACTCATCCTTCCGCGTTTACATCTTCCCCTTTCTGCCTTACAAGTTGCAATTCCCTTATTTTCCTTTTGATCGCCGAAAATCTGCCTTCGGAACGAGTCAAATCTGGGCAACTTTCGGACTTTCCGACGATAAGCTCTTTCGTCGGGCGAAAGGAGAGATCGAAGTTATGCAAGAGGGAGAAGGGATTTTGAAGAGGGAGAGAAAGGATACATGAAAAATCTCATGTCTGCCGAAAGAAATCGTGAAAATACAGCCAAAAGATGGCGCAATGCTAAGAAAAACTTGCAGAATACCATCAGTGAAAAAAGTCCATCTCAAAACATTCTCTAAACTTTCTTCCAATATGCAGGATATTTCAAGTGTATTTTCCCAGTTATTGTATACTCTGAGTACCTAATGCAAAAAAAAACCGCATCAAAATGATCAAGTTTTACCAATTTTGTGATGTACTTTATCGTGCTTGTACCCAAAAGTTTCATTTTTTAGAAAATAGATAGTTGTAGGGGTCAGGGTAAGTCGTTTCGACCCAAAATTTGTCCAACAAATTGTACGTGCTCTGGCTACTCGTAGCAAGAACCGCATTTGATTGAATGGATTTAAAATCCACCGAGCCAAAAAACAAACTGGGAAGACAAACTTGAAACACCCGGTAATTCGAATGCCAAATCAACATTTCCTACTCTCATCATACCATCAAGAATCCGTTCAAAGTTTCTTTTACAAAAGATACAAATCCTTACCTCTTCGATGAATGGCACTTTCATGCTTCAATCTCACAAAGTCAACACAACTCTTCCCTTCTATTCATCAGTGAGATCGAGTTTTTGCGCTGCCTTCAATTCAACTTTCATCTTTGCCCAAGCGGCTTTCGCATATGGCAGTTTGGCTGTATGCAGGTAGACCAGGGTCATTAGCCCATTTCGCTTCCTCTGTCTGTCCCTAGCCAGGGCACATTTTGGGCGGGCTGATACATCCGCTGAAAAACCAGCAATGCAGACAGACAGGTACGGGAGACGTCGACATGGCATTCAACGATATACAAGGAAAGGGGCGTGGTCTGCCATTGTCAGGTATAAAAGCCGCCCTAAACGCAAGTGCAAATCCCTAATCTCCCCACTGATCCCCCGATCTTCCTGTGCCAGATTTCGTCAAATACTTTAGAGTTTCCATATTTTCAGCAGTCAAGTGCTTGCGACGACTTTTCGCCGTCTTCTTTGGCATTTTTCAAGCTTCCGCCTCAAACCTTCGTGAACTCGTAAATTCAGCATCGAAAATATGGTGAGTAAGAAAACTGTTTCTCTTTAAGTCTTTTATTCTTAATTTTATGTCAGTCACTATCAAATTAATCTTGGTTAGGTCATTGGAACATAAGATTAACAGTTGAATGATCATGATAATGATATTTTTCAATGATTGCGTTTTCAGTTTGCCCTGATTTTCTTCCTCGGTCTGTTGTCGTATTCACAAGCGTGCCTCGGAGGTGGTGGCCTATTCGGAGGAGGCTGTGGCGGGTCTTCCTGTGGAATGCCAGCTCCCGCACCGATGCCTATGCCTTGCGGAGCTCCACCAAGTCCCTGTGCGCCGTAAGTCATTCTCATAGCTATTTTTTTCTAATCTTCACACGATTCTGTTCATTAACAATAGCAAGTCACGCCTTCTCTATTCCCAAAATACGTGTACCGCGAAGAAAATATTCCAGACGACGTGGCATCCTCCTCGCTTCCTTTTCATTTTCCCCCTTTCTGAAAAAAGAACAAAATCGTTCTACCGTATTGAAGCATGGGAGCAAAATAATATTTTTATCGCGTTAAAAAGAGAGGAATCAAACAATGGCAATTAATAAGAGGACTAACATCGAAGTATGGTAATAGGCGGTTGACACTCTCGCCAAGGTTTGCAAACCTTTCGCATGCAAAAATTCTTCGTTAAGGAGGGACAGGGTTGAGTGATCTTTGACGCTTCGTTCTTCAGCCATAAAATGCATCATCGTTGAGTTTTCAATGCAATGCTAAATTGCTTGCATCAAGATATTAGACTTCATGACGATTTGTAAAACTCTTATCTACTATCACGAAGAACTGTACTTCAACATGTGCATGTTCTTCCATTCAATAGAAGAAATCCTCCGAAGAAGATTTTCAACTTTTCCACTTTCAGGCCGATGGTCGCCCCCGCTCCCGTCGCACCCCCGATTTACACGGGCGGTGCTCCAGCACCTATTCCGGCTGGAAACGCCTATGTCGGTAAATAGTCGTCAAATTTTTAGATTACCAATTTCATAGCTCATTTTTTATTTATTCCATAGCTTCTAATAGAGCCATAAATAGAAGTCTTATTCTATTAGAAGCTGCACGTTTTGATATCTCACAAATTTCGCACAGGTCACTTCGATCTTTCACTCAATTCACTTTTGTTTCTTAGAGCCTTGTGATATCGTGACATAAAATATCGAAAATCTTCTAATTGAAGTCGTTCTCCAATAAAACCTTCCTCATAAAGAGATACGAAAACTGAAGCTCGGGATTTTCTGAATTTTACGATAGCTTCTGCAAAGAAAGCATTTGTCGAAACTTATCGTTTTCTATCATATCCCACTCTTCCCAACTTGACAGGATCTTTGCCCGTGCGTTTTGCGCCACTCGGGTTTTATCGTCGCTCCCCTCCTATTCACTCGTACACCACGTTGTGCAATCTGATACAATTAGGAGATAGTGGATATTCGCGAGAAAACAAAGTGAAACGCCACACAGCCGCTCGCGAGTGACGATAAAATCCGAGTGGCGCGAAACGCACAGGGCAAAGGTTTCGTCGATTTGGGAAGAGAGTATGTCATGATATCGCGAGGTTTTCAGATTACCATTAATTCGCTTTTAATTTATCATTCCATTGCCAAAGTATGCATCATTTCTCCTCATCTCGTTGCAATTCGCTAGTATCGCTTTTTTCAATAAACACTTTATTCGTGGTCTGATATCAAAGGTAAAATTAAAACATTAATCCGAGACAGCAACAGTAGGGTACCTCTCCTCGAATAACAACGATGTGAAAGATAAGTTTTAACTGACTATAGAAGGGGGTGGGAGCATTTTCTTCCTAACTATTGAAATGAGTACTTTTCCTCCAAAAATGAGGGAAAGCACCCATTCCAATAATTGAAAATAATTACTCAGTTGACATGGGGTAGGGAATTAAAATCTCGCTTGAAAGATAAAACTGAAATTGAAAGAGAAGGTGAGCGTTCAGAAAGAGGATCAATGAACTTTGAACGGAGTAAAATAAAAGATAAAATATGATGCATTGTATGGTCAACTTATCGATGTTTTGATAAATTTGCGTGAAAGAAAAGAACCAAAACTCACTTCTTCCAAATGAAGTTTTGGTTCCCTCCTCTTCTACGCGATATTACAACACAGAGCATCAAAACTCAATTCATATGATCAATACGATAATAAAAAGACACAAATGTCATGACAGCTTCCGATAAAAATAAATAAAGAATCATAGCTAACTTTGGACCAGAAATTTTTTAAGTCATAAAAATTCGAATTTAAAACATTAGCCCAAAAAGACGATAAAAAGGCACACACGCTCAGAAATGAAGAGAATAGAATATAATCACCCAATTAGCATATCAGATCAGTGTGCAAACATCGACACAAATGTGCTCGATGTTTGCAAATGTTGGCCAATTTGGAAAAGTAGTTGCATCGTTGCATGCGAGATCGAATAAAAAATTTATAGAGAACCTATCTCTTTCCTATACCATTTCGCGCATGTAACAGTTGCAGTCATTTTTCCAGATGACCAAACTTTACTTACCGCATTTTATCCGACCTTAGTTTTATTTTTTCTCGTCGAGTAGCGTCGTCTGCAGACACTGGTAGTAGGGGTGCGACTCGCCGCAGTTGCTGCACGACGGATAGAAAACCTGAAAAAAGTTGTTTCTAAAAATCGACAAGTTTGTGGCATCTTTAAAGGCGGTAAATTCTCGAACCAAATAGATATTGCAATATATATATTTTTAAAAATTAATTCCATTTTTGATAAAGAAAATTGAGGATTATCATTTTTTTCGATGGACAAAATTTTTACCTGGAACACAGGAGGGATCATCGCGGGAGAGTAAGCCATCGGAGCCTGGGTCGTCGCGTAGACTTGATCCTGAAAATTCCTAGTTATTTAAAAATATCTTTTTTATAAAACCCTCCAGATTATGCAAGTAGTTGAAATCTTCAGCCAGCTGAAGGCTGACTTATAAGCTATAAATCAAAGTTGCAATTTTTTTCCTTGGAGATCAAATTATCAATTTTCCCGTAACTTACATCATCATCTAGTATCGGCGTAAATGTCAAAATTCATTTTATAATATCGTGTCAAGATCATTATCAATTTCAATATAATTTTCCTCTAAATTTATTCATTTTCAGTCAAAGTATTAAATACTGAGCTGATGATCAATTTTTACAAATGCGGATGAATAATTTATCAGGGCGATGAGAGAGTGAATTATGAATGACCTCAAATATAATACCCCTGAAATAGTCATACCTGAGGCATAGCAAAAGTGGCGTAGATAGGGAACGCAGAGAAGTGACGTCCCGGCTGCGGTTTGTAGGGCGACGAAATCTGCTGATGTACCGAGGTCTCCTGGCTTGCCAGTCCACGCTGAAAAAACTTCATTTTTGCAAAAATCTTCTAGCCAAAAGACGAGAAATAACTAATGATAATGAATTTATTTTGCGTAAAAATGTTCGCATCATAAAGATACTAAATGAAGTCGTAGATTTGTAGATAACAAGAAAAAGATAAAAATCAAAATTGTTCGAAAAATCAAACCTCAAAATCAGCGGTCTTGTATCGACTGGCATAGAACTCCTCGTAGATGATCGAGCTCATCATGATTCGCGTTGGGAGATTCGACAGACCGTTGATGTAGTTGATGAACGTTGTAGGAGACGAATCCATGTGCAAATAGGGCAGTAGACGGTCCACTAAAACGATTATATCATATTTATCCAAAAATCGAATAATTGATAAAGTTTCAGTTTTCAGTTTATTTCAATTTTCTTTGTCGATTTTTTTGGTTTTCATGACGAAAACTCCGTTAATTTCGATGAAATAAAAAGAAAATTTTTAAAAAATTATAAATGAACAAATGCCATCTGTACGCGCTTTTTGAGGCTCAAAAAGGGGAAAGAAAAAACGCATCCTTTTTACTTTATTCCAATTGATTGTTCATCGATAATACAACTATTAAAAAACTATCAGAATAGAAAATATAATAGGACTTACTTATTGTACGCTGCAGTATTTTATATCTTCCAAAAATTTAGAATGTCTGCCAAATAATATTTTACCTGCCAATTCATTACCCGTAGTCGTGTTTGAGTTGGTGCGACTTCTCTCCCGTTCCGCATTCTGCACTTCGTTGCTAACCCGTCGAGTGCCGTCCGACATTCCGCTGCAACTCGCCGCCGCGTCCTCGTGGGAGCGTTTCGTCTGAAAAGCCAAAATAATCAACTAAGTTTAAAGTGAAGCAATAAAATATAGTGTTTGAATGAGAAGATATGATTGTAATTCGGATTTTTTAAAACTTTAATTGAATAAATTAATTTTTACCTGCTCCCTCCTCTCTTCCCCAAACAAATCCAATAGTTTGTGGTGCAATTCGAAGATTTCCCGACGAGTCCGGCGAGCGAAAGTCCTCTCCCCGTCGTTCCAAATCATCTAAAATTAGCATATTGCTCACCAAAAGAAAGAAAAGTACGATAAACGCAGAGGAATGTGCACAAGTTAGATATTTGAGGAGTAAGGTAAAAGTACAATTTTAGGCGCCTTTGTGCATCCCTATATAGAAGCGTGAATGTGATAATATTTAGAATAGCACGGCAAGCAAAGAAAACATCGAAAATAAACCATGAGAAGTGCTGAAAAAGCAATGAAAATGCGAAAATTGAACGTCAAGCCAGTGCGTGTGGCGAGTTCGTTAGAAGCGTGAAAATTCAACTGTGGCTACCATGATTTTAACTACTTGCATAACCGTTCAATTAGTGTGCGGTGCAACTAACTTTTCCCAAAATACCAACTTAAAACCAAGCTAGACATAATATCACTGTGTGCACGGGAAACTGATTTTCAATTTAGGACATGTAGTATCGAAATAAAACGGGTTAATGAATGAAACAGCCATGGGAAATGTTCATTCTAAACTCAAAATCTACTGGTTATTCACCTGAATGCAGAAGTTGTCGTCGTGCGCGAGAGTGGCCTCGAACTTGTTGATGAAGTGGAACGAGGACGCACCCGACGGCGCTCCGCACTCGCTCACAGACTGGAACGCTGATTCGCCCTCTAGAAAGAAACCGATATTTGTCCAAAATTAAGATTTTTCTTCCAAGTATTTTCAAAATAAATATTCTTCTAACCCAAATATTTTTTCTGTAAAAAAAAACTAAAATTTATCAATTTTCGTCATTTCTATTGAATTTCAAAGTTGTATATTTTTCAGAATTCAATAAAAATAAAAATTTTAAACTGACCAGCATCAGGCCCCGCGTGATTGGCCTCTTGGATCTGGCGCTGGGCGTCCCAGATCTCCTGCTGCAGATCGTCTATGACCACGGTCATGCGCACGCGGAAGTCGCCCGGAAACGCTGGATGGTGGATGCACGCGGAGACTGCAAATTTAGTTTTATAAAGAAATAGATTTTTGAATTATACCCAATCTGAAGATGAGTCTGAGCGCCTTGACACGGTCCGCGATGTTGGTGTATTCTGAAAATTCAAAAATTTAGGAGATAAATAAAAATAAGGGAAAAGCATTTTAGTATTTTCTAATAAATTTCTTTTAAAGTGGTCAATTCTCCCGTTTTAGTCTGATTTTTGAGAAAATAAGATTTTTAGGAGGAAAAGTGTACCCGGATTGATCCTGATCCTTTCCGAGATGAGCCGCTCGATGCAGCCGATGTACTGCATGGCGATGGGTCGGTTGGCGGGCGTGAGCAGCGTGACGAGCGCGTACACCGCGTCCACACACTTCTGGTAGTTCTCCATCGTCAGTTGCCTGCAAAGTATTCAAATTTTTGAAATTTATATATTCTAGCAGTTTTAAAAGCAACTCTAACAAATTAATTGTGAAAGCTGTCAAGAATTTAACTGAGATCTGTTATAAAAGTCGAACAGTTTTTTCTCCCTTTATCGATAAAATTTCTTATCACTATGACTAACATAGATTTTCAAAAAGTATGAACTTATGATATTCTTGGAAAAAATATAGCATATTTGTTCGTAGTAATGATTTTGAGATTAGAACAAATAAAGTTTGATGAAGATAAAAAATAACAAATGCCCGTACTGGTTCCTGATGTTGTCGACGGCGGCCGATGTGTTGGCGCGGATCTCGAGGTGCTTGAGCTGCGAGGACTGCGTGGTGCGGATGCCCTCGAGACAGGCGGCCGCCAGACGGACTTCCAGAGGGTCGATCGTCGACAGCATCTCGCACAGCGAGGACATCCGCTCCTCTTGGGGCAGCTGGAATAAGAGGGTTATCGAAATTGAAAAGTAGGGCATTTTCGAATAAGCAAATCATCGAAATAACTCATAGGCACAATACGCTCTTCTTGGGGGGAAGAACATAAATAAGAAGCCTAGAAAGTTAGCATTTTTCTCGGGAATCAATAAAAACCAGCTCTAAAAATATGATTTTACGAAACTGAAGGAGTGCGAAAACCCTGGAAATCATAATATTTCGAAAGTTTTTGATAAATAGGAAAGAATCATTATTTCCTGAGGAAAATGAGGTAAAGTATGGGGAAAAATAGAAATTTTTCTTTCAAACATTCTAAAATTTTACCGCCAAGAAATTGATCATCAGGTCGGACTGCTTTTCGGTTTGCACCTCGACGGACGTGGTGTCCTGGCGGAGCGAATTGAACACACTGTCGCTGAAATTTTATATTTCTTATAAAAAATGAAATTTTTATTTTTTAATCCAAAAAATCATTCTTTTCAAAAGTTCGGAAGAAGATATTTTCTTCGAATTAAAAAATGCCAACTTGGATGGATCGAGGGCCTGTAGTTGCTCGGTGCTCTCGCCGCTCGTCGACTTCTTTCGCGATCCGCTCGAGCAATTCGACGTGTTGTGCGGCTGAAAATTCTATTCGTTGCATTTTTCAAGAATCAATATTTCATCTTTCATCACTTCATAAATCTTTTATAATTTCAGAAAAATATCCTTGCATTTTTAGAAAGAAGTAATGCCGGAAAATTCTTTTTCACTGAATTCATAAAAATTTGTAATTTTCAGAAAATATATGTGTTGAATTAGAAAAAAAAATTCAATATTTTTATGGGAAAATCTTTTTAGAAGTTTAATCTCGATAAAAATAATTTTTCACTCACAGCACTCTCGCCGTTGACGTTGTTTGAATGAGCCATGTTCCTGACGGTGGCACGCGAAGAACGATCCGACGAGTCGGACTTCTTCTTGCCGCGATTGACCATGTTTATCTGAAGTTAGGCTTTATTTAAAATTAACACAAAAATATTGCATTTTCAGGAAATAAGATCGAAATATAAATCCTGAAAATTCCAAAGATATCAAACTGGAGTTGAACCAGTAAAATTTTTTTAAAAAAATTATAGATGCGAAATAGATTATCGTTTATTCTAATCCCGTAAAATCTATATGCAAAATGGCAAAGTGAAATGTGTTAGTAACCGTTATTTTTGAGGTTGGAATGAGGTAAAATTGATAGTGAAAATGGAAAAAGTCCCATTTTGTAAGCAGACCGTTTGTTATAAATAGATTTTCGAAAGATAACTTGTCAATCGAAATAGATATCATGACACGTGACATAGCAACATAGAGAACGGTATCGTATCATTATCCTTCCTAGCAAATTTCGCCTAAGTCTCATGTCGTGATATTATGTTGTTGGCAAATCGCCTTTTCGAAAAATAAATAACTTCTAAATAGCAACTCGTTTGTAAACGTGGAAAGTGTATGTGGTGTCGCTCTCAGTGATAGGTTCCTCGCGTTTTTCCGCGTCCTCTTCGAAATTCTCCCAGCTAATTCCGTCCAGTTTCACGTCGGTTTCAAACCTAAAACATTTCTTATTAAGAATCGCTTCTTTATAAATTTTCTCATAATAAATCAATTTTTCCATGTTACCGAGAAAAACATTTGATTTTCAACTTTTTCAAAGATATAATTTCTACAAAAAATAATTAAAAATCTAAACTTTTCAATAAATATTTTCAGGAAAAATGCAATTTCCATATTTTCTTCTCCAAAATAAACTTCTAGAAAAATGTAGATAAAAACTAACGATTTGTCAATTTTGGTGACGTAGAGTTCCTGAACGAGGTCCGCGTCGAGCGCCCACTGATAGATCTCCTTGCCGCCGATGTTCCAGACCTTCTCCACGTTCTCCAATTTCGACACGATTTCGGAAACGCGAGAGATGTCGTTGCTGAACAAAATAAACTAAACCTCTCATCTCTTTACTTTTCTGAGCAATCTGGATAATTAGTTGCTTCGTAACCCATAGTGTTCAGGGAATAGGGGAAAGATGGAAAGAAATCTTTTCGCATATTATTTCGTAGGCTATGAATCTACGAAATGTTCAGGTTGCTCTTTCGACATATCAATTTTAAAATTTTCTGATCAATTGTTCTAAAATCTGAATCAATGCCAATAGAATATTTTTTATCAATTTTCAGGAAAAAGCGAAAGAATTTTCCTCGTGAATTTTCAGGAATAAATTATGGCTCACCAGATGATAAGATTCTCGGATTCGTGCTCCTCCAGAGTGCGGCTCAGAACGATGTTGATGCGATTTTTGAGCGGTCGGAACTTCTCCGGGATGCTCTGCCAGCATTTTCTGCCCATCAGTATCACGTTTTTCTGAAAATTTTCGGGCTCATCTTTTCCAGAAGAAAAAATACTTTCAAAGTTTCGTTTCAAGCGCTGAAAACTAAAATAAAAATCATTAGAATTTAAATGTTTTAGGTTTTTTGATGACAAATTTCAAATGATGAAAATGAACCTTATTGGGGTGTTTCGTTTTAGTGGTTCAATATTTTTTATTAAACTTGTAAATGAAAAACTTGAAAATAGTAAAGAATAAAGAACGCACATTTTTGGGGTCCTGTGTTTTGGAAGTTAGGCGCATGAATCGCTGCATGTCGTGTTTGAGTTGCCAGGGCAGGCCGCCCCCCTTGCCGATGCCCATCTCCGCGTCCATCGCCACGATCAGGGCCTGCGAGCGGAAACGATGCGCCATTTTGGGCTGAAAAATAAATTTACTTTTCGGAAAACTCACTCATTTCATACACCAGAAATGTGGCGAGTTCACCAAATATTTTATTGAAATTTTATCTGTAAAAAATGGTGAATTTTCCGAATAGTTGGTGAATGAAATGAGTGAATTTTGCAAGAAATTATAATTGAAATCGAAAATCATGAAAATCATCGAAGATTTAATGCTTATGCACTGCGTTTAGCCTGATCGATTAGTGAATGAAAGAGTGAGAAGAGCCACTATGCCGTTCACTCCTTGTTGTTTGCGTTCCCTTGGCGAAATAGTGAATGAATGATTGCATCATGCGTACTAGATAGAGCACGTTTGCAATGTATCGTTCGAAGGCTACTGTCATTTCGACATGAACGGCATAACGAAACGAAAAAAATGAAACATTGTATCGGTCAAATGAAGTGACAGTTCGTGTGCTAAAAAGCACCTGCGAGAAATGCGCGTCACGACTGCGCAAAGAGGGAGGCAGAGCGGTGAAAAAGAGAATCAGAGGGGGACGATGGAAAGGGTGGTAGGCAATTTCCTCTATATT
The DNA here is from genome assembly GCA_964036155.1 of Diploscapter coronatus. Taxonomy (NCBI): domain Eukaryota; kingdom Metazoa; phylum Nematoda; class Chromadorea; order Rhabditida; family Rhabditidae; genus Diploscapter; species Diploscapter coronatus. Next base: position 46,763,277 of record OZ038422.1, on the reverse strand, counting down.
TCTCGCTGTTTTTCAACACACGAACTTTCACTTAATTTGGCCAAAACAATAACTAATCATTGATGGCTGGCAAAGAAGCAGAACTGTTCGGAATTCCGACCCGAGATCGGGAAAATGTTGACTCTGATTCCAATCCCGGCTCTGATTTCGGGTCATTTTGACCGAAATTTCTCGGAATTTTTTGAATCTTTAGAAATAAAATTCTTTTTTGCATTGAAAGACATTGGAAATGGTGTATTTATCGCCTAAGATGCATCATTATTGCTAAAAATCATCAAAATTCGAGAAATTTGTATACTTTCATATTAGAATTCCGATTTTGACTTCGCAAAAACTTCGATTCCGAGGATATTTGAGACTCGGAATCCCGATTCCGACTCCGAATTTTTCAAAATTATAACCAAACAGCTCTGACAAGAAGGAATTAATTTCTCTCATTGTTCAGTGAAATAATGTGTTTTTTTCCGTTCAACTAGCCTTTTTTCCCTTAAATAATTGACCCAGGCATTTTTGTTCATAAATAATGCACATGCCTGATTTGGCCTTTGTTTTGCCGCTTCAATTCATTGTCCAACTTCTTCAACAATTGAGCCCTGCTCTGGCGGCATTTCCACTTTCTTTATGGGCCCCTCGAGATGGTGCCTCTTCATTTGTCCAATTTTAACATTTTGTCGCATTTTCCAAGCATATTTGGCTCATTGAATTCTCACAGAAATTTGTAAGGGAAGGGCTAATTTTGCTTTGAATAATAATTTCTTCCCTATTTAGAGTTCAAACTTACAAAAAAACGCATTTTCAACTTCTTAGTGATGTGAAAGATCTCAGTGAATTTAATCTTTCATCAAATATTTGAATTCCTAAAGTTTAGAACATTTCTAATAATATTTTCGGAATTTATTTTAAAAATTATTCAATAATTTTAGATCTTCTCCTTTTCACATGCTTTTGTTTCTGTCAACATTAGCAATAGTTTATTCAGGCACGCCATTTTTGATCATTCTTCCAAGTTCAAGCTCGAGTTCATTCAACTCCAAGCTTTACTAGATTCTACCCATTTTCTTTCGAGTTCAACTGACCCATCAATGTTTCATTCGTCAACTTAGTTTATTCCTCTCTCGGGACAAAACTCGCTATTTTGAGTCGCATAAGTTTGGCCGTTTTGCCCGGTTTCGACCCGGGAGTTGTCCTCGTCACCTAATAAATTAGAGCTCTGCTGTCACAGAGTCGAGCGCTATGAATTCGATAGGAGCTGGTGCGCGTTTCGCCCGTACTTCGTTCTCTTTCTACATCGAGCCTCTTCCTGTCTGGCTTTTCAATTCGAATGCCCCACTCCCCATTTTCGCCGTATTCGTGACTCCTCGCATTTCCGCCGAGCCTTTGACTCCATTCATACCAAAAACATTTACAACTACTGCCAAAAAGTTGCGGTTATTTATAAGAGTGAATCATGAGATGAAAGGCGCTATTTCAGAGCTATTTTGGCATTCATCCATGCCAGAATGTGCAGGCTTCAATGAAAGAGCCTTAATTTTTCTTCAGGAAGATAGCTCTGAAGCTCAGCTCCATTTGTAAATATGTGTGTGAAGTTGATATTTCAAAAGTTGAATATTTTTCACTTTATAAGGGAACCTTTTTAGGGTCCCGTAAAATTTCGGGACGAAAGTAAGCGCATCTGAAAGAGCAACAATCTCTGAGTGGATTGATTTAAAATCTCCAACAAAAATAGACACCTGCAGCAGGCGGCTGGCTCTGAAAACCATTTTCTTTGTACTGAATGTTGTATATATGCTAATTTCTGCAATGCACTATGTATTGAAAAGCTTAATGAAAATAGGCCACCTGCTGTAGGTATTCATTGTTGCCAACATTTTTATATCAATTCACTCCGAATTTTTGTTCTTCCAGATGCATCTAATTCTGTTTCGAAATTCCACAGGATCTTAAAAAGGTTTTCTTGTTAGCAGATTTTTTTTTAGCAATCTTGGAGTAATTATGCAAATTAATCATTTCCCAAAGACAAAAACTTGGGAATCTTTTTTTTTATGAATTGTTAAACCCACCAATTGAGCGTAAACGATAATTTGGACACCACGTATTTTCAAGCAATACGAAAATATGTTGGAAAAGACTTTTCCTTGGCATCCCTCGATCTATTTCGCATGGGTTGAGAGTTTGTGGTTTCCAAATAGCCAGCATGAACTCATTCTCATCGAATTCCACCCCTCATCCCTCACTATCGATATGCTATTTTTTGCACTTCCCCCATGATATCCCCTGACTTGCATCGTAAACTGACCAGGCTGCTCTTCTCTGAATCTGAATCGTCCTCGCTTTCTTTCTTCGGGTATTTTCATGACTCTCGGTTTTGTGCCGACTCGGGCACAGAACTTTTCTCGTTTTTATTTTCGTCTCCTCCCCTTTTCTCTGCGTTCTCTCATTTCCCCGTTATCTTCGGCAGAGGCAGCTTATTTTCCCTTGCTTTCTCTTCGTCACCTATCAAATATCAGTTGTACCGCTTTTCAGCTTCTTTACTTCGACAACGAGCCTCTGAATGTACATCTTCCATGCAAGAACCATCATCGATTCTCTGACCACTTCCCTACAGACCCAACATTTTCGACCCACAATTGGTTCTTTCCTATTTTTCAAGAGTGTTCAACATTTTCTCTGCCAATCAAAAATAATCTTTCGAACTCTATATTGTTGGTTCGAATTCCAGGAAGATTTTGCAATTTTCGATTTTCAATTTCAGCCCCTTTTATCCCTATGCACGTCGAAAACAACCCATCAATTTCACTCGAGCGACAATTTTCATAAATCACCACAAATCCTCATTAAATTTTCACGATTCTCGGACTTTTCTGGGCGAAATTTTGAATTTTCGATGAATTTTTCATTTTCAGGGACAGATATTCGTGATTGTGGAGGCAATATGTGAGCTTGTTCAATTCCTTCTTCACTATGTGGCTACTTCGACTTTTGCTTGTCGCAGTTTTTCAGTTCATAGCCGCTGAAGGCCAGGTAATTCATTTTCTTTCACTCATTTCTTAATTCCCGGTAACAATAAAGAAAAATGAGGTGATGGGTTAGGTTCAAATCCGAATTTCGAAGTTTCTGCAAATTCATTCTTACAAGAAAAATCGTCTAGGCGATGACTATATTCGTGGTCTTCACGAAATTTTATATTCTTCGAAGAAGAAGAATGCAGAACACATTTTTGTTGAGTTATCCAAAAGTTCGGAAATATCGATTTTCGTGGCTCATGCTTGAGATATTTTGCTCGAAGCTATGCGGGCTTCGACAGGCGTTCGGGGTGTCGTTTGCGTGAGTTCATGAGGGCAGGCAAGCCTGGCTGGGATATCATATAGCTCGATCTTACGACCCTCTCGCAACCACTCGATCTCTACACGCTTCATCAGCTGTGAGGATGTCAATTTTTGCGTGCCTGCTTCCGCTACCCCCCAAGCGTCGCTGCGTGTTCTCCTGCCAAATCTTCCCCGATCATTTATCTCTATCACCAATCCTTATCACCTTCGATGCGTTTTGTTACACCACACGCCGGCGCGCCCCGTCATGCACGCCTCATTTTTTCGGCACCTCAAATTCGTTGAGCAAGATTTACCGACCTCGTAATTGAAGTTACGGCCCGGTAAATCATTTCTTTGAGGCATGTGCCTGTTGTTGTTTGCCTCTCCGACCTCATTTGCGCCGAGTTCTTCAATCAAACTGATTTTTTATGAGTTTCCCCCGATCCGACAGCCGGGCCAGAATTTAACAAATTATTACATTCGCTGTTCTACTGAACATAATCCAGTCGATTGGAATTTCCTACATGATGAAGAATACTTTGGGAAAAATAGGCTGGAGTAATTTCAAGATCGCGATAACTTGAAGGGATCAAACTCACCATTCCGTGTTTTACTGATTCTGGCAAATATCGAAAGTTTATCTGCTACTTTGCATCGAGAGACAATCACGGCCAAAACTTGATCTAGAGTCTGCGACATTAATCTGGGCATTCTACGCGATTTCTGACAGCTATGCGGCGATTTTCGAGATTTTTGCCGTTTTACTTCCGAAACAAATCACAATCGAAAGGAATACTTTAGTAGAGGGAAAAGATCTGGCCAAAGACCACCCCGTCAGTAATTCAATATCCATACGCTCACTAATTAGATCTCTGAGAATGAGTTTCAAATTTGAAACTAGCTTGATTTTATGCATTTCTAAATTTTTCGAAATTTCTTTATAAACATAGGCATTTTTTGGGACTTTATAAAAACCAAGGTCGGACGGACAAATGACTTGTCGAAATGTCATCTTGTAACCTGGGATGTGTAATCCGATGTCACTCTTCTTGCGATTTTTGTGACATTCATTTCATCCAGCTGATCCTTCCCAAGCTTTGCACGCACATCAGGTCTAGATTTCAGAAAAAAAATGTTTAGAAATGAGACTGACATTTTTATTTGCTTTATCAAAAGTTGTTTTTGAAAATTAGTTACTTTTTGGAGTTATCGATAATCTTCCCAGCTGATTTTCATCTTTAGAAAGAAATTCATTCTTACGAAATAATGAAGATCGCCCATCTGATGGCTACTAATATCCAATTCTCCACATTTCTTGCAACCTCGATATTCTTATCATCTGTTTTAGCTGATTTTTTCGGCATTACACGCATCGCAAGAATCGATTCCATTGCTCTTAGCACTGGTATTGGCTTTGATTCGGGCTAATATCCCCCATACTCCCTGGTTGCACTCGCAGATGTGCATTTGTGACATTTTTATTTCCACCGATGAAAAACGACCTGAATCACAAGAAAAATGGGCCAAAATCGAACACGCGAGAAGCGCGTCGGCAAAAACAACATGAAACAGATGAGGTATAATGCTTGGCGAATGCAAGGAGAAGTGTATGAGGAATACTTCGAAAAAGTCACTATATCAATAAAGCTGGCAATTACCCACATTCATTTTGATCCCCGGTAATTCTTCTTTCAGAGTATTTTTTGTATCACGCAATTTGATCAGCGGATGTAAAGTAACACAAGCATCAGGCGCAAGTGCTCATTTGTGGACAATTTATCAAGGTGAAATATGGTCGAGAGGTGCAAAAACATCGAAAGAAATTCAAAGTTTATCGAATGAAGCACATTTAACCAATTAAATATTAAGCTCTTTGGTAACCTAGATCTGAACGCTGTAGAAGTTTATTATCTGCCCATCATAACTTGTCACAATAACTCTTCTGTACTACTATTTTGCAGTGCATTTAGTCTCTACTTTTTCTGTAGGTTTGTAAAACTCCTGGATCAGCAAGAAGTAATACGCAAAAGTGCATCATCACAGAAGGCACTATGAAATTTGAGCTTCAAGGTCCGAATGAGTGCCGGAGGAAATGCGATTGAGGCATCGAACGCATTTCGCACCTATGTTCTCAAACATTGCACATCGGAGAAAAGCTCTGAGAAAAATTCGATCCCATGACAATATATCCTAGCAGATCCTGCTGAAATGATCCGTTCGATTTTTTACTATATGATCGAGTCCCTGACTCGGACGCTAGTCGCCTCATTTTTCAGTAGTATCATCGTCGCCGTAAAATGTGAAGAGTAGTAAAAAGTAGTCAAAACAAATGTCTCAAAAGTATACGACAAAAACTAAAAATACAAAAATTTATCGATTTGGATTTGAATCGACAAGTTGGTTATGGTGAGAAGGAGGTAGAGAAGCACATTCTAGGTTCGCGAATTATTGTGCTAAGTCGCGCGACGTAGCCCTAAATTCAAACTGTCAGGATAAGAGCTCTATAAAATTGAGAAAGATTTCAGGATTCTTGCACCGAACGATGCAAGAGGATCGACACTCGGTCGATGGGCCGGATAGGCTTCGACGAGGAGAAACGGACGGCTCTCTTCGAAAAGCAGAGACCTTTGGCTCAAGTAGGGGATTTTTGTTTATCTTTTTTCTTTTCTAGAGATAATGGTTTCAGATGAAACGGGTCTGTTGGCGGGCTTATGATTATTTGGATTGTATGAAGAAGTGTCCGTCCACCCCAGAACATGTTAAATTTACGAAGTTTACGAGAAACAAGTGTAAATTCGCGTTGAGAGGTAAGCTGGAAATTGAGAATTTGGAAACCTCAATACACGCAAAATAACTTTAGAAAATGTTTTAGGATTTTCAAGTTCTCGAAAATTTTGAAAACCAAACCTATCTCTGACTTTACGTTTCCAGATCTCGACGAACAATTGCAATGCATAACCCGGTATCACACGTTCATTCGGTTACGATGCAGCTCGTTTCAAAAGGAATCCGTCCAGCAGAGACGGCTCAACGTGTCATTCACTCCCAGTGAAGAAAGCTGCAGGTTCAATGGTAACCTTGGAAGAAAATCACAAAGGCTTCTTCAGATTGCTCAACCTGAACCTACTCTGCCTCGAAAATCATATCGTCAATTACTGTCCACGGGCCAAGAAGATTTTCACTCGATATAACTTTAGGTTTGTCATAACGTACTCTGAAAATAGAGTTTCTTTTCAGAGATTACTTTTTGAATTTCGTACTTCCTGAGGATGACTTGCTATTTGACGAGGACGATTTGGACGCCTGTCAAGTCGCACAACAACCAGACGGCATTGAATTCACCGATAGCATCGAGACGACGACCGACACCACGTCGACTTACGATGACTACCCCGAAGCGGATACTCAGGTTTATTCCAAATCACGCCTTCCTAAAAGGTGCATTCTTTCAGTTCACGCCCTTTCCCGATCTGACGGGTGGGACGGCGATGGTCAAAATTCTGCCAACTGATCCTGGTGATGCGGAGCGGGCACGCACTGAAGAACGACAGGTACAAGCCTGAAAATCCTCCAGTCACTATAGACTATTTTAGGCATTCACTGAGCTCCTTGATGAATTAATCACCTCGACAGAGCTCAACGAGTTCGGAAAATCTCAAGAGCCGGATGGAGATCACGAGGATCGGACTGAAGTGCCGGTGATCGTCGGTGGCAAAAATGAGACGTCGAATAAGAAGGAGCATGAAGGTGGAGAAATCTTCATCGACGTTAAATCAGCTGAGAAGAACGAGGATGAACAGCTTCCCGAGCACTACGAGGATCATGAAGACACCACCGCCGAGATACCAATGGTCACTGACTCACATGCAACTGTAGAAATGACCACAGAGAGTTACGAGGATCTTCCAACCAAGAACGTGCTCCATAAAACCAAGGACATTTCTGCAGAGAAGTTCGAGAAAATCAAGGATAAGTCCGAGGAGAAGATCGAGACTCAAGTCGAGTCCACTGCGAAGACGGAGCGGACTCCCGTGCTGGCTGTGACTGAGATGATCAACGATACCGTGGTTCATCACTCGAATGAGGGAGACGAGATTTTCCTAGACGTCAACGACAAGTTTAATGAGAAAGTCGACTACGCGGTCACTGACAAGTCATCGAAAGAAGTTCATAGCCATGAAAAGGCACCTGAGAAGGCTCCTGAACCAACGCCCAAATTCGAGGTCCCTGAGCTCATATTTGGCTCCAAGGAAAAGGCCGACGAAGGTGCTGGCGTGAGGGTGGAGCCGATCGATCACAAAGCCAACGATGAAAAGTACAAGCTTGCGCTGAACGAGACGATGGCCGCACCGGAAACTGAAGATCTCTACGATGGCGTCGAGGAAATGACGGATGGACCTTATGAAGCTACAGATGAATTGCCCACTCAAGAAGGCAAGGAGTATGAAAAGTACGAGACGTCGCCACAAATCAACATTGTTCCGATTGTGACGAGGCCTGTGAATAAAAGTAAGAAGCACCTTTTCTTGAGAAATGTTGAATCGCAATTTGCAGAACATGACATGAATCTTGGCAGGGAAATTGTCATTGAATCTTCATCTCCGCATGGAGTGACAACTTCTCGGAAAAAGATCTTCTCAGGAGACCATAGCCTCGAGGACGTTCCGCCGAACTTCATGTACAGCTCTAGTCGGGGACACTAGTAAGAATTATTTTCGGAAGCAGAGTTTAACCAAAGAGATTTTCAGTCGAACTACGCCTAAGTATATCGCTGACAATACCAATCCGGAGGTACTCAAATAGTTTTTCACGAGAGTTTGTAGAAAGCATGTTTTAGTCGAGCTACGAGGAATTCGTGCCTCTTGAGATCGACACCTCTACGCTAATGGGCATCGAGAACAGCACAACGAATCATGAACATCCGCATGAGGTTTGCCAATAAATCAAACAAAAATCGTTAAATGTTTGCAGTCAACCGAATTCATTCCCGCCGATGGTCGTGAGTCTGATCATCACCCTGATGATCCAACCAAACCGATGTTCAGCGACAAGCCGATCATCAAAAAGATACTTAATTGGGACCAGATTGACTCGGGAGAAGGTATATTTTCCTTTATTAAGTAATGCAATCATTAATGAGTCTCCATCATGTTATGGCATGGAATCATTCTCTTGTGAAGAATAGATTGCCATGCTTCGAGATGAATATCATTTTCTTATCGTTCAGGTGAAACCTCGCTGGAGCGGGACAATCGAAAGAAAATTCACGAGAATCAGGAACATCCACAAGAGAGCGATTATGAATACGAAGTCGACTCTCCGGAATCTGAAGATCATTCAGATTCCGACGTTGACACCCTCCTCAGCTGGCCTCGTTTCCCGATCGTCGTGGTGATTTGCCTTCTGATTTTGGCACTTTTCTTGTGCATTCTAATATTTATCTGCTGCCGAAGAAAAGCGGCAACTTATGATATTCAGAAAATTAAACCTGAAGATCAACCTATTCTCTAATTTTATTATATTAAAAATAGGAAGTGTGAAGGCCTTAAAACTAGGGCTTCAATGTAATGGATCTTCACATTTTCTTTTAAAATAAAAGTCTCATATTATTACCACAATCTAACAATTCTATTCATCTTTCGGTGTATTTTGGCTCATTTTTCGCTCACATTTTCGTTTCGAATGTTTGATTTTTTGGATGTTTGACTTATTAGACTTTGGCAAGTCATGAAATAGTCCGCTATAGATAGGACATTTATGAAAGCTCTATAGAAAGATGATTAGTTATTTATGCGACTTGTCAAAGCTTTCATTTTTTGGTTTTCTCTAGAACTTCTGATGCAAGACGGGCTGAGCTTCTTTCGATGTTTTCACATGCAGTTTCTGCAGTTAATGATTTTTTAAAAATATTTTCTAAAGTCGTATTGATTGGACACATTTATTGACGTGTAGATACAATTGAATATTATGCAGATTTTAATACTTGAAATTTTCAATAATTTTATTTCAATTTAAGCTTAGATGATATTTATAGAAGGAGCAATAAATTGTTGGGTATCATGATTAATAAATCGAAGATATTTTAAACGCACCCCATTTCTAGGATCTAGGAAATTGATATTGATTACTTCAGACAGGTACAAAGATTTCGCCAAAAGTACTTATACAAACAACATTTGACACGGCGTTTTTCTCGTTTAGAGACATAATTTTCGAATTTATTATTTAAAAATAGATACTCAAACTTCAATCTTCATCTATTCTTTTAGATTTAAAATTTTATTCTAATCTTAAAAATTATCCGAAAAGTTCATATCATTATTATTCACTGTTCGAAAAATCGAATCAGTGCAAATTTTAAAATAAACAACCGAGCTAGTGGCCATATAATTAAAGGACTTTGTCCGATTATTGCATTTCATTTTTCCTGTGATAAAAGTGTGTCAATCTCTCTGAATCGCCTGAATCTCTTGATCTCTAATGATATCTCACTATTTCTTTGTTTTCAATTTTAATCTCTCTTTTGACGTTCTCTTTCGTCCTCCCCCACTTTACAGTCTTGCTTCAGGATTATGTCTGCGACGATATTTTGATGATCAAACCATGCATCGTGTTCGATTTTTAATTTCTGTGCCCATTCTATGGGAATTCAATTCTCTGCATAAAATTTTTAAAAATTTTTAGATTTATTAGATAGAAAGAAATAGTTAATTGTATTTTTTCATGCATTGTCCTTAGATTTCATGATTTATCTGCCATATGAAAACTTGACTAATTTTATAAAATGGTGCAACGTTCACCGAATTTTCATGATTGTCATTTCCAATTATCGTCCTCATCAAAAATCATCGCTATCTGTCCTACAAATCTTAGACGCACTTTCATAACACACACATTGTAGACTATCTTTCACTAGCTAGCTGTTCAATTTTTAACTTCGATATTTCATTTCATCGATTGTGTAGATTTTGATGCCTCTAGCCGATAATAACGCTCTTACTATTATTCCCAAGTTGCATTTTATGAGGGCAAGTTTGAGAGTAATCTCGTGCGCATAAATTGTGTTGTTGGGTCGAAAAAACATGATTTTTTGATGAGAGATAATTTCGCGTAGGCAACAATATGAGTGTTATTCGTATTCATATTTTAAGAGAAAATTTTCATGTGTTTTTTTTCAATTCAATAATATCTATCTTCGAAGTTTGCTCTTTCTGAGTTAGCTATTATTCAAAAAGTGCAAATTTTAATAGATAGTGAAAATCGCGTATTCCTTATCGTCAAAATGGGATAAAATGATGTAAATTATTGATGTTTGCTTTAACACGAGTTTTCTTTTCGCTTATTTGCCTGTTTAGATCAACAGGCCCTAACGGTGTGCGAAACATGTGCTATATCGTTTATTTCTCCGTGTTTGTCTAATTTTTACCGACAATTTCTTAACTCCACCCCAAAATTACTGATGTTTTCTCGATAAAATTTTAATTCTAGACGTCATTTTGACGTTGGTTTTGGATTCAACTTCTATAGACTAGCCGAATTTTTGCGGTCACGTGAATTTTCACATGTCGCTAGGTAAACTATTGTACGATTTATTTGAGTGGGATCAAACTTGATCCACTTTTAATTCTTGTCACTCCAAAATAAGCTCTTGATGTACCGTACTCTAAACGGACGCAAAGACCACACTCTCCCGTTCAAAATATAAATACGTGATTTTCAACAAGTTCCTGGTGTTTAACGTTACATTTTAAGATAGCATTGTGAGACGATTTTTTCCTAACCTAATATTTCCTTACCAAATATGTAACTTTCGAGCAGAATTAGCGACAGTTAGAGTCTTGCGCAAACTCTTGAGCAATTCAAAAGATCAACATCAGATTCATCAATTCGGAGAATTCAAAGGTTTAAATCGAGTTGATTCTGACGTAGCGCCGCTCCTCATTTCTTGTGTTATGGTTCGTCGTATAAAAGCTTCTGAACGGCACAATTGAGGAGTGCATTTTACAATGCCTGAATTCCTATTCATTGAAGACGATTTTTTTTACAATTCTTTATCATTATCTATCATTTCAGAATATTATCCATGCCTCAGAACAATTATCATAACTATCTGAGTTCCACCTCACAAAGTTACTGCAAAAATATAACTTTCTCCATAATTACCCTCATTTCATTTGATGCTCCATTAAATTTCATAACTCTTGCGCTTCCTTTCAGGCTTTTCAAATTTCGGTCCTCGTTTCTTCGCATCTCGCGATAATTTATGCCCTGTTGTTTCGTCGCTATTTTTCCCATACAACACTGCATCATCAGAGATTTCGAACGGAATTCTGTTTTCAATCTCAAAGTTTCAGATGTAAATTCGTATTTGGACGATAAGCAAAGTCAATCAGATAAATTTGCTTATCTATGGTGAAAACTTCGGCTCTTCAATTCCGATTAACCACGACGAGCCCCATCCGACATCAGAATGGCGTTCCCGGGAAACGTCGAACTCCAACAGGTGGGTTATTAGATTTTACGGGAATATCCCCCACCCTAAATAGCATCTTAATCCGAGTACTTTGCATTTAAATATTCTAGTTAAGATATTTGCAGTAAAAGAACTTTACTTGCTGGTCTTGAGCAAGAAAAGTATCTTTTAGGAATTATAAAGGGTTATCTTGCATAATTTGATCTATCTGAACTTTTCTAACCCAGCATTTATTTCTCAGACTTCACAAACGCGTCGAATTTCCATTGGCAAATATTGTCGTTTCTCACTTTCCTGTGAAAGCATCGATTTGTTTACAGGTTGAATGGCTAAATTTTGATCTGAGAAAAGAATGATTCATCTTCTTCATTCTTAGAAAATATTAGACCTAGGCAGATTTTCAGCCAGAACGAAAAAATCTATGGGGTAGGTCGCAGAGGGAGAATTTTGTATAGCGAGATAGGTCGCAAACTTGAACGTTTGCGTTATTGATTGATTAGATACAAGATTCTTAAGAAAATATATAGGGGGTAGGTTGCAAGGGGTTTCTGACAATCGTCCTTCCTAGGTCTGGAATGAATGGAATGTCTTTTCCTCTAAAATAGAAAAAAAGCTTATATAAAAGAAGGAACTAAATCCGAAATTCCTGTTCAATTTCATTTTTATTTCAAAAAAATCCTTGAGAGCCTATTTTTATTTCGATTTTCGAAAATTCGTTTGCATTTGGCCCTGTTGTATTTTTTCGTTGAGCAAACACAAACACGGGCATTTCGTTCAGAGGTGATTCAGTCGATTTTCCACGCATCTGCCTTTTTTCGCTGCTTCATTTTCGCACTGCATTCGAACGCTTTGATTTGATTTGGTCTCTTGGTGATTCGCTTTATTTTCATTCGCTATCAATCCGATCTGATTCGATCTCTACTTTTTGTTCTCTATTCGAGCGATATTATGTCTTCCAGGCTTTATCCATTTTTAAAAATACTTTTCGCAGCTGGATTTAAAATTCAGATATTTTTGAGCGCTATCTGCGTCACAATTCTATGGAATCGGTTTTTGAATGTTCCTTTATCTTCTTATCTCACAGATGCTTTGGCCATGTGTAATAAGCTTGAAATAAATTTAATATTTACCAAAAACTTTAAAATGTTATTTCTAAATCTCTAGATCCGCTTTCCCATCCTAAACGTCTTTCTGAAAACTTGATGGTATATTTTTCAAAAACCATTTTTTCATTCTTTTGTGCGGGCGTCTGTCCACTCGTTATGCATATCGCATTGCACCAGAGAACAGTCACCGTTGTTCGTTCTGTTCAAGGCTATGTAAAACATAAAATCTCTCTACTCTTTTCCTTACACATTCTTTCGTTTACACTGAACTTTTGCACCCTCGCGCCTACTACCATTTTATGTCTAGTTTAGAAAAAAAACGTTCAGAATCTAAATTTTAGGTCAAAATTAAAATATTAAAAAAAAAAATTGAAAAGTTTTCCCAAAATTTTATCTACAGCCTAAAATAGCAATATTTTTAGTTCTTATCATCATGACGAAAATAATCTGCTTCCACATGAAGTTCGAAAAATCCTTATCTCTTATTTTTGCTGCTCGTTATTCAAAAGCTGTTGTTGTGTGAGAGACGCAGAGTGGCATGCTCCCTTTTCTCCCTCTTCTTCCTGTGCTCTTTCTCCTTTCTTTATTTCTCTTCTCTCTCTTGTGAATATTTGGTTTCCCTCTCTATTTACTACTGAACCACAGATGCTCTTTTGTGACCAGCTGCATAGGCAAATTCGACGCTTTTCCAGAAAAAATCTTTTATTTTCTGGCTTAATTACCCTAGTTAACTAATTATCTATTTAATTACCCAGATAATTGGTCTAATTTTCTTGGCTCTAATTTTGTCATAGTTGCTTCATTTCACGTGCACTTTTGACGGGTTGTCATAAGGCTTTTTCCCGTTTCATCAAAACAAAATCTTATTTTAGGCCTCACTTTCTTCTTGGGAAATAAAAAATTCAAACGTGCATATTTTTTTATTTTATATTTTCCTAGCGACGAGTGGAAATTTTTGGTGCATTTCGTTTTCAATAGGTTTTTTTCCCTTTTCTTTTGACACTGACACATACGCAACTCTTACGTTAAAATGCATATGAATGTGTCATTTTTACGCAGAATTTAGCAAAATCCTAACTTTTACCTAAAATTACTGTAACTTCTTAATTTTTGAATTGAAAAGTCCTGAATTTTCCCATTTTTTAAATCGTTTTTTCCAAAATTATCGATTTTTCTTCCAGAAATACGCATCAGCGGAAGAAGTCTCGTATCCTATCGTCGAATCACCGCATTCGGATTCGTCGAATGGCAAGGTTTGTCTTTCTTCTTAAAAATAACAACAAAAAAATTCATTTTTCATGAAACTATCCCCGAAATTTACAATTGTTTCAATCCTTTTTGCAAAAACATAGATAAAAAATCATTTTTCTTTGAAAAACGTGATTCTTTGCTTCATAAGATCATGTTTTTTTTACAATTTTCTAGAATTATAAGAATATTCAAATTTCAGACCTGCTTGGAAAGAAGCGCATCGATGTCTCAGCTGCGACGAACACCCGCATCTCCCCGCTCGGTTCGCCCCGAACAGCGACAGCAGCTGCTGCTGCGAGAAGAGGACGAACACGACGAACACGACGAACACGACGTCTTCCACCCAACGCCCACGCCCAATCAGCAGAGGGCCGAGGCTATTCCGGTGAGAATTTTCTGCTTGAACTTGATTTTACTATTTTTAATTTATGTGTCAAGAATACAGAGAAAAAATAAGATTATTCAAGAGAATTTCCATTTTATTAGAACCACTTTTGAAACGTATCTCATTCTTTTGATACAACACATCAAGGTTTGATAATTTGAAACTTTTCAATAGAAAATATGAAAAATTTTCGGGAAAAACATGAAAATATCATTTTCCCAAATGTTGCAGATGGACTATCTCTCGCTACACGTAGATGTGGGAATGGGCGGTGGCGGCTCTGGTCGGGAGATTGGCGAACCCCTTGAAAGGGAAGCACACCAGCAACAACCACAGATTGGGTCTACGAGAAGGAGGTTGCATAGAAGGCGAAGATCTGGTAAGCCCATAAATGTGCTAATTTTTAATAGTACTATAGTTTTTATTGCAATTCAGCGGTGTTTCTATCCGTATATTGAAGTTTGAAGATCTATATTTCTTTTAGAGGTTTCTTAAACATTTTTGTCTCGTTTGATTTTGGGAACAAAGTCGATACCGAACTAAATTGCGATAGGATATTGATTTTTGAGCCTTCTTGAAACAATTCAAAAAACAAAACCTTTTCGAAATATGAAATGACGATATGATTGAATCATTTTTCTATTATAAATCGGCTCAAATATCGGTGGTTTTTGCGATTATTTGATGAATGATTAGAGACTGTTTGCTCCTTTTTCTTCGACTTCTTGCCCTGGGGGAGTTTCCTCTAAATTTTCGAACGATTGGTCATTTCCTTAATCTTTTCGAGGCTCCATTTTGTTTTCTGAACGAATTAATTCACCCCTCTCGATTGCAAACGATCATTTTCAAAGAATTCCAATTCTTGACCAACAGTTTTTCGAAGACTCTCGAGTTTATTTTCCGTTTGCTTGGGTAGTTTTCTTGAAAGTTAATATTTTTACGTCACACAAATACCAGGCCTTTGAAGCATAGTCAAAATTAGGCCAAATAATATTTCCTTGCTTCTGTAGATGCACTGTATATTACTTCTAACTTTGATTCTTCGTTTAAATATTTTTCTAAAACCTATATAAGAGGTAAAAATCTTGGATATGCCGATTTCCCTTATTTTTCTTATTTTTGTCATTTCCAGGAAGTTTCACGGGTGAGGCGTGGCCGCGTAAGGCGCGTCGTCTGCACGGCTACTCCATTCCTCCGCCGAATGTGCACTCGACCGACTGGAGGGACATGCTCGCTATCACTGACTCGAGACCGCTCAGGCTCTTCTCGCAGGTAGCATTTTTAGAACTTTAAAAATATGCTTATTTGATATTTTTTAACGAAAAGACGTGTTAAAATAGATGGTGGGATTTAAATTTCGAATGGCGATTAAAAGATGAGAAATATTTTTTTTACAATTTGGAAAATTGCCCAATTTTTCTTCAAAAACGAAGAAAAACCGCAAGAATTTAGCCTATTTTCAATAGCATTTTTGAGTCATGAGGTCAGTCGGATTTCATTCTTTCAAGATCGACTTCCTTAACTTTTCTTTTCGTTGCTATTTATTTGCATTGTATCCTTCGAAATATAGTAGGAAAGGATTACTTTCTTTTTCATATTTGATTTTCATGGCTGTACTGCATTATTTTCAAACCTCTTCTTCCACAGTTAATCATAGGATCCTAAAAATGACCGGGATATAAAAATTTAGAACTTTTCATCATATAATGAAGGATAGGGGCTAAGACTGTTTTTGATGTGAAAACCGTGGGAGTATTTTGCCTAGTGGACTCCCGTTTTGATCGCAATCTTTATGCTCTTTTCTCTTTGAAGGATGCAGGCCGTCACGGTAAGTAAAATCGAGTATCTGAAAAGAAATAGATTGGTCACTTTACCTGTGAGAAACTTGTGAAATTGGTATATTTCAGTATTCTTTCTGGTTTTTCCAAGAATTTTTAGAGGTGAAATTTTGTCGATCTTATCACAAAGTTGCATGAAGATGTTCAGTGTATTTGACAATTTTTACTAGGGCAAATTTCTAATTTTATCAAGTTTTATTTGATCGCGGAAAACATGGGAATTAGTTTTGCAAGAATATGAAGTGGACACGATCTAGGACGATTTTTTCGCAATCTTTGTAAGACGCCCCAAAAGTCAAGGAATGACAAATCTTTTTCAAACTTTTTAGAATACAATGTCAAATTCTTATCATCTTAAAATTAATCACCCAAAAATTTAAGGCTACTCCTTCAAAAATTCAAATTCCCCTTCTTATTATTCCCCACTCACCCACAAGTTTAACCCTGTTTCTTAGCGTTTCATCTAGTATTTCGAGTTTTCTCAGTTATTTTCTCATTCTCTCTTCGAAAAGAGGCGTTGATTTTTATCTCATCTCCAGCAAACTTCTCAATGAATTCTCCTAATTTTCTCGTCTCTTTTTCCCCGTTCGAAATTAGGTGGATTCGCGTACTTTTACGCTGATTTTTAGAAAGCAATAATTTATTGATTTTAGAGGAAAAACTCAGTTACAGTATCCAAAATTTCTCTTGGCATATTTGTCTTACTTTTTCGAAGCTAAAACGTGATGTTATTGCTAATTTTAAAATCACTATTATTTGAAGAACTCGACTCAAAAATGAAAAATTTTTCAATTTCATTAATTTATTTTGCTTTCAGCTGTCGCACAAAGGCAATGACACTGATTCGTCGCCGTTCCCACCTGCGCTGATGCGCATGTCGAGTTCAGATCTGGTAGGTCATCACGATTTTTGCCAAAATTCTAAATTTTATTTTCAAATATGATTTTCTTTTCTAATTTTTATTTATTATTATTTTTTTAAAGTTCTTGTAGTTTTCAAAAAATACATAGAATGTTTTCTCAAATTTTTACTCAGACTCAAGTAATTTTCAAAAGTTATCCGGGGAAAATACTTATCTTACGAGAAGATCTTCAAAGACCATTCTAATTTACGATCTCTAGTTGTTGTTTCACACCGTGACACGTTCCTAAACTTCAACTAATCTTGCAAGGCGAATTTGCTGAATTCGTGATGACGTAGTGGTCGGATGAACTGCTATTTTTGAATATTCATTAGACCCCTAATTTTCTTTTGAAAACAATCAAACATACAAAATTTTGATAGGTAGGTCTGATTTTTGCGTCGGATTCGATGAAATGTTGAACAATGTAAAAGAAAATGCGGCACTTTTCAGCCTAATATATCCAAAATTGTCTAAAAGTGATATCACTTTTCTAGATAAAATCTCGAATTTCTTGTTTATCTAAACTTCTGACTTTTGAATCATGCCCAAATTTCGTCACTCTGTCAAAAAACTAATTTTCACGTCTATGATGAGTACGATCTTCGGGTACATTTTCTATGACAAAGAAGAAAACCATAGGGCAGTGACATCATTTTATTTATTCCTCAGAATTTTATCTTTTGATTGCAAATGTCATCACCATTCAGTTCTAGTTTAATGAATGAAATATCGAAGTTCGAAATCGGAAATTCAAAGTCCAGATTTTTTTTTCCAAGATATCACTTTTTCAATGCCCAAAATACCAAAATTCGAATTAGTAGAATTTAATAAAACTCATTTACTCAGTTAAAAAATCAAACTTCTTACGCTTTACAAATCATCAAAATCTCACCATTTTCCTGAACTCACGAGTACATATGACCTGAGTTTTCAACAATACAAGAAATTTTCGACCTTATCAGAATGATAGATCAAAGTTGATCACGAAAATAACACGAGTATCAAAATAGCCTTGAAGTAATAGAGGCTACAAAATGGTGTATTTTACCGGAAATTGAAAATAAATGGCGAATTTATCATTTCAGGCCCTGAATCGTATTCACTGGATCAAGGAAAACTTCAACCGGCGCGAATGCGCTAAATTCGTGCCCACTAATCGGGACCCAAACAAGTAAGGCCATTTTTCTTCCTAAATTGTCAAATACTATCGACTTCGCAATGTCCTATTAAGGAGTTAGTTTTATTTCACGAATCTTGAACCCCATATTTTCTATGTTTTTCTTCAAACGAAAATTTATATGAATTTCCATTTTCTTTTTATGCGAAAAAATTCTGCTATCCACAAAATTAACCTTTTTCTAAAATTTCATATAACTCTTTGATAATCTTAAATTTCCAGATGCGGTTGCGGCCGTCTCCGCTCGGCGCATATCGATATTCCTTCGATTCGCGGCATTTCGACCGCCAATCCGCCCTCTCCCGCCGTGGGCATCATCCTGCAGAAGGTCGATGAAAACAACAAACTCATTACGGAACAACCGGTAACAAATCTCGAGAACATTCGTACATTTGATGCGTTGAGTTTATTTTTGAAAAATTTATTTCAATTCGGAATTGCCCAATAAGTAAACCCTTTTGTACCATTTTATACATCGCCTAAAACTTTCTAAATTTTTAAAAGGTATTTTTTCTAGAATTTTTTACCATTTAATCTTAGACTATCCGAAGAACAGGCCGTTCAGTGGGTGAGAGATGGAGTCTGCGGAAGCACACCGTCAGCCTGCCGACAGATGCCTTCGGGCAAATCGAGTTTCAAGGTTAGACAACGATTTCAAGAGAATCAATTTTTCAAAACATGCACTTATTTTATGAATCATTTGAAACCTACGGTAATCATTCGATGTATTCCTTTGTAGCAGATTACCTTCATAGCTACGTATCAATTTTCTAAAAGAATAATATTTTTAGCTTTATTTTGAAACAGTAAAAATATTTCAGGCGGTCCCCACCCTCAGAAGGCTCAATACGCTCGGTTGAGTTTCGACACGGAACCCTCGAAGATCATGTCGCTGTTCGAAAATGTGTGGAGAATCGCTCCACCAAGACTCATTATCACCGTGCATGGAGGCACGAATAATTTTGAGTAAGACATTTTTAAACAATCGAAAACTCTCCAAAAGGCGACAAATTATTGTTGAAAAATTGTAATTTTCAGCCTCCAACCAAAATTGGCTCGAGTGTTCCGGAAAGGTCTTCTGAAAGCCGCCACAACTACGGGAGCCTGGATTTTCACGAGTGGGGTCGATACTGGGGTTATGAGGCACGTGGCGGCTGCTTTGGAGGGTAATTTTCAATTACTGTATTTTAACTTTCCATTTATATTTTAATTCCAAAGAATTTTTTTTTTTCGTTTTTAAGGCTTTCGATTTTTAAAATTTATATTATTTTTAGGAGGCAGTTCGATGTCGCGGAACAAAATCGTCTGCATCGGAATTTCACCATGGGGCCTGTTGAAGAAGCGCGATGAACTGAAGGGAGATGTAGGTTTCAAATATTTTATAAAATCGACTTTTCCAAGTTGTTATAATTATTTAATCAAGAATCTTTGTAACTAACCAGAAAGTGAAATTTTGAGGACATGGTCGTGCCGTACTACCCCATCCCAACAAAGGGGAGATTCACGACTCTGAACAATCGAAACAACTATTTCCTGCTGGTCGATAATGGAACTGTCGGGCGGTAGGAAACATTTGCCATTCAAAATATCTCGTCTTTTCATGTCTTATTTCTAATTATTGGATCTGTTTTCTGAATTGTTGAATTTCAGATACGGAGCCGAGTCCATACTACGGAAAAGACTCGAAACCTACATCGCTCAGAAACAGAAGATCTTCGGCGGTACGAGGAGCGTGCCTGTGGTTGCTGTCGTCTTGGAAGGCGGCTCCTGCACCATTCGCTCTGTCCTGGATTACGTCACCAAGTACGGCTTTATTTTTTCATAGTTCTTAGTAACTGACTTACTCTAGTTAAATGCTACTTTCTAACCATATTAGCTTGATGAATTTGATAGTTGGAGAACCAAAATAATCGTATTATAACGCAAAATTTACACGACTTATGAAAGAACATTGAAGCAAGTCTGATTTTTTCTCGTGATTTTAGCATTCCCCGAGTTCCCGTCGTGGTTTGTGATGGAAGTGGTCGGGCCGCGGACTTACTCTCCTTCACTCATCAAGTCATTCGAGATGATGGGTATGTGTTTTAGAGTATTTTTGAAATAGCCTTGCAAAATTTCTTCTTAATTTTCCTATGATTTTGGTATTACTATTGTCCAAAATTTTGTGATACCTACAAAGAGTAACGTTCTAGAAATTTATTTACTTTTCTTTATAAAAAAAAATATTGAAATATTCATCATTGATATTCGAAAAAATTAGAATTTTTCAGAAGTCTTCCCGACGGCATTCGTCCCCAACTACTGGAGCTGGTTGAAGAAGTGTTCTCTTGCGGATCACCCGGAGCCGAGAAAATCGTGTCCGATCTGATTTCCTGTGCTCAGTACAAAAATCTGGTACTTGTTAAAGGTTTTCTCTGAAAAATGGGATTCCAAATTTCAGATTACCGTATTCCGATTGGGTGAAAAGGACAGACAGGATGTGGATCACGCAATTTTAACTGCGCTTTTGAAGGTACATTTTGACTATGACGTATTCTCACTACATTATTACTCAAATAGATTTTATTTCTATATAATTTTTGCGAAATATTTTGATACGTTTTTCTTCCTATATTTACTGTTATGCACATTGAACAATCGTCATTCCTGAACTATAATTGTTATTATAAATTTAATGAAGCATATCTTTCCCTTCAAAAAATATGGCTCTTCTTAATTTCAGGGTCAAAATCTCTCGGCCGCAGACCAGTTGTCTCTCGCCCTGGCCTGGAACCGAGTGGACATTGCTCGGTCGGACATTTTCACGGTCGGTCAGGAATGGTCCCAGTCGGCACTCTACTCCGCTATGCTCGAAGCACTTATTCATGATCGGTAACTTTGTTTGTTTGTTTGTTTTTTTTTTTTTTTTAATTTTGAGATCTCAGGAAAAACACTATTGAAAATTTTCTTTAATTCCTATTTTAGGGTTGATTTCGTTCGACTCCTTCTGGAAAATGGTGTGAATATGCAGCGCTTCTTGACGTTCGATAAATTGGAGAGTCTTTACAACACCGACAAAGGACCCACCAACACGTTGTACTACATTGCCAGAGATGTGGTACGGATCAGGAGGGGATATCATTACATGTATGTGTTGTTTTAAGTGCTTTTTCCCCGAGTTATTACTTTATCCTTTTATTTCGTTTTATAGCAAAACATATTAAATGTGTGTTTATAGGTTTCATTGAATTTTGATAAACTGAAAAGAAAATTGATATGGATATTCAATAAAATGAGAAAATTAAACTATGTGACTTTCAATAAAATAATTTTCAGCCTACCCCACATCGGTTTGGTGATCGAGAAGTTGATGGGGAATGCCTACAAATCGCAGTACACAACCCATGGGTTCAAGAAGAAGTACTCCCAGTTTATGGACAAAAATAAGGTCCACTTTTTATTTCTACTTCAAAATTCAAAACCTCGTTTGCTACCATTTTTACTCTCCAAAATGTGATCTTTCAAGAGTTTTTCTTTTAAATTTTCAGACCCATATGCGAAATTTGCGAACTGCTTCAAAGAAGAAAAGCGAAGCTATGTTGAATCGACAATTCACCGATCCGGCTATTCAAATCGCTCAGGTAGGTTGCAGAAATTGAATTTTAAAAGCATGTGGTGAAGGTTTAGTTAGTATTTGTTTCATCTAATCACACGCTAGTGATAAAAATAGAAGTTCAACACGTTTTAAATTTACTAAAAATGTATGATCTTCAGTCCTTCGCAAATTCCTTCAACGGAGTTGGCCCGCCTCCTGGCACAGAAACGAATTCGTCAATTCATTCTGAGCCGATGTTGGCCAATAGTGGAAGCAAGGCGTTGAGTCATCATCTGCTTTGGAGAAGCGCTTATCGAAGGGAGGTTGGTTGAATGTTTCCTTGGTTTTTTTTATGTTTTAATTTTGTGAGACTCGACATTACGAGAAGTAAATCGATAAAGCTAGGCAAAATAAATTGGTTTTTTTCAGTTATTTCTAGTAATGTAAATTAAAATTTTGGCTATTTCAATTTATGGCAAGGTTTATTTTTTTATTTGAGCAATCCTCCATCTACCCAGTCCCGACCCGATGCACTCTGATGGACGCTACGCAAGAAGGCAGCGAATTCGACGACGAATCGACGACGGGCGGCTCTGAAGGCTGGAAGACTGAGGAGTACACCTTCCGTTACCCGTTCAGTGAACTCTTGCTTTGGGCTGTTTTGACGAAACGACAAAACATGGCACTTTGTCTGTGGCATCACGGAGAAGAAGCTATGGCGAAGGTAAAACTCTAAACCAGTTTTAGAAGTTATCGTAATTTTATTGACGGTACTGAAAATTGCACGTTTTGAGACTACTCAAAGCTATCATAATTTTAAAAACGTATCCTTTTGAAGAAAGGCCCTATTCGTTTTGCATAGAGGCTGAACTTTTGGACAAATACAAATTGCATGAAAGAAAATTTTGCTATATTTATCTATTCTTTGAAGCATATTTAATTTCAGGCTCTGGTCGCTTGCCGTCTCTACAAGAGCTTGGCTGCCGAAGCTGCAGAGGACTACTTGGAAGTCGAAATTCGAGAGGATCTCAGGAAATATGCTGAGTAAGAAAATTGTCGCTTTTTAAATCAAATTTCTTATTTCCGTAAGGTTTTTGAAATATCGATTTATTGATTTTGTAAACTTTCAGCGAATTCCGTACTTTGTCTCTTGAATTGCTCGATCAATGCTACAAGCAGGACGACACTCAAACTCTTCAACTGCTCACTTACGAGCTAGAGAATTGGAGCAACCAGACCTGCCTTTCTCTCGCGGTTTTCTGCAACAACAAGCAGTTCTTGGCGCATCCTTCGTAAGTTTTTCTCTAATTTGAAAAAATCATCAGACAAGTATTTTGGTGATTTCTACATAGAAAATAATGATCGTTTTTCAATCGAATTTCTTATCTTTTTCATTCTAAAATTCTAAATAAGTTTCTTAGTTAGCATGAAAGAGACGTTAACTTTTGACAAAATGATAATTTCAGTTGCCAAATTCTGCTAGCCGACTTGTGGCACGGCGGTCTGCGCATCAGAAGCCATTCGAACGTGAAGGTCATTGGCGGCATCGTCTTCCCCGTGTCCATCGCGCTCATGGAGTTCAAGACGAAGGACGAGTTGCTCAATCAGCCACAGGTACGAATTTCTATTCATTTTTCCTTGAAATTACAAATTCCATCGAGTTAGCGATATTTAATATAAGAAATTGTCGTGCGACTATATCAGGCTTTGGAGATTAGGAAAATTTAGCCACTTGTAGAATTTCCACATGATTATCGCCAATTCGGGTACTTATCAAAGTGCCTTTTAAGTGACATCGTAACATTTCTTCTGGTATCTAAAAATCGTGATTTTCAGACTGCCATGGAGCACGAGAGCGACCTGAACGACACTCCATCATCGACATCAGATTCTTCCAGCTCGAGTGGGGATTCGAGTAGCAGCTCGTTCGAAGATGAGGAGGACGATGACAGAAGAAGTCGCAGGAGCAGGAAACAATCCGTCGGAAGTGTCACTTCATTGACTTTCTCGGGGCTCTTTCATTCCAAGTAAAAATTTATCTTTGTTTTAAATTTCTAGTTTTTTCTCTCTAGAATAATAGATTTTTATCTTACATTATGGGATCTTTTATTTTTTTAAATGGGCATGATAAGCTTCAAATCTTGATTATTATACAAATATTTAATGCAATTTGTTTCATCGTATCTTTTTTCAAGTTTTAAAAATATTAAAAGAAAATTAAAAATTCGATTTTCGTGTTTTTCAGAAAGAAGAAGAAAAAGGAAGAGTCCACTTCTGGTGCAAAATCCGGGGAATACGGTACTTTTGACGGAGGCGAGAGAGCAGCTCCTATTGCGAGGAGTCGGCACACTTCTGCACGCCCGCATAATCACAATCAGACTCCCAATGAGAAGAAGAAAATCAATGGTAAAACAAATTTTCTCATTTTGCCGGAAATTTGAATTATTCCTTCTAGAAGATCATAAGAAGGTTCAATTTTAGTTATGATTGCAATGTTTTCTAGATTTTAACAGATGATACATGGAGAAAAAATTCTCCTAAGATTTTCTAAAAATATCCTGAATTTCCAATTTTTCAGTAGCCACGATCAGCAATTCCCAGTCCTCTCTGAACGTGTTCGACCCCTATTCGATGAGTCTCGACGTTTTCCCGCAACTTTTGCCCATCGCTCCAAGAAAAGTACGAATATTTTTTAAAATGTGCTGATTTTTATTGCCGCATTTTCAGAGACCGATCAGTTTCGCAAGAAAGCTGTACGAATTCTATTCTGCGCCGATCACTACATTCTGGCTCTGGGCGAGTTCGTACGTCCTTTTTCTGGCGCTGGTAAGAATTTGTAGATAATTTTCTCCAAGGTATAAAACTTGGAAGATTAGACATATTGTTAAGTATCGTTTGAATAGAAGTTTAAAAGGAGGAATTTTTCAGTTTACCTACGTTCTTTTGATAAGAACCACGAAGCATGTCACAATTCTGGAATGGGTCATCTTCACGTACGTCGTCGCCTTCGGACTTGAGCATTTCAGGAGGGTTCGAATTTTTTAAACCTTATTTTTATTTGAGGTCGCACAAATTATGACTTAACACTTGAAAGGAATCAACTTTTTTTTAGTTTTCATTAAACATAAAGAATTGAGTTTCTTTTCGATTATTTTTCAGCTCGAACTACTTCAAGTCAATATACTAAAAAGCTGAGCATTATTATAAAAGATAGTTGTGAAACTAATGATTATTGAAAAATTGATTTTAAAATTTTTACCTCAGTATTAATATTCTATTCATTGAGCTTAGTTTTGATGTTAAAGAGATTTTGAAAGTTATTAAATATTTGCGAAGAGAAAAAGTTGAAATTTCAAAATTTCAGTTGATCATGAACAACGAGATGCGTTCGTTCAAGCAAAAGTGTCTGCATTTCTTCTCGAATTTCTGGAACACGATCGCGGTTTTGGCTGTCGGGCTTTATCTTATCGGATTTTCTCTCAGGGCTACTGTGTAAGATCATTATTTTTAGCTGTTGCATTTTTACTATTTTTAGTCTTAATTTTTCAGGTCTCCATCCTACGGTCGTGTCATATTAGCCTGTGATTCCGTATTGTGGACGCTGAAAATTCTCGACTACATGAGTGTTCACCATAGACTTGGTCCTTATGTTACAATGGCAGGGAAAATGGTATTTTGAATATAATTTTTTTTTCTAAATTATGTTAATTTGACTCTTCCTCAAAAATGATTATCATCATACTTTTGAGGTGCTGAACATGATCTACATCATCATCATGTTGTTCGTCTGTTTGTTGGCATTTGGTTTGGCACGACAATCCATCACCTATCCCAATGAGGAGTGGCATTGGATATTGGTAAGTTTCATCAAGAATTTGAAATTTTCTATTTTTTTGCGATTTTTTTATCACTTTGGTAATAATATTATCTTGAAAATTTTGAATAAATTGTATTTCTGCTCACTTTCAGCTACGCAACATCTTCTACAAGCCGTACTTCATGCTCTATGGAGAAGTGTACGCTGACGAAATCGACACTTGTGGGGATGAAGCTTGGGACTCTCACCTGGAAAACGGCGTGCCTGTCCATATACAAACAAATAGTACATCGACTTGCCCTCCTGGATTTTGGTATGTAGATTTTCGAATTAAAAAATGCATTTACGTATTCTTTGAGAAATATTTAAATTTTGATATGATATTATTTTGTACTGAACTGATTTATGAAAAATGATGTCTTTTGAAGTAGTTTTCAAGGATATTAATTTTAAGGATTCCTCCAATTCTGATGACGATTTTCCTGCTTGTCGCGAATATCCTGCTGATGTCGATGCTAATAGCTATTTTCAACAACATTTTCGTGGCCACAGACGCAGTGGCGAAGGAGATTTGGCTGTTCGAGAGATACCGACAGGTTCGTTATCTTTATCTTTTAACGAGCTTCAAAATGAGATGTTATAATTTTACGAATTACAACAAGTTATTCCTGACAACTAATCATAATTTATCTTCCCGTTATCTTTATCATGAGATTTTTTATTTCGTTATCTCCTAAAGGCATCGTACTACGAAATTCTCTCCTATTATAAAATATGTCAAACTTATCCGAGATATTCTTGAAGAATAAAATCTCAGGTGATGGAGTACGAAAGTACACCGTTTCTGCCCCCTCCCTTGACGCCGATCTACTACGTGCACATGATGATCAAGTACTTCAGACACGACAGGAAGAATATCTTCGACTTTTCTCTGAGTAAGAAAGTTAACTAGCTGATTGAATTTTGCCATCCATGCTTTATTTTTCAATTCTTGAAAGCAGCTTCTTCATTTTCTCCGACTATTTTTTACGCCTTTTCCTCAACTTTTTAAAGAGCAACTAGGAATAATTACAAATTTTAGAAGGTTTTTCTCTAAAAATTTTCAAAGAATAAATTTTCAGAGCTCTTCCTGACACCAGACCAAGTGGAGAAATTACACGATTTCGAAGAAGACTGCATGGAAGATTTACACCGAGAGAAGAGAGAGAAAAAGTACATGAGCAACGAGGAGAGAATCAGCAGAACTGCGGACAGGTTTGTTGTTTTCGAAAATTGTCAACAATCGACTTTGTCATCTGGTTTATTGACATAGCTTATTGTTGTCTTGAATTTGTGATAACGAAAGACATTGTCATCCGATGTTATGAAAACAAGCTTCTTATTTTTCTACTACTAGAATTAACATGATAGCATTCATAAGCAAAGATCTTTGAAAATAACGAACAAAAATTCAGAACCGAAGCAATTCTGGGCCGATTGAATGACGCTTCCCTGAAAGACGCTGTGAATCGAGAAACGTTAGTTGGGTTAGAAGAACGGTTGAATAATATGGAGAGAATGCAGGTATAAAATTGAAATTTTCAAAATCATAACATAAACTATTAAATTTCACTATAATTTCATAAAATAGTGATTATTTTTCTAAATTTTCACGGACTTTTTTCTTTTCTAAAACCGGGTCTTTCAAAAATTCAATTTTAGGCCGAGATTCTCGAGTGTCTTCGTAATCTGAACCCCACAAATCTGCAGCGCACGGCTTCGATTTTGGAGCCGGAACTCTTTCCCTCAGACAAGGCTCAATCCACTGAAAAACTCATAACGCCTGCGCACATTCGGCAGAGGCACAGGACGGCTACGATTTGTGGAGGTCGGAGATTGCTGATTATTTCTTTCTTTCATTTTTATTCTTCGTATTTTTGCCCTGGTAGAATCCTAACTTTTCGGATGGAAAGTGAAAATCTTTAGATAAATTTGATTTTTTAAATAATTTTTTTGATAAAAATTTTAAAAAATGTCGACTTTCAGGGGGTTCAAGCGAAGACCCCCATCTGCTGTCGCCTCACATGCCAGATCGACTGCAGCAAACCAGTTGGACGGATCTAGCTTCCTACCAATTCGCCGTTGGAAAGCAGAGGTAAGTCTGGAAAGGATTCTTTGAAAAGTGCTTGAAATAAAAAATAAAGGTAAAACCGAAAGAATAGTCTTTTAGCAAATAATTAAAAGACGATCTTCAAAATGAAAGACATTTTTGATGGTAGACAAATTTTCTTAAAAATATCGATTTTCAGTGTTGTGATGAAGCGTCAGCGTCACGAAGAGTACACGACGATCACCGACGCGATCGAAATCGGAATTTTCGACGGAGGAAGAAGAGCGACCCAAAAGCTGTCTCAGAGCAGTGCGCATGTAGGCAATTTTACAATTTTCTATAAAAATTCCACATTCCAATACAATGTAATCCTTGTGTGAATCAAGATTTTATCCTAAACTCACACATGTTTATCTTGTTTTTCTAAAAATAAAAAAATCTGTTTGAAAATTGAATAGAAATTTTAGAAAGTGACGTTTCTGTAAATTTTAATTTCAGAATTCGGGCAATGAGTCAGAAGACGACAAGCCCGAAAAACCAACCCCTGCAGCGGTTACAATGAGACGGACGACGGAGAGGGAGACAGAGAAAGCCAAAGGAGCAAAAGAAGAGACTACCACCGCGCAGGAGGATGATGAACAGGTCATTTTTCAAAGTTAATTTTTCGATAAAAAATTCTAGAAATCATATTTATGAGCAAAAAACAAATAAAATTATTTTGGGAAGGGAATATTTTAGTTATGCTATTTTATTGATTTTTTCAGGAAGCCGATTGCGAGCTGACTGAAGAAGACGAAATGGACGATGAAGAGAATACGAGCGCTGACGACCCTTCGAGGAATAGTTCGGGAGAATCGAAGGTTTTATTTTAAAAATTCTCCAATTAAAAATCCCGAAATAACTTCTTTTGTAATTGACTAAGTTAAGGAATATTTTTTCTTACAACAAATTATATTTTCTTTAGGATTACATAGAGTTCTCCGTCACAGCACAAGTCCCGATTGAGTCGGAAAAATCCAAATCTCCTACGCCGAAATCCGACCAGCCACCAACATCGGCAGACGAGAAATCAGACAGTGCGCCCGCAGATTGCAGAAGCAGCCACTCAGCTCCGCCCACTACGCCGTAAGTTGAAGAAAAATCAAACATACTATCCTTTTCTTGAAATTATAATATTCTGCGTCTATTTAAAAATCAAGCATTTTTCAACTTTTTGGACAATTTCAAAAATAATTTTGCAGTAAACGCAGAATATTATTTAAAGCGACGAAAGTCAAAAATACTACATTCCACAGTTATTTTCAGTCACATTTATTCATTTTCTTTGAATTTTTCATTTTTGATCGATCAACATTCTGTTTTATTCTGCTCTTTGCCCTAGTCACTTTGTATTTGACTATATTCCGGGTCAAAAATTTGCATTTTCAAACGATAACACATTTCTTTTGTACTCGAATTTGAGATTTACGAATATTATCATATTTTCATATCACAATTATTTGATTAGAATTTTCTTCGAGAAAATCTTTTCTTTGGTCTCTTGTTATTTTAATTTTGTGGTTTCTAACAGTTTAAAGTGTTGAATTTTTGTGCTTTATGCAGGTATTTGAATTGTTTCATTTTTATTTCTGCTCATTTTAAGTTCCAGCGTATTCATTTGAATTTAACGGGAAATCGCATCCCAAACGCTCAAAAAATACCCAGTCCTAATGAAGATCGTCTAATATCTTAGGAGTACGGTATTTTTATCGATTTATAAAATTTCTGACCAATGACCTATTATTTTACCTGTGAGCATACAGTGTTTTAGGATGTTACATTTTACAATTTGCAACTGTCTGTATTTTACATTGTCCAATTTTCAGCTATTTATTAGACACTGGAGTAGAACAATAAACATTTTGAAGAAAGATATTTTTGAAAAATTCGTATAAAAGTGAAAAATGCGCTCACTTTGCAAAGTGACAATCCGCTAATGCGAAATGTCAAATTTGCAACGGGAGATCGTCACTCAAATTATTATCATGACGTTGAAACCTATTTATATTTCGTATCTGTTTAGCTTTTCTTCATTTTTGCTAAACTGTTTCATTCAAAATATGTTCCTGTTGCATTTTCTCAGAATAAGTTTTAATTAAATTAAAATATTTTAATTATCTTCAAATCATTTTTGATATCATATAATTTTGTCTAGAAAAATTTACGCACATCAAAAAATTCTCTTCAAATTTTGATAGATTTACTCACCCTGAGTGTTTCATTTTGTCTTCACTTCGCAGTTGGCATTTCCCCTTTACACCCACTCTCCTGAGTCCTGAGCCGAAAAACACAGAGGTTATAAACATCGCTAGGGGAAATCTCTCTTTGGATTTAGAAAATCTTATCCTCTCTTCAAATTCTCATTCTTACCATCACTATTCCTCGGATTTTTCATCACTACTTCAGTCTATTTCGACATCTCTTTGTTTCTTCCTTTGCACTTCTTTATGCTACTTCTATTTCTTCATTATCTAAGACTCTATCTTTCTTTCCAAAATTATCAGTCACCCTACTATTTTCCACTTTTTATATCTTTTCATCTCAAATTTCCATGGTATTTCTCTTATCAGTGTTTTTCTCTTTCGCATTATATTCTTCATCCACTTCCAAAAGCTCATTTTCTCTTAGATTTTCTATTGTGATCTTCACCGTTTTCCTATTCTCTATATCTTTTCGTCTCAATTTTCCATGCTATTTCTCAGGCATTTTTTTCTTTCACCTTCGCCCTCAAGCCCTAACTTTTTCCCGGCTGACATACGGCACAGCTGCTGTGCCTTCCCTCAGGCATGTTTTATCCTTTCGAATGTGCACATTTGTTCATCTCTTCCTTTCTTTCTTTCTCTTTCTCTCCTTATCACCGAGACGAAAATATCTCACCGAAACCCTCCCCTCAACCTACCCAATTTTATTGCTTATGAGATATCGATTTTCTTTATCAAATTATCAAAACAAAGAATCTTTGAGAATACTGTAATTACTTTGTTTTTTTCTTACTTTGTGCTCTGAAACACGATTGATAGATGATGTGCTCCAAAATTAATTGGATTTTCGTACCTCTCATAAATTTTCTAATGTCCAGATTTTTCCTCGAAAAAATCCTATTTTCACGGTTTTTATAATAGAATTATATTTGTGTAATTTTCAGGATGGCGGCCGCAAGAGCAGAAACAATGTCGCCGACATACAGCGAATTTGAGGTTTCATATTTTCATTGTCGAATTCGGTTCTTAGCAACGACGCAGCGACGCAACATGACGAAATGGTGTAGAGTCAGAGAATTTTCTACCCTACACTATTTCGTCATGTTGCTTTGTTGCGAAGAATCCAGATCACCTTTTCATCATCAAAATGGTAAAATGAATTCTTTCAGGACAAAATCGCTGTGAACGGCGTCTATCTGGTGAATCGTCACGAGCTCTCCGAGCATCAGGACAAGGAGCTGCAGAGATTCATCGACAACAACGCCCACATCATGTACTTCGTCGATCGAGAGAAGTTCCCAGGTACGGTCTATTTTTCAACAAAATTCTAGGTTTTGACTATATTCGTGAACATTTTAAAGCGTTCATGAACTAGAGAAAGGCTGCAACAAAAATTTCTTGATTTTGATCATATCGATCTAGAGGGAGTTGAATTTTGAAAAGTCGAAATCCCGAATAGGTATGAAATTTGCCTAAAAATTCCCGAAATCAGAATTCCGTTTGAGCCCTTTTCTGATGCTTACTTGAAGAAAGTGGCGATCTCCATAGGCCTATGTAATTCAGGTTGGTATTCTGAAGGCAATCAAGAAACATTTTAGAGCCCCGTGTCCGTCGTCAATCAACCAATTCAAACTACGGTGAATTGAGCAAGAAGCTTCCGAGAGCTCCATCTCCTTTCGACGCCTACAAATCGTTGGACAGCACGTTCCGATCCAAGAAGCACATTCAGCCTGATGACTCTGAGGAGTACAGAGGAATTCCACAGCCTTATATTGAAGGTAACATTGCGTTTGTGTCTCCGGGAAAGGTCGTAAAATTCAACATTTTTATTCTCATGCTCCAATGCTATTTTCATAGTAACTTTGATCTTTTCGCGACTTTACAACTCGGTAAAATAGTATGTAAAAGCTAGAGAGCATGCCCCCTATAATCTTTATCTTCCCCTATCCATACACCCTACTTCGTTGGGTTGCGAAAAAACCAAATAGCCATTTTCACTGCAACCTATCATCAGGAATAGCACGAAGAACACGCATTCGAATTTCAATTCCAACGACTTCCTGGATGAATATTAATTCACATCATACCTCATCTTCATGGTGTTATCATTTCAGGATACAACTACATAACTGATTTCCCCGGCATCGAGCAGCCTTCTGACAATCAATTCTTGGAGGATCTTCTGAAGAGTGGTCTCGTCAAAGTCGACAAGATCGTGGACATCAGCCGACCCAACAGTCCTGCCATGTCCAGATCGGGATTGAGGTACGAAATTCTTTAAACTCCTGAAATACGTGCAATTTATATCAATAGATAGAGCTTGAAGATATCATCATTTTGCAAGTATAGAATATTTTCAATCTAGATCCCAATAAAGCCTGAAATAGATGTGTCCATAAACTCTATTTTTCGAGAATCTTCTACAGAAGGGCTCTTCTTGTAAGAGACATCTATCTTAGGAAATGTCTATCTATTATGGGTTTACAGTAGTAATTGAAAACAAGTATCCTCCGTTCACCAAATTAGATTAGTTCCATTTAGGGGCGATATTTCGCGTCTTTTTCGGTTAGAGGTTTTCCGGTTTATTTTCGTTTTGAATGCTTGATTTCAAAAACGATCCCCAGAATGCTATGAAAACTCACAAATTACCCGTAACACGAATTCTGCAAGGTAGCTAATAAGGGCGGAATTTAGCCCCTCGCCTTCGCCCTATAATTCGATGAGCCGAAGTCAAAGCCATCAGCAACAACAGCAACAAACGAACGCTTACCAGACCAAGTAAGGGAATTCCAACTTATCGAAAATTTACACTCGGAGAATTTCATTTTGGAGGAAATATCTTTCAATTGCAAGAATGAACAGCCTAAAGTATTCTAAGCAGTTTATCTAACTGATTTCTAAATAATTGGATGATGTGTTAGTTTCAGTTATCCATCCTCACAATCAAACTACCATCAGAGCCACAGCAATTATAGCACCGGTAGCTACAACCCACCGAAGAACTACAATACCGGCGCTAACTACAATGCCGCTCCCAGTTACAACGCTAAGTCGACCTATAACACTGGAGCTAACTATAATACCGCTCCCAACTACAATGCCAGCGCTAACTACAACACCAATACCGGCGGAAACTACAACCCTTCCACTAATTACTCATCCAACTACGGTAATTATATTGTAACCGGATTAACGTTATGTCCTTATCGTCGTTGAATAAATCTTTCCTATGACACTTTTTTCAAGCATAGCTTAAGTTTGATAGGGGCGCGTTCAGACTATGTTAGTCCTAGCGCAAACATTGAGAATTAGAGTTGTTCGAGAAGATAGCAAGGAAAAACGCCGTGCTCTTCGCTCTCTCCTCGAACAACTCTATTTCCCAATGTTCGCTCTAGGACGAACAAGGCCTGAACTCACCCTAGAACATTAGATATTAACATCGATTTGAACATTGCTGTATTTTTATATTTAGGCACTGGCACTGGTAGTCAGTATGGTGGATCTACGCAGTACGAGACTAGCTATGGATCGACTCCCTATGCGAGCACTGGTCATTACGGCTCTGTGGGCAACGTTGGCCAGTCCAGCACTTACGCATATGGATCAAGCCAGCGAAGTGGAGCCGGAGGCGCCGCAAAACCACCTGTCCCGCCCTGTTCACCGTACAGCAGTTTGAAGAGGTTAGTTAGATCATTCTTGAAAACTCATTTCTCCGAATGATGTGATATAATTTTGAAATGTGCTGTTGAAATTAAGTTTGTGATTGAAAATGAATGATAGTGGTGTTGGAAAATAATATCAATACTGTATCAAGAATAACTCTAATAAAACTCGAAGATCCTTGATTTTCAGGAAAGGCGTTTCTTGGGTAGATCAAGATAACCGGGCTCGCTCCCTATCACCGATGATGGTAGCACCGGCGTATCAGAGAAGAGAAGTCTACAGTGCTATTCCTCAGGTATGTTAATTTCGATTTAGTAAAACTAACATTCACATGAAATTGATGATTTCAGGGCTCGACCGAACCGACGTACACCTATTCGCACACCGAATTCAAATTGCCACCAGATCTGACTGGAAAGCAATTGCTCGAATATTTGTCTCGCTAAATGTCATAGTTTCAAGTTTCGATCGTTTTATGGTATTCTTGCATTTTTACGATGAAAAAAACTATTGAGCAAACATAGAAAATGATCGAAACATGAGGCATCATGAAAGACAAAGTATTGATCTAAATTTTGCCGATATCATCCCAATTTCAATATTTTCGAAAATCCATGTATTGATCGTGCTTTTTTTTTTATCTTTTCTTGCGAAAATCTTTTTATCTCCAGTAATAATGTTCTGAAATATGCTAATTTTATGTAATATTCGAGTCAGACTTTTAAATTAGCATATTTTTCGAATTTTACAACTCTGCTGATAATCATAATAATTCATCTGTACTATTTTTCGTTCCACTCTAATATCTTTCATTCATGTCTATCCTCTTTCCGATTGTAAATTTTTGTAGATTTTATATTCGAAATGTGAAACATTATTTTTGCATAAATAAGCACATTTTTGCTCGTCAGACTGAAAACTATGGATAGAAGTTTCGGGAATACGAAAGAATTGAATGATTGAAATGGCCCAGAAACATCTGCAAGAAAGAGAAAGGAAAAGGGAGAGAAGGAAAATTCAAAAAAATATCAGAATGTCACTGATAAAAGCGGCCAGACAAAAAGGAGAGATGATAAATTTCGAGAGAGTGTAGAGAAAAAGGCGATCTAAAAGAGATAGATGTTAGTGAGTGCCACAGGCATTTGAGGGGTATTACAGCAAAAAGAGGGAGGTGAGAGAGTTCAATAAAACATAGAGAAGTTTAGAGATACCAGATGAACAAAGAAGAAAAAGATGGAGAAATAGCTCCTGAAAATGAGAGATCGTAAGAATCAGATAGTGAGTTAGAGAGTGAGATGGACTTAAAAATAGAAAAATAGACACGAGATACTGAAATATTACGTGTAAAAATGAGAGACACTACAGAATCAGATAGATTTTTAGAGAGTGAGAGAGAGAGATAGGAAATAGCCCTCGGGCCGATATCTCAGCCAGGTTCGGACCCAACCGATAGCCCTCTACTCCATTTTATGTCTCTTTTTACTTACCTCAAATTTATCTCTCTCTCTCTCTCATTTTCATGTATACCTAGCATTTTCTCTAATTCTTTAGACCTCTCAAAGTTAGTGCAGCTCATTAGATATCCCTAGTCTTTAGCACTTTAGAGAGAAAGCGCTTCAATCGTTAAAAGCCATTGATTTAGAATCACTCAATCAGTAATAGTAGTAGTAGTAGTAATTCGATAGTTTAGTTGATTTAGTCTTGAAATACTGTAACTGACCTACTTTCTTTTTTTTGTTGTAAACTTTTCAATAATATTGGTTTTTAATTACTTCCTGTACATTTTTTCGAACATAGTGATTTTTCCTTTAAAACATTTCTACATTTATCCTGAACATCATAAGCCATTCTGTTCTTCCAAATCGAAAAAAATCGAATTTTTTTTAAATTTTTATTTTTCAAGATATTTCATTCGAATTTTTATCGATTTTTTTCACGTATCGATTTTTTCCTGTAAAAATCCCGCTTCTGTAATTCAGATCTCTGGAACTCCCCCCGCTTTACCCCCTGAATCCCCTCTACTCATAACTTTCGCATATTTCTGCATTGCGGCATGCGTCATATGTCGTTTCTATTTTTCCGCACTTCTTTATATTTCGTTATTCGGTTTTAGTTTTGAATAAATTCCATATCATTTCTTACAAATAGCTTATCTATTTAATATTTCTACCGAACCGCTCAAACTATATAGTTTCGAATCGAGAAAAACCTTATAAGGTTAAAACATAATTGTAGAATGATCAGGCCCTCTAATTACCCGTCAAAATGATAACTTGAACACCTGTCAACTCGTCTAATTTATCTAACAAATTTGTCGATCGAAAGCTTGCGTCTTATAATTCGATTAGCTTTATCGTCACTAGCGAAAAATCGCTAGTCGATATATAAGATCTTCATGGTTATCAGTATCTATCAATATCTATTTTTATTATTGATCAATTTATGTTTACATCTTACTCGAAATTAGTCCACTGTATTCTCTCTAATTGAAGGGTACTCTTTAATAGTAGTGGGGCATCTCCTAAATGCCAAAACTACTCATTTACCCCCTTATATGATCTCATCAAGTGTTTTATAATATTTTTTAGTGTGTACGGAGTGCATTTAGTTTTGATTTTAAGTGATTACGATCATTAGGTAATGAGTTATGACGATTTCAGCAATTAAAATTTTTCGAAGATTAGGGGGTTGAAAAATAGAAAGGTATGCCCTTCAATTAGAGAGAATACAGTATTTTTACCTTATTTCATTAATTAAAAGACATTTTTCTTTTCTAAAGTAACCAATATTTAAACCGATATTTCACGGTATTCTTAAGACTTTGATTAAGATTTGTTAAAACAAATACTTCTATTTCAGAATTAATTTCGATCTTTGGAGGTGATTTTACCTATTGCCAATCAAGAACATCAACATGTCGATGTCGCACTACGGCAGTCAGGGCAATTTGAATTTCCGAGATCGCGGCGGAAGTCCGGCCTACACCACGCTCAGCAGACATCAGGTAATATTTATTGAAATATTCCATTACAATTTAAAATTATCCATTTTTCATTTTGATTCAAATTTATATCAACAGCTATTTTCTTATCGTTTTATTAAATTTGTGATTATTTTTAACTTCTATAACTCTTTCCTGAATTCCAAATCAATACCCCTAAAATATTAGCGTGAAGATCTGATATCTAAATCCGTATATCGATAAATCGGTTTGGAATTCAATTTCTTCTCTAAAACCTCTAAAGAAACAGAACATGGGAAAATAGCATTGGAAAGCGAAAGAAAAAGAAATATATCTCGGCGTAGGCGGCTGCCTCGTTGATCCTCGTCGAGCTCTCGGCGCTGTAACACATCTCACTTCTTTTCTGTCTATTATCTTCCTATACTCTCCTACCTTATCTTTTTCTTTCTTATCATTTTATCAGTGCTATTTCTCAATTTTCTTGCTCTTTGTGTTTATTCTTTTTTGCACACTCTCTAACCTATTCCGCTTCTCCCTTATCACTTTTATCAGTGATATTTTTCGTTTTTTGAATCTTACTCCCTCTCATTGTTCCATTGTCTTTCCCTTCTTCAACTTTTCTAAGCGTGTATCGATGTCATCCGTGCAAAATAATACCTCCTCGAGAGACGTGGTTCAAAGGCATTGTGCCACCCTCTGACGGAGGAATTCAATAGCCGAATTGATTCATTCGAAAGATAAAATGTTGAGATAATAGAAAAGATGATGACGCTGAAAACGAGGGTAGATGACGCGAAAGTGATGCCACAAAAATAGCATTTATTTACATCAGCTAGATCAATCCTAAAAACTTTCATCTACGATAATTTGACGTGATTGAATTATAATTAGTTCAATATACAAGTTGACAAAAAGTTGATCTTCAAGGAAAGAGTTATGAAAATTGAATGTAATAACATTGTGTCAGATAGTATATTTTTCTTGTTATTCTGAAAAATATTCGACAGCAAAAATACGTCTAAATTTCAGGATAACTACAACCGCTTTGAGACGGAGCGGCATGCTCATGCTCATGCTCGGCAGAACCAGAGCGAAGAGCGGGATGCGAGTCGGTTTAGTGGATTTGGAGATCGACCTGGAAGTGGAGTCGAGCTGACTGGACATAACTGGCAGGGAGGAGAGGTGTTTCATCGCAATATCTCGTGAATTGAAAGACTTTCTCGTTTAGCTGATCACTGACCCGAATCAGTTGCCGAAATCGGTCAAGTCAAAGAAATTCTACTACTCTCCGATTGGTGATGGTACTGTCGCTGCTGACGGATATGAGCTGAAGAGGTCGGGCTTCATTTTATCCTGAATATCTTTCCTGGTGAAGAAATATAAGTCTGAACGAATTTTTTTTTTCTATCTGGAGCTAACGATGAAATCTTTATCACTTGATCATTGAGTTGATGATAAAAGTCCAAATTGATGCTGCCTTTATAGATACAAAGATTCATATATAGTAGAGGTAACAAAGAAAATATACAAATTCCAGACGACCAGTGGACCTCTCACCCCGCGTCACGATCACCCAACTTCAGCACATCGAGCGAGGCGACAGGGGCAAGGACGGTGTCAACGTCTACGAGAAGACGTGGAGCAATGTCGGATGTAATTTATTTCCCCTATCTCGAAAAGAATATTCAAAATTTCAGCCATGGCTCCCAGCGAGGGTGGTTTCCTCAGCGAGTATGGTCCTGGAAGCGGTCGAAGTTCGAGGGCGGAGCCAGGTATTATTTTACCATCAATTTCCCACAAGTCTTGCAAGAAAACCCCCCAAATCATGCCTGCTCTTTCCAGGAAAATTTGATTTTTCGCAACTTCTCAATATGGTTATGATAGAGTAATTGTCCACAATATAGTTTCATCAGATGACGCCACTTTCCATGTTCTGATGTTGAGAAGATTCCAAATGACTTAATTCCTATCCTATTTGTAATGGAAGAAACCCGCCAAATCATGCCTGCTCTTTCCCATTGTAATGCAAGCCCTCCATCCCTATCCATCTTAAACCCGCATGACTCCAACACCCTATATTCAACTATCAGGTGCTGGTACAGGGGCGCCGAAGCCGGACTTCGGCAACGGTCTGGACGGACGGGATCGTGGACCGAAAGATCTCGGTCCCAAGGATCTGGGAGGACTCAAAGACTTCGGACCTAAGGATTCCGGACCCAAGGACTTCGGCCCGCCAGTGCGAGTCACCCCAACACAAGCCCAATCAGGTTGAGCACCGACACGTTCATAACTATTTCGTCTTCTAACAATGTTTCACTCTGTCTAGATCGGATTTAAAGATAGCACGAAACCATCTGTGTAACTAAACGAAGACATTCAGAACCATATCGCGCTCCACCTCCCCCTGCACCCCCGAAGGGCGACCCATTCGCGGGACTCGACACCTCTGTGCCTAGGCCGCAATCTGGTAATTTTATAATTCATCTATAGAAAATATTCAATCTGATAAACCTTTACTTTTTCTAGAAATTCAACCATTGATATTCTGTTTTAGTGACGACGTTCGTGTCGCTCAAACTATACTATTATTATTATTAGTATTTCGAATTTCCCAAAAGTCGACTAGCGCCCAATTTCTGAATCTGTGAAATGATATTTGGCAAATGCTAAATTATAATAATGGAAGAATTCGTTGATGAAAACATTCCAGCCTCCTCTCTGTTCTCGGACCCAGCCTACAAATTGGACATGCGTCAAGGGTATCTAATTGCGAACCCACGCGAGTTGATTCATCAGTACGCGACGACGACCCCTGTCGCTATCATGGAAGCCAGCGACAACACACCAGCTACCATGACTGTCTCCAAGCAGAGCATGTACAGACGCACCGAGGAAACTTCCGAGTTAGTAGAAAAAACAATATTGAAAAGAAAATTAAATTGAGGATAAAGTCCACCTTTTTAGATAAACTATATTTTCATCATGGCATGATTATACCTTTACTATTAAACATGATTTTAGTTAATAAATCCAATCTGACACCTTACTATTGTCAGTGACCGATAACTTGAAATAAAAGGGAAAAATGATGCATGAAAATTATCACCTTCGTCGCAAAAGAATAAACGTCATTTCACTGACTCAATCAATAACTGTAACGACTATTTGAAATTACGCAATGCATACTTTGTAAAATCAAAATTTGTGCATAGTCTATTTTGTCTCGTTATCGAGCATTGACAATAGCATAAATAATCGTTTCTGGTTCAGCATACGAAAAATTTTAGAGAAACCTTCGCCCCCTATGCACCGTATCGCGCTCACAACTCTGTGCCGACGCCTACCAGATTCGTCAAGCAATTACGAGATGACAGTAGGACTCATAGAAATTAACATAAAGTAAAGTTCTGATTTTAGCAATGACGCACAGCCAGCGCGAGGCGAATCAGAACGTGAATCCGCTGAATCAGAAGGATCCTCAGGCCACTCAACGAATCAGTGAAATCCGCAACAAAACCGCCTATTCTAGGTAGGTCAACCAAGGGAAAAATTTCAAAGAAATATTTTACACACAAAAATGTGATCAAGAAAGCATTTAGACGTTTCACGTGACGTAGAATCACTAATAATCCCCGAGTTAAATTTCAGTTCGAAGCAAAATCAACTAAACTTGTTCTCATAAATGCCTTAGTAACGAAATTAAAAGCCGATTAGTTTTATTTCTAATAAATTAAACCCAACCTTGTTCAAATTTAAGGGGTCACGACGACATCGATAATTTAACGCATCAGCTTGTTTCGGGCCTGCAAAGTACCGGCGGCCGTTATTAATTCAATTCATTAATTCGACCTGATAACAATTGATTCTTCCATTTCCTCTATTCTATTGATTATCGGAAACTAATAATAGAATATCTCAATTGATCGATAAATTTCATTTAAGCAGAAGTATACATATAATTTTACGTTTATGTAGAATATGACGTGCTTTTTCATTTATATGATGCAGAACAGACGAATTTTATCATGTTACATATCAAAAAGTTCAGTCATATTAGTCGAAAAGTGATATTTTGATGTGTGACATGATAAAGTATCGACTTATTAAAAATTATATGCGGTCGAAACCAATTGCGTATCTATTTGACTCTTATTATAATTCATATATACTCAAACATTTTACGCAAATTGGCTTTGAACAGTCTCAAGTAATTCCTTTCTTCGTTTGATTCACCTTCTCAACTATCACATTTTTTTCTGTTTGTACAAACTATCGCTAAATTTCTTTCTTTCTTCTATTGTCTAATGATGAATTCGTTAATTTCAATAAATCCGGGATTATTCGAATTTCTAAGATAGTTTATCTCTACACGTTACAATTACAGATTGAGCAAGTTCAAAGGTGTGGAATAATCAAATAATCAAGTACGCGAATTCTATTTCGCCGTTATTTTGACTAATATCGTCGGTTGATTTCGAATATTTTGCTTTACATCTTGGCCTTTCTCTTGGCTTCGAGGATTCCTTGCATTTTCTGGAGCAGCATGACGTTTCCTTTCACCTTGAGCTTACCGCCCATGAATGCCTGAAAAATACAATTGGTAACCATTTTCACGCTTTATTTTAAACGAAAAAAACTATATCTGCTGTTATTGCTTTTAATTTACTACTCCCACCTTCTGTGGGGGCAATTTTCCAGCAGCGATATCCATGAAGTCGTCGTCAGAAACGGTTACAGTGACAGTAGCCTTCTCTCCTCCCTTTATGTCACCGTAGTACACCGATGGGGTTGCCGATTTGAAGTCCAGGGCTAAAATTCAAACATGTTCGTTTAAATTTCCGGAATCTTTTATATTGAAAAGAATATTATTGTCGTTTCCTTGACAATTTGCACTAATCACGAACGCGCTCAAATCGCACAGCCTGCAGCGGACGAGGTAAGTGGGGGGAGTAATGGCGCGTGCGCTAGATGTCTTTTCGAATAACCGAACTCATTTCAAGTGATCATAGCGTGGTGGTAAGAGATGTCTCTCCAGGTTAGGGAAGGCAGTCGTTAGATCGACTATTTCTGGTGTGTATGACTTTTGCAAAATAAAAAAAGAGCTTCTCTTCTAATGTTGGCTGTTTGATTGGAGCGCGTTTGTGATTAGTGCAAATTTGCAAGAAGACGACAACAGTTAAGTTGATTATTCTAACTTTTTAAAACCTACTAAATTTGCCGATTTCTTTGCTACCGTCAGTGATGGAGTAGAGAATTATCGCATTGATGCCCTTTACGGCGCTGGGATCGGCCTGAAAATTTCGACTTTTCAGAATACAAAAATAAAATAATTACATGAACTCCATCGTTCATCTCCTTGAAGAGCGCGCTGGTTTTGATGTTCGATGGCCAATCACCTCCAGTCTGAAATTCGAATTTTGTAATTGCTGATAGCTAATTATAAGAAAGATGTTGAATTTTTTCATCTCTTAAATTTTTCTAAAAACATGATCCCAAAAGTCCAATTTTACAACATTCATAAGTTTAAAAAATCTTTTATACAACTCGTAAACATTCGGCTCCTAGAACGTGTGAGCTCATTCCAAATGTTGGATTCGCTTTCCGATTTATTATTTCAGAAAATTAAACTAGTTATGAAACGTCGACCATCTATCAGAAAGTTAATTTCATTCTTCTAGAACTCAGGTGAATGTTTTCAAAGTATCCACGAAATAAATTGCAGATATTTATGGTACATTATCCTA
The DNA here is from genome assembly GCA_964036155.1 of Diploscapter coronatus. NCBI lineage: Eukaryota > Metazoa > Nematoda > Chromadorea > Rhabditida > Rhabditidae > Diploscapter > Diploscapter coronatus. The sequence goes on along the minus strand of OZ038422.1, from coordinate 46,720,746 downwards.
ACTAAATAGACTACCTAGAGAAAAATATGACGTTTCTCTGACTGCTAATGGAAGTTCAACCTTCCAAAGAAATTTTAGGCTTTTTAGTTTATGAAAAATGCAAGATGTTCTATCAGGTCATAGTTTGAAACAGATTTTCTCAAAATTCCTACCATTTTGATCTTCGGTAGTAGAAATAAATTTCAGAAACGTGTCAGAGGAATAATGAATGAAAATTCCAAGTGAAAGGAAGTTGATAGACAATGGAATAATTGGTGAGAGAGGCGGAGGCTCTGCTGTTTGATAAGATAAAAACGATTTGAGTTGAGGGGTGATTAGGTTGCTGATTGCACAGTGACACAATCGCGTAACGATTGATGCGCTTCAAGAAAGGCGAATCACAAAAAGTGTCGATTTGTAGGAAAGAAATCAACCAGACTACGCAGTAGTCAAAGAATAAACCAGATAAACATCCGCTTCTTGACAAAGAAGAAGTTTCAGAACATTCAGTTCAAATTAATTGATGAAAATTTCTTAGTAAATGCTTCAAAGATAACTTTTGTACGGGTATAACCTATGAGAAGTAACATTTGGGTAGGATTAATGACCATCGAAGAACTTATTGAAAAAATTGTCATGGGTTTGAAAGTTGACGATTACTTCCTCAAAAATTTCAATCTAAAGTATTCTCTGACCTGTCCACCCCCAGTAGTTGTCGTGGTAGTCGAGTTTCCGGTTTCTTCGCCGTGATTCGCCAAAATGGCCATGAGCTCCTGAGTGGCCTCGGCGATTTTGTTCATGTGGCGAGCGCCCGTCATGTCGGTAACCTGCTTCCAGCCATCGCGAACTAAAATTTCGCCAATCCTTAAGATTTTTGCCAAATAGCCTCATTTTGAATAGTACAAGTCGTGCAAGGCAGAATTAATGAACATAGAAGATAGAAAATAACGTTCTATCAGATGGGTGTAAGGCACTGCATTTCTAAGATCCTAAGCAACTACCTTGTTCAGCAGTAGCATTCGTAATGACTTTTCCGACCGATCTGTAATATTGCTGCGTTCCGTACCAACCCGCACCGGCTTCGAAGAGTTTGCCAGCCTCGCCGAAGGTCTCATGAACCATGTAAACAACGAGCGGTGTCACGTATTCGGGCTTAAGGGCGTCGACCAGCTCCTGAAGTTTGCCTAGAGAAACGTTGCAATTCATCGGACTACCTGTGGCATGACAGTCTGGGTAAGTCTCGAGCCAGCCGTGGGGATCAAAGTGTTCGCTTTGATGTTGTATTTTTCACCCTCCAAGGCCAAAGAGTTAGAGAATCCGATCAAGGCATGCTTGGCTGAAATCAAATTCAAATAGGTTTGCTTTACTTATTGCTAGAGAAATCTTGTTCCAACTTTAGAAAGTACATATTGATTTTCCTGTGCAATTGAAAGTAAAAGAATTATCCCCCGTAAAAAGAGGTTTCGCTTATCAGAAACTCTTTTCACGGGGTATTTCCCTCCTACACTGAAGATTATTTTGGCGTTAAACCGGGGGTGAAATACGGAAAAGTGGGTTTTTAGGGGTCAAAACTGGGAAAAGGGGTCACATGGGTCGATTCCAAATACAACTTTCGTTCATCGCTCTGCGGACGATGAGCCGACTCACCAGCCGAATAGTTGGTCTGTCCGAAGCTTCCGAAGACAGCCGCGTTAGAGGACGTGTTCACGATTCTACCGTACTTCTGCTCTCTCATGTACGGCCACGCAGCCTTCGTCACCGAGTAGGCTCCTTTCATGTGCACTTTGAAGATCAGGTCTGAAACCCCAATTTATTCCCCATAGGCGATTTTGCAGAAATTACCCCAATCAAGTTCCTTCATGTTGAGGAAGGAGACGTCGCGAAGGATTCCGGCGTTGTTGATGACGATGTCTGAAATTTTTCAAGACTCCTTTCATCATCAAATGCCATACTTGTGGTTTCTTATCTTTAAAAATAACTATCCCAACTTTTAGGTTCTATGCATGATTCAACACATACCGATTCTTCCAAAATTGTCGATAGCGGTTTTGACGATCTTGTCGCCGAACTCGACACTGTCGTAGTTGGGAACGGCTACTCCACCAGCAGACTTGATTTCGGCAACCACCTGCAGAAAAGAAATCTCTAAAATTGTCAGGAAAGATCCTTGCCTTGTCAGCCATGGAGGTCGAGGCCGAAGTGCCATGTCTGTCGCCGCCCAAGTCGTTCACGACCACCTTGCAGCCGCGCTTCGCCAATTCAATTGCATACGTCCGCCCCAAACCACCTCCGGCACCAGTCACAATTGCCACGCGACCGTCGAAGCGAAGCGCCATTTTTACACACTTGAACAAGCTGAACTCAGAACTAGGAATAAGATTGTCGGTGAAAACTTCAAAATCTCGATTTTATCGCGTGTATTCCATTGAACATAAATTTAAAAAGCCGAAAAATGAACATTCTTTCAGCGAATTTATTCAGAAGCTATTCATCCAGCCATATAACTGACAAGTTTACATCAAAATGATAAAAGTGTAAGAATTCTTAGTAAACTTAGTAAATAAGAAAATTTGATAATAACTTATAAATTGAGAACTATCAATTGGAAAGGTTTTGCGAGCGAAAGATAAAAGTAGCCAAATTTGGATGGACCCACTGAAGTGTATTTTGTCTTGTGGAATGGAATCAACTAGAAAAGGGGATTGATAAGGGTCAAATCAAATTGGAATTGTGTGCGACCAAACAAGGTGCATGGAGAGCGGCTACAGAGTAGCCTAGTTTGGAGTCGGAATACACACTTTACACATTATAGCATATCTATGAATTTTCAATTAATGATTAATTAATTTAATCGGCCGTTTGGATTTTGTAGAACGTCACGACGTCGCAACATGAAAAAACGCAACATACTAAATAAATGTAATATAACATTTCGCTGATCAGAAGGGTTTCACAAGGTTTAACATCGATCTAAATTGGATTTTTGAGATATTCGGGGTTCGAAGGATACTTCCTTTCTAAATTTTCTGTTTCAAACTATCACGTTTCTACCACAAACGCATTCTTGCAAGGAGGCGGAACTTGGGGACTCTAATTATATTTTATCAATAGTATCTTTATTCGACTATTATTAAAAATTTCAATAGACATGATACAGACAACTCTCGAAGACATCCAAAAGTGATGAGGGATAATTGCAACTGAAATAAATATTCCTTTTAATCAGGGTTGTACGAACTAAACTTCGAACTGTCTGGAAGTTCAGTTCAAATTCGATCTTTTTTCGAACTTCAGACAACCCTGATCTTGCTATTTACTCTCCATTACCTGCGACAATGTCATTACCAGAAGTTTAATTTTTTGTTTTGAATTCGGTCGAACAAATTCAAGAAAAACAATAAACAATTGATAGCATATCGAAAATTGATAAATTTATGTTAACACACCCCTCGAAAATATCCACTCTGAAATAAGTTATTCCAGAAAGTACTATAATTAGTGATCATTTTAGAAAAACGAATTGCACCATAAAAATCAGTAAAAAACTGAACAAGCCCTGTGAAAATCAACCCGATTTGCGGACCCCTGTTTATACTGACTTTGGTCCTTAATGATATTCACTCTTAAATGATAAACCATGTTTGGGAATCGATTTAGTCTGATAAAAATTACGAAGCATCAATTTAGTAGCTTCATTCTCCTTTCTTCAATGATCAACTTTAAACTCGTTAATTGCAGACTTTCTCATTCAATCGATACTTTACTATTTGCATTTTATTGTTTAGGTCTCTTAACAAAGATGCTAGCCAACTTACCAGTCGAAATTATACTTTTGATCTGTCAATATCCCGAATTCAAAGACCTGGGACAATTGGCTTGGACTAACAACCGAATGATGCAAATAATCAAGAAATATCGGTCGATAGCGCTCGAGAGGAAAACTTTATTCTATCGTAAGAAATTATGTTGAAAGCTAAGTAAGAGACTTTGAAACGATTCGTAATAATTTAGTTTATTATCGAAATGGTCATAAATGGGAAGGAAGAATATGCTTGTTCGATTCATATACCTGCTCAGTAGAAGAGATCGCACAATTTCACAATTATTATCGGCCATATCAATTAGCAACTACACAGAATAAGGTAAATTCTTATATTCGTTGTTTTGAATAATTCCTTAAGCTTCAGATTTTTGCAATTGGAAATAGTGAAAAGTCATTCGAAATATATGACTTGAATACTCGACGAATTTCAAGAGGTCTTATCAACAAATCTATGAATGACCGATTCAAGGAATTTTACAGGTCCAGATCCTCCTAAATGGCGTCTTAATGCATCTGTCGCTTATTTCAAAAATAGATTGTATTATTTGGGTGGATGGGATTCTGAAACATCTCAATATATAAATCGAGTTGATGTAAGAAGTTTGAATGAAAATCTATGAAATCATTTATTCAGGTTTTAATAGATGGAATATGGCAAACGTGGTCTGCTTTTCCTCTTCCAATTGAAACTGTTCAAACAATAACATGCGATGGAATTTTATACGGTCACATTATAGCATATTCATTATTGTAATCATGGATATTCAGTTATTGATGGACTATGGAGTCAAAAGATATATCGATTATCAGACGATGAGCGGGAATGGATTGAAATCGGAGAGATTCCAGAAAGACGATTTTTCGGAGTCGCATCGCTAAATGGAGGAATTTACATAACTGGAGGACGGAAGTCGTTAATTTTGTATGATAAATAATGTATCATTATATATTTAGTGGTGATAATAATATATTAAAATCCTGTCTATGTTTCGATCCCTCAACTCCAGTTGACAGTCGAATTTCTCGAATCGCTGATATGAATTATGCAAGACATTGTCATTCGCTCATTGTTGCTAACGAGAAATTGTATGCAATCGGAGGGTGAGCTATAGTTTTGCATATCTTTATACGAAATATTTGTTAACTTAGATATCAAAAAGGTTTCTGTAAAAATTTTTGTAATTCAATCGAGGAATACGATCAAAATGTAAATAAATGGACAGTTGTTGGCGAAATTGATTTCGAGAAGTTGCAATAAATTATTCAAAGATCATTTTCTTTTTAAATTAGGGTATTTTTCATTTATCTTGTTTCCAGAGCTGTTCGGAGTTATCATTTTGAAAAATTCGGAATCAGAGTAAAAATTTTCCAGACCTCGGAATAGGAATTCCGAACAGCCCTGCTTGTTTCTTATCTAATATCTGCATAACATTACAAAATATTCTACAATCTTGCTTTATTTTGCTAGTTTTTATCTGTCAAGTACATTTTTTATGATTCTGGACATCCATATTCTTCTTTCAAATCTCATTGCAATATCCATACAATCTATGATAATTTGATTATTTTTCGAAGTTTTTCACAACTTCTTATCCAGTAACATTTCGTTCATTATTATGCGAATTTGATTGATTCCTCAATAAACGCTCTTTATCGTCTTTATCAGTTAGTTCGCACCAGACCTATGGAGGACAATCGTTAAAGAGGTTGTTAGAAACCCTTTGCCTTTTGCGATCTACCCCCAATATATCTTCTTTACAAGTTTTCGTCTTCAGCCTGTAATTGCCCAAAACCCTCATCAGTGGGACTTGGCAGCATAACTATGAATTTGCTTATGCGACCTACCCACTAGCCTTTCACTCTCATCCTTCTTCCTGCTCGCATTTTACCGCGTACTTTCGTAATTCTTTGTAAAGTCACATTTCGTTTCTCCCGCTCCCGGTTCTTTTCGATTTTTCATTATTCGTGAGACTTATTCGAATTTTCAGAATAGCACAGTTCAACCAGTGCCAAATGGTTGCCGAAATGGTCGAAGACAAGCTGACGGAGAACCTTAAGAAGCTCACCGGACTCAGTAAGTCTAATCGAAATTCCCGTATTTCACAAGGAAATTTGTTTATTTTTTCGAAAATCCTTGCATGAATTCGTCACCCTTGTTCATCTCCAAAATCATTCAATTATATATGATTTATTTGCAACTTACGTAAAAATGATCGAATCTCTGAAAATTCACTGATAAAATTATCAACTTGAGGCTGAAATGATAGGTTTTTAGATTAAAATGATTTGCAGGCGAGATTCTCGCTCAGTTACGCGGCACACAACATCCCTCGGACCTGGACCTGCAGCAGCCACGCTACGTTCTCGACCACCAGGGCAGGGCGCTCACTCACAAGTGTAAGGTGTTGCCTGTTTGCAGAGTCGGTCAGTTTTTTTTTTCTTTTTTTTTTTTTTTTAAATTATTTATTGATCTATTATTTTTCAACTGCCCAATCCCATCATTTTACTAAAACTTGAAGAGAACATTTTTGAAAAAATCTATTTATTAGCATGAATAAGTTTGTTCAGCTTAAATTAAAAATAGCCGAAAGGTGAAAAATTTCATGAAAATTCGAATATTTTGATTATTTTTTTAAATTCCAGCCGAGGTTCGCCAAGTCGTAGTACTGCGTGATCAACAGGATGGCATTGAAATTCCGCCGCCACCGCCTCACCCCGTCGAGATTCATGAGGTCTATTTTTTTGTTATTTTTCTCGTCAAAAATTCTTTGAAAGAATAACTCCTTTCATTCTAAAAATATTTTCCTCTCAACGATAAAAACTTCTCGGAAAAGGAAAGAATTGAATTTTTGTAGATCCGCCGTCTAATCCGTTCGAAAATGATTCGCTGCAAGCGATGCAAGAATCGGTTCATCGAGAAGAACGTCTATGAGAGGCATCTCAGGGACAGGCACTACCCGGACTACCTTGAGTACATCGCGGAACAGGTTTCGTATTCTAAATTTATTTATCGATGGGAAATTTAAAACGATTTTTCTTTCAATGTCTTATCACCGCATCAGTTTCTGTTTATTCAATGTTAAAATCTCGAATGTGAACAGATTATATGAAAAAGAAATTAAATAGCACATAAGATGCAGTAAAGTTTAAAATAACCTCCAGGAAGCCGAAATGGAGCAGCAACGTGCGGAGGAGATCGAAGCGAATCGAATTGAAGAGCTGCAAACAGGCGGCTTCATTCCGCCAGAGGATGAGGTCGAAGCTGCTAAATACTTGTCGCCTCTTGAAGCGTACGATACTTTTCCTTATTATATTTTTAAAATTTTAGTTAATTCAAGATTCTTCGTCAATGAAATGATGTTCTCTAGATATTGAAAAATTTATGGAAAAAAAGTTTCTGACCCAAAAATCACCGTTCCAATAATTCCAGAATTCCTCTTCCTGGAGAGAACAACGGTGGTATTCCGGCGAGGTTCGATGCGTACGGCCGCATCAAGGCTAAACGGCCTTACAAGAAGAAGGTTGAATCTTTTTTATTAAATGTCTTTATTCAAAATTTGCAGATCTCACCTCAATGCCCGTTCTGCGACAAGCGCTACAGGAACGAATATTCGCTGAAGAAGCATTTTCAGGTATTTGTTTACTTTTGAAAAAATCAAAATTTATAAAATATTCAGAAAAAGCACCCCGAAATGGAGGAATTTGAGCAGTGCACGCAGTGCTTCAAGTGCCTCAAAGACAAGCAGGAATTGGCGAACCATGAATGTGAATTGGTTAGTCTTTATTATGTTTAAAAATAAAATAAAACTTTAAAAATAATAACATGATGATAAAGTTTATTCTTTAAGATAATGCTATTTAATTATTTTTCAGACCTACGTCTGTTTCGAGTGCACGCCGATTCGAAACCTCATCACGGATCACCGTCTTCTCAATCACAGGAAGAAGTTCCATAGGGGTAAGAAAACAAAATTACCGTGATGACTTTAATTTTGGGAACTGTTGTGACCAAATTTAAACTAGATGGATAAATTTCCTACTCATTTGACATATTTTTAAATTCAAATAATGCTTTAAAAATTTGATTCATTTTTGTTACTTTCAGGCGCCAATTCCGGCTTCCGCTGCAACCTGTGCAATCTGAAGTTCCTGACACCTCGCAAACTCCGCAAACACAAGAAAATGTCCCATGTCTTCACCAAAACATACCAATGCCACTTTTGCGAGGAGATTTTCATCAGTGAGATTGCGGTTAGTTTTTTAATTGAGTTTAAAAAAGGCCTTCTATGCATTTAACCTTTTTTGTTTCTTTTTTTCCTATACTCCTTCCATACACTCTCCAAAGAGTGGGTAGAAACGCACAAAGGGCAAAAATATTTTTTTTAAATCAGGTTAGTATCACTTAATTTGCGATTTTGCATTAATTATCGATTTTTAAATTCAAATTTTTAGGTGATGACTCATGAGCGAATCCACACGGGCATCATCAAATTCGAGTGCAAAATCTGCGACTTCAAGGCGAATCGATACGTGCAGATGGAGGAGCACAACAGGTAATTTTTAAATATTTTATAAAGTTTAAGTTTTTTACGATAGTTACTATTTTTCGAGGTTAACAAGATTAAATTCTACAAAATTTGACCATTAAATATTTTCACCTGAATATGCAAGTTCCGTAATTTAGAAAAAAAAAAGTCTCGAATATATGCTTTGCGAAAATCGAAACGACTCAACTTTGAATTCGATATCTTTCATTCAAAACAACACACAGTTGAATCCAGATTTGGCATTTTCCCGAAAAGTTAACTTTATTTAAAAACGACAACAACAAAACTAAGAAAACTGATAATATTTAAAGGGACGAGCACGGCTACCTGTGTCCGATTTGCCACGCGAAGGTGGCCGAATGGGGCGAGTTGAAGACGCACACGCTGTCCGAGCACGGATGCTATTTGCCGCTCGATTCATCCGCCAGTATGTTTTTTTTCGACATTCCAAATTTTTGCTTTTCATTAATTTCAATTATTTTCAGATGAGATATAATATTAATAACAAAATTTCGGTACTTCTCAAAATTCAATTTTTTAAAAATTATTTTGATTGTTTTTATTTAATTGACTTACATAATTCATCAGAATTTACTCATAAACTTTCTATTTTTTATTTTTACGGAAGACTGATTTTCTCAAAACATAATTTCAGGCTACATTGAGTCACCCCGTGTGTGGGTTCTGTTCAAAGGCGACTAAGATCCCTTTTCTTGACCGGTACACGTCAATTATGGGTAATAAAATCTCCAATTTTCCTGGCTCCTAGAAAAAGACACCGGTTTTTCTAAGAAATAGTATAAGGAGACAAGAGGAGAAAAGAACAAAAAAAACCGGTGTCCTTTCCTACGAGCCATTTTCCTTTTTAATATCAAAATTCCAGTTTGCTCCTTTTTCCTAGATTTGTCTAACAATAAGTTAGTTTGTTAATTCACTTGTAATGTTTTCTGTAGGAATTTCCGTTTTTTCATGGTAATTTCATTATTACAAACACATTCTCAGGTTCTGTCGAGTTTTCGTCTCGTTGAATAAAGGATGATTCGAAAATTTTGGAAAAAATGAATAGTTTGAAAGAATTGTTTCCTCAAATTTTATGTCCAAAAAGCGATGAAACATATTTCGTGCTAATAATGTGTAATTCAACTGATAAGAATTTCAGGTCAAGCACAGGAAGAATGAGATATTTCATTGTTTGCACTTGACCCTTGATAAATTCAGCATTATCATCAAACTACTTTTCTTCAATTTTATGTTAAACCCCAAATTATTTCAAATTTATATAATTCAATTCAAAAGAAATCGAAGTAAGTAGGTGTGGCTTATGAAACTATAAGTTATAACAGCCCCTCAAACACATGATTTTGCATAATGTAGTCGTTTGATGGCCATCGATTGCTGGAGAAGTTATTCCAGCCCGTTTTCGTCGTTCATTCTCTAGCATATGAAGAGAGAATTTCGACTTGTCTCGCATTAGCATTGTTATTCTCTATCATAACATTCACTCGCTAGCAACTTTGTCAGTTGACACAAAACTTGTTCAATTGCAGGCCCTTAGGTTGACCGAAGTAAAGAAAATTCGAAAAAAAAAAACTCGTTCAATGATAAATAATAGATGAAGAAAGCAGGCTGGAAGAGTTTTACTTTGAGAATTCTTCCCTTTTTATTGACCGTATGATGATGTGGGGCAAAACGCTGAAAATCATCGAGTTTCGGAGACAAAAAAGCGCGCGCAAATGACAAATTAGCACGAAGATTTTTGAAGGTTTGGAAGATTGTTGTGATAATCACCAGAAACTTGTAAATTTATTTTATCAAAAGATGTAAATAAATTTGTATCTTTTAAGTTTTATTCCGTAATCGAAAAATATTTCATACTTCATAATTAATTTTTTTCCTTCATTAAAAATTTGATGAGTTTTTAATCCCAACTATTGGTCCTGAAAAAGCCTATGCTTTGGAAAAGTTATCATTGTGCGGAACAAAAGAAGAATAACACAGATGTGAGGCCACCGCTATCTCATTTGTTATGCAATCGGCAGGAGAAGGAGAGGAAGGCACAAAACAGGTTGTGATACGCGCGCAGGTACAACGCAACAGAGACAGCTACATCGGGTCAAGCAAAGGGCAACCGGCCCGGCTTTGCATGTGATTGAATGATCGATTGGTCGCTCGAACGATTATCAGCATTCGAACTTACAAAACTTCCATGTTTTTGCGCCTGACTCGAAAATATAGTCGCGATATTCTGCAGGTTTGAAAATTAGCATACCAAGGAGGAAATAGTTATCGACCTTTTTCCAATAAAACGCTAACGTTTAAAAAATATATGCTTGCGTTTTTAGGTTTATCAACTTTATCAAAACTGACTAACAAGCATTCCTAGATTTCTGCAAAATCGCTGAACTTTTGATTCTGCGAACTTTCAAAGAGGCAGGTGGCTAGTAAATTAGTGAAGCTGGCCTAGAAGATTGGGGTGGCCTTTTCATTCCGCAGCATTCCAACTCGTTATTTCATGAAGTAGAGAAACAGAAACGCGGGAGAGGGTGAGCCTTTGGGGGCGCTTTTTTCGCGCGTTTCGCTCGCGCACACGTTCGTCAAGAAGAGACTGACTGGGTGGAAAAAGAGAGTGGGGCGAAGACGCAGAGAAACGACGACGAAACATCGAGGGCAAAGCATTGGTGCGTACATATTCGAGTGCGAGAAATAGACCTAGGAGAGGAGAGGCTGCAGGAAGGTAGAGAACGAGAGAAATATCGTGTGAAAGCAAAGGATTAGAGAGAAACGTCGGTCGGAGCGATCGGGAGAAATAGCGGGCGGCGAGAGAGTCGAGAGCGATGTTTCACTCTATTCCGTGCCCAACACTATTTTGTCCTCTTTTTACCCCTGCTTCTTTTCCACTCTCCCCAGTGCAAGCACTCTCTGAGGCCCTTTCTCCTTCTCAGTGTGTTGGCTGGTGTGGGACCTCGTTGCTGCTACTGCTGCTGTGCGTTTGAGAAGAGAAGTGACGTGAACAGCGACGCTACCAACCACCGATTCTGAATCCGGTACCACGACGAGTTTAGAGATTTTCAAGGTCTGACGACGAATAGCAAGGTGAGAAAACATGATTGTAAACTGATTTGTCATCAAATTTATCACCATTTCCGCGCGACAAAGTTGATCTTCACGAATAAAAATGTTCGAAATTGGGATATGAAGTTTTGCGAAAGTTTTCATAGAATATTTTGGTAAATTTTACAATTACAGTGAAGTATTGCTATTGATTTTGGTAATAATAATCGGTCAATAGTTGAAATTTTGCGTAACTCATGGATTATTTTGCAAACTCAAACTCGCTTTTTGTAATAAGGTCGATAAAAAATAAGCCAAAGCCACGTAGGTTCTCGATGAAATTTTGTGCGGGTAAAAATTTGGTAATAGCGATACACAACGTTGCTATAGCGAATCAATTATGCAAAACAGCGCGAAAACTGAACGAACTGTCAATTGCAAGGAAGTTCGAGGCAACAACCCATGTAATAGACTAGGAAATTTACATCATCCATATTAAAAAAATTAAATTGCAATATCAAATATTTTATTTTTTGATTTCATTTCAATAGTTGATTTTTGAGTTATTTCATGAATACACTTCGGGAGTGAAATATCCCCGAAAAATAATTTTGCCCACTTCCCTAATTTGTCCCGATCTTTAGCTCCTTCTGGGCAATTTATTAGAATTCAATGATACGTCCATTACTTTTCTAAATCTCTCTTCGTTTTGCAAAAAATGTATCAAATTATGCACATATTCTATAATTCCTCTATAAATGCACTGACCGAATTAAGCAGACGTTCCTCAATTCTCTAGGCGGAACTAAAAATATTGGTCCACAACACGCAACATGACTATAACTAAGTGACGCGAACGCACCATCACCCCCTATTTATTCATTTATGTGCAATTATATTAGGACAAAAGCATATCATTCGAACAATATATCGCTTCTTATAATTAGATTTGGAGAGAAGAGAACATAGTCTGAATTAAAATAAAAGGCTTAATCCGGAACCAATCAATGCAACATTTGGAATTATCGAAATTTTTGTCTTTTATTTTTGAACTAAGAAAAATATCCATGACTATCTGATGATAGCAAATTATTTTTATATCACGAGGAAAATTTAGATCAGCTTAGGTGCGGATTAAAAAGCGGTGTTATCGATTTTCTGCTATGTCTGGTACCTTTAATGGATATCTGGTGTAAAAAAGCGGCGCGGCGACAAGTCATTGTCTTACATGGTCTTCACTGCAATTATGCGTTGTGATGCAATTGTGTTAATTGAACGCCCCCTAAGTGTGGTCACATCGATTATTGCATCATGTTTTATAGTTCGAGTAATTTTTTCAAACATCATGTATTCATCATGAAAACTTGGCCGAATGTTGATGAAGATCAATTTTACCATTACATTGATGAACGACTATCAAGCTTTATTTAGTACGCGCTTATACTTTTCGACATATCGATACCAAGGGTCGCAAAATATGTGCGTAAAATCGTTTGACATTGCTACCATGTCAAAGAATAGCAAAGCACCTCTAGAGAATTTCTAAACAGGAATGGATCGGAATTCTGGTTCCGCAAAACCAGAATTCCGACGATTTTGAGCGCTTTTTTTCATTTCGACTCCGTAAATCTTACGATTCCATTCCGGCCCACCCCTGTCTCTAAACTTCTTCAGAATATCCTGATGATAGCGGCCATTTTCACGTTAAATTAATTTTATTTAACTATTTTATTTTCAGGCTCATCATTGATTGGTTGGCTCGCTAGTGTTTCCGTTCGATTCCTCTACCCTTCAACCATCAAATCAATTCAACCCAGTCGACAATAGGCATTGGCGGTGTCAGTCTGGCGGACGCAGCCTCGTCGAGCAGTCGCGCACCCACCGTCGCCGATCTGCCCCCCATGGAAAGACGCCTCAGGCTCGAATCTGTGAGTTCCAACTGTTTTTTTTTTTCGAAATATTCATGGACAACCTAGACTTATTTTAAATATTACGTCCATAGTTCCGGTCGAATTTCTCGTTCTTATTATTAGCGCACATAATTTGAGAAATTGGCTTCTTTGCTACCATTGGCGATTTTGGTACTAATCATTAGTCGTCTTAATGATTATTGTTTAAACTCATTGCTCAATATAATGAAAATATTGCGAATGTCTCCATCATAACGACCATCTTTGACCTTTCATCGACTTCGATCAAACGAGACGAACATTGTGTTTGTTTTATTTTTTGAACATCTAGAAAGTTCGTTTGGTTCATTTCATTTTTGATCGCGAGTAGCGCATAATTATGACCTTCACAAATGTCTATCTATGACCTAAAATGAATTATTTTTGCTTCGATAATTAGGCTTTACAAGTGTCTATCATAAAATATCAGTTATCCTCATATCTGACAAGTTTTGAATTCTCTCTCATTGAATATTCTACTATCTCATCTATCATTTGGCAATCATTGAAATGGCGACGTTATTTTTCGTGCTGCTTTTCAGTCAGTGTTTATTTGAAAGGGGATATTATGTAAAATTCTTGGTCCTTTTTTTTTCTTCACGCTCCCAGGGACTTTTTAGGTTTTCACTTTGACATAATAGACCTCTAGGGTGAATTAGGGAACGCTTCGAAATCGGAGGTCGAAAGAAAGAGTGGAAGAAATAGCGTGCGAATTTGGGAGACAAAAAAAGGCGAAAATGGAGAACGAGGAAGTTGCCGTGGGGCAAGTAGGCGATTGGCATTGCCGGTTGGCGTTTCGCGTTCGCGCGCTAGCACAAAAACGATATAAACTTTCTTTGTGAACCCCAGGCCTAAATGAATTATAGAGCACACCCACCGCATATTTGATGTGGATTTATTATTCAGAGCAATTTTTTGAGCCGAAAAATCGCTTGCGATTCAGAAAGGTCAGCCGCACTTTGCGCACCTCTGTTTACTTATGAAAAATCGATTCCATTACGCTTTTCCACAATATTTACCAGCCAAAATAACGTAATAATTTGTATTTTTGGTATGGAAGTGGATTTTTTCGGAACTGAAATCATGCGATATGAAATTCACATGAAATTCGGTGAGAGCGATGGAAAATTTTGCGGTTGCACGAAAAATGGCGCGACTATTGATTTTCGGTGAAAAAACTGCACGCTACTTACCTATTTCTTTCGTTCTCTTCGACTCTCCTCTCAAAGTGAATGCTGCTGCTGTGGCGTTACAATGGGAGCGAAGACTATGATGGTGAGAACTGAGAATTGATGGGTCTCGGACCCGTACTGTGGAAAGGCTGAATGACACTGCACGGCTGCAGCGCCTAACAAGTGACCTTGATGATGTTAACCACGCATTTTTATGTCCAAGTATCCAATTCACTCTGTTCACAATTTGCTACTTGTCAACTGTCTATTAGATAAATTGACATTATATCAGAATTTTCAAGAAAGATTTGGAAAGTTTACTGGGAAAATATGAATAATTTGAAATTTATTATCTCACTCTGCAGATTTATAGTGAACCTTGTTCTACAAATCACCATACTTCATCTGTTAGCTCAATATAGATACATGAGCTGAAAATTTAAACAAAAAACTCGTTATCTTTAAAGCCACACCTAAACCATAATACCGCCATAAATAAAGATCGTCTTCATTATGCAATATTTTTGAAAATGCACAAATTATATTATTTACGAGGAAAATATCTGCTCGACAAATTGTGTCTAGAGGAACAAAGAATGTGGGAATTCTATGCGATGAATACACAACATCTGGGTCCGTATTAAATCCCTACTTAGTTCATGACAAGCTCAGTTCAACTCAACTCGTTTTTGAGAGAGAACTAGTCTATAGTTTACGCCAAGTTCGCCTCTACTTTTAGGGGACTTTAGTACGGGTCCTGTATTCAACATGCATACATATGCAGGACTAGAAAATGACGATGACGAAAATAGGACGGACCAAAAACTACCCATATTCTTATTCTTCAAAATCTTACAGAAAAATAGAACTAATATTCAAGTGCAGAAATTATCATATTCGGAGTATTGACTTAACGCCAGTTTTGATATTATTTTTCACATGAAAATTTTGCATATTCTAATTTATTATCATAGAATTGGCCTATTTTGATTTAGCATAGATTGGCGATATCCTTGTCTTTGGCCGAACTAGGATGTTGTAAATTTATCTTCATCATGTGTTATATATCTTTTTCTCTCACGATGCCACCCCCATGCAATTAGCCTTCGGTCGAAGAAGGCAGAGTCGCGTTGAATCATTAACCACATCGAGTGAAGCATGAAAAAGAGGCGCCGGATATACGAAGCGCAAAATTCAAAGGGAAAGAAACAGATAAACAACGAAATTCGAAGAAAATACATTTGAACTTTCACTTTTAGAATAAAAAATGAATTCAATATCGATATTTAAGATAAAATAATACTTGCTCATGATTTTTGTAAATAAAATGATATTTAGATTCAAATCTGTGTTTTAAAAAAATTTAAGAGAAGTTTATGAAAATAAAAATTTCAGATCGGCCCATACAAAATCGGAAAAGCGATCGGTCGAGGGAACTTCGCCGTTGTTCGACTTGCCAAGCATGGAATTGCCAAGATTAAGGTGCGAAAATATTCAGCTAATCTATAAATTATTATTATTCCGTTAAATGTTAGCAATAATTACTATTTGATAGCGTTAAAAAGAAGCTTCGCTAACATTTAGCGATGTAATATCTTTGCTAGGACTTATTGACTTTGCTAATTTTGGGATAGAAATACTCTTCAGGTAGCGATAAAAATCATCGACAAAACCCGCATCGATGAGGAGAACCTACAGAAGATCGAGCGAGAAATTAGCATATTGAAGACGTTGGACCATCCGAATATTGTTAAATTATACGAGGTTATTTTCGACTTTACTAAAATTATTATTAAATTTTTTAGATCATTCGCTCTGAACGCTACATTTATATTGTAACGGAATATTGTGGTGGGGGTGAATTATATGGTGAAAAATTACCATTTTGATTAATTATTTTTTGTATTTTTAAGAATATCTCATTGAACGCGGCAGAGTAACCGAAGTTGAAGCGCGACGATTTTTCTCAGAAATCGTTTCTGCGATCGATTATCTACATGAAAATGGTAAGTGGTGCTGAGTTTTTTTTCCATTTCTTCAAAGAATAAATTTTAATTTTAGGGATAGTTCATCGTGATTTAAAGGCTGAAAATATCCTGCTGGACAAGGAGAAGAATCACATAAAAATCATCGGTAAATGGACTATAAATTTATCTATTTTTATCTTGTTTAAATTTAGACTTTGGATTTTCCAACTACCAAACTTCCGATTCATTGCTAAATACGTGGTGTGGATCTCCTCCCTACGCCGCTCCTGAATTGTTGTTAGGTGAGCCTAAATATCTTCTTTTTTTTATTTACTATAACAATTTAAAATCTTATTTTCTTTATATAAAATATCAAATTTGCTCATAAAATGTTCTTGGCATAATTCTATCATTTTGCTCTCCTATCAACATATCATAACTTTTCTTTTTTTTAGATATTTATTACTTGCACGATGCATCAATTCAACATTAAACTCAGAAAGATACTATTTCTTTATCTAAAATTTCAGGAAACGTCTACGACGGCAAGAAAGCGGATGTCTGGTCGTTGGGCGTTCTCCTCTATATTCTCGTCACTGCGGGCTTCCCGTTTCCCGGGGATTCTGTCGACAAACTGAAACGAGCCGTCCTTTCCGGGCAGGTCAAAATACCTTATTGGGTTTCGGTTGGTAAGTCTTTCCGCGTAACTATTTCTTTTAAAGCTATTTATATTTTAGAATGCTCCGACTTGATTAAGAAAATGCTAGTGTTGAATCCTAAGAAACGGTTTTCCGTCAAGCAAGTTCTTTCGCATCGGTAATATTTTATATTTTAGTCCTAGAAAATTATCGAAAACCATGCACTAATTAAAAATAATCTTTTTTTAATCTTTTTTACTCTCGCCTACACTGTTATACCTATAATTTGACGATAAAAGCATAAATTAAAATTATGAATATTTTATCTTTCAATGCATATGGTCTAAAAGGGATCATTTTTTAATAAAAAATTAAGCTTAATAAATTCAGATGGATGACCGCGCCTCATTCTGCCCGCTCAGCGTCGGTAATTCTGACGAAGGAGACGTTTTCGCCTCGAACGACGAGTCTATTGGGCAATCAGAGCCCTCGATTGGACGCTGCAATAATGCACTACATGCAGCAGCACGGCAAGTGGACCGCCGATCAAATCAATGAGGTTCGATTTTTTTCCGTTTAAATTTAGCATTTTTTCTTTAAAGTCTACATGATGTGTATCTTTAACATCATTTTTTTTTTTATATCACATCCAAGTCCAGGATGATTTCAATTTTTATGGATGATCATCATTGTATTTTCGAAACATTTACAATTCTCATTTCGTAATCGTGGAAAAAAAATAACGTAAGAGATTTTCTCGAACATCACATTTTTGCAAAATCGACGTATCTAGCGCCAACTCTCGCTGCATCGCTGCATAATATCCTTTGTAGTTGTTGTTGTTTCACTGTTAACGCATATGAAACCCAATACACGGTTCGGAAACAGCAAGAAGAGAGGCCTGAGAGTGGGTGGCTCAAAGGGGGGAAATGAAAGGCTATTGCATGGCGAAAAATGAACGTTTCTTTTTCATGTGATCTCTCATCTTTATGCTTTCTTTTCCCGTCTCTTTTTTTCTACGGCATTTTTCGATTTCTCGTCTTTCGCGTTTCACTCGTTCTTTGCGCTCATCGACTATCGAAAACGATTGTTTTCGTTTTTTTTTTTTTTATTTTCAAACAAAATTTGCGGACATTGGAAAATTCGCCCATACTTTGCGTGACCTCGTCTGAAAAATTAAATTCCTAAACAAACAAAAATCAGAAATTAAAAATACCGACGTAAGATGGATAAAAATTCTGAAAAATATTTATGGCAAGTAAAACTTCATACTTCAAAGGCAAGGCCTCTTACAAATGTTTTTTTTTTCTGTGTAAAGTAATCAATTTCGTTTCCGGATTGGAATTTCTCTTTCCGCAAACTTCATGCTCGATAAATTACCCACAAAGTTATAGATCTTTGTCTAAATCCGCAACGATATCATCTGTGCACACAAATCCTTCCGTATTTATTCATCATGTATCAACCCTATTTCCTTTTGCAATTCAAATATAATCCGCTAAAGTCGATTTATCGTGCGAAAAAAAATGAAATCATAAACTTTTACAGTGCATATGAAGATGTATTCAGCTGTCGCATAAGCTTATTGAAAAATCCCAACTTCAATTGCAAACATACGCGCCTTGCTCGTCAATCGAAAATAGTTAATTTTTGTATAGAACTCTCAAAAAATCAACTATGAAGTTGTTCGTAGTGAAAATTTCTTAAAATTAATAGGGCTAACAAATGGTATCAATTTTGATCCGATTCGAAGATTTTTGCAAATTTCGATTTTCGCATCTTAGATCTCCCTTATGTGAAAAATGTGAAAGTGCCCGAAATGGACAAATCTTGCATCAATAGATTACTTATTGTTAGTTTTTCCTTCATAACTTATTGTTAATGAAGAAATTGGTTCAGAATATTCATTGCAATAATTTTGCGAACATTTCTCTAAAGAGTTCAGTGTTTCCCATTCTGCACGTTGTTTACCTGTAATCTGTGAAGTGACGGAGTCGAAAATATGCCACATGACCGCCCAAGACAAGATGGTTCTACCATCGAAAACCCCATTTGGTTTCATAAACCATTTTAGAGAAATAAACATTCTAAAAATTTGGCCAAAACTTATGCGATAACCCAATATTATAGCTCACATTTGAGATCAGTTGAAAGTTAAGTATATCTAACCTAGCTTTCAGTATAGACATTACTTCACCATATATTTCGAGATACATGCGATTTTATACAGTCTAATCATTAGTATTTTTTTTATCTATATTGCGCCTAAATTTTGATTTGAGAAAGTAACGTTTATGGAATGTAGTCAATTATTTGTCAGGTTTGAGTTGTTTCGATAGTTTCTGCGTAAATTCTAACATGAAATTCGCGCGACTAGAGCGATAAACAGAAAGTTAATTTCCGGCGTTTCCTCCGGATTTGCAAGCTCTAGCCCACTCCCATTTTACCGCACGAAGAATTGAAAATCACCGCGGAAATGTGCTTTGCGTAATTTCATGGCAAAACAGGAAAATGACAGATTTCATTGGAATTTTTGATAACTTATGATATAACACACACACACACACACATGTAAATCGAAAGACAGATAATTTCGAAAATTTAAGGACGTGCTCAAGAGGGACTTTGAAAGCGACATTTACGCAACTTATGAACTGCTTTGTGACAAAGTCCGAGTGTCGACTAATGATGCAAGTAAGGATTTTATGAGAAGATAAAAATATAAGGAAACTATTTAAAGTCTCCTAAATCAACCATAATACCTGAAATATAAGCAAAAATTCGAAGTAGCCCTAAAATAGAAACGATTTTGTTGGGCACCTTCTATAATTCGTCGACTGATCACTACCGTTATTACCAAAACTAACAAGTTATCTTTCTTTCCCCCACACTCTAACCAAAAATCTGGTGAATTTTAGTCAGCCGGTGAATTATACAAAATGATCTTATTCAGACGCGAATTGTCACGAGGAATACACTCGTCGCGGCTCGAGGGGCTCGATTCTGAGCGGCAAGGCGAACGTCGAGGATCCCAAGCCCCTCACCATTTCTGCTCATCAACTTGCTCAACTAGGATTATCCGCCAGTCCGGATTGCGTACGTCTATTTCGAAACATTATTATTTGTAATGTGCCTGGTTCTAATTCAAATCGTTAGAAAACTATTCATTTATCTGAAAACGATTCCTTTTTGACCGTATTAGGCAGAGATATAATAATCTGTTTCAATTTTCAAATAAAATATAGGAAAAGATGTATCAGAAAATATAATCGAATCATAATACCATTTTATCGATAATCCGATAATCTTAAAAATATTCTAAATGAAGATCAAATTTCAGGATTCCGATGACTCATCCAACTCCGAACTATACGATGACTCGCCGACTGGCTCTATGAGGAATGATCGATCCGCGAAAGGACAAATTGGACTTGCCATCAACGATCAAACCTATCGGGGAGAACAACGGTGAGTTCTCGACAAATTTTACGATTTTGAAAATAATTTTAGGCGCCATACCCTGTGTGCGAACGAGAACCTCATCACGCCGGAAATGTTGGCGCAAATACCATTCACATCGAATTTACATCAGGTAAGTAGAAATTTCAAGCAGAGATGAAGTTCTAAACTTTAACTTAAAACACCTGATACAACCTTTTTCGATTCATATCTTATGTTTATTAAAAATTCGTAAAATTTAGTTTATTTAGAAGATGATTTGATTCACTTTTAGGCGATAATGCAACAACAGACGATCTCGGCGTTGACCCGACAATTGCAGCCGAATGCTGCAGGTCCGTCACACGCTCCGATGCCCGGCTGGTACCCCACGGCAATTCACGGACTTCCCGCTGGATTGTCGGCTGTTTCCACCACAGATTACACTCGAATGATACCCGTACCCAATAGTAAGCATTTTACCGTCATTTTCTCTCAATTATATCCCCCACACGATTATTTCACCATTATTATTTATCGTATTTGCGCTATAAACATGTTCAAAATTTCTTTTTCGAGGATGAGAAAGTAAGAATTTTCGACAACTCTGAGTGTTATTTAAACATTTTTGCAATTATATTATATCACGTATCATTTTTATTCACAATATGCTATCCTTTTTGCATCAGTGTTTGCGTGATTTTTGCCGCAAGAAAAAAGCAGCGAAAGCGATAATCCGGACATAATTTTGTTATCTCATTCCTCGTTCACCGTTTAGCGCATATCTCATTTTTTCACAAATCCTCTTATCGTTAATCTTCATGCACCGGAGAGGTCTTGACATTATAATATGGGGATAATCTTCAAATCCATTGTATAAACGATGGATTAGATGTTAGTCAGTCGGCTTTATCGGCCAAATATGTTAATCCTTAGGGATTTTTGCCAAATTCATTGAAAATAAGGAAAAATCTAGAAGAATGATTATTGCATTGATAACTTTGTACATCGAAATTTAAATGGCGTGAAAAACAATTACTTTAGTAACTACTTAACTTTCTTTGATTAGTTTGAAATGTCCCGAAAGAAAGCTTAGAAGAAAATGGATAGAATACTTTTTCAAATACATATTTCGTCATTTGGCCGCCCACTACGCTCTTTTCATTCTATTATGCCAAACAATATCGTCACTGATTGATTCATTAGTCTGCGTTCTTTCATTTCTTTCAAAAACACGTCAAACCTTATTTTTCTTTGTGCAAAGACTGGCATATCTTCCCTGAAAATGTGTGCACATGGGGGATGCGTTTCGCTCGAACGCTGAAGCACATGATGTTTATGATGATATTCGAGCCCCACACGCACTTGTACCTTCCACGTCCGCATTGTTGATTTTCCAAGCACTCAAAATTCGAGTCATTTGCAAATTTCCTGGACAACCGAGTCTCATCATTAGGGGGTGGAAATTCATCAGATGAAATGCAAACGAAAATATTATGTGTTGAAATGAGCAACAAATTTCGGGGAAAAATTTACCATTTCGATATAAGAAATATTAGATCCGAATCTAAACTCATATTTATGGATTGGCATTCGAGCTGAAATGTATGAGTATTTTATCTGGAAGCTTTAAAAAATAGTCCCAGCACATTTTGATTAATATTATCGAATAATAGATATCACGAGTGTTACTTTTGTGCTTACAAGAGAAGTGGACAGGTCGGAACTCACAGATCTTGATGAAAATTAGCAAAGAGGGATTTTCCATGATGGAGATGACGTTAGTAAAGTCAAATAAGAACTTGGAAGCAGGAAATTAATGAAAAAACCCTCAATTTCTCACTTTTGTTAGTCAATTTGCACAATTGCATGCACTTTTGACTAGCGAATTTGCTTATTTCTCACGAAAATATGAGTAAAAGACAAGTAAAAATTCCCTAGCTCCAGGTTTCTATTTTGCACTTTTTGACTTTATCACTGTGATCTCCGTCATCGAAAACCTCACTTTGATAATTTTTTTATCAAGATTTGTGCGATCTGTGCACTTCTCTTGTTAAAAAGAATTTTTGTTGCAACTTACAGAATAAAATATACAAAATAACATGATTTCAGACGAACGACGAGCCTCTGCGGGTGAGACACTACTGAACCAGACGCTAACGCCATCGACCATCGAACAACTCCAACAATTAGTCCAGCAGCAACCCAACGAGAACAACGACAATGTCGAGGAAGAGGGGCAGGGGTAATCAGGAATTCATTGAAATTAACAAAAAAGGGAATTTTTGGATTCTTAAAATCATGCAATTTTTCTTATCTACCAGCACTATCATACCCTGAATTATTAGAATATTTTCAAGGAGCAAAGAATATTGTGAAGCAATAACTAAGAAAACGAAGTCTTGTATCAAGATATCAGGACATTTCATTATTCTTTAAAATGTGCATTGTTTTGAGAAAACACATTCATATTTAGCTATCTGAACAAATTCGGCGGCAAGCGAAATACTGTGCACGGCATGAGCAGCACGATGATCGGACCGTCGAATCCCGTACCGCGGCATGCGCCCTACGCGAAGCAGAATTCCGGGGAAAGGTATTCTAAAACATTAAATTTCTTTATCATCATTTCAAATTAAAAAAAAAAACAACAAAAAAAAACTTTTTGAAAAGAACTCCTTCTTTAGATTATAATAATAGTGTTCTATCAGCATAAGAAATCTTGGTATCGATATTGATTTGAAAGAGTTTCAAATTTTTCCAGACCAAATCAAAAATTTCTACATTATACGTTCCTTTACTGAAAATCTGATGAAGTTAATTTTATGCTTTTTTCTAGAATTGGATTAAAAATTATTATATTAGCAGGCGAAGTAGTTGGGCATCTACTACGGCGACAGTGCAACAGAAGAGTAATCTTGAACGGCTTTATAAACAGGCTACTCAGGCTCAAGGTTTATTTTTTAAATAAATTTTTAAAAAATCTCCGAATTTTCAGATCCTGCCGAGCTTCTGCTTCTTCCTCAATTGCAAAAGGAATTCCAAGAGCTGCTGTTGTTCAACGGCGTCGCTTCTAATTCCAATCAGTACGTGTATTCTTTATACTGGCATATTAGTGGTCAAACCCTCATCTCGTCAAAAACGATTCTTGAAACAGAAAATTGTTGGATTATCACTATTTTCTATTTCAAGTTGGCATATCTTAGTTTTCATGACAATTCCATTATCTCTTACCTGAAATATCATTGA
Organism: Diploscapter coronatus; assembly: GCA_964036155.1. Taxonomy (NCBI): domain Eukaryota; kingdom Metazoa; phylum Nematoda; class Chromadorea; order Rhabditida; family Rhabditidae; genus Diploscapter; species Diploscapter coronatus. The sequence goes on along the minus strand of OZ038422.1, from coordinate 46,696,933 downwards.
GAAACGTATTCTAGTTTGGAATTACAATAACTTGCCGAGGAGCCCAATATTAGATCAAATTAATTTAAGTGCAAATAATCACCAATTCGATCCGACGGCGCTGAATCGGTTCAACTGTCCGCGGATTTCGATCACGGACGAGCAGAATCGACAGCACAGCCTCGCGCCCTGCTCGAGCTCGTTCGATCCCGTGTCCACGTTCGAGAAGAAAGCCAACGAGGTCGTCTTCGGGCAACGGCCGCACACGGTCATCGGATTCTCGACGTCTGTCTCTGGAACGTCTACGCCTGAACAACAAGTCAGGAACAATGGAGATGAGAAAGTCAAGGTATCAGACAATAGCTATATTTCAAGTCTAGCTAAGGCCTTAAAATTCGTTTCATCGTCATGGTAGTTGGTTCTCATTATGATCAAATATATTCTGGTTCCATTCTCAGATTCTAATGACGGCTTTAGCCATTGCTTGTGATAATGATTATTTGAAGTTTCTATCATATCACTATTTATAGTTTTATGAAAAAATCGATTATAGAGCCTCGTATCGACGCTATCTTTCACACACGTCGTAGATGAGTTGAAGAACAGCCTCAATCAACTTCAGATACCGTTCGAGGAGTCGAATGAAGTCGTCTATATGGAACATGGTAAGGAATTCTCTTTTTGGGAAAAAAACCAAGCTTTAGCACATATTAATTTGACAAGTGACCTTTTTACATTTGTATTCTTTAAGAATTTTCGAGGATAAAAATTCTAACGAATCTGATGACTGTAATTCATGTGAATATTGCGAGAAGATGATTTTTGTTCACTCACTCTTTTTCTAAGCTATTTTCTACTCTGACATGATAAAAATTTAAAAAAAAAAAAAAAAAAAGATTAATATCTTAGTTTTTCGATTGAACATATTATTGCTTTAGAAATGCGTCGTTTGTCATTGCCGACGGGCGTCGAGATAGGGGTAGCCGTGTTGCCGCCCGAGCAGAAGTCGCACGTCGAGTTCGCGATCCTCTCGTCCGACTCGCCCACCTCCGAGCTGCTCTGCGACGAGCTCATCAATCGGCTTCGAATCATTGATCCCAACTCCGTCACGGAATGATCCAATATATGCGTAGGGATGCGAGAAGTCAGGTTCAGGAAAATTATAAATGATGTGATGATGAGATCTACTCTCCTCTGTCCTCCGAAAAAGACTTTTGCAGAGGGCGAAGGAATGGGTACCCGCGAGGTTAACCATTGTGCCTCTGTGTCTCTGCACACTGAATCTCTCCTATGCCCCTCGCGGATACGCGTCCCACCCCTTTCAGAGAAAGACTTTTTCAAAGACGACAATAAAGAGTATGTATTCCCGCACTAATTCTTCCTACCTTCACACCTATCCCTAACTTTTACTCTCGTCATCCTGTCATCTCATCATTTCAAAATTGTCACAAATCACAATATTTGTTGAATTTTCTGGCACAACTCTAAAAACCAGCATAATGTATAAAATCTCGAATTACCATACATGACCGTTCTTTATGCCAATAGTTATCGCGAAATTATTTCACTTCTGCAAAACACTATTAGAATTTATCATCATCTTTTCGATACAAGAGTTGTGCGATAATTATGTATTTAATTCAGTTGGGCAATTCCCATCGTGATTATCATAGTTGTCAGACTTTGCAAAAAAAATTTCAAAACACATGATTTTTTTCCGCAAAGTCCTAGAATTTCGTTCCGTCAATTATTCAGTGCATTGCGTTCATTCATCTGGCCACTCGTGTTACCGGTAAACCGTCGTTGATTAATCGTGCTAAATCGCACTCGCAGAGCCCAATTAAATCTAACGTTTTATCAGCGTCAGAGGTGTAACTTGAGTAGAATTTTAGGCTGATATTCATATGATTATAAGCTTATCAAATTGCAGCTCTGGCTATCATGTCATTCCAATGTTTTAGAGCCTTTCTATCTAAATTATAAATGGTAATATGAAAACTGAAACTGAAATAAGTTGAAGTTGAAATGTAGAATTAAATATCGGAGTTTATTTGCAAAATTGTCTGGGAATTTGATCAAAATCATTGAAGCTGAATATTTTGTGAAGAAGAAATTCCTTTTCATTATTGCTCTCAAAAATTCAAAGTAGTAAATATTCAAAATGGTTGAGGACAAATCTTGAAGGAAGTTTTTCTTCTCGTTGATAATAATGTTCATTTTTCGGTTATAATGGTAGAACAGTTTTCAGATTATCATTAAAACAATTCAAATGAATTGAAACCTTCAAGAGTCTAGCTTTAGAAGAGGGCTTTAGGGACATAATAATATTTAAGAGAAAGTTTCCATCGGTGATTTTACATTTTTAGAATTATTAACCTTTCGAAAAATTGCATTTTCACTGATGAAATTTATTAGACATTATTATAATTTCGAATTTGGCAAATATTAATATTTGACAGGGTTCTATCATTTTCTTCATTCGGAGTTTCAATCAATTAACCGTGATCCTGAAGTATCATTGTCAGATTTATTTTCTGTCCGACGGACATTATTTCTAAATTCCTGGGCATTTGTTACATTTTTAAAGTTAGTTCGAATTAATTCTAAATTTATGACATACAAAATTTGCGTTAATTGATGGTATGGTTTTAGCGCTTTCGAGTCACATTTTAAATGAAGATTTATATTTTGAAATCATTTATTTTCTCGTTTAATTTAAGATATTTTATTCTCTTATCCGAGTCTTTTCGAATTGTGGTAAATAGTTGAGCAAACGAGGTTAGAATTTCATTATTTATGAGTGGTTTTCACGCATTCCAAATTTCCCATATTATCTTATATATCTATTTTCCATATTCTGTTTTGAGTTTCATTGATCGTGAAAATATTGCAAAAACATGTTATTTTTCATCCTTAATTTCACGATAAGATAATGTCGTTAGATGCTAATTTCTTCATTAATGAAAATGTCTCATTGAATCGCAAAAGTAATTTGGGCCAAATTAATTAAAACCTTATGAAAGAAATATTATTTGTTCAAATTTTCAAATATTCCATTTTTGCGATTCATCAACAATCAATCCAGTGTTTGTAATTTTACGTAGTCATGAATCGATTTTCCTAGTCCAGAAATTACCCCAACTTCGATGATATTTTCTGGCTGAGAGCACATTTTTTTCATAGAATTGAAATGAGTACTTTTTCTAAACACGCTTTTCCTATTTTGGGAGAAAAATATTCAAATCGTGGAAAGAAAGTACTCTCGCAGCTTAATTTTCTGGTGGATATTCGAAAGAATTCTAACATTTTCGACTGTGATTTGAACGTCAAGAAATTGCTATTTGTTGTCCGAGCTTCTATTTAATTCACCAACTCTACAGTTTCACTTGTTCGTGTGTTTTCGAGAATAAACATCATTTTCATCAAGAAGCATTCCATGTAACACTAAAACTGCAAAGAGAGTGGTACAAGTTTCGAAAAACCGAATAACGCCTTTATAGTTGGACACTTTAGTAGATTTTAATCACAAAAATCAGGATGTTAAAATCTAGCAATAAAAGTTACTCAAAAATTTCGAATTTTTTCAATATATTTATTTTTGATAAAATACAAATTGTAAGATCATAATTGTAGATTAATAAAGCAAATGAATAATGCTGTAAAAATAAACGATGAAATGTTGAAATCGATTTGTTTCGCAGTGGACGTCGTCGTTGGACCTGAAAATCCTTTTTTTTCCAATTTCAAACCGTCAACAGGGCTGAGAAAAATTTTTCGGGTGAGAGAGTATCTCTCTTTCACTGCTCCGCGCACGCTTTCTTTCTTTCTCCCTTTTCTTTGTCCATCCAATTTCCGGGAAATACGAAAACGGAAATAAGGTAAAGAAAAAAGGGAAAAAAGAAAGGAATGCTCTCGTGGAAAAGAAAAAAGATGCTCTCTCATTCAGAGATTTCCGTCTAGCCCTGATCGCCAAACCTGTCGTTCCGATGGAAGTCGTGTTCATATTCGAAGGAGAAACGCTAGTCAGTGCTGAAATCGTTTATTTTAAAATTAATCTTGTTCTCATATTATTTTGATCAATTTTAGAGAAAATGAGAGAAAGAAAGGAACGCTCCCGTGGAAAAGAAAAAAAGAGATGTGCTCTCATTCAGAGATTTTCGTCTAGCCCTGATCGCCAAACCTGTCGTTCCAATGGAAGTCGTGTTCATATTCGAAGGAGAAACGCTAGTCAGTGCTGAAATCATTTATTTTAAAACTAATCTTGTTCTTATATCATTTTGATAAATTTAAGTTTTGCATTTTATATTCAAAATAGTCATTAAGTAAGATGAAAAATCTCATTTTGAAGTCAATCAATCTTTCTGAAACTTTAGACGACCAGAATATGCTAATTTTACCTGGCGTTGTTACCATTGGGGATGTCGGTTGACTCGGAGGCGGCACAGTCGGCCAGGATCCATTCCAAACTGGACATTCACAGAAATCGCCGAACCATCCACTGTAAATTATGAAAGTTACCGAGTATCCTTGGGAGACAAATTGAAAAAATAACGATATCACAAAACTTCGACATAAGCTATTTTATGAGTGAGGTGCGTTAAGATTTTTTGCCAAAATATCCCTTTTTCACGATATCTTCATCATATCACAACTATAAGTGAATTTCCAGATTGAATTTTGTAAAAAAAAAGTTCACCTGAAACATGAGCAAATTCCCCACGTCAAAGTGCCTCCGTTGACGCACATCCGATCTTGGCACAGATCTCCTGTGTAACTCTGAAAATCAATTAATTGGCTGACTTTTTCGATAAAAATATAAAACAGATTAGTATGCATTTTTCTTGTTTCTATTTTTGATGGAAGATAGAAGGAGTTTAATTTTTACAAAAATTTTATACTCGACACAGTTCTAGTGCAATGGTTTAAGAATAATTCGTTAAGTAAGTCGATCTGATTCGCAAATAATTTGAAACAATATTGCTCAAAATGACCTGGATAAAATAGTCAATAAACGTTTCAAATGATTATTCTTGAGTTGAGCGTTTTTTTCATTTAATTTTGGTTGTGAATGATAAACTTAATTCTCGATCTTACTTCCGGACACGTGCACTGACCACTTGAATCGACCTTGCCGCCTCTACATCTTGTCGTGTCTGAATCGATTGTAAGTAAATTAAAAATAATCGATATGCTAAAATAAACTTGAGTCTTGATAATAGTAGAAAGTCCTTTGAAACAGTGAAGAAGAGTCGGCAAGAGCGCCATAGACGATGAATTTCACGAGTGAAGTCTGAGGTATCTGGAAAATATTCTTGGAAATTATCCTTCGTGAAATGATGCGAATAAGACTCGTAAATTGATTCAATGCAAAATTTATTTATTTTTAAAAAAATCTATAAATTTAACTAGAACTTCACCCTGTCTTCAAAAATATCAAATGATTAAGTTTAGTGATGGACTGACTTCAATCGAAGCTAACTTACAAGTTTTCTTGATACTCACATTGATGTCGTCAACAGTTTACTTTATCATTCTTTTCAAAAATGAAATAATTGCAATGAGCATATTTTGTCGACGAAAATTATCTTATTTTCTGGTACTCACGTTGATGATATCAATGGATTTTTTCTCGTTACTTTCGGAATATAAGAAAATCTATCTAATCAATCACTGAAGCACATGATGATTAGAGTAAAGATTTAAGTTCGGCTAAGGGTTTACATTTATGACGTCAGTAGCCCATTGGAATGCGCAGGTGCTGTTGTCTCGTTTGTAAATATCTGTCGTGTTCCACTGTTTGTTGTCGTCGGATTCCTGGAACTGCAGCTGCACGCTCGTGCCCAGGAACGAGACACTGTCCAGACGCACATCTGATGTTCCACCCGACTGCGTGAACACGCGGAACATCATCGCTGCCGCCCCTTTCGAGATTCCTAAATGATTAATCAAGCAAATTCAATATTATTAATTCGAAAATTATTAAATGATAAAGCCCAGATATCGATAGAAAAATGAACGATTTGCAAAAATCGATGTTCATTATGATAAGTTAGAAATTTAGAGTATCTGTTATTTTAGCACCAGAAGAATAAATTTGAATAAATCGCAATTAAAAAGAGATTTGAAAGTTGTGATAAGGCAAATTTTCTTGGGAAAAAGCAATATTACATGTCAGAAAAAATATTGTCACCTCTAGCTCCAAATAATTGCTCCTGAGGAAAATCGCCGGTACTCTTCTCGTAAAAGCCGGGTATAATTGTGTAAGGCGAAATTACTCGAACCTAAAATAGCTATCTTCAAAAATGAGTACAAATTTTTAAAATACCTGTAACCCACAAGAGCCGCTAGCCGTCGATAATACGGCTGTCCAAATTCCAATCGCTATGCCACCTTGAGTTAAATCTAAATTTTTCCTCTTCAAATTCATTTTTCTTCGTATTTTTTCAAACTTCCAAACCGACTCGCAGATTTGCTTTTTACATGATTTAATTGCGAGCCGATTTGATTAAGTTTGATTTTTAAAATTACCTATATTCCAAACCTTCGTCTCTTCAGCGTTAATTGTGTTTGATTGATCCAAAGCTATAGGGTTTTCTAAAAATACAATTTAGAAGGAAAATATTGGAACTCAAACTTTTAGCGTCGAAAACCTGAACCCCAATGCCTAATCCAACCGTATGAACGACCACATTCGACGCGTAATTTTCAACGTTGAATGTGAAATTTGCGCCATACATGCAGTTCTACTTTTTAATTTATTTCTTTTCTAAAAAAATTGAACGAACTTGAACTCTCTCGTCAACCACCAATTGCTTTTCGTATGACATAGTGTCGATGAATTTGGGCGTCTGAAATTTTATAGTGGAGGTTCAGAAACCACTTTTGTGAAACAATATTAAGCACCCATGAAGAAAATGATATATCCTAGCCTTACATAATATTATGATATTATACAATTAAAACCACTTCAAGAGAAAGAAATGGTCGGAATAGCGAATTAATACGATTCTAAATCGATTAGATAGGACAAAATCAGTGCGAAAAATCGTCTCTTTGATTCCTCGAATTTTCGGTTTCCAACTTTATTTCAACTTGAAATTTCATACCAGCGTATTGTTGACCATCTTTAGAGGCGTGTATCTACCGCCACTCTGTAATAATATTCACGATTAGTTAAATTCAGAATTATTTAAATTCAATGTTTATCCCTTGTTTAAACGCTAATTTTACTCGAATTTTAATCAGCAGAGTAAAATTTAACCCATTGTTTAATATTTTGAGAATCTGATACCTGCCTGACCAAACTCGTCAGCCGATCGTTCATCGAATACATGGAGACTTGATCGGACGGTGACATCAATGAGAATACGTTTATCGAAAATAATACTATTTAAAAAAATAAAAAATTCAATATTAGAAGAAATAGAGACAGGCTAATTAAAAAAAAAATTAGCCTCTCCATATTAAACATTTATTTTCTAAGGCTTTGGAAATGCCATTTTCCAGTAGACCATTTAGGAACTATTTTTTAAAATAATAACTAATTTACTTGAATATCCTTATCAACAAGTCTATAATCGTATTTTGTGGGAGTAATAACTTGGCTGTTCTGATGCATGATTATGTTAATCATCATTGGCCCGATTAGTTTCAATTTTGTAGCCTAAAATTTTTAAATCGTAAATGTTTAGGTCATAACATGAAACATACGACATAAATCGCATCTAGGACTCGATTCCACTTTGAGTCTTTATAATTCAAGGTTTTCATTGCCTGGTTTGTTTTCGTCAGAAAGTCTTGGATATCGAAATTATTGACGAGCGTTTGAATTTCTTAAAGTAAACATTAAGTAAGTAGATCTAAAAATGATGATAACCTTGATCATCAAAGACCATCAGTCCATATTGTTTGGGGCTGAACGCTTTCTCCCAATTTGGCAAAGAATTATTCAACAGAGCGTAAAGATCGAGATCAGCAGTTTTCACGTAAGTCGATTTTTCTATCAAAAAGACGACCTGAGAATCTACTCTATAGATTAACACAATTTGACGAAGTCCAAAAAGTTAGAAATAAAATTTAGAAGTTTCTCAAAACGTATTAAAGCTTAAAAAGGACTGAAGAAATTCTTCGAGACGAACTTAGCACTCGATTTTAAGTTTAAGTCTGCCTTATTCTAGAAATTTATTCTTCTCCCACCTGCCTAAAATCGTATTGTCTCCAGTCCCCGAATACTTGCAAATTCATCTGAGGACACGTGGTGTCGATCAACTCATTGTCATTTTGGGATATCAATTCCATAAATGCATTCTTCTCGTCGTTTACGTCGTTGAAGACGTCGATATTCGGATAACTGCACGTGTGGGGAATTTCGTGAGGTCGAACGACTAAAAATTTCGTTTTAAAGAAATTTGTGTTCTCTTGAATTTTAACAAATCTCGAAATTCATTTAAATTTCATTCCGTCTAATTCAGTATTTTTGCAAGCTCTATAAAATTTTCAATTCAAAAATCCCATGTCGTATTCATAAGTCGTAAATATCGTACTACTTACTTGAGCTCGAGCAATATGTGGGCAAATTTCGCTTGATGAAATTCCCATTAGTCAACCAAACTTTGACTTCCGTACTTAAAATATTGGACATTTAATTAACTATTGAAATTTTCCAAACTAATATTCTCGATTTCGTTTCATTTTCATTGTCTCTAGCTAGAAAGATTATGGAGAAAGCATATTTTCTCATTCTGATACTTTCAAACATTTACTTGGTGATCCAATATTGAAATTTAGTTATTTTTCAAAGCAGGAATTAGTTTCGACCTCAGTGCACCTGGCGGACAGGGATAGTGCCACATGGACATCATGTAGGGCGCGGTGCAGATTTCGGGATCTTTGAGTGTCGAAAAAATCTCGTAATTCAAAGGAATTCCATCCGAAGTGTATGGAATGTAGGACACGTTCATGGCGTTGTCGATATTCAAGGGGCGAGCTGTAGTGATGTATTCGATGCCTGAATATCTATTCGCTTTTTAGGATTAAAATTTATCACATGTAACATCGAACAATAAAAATTGTGACAACGGCTTTAAAGTGAAACTTTTGGTCATGGAGAGTTTGCAACCAAATTTAGCTGGAAATCCTCGTGAATTTTGCTACAAATCGTTCCACATCCGAAAATTTTCAATAACAGACAATTGTTGAATGAAAAATCGATATAAAATGATTATGCAGACTGTCAGTGGAATTTTGTGCATTTAGAAACATCGAATCTTGTTACTTTCTGTGAAAAACTAACGATATTCTCCGTTTGAAAAGAAAAAAACTACAAATTCCTTACCCGTAAAGACGATTCCATTTCCGAAATCGATCATCGGATCGTCGTTGAAGTCCATGAGCACCGTTTGAGGAGTGGAAATGTAGCATCGAACGATAAAATTGACATTTTTCATGCCAGTCACCGTCACTGTAATGTTGCCTATGTCCAGACTATTTATGGAGTAGAGCTAAATAACTCGAAATTTAAATTTAAATTTTGGAACTTCAAGATAAAATAACCGAATAATATCGATTGGAGTCCAATGGACTAATTAAGGCAGTATTTCCGATATTTATTGTAGGGCTTCCAATTGCGTCTAAAATAACCGATTTAAACATCAGTAAAAACCGCGTCCTATGATTTCGTTAGATAAAACTTTCAGTTTAAATTGCATATTCTATTCATGAAAACCCTTCATTTTCAAGATATCCTAGGCGACGAAAAATCGCTCTATAAAATTCACTTCAAAAGTTTTACTCCACTTGCGCCCTCTAAATATACTTTTAGAATCATCTGAATTTTACCGGATTCCGGATAAATCCAATAAAGCAGGTAGATCTGTTTGTCGGATGAATCGGGCAATAAATTGAAGGAGATCGACGCTCCGGGCTGGAGTCCGTAGTAGGCTGAAATATCTTCCGGGTTTTTGAAGGTGGATAAGACGTTTGCCATCAACTAAAACTATATCTTCATGATTTTTATGATAATTCAAAATCAGAATAAATATTCAACGGCATTAAGGGCAAATTATTTACTCTTACTAGTTAGCTAAATTTGCATCTTGTGATTTTGTTTTGAATAATTTAACCATAGAAAAGATATCAAAGATTGAAATGCAAGATAGTGAACTTTTCCAACTCGAAATTAATGTCCTCTTTTTAATTATTCGAATTTTAAGGTTTTTAATCATAAGAAAGAAAATTTGCTTACCGCAACCAATTCAATCTGGTTGACTAGAAACAGATTTCCATGAGTCGATCTCATGAGCCTTCGAACAGTGCCGTAATGAGCTAGATTGCTACCACTTTTGAAGTCGATCGGTTGAGAATCGTTTTGGCACAAGACTACGGTCAGCTGAAAGTCGTCGATAAAAATCCTCATAATCCTGTTTCTAAAAACACTATCTGCTTTTTAGTATAATGCGGATTTTTTCTCAGATAAATGTTCAGTAAACTGGATGAGATTCACAGGAAAAAAGTTCATAAAATCGTTTCTAATTATCACTTTTGATCTTTTCAAATTTAAAGAAAATTCTATTTCCATTTAATGAATAATAATAATAGATATTTTTCAAGACAAGCCTTCGTCCTGAAATCGACGGCGAGTTGGATGAGCTTGTGCTCGACGTTGCCGTTAGCGACGGTCGTGTCCTCGGGGAAATCGGTTGTCGGCAGGGAATCCGCGAAGAGCCACACTTGAGAGAACGGGGTGTTGTCACGATTTACATTCCTTCAGAGTCACATTTTCTTACAATTTTTCAAAGGTTTTCCTACGTTTGCTGTGCCATTAGAAGAGTGTTTACTATGTCCTGATACGGCGAATCGGAATGGACAAACTGATTCCCGATGTCGACTAATTTAGCATAGAAGTCGGGGAATGACTCGAAAGAAAATGGTACAGAACTATTGGTACCGGTAGTAAGGTCTTAAATGAAAAGTCATGAATATTTTTGGTTTGTTTATTTTTGTGATTATGCTAGTTTTCAACTGAAGACTTACGAGTTATAAAAGTCACTATCGTATATCGCACAATCGTATTATTTGGAGCTGCCTAAATATTCAATCAAATAAATATTAAAAATAAACAATTTTACGGTTAAAGTGTTGACAGTAGAATTAATATTAGCGAGGAATGTTTGATAATATGGTTTCATCGTATCGCGCAAATTGAATATCACTATTAGAGATCGCTTGACGATGTTAAGATTTTCAGCAGTGTGAGGTCGCCAGCCGCCTAATTTAAAAGTTATTAATTTACAAATTTATTTAATCTGGGAATAGATCGTATAAACCTCTTTATAAAAAAATAGTAAATGAATAGAGTAGCATTGATTCACTAGATTGAACCTGCGCATTTATTTATTTTCTTTCTTCGGAAATAGACATAGGGCGTTTTCGAAAGGATCAGGTTTATTATTTCGTGATTTATAAATGTTAAAATACCCATTATTATGTTTAAATTTAACCTATTTGGCAATATGTTGAGTACCATCCCGGTCCACAGATGCATCGAGAAGAATCATTATAGTCCATTTGAATACCCATTCGTTGACATCTGATTTACATGATTAAATTTTGACTTAGTTCAAAAACAAATACCCCATATTCTCGCAGCTGGGGCCATGCGTGTAAGCTCGGCACTGGCAGGTTCCTAAAAATAATTAAAAGATTGTAGTTTTTCAAGAAAAATTTACCATTTGGCAGCATAAATCCATCATTTTTACATGGATTTTTGTCGTATTGAGCCCTACTAACAACAATAAAACCTAAAAACTCGAACTATTCTTCCAAAAATATCTATGCTTACCTAACAAACATGAGACTATGAAAATAGAAGTAGTGGAGTGCATTGCATGAGGTCTTGTCTGGTGTGTCGAATGGCAAAATCTGATAAGACTATCACCTTCTTGCAAAAATAATTTATAAAATCATAATGCCAAGGACGTGAAGTTTAAAGCGCTTTAATCCTATTATAGATTTCTTATTAAACGGTCTATTTTAAAGTGGTGATAGTGCTAAATTCTCAATTAATTTGAGAAAATTTACATATTTTACCATCTTAATAGGTATCTTTGAAATTTTGCGAAATACTAATTTATAAAGTTTGGGAAAAGAATAAAATATTAGTTCTTTGTTTAGCTCGTGCTATTTAAGTTTATGAACTGTTAATTTTATTATCGCTATAAAATGATCGAAAAATATCTGGAAAATTTTTTTGAAGAAGCTATGAATGGTGAACGTCTTGATTTTTTGATAAACCCGTAAAATTAAAGTTTTGCGATGATTTTTATTTTATATCAACACTAAGTGATTATCGAGCAATAAAACAATCGATTAAAAGTCGAGGCTTTTGAAGATGAGCTATGAAATATTGCTCCTTTATCGAACTAAATAAAATTCCGTTTAATGATAAAGAATGAGGTTAAAAAGTAGGCTGAATTATTGGGAAATGATTTTATTGTTAGCTAGCTCTAATTATGACTATTAGCCGGTGAAATTATTGAATCATCAGACTAAAATTCAGGTTTAATGCGCTTAAGAGCCGAAGACGACTAGCGCGGCCCGCTAGTTGTTGACTTTGGCAATTAATTCCTGCTATGAGATAACCAACCATTATTCCGATAATTTAGACCCAAGAATGTAAATCATGAATCACCCCACTTTAAGTTTTGAGAAAAAATCTATTTAAAGGCCTTTTTTAATTTCAATAATAGTAAGCCTCATTCAGTCAAATAGCTTGGAGATAAAGTATGCATAGTTTATCTCTTGGTTTACAAACATAGATAGTAATTCAGTCAGATGGAAAACCAATTATTATACATTTCTAAATCGGAAAACAATTTTACGAAATTTATGTACGGTCTGAACTCGAAGCTAACATTCTACAAGACCTTAGCCAGTACTCCACTTGGTATCCAAGGATAGCTCGAAATTCCTCAAATCCTTGGCCTAAATCTTCAAAGTGAACTGCATTAACACTACATTATGAGAACTAGCGTAATGGCCAATAAAGTGACAATAAATTCAAATTTTTATTCTTGCAAGTGAAATTGCATTATAGCGAATTTATGTCTATCACAGACTAAAAATGACCCATAATTGAACGCGACATCATCGACCTGACGTAAAGACACTAAAACCCACGGTTTTGGCTTGAAATGAAAAAAGACCAAGATTTTTACGATAATTTCAATATGAAGGAATAATAATAATAATTTGTGAAAAGAATGATAACAAATCGTAACTTGAAGGAATAATTTCTAATTGAATGGAAATCTTCAATCTTATTAAACAAAAGAAAAAGAATATTCTCAGAAAAGCCTGGATGACTTAAAGATTTAGATAAAAATTTTCCTATTTTATAATTTCATTTCTTTAAGCTACGAATTTTCAAATAATTTAGAAGAATAAATTTAATTGAATTTCAGATGTTTAGCGGCTAACATTCGCTCCATGTTCTTGCACACCCGTAGTTGTGTAATTAATCTGAAAATAATTAATTTTAAAAAATATTATATTTTATAAGTTGATTTTTTAAACAGTTATTTTTAAAATCTAACTTTTCTGTGCGATGTTTCGCAGCGATTCCCGACATTCGCTTGGCCCGTCGAATTTCGAGTTTGAATTTTCGCTCGATGCTGTGCAGATGGCGGCGATTTCTAAAAATGTTCATTATTTAGAAATAAAAATTAGAATAATAAATATTTTTAAATAAAAGTAAGAACAGGGCAGAAATTTGTATTGGATTTATTAGCTTTGAGTTTGGAAAGAAAATCAGAAAGATGTTCAAAGTGGAACTAAATAAATATTATCTTTAATCTAAGCATAAAACATAAAATAATTAATATTTTGAAGAGTTTAGGGGGAGAAGTAAACAAATTTTAAAAATATTTACCTTTGAACGCACTCATCACTTTTGCATTGGGCGACCAGAATTCGAACTCTGGTTTCGAAGCAGCTCTGGCTGATGATGAACGAGATCAGATTCGGACTCGTTATCGGTAAAGTGTCAGGGAAAATCCAGCTGAAATTTAAAAAATCACTCAATTTTTCATTCTTTTTAATTTCACCTGAATTCAGGTGATTTCGAGAACATTACGATGGCCGGCAATCGCTCGAAGTTGAAGTTGTAAGGCAGGTCGTTGACGGAAGTGTCAATTCTGGAATCTCAAAAATTTATAAAAATAAAAAAATGAGATCTTTGTATTACTATTCATTCTTTAAAAATGTTTTGATGGTAACTTTTGGTGAATTTTCAATCGAGTGTTCACTTCGCCAGACGAACAATAAAAGAGCTCTTTTCGAATTTATTATTTTATACAAAAAAAAAATCTTCTACATCCTAAATTCTGAGTAATTAGAAAAAGTCTTACATATAAAACCGGAAGAGATTGGGGTTGATTTTGCTGAAGTATCTGGCGACGAGTCGATAGACGTGCATGATCGACATGGTAGCCGAGTGCGAGCGACCGCCCGAAAACAGCACCACCGATTCGTGGGTCAGATTCTGAAAATTCCTCAATTTACTATTTTAGAAAATTAAATTTGATATTTTTTCACTACAAACAAAATCTATTTTTATAACATTTTTTATGATTTTTTAATTTTTAGAAAATATCTCTAAAACTCACATTTTGATGAACCATTTCCCTGAATCTGGTCTCATTAAACAATGTGATTTCACTTGTATCATCTCGTTTCGGTGGAAACCTGAAATGTTATCTCATTTTTTAATTTGGAAGCATTTCTAACTTCGAAACGAATTGACTCTCGCAGAGCTTTTGATTCGACAGACTTTCATCGTGGTAGTCGATAATGAATTGACGGATGTTTTGGCTGAAGAATCAGATTTAAGAAATAAATTTCGAAAATAAAAAATCTTACGATTCAAAATCCTGCTCCATAACTGCGAAAAATTCGTTCTTCACGTCGGCAGCGACGATGAATGGCAGCTGAAATATCGAATGTTTAAGAACTCTTAAAAATTCTTCTTTATTTTTTACTAAATTTCAGATAAATAGTTTGTACCTTCTTTTTCGATAATCCCCATCTGTTGATGATGCTCGAGTGTTGAACGGCGTCCAATGCAAGAAATCGCAGGGAATCCGTCGACTGAAAGTTATTTTTTAATCTCAAGAAAGAGTCTTGTTTAAAAATAATAGCCATTTCAATCAAAATAAAATATTATTCTTTTAGAAATAATAAACTCTCCAATATTTATTTTTAAATTAACAAAAAACTCACATTCCCCAACTTGCAGCTCAGTCCCCTGATGCTCTGTTCGACAGTCTCCGCAGGCGTGTATTGCGGAATGACATCGAGGTCGACGCCGTATCGCATATAAACGAATAGTTTCGATCGAATGCAGTCTGACATCCACGATTTCTCTTGATCGATCAGCCACCTTGTTTCTAGAAATGTAAAATTAATAAAAATCGAATTAGATTTTCGGCAGCCTAGAAAGATAAGACGATGAAATAGCATTGGAAAAGAAAAATATTAGATCTTTTCAACTTTTCCATATACTAATTCGTATCTTCTTTTTCTAAATTGCACATTTCTCATAATAAAAATGACTTAATAACTTTTATAAAATAAGAACAACTAATTCAAATCTTAAAGAATCGAAGAAAAATATTTAATCCAAGAAATTATGTAGAACCAAGCCAACCCAATCTCTGTTGTTCCTTAGACAAAGGCCTTTGGAAAATGTGTTCGTAGAACTGGCAGCATTTTTCCACGAGGGTTTCTGAAAATAGCATTTTCTTCGTGAAAGATTAATACTTGAAAAAATTAAAAGGAAATAATCTGAATACACACGCGCTTTTCCTTTGGTATACTCGCCGCAACATTCCGTTTTCGGAATGTAGGCGTCTGCCCAATGCGAACGACGACTGCGTTCTTCTTTGTCATCGGGGATTTTCTGAATTTTTCTCTTGAAAATCGTTTTTTTAATAAATAAAATACCTCCTGATCAGTCCAGTAATATTTCGTGGACGACATACAAGCCTCATCCCAGAATACGGCATGTGCAATCGAACGACAGCACGTCAAAATCTGCAATCCCAACAAGATTTATAACCAAAAATAAAATAAAAAATCATAAAGCGGAAAATTAGTATATCTCTATATCATAGGGAAGAATTTCTCTAAATATGATCATTTTCGAATAAAAAATTAAGCGTACATTCAAGTCTGCCTTTCCGATTTTGTCGCACTTTTCTTTATCAGATTCGAGCCTTTCCGCAACTCCCATTTTGTCTTCGATTTTTTCGCCCTCCTTCTTCATCAAAATGTCCTCGCAGTCTCGATATTCGTCGGAAATCTGAAATAATTATTTCAGACAGAATTTAGAATGATACTAACTATAAAAATATACTGAAAGTTAGGAAATTAGAATTGCATTAATACCCGCCTAATGTATTTTACTAATTATGTTTCCAAGAAAGTAAAGTTTTTAGAATCGCTAAATTAAAGTAATTTTTACCCTCTGCACGAGTAAGGCATCATCCTGATTTCTGTAAATAGGCTCGTATCGAGTGACGAGAATCAGTGCTGAGCTGGCATTCAGAAAATCCGCCAATCGAGTCGACATTAGCAGGTTCA
The DNA here is from genome assembly GCA_964036155.1 of Diploscapter coronatus. NCBI lineage: Eukaryota > Metazoa > Nematoda > Chromadorea > Rhabditida > Rhabditidae > Diploscapter > Diploscapter coronatus. Next base: position 46,680,316 of record OZ038422.1, on the reverse strand, counting down.
GCTGATCTGAAAATCAATAAAATGAATATTTTTGAAAAAAAAAACTAATGAAATTTTTAAGATTCATCACTTCCTCAGAAAATAGGTTTTATAAAAATCAATTTTCTTCTTTTGAACATTATTTACAAAATGGTTATTTACCGAAAAGTTCTGTTTTTTTTTCTTTTAAATCTCACCAATTTGAACCCAGTGTAGTTTTGACCGAACGACGAATTTGGTCCTTTGATCATCGAACCACTGCGCGATATCCTCGACGCTCATTCCGGGGGTCAACATCGAGAGGCGATTCAGATAGCCTAAAAGTATAAAAATAACTTTCTAAGGAATAAAACCTTTTAATAAAAATATTATTAAGTTTCTTTATAAGACATTTTTTATCATAAGATTGCTTCCTTTCTGTAAATACTATTTGATGACCTTTTTCACTCATTTCTTTCATATTTCCAAAATTAAAGATAAAAACATACAACAATTATCACCTTTATAATAAAAAAAATCATTTTAACAATTAAAAAAATACCTTTCCCACTATACACGAAAACATCAGCCGGTAATTGAATTCCCAAAGAAAGCGCCAATGCCTTCGAAGTGACAATCGCAAAGGTGTCCGATTCAAAATCTGAAAATTTTTTTTCAAATGAAAAAAAATTTGAAAAAACTACTTGGATCGCCATTTTTCAGTTTGAAGGCTGCCGCGAGAAACTTGTTAAAGCCGTTGTGGAGAAGGGAGTTCTGTAAATTAAATTTAAAAAATAAAGATTACAAAAAAAATGTCTACCTCAAAGGGAAAATACCCAACAGCGATAAATCGATGCTCTTTCTGCCATTTTTGGAGCTGCTCTAGGGAAGACAGGAAATAATATGGGTAACGCACGTTCAGGACCCAGCTGAAAGATTCATATCCTTAAATTTAAGAAAAACAGACTAAATTAAGCATTCCTGATAAATTTTAAAGCTATATCTCAGCTTTAAAATAATTCTACAAAAGTGAAGTTTCCTCGAAAGAAAAACTTTAAAATGTTCAATTTTTCTAAACATTCCGAAAAAAACCTACTTGTAAAACTGATCGATCGAATGGGTTCCAGTATAAACTGCTGCGTGAGAAGCGCCTGCCGCCTTGATGTAGGCCACAATGACTGGATGCGTGTAGAGCTTGAACGACCGACGACACTCACCGTTCACCGCCCAGCAATTTATTGCGATGAACTTCATCTCCTGAAAAATCCAATTAAAAATCAGAAATTTTATTTTTTTATTTTTGTTTAAAAATATAGAAAATGCCTGTTTTTAAAAAAAAATTTACCTCGGAATAAGGTTTGAACGCTTTGGCGACGATCTCAAATTTGTGCTTGAACTCCCTCGACTCAGTGCTCCATGGAGCGTAGTACATCGTGATCACCAGATCGACTTTGCTCAGAAATCTGAAAATTTCTAATCTAATAAAAATTTGGTTTTCCGTAAAAATACATATATGATGAAATTTGCCCTCTATCTTTGCTACTTCTTTTTTGTTGATTCAAAAATTATTCTTACTTTGCCGCATTCGCATTTCCAATGTAGAAATCATCAATGAAACTTGAAGAATCATTGGAGATGAATGGTTGCGGGTTTTTCGCAGGGATAATGATCGGTTGCTTCGAGTAGACCTCGCTGAAAATTTAGAAAAAATTTTAATTTTAGCATCAAGCTCCAAGTTTATATTCCCGACTTTTCAAGATAATAACTCATCGGTTATTACCAATAGGATTCATTTTCTTTAAAAAAATATGCAAGATCATATAACCTTAAAGAGATCATTGTGAGCAAGTGCACTTTCTTATAACGTTTTCATGAAAATTCAGAAAGTTTCTTTTAAATATATTTTGAAAAAGCTCACATAATAGTTGCAAGGAGTGAAATTCCACTGGACAGACAGAAGACGACGACGGCCAGTTTGATCATGGCGTCCTTGGAGATCTCGCTCGATTTCCGAGTCGACGCGATCGAAGAATCAGGCCTTTCCGACTCTGACGAGGGGAAATAATCATCCGAGATTTCGAACAACTCTAAAATTCATTTTTTAGAAAAAAAATTTCAGATATTTTTCTTCCGTTTTATTTCGGGAAAATATGATTCATACTCAATTTTTAAGAAGTAAAAATATATTGTGATTTTTAAATAGCTTTGAAAAGGAAGATAATTTTATTTCATATTTGCTCAGCATTATGTCATAGCTGACGTGTTATTAGTCGACTATAAACTATAAAACGAAAGGAGAGAGAATTGATATAGAAAAAGATAAAACCGATTGGATGAAAATTATCCGTTTTGTTATTTTTTATTAAATCTTTACTTTTCTATTATTTGCCATTTTTCATTCATTTCAGAAATTCTTAACTACATAGAGCTTATCGATTTTCATTATTCTAAGCTTCGCATATTTTTTCTAAAAAAAATTAAATTCTCATTAATCTCAAATTCAGTTTGAAATCGTAATGATATGATTTTCAGATAAAATAGTTATTCATATCACATTTTAAAAAAAAAATAAAACTGAAAAAAGTTTAAATTTTCACTAATCAATAAAAAGACAACAAAAACACTCACGATTAACGGACGCGGATGATTCCTGATCGGATTGTCCGGGTTCTCTTTCAGGATCTTGTTCTTCTTGTTCCGGTCTCTGATCAGTACCTTGTTCCGACTGTTCCTGCTCTTGATAGGGTTTTGTCCCAATCGATGAACTTGTCGGTGTGTCGTCTTGGCCTATATGATTTGATTCCTGGTTTCCCTGGTTTTCTTGATTTTTCTCGTTCTCGTCGATTCTGATTCCGTCCTTTTCCAGCTCTTCTTCGATCAACCGATCTACGTCAATGTCTGTGGGATGAGGGGCTGGAAAAGTATTTTTTTAAAATTATTTTTCGAATTTTTAAAAAATAAATTGCTGTCAATCGAAAATTAAAGAAAAATCGATATTCCGATTTTAAAATGTAGGGGTCTTATTCGGGAAAAATCATAATTTTCAAAAGTTCGTTCAAGAAATAGAAATATTCTCCGTTTTCAAAACAAACTGTTTCATGAGTGTCCTCGGGAATGCATTAATTTTATTTTTATTCTTTGAAGAATAGTAAACATTTTAAAAACTCACTGAAATTGGTATGACTAGATTTGGATTGCACTTGATTATTCTCGTTTCTCTCCTCTTCCATTCTACGGACCAACTCCTTGATTGACTGTCTACGATCCGGCCCCAGTCCAGTCGCTAGAAACTGAACGCATCGGCAACCGTGCAACCGAACGAAATCACAAATTCAATCTGAAATTTAAAAAATTTTGTAAATTATAGAAAAAATGAAAAAATATAGAAATTGACAGTGTTCGCTTTTTGCATTCGACTGTACTCGTAAACGCAAGGCGCTTTCTCTGAGAATTTTAAAAATGAGAGAGAGAGAGAGTTTTCTTCAAAAATCTTTAAAATTCTCGATCAACAGATATTTTCTTTCGAATTCTCATAATCCTTCGAAATCTATAAAAAAAAACTTTCAATAGGTATCCAGAGAAAACTTGAACTTCAAATTCAAACACTTTTTCTATTTTTAGCACTTTCAGAAATGCTTATTTTCAACTCGAAAATTCCATTTCATGCCCAATTCTACCCATGTTTGACATTAGCCCTGAACGCATGCAAATGCAAATGATGCAAGGAGATACATGCTAGGGAATCCATTCCAAATCCTGAAACTGGATTCTTTTATAAATCACCAATTGAATGCTTTCGCACCACTACAATTTGTAAAATTTACCAGTCTTATGATAAAAACTAAAATTCTAAAGTGCTCAGCTGCATAATTCAACTGACTAACAATGTTTGTATTTTTTCAGAACTTTCAGCCTTTCCTAATACTTTCTAGTACTAAATTTTGGGAATTTTACAAATGATGATGGTAGATTGGTAAAATTCTACAAGAGGTCCCTGAAATTTTAACTGACCTCCTATTTTCCTGTCTCAAATGCCAATTGTAATCGGATTCTTACAAATCCAAATCTTTACACATGTCACGCAACTGTTTAGCATTTGAATATCATTCAAGTAACGGATCAATCTCCCCTCAAGTTCACAGTTGGATGCCATCGCTTGGAGAGTTGGAAAAGGCATCGAAGCTTTCAACTTCTCAAAGTTTGAAAAAAAAACGGGAAAATGACGATTGGAGATGAAATTGGACTTTCGAGGTGAAGATCAACTTTTTCCTGAAAGAATAATAGAAAATGAGCTTAAGTTCTGATAGCTAATCAAATCTTCTTTCTTCGTTTTTGCTGATACGTTGATAAACAAGTCTTCAGTTCCAAAATGAACTATACTTTGATCAATATTTTCCATTTCCTGCATAACTGTTCAATACTCGACTAATTGGAATCCCATGTCATTTTTATTCCCCGATTATGAACCTGATCTTGTCTTATCAACGTAATTTGATCAATTAAGTAGTGATCTAATAATGACATCACTTTAGTCCTTCTCGATTATTCTTCACTTGGGATCACATATTTTTATATTTATATATCCGAATATTCGATAGTCAATCCCCCATCATTAATGATCTCTTAATCTCCCACCTGATCCTGCATTTTCTAATTCGATCGTTTGGGAAGTGATCTAACACTAACGATATCCTTTGTATCCCTCTGTTTATTCCCCATTTGCGATGTTGTGTTTTCCATTCAATCGCGTTAAAATCGGATCCGATATCCATTTCTCCACTCTGTGGAAATCGTCTTTGGCAGACGCATTGCCCAATATCCCCCTCTCTTTCAATCTTTCGACTGGCTTCTGACTTTACCTGTTCCTTCTCCATTCCCCAATCCCCTTTCTCTTTTCCCATTTGGGCATCGAATTCTCACATTCGCCCTTACTTTTTGCCACTCTTTTTCAACCGATTCATCTTTCTCCCAAATCGCCGTCATTTTTCATCGAATCTCGCGCGAACCCAGGCGCATTTTCAGGAATAATGAGACTTTTTTTACAGAGGATCAACGCAAGACAAAAGTTTTGTATAGAAATGTAATACATATGGGAAACTTGGAAACCTCAAACCCTCAGGCTCTCAAGCCATATGAAATAGTGTAGGAAAAGAGTCTTTCTTCCTACCATTTCTTACCTAATTTCGTATGGCTTGAGATTTCCAAATAACCTACATAAGGGGTTCGCAACAAGATTTTAGCAGAATATTTGTATTGAAAGGGGCTGGAACAGACATTTTGGCTTAGGCCCTGCCCAGGTTTGTTCTCTCTTCTTCTGCTTCAAATCCGATGGATTCCATCTTACTCACAGTCGAATTCGCTCGACGCCAAGTCATCCAAGTCTGGCAGCAAATCGAATCGGATTTTGATGGATTTAAGAAGAAGGAGAAAATCGCAGAGTTACATCATAATTACAGTCAAATCCAACAACACAAAGTTGCATAATGACCAAAGCACTTTTCTAGTGAAATTAAAAGATGCTTCAACATCATACATGAAAGAAGAATACCCAAGTTTGAATTAAAACTTGAAGAAATTAAGAAGGTTCAAAAACCTTCATGAGATCTAACAGAATAACAAAATAATATCCATCCACAAATAATCTATTATCCTTTATAGCTAGAATAAAGTATTAATATCGTCAGTTTACTCAAAAATATCGATTTCCATCTCTTGTTGAACAAGAATCAAACTTTTCTTACGATCCTGGAACATAAACCATTTTTTCTTGTTATCATTTTTGTACTTTACGAATAGAATATCATGCATCGAATGATATCAAGGTACCAGTTCCATGCTATAGTAAAGTCGTAATCCGAACGATCTGATGCGACTTTTTCATTCGATCACATTACAGCCTGACAACACAAACGATACCATTTATTGTGTCTGATAAGAAAAAGCTACAGAGTAGATAAACTATCAAGAACATCAGTATCAAACAGATATAAATTATTTCAAGTAGATTCTATTTTCAAAATATCCAGAGCAAACGATACACGCCTTCATGAAAGTATATCCAGTTGTGCATTACGCAAATTCAAGCACTTCTAAAAACTTAATCTCAAATCGGTTGCGCGCATGTTTACAGCTGGCTTTTGGGCTGATCGGTTTGGAATTGCGCGACACAACTTGTTTCAGTTCGGTGTCTTGCATCTTAGGACGGTACGACTTTGCATAATTGCATATCCCAATTCGTATGTACGCTTTTACAGCGAAACATACACAAACAATCTAAAAGTTTATGATAGCTTCCATGCTTTCCATAGATCGAATTTTTTTCAGAAATAACTACTAAATGATGAACTCTCTGGATAGGGAGATAGAGAAGATAGGCTAAACTTCAAAAATAGTGTGCAAATGAAAGGTTCGTCAGTCCGTCAAATAGCAGTTGCCCTTTCCAGGAATCGGTTGGATGAGAATTTTCGTACTCTGAATCCGAATTTCAATTCACCTCTGGTTCCCGTTTAATCCATTTCATACCTTGATCTAATCGATAATCTCTTTCAAAAATAAACCCCTAAAAGAAATGTCATTTTCCTCCCGATCGAATGCGAAAGATAAGGGGAAAGGCATTATAACCAATTGGGTGATTCATGATCTTTTTATTATGTCATAATATCTTAAGACCGATGATTTTGGCTGTAAAGAGGGCTAATGGCGTCATCGTCGTCGTCAATGTCTTATCATTTCTCGTTTACAGATCAAACTCGTTGGGTCTTCTCCCATCTCATACCTATTATCCGTGCAAATTATGCGAGGATGTGTAACGCGATCGCGTACGCCGTCAGACGTCAAGCCAGAGGACACGCCCATCTCACTGGTATAAGGCACGAGGCAAATCCCTGCTACTTGGAAAAACCCCCAGAAGAAGAAGAAGCACAACAGGACAGGTGGGCGGAGCGTGATGGTATGCAACCGCAATTAGCGAAAGCTCCCCAAAAGTCTGGGCTGATGCCAGGGCAGGGACTATAAAAGGCAAAGTCACGCCTCGAAGTCGACATCTCAACTTCAACCGTCTTTCATCTCATCCCCAATCAAAATGGTCTCCAGCTTCTACACCTTGGCCATCAAGATGGTTAGTGATTTTCATCACACTATCAGTTTCATCAATTGTTTACATTAGCTTTCATTCGAAGTTTCTAAATCGAATTTTTCCAATTGAAGCCTACAATTTACCTTCATGATCGCATAAGAAAGCTTTCTTCTTATTCACTTCTTGGAAATAAAAATTTTCCAAATTTAACATCAATTCATTCCCAGAAAGTCAGCAAAGTTTTTAAAATAGTTTTTTTTTCTCACAAATTGTCAAATTTTTAGCTCGTCGTCGTGTGCGCCATCCTCATGTTCGCTAGCCATCCCGCTGTTGCCTGCCTCGGAGGAGGAGGAGGAGGAGGTAATTAACCCAGACATTATCAATGCATACTTACTTATTATCAATATTATAGGAGGTTGCTGTGGTCAGCCTCAATGCCCAACTCCAGTAAGTTTTTTTTTTTCTTTTTTCCAATAAATTTCGCAATTTCAATTTGACGAAGTGATCGAGTCTATAGTTAAGAGATAGCGTTTGAAAAGAATATTCCGTCATTCTGTCAAATCCGAATTTCATCCTTTATCTCCAGTCTATTCTGATGATGTTATTTTAGTGCGGAAAGAAATAAATCTCCGTTCATTCGCCAACACCATAACTTCGGCTCAAGTAAGTTCAAGACCTCAGTGGATTCAGAAAGATATTCTGACTGTAACTAAAATTTAGGTCGTTCTACCCAACTCACGACAATTCGCTACTTCATCCACTGTCCACGTACTCTATATCTTCATTATGTCTTTTCATATAATTTATTCGCACTCGCTCCTAGTTCAATAAAGTTTTTGCACGTTGTAAATATTTGATGACTGCAAGTTCTGTGTTCAGTGAACCTGAAATCAAATCGTAATTGGATACAATTATTTGGAGAGATCAAACATTTATGACAATTTGAACTATTTCATATATTGAAATTATAATATACCCAACACTAACCAGACTTTTCAATTATAAGTGACGAGACCTTGACTTGAAAAGCTTTCTGATCGAAGTTCACTCCTATCTATCTAGACTGACTCTCAATAAATGTAACCATAATGAATTATGGGTATTGAACTTCTCGAATCGTTCGTTTTCAACGACGCCGATGGTTTGAATTGGATCTGGGAAAGCTGCTAAAAACGTCAAACAGGGAAGAGGAAAATAGGAAGGGGGAAGCTGTTTGTTGCAACAAGCAAACAGCAACAATGTTCTCATCCCTGCCGATGGCATGTACAGCTTTCCTCGGCACACACACATAGTCCCTATCCCAGTCCGGTTCGAATATGAATGCCACTATATAAGACGAGCACCTCCCTCAGCAGATCTCGTACCACTTCCCGGTTCGATCTCCGTCTTCATCCGAAGATCGAATTTTATTCCCTACATTTCGACTAATCTGACATGGCTTCAAAGTTCTACTCGTACATTGTCACTATGGTAAGGGAGTGATTAGATTTTTAAAGCTACTAAACTTTCCATGGTTTTCAAACAGTAGCACCATTTCTTTGATCTATTTCGCTATACATGAGAAGTGTTTCTCAGCCTTTGAAGTGTCACTACTTTTCAAGGACATTTACCTCCATGAAAATTTGATATTTCGATCAAACCAAAGAAACCCTAATTATTCGATTTCAGCTAATCATCATCAGTGTGATTCTGCTGTTCACGACGGTTCATCCGACACTGGCTTGTATCGGCGGAGGTGGAGGTGCTATTTTTTTGCCAAGTCTTACCGGCGGTGAGTCGGAAAGATTGGAATTCTCGGAAATTCAAATTTTTCCTATCACTGCATTATACTCTGTAATAGTGCTGTCTTTCTTCGCTTTCATCCACCTTACCCATACTATTTTTATGAGGATCGAGAAATTACATTGGGTAATGGAAGATAAAAGAAGAGAGGGCACTGTTAAAGAGAATGATGGTGTACCTACCATTCCCCATGACATCCACCCAATCCTTCCGTCTCATCATATAAATTTTGTTTATCGCTTTTTATGATAATTACAGGTGGTTGTTGCAACATGGGAGGTACTCTATCAGCCATTTTTCTTACTTCATTATTAAGTTTGGCGGAGTAAAGTTTCTATTTCTAAGTGGTAGAAAGAATTTTCTCACAGACTTTATATGATTTGCGTTTTTTTTTGTTTTGAGTAATTATAACACCGAAACTTTGCTCTGTATTTAAAGTCGATGAACAAGCATCGATGATACTCTCCATTATAAACGAGAGCGAATTTTTCAGGGAAATATCTTCCCTCTTTTTTACGGGGATACTCTATCACTGTGTCTCTGCACCTATCCTTTAACCACTGTCTTCTTCAATCTCACTGGTCAGCGGTTAAGGATAGGCTCAGAGACAGAGTGTGATAGGGTATCCTCGTAAAAAAGAGGGGGGTCTCACTGGCAAATCCACCCTCGTTTATAATGGAAAGTAAATATTATATTTCGTTGGGACTAAAATAGTAAGGCGATTCGTACAAATTTCTCCAAATGCTTCGATGTTATTTATTTACAAACGAATCGCTTTATCTATGTAATAGAATTTAAATTAATCTTTCTTTTTCACGGTGCGGAGGATGCGGACGCAAAAAATAATGTGGGCCTCCGGAGCTTCTCCAGGTACGGTATTCATAATTTCATAGAAATCTAGCTACAGTAAATATTTTCATTAAGACTTTTTACGAGTCGAAATTAGTTGTAATTCGACCAAAATAACCAAATGAGAACATCATGCTTTTGATTATCGACTTAAGTTCTTAAATTCTGTAATTCAGCGATATATTTTAGATCATCACCACTTGGCGGCGATACTACTCATTACTTCATTCAATGTTCATCATATCATCAGCTTCCAACAATCAATCGATATCTAACTTATTGCCTAAATAATCACTCCTTGTTGAAAATAAAGTACAATTTCTTCACTCGATTGAAGATTTATTTTCTCATAAAAGTTGTATGGTAGTTCAATGATTGACAGAACTCAACAAAACAGCACACTTTTCTATAAGAAAATTTTAATGGGAGTGGAGATTTTACCAAAAATTGAAAGCAAGAGAAAAACAAGAATTAGCAACAACGCAAGAAAAAAACTTAAAATTTCTCAAAGATCAACCAGAAACAATTATTGAGAGAAAAAGAGGAAAGGAAGGAATGAGGTGAGGAGAATGAACATGCTGATAGTTTGCAAATTGGCTCCGCTTCCAGACCTTAGCCTCGTCTACCTTTGGACTACATCGTCAGACTCATGATCGCGTTGACAATGTCGTTGTCCGTCTGACGCAAAGCCTGAAAATTAACGATTGTAATTTTTACTAAACGCTTTTATTTATTTCAGTATTACTTTATAAATAATCCTAAAAATTATATAATTCTCGAATTTACTCAGTTATTTAAGATTCTACTTGGAAGGAGAAAAACTTGTTAAGTGAATGAATGAATTTTCAGAGATCGCGCTTTTTTCATTTAGAAAAATGTCAATGCCAAAACCGGCACCAATGTTCAATCCACTTGTTCTTCGAAAATCTCGAATAAAAGAACGACGAAAGATTCAAGGAACTTTTCAAGAAAGTCATGCGCATTCAAAATAATTTAGTTTTCTTCCAATTTAAAAATTATTTTTCGTGCAAGTTCGGTGAGAAAAACTTTCAAGGTTTTGTAAACATTCCGAAAGTACAGGATATGCAATGTTCCTGCATATTGTCGCATGTATTTCGTTGTTTGCACAAGAGGATCGAGAATTATGCAGATTCGTTGCATGAAAAACCAGCTTTAGGAACATCGATTCTTTGGGAACAAATGCACTTATTCTTCATTTTCACCATGTCCTTCAAATGAAATTTTTAAAATCAAGTTTTCTCTTGAAAATATCTATTTTATTCTTAAAAGTTGGGGGGTTTTTTTTTGGAGAATAATTTGAACTCCAGTCCTCAATCCATGCGAAATAGGGTGAAAGATGATAGGGAAAATAATATTTACACATATTATTTCGCATGGCTTGAAACTGCAAAATTCCCTTCCAACGTACCCGTATGGCTTTATTGCGAGAGGTGTTGGCTTGCGACATGACGAGTTCGATGTCCTTCTCCTCGATGCCCTGAGCGTCTTCCTCGGCGCCGTCGTCCTCGTCTTCCTGCACAGTCGCCAGAGGGGCAGGTGCGTCCTGCAAACCAATTACCTTTCTCATCTTCTCTAACAATAAGGTATAAGTTGAATCAACTTTATCCAAAAAAAAAAAATCCATACCTCAGTGGGCTTGATGCGGTCGATGGCGGACATCTGGGCGTGCTGCGACAGATCCTCGATCTTCGCCTCGCCGAACACGATGTACGTGTCTGAGCCGGGCGACTGAAAATCAACCAATTCTTCATTTTCTCCCACACACACACTTTCGAAATTCATTCATTTGTAAGCTTAGCCCACTTTAAATGAGATATCTTTATTAGCGATGGCCGAAATGAACACACTAGCATCTCAAAAGCTGACAACTTTGGTTCTCTTCTTCATTCAAGAAAGAATGCGTTTCCCCCTTCGGCTCACCTTGTAGACATCGGGCTTGTTGATGACGAAGAGGATGTTCTTGGACTTGCGGATGCAGACGCGCGACACGCCCGTCACCGGCTTCAGACCTAGCTTCGAGAACAGCTTGCGCGCCTTAAATTAATAATTGCTCAAGTTCTATTTAAAAAAAAATTCATCCAATTTACAAATAAAAAACATTTGAAAAATTCCTTTTCTTCCGACATTATTTCGCTTCAAAAGTGGATGATCTTTCTAGTGAAAGTCGAATTTTGCTATTTGTTCTGCTAACCTTCTTCTCGGATCTGCTCTGCTTGGCCTGCTTGTCGACGGCATCTCCAGCCAGACCCGCAGCGGCAGCCACGCGACGCTGGTCCTCAGTCAGCTCCGTCTCCAGTCCAGGTGCTTCGTCGTCAGAGCCGGAATCCGAACTGCAAATAATCAACCTTTTCATATTTTCAAGATAGGTTCCTTTTATCAATGGGTTTGCCCGAATTCTTCACGGTGGTGGGTTTTAAAAAAATCTGAAAATTGCACCAAAATGTCTTTTTTAAAGTCGACTTTTCAAAGATGTCTAATGAAAGTGAACTTTTAAAAGAATTTGGAGGAGGATGTTGAACCAAGAAAATATTCATCTAACTAATTACACCTTGAAAATTTCAAATTTGCCCCTGAAATATTTTTCATTCTCCTCACCCGGTGGTCTCCTTGTCGTGCTTGGGTGGCTCGACGTTTTCGGGCTTGGCTGGCATTTTGGTATGCGGCGGAATTTTGAATGTGGGGAAAAGTTGAGTTAACCCTGAAATTATAAATCATTTTTCTCTTGAAAAAATACAAATTCTCAACTTCGACGACGGACTTTGTCATCCGTTATCGAAGTAACAATTTTCTCCAAAAAAAAATCGATAAAAATTCGAGATATTCAACTGGATATGAACCAGTATTTTTCAGAAACAAAAATGCAAGTTTTCTTTAAAATTCTTACTAATCGACGATAATTCAAGACACACAATGAATCCAGCAAATTCGCGATAAAACAAATTCTAGAATAATCCTGACAACTTTTGGAAGGAGATAATGAAAATGGATATTTTAGGCCAGCGAAAAATATTCTCGAACACTCAAAATTTTCGCCGAAAAAGAATGAAGTATTATCAAAGACACCCTCTATTCGCATATCACGATATCGTGCTTCTACAGTAGCTCACTTGAAAAATTAGAATAATTCAAAAATTCATGAAATTTTAGGAGAAAATTAAAAAAAAAGAAAAAAAAAAGTTGGAATACCGGACACAACAAAGTCAGAAATGACGGCGTTAAAAATAGCGAAAATAAGCGATTTTCGACAAGTGTCCCTTCACTAGTACTGTCTTCATCGATTTTTTCAAGAATAATTTGGCCTGTGAATGAAACTCGTCATCGAGTCGCAAATTTGTGCGCTTTTCGCCGTTTTTGTCAAATTTGATCACAGAGAAATACTGCAGATTAGAAGCGATCAACGATAATGAAAGTTGTCAATTTTCACGTCATTTTATTCTTTTTTTTTCAGACTAATTTTCTATTTATTAATAAATAGCAGAATAAATTGACGTTATTTTCTAAAATACACGGCCGAAGTGTTGTCAACTTCAAATCTAGAAAATGTACAATGGAAATTAGATGAAGAATATATCACACCATAAAAGAGCGAAAATTTCAATAAATACACAAATTCTACGCCTCAAAAACGTCAAATTATTTCACGATTACGATATTTAAAAAGCCGTTCTCTATCGTAACCTTGAAAGAATAAGTAGTGAATAAGTCCTTCAATGACAAATTAGCACTATGTATAAAAATTTGCGCGAAGAAAAAGCCGACAAAGATTTTTGGGGGTAAAAGTAAAAAATCCGAGGACAAAAGTGAATTTTGAGCATTCGAGTGGTTGCTTTCTGATAGAACCATCAACAAATGTACAACCTTACGGACCTTGACAAATCGATAAAATTTGATAAGACTGATAGAAGTTGGATAATAATTTTAAGGGAATTCCAAAGAAAGACGATGCAATTTACAAAGTTGTATAATCCCTTAAAAATTAACAACTTTAAATTAATTTTTACATAGTTTCATCTTTCTTCGAACCCATAATATGATAAGACTTGAAATTTTCAACAATTCTAAACGACCAGATTTGCATGAAAACGTCGCCAAAAAGCGACGAGAAATTTTTGTATATCCGCTGAATTTGAAGGTTTATTTATTTATTTTAAAAACGAAGCTTTCTGAGGATCCTATGCTTTCGAGTTGCGCGACGAATTGAAGGAGGGAAATGGGGATTGGAATCTGGACAAGTTATGATATCAAGATATCAATTTTCAGTAATTTTACTATATTGATATCACAACTTAGGACCCATTCTTCCTTCAGAACCTGGTCTCTTTCTATTTCTCCCGAGCGGTAAGCGTGGTTTGCCTCATTTTTATTCATTGCCGAATCCCTCCGTGTTGTCGATGGCAATTGTGAGCTTCTCCGAGAGCTGATCGTAGCTTCGGTATGGCGGTAGATCTAGTCTGTTGAAGCAGGTGTGGCTTCGAGGCAGCCAGTTTTCCTGCAAGTTCGCCATTTTTCTTGATAAATTTGAGAATTTTCAAAAGAGAAAATTATAATCGATATTTAGAGTTCAATTCCAGAAAGGTAAAAATATTCAATTTTTCGAAACTTTCTATGGAGCCGAATATTTTATCTTTTTTTTTTTTAAATAAGAAAGAAAATATATCTTTAAGCTTTCTTTCGATTAAATTTGTTTATTTTTTTTTTCTAAAATTCAATAATCAAAATTATGTTCTTCTTCTTCTTCGTCTTCAAACAAATCAATTGTTAATTCGAGAAAATGGCGTTTACCTTGCCGACTCTCTCGATGCAGAAGAGCTGCGGTCCGGTCGAGCCCATGAGCTCGGAGAATCCCCCCACGGGAACTCGGCAAGTGCCCGTCACGAACTGCAATAATCTCGCACGCTTCTCCTGGTTCAGACTCCGCACCCATTGCCAGAACCAGGTGACCTGAAAATGTCCAATATTTTCCATTTCTACTTTTATTCGATTTTTTTCTTCAAAAAATACGAGATTTTCAGTTCTTTTGTTCATAAATTATAAGCACTCCCTTTTCAGGAGAAATTAGTTTCCTATCAAAACATAATGAAGTTTCACTTTTCCACAAATTATAAACCTTTTTTTAAGAAAAAAGATGAAAATTTTTCCTACATAAAAATCTGAAATTTTGAAAAATGACCTGCTTGCTTTGAGGCGCATAGTGTCTGTAGACGGTATTTCTCTGCCAGTCGTCCACGTCGACGTCCTGCATGCCACATAACAGCAGCTCGAGTTCCCTCTCGTCGAAATACTGCAGCCACTCCAGCGGGAACACCGAGTTGAAGCCGTTGAAAAACGCCTAAATTATTTCTTCCGTATGTTTGTTTGTTTTTTATTTTTCTTTCGAGTTTATTGAAACAAGCAAAATCATCCACCTTTTCAGATCTATAAAAATTATTGTATTATAAAAGGTGGATGTGAATTTTCGAGATAAACTGCGAGTGAACTAGAATATCTTTAATGAAGACTAGGTTTTCTCTATTTGTCTAATAAACGAGCCTCAGACAGCCAAGACATTCCACATTCTTTCTATTTCAGGTAGGAGATATTTGCGAAACCATGTCTTTTTCATCCTCATCGGCAAAATTTAGCAGAAATATTTTTCTATTTTAGCAAAAATTTTTTTTAATAATAATTAAAAATAACCTTCGTTTGTTGCTCGACGCCCCGATTGAAACGCCATTCGACGAGCAGCTCGATGTACTCGTTTTTGTTCGCCTCCGTCACTGGGATTTCCGCTCCGCCAGGCTTCAGTTCGTGGGTCTGAAAAAGCGTTCTTAGAAAAAGACCCTATTATTAAAAAGTTAGAGAAGTATACAAATAAAATGATTTTAAAATTATCAAATGAGAAATAGAAAGAAAGGTGTGAAACGAATAATATCTTTTATTTAATTCAGATATTATTCTTTTCATAAAATGTTCATTTTGAAGATAGCCATCAAATTTCACCTTCAACTCGCCGAGCAACTCGTAATCGGCCAGGAAGTACAGGTCCATCTGACACTCGTCGATGTTATTGTCCTTGATCCACGTCATCGAGTTGTAGAATTCAGAGTCGACCTGCAAAGTTCAATTTTAGCAGATAAAATCTGTTAATTTTCTTCTAAAAATTACCTGCTCGATATCCTTGAGCGTGATCCTCTTATTGAGCATCTTCTTGTAGAAAGGCATCGTGAAGCCGGAGTAGATGAACTTGCCATGGAATAGGGCCTGAATTGTTTTCATTTTCTAAACTTTAAACCCTAAACGATAAAGAAATATCAAAGATTCCATAAATCATTGATTTGACACACATCAAAATTCCAAGGTTCAAAAACTCGAGAGATATCAAAAAAAAAAAAGTGGACAAATAAAACCGTACCATAGCGATGAACCTTCCGATGAACTCGAAGTACTTGAGGTGGTCCGGGTTGACGAACGACGCGGGATTGATCTGCAGCGAGTAGTTGTTGTTGCCCGCGTACATAAACAGACAGTACATCGGGTTGAGGACTTCGTGAGACAGCAGGAAAAACCATTCTCTGTAAAAAAAAAATAAAATAATCGATAAACTATCGATTTTCTGGGAAAATCTAGAAGGGTTCACATTTTGGTGAAATTCTCAGAAGATTAATGAAGTACAAGGTGTTTGGAGAAGAAATTAAAAAACTCGTTGAGAAATATACATTTTACAAATCATAACGATTTTCTTCGTAAAATTGCCTGAATATGTTTTAAATTTTCCGTAAATTCAACCAACTATCACTTTGAATATTGGAAAACAGATCTATTAACAAAAACAAAAATAGATTTTAAAAAAAAAAATACCTGGCCACACCGCCATAATCGAGTCCTTCTTCTCCCCTGAACTGGATGTAGAGCCGTCTGCGCAGATCGACCGCATTTTTGCGCATGATCTCCTGGAACGAGTCCTCGAACACATTCGTCCGAGACACAGTGATCTTCACGTGATTCGGCACCGAATTCGACTGCAAATTATAAAATTGAAACAAAATAATTAAATCTGTTTTCCCTCTAGCCCGACTAAATTTTCAAATTTTAAATTACTTTCAGAAAAAAAAGAAAACCTTACCAGGCAGAGATATCTGAACTGGGCGATTTTCCAGCGGAACGTCCTTTCAAACGACATCTGCTGCATGCCGGTCATCCCGATGGGGCCGACCTGAGAATCATAAATCGCTTTCAAAAATAAATGACATAATGGTATCTACTGTAAAAATAAGGAAATAAAATAAGAAAATTCCTTTAAACTAATAGCAAAATAAAGTTAGTGTTATATTGAAGATTCGGAAATTTCTTACCGGTTTGCCCGTTCTCGGATCGTTGTAGGTGGTGGTTTTGTTGACGTGGTCGATAAAGAACGGCACGCCCTGGTCGGTGAATCGCATCTCCCAGCCTTCGGGAAGGGGTTGGTCGGAGGCTCTGAAAAGAGAGACTATCTTCAGCAATTTTTAATTCCTAATTTTCTTATCATCTCAAGAGATGACTTTAATTCGAGACTACTTAACCAACCAACCAACTCTTTCAAATATCTTCCAAAATTTTATTTAGGAAAATCCTACCCCTGAGTCCTTGGGTCCTCCCACTGAGTGGTTCGATTGAAGTGGTTGACGAAGTAGACCCTGCCGGAGCCGGTGTCGACGCGCTTCTCCCAACCCTCGGGCAGTGGTCCCAACGGGTCGTCGCTCGCCATCGCTGCTCCACCTGCCGCACCATTGCCTTGCTAAAAAAAATTGAACATTTATTTTTTCAGTCCTACTCTCCTTTTTTTATTTCCTAACTCAAAAAGTACAATAATTCCGTGAATTTTCTTCATTTTCATACATTTCTTCACGTCATATTTCAAAGCTTCGAAAGAATATTATCGAAACTCCTTTTAGGACAAACTCTAGATTTATAGTCAGTTTTGTTTCAATTTCTCAAAACGAATTGGAGGAATTCTCATAAATTCATAAATTTTTCTATTTTTTCACAAATCGTGCTCGCCGACCTGCAACAAGAAGCGTTGTCCCCAGTGCTGCATGGCCTGATCCCTGCCACTCTGCCACTGCTCGTGTGCCTCGAGCATGTCCGCTGTCGGGCGCTGCCACGTCGTACTGCGCGTGTTGTGATCCACGTAGTACACCTCAAATTTACAACGTTTACAAAATTTATTCCAAGTTCGAAAAAAATCTTATCAATTTTTATCAAACTTCCTCAAATCGACCCACAGACAAATAGCTTGTCATATCGAGAGAGGAAGGAACATCTTTTTTCTCTCACGAAAAATATACTTTTCCTGGGAGTCAATTTGCGAGCCCAGTTTGGAGAAGTCTGATTTTTATTCATTTGTCATTGAAAGATTTCACGATTCACTAGAAAAGTATCCGCGCATAAATGTCATGTTTTCAGAGAACTCAAAGTAAAAAAACCAAGGATGTCTAGACAGTTTCAGAATATCATCTTGCACTAGAATTTTTCTAGAATACTAAATTAGAGAAGATATAAAAGGCTTGTGCGATTTACCCACCCGTCCACGATTGTCGCGCTTCATCTCCCAGCCGGCGGGGAGTGGCTGATTGGAAGGCCGTTCCCAGGTGGTCGATTTGGTGGTGTGATCGACGTAGTACTTGCGGCCGTACTGGTCGAAACGCAGCTCCCATCCCTCGGGCAGACGCTCGTCCGTTGCATTCGAGCTGCCGGTCTGAAAAAATTCAAGTCATCAGGATAAACACAAATTTTTTTTTATGTAAGAGATAACTTTTCATTGAAAGTTTTTTAGTTCTTAAGAAAAAGACATTGAATAAAAAATGAATTAGCAAATAGTTTCATTCATTTTTCTCGCTTTTTTCCATCTCTTTCACAATAAATCAATCATCGAAAGGAGCCACGTCATTTCAAACAAAGACTTATCATTTCGAAAAATCAATTATTTTTTAGGAAAAGTTTACTCGCATGCTTGTGACTAGCGCGACGTGGTGGTAATAACTTCCAAATATTTTCAAAAACGATCCCATTTTTACACATTCTAATTTCTTCAAATAACACAACAATGACTAATTTTCCACTCTCATATTTCACTGTTTTTTTTTCGATTTTTCAAGCTATTCAATTTTTGACCTGTCCAGTGGAAACGGTCGCCGTGGTGACTGTGTCTCTCGACTTGTTGCCGTTGATTCCCGCGGATGAGGTCCGATTGACAGCTGCCGGATTCGTCGCTGCCGAAGACGATGGGCCCGGGAACAGGTTTGGCGCTGACGATGTGCCTTAAAATATTTTTTTAATAAAAAATAAACCACTTTTCAATTTTTTCCGACGTTTTTAGGCCTGAAACCCTAATTATAGCTTATCACAAGGTTCAGTTTTGTCATTGCTAGAGTATAGTCAAAATGACTCACCATTTCAATTACTCAAAAATAAGTTGAAAATTTTAAAAATGAGAAATCCCTATATACTAAACGCATATTATAAAACTAAGGATTATCAAAGCTCAAGTTTTCAAAGATAAGGGAGAAAAAACTCAAAAATTGCCGTACCTGATGAGGACTGTGATCCCGAGCCGACATTGAGTCCGTTGAGAAGGCCATTCAGCTGATTCGTGGTGGACATGTTCGGATCACTCGAATTGGCGCCCGAATTCGATGCAGCAGAAGAGCTGAACAACGAGGACACTGCTATGTTGTTGCGCGAACCTGAAATAAATCGATTGATTTTGCCAATTTTCTGAAAACAAGCCCGTGATCTTATATTTTCGATACCTTATAAAAAGGTTTTCAAGTGTGAAACATGTAGTACACTAATTTCGTGGGGAAAAATAATCTCATGGCAAAAGGATGTTATTTTCTTTCATTTTACGCGAAGAAATTCTCCTAATTTAAAAGTCATTTACATGGCAAATAATAAAGGCCCAAAATTGATCATTGATAAAAATCTAGAAAATTTTAGACTTCCAGAAAATCGAAAAGAAGTCAGACGAGTGCGCGTTTTGCAGTTATATTTGGACCCCCGACGTCTTTCTTCTCTTCGTCTATTTCATTTTCCCACTCTCTTCTATTATCAATCGATCGATACAATTCCTCTCTCCCCGTCTGTACGAAAAACTAGCTACTTACAATTCGGGAACTCTAAGCAAACAGTCAAATAGTCAAACTGGTTGGTTGGGTGGCGGGAATAAATAGCATACATTTTTTTTTTTTTTACAAAAGTACGAGTTATCCTGGATTTACCCGGCTTTCGTTTTTTTTTTGCCAATTTCCAGAGTTCAAAAACTTCTAGAACATTTTTTTAATTTTAGAAATTCTAGTGCTGTTAAAAGCCTATGTTCTAAAAATGGACCGTTTCCCAGGTCATTTTTGGGAAAGCGTAAAAATTGTCTAGAAATCTATTCATTCACTTCCAGAAAAGGGTGGTTTGTCGGAGGAAAAGTTTATCGGGGCTATCTCTGAGAACGCACATCCCTTGAAACTGCAACCAGTGACGCAACTCTTTCGCGATCATTTGGCGGCGATGCCTGCATTGGGATAAAATTGAGAAATGAGGGAAAATAACACTTTCAACCCTCAAAAAATGAATGAATGTGTCCTAATTTTTTTTTTTTATAAATTTAAAAGTTCGAGAGAATGCGCTTTGCGCAGAAATAACAAATACTCCGACTTAATCATATCGATAGAAAGTAGCAAAATTTCGATGCTTAAAAAATTCAAAAATAACGTCATTTCCGAAAATTTCTAAAAAATTATATATCTAAGAAAATTATCAGTTTGCTGTTAGAAGCGAATGAGTTTTCTCAAATTTTCGTTCGATAAGTGTGAGTCAGCATAATTGACAATTTGGATTATGAAATAGAGCGGGACAGCAGGAAGGCTGAAAAGTAGCAAAAAGGAAAGCGAGAGAAAGATGCAAACTCCTCCAAAATACGGCATTCGCGCTTTTGAACCTCAATTTCTATCGTTTACCGTGGATTTCTTTTCTTCGATTTTCGCTGCAGAATTTCTAATTTATCATCAAAAAGCCGTTTGATTTTGCATCATGCTGATAAAAAACAGCAAATATTTTCTTAAAGAAATTTAAGAATAAGAAAATCGCTGAAAGTACTGATCTATAATATAGCACAGACTTAACATCGTCAATTATACGAAACATCTTATTATAATAATTATTTTGCAGCTTGTAATAAACACATGCCATCTTATTATTTTTTGCAATTCCCACACAAAATTCGGTTTTTTTTCGTTTCAATCGATACGCTTTCTATTTCTCTTCGTATCTTTTCAGTCCAATGCCACTTCTCGCTCTCTCACTGCGTAAACATTTTCGGTATGAGAAGGAACAAGACCGACACATAATAATATGCCATTTGGAATCAAATATCAAATACTTAAACTTGTAGGAAAGCAGAAATCATAATCTCGTCTTCTGAACGGAGAAAATTTGCATAAAATATCGATTTTTAAAATCAAAATAGAAAAGTAATGTTCCTAACTAGGAAATTTATAAAAATCGGATAAAATTTCGCACCTGCACTTCTTTTCTTGGCGGTTTCGATGCTGACTTTGAGAGTGCCGATTTTCGTGGAGCCGTCTTTCACAGAGTACAAATCGAGTTGAAGATTCTCAGCACGGTCTGAAAAAGTCTTAATTTTCAAAAAATGGATAATTCGTAGCTTCGGGACCATAGTTAAGGGTATAGAACAAAGCCAAACTAGGGAGATATCTTTTCCCATACTATTTCGCAGGCTAAGAAGTTAGACTTATCCAGGTTGTCCAAAGAAACTCAAATTTAGTATATTCATCGATAAAATTAAAAGAGATCATCTTTTAAAAATTATCGAGCATAGGAACTCAGTTCTTTCGGTACTCTCGAAATTTGAAAAAAAAAAAAATCTGGGAAAGCCGAATAAAATTCTCAAAAATTCACGTTCGAAAGGAAAATTGTGAAACATCTCCGTCCTTTAAATTTTTAATGCTATTTTTTGTTGTCAAGGATACGCCACAGATACTCGCTTCCAAACGCCTCATAAACAAAAAACGAACCTATTGAAAATGCGCAAGGATAGGTGCAAAAATAAAATTTAATGAAATGTTTTTAAAAATGCACCTGTTGTGGAAAGTTTATTTTATAGGTGATTGTCAGACTTACTGCAAGGTATAAGGTTTGAGTCTGTTGTTATTATGACGTTTAGAGATTCGTTATTCGATTTTTAGAGTTGATTTAGATCTTTATCAAGCATTTAAAGGAATAAATTATAAAATTTACGCCACGATATTTTCGTGATCGTCTTTTGTAGAATATTAGGAAAGACTATTTTTCCATTGGGAATCTCCAAAATGAAATTTTTCACCGACAGAATCGAGCAACTTACATTCCCCATTGGGCGTTTTCTGTACAGTACTCATTTTGAGTTTGGCTGTTCCGAGAGCGGTGTCTGTGAGCAGTGACTTGTTGAGGAGTTTCAGATTGAGGGTGGTTGAGTCGTTCACGCTCAACGACAGACGCTCGTCCCATTCCGGAGTGGCGGTTTTCTTCTGAAAAATGATTATATTTTTATTTCTTTTCAATCAGAAAATTTTAAAAATATATGGATTATGAGGGAAAACGTTCAGTTTACAGTGAATTTTTTGCAGTTACTTTATACTCTAAAATTTTTTTTTAAGATTATTTGAAGACTCACTTTAGCAGCAGTTTTCTTGACGGTGTTGTGGTTTCCATCGGTGCTGACCTCGACGTAAGCATCGGCTGGTTTCGGCAGGGAGGCGGATTTTACTGAAAATTTTCATATATGTTATGCAAATTGTCTCACTAAAAATCTCCAAAAATCGTGAAAATTGAAAAATAAATAAATGGAACTCACTCATCAGGGTGATTTTCGCCGGTTTGGCCGACCCGTTCTGCTGGCTCGAGTCATTTCGAGACATCCAGCCAATGAAGGGGATGACTACAAGTATTTTTATTTGCCTAGATTTTTAGACACTTTGGAAAGTTCGGCCCTTTTTTGATGCTGAAAATGTTCGTTACAGACGAAAAGTGGATGAACTTTCCAAAAAGCCCTCATTTAATTCGAGAAAAAATCAACGACTCGGAAAATGCTAGGAACACGATGAAAAACAACGCTAATGCGACAATCGATCATTTGAAGAGAAGTTGCTAGACGTTTTCGGGGAAAAATCGATAGGAATTTTTTGGACTTGATAAGCGCTAGTTGGTAAAATTTTTTGTAGGAGAAATCGTTATCAATTCGATCGAATTGTGATTCAATTTGATGATAACGTTTAATTTAAAAAAGTCGTAGTATTGACTAATTTCGTAACTCAATGAAATAACATAAGAAAAGAAGAACACATTTCAAAAATTGATGAAAAATTCTATCACGTGACCCAAAAATTTTCTAAAAATCGACCGAAAATCGAAAATATCGAGTCTTGTGAAAGTTGGAAAGAAAATCGATAAACGCGTCTGACATTCCAGGCATTTCATTCAGCCGGAATTTCAGCAGAACTCGGACGATAAAAATTCAGGCGAAAAACAAAACTGATAGCCTTGATAGAGGCAAACTATCAGTGGAAAACTCTCAAAAATAGCGAATACTATGAAAATTCTCTCGTCCCATGTTAAAGTACGCAAATGCAAAACCGACTGGTATGTGATTCCAAAAATAGTTCCTGATTATCGACCACTCGATCTGATTGCCGCCCAAAAATAATCGATAATGAACAGTCAATTCATCAAAAACTCACCAATGAACTCAAAAACTCTCAAAAACTACTAATCAACCAGCCAATTATATTATAGAAGGTAAATACCGAGATAGTTGGGCAATTAATGATAATTATGAGGGCAATTAAAATAAATCAGAAATTTTAGGTTGAGATAGAACTAGAACTCTCTGCCGACCGCTGCTCGCTCTTTTCCATGCGATGCGAAGCGTTTTACGCAGCGCACTCTCGCTGTCTGGTCGGCGAGAGAGCAAACAGAATTGAGAGAGTAGAAAAGGGCAAAATAAACGCGAGCTTTACCGTTTCTCTCGCACTTCTTACTCATTTTTTTTTGCCATTTTTCACTAACTCTAAATTCTGACTATCGCGAATGCCTCTAAAATGTGTAAATAAATCAAAGTGCACTTCAATCCTAGCTCAGTTCGTTCTGCCTAATCTGGGTGAAATAAAAGTAGCAAATTTGTATAAGTTTGTAGATGTCTAGAAGGGGTTGAGATCTACTTATCTGGATGGATAAACTACCTACCGAAACGTCCTGACACCTACTGCAGCGTTGCATCATAATAGAGAAAATAGTAAGAAAAAGCTTACAAATTGAAGATGGGGCGTGTCCTTTTGAATATTAGTTATTCCCAAATATTTTTACTCAAAGCTGTAGATCTAATTCCCTTCCGACATCTGTATAATTTTTAGCTGGTTTTAGCCTCGTTTAACCGAAATTAGACAAGGGCGAATTGGTTTAGCATTTGAGGGGGTATTGATTTACTGCACGTTTTAGAAGCATTCGCAATAATCACACATATTTCTTTCTTCGAATTCATGCAACATTTTATCTCGAATTTTCATACGTCATTTATCAAATTCAAACTGAGAAAAAGTTTACAGGTAAAAATGAAATATGCAAACTTTCGGGTTACTGTAGGCCGGATTAAGTGAATGAGAACGGTAGGAGAACAAAGTGTGTCTGAGTGTTTTTGACTAGAGACAAGGTAAAATTCTTCAAAGGTAAATCGGTATAAACCATAAGAAATCAACAGTTATCAATAAAAAATATTCTTTTAAATTTCGATAAATTTTGATGAGGAAAATTTTGGAAGTTCAGATATCATTTTAAAAATTTTAAAATTAGGATTTTCCATCAGTTTAACCTACTATTTTAGGTTAGTGTGAAAAATAGAAAGGAAATATTCGGGTCTGGGCGATTTGTAACAATTTATGGGAATTCCCAAATTCTCAGTAATTTCTTTTACAAATCACCTCTCACTCGAAATGCTCTTGAACGCCCAAAATTGCTCTTATCAACTACCTACTATACATGATAAGATATGAGATGAAGTACATGGAATTATATATATCGATTCCGAGGCTTTGAATGCGTTGAGAAAAGTCTCCATTCACTCTGTCAAGTGCGAGGCTAAAGGCTTATCCTCGCACTTCGAGACATTCAAATCCGAATACGAAAGCGGAAAAAAGAAAAGGATTATTTTAAGGATGATGCGATAATCAATGAGATCGTCTAGAAGATTTATGTATCGGTTAAAAATTTAGGCAATTTAGAAAATTGAAAAATAAAAAAACGTAATTTTGCTACCCCTTCTTTTTCCTAATAATTTAGTTTTCCTTGGGTAGCAGAATTTCGATAAAATTGTATTTTCGACATTTCTTATGGCTAGAAGAAAATCCACATAAAATTTGATTTACTATGAATTGATGGTAAAGTGTTTGGACCCGAACGTAAATTCGCAAAACTTTAGCACAACCATAATAATTTGGGTAGAAAATGATACAACGTGTGGAATGACAATATTTCGACAGATTTCAAACAGCTCTAACGTGTGGACAATTCAGGGGTGGGACCTAAGTAAAAATTACCGTTACGGTAATTTAATTTACTGTGACGGTAAAAAAATTACTGTCATGGTAATTTTTACTTAGGTCCCACCCCAGATTTTGATATAATTCGATATCTAGCAGATTTAGAGCAATGACAGTAATTGATCAATGTTCAAGAAGTAGGTTTTAGGCAAATTCACAAGTAGTCAGCATTTTCACCATCCAATACAAGTTTGAAAGCTAATTTTTCCCCTTTCAGATAATTTAAGATTGGGTTATTTTTCATTAGATCATTTTCTAATCAGTATATTGCATTATGTTGTTCCTTTCTTGGTTAGACTTTTAGTGAGCTATCAAAAACTACGAATTTCATCATCTTTTAAAATATCTTTCCTTATCAATTCATAGAGAATGCAATATCCTAAAATTCGGGTTCAAAATGTAGATATTTTCTTGGAAACTAGAATATTGCTAAAATCTTTGGGTTTTGATGAAATTGTAATTTCCGTTGCTTTTTAAGTTTTTCATCCGGTAATTTTTCCGTTTTTCAGGAGGTGGTTTGCAGCTGTGCAGTGTCGTTGTTGTTGTTCTGCTTGGGGCTTTTCTCCTTCTCCTTGTCGTTCGACTTCTGTTGTTGGAGAGTGTGTTCGTGCGGCTGCGGCTCCATCGCCTCGAGGATGCTGTCGATGCCCAGAAGACATCCCTCGTCCATTCCCGTGTAGGGGAGGTCCTGCAAATTTTAGATGGTAAATAATATCTATTCATTCACCAAAAATAATCTAATCTGTACAAACTATTCTTCATATCAGAAGCATCAAATTTAAAGTTATTTTTTTCTCGAGAAGAATCTGTTAAGTATAATATTGTCAAAATTTCGATTTTTTTAAATTTTGAATGAAAGGAAAAACCTTACAGAGAGAAATCCGTTGAAAGTGGAATTGGCGAAATCGATGAGGTGGACTCGCACAGCGTCGTCGGCCGACGAATCGGCTGCTTCTGCATCGAAGGCGATCAGAATCGAGGACGAGAAGAAGCGGTAGCCGTCTGTTTCGGCCAGGATCGAGCGGAGTAAGCGGAGTCTGTAAACATCACCTTCATTCAGGGAATTTAGCTAATCACGAATAAAATATCCTCAAAATAAAATTATCACAGAAAATTACGCCTACAAAATGTATAAATTATAGAAAACTCACTTCTGCCTCAACCTAGAAGCCCTAGCTCTGCCGCAGGTCTTGACGAACCGTTGCACGTAGGCGCGGAAGCACTCGATGTCTATTCGACGGCCTTCTTGTTTTTCCACGTACGAGTAGGTCTGAAATTTTTTAGCTCACATAAAACACCAACATTCGAATTTTGCTTAAGCTATGATTAACATACAAGGGGACCTTGCATTTTTCAAATCTAATCAAAAACTTACCTTAGTAGCGGTTTCATAGATCTGCATGCCAACCATCCTAACTCCAAGCGTAGAGCTCGTCGACTGCTTGCACTTCATCAGCTGACGATGTCTTTTTGATTCGGAAGCGTCATCGCCATGCTGCCTGAAATTGGAGCAGGTTAATTCCCCATCATTTTATAAAGCGAAGTAGAAAACCCTTCCAAAAATGGAAAAACACCTGTATTGACCATTTTATGTTATTTTTCAGAAGATGAAATTACCTGGTTCCAATCTTCAAGTCGAGAACGCACGGTCGAGCGTACTGGGCGACGATGTTCTCGAAGAGCATGAAGAGATGCGGTGATCCGTCGAGTAGCTTGGAAACCACCTAAAATAGCTCAATAATTACGAATTTTTAGGATAACCTATTTTTACCGACCTTGCTCTGACACTGGGCCGCAAACAGGTTCCACGATTTGTCGCTGTCCACCACGACTCGACCATTTTCACCTAGTTTGAACCTGGAATCAAATGTTTCGTATAATTTAGACTTTTCATTTCGAAATTAAATCTTAGGATGAAAATCATAAAACAGTTTTAACGCACGAATACAGAGAAGTATCCCGTTTTTCAATCCCATCGATACCCAGAAAAATCCGTATGGTTCTTTTCCTTTCTCTATCTTTCTTCATACAATATTTTTGGCAAAAATTATGAAAGTCGAACTTTCGAACTATACTCATTTGTGAGTGCCAACAGTGTGAAGTATACTCCCCTTGTGAGAATTTCTTTTCCCTTTCCATGTCGCATACTATCTAATCAAGCGATATAGAGCTGCCAGAGTGTAGAAAAAAGATACCATGCGGATTCTTCTGGGTATCGATTTGATTGAAAAACGAGGTACACATACATATGTAATGCAAATTGTTTTCAACTTAAAGAAGATTTCTTTAAGTTACTGCAACTTACATGATGAATGCGAATTTTATGAAGATCTCAACCCTCAATTAATTGTTCGAATTCAGGTACCTGAGAAGTGCATTTTCATGTTTGGAGGTGAGCTTTCGTTTGTGACACTCAATGGGTGCCTCGGTGGTCAAGGTTAGCTGGCCCGTCGCCGAATCCACTGTCGCTGTCACTTCAACGCGGCCTAAATCGGAGGATTACGATAATTACAGTATCCTTAGAAAACATATCCTATTGTGCGAGAAATGATCAAATATAATAGGTGAAGAGATTAATTGAACCTATCTAAATCCTGGTCAATTCCCTTAATGTAAAAT
Source organism: Diploscapter coronatus (assembly GCA_964036155.1). Classification (NCBI taxonomy): domain Eukaryota; kingdom Metazoa; phylum Nematoda; class Chromadorea; order Rhabditida; family Rhabditidae; genus Diploscapter; species Diploscapter coronatus. The sequence continues at coordinate 46,652,416 of OZ038422.1, read as the reverse complement.
TAGTTTTTTTGTGAAGATTTTCTTTTGAATTTTTCAACATTTCAAATTTTGTTCGTTAATTTTATAAGGAACACATATTTTCGTTTCTTTCGAGACACTTCAAAATCCAATTCCCCTCCAAGAGAGCTGAATGTTCAATGAGATTCACTTGCAAGTTTGCGCTGTTCCTAATGACTTTGGAGCCGTAAAATATTCTCATTTCTATGGTGATCAGTAGAAATTCAAACAAACAACCATCACAGATCGCATTTCTTAAAATTTCAACAGAGTTCAGAGTTTCTCGAGAATTCAAAAAATGATTAACGTTCCTTCTTGAGAACACACGTTTCTGAGTCGCTGTAAAATCTCAAAACATAGCGTATTCATGCTTGTTTCTTTTTATTTCAGAAACAAGGTTCGGAATCGTTCTGACTGAAAATCACGTACGCAAAGTATAGCACGATTTCGATAAACCGAATCAGATAAAAGTGAAAATGAAATGATTCGTGAAGTTCAGCATGGCATTCAATAGTGGTAAAGCAAAACACTCGCAGAGTTCATGTTAATAGAAAATCACGACTTCTCAGATAAAAGAAAATTTCAGACTAACCGCAAAAATGGGGCACGAATTGCCGTATTTTGTCCTCCATCGACATGTAGAAGGCCATCTCGCGAGCGTTCAGAGGCTTCGCCACGTGGCCGGCGCACAGCAGCAGGCCGAAGTGGCCACCCACCTGAAATTGAAAATTTAGGAAACTGTTATTATTGGATCCAGTAATCTTTCGACTTGGAAATTAGAGTATAATAAGTATCCTCCCTGCTATTTCTAGTCAAAGATAATGAAATTAACATTAAAGTTTTAGAAAGTGCTAAATTTAAAATTTCACGATTATACTGAGTGTTCCAGTATGTGTCAAGTTACGGTAGCTCTGTGGCTATCCTTTTTTTTATCTCAATCTTGAGAAACATTCATTAAGGTTAATTTTTTCTTCAGATAAACTCCAATAATCATGGTCTTCGCAAATCTTATCATTTTCTCTAGTTTGAATGTCAAAAAATCTCTCAACTATTTCTATGAGTTCCTCGCGCGTTTTTATCGAATCACGACAACTGCCAGCTGTCACTGACACTCGACTTCGCAAGAGGCGTGAAAATTAAAAAGCACCTCGCGTGTTTTTTTTTAGCGAAAGAACTCACGAATTTTGATTAAAATCGCAGATTACATCATCGGAAAACTTGAAGATGACGTTTGCACTCATTCCAATAGTCTTAAAAGTATGAACCCTCTTCAATAGCTTTGCATCTCAAAATTTATCTATACAAAGGCTATTTCATGAAAGATAGTCGAAATAAAAGAAGATCAAGAAACAAAATGGCAAAATATTGAAAAGAGAGGAAGCTGATCTTCAAGCTGTCTACTACTTCAAAGCAAACATCATTATTTCAAGATGCTAAGACTTCGAATTGGTTTGGAAAAGACTCGTTGCAAAATAACGGGGCGACTGACATTTGTTATACAAATTTCTCCCTTTATGGTAATCATTTCTTAAAACCTCTTCAAACAATGTAGCTAATTTTGAACCTGGTGTCGGAATCCGGATAGCTCCATGTCGGGGTCAGTCGCGTTCTGCTCTGTCGTTTTGAGTGAATCGTTCAGTCAGTAAAAATGGGAATAAATATGAAGTGATCCAAATCGGAAGCCACTTTGTACCCCCTAAATTCAAATTTTGTTATCCAAAAATCATATCATTTTTGTAACACCACAAACTCGACCCTCGAGACTAATTCTAACGTGGAAATGAGATTTCGAAATGTAAGATTCGGAAAAATTCCAAGGTAACGAGAATTGTAGCAGACTACAAATTAGAAAAGGAAATGAATAATGGAAAATAAGGCTAGAAGCTAGAAAAATGAAATAACAAATATATTTATCAAGATAGGGGATTTTCGAGATCTAAAAAATCGACTTCAGTGCTAATTTGAAGACAAGATAGGCATTCTAGCGCTAGATATGAATAAATAAATAGTCGAAATTTTGAAGTCTGACCTCCAACCCACTCAATTCTGCAAAATAAATCCAAAATTCCTATTTCTATGAAAAATTCAAGCTTGTATTCAGAGAAATAGGCTGAATCTAAAGATGTTCCCACGATATTAGTAAGCAGAAGAAAACGAAGGTTATTCCGTTGAGAAGCAGATTTTTGAGTTCTGAAAAGGCAGACATTCACATAAAATGCTTTTCATAGATATAAAGATATTGAAAAATCTAAGGAAAATGGGGAACTTATCGTCGCGCAAATCTATGAATCACAAACAAATCGAGAAAGAAAAAAGTGACCTCCAAGACCAAATATAAGATCAAGAATTATCAAAATCTATGCAATTTCCAGAGTTCAAAAACATCCATTTTTTAATTTTCGATACAAACTAATTCAATACATTCTGAAAGCTAAAATTTGCAGTGATATCATTTTGGCTTGATTTCCAAATTTCTGAAACTAGACTAGTCTTGCGCGGGATTTGCAGGCTTTTTCTTTAATCTGAAAAATCGAGAAGTGGGAAATTGAAGGCGAGCGGCTCTCACATCGTAAATGCAGTCGAAGAAAAGGCGAAGAAAAGCGAGACAAAACGAGACGGGCAGCTGGGAACAACTGGGGAAGAAAATGGGAACAACGGAAAGTAGAAGAAGAATGCAAGTACCCACGGGACTCGCAAGGGTCGCAAAAACTGACAACTCCACGCAAAAAAACCACATGAGCAGCGAAATTCAAGAGAAATTCAATATGTGCGGGGCAATAGGGTATTCGAGAACTTTTTCAAAAAGATGAACAGCTTTCATGCATTCTATGATTCATAAGAATATGTATGCATGACGATAAATAATTAGGAGGAAACATCGGTGTATATTCGTATTTAAAAAGTTGCTGATTTTAGGAAAGGAATTTATATTTTGAACAATTTCGAAAAGAAGGGGCTCTTCGCGTCATGAAAACGCTGATATGATCGTTCTTGCGTCATTTTACGATTTGAATAACGATGTTCAAATACGCAAACACTGCATGTCCTTCTATTTTTCAACCCTTTAATTTTCTAAAATTCGAAATTTTCAAGCCGTCATAACCCTCACCTAATGATCATAATCATTTCAAATCAAGACTAAACCCACCCTACACATTCTAAAGAACATTATAAAATATTTTCTGAAATGACATGAGTTAGGTAATGGATAATTCTGGCATTTGAAGGGTGCCCCACTATTAGAGAGTGCCCTTCTATTAGGAGTGCTCTTTAATTAGACAGAATACGATAAAAACATCATGAAGCGCGAAAATAGATAAGGAAGTAATTTGAAATTCATCCCATTCGCATTTCGAAATCCCAAACGAAAGTGACGATTTTCAATAAAAAATCGTAAACCAGAAATTGAGCAAAATACGAAAGCATCCTGCTTCCACTCTCTTCTAGAAAAATTAGTTATGTTTCACTGAATTATAGCCGTAGCGTGAAAATGAATGGCTTCGGTGACAAAATCTGCATAGAGCATAATGACCATGAAACTATTTCTTCGCGGACATAAATTATCCGGAATGTTAGAGTCAAAAAAAACAATTTCAGATTCACTTGCTTTTCCTCCATCCCGAATAATTATGCCTGCCTTGTCTCTGTGTTATATCGCAGCTGGATTTGATTTGTTGAATTTTCACCGAGTCTGATTTTGGCTGCGTTAAAGGTTTATCAAATTGGCAAAATAAAATTAAAATTTGGATTATTCGAATTCAAAGTTTCTTCAGAAGGAATAGCATTTTATCATGTGACTAGAAAGATGAAAAACGTGAAATAATGCCAGAGGGACTTCAATGAAGAAGAAATAATCTGTCTAATCTTGTAATTTTTGGATTTAGAGCTAAAGAATACAGCTATTCATTCAGAAACGAAGATGTATCATTCTGTCAATTCGCTAGTCTTCAGTTTTTTCCTGCCAAATACGTCAGTAAAATTTAGTTATGATTCAATAGCTAAAGCAATATGCTATCGTTATGCTTAATAATCATGAGTGTTAAAATATACTTTTCACATGTTTCAGATTAAAGAATTAGAGAAAAAACTGTTATCTTCAAACAAGATGAGTAATTCACATTGAATACAAGAAAAACCTAATAGGAAAGAGCGTTTTTCACTAATCCAATATCAGAAATACTCGAGAAAAACGGCAAAATCATCAAGTTTAATAGAATTAAAGACTGACGAATGACTAACGCGTTAGGAAATAAGGCAGCATTTTATATCATTTTAAAAGCGAGTTTCGAAATATGCATTCATCAAAATTGCAACAGTTCAAACCGGAATCAATATTTGATTGAGGCGGAACGAAAATCGAAAGATCGAAAACTATTCCCGAAACACGAGCATGAAACTGAAAACAAATAATATGATTAGAATGATCAAATATACAAAGATCACTATTGCTTGATCGCTAATATTTTGCCAAAGTATGAAATAATATCAAATTTGACATTATCACTAGACACGATATTTTTGCATAAATATCAATATCAATAAATAAAGAAATCAAGAATTGTTTTGAAAATAAGTTTTATCAGGGCAAGATATGAATATCACCGAAAGTTTGGAAAATCATACGTGGAATGATTGAAAAATCGCGTTTGAAATTAAAGATCAGAAGGAAGCAGCGCAAAATCACGTAGAATCATGTTAAATGCCTAAATAATGCGCTTAGCAGGACCGCTGGTGACTGAGTTGTCCGACATTCTAGAAAGCTCCCTTTGTTCAGTGACAAAAGATAGACCTCGGAAAATGGCTCGAAAATTTTATCTTTTTTCAAACCATCAAAGGCTCATTTCGAGAATGTTCGAAAATCGGGGTATTCAAAATAATTTTGAAAATGCAACAGGAAAATAGTAAAAATTTGTCATGAAAAAACGATACATCTACCTTTTATTCTTTTCTCATACTATTCCATTTTCTATCAGATCATTAAGGTGTTTTTCGAACCTTTTTTTTCAAAGAACGACGATATTTTACTATGTAAATTCTAACCTCGAACAAAAATGTATAAATGTATACACGCAAAAGAATTAGCATAAAGATCTGAAGAAAAATGAGATCTTTGAATAATTTTTCGAGATCGAGTTAAATATCAATTGAAAACAAAAACTGCCTGATAATTTAATGCGTCAAGGGTCTTAGAACTTTGCAGGTTGACTGAGAAGTCACAAAATGAATACCTTTTAACACATACAAATTGCAAATAAATGATAAAATTAGATAGGAATCGTACAACCTGAACTTTCCAACAAATTCAAGCCAAAATCTGGAGAAAATAGGTAAATTTAAAGTATTTGAAGTTAGGATCGCGAAACAATTTGGGTACACAAATCGAGTTCAAGTCCGGTTCAACGCGATTAAGTAGGAAAGGATAAAAATAGACCCATTGAGGTTTGGGAATTTCTCTTGAGCATCAATGATGATCCTTCTTGTCAATATTGAACGAAGCCCTCTTGTAATCGAACTATATAACACGAAAAGTGGTGGGAGTTATCTGGTAAACAGGATTTGGTATAAGGGATATCAGAAATCTATAGATTTTATACATCTATAAAAGATTACTAGCTTGAAAATTTCAAATCTAAAAATATACTCTAAAGTATTGTTCGTGTCTGGCGGAGTGAACACTCTATTGAAAAATGGTGTGATATGCGCGATTAGTTGTAAAGCTCGCTCATTATTCAACTGGTACATGTCTATTTAAAGAAAAAACTCATGAGGGGGAATAATACAAAAAAAAAATTCGAAGGATATCCCGTAAGATTGCAAAATTAACGAGTACAAGTTGAATAATGAGCTAGATTCACGACTAATCGCGCATATTACGCCATTTTTCAATGTAAGCTAATTTTTGCAACTTTTGACGGAGTTTCAATCGGATGTTCACTTCGCCAGAGACGAACAATATTATAACTTCGACCAATCAAATCTTTCGATATTCAACAAAAGAACAAGAAATCTATAATAATTTCTTTAATTCAACCCCAGCTCGAATTCCTACTTTTTCAATTTAGCAGACGATCACGCGGAGATGGTCCTTTCATTTCTCGTTTTCTCTCGAATCTTTCTCTCTACAACCACTTTGCAAATGTCGCGCGTCCGTATGTCAACTTTTTACAGACGTACATACGTAGCTAACCATGCTCTATTGGTAAACGTTAATAAGTGCAGGCTAAGAATAGCAATAAATTCTTGGAAAAAGCATTCTTCGTAGAAGAGTGAACAAAATAAAGCCTGATCTTCAGTCAAATTTTTAAACTAAAATTCCTAAAACCAAATCCTATTTCGTCAAATGTAAATTCACCTAGAGTTTCAGTGAAGATCAGCCTTTCTTATATACCAAACTCCAAAATCCCTGGCCAATTCATAAAAATAGAATATGTATTAAAACCAAAACCCGGAATAATTTGCATGTTCTATAAAATAAAAGCGGAAAACTCTCCGGGGTTTTTGCAGAGCGTTTTCGTTTGCGCCGCACTTGCTCGGTTAACAGTCCACTTGAACCCGGTTTTCTTTCGAGCTTCTCGAATTTCAAACATCGCTCGAACTCCCCCATCTAGAAGATTTTCCCTATCAAAATACTAGTAGAGAAATTAAAATATAAGAGGGGACAGCCTAACGGAAAGATAAATTAGAAGATTAGTGGTGGCTCTGAAGCTGAGTCGGAAAGAGTCGAATGTTGTCATGAGAGTGAGAGTGAAAGCGAGGGGAGAAAGGGAGAGTGATCGAGCTATGGTCAGACACGCAGAGGATGCATATAGCCGTCTAACATAGCCAGAGGCAGCTTCTCGCTTTTCTCTAACATGTGCTATTCCTTTTCACATCTTCTCATTTCGCACTATTTCCCTTTCTTTGCTTTTTTTCTTCTCCCCGACTATTTCTTCTCGTTCTCTATCTTTTCCCTCTACATTTGATTCGCTCTCTTCTCGCCCGCATATTGCCTTCAACATTGGGAAGTGCTTTTGTGCCTGAGCCCCTCGCCCGATGTGAAGCTCAGTTTCCATATTATTTTCGTCGATTTTTTCGTAAAATTTTTAAAAAATTTTATAAAATGATTTTTATCGAAGTTTTAAAAAATTTGAAGCGTGAGATTTCATAAATATAAGTAGGCAAAAAATCTAATTTTTCATCCTAATGAAATTACTATTCCATGAAAATCGAGAATTATGCCAAAATTTGCATCAATTATGATAGAATTTCACGATTCTTCAGAGAAAGTCATGTTCTAAAATAAGAAGGCTTATCTCGATTTGAAAACAATTGTCCGATCAACGTAAAAACAAGCTTGTAAAAGAAAAATGCGATGAAAATGGATTTTCCCGCTCAAACAATTGTCTTTTGAATGTCGTCTCTATCTAAGGAATGCCCATTAAATTTATCACCGCCTTCATAAAATTTTTACGAGGTGCAAAGGCCGGGCGTGTGATTGTTCATTTTTCACGGAAAAATCGTTGTTATGCAGATTTTTGAATTTTTGACCAAATGAAATTTTACTGCTTTTAAAAATTGCTTCATTTAATCAAAAATTGCAATTTCTTTTTACTTAATGAAAAACTTCAAAGAATAAAGTGCTAATTTCTAAATCGAATATGGATTGATATGATACACTATCTGATCTAGCGAAAGATACGCTCTAACTTTCCTAACTTGGCCTGATTTCCCAATTTCTCTCCAGAAAGGGTCAACTTTTTAGCTTCCGAAATTCACTTATTCCCAAATTGAATCTCCTATAAGCACGCATTTTGCATTATTCATCGAGCGAGCTTGTTCCCGAAAATAGCTGAATGGGACGTTTTTACGATTATGAGTTCCTTCTAAAAAGTCGCTTCCTTTCGGAATTTTCAAATTTAACGACAATCGGAAGTCAAACTTTTCTTCTATTTTGACTATCAAATCTAAAAATAAAATCTCAACATTTCTCGTTTTCTGATTACAGATAACTTTAGGTATTAGATCGGTAATTAAAAGACAAATTTCTGCACTCCGAAAATTCAAGTCTTTATACTCGTTCTAAAAGAATACTCTTTCTTCGCGAAACTTCTACACTTTTTCTAACTTCACAAATAATTATAACGTTAAATTTCAGGTTTTGGCTAATGTCAAAGTCTTCAATGGTGCATCTGACTTGATTGTCGTTTGCGGGCTGGTCGGCCATTTGGAATGGCAGCGATTCGCAGCGGTCTACTGGAGGTGCTCGTGCATGGCGAGTGGCATCGCGTGCTCGCGGCACTCGACCCAACGGCACTCACGCTACAGGTACGTAAATTTATCATTCAAAGTTATTGGCACTAAGGCTTACGCGAATCTCGATTTGTTTTTTTTTTTTTTGTAAATTTTAATTTTGCATAGCTCTCGTTGCAATCCCCATCTTTCTAGTTTCCCGTAGCCTTAAAATTCTGAATTCATCGCAATACACTTAAAGTTTTTTTTACTTTATTGACATACAAAACGCTGGAAGAAGTTGATAAAGTGATCTATAATGTTCTAAAATTTAAAATATGTAGGGATTCTAAAGCTTCTTTTTTGCAAACAATATTTCCCTGATTATCCAAACTTTTTGAAACTACTAAAAATATGCCAATTTGCCAGTCGCAGACTCGTTAGCTCAATTAGTGTCGGCGCGCATGAAACGTTTGTAGAAGGGGTCCATTAGTCTTCGCGAAGAAATGCAATTCTCCGATAAGAAATACGAAAATTTGTATTCAAGAGTTTCTTGAATTCGCTGAACGAGTATATTTAATCCCCGGAGACTGAAGAAAAAATGATTGAAGCTCTCAAATTTGATGAATTCAAGATGGCTCAAATCAAAGTGTATGTGAGAGAAGTCCAGCAAGAAGGAAATTTAGATTTTAAAGAGCAGGAGAGCATTTATGAAAAGTGAAATATGCTAAGCTTCAACATGCTCTAAAAGATCGACATTTTATTTGCGATATAACAATACTCACAACTCGACTAAAATCAAATAATGGCATGTAGGAGGCAAGTTAAGAATACGTTTTGATCAGGATTTTTTAGAAAAAAAAAACGATAATTCGAATATCAAGGCATCAAATCAAATCGAGTGTTTAAATGAGATAACTGTAAAGGTCTGGGTTAATGCGACATGGTGTGGCCGTAGTAAGTCGTGTGTGAGTGAGTGAGTGTGAGATTATGTGTGTTCGCATCTGTCAATATTAGCGGACTGTCAATCACCCCCCTCGCTCACTCATTCACTTCGTCATTTCATCTGTTGGGGTTGTCTGGCAGCGGCTGAGAGCGAACCCCCGAGTGTGTTCAGCAGGTTGTGTCTGTCAGTTTGCCTTGTCCTCTTAGGAACCAGTCTATCTCTTCCATCATTGAGGCCGCTTTGTCTCTAACGCTCAGACACTATCATTTTATCATCATCTTTATACTCTACAAGTATTATTCGTTATGCAGAAACACCAATACGAGTTTCTAGGAGTACCAAAATCGCCTCAAAATTGCGCTAAATTCTTAAAGCGTACTATCTTTTTGCGACACTAATTTAGTCTAGAAGATAGAAAGAATCTGTAGATTACACTGATCTGACCTTCTATGAAGATAAATTACACTAAGTTTATCTTAAACAACGAGGTTGAAAAGATCAAAGCATATATTGATTTTAAATAAATAAAAAATTCTATTAAAGCATTTTTAGTCTCTCCAAGAAGATCACTCGCACGATTTAGAGTCCGAGAAGCGGACTGTTCGAGTGACGAAGTACGACGGCAATGGATTGGGCATTTCGATTAAGGGGGGACGAGACAATAGTCTCCCGATTATTATCAGGTAAAAACAATTCCTTTCTTCTTCTTCAAAATCCAATGAAATTTTCTGCCATCAATCCATCATATCTTCTAGCTTAGTCAATTTTTTGAAGAGAAACATGAAGTCACATATTCTTCTATTGAATCATAGAATTTTCTTCCTAGATAAATATATCTTCGATATTTGAAGATGACAATGAAGTTTTCAGCAAGATCTTCAAAGGAATGGCCGCCGACCAGACTGGCGAGCTGTTCGTGGGCGACGTGATTTTGTCGGTGAACGGCGAGAATCTCACCGACGCGACGCACGATGAGGCCGTTCGAGCTCTGAAACGAGCGGGACGAGTCGTCGATTTACAGGGTAACTTACTATCTTTAAAGTTCTTTTTAATGAGAATTTGAAGTCTTCTAAAAATTTCAAAGCATATCGCTTCTTCAATTCAACCACCAATTATTCAGATAAAAATATCGTTGAAAAAGACACATTGAGTGGTAAATACGCTTCCTGAATACTTATGCCGTGCTAGACGAACTAAATGTACTTTCAATTTTCAGTTCAATACCGTCGGGATGAATTGGTGCGTCGAGACAACATTGTCGACCAAATCGAGTGGGACGACGACGCGATCGGTCGGAACGTCGATGCACATCATCGGGTCGGCATTAGGACCATCGGGCTGAAACTCGCATACGTAGCCAGAATCGGATTGAATGCAGACGTGGAGGGACGGATATTTGAGGTTCTGATGATGCAAATCACCCTATCTTTCTTCTTGATTAAAATCACCTGAATATGAGAATCAGTCTGTATAAATTTCTCGTTATTTGTTCACTGAAATTCGATGATAATGATTTTTCTAAAGCGATCACATTTGCAAGTTCAATGCCTTTTTTCCTTTTTAACAGTTAGAAGAGAGTTATTTTGAGTCTGAAAATTCCAGATGCGCAGCCCTCTAGGCCGTCATGCTTTGGCAATTCGTTGCGTTTCGCCACAAGAGGCGGATAGTTGGTTCGAAGCAGTGCATGGCTGTGTCTCCGCCTTACTCATCCAGGCATTGGCCCAGGTTGAATAGATTATTCTAGTTTTTCTCTGTATTAGTCAAATCTCAGGTCAACATAATGCTTGGCGGTCATCCTCAGGTCCGTCGGATGGGATGGATCTCTGAACAGGTTAGATGCTCTTCTTATTTAATTGCATCGTAGGAAGTCGATATAATAATCCAATCGTCTGAAATTCATGCGCTAAACCTCGAAGAAATTTGAACTTTACTTGATTACAAATCGTCCATATCGATTTTCTTTCGATACAGATAATTCTGATCATAGAAGAAACTTTTCAGGTAACCGATAACGGCATCGTCGCATGGCGTCCCAAATTCATCACTCTGACCCAAAGCGAGCTGCTGTTCTATGACGCTGTGCCTCAGTTGAAGACGGAATGGGCGGAGCCTCGAATCAGTCGACCGCTCGTCGCCACACGTGTCGTTCAAACCACCTCCAGAACTGCGCCCGTCATGAAAGGTCTGGAATGACAAGATTGTATCATATCTTTTCCTGCATGACCTTCGAGTAGAAATAATAAAAATGGAGGCTAACCTTGTTTCAAATAAATTTTTGAAAGAAAAGAAGATTCAGATATATTTGTCTGTAGTACCAAGTAAGCAAAATTCTAGGACTCAGCGACGTGATTTCTTTTCGAATCCGAACCGGCACACAGAATGGCGTTCGTTCCCACACGCTGCGAGTAGAGACCCACGCTGATCTGGCCAAATGGGTTCGCGCTCTCGTGCTGGGGTCGTACGAGGCTTGTGCCGAGACTGCACAGGTTAGTAAACTAAACTAGTTTTCTTGGCAAAAATTTATCGATTTCTTCAACTTGATTGATGCTTTCATCTTTAAACTCGGATGAAGTTTATAGACAATAATGAATCAGATTGAATTCGAAATTTAGGTATCAGCTCCGTGTATTTGGCGAGGCGAAGATTGTGAGTTGATCGTCGGCCTAGACAGCGGAATTACCTTGCTGGGGCAAGGCGGAGAGGTAAAAATATATCTCATGAGTTTTCCCGTTGATCTAAGCTATTACTGTCAGTACGCTAGATTTTGCTGCCGCAAATAATCATTTATTTTTAGACGCTTTGGCAGCACCCCTTCGAATCAATACGGGCCACGGGTGACGATGGGAATCGATTTCTCTGGATCGACTTCGGACCGCCGGTCGGTGAACAGGTTGGTTTCTCTTTAAAAAAAAGATTTTTTTTTTTAAATTCCACATGATTTAAAATTAGATAATTTTTTAATGCTATTAATAAATAAATTATCCCATCCCGAAGAATGCAGCGAATTCAGGAAGTGGACCTAATCACCTCGGCCAAGCCGATTGTCTTCATACTGCATTCGTTTCTCGCCACAAAAGTCTATCGATTGGGTCTTTATGCATAAATTCTCCCCTCATTCAACTATTATGATCTGAAAACTTCATGATACCACAAAAATATTATAATACAATGAAACTCGTGATAGCTATTCTAATTTTCACTTCGTGAAGTTTCCAGATATTTAACGTATTCTTAAATTTCGGAATATTTTTATTCAATTGCCATAATCTCAATGTGCTCAAAATCTTAACTTAAAAAAATTAATATCGATTTTTTCCGAATTTGAAACATAATTATGACGCATATCTTACGAAAAGCTTACACCATCATCAGCATTATTCCCCATTCCAGATCTTGGTTTAAATTGTTATTTTTAGATTGCTAAATTCCCAGTGCTTTATCTCCGGTATTCCAACCATTGTAGTGCCATAGGTGAAATTTTTTAAATAATAAATTTTCATTTATTCAAATTCTTGTGTTATTTTCTCCCACTCAGAGTGTTCGCGGTGTGTTGAATCGTGGTTCAAATTGCATTGTGAAGAGACATGAGTCTCTTAGCTCCTCAGAGAAATCCTAAAAAATAGAATTTTTGTTCCATTTTTGAGTTTCTTTAGCAGTCTTTCATCCAGATCAATTAAGACATTTCTCGAGGAAAACTGATTTCATGAGCCTCGCGAAATTTTCAAGTACCCAATAAAATTGACTTTCCGGTTCATAATATTTCTTAAATTATCGATGAATTTTATATTGTAGCAAGGAGCCAATCACATTTTAATTTTTCAACAACAAAACAATTGTGAATAAAAATCTTTTGATAAATAAAATATTAAACATTTCTAGAAAATCCATATTGTTTTTGACTCGTAGAAGTTTTGAAAAAGAAAATCAATCCTAGGCGAGTGTTTGTTCCACAATTCCAACAGCAATCGTGTTGCCACTACGCCTTAATTTATCCTTATTTTTTTCTAAAAAAAAAAAGCGATAATTTTTATAAATTAGCATAAATTTCTTAATTTTACCTGATAGTAATTCTCCCTAATGCCCGACAAACCGTGTAGGGCTCGATGGCGACCTCATGGTCCGTCTCGATTTCCACCATTCCGCTCATGTTGCGGGACAGACATCTTCAAAATTAATAAATTTAGATTTTTTGTAAATATTTCATTTCAAAGTTTTTATTGTTAAAATTATCTGATCTTTCATCAAGCAAAAAGGACACTTGACTAAAAAGCTGTAGAAATTAGAATGACACACAAATGTATTTCAAAGTCTTTCGTATAGCTCAAACTAACAAAATAATTCAAAGGGACTATTTTCCGATAGAATAAAATGAAAGATAGTTAACCTCGGTTTGGTTTTGACGACGGTTCCGTCGCTCTTGTTGATGGCCGATCGGAGATGGATGAACGTGCATGGCTCGCACATCGAATGGCAGTAGAGCTCCGCGCGGGTGCCCTGAAATTTTTATTTAAAAAGAAAGCCTATTCGTAAACTCGCTCAATTTTTAAGTAAAACAATTTTGATATTCAGCACTCTGGTTTAGATAGGATAAGTGAGATGAGGAGTTTTCTAGAAGCAAATTAGAACAAATTTTTTACCTTCATAATCGGAATTTGGATGTCGAAGACGACGAGTCGAACGAGGAATCTTTTCGCCGGTTTTAGAGTGTCCTGAAATCGATTCTTCGTCTACATTTTCTATTTTAAAACTAGCTCTCATTTGAATTGAATCAAAAAATCTTTCGTACAATAATGTTTTTATATTCCCGAAATTTAGATGAATTCATTTTTTAATCTGAAAAGCTTACCGGCCCCCCAGTAACGATGACGTGTCCGGTCGAGATGGTGTCGGGTTCGAAAACGCCCGTCAACGTGAACTGGCCCTGCTCGCCACAACACATATGATCGCACTGGCTTTCCGTATCACTCGTCAAATCTAAATTATTCTAATCTCCATTTGAAAATTCATGCTTCTCTTCCAACTTTTGACCATATCAAATTTTGATTCATCCAAATATGTGTGAAAAATAGACAAAACATTCGCTTTGATTCTACCTAATTCTGATATTTCTTTTGAAGAATAAAGCTTTAAAAAGTTTTTCGTACATTTAACAGTAGCAGCAACAGCGGTGGGCATGAAGTAAACTTTATCGCCGGCCATCACATCGCCCGACTCGATTTTCCCAGCCAAACTGATTGAATTCGTTTGGGTCTAAAAAATTTTAAATTCAAAATTTTAGATTCTTTTCCAAAGCAAATACCCCTGCTCCCGATTTTGATATTAGAAAGAAAAGAAACAAAGTGAAATCTACCTTGAAGACATCGGTGATAACAATTCTCAGAGGTCCTTCGGCCATGCGTTTCGGAGCTTTCAGGGTGTCTAAAATTTAAAAGGGTTTAGATCGCACTTTTCAAAAATTCTACCGATCGCCTCCAACAAAGTGGGTCCTTTGTACCATTGATTCAGTTGATGGTCAGGACCGACTTTCGCAGTCAAATTGTCGCCATCCAAACCGGACACTGGCACGAATGTGCACTTGTTCGATTGAAAACCCGCCTGAAGTACAATTTCAAGAAATAGGATGGGTAAAAATAAGTTTTCAAAAATGAAAGGCATTTCATTAGAAGATAGTCTTTCACAAAATTTGTTTCGAGAAAAAACTCAAAATTTTAAGGAAGAATGAAATTTTGACCTGTTTAGTGAGGAAATTCTTGATTTGAATGACAATCCCATCGTATCTTTGCTTGGACCAGCCAACCGTATCCAGTTTGTTGATCGCCACGAGAATTTGTGAGATGCCTAAATTTGGAAAATCTTTTTTTTTCGGAAAAATGACGTGAAATTAAAAACCACTTTCAACGACTATTTTCTAGTGTTTGTTTTCGGTATTTTGCCGTTGAAAAGTAAAAGAAATTATCAAAATTCTCGATTTATGAATTATTCTGTTTCGAAATTTTACCGAACGATCTCAGGAGCATGGCGTGTTCCCTCGTCTGGCCTCCATTTTCGAAACCCGTTTCGAATTCGCCGTTCGTCGCGTTTATCACGAGAATGGCTGCATCCGCCTGAGAAGCGCCTGAAATCAAAATTTATTTTAAAAAGATCTTTCGAAAGTTCATCCTCATTTGTTGTCTTTAAATTGAATGAATGAACTGTTCAATAGTCTCAAAATAAGTCATAAAAAGTATTTTTTTAATCTTTTTCTTATAACTCTTTGCAAAGTCGAATATTTTTACGGCATCTAAAAATGAGAAGGAAAACTGTGACAAACCAGTGATCATATTTGGAATGAAGTCTTTGTGGCCGGGCGCATCCAGGAGGACGACTTTTTTCGTGGCCGTCTCGAACGCCGTCCGCGCTATGTCCATCGTCACTCCTCGGGCTCTGAAATTGAAAGAAAAAATTGGAATGTTTCGATTTTGTTTTTTTTAAACAATCTGTCGAAATTATACTGAATTATTTCAGCTATATTTCATAAAGAGGCAAGAGGTATAGGTGTTTTTCTTAGCAGAACTGTCAACATATTCCAACCTTTCCTGTTCAGTGTCATCGAGCACCCATGCGTATGCGAAAGATGCCTTTCCCGCATGCGACGCTTCGTTTCTGTACTTGTGGATGGTTCTTTGATCGACGTAGTCCAGCTGAAAACTAATCAAAGTTATTTCTGATGACTAGACCTTGACAAAATAGGGAAATCGTGGAATATACCAAATCTACCTCGTAAAGCAGATGCCCCATGAGCGTGCTCTTGCCCGCATCGACGTGTCCGACGACGACCACGTTGATCAGCTGCTTGCCGTCTTTTTCCGAATCTGAAACCACCTTCCTCGCTCGCTTAGGCGTCGATGAGGCGGAACTGATCGCTGCCAGCTGATTCAGTCTGGAATTTTGCTATTTGCGATAATGATTAAAAATAATTTAAAGAAAGCAAGGTTTTCGTTTTCAATGATATTTTGAGATCTCAAGCATAATCCACCTTCTCAAACTTCGGCTAATTATATGCCGAACGTCAAAAATTAGCTTACATTCTTGAGAAATGATAAAAATTTGGGATTTTTTAATCGAATTCATTTCCCAGCCTTCCTGAGGACAATCGTGATTATTCTTTTCTTCTTTAAAATCTGATCAATATCAATTAGTCTTTCACAGAATTTGAATGAAAGACGTTTTTTTTCTCGGATAATTTAAATATTAGAATACAAGAAGAATAAAGTCTGAACGATGAACCCACCTATGACTGCTCTGATTGGCTGGCAGAGTGCCCCCTTGTAATGGTCCTTGAGTGGAATTGGGCTCGAGTCTGGAAGGCGTTTTGGAGCGAGACGGGGATTTCGACGAGCTGCGAGAAGCCGTCTCCGAAAGACGAATGGTGGAAACATTCGGGAGGACAGGCTGAAATCCTTCCTCTGACTTATTTTTTCTAGATTTTTCCCTCATTCTTTCGAAATCAATATCATTTATATTGGGAATTCAGTAGAATCGAATTCTTTTATCAGTCACAAAAATTTGATTTCCATTCATTATTCAGATATTTGTTTTTTTTCGAGAAATCGTATAACTTAAGAGGGAATGTTAGGAGGGGAATCAAAGTGGTGCACATCCCTGTTTATACCCCTTTTCTAAAACTTTGGTTTTGCTTAACATTCCCTCTTAAAAATGAGCAAAGAATTCAAAATCTACCTTTTCAGTGAAATTTCCAAGGGTCGAACTGGATGATGTCTCGGGTGGAGGGGGCAGTTGGTGGATGGCGAAGGTTTTCGTCGAGGCTGGTTCGGAAATTACAGGAGGCACAACAGTTGGCGTCGACTGAGCAGAAGGCTGCTTGGCCGGAAAGCCGGGTGGGGGATCGACTGAAAATAAATATCCTTTTTATTATTATTATTATACTATTCATTTATCAGCACTATAATATTATTCTCCTCCCCGTCGTCCTTTTTCTTTGTGCACTCTCTCGCTTCAACCCCCTCAAAATGCGCAAGTAAAGCTCGTCCTACTTCCGAATTTTGCCGCTAAAATTTGCTGAAAATTAAAAGAAGAAATTCACTGTCATCTATCTGAAACAGATCCTCTTCCCCGCAATAATAGTTATCAGTTATAGGCTCTTCTTCGGGAATGAATGCGCCTGAAAGTTTCAATATAATTCAGAAAAAAAAATCCTAATTTCCCACCCAAATGCAGATTTCCCGAAGTGTGACTAGTGGAGGTTTGACGACGTCGGATATACTGGGCTGAACAATTTTTAAATATGTTCGTAAAATAATTTATCTCTGAGAAATTCAAGTAAATTTGGTAAAATTTCGTAACCATCCTTCAAAACTCCAGAAAAAGAAATAAACTTTTAAAAATTACCCGAGCCAGGTGACATAGGGATGTCATCTTCGTACGATCGACCGTACTCGTCGTTATCATAATCGTCATCCAGTTCTAAAAATTAGCATATTTTTCGACAACTTTTGAGTTCCCATAAAATTAGCACACGTACTCGTTTTTCAAAGTATTTTGGCAATTTATTTTTTTTTTAAATTATATAATTTTCCATTTTTAAAGCCAAGATAATTACCATAATTAGAAGGTAGTTAAATGGCAATTAAAAAGAAAATTTTTAAAATACAACAAAAAATAAAATTACCATCATCAAAGTCGATTTTCCTGTTCCGGTGACGAGACATTTTTCCTTCTGAAGTCGTTGATCAATTACATGCACGAGACCAGCAGGAAATAGTCTGAAATTCTAAAATCAGTGAAAATTAGGCGACACGAGCGAGAATGCATTATGTGGCTAGCATTATGATTTTGACGGGAAGAAATTCGCTGACCAGCGACTGTAGCAGTGTGAAGTGAGGGAGAAAGACTTTCCGAAGAGAGTTTGACGAAAAAGTTTGGCAATGGAGCATTTTGACCTTTTCGCGACATTTTAATTTTGATCGATTTTTCGATTTTCAAAATGAGTCTCGTCATTACCGTATTCGACAATGAGCGACGAGGACAATGTCCACGAAAACGTGAAGAACCTGCCCGACACGAAGGTAGAACGCCGTCCACTGCTTGCAAAATGAAAAGGAGCGTGGCCGAGGATTACTGTAACCAGAAAAGAATACACAAAACTCGATCCGAAAAAAACCCACAGAAAAATCTCATATTGACAAGAAAGGAGTACCTTCTCTCTCTCTTTTTCAGAAAGAATACCAGTTTCTGAGGGTCGAATTTTTTTTTTTTAAATCATGATATTTTCTTTGAGCAGCCGAAGGAATCGGACAAGAAAGAGAAAGAATCAAAACCGGCTGAAAACTCCAAGGAAAATGAAAAATCAAAGGAGAAAGTGGGTCATTGTAATCACAAAGCTGATCTTCATTAAATTGAAAAAACACTACGCTACATGACTCCCCTTTTCACTTTTCCCTTTTTATGTGTCTCCCAGCAAGAGAGATAAAGCTCGTCATAAAATTCGTAGAAAAAATCGATGAAGAATACAGAGGGCAGATAATTTTACTTTCTGACCATTAACTTCCAGTCGAAAAATGCCCAATCGAGGGAAAGCGTGGCGAAGAAGTCGCGTGAGAAGCCGCCTCGACACAGGGACAGGAACGAGCAGAGAGCCGTTAAGTCCAGACGCATCATTGGTTGGTTCGGGGAAACCTCATCAAAACTGATATTTTTGCCTAAATTTTTCAGAAAATTCGTATCACATTCTCATTCTGCTGAATATAAATGGGAATGTAAATGCCAGAGATTTTAGTGAATATCCCTATGAAAAGAGTTAATCACATTGCAGTTTTGTTGATAAATTGACAAATATGGTTTTATAAAAGGGGTGCAAAATTACGTTATTTCAAAAATCGATTTACTGATCTCTTTCAGACGACAACAACTCGTTGTCGTTCCAGCCAAACGATGACGCCTACAAGGACATCGTCAATCACATCGAAAGGGCCGAGAAGACCAGGAAGGATACCAGTGGACTCAAGATTATCGCAGGTTTGAAAAATACATTTTAAAAATCCCTACATCAAAATAAACTTTATTCCGAAAATGTGAGCTTAACCAGATTCCAATTTATACCTATATCTACACCGATATGTGTTGCGTTTAGATTCAAGCCCTGGAGTTCAGCCTAATATATCTCTAATTCATTTCGAGCTCACGTGATTTTTCTAGACGGATTTGAAAGAGCCCTAAGAAAAATTCTCCCAAATTTTGAAAATGATGCCAAAATCTTCATTTGCAGTGTCGCACGCGGAGCGCATGCCGGACGCATTTCCCGACTGGGTGCGTTTCGCGCTGCGCGATGGCAAGTACCAGCCCTACGACCTCAACATGCCATACGCCATCAAGACGTGAGAGATTTCATCAAAAACTCTAATTTGAAAAACCTAATAATAAGAAATTGTTAGATACTTGTACGCTTCTGAATTCAACTTCAGAACTGTTTTTTCATGGAAAATTATATTCAGAAGTATCTTCTTTTGAGCTTATTTACAGGATAAAAATCAATGATGGAACATAGGAGATGAAAATGGCTGAAATATTTAAATAAAATTTTCAGCCGTCCTCAATTCCACCATCGCTGGGATCCGATGCTCACAGAGGTCGGCATCGTCGCCGCGCAAATTTACGGCAAGGGACTCAAAGCATCTAAGCTGGAACCGTACAACGTAAATTATATCTTATTGGAAAAAATCTTTAGAAACAAATAGTTACTTTTGATAAAAGATCGATTTTCAAAAGTAGATATGAATTTTTCGTAGTGATATTATTATCCTGAAAAATCTGAAATAAAATTACATTTTTGGTAAAGCTAATAGATTTTTGGAGATAAGAATGAATTTTCATGCTAATATTTTTTATCTTGAAAAGCAGTACTCCTGGAAAATCTGATAAAGTGGAAAGTTTTCAGATCTACTGCTCCCCGGAGATGGCGTGCGTGCAGACCGCGTCGGCGATGATCGACGGAATGGGCAACACGTTCAGCATGATCTACATCGAGCCCGCACTCGCCAAATGGGGCGCCACTCTCCCCACCAACATTCAGCGCATCTGGATTCAACCGGAAATCGTATGACTATTTTCCGTTTCCTAAGATCAGTGACGCTTTACATCATATAAAGTTTCAAATTGATATTGTAGATGAAGTATGCAACTCATTCGCTCTTTTGCAATCCAGACTTTTTCTCTAAAAGTATTTTACTCGCATTTGATTCACCTAAGGTTTAAGGTGAAAATGTGGTTTTAAAATTGTCAGTGTAATATAAAAATTCAGTACTCGGAAATGGGCTATCACGTGGCGGAGACGTACCACCCGATGGTGAAGTACGAGGATTTTCCCGAGATGGAGACCGCAATGGAATTCGAAAAGAGAATCGCCGCCTTCGTCGATGAGGCCAGTGATACCACCGATAAGTAAGTAATTAGGAAAATTCCCATTTCTAACAAATCACAGTCGTGCTCCCTAAAATAGAAATCAATATTCGAGTCATTTTTAATGTAAAATTTTTATTTTTCTGAAACAACAATAAATATTCCTACAACCTTTATCAAAGTTTAAAATATCAATAGAGTGAAAATAGTTAACTTTCAGAGGATTTTTCTTTTCTAGAAAAATGTTGAATTTTGCAGAACGATCGTGTTCGTGGCACACAGCGCGGTGGTGAGTCTGATCCGAAACCACAAGCTGAGAAGCGCGGAAGAGGCTGCAGACGACCGACTCATCCCGCTCGACACCGTCTGCATTGATATCGTCAGCAAGAAGGTGCGGGCATTTTTCTTGTAAATAATTTTCTCAAAAAATATAAATTTTCCCTATTTTTTCACGCACGCCAATATGTTATATACAGAAAATTAAATTAAATCTCACTTTTATCAGAAAATCAATGAACTCGAGAATATTTCTGTCCAGTTTTCCAATAACCTAACATCTAATTTTCAGAAAATGATAGGAATACAATCATTTTACAGCTGAACTAAGAACGTCATTTTTTCTTTAGTTTTTTCTGCAATTTTCAAGAAAAACTTCCCAGGCAACCGTCTCCGAGAGCCCTCTGATGCAATTCACGCGAGTTAACAAGATGGTGCGCCGCTTGACGTAAAACGAAACCAGAATGACCGATGCAGGACAGACACAGTCTATCACGCACTCCATCTACGGCAATGCTAGGAGAACTGTTTGAGAGATGCGTATGCTCGACAATCATGAAGAGAGTATACTTACCACCCATCAACCACACTAATGTGCGGGTATATCTTCACGATCTCACATTCTCGCGAATAAAACGTGAAATTAGTTGACCGCTTTCTTTAATAAGAACTCAGCGAAAATTATGCCTATCCGAGTCAGTCCGGGCGGGTCGGCAATTTGACCCGATTCAGTCGGCAGTTTTACCAGATAAAAATTACCGACCAGCACGGATCCGAGAGAATTGGCATTGGTTGGAAAAAAAAGTGCCGACATCTGTCCGGATTGACTCGAATAGGCAATTTTCGCTGAGTAATTCGCTGCGAATATGTGTATACGCAAAAACTATGAGCGGATTTCTGAAACATAGCTATTTTATCAGATTTATCATTAATCTAGGTAGGTTTTTATGATATTTTGGGTTTGAGGCGTACTTCTTTTTTCGTTTCAAACCACCACGTTTTTACCACGAACGCATTTCTGCAAAGGGACGAAGCTTGGAGACCCTATGCCAATCACTTCATTTCTTTCTATGCATTCGTGTCGCTATTCCAACATTTGTCTTACTGACTAATATTAGCTTGCTTTATAACACATCAGGAAGGCGTTGATAAGCATTGATTGAATTTGAAGTCAACCAAATTCAGTCAGGATGAGTGATGAACCTACGCCAACTTCTACAAATCCTCTTTCCAAAGCCGTAAGTTGAAATTCAAATTAAATGTTCTGTAATTAATTTTTTTTCAAAATGATGCCATTTTATCAGAAACTTTTAGCAGCTACCATCATTTGTTGAAGCGTTGAATGTTTCACAGAAAAATATCATCAAAAATCTATGGAAGGCGGATGATCTATCTATTTCCGATAAAATCGATAGCATCGATGTGTTTTCGAAGGAAATGCCTAAAGAAGCACGAGTGGAATATAGAAAATGGCGTTTTCTAATGGATCGATCGAGGGTAAACCAAGAAGCATGTTTATCAATAAGAAATGCCAACGAAATTTTAGATGCCAAGTTTTTACGATTCCCAAAATAAAGAGATCAAGATGGTAATTGCCGCAATATTCAAGGAGTCTACTAATTTAGGTAATGCAAAGACAAATACACCTGAAATAGCACTATTTCATGAGTTTAGAAGAATTTGCTCGAACCATAATGAGTATAAAGTCATCGTTGAATAACTCAGATGCTTTCGACAAATGGATGAAGAATGAAGAAATCGAATTCAAGGAGCCTCCAACTCGGGAAGATATGAAAGAGGTATCAACTTCTCAATCGTCAAGTTATTATGCAAGGTTGATTACGTTTTACTTTATGCTATTATTTTTCGCCAGCTGGAAAAGTAGTCATAAAATTTGTTAAGGAAATTTATCTGGAAAGGGCAACTTGGAAAAGTAGTTGCATTATTTTTAAGGGAGGGTTTAATTTTTGGGCTTTTAACTATATGCCGGAGGGTTGAATATTACTTATATTTATAATAGAGGTAATTTTTCAAGCTCTTCTTAAAAAGTAGCCCCAATTTCTGTCTGCAAGGAATCATGGTTCAGGTACCGACGCAGAAGGACGAAAAGGAGAAGAGGAACGACCAGCTCGCCACGGCCATCCTCAAGGACAAGGCCAAGCCAAATCGACTCATTGTAGATCAGGTGCATAATATATGAAAAATCATGAAAATCTGGGAAGAATAGAAAATGCGAGAAAAACCTAGATAATATAGAATGATAACGATTTTATGGAATTCCTAGTCTTTTGGCTAGATGAAATATTGTGATCGAATCCACAAAAGACTAGGAACTCTCCCAATGTGAACCTCGCTAACTTTGGAAAGAACTTTCATTGAAAACACTTCCAGTAGTTCATGGATTCAACAAAAGAGATTGTAAGATTCAGCAAAATTGCAAAAACGATAATTTTTAATCAAATTTCTATACTTCGAAAGTACGAAATCCGGATTTACGAATTTATGAAAATCAACATATTTTCAGAGCGAGAAAGATGACAACTCGGTGATCTCGCTGTCGCAGGCCAAGATGGACGAGCTCGGGCTGTTCAGAGGAGACGCCGTGCTGCTCAAGGTGGGATAAAGGAGGAGCCATATATGAAATTCCTCGGATTTAAACAATTCAAAAGATTACATGAAACACACCCCAATTTCAAAAGACATTATGCAATCCTTGTTATTTTCAGGGCAAGAAGAGAAAGGAGACGGTGACGATCGTGCTGGCGGACGACAATTGTCCCAACGACAAGATCCGGATGAACCGCGTGGTGCGTCACAACTTGCGTGTTCGCCTGGGTGACGTTGTCAGCGTGACGGCAGCCTCCAACATCAACTACGGCAAGCGCATTCACGTGCTGCCCATCGACGACACCATCGAGAGATTCACCGGGTAGGTTTCAGACTTGACAAAAAGGGGTTTTGAGAAAGTTCACCAATCACCAATTAGTATAATTCACTCACTTTGTAGATAGCAAAAATTGATAAAGAAACGGGTGAACTTGGAAAGGGATTAATTTTGCAAGAAAATTGAAACCCGACATCTAACCGATTGAGCTATTCAGGAACCTGTTCGAGGTGTTCCTCAAGCCCTACTTCGTCGAGGCCTACCGTCCCGTCCACAAGGGCGACATCTTCACCGCCCAGGCCGCAATGAGAACTGTCGAGTTCAAGGTGGGTAAATGGATACCAAAAGTGGTATCAGAAGACCTAAAAACGGTAATTCATGTGGTTACTTGCAGGTGGTGGAAACCGATCCCTCCCCGTTGTGCATCGTCGCGCCCGACACCTTGATCCACTTCGAGGGCGACCCCATCAAGCGGGAAGAGGAGGAGGAGAGCATAAACGACGTCGGATACGACGATTTGGGCGGCGTAAGTTTTTAGGCTATTAAAAATTACAATGGTATCAAACCTATCAGAAACAAATGGACGAAAATCTACAGAAATTGATTGAATTGGGAAAAAGGCGTTCTAAAATGCCAAAATATGTAATTTTAGGTGCGCAAGCAGCTGGCTCAGATCAAGGAGATGGTGGAACTGCCTCTGCGCCATTCGTCGCTCTTCAGGACAATCGGCGTCAAGCCTTGCGGGGGAATTCTCCTGTTCGGCCCGCCAGGCACGGGCAAAACCCTCATTGCCAGAGCTGTCGCCAATGAGACTGGAGTGTTCTTTTTCCTCATCAATGGTAGGAGTTTACGAAAAAGACTTAGCTTTCATTAAAAACAATAAATTAAAAATAAGATTATCTGAACCAATCAATTCGCTGGAACGAGAAAAAATGAAGTTAGTGTCGATTTTAGAGGAAATAATTATTTTAGAAAAGTATTCGAAGAAAATCCAAAGAAGATTCTTTCAGGCCCGGAGATCATGTCCAAAATGGCTGGTGAGTCGGAGTCGAATCTGAGGGAGGCATTCGAGAAGTGCGAGAAGAACAGTCCGGCCATCCTCTTCATCGATGAGATCGATGCTATCGCTCCCAAGAGAGAGAAGGTAGAACATGATCTTTAATCACATGATAACAGCACAGGAAAACAATAGATGGGATATAAAAATCGGGAAATCCACTCGCTAAATAGCGTCCATTATGAAGAGTAGGAGGAAGACATGAATGACTGAGATGTTAGAACCGCCAGTTAAAAATACAATTATAATAAATTTAAAAAAAAGAAAGAATCAAAATAACATTAAATTGCATATTGATGAATAGGAGATGAAAGCGGATTTTATGTTCAAATTATTGCAGACTCATGGTAAAGTGGAGCACCGCATCGTGTCACAACTGATGGCGTTGATGGACGGCTTCAAGCAGCGCACGCACGTGGCCGTCATCGCTGCCACGAACAGACCCAACTCCATCGATCCCGCACTCAGACGATTCGGAAGATTCGACAAGTTAGAAAAATTAAAAAGAAATATCGGACTTCCTGTGGAAAATCCATAGAGCAGTTCTTGAAGTACTATGATTGGCCTGAATAGACTGATATTCTGAATTGTCTGCAGAAATGCTCTTCGAATTAATTTTACTGAAACTTGTGAATATCAAACTTCGAAAGAATATGCATGGCCTTTCAAAATAACTTGAAATCTAAAGTTTCTTTTTCGAGAATTATCCTATTGATTGGATTTCTAAATTCTAAAATCTAAGAAAATATTCTTGGAAAAGAAATTGAGGATAAAATAAATAATTTTAAGGGAAATCAACATTGGCATTCCTGACGCAGTCGATCGTCTGGAGATTCTCAGAATCCACACGAAAAAAATGAAGCTGGCCGAGGACGTCGACCTTGAGAAGATCGCCAATGAGTGTCACGGATATGTGGGTGCTGATCTGGCTTCCCTCTGCTCGGAAGCCGCTCTCCAACAGATCAGGTATGCAAATAAAAGATTTTAGATATGTATAAAAGGATGCATGGGGAGTCCTGATTTATCAAACGAATTTCAGAGAAAGGATGGAGCTCATCGATTTGGAAGAGGAGAACATTGATTCCGAAGTCCTGAACTCCCTGGCCGTGACTATGGAAAACTTTTGCTTCGCGATAAAAAGGTCGTCTCCTTCCGCTCTGAGAGAGACCGCAGTGGAGATGTCCAACATCACGTGAAACGACATTGATGACTTTGGGACCCCTCCAACCCCAAGAAAGTGGTTAACCTCTCAAAATCTATACATTTTTGGAAAGTACATTCCATGATGATTATATTCATCCTTTTTTAATTTTTCGAAAATCTATTATAATAAAAGTTTTTTTTGTACTTCATATTGTCAGTCAAATCGTCAAAACTCCCAACTTTGACTCCCACCTAGCCCCGCCCACTTTAGGAGACGGGGCCTGATCTCCCCATTTTTGTGATTAGGGCCCATGGGTGTATATACCATATAAGTTTGGTTCGGATCCGAGAAACTTTTGCAGTTGCCGGACCCCCTTTGACAGTTATTCCGTTTATTCGTGGAATATCTCTTAACACCATTTACAAAATATCGCCGCCACAAATTGTTACGTCATAAGTGTAAATTCAATCGATTAAAAAAACTGCGAAGTTTGCTGTGACTTTCATCGATGTTTGTAACCGTATCGCAAAATACTAATCAGCACTTCCAATCTTTGCGCATTGTAAAATATAACAGACGTAAACTGGCAGCGATATTTTATTAAAGTTACTAGATGGATAATACCAATATCCCATTGTTTATTCAGCATAGAAAGTCATTATTATAAGCAAAGCTAATGACCAGCATAATCTAGCATTGTCACGATAACTTGCAAAGTAAAGTTTGGATAGTGAAAACGCGTACTTGTAGATGAATAAACATTAAAGTTGTTGTCAAACGATATAATTAGTTCAGCTTTATATATTAATTTTTGAAAAGGCACCATATCCATGAGAAGAAGTATAAAAGCGAAGCGAGGAAACGATCTTCAAAACCGATATACAGAAAATGTATCGGCTCTGTAAATTCATTGCTACGTTATCAATTCTATATCTTCACGTCAGTTATTCTCATCAAGCAGTAACTACTGCAAGCAAGCCCAAAACGAATCCAGACTGCTATGACCGATATCAACAGTAAGTATTATCGACGCGTAAAAAACCGACCCTTCGAATATCAGCTCGCATGAATTTTAGCGTTCATTCTTTCATAAAGATAGTATTCAAAATGAAGGGAATAAGAGCAGTGATCATTTTTTGTCTGGCGGCCATTCACTTTCAAAGAATACCTTTTTGCGCATCAATGATAATTTACGTTGCCTATAATATTTTTGCTAGTATTCGGCACAGAGCATATAGCAAGAGAAAAATTTCGAATGCAATTGTAAGTCTACGCTAAAGAGACGTAAAGCGATGATAATCAAGAGAGCCAAACAATTACTTAACCCCTGAGCATATTTTACTTACTATCTATTGGTTTTCTATATTCATTTTCTTATAATATGGAAATTGCAAAAATTATTATAAAAATACTCTCATCCCAAATGCGCAATACAAGAATTAAATTTTAGCTGCGTCGATTACGACAGGCAGTATAATTTCTGTGCGTCGAATGTCACCATCGAGAACAAACGATTCATCTGTGCGAAGACGTGTAATGTCTGTATTGAGCCTACGACAGAAGCTCCGGTGATAACATCGGAACATCCCGAGACTACAACGGAGCCGATAGAAACTTCCTCGACACTTCTTACTACGGTCAACGACTTTATGACTGAAAAGACTGAAGCATTTACCGATGAACCGACTGGTCCTTCAACAACCGAGACAGATGCTCCTCAGACGACAACAGGTTTCGTTGAAACTAGTTCACTTCATTCAACAGAAATCGTGACAAAACCTTTCGACAATTCTTTTGAAGATGATTCTCTGATGACGACGACCGAACTGCCTCAACCTAACACATCATTCGGACCAGATGATGGAAATGTAACGACAGCAAGACCATACTGTCATGATGATTACGAAAAGTGAGTTTGGTTGTTCATTTTTCAGAACCATGGAGAACTCTAATCAGTGCCAGAATGAAATTTCTCTTTCTTTGCCACTAAATTTCGGGTGTCTATGTGTTAAAGAGAAATTTCGTTCGTTCACCCTGACTTGGATCAGACTCAAAGTTATAGGATAGGAAGGGTAACAAAGGCGATATTTTCAATGAAAATTATGACGGAAGGGAGAGAAAGAGGGACGTAATAAGATTTGGTCGGATAATCCTAGCAGATGGGTTGCAAAAATGAAATATGGCTCAAATCTTCCCGAAATCAGAATTTAGTTGTCAAATATAAAACAAAAACATGGATATTCATCTATTTCGTTGCAGTTGCGAGCGATTCAATCAAAGATATCGGTTTTGTGACTCCGACGCCAGCATTGAATTCAAGCGATTCGTTTGTGCAAAAACATGCGGCGTGTGTATCGAGACTACGACATCATCCACAACTACAACTACTGCGCTTCCAACGACAACGCATAAGAAATCTCGTGATGATCCAAAAACTACTACCCAGACGATAACAGAAGCCACCACGACATCTGTCTGCGACGACGACTATGAAAAGTTAGTGTCTTCTAGTTGATTCTATTGTGAGAAAAACCCTTCATGGCTTAGCTGAAAATACGTATTCATTTGACTTCTGGCAAATTTCATAAAAATTAATTTGAGCTAAGTACGCTTTCGTATATGATAAAGTAAGTATAAAGGTTGGATATATTCTATGATGAGTACTATCACCATTAAAACTAATTCATACAAATTAGAAGGCTCTTTAATAAAACCAAATTGAACAAAAATTTGCGACTAACAAAATAAAATTCAGCTGTGAGGCGTTTAATCAACGGTACAATTTCTGCGCCTCGGACGCCAGCACTGAATTCAAACGATTTGTCTGTGAGAAGACGTGTGGATTGTGCTTCCAGAATACGAACACCACAGAAGCGCCTAACGATGCGATTACTGATGTTTCTGAAACCACTCAAGCTACAGAAGCTCCTTCAACAGTCTCAGCGAAGAATGATTCGAAGTGTCTCGACACAGTTGGCATTTTCAAGTAAGCATAGCAATCTACGGAAAAAATCAACCGAAATAACTAGACTATTTCAGTTGTCTTTGGCTAGATTATAGAGACGGTTTTTGTGCCAAGCAGTCGGAGTCCTATAAGAAACAATTCTGTGCGATGACGTGTGATCTCTGTGAAAATTTACCGCCCCATCCGGGTCCGGATTCGTGTGTCGACTATTTGGATATGCTCGATATTCCCTCTTCAAGTCAAGGGGGCTATCTAAAGTAGGCTAGGACACAAGATTGATTGATTTTTCGTGAACTTTTAAAACTACTCACCTGTGATTGAGTCTAAGAAACGTTAGGAACCTCCGCGAGCTTCCTATAGAAAGAAAATTTTCATTATGAGCTTTTCGAAGAAAAGGTTTCAAAAGGTTCAAGAATCCTGGCACTAAACTATCAGCGCCTCAAATAATCAAATTTTCATTTGAGGTGTTCGCATTGGAGGAACTTCGGGATCTGCAATAATATATACCAACCCTATTATAACGAGAAGAGTAAATACTATTGTGCAAAATCCTGCAACATGTGCTGAAAGACGCAAACACGAAAACTTGATCTCAAATCGATATGCCTGATGCAATAATTTTCCTTTGAAAAATAAACATTTCAACATTATGACTTTGTGATATGAGAACATAACATTACGAAATTCCACAATCAGTAATTTTTACACGCCCACGCAGTTTTAGAAATTCTTCAGAATGAACTTTATATTTCGTTAGAATATCGCATCGATCAAGTGAAGCGACAGTTCGTGTGTTAAAGAGCACCTTGTGAGGAATGCTTCTGACGACGATCCGTATCCGATTATTTATTGATCTATACGTAATTCGTTGTAAACAAGTTATTGATAAAATCCATATGCTTCGCCGAATTAATTGTTGATGCTAGAGACCATTTACAATTTCTGTTGGATATGTCTTGCTATATTTAAAAATCGGTTTAAGAGTGAATGTCAGTAAGGACCAAAGTCGGTGTTTCCAGGGGTCCTCAGATTTGGCTGATTTTCACATATATTGTTCAGTTTTTCACGCTGATTCTCGTGGTGCTATTCGTTTTTCGTAAAAATTATTATATGCAGGATTACGGTAGCTTGAACTTTTGACTGACCCGACCTCGATAAAAAATTTATAACTTTCTTATTTCTAGACCAAATCGAACGCGATTTTCAGCATTGGATAGCCCATGAAAAACTCTACAAATAATGTAACTACGATCATCTGCTAGAATCAACAATTTCCCGCCAAAAAATTAATTTTCGAAAATGCGACCTTGGTCGACTTCAGTGTTTCAATTCTTTACCCAGATTAGAGTCCGATACCCCGGCTGGAAATGGACTTATTTTGTAGAGAATTAAATTCTGCATTTAAATATGCAAAAATTTTCAAGAAAAGAGATGGTTGAAACCACGAAAAATGCGTAAAACTAGTGCATTCTTATATAGAATGGCAAACTTTGACCCCCCATAACTTTCTTATTTGTGAACAAAATCGAATGCCGTTTTTTTCATTAGATAGTCCATGAAAAACTCTACAAATAATGTAACTTCGACCATTTTCGAAAATCGATAGTTTGGTGGAAAAATTAAAAAATGCGAAAAAAACACTTGAAAATGTGACCCGACTTCGACGCAGTTTTTCGATTTTTTACCCAAATTAGAGTTCGATACCCCAGCTGGAAATGGGCTTATTTTGTAGAGAATTAAATTCTGCATCCGACTATGTCAAAATTTTCAAGAAACGAGATGGTTGAAACCACGAAAAATGCGTCCGAGCGTGTAAAACCAGGGTGATTATTTCATAGTGTCAACTTTGACCCCTCATAACTTTCTTATTTCTGAATCAAATTGAATGATTATTTTTTTATTTTGTAGATCTTGAGTAGGAGAATATGGGAAAAATATAAAGAAAATTTTTAGAAATTAATCTTTGTGAGAAAAAATTATCTGAAGTTGCCCTATATACCCGCACTGCATTTACAAGGGTAATATGAGTTAGCATCGGAGTTTTCCATGAAATCTTGTAGAGCTCTTCAAGTTGATCAACTTTTATTCCAGAACTTATTCTAGAATGTGCACATACAGGAAGATATGAATTTTTGAAAATAATGTATAAAAGGACATTATGCTGAATTTGGCCATCGTACTTCAAAAAATTCTGGAGCTCATACGAATATGAATCCGAGGTCAGTCTTGGAACAAAAGCTGTTCATCATGTCCATCTACACAACATACTAGAAGGACAAATTTTTCCCAACATCATTTACGCGTAAACATAGTACGAGTATATAGGGTAACTTCGGGTAATTTTTTCCCGCCAAAATTAATTTCTAAAAATTTTCTTTATACTTTTCCCATATTCTCCTACTCAAGATCTACAAAATAAAAAAATAATCATTCAATTTGATTCAGAAATAAGAAAGTTATGAGGGGTCAAAGTTGACACTATGAAATAATCACCCTGGTTTTACACGCTCGGACGCATTTTTCGTGGTTTCAACCATCTCGTTTCTTGAAAATTTTGACATAGTCGGATGCAGAATTTAATTCTCTACAAAATAAGCCCATTTCCAGCTGGGGTATCGAACTCTAATTTGGGTAAAAAAATGAAAAACTGCAGTCGGCCAGAGTCGCATTTTCGAAAATTATTTTTTTGGCGGGAAACTGTTGGCCCTAGCAGATGGTTGTAGTTATATTATTTGTAGAGTTTTTCGTGGGCTATCCAATGCTGAAAACCGCGTTCGATTTGGCTCAGAAATAAGGAAATTATGATTTTTTTCCTGAGGTCGGGTCAGTCAAAAGTTCAAGCTACCGTAATCCTGCATACGATCATTTTTATGAAAAACGAATAGCATCACGAGAATCAGCGTAAAAAACTGAACAATATGTGTGAAAACAGTCAAATCTGAGGACCCCTGGAAACATCCCCTTTGCTAAGACTTTGGTTTTTTCTGACATTCACTCTTAAACTAACCAAATAATAAATGAAAGCCATGTCTAGACGAAGATAATTGAACATTGGTGTTCAATAATAATCGCCTGGAAATGGATATAAAGTCTGCATGTATATTGCATTTTCTAGATAAAATCTGCCGAACAAAGTTTCGTATCCAATCTAAAATGATATTCCTACGATTTATTATCCTTCTTTTCGCAATTTTGGCCACGTACGATATGATGACAGTTGCGGTAAGGACGTTAAGTTTTTATAAGATACATGGAATTTCATAAGGAATCCGACAAACTGACAATTCTGAAAATCGTACTATCATAAAATATCAGAAAATATGATAAAATTTAATTCTTCCATATATTTATACACCACAACTCCCTATGGTTACAACTTTATTATGTTACGGCAATTCCAATAGTTCATAAATTAAAAACAAATATTGCACAAAGTATGCATGTGAAAATTGCATTTTATGGTGTAGCATCCACAGATACAAATCCCACCAACTGTAAAATCTATTTTGTAGAAATTCCTAATTTAAATTTTCAGACAAACACGAGACCCACCTCGGCACCTATTCCGATACCAACGCGTGACTGGGAATAAAATGGTAAAGGTACTTTTCAAAGTGATTTGGAAAAGTATCAATTTAGTCATGAGACAAAATAGTATAAGGTCTGGCAAAAAAGCTGATTTTACTATTTTGCTTTCCGACTAATTAACATCTTTCCAAGTTGTCAATCTCTATCGTACCCTTGATAAATCTGAAATTTAGACTATCGCGCACAGTATCAACGTTAAAGATCGTTTTTCTATCCATTCTAAGTCGTGATTATTGACGACGTTTAATTTTTAACTCGTACAGTTTGGTTAAAATAAATCATTTTAGCTGAAAAACTTATTTAGCAGAAATGAAATATAAAATTTTAAACTTCAGTCATCAAATTGAAACAAAAATCGCATCACTTTATTTCGGTGATTGAACTGATCTACTATTTTTATTGGGACACGAATAATATTTTTTAGACGTAGCATTTACACATCGCTTGAGCAAACTATAGTTTATTCTGAGTAAGTGGATACTGCATACATTTTGCAAACTCGCTCGCTCAGGTTCCGCCCACTTTTTCCTGCCCTGCGAATTGCGTCATTCCCCCCATTTTCAAATGAGTTTCGCAATTTTTTTCGATTTTTCTTCACATTTTCGCGAAAAATCTTTATAATTATATCCTAATTATCTCTCTGATTGACCAGCTAACCCTCTTTAATGTTTGCTGTTCATTTTTCTTGTTTTTTTTTAGCGATTTTTCT
Organism: Diploscapter coronatus; assembly: GCA_964036155.1. NCBI lineage: Eukaryota > Metazoa > Nematoda > Chromadorea > Rhabditida > Rhabditidae > Diploscapter > Diploscapter coronatus. The sequence continues at coordinate 46,619,248 of OZ038422.1, read as the reverse complement.
CTCAAAGCAGGACCCATTTTCATTGGGTCAATTGTTGATTCCTTCAAGATGCAGGTGTTGTCGCCATCATCAGGTCATTCGAATTGCAAGCTGATGGACAAACAATCGCTGATCAGACGTTTTTTTTTTTACGAAAATGATCAAATTTTCACGAAATTTCGATCGAAAAATGAACAGCAAACATTAAAGAGTTAATTGGCCAATTACCTGGTTAATTAGGTGCAATATTCAATTAGTTGGAAACGATAAACTACTTTTCGTTTTCAAACTTGGAAAATTAAAAACACGCTATTTCTGACGATAAAAATGACTCAAAACGATGAAACATCGCTCTACAGAGTTAATTGGTCAATCAGAGAGATAATTAGGATATAATTATAAAGATTTTTCGCGAAAATGTGAAGAAAAATCGAAAAAAATTGCGAAACTCATTTGAAAATGGGGGGAATGACGCAATTCGCAGGGCAGGAAAAAGTGGGCGGAACCTGAGCGAGCGAGTTTGCAAAATGTATGCAGTATCCACTTACTCAGAATAAACTATATACCCCAGTTTGGACTCTGATGAAAGTATTTCTCAAGTTCGCCCGAAATGGACCGAATTGTTGAAAGACGCAAACACGGAAATTTGGTCTTAGTCATTCAAAATGCCTGAAACAAGTTTTGAATGTAACGAAATCTCATACCTTAAACTGTGATCAATAAGTATTTATTTCACCCTAAAAACGAATATAATAGCTGACTTGATTCTGTTAATGCAGAAAGCTGAACGATTCAAAACATTCGAAATATGCAGAGGTACGGCGATATGCTTTGGTTGAAATATTTCACCGGCATTTGATAAGGGCAATTCATTCCAATACAAACACAACTTTTCAATAGAAAATTCTGCCAAATTGCAAAACAATTGCTTGAAATTATGCACATTTATTAATTCCTTGGTCACTTTTAACATTCCTCCCATCAAATATCGACAATTTTATTTTGGCATTAGCGGCGAGTTTATCTTTTGCATTGTACCCCCATTTCGTTGGGCATGATGAGCGATGCTTTAACCCTTTTTTCTTTTCCCTTTTGCCGTGTTCTTCTTTCTCCTCCTTTCAGCTATCGCAGTTTATTTTACAATATGCAACGCGAATTTTCATTTTAATAAATTCTATTATGAACTGTGAGTAAGTGAATATTGCACACTTTTTGCATCTCTCCCCTCGTGTAGGCTCAACCCCTCAAAATAGCATACGCTCTGAGGAGACGGAAAAGATAACAACGAAAAGAAAGAAGAGGTGTGGCTCGTGCAAAATCGCTTTGCAAAGAGTGCGCAGTATCTGACTCCTCACAAACCATAATATTAGTGACGTGAAAAAAGCGGTTCACTGGACCCAGCGCAGGGAAAAGTGGACGGAGCTTATTCTTTCTGCTCTTCCTTTTGTCGAAAAGAGCGAGCATTCTTCCCGTTCTTTTTCGAAAAGAGAACGGCGAGAAAAATAGACTCCGCCCACTTTTCCCTGCGCTGGGTCCGGTAACCGCTTTTCCCGCGTCACTAATACTTGCTATCCCTAGTTTGGTGATGAAAGTTCGCTTAGTTAAAACTAGAACTTGGTGTAATTTTGCTCATTTCAACAAAACGCCTTCATAGAAAGCTAGATTTTAAAGCGATTTTTTTTAGAAATACTCTACTAGTTTAACATTGGAGGCACGGTGAACTAGTCGAATTCCTCTGGTGCGCAATGACAATAAAATTAAACTATGACGCATAGTGACATACATTCTATTTGTTTTACTCTTTAACTTTCGCATTTTAGAATATGGCCCCTTTGAAACAAACATCGGCAAGCAATATGGAATTATGGCACTATGGTTTGATTATATTTGTTGTCTTAGCTGTCTTGGTTGTCCTATTTCTCTTATTTGCGTGTTATCTTTGTCGCAAGCGTGGTAATAATGGCAGACGCAAAAGAACATTTGTTCCTTCAGGTATATATTTTTGCATTAACATCTAAATAACTATCGTTTCAGTCATAGTTCGAAACGATGAAGAAGAGAAGGAGAGGCTTCATCAAGAACGATTGAATGCCATGAAACGAGGATATGAATTGGAAATGGGACGAGTAAGTCATTGAAAATATTTTCAACTACATTTGATTGTCTTATTGTAGTACGAAAATGAACGACTCAAAAATAACCTCGAAAGCGAAAGATTGATGAACGAGATGAATCGAGATTTCGAGGTCGGTTTTTCCCTGCATCAAAATAATTTCTACCAACAGTTTTGCAGATGAATAAGGCGAGAAATCAAAGGGAACAAAATGCCATTTTCAGTAGTTTCGCGGAAAACACTAAAAATATTTATGAGCAAATCGAGGGGAGGAATCAGGAAAGGCATGAATTATTTGATTGACTTGAATCGATTGAAATATTCAGATATGAATGGGAGGAAAAACAGTACCAAAAACAGTCGGAAAAGAATCGGGAAGAACTCGAGAAGAAGCAGAAGGAGCTGGCTGATCTGAAGAGGCAGACTGAAGACAACAGAAAAGTGCTGGATGAGCACAGGAAGCTGCAGAGGGAAGATGACAGGAAACACGAAGAGAAAATGAAGAAATTGGAAGATGATGCAAGAGCTGACAGACAGAAGCGTGACGAGGAATACAGGAGGCAGATGCAGAGAGATGAACAGAAATACGAAAGGGACAGGCAGGAAAGGAGAAGAAAGGCTGCTGCTGACGCAGTCAAGAAGGACGAACAGAGGAAGAGGGAGTTCGAGGAATGGCTCAGGCAGCACAACTACAAACAACAGCAACAGAGACAGGAACATCAGTAAGTGCATGCAGGGAATACAGTCACTTGAATGGGGTGAGTTGCAGGAGAAAAATGGAAGAATTCGAAGAACAGGCCAGAATTCGACAGCAGAATCGAGAAAAGTCTCGACAGGCAAATGAGGAAAGCAAACGACAATTCGAGGAGCACATGCGGTTCCTCAGAGAAAGAAGGTTAGGATTTGATGGAGGTATAGACGAATGGAGGGGTGTTCAGAGAGAGAATGGCCAGGGAACAGGCGGAGCAGGATCGATTGATGCTCGAACGACTGCAGGCAATGGCGCTGGCTGACTTGTCGCAGAGGGAAATGCAGAGCGAATTCGGCAGAATCTGCCGGCCCATCGATGAGCAGCAGTCTGCAGTCAACAGTGCAGAGGGACTCCTCACCAATTGGCTGAATCGATTCTCAGACAAGGCTGGATTCTCGGAAGGAGTCACCGTAAGTCAATACAATTCTATCTTTGGAAATCGACAAAATATTCAGACTCATTGTGAACGTCTCGAATTCGAGGCACAGATATTCAGAGAGAAGATCTCTGCCTTCTACGACACTCTGCAAGAGGCCAAGATCCCCCCTGTATACGAGAACTGGTTCTCTTCTGTCATTGTAAGCCGTGAAGGATGTCAATTTTTCTTGAGCCCATTCATTTTCAGGACTATGCTCATCAATTGCGCAGCTCCATTGACACGTATTTGATGACGATAGCCAGTCTGCCTGGAATTATACAGGGCCAAGATGCCAGAGCTGCTGCTAAGCTAATTGACAATGCTCATAGCTCTCTGCAGAGTGCAATACATGCTCTTACTTCGAATAGAGTCTTTGCCAGTCAAGTAAGTCGGTTGCAAGCAAGTGAATTAGGTGATTTTTTTAGAATTAGAATTATAATAATGTACCTCAATCGCAACCTCGCTATACGGATTCAACACATTTCGCGGAGTGAAGAAGACTAATCATTAGTCAAAGTGCTTTAACCTCAGTATTATCATCATAGAATAACATTGTTTTATCATTTTAGTAAACATATTTCCTAGCCATTTCGTAATCATACGTAACTATTTCGTACAGTGCTAATATTTCTGACATTAACTTGGAATCTAAAGTTTGTCGGAGATTCAGAAACAGGAAAATTAGAATCTGAGAAGAAGGACAGAAGAAATACAGAGGAAATATGAATAAGAGTTGGAGAAAATGAAGGAACAGTTTGATGAGAAAATTGAGCTGGAACGGCGCAAAATGGAAGAGGAAATCGAACGAAGAATCGAAGGTAGTGGTGGAATTGAATGATCTTTGCGGAGAAGTGTCCATTTTCTTCAATCAGGAGGAAGTTGAATATCGACATTTGTTTTAATTGACACTGTCGTAAAAATTCACTCATTGATTTCCTCTATGTTTATCACCCTTATTCCGTTTAAACGAGTAAATATCTCGATTTATTGTTTTTCTATCGAAGCTCTAAATTCGATCACAAACAAATTACACCAACCTCCCACAGGGAAGACAGTCGACTCACAGCAATGTTGGACAGGCCGAGTGTGATCGCGAACAGCCTCATCAAATCGTGGTTCTCCTTCGCACTAAAGTTACGAACATAATTCCGGCAGCGAAATATAAGCAAAAACATACTGAATGGCAATTTTAATGAACTTCTTCAAAGTGTTGATTCTCTTGGCAAGCAGAGACAGAAGCACTTCTGTTGTCACCTAGCACTGGACTTCGTTGAATCGGCGCATCAGTAAATCGAGGTTGGAAGGCAATCGACTTGAAAAGGCTTCTCGACCAGCCACCTACAACGATAATTAGTTTGGCAGGAATTAGACAACAATCAACCTGAGTGATCAGTTCGATTTCATCTGTGGCTTCTAGCAGTTGCGCATGCAGAATGAAGAGCTGATGGACCAATTCACATATTTCTCTGGCAGATTTGTCCATTCGAATCGACATCGCGAATGAGATCGTGTCAGACAGGTAGATTATTTGATTACTTACAGTAGAAATTGAACAGATTACTGCTCAACCAATTAAAAATCCCTCATTTGCTTATTTCTAACTTCTAATCGCTTGTCAAAATGACTAATTTTGTGATAACACTTTTTCTCGCGAAATGTTCGACATCACTATTCTCTTATCAATTCTCATTCAATGTAAAAGCTTGCTTTCTTGCTCCTAATGATTATTGATTTTAAAATTTATTTCGCATGAATATAGGATTTATTTCCTAAATCAGTATAAATTTTCAATTTAAAAAATTAAAGAATAAGCAATGGTCTATATCGGCATCGATTTGGGCACGACATATTCGTGTGTTGCGATCATCGAGAATGGTCGACCTGTGGCGATTCATAATGATGATGGTAAAACCAATAAATTATTAACCCATTCAAAAGGGTTTTATATTAAAAAAATAAAAGCGGAGGTTGTTTTATTCATGAAAAGTGCTCTATTTGTATCCAAAAGTGATTATTTTTTAATATAAAACCCTTTTGAATGGGTTGATCTCTTTTCATTTCAAAACGAAGTTTTGACTATTAAAAATATCTGCAGAATCCGAAATAACATGCAAGTAATTCGTGTTCAACGTGGTCGATTGATGTTGGTGGACTTTTTAGTGAATTTTGTAAGGCACAATGATCACATCCAAATTCTGTCTTCATTTACAGACAACCATTTAGTCCCCAAGTGGTGATTATCATCGTACTGATATATATATAATGAATTTTTTCGTTCAAAGCGAAACTTGACCGCATTTCGAAAAACAATTCATTTCTCTAACAGCACTCACTTTTTATGGCAAGTGTCATATACCAAAATGTTTCTAATGAACTGGGCTATAATAATATGCAATAAAATCGGGTACCATTTGCGTTTTACGAACGTGCTGATCGAAAGTGTCGGAAAAGTTTGTTAATGAAAGTTGTTTATCTCATCGAGACGAAGCGTTTGATACCAAATTTGACAAATTTAGATGCTTTTCAACGAGTTTTGAATTTTCGAGTACGACATTCTCTACAACGTAAACAACGCGCGCTCGAGCTCCGGGACCTCGATTTTCGGATTCTCCACCCTCGATTACATTATTAGGGACCATTTCCAGGAAAATAATTTTGGGGCTGTACCGTCTTTCCCAGTAATGCTTCACTTTTGTATAGAATGGCCGATATGTCGACGTCAAAATGCGATCTTTCGTCGTCAATCAGACGCTAGAACGATTTGTCTATCAATTTCCTGCGTTTTTATGAAAAAAAAAAAGAATTTCAATTCCTGACTTCAGAATCCCCAGTCGACTTATTCGGAGAAATTTTGAGATATTCCAGAAAGTCGAAATGCGACTTTCAAGAGACTATCACGAAAATTTTTGTTAATAAAAAGTTCAATGTTTTTATATTTTTAGAAAGTACTCATCAAGTGCTACTTTTATACAAAATTTGAGCGTTTCTACTATTCGTTTTTATACTCTAATTTTGTCTCGAAAATGAGATATTTGAACTTTCAAACTACCGTAACTCGCTAATATCTGAACCAAAATCGGCGTTCTTTTTTTAATCGACGTGGAATGGCGAGCTCTACAACATATTAAAAATGATCCACCTAAAAATCGATTTAACGAAAGTTATTTCCGAAAAATCACTTTTTTCGAACTTTGGAGTACTGTAGCTCCGCCCCCGTATGTCGAAAATGGCTGAGTTTCTACGCCCCACAATGCGACCCATAGGCCTCTCAATTAAAAAAATCCCATCGAAAACGGATTAAAAGCAAGAGAGAAAAATCCGGGCAACTGATTTCGTGACAAAGATCAGAAAACACCACTTTTTGAACATGACCTACGTCGATATCTCGATCTCTGATATAGTTTCGACCCCGGAAAGTACACCAGGGTTTTCGACCACGCTGAACACGAATCTGACATCGAAATCAGCCTTTAAAATCAACTGGAATGAGTTTTACATCGATTTTTATGTATAAAACGTCACGCATTGTTAAAAGCGAATACAACCTCCGCCGGCCACCGAAGGCGGCCGGCTGATAAATATTCAATAAATTTTATATCTTTGATAAGTGGTACAGTAGTAATGTAGTAGTCTGTGAAATATATAAAATAATGTTGGGCAGGAAAGGTAGGGTCACAGCTTTCCATCTATCATCTAAACAATTACATGCTTTTTTTACATTAATGATGTTGATATATTTTCCAATTTTCACAAATGCTAATTTGGGTCGAAATACCTTACCCTCTGTAGTGGCATTTAATGGTAATGAGATTCTGGTTGGAAATCCAGCTTTGGACTGCAATACCAATATGGCGAATATTCTTTATGGTAAGTCTTTAGATAATTTTAGGGCAGTTCGATAAAAATATTGTGCTTGCATCCACATATCGTTAACCTGTTGATGTTATTCATAATTGAACTTGAAGAATTCGTAAATGATACTAATACGACAATATAACTTCTAGAACATGTCTGATTCAGTTGAAACTAAGAATTTCCAGATTCAAAACGTTTGATCGGATGGCACGTTCTACACGATTTGCCCATTGCTGAAGATCGTCAATTATGGACGTTCAATGCAGACACCAGAAATGTAGAAAAAATTGGCTAATAGAAAAAGACACCGGTTTTTCTAAGAAATAGTATGGGAGGCAAGATAGGAAAAGAAAAAAAAACCGGTGTCTTTTTCTAGGAGTCAAAAAATTCATTTTGACCAAATTAATGAAGAAATTTAGAATTGTGCTGGATATATTTTGAACAGGGGAACTCGAAACGAAAGATTTATTCGACCAGAGGAAGTTTCCGCTGAGATTTTAAGGAGTTTGAAGGCTCGTGCAGAAGTAAGTTTTCTTGTATTTTTAGAAAATCTTACAAAATAGTGACACAGATAATATTTATCATACAAATCCTGAAAACTAAAAAGTTTTTCGTTTTACACTCCAAAATTTATTCTTTTACATTCTTATCATGTACAAATTCTTCTTAATTTTCAGAAATACAGAAACCAAAAAGTGATCGAAGCAGTAGTTACTGTACCAGCGATGTTCAATTCTGCTCAAATCACGGCAACCAAGAAGGCGATTGAATTAGCCGGGCTGAAATTGAAATGTTTGTTGCAAGAACCTACGGCTGCTGCCATCGCTTACAATAAGAAGAAGAAATTAGGAAATTCGAAACTTCTTGTTTTCGATTTTGGAGGAGGTTTTCGATTTTTTGAAGCTCTAAAATAATTTCAATCTAAGGTACCCTCGACATAAGTATTGTTGAAATTAAAAACAAAAATTTCGATGTTAAGGCCATTACTGGTGATGCTCATTTAGGTTGACTTTTCAGTTTGTAAATTATAAATGGAGAATTTAGGAGGACAAGACTTTGACAGCAGAATCATGAAATTCGTGATTGATGAATTCAAAAAGTCATCTTCAGATTATGATATTTACGAGAGACCTAGATTACTAAAGAGATTGAGAATTGAATGTCGAAAAGCGAAAGAATCGTTGTCATTCTCGAGTAATTCTGTTAATGTTCATGTAAAAATAGCAATTTCATAAGATTATCATTATTTTAATAAATTTAGTTGGATATTAACGATGAATACGAAATTAATGTCAGATTAACCAAGGACAAATTTAATAAATTGTGCAGCGACTTGTTTGAAAGAGCGATGATATTCGTTGATCGAGCTTTGAATATGGCACAATTATCGCCAGAGAATATAGATCATGTGGTAAAAATTATAGGGAGCAAAATTAAATTTATTTTTAATAATTAGATTTTGGTTGGTGGATCGACAAGAATTCCCAAAGTTGAACAGAATATAAAGAATAAATTTCGTAATTCCAACATTCAATTCGATATAAATCCAGACGAAGCTATAGCGCATGGAGCTGCTATTGTGGCCAATGATATTGAAGTTTCAATATTAAATTAATCAAAATCATTTTTCTTAATTTAGTTGGCAAACCAATTTAACAAAATCCATATTGATCGCCCAATGCCAACTCCACCACTAATACCAGTTAAAACTGCAAGACCAGCTCCAGGTGCAAAATCAATTCGAATTGCAGACAAAAATTACGTTGGAGACAATCCACCATCAGAGGTAGCGATAAAAGATCATCAGTATAATCCAGTAAAAACTACTATTCAAAATCCGCATACATCTCAAGATAATCAATCTAAACATCATAGAATCTCATATTCGCAGTCCACAGAGAAAAGTTCACCCACTTCCGGTTCATTTTTGCCGTACCGATGCCTCGAAATTTCGCGAAAGGGGGCGAAAATCAAAAATCCACAACGATATGTTTGTTGCAAATTTAGTGGGCTTTCAGAACATGTATAATATGCGGAAGTAAAAATGCTTTTGAGGAGCTCTAAAACTTTTGGGCTCGTACTAAAGTCTATTCGGCTAGCCTCAGCCCAACTGTCTGAAGTCTCTTCAGCAATCTTTCTATTTCTTGCTCCAATCTGAAAGTTCGATTAGGCTGAACTCAGTCTAACAGGTAGATTGGGTTAAAGTTAATCTGATAGACTTTAATACGGGTCCAGAAATAAATGAAACTGTATGACTCGGCCATTTTGCCCAAACATCTAAACATTCGCATTTCTTCATGCTTTTACTCTTCGTTCTTGCAAACATTATTTAGTTTCCTTTCATTTTCATACAAAAAATTCAAATTTAGATAGAAATATCTCCGAATCCAAGTTCCCAGCCACAGCAGATAGCTGCTATAGGAATTGATTTGGGTACAACGTTTTCGTGCGTATCGGTGATGGAAAATGGCCGACCTTTTACGATTCCTAATGATCACGGTTGGAGAAATCTTCCTTAAAAAATTATTCCTGATAATTTTAAAAAATGCTTTGAGACAAATTGAAAACCTTTCTTATCTAATTTCCTATCTCTCTAGCTTCTGGTACTTTATCATATTTCGAATATTTTTTCCTATCAACCTTCATCTATTCAGGTAAGAATACGACTCCTTCTATCGTCGCGTTTGACGGAGATAATATCCTTACCGGAGATACCGCGACTGGTTGGACAGTGCCTCCGACGAATCTCGTTTACGATTCAAAGCGACTGCTTGGATGGCAGTTCAAGGATGAGGCCGTTCAAGCCGACATCAAGACATGGCCCTTCAAAATGGCGGATATTAATGTAGGGAGACCATTTTATTCCACAAAATAGTTAATTTTAGGGGAAACCCCATTACGAAATCACGAAAGGCGAGACCTCAAAATACATCGAACCAGAATTCGTTTCTGCCGAAATTTTAAAGTATATGAAGAAAACGGCTGAAGTAAACAATATTTTAATAGGTTCAGTGATAAATTAATTATTCTAGAGATATCTCCGCCTAAATAACAAGGTTCTGGAAGGCGCAGTCATCACTGTTCCTGCTTACTTCGTGGATCGCCAGCGACAGGCGACGATGGAAGCGGCAAAAATGGCCGGAATCCATGTGCTTCGATTGGTGACTGAACCGGTCGCTGCAGCCGTCGCTTATTCCTTCCAGCACACACAGACGAGGAAATCGACAGTATTAGTCTATGATTTGGGCGGAGGTGCGAAAATCAATAGCAATTGTTATTTATCTTGATGGAATATGTTATTTCTTTGTGCATGAAAAGATCTATTTACATAACTATTTGAATATCTCACTGTTACAACTTCGACGTGATGAAATCTTACCACACTCATTCGGTAACCTCTGTGTTAAATTCGAAATATTTCATTGTGTTTCACCATGGAAATCTAGAAATATTGTAGTGTCGTAACTTTAAAATAATAAAGCGTAGATATAGGGTTAGTTAGGGGAGGGAGTACGATGAGGATATGCAAAACTTTACTCTTTTCACTTTCTTCAAGCTGTAAGGTTGCAATTAAATAAAATATCGAAGTAGTCTTCATCACTTTGCAGAAATAATTTCTAAATGTAACGCGGCTAGATTTCCGAATCAGCGCGATGAGATTTTCTCTAGTGAGGTTTCGACAAATTAGATATCCATATGCCCATCGGCAGTGATCAATTTTTTCGCTGCACTACAAAATATTCGATAAAAATGGTTCAAAATCATTTTCCTAAAATCTCTCTATAGTATTCAATACCAATATATTCAGGAACCTTCGACGTGACAGTCGCTGAAACTGAGGGTTCCAGGGTAATTGTTAAAACAATTTCGGGCAATCTTCACCTCGGTGGTCAGGACTTCGACAAAAATCTTCTCGATTACGTGATCGAAACATTCAAAACGGAGACGGGTGTCGATTTGACGGACGATACGAAGAAGAAAGCTCTCAAGCGAGTCAGAGCAGCTGTCGTCAGAGCTAAAGAATCGTTGTCTTTCAGAGAGAATGCATCCGTTAATGTAATGATCTTATCTTAAATTAAAAATAAAATCTCCAAGTTTTCAATACAATTTTGTATAAAAAATTTCAAATAGGCCATTTTAGTTCGAGGCAGTCAACGGCGATCAGGATCTGCACATCAAACTGACTAGAGAAGACATGAATCGCTTGAATGATGATTTGTTCAGAGGAACGATGCAAGTAGTTGATCACGCAATCAATAAAGTCGAACCAGCGATTACTGTCGATAATATTGATCAAGTTGTAAGTCATCGTAATTTTTACCTGAAGTTAATCCCAATTCAAACATTTTCAAAATCGCATTTTTATCAATCACTGCTCTGATCCCAGTCACCTCTCAATCTTATTTCCTAGATTCTCGTTGGAGGCTCTACCCGCATTCCTATGGTCCAAGAGCTGCTCATTCAGAAGTTTGGAAAGGACAAACTTCGCATGAACGTCAACCAAGACGAAGCAGTCGCTCAAGGCGCTGCCATCCTCGCCAATGGATTAATCAATGTGAGAAAGTGGACGCTTTGACGATCGAATAATGAGACGAGTTAATTTAGAAGAAGAATGGTGCCATGAATGTGATTAATGTATTACCATTTACAATTGGAATGGCCTACCGCGGAACGCTGATGGAAGAGGCGTTCAAGAGAGGAACGAGATATCCTTGTGAAGTAAGCGAGTTATTCTTTATAATTTATCTATTTTTCGGCAACTAGTTTTTGGCAGAGTGCAATGACGGAGTACTTTCGTGCGATTGATGAAGTGATTTTTGTTAAGAGGCTCAGTGTTTCTTCTGAAAATGAGCAATACTCGATCATTTGACAAAAAATAACTCCATCAATTACAAGGACGAAGTACTCATTCAAGCACAATTTGAATCCGAAAAAAAACTATTCACATTAGATTTTCGACGTGTTCGCTAACTAAAATATCTAAGATGAAATGCCTAAAATTCCATTTCAATTTCGAGTTGAATTTCTACAATAAGCGAGATTTTCAGGCAAGATGAAATATTTGTTTATCACAGCAAAATATCATTAAGGATGACTCGTGATTTTTAATAACTCATCATTTCAGACCGTAATCTACAGCGAGACAGAAGTTGACAATCAGACGAGTGTTTCCCAGGGAATTTATCAAGGCGAACGGGCTGACTGTCGATTGAATATCAAACTGGGACAGGTCACGCTGGGCGGATTGAAACGAGTTCCGAAAGGGAACAAGTTGGAGGTGACTCCATCATTCATAAATCAAGAAAAACGCTGTTATTTCAGACAAAGTTCGTCATCGATGAAAACGGTATGCTAAACGTCACCTTAACTGAACTCGCTACGAATAAGAGTTCCACGATCGAAATTTCGTACGACTCAGAAGCGGTTCGAAATGTAGGAAAATACACAAAATTAAAAAAAAAAAAATGGAAAGTGAAATCGTTAGGTGGATGTTCGAAATCATACAACGACAAACGTAATTCATAAGAGAGAGGACGAGGAGTTCCGTCAAAGAGTGTTGGAACGAAACAAGATCGAAGACGAAGTCCATCAGATCCAAAGGGCACTCAAGAGCTTGAAAGATAGGGTAGTGTTTTCTGGACTTTATATTCGCCACCGATTAATCGATATCATCATCGTCTGTGTTTTACTTAAGTTATATTCTCATCATACGCCAACTTCTTTCCTAATTTCTGTTGTTAATCACAACCGATGACAAGTGTCGGCTGTAAAAATGATTAAATTTTCTGCTCATTCATTGAATCATTGAGAAACTTATATCTTCAGACTGAGATCAGTGCTCAGACCCACGAGGATCTGATGAAAAAGATCCGTCCTTTCTTGGATTGGATCGACTCTCTGCCGGAGTTGAGAGATTTGAGGCCCCGTTTAAAGACGTTGAAGCAAGAGCTAGCTCAAATCATAATCAGGAGTACATCCGCAAGAAATATTCAGTAATTCAGAATTTTTATTGAAAAAAACATTTCCTCTTTCAGATCTGAGAACTTCATGAATTTAATGCAAAATCTACGAGTCTGAGTTTGGAAAAGGGCCTCTTGGACAGAGAGCTAAAGTCTTTCGATACATGATTTAACTTTTCACTTTTGTTTTTAATTTTCATCACATTTATAGTCATTTTATTATTTATTGATCGGTAGAGAAAGATGTGATAAGAAAATGTTTACCAGCTATCACTGAGAGTGGAGCACCCTGAAATAGCGTGCGCCATTTCAGGGTGTTTTGTGGGTGTGCTGCTCTCAGTGGACAACATTCGTTCATGTGACAACCCTTTTTATTTTCTTTCGTTTTTCTGTCCTTTTATCGAATTTAACAGGATTTTCGCAAAAATCACTTGCCAATTACTATCCTCTATCGATATTGATAAAATTATTCGGCCAATTATCGTTGATTGCCTTTAAAGACGTGAAAATGAAAAGAAAATAAATAAAAAATCGTCTAATGAACAAATACTCATCTCGCACATCCGAGAGCTCACAGAAGAGGGGAGAAAGAAATGTCCCTTTTATCTCGTCTCAAGTAGTCAGTCATTCACAATATAAATAGTTTTAGATTTCAGTACATAAATTTAAGCGTAAAACTATTCTACTCTATTTATAAAAGGAATATATGAATTTCAAATGTAAATGTTATTTATTGAAAATCGACGCACAATCATGGGATGATTTATATCAACTCGCATCATTAGAATAGAAAGAAAACCATGCATTGATTTCGTATGCGTGAGAATTTTACAATTTTTCACTAGTAATGATTTCATAATAATTATAGTTTATTGTTTAAAATATTTAAAATATAAATTACAAATAAAAATATGGTTCGATAATTAATTTGAGAAGCTGGGCTTTTTACAAACATAATTTCTACATTGTGCATAGCAAACGTGGTTGTTCCATCGTTTACTCCAATCCTTTAATTTTACATCGATGATCTGTAAAATATGAGCATTTATACCAATTTAGGCAAATTTAGATTGATTCTTTTAAACTATTATCATACCCGCCGCTAGTATTCGGCGCTGAAAGGGACGCACTCCAATCCTAGAACTCCTACTCCAATTGAAAATAGGAGTGCTGTCTCCTTTTCTCGTTTATCAGTAGGAGAAAGAAGAAAAGGAGACAATACTCTCATTTTTATTGGAGCAGGAGTTTTAGGGTTGGAGCGCGCTCATTTCAGCGGCGAGCCCGATATACAAACTGTTATTTTTAATGAAATATTTTAGGATAAAATAGTGTCAGTGAATGTTTACCATTGAGCAATTTTCATAGCCATAATCTGGTTGACTTATGTGCTGTTCAAAATATTGTTATAAACTATCGAACCAATGTTTTTATACATACCCATCTAAAATAAAAAATTGTAAATAAAACTATTTTAATAAAAGTTAGTCAAATATAAATGCTATACTTTGCATAGTCCAGCGGAGTACCATCTGACCAATACTTAAATGTTTTTTCTTATATTGGATTAAACGAATTTAACATTATTTGTCGAGCTTTATTAAATTATTATCGTTTCATTTGTCAAATACAAAATACTGACCCAAGGTTTACCATCAGCCTCGCGATGCAACCCGATCCAGGTTTGCCTCTCAAATCCGATATTATCCTCCCCCGATTGTGCGATATCTATATTATATGCACTGATTCTTGGGTAGACTGGAGTTTTGCGATGAAATCTATACTATTCTAAAGAGCAGAATTTTCTAAATTGAATAATGTAATTTTATCTGCTGAGGAGGTACAGTTAAAAATTAGATTAGGCTTGATATTAAATTAGCAAGTTGAAATTGAAATCTTTCGCATATAATAGTTTGAGTTCGCGTACAATTGACGATTGCTCGAAGAAATAACATGTGAAATGAAGAAAGTCGAAGAAATGACGAACTCCAATAATCGTTATTTTGATACAAATCAATGCATTTTATGCCGAAGTTGACTATTTTAATTTGCTAATTTTGATCAAGCCTGATCTAATTTTTAACCGTATCTTCCCAGCAGATAAAATTACATTATTTTATTTAGAAAATTCTGCTCTCTCGAATGGCATAAGTTTCATCGCAAATCTTCACTCGACCTAAGTTCCTTCCCTTGTTAGTTTAAACAAGCCTACCGTTAATGAAATCGTTCTCCTAAACTATATTAAATTAGGAAATTCGAGGATAGATGATGGTATTGTGCAAAAATGCAGTATGACAAATTAATACCTCATCACTATGAATTGAGACCAAGTTTGCATCCAATTCTTTGCAACGCCTATCTGCGCTGACCCAATTTAGATGCGCATAAAATACCTAAACATTTTATCATATATTTGCATAATGAATAAATGGTTCAATATGCGTCGAAATATGAACAGGAAAGATCAATTATTACCGGGGTGTTGTGTTGGTGGTTCGTCTTTGTAAACTGAGTCAAACCGTAAACACCCCCTGATTGTTATATCAACTTTAACATAGCCAGAGAAATTGAAATTTAGAAAATTTTCCTGTAACCGCTATATGAAAAGCTTAGGAGTTTCAAAAAATAAATATAAAAATATTTTCGTATCTTATAGCAGAATCCAGTGTCGGTTGAATATGTCCACCCGTTTTCACAGTTCAATTTGAGATTAAAGTGAAAATATGAAATTTAGATAATTTTCAATATATTTGACTTTATATTATTTGTCATACAACTATTCCAAGTTCTTTCTTTACAATCCATTCTAGTATTTTCGCAGACGAATGGAAGAGGTGTGTTGCAGGCCTGAAATGCTGTCAATGCTTCACCAACGCGGAGCATCCCCCGTAAAAGTGAATTGCGATTGAACTTTTTCGAAAATCTTTTATAGAATTTTTTGTGCTATCTAACGAGCATGCTTTCATACAAATCACGATTTGTAAGACTTTTCCCAAATGCGGACAGTTGTTCGGGTCTTACAAATACAGACTCGTAAGATCATGATTTTAAAAATAATAGCATTATTCCAATTTATCAAAATAAAAATAGCTGAATCCTACGTCAGACTGCCATTTACCATCGTTGGTCCACATACTCACGCACATACCATCTGCGCTAGCTCCTGAGATATAATAATAATTCATAGTATCAGTATTGTTAATACCTTGAAAATATACAATCCAATTTAGGTCTGTTCCAAATCTATTTTGCCATCTATTATTCTTATACACCCCTCCAGTCCAATAGCTCGTAGCATTGCCAAATATGACGTAAGAATTTTCTGTAACGCGCAAATTAATTAAATTTAAAATAGACCCATTTTCAGCACAATTTTAAAAAGTCATTTTAGCAACGATAGTTTTCGATTGTTACATTTAGTTTCAGTGTTAAAATTATACCTTTAATGAAGTTATTTTCATTAATTGAGTTAATAGCAACTAGATGGCCATTATTGGACTTGCAATGATTTTCTGCTTGTTCATGTTTCTTCTTTTCTTTAACGTAAGTGTAGCATCTTTAATCAATTCAAATTTTCTTATAAAAGCAATACTAGATAATTAAATTACAGGGTATATGTCGTTGCGCACAAAAATTTATACGTAACGACGTACACCTCTATAAATTATGGTAATTATCTAACTTTTTATTGGCAGCATGGAAGATTCCACCATTAGGGCAACATCCTGCTTCAACATCAGAAACGTGAAGATAAATTAGCACCAAGACGATCAACCCAAAGTACATATCTGAAAATCTGTAAAATTAAGAAAATAACCCACAAATAGATAAATCCATATTGTAGTTTTTCTAATTCAACTTTATATCGTTTCGTGCAATAGTTTGTCAATCAAATTGCCTGTTAAATAAATTATAAAATGTATGTCGGCTAGGCTTTGAAAAATCATACATCTCATAAAATCACACTATACTAATTTAAATATGAAATATATCACGAAAAAAGAAAGAAGAATTGCATATAATAAATTATGGGTTCGATTTCTATCTTCAACGATCTGATATGAATTCTATGAAAACTCAAGATTAGTCGTATTTTGATAAATCAAACTATATCATCATTAATAAAGACAAGCTAATTTTTAAACCAAGAAAACGTGCTACAAATCTATTTGGACGTACAGCATAGCAACTTATTAGCAAGAATTCTACAAGATTTCTTTCAACGATTAACATTTATTTTATGACGATGTATGCTTGACATTTATTGCTTAGGTTCTAGATTTTGTGGGCCCAGAATTTGCATATGGAATCGCACCGAACATTTTCACGGTTGCACAGTATCTCGGACCAATTTCCTCATAGCAACCGGTATTGGCAGTTTCTCGCTGAAGTCCAAGTTTGTTTGATTGAACTTTGAGACTTTCTTTGCAAAACTTAATTATTTCATAAAATTTACAGAAGTGGAAGAAAGAAAATTCTGTAAATGTACCGCGAGACAATCGCAAAATTCTTCGTCACAATTATTCTGACCGAGTTGCTTGTCGTAACAGGAATCGTGAATTAAGCAGCAGTTATTAATTCCAGCTAAAATTCGTTGAATTTATAGATCAAATTAAGAAAAGCATTATAGCAAATACTCAATTTAGAAAGGGAAAAAATCCGGTTTATGCATTAGGTACGAATTAGCGAAAGCTGTTAAATTTCATAAAAATCGACTAACTTACCCGATTTATCCGGACAATTGTTTCCAACTTCTGCTTTGCTGAGGATTTTCATCCATTGATTTGCACCGCACTCCCACGACTTTCTTGTAGAGTCGATAGGTGCAAGTGGTCTGTAGTTTCGTCTGATATGCTTCAGTTTGACGGAACGACAAAATGGCGCCAAGAGAAGTAAAACACCGATGAAGTGAAGAAGTCTGATAGATCGCATCGTCTGACGGTAAATAGATATTTTTTCTGAAATAACTATTTTCAAGATATTTTAATTTCTAAGTCCGATAAAGGATATTAAAAAAACGTAGTTATTGGATGTCGAAAAAATCGATAACATGATTAATAGTAGACTGTTGAAATAGACAATCGAAACAAACTGAGGTAAATATTTCGAACCAGAGAAAAATAATCTGATTTCTGGATCGACGAATTAGTTGTTTTTGAAACATAAATGTTCAGAGCTCATGAAAATAATTTATCATAATAAAATCAAAGCTTCGAGTTTATGTTTATTGTCTACCAAAACATAATATTACATCTCAACTCCATGAAAATATCGTTGAGCTTTCGTATAAAAATACCCACATTTAGCACTAACAGTTTACAGTTTACACCTAAATTTAGATTACATGAGTGGAATGTTGCAAATATGACAAAGTTTTCTTTCGCAAGAGCTGTCAAAATTGACCCGAATAAACTTTCTTGAATCGTAATCGCCAAGAATAAAAAACCCTAATAAAGTTGTTATGCTTTCACAGAATCTAGGATTTTACAAGTAAGAAGGATAAAGGTTTCGAAAATACCTAATATTTTATAAATAACACATTATGAGTAGATCTTACGTTTTCATGATCGACGAATTGATTTTAGCAAGAAAATAAAGCGTACCGAACTTAATGAAAAATGAGCGCCATTTTATAATTATCCAGTACACTTCAATCTTCCTTCGTGGCTCAGTACTTTGACGAAAATTATAGTGAGTTACCGCATTACTACAGAGAATGGCATGTGCACGTTGGTTAGTTAGCCGAGGAACCAGAATTTTCTTCTTTCGCCGTCAAATCGTAGTAGTCGTCGTCGGCTTTGTCGTTTTCCTCTTCCTGAAAATTGGTTTTTCTACAAATCATGATACTTGAGAAAACTTTATATCACGCTATCACGCTTGAAGGCCCATAAATTTTCTAATTGGCGAATTAAATAATGCACAGGCTTTCTCAATATTTCTCGGTCCTGTTCTAAACCTGAACAATGCATTCGCTCCAAATGGGGATTGCATTTTGAATAGTTTTGGTAATGAATTTTTCGAAGTTCAAAATCTACCTGATATTCAGCTACGGGAGTAGTCGCGTTAGGAGCGGAAGCCTCGTATGGGTCGGTGCCGAACGTCTTCACAAGGCCGCAGAACATCGGAGCCGTCTCGTTGTGGCATTTTCCGGAATTCACCGTTCCTTTCTGAAATAAAAAGCTTATAGCATCTTGAAAATTTCATCAATATCAATACTATAAATTCGAGATTTATTTAGTTTTTTTTTCTCGGGCATTTTTTAAAAATATTTCACTTTGAAATTGCATGAATTTTCCATGTATCCGAAGTTTATCGATCGAAATTGCGAACTTTTTTCTTTCGGAAAAAATTCATGTTTAACAAATCTATCGATTGAAAAATGTAAATGCAATTTCCGATTTCGAAAGTTTGTCGTATCAAAATGAAAACTCGAAAATTCAATATAAGCGATGGAAAATAAATAGGGGCCATCAAACTTTGTATAAATTCGGACCAGATTATTTAGGGAAATTACAATTTTAATATCGGCAAAATATTCTTCATTGGCATCTCATAAAATTTGAAGAAACGATTTTCTGGCTCTCAAAATAGGCCAGAAGAGAAAGGTTTAAATAGGTTAGAGGTGGATGTCTAGGTGTCACTGTCAAATGCCGAAAGATTACCTTTACTCCTCTAGCATATTTTTGAGGGGTTGGAGACTATTTGTACCACAAAGGGGTGATTTATACCTAAATTTACGAGGAAAGTTCCTACAACTCTGGTATAAATCGCCTCCAACCATGTTTTGAGAGCCTTTTAGAAAATTTATAGTTTAAATATTTACCTCCAAGCAATTGCAGAAATTATCGTCGCAATACTCTTGGCCCAGCTGATCCGTGTAGCACTTGTCGTGCGTCAGACAACAATTATTTATCGCCACTGAAAGTCAGAAATTTTCAAGCAAACCAATTTTCTCCAAAAGCGTGAAATTTGCACGAAAATATTGGTGATTGGTGTAGTGAAGGTGCTCAAGTTTTTCCAACAGAAAATGTGAAAATCGACTAAAACTGGCATCACCTTCGCCCATCAAATATTTAGTTTCTAGCCCGAACATGAACACTAGAAATTTTAGGATATTCATAAACTTTCAATTAAAAAACGAGTTTTTAAATCTAACTTTACAAACTTTTTTTTTCAAACTATAGAAAAATTCTCCTACTAACCCGACTTATCTGGGCATTTTGCTTCGACTTCCGCTTTGCTGAGCATTTTGGTCCACTCACTCGTGCCACACTCCCAAGCTCTGCCCTGCGTGTCCTTCAACTCGATCGGCTTGTATTTCGGCTTGGAATGTTTCGGTTTCGTGTGAACTTCTCCGATGTGAATTTTCGGTCTAACTGGGTTGCAAATCAAGGGCGCGACGAGCAGGCAAACACCGATGAGTGGGAGCAGCGACGGAGAAGCCATCCTTCCTGAATTTGTAAATTCGACTCAGAAATAGGCAGAAAAATGGCAACTTGGAAACCTCAAGTCCTCAAGCCATGCGAAATAGTATGGGAAAAGAGTCGTTTTCCCTAACATCTTTCATACTATTTTGCATGGCTTGAGAGCTTGAAAGTTTGAGGTTTCCAAACAGCCCAAAAATGCGGTCTATCGTAAAATTTATGACTCGTATCCTTCGAGTTCGATTATTTTGCATAAATGGAAAAAAAAACTAACGCACACATAATGAAAGTAACAATCGATATTTCATGAAAAAATCGATAAGATGAGAGAAAAAATTAACGAAATGACGGTATGACTTGAGCTATCTTTCCCACACTATTTCTCCCTACTTTCACCCTCTCGCCAATCCCTAACTATAGTGCACGTCATCCCGCCATTTCAAAATTGTTAAGTTCTGATTTAATAAATTTATGGGTAAAGGTAAATAATAAGCAAAAGAACCACTGAAATTGGTCTGATAAAGCGGGAAAATAATATAGATTCAGAGAGGAAAATGTGACGATCTAATCTTTCCAACGGTTACTCAGTTTCGGTATGCAAATGATGCTGATTCCCGAATATGGAGTTGGGTGAAATTGTATCGAACATGGAATTATCGGAATGTTTTAATAGCAGACAATCAAAATGCGATATTTCAGATATTGATCGATGATGAAAATGTTCCAAATCTATAGTTATTCTGTTACAGTAGCTCTAAAAAGTGGTAAAAGAAAATCATAACTTTCGCGAGATGCAGACAAATATTAACTAGTGCATGATCTACGAAAAGAATCAATGAATTTTAGAAAATGAACATTAAACTCGGACACTTTCTTTGAAAGATTAAAACGATCATCGTCACAGTTTAAAATTTTAAGAAAGTTCCAGAAAATTAGCGAGATCATTTTGTTCGTGAAGTTAAAGAAACATCATCCACAATCTGAGAATGACTTTGTTATAATTTAAGTGAGGAAAATACGGTAAAAAATATTAACTTCGTTGAAAGTTCATGGAAAAACTAGTTACTGATCACAAATTAGGTAGAAATGAGAATTATTCTTCCTGAAACAAGATAATTTCTTTTTAATAAAAAAGA
Organism: Diploscapter coronatus; assembly: GCA_964036155.1. Lineage (NCBI taxonomy): Eukaryota > Metazoa > Nematoda > Chromadorea > Rhabditida > Rhabditidae > Diploscapter > Diploscapter coronatus. The sequence continues at coordinate 46,597,615 of OZ038422.1, read as the reverse complement.
CTGAACTAGAAATTTAAATTTGTAAATAATGCACGGATTTAATCGAAGTGTCCTCTTCAACTTGTAGTGCTACATGCAAATGCCAATGTTAAATTTTACAGACACTAGACAAAGTGAGAATAGGTTGAAAAATCGATTTACGAAAAATGACGTGTGCGTCGAGGAAATACGACAACAATTCGGCATTCGTTCAAGGCAAGTGGTTGAAATGGTCTCTTCACGCGTATTAGAATAGACCGACAAACTCGTCGGAGTTAATTCGATCATACAACAAAGAACATTAACTTTGATGCCTTTTCAAGAAATAAAGGTTGTCAAATATAGTTTTCTTGAAATGGCATTGTTGTTTTACTAGTGTATTTTTCAGGTCATGCTAATGTTACTAGGTCACGCTTATAGCGAACATGCTTTTTCACTATTTTATGATTAGTTTAATCATGAATTGAAAGGAAAATATGCATAACGCTCGCCCCCAAAAATATTATATTGTAATAAGAAGAATGGTCAATATTTTGAGTTAATCTGAAAAAATGTAGTCTAGAGTAAAAACATAAAGGTATGTTACAAAAATTTATTGAGTCTCTAAACACCGTTGGGATTGAACTTTGGTCACCATTTAAAAAAAAACTTACAATACGAATAAAATACAGGAAAAACGAATATCCAAAATCATTTTCCATCTGACCATTTGACCATAGAGCTAAATAGTATCAAAGACAATTTATGAATGAACCCATTTGACTAAAGACCATATATTCAAAAGAAGAACTATCACCGAAAGCTAGGAAAAATCAATATCATGGATAAATCGTAAATCGTTAGGACAAGAAATGAGATATTGTCAATGACCGATAACTTGACACGAAATAAACAATGCACAAATTCGAATATGCAAGTATGCATTGCGTATATCTACAAATAGCTGTCAAACTCACTCCTTGAATATTATATAATAGCGTAAAGCCTGCTGCAAACAACGCGCCAATTATCGGGCACCAGAAGTCAGTTTCATTTACTTCGTCTCAAGTAAAAGGTCGTTGACAATATATAAGCTTTAATCTTTAAAATAAAGTATGCACACCTCAAAAATAATGATATTTTGCCTAAAGACCCTTGGAAAGAACCATAAAGATAAAGTAACATAGTTTACGAAATAATGACTGTAAGTGTGTGGAAATTCAATCACAATTCTGGGTAAATTGAGTGATTTGAAGCATCACATTTTTGAAATGAAGAAGTATCGCATTTTGTGTTGATATTACTACAGAAAGGAAGTGGCAAATTACCATTTCTGTAAAGTTTGACCCTTTTTGATTTGCATTATTCGTCCTCATCGGAACTTTCGCTCAGATTCAGGCCCAATGAGTCGTGCGTTTTGCGGATTCTGAAAAAAAACAACTTAAAAAGTGAACTACTTACAAAAAAAATTATGAAATAAAACAAATTTAAAAAAACGAGGATAATTTTATCTTCTTTATTATACTTCTTCAATCTAGAAAATATGAATTCGCGTTTTTGCATGCATCTTTTTCTAGAAACTGTTCATTGTGATAACTTGGGCAAAATCTCCTTTCTTCAATGTTCAAAGCAATTACATCACCTTTACTAGAGCCAATTCTCCTCGAAACTTGTCAACTTTGCATGAAGCAAGAAATTCTCAACTTAGAGGGAAAACTCACTTCATAGTAGCCGGAGCAGGAGCGGGTGGGTTGGGTGCGGTCGCAGGCTGGGATCCGGCAGCATTCGGGGAAGTCACTCCTTGCGGGTGTTCGCCCGCGCTGCTCACGCTGCTCGGCGATGGAATCGTCTTCATCTTCTCCAGTAGATGGGCTGAAATAATTTGACAATTTTCTTTTTCAACAATTTGAAGAAAACTTGAAACTTTTTCTATGTGAAAACTGAAATTCAAACAAAATGTTATTGTTGAAAGAAAAAATAAATTGTCTTACATTCGTCATCGCTGTTGCTCGACTTCGAGCTGTCGCTGTCGCGTCTTTCTCGTTTCTGAAAATCACTTCATTTTTTCTAATTTTATTTTTTGTTTTTACTTTTTTTTTCAATTTTCTTCTAAACCTTCAAAATTTTGCAGATTTGCACTCTTTTATATTTTCTAAACAGGCTTATAAATTTGAAGAATTTTCCCGATTTCAATCTTTTCTCATTAAAAGCCCACATCTCCTTTCGAACTATCGCTGTCGGAATCGGAATCGCTTGAGCTCGAACTCGAAGACGAGGAAGAAATTCTGAAATAAAAATAATAAACTCAAATTGAAAATAAATAAATTACTCCATATCATCCTCATGGGAAGTAGCAGGCTCGTCGGGGTTCTTCGCCGGTTTCCTCCTTTTCCCGCCCTCCCTCAATCGCACTTGCTCGATGCCGTTCTTCAGCGCGTTTTCCGTCGCCGAATCCAGATCTCTGTAAAATGCTGATTTCTAAACATTTTTAAAATTATTTTTTAAAAGGTTATTTTCGTCTATTAATATTGCCTTTTTTAAATCAAAAACGTTTGATTACCGTAAAACCTCTAACAAAGGTGCCGGATTTCTATTTTAAATATCTCCTGGAGGAACACTTCAATTAGGGACTCCACGATATTTGGAGAAAAAATAAACATTCTAAATTAAGTCTACAAAATCCTTAAAATAATATTTTGTTCAAATCATATGATTTTCAGATTATTTTACTGCCTAGAAAGAATTAAATACCTCGCTTTCTTGACCATGATTGCGGAGTTGAGTTGTTCGAGTCGCATTTTGCCGGTGTTTTTGTCGAAAAAGAGCAGACACTCTTTGGGGCGGACCTCCTTCTTCGAGCCTTTGAACACCGACAGATTGTCGCCTGTTTCTGAGGGGACCGCTACCTAAAATATATATTCATTTGTTTAAATGGTTTATTTGATATTTATTTTATTCGTGATTCATTGAATGATCTGCCCTCGCTTTTTTCTTATTCCCATATTACTTCTTAGAAAGATAAACAGTGAAAGTTAAGGGTGAATATTTTAAAAGCATAATACAAAAATCGATTTTATTGATCGATAACCCACGTGAACATCGGAATTTGAGCCGAACGCGATATACTGATCGGATTCGACCGTTGTCGAACCGGGTTTGAAGTCATCTGGAAATTTTGAGATTTTTTTCCTCCAAATTCAGGCAAAGTTAATCATAATTTGTAAAAAAAAAAGGGTCAATTTCGGTAGCTTTTTACACTTCATCAGAAAAAACTTTGAAAGAAATTATTTTCAGCTCCATTAGAATATGATTATTTTTAACATTTATTTTTTGGTTATTTAAAAATCAAAACCTACACCGAATAGTGTGATATGACGCGCTGGTCTCTTCCTGCCTGGATTTGCCCGCGTCGCGGAACGTGGTTCCCAATTCGAGTGGGTAATTGCCTGCAGGCAGATCGTTGCCTCCGTCCGCCATTTTTACGGACCTGAAATCGATAAATCAATAAGTTATACCGAAAAAACGTTTCAACGAAATTCGCAAAATCTTTACGAGGAAAATGAATAAAAACGGATAAATTCGATATGTTTTTCATAGAAAATTTTAAAAAATGAACTTTTCTGAATATATGAGAAAGATGGGAATTTAGAAATGAAAAAAAAAACTAGCAAATCCTTGAAACTGTAAAATGAGTCGATATTTCGTTGTCGCTCGAACAGCGCTAACGCTCATCACGGACAAACACTCGCTACACGTCTTATGAGCGAAGACACATAGTGGGTGAATGCGTATAAAGGAAAAAGTGATTGGACTACGGTAGGAGAATATCAGGATATCATGAAATATCTTTTCAGTTGGAGTAGTTCAGAAATTTAGAAATTGATTGGCTTTTAGTATTAAATAACTTCAAAATATGTAGAAGTTATTCTCATCTTTTACAACATAAGTAGGGCCCTTAGGTAGATATCCCAAATAGTATTTCGGGATAATTTTCTTGCACAAATAGATAATCAAGAATGTTAATAAGAGTTCTGTCAGAAATGAGGAAAGAAGGAATGATTTTAGGCCAGTCTCTCCGTTTCGCGTGCTACTTCTCGATTTTCTAGCCACTAAAAATAGTTGTGCACTACTTTGCACGCCTCCTAGATTTCGACATCAAAAATAAAACAACTCTTGAGATGGTCTGAGTTGAGTAATGCTAGTTCTGGGATTTAGCGGATTCTCTACTATTAGAGAGTACCCTTCTATTAAGATATGCTCTTTTATTAGAATAAATACGGCACGTAGTATGTGATATAAAAGTTATTTTTTGAGATTCTGCTTTATAATTGCTCAAACTAGCAAATAATTTAATTACAAGTAGACGGAATTTGACCATCGACCATGTTTGTCCGTATTTTTTCTGCTGCGCAAGGTGCTACGACTTGGATCGAAGAAAAAAGACATGTCGACGCAACGTCACGCTTCGATTCAATAGCGAAACGATCTTTGATTCGATTCATTACGGAAGTGTCAATTTAAATTACCCTGGATTGTTTGAGATGGAAATTTTATTTTAGAAAAATATCTCAAGCATTTCTAATTCACAATATTCATCGATAAATAAATTGTGTGTGGTCTCAAACTTTTTTTACCTAGATAGAATTTTCATATCATATAAAATTTTATAAAGATTAATAATGCTGCTTGAAGTCAACTTGTTGGAAGCTCTTTTAGCTGAAGGCACCAATATCAGATTTCATCAAATTTCTTATATTCTGGACAAAACTATACACATGCACAAGTTTTATTTCCATGCCTCTCATCATTACTTCACAACGGGCGAAATTGACAAGTTGACAACTTCATTCAGTTCTGTGCTCAATAACATCGGAATGTCATATTTTGTTCCTCGCAAAGCAAAAATAACTAATATTCGACACTTCTGATGGGAAATTTTAGACTAACTACGTCAAAATCGCGCTTCCTCGACGAAAATACCCAACTGAAACTACGTCAGAATGTGGACTGTTGTCAGGTCTTCCTCTCGTTCGGTTCAAACCAAAGTGTGCAAGTTCTGCTGCTCAAAGCTTCCAGCACCAGTTCACATCAATCAACCGAGTTTTTCGTCGACTTTTTCGCGCTCGACTGAAGGTTGAATCACAAATCAATCGGCTAACAGATTTCTGCTTCAGCCTAATCGAGAAAAGAGAAGTGTTCAGTAGTATTTTCGCGTCTGACAAAACCAACTGCAATAATCGCGTAAGAATAGACTGAAATAGAATACTTCATTGACAATGAGGAAGGCCTCCCAATCTACTCAAGAGTAGAATCATAGATCGATTTTCTTAGCTTGGTTATATTGAACCCGCGCTCTTCCAGTGATTTTCTCATTGACAGGTCAGTCGGATCAGATCACTTCAAATGTCACTCTTTACTCATGCTCTTTGTTCACAATGACTTCGGATCGTTGTCGTTTAAATTTGTCACATTTTCACTTTTTATTATTATTTCACTCATTGTTTCCTTCAATTATTCATTTCTTTGAATTCAAAACTGTGCAACTTCATCGTTATCTCATTCGCATGCTCATGTTTCATTGCAAAAACTGGTCTTTAACCATGCTGACTAGCATGAACTCCGATATTGAGCCTACATTCTACTCCTACATTGATGATTCTCGAAATAGTTGATCAAACCCTAAAACCTCATGCTTAATTCATATCGTCTCATTTCGATAGATCAGAACAAACCCAAATCAGATCATTGAGCTTATCTTTAAGGCTGTTGCAGCTGATCAATCAGTTTAATTCAGGCCTTCAACTCTTCAACTTCATATCGATTCCATTCTTGATCCATGACATTTTCACAACAGATCGAGCTTCAATCATTCAGCATGCCCTTCCGACGTGTCTGCAACTGTCCATTCATCCCAATCATGTCTTGTGCAAATTCATCTTTGCTGTCTACTGATTTTCCATTCTCAAAGCTTGCTGTTCACATTTATCATCCTGGCAATAGTGTGTGCGAGTGTGTGTGTGTGTGTATGCTTGTGGTGCAGCTAGCTTTAGGGGTTGTCAAAAGAGAATCAAAGAGAGAGAGCGAGTGAGAATATGCCTGCAGCAGCAATTCCTTCATTCTCTCTTACCCCCATGACAGTTGTCCTTGTGCATTTGCTCCGCGTCGACCGGGAAGAGTGTATTCATTCGATTTCTCCCTCTCACCTTCCTCTGCCTCTATGTCTTTTTCTCTTCTCATCCACCGGCCGGCCATTCATTCAGCGACAACCAGAAACTCACTCCTCTACAAATTCTATCCCATCCTTCGCTTTCATACTATAATTTTCTTTTGATCTCCAAATCTCCCAATGAGGGCGATTCCAGCCACTTCACACGCTTCCGATCGCTATTTCTACGTTACGATTCCACACACCCTAAAGCTTGTGGGATGAGACGAGCGTGTGTTTAGTTGACCGATTTGAACTTTTCTGGACCAAAGTCTAGCTTGTAAAGATCAGTTCTTTTAAAAATAGATCTTACCTCAAATATTTCTCATGCTCATATATCATTTCCATCTGTATTATTTGATTCCTAATTTGAAGAGTGCAAAGTGGTGCACGATCATTTTCACGGTTAGAAAAATGGAGAGACTGGTCTAAAATTATTCTTTTTTCTTCCCACCTTCAACTCCAAGATTTTGAACTCTTCAACATTTTGCCCAACTTCGTTGAATTTATCCTCTTTCTGCTCCTAAGTTTACAATATCGTATCTCCAACCTCGTAGTCGAGCTAATTTCTTTACAACTCGCACTCAGCGCAAGAAGTGTTAGAATAACAAAAGTTCCTCGCGCTCGCCTGTCACCGAGCGACGAATTTTTCGAATTTCGGATGGAAAAAAGAAGAGGGAAGCAAAAATCGACTGCGGCTTCTTCAAATCAACCCTCAAAGGAGGCTGTCAGCTGAACTGAACGCATCGATGACGGAGAGTTGCGGAATTCTTAACGATTTTGAACCCTTTGAATGATTCGTTAGGATCCGAGTTATGATCATTCCGTATCAAACTTTAGGACACATTTTATAAGGTTTTTTTTTGAGAAGTAATATTTTCAAACTTTGAAAACTAAAATACTGGAAAAAAGCAAGAGGATTGTTTTCGGCTTTTCATAAATTTCATTAAATAATGCTGCCATACGACATGGTCTAATTTATTTAGGCACTGCTCACAATATAATCACTCCTGACAATCTCTGTTCATCTCCTAATTATTTCAAATATAGGATGAAGCTAGATTCCTCTAGTTTATCTTATACCTTACCGATGCAAACTCAAACCCTAGACTTATTTATGGCAATGATTTCTCAACCTTAGCAATTCAAAACAAATGCTAAAATCGATTTCGTCAACCTTTCTACCAGTTCTAAAGTTAGTCCTTATCAAATTATCCTTGCATCACTATGCTTAGTTTGTCTTGTACCTTGTTCTAATTCCGACGCTCATTTGCTATTTTCGTACTTCGTTCGTACTTTGCTTTATTTTTCGTTATTTTTCAACAGCGGCTTTTGAAAGAAATTCCTAACGATTACACTGACAAGGTGTACTGATGATATTGTAGTGTGATATCTGTCAAAATCTCTATGCTCAAACCACGAACCATCAACAGGCTATCATTTTTCTGATCATCATTTTGCATCCTCGAAAAAAATTTCGTATTAGCTGCCCATAATGATCTTATTGGCTACCTGGAAGCCTCAACATCTTGAATCCGTGAACCTCCCTAGTAAAACATAACTGCACAATTTCTATTAGATCGCGTTATTCTTCCTCGAAAACTGTGTCGTTATTTTGCAACTTCGTTTTCTTTGAGTATGAGCCTATTTTCTATTTATTGGTGATTTTGGTATCTTTAATCTTTCAATTAGTTGTGCAAAGTTCTCGGATTAGGATCGTATTCCGGAATCAGAGAATCCAGAGACCCGAAAAGTGTAAACTTTGCATCGTTATCGAATCAGCCAACTTATATCATCCTTCTATACGAGATATTCTCCTCGCTGCCGTGTGCATGCGCTTCTGCTTCGTCTTCCTTCATCTTCCACCCTACCCCCGAGGGGATCTTCTTTCCTCCTTCCTTCCTTTTTTTCGAAGACGACGCAAGTTTTTCTCTTCCTATCTACTATTAGCGTGTATCAAGTGAAAATATGCATGTGAACTGAAACATCCTTCTTCCCTATTTTTCTATTGCGTAATAATAGAGCCTTTTTCCTACACAATTATTATGCATCGTATGGATTCGCAGTATAAATATATTCATATACTCTGTCTTCCGGTTAGAATATATCTCCTTTATTCGCTAGTTCTTTCTTTGACCAAATGGTGATATGTGCCGCCGACACAACTCTCTTCCCCGATAGCATCAGCTCGACTCTGCTGCTATCAATTTCCGAAATCTCAAAAACTACACATGTGTTCTCATTTTCATATTCACTCACTTCAATTCTCGAATCGATACTTGCAACTCGCATTAACGAATCCTCAATTTCGAACGTCCTTAGCCCTAACGAAGACGATCATCGAAAATATCCTGCGACCCACCTCTAGCATATTTTCAGCGCAAATTTTCTATCTCCAATCCTCCGTCAGCTAAAAATTCTACTTTTGCGAGGTGGTGTGCCATAGCTATGATATTTCATACGATCTACCTCTCTTATAGTTTTGTTCTGTCTGGCAAAAGTTCTGCTCTAAGTCCGAACATTCGGAAATTGACTATCGTTCTCATTTTGTGGCTCAATATTTCTTTTACGACAACGCATTCCATTTTACAAATCCCTTGAGTGTTTCAACATTTCGATGGAGGGGAGGTTCAATTTTCCCGGAACAATTCTAATAGTCGAATTTCATGCTAGGTTCTCATCAGCACTATCTCATGTTTTTAACAACCAACACGCGAACGGGGAGGAAAGAGCAAAAATCGATAACCGTAATTCTTTGGATATCGATTTTTGAAAATTTCAATTTAGAATTTTCTTCGAAATTCCATATTAGCGTCAAGATATGGTATGTTCTTGGGATTTTTAATGCTCTACAATGGAAATGCATAAATTAAAGGTGTTGTTTCCCATTGTTGAAAAAACGTGATATTGTGTATTAGTAGATGAAGCTGGATTTCAAATTTAGCTCAATGAGTTTCAATTCTAACAATATTTCGAAAATTATGGCCAATTTATTAATTTAAAACTCAGATTTTATTTCTGACCCAAATTCCACGACTATTTCCCGATATTCCAAAATTTCCTATCCAACGATATTTGAGAAATTCTTACGGACATTCAAAGTTCGACTTTATTTCATTTCTGATCCATGATTTTCATGCCAATTTCCGACGTTCCAAAAATTTCTGTTCTCATCCTTAAATTTCCCTCGTCATTCAGTTCATTCCCTTCAGCTTCTGCATTTGCAGTAGCAAATTGCAAGTGAGCACTCAGGTCCTTCTCCTTTTTCCTTTCCATTCTTCTTCGTAGAGCGTCCAGAAAGAAGAGCTTAACTAAGTGAATCAGTGATTTTTGTGAACCCTCTCCAAACCGAATTAGAACTTGTCGTGCATGGCCACGAGCTGTACGACATCTCATCTCAAACTACATCATCCATTGTATATCCGATTCTGACTTCTTCGTTCTATTCCTTGCATCAGCAGTCCTTTTTCAGTACTCAAAACTTTTTATATTCGATTCAGATTACTCTGTTCAGCTGATTGTAGCAACAGCTTTCTTCGACATTCAAAAACTCCTTTATAACCGACTTCGAACAATTCATTGACTCTGACTGCACCAATGAGATAATTCTTTCGACATCCGAATTTTCTCTTAGCCTGATTCGAGCCTTCTTCATTTCTTTCCTTTCTGGACCCAAACAAATCTTCTTTGTTATCAGACTTGGGGTTTTCCATTGCAACTGCGGTTCGGTGTGATGACTAAATTTCAAAAAAGTCCCAAGTCTGTTTGTTATTCAACATTTTTACTTCAAAAACAATTTTTACCAATCGAGTATGACTCACATAAAATTAATCTTCTTTGCAACTTCATATGACACTAGACGTCTCATTCCTTCATCAATTTCTCTATATTATTCATCAGACGTTACAATTTAATTTTCGCAGAAAAACCATAGTTCCTCTAAATCCTTTCACAGTTCATAGTAAATTGACGTTTCTGACAGCTCCCATCTTCATCTTTTGCCTTTAGTCGATTTTCATTATGCGTCTCTTTGAGCATGCAAGTGGGGTGGATGGCCGTCTAAATTGCCTTTTATTCGCACAGCAAAGTGGAAACAGCAGCACATGGCATTTGGCAACAAACATTCAGCCATAGCTAATACATCGGCTTATTTCTGCAACATATCATGCGCAACAATCATTTTTAAACTAAGCATTTCTGATCGATCTTTAGAATTTTTTTTATGAAGATCAGTTTTTCTCAATAATAAAAATCGTGACGATATTTTTTCCTCTGTACATTTCTTGTTTCGCTTGCCAAAAATCTAAAAATTATCGTACAGTTCGATCTTATGAACTTTCAGAATCAATTTGTGTACTTTCTAGATCATTGTCCCCAGTGGATTTTTCAAAATTCTCATTTTTCTTCTCATGAATTTCAATTTTTACCTCGTCAATTTCTGGATTCCTGTTTTGCTCGAACACAACGAGCGGAATATCTGCAATTCTCCCGTGACATCCTTAACGTCTTCAATATTTTTTTTTCAATTTTCCCACTTCATCTCCCGTCTCCCTCCTCTCGCATTCGTCTGTGTGTCACAATTTACATTCGTTTGTGTTGCATTGAAGATGCATGAGATTTGACGAGGTCCATAATACAACGGCGAAAAACACACACGGGCTACCGCCCTCTCGACTCATTTTTGGTTGTTCAAAGCTTCAGAGTTCAACTTTTCTACCGCTGTCTTGATCTTCGTCGAAGTTTCGTATTCATTGTGTCATATTTCTGTGTCATAGCATTTGTTCCAAGCCGAAACTCTGTTCTTCACTGAATATTTCACGAGTTCCACCATCATCCCCTTCAAAAATACCCCCGCCCCATTTTCAGCCTTTTCATTAGCCCATTATCTGGCTGTTATCTGCCGACTTCTGGCTTTTCGCTTTGTCAGGCCATTATCCACAGCATATCCCCTCTGTTATATCCCTTAAATGGCCTGGTTTTCGACTTCGCTCCCCAGCTTCATCTCATTATGCGCGCGAGAGAGCACACAACAAAAGCTGCCGGTTTGGGCCGAAGAATATAACTGAGGGGAAGACAAAGAGAGTAGCAATGAGCGCTGGAGCTGGCAGAAGAGCAAAAAATGAAATGGGCCCTCTCTCCTCAAGAGCAGAGGAGTTCATTTCGAATAATTGCAAATCGATGATACTGGGGCAACAAAACGAGGAAAGAATGAAAGTGAGAATGGGAGGAAAATGTCATTTTTCATACTTTCCTCCCAAAATATTTGAATTATTACCCCTACTTTTAGAACTTTATCCTAATATTCTAGACCACCTAACTTTATCCACTAGTTTGGTGTTAGTGTCAAAATACCATGACTTTTTCACTAACTAGTTTATTGTATAATGTTTTGTTTTTTTCATAATAACCCGAGATTCTGTTCCAAAGAACAAGTATCGGGGCGAATTCCGCTCTTCTTTCATTTCTTTTTCTGTTGGACCATAAAAGCAGCTGCGTCCTTCTCGCTTTCGTTCAACTGCTCTGCAAAATTCCCCGGCAGCCAGCGAATGAAAGCCCGCAAATGACGCATTTCATCCATTTCCTCTTTCGTTTCTCTGTACGATTTCGTGGCTACGAGTACTTTTGTCCATCCGAAAAATTAGTCTTTTATCCCCAAGCACTATTTCTCCTTTCTCTCGTTTCGGGACAAGTGCTAGGAGCCCGATTTCGTAGGCTCGGCTCTCAGTTCATTGTTCATCTCCAGTCAACCGGAAACCCTTCACAAAGACGCAACAACAACAACACCACCACCACCACCACCACCACCACCACCAGAATATGGATTTTGGTCTTGCTTTTACTCAAGAAGTTACTTTAGAAACTTTACCCTCATCCGTTATTAGCTCTTCGAATTTGGAAAAGCGTTCGCCGTCTAGAATTTCTGACGATTCTTGCAGCATTCTCTGCTGAAAATTACTTCCGTTTTGCAACTTATCATCTTATTCTCACTTTATCTCGATGATAAGCTATCTAATGTGTTGGATAGTCATAGGAATATTTGCTTCTTATGACTTGCCGGAGAAACTATTCTGAGCCTTTATTTCAAAAACGTCGAAACGTATTTTGAATTAAATTTCTGTCGTTTGATTAATTTATCCATTTCTTCCTTGTCTTCTATTTATGGATGTCTGTTTTAGTTTGCATTCTTCCAATCATTTCACTAATGTCTACCCTGCCTTCCTCTCGATGTATCCTGCTTGTTCTCTCTGTCAGTTTAACTAATCCAATGCGTTTGACTTTTCATTTTCCCCGTAGCATGTTTGGTTCTGATTCATTTTCTCGAGCAATTGGTTTGAGCGAGCCATCACTTCTAGTGTTGGAGAAAAATCCATTTCGCACTTTTTATTCAACGTGTTCTAAAATCCTAAAATTTATATCAGTTCGATCAAGTGCGAGACGGAATTCCGGTTATGATTCCAAAAATTCCGAGTTCCACGTTTCGGCCTCGGTTTTTGAATACCAATTCTCCGTCTCAAACCTAATTTGTATCCCTTGTAGCTTGCTAAATAAGCAAAGATTAGAATAAGACATGTTATTGAATTTTCTTTATCTCCATTTCCATTCTACGATATCGCAACATTTTCAGATTTTTCTTATTTTTCAACCTCTCCGAATCTCCAAATAATTCCATATTTGGAAGCGCATCATCATTTCGGCAGTCTGCTCTCGTTTTTCAGCCTTCGGCCCCATTCCATCGGCTTCGTTCTTTCCTTGGCTTCCTGGCCCCGTCTTCCTCTTTCGTTTCTCATTTCAGCGCTCATACTGAAGCACTTTATCTCATCTCTGTCTTCTCTCCAAAATCTCTTCGCCTTTCGCTTCTCCGATTACAAAATTCCCCAGCTCCTTCTCGTTGTGTCTTGACTTGTCACAACCTTTACTGCCGAATTGTCACCCCGTTTTGACCTATGGATTTTAAGCGCGTTTTTACTTTGTTCGTTTTATCGAGAACTTAAGAAATAGCATTGTTCATGAAGAGAACGCAAAGAACAGTATTTGTCGACTCTCTTCACAAACAATACTATTTCTCGATTTTCGCTTTAGAAGGAGTAGACTCTGAACGCGTTCTAACTCTTCAGCTAAAACTCAACTTTAAATATGACAATTTTCAGATCAAACCACGAACCATCAGTCTCAAACGAAGAAATTCTGTACAAATTCACCAAAATCTAGCTCTAGTCAAAAATCATCTAATCTTCCCGATTACAAATGTGGAATAAAATTACGACGCATCTAGGTAAGTACACTAAAAGATTTCATTAGATTTTTACCCTTGCTTCCAAATAATCACACCACCAGCACTTTATGTAACGGAAGTCATTTGACCGGAAACACGATATCTGCATCCTTACAATGTTTTCAACGAAAAACTAGTTTTGTTGTGCCTCTGAAACGAGTATACGCGAGTTTAGAAAGTTAAGAGAAAATTTTCAGGGATATGGTTGGGGCTGGAGGAATCGCACCGACCGATGCGCTCGTCGTGTTCACTCTCGATGCTTCACAATCCGCAGTACTCGAACACGGTCAGGGGGTCGAAGAGTTCAGATAACTTGCACCGGGTAGGCCTTTTGCAGATTTTTCAATCAGACGATGAATTCGATTAGAGATGTTGGCGGGTCGATTGTATCATGACCCGAATGAGTGAACTCGCGACCCTGAATAATCGGTTGAGTGGACTAAGACGGAAAACTTAAGCGATTACTCTAGATCGGGATTTCACCTATTTGAGTCGTTGTTTCAATGGTTTCGAATCGGCATTTTTCGACCCACTAACACCCTAATCCGAATTTCAACAGAGTGGAATTTAAGAGCTTCTTTCCAACCTCATTGAAAATCTACCTATTACTCGAGCAGTCTCAGTAATTCAGGCTCACAAATCATAAGCTCTAGAACCAAAATCACATCTCGATCAAACTTTCTGATAATTCTTTGCTAAAAATCGCAAAGAAACATTTTCTTTCGTATCAAATCAGCTTTTCCTACTAATCCTCTCGCAAATCGTAATTCTAATCTAATGAGCAAATGATGGGAATGTCGATCGAACGATAGTGCTTTCGCTGCTATTTTCGAATCAAATACGCTCGCCGCGTCTACCAACTGTCGAAAGGATCTTTCTCTTCTTCCGCAATTGACTCATTTCCGAACGCCCATTAGAGCACGATGAGTTGTGTATGTAGTTCTAGGGACCGAATGGAAACATTTATCTAGGAAATCTCACTCTAATGATGAATGATAGCGAAAAAAGAGAACCCGGGATATTTTAGTATTCAGTCGTAAAACCGACGGAAATGTCAACTGTTTAAAGAGGAAAAAGTTGTGCTCTGAACGATAGTAAATTTGCAGATAACGACCGCGTCCAATGGGAATGGCACTTTAGAGGCGCAACCGCACAGACTCAGCCAGACAAAGTCGAATGGGTCCGCTTCAGAACGGGGAACAAACTCACCTAGAAAGGTAACAATAGATTCCTAGCACAGTAAACACAAAATTCAATCCCTGTCACTGAAAGCATTAGATGAATCATTCTTCCTTCTATTCCTGATAAAACTTCATTAAGTTTGCAAGCTTCAAATTTCATCTTATCTATAACTTTCAAAGCATAGTTTCAAGCATTCTAGACAAGATCTCAAACGCTAATTATTTTCATAGACAATTTTTCTGCCATTATTGTTCGCCAAGTGTGAAAGTTTCGATGCTATGGCATTTTTTGCAGAATAGGTATTTTCATTTTTGCAGCAACTTCTTCTGAAACACTACGCTAACAAAACTTTGCAAAGTTTGACAGATTTCCCTACCTTTCGTGAACTAGCGTTTTCGTAGGCAACCAGCCAATTTCTAATTATGACCACTACGCATTTCAATTTTAGTAACGACGTTCCGTATCTAATTTCAATTCTTACCAGTCCGAGAGAGAACGATCGTAAAAAACTCCTTCGATCTACCTCATAATATTTTCTTTAAAAATCTATCTGTAATCTTCCATGCGAGCAGGTCATAACTAAGATTTCACTCATGAGACCTACACACCTAGTTTCTTTTCGTCTGGTTAAAGTGCTCCCTAGCATTGCTATCTTTCAGCTTTCAAGATTCCACTATCTGTCTCTACGCTACAAATGTTTCGATCTAAACGTCTTCCCCATTCACTTCATTTTTGGTTTCTCATGCGTTGACCGGAGCTCATCAATCGTCTGCGTAAATGCGCTCTTCGCTACTCATTTTTTGCCTCCGCTGCCCTCTCGCAACTCTTTGTTCTCCTCATTTCGCCGCGTCTCTTCGCATTCGCATTTGCCGCAGAAAAGGACTTCCTTTCTTCTCCTCGATTCTCCCGAAAAGTACGACGAGAGGCAGTTTCGGCAAAATAATGCAGATTTTTCGAATCTCATCCCGAACAAAGACGCACTTCATTTTACTAGTCTGTCCTACGAAATTTCAAGCTCGAGCATTTTTGAACATCTAGAAGAGTTCCATTCAAAATCGACGTCATTTTTTCTAGAAATATCTGGAGGCATCTCAAAAGTTCATATTATCATTATTTCATCTATAAAAGTCCATCTACTTTTCTGTTCTAAAATCAACTAAAATTGAATATTTTGCGGTTTTAAGATAAAAGAAAAATACCTTGTGGTATCTTCTTCTAGGTGATTTTTGCTTCGCACCAGTCAAAGTGCTGAAATGCCGGAGTCAAGGACGGGGGAAGATGTATAAAATGATTGACGCGCGGCGAACGTTGCATCGGGAAAGCACTCTCGGCCCTAGCCTTTCTTCCCGTTCTTTTACAACAATACCTATGTTCCTCTATGTCTTTCCACCCGGGCATTTCACATTCATTTAAACTTTTGTACAGAGCTAGTGGTCATTTGAATATTCAGGTCTAAGTTATCCTAAATTTGTAACCTTGTATCTTTAGCTATAGAATTAAAAATTTTAACTAAATTTTCCCACTCGTTACATCACACATTAAAAATTTCTTCCATTAATGTTTCACTCTAAAAATTCTAGTTAGTTCCCATTATTTCTCGTCAAAAAATCTTTCAACTCCTTTCCAAAGTAAAAACAAGGTCGACTTCAGTCAAAACAATTCACTCATTTCGCCTCTATTTCAAGGCATTTTCCTTAATTCAATTCCAATCATCTGGCTCACTTGCAGAGTTCCATTTTCACACTGCGACGGAGCCGAAACAAGGAGAAGAAGAGGACTCAGATTGAGAGGCACAAACTGCAGAACCTCAAGCAGGTCCAGATCGACGACGACTTGCCCTACTATCATAATTTCGTGGATTACGGTAATTTCTTATCATATAGTGACGCAAGAAAGTTTGGAGCAGTGCATGATTGTTGGTATGCTCATTTTCTCGGCAACCTGGACAATTCGCTACTTCATAACCTACGAAATAGCATGGGAAAAGATTTCTTCCTAATCCACCATATACTCTTGTCGATGGGTAACGAAGCGACAAGTTATCCAAATTGTTCATTCTCCCACTTTTCCTAAAACAATCTAGATAAAAGTTAAAAGAATAATTATGGTTTGATCGACGAGTTCTTCAACCGATGCAGATTTGATTCAAAACGATTTATCATAAATGCTTAAAAGAAGCTTATCAGATATCATGCATTGTTCCAAACTTCTATGCCTCGCATCATTAAAAAGATGAACGATTCAACTATTTTTCTCTTTAAGTTATTGATTCCAATGAATATTTTGCAAAACATAACAAAAAGGGAAATGTCTTCAAAAGGGCAATTTCGTAATAGAAAAGTGTCGAAATGGCGAATTTCTAGGATTAACTTGACGTTTAAAGCCATTGACCTCAATTATTTTCATTTTAGCCCTCAAAATTTAGATCCTCCATCAACGATGAGTAAATTATCCGACCCTATGACCCAATCGTGGCATAGTCAGGCGAATGGCCGAATTAACGGCATCCACAATAACAACCATATTCTGCCGACTAAAGTCATATTCAGTTTGTTTCGGTGAGCATTTCAAAATTTATTATTTTTTGTCAATTACATATAGCTTTTTAAATTAAGCTATTTATGAAAGAGAAGTTCATTAACATATGAACTGGGGAAGAATAATTAATCATAGACTAAAATGGACTTTTTACAAAGAAAACTTGATAAGATGTAGTGATTTTCGGCAACTTATAAACCTCACGAGATCATATACGTGATATAATGAAATAGTATGGCGAAAGAAGCTCTTTCCATCCTACCCAAACCTAATTCATCCACGCCTTGTGTTATAATGTCATGGTGTTTTAATAGTGGCTGTCATTTTCTATTACTATTGCAAGAAAATTCCAGACCATCCCGTTCTCGTTCCAACACTTCTTCAACGAACGATTCGGTCATCGTTTCTCGTTCCGTCGCCAACGTCACTCCATCCTGCACAACTTCAACCACTGTAGCAGACTTTTCCCATCTCAGAAGACGACGGCCGCGAAGCGCCCATTATGATCCAAACACGATAACTCTTCCTAAGGATGTAGGCTGAAAATCACTCTTTCATCGCTTATCTTTAAAATTTAGCCATTCCCAACTACTAATATCGACGACTTGTACAGGAAAATTGACAAACTAGGAGAAGGAAGCTACGCTACTGTATACCGATGCGAGTCTAAGTAAATTCTAACTCACCACCTGAAAGAGTAATTTTGGGTCTTTAGAATCGACGGTTCTATCGTCGCTTTGAAAGAAATCAAACTCCAATTCCAAGAGGGTCTACCTTTCACCGCTATTAGAGAAGGTAAGTCAAAAATTAGGGTGCAAAAATTCAGTCCCAAAAATTTAGCTTCACTTCTTCGAACTCTCCGTCACGCAAACATCGTTTGCCTTCACGACATTTTTCACCAACAAGGACAACTCACTTTCGTGTTCGAGTACATGGTGAGATTTCGAGAATTCAGCTAATTTTACAATTCCTATCAAACGAGAGAAATAACCTAATTTTCTAGAACATGGATCTGAGCAAGTACCTCGAGAAACACTCCCACGGCTTGGAATCCTTCCAAATAAAGCTGTTGCTGTTTCAGTTGTTACGCGGACTGGACTTCTGTCATAAGAAGAAGATCTTGCATCGGTTAGTTCGAAGGCCATTCTTCTTGAAAGGCCCCATGTATTCCGCACTCATTCGACACCCACATCCACTTTTTCCCAACCCTCTTCTGGAAAGGATATGGATTACATGTGGATATGAGTGTTGAATGGGTGTGGATTGCAAAAGCTATCCTGGAATAAAATTACGTTCCAGTGATCTCAAGCCCCAAAATCTACTTTTATCCGACGACGGCGTCTTGAAGCTAGCTGATTTCGGGTTGGCCCGAGCGAAGTCCGTACCATCTCGAACCTACTCCCACGAGGTCGTTACTCTCTGGTATCGTCCTCCCGACGTTCTGATGGGATCTACAAATTACTCTACCTCTTTGGATATGTGGTAATTTTAACACTTTCTAGATTTGTTATAAGTCAAGTTTTAATTTTAGGGGAGTCGGTTGTATTTTCGCTGAAATTTGCATAGGTAGCGCTATTTTCCCCGGTAGTAAAGAGGTTAGCGACCAATTGGACAAGATTTTCCGAATTCGTGGTATTCCTAACGAGCAAAAGTGGTCGGAGGTTAGAAAAATTTCGAAACGAACCTTCTCAGAAATATCTTTAGGTTCGAGAATTACCCAATTACAACCCAAACGCCTATCCAGCTTATTGCGAAATTTCGTTCCTTCTGGTGAACAGTGAATTCGGAAAAATCGGGAAGACCGGTCAAGAATTACTGACAATGCTGCTGCAGGTAAAAAATAATTGCAATATTTTTAGAAAATCGATCAAATTTAGCTCCGCCCCCAAGACCGGGTCTCGGCAGCAGGAGCGATGTTGCACCCGTACTTCTCAAATCTTCCACGACAAATTCACCTCCTCCCACCCACTCAGTCTATCTTCGCACTTAGAGAACTACAAGGGCTTCATCGACATAGATAATTAGCGATAAGAAATGACTAATTAACTAATTATGGGTAATTAACTGCTCTAATTAGACAATCACGATCGCTCCATGATAATTAGCGTCATATTTGGAAATTTCTTTCAAGAATGAGCGAAATATAAAAAAAAAAAAAAAACCATATTTCGCTCATAATCATGACATCTTGCTTACCTCTTTTCTTGAACCCAGTCGATAGTTCTCTGTTCATGCCTTATTTTATCGTAAATTTAAATCAGCCTTGAATTTTCTCTATCTAAAATTTACAAAATTAGGATTAAAAAGATATTTTCGTTAGGAAGTAACATCAATATTTTCTTCAAAAAATCGGTGATTTATCTTCTGCCAATCCTTAAAAATAGTATGCTTTAAAGTGGTCACAACTACATTACGGGTTATGTCTCTGATGATCATGATATAAATATCGTCCTAATGTAATTACAGCATCCTAGTAAATGACTTTCTCAAACATTGACTTTGGAACCATGATATCAACTTCCCTATAAATCTATTATCAACAATTGCATACAATTTGAATTGCTCAATAATGATAAATGCTCTCTAAAATAAACTTGTAATAAACAATTCTCTCACAAATGATATGGCAAAATTAGCTCATAGAATATGTCACTGAAAATATTCTGCGGGAACACCGTTTGCAAAGATATTTGAACGATTTTTGTTTAAATGAAAAATCGTGCAAATACCATGTCATAAATAAATTGGCACCTAGAAAATCTAAAACGAATCTCATTTCTGAAAGTAAGTAAAAAGAAAAGTCGTCATGTTATGAATATAAACTTCGAGTTGTGTCGGCAATGACATTACACTTGGCCCGAAAATCAGTTGTTTCAAGAAAATCTAGTAAAAGAATTTGAATCGATGGGTTTTAAACGCTCAATAATTGGTCGTCTTTTTGATGGCATCGAAGACTCTCCATTTGGTTGGCAAGTAGAACGGCTCGTAGACATGGGGGAAAGGGGTGTCCCATCCGCAAACTCGCTCGACCGGGGCTTCCAGATGCAAAAATGCGTCTCGCTGAATGTTTGATCATGATATAACTCATTTTTCGATGTTTGTTGCTTTTTTCTAATATAAACTATGCTTCAATTTTCGCGTAAATTGTGCCGTAAGAAAATGACGATTTGATGGATTTCGAGTTTGATTATTGAAGTCTATATCCGACTCAATTGGCCCTATTGAAATATATACGATAGCATTGAAGAGAAAGGAAGAATTTACCTGAACAGTGGCGGCGATTTCAGCTCCGAATCCCGAGTTTCTGGGTGCCTCGTGAGTGACGATGAGTCTGCCCGTCTTTTTGACGCTCTTTAGAATCGTCTCCTCGTCCCAGGGTTGGATCGAGGCCAGATCGATGACTTCGCAGGAAACACCTGGGAAATTTAGTTATGCTAATTTTTTATAATCCTAAAAATACATTCATATTTCATTCAGAAGAATATAATCAACTGGTTAGGAAAGGAGTGAATAAATTACAAAAAAAATGAAAATTAGAACTTAGTAGGCTCTTTTTTTTAAATAAAGCTCAAAAATTACCTAATTTCTCCTGGGCATGTTGAGCAGCTTCCAAAGCGACGTGAACCTGAGTGCCCCATGAGACGATTGTCACGTCTTTGCCTAGAAAGTCAAGTTTCATTTTTGATCGTTTCACAAAATTTTACCCTCTCTAACAATATCAGCCTTCCCTAGCGGTAAAGTGTAGTCGCCAACAGGCACCTCTTCTGCGGCCAGTCGGTACAGGACCTAAAAATTCATCTAAATCAAAAAAGTACACCGTCTAAGAAAATACCTTAGGCTCAAAGAAAATACAGGGATCTGGGTCTCGAATACACGCAAGCAAGAGACCTTTCGCTTGAATTGGACCTCGGGGGACGACCACCTAAAATATCGATCTTTGAAAGGATTAGAATAATTTCATGAAAGGACATCATATTGAACTATCGTAAATACAGGTAAACACAAGTTTGATTTGACGTTCTCGAAAGTTTGCGTTAACGAATTCTGGTCGCACCTTCAACCCAGGCGTGTGCGTGAAGTTTCCCTCTGGACTCTGCGAGTGGTAGAGCGCTCCGTGACCCACAGCGCCCCACGTCGAACGCACCGTCAAACTGCCGCAATTGAACAGGCCTCCGGAGCGGTAGCGGTATTTCGCTGCCTCATTAACTAGCTGAAATATAAAATTAAAACGCAAGTGCATGAAAGTTAATCAACCTAAAATTTTTTATGTATTTTTGGCAGTAATTAGAAAAAAAAGGATTTAATATTTGCTTGAAACTTCATTTATCAACTGAAATATCAAGCATAATACAGAATAAAAGTAGCTATTCAAGAAAAATTAGAAAAAAAACTAAGATACTTTTAATAGTTTATTGGTTAAAAATTTACCTGATCATAAGCGGGGAAAATGTAGTCTCCGAATTGAATTTCAGCTATGGCCGTAGCTCCAGTCACTGCGACTCCAATGCCAAACCCAGCGATGCCCTGTTCACAGAGAGGGGTGTTGAAAACCCGGTCTTTTCCTGAAAATATAAATTTCTATTGTTCGAATCATCCAACAAAATCTAACAGATCCAAGAAGGTAATAAAATAGGCTAGGAAAAATTGGAAGAATTGTCCTTGAAAAGGAGGGACTGTTTGTATTTTTCGATGAAAAGTTACATTACTGAAAGTGACCAATTAAACAAAAATCGTAGTTTAAGTTTATCCTGTTTATCTCCTATGATAAAAGTTCATCATTTTCTTCAGGATAACTTTTAATGTTTCAAAAGCATTACCATATTTGTCTTGCAATCCTAGTGTGCATCTGAATACGCCGCCGAAAGCGACGTCCTCGCCGAAAATCACAGCGGAATCGTCGGTTTTCAGAGCGATGTCCATCGCCGAATTCACCGCCTGCATCAGGTTCATCTTCGTCGTTTCGCCCGCTAAAAAGAATCAATAAACTTTTCCAGAATTTTATTTTTTTCTGTAACTGAGGAATGACGAAACAACATGATAGAGAACCTCTAAATATCATTTGAAGTATTTTTTCCTGTATAAAACGTAATTTTTGAGTAAATTCACCATTTGAATAACTTTATTTTGGAAAGGGTAGGAATAGTTTACCATCTGGAACAGGGTTGACCGTAGTGGGTTGGAATGTGAAGTGAGCCGCGGTTCTCTTTGCCAATTCCAAATTTAGAAGACGTCGATTCGACCTCCCAAGTGGTTGCTTCAGACACTGCAGAGCCAGTGAAGCCATCTACAACTAGAACAAATAAAAATACGGTGATTTTATAATCTCAAGAATAAAAATGTAAGGATTACAAAAGTTAAAATATTCAGAGATATTCATTAACGTTTGAAACGTTGGATATTTTCCTGAAACGACGATTAAATTTCAAAAATTTTATTCCTTTCAAACACGTCAAGTGCTTTTGGATAAAAGGTCTTCGTATAACAACTCAAATAAAACAACGAGTTAGGTTTGTGCAAGAAAAATTGCATCGTCCAACCCAAAAATGATGAATAAATGAAATGAATAAGAATAGGCAAAAATTTGGATTACTTGAAAAATTTCAATATCCTAACTTTAGCTCAAAGAAAAGTGCGCAAACATTGAAGATTTTGTCAAAATTCTCAATTTTTCACATAATTTTCTCAAGTTACGAGATTAAGATACTATAAATTTTCAAAATAACCAACGAAAGGACCGGTGAGAGTTCGAATTTAACCGATGACAAAATTTTGTAAAATCGAGGCCTTGGGTGAAAATTTCGATCGAACGATAAAACATATACCCATGTAAAGTGACATTTACGTTGAAAGATTGGAAATTAGTCGGATTTTAGAATTCAGGAATTAATCACTGAAGAAATTATGAATTTTCAAAATAAATCACTTGCAAAAGTTAACTAATGATTTTTGGCACTTGTTACAAACCAAAAATCATCACGAAATCCCAAGTTTTATGGTTCATCGTACCAAAGAATAACTCATTTTCTGGTACAAGTGAATGAAAATCAGAATATAATCAAAAGAAAACTATCTTGATTTAAAATTTAAAAAAATCATTTAAATTCTTACTCCTTGAAAATCCCCCTCCCTTTGACTAACTTTTTCCATCTTTATATCATTGTTTGTGGAATGAAATGGATTGCTGTATCTCCTCGATGGACGTCAATCGGCCTTCAGGTTTTCCTGCTCGTCGTCGGACGATGAATCCAATCCTTCGATGTCTTCATCCACGTCGAACAACTCCGTGTTGATCGTCATTTTGGCCAGACCTGGGAAAATCACTTTGATTTGCCTCCAACTTTTAACTCTTCAAGAGGTTATAACATACTGTAGAAGTTAAAAAAACAATAAATTTGAAATTCCTGCAAAACAATAAAAAATGATAGGTTTAAAGGTAGAAATGAAAAATAAAAGACAAAATTATAAATAAAAAATACCTTCAGCAGTAGAGGATATCGCCGTCGAACTGTTAGCCATTTCCTCTTCCAATTCATCATCCATTCCCTCGAATTTGAAGAAGTTCGCATCGATCTCGAACACTTTTTCGTCCGGCTGAAAATATGTTTGAAAATCATCAAATTTCTCATTTCGAAAAATGAAACATCTCAAGAAATATGCACAATTATCCAGAAGTTCCTCTTTAAGAATTCGTTTAATTTTCATTTAGAAACGAAATAGAAACTTTTTAGAAGTTCCAAAAATTTCAAAACTGTCTTTTCATGCATTTATTTTCAAAAATGCTCACATCGATTTCCTCCTTCTCGAACTCGACGTCACCCGCCTCCTCGTCGTCCTGGATGTTGGACGCGTCGTAGATGAACAGATCGCGGCCGGACATCCCTTGCTGAAAGTAATCAATATTTTAGAAATTAAAAAAATCATAGAAATTAGAAATTTTTAAAGTATCCACCGATTTTCCAGTCTTGATTTTGTCTTTCTTGGCCTTCAACTCCTCCTCCTCTTTCTTCTTCTTCTCTCTCAATTTCTTCTTCTTCCAAGCGATGAAAGTCTGAAGGGTGATTTTGGTGACCTCCTTGCCGGCGAGGGCTGCTCTCTAAAACTTCGAAAAATCAATAATTCGAAAATTTGAAAAGATGACCTCCTTCTCAACCAACTCTTCAATCGTGATCTCATCCTCCTTCTGCTCGTCCATCTTCTTCCGATCCTTCCTGAGAATGTATCTGAAAGAACTCATTTTTACAAATAAATCATAATGCATTTCTCGTAAATTTTCTTTTAAAAGACTCTCATATAAATTTCGACAAATTATCAATCATACCCTTCCGGAAGGCAATGCCTGTAGATGCACTTGTCACCTCCGTTCGGGCACTCCCAGAACCAGCCATATTTAGCGTCCTCCACTGCTTGCAGGAAGTACTTGCACACCTACAGATTATAACTTTTTTTAAATGGCCTCTTGTTCTTTTCCCATATTATTCTCCCGAAAAGTGGGTGAAACTACAGTGAACTACAAAATAAGTAAAAAATTACGATGTCAGTTTTGTTGGCCTTTTTATTTTCCTCGCTGTGCTTTTTGTCCACGACCTCCTTCAGCTTGTTCTCGTCCCAGTCCTCGTTCGTTTCTGGAAAGAAATAGGTTTTAGAAAATTTGTAAAAAAGATATTCCGAATAAGTTATCTTTCTCAAAAATAAGGGCCTAAAATAGAAAAATTGAATTCTTGGAAGTTCGCAAATTTTCACCCTAGAATATTTTCTTTTGAAAAATAGAATTTCACTTACACAAAATTTTCAAGATGTTACATGATTTTTCTGAAAAATGATACCCTACCCTCCTTATTCTCGTCCTTCAAATCCCTGCTGTCGACGTACAAGTTCCTCTTCTGGACCTTGTGCTCGATCTGCAGATCGTGGCTGAATTTGCACTTGTTCCCCTTCTGACAGAGGCCCTGCTTGAAGAACATGCACAACAGAGATTTCGGGTCTACGTCTGAAATAATAACCAATAAAATTACAGTAACCACGAAAATAAATTATTCAAATTAAAATTTCATAAAATATTCGTGCATCTGACTTTCGATATTTGTGAGAATGAAATGCTCTTTACCTTTGGAAGCTTTCTGCTCGACAGGTTTGAGCAGCTTGGTGACATCGAGCAACTCGTCTCTCTCCTCCTTCTTCTTCTTCTCATTTAGTTTGGCCAGTTCCCGAGGATCCTTCGCGGTTATCTGAAAACAGTTATTTTACAAAAAAAGAAATAATTTACACTCCAATCATTTCAAATATCATTCTTACTTTTACGAGAAAAGTCCAGTTTATGCGTTTTTTGCTGAGAGTTTTTTTTTTTAAATCCAATAGTCTTTAAAAATAAAATTTGCATAATTTAACCTGTTTCTTCATCTGCTCGACGTATTTCTGATTCTGGTGGCCTTTCTTGTTCTTCATTCCGAAGGTCTTGTCTTCGAGGACCTGGAAAAGTCTAATTTTCAAGAAAAAACTCATTTTCCCAACCTTTTCCTTCTTTTTCTGCTCAGTCTTTTTGGAGGGTTGCTGGGCCTTGGGCGGCATTTTGGAGAAGTGATCTTCAGAGAATTCAAATTGAGCCTGAAAATTCTAGGAAAATGATTGAAAATCGGGCAAAATCGATATAAATCAATAAGATTGTGTAACGGATGGACATTTCGTCAACGCAAAATTCTAAAATGACGCGTTAATTAGCGATACTACATTTTTTATTTGGGCGGGGTCAAATAAATTAGTTAATTTTCACTTTTCCAAATATTTTTGGATTCCTAAACCCATTTCTCGTGCATTTTTCTATTCAATTTTTCCCAATACAAATTTATTCGGTTCAAACGTAATCTTCGATGACGATAGGACGATAGGAGAAGTTTGAAAAGATGAAATAGAAGAGAAATGACTTGATTAGTTTTTTCTCAGGTGACAGTGAAACACTGGAAAAGGAGTAAATACGATTATTTTAGATACACCTTTCCGAATGAAATCGAGAAAGCAATTATAAAATACAATAAAAATCGAATTACATTTTTCGTTAAAAATTTAAAATAATTTCCATAAAACGTCATCTGACCGTAAATCTCTGACAAAAATAGCTGAAAAGGATTTTAAATGGGAGCTCTTATTTTTGCCGAGAAATTACGGTATTTGGTAAAAGAAAACCTCGAATGAAAATAGGTCGGTGGTTTTGGGCACTTGCTAGATTTTAATCACAATACAAACGCGATTATTTCATTTTTCATGTATATAAGGCAACAGCTTTTGGTGATATATATATAAATAGAAATTGATATACTCTTTCATAAATAAAAATCGGATAAAACGCGAATAAAATTATCGATATTTTTGTGCTATTTTATATCATGAACATTTAGGAAATATTGATTAATGGAAAGCGTGCCGCGATTTTGCTAGAGTAAGACGTGCTTTTCATTCATCAATGTGGAAAATAGAGCGTGATAAAAAAGGATAACATTAAAAAGTGAAATGTAAAGAGAGGTGTCGTGATTCAATTACTCAATCAATTACATACTTGTATCTTTAGAAAAAAAACAATAAAATCAAACTTTTCATAGATTTTTGCCATGAAAAACTCGGAATTTCCAAACATTTTGAAAATTTGAAATTTGAACGCAAAATCTCATGGAAATTCTTGGTTTCTATCGTCAAATCTGATATTTTCGGGAATTTTTGAAATCACAAAACATCAAATACATGGAAAAAGATATAAAGAGTAAATTTTATATCATTTTGCACGTCTTGATTTCTAGTTTCGTGATTTTAAAAAAAATTTGTCGAGAATTTTCAATCGACGATATTCGCGAGTTTTTTTTTTCTTTTTTAATTTCTTGTTGTTAAGTGTTTTGAGCAAAAACGGTTATTTAAAAAAAGAATTATCACACGCTCCAACACAAAAACGACGAACGAAGAGGCTAACGAGAATGTGTTTAGATAATGAAGAAAAACAGAAAGAATTTGAATAAGAAGAGGGGAAACTTATAAAAAGAATAAATAAAACAAAAATTAATAATAAAAATCGATAGAAGTTACCAGTTGTTGCATTTTAAGAAAAAGATCCAAAAGATAAATCATTCAAAGCAAGTTTAGAAACTTTAAAAGATATATTTCTTCAGATCTTGAAAATCATACAAATTTGGCCTCTATGGTTCATCTTCTGGATAAATTTTCCAAAAAAAAACTCCACTGATCTCTTTTCTTCATTTTTCTGTTGTTTCAGACTTTGCTTACCACCTTAGAGGATGGAAATCTTGGGGTTTTTGGGCTTTCCGCCGTTGTTGTTATTGTGCTGCCCGCTAGCGTTTCCCTGACCCTTGCCGCCTCCCGCTTTCTTTCCGTTGTCAGGTCCGTCCGCCTGAAATTCAAATCTATAATATTTTCGTCTAAAATTCGAATTTTAGATATCGCAACATAGACCCGCTATTTCACTAACAACATAGTCCGAAATTAAACTTGCTCTTTAACGATTCACGAAATGACATGACTAATGATAACAGTAAAAAAGTGCAGAATAGATATCTTGTTAAGAAATAAAATTTTAGTTTTACTCAAGTGTCATGTCTCTTTCAACACATAACCAGACTTTTAATACGACGCTGACTTACAAATAAGCTGAGCTTTGGCTTTATATTTTGCGCGGGCATCTAAAACAATTTGAATTCAGTCACTGAACAATTGAACATTTTCTTCATAATCACTTCGAACAATAAATTGTCAGTGGCTATTTCATAAAATTTTCTAATAACTATTTTTTCTGAAACATATTTCATCGACTTTTCTTATAACATGCTGAAATCCTAATAGCTTCCTAAAACATTCTTCATAAACTAGATATTCTCTAAAATCCCAATTCTCTAAAGAAACATTCTTCCTAAAATTATCAATTATAAAGTGAAGATAAAAATTCGTTTACCTTTTTCGGGCGACGAGGTGCAACGGGAGCAGCGTTGGCAGCGGACGCGAAGAGCGAAGTGTTGATGCCCTTCGCGGCGAGCTGCATCTGGATGACCTTTTGGATCTCGGCCAGCTGATCCGCGGACAACGAGTCCGAAGACATCGAAATGCCTCCCGCAACCGAGTTGCTCGAAGGCACTTCCGCACGCTGACCTTCTGAAGATTCATCTAATTATACCCTTTAGAGAAAGTGCACTAAAATAATTTCCCATTTCATTCGATCCTTAGATGTCTTTGACTTGGCATAAATTTATTAAAAAATATGCCTATTATTATCGAAAACTTCTAGGTTATATTATTCGTTTTTACTATGTTTAAAATATTCTTCTTTCACTCCGTATCGTTCGACTGGCTATTAAGCAGATCGCACATAAAGGGAAAGGCGTTAAAGAAGATTCAATTTCCGGTCAAACGGAAAACCGATTTGCGCATTTCCTTTTGAGATCTCGCATCAATGCCATTTTCAAATTTACACAAAACCCTCACACATTTACAGCATTATCACACACACATACAAGTTCAAACTCTATTATAGCTTCAAGTGTACTTATCTATTTCATATTTAGTTTCCTCGAAATTTGCATGATTTTGACGAGCTCCGAATAAAAGTGAATTACACCGGGTAAAATGTCTACCTTTATGAGTGGGGCTGAGATTGACACCCGAGTCTGCTCCGACGCTGCTGGAGAGACTGGACTGGCTGAAATCAAATTCATTACTATTGAAACTCCCAAGTTAGTTCCCCAATCTTGGATTCAAAGCATTTATGAATAAGTTACCTGGTGGTGTGTTTAATGGCGGACACCAAGTCGGGCGAACGAGCCTTGGGTGCAGCCGCAGTGGCGGAGGAAGCTGCACCAGGGCGCACGCCGGCTGGCTTGCCATTCGCCAGAGGACCGTTCGTGTGGCTCACTGAAAATTATAAATTTCATTTCTATTTGTCTTCCCATTATATTTTTATGTTTCAGTATTTTAAAAGGATCTTCATTTATTTAGATGTCTATCCATTCAGGTTTGAAAATTTTCCTAAAATATGGGTTTAAAATAGTCAGAAATTTTTATTCTTTGATTTTCACGAAAACTACGAGAAGCCCTTTTAATTCTGTATCCAATTATTTCTAGACCTGTCATTCCCATGTCAATTTCATTTGATTCCTATTAGGCTTTACCCTTTTGCTTCCCCTCTTATCAGTGCTTTTGTGACGAAAATTCGGCAAGCTTCGAGTCAACAACAAAAACGCGAGTCATCCCACAGAAAATATTCGTTTTTAGTCATCATTCGAGACTTGGAATACATTTTCAACGTGAAAATGAGCCTATCTATCAGAAGGAGTCTTATCATTTATCTAATACTTTTTCACTCAAATACTGTCATTTTCGGAAAATCTTGAAACCACTAAAAATTCTAAAATTCGTCCTTACATTGTCCGAAGCTGTGGATGAGAACCCTGAGGTGATCGTCGAAGGAGAAGTGCAGCGAGTTGTCCGCGGCCGAAGCCATCAACTGCTTTTCGCGCTGATTGAGAGCGGTGCGGAGGGACTAAAGTCCAAGTTAAAAAAAGACTTTTCCATATCAAAGCTTATGAAAAATCAACTAGTTTTTTTCTGGTGAAAAAATTAAGTTTCTGTTATTTCTTATCAAAACTGGTGAAAAAATCTCTAAAACTTTTTTTTTCACCTCGAAAGCGTTGTGGATCTGGTCCTTGAGCGATCCGGCGGGGTAATGTTCGTGGGGAGCCGCGATCGGAACGTTTTCACGAACTAAAAACAAATCTTCCAACAAATTTTAGGAAGCTAAAAATTCCTGCAAACTTTCAAGTTCGTTCAGCTGAGTCAACAATGTTCAATATTTCGAATTCCGGAATAAAATGGCAAAAATGTACCATTTTTAATTTTTAAAGATTTACCCTGATTGGGTTTGGCTTTCGACGCGCCGGAATCTCCGTTGACTTTGGGCGCCTCGTTGTGTTGCACCTGAGGGGCGACGTTTTGGGAGGGTTTGGCTGAAAATCAAAACTTTTTCAAACATTTCAAAGTCTAGTTTTCACGACAAAAATAGCTAATTCAAATATTATCGTTAGTTTATTTTTTTTATTTTCAAAATTGTGTATCTTCACCAAGAAATCAAATTTCAGGATTTTTTAAAATTAACCTTTTTTGCCCTGTCCCGTTCCATTCTGTCTGTTCTGCTGCTGTCCATTTGCAGGTAGCTGTTCAGAATTGGTGGTGACAGAAGTAGCGACAGACGTCGAGGTCGAGCTCTTCTGCTGAGCGGGGGGCTGAGGCTGCGCGTTTCCCTCAAAAAGTTTAATTAAAAACAGCATTTAAGGATAATTTTTTCTTTAAATCGAATAAAGTTAACTTCATATGGATTCTTTTGACTATCTGAAAAAGCCGAAAGATAAGGAACAGTATGTCAAAATAATCTCGGCTAATATTATTTCGCATGTCATAATTCTTGGATGTTACGATATTTGAAATTTCTTGATTTTTGTTATTTTCTTGAAACTTTACCCCCTTCTTCTTCTTGTTCTTTCCACTGCCCGCGGGCCGAACCCAGTCATCGAGGACCTCAGACACGCCTCCTGAAACAAGTTAATTTCGTCATTTTTTTCCATGCTACTCTCGAATTTAGTAGGTCCTTTTTATTCAAATTGATCGATTGGAAAAATCGCTCGCCGAAAATCAATGGATTTTTCAAGGAAAAAGTTGTTAATTGTTTCAAAATTTCTATTATTTTACCTTCACAGAAGGCCTGGATGGTTTTTTCGACGTTGAGGTCAAACGAGTGGAGCGCGAGGATGATATCATCGGTCTTCACGTTTCCTCTGGAAAAAAACTAATTATTAAAAATCACCTTTTTCTAGAATCAGAAATAAAAAATTTGAAACTTCCGTACCTAACAACCTCTCTGACTCGCTGCACCTTGTCAGCCATGATTTTGTTCGTGTCCTGTTTGGGCGGCATTTTCAAGTCGACGTTTTCCAGGCTCCAACACAGAGTCCTATCTGGAGTTAAAAAATCAATAAAATTATCGTATTTTTAACGTTGAACAAAAATACGAATATTTTCAATCAATTTTTTCTGATAGAAAATAAGAATTATGAAGGAAAACATATTTGACGGAAGAAGAGATGTATTTTCGAGAAGGAAGAAAAGGATGAAGGCAAAATGCCGATCAACGAAAGAGTACGTTCTTCTTCTATCGAGAAGTGAGAAATCGCCTCCCTCCCTTTCAAAAGACGACACGACAGATCTGTCGATCAATACTCTGAATGGGAGGAGACAAACGATAAATGAAAATGAAAAGAGGTATCGGATTCATCCCCTGATCTGTTTTCTTTGGTACAAAAACTACAGGAAAAATCGATAATCGATATTTTTCACTAAAGCGCTTAGAAACCAACGTATTTATAAGGGAGAAAAGCTCAATTTCCTCGCAAAATTAGCGAGAACTAACTATTCCGACTTTCTCGCGTTTTCTCGGCCACTTGAGATCGGGTGGGGGTATTCGACAAAATTTAGGTAAAATGACGAGAAAGGAAAGTTGGAAAGGTAAGATTGAGGCGAAGGTCGCGGAGAGATATAGGACTGAAAGGGAGGAGGGGAGGAGTGTACCGGGAGAAAACGCTGCGGAAAAGCGGGACACACAGCGCTCCTTCTCGTATCTCCTCCCTACTCTTTTCCGTTCCAAATTTGTCAATCTCACCATCCCCCCTCTGAGAGGGAAAGAGCGAGAAAGAAAATACTGTCTGACACCCTCGCTCCTCTCCCCAACCTACAGTATTTCTCCGCCAGCTAGCCAACCTAAATACCGAAAGTTTAGCGCTTCGAGTGAGAGACGCAGAGAAAGACACGGACATAGGCCACCAGACAGAGAGATAGATTGATTCGAACGATTCGTGGCAAAACGAGAAGAGCCGCGACGCGCGACCGCAGCGCGTCGGTCCCCCCTGGTATAAGCCCAGACCGTGCTAAATCTAAAGCCCTACAGCCCGCTAAAATCAGTTAAATTGTAAAAATTTGGAATAAAAGCCCAAAACGGTACAAATTAAACGAGTCCAAAACACTACCGTCACTCAAACCCCTTATCAGCTTGTCAAGCAAATCGTATTGAGACCAGTGAAATTGACACCCGTAAATTTTACGTGCGAAAAAGTTGGAAAAGCGCTTCGATTTTCCGAAAACGGAAAAAAAAATCGCTATTTTTGACTGATCAATAAGTATGCATTGATTTTAGCCGAGAGTTGATGGTGTGAACAATTGGCTGGAAAAGGCTCGGAATTCGACGATTCGACTGGGAAAAATCGAAAAATGGCCGAGCAACAACGGCAACAAGTGGTCGTTCTGATCGGGGAAAATCACGAAGAGGTGGGGTTTTTGAAAATTAATTTTTTTATCAAAATAGAAAAAATACCAAAAAATTCGCCGAAAATTGAGCAAGAATCGATTTGTTCTTTAAAAGTGAAATCGAAAATTCCAATCTTTGGAGTTTCTCGAACTTGCAAATTCGGAATCGTGAAAATCCGATCGTAAATAGAATCGATCGGAAATCGAGATAAGGATATTTGTCGTGAATAGATCAGACTAAACACTTTTAATCATCATCTGGTTATTCTTTGACTTCTATCCTTTCATAAAAATATTTATAGATCTCTCAAAAACTCTCTTCTGAAGCTGGAAATGGCAGTACGAAAGACAACATCAATATTTCCAATCAGTAAGATTTTAAAGTTAAAAATTCGAAATTCATGAACACTTGCATCAAGTAATAAAGAAAAGGTAGAAACACATTCTGGATATTGTTTATCAAGCTACACAAAATACTGTCTAAAATTGTTGTTGCTTTTTAGTTGAATGGCAAAATTTTAAAATTAATAATTTCAGGTACTACTCGGCTTTTGTGAAGTTCGATCGTTATCGAAATGTGGATGCTTTCCTAAAAAACGCGGCCAAATACAAAAACGTCTACATTGGATCGCTTATGATTACGTGAGAATTTTTCTTTTATTTTTTAAAATGCTATTCTTTCAGTCATTCAAAAGACGCTGAAATCAAGAAACTGTTCTCTTCCAATCTGAATTCTGATATTCAGGTTTTTCCTTTCTAGAAATAAGAAAAATGATTTTTTATTTCAGTTAGTAATTTTCAAGACGTCCGAGGGCTGTTCTGACGAAACGACTAAGTATTTCCAAGAGAAGTTCATCGAGCGCGTTATTCTTAATCCGAATCAAGTAAAATTAAAAGAGATCAAATTTTACACTTTTACAAACTTTAAAATATTTCCAGGAAGACCTCGAAGACTACACCTCGAACCAGGAGAAATACGGCATCGAGCGAATTTTCGAAGCGATTCAAACTGCCGAGTGGCCCAATCGACAAATGCATAGCAAAAATGTTCGCATTTTAACTTTTTTTCTTCAAAAAAAAACATTTTTCTTTTAAAAATACTAGATTTCTTGATTTGTTTCATTTTTTCGGAAAATTAAAAATTTCCAGGGACCCGGGAAAGTTGGTGATTCGGCCATCGACCGACTCATTGAACTCATCAACGATTTGCCCGATTCAGAGGACGAAGACGCCGAGCCGAACAAGGAGGATGAAGGTATTGTTTTTATTCTACACGATTCTAGAAATGCTTTCAGAAGAAATCTGGTCTGCTTTTTCTCCATTCATCAATAAAGCCATCTTTTCTGCTTCTCAATCTTCGAGTTCAAAGAAAGAGGAAACCACTTGGGGCTCTGCTAAGTCAAAGGTAAGGAATAAATAAATCATAATTATTAGAATTTTTCAAGATTACTTTTCCTTTATCATAATCTTCTTAAAATTGTCTGAGCTTTCAAACAAATTCTTGTTTTTTTTTTTACTTTCTAAAAGAATACAACTTTTCAAACTCATAATTTCAAAGAAAACCCTAGTTTCTATTTTTCAAAGAATATTTTTCAGGATTCCCCCCAGCGTGCAGTTGTCGTGCATCTTCCGCCCAACGACGACGAGGAATCTGAGGAAACGGCCACTGTATCCGTCAATATCGATGTCGCCTTCGTCAAGAAACCATCTGCTACGGTAGAAACCACGGCAGTTTCTGAACAAGTACGATTTTTTTTTTTATTTTCTGAAAGAAGTTTTAAATTTCAGACAAGCTCAACGAAAAACAAGAACAAAAAGAAGAAGAAGGGACAGAAAAATCAGGGTAACTTCGGGAAAAATATCTTTAAAAAATGAAAAGAAAATAGTTGCACATTTCTATAACTATGGAAAAATAAATTAAGAAGAAATTAATTCCAGCCGAACAAAACGGTGAAACCGCCGAGACTGCTGAAGAATCTCTGTCCCCTGCGGACGAGAAGCTGCGCGACACTCTCGGAGACATTTTTGGCACTGAAGAAGAGGGCGGGTTTAGTCTGGGCAATCTCAAGGAGGTTATTTCTAATTTCAATAAAATCTGAATATTTAAAAAAAAAAAAATCTTTAATTTTCAAATTTTCAGGTGAAAGAAAAGATCAGCCAACTCTCATTCAACAACAAAAATCGCATCGACATCGCGGAAGCATTCGTCAAGAAGGTTTCTGATCAGGTAAAGCTAAAATTATTATAAGTACCGTAATCTTTATCTTCACATTTTCTAATTGTTTGAAAAATGCAAAATAGAGAAATCGAATGTCAATTTTGTAAGAAAAATAATTTTTTTATCGAAAATTAATATATTTTCAGATCGTCTACAATGAAAACGATGAGGAGGGCGAGGAAACTGAATAAAAAGCGGGTTTAAAACAGAAATTGGACTGGTACGGAGCTTTATCAAGTACCGATTTTCGGATTTTTATCGATGATAATCCCGTACTAAGTCCAAACTTTCTTACTCCCCTTAACGGGGTACGTGCTCAATCTAAATCTCAGTCAGTTAATTTTTCATTTTTACTTTTGAATAATTCCCCTTATCCAAAACTTTCTCAAAGTGATGATAAGTTTATTTTTTTAAATAATAATCATCATTATTCTAATTTTATCTTGATGGTTGTAAAGTATGTCGTCGTGTTAATGGGCTGATTTATCTTCGACTTTGTGTGAATTCATTTTACTCTTTTGTTGAATAACTCTCTGAAACATTCTTTTCTTTGATATCTGAATTTTATCAAATTCGAGGAAAGATTTATGTTAGACCTTCCATAAATCAAATTGTAATTTTTTTTTCCCTATTTTTGATAATTTCGATATTCCGTTTTTATCATTTATCTCCTGAAATCAAATAAAACTTTTATCGATCAATCAAAGAAAAAATCAAATAAAACGAAATGAATCCATTGATACAAGTTACAACGCCGACTTCGTTTAAAATACACAAACTCATCGAATTTTGGTGTTCCAACGATAAAAGATGGCTCGAGAACCGTTTTGGGTATTTTAACTACCATAATCCGAAGTGTGTGCTAAGTAAAAAGCAGAAAAATTCTCGCATCAAAATGCTACTCGTTCATTCGTGTGGAGAGGAGGCAATCTCAATTTTGTTATTCTTGGCGAAGAATCCACTTTTTCAATGGATTTTTGAGCAATAACCGTATTTGCTAATTTTTATCTTAGATTTTCATGGAAAAATAAAAACCGAGATTGCTTTGATACACAACTTCATGGTTTTATATGTTTTGAATAAGATTTAATAAATCTTACGACGGCATCAATATTAAGTCAATTTTAGGTAAAAAAAGGAAAAGTCACTGAATTGAAAAATACCAGAACATAGCTGAGGCATTGTTTATATTTTTGATCATAGTTTTGTTATTCGTTGTCACTGTCTCAGAAAAAAAATAAGAAATGGTTACTACTTTTTGAAAGCAAAAAATTACTGAAATAACTACTCAATCCATACGTTTTCGTTGACAGAGCAACGAGTTTACAGAAACCCATCATCAAATATATAAGCCATCTCCGAATGAATAGAACTTCATCTAATATTTACAGACTACCAAAATTTATAGAACCAAAAAATCAAATAACCCCATTTTGAAACCTTAAAATTGGGGAAAATAAAAATCATATAAAAAAAAAAAACTGACACGAAAATAAGACATCCTTACTTGTCTGAATGGAGGAAGGACGAAGGGAATATCACATATAAAGCAGTACCACGCAGAATTGTCAAAATGTACAGTCGGGAGTGGGGTCCAGGCCGGCACAGAAACAGAGACACAAAAGAAGAAGAAGAAGAAGAAGAACGGTCCGTATTTAACGAGTCACTCAAAGTTATATTTTTATATTTCAAATGGAAAAAAAAAACTCATGTTTAGAAAAGATAGAAATCTTTTCAGCCTCAATTATTCAAGATAAGTCTTTTTTAGTATCATAAAATCTATACTAAAAATGTTTACCTGGGTTTCATTCATCCCTTGTCTAAACTCAATCTCCCGGATGTTCAGGGCACGTATTTTTTCTCAAGAACCAGTCATCGATGCAGTGTTTGTGATAGACGCACAGGCAAGGCAGGCGGGCGATTTGATCACCTGGAAAAAATAAAACTGAAAATCCCGACTTTATTTTAAAATTATTTATTTTTCAAAGCTTATAAAAAATTCAAGCTATCTGTTCCTATTAGCACTAGTTCTTCTATCAGCATTGCATATATGCATTATCGTAAACAGTAGATGATCTTTGCAAATTAATGGTGAAAATTGAAGTGAATTAACTTTTTAGTAATTTTAAACCTCGAACCTTTAGACATATCCTCCAAACAAATGGCGCACTCCCCTTTGTCCTCGATCAGAACGTCGTCGTTGTAGGTGATTCTGGGCCGCGTGAGGCACATGATCAGATGCACGTCCGCTTCGTCCGAGGGAACGATTTTCGAACAGACCGGGCATTTTAGGTCTGCAAATGAGAAGCAAATAGGATGGAAGAAATTAAGCATATTTTTGGAAAGTATTTGGTAAGGGGGAAAAACTTTTCTTCAGAATTCAGGCAAAATAATGGAAGTAACTCTACCCATCATGAAGAGAGGCACGCTGCGACGAGAGTTGTGTGGCCGGCGACGAGCGGCGGCTGAATTGCGACCTCTGAAATGAAAAACTAGCCAAGTCGAAAACCTTTCATTATTGCTATTCAATTGATCTTTCAGCCGTTAAGTAGTATTGGAATCTTTTTGAGGATTAATGGGAAGATATTTATTTTTGAAGTTTAAATTGAATTCTTATCAAATAATTTGAGATTTACCTAGTTCCATTAAAAAAACAATATTAACCTAGTTGCACTGTTGCCCGTAGATGAAGTTGCCGCATCGTCGTCGCCCGGCGGCTCGTACGAATCGGACGAGGAACTCAGCAGGCGGGCAGTCCGCAGCGCGCGAATCAACTCGTCTGCATCGCTGAATTGGTGGTTGTCGTTCGATCTGAAAACAAAGCCATTGTCAATTTTATTGCGACTTTTCAAGTTGCAACAATTTCCTTGAGAAAATTTAAAAAATGATTATTTTATGTTTGGAGAAAATTTTAAAAGTAAAACCATTTTTTCACCTGTCATGTCTGAGAGAGCTGGCCCTGGGTCTGCTTGAGGAAGCCTGATTGTTGCCTTGCTGCGCCTGTGTTTGGTTGTGCTGCTCGGCCACCGTCGACTGCCGGCCTCCCATTCCTGTTCTCGCTCTTCAATTTCCTTGACTTTCCGAAAAGATCACGAGAGCCTCACGCAGCCGCCAATGTACGGCACTTTAGCCTCCACACCGCTGCGGTGAAGTTCGTGGCACTCCACTCTAAAAATTAACACAGTTCTAGAAAATTCTACACGTCAAGACGAGCGAAAATGACACCAAATTCGGTAAAATTAGAGACTTTAAAAACCGAAAAATATAAAGTCAAATTCTCCACATAAAAATGAGAGCCAGTTAATACAGAATTTGTAAAAAAAAAAAATCTTTGATTTTAAAAATCAATAAAAGCCATTTTTAAATCACGCTTTTCAACTCCATCTTTATCTATAGAGAATGCAAAGAACAGGAAAAGTAAATCAATAAAGTTACAGCCCCTTTCTACACAAGGAATAATGACAAAGAACATGGACGAGGCAAACAGGCCGGAATAAACGAAAAGACGGTTTTAACTCGACGGTAGTTTTGTCGTTCGGAAAAATCAGAGAAATCGAAACTCGCTTCGGAAAAAAGTGTCACGCAAAGTCAACAAACATTCACGGGGCGAAACGAGGGAATAATTCTAAAGGAGAAGCACTTTTCAACCGAACCATTGAAATAAATCGACACGGGAAATCCCCTGTAAAAATCATTTTTTGGCTGACTAATTTCACAGGATTAAAAATTGACGAGCGCTGGGCACGCGAAGCATTCGACGAACCCCGTGACCGGTGCGCCATTTTGCAGCCAGGCAAAATCAAGTGCCCATGTTCGTTATTCGCCGCCGCCTTCTCCTCCCGAAAATGGAACTAATTTCATTTTCCGACGAAAAAATTCAATATTTTTTTTGCAGAGAGCAGAAAAAATGTGTGTCTTGAGTGTAAAAAAGTGCTGCTGGGGAGCTTTTTGAAAGATGAGCGGACAGGGGAAAATTCAAAGAGTTGTTGTTCTTGAAATAATCGATACGAACGGCACACACACACACTCAGGTGAGAGAGCGAGAGAGCACGTGCAAAAACGGGGAGAAAAGGGAGAGAAAGAAAGCGGGAAAACGGGAAGAAAATATGAGGGAAAGATAAAAAAAAAAGAAGTGGGAGAGAAATAACAAGGAAGAGAAGACAAAAGTTCATCAGAGAAATCAGCCAGTCAACGTTAGAGTCAGAGAGCCAGGAGGAAAACTGCTCTTCTGGGAGAGAAAAGCGGGAGGAGAAATGGTAGAGAATTGCATCACGATGACAAGCTCGGAAAGGCATGATAAGGTAGGGCGTAAACAGAACAGAACAAAGTCAGACATAGATCGAGCTGAAATTGAAAGTCAAATAACGCTCAGACCAAGGCAGATTTATATCATTTTGGCAAATCTAGAAGAAAATTTGGAGAGTCCGTAAGGAAAAAGCTTGGACATGACGAAAGAAAGTGATAAAGCTGATCTCCATCAACTTTGATTACGAAAAGTTACGAAATTTTTATTAAAGTCATAAAATGTTATCTACTCATTCATAAATAGTTTACAATGATAATGAATCAACATTTTTGTATAGAAACCAAATCTTCGAAAAAGTTTATTTACCAAAAACCACAGGTGAAAGTACAAAAAGAGATCTTGAGCAAAGGACTATCGTACAAATATTTTAAAAAATGTAAGTAGGGGAAAAATGAATGATATGTGGAATTTCTAAAAGAAAAATCGTTCCAAACTTTATAAATACCATAACTTATCACACAAAGTGAAAGAACGTGAAATTTACAAGTATGCCGAATTTTTGAAAATTCATTTGTAAGTGAAAAAACATCGTAGAATAAGTTATTTACCCCGGACTAGAATATCACAGTTATTTTAGAAGCGTTTCAATTTTCGAATGCCAGAGAAATTGAAATATGGCAAATTTCGGCCCTATCAAAAGCTCGAATAAATAATGCAGAAAATGTTCAAATTTCAGCAAAAACCCTAATGTTTGTGGCTTCAAGAATTATCTAGACCCGTTTGAATTTACTTACGGTTCAGACCCTAATTTTTGGAGTTAGTAAGCTTCTCCTATAAAATTAACCAATTTTCGTATCACGGTTCTAGAACAACGAATATTTTAGAGCAATAAAAGTGCTCAGATAAAACCATGAAAATGATTGGTTTTTACCTTACGCCTTGAAAGTGAGCTGGAAGATGACGACGATGAAAAATCCGAGTA
This sequence comes from Diploscapter coronatus, assembly GCA_964036155.1. NCBI lineage: Eukaryota > Metazoa > Nematoda > Chromadorea > Rhabditida > Rhabditidae > Diploscapter > Diploscapter coronatus. The sequence continues at coordinate 46,557,677 of OZ038422.1, read as the reverse complement.
GAATGAAGGCCAATTTGACGAGTCGGTGCGCGTTTTTCGAGTTCAGTTCGTGAGGCAGTACTTCGAAGGTTGTGATATACAGGAATGTACCGCAGGCGATCCCTGAAATTATAAAGAAAAATGATGATAAGACTATATTATGAGAAGTAGTGGTAAAATAATAAGAATAGTTTTAGTTGATTTTTTGATAATTTTTCGAGTGTAAAGCTTAAGCAAAATAATATTTTTTAGATAAAAAAAAAAAAAAAACCCTGCAAAACGCTGGTCACTGCCATAGCTGTCGCTTTTTCACCGCCACTGATGAATCGAATTATTCCGATTCCGGTTAGACCTCCGACTAGGACCTACAAATTAAAAATTGAATAAAACTTAGAAAATTACCTTTACCTGAATGCTGAAAATGAGATCCGTAATCGTCAACCACATGATTCGCATTTCGCATTGAACTAAACGGACTCCGAGACAGAAGCCCATTATGCATTTGTGGAGAAGAAGGGCGAAGAATATCTGAGATAAAAATAATTTTAAAGAATTAGAAAATGACTTTGGCAAATTCGCATAATTAGCTCCCAAACATGAGAAATTTATTTTATGGTGAGAATGATAAAACGATACAATAATCTTCAGATTGCAGTAATCTAAGGCTTAACTTTATCAAATTTCTCATGTACTAAACAGAACCACTTTACCTGTATCAAATCAGCAGCTTGTCCTGTAACCGCCATTGATAACCCCTCGAATAGTGAGTGCACTGACAAAGCCATTACGAGCATCATCGTACCCAGCATCTGAGTCATCGTCTCTTCGCCTGATTCTTCTGAAATCAGATTCATAAGATCATATGGAAACCTTACGATATCGTGATATCGTCTCTACGCGAAAATAAGCTAGGCGAAATCAGATCATGCTACGATATTTTCAGGCTGTCTATTCTGTTTCATTTTTAATTCAGTGTTTGCATTGAGTTCTTGATAATCGTTTCTGAAGATCTTACCTGCATGCATCGATGGAGTGTCGCCAGAATTTTCTGCATCGTGAGAAGTCGATGGATCGTCGTGACTGTGCGCGTGCAGAAGGAATCGAGCGCCTGGTTGAGAGAAATGTCGTTCGCGGAGCCACTTTGCGACCTAAAATAATGCTATTAAAATATCTTTAATATATTCAGAAGAGTATGAAATTTTCATCTTTGTGAAATCTATAAGCCTTAGGAAAAGTACCTGCTCAATAATAACGATCAGCAAAAATCCCGCCGTAACTGAAGCCTCAGGAATCGGAAAATCGACTTCGATGCCGGCTTTCTCGAAAGATTCGATGCAATCTGAAATTTCAAATAAAAGTGGTCAAAACTGAGAAAATAGTTGTATACCAGGAAGCAAATCGAGCATGCAAGCCCCAAGAAACACACCGCCTCCCGTGCATGCGATCAACGATAGCAGGTGGCTTTTGGCCCATTCGCCCCGGAGAAATGTTGCAGACTAAAATTTTAACCTTAAAATAATTTAGGAACATTACAGTCCACAAAAATCTTCAAATGTTCCGATAAAAATAATTGTTGTTTAAAAAAATTTTTAAATAATAAATTAATCGTTTACATTCTAAAATTATTTAGAGTTTTAGAGGTTATAATTTTTAAAATCTCACCAAACAAGCGAAGAACGTAGCGATGAATAGAATTAGTAATAGAACAGCCCTGAGAGAGTCACGAGGTCCCGGAGGAGGGGTCGGTTCATCACCCAGCAAGTCGCTAGCCTGCTCGATCATATAGGGCAATTCGTCGATCCATGTCGATCTTAGTCGGACCATTCTGAATCATAATCGAAATAAAATAAAAAGACTAGCTTCCTGGAATGTTCATTCAGTTCATACGTTATGCGTAAAAATCTATACTTTTTCTCCTTTATCAGTACAATTTCACATAAAGTATAAAATTTCTAAATGCTAGAATTATGAACTGTAGGAATATTGCAAGTTGTTTGAAATAACAATAAAATCAAAATTCAAAGAATAAATTCAACGGTAACAGAAACGCGAGTAAGGGTATCCTTTCAAGTGACCAATAGAATTGCAAGCGGAGAACACAGAAATAAGAAAGTAGGGTGCACTTGAGTTCTATAGAAAACGCAAACTGATGAGGGTTTACTGTAAGTAAAATCATATAATCTCCTTAACAATTGCAAAATCGTGATAAATAAATACCTTTTAGGCTTCAATGTTTACATTTGCATGACTATAGTCATTGTTGGCAATTTTATGTCCTAATTTCACCGTTACGAAATTTTTACGCCAATAAAATTTGGTTTCCAGATCTGGCAATTTTAAAATTGACAAATTCTTTAGGTTCAGGTTCAAGTTTGTAATTTTTAGAGTTGTGTAGGCTGAGATCAACTCTCAAATCCTCTAATTGCCTCTCAAACCCGTGTCTAATTGGGTTCGAGTTGCAGTTTTCCCGAATATGAATCAGATTACCGAAAATCTCCCCCTTGCCAGGAAAACAATTACGCATCAAATCCGGGCAAATATCAAGTAATCAAGTAACTTTGCCTGATTTTTTGCCTTATAAATGTTCTGATGTCAGATCCGAGTTTCTAGACAGAACGAGGGTATCAATCTCTGTAAGACATGAGGTCATATTATCTAGAGCTAGTTTTTTTTTTCATTTTTAATAGAATGTGTTCTTTTCAGATATAAATGGAAAATTCCTAAACTCTTATCTTCCAAAAACTTGAGATTTTTAATTTTCGATCTTGAGCTAAATGAATGTAGCAAAAAGTGAAGAACCTCCAAGTTTTCATTTTGCCTGAGAAAATCAACGTTTCAAGTTTCGTGCAATTTTTAAAAGTTAGCCATTTTGTATAATTTTTAGTTGCCTATTGTTTCGACAAAATTCAGCATTCGGCATCATTCGTGATGAGCAATGTCAATTTCGCTAATGAAAAAATCTCCTATTTTGTATCAATTACCAAAATTAAACAATTCTAACTCAAACCTGACTCTGAAACTAATTCTGGTCATTATTATTACGATCTGAACTAGACACAATTCCATCGAATAAAGTTTCTAAAACAAACGAGATAAAACTTCAACTTTGATCTACCTGCCAGAATCCTAAATTCAAAAGGCTTCATTCTAACCATTCGACATTTTTTCTCATAATTTTCTCCAAAACTACTACCAAATTTTTGTCTACTCTTCATTTCACTTCCTTGCCGATCTCGTCATCCGATTCATTGATCATTTGCGCGTAATTCCTCCCTGTCGCGTGTTTTTGGATGCTCTTTGCGATTTGCGGATTCTTTCCAAATCGGATTTCTGCGCATTGATTAGCCTGCCCAAATTAGATCTGCCAATTCCTGAATCCTCCCTCTCTCTCTGATTCGAAAGACCTGATTCACTTGCCGTGCCATCGTGTCTTCCCTCGACTTCCCAAAGAGTAAGTCTAGTAAAATTAGCCATTCAACTGAAACAATTACGCCTTCACACATTCAATCTATTCAGGGATGTTCACAGGTAAGGCACGGGTACAACGTCCTTCTAGCTATCAAATTGGATAGGTATACAGATATAGAAATTGAATTAATATAGGTGCAGGTACAATTTTCGATGCCTGTGAGTATCCCTGGCTTTATTAATCTCCTTGCTCTTTTCGGTCAATTCTTGAATCTTCCCTCTGCCTGATTCCGACTGATTCACTTGTCGCGCCACCCACCAGCTTTTGTCTTTCAATCTCTCGTAAAATTGGCTACTCAACTGAAGAAAATACGTTTTCGGCGTCAAGCTTTCGTTTTCTAATCCTTGCTGCTCTTCCATTTATCTCTTGTCACTTTTCAGAGAATGACGAATGCCTGGCTCCACCCATTTTTGAGTACTTTGCATATGAGAAGCGATACTACTAAAAATTTTAGACCAGAGCTGAAGACGTTATAACATAATTTTAGCCTTCCTTAACCCAATTCTAGCCTACGTAAATATCACAGACTTTTTCAATATGAATCTTTCTACAAATATACTGCCTCCATCCGAAGAATTCTAGACAAACTCTGATAAGCTTTTTCAATTCTTCATGAAAACCAAACATCTCCTTCAACAATTCTCGAAACAGCAACAATAGGCAGAAAGCTGTTCTTATTCCAGTCACACACTATTTCTTCTATAAATCCACTTAAGATAATTAACTCAAAACCAGCTCAGAATTAGCTCCAACAGAACTCATATCATTGAAATAGCCTTCAAGTCATTCTTTCTAGCAATAAATTCGTTAACCTTCTATACATGATGAATTTTCTGAATTCACTTCAAATAATTATACTAAAATTAGCTCAGAATTCAGTCTCCACCAACTTCAGATCATTGAAATAAACTAGATAAGTCATTCTACCTAGACCTCACTAACTTTCTCGTGAACCTCGAGAACACCTTCAATCATCATTTGCCTTTCACCTAGTTCTATTAATAATAACTGCCCGATCTAATGGGCCAATTTATCGAGGTGGAAACGAGCAATTTGTCGGCCAATTTCATCAGAATTGTTTCTCTCTAACCGGTCTGGTGACTTATTTCAGTGCCAATTCCCGGAGTCATTCTTATTTTCCTTCTTCCAGTCAGGCCTGATAAAATTCGTCAAATCTTTCATACCGGAACGAAGTATAATGCTAGAAAGTGGCTTGAAATAATTTCCGAATTAATTCTTATACACAGTCCTTGATGGAGCAAGCCTTCTTCCAGGGGATTTGACCATTCTAATTGAAATGCCTCATTACGTCATCCACAGGCGCTCATCGCTATCGTACATGCAAAATAACTCGAATAACTCCGGGGGAAAATTGAAGTAATCGACCCGACTTAACTCCGGCAAATCTAGGAAGCAATTATCGAGGAAAGACAGAAGGAGCGGAGTCGGGGAGAAATCGCGAGACTTACAAAATTCCATTCTATCATTTTACGAGTCACGAGATTTGTTCCAATTTTTCTAGAAGTGGTAAAATCGTGACATCATCAAAATATTCGAAGTTTAGGAGGGAATTAGAAAATTTAAGAGCTCGTTTAACTTATTAATTGCCAACGTCCTTAGATGAGTTGGGGGAAGTATCACAGCCTCTTAAATTCTCTAGACTATTAAAACGCTTTTGATGTCATGATGCCATCAATTTCTAGGCTTTTTCTTTATTGTTCAATTTTACCCAAAAGTGACGATATTGTCCAATTTCTATTCGTTCTCCGCACTTCTTATTCTTGTTAATTTTATTCGCTCTTTTATGATCTTAAATTGCGTCAAGTCTCATATCCATCTATTTTACTGATCTAACGAATCAGATTTAATCCTTCACTTAACTATAAAAATTTCTGCAAATATTATTTGTATTCATGGCTATAATCTCTTTGACTTTACATTCGCTACGATAATAGCTCTGCAAATACAATGGACTAAATCGGATTCATGGTCCAAAAGAAGAAACTAAAAATGAATTAAAATGGAAATTCCCGCTTTCGAGTCGGGTGGGGCGTGTGCAGTGTGTGGATTTGATTTATTCGTGAGATATGGCTAATTGACCCTAGGCATAGAGCATTTCAGGGCGGTTCGGGTTTATATATTTCAGAGCAGGAGCTAGCAGCTAAATCTCGACAAGTATTCTATTTTTCTCTGGAATAGCCCAATCTTTTAGATGTAATTTCGAGCCTAGCGTCCATAGCGCACATTGCATAATTTATTATTTTGCCTCACGATACCAATGAAATCCACCATTATTCATATTTCGATTCAACAAAACGAAAAATACAACTTTTGAAAAACGGTCATTTCATTCTTATAGCCCTGTAAAATATTCTAGTTTCTTAGGCGCTAAAAAACTACACGATTTATAGCAACATCACAAGTTGTCATTACTCTTCCTGACACCATCCTTATGCTTATTATAAAGACACTTCTAAACGATCGTTTCATATCCCTTCAAAGATTATCAAATTCAGCAAAATCCTGAATACTTTAACATCATCTTTTTCGACCAATTTTTTGCAAATTGGAACAAAGTCCAGCTACCTTTCTCCTGCTCAAAAATAGTATAATTTATCTCGATTTTGAAAAATTTATTATCAAATCCTCGTTTCTTTGAGGCTTGATGCAGTATTTTTAGCGGTCGGCCCCGTGGGTAAGTTTCCGTCGACGAGCAAAGTAAACATGCAAATCCTCTCGTCAGAAACAAATTCTTCCCCATTTTCAAATTCCCCGATGAGGTCAACATAACTTTTCGAGATTCCAGGGCATTTCATATGAAATCTTCTCCGAGCGCTTATCCTTTGTCCTTGCTGCCGAGAAATTCCCAAAGGGCGACCTGTCAAATCGGTTTAAAGTTCTGAAATCACTTTGCCGAGACATCCGCGTCGGTTTTGTAGGATTCATTCACAAGTTTTTGTTCAAAGCACAGATCTGCTCAAGGAAGTTTTATTTTATTTGGCCCTTTTGAAATTTAAGTTTGACCTTAAAGTTCCTAGTTTTCATGCTTCTAAAAATCTAAATAGAAATTTTTGCCGATTTGATACTATATCATTTTCATTTGGTAATGCCAGAAAATTCAACTTTTTTTTTTAAATAAAATCTATATCTTCTCCAAAATTTCTTCTCGCGTGTTCGCATATTCAAAATTCTGCTGAATCTCAACTTTCTGCTCTAAAATTTTGACATATCTAGTTTGTCGTCATACTTCTATCCGATTCTTGCGTGAAATTCTGCTTCTATTTTTACTTTATTGATACCATATTCGGACTTTTCTAATTGGATATTAGTACTGGGGGTTAAATATGCACATAATGGGTCGGGCGGCCGTTATATTGCGATATTTTAACCATTTTGTGCCCGACAACAATAACTAGCGATCTTCGTCGTCATTTTGCAGATATTTTTTGAATTTTGTTATTTTCATGACTCCTTCGTTACCCATTTCTGAATTGGCTGCGTTAGTCACTCCCATTTTCCATACTCCTACCTTTTGACTTCATATTCATTTTTGTGTGCTCCAACACCAATTAGCTTTTCTCTTTATGGTCGCAGTTTTGTGACCATTTTATGTGGTTTCATGACACAAAATGTCGGACGGGCTAATTGTTAGTAGTCCTAGCATACAATTGATCATCGGGTTATGAGTTTCTGATATCTGGAAAATGACTCCATTTTGAGCCAACTGAGCTACTGTCGTATAACCGAAGATGCAATTTACGAAATGTAAAAATACTTTATTTTCAGCTTCAATTGAAAGTTAATCCATAGTGGATCACTCTTACTGTTGCTATAATTGGCCAGTTCTTTCTAAATTAGCTTTCTTTATTTCATGAAAATCATCTAGTCATCTAGTTTTTCATGAAATCTCGTTTACTTCAAATTGAGTGATGAGGCTCATTTCACTTTGCTCATCACATTGTTTATTATTCATTTCGCGCGCGGGAAAGATGAAGCTTTTCTGTGGGATTTCGCAAGTATGATCGCTTGTGTTCTTCATATGGTTGCATTAAGCTATGCCATAATTGAATGGATTTTCTTAAATCAAAATTTTCTTGAAACATGCTCCATTGCTAGCTCTTTGTTCTGTATCAACAAACTAAATTTTCATCAATATTGTCGTCCTAGCACATTTCCCGAAGGTTCAGATTCGTTTTCGAAATCTTGATCTCATTAAAACTAGCTGTTCTTCGAATTTTCGTCGAATGCTGAGCTCAACTAGTTCAATCTCTGCCTAAACAATTCCCCTGACGATGAGTCTTTCAGCGAATTTTCTCGGGTTCGTCGTCGACCTGCGTGAATTCGGTTAGAGAACCTGCGAAGCTTCACTCTGGAAATCCCGGGGGCGTGATGTCATTCCGCAAATCAATTACATTCCATCCATTTAAACCTGGGCTGGGACGCGCGCGGATTTAGACAATTCCAGAGATATCGCCCGATATGGCCATGACCATAGAACAACAATCTGTCATCGTCAAAGTCAGACCTAAGAGCTACTCGAATCAGAACTGATGTACGACTTACTTCCCAAATATTCTCATCAAAGTTGCTATCTCTAACCAATCATAGGAGCATTTCGCCTGCCATAATGACATCATAATTATGATTTGACTCGTGCGACACATCCTCCCGAATATTTAAAATCAGACTCGAGCGCTCGCTAGATCCTTTCAAAGTCTTCCTGAACCAATCAATCTCCATCTATCCCCCAAAAGTCAACCACCAACGCGATTTGCATAATTTCACTTGAAAAATGTCGTGAGAAATTTCATCTTTAGGCATTCAGTACCACTTTTACTCATTTCTCTCGAGTCTAGACTTCATCCTAATTCATTCGAAATTCTTCTTCTGGGTTGTTTCATAAAAATTTGATAGTTCGAAATTTCTTTCATTTTCGTTGCAATGTCGTGATTTTTTGCACTTCGTCGTCCAGCCATCGGGCTTCCGGTTCTCGTTCTCTCACTCGACGAATTTCTCGCCAATTTTTCGTATGGGTGAAACTCGAGAAATGATTGAATAATTCAGGGTCCCCTTCGATCGCAGTCGATGCGACTTGAAGCTATGTTGTCTTTTTATCACCTCGTATTAGGTAAGTCTAAATTCTGAAACGTTAACTCTGACCAAAGAAATTCAATTTCGACCTCACCTAAATAATAATGGTCCAAAAATAGCTATCCATTCAAAAATCTCTGAATTTCCATGTAAAAATGGCTTCCTTTATATTCTTGTTTTTCCAAACCACATTTTTTGCAAACAATAGAAAACACGGAATCGCTTCCTAAGACACGCGAAATTTATTTCCGATTCAGGCCTATTACTAATTCTACTAGGATTGAGCTGGGACGTGAAGGCGAAAAGCCAGGATGAGACTCTGGCCGGATGGAACAAAGCATACGGATTGTGGGGCAAGCGGAGTCTAACCGACGAATCGGTAAGAGTCTTTAAGCCCATTAAAAATGGAAAATTAAATTCATTATCCAGTCTCTCTAAGGAAAACTTATAGGCCCTAGGAAAAAAGTGATATCTGAAAAATCTCTCCTTGCCCTTTGAAATTCTAATTCCTATGTGCTAGCACGATTGCATAGGACAAAGTTGATAGCACTACTAGAATCATGTCGAAATTAAATGGTATTTTTATTAGCCTTCCTGATATCATCGATGAATCTCGAAAGTTTAATTCCGTCTCATTCAACCTAGCCATCTGAATAATTCAAAATTCTATCAATATTCTCGCAACTCGACCATCTTATCATTCAATCATTCAGCAGTCAAAATCTTTTTCATGTTCCTCGAGATTCCACATAAGTAATGAATGATTAATTGGGGAGCAGAATCTGCCTGCGAGGGGAGACTTACGAAAACTGATAACTTGGAAATGTCGCAACGACGTAAAATAGGAAAACAATATTGAGAAGTGAGGAGTTTACATATCTTCTTATAATTTTGCATATTATTTCACCGTATTTCATCGTTGCTACATTTCCAAAAAAAAAAGCTAAAAGAAACGGAAAATGATCAGTTTTATGCACAGGATATGTTTGGCAGCGAGCAAAAGCGACCGGCCACAGAAAACTGGAGCAAGTTGAGCACACTTTGGGGAAAACGGTTAGTTATTTTTGGCCTCAAGTACAATGTCACCAAAGAAAAAAGCAAAGAAGGAAGAAAAGGTGGTGAAATTGCGTTTGGTACCAAAGTACTCACCATTATTAACAATGCACTAATAGCCGTTATTTTTCAGTAAATTAACAAAAAACACCAGAAAATTTTCAAGGACAAGTTCAATTAGTGTCCAAAATAGAAATTTTTGAAAACGGGTCAGGTTTGTACTAGCACGAGCTATTCGTTCAATGCTTATTTGACCTAAAGCCAAAAATAGACCTGATCAAAGCTGGGATGGGAAAACTTGGACACTTCCACAATAACATGTTTTCTTTCTAAAAATAATTCAAGGAATTGCAGATCATCGAATGACTTTCTTAATTATGGTGATTATAATAAACGGTAAGATTTTTCTAATTTTCCCCAGAAACTTCATGCCAGCATCATAAAATATTCAATAGATGAAAGTCCATCACACAATTTTTGTTCATTTTTAAGATGAATTTATCATGTATCCGATTTGAAATTTTCAAAAAACGACATTTTTCAATTTTTTGTTTCATAAGCTAAATTTAGCGCTCATTGGCAAATGGCGAACGGTTTGTGGGGGCGAAGAAGGCGGTAAACGACAACACCGAAATTATCTGAACAACTCGAAACTCGACACCTGAGCATCTAAACCAATCAACCCATCAAAACATTGACAACAGACAGAAACAATACCATCAAACGTCGTGCGTACATTCCATCTAAATTCCTGGAAACTTCATTATTTTCCTCTATGTCAACACTACTCTTTTCAAAGATTGTTCAAATTTCCAAGAAGCCACCCCATCTCTGAAACGCACCGCAAAATTCTCTTCAAATCTTTCGCCCAAAACCTCTCACTTCTGCCGGGAAACACAAATGATAATTGTTTTTGCATTCAACAATTAGCTGTAAATCAGATTAGTCCAAGATTTTCGTTGTAGATAGTCTTTTCTGTATTATTTTGCTGATATTCAGATCATATTTTGCATTATTGGAACGGCAACGGCATTGGCAATGAATATATTTTCTTGTTGAATTTTCATCGTGTTTTTCACCCAGATTCTCCTATTTTGCGTCCTCACATCTGGTCTCTTATCTTCGTGGCTTTTGCCCATCTAATTTCGCCAATTTTCCTCCCTTTTGCAGAATTATTCCCCATTTCGACTGCGCACCCTCTTTGTAACATAATAAAGCTTGCTACTTTGTTATAGAAACTCAAAAATAAAAACTTTCTAGAAATACAACGCTTTTTAGTTTGTATGCATTTGTGAGATTGATATCATTGGATTTTTACAATTTTTCCATGTGTAAAATATTTTGCCATGTTAAAAGACTTTAAGAACATACTCGTGTAAATTGTTTCAAAAGCAACGTGCAATTTTTTAAGTCAAAGATTCAAATTCAAGTTCGGCTATAGTTCTAGATTTGATTTCACACTTTTCAAATCAATCACTCTTGTCATATTCTTCAAATTCGGAATTGCTAGTCGCTTCTACGAGATTTCGGAGAACCAGAAATTCCAGATAGGGAAGAAGATAAGAATAAAGCGACGGATAAGGGGAGCTGATAATCGCGATAATAGTGATAAGGTTGTAAAAGTGCAAGCCCTTTGAAGGCTTTGTCGCATATGAGACAGCCGATTCAAACCAGTTCAGGCCTTTCCTGTTGCAAGTCTGGAAATGGAAACGACAATCGTAGAGAAAGTGAACGCTGCTAGTGCTGAAAGCGAAGAGGGCAAAAAGATAAGGAGTAAAAGGGATATATCAAATCCCAATTAGGCACGACAGACAAAGTGATCGTGATTCGACAATTGATGAAGGGCTTTACCTCCCAAGGTAATGACGAAGGCAAATCTTCAAAATCGCTTTCAAGGTCAAGCAGATCTAATTAGCCTTTGGACAAAAAATCAACAACTTTTTTGATTTCTTAGATAATTCATCTACAAGTAATTCCGGAACTTCAAATAAAATTGATTACTTACTCTTTGGAAAGTTCACTTGTTTTTCTGCCTATATCAATTTTATTTCATCGACAAGTTGGATAAACTTTAAAAAAAAAGATCCAATTAGCGCATTTATATCCGATTTACGATAATTAATTACGCCGTAGACGCCATTCGACGCCAGACAAAAGATACGCTAGCGTTCACTTGAAAATGCGATAAGATTAAAAAACCGAATTTTTTCACCAGCAATTTTTCCCCAATTTCATAAAAACTGAACAATTTTGGTATCAGCGCAAAGTCATAACGAGGAAGAAATTTCAATAGCAATAAAATTTCGTTCTTGATCAAATAGCACTAAAACTGAGTGGTGATATTAGGACTCACTGATTTTTTAGTTCTACTCATTTCGAAAGTTTTCTTGAAAAGTCCAACTCACTTTAGAAATGAAAATTTGGTAATTTTTTAAATGGATAATCGATGAACTATGTATGTTTCTCAGGGAACCTTCTGAAGTGTAGTCACTATGCTTTCACTAAAAATTACTTTTCTTGGAAATTTTCATCATTTTGCTGATAAAAATTATTGCTTTCTGAAATTCTGGAATTTTTACCAGGGAGCTTCGAAAACTGTTGCAATATTTGCGAATTTCTAATCATCAGTAGTTCTTTGAAATTTTTAACGAGCGAGTCGAAAAATTCCCTAGCTGAGCATTGATAAGCCCGAATTCATTGACGTATTTATCGTCTAAGCAAATAAATGCTCTTCTTTGGTTTGAAAGTATTTTCGACAGAAAGCGAAGAATGAAAAGCTGAATCGAAGCCAAAAACGCATATCACAAAGATGATACAATCAAATAATGAATCCATTTCTTCTCTCTTCACTTTCCAGTCTATTTCCGACTTCCGAATGAAATAACATGAAAAATTAGGAAGAATAACTTGATAAAATGATAACACTACAACTAAGCACTAGAAACCTTTAGTTCCGGCTCCTGAACCTATTGCACAATGCAGAAAAAGAGCAAAATTATCACACCAATCAGAAGACGAAACGCGTCATCTTCGTGTTTTTATTTTTTATGCAGAAGTGAAAGTCATAAGGTGCTGTGTAATGTTTCACAAAGGCCACTATCAATTTCTGATAAGCCTAAATCTCTATATCATCGATGTTTTTGCTGAGTAAAATGTTTCAAAAATGAAGGTCCAAAAGTCGTCCCTGAGGAATTATGACTATTTCGGAACACTTTATGAATTGTTATTTACTTTCAACCAAACTAATTTGCTAACCACTATAGCTTTCAAATTAGTTTTTTAAACTAAAATTTGATCAATCTAATCACCCCTGTTGCTAACCACATACCGATAAAAATTTCTTATGTTTTGTCGACGTTCCTCTAATTTGTAGAAGCGAGGATTTTGGCGTAGGTCTTCAGCAGTAGCCGTCCTTTCTGCCGTAGATGCGTTCCTTTCGCTTCTGCTTGATTTCCTCGGGTCTCTTCAGAATTCCTCTATCCATCTCCGACTGAACCGTCTATCATTCAGTCTCTCATTCACCGTTCGGATAGAAACGTGTCGCCGGGTTTTTGCTGTGGCGCGTCGCTTTCTCTTTCTCCCACAAATGAGCGTATTTGCCATTTGACATGGTTGAAAAAGTGGAAGGCAATGTCTGTCCTCGGCCCATGGCGCGAAGCGAAAGTCCGAGGCAAAAACCAACGGGGAAATCAAACCATCTCTGATTTGTATCATAACAAACATCCAGAGTGATTACTTGAAACAGGGTTAGGACGTAATTTTATTTCTGATATCTTTTTTATTTGTAGTTTGATAATCTTTTTAAAAAAATTGTAGGGTTCCTTTTTTAGTTTTGATTTTTGAACGTGCAAACTTTTCAAAGTTAAAATATGAAAAAGATAAACATTTCCGGTAACTTTTTTTTACTTTTATATTTACTTTGCAAATTTTTCTTCCACTTTAGTGCATTTTTAGAAAAGCGAATAATTTTATCTGTATGTGACATTTATTCGCCTTTTATTTTAGTCTAATATTGCATCAGAGTGACGTCTCTTTCAAGTGCGGGAAGGATTTAGAAGCCAAAGTCCCTCATAAATCCTTGAAATTTCGTAATCTCACTTATTTTATCGCATGCATCATATTTCTGACTTATCTTCATATTCTCAAATTCTCAGTCTTGACATCTGGAATTTCGGAGCTCGAAAAAACGATCATGCGGCATGGGACTTGTGCATTATATTCTCGAGTTGTAATAATGCGAGTTCCCAGAATTTTACTTGCTCTTTACTTTTGTCGTCTTGTGATATAATGTCTACCATGTGTGCGCCAGATTTGTTTTCGATATCTATATGTGATTATCTTTATCATTTTATTTAGCTCGTCATATGTTTACAGTAAGAAAATGTGGGAGATTTTGCATGACTAGTCAGTCACTTTTAGTTTAATCACTATTTATATGCATTTTGATGGAGTTCCCTGGGTGACGTTCAAAATGGTTACACTTCTGAAGAATACCCATTATTTACGATAAAGAGAACTGCACATTAAACTTTAATTCAAAAGACAATCATTCCAAAAGTACCAATGAAATGAGGGAAAAGTTCCTGTTCTGCAGGGAACAGCCATCAATTAAAGGCAATTTTGGTCTAGCCAAAAACCAAATTCTTGAAATGCACAACTCATTTTCATGTGCAATTTCCTTGCGGGTTCTTTTTTATTTCAAAATTATGCCCTCGCAAAGTGTAGGTTTTAAACATTTTTATGCGAAAGTTATAATAATGAAATATTCATATGCATTGTGTTGAAACACGAATAAAGTCCAATTCTGTAGTTTCGATGTAAGGTTTTCCACGTTTTCGCAATGGTTTGCAAGTGTTTATGATTGCGTGATAATTTTAAATCCAGTGTGATCAGCGCAATAAAAAAGGACAAAAAGTTTTATTCGTGTCCAAAATCCAAAATCTTACGATGTTTCCATATTTCTAGTTTTTTGCTGTTTATCTATCAAATTGACTACTGTTTATGATTTTTTTTCTCTAATGTTTGAGTTTTCGAAATCAAATGTCTGACGAAAATTCGGAGACAACGTGGGATTTGCGTGAGATTTTCGCGATGCCAGACTTGCGATTTACGCCGATCTCTCATTCACTCGTTATCAATTATCACTGCAGCAGACACACGCGCGCAGAGATGAAATAAGGTGAAGGGGAAACGGTTGGGAGAATTAGAGAAAGGGGAAGAGACGGTTCGGTTCAAATCCAACTATGTCCCCTTTTTTGCTATAACCAGCTAGAAACAGTCTGACATCCTTAATTTCCTTTCACTATTTCCCCTAGGCCTTTCTCACGTTCAAATTAGCCGGTGGCTAATAAGAACCATTCGAGTGATTCATGACTTGGCATTGACCTTATCAATTTTTTTTTAAATGACAAATGACTATTTTAGATGGAACATTAAAAATGACGTTACTTTTGCAACTTATCCATCAATTCAAATTTTCCTATTGATTTTTTTCTCAAAAATTTCAGATAGAATGGAAAGAAAAAGTTTTATTTGATGTGGTTCTAAATTTTAAATTTTAGCAAAAATCCTATTGTAGCTCGCTTTATCTACGTATATCCGGTAAAAATCCAACGATGATAAACTGATAAACTTTTATTTTCCTTCTCTTGATGCAATTTCCTTTCTATATGTACTTCTTTCGGAAATTATTCCACGTAATTCTTACGATAGAAATCGAAATCGTCCAATTTTTGATAAATTTAGAATAAATCGCAGCATTACAATAAAATAACTCAAATTTATACGCTTGAGCAAAAATGATTAAAGTTAAAGTTTAAATGCAGCCTGAAAAACGTTTTTGGCAAAACAACGAACAATAGTGGTTCAACCCGATGAACAGCGGATAAAAATAAAATTCAGTGGTTTCTGTTTTCGATTAAATTTAGCAAACTATGCGATTTTGTGCCTCCTCTGTTAATCTGATGGCGCAAAGTACACTCAAATTTCTCCGACTTATGGTATAATCATCCATTATTTTGCATAATTGTGATTGGTAGTGTTTATTTGCGGCCGCGAAAGCCGTACAAGGGCTTAGCTCGAGGAAATCCGACTAGCCAAGCTGCAGTAAGTCGGGGAAAGTAGACGAGAGAATTTAACAGCCCAGAGATTTTCGATATAAATTTATCACAGATACCTGAAGGCCGGGTGGTCTGTTTGATTTTCGCTTTAGATCGCGATGTTTGAAAATTATCGCAATTTGTTTTGACGGTGATCAGAAGATGATCAAAAGCAACAACGACAACACGCACTTTTTTCGTGATTTTCGATTTCCAGCGATTTCAAATCATATCATTGTTTTGCTCACCAATTTTGCCTATAAAAATAGCCGTAAATTTCTCACGAGTTGCTTGTTGTTTCTGCCACTACGCAAAATTTTTATGCACCATCATACCGACCCAAAAATCTGGTAGGAACTTCTGTCGGTCTGCGCTATTATCAAATTTCTTGCTTAGAGAAGGGAAAGTGTCTGATTTGTGAGGTGGCTCCATTTCATTATCGCATATTTTTTATCACTTTCGCTTTCGAGTAGTGATCCTGAAGATAGGGGCAAATAAAGGCGCTGCTTGGACGCCAGCTTTTAGGCAGCTAATTGGTCCTTATCACTGTCGTTTTTGAATTTTGTAAAGGTTTCTATCGATGATTTCTCGAATCGCCTCACTATTTTTCTAGTCTCGTGTGCTCAGGACCCTTCCAGGTCCGCTGGCTGTCATTCTCCTTTTTCGCTGACTCGTCATTTTTCGTTGTTTCTCGCTAACATCCAGCACGTTCCTCACTCTTTCTCCGAAAAGCGTTAATTGCCAGTTTCTCACAAAATAATCAGTGCCAGGATCGTAAAATTTGCTTGCTCCTCGAATTTTTCGTAGAAAATTGATTCCGTCATCGGGGGAACTTTTACAGTGGTCGTTTCCATTTCATTATACTATTGCTTTCTGATTTCGAGTTTTCTTCTTGCGACCTTAATTACTTTAGTTCGTCTCATTAACGGCGGTATTTAGCCAACTTTCATGTTTGACTTTCTAATTCCATGAAGTGCTCCGTATCTACGAAGTCTGATCTAATTTAATTTGCGTTTCTATTTTCTTCTCCGCATGTGTCGAGTCATTCAATTTTCTTTCCATTTTGGGTAAATGCCACTTAACCCCCGGACGAGGGTTTCTCCTGAAGCTTGAGAACGAGTGGCTCAGGCAGCAGTTTACTTATTTGTATTCATAAACCCAATTAGAACGCTCGAGTCACGGATCGGAAAGCCTCTCGAGCCAGACAACGACCCCTCATTCTATTTCGTCATTTGCTGCTCAACTCCCACGTTTTTTAACGCAATTTAATGCCACGCAGATTCTTCTTGACCGATAAGCTCCTAATTTATCCACGCATGAGCGTCTCTATTTTATTTTTAGGTATTCCTCGATTACTCGCTCCTATTTTCAACAACTCCCGTTCGCCGCCCAATCCTGCTAATCCAAATGAGAATTCCTATTTCCGCCATTTTCGTTTCGAGTTATTTCTATTTCGCTCATTCGTCAAGAAATGTAGTAAATAGTTTACACCTAATTTGCTCGTCTGCACATCCCAACAAATTTTTGCCCTGAGAAACATCAAAACGCCTTGTCATCAAAACTAATACAGAATGTCGGCCGATTCAAAAATGTGTGAAATGCGTTATTTGCAATCTCCATTTACTTTTTCATTTTTAATCTTTATCTTTTTGCTCTTTTGTAGGAAATTCTCTTCCGAATCATTCAATCTTATTGTTATTTCGTGGTGTCTCTGCGTGTAACGTGTCCTCCAGAATAGTTCCTGCTACTTACGGAAGCAATCGGGCTGTTAATGCTCTCAGCATCTTTCCGGATTGATGACGGCTTTGTCATTCTGCGATAGCGGCTAATTCGGCTTGGCTCTTTTTGAATACATTACGCCGTACCATTCGGCGTCTCGAACTTCGAATCGGTTTTAGCCCAAAATTGGTACCAACTTAGCATCCACATTTGACTTCGCGCTGAGCCACGTCAAAATCGAGCTTATCGTGATTCCATTGGCGGATCCTGCAACTTTGAGCCCGATTCTCCAGCCACCGACTGTCGCGAAGCCGGTGCAGTGCAAATCTTTCCTTTCAAAGCTTTTACGCTTATAGCGGAATTTACCGCAAATCGTCTCGGCGAAAATCCACAAGCCGATTTGACGGGCCGCGATATCGGCCGGTTAAGCCACGAATAAGTGCCTTTTCCTAGACTGTCCAATGCAGTCCCGACTGGCACCAGGTAGTACAAACGGAACGAGGAAAGACGATACCAGACGAATGCCACCGATGATAGGTCGTACTCATAGGTACATCCTGAAGCTGAGCACGTGTAAATACGATCACCGCATCGCAAACAGCTGGCACTTCTAATGGGATAAATTACGACAATTTGCAAAGCCGACCGGGGATACCCATTCAAAATAGCAAATAAGAGCAGTGATCACTCGGATCAAGGCCACTATGTTCAATTTTTTTAAAGCGACGAAAATTTAATAGGAGATGAGAAAATTACATGTTCCTTTTGTCATGTGAACGTCTCATCAAATTAGAAAGACACATTAGCAATTAGCTCACCATTTGATAGAATTCGAAATGTCTTCGCCGGGCGAGTTAATAATGGTTTGAAGTTTGAAAGTGGAACTTTGGTTTCGGCTAATTGGCAAGACCTTGGTAGTTTCGCGCTGATTAACCACGTGGTCGCCTTCTTTTTCGACGAGATAAGCGGTTGTTTTGAATCTGCCAAGAAAAGAGACGAGCGAAATCGCTGATTGAATTGTTATTTCTGTCGCGTGTTCGCAGTGTCTTCATCGTATCATCTCCATCCATTTTTAATATGCTTGTTTTCCATTACAGCTTATATGAAGGCGGATGAGCATCGTTAAGAGGGATTTGCTTCTTGTTAAAATTGCAAAATCCCTGGAATTGACGAGTTCTCGAAAGATAAGGATCTCTTTTGAATGGACATTATTTTTGCTTAAAAGCAGACCCCCGCGGTCTATCATGAAGAAAACAACTGAGAATTTCAATTTACACTAATGCATTTGAGATTTCGCCTTTTCCGATATTAAATCCAGAACGATATAATAAGAGTGGTTTCAGTTCCATTATATCATAAATATCATGAACACTCCATTATGTTTGAGTTCCGAGACAGAAAGATGCCAGCAAGCTTAATCTGCTTGAAGTGAGCTTGTCTCCTACTTATTCTTCCATTTTCAGTTTCAAAGCATAAAGTCGCGAAAATTATTATCTAAATGCATTTTTGGTAGAGGCGCGATGAATTTAAACACGAAAGAATAGCTTATGGAAAGGTCGCAAAGTCGGGGCTAAGCTTGAAATGAAATTGGATAAGGAACTGAATCCTCCCGTACACACCCGTACGCATGGCACGACCGGATCAGCGTCCAAATGCTAAAGAAAACTCCTAGCTACCGATAAGTCTGCATTTTAGTCAACGCTTATAGGATTTCGTGGTTCTTGCCCCACAAATTCCGCCTTTAAAGTGCTCTGACCTAAAATAACGACTATCAGTGATTAATCCGGATATGTTGACGAAAAGCCATATCGCGAAATTGAAAAGTTCAAGAATCGGATTTTGCGGTGAAAACCAAACTCTGCGTAAAGGGCTTCGACAGAAATAGTGATTCATGAAATACGGAGGATAAAAGATGCCTCTGAAGACATCGAAGGGATCACATACAAA
The DNA here is from genome assembly GCA_964036155.1 of Diploscapter coronatus. Lineage (NCBI taxonomy): Eukaryota > Metazoa > Nematoda > Chromadorea > Rhabditida > Rhabditidae > Diploscapter > Diploscapter coronatus. The sequence continues at coordinate 46,538,321 of OZ038422.1, read as the reverse complement.
ATAACACATGTACAGAAGAAGCACAGTCCCTCATTCTGACTACATAAAAGAGCGTTTACTTTGAACCGCTCTCAAGCTGTGGCTAGAATGAAGTGTTTTCTTCGGCAAATTGCTATCCTTGACAATTCTTCGAAGCACTCTCCAAGTATCAGGCGATACCTGCGATCTATACTTTATGTGACAAAACATACTTATCATGCGTGGTATTAGTTATATCAGCTATAGCGCCTAGTGACCCAAAACAACAAAGTATCCATCATTCATATCGCCTTTCGATAAAGTACAGAAACTGTGGCGGGAAGGTAAAGGAGAATGAAGATACAAATGCGGGGGAATTCCTTTATGACATCAGCGCCCACATATCTCTTTGATGTTGTGATAATCACTTATCACTGATGAGATGATAATATCATCTGCATACATCATTGAAAAAAGTCCTTCTACGGGGTCTCTTCCCCTGAGGAATTCTGCCCCAGTCAGGGTTGCAAACTTAAACCCGATCGGGTCTTTCTCTCTCTCTCTTTCGTGCTTCTTTGCACTCTATGTTCCCTATGCTATTTCGCCGTTTTCTGCCTCTCTCTTATATCATGTCGGGTTTCAATGCCCGACCCGATCGGATCTCAAATTTGCAACCCTGATCCCCTCAGTAGTGCCTTTTCCCACTGTCCGTGCCGACCTCTGCCTTTCACCCTAACCTTCCTCCTTTCTCTCTCGTTCTACTCCCATATCAGGACTGTTTGTCATTGTTCTCATATAACTCTCGCTCTTCTCATTTTTCCAGAATATTCTGAATCATCTTTGGAATTTTTTCCATTGAAATTTCTTTACTTCGAAGGAAACCTAGATTTTTAAGATAAAATTTATATTGAAATTTTGTCCTTATTCCATTGTAGCGCGAAATTCTCACTAATTGTGACGAAACTTTATTGGAGAAAATTATTCATTCTTGTCTAAAATATTGCCAGTAGTACTATGATCTCGACACAGAAAACATTCTCACGCTACATTTCCCTCCGAAATTCCTTTTGTAGCCATCCCACTTCTAATGAAAAACTATTATTAAACTTTCAATTTTTTAATCTTGTACAATTTCTCAGCCGCGTTCTTGGCAATAATTTTGTATTCTGACTCTTACACTTCCCGACTTGCCTATTATTTTCTACAAAAATTCTCTCGGGTAAATTTCACCCCGGAGTGTACTAATTTTGTTGTCATTATGCAATGCTAGACTTTAAATTTTTGATCGTAGTCGCCTCTGCAAAAGACTAGCGCTAAAAATGTATTCCGATTCTGATCTCTCACAAATTATTATCGTAGTAAAGTTACAAAGATTTGGTCTTTGAATTCTCAACAATTTCTTTGCAAATTCAAAAATTTCCATACTTGGTAAAATTGATAGGAATCATCCGATGATAGTCAGACAGTTCATTTCTGCTAATTCCGACATTTAATGTTTATTGTCTTCTTGATTTCGCATTTCAACAACACGGATTTGCCTGTTTCATCGCTTTGTGATAGTAAGATTGACCCGTTTAATTTGCATATTTCCGTGTTATTATCTGGCTCTTTTCGCCCTTATCAGCTGTTTTCCTGCTGATTTTTTTTTGACATAATTCGGCGGATTTGATATTTAAAATTCAATGATTTCGTTGGCGATCTTCGTCGAACATCTGATTTGATCCGGCTTTAATGCGCATCTTCAATTTCATTTGTGTGCACTTATGAAATATCAAAACAGATGAATTTATTTCATCCAGAAATGGAAAATCGGCTTGCGAGTCGTCTTACAATAAGCACAAAAGATATCCGGCAGACAACGCATAAGACCTTAGAAAAAGGAAGAAAAATCGGAGAAATCTGAACGAAATCTTACTGAATGCGGTAAAATGCCGCAGCGGAATGAACACAGATGTTGCCGAATTACAAAACGGACTAGAGATAATCCAAGTTTGATCCGATAAAAGAATAGTGTTGTGTGTCGTCGTATCCGCCAGAAAAGAAGATCGACTAGAACTTCGATGTGATGAGCAGCAAATCCAAAAATCCTTTCCTTGGCAAGTATAAATAAACGCTGCAAACTCAACTTGGTCTGCAGTGCATCTGAATATGACAGCCAGACGCATCCCTGCACCACCTTCATTCATGGAACCCTTTTTATTGAAGCATAAGACGTTCCATTAACCTTCCAAACTATATTCTCTTGGCGATTCTCGACCAAATAATTCGCTATCTTCTCATCGTAACCCTGTAAACTGGGATGTTTTGACGCAAACATTGAGACAATTTCTACACATCTATCATCGCGCTTGTTTTTGTTTTCAACACCTTTAAAACTCGTTCCAAAAAAGTATCTACAAGTACCGATCAAACTTCATTATCTCTGTGTCATACCATTGTACAGAATTTCTTGTTTCTTTATTGCTTATCAATCAGAAAGATATAAATATCTTTACTTGACATGCATACATGAACAAATGTTCTAGACGATTCACATAGTATTCACCCTCAAATCAATTACGTTTGTGGTTAGATAACAGGAATTTGTCCCACAAATCTGCCTACCAGATTGATATTTCAAAATCTCGAAATAAGCTTTGGATTTTCTGACTCTCGTCGCAGTAAGCTGCCTTCTAACGACTATTTGATCTTATAAGAAATGGAAAAAGAATAATATTGGTAGCGGTGTTTCTATTTCTTATTTGCTGTTAGGAGTTAACAGAATTATGTATTATTTGAGTAATTTCGGATCATAGGCGGTAGGCGGTTGGCTTAGGCCATCTTGGGATTGGTTCCCGTAGCTCAAAAGCTTTAGGCCTTAGCTAGAAGCTACGCTATCAGATTCGCTTCCCCTGAATGGTTCATATTTTCTGCTTACAAACCCCTAGTAGCATAAGCGGAACAGTTAATAAAGGAAGGATAGGAATATTAGCTCAATTCTGATTAACGAAATAAGAAAGATGAATGGGAAAAGAGAATTGTTTCAATAATTTTAAGAAAAAGGATTAAGGAAAATATTTCCCTACAGATCTCTTCTCAAAGCCTTTATTACCATCGTGATTTTGCGTTAACTTAGGTATGATAATTGTGAAAAGCCTTTGGTAGATGATGACTCTAATTAAATGCGGCGAAATTGCAGATTTCTAACCGCTGATTATACAAGATTAGTGGACTAAATAACAATCTAATTCTGCAAACTTTTCATTGAAGAGCAAAATTCACACTTGCATTTTGAGAGACTCTTCGTATTTTTCGTTAAAATTCCACAAAGTGCATCTCTCATTTAAGGTCAGGTACCACGAGTACCAGGTTGTGTCCACCCAAGATCATTTACAGAACATTTTTTCCCGTCCGTTAAAACTCATCAAATTCTCTCGAGTGTATGTAATTTAGTATTCTGCTATTCGAGGGTTATTTTTTCTTCTATTCATAGTGTAATTGCGTAATTTCATCGCCAACATTGCGTGTCAGAATTTTTCTTCGTGAATAATGACATTTGTGAAATAATAATAATAATGCGTAGAAACACACACATAAGGGTGCATTTATTGTTAGTAATTGAGTGAAAAACCAATTTGCAATAACCAAATTGCTTTGAAATTGAATAAAAAATTTCAATTTGTAAGCCAATTCTGTGGTTCAGTTTTCTACGTCACACTTCATGATCTACCATTTCCTTGCAATGTCGACAAAGGGGATCTGAGCATAGAACAAATTTCATGATTCCAAGTTTCGAGCTCCAAATTTTCAAAATCCAAACTCCGTTCAGCCCTTATTGCTAAGTCGTTTCGATTTCATCGCTCTTGTGCGCTCACATGAATCTATCTCAAATTGCATCATATTTGCTGCAATTTCTTCAGCATTCCTCTATTGTCATTTTCTCGAGAGTTGGCAAAACTTCCTACGCTCGGGTCATTTTTCACTTTTTCATTGTCGTCTTCTCTTCGTATTTCATCGATGAGGAACACATCGAATTCGAACCCTGCTAATTCGGTTATTCTTTCTGCGTTTTTTACAAGCGTACGTTTGTTCCACTGTGCTTCGGAAGCGATTTTTTCATCGTTTCCACTCCCTTTTCTCGATTTTTAATAGAACATGAGTGCGTGCCCCTCTGACTGGCACAGACAATTCGGGTGGTCTCATACGATTTTTCGATCGGGAAAAATATTTCACCGCTCCTTCGACTCAGCGGCTAAGATCGAATCACCCAGAAACGTGACTTGAACCGCATGCTTTTGCTGTTTCTGTTGTTGCTTTCTCGACTTCTTTCTTGAATTTTATTGCTTTTCTTTGTTTCGTAATTGCATCAGGACAATTGTTGGCATGCAGCCAGCAGGCAAGGGCGCGGCGACGACTTTTCACGATGAAATTGATATATAGTAAGACCTAGGTAGAGAAATGGTGATAAATTGCGAGACGGACAGAAAGTGAGCTGCAAACTCTTCGCGCATGAAAAGCATGAAGCAATCTCGCAAGAGAGCAAAACGTGCATTGGTTAGACAAGCATACTCGCAGAAGCGTCCAAAAATTAGCAATAGCAAAATGAAAATGTATGGGGTGGGCGGAGCGATTAGAAAAGAAAAGAAAGAAAGAGAAATGGGAAAAGAACAGAATCGTTCGTCTTTCTTGCCTTCTTGTCTACCGCCAAACGCTAACACACGCATAAAGGGGGCGGGGTCAACAAATTTCTCATATACCACGCACACTAGCATAGAAGGCGAGGTTTCGCGCGGCAGGTTTTTGGCGCTATGCCTTCCTCTCTTTGGCTCCTCCTACTTTTGCCTCTAGGAAGCAAGAAAAGAACATCATTCTCCTCATCGCAGTTCTCTATCTCGATCATTCACCATTCAATGTCACCGTCATGACCACTCGTGGGCCTAAAATTTTATGGCCTGGCCTGGCCTATTTTTCAACACTCTCGTTTCTTGCTCTTTTGAACATCCTACCAAATTGGTGATACGGCTTTTCGCTTATTTGTTTCAAACTGCCTTATCAAATTCTTCCTCCATGAATTGTGTTCAACAGCTCCTTGCATATATTTATTATCTGTGTATTCTGCCGGTCTCTTTCACTTTTTCGTTATTTGCCTCCCTTCTCTCATGCATAATTGTTGTTCGTTAACTTGCTACACTCTTGTTCGCTGTTCGCAACTACATTTTTCGCCGAAATGCAAGCCAAGCTTCTCTAGAGCTTATCGGGCAAAAAATTCTAATTGTGTACAATTTCAGATCGTTGCTCTATAGCTACTCGGTGCACGAACGCACACACACACACACATTCACAAGCAAATAACCAGAAGAAACGAAGAAGAAAATGAACGCAATTGCTCTGTTCATTCTCGCTACTTTCTTGCTAGCTACCGTACTTTGCAGACCACAACACAGAGGTAATACAACAAGAACATTCTTACTCCTTGCCTCTTACTTTCCAGTTACTTATTTGAACGTTCCTCACTCAACCAAGAGAAGTTGCACTTTAGTCTATGACTGCATTTTTTCGGAACGAAAAAATTGCTTGTAGAGCTATTTTTATAACTCAGAGAACAACCTTGGTTTTTCTATACCTTCGACAACACTCAAGAAAAATCGTTCAACGATTTCGCTGAATGTGCCCAAAATTAATCGGCGCTAAATTGCAGATGATTTCGACTATCGATTGTTCGAGGACGATAACAGCGGCGTTGCGATCGACAAAGTGCTAGAAGCCCCTCGATCCAAGTACTCGCATCATCATCACTCACACCACAAGAAGTACCTGAAGACGAACCGACTCGAGAAACTCAAGCGGATGCTGCGCTTCTGAGCAACCGTACCGTAGAAACGGAGGGAGAGAATTGTATCAACGCACCCCGCCAACGCCGTCATGCATTAGCCTTTCGAATCAACCGCCTACCGACCGTCAAATTCGCCCATCTCCAACTTGCTGAATAATGGCATCCCGACTTTGTCCCCCAGTAGAGCAATAGTAACTTATGCCCTGATTTTCGCCGAATTTCATCCATATATTACGAAATTTCAAACCACCATCAACATTCTTTCGATTACGAGTGCTTACTTGCCTTTAGAACTATATAACTTTCGTCGTTTATGTATTTGCTATTTCATGCAAAAATAGAGCGAAAAATCTAATGGAATTTTGCGACTATTGTATCCATAAATAATCCCTCGCTCTGCTCTTGCAGCAACTCCGCGTCACCACAGCACACTTTACTAGTCCAAAGAGTTCTCCCACAAAGTTCTCGTACAACGTAGGCTTATATGGAAACACGAATTTAGTGATTAGCAATTTTGCTACTACATATCCTGCCCTATCGAGGCTTCATTTATACAACTTTCTCCTTTCAACTAGCTAATTTTCATTTCTCAATATCCCTCCAAATATGCAGCTTCTTCTGTGAGAGTGCAATGTTTTGTCTAGGATCTCGAGCGCGTTAAGATATCTATCTATTTGTTTTCTTTTCAAATATTCTATATATTTTACAAAGTTGAATCGCTAGATAGAGTTGAGATGAGATGCCATTTTCTCACGAGAAAGCTATTAATTTGATTAGTCTAGTTCTTATATCTATTCGATTGTTATTTTTTGATTATTATTTGTTATCATCGATTTACGATTGGTTAGTTCGTGTATATGTATGACACATTTAGCGTGTTATTTTATGCTCTCTTCATCTCTCGTACATCACAGCGTATCTGCCTGTTGTTTCTCGCCAGCTTTCCTTCCCCGTGTTTCTCGAATATCTTTGAAGACAGTGATGATATAGAGTGTGTGCATATATTTATCCATGTGTGATTTATTTCTGACTTGTTTTAGGGCTGTTCCTCAAGATCTGAATTTTTTCAGTCGATGATTTTCTTTACAAGAAATACGGGTCCGAGGAACAGTCTGTCCGCTTTTCAATACTACAAATTTTGCTCAACATTTCTCATTCTTCTCGCAGTATATATAAATCTCTCATTTTTCCTACAAATTTTCTAGATAATTTAGCGATTTTTTGATATTTGGCTTTTCGGACTTAAATTATCGTATACTTGATATTCAACTAGTTCGAAGTGCTCGTATTCAAACGCTTCCGTCCTTCCCCCAAGCATAATAACTATGTCTTTGACATTTCATCAACTGATGCGTTACCGCTTTTTGGTCTTCTTGTATCAATGCTCACATGTTTTCGACTTTCTAGAGTGGTTTTCATGTAATTATGCTCCAACAAATTGATCCAATCAAATGCTTCCTTTCTCCCAATTGCTCCCAAAAATCAGTCGACTGATCTCAAACCTATCGACCTATATCCTTCACTATCATTGTGCTTTTACCAAATTTCATTTATATTTCAAAGTTGTCACAGAATTGTACCAAACTGAGAGAATTTGTATGTATATGATGATGCAACATTCGCTGCAATAGCAGTCATTCATTGCTGTATAAATAGTTCTCCTAATAAATAATTTAAAATATCAAAAATTCCGTGTTTGTTTCTTGACAAAAAATCAATGCAAAGAAAAAAGATGAAAAATTTGAAGTTTTAACTCGCACTTGAAACTATGCGATAGTCTGGCGAACGGAAAATTCAAGGTCACTAAATAGCACATAGATAAAATGAAGACGGATGTGGGTCGAAAAATAAGAAATACCGGGCAAACAGTTCAAATTTATCTGCGCGAAAATTCTGTCGGCCGACAACCAAAGGCCGATCGCACAAAACTCCAGTCAATCAAATTCAATTAGTTTAAATTGTTCGTAGAAATTACGGACATAGTTAATTTATCTGCAGAATAAGATGAAAACTGATACCGTATATGTCCTTGGAATTGATTCAGTTTTTCGATTTGGATGGAAGTTCGCAGAAAATAGAGGGTAACGGAAACTATCAAATTGTTTGAAACAAATTTATGATGGCAGTTTTCTCGCTTTCATATATGAGAAGGAACTCGTATGTTTGATTTGTGAAAGTAGTTCAAATACGCAATGAAGATCGAGATTGCGGTTTTCTCGCTTTCTTGATGCTAGGCTACCTTTGAACTGTTTTCATTACTTATAATCGTTATTTCCTTCTTTGCTTGCAGTTTTATCGTTGTACTAGGGTTGCAGCGTAAACCAGTCCAGTTTTTTGCATTCTGGCTTGGTGCCAAAAGCGAGACGAGAGCGTGCGATGGGGGAGACGCAGCGACGAGCGAATGCTCGATGCGATAATGATGATGATAGATTGATTGAACGGTAGGACGCGCGAGTGAATGTGAATGGCGAATGAAACAACACACTGGTTAAGAGACCGATCAAAACAACCTGACAACCGACAGAAGACGAAAACAAGCAAAAACCCTAGAAAAACTCGAGAAACACGTGAGATGGGGAACTAGGGATCGACGCGAGGCAAAGGGCAGAGGAAGAAAAGGGGTAGTGACGATTTCAGGCTGCTGAAGAGGGGACACGGTAGTCTCCATGTGCGAGGACCATGGAGGGATGAGGAAAACGCGCCGCACACCGATGTTTTCAGTCAAACCGACGAAAGATCCAACGGTCTTTAAGAGGTCGGTTAGAAGAGTCGAGAGTTGTGAAACTCGAAGAAATATCAGACGACTGTTTCGAAAGATAGCCATTTGCAAAGCCAGAAATTCGATTAGCTCTTCTCCCAATTGTTGGTCCAATTCTCAAATAATCAGCCAGCCAGTCAGTCAAGTCAACACCACTGCCAAAGGTAGTTTCAATGAACATCCAATTGTGAGACCATTCTCCTCCAAAATCTACGCTACTACGACGACATGAAAAGTTGTTTTCGAAAAAATCTACAAAAGTCATCTAATTGATTCGGACACCTGACGAAACACACTCACGGACGCCGGGACAAAGGGAAGCGAATCTTCATTCACCCACACGATTACTGGTAGGCCGTGGGGTAAACTTATAAAAACGTGTTAAAGGACCTATTGTGAAATTTCGACCTCGACGCTCAAATTGGCTGATGATTATGATTTCAGCGGCTGTCAAAACAACCATCAGGCGAGAAAAAATAGAAGGTGAGAGAAACGGCTGTGAGGTAAGGTTACGTAAAACTAAAATAGTGAGAAGCGATGAGCGTGCATTCCACGAAGGGGCTAATATTTGTCTAACGAGGGAGGGCGCGGGACAAAGTCCATGAAATAAAGGTGAAGGTTAAACGAGGAAGGGAAGCAAAGTAGTCAATCGCGGTCGAATTGAGTCGAGTTAGCCAAGGACTATCCTCTGGGCGCGCAGGCAGTGCCATGCTGAACTACGCAATATTTCGAAAAGTTACGGCGCACGCGCGAACATTCTTCGCGCACTTTTTGCAAAAAAAAAAAATAGAGTTCTTTCGAAATGAACTCGTACAGGAAGAGCAGCACGGCGAATTATGATCCTTTTAACTTGAACTTTCCCGACAAAATTTTCTTCATTGTTCTTTCGCAACGTGCAAAAAAGTTCGACATCCCGAAAGAACTGTATTACGTCATCAGGTGAAATCTGGACGAACTTTGCAGTATGGAAAAGGTTAATAATGGGCAGCTGGCCAAAGGAAAAAAGGATTGGGAAAGAGAAAGTGAGCGGCTCATATTCTTTCTGACAGATGCATCATTTTGCTGAATGGATTGCAAAACCTTTCATGATGAGATTCTGCAAATTTTCAAATGTCTGCCGCGGCAATCGGCGAAAACAAATACGCCTACCGAACGACGATATTTCGAACAAAAATGATGGGAATTTTCAAAGCCGCTAAGTAAATGTCAAAATATTTGATCACTATTTGTCCATAGAGCCTTCAATTATGTTCAATCCTATTCAAAACGTGCAAAGATCTAATGATCAAATCTGTCAATCTTCAAAGTCATTCCTCCTCTCGATCTAAAACCGGCACTGAACTGTAACCGTGTAAATGAGCGCCAAACGGTGAGGAGTGTGGGAGAGGGAGAGGGCAGGCGATTTTTTGGGCGCGCAAGCGTTAGGGGTAAGTGACACTTTTCTCAACAGGCATTGGGTTTCGTGCAGGCTTGTACCACCCTATGCCCCAGAGGCCCATGGGCACAAAAAACCGTGGTATGTGCTTGCGTCACATATACATTTTCGTATGGTATCGTTCCGCGCGCACTTTTTGCCTTCTTCAAGGTACCAGCACCACAGCCAGTCACCCGGCGAAAGGCCTTTGTACCATCCTTGAGACCGTTAGCACTGTCTGGGGTCTCTCGATTCGTCATACTCATCTGCAATTACGAAATTCGGGAAGAGACCGCCATAGGCTGTGCCATTCAGCCCCAAGCAAAGTACGATAGATACGAAACTATTTGTCAAGGGCAATTGAGCAATCCCCACTCAAAAGAAATACCGTAAATCCTTCAATTTGCGTGTGAAAGTGAGGAACATGGGCCGGAAACGAATTGTAATCAAGAAAAAGTCATGACAATGAGTCACTGGGAGAAAATTGGTTGAATTCCGTATTTTCGAAAGTACCATCAGATATCCTTGAAGATATGCAGGCACCGAGGCGAACGGCGACGAAATACTTACCCAACCATGTCTGTGTTGCCTGCCCTGACCCACTCTCACTCTCATCATCACTATTACGAAAATATAACATCTCGCTAGATTTTTTGTTTTGCCTACTTCGACCAATGATTTCATCCAATTCAAAGATTGGGAAAGATTGCGAATACCAGTACGTTCGAAATCCGGTCTTGTACTCATTTCGCAATGACTCATGGAAACAACTGACTAAACTACATGAAAATCATTTTAAAAAAAATTATCCGAATTCGATAATATTTTCATTCTTTTTTCTGAAGTCTGCAAAATGATACATAGAAACATTCGACACATCGTGAATCATAAAATTCTTGTCTGTATAAATCATTCAACATAACAACAACAGAAACACAGTTCAAATCAAATCGAATCGAATCGAATCAAACGAAGATCAACTCTAATGGCACAGCAGACCACAGGCAACATTAACACATTCCGGGCATTCCAATTCTAGGGTTAGGGGAAAATAGATTTAAAGACCGAGAAGAGTGGGGGAGGAAAGGGAAGAACTTTGAGACCTTGGCACCGCACCGTGTCGGGTCGAGCGCTATTCCGTTTTCCCCCATTCGCTATTCGAATACCTCCATTTCAAACTTTTACCTAGGCCTTGGCAATATTTTAATAAAGAGCAAAAATCCTGCTAATCCTTTTTGCTATTCCTTGTGACAAAATATGAAAGAATCTACTATTCATAGTTCGTGAAACGCTCAAATTAAAACCAAAAATTATAGACAAAATCTCGCATACCTAATTTCTTCCCTATAATAGAATACAAAAATGGATTTTCTACGCAATGGGACTTTGATTAATATTGCATCTGCTCGCATTCAACACATAATTTAGCAAAGCCGGAAGCAGGCGAAAAAGCCGATTTAGGAGCGTCAAACTTTCTCGTATTAGCCATTCTATTGCCAGCTTGGTAGGTGCAAAGCTAGCTCCTGCAAGACTAAGACCATTAATCATTGTTAGAATTCAGACGCACCCGAGTAAAGATATAACCGTTTTATTTTTCATTCATACTTCCAAAACAACCAGAGATCATTTTGATCGGTCAAAATATGATAGAATAATTTATCAGAGAAAAAAAGCTGAGATTGGAGATAAAGTTGAGAATGTTTTGAAGAAAAGTTAGCCTCTTCGTACCACAAAAAACAATCTCAAAAGTAAAAGAAAATAAAATAGAGAAAAAGAATGTCGTCTTCAAAAGTACAATAGAAGATATCACAACAACAATAAATAAGGGGGTTAAAATAGGAGAAAAGATAAAGTAACAATTACCCATACTTTGTAAATTGTGCTTGAAATGCCTAAAAATGCCGATTCAGGCATTGGTTTTGTGTTCGGCAATGAGTTGGTCGAGGGCGGTGCTGTCATCGTCCTGGTCCTTCTTCTCCCCTTCCTCAGTTGGTTCTTCTGCTTCCATCGTCACTTCTCCCACTGATTCCGATGTGCTCGGCGCGGGTGCGTTCTGCGAGTCGCCACTTTCTGCGATTCCCAGGAGCTCGTTCTCGTCTTCCAGGGTCATTTCCTCGGCCTTTGCCGGCTCCTGAGCGGACCGGCTGTCGGTGTGAGTAGTATCCTCGATCTGCTGCGTGGCTGCGTCGGCGGGAGTTTTGCTGTTTTCTCTACTCTTCTGATTTTCGTCGTCGATGAGAATCGCGTCGTCGTCATCAGACTCGTCCTCCAGCTCGATACACTCAGGCTCCTTGTCCCTCGCGAACGGACAGCCCAGGTGGATGTCCGCGATGCGCGCAGCCTCACGAAGGCCAGACATGAAGGCACCCTAAAATTCGATCATTGGAAAAGATAAGAAAGTGAACAAGAAAAAATCAAAACAAAATTGGAAAATACCATCTCTCACGAAGAAAGGGCTGCGTAACTCACTCACAGAAATGGAAATGGAAGTGAAAGAACTGAAGAAAAATCAGCGGCGCAGCGAAGACCATCCTTATCATTATCAGAAAGATAGAAATAGAACTTCCAAATTGAAAGTTGAAGATATCACGAATTTTAAGACTTTTGAATGATTGAGATGTTGCCAAATTAAGAATTTGAAAATTGAAATGAAAATTGATCAGTATTGGAAAAACGATGCATAAAACTGCATATCTTACAATTAAAAATCAAAACAATAAAATGTCGAACATACGTGCAGAGTGGATGGTGCAGCGCGACAGGTGTGCTCCCCGGCGAAGAAGACACGCTCTGGTCCGGAATATTCGTCTTCGATTTTGGCCTTGACTGGTTCTGCCATCACATCGTATTCACTACCTGGAAAATCATTATCTTTGACTTTTCAAGGGTTTGTATGTAATTATTTCTTCGAATTTAGCTCATGATGAAAATGCGACATAAAATTGAGCTCATAATGACCCATTTTCAAATGACTACTAAATTCTTTTCATCTCCGTCTTATTTTCAATTTCCAAGTAGTGTCTTATGAGCAAATAATTAATGAGTGTTCATAATATTCAAAATGAGAATAACATTCACTCATGAAAGTAGCTGATTTTCAGGATTTTGAAAGATTATCGTAATATGCTGTGCTCGTTCATGAATTAATCGCCGATTTGTTATTTCATCGTTTTCGGCTCTTTATAGTTTGAACTCCATCTTTTTGAATGCTCCCGCAAAAAAATCTTCGTTAGTGTTCGCAGTAAAATAATATACGTGTGGCACGTTACTTGAAAGAACAAGAACGAAACTCTGGCAGAGAAAATTAGAGAAGTCTATTAGTGCAAGAAAGAAAGGCGAAAAATGCCATGTCATATGCACAAAATTAGAAACAGGAAGTCATTACGTTTCTAAAATATTTGAAATTTTTCCTATATCCTGGCCTACTTTATGATCTATAACTAATTATAGTGAAAAAGTGTACTCTAATGATCACTGATAGTTCTTGTCTGATAAAAAATATTATAGGTTTTAGTAAAAAGAAAAGAAATGATACATGATAGAAGAATAAATGAAACGTAAATTAATGTAAGGTAAAAACTTACCATCATTTCCCGGAGTGACGTAGGAATGAGTGCCGAAGTGGGTGCGTTTCTTCGTGAAATTCGTCACGTAAATGTTCGTCGGCCACTTGGGACACGCGCCGCCGTAGATTTGATTCAGGATGGTCATCGCCTGAAAATTAGAAAATAGTAATAACTCTCTAAAGAAATTGGAATACGAAGGTTACGAATAAATGTTTTTTCGAAGAAATAAAAACGCATATAAATGCAAAAATAAAGTGACTACTTGCTAAGAAAAACAAAAGTAATAATCCTTACTTTTCTAGTAGTGGATTCCAAATCAGCATCCATCGAGAGAGCTGCTTGTCCGGAGAAGAAAATTTCGATGACTGGCTGATTCTGATGGCAGAAGAACAGAAACATCTCGCCGCGGCTTTCTCTGGAAAAAGATGAAAAATTTGTTTAATTATTTCTATTTTTCGGAAGAAATGGTAAGTATAAACGAGCAATAATGAACTTTCATTAAAAATATCGTAATTTTCTAAAATTTAGATTTTACCTAGTCGCATTCAAATGACCCACAAAGTCTGTTGCCGCGTCCCAGAATTGCTTCTCGAACACCAGTGCCAACTGAAAATTAAAAAAAAAAATATATATATATATATATATTTCATTTCAAGTTTTATATTTTAGTGTTCCTTCCATTTAGAAATTTCACTTATCTTGAGTATCATGTTCGTTAAACCTTCTTGATATATTCTGATACTTATCGCTAATGGAAAATATATTATCCGAATACAAAAAATTTCGAAATAAACGGCTTTGGAATTTTGCTTGCAAAATATGGAGCAAAACATTTCGCTTCTAAATGCTATTAAAACGAACGTCGGAAGATGCGAATTAACGTGTTTTGATATTTCCAAAATATGCTTAAAAATATCTCGAACCTAAAAAATACTGACGTAATATCTCGAAAATAGTATAAAATATCCCCTCTTACAATCAGTGCTTCCTTTCTTATTTTTCGAAAATATGCTACCTTTGCGACGCTTCCGCATCCCAACTTCCCAATCGCTTCCACTTTCTCCTGGGGGAGTGGTGGTTCAAACACAGGAATTTGCTCCTGTTTTCCTTTTTCCGTTCCGTTTTCACCGTTCTCTTTCGCGTGTCCATTATGTTGTGCTTCGTTTGCAAAGACCGATCTGCAAAATCCTTTCTAAATCCCTTAAAATCCGCTTCAAAACTAATTTCCTAAAATACGGCAGGTTTTTTTTCGATTACTTTCCACTTACTTTTCATGTATATTGCTATTCTAAATACATTTTGAGCGACGATTAGCACTTATCAGAGTCAGCTGATAGCTTATCGCTTCCTAATCAGAAGCTTATCAGTGGGAAGATAGGCTTATCATTTCCGATTTCGTGTTGAAACGAACAAAATTCGTGATTATCGAAAAGAATAAATCAAAAAGCAATAGAATGATAAGAACAGCCAGCATTCCATTAGCGCAAATGAGAAATATCGTAAAAACAGTCAAATGAAGTAATCATGCGAGTTACGGGGGATAAGTTTTAGGGATCAAAAATTAAGATCTGGAGGAAAAACATAATAAATAGGCAAAAACGACTAGTCATGTTTTGTCTGACGGAGCGATCAAGAAATAGAAGAACGAAATAAATTGAAAATTCAAATCGCCTTACTCGTGGTACGCGTGAGAGAGATCAAGTTAAACACATCTTAGGGATGCATTTTCAAGAAATCACAAGAAAACAAGTAAATGTATCCCTTCCAAACAAGATATCAAGAAATTCAAGGTTTTCGGGACCAAATTTTCGCTTTTATAGGAACCCCGCTTATAAAAACTATGATGAACGAGTCTAGGCGCGCAGAATATTTCAATGAAACGGGTGTTTACTGTATGTCTATCCCAAAATGCAGGGCAGAATTAACAAGTTTTAAAGAAATTTAAACAATTAGAAAGTTACTATTTTTATACATTGCTACAAATTATCGGATTAACGCGATAAAGTAAGGTTTCAAGTCATTTATCAGTTCTCGTAAAAGTTAGAAGAGAAAAAACTAGCTTACTTTTTCAAAACTCCCAACGGAATGGTTGACAGAACGCAATCAGCCTGGAAGACTTCCTCCTTGTCGCCGTTGCCAATGAGCGCGTGCACTTTGACGCCTTCCGCATTGTACTCGATCCTCGTTACGTGATGCTCCAGTTGAATCGTGTCCTTGGCCGCGATCGTACGAATCAGCGTGTATATTGTGTCAGAGACTGCAAGTGATCAAATCATCAGCTAATAAAATGATCGGGTTATCAGTAATTCAAATTCTTAGACTGATAAGAATTTGTTCGAAAGTATTGCAAAATTCATAATATCAGCTTTTCTTAGAAAATATAATATTTCATGGAGAAACAATAACGCAAAAAAGTCAAAATTGAAATGAAAAATGCCAATGTCAAAGATTTTAAAGAAAATAGCTAAAAGTTATTTAAACAAGTCCTACTTCGATAAGGCGCGAATTTGTTGGCCTCGTTATCCTCCCTGACTTCCTGGTCCCAATTCTCTGCGGACACGTCCTGCAGCATGCCCCCGATCGTGAATTCCCTCAAGGCTTTGTAAAAGTCCAGAAGACGCAAATCGCGCTGGTTCATGTAGGTCACGCTGGAAATAAAAAAGATCGCCTATTATTTAAAGAAATCATAAATTTTAGTTTGATGGAGAAAACAACACTGCAAGATTTCATACAGTTTGAGATGAATAATTTTGATAAATAGGAAGATGATTATGAGCCTTTAGAAATCCGTTAGAAATAAAATTCAAGCTCTAAATAGGTATTTTGAAAAATGAACCAACCAAGGCTCCTTCTTCTTGACATTGCTGAGCGCCATTTGCAGGTTCGCGTAGCGTTCCGTGGCTTGATCGAATGCCTGAAAAATCCAATTTCGTTTCCAAAAACTCCTTTAATTTCTTACCGCCAGGGCTTTCTCCAATTCCTTAGACAAACATCTCTTCAGAGTCTGTTCTTCTAGGGAGAATCTTTGACTGCTTTTCCTCTCTTCGAGTTCCTCGATCTTCTGCCCGATCGTGCGGATCGTCTCCTCATAGATTTCGATCTGAAAAAATGCATTCACTATTTCTTGGAGCTTGCCAAGTTTGGGGGACAATATTTGAAGTTTTTAAAAATCAGAAGAATTGTCTTAGTTCTCATAGAAATTGCCAATATGATATCTTGTTCAAGTTCTCCAAGGTTAAAATTAGAGATTTTGAAAACTCGAGATTTCTTCTTTTATTTTCAATAATTCCATTTTCCCACCTGCTTCTGCGTGTCAGCGAGCATGTTGACCACTTCGCCATACTGATTCCAATACTGCAGACGAGTTTTTCTAACGTGCAATTCCAAGAGACTGAAATATATTATTATTATTATTGAAGAAGAAGAAGAAAGTGAATTCATACTTGGCCATGTGATCATACGCATCGTTGAGATTCATCGGCTTTCCGAAGAGGGTCTTCACGTTCCTTTCCTTGGTAACGTAGTCCACCGAATCGCTGATGTTCCTGAAATTTAGAAGATACAAATGTAAAAATTGAAGTTTAAAGTTTTCTGAGAAAAAGATATCTCTTGAAAGTGCAGATTTCAATTTCAAGTGAAAAGGAAAAAATAACGAAACTAATTTTTAAAAATATGAAAAGCGAACACAAAAGTGGCTTCGAGCAGCTGGTCTCTCTTGGTAGATATCTGCTTGCCGAACTCGTCGAAAATCTGCATTTCTGTGCGAATCGGCAGCGGCGAGAAGTTCACCTGTTTCATCAGAACCGTCAGCGGGTTGCCTACTGAAAAATGACAAATATTCAAGTTTTTGACAGCAACGATTATAGAAAATAATTTTAGTACTTCAAAAAAGTTTGGATTTTATCAAATTTAAAAACTCTAGAACCAACTAACCAACTCCGTTGATGAACGAGCATCCCAAATCGAATCGGACTCTACCACACTCCCTATGCTCGGTGTTCACCGGTTGCGCTCTGCCTCCCATTATGTTCTAGAAATAATGATATCTTCCAGAAACTTCTAGAGCTCGAACCGAAGCTTCCAGAACAACGACGTCGAATCCGAACTTGACGAGTTGATTCGAAGCCGCAGCGCCGGCCATTCCAGCGCCGATCACGATCACCTTCTTCTTGGGGCGACTGAGGGTCACCGGGTCTGGAAAGGGAAGTAAAAATTTAGACAATTCCAGAAAATGTAGAAATTCCAGTAAAAATGTATTCCTTTAATTAGTTGGTTTTGGAAACTTGAAGATTTTTCCGGGAAATTCGAAGCTTTTTGAGTTTCAATACATTTTTAAGGTATTTTCCAAACTCACGAGTGATGTGGAAGAAGATTCCGAAGTTGACGAATCCGTATCTGCTCAGAAAACCGAGCACGCGGTTCACGAGAATGCGGTCGCCTGAATAACTCACTTATTACTCAAAATCAGGAAATGACCTACTATCAAAAGGTTTAGGCAGGGCACGCAGCGCGTCGTCCAGCGTTAACTCGATATTCGGCTCGAGGTGCCACATTTGGAGCTAAAAATTTAGCGTTTTTTGCCAACTTTCAAAAATCCTCAGAAAATTATTCAGCTCTTGAAAGTCCTTATTGTGGTTTTGAATGCTTTTTGGAAAAGCCACTCGCGATGAAAATAATCTGTTTTATAGCAAGTGGCTTTTCCAGAAAACCGTTTTGAAAACCTTTCAAGGAGATGTTGCAGCAAGTGATTCTTTTACGGGGATTTTATCTAGACTCTTCGAAACTGACCAGTCGATTCCTCAGGTAGAGATAGTAGCGCATAGAGGCTTCCGACGCAGACAAGTCGGGGAAACAGCCCATCTCGTGCGCCGTCATCTTTGAGTACGGCAGACGGCTCGCGATCGCCGCAGCGCGCAGAGCTGAAAATGAGACAATTTTGGAAACGAATAGAAACTTGATCAAGCATGTATACTAATTTTGATAGTGACAAAAAAGTTAACTTCAAATGCGTGATTATTGTGATTGTCCAAAATTCAAGATTCACTTTATCACTTCCATTAATTTTCCTGAAGGTTACTGTTACTGTATCCAAGCTTTGCAAAATGTTTGATTTTCGATCAAAGAAAATTCGAACTTCTGCCCGACTACATCGAATCTCGTTCTGTTCAAAAACATGTTTTTCTTCCAAAATTCTAAGCGGAAATAACTTCCAACTCCCTCGGATAAGCCTACAAGTCCCAACTATTTTAACGAAACTAGACCTAATCTAAATCTTCTTCTGAATTCAAGTTTACTATATTTTCTTATCCTTCTTTAAGTATACGATTAGAATTACCGATTTAGAAAATTTCGAATCGGAACTTTGGATTTGAATGGATTTAACAAATCTCCTACCCATGTCGTCGTCTTCCCACTTGAGCATGCTTGGTGCGCCGTTCAGAAGGAGCTCTCTGGTCGACTCCTCAGCACTATTCTCCATTCCATTCGACATAGTTCTCAGCCTGAATTAAGAGAAAATCATAATACGGCTGAAGCAGAATAGCGTACTAACGCGAAATGACTGTATTTTCACTCGAGAGAAATTTCAAATCAGAGATATTCAGCAAAAGAATTAAGCTTATTTTCACTTATCCCAAATTTCGAATTCAACAAATTTCCCACTTTTTCCTAATGAAATTTGCAAAGGGCATCGACGAAAACATGAAAAGTAGCGCAGTAAGATGGGGATATTCAGGGGATTTTCAATTGTCCGAGCTTCACAAAAACGCGCATGGCTGTGCGCGCGCAGGGGATTTCGCGACAGAATAATAACATAAAATGGAAATTTCGACGAAAAGCCGAGAAAGCGAATGTTTTTTCAAGAAAATTTGAAAAAAAAACGGAGTAACAAAGATTTTGGAAAAATTTGAAAGTTGCAACGTAAAGTGTGAGGAGGGATGTTGTGAATTTCGACTGAAAAAAATCAATGAAATCGTGAAATTTGAAGACGTCAACTTGTTTCGATGTAGACTCTGTTTGGAAATGAACAGTGCTGAAGAGACGCAGAGAAAGGGAGAGTTGCTCACCTAGGCAGAGTAATTGCTATTTTGACTGTTAGCGAAGAATCGCCGTGAAATCCAGCAGACGGTTGTTTTCCAAATTCAAAATTTCATTGAAAACCTGTGAAAATTTTCCGGTTTAAAAGTTTTCGTAAATCCCTTTTGATCTGTCTAAATCCCTTCGATAGTGTCCGATGACCAATCACTTTGTCTAACGACCCTGAATCGGAAGGGGGAAGAATCGATAAAATATCCCTCCCATTTCTCCATTTCCTCCCCCAAACATGGCAATATGATAAACCCCCAAGCAGAAGGACAACACAGATGAATAATCTTTCATTCCCTTTCTTTGCACCAAAAGCACGGAACCCGTCGTGGTGACTCATTTTGGCCGAGACGCTTTTTCCCCCACTATTTTGCAAATTGCTCCCAAATTTTATTCAAATGTTCCCACTTTATGGAAAAAATAAGAGATAATATATTTTTCGCCATAAAAACCTTTCCAAAAATGCCCTCAAAAACTTCCGAAACTTTCCAAATATTCAAAAAAAATATATGGGAACATTTATCTTCGATTTTCTGGGAACATTGTGCACAAATGTTCCCGATTCATTCGATGGTGCTTTAGTTACTTTCCCTCGCATTTAGCCCCTCGCTTCTCTCCTTTCATTCCCCCCTTTTCTTTGCCTCTTGACCAGGTCTCCCTTTGTACTGCGCCAGCGACCTGCTTCGTACACGCCTCTCTCCAAAACGCACCGAGGGGCGACTGCAAAGGCTTAACGCCCGCAGCTCCGCTCAATTGATCAACTTTTTACTGATTTTGTTTTCGGAACTTTCAAGCTAATAAAATTTCCCAATTAATTAATATTAATTGGAGTAATTATCGAAAAAATCGAAGTTTTCTGTTGAAATCATGATTTCTGATTTGCATTCTGAAGGGTTCTTGATTGTGAACAGTAACTTCTTGATATTTCGTTTCTTTATTATCTTCTTTTGATCATTTGATAAATCACCCTGTTAGTTTGGCTAATTATCTCGAAAATTTGTCCTACTTTCTGTTGAAAATCCCTAAATTTGATTACATTTCGCAAAATCACGCTTGTGAAACTCATTTCGTGATTTTTTTTTACTTTTCTCCTTCCAGAATTTTTCGATGTCTTACAAGGAGCAGCAGGAGGAGGAGATCTGTGCGATCGAGTCGATTTACACGGAGAACGAGGTCGTCTCCATCAATAAGGAGTACCCCAACATCGAACTGGAACTCGAGTTGAATTCTGCTGGGGTAGATTATTTTATCTTTCTTTTTCATATTTTATTTTTCCTAGAAAGTTCACAGACATCTTAATAATTTGTAAAATTCACCGTCTTTATCATATTTCCAAACAGATTTGCAGCATCTGCTAAAAGTTACAACCGAACCGCACCACAACCATGCTTGTGGTTGGGCTCCTAGAAAAAGACACCAGGACACCGGGACACCAGTTAGAAAAAGACACCGGCTTTTTTTCTTTTCTTCTCTTGCTTTCTCATACTATTTCTTAGAAAAGGTGGTGTCTTTTTCTAATTGGTGTCCCAGTGTCCTGGTGTCTTTTTCTATGAGCCTTGTGGTTGTATCTTTGCAAACCTGTTCCTGGAACTGATTTCGATCCTGATAGATCGCTCAAAATTAGTGGAACTTATGAAGTTCCTTTTTAGCCCGGCTGCGATCCCACCGAAAACGACTTCTCACTCGGCCTGCATCTGAAGCTGCCCGAGAAGTACCCGGACGAACCGCCTGAAATCGAGATAGACGACACCGATGAGAATTTCGACGAGGAGAGGATGGAGCAGTTGAAGGAGGTCGGAAACTTCTGCCTAATTTGAAAAATCAAACTTTTTGTCAAAATTCACAATTTATACATTCTTTTTTCTTCGAAAATCTGGTTTTCTTTATTTTTATTGCAACCCGCTGCTGGAAAATGATCACTTTTCATGGGCCTCCTATATAATTCATCAGCTTTTTCTTTTGCCTACTTCCTACCCTTTAAACCCGGTAAATTTAGCAAATGTTGGTCATGGTGAACTGATGAATTGCACAAGGGGGTCATTAGTTAAGATTATGCTGATTTTTCCAGACCCTAAAAACCGTCGCCAATGAAAACCTCGGTATGGTGATGATATTCACGATTGTTTCTGCGCTACAGGAGGAAATCGGAAAACTCATCGAGGAGCGAAAGGAACTCCAGGAGAAGAAAATCGAGGAGGAAAAAATCAAGAAGGAGACCATCGAAAATAGGAAATTCCAAGGTTTATCTTCTTTTCTAATTTTACCAGTTCTGGACACTGAAAATTTCCAATTTGCTAAAAGTCGTATAGGAAGAAAGTGATCAGCCTTATTCATTTTAATTCATTTTTAAGGAACGACTGTCACTGCCGAAACTTTCAAAGCCTGGAAGGCGAAATTCGACGCTGAACGCAAAGTGCTGCAGGATAAGGCTGAACAAGTGCGTATTTTCTAGATTTCGAAAAATGGTCATTTTTAAGGAACGCCAACTAGCGTTAGCCGGAAAGTTGACTGGGAAAGAGCAATTCCTTCGAGATGCCACCTTGAACATTTCCGATGTCGCGTTGCTCGACAACGCTAACGACGTCGAGATTGATGAATCGCTCTTTGAGGAGGTGCGATTTTTGTTATATTTTTATTGTAGTTTAAAAATCCCACTTTGGAAGATGGCCAAATTTTCTACGACATCTCTGAAATTGGTCAACTTTCCAATAATTTTTCTATAGCTTTCTGAAATCAAATAAAATGTTTCTAAAAAGGCAAACATTTTGTTTTTAGGACATCGAAGGCTTGGAAATCGAAGACGATGAGGATTAGAAATTAGATTTTTTAGATTACTAAACCTGGACAAATTTCTAGGAAATTGCGGGTCACGAATTTGTTGTTTGATTATTTTTGTTGGGACATGCAGTTGTTCGAATAAAGTTTCATTTTTTATTTATTATCTCTCGACATTCACGGTTATAGCAGCCGTATTCATACCTTTGATTTTTCCTTAAAAATTTTCAGATTTTATTAAATTTTTCAGATCTGACGAGAAATGGCAACAGCAGACGGCTCATATTCGAGTCATGGTTCGGGAAACAGCAGGAACTCGGTAAAAACTCAAATTTCGAGAGAAAATAGATTTCGAATTTTCAGACTTCAAACAACAATCGAATCGGATTGCCACCACAAGTCTCTCAGAGCTATTTGGGTCTAAATTCAGCGATCCCTTCTATGCTACAGGTAAAAATAGACCTTCTCCGAATGATATTTTACCTAGTATTGAAAATTTGAAAACCTCGATTTCGATTTCGATTTTTTCCTAGTTTTGGCATTGTTACCGAGTGTTGAATGTCTGATAAAATTTGATAGGGTCAATGAGGAGTAAAATTTAAACTTTCCAGATCAAATCTAAATTCGACGCCGAGTGGCGCCGGTTTTCTCTGTCCACGACAAACGGTCCCGTCACTTATGAGCAATTCCGCAAACTCATCGAACGATTGCATCACCTTGAAAACGTCCAATTTACACTCTGCTACACTTCGAACTCAGGAGATTTATTACCCATTACAAACGATGAAGTAAGTCTTATTTTCTATGTCTATTTTTCGGAGAATTCAAACCTTGAATAGGAATTTCTCTATTCATTTGGACGAGAAATATGAATTTAAAAATTTTGTTATTCGAATTATTTTGTTCTAATCTATAAAATTAAGAACCTTCGAAAATCGTTCGAATCAGCCCGACCCGTTTTGAGACTTCTTATCCAAAGAAAGGGAGAATCTTGGGAAGAGAAGTATGGTTATGGAACGGATAGTGATCGGTATTTTTAGCACTTTATCAAAGATTAATTCTCTTTAATTTTTAGAAAGCGCAAAGGCATATCAGCTCTGCTAGTTCAAAAGCCACCAAAGCGAAATTACTCGATTTCGAACCCGGAGGATTTCAGACAGGTATTTTTAGCCTCGATTTTTTTTTTGAAAATTACAGAATTTAGGTCTCCGCTATTATCGACGTCGACATTGTGCCTGAAGCGTATAGAAGAGTTCGACTTTGCAAGCACGGATCGGATCGGCCTCTTGGATTCTATATTCGGTGAGAAGAGTCAAATTTCACTTCTCAAATTATTTTCACGCGAACATAAGAATACTTGAATTTGGACAGTATCATTGGAATCAATCGTAGAAAATATAAACCATTGTTGAGGCTGACAAACTATGCTTTTCGATTATCAAATAATCATGCTTTTCTTCCAGAGACGGCACCTCTGTTCGAGTGACAGAAAAGGGTGTTGTGAAGGCGCAAGGCATTTTCATTTCCCGCCTCGTGGATGGCGGCTTGGCAGAGTCGACAGGGCTGCTGGGCGTGAACGATGAGGTGCTTGAGGTGAACGGCATCGATGTACAGGGGAAAACGCTCGACCAGGTCACTGACATGATGGTCGCCAATGCGCACAATCTGATTATTACTGGTCAGTTTTATTCGGTGTAAAATTTTTAAACTTGTAATTTTGCTATATTTTTCTTTTTCTCTGAAAAATTATAGAATTTTATAGTAGAGAACAGAATTTTGTTCATTAGTAAGACTTTATTTCTGACCAAGTTTATTCATTTTTCATGAGTTTGTTTGAATGATTTTTGAAATCTCAATTTTTCAGTGAAACCCGCGAATCAACGTAATACTCTTTCTCGAGGCCCAAGCAGTGCTCAGACAGGCAGAAATGTCTACTCTGCAGGAGGCAGTTTCGGTTCGCCCTCGGCCAATGGAAACAAAGCCATGTCGAATCAGTCAGACGACGAGGACTCGGGCGATGAAATCGTCGAGCATATTAGATAAACTCGAGAAAAACCCAGATGGATGAAAGAAATGTCAGGTCAGAATGATACAGTTCTTACTTTATTTTCGATCATTGTGAGGGACGAAAATTTCAATAGTTTTATTTCCCTACATCTTTGAGCAATCTTTATTAGACAATGTTCTCCAATTTTCAAATTGTTTAAGTTTTATTGGAATTTTCTTCTTTACAAAATGATCCATTTTTCAATCTTTCTATGCAACATGTCGCAGGCTTGACATAATTTTACTTACAAAAATACCGTATTCTTCTATTTGTTCTATTTTAGAAGATCCACTAAATTCGAAGAATACAATATACTGTTTTAATATATATACGCCATTTTTCTAAATTTATTTTGAAAGTGCATATTTCCAATGACGAAATTACTTTTACGACTTTCTTTTGATTTCGTGTGGCGTGTTTTCCACGTTTGTGCAAAATTGATCAATTTTTGCTTAATTTAGACCTTTCATCATCAAAAATGTTAGTGAATCGTGCCTTTTCGGTCGGAAATCGTAAAGATACTGTGATTTTGAGACATCTTTTGGAAATTAATTTTTAAAAGATTAAAACATTTCAAAGGATGCAATTTCCCAAAAATATTTTACCCATCAAATTCAATTCAATTGCTCTGTTGAAGATCATAATCATAATTTTATCTTGAAAAGTTTTCTTTTCGTGTTTTATTCAAAGATGCTCCAAATAAGTTATGTGTCTTGAAATTTCACTATTTTAGCCTGTCATATCTCTTCATTTTTCACTTTATTTGCATGTTGAGTTTTCATTCCATAGACTTCTAAAGCATGAATTTTTTTTTCCAATTTCTAGTACTTTTCCCAATGCTTCTAGTTTTGGAAGAAAAGTACTCGTGCCTAATTTTAAACAAGTTATTTTTCGAATGCCTTATCATAGAACGATGTGTTTCCCTATAAAATTACGATATGTGATAGATAAAATGTTCTTATTTTTTATTTTTGCAATAATTTCCTGTAAAATATTGAATTTTCATGAATAAATAATTTATTTTTAGCAACATCAAAAGACAATCAACGTTGAAAATCGTCTAATTTACCTGAAAAACACTTACTTTGGACTACTGTATTTTTAGATGTTTTACGAAGATGAATCCGGAAATTTCGACATCTACTCGACTTCTTTCGCTCTTTGTGTCGTGACGGCTACCGTAATCTTCATCTTCTTCAATCAAACCCTCATGTTTGGGATTAGCGCTTTGGTAAGATTTAAAAAAAAATAATGATCACAAGACATCTGTCTTGTAATTTTCGAATAAAATCAGAAGGTTCTATCATAGGAAGAAAGATTTTTAAATCCATTGAAAAATGGAGAATAAAACATTCAGCTGAAACGCCGCATCAAGCAGAACCACTCCCCGCGCCTTCTTGCGTTGATGAAAGAGGCAGACGAACTGAAGCAGGAGCAGAGCAAATTCTCGCCGGTCAACGATTTCGCCGCCTACTTCAAAATCGACAGAAAGCTCAACCCCATCAAAGAGGAGATCGAGCAGCTCAGTGGGATTTTTATTTTTTGTTTTTTAAAGATACTCCTTGAATTCGCTGTAATTTCCTCATTTTACCACCACTACCCTCTTGCAATTACTTGGTATCCCTTTCTTGTTTTCTTACTATTTTCCAGAAAAGAGGGTAAAAACTACCAGGGGCTAGTGCTTTTTCTCTGAGAACCATTCGCTTAATTTACTCTTCGGAAAAATCAATTTTTAGAAGCCCAAGAATCCAAAACCGGCGCGAGTTTGAAAGCTGATGTGATTGCCAAAGTCCTGACGCAAGCAGTCGGGTTCACCCTGCTACATTTTTCCGCGTCGTATCAGGTAATTTCAAAAATTAAAAAAAGAAAACCTAAAATATAAAGTTTTGTTTCAATCTGTGCATTTTTAAACAAAATTAGAAAATAAAAATTTCAGGCCTTTTGCATTTCGTCGACCATATTCTGGCCGGTGAATTTCATGCTCAGATTTCCGAGCTACTTCTACGAGTCTCAGTGCAGGGATGAGTGTAGGATTCAAATTTAAAATTTTACCTTTTAAATTTTCATCTTCCAGCCCTAACCCCGGTTTCCCTGTTCGCCGTCATCTACAGTTTCTTTGTCGTTTCGATGCGACTGATTCCGGGAAAGAAAGACAATTCGAAACCGAAAATGTCGTAAATGTATTTCTCTTAGTTTACTCGGCATTTTTTTATCACTCATTCCACTTGCGGGCTATTGTGTTCAACTTTAAAACTGACCATAATAAAGTTGATTTTTTAGATCATTTTTATTGAAAACTACTTGGTTACTTACCATTTTGAATATCTCTAAAATTTTCAAGAAGTAAAGAAAAAAAACTTGAATTTTCAGAAAATGACCCCCAAAGTTCTCTACGAATTTCCTGAAGATGGAATTTACACGGAAGAGGGCTACCCGTTTCACCACTTGGCGATAGGATTTCGGTACAAAGCTAAGCATCTCGCGAGGCTCAAAAATGGTGAAAATTAGAAGATAATCGTTTTCAATTTTCTTTATTAAATCAAAATCTATTAGCTGAAAAGGTGAAAAATGAAATTTTTAGAAATTGGCTTCGAGCCAGGCACGAAATTCACCCCAGATGAAGATGAGATCATTCGCACAAATTGGCTGAAGTACGTTGCATTTTTACTCCATTTTTATTTTAAAATTTTTAATTTTCAGATTTTGCAAAGAAGAAGATCACGATTCGGATAATGTGTTCGCGGTCGTCAATGGGCTGAAGCAAAGTAAAAAATCATCCTTCATTTAAAAAAATAAACTATTTCAGAATTGACTCGCCAAGAGAAGCAAGAGCGACTCAAATACATCAGAGCCTCAAAGTTCTGGCCAAGAATGTGTAAGTTTGAGTTGATTGAAAAGTTTCGAAAATTTTCATTTTTTCAGGCAAAGGTTTACTGAACCACACCGCATATCAAGTCTACATTCGAATGCTCGCTTTGTATGATCCGATCAAAATCAACGATCCAGAATATCAGTGGGTCCTTTTCTTTCAAGACAACTTTTTTGTTAATTCTGAATTGAACCTTTTCCATCTATAATATAAAAAAAAAAAAAAAAACATGAAAAAGAATCTTGAAAAATTCGCTAATTTTCAGTTTCGGCTTCAAAGACAAGGCCTGGACGATTATGGACGAACGAAAGTTGTACAAAATGGTGAAGGACGAAGAATCCTGGATCAAAATTTCAGAGGTAAAACTGTTGCCCTTCTGTATAAATCCGAATTTTTGCTTATTTCTCAACACTTAGTAGCCATATACCCTTGTGACTTTTACCAATTGATGGCGGCGGCTTCTAATGAATACGTAGAAAGCCTAAATATTTCACTTCATTTTTAGAAAAGGGTGAAATTTTTCAGGAACTGAAAAGGCCTGTGAAAGTGTGCAAGAACCAGTTCTGGAAGTTGAAACAAGCTAAATTCAACCCTCAAGTCGATCCGGAACCGAGGCCAGAGAGGAAGAGGAAGCCAAGAACGAAGAAGGAAGAGAGGAAAAAATCGGAGGACTCGGACTTCGAATCGGATCGGGATAGACCGCTGGTGAAGAAGGAAAAACTGGAATCAGAAAAGAAGTCGAGGGAAAAGTCGAAGGAAGCACTGTCAGGAGCTAGCCAGTTGAGAATCTGCAGCAAGGAGTTCGTTGACACTGGTCAGCGTTTTGTATTTATCTTTCAGAGATTAGAAAGAAATTCGATTTTTTTCCGAAAAATCAAACATTTCGCTTTTATCACGAAGATAATGTAAATAATAATGTTTTCGCGGTTTCAAAAATCTTAGCATTCCGTGAAACTCGCAAAATTTCAATTTTGGTCAAGAATAAATGGGGAATGTGAAATTAGAACATTCTGGTAGCTTTCCATAAAAGCTCAAAAATCGCTGTAATTTAGAAATTTTCAGATTCTTCCGACTCTGAAAACGACGGGAATCTGGAAACTCCATTTCTGACCTTGCCCGACCCCGATTGGATCGAAGCCGAACCGTCACAGGTCTCACCTTCGGAAGTGTTTGCGACAGATGATCAACAGCTCGAGTTGCCCAAATTGGAAAAATCCCCCAAAAAAGCGAAGATCAAGGAAAATGAGCCGAATCCGGGGAAGAGCAAAGCAAAGGAGGCAATTTCGACATCCCCTACCTCCTCGAAGAAAAACAACGACGATCCTAATTGTCAATTCAGTCCGAGGCATTACTCAAGATTTTACAGTAAGTTTGTTTTATTTGATAGATTTTTCGTAGATCTAAAAATGTTTGCTAAAAATTCACTTTTTCCAATTTGAATTAAAGTTAGTGAAGCCGAATTTTTACTTTATAAAAAATCTTATGACGTATCGCTCGTATTTCTTGTTGAAAACTTGCATACGAGTCAATTGGATGACGATAAGAACGATTTTGAATTCAAAATGGTAACTGAGGTCGATAAACCACCTAAAATCGGTTCAAGGCTAGTTCATTTCTTTTCCTTTCAAGTAAGAGAAATGAGTTGTTTGTTCTGTATTTTCGATATAAGCTAATTTTTTGCAAACAGTTTTTGTTGAAAATGAACGTTAAATCATATTTTCGGTAGTTTCCTAACCTCTGTTGCTATTTCTCGCTTCATCTCACTTCATAATCATTCTAACCACAATCTAGTTGACTTGTATGCAAGTTGTCGTCGAGAAATACGAATAATACTTTGCGAGGTTTCCTCGTTAGAGTGGCTTTCTTAAGAAAATATCTAAATTCCTGATAAAACTGATCATTTTTATGCCAATAAAAATATTTTAGACTGGCTGAAAGACACCTACGACGTGCTGAAGTTTGTCAACGACGATGGCGATGTGATTGTGGCATCGTTTAAATTTGTGGGTTCAGAATTTAAAAAAAAATATATATATATATATATATATATATTTAATTTTGAAAGCCAAAGTCAAAATTTAGATTTGGAAATTTGTGAGATAAAAATTCTTCTAGTCATTCAGAATATTGCATAAAATTATTTAAACACATTTATTAATTACTTCTCAGTCCCTCACAAAGCTCGTGCTTGGTGAGCAGGATTTGGACGACAACAACGAAGTGCACTGGGACGAATGCGCGTGGTTCGTGCTCCGCAATTCCGATGGAAGTGCCGATTCCTGCAAATTGTTGTGGTGAGAGAAAACGTATACTCTTCATTTCACGCAAGATTGCCGCTCCCCCAATTTTCGTACGGTTTTCTGTCTATCTCTTCAAAACACTCCCACTTATCACAGCCAAATGCGTTCAAAATTATTATAGTAGAGAAATTTGAAACTCATTGGTAATGGGAAATCTTCGACACACTCACTACGCTAAGTCGCTTGCAGCATTGCGCTCTTCGAAGATAGAAACGCCAGAAAAGAAAGGCGATAATAAGTGTGCACGATAGAGAAATGAGAGAAACCATACGAAAATGGAGAAGAGCGGCAATCTGGTGAAATAGTCTGTATTTAAAAAAAAAAAATGAACTTCCTAAATTCATTATTTGAAGAGTGCAATAATTGGCCATTAAGTTAGGCTTTGAGGCCAAAAATTAGAATATATTATCTACAATATTAGATCACTAATGGTGGAAAAGATCGATGTTAGAAAGTGCCAATTCAGAAAATACAAAAAATTTTATTTTCTATCCGATAAAAAGAATATTGCAGGTTCCACTTCGCCAGAACTCTTAGACAGCGATATCTTGATCTCAGGGGCGAGGGAGTGCGAAAGAAGGAGGCGTGGCGAAACGCGATCGACGAAATCACTTCCTTCTGATTTTGACTCAATATAAAGCTGAGCTAGGCAGGGTTCAATTCGGATCTTTTGAGTGTACTTCCCTGTGTATCAACTTTCTATAGAGCAAAATAGTCTTGTGTGCCTCCTCTCCTCCTCTATAATTTTTCGTTCTGGCAGAAAGTCTGCTTAGGTTGATCTAAAAATGAAAAGTACAACTTTCTTTGTGTCATCTATTTACAATACGGATAGAAACTGTCTTAATATTAAAAAACAATACCATTCCACTTTTTTACCATCTGATCCGGTTTTTACCTCATTTTAAATTTCATCAATCTCAAACATCATGTTCTTCATTAAAAAATTACATCTTTCAAAAGTTACTTATAGAAGAATCTATCATATTCATCAACCATTCTTTATCGAATAAAGTTGCATTTAATAAAATTTTAACACTTTCAATTTTCAATGAGTTTTATGGCCTCTAAAATGTCTATTTTTTCAAGTTTTCTGAAAATTTCCAAAATTCAACTTGTTTCAGGTAATGATCAATTCTTCCTCGTAAAGAAGCAGTGCTAGATTATCGCGGTCTTGATCTCATTCTATAGCACCAGCTAAATTGAATCGAGCTAGAGCATGTTGTTTTCACAAGGTGGGCAGATATTCAAGGCAATCTATCATTATCAATACCCACTCTAAATTAATCAATCCTGATTTTTCTTCAATTAATCATTGTCATTCGCGATTTCTGGGCTTTGAGATAGTGTCCATTTGCATTAGAACTTTATTGATGAGCATCATTATAAAAGCAGAACTTCATTGCTACAGCTGCCTAAAATGCGAACTTCTTGAATAAATTTATCCGACCCTCTTGAAAGTCCCATATCTCATTTGCATGAATTTCTAATGCGGAAATTAAGTGGGTTCCGGATACTCGAGTGTGTCAGATAAGGGCTGAAATATGCGTAGATTTTTGAATCGATAGAATGCTTCCTCTCATTTCTGCCAAAACGTTCCCAAAACCCCCTCTTTGTACACCATTTTGTAAACTATCGGTCATATGTAAAACGTGAAGGTCATTTTTCTTTCTGCTAAAATATTCAACATCTTTTTCTAAATCTTCAAAATTGCTCTTGCAGCAATTTTTCTGTCTGTTTTCCAATTCTCCCAAAAATTGTCAGTGAACTTGTTTCTGGCGCTCTCGATTCCTGTCCATGTTCATTTGTGCAGTGAGAAAATTGAAATACAAAAAATGCCGCGTTCGAAAATTTCCTCCTTCTAAATTAGTGCGTCTTCCTGCTGAAAAACGAGAATTATGAACACCAATACGCCTCAAATTTTTTCCAACCTGTTTTTAAACGCTATAATTTTTCATGCAATTAGCGATCCTGACAATTTTTCAGGGTGGGAGTGAGAAAAATTGAAACACAACAGATCGGTTTAAGTTCATTTGCGAGAGAAAAAAGATAGGAAGGAATTGATAGATAGCGTGAATTTTTGAGGGGGAGAGAGAAACAATTCCAAACGCCTGTCTTTTGAAAAGAAGCAGGGCATGGTTGTTTGCCCCCTCTTTCAAATTTCCTTCTCTTTCTCCATGCTATTTCGCTTCTTTTTCTTTCAGTCTATAAATTCCCCTAGTCTTCTTACTTCTTCTATTTTTTCCTCACGTGCTATTTTTTATTGTCACTCGCAGTGCGCATTTGTTCAAATTAGCGTTGCATTCTTCAACGTATTGATGCTTGAGGTTTCGAAACTTTTTACTTGAAACGCATCGCATCAGTTTTTGCTTATTTCAACACAATTACACGTCTTTTAACGCAATTTATTCGAAAATATCGCGCACTTTCATGGAGTTTCGCAATTTTTGAGTACATTATTGATCCAATTCTTCACACTAACTTTGCTTTTTAGCAACTAAATTTAATTCGACTCTTTTCTAAATTGTATTTTTATTATCAGAGCTTCATTTCATATAATTCAACTGTCAAGAATTCATCATCTTCCTCTTGCTGCTGCTTGATTTGAAGGGTTCGGGAATTACCGCATTGATACGAGAGATCAATCAAGATTCGAGAGAGTAAGAAAGACCAAGAATTTCTAGAGATCACTAAAATTCGAGAGAATTGGAACGCACTAATAGATAAAACGGAACACCAGGCACTTGAACACGCTCGTCCGTCGCGCGCAGAGAGAAGGATTGGAGTCTTGAAGAGGCAGATTATTGACATCCGATTTATCGCCAATTCTCCTTCTTTGTTTCTCTCCAACCTCTTCGATCTCTGGTTCAATACCTCAATTGGTTGCTAGGCGGAAGCGTTCTTTCCACTTCTCGCACCCCTTTTGACCCTTCCATTTTACGGTTCGCTTCGTCAAAATTTGCGAAGGTTTCATGTTTTTCGATTGATTTTCAGTGAAAAATTCTAAAAAATCTGCCATTTTTAACCTCGCTTCCTCGAATATTTGCATTTTGGATAAGCACCACGCACACATATCAGATTACGCAAATAATGTTTCGTTACCGCGAAATTTCCTCTTCCCTTTGCTTTTTCATTTTTTTCAATTGCTTTGGAGAAAATTCTACTTGAAATATTCCGAATTCCACGCAATTTCATTTTTTATCAATTTCGCATGCTTCACTTTTCTCTAATCAAGTTTCCATTTATTGACTGCTTCGGTTCAATGAAAACTGATATTCTGTTGATTCCAGACCAAACTAGACAATTTCTCTGCGTCTTTTCCATGTTCATGAATAAGCCTAAAATTATGAGAAGTATTTTTTCCTTGCAATTTCTTTTGCTTATGTAAATATTGCTGGGTGAAAATGGCTCCAAGATTGTTTTCTCTAGGAAAGTCTTCCAAAATATCGAATTTCTGTGAGATTTTGAAATTTTCTAAAATGAGAAACTACGGTTGTTATTCGATGATTTATCGCGAAATGGCAGGCAATATTTTCATTTTCGAATCGATACATGTTATTATAAAATTGTGAGAGAAAGGCGTTATGAAATGCGAAATTGTGTGCAGGCTTTTATCTCATTCCTCTGCTCATAATGTGCTGGAAATATGAATGCCATCTCAAATATTTATTATTCTTCAGAGCTATTGTTTTCGCGACTTTTTTATCCAGAGAACGTTTGCACCCAGAAAAATACCACATCGATAAATCATTAGTAATGTTTTCCAATTCCGGAACATTTAATGATAGGTGTGACTTCCTTTTCTATGCTTTGAACTGAAACTCTTTACCACAAGAATTTTTTTTATAATCATGCTTCAGGATATATCAATCAAATCCATAATCATCAATAGAGATGTCATCCATTTGTCTGTCATAATTCCCCCTCTCATATCAACCAATTGCCTCTTGCTGCTTCCCATACTTTTCCCTATTTGAACTGCCAGATTCCTCTAGCTTTCCTGCCTATCTTTGACCATATGATCGTGTCAGACACGCAGACATTTGTCTTCTTGTTTTTCCGTGAAAGTCCATCTACGAAGTGTGGGTGATGGATGGCGTTTAGTAAGGAAGACGGGGCAAAAACGGGATTTTTTGCGCTGAGAGTTCGAGTGATTAACTGCCGTTTTTGCAATGGTGTGAAAGTGAGAAAGAACTTTCGGTTTCGACGGTAAAAACTCTATGTCTTCCAAGTGAAATTACATCTTATGATACCAAAAAAGGTATAACTTTCCTTTTGCCTTGCTTCTGAAATTTTCTTTTGCAAGTTAGAAGTTTGGAAAAAAATTTGAATATTGGAAGAGTTTGTATATTTTTCCTTGGGAGCCAAATTCAAAGTGTCAGTAGTTTATCGAGGCAAATAATGGATGAGTGTTGATCTGAATACTGATAACGCAATTAATGAGAGGCCGAGTTTATTATGCAAGGCCTTTTTATATTTTGAATATCAGGCACTTTTTCAAAACTTATCTCTCAAAATTTTATGAATATGAATTTTACTTTTAAAATTTCTAGCAATCTATACCATCTCATGAGTTATAATTCTAAACTATTTTATGAGTAAAATTGGATATCTTTTCATTTTTTTCTAAAAAAATCACGAGCTTTCTTCAAAAATACGAATCCTTCGCTCTTCCTTTTTGTTATTCTGCATTTTGAATCTTCATTCCCTTTGGCAAAGTTCTACGCGGAAAAATCGATTATGTCTTTCTCTTACGCTTATTTTTCTCCATCTCCCTCGCTCTCCATTCACACTTTTGCGCTGTATATCTTCTCTTTTTCTCTGCACCCTCTTCTATTTCTTCGCATCGCCTTTCCCTGTGCCCATTTCTACCAGATATCCTAACGGCATTCTGCAATGACTCCGCCTATTTTCCCGTTTTGGTCTAATTAATTCTCATTTCCCTATTATTCATTATCGTGTTGTGTTAGAGACGCAGAAAAACTTCGCCTTTTCTAATTTTGTTTCGAATTTCAACTCGCAACCAGCATTGATTAATTCGCTGCTTGTTTTTATTGCATCACGACCCTGATTGAAATTAAATTTGTTCTTCCCGATTTTTTGAATTAGGGAACTTCATTATCGATTCTTTTTCGATCAAAATCTTGTATATTTCCAACCTTTTCTTTAATTCCTGTAAAGTTTTCCAAGATTTCCAATTCGTGTTCCGAGATCGCGCTTTATTGCGTTCCCCTAACTACCCGTTACCGGCCGATACAAAGACGAGAGGCGGTTTCATTTGATTGTTTGATTGAATTATAAAATCGAATTCTCGAAATTGACTCGTCGGTTTTATTGATCAGTAGAATTGGGAGAGATTTAAATGGGAATCACATTTGGTTTTTGAGATGCAATTTGCAAGGGCGCTCTTTTTTGAATGCAACTAATTGAGTTGTAGGAATTCTGTAAAATATCATATTTCCCATTTCTTTATATAATAATTTCCATTTATTCCATTTTGCGATTTTTCATGATTCTTCCCTTTTGAATTTTGGTACTTGCTATTTCGTATAGACAAAAACAATGACTTTGGGATTTCTAGCTATACAGTCAGTTTCATGCAGAAAAATATTTACCTTCCTGATAATCTTTTAGGAATTACCCTTATTCAAGCGATTTTCAGCTAAATACCCCCGCCTCATTCTCACTTTCTATTTGCCGTGCGTGTTTTCGCAGATTCTGACAAAAATCTGTTTGCTATCAGTCGAAAGAGTGTCTTTTCTCGGTGGATTTTGTGCCGGGTTCAACGATTTTATTTGCGAGAGGCGAGCGAATCAATACGCCTGTCGAAACAACACGAGAAATTGCGATTTTACGAGCTTTTTGTCGGGGTTTTCAAATCAATGAGTGAGTTTTAAAAACAAACAAACTATCAAAATTTTACACTAACTTAATTTTTTGACATCCCACTCATGAATATTTAGAATGGGATGAATGACAATTTTGTTAGGAGAAATTTTGCAATCCCTCACTTCTTTAGTTGCGGTTTTACGATGTTTACTGGTTGCCATTTTGGGCTATTCTAAAGAAATCTGCTTCATATTTCCTTCTTTTCCTGAATCATGTTCCAAATATTCCCATCATAATTCATCACATTCGCTTCTCAGCACACTAGCATTGGTCTATTTTATTAGGTTGTTATTGATGTATTTGTTCCTATTCAAAGGCCTAAAAACTTGTGTGTGAAAATGATTTTTTTTTTTCAGTTTTTCATCGATTTTTTGCCTTGCGATTCACCCCCGATGTTCCTTTTTCGAATGCCTCCTTCAATAACACACACAAACAAGGGAACAGGGTCGCATTCTACTACATGCAAATGCCTCGCTTCTATTGTTGTACTGTTGATTCTTTTGAACCTATTTTCCACCGCGTCTCTAAAAGTACAATAACAAATTCTATAGTGTATTCTTCACCTTTTCTGAATGAATGCATATTTTGGCTATATATTGATCATTGATTTTTTTATTCTTTTCATGGTAAACTTTCGTTCGTCCTTTTCCTAAATCTGTGCCAAAATTTATGTCTTTCTTCATTTGAGTAAAATTGCTCTAATAGTTATTTCCTCGCTCACAAATCTATAGTGGTTGTCTTTCTTAATTTGGAGGAAAAATGTTCTTTATGAATAAGTTTTCCATTCAAAAATTCCCCAATTGGCCGAAAATTCGCCGAGAATCCGAAATTTCATTTGATTACTCTCCCAAAACCCCTCTTCTCGTGATCTTCCTCTCGGAACTTACAAAAACCTTCGATATAAATCTGTTCGGTCAAGCGCGGCTAATCCTTTCTGATAGCAAAAATCGTCGGTAATCGGTCTGTACAAACGATGATACGCTCGCATCTCTGATCTTGCGCAACCCTTTAATTTTCAGTTCTTTTTTTTTTTCTAATTTCTTCAATTCCAGAGTCGGCATTTCTACTGTACATCGAGTATAATTAGTCCAAAGTTTCATTGGTTGATCTTTCTTTCTGAAACCGACTTCAGTGACTGACTATTGAAATCAAATTGGGTAAGAGTAAACTTTTCGACAATATTTAATTCCTTCTTTCTTACAATTTCGTACATTTCTGAAAACTTCTTTTCCTCTAAAATACATTTAGTTTGGAGCATGCTATATCTTTCAAAATTATAGGTGTTCCTTTTCTGCACGATTTGGCGGCCATTTTTCTCGCTCGACACTCGAATTTTGTCGTTGAGTCGCGGAGGATCCGCTGAAACGTGCAGCTGCATTTCCTGATCGACGAAGTGGCTTAGAAGGGGATAAACCAGATCCTTTAATCGCCGAGAAGGCGATCAGGTAAATATTTTTCGAATAAGATCTAATTTTGAGAAACCTAAAATTTGAATCAATTGAATGATAATTGTGCGATTTAAGATTGTCTTATTTAAACGTTTTTTTCCTAAAGAATAGATTTGAGCCAGTATTTTCTATCATCAAATAGATTTCGCAAGCAAAACTTTCCTTTCTTGCAAATTTCAACTTTTTCTGATGATCTAATTTTGCTCTAATCTCTCTGACCCAATAAGGTGCATTTCTTATCTAGCATATTACTATGTGACTCTTTAAGCACGGAATTATGCTAGTCAGTTTTCCTTTTTGCGCTTTTATCATTGATTAGAGATATTGGCAATATTTAGGGAATTACGACTAAGAATTTTCAAATTACGCGTTTCTTTGCTCTGCTCGCAATTTGAATTTCGCAGCTGTGGCAAGAAAATAGTGCATGAAAAAGAGCGGAAGAGAAAGAATTGAGAGAAATAGCACATGAAAAAGATTTAGAACGAATGACCAGCCAAAGGGTCTCATTGGTTTTGTTTCTGTGTGAAGACGTAAATCTTTACTCATTCTCTATCTTTTCCTCTCTTCTACTCATTCTTATCTCTAGCTTGCTCTGTATTTCCATTCGTTATGCTACTTTTTCCTCTCAAAATGTCAAATTCTTTCGAATTTCCTTTCCTCTTTAACTTCTTCCTCTCTTGCCTATTCGCTTGTTAAAGGACGCACACACGAAATTTATTGCTTTTTTCGTTTTTCATCTTTCCTCGGCGATTTTTTCCTTAGTATCAAGACGATGAGTCGAATGGGAAAAAACAGCGTTTGTTGCAAAACACTCTTCCGAATTTTCCCTTGGCTTCTTTTCACTCGTTCATTTTTCATTATCTCTAACCTTAACCTTCTGCTTCTTTGATCCTCTTCTAGCGTCCTCAATATTTTTGTTGTCTTCCTCATGATAAGACACGTAACAGCAGCTCTCGCATTCTAACGATTTTCTTCTTCGGAATTTTTATTCGAGATTATCGATTCTAGAATCACTAGAAAACCTATTCGAAATGCACAGCGCTAATCTATTTCTTGAATTCCTACATCTTGTAAGTCTTTGTTATAAGATTGATGATGTTGATTAACAAAATCTGCTGTGAAAAAATAATATTTTCCTTCAAAAATAACCTAATTTCAATGGAAAGAGCAAAGAATATATCGTTTAACTTATCCGTTTTCTCTGTATAACATTTATGGGCCTAATTATAGGCTAAATGCGATCTCAGTGGCTCATACTGAACTGCATACATTCTTCTGGAATGCTCATCTTTCCTATTTTATCCTAGCTCCAGTATCCTTTTCGGATATTTATTGCATGTTATCGTTTTCGCCATCCATCCTTGCGTGAAGCCTTTCGCCTTTCCTCATTTGGTGCCAAAAGTTATTCAAACATGACACAAATCGATCGAATGCAAATATTTGGCGATAGAAAAAGGTTCATTCCATTCTGAAGAATTTCTCATGCCTGTTAACACATTCTATATTCGTTCTCTAGAATAGATCATAAGATTGCTGGAACACATTGCAATTATTTCGGATGTCAAAATAACGATATTGCCATGGACTGAACGGGTTTTGAGGAATAATTACCGTATTTTTGAGGTTTTCGGAATGATTATGAAATAGGTATACAAATTTCGTTCAGTTAATGGTATAATTTTTTCATAAAAATAAGAAAAAGTATTTTATTCGAAGCATTTTCGATTAATTTAATTCGTTTAAGCTACCTCGCGACCGAGCGATGGTGGCTCCGACGCAAGGGCTGGAGTACCGTCCCACTCTCTATCTATGGCTAATCGTTCTCTTCGGCGTATTTCCGCTGATTTATTTGATGGGACAGGTAAGGCAAAAACGCACTTTTCTAATTGTTGCACACAAAGTGAACGAATGGTGTTCATTGGAGTTTATTGCATATGAAAAGGAACGCCATTAGGAAATTTCTATAATTTTCCATTTTCAGGTAACCTTCTGCATAATTGCCGTCGTGTTTCGAATACTCCGAGGTCTATTCCGATTTCTGTATTACGACGACGACGAAGAGGAACGAGCGCTTCGATTGGCGAAGGCTAAGCTCGAGAGGAAACGAAGGCGACATGTAAGAGTTTTTTGCTAATTTTATAAAATCAGGAATTTCATTATCGCACCAGAATATAAGCTCGATATGTCAATTTTCATTCCTTTGAAAAAGTTATAAATGATATAAAATAGGAACAAATCTTCATATCGTTTTTTTCTGACGAAAAATAGCTATATTCACTTTCAGCAACAGCGTGTCCGTGAAGCTCTTCTAGCAGTGGCAGGGAAGAATGGCAGTGTGCGGAGTGAGAATCACTCTATCGCCAACGGGAATAGAATGACGAAGATCGACGTGAACCACGAACCAAAACCGTCAACATCCCACGCGCACAATAGGCACAGACATCACAACGAAGATCCGAGGCATACTGCTGCGAATCTGACACCGCCAACTACGGCCGACATGCCTAGTGATGTGAGCGATTCTCTCGCTTCAGAATACGACGAAGAAATCGCGAAGATCGTGGGAAATGGCGTTCAGGAACAAGCCAAATTTGTCACTGATAAGGTCCAGAATCTTGGTTAAATTTCATACTTAATTCTGAAGCTTGGTAAATTTCTGTACATTTGGATTCGTTTCATAGTCAAGTTTCAGAACATTGAAAACGTTGTTGTTAAAAATCTATTTATGGCTAATTTAACCAGGATTCATTCACGGTTCATTATTGTTATCTGTCGGCTCATAAGGATTTTCTCCTAAAAATTAAGAAAAAGAACCTATTTTCCCTATGGTCCGATCGAATGCTGTCAAAACGCGTTGTTTGTTGCCGCACCTCTCAAAATACGGAAAATCTTGACACGGACTTTTCTCTCGTTCTCTTCATGTCGATCTCTTATACGATTAGTAACTTGATTAGATCCGGAATATCGTAATTTTTAATGAACTTCTTTTCTGATAAATCTTTAAAAAAATACGATATCACCAGTTATAGCGCTAGAAAGGATCAACTTCCCTAATTTCTGACGTCTTCAATTTTTTCGACTTTTAGCAGTTTCATTGTTGCAGGCTCCGTTTTCAGAATTCTCGCCTAATTTTAGTGCCCTTCTCAAGTTTTGCGCCAAATTGAATCGCTTATTTGACTTTTCCTAGAAAACGTCAGCAATATTTATTCTAAGCTGTAAAAAATTTTCCTTTCGTTTTTGCTTCAGATTTACTTTTAATTCGAAACATGAGACTTATACCTTTACCGTAGACTGCCTCCTCAATAAGGAATAATATTCGAACCTCTACATACAGTTAACAATTCCATTCTATCTTATGTTGCCTAAAATTGTGGGTTACTTCTTGCTATTATGTTAATTTAGGCAACTATGATTTGACGTATATGACATAAAATAACTAATTCTTTCTATTGAATCTACGCTAATATTTTAATTTTCACCCTAATCATAACGTCATTTCAAAATTGCCTAAATTCTTTACCGCATTGTGGTTACTAGCTTTAGAGGATCTCTTCCTTCTCATATGTTCCTCCTATCCATAAACACATTTATCCATCATTTATCTTCGAAGGTACACTTTGTATTTAATCGAAATTATTGAATTTTCGTATATCCGGTTATCAATTATTTCTTCTCATCATTTCTCTTGCTATGTGCAAAAATTTCTCAATAATTCTTTTTAATCTTTTCGGGTTCGAAAGTTGTGTCAAATTTACCTTAATTTGAAATTTTCTAAAATTTGAGACAATTTTCGTCATTTTTAATCGAATAACCAATTTAGCCCAGTGAACTTTATATCATGGGATGTGTATAATTTCGTTGAACAATAAAGAAATCACTTTTTATATGCATTAAAACTTTGAAAATTGCACCATAATTAAAACTCAAGTAAATAGCTAGCGCAATTAAGATTTGCATAAAATCACCGGAAATTTAGTCATGATAGATTTTGGCAACGCGTAACCGAGGTAAGTAATCAGTCATGAATATGTAATAGCTTTAGGATCGATAGTTTTGAAAGTTAATGATTTTTCAATATCCTACTGTTTTTATCCAACTCTGATCCTGACTCTCATTTTACCCATTTCTCATTCGTCACTTTCGATTCCAACTCTCTCTAGCCTCTTAAGACGAATTATATGCTAAATATTATGGCAAAGGAGAGAGTTGTGACCGTTGCCAAATGATTTTCTTAAACTCAATATCCTATCACTGCACCACAGTCGTTTAACTTTGATCGACGTCTAAAGCTAGATATGTCGAAGAAAGGAGAAGCACGAAAACGTTTGAAAGTGAGAGTGAATGATAAGCTAGAAAATTGAAAGCCAGGGCTAGACTTGGATGAAAACGGTATATCATTTTTGCGTGACTATTTTCATGATTACTTCGAAGACGTGCGAATTTACAGCATTTGTGAAATTTAAAAGTTTTTGTATGATGATATTCACACTCAAAGAAAGAAACGAATGCTCAAAATGCCCGTATGAAATGATTCAATGGCTCAAAATGAAATGGACGAAAAAATAAGAAAAATTCTAATCGATTGATACGTTTCGAGAACGAAAAATTCAGCGATCAAAATAGCAATAAATTATATGGAAGTTGGAAATTTATAAAAATGCCGAATATGATTCAAAGTGAACGATGAGCAAGGTCTAAGCGAACTCTGCTAAAATATTAAATATTCGACATTTTTACAAAAAGTTGGACAAAAATCAAGCTCCGCCTCCCGTCGGTACTAGTTTTACTCGATCCGCATTGGCACCGAAAATTTCATCGTCGGATTCCGAATCCTCCATTAGTCGCGGATTTCTCAAATCCTTTTCCGAGACCAAATCATATTTTCGTATCCGTCGCGAGTGGTTACTGCGACTCCTGAATTATTCAAATTAGGAGAAAAGAAAAGAGCCGTCGTTAAATTTTCATGTTCAATCTACAAAGTGGAATTCCAAGAATGAACCTAGACATTTTCAAAGAGATTTTGAAAAGTATTACAAATGACATCATGTCTAAGTAAATTGCGCTAATTTATTTACAAAGCTATTAAATTTCAACTTTTCTCACGCTTTTAATTAGTAGTGAATCAAAGCTCACTAATATGTGACTTTCTAATTTTAGATGGAATGAATTATTGTGAAATTAATTTCAAAGTTCGAGAATATTAAAGGAAAAAAGTAAGAATAGCGGGATGCCTTTGAAACTAACATCATTCACGTGATATAGTCTTCTATTCGACTTAATAAAGCCGTGATTTAAATTTCAGTAGCAATTTACCTAATGCAACATTTAACGAACAAATATAGAACGACTAATAGAGCAATTCCACCGGCTACGATAATTGCTCGAAATACAGCGTGATCATCCATTTCGAAGCCATATTCAGACTTCGGGGGCGGTATAGGCATTTTTTTCTGGAAAAAATAAATTTAGACGTTAACATGAAATGTATCATCGTAAACAATAAAATCTGAGGTCTAAAAATATCGTCATGATAAGGATTTTTTCAGAATTATAAAAGGGATAAATCTTTGAATGAAATCATAACGATAACGAAAGAAAATGTATTTTAGAATGAGCAAAAATCGACGCATTTTGCAAGAAGAAAAAGAATAGAATGAAGTTAGAAAGGTGCAAGAGCAAAATGACGAAAATGTTGCAGAGGTTAGAGTGCCATTGACAGAACCCGAAAATGAGGAAATCCTTTTGAACCGACTTCTTTCACAAATATGGTTGCATGCAAAAGGAGAAAAGAAAAGAGCTCGACAGAAATCGATAATACGGCCAAGCCCTACGGCAATGAAAGATGAAATGAAACGAGGAGAGGGCGAGAGAAGTAGACGAATTTACAATGAAACAGAATTGTGAGAGCAAATACTAGATGGAGAAGCTTGATATCAAAGATGACAGAAGAATGATAAGCCGGAATCAGTGAAAAAATTGATTGACAGCAACATAGCCATTACTTTTGGCGAGATGGATTGATTATCTTTCTTTAGTCTGAATCTGATTTCATATCTTTCAATACGGAATGAAAAATCCTAGAAAGTTTCCGATAGAGACTAAAAATAGCTCAGCTGATAACAAAAATGCAAAAAAAGTATTATTTAAAGAAAAGATCCTTTAAATTTCTACGCTTATTATCCCATTTTT
This sequence comes from Diploscapter coronatus, assembly GCA_964036155.1. Taxonomy (NCBI): domain Eukaryota; kingdom Metazoa; phylum Nematoda; class Chromadorea; order Rhabditida; family Rhabditidae; genus Diploscapter; species Diploscapter coronatus. The sequence continues at coordinate 46,495,215 of OZ038422.1, read as the reverse complement.
GCTACACTTTTGATGTTCCTAGATCGATAACAAATATAGAGAGACCATTTCTTGTAGAGTTGATCAAACTTTGAACCTTCGGGAAATAGACATGATGTTTCGAATTTAGCCAACTACTAGAACAAAGTGAAACTATGATATCAAAGACCTGGAAAAGAAACGTAATCAATATTTCATCATTCCACATAAGCGATAAACAAAAAAATAAGTGAAAGATGCAATAGGCTAATGCGTAGATTCAGATTGTTTTTTTCTACTTCCTTTTTGCTAATTGTTTTTGATGTAATATTGCAAATAGCGAATGTCTAATTACCGAAGATGCAGTCTTTTCACTTTGGTCCAAGTAAGATTCGATAAAAACTCGTCCATTTTGTTTCGAATTCGAACCTGAAGTCGAGTCATTTGATGATGATAGTTGACCTGAGTGGTAGTAATCCATAATATCTGAAAAATGGAAAATTAGGCAAGAAACACTAAAAATAATTTTGAATAAATGCACGATTTTTAACTTTTAAATAAAAAATGGCCAAATTATTGTGTCGTGTCAAATAAATTGCAAAATGTTCAAATAAACCAGAGGCAAATCAAATAAATGAATGAATGATGAAAATTTCGAAGAGCTGCATCCAACCTGGTTTCATTTCCAATGTTCTGTTTCACAAGCTGCTCAAATTTTCTTGATTTCGCCTCCTATTCTCCCAATTTCTGACTAATCGTTTTTAGCAAACTTCCTTTTTCTTTCTCTTTTCATTTCAAAGCGCCGCCAAAACGCGCGGGCAACTTGCAGAAATGGGGAATTGACCACACGTTTATCGTTCATCTGTTCACTATTTTCTATTTTTTAACGAAAATCCATTATTTTTCGATTTTATTGTAATTTTTCAGCCAAAATGGGTGACTACGTGCCGAAATTCGAGCAGCGCGAAAGCGACTCGAGAAGCTATGGTCCGCAAAGGTAAAAATTTATTCGAAAATCTTTTAAAAAATACTTTTCCTTATTTAAAAAAAAATTATTATTTTATTTTTAGATTACCCACACTCGGTGCGATCCCGGTCACGAATGAGAAGGGTCAAATCTCAATGAAACCCGTCAAAGTTCAGCGCTACGTCGCAAATAAAGTGTAGGTTTTCGATAGTTTTATATTCGAAAACTGATTTATCGAGAAGTTAGCCATTTTTAAAACGAAATAATGTTGATAGCGAAGAAAAACCTGGTGAATTTTACGAAAGTCAAAGTTATTGTCGAATTTATTCTTTTTGGAATACTGAATTTTAGCCCTGAATTCGCGAAAGGTTACCACTCGGGTTCTGATGAAGAGAGTGACGACGACAGGGAGAGACGCGACAGAAGGGATAAGGATAGGGACAGGTAAAATAAATTTTTACTAAAAGGTAAACAAATTGAAATTTTTGAAAATTTCTCGATTTAAAATTGAAGAATGGTCCAGCCAGAATATCACTTTTGCCCTTTTCATATCAATTTTGCAGAAATATATTTCGTAGATCACAAAACTAGCAAAAACTAAAACGAAATGGAACGAAAAATGATTTAAAAATCGAAAATATCAGGACATAGTAGCAATGATGGATCACTATTCTGAACTGATATTTCATTGTAAAGGTTTTCTCCGTGAATCGTCCCAGAAAAATCAAAGTACAAGAATTATTGTTGGTAAAGTAATAGCAAAGGAAATGATTTTTGATTCAATTTCAAGGATATTATTTGTTCAAAATAAAAGAATCTTAATTTTCAGGCACGACCGTCACCGCGACAAGGATAGGGACCGAAAGCGCGACCGAGATAGGGACCGTGAACGAGATCGAGAGAGGGACCGCAGACGAGATAAAGATAGAGATAGAGATCATCGGAAGAGGGCCAGAAGCAGCAGCGAGGAAGATGACGGGAACGCTGATCGAGGAAGGGTCATTGAAGAGCCTGAGGTTGGATTTTTATTCTTTACTAGTTATTAAAAAAACTAGTTTAATATTTTGAGGAATAAAAATGCATTTCTCTAAAAAAAATAATTTTAGATTCTGGCAAAAGAGGAAGAGCCTGAGGAGGACTACGCTCAGGTTGAGGAGAGAAGGCAGAGGGCCCAGATGAGAAGGCTCGAGCTCGACGACAGGAATTCGGACCAAGAGGTCGGAAAATAATTTGGAAAGAAATTAAATTGGAATTTCAGGACGAGGAAAGCGATGAAGAGTCGCGTGAAAGACGTCGTGAAATGCTGAAAAGAAGAGCGCTGGAACGGGAAAAGATGGAGAGGGAGATCAAGGTAGAGCTCTTAGATGTCTAATTTTTCAATAAAAAGATATAAAATATTGAACTGGAATTATCAAAAACTGATATTATCACTGAAAATGATAGTGATATCACGAGTTCATAGTTTTACAGAGAATCTAGATTTTTACTCAAAAAATACTGAATGTTTTATCAAAACTGATCTTATCACTAAAACAATAGTTAAAAATATTCAGAAAGAAATAAAAGTGGAAGAAGAAGCGGTGTCTGAAGACGAATCAGAAGAGAGCGAGGAAGACGAAGAATCGGAGGAGGAATCGAGCGAAGATGACTACGACGATACGCTCCCTAGATTGAAACCGGTCTGTTCCTTTCCAAATAGATCCTAGATAGAAAGGGATTTGTGCAATTTCAAATAGATAAGGTCTTGAAAGGATAATTATTTTGAAATGATAGAAAGATACAAATTACTTTACTGCTTAGTAAATAGGAGTAATTTAGAAATTTGAAAAAATACCAAGCTCTAAAGCAATTCGAATTAAAGATAGATATTTTTGTCAAAAACTCTTGTATGAAGCCTTGACTTATGCGATTTTTGGAATTAAATTTTAGGTATTCGTCCGCAAACGCGATCGCGTCACTCTGCAAGAAGCTGAAAAGGAGAAGGAACGTCAAGAGCTGCTCAGAAAGGAAGAGGAGAAACGCAGAGAAGAAATGAAGAAAGAAAGTATCAAGGTAAGAATTGAAAAATTTCTTCTTAATTTATTCTTCAAAATTACCATTCTCTTTTTCTATCATTTTAGGAAGCTAATAACCGAATTTGGAAAATTTCTTTTCAATTTTGGGGAAAATATGGAGTTTCACAAATTTTCATCAAATTTCTTTAATTTAGATGGTCGAACAAGCGAACCGCGAAGAAGAGGAAGCAGAAAAACGCAAGAAGGAAGACAATTTGAATCTGGACTCGGTGCCAACTGACGACGAATCGGAAAACATCGCCTATGAGGCCTGGAAGTTGAGGGAGATGAAACGACTCAAGAGGACCAAGTAAGCATTTTTCTTATTTTAATGTGAAACCAATTTTACAAATTTCGAAGATTTTTAGTTGGTATTATTCAAATAATAAATAAATATTAAGGGACGAGCGAGAGGCCTCTGCAAAGGAGAAGGCAGAATTGGAAAGAATTCGAAACATGACTGAAGAAGAAAGGCAGAGATACCTTGAGGCTAACCCGAAAGTCATCACTAATAAGGTAAATTTTTGTATTCTTTTGATAAATTGCATAATTCCTGGTAAAAACCAATAATAATTTTTACCAAATTTTTTTAGCACATTTTTATGATAATTATTAGAAAGAAAATGATGATGATAATTGAAATTGAACTTCAGCAAGCCAAGGGCAAGTACAAGTTCCTGCAAAAGTACTTCCATCGCGGTGTGTTCTTCCTGGACGAGGAGGACGATGTGTACAAACGAGATTTCGCCGCGCCCACTAAGGAGGACGTCTTCGATAAGTCTGTCCTGCCTAAAGTCATGCAGGTATGAAGACTTTTCTAAATGTTTTCTTTCACAAAGAACTATCAAAATATGAGGGTTTTTTTCTTATTTTCAATTGCATTTTAAAACCAAAAACATTATCTCTATTTTAGAAAGTAGCTTTTGAGCTGTTAAAAATAGTCCTAATCACTTCATTTTTATTTTGAAAACGTAAAATCTAAGGCTTTTATTCAATTAAAAATAATAAGTTTAGGTGAAAGATTTCGGCAAAGCCTCTCGCACGAAGTGGACGCACTTGACGGCAGAGGACACGACCGATCACCAAGGCGCCTGGTTCTCGTCCGCCAACAAACTCAACACCCAGTTCTTCGAGAAGAAAGCTGGTAATGTTGTTATTTATGACTATATTTTAACTAAGTTTCACCTATATACAGCTTTTGCTCCTTATTTTTAAAAAAAATCTTATAAAACTAAACTCATGATTTTATTTTTAAAAATTTCCCTAACAGACTAATTTGTAAGTATAACTCATAAAAAGTTCATACGAATTATTAAAATTAACGATTTTTATTCATTTTAATTTCAGCTGGAGCCCGCCCCGTCTTCGAAAGGCCTGCCGCGAAGAAGCGCAAAACGGGTCAGTAATTTGTCGGTCAGAATTCGGACCTTCACTTCCCTCCAACTCGATCATTTTCCCATCTTCAGAGGTCTCATTTTCTCTTTTTATTGTAAAAATTATTTATATCGTTGATAAATTTTTTCAATGAAAAGAAACTCCAGTTTGATGTGCACGATTCATTTTATGGTGATTAGTTGTTAATTTGCTTGACATGACAGGCCAACAAGTGATTAGATTAATCTCCAAGAAATTATCGATTTTTTCAAAAGAACTAAATACTTATAGATCAGCCCAATACAAGAACATTATTTACTCTGTTGTAAATTGCAATCAGACTATTTCATATGTTATTCTGTTTTGGCAAATTATAATAAATTCATATACAGCGGTGCTCAAAAGTTTGGAAACACTCAAAATTTTTTCGAAAAACTGCCGCCAAGTGGCACAGAGACGTCGAAATCTAATATCCTTTGGCACACTAGTAGCCTAGTACTGGATGAACTAGTCTGCCAATTTGTATCCAAATATTTTATTCCATTGTTAAGTTATGCTAATTTTCCTAGAAAACGCGTGTCCAAAAGTTTGGAAACACCATAGTAAAATCGTCAAACCTTAAGTATAGAAAATTTTTAAAAATATTATTTAAAAATTTTCCGAATAAGGATATTTGCAAGCCGTCTTCTGGGTCTGAAACTTCGGTTATTTTGACATATATTTTCGATTCGTTCGATGATCAGAAACGTTCTTACGAAAAGATAGTGATGGGTTGAAAATTTTTTTGACAAATTTTGACAAATTTCCATAGTTAACGAAAATTCGAAAATTGTACCGTCTGTATATCTTCATAGAATTTTTTTTAGCAGATGAATTAATTGAGGAAATGTGGCAAAATAACCGAAGTTTCAGACCCAGAAGACGGTTTGCAAATATCCTTATTCGGAAAATTTTTAAATAATATTTTTAAAAATTTTTCATACTTAAGGTTTAACGATTTTACTATGGCGTTTCCAAACTTTTGGACACGCGTTTTCTAGGAAAATTAGCATAACTTAACAATGGAATAAAATATTTGGATAAAAATTGGCAGGCTAGTTCATCCAGTACTAGGCTACTAGTGTGCCAAAGGATATTAGATTTCGACGTCTCTGTGCCACTTGGCGGCAGTTTTTCGAAAAAATTTTGAGTATTTCCAAACTTTTGAGCACCACTGTATGTATTGATTATTAAAGCCTATTTCATGTCTCGCTTAGTTTGTTTACTGTAATGCAAAACCACATCGTTCTCGTCTTCATGTCTAGTGTTACGTTAGAGCAATTTCATCGATTGGTTACGTGAAAATTGAGGATCTTCATAATCATAAACTCGATTTTTTATTATTCAAAATGCTAATAGTCCTTTTATTCTTATCAATAGGTTAGTTTTTTTTTTTATATTGTAATTAGAAATCTGAAATTTAGCCATATTTCCTTCAAACGCTTGGTGGCAATCCAATCGTAGAAAGCCCAAAGATCCCGATGCTGAAAGGGACAAATATGACATTTCTGATACGGTCTTTGTGAACAAGCTATTTGAAGGATACGATAAAAATGTGATTTCTCGTTCCATGAATCATTGAATGCCATTTTTTAGATAATGCCGCCTAGCGACGATGAAAAACCTCTAAAAGTTGAAGTAGCACTTTCGATCAACCATCTTTCAGTGCCAAAGAGTCATCATCCGAAAATTGTTGGCCATTTCTTGTTGAACTTAGTAAGATAGAGTTAGAACAACATGTGAAAATTGTTTTGGTTCTCCTATAAATAATTTCAAAAGTTTACATAATATCACTTTTCTGACTAAAGTGGATCTTATCTTCAAATAGCTGATTTAGACAATTTGCAAAAAGATATTATAGATATGGAAAGACAAGAGATTGGGCTGGAATCCCTCAGATTACCAAGGTCGAATGCAGGCATTCATTCAAAAGCACAAAGTTTGGCAGCCGGAAGTTTTTGTCGGCAATTTGTATTTAATAATTTATTTAAAAAAAACCATTTCTAATGATTTAGACAATTAAGCCTAGCTCATTACTACTATCGTAGTCAGGCTGCTCACCTCCGAGTTGATGATAAATATCATTTTCAGGTTTTTTTTTTTAAATAAAATTCAAAACAACGCTTATTCTTTTTGTGAAAGATTATTTTAGTTGTTCATTTTATTTTAAGGCACCACACGTAATAAGCGAAAGACCCTTGGTAACGCCGATGAAGTGTCAAGTTTTTGGATATTTTCCCCTTGAAGTTCTCAAATGTTCATTTATCTTGGAGCATCATCATTATTATCCGCTCAGTAAAGTTCGAAATTTTCCATGGTCTCCAAACATGATTTCATCTGTATTTAGCTCGAATTGTTCATACGAAATACCGGACTCATCATTAAACGTATCACGGGTATGTAAACCTAAACATACAGGGTGCTTATTTATAATTTTTGAAATTTATTATTCGAATAACATGTGTGTTTAATAGTTATTTTCAAAAACGGTCGACGGGAATCGATTCTAGTCACCGGGAGAAAGATGAAAAGGTTTGATTTTACCCACTCTTCTGCTACAGTATGCCCAGAGTATACTGTAATTGGAAAACGGCTGAAACCACACATTTTCACACTTCTCCCAGTCCCGAGAATTGACTCCCGTTGATCTTTTTTGCCAATAATTTTTATTCGAAAAACAAATGAAAAGATTATAAATGAACACCTTGTATTTTTGAAGCATAAACTAATATCTCCGCATTTTAGGAGATGACGACTCGAATCAAAACGTAATAAACGGGTGGAATTTGATGATGATGTATCTCAAGGTTGGATTCCATCAGTTGAACCCCAATGGGTCGTATTCCAAAGTTGACAATCGAAAGAACATCAAAGACGAGAATCATGCGTGGTAATCATTTTAGACCATGAAGTCATGAAATACAAATTTTAGGTCTCATGTCGAGTTTGGCTTGTACCTTCGAAGACGTGACTATGGATTAAGAACGATTGTAGTGTCAGGGCTGTTATGCGGCGGCGTTCTTATTAGCACGTCATTCTTCCTGGCCTTAAAGTAGTTTTTTCTTATTTTACAATTGCATAATTTTCCTTTAATTTGCAAAAAAAAAAATGTTGATTTCAGTTATATTCCATTTCTAAGCCTATTCATATTCTTCTATCTTTCAACTTTCGCTCGCTATATCATTGAAGCGGCTCCTTTGTATAGTAACGAATTGAGCGGACCAGGTTTATTTATTTACTTTTTAAGTTTAAGTTAAATGAAATATCTTATATTTTAGATTTCATCGCTGCATGTTTATGGATATGTACCGGAGTTTCACTAGTTCTTCACCTACTTTTACAGTCATATTCTGAAGAAATCTACCGATTAAATTTGACAATATCGCCCTATCTCTCAAAATTGCCGAACTTTTACCATAAACTAGAGAGTTTTTATATTTTAAAACTTCCTGGTAGCGAATCTAAAAGTAATATGCCTTTTACTGTGTATTTTCTTCGATTTATTATCGGTTTAATTATCATATTAGTTTGTTTGATAATTTTCGTATTGTATCAGTTTCCCACTAGTATGGTTTTAACAGCTTAGAGCATGACAATCAAAATATTCTGCTCATATATATGTAGTTAGAATAAGTTAAATCAGAGATTCCGCGCTCATGCGAGAGGTTTTTGTTATATATAAAATGCCTCAGTTAGATAAACAACATACTTGTGTAATTCATCCTTCTATCAACGTTGACCAAGACTGTCCAAGTAAATTAAACTAATAAACAATTAAATCTCTTCATTCACTGCACGTTTAAAAAATTAAGCTGCATATAATGCAGTTGAAATGAATTGAACAAATTCAATAGAATGACATTTTATTAAAGTCAAAAAATTCAAATCGTGCCAAAATGAACGGATCGTATAGTATGAAGATGCGAGTTTATGGTTGTTGTTTCAAGTTGTTGGTGGGCCCAAAGTTTGTGACTGACAATTGATTTGTGATGATTATAATGCACAGTAATAACACATACAAACATATAGACGACTACTTCCAATACGAAATATACGCCAATTATAAAGAAGATACAAAAGAAATGCGTTATAAAAATGACCAGATTAGGTGTAAAATCGAAAGAGACGAACAATGTTTATAGAAAATGCAAGAGAAATCAAGGTTTAAGAAAAGAGGATGAGAAATACACCATGTAAATGGTGAATGGTGCAGAGAATATTGGTGTGAATTAAGGTAAGGAAGAGAACAAGTCAACCGCACAAGGAGATGGATGGAAGAATACAGATAAAAAAAAAAAGAAGGGAATTTGTCGGGGGTAGCAGGTAATTTTTGGCGGTCAGATGGCAGTGACCAAGCATAGTCGAGTGGATAGGGAAACCCGCTCAATAGCCCGACAGTTCCTGGAAGGTCGAGTCCAACTCCTCGGAGATGTTCTTGTATCTTTCCTTCTCGTGCACCAATTCGTCTGAAAATACTCCATTGTTTCTCAGTTTTATTATTCTTGGGCATTTTTGACAATTTCATGTGAGAGTTTGCCAAAACACCCTAGGTTCTTTGATTAGCCAATTTCGTGAAAATGCAATGCTTTATTTTCGATAAAGACGATGCAAGAAAATGTAAGGTTGAGTTTAGGCAGAATGATAGAGGCACACGGTAGGAAAGGGGATAACGTTTAGCACGTAATATTGGTTCGATGGAATCAATAGACATTCACATTTCAGAGCCTGTAGCAATTTTGAATATAAATTTTTGATTTAAATGATCTACCACAGGCCCAAACAGGTAAAAAAAAAAAACAATAAAAACACCGAATAACGAGTTAATAAAGCACACTGCTAAATGATTGTTGAATAGAGAATACACATCGCAATAAATCTATTCGTGTCAATACATGAAATTAGTGGATGAACGAAATCACTCACATAAAATTAGTCGAATAACTTGATACTTTTCGGTATATGGCTCTAGAATATGTGGATAAAATGAGTAAAAGTCACTATTCGACATATTCTAAATTCCAAACTTGATAATGAATAATATTTTGATACAAAATCAAATCTGTACAATCAAGTGAAATGCAGGAAAATTCGTCAAAAATTAAGGTAAAGGGACGTGATGATAATAGGAGTTAGTCAAAACGGCAGTCGGAATAAAAAACGTTGCGCGCAATTATTGATAACCAAATTACCATTTATCACACTCAAGACATGGCATTGTCGATTTGAAATATCATTAAAATTAGCAAATCGACAGAACCAAAAATTTAATAAATCAATTAGATTAGATTATTCAAATCAGCGCTAACATGAATAATTATCGCACTCGAAAATAATAAAACTAGTTAGAATAAAACGATGATAGATAAATCAAAATCAAATTAAAGTTCGATTTTTTGGTTGACGAGCATAGGACACAGGTCGGCGTTGGACTTTCACAATTCCAGTTCCGCGGAAATTTCTCCAACAGATCAAAGTTAGACCGAGTTGATCTCCGTCAGAAGACGGTCCAACTCTTCTTGCAATTCACGGGTCTTTCGCTCAGCGTCTTCTTTCAAGTCTGAACAAATCGTAAATTTCAACCAGTCTCCAAATTCAAATCACTTTTGTTATTATCGATCACTTATGAAATGAATGACCACTCTTGGTTATGAATCAAAAGAATCGAGATAAGATATCACTTCATGCCAGAAATGCGCACAACGTATCCGGAATCAAATATGTGCAATACACAACTTTTCATGCTTTACAATAACTTCGTATTTAGTAGAGAAGTACTATCGGGCATTTTCGTTGCGAAACCATTCGTCAATTACAATTCGTGCGACAAACGTGCTCTAACACGAATCGCTTACAGTCGACTTATGATCCCTGAATTTCTTGGACGGTTTGCTCGATTTCCTCAGTCAGGTTGCGGACGCGCTCTTTCTCCAGCAACAGTTCATCTGCACATAAACACATCATTTGACGGACTTGGGACTTTTGACAGGACACATTTTATGGACTTTGAATAAACATAGACAATGGTCTCTCGTTGTTTCTTCTATTTCAAACGGAAGACCAATATCTCTTGAAAATCGAAAATTACAAGTCAATGATCTTCTATTCGAAGATCTCTTCGCATTCTCATTTTTATGACGCGTTTTTGGAACAGCGTCGCGAATACTCTCGACAACTTCTTTCGCTCTTTTCGAACATGTTTTCGGCGATTTGCGATCCTCATTTCAAGACACTCTTCCTGCACAAAATACGCGACAGAGGAAGACACCCACGCACGGACAAAAAGCCGAAAAGACAATGTGAAAATAGGAGATGACGGAGAGTGAGAGGGAGATTAGAGATGAAGAGGAGGTGAGAGAGATGCAGAGATGCCAGACGGACAAAGACGCGCGTTGCATTACAACAAAACGCCTGAGGGCAGCAGCTTTGTGCCAATCGTTTCCGACTCAACGACGGCAGAAACTGCAGGGCTTTCACAACGGAAAGCAAAAGAAAGAATAATGAAAAATCGATATGAGCAAATGGATAAACGCATCTAAATAGTGCAATTTCTTGCAGGAAATTGGATTTTTGGAAAGTTTTGAAAATTCCGCCTACCTTCGAGTCTGTCGACTTCCTTCTGGAGTTTCTGGACGGAGCGCTCAGCGAATTCAGCGCGGGTCTCAGCCTTCAAATTCAACGATTTTCACTTGCTCACGATTTTTTGTCGGAGATTTGGGACAAACATGAAAACATGGACTTTCTTGAACAGATGTGACAAAGGAATTAGGGTCTATCTAATCTACTATACTCTAATTTTTCTACGATAACTAATTTCGCCCTAATCTACCTCCTTTAATCGGGCAGAGATGGTGCGGATCTGCTCTTCGTACGAGTCCTCTCTCTGGAGGGCCTTCTCCTCAGACACTTCCAGGGATTTCAGATTGTTGCCGACAACTCGCAGCTCCTCCTCGAGCTCAACGATCTTGCTGCAATTTGGAACAACGTAATTAACCTAGTCCGACTAAATCTAGAGAATCTATCGATCTAATTAGTTAGATAGAGACAGTAAGTAGAGGAGAAGGGGAACTGAAGGAGAAATTAGGAGTCTAGGAGGTGTTAGTCGATCAAGTGCAACCGTTTCAGAGCTATTTGACAGAATTCAGTCAGAAAGCAAGAATTTTAGTTAAAATCACAAATCTTGCTTCAATAGCCCCGAATCATTCACTCATGCAAACACTTGGAAGCCGATAGGTAAGGGGAAGCTCTAATCGCATCTAAACATGGCGCGGTGCAAAGCTTTTGTTTGGACTTTGGAGACGGACGACATCGGAATCTGATCGCTATTTTTCTCGGTCAGACCTCTTTGAGTCGGTAGTCGAGCTGTCGGATCTGTTCGGCGAAGATGTCCTCCTTTTCGAGGGCCTTCTCCTCGGACAGCTCGAGAGACTTCAGATTGTTGCCGACGACGCGCAATTCCTCTTCAAGCTCTACGATCTTGCTACAATTCATTATTTTAAACCTTTCCCCTATCCCCTGTTCGTGTGCAACCACACCCCCGATAAAGTGCACAAAGTGCAGCAAAAATGGCCATGACATCGAAACTGGCAAAATGGTAAAGCGGAACTTGCAATCAAAAGCAAGTGTGAAATGATGTGAAAATTAGCTGATAGTCCGAAGAAGGGAAGATAGAATGGAATGGGTATTAGATGAAAGGATGCGATTTGGTTGAATCTGATAGTCTCAGGAATTCCGAAGGCTTACTTCTCTCCGGCCTCGGCACGCTCCTCAGCTCTCTCGAGATCAGCCTCAACCATGGCCAATTTACGGGCAACCTGAACTTTCAATATCATCATTTTTCCTCGTTTTACTATTTGGAAACAACAGATATTAGTGAAAGTGCACGCTCAAGCATACGTGTTATCATTCACTTCCATGATGGATATCAAGGAATGAACCTTTTGCATTGCACACAACGATGCACATTCATCTCGTTGACGTCGACGACATATTGATTAGTGCACTCGAATAGCAACATTAGTAGAGAATTCTGACGGAACCTCATCGTATTTGCGGTCAGCCTCCTCGGCGAGGATCTGGGCTTCCTTGAGCTGAGCCTCGACGGTGTTGGCGCGCTCCTCATCTTGGAACGAGCGGTTCTCCATGACCTTGCGGACACTAGAGAAATTTCGGACTCAGTTTTGAAGCTTTTTATTATTTTGTGAAATTCTTGGAGTTTTCGGCAAAGTGGATTTTTTGTTATGACCTCCAAGAATTACTAAGATCGTTCTCGGGAATTGACTGGATTTTGCTTATTTGTCGAATATATCCGGCTTTTTGTCGGATTATTCCTGGCGAACAAGAGTTTTTCTGCCTACAGGCATGCGCGAATTCTTGCAGCCGCGCCCAAGAACGGTCCTTATATGAGGATAAGAGGCGCATCTCATATGACTACGAAAGCCAACGATGTGAATGGAATGTGAGTGAATTGTTGGGAAGATTGGTGAAGTATTCGAGAGAAAGACGATCGAAATTATAATTGACTGTTGTGTTTTGCTTGCAGCTTCACCGATCTTTTGTTCAAAGTGACGAATTTTGTGGTTTTTGTGATAACGTAATTCCAAGTTTACCGTAGCCCAGGTTGACAATACGACATTTATGGAAGGACAACATAAATATGCGCTGATCCAGAAATATTGATCAACCCCCTGGATCATCGATAAAGCATTTGGGTGATAAGCAGTGTTCAGTATCAATATCAAAATCAATCTGATTAGTTCACCTCATCACTCTTTTGTTCTGTTTCGTGCAGAAGGGACTGGGCTTCTCGAAGTCGTCTTTCCAATTCTGTGCATCGATCCTCGTCCACGTCACATTTCGTCGATAGGACTTTTCGTGCTCTGTTAATCAAACCATCATTCTCAAACTGTTATGAAAATCTTATTTTTATTTTAGTTAAATTTTTAAATTTAGTTTCGAAACTCATTCCTGAAATCTCAATACATCTGGTTAGACACATTCATGCACAGAAACACAACAGAAATGCGATTATCTGAAATGGGGATGACAGTCGAAGATGAGTCGATAGCTGTTATTCCTGTAGAAGAAACACAATGTTTCATGAGGATTTTCGCACCTCTTCGTATTTTCTGTCAGCGTCCTCAGCAATGACCTTGGCTTCGTCGACTTGGGTCTCGAGGAAGTTAGCTCTCTCCTCGTCTTGCTGGGAGCGGGTCTCCATCGACTTGCGAGCGCTACAAAGTATAAGCATAAGCGTAACGAAAAATCGATTCACAATAAGCATTGTCCCAGAAAATGACATCTACACCCATGTTAGTAATTTGTACATTGAACGACGAAGACGGAAGCCACCACAACGAACATTTTCAGCGACAGTGGACAAAGCTGGACTTCGAGCTTTGCGGATGATCTATCGAGAGATGCGCCTTTTCCGGATTAACTCCGGTTGTGGGCATACCGCTCGGATTCGTCGACGTTCTGGGTGGCTTCCTCGAGTTTCTCGGTGGCGATCTTGAGACGCTCCTCAGCACGCTCGAGTTCCTCTTCAAGGAGGGTCATGCGACGATTGAGAGCGGCGACCTCGGCCTCGGCCTGGAGGTTAGTCGTATATTTATTGTTTCGCTTACCGGTCAGCCTCATCAGCCGCTTTCGATGCTTCTTCCAATTTTTGAGTGGCGCTTTTCAGACGATCCTCAGTACGCTCAAGGTCTTCCTCAACGAGGACAATTCGTCGGTTGAGGGCAGCAACTTCAGCCTCAGCCTGGATATTTTTAAATTCACAGTGATCGGTTTTTTCTCATGTTTATGATGATTCAGAAGAATAGCAAAAGCGCATTTGTAATTCCTCTACAGCAATTAGTTTTATGGAAGATTATCGTAAAGTCCTAATAAAATTGGGGAAAGTCTTTCTAGATCATAAAATAAATTGTTGAATCTATAAATTTTCTGAGATATTTCAATGGATTTCTCAAATCTGAGGAGAATCTATCGAATTGTCGCCGAAAATCCTTTTTCGCTATGCGACCGGTCGATTGGGCGCGTCTCCAGATTATTAGATTATTAGGGTAACTTTTGCCTCGAGGGCAAATCGTCTAGTCTTCTCACTTTCTTCTCTCTATTTTTCTACTTTTTTCTTCTCTACTTCCTCTCATACAGTCTCAATCTCTCACATCATACAGCTCTTCCGTTATTCATGCACTGGCGCGCAAGCGCACAAGTGTTGAAGAAGAGCACAAATATTTGTAGGAGCGATAAGACGACCGATAGATAGCTGTATGAACATAGGGCATAAAGAGGCAGACGATTCGAGAAGAGAGGGAAAAGTCGCACGCAAAATGCGAGAGAACGCAGAGATAAGCTGGTGATATGAAGTTGCCACAAAAGAACTCGCAAATTGTAGCGATCGAGTCAAAGAAGAAGACAAAGGCAAATTGCAGAAAAGTCTTTCGGGCGGGGTAATAATGCAATTGCACCGCTTAGCCGAACTCTAAATAATCGGCACAAAAACTGGGCGTTTGAGAAGATCTAGAATTGAATTTTCGCGTCGCTTTCCCTCAAGAAAACACAGCAAAACAGCAAGTTTCGAGAGAATGACGTTGGGGTTAAAGGATAGATTTTTGCTGTTTTATAGTGTTTTCTTGAGAAGAAACCTTATTTTTTACAGACAAATAAAATTGAAACTCAGAAAGAGATAACCTAACGCTGCTTGAAAAAGAAGATGTTGGTCATTTTCATTTGGAAAGATTGATAAGAACTGATCAGAAGTACATAATTATTGGATGAAAAATTTACATCTTCACGTTTCTTCTTCTCCTCTTCGAACTGTCTGCGGACCTCATCGGCCTCGTCTTTGGCGGCCTCGGCCTCCTCGCGGGCCTGCCGCATCTTCTTCTTGAGGACATCGAGCAGAGATGTCTGCTGGGCTCCCTCCTTGTTCACCTTCGACATTTTGGCTGGTGGTGGTTGGTTCCGAGTTCGAGAGAAAAGCCACTGAAATGGAGTCCGAACTAAGGATCTTTACTGAATCACGAAAATCGATAAAAATCAATCTCCAAAACGATTTTTAGAGGAAATTAGCAAGGAAATAGGTGAAAAACAGTAAATCGGTTAATCCGAAATCTCTCGAAGTACTGTAAAATTGATAAAATACGGGCGGAATAGACACCACTGCTTACTTGAAGGGAAGCAAAAGAGAAGAGCCGAGGAAAACTTGGCAGAAAGAGGGATGAAGCTCGGAGAGACTGTATGGAATTGTGATGCCGAAAGATAGAGAAAGAGAGAAATAGAGAAAGTCTTTGGCATGGATTCGAAAGAGAAGAGGGCGGTGGGAGGAAGGTAAATAGAAAACGAAGAAACATAGCAGAGATATGGATGGAGGCAGAAAAACTCGACAGCAAATTAACCTGAGTAACTAGAACCGTGAGGAAAAGGAGAGACAGTACAAAGTCAGGAGGCGAACAGGCAGTGCAAGTGATTTTATTTTAGCAGGTGGGCGGAGTGATAAGCTTCGAGTCATTACTCACTGCTATCAATAGAATTCCTGCTCTCTAAAGTCACTAATCGATCTCGATCGTTTTTCGAAAAAAACAAGCAGAGAAAGTCGCCTATGATGTTTTAATCGAATCGATATTATGATTTTGTTGCCTTTGAAGCAATGAATCAACTGCTATCGCAGAGCACTTTTTTCGTACTCTGCTGATGAAATTCGAAATTCGGGTCGGTTTTGAAAATTCGCGCCAAAACTCGCGCTGCAAAGTTTTTGTAACCGAGTGAAAATATGCGTTGTGGGTAGAGGGATTCTGGGAAAAGCCTTTTGCATTGTGAGGATGCAACGAGAAATTTGTGAATGGAAATTGTGAGAAGAGAGGATGGCCTGAGGAGGGACGAATTGAGGAATGTTGTAGTGGCGAAAATGGAAAGAGAAACAGAGATAGATAGAAGAGGGGAAAGGCAAGTGAATCAAGAGAATAGGAGGGGAAGAGAAGGAGAGACACCCCTAATAGGGAAGAAGAAGAAGAAGAAAGGAGGGAGAGGACCAGCTGCGCCTGAGGCCTGAGGACAGCAGCCCTGGAACAGCAGTAGGAAACAGGGGACATCGAGAAGGACAAGGACGAGACGCAAGCAAAATCTTCACATTTACTTGAAGATTTTGCCAATTCAACTACAGACATTATCAGATCAGGAAGAAAATCCTCTAGGAAGAAATGCTGATGATGATGACGAAAGAGATAATGCCTTTTGCGCTAAAGGAAAACATAAAGAGATAACTATAAAAGGGTGTGCGCGGATGATAAGATGGGGGCAGGAATGGTATTCGGGAGAGGCGCGACGCAGAGGAGACACAATCAAATAACCGCGCGCGCGCGCGCGAATGAATCAGCAAGAAGCTGCCTGTTGCTGGCATCTAGATGTGTTCATCTTGCGCGCTTGCTTCTCTGCGTCCTCCCTCTTTTCGCCTTAGAAAGCAGCAATGCGAGACTGTTCGCCCTGCCTTTTCTCGTCCTTTTTCTTCCCCCAGGCGCGCGCAATCGAATTTCCATTCCGCGCTTTTGTCCTGCCATCGATCAGCCAGAGAATTCAATTTACGGCGAAATTCAACTTTCCACCTCAATTTTTAGCCTAGAACTAAATTTTGCCTAAGCTTCGCGCAATTTATGACCCAGAACCTACGCCCATTAATCAATGATTGGTACGTCTACATACTAGACAAAACAAAACCAATGAGATGAGAGAAGATAAATAAACAAGATCTCGAGGAATCTAAAATTGAAATTTGGCAGAACAGAGGCGGCGGCGGCCCGCTTCCTCTTTGCCGGTGTGCATTCGCATTCGAGTGGACAGTCAAGTCTTTTGTCGATTTGCAAATGTCGCGCACAACCTTGAGCCTGAAGAGGCACCGGTAGAGAGTGGAGAGCGGACAAAAGAAAAACAAGGCTGAATATTCCATGCGAAATAGCAGGCCAAATCGAGAGACCGAAAGACAATTAAAAATAGGAGAAAGATGGCTTGAAATCGAGAGGCGGAGAAGTTAGCGATTGCGAAAAAACCGTCTGTCCCGTTGATGTGTGCAGTGAAGATAAAACTGGTCACTCACTCTGGGAGTGACTGGTGGAGCTCTGCCCTAAAATGGAAATGGGGAAAGAGCGGGAAATTCGAGGAGTGCAGAAAGAGGCAGACGAATTTGACAGAGAGACGCCCGGGCAAATGACCGTCTTTTCATTCTCATTTTATGGGTTACTCGCTAGTCTCTTTTGTGCATTTCCTCCTATGAAAGACCTCTGGGCTAGACTAGGGGGAATTTGTATGGAGCGCTATGCTCTGTAATAAGACTGCAAACATGACACCCCTCTTTTCCCCCAACCAAAACGCAAGCGAACGCTGTTTTCACGCCTTCCGCACGCAAACCGTAAACAGGAAAGTCGATTATTACCCTACTCCACCCAGTCTATTACCGAAAAATCGCTATGACATGGGGATTTGGCAAGTTTTCTGGGGTGAAATGGAAAACTGGGTGGGGAGGATGGATTTTTCAGCGACCTTCATTAGCACCGATCGATTCGGATCTAGGTAATTGGCCCCTGGGGGTTGGATCTGGGAGAAAGTAGGCAATCAATTTGAGGTGTTGAGTAAGTAGAGCGGAAGCAGGAAAGTGAATTGAATTGCGTTGCAACCGAGGTTTCACCCCCCATCTCAGCATTGCACCAGTCAAGTCAAGTGTATTATTAGCAGGAAAGGCTGCACAGTCCGTGACAGTTCGCATGACGTCACAATTTGATTGAGTCTGAAAGAGGAGAAAAGCCTAGCGAAAATAAAGAATTGGAGCGTGGTAGAGAACTTCTCTTGCAAAATGGAGTATTTTTAGACGGAAGTTGTTCTTATATCATAACCAATTCAAGCAGACTTGATTCCAAAACAATTTATCCTACGTCACAGAAAGTCAAGATTCTAAAGAATGATGAAATCCAATTACAAAGCCAATCAGCTTCCTTTATCTAACGCGCGCATTGAAGATTGTTACAGTATTGACTTCCAAAGTCAAAACCACTTGATGAATTCTATTTTTTCAGTGCCTCGCGTATCTCAGCCGCGTTTCCATCTTTCTTCCTCTCGAGTCTGTGTTCCTGGGTATATAGGTTCATTGGAATCCCAGCCTCATCTCGCAGATAGTGAGTGACTTTCTTCTTCAAGTGCTTACTGCCATTTATCTGCATGTCTGACAGCGACTATTTTCTTCCCTACGTTTCTCTAGCCTATGATATTTTGCATTCTGTCATTCCAAGTTTCAGCAGCTTTTCGCTATCGCCCTTTGGCATGGATTGAGAAAAAGAAGAAAAGTAAGAGAGTGCGGGGGAGCTGAGAAAGATTGCAAGAAATCGAGAGATGGCAAAGAAGTTGAAAGCTGGGGAAATAGTAAGGTGGGTAGCGAACTTAGAGAAGCAGAAGACAGTGTAATGGCAAACACGACGCGCTAATAATTACAGCAACAACGGCAGAAACGAGAAGGGCTCAGAGTGAAAGGAGTGAAAAGTTTAGAGACGCAAAAGAAGTGGAAGAAATAAAGATGCGATCGAAATAGCGAGAGAAATCCTCGAGAATTACCTATCGATTCGCGATTCGCTCGCTCAAATAGGTTGGATTAGAAAATAGCGAAATAAGACGAGAAAGAATTCGCGAGGCGCGCGAAATTAGATGTGGATTGCAAGGTTTGTTGAATGAATTGTAATGGAGGAAGCACAAAAGTTGCAGCAAAAACAATCCTATCCCAACAAGGTTTATAAAAAATGAATTTCAATAGCAAAAAGTTTCTCGGAAGAGGAGGTAATTTCAACAAATTACCTCCAAGTACAAGTGTTTTGATAGTTCGAGAGAAAGTTTTTGCGACCTCCAACTATTTTATATAGTTCACCTAAAGGGAAGTTCAACTTCGTACACAAATTCGAAAGATCACAAAATTTCTACTACTGAAAGAATAATAAGTGAAAAAGTACAGCTTCATAAACTGTTGTGGAATAATTTTATGTTTATTGAGCTGCGAACAGTATAGAGAAATTGAGAATTTACTGATAAAGAAAGATTGATAACAAGTCAAAGGGAAAATGGACGGATGTGTCTGGTGAAGGAAGTAGTTGCGCAATAAAATTAAGGATTTCTTGGTAAACAATTTTTTTCCAAAAAAATATCTTATCATCACTGATAAAACTAATGGCGAAGTCCAAAGTAAGAGTTTAGTCCATAGAAATGTTGAAAAATACCTTCTAACCCAATACTAATTGTGACCTTGAGCGTACTGAAAATCGTCTGAAATGCCTGTTTAGAAAATTTAATTAGCATATTAATTATGCTAATTATCTAAAATTGCATCGAAGGTTCGGTCTAATTGGCGTTGACCTAATTATTCTTGAAAAACCTACCTCCTGGACTTTCTTCTCTTTCTCCTCAAGTTGAGTGGTGGCAGCGGTGAGGTCTTCCTGAAATTATGCAAATATCTTTTAGAATGTTGGGGTTCATAGTAATTTAATCAAAAACTCTAGACTTTTTTTTTAAAAGAAATTGCTGATTATTCAAATGCTTGCATACTTCCCGTATTTTAAAACAAATTCTTTGACTATTTTTAGTCGAACCATCAAAAATTCGTTAAAAAAGTGATCAAACATTAATTTCCAGGAACGAAAATGGTACCTGTGCCTTGTCGAGGTCGTTCTCGGTCTGCATCATCTTCTTCTGGGTGTCTCTCAGCTCTTCCTCAGTTCGCTCGAGCTTCTCCGTGATCTGACGGACTTTCTCCTCGGCGGCATCGGCGCGATCGAGAGCGTTGTCCTGGAATTAGCATATTCTTTTTGGATTTCATCATTTTTAACACAAGGTTTTTTCGAATAGCGAAAGAGAAAATACAAAATAATTGAATAACAGTGCATGAAAATCTCTTCTTTCTTTATTTGATATCCTTCATCCTAATAATTTTCGTTCATCTCAATCCCCGATGCCACTTTTCATTTCTTGTGTTGTTCTATTTTTCATTCCCCTTCCCCTATCCTATTCTCGGAACAGTTGTCCTTCCGCAAAATGCCCCTGCGCTTTGCTGCTCCGATTTCATGCCAACCTGTGTGTGATTCGTAGGTAAATTGATCCGATTTCAATCGATAACCCCTGTATTCCTGGCCAAATGACAAAAACGGCTCATTTTTCATGTAAATATCGCGAGGAGTTCGAAATAGCTTGAACATTGTGAAACAAGAACTGTTTTGCTACGAGGTTTTCAAGATAGGAAAAGTGATTATAATTCTTAGTTTTTTTTCGAAAATAATTCTCTAAATGAATAGCAATCTAGAGTTCCTTCTCAAAACTTTTCAACGAAGAAGGCAAGGGCGTTCAGTATTAATCGATATTTGATTTTGAATGCCCCCATGAAAAAGAGCCTAATTTTTCATTTTTTGTTTTCATCTGCTATCTTCCCCCAAATATCGTCATTCCTTCATCTTTTCTACAAATTATTTTTTATTTCTCTACATCTTTCGTCCTTTTGTTTCAATTTTCCTCTTCTTTTCTCATGCCTGCGTCTTTTTTTTCGAGCAATGCGTCATGCGAGAAGCATCCCCCGTGCTTTACCCAAAAATTTCCGCTCTGTTCAAAACGCGCAGTCAAAAGCATAGCAAAGCAACGATAAAATTTTTCAGAAGCAATGCTTCTTATCAGAGGAAAAATGAGGTTCCAAAAATTCCCGAAATTTTTGCATAAACTATTCGCTTTTTTCAGCAAAAATGTGCCCTTCTATAAAAAAAAAGAAAATATTTTTACGGGAAGTTAAAAAGAACCTGCAAAAACCTAAGAAGTTCTGTTATAGATCCGAAAAGTTGAAAAGAAACCCTTGAATTTCTGCACTTTCTTCACCATCTTGTTTTTGCAAAAGTCCGTCTGCGATACGGCATAACTCATCCCCATCTCCTCGCTTCGTCTTCATTGCCAACGGCAGCTTTACAATCAAACTCTTAAGCTCACGGCACTTTCTCGTTTCTCTGCTCTCTCTCCATTTTCACTAGTATCTCCCTCTGCCATATGCTTTCTCTCTATCTTTTATCATTTTCTCTTCCCTTTCTGCATCTTTTTCACTCTCATTTTCTTCCCTCTTCACCTGATGCTTCTAGAAACGTGGAATCAAAGTAAAGTGCACGCAAAATTCGATCGATCGATTTTATCGATTGGCTTTTGAAATATGCTAATTTTAGCAAAATTCCTATTAACTTGCGCGAGGATGAAGAATACCATAGTTTTGGTTGAAAACGTTGGAAAAATAAGAAGAATGGTCAAAATCAAGCGAACCTTCTCGATTTTCATCGCCTGCATCTTCTTCTTGATCGCGTCCATTTTGGCTGTGGTGTTTGTCGGTGATCAGGAGTGCAGCCGCTGCAAAATTATCTCAATTAGCTCGAGATAATCGAGGTAATTAAGGCAACTAACAATGGGTAATTATCGATAAACAAAATGCAATCAAGATAAGAACCTCAATTATGAAAGAGCAAAAAGTGTTCAAGGTTTCAAGCTTCCTACTGAAAAATCCGCACTGATAAGGCCTAAATGAAAACAGAAAGTTCGTTTATTTCGTCATGTTAAGAGACCAAATTTTGTGCGAAGTAAAATATGAAACCGATGTTCCAGAATAGGTGAAATATGAAAAGTCGAAAATAAGCAAAATCTTCCGCCGGTTATAAATAAATGTGTCGTTTTGGTGGTGCGGTTCGGGGAATGGCAAGGCGAGAAGGCAAAGGGAGTTGGGAAGCCTGACGCTCGCTTTTCCTTGCTACCCTCTCCTCGCCTCAGGGTATCTGCTCCGCCCGGGACACGCCCATTTTACCCTTTCATCTTTCTGCCCTCTTATTTCCCGAGCTATTTCCCGCTCCCTCTACCGTAGTTCGTGCTTCTATCTTTATCACTTTTATCAGTACGTCTTTTTCTTTCCCTCCGTCTGGTTTCTTTTCTCGATGATATTTCGGGATTTCTAATTCTTTTCGACTATTTCGCCTACGGGGGAGTCGAATCGGAGGCTCGAGCTCAGTGGCAGGGAGAGGGAAATTCTTTGGCAGAAGCTCTGCAGGGATAACAACCCACGTAAGAGGGGAAGCGTGTTACACACTGATAGAGAAACTCTCTACATCTTTTTATCGTTGAAATCCTGGTTCTCTAACTTTTCCCTTCCTCTTTTAAACCCATTATCTCTGACATTTTCTGTATCTTTTGTATCTTTAAAACTTTCTATCTCTAATTTTTCTATTTTTCTTTTCACCGTCTAAAAACCCTTCATCTCTGAATTTTCTAAATCTTTTCTGCTCCGATCATTCATTATCCTGCCTTTTCCAAGTCCCCTTTTATCTTTTCATTATCCCAATTCTTCTTTCCCCACACACAAAAATCTCGAGCCTTAGAGCATTTTTGGGTTTCAAATCAGAAAATTTGATGTGTGTTGCCGGGGGAAAAAACGACGATTGGTAGAAGGCTAGCAGAAAAGTGAACATAAAAATTTGAAGACACGAAAAAATTGAACGGACGAATGTCTCATGATTTGTAGAGTCTCGAAATCTTTATTTTATATCGAAAGATACACCTTCAAAAATGCCCAGGATAACCTTTCGATATGATTAACTTCTGATCTGACTTCTTGAGAGTCAGAAACTCAAAATACCTTCTCTAATGATAGGAGATAAGCGATCAAAACAAGCTGGGATAATTGTGATCTTACGTCAAATAACAGCTACTACTTATCAGTTTATAGACTCCGAAGTGATTTCTAATTTATCACGATTTCCGCCTACATAACAATTGGACATAGCTAAGCAGCGAGAATTGCACTATCGATTCGGGAAATTGTTGATATGAAAAAGCGCCATGATCGATAATATTTTCATGAAAAGCATAATTTTTGGTCTATTTAAGAAATTTCTTATCGATTTTCGAGAATTTCAAAACTTAAGCATCCTCATAAAATGCTGAAAATTCTAAACCTTTTCAAATGATGAAGACATTTCAAAAGGTGCATTCATAACGAATGTCGCAAATTAATGTCATTATAACAAATAAGCAAAGGCGTTTTTCTTCTATGACTAGATCTGAAAATTTTCACTGTTCCTTGCTTTCATTGTGTTTATTGCAAAGAAAAATCGGGCGTTTTCGAATGATTCAGAGTCCAAATATGGCACATGAAGCACAAGGCAAATATGAATAAAAAAATTCGAATTTTTTCCTGAATCTTGGCCAAAATTAAATTTTCTAGTAATGACATTGCTGCAAATAATGGAGAGTAAATGACAGGATCAGGGCTGTCTGAAGTTCGAAAAAATCGAAATTTAACTGAACTTTCAGTCAGTTCGAAGTTCAATTAGTACAATTCTGATTAGAAGGAATATTTATTTCAGTTACAATTTTTACCGTCTTTATTGGATGTCTTCGAGAGTTGTCTGTATCATGTGCATTGAAATTAAATTATTATTTTACTTTTTATTGAATAAAATTTCAACATAAAATCTGAGATTATTATAACCAAGCTTTATTTTATGTTGATTTCTCCGACTTCTCGCCATTCATTCGTTTGTGGGTCGTATTCCTCGATTGAACTACAAAAAACTTCATCAAAGAATCTGAAATCCAAGTCAACAAATATTTCGTATAAAGATAGATATGCAAAATCTCAGCTCACCCTCCGATTGCATATAATTTTCCGTTCGCAGCAACAAGCGAATGATCTTCTCTTGCATAATTTATATCAACGATTCGAGAAATTTGACTATCAACTGGAGCTGAGGGGTCGAAACACAGGCAGGATTTTAATAAAGTAAGATGACTAAATATATAATGATACATTATTTATCATACAAAATTAACGACTTCTTTCCCCCAATTATGTAAATTTTTCCATTTAGCGATGCAACTTCGAAAAAAAGTCGTCTTTCTAGAATCTCTCCAATTTGAACCCATTCCTGTTCATCATCTGATAATCGATATATCTTTCTATTTTCAAAACTATCAATAACTGAATATCCATAATTACAATAAGGAATATGCTATAATGTGACCGTATAAAGTTTCATCGCATGTTATTGTTCGAACAGAGTAAATTGGAATAGAAAAAGAAGGTCCTATTTGCCATTTTCCATCTATTAAAACCTGAATTAATTATTTCATGGATTTTTATTCAATCTTCTTACATCAACTCTATTCGTATATTTCCGTGTTTTAGGATCCCTTCCACCCAAATAATACACTTTGTTTTTGAAATAAGCGACAGATGCCCATTGACGCCATCGAGGAGGAGTTGGACCTGTAAAATTCTTTAAATCGATAATTCATGGATATGTTGAGCAGACCTCCTGAAATTTGGCGAGTATCCAAGTCATATATTTCAAATGATTCATCTGTGCCGTCAATTGCAAAAATCTGAAATTTAAGACTATTCAAAATAACGAACATAAGAATCTACTTTATTCTGTGTAGTTGCTACTTCATATGGCTCATAATGATTATGGAATTTTGCAATCTCTTCTACTGAGTAGGTAAATGAATTGAACAAGCCTATTCTTCCTTCGTCTTTATCATTATTTGGATAATAAACTAAATTATTACGAATTGTTTCAAGGTCTCTTACTTAGCTTTCAACGTAAATTCTTACTATAAATTAAAATTTTATCCCAACTATTGAATGAATCGTTTCCACCAATTTGCGAATTATTTATATTCAAGAATAATTCAACCGTTGTATTGTTAACCAATGGAATTTGCTTTTTCTTCTAGAATATCTTGTTTAAATAGTCGCAGTATAACAGTTTCTACCTCAATAGCATCAGCCAAAATAGCTGCCCCAAATACGACAGCTTCATCAGGGTGGATATTGAATTTTAATTTCTTCTGTCCGAATTTCACTTTTAAAATATCCCCTATCGCAGGAATCCTTGTGGATCCGCCAACCATTATCTGAATAAATAATTTAAAGAAGATATTTCCGAGCAGAATGGAAGGGTTCTTCGTGATTATTTACTACGTGATCGATGTCATCTGTCCTGAGGTTAGCCATTTTAAGCGTATCATCAATTAGCTTGACTGTTCTTGTGTAAAGCTCCTCGCATAATTCATTAAACTTTATCTTCGTTAATTCTACATGTAAATCCAAATGGTCATATGAACCGATGTCCAACTAAATTTCATAATTCGCTACTTCGATTATTTTTAATAACGCTAACATGAATATCATAAGAAGGGGTATCGAAGGAGAGCGCCTCTTTTGCCTTTCTGCACTCGGTCCTTAGCTGTTTAGCCAAACGCTTATTTTCAAGAATATCATAAGTCGATGTCGTCTTATATTCTTGTAACGCATAACTCATAATTATTCCATCGAAATCCTGGCCACCTATTAAAATGCAAATTCAGGTATATTATGAAAAGAATATTAAATGTGATCTTACCTAAATGCTCATCTCCATGAACTGCTTTTATAGCGAGTCTTCCGTTTCTAATTTCACAAATGCTAATGTCAAGTGTGCCTAAAAGTTCATTGATGCAACTGCTCAGTTGTTCGTGTTCAAATGATTATATATCTACCTCCACCGAAGTCGAACATCATTATCTTTGAATTCTCTAACTTCCTGTCTTCATTGTACGCGATCGCAGCGGCTGTAGGCTCTTTAACTAGCATCTTTAACTCAAGTTCGGCCATTTGAACAGCTCTTTTCGTAGCCTCTATTTGAGCTGCTTGAAAGAAGACCGGAATCGCGACAACAGCCCCTGTTATTTGTTCTCCCATGTACTTCTAAGAGATAAATGCTAAATAGGTATTATTTAAATATCGAACTTCGGCGATTAATTTAAGTTTTCGTAGAATATCAGCTGACACCTCTTCTGGCGAAATAAATTGCTCTTCCTTAGTGTCTTTATTCAAAACATAGCCTACTGAATTCTAGAATATTATTATTTCGTTACAATGAAAAATTAATACAACACATTTCTTGTATCCAAATCGAATGTCCATAGTAAGCGATTCTCGGCAACCGGTAGACGATACATAAATTCCCATCCGAGAAGTCTTTTTGAGTCTACAAAATCAATCCGAAAAATAAGGTAGTACTTTGGATATTATTGAGTTCGAAATCTGGGAGGTCGAAAATGAGGAGAAAAAGAATGATTTCAGGTCAATCTCTCCTTTTCGAATGCTATTTCACTTTTTAACACAAAATAAGGTGGTTAGTAAAGGACAAAATGATTTTCTGTCAAATTATTGAGTATCTCTCATATTTTCGATAGAAACATTGAGTTTTTTGACAAAAATCGCTCCGTCAAATACTAATTGTCAAAAAATAGCCTGTACCACTTTTTGCTTCCTGAATACAGACTAAAAATGCAAACCGTATAGAACTCGCGAGAGATCAGGATAGTTCAGTGCAGGATTACCAACTAATATTTCGTTATTACGCCCATATGACACAATCGATGGTGTAAAATTGTTGCCTTAGCATAAATTATAATGGGAAGAATAGATAGGGATTTTATAATTGATTTACCATCTTCATTGAAAATGATTCTAGGCCTTCCATTTTCGACAACAGAAACGCATGAATAAGTCGTTCCTAAATCAATGCCGATGTAAACCATTGCTTACATTAGATAGCTAAATTATTATTTCTATAATAATAATAATAATTTATTACTTGTAAAAAGTATCATTAGTCGACATGGTTTTAATCAATATTAATGATGGACAAATAAGAGAATAATTCAAATATTCAATATCGACTGAAAGAAAAAGAATTTGAAATGCTTAGCGATAATAAAGAAAGAAATCAATTTTATAAATGTTTTTCGAATCGCTAAATGAAGTAGCGATAGCAATAGATTAATTACAACGATTCAATATTCTAATTAAACTACACTAATTATGACGTAGAATTATTATTCGATCGCCAAACACAATCCAAATAATAATTACTATAGTTCTGTTTCCGTAAAAATAACCAATTATCACTTGTTTGTTGAATCGAAGTTGCATAGGAAACATTGCAATTACGTAAACTCGTAAGATGAAACGTGGGCAGATTTAGGGAGTACTTTCGTCGGACGAAGAAATCTATGGGGGGTAGGTCGCAAAGGGTTTCTGACGATAGTCCTCCCTAGAACTGTAGTAGAGATAATTGAAGTTCTAGTGTTAATTATATAGATTGTTTCCTTCAAATGAGGTTATAAGTTAAAATTTACGTTTATTTAGATATAAACATTTTTGCATTGATAGTTAGAATTAAGAAGAGCGAAAATCATAATGACAGAACGATAAAGTGAATTTAATAAATATTGAAAGATATTGAACTGAAATTAAATGGATCGATGCCATGAAATCGACAGAAAATGCCTTACCATCAAACAGGCAGTGAAAAAGAGTGGCGTGGCTGAGAAGAAAAGATATAGGCTATTTCAGTGAAACATCGAGAAAAAGAAAAATACGCTAACCAACATTGGTGTTACTGACGAGCAATATTATGTTTTGAATATGTTCAACAACTGTTCACAAGAAATTGAACGTTTTCAAAAGCACGAAAAATGGAAATGTTCTTTTCGTTCTCTTTTCTCCTGCAATGTTGCTTTGTGCGTTAGTCAAGTGGTAGTGGGTTAGCCCTCTAAAACTCTAAAAAGACCGAAAAGAACGGTTTGGCAGTGACGAGATTCAAAATCTTCCAACGCTTGGAATGAGATCTGCTGATTAGTCAATTCAAGATTACCGGAGCCAAATTTTATGCATTTCTTCACTAACTCTTCTACCTTATTGTTACTTCCCATGAAAGTTCTCCGTTAGAATTCAAGAAAATCGATGGAAAATTAGCGTATTTGTCGGTTTTTGAAAAAAAAAACCGATATTTGAATCGTAGACCCCTCCTCTTTTCATTCAATTCCATATCCCGAAATTCCCGAAAAGGTTTGAGTTTACCTTTCGGAATATTCAAAATAGAAAACCTTTGAATTAGATCATGTTCATTGAAATGAACAAATCAATATTCAATCCAAACCTTGAATTTCCCGAAAGAATCGATTTTCATTCCCAAAAATCACAGAAATTCGCTTGTTTTCTTCCACTTTTTACCTCTCTAGAAGAGAATCAAAATAAATATTTATTGCAATAACTGTTCCCAGAATAAAACATAATCTTCTGAGGGTGCAACTTCCTACTTGTTCAATCAATATAAGGCACGAAATTTGCAATTATGCAAGGCATAACTTGGTATTTGGTGCAGTAGGGTTTATAGCAGTAGAAAAGTGAAATTTGGTGGAAAACAAGGAAAGAATCCTGAGTTGGCATTTTAAGCTCGTTGTTTGAAAATATTAACTCAGGAAAATTAAGGCAGTAAAATATATAACTTTGTCTAGAAAAGTCATGCGATAAAGCTGCTCTATGGATATATATTTGCATAGAAATAAGGCACTGAGAAATGGCTCAAAAAGTAAATACGAACTTGGGAAAATTGAAGGAAAATAACTGATAGATTTTGTAAAATTTGTAGAAAGATAGGTAGATACAATAATTTGTAGAAATTTTAGAAAGGGGAATGCGTAGCAATTTACAATCACAACCTAGAAATCAAGCATCGATTTTGTAGTGGTACATATTGTTTCTCTGATAAATGTAACATTAGGATGATTCTTCAGATTTTTCATAAGTTTAACTTGCAATCATTTTTAAAGAAAAATTAAACTCGTGAAATTTTTCACATCCCTAAAAATTGCAATTTCGAAATTAGCTGAACCGGTCGAGATCATCATCCAAATTAGGAATGCTGCACTTGTCGTGAATTTTCGAAATTCTTCATCGATCAAAAATCCATCATGATTGCTGTATTCGATTTCTCCGACTTGAGCTTTTTCGATAGCGAAAATTTCGATTCTTCTGAAAAGAAATACATTTTCTTTCTTAAAGACTAAAATTTGCTTACTATTTGGATGGAAGTGTCGTTGTCCGAGGTAGGTGACAAACTCAACCAGGGAGTTTCGGTCTTTCGCACTTACTTCGAATAATTTCACTAAAATGTGGTCATTTGATCTTTCCGCCATTTTCACTTTATCCTTACCTCGCTCCCTCGCAGCCCAGCTCATAGCAAAATCGTGTTCAACCCGTCTTCCGGGTAGATCTCGCATATTACCCAGAACAACTATGGGCACCTGCGATTTTTGTTACTTTCCAGTATTTTTCTAATTTATTTCGTACCTCTTTTTTATCTTTTCCAAATTGCTTATCAATCCATTTCTTGAGCAAATCGACTTTGTTGAACGACTCGTGATCGGTAATGTTGTAGACGAGAACGAAGGCATCCGCTACCTACAATTATCATTATTGGTGCTATTTATTGATTTTTATTAACATTTTTTTAGATTTAGGTTAAAGTACCTGAAAAGCAGGCCTCGGTAGTTCGTATCCACCATGATCTGTCAATCCACTTGTATCATGGAAAACGAGGATCTCTCGGGGCTTATCGGCTTCTTCCAACAAGACTTGAAAAGTGTCTGCGATCGTCGGGCGATACTCCTGCATAATAATTGGTCTCATCGTTATTGTCAGGGAAATAATGCAATGAAATACTTATTGTCAAATGATTTTATGGGAAATGCGTGGACCCAAGTTTCTTTTCAGAACGAAGCAATTCCAGAAAGGAGGAACTTCAAGGAACAATGATGATGACAATAAAATATGGATCGGTATCCGATGAAAACGGTGCTAATACGAGCAAGAAGAACACGCTCTAGACGTCTGAGAAAGTTTCAAGACTAAGACGAAGATGCAAAGTGCGGAAAACGAGGGAAAATCTCGCAAGAGCTATTCGAATTTCCTCTATACAACGCTGATTCCATCCATAATGGACTTGATAAAATCCCACCTGAGTAGTAATATCCTCCATGCAGGCGACTTGACGCAAAATGGCAGTTTTGCCGGTTTTCTTACCACCGGCTACGACGACACGCATCGCTCTGCCCATATACTGAGAATTCGGTCCGAGAGGTCGTCTTACTAAATTTCAATCTTCTTTATCAATTTTATGCTAATTTTTGGCATACTGCTATTTTTGAAAGCACTTCTTTCCTTAGGTGTAGGTGGCTCCCTTTCTGTCGAGCTAATTGACAATGGCTCTAGCAGATAATCAGCCTCTGAAAAGTTCTTCATTTTCGTCGATCGACTCTATTTTCATCAGTTCTTTGACTTTATATTGGTGTATATGGATTCGAAAAATGTGTATTTGTGTCGCGAGTTTCTTTGTTTAGCTGCTGGGTCGGAAAAAGGAACTTTTCGAATTTATGAGATTTAGAAAATCACACTCGTGTAAATCCGTTTGGTCGGCTAATCTATGAGCCGGATACAACGATGAACTTTAAGGAGCTCTGAAGAGGGATAAAAATTGACCATTATTCGGCGTTGTACTTCGATGCACAAGTTCGACAGGAGACTTTGGACTATTGGCGAATACGAAGGACGAGGCTCGTTTTATCCGAGACGATCCCTTGCTGATGGATTTAGGCTCTCCATCTTTGAACCAATCAAGGATGACGTTCTCTTTCTCCCTGACCGTGCCGTATACATTCCCATCTACGAGGGGAGACCGGGGTGGTCGCTTCTTTACTACAGGTCTATCTCGGTCTTTGAGCCACTTCAGTGAAGAACTGTAGCGAAGGCTCTCGGACATGATTTGTTGCTAAAATGTTCAGTACAAACAACCAATATTATTACAGATTAAATCCGAGAAGATAAGGGACAGAATTTGTTTCTAGCCGTCAGGAACAATGTATGCATAAAGGCTTATCTAAATGGAAGGACAAAATAGTAAGAAAGCCATAAAACTGACAAACTACGAGACGCCTATGAGAATAAAATCATAGTGATGGAATGATGACAAGCAATACAGTTAGAAGGAAGATTTGCATGAAAGCGAGAAAAAAACGCTTGTCTGATAGTGGATGAAAGATATCTGTTGGAGGAAAAAGAAGACCAACTAGAATACGCGGGGTGGGGAGCAGAAAAGCGACTGACTAAATACGAGGATTCGCTAATTGCATCCGAGGAAAAAGCTGAGAGAGAAGTTAATAGAAGCAGAGTAACAATATCAACCAAGTAGAGAAAAAGATATGGAATTCGGAGAAATAAATCGGCGAAAAGATGGCAGAAAAGTTGGTGAATGGAAGAACAGAGGCGATGCGGCGAGTGTGAATGACCATGAAGTTGCTTAGGGCATGAAAGGCGGAAAGCGAGTGAAAGAGAGCGAACGAAATTGGGATGATTTGCTGCCAGAAGCGAATTAAACACATTCAAAACATCGACTGCCTGTCTGACTGTGGCAGCTTCAGTGGCCAGTCTGAATCATCCTCTCCGACAGCATTCTTTCACTGACTGCAGAAATGCAGCCTGTCGGAATGCACTCGTTCGCACCTTTTTGCCTAGAAAGCATGCAAGCATGTATGGCAAATTCGGTAAATACACTCAATTCCTCTGAAGTACATCGAAGTCGTTAGAATTGAATACTCTTTTTGCACAGCGAATTGACGAATATTTTCAAAATTCTGCAGAAGAATGAGATTTTCATGCATCTTGAACGGAGAACAAACAAACCATAAACTTATGTCGAGTTTAAACCAAAACGTAAAATTTCGATTTTTGCAGAACTTCGAATTCAATGGTAGTTTCTTATTATTTCGGCTGAAAAAGGCAGCGAAGTGTTTGTTTTTGTTGCTGCAGTGAACGATACGATAATTACACGTAGGGAAATTAGAATGGAGCCAATTTTTGACAGAAAAACAGGTAGAGGTAAAGAGGAATGGCTAGAAGCTGGGGCAGGGCAGCCAATGGGATGGAAATGAAATGACAGCAGAAAAGAAATTGAATGGTAAAATTGCCAGAGGGCATCAGAATCAGAGAAAGCAGCAAATCACATAAGGAAGGGAGAGAATGCGAATAAATTGAGGAAAAGTCTCAATTGCTATGCAAATGCAGGGCGCCGGAGATTATAATTGTAAACTTGGGAAAAATGTAGGGTCGAAAGTTTACATTCGTGGTACTGCAATTAGAATAGAAGCAGATGTTTTTGTAAGTCAGGAAAGCAATCGTGTTTTGGATAAACAATTTGTGAAAATAACAACATTGTTTTCGAAGATGGATACAATTTTCTTCAACATCTTCTGGCTAGATATTCAATTTTTCGAATATTTAGGAGAAAAACTCAGCTGATGATACGCAGCCAAAATCTATGGAAATCTAGTGTGCCAATCTGGTGTAATGCAATCAGAAGGACATGGGAAAAAAGCAAATAAAACGAGGAGCGAAAACTGATAAAGGGATGAAAATTGCCAACGAATAATAGACACACGGCTATCTTTTTTGAATTATAAGCAGAAAAGCAAGAAGATATTCTAAAAATGTAACTTGATCGTTTAATCAGCTTATAATTTTATTGGAACTATTTGAAATTAATGGCTTCCATTGAAAATATTGAGGTAGGCTAAGAATATTTTTAAAGTCACTAAAATTTGGCTAATCAAACTTATCTAACTCGTAAAACAAGTTTGAGGGTTTACATTTTGAGAATTTATCGCGTTTTTGAAAGATGCGTGTTTTATGACAGGGAGGAAGACGAATGACATGCAAAGTTTATTTATAAAATCGGTATCGACCATTCGATCTAATCGCGTGTTTTATCGCTTAACGGGGCATTTTTAGGCACGAAAATCAAAGATATCAACTAAAAATCTCGAGTTACATGACTGAAGATAGTCGCTGAAAATAGTCTGGCGATGTTTTTCTCGAAGATTTGTCTAAAGCCAAAAAAGTACCGATCGGTTCGAAAGAGCAAAGCGCAGTTCTACGTTCTACGGCGATTCAAAAATAGCCAAAATTGATGAATGGAAATTTCAATGATGATTTTTTGTGAACCGAAACTTTGAGAAAATTGTTTTCTAAAAATGAAAATAATGAGTCAATAATAAGAAAGCCGAAACTTGTATTTGGCTTGTTTTTCGAAGAATTGAAATTCGCTTAATGAAAAAGGCGAAAGTAGGCGGGATAAGTGAAAAGAGATGATTGCTGACTCGCATAAAATTGAAAATCGATAATTATCGTTGACTCGGAAAATTTGCAGGTAAAATTGAACGCGAACGGTAATAGGGGGTATCAGATTTGATTTATGGCCGAAAACCCTCACTAATTTCTAACATTCAACATGAACGGTTCGAAAAATGATTTAAAGAATTTTAAAGTGGCTTAATAAGCTTTTTGAGGCAGTTATTTGTATGAGTCATCAAAATATTAGTACGAAATGGTGCATGAATCAATAGATATGAAGTGGGGTGCCTTCGAGAAATCCAAGACAAAATTAGTGATCGGCGAAAATCAAATTGCGAATCGATAAAATATTGAGAAGTAGCGCCTTGAGGCACAAAAAAGCTAGCAACTAGTAAAACGGTATAGTTCGAATTCGTATTCGAAAGGGCACTTGAGAGTGGGAGAATTGGAAGAATACTAAACGGACGATTGTGTGAGGTTATTGTCTAGAAAAAGTTGAATGTTGGAATACTTATTTTGACCACCTTTGACTAGGAATACTTTTTTCGTTAAAACTTGTATGTTATGAATTTCGAAAGAATAACTTGATAATTCTTGTCATTGATAACGCAGGTACTTTGAAAGCAGACATTTTGATTAGGGGTCTCAAGTGATTTTTCGAAATTGATTATTGCGCTTTAAAATACACCATTGAATCGGGCTTGTTATAGGAGGAGTTGAGCTATTTTTTTCTTTCCAATCTGATGATCCTATTAAAGGGTGTACATTGCGTACTTTTGAAAATAGCGACTTTCAAACCGGTTGTGCCAATTTGAAATTGTATTTTTTTTTTATTTTTTGTTCCAAAATATTCGGCAGGATCAAAAGTATCATAAATTTGTGTGGGTTTTGTTGGACATAACTTTTTTCGAATAAAAATGCAAGATACACGAAATTTTCTTGACGAGCGAACTTCAAACGGCTCCAGAACAGTTCCTGACTGTTTTACAGCGTTTTAATAGCGCAAATCGTTCGTTTATATGCTCACTTGAATATTTATAGTAGAAAGTTTCCCGCGAAATCGATCAATTAACGCAATAATAAAGTGGATATAAAATTGAACAATTTTTGCTTCACAAAGTGGACGGAGTTTGGGGTCTCTGATTTTGATCAAATTTGTACAAATTTCGGTGTGTATAATTTTGTCTTGAAATATTGTGAAAACATGCTAATTCGGAATAAAAATTACCAGCGTTGTTTTCCTCCTCCTCGAGTTTGTCGTTGTCGTTTGTCCGTTGCTTCTCCTGATTGTTATTGTTGTTGTTCCAAGGAATAGCAATTGAGTATCGACGCTGCTGCAATGTTGATGGTCAATTCAAATCAAGTCATCAAACAAGTTCAATTGAAACTTTTCTCAATCAATCATATATATCAAAAATTTCAATTTCCGAAAACTTTAAAAGCAAAAAATTCGATTTCCTTTGTGTGTTGTTATTGTTTATTTTTCATGATTCGGGCATAAAAGCGAAACTCTCGAGGCTATTTTATCGATATCAAACTAAAATCAAAAGTACCTGAGAACTTGTCGAGAAGAAGCTAAAATTGTGTAGCGACG
Organism: Diploscapter coronatus; assembly: GCA_964036155.1. Lineage (NCBI taxonomy): Eukaryota > Metazoa > Nematoda > Chromadorea > Rhabditida > Rhabditidae > Diploscapter > Diploscapter coronatus. Next base: position 46,460,176 of record OZ038422.1, on the reverse strand, counting down.
ACTTACGAGTAGTTGAAGTTGAAAACTCTGAAATAAATCATTTTTGATCCGAGTAAACTTATAATTACTTTTGCATGCAGAACTTTAATCTCATAAATTTCATCGAACTCCTGCTTGTATCGGAAAATAGTTCATAATTTATAAGCATCAATTAGGGAATTAGCTATCCTCCGTCTTCTTTTGGCCAGTGTGCACCGAATAACTGGCTATTTCCTTATTATTTTCATTTCTTCCGCATTCTATCACCAAATATCCTGTTATAACGATGTGTTGATACCTACCCATGCTTCTCGAGCTAGCTATTTTTGCTTGAGTTAATCGCCTCGCCATTTCACTATTGTTCCCGTTCAATAGAAATGAATTCTCCCCGTCGTCCTTCGGCACTTGTAATTTCTTTTTCTGCGTAAATCGTCGCATTTTGCATATTTTATTCGGTCATATAGCGAAAATTGAGCGAAGAAAAGGCAAGAATAGAATATGGATTGGGGCCAAATTAGGAGGACCCGAAAGGGTAAGGAACGGACGGGGTCACTATAGAGACGAAGAAAAGGCAAGCGGTTCCGGAAGGTACAATGGAGAAAATGCCACACAAGCGATGACTATGATATGTTTTGATTTTGACTATTCCGAAAAAAGCAACGCGACGTGCAAATTATGCATTGATATTTTGAAAATAGAATAACATCAAGAAGCGATGTATGCGAAAATGGAATTGAACATATCGCTGAATTCATGTGTAAAATAAATATTGATAAGTGTGATATTCCGTAATGCGATTTGTTGTTTTGGGCCGTGAGAAATGCCACTGGTGATAAAAATAGACAAGAACGAATTGTCGTATGCTGAAATATGAGGAGATCGACTCCGGAGTCATTTCAGCAAATTTCGCAGAAGCGCTTTTGGTTTGTTGATGATTGGAACAATGAGCTGACTGAGTCACGGGACGCAATCGCTCTGAATTGCGAATCGTGCGATGAAATGCTGCATTCAATAAATGGACAAGCGCAAATTCGCTTTCCATTTTTGACAATTGCAGCAGCACTTTCACATCGTTGTTGTGCACGGATTTACATAAGTCCATCTATTTTATCTGCTCATTGGAAAAATAAAAATACCATTGATGGAAAAGATTACCGGTATTCGACAGGAAATCCATCTTGATGCTGTGCAGAATCGTGGTACTTTTGCGTAGTTCTTCTCGGTAGAAATTCATAAATTCTCACGAACTGCGACAAAATAAAAATCGTGTCAGACTTTAGTCCATCCTATTCGAAGTTTGGCAGTGTTACCAGGGAATTTGAAATTAGGGGATATAGGCAGGAACCAGGGGATAATGAGGCAAATCCGCAATTCTCGTGTTCGCTAATTAATTTGAAAAATCATGAAAGTGGAAAGATGGGCTGAGCGGCCGTGTGCTGTATCGTCGACCAATATTCTTCGTCTATGCTAATGCGTGGGACGAGAGATTTGCCCGCATTGAATTAGTAGCGATGTATAGAGATCCCTGTCTGCGTATTAGCCAGCACGATTCGGTGCACACGAATAAGGGACGAGGGGAAATCGAATAGTGAACTTTGGGAGCTTACCGGGTTTGGCCTGAAGCGATCAGATGATAGCCTGGGCTTGATCCGGATGTCCAAATGATATGAAAATCGATCCTGAACGAATCTTATATAGGCTTGCTGCTAGTAATAAGAGCTACACCGCAATATACACTTCGTGGATTCGAGAGTGTAATAAGCAAAAAGAATGAATGCGTGGATAAAAGTAAAGTTTGAAAGTAGCGTGAAATGTAAAGTCAGAAATCAAATGTAAAGTACGGAGAGGAGAGGAATCGTGGAATGGAAATGACTGTGGAGGATTATTCATAGGCCAGGGCCATATACCTGCAGCATAGACTAGGCTGTGAGGCTGCAGAACACTCGTTGACATTCTTCCGACTAAACACATCACAGGTGGGGAGTGGAGAGGCGAAGATTGGGAGAAAAGGTTAGAGAAGGCGAAAATAAATAGAGTTAGAGATGGACAGAAATTCCTTTCAATGTCACTCGCTGCAAGTTTTCGCATTAACTCATCATCTACTGATTCTGCGGTGTGATTCTGAACCGTAATCAATAATCGATGCATCAATGGTGTCTAGAACTGGACTTGGCAGTTTTCTAGCTTTCAACTGAAAATATTTGGCTGTTTTCGTAATTTATTATCGTTTTTCTTCGTTTATTTGCTTCTTATGACTTATTCATCAAAGACATATCAATATTTCCTTGGGTGTACAGGGTGGTTAATAATTATTGTTGACAAAATATTTTTCACCGTAAAAAGGGAATAAGCGTTCAAATGAAAAGCTGTTTTTATAAATAAGTTATTTAAGTCTTCAGAAACAAAAATCAATTAACAATTTTCGAAATAACTGCCATTGGCTTTGATACAGCGCCTGAGTTTGTGAGGGAACGAGTCGACTGAATTTCGGATGAAGTTCAGGTCAAGATCGGCCCAGGCTTTCTTCAGAGCTCGTTTGAGGGATTCCAAACTGGTGTGGGATGTCGAGCAAGCCTTTTTCTACAATTCTTTCCATATGCTATAATCCAGGGGTTCAAATCGGGGGAATGGGAGGCCGTTGAGAAGTGTCGATGAAATCCGGCATATTAGCGTGGTACCATTGTTGCACGGATTTGGTCTTGTGGGCAAGGATGGAGTTCTGTTGATAGGTCCAAAGACGTTGTCTGAAGTTGGTTTGGGTCCAAGGAAGGAGAATATCCTCGAATATCGCATCTTGGTAGACATCTTTGTTGATTTTCAGCCCTTTCTTAACGAAGGTCAATGGCGATTTTTCGTCCGAAGTCGCGACTGTTCAAACCGTCACGGACTGGGGGTGAGCTTTCATTCCGATGTTTCGACTACTTGAATTGGCAGCAGGGACATCTGGAGCAATAATACAGTCGTTTTGACGGTTGATGGCAGCTTTCACAGTGAAGCACAACGAAGAATTTCTCATCGTTGAGCACAATAGTCGAATGCGTGCCAGTAGGAAATCGTTGCAGCAACTGCTTACATCTTTGAACCCGTACGGCCATACCATTGGGAGTCAGGTCGTGAAAGTTTCAGGGTTTGTAGGGCTTGAGCTTAAGATCTTTTATAACAATTGAACGGGGGGCTGTGTGACTAATGTCCAGATTTTGAGCCACTTTTCGGATTGACCTCTTGGGATTTTGCTTAATTCGCATCCTGATAAGTTTCTTGGCTCTGGTGACGTTGAAAGTTTTGGGGCGGTCGGAACGAGGTCTGTCAGAAGTAGAGCCAACCTCCCTGAATAGTTTGATGTAGCATGAGACTACTTATCGCAACTTCTTGAGCAGCCGAGCGATTGTTGAACTACTATGTTTTTGCTTGTGAAACTCGATGATTGTAAAGCGCTTTGTACTCGGAGCTGTTATTCGAAAATGAACAACTGAAATGTTTTAAAACTGGACTAAACAACTAAAGTAAAGCACGGCGATTTCATAAAAATAAAAAATAAATTATAAAAAACGACGTCATTTGTGCAAATGGCGTTGTAAAGTTGTCAACAATACTTATTAACCACCCTGTAGGTAGAGAATATGATGGAATATTTCGATCTTTCATGGAACTGAAAGTTTTCCCCTGTGCTTCGACCGAAAGCTAGTTTATCCCGTTATTTTTCCAGCAAAACATGCTGAAAGGCAAGAATGCAATTTATGCGTTAACTGCACAACAGAATGTAATGCATAAATGGCAATGAAATAAGAGATGCTCAGGCTCAAGGAAAAGGGAAGATGTGCGAGAGCGGATAGGGGTGTATAAGAAATCCGAGAGCGAACAGGGAAAAGCTGCTTATTCGAGATATCGAGGGATTACAAGAGAAGAAGAGATGTAGGAGAAAGAGACTGCAGGGCTATCTCATATGCATAGCTCTGCGGGAGAGTCCGCCAACATCCAGCAGCACATACAACACATCCAACAGCCATCTTCAATTTTCATACATTTTATCTGCTGGTTTTTGATAAACTGCCGGAATTTGCTCAGGAATTCGGTCCATTTTTGGTTCAAAGAATAGCCAGGAGAATATCTATTTTTTCATAAAATTTGTCGAGTTTTCCACTTTTTTAACTTCTGTCTATTGATAGAAAAGAAGGAACTCAAAATTTTGAGATCAAATTCTGCAGTTTTTCCTCTTCGAAACATCGCATGCATATCGTCAATTACCCTGAATTTCTCATTAACTTTCTCACTTTATGCACAAGAACTGGACTACTGGGCTATAGATTTTTCTTGGGCTTAGAAGTTCTGCAAAAATTTACTAAGGAATTGTTGCTATGGATTTTTTCCTAACCGAATGAGGACCTTAGTTTTGTTGAGATGTAAATTCTTAGAGATTATCAAGTTTGTCCCAAAATAATTCGTGTCCTTCTAGGTTAGGCCGTTTCAGCATGTTTCCTTACTCATTGGCCTATCATGCATCTCTTCCAAACCCGCTGAAACGGTCTAACCTAAGGGGTACGATTTATTTTGGGACCGACTTTAGGAAAAAATTGTAGGTAAGGGTAAGGCATTTGTTCTGCAGTTTTTATTCCTGGAATTGCGAAATATCGATGTTTCACTCGGTTAAAAAGTAAAAGTCGCGTTAAGAAATACTGCCGTTCAATGTTTCATTCTGCTATGTCGAATGTCAGTCGTTTTTTTTTGTTTCTTTCCTTGGCAAAAGTTGAAGATTTATGTCGAAGAATGTTAGCCACTAATTTTGGGGCAAAAATTGCTTATTTCCTGGTCAATTTTTAAATTTATCGCCTCAAAACAAGGTGGTTAGAATAATGTCAGGGGAAATTCATTGTTTGTTGTTTATGTTCTGATCCTTCACGTTGCCGAAGATGAATTATCCCAAAAACTCGGAATCAAAATATACACACCCGTGTGTTTTCGCGTATTTTCAATAGCTTCTTATACTATCTTATTGGTTTTGTAAATAATTTATTTGCATTTTTTAAAATGAAAACGCTAAAAACTAGCTGGAAAAAAGCGTCGGAGAGAGTAAAATGGATTCGATTCTTTGCAACATTTTCGCTTCCTTATCACTTCTCGGGAAGCGATTTCTCGAACGTTGTTATTTCATTTCATTTCGTTTTGTTGTGATGTGTGTCAGCGACTTGCCACTGCACCATCGCGTATCTCATTTTCCTTCTCCTCCCGTCTCTTCTATTGAATTGAGCTTTCCTCACTTCACTTGGCCTCCCCCTCTCTCCATTTTCATTTTATGACTTGGGGCAGTCGAGGCATTCGGCGGCAGTCCGGACTCTTCCCCGTTCCATCGCCCCAAACCCAATCCATTCCCTGCTTTCCCGCTGCATGCAACCCTCCCCAACAATGTTAGTTTGTTCCAACTTGGCCTCGCCGGGCTTCTCGACGAAAATTCGACATTTTTTGAGATTTTCGACTTTTTTAGCCGAAATTCACTTATCGCTCTTCGGGAGAGAGACAAAATAGCCCTTTACCTAGAGCGAACTTAACCCGAACATTTGCCCCGATAATCTCATGATTACACATGGCTGAACTGGCCGATCTAGTTTCGTTGAGATCAATTTCATTGATTTATTTTGAACAGGAATAATCTGAAAAAGTAGCCACATCAAATCAAACATTGAAAAACAGCTTTTCTATCTTTTCATCCATTATTTCGCATGAAGATCAGCTTTCATTCGACTACAGTTTTCCTCGTTTCCTTAAAAATCCGTTTCAATCTATCAGAAACCCACTTCTCACCCTCAAACGCACTTTCCACTTACTCTTTCGGACTTTCACTCTATTTGGTATCTCCCGGCATTATGAAGCTTACCCATCTGCGTACTTTCACTCATTTTGCAATTTTCCCTCATTTTATTCGCTCCCCTTTCCCCTCATTTTTAGTTTTCCCTCGCAGCCTCTCTTTTTCCATTTTCGTCTCGTCTTTCTCTGCGTCTTTTCCTGTCTCGGATTTCCGCGTTATCTTTTCTATGTCTGCTTCTTTCGCAGCGATCTTTCATTTTTGTGCCTAAATCTCTCGAATTCGTACATTTGGTGGCAAATATTTCTAATGTGGGAATCTGAATCCTCCTCCTTTCATCCCCTTGTGTGCGCGCCCATATTAGTAGCCCCGTCAACAAAACGACATCGCTGGAAAGCTCGTTATTATATGCTGACCGGTTTTCACTGGCTATTCCAAAGAGTTGGCTAAAATTTTCATATTCCATCTAAACTCATTCACGATCCTCTAGGGCTTTGGATTTATTTGTCAAAATCATTATTCAGCTTATTATTTATCAGCAAAAGAATGAGATTCTTCTGTAGAAATTTCTTGGTCATGCTTTTTATGCAAAAATGTACTTATGTCTACAATTTTTATACCCCGTTCAATGTTTCTTCGAGAATTTCTTATATGACCCTGTTCTTTCAAAATGCATAACTTCTTTCCTCGATAATCTAAAATTTCCATCTCAGGTAGTTTTCCTGCCCTATCCCTTACCTTATATGAGCGTTCTCAGGAATCCCCCCCCCTTTCGAGCAGCCTTCAATCATTTCGTCGTTAATATGTGTTTCTGTGATTGGCAGTTCGAGTGTTGTCTTTCCTCTCCCCCGTCGCCTTCATGAGCCTCTGCTTCTCCTTTCCCTTTCCTGTTTCTCTCTGCCTTTCTTTCTCTCCTCTCTCTCCCCCCTACTCACTGACAGAGACGCAGAGTTTAACCCTTCTATTGATTCTCTCTGCTCTCTTCTATTCGTTCTCTCTCTCTCCCTCTTTCTCTCTTCCTTTCCGTATCTCAGTCTGCTTTCTTGCCTCATCCGATGCCCCTTATCCAACTCGTCTTCGTGGCCGTTTTCCTTTTAATTAATCCTCCTTAGCTTTAGCTATCGATCCGAGCCATCGTCAGGGCCTCAGAATCCCGCACGAGTGATGTCGTCGTCGAACGGTTCAAACGGCACGTCGTCGCCCTCGGTCAGCAACCAGACCCCTCAGCCGACCCCACCTCCTCAACAGATGGGCAATCCCCAAATTACGGGCAACGAATACGCCAACCCCTTCCGTAAGTGTTCAATACTTGAGCAAACAAGTCCCCTAAAATTGATATGGAACGAGGGGTTTTTTTTTTATGAGAAATACACAAATGACTCATAATAATCACGTGTAAAAGCGTGAGTAATAGTCGTTTTGATATGGAATATCACTTTTATCGAAGTTGTTTCAGAAATGTACCCAATGATGCCTCCATTTTTCGGTAATCCTTTTATGTCGCCATTCATGCCGCAACAGGCTGCCACAAGTCCTGATGGAATTCAACCATCTCAGGTATTCAATTACTTTCTTTTTCCTGACAAAAAACTAATGAGTTTCATAATTGGAATAATTGGCTTCAATGTATGATTGGTATCAAAATGATCGCCATGTTACGTTACCCTGAACATTTTGACGTAGCGATCTACTATAAGAAGTCTCGTTTTCATTTGCTTATCACAGTCGTTTCAGACGCCAGTCAATCCTCAGGCCAATCAAACTGCGATGCCAGCATTTTTCACCCCTGCTCAGTATCAGGAAATGATGCAGCAATACCTGCAACACATGATGGCTGCCTCTCAAATGCAACAGTTTCCCATGCCGTTCGCTCCGATGATGCCGCCCTTTGCTCAGGTATTTTAAAAGCCATTTATTCGAACAAGAAGATAATTGACTCGACTATAATTATTTTTAATGAGTTCATCAAAGTTTTCCATGGTTTCTCGTGTAAAACGAATGCGAATATCTGTCCTTCCGTGTTTTACTCATCAAAGTTCATCAAATAATGGAAAATTCATTTTTTTTCTTGATATACACACTATTAGTTGTAAACTGGAACCCTCGTGTACATTTGATATTCAATTTTTGAATACTTTGATCACATTCAAATCATATGGTCAACTGTTTTCGACAATCTATTCTTATCTCTGTGATTGGCCTTTTATGACGATATGTCTTTTCTTTATCAGGCCGCTGCTCCACAGTCAGTCGATGTGTCACTCACACCTTCACCAACCAAGTCGGAGCTCATTAATGAACAACAAAACAGGCGATCCGCTGATGTAAGAAACAATTCGAATTTGCAAATAATTTTAGAAGATATACATTCCGTTCAAACCAAAATCAGACTCATTTCTGAATTTATCTGAAATTTCCCAGACCATGAATCATAAGGATAAATTTACAGAATTCCGATTATGGCGAGAAGAGAAATGAGCATCTGAACGACGAACAGCATAATAATCATGAGCAGCTACAAAATGGCAATTCGAGAGAAGGAAGCCTGCAGAAAGGTAATTGCTAACTATCTAAGGAAAGAACCCAATTAGGCCAATTATCAATTAGATCTTTCAGACGACACGCGGCAATCAAAAAGTGACGATGAAGCGCAATTATCGAACGGAGTGGAACAAGTAATTTTCTTCTTTCCGAGTTTTTAGTAAAGGAAAAATATTTTAGAAAGACGAAAGTCCAAAAAGTGACACTGAAGAAAAAGGCAAAGATAGGCGAAAATCGGTTGACGAAGAAAAAACTACGAGTCTGATCAAGAAGCAAATGAATGAAATCGACAAGGAAATCAGTCGAAGGTCGCAGAATAAAAATATCAAAACGGTGAGCTAGATTTTACAAACATTTCAACGGCTTTGCAAGAACAAGCGCAGATTTATGCTTTTTGACACAGACGCCAAAGTTGCTATCATAAAGGCCTGTAACTTCTGTAGTGGCATTACGACGAGTGTTAGCTATAAGTAATGCTTATTCCTGGAAAGCCGTTGAGGGTGTTTAAACGAATCGTAGAGCCCCCCTATAGAACTTTTGACTCTTCAAAGTTATACCCTTCGAAGATTACTTGATCGAAAATTATTTTCGAGCAAAACGTGCAAGAATATGTGCAGCAGATAAATTATGTGCATACTTGAATATGCGTCAATCTATCAATGGCTCACGACGCACATTTTGACGGGCAATTAATTTCCAGATAGCCGATGAGGAATTGGAAGAGTTGATGGGCGCAGGCAGCGCAGTGCCTAGCGCTCAGGTGCAGGTGCGCAGATTCATACCAGCAATTGAAGTGTTGTGCAAATTTTTGTTGTACAAATGTCCGTAGATAACCTGCGGCCATTTTCCGTCGTGTTTTTTGATTGATTCCAAAGTGTTCCCTGTGTTAGTGGAGGATGAATTGTAGTGAATGAAAGAACATTGTTGACCTGAGAAGTAGCGCATGAGTTTTATATAGTATGAAGAAAAATTTGTAGATAACTTGGCATTTTAGAATTTTTTTTCTAAAAGTGAGAAAGTTATCCATAAATTTTCTTATCTGAAATATGAATTTTTCTCAACTCTAATAAAACTCGTTTTCAGAGTGGTCTTCCCTACACTCCTCCTCCTCCAGCTCAACAAGCTGTTGTGACCAAGAAGGAAACTCTGGATCAGCTTCGTTCATCTTTCAACTTGCCTGAAACTTCGACACCTTCATTAGCACCCCAAATCACTCCTCAACCAATGCAGTCTCAAGCGATGGTGCAGCCGATTTCAATAGCTCCTGCGCCTACTTTCGCTCAGGCTCCTACAATGCCTTTCGTACCTGTCGCAGCTCAGCCTCAAGCTACGGCTGCGTTTACCCCCGAAGTGAGTCGTTTCATCAAATTCATGAGAAACGAGGAAAACCAGAAGAGAATGATTTACAAAATTGAGTTTCCAATAAGTTTCTGACAATTCAAGTTTACGAGAATAAATCTTAGCAACTCGCCGTCCTCGCTCAACAACAACTCACAATGGCTGCAGCGGCTTCCAACTTCCCCACTGGTTTTTCTCCAATTCCGCCTCCACCCTCCAATCAAGTTCCATTTCCTCCATTCCTAATGCACTCCCCAGCATCAACATCGTCTGCAACTGGACTCGCTCCACCACCGCCTCCTGCTCATCCGGTCAACAGGAAGAACAGTAACGGAAGCAGTACGGTTAGCAGTAATTCGTCAAACGTACGAATAAATGTTTATTTTCGAAAATTCGATATCTTCTTTTTTCCAGAACAAATCCGATTGGCCCGAAGAAAACAAGGAGAATGGCACGACTGACGACGCTGTTTGGGTAATGAGAGAATCTTACTTGAAGCGACTTCAAAGGGAGCAACAGGAGGTAAGAAGATTGTTTTTAGGTCTTACCTCAAGAATCTATAAATAAAGGAGCTAAAAAGAAAAGAGAACTATTCAGGAACCTTGTTGGCAAGACGCCGCCAACGCGGCTCAAGCCGAGGCTGGAATCGACGATGAAGAGAGAGCTGAAACAGATACTCTTCTTGTGGATGGAGATAAAACTGACAAACAGCAGGCGGCCGATGGGAAGAAGAAGAACAGTAAAGAAAGTAAGTCTGGCTCCTTTCTATCACTAACTATCAAATAACGAATTTATCCGGTATAAAAATGTCAAAATTTGTTCTGAATCCCCAGATAGATTCTTATAAAACACAAAACAATGAGAATAATAACATGTCGCTCAATTTGGCTGGCTGCTTACTCTTGGGGTTTGAAAGCCAAAATCATCCAAATAATCAAAATGGTGAGTCCGAATCCGTACATTCTTTTCTATGCATTTTCCATCGCTTCATTGTGTTCAATTTCGTGGGGCGACGTTTCATTGCAAGCAATTGCCTGAATTTTCTTCCCTCATAATTTTAGCGGTTTTCATTTTCATATCACGATATTCTAAATGATCGTGTTTTTCATTTAGAGTATCATATCTTTTGAATGACATCCTTTCATTCAGCTCATTAATATTTCAACTAAAATCCCACTTCTTTGATGTTTATCTAAATTTTCAAAATTTTACTAAAGCCTGACCGAGCTTTGCGTGAACCCTTTATCGAGGAAAGATGCAGTTGAAATCGTTGTGAACTGAGATTCGGCTTCTGTAATTTCGTCTCCGAGTTTGCGAATTTGAGCCGACCATTTTCAAGCTTATGCTCATGCAACGGGGAATGCAAACGAAGCAAATCGAGGGCTGAAAGCACTAACCGTGAAATCAGTTGGTCCGATAACTCGAAACGGATTCGCAAGTTCTCGTAATTTCACAAGTGACTAACTAACTTTCTATCTTTAACCAAAAATTCGATATCTTCTCGATGTTTCCCTAATCGTACGTAAAATAATCCATTTCAAGGTTTTTGAAAACATTAACCACCAAAATCTTATATCTAACCTTTCGATCAAATCAACGTTGTGAAATTGCGAATGCGAATCATATCCCTGGTCAAGATGGTGTCACTTTTTAAAATCATTTTTCAACTTTGCTAACTGCAACATTTTCAGCAATGGTACATGAACCTGCAGTTTTGATCGAGGGAGTGTTGTTCCGAGCCAAGTACTTGGGATCGACTCAGATGGTTGTCGAGGGACGATCGTCGAAGACTTCTCGAATGGGGCAAGCACAAGAAGCTGTAGCTAGGGTCAAGGTAAAAAAAAACATTCTCTTCAATATGTATTTCTTTCTTATGGAGTTTAAAATTGATATTTTAGGCTCCCGACGGTGAAATTCAACCAAGCACGGAAATCGACTTATTCATTTCTACTGAGAAAATTATGGTTCTGAATACGGATTTGCAGAGGATATCAGACACTGACGTTCGACAGGTAATTTTTATTCTTCTTGCAATTTCTCTAAAAAATATTAATCCTTTTAGAACGTTATCTCGGTATAATACTTTACAAGTTCTAATCTTTAGTTCTAACATAAGACATCCCAAATCTAACATTTTCATTTCTTTCTTAAACCGCGATGCCTGGTGATAAATAAGTTTGGAAGCATTTTTATCCAAACTTAGGCCACGTTTATAATTTTCCAAACGATATATGTATATTTTCTCCTTACCCATTCATTTATTCCTGCCGAAACTCGGTGTCGAATTTATTATTCATACCCTTCATTTCGCCACGTTTGCAGGACATTCTAATGGATCATGCATTGCGAACCATTTCTTACATCGCGGACATCGGCGATATCGTCGTGTTGATGGCCAGACGAATGAGCAGTAGTCAGTCGGCAGGTACTTTATTTCTCGACAATTTAGTATTTCGAAAAATTCATCTAGTTTTCATTGTTTATCACTGCTACACCTCCTCGTCTTCAGAGTAGATTAGTTTTTCCTATAATTCGTCTTATTCATAAACAATGAAAAGAAACTCGAAGTTCCAAATTTCAAACAGTTATGATCTCTGTTCTATTACAGATGATCCAAATCAGAGTCCAGATGGATTGGGCAAAACGCCTAAAGTCATCTGCCACGTCTTCGAATCCGACGAAGCATCATTCATAGCGCAAAGTATTGGACAAGCTTTCCAGGTAAGCCCTTACCTCGTGTTGATGACCATTCAAAAATTAAGGTTGCCTATGTTGAATTCCTTCGAGCCAACGGAATCGATGACCCTTCTTATCTTCGCCAAATCGACTACCAGGAGGTGTTAAATTCGCAGGAACTGACTGGTGACGAATTGGAAATGTTCGCGAGGAAAGAGACGCAGAAAGATGTCGTCGTGCCGAAGAAGACTGGGGAACCATTGGGAATTGTTGTGGTACGATTTAGAATTCACTACAGATCAAATATCTCAGGGAGTATTGAGCGAAGACAACCTGAGAGTATCAACTCAGCATATCTTTAAGACATTCGAATTAGGGTGATGAAAGAATCTTTTTCTTGATTTTTATGCTTTATTTTGAAAGTTACTACAACATTATTGCTTGAAACTTCTAAATACAAGAAGAAGCTCTATTTCAATGTTCAGGTGGAAAGTGGCTGGGGTTCAATGCTACCCACCGTCGTTCTGGCTCACATGAATCCAGCGGGACCTGCGGCGCACTGCAGCAAACTGAACATAGGCGATCAGATCATTAGCATAAATGGAATCTCTCTTGTTGGACTGCCTCTATCCACTGCTCAAACGCACATCAAGAATACAAAGTCAGCAACAGCAGTTAGGCTAACAGTCGTATCTACACCTCCAGTAGTCGAAGTTAGGATAAGGTTTGATAGAAGAGCCAAATTCTTGGAAGAAACGAATATATTTTAGGAGGCCAGACACGAAGTATCAATTAGGATTTTCTGTGCAGAACGGAGTGATTTGTTCGTTGTTACGAGGTGGAATCGCAGAACGAGGGGGAATTAGAGTTGGACATCGAATTATCGAAATCAACAACCAAAGTGTGGTGGCTGTCGCACATGATAGGTAATACTATTCAAATTATATCTATATAGCATACTTTTTACCCAAAAATCTATTCTATGCTAATTTGTCATGAATCCACACCGTTTTCATCACTGTCTAATATAATAAATAGAGAGTCTTTCGCTTCACACATTTTTCTAATTTATGTTGTTTCAGAATAGTCAACATGCTAGCGACCGCGGTAGGCGAAATTCATATGCGAACAATGCCGACCTCTATGTTTCGATTGCTGACCGGACAGGAGGTACCACAATACATTTGATAGATGTCCGTAAGTTTCCCTATACTCATTTTGTCTACTCATTGGCCTTCTTCCGTTACCTGTTTCGCGTCCAAATCTTGCTATCTTTTGCCGGGTAAACTCATGTTTGAATTCGCATCAAATAATTATGAAATTCGAGGTTTCTAACTTCAAACTCATTTCTCACGGACAAATTTTCTCTAAAATTCTTTGGGTAAAGAGCTTGAAACCATGAAAATTTCAACAATTTCTTCAATTCGAAAAGGAATTCTGGGTTCTTGTGAGTCATTTCTCGCATTGCATAAAGGCACGATTGTTTGTCTGTCTTTGCGCAATTATTTCGGTAGTTTTTCATCAAATTAATCAGCGTCCTTTCACCCTTTTCATAGGTCAGTTTGATGATGTGCTCTTGGAAAGGTTTCAGAAATCATAGGAATTTCTAAAATTCTTTCAAAGACGCATCAAACAAGAAGAATCTTTACCTTTATTGCCTTTCATCAATCAATTCACTAATTTATTGATTCAAATTGATTCAAACGTTGCCATTCTGCATAAGCATAGTCACATTTGTTCTTGGTTGTTTTCCACAGGGCTCTCTATTCATTTAGACCAAATCATCATTCAGTTACCGATATAATCAATCGCATAGCGTTCAGCTGCTGCGAGTACGTCCTATTTTCGTGAATTTCAAACAGTTACTATCATTGTAGGGGGTTTCTATTGCTCATTCTGGCCCTCGATATTACTCTTTCATTTGCGAAGAATGTTTCCAAGAAACACAAATAAATATATTTATTATCAGCAAAAATCATCATCAATCAAAAAAGTTAAGCAAAAAGTGCCATAAAATAAACAGAAGAAAAGTATCCGTCTTTTGTATACAATTGATATGGATAGTGTGCGGTTGGGCCCTGTCAGAGTTAGGAGAAGTTCTCAGTTGCGTTACGTCAATACGTGTGAGGAGTCCCGTCTTATCGCAAATGCGTGTATGTCTGTTTATAATTTTCCGACCTAAAGCAACTGATTGATTAATTTTTTAAAAACAATCTAAAGGAATCGTCGGTGCTTGAAGAAATCGTAGCAATGACGAAAGCTGTGGCCCAGAACCTGTATGAAAGAAGAAGAAGAAAAACATAACTGATTTGGCAAGCTAGTGAACCTAGTTGAAAACAGCTAAATTTGCCTGAATCATGAGAAGTAAACCACTTTTCCTGATTTTCAGGATATTCGTCTTGATTCACGCCATTTTCTGCCAATAAAACTAAAGCTCCTATAAAGAAACTGATATAGTGATAAAGGATAGCAAAATGAAGAGAAAACCGAAAGTCACGCCATTGCAACGAAAACTCCAAGCAAATGTGAAAAGGCTATTTGAAAAATTCAAGCACCAAGCCCTCGAAAGCAATACTAAATGCGATAAAAATAGTTGACAGCGAATTTACCCAAATCCTTTGTCAGACTAGTTCGTATGATTCGTAGACTTGATGACTTGAAAATTTCGATTTGTCTATGAAAATAGACAGGTTGGAGGCGTTTCGTACCGAAAAGAGAGTGGATTTGTGCCAAAATGACAAGGAGACCTCGTATCATCTTTGGTACAATCAACCATCCCCTTTGTGATCAAAAGTCGCCTTCAACCCAAAATAGGCTAATCGTGCTCACTGGTTGATGATCTTGTCCTTAGAGACTTGTTTCGGTGGGGCGATGTTGTGCGACTTCTCGACCTTCCTGGCGAGGGACTGCAGAGTGACGCAGACCGAGAAAAGGTCTCTGCCATCGAACAGGTCCACTGATTGGAAGGTCTCTTCGTCGAGCACGCCGAGCGACCTCGCAGCTGCAGTGAACTGGTTGATATTCTCCAGACAGTTGAAGTTCGAGATCGGCTTCATGATCTTCTTGACGGAGCCGGGCTTGATTGCGTTGGTGAGTCTGAAATGAAATCACTAGTAAAATTTGCATTGCTGGAAATTATCATTTTAGCCAAAGCTTGGAATATTCTTATCCAATTTTGATAACTTCTGCATTGTTGTAAAATCATAATCACTAATCTTTTTTTTTCAATTTGAACTCTATTTCTTCTCGAAATTTCAACTTCAAAGCACAAGCCCCTTTAGTCAGATCATATTTTTTGATCCGACTCGAGAGTGATCGTGGCGGAAGAAAAAACAAAAGTTTGGAAATAGAGAAATAGAAGCCAGGCGATCGAAGGCAGGGATAAACGCGCAGATAAGTTGAACAAACATTTCGGAGAAACGGAGATTTTTGCAGAAAATCAGAAGAGCCTAGAAAAAGTAACACCTTTCCGAAGAATCGATGTCAGAAATTTTACTTCAAGAAAGTTCGTCTAATTTTAGCAACCTTTCAAAATAATTAGTTGCAATATTGAAAATATGGCGGCTTATGCCATTATAGTTCGAAAAGGTGTGATGTCATTCGTCAGCATACAGTCTATCGTTGTTTCATATTGAAACCTTCAAAAGGATGATAATATGAAAAATCAATAAAGGAAAGGTATCGGAACTCTGAAAAGCCTTTCAGTTGATTATCAAAATCTTACTTGCACAGAACTTGTCCATCCTTCAGCGTCTCCCTGAAAGTGGCCCTTTCTCCACATGTATTGAGGTCTTCTTTGATCAGGTCCTGAAATAAATTTACGTTGACTTTTCTAATTTTCAAAGTTCCAACTCGAATCCATTCCAACAGAAATTGGGCTTCTTCGTCGTTGAATTTGCTAGCTTGTTTGTCCAAAATGGCTCCTAGAAAATCAATAATAAATATTGCTTTTTTACACAAAAAATGGAAAAGACAAAAACGATGGGAAAAAAACTGACCAGCCATGCCAGATGGTCTAGGTCTGTGGTAGTTCTGCTCCATTTTCTCGAATAGTCAATGACCGTGCGGATTTACTCGTAAGCTGAATAACGAATTGAGCTAAATGCCGTCTCGATCAACCGATAGCTGCTTTTATCCTCAGCTTTTCGTTTTCTCGTTTCTTCGTTCGGTTCTCAACCCGTCCCTTGGTCCTGCCTGCCTGTTTGCCCCCGACGTGGGCGTGTCATAACCGTACCTCTTTTCTTTTCATATTGTCCCTAGCGATAAGACATAGGTGAAGAAAACCGGCTGGGTCTAAAAAGTCAAGACTCCACCCATTTCACAATTCCCTGTCGATTTACTCGATTTTCTTATCCGGAGGCTCGATCAGAGATGAGTCAGATCGAAGATGTTTTTGTGTTTGCGAGTGGGTGTGAAAAGGTGCGAGAACAATTGAATTGGGCTTAGAAAGATGGCTCAACGGTTAGTAAAGCAAGCCAGACTCTCACGTCTCCAGGCAATTCACAGACAGGTCAAGTTCAACACCTACACAATGTTGACTAATTACTAGGTCATCAATAATATTGTGAAACTTCAATTCATTCACTATGTGTGATCCTTTATGAAATTTTTGCATGAACCCTTCAAACAAATAGTAAAAAAATGACGACTTTTCTAGATGTTGATCTTCTCAGCCAGATTTTCAATCTTATCAACATCCCGAGTTCAATTTTTCACATACACTTTAGAAGCAAAAAATTGACATCACTTGTTCCTCATTTGATATCTTCATTGTTTGATACTTCAACTTTCATCTTGGCATTTTTCTACCGATTTCGACTTTCATTTACTTTTCATCTAGCCGAATTTCTCATTTGCAGTTTTCTGCTTTTCTGTTGACTGGGATGTCATCAATGATTTTTGTTTAGAAAAGGAAGGATCGGGAAAATTCTCGGTCGAGTGGACGGGGAAACCGAGATTTACTGGGAGAAAAGCTGAAAATAGATGAGAATTGAGAAATTGACAAAACTCTCGAAATCGATGAGTTAGAAGTTCGTGAAGCAGAGATCGTACGATAATTTGTAGATTTTGTGCAGTTAAGTTGACTTTTGTTTGACAACTCAGAGACATTGCTCTATTTTGGGTGAAGACCTAGTTTTTCAGATAAATCATTGATAATGAAATTTCCCTCTTATATTAGAGATATTGTCCATGTGAAATCTGCAGCATATTTCAACACATCATTTGTAAATGATGCTCCCAACTTTGAATACTAGTTTTATGTCTTGCTCATCTCTCTATTCGAGTATCTAGTCATCGAAATTCAACTTATCCTCTTCATTACTAAACAAACTTCGCAACAAGGGAAAACAATGACGAATAACAACTTCAACAACCAACAATCAGAGAAAAATATCACCCTAGAAAAGTCTAGAAAATTGATAATATTTCTCATTTTCAGGTATAAAAATTCCATATCTTAGAGTCCTAGAATAGCCGAGATAGAAAATTACGAGTCTTTTTTCAAATATCATTTGATTTTAAGAACTTGATAAATTTTGAATTGAAACGGAAAACGAAATGAAAACTATGAAATCTGATTGATTTTTCCATAAATTTCAAAAGTTGAAAAAATTCTGCCCTTTCAAACTTCCTTCGCAGGCGGCGGGAGGAGGCATGACTCGATAAACTGCGGCGCGATGTGAGCGACTGGGGGCAGAGTGTGACAAGGCGCTGAGAGCAGTTTGAAGGCTGACACGAATTTGTGCGAGGGCAAGGGAGTCGGTTTGGACGATGGGTCTGAAATTACTCAAATCTACCATAACCATGTGAAAGCGTAATATTTAAAGATAGATTTATCATTCTAATCGGCGAAAATGAATTTTTATATGTGATTTTGACTTTTTCAAATTTTAATGAAGATCAACTTTTCCTGATTAATAGTTTGGTTTTTCAAAAAAATAACCCGAAGTAGCAGAAACAGCCAGAGAGGCGAATGGGGTGGTCAGAGACGCAGAGTTTGGAGTTGACAAAATCACAGAGGGCGGGTACAGACAGATCAGGTCCTGAAACGTGAAAATTCCTGGAATTACAAAAATGCCATCCAGTATTTGCAGACGGATGATGATACAGACAAATATAACCACAGACGTTTTTTTTTTTGCTTTTCCCTATACTCTTTACTCGAAACTCACTAATATCCACCTGTAAATGCAGCCGTCTGTGTCTGTCATTCGTCTACAAATACAGGCAACCAAAAATAAAGAACCTTATCCGCCAATCCAACCAAAGTCGGTGCATCCGAATGGTTCGAAAATGCGACGAGTTTTTGAATCGGTCGAGAGAATTCAAAGGACTTCTTCGTCTTCCCCGTTTCGAAGTCGATTTCGATCGCTAAAATTTGATTATCATAAAATTGAAACAAAATCTTTTTTTTTTTAAATCCTAATTGTAAATTTTTTTCTTTTAAAAAATACCCTGATTCTCCGAATAGACGAAGCATCGATGATCCAACGACAGGTGCAGATTGAACGACTCGGCGACACTCCATCGGAGCATTTTTTCCTGCAAAAACTTCCTTCAGAAAAGATTACTATAAGCTACCGTATCACCTTTGAGTCCCAGCAGAAGACGTTGATAGCAGTGGAAATGAGCAGAAGATGAGAGTCCGCCCACGCAACCGACAGAACTATCGCTTCACATGGAATGGCAGAAGTTACTCGTCGCTGAAAATTTTAAATATTAGAAAATCAAAAATCTAATTTTTTCCATTCATGAGAGTAAAATATTAGAACGCGAGCTTAAACAAAATTTAGAAATCTTCATTCATGTGGGAAAGTACGATAAACGACTTTTCCTATGCTATACTTTTATTTAATTTGACATAATTTTACTCTACTTCAAATAATATTGAAGTGAAAAGAGTAGAACAAACCTCTTCTGTATTGACGATGCTAACGCAATTGGCATTGTGGAAATTGTTGAAGTTCTGTCCAGCGGCGAACAAATGAGCGGCATTGATCGTGGAAACGCAATCCACGTGCATCAGCTGGGAGAAAGTCGAAGTTATTATGAAAATAAAAACATTCCTACTTTAGTCTCATGAATCGTCTCGTAACTCCAGCCGCTCTTCTCGCCGTTTTCATGCCACAGCTGCATCGCTCCCGTGTTTTTGTTGCAGACGATGAAATTCTAGGAAAAAATAAAGTAAAATTGTTCTTTCTCAAATTTCAAGGTCAACTAATGAAAAATTTGGTTATTCAAATTTTTAAAATTTCAACTTTATGCATACATGCTCCCCTACTATTTCTAATAAGAGATCATGACAATGATATAAAAATGAAAGAATACTGTTTCAAAAATCCAAAATTCTAAAACTTATTGGACTATTCAATATTCACTTTCTTTTAAAATTTCCTACCTCATTAACCCTTTCCATCGTGTACCCCGCTACTTCGTATTCATCTTCCCCCAATTCTACAGTATCCAGCAACTTCAACTCACACGGATTCTCCTTTTGTCTGAGCCAGAATCTCAGGCGGTGGATCTGGAAGTTCAAGTTTAAAAAAATTTAATAAAAAATCGTACGTAATCATTTTTGAGCCCGACGAGGACTTCAATGGTTGCGATGTGATTCCAGGAAATCGCGATGTTGGTCAGCTCGTGGCGGGCTTCTGAAGTGGAAAAAATCAAGTTTGAAAGAATAGTAGAACAATATCCTTCGGAAGATCTCATTTCTTATCGTTGCACATTTTTTATTTTGAAGAAAAATAGAATCTTTAAATCTTACCTGCCACAGTGAAATAATCCGAACTAGTCATCATTGCGTTGTTTTCCAAGGAAATACTGAAATTTCAAGATTTTATTTTTTCAAAAACTCGAACATTTTACCTAGTCGTATGCGAAATCGTTTCAGTCAACGGATTTGTCCAGGCAATCGCACCGACTCTTCCAGGAATCACGACGGAGTTGGGGACTCGGGGATCACTGAAATGAGTGATTTTTAAAAAATCAGGAAAATTTTGAACACCTCAGGAAAACGCTTCTGAAAGGCCCCATCAACCTGATGAAAGAAGTGGAGGAGAGGCGAGAAAGTGTCGAAGCTAGAACCACATGCAAAGAATTGTCTTCTGAAAAAAGATTATTTCAAAAGTAAAAGCAAATTTAAGGGATATATTTTTTAAACCCAACATTTTCTTTTCGTGGATCTTAAAAATGCAAACTTGTCTTTGATTACCGTATCTTCTTCAATAATTTTCTTTAAAAAGTAAATAATAAATTTCCACATCCTACCCAGCACACAAATGATATGCGACGAATCGGGTGAGAGAGTGACGAGTTTCACAGGGCAGGATAATCTGGGAAGGAAACTCGGCTTGCCCATTTTGGAACACCGACACAGCACTGCTTCGATGCCTGCTGTGAACACATTGCCGAACGGCGACAGGGCCAGGAAGGGGGTGGTCTGAAAATTTATTTCGTTTTTTTCAGATAAAAAATTGAAGAAAATTAATTTTTTATGGTCTCTAATTTATATTAAAAATATCATCTTAATATGTTAATTTACTTACCTGATGCCAAGCGAAACAATGATATCCCGATCTGAAACCCTTCGAACGAACATCTGACCAAATCAGAACTCTCCCATCCTGTACGGCAGCTGCAATGAAATCGTCTCTGGCTACGACTCGCATGAAATGATTCGTGTGCTCCAAGCTTTTCGGCTTCAACGAGAAAGAATCCTCGTTGATTCCGGAACTCTCATCGAACGGCACCATTTTGATGTCGTAACCTCGGATCAGAACGTAGTGTGAGTCCTGAATTTCAAAGTTCCATTTAAAAAAAAACTATTCTATAGAAAAAGTCTAGTTTCTTTTTTTAATGTTGAAAAACTGAATTTAACAGATCAATAAAGTCACCGTAATGGCAAACGAATCAACAGTAGCGAATTGCTGTGTGCAGATGAGTTGCGTGGTGCAATCAGAATGGACTCGCATTAGCTGACCAATTTCATCCAGCATAAACAGCTTTTCTCCTTCAGGGATGAAATAGGCACATCTGAAAGCTACAGTATTTTCCTTATTTCTGGGAAGTTCATACATATTGGGAGAAATAGCGTTGGTAAAAGTGGAGAAGTCATTTTTCAAAAGACTAAAATTCGACATACACGATATTTTTGACTGGGAGACGGGTGCTGGCCACGACTTCAGAAGAATCTTCATTTATCGCAATTTCCACGACTTCGCCAGAATGACAAATGCACAGGACCTAGAATAAAAGATTTTTTTTTTAAATTAATTAAAAGATATTATTTTCAGTGTTATTTTATGACATCTTATCGCCGTAAAAAGACAAAATAGGAAAAATAAAGTCTCATTGTTTTATCGAAAATTAAAATTACCGTAAAGTCAATTAAAATTTACCTTATTGGGATTGGCAAAGAAGGAAGCGATGAGATGAGACGTCGTAGAAGTGTAGATTTCTCTGCGCTGCAGCTCCTCTCCGATTAAAAGAAGGTAGCATCTTCGGCCAACGGATATGGTAGCCGTGCTGAAACAAAACCGCTTTTATTTTTCCATTTGTCAAAAAATTCTTAATTTTTAACATTTAAAAATCTACCGATTTGTCTCACAAATATCGACGTGTTTGATCGGTGCGCACTCCACCAACTTGTCAACCAAATCGTCGCCAACTACCATCTAAAAATTTAATTTTGGCAATTTAACAAAAATCTGAAAAAAAAACTTCGAAATAATCCATTTTGGTTTCAAACATCTAATTAAATTTTAAAAAAAAAAATCGACAGGAATACAGCTTTATTGCAAATAAATACATCTTTTGATACAAGAATAAGGCACAGCACGAAGAATTAACGGGAATACCGAAACTCGATAAAATACAAGTAGAAAATCTCAATTTACTTTTAGTATATAAGCTGCTAAAGATATGAAGAGGATATAAAGCGAGTATGATCAAATCGTTTGACCAGTAAAATCAAGATAAAAGGCGGGGAGTGATAAGTTCGAAATTAGTAACCATAAGAAAAGTGGCTTATTCGAAAAGTTGAAATTTTTGAAAAATGAATTTTACAGACATCGAGTTCTCAGAAAAATCAACTGAGCATTTTAAAGATGTAAAAATCCAAATATTCACCAATCCAACTTTTCAAAATAGCCCTGAAAATACAGTTAAAATTGATGAGAATCTCGAAGGAATGAATGCCAATGAGTGAAGTTCATGGAAATGCGTGTTCCGAGTTGAAAGTCGATGTTCAAAGTTTCAAATATCGCTATCAAGCGCCAGTGAAGTAGACTCATCACAAAATAGATCAGTGAGAATAAATTATAAGTAATTAAATCAGTAAAATTAGTCAAAATGCTAGGTGAGTAGATATGAAGGATGGAAATCGAAAGATTATGCGTATTTATACAGTCAGTCTTGGCAAGAAAGCAACTTGCAAAATTTGCCATTTTTCCAAATCTTCGAAGAAAAAATGCATGTATTTTGCGAGTTATAAAAGTTATATTCACTGAACATTTTTTTCATAAAATAGAAAGTGCGTATTTTTCAAGATAATAAAATATTTTTAGGCTCAGCCTATTTCTGGGATTTTCTTACTCCTTCAGGTGCTGTTTCATGATGGAGTGGATTCTCCTGTGGACAGTGTCCCCCTGCTCAACGACGGTGCTGATCGTGCTGCGGACGAAGGACTCGCCCTGCTCGGGGTACTTGCCGTGAATCGACACGATCAGGTCAACGCGCGTCGGCAGAGTCAGCGACGCGACGTGCACCGCTTTCCGGATGACCCAATTATGGTGTCTGGAAATTGCATTTTTATCGAAAAAAAAGGACAACTTTTCTACAAAATTGATAAAGGTTCGAATTTTGATCAAACTAAAATTCCCCACTTGGCCAGCGTCCGATCATACGACGTTCTGCAGATATGCGATATGTTGTCGTGATTTTCGGCGTCGGCGACTGCCTGCATGAAATCCATGATGAATTCGAGTGCTCTGAAATTTTCAACTAGTAAAAAATATTTTATTCCCCTCCAAGAAGCTCTAATCTCGTATATAAACCGTTGTTTTCCCTTTTCAAGTTTTTTTTCTCGAAAAAATGAAATTACCTGTGCAAGCAGATGATCTCGAAAACTCCCTTGGCTTTGTGATGTCCGCCGCTGCTCCTGAGAATGTGTCCGACGGTATTGAACTTCTCGGGATCCTCCTTGTTGAGTGTGGTCAGTGCTGTCGTTTTCTCGTTGATGTCTTTCGAAACGAAGTGGAAGATCCGTCCAAGACAGCCGATGAATCTAGAATTTTAGTTTTTTTTTCTACTGTTTAAATTCTAAGGGTAAAATACGTTATGCTGTTTAAAAACATTTTTTCTATGAAGAGTTATGGAGTTTGTCAAATTTTGAGTTTCTGATAAGTTTCAAAGTACAATGATTCAGGTCACATAATTTTCAGTGCTTTTAGCATGACTCATATTTTCCAAAAGTTGATTTTGATATCATTTTGGAAAACGAAACTAGAAATGCCACAAAATAACAATTCGTTTTTCTTTTTCCCAAAAAACGAAATTTTACCTGTTGAGCTCCGAGTAGGCGTCGATGAACTGAATGAGAAGGACGTCGTCATCTGAAACCAAATTCATTGTTATTCTCTTCAAATTCGGAGTTAACTTTTATGAATAACATACCTGGATGTTGGAGGGATTCGCGGAAGTACTTCTCGACGGAGTGGATATCGAATGCTGGCGACTTACCATCAACCACCTGATTCTTCTCTTCCTCAACTTCCCCATTTTCTTCTATCAAATTCCCGTCCTTAATCACCGGCTCGGAGCTCATTTTTCTGAATTAAAAAATTCCCTCGAAGATGAAGAAAGATTCTAACATTTTGACCGGCAAAATATTTTTTAATGCTAGATTGAAATAAGTGAATGACGAATTTATTATTACTGATCAAGTGTAAACTTTAGAATTCATCGAATACTGAAAATCACAAGCTCTAGAATGGTCAGAAAGATTAATTTATAAAATTGCATAGCGAAATATCATTTCGAAGGAAAGCAAAGTTTAGATTCTCCTATTTCCCCCACGCTATTTCGTGGTTTCTAAATGTCATAAGAAAAGCGCGCGTGTGGAATAAACCAAGTCTGAAAGTCACGCATTTGTTTCGACTGATGTTACAAAGTCTCTCAATCGAAAAATGATGTTGTAACAGAACGAGTCATCCCCTAGAGAGAAGACCAATGAGAAAGGGAAATTGGAAATAGACAGAGAAAAGCCCGGTGAAATTACAAAATATACCGACCGATAAGAATTCGGAAAGGACTTCAAAAAATCTGGGAATTTTTTGCCAGTAAAATAAGCCCACCAATTATGAAGAAAACGTTTGAAATTCTAAGGAACTTTTCTTTCATATTTAGAAACAATATCGAAGTAAAGACTTTATAAGATAACGAAAAAGGGGCATTCAAAATCCACGAGAAAGTCGGGAAATGAACAGAAAAGAAAAGAAGAAATGAACGCTGTGTCGCAAAGTAGCCAGTGGTCGCTCCGCCTTCATTTCTTTGCGCTGCGTGTTTTTGTTTGTCTTCAAAAGTTTAGCAGAAAATCATCGATAATTTTCGCATTTCAGGAGATTCCAACGATGCTTGCTCGTTCGGCGCTCAATTTCAGCAGGATTCCGGCTCAGACCGCTGCGATCAGGTTGATTTTTTGGTCTTGAAAAAAAAACTAAGAATTCCTTTCTTTCTTTTCCAGGTTGTTTTCCCCTCAAGAAAAAAACAAGGGCTCTAAAAATAAAAAAAAATCAAATATCTTTGAAAATTTTCCAAGAACTTTCTAGAAATGATCATTTATCAATTTTCAGTGCCTCTCGCTCTAAGCACACCCTGCCCGACCTGGCGTACGACTACAACGCACTCGAGCCGGTCATCTCCGCAGAGATCATGCAGCTCCACCACCAGAAGCACCACGCCACCTACGTCAACAACCTCAACACTCTCGAGGAGAAACTCGCCGAGGCCGTTTCCAAGGGTAATATCCATTTTGACGCATTCTGAGAGGTTTCCAAATAAGCGCATTTCTGAAGCCATAGAAATGCAAAAAAAAACAATGGAACACGTTTTAGAACATTTTAGTCTTACATTTTTCAGAAAAATGCAGAAAAGACTTATTTTTAGGACAAAAATTACGAAGAATAAAAAATACCGACCTTTTTCAAATAATTCATTGTCAGGCAATGTGAAAGAGCAAATCGCCCTTGGCCCTGGGCTGCGATTCAACGGCGGCGGTCACATCAATCACGCCATTTTCTGGACGAATCTGGCCAAGGACGGCGGCGAGCCGAGTGCCGAGTTGATGGCTGCTATTAAGGCTAGAAATTCATAAAGATAAAGCTAAAAAGAAAAACTAGTTTTAATATTTGGGAAAAGTCTCGAATAAACCTAACTTATTTCAAGGCTAACTTTAGAATTTTAAGAATATCATCTTTTTATTCCCTAATATTACTTTTTGTGGAAAATCAGTGCTGGTTTTAACGACATTTTCCAGAAAGACTTCGGCTCGCTGGAGAAAATGCAGGAGACGATGTCTGCCTCGACTGTTGCGGTGCAGGGATCTGGCTGGGGGTGGCTCGGTTATTGTCCCAAGTCCAAATCGCTCAGGGTTCGGAGAAAGATGTTTAAATTAAGAGAAGAACAAATTTCCAGATCGCCACCTGCCCGAACCAGGACCCGCTCGAGCCGACCACTGGACTCATTCCGCTCTTCGGAATTGACGTCTGGGAACACGCCTATTATTTGCAGTACAAGAACGTCAGACCGGACTATGTTAAGGTAAATTTAAAAATATATATATATATATATTTTTCCGTAAATTGCAATCATCTTATACGGAAAATTATTGCAGTTTGAAAACAAAAAATCAATTTTCTTGCAACATCTTTCGTTTTTAGCAAATAATGCTAGAAAAGTAAACAATGAGTACATTTTCAACAGTATTTTTTTCTAAAATTCTATTTTTCCAGGCGATTTGGAAGATTGCTAACTGGAAGAACGTGAGCGAGCGATTTGCGAAGGCCACTGGCAAGTAGACGAGCAGTCAGGAGAAGCGTGTACGAGTAGAAATCTGAAGAAAAGTACTCTTGATTACTATAATCTCTATTTTTGAACGAAATTGCGGTAATCAAAAGTACTAACCCAAATATTTGAAGATGTTCTTCGATTTTTTGAGAGTTATTGTAGTTTAGTAGGCTTTCTTTTATTTTTTATCGTAATTTTCGAAGCCCGATTTAATGTTATTAGTTGAGAGTTTTATCGTTATTTTTGTTTGGTATTCATTTTTTCTGAGTACTTGCTATATAAATAAATAGTTGAATAGTGCAATTATCCTGAGCTAATTGGTCAGCCAAATTTGGTAATAAGCCAAAATTATACATTTAAAATTTAGATTTTTTCTTTAGAAAATTTAAACAATCCTAGAAATGACCGCATCGAACATGGATAACGTTGCTTTATCGATGCTGGCTATGGCGGAAACTTTGCGAATTCAGCAACCACCTAAATTCAAGATGGCCATAAAATGTGCCAGGGTAAGAGGTTTCCTCTCATTTTAATGGTCTTCTGTTCGGTCTACCCGCACATTTGTCTGGACTACCCTTTTTTTTTTTCTTTCCCCCTACTCACCTTTTCTACTCTTCTAAAAAGTGGGTGTTAGTAGACTGGGTAGTCGAAGTAAAAAATTAATTTATTTTCATCTTTTTCTGTAATTTGTAAAATTAGAAATCCTTCTTGAGACTTTTTCCAATGAGTTTTTGTTTTATTTACTACAATAACCTAAAATTTTTATTCAAGACTGGAAAATTCCAGTAATTTTAATTGAAACTTCAGGGAGCCCTAAAACTTCAAACATCCGTTCAAATGACGGCTCATGTTAATTTCCAACTGGGTAAATTGCTGTTCTTCTACACGGACAATCAAATGGAGGCCAGAGAACATCTCACTATCGCTGTATTTTTGGTTTTTCAAAAATTTAACAAGCAGTAATTTTAGTACAACTCGATGTTACAATTTGGTGGGAATCACTTTTTGAATGACCGTCTTGAAGCGCTCGCTTTGATTTGTGAATCTTATCTTTACGGTAAGATTAGAATATTGTACAGTTCATCAGATTTATGACCATTTTCCCTAACTATGAATTTGTACTCTTTTCATCATTTTTCAAAATATATGTCTCTCAAGTGCTTTACAAATTTTAGGCGACGATTTCACATCTCATTTCGCGAAGCTGACCACCCTGATTCGAAGTGAAATTAACAACGTTAGCCCGACCCAGCCCATTTACTATAAGCTCCTACTTTATTATATCGTAAGACTTTTCTTCGTGACTTTTTACGAAAGTGAGTTTTCAGGAAGGCTGCTGTAATGCGGATGATCCTCAACATGCTCTTGAAGCCTGTCAACTTGGACTTCAGCAATCTTTGAATTCTAACGACACGAAAATGAATCTGTATTTTCGAGTTACTAAGAGTTTGGTAAGTTAGAATTATTTTTAGCTTTTCTCCTTAAAAACCATAAACTTCAGTTTATTCATCCAGAAATTTGCAACAACTCCTGAGTTAAAGTATTTTTTCAGATCTCCTGCCGATGTCTGAATAAACGACTGGAAGAAAAGGAGAGGCAAGAAATAAAATTGCTGTTGAATTACACCGAACAACAACAACCTAACTCTCCCTTCATCTTCAACCTGAGATTCTTCAAAAGCTGCGTCAAACTCGCGTTTGTCATGTCCGATGGAAAGGTGATTTAATTTTCAAATTTACGGTTATTTAAAAAATTTAAATTTTAGACTCGAACCTCACGAAAATCGCTTCGAAAAGTGCAAAACGCCGTGCAGAATTCGACTATGATAAACAGCCAGCAAGCCGGGATACGGTATTTTTTTTAGAATTTAAAAATTACCAAAATTTAAAAAAACAACACATCTTATTTTCTGTTCAGAGGCTTTTATTCTAATTTTTAAAAAATTTAAAACTACGATTTTTATTTTAGCTGGATGGACTCGATCCAAATGACAATATTTGCCTGTCTGATGACAATAGTTAACTCCACTTTGCAATGCAACTACGACAGAGCACAAAAATACTACGTTTACGGGAAGAAATGTGCCGATGACTACATCGCGAAAGCAGTCAGGCAGCCTTCAGAAGCGGGCATTTTGAAGAGCGTTCAGAGAATGAAGTTGGCTATTCTCGAAATGATGGCTCATTGCAATATAATGGCATGCAGACCTTGCGACGCTATAACTAATGTGGGTTTTAATAGTGATATCTTGCAAGGTCTACTCACTGTTTCTCGTTTATCAACATCTTTATAAATCCAAAGCAGGTATACTTCCTAACAATTTTTAAAAGTGAGTACAATGTCTGAGTTTGAAATTTTCAATGCTTAAAAAATTTTTCAGATCGGTGAAATGGTACGATTCAGCGATGAAATTCCTCGTGAAGTTGGAAATGAATTTAGATGCGCTATTCAATCTCTTCTGGTAACAAATATCCCCATCATAAAACTTCAAAAATTATCCAATTTCTAGGGAATTTACTGCATTTATCTTCGCGATATGGACTTAGCAGAAAAGCATTTTCTCGCTGCTCTGAAGGTTTTCAAAATTCTCTCAATCTTTTCTTATAACTTTTTTAGCAAAAACCCATCGGCAATAATGCCCAAGTGATGGCGTATGTGAATTTGGCGTTGCTCTATCTCAGCCAATGCAAACACGGGGAATATTACGAAATTGCGGAAAAGTTCAAATTAAAAAATTTTTCTCTTGAAAACTGGCGATTTTAAGGTTGACATCAAATAAAGTTAGTCAATGCTCGACTTTAGTGCAGAATAACTTCAAATTTCTTCAAACGTTTCACGCCTATTTGGTCAATAAAATGGAGGAGTGCAAGTAAGAGATTAATGAAAAATTGATAAAATAGGGTTTAAATTAAATTCAAAGATTCTATTTATTGCTCTGGTCAAATGAAGTGAAATCTTGTGTGTTAAAAACCGCTCTACGAGAAATGCGCGTATGAACTATGCGCAAAAAGGGAGGTTAGAACGCAGAGAAAGGAGAGTTAGCTGGGGACAATTGAAAGAGTGGTACGCAATTTCCTGTCTCTCTCGCCTTTTCTTCTTTTTTAGCAAATGAGACTTCACTTCATTTGACCAGAGAAATATGATAAAAGTGCTATACTTGTTGGTAACCTGTACATGGCAGAATGCAAAACGAAATGAAGTAATATTTGATTAGAGAATGAATAAAGAAATTAGTGGGGAACGAGCATTCTGTCATATAAAAAACCATTTCGTTGTTCTATAAATTGTCATACTCTTATTAATTGAATATTTATTTTCAGCATTAGCATCACACATTTATTGGACGAAGCTAAGGGCGAAGACCTCTTCCGATTGCACGCTATTGGGTTTCTCATTTTGATCATTATCAAGCGAATCAGTTTGAATGTATGATCTCCTTCTGACGTTTGAAAATTCATGATTTTAGGGTCTTCAAACTATCATCGACTGGAGCAAGAAAGCTAATGACCATGTACTTCTTAACTGGTGCTACAGTACTATTGCGAGTAAGACAATTTTCATGTGCAAACATCGGAAAAAGCTTATTTTTTTGAATATTTACCTTGGTACATTGAAATTTGTTCAATATCCTGATTTAAGTCCAAGAAGAAAAAAATTGCACATCTAAAACTACCTCATGAAATAATCATATAGATCACTTTATGGGGGTTGTGTGTTTATCATGAAACTGCCCTCTTCTTTTTATCGTCGAGCATTCAACTACTCAACCTGAAATGTACTCAGTCACTCCCGCGCGAGATTCGGAGAACGCTCATTTGATATAGAGCAACAATGCCATGCTGCAGTTAACCGACACGTCTCATTTTGTTATCGCCAAAAATAGTCACGAGAGAACATCTATGATTTTCAAAGAGCGAACTCTGCTGTTTTGATGAATGAAATTAGTTGCGTAATAATTCATAAATCATATGTTATTGTTGGTGACTGCAAGAGCATGGGGCTTTAAAAAACTCGATGAATTTCATTAATTATTCAAAATCACCACGTTATTATTATTTTTGAATTTTGAAAAATAACAATACGGCATAACGCTAAAAATCTTTATTGAAGTTTGTATGATCTTAAAGATAATTATAAATCCATTACAATTTTACGATGTTACTCAAAATCTGACAAATCTAGGAAGTCAGCGTGCGAATAACGAAGACAGCTCCGAGTTCGAGGTGGAGATGAAGAATGAGGCGAATCTGTTCGATCCGCATGCAATGCGAGTCCAGCATGACTCCTCGAATGCAGGACAGCTAATTAATGTAAGTCAGAAAGAAGGCCTAGCTCAAATAAGTCAAAGAGTAAATATCATCTATTACTTTTTCGCTTTACTTATTACTTTATCCGTGATCCTAATATTTTAAAAGTTGTTCTTCCAAGTTATTTTTTAAAAAATTAAAAATTGTAATGTAACGTTACTATCTTATTTTTTCTTTCCAAAAATCTTAATTAAGTTCGAATACATCTTTTTGAACAAAAACAACTCCGGAATATGGTTCTCATGAACCCGTTTGCGCTCTCTAGGTATACTTCATTCTCATCACATCCATAACTCAGTTTGATGAGTTTAGACTTGAAGAGAATTTTATGATTTTATGAGGACACCCATAAATATGCCAGATGACAGACAAAACAAGAAATATCCCCTATTCTGAAAACAGCTCAAAGGGCTACCGAGAAAATACAT
The DNA here is from genome assembly GCA_964036155.1 of Diploscapter coronatus. Lineage (NCBI taxonomy): Eukaryota > Metazoa > Nematoda > Chromadorea > Rhabditida > Rhabditidae > Diploscapter > Diploscapter coronatus. The sequence continues at coordinate 46,429,043 of OZ038422.1, read as the reverse complement.
ATTTTCAGTGGATCGAAGGCGACGTTTCACAATTTCTGCCGAAGGAGGATTTGTAGTCCACTTTTTCATCATTCGAAAATCATCAGTTTGTCGACAAATTTTGATCTCACTTTCATGCATTTCAGCTTTTACCTCAACATAATATGTATCTGTATTATAAAATGGAGTTTTTTAATCAAAATTGTCCTAGTTCAGAAAATCTAAACTCCAAACAACTCAGATCTTCTTGCATTTATCTTCTATCCTCGTTGTCTCAAGTTAGGCAAAAGCTCTCCCTTTCAAAAACAACCATTAATTTATTGGCAAAATAAAATACATGATAATAAAACTGGAGCAGTATGGATTATTTACCGAAGAGCGTCTGAGGAGCACAGAACGAGAGGATGTCGTTGGCCGAGCAGCCCTCGTTGCAGCAGATCCACTGCAGTTGCTGCATCGACGGCACGATCAATTTACGCTTGTCTTTCGGGTCTGAAAGCCCAAATGATGATTAATATTGTCGTAAAATAGCAATAAACAACATCACGAGTCCAATAATATAAGCTCCACCAACTTAAAAGAAAGTCAATACTTCAACAGAATGCAACATCCACAACGAAGTAAAAGTAAGGTTCAGTGAGCAAAGCTCATGATATTTTAGAGCAAAATCTGATATATGTGAACACACCTATCAACGATGATAATGAAGTTACGTCTCGTTTCCGTCGCATCGAACAAGTCAGTGACCAAGCAATTGTGAACGAGCTCCCTCCAGGAGGACACCTATGGCGGAAGAAAGTCAACTTTATGCCAACATTAATCCGAATTAACACGTTCAAAAGTGTGAACTAATGATACGATATAAACTCTAATGCTGACACTGAAGATCAGCTCTAATATCAGTGTCGATGACACAGGATTCGAATCTAGTCGCGCTTGTGATCATGCTAATTAGTTGCGAAACATTAGGATTATTGTTGACATAGTGTCGAACTTCTTACTTACATTTTCATCCTTCCATCTGAAATTCAACACAATTCATTCAATTCTGTTCGACCTTTATTCATTACTGTAAGGGCAGTTTCGGTTGTTATGTGCCAATTATGAATTCAGTGGACGTCAAACTTTACAACCCTTCACTCTTTGGTTGCCATCGTCAACTTTTCATAAATCCGAACAATAGGCTGAATTTTCGAGTTCTCGTTGCCAAGAGCCCTAACACTTTCAGTCATTTTCTTGTCAAACCGCCCCGCAGTCGACGTTCTCATCTCCGAAAATTTTGTCCATTAAATTCTCCGTTTATAGTCTTGTGTTTGCCAAATTACACCAGGAAATTTTTTATTCATTGTGTATTCTGCATTTCGCTCTTTGCAACGTCGAATTTAGAAATCTACTGACGTCCTAATTTTATATTTCCATTAAATTAGGTGAATTGCATACGTCATTATCTTGAATTATTATGCAATAATTAACCCATACAGTATTTGCAGAACTTCAAATCCAATCCATTCTGCCTACTTCTTTAATCTCAGTTAAAAAAGCCAATTCATTCTTTTTCGGATTCACTAAATTTGTCTGAGATCAAGAAAACAATCTCTTTAACGAGCATCTAGCCAAAACGAGGGTAGAAACGCCGTGGAAGAATTACTTGAGAAATTCACCGAAACGGCCCCGTCGCGTATTTTTCATTCCGTGGCGCGCACACGGCTTTTCATCCGCTGAATGACTTCCCTAATGCGTTTCACGGTTAATGAGAAGAAAAATGCAAAATGTGCGAAGAATTGAAGGAATTTGTAAGGAGAAAGCGAAACCAAATCACAAATTGCCTCGAGGATTATCCAGATGCAATTGAGTGCTAGGAAGCTTATGTTTCGGTATATCACGAAAAACTTGATAATTTCTAAGAAATTGAGACCAAAGTCTGGTGGTGAGGGTGCGCTTTGATCGCGATCCTGCAATTTTGTAACTTTTGCTGATTCACAAAGTCAAGCTCAAACTTCATTCACCGATACGACTATTTCATGAAATTTTGATTATGTTTATCAAAATTTTGTCGCAGCTTCTTCCTGATAAAAAATGCAATTTGGATTATTAGACGTGCCGACCATTTTGAAAATTCATAACTGACACAGTAGCAAAAGAAACTTGCCCATACTCTTCAGTCATTATCTAAACAGAAAATTTGAAGACAGACTAAAACTGGCAGGGAACTTGTAAATAAAAAAAAATTCCCGACACACCCAAGATGATTCCCATTATAATTTATTGTAATGCTAATAAGCCGAAGAACAATGAAATCTCACCATCAGATTGGCAGAGCGTAAACGTCAACAGCGAACATAGAAATGTGAGTATCCAGAGCAGCAGCTGCATTCACCAGTGCTGTGAGTAAAATAAGGCAGATGAAGGAGGAAAAGGGGGAAGGGCCTGAAGACGACGGGGAAGATGTGCTGCGTGAGGGCGGGCAGTGGAAAACGAGACGAGCGGACAGGGCGAGAGTCCGCATGTCAGGCAGCAGGGCATAAAACGAGCCGACGAAGGACTAAAATGGTGAGGGGGTAGCCATCAAATGTAAACGATGGGTGTGACAAGATTGTTATGTAATTATCAACAAAATTACATAATACGAGACTTCGGTCGGCCGCTTCGCGCGACCTCCCTCATCTAGGACTTTTGCTTCGCAAAAGTGCAAACAAACAAACAATACCAAACCAATGACAATATATCAAATCAAAACAACACCAACACCACCACAACAACTCCAGTACCGAAAGAAAATTTTTAAGATTACCATATATTGCATTTCTCATTTTAATGCGCATACTCTCTCATCCTATCAAATTTTTAGTTTCATAGCTCTCCCCTTCTGAAAATCCATCAAATCATAAAACTAAAATAGCGCTTTTCTTTACTTTTATATTCAATTTGGCATTCCGCTAATTTGTATCAAATTCAAGAATCAAAACTACAAATTACCTGTTCATTGACTCACCTTTCTTATAGCCCTTCATGTTTTGTATATTCTAAATTTGCATTATACGTTTCTATTTCACAAACATCATTGTAGAAATATTATCATGCTGTAAGCTATTAAAAATACGAAAATAATGCAGGCTGACCGGCTAGTGCAAAAGAGAACAGAAAGCAGAACAGTGACAGAATAGAGAAGTCGTACTTTTATCGAAAATTTATCAAAAAACAATCCTTCTCATTCCGCACCAACTCGAGTGTTAATGGCCGATTCATTACCAATTCTCTGCCTTTTATGCATTTTCAAAACTCTTCTAATATGCGAATTTAATAACAATCAGTAATTGCAATTGGAAGTTTCCATTTCTTTCCATGTTCAGTTTCAACCCCACTGTAAGGTCAAGTTCCGATCCCGAAACTTCGGGCTGTATTTCATTGTTGAGGAAGCAGTAATGAACTCTCACATTCATCAAATTCACATTCAACTTAGATAAGATAGTAAAGAGAGGAAAGAGAAGAAAGCTCACCAGCGAAGTAGCGGATACTGTCGGTAATGATCTCTCAAACGATTCGCAAATTTCGTTGTCAAAATTAGCATATTATAGTTTTTGACTCTAAGTACCCAAAAATTAAGTCAAAAGTCATCGGAAAAGTTACGTTGCACAGGATGCAACTGAGACCTATCAAACGCTGTATCATACATGGGAGTACGATAGACAGGCGGTTAGAAATAAGCCTGAACACACATACAGACAAACACACTTTACAAAAATACTAAAAAAGGAGATTATTTCTTATAAAACAAGCTGGCCTTTAATGACTGAAGATCAAAGAAATGCGCAAGATTCTTCTCATGCTTTTTTCTGCCAATTTTATGATGGCAGATATGTATCACGACATTTTCGAATAGCGTCATCCTCTCTTGTAAAGCTATTTTCGAAAGAGAAAATCGGCTGAACAACAAAGGCTTCAATAACAAAAGAATACAGGAACACCATCAACGATGGGTGTGTTTCTCGTTGGTCTAGCGTACGTCTTCAAGGACTTCTCCTGTTGGACGTCGACCCACGGTATACCTCATATTGGCAATGCTAATGCAAAAGTGTTGAGGTTTCGAGCAGTCCATGCATGACATTTCATGAAAGAAAGATTTCCAGGCTCTTCTGGATTCTCGTTGTGTTTCTCTGCACTGCTGCCTTCATCTGGCAATTCGTTACTCTGATGCAGGCATACTTTGCATACCGCGTGAATACCGAGACGAAGGTGGGAATTATTCATTTTGAAATTCCGAATTACTTTCCAAATTCTTTCGAATTCACGCATATTTCTAGTTGCAATTCGCCGAAAGAGTGTTTCCCATGGTGACGATCTGTCATTTGAATCCTTGGAGAGCGGACACTGTCGGGGGCATTGATGCTGACATGAAGAAATTGGTACAGCTTTGCTCAAATTAATTTTGAACTCCATAATATCATGAAATATTGAGAGGAATCTCAACTCAAATTTCGATTCTTCTCTAACATTGAATCATTTTGAATAAACTTTTGAAATTTTCAGATGGATGCATATGTCGGCAAGTGAGTTTCTACCTTAAATATTTTTTACATAATAATTGCAAAATAGATCGGACAATTACCCAGTAGAACCAGATTATAATTTCCCCAATGGATTGACGGGGTCACGACAGGCACAAGCGATGGCTTGGATGTTGCTTTATGCTGAAAGACTGAAGAACGAGCATGCTACAGTATAATTCCACTTATTGTTTTGGAGCAGAAATTTTCATTTCAGGACCCAAAAATCGCGTACAGCTATGACGATCTTGTGATTTCTTGCACGTACAACGCAGATACCTGCAACATCACTGATTTCACTGAATATTACAATCCGTCATATGGCATTTGTCAGCAATTCAATGCTGAAGGAGATTATTCGTCATCTCGTGCGGGTCCCCTTTACGGTCTTCGAATGGTCATCAGAACTGATCAGAGTTTGTATCTGCCATGGATCGAGAGTTCCGGCGTTATTCTGTCCATCAATTCACAGGTACTCAGTTTTATCATTTACTCCAAGAAAATCGTCGTGTTTAGGGAGAAATGCCCTTCCCAGATGTCATGGGATACTTCGCTCCACCAGGAACCGCCTCATCACTCGGTAGGCCAGATGAAAGATCATCTTCAAAAATTATCCCTTCAAGGTGTCCGCTATGTCTCCACATCTCGAATGTCCAAACCCTACGGTGACTGTACACTTGAAACCGAATTAAAGACGACTCAATATAGTGGTATCTACAGTGTGAGTTAATTCTCAACAAATTCGACAAAAATAAAGAAGTTTATTTAGATGGAGGCCTGTTTCCGTTCTTGTCTGCAGGATAAAATCGTCGCTCAGTGTGGCTGTTACGATCCTGCCTATCCTCATGCGGAAAACGATACTTCCACGCTGAGTTGTGATGGATATGGAACGCCCTTGAACAATTGTAGCAAAATGTTGAACATATCAGCAATGATACCACGAATTTAGTGAATTGCATTGACAGCATCAACAACGCCGACTCCAGTGACTTCAACTTGCTCACAGAGTGCGATTGCCCACAGCCTTGCGACACGAATACTTACGGAGTTACTGTCTCAACCGCTCAATGGCCTTCCAATGCTTACACGGTTATTGAATCGATTTATTATCTGAAAATTCAATACTCGTAATTTAGCCGACTGAATGTAACCAGAAACCGTACGATTCAAAGCCATGGGGCAGCATTCCGGAATGTCTCGAGTGGTACAAGGAAAATACTTTGCTGTTCGAAGTCTACTACGAGCGAATGAACTACCAAGTCCTCACTGAATCCCCAGCTTATTCGGTAAGAATTTCTAAATTCTTTGAAGCCTAGAGAAATCTTATCTCTTATCTTATTTTTTCCGCAGTAAAAATTTATCTAACTTCGGATCTTCCCTCGAAATCTCAACTTCACCGGATGTCACCCCGCTGCACGGACATTTTGCAATCACAGTGCGACAGAGCGTGTGAATCACGATTGTCACCTGCACATTTTAGATGATTGAATCAGCCATAAGGCTAACTTTTCCCTGCTGCATTTGTACTTTTGATACAACAATTAGGAATTTTACTATCCTTCAGAGTGAAATTGATAGATGAAGAATTTCCGGAAGTGCAAAATTTCCATTAGATCACGCAGAATTTACACTGAAATAATTGCAAAAATCTAGCTTTTAGCAAAAGTTTAATTTTAAAAATTCCAGGTCGTCAACCTCGTCTCAGATATTGGAGGCCAGGTCGGACTTTTCCTGGGAATGTCAATTATTAGTCTACTAGAATTCTTCGCCCTGTTCCTGTTATTGTTTTGCTATTGGTATGAAAACCAACTCGATTCTCAAATTACGCTCAACTCTTTCAGCACAACACACAAGCAGCGAAAAGTTGAACTCGAACAACTCCAGAACGACATCAAGAAGGCAAAGGTGAAAATTTTTAGAGGAATTATAGAAAATAGACCAATTTTATCTACCTAAAAAGTTGAAGACGAAAAGAATTGAGAATTTGTCCACATAATAAAATTCCATTCATCATGTGCCTTTATCCATTCATTGCCATGTCTGCCCTAATATAATTTTTTCGGTGCTCTTCTTTGGTTTCTATTTTCGAATTTCTAAAACACTTCTTACAATTTCAGCAAAATGCAGACAAAGTCGAAGCGAAGAGAAAGAAGCGCGAGATGCAGAACCGAGAGCTCTACGACGGGAACGATAAAACCGACCCTGTTCCTCCGCCAGTTGCACAATCCAATTAATTCAATTAGTCCAACAAATCCTCGTAAATATCCACACATTATGGAAAAAAAAATCTCGTATTTCTATTTTTCGCAAGAGTTCAATAAATTTTTATGTTATTTTTTCAAAGAAGAACTTTCAAACTTTATCGATCGATGTCGTTTTCGGCACTAATCGAATAAGTGTTTGTCAACCAGATTACCCATTGTGGTGTGTGTGAAAGGTGAGAAATGGAATACACGAAATTCAGTGTGGACATGATGTTGTTTCTATTTATGGCATTTCTTCAAGGAATTGATTTTTTCACATATTTTCTGCTTGATTTTTTGCAAACCCTCTTCGGAAATTATTTCTGATATTTTTCACGTCACATCAAGGATGTTGCACACATTTTGCATCTCTCCTCTTCTATGCTCCGCTTCCCCCTTTTTGTCTGCTAGGATGCTATTCCACGCGATGAGATAGCATACGCTCTCGTAGAGACAGAAAAGAAAGAGAGAAGATGAGAGACATTGCATTGGAAAACAAAGGCGGAGCGCGTGCAGAAGCGAGTTGCAAAGAGTGCGCAATATTCTCGTTGTGGCGTGAAAATAATAAATATTTCACAAAATTATAATAGTATTCCTAAGGGTGGATCATCGATCAGCCTTCTTCTCAATATTTTCTACCAAGATGTTGGAATACAAATTCCGACTAACCCCCGCATAATTTCTGTAAATCCACAAAATCTATCGTTTGCATGAGTTGATCATTTTGTTTTATGACTTTCGATTCGTGAGAAGAGACGCAAGAAGATATTTTTTCTTCTCTTCTCGCTTCCTCTGGCAAGATTTCCCTTCGCATCCCTGGCCCTGCTATCTTGCAGCTTTACACCTTCTTCCTGCTCGCGCTTCTTCCCTCGTCTCCCTCCTACATACTTTTCTTCTTCTCTCTTCTCTCCAACCTCTCTTGTCTCTTTCCAGCTCACCGAGCCTGAAGAATCCTATCCAGGCTAATTAATCGATACAACCCATCGTCACTCAACGAAGTATCTACGTACTAGTTATTGCAACTTTTTGAATTGATATCGATCTTTGCTTCAGGTTATAGAAGTTCGTCATATGTTGATTATGATCATGCGTCATTGCCTATATTACGAATCAGCATATTGCATCCCACTTGTTGTTTTTCTGCACTCTTCTGTGACGGACATCTAATTTTCACTGCAATTTTAAACCTCTATGCGACCATTGCATTTCGTTCAAAAAATTCTGCATGATTTCGAGATCCTCTTGATATTTTATCAATATTTGAACTTTCTATCAAACCCATTATAAACATACCTGTAATCAATATAAGAAAGCTTTAAATAAAAAATCGTCATTTATGTTGTTTCTTTCGTTGATCATTTTCAATTAGTAAATTCCTTCAATTGTTTTGCGTTGTTTTTGTTTTCTCTCCTCTTCAAGCGCCGCCATCCATTCCCGTTATTTTCTCACATTCTTTTTGCTCACACCACGTATTGCTCGTTTTTCTTCAACCGAAAGACGTTCATTCTCTCAAATCGATTATTTAGGGGTCTTTCATCGCCCTCGGCGAAATGGCTCGGTCATTGATACCATGTTCGAGTCTGAAGGTTAGTCCTATCTAATGGTTTCTGAAAGTTGGAAATTATCACGCTTTAACACTGATTCGAATATTTTTTTCAAGTTGAACTCAACCTCATCTCGTATTCACTAACAAGTCCGAGTCCGTTAATCAACATCCCTGGCTTTGCCTTGGGCTTGGACTTGTCACTCGAAATTTGAGCTTTCGGACATCGCTATAAGCCATTGAAGCAACAACCAGCTTCTTAGTATTACAAATTAACAATAGGGGTTTTTTTTGCAAACCATCCTGCGAATTCCTTTAATAAGGCTTGTTTTCTGAAATATCGATTGAAAACAAATAATCGCGACCAAACTGCACATTTAGATAGCTGGTATCGTCGTAGCGATCGTAGAAGTGATATTGTGCCTGTTGTGTGTCTACGGTCTATTCCGTAATTGGCATCTCTTCGGAGCACCATATTTCCTATGGTGGCTGCTTGGTAAGATTTCCGAATCTTTTCCAGCAAAAATTGCTTAGTCATTGACAAATCACGTCAATGGCAGCCATTAAATAAAATGGACCATAAAGATTTGGCGTAATGATGGAACGAGTCTGTTCATTTGTTGTTCTTTACTAGCACTCCATCATTTAACGAAAATTATGGCTTCTTCCATCACATAAATTTACAATCGTCTAGGAAATTAATTCACACAAAATCAATCCTTTTCAGGCATAATTTCTGTCGTAATCATTTTGATCGCTATTGCACTGCTACTCTATGCGATTCACAGTGGCAAAGCACGATGGCTGATTCCTCATCTCTCTGCACAAGTTTACCGCTTTTCAAAATTTGGAAAAGCCAAAATCTTTCCAGATCTTCCTGATTATTTTCCTAATTCTGGTGGCCATCGTCGTCTTCATTTTGTTACTCTTCGGTGCATATGCTGGAATTCGAAATCTGCTGGGTGTCTCGAATTATTACATCAGCGATGACTGTAAGATTGATTATTTTTTTAAAATAGTTCTCAATGAATCACATCATTTCAGCCACATTCATAATGGGCATAATGATAATAGTGATCTATCTGCTCGTCGCGCTGCTTGAGGTCTTCTTCCTCTACATCATTTGGAAGCTGTACAAGTGAGTTCAAGCATCTTTGATAAATTTACCAGCACCTTCTTATAAGAAGCTGTTTTGAATAGAAATTTGTCAGCAATCAGTCTATGGAGATCCTCTTTCTCGCTGATATCGAAGATCAGCCGAGCGTTTTCACGCATTTGTGAAATTTGACCACCTTTGAAAGCTTGAAATGATCAATGATTGATTATTCAAGGTTAAGAACTGCAAAAATGATTTGCTCGAAAGCTACTTTCAGGTTGACCCGACTCGAGAAAACGTCTTAAGATCATAAAAGAAAACATTAGCATAACTCTCATGAAAGAGAATATAAACCAATTTTCACAAAAAAACATTTCCAGACATCTGCGACAATACGAAGGGTTCGATGAGAAGAACCAAAAATGGACGACAATCGGAGAGCTGCCGAAGGTAAGAACAAACTTTAATGAAATTAAAACATGAATTTTCAAAATTTAGGACAACAATCATGGATCTCCAACTATGGGTGATATCTATCCATACGGAGAAGACGGCGAGAAAGAGCGAATGTTGTAAATTTGATGGACTAATTATTGGTCCAGCTTTCAACAAATCGATCTGCAATTCGTGTATTTCGTGTATTTGTATATGAATATCGTAATTATTTCATTTTATTTGTATCTGTATGTGTAGTTCGAGAGAAGATTGATTCTCCAAGTTCATATTCATTCAGAAGATAAGTATTTCATTCAATTTTATAATTTTATTGATCTTACGTTTTCATAATCAAAAATGATGGCAATGTAAGCACAAGATGCTAGGAGTTTGTGTTGTCTTCTAATTATTCTAATATTTTAATTATTATTTAATTACCCTTGACTGAATGGAGCGGCAATCTCATATAATATCGCATAATTTTTTGTGTCAGGTGAATAATTTGTACAATTTCATAATTTTGTCCAAGAATTGCTTGAAAGTCGAGGAGAAAATTCTGAAATGTCAAGAAAATCGATAATCTTTGAAATTTTTCATTTTATCAAACAGTTGGTATTCATTAATCTTTTTCGGATGGAATTTGTTGCTCATATTTCTTTTCCTCTTCGACATTGTGCTGGACTGTTTATTTGTATAAACATTTGCGTAACCTGTACAAACAATTGTGAGCGCTATTGGCACGTACTCGAGGATGCTTTTCCTAGCCAAATATAAATAGCCAAACCGAATCGTGGAATTGGTATGGCGAGCGTTAGCCTCCAAATTTTTATTTTCGTTCATTTGCTCTGCATCCCTTTGTTTGATTTATGCGAGATTTCATACTGTATCATCAATGACGTCGCCGCTTATAAATCGTAGTGACGACAATAGAAGTTCATAAATTTTACTCGCAATTTGTACAAATTCCAATTGTTCGCTATAAATAATTCTTTCTCGAGTCAGATGAGTCATACTTTTACAACTCCGTCTGTTTATTTACATTCTAACATTTTTCATTTGATTTGCGTCTCTGATGTTTTCCTTAAAATTTTAATGGCGCTCAAATTTAATGGACATTTTAGTTGTGTCACACATTGACCATATTTCTTGTGCTAAATAAACAGACTCGTCTGCTTGTGCTTGTGCTTGTGCTTTTTCCTTGCATTCTGGGAACGGGGCAGTAATGAGGCAGGAAGACGAGGCAGGAATATGGAGATGAAGGCACATAAGCACACAGGAATAAGGAATCGATTCGACGAAATATGATAGTCGCCTCACATGCAAAGGGGGAGAGCTACAAAAGCATCGGCGAGGAGTGCTCTAGCAGACGAAATAAGGTCAGACGAGACCAGCTCAGTCTGTGTTTTGGATGGTACATTTATTTATCATATCATCCGCAAAAATCTCATATGATTGTCTCAGAAGTTTTCCCAATGACACAACTTATCAACACCTCGAGCGCTTGATATTCAACTTTCAATGCTTCTATGGAAATATCAAATTACTACACTCGACGGGCCGTATACATTACGCAAACAATTTATCGATCTTATTTCTACGATTTCTCATTCAACCTCTTGAGCTTCGAAAAATTCCCTCGGAACGTTTTTTACAAATTTTTCTAAAAATGTAATAATTTTAAACAAATGTTGTGCAACGAAAGCGAGTAGTTTTGCAGCCTCAACAGGAGCTCGAGGGGTGGAGCTTGAGAGGCTAGAGCCTACTGTGGCCGAGTGTAGCGGGTTGGTCTAGTGTTGACAGAGGGCTGAGAGAGTGAGAGGAAGAAAGGGAGGAATGGATAGAAAGTGAGCGAGAGAGAGAGAGAGAGAGAGAGAGAGAGGAGGGAAAAGCTGAAGAGAATGCGATAGATAGAGAAATAAAGATAGAGCAGCAGCAGTAGCAGCACCTCGTTGTTCCATCTGACGCTCACTAGCTTGTCTCCACGAAGCAGTAGTCCCTGAGCAGTCCCCAGTCAGACTCCCTGTAGTTCGCCTCATCAATCATTCTACAATGCAGGCTCTCGTTGCCGTCGATTCCGCCACTGACGGCCTTTCTACCGTACAAACTTCGAGTTCGGAGGTCAGTCCAGCTTTCCTTCAAGAAATATGCAACTTTATCCTGAGCAACATCGCATAAAATTACGCGTGCGCGCGCACGCATGGATCATGTATCGAGTTATTCTGACACCCGAAATAAGAGATTTCCAACACCTTGAGAAAACTCCTAGCGGTGGCGGGGGAACAAGGATAGGGTTACCGAAAATAAGGTTAGTCCCTTCTCCTTCCTCTCCTGGGCGGGAGTGTTGTTGACCGTCGGACCTGTCGATGACAATCATCATGTTTCATCTACTAAGCACGTCTCCTTCTCCATTTCGGTGTCTGTCTCTCAATTCCTGCGTCTTTTTCGCTCCGTTTTCCCTCATGAAACCCTACTCTCTCCGTCTCGTCTTCTCTTTCCATAGGGACGTACTTTCCCTGGTCGGGGCCTATAAACTGATACCTTTTGGAGGGGCAACGCGATCGTGTCGAGTATTCCATTCGACGAGACGACCGCGCTGCCAAGTGGTTGGGTGCTCGAACAGCCATGGTTAAATTCTGCGATCTAAGGAATTTTTACGAATTTCCTCAATCAAAACTAATGATGAAAGATAAGTTCCAAATTACTGTTATTTTCAACATTTTTGAATATTCTCTGCCAGACTAGATCATACCATACCTAGAAATCCCAGGATACCAAATCTAACATTCGAATTATGCATTAGAAATTTTCGGACACTTTTTCGACCCATCTGGCCGGATATTCCTTCCTAATTGATAACGATGGAAAAGTTGTTTTTATATGATACTCGCTGGATATTTACTCGAATAAACTTTATAGTTGAACACTTCCCTGGAAACCTTCAAAAATTATGATTTTTAGACATCGGAACTCCCGTATCTCGAAAATAAAGCACGGTTTTCCATATAGTTGCCAGCAGATTCTGAAACTACGATATCGATTTGCCTACCCTATGCTTCACCGTTTTTCACCAAACGTTAGCACAAACGCCCCGAAAATTTTTCTAAGTTATGGTGCAAAATGCGACAGTCTACCACGCGGTGAAGTTGAATAACGAAATCTTGCAATGAAGCTGCAAAGCTGCGCAAAAACTGATGAGTTTTTCGAGTGATAAAATTCAAATTTTGTATCTATCAAAACAAAGTGAGAAATGACTGATCGAATAAAATGAGAAGCGGCTGCAGAAAAAATGTGCCGCACAAAAATTAACATAACTTTTCTCCTACTGAACCACTTTCGAAGATCTAAAGAGCATTCTGCTCCAATAAATCTCACCGACACAATGATATAAAAATTTTCCCATGATTATCAATTCCGAAAATTCATTTGGCGTCTCTAATCATACCTGCTTAATTTTTTGATTTCGAAACTATCCAAGCCAAATTTTCACGACAACTGTCTTTCCATTTTGGTCATTAGATTGCTCAACTAATTAGCGATGAGCATGCTTGTGATTGAAATGTGATTCCTTCGTTGGGCATACATACCTCTCTTGACCCTCTTCCATCACATTTCCTTCACTTATTTTCTCGTGCAGGTGTTCATAATATTTTGACCATTATGTTAATCCTTTAGCACTTCCATCAATATTTTCATTAGAATTTTCTTCGATTTTTTCGGAATACCCTTGATGAGAAGCCTGAGAGTAATTAACAATTCTGGTAGTCGCCTATTCCAGACGGTTTTTCCTTCTTATTCCGAGGTCAATCATATTTACTTTGTGTCCGCGCTCCAAGTGTGCGAGTTGTAAGCCGCCTTTATTCGTGAAAACCAATCTTCTTCTCGGCATCTATCGACTACCGACCGATGACCAGCTGGTAGGAAGAAGAAGAAGAAGGATCAATGCGCTCAAATCATTTACTTTGATTTTTTCGTCTTAAAAATAGAAAATTCGATTATCTTCGAAACGTCAAAGAAGATCATATGACTGCACCAGGAATTTCTTTTCAAATTCCATTTGAAGCTCAACAAATTCCGACTCTCAATTTTGAACGAAAATTTAGACCAAATTCTCACTAAGATTCTGTCGGCGACAGCCCGATCGATTATTTCGAGCAAGTCGTGTGCTCCTCTCCGCATTCTCTCCTCTTCCCTCAAAACTACCGTAGTCCTCATGCTCCCCCTTTCCCATTTCATTTCCTCTCTTCCTCTTTAGCTTTCAGTGTACATACCGCCGCAGCAGCGCGGCTGCTTTGCGGACCTTTTCATTTGGCCCTTTTATTCGAAGCTTCGCACGGTTCTTAATTCACACCACAACAATGGATTTGCAAAATTGATTTTTCGATGAACAAATAAAATTGGTAGTAGGGAAAAAAACTTTAAAGAGAAAATTTCAAACTCATAGTGAAATTTTCACACGAGGAAAAAACTAAAATCTTCTAATACAAATGTACTAGAAGAAAATCTTCTCATCAATTATCCAAACTCAGCTCAAAACTTACCCGTGGGTATCAGGAGGTTTACCCTCGAGTAATTTTTCTCCTTATTCTCGAAAAAAAATACCCGCGGGTAAGTTTTGAGGTGATAATTTATTCTCAAAATCAATATTTTTACTTATATTTCGCTGCAATGTTTTCATGATGACTGCCAACGATTAGCCATAATGATGCGCAATGGGTATTAGGTATTAGTCCTCATCCAGAGCAGAGAGCAGTAGAGCCAATGGCCTAACCTGAGTCTGCTTGGGCTTGGTTGAGGAGTACTCGGTCAGACCCCCCACAGTGACTTAGGGCTCGCTCACCTGCCTCCTTTGCTCCCCACTCTTGCCTCATTATTTCTGCCTTTTCTACCTGTAAAGCTTTCTGCATAGCTCAGATCAATCTGTTTATTGTTTTGAATGGTACGCTTTATTAAAAACGAATTATAATTTCTTTCAATTAGTAGCGGGAGTTGTAGGGCTGGTTTGACATCCGACGTTCAAGTAATTCCAATTAATTTTGGAATAATGGTCATCTCTACCCTTTTCTACTATACCTATTCTTTCATATATTTATATATTTTATCCTTTTCCGTTTTCTTACCATTTACTCTTTTTTCTATTTTAGGTGTCATTTCATAGTCAATTCAATCATATAAAGCAAAAATTAGCTAAATACTAAAGAGATTTTCGCAATTTTCATATCTACTATATAATATAGATATAATAGAATATTCAATGAGTGATTTAAAATCCATCACTTTCTCAACGCAAAATTCTAATCCTAAGAAATTCAGGTGAAGCCAGAGCCATTCGCGAACACCGACACAAACAGGTTGGTTACAAGCGTACTTCAAAATATCTTGAACCATCAATCACATCCTCTCCATTCATCTTTCTACCAGCTCCACAACCATATGTCCATATTTGTGCTGTTTTGTCACAGCTTGTCCCCCTCCCACTCTATTTGCGTGCTCCTGTCTCTTTGTGTTCTTCTTCTTCTTCTTTTGGTCTGCTTCTCACCTGGGAGCATCCCCACTTCACTCCTCTTTCTTCTCCTTGCCACAAAGGAAATTGACGTCTTTGGTCGAACGAAAGAAACTGGACTTGCTAAACGCAGAAAAAACAATCGCCGTAGTATAACACAAGAATCGATTTGCAGCGTAGTGGCGAGCGTCTGGAGCGGAAGCAACACAGTCAAGCAGATGACTGCTTCGGAACGAGCCGCACTCGTCATCTCAGACGCTGCAGCCGCTTATGGTAAGAAGAGTTCACTATCTTCAAATTCATTTGCTATTTATCAGGCAATTCCGCCTATTACAATCCTGCCTACGGTAGCTATAACGTTTATGGAACCGCAACGAACCCCGCCGCTGCAGCGACTGCCTTTTCTTACCAACAAATGGCTGCATCTGCTTCGCTTCGAACGCCAACTGCGTTTCCTTATGCGTTGGGTTCAGCAACGTCGGCAGCAGCGTATTATGGTAGAAGGATTTACTATTTTCATTTGAACTAGCATAAGATTTTAGGTGGTTCATATCCGACCAACCTGGACTACACCGCTTACAACTCACAATACTACAGCGGAATGAGGAATAGTTACTATCCGAATGCACTGTCAACGGCAGCCTACAACGTAAGAAGATTTCGTTATTTCCAATCAAACCTTCAAAATTCAGGCGGCATCAATATCTGCAGATGCTACCGCTGATTTGACAGTGTTTCCTTTAAAAGCCGATAAGAAGAGCTCAAGCAAGTCGTCGAAGAAGAAGAAACCATCCTCGTCTCCCGGTGATGCTCAATACGCACGAGTCTTCATCTGGGAGCTCCATGAAATCTGCGCCATCACCAAGCAATACCTCGATCATTTCACTCAAAAAGTAAGCAGATTAGTAGTTCGTTGAAAACCAAGGGGGAATTTCAGGCCCTACAATTAAACCCAGCTTCACAGTACTACAGGTTATTGGGTCAAATTCTTGACAATGTTGTTTCTCGGTCATTTTCAATGGATCCAGTCGAGGTAGACTTTTTTCTTGAAAAAAAAACATTCGATAATTTGAAGGAATCTGACGTTTGCAACGTCGAGGATGCCACGATCGAAGAAACTGTCGGTGAAGGAGCAATGGTTGATGTCAGGTAACTCATCTTTCCAAATTCATTACATTCAAATAATCATCGTTGAAGAGGCGGTGTTGAATTGGTCCGAAGATTAGCAGCCAAATATATGGCGCTACGACAACTTTATACCGATAATGCACAAAAGTCGGAAAATGGAGTGAATTACGGTATCTTTTTTCTTTAAGTTTTTCCTCAAAGTACTAATTTTAGGGCTAATTGAACAAAGCGGCATGGCAGACAGAAAATGCGAAGTCATCGAAGCAATTCGGCAGTGTGAAATGTTGATGGGTGGGAGAGTGAATCAAGCGAGAAAATGTCTCAACCTCATATCTTCAAGGTATCACATATCGTGATAGAAATCACGTTCAACACTGCAATTCAGGTCAGCGAATTCAGTGGAGAAATATGCAAATGTGATCATTTGCAACGAAGATCTGACATACGGCGTTTGTGAAGTGCTCCTGAGCGGACTCGCCCACACACTGCCAATTGAGAACATCTACAGCACGATGAAAACCACAAAAGTGAGAAAACTAGAGATCTTAATTCAAAGTTGCATTCGTTTCAGGAGATGGTTATCGAGCGGATTCAAACTCGCTTTGGCAAGAAGTGTAGCTATATCATTGTATCATCGAATCCAGAAACCACAACTATTGCTCGAAAGGTCAAAATCACTTTTTCGCATCATCCATTTTACTTTTAAATTTTTAGCTATCAATACCAATTTGGCCAGTCGGAGTCAGCCCTGACGATTTGGAGAAATTCTATCACGCAACAAGTAAATTCTTACTCGGCTCACCAGTTCTTTGATAGAAATTTTGTGACATTCGAAATTCAATTTTCTTTTCGCTCTCATAGATTTTGCCATTTATCACAGACAGTATCAAATATTATTACTCGTTAGAAATCCCTGAATTTCGTTATTTCAAAACAATGGGAATTCAGTTTTTCTAAGTTCGAGTAGATTTATTCATTCCAGTGCACTTGTTTGCAGCATAGTCTTTTCAGTTCATCCATTTCGTTGGTTCATTGCCCCTATTTTGCCGAATGATTCGTATTCGTACATGATTTATTTAATTATTGACTAATTATTTTTATCAATTATTATCTTCTATTGACTTCGTGAATATGACATTTAGCTTGAAGTGCTCAAGATAAAGATTTTTCACATGGAAAAGCTATCCTTGTGACCTCTATGATTTCATGCGTATTTACTCGAAAAATGTTGTGGGTGATTATTGATATTTTGGCGTTGTTTACAAAATAAGATAAGTGTTGTTTTCCTGAAAGTTCTTCAAATGTTCACAAAATAGAAAAAGTAGCCCGATTGCATCATTTTGCTTATTCTTGAACAATCATAATTTTTGATCGTATGTGTCCATGACTAATCCAGAAATCAAACCACTCTCACAAATGTCCTCAGCCACATGATTTTCAAGGAAAGTTGACTCACAAATAATAATGTGGATAACATCAATAATGGGAAAATACTTTGATTTTTGACCTAGCGTGTTATGCTTGGCAAAAACCACGTCTTTCAAGTGCATTTCCTATCATTTCGTCCTCAGAAGTGATGCAAATAAGCTTCAAACTTTAATTTACGACATAGTCCAGCGTCGTAATGTTGCGCACTATCACTCCCCGCAAAATTACCTAATATGATTTTTCTGAAGATCCACTATAAAAATCACTTTCCCGTTACTCATACGTGCTGATTTCAAAAGTGTTGCACTTAAACTTTCGGAGGGATATTCCTGGCTCCTATTTGCTTGAGGATATACATAGAGCCGCCTGCTGTAGGCAGAGACTGGCAGGCAGCAAATGGGAGGGAGATCGATCGATATCAGTGTCTTCTGCTTCTCGAGTCTCTCATTACCTCGTACTATTTCGCATTTTTCTCCATCTCTCTTGTGATGTGTTTGTTGTGTTTTTGAGCGATGCGGCAGCAGCGACGGCACTTAACGCGGTCGGGAAAGCCCAGCCCAGTCCCAGCCCCACTCTCAGTTCACATGCGATTCGTGTGATCACCCATTCTCCCTACAATGCAGCTGACCCGCTGCCGCTTAGTCTACCCACTCTATTCTATGTCTCTGTGACCCTGTCCCTACTCGCACGCGTTTATCAAGTAGCAATGAGTCTTTCTTTCTTTCTTTCTCTCATCAAGGGCAACCCCATCTTTCTTCAGGCCACATTCTTTCTATAGTGAGCAATATCTTATGAAAATGTTCGGTTCAAAGTCCAAAGTGATTTCTGCGTTCATTGTGTTCTCACAATTTTCATAGACACCATGAATGTAGTCTATACCGGAGAACAATGCTCTCAACTATAGTTTTCCCAACCACAACCCGTCAACGCACTAATCTAGCCACAAAATCATATAGCCGGCACATTCAGCCTCTTATTTTGTTTACTTCTCGATCCACCCTTCGATTATTTCTAGACGATATCAACATTTTGCTCTTTCTCTTCATCTCCTCTCACATTATCCTTCGTGTCTAGTCGATTTACACGATTCTTCGTATCCGAAAATACCCTTTCACAAATATTAGTCTTCGAACTCGCGCTGCAAATCGATGCAGAAATTCACTGACCTCATCACATATTCTCGTATCTCCCAATCGTCTGGGATATCCCTGATTTATTCAGTCGCATGATCTTCTGCCCTTTCTTCTCTAATCAGACAAGATCTCTCCTTCACTCACTCATTTCTCCAGCTGGTCGATCTTTCTGCTGTAAATGTACAGCAGCAACAGCGCAGTCCTGTCACTTCTTTCTAACCTATCGAGGGTGCTTCATTTCGATGCGATTTTCGATTTCAAATTCGCGACGACATTTGCAATTTATATCAGCAGGTTTTTCGAATTTTTATCACTGCACCAGTTTCACTGAAATTCACATTTCGAATTCAGTTTATTCAATTTAACGCAAGTCGGAATCTTTCTGCTGCGAATTCCTACCATTCGATGGAGTCCACTTCCACAAGTATTTCACAACGTTTAATCTTGAATCATTTTGTTTGACTTGTCGACATCGCTGATAGACCCAAGTAGAACCTCCTGTTAAATGTTCTCTCGTTTTATCGCTGTGCACCGAAATGAACCCATTTGTCTTCCATCTTCTATTATCTTTCACAAGCAGGCAGGCAGGCAGGCAGCAAAAGGCGATGACTTTTGTCCTCTTCATTCGCGTTTTTTATTGTTCTGCCGGTAATCAATTTTCCTCCTCTCTTCTTTTCTATTGCGCATTTCGTGCACGTGCATCTTATCAGTCATCTGTTGGCTATCACTTTGA
Organism: Diploscapter coronatus; assembly: GCA_964036155.1. Classification (NCBI taxonomy): domain Eukaryota; kingdom Metazoa; phylum Nematoda; class Chromadorea; order Rhabditida; family Rhabditidae; genus Diploscapter; species Diploscapter coronatus. Next base: position 46,409,281 of record OZ038422.1, on the reverse strand, counting down.
TCACTCTTTATTCGTCTCTTTTCTATCTCGTCCTCTTTCATACCAATCATTTTACCTTTCTTCTAACAATCCAAGTTATAGATGTCGGGCCTGCGCGCTTTGTTTATGAAGATCACATCAGCTTTCGTTACTGATATCTGCTAATTCCGTACTTTGTCTCACCAAGCAGTGCTAGTATCTCCCTCGCGCTTCTGTCGCTTTCTTTTCCCCCCCTCACATTCCTCGTGGTACTTTGTACTCTCGCAGTTCTTCGATTCTCTCCTCTTCTTCACTCCCAGTCATTTGTACCATCGATTTGAAACCAATTGATGCGAAATGGTCGAATCTCTGAACAGTTTTCGATCGCATTTTTCATATGCTTTCCCCCAAAGTGACAACTTTTCGTTCGTTTGATTTGAAAATTCGTTGAAATGAACAAATTTCGATTTAGCCGGGCAAAATTGCGTCTGCTCGTCCCGCCAAACTGTCTCGACGATTTGCTTTCCTTCCCTAAATCATGTTCGCCCTAAAGTCAGCTCAGCGTCTGTCTCGTGCAGTTCGCATCGAGTGGGTCGACGGACTACGAGCTGATTTCACCTATGTCTGGCTGAGAGACAACTCGCAAAGGCGACCGTCGCTCGTCCATCTAGAGCTAAATACACAGCCTGAGGTTAGAAATAGAAATCTAACTCAAAGAGCATTTTCAAGGAAACCCTTTTCAGGCTATCGATGCAGTCGATAATCACCTCCACGTCGTCTGGCCTCCCTTCCTTGCTTCCGACTATAGCTCAGAATTCCTTCGTGAGCATACGAAAATTAAGAATAGCAAGGATCGAAAATGCACTTCTGCTACGAAAGTACTTGAATTTTTCAACTGTCCAAGCTCAACTAGCTAGTTTAGGTGCTAGCAATTCCTTGGAGAATCCAAAGGAAGCAGAGCGATATTCTTAGTGGTCAACGCCTGCATATGGCGACAGTCGAGTGGAGGGACACTGCAGTCGATCCAGGAAGCGTATGGCCGCATCTTGAGAGGGTTCGTTCCGTCTATTCATATTCGCCGCATATCGCATTTCAGTCAAGCACAAACATCAACTTTTTGTGCTGAAAGTTGAACCTGACAGCTAATTATTTTTACAATCTTCAACTTCTTTAGATTCCTTCGGTCGTTGAAGTTGAAAGTGTAACGTCTCTTGGTCGGGTTCATCTTGTGGACGCCGTCTCTGCCTTGACTCTCATGAACAGAAGCCACCCCGAACTCTTCCGATTCCTCGCCGATATTCCCATCCCATATGCCCAAGGCTTCTTCCAAACCTCTCATAAGATCGCTAATATCGAGGACGGACGCGTTATCGGGGTAAGTCAATTTTGGTTTATTGGGTTTGTCAACAAAACTAAAATTTAGTTTGCTGAAATAGCACGTGAGATGTTCTCGAATGTTTACATTCGAGAACAAAAACAGTTAGACTATAAAGTGATTCTCGCGGTGATAGGAAATAGAAAATCAATTGGAGAAAAATGATATCACATGAGCAAAGGAAATTTAGGCCGTTTTCAACAACACGATTCGATCGAGCGAAATCACGACTGAAAGCGTGGAGATGTATTATCAATCGATGAAGATCTTCAATGAGATTTGCTGTAACCTGTTGCAGACCATTGAATTGCAGCCTGACGAGACACTGATTGTCGACAATGCACAAGTCCTTCTTGGAGCTCCTGCTCAGAAGGATCGACGCTTACGGTTAAAACTGTTCAATTAATTTCTGACAATTGATACTCTTCTGTGATCATGATTCGCTTTTCTGCAATAATCTATTCATTCAATTGTAAGTAGTACTTTGTTCTTGCACTTTTTATTGTCAATTTCCAATAATCGAACAGAACTGATCAGGAATGTAGCATAGCCTCCAAAATACATTAGGAACTGTGTAGATATCCTTTCTCTGTGTACATTGTTCGTTTGTTTTGTCACATGAATTTAATTCGGGTTGAAACTTTTGCTCTGTGCATGATTCGCGCAACATCATCGGGCAGGGCAGCGATTCATGAATGAAATGAAATGATTTGATTGCTCCACACACTCAAAATGTGCTCAATTCTCAGAAATGATGTCTTTTTGATGAAATATATTATTTTTGTTGTAATTCTTTGCTTCTTATTTTTATTGTTACTGCTTTTCTTCTACTGGTTTTAGGATGTTACAGCAATTCCGAATTAATAACGCTGCAAAATGTAATAAAAATTTCGAAGTTCTCGAGTTCGTGTGACGTTTCAAATGCTCATTTTATGTTGTCGGAAGCAAGGCAATTGAAAAACGATAAACTCGCAAAAAGCATTGTCTCTTGCCAAGTATACTGATAGCTTATCAAATCAATCTATTTGAACTTTCTTTCATATGACTCTTTTCCAAGAATAGAAAGTTCTTTGCGATTTCATTTCACTGATCAAATTAAAAAGAAAATTTTTAGAGCTCGAAAGAGTTGAAATCATACTTCATAAAAATCGGTGACTTTACAAATGCGTTGCACGGTGAACTTAGCAGAAGTTTCTCAAGATTTGTCACTCATTCTCAGAATTTTTGTAGGGCATGCTAAATTTGCAACAGTTAACAATTTATTAAGACTAATCTAAATGAATATCTCTAGAAAAATATTGGAAAAATAATATTAAAAAACAATACTATTTCTAAAATAGTCATAAATAAATAAATTAATAAAATTTTGAAAAGCTATACAAAAAATTCCCTAACCGTCTTGTCTTTAGCTCACCAATCAACATCTCCAGTCGCTTTCTGGAAGGCAATGTCTTTGTTTTTGAAGTGCATGATGCCCGCCTTCAGATGGAACTTCCACGTGTTTTTAGCGCGATACACCTAAATTCTCATCGATTTTCATTTCAAGAAATTCCAAAAGATGTTCAATATCGAACATGTCTACAAATTTTCTGCGAGTATTTTTCAAGTTTTTTCCCAAGTGAATTTAGAATAAGAGTAGCGAGTAAAATAGCGCATGCCTTGAAAAATCTAGATCACACTATTTTCACGTTAAAGTGGTGTAAAAAATTCAAGGAAAATTAAGAAATCAAATTCCAATCTAACCTTTTCAAACTGGCACAAGAACTTGTCATTGGACTGGAAGAGTCTGTCCATGTCCTCGTCGTCACTCGACATGTCGTCCTCCGAGTTGAGCGGATTCTCCTCGGACACTAGCTCCGCAGGCACGTTCCCACTGCTATCCGCGTTCGCGTACTGCTGCAGCTCCACCATTTCTTCGTCCAGCTAGAAATAATCAATTCAAAAAATGAAAGATAAAACGCTTAATTTCAAGAGTTGTTAGATAAAAACCTCAAAATCATCAAAGACAGTCCTACATTGGTCAATCATTTACAGGCATAGAAGATCTCTACCTCACGAAAATAAAAGACCCTAGCCTTTTAATAAAAATTGAAGGATAATTTTTCAACCTCGTCCAATTCGACGTTAGCGTCTCCGTCTCCGTTTCCGTTTCTATCTATTTGACGATGAGAAAGTTTTATTTTTCTTTGGCGCTTCTGCTGTTCATCCTGACTCAGAATGGGCTAAAACAGTATTTTGATTATGAAAAAAATAAAAAGTTTCTGGGGAGTTTACAATATTCAACGAGCTCTGTTAATGAAAGATAAGAAACGACATTTTTTTAGTCAAAATTTTGTAATTAAAACTTATCAAGCATTTTCAATAAATCAAACAATTCAAAGAGTCAACCTGCTGCAAGTCGTGATCGAGTCGAACGGCGGATTCCGTTTCTGGCTGTTTCTTATCCTGCTCGTCCCCAATCTGCATGTTGTTCACGTTCGGGTTGATGCCCGAGAAAATCGGCGGTCTGTCTTCGGTCTGCTGCGACTGCGGAGACCTGCTGTAGGCCTCTTCGTTCTTTTCCTTGATTTGATCCACTTTTGCCTCCCAAGCCTGAAAATTCTGTAATTCAAAAACCGAAGATCTTCTTTATCTTTCCTTCAAAAGTTTCAAAAACTTTAAAACCGTACCTCATTGTTAACAAGCTCTAGATTGCTCTTACAATTTATTGCTTTTAGGATAGTTTAAAACAATTTTAAAATCCATACCTCCTTGAATTGCGTGAGCATCTCGAGGTCGATGTTCTCGTCGAAAATCGACTCCTTTACTTGGCTAATCACGTCCGAGATCACATTCTTGTAGATGTCAGTCTGGATTTTCAAAAATGAAAATGGAGTTCAACAAAAAGTTATAAGAAAAATTACAAGTTTCATCTCATTTAACCTAAAAAAAAAACTCACCACATTGGTGATATTCGGATGATTGGAGGCCATGGCTGACTAGAAACGAAGGTCCAATGCCAACAACCCCCGGCCAGAAAACAAAATTGACCTGCAATGAGCAAGATCATTAGCGCAAACCTGGGAAATTTTCACATCGAAGAAAACATTATCCAGCCGAGCTGAGATGAACCCAAATTTTCCGAAAAATGAAAAACTTCAAGGAAGCTTTTTCCAAGGTTTTCTAATTTTCGAGAAAATCTTCATTTTCGTTCGAAAACTCTAATGAATCATGAGATTTATGAGCATTACTCTTCAGGACTTCATTCTTTAGAAATTTATCCAACTTTTCTTCCATAAAATTTAGAGAAACCCTCGAAAAATTTCATAAATTTTCACCATTTCTTTACCAAAAAATTCAAGCGGCAGAGAATTCCCCCACTGCATATTAGGTTCCGCCCACTATTGCATATGCTCCAATTTCGCCACGCCCCTCATACGCATTGCGGATTCAACAGGCGGCCGATCAATTTTCTCGATTCTCGCGAATTACCCTAATTAACTTCGTTAATTGGCCTCTAATTAGTTGGCCTATTTTGTCAGGAACGTCCTGATCAAGTTTTCTTTTCATTTCTCACTTTTATCGATTGATATCGACCCATTTTCTTCCTACGTGCATTTCTTGAATTTCTCTAGTTTCTTACTCATTTTTCATGTTCTTCTCTTCAAAACCTCTTTCAAAATTCGAGAAAATTTCCCTATGAAATTAGAATATCCTGAAAATGACCAGACTGACCGAGGCTCTCGAAACTTTGATATATTCTCTCGATGAAATTAGATTTTTTAAAATTTCTCTTTCAGCGTCAAGAACACTCAAAATGTCGCGTCCTGCGGAGCATATGCTGCGCAACATGGTCCATCACTACGGCAGGTATCGTATTCGCAAAAATAAAATTAGACTAAGATAAACACTGGACTAAAATATAAATCATATTTTAGTTTAGAATTAATTTAGTCCAAAGTTTAAACAAATGAATTAATTTGCAGACGTGCGATCGCCATCTCGCTCGTCGCCGCATTCAGCTCGTCGGCCGCCTTCTTCTTCGGCTACGTGCAGCCGCGCGCCAAGAAATACGAACAGTATTTCGCGTGAGTCAATTTCTTATAAAATGAGACATTTGCTTGTGAGTTGACTGATTTTGATAGATAGCTTTTTGAAAAATCTTGTAAAGAATTGTTAAAATTCCAGGAACTACGATCCGTACACCCGATCGAAGGAGATCTGCGACACCAACAAGGGCTACATGGTCTCTTGCCCTCAGGTACTTGAATCTCTTCAAAGTCTTGAAATTTACTTCTTTTTTCGATAAAACATTAGTCGTGAATGAAAAAGTCATCAAGTCAGATCTATGCCAAAATTCTTTCCTCTTATATTATTTTTTGTCTTCACCTTCACCTCCTTTATACTACTCACTTTTTCTCGGAAATAATATGAGAGGAGGTCAATGAAGATGAATATGTAGCAAAGTTAACTAGAATTGTTGAAATTTTACGATAAAATGTAGAAAATACACGGATTATTGTTTTCTTTCAGGAATTGGCGAAAATGGCCGAGGAGAAGGGCGTCAAGATTCAGCCACTCTAGATGCAAGTCGACTCTGTTAAGGAATTGCGATGCAGTTCTCTCCCCTCCTCTTCTAGATGTAATGTAAATCAGTCCATTCTCTCTTTTGGGTAAACTTGACATTACAGAATTTGATCAAATAACAATAAGCTAGCTTCTTTGGATCATCCAGTAATTTTCTGGAATTTAAAATAAGCGCGTCTAAATTCATTGATATATTTTTCACTAATTCTACCCGGGAATAGTGATGGTAGAAGCGCGAGTTAATTTTAAAATCCGATTTTTCATGGATGACTCAACAAGTTATTCTTATTTCAATTTGATCATTTCCCGTAATGTCAACTTCTCTCCCTCTTGATTTATCGATTTCGATTGACAACTAGTGGTCAGACAGGCTGAACACTCATCTCTGTAGTCTAGAATTTTTGAGAAAATAAAGTAAATTTTAAAATTTCCCGAGGAAATCGAGTATTTAGCAGAATTCTTTGAACAGAACAATGAAAACAATACAATGAATCAGCACATTGGTTCCCTTTTCTTTTAAAACGTGGGAAACAATTGTACGATCACTTTCTGCAGAAAGATCAAATGATTTTGTTTTAAGTTTCACGTCAGATTTCAAGAAAATCTGATATTAAATCGTTGTTAACTTTTTAGTTGAAACTACGATCAAAGAAAAGTTTGAAAACTTTGATCGAAAAATCCTTAAACATTGATAAAGTTGATATTCAAGAAAATCGAAGCGGTAAGAATCTAATTCCGTCTCTTTACTTCTTACATTTTTATCTTTATTTTTAAAAGTCCATTTCACATAAAATTACGTGCTACAAAGTTCTACTCTACTGCGTCTTATACCCTTTGTTATTGGGTCCGTTAAACAAATAGCATTTGCAGGTATTTCATTTCGATCGCCTGGAAACTAGAGAAGCATGGCAGAAAGTATTTGTGTTGGGTTATCAACAAGGTTTCATGCGATGAAAACTGCTTTTATGAGTTACGAAATTCGGATGATTTTTTTCGAAGTGATTACTTTTTCTCAAAATTATCATCGTTTTTTAAATGAGAAATGCTTTTTATTGCGAGAAAAAATTCATAACTTCGAAAAGCGTTTTTGTCAATATTCTTCACCTTTTTTCAATTTTCTAAAATTAAGAAGAAAATTTGCAATCTTCCAGAATTCTCGAAAAAAAGAGAATCGTAACTGTCATATTTTTCTTCGGCTTTACTGACTCCAGTGTCCTTTTCAAGTTTGACTTCAATTTCGCTTTCAGCTGCTCCTTTTCCTTATCAATTTTATCACATCGATCGATATCTTCTCTTCTCCATATTCTTTCCATTTTTGAGAGCACCCTTCAGGCCACCTTCCCCTTTGATACTTCCCCTTTTAGCAGTCCCATTCCCGAGGAGGTTTCTCCCAGTTGTTTGCTCACTTTCATGCCCTTCTTCATGCACACACACACACACGTTTTCATAACATTCAATACTTCACTTTCATCACATTGAACATTCAAGCACTTTGCCCTCCGCCTCAATATTTGAATTGCTCGATTAGCTTTGCCTTTTGTCATCGATTTCCAGAATTTTCAGCTGATAGCCTGATTTGGCGCCAAGAACATCGGCAAAAATGACATCGAACGATGAACCTATTCAGTGCGGCTTCAGAGTCAGCGTAAGTTTTCATTTCATGCCATAAGCCTTGAAGAGAACCTTCTAGAACGCGATGTCCAGAAGTAAAAAAATTCGGAAACTTCTTCAAATTTTTCATGGTTATGATTTCCAGAGTCTTGTTGCGGTTTTCGCCTCTCTGATCCTGCTGACTCAAGTCTTCTCGATGCTGATTTTGATCTACTCATCCTGGTTCTTCTTTTTCCAAATGCTTCTGTCATTCGCGATGATGTTTCTGCTGTCGAATGGAATTCGGAAGAGAAGACTCGCTTACATCACGGCTTATTTCATTTATGTGGTATGGTAATTTGAAAAAAGTCAGATAAAATTTGATCAAATCAAACTCATTGCTTATCTCGTCAGATGAAAGAAAATAGCGATCAGTTCTAATTTTTCAGCGATAATGCATCATAGACTTATCTGGACCAACTTCGCCTTTGTCTTGATCACTTAATAATCATACTATTTTAACCTAAACTTGGAACAGTAAACAGAACTATTCACTCAGGCGATGTACATCTTCTGGGGCTTCTTCCTGGTGTTCGGAACGGTCATGCTCATGTTGTTCGTTTCTACCGAAGACACTTGTAAAGACGATGCGGCAAATGGATCTACGACAATCAAGAACTGTCCTACTGCATTGCCTACCAAAGCCGGTAAGATAATTTCTAATAGCAACCTGAAAAAAGTAGTTGTAATAGTTGCATCGCTGTATACGAAATAGCTTGAAAAATATCTTCTTTACCCAATCCTAATTTCACGTAAAGCGATGTTACGGTGTAAATATTTAATTTTCCAAACTGGAATTTCTACCATTTATCTGGCCTGGCCTAAATCGTAAAAAAAATTCGAAACTGGGACCGATTTTCTAAACTTTTTCGAAGGCGAAATTTCGCCCAGGCTTGATTCTGAACGAGGTTGAAGATTTCTATCGAATTTTTCTAAAATCTATTTTTATGTCACTAAGATAACACATTTTTCAGACTACGCGATTTTCGGCACGGCCTGCGTGATCATGTCGATATCGATAGCTCTTGCCGCCATCCAACTGCGTCATCTCTTCATTCTCTATCAGTACATGCGATCGCAGCCACGTCGGTCAGTCTAATCCAATCTGGAAATTACATGACAGCATGACAACAATACATAAAAAGTTGTAAGCGAAAAACTAGAAGAATGTCTTGTAATTTCCAGATTAATATCAGTTCTATCTTAATCTAGTCAAATGCAATTATCGCTGGAAGTTAAGCATAAAACTATTAGATTCGCGCGCACAACACATTACAGATTATGCTTTTACGACTTGTTTTTCTTTTCTGCAGAATTTCTGTAATTTTTTGAAAGTTGAAAAGCTATAATGAAACACATTCTTGACTAAATTGTGTCTAGTATCAAATCACAATCGTACAAATTAGCACTTCTGCCAAATCTATTGTTTTTAATGAAGATTAATTTTCTTTCGAATTTCAAGAATTCATTTCAGCGACCTTCCCTCGTACAACGTCTCCTACCGAATTCCCGTTCCGACGCCCTGTCCCCCAACTTATTCTCAAACTCAAGAAGCTGGTCCCTTGCCATCCAAGCCCCCAGTCTATACGGAAGCCGTTTCCTCGCCATCTATCAACCCATCGGCTTCTCCACCCGCTGTTAACCTGACTCCTTCCAATCTTCAAACTCAAAATCAGACTCCGAATTTCGATGATCCACCTCCATCCTATGAAGTTCCACCAAGTGAAACTTCGGATTCAGGAGTTCACAATTCTAGTCAGGGCAATAATATGGCAAGAAATGCAGAAAACCCGAATGAAATGACCAACATCGATCTGCTCAATTAATTTATACACGAGTGCATTTTTGTAAGGTACTTTTCCAAATAAACGTAATACGGTTCAAATAGGTTGAAGTTTGATATGAAGACAAAACTTTAATTAAATGCCAAAGTATAGACGGCAAACATCCTATTCTAAAAATAGTAAGCGATCAAGCCGAAGTTATGATTTTTCAGACATCAACAATTCACCACAAACTCGAATGAGTTTCGTAACATTTATCTTCCATTAACGGAAAATTCACCCAACATTAAAATCATACAAAGCTTGTTCTTCTGCCATCAATTTATGACCACTGCACAATTTTGTGCCTAACATCTGTCTGAATGTTTTATTGCAGTATCCCCATTCTATCATCTTGCATGGCTGTAGTTTTACGAAGAGATCTCCATAGTCGTCGAATATGGACCTTCATCTTTTGTTATTGTCCGCTTCAATTCATTTTTCATCTTTCCAACTCGCAAAAAATCACCATAAAAATCAACTTCATTCAGTTTCTACAAGATTAAGATGATTTTTGAATTCTAGTCTAGATTTACCTGAAAAAAACTGAAGAACGTTCCTATAAAATTTATGCGTTAGGATAATTATGCAGAATTTTCACGTCAATTTAGCATCAGACTGAACAAGAAAATTAAAATTTTTGATGCATTGATATTGCTCCTTAGAGAATTCGTTTAGAAGTGCATAATAATAATAATTTCTCGTTGACACGACCCGAGTAAAGCCAATTTTTTCTCTCATAACGCAATTCGTTTTCTATTCGAGAGAGAGAGAGAGTTATTCCTCAATTCATAGAATTTTTACGAACTAACCAGGCTTGGGTAACTAATTCTGGATTTTTTCTACCGATTTTTCCATAAATCTTCCTCATTCACTACTCAATTTCTGTATTTTATTTCGGTTCTTGAAATTTTTCTGCAAGTCACGATTAGAAATGAACTTCTCGAAATATACGTAATTCTAGGCATGAATTAAGTTTCTACTTCACTTCTGTGATGATAGTTTTGCGAATTCTAATTTCTCAATTCGAGTTTTTGCATTTCATTTTTGGCGCCTGGTGCCGCATACCAATTGGTACATTCTTCACAATTCCTGTAACTCCTCTCATTCCATTTCATCTCAAATTCACTCGGCAAAATTCCAATTAGTATCATCCACTCATCTTTTCTGGTTCATTCTTGCATTTCTTGAGTAGTAGCAACGTCAGCGGTCCTTGTAGCGTTCAGATAATCATTAGCTAATTAGGTTAAGGAATTTTAACTGTATTATAGTACTACTCATCATCGCCCACAATATGTAAATTTATATTATTTTATCAACTTATAAGCCACTCACTCTTCATTACCTATAGCGAATTTCCTCATCTTTCAAATTTCATTCATATTCTAGGTTAAATATCGATCCTTTGAATTTTATTTGGTAATTTTACTGTGTTCATTTTCGATCTTTCAAATATTCTTGATCATAGAATTCTCAACTCATTCACGAATGTACTTTCGCTCGTTTCATTCCATTGAATCCATTGAACCTATAGAATTTCAATTAGAAAATACAATTCTTGGAGCCCATAGTACCTTTGAATTCATTGAACTCATTGCTCTCAATCGGTCCACTATCGTCTCTCTTTTCACCCTGCTAATCTCGTTTTCACTTAAATCATTTCAATTCATTCTCAGATTCCCCATTTCTATTTTCATCCGCTAATCAGAATATGAGTAATTCTTTCTTCTTCCGTTAAAAATGCAATTTAAAAATTGCTTGGGATAATGAACGACTTCCTTCTTTTACTAGGAGGAAAGCTTAACTTCTAATTATAGCACCAGATAGCAGATTGTGCATGTGTAAGCTTCATGGAGTTAATTGTGGGATGGCAAAAATTATGTGAATATCATGAAGCTTGAAGTTAACTTCGCTCTAACAGGGATGCATGATCTTCGATTTGGGCTTTGGAAGTTTTAGGGATAATAAAAAATCGAATTCTACTTCGACTTTGAAAATTTTCAAATCGAAACTTCTTATACACCTGATTTCAGCTCTATTCTTCATGCACATTCCTCCTTTTTCTAATCTAGCTTCATAAGACAAGCTTTTTCCTGGGATTCTTTTCATTTCCATAGTGTCATATCCGAGTCGATTTTTCAATTCTCATTATTCTCCATCGTTAATTATAATATGGAAGCTGTGAGTGTCGAGAGCGCAAGGAACTGGCCAAAACAGCGAAAAAAATACGAGTCAGAGGGTCTCACATCCAGTGATTAGAGAAAATCTGCCCCTTTATAGAGAATGAGAAAAATTGCGAGAAGACAAAAAAGATTGAGCTTTGAATTGAGAAGACATCAAATGAGAATGAAATACACTGGCTAGCCGAATAGTGGCGTATTCGCATGAATTCTCGGCATTTCGCCGAATCATTTTAATGGGTTCTGAAATAGCTAAAGAACAATTGTTCCTGAGAATATTTCCTTCTAAAAATTGTTCTATTCTCAGACCAGAGAAGATGATCATCAGAAACATCTTGCGACTTGCCCCTTACAATGTTTTCTTAACATTTTTTCTATTTCAGCCTGGGATTAACCAAATTTTCATTAGTTAGAGCTGATATCATAGCTATGGCTTCGCTCGTGCGACCTACCTACTAGTTTTTCGACGAAAATGCTCTCTAGGTGTATTTATTCTGCTCTGCACGAATAAGTAATTAATTTACCTGAAAAACTCTCACCATCTCTATGCTAATCAAGCTAATAACGATGAACGGTGTCTGCAGGGTTAACTTAAAAATTTTCATAAATCAACTTTTTCAAAGTTTCTATGCTAATTCGTGATCTTTAATGCCGATGTGTGAAATGCAAATCGCCTTTTCTAAGTAGTAATTATTACTCAAACAAAATGCCACCCCACGAAATAGTGCCTAGTTGGTGACTTCTGTAAGTCTCTTCCCAATAATTGTGTCATAACACTTGATGAGATTAGTTTAGTTTCGTATTATTGATGTCTGTACGAGGAATCTTCCTGATTACATTTGAAATGTGAATTCCAAGTTTAGGCATGAGATTAGGGTGCTAAAATAGGATTTCATACAGGGGATTATCACTCATTGTTCTAACTTTCAAACTCGATCTTATCACTCTGCTATTCTATGTAAACAGATCTAGGGAGCACTTTCGTCAGGCGAAAGAAATATACTGGGGGCAGGTCGCACGGGCAGTCTAACGAAAGTCCTCTCCAGGTCTGTACGTAGATTATATTGTGCGAATCTAATCATGAAGAAATCCACTAGGAGTTTTCATCTCGTTTCATTTTTGCGATATCTTACTAAAGTATCTAAATTTCCTATTTCCAATATTGAACAATCTGATATTGTGCTTATTTTTGTGTTAAAGCGAATGTTAGTTTATTTTCGGTGATTTTTCCTCGCTACTCTAGACGACAAATCTCTCAATGGCTTTTATTCAATTCAGACTTCAATGTCTTTGTCCGCTCTATTCGGCTACAATTAGATTTCGAAATTGTGCATACATTTCGTTAAGTTGAAAACATTCAATCATTCTTTGGTTTTGGATCACCGCGCAAACAGATTTATTATAATTTAATTAACTCCTATTACTCAGGTTTAAATTGCATGCTGTATGATTTTTGTTCATCATACTCCACTTTAATATAAATTCTGATATGACATACATTTTGCTGCAAATTGTGTAGAACGACCTTGACTACCGTGCATTCTTTAGTAAATTTGATTAAATTCCTTAAAATTTTTCCTATTTTGTTCACTTCCTAATTATTTCTAATCGTGTATTCTGCATTCCCACAATTCATTTTTTCTTGTATAAAGCGTCACTTGTCGTCTTCGTTTTCTCGTTTCAAGACTATGATTAGAAAACTGAAAATTGCGTAGCTACCTAATAAAAGTGATATGAAATTTGAAATATTTGATATTTCATTAGCCTGTAAATGCACATTTCGGATAATTATTTTGATAAGAACTCACAATTTCGTTCCGCTTTTTAATTCAATATTTTATTATCATTTGAAAACATTGATTTTAAGTACGAACAAAAATGGATCTCCTTGAAAATTACTATGAAAACGATTCATATTGGTACGGTTCTATGAACGGTTCAGACGAGTATCCCTTAGCTGGTATAATTTATTCATTTAAAACAATTTATCTTCCAAGTTAAGCTTCAGATCCACCAGATATCGTCGGTATGATAGTGCAAAACACTATAATTATCTTGCTAACCTTATTCGGCAATATTTTATTGATTTATGTGATTCTGAAGAATAACCTCGTTCTACGTAGAAGGAAAGTCACTCCAGTTCAGGTATTATTCATCAGATAGATTCTTATCTTAAAATGGACATACATTTTATTATGATCATATTAACCTTAGCTTAAAATCGATCCTTAAATTCTAGATGTTAATGCTACATATGTGCGCAGCTGATATTTTGTTCGCATTATTAACGTTATCGTCGACGATGTTAATCACCGCAATGGTGCCCTATTTCTACGGACCGAACTGGCTTTGCAAAGTCGTCAAATTTCTACAGGTGAAATTCTATGTAAATTTGCAAGCATTCAATTCTTGCTAAAATTACTTTGTAAAAATCCAATTTGAAGCAATGAATCAGCCCATTTTGTATCTGGTCTGTAAATAAAAATTAGCTAGCTTTACTTATAACAATTTCAAAATGTAATCTACAAAACGTGCATTTATTAAAGTTACGCAAAGGGGTCAAAACACAATTTTGAAAAAAAAAACTCACAGGTGAAAGTACACTGAATTTAATTTCTATTTTTATTCTAGTTTAAAAAACTCGAAAATTCTAAGAATTTTTTAAATGAAGAAGAGATTAAGTGACGAGGTATTTTTGTTGTAAATGACGGAGTAATACTTTGTGAAATATGATTCTCTTTTATCCTTCCAGAAAGTCTATTCCATTACAAGAAGTCACACGTCATTTGCAAGCTTTCAAAATTCTAGGTCCTTCCGTTCTATGCGAGTTCGTTCCTACTCGTAGCGATAGGCGCTGACCGCTATCAGGCAATCTGCCGACCCCTCGCCTCGATCAAATCCTCTGCCTACAATCGTCCTGCCATTTTCGCGTTCATCGCCTGGGCCATGTCCATTCTCTTCTCCACACCTCAATTGTTCCTCTTCAAGAAGGAAAATTACGATTGTCAAGTCACTTATGCATCTCCTTATCAGGTAAATAGATAATAAATGCATTGACTTATCCGTATTCCGAAAAAAGACCTATAAGAATTCTGAATCCAATTGCGATGTTCAATATGATTAAACGGATTCAACCCAACAGTATACATGAACAATAGATGGAAATGTTGAACTTGATCGTCAGATGAGCGTACCTAATTCCACCGATGTTTTCATGCACAATATGTAAATGACGGAGCTTTTATCGTATTCACTTTTCAGTACGCGGTATACGTTATTCTGTTCAATTTCTTCGTTTGGTTACTACCTTCTACCTTACTTGGATACCTATATTTTTGTGTTTGTCGGGCTGTTTGGCAGAGTTCTGCGTTCACAAATAGTTTTAGACGGATTCATAAGTAAGCTAAAAATTCAAATTGTTGGAAGGTTGACGATATTTCAAGAATAAAGTTTTGTTAATCAATAAAAGCTACACGAGCCTTCCAAGCATCAAACGTTTTTAATTTAAAAAAAAAAAAAAAACAAAAAACAAAAAAAATGCTCCTTTCCAGGGATGATGACTCAATTCCGAGCTCGCAATCAGCTAGTGGTCTCCAAGCGCATCAGAAAGGTCAGACTATCTTCGTTATTCGATTTTCACTTCTCTATTTTGTAAACAGCGCCTCGATGCAATCCCCTGCTAATTTCCTTTAGACTACGATTTCTGATAATTATTTATCGCAGGGGCTTCATCTTTACAACTAGTATGAGCTTTTTTCTAAGAATTTTCGAATAATAGACACTTCCGTTTCAGATCTTAAAATACAATTATAGCATGGCTGATGGCAACAATGTTAAAAGCAAAAAAAAAAAAACAAAAAAAACAAAAAAAGAACTGAAAGCAAAAAACTTCAGGAATCACTCTTCGATGTACCGAATTAGACCGACGAAGACTTCAAACGGTTCGACTAACTCTAGCTATTGTAGCTGCTAATTTTCTCCTGTGGACCCCGCTATGTCTAACCTCAGCAATAGACGCTTTGTGGCCTCATGCAATAGGTAAAAATTAGAAAGGTTTGAAAATTGTGAGAAATTTGTCTCAATCTTGCTGTTATGGGCAGAAATGCGATGAAGCTTGACCTTCGGCTTTTCGCTTTATCTTATCCTTGATCACACAGTCTCCAAATGGGCTAAATTGATCAACGTACGAAGTTAAAATTTCCAGACCCGACCTTCGCAACCTACATCATGTTTCTCGGGAATTTGAATTCGTGCATGAACCCATGGATCTGGTTCTATTTCAACCGGACTCAACTCAAACGAGCGCTGGGCTGCGTGCAAAGAGCGAAGCCACTCATTGCGTATGCTTTGCACGAGAATTCCTTGTATTTTCGTACATTCTAAGTTCATTTTTGCATTTCAGACTGCGCACGATGGAAACAGAAATGATGACGGAACATGCCGAATATGCATAAACGAGGTCCTTGAACTCGAAGAAGCCGAGCATATCAATAATTTTGGAATAGTTTGCTATTTTTAAGCCATATTTGAAACATTTTGATCTCGAATATTTGTATTTGATCTCATTTTTGATAAAATCCTAAATTAAATTAGACTTTCGACGGTTACCATATCATCATGCTCACATATAATTTCTTCTTGCTTATTTTTTTGATACAGCAGAATAAACTTGTTCCAAATGGTAGAAAATAAAGTCATAAAAATCAAAATTTCGCATGAAATGGAAATAAAGTAGAAAAAAAAACTGATAGAAGATAATCAAATTGCATCATATCATCGTCGCCGCACGCTGATAAATGCACACATTTCATCATTCAGTTGCGCTCCGTTTACGCGCTTCTTTTCAATTTATTTCGGATTTCATTTTATTTTCAATTTTAAAAATTCCCATTTTTGCCAAAGTCCTATTCTGAAAACCCTTGAGACCCATCGAAAATCACTGACCATGATCACCATTATCGATTTTTAGCAAGTGTCCCTTGCATTCTTCAAATTTTTCGATTTCATCATTTGTTTGTTTGATTGAAGATTTGATGTTGCTACCGATTTTTGCCTGGGAAATTATCTTATTTTAGTTAATTTTCCGAGAGTTGATACATTTTTCAGACAAGATAATAATTTTAGAATCTGGAAATTATGATTTTCATTAAAAGGCTTATTTTCTCGAGAATCTTATGTTGTTTTCATTTTCTTCCGAGAAAAACATCAATTTTCAGAATTCAAATGTGGCGATTGAGCCGTCGACCTGACAGGATTCTGTCCGGCGTCGAGTGCTGTCTGCTGCGGGCCGATGGAATTCGCCATCTCTCCAGTCTTCCACTCCCAAACATACTCAATGACAATAATGTAAGCTTCAAATTTGTAATCTCTATTCGACGAGACCCCATAGTTGGAGATATGGAAGAAAAGGAAAGTAAAGCGAAATAGTGCTGGAAACACGATTGGTCTCGTCATCTCGTCAAATAGCAGTTGCTCATAAAAATTGTTAAAAAACCGATAAAAATATTCAAATTTCATCAACTTACAAAATATTCGCGACAAATGTTTTGAAATTGTCATTTTACGCATATTTCAATCGCCTTTTGTGGATTTTCCAATTTGAAATTGTTCATTTTTGTACACATTCAATACCAACTCTCCTTTGGATTATTCTTTTGTTCCTTTGTCACATCAAGCTTTCCTAGAAAATCTATTTTGGGAATTTAGAATATTTTATTTCTTTTATATTTGAAGAGAACTTTTCCCTATTGCAGTCAGTGCTCTCCCAGCGCGAGGTGCTCCGCCTGCTGTCCAAGAACAAGGCCTTCGAGATGCGATTCATCGAGAAAATCAACGAGACCGTCAGACGATTCGCCGGAAAGGGACTCGGGGACATTTTCGGGGGCGGAGACAAAGATGGAGATAAGGACAAGGGAAAAAGTAAGTACTCTGAAATTGACTTGGATGAGTATTTATTTTCACATTTTGAACATTTCTTTCGAAAAAATATTGATATGAGTTTAAAAAAATGAAAATTGGAAAAGTTCTTTTTTCAGAATCCGACAGCAGCAGCAGCTCGTCCGACAAAAAGTCGAGTTCAGGTGATGGGCCGAGCAGTCCGTTTGAATTGTATGTTTTCCTTGTAAAATTTCTGATCCATCATCTATTATATCTCGGGAAAAACTAGATTTCCTGAAAATTTCCATTTTCAGCCCCGGCAATTGGAAGCAGTTGGCGATGAGCGTGGGCGTGCTGATCGTGCTCTACCTTGTCCTCGACTACCAGTCCTACAAGGAGATTTCCTGGAAGGAGTTCTATAACGACTTCCTAGAGCCGGGAATTGTAAGCATTTCAGACGTGAAAATATTGTCAAACCCACGAGTGTCTGCATGATCGAGGGAGTATATTTTTTCAAGAGATAGAAAGGAGACATGTTCTTTTCCTCTTTCGATAAGACACGCGCTATCTCGTTTATGCGGAACACCCGTAGACTTGAAAATCTGCAAGTCTGAAGCAGTTCGCATCACTTCCTAAAAATAGACAATGTTGAGGTGGATCGGCTCGAAGTGGTCGACAAACGATGGGTTCGCGTCGTGACTTCTTCCAACAAGACTCCTGGGGTAGGGTAATTTATCAGGTTAAAAAGTCAGAAGGAAGTTAGAAATTCATCTTGATTTTTTCTGAAATAAAAATACGTTAAATTACTCGAATTATGTTTTTTCTATTATTTAATTTGTAAAATGATGAATTATTTCGATTTTCCAGATCACGTACTACTTCAACATCGGCAGCGTGGACAGTTTCGAGCGGAGTCTGGCCGCTGCGCAGCATCATTTGAACTATGAGACCGACAAGCAGATTCCCGTTCTCTACAAATCGGAATTCGATTGGTCTGTTTTTAGTCTCAACGCAAACAATAGAAAAAAGACATTGTTTTCTTATTTTTCACTGCAACTTTTTACTGTTCATTCCCAAATTGTATTCTTTTTGTCAAGAACCGACAGAAATTTTCAACATTGATAATTCCGACTTTGTACGAATCGGATTTGTGATTTTAGAATAAAATAATAATAATTCTTTAAACTCCAGGAAACGCGAACTGCCCAACCTGATAAGCATCGCTTTCCCTCTGCTGTTCGGCTACATCATCTACAGATCCATGAGAGGAGGACTACCTGGAGGTTGTTTTAAAATCTTTTTGCTTAATTAAACCTAAGTTTCAGCCGGAGGTAAAGGCGGAGGCCTCGGCGGAATGTTCCCTTCGTTTGGAGCCTCGACTGCCCGAAAAATCAACAAGGAGGATGTCAAGGTGGGATTTTATTCTTTTTAAAACTATTTATTTGCTTCAAAAATTCTCGTTTTGCGAAAATATTGCAATTCGTAGGTCCGCTTCAACGATGTGGCTGGTTGTGAGGAGGCGAAGATTGAAATCATGGAGTTCGTGAACTTCCTCAAAAATCCTCAACAGTACAAGGATCTGGGTGCCAAAATTCCTAAGGTATTTTTTTTACATCTATTCTTCTAAAAATACTCTTTGAAAATGAACATATTTCTATTTTCTAAAAATTTATCTGTCAAATTTTCAAGAAAAAATATAGCCAATTTAAGGGAGCAATTCTTACGGGTCCACCAGGCACGGGCAAGACGCTGCTCGCGAAAGCCACTGCCGGCGAGGCCAACGTCCCATTCATTACCGTTTCCGGATCTGAATTCCTTGAGGTCCGATCTATATTTATAGCTTTTTTTCTTGGAAAGTTACCCATTTTGGGGGTGAATTAGTTTCGTTAAAGAAGGAGTGAGTGGACTTTCAACAATTTCAAGAACTTGATTTTTCAACTAGTTGCATTTTAGATGTTCGTTGGTGTGGGTCCGGCCCGTGTTCGTGACATGTTCGCCATGGCCAGGAAGAGCAGCCCCTGCATCCTGTTCATTGATGAAATCGGTCAGGAAACTTTCTTCTCGTTTTTTACGAAAAACATGATTCTTCAATGTAAATTTTGATTAGATACCATCATATTTGGCATCTCTAGTTTTTTCTTTTAATTTAAATTGAAAATATTCTAGAAAAACTGGATAACTGAATTTTTCAGACGCTGTCGGCCGAAAGCGAGGCGGCAAGGGAATGGGCGGTCATTCGGAGCAGGAGAACACACTCAACCAACTTCTGGTGGAAATGGATGGTATTTTTGTTTTTATTGGAAAAGTGAGGGAAAATGGGTAATTTGAAGGTTTCTCAACGGACGAGTCCTCAGTGATCGTTCTGGCAGCGACCAACCGAATCGACATCCTCGACTCCGCACTACTCCGTCCAGGCAGGTTCGATCGACAGATCTACGTGCCTGTGCCAGATATAAAGGTTCCATTTTCTCTAGAAAGATATATTATCCTCATCGCAAAATGTTCAGTCGGAAACATTTGTATTATCCTTTTTTTTTAATTTCTAAACCGATGAAAAATGCAGGAGCTTTTCACTTGTCTAAACAATCTTTCAAAAATGAAGCAATTTTGTCATTTTTAAAGATTTTTATTATTTGTTAAATTTTCACACTTTGTAGGGACGCGCCTCGATCTTCCGCGTTCACCTGCAGCCGCTGAAGACGACCCTCGACAAGGTGGAGCTCTCTCGAAAACTTGCCGCTCACACTCCAGGATTCTCCGGTGCGGACATCTCGAATGTGTGCAACGAGGCAGCGCTCATTGCTGCTAGGTCAATTCGAGATATTTGTTTCAACAAATTTCAGTTTTTCAGAGATGCGAACATCGAAATCAGCGCCAAGCACTTCGAGCAGGCCATCGAGCGAGTTGTGGCAGGAATGGAAAAGAAGAGTCAGGTTGGATTTTTCTTATTGCAGCAGCAGGTTGAAAAGTTCCGAAAAGAAACATTTTAAGAATATTTTTTCTTTGTATTCTATTCCGACTTTTTCAGAGAAATTTTATTTGAAAAAGAAAATATATATATATATATATATTTGTAGGTCCTCCAACCAGAAGAGAAACGCACGGTGGCGTACCACGAGGCGGGCCACGCGGTTGCGGGCTGGTTCCTGGAGTATGCCGATCCGCTGCTCAAAGTCTCCATCATTCCGCGAGGGAAGGGACTGGGATATGCGCAATATCTCCCCAAGGAACAGTATCTCTACTCCAAGGAACAACTCGAAGACAGGTACTTTTACTCGGCATAAAGGGAGTTTTGAATAGAAATGAGTAAGGAGGTATGAATCAGGTCATTCTTTTGAGTCGCTGTGTAATTTGAATAGGACTTGTTCCTTACTTTTAGCGTTTGTGGATAGTAACAAAAATAGAACTTCGTATTTCGTAGAGTTATCCACAAAGATAAATTCTGAGAAATACAGAAAGATAATCATTTTTACTTTCACTTTGAACAAGTGGAAATTGGTTGAATTTCGAAACTCCAGAATGTGCATGACGCTGGGCGGCCGCTGTTCTGAAGAGCTCTTCTTCGGCCGAATCACAACGGGTGCTCAGGACGATCTCCAGAAAGTGACTCAAATGGCATATGCTCAGGTCAATTAAAGTTTTTTTTCTCTATTTTTTAATTTAAAAATTTTTCTATCCTATTACTTACCAAGTTTATCAAGTCCAGAATTTTATATGGCACAAGTAATCGGGTTCCAATGGAAAGTCTGAATTTACTAGTTTGTAGATTGGTGCGATTTAGAATAGTTATTTCTTCATTTTCTAAAATTTAAAATTTTTATTCATTTTTCAAAATTTAAAACAAAACCATGAAAGACATCATTATAGCACCAACAATAACAATGAAACTAGATGAGAACGAATGAGGGGCGTGATCGTCAAAACTTTACCATTTCTTTCACTATTACTAAAAGCTGGATCAGATTTTACCAAATCTAACCTCATCTTTTAGTGTCTTCAAAATGGCAAATTTCGATGACCGCGCTAACAAATTGAGCGTAGAGTTGGGAACCTTTTCCCATTGGATTCTCGAACTTAGAAAATTTTTGATACGTAAATCAGGATTGGGAACAAAATCTCGAAATCTGGGAATAAAACTACAAAAAGTTGGGAGAAAATCAACGAGGATTGGCATATTGCTGCTGCTGCTGCTGCTGAGCGATGTAGGCACTAATTGGAAGAATCCGTGTCTGATAGGGACGGGGCAGGGGAATGATCGGAGGCAGTGTGGGAATGGAAGGTGGGACTGGAACAGATCCGGATGCGGAAGGTGGGAGAGAGTCGGAGCAACCCATTATCTGCCCGAAGCTGGGTACTGAAATGGTTAATTTACCATCAACAATAACAACGAAAATTTCGTAGGATTTAAACTGTGCGGGGAAATGGGATTATTCTTTCGAAAGAGAATGTTTCTTTCATGCTCATTTCAGATATTTTATAACCGACGTATTACTTGAAGTGTTTTTTTTCATTCGAAAAATGATAGTATCTATGAGATCTAGAACATTATGTCACACTTCCTTCAAGTAAATGAAATTAGTTAGATTGTTTCGGAGCATTCTCTATTAGATTAGGTTAGTTTTAGTGTTTTAGTGAGTGTTAAACGATCGTGGTCATGCGTACAGAACTAACAGCTCCTCCACCATTTGAGGCGGGGATCGTGATGTAGGGGTTCGGCACGACGCCTCCTATCGTGTTGATCGAGCCGTAGTGGTCGTCACAGCCGAGCTAAAATTTTCAACTTGAGATTTTTGAAAATATCATAAGTTAAAAATGAAATTTATAATCTGGATATCTTATGAAATACTTGTAAGGCTTATCGATTTTTCATCTATTCCTCATATTACATTTTTTCTAATGGAAAAATGACATTGGATTTTAAGAACTTTTCTTCATTTGAGCTAGAGAATTATGAAAACGAACCAAATTTACCTGCTGACAGACGGTTTTGATTTCCTTCAGCGTTTCGAGGAGTTGTTTGATGGAATATAGCTAAAAATTTAGTTTTTTCTACAATGAATAATGCAGCACAAACAAATATTTGATTCATTCATCTTCTCGACATCTTGTAAGAATTCTTTCCGAAAAAATAAAACCGTGTAGAATTTTAGGAGAGGAACAGTTTGAGAACTTGAGAGAAAAACATACAAATTTTCAAATAGTTGTAAAATATTCGACTTACATTAAATCCACCGAAGCCGGCGTTATTTCCTCCTCCTCCTCCTCCCAATGTTCCGCTACCACCATTTCCGTATCCGATTATTCCAACCTGTGCCAAAGCTCTTGTGATACTACTCAGCTGTTTGCCAATGGCCTAAAATAATCTTTTAAAAGCGAACAAATCAATAATACTTTGAAAAATTTTAATGTCATTAGGATAATATCGAATTAGAGATTGGGAAGTGTAAAAAATAAGAACAATCACATTAGAAGGATAGTATTTGGTCATTGAGTCAAAATGAACTTCCTTGAAAATATGAATTAAAATTAAAACCTACTTCGAGTGCCTGTGCAGCTGGGGAATTGCTGGATGCTGGGATTGGATTGGGGCTGGGCTTAGCGCTGATCAGGACGGCTAGTAGGAGACCGACGAAAAAGGGCAGGAGTTGCATTTTCATGCGGGACGAATTTGCGGGCGAAGAGTCGTAACCGTTTTCTCTTTACGGATGCGATTTTATAACCGCACATGCCGGATACAGAAAAGGGCGGAGCCACTGGAAATGGGTTTGCATGAAACTGATTGACGTCTATTACTCAGTTTTGCGTTCAAGATACATTTGTGCAATCTTTTCATATTCCATTTTTCCCATGCTATTTCATTTGAATACTGTCTTCTTCATGAAAATATCATTGGAATCGAAGATGCGGAAAGATAGAAGAAGAATTGTTTCTAGACGTTAAAAATGATTGTACGACGAGAATCAGGATGGTACGGGGCACGCGAAAAATGATGACTGGACATTTCCTCGAGCGGTGCGCGAATTACTCGTTTCAACTCGGAAAGAGGCGCACATTCATTTTGCCGAGAGTCTGAATAAGAACAATAAGAATAGGGGCTTGGTTTAGGTCCGGGAAGGAAACGGGATGAATCAACGCAGAAGAATCCGAGCGAAGGAAAAAGGAGATAGCTATTACGAAAAAAAAATGTAGCAAATGGTAGAAAATTGAAGAAAACGACTTAGGTTTCTATGCGATTTGTGGCATTTTAGGTGAAAAATTTTCCATTCTTAATCTATTTATGACTCAACAATTTCAGTATTATTTTGAATTGAATCTTTCAGGTAGTCAAATATGGAATGTCCCCGAAGGTCGGTCCTCTCTCGTTCGATACACCCGCTCCTGGCGAGATGGCCTTCGACAAACCCTACTCGGAAGCCACTGCTCAACTTATTGATCAGGAGGTGGGAAATTTTCTCAAACTTCATGATATGAAATTCGGCATAATTTACTGAAACATTCATATTTTTGAATGCTTTTGCATAACAAATATTCGCTCTGGTTAAAATGTTTTTCCTATTTATCTTTCTATTGACATAAATTGGCGCTAAAATAAAAGTGAAAATCTTTCTCTAATAAGATATTTCAAAAATCATCGCAATTTATTTCATATTTTGCAGGTGCGTGACATGGTGAACAAGGCGTTGAATCGAACTCGACAGTTGCTGGAGCAGAAACGGGCGGAGATCGAGAAAGTGGCCCTACGACTGCTCGAAAAGGAGATCCTCGCCAGGGCAGACATGATCGAGCTGCTCGGCAGGAGGCCTTTCCAGGAGAAGAACACCTACGAGGAAATGGTCGAAGGCACCGGAGGCAAGCGCATTTACATCATCTACTAACCAGAATAGAAATAATGCACTTCATCAATTCTTCATTTTTCCCATTTTATACGTACTCACTATTAGCAAAACGAACATGATTTTTCCATCAAGTCAAAATCAGAATATTTTGACAACAGCTATTTGACGACCCCTTTCTTTTCTCACACTATTTCACCCTACTCTCTAGCCTTCTTTCCCTCTCTCTAACTATAAGAGTCATCATTTAGTAACTTCCGAATATTCTGAAAGTTAGTCTGAAAATCGTTTTTTTCTTTAATTTGTCTGCAAAAAATTATCGATTTTCGAATTTTTATCGATGTTTTTCAATCTTCAGGAATGGACGAAGACACGAAATTGCCGAAGGGATTGGAGGGCTGGAATAAGGAAAGGGAGAAGCAGCCGAGCAACGAGTAGAGATCCGAGCCGATCAGTTCAATCTGATCCGCACCGATCCAGGCCCGAATCGGACCAGTCAACTTTTCGATCAAGTTTCTGTTGATCTCTCCCACTCTTCTCGAATCATCGCTCATAGTTGGCGTTTCATCGTACGGTAGGTGAATTTTGGGACATTTGAGGATTATTGCTAAGAATAGCAAAAAGACGTTTTTTTTCTAGAAAAGTTGAGCTTTTTCCATGAAAATATTCGCTAATCTTTACTCAATTTGAAAGAGGAATCTTTAGAAATTTTGAGTGATATTGACAAATAAGCGAAATTTAAATGTGAAATTTAGTCGTCATTTTTTTAAACTAGAATCTTCAGTGTCCCAATTTACTATCTACCGCACTTTGATTGTTATTTAAGGGATGTTGGAAAAAATCAATTTTGGTTTCACCCACTCTATTCTAAGTTCCAACATCCCTATGTCTTTCTCATTCTTGTTATGCAATGATAGTTGATTAGATTCTAGGGTTAGTTGACATTTTGTGAATCATTAACTTCTCAAAATTTAAATTCTAGAAAACACATTTGTTTAATTTTCTGAGTGTAGATTTTAAGATTTCAGGATCAAGTGTTTCATTTATTTTAAGTCGGCTCTTATTTGTTATCAAGTTATGAGTTGTTTTCTCGATTTCTTAAAATTGTTGCGGAATGTTTTAGGGCATCAAAAATCTAAATTTTGGCAACAAATTTAGGAAACCTTCATTTTTTCGAAACATTGTCAAGTCGAGAAGTGATGCAATTGAAAATCTTATCGGTTGCGTATATAAATTCACTCGATTTTGTTGATTCGTTTGAACTTTCAATGAAACTGGTTCTAAAACCACGAATGAAAATACTTATCGCAATTTTTTTTTTATAATCACCGCATTTCACAGGTCAAAATCCTCATACTATCATTAGTTTCAATTTTTAAACATACATATGAAAATGGAACTTCTATAGAGTCTATTTTTCTTAATTTAACTCGCCCATCGAGATTCAGCCAAACTTCGTAGAAAAAAGCGGATCGCTATTCGTACGGCTTGTCAAGCGATGCATAGAGTTGAACGTTTTCAGCTTCTCTAATACACTTTCTCTTCTTGCAATTCCGTTCTTCGCCTAAGGATTTCTTCTTACGTCTGATGAAATCCAACTAATTGAAATGATTTTCCAGAACACAAATTTCATAAAAACTAACTTTCGAAGTTCGCAAGAGAAATGGGAGGCCGAGGCCGTGGTCGAGGGGGCGGCGGCGGATCCCAGACAGTCAGAAACGTGGCCAATGCACTCGGCATCGCCAGACACGAAATGAAGGACTACCAGAGGGAACTACAGATCCAGGCACCGCCCGCTTATCCGGTAGGCTCATTTTTAAACCCTCATTAGGTAAAACCGTTCGAATTCACGAAACTTTTGGAGCCCCAAAGGCTTCTATACGAAGCAAATTCCTGTTATGGGGTCCCAAAATAAAAAATGTTTTGAATTTTGGATCCAGGCACAGGTCTAACCTGAAGTGGAAACTTTGAGCATGGTTAATCCGATGCTAAAAGTGATTTTTAAAATCGTCAAAAAATGAACTCCGAAAAAGAAGAGTTAAGAACAGCAGCTTTTCAAATGAAGTCTGATTTTTTTTCTAGACCTTGAAACGCCAGCCGATTCCGCTCGAAATGACTGATGAGCTGCTCTATCAGTCGAAACTCAAACTCGAACTTCAGCAGAGGTAAAAAGTTGTTCTTCATGGGATTTTATGCGAAGAGTTCATCTTGAAACTCATGAAATTAAAGAAAAACTAAAAATGACGATAACTCAGATTCAACGAGTCGCCATACAATTTGGATTTGGAAGTTCGGACGGACGTGAAGCGGTACACAGACAAGTACGCAGAGGCCGAGAAGGCTACCCTCAATCCTAGTGAGTTGTTCTATTTTTTAAAAATAATTTTCGGAAGATTCATTGTCAGATTTCTCTCGCCTGCCTGAAGAGCTCTGTTGGATTCGGACGAAGAGCAAAAGATCGGCGAAAAAGCGCAAAATCGGTAAGCTTTCCACCTCTCCAAAAATCCTCAATATAAAATCTACTCACTAAAAATGCACTTATTTGTAAAAGGAAACATTACTGATCAAGATAAAAATAGCAATTTTCTTTTATTTTAGCCGATGATGACGCGATCAAGCAGAACCTGGAGAAACTCGAGAAGAAGGAAGAAAGCGGGCAGGCTGAGGAAGAGCCTAATGAAGAAGAGGCTATTTTTTTTTTTTTTTAATTTAATAATTTTCAAAATTCTAATTTCAGGAGGAAGGTTCCGAGAAATCCGAACGTCAGGAAGACGAGGCTGTCGCTTCTGAAGAGGACTATCAGGTCGAATTTTTAAAGAACATTTTGATTCCTTCTGAATCTTTTTTACTACGAATTTTACCAGAATGAGATCATTTTCGAAGATTTTTCGTTATGAAAAGCTAAAAATATGGTATTTTGATTTTTCCAGGAAGAGGACAACGATTACATCACCTCGTATTTCGACAACGGGGAGGGCTATGGAGACGGCGGCTCGGACGACAACATGGACGGGGACGAGTACTAATTACGGGGGCCAAATTGATAAACGCGGTGTCTTTTGTTTCACTTTTAGACGATATTTGTTACGTTATCTTGTTGATGTTTTGAAAATAAATAAAAGTCTATGTCAATTTATCATTTCAAGTTGCAAACTATTTTTTACCTAACCGACTTTCAAAAAAAAATCCTCACTTACCTGAGATCAGATTCATTCGGGGTTTCACCCTTTTCATTTTCAATTTATTTACTTTCGAATTTTGCTTATTTCGCTCTCATTTTATAAACCACTTTCCTTCTTTCAATGACGAAGTTAGTCAGTTCTCACTTTTTGCTTCATTTCCTGAAAAATTACCTTTCACGAAAATTTCACTCTTCAAAAGAAAAATACATTTTGTAAATTTTACGTTTCACGACGACTCGATCTTTATTGAACTATATTCATGTTTCGTTGAGATCATCTTTTTTCATTACTAAAATTTTCAAACATTTTTAAAAACATTTAACAGTTTCATTATCCTTGGGACAAAACTCTTACAATACTACATTTTCTACAAATGTGTAATTTCAATGAAATTCCTCGAAAGCTGATAGATCATTTTTCCTATTTTCCAATTTCTTCCCCAGACAAACCATAAACTCGTCATCTTCTGACATTTCTAGACCACAACAATGGCAAATTAATACTTTTGAAAGCGGTAATTCTTTTTCTTATCACACAAATTTCCCACTTAATACTTGAAACAGTTGAAAATAATGTGGAAATAAAGAAATATCGTTAGGTCTCGCAGGAACTTTTTTCTTTACACACTATTTTCAATTATTACGTAAGTACCGAATAATTTCAAAGGTTAACGCTTTGTAAGATCGTATCTCGAAATTTATCACTTATTTTCGCTAATCATGCTATTTATGCATCATTGGCTCGGCTGTTCAATTTGAAATTGCACTTGGGAAAGCAAATATTTAAGAAATATTTATTTGCCGAGAGTCGAGTCGAGTCAGTGTGGTTAACGATCGGTTAGTTATAGGTGATGAAATCATGCAGTGATGCCATTTTTTCTTTGATATTTCTTTTTTACTTAACAAACTTGAAAAACTAATAACCTAGTGATTGTATAAGCTAGTTAGTATAGAAAGTGTTAGTTCATCACAAATTTAACTAACTACATACTAATTTATAAGGCACCAGTTTTTCAAATCGTTTCTACTTTATTGATTTTGCCTTTTCTTCAAATTTCATCATTCCCACCATTGATCAAACCACCTATCACACTCGATATGCTAGAGAATTCTAAGATTCTCAATCATGTTTTTTTCGTATTCGAGTATCTTTTTCTCGACATTTTCGAAATCATAAATTTTCAGGAATATTATATCATTTTAAACCATGTCGATTCAAGATCTAGTCGGTAAATGGAGGCTGGAAAACTGGGAAAATTTCGAGGAATTTATGAAAGAGGTTAATTTTTCTCCATTTTCTTCAAAAAATTAAAAAGTCTAAAGGCAGGAGTAGGCTTTATCATCCGAAAAGCGGGAAATGCTGCGTTGAATTTCAAGCCTACTATTGAAATTATTGTTGATGTGAGTTTTTCTTTAAATTTCTTTGAAAAATTCAAAATTTCAGGGTGACAATGTCACTCTCGATGTAAAATCGACTTTCAAGAATCAGACGGTTAAATCTGTGTTGGGAAAGGTTAGGCTATTATACCAAACCTCCGATAAAATACCATAGATATGCTATTTGCTTGCTTTTCCTCTCCAACACCCTCTAGCGCCAACCAATTTCCGCAAAGGCGGAAAAAATGAAACGTGTTCAGTTTGCTTTTGTGAGCGACAGTACGAAAGAGCGAGAAGATGAACCCGTAGAACTCTTCGCTTGTGCTCAAGTGAAGAAACAAACCGAACAGAATTTGTTCAAATGGACAATCTCGACGACACCAATTTGAACAATCATGTTCTCTCTCACTGAAAACATCAGATCCTAATGTCCTGGAATCATCTCTATTTTCGACGACTGAAGGATCTGGTGATTTTCAGTAGTTGTGTAAAGAGAGAATCGGCTGCTCTGAAATAAAGCGAATTTAGCCAACGCGTGAGTTTTGGGGAGGGCAGAGAAAAAGTCATCTATTTTCGTTTGCGAGTTTATGGTATTTTATCTAATGTATTGCATAATAGATATTATATTTCAAGAAATCTCGTATAATATTCAATTTTTGTTGGAATCATCAAAACAATATGGTGCAAGAATTATTACAAAGTTCTGCTAGATAATTTATATGCTTTTTAAACTTATCCTAAAAACATTAACATTTCTATTTAGGATTTTGAGGAAGACACAATGGATGGTCGTCGAGTTTTGTCAACTATTACTTTCGAGAACGGAAAACTCATCCATACGCAAAAGGCCACCAAAGTAGGTTTTTTCTGAGCTTTCAAAAATCTCTAACCTTTTAGAATGGAGACCAGACAACTGTTGTAACTCGATACAGAGAAGGTGACAAAATGATCACAATTTTTCGGTGTAATGAAGTGACCTCAAGATGGGAATTGTCGCGTGTTTAGAGTTTTTGAATCATAACAATCTCAATTTTTAAATTAGCTACTATTTAAAGTCTTTGGGATGAATTTTTTGTTACTACTTTTTCCAAATATTACGTTACGAAAATTATTTTTTCCACAATCTATAAATGTCTTAAACGCCGGAGCTTTTACACTATATCCTCTAAAATTGTACGCTCTAACCCTTTTTACTATACTTTATGACTTTGAGGCACTACAACATTTACAAATTTATTTATTTTCTGGAATAAATTTTTAAATTGAAGAATTTTGGTTGATTTCTTTCGATTTTTGTTCGACATTCTTGCTATGATCGTTATTTTGGCTTTTGAAGATGCCCGAAATGGTTTTGTCTGGTATAGCTCTCGAGTCGAAGCCAATTACTTACACCCATAAAACTACTTATTTTTGAAAAGCTAATTTTTGATATCTACGAAAACTTTCAAAAATTCATAACTTTCTTATTTCTGAACCAAATCGAACGGGGTTTTTTCAGTGTACTCAGCGAATGATGAGCTACATTTTATGTAACTGAGACAAATTTTGGGGAATACTAATTTGGTGGGAAATTATTGACTCTAGCAGGTGGTTGTAGTCACATTATTTGTAGAGTTTTCCATGGACTATCCAATGCTAGAAATCGCGTTCGATTTGGTTCAGAAATAAGGAAGTTATAATTTTTCCCGAGGTCGAATCTTAAAATCTTTCAAGCCACCGTAATCCGCTATAGTAATCAATTTTAGAAAAAAAAAACGGTTATCACTATGAGAATCAGCGTGAAAGACTGAACAATATACGTGAAAATCAGTTCGATTTACGGACCTCTGGAAATACCTTTTTGGTTTTTGCTGACAATCACTCTTAAAATTAACTTTCAGATGTAGATGAGATAACTTTTCGAGAATTTTGTAAAAATAGCAAGTTATTACCATTTTGAGTATTTCAAATTTTCATTTGATAATTCATTGAGTAATGTCAGAGATATATCATGCAAGTTATTTCGAACTCATAAGTCACTATATAGAACAAATTGTTAAATGAAAAGGTTTATTTTAATGCAACAACAATTGAAGAAATTAACCCGATTAAATTCTATTTACACTAGCTAAAGGAGTAATAATTATTGGGCCTATTTGATTTGGCGATGTATTCATTGGTTTGTGGAACTTGAAACAAATTTTCAACATTTTAGACATAATTGCTTTTCGATAGGGTCGAGCTAACATTATTAGCAATGAGGTTGCAATTACTGAATGGGATGAAGTAATTAGTTGCATAATACTAGTGAGTTCTAAATTTGGTAATAAACAATAATTCCAAAATTATATTGGTTCAGTAAAAAATAACTTACGTAATAGAGATTCTCTATTATAATATTGAGAAAATTGTGATAATCCTGCCACTATTATAACTACTGTGATATAGCAAATTGATATCGTTACGTACTGAAGAAAAAAGATATTATGCGTTTAAAAATTAAGTTGATTTTCTTATAAATTCATGCAGATTTTCAGTAAAGATTTCATTTTTTCTTTTAATTTTTGAAACAATTTATCAAGATATAGTGTTTATGATGATTATAATTAACAATAATAAAGTATCTGTCCGAAATTTATCAAGGCTACTTTTTCATAAGTATTAAGAAGATATGTCTTATAATTAGAAAAAAAATGAACGAAAGATCTGCATGAGTTTATCAGATATCTCAATATTTATTACCTGAGCAAATATTGAAAATATTGCATTTCTCTGAGCTTCGATTGTTTTCCGTGACATATGAATTGAGTTTTGGGAATTTGATGATAGTATTATAACAGTATGAACTATTAGAACTGTCATTCCGACAAGTCCAGTCAACATCACTAATGCTACACACCAAATACATATAGCAATTAATATCGGTGAATTTATGAATGGTATAAGTGGAACAAATAGTTCAAAAAGAGGCTGAATCAAATATTATCATTCTAATTCATCATTTTATCATTGCTAAATTTAAAATACACTCGTAGAATGATTACTTTAAATCTATCAATGCATATTTTCATCTACGAAAATCTAATATATTAGTGTAGTTATTAATTAGCATATTGTCTTACTGATGAATGCGAGTCGTATATAGCAGCATTTGGCTCATCTGCTAGACAAATTGCATAAGGATAATGCTAAAGTAAATTGTATTGGATATAAAATAGTATAAATGGTTTATTGATCATGGTTTTACGTGAATTTTTCCCATTTCTACATTATACCATTTTATTGCATTATTTGGTCAACTTTAAATTTATTTTCACCTCATTGAGATAGCTTCGTAAACGTTCTCCTTTCAAATTAAAAACCATTCCATAAATTGTTGTAAATATGATCCCACATAATATTCCTAGTTCCGCCAAATTCACTAGCACTTCGGGTAATACAAATATCTGAATGAAAAGATGTTATGCCTCGTGTTTGTATATACAAATTTGAAATAAATTTACACATTGACTTCTGCAGAGTTTTTTATGTCGATAATAAAACGTCAGCATTATTAGGAGCAAGGTAAAAATATGCACATCAAGAGTGACAATCTAAAAATGAATTATATCGTTCATTACATATTAGAAGATAACTCTCTCATCTTTCTTCCTTCCCCTGTCCACACTATTTTATGACATTTGCACTGTAAAGGAAAGAAAAGAAAGGACCTGCATTGCACAGCAAGAGGAGACTAGTGAAGTGTCGTAAGATCGTGGCAGTGGGAAGGCGAGAGTTAACTTCTAATTTGAAATAAATGATATGAACAAATGCTTATCAAAAATAAGCACCTACCCCTACTAAATTCGTTGGTAGAATTGAAGAAAAAATTCCATATGATGTTATTCCGATAACTAAAATACCGTAAATTCTCTAATAGAAGTTCATTCCCCGAAATGTCAGAATACCTCAATATCCTACTCAAACCATTTCAGGATGGATTTTATAATTTTATTTCGGACATTTGAAACATATTTAACTTTTGATTTAAAATTTTTACGATTAGGTAAAGAGTTATGAGGGTTTGAAAATTTCGAATTTTTGGAGGGTTGAATAATAGGAACCCCGGACTTCTATTAGAGGATTTACGGTATATTTATCTGTAATGGAGTATTGTCGATTGTAAACGAGGTGTCCATTGCTAGTGCCCTTCGCAACAGGGAAGGTGCGAAACGCGCCGCGTCCTCATGCGTTGCGGCTTTCGTTGTGAAAAGCATTTCTCACACAAGATTCTGATTTTCCGTCGGAATTTCGCAATTATCCACTAATTGATGACAATGAATGTTAATTATGATTAGATTATCGATGGCTGAGTGAAAATTTGCTCTTTTATCTCGTTTCTAGCGATTTCTGGACGATTTATTGAAATTCAAGCATTTTTTAATGATTTTCTTCGACAGAGCGATGGTATTGATTTGGAGGAGCTCGTTGCAGGGCGGCACGCAAATGATCGGACTTGCTTATGCCTGAAAAACTGTTCAAGAAATCATTTGATCGAAAAACAAGACAAAAAACTCGCGAACAATTACGAAAAACACAGAATAAGACGAAATTGAAATCTGTATCTGTAATTATTCCCTAAATATCTATTAATTATCGGATAATTTTAAAAGTTTATCGAAGAAAATCATAAAAAATAATGTTTAAATTTCAATAAATCGTCTAATATCGCTAGAAACGAGATAAAAGAGCAAATTTTTACTCAACAATCGATAATCTAATCGTAATTAGCACTAATGGCCATTAATTAGCGGATGATTATGAAATTTCGACGAAAAATCAGAATCTTTGTGTAAAAAATGCTTTTCACAACGAAAGCCGCAACTCATGAGGACGCGGCGCGTTTCGCACCTTCCCTGTTGCGAAGGGCACTAGCAATGGACACTTCGTTTACAATCGACAGTAATATCATTTGATAATTTATCTTAAATAATCTTACCTGGAAATAAAGCGGTGAAATTACCAAAAAGATTGATCAAAACATCAGCTAGAGACGTAGAAAGTTGAACAGATAGTATGAAGTACTTGAAACCTCGCATAGAGTTAGGTGATTTCGTAATAATTAACGTTATAGATATAGCTGATAATATCAATGACATCACACCGAAGCTCCGCTGGATTGGTATTAACCAAATATCTGGTTTGATCGTAAAATTGGAGTTGTCACACATTTCATGTAAGCACTTGAAGATTCTGAAATATAATATCATGCGTTATGATTATAATTGGAATTATTTTTTTAGATCAATAAAAACTCGTACTGAAAATCGAGTTGTTAATTCCACTTAAGTTATAAATAATTAATATATTCGCTAAAGTTTTTCATCAGTTCTCTGCTAGATAAACGAGAGCCCTAGAAAAATGCATATTTGGTTGGGATAATTGCACAATTCCATAATGTTTGTCCTTTCTAACAACGAATAAAGCAGGCAATAGAAGGCTAACAGGTGATATTTCGAAGTTCACCTGCATTGAAACGTTTTACCGAAAATGTTATCTGGAGTTATAAGAATATTTCATGAAACGTGATCAGTTAATTTCAAATGCAATGCGATCATTCAGAATATATTTTAAGTTAACCTTAACTTTAGAACATCCAACGTAGGAAAACCAATTCCATCAGCTTGGAATATTTTTATTCAATTAATAATATTTTTTCAAAGATAAAAAATAAAAATAATATTTCATAACCCGATTATTAAGAGTGAATGTTGGCACAAATCAAGTTTGACACGAACAAGGGTTCGCCGATTTGACTGATTTTCACACATCTTGTTCAGTTTTTCACGTTGGGTCTCTTGGTGAAGCCAGTTTTTCGAAAATCGATTATTTTAGCGGATTACGATAACTCGAATGTTTTCAGATTCGACCTCGGGAAAAATTTATAACTTCCTTATTTCTGAACAAAATCAAATGGAGTTTTTGCGTCAGATTCGTCATCAGTGTAGTCGAAAACCCTCAGGGACAAAAAATCAACTCGAAATTTGAGGGTTGACTTCTTGGGTATCACCCCCTCTATATAAAAACTCGATTTTTACGAAAAACGTGTCATATATATGACCTATAAAATAGTAAAAAACCAAACAAATATTCCTAACGATCGTTAATGAGTTCTATGAATTTTCTTAATTAGAAGAAAAGCACCTGTTCTTTCAAACGTTTACCATATTTGACATTTGATTGTGAATTGTAAAATGCATTTCGATTTTCAGAACTTGGTATTTTATTATATATCACAAAATCACATATCAATATCACGAATGGATAAAAAATTAAAACAAACGATCTACAATTCAATAATTCTATCTAAAACCCGATGATGAGAAATTCATGAACTTATTTCGCAATCTGGAAACCTCGTGAAATAAGATATAATAGTAAAAAAACAACTCGTTACTTGACCCATTCAAATCTCATACTACTTAGTATGTCCGATATAACGAGGTTTCCAGATTTTCACTTATTATGCTTGATAGCAGAGCTGAGACGAAGTTTCGACTTCGACTTCGAAAGTCGAAACTTCGAGGGTTTTTGAGCCAACTTCGATTTCGACTTCGACTTCGAATTTGAAAATTTCAACTTCGTCTCAGCTCTGCTTGATAGCCAATCAGACAGTTTACTTCCGTCGATTTTCTCGAGTATATGAAACGCCAACAATGCTTATGCCATTATAAATAGGAACTTTCTTGAAACGTTTCCAATATCGTTTAATTATTCCATTAATTTGAGACTTCATTGAATAGAGCATCATCAATGTAGATAAAGGATTGTGAAGACTTAGCATAATTTCACAAAGATATGAAATAACTAATTTGATGGATTTTTAGGAATTATGAAAAAACCCTTACCGTCATATTTAGAAAGGTGGAAAAAGTCTTGAGGCACAGAATATAGAGCCATTGGTATACCTGGTACCGCTACAGTAATTCCAATAACAAACACCTAAATGTGCCATTTATTTGAAAATAGAATTTCCTGTAAAATATAAAAATTAAGAATTAGACCAAAGTGCGAACTCTTTAAAATATCTCATTGAAAATTAATTTAAATTTATTATTAATACTAGGGCTGAAAGGGAATATTTTCATTCTTTTTCTTTTTCTGATTGTCTGTGAGGCTAGGTGAAATTACTGTTAGACGATCAGAGGGAAGAGGAACAATGAGTGAGGCACATGAAAAAGATGCAGAAAAAGCAAAAATATTTCAGCCCAGCTCTGATTAGTGCAGTTAATTAATAATAACTCACCTGTCGCATTATTGAATTTATAGCGCCTTTATGCAAATTCATCGTTTTAGTCGAATACTTTCCCATTGAAAATTGTTTATAAAGTGAGTACTGAGTGTGAAATGCCAAAATGGTAAAACACACGACTCCAGAGACGCCGTACATTACTATCAAAATTCGGAATAATTTAGTTTGCCATCGCCCGAATTCGAATAAAATGATATTTTTATGTATATCGGCTCCGAAACACCCAAACTTTGAATCATTCTTAATAAAAATTATACGTCATTGTATCAATTATTGTGCATTTGCTTTCGGGATAGCCCTGCATTAGCGTTACAAGTCTCACGATATAAATTAGAGAGTAAAAAATCTAAAGAGCGCAGAATTCTAGGCATCTGTGCTGTCTCGATTTCCTATATTCTCTCGCTTTTGATACAAAATTTGCAAAATTGATGCAGAGTTGTTCCCAAATCAAATGAACGATGTCGACATAACTTGCCTCATCTACGTATTGAATGACATCGGCTTCGGGATTTGGAGCGAAATAGCTTAATATCGCGAGCATAGAGGTCCCTACACATGCAATCGCGATAAGTTTGGTGTTATTTATTTGAGATATCCAATATATCTGAAAATCGACGTATATTAACTACATATCAGAAATAATATGAATTTGTTACGAGTTTACATTCAACTATTTTGAAAACAATTGTGATTATCTTATATATTGATTAATCTGATTTACATTCGATTTTATATCTGTCGATGATGCGCAAAAACTGAGCATCGGCTTGCCACGCGATAAATTGAATACGGTCTATTTTCGTCTCAAAGAGTGAACTCTACTTTCTTTCCTGACAAAGAAAGAAGAAGATCACCTTGTCTTCAGCATCTCACAGCTCTAGGCAAATTTTCAGTCAGACTGAAAATATATATGTGAGGGTACCGCGCACAGACATTCTGGTTTAAGTCCTGCCTAGGTCTGCCGCGTCATGTCCAATGTTCAGTTTTTACGTCCCACCGATAAACTATAATAATCACTCACAAGTCCAGAACAATTCTGGGCACAAATTCGCTTATGTTTGTAATATAGTGCAAGAACAATAGTAAAACAAGATAGGGCATGTGTCAGAAATATTAAACTCTGTAAATAAATCCTTGAGCCGCCTTATTAATTAGAAAATTTAATGATATATTACAAAAAACAAATTTGGAGAGAAAATTGGAATAAGCGAGGTAATCATAATTGCTGCACGCGGTGGAAATATCCTCGCATCAATTATGACATTGAATAGGATATCACAACACAGTCCGGTTATCTAAAATATTATCGAATTTACTAATTATTGAGAACAAAGAGCGATAATGACCTACCTGTATTAGCAATAAATATTTCCTAAATCCCCGCATAATCTTTGGAAAATGAGCTAATAATAGGTAGATCGAAAGTAGTGAAAGTGGAATTGAAAATATCGACACGATTTTTTTGAATTTGAATACGTTGTCATAATTGAAAATGTAGAATACAGTCTCCTCATCACACATAATAAGATACCTTTAAAAAATAGAAATTATGCGATAAATGTTGAGTTCGAAAGAGGTGCGATATTTTTTGCTAAGATTTATGGTTATTGAAACTCGAATTAATGATGATTAAAATGCATTCAGGCATATCGACACATGTTTCTTATATAAATTACACCTGGTTTCTCGAAATTGAACATCTTTTTACATTTGAACATTTGACTTATGAAATACGTACTCAGCTATTAGTTGCATTTCAGAAGTGAGTTCTATATAGCGAATGCCTTTCATATTAATGTCGAGATTTATTCTGCATAGTTTTCAAATCGTAATAAAAATGATTACACACGTCGATTCAAAATAATATTATAAACAGCGTTAATTGATACACAAAAGACACTTCTCGACGTTCTATGTAATTTCATCAGGGATGTTGGCGGTGCAGTGAACGGTGTGGTGCGCGAATTTTCCACTTCACTAACATCCCTGAATTTCATACAAAAATTAGGGAATGCAAGCTCCGCCCACTCTGTGAAGTCAAAGTCAAGGAAGGCAATTTCGTTAAAATTTTCAACAATTTCTAGAAATTTAATGAAGCGATTTTTTCCTAATTCTTCTTTTCCCACTATTAGATATGAGCCTAGGGAAAATTTTTGCTTCCGGAACATGCCTCAGAAAACACGAATTGAGCCCGCCAAAATGGGCACTGAAAATTCCAAATCGTTCGTTGAGCTTTGTAGATCTCGCTCATCAGTGCCCCAAGCTGAATATGAAAGCGGCCCTTTCTGGTTATTTTGAGCAAAAATCCCATAAAATTCGGTCAAGACGTGCCTAAAAATCATTTTTTGCTCAAATAACGCAATACAAGGTTATTTGACACTTGTTTCGTTCCACTTTGCAGCCAAATTGCAGAATGGGCGTGACCTATCATAGCCTTTGCTCTGTTGTGTGTAAAGGCAGAGAACGCTTTCGCTTGCAAAAAAAAAGGTTTTCGAATCGTTGTCTTCAGAAATTCATATCTTTGGTTACACTGATCCGTTTTTCATGCAGTTTTTTGTCATTTGCTACTCAGGCATGAGAGATTTCTAAAAAAAATACTTTTATGGGTTTATCTTCATAACGGAAACGACTTGCGCCCTCTAAGTTTAATTACCCAAGTTTGAGGCACCTCAATCTTCTTGTTTTTCCGAATATTTCTCCTAAAGTACTGTCATCGTGTAGTCGGATCCGCAACCCAACATTTTTCCTACATTTGTCAATGATTTCCTCGAAAAATATATTCTTTTCAGTTTCGCTTCATCGAGCAACCAAATCACTGAAGGATGTGGTATGCGGAAAGTCTGAAGAGAGACAAGTGCAACTGGAGCCTGCACTTGAAGGTCGTTTCTGACAGCGATGATAAGCAAATGTGGAGATACGCGTACAACTTCCAGTACACGCCTTCACTTCGTATGCTGCTGGCTCGAACTCACCAGGTCACTCGAAAGACTGATTTTCGACTGGAGTACAAAGGTATGGTGAATATTTTTATTGGAGAAAAATTTTAGATAGAACAGAAGTTTCCATAATTTGCGCCAAGTTATGTACCGTAAAACCTCTAATTGAAGCCCGTGGGCTTTTAATTTCAAAGGTGCAATTTTCGGAAAAATGAAAATTTTAAATCAGCATAACTTTTGTTCCGATGATCGCAGAAACAGAATAAAAATAAATATGCTCTACACCATCTAGAAAATATTATAAATAACCCCCCGAGATGATTTTAGTTGGGTAATGGGTAGTTCTGGCATTTTAGAGGGTGGGCTTTTATTGGAGGGGGACTTCAATTGGAGGTTTTACGATAATTCGTTACTTCATAATCCATAGTTAAGAGTACAGGGCAAGGCAGGAAGAGTCTTTTTCCATACTATTTCGTAGGTAACGAAGTAACGAATTATCCAGATTTCCTAACTCTGAAAAAACAACTTTCCAAAATAGGCCTTTTCCCATAATTATTTTTTCCTACAAAAATAAATTTTTTCTAAAATCGAATCGAGTGAAACAATTCAGACAGCGATGGGCACCATTTCCCTCTCGATTCTGATGAGAGTTTGAACGAGGCTTTGGTTGTGACGAATTTTCTCGATGGCAAAGGAAAGGATCTGCTCCATCTCAAGTACGAAATTGATTTCTGATGGCTTGCTTCTAAAGTCAAATCGATTAAAGTCGATAGTGGAGTTTTCTATATTTAATGGAATATTTAATCCATTTTGAATTATAAGAGAAGATTCTATCAATTTAGACTGAACGCTAGAATGAAGTTCAACTCGGAAATGAATTCCAACTCTTTGCCGAATAAGTGCACGACTGATGCGGATGCTTTGAAAGGGTAAGGGAAAATGCCTTATTGAGGAGCTATCACTATGTACAATTTTGAACGCCGAGTAAAGGAGAAAAATCGTATAATACTGTGATAAGAACGAATGTTAGCGCTTGTTAACATAGCGTTTTCCTTTAAAATTATGCATATGTTTTAGGAATGCAAACTCGATGCTGTCCACTGGCCCGGTCGTTCACGAAGGCATCGAATGCGGGCGATGTTCGACGATGCCCATTGCTGGAGTTCGATTCAAGTGCCTCATTTGCGACAACTACGACCTCTGTGAGAA
This sequence comes from Diploscapter coronatus, assembly GCA_964036155.1. Lineage (NCBI taxonomy): Eukaryota > Metazoa > Nematoda > Chromadorea > Rhabditida > Rhabditidae > Diploscapter > Diploscapter coronatus. The sequence goes on along the minus strand of OZ038422.1, from coordinate 46,369,046 downwards.
GTGCTGCTGCGCGGGTCAGTGAGTTTGGACAATTATTCAGAAAGACACGAAGTGTACGACTTGAAGGATGTGTTTCTTGAATCGTTCAACTAGTACATGGCATGATAATGAAACCTATCTTTTCCCATACAATTTCTCCATATTTTTATTTCCCCCCTTTCCTTAACTATAGGTCCCTTCATCTCGTCATCTATTCACTTACGAATTGTCTTTCGAACTAGTACTATGATTATCAAAAATTTTTTTACAAATGTCAATAAAAACAATTTTTATCTTCAAGTTTTCACTCAATAATTTTTAAAGCTTATCTTCAGAAATGTAAAATTTTGAGGTAATTATTTCAGGCCACCACGATCAGCACGCTATGATGCGCATCGCCGACCCGAAAAATACGAAGATTCGTTGAGTCCGTTCAGTATTCGAACATACATAGCGGACAAAAGTATTCGACCAACCATGAAACCTCGAGTGCCTGAATTTGATCATTTTATTGAGTCAATCTAAAATGACTTGACGATCCTTTTGGTTATGATCATCACTAGGCAGCTGCTACTTTACGGAACTTGACGGAATGACGGAACCATTCTTTTTTCACTTTCTCGTTTCTTTATCTCTAGCCTCCTGTAAAATTCATCAGTTAAACATTTTTTACTTTTGGTGACTTTTAAAAATGGTGGTCGTAATGTCTGGCGAATTTTACAGGGGGCCCTTATCTCTAACTATAAAGCTCTGTCATTCCGTCCTTCCGTTATGTGTTCTGTCAAATAGTAACTGCCTGATCACTATGTGACAAGGTTTCACCCGGGTTGAATTATCAAAGATGTTCAAAGCAGGCACTCGAAGTTTCATAGGCGATCGGATAGTTTTGTCCGCTACTGTATCTCCTATAAATTTCTTTCTCTGTCTAGTCGTTAATCCATGTCTTCTAAGATCAACTCTTTCGTAAACTACCAACCTGTTAAAAATAATTTGAAATCTCTAATTTTCAAACTTCCTTTTATACTATTTCGTTCAAATTATTCATGTGTTGTTTTACTAGTCAAAAACGTCAGTAATCATCTGTGAACTTTTTATTAGCCTTATAAATAAGTTATTATCGTTTCATTATTTTACTGTTAAATTTAGGGATATACGGATCCGGACATTAATTAATGTCCGGGTCCCAGTTTTTACGGACCGCGTACATCTCTGGTTGAATTTTTGAAGATAATCTATTTTGTTTCACTCTTCATAGTCATAATTCGAAAATTCAAGTTGTCGATCTCTCATCTAAAATTAAAATAATCGAAGTTTCAATTTCTGATTTTCTGATCTAGAACTAAAACTTGCCAATAGTTCTCTCGAGCGCTTGTCATATTTGTGGATGGACTCTTCCCCCGTTTTTCTGTCAATTTGCATGTGTTTTTGAGCATCGGCCATTGGATTGCATTGAAGCATAGGCATTCAAGGCTGAATGCCTATGCTTCAATGCAATTCTTTCTCCTCTACTCTACTCCTCCCCTCTTCTCTGCTCATTCTTTCGGTAAGTGCATTTGCGCCAATAGCTTCTTCTTTTTTCCCCTTTCTCCCCGTCTTTTCTCTTCTCTAACCTCATCTCGTTTCTCTGCGCCCTCTCATCTCCTCATTATCCCTGCTCGCGAACTGCCGCAGCGCGGCTGAGCTTGTGCCCTCGAGAAGCTCACTCCTTTATCCCTCCTCTGCGTCTATTCATCGATTTCTTTTACTCCCATTTCTTTCGTTCTTTCCTTTTCTTTTCTCTTCCCTCTTCCTCCTCTCCCTCTCTTTTTCAGCTTCCCCCCTTTCAATGAAAATTCCCTTAATCTGAAATAACTGTTTCAAGCGGAATCCCCGTGATTATCATTTTAGAAGCTTTGGTTCAAACCCGTTGTCAGTGTGATCGTCGAGAGATTGAGCTCGTCATAAAATTGCTATCGTTCATTGAGAATCCTCACTCATTCTGAATAGAATTATTTCTGGATTTCAGTGATAGAAATATCAATATCTGTTTGCAATTAAATACTGTAATTTTGCCCTGTCATCTGGCTTATCTTATCGCGTCAAACCGTTGTCATTTCTCACGTCCTATTGATTGCGTCATCACATCCCCTCCCCTTCTCTTTCACTTCTAACAAAGCAGCTCTTACCGATTGTCAACTCCACTTTGTCAATTGTCTATTAGCCAGTAGCTCGGGAGGATAAATCACGAAATGGATTTTTCGCTTTCTGCTGGTAAATAATAGAATTTTGCCATGAAGATCGGCCTTTTCCACCTCAATTTATTCTGAATTTCTGATGTTCATTCTTTTCTGAACCTCACTTTTATAAACTTTTTTCATTCCCTATTCCGAATCATTGATGCGTGAATTTTACCTTGATTTTTATCATATCAATTTGGATTTCAGTAGCCTGCTAAATTGGGCAGAATATCGAATCTGAACGATATTATTTCGATATCAGTTCGAATCGAAGCTAAAAATCCTTTGGCACTTTCTTCCTTTGCTGAATGGCCACCTTCCGGCGAAGGGTGAGATGTTTCTATCGTTGTTTTTGAAAATTTTATAAGAACAAGTTTCATAGAAACTCAGTTATGACGCATTCTTTATAAAAGTGGCGCAAATGGTTGAACAACTTGGCACAGATTTATAACGTTAGCGCTGCAAAATTCTGTGCCAAGGCTTTCATCACTTTTATGAAGAGTGCACCCTATATTAGACATTAGATTTTTAACTCGAAAACATCAATGAATATGATGATGAAGATCAGCTTTAACTTTAACACAGCATACGCCATTTTTATTTTATACTCTTAGGGCAGCGGCGATTCAAACTTTAGTCATGATGATTTGGACTTGGAAACAGGTAATCGAGAAACTTTGAGGAGAGATGCAGAACGGCAGGCTGCTCAGCAGTTGGAACGAGCTAAGGTAGGGAAAATTAGAATAGTTATCTCGATGCATACAACTTGAAAATTTATTTATTTTCCTTAATATTTGAACCACAAATTTTATCATGAGCGAAGATCTATAATTTTCTCAAAGATATTATGATCTTTAAGCACGAGTCCGTCGTCATTATTCAAAACTTATTAAACTCATTAAAATTTTCTATAAGTACAAATATGCCTGATTTTCAGTACAAACCCGTCGCTTTCGCTGTCTGCACAAATGTGGAATATGACGGTTCGTTAGACGATGATTCCCCGGTGCACGGGTGTGCCGTGTCCTTCAAAGTCAAGGATTTTCTACATATCAAGGAGAAGGTATGGGACATTTGTTTGTAACTTATGTGATTTCAACGCTAAAAATAGAATTTTAATCTCAATGAAGACCAGATAGTCGAGATTTTACGATTCGTTATCAATTTTCAAAATATCCTATTTTTATCGTTATTTTAACTAATATATCAGTTAAATTATATACATTTTTAACTTGGATATTTTAGTACAATAACGACTGGTGGATAGGTCGACTAGTGAAGGAAGGCCACGATTTGGGATTCATTCCTTCACCGGTTAAACTCGAAAGTCTTCGGCAGCAAACTGCGAAAGCCGGCAAGTTCAAGCAATCGACTTCGACAACGAATCTGGGAGCTCTCGACAATATGATGCCCAAAAGTGGAGGATCCAGAGCCTCGACTCCACCTACTCCTGGAGGTAGTTTGGATTTTCTGTAAATCGAACAAATTGTCTTCGGAAAATTCATTGATTTTGGAGAGGAAATAATTTTGATAAGGGACTGCTGTATGCATTACTCTATTACGAAAAATCCATTTTTTCCTCTATTCAAAACCTATAAAAAAAGTTTACGAATTGAAATTTATTCACTTCAAATAAAAAATACTGCTTTTTCAACTTTACATATGAAATTTAGAAGACGAAGATTACAACCCGAAGAAGTTGACGAATATCGTCACGACGCCGCCAACCAAGGAAAAGAAGAAGTTGATCTTCAAGAAGCAGGAGAACCTGCCTCCGTACGATGTGGTTCCTTCCATGCGGCCTGTCGTGCTGGTCGGACCTTCCCTGAAAGGATATGAAGTGACTGACATGATGCAAAAAGCCGTATTCGATTATTTGAAACATCGGTTTGAGGGGAGGTAAGACATTTGTTTTTATCTTTCTAAAGGCACATCCATATATTTTGATATCGTATCAATTTCGAGCAATTTTATGTATAAATTTCCAATGCGCTTTAACTACGATATCATAAATTAATATTACTTAAAGTTGACATGATGTCGAAAAGTATGAACTCGCCCTAAATTTCATCACAATCTGACTAGTTTATAAAGTTCAAGGATTTGTATAATTCTCATTTTTAGGATAATTATCACCCGAGTGACAGCAGACATTTCATTGGCAAAACGATCGCTACTGAATAACCCAAGTAAACGAGCAATTATGGAAAGAGCGAATTCGAGGACGAGCAACAGTTTAGGTAAGGTTTATCATTTTTTAAATTAATACTGATCTTCCATATCAGAAGATAATCTTTAGAATACCTAACTAGTTTTTATTTCAGCCGAAATCCAAACTGAGATCGAGCGTATATTCGAACTTGCCCGGTCGATGCAATTGGTAGTACTGGATTGCGACACTATTAACCATCCTTCGCAACTCGCGAAGACCAGCCTCGCGCCCATTCATGTCTACATCAAGATTAGCTCGCCCAAGGCACGAATCAAATTATACAAAATATATCACTTTCTTGAGAGTTTCATTCATTTTCCAGTTTATGCAATGTTAGTAAAAAAAGGGAAAGAAACTTGAACTTTCCAAACAACACAACTTCTGTGAAATGAAAAATTTAGGTCCTGCAAAGACTAATCAAGTCGAGAGGGAAATCACAAAGTCGAAATATGAACGTGCAGATGGTAGCAGCTGAAAAATTGGCACAATGTCCACCTGTAAGCTATTTTAGTGAACTTTATTTCACCTTCGATTTTTAGGAAATGTTCGATGTCTTGCTTGATGAAAACCAGCTGGAAGACGCCTGCGAGCATTTGGCAGATTTTATGGAAGCGTATTGGCGAGCGACGCATCCTCCTGTTAGGTCGCCACCAAGGTACCGAATTTTCTTGAACGATCAAAAATCGGCGGAGATATCAAAAGCTTCATCATAAAATCCATTTCATTCATATATACTCGTAGTTTTTTGAAGAGCGTCTTCGCTCCATGCTTAACAAAATTTTGATTTGAAGCAGAAATTTTCAGAGTTAAATTTTTTATTTCAGAATCAAACGTAACCCAATGGATAATCGAGGTCCGGCTACGCTATTCACTCCCCAACAAATGATGGCAGGCACAGGAATGTCCCCTCAAATGGGAACAATGGGGATGGGCATGATTGGGAGCGGGGCTGGAGGATCCACAATGGGACTGCAGTCGCAGGCTTCTGTTGCATCACTGTCCCAAATGCCAGGTAAGACGATAACCACTCTTCCGTTCTTTTTTCCTCAGGAAATTCTCTACGCGATTAATGCAGAGTGCAATTCTCTGTCCTGACTTTACCCCTCTCTTCACTCCTCTTTCCTTTTCGTTGATAAAAGAAAGAGGGGTAAAGCCAGGGCGAAAAGTGCACTCTGCATTATTCGCGTAGTGAATTTCTTAACAAGAGGATAGAGGTGTGATAGCGTTGTTTTCCTATTTTTCAAATTTAATACTATTTTCCTAAATAAAATCAGTAGTCGGCACTATACAGAGTCAAACAATCTTTATGCCCATTCTTTCACAATATTGAAAATGTAATTTATAAAAGAGTTATATCGTTCTGAAGTTGATACTTTTAAATTGTCTTCTTAAATTTGTAGGCGCCCAAGCACCCTACCTCGCACCAACTTCAATACCAGCTCAATCAATGCAACCGAATGTCCATAACATGATGTCTCAACAACAAGGCGGAATGTACAATGCACAAATGCATCAACAGCACTCGCAACAGTCCTATGCAAGTAGTCACCCGTATGACGATTATGACGATATGGAGGTTAGACAGTACGAAAGGGGCACCTATCGATATTAATTTCGAGTTTAAGACTATTTGACAATTTCATTATTTTTGAAAGATGATTTAATTTCAAAATAGAAACTTTTGAATTTTTTAGCAATATCATGAAATGTTCAAATATTTCTCCCTAAATAATTTAGTCACAACGTATTGTAGATTTTTGATGTTTTAAAGAGCGACATGCAATCTACAATATTATATAAATACAAAAAAATACTTTCGAATTTAACGATTCCGGGCTTTAAAATTCATTTGTTCGCGCTCGAAAATGCCGACTTTCTCAGTTTTTGGGTTTCGAATCTCGTTTTCTTCTCGTTACAATTCGCGTTTGTACAGGGTCATATGCAGCAGCTCTATTCATTATTAAGCCGATATTTTCTAGTCATTTGGTCATAAAATTCGCGAAATCGAATGCATTTATTTTCTATCTCTTTTATTTTTGAAAAGGATTTTCCAGATTCTTTTCATCTGCCACTTTTGTGATATAAGATACTCGATATTTTATTCGAATTTCATTTTTACTTCTTATTTTATGAGCTCAAATATTTTTATTCTTCTGAAAAAATAAACAAAGAGTATTAGGGGCCATTTTGAGCTACTTTGCAAATCATTTCTAAATTTCTAGAGTTTATTTGGAAATTCAAAAATCAGTCCATCCTTGAACAGCTTTTATTGTACATAACAGTACAACATATCGTTGTTTTTTCTACGAAATTTTAGATTTCGTTACTTTTATCGTTGCTTTTCTTAAAACCGAAATTATTCATTTTGTTTTTACTTATTTTAGATTTCTAACTTCAGATTTTTATTTTTACGAATCTCAAATAGAATAAATATTTAATTTTTATTGATAAAACATTTATTGCGAGTTCACTTTCTCGAAGAATACGATATTTGTTTACAAAATCACACGAGTCAAAACAGGAAATAGTGGAAGCGTCGGTTTATTAATTGGAAAGATAAACTAAATTTTTGCTTGTTGAATCTGAAGTTTTTTTTCAAATATTCATAGCTAGCAAAAATTTAATTCAGATAAACACAACGTTCTAGAAACGTCAAAAATTCATAAATTTTAACAAAATCAAGTTTAAGAAAGTTGTGTGCAAGACATGTTCTATCAAAAATATCATCTATGCGAAAATCGAATAACCAAGCAATAGGCTAATTTAAATACCTAAATTTCATTACCTTTTAGATATATTTTCAAATATCTACTAGCGGATATGATAAATGATAACACGAGAAAACTTTAGAATCAACATCAAACAAATACTAGCATTCGAAATAACAAAAAATCACTGTAATTATTATTCAAAGATAGACCAGAAATAATACATTATTGGTTCCGAAATCTACTAGGAGGTCGAAAAGAGGGGAAGAAAGATGCGATTTTCGGTCAGTCCCTTCTTTTCAAACTTTCCTTTTTAATTCACTAAAAATAACCGTGCACCACTTTGTGCACGTCTCCCAGATTTCGGAATCGACAATACGCGATAGATAGAAATTTTTATACAATTTAATAAAATATCTATATATTTTTCTAAAAAAAGATAAATGCTTTTACCATTTTTAGTCATGTTATACTGATTTCATGCAAAATAAGCACTCGAAGATAATTATTGACAAAATCGTCGAACTTTGAAAAAAGAAACTTAATCTATGAGGCAGAGCATTCTAATTTTTCGATGTAGCATTTCAGAATCTAATAGATTTTAGATTGGAGATAGATGTCTAGCATTCTCAGTCGGAAGAAAAAGCATGTATCAACATAAAAGAGATTACTAACTGAAAAATTCTCGTAAAATAATAACTAAAATCTTGAATAATCCCTGGGAAGTTATAAATTTTAGCGAATTCTACATGTACTTGTGGGATGAAATGTTAGCGATATTTTCAGATTTCTACAGAATCGAAACAATTTGATATGAACACGCGGAAGACTGCCCAAGAAAATAGTAAAATCAGATTATAGATCGAAATGGTTTGGTCAGATATTTGGGATTACTATACCACTAATATTTTTAAATTTGAAAGAAATTATGGATAAATTTAGAAAAGTAATCACGTAGCCGCCAGGTAAAATAGTGTGCGAAAATAAACTACCTGATTCTACTCTACCTAGCGGATCCCTAAATAGTATTTCTGCCGATGGCTACGTAGCTATTTTCCTCAAACCACTTTATGAGCTTACTCGATTTCATATTAATCTTTAGGAAGAATCAGATCCCCTCGTTTCTCTGATCGTTCCAGAATTGGGCTCTCTATAAGCCATCATCGGCTCATTTGTCAGCATCCCCAGGCTCGTTGGCCTCGAAGCACTGCCGCCTCCTTCATCTCCTTCTGCTATTTGCTCAAAGGCTGGGGCTCTAAACAGAAATTTCAAATAAATAGAAAAATATTCAGTGAGATAACAATTTATTCTACATATTTAATTATAATAAATTGCAAGTATTTAGAATAAATTATTGCTCATTAAGATTTTTAAAATCTAAACTAGAATTTTTTAAAAATAAGTAATGAATACCTTTAAATTTAAATGACAAAAACTATTTGCAAATACCGTTTAGTAGAAGTCTGTGCAGCATTGTCCTTCTCTCCACTTTGCCTTTTGATGCCTCTTCTCTTCATCAAAGGAGCTGCAGCCACATCCAGCAAATGGAAGCCGTCCCTATTTGCATGAAGGAATGCACGAAGAGTTTCGTTGAATGACTCGTCTGAAACATTCAAATAAACATTTTCCCCACAAAATAAATAAATTTATAATTGAAGAATTTTATTATATATATATTAGTGAAGAAAATAATATTATTCCCTCATTACTTGATGTCTATTTTCACTTCGTATCAGCAAACATCCTGACTGTTCTAATATTATCGTTCTAAATATATAAAATTCATACCGACAGACGATGGGAGAATCGATGGTGTTTGCAAGGGCGTATCCAAAGCAGTCGATCGCAGCCATTTATGGCTCTGCAGTTCTTGCATTGTCAGCCGCTTATTTGGATCGACCGTCAAAAGACCTGAACACCAAAATAATTACCTGAAATTATAATAAAAATCAAACCCGTAATCAATTCCTTCGCATCTTCACTGACGTTCTTCCAGGCATCGCCTTCGAACGAGAATTCAGCTTTACAGATTCTTCTCATGATGTCGTTAGCTGATTCATTACGAGAACGGGCATGGAAGGGAACTTGACCGGAGAGCATTGTGAACTGAATTTCAACTCTTTAGGAAAAGTCGAATTGGTATTTTCTTTCATTTATTAATTCAACACTGATTCTCTTTTCTTATGAATTGAACGTAAAATGTAAATTAAAAATTTCAAGGGATAATCGTTCGATATATTGTAATACGATTACTTTTATCATTTTGCAACTTCATAAAAATGTGCATTTACTTTTTTCAAGTCATGTAAATTTAATTTGAACATTATCTTTACCAGAATAACTCCGATGCTCCACAAGTCGCACATCTCGGTATATTCCGGTTGAGAATCACCCATATCCAATACCTCAGGAGCGGCATACTGCAGAGTGAAGCATGGAGTCCTAGTTTATAAATTTATGCTAATTTACAATATAGTAGAACTCAGAATAACTGCACATTATTTCTAATCTAGCAGCAGCCAACTTGATACGAAAATGCCAAAAATATCGAATTAGTATTCAATCGAAATGCAAGTCATTTTTGTGTGATCGTGAACTGGAACCTAATCAATTCAGGTAGGATTTTATAAATTCAAAAATCATAATGCTCTGAAAATTACGACAATTTTCAAGAAGAAAAGTCTATAAAAAAAAACCGTGCTATGCATTTTCCGACTAAAATTGGTCGTCACAATAGTTTAAGTTTCATGCACCAAATCACATTTTCGTCTATTCTAAGTATTTCACGAAATCCACCCGCCCAGTCCATTTCTCATATCACACAACGACAACTTGTAGCAATAGTTTTTCAATTATAAGAAGTTGGATGCTGCCTACATTTTTCGAACTGACTTTAACTGCTGCTCGACGTTCGTGGGCAAGTAGCGAGCGAATCTGAAAAATGGACTCATTATTATTAAAATTTCTGTATTTATTCATTTCATAATAATAATAATAATAATAATCATTTCTGATGGATATTCTACATAATTTTGATGATGGCATATGAAATGTGAAAAGACGAATCTTATTGAATTTAGAAAGATGATCCTTCAGGCATTTATACTTACCCAAAATCAACCAGTCTCAAACGCGCATGCGGATCATCACTTTCGAAGATGATATTTTCTGGCTTGATATCTCTGTGCACAATTCTATTCTGGAAAAGGTAAGCGACTGCCGACACGATTTGACGCATGATTTCTGCTGCTTCAGCCTGAAAATCTTATATCCTCTATTTTACTAAATTATACAATCTAATGAAATGAAAATTATACAAGAAAATATAATTTTTCGTAAGATTCAAATGGTTTCAGAATTTTTTTTATATCGAACCTCCGTAAATCTCTCCAGTTTCCTGATTCTCTCCAGTAGTTCCTTTCCAGTCAGTAACTCTGTGACGATATAGAAATGCAGTTGATCCTGATGTGCCTCGACGAATTGCACTATGTTCGGGTGGCCTTTAACTGTTTCCAGAATCCGAGATTCTCTTTGTGCTTGAGCTGCGAATTTCTTCGAGATGATCTTCACGGCGAAAGCCGCTCCGTCCGAGATTCGCTCACATCGTCTGAAATTATGATACAAATAGATTCTCTAAAGAATACGCAATTTCGCAGGAGTTATATTTTATTTAATTATGCGAGATTTATATTTTTCGCCAAATAAATAAATGATATATAATGACATCTTCCCCTTTACGATTATTTTAAACTTTCCGAGAACAAGCATAAACTATGAATATTTCTCTCTTGCTCTTATCAATTCCTTGACTATCAATATAAATTGCGTAGCACTGAAAATATCGCCACGCATCAGCAATCAATTAGGCTTATTCGCCGTTTAATAACATAGAGTTTTACGGGCGATTGATAAAATGATTTTATCGACATTTTCAAAAGTCCATGTCAATACCACGCAAAAACGCAAAGTATGTCGCAATACGGAAAATATTTGCGCAATTTTGATTACGTAATGAAAATGGAGTCATTATATTTTTGGTGAAAAAAGTCTCAGATAAAAACTAACCGTGATCAGTTTCCCATATTTAATCAAAAGTGAGAAGAACTATCTGCATTAAAGATGCTAAAAATTGCCTGACAACAGAAAACGAGCCCCTTCCAAGTAGTCCTTTCTCGGTCTTGTCCATTCGGAAGGTTTTGAAGAAGGGCGAATTCGCAAGAATTGTCTGTATGTCTTCAGCAAGTAGTTCCTCTCCAATCACATTGTCATTTGCGAAGATCACTGAGGGTGAAACGTAAGAGTAGCCCTGAATTTGTTTATTTGAATATTCGTAATATCATCTTAAGTGTTCTTCATCCAAATTTTTTGCATTTTTAAATTGTCCCAAGTCTCAAAAGTTATCTCCATTTTCATGTAAATTTTGGAAGGATAAAATGTTTTCTTTTTCTGGTTATAACGTGCTCGCCAAAAACCCTAATATGTACGATATCTTTTCATCTTTTTTCTATCACTAAATCCTTCTACATCCGGATCAGTCAGGATCAAATTCTTGGATAATAAGATAACGAACTCTAATCCCTCTTTAGTGGAAGGATGAAAAAGCTCTTCTGTGAAATGTGGTGAGAAAAGGATTAGGGATTGAAATTTCTAACATTGTCATTCCAAGAGTTTCGAACTTTATGAGAATTAGTAAATGGAACTTCTTTTAGATCAGAAGTTTTTTTTATAGAAGATCAAGTAATTTTTATGAAGGTAGAAAAGAGATATCAAAGTCTGGATTTAGATATTTTCAATATGAAAATGTATGTAAATGACAAAACTTATGAAAAATGATAACTTACTCTGAATAGCGTGTGAGAATCCATAGGGCTTTCAGCTGGAGAGTAAAGGGGCTGTTGGTTGATGAATTCTTGAGCAAAGTTTTGTACATCCAACTGAAATAATTCATTTTTTAGACGAATAATGTTCCTAATAGAAAATCTATCATCTCACATCATGAGATATGTTGGGCACGATTCTCGGCTTCATTTGCCTCTTCTCAGCCTTGTCCCAGTCAATATCACGCAGGAATTTGTGCTGCTTTATTTCGTCGATTCCTTTGTAGCCAAGTCGCTTCTCCAGATTCTTCTCGAGTAACTGAGCGATGAAATCTTTAGCGTCTGGATTCATGTCCTAAAATATATATATATATATATATTTTTTTTTTAAATAGTCGCATTTTTCAGAAAGCATTAGTTAGGAATACTCATTCAGCTCAGAAACAGAATAATATTGATCCGAAAAAAAAACTAATTTCTCAAATAAGGTTCTTACCCTCGGGAAAGGGACCTTCTTCGTCAAAATTCTCTTGGCGATTTCCTTGGAAGAGTTCTGCCCTCCGTCCACAGTAAATGGACTGCATCCAGTCAACAATTCGAAGCAAATAACCCCCATCGACCACCAATCGACCACATCCGTGTAGCCGCCATCGGGACGGTTCACTACTTCGGGGGCCCTGAAAGTGGTGAAATCTTTCGTCTAGAGAAATTCTCTAATAGTCGGATCAGAAACGAATAGAAGAAAACAGGATGAAATTTTCAAGAGAAAGAGCGGAACAGAAATTAACGCTCAATTCTAATTCAGATAGATCAATAGCTGCATATCGATCAAGAAACCTTTTCTAATGTTATTTCTTTTCTTCATTTTCATAGAAAATTAATTTAAGACTAACATGTATTCGATAGTTCCACAGTAAGAATTAGCCCTCTCCAAATCTTCGGGTTCCAATAATTTGCTGAGTCCGAAATCAGTCAATTTGATGTGTCCTTCTTCATCCAGAAGAACGTTCTCCAATTTCATGTCTCTGTAGAGAATCTTCCTCTCATGCAGAGCGTTAATGGCAACGATTAGTTCAGCGACGATGAATTTGGTCGTTGGAATATCGAACGATCCTCGGGAGCACAAATGAGTGAAGAGCTCACCACCTCGGACGTATTCTGGAAAAATTATTTGTTATAAATTCCTCAAGGTTTCTTGCGAAAGAGCATAGAATTTTCTTTTAGAATAAAGCATCTTATTTTATTGCATTTCTGATTGAAAATGCTGTATATTTTTCATTTTTTATTATTACTCAAAATTATTCTCTAATAATTATTTAAATCTGACCCATAACGATATGTAGTTTGCTTTCCGACTGGAACGCATAGTAAAGATTGACAAGGAAGGGCAGTCCTCGGAGTTTCTCCAGAACTTTTCTCTCAGCAATCGTGTGCTCCAGTGTTTTCTGCTTTGAAATTACCTAAACCGACAAATTTTAGATAATTATTCAATTTCATTTCAAAACTTTCGTACCCGAGTTTTTCTAAGCACTTTCATCGCGTACAATTGACCGTGGTCCTTGCCTCCGATTTTTCGGACCAGAAATACTTTTCCATAGGCTGAAATAAAAAAATAAAATAAAAATATTTCGTTTGTTCGTCAGACTATTTTTATGTTGCAATATTTCTGGGTATCACAACAAACTGATAAATTTCCTGTCTATGATTACCAATCTTATCGTTCTTATCATTACTAATTCAGCCAATTTCATCTATTCCTACTCATATACCTCTCAAGGTCACAAAAATCGAACGCAAACCATTGATTTTTGATGCAGTTTGCGACAATTTTGATTATTTATGAATCAAGGTGAAAATAATAATATCATCAAAATTAGAATTTCCTTTCTTTAAAGAAAAAAAATTTACCTCCTTTCCCCAGAACTCGAAGAAGCGCGAAATTTTCCATTGAGACCTTGTCTCCACCCATCAAATTATCCGTCTCCATTTTCTTACAAAATTTCAAGGATAATCACCCAGTGATGAGATCGAGATATTGACAAAAGAATATTCCAAATCTGAAGATAGAGTAAATTTAAAAGCGAAGAAAATCTTGTGCGAAATATCAATTGTCATGTTTCAGATCGAAGTGTCAAGTTCAATAAATCAACAAGTCATTTGGTGAAGAATATTCCTGATTTAGAAATGAAGTCAATAACAATTGCAAAAACAATCAATGAGCCGAAACAAAATATTCTGCAAAATAAGGAATTTCGGGTTGAAAATTAGTGTTAGTAAATAAATCAATGAATAATTTAGTAAAAGTGATACTAGATTTAACTAAAAATAATTTCTTGAAAAATATCATAGATGCCAAAATTTTGCAGAAATCACCGAATTTTCACGCTTTAATCGAAAGTTAAGCTCAATAAATCTATGATCAATTTGCTTAGTGATAAATAAAAATCCTGGGAATAGAAATTAATAATAATAATATCACCAAGAAGCAAAATATGATGGTTTAACGAGAAAATTATACGAAATACATAACTTTCATGCTGGAAGTCAAAGTTCGTAAGTTCAATGTCGACTTTATCGTTGTTCTGTGTTTGTCTACGGCAAAGGTCAGAGATACAGAGTGTTTGACATTTGTGTCTAAAATCGACGATGGAAGAAATAGAAACTAAACATTAGCGCAATTCTACAGATTCCTGGCAAAAACGATGAAAATGCACCTCTATCACATGCGCTCTAAAAATTCTCGTCCTCTAATCGATAGAATTAATCATCCTTGCAAGAGATTTTCAGGATTTTGCACTTTGGACTGAGAGTTATTCTAAGAGACTTGTTTGATTGTCATTTAAAAATCGGCACGATAAGTAATATTAGGCTATTGATTATGAAAAGTCTGGTTTTTGCTCTCATTTTTTATCATACGATGAGAAATTGCTAATGATTTTTGCAAGTCCTGTAGAACTGTTCCAGAAAGTTTCCCGAAAAGGAATGGCAATATCGATTGATACATGATAAAATAGGCGATAAAGGTGATAAAGATATCACGAAAATTGATAAGCCCTAATCTTTCGAACGATAAAATGAAAGGCGAATATAAATTGGCAGGATGAAGAGGGGAGGCAAGAGAGGCCAGAGTAATGAGAATGCTGAAATTGCAAAGACAAAAGAAGAGAGGAAGGGTAAGGTAGAAATACTTCGTGAAAATGAGAGAAGAAGAGAACCATAGAAATAGAAAAATAGTCAGTTAAATAGCAAAGTCAGAGAAAAGCAACATGAAAATTCCATTTCAAGGGAAAAGAGGCCGTTGACGCACCTGGCAAAAGGCCATTTCACGCCTATTCTCGTTCTGACTCTGCTATCAAATAGCGTAGCATAACGTTAGACACGCAGAGGACGAAGAGTAATATTGAAAACTACAATATGCACACGGCTTTCTGATGATAAAACACTCGAAGAAAATCCCTCAACCATATTAGAAAATAGCGAATAAAATAGGATAAACCATGACAAAATGAATAGAAAATCGGAAGAAAAGATATTTTGCAAAATTCAACTTTGGAAATGGTAAAACGAAGAGGAAAGCATTTCCCTACCATCCTTTATCACCTCATAGCTCTATGCCATTTCATCAAATTGAAACTTTTCCGAATACCAGGAGAAAACGGTCAGAATCGCAATCTGAGTAAGGCTGTTTTTCTAAATAGGCGTGAGACTGTTTTGATTTCAAGGTCGCTGTCAACTGAATGCGACGAAACGACGAATTCATAATGGCTTACTCATCAGCAGAAAGATTTGCTTGAAAAGGTAAGTTTTCGTAGGAAAAATGAACAAAACACCGATGAAAAGTGAAAAATAAACAACTATTTTGCATAATTCGCAATGAAGAACTGTGAAATGCGATTTTTAAATTTTCCTCCAAATTTCTCAAAATTTCATCATTTCCTCCAAGAAAATTATCAGCCATTTTCCGAAATTCCAAAATTTGCTATCAAAGCACTGAAACAGTCGTTTTTCAAATGCTACGAAAGAAAGATAAAAATCGGATCGAAACTTGCTTCTCTCTTCAGTCACACCTATTTCTCCCCGATTTCTTTCATCGATCGGTCGACATCTCTCCAACTCTCTTCCAAATTCATCTTTATCTATCTTCTCTTATCACTTTTGATCAATTCCTTCTGATATCTTACGTCATCATTCCTCAAGATTATAAAAATCCACCTAAAATCCATACACAGTGAGAAATTCAATAAAAGTTAGCAGAAACATTTTTTCCCCGCCATTTTTGAAATAAATTTTCATTTTCTTTCAGTCGCAGGCTTCATCGCTTTGATTTTTTCACTCCATTTTTATCGTTTTTCTTCGAGCAGAATTTCCGTGCCCCGCCCTTGCATTCCTTTCTTCTTTTCTATTGTGCAGTTCCAGTTCCCCCACACACATTGTTGTGAAATTTTAGGAAATCTTACACCGAATTGTGCTTCTTTTATAAATTAGCATGAGATTTTTGATTTTCATGAGCACCTAAGAGCTCTTCTAAACGATTAATTTCTAAAATATTGATTTTTGCTAAACTTTTTAGGAATTTATTCTTTTTCTTTGAGACACTTTTAAAATTAGCCTGAAATTTTTTACTTCGTGATCATTTTCTAGCTAGTCTAAAATTTGTACTTTCGTAAATTATTTACGATTACTGTAATTTTCAGTTGGGTTGAAATCTTACGAATTCTCGAGTTTTCTACAACTGAAGATGGTGGTCGCGAAGGAATTGGAAGAGCAAATTGTGCAGCAGGGGGACGAGGTCCGTCGTCTCAAATCCGACAAGGCCACTTCGGAGGTTGAATTATTTTTAATTAATTTTTTTAATCTTCATAAATCTGCTAAAAATTTATAATTTGTATTTTTCTTCAGGAAGTGAAGAAAGAGGCCATTGACAAACTGCTCAAGTTGAAGCTGGCCTACAAGGAGGCGACCGGACAGGACTATGCTCCCGCTGGTGGTCAGGGTGGAGGCAGACAGGACAAGAAGAAGGTAAATTTGATTTTAGAAAATATTTTACACTTTTTAAAATAATTATTTGAAAATGTCAGCATTAAAAGAACCTTTTCCATTCTTTTTCTAAAACTTTCAATTTTGAGGCTGAAAAGAAGGAAGAGAAGAAACCGCAGCAGCAGGCAGCCGAAAGCGAGGGCAAAAAGACGAAACTCGGCATTGAAATCAAGAAGGACGAGAATTACTCCGAGTGGTACAGTCAGGTAAATTTTCTTCTCATAATTTTTCGCAATTTTCGAAAAATATTCCTAGTCATTTAGATTTTTTATTTGAATTTCTCGAAGAAAATGATTTTCAGGTGATTACCAAGGCTGAAATGATCGAGTACTACGACGTGTCCGGCTGCTATGTGTTGCGTCCCTGGTCCTATGCCGTTTGGGAACATATTCAGGTATCATTTTTCTCTAAAAGATAATTTTTTATCCAAATTTGAAAAAATGAGAAAACAATTTGTTGCGATAAAATAATTGATAAAAAGTAAAAAATTTCGCAGGCCTGGTTCGACGCGGGCATCAAGAAGCTGGGCGTGAAGAACTGCTACTTCCCAATGTTCGTCAGCAACGCCGCGCTCGAGCGCGAAAAGACTCACATCGCTGATTTCGCGCCGGAGGTGAAAAAAATCTCTATTTTTATCACTTTTAATTTATTGTTCAATTTTTAAAAATTTGGAAAAGCAGTTGCATCGCTGCAGACGAAATCGAGTAGGTTCTGTTAGGGAAACGAATGATTTTCTCTCCATATACTATTTTTATGGAATGGTGCAACGACTTTTTCCAGGTTGTCGAAATATTGGTATTTTCATATGTTTAGGTGGCCTGGGTAACTCGCGCTGGCTCGTCGGACCTGGCGGAGCCTATCGCGATCCGTCCCACCTCGGAGACCGTCATGTACCCTTCCTATAGGAAATGGGTCCAGTCGCACAGGGATCTGCCCATCAAACTCAACCAGTGGTGCAATGTTGTCGTATGTTTTTTTCCCTTTATTATTATTTTTTTTTGAATCTTTGAAAATTCGTGATTTTAGCGCTGGGAATTCAAGCACCCCACTCCCTTCCTTCGTACCCGCGAGTTCTTGTGGCAGGAAGGTAAAAATTGGATTTTTTTTTTTCATTTAAAAAATAGTGGAAATTTTTAAATTGAAAAGAAAATTGTTATTTGTTATTGAAATTTCAAATCTCATTGACTAATATGTTCCAGGCCACACGGCTTTCTCGAACTACAAGGACGCAGAGAAGGAGGTGTTCGACATTCTGGACCTCTATGCGGGAGTCTACACCGACCTGATGGCCGTCCCCGTCATCAAGGGGAGGAAGAGCGAGAAGGTAGGTCAAAATTCAGTTTTATTCTAATTTTAGACGATTTTACACTTTTCTACACTAATAAGCTTGAAAACCTCGTTCTTTTTCTTTATCAACACTTTCTAAAAACTCATGAACTTTCCACACAGCTCTAGGACTCGTATTTCGAGATTCCCAAATATTTTTTTTGCAAACTTCTTAGGTTTTTTTTCAAAGACTTGTACGTCTTTTTCTTCGTGGTTTTCACATTTTTGGTTTCCAGGAGAAATTCGCTGGCGGTGACTTCACGACCACGGTCGAAGCCTATGTGCCCTGCAATGGCAGGGGCATTCAGGGCGCAACGTCCCATCATCTCGGACAGAACTTCTCCAAAATGTTCGACATCTCTTACGAGGATCCCAACTCCAAGGATAAAGTGAGTTCAGATCTTTGTATTTCATAAAATATTATATCATTTAAACGAACTTTTCTATCTTCACCCAGAATTCTCTTTTAAATTTCTGCTAATTATCTTACTTCAAATATTTTTCCAGCTGTTCGCGTACCAGAATTCGTGGGGTCTGTCGACGCGCACGATCGGAGCGATGATCATGATCCACGGCGACGACAACGGACTTGTTCTGCCTCCCCGAGTTGCTGCTGTTCAGGTAAAATGACCTATTTCATTAAAAAATGACAGATGTTAGACTGAACGACATCCGCTTATTTTTCTATCAAAAGTGGCACGAAATATCGTTCAGCCTAATAACGACTTTAAATATTTATGACGATAGACACGATTTTAAAGTTCGTTAATCCTTGCTTTTCTTAACTAAGCACAAGTAATACAAATGCACAAAAATACCATTTTTCAAATTCCAGGTGATTGTGATTCCTGTCGGAATCACGGCCCAGACAACGGAAGCGCAACGCGACGAACTGAACAACGCTGCGAACGAAGTCGTCAAGCAGCTGATGGCCGTGGAGGTCAGGGTTGAGAGTGATTTGAGGTGGGAAAGTCATCTTTATTTCATTCTATCCTAATTTTAGGATGGTTTAATGCTAAATTCGAATTTTTTATTAGCCTCTTTATTTCATCATGGCATTTAAAAAAGTAGGATATGAAAATCCTTGAAGACTGATAGATTTAATTTGAATTTTTTAGAGACAACGTTTCCCCCGGATGGAAATTCAACCACTGGGAGTTGAAAGGAGTGCCCATTCGTATCGAGGTTCGTGGAATTTCGAAAATCCCATAAAAATTCATAAAATTGATTTTTTTTCTAGATCGGTCCTCGTGACATGAAGAACAACCAGGTGACTGCGGTGATTCGCTTTGACGGGGAGAAGAGGGCCATCAAAAATGAGGGGTTGGCCGGGGAGATCAAGAGTCTGCTCGATGACATCCATAACAGAATGTACCAGAAGTGCGATTTTAAAAATTATTATTTTTCGATAAGAAATTAAAAGAATTAACTTTCTACCCTGAATTTTTAAATACTTTCATTTTAGTCCTAAAATGAGAAAACATGACATTGTAGAAATAAAAATAACAATTTTTCTTATAAATTCAAAATTTAACCTAATTTTTAGAGTGAAATCTCTGCGCGACGAGCACCTGAAAACGACCTCTAATTTGGAGGAGTTCAACAAGCTGCTCAACGACAAATGCATCATTCTCGCTCCGTTCTGCGGTTCGTTGAAGTTCTTTTAAAATCATTTGAAAATTACAAATCAACATGACAAAAAGACATTGAAATTGTATAGAGCGGAGTAGCAAAAATGTTGAAAATTTTAGTGCCATTTCATCGTCGTTATTTTGTAATTTCCAAATTGATCTTGAAGAAAATAAAATTACAAATTTTTAGGAGAGCCCTCGTGCGAAGATGAAATCAAAAAGGCCTCGACAAGGGACGAAGTGGATGGCAGCGGACAGGCACAAATGGGCGCCAAGACTCTCTGCATTCCTTTGGAACAGGTCAAAATGATTTCTACCTTCTATTTTTCTTTTGCATTTAAAAAATTTGATAACTTCAGACTTTTTCAAGCTTATTTTTTACCTAAGTTTTCACATTTCAATATCACATCCATTTTAGATCCAGCAAGAATTACAAAAAATATATTTGGTATTCCTAAATTTTAAATCGAAATTAATTTCTAAGGAAACAAATTTCTTACCTTTTCAATTTTCAGCCAAAAGAAGCCCTGCCTGACAAGTGCCTGCTTCCTTCCTGCTCGAACAAGCCCAAATTCTTCGCCCTCTTCGGCAGGAGCTACTAGTTGGAACAATTCAAGACTAGTCTGAAAATGGCCATCATCATCATCATTTCTCCCAATTCTTCTGTGAAAGTATGGTTTTATAATTTATTCGGTTAGAAAATATTTCTTTGAAAACGTGACTTCTTGGAAAGTTAATAGAGTCTATCTAACGTGAATTTGAAGATTTTCTCAAATTTTGAGAAAAATGCTGATATAACAACTTCATGCATTATCAAGAAGTTCGATAAGTTTATGTTTTCTAGCTGAATATTTCAAAAATAATTTATTGTTGATCATAAAATTGAGCAAGCAAAAATTACAGTATTTTAGAAGTTTAGCTCAATTTCGTGATTCAATAGAGCTGTTTTATTGAATTTTATAAAAGACGAATATTCTTTGAAATCTTTATGTGAGGGGTCATGTTTTGTGTGTTATCTTTTCATTTGTTTTCCCAACCTGAGTTTCCAAAATTGATCTTCTTTTATCACAACAATTCGAGCTATTTTATCCAATGCCTTTGAAATATTCTGTTCATTTTGAAGATGCAATCCTCTGATAAATTCTTCCGAGTCAGTATTTTCAATCTCGAACAGTAAAAATTATGGTGAAACTGAGAATTTTATGCGTTGAAGACATTCTATTTATCAAAATTGTTGATTGTTTTATGATTTCCTATCAAACTGTTTTCTAATTGGTGATGGTGAAAACAACAACTTATCCGTCAAATAAATGCTTGTTTTAAAAAAAATATACTTTTTGGTTTTGGGTTTGTAGCTTCAGGCCCGTATATGCTCACATGATATGCAATAGTCTTTTCGAGAGATAAAAATACCTTGCTAGTATCTAAAAAGATTCGCTTCATGCTAGAAGCCGTAGATTTGATAAGTTACAAATCTTGTCGATTTTTCAAAGTTTACAAATTCTTAAAAATCGTTTAATTTCCAAAAATTGCACTTTTCCATGGAAACATTTCATGTTTTTTTATTATGGGTTTTAACGTTTCTCACTCTCCTTCGATGGATGATAGGCTTGGTATGTCCAGAACGATAAAATGAAGGCTAGCTTTGGAGAGGTGAATGGTTACAGTATTGCTACATAGATAAAAGGACAAAGGCGAAAGGATACTGTAGAAGAGGGGTTACGATAGTTTGGTAGGGGCTTACTGTAATTAATGCGAGACTTAGAGAATGTCGGTGATAATGAGAACAACCATTTCGGGCCACTTGTTGATGAGTGCGAAGAAGAACAGCGCGATGAGCAGGATGGAGATCACCCAGATCACGATCGTGATGCCGTACCGACGCCAGAACGTCCGGCAGCAAGGACGGAATCTGGAAAAAATGTTTTTAAAGAATCAGTCTTTTTAGGCTTTTCTTTTAATATGTTTAATAGTTGCTTGAATTTGAATCAGAATTCTTAGAAAAGGAGCGGCGATAATGAGAAATTCTGTCCAAAAATTTAGGAGAAAAATATCAAATTTGAAAAAAGATAAAGTTTACCTCGACAAAATCCAGAAATAGTTCCACTTGGAGCGATGCGGTTTAGGGAGGTAGGGACTCTGGAATTCCAATAAAATTTCAACTCAGAAAAAAATCTCTTTGCATGATTGGGTTTCTTCCTCTTCTTGCCGACAGGGTCCTTCCTGGCCTCATCCTGAGTGACGAGGCACATCTCCATCTCGACCAGCCCCATGCAGTACTGCGCCTCTTTGTCTTTGTACTTCACCAACTTTGACTTGCTCCGACGCTTGTCGCCCTCCGACTGGAAAATCAATTCAGTAAATTTAGTCGTTCGAGAAAAATTTCATTTTCTTTACTAAAGTATTCGAAAAAAAAGATTGGCTGCGTAATTTTTCCTCTCAAGGTGTATGAAAAGGAAAAAGAGCGAGAAAGTGTCTGGGAAGAAAAATTACACAGGCAAAAAGATTAATTACAATTTCTGAATTCTAATACAAAATTCACTAATGATTCAACGTGAAGAGCATTTCAATTTCATTTCGAAATTTTCAGTAACATTGAAATGCTGAGGATTTTTGAAAAATAAAACAAATCCAACATCTTTCTGCTCCGGAGGTCCATTGCGCAGCATCGGCCACCAGCCGCGAGCACTCTGTGCTTCGAACAGGGAAATTAACTCGCCCGTGTGCTCGGGCGGATCGTAGATCTGAAAAATTGCATGGAATTGAACAATTCACCAAAAATAAGGATTTTAATTATCAAAAAATCCCACCGGCGCTCTTGGATAGTCAATGTAGTGGGATTTAGCGAATTTGATAAAGCACCACGAGTTCTTCAGAAAGCAGAGACATCTGCAAAAATCAGAATAAATTATAAGTAAAATATCTTTAAAGAATAACATATTTTAGGAATTTTTAAGGAAAATCATACCTAACACAGCAGCAGCGACGCACTCGACGTGTGAATTTGGTGAACGCATTCCGCTTGCCACGACGATTCGTAGTGTACTTCGACAGGTCCGAGGGAGAGATTAGACCGTCTGGAAAAATAACGAACTATCAAAAATTGATTGTCTTTGAAAAAGTTTTACTTCTAGAAGATCGAAATTCTTTAAATCTCGAAAAAAATCAAATAATCGCTATTTTCAAAAATTCATAACTTGCATAACGCTAAACCAAATTCAGTCATTCTTTTTTATTTGGTTACTATGGATATCTAGTTTATTAGACGTCAAAAGATAATTTTTGATGAGAAAAAGTTACCCTATATACCCGTACTGTGCTTACACGCAAATGACGTTAAAAAAATTTTCCTTCCGGTGTGTTGTGTAAGTGGACATGGTGATCAACTTTCGTTCCCGAACTTATTCTAGAGTGTGTGCACACAGATATAAAATTTTGAACATTTTCTTAGATATCAAAAATTTGCTTCTCAAAGAAACAGGTGATTTCACGGGTATAGGTAATTGGCTTCGGCTCAAGAGTTATACCAGACAAAACTAACGCAGGGAGAGTACTATGCAAAGAACCGTACTCAATTTGGATCAAAAATAAAATAGGGAGATAAACTTGAAACACCCTGTATATGAGAATCAGCCAAATCGGCGAACCCTTGTTCCTGTCAAACTTGATTTGTGCCGACATTCACTCTTAATAATCGGGTTATGAAATATTATTTTTATTTTTTATCTTTGAAAAAATATTATTAATTGAATAAAAATATTCCAAGCTGATATAATTGGTTTTCCTACGTTGGATGTTCTAAAGTTAAGGCTAACTTAAAATATATTCTGAATGATCGCATTGCATTTGAAATTAACTGATCACGTTTCATGAAATATTCTTACAATTTCAGGCAACATTTTCGGTAAAACGTTTCAATCCAGGTGAACTTCGAAATATTACCTGTTAGCCTTCTATTGTCTGCTTTATTCGTTGTTAGAAAGGGCAAACATTATGAAATTGTGCAATTATCCCAACCAAATATGTATTTTTCTAGAGCTTTCGTTTCTCTAGCAGAGAACTGATGAAAAACTTTAGCGGACATATGAATTATTTATAACTTAAGTGGAATTAAGAACTCGATTTTCAGTACGAGTTTTTATTGATTTTAAAAAATAATTCCAATTATAATCATAACGCATGATATATATTTCAGAATCTTCAAGTGCTTACATGAAATGTGTGACAACTCCAATTTTACAATCAAACCAACTATTTGGTTCATGCCAATCCAGCGGAGCTTCGGTGTGATGTCATTGATATTATCAGCTATATCTATAACGTTAATTATTACGAAATCCCCAAACTCTATGCGCGGCTATAAATATTTCATATTATCTGTTCAACTTTCCACGTCTCTAGCTGATATTTTGGTCAATGTTTTTGATAATTCCGTAATTTTATTTCCAGGTAAGATCAATTTAAAATAAATTATCAAATGATATTACTCATATTAAAATACATATACCGTAAATCCTCTAATAGAAGCCTGGGGCTCCTATTATTCAACCCTTCAAAAATTCGAAATTTTCAAACCCTTATAACTCTTCATCTAGTCATCGTAAAGTCTTTAGATCAAAACCAAATATGTTTCAAATGTTCGAAATAAAATTATAAATACATCCTGAGATGATTTGAGTAGGATATTGGGGTGTCCTGACATTTTGGGGAATGGATTTCTATTAGAGGAGGGCTTCTAATAAAGGGAGGCTTCTATTAGAGAATTTACGGCATTTTAGTTATCGGAATATTATCACATGGAATTTTTTCTCCAATTCTACCAGTGAATTTAGTAGGGGTAAGTATTTATTTCTGATAAGTATTTGTGCATATCATTCATTTCAAATTAGAAGTTAACTCTCTCGCCTTCCCATTGCCACGATCTTACGACACTTCACTAGTCTCCTCTCGCTGTGCAATGCAGGTCCTTTCTTTTCTTTCCTTTACAGTGCAAATGTCGTAAAATAGTGTGAGCAGGGAAAGGAAAAAAGGAGAGAGAATTAGCTTCTAATATTTAATGAACGATACAATTCATTTTTAGATAGTCACTATTGATATGCATATTTTAACCTTACTTCTAATAATGCTGACGTTTTACTATCGGCATAAAAAACTCTGCAGAAGTCAATGTGTAAATTTATTTCAAATTTGTATATACAAACACGAGACATAACATCTTTTCATTCAGATATTTGTATTACCCGAAGTGCTAGTGAATTTGGCGGAGTTAGGAATATTATGTGGAATCGTATTTATAACAATTTATGCAATGGTTTTTAATTTGAAAGGAGAACGTTTACGAAGCTATCTCAATGAGGTGGAAATAAATTTAAAGTTGACCAAATAATGTAATAAAATATTATGATGTGGAAATGGGAAAAATTCACGCAAAACCATGATCAATAAGCCATTTATATTATTTTATATCCAATACAATTTACTTTAGCATTATCCTTATGCAATTTGTCTAGCAGATGAGCCAAATACTGCTATATACAACTCGTATTCATCAGTAAGACAATATGCTAATCAATAACTACCCTAATATATTAGATTTTCGTAGATGAAAATACGCATTGATAGGTCTCAAGTAATTTAATCATTCTACGAGTGTATTTTAAATTCAGCAATGATAATATTATCTTATAATATTTGATTCAGCCTCTTTTTGAACTATTTGTTCCACTTATACCATCCATAAACTCACTGATATTAATTAATATATGTATGTGGTGTATAGCATTAGTGCTGCTTATCGGGTTTGTGGGAATGACAGTTCTAATAATTCACACTATTATGATACTATCACCAAATTCCCAAAACTTAACTCATATGTCACGGAAAACACTCGAAGCTCAGAGAAATGCAATATTTTCAATATTTGCTCAGGTAATAAATATTGAGATGTCTGATAAACTCGTGCAAATTTTCGTTCATTTTTCTAATTGTAAGAAATATGTTCTTAATAATTATGAAAATAATCTTGATAAATTTCGGATAGATGCTATATTATTGTCAATTATAATCATAAACACTATATCTTGACAAATTGTTTTAAAAAATGTTTGAAAATGAAATCTTTACTGAAAATCTGCATGAATTTACAAGAAAATCAACTTAATTTTAAACGCATAATATCTTTTTTCTTCAGTACGTAACGATATCAATTTGCTATATCACAGTAGTTATAATAGTGGCAGGATTATCACAATTTTCTCAATATTATAATAGAGAATCTCTATTACGTGAGTTATTTTTTACTGAACCAATATAATTTTGGAATTATTGTTTATTACCAAATTTAGAACTCACTAGTATTATGCAACTAATTACTTCATCCCATTCAGTAATTGCAACCTCATTGCTAATAATGTTAACTCGACCCTATCGAAAAGCAGTTATATTGAAATGTAAAACGTTGAAAAATTATTTTAAGCTCCACGGACCAATGAACACATCGCCAAATCAAATAGGCCCGATAATTATTACTCCTTTAGCTAGTATAAATAGAATTTAATCGGGTTAATTTCTTCAATTGTTGTTGCATTAAAATAAATCTTTCATTTAACAATTTGTTCTATATCGTGACTTGTGAGTTTGAAATAACTGGCATGATATATCTCTGGCACTACTCAATGAATTATTAAATGAAAATTTGAAATATAAAAATGACGATAAATCGCTATTTTTTTTCAAAAATTTCGACCCTACTAGGATTAAAAGACCATTGATTTCTGAAGTATTTCATCAAAATGTTGAAAATTTCGAAGAAATCCTCACCAATAAAGCCAGTCATGTCGATGGTGTACTCGCCGAGCATTTTGTCGTGTGTGATAGCGTTTTTATCCCACAGCTGGATGATCAGCAACGGGTCCACCAATTCTTCGCGGGCTTTTCTGGAAAACAAATAAAATCTGGCTTATTTAGTAAAAAAATGCTCATTACTAAATGAAAACTGGCAATTTTATACTGGGCTAAACAAAAAATCAGGCTTATAAAATTATTCATCCATGGCTAAACATGAAAATTGAAGATTTTTACAGGATTTAAAAAATTCGTTGGAAAAATACCTGAAGAGCCTGGTCTTTCGATAGCAGTAGAGCTTCCTCTCCCACGGATTGTAGTCCACGTTCAGCAGGAAACGCCAGTTGAATTCGCCCATTCCGTCCAGACTTCTGGGACATTTATGTTAAAATGTGAAAATTGATTTTTGTAAATTTTTTCAGCTAAAAATAGAAATAAAATGTCTACTTTGTCTTTTCAGAAATAACCTGTAATGCACATCGGTTCTGTCGGCTTTCTTCATTCCATTCACGAACACTTTCACGTACAAATCGTTGACCTGCGATATTACGTTGCATCATTCAATTTTCGCCGTCGAAAAATTCCACCACTTCGCTATTTCACCATCAAACGGCCATCATTTCAATAATTGTATCCTCGAGACAAAATTATGGTTATTCTATCGTTTCATTATTCGTCGCTTTGATATGTCATCATTGAAAAATGTTCTCGATTCCAAAGTTTCATCCTCATTCTTCTATCAGCCAACTAGTTTGCATGATTTTTCTTTTTTCCACAAACCAACCGGTTCGTTAAAGCTCTTCTTGATGGGAATGGCGGAGCAGACGTTGAACACAGCGACACGCAGCTGGTACTTGTCTGGCTGGCGGGGCGAGATGTCGTACGGGGGCGGCACTGCACCAAGACATAACTAAAATTTGCAAAGCAACACAAAATCATAAAATTAGAGTGTCTTCGAAAAAATTAGTATATTCTCAAATCTTCAATTTCTTGCTAAACTACAAATTACTCTAAATTTTTAAAATTGTTAAAATTACTGGAAAGATATCGACGAAGAGTTTGAGTTTTCCGCACTCGAGGTTGCCGCCCATCGAGGATTGCAGGGGGCGCGTCTCCACGTGCTCAGGCACGAGGTTCATCTGAAAGAAAAATTAACTCACTAAAAATCGAAGCTACAATTCCTCCTTTTCAAAAATATTTTAATAAAAAAAAAACTTTTTCCTAAAACATTTTTCTCTTCAGAAACTTTCATTACACTTAAATATCAATTCTCTGAGTTTCTAATCTCTTGAAATATTCCATTGGTACAGACCTTATTCAGGACATACAGCGCGATGGTGTTGAGCGGACTGCCCAGAATTCTGTATCTGTTGAGTCGTCTCTGGTCGAATCGACTCTTGACCTCGTCCGACTCCGTGCCCGATCCCCTTTCCGTTCCCTTTCGGGACGACGTCTTTCCCGTGCCTGTGTCTCCATCGTCCCTCTCCCTGACCTTGTATTCGTCAGGCAATTCCCTTCTGGTCTCTTCACGTTCCCAATATTCCATCCTCTCGTTGCGCTCGTAGATGTCTACCTGAAACCATTCTTTGAATAAATATTTTGATTTGAGCGACAAAATTAAGATCTTTTACAAAAAAAAAATCATGTAATTTTGTACAAATATCACTGTCAAAATTATTATTATGGCTTTTTCCGTTTATACAAGATCACCATTTCATATTCTATATTAAAATTTCAAAAAATGTAAGGGCATCATTTTTGAAAAGTTGGAATAAACAATCAGACCTTGTACCCTTGTCCATCATCTGCAGCATGGCTCTTTTCCTTGCTCGCATTCCCCTTCTCTTCTCCTTCATTTTCCTCGTCGTCCTCTTTGCCAGCCTCCATTCTCTGCTTACGAACCAATTCTTCTTCTTCTCTAAAAATCAATAATTAAATATACAGTATCCCTTCAAACTTAGCGATTTTAAAAATTCATTAGAGAAGAAAATTTGCAAAGAAATTAGATTCTTTCAGATACATACGAGAATCTTTTTTTTTCAGAATTCGCAATATTTGAAGCGAATACTTTTAAACAAATTTCATGCAGGATAAAACTTTTCTTTCAAAATTAACAAAAACAGCTTACTTTTCAATAGAAGTGAGCACAGCCGTGTACCAGAAATTGAGCCCGAGCACCTCGATGCCGTACTCCTTTTCGGATTCGTTTCGGCCCTGTCGAATTAGGATTCGCGGCGGTTTCATCAGCATTTTCGAGCAGTATCTAGAAAACTTGCAATTTCATTGAAAAATACTCTTTTCCATGTCCATGCACATTCAGAAACTTCAATATTTGTTCATTTTTAACGAATGAGGAGGATCTACTTTTCAGCATTTTCTATAATGATGAGATGAATTGTAGGATTTCAATCATCTCTTCATTTTTCTCAATATAGCAAAGCATTAACCTCCTAAGCGTAGCCATGGGGCAGAGTTGATCCCTCCAAGGCATCTCACCGTTGACGGTGTACTGTCTGCTCAGCCCGACCGTCGCGCGCCATTTCGTCAGCAGACGATTCTCCAAGTCGATGGTCGTCTCTCCAATAGGTTCGTCTAAAATTTAGACTCGAAAGATACGCCGCTATGAAAGTATGTGAAACTTCAGCAACATTTTAAAAGCCTAGAAGTCATTTTGAGAACTTAACAGTTTTTGAGAAATAAAAAAATATTTGAAAAACTAAAGCTTTTCTCGCAGACTGTCTACTTTGATAAATAGAAACGAACCGGCTTTCAAGAACTTTCTCCTATCCATAATGGTGACGGTCAGATCCTTCTGGATAGGGATATTCACCTCGAACTCGACCATCTCTCCGAACACAGGATCTGTCGTGTCCGCGATGTACTTCTTCTTCAGGTTCACCTCAATTTGCAAAATTAATTCCTTTTTCAGGTTTTTTTCAATTCATCGTAAAAATTTCAACTTCAACATCTCCATTAAAATTCCTTCACAGATAATAACTTTCGAAGGTTTTGGAAAGGTGTACTTCACTCTTCGCTCAAAAACAATTCTTCAATTATCCTCAACATAACTTTCTAATTTGTACATATTCTAAAATTTAATTTTAATAAAAAATTCCACCTTCCTCCTTCCGCACTTGACGAGAACGTAGGGATCGCAGATGCCGTTCTTCCTGAGCGCGTTCAGATTCCTGGCCTCGATCACGTAGACGCGCAGCAGACACTTCACGGGGCCCACGAATTCGACACCGGGAGGCTCCACTAGTTCTTCGAAAAGATAAACATATTCCAAGAATTAAAAAAATACCATTGAAAAGTTAGAAACTCTGGCCTCAAATTTCTTTTTTGTAAATCAACGAAATTACCTTGACTCTTTTTGTCTAGCCGAGTGATAAAGAGTTTGCCTTTCAATTCGCCGACCTTCTCCTTAATTTCTGGATCGTCGAAATGGCCCTAAAATGAAAGTTATTATAATTTTACAGATAAAATTAATAATTAGTGTAATTCTAGAAAATTCATGAGACCATGACTATATTTTTCAAAAATAACAACTTTATGAATTTATAAAATTCTCGCACCTTAGAGCTCTTGACGAACTGGAAAGTGTCGAGGAAATCGCCGAAGTAGTTGTAGTTGTTGGCCTCTTCGAGACGGCAGGTGAAGATCGTCAAGTGCTCCATGCCGGATCTGAAAATTGTGTCATTTTTCTCAAATTTCTAAAAAAAAATCTTATTCGTGATATCCTGGTGCCTTATCATCGGCGCCTTGGGACGAGTAGTATCTGCTCCACCAGTCTAATCTGAAAAAATTCAAAGTAGTTCAGAAAAATAAAATACGCATGAAATTTCTATTAAAAAATCTCTTCGGGAAACTGAAAATGGAATTTGAATTTCTAGTTTCTAGATTTTTCTAAAGGAAATTCCAAATTTTTCAAAAACGAAAAGCCAACCTAGGCATTCCCTCATCTCTGAGTGACATGGTGGTGCCTATGCGTTTATCCACCCATTCGTTCTCATCCTCATCCATGTGGTCATCGAATTCGTCCCAATCCAGCAGAGTGTCATCTTTGTTCTGCAAGTTCACAAATTTATTGAATAGAAAACGGCTGATTTCATCATGACTTTTATCTGTCGTAGAAATCATAATCGACAGGAAATTGCATTATTTCAAAAGAAGCGAAAGAAAAACTACTATCATAAAATACTTTGTCAAAAACATTAGAAAACTGTATCATAAAAATGAGAATATTGACGAGAAAATGCTGGCCTTTCTGTTGGAAGGCAGTCGAATGAACTGCTTGAAATTGGCGATGTGACAGACGCCGATGAGCGGACGACGCTTGAAGGCGCGACAGTCGTAGAGATTCAGCACGAGGGGAGGCGAAAGGTCCAGTTCGGAGGGGAGGAGAACCTAGAAAATAATTTTAAATGTTTCAAAAATACCTTCTCATGAGAACGAGAACACAGAAAATGTTAAAATTAACTAAAGTTTCATTCATGCATATCATCAAAAATTCAAAAATTAGTCAATTTTCTAGACAAACCTCTGGAAAAGTGATCATAGGTTCGGGGAAATTCGGATCTTTTCTGGCATTTCTGAGCGGATCCGTGCGGAACTCGTTGTCGGCGATGATCATCTCGATGAAGGGACGACGCACGCTCAGCAGCTAACAAATTTGAATTGTTAAGAATCTCCTAAAAATTTCGAGCCTGGTATTTGGACAGCGAGCGGACTCCCCAGCACATGATCTGGAAAAATCAATAAATTTTACAAAATTCAGAGAAAAAATCCTCATACTTTACTTTGCACAATTTCGAAATTTAGAACTTTTTTCGATACTTCCAAAATTTTACATCAATTTTGCTACCTTTAAAAAATCTACACATATTCTAACCAAGAAAAATTCCCTCACCTGGACGGCATACTTCTCGAACTTGGGTTTGAGTTCCCCGGGCATCTCGTATCGCTCCTTGTACTGCTTCTTTTTCATCAGTTCCACGGCCAATCTGTTCTTCTTGCCGTCCTCCAAGTGGAACAATTCAAAACACGCCAGAACTGCACCTCTGAAAAATATTACGGTGAGCAGGCCTCTTGTAGTTAACATCATTTTTTTTCTTTTCTTCATACTATTTCTCGGAAAAAGGTGGGATCTACAGTCTTTTTTACAAATTGCATAAATATCTAAAATTTGAAAATTAGAAAAGCCAAACATGAAGACAGCAAGAACCTCGAGAAAACGAGTAATTTCGAAGATCAAATTGAATTTTTAATGTACTGAATGTTCAAAAATCATAGAAAAATCCATTTTGAAGTTCAAAATAAAAAAAAAAAAAACTCGATCTACATCAGTACGATAATAGGAATTTTTTTTGTAATTCTTCCACTCTTCTATTCAAAAATGATTTTTAAAGATATTCAAGGAAAAATCAAACATTCCAACCTGGTCCTTCCTTTTGCGAAAGTGAGAACGTGCCAAGTAGGGTGTGCGCGAACGTCGGACGGCGAGCTTATGACGGTCGGCTTGGCTGTGAAGCGACCGAGGAACAACTAGAATTTGAACTTTTTTTTTTTATTTAAATCCGATATTTTCCAACCTCAGTGTCATTAGGCCGTTCACCGCGCACTTCCAGCAGAATCGAAGGCGGGTTGACGGAAATTTCTCGGTTGCCACCCGGGATTAGGAGCTAAAATATCAATAAAGGGTTAATTTTGTTAGAAAATGGCAAGAACTGTTAGTATCAAAATTATGATGCACAAAATCAAAAAATTGCAAGTATTTTCATAAAAAAAAATAAATAAAAATCTTCGACTTTATCGAGAATGATGGTCTCATTCCAGACGGGATTCTGGGAGTTGGCGACGACGAGTGTCTGCTTGCAGCGATTGAAGAACGTCACTCGGATGAACGCATGCGATGAGTTCTTCACGGTCGGCAGGAGGTCCTCAAAATATTTCATTGGAAAATTTTTTTTTTTTAAATCAGCATTTTAAAACCCTTTTCATGAAATTTACGACATATTTAACAAAAAATATTTTTTCGTAAATTTGTTTTTAAAAATCTGCATTTTTACAAATGAACCTATTTTTTCAGAACGAAACTTCTAACCTTTGCCCAGAGAATATAGCACCTGAGTTGCCATTGCGAGGTCATGGTGTGGTGTTCATAGATCCTCGAGATGAAGTAGAAGTCGGACTCCCTGTAAGCATATTCAAATTGACCAACAAATAGATTCTTACGTCTAAAAATGTCCATTCTAAATTCAATTTTATTTTCACTACCTCTGACCATAAACAGCATGTGAACATGAATTTTAATTTTTAAATTTCAAGAGGCTATTGAAAAACGATAATTCAGTAACCTTCTCTTCTCAATGTTGGTCTTCCTCTCGACCTCCACGACGAGGCGACGACGTCGACGCGTCTCGCAACCCACCTCCACTGCGTGGTACGGCTGATTTTTGTCGGAGGCGAACTCAAGCAAAGTATTGTCATTTCTTATCACAAATCAATATAAATTTTTAGGTGCATCTAACTTTCGTATCACTCAAATATCTTCTACCTATCAACGTTAAGACCCATCAATTTTTCAATATTAGATGATTAGCTTTTCAACTATGATGATATTGCCAAGTTTTCAAGGCAAAATGTCTTTTACCTCCCATCCCCTATCCCCGAGTGATTCCAGATAAGTGAGGCAGTTTTCGTGCGACTTCTTGTAGACTTTTGCACTCCTTTTTCTCTTTATCCAGCGACGACGATACCTGTGTCCGGGGCGCTGGGCTTTGTCCACTTCGTCGTCCCTAAAATACAAATAGAATTTTTCCGTCAAACCTAAATAATTGCTAAATTCAGAGAAAAATCCGATAAAATTCTTTCAAATCCGAAAACCTCACCAAAATTCCTCTGTCATGCAGTAGACCCAGCCATGCTCGTCTCCGTTGTTGCGATTCTTGTCGACTTGCCATTTTCCGACGTATTCCCACTCTAAAAATTTCGTAACTTAAAAAAATCTAAGAAAAATAAATTCTGACCATCGGGCGGTTTCTCCATATCCTCTTTATTGATCTCGCCGCCGTAGTAGTCCGTGTACATGTAGTGTTTCCAACTGAAAGTCGCTAATTACCCAATTTACCTATGAAGATCAGAGATAAATCCGAAGAAACAATTCTAAGATGGAGATAATAAACATCTACTGAAAAACCTACTTTCCACCCTCCTCTTCTTGCACTTCTATGAGTTTGTCATCGACCGAGTGTCTGCCCGTGTCCGTCACCCACATCTCGTGCGTGTTGATCACTCGCCAGTTACTCTGGAAAGACAAGGAATACCGTATTTTCCGACAATTTTTTTTTTTTGGAAAAATAGGATTTTTAAAGAGTGAAGGGGAAAAAAACTAATAAATCTTATCTCTAACCATACATGCTTCTTACGGTATTTTTTATTTACTTTTTCCAGAATTTCAATTTCAAATAATCCTTTCTGTCAAAAAAGAATAAACGTTAATTTCTCACAACATAATCCCATCCGAAAGTCGATTCCATCGCGTCCTTCATATCATCTTCCATATTCTCGTTCGTGAACTCCTTGTTATCTACTGGTTTCCAGGCCTCTGTCAATTTCGCTTTTCTCTGGAAAAAAAATTCTTATATATAAAGTTAAATCTTCTGTAAATCAACGTTTCCTAGTTCTGCATATTGAAAGCTGTCGTAAAGACGCGATTTGGAAATATAAACCTGGTTTACGGATAAATAAGAAAACTTTTTCCTAGCATTCGTCTCTTACAATGAAAAAAGGCCTTTCTAATCATCGCAAGAGCCAAGTTTCCCTTAAAAAATTTCAAATACCTGATTCTGGAAGACCTCTATAAAGAACTTGGACTCTGCGGGCTCGATGAACTCGTTCCAGGTGCTGATTTCGCTCCTCTTCCCGAACCACATCCTCACATGCAACACTGCT
Organism: Diploscapter coronatus; assembly: GCA_964036155.1. Taxonomy (NCBI): domain Eukaryota; kingdom Metazoa; phylum Nematoda; class Chromadorea; order Rhabditida; family Rhabditidae; genus Diploscapter; species Diploscapter coronatus. The sequence goes on along the minus strand of OZ038422.1, from coordinate 46,334,324 downwards.
GGGAACTGAAAAGAAATCATTTGATCATTTTTGAATGAAAAGTATCATTGCCATTCGAAGAAAACAATTCAGTTGTGGTGGTATTTTTTGCCAAAAAGTTCATGCTAAACTCATGCTAAGCACGAGCTCTAGCTCGACTTAAAAATTCATGCTAAAAGACTAAAAATACTACCACAGAAGTTCGTTCTTGTCTTCATTTATCGAAGCGAGTTCTTTCGGCAACCTCGAAAAACTACCACCTCACCACGTCTTTTTGTTACGAAGAAACACCACGCCCCGCCCCCTACTTTTTCCTTTTTCCCTCTTCTTTTAAAGACGTGGTGAGGTGATAGTTTTTCGAAATGGTCATCTAGCCATCTATGCTGTAATTCAATTTACAAGGGGTGTAATTTTCAAACTTCCTTACAATCAGCTTCTATCTTGTTGATGTCAAATTTGAACTATTTTTTCTATTCATTTAGAAAACATCTCTGCAGATTGGAACATTTCCAAACTGACGATGTTATCAATTTTCTGCTGACTTAGGACTTTTTCTGCAAAAATTCTGAGGGCGGTCATTTCATTGAAAAGTCCGCCAATCTGCTAATCGATCAATGCGAACGAGTGATTAAAGGAAATTGAGAGAGCTAGAATGAACTGAATTCAAGATAGGAACGCACATGTGATGTGATTCAACACTATCCGGTTCTAAAAATTTGGTTTATTTTGCGATTTTAATCCTAAAAATTAAAATTTTTCACTTTCAGGCTCAGATTTGGCGATAATATCATAGAATTAAACCAACGATGGAGAATAACGAGGTTGGAATTTGAAAATTTCAATTTTTTTTTTCAAATTTATTGATTTACAAAGTATTCCACAGTTGTCCTATGAGCGTACGAAGAAAGTACCCAAAATATTTGAACTTAAGTCAAACTTTTCTAAAGTTAAACTTTCAGGAGGTCCAATCGAACAACATCAACACTACTTTGCCGGAGGATTGCGAAGTCCATCCAGAAAAGTTCGAGCTCAAATTTGATTTCCAAGAAAATCAATAATTTCAGGATCTTCCAAGCTTTCCGATACGAGAAAGAGCTTGGCAATGGCTCTTTCGGCAAGGTATTTTCCGTCACCCACGGAGGAACTCAGAAGTACGCGATGAAGATCACTAATTTGAACGAAAAAGAAGAAAATAATCAGTATGTTTCAATTAAATTAAAGTTTATCTTCACTGTAAAAATTCAATGAAGTTTGAGTTATTTTAACTTCACTCATAAGGGAATTTCACACATAGGAACTCAGAGAATTTGATGAAACTTCCCAAATAGAGGTTTTCAATGACACTGATCATTTTATCACATCAAAAAGTGCTTAATCGCACTCAGAAATCGGAACTTTTGACTTATTTCCTAACTTCTTCACTCGTATTCATAAATTTGCAAAATTAGCTTACATGATTGACAAACGAATTCGTTCATTTCCCATACAAAGTACGAGTGAAAAGTTCAAGATCCCCCGAGTTAAATTAAGCACTTTTTGACTTTACCATTATGATCAGCGTCATCGAAGTCTCTATTTGGAAAGCTTTATCAGAACCCGTGAGTTTCTATGTGGAGATTTTCCTTGTTAGTCAAACTTTCTACTAATTTATTCAAACTTCAGGGTAGATAGTCCGCATATCGACCGGGAAAAGGAGAATTTGGATAAATGCAACAACGAAAACTCAAACATCGTCGGCTATTGCGGAGGCGTCACCGTGAAAATCCCGTTCGACCAAATTTCCGTGCTCAAGGAAGTATTCAAACTGTGGCAGAAGAATGAGGCAAATTAAACTCCGAAAATTTTTAAATTATTAGAATTTCAGGTCCCAGAAAATTCAAACGAAAATAATATGAACATGGAAGTAGTCGATTCGGGCTCCAATATTGTCGATCCAAATTCGAATGGAATGATGGAAGACATGGGTAAATTATTTTAAAGCTAGAAGAGAATTCGAGTCTTGAATTCCAGAAATCGATGGAAGCCATGTTGCTGAAATATCAAGCGTGCCTCAAATTGGGGATGAGCCTAATCAGGGAAATTCCGAGAATTCGAACTATCAGGACATTCCCGACGCGCCGGAGAACGTTCCTCTCGTGGAACACCTGGCAGAACAGAACCAAGAGATCATGACGGAACAGAGCCAGGAGACCATGAAGTACATCACCATTTCTTTCATCTTGTTGAAGGTTGATTTTCAGTTTTTTTGTCAATTTAAAAACTTGATTTTAGCTATGCCGGGAAACACTTCGAACTTGGTTGAATCGCAGCAATTCATCGAGAGAAAAACGCGACATGTCCTCGATGAAACCTTGGGTGCACCAGCTGGTTGATGGGATCGGATTCTTGCATGAACGCAGAATCATCCACCGTGATTTGAAGGTACTTCATTTTCAGAAGCATTTAATTTAAGTTTAACTTTTAGCCAGAGAATATATTGATCGACTTCGAGGGTAGCATCAAAATCGGCGACTTGGGATTGAGTCGTCAAGTTGATTGCAACGAAGAATTCTCCATGTCGAACAATGACAACGACGAAAACCCGATACCAGTTGGACCTATCGAAAATGTGACCCGAGGAGTCGGAACTTTGTATTATCAAAGTCCGGAAATGGTATTCAAATTCATTTTTTCGAAAAAAAATTATGAAGAATTTCAGGAAATGGGCCACCCATACGATACGAAGGCAGATATTTATGTAGTCGGACTAATCTGTCATGAAATGTTCGCTGTGGTGGACTCCTTAGATAGATTATCTTCGGCCTATTATGCGATCAAGGATGGAACCTACAGTGAAATTCTGACGGATAGGCCGGAAGAGGTAAGAAAAAACCAATATCTTAACAGAAATTAATACAAATGGTATATTTTAAATGCGGAAAATCTAATTTAATTTTGTCGTAATACTTTTCTAATTTCCACAGTAATTAAATTGGAAATTTTCGAATTTATAATCATCTTATTTCAAGCTGATCTTCATCAAATGGCTCACTGCAAACAACGCCGATGACAGACCGACTGCAGTGCAAGTTCTGAGCTCTCCTTATCTCTCCGAATAAAAGGAATGACTCATTTCTCTCACTGAATCAATTTTTAGTTCCTAGTTTTTTCTGATTACTTCCTGTGAAGGCGTACATCAAGAGTTGCTTATCAATTTCGCTCAGATCTAAAGACTTTGCCCTTCCAAGAATTTTTTTTTTCATTTGTTTCAATTGTACCAGTGCAAATTTAATGATTTACATCTAATAGTTGGTCATCAATAAGTTTTTGAAATTTAGAAACTAGCTTGCAATTAGTTTCCATCCATATCCTCTATTCAACCGCTAAAATAATGCGGGTTACCTTAAATAGCATCCCTGTGCAAAAAAATTCCGAAAAAAAACGTCCCAGGGAATAAGGAAAATCGACCAGGATGATCAATTCCATCAAGATTTTGCATGAGTATGTACATATATTTTTCTACATATATATATATATTTTGTTTTCTACACATGTACATATATTTTTACACATGTAAAATAAATTGCATGGGGTATATTTGGGGATTGTAAAACGTTTACAGGGGGTGTAATTTTTAACTATGACTCAAATGAAACTTTTTAGTATAATTTTATATTTCCACGAAAAAATTCACCCCCTTGGATGCCAGCCTTGAATAAAATAGGATATTTTAGAAAGATTCGTACTCAAAATCATTGTATGAATAAATTATTATTTGAATTTTGTTATGATTCAATAACAAACTAAAATTTCAATCGCTAATAAGCAATAGAAATGAGAACTTAGTCGTCGACAAATGGATACGCTTATGAAATGAAATAACTAAATCAATCACCTATGTCGAAAAAATACCGGTAAAAGTAATATAAATAGGCAAAAAATTAAACAAAAATAGTAGGAAAGAGCAGCATTGATGATGAAAGGTTGAAGTCTTGGCAGTAATGAACTCATTATATGCAAGAGGTCATACTAGATCGAAAACCATAATAAAATTTCCCAAATAAAACATATTCTCAGGCTAAAAATTTTCAGCAAGAGATTACTATCATTTCTAAAAAAAAATTGCAAAAAAAATTCAGAATACCTCTTCTTTGCGATTTTTGCGGTCGACTTTCGAAGGCCAGTTGACGGGAATCGTTCGCAGCTTGCCGCACCAATCGCCACACAGCGCCTCGTTGCTCGAGTAGCAGATCTGGAAAAATTATAACATTTTTTAAATAAAATTTTTGGATCAGAGTTGACTTGTACCAAAATTGCAAAGGTTTCCATTGTGCATTTGGTACAAATCATCTACATATTTATGGTAAAAATAGCCACCAACTGAATTTTCATGATTCTAACTTTTCTTTAGTGTTATCTTGGGCAATAGCAATGCTTTCGGGGCTATGAGTAACTTCTTACCGATCAAATTAACCCTATTTTCAAGTTTCAATTCTTATACCATATTATCTATTCATGTCTGATTTTTGCAGACAAAAAATATTCTAAATTCCCCTATACTGGAAAATTTATGCCTTTTATTCTTCTAAAGTCATTATAATTATGTCACCTTAACTAACGTAGGAGAACCATATTGATTTTTGCAAAATTTTCCAAGGGTCATGACGATACCTTCTATACAAAACTGGTTCGGAAAATGATAATTTGTGATTCTTTAGCCTTTTAGCTTCTCTATAATTATTTACTACCATAACTAATACAAGAAGATCGTGTATGAATTTTTGCAAAAATGTTCAACGGTCCCCAATGGCACCAAATGATACAAATATCAAAAAAGATCCTGAATTGGCAGGCAAAAATAATTTAGCTCCCAGGGGTATTCGAAACCCCGACCATCAGATCCCTTAAGCATCTCCTAGGTTTATACCTAAAAGTCTGCCGCTCTACCGCTGAGCTATGGGAGCCATGTCTTCTTCCGCCTAATTTTCTCTGGTGTGGAAAATTATGAAAAATATATTATTTCAAAAAGAAGGTTGGGCAAAAAATAATTTTAAAAGAAATCTGTTTCATTCGAATAGTCGATTCGGATGCGTAGAACACGAATCCGAAGTCGGCTTTCAAAAAAAATTATGGCAAGCTCAGCAAAACCTCGAGAAGTTGAACAAATGTTCCGGCAGGGGAGTAATCTATAAGTAGGGACTGTCAGCCCTTTCTTTGCACTAGATACAGATGCTGTCAATTTTGGCTTTTCTAAGATTACCTGGTTGCTAATCAGTATTTTGCTGATATTCAAAAGGGGTTTATGCAATTCGATCCCTCTCTTTCACATGGCGACATTGATTTTTTTGGAAGTCCGCAACTGCGCGTTAAATGTGATGCAAACTGAAGAATACCTTCTATTTAATTTCTTATTACAGAGAAAGTGGTTGAATTTGGCAAAAACTAGCATTTATGCTAATTAAAAAGGTCAAATAGCAGTAAAACTATGCGTTGCACACCGGGTCACTGCTACCTCTCGAATCATGTACATTTTGCGGAGTTTCCATTGGCAGGTACCGAGATTTAAGCTCAGACACACAGACAAAGACTCCAGAAGAATACTAAAGAGATTTAAGTAAATTCATGACAGAAAAATGGTGATTTTTTTTTAAAATAAAGTGGGCTGCGTAGCAACCCCTAGGCAGGCAAGCGAGCGGCCGTGAGCGCAGCCTGTCTAGTCACCTCAACTAATATAAGGAGACTGTATGAATTTTTGCAAAAATTTCTAATGGTCCCCAATAGTGCCAAATATCAAAAACTGAGAAGAAAAAAACAAAATTCTGAGAATTGGGAGACAAAAAGAATTTAGCTCCCAGGGGTATTCGAAACCCCGACCATCAGATCCCTTAAGCATCTCCTAGGTTTATACCTAAAAGTCTGCCGCTCTACCGCTGAGCTATGGGAGCCACGTCTCCCCCCGCCTAATTTTCTCTGGTATGGAAAAGACGCAGAGTTCTAGCGTGTAAACCCGATGGGGGGCAATGAAAGACCGAGTAGGAAATAGCGCAGCGTGTCAGGAGGGCGAAAAGAGGAAGAGGCATGCGAAGCACTGGGAGGCAAAGGGAGATGGGAAGGGGAAAAGGAGGACCAAGGCAATATGACATTGGTCGATTTCACTGTTATTTCTGGCCATTCGATTTCTAAAATTTATAAACAAAAATGTTCTGATTGAAAAATTGATTTTTTATTAAAAATTTAAAAAAAAAAATTATAATTCCGATTCACAGAAATCTCATTAGTATATGACATCGAAAGTGATGATTTTTTGAAATTATTTTTATTTAAAAAAAAAGGTTTAGAACGGTAAAATCACTGTCTCATGTTTATTGACAATTAGTACACAAAAATTAGAGCAAACAAAAGGAGGAAAAAGGACAAAAAATTGATAACCGTAATCATAAGCAGGAATTGTTCCATTTGAAGTTTTCAAAAGTTAATTATCAATTCCATTGGCATCAAGTTACGGCATATTGATTCCATTTTAATTCCATGCAAATGTGGTGCACAAGCTAATGACGCTGTTTCCGATTGGTAATGAACATGATCTTGTGAAATTATGAAAATAAATTACGTAAGTGAGTAAAATTGGTCCGCATTTCAGGTTTTCGACTCAGACATGAAATATAAATCTCAGGTATATATAGGAACCAAGGTGTATGCTATTTTTTGCTCACCCAAAAATGAAAATCTAATAAATTGACTAAATGAGGCAGTTAAGGGGAAGTTCGGTCACTTATCTCACGCTTTACTCCTATATATAGGGCTCTTGGACTCATGGGTAGGGAGTATTACGGTTACTTGATGATTTAGAAGAGATTTACCCCTTTTGGATAAATAAATTCAGCCTTCAGCTAATAAACCTTTCGCCCTTTGACATGCTGTATTATATCTTATCTTCGGCATGAGTTCAATAGCACCTAATAAAGTAACTTAAAATTTGATCTTGTTGAACCTTGCTTAATCTTGGAAATTCGGCAGAACCTATTGATTGACTAACAAACATAATCCGAGAAACAAGATGCGGTGTGACATATTTATTGAAAGGTTTTCGAAATAGCCTGAGTTGATAATAAAAATTGTTCTGCTAAATTTATTAGAAGCATAAATGAAGGAAAACGACGACCCTCTTCCTCAATCTTATTGTTCCATCATTGTATAGAATTTTAATTTCTTGCATCTTGAGTCGCAAATTATACAACCAATTCTTAATTTTGCCCGATTTGATTAAATCTTAGCAAAAATAGAAAACAAATATCCTGAAAGTAGTTCGACCTCTTCAACTGGAATTTTGCAGTAGCCGAGCACTTTGTCGTTGGACACCATTTTGATCACGAGTGGGGGCACGCCGATCTAAAGATTAATTTGATTAAAAATCCCCAAAAGTTGATTCGAAAATTTGTGCACAAGAGATGAGCCGAAGTTCATATTTTGAAAAATCGGAATCGGAGTGGGGAGTTCAAAAATTCTCAGAACGGATATCGGAATTCTGACTTTCAGTTGAGTTTAACGCTGTCTTGCATGATAAAAATATTTTTAGGGAGTTTCATGATAGAAATTCTCTATATTTAGTTTGAATGAAAGCTGACATTTTATGAAAAAAGAAATTCTTTACCTGACAATCCCTAGCCAGGCCGAGCATGGAGTCCCTGAGTCGAGTGAGGAATCGAACGATTTCTTCCGACATTTTGTCGTAGACGCGCTCCAACTCGCAGCGGAATCCTACCATTTCGTCAACGACCTGGAAAAAAGGTTTGTCGAATTTAAAAGCCTGAGAATAGTGCTGATAAAACGATTTGTCTAGATAATGTGGTTTTATTGGTGGCTAGATCTTCATGAAAAATTAGTTTGTTTTGGATTCATACAATTTTCGCCACTTCTCATTTTTGATAAAACAGAATTTTCGACTCAAATTTTTCTTACTCTTCTAATCGCCTTTTTCCTAGCGTCTTCGCGTTTCTGGTCGAGTTCGTTGAGGAAGGTCGATTTGCTGAAAGGAATTCATTTCAAAGGCTCGTCATTTTCAAAGAAAGTCCTCTTTTCATTTCGTCTAATTTCTAATCTTCCAAGCAATGTCTTAAAATGATGCTGACTAACTCGTGATGATTCTCGAGTCGTTCGAGCATGAGGTCTGCATTGTCGATGGCCTCGAGTGCAATGGAGGCGACTGCATCGTGCACTCCATCTTGTCTGCGTGCCTCCGCGATCATCTCGTTCAGCATCGTTACTACCTGCAAAATGTAGGTTTCCAAATTTTGTCTTTTTCAGTTTTTCGAGTTATTTATGCGTAAACTCGTAACTTTTTTTTTATTTAAATATATGATCAGTAAGAAGGGAAGGTGCAAAGTTTGGAAATTCTTGAGATGAATACAGAGTTGGATTCACTATCTTTCTTTATATAAAAATGGGACTAAAATTGAAAAGGATAGAATTTTTCAAGATATTTTCAATATAAATTTTTTTTCAGAAGAAGTCCAACCTTCATTATAGCATTGCTCCTGCCGATCCTGCCGTCGTTGTCCTCGAAAGCGCAAGTGATGTCCGCGATAGGTTTCATGTTGCCCCACGGCATCGCGAAGTACTTGCAGCCGTCCGTGTCGGGCATCGCCTGGAAAAATCATTTATGAAATTTTAGGAAACGAACAAAAATGCGAATTTCACGATGTCTTTAGAAGAATTCTAGGTTAATATAAAGATCCTTAGAAAAGATTTCTTTTTCGATTTATATTAGGAGAAAAGTTTGATTTTAATCAAATTCGATTTAACAAAAAAAACTTACAGCGAGAGTGGAACTGCGGTTCTGCTTGGTCGAGATATTTGGACTGCCATAGAAGCCCATGGACACGAGGAAGGCGACGTTCTCGCTCGACAGGATCGGATTGATCATGTTGCACGCGTGAAATGATACGTACGCTGTGTAGCGGTGCTGAACATTTTTTCAAATCTAATTTTTAGATTTTTCATCTTTCAAACTTTGTTGAAGATCTCGAATTTTATCGTGATATTTCTTTTTAGGTTCGGAACTATTTGCATAAAAACTCTTCGCCGGTCTTTTAATTTTTGAGGATTCTTCAAATTTTACGCAGTTTCCCTTCAATCTTGACTTTCCTATCATGATATTCCCTGAGTTAAAAAACGTAGGGAATTTTTCAAAAAAAGAAGAATTTTTATAATTTCAACCTGTGGCTCGAACTTCTTTGCCGCGGCAATGCTAGCGTAGTCGAGAGGAGCGCGCTGCGAACTGTCACCGAGGTATTCGATGCAGTCCACTGCCACCAGACAACGACCCATGTAGCTGCAATTTTGTATCTTGTGGAAAAGTAGTTTTTCTTTGAAGAATTATAAATCAATTTTTGCGTTTCATAACCTTTCCGATCGTGAGTTGCCTTGGAATTTTACAATTTTAAAACAAAAAATAGTCTTTGATTGACTAATTTAGTCCTGAATTTTTGAAGAATAACAAAGAACCGACTTGCTGCCCTCTCCCTCGTCGGTCATGATCTTCTTTTTCTTCCGTTTGAGTTGAATGCTGCCTTCATATCCAAAAAAGTTGATGTAAGAAGGACCGAAAATGGGCATAAAGCCTTCCTCGCCTGGCTCGTAGATCGAACGCAGAGGGATTGTCGCCTGAAAACGTCGATTTTTTTTTGTAAGTTTTTAGGAAAGAAAGGTTTGTATAATTTCGAATACTCTGAAAAGTTAAGCATATTTTAGAGGTTTGAAAGATATGCGCGGTAATAGTTTACTTTTCGGGAAATTTAAAGTTTGAATTGGATGTTACTTTGTAAGCTTGAGCGAAGAGCATGAAAATCGGGGTCTTTATTTTTGTGAATTTCTCGAAAAGATAGACTCGAGCCAAAATGTAATTTCTTTCAAAGCTGTGACTTTGATACGAACCTCAGAAATGCATCGCTTTCTGAGTCCACGTTGCATGAAAAGCCGAAATGAAATCTGAAAAATTGAATTTTCATTTTTTTTAGGCTTTCAAAAACGAAATTCTCGCATTGGAAATGACGCAGGGCCAGAGAATGGGCAGGTAGAGCTCCGTGGAGAAATTGATGCCATGAATGTCGCCGTAATTGGCTTCCAGAGTCTGGATCTCCTCTTTCCCCGTGCTCATTTCCGAATCGCCACAGGTCACCTGCAAAATTTTGAGACTTCATAAGAATTGCTGGAAGGATAATTAACTAAAGGGGTGAGATAGGGAAAATTCGTCATTCGTGATATATACAGAAAGAAAAAAAAACTGACCGTAATGAAGAACAGCGTCGACTTCTTGTGCTTCTTCGCTTCAGCTTCTTGTAGGATCTCGAAAGCGATTTTCTGCAGACGGTAGATACGGACTCTGGAAAATCGAATTGTTTTTGCATGAATTAGTCATTCTTCATGAGATTATGGAATTGATATGTTGAGCAATAGGTTATTTTCTTTACTAATTTCTACCTTCAATACTACTTTCTTAAATTTCGTCCAACCTGAGCGTATGTTCCTCGAGCTGGGCCCCACTCCAGACCTCCTCAGCGCCCTCGTCGTCTTTCATCGATGGGGGCGATTCGTTTTGGCCGTAGATGCACAGGGAGACCTGTGTAATTTTGAACTTTTGTGGTATTTCCAGATTTTTAAAATCCCACCTTGAGGAACCCGGCATTTTCATTCTCGTCCTCATCCTCTTCGTCGTCGACGCCGATTCCCAATGCGATCCACTTCGAGATGACGGCGCGCTGAAAATGAAATTTGGATGGAGGTTTTCTTAATTTTATCAAGGGATTTCTAGAGAACAATGGGCTCCTTGTATTCGCTATCAGATTTTAGATTAGAAGTATAAGGAAAAAGCAGTTGATAAATAGATGAGGACAAAAGTGATATTTTTTCTCTAAAAATAATGGTGTTCCTGTGTTTCATACCTGAGGCGAATGAAGAATAGCACTGAGCAGGACGTCGAATTGCCCCAGAACGACTTCGGAAATGCGCTTGGCGCGGGTCACCTAGAAAATCAATATTTTCCATGATATTTGTTGCATTTGCCAACCTTCAAAGTGAGCATCATCACGGCCAACTTCTGCAGGGAGACGTTCTTCAGTGTGAATTGGAGGTTCTGAATTTGATAATTGATTGAAATTGAAAACTTCTTCAACTTTGCATGAAAAACGCTACTTACAAAAATGGAACTTTTTCGAAAAAAAAAAATATTTTTGACCTGTTTCCATTTGGGCACCCCGCTAGTAGAGATTCTGGTGGCCTTCTGAGACCCGTCGAGCATGGCTCTGACTCGCAACGCGCCTGTGTCCAGGTCTCTGCCTTCGATCACGCGAACCAGCACCTCAAAATATCGCTTTTGAAAAAGAATTTCGTCTTTGAACTAAATTCCACCATATTTTGCCGTTAAATTTCACGAACTCCAAGAATTTTGTTAAACGTTTCTAAAATTAATTCTTACATGCCACGTAGCCGGACGATTGACGTCGATGTAGTTCGTCATCCCAAAACGCTTGTTCCGTTTCGCCTTGACGAGCCCTTTCTCTTCGTCCTGAAAGTTTTAATTTTTTTAAAGTAAGGTTTTTAATTTCTTTCAGAGCACTTCGTTCCTGACTACTCTCGAAAGAGGAATCATTTTTCAGCCTTGTGAGCATATTTTGACGAAGATGCAAATTTGCCCACCTCATCGTCCTCAGTGTCCTCGAAGAGTGAGTCGTCGCTCTCAGTCCGTCTTTTGCCGAGAATCTTCTTGAGGATTTTGCTGCCGCCCGAGGTTGTCGATCCGCCAGTCGAGGTTGCGTTGGAGGTATTCGAGGTGCACTGCAAAAATATTTTCATAAATTTTCAAACAGGCATATTTTTCCTGTCCTACTAACTTCTTCTAAAAATCGTTTGATTTCATTCTTTTTTCACAAATTCTGACATGTGTTGATTCAGAAGAATCTTTATGATAATATTTTTTACCTTTAAGAAAAACTGGGTATTCGGAAATCTTGCAACCTCGTAACTTAACGAAATAGCATGCGGGGTTAGAGGAAAGTAAAGGACGAATTCTCACGTTTGCATTCTACCTCGCCAAGTCTGCAAAGTTGCGAGACTTCCGAATTACCAAGAAAAATTCATATTTCTTTCCATTTGAAAATGTTGAAATTTAAACCCACATCTTTGGTCCGAATGCCGGTCTCATCGTCGTCGTCGTTGTTCTTGCCATCCTTGGACGTGCCGCCCTCTGTCTCCTCTTCGTCCGTCGTTTCGCTGATGTCGCCGATCTTCTTCCTTAGCTTCTTCTTCTTCAGAAACGCCTTCGTCAGTCTACCCGTCACTCTACTGCAACAAGAAAATCAATAATTTGTGGAAAACCGATTAAAAAATCAATGAAAAACACCAGTGTTCGAAAGTGACATTTGCTTATTCGTTTTTCCTCCGCTCGGCCGGTCGATTTTCACGGGCCCATTCGATTTTTTTGCTTTTTCCCTGACTTACCCCATTTTGAAAGCGACTTCGGACTAGATGCTCTGCTAACTGGGTTTCGGCTCGTCTGTCGTGGAAATGACTTTTGAAAAGTTTCGATTTGGAACCTCTTTTTGTGATCTTTAATATGCCGATTTCGAAAGGTTAGATATTCTGGGCCAAATTAGCATATATTTGCTTTACTGCTCGATTCTTATCATTCTCGTCGTAACTTTCGTGTTTTAGAATTCTTTCAATGGCTCATTTTTATTTCTCATTTATTTATTTTTCATTTCTTCCTTCTCATCCTCTCACTCGCTTTTCTTTCGCGCTGTATTTTCGCGTCTTTTACATCGATTCGTCGTAATTTTCGTTCTTCGCATTTCTCTTCGTTATTTTCGAACAGAATTCCAATAATTTCGATTTTTTAGATTTCAGTCTAAAAATGGCGAGTCAGAGTCAGAGTCAGAGACGTGGTTCTTCGGGTTCAGACGCGGACAACGGCGCTGCGTCGGACGATGATCAGAACACCGAGAGATACAAGGTTATATTTTCTTTGCTGCAAAATGCTCGATAGAAAATTGAGCTTTCTGATAGTTTATATTGATTTTTAAAATGAAAATTAACACTGAAAATACAGATTTTCGATTTAAACTACAATTAGATTAGCTGTTCTTTAAGAATTTGCATACATTTTGACGACATTATTGTTGGTCAGCTAGAGTAAACTGGGGTTGAGGTAGCAGAATGAGATTGGTTAAAAATCGAAGAAGTTCCAATTCCAGGTCCCGAGTCTCGCGGATCTCTCAAACCGCTGCATGCAGTTCGGCAATCCACACAGATACGTGCTCCGATTCCTCATGGCTCGCGGTCTCGTTAAGGTAATCAAATCAATTATTTCTTTAAGAAATTCTGAAAATTATAAATTATCGTTTTATTTTTTTCCTTTTGAAAACGAATGTTTGAACTATTGGTCTGTTTTTTTAATTTGTATGTTCAGAAAAAGCACTTTATCATCCACTATCTCCGCTACATCGCCGTTCACATCATGAAACGTAACACACATTTATAAATCCTCAAAAATTCGATTTTGAATTTCCAGTCCACTACAAAGTAGTCGAGCATGTGCAGGCGAATCAGAAGGAAATCGACGAGCTCACCCACAAAATCGTCGCCTGCATCAATGCCAATGCGAAAGATGTGAGTAAATTGATTCTTTATAGATGTTTTTTCCTAATGTTGAAAATTTACTTTCTAGCTCGGCCTCGAACTCGTTGAGCACTACGACGAGGAGTCTGGCATTGCCTACGTCGTGCTGATCACTCAACTCCAACAGTCCAAAATTCTCTCTTCGGGGATGACTTACAAGTGTGGTATTTTTAAAAGTTTTATTTTCTGAAAGAATTTTGTTCCATTTGCAATTCGACAATTTCATGAAAAGGGCATGATTATCTCTTGAAGGCAGAGCAAGAGATAATATTGATATTTTCATTTTTGAAAAATGAGATCTGTCGATTTGTATTTTAAAAAAATTGAAGAATCCCACTAAATTTTGTTATAAATCACTTTAGATCCGATAAAGGAACTCTAAAGGGTTCCTGATAAATTAAAACTATATTTTTTTCAGCCAAGATGAGCTGTACTTGTTGACGAGTTTCGTGACGGAAATGGCGAAGAACGACGGCCAGATGCCGCACCACGCGGCCCTCTGCATGGGCGAGAAGCTGCCCAAACCGATGACCCATGCAAAGGTTGAGACATTCATCGACTCTCTTGTCAGGAATAAATGGATCGAGTTTGTGGGTTTTTTTTCTCTATTTATAATAGTCTATTTAAGAAGTTTTTCTTCTGAAATGAAAACAAGATGTGAAAATATTTTATTTAAAAATTGTATTCAGAAGTTCATCATTTTGATTTTTTCTAATGAAAACGTGTTGAAATTTCTTTTCACGATATTTTTATCTTAGCAAATATTTTGGATTTTTCGTAAGAATTATTTCGGAACGTGATTTTTGTGAAATTTAATTTTCAGTCCGGCCAAAACATTCGTCTGCAGCCTCGCGCCATTGCAGAATTGCGCACCCTGTTCACAGACAGATATTCTCTGCCCAAATGCTCCACCTGCAACAAGATTGTCGTCAAGTACGTTTATTTTATTCTTTTTACTTTCAAATTTCATTAACTTTCTGAAAAACTGCAAATTTCGATGATACCCTCGATATTTTACGAGGAAAAACACGATTTAAAATCTATTTTCAGCAGCGCAAACGCGGCGAAGTGCGACGACTGCACGGCGATTCATCATAGGATTTGCATCAATCGGTAAAAATTATTTTTTCCTTCTCTTCAATTACGCTTCTTGAAATTTCGGACACTTACTCGGATTTAATGTTTGCAAAGAAGGAACCTTTCAACTTTACAAAAAAAAAAAGTATTTTATTTCAAATTTCCAGTCTGTTCGAGCAACTCGACTCGGATTCTGCGGCGTGCTCGACGGCCGGCTGCAGATTCGAGTTCAAGAAGAGCGATGTCAATGCGCATTTAATGCAGACGGTGACCAAAACGGTAGGTTTTCATTATCTTTGCAAAAATTGAAAGATGAAAATATTCTTTCCCTTTCTTCTATTCATCGAAAACTCGGAAGATTTTCACATATTTTGTTTTGTAAATGTCATTTAGCTGCACTTTGTGAAGGACAAATTTAGAAAATTGCTAAATTTTTTCTTTATTTTCAGAACGACAGCGACGACTCGACTGATGACGAGTAAATGGCTTTCATTCTTGTCATAATTATCACCTTATCAAAACCAAGCCTCATCTTGATGGTATACGCTTTTACTTATTTCGTTCTACCTCAAACTATCGCTTTTATTTCGTGCTCTTCAAATTTTACCGGTTGATTAAAATAAAATTATTCGGGTTTTATAATTTTTCTTCCTTTCTGATGAACTACTCGGTTTATATCCGAAGTTTACAGTATCTGATTTTTTAGAACTTTTCTTAAGATTAATATTTTCTTTGAAGGGTTAGAAATGATCGGGTATTCTTACGAGCAGATAGATGAGCAAGTGCTGCTTTATGAAGGTTATTTCTTTTTCTAAAAACTAAAGGAAAGCATTTAATTTTCAGAAAACAGTCCAAGTACCTCATCTATGAAAAACGAGTACAGACCCTGGGTCGCGAAAACGGATGTAGGAGGTAGAATTTTTAAATTTAAATTAGAAAAATCTAATTTAACAATTTATAAAAATTTTAGACATTAATTTTGTCTGTCAGTGGAATTCTTGCGGCGAAGAGTTTTTCGATTTTCTAAAACTGAAATCGCATGTCGAGGTTAACCATTTGGAATATTTGGGGACTTATCAATTTGGTATGAAAATTTTATTACCTTTTCTTCCAATAGCTCTTTTCCAGATAGTCAAATTGAATGCCCGATTTCTGGATGCAGCTCGGTTTTTGCTGATTTGCACCAATTGAGTCGTCACATCACAATGCACTTATTTCAGGTTTATTTCATGCATGTTCGAAAAATGATGAACGACTACTTTTCAGGCTAGATCTCAATTTGTCGGATACAAGGAAATGCTGAAGAACGACGAAGTCAAGCATATCAAGTCGTAAGGATCTCTTATTATTTTGTTTTTGCTTTCTAAAAATTAAAAATCCAGTTGCGCTTTCGAGTATTGCCAGGTTCTGTACGACGGATCTGTTTTGAATTGTTCCTGGAAATATTGCGGGGTAAATTTTAAAACTTTATTCTATCGGTCAAATTAAGTGAAAGTTCGTGTGTTGAAAAATAGGGAGAAGGACGGGAGAGACAGGGAAAATTGCGTACCATTCTTTCTATTGTCTCTCGCTGACTCTTTTTCTGTGCTCTAGCCTCTTTCTTTCCGCGTAGTCGTGATGCACATTTCTCGCAAGGCACTTTTTGACACACAGACTGTCATTTCATTTGACTAATATAATATCGAAAATATCTGATAAGAAATTTTCTTTAAAAGGTTATTTTTTTATTTAGATGCAATTCGATGACGTAACAGATTTGTTCGATCATGTTCGAACGCACGTCGATTTGCTGGATGGAACTGACCGGGACGAACAGAAGCTGCATCACTGTTTGTGGGATCTGTGCGAGTACAAAACTACTAATAAGGCTGATTTGAGGTATTTGCATAAACCTTAAAAATAATTCACATTTTCTTTCTCTAAAATCATTAATATTTGAGATTTTCGTGGACAAATCAAAACTAATTTCTTATTTTCTTCAAAAACCTTTTCTTTCAGACGCCATGTCGAGCATCACAGCGGTGAAAAATCGATCGCTTGCCCGTTTTGTTCACGATTTTTCGGCCGAATCGACAACTTTCTGACGCATTTGAAGAGGAACCAGAGGAAAGAGAGCATCGATCCTTCATTGCAGTGTCAACTTTGCATGAAGGTTTGCGATGACCAGGTTGGAATTAACTTTTGTTTTTTGATCCTTTTATTACGATAACCATTTGAAAAATTAGTATTCATGCAGATACTTGTTTAAATGCAGAGCCAACTTGTTCATGAGAAATATAATTGTGAAGATTTCAGAAGACGCTCTGTTCTCATGTCCGTCGACACTTCGCAACGAAAATTTGCGATATTTGTGGTGCAGCAATGCCAGGGCCATCAATGTTAAATCGGTAATTTCATTTAATTTTTTTTTCTAAAAATTTCTATCTTTTTATTTTAGTCACTATCAAAGCGCTCATACGCAGAGAGCTCGGGTCTATGATTGCCCTTATGAGAACTGCAATAAGACTTTCTATTCTCAGGTAAGACAATTGAGAGAAAAGGAACGAAAAATTGAAATTTAGTATGACCTAATTTGTCATCAGTCAGTTCACGAGGAGCCGAAGTTTGCATGTGAAACTTGTGGAGCGAAATTCCGGTGGAAGAAGGTTTATGAGAAGCATATTTTGCAACATCAACAGGTAGATTAAATTTTAGCAAAATACGAGTAATTAATTCTTTTCTTTTAAAAACCACGTTATTTTTTCAAAAATTTCATTTTTTAATCTTTTAAGAACGCAATTACCCACCCATATGTTTGTCATCTCTGCACGAAGACTTATTCCTACGGCAACTCTCTTTCGCACCATCTGAAGGAGAATCACGGCTGTCCCGTTCCCGAAGGATTCACCCGATTTCAATACAAGAAATGTCAGGACGGTCTTTATCGATTGCAGACCAGAAGACTGCTTCATGATAATTTGAAAGCGCCGCAGTAAACGGAATTTTATTTTTGGAATCTCATTTTATGATTTTTAAATAAATTATTCCAATATTTAATCCCACTATTATTTTGTATCATACTGTTATTTACAGTTGGATATCTTCTTGCTTTTTGATTTTTCAAATTTATCTGATTTCCAGAAAAATGGCGACTCTTCGCCTTCTAAATCGGATCTCAAATTCGCGAATCTCCTTTCGGAGGCTGTTGCTGACGGGAGCGTTTTCCCTTGAGAAAGTCGGATTTTTCTATCAAATTTTAAAATGACCTATATTGACCATTTTTGCAGAAAAATTCTATGCCAATAAAAATGCTAATCAAATTTATAGTTCAGAGAAAATTGCAAAAAAAAACAAAGTGGTTAATCAGTTAATTTTTCTCATTTTTAGGAATGGTCATCGCGCCACTCCCAGCTGCAACAATTGCTTCGTTCCGGCGACTACGAGTGGATCAGTTCTGTGCAGAAGAAGTTCGTCGGCGGGGGAATGGCCAGCGCGGTCGATGTGGATGCCGCTGTTTGTATCGCTGAACATAAGGACCAGGTATTTTTATCCATTTATTTTTTTTATATTTATGTTTCCGGGTCTGAAATTTATCCAATTTGTTCAATAATTATGATTCTTTAACTTCAGGTAAACGACATCGTGGACATGCTGTACAAGCTGCGTCACACGCCAAATGCAGCCAACATTCTGGCTTCGTCTGAATACGCTGCAGTTCGACTGCTGCTCAAACATCAGCCAAAAACACTCGTCAAACTCCTCAATAATCCGGTATTTAAAAATAACCTTTTCCAATTTATAAGATAAAACAAGACCCTGAATCTATAAATTTCATGATGAAGATATCTTTTTTTCTGATTCACGATCAAAATTTTAAAAAATGAAACTTTCTAGATCAATTACGGCATTTTCCTGAACGATCACGCTGCCTGCATGGTTATCGACTATTTCCTGGAGAAGAATGATATTCAGAGTAGTTTTTGATTGGTTATTTTCTAGAACATTTTTAAACTTTCAGCAGCAGCTCGCGTCGGCACTATGGTCATGCAGCAGGAGCAGATGGACAATCAGTTGCTCAATCTATTGGGTAAAAAATTTACCCTCATTAAATTTGAAACATTTGCCTCGTTATTAGCGTTTTGTTCCTGACAATCTCGATTATGTGAACGCTAATTTTTTTTTTAAATTTTGAAAGTTCATATTCAAAATTAGGATGTACAGTAATAAAATTATTTTTTTTAATTTCACCTTCAACTAAAGTCTACTTTTCGGGAAATTAAAAATAATGAGACATTTATCGACACGTTCTTCTTCCAAGTTAACGACATAGCATTCAATTCAACTTTCGAATATCCCGAAAAATAGGCTCTTACCTAATCCTTTAAATGAGTTTTTATTCCAGCCCTGCACTCCTGCATTAAATGGGTGGAGCTGCCTTTGGATCAACAGACCATGCAAATTGGGGAGGCGACAGAGGACGAGTCCACCAGTGAAGAAGATGACAGGGAGGATGAAGAGGTCAAATTTATAGAGAAAAATGCTATTTTAAATATCCTCATCCTATTTGAGCAGTTTATAGATGAATTTTTTGCATTTATTTGTGAAAGAATAGTCACTTAGGAAGAAAATACGACAGTTTTCAGAGGACTTTGAAATTCCCGTACCTGAAGAACGAGTATTTCGATGACCACTTCGACATCACGAATCCTCAGCATTTGGTGGGAAAAACGCTGCTTTGGATTGGAAAGAGCACGAAAGGGCTGAAGGAGGAAGTCGCTTATTCCATACAGGTTCTGGCTGATCTGCTCTATGAAAAGTAAGAATTTTGGAAGAAATATCGCTGATTTTCAGAAAATATGTAGCTTCTTTGTTCGTAAGAAATTAAAAAAATGAAATCCATTTTCATTCTAATTCTTCAACGAATTCATCAGAATTAAAAATTTGAATGTTTACAACATCATGTTGATGATCTTCTCAACTTTTCATTTTACGATAGCTTTCTTCCAGACAAGCAGTGATTTCGACTGCCGATTGGAACAAAGTTCTTCCTACCGTCAAATCTCTCATCGTGCAAAGGCTCACCAAGCAAATTGAGGCGAATCCAGGTATTTTTCAAAGAAAATCATTTCGACCGAATTCTCTTCAAGAATTCTATTCTTCACTTTCAGATGAGAAAATTGACCAGTTGCTGAAGAAAATCGGCGAAGTGAGTGTAGAAGAAGGCAAGGAAGAACTGAAATTGAGCAAAGCCATCAGGGATAAAATTGACGAGGTATGAAAATTACAAATTTGAAAAGTCACGATTTAAAAAATATTTTTTCAGATCAAAGAAAAGGAGGAAAAGCAGCTGATGGAGGGCCAAATCAAGGAATTCGCCGTGTGGAATGCGAAAAGGAAGGAACTTGTCGAAGTGCAGGCCGAGAAATTGCAACTCAAGGTAAATTCTATGCTTTTTTGAAAAACATCTATCTTTCTTGCAATTTCAACAAGAAGTTTTTTTTTTTCAAAAAATGAAAACTACCTTTTCAAGAGTTGTTATTTTCTCTTTAATCACGTTATTTTTTTCTGAAAATTGAAAACCTTAAAAATTCATTTTTCAGCTGAAACTGGAAGAAATCGAGAAAGAGAAGAGGGAGATTGAAGCGGAAAAGGAGAAGGTGTTCTTCTTCGAAAATCGACTGACTTGGGAGAAGAAGGCAGAAAGAAACGAGGAAATTCAGAAGGAAATGGCTACCACGCTCAAGAAGAAACATGCTAATTAGAATATTGATAAAGTCGATAGTTGAAGTTGGTCAATTTTTATCTAGTTATTCAGAAAATATTCTGAAAAATAAGCTACATATTAAAATTATTTGAAGATGATGAAAAATTGGCCATACTTCACTCAGAGACATTTTATGATTAGGGTTGTTTTAGATTAGGTTGACAAAATTGCTCTGTTTTCATTGATTTGTTTGTTACATTTATTCTTCCATTGTTATAAAATGTAATTTTCAAAGTTGTGTACACTTTTATTGTCAGATGTTCGAGACATCTTTGATATCTTTTATTTTTTTTAGAAATCTTTTTTCGAAATCGGAAATTTCTTTAGATGTGGCCCACAATGTCTCAAAGTCAACAAATGCACGCGAAATCCAAGGAGCTCGACAGTCGATGCAGATTGTGTAAGAATTATGGAAATCTAAAACAATACTATCTGAAAACAAGAATTTCAATTCAAACTTTGAAGAATAAAGGTAGAAAAACTACTTACCTTCTAATAAACATGTTTTTAGTGTCCGAACGAATCGCCGAAGGCCTTCGAATTCTCGATCACGATCCTTCAGTTGCACTTTATCGGCTTCAGGGTATACACTTATGCACCACTAAAAATTATCTCTGTTAAAAACATTCACGCTTATGAAAATGAAAGAACTTTTTTTTCCTACCGAGTTTAAGAAA
The DNA here is from genome assembly GCA_964036155.1 of Diploscapter coronatus. Lineage (NCBI taxonomy): Eukaryota > Metazoa > Nematoda > Chromadorea > Rhabditida > Rhabditidae > Diploscapter > Diploscapter coronatus. Next base: position 46,313,198 of record OZ038422.1, on the reverse strand, counting down.
TTATTTTCAGAGCACGTAAATCGAAATCTGCCCGCTCTGATAACTCGCCGCATCGCTTTGGATCAGCAGCACTCATCGCTCGACGTCATTCATTCCGATTTGGACAATGCTATTCGGTAACTTGAATTTCATTTAAACAAAAAATTTGACCGCCAATACTTTTGTTCAGAATAAAAACTTTTTCCCAAAGAAAAAATTGAGTGTAAGACAAAAGTACACGAACCTAAATTTGAAATGGCGACAATCATGCTTAATTTTTAAATTATTTTTAATTACGTCATTATTCTGATGATTATTCGAAAATTCCAGAAGCATGAACAGCATCAAAAACGCGGAGCCGATTCTGGACAATTGCATGCAGATGCTGAAGGACTGCATCGCTCACAAACAACAAATCGATTTCGATCATCGAAAGGTGATTTTTTGTTCAAATTTAGATTTCTACCTTACACACGATATCTTGTGAAATATGAATTAGTAAATAAATGAAGATCAAAATCATTTGCCGATTTTCAGGTTTCCGAAGTGTCCGTCAAGGGTCGGAGTAAATCTATGCACGAAGTGAACAGAAACGAGCAACGACCATCGCAAAGTTGATTCGTCCATTTCGAAAAGGGAAAAGGTTATCCCCAAATCATTTTATCTCCCACAACTAGATCAATTCGAAATTCTTCTAGTTGCTGAATCTATTAAGAAACCTAAGATATGTATTTAAAAATGTAAGCGGGTCTATAATTTATTCACAATTTCTAACTTTCATAGTTTGTATCACAAAATGAGATATGTTAAACTGAACTTTTCGATATTTGAGCACCAATTTACAGTTGAATTTTAAAATTGAAACGAAATTTAACTAGCTAAAGATAAAATTTTGTGAATTAGATGTACATAAACGATGCAATAATGCTAAGAATATTCGAGCATCTGAAGATTATAAATTTAGATTTCAAATTTCAAAATCGAAACAAAAATCTGAATCAGCGATGAATATCATCTACTGAAAAATCTTATCGCCTATGGTCGTGAAAAGTCTTGCAAAGAATGCATAGGTTATCGCTACCACTGTCAATACAAATTGTGGGGCTGTGGAAATTAGCGAGGACGTTAGAGAGGTTGACGGTGTTGCAGTGGCAACTTGCAGATGAGGAATTCTGGCTGAGAGGGAATGGGTGGAGGCTTGTGAACGAGATGAGATGTCTCCAGATGCATTGAACACGGCACGACGGGCACGGGATGGGAGAGACGTGGAGGGTTCTGGTGCTTGACAAGAAGACGATACTAGGCCATCTGAAATGACGACACTTACATTTATGAATTTTTTTTCTTCAAATATGGACCATTTGGGTTTAGATTAAAAACAAAGCAATCAGATGATTATTCTTCATAAGTAGCTTTGATTTAGATCGATAATTTAGTGCGAGTAATAATTTGGCCGATTGATTCATTATTAGCAGACAAGTTCACAAGATTGATTAAAACGGATTTTTCGCTAGTTCATAAGTTCGATTTAGAAAATTTATTCACTTTCTTTAGATTTCAAATAAATATAATAAATTAATCAAATACTGGATTGGATTCGAGATCCTGTGTGTTGGCTGTTTCCATTAGCGTGGGGAATGGAATTGCCAACTGGGTTGGAGGTGGACGGGGATGGATCGGGATTGTCTTGAGGCAGAGAGCGAGTCGTCAGACCTTCCTCCAGACGAACGTCATGCATAAGTTCACGCATCGAGAGAAACTCCCTGAAAGCCACAATAGAAGTAATTTGAAAATTCATATTCGTCATCTTATTGATCATAGATTACCAACTTTTCTATAAAAATATTTTTGGTCTTCATGAGTTCTTTTGTCACATTGGAATATAGAAATTACCATTTAATTAACTGTCAAATCGCAAAATATGAAATTGAAAGATAAATTTTGTCTATCCACCATCTTATTTACAACATTTAACTGGTTTTAAACTAACTGTTTGCTGTCTCTAAGGGTTTGCCTAGCAGTCTCGAATTCGTCGTCGCTCATATCGATTTGTATCTGATGTGAGCCGGTCGAAGGACTGCTTATAATGACTCGAGGCACAACGAGTCGGCCGTCTCCATTCTGTTGAGGACTCGAGGATAGTTCAGCAATACTCAACGTCTGAAATTATTCCAGATGAAATTTTTCATCCAATTAATTTTTGAACGAGTTGAGAAGAAAACGATGGATCATAACTTCGTAACCTTATTCTCTATTTAATGAAGATTTAAAATAATGAATGTTTTCAGTCTTGGTAAACCGAACATTCATGAAATGGACTGAAAAAATCGCAAAAAACAAACATGTTCAGTTGGGATAAAATTTGCAAGGATATGAAAACAATCAATCTAAACTATTCTCTCTGTAAGCCATCGAAAAAAAATCGAGATAATAATTAATAGAAATTATATACCTCTTTGCCATTCTGCACCATCTTCTTCTGCCTTGCATTTCCATTTCGATTGCAGCAGCACATGGGGAATATCGACGTGGTGGATGGAGGCATGAGCTGTTCGTCCACAACTCGAATCTCCTTTCCGCCTTTCGGCAGCCCGTTCGTAGGCTTCCTCCAATCACTAATGCCGATTTCCTCCGTCTCGACTATCTAAAATCATTTTGATTGGTATTTATATTCAGCACGAGACAGCTGGCGAGTATTGCCCAGTACTGCTCCAGTAATTCGAAAAATACTGAATCACTGGTTAGTACGGGGACGTTTTTACTGGTTAGTTATTTTGTTGCCGTGACCGACCGTAAGTCCAGAAATGAAGTATTATGACTTTTTCGAACTTATTCTCAAAATCATTCAAAATATTAATAACGCAGAAAATCACAAGGCGTAATATCACAATAAAATAATTTTCCTAATTGCTGATTACGAATATAAAAAAAACCGAATTTCTAGACATTCTCAAATATAAATATTCAAAGTCTCACCTTTTATGTACTGAATAATATAACGCAATGTCAAAGATTATAAGGAGAAAAAATCCAGTTATGATCAATTCTCGTGAAAGTATGCGAGTGAGTAATGCTTGTGTGTAGATCTGTAAATAAGTAAATAGTCGACAAACACATTTCGTCTGCGAGAAGTTGGATTGTCTTGGAAATCAAAAAACCGAGAAAACAGCCGAAATTCAGATCTAGAAAATAATTTTATTCAAATTCAAAGGATATAGGAAGTAGAGATTCTCATGAGAAAATTCGATGATGACCAGAGGTGCTGGCGGGTCCAGATTTTTTGGACCCGACCCGACCGCGCTCCCCTAGTGTCGGACCCGACCCGGCCCGACCCGCTGGAAAAAAAATTCCCCGGACCCGGCCCGACCCGACCCGCTGAAAAAAAAAATTCTCGGACCCGACCCGGCCCGACCCGACCCGCCAACAATAGTTAATTTTTAGGGGAAAATTTTCAAAATTTATCAGAAAATAAAAAAAATGTGTCATATCTGTATTTACTAAATACTTTATTTTTTAAATAATCACTTGCAATTGTCATAATTGAACCAATCAGGGCTGTTGCGGAATCGAATTTTAAAAAATTCGGAATCGGAACCGGAAGTTTTTCTTAATTTAACTAAATCAAAGGGCTACGCCCAAAAATTCTCAGCTAATGCTTTATTATAATTCTAACAAAATTTTAAGTCTTATATTCTCAATGGAGAGCGATCATTTTTATTTGAATGCCTTCTTCATTATTTAGCCCGCCGCAGGCGAAGGTGAACAAAACTCATTTCTCTAGTAATTTTTTCATAGGAAAATCAGCTTATTGGATAAAATTTCCCCTATAAATAACTAATTATCTTGGAACTTTCTTTATACACAATAGCGAAAGATATAATTGCTAGTTGCATTTATAATCTCTAATATATTTCCTTATTGAAATGTTAGTAGAAGAGTTCTTTTAATTTTTGGAGAGTTAAGAAAATTTTAAAGAAATATCAAATGGTACGCTAGAATTTCGTTGCAAAATTGAAGGTAGAATGATATTTTCATGCTCAAAAATTTGCAGAAAATTGGCCATTGTTCTACTTCTAATACCGAAATTCCGATCATTTTTGACCGGTATCGGTATCGAAATCGGAACTTCCGCAACAGCCCTGTGACGAAAAAGTAGCATACATGCGCGGTACTGTTTTAAAAATCAGCACATCGATTGTTGTCCAGTGGCATTTCAAAAAGCGTCGGCAGACGCTCATTTTACAAAAAAATGCAATTTGGACACATACTTTTGCAGTAGACTTCCAATTGAGAAATATGGAAAAGTGCATTGTTGGCGGGTCCAAATATCTCGGACCCGGCCCGACCCGACCCGTTGAAAAATCCATTTCCCCGGACCCGGCCCGACCCGACCCGCTGGAAAAAAATTTCCCCGGACCCGGCCCGACCCGACCCGTTGAAAAACCCATTTCCTCGGACCCGGCCCGACCCGACCCGCAAAAATGCGGGTCGGGCCGGGTCGGGTCGGGTCGGGCCGGGTCCATCAGCACCTCTGATGATGACACCATAATTAACTTATGAAAATTTCGGTATTTTTTCAATTTTACACCTTTCCAATAAATAAAAAATAATATGTAAAAGAAGAAAATCATTTTCCTATACACTTTTAGCTTGTCTTCTCATCATAAAGTGTTAAGTTGTGATTGATTTTTCAGAATACCTCTTTCGAAATGCTGTGAAATGACTGAACGCCGAGCAGAAAAAGTCAATAACAAGAACAACGAGAAAAATACATACAATTCAACTTGAGATGCATTGGAGAATGATTGGAGAAAATCAAACAGAACACGGTTTAGTAAAAAGTCTCGTCAGTTGAAAAATAAGAATTGATCGATTTATGAACAAGTTTCCAGTACATTCATAATGTGATCGTGAGCAAGAGTTTAGAAAATATGCGAATTCTTATAAGTCTGACTAATTCCGATTCTAAGAAAACAATTGCAGCTGAAGTCTTTATGCACTGGTATTTGGGGAAAAATACAATTTTACAACTCGAATTCTAAGAGAATTCTGCTCATCATAGAATTGCATTGATACTTCACAAACTCGCATAAAGAAAAGCTCATAATATAATTAATTGTAAGCTAATATAACATGACTAAAAATTTTGAGAGTCGAAATCAAGAATTAAAAAAATTGAAGAGGATAACCAATTTCGAAACAAAATGAAAATTCTATCTCAATAATTGCATGGTAATTTTTCTCTGAATTCTCGTTTAACGTCATAAAGTCGTGAAAATTCAGTCTTCAGACGAAGGATAATAATAATGATAAAATCTGAAATCTAATTCTAATATGTAAAATCTCGAAGGTGCATTTATGCATGAAGTACTTGCCTTAAGTCTTAATAACGGCCAACTTCACCAATCCACTTTATGATTTATTCATTCAATTGTAGGGGACGTGCGCACGTCTGTTTGTCTGTTTTCCTTCTTTCTAACGCATTATTTCAGTTCGTCTTTTCGAGTTAACGAAACCGCCGCTCTTCGAGGCTGCCTAGCAACTAACAGAACGAACAAAGTCGCCTAACGTTAAGGCACCTAGCTGCTCTTTTTACCTTAACTTAGACGCTCAATATGCGTAAATAAATTTAGGTTTAGGTAAGCCAGATAATGAGATAACTTCGAAAACATATGCATTTTCATGTAAAGAAAAATGCTCCTAATATATGATAGAAGAGCGGATAAACTTTCGAAAATGCTGTATAGGGTTAGATACATGATCAGGAGTATGCGAGCATTTCTGTAGACCCTAAATAATTATTAGGGAGAAAGGATTTCTGAAAATACACAATGTTTCCATAAATAATAGAATTAAAGAAGGATAAATTTAAGAAAATTCACATAGAATATGGCATAAAATTGACCGAAAATCTAAACGAAACGATTCATTTGAAATAGTAAATTTACCATTTAGTAATCACTGAAGCAAACTGAATCGTAAAGAGGATGGCAAATAGAGAAGAGTCGAACCTTTCCAAACAATTGAATTTCAAACGAATAATCTGACAAATTCATCTGATTATTAGAAAAATAGCCCTAATTTAACTGAATCAAGATCAAAACGGTAAACATAGAAAAGTAACTTATAGTAATCTTTATGAGACTATGTTTCTCAATCAGAATTAATTTAGTCACACTAAGATAAAACTAACAAATTATATTCGCAAAATCTTCCGTTTGCACTTTATTGTATTCTGATGATAAAAACGGCGTGTTCTTCAATGCACTTTTAATGATTATTCAGTCAAAAACAATGAATAGGCTTCACAAATTCATTCCACTTACAACTATCAAACGGTTCAATCATGATAAACATGAGCAATTTTATCAGAACGGTAGCTAGTGAAAGCTTCACTGTAATCTTTTCTAAGATCAACAGAAAATCTTTACATTTCGGATGTTCACAAATTGTGTTTTTCATGAATATTAATTAAGACAGTCTGTAAGAGAACCAACTCTATAGAGAGTGAGGTGACCAGTGGCAAATGTTGTTTTTCCGAGATTTTTTAGTTGTTTCTGACTATTCGACCTGAAAGTCATGATTTTGGACTTTTTCTGAAATTTTAAGGTCCCACTTTGGACCGTACTATGCTCTTACGAGACGCTCAATCTTCGATTTTTTGGTATTAAAAATTTCTTTAGGGCTTATAATGGTAAATATGATCGCAATAAGTAGCGCTTCTTGCAAATTTGTCAATAAAACAGGCTAAGTCAATGCAAAATCGTGGTCTTTTTTCAAAATTGCACTATTTTAGCCATAACTTGTGATAGGAAGATCAGATCCGAAAAATGTTCGCACCAATCGACTCAGCTCGTCGAACTGAACAACCTGATATAGGTTTTGGGGTGTCAGGCTGACTTTTGAAATTTGGCCCCCGGACCCCGGTACCTGGATCCGAAGTTGAAAATGTAGAAAAGAAACCCGAAATCATGATTTTCAGGTAGAATACAGCCAGAAACAGCTAAAAAAACCTCGGAAAAACAACACTTTTGCCACTGGCCACCCTTCTCTCTATAGAGAGCCGATTCTCTCACAGACTGTCTTAATCGTTCTATATTTCTTGTCTCAGGATTTGTTTAATTTTTCCAAATACAATAGTAAATTACTCTTCTATTCAACATAATATGAATTTTAAATTATGCTGACGATATATTTTTGTGTAATAATGATCAGTCTTCATAATCCGTCCATGACATTGGTGAGGTTATATTCAATGAAGCAGCAAGTTATTGAGATTTTTAAAAAGAAGGACAAATGTAAAGATAAGAAATAATGAAAGTATCAGTGCCTTGGGTGTTCAATACGCTCGAGAAAATAGGCGAAGATAGAATAAACATTTTGTATGAAATTACATAAGACGTCGAGAAGTCTTTTGTGTATCAATTGACGCTGTTTATAATATTATTTTAAATCGATGTGCTAATAACTTTTCTTACGATTTGCAAACTATGCAGAATAGATCTTGACATTAATATGAAAGGCATCCGCTATATAGAATTCATTTAATTACAAAAAATTCGTTTCTGAAATGCAATTAATAGCTGAGCACATATTTCATAAGTCAAATGTTCAAATGTAAGAAGATGTTCAAGTTCAAGGAACCAGGTGTAATTTATATAGGAAACACATGTCGATATGCCTGAATGCATTTTAATCATTATTAATTCAAGGGTTTCAATAATCATAAAGCTTAGCGAAGAATATCGAATTTCCCTCGAACTCAACATTTATCGCATAATTTCTAACTTTTAAAAATATTATTATGTGTGATGAAGAGACTGTATTCTATGTTTTAAATTATGACAACGTATTCAAATTCAAGAAAATCGTGTCGATATTTTCAATTCCGCTTTCACTAATTTCGATCTACTTATTATTAACTCATTTTCCAAAGATTATGCGAGGATTTAGGAAATATCTATTGTCAATACAGGTAAGCCATTACCGCTTTTTATTCTCAATAACTAATAAATTCGATAATATTTTTAAAAATTATTTTAGATAACCGGACTATGTTGTGATATCCTATTCAATGTCATAATTGATGTGAGGACATTTCCACCGCATGCAGCAATTATGTTTACCTCGTTTATTCCAATTTTCTCTCCAAATTTGTTTTTTGTAATATATCATTAAATTTTCTAATTAATAAGGCGGCTCAATAATTTATTTACAGAGTTTAATATTTCTGACGTATGTCCTATCTTGCTTTACTATCGCTCTTGCACTACATTACAAACATAAGCGAATTTGTGCCCAGAATTGTTATGCACTTGTAAGTGATCATTAGAATTTATCGATGGGGTAAAAACTGACCATCGGACATGAAATGACAGACCTAGGCAGGACTTAGATCAGAATTTCCGTGCGCGGCACCTCCACATATATATCTTCAGTATGGCTGAAAGTCTGCCAGAGCTGTGATGCGCTGAAAGCTAGGATGATCTTCTTCTTTTTAGCTCTTTTTCTTTGTTAGGAAAGAAAGTAGAGCTCACTCTTTGAGACGAAAATAAGTCACATCCAATTTATCGCGCGATAAACCGATGCTCAGTTTTTGCGCATCATCGATAGATATAAAATCGAATATAAATCAGATTAATCAATATATAAGATAATCACAATTGTTTTCGAAATAGCTGAATGTAAATTCGTAACAAATTCACATTATTTCTGATATGTAGTTAATATACGTCGATTTTCAGATATATTGGATATCTCAAAAACATGACACTAAATTTACCGCAATTGCATGTGTAGGGATCGTTATAATCGCGATATTAGCCTATTTCTCTCCAAATCCAGAAGCCGACGTCATTCAGTACGTAAATGAGGCAAGTTATGTCGACATCGTTCATTTGATTTGTGAACAACTCTGTATCAATTTTGCAAATTTCATATCAAAAGCTGAAGAATGCAGGAAATCGTGAAATCACAGACGGATAGAGTTCTGCACACTCTCGATTTTTTACTCTATAATTTATATCGCGAGACTTGTAACGTTGATGCAGGGTTATCCCCAAAGCAAATGCGCAATCGTTAATACAACGACGCATTATTTTTTATTAAGAATGATTCAAAGTTTGGGTGTTTCGGAGCCGATATATATAAAAATATCGTTTTACTCAAATGCGGGCGATGGCAATGTAAATTATACAACATTTTGGCACTAATATGCGGCAATTTTGGAGTCGTGTGTTTTACCATTTTGGCATTTCACACTCAGCACTCGCTTCGTAAACAATTTTCAACAGGAAAGTTTTCGACTAAAACAATGAATTTGCATAAAGGCGCTATAAATTCAATAATGCGACAGGTAAGTCATCTTTAGCTAGTAATAAAAATTTCCACTATTAATTAACTGGACTAATTAGAGCTGGACTGAAATATTTCCGCTTTTTCTGCATCTTTTCGCATACCTTATTTATCATTTCTCTTCCACTCTGGTCGTCTAGTGGATATTTCGTCTAGCCTCACAGATAGAAAAAAAGCGGAAATATTTCCTTCTAACCCTAGCACTAATAAGAAATTTAAATTAGTTTTCAATGAGATATTTTAAAAAAAGTTCGCACTTTGGTCTAATTCCTAGTTTTTATATTTTACAGAAAATTTCTATTTTCAAATAAACGCCATTTTTAGGTGTTCGTTATTGGAATTACTGTAGCGGCACCAGGCATACTAATATCTCTATATGCTGTGCCTCAAGACTCTTTCGACTTTTCTAAATATAATGGTAAGTGTTTCTTGATAATTCCTAAAATCCATCAAACTACAGCTATTCCATATCTTTATGAAATTATGATGAGTCTTCACAATCCTTTATCTACATTGATGATGCTCTATTCAATGAAGTCTCAAATTAACGAAATAATTAACCGACATTGGAAACGTTTCAAGAAAGTTCCTATTTATAATGGCATAAGCATTGTTGGCGTTTCATATACTCGAGAAAATCGACGGAAGTAAACTGTCTTATAGCTATGAGCATAACAAGTGGAAATCTGAAAACCTCGTTACATCGGACATGCTAAACAGCGAGATTTGAATAGAGTCAAGTAACGAGTTGTTCTTTCTCTATTATATTTTATTTCACGAGGTTTCCAGATTGCGAAATAGGTTCATGTATTTCTTATCATCGGGTTTAGATAGAATTATCGAATTGTAGATCGTTTATTTTAATTTTTGTTCCATTTGTGATTATTGATATGTGATTTTGTGATATATAATAAAATACCAAGTTCTGAAAATCGAAATGCATTTTACAATTCACAATCAAATGTCAAATATGGTAAACGTTTGAAAGAACAGGTGCTTTTCTCCTAATTAAGAAAATTCATAGAACTCATTAACGATTGTTAGGAATATTTGTTTGATTTTTTACTCTATTTTATAGGTCATATATATGAGACGTTATTCGTAAAAAGTGAGTTTTTATATAGAGGGGGTGATACCCAAGAAGTCGACCCTCAAATTTCGAGCTGATTTTTCGTCCCTGGGGGTTTTCGACTACACTGATGACGAGTCTGACGCAAAAACCCCATTTGATTTTGTTCAGAAATAAGGGAGTTATGATTCTTTCCCGAGGTCGAATCTGGAAAACATTCGAGTTATCGTAATCCGCTAAAATAATTGATTTTCGAAAAACTGGCTTTACCAAGAGACTCAGCGTGAAAAACTGAACAACATATATGAAAATCAGCCAAGTCGACGGACTCCTGTTCCGCACCACTTTGAATAATTCTGACAATTCGCTCTTAAATATATGGCGAATTGGGATTCGAGTGGAATTATTTGCCAATTTTGTTATGTGCCAAGATGGTGACCTGTTTCCTGTGGTGGCTGATGAACAAGTGGTTCTTGGGATGGGAATGATCGGCACGTCGGATCAACTAGCCTTTTCTTCCCTACGCCGATGCTTAGCGTCATTTCGGATGCAAATGCGCCATTCGTGCGAATTAATCAATGTATGTTAATTTTCATCGTTCATTGCTATTTTTATTTTTTCATTTGTAAAGTAATTTCGATTAAGCTCTTCATTTTCAAAATCACAACCAACAGATGATTGATAAGGATAAGAGATCACATTACGACATGTCGAGAAGTCGGTTGCTTACAAAATTGGAACAAAGTGAAAAATCAGAAATAAAAAGTCGGAGAAATTCAGCGTTGATGAGCTCGGAAAAGGCACAGAAAGATTCAAAATCAGTGATGGATCTGGGAAGATTTTCTTGAAAAATTCAAGTAAGAACTTCTAACCATCACTGATCAACACTCGATAAATATTGCACGGGCAAGAAAATTGACTGATTCATCGAACAGAAACAGCTACTAGAAGATCACAAATCTAAAGACATGTAAAAGAAGAAGTGAAGGACGATAGGAAAACGATTTCTCCTATGATTTTGTATCTATTGCGGTTTTTAAATTGGTAGTAAAATCTAAGGATTTATCAGTATAAAGGTAATAGATTCGCTAATTTGAAAGAAAAAAGCTGATTGAATGATGACGAAATTCCTTCAGAAAGCCTATTTGTATTGATTCGACTAGAATTTAAAATCCTTAGAAATGGCGACGATCGCACCGCCCAGCGCCGTGAACGTCATCGCGATGCCAAGAATTGTCAGATTACGACGACCCTAAAATTCGGAAAAAATCGAGTTTTATTATATATTGCCATTGAGAGGGTGGTACAGAAAACATTGTCTGTTCCTGATAAATTTGAAAATCCTATTTCTTGGAAAAAGTATAAGCTAGTGATTTTTGGAGATTTTACGCAGAAAATGAACATACCCGAATTTCCTTGAAATAGAATATGCTCCAACAAGCCGCTATACAGCCGGGCAGCATTCCTATGATCGGGAATGTTATCTGAAAAAATCAATTTATAATTTAGATGACTCGATAGGTTTTTTTTTCTTTTTATAAATTGTTTTTTTTAATTATTATTCGGATTATTTGATATTTTAGAACTTGGCATTATCCCTTTCCCGAAAAAAATTGACACAAATTTAGATATACTAAATATTGTGCAAGAAATATGACAAAAATTCTGACGAAGAAAGAACCAACCGTTTGACTCAAATGCTGATTAGCAACGAAGAACGCGGACTGCGCGATGCCCCAAAAGAGGCCGCAGACCAGCGCCGGCAGACAGCACTCGCTCTTCACGTATGGACGGTTCTTTCTGTAAATACATCAATCAATTCGTGCAGAAAATGATCTTTTTCCGAGGAAGTTTGAAAATTAATTTGTTGATTAATTTTCCATTTTTGAATTTGTAGATTCGCGTTTCTACACTAGAATGAGAATTCTCGTTGTTAAACGTAAGAAGTTCGAATTTGGCGCATTCAAAAAATGTTTCAATGTTTCTGGGAGAACGGCCGTTGCGCACAAAATGGGTATTTTACACAGTATATGTCGTTTCATGAAATATAATGACAAATTCATATAAGAAAACGATAGTGATAAGATTTAGGCCTGAAGAAGGTAGAGCTAGGTAAGGTAAGAGGGTAGGGGGTAAGTTGAATAAGATACTATTTATCACACCGATATTCATTAGAATTCCATTCAAAATGAATAGAAGATATATTCTCCTTACTTGAAGATTGCATAGACAACGAAGATGATGGTCGCAGTGAGGAAAATGCCGAAGAAGTGCGAGAAAACATACGATAACTGATCCGTTGGGTAACCGATGAATCTGGAGTTTTTGTAATTTATATTTGAAAATCGGAAATGTCTTATTGATAATCATCTTTTTCTTTCAATTTTCCGACTAAATTTTCATGAAAAAACCAGAATGTATCAAGATAGGCATACATTGACTAGAGATATTTTCCTCTGGGCTGTTTGAAAAATGATCAGTTTGCGAAGGAAACTGTTTTGCAGAATGTTCTTCTTCTCATTTATAGAAAAATATCTTTTTTGTTAAATTAAGCTTTACATCTCTGGATGATCGGTCATGTAGATCACCGGAACAAATGTGTTGCCGTAGAATGCGCCTGCCAACAGAGAAAGTAGAATCGCACTGAAATTCATAAAAATTAATCAGTAATATGAATTATCGACTTCTGAAAAACAATATTTTAAGAATTTTTTTAAGTTCGTTATCTCGTAAAAAATCTTTTCAAAATAAGAAATCCTGCAAAAAGAATGACAGCAGCATCATAACATTCGCACCCAATTTTCTCCTTCTCGGAAACGGTGTTCTCCTTCTGCTTGGCAGGGACGGCAATTTGCACGTCGCCTGCATCGTCTGTGTCCGAGCCGGGATTCGGGTTCAACGCCTGTTTCTCGGCTGAATTCTCTATGTCTTCCTGAAGTTTATCGAATAATTATCATATATCAAAACCGCAAGATGTTAAGGCAAGAGAATATGAAAACTAGGATAGGTGAAGTTAGAATAAGATTTCTTTTCTTTAATCATTTCCTCATACCTCGATTTATCGCAACTCATAAATCGCCGATGAGTACAAAATATTGAGAATTGGAAATTACAGGTTTAGAAAATACCATTTGAGGAATATTGATCTTATTTTGAATGAATAAATTGTTAAATAAATTTCAAATTGAATTGAACAACATAGAGTCATTCAGGGAGATGCAGCTTTTGATCCCAAGTGATTCAATTTTTATTGAATCATAGAAAAATTCTCCTTACCAATTTCAGCGAGTGTCTTTTCGTCTTTTTCTGCTCATTGGCTTCAGCAGGCGTACTCTTGACTTGCGAAAATAGGATTCCACTGAAAATTTTAAAATAGATAAAAGATAGGAAATACTGGCAATGGCAATGAGATGAATTCAAAAAGAATAATCTTGTCAGTTTTGAAACATATGTTCATCTTGTAGAAAAGATTCATTTTGAGAACAATTTTCAAAAAATATTTTTAAAGGAAATGGGCTCATTTCATTTTTTAAATGATGACTCTGGAAATTACCCGACGATGACACAGGCGAGTCCTGCATAATTGAGAAGGGGACTTGCGGGAATATTGGCCTTCATGCCGAACAGACCGAAGCGACCGCCTGCCCAACTGAAATCGAATAATTTTATTCTAAGAAAATTATGAATAAATACTTTTCGGCTTTCTGTGGTCCACACTAACTTTTTGAGAAGAGAGCAGAGGAAAGCATTTTTACTTCTCACTTATTTATCAAAGTCGCAAAATTACAATAGAAATAAGACTCATTAAAAACGATTTGATATTGAAAACTGAAGAATTGAAATATAAATCAGAGAATGACCAACCCCATGGTGCAATTGGCCGTGTTCCAAATCAGCATTCCCATTGCCATACCGATGCGGTGCATTATTGGAATCGCCGTTGCGTTGCCTGAATTAAAAAAATAACGAAAACCTGAGGCTCGAGTCTATTTTCTGCAACTTCCAAAGTATTAAGATTTTAATGTCTTATCATTCATTCAAATGAGCAAAGTAATATTCAGTCCGAATTTTTAAATTTCAGAAAAGTAAACTCTTACCACGTTATTTTTCCAATTTTTTCAGATGTTATTGTCAATGACCGATGCCTTGAGACGAAATAAATGATGTACAAATTCGAATATGCAAAGTGCGCATTGCGTATTTATAAATAGTCGTCTAACTTATTATTTGAATATGACGCAATAGCGTAAAGTCTACTGCAAACAATGCACTAATTCTTGAACATCGAAAGTTAGTATAATTTATTTCGTCTCAAGCAATCGGTCATTGATACCATTATTCGTCTCGTGGTTCGTGAGATTTTTCAAAATAGCTTTTTTCAATCATTTAAATTTTTACCTATCGTCCAAAATGCGCCTCCGAGCATAGCGAGCGGGTAGAAGCCGGGGAAATTCTGGATCCAGAAAGTGAAAAAACCGACGATCAGAATGGCCAGCGACATGAGCCATTGCACGAATATGCCTGAAGAAAATCATTTTGTTTGAATATTGAAAAAAATGTTTATGTTTAAGAAAATGCATGAATTCGTCAGTATCCCAAAAAATTTAAGGATTTCGCTGAATAATTTGAAATTCCTTCTAACAATAAAGAAATCAGTAGGTAAGGTAATATGCCATAAAAATGGTGTTTCGCATTTATGATTCAGAGTAAGATATAATTGAAAGTGAATAGTTGATAAAAATTTGATACGCTTTCGCAGATCATTCGATCATTTTTCTTGAAATTCTCTAGGAAAACATCCTCGCTTTGCTTTTCTTCATCGAATTAGGCAATGATTTCAAGCAATTTTAACCTCGCAAGGAAAGGTGCAGCAATGATGCAGGAAGAAAACCTGACCATGACAATTATGCTTCAAACTTCAAATTGAAAGAGTAGAAAGTTTTGCTATTTGAACAGGTTTGTAGCCATGTTCAACTGGAAATTTCAAAAATCAATAGCATTTCTAAAATTCCGCTTCAATTATCATAAAATGAAATTTCAGAGAATGTCGTCTAGAATTATGAGATTCTATGACATCATGTATTTATTCATATGGCGTGACCGATGTATGTAGTTTCACACTTTCTACAACAAAAATAGTTGTTCCAAGAGAATTATTGAACAAGAACATTTTGTAAATGCAAAATTATCAGTTGTAAATTGGGAAAGAACAGGCAATAATGCTTTCTTATCTTTTTCTTACACTATTATGTTAAATTGCGATGCTTTAGAGTTACTGCCTTTCGATTCTCTTGAAAATTCATCCAGCTCGCAAATCACAAATTTGGAGGTTCATTCGTTTTTTGCAGAAAGTGTTGGCAAATAAAAAATCTTGAACGAAGTTTCCAAGAAGCTCGTTTTTTAATAAGTTGAAAATTTTCCCACCGTCACCCGAATCGCAACTCCTAACGGGGACGAACATGGAGCCGAAGAAGACGAGGCAGACGCCGCATGCGGCCAACCCGATTTCCAGTGCCATTGCCTTGTCCTGTCCTGTCTGTTTCCCTGTTACTGGCCGCTCGGCCTACAAGGGAAAGAGTCAATCAGCGAACAGGGTCAAACAACCATCGCCAAACAGTCAACGCAATACAGAGATGTATTGTTTCGGGAAATTTGTCACACTGCATTTTGCAGATTGATAAAAACTATGTGCGAAATGGCGTCGTTTAGAAAAGGTGTAGAAAAAAAAATTAATGAAGGTAAATTTTGGATCAATGGAAAAATCGTACGATTTTAGGAAACATAAATAAAATGATCGAGATTTTTTAACAAAGGGAAAATTTCTAATAAATGATGAAAGATTGAGATGTGCGGGTATAAAAATGAAAGTTTTCAGATAGACTAAAGTCTATTCTTTTAAAATTGCGAGAATATATTTGATAAAAATTTAACGGAGCTTGATCAGGAGGCAGAAAATACGGATTAGCGGAAAGTAAGCTGGTAGGGAAATATGAAAATAGCGACAAACGGTGAAAACGAATCTGAATCGAAGCGCAAATTAAAATGAAGATAAGAAAAAGAAGTGAAGAGCAAAGATAAATTGCACTGAAGCAAATAAATAGAAGGAAGCATGACGTGCCATATTCAATCATAGCAAATTAGATGGAATATAAAATCTTCGTGAAGTACAGCTGTATAAATGGGACATTTCAATAGTTTGCAAAGAGCTAAACAACGGAATCCTTTTTTAATGAAATTCGTGTAATCGAATTTGATCAAATTCGCCAGAAAATTGAGAAAAAAAGTTATTTGACAATGAGTTATGTAAACAGAAATGGGCTGAAAATTTGAAGCGGGGATGTAATTGATTTGAAATATGATATTCTTTTTAAAAAAATTGCACCAAAATTATTGCTTTCTGAGTGCATCTGCACCCTAAATTTCTTTCCGAAAAAGCGCTGCGGCATATGTTGGCAATGCGATGTAATTACTATTAGTCGTGCTTTGAAGATGCAGAAGAAAAATATGGGAAAAGGCGGGAAAATTGGAAGAACGTCAAAAATTCGATGAAAATTGCGGTATTCAACCGGGTATGTGCACCCTTTCCAGAATAATATTCAAATTTTAAAAAATGAGTGAAAGAGAAAACAATAGGTTTGAATTTCAAACAAATGATAGCAAATATTCATTCAGAATATTGCGAATAGAAAAATCGGAGAAGAAAATCGTTCGAGAAAAGGAAAAAAAAACTAGATCTGTGTGATAATGCATCATAAAGATAAAGGCGAGAGCTGTACGAATGTGAAATGTGATGTGCGGAGTGAGGAATGGGAGAATGACCTGAGGACAGAGCAACTCGGTTTGTCTCTGTCGTGTGGGTGCACCCTTACGCTTTGTACTCCCTGGCTCTTTTGCCTTTCTCTTTCCCCCATTTTTCATACACTTTTCATCGCTTCTCTTCTTTTTTCCCGCCCATTCCTCTCCATTTTCCCAATCTTTTGTCCGACAGATCAATACGGACGGTTACCAGGACGTTATATTGGCAAAATGCACTATGCAAACAGACGTGGGGCATGTCGAATTCGAGATTTGAAAGGGATCAAATTGGGGTATCGAAGAATTACTAAAGTCAGGGCCAAGACTGAAGAACTCCAATTGGGAAGTTTTCAGAATTCTTATTCGGAAAACTTTCCGTGTAATTTCGAGTTTTCAAAATTCATTTATAGCCTCATTACTGACAAAAGTTGAAAAATGAAAGTTATGCATCAAGTATTTCGCAAGTAAACTTGCAATGGACACTTTCATTCGAAATATCGTGAAAAATATTATGAAATCCCACCTCAACCTGATCTTCGTACATTTGAAAAACATTCATAAATGAAACTCAGGATAGAAAAGCATATTCGATAGAAAGTATTGATACATGAATCTACACAATAATTTCAAATAACACTGGCAAAATTATCATAATTCGCAATTTTTTCACCTCCGGATTAAAAATGCATTGAATATTGGAGTTCTTCATACAAAAACTCGTCAGCATAAATTTTCTACCTCTTTATTTTCGGGGTTATCAACTATTCTCACTAGACAAAAATGACAGCATAATTCACAAACGAATCGAATAGTTTATTTGTCGAAAGTAAAGGTAAAATGAAATATGAAAAATGCGTTGAGCAGAAATAACGGTGTTGAAGGGACGGGATAATGTATCCATTCTCTTCAAATGATGCAATTACCCTGCAGATGAGACAATGCAACTCAAAGCCAACGGGACTAGATCTGATTGAGAAGATGACTTATTTCTGCGATCGGGCGTATTCACGGTGGGCCGTCACACTACCGCTTACCTAAAATGGAGGATAAATTTTACCGTACATTTATAGACCGATAGAATTTTATGAATTTATTTTAGCGAATTGAGGTTAAACTCCATGAGAATAATCATTTTAAACTTGGGGGACAATAGATTAGTCATAAAATTAGTTTTATTAAAATCTAGACGTAATTGCTGAATTTTTAAAAATATTAAACACATAATGATCTAAATATTTGATTGATAGTTTTTTTTTTCAAATGCACTTACCAGAGTGACAAACATGCGATCACCATCAACCCATCTCGTAATCACGCTGTCTCGATCGTCGGCTTTGATCGCTTTCTAAATACAGAATCTTTTATTTCATTTCCCTGGACATCATTTTGATTTGTATCATTTTCTTCAGATATTCAATCTTTCCAAACGAATGCTCAAGCGAGGTCTGCATACTTTGTGTTGGAATATCAGCCAGATTATCAAGTTATCAATTTATCAATTCAGCATTTAGCGGTGTACTTTATTCGAAAGATTCTGCCACTTATCAACTTCTGCGTTCCAAACAGTTGTAAATTGCTGATTTGAGATGCCAAATTGAAACATTAATTGGCTTGACTTGATTCAAACAGTTTCATAATCTTTTGTTTAGGAACTGAAAATTTTACGAGGAATATCAAAAGTGTGTGCGCTTTCTGATCAGACCTATGGAGCGTTTGAACTAGTCTAAAATACGAGGTATAGTTGCTCGAGCGAAATTTACATTATGACGCCATCACGTCAGGAGGAAATTTGTTGATAATCTCAGACTATAGATACAAACTAACACATTATAGAGGTAGGTTGCAGAGCCATTCTAACTTTAGTTCTCCCTAGGTTTGTTTCTGATTGAATAACATGGATGAAATATTTGCGAAGTTTTATTACTTTCTTTTCTTTTTTTTGTATATTTCTCTCGAAATGTCAATAATTCGCGCACTAGACGATTGTCTACAAACTCACTCAATGACATTTCGGTCGCGAAATTGTGATTTATGCCAATGACTACCTGAATGTGGACGATTTTTCCATCGACCAGGCTGACTTTGGATCGCAGTTTTCTGCCATCGGGAGTCGTTTCCTCGAACTCCTCGTCCAGCGTGAAGACCAGTGTGTGATTCTTGAATGTCGACTCCGAGTGGAGCGTCCATTTGTTGCCCTCAAAGAAATCCGTCATTTTGAAAGGTTTAATATCTGTTGACGATTTGAAAATTAGCTGATCTTCGCATCCTTACCTGCTAAATATAATAAGAGCAAGATCTACTACTCCCGTTCTATCCTTTATGAATGAGGTAACGCGGCAATTGTAGGCACAATTACAGGATATCATTTTGGATTCGTAGAAGGTTATCAGACCATTTATTTACTTATTAACAAAAATTCGCTCCAAAAAGAAAGGGAATGTTCGAAAAAGCTATGACCTTACCTCGATTTTGATATCGAGATCGGGCTTGAGAGTGGACGCGATCTTTCTCGTCACGAGAGCGACCTGCACTTCCTTCATGTATTCATCGAAGTTGTCAGACTTGTCAAGCTTCCAGTAGCCTTGAAATTGCGACATTTTCTACCTGAAAATTAGGGAAAACTAAAGTTCATAGTAAAATGAGACGCGATAGCTGAAAATCAAAGAGCTTTAAACCAAGTCTTGCGCAACCGAAATAAACTATATTTGATATATGAATTTGGAGATAATTCAAAATTTTTATTCAGGTGGACAAAACCCGCTGCCAATTCGAATAAACTCATGCGATCAAGCCAGCGAAAACTAAATAAATGAATATCTGAGACTATGGTTGAATAGAAATACTAGATAGAGATCGTAAAGAAAAAAGACAGCGCCGGAATAAAGCAGGAAAAAGTGATAAGGCATGGCAATAGGCTTATCCAGGAGCATGGCAAGCAAAGCAATAGAAAAAGGTTATTATCAGAGAGACAGGGTATTCCTGTGTCTCTTTCCTTTCATAATGTTAGAGAATGCCTTTGCTAATAAAATGGACATTGCTTGGCAACAGTGAAGCCTGAACGATGTCTGTCAGAGAAAACTTGGAAAGAAATGTCAAACCTGGAAATTTGTTAGAAACAAAGTACATGGTTTAGCAAACTGCAAAATCGCTAGACAGAAAAAAAAAAAAAACCTATTGCTTTCTTCCAGTATAAAAATCTTCATTTCTCGAAATGCCGGAAGAAAGTACTGCAACTCAAATAAAAATGTAAGAATTATAAGATTCAGCAATAATCAGAAGTATTACTCATTGGTAGGTAAACAGGTATAGAATTTTTACCTGTCTACAGTCCAGATCATAAAATAGGCGAAAAGAATGAAAGATTCAGAGAAAGTGAAGATGACATGGTTTGATGTAGGAAATGACAGTGACGGACAGAAATGAAGGAAAAGAGAAAATGAATAGACGAGGTCAGAAAATGGAGAGAAACACGAATTGAATCGACCCCGAAAAACGGTCTCTTGTATAATTCGCCGGTTCACTACATATTACCAGCACTTGTAAAATTCATCATTTCTTTCTTCCCCTGCACTCTTATTCTAAAAGTTGATGAATTCTACAAATGGTGGTAATTGTGAATTGGTTTAAAATGTAGGAAACCCAGAAAGAGCGACCAAAACCAACACAAATAACGCAAAAATGATTGTATCAAGGCACGAAAAAACGGGCGAAAATGTAAGCGAATTTATTATCGTTTTCGTATGATCCGGAAAAACTATGAAATCTACGTGTTACTCAAAAATACAAAAAAAAAACATGGGAGAATTTCCATCAGGATTAAAATAAATATCCCGAAATTTAAGATCGGCAATTTTCTTCTGTCAAAAAATTGGCTGACATTATGAATTGGCAGAATTTCTATTATTTGTAATACCCACAGACAAATAATAGATTTCTGGATAGTTTTATCAAACATTAGATGACTACAATTCATGAAAGATTAGAAAAATAATGAAAGTCAATTCATTTTGAATTTGACGAGTCAAAATCTCTGAAGAAAATTAGATATCGATAGAATATGTTCGGTTGTAGGATAATTAGTGAATATTCTTCCAGGTTGAGCTCGAATTTTGATGGACTTGGAGCTTGTATTCTACAACTGTAAAATGAATTAGCTGATGAAAAGAAATAGAAAACTCACAGATACTCATGCTGCTTCAATATCCCTCGTTCGAGTAGGTGACGCTGTAATCGGGATAGGCCTTCTTGAGAATCGCAACGGCAATCGTGTGGTCCGCTTGGCCGAAGCCCTGAATTTGAATCAGTATGAAATTTAATTTCCCAATTAGCAATCATTTTGCGAGCTAGAGGGTTCGAATAATTTGGAATTTTTTACTCATTACCCAGGTGACAAATTACAAATGAAGTGTTTCAATACAGAAAATTGTCTGTTCAAAATTTTGACACGCAGAATGATAATCGACTTTCAAAGAGCTACCTGGCTGTACCCATAGACGAACAGATCCTTTATTTCAGAGTCGTGTTTGATTCTACCGCCGCCCACGCACTTCAGTTTTAAATCCCTGGGCGTTTTCTTCTTGGTCTCCTCGAGAATGTTGGCGTGGAAATGGCAGCTTGCGTAGCCTCGCACGATGTGTTTCTCCTCAGAATTCGAACGGTCTGTTACCTGAAAAATGAAAATTAAGAAAAAATTCTTGCAAATTCCAACGTTTTAAACAACGTATATGTTTATTTGGATTTTTCATTAAAGACAGTCATCAATCTATAACCTTCAATTTTGTCAGAAGGAAGAACTTGGAATTTTGATACTACACTTCTGCTGCTTTTTATTCCGATTGAACAGAAAGACAAGGCATTTTAGAACCTTTTTTCTAAAAAGGATATTTTCTTTCATGTCAAAAATGTTATACAACATCCTGGTCGAATTATTCTGTTATATAACATTCATATGTCCTTGCCTTGATGAGGATATATTTGTAGACGCCACTCGGGTCGATGTCAACGTCGGGCACGTCACTCAGGGGCATCGTGCAGAAGCGACGAGTCGATGGAACGACGACTGACAGAAGAAACGAGCGGAGTGCACACGACAGGTCGGAAGGACTGAATTTAAACAAGCTAGAGTTATTGAAATGGAAGTTAGATTTTTCAAAGCGATTTCGAGAGGAGAGGAATAGCAACTTGCCTTTTACGCGTGCGCACCGCGTTGTGCAAAATGATGACTTTCTCCATTTTTCGTTGCGATTTTTGAAATTTCTTGGCGATTTTCTCAGGATTTTTTAGAATCTTTTTATCCTCCTTTACAATTCAACTTCCTGATCTGGCATAGAAATTATTCTGGAGAAAAGGATGAGCAGTTTTGGCTTGATACTTATCACTCTTGTTCAGGAGAATCATGATCGATCATTCATTTTCGCTCGACAATAGTCATTTTTGTTTTATTTCTTCTCTGATTCAGTGCTTCTTCATTTCAGCTATCCGACTTTATTTTTGGATAGGTCGAGTACCAGTCCCTCGACTTCGGCTCAGCAATGGGTGTCCTTACGTCGGACATCGTCGTTCGCCGCTTCGAAGATGTTAGTTTTTTTCAAAATACGATATTTCTGGAGACAAAATCGATTTTTATATATATCCTCGAAAAAATCAATCATTTTCCAACCACTTGCTTTTACAAACTTTGGAAGAGCGGATTTTAAGAGTAGGTGATGACAATTCGTCCTTCTGTAAATGTAACTATTCTTTTAGAAAATCACTTTTCCAGAAAAGAAGACTTTATCAGAGGATTTGATAATTTGAAATTTTCAGCTGTCCACAGACAAGCAAGACGATGTGGAGCTGCTGTCGAATTGGATCATGCACTACAAGGACAAGGCCACGATTGAGCTAATTGTTGATGGGTGGTTGCAAGCTTTTAGAAATGGTCAGTTTGAAAATCATACTTATTCAAGAACATCGGGCATAAAGTTTGCAAATAATTTTAAAGTAGAACTGCAGCGCATTCTTCCCACGTTATTTCACACCCTTTCCCTCTTTTCTCATCTCTACTCAACATTTTGGAAGAAAGTACATGCAGCCAGAATAGAGTAATGAAGATTAGGAAAGAAAACGCTATTCTGGATAACTTTTGTTGGAAAACTTTAAATTTTGAAAATTAGCATGCATTCTGCTGCTTGAAAAAGATGGAGAATTTTCAGCGTCCACCTCCGTACAGCGCATCGGTCTGTTCTACGTGATGAACGATGTCGTGCAGAAGGCGAAGCACAAGAATCTCGACTTCCTCATTCCTGCATTCCAGCCGGCTGTTCTTTCTGCTGTTCAGATCGGAAGGTTCGTTTTGGGAATTCATATAAAGAAAACAGATGAATGATGGTTGATAAATAACGGATAAAATTGAGAAGTCCGAAATTCAAGGTAGTTGAAATTTATGCTATTTGAGGATTCTATCCGAAAATAAAGACTCAAAGTAAAATTTGAATAATTTTAATTTTAGAACCGACGCCCAAGTGACTCAGGCGATGAGGCGATGCATCGACATTTTCACGGAGCGGCGTGTCTTCACGCAGGCCACCGTCAGCACCATGATCAATTTTCTCAGTCAGTTTGAAAGTTTCCCATTGTACCTTTAAAAATTTCTAAAATTCTTGGAATCGAAATTCTAATAGCTTGTTCTTTGAAATGATTTACAATTTTCAGTGTCTGACGACAATCAAGAGGCAGAAGCGTGTGTGGAACTGGACACGGAAGACGTCTACAAGAAGATTGAGGCTTTTGCTAAGGTGCATTTTAGATTACCGAGAAAATTCGAATAAATGGGAAATTTCAGACTCGTGAAATAATCCAGCGCGGCGTGGAGACGGTGAGCAAGGCTGATTTCAACTATCGCAAGGAAATCACCAATCGAATGAAAGGTGAGAGAATTAAACAAATAGCAATCTCGAAAGAATCTATTTTTTTCTCTCGGATGTTTAAATTCCTAATTTTATTGATATTTTCACCATTTTTATGCTTTACCTGAATACATATCTTTAATTTGACAATAAATTTTTCAATTTATTAGTTTTAGACAAGAGAGAAGGCGCAGTTCTGCTGGACGAGGTATCTGACGCAGTGCAGCAGGTCGTGGATTTCCGTCACGCGATGGAGACGCAGAAGCGAAAAATGCTCGAGCTGATCGAGGTCGCCGAATTGGCCAGGAGGGTGTTCGCCAGTCAACTCAAGGAGGTCACCATCGTCGAGGATGTTAGTCGAATTTAACTTTTTCTAAAATCAGACTTATTACATTTTTACAAAAAAAAATAATAATTTTCGGTTTTTTGATAATTGAATTCTCTATGACTATCAAGTTCAGATCCAAGACATCTCTAAAAGACAAAAATTATATGTGTAGTGAAGAAGTGAAAACAAGAATTCAGAGACTATTCATTTTTTCAGGCCTATCAAAAGTTCGGTCAAGGAATTCGCGAGGTGTCGAACGAGCTGAAGGAGATGAAGCGAACAGGCATCTACCCAGCAGCCACGCCTCCACGAGACGCCCCCTCTCCAACTGCAAACGATGACATCTATGCTACTGGGGTCGAGGCTGCGCTTAATTGTAAGGACTTTTATATTCACATATTTTCTTGATTTTTTCTATCTCTTGTCATTTCCTGAAAGAAGGAAGGTTTGTTGATTGATCCATAAAAAGAAACTTGATTTTTCAGCCCTCCGTCCGGCAGGCAGCAGAGACGTGCATGAAATGGCTGATATGGAAATTGGCGACGAGGAGGAGATGATGGAGGACGAGCTGCTCAATCTAGTCACGCAGCACGCGAGTAACTCGGTCAAACAGTTCGTCGATAAACGCAACGAGCAGAGCAGACTCCCACAACAGCCACAACAACACATGCAAATCCCACAACATCATCAGGTATAAGGGGAAGGATTTTCTCATTTGTTGCATAATTAAGCGAAATAGAGTAGATAAAAAAGATGAACATTTGGAAGAGTGGTTTTCAAAACGCACAGCATCACTTGATACGAAAAAATATATCATTTTAACAATTGATAAGCTGATCTCAGACTTTGATAATTCTTTGATCATAGATGCTCTACGCTCCACAGAGTCGCGACCAATCACATCAGAATCCGGCTCAGGTCAACCCGCAAACTCCTGTTCAACAGCATCGAGCGGTGAAAACTTTATTTAAAATTAGACATGATACATTTCTCGAAACTAAGTTTTCAGAGGAGTCAAATAATTCGGTTTTACGAGAAAAAGACCTTTTCAAGTTTAAGAACTTTCTTTCAGTATGCGTCTGTCTCGGACCCTCGTCTCTCCTCATCAGCCTCTGCCTCTGCTTCTTCCTCTTCTCATTCGATGCAATCAAGCGGTCCTCTGCCAGTCAACCTCAGTCCCTTTCCCACTTCAGTCACCCCTCAACAGCCTCATCTACCAGGCACACTTTTAACCTTTTATTTATAAAGAAAACGATTATTCAACAAAATATTAGGAATCATTGACATTATAAATCCAGGACTAAAGAATAATGATGAGCGATTACAGCCCCTCCAATCCCTCCCAATATGTCCCTTCCACCTCCAGCTTTCGTGCAAGCCGCATTCAGTCTCCCTCCACCAGGCATCACTCAGCCACGACTCTACACACAGGCACAACCAACTCATGCTGATGCAAATGTAAGAATTTGTTTCGTTTTTGATTCGAAAATCACTTCCGAAACAAGGTTGTAGTGGAGTGAGATGAATTTAGTTTTTTTCACTAGTGAAATGAATAAGTTTAGAATCTCCTATTGAAGGTCATGTTTATTGATTGAAACATTTTCAGTCGAACGGTTATCGTCCCTCTGTATCACAACTTCATCCGCAGATGAGCCACGACGAAGCGATGGAATCCTCTTCGTACGCAAATGAGGGAGGACTGGATTCTGCAGAGGACTACGCCAGGGCCTATGCTGCCGCTAATTCCGAAGGTACTTTCACTTTTCTATAATTTCAACTTTTTTCTCATAATAGGAGAATTTTTTGCACGTAATAAAATTCTTTTTTTTCAAAAAAAGATTGTAATATGATAAAATACCTAACCTGGGAAATTGCACTTTCTAATTTTTAAAAATATTTCTGAAAATTCAGAGGATTACCACTCCTACGGTGGGAATCTCCAAAATCGTCGTTATTCGCAGCCGAACGGTGGCTACTACGACAAGAATCATTCAGCCCAAGCGGCTGGAGGCAACTACAACCGAGACAGAGACAGCAGGGGTGGACCTCCACACAGGGGAGGGTGAGTTGTGAAATTTTTGGATTTCTGCTTGCCGAAATAACTTCGAAAAAAGCTTGTTAGTGTCTTTCATTATTTTTTTCTATTTCTTCATGATTTATGACATTTCTTCAATCATCGAATTTTCAATTTAGATATTTTCCATTTTTCAGCTATCGTGGTGGCAGCATGCGCGGCGGGTTCCGAGGGAATCACGGAGGAGGGAGCCATGGCTACGGAAACCAACGAGGCAGCTACCGTCCTCAACAGCAAGGAGGGGGATATAGAGGCCGAGGACAGGGCAGACGCGATTACGAATAGGCAAAGAGTACAACTCGAGGAAAATCTAGCAAACCAGGCCTGTCAATTTTTCATTATTTTTTTTCTAAATTGTCGCCATATTTGTTTTTTTTTATCATTATGAAACAGACAATAAGACTGAACAAAATTTTAATTTATTCTCGCTAAAATTTTGAATTAGTTGTATCACTATGCATAAAATTCGCTAAACTTATGCGAATTTTTGAAAGTTTAAATGAAAACGATAGTTTTACAGTGAATTGATTCAACACTGGTTTTTGCATTCACTTTTTCATGTTTCCTTTTAAACTCAGGACTTTATCTACATCCTATATGAAGTGAAAGTCCTGAAAATGATATTTCTGACCGTTGATTATGACCTCATCACAAACTATTCCAACATAATGTTACAATTATTCGTTATTATTCAAATCTGTAAGAGTGATGGGTAGCAATTTTACGATGAAATTACCATCATTTTTGTAAAATTTCCTAATATTTAATCATCGTCTGCTTTTGTTTTTATTCTGATTATCCCCATTATAATTCGGTATTTAGTAATTCATTTTTTGTTGATTTTAATAATAAGTACCGGTTTTGTTAGTTTATTATAGTGGTTTCTAGACAATCATAACTTCTCTGAACAATATCTCTATCTCAAGATATTATGCCAAGAAGCATTTCAATGATTTTAGAAGTATACTCGTCGTTTTTAATTGAAATGCAAAAATATTCAAATTATCCCCTCCATACTTGTACCTATGAATTGTTGTTTTCTCTCATTTAGCCAAACTCATCTAGCTTTTCAGGACAGACTATTTTTCGCTGGGAAGTGCTTAATGAAATTTAGATTTTTTCTTAAATTTATGATTTTTGAACAGTTTGTATACTGTCGATATTTCTGAATTTACCTCATTTCTGTAAGATACACTATAACACTAACGTCCAAGTTATGAAAGAGATCAACTTTGTGGAGGTTGATTTATTTTGTAATTTGTTCTGTTGGTGTCATGATGCACTTTACAATATTCAGATTTATCTAATTTGACAATGTTCAGGTAGAAATGACCACTACGCAGGGAGATGGGATGGAAGAGAAGTTGATAGAAATGGAATATGACTCGTCCAAGGAGAAAATGTTCGCGATTGAGAAGGAGCATGGCATCGAGAGATTGTCCAAACGAGTCGAGCCACCGGAACCGTACAACTGCAGCCAGGAAGAGGTAAAATTTTTCAAACAGAAAATAGCAAAGAGAAGGCAAAATAAGGGTTAGGATTACAAATTTGGGATCCGATCGGGTTTTATTCGGGTCTAAATTTGCAACCCGATAGAGTTGGTAATTACAATGGACCGTAAGTTTTGCTTCAATAGAAAATTAATAGAATAATTTTCATAGCTTTTTAATGATAATTTTCAGATCGAAGCAAAGCGTAGATTTTGGAAGGATAAACTGAAAGAGCTGAACATCACGAAGATTGTGGCGCCCATGGTTGATCAGAGGTATGAAAAACATCTTTTCCTTTTAACTTTGAAAAACTGAGAATCATGAATAAAGTTAGAGAGCGTAAGTGGTTTTTCAAATTTAAGCATTTGCATTCTTCAAATGTGAAGTGAATGATTTTTGAAAATCGATTTCTTCAGTGAACTTCCCTTCCGAATGATGATGCGTAAACACGGTGCTCAACTGACATTCACTCCGATGATCCACGCACACTTGTTCGTGTCAAATGGCACTTACAGGAGGTATTCCTTGTCCTACTTCCATGAGGATCGGCCTCTTATTGTTCAGGTTCGAATCATTTTTGTCTCGAAATTCAACTGAATTGGTTTTTCATTTTTTTTTTTTATTTTTGAATAATTCAAATATTTTCAGTTCTGCGCCAACAAACCTGAAACCTTCCTGGCTGCTTGTCGTCTCGTCGAAGGCGTCTGCGATGGGGTCGATTTGAATTTGGGCTGTCCACAAATGGTGGCTAAAAGAGGTCACTATGGGGCTTTTCTACAGGTAAAATAAGAATTTTTAGACTTGTTTTCAAAAAAAAAAACAATGATTTTCAGGACGAAGTGGACCTGATCTGTTCGATGGTGTCTTCGGTGCGCGACCACTGCAAACTGCCCGTGTCCTGCAAAATCCGCATTCGGGACGATCCAAAGCAGACAATCGAATATGCGTGCAGGCTCGTCCAGGCTGGAGCTAGCATGTAAGAAGTTGATTTTATTGATAGTGCAGAAGAGGCCATCGGGTACTAGAACATGTAGAAGAAACGCCATAACCCTGTTATAACTCTCTCTCTCTCTCTCTCCATTGATCACACTATTTCATCGTATCATTGCCAAAGTCTTTTTGCCTCCCCTTTGCTCGAATAACTTCTTTTGCGCATTGACAATATTGAAGCGACATTTTTCGACTTGTTAATTTTAAACATTTGAATTTGAGGCTGACAGTGCACGGCAGGACTCGAGAAATGAAGGGACAGAACACTGGTCTGGCAGATTGGAGTAGAATCAAACAGGTGATTGACGCGATGGACGTACCTGTTCTGGCTAATGGAAATATTCAGGTCAGAAAAGCAAGTCATAAAAACTCATAAGAAGCGTAAATTTTGTAAGTTCATTCACTTTGGAAGAAAATAGAAATGAGACGTTTTATGACACTCGCGGGAAGCTACATTTTAGAATCGAGTTTCCCGTTATATGCTAGATTTGGAATTTTCAGATGCCAGGAGACGTCGAAAGATGCATTGCAGAGACGGGCTGTGCGGGAGTTATGTCTGCCGAAGGCATTCTCAGCAATCCTTATCTCTTTGAGGTCAAATTTTCTCTGGTTAGCTAAACCTTTTTATTTTTCAGGACAGAACAGAAGACGCATGGAAAGTGGCGAAGGAATACCTCGAATTCGCAAAACAATACCCGCCAATTCTGAGTGAAGCCAGAAGCCATATTTTCAGGATCTGTCATCATGCGTGAGTTTTTCAAAATTCATCTTAAAATCGCGATTGTAAAGGAAAGACCTTTGAATTTCTACCGTTTCTTGTCAAAGAGATCTTTTCAAAATGCGATGAACTTTTGAAATATTGAAAGTTCTGAATAATAGTTGTTATTTTAGGGTTATGGAAAACCCAGAGTTGCGTGATAAACTGGTCAGAAGCCACACTTTGCCAGAATTCGAAGAGACCATCGACGAATTGCGGAAAATGACTGAAGCGATAATGGAAACTGAAGAGGGAAGGCAGAGCAGGAAGGAGGCTGATGAGATGTTCGGGCAGATTAGGTTGGGTTTTCAACGTTTTTTTTTTCTAAAAATGAATGTTTCTATGATGTGTTTTGTTTGAAAAGTCTGTTCCTTAGGTTTATCTTTGAAAATGTGTTTTATTAGGTTTGTTTTTGAAAAAAAATATTCTTTTAAGAGACGGTCAAATAGTGATGGACCCTGTCGCTGTGTGTCGTCTTGCGCATTGGATTGTTCGCCCTTATATGAGACCGAAGGAGGTGATTTTTGTTTTAGATTTTTAAGCCGGAATTTTTATTTGATCAAATCATCCGAATTTTCTTAATTATTGATTTTTTAGGTTCCCCGTGAGCTGGTTGCCAAACAAGGAGAAGCAACTTATCGTGTCCAGAGAAAAAACGAGTTGAAAGCCATGGCCAAGGACGCGGGTGTTTCCATCAGGTTAAAATCTTTGATTTTAATAAAAATTCTGAATTTTTTAGATCAATCAAGAAACGTGAAAAGAGAAAAATGCTGAGGGAGCGAGTCACTCAGATTAAGAAGAAGAAACTTCCTCCCTGCGCACGATGCAAACAACCTGCCGGACAGAATTGTCAGGTAGGAGATGATTAACCAATCCTTTTTCTTGTAAATTCAACTTTTAAGAAACTATTGAAAATGTCGATGCTTGATTGTTTATATTTTCAAGCTCACTTTTGAAATATTTACTCTTCTTTCAGAGAGACATGTGCAAAAAGTGCTGCAAATTCGTGTGCAAAACGGAGTATCTAGATTGTCCAGGTTTTCTATATTTTTGTCTTTCTTCAAAATTTAAACTTTCAGTCCACAATTCTCGTTACTCTCATTTACTCAAGGAAAAAGAAAATGGGGCAAAAAATGAGAATGGAAACGACCACCATCAAGTGTCTGTAACCGAGTCATAGAATGGAACTTAGAGATTTTTTTATTGGTTTTTGAAAACATAACATTTTTCAAGAAAATTGCTAAAAATCCAAAATTTTCTACATTGTTTCCAAAAGGCTATTTTTATTTTCTTGTTAGACTTTGATTGTTCTTGTTGATGTTTTTTCTTAGATTTATTCGAATTACTTTTACGATGACGGGTATAATAAAGTTGAACATTATTTGGGGCTTCATCATTTTTCAGAATACAGGTTTTGAACCTGATGAATATCTGCTTAATTTTCATTTCTTTTTATAATTTCTAGCATTTTTAGGGATCAACCCATCTAATCGACAAAATGCAGAGAGCCTTGACGATGGAGGAGGAGATTCAGGCTAGCCTGTGAGATTTTCAAATTATGAAAAACGATAAAGGAAGTATTTGACATTGGGTTCAGCTTTTTGAATGGAATCAAGTGGAGTCGACCAGCGATGTTGATTTGATAGACTCCACTTGGTCCCATTCAAACAGCCGGACTCGAAATCAAATGCTTTCCTTGTTAGAATTCGAGAATTTTGCTGAAATTCGAAAAGAAATTGCAAACTTACAAATATCTAATTTTCCGAAAGTAAAAGGGAAAAACTAGGAACCCAACCTGCACCGGTACTTCGGTATTCGCCGTGATGTACGACAAGGGTGTGGTGATTGCATCGGACAAGGTTGTCTCCTATGGAAAGTCCACCAGATACAAGGTCTGCATTTTTGATGATAAAGAAGAATTTAATTTTTTAACTTCTTTTCCAGAACTTCACCCGCCAGTACAAGGTGAACAACGAGATTCTGATCGCGTTCAGCGGCGACCATGCCGACTTCCAGTACGTTCAGAATGTCATCGAGAGACAGGTCAGATTGAGGAAAAAAAATCT
This sequence comes from Diploscapter coronatus, assembly GCA_964036155.1. Taxonomy (NCBI): domain Eukaryota; kingdom Metazoa; phylum Nematoda; class Chromadorea; order Rhabditida; family Rhabditidae; genus Diploscapter; species Diploscapter coronatus. The sequence continues at coordinate 46,281,409 of OZ038422.1, read as the reverse complement.
GAAAATAGTTTTTTCATAACAAATTTCTTATCAATTTATTTTTATGAAAGAAACTTTCAGGTTCTGATGTGGCAGCAGGTGAACCAGGTCCTCTCTCCACATGCCTTGCACAGCTTCCTCACCAATCTCTTCTACAACAAGTAAGGATTAATAATATCTGATTACGCGGTACCTCTCTAATGGAATATTCGGATTTTTACTCCGACTCCTCCCTGTATAGTTGCCACTCAGTTTCGGGGGTTGATCATTCAGAATAAACTGAATGGTAATAGTTATAAATGAGGTGGAGGCGAGTGAGCAGCAATAACAAAGGGTCTTTATTTTCAATATCTCTATGAAGAAGGACTTCAATTATAGAATATGCAAATTGGGGAACGTATGGAATTAGTTTTATTTAGACGCAGCCGCATGAACCCTTTGTGGAATAACTTGATCGTGGCGGGCATCGAGACGGAAAGTGACAACAAGCCATTCATCGGCGTCATCACTCAGAGGGGTGTCGCTTATACGGTAAATTTTCAATTTTTTCTGCTCTAGTTTATTTAAGAGAGCAACTTTCTAAAAATTCTATTTTCTTGAAGGATGAATATTTCAGTATTGCAAAAACTATTTTTGTATTTCTTTAGGTGAAACACGTTGCGAATGGGATGGGCTCGTTCCTGCTGAACCAGGTGCTCGAGACGGAGTGGAGGAAGAAGTCGGAGGCCACCACCAGGTATCAAATTCAAATAGTTGCCGTGAAAAGTTTAAAATCTCTACTTGTGCTGGAAAAGATGAATCTGATTACAGACAGGAGGCCGAGGCAATCGCCCGCAAGGCCATCGAGCTCGCCATCTATCACGACTGTGTCGCTGATAATGATTTCGAGGTTAATTCGTCTTTTTATCATTTTATCAAATTGGGAAAAAAACGAAAATCGATCTTTTTTCGAGTGTATTCTCAGAAATATGTATGTTTTCTTTGCGAACTTAAAAAAGTCCATTATATAGTCTTTCAAAAAAGTATATGTAAAATCGCTTACAAGGCCTGACAGGCGTACAATACCTGAACCTTTCCGGCACAAATTTTGCACACATATTCACTGATATATCCCTTATATAGTCCTAAAGCTATAGCCTGATCCGACTTACTACAGGGTTTCTGCTATTTTTTCTGAAAACTTCCCTTAACTATGGAAATTGACTAAAAATCAGCGAATCTTTTACGTACATTTTTGGACAATCGAGTATCGAAAAAAAAAAAGTTGGCATAATTTTGGCAACTTGGAAACCGCATGACACGTAAGACATTAAGACATACGAAATAGTATGGGAAAAGAAAGTCTACCTCTCAAAACTCACCCTATTTCGTATGTTTTAATGTCTTACGTGTCATGCGGTTTCCAGTTAGCCCATAAATAATTTTGCAATTAATTGTATTTCAGTTTAAAGCTAAAATTCAAAAAGAAAATTATGACGGAGTTAAAAATATTCAAAGTTTTAGGTGAATTACGTGGACGCGGACGACGGCGTGCATTTGGGCAAGGAGGAAACCGTCATCGGGGACTGGGCTCTCGCCGAGACCAACTGCCAGTACGAATGAAGAAAATACTGAATTCAGGCAAAATGCATTCGCGCATTCTAGGCTGGTCATATTTTTGAAAGGTAAAAGGAGAGAACGATGAAATATTCCAATTTATCATAATCTGAAAATTAGCATACAGTAATCCAATAATATCAAATTGTATGTTATTTTTTTTGTATGATTTCCAAAACTTATCATTCTTCTCCTTGTTACCTCGAAAAATCACCATTTTCTCTCCGGTTTTCGATATCATTTTCATCGCGCGGTTTCGGTCTTTTTTTTCGGAGTTTTATTTTATTTTATTGTATTCTCGAAACATAAATTATTCTTTTTATTTGGTTTCTTATCAAGTGATCTTTATTCATTGATTTGAATTTTGTGAGTGAAGAATAAATTTTTTTAAGAAAAATTTAAAATACCCGAATTTAACCCATGAAAGTATGAACTCTGATAGGTAGACGAGATATTTGCAAGTTATTGCTATTCTCAATTTTTCTATAAGATTTCTTCATCATCGTCCGTTGAACTATAGAAAAATGGTATGATGAGCAGAAGTACGAAGGATACAGTGAAAGTTGAAACGAAAAATAGCCAGAATAGAACTCGGTCTACTACCTAAAATGGAAATTATTAGTCTTCAAAGATCCCGGAAAAATTCTAGTTTAATTTCCCCAAATCACAAGTCTGAATTCTTTTGATATTCCGATAAAAAAACTTACCTGGGCCAACAATTTCCATTCGTTCGCCATTCTCTCACTTTCTTCTTCTTTCGATTGTCTCGCAGTCAAAATCTCCAATGTGTTTATTAGCTTTTCATGGAGTAGCTGAGTTTTCTTCACAACGGTATGGCCGTCTACAGTCAGGAGGAATTGGCTTTCACCCTAAAATATATAGCATAGTAGGGATGAAAATTGCGAAAACTCTAAAAAGCAACCTCATCGTGTTCATTAACGGCTTTTTCCATGTCCTGTATCGCCATCCTAACTGAGCCTCTTCTCATCACCGATCGCATTGAGCCATTTTCCGCCCGACGGATGGTGCGGGCTTCTGAAAATGGGGAACATCTATTTTTTTAAAGAAATAAGAAATATTCACTCATTCAAGGAAAAAATCGAGAAAATTTGCAACTTCTTTCAAAAACTCACGAGTTTCTTGCTGTTGCTTAACATTGAGCAAATTTCGAAGAAAGACGAGGAAAAAGTGACGAACGTAGGGCGACATCGGAACGGCTCCTAAAATTAAAACAAAAAATATAAATTTAAAAAAATCCGAATCTTTACCTCGATGATGAAAATTCAGCACTACAACAGTAGTCAAAACCGAAACACTAGTCATGACCATAACCAATGTCAAATAGACGGCTATCAACGGCATAGAATCACTTGTTTCGGGCATTCTGAAATCCATATTCTTTCTGGAATTCTATCAACTTCAGCTATCTGGAAACTAATAAGAAATCAAGTTATGAGATACGAATAAAGTTGGGCCGTGAAGAACGATATTTTCTGCAATTGTTATTTCATATCTTGATGTTTTTTTTCCAAATAGTCGAGATTTTCTTACTTTGCCGCAATCGCTAACACGAAAATCGAGAAAGACAGAAGTACAGTGATTCCTAGAGCGATCTTCTCTCCTGAGTCTGGAGGCAAAATGAACACTAAAATGAGAAAATAGATACTTTTAGATCTTTGAAATCTTTACCTAAAAGCATCAAAACTGAAAGCATCAATATGGGAAAGACGATGTTGTAAAGGTAATAGAGAATTTTTCGACGGATATAAATCACGAAGGTCAGATCTGGGTAGGGCTCTGAATTTGATAAATACCATAAAAAATGGAATATTTTGATACACACTTACCAGGACAGCATGTGTACCGAGTGACTTTTCGCTTCTGATAGACCTAGATTGTACCTTACTTCGGTCATTTTTCGTTAATCTTACCTTGACCAAGTCAAACTCGCCGCTCTGCACAAACATAGACAAATCGATGTTATTACTTCTGTTGGTAATATCCAACTGAAATCCATGATAGGTCCAAGATCTAAAAAAAAATGATCTCAAATTTTCAGGAAAACCTTCTTACCCAAATTTTAGCGAGCATTTTTGATAATCGAATGGGAATAGGGTAACATCAACTGAAATCATCAAATTAAGAGAAAAATGGTTGGATTTCAAAAGAATACTATCTACCTTTGCACGTGCTTCTAAGCTGGGTTGGTGGGGGCCAAAATACGGTTCCATCAAAATCAAGCATGGCTCGAGATTTCATATATCCGGTTGTATAGTCGTCCGCTGAATTGTAGAGGACTATATCCGGCTGAAAAACCTTATTAAAAAAAACCAAATAAAAAGTTTTCTTACTAGCCAAATTAAATCACAAGGAATTCGGATTGATCTGATGTTGTTGAAGTCAGCTGGATTCCACTGAAAGATAAAAAAATTCCATTCAGCTATAAAATCAATAAAAGTGAAAAATCCTGTGAAACTTACTACAAGAAGTTCATCTTTCCACTCCTAAAAACTCGAACTAATAGAATTTTGCAAAATTTTAAAATTCCAACCTGATCAAGCCAGACATTGATTGTTAGAACTTGATTTCTTTCATCCATGTCGAACAAATTCGTCAGAGTCATTCCCAATTTGACGACGACTGTGCTCGAGGAATTTTTGACAGGGCGGACTGCCTTCTCGTAGTTGAAGAGGATGTAATCTAGTAGTCTGAAAATTAAAATTTTAGATAAAACAAGTTTGTATCGCATTTTTCATTTTTATCATTTCACAAAAATTCTGCATCAAATTCACCAGAAAAAAAACTTCTATTCAACGATAGATTTTTGTTCTATTTTGCAGGAAAATATAAAATTGCGCGTTTCGAAATTGTACAAATGTTTGCAGAAAAAAATTTTTAGCTAAAAAAGAATATAAAATTTTGTTTCGGTGTTTTATATTCGCATTCAAAACTCCGCGTCTTTCCGTTCTCCATTGTTTTCATGGTTTTGCGCAATTAATTCGGCTGAACAAAAGTGCATACAAAGATGTAAAGTTGAATGACGGAAGTGGGAATCGGAAAAAAAAAATAGGCAAAAATCTAAAGGAGCACTCGAGCAGTATACAACTGGAATTGCTCTTGAACTGACTTTATACTTTTTATGGTAACTTTTCGAAACTCAATTGATGAAGAAGTTTCAGAAATACATATTTCAACCATTCTCATAATGAAATGGTTACAATATCTGAAAGAGCGCCGAGGAAAAGCAAGTTTTGGCCGACGTTATGTTTTTTACGGTAACTTTTATGGAACTAAATCAACAAAATTCTCTTGAATATGAAACAATTAGTTAATAGTGCAAAACTTACTTCTGCTCCTCCGTATATCGATCCCTGAAATGATTCTTTTCGTGCAGAACCTGACTCGTCGGGGATGTGGCTAATTCGAGGATAACCGAGTAGAGCACAGCCAGCATGAGAACGAACGATGATAGGGCATTGATATCACTCAGATTATCTGAATCAGAAAACTCCATAACATAAATTAGAGCTTTTGAAAAAAAAAAAAAAAAGATACGAAAATATAAAAATTTCAGCAAAAAATAAATCGATGTCCACGAGGTATTTGCTTTTACTACTCCATATTCTCTTCTCCTATCTTTTTCGACTAGACTTGACTGACTAGAACTCTGAAACAAAATGCACATCACGGTAGATTGAGCACTCACTTTCGTTCTTCATCAACCTTTACCTTCCTCAAAATTCTCCAAAACTACCTCACATGAAGGAATAATTGAATTTCACCTTTGAAAAAATTTTACGAAAAATGAAAAATGGAGTTTGCTAGAGTGTTCCAAGGGGTAAATCGCAGAATCTCGGAAAACGCCATTTCGAACCGGGAAAACTTTTGGAGGGACGAAAACGGGCAATCGAGACAAAGCTCTAAAAAAGCAACGGGGCGCAACACAATAGCTTAGAAGGCTAATTGAGGAAAAGCCACAGATAAAAGGGGAATTCTCCTTCTAATGCTGAAAGATGCAAAATGAAAACTGGCTGATATTCTAAAAGTGTGCAAGTACGAAAGTCTGGTGGAAATAACGAATTGGCATGCGAAATAGCTATTTTGAAAGTGTCAGTGGATAGATTCTTGTTCATCTCTGATGTTGATTTAGAATAGCACCGTTTATTATTTAGTTTCGCTTCATTAAGAACATAATTTTGTGTATCACAGATTTAAATCACACTAAAATGCAGTTTCTCACAAGGGAAGTGCACATAGAAAATCGCAAATCTCGACAAAACTTTCCAAACAGGAGTTTTTGATGACGGGAATAACGATAGTGAACTCAAAAAAGGCTGAATAGAAATCTGGAATCAGAGAATTTAAGCCGTTTTTCACTCGTATTTTGTATGAGAAATGAGCAGAATCGCTTTTAAAAATGTAAGTTAATTTTGCAAATTTATGAATACCAGTGAAGAGTTGACGATTTTCATTGGTTTCCAGTTTCCAAGTTCCCATTTAGCACTCTCTGACTTCACCATCGTCATCTCAGTTATTGACAATCCCTATTTGAAAAAATTTCGTCAAGATTTGTGATTTCCTACCTGTGCACTTCCCTTGTCAGGCATTATGAACGATAAAATTGCCTCATGATTTTTGAAATTTCAAGGAATTAAACATAATCACTTCAGATAAAGTTGATAAAACCCCTTTTCAAATCATTATTTCCAATTTTAAACAAGTTTTTAATCTATGCATCTAATGAAAGACAAAAATGTGGATAAAATTAAAAAAAAAAAATTGACATTCCATCCCTGATAAATAAGAAATTCGAACCATTATAGTTCCCCATGCCCATGTGCATGTGAGTGGGGCATCTGTACTGGTGGCGGAGTGACTGTTGGCGCGTAGACTTTCTCAAATCGTTATCATATCATTTGTAATTCAGAATTTAATTTTAGCATAATTTAAAAACACTAGGATTCCTTCAATTTTAAATTACAAGCTAACTTAGCTACAAGGATAAAAGAAGTCTCGTAAAGTTTAGAGGGCTCGGAGACCACCCATTTTGAAGTTTCGAGTTTTTCACCAATACCGTTTCGTTAGAAAACTTGAGTTTTCCAAAAAAAAAAAATAGGTAAATTGGCAATCTGATATACCTTGGGGAAGATCTTCATGACGAGAACCATCCAAATAAACGAGACGAAGATGAAGAAGACGATGAACACGAGCATGCAGTCGAAACCGCATTTGTAGGCGTGACGAGCGAGGCGGACTGAAAGTAAAATAGTCAAGATAAAAATTAATAATTTTGAAACATAGTACGTCTGAATGGCAAAAAATCCTCAAAATAATATGCTAATTTTTAAAATAAAATGCTAAAAATACCCGATTCAGCAGACAATCGCTCTTCATTCGAATCGACTTGTTGCTGCATGCGGACGAGGCGCTAAAATAGAAAAAGAAGATAAATAATTAAAAAATAAAATATCTAAAAAAATACCTGGTTATCATCCTTGATGACATTGCCGGCGACTTTCATGTTCTCCTTGAGCGATCGAGTCAGACTCAGCAGCTCATTCGCCATTTGCTCCTGCATCTCGTCGTGTTTGATTTCTTTCTTGTCTGAAAAATGGAACAGTTATTTTCACTAGCAAATGGCTAGAGTGAAAATAATATATTTTACGAAGCATACATTTTCAAGGAAAAATACGGCTCATAGAAAAAGACACCGGGACACCGATTAGAAAAAGACACCGGGTTTTCTAAGAAATAGTATGAGAAAGCAAGAGAAGAAAAGAAAAAAGCCGGTGTCTTTTTCTACGAGCCGAAAAATACTCGTTTTTTGTCATTCTTGCCTTCATTAGGCTGTACGATAATTTCTAGCACTCTTTCTTGTATTCCTCTGCAAAATATTGACAGAAATTATCGTTCAACATAATCTTTCTTTTCTTTTCAAATAGAAATATTACAAATGAACCTTGATGTGTCCTGTGGAATAATTCATCTCTGAGTTCCTGCTCGTAGATGGTCTTGTTTTTGAGTCTGATTTCATTGCTCGATTGCAGCTGTTCCCCTGTTTCTTCCTCGTTCTCTTCCACTTCCTTGCCCCCACCACCATTTAGCAAAGGAAACAACTTCGGAATTCGCTCGATTTGTTGCAATTTGTTCTCGGCTGATTTCTGACAAAAAATAATGAAGTCGAATAAAAATAAAATGTGACTATAGTAAAATAATTTTTCTTCCGAAAAATAGCAGAGGGACCATTTTATTAGAGCCAAAATAATAAATTGTTGCACAATACCTGCATAGCGACTTGGCTAATGATTCGGAGTTGGTTGAGCTCTCTGGTGTACTGTACGAGTTCGTTGCTTTCGGCTCTGCAAAATCATATTTTTCAAGAAAAACTCGTCAAGATCCGACTTTTCAAGTTTGCCAAATTTTTGGACTCGCCCCGCGGGTGCGGGTTTTTTAGTAGTCTGGCCAAGGCCCCATAAAATTCATTGATCGTTAAAAAATGAGAATATAAAAAATTTCCTTGAAATCCTAAAAACGTAAACTCACTTATTCAATTCGTGCATTTTGTTGAGAAGCACTTCCAATTGACCCGCAGCTGCCTGTATTTTGTGCGCGTTCGTCTCCACATTGTCACATAATTTCTTGGTTCTTTCGAGCAGGCGGAGAAATGCTAATTCGGTCTGATCCGATGGGGTCGGCATTCTGGATAAAAATCAATTCAAAGAACGTCCTAGACTTTGCATTACGGAAAGTGAATGATTTAGATGAAACTCTTCATTTTCTTTATCAAAGATAAAAGAATAATCTTTTCAGGTAGGCATAAGCTGAAAATCCAAAATTCAATTTTCAAATAGAAAATTTTTAAAACCTGATAATCTTTATTCGTAAACACACCAAGTACACCGGCGTCGCAATAAAAAGGGGAAGAAAATTCGAGATAAAACACGAAAAATGATTGGAATAAGTTAACAAACGAAAAGAAAATATCCTGCAAAAAGGTGAATTTTGAAGAGAACGAGATAAATAGACAAACGACTTGCAGACCGATCTAATACGTCGAATGCAAAACTGGAAACGGGGAATCTGCCTTTTTCCTCACTTCTCAGCCATCGTTTCAGCCTCCTTCTCCTTCTTCTCGTGCTCAGCGATCAGGGTTTCCAGCTCCTGAATATTGATATTTAGAAATTCGAAAAAAAAAAAAAATTAATTCTCGTAAAGAAACTTTTTCTAGTAAAATTTTACAAGATATTGAACCTGGACATTTCGAGAAAAAAAAAAAAAACTCTACTGATATTTACATTCATGGCCTTATGTTCTTTATGATTAGGTTTTAGCCTCGCCCATCTGCGATCTTGCTGCGACGCTGTGCATCTCTGTGCAATCGCGCAGATGTTGACAACTAAGCGGGATAATTCCTCGTTTTCATTAGTTCGCATTTTGAACGATGATTATTTTCTCTCCATTTTCGCAGGTATTTATTTCTTGGATGTAATCACAGGACACTACGAAAGCATCGAGTTCATGAGGCCGTGCATTTTTCGAAAAAAAAAAAAATCGCTAAAATAAAGCTTTCAAAAAATCACCTTATCAGTCAACTCCTCGAGGACGGTCTTGCCGTCCTTCCTCTTGAGCACGGCCATTTCGATCTTCTCACTCGCCAGCTTCACGTCCAACGTTTTCCACAGAACCTAAATTAACCATTTTCAAGAATGGACGATGACAAACTTTGATTTTATTAGTTTCGTGTTTTGCTATTTTGTCCCAAAATTCTTACCTTGATGGCTAGTTTCTTGGCGTCTTCCAGGCTTTGCTCCTTGTACTCCTGTTTGAGCAGAGAGACGGCAGCCTGAACTCGAGGATTTTATCGATTTTTCAGGACTAAAAATACCGCATGATTGTTGCCGATGCAGGTGGCCTTCCAACCGGTGTAGTTTCCGGACGGGTCCGACTGATAGAGCTGATATCCGTAGTGCTTGTCCCAGCCCGCGTACAGCAGAGAAACGCCGAATGGACGCTTGCCTCCGCGCTGCGTGAAACGCTGCTTCTCATTGCAGAGCTCCTGAAGGAAAATGAGCCTTCCGAAATTACACTTTCGATTTTTCAAAAGGTTTGCCTTCTTCGAAAGATTGTGATTTTTAAATGGCACACCCCATCTACATCTTTTCAAAATGGAGTTACTTTTTGAGGAAGGCTTCTTTATCTCTTTCAAACGAGCTAATGTTAAAAAAGTGAAAATTTCTCGTTGAAATCGAAAGATGAATTCAGAAGTAACAGTATACCTGAACAAGTTGCTCGACAGGCATTTCCTCGCCGAAACGAAGTCGATAGTTGGCTGCCCACCTGAACCCGTGGATACCGTAATCTTTTATTCTAACTAGAACTGCCCTACCATCTGAGGTGGTTGATGAGAACGTTGGCATCGGAAGTGATGCCTGCCACCGTGCACGAGATGTTATTCGACAGACGGTAGATCTTCTCGTTCAGCACCTGAATCTTTTACCTCAAAAGACTCACTTTATGCAAAAGCAAAAATGATTTGAAGAAAGGTATTTCAAGACTTAGCCCAAGTCTTTCCTTTCGCAAATATCCTCAAAAGCAAAAGTTTCGAAAGTTTAAAGAAAAAAAACTGAAAACCAATTGTAATGAAATATTTTAGAAGAAACGAGAATTCCTCGATTTTTCAAGTGACAGAAATTTAATTCTTCCCAAATTTCGAAAAACAAAAATGCTGACCGAATCATCGAGCAACTTGTGGACGTTCCTCTTCTCGGCAGCGAGGAGCACGCCGTCGTCGGCCATAATGCCCAGGCACGTGCCTGCGTGACTGATCGCTTCCATAGCATACTCAACCTGAAAAATACGCATTTATTTCAATTCCTAAGACAGACTTGGTCGTTTTCTCTAGTTTTCTACGACAGCGACAATAGATGACAGATTCTGTTGCTGGAGAATAAACAAAAACAAGAAAAAATGAACTTTATAATGCACCGAGAAATTAATTTAATTTTCACCTGATAGAGTCGACCCTCCGGCGAGAAAATTGTCGTCTTGGAATCGTAACGACGAGCCATCCTTCGTCTGAAACATCGAATTCATGAAAATTCCGAGAAAATCGCAAAGAAATTTCAAAAATCGCGATGAAAATGGAGAAAATCATCATTTCAAACACGTTGCAGAAATTTAGAGCTACGCGTAAATGCGGAGCGCATGCATGAAAGGGCTTATCGTATGAAAGGAAGATCGAGGGAACTACTATTTGGCGAGATAAAGAAAGTCGAAGCTTCAAGCGAAAAGAGATGACAATTCAAATTCTTATCGATACAAAATTATGATTTTACCATTCTCAAAATCGACTATAAATTTGCAAAAATGAGATTTTCAAGTCATTACTTCGTCTTCTATTCGAAGAAATGGTAAGCTCCGAAGAAAAGCCGAACCAAGAAGCGAAAAGTGTCCAGAAAAGATTTTTAAAAAATAATGAAAAAAGTGCCAAACCCTTGTCAAAAATTGGAAAAAAAATCACAACTTTTGAAAACTTTCGAAAGAAAAGCGAAACTTCAAGAAGAAGAAAAGACTTGCGAAGAAGGTCATGAGTTTTTGCAGATATTTTCGCTCGGAAAGCTTCTATTGGCTGCAGCGGCACTGGCAGCAGTCGGTTTGGCGTGGGACGAATCGATGACTACCTTCTGCACGGCCCACGACGGCACGGTCATTAACACCGAGGCGAGTCAAATCGACATCTGGCGTCCGGGTCCACGAACCATTGGGGAGAAATTTGGAAACCACATGGCATCTTTACGCGCACATACACATGAAATATTGTGCAAAAACGTCACAGCCTACCATCCCTCCTACACTAGCCTTCCTATGTCTCGCGTGTCATGATGTCGGCAGCATCTATATGACGGGGGACGGAGATTGTTTTCCTCACGCTATTTCTCCCTACTCTAACCTCTGGAGTATCCCTAACTGTAGGCTCCAACCTCCGTCATAAAATAACTATCTATGATGAAATGCCGGTTTCAGATAGCTTGAATGGGAACTCTTTCAGTTGAACCTCCATAAATTTGAAAGAAAAACTCACTGAGAGCCTTCCCATTTGTTCGTGGACCCGACCACAGATATTCAACTACAACTTTCTGAGAATGGTACTGATTTTCTGAGAATAAATGATGAATTTTTTACGATGTAATGGGTGTCTTATGCAAGAAGTAGTCATTAAATGTGGTATAATGATTCTCCCTTCCAGGACAAGGACGAATGCAAGGACGCGAAGTTCTACTTCAACACGGGTACAGACGCAAGAGAAGCGAAAAGACTTTGCAAACAGCTCGTCCCATACACTCAGATCATCGACTCCACGGCTGGATATCCGACCAAGTGCAGCTTCGGTATGTCTGAAGGAAGTTGAAACATCGAATGTTGTGGAACTTCACGAACTGAAATTTCATTCGCTAGTTCACAAACTCACGTAAAATGATAAAGAATCAATAATTCAAAGCTGATAATACTGAACATTTTTGCTCTATTAGCGCATACTTTCATAGTCAGAAAATGAATATTATGTTGATCGGGATATCAGTTTTGTCAAATAAGAAGACATTTCTAACCACCCTCACCTTTGGTTGTATGCTAATTTTCAAAATTCCAGTTTCTCCTTACATCTGCCCGCCCTACTCGACTCAGATCTATCGGATGTGCTACTTCACAAGTCAGGCCAAAGGTATCTACGACGAGGCTGTTAAGGAGTGTGGCAAAAAGCAATTCTCTCTGCACGTCGTCAAACAAAACGACGCCAGATGGATTGTCGGTAAGCAAAAACCGCAACCATGTGCTGGTTGTAGATGAAAAATCTGCAATTGGTGCTATGTTCAATTTCAAAACTGAAAACTGCATCTGAAACGGTAAAAGTTCAGCCAAATTGAATGAAAATGCTCAGGCTTTTTCACGGACGATGGACCGTTTTGGGTTGGAAACAAGGGCAGTCTATACAATTCGGACAGAAGCGGTTAGTAAGAATAAAATCCCTATTAAAATTTGCTTAAATAGTGGTCTTCATATTTATCAGCACGCAGCACGAAAGAAGTTTCATCAAACGAATCGTTCACTTCAAGATACGCATCGATTTCAGCCAATGGATCCTATCTGTTCTCGACTCTCTACAACCCTCTGCTTTATGGCAAAACCCGATTTGGAGACGTGATGGTCGCTGAGAAGAACGCCAAGGCCAGCACGCTCTGTTCGGCTATTCCCATGAACGACCCAAAGACCGCGGTCATCGATGATCCACTTGCTCTCGTCATCCTCTCCAACGTTTACCAGTGAGTTTGATAATGGCAATTTATGCATTTCTTCTGGGAATTTGTAAATGATGAATTTGATGAAGTACGCCAATGAGAAAATTAAATAGTTGTTAAGGAAAGAGTAGTGGAGCAAAAGTAATATAGAAAGTGCATTTCGTCATCTGTCAAATAAAGGCGTCAATTAATTTAACATAGAATAAGATAGACTATCTGAAGTCGAATTTAAGATCGTGAGTTGAGTTGTCACTTATTTAGCGCTAACCAGAACGACGCGTATTTGGCTGACACCTCTAACCTCCACAAGCCCTGCGTTAGTCTGAGTCCTTCCACCATGCACGCTGCCTATTCCATCAACAAGGACGCACAGAACTCCATGATCGACAGGATGAAGGTAGTATCGAAAACGGACCTAGAGAGCATTTGAGTCAGACTAAAAATATATAGGGAGAAGTAGTCGCAGGAGTAAAATTTACGTTATTACTCCACCACAAATGGAGGAAATGTTTGAAAATTCAAGGCTATAGATATAAAATTGCGAAGGAAATATTATAAGGAGTAAGTCGCACGATCGTCCTGACTTAAAAGTCCTCCCTGAGTCTGATCAACAAAAAATAACTAATAGGCTTTTAGCTTGAAACAAAAATACAAATTATGATCGACTCCTGATGATGTGAAACTATCATTCCAGAACTACAACATAAAGTATGCATCAGTTCCTGTCCACTTCTATGATCCCAACTCATCTGCCAATGATCCACATCCATCGGAGAAGGACAGAATCAATCGGGGAAAGAGCTGCAACACAGCGCTCAGCGATGATTCGAGAACAGTGCTCGGCCGACATTATCCATTCGTCACTCCGCCATTCGATACGTCGGTTAGTCTAAGCCAATATTAACCTGAGATAACATAATTTAATCTTTGAAATAGGAAAAAGAGTTGCAATATAAATCGTCTACCCTGAGTCTTTATTTGATAATACGTATAAGAAAAACTCACGTCTTTTCCGTGGCATCATTTAGAAAGTATCTCTAAAATTGCGCATTTTCAGACCGGAAGGTTCAATCCAAGTGGCAAGCTGGATCAGCATAAAATGGATCCGGGACTCTGGGCGCCGAATTATCCTGCCTCTGCCTGTGCGGACGGAATCAGACATCGCATCGTTCTGGATAGCACGGCCAACGGACTCGTTGATATGCCTTCCTTCTTCCGCGCTCCACTCTTCTGCACTGGTTAGTATGAATCATTGACTGAATTTCAAACCTTCTTTTACTATCCGTTTGAATCGATACTTTGAGACTAGGACTTTTCTAAATATTCTATTTGTTCGTATGAGATAATTTCAGACAAGCCCGATACGACCCCATACGACCCCTCAAGTATCTGCAGCAAACACGCCCAGTACGATACTGCCACCGCATCGTGCAAATGCGAGAATTCGTACACAGTGAGAAAAGAAATTATGAAAGACGATAAAAAAAGCTAGTTCTTTTCAACGATGAGCTCGTTTTAGGACTTTCGGGATACTCCTGAAGGGAAGAAAGCTACGAATCAATTCAGAAGAGTGAGTCGAAATAATTTCACAAAATGGAAGTAATGAGGGAAATCCTTACAGGGTGAACTGTGTACAAGTTGTACGCGCGAAATGAAGAGCGTGTCAGTCGAGTTGGTAGTCGACAGGAGCGGATCCCTTGGAGACAACTGTCAGGACATTAAGAGGTTCGTTATGCGCCTCGGTTGCGCGATCATCACTCAGATCCAGAATAAGCTACGAATGGGCGTCACTTTCTTCGGTTATCGTATGCTGTTATTTCTTTATTAAAAATTTCTAGAATAATTACAGACCAGTGGATCTATGAAGATCATAGATACCTGAATGGAGTATAGGTCGTTATTCACCAAAAGTTTTGATGAATAAAGACCGCCCTCCGACTAAGTGAGCTACTGTGACTTTTACCAAATTGCTGTATGATCCATAGCGCATCATTATGTCTTCTTTCTATTTTATTTTTCCGTCTACAATGGTGATCAAAAGTATGACACTATGCACGATATTGTTGAATGTTTTGTTTAGCTTCTATGGCAAACTAATCTAAATGAAATTTGGTACACATCTTGAAGGGAACGTGGCATGAAAGCCCAAAATATTCTGCCTGATTCGATCCTATGTGAATAGTTTAAGAATAGTAAACATTCATATACTTGATTCTATTCTTCTGGCCTGCACTATAAAATATATTGATAAAAATCGTTTTCCAATGATTTATTACAAGTTTTCAGCGCCTTTGAGTTATGATATAGACTCGACAAAAATACCAATGCAAGACTATGGTTACGGTTCGACTTGTGACAACGATTGGTTTCCAAGGTTTCCCGATTCTGATTGGAATCCAGAGTCATGCAATGGATGGACACCCACTCTGAAAGGCATTAGTGAAGGAATACGCTTACTCAATGTAAGTTCAACCACAATCACACCTCAAGGATTTAGTCAAAGTTCACTTAAAAAATTCTCACTAGCAAAGGTCATGTTATAGGATGGAATTACAATAGGATAGAGTATATTTGTTATCAAAATGAACAGCTCATCGTTTAGATCATTTTTAGTATCGAATTCTTAGTCAATTTTACTTTGTTAAGATTAGTTTTATGAATTTAATTAAAACCCCTTGCAGCAATACTCAAAAATATATTCAAGTTTAATACTTTTTAGCTGGAAACAACTGCTGAGCGGAAACTATTGTTCTTGGTAAGAATTCAAATATAATGTAAAATATTCAGAAAGAGTAGATAATTTTTCGTTACAGATAACAGATGGAGAGCCGGGATCGGATGGGCCTAATAGGGCTACTCCTATTGAGGATATTGGAGGGAAAGTTTATCACGATGTATGTGCTCATCAACGCTGTTCGATTCGAGCATTTTTCTTCCAAACACGTTTCCATCACTTCTATTCTTTATCTTCTTAGTAGGGATGCACTCATGTTTAGAATCACTCGCGGCAATGTGTAACTGTTAGCTCGATGCAAATATTTACGTCTTCGAATTTAGTTCATCAGCAAGCCTGGCAATAAGATGTATGGCATTGGAATTGGAAAAAGTCTCCGAGTTGACCAAATGCAAATCATTCTGGGCAGCAATTATGATAAAGCCGCCATGAATCGTTATTTTCCGGTCATGAGTTTCGAAGTGAGTTGATTATTTTATCGAGAATTTGAAAACTCTACGAAGTTACATAAGCAACAGAGTATAGTGAACGGACACTAAAATTTGCTTCAATCTGAAACGAGCAAAAATAACAGAATATGTCCAATAACGCATGTAGAAATACACTGAATTAGCATCAGCTTTGGATTTTGAAACATTTTTCATTATCTTCATTTCTACAAACTAATATTGTTTTACACTGAGTATTTTCGTTTATGCATCTCTTCATGTTTTAGTCTAGACTATTTTATCTTGTTTGATCGAATAAAAATCATGAACATTCGGCGATGTTTCGAAAGTATCATGTCAGAGTAAAAATTCTCATAATTTCAGCACTTGAACCAAGACTTGATCAACGGAATAATGGAGGAAGTGTGTGATAAAGTGAACGAGTAGCAGCCTTGCAACCCGCCCGTCAGACAATAAGTCAAAGACCCCCGAGCCCCCTCTCCGTTTCACTGACCTATAAACCATGCAACGACCTAAATGGGAGTCCAAAAATCAGAGACGACCATGATTCATCCATCAACTCACTACTAGGGGCATAAAATAAATACTTGAATAGTGAATAGAAGTTTCTGATAAAAATAAACACAAATAAAAAATATAATTGAAAAAAATTATTTATGCCGAGGGCGCAAGTGGATTTTGAAATGGGAAATCTGATGGATAAAATTTGGTTCATAATAAAGTTCGATTTTTACTGATTTCAATGCTTTTTACCATTTTCGAAATGGATAATAAAAATCACGAACATTCGGTGATGTTTCGAAAGTATCATTTCAGAGTAAAAGCTCTCATAATTTCAGCACTTGAATCAAGATTTGATCAACGGAATAATGGAGAAAGTGTATGATAAAGTGAACGAGTAGCAGCCATGCAACCCGCCTGTCTATTGGTCCGTCAGACAATCATCAAACACACCCAAGCAGTCTTCATCCCATACCACTCTTCGTTCCTCGTCTTTGGATAAAGCAGGAGAAAAATGAAATACAGTTTTACTCAAGCTTTCAGAGATAACTCTACAGGAACTGTATTTCTTATCGAAATTAATGCCATTTTATTTATTCGGATAAATTTTCTGCGTGTGCTCAAGCTATGATGCAAATAAATATGCCTGTTTCTGTGTGTGTGTGTATGCATGTATGGGGTCAAGTGATGTGCATTGAACGGTTTATTGCTGAATTTATTGGATTGCATAAATGTGGATAAATGTGCGTTCGTGAAGAATAGACAATGGCATATTGCATTGTCATCAGCCTCAGAGGACATTCGAGCAAGCTAGATTATCGTAAATTTGTCGGTAATATTTGCACTGTAATAACTGGTAATTCGAGAAATGTCAAAACAACTTCACAAGCTCAGGTTATCGATATTCTTTTTGGGTACTGTAGCTGAGCTAAATCTGAAGAAAATGAATTATCGAATTCAGGATTTTTTTTACAATTTTCTAAACATGCATTTTCTCATTCTCTAACTTCAAATCGGTTGCAAAAGCTACAACTCAGATAGATCAAATGAAATAAAAATTCTATCTTTATATTTTTAATGATTTTCATCCAATGATATGCAGGGAATGCTCTGTGATAATGCCTCTATAAAGAATGACTAGCTATCTATTTTCAGGTATAAATCTCCCATAAAAAGGCCGCCTGCGGCTACTTCTCATGTCATTGCTCATTTTGTTGCAGCATCTCTTTGCTCATTCTTCATTTTCTCGCGGTCACTCTGTCGCCTTTTTTATTTCTTTGTTTCTCTCACGAATATCCGTGTTTCATGGAGGTTTCCTTCATTCCTCTTACGGCAAAAAGCTTCATTCATTTTCGGGATTTATTGCTTTTGTCATTATTTTAATTTGCATTTTTCAAAGTTACAATTTTTAGATTATTTTTCTTTGCATTTGTACGTTTTAAAATAATAAAATAAAATTATATTCGCCTGGTTTTTTTTCTGCGTTTTCCTGACCATTCGTCCTTTCTTCTTTCAGTCTTGACTTAGCCTGTTTTTGGTGGTCACGGGCGTGAATAATTGATAGTGTATATGGTGATGTTGTGAGTGTTGGCGACTCTAGGATATCTGCTCTGTGCTCTCTGCTTTATGCCGTATCTATCTGTTTGTATGTACGTATGTTTGGCAGTCTCTCATAGTTCTCTTCCTCCAACCAGCCATCTGCCTTCTGCTTCCAAACAACAGTTTCCCAGGCCTCAGGCTATGTGCTGCTGCAGTCTGTCTGTTTGTAAACTGAATATGGCAATTATCCACCCCCGTTTCGCCTCTAAAGTGCCTCGAGAATTGAGCACCGATTAACTGGATATGGCTCATTTGGAAATTTAGGAAATATTCGGGGCATTTTGAGTTTTGCTGATTAATTTTATTCATTTTTATTATGCTTTCATTTGCATTTAGAATTCCATAAATCTTTTTGCTCGCCATAGACCCATTAAAAATTTGCTATTTTGAATATCATCAAGAATAATTTAACCTTTGTATACTTGTTGGTAGAACTTTTTTTTGTTAATTATTTGTTTTTCACGCATAACTACTCTGCTAAATCTCTCTAAATATGTCCGTCGTCGGCTTTTTATTCATGTGTTGCGCATTTCTACAGTCTCTTCCCTTCTCCGACCCATTCTCCAAGCTTTTCTGTCCATCCCCATCTGTCAATTGGCCCATTAATGGGTTTCTCCATTCCCCTTCCTCGATGCTTTCATGCTTATGCGCTATTCGCAATGCACGCGTGCGCATCCCTCTGACCGATCCTAGGGTGGCCACTTAAGCGACCCCCCTCCTTTCACAGGCCAAGTCTTAGGCACAGGAAAATCCCAATCCCGCAATCATCCACTGCTTGCCAAAGTGAACATTCAGGGTCAGTTGATCCAAGTCTTCAGCGAGCCAAACATTGATTTGTAACATTTTGAAAAATATCAATTCTTCTTACGACATAATAAAAACAATTTAGAGCAGATACTCTACCCTTACAATATCGAAAGTTTTCGAATAGTTCAATATTTCTTCTAAGCCATAAACATTTATACTTACTCAAATTTCGCACTTAAAGTAAAAGAGAAACCTTGAGCCATAAAAGAATCTAAACACAAACGTGTATTTTACCGAAATAAATCTCCCACAGCAAAAAGAAGTTTGGATCGTTTTTTCATAAGTGGATGAAAATAGTCTCTCTATCCACGCACTTTACTCGATTCACTTATTCATTCAAAGCACGTCTTGGGTCAACGTTTCTGAAAGTGGACGAGAGAAAATAAAAGAATAAACACATTTTGGAAATGGAAAATGGAACACCGCGAAGCAATCTGCATATGCGTAGAGATGCAGAGGAACGCGCACATGTTTGAAGTAAACCGTCCGACAGCTTTCAAAATAGCGTGTTTTCCACTCTTTGCTCAGTCAAATGGACGTTCATTCTCAGCTTACATCTTCATGCTCGTGTATTTATTTATGTTACATGTCCATTTTCACACTATATTTTGTATTTTAGAGACCAGTGGTCAGAAATTGAATGTGTACAATTAGTGCAAAATGTAATAAGTTGTGGGATACTTTTTAAATAAGAAACTCGGTTTCGTTTCTTTTACTGACCATATCTTGTTTTAAAATAGACAAAATAATATGAAGATGAAGATTATCTTGCATTTTAAAAGAATTTTCATTCCATTTTTCCCCGAGATGTCCACGAGTAAGAGGCAATTACTAAATGACGAAGTGACGGATTGTGGGGCTCTATAGTTAGAGATAGATGAGAGAATGAAAGCTGAAAGAAATAGTGTGGAAAAGATATACTCCGTCAAATAGTAATTTCCCGGGTAAGGTACAAGTACGACATTTTATCTTAATTATGGAAAAAGGTAGGCAACAAGTATGGCGAAATTTATATTGCCCATAGTTAGGAAAAGTAAAAGGTACGAAAATTTCGAATTTAATACAGGTACAGGTACAATTTTTCGGTATCTGTAGGCATCTCTGATCTTTGCTCGATAATTTGGGGAAAATTGGTAAATATCGACCATTTCCACAATTAAAATCTCGATATTTCATTTCGCAGTATCTCGTAAACTCATGTCTAGTAATCAGGCATACTTCTATGCTGATTTACTCTTCCCTCCAGGGATTGGTTGCAGTTCCTTCACACTCTGGCCTCTTTCCCCTCCCTTCCAAACTCTTCCTTACTTTGCATCTCTTTCGGGCTTTATTCGGGATTTGATATCTATGTTTCTTCATCTTCCGAGAATCTATGCAAAAATAGCAGCTTCTGAAGTGATTGACTTGAAGTGAATTTTATTTTATTAGTTTTGCTGTCGGAATAACTCTCATTGTAATTTTGTAAATTTTCTTTTAGTTTATGGAAGTTTTCGTAGGGAATTTCACGCAATCTTGTGTATAACTTTTCTACCGATAAATATTTGAAAATTGTCATAATCGATCTATTCTCCTATCCTATTTATTATTTCATGTTACCTAAATTTTTCAATTGTTATTTTTGGCTATATTATCTGGAATTTTCATAAATCAGCTCAATTTTCATATTCATCTTTCATCTTGTCATGCTTCAATTGTCTTGTTTATTTATTACTTGTTGATGAAGATAAGATTTATCTGCTAGTAAATTTCCCAATCCCTCAGGATTTGCTATATGCCCCCTCTCCTATTCCATCATATCGACACGTGTTGTGTCTCTCTGATATGATCTAGTAGAAATGCAGTCGGAACATTTGACATTCGATCTGATAGCCTTGAAATGCTTGCAAATTGCCGCAGTTCCGCAGTGCAACATTTCCATGCAACCGACATCCTCTTGTAATAACAAAGCGACAAATTCAAATCAACCAACGCTATATTGTCGGACATTTGAATTCCCAAGCATGATTGATGAAGATGTGTCGTGTCCCTTTGAAAGTTCATATTCCATTTAGGAATATTTCGAACTTTATAAATTTTTACCGAGATTAGTATTATTATTGCAATTTAGAGAAAAATGAATTGGTTCTGTTTTTTTTCGCAAAGTCTTCTTTAGAAAATAACTAATTTTTTACATTTCAAGACTTTTTTCTCAGACAAATAATTCAATTTCCAAAATCTCGTACTCTACTAAAGTAGGCAAGAAATACTCACGCTGTGTCATTAAGAAGTTGTAACGAATGTGCCAAATGCACTCTCACCCTCTGTCCGTTCTACTCTTCTTTATCATTCTCCAATTTTCTCGTTCTCTTCCCCGAGTATACCTCTTCTTCTCGGCATTTCTCTGCTACATCTGCATTTAATCTGTGCAGAGGTCCGAATTGCTGAATAATGCATGGTCAAATTCTCCCGTGTTCCCAGTTCAAAGAGTTTCGTGCAACCGAGTTTCAGTCTTATTTTCCTCTAACCTATCTTCATATTTTGATTTGGAATATATGTTTGTTGAGAATCCCAAATAGCTGCACTAGGAAAATTTTCACCATATTCAGGTCCGAAGCATTTCTGAATAACAATTTTGCACGTTCGAATTCATACTACGCTGTACAAAAACCGTATCTAAAAACCATATTTATCCTATGGAATTACCCTAATTACCTCTTGCATATTCGGCTCAAATATCTTTTGATCAGTAGTTTTTGCCCTGTCGCCTTATGTCACTATGATGTTCCTTCTCTGCCTCGAAAATCGCAGCTAATTCTAATGCCCCTTCTGCCCGCTGTTATGTCAGTCCTTCATTGGCATTTCCCCTGTATTTTCTTCGCTTTTTGACACGATTACGACCACCATTTTGACTGTCACTGCTTTCTCTGATGGGCTATTTTCACACGTTAAATTTCACTCCATTACCTAATCCATGTCTAATGCGGAATCTGAATATTTTCGCTTTCGACGAAACATCAGCTTTCCTCGAAAAATTAGGTTAACGATAATGTATTTTAGCATTGATTAGATTTTTTGTCTAAGCATCCATTATTCGTAACTTTTTTTTTTTTAATTTTCTACCAATATAGTTCGAAGTCCGATTCTAAATCTTCGAAAGCTTCCAAATCTGTCCGTGCGATATATTTTCACTTATGCCAATAATAATTTAGGAACTGATTCAAATTCGTAAAATCACAATGTTTGATTTATCCTTCTACAATTTCCGTATTATCTTCATTTGTGTCTGCTTGATTTGCCTATCTGTGTTCGTACTCTTTCTAGCATCACAATCCCTCGCTAATTATAATTGTCGGTGTGCATTGGTGCAGTGCCCCGTGGCAATTCCTCTTCATTTTCTCACAGTCCTTTTGCCATCATTAGCAGCCCTACACACGCACATTTAGCTCGTCTCTTCCTGCATATCTTCATTTCAAACACCCATTATCATCATCAAGGCAGCAATTTCCAAGCTTATGCTTACCTAGTGACCATATGAAATTCACGAAGAAGTAAATTTTCGTCTGAGGCATTACAAAAATCACGTGAAAAAATTCAAAAACTTCATGTTTTCCTGAGTTTTCATGCTAAATATTATCCTAAACCAATAGCCATCATAATTTCCGATAATTCTCCTCATTATCTCCGTTTCCGTACCGCCCTCCTTTATCCTGATGATATATGTTTCCATTAGTCTATTCACATCCACTCGCCGTTAGCATCTTCCATCAAGGGGAAATCTTCCGACAACATCCTTTTATCCGACAAAATCCCATCAAAATGTCCTATCCCTGATCAGGATCGGCAAATTGCAATTCCGGTATCAAATTTTGTATCGAAGAAAAATTTGGTCATCAATTCTGATATGAAAATTGAAACTTTTAGAAAAAAAAGATCGCTTTCCCCACCTCAGTTCAGTTTTCGCATTGTGCTTCTTTTGACTCATATGCATTCTTCTCGATACAATACTAATTGTCTTATAGCCTACGTCTCTGTTTGTCCGTGTTTGTCAACATCAACGACTTGACCCTTCACTCTTCTGTCTTTGAATGTCCCTCCTCTAGATGAAGCTTCTTCACTACTTGTCTTTGCCTCTTCATCAGATCTATCCATTTGTAGGTATCTCTTGGCACAATTGGTTTATCCCATCTTATCTTATACCTTATCCAAACACGGTAGCTCTGCAGACATAATCGCCATTCACTTTTCTGCAATATTTATTTCTCTGAAGATCAATGATATTCCTTCAATTCATCAAACTGAAATACTTTCATTAATGCACTATATTCAAAATATATTATTCCTGCACAATGATTATCATTTTGATGCGACATGTCTATTCTGCTCAACTACAAATAAAAAAAAATTTATTCATAAATTCCCGCTAACATGAAATTTCAATTCGTAATCTCGCGGTTTCGATCATTCTATTGTCGGCACTTTGGTCGTGTGAATTGAGAATTTGGCCTGTTTAGGCGGCGTTGACTGCTCGCGCGCGCGCGTTCTGTTTGCTTAGGACGGTCATTTTGCGCATGAAACCCGGAACGGGGAAGGGACGGAACGAAGAAATGAGCAGCGTAGAGAGCGAAAGGAATATGCAAATTCATGCAAGAAGCAGGTGGGAAGAGCAAGATATGTTTGCATGCTCGTAATATGGCCTAACATATGGATGCGTGAGAGACGCAGAGGATGACTCCGCCTCCTATGCAAATGCGAGGCGCAGGTGGGAATAGCAGTGTTCGATATTAGGGGATGTGTTTGCATGTTTGCGCACATGCTTGTAACATAGGGAGGGGTTCTTCTAATCAAACACTAACGACCGCTCCCATTTCCCTCTTTAGGACTCGGGCACAACATTGCCTTTTACGTGCACACCGGTATTCATCCCTGCGATCCGACTATCGTTTTATTGCCTTCACGGGTCTTGGATCGAGGATAAATTACACGAATTACTCTTTTCAGAGCATATTCATGTTTTTTCTTCTCAATTTTAACGCCAACTTCAGAAATCCCTATTCTGAACTTTGGATGCGCCATTGAATTGCAAATTGTTTTCATTTTTCAGTTTTTTTCAAACACAAAGTTTCCCGTTTTGACTCTCCATTGTCAAATGCAGATTTGCGTTCGGGATTTGGATTTCGATGTTCGGATGTCCAACTTTAACCAATCGAGCTATTTAGTGACAGACGCGACTCTTAACCCCAATTCATCATCAGCGCGTAATTCTTGCATCGCATATTTTGAGTGACCGTGATACTCAAGTGTGCGTGCTTCAATTCAAAACACACCGCTTTTAGCGCTTTTCATGTGAAGCATTGAGTTTAGGATTGTCGTTTTGAGCAGCACTTCATTTCACCATCCTTAACTTAGCTTAACATTTTCACGCTTTCCATTAAACTTGACCTACAAATTTTATTAAAATCCACATTTCACTAAAAAAATCTAGAAAAGACCAGGTATCAACTAAAAATTCTGACCAGCTTCAGTGCATATTTGTGGTCCTCTTTTCCTGCTTCATTCTTCTGCATTTGTGTTTCTTCCTTCAAATCTCTTCTTTGATTGCTCTCTCCTTATTCCAGCTTTCCGCTTTCTTCTCTTTGATATGCCGTTTTTCTCAGGTTCAAGTTTTCTGCTCGCATTTTCGATTCTTTCTCATTTGCAGCATTATTTATCTGTTTATTTTTAGCATGAATTCATATTTTATGCAAAACTTTCAAACTCTTCAGATTATTTTTCATCAAAATATCCTAGCTTATGACAAGCAACTAGCTTATCTCGAGATTTCTCACATCTTATCCGCTAATTCCGCCTTAATCTGATGATTTTCGGCAATTGCGCGTGTCGTGCCTTGTTTTTATCCTATCTGATTTTGCCGTTTTCATACAGTCCGATAGTGACTTCATTCGAATTCATGAATTCCCCAGCCCATTATCTCGGATCCAACCATTATTCTTCGCTTCGGCTTCGTCTTCTGCTTATTCTTATTCGCATTATCTTTTCGCGTCTTTTCGTGTGGATGATTTGTGAAGTGTGGAGATTTATGAACACGAGTGTGAGCTGTAATTGCGACTATCTGCATTTTATTCCTATTCTGCATGAAACACAGCTAGAATTAGTATTCTCATAATTTCTTTCAAAAAGCTCCCAATGTCAACCAGCTGAAATTTCAAAACTACTAGCAAATTCGTATGATTACCACTTCCAAAATTTGCACTGAAATTTTTTCTTGGGTTTTTAATATTTTACGCTCGATGTTTTATTCCGCACAGCTGTTTTAGCTCTGCTTCTGCAATAAGTACCGAGCGATGTCCTGCTGCCAATTTTACGGCTCAATTTGTCGAGTGCCACCACCCCAATACACTTTTATTATTTTAGGGCTATGAATTCGTTCATTCTCAAGTTTTTTTTTCGGAAACTTTCATTCATTAGATCTGGATGAATTGTTATGATGCTATAAAAAATTGTGCAGCTTCTGCAGTAAAAACTCACTACTGATATTTTTCTGGGAAGTTTTGTATTTTTTTCTTGCAACTTTAACGATCTTTTTTCTAAATACTTTCCTTACTAATTTAATTGATTTCATGCTAATTTCTTATTCATTTCCTCTTTGCGACAGTAATTTTTTTTTTCGGCTTAACGGCTCATGCATATTCTCTGCATCCACAAGCAGGTGTCCTGGGCATCTCCCTCTTCTACAGAAGCATTCAACCATAAACCCTCTTTATCCGCTCTGCCCCTCATTCTCTCATTGTCAGTTTTCACCTCCCAAATTCGACCTTTCTATGATCGGTACCAATTTAATGCCAATCAAAAGTCCCATTGCCTCGATCCATCGAGTTGACAGCTCGTTTTGGTCAAGGCGGATCTTGATTTAAAAAAAAATGTTTTACAGGCAGACGAATTTCATCACATTTCAACTTGAACCATTACGAATGATTTATGAGTTTCATAATTTTTGTTTAATGACGTTGAACAGGTTCAGTTCAACGTTATCAATTTTTTGGGATGAAATTTATATTAAAAATTTTACAAGATTTTAATTTTAAAAAATCGAAATCTAATTCAAAGTTCATACATCTCTGATTCCATTACGTCATAACAGAATACCTTCTAGATTTTTTTTCAAATAAAAATTATGTGCAAAATTTTTTACCTACCCACAAATTGACTTTCGTGCCATTTCAACTTCAATATCTGTAATGATTCAGTTGTGGCTCGACTATTCATTCATTCATTAGCCATCTTCGTCCTCCTTCTCTCCCAGACCTCTGCCGTTGCATAACCCAATCTCATCTCTGATATTTACCGCCCAGCGGCCGTTTTTGCTATTCGATAGAAGAAGGCTTTTGTCCTAATTAGGCACTTATCCAAATGAATGAGAAGCGCTGCCCAATGCAAAAAAAATTTACTTCCATTAATTTTCGTTTAGATCGCTACTTTTTACGGAATGTGGTCATCTTGTTGGGGTTTTTACTAAAATCTAGCCTCCCTTAATGGCTTTTCCCACATTTATGATAAGATTTTTTAAGATTTTGTGCAACTTTTCCGTATTTTCTCATTTGCGTTTGCAACTTGTTTTCGACATGTCCTCATCTCGATTTCTATTGTTTTCTCCTCCTCCTTCTTTATTCAATGCGATCCCTCTAATCGCTAATACTAATTAGGACCTATGCCGTACCTGAGAAGACAGAGACAGGGCTAGGTTGCGAGAGACGACAATATTGTCTGATTGACCTGGCAAGTGGGCTCTCGCGCACTCGCGCATTTCCTTTCAAGAAGAAGGGACAAAGAATATCGATGAAATGAATGAGGAGTGTTGCAATTTGTTGACACCTGAAGGGGAAGATAATAACTGTCTAGAATTATTGTTTGTGAATTTTCTGTTTCTTTGAACATGGTTTTCATCAATACGAAATGAAAAATCACTTTAAATTTGGATTTTATGAATCATACGATTTTATTGAAACAAAATCCATTTTAACGAATATCGTTTCGTAAATGCTGAAAACTAATAAATCATCAATATCAGTATTTTTCATCATCACACCTCTGTGCGATAGCGATAATCAATTCATGAGCCTGATCAGATCCGATATGTCTCATCATAGCCAATAATCTTCGTGGGAAGATCTGTTCTGGCATAAGTGAGAAGATATCGGTATACTCATAGAGATTTTCGGAGATTACATAGAAATGGTATTCCTGTCGGCCGCTCTTTCGTTTTTTCCCATCCATTCTGTGTTTTTGCATACTTTTTATACGATTCTTTGGACCGCTTGTCATTTCTGCCAGCGATTCAAAGAAAGGAACGAAAGTGAGAGAAAACTGCTAATGAATAAATGAGGGGAGGAACGGTTTTGCAGAGCAGCGCCGCTCATCCCTTTTCCCTAGAGATATTCTGTTTCGTTTCTACATCTCTGCTTTCTCTCTTGCATTTCAATGTTCGCGAGAATAAATTAGGACTCCATTTACACGGAGCGTTTTATTCATCCATCGAATTCAAATTCCACATTTCGACTTTGCATTCCTTTTAGCGTTCGGTTAATTTCCTTCTCTGCGAGCCTATGATGTATATCGCCATTCGCCTGTTAATGTGTTCTGTCGCTACTGTTTTTGCCCTGGATTCCTCAAATCGCTCGCTAAATCCTTCAAGTCCAAGGGAATTAAAGGCAAATTAGACGCCAACCGAGTCTTTGTTCCCAGGATCACAGGATTTCATAGATTGACTTTGTTTTGCCAATGGGAAGTCGAAAACTTGAAAATTTCACTCTAGAAAATCATATATTCCTCCATTTTTATCTGATTTCTCACATCTCACATCTAGACCAAAACCAGTGCAAAAACACTTCTAAAAACTCGCAGCAGCTGCGCGGCTCCCGCATTTTTGATGTCTTAAGAAATTTCTTAATCGTTCTCGAGTCGAACCGAGTCAAATGAAGAGCCACTCGATGATCGTTGAGTAAATTGGCGGTCAAACTGTTGTCCTCCCACGATTCCCCTCGTCTCCTTATTTTCGTCTTTGTCCCGACTATTCATCGGTCCTCAGATCGAGTCATTCCCCTCTTTCGGTAGTTCGGCAATTGTGTCATTTCATCCCTCCTCTCAGTCAGAAAGTCAATTCGAATGCCCTTGGCTCTTGCCTTTTCCCATTCTCTGTTCAAACCATTTCATGCTAATTTATCTGCACTTTTCTCATTTTTTCTCTATTGATTTTTTCTTAATAGTCTCTCTATAAATTCTGTTCAAATTTTTCATATTGGCTTTCTGATTCATTTTTGCATTCCTATCGATTATTCATAAATCTTTTAATAAACTGATAAACTCTCTTTCCTGTTCATAAATTCTCATTTTATTGGTTAGTGCTTTCATTCTTTTTGTCCGAATATAATCGTCTCATTTTTTCTGCTCATGGATTCGGATGTGCCCTATGCAATTGGCGTCGTTGTCCTTGATGCGAAACTCATTCCCGGTCCCCTTTCCTTTTTCTTTTTCTCTAAGTCCTTGCCAATGCTCGCCTCAATTCCATTTCCCTGTATGCTAATTACCATTTCCATTTTTGCATAGGTACTACTATTCCTTTTCCGAATTCCATTTTTCCTGCAAAGATTTAGATACTAGCTATCTTTTTCATAAACTATTTCATTTGAACTTCCATTTTTGCATAGATACTACCCACTTTCATAATTTTGATGCACTTCTTCCTTTACCAATATCATTTTCATTTTCGTTTTCGAAATCAAAATGATATAAATAGGACATTTCGAAAAAAAATCATGATTCATTTATTTATTTATAGCGTCCAAATTCCTATGACCTGAGCAGTTCTAATTCAAAATTTCTCCCCTATTTTTATCAGCTTTACCTCAATTTATCAACTTTGGCTCTTCCCCTTCGAATTAATCAATTTCACCATGTTAATAGTGTCATAATATAAATGTTACGAGCGCAAAATGGCAGAACCATTAGATTTTTATCGATGAAATTTATTGTTATCACTTTATCATTCAATTGTTTGCTCGATTGCAAAACTCAGCGCTTATCGAATTAATTGCTGTTATAAAATAGGAAATCTCAGGAAAAAACGAATCGTAACTCAATTTCTTGACTTTTTTTTTTTTAAATCTTTTTAGACCAAGGTTTCATTCCTCATTTAGAATTTCGACTTGATTGATTTTTTAGTCACAAAAATTTCTGAATTTCTATCATATTTCAGTCCAATTCTACAAAATCTCATGATTTTCTTACCACAAATCTTGACTTGCCTTGTCTTCCTCAAAATTCTGTTAAATACCATCTACAGTGCGTTTTCTGACTCATCTTCTTTCCCCTGCCTTTCGCATCATCTGTCTGCCAACTTCTTGCTGCCCATTGCCAAGGCATTCTCACAGCCATCCCCCATTCCATTCCATTTTCACCATTCGATCAATCGATTTGTGCAAAGCTTCTCACAATAAAAACAGAAAAGACGCGCTCTCAAAATATCAACAATCGTACAAACTTTCGTCTGGGTCGAAAAAGTACATTTCAAAACTAGGTTGTGGGAACTTAGTGGACAATCATATTTTGTTGATTGTCAAAATTAACCATAAAAATATTTAGAATTTTTCTCTTTTCAAGTATATAATCTCAGAAGAATGATATTTTTAAAGTTCAGGTCAAAACTAGTTCAAAATTTCGTTTTTATATATACACTACATTTCAAAATTCGTCGATGCGTGAACAATAATAGTAAACTCCTAGGCAGTTTTGCACAGTTTTTGTGAGTTTGTATGCATTACATGCCCCACTCTCATGTCTGACTGAAGTGGTTTACCAAAATGTGATTCACGTTGTTTCGAAAGATGCCTTGAAATTTTCGCAGTTCAAACTCCTCTCTGAATTTCGACCAAATATTGATTCATCGTTCTTATTTTGAAAAAATTTGCAATCTTCTATCAAATCTTCCTTCAGGGCAGTTTTATTTTGCCTTGCCTCATGCAACATTCCAAATATCGTCCCGTGTGCTTCGCCATTTCTTCACATTTTTGTCTGTTTGTCATCATCGTGCATTTTTCTCATCTTCCCTGCTCAATTTTTCTCCGTTTTACTATTCCCAAATTTCGTTTCCGCCCCAACAAAAACCTCGCGATTTTCAATATTAAAAACGCTGGTCAATTGAAATTGAACCGAATTGAATGAAGAGCGGGCCCCACTTTGAATAGGGATGGGGAAAGATGAGAAGTGAATGAAAGAAAGACTCTACAATGCGCAAAAAGGGAACTATTTGAACCAATGCCAGACCTTTTCCCTCTCTTGCATATTTCAGCCTTCAAAAAGTTAGAGGCGCAGAGTAATTTATCTTGCTCAACACTGCGAATCTTCGAGGACATTTTACGATAAAGATCGGGTTTACTCTGTAAAATTAACCGTGTCGTATAGTTCCGTACTTAAAATCGGATTGCTTCATCATTTTTCTTTTCTCGTTAAGATTATCATGTTGCTCTAAGTTCTTACCAGTAAGAAGAACATTTAGATGTAACTCAATCAGGCGTCAAAATACTCCTTTCCCCTGGCAATGCTCCCATCGTATTTCATCTTCACTAAACCCCGCATATCTCAGATGTTGCAATTTGTAATAGTAGTAGTTTTGCGTTTGTCGCATTTGAAAGAGATCTGACAAAAAGTAGGTAAAAGTTATCCCCGAAAGCGAATGACATCTGGACAGCAAAGGATGGGAAATTAAAAACGAGCCGCGAAGAAGCAGTAAGAACTGGTCATTTTCAGCCGAGCATATGTGTGAGCAGTTTTTCGCGATAAAATCACCTAGGCATCTTTTAAATTATGCTAGATTTATTGGGTCCTAAGATAAGTTATATTTACTTTCAAATATCCAAATTATATTGCTGTTCGTAGGTTTATCTGAATTCGAGCATCGAGAATTTATCATTAATTCATTACTTTGCTATTAAAAAAGTTATGTAAAAAATTAAGATTTTCAATTCAATGAGGTGAAAATATGTTCAAACCAACTACGCTAGATGATCTCATAAAAGTCCATTGGACAGTAGTTCCCTGGGAGAAATGATAGACATAGAATTTTGCAGGTGTGCGTAGCGATATTTGGCCTGCGAATTCTCTGCGCGTTTTTTTCGGACATTCATTCGCATTCAGCTGGTGTTCATTGCGCATTTCACCATTCCTCAATCGTTTCATCGCATCGAGTTCAGATGTGTTCTGATTTGTTTGCTTCGTCGTTTGTCTGTGTGTATTGTCACGTTTTGGACCATCAATTTTCCTCGTATTCCTAGGTTTATCTCTTCTTTTGCAGTTTCATGCTGATCTTCTTCTGTGATTGATTTTTTCTTATGATAAAATAATTTCCGGGATAAATCTTTTCTTCAAATCTTTCAATGAAGTATTTTCAATCATCACTTTGTTTCTATTCGCATCCTTCTAATACCCATCACATCTCGATGTTAATGTTAATTGCCTTGATACCTTGCCCCATCTGAGCACGCACCCTTAGACTCTTGTCTTGTGCTCTACAGCCCCTCATTATGCTATTACAGCCTACTTATAGCACTTGGCAGTTGCCTTGTGGTGTCCAACAGTCATTTTCGAGCAGCAGCTCCTCCATTAAGGCACTCTGACCATTGCAAAATGCCACTTATGCTCATTCGCACAAATCCGCAGATTTGCGAGATTAGGCAGAGATAGAGGTTATCCAATTTAGCCGACCTTTTGTCTGTCAATTTTGCGGTTTATTCACTTTTCGGGTTTTGATGACTTCTTACAGTAACGTCGTAATCATTGCAGTTCTGCTCGAGAGATTTCGGTTTCCACACATTCTTTTAGAATTTCGTAAAATCGCAAAGCTCCTCGAGTGCCATCGAAATTACGCAACTACGGTCACAACCTTTCCTAAATTTCGATTTTTCCTAAATAATCTTTCCAAATCTCACTATGAATGAAGATCAGCCTGTGTAAACTCGCTTTTCCTCGTTTCCGCTGAATAATTGCATACGCGCAATTTATGCATAGGTGCATGTGAGGGAAAGTGTGAGAATGTGGGCAAACCCATCACTCTCCCCCTTCTGGTCTGCTCTGATTTGACAAACCAGACAGCAG
Source organism: Diploscapter coronatus (assembly GCA_964036155.1). Taxonomy (NCBI): domain Eukaryota; kingdom Metazoa; phylum Nematoda; class Chromadorea; order Rhabditida; family Rhabditidae; genus Diploscapter; species Diploscapter coronatus. The sequence goes on along the minus strand of OZ038422.1, from coordinate 46,249,328 downwards.
AAATTTATCGGGGCTGGCAGTAAGGCAGCGAACAGGTGTTGACATTTCGCCTTTAGATTTGCAATTTGCATACAGTTGCTGGCTCGATGCATTTTCCATACAAATGAAGAGTTTTAGTGACAGTCGATGAAATGGTTCAGATTTTTAGAGAATTTTATTTCCTTTTCAAACCAATCAATTCGTGACTCTCCTCAATTCTCGAATCTTTCCAAAAATTTCAGTAAATTGGCATATTTTCGGCTCTCATCGCTTTTTCCGGAGTTTTGACACAAAGATACACACCTGAAGTGTCAACTTTTTGATTGAGCTACGTCGATTTTTTGCCTCGTCACTTACCCCACACGGTCCAAGTGCCTATTATCGCATTATTCACACACGTTTTTGCGCTCCGATCGGTCGGTAAAGGTGAAAAAGTCGAGGGACGACTGCGGACTACATCAAACAATCCGAGAATGGAAGATGAAGAGACGATGGAGGAGTTTTCAGCTGGGACTAATTTTATCCCAAAATGAGTACTTTTCTCCTAAACGTCTAATTTTTCTTCGAGCCTCAGAAGAAGATTACTCATACCCGAAGTGAAGTGCACAAACTCAGCAAATCTTCCATACTGCGCAACCTTGCTGCTCACATACGCGCATTTTCACGCTATAATCCTGAGCTAGCCCAACTTTATTTCTTTTTTCTTCGCCGTATTTCCTCCCACACCCCTCGCCTTTATTTGCTCTTATCGTCCTCGCTCTTTAACAATTCAGCTTTCTTCCCAGTTTTTCACGCATTCCGAGGTCCATTTCTCTCAGGTCCTTGGATATTCGCCAGTTGAGTTTCAAACTTCAATGTGTCATCGACATTTTCTTGGATTCTCTCGTTTTTCGTGGTCTTTTACTTTTGGTAACATTGTTGAAACGTGATATCTCACCGTGTGTTGACCAGAACACTTCCTATTTTGGACCTGGAGCCTGGAGTCTAGATATTCCATCCTCTGATCCACGCCTTGACCACAACATTCATTCAAAAATCTATAAACATTTTTCTTAGAATTCTAGTTACTATCATTTCTTTGCACTTGTAAGATTTATTGGTTTAGAATTTCACTAATCCGCTTTACAAGATTAGCTGTCATTTTTGGTAGCGTCTTGTTTTTCTATTCGCTTATTCGTGTTATTTTCTATGTACATTGTAAATCCGTTTGCAGAACGTATTACTTATTGTTTAGTAGTCTAAAGATGACTTTCCTTCTATATATTTTTGGTATTTTGAATCTGCACGCCTATCAAGACTTCATCATATCATTTCATGTGTTTCTAATTCATCTTGACATGCATAGCGATAAATATCTCTAGAGCAAAACAATATCCTCTATCCAAATCCTTTTATCCTCTTGTACAAGAATTCTAGCCCGATAAATCGTATCCAAATAACTTGATACTGGTTATGTCTAATTGGTTGGTGGCTATCATTGTCATTCTGAGAGGAAGCAACTTTGTCGGCTACCAGAAAAGGCAAAGAATCGCCGCTAAGCAGATTAATTCGCTTACCAAATAAGAAAAGACAGCGGACTGTAAGCAACTGAGTAAGAAAGAAAGAAAGAGAGAAGGGGGAATTGACCCTAAGCGTGTGGCACTATATTTCATTTCGCGTCATCTTTTCCTGAAATACCGTATCTTTAATTTTTTTTTCATTTTATATTGCTCATAAAATCAGATTTAATTTTACCATTGCATAACCCTAAAATTGCTGATATCTCCTATTCAAATGATGCAATTTTGTTCCTTTACGACCTACATATTCCGAAAAATGAGTAAAACCATGCCTTTCTTTCTACTGAAACAAAAGTGATTTTCTTTTTACGATGTTTCCAGTGCAAAATATGAGCCTATCTAACTTTTTCATCACCCAAATCACCTGTAATAGATGTCCATTACTGCCCTACATGCGCAATGATGTTGCTTTCGCTCTTTTCCTGCGTATTTCTCAAATCACTATGAGATTTGTTCTGCCTCGTTATGTTTGTGCTCTTCTGGCGTGAAATATCTTACGAGCCCGGTTTTCCTCGTCCAAAGAGTGGAGTAGAGAACAGTCACAACGAAAAAGTGCAAGTAGAAAAAAGAGCTGGAAACAGATCAACAAAAAACTGCGGTGGAACATTTATGTACATTTTCGATATAGATAAATATCGTCTCTGTTTATCCAACAATATCTTGCAAAACTATCGAGTAAAATATCTCATGCGGGTAGGATAGATTTTATCGGATCTCTGTCTAACAAACATTTGAGTAGTATCTGATCGCGAGTAAATCTATTTCTGATGAGCTACCTAAAATCCTCGAAAAGTATCAATATCTTTTCAGTGAATTAAATTCAATTTAACAAAAAAAATTTCATCATAACCTTTGCCGGTCTCTTCTTCCATACTTGAAGAATTTCGCCATTCCTGTCTGTACTCCGTCACTCCTTCCCACATCTATAATCTATTTTTTCACTAGAATCTCCAATCTTCTTTGCACGTATGCAAACATTTAACACCAATCTGTGTCCGTAATAGGATTGGTCGTTTTTTTCCTCGATCGTTTTGCATTTGTAAATCGCCACTTATGAGATTTCGTATATCTCGACAAATATATGGATGGATTTCTCGTTTCAGATGCCCCCGAATGGTCCGGCAGCGGACCGGACAAGGGCTTCTCCAATGCTTATTCTACTCTACCTCATACTTGGATTCGTTGTATCGTCGACAGAAGGTAAAATGCTTTGAAAAATGACATTTTCGCTTGTAAACCGTGCACTCAAAGACCAAATATGAAAAGTATAAAGCCATCATCAGGCTATACAAGACTATGTCCGATTAAATACTCAATTTCAGCCTCAATACCGCCCCGCCTCTCATGTCGGCATCATTTCCTAGCTGGAACCCAGAAGGATGCCGTTCTTCCATTGAAAGGCACGAAATTTTCAACTTTAAAATGACGAAGAATTCGAATTTCAAACTATCAGCTCGTTTCATGCCAAAATAGAGAAGCACCATGTTTCCATCTTCTCCTCCCTTGAATGTGCCATCTGCACCTGTCAGCAGATCCTTTCCGTAGTTGTCTTGTGGTTGTGTCAAATTTTGATTAATCGATGATTTGAGCCGAAACGAGACATGAGCGCATTAATTATTGTGTCAAAAGAATAAGGGAAGAGGATAGCCAAGGGTGAATTTAGGATGTGGTACTTTGAAATATTGGGAGAAAATACGAATGGTTTGAAAGTTTCAGTTTAAAGTTATGAAACTTCAGGCGAGCAAAGCAATGTCATCTCAAATGTTCAATGTCTAATGCAAAAAGACGAAGGCGTAATCGTCACTCAGATTCATTCTGGTCTTGAAACTCCGTACAAACTCAGTGACGGTGGAAAGAAGAGCGTCAATTTTCAGTATGAAAAAGTCAAATGATTGATGAGTTTCGCAAATTATTTAGAATCGGCGACATTTTCTTCCTTCGAGATCTAATTCGAACGGCCGATTGTCACCAACAGGTCACTATCGAATGGAAAGATCCGCCTATTGAGCAGGGGTTGAGATAAAATGCTCATAAGAAAAACTCTGACAATTCATGTTTCAGAAGCAATTTCACGCTTGTGTCGCTGTGGAATAACATGACCGAGTTTCATTATGATCCAGGTGATCCTATCGTTTGCTCAAAAAATTTTCAAAAATGCGTTTTTTTTTTTAGAAAATCCAGTTGCTCAATTTGACTTTGTCAGCACTTTGGTAGGGGTCAGGCATATTCTGCCACAGACGGATTCCTTCGAGCGTTCAGCAACAATTCAAGCAACATCCTTGACTTGTAAACAGCCGATCATCACTCAATCCAACTGCAGAATCAGGGGAAAAGTGCGACATTCTTTTTAAAAATCTAATTAAATCTTAAAAATCCAGGTCGACGTCGATTTCGACATTTCAACCGACTGGACATATGAATTCGCTTTCCGAACTGACAAAACCGACCAAACTCTGATGAAGTTGAGATCACCTGAGCCTGAAATCGTTGAAATTCGGCTGGAAAGAGGTAAACTCACTGATTTCAATCTTGAATAGCCAATTGATACGTTCCAGACTTCTACCTTCGAATTGATTCTTCACCCCCAATAGCAGTCGGTCAGTTATCAGATTCGAATTGGCATACGGTGCACATTTCCTCCGCTGTCGACAGACTTTGGATCAGCATAGATAACTCCAAGCGAATCCAAGTGCCGCAAATTCCGGATAAGGAAACGAGGTTCAGTCTGAGGATGATATTCATTCAACAGTTTGAAAATTGCAGAGTGCAAACGATTGAGATCAACATGGATGGAGAAATTCTATTCATTGATCCGAAAGACACCAAGGAGAATTGTGAATCGAATAGCAGAAGAAGGATCTCGGAGTAGGAATAATTTGAAAATTCATAAGTTTATCCTTATCTCTAGATTCTCAACAACTCCTACCGCACTTTGCGTCGGATGCGGATGCACGATTTTGGCTGATCAATTCGAAGATCTGCCGCCGGCTGATTGTCAGACTGGAGAAGATGAAGGTGAGCAGATCCGAAAATTTTAAAAATAAACTTATCTCGATCAATTTTAGCCCTTTCTCTCATCCGAGACCCAGATCGTCTATCATTTTTGCACGTCCCTCACGGAATTCAAGTGCAACCTAATGGACAAGCATCCATTCGTCTGGCTGTCAGCTTCAGGAGCGACTCGGTTAGTTTGCACATTGGAAAAAACTCAGATTTTATTTCCAGGACACTGGCCTTCTATTCTTCGGTCATTGGCAAGGTGACGGAATCAAAGGACGCGTTCAGGTTAGTTCAAACAAGATAGAAAAATCATCCAAATTCTCAAATTAAGGTGCACTTCCATTACAACCATCTGTCAGCAGTGCATTGCACGTACAATGGAGAGGAGGAGTGCGTTGCATGCCAAATCAAGTCGAGCACAGGTAAGAACTTTAGTGTTCAAATAAGTATTAGAAAAAATGTTTAAATGTAGGCTACGGAAATGATGAATGGTATCGCATTGCCTTGTTTGGAGCAGGAGATGATTTGACTCTAGTCGTTGGAAGAGAGGCTTGTAGACTTGAGCCTGTTTCTCACAGAAACAATGTCAGCATCTCTGGTAAGTGAAGCCAAAAGAAATTCTTGTAAAAGATTCTTTCTAGAAGCCTATGCGGTTCCTGCTCTCGTGAAAGGAAGTGGACTTTTCGTCGGTGGAACGTTCTACGAGAAGAAACAGCTCGGTCTCTACAACGCCGAATTCGAGCACAAATATTTCGAGAATACCAGAGAAAAGGTTCCAAGTTTAAGGGTAAGCAAGAAATTTAGCTAACATAGGAAATAGTCGAATTTTCAGGGATGCATCAAGGACCTATTCATCGATGGAAAGAAGGGAGACATCGACAAAATCTACAAGCAACAGATGCAAGACACGCTCGTTGATACCTCCAACTACAATGCCTACGCAATGCAGGTAGAATTTCTAACGAAGACGTCAAATACCTTGAAAATCATTGCAAGCTTTAGTTTGGCTGCACGTACTGCCGACCAGAATGTCCTGATGGAGTTCGATGTCGATCGAAGAAGCCTTTGACTCAACACGACAATGTCTGTGACTGTGCTGATATCGAGCAGTTCAGAAACAAGCACGATGGCATGTGTGTGGCCAAGAATGGTATTTTAAACTCACAACTCTTGATTGCAATTTTTTAATGTTCTTCAGAGACGCCAGTCGTTCTCTCGACGAGCTTCCTCAACAGTGAGAACATCGTCATTCCGATTGACACGACGAAGGCTGTTCTGAGCAAAGTGAGAATTTTTACTCGATCTCAGATAGTACAGAATTTTTCAGATCTGGATGAAAATTGCCTTACCGAAGTCTCCATCTGACACTATCCAGATCGCTGAGTTCAACTCGCATCGAGAAACGCTGTTTCGAGTCTTGCTTGACCAAACCGGTCTGCTCCAAGTCCAGGTGCACCCACATGAAGGAGTTTATGAGGCTATCGGGCAAAGTAAGAAATTTCGTCATTTTTCAAGAAAAAAACAAATTAATTTCAGAGAAACTAGACTTGTCCGATCGACGAGTCCATCTGTTGCAGCTTCAAAGAAGAACACCGCTTGGAACGAGATACTCAGCCAGGAAATACGATCTCTACGTACGAAAACCTTATATCAAGGGAACCTAGTGTTCTGTTTCAGATCGACGGAACGCACGCAGTGGTGAGCGATCTTGGAAAATCGGGTCTGAACAACGTCTCTGTGGTAGCTGCGATCAACAAGGACGAAGAAGACAGCGTCATCATTCACGGTATTTCTCAAGATATTTACCAAGATCCGATGAATTTTCATGATTTCAGACTTCGGCTTGGACTACGAATTCGATGAGCATTCCTTCTTGCTTCATCACTCGAATCGACTTCACGATGTAGGATTCCGGTTATTCTCTCGAAAAAATCGACAATTTTCAGTTCGATGTCCACGATAAGATCCTCGCCTACCAATTCCGGAATCCTGAGCCTTCCAAAATCGGCACTTTGGATCCATCACTCTGGGAAAAGCCTCTCGTGCCGGTCGAAGTTGGGTCTGACGATGGAGGACAAGTGTGGGAGAATGGAGATGGAGACGCGCCTCTTGTGAACGACATGACAGCTTCGCCACACGGAGGAATCGTGACTTATACACCGGACATCTTCGAACCAGAGCAGCTATGCAAGCACAGCTCACCTAATTCATTCAATAGCTCATCATTTTAGTGTCATCGAGATGGCTGATCTACTCGGCTCTTCTGACTTTGATTCTGTGTCTTCTCATCCTGACGTGCATAATCTGCTATTGTTGCTTCTGTCGAGGACATCGAAGAAAGTCGCGAAGGAACAGTCGAGGTAGCCCTATTTTTGTTGATTAGAAGAGTTTATCCCAGTGTTTTCAGCCTCTGACCAGGAGAAGATCATCCGCGACAGCCCCGATTATCAGCCAGTCAAAATGCGGCCATCGAGTATGGACGATCACTCGTACGACGGGGAGAGCTCCATCGGAACCGACGATACTGACCTTCAAGCCTATCGAGATATTCCATCACATCGAGTTAAAATCTACCGTGAATCGGTAGGAGCGACAAATTTTCAGCATTTTTTCCTAACCTTAATTGCAAACAGTCCAATCAAATCATTAATTTTCAGATGGTATCAATTCTGGTGCCTCAAAGTGATCAAGCATCCGATGCAGCGATCGTTCGAAGAGAGTCTGTGCCTCGTTCAATGTCAACCGATCTGCCTGGTACAACATCTCCCCGCCGAACTCCGGACGTGGAAAACCCGAGTCCCGCTCCCCTCGTAAACCTCAGGGAGGAACAATAGTAGCAATAGTGCAATTTTCCAAAGGTCCAATTTTATCGGTGAATTTTTGGAAAGTGGTTAGTGCAATATTGTTATTTCTGAAGTAAAAATTTATCAATGTGAGGATTATTTCATTTAGGATCTTCTTATCATTTCTGAAATCTTTCTAATTTCTCAAAAGGAGCCTTACTTTTTTATAGTCGACGATTTTTAGGTCCCTTTCCATAAGTTTTTTTTTTAAAGTCTGTTACCATCGTTTAGATCTTTATGCATCCGGTTACACATATTTTATGCTTTATGTGCACGCTTTTTCCGAATTTTCACATGTCTCAAATAGCTATTTATCACTTTTGAGAATTTTATCAGCTGAAAATTGCAAAATGTGCAGAATTGCATTGTGAATGGTAGTTTTCATGTAGTGGATAAGATTTTCAATTATTATTTTAGTGTTTATAAACCAAATATACAAAATCTATCTTTCATATTCAATTCACTTGCAGATGAAACTCACTGCCATATTGCCGAAAACGAAGCGCAATCTATGCCTCGTTAAATTAGCCTTGTTTCTCAACTTCGCTGCCAAATTTACCCGAAATTTTGTCCAGAGTTTTCAACTCTAGACAAAGTCATCGAGTAACTCGTACATTCTCATACGGCCTATTTCTTGCGACTTTTGCTTTTTATCCTCCTTATCATATATCGATTTTGTGCAGTAATTCTCCAGTAAAAACCCACCATAAATGGATTCTTATTGGAGAAATTTCAACATTTACGGGTAGCCACTACATTTTGCTCTTTATATACATTCGATAATTTATTCTAGGTCGACTTCGAATTATCAAAAATCCCGTTAAATTCACAGAATTCAGCATAATTTTGATAATTTAGAAATCGGTCTAATTTTTCCATCTCAAGGAGCCATTTTTTACTGTTGCATTTTTCTCGTTTCCATATTCTGTTCATTTACGCATCAAAGGGTCGACGAAAAAAGAACTGTTACATGAAATAAATAGATGAAGAAATAACTGTAAGGATAATGACACGTGATTGGAGATAAACTAAGTGAATTTGGTTCGGATCTTTGAGATTTGTTGGGGTCTGATATTTTTAACCTACAAGAATCAGATTTTGGATTACACCAATAACAGGGCTGCGCAAAGTCAAAGTTTTTCCCCTTTTTATTCTCTCTCCAAGCGGATCGATTATTTCGTTTTGCTCTGTCTTCTCTAAAGCTTCGAAATTAAAACTTTTAGGGAAAATAAAAAGAAAACTAGGAGCTTCGACTTTGCGCAGCCCTGGTCAATAAGTTACAGACTGAGTATTGTTTAGAAGAAGAACTTTATCCTTCGATTTTATTTTGTATTTGCAAAAGAAATTGCGGAATTATCCTGCAAAAATGAGTAGAGAAAGTTTGGTAAAACTAACGAAAAGAAAATACGCTTTTGAAATGACGAGATGATGTGAGAACGTGACCTATAGTTAGGAATAGGGAAAGGTGTGAAAATATGGAGAAATGGCGTGAGAAAAGATAGACCACGGCGTCTTTACATCATCCCGTCATTTCTCAGTTGCCAAAGAAAAGATAGTGATTTGGATCTTGTCAGCAGGAGCAATTTGAAATTATGCAGAAAACTGTTGTAAAGAAGTAAAGCAATTAAATTCGATCCTTAGAATCTGGAGAAAAATTTAGAAGACTTCCCTGACAGCTTTCGAGCCGTGAGCGTATACGAGGCTGGCGACCAGTTCGAGGCAGGTTTTCTAAAGGTTTACCAATAAACTCTCAAGATTGTTGAAAAATTATAAGTGGGAGAGAATTAGATGACCAATTTCTAAATAACTAAAGAAAAGGAATAGAACGAACAAATGCAAATATTCGCAAATTAAAAGTTTTCTTACTGAACAGAATAAATTAGCAAAAATCAAAGATTTCTACCCTGAGCGTGAGTTTATTCATCAACTCTTCAAGCGTCTCTGTCCTGTCGTTGATGAGTTGCAGGTCGATGATAGCCAAAATGCCCAAGGACTCGATCGCATTCTTCACCACTTGTGCGTCTTGACTCTTCAGGGAGGGGTCGATCTAGAATCCATAATAATTTGAATAGTGTAAAAATTTTTTTTATTTAGAAAAAAAATCATAAGTACAAAGAAAACAAAAATCTACTTACCACTCTAGTGAGCAGCTCCGTCAACTCGTCGTTGATGCATTTGTACGCGCCCGTGCGCAGTAGTCCCAATACCAGCTTACTCATGTAGAGAAGCACGGAGTCTTGAATCTGAAAAAATACACGAATTTTATAAATAATGAAAAATACCTATTTTGAAAAAATATATATATAGCGTGGAAACCATTAATCCTAATTTCCTAATTTTTTCACTCCTTTTTAGTATTTTTCTTACAAATAACAGGAAACCTACATTTTTCGCAGATTTCAACGAATTTTCAATAGAGACTTCGCTATCAATCAAGGAGAGCACGTAGACGAGCAAACTCTGCAAGTTTACCTTCAAAAATTGTCATTGTTGTAATTTCTTACCATAACATCATCCTCGTAGAATTCGTGATAGAGGTCGTGCATGACGATGTCCATCACGTCCTGCTCGACGAGATGGTCCTTCGCCAAGTCCTGCAGTATGATCCTCCAGCTTTTCCTGGAAAAATCATGGAATAATAAAAAGGCATTTCATGATTTTCATATAAAATGATGAAAATAAAGAATAAGTTTTTAGGCAATTTTCATAAGAACTAAGAAAATCTCACATTCCCGTGTCTTCCTTGTCAATGTGTCTCATGATCAGCAGCAGATTGCAAATCGTACCCTGAAAATTGAAAATTTCAAAAATTCGGTTTTTTTCAAACCTGAATATTCTTCGTATCCGTGACAGCGTCAATCTGCAACTGAAGATCAACCATTTGCTCGCAAATTCTGAAAATTTTTCAGATAAAATCGGGAAGTTTTCTTTAAATTTTGGAAGATACATAAAACAAATGAACGTTCTAGCAGAATAAAACTTCATGATGTTGATAATTAGCGTTGCTGGCATGAGCATTGTCAAATCGTAGCATAACATGCTCGTAATTGTAAAAGATCAAAAAGCTTCGAAGTTTCTTTCAAAATCCCTACTTCCTGACGAGAACGCAAGTTTCTTCGAGAGTGGGTGCAATCCTCGCCAAAATGGCCCATCGCTCAGCGGACATCGAGTCGCACTTCTCGATGAAAACCTCGAGCATCACGCGCCAGAAGAACGCGAAACGCAGCTGGTCTTCGTACGTGGTGCTGAAAATTTTGAACTTTAGATTTTTGTTATTCCTATGAAAAGATATACTCTGAAATCCAAAATAAGATTTATAAAAAACTGGAAAAAAAATTTTATTCGCGATATTTTACAAGAAAGCATTTGTGTTAGAATGTTATGTCTTCCAAATTTATCAGGTTTTAGAACATTTGAACCATTTCGTAAAACCTTGACCTGATGAGTTGAGTATAAGTCTTCTTAGTGATGACGACAGGGAAAACGTCTCTGGAGATGATCTCCGCGAACTGCTCGCGAGTGCTCGTGAATTGACCCCGCTTGATGCGGTTGTCCACCAGATTCAACAAACAGCGAACGATTGGAACGCTTTCCACCAGATCCTAGAAAAACAACGAATTTTATGATTTTTAAAATGAAACAACATCACAAATTAAAGAATTGCATGCAAGGAGAGGAAATGCTTCTTCTATCACTGCATTATTCTTCGATTTCTTTAGGTATTCAATATCCTCGAATGTCTCATCATATTTTTCTCTCACAGAAAGATAAGATTACGTTATAAAATCAAAAAAGTGAAAATCTACCTGCATATCGACGAACAGCTTCAGAAAGACATAGGGCGAGACAGCATAGAAATGTTCCTCATCGTATTCCGGCTCTGGCTGAGACGAGGCTAGGAAGGAATCGTTCTGCTGGTCCTTTTCTGCCTCGTTCTTCAGGAATCTGACACAACTGTCGATCATCTGATTCAGGAAATAGACACGACACGCGTGACGAGATTCCGCTAAAGAATCATTACTCGATATTTTTCAGTTCGAAACGATGGTAATGGAAAAAAGACATACAAAAGGTGACTAATTTCAAAAACTTACACCCCGATTCCGTGAGAGCTTCGAGAGTGAGTTTCGTCAGGTCCCTCCTGTGTTCCGAGAGTAGTTTCATGTCGACCGATGCGATGCGGGCGAAGGCCTCTTGACGAACCTGAAATTTTTCAGATAGAAAAGGGAGATGTGAAAGTTCTCCAAATTTGAATCAACTAGGAGATTATATTTCGAAAGCCTATGAGAAAATTCAAACTAGTATCTTTATCTTCAAAATTAGCCTTTTTGAAACAATCCTGTCACAAAGTATGAGGAAAATATCTTGCATAAAATAATAAGTTGTTTTTACCTTCAAAATGGGGTCGCTCTCTGCGATTTTGAAGAGTGACTGGAGTGCATCGCCGTTTTGGATGGATCGATATTTGACGACCATCGCCCTCGTCTCCATGCACATGTCACGTTGACTGTCCAGGAGAACTAAGAATCCTGATTTTTCAAGAAATTAAAAAATCCCCCACTTTCATTGGGCGTCTTCTCGAGAGCCTCCGTGAATTCGCTGTCGATATCGTCGTTCTGCAGAGAGGCCACGGCCCGCACGACTTCCGCGCGCACAACAGCTACCTGAAAATTAAGATAAAATGGATTATTTTCCTCCTTCGTCTTCTATTTTCTTGTAATTCATTCATGAAAAATGAGAAAATATTTAAAAAAAAAAAAGGTAAATATTCGCAAGTTGATCTACAAAAGGTGCAATTTCTGATAAAGTATCGGTGAAAATAAAAAGCGAACAAATGCTGAAACTGAGAGAAAAGTGCAAACCTTATCGTTATGCCCATTCAGCAGCAGTCTGTAGAGAGCATTCCTCTGTTCGTCCGACAGAATCTCGTCCTTCAATTTTTTGTTCTCCTCGAACAGACAGCCCACGATAAACACGATGTTTTGACGGACGATCGAGTCTTCGCAGGTCATTAGCTGAAAAAGTATTCAAAATAATTTTGAATTTCATCAAGGTTTCTGCTTCTTGAAAACATCCTTGATAAGAAAAAATACAATTTTTTCGGGAAAAAAGTCAATCTATGTAAATTTTGACTTTTTAGCAGGAGGATTTTCCTTACCGTAACGCAGTACTGAATGAAGGCAGGGAGGAGTAGAGTTCCCTTATCTTCGATGGCCATCGAATAGATGAATTTGATCATGAGTCGAATGGCCTGCTGCCTCGCTTCCATGTCGAAGTTGCCTGCCACCTGCAACCATTTTTCACTAGCATCATTTTGTTTCAATTTTAGAAGTTTTCATGACAAATGAATATGGAATTCACCTCCATTTTTTCGTCTTTTATTCAAAATGATTTTTTTCCAATAAAAAAGACCAACCAAATTTCCAAAAGAAATGTCGAATTCCTCACTGAATGAAGCCTTCGTAGACGGGTTTTCGAGGGACTGAAAATTGAATTTTAGGGTTTTTTGAAGAAAATTAAGCAGAAAACCTTCATATAAACAATCCTGAGTTGTTTGAGGCTGGTCTGAGCGCCCTGCTCGTCTTTCGACTCGATGAAGCCGCGGAACGCGTTCATCACTCCAGTACTGAAAAATAAAGAAATATTTCTTTAAAATAAAAAAAAATACCTGATCATCTTGCAGAGTTTCGCATTCTTCAGGAGGGCTTTTCTGAAAAGAGCATCTTAAAATTGTAGATTATCATATTTCCTCTAGAAAATTAGCCACGAAACTATCAAAATTTCAATCGATGGATTTTCCAGCAAGTAAAAAATAATCTTTTTTTTATTTTATAATTTTCAATTACAGTACTTGGATAAGGATGAGTTCTGCGTGCCGACACTCTGGCATGCGGTCATTTGACTCTGACTTGCATCGCCTTGCTGCTGAGTGTCTTGTGTTTGTTGCGAATCGTTCTCCTTCGCTCGCTTCTTCGATCTGCCGTCCGATTTCGGCTCCGGCTGCTGCGAGTCCCACGGATCGCCCGGAGGCATAGGTTCATCTTCCTGGAAATCGGCAAAAAATATTTTTTCTTCGAGCTTAAAATGTATTCTTCTTTCCCCTCCATATGGTACTCGCTGCTAGAATTCGGCGCCGAAAAGAATGTGTCCCGATATGTAAAATGAGTTTTTCCTTCTTCTCTTTCCCAAGTAACGGGCGAAAGGAGGAATAAACATTCATTTCTAATTCGAGTGCGCTCTTTCCAGCACCGAATTCTAGCGGCCAACACGATAAAAGCAATTCTATCTTACAAATTCTGCACTTTTCTAGATGTTTTCCAAAAAACATTCGAGAACGAAAAAATAAATCAACTCTTTTCTGGTTAAAAAATCATTTCTAACTTTTTTAAAATCCAACCTGACTGATCTCGGCTTTCCTTCTCCTCGTGGTGACATTCCTGACCGGTGTGGATTGCTGCTTCTGCACTTCCGGCTGTTTCTTCTTGACGATTATCACGGGCTCCTTATCAAAACTGTCCGTTTTGGTCGGCTTCGGCCTCGGCACAGTTGTAGATTTGGGCTCAGCAGCCTTAGAAATGAATTTCACCTTTTTCGGTTTCGATGGAATTTCCTCTCGAACATCAGAATCGTCGTTGTCAGAATATTCGAGATTCGGGTCGATTATAGGGGAATCGGTAGAAATGGTGGGGTTTGAGGAGGGCTCAGGGAGGAATTTTTCAGAATTGTTGACATTATCTGGTGAGTGTATTCGAGAAGAGCTAGGCTTGAGAATGGATTTTCTCCCCTTCACTTTCTTGGGTTCGGGAGTTTCAGCGGAATCTTTGGGCTTAGCAATTTCAGGAATAGATTTTCTAGTTCTAGGGGAATGAATTTCAGACGACTTGGGCTGAATAGAGGCAGATGCAGGTTCAGATTCAGAAATAGATGCTCTGCCTTTCCGAACCTTGGAGTGAGGGGTATTCTTAGAATCGCTAGCCTTGGCCTTGGAAGTTTCAAGGATGGACTTCCTGGATTTCAAGACCTTTGGCTCGGGGGTACCCTTCGAGTCCCTCGAGCTGTCCAAATTAATCGTCTCATCAGAAATGGATTTCTTGGATCTCAAAGCTCTAGTCTCGGGAATTTCTTTGGAAGAGCCTTTCTTGGGAATCGATTTGGAAGGGACAGATTTAGGAATTTTCTTGGGGACATCTCTAGTAGGTCGAGGGGAATCTACATCTTGAATTTCAGCAGATTGTTCCAAATTTACAGGCTTCTTGGGAACTCGTTTGGCGGGGACCGTTTTGGGGATAGTTCTGGTAGTAGGCCTAGAAGTTCTAGCAGAATTCTGCTCTTTGACACTAGGATCATCAGAATTTGCCGTTTTCTTAGAAGTTTGTCTGGGTTTTTCGTCTACCTTCTTCGGGACCTTGGGCGCGGCGGCTTTGGGAGTGTTGACTCTGCTGCCTTTTCTGAAATCAATTGTTTTTTTTTAATTTCAAGCTGATTTTCTACGTACAAAATGTGTTGAGTCTTAATATTTAAATTTCAGTATTAATTTAATCTTAGAGCTAAATAACTTTTAGGAATTTTGTACCTGGATAGAGCTGGCGTGCCAGCTTCTGAATTCCTCGACGACGCCGTTGAATCCGTCCTCCTCGATGCAGATCGTGTCAACATCCTCCTGAAACGACAAAAATGCCAGATTTTCGTTATCGTTGTTGCCACGTTTCATCGCTAGAATTCCGTAACAACAACAATGTTGTCGAAAATAAGCAAAAAACGAGATTTGAAAAATTCAATAAAATCTTCAAGTTCAACCCAACTAATTTTTGCCGTTATCGCATTCGTTTTTGTCTTTTTGCGACAACGACAACGGATGATAGACTCTGATGCTGGAAGGAAAGCGAGAAAAGTAGAAAATTCGAAAAATCTAAAATTCAAACGAATTCGTTTCTGCGCGCTAAACGCACAATGCATGCATTTTCTGCAAGTATCCAAAGTGTCAATCATACTTCGAGTGTTCGCGTTTTTTTGTTAATTTTGGGCTTCTCCTTTCTTCGATTTTTCAATTTACCTAGTTTCCGCACCTGGGCTTTATCTACGGATATCGCAAATCTGTCTATCTCTAGAATAGAAGCCGTTAAGCTGCAGCTTTATCGATTGTTGTCTCCATTTAGCAAATTAAAAACCGGATTTTATAGGCATTGTGGAATCGTTCTTTTCTATCGATTTTTAATTTTTCTTTCAAACTTATCTTCAACATTTCCGGAAAGTTGACTGATTACAGATTCGAAACATTTTCTTGCGTGTTCTTATCCATCAGCGCTTTTTTAGGAAATCGTTGAACTTTTCAAGACTTTTTTAAAATTATTATTTTTTTAAATGTTCGCTTTTTTTCTTCCAGGCCAAAAATGGTGAACAACGTGTACGTATCGGCGGTGACTCAGGACAACATCAGTCGGCACGAGCTGCTCGCCTGGGTCAACGGGAATCTCAGCGTGAGATAAAAAAATAGAAGCCCTAAAAGTCTCGAATTCCAAACCGAGTTTAAACATTTCAACAAAACAACTATCCAATTTTGAAATCCTTAATTCTTCTTCAAAACTCAACCACTTTTAGAACAACCTCTCGAAACTCGAGGAAATGGCGTCTGGCGCGGCCTACTGCCAACTGACGGATATACTATTCCGCAACAAGATCATTCTCAAGAAGGTCGATTTAAAAAAAAAAACATCCTTTGAACTTAGTCATTTTGCAGGTCAAATTTAATCCTCGTTCCGAACTCGATAGCCTGAATAACTGGAAACTGCTGACGACCGCGTGGAAAGAGATCGGCGTGGACAAGGTCAGAATGATAGAATTCTTACAGGAGAATTCTAAAATGACTAGATGACGTGAACAATAGTTAGGGATAGAGGAGGTGGTGAAGTAGGGAGAAATAACGTGAGAAAAGATTGCTCACATTATCCCGTCATTTCTCAGTTCTCTTTTCTAAAAAAAATCAAGCAATTTCAGAAAAAGGTGATAGTCATGAAAACTGATTCGACTTTCTAAAAAGACTATAAATATATTTATTTTCAGCCAGTCAACGTCGAAAAGCTGATGAAAGCCAAGTTCCAGGACAATTTCGAGTTCTTACAGGTTGGATTTTCAAGAAAAACCGAGGAAAACTCAATATTCCAGTGGTTCTACAAATTCTTCAACGCCAACTACGACGGCGCACCATACGATCCGGTCGAAGCTCGAGGAGGAGAGGTGGAGAAAGTTGATATTCAGAAATTTCTGAAGAAAACATCTTCAAAAACAAAATAATATTTCATTTTTTTTATGAAAAAAAAACTATTTCAGGCTCTTCCAGCCTCTGGAAAAGGAGGCGCTGCGCCTGCAGCCCGTCCCGCGGTCGCTCGTGCTCCACTTGCTCAGCGGCCTGCTCCCGCAACCACTCAACCTGCTGCTGCTGCTGCTGCTGCTGCTGTTAAGAAAAGTTGGAATTTTTCAATTTTCACGAAAAAGAAGATCTTTAGCTACACCCTTGCCTCCGACCAAAAATGGCACTGCCGCACCTGCACCCGCAAAAGCTGCTTCTGGAGACAAGGGCGGAGAGACTGCTGAGGTCAAAGAACTCAAGGCGCTGTTGGCTGAGGTTGGAAAATAAATATTTTTTAAAGGGTACCCTTTTCCTTAAGAAAATGCTTACAATAGGCTTCTTTTGGAACTTAGAAATTTGAAGAAAAACGAAAAATGTATTTAGAAATGCAACAATTTAATTTTCAGCAGCAAGAAGTGGCAGTGACAATCGAGAACGAGCGCGATTTCTACTTCAACAAGCTGCGTCGAGTCGAGGTGATGTGCACCAGTGCAAAGGAGAAAGGCGTGCAGGTTGAACATTTGAAAACGCATTTCAACGGGAAATAAACCATGGACAAGATAGCCTGGAAGAAATCTTCCCTATTCTACACACAGTTCTATGATGAATTAGTGTTTGTGCAGGAAATGGACATGAAATACAAATGGGTTTGATTTAAAGTAGGTGTGTAGTATAGGAGACTTCTTCTAGCCTATTTTGTTTATGTCGTTTTCAAATTATCATTTGGTTTAAAAATAATACTCAGGTGGACATCGATAAGGTCCTGAGCGTGCTCTACGCGACTGAAGACGTGCCACCCGAGGACGAGGAGAGCATCGTCGATGAACACAACGAGAACATTCAAGCTGAACCTGAACAGAAAGTTGAGGAGGTACGATTGTACGATTATTTGGAATTTAGTCTTTACAAAGGAATTTTTGGAGTCAAAGACTATCTAAACTCAAACATTTTTCTTTGAAAATCTTCACGAATTTTTAAAATCAAAAAATCGGTTACATGACTTTTGTCCTGAAATTAAGTTTTCCCCGGACTCTTTTCTCAATCTTTAATTTTCAGCCGAAAGCAGTCGAGCCGGAACATCCGCCCGCTGCGTCTTCACCCGTTCAAAAGCCTGTGGCCGCGGTCGCCGACGACGATGAGGAGACTTTCTGAATCAGAATCAGATCAGTCACTCGAAACTAACGCCATCAATTGCATCATCAAGCAATGCCATTTTATCACAAACCTGGAAACACATGCAAAATTGGAAGAGTTAGCTATTCTCTATCTTTCTTACCTTTCTTTCTGCACGTTAGTTTCCCCTTTTCCAGATAGTCAATTTTTACGAATTTCATGGATTTGTCGGGACGGTATGTCATCTTCAATGCAACTTCCCAGACTTTCTCGGCAAAAATTGAATTCCTGATGAAAGGGCCATAATTTTGTTCAACGTTTTCCTCTTCAGTACTCGCCTTATAATGTCAATTTACCGTATCTCTAAATTCAAGCGCAACGTAGTCATTTCCTTCATGTAACCCTTATCGCATTCTTCATGAAATACTCATCTTCTAAACGAAATTGAAACCTTTTTAGTCTTTTTCGAATGTTTTTTGGTAATTTATTGGGTTGTGTTCGCTCCGCTCTTCTTGTGTTGTGAAAATGGATTTTGATGAGTCTTACTGGAGTAAGCTAGCTATTCGTTTTGACAAGTGTCAAAAGTACAAATTGTCGACTTTACTTTTATCATTTTAGCGCGGAAGTCGGAAATAATCACTCGAGACATTATTTTTGAAACTAAACT
Source organism: Diploscapter coronatus (assembly GCA_964036155.1). Classification (NCBI taxonomy): domain Eukaryota; kingdom Metazoa; phylum Nematoda; class Chromadorea; order Rhabditida; family Rhabditidae; genus Diploscapter; species Diploscapter coronatus. Next base: position 46,230,821 of record OZ038422.1, on the reverse strand, counting down.
TCGGTAAAAATTAAGATTTGTAAGAAAGCTTATTATAACGCCGAGGCGTTCTCCAAAATTTCCATCTCTCCTGAGGTAGAAAGGTTGAATTAGGACCTTGATCATTGTTTGGCCAGTCAGCTGTTCTAACACCCAGGCCGGCGATTTTGCCAGTTCAAAACAACTTTATTTGTCATGACAAAATTAAAAGTTTCTTCGAGGCTATCGCTCATCATTTAGTGAGCGGTGCCAGAAAAAGCGAAAATGCCTTCTAGCTTTGCACTTTTCTGTTGTAGAATTAGGTTCGATTTGGTTTTTTCATTGATATTCTCGATTTTTCAAAGGTTTAGACACTTTGTTGTGCTGAAATAGTATTGTAGAGAACAAAGTGATGAATGTTTTAAGAAGCCAATATCCGTTTATGCAGACGATTTATCAAAGTCTCTGGCTTTTACTTTTTCTGATTTACCTGATCTAAGAGGAGGAGACTTGTCAAACGAAAAGCTAATAGAATTTTCTCTTGATTATATTTTTCTCTGACTCTACTGGATAGTCTAAGCTTATTCATTGTTTATCAATGATGGATTTTTCTAACTCTGAAAAATCTCTCAAAGTGCCAATTTTGAGATTATGCATTGTATGCGTTTCTTCCGAATCTTATCCCAAAGCATTTTCATGTTTCGTGCTTTTGTATTTCTAAATTTGGCAATAAGAATTTTTTCTATATATCTTACCCTTTTTTTTATAGAAAGATGTCGTGTTCGTCAAAAATATCTGATTTTTAAAAAGGATTTTTAGGTAATTTGAAATTTATTTAAGATTTGCAATGAGCGATGTGAAATTGGATCGTTCCCTGCTCAAAATCCTCCAGAACAAGTCTCCCGGAACGCTGGCGATTTTCGAGAGATCGGTAAAATTATTACTTTCTTAGGCTCACTAGTTACCACCCATTTTCTGAGAAATAGTATAAAAGAAAGTGGTAATTACAAGGGACTGATTTTTAAGAGTTAAAAACATTGAATTTACAGGACAATTTCGCCTGTTATGGCTCGGATGCAAAGCTGATTGCGTCGTGCGTTTTCCAGAGTGAAGCCGGAATCAAGACTATTCAACTCCACAGTAAAATTTTCTTGATTTACTTTAAGATTTTTCCCTTGAAAATATCGCATGGGATTAAAGTTTTTCAAAAATTTATTTTTAGCCGAGAATGCCGATATCCTTCCTTATCTGCCAATCAGCAAACATCAATATCAGCGCGTCATTCGCGAGGCCCTGACAATTCTCAGATACCGAGTCGAGTTGTACTGTCTGGATACGAACGATGACAATGCCAAGGAATGGATTCTCAAGGCTAAGGTAAGAATTTTGAAAGTTCAGTCATTCTTTTCTTCCTTATCCACTTTCATCTGAAAGGCGAACTTTTCCAGGGCACTGCAGGAAATGCGGCCGACTTCGAAGACGTAATTGGAGAAACTACGGTCTCAGGAACTTTGGCCGTCAAAATCATTGATGGAAATGAGGTAAATTTTCACAATTTCTTACTTTTTAAAAATTTTTATTCAGAATCGCGTTTCGATTTGCTGCGTGGACATCAACGAGCTGGGCATTTCCGTGGCAGAGTTCATCGACACGCCCACTTTTCAGCAGACGGAGGTCCGATTTTGCTTTTTTAAAATGATATTTTCTTTCAAATGCTCTGATTTTGTAATTTTTTTTCTCGATTTTTCAAAACTTCAAAATTCAGCGAATCCTTCTCGGTCTCTGCCCCCACGAATGCCTCATTCTGCTTCCATTTGCTGTCGAGAAAAAGAAGAAATTGGCGACTGTGCTCAAGAATCTGGGAATCGTTATGACTGAATACGATTTGATGGGCAAGAGTCTGGAAGAGGCGACGAACATCATCAAGGACAGGGAACAGGGTAAATTTAAATTTCACGAAAAGAGAATTATAAAAAAACTTGTCAAGAATTCAGGAAATTTTAAGAGTAAATGTCAGTAAGGACCAAAGTCGGTGTTTCCAGGGGTCCGTCAATTTGGCTGATTTTCACATATATTGTTCAGTTTTTCACGCTGATTCACGTGGTGCTATCCGTTTTTCGTAAAAATGATCGTATGCAGGATTACGGTAGATTCAAGTTTTGACAGATCCGACCTCGAGAAAAAATTCATAACTTTCTTATTTCTGGACTAAATCGAACGGGGTTTTCAGCATTGGATAGCTCATGAAAAACTCTACAAATAATGTAACTACGACCACCTTCTACGATCAATGATTTCCCGCCAAAAAATTAATTTCCGAAAATTCGACCCTGGCCGACTGCAGTTTTTCATGTTTTTATCCATACTAGAGTTTCGACCCCAGACTGGAAATTGGCTTATTTTGTAGAGAATTAAATTCTGCGTCTGAATATACAAAAATTTTCAAAAAAAAGAATGGGTTTTGATACGAAAAATGCGTAAAACCAGTGCATTCCTATATTGAGTGTCAAACTTCGGATCCCCATAACTTTCTTAGTTGCAGATCAAATCGAATGCAGCTTTTTGCACCTGATAGCTCATGACAAATACTCCATTTTATCTGACTATGATCACTTTCGAAAATTGATAATTTGGCAGAAAAATTTAAAACTTCGAAAAAAAGATTCGAACATGTGATCAGGCTTCGACGCAGTTTTTCGATTTTTTACCCCAATTAGAGTTTCGACCCCAAGCTGGAAATTGGCTCATTTTGTAGAGAATTAAATTCTCCATCTGAATATGTAAAAAATTTTGAAAAAAAGAATGGGTTTTGATACGAAAAATGCGTCAGACCGCGTAAAACCAGGACGATTATTTCATAGTGTCAATTCTGATCTCTCATAATTTTCTTATTTTGGGACTAAATCAAATGATTAGTTTTTTATTGAATAGCATTTAGTCCATAAATTATCTGACAATAAAATAAGAATTTTTGAATATTGATTTCTGCAGAAATACGCACTTTTCGCGTCTTGATTGCGTACTTTTCGATTCGTACTGACTTTACGCGTCAATGACATTAGAAAAATTTGTACCTCCAGTATGTTGTGTAGAATGACATGATGGACAATTTTCGTTCCAGGACTGATCTCGGATTCACGTCCATATGAGCTCCAGAATTTGTTGAAGTTCAATGACTAATTATTGCAAAGTGCCGTTTTGACAGTAAATTTCAAAAATTCATATCTCCCTGTGTGTGCACATTCTAGAATAAGTTCTGGAACAAAAGTTGATCAACTCGAAGAGCTCTACAAGATTTTATGGAAAACTCCGATGTTAACTCACATTTCACTTGTAAACACAGTACGGGTATATATGGCAACTTCGGGTAATTTTTTCCTACCAAAATTAATTTCTAAAAATTTTCTTTATATTTTTACTTTATTCTTCTACTCATGATCTACAAAATAAAAAAAGAATCATTCAATTTTGTTCAGAGATGAGGAAGTTATGAGGGATCAAAGTTGGCACTATGCAATAATCACCCTGGTTTTACACGTTCGGACGCATTTTTCGTATCAAAACCCATTCTTTTTTTTGAAAATTTTTGTATATTCAGACGCAGAATTTAATTCTCTACAAAATAAGCCAATTTCCAGTCTGGGGTCGAAACTCTAGTATGGATAAAAACATGAAAAACTGCAGTCGGCCAGGGTCGAATTTTCGGAAATTAATTTTTTGGCGGGAAATCATTGATCGTAGAAGGTGGTCGTAATTACATTATTTGTAGAGTTTTTCGTGGGCTATCTAATACTGAAAACCCCATTCCATTTGGTCCAGAAATAAGAAAGTTATGAATTTTTTCTCGAGGTCGGATCTGTCAAAACTTGAATCTACCGTAATCCTGCATACGATCATTTTTACGAAAAACGGATAGCACCACGTGAATCAGCGTGAAAAACTGAACAATATATGTGAAAATCAGCCAAATTGACGGACCCCTGGAAATACCCCTTTGCTAAGACTTTGGTTTTTCCTGACATTTACTCTTAAGCCAAATGAATTTTTATTCACTTTCAGCCAACCTGTCGAAGAATCTGAAGGAATGTCTGCAAGCAGTCAGCGACTACATGCGATTGCCCGATGAGTCGAATTTCCACGGCAAATTCTCGGTGCGGAACTACGGCACGAACGGGTTCGTCTACATCGACACTGCCGCTGTCACATCTCTCGAGCTGTTCCATCTGTTCCATGCCATGAGTGAGTTTCCTTCACTTTAACAAAACTTCAATTTTTAATGAAATTTTCGCAGGAAAATGCTGGAACTTCTTTTCATTTGAAAAAGACTAATGGTTTTATTTTATTTTTCGGAGAAAGAAGTGACAATTTTTAATATCTTTTCTTCTAACATTTTGACAATCTCATTCAAATTTTCTATCCAGGTGACGTCCGCGCCGGTGGAACTTTGTATGGCATCCTGAACAAATGCTCGACCCCAGCTGGACAGCGCCTTCTGCGTAATTTTCCAAAAACTCAAATTTACAATTTCTAAAACATTTTCAGGTGAATGGCTTGCCCACCCTCTGTGCGACATCCGTCTTTTGACTGAGCGTCAAGACGTCGTATCTGCGCTAGTCGAGTCTTCTGGCATTCGAGATCTGCTGAGAAGCAGACTCCTCCCGAAGATTCCAGACTGCTCTGTCTATTCCAGGAAATTCATCCAGAACAGGGCAAAACTCATGGTAGGTTTCAATTTTATCAAACTTTTCATAATTTTCTGTGATTTCAATAATTTCTATGAAATGCAGGCGATAAATAATTCGCTTTCTTTCATGGATTTTTTCCCTCATTTTTATGAAAAAGTACCCATTTTATCCTCTCTTTAAATCACCATTTTCCAGGACTGCTACCGCGTCTATCAGGCAGTGATGATTCTGCCCGAATTCGAGAAGTATCTCAACCAGCTGATGGAGGAGAATGAAAAATGCCAGAGTGCGGTCAAGGAACTTATGCTAGTAAGGAAATTTCTACTTCGAGTTGGACAAATGTTCTAAACAAATTGTCTCTAAATCGTCGGTCTCCAAGATTTCGAAATCTTTCTCAATTAGAGTAGAAATTACAAGATAAATTCTATTTTCTCAAGCAAATCTCCTTTCAGGAGCCAATCATTTACGCCTCAGCGAATTTCGTGAAGTACGTGGAGTTGATCATGAACACGGTGGAAGAGGACCAGGCGAGTGGAGGTTATCGAGTCAAACCTGACGTCGATCCGCAACTCCTGGAAATTGATGAGAAGATGCAGGAAATCAGAAGAAAATTGGAGAAAATGCAGAAGAAGGTTTGTTTTTGTAAACTTGATATTCAGTTTCGCATTTTTAATAAAAAAGATGAACTCATTTTGAATTGCCAAAATTCGCTTTTTCGATACAAAGAGGAAATAAATTTGATGATTATTTTCTTCAGATGTCCTCAGCAGTCGGCGTGGATGTGGTTTTGGAGAGCAATGACAAGATCGGCTACTATTTCCGGGTTTCGCTGAAAAACGAGAAGGAACTGCGGAGCGTGAATGGAATCACTGTGATCGAGACGAGCAAATCTTCCGGATGCAAATTCAAGAATGCACAGCTCGAGGAACTCAATGAAGAGTGAGATTGTTTGAATTCACGGCCTTGCAAGTCTTATCTTTTGTGAACGTCATGCATTTATCTTAACTGGGCGGAGAAAAAGGGCCGTTTTTGTCTCTCATTTACATACATTATTTTCGAAGGATAAGGTTTGTAAGACTGAATTTGACTTTTTCAGCAAATTCAAGCTATTTTTACCTAAACTTTTCCTCCCCAAAGCTTAGAAGTTTCTAATGATCGAGATTCGAAATAACAACTTTGCAACAAATATTGAATTTCTTGCAATTTCATGAAATTTTCAGATACCTGTCGCTCAACAGCCGCTATCAGAGTACGCAGGGCGATTTGGAAAAGCAGATTGTGACGACTTGTGGTAAATTATGATTTTTTTCTGCCGAATAAATTTAGAAATTAACATTTTAATGAAATCGTGCTAAAAATGTTCTAAAATTCCCTAAGATTAATTTTTTATTTAAATTCTCACTTGTATTCTTTAGGAACCTTCGCCCCGATTCTCTGCCAGTTGAATTCCACCCTGTCGAACATCGACGTGCTCGTCGCTCTGGCCACCGTCGCCGACACTTCTCCTGCTGGCTATGTCAGACCGAAATTGCTTCCTGCAGGTTGGATTTGTACTTCTTTTAGGTTTTATTTTCCTATCACATTTCAAGAGGAGAACTCGCACCGAAAAGACTATGTTCATTAATTGTGAACATATTCTTCCGACTATTATATATTGGTTTTTTTCCAGGCTCCGGAATTCTCCGTTTCGAGGACTGTCGTCACCCCGTGATAGAAGCCTTCTCTGAGACTCCATTCATTCCGAATACGGTCGATATCTCGAGTAGGATTTTTGTTTCTTTTCTTTCAAGGAAAAAAAAAAAAAAACGCGATTTTCAGAAGACAAGCGCTTGATGATTCTGACCGGCTCGAATATGGGCGGAAAGAGCACCTACCTGAGATCCGCTGCACTCTGCACGCTTATGGCGCAAATCGGTAGGCATTTTTGCGGAATTGGAAAAAGTGCCAATTTTTGGTGACAAGATTTTGATACGTGAAGGCTAGTAGGAAAATTATATATATATATATAAAAGATGTAAGCAGAATGAAGACTCGTTGTTTCTATTTTCATTAATTTCCAAACTTTGTCCCCAAACAATAGCCACCATCTCTATTTGCTCAGGTTCGTTTGTTCCTGCCACTTGTGCCACAGTCTCTCTCGTCGATGGTATTTACACTCGAATTGGTGCCTCTGATCAGCAGACCAAAGGAGTCTCCACCTTCATGGCGGAAATGGTAAGAATTTCTTTTTCTAATGAAATTGCCAACTCCAAAATGGCAACATAGTGGAGTTGACAGCTAGAGAGGACATAGCAATTCTTAAATGATGATTTGATAAAATCTATAGTTAGGAACGAAAAGAGCGATAAAGTAGGGAGAAAAGTGGACAAAATTGGCCTTGTCATTTACGTGTTGTCAGAAAAGATCGAGTATATATAGTGATGCAGGAAGATAAAAGTGCAAGTATTCTTTTGAAATTTTTATGGAGTCGAATTATTCAGAGCGACTGCGCGAACATTCTCAGTCTGGCCACGGAGAACTCGCTCGTGATCGTGGACGAATTGGGCAGAGGCACGTCGACCTTTGATGGATTCGGATTGGCCTGGGGAATTGCGAGGTAGTCCGATCTTTAAAACAATAAAACGACAATATTGAAGGAGAAATTCATTATTTTTGATTGGTGCAAATATTTGTGCCATAAAAATTTCAATTCCAAGAAATTGTTTTAAAAGAATATGCTCCATCAAGTATTTTGTTGGATGGCACACCTTTTTTTATTAAAAGTCTATTTTAAGCCACATTCTCAAGCAAATCCGCTGTATGTGTCTGTTCGCTACGCATTTCCACGAGATTGGAACACTCGCGAAGGAAGACGGGGCATTTGCGATGCAGGTTGGAAAAATTTCTCACATTTCCTTCAAAATTTCTCAATGCTCAGATGAGTGTTGTCCTCCACGAGGGCAGGTTGACGATGTTGTACGAACTGCGAGAGGGCGTGGCTGGCAGCTCGTTCGGAATCGAGGTTGCCAAGATGGTTGGACTGCCCGGAGAAATCGTGAAGGTAGCAAAAATTCGCTTTGATCAAAAACCCACCTGGTATTGTAGTGAATCGACCTGTGGACTTTATATCAAATTGACTAAAACCTTAGAAACCCCATGAAATTGTCTTATCTCTTCTTCACGTTCTCTCGTCCATAACAAGATAGAATGATCATTGCTAACTTTGAAAGGTGCAATTTTTTATATCTATTTCTCTATCCTTGCCCTAATTAATATTTGTTTTACACTACTTTATCTAAATTTAAAAAAAAAATAATGAGGTGGTAAATTAGACAAATTCCAGAACTCCTACAAAATCCTCTCTGAACTGGAGGGCGAAAAGGATTTGATTGATAAGCTGAAGAAGTTGAATGGAGAAGAGTTGAGGGCGGCCCTGCTGATCTGAAATTCAAATTACGTCATTTTTCGTTGTTTGGAGATTACATCATCTTATGTATTCTTTTGTGTTTTATCTAAAAATTACATCACCTTACTTATCACTTTGTTTGCCGATTCGGGTAATATTGACAGTCACTTTAAAAATGCTCTAACATGACTCAATTCCACTCCATTTATGCGTATCTCTTGCCTTCGATCTAGTTTTATTTCAAAACGGTTATCACTTTGCGCTTTATTTATTTTCGTTGATAAAGACACTATTCTTGATTTTTTAAACCATGTCGAAAAAGCGTTGAATCGCTTTGAATATCTCCACTTTATTCTTTTAATTTGAAAATATGTTCCAAATTTCAGGCATTTTTCAATGTCCAAGTCTGGTAATCAGTCGACGGCTTTGTCCGCTGATCAGGAACTTCAGCTCGCCAACGCTGCCTTCTCTTCTGATGTATGTATATATGTTCCGATGTTATAAAGATGCAGATCTTCATTTTCTTCATGAAGAATCTGACCAAGAGATATGTCATCTCATTGAGTAAAAATTTTTTTTCAAATTTGATGGTTTAGTTTTTCTTTTTAATTTTCAGAGCTCAGAAGCAGCCCGTCTGTTGCGTCTGATGGAGGCGATGGAGAAGAACGATCTGAACGAGGAGCTGCTCGAGGTCTGTCCCGATTTGGCCGAGGCTTACAAGACCAACGAGAAACTCAAGTACAGAGTCGGCATTTTGGAGAAGGTTGGTTTTTATCTAGAAAAAAAATTCACTTATTTTTATCTATACTTTCCTATGTACTGTTGATTTATAGTTTATTCATGATCGCACTGTCCTGTTTCCTAACGGTAGAAGAATCTTTCGTCAATAATTTTCCATTCTCTAAAAAATTTCAACGAAGCGCTGAAATTTTCAGAGTTAACATTTGTCTAAAATCTATTTTCAGAGCCTCGCCACTCAGTTGGAGAAGAACAAAGCGGCGGGAATCGTGACCAGTTCGGCCAACGGGAATCCGTCCGATCCGAAAAAGGCCAAGAAGGAGAATGAAAAGGAGAAAACGTAAGAAAATACTCAAAAATCTAATATAATTTCAAGATATTGTCATTTTAGTAAATTATTCGAGATAAACATTTTCTATTGAAATCTTACAACTCAAGCTTTAATCCCGCTTGCGTTTAGTGAACGATTAGTCCAAGTGTGTTGTGAAACTCATAATTTAGAGTTAATGTAGATTTTCTTGTCTCAACGAAAAGCTAAAATTCTGCTAAGCATAATATTTTCCTTGATTATTTTTTTCAGTGGCGGTGGCACTCCGAAACTCGCCACGAAGATCAACTACGTCAAGGTGGAGGATTACGGGAGCAGCATTCTCTATAGACTTACCGAAGTCTTCCGGGTTGCTATCAATAAGGTCAGGGACTAGAAATTTCGAGAGCAATTAAAAAATTATAAGAAGTTGGAAAATGAGTGAAATTTTGAACAAGAAGCGATCTTCATGATACTAAAAAATTTGTACAAATTTTATTTTTGAAGATGGATATTGTGAATTTTCAGGCTTACCCCAATGTCGAGTGGCCTCCTCTGCTGCAGGAAACAGCAAACCGCAAGCACGGCGATTACCAGTGCAATTCGGCCATGGGATTGGCTAATGTAAGATTGTGTTTCTTATAAAGTTCACTTTAAAAAATAATTTTTAAGAACGGTCTTAAAGGAAATTTGTCATTTAGAAGCTTCGACAAGTCGGAGTGAACAAGAAGCCGACGGAAGTGGCCCAGGAGATCTGTGACGCCGTGGGCCAGAATCCACTCATCAAGACTCTGGGCGTGTCTCAGAACGGATTCATCAACATTTTCCTCGACGACAACCACAGCATTCAGCAGTTCGTGCAGATCGCTAAGCAGGTAAAAAGTTTGTTTTTTGAAATTTATTATCTGAAGATAATATTCTCTTTATGGTTTTAAAGAGAATTCTAAAGAATACATTTCTTGTATTATATTTCCTTTATTTGTTTGTAATTTTAGGGAGTCCAATTTCCGAAAATCACGAAGCGTCGCGTGCTCGTGGACTTCTCCTCACCCAACATCGCCAAGGAAATGCACGTCGGTCATCTCAGATCCACCATCATTGGAGACTCCATCGCCAGACTGCTCGAGGCGGTCAATTTCGAGGTAGGATTCTAAATGTTGGATCATCAGCATATCTTATCCTTTACGAGTAAAGAAATCTGGGATTCTATAGGCAAAATTACCTTTCAACTTTCACCCCTATCTTTATGCTTTTAGTTGATTCAAAAGAACGATGACAGTTTCGATAAATTTTGTAGAACTGAAAATGAAACTCAATTTCTTCCAGGTTCTGCGCATCAACCACATCGGTGACTGGGGCACGCAGTTCGGAATGCTCATCGCGCATCTCTACGACAAATACCCGGATTTCCTCACAAATCTGCCAAAGATTTCCGACCTTCAGGCTTTCTATAAGGTACTGTTATCTGAAATTTTTCACTTTCATTCGAAATCTCTATGTGAACATTTAGTACTCATAAGTGACAATTTATACAAAATGTCTCGCTCTTTTACTTAACATCTTGTCATGTATAAAGCTTTCTACAACTCAAGTTTTAAGGAATCCAAGAAACGTTTCGACGAGGACGAGCAATTCAAGAAACGTGCCTACGAGTGCGTCGTGAAGCTGCAGAACAAGGAGCCAGAATTCGTCAAGGCCTGGACGCTCATTTGCGATGTTTCTAAGCGGTGTAAGATTTTTTGCACTTACTCAAAATAGCCCTTTCGACTTGACGCACTCTTGTTTTATTTCAGCGAATTTCGTATTTTTATGGTTTAGAAAGATTTTAGATAACCAAATGGTGTACGACCGCCTGGACATCAAAATCGAGGATTTGGGCGAGTCCTTCTACCAGGACAAAATGATTGAGCTCATCAACTTCCTCAAACAAAAACGTAATAGTTTTGATTCTTATCGGAGAACATTAGTTATTTTCAGATTCGGATTTCTTGAAGGAAGAAGAGGGTCGCTTGGTGGCTTTTCCGACTGGATGTGACATTCCGCTGACTGTCGTCAAGAGCGATGGAGGTAAGAATTTCAGGATTTTAAACTTGTTTCTTAATTTAAAAGGAAAATTCAGGGTTTACTTATGATACTTCTGATCTGGCCGCCCTGAATTACCGCATCTTCGATCAGAAAGTCGATTGGGCAATTTATGTGATCGATTCGGGACAGAGTCTGCATTTAGAGGTAGGAAATTCGAAACTGTTTCTTGTAAAATTTGGCCGATTTCTTTTTGACCAACATCAAAAGTTAGTTTTCCGATGACTCGGAAAATTTAGAACTTGAAATCGGTAGTAATGAAATTTCAGACGGTCTACGCTGCTGGTCGTGACATGGGATGGTACAAGCCTGAGGAGAAGCGGGTCGAGCACGTCGCTTTCGGATTGGTTTTGGGAGAGGACAAGTGATTTTTAAATCTCGTTCAAATAATTCTTTTCATTTTTGCCATGCTAATGAAATTTTTTTCTTTCAAAATATTTTTGCAGGAAGAAATTCAAAACGCGTTCCGGAGAGACAGTCCGTCTGCTGGATTTGCTGGACGAGGGAGTCAAGCGGGCTGCTGAGAAACTCGTCGAGAAGGGAAGGGATAAGGTAAACGAATTAGGATTTTCCTAATAATGACAGAATTCTTCAGGTGATGACGGAAGAAGAGTTGAAGGTAGCCCGAGAGGCAGTCGCCTATGGATGCATCAAATACGCGGATCTGTCTCACACTCGCACGCAGGTAGAATCTGCTAAAATTTATTTTTCGATAAATTCTCAATACAAGATTCAATTCAAATTGCGCATTTCTTGAAAAGTACTTTTACCGAAAATTCCTTTTCTCAAAGAATCATTTTGACGAGAAAATGATAGAATTTCAAGAAAATATTGATGATGGATACCAAATTTCACGCTTATTTTTTTTAATACAATTAAATTTCTAGGACTACGTGTTCTCTTTCGACAGAATGCTGGATGATCGCGGCAATACTGCTGTGTATCTGCTCTATGCCTATGCTAGAATTCGGTATGTCCTTTTTGTTTGTTTGTTTTTTTTTTTAAATAAAATGAAATAATTCGCAATTTCGAAAAATCAGCCCTTTTCAGCGCTACTATTTCGTCTAAAAACAATTAATTTCTAAGAATTCAACATGTTTGCAGCTCAATCTTCCGCACAGCGAACGTGAATCAGGACGCGTACGATGCATTCGTGCGTTCTGCGTCTCTGGACACTCTGCCCCTAAATATGCCCACTGAACAACGGCTCATCAAGCACATCCTCAAACTGTCTGACGTCATCATCCTCATCCTCGAGACGCTCATGTTGCACTCGGTACCAATTTCAATATTTGAATTTTCAGAAAGCGATAATTTGTAAGGCAAATTTTAGAGAAAAAAAAAATATTTTTGAGAAAAGCCTAAATTTGCAATATTATCAACACGCAAAAAAAGCTGTTATTCGAGCATAGAGGAGCATGCAGACTCTGACACTTTCTTTCATTTCTTCGACGAAATAGTGTCTAATGAAGAGAGTTAGAGAAATTCCTCGGCGCGCTCCAGCACCCGATGATCGTTTTTTCGCGTTACTATTACAAATTGAATTTAGATTTGAAATATTCCCCTTTTAAATTCAGCTTTGCGATTACATGTACCAAATGGCGACTCTGTTTACCGAATTCTACAACGAGTGCAAGGTCATCGACAAGAAGAAAGATGGTAAGTTTTCCATTTTTACTCACTATTATTTTTCTGCCCGTAAAAATTAATGAACATTTGGAAATGTACAAAATGAGCGCGTTTCCCTACCCCTTTCCTTGCTTTACATAACATTTTTCCAAATTCCTAAACGAGTTTTTTTCTCTAAAAATACTTGATCTTATAAAAGTACATGTTCAGGCACTGAGATAGTCAACATGCACCGTCTGATGCTGTGCGATGTGACCGCGAATGTGATGAGCAAATGCTTCAACATCCTCGGAATCAGAGAGGTGCCCAAAATGTGAGAGGGCAGGAAAGGTGCATTTTTGAAAATTTTATCTTTTCAAGGAATTTCATCCAAAAGTAATTTATGTTCTTTTTTTTTTCGAAAATTGTTGATTTAAAGATCATTACAGCTACGTTTTATTCTTTTCTTCAAAGCTTATTGATCATAAGTTAAAGTTGTTGATTTTATCTTATCCGGTTCTTTTAGTCATAAAACTCTTTATTGTTGATCTAGGAATTGTTATTTTTAAATTAAAATAAGGAAAGAATGATATGGTAAAAATAAGGAAATAAAATTATGATGGTATCGAAATTTTATTAGAATATCTTCAGATCACTAGGATATTAGCTATGAACAAAAATAGGACGAGTTTTTGGGGAAAAGAAAATTTTAGACATGGGTCATTATATTCTTTTCTAACTATATGATAATTTGCCTAACTACGACGGAAGTTACCCGTAAATTTTGTGCAGAAATCAGTTGCAGGAAAATGCGATAAATTACCATAAAACGTAACTTCATCGCAAGTTTTATCTTGAAAGGTGAAATTCCTGCACAAAAATACGGAAAAAAAAACTAACGGATGCGTACAGGTTGGGTCGGGTCGTCGGGGATAAGGCCTAGCGATTGGAGGACTACCTGAAATTGAGAAAATTAGAGGAAAAATATTTCTCATCATTTGAAAAAAATGAAAAGTTGAAATTTGTCACAACTTGAAGAAATAATGTGGGAAGGTTAGGTTTTTCCTATCTTCCTAAAATTTCAGAATTTCGTCAAGTTTTGATAAATCCAATTTGTCAAAAATATTTTTTTTTTTTTTTTTAAATTAAACATTTTTCAACTCACCATACAGGCAGCCGATTTGCCGTCTTTCTTGACCCGTGAAGCCATCACTGGCATATACTCGGTGCCGTTCACAACCACCTGCAAAATCGATAATTTCGAATTTTCAAAAAGAAAATGTCCCCGAACCTTCCAAAGAAACTCGCGATTATTGGGCGGACCGGACTCGATACACGTGAAAATCGGCGGTTTCCAGTGACGTTTCTGGAAAATCATAGATATTTTTGTTAAAATTTTTATTTTATACAAAACAACCAGAAAGTATTGCATCTTTCAAATCAACCCTGGCAAAAGTCAATTTACCTGACAAAGTTCCATGACGAGAGAAACGGGGTGTTTCCCGGCTGCATCGCACTCGAGACCCCGACCGATGTAGGACTTCATGCGGGAACACGCCGGTAGATCCTCTTCTGATAGTAGGCCTGAAAATCAGGAAAATAAAAATCCAGTAAATCTTTTCAGATATTCTAAAAATATCAAGATTTTATTAAATTTTTTGATGTAAAAGTCAATTTATAATTAAAAAATAAGAGATTTAAAATTGCTTACCTCTCCTATCGCTCTTGACATCGAGCTGCAGCGGCTCGATACTTCCCTCATTGGTCCTGCCCAACCCAGTGCCGGGCGTCCAGCCCATTTTCTGCATCAATTTCAGCCCGACCCCCTCGATTTTCGCGGGCGCATTTTTGAACATGTCCTGAACAGAGAAAGATTATTCTTTTACAAACACCCCCTTCTTGACCCTGCAAAATGAGTTAGAAGAAAGTGTTAGAAATGTTGGAGAGTTGAAGAAGAGAATTTGGAATGTACAGTGGACTCGAATAGTTGTTGCTCAATGTTAGGTTTCATTTTATTGTTTCTGTTCATCTTCTTCTCTCCTCTTATCATATTTTGTTGATTTTATATGTCTTTTTCTTTCTTATAATGGCGTGTAATATGCATTGCATCCACAGATGAATTTCTGTATATTTCTGAAGAGAGAAAAGTCGCTAGTGTGGGTGGGAGTCTCTTATTCTACTTTCTCCGAAGTTTAGACAGATTCGCAGAGTTGTTTTAGATGGAAATTTGAATTTATCTGAACGCCTTCTTTTTTTCGAAAACAAATCTACTCATCACCGAGACACCCATCCACAGCGACTTACTGCACGCCACATTCTTCATGTCTTCCAGATTAGACGATTGTTCTCCAGTTAGAATTCTCCTTGGTTATCAGTGGACTTCGAATGATAGGTCAAATGCGCCTCGGGTCGGTGAACGGACGATCAAATCACGACACAGCGCTGACACGAGCGGAATGGATATCTATATTTTGGGAAACTGATAAAGTGATAAGAAGTGATGATAAGCTGAATTTTATCCAAATATGTCAAATTACTCTAAGACAAAATTTGAAACAGTTAAAACTCAGTTATAATTGATAAGCCCTTCTTATCATTTTGATCAGCTCCCAAAATCGACTCGAATCCACCCGTGTTTGAGGGTTGACGTCAAGGCTTTGATTTGGATGCAAATCTAGCCTTGGCGACTACCCGCAAGAGCGCTTGTGCGCAAAAAATCTTTTGAAGCATCGTGTCAAATTCACAGAATTAAATATTTTGAGAATTTTTGGCATGATGCCTCAAAAGATGACACAAAGGCACATAGACAATTGCGACGAGATTTCATGATTTTTTCATTATTTAGAAATTTGCTAAAGGTAAATGTTAGAATTTTTGAATAGAAAATCATGAAAAAATCAGCAACCAAACAGGTCACAAATGTCTATGTGCACGTACTGCAGGTTAGGAGATTTGAAGATAAGGCTGATGCTGTTGAATTGATGAGATGACTTGACACTTTATGATAATGTTGCAGATTGCATAGAGAAGACAACTCTAATACGATCGAATAATAGACGAATGCCTGTTGGGAATGAAGAGCGCTGCTTGAACGGAGACATTCAAGAAATGCGATATCTTCAGTAAGATAGAGCATTTCAAGGATCGACTTTATAGGCATTTGAAAAATTAGAAAAAAATATTAAATTTCTACAATAAACTCTGTTATCACCTTAAAAACAACAACAAATTTTGTCATTTATTCATTTCTGAATGTCCATAAATTCGGTCCAATGGCTCCTAGCAGCCTTTCTTCATTCGATCAAGAAACTCTTGATTTGCAGAATAATTTTAAAATGTCGATGTTAGGAACTATAGTAGTTCGAAATCTAGCTCACCTTTTTAATCCAGGCATTGAATCTCGGGTCGTGGGGCTGCAATTCATCGGGAGTCAGAACCTGAAGGCCAGTGGATCCACTGAATTTGCCAGCCAAATTCTTCAATGCCGCCCACGCTTTCATCTGAAAATTTTGAATAAATTATTTTTTAAACAGAAAAGTAAATTTCGCAGAAGTTTACGATCTCAACTCCTACTTTTCTCTGATTAGTATTTTGGTCGTGAAACTAATAAATTCAAAAATTACTCGTGAAAGTTAGATTTTTTAAATCTTCAACCTGTTCATCCGATTCCCTCAACTCCCTTCTGGCCTCGTAATCGTTCGGGTCGATTTCCAGCTTCTTCATGGCCTTCGCGCGCTGCGCCAACACCTGAGGTAGGTCTTTTGGCAGCTAAAAATTGCAAAATCATTTAAAAAAATTCATTTTTATTGTTGTAAATTTTACTTTATCTTTGTAAAAGTCGGGTTCTTTGATGATCAATTGCTCTTCGGGTGGAACATACAACACAGGCGGCAGTTCGACCGGCTCCATGGAATCTGGTTCGGGCAGGAATTTCGGCGGAGGAGGGGGCGGTGGAATGAAGCACGACAGGGGTGGCGCTGGAGCGGGAATTTCTTTCAACTGAAAAATCAGGGATAAATAATTAGTCTTTTTTTTAAAGTTTACTTATTATTTTTATCGGATCTATCTTCTTTTAAAAAAATTCGACGACGAATTTTGAAGAATTGGAATAAATTGAAAAAAATAGAAAAAATAACTGACCAGTCCATTTTCGATGGCTCTCTGCGCCTCTTTGCTCGTCATGGCGACCTTCTTCTTCTGCGAGCTCTGGCACGAGATCGGCACGAGATCGCGACACGAGTTCTTGTCCTTCACAACCGGAGTCCATTCCTGCAAATTTTCGATTATTTGAATTTATCCACTAATAAAATATCTAAAAAAAAGTCATCGATAATGGATACAAATTTAGAAATGATAAAATGGGAAAGTAAAAAGTCAGAAAGGGTAAGGGGTAATAAATTTGAATACTTCGTCAAATCCAAATCTCAATTGTTATCGAGTTTCTCAAGTTCAGCACAAATCAAACTCTGACCGCATTTTCCTTGTGAACGACTCCTGAAGAAACAGGGAAGACGACTCTCAGCTCAGCTTCATCCACGATCTCGCTCGAAGGCAGAGCCAATTGACCTGTGCCGCCACTCGCAGTCTGAAAGACATACAATTTCAAAGTTAAAAAAAAAAATTTTTTTTCAGAAACTTCATTCGTTTCCATAATCAACAGAATTTCTCTTCAAAGTGAGTGAGTTTTCTAAAATTCAGAAGGAAAAACTCACGACAATGTTGATTTTGATGGGCTCAGCCTTGGGGATCGCGTACGGATGTTTAATCTGAAGAATTCGAATTTTCGAAGAAAAAAAAATAAACGTGAAAATTAGTCACATTCGAAGAAATGTACAGATTTCTCATATTGATCTCATACATTATGCTCCTCCCAACTGTCGTCGCTGTCGCTGGAAACCGTCTCGCCTCTGCCCCTCCTCTTCTCCTTGTCCTGTCGCTTCTGGATCTTCTGGCAGTACGTCACGAAATCGTCCACGTTCCGCTTGTCTTCCAGGCCCATCTCAAAATTCCAATTTTAGAAATTCTTTTTTCACTGGAATTCAAAAATATACTTGAAAGCTTTTCCCTATTTTTATCTGCATAAAATTTGCATGATCTTTCTATACAGTATCAAAAATTCTCACCATCCTAGCATTCTTCTTGGCGACTTTGAGTAGGTAGTCCTTGTCGATGTCGTTCCTTCGTCTTCTGTCCCAAGAAGTCGACCGCCTTCTTTTCCTTCTCTCAATCGAGGAAGATCTTCTTCTAAAATTACTCGATTTTTTTTCTAAAACTTAATTCCTTTTCGTCAAACCGAGGTCCTTCCCTGTCAGGCGACCATCGAGATCGTCTTTCACGGCTCGTGCTTCTTCTGGAAACGATAATTTTCAAACAGGTCAGTCAGTTTTGATCATTCTCTACATAAAAATCTCAGTGCTTTTAAAACTCAGTTTTCTATAACTTTTTCTGATATGTACAAAATTTCCATTTTTTCCTATTTTTCCTACCTCCTAGCCCTGCTCCTATCCATCGAACTTCGTCTGCCTCGGGATCGCGATCTCGAGCGAGACTCCCTACGACGGGTGCTAAAATTCTTTTCATTTCTCAGAAACCCTAATTCCTCCCTACCTGGCATTGTGTTTCTTGCTGGGCGACTGCGACTTGCGCGGCTTCACCATGTTCGTTATCACTGCGCACCAACGGTCTGTCAGCACTCTGAAAATAGGCGAACTTCTAGGAAAAATCGCGAATTTGAGGCTTCAAGTATTTCTAACTAGAGTTAACGCCATAACTTCACGTCAAAGTTGTAATTCCTCACCTTTTTGGCTGAGAAGACGGTCCTGGCTTAACGTCCTCCTTCAAGGCGTGCTGATCGTCTCTGCTACTTACCGACGATGAAGACGATCGCTTTCGTTTCCTCTTTTCTGAACTCTATCTTTCAGCAAGTGATTAGAAAATCGATAAGTTTGCAGAGCATTAAAACGGATTTGTTTGGGAGAATTCAAAAAGTTATGCATAGAAAAGACGCATTCAAAGAAATGGATGAGATTCAAATTTTGCAAATATGAAAAATAATCGAGGAAGAGATTTTTCGAAGAAAAGCAGCAATTCCGATCAGATAAGAAAGTAAAAATGATGAAGCTTGAAAGATAAACATAAAAATTGCCCAATGGAAAAAAGAGTTCGAGAAAAATTGTCTAGACCTTTCTTCTTATCCTTTTTCTTCTTGCTCGACTCGTCTCCGTCCTTGTCCTTGTCTTTATCTTTTTTCTTCTTCCTTTTCCTCTCTTTTCCGGAACTCTCGTCAGGTAATGGAATATTTTTCTAAATTTAATTATTTTCCTCCAAAATCTAGAACAAGATCCACACATTATCATCCACTTCCATTTTGATCTCCTTCTCCGGTTTAACTTCGGTTTCTTCTTTATTCTCAACCTTTTCTTTGGGCACATTCCTCAGCGCGACGTTCCGAGGCAATAGAGGAACTGAGTCTCTGTTCGCTTCTTCCTGAGTTCAGAAACAATTCTCAAAAAAAAAATAGTTTTAAAAAATCGAACCCTGTCACCCGGAATAACGGCGGTGTTTTTCGACAATGGGAAAGCTGGTTCATCATCCAATTGGTTTTTTCGAACTGAAAATGATTAAAAATTAACTCATTTTCAAGAAAATGAGCCCTACTTGGCAAATTGATGGAGATCTTCTCGTTGCTGGCTGTTGACTGGGTGACCGTCATGAAATCTGCTCCCAGCGGCAAATCGTCGTCGGAATTGACTTCGCCTTGCTGAAAAAATAACTTTATAAAAAAAAATATTCAAAATCAGAACTTTATGAGAATTGGAAAGAAAATGTCATGGGAGTTAGGCTTGAAATCTTGCATGTGTTCTCTATACAATCTTTTTCATTGCACTCGTGCTGCTGTTCAAGAAAAAAAAAAACTCTAAATCTTCAATTTCCTACCTCCGTATTATGCATGGGTGGTCTGGCAGGTTTGTTGAATATCTCGAGTCCTTCCTTCTCCCCGTCTCTCTCATCCCTCTCCGAGTATTTCTTGTTTCTCGATCTGCTATACCGACTTCTCAAAGGACTGCTTGACGGAGATGGGGTCCTGAAGCGAAAATATTCATTTTCCAATTATTGCATCTTCTCTCTCTCTCTCTCAATAGGCTTCTAGAAAGTCTACGCAATTGCTTTACGCTTCTCCTTTACGAAACCGGTTTTCTGCATGCTTCTATAGCATAGCCACACATATCTTTGGGTGAAAGAATCAATACATGAACTTTTCTTGTAAAGAAAAAGATGGAATTTGGGAAAGCACTCATTTCTTATCCTATCAAAACTAGTACTTCTTCAGAATGCATGTACTTTAAAAATCTAAGTGTAAATAAAATGACGGCAAAATTAAATTTAAAAAAAAAATCGACCTGTCACTATTCTTCCTGCTTTTGGACCTGCTCCTCTTTCTCCTTTCCCTGTCCCTATCTCTTTCCCTGGATTTGGATCGATGTTTGTGTTTTTTCTTGGATTTTCTCTCTTTGTGTTCTTTGTGCTTTTTCTTCTTCTTGATGCCTCTCGATTCCTCGATATCTTCGATCATGTCCTCCAAGGAAAAGGTCTGCAAAATTAGAATAATAACATTCCTATTTCCTTTAAAATTTCAAGAGTTCTAGTATTTCGAAATGATGAACAGAAGAAATGTAAAATTGATCAAGCTTGCAAATAAAATTGGACACTAGGAATTATCTTTGAAAGGGAAACAAAGATTTTCAAAAAACTCACTTTCTTATTATTGAGAAAGTCATTCAACAGATCCTGGGCGATTTTGTCCGCATCCTTCAAGGGTCGATATTCAGATGATGAACTGTCGGCCTCTTTCTTGATCACCTGGAAAAAATCATTTTAATGACCAAAATGTTATGAACCTAGCATACTTTTTCCCTTTCCTTCTTAGTGTTTTCTTTCGAGGAGCTAGAGCTAGAAGGAGCGTCTTTTAGCTTCTGAAAACGAAAATCGTTAAAAAAATAATAAAATGAACTTAAAACCTCAGAGTTGAATACGACCTCCGGGTACTTTGACTGATCCTTTTTCTTCTTCTCCTTGTCCTGAAAAGGAATAAACTCCTATAACTTTTAGAATCGACTTGATCAGAAAGAAAAAAACTGACAAAAATAAACAATATATGCATTATTTTATTTGTAACTTTTGTGCCTTGGATTATAATTTAAAAAGAAAAAAATCCCACCTCCTTCTTGGCCTGCAAATTATCGATAATATCATCGACGATCCGCGCATTCGTGTGCTTGTTCTTCTCCTTCTTGTCCAATTCGACATTGACCGTGAAAATCGGCAGGGAGTGAGTGTCTTTCTGGAAAAGAGGCGAGTTTTACAGAATTTTATGATTCTTCGCTAAAATATTCAGGTCAAGTAAACTATCCCAAATTTCATATTTCAAGACAAATTGTCAAAGAAAAATTGCAGGCGTTCCAGAAAATCTATAAATTCTGATAAAGTTCGAACCTTATCACTGTTGTTGTAATCAGCGATAAGCTGGTCGACGAGCCGCGCACTCCACTCCCCGTTCGGGTCTTTCTTGTCGTCGTCGGCCTTCTGAATCTGTGAAGACGTCGACTGCACTACGGGAGGCTCGTCTCCGATTTGGAGTGGCATTTCTGCTGAAATTCGAACAATTCAACCATTTTCCTCTATTTCAAGTTGATCTGATTGAAAATTTGTAGTGAAAACATCATATTCGGGATGATTATAAAATCGAATAAATTTTTCTAAAAATTAAGAGAAAAAAATAAAATAAATCAGTTTTTAAAATCGATGTTTCAATGTTAAATAGACGAAATTCAACAATAAAATTTTGTAAATCGATAAATCAACCACTTACCCTAAGTTCCGACTGGAATCCGGTTGAAAACCGTCCAAAAATAGCTGGATTATCACAGATTTGTCAAAACCGTGGAATCGATCACGTGAAACGTCACACAAACAGATGAAGAGAAAGGAGAAAGTGGGCTTTGCAAGGGGTGGGGCTTTTCTTTTTCTCCCGTCATTGCTGAATTTTCAATTCGAAAACAAGTCCGGATAATTTTTGTGAATTTCAGGGTTTTCGTTCATTTTCGCTTGGAAACCGTTCAAAAGCTTGCTGAAAACGACCAGCTCACGGGATAACCGCGCGACGGACCCCGACATTGTTGATTTTTTGGCGAGTTTTTAAAATTTTCCAATGTTTTTAATTTTCGAAATGTGTATTTTAAAGTTAATATTGTTTTTCAAGTTTAAAAATTTCTAAAACTAACTGCAAATCGTGAAATCCTTGGAAAGGCGTTGGTTTGATACCTTTTTCCTCTGATAAAAAGAATCTAGGTGATAGGACTGATAAAACCTTCTTTCGTTGATCTCTGTATCCAAATCCTATAAAAGCCGCGGAAAATCGATATCTTGACGATTTTCCATTTTTTGAAGTGCGAACGAGTGTCGGTGAGTGCAGGATGGCACATGGTCAGTGGTAGCCTGGCACAGATCACCCTTTCTCTTCTTCTCTTTTCTTCATTTTTCTCCCCCCTCCCCTCGCCCTCTACTTCGTCTCGCTTTTTACAAACCATTACGTGAGCTTTTTCTCCAGTATTTTCGTATTTCTCTTGATCAGAGCTCTAGATTTCGTTATCTTTTCTAAACTCGGCCGCGAATTTTTCTATTTGAATTGTGAAGATGCTTCAAATACAGTATTCTTCCAAATTCAAAAGGAAACGTTCTTTTTTCAAGGATTTTCCTTTTTAACTCTGATTCTTAAACTTTCAAAGTTCGAAATTCTTGAACCTCTCTATCACAAGGTCCAGTACAAATTTTCTATCTTATCTCTCTGTCTGTTCATGATCTTTTTGCCTACTCTCCACCACGAGACCTCAAAATGAAAAAGTGCACTATTGAGATACGAAATGTGGAAAAATGCTATGCGAGTATTTTCCCCGCTCTTCGAAAAGCACTTTTATGTTTTTTGCTTTTAGATTTGGCTTACTCATTTTTCTTGTCCCCTCTTCACTCTGCTCCCCTCCCTCTATAAAGGAACTAATCGCGGGAGAAATAGTGCATTTCTGATTTCGTACAATAGCTCATTTTTTCTTTCAGCCGAAATAAAAAATTTTCGGTCTTTGTAAAATTTAAATTTTTATACTACATGCCTAACTTTTGTGCGCTGTCCAGACATTACTGTTTTAGCTAGTGACAGGAAGTGATAGGGATGGTTTGACATCTGGCGTTAAATAATTCCAATTAATTTTGAGATAATGGTCACCCCTACTCTCCCACTATCCCTAATCTTTCATTTATTTTCCCTCCTATCCTCTTCGCCTTTCCTTTTTCCCTCTCATTTACTCTCTTCTTATCTTTTTCTTTTTTCTCTCTCTTTCATTTGCTATTTCGTTTTTTCTGATTACTTTAAAATTTTTAACTAAAAAATCAGACGTATCGAGTCGCAGCTAAAACGTCTTGTTTCTGAATAAATAGGGACATTTCACTTTGACACCAAAATTTCTTATTCTTCTCGAACTACTATTCGACTATTTTTGAAAACTATCCCATCACAATTTGACATGTTACCATTCTCTTTCTCGACATATACATGAGAGGTCACTTATCTCGAGAATTTACAAGACCTTCTAGCCAATTTTCACTCCTATTTTTAGATCTTCGATCTAACTCTGATATCTCGCACTTTCCCACTCGATGCCTTTTTTCATTCGATATCGAGATGTTTATTTTGAGAATACCTCACGATAGCCTTATCTCATACTCGTATCACAACATATTCTTTGTAAAAATCACAAAGGGAGCCGATAAAATGTATCATTTTCACTATGAGAATCTCGAACATTGCCTGATCATTTATAGCCTTGAAGATCTTCTTTTCCAAATTCTACAAAAATCTTGGTATTTCGCTCAAAAATATCTCTAGCTAAAGGTTATGAGAATCATAAATATAAAGTTCTTCAAAATATTAGAACCGCTAGACTTCATTAATTTTTCATTTATTCTAATTTTTGAAACCTTCTAGGTATTGTGCATCTAATGAACAGTTGGTACACGATGAAAGCGACCCTTTTTCTGGACGACGGAAGTCAATTCACCGGGCAGTTGTTCGGAGCTGCCAAAAGTGTCGTTGGCGAAATTGGTAGGATTGCTGTAACTTCTTGAGATTAGAATATTGTGCAAAAAGCATCCAATTTATGGTCATGGATTTCCAAAAAAGAAAGTAAATTTTTCAGTGTTCCAAACTGGTATGGTCGGTTATGTGGAATCCCTAACGGATCCCTCCTACGCCAAGCAGTTCCTCGTACTAACCTATCCCTTGGTTGGAAACTACGGAGTTCCTGATCCAACGAAGAGGGACGCATTCGGACTGCCGGCGAGATTCGAAAGTGATCGGGTTTGGCCTGCTGCACTGATAATTGATCGGTAAGATCGGGATTGTTGTTCTCTGAGCTTATGCAAATCTGAAATAATGCCAAGATTCTATTCATTTTGTTTCGAAAAATCCATTTTCTTCATGATTACTGTAGAATTCATAATAACGGCGAGATGATGTAAATTTTTTTTTTTTAAATCACTTTTCCAACATTATTATTATTATAGTTTTATGAATAACGATATGGTCTTTTATTTTCTTTTGAAAAATGTAATTTCATGTTTTTCCAGCCTCTGCGCTGACAACGAGCACTCTCACTGGGAGGCGAGTCGTTCCCTAAGCAAGTGGCTGAACGAGAATGGAGTGCCCGGACTGGCTGGAATCGATGTCAGACAACTCACTCAGAAAATCAGGGAAACTGGATCCATGAAGGCTAAGGTGAGTAAAACTCAACAAAATAATGAATGAAGTCAGCCTTCGGGGAAAAAACTAGCAAGAATACTGTTTGGAAATTTCAGTTGGTCATTGAGTCGGATGAGGCAAACAAGTTCGGCTTTGTCGATATCAATGAAGAAAATCTCGTGGCTCTCGTGTCAAGAAAGGTATGTCTTATATCTGATCTAAAAATTGCAATTTATGTTTAGGAACCTCAAATCTTCGGCAACGGCTCAATTAGAGTGATTGCGGTCGACTGTGGCATGAAGAACAACCAGATTCGATGCCTCGTCAAAAGGGGAATCACGCTCAAAGTCGTGCCTTGGAACTATCCAGTGCATGAGGAGAAGGGTAAAATGAAATCTTTTCAATGAAATTCCGAGGTTTTGTGAAGAGACTCACCGAACTTACGATAATCTAATTTGCTATTCTCCATCTCGAAAATTACTCTTTTAGACTACGACGCCCTGTTTATTTCCAACGGTCCAGGTGATCCGGAGATGTGTGCGGCTGTCGTCGATTCCCTGAAGAAGGTATTTACAGCATCGTTTTTTTTTTTTTTCAAAAATCACATAATTTCAGGTTATGGCATCAAGTGACAAACCGATTTTTGGCATTTGTCTCGGAAATCAGCTTCTTGCGAGAGCTGCTGGAGCGAAGACTTACAAATTGAGGTAAATTTGGAGAATAGTTCAGTTCGCACTTTAACCATGTTATCTTCAGATTTTTCTCTTTCCTTGAATAACGATTTTCCATTTTAGATACGGTAACCGCGGTCACAATCAGCCATGCGGTCACGTGGAGAGCGGTCGCTGTTTGATCACTTCCCAGAATCACGGCTACGCTGTGGATACAGACGGTCTGCCTGAGGGATGGATGCCTCTCTTCACGAACAGAAACGACAACACCAATGAGGGGATCGTGCACAACTCCAAGCCTTTCTTCAGGTAGACATTTTCTAAGCACAAGCAAGACACTAGGATGGAGCGAAGAAAATAATTGTTGATTTTTCTCCATTATTCGACCCTCTGAAGAATTGTATTCTTTCCATTCTGTTGTTTATTCGTGCAAAATTAAAATTTTCAATATTTCATTAAAAATCATCGATTTTTCAGCGTTCAATTCCACCCCGAACATACCGCCGGTCCAACTGATTGCGAGTTCCTCTTCGACGTTTTCCTCGACTCCATTCGCAACTACAAGGAGCAGAAGTCAATCAACATCAGCCAACTGATCTCTGACAAGCTGAAATACACGAAAGTGTACAAGCCGAGGCAGCAGAAGAAAGTGCTCGTTCTGGGAAGTGGAGGCCTGACTATCGGACAGGCTGGGGAATTCGACTATTCGGGAGCGCAGGTCTAGAACATATGTTTCTTACAAAATTGCGAACTCTATTTTACTTTTCACAATAAAATATTAAGGATTATAGGAAGTTCATAAAAGAATAGAATATTTATCTTTTTCTTTATTTCAGAATTAGACTATTTTTTCTTTCATAACTCACTGAAATCGGTAAAAAATGTTTGAATTGTAAAATTGGACGAATGTATTTTTGCAGGCCATAAAAGCCCTGAAGGAAGAAGGCGTCCGAACAGTTCTGATCAATCCCAATATCGCCACTGTGCAGACTTCGAAAGGCTTTGCCGACCACACCTACTTCCTGCCAATCACCAAGGAGTATGTCACTGATGTAAGAATTCGAAAAATTCATCTGCCAGTTTAAAAAGATGAAATATTTAGGTGATCAAAAAGGAAAGACCCACAGGCATCCTTGTCACTTTCGGTGGACAGACAGCGTTGAATTGCGCCGTCGATCTCTACAAAGATGGAATATTTGAGAAATACGATGTTGAGGTTGGAGTTTGCACAATTTATCCGAAAGAAATGATGAAAAATGCATGTTTCCCTATTTCCTTTTATAAACGCTCATGAATGAAACTATTCAATTTCAGACTTTGATTCTTATTCAGAAATTCCCTAATTTGAATTTTTAGGTCCTCGGCACTCCGATCACCGCAATCATGAACACTGAAGATCGCGAGAAGTTTAACGATTTGATCAAGGAAATTGGAGAGGAGGTCGCTCCGAGCAAGGCTGCCAACACGCTGCAAGGGGCACTGCAGGCTGCTCACGAGGTTCGAAATGTTTCCTGAGCATTTTTTCAAAGAAATCTTCAGCTGGGCTATCCAGTCCTTGTCAGAGCTGCATTTGCCTTGGGCGGACTTGGCTCTGGTTTCGCGTCCAATGATGAAGAATTGACGGCAATCACGACTACTGCACTCAACCATTCAAATCAGGCAGGTTTTCGATTTTTATGGAAGATCAGATTTTCCAAAACTTTTCTCATGACAAGAAAATTTAAGGAAGAACATGAGTTTCTCGTTATCCTCGATTTTCTTTATTCATCTTTCATTTCAGGTTTTGATCGACAAAAGTCTGAAAGGCTGGAAGGAAGTCGAGTACGAGGTGGTTAGAGATGGATTCGATAACTGCGTCACGGTCTGCAACATGGAAAATATCGACCCTCTTGGCATTCATACCGGAGAGTCTGTCGTGGTAAGTATTTATTTATTCTTTCCAAATTTATAAATTCGAATATTATCTTAGACAGAATTCTTAATTTTTTGTCTAATTCTAGGTCGCACCCTCCCAAACTCTGTCCGACCTAGAGTACAACATGCTGCGCACTTGCGCTATCAAAGTCATTCGTGAAATCGGCATCATTGGGGAGTGCAACATTCAATACGCTCTCGACCCGCATTCACTCAAGGTAAAGTTTAGGCAGCTTTTAAATTACGTCATCTATCTTTTCTTATATTTTACTCTCTATCTTTTGTTTCTAAAAATCTACTCCCTTCACATCATTTAGAAACGTTCTGAAATGTTTCCTCCAAATGCAATCTGAATTTGCAGTACTACATCATCGAGGTGAACGCTCGTCTGTCGCGATCCTCTGCATTGGCCTCGAAAGCGACCGGATATCCCCTGGCCTACATCGCTGCGAAACTCGCACTCGGACACAGGCTGCCGGAGTTGAAGAACAATGTCACTGGTATGTTTCCTCGGGGAAAATCGTATTTCGAAAAGTGCTATTTCAGGCGAAACCACTGCTTGCTTCGAACCATCTCTCGATTACTGCGTCGTGAAGTGTCCCAGATGGGACCTCGGAAAATTCTCCAGAGTCAGCACTCAGGTATGAAAATGAGCAAAATGTTTCTTTTTTCCAATTTTGTGCTTATTTTTAAAAATGAAAGATATTGAAAAATGTCAAATTATCCATCATTCATGAAATTCATCTCTGCAAAGTTTTCTTTTAAAGGAAGAATAGTCCAAAGCAATTGGGATGTGAATTAACTCGAAATTTGTTGATGATCTTCATGGAATTTATGATTTTATATTAGATCGGCAGTTCAATGAAATCCGTCGGAGAAGTGATGGGAATCGGTCGCTCCTTCGAGGAGGCCTTCCAGAAGGCACTGAGGATGGTGTCCGACAGCGCTGACGGATTCTCTCCATTCTACTTCCACAGAAAGGCCGTTGATGAGGTCACTTATTTTTTCTTCTAGGATTTTTCATATATTATTTATCCTTCTTTATTTCTCAAGTTAGAAAATGGAGTTCATTATCGAATCTTCATCAGAACTTTTCAAGATAGCAAAAATCTGGGAATTTCGAAAAATGATAATAATTGACTTTTTCAGGACATTTCGAAACCGACCGACAAACGAATGTTCGCGCTGGCCCGAGGCATGTACTACGGCGATTTCGACGTGGAGAAGGCATATGAGCTGAGTAAGATCGACCGCTGGTTCCTGCTCAGAATGCACAACATCATCGACATCTATCAGAGACTCGAGAAATTTGATGTAAGAATTTCGCTTCGAATTTTCAAATTTCTAATTTTTGTCGCATTTGGTCCGATTTGAGTTGAAAATAGCAATTTCTTTTAAATCCATTTGAACCATCAGATAAGTCATTTAGATTTTCCAAAGTGTCTCATTTCAGGTTGAAAAGCTGCCCGCATGCCTGCTGCTCGAAGCAAAGCAGGCCGGATTTTCGGATAAGCAGATTTCCAAGAGGGTGAACAGGTAGTTTCCAAATTTCACTTCACTTATGCAGTTATTAAATTTTCTAAAGGTAGCATGGTGAAAAATAATAACTTGTATGAAATTTTAAATTGGAGATTTTTTAAATATAATTTTTCTGCTTGCAGCACGGAATCGAAGATCCGCGAACTGCGTCTCCAAATGAACATTCTGCCATGCGTGAAGCAGATCGACACAGTGGCTGGCGAGTGGCCGGCACAGACCAACTACCTATATCTCACCTATAATGGAGCGCATAATGATGTCAATTTTGATATGGTAAGGACTTTGCAAGCTTCTATAAATCTAGTGACAAATATCAAAAATCACGTTGAAGTTTCAAAAACACCTATTTTTTAAATTGTATCTAAATGTTTATATGAAATTATGATGAAACCCTTTCGAATTGATTATCTTTTATTTGCAGAAGAACTGCGTGATCGTGCTCGGCTCTGGAGTCTACAGAATCGGCTCCTCAGTCGAATTCGATGCCTCCTGCGTTGGGTGTGTGAGAGAGCTGAAGGCACTGGGCTACGAGACTATCATGGTCAACTGCAATCCGGAAACGGTTAGAAACCACTTTTTTAGTCAATTTTTCATGTTTACTTCCATTATAAAACTTAATTTCAATCTTCGACTTCTTGGCACTTAAATGTTTCATTGTCAAAGTTGACAAATTATCACATTAGAATCATTGCCTAAATTTCTTCTGTCTAACTTTTGACAAAATAAGATGGGAATCAAATAACGTTTTACCCCAAAAAATTGACATTTTTTAAAATGTAGGTCTCCACCGACTACGACATCTGCGACCGATTGTATTTCGAGGAAATTTCCTTCGAGACAGTCTTCGAGATCTACCAGAAAGAACGACCGAAGGGACTGATTTTGGCTTTCGGAGGACAGGCACCAAACAACATCGCTCTGACGTTGAGTCGTGCACAGGTAAACTCTAGTTTTTTCTTCTTAAAAGTATTCTTATGATTGGGTTTCAGGTGACAATTTTCGGAACTTCGCCAGACTCGATCGATTCTGCCGAGGACAGATACAAATTCAGCAGGAAGCTGGAGGGACTCAAAATCAGTCAGCCGAACTGGAAGAAGAGCGACAATATCGAGGATGCTAAGGTTTGTAAAATAGGCATAAGTTTTTCCTTGAGTTGGATTCTTTTATTTCTTCTGAAAACCATCCGCTTTGAAATTTTAAAAATATTTTTAGTTTTGGTGGAAAAGATTATGAAGATTTGTACATAATTTCGGACTCAGGGAGGATTTAAGTCAGTTTGGTTTTGCGATCTACCGCCCTATATTTTTGAGTCTGCCTCAAAACCTACCTAAGTCTGAGTATTCTCTAAATTTGCAGCTCTTCTGTGCGGAAGTCGGTTATCCCTGTCTGATTCGCCCATCCTACGTGCTGAGTGGCGCGGCGATGAATGTCGCTCACAATGAAGATGATCTGGCGAGTTTCCTTCAGCAGGCTACTGTCGTGGCGAAGGAGCATCCCGTGGTGGTGTCGAAATTCATCAGGTACTTTCAGAAATTGGAAAACTTACTTTCTTTCAGAATACGTGTAAGAAAGGGTAATTTCAAATTTGTTAGTTTTTTTCTCGACATTTTCTGATCCGTAACTTTTCAGCGACGCCAAGGAAATCGACGTCGACGCCGTCGCATTCGAGGGAAAAATGTTGGTGATGGCCGTGAGCGAGCACATCGAGAATGCGGGAATCCACTCCGGAGATGCCACTCTCGTCACTCCGCCACAGGATCTCAACAAGGTAGGGGAATTACCAACGTTTTTAGCATTGTATATTTTTATGCTACTGATTCGATTCACCAGTGACAGTGTATGAGCTAGAATAAGTCATAAAAAATCGAATTAGTGCCCGAATCTACGAAACTCGGCAACCTGGAAATGACGGAATGTCGTGTTAGAGAGCGAGGGGGAGAGAGAAATAGAGTGATAAAAGAGCATTCCGTCATTTACAAACTGGCCAGTAACACCTCACAGCGGGAAGAAGATTTCTATAGGTAGTTTTCGGAGGTTCCGAGAGTTTCGCGGATTCGGGTGCTGGACAATGATGAGTTTCAAGATGTATAACTTCAGGTCACTCTGGAGCGAATCACGGACATCGCCCACAGAATTGCCGAGTGCTTCAACGTCAACGGACCGTTCAATATGCAGCTGATTGCAAAGGTTTGTAAAAGGGTTAAAATAGCAATTCTATCTATTTTCTGAAAAATTCTCAACCACTTCAAGTTTTTTTTCTGCCCTCTGCTAAAAGACATTTCTTCAAGAAATTGATAAAATTGAAAGATTTACCTAAAATAAATTAGGACAACGAGCTGAAAGTGATCGAGTGCAACCTGCGAGTGTCGCGCAGCTTCCCGTTCGTGTCGAAGACGCTCGACTTCGACTTCGTCGCTCTGGCCACCAGGGTGATGATGGCCGTCGACAACCCCTCGCTCAGACACAGTCTCAGGAACCATGGACTGCTCAAGGGCAGGGACAGGGTCGGAGTCAAGGTCGGACTTCAAATTTTTGAAATGTTTTATCATCAAAATTCCATGTTTTTGCTAAAATCCTCTAACTCTTATTGCAAAAATTGGACGAAAAGCATAAGACATGATCTTTTCACAGGATTACCCACAATTGTTCATTCAAACTCGCTGAATCAAGTCTCGAAAAATTCAAATTCTTCAGGTCCCTCAATTCTCGTTTTCCCGTCTGGCGGGTGCAGATGTGATGTTGGGCGTGGAGATGTCATCGACGGGAGAAGTGGCTTGTTTCGGCAAGGACAGATACGAGGCATATCTGAAGGCTCTTCTATCAACCGGATTCGTCGTCCCTCCGGCAGGCAGCTCTGTCTTCCTCTCGGTTGGAGGATATCATGTAAGAGACTCGCAAATTGACGTATTTCAAAGAAAAGTTGAGGATAAATCTTTTTACAAATCAGCAGCTAGTTTATGATTCTACTTTTCTATTATCTTGAATTTAGGCAAAGGCTGAGATGCTCCGAAGCGTCCAGACCCTTCAATCACTTGGCTTCAATCTCTATGGGTCGAAAGGAACAGCCGATTATTTCCAGGTAGGAAAGAGTTTAAAGACTCTATATTGAATGTTCTTCAATGTGTACCAACTTATATGTCGATGAGCATTCTGATGATTTTAGTCGAACAACATCCATGTCAAATCAGTTGAATGGCCATTTGACAAGGGAATCGAGGACGCGAAGACGAGTGCCGGCGCGAGGTATTTACTTCTCGAATTTTTTTTGATGAAATTCGAAATTTTCAGGACTCTGATGGAATTTTTCGAGGAGAAGGAGTTCCAGTTGGTCATCAATCTGCCTATCAAGGGCAAGGGAGCCTACAGGGTGTCTGCATTCAGGTAATCAATAAATTTCGTACTAAACAAATTTCAAGGATCACTTTTATTCATGAATTTAGCTTCTTTAAATTCTATCAATTTTCAGAACGCACGGCTACATGACCCGTCGAATGGCGATCGACAGCGGCATCCCGCTCATCACGGACATCAAATGCGCCAAGATCTTCATCGAGGCCCTCAGACTCGTCGGCAGACATCCACCCGTCAATACGCAGGTTTTTGAGACATTTCTTTTCGTTTTTATCGTTTTATGGAATGGTGCATTTTCTTCTGCTTTCATTCAAAACTGTTCTTTTTAAATTAAAAATTTCTTCCTTTTTTAATTTCATCGAAATTTTTTCCCAGATCGACTGCATCGCGAGTCGCACTCTGAAGCGTCTGCCAGGTCTGGTCGACGTCCACGTTCATGTCAGAGAGCCGGGAGCAACTCACAAGGTAATTCTTACTTTTCTTAAAAAACGCATTTTTTATTTCAGGAAGACTGGACTACTTGCACTCAGGCAGCGTTGGCTGGAGGCATCACGCAGATTCTCGCGATGCCAAACACAAACCCGCCATTGACTAATGCAGAAACGTTCGAGATGGTCGAGAAGGTAGGTTCTTAGACTTTATCCTGATATTTAATACTTGAAGGGAAACCTCAAATGCTAGATTCTGTCTTGATCTTTGATATTTAAAAAAAATTCGACTTTAACATAATATACTACTTTTTTCAATTCAAAGTATCTATCGTGCCGATGATTTAGTGAAATTCGAAACTTTATTCGTTAATTTCTTTCATTATTTTAAAATTTGAAACTTTAGCTGGCCTCTTCAAAATCCCTGGTTGACTACGCTCTGTACATCGGCGCAACTGCAGAGAATTCGGAAGAAGCGGCAAAGCTGGCACACAAAGCTGCAGGGCTGAAGATGTATCTGAACGACACTTTCTCCGCGCTCAAAATGGACAGCATTTCTGATTGGGTCAAGGTAGGAAATTTTCCTAAATTATTCGTCTGCTCGATGATTCAATTTCAAAGTTAAGAGTTCAATTGTTCAATTCTAAATTATGAAAATTTTAGTAATTTCTGAGATTTTCCAATTTCAGCACCTCAAAGCCTTCCCCTCTTCTCGTCCCATCGTCTGTCACGCGGAGAAGGAAACCCTCGCTGCAATTCTCTTCATGGCGCAATTGTCGAATCGGCCAGGTAGAATTTATTGATTTTTGTTTATATTTTTCGGGGAAAATGTTAAATTTTTAAACCTTTAGTCCACATTTGCCATGTCGCTCGAGCCGAGGAGATCGAGTTGATTGTGGACGCAAAGAAACGAGGCCTGAATGTGACTTGCGAAGTCGCACCTCATCATCTCTTCCTATGCAGTGACAATTTGCCGGAGGGAATCAGAGAGGTTGGTTTTTAAAAAATTTTATAACGATCTTCAAATTGTCAAATTCTTAAGTAAATCAGTTTTAAAAATGACATTATCATTCATTTGTAGAAATTCTTACATAGCATAGACTTCCCGATTTTCATGTTCTTCTTCTGCAAGATATTTTCGCTCCATTTTCAGGTCCGTCCTAAACTCGGAACTCAAAGTGATATCGACGCTCTGTGGAAGAATCTTGACTTCATCGACGTTTTCGCTACGGACCACGGTATTTTCATGCAAAAATCACGAGTTTTCAACACATCTCTTAATCTTAGCACCTCACACTTGGGACGAGAAGAATGGTTCCCAGGAGAAAATTCCTCCCGGTTTCCCTGGAATCGAGTACATGCTACCTCTGCTCATCACTGCTGTACATCAGGGAAAACTGACCATGAGGTGATTTCTTTGAAAAATACAAATTGCACATTTGAATTTCAGGCAATTGATCGATCGTCTGCACACTAACCCCCAAAGAATTTTCGGTCTGCCAACACAGCCCGATACTTACATCGAGGTAAATTTACTTGAAAATTTACGTAAAATCAAAATTTCATATTTCTTGAAAGAAATGTTATAAATTACTTCAAATTTCTCATTCATTTCTACAGTATGAAATGTGTCTACAAATCTAGAAAAAGTAAAAAATATAACAAAATTTTTAAATTCAGGTGGAGATGAACAAAGAATGGACGATTCCGAAAGAGGGCGGCAGCAGTAAAGCAGGTTGGACTCCTTTTGCTGGCAGAACTGTCAGGGGAAAAGTCGTGAATGTCGTCATTCGAGGGGAGGTCGTCTACTCTGATGGAGTGGTAAGTCTTTCACATTTATAATTTCGATTCTTGGTTCAATGCAAGTAAAATGGTTATGAAGAGTTATCTTTTACTATTTTTATTTGATTTTATATCACTTGTTAGTAGAGAAACCAATTCATATTTTATTCGTTTTCAACAACTTTATCTTACAGATCGTGGCAGAACCGGGTTTCGGCAGAAACATGCGAACTGACTTCTTCTATGCTCATGGAAAAACGCCTGAGACGATCGATGCATTTGGCAACGTGCTTCGTGAGTTGCGAGAGACCGTGGCTGACAAGAACGGTGAGTTGAATTCGAAATTTTTCATGCTCAACAGTTTCTAAACAAGTGTCAAGAACTTACTGAGTCTAGCATTTAATGAAGCGATCAAATGGGAAAAACGTTGAAACACCACATCATTTGATCAATTTTACAGCCGGAAGTTTATCCTCCATTTTACATTTTGAACCACACTGAGAAAATCCAGAATTGGTTCGTGTTTTCAGTGGTCTCAAGCACATCCTCCGATGGCAGTCCGTATGCCTCGCCGCCCCGTCCAGCCACTCCAATCGATCCCATCGCTCTGACTGGGAAGCATCTCGTGTCTGTTCTGGATCTCAGCAAATCTCAGGTTTGTGGACTTAATATCGATTTTTGACTTATGAAACCCTATTTCTTTAAGCTGAGCCGTATCTTCGACGTGGCGGACGCATGCAGACAGAGCGTCGAAAGACACCATTCCCTGACCCATGTTCTGCATGTAAGTTGACGGAAAACGGAAAAATCGTGCCCAAAATCACGAATATCTTTAACCTCGAATGGGAAAAGACGGCTTCTATTCTAGCTTTAAAACCTATCGGAAAAGAGCTTAAAATGAGTAGAATATTTCATTAAAGTTTCACGTTTCTCAAAAGTTAAATATTTTGAAGAAATCAGGCATTTGTCGATTTTTCAGGGCTATGTGATGGGAGCGATGTTCTACGAGCCGTCTACGCGCACGTGCTGTTCATTCGAATCTGCGATGCTTCGTCTTGGAGGAACCAATATCAAAATCGACGCGGTCTCATCGTCTGTCACAAAAGGGGAAACTTTGGAAGGTTAGAAGCTAGGAAAAAACTATAATTTTTTTTTGTAAATAAACTGATAAAATTTGGAATTCTCTTGATAAACTGATAAAATTGATCAAATAAAAAAAAGACTTCTAAAATTAAAAGTAAGATATAGAGGGTGATTTCAGACACCGTCCGAATGATGTGTGGCTACTCGGACATTCTCGTGCTGCGTCACAATGAGAAAGGCGCTGCGCACAAAGGCTGCAAAGTGGCGAAGATTCCTCTGATCAATGCCGGAGATGGGGCTGGGGAACATCCGACTCAGGTAAAGAAATCTGATTTTTTTTTCAAATTCCTAAAACTATAAAATGTTCATATTCAAATTTCTGAAAGTTCATCATTTTCAGTGCTATGAAATGATTTTTTCAACAAAATTTCAGGCCCTGCTCGACATCTACACGATCCGATGCGAGAACAGTACGGTGAACGGACTGACGATTGCGATGGTCGGCGATCTGAAGCACGGCAGAACGGTGCATTCACTCGCCAAACTGCTCTGCGTCTATGAGGTAAGCTGATCTTCATTCAAGAATCGAAACGAGACATTTGTAGTAATTCAGAATTTAGCATACTTGTTTTCCCATTTTCTATTCATAAACAGCGAAGATAAATGAAGCTAGCGCATGAATGCTAATTTTTATAACTGCTGAAATTTACTGAACGTTCAAATATTTTTATCTTCTATGATTCCAGGGTATAACCCTGCACTACGTGAGTCCGACAGAAGGCCTAGGAATGCCTGAGGACGTCTGCAATTACGTCAGCAAACATTCCAACTTCACCCAGGTAAAATGGGTTAGAATGAAGATTACGGTATTTTTTGCGTTTTCAGAAGAAATTCACGAATCTGGCTGAAGGCATTCACCACGTGGATGTCGTCTACGTGACTCGTATTCAGAAGGAGCGATTCGCCAATCCGGTAAGAAAATCATTATTTTGACATATTTTTTCTTCTTCTAGTAAAATAGGTTTATTTTGTCCTATGTTATTAATTTAGCAAAGTATTTCATTTTATATCGTTTCTTCCTCTTCGAATACTCTCTTCTTTTGAAAGTCGTCATAACCTAAACATTGTTTGCATTGGGTGAAATAAACAACGCATAAGATTGCAGTAAAATCTTCGATTTCTATGAAATTAGTCGAATTTAGGAAGAGTACGAGAAAGTGAAGGGCAGCTACGTGATCAACGCTAAGCTGCTGAACGATGCAGCGCGCGTCGAGGACGAGGAAAACGAGAGCATTCTCGGTAAGGCAATAATTTGTGGGTATGAAAAATGTTTAGCATTAAATTCTCGACTTACAATTAGAAATTCCGGAGTTTTCCATAGTCATTAAAATTAAAAAGTCGAAGCTCGGTCCTAAATTTAATTTTCGACAGTTAAGGGCGTTCTCTAGCGTTCAATATACCATATTTCGACCCTTTAACTTTAGGCATTTTGAAAATTATGGGACTTCTAAATCGAGAATTAGTGCTGAACATTTTTCCATACAGCATTCTACCCACTTATCTTGCTCTTCTATTCGAGATATTTTGAGGCTCTTAAAAGACTAGGAGCCGACTTCCAATCAAGCAAAATGGAGTGTTTGCAAATAAAAACACTGTCACAACCTGGAGTTGAACCGGGGACATTTACAAGACAGAAATGAATATCTCTCTTCAGTGTAATATTCGGCTTAAGAGTGAATGTCAGAATTATTCAAAGTGGTGCGGAACAGGGGTCCGTCGATTTGGCTGATTTTCATATATATTGTTCAGTTTTTCACGCTGATTCTCATGGTGTGGTTTATTTTTCATAAAAATGATCGTATGCAGGATTACGGTAGCTTGAAGTTTTGACAGACCCGACCTCAGGAAAAAATTCATAACTTTCTTATTTCTGAACCAAATCGAACGCGGTTTTCAGTATTAGATTGCCCATGAAAAACTCTACAAATAATGTAACTAAGATAAGTCATAACAATCACCTGTTTTGGCGGGAAAATTGAGAATTCAAAATTTTGACTTTAACTCACGTCAGTTTTCGATTTTTTTCGACCAAACAGAAGTTCGATCGCCGACCAAATATTAGCCCACGAGAAAGAGGATTCAATTTTGCGTTTGAATATATAAAAATTTCCAAAAAAGAGGGTAGTCGAAACCACGAAAAATGCGTTCGAACGTGTAAAATCAGGGTGATTATTTCATAGCATCAACTTTGACCCCCCATAACTTTCTTATTTCTGAACCAAATTGAATGATTATTTTTTATTTTGTAGATCTTGAGTAGGAGAATAAAGTAAAAGTAAAAAGAACATTTTTAGAAATTAATTTTGGTAGGAAAAAATTACCCGAAGTTACCCTATATACCCGTACTATGTTTACAAGAGTAATGTGAGTTAATGTCAAAGCTTCCTATGAAATCTTGTAGAGCTCTTCAAATTGAACAACTTTTGTTCCAGAACTTATTCTAGATTATGCACACACAGGAAGATATGAATTTTTGAAAATTTGTATTATAAAGGCATTATGTTGAATTTGGCCATTGCACTTCAAAAAATTCTGTAGCTCAAATGGTAATAAATCCGAGGTCAGTTCTGGAACGAAAGTTGTTTACCATTTCAATCTACACAACATACTGAAAGTACAAATTTTTCCAACGTCGTTTACGCGTAAAGATAGTACGAGTATATAAGGTAGATTCGGGTAATTTTTTCCCACCAAAATTAATTTCTAAAAATGTTCTTTTTACTTTTACTTTATTCTCCTACTCAAGATCTACAAAATAAAAAATAATCATTCAATTTGGTTCAGAAATAAGAAAGTTATGGGGGGTCAAAGTTGATGCTATGAAATAATCACCCTGATTTTACACGTTCGAACGCATTTTTCGTGGTTTCGACTACCCTCTTTTTTGGAAATTTTTATATATTCAAACGCAAAATTGAATCCTCTTTCTCGTGGGCTAATATTTGGTCGGCGATCGAACTTCTGTTTGGTCGAAAAAAATGGAAAACTGGGATGAGTTAAAGTCAAAATTTTAAATTTGGAATTTTTCCGTCAAAACAGGTAGTTATCGTGACTCATCATAGTTACATAAATTGAAGGGTAGGACATTATCTACTGAATGCTGAAAACCGCATTTGATTTGGTCCACAAATAAGAAAGTTATGAATTTTTTCCCGAGGTCGGATTTGCCAAAACTTCAAACTACCGTAATCCTGCATACGATAATTTTTATGAAAAACGAATAGCACCACGAAAATCAGCGTGAAAAACTGAACAAAATATGTGAAAATAAGCCAAATCGACGGACCCCTGTTCCGCACCTCTTCCTTATGACTTTGATTTTTCCTGACATCCACTCTTAAGTGGGGCACATACGGAAATTCTGCTTAAGCCCCCATACCTAAGCTAATTAGAGGATAAACAGATGATAAAAGTTTCAAATTTGCAGTCCCGAAACGCAACCGCCCCGTGGTGATGCACCCCTTGCCGAGGGTGGACGAGATTTCGACCGAATTGGATGGAGATGAAAGGGCCGCGTATTTCAGACAGGTATTGTAATCAAAAAGAATTAATTCTATTCGATTTTCCAGTTTTTTTTTTTTTATTTTTCGAAACCAACGAAACAAAATTCACTAATCATTTCTATCGCCCGACTTTGCAGGCAGAAAACGGCGTGTTCGTTCGGATGGCAATTCTGAGTCTGCTCCTAGGACGCGCCAATCATATCACCGATCATATCTAATGCAGGTTCTAATTCATTTACTCCCTTCTGAGGTACCGTAAGCCCGGCCATATTTTATTATTTTATTTGTTTTATCCATTATTTCTTTATTTATTGTCGTTTGTTGACTTTTGAGTTGTTGAATCTTTCTACCAATATCATTTGAGCGTCTTTGGGTACAAGTGGATACGGAAATCGTTTTATTCATTTTGATGAAGGTTCTATTTTATTATTTTTGTAGATTATTTAGAAACCGCAAAACATCATGACACTAAAAGTATTCAAATCAAGTTGGACACGATATCCTTTCTCGTATTATTTTGTTATTTTCGTGTTATGATGTCTAGCGTTATTCAGGTTGTCTTCTTTTGAGGCTAGTTTGTATTTGTCACCAACTTGTCATTGGCGAATTTGTAAATTTCACCTATTTTACTTTTATTTCGCCCTTAAAATAGGCGACTTTTACAGATTGTGATAACGATGAGTTGAGTGACATTTACTAAGGACCTAATGTTGCCATTTTCATCTAAATTTGTAGAGTTTTGATAGCTGAGGTTTGAATTGTGTTTCTCTTGAACCTTGTCGTAGAAAATAAAGTTCTTTTTGGTATGAAAGTGGGTTGATGGGCGAATGGAGATAAGGGAGGAATTATTGCCTATTCTGACACAGGAACACTCCTTTATGAAGAAGGGGTGTCTATCTTTCGATTTTTATCATTCACCTTGTTTATTGAAAAGTTTAAGTTTCAGGCAAAATTTCGTGCTCGAATTTTAGAAATTTTATTTCATTCAAAAATTTTCAGAATAAAATCACATTTGTGATCTAAAATTCCTGAAAAATATCAATTTTCTAGATTTTTCTGGAATTCTCTGAAATTTTCATACAGTTTCAATTTGTTCCGATTCCTTCATGCTACGTCATTTCTTTCTAATTTCTCTCATTTCTGCTTCTCCGCTCTCTCTCCATCCTGGCCATCTGACCACCCTCTCTCACTCACACCACCCGACTGGCTATTCTTCTTTCGCGCAATATGTGTATGCATCTTCCTCTATCTTCTGCTGCTTCATTCGGGAGCCTGTCTTGCAGAATATTCTCTCTCTCTTTCTGTCTTTCTTTCCCCTCTCATCCCTTTTCGTACTCTCTAGCCTATTTGCGATCAATATTCGTCTGCAAATCCTCTCCTCTCTCATTTTCGCCTTCTCTTTTCCTCCCTTCATTCAGCCCCCATTTACTTTCTGCCTTCAATTACTCGTTAACGTTGTATTATCTTCATTTCCCCGATTATACTCGTTCAGTTTCATTAATTGCTTCTTGGGAGATTAACCTATTTTAAAATTCACTGTTTTCCTCTTCTTACCAAATGCCTTATCTTGAAAGTTGCTGAATTTTACAAATAAGTAAACTGGACGAATTTTCCAAGAAACCTAAATTAATTCTCCGTCATATTGAAGCTTCTCCCTTTAATTACATCGTAATTCATTCCAATTAATTTACTTTTTCTCCATAGAATTCTAATTCGATTTTTCCTTCTTCCCCTATTTTACTCGATTTCGTAACATGTCCTTTTGTTGTTGTGGTGTGATAAGGGAACGTTACTTTGCAGTAACGCATTGGCATTCTCACTCTCACTCAATGTTCATTTTCAGTTCTTTGTTCGGAAAAACGAAAAATCGAATTTCTTTTTTCTTATTAATTTCGAATTGCGGTTTTTGTAAAAATTCTCTTTCAACAACATGTTTTTTAGATTTTTCAAAATCAATAATTTTCAGACTGATGCAGAGATAAATTGGAAAATCGATAAATCAATAAGTCGCGCAAATGACGAATAACCTGACGAAGCAGCAGCAGGAGGCTGTCAATACGCTCTGTAGGGACACCAAAATGAGCAGTGCAGAGGCCGTCCAGATACTGATGCGTAAGATATTTTCAAAAAATTTTTAAATCGAAATTCCATTTTTCATATCTATAGACCGTTCTGTAATTCGTTAAAAGAAAGTTGTCAGGAATGAAACCAAACTAAAATTTTACCCCGATTCACTAGTAAACTTATGACGATTTAAACTTTTCAGAATGCGATTGGGACCCGAAAATGGCGCTGAAGAAGCACCAGATCGAAAAGGTCGAGAACGGGGAGAAGCACCACGAGAGGAATCCATCTACTTCTGGAGGTTACTTTAAAAACGATTTTCTCTCTTAGTTTTTCCTCGTTTCCAGAATTGACATCCCGCAAAATCCCAAATCACGGCTATACGTTCTGTCTGCCGGACTTTGATAAAATCGCTCCGCCCGACTTCCGAGCCTTTCTCGAGAAGGAGCTCATCGAAATGTCCACGCAGAGGAGGCTCGAGGCATCAAGTTGGTTTTTCTTCCTTTTTAATTCGACATGATTTTTCACAAATAATTAATTTTGGCAGAGATCGGTAT
Organism: Diploscapter coronatus; assembly: GCA_964036155.1. Taxonomy (NCBI): domain Eukaryota; kingdom Metazoa; phylum Nematoda; class Chromadorea; order Rhabditida; family Rhabditidae; genus Diploscapter; species Diploscapter coronatus. The sequence continues at coordinate 46,189,318 of OZ038422.1, read as the reverse complement.
AGGTACTTCCTTCTATGCCTTGGAAAAGATATCGTGTCGGAAGAAAAATACTTGCAGTCATTAAATTCTTTTTTCTTCAAACTACAACAATCAGAAAAATCTGTCATCGAAGTGTAAAATTGTCAAAAAATGTCTGCAAGACGATGACCTTGTTTGTGAATTTGGTCGGTTTGGAGATAAGCATCTTTGGCTGAATGACTGAATGATAGAATGATTGATTGCAGAACACCTGAACTGGTGGACACCCTTCGGACAGAAACTCTACGCTCTCTCCACTGCGGGTGACGGGAACTGCCTCCTACATGCCGCTTCTCTCGGTATCATTATTTTTATCAGTTAAAAAAGCTTCGTGATTAGTCTTCACGAATACCTGCTTCCTCATAGATTTGGATGAATTCAATGAATTGGAAAGAGAATATTTGAGAAGTATTAGAAACTGAAAATAAATAAAAATTTATTAAAAAGTGAAGAAAATGCCAAATATTCAGGCATGTGGGGATTACACGATCGACAACTGACTCTTCGAGAGGCGCTGCACGAAATCCTCGTTCGCGGTTCGAGAAAAGGCGCACTGTGGAGAAGGTGGAAATGGGCTGAGCACAAGTGCATTCAGGTTAGGGGTTTTTGCAAAAAATAATAATTGAATTACAAATTCACAATAAAGCACACTTCTCCAAAAGTAGATAAATCTTTTTATAGCGTAATTTTTAAAAATTCTAATTTCAGGCTTCTGAATTGTCGCTGCATTTGTCGGACGAGGAGTGGAATCAGGAATGGCAGGCCCTCGTCGGGCTGTCTTCTCCTGTTCCTAGGTATGCATTTTCAAAAATATGAAATTTCAAATACCTGATTTTCATTTAAAAAATTCAGAAAATGCGAAGACACGGCCTCGAATGCGACGGATCAAATCTACGAATCACTGGAGGCATTCCACGTGTTCGTCCTCGCTCACGTACTCAAGAGACCCATTGTCGTTATTTCGGATACGGTACGAATTTTTTTTTCAATCAATTCATTTTTATTATGAAAAAAGGATGATTTTCTCACTACAACAGATATTTCCTACATTTATTATTATTTTTTTTTTTAAATCAAAAATAAGTTTCGAATTTCAGGTGCTTCGCAACGCGAAAGGAGAAGAGCTCTCCCCAGTAGCATTTGGAGGAATCTACCTTCCCCTAGAGTGTCCTATTGAGCACTGCCATCGCTCTCCGCTCTGTCTCTGCTACGATTCTGCGCACTTCTCCCCACTCGTACCTATGAAGAATGACTTAGCTAGACAACGTGAGTTATCGCTTTTCTCTAGTTATTAAACTATTATCGAACTCAGTAAAAATTTGCACATCGCGAAATACATTTTTTTTTTTTTTTTTACGATCATTTTTCCCTCGGAAATTTCTTCAAACATAAAGTCGTTTTCTATTTATTTTCTAACATTTTTCTATTTTCAGAGCTGATCCCCATAATGACAGTTGACCGCACCCTTCTGCCCGTGCATTTTGCCGTCGATCCAGGCGCAGACTTCACGTGGTGGCGAGACGAGGAGGATGAGAAAATCGCCCAGAAATTGGAGCTGAGTGATGCGGACAAGTTGACTCTCATCAGCCAGGTGAAATTGAAAGAATAAATTGAACACACCCGCAACCCTACCCGAGTAATTCGTAACCTGCGAAATAGTATGGGGAAAGATTGCTTCATATCTTGTCCAACATCCCTAACTATGGTCTACGATACTACGAATTGTTCAACTTGCCTAAAAATCAAAGATTGATATTTACAGTACATGGATTTGGTGCGATTGGATGTGAGGAGGGGCAGCATTAAGAGAACGAGGGACGTCAGGACTCCCGCAAATGAAAAGTCCAAGAGTCTGACGATCGCTTGTTCAGGTAGAAGTTTTAAATTTCTTTAATTTTCCTATTTTTTAATGAAAAATAACTTTAAAAAATCATATGCAAAAAAAATTATCTGCACTTTTTTCGTGGTTTTTAAAAATATTTTTCTTTGAAAAAATTGGTGGCAAATTACGCAATATGATCAAGTTTGGTTAAAAAGTATTCTTTATTTTAAGGAATCGTGAACGGCAAGGAGCAGGAAAAGAATCGACTGCAGATCGAGATTCGACAGATTCGCGACAAACTCAAACGGACTCTGCGAATCGCGTCCGACGACAAGAAGGATAAAAAGAGCATCGATGCGAGGGTAGGATCATTTTTTATAGAAAAATTTGTTATATAATGCTAAACTAATTGTTTCTTTTAATTTAAAAATAATTTCAGCTATGCGCAGACGAAATGTCGAAGGACAAATGCGTGGTGGCAGCAAAACTGGTCTGCAGTTCGCACGAGTACATGGAGGACATGTGGAAGGAATACATCAAAAAGTCCAGGTATTTTTTTTTATTTTTTGAAAATAATTCTTACGCAATTTTAAGTTATATTTTCTGAAAAGATTATTTCTTGATTATAACTTCTGCTAGAATTCTGAAAATGCTGGCTTTGCAGAGAGCGCTTCTTCGGCCATTCGCAAGAGCCTAAGACGAATGGACAGAAGCGTGACGAGGCCGACAACAAGCGAATGAGCAGATCCTTCTCTGCATCGAGCATTCCAATCACCTGCATTAATGATGATTGCAAGCAGGTAAGCACTAGATAAACTATTTTCCTCTTCAATTTGAGAAGTTAAATGAGCAATTTCGAAGAAAACTTGCTTTTGTGTTGTTATTTGTCGAAAAAAACGCATTTTGCTTTGATTAAAATTCACCTTTCAGCCAGCTTTGCAATCGAACAACTTCCTGTGTGCAGAATGTTTCGAGCAGCAGAAGGAGTTGATGACGTCGTTCAACTGCGGCGAACAGACCACTCCTCTCAGGTACGTCAAATTATTCTCTTGTTTTACAAAACAGTTGAAAATCCAATTCTTCAGGCAATTCCCTTACGCGCAATCGACTACGAAGAGCCACACCATGCCGAGTATCAGCTCACATTCTGCTACTGTAAGTTATAGCAACTCGAATATTCCTTAGAAAAATAAGATTGAAAAAAAAATCATCCAGTATTTTTTTCCATCTGTGAAGTTTTCTGAACTTTCCCTTCGAAATTTACTATTGTCTTTAAAAGGATTTGTGGCAAATATATCCAAGGTTTATTTGATTTTCAGAACGGCACAGTGATGTGCACTCCGAAGCCCTCGTCCTTCCTTCCTGACCGAGTTCAGGCACTCCCTTTTGCCGTTCCTTCTGCAGCAGAGACTCCTGTCGATTCGGTGCACACCTCTGCGAATGGATCGCCTGCCAAAATGCCCCGAATGGATGACGTCCAGGGGGACGGGCAGGGCGAGGAGATGAATGGATGCGGCACGGGTAGCGGGTCGACCACCTGCAATGGAAGTCACACCGAAGGGTCGCCCAGGAAGAAACCCGTTCTGGATGTCACGTTGAATGGACAGTCCATCAGTACCAGGTACACATTCGGGCTTTTTTTTTTTTTTATAATTCGAAGGCTAAATTATGTACTTGTGCATAAAAGTGCATGAAATGAAATTGATGAACCTTCTTTCTCGAAATTTGATATTTATCGTATTGAAAGGAGTCAAGTATTTCTTGCAAAATTTTAGAGGAAATACTAGGAGTCATAAATAATCTCTTTATATTTAAAAATTCAAAAATTTCTCTACTTACTTCAAATATTTTGAGTGTGTGCGCAATGGAAGACGAGTTCGGAGTTACGTACTACTCAATGGGCGATTCCTCTGCCGAGCCTACCGTAATCCATCGTCCCGCAACCAACGACACCAACGGGATAAACGGTCTGCATTCTTCCACGTAATTCATTTTCGCCATTTCTAACAATCGCTTCTTAATTTATGTGCTGCCAGTAGAGCTTTAGGCATTGTTGAGAAGATTCAGAAATTCACAGAGATTCTATTCTTATCCTATTTAACCGAAAAAGGTGGCTTATGTAGAAAATTATTAGGTCTTTGTCGAGTCAACTTGGAGAGTTTTGAAAATTTGAATAGATTTTCAGGTAGTAAAATAATTGATGCTATTTTTTCATAGAAATTAGAAATTGACTCGGCAAAAGTCCTAAATTTAGAGTTGCCTAACTGCTGACTTTGTTTTGATTTTCATTTTCTTGTTGATTTGAGAATTTTGCTAGCTCTAGAGATTCGGTGTTTCGCGCTCTCATTTTCGAGTTTTTCTCTGATTTGGATCGAAAATGGGTGTGTGTCTGAAAGCGTGCCGCAGTTTGCGTGCTTTGCGATTTCTGCAATAGTGCCGCGCGGACTTGCTTGCTCGACTAGAGGGTATATTCGAGATGATGCGCTTTGCCTCCACTCTGTGATTTGCACTTCGTTCTTTCTTCCCCGCCCCCTTACCATTTCCTAAATTTATCATATGCTAATTTGTACTTTTGACGAGACGGAACTAAATTTTCTGATGATCGGAATTTTCTATATCAAAATTCTGTCTCGTTTTTGATTTTATCGAGTTTTCCTCGAAGTTTGAACTTTCCAGAAATTTGCTCCATTGCTAAATTTTAGTATTGATGCATGTTTTAGAGTTCCAGGATTTTAGGCAGATTTCGTTAATTTATTTACGCTTGCTTCAAGTTTCTGCTATTTTCCCACGTCCGCATCTAGAACCATTCGGAATTAAGCATATATACACAGATACATATTATAGTCGCGCATATTTATACTCCCTCATCACTTCTCATTCGGCTTTGTATTTTAATATTTTGGGTTAGTTCAAACCGACTGTCCTTTGAAAATTTTCTAAAGTATGCTAGTTTTTGAATCAGAGCCCCTTTTTACTCTATATTCACTCTCATTAATTCATTCTAATTCTCCTAAATTACGAATCACTTTTATTCCTTTTGCTTATGATTTCATTGATTGTAATATTTCAAGATATCAAAGATTGGCTCGAGTCTATTCTTTGGGAAATCAGAATTAATGTAACTTTGAATGACATGTTTCATTCAAATTTAAAAAGATGCAATTTTTCATTTAATGAAGAATAGACTTGTCTAAGAATTTTCTTCATTTTTCTATTTGACGGACGTGTAACAACGAACTAGTTTGATCCCGAGAAAATCGAAATCTTATCGCAGAAATTAAGCAGTTTCACTACCATTCACCTACGATTGCCCAGATTTAATCATTTATCTCTCCTTATCACCATTCATTTCATCTTTTTATCCCCTATTCATTGTACTTGTTATCATCACTGCGAAAATAAAAGGTTCTATTTTTTCTATAAATTTTTGAAAATTGCACGAAAAACTATCTTTATCTTTCACATTTCTTTTGTTTATCGCACAATCATCCAATTCAAGGAATATAAAGTTTGTATATGATGAATATATTCTTTTCTTTAAAAGAAATGAAATGTTTAGACGATACTAATCTGATAAGTTACGACTGCACTCGATGTCAAGGAATGTAATGATTGCAGACCTTGAGATATCGAAAATAACCGAGAGACTAATGAAATTCTAGAAACACATTCTGAAGTGGTACTATCGAAAACAAGCAGCTCATTTCCGGTGGCAAATAGGAGCATTGAGTCTAGTCTAAAATAAATTATAAACTAAAAAAATTATAAATTGATTAAGCTTATTATTTCCAAATTCTTACCTCGCAGCACATATAATTTCAGCCCGTTCATACGTTTTTCTTTCCCCCTCAATCGAATATAGAGTTATGTCTGATTGAGTTCCTATTGCGACGGATGGAGAATGAAAAAGTAGCTGAAAATAATAAATGAGATTGCGGTATGCATCAAAAACTATAACAAATTGTCGAAAAATAGCCTTAATCAAATTTTATTCAAGCGTGATGAAAACTAAAGATCCCAATTGAATCGTCAAGACTCAAAAATACAAATATCAATTAAAACAGCTGAATAACTCACAAATTCTACTGCTTGTGGAGGGAAATTCAGCGTTCTCAGCTCCAAATCAGGCAGTGTCAGAAGCCACACTCCCCCAGTTTCACTGCCCATGCAAACCTCGTTCTTATCTCTGAAATTCTTTTCTTTTTTTTCTTTAAAAAATCTGCTTTACCGATTCAAAGCAGCGATGCAAACCGCTTTATTTACGGTGGTCTGTCGACAAATGCTTCTGGATAGATTGCTGTTGTTCAATTTGATTTCCTAAATTCAACATTTTTCTAAGGTTTTGACATTTAGGATTTCGAAATGTCTTTGATATTTTAATTTTCCATATTCTCAAAATTCGAACCTTTATCGTCGTGAAGCTGTTTGATTTGAACGATGATAGTCTGATTGTTCCATCGGATGAAGTGGAGAGAAGTCCGTGTGGAGATATATCCAAACATGTTATGCAATTTGAGTGTAACTGAATCATTAGGCTATTGAATTGAAGGCTCGAAAATCGCATAGATACTTCATTTCTAGTCTTTAGTCTGAGCTGATCCTCAATTATCAAGAGCATGCTTCTAGTGTCTTATTATTTCTCTAGTAATTTCAATATTTGTATTTTAATAGTTATTACATCATGCGAAAGCATGTGTTTGTCATTGCTGTAGACATGAATGGAGCCCGCCACATCTCCAACGAATAATAGAGAAGATGACCAAATTGCTGATGAAGGACAGACTGGAAGTGGGTGTTGGGTGCTCTGAAATAAGACATTATATAGGATTAAAATAATCGTCATTTTAAATAATTATGTATACTCGGATCAGAAACTTGAAAATATTACAACAACAACGAAACATGAAATAATATGCAGAGTGAATGAATTTTTCTTTATTCTCTCCCAGTCCTACGCACTATTCATCCATTTTTCTCTGCTGCTACATTTTTAAATCTCCTCCAGATCTATTGATAAAATGTGTGTTAATTCACTAATTATCTAATTATCATAATTTCAAAGCAAATAGTACATTATTCCGATTAATGATGAGCGTAAGTCCCTGATGCGAGCACCATTCATCGTGGATTGTCTCTCCGAACAGAATTGCACATCGACGAGATGACGAGGCAGAGCAAATTGAAACGACTGAGGCATCGCACAGGGACTGAAAATATAGCTTCTGGATAGTAATTTCACAAGATTTTACCAAAGGCAACTGAAAGGTGTGTGTCTGTTGGAGTTGAATTCCAGTTCTTTCATGGAATTTGTCCAGCTTGGACATCGCATGCCAATGTTTCTCACATTCCGCGTGACTCGATACCACCAGATCAATAATCTAAATTAAGAAAAAAATCTTTTGCATTTCCACATTTTTCCACTATTTAAATCAACTCTTATCTGTCATCATAAAATTTTAATCTAATTTATTCTTCTATTTGAAATAAGTGAAAAAAGTAATCCATGCTCTAACTTTTCGAATCATTTCGATTCTAATTCATTCATCACGATATTTTTAATTAAAAATCTTCCGCCCTTGCCTGTTGCGATACAGTGATATTTTTTGTTTTCTCTCCACTATCCCCGCTGATTTGCTCAGTCTGTGTGCCCTTGGTCGGTCTGTCTACCGGATCGTTGCCCTGTTCCTTCTTCTTCATCTCCTCCGTCTGCATTCCTCTCTCCAACCTCTCTGCCGATCTAATCCCGGCTTCTTCCCGACGAATATCGATTTGTGGATGTGAGACATCGCTCAGTTTGCCGATCATTCTAAAAATTTCATCTATGGAAAATTCTGAATTCAATAACACAATACTATTCTTGAGTTGCCATGACAACGAATAACAGGAAAGCACATGCAAGATTAACGCAGAGAATGTCTATTCTTACAAAACTGAATAAAAGTAACATTTATCCAAACTAATTCAACGATAATAAATCCGAAAAATAGCTACAAATTTTACCAAAGCCCTGAACGATTCTTATTATTTCATCAGTCAACATTGAGAACTCAATTTATCCAGAAAGAATATCCTTGATAGTGCTAAACTCGCGTTGAAGAACGAAAATATCGCGACATTTTTGAGTAACCTGAAAGCGACTCGACTTATCATAAAATTGGATCTTCAAAATCCCCACTTCTTGACCCTCTAATCCCTCCTTTATCCGCTCAAATCCCCTTGTCCATATCTGGCTGATCGCCTGCGGCTATCGAATTACCCTGGCATTCCTCATTACGCTTGTCCTCCTCTTCTCGTAAATCATAACTTGACCCCCGGAGCTGTGCACAAACAAAATGAACAGGAACGGGCATATAACGGGATATGAATGGGAATAAAGGAGGCAGGGGAAGGAATACATGAGCATATGGTCTATAGTCCGAGAGGGCTCATCATATGCCTTACATCGAATGGAGTGAGGTTATGCTGTGGATTTTTATATTTGATCATTTCGTACTATATTGTTTCTAATTTCTATTTATTCCTAGTTTGGGATTATTTTTCATTACTTTTTTTACATGACAAAAGCTGATCTTTACTAAAATTTGTTGAGGAAGGTTTCAAATCTGAACACTTTGAGCACATTTATTCACGAATATCATCAGCTTTATCGCGAATAAATCATCACTTTTTGAAGCCAACCTTTCTATCCCGATCATTATTCCTCCACCAAAAGATGAAATTTTGAACAACTCAAAACAATATCGTTTTATTAAATTCGACAAAACTCCATATCTCCTAACTTTCTTCCCATATTTTCGTCGTGTCCTCATTTACTCATCCCCACTCCACTCGGCGACTTTTACGCCCAGTCTAACGGCTTTTGCCATAATGAGAATGAGCTTCGAGGGATATGCTAAGATCTTCACTTCATTCTCATTCTTGTGCCTTGTCTTCTCGAGTCTTTCAATTCTCCTATAGTAATTACTTACACCATCTCATTTTCTCTAGCGCTAATTTTGCAGATCCAACTTCTTATTGTTAGCCATAACTTTCGGGACTTGAAACTTTCCGTTGAAATTTTGCAACATTACTTGAAACATCTTACATTGAAATATTAAATTGAAATGTTTACCAATCTAATAGTGAAGATCAGCGTTTGTGGAGGAATCGTTTTCATAATTCAGAAATTCTCATCGCACCTGTACTCTCTCGTAAATTTTCTATTGTTACTTTTCTTTATTCGTTCGAGATTCGTCATAATAATCGGTTATAATTTCACGTAATAAATCATGTCCTCCTCTACCGCTGCATTACCTTTCCCATTCAAATTCCTCCTTCAAGTTTGATTCATCTTCCGTCCTTGAGCCTGAGAATTTCGCCAAGACGGCTCTATTTCAAGCGATTTTCCTGTATTCGATTTTCGATTGCCCGTTTTGTGCCGTGCCGCAAGCAATTTATAACGAACGCGTTCGCATAAAATGGATAAAGGAACGCTGTGAATAAAGATGCGCTAAGTTTGGATGAAAGAAGGGAAATGGATAGGTAGAGGTAGAAAGGGGAGATGAATGTGGAAACCGCCTTCTAGGAATCATTCTGAGAATGTTTCAACTTGAAATGTATCGTAGTCTCTTTATACTTGGAATTCATTTCTTCTTATTATCCTTGTCTAATTGTAACACTGTTAAATTCGGCTTTCTGAATGAGATAATGCAACATTTGAGAAGAAAATGATGATTTTTTTACAGGAAATTGCAAATTTTATTGATTGTTCAGATACACTTATTCTACCACAATTCCATCTTTTCTACCAATATTTCAACTTTAAAATGCTCGACATCTCCACATAGCTGATGGCTGGTGTATCGATTCCCGTGGTTATTTCCTGGCTTCTAACGCTCTGCACAATTGGACTATTATTCTATCAAAGACAGACCATTTCTAATTTGGAAGTAAGAATATTCAGTTTTTAGTGATGAAGATCAGTTTTTTTCCAGAATGAATTATTAGAGCATTCTGTTAGAACGCGAAGAAGTGCTGATGACAGAGACAACAATCTCGTTTATCTGCCTGTTTATGCACAGATTTCGGTAAGTGGATCAAAATTTTCAACGAAAAAAAAGAATTTAAATTTCCAGAGAAAAGCCATGAAACGTATCTGTATGCAGCATAGATTTGAGATGAACACCAATAAAAGGAAGGAGAAGAGTAACTTTTTGGATAAAGAAGAGCCAAAGAGGAAAAGTAGGACTTTTTCATATAAAAGTGAAAATTCTACTATTTCAGAATGTAAAAGCGATATGTCATTCGATGAGCCGAGATTGATCGCGGAAAGGGCGAACTCTATTGGAGCTGCGATGAGAGATGGAGAGCAATGGTAAAAGAAATTTTTAATAGTTTTATAAAACTAGAATTCCCATTTTTGTGAAATAATAATCTCATCCTCATAGATTCTGAAAAAAACATCTTATTTTAGGTACCTAACCGAATTCGATTTCGGATATACAATTATCAAATTTCTCACTTCCAAGAAGTTGAATAATTCTGAACCCACTGAACTCTACACACTGCCAATTCCATTTCGAGGAACCGATAACACGGTATATTTAATCTTAATTTTAGGTTTTATTTTCATTTAAACTTAGGTCTACAATCGCACGTTCTATTATGCCAACGATAATTCACTCGTATCGTATAATTTCAAAACAAACTCTCTTCAGACGATAAATGTCACAATGGGGCAGGTAATAAAAATTTGAAAATCGATTTTTTTTATAAATTATCTTTAAAATAGAAGAAATATACTAAATTTACCTGCCAAAATATCATTTTTAAATATTCAAAATTCAGAAACCTCTGTACGACCAATCTGATTCTCGAATGGACATTCAGGCTGAAGAACATGGAATTTGGGTTACTTACAGGTTTTTTTCTTGCTTTTTAATTTTTAATCATAATTTTTAGAGATGAACGCGATTTCTTCGCTGTGAGTCGGCTGCATCCATCCACATTGAAAGTTAGACTTATTTGTATTTGAACACCTGGACTTAAATTATTTGTATCAAAATATTGGTCATTAATTTTTGTACAAAGCTGTATCAGTTCTAAATAACTTGTTATGAAAGCATAATATTTGCATTAAAATTGAATCAATTTGGCCATAACGAATGAATCTCCAATATAATAATCATAAAAATAAAATTAAGAAGGTAAAAGCGAATTTTCAGATAATATCCAATTGGTCTCTACCAGCCATCCACCCTGAAGCGTTGTGCAACTCGTTCATTCGTTGCGGAATTTTGTATTCAGTCGAGTGCACATCTGACAGCATCTCATTTTCACCAGTTTATGATTTCTACAAACACATCTATGTCTCTGGAAGGAAGCATACCATTCAAGGTACCATTTCAAAATTTTCTAAAATTCCAATCTTGAATGAGTAAAAATTATGCATGCATGATCATTGCCGTTTATTACAGAAAACAGTTGTTAGAATACAGGATGAATTTATGCTCAGATTGCTAATTTTTCCTGCATTTTACCTAAAGCACTGCCCAGCTAAGGAATTTTAAATTCACTTTTTGAACTAAACCTCTTGTTTCGATGAAACAATTCAATTCAATCGCTAATAATGTGAATCATGAATTCACTTTCGTTGTTATTATTATTATTATGACTGTTAGAGACCAGAACTGGGGAAAGTTGAGAACTTCCTGGTTCAATTGACTTCTCCACTTATAATCGAACTGTGTTACCGCGAATTCTTTTGCCTTACTATAATTTCGAAAATTTCTAAAAATCAACGAGTGTTTGAGAGCGTTAGGCAATATTAAATAGAGGTCGAATTGCAATGAAAAGATTATTTATCCAGTTTCACAAGATTATATGATTTAATATTTCTATACCCTCTAATCACCAAATATTTATTTTATTTAGGAATCTCGAATGTGACAATGGTTCAATACGATCCGAATTCCAAATCGATTGCCCTATTTTCATCTGGCAGCATCTATTCCATCGGACTAGTATAAAACAGTACTTTTCTGCAAATTTCACTTTCAACTGCCAAAATGGATTTATTTCCTCTAAACTCTGTCAGTTTTTGTGCAAAAATTAATTTGAATTTCTTGTTCATTGATCTGCTCATTTGGTGCTTTGGATTTCTTTCGCTGAATGTTATAATTCAAATACAATCAATAAATGGGTTCTGTACAAACAGTAGAAAATTAAACTTCAAACTAACCAAGTCAACCGAAAATCGTTAATCTACATGAAGATCAGCTTTTCATACAACATACAATATCAAATGTGATTCATAAGTCGAAAATTCTCGATACTTTTTTCTTTCAGAAAAGATGGTTGGAGATGGGTTTTGACGGAGTTTTATATCTGAAATCTCTCGATCAGCATTCTCGGCGATGCGTGTATCTGCGTGTGGTGCGCGAGAGCAAATAATCCGTCCCTAAATGGCACAGAGGCACGCGGACAAGGCAACCGGTCCTTCCCTCCCTTCAGATGTTCTCTGCACTCCTATGAGTATGTTTTTCTTTTTCGTTTTCGCCTTTTGATACACTCTCGTTTCCGATTTGATTTCTCTTTCATTTCATCCATTCATTATTCGCCTCTCTCGCCGCCTTTTCCACTTCACGTAAATTCCCTCACGCATTCTTCATCTGTGCCGTTCTTATTCTCGAAGCTTTCCAACACAATCTAGCTAATAGGTTGGTCAACAAAATTTGCAATACTTGATTAATACTTTTTTTTTTTAATCAAATTTTTAACACTTCAAGAATCTTAGCAAAAGCTTGTTGAAACAATTTCATATAATTTCTTCTTGAATATCTGCTTTTTGATGATAAGATTGAGGGGATTTAGAATTCCTAAAAATTTTAATTTTACAGGTGAAAAATCTCTTTAAAAAAATTCTTTTAAATAAATTAGACAGTGCCGTCCCACATCAGATGTTGCATATTCTATGCGCATTCTGCTCGTCTGCTACTCTCTTCTGATCGTCCTTGTCTCTCGCAGTCTATGTCAAGTGCCCTACGATTCGTATGCGTGTGGTGTGGATGGCATCTCCAAGTTTCTGTCTCTAGTCTCGTCCATTCCCTGTGACCAGTACGGACGTGAGTTTTCATAGTCACGTTCTCATGCTCTTTTAGACAAACTAAAAAAAAGAAAACCTATTATCAGTCATAAAGTGGTCCTTGAAACTCGACAGAATTATATCCCGTATGAAAACCATAGAATGAATTTCCAGGAATTTAAAATTCAAAAACTTCAGATATTATATTATCAATGATGCCATATAACTTGATCAGTGTTGGAAAATATGATGCTGACTATGAATTTCCTAAAACCAACTGCTTTTCAGTTCACATGTGCTGTATGGAGCACGACTTTTGTTATTCCTCCTGCACAATCCCTCAAGCTCAATGCGATGCTTCATTCTGCGGCTGTCTAGCCACTCTGTCTGCTGATTGGTACTGCAGGAATATGGTCTATTTGGCGCATTGCAATCTCGTTACATGGTATGCGCAATCTTATTTTTACTCGAAACAATCTTCTAATCTGTTTTCTAGTTTAAGAATGGAAAACGTTAAAGATGTTAACTTGAATTCACTAGAAATTTTAGTTTGTACGTTTCAAATCTAATGCGAGAGGGCAATAATCCCTATTTGAAAATTGAACTGTGTTTATGCCCATGTTTATTTCATTTGCCTCTAAAATCAATTATCTTTAGTCACTTCATAGAATTCTGCCAATCAATAGATTCGAAATTTCAGAGAGGTTTTCAAACCCCCTTAATCTGGGTTAGTCAGCTCACGGACTGAAATATCATAAATCCCTTTTATCGAATCATTAGAGTCTATCTTCATACACAAATGATAGATTTATCATTTGCAGGTTCGGTGGTCCTTTCATGTGTGATGGGAATCGACCTGGGCCTGCATCCTCTGCATCCGCACCAATCAACGGGCAAAATGGAAACTCGATCATTCAACCAGCCAGCCAATCTTCTAGTCAATTCCAACCCATTCCAGAGGGCACTTTTGCGGGTCTCTACATCTCCTCTAAATTCTAAAAAAAAAAAAAATGGAAAGTTTAGCATTCTGAATATCAATATTGAGATTTGATTTTCAACACAAAATTTGACATAATATGATAGAAATTCAGGCTAACAGTGCGGAATAAAATGATTGAAACTTTCAATGTCAATTTTTTCAGTGATGCAAAATATGCCGGGAGTGGGGCCGGTCGGTCAAGTTGTATTCATTCCACCATCAGAATCAGCAGAAGAAACTCAAGGTCCTGGAGCAATTGCCGGTACGGGAGGCACCTCAAATCCACCCTCGCAATTCTCACCTGTCGATTCAAACATGTAAAAACTATGTCAGAAAATAATAAAATATTTTGCAACTTTGTAAATAGACTCCTTCAATTTTTAGTTAATTTTAGACTAGCCATAGGCTGGCGCCTAGAGCGATAAGCGAGCGGGTTCGTGAAGTGCGCCTGCGTAGCGCGGAGCTCTATTTCAGTAGCAAAATGAATTCATACTTTTAAATAATTGAAATTATTTTTCCCGATGTGAAGGCAGAGTTAATGAAAATATTTTTCTCAAAATCTGATGGGCTAATCAAGCTTAAAGCAAAAAAAATTTTCGAATGGCCAAAGATTTGGCTGTAAGTACTTTGTTACCAAACGCTATTTTCCTTTTTAATATTTTCCCACATTATCTCGTCTTTGGTAACAAAGTACCTTCAGCCAACAAATTTACATGGATTTTACTTATGAAACTTCATTTTTTACAATATCTTCACATGCAGAATTACGTAACTTTAACCATTTGAATTTCTCAATCAATACATTAGATAGGCAAAGATAGTTACGTAAGAATTCTCAGTTAACGATTTTTGACACCAATTTAAATTTCAGCTGTTTAAGTAAAAGTCTCCAATCTCTTAAAGTTGAGATGATAAAACATGCAAAGAGATATAATGCTTTCATCGATTGTTTACTAATACGCATTCAATTCGTATAACTTTAACGTTTAACTATATCATTTATGCTTATTTTTATTTAGTTATAGGTTCCCTTAAATTTATTGTCAATGAATATAACGGTGGTTCATTTTGATGATACAATATATTTTGCTACATTGCGAGCCTTCGGATTCATTCAGTTGCCAATTAATATTTTCGGTCTTTACCTAATTATTTATGCCTCACCTAAGTCCATGACTTACTACTACAAGTGCCTTTTAGTCAAATATCAAATATTGTATGTGTATTATTACATTTCTTTTTTTAAAATTAAATTTTAGAGCAACATTACTGGACTTGAATATGAGCTGGCTGATATGCCCGATGGTATTCCTACCATATCTGAGCGGAGTTACTAATGGATTGCTATATCATGTATTCGATTTGAGTAGGGTTGCACAAGTATTGATTTGGTGTTACACTTTGATAGGTTGGTTAAGAGTACGATGTATTTCTTCATTCAATATCACATTGATCTGGAACAGACGAAATTATTATTTCTTCATGAGAATCCTAATGTCGTGTTATTTTTCTGAAAGAAATCAAATTTCGCTTTTGTATTCTTGAGCTAACTTTTAAATTCAAAATTTGATATTAGATTTCATATGCAAAAATCAGATTAACTTTTTATTAAATTTGGAAATATCATTTTAGTCGATTCATTATGCTGATTTTATACATTTAAAATTGTGTTTTAGGAGTTAGTGCCTCGATTTTGGACTTGTTTGAATATCGATATCAATGCTCTCGAATGGATAAACACGCCAGCAAAATAACTAAAACTCGCATAGTTCTGACAATAATGTTCGATTTGAGCCTTGTTCAAACGACATGGATATGCTATTTCAAATATCCGCACAATCAGGATATTGCAAGATTGGAATTAGCTAAAGTAGAATATTAATTCTAGTTTTCTACAAGAGTCACAATCAAGATGCTCAAAATTTTCCGCTATCTTCCATTTTGTCTGGTTGTTCTTGATTTCAGCTTGCGAGAATTTTGAACATCATTTCCGAGCACTCTAAAGATAATAAAATGCAATACGAGTTGTTTCATGAAACAAGTTCAGAAACCTGTGACAAATTCTCAATTATTTACCGCTATATTTTGATGCATATCTGGTTGTTTTACAACATGCTAACATTTGATATTTCAGCTTTGGCAGACACCCATTGATTCGCTATGGTATCGTCAGTCCGTCGTTATGGATATTTGCACATTCTGTTTTGCCCATAAGGGTTTACTTATAATAACGTCATTATCCCTTGCGGTAAATGGATTCTTTTTTTCTATCTTTTTTCTTCTGTTGTAAAATGAGACCTAGGGAGGACGATCGTCAGAAACCCCTAGCGACCTACCCCCATAGCTTTTTTCGTCGGACGAAAGTGCTCCCTAGGTTTGTATAAAATGTATGTGTTCAGATGAGAACAACATTCGTCACTTTAACAGCCTGCAATCTACTTTGGAAGAAGAAGCTCGTTTCGGAAAATACATACCGACTGCAGAAAAGCTTCTTATTCGCTCTGTGTGTACAGGTCAGAAATATAGATATTTGAGTGATATGAGTTGTCTTTATAATTGTTTAGGATTAGATGGAAATTTTCATTGAATACAAAAATGAAAAAAAGCTATCTAAAATATTAAAGTGAAACTCGCATTTTTTATATCAATTATTTCAGCTTGTCTAGGCACAAAATAAATATTCATTCAGGTTCTCATCCCAGATTTATTCATTACCATACCACTTTACATTGGGTTTTCCGGAGATGAATATAATCAAAGTATGTTCTTATATCGTTATTTCTATTGAATCCAAAGAAAAAGTTTCAGATGTGGCAAATATCGTTGTATACGCTGTGTCAAATCATGGACTTATTGGATCAATTTCGATGATGGCCTCTAACAAGTTTTATCGTGAATTTATCAAATCAAAATTGCTTAAACTAATGCCCAAAAAGACACCTGCTTCAAGTAAGGAGACAGTGAACTTTGTCAACGAAGCAATTAGCTAAATTTAGCAAATATCTCTATCTTCAACAAGTCGGATAATTTCCCAAATCAAAACATCTTACCGAGATTAAATAAGGTTAACGTACAAATCTGATAAAGTAGAAAATTCGCATAAGGAAGACTAATTTTTAGCATAAATAAAAGGTTTCATCATCCTGTTTAAAAAGGTTAATATTATTTTGAAGCTATGAATATAATTTACTCTTTGCTATTTGCGTTTTTATGGAAATAAATAATTTATATAAAATCGTTTTATAGAGCGGTGTAGCGCAGTGGGTGTGTGTGTTACTGCCTGCAGCTAGGGCCTCAATATTCGCCCCTGCTCCCACTCAAATCAAGTGGGTTAAGAAATGTTGGTAATGGATAAAACCACGAAAAATTGCCTAAAATCCCTCGGCTGTTGCACACAACAGCAGTCTGTCCTCGGGACGGGCCACTAGTTCTGTGTGGCTAGAATAGGCCGACTGTCTCATTACGGGCTGAGGGTAGCCGACCTTATCTAGTGGGAATAATAAGGGTAGGAAGAAAAAAAATATTTGAGTTATAATTATTCCTCACCATTTTTGGATATATTCGAAAGTTTCTGTATTATGTGCATTGAAATTAAATGATTATTTCACATTTTATTGAATAAAATTTATATGAAATCTGAGATTATTATAATCGGCTCCTAGAAAAAGACACTTTTTTTCTTTTCGTCTCTTGCTTCCTCATACTATTTCTTAGAAAAGGTGGTGTCTTTTTCTAACTGGTGTCCCGGTGTCTTTTTCTATGAGCCGTAAAAGTACCCATTTTCTGGACCAAAGTCGATAGAATTTTTTACGTTGCATACCACGGGGAAATTGCCCATCTTTTAGTGCAAATCCCACCTCAATTGGATGATCACATCTCTAGATATAAGCGTGCACAAACAAACAAACACATACACAAAAATACTAAACAAGGAGATGCTAATCTGAGTGGTAAAACGCAGTTAAATGGCCCAGTCTTAAGCCCAGAACTCGATTTATTGTCAAAAAGTTAGCCTTCAGAAAACAGGTAGTTTTATGAGTATGGGTAATTGGTTTCGACTCGAGAGCTATACCAAACAAAGCCATAAGATCAGGAGAGTACCATGCAAAAAAAACCGCACTCAATTTAGATGAAAAATAAAAAAATATTCAAAAAATAAATTGGGTAGATAAACTTGAAACACCCGGTACATATTTTCTATTGAAGAAAGGCTCCGTTTCACGACTCGATGATAGGTGAGAATTTTTGGTGGGGGATTCACAGAAATGCAAAGTCAATGTAACGCATGTGTCAAAGGTATAAAATCTGAATTGAAATATCGACATGAAAATCAATAGAAAGTCTTGTATTAAAAATGTCAATAAACTAGGAAAATTCGTCCAGTTTTGAAGGAAGATGAAAATGCTCACGAAGAATGAGATCTTGGGAGATGCAACTGTTGAATGGTATCATTGGTGTGAATGTTGGGAGTGTGGGAGGCCAATCTATCCACCAGGCCGTCGAATCCTGTAGGCAAATTCAAAATCGTTTAAAATCCGAATCAAATATAATTTTCGTCTTAAAATGGTAGTGATTCTTTAAATTCTTAACTAAAAAAAATTTTTCCTAAAATGTGGTACCTGGTTGTGCTAAATCGCCTAGATGCCGTTCGTTGGAGAAGTGGATGCGTGTGTTCCACGTCATCGAAAAACGCTGGGTAGGCTCCATTTGCGAGAGGATTATCAAGATCTGGAAAATTAGAATTTTTTAATCCAAAAATAATTATTTAAAGGAGTAATTTATACCTGTCTACTAAGTGGTCGAACAACATCAGCCACATTCAGAACGCTTCTCGAGGAAATCACATTCCTCGAATCTTCACAAGTCAATCTGCAAAATGAAACTAGCATAAATTTTAAAACTATTTCAAAAATAGCATAAATTATAAAAAAAAAAAAAAAAAAAAAAAAATACTTAATATGGGCCTGCTGTTGGCTGTTGGTGTTGTCGACCATGACGATAAGACCTCCGAATTTTCTCGTCACATAGCGCACGATGATTCCGGAGCCGAGCTGAAATTAGCATATTTTAAATTTTCACAATTAGCATATCTAAAGGTCCATACATCAGAAGTCACGCCCTCGCGCATGATCATTTCAATTAACGAGTCTCCGAGCATGGCCGGGTTACTCCTCAGAACACCTACGTACACTAGGCGGGAACTAAAAAAGGTTAAAAATCACTGTAGAAGGTTGGCATAAATTAGTTCCTTACCTGTGTATAGCCAGAGTGGCTCTCGTCCGATCTCCAGTGCCCAATTGCATGTAGCTGTGACAGATCACGACGTACTGGTCGGGCTTCAGGAAAATGTCTCCTGAAAATTCAATTTTTTATAAGAAAATAGAAAATTAGCATTACCAGTACTGACGAAAGCGCAAATTTCTCGTCCCGATCTAGCCACTAGATCAGAGACTTTGCCCGTGGCGGAAAGCTTGTGCAGAGAGACCATTAGATCGTCCTGATCGTCAACCGTTCGGGCTCCTTTCTGGTACAGAGAAATGTTGATTTCGGTCGGTTCGGTAATTATCAGCTCGAAGATTCTGGAAAATTTTACATTTTTTCTAAAAGATCATCCAATTTCTAAGTTTCCTACTCTTCCTCCCCCTTACTGTGTCCTCCTATCAAGAGTGGCGTTCTGAATTCTGACCAACCTGAAGTCGAATTTCTATTTTTAAACTCACAAGGAAAATTCTAGGTGTCCCCTTCCGGTTTGGCTGATTCTTTCACCAAAAAGATATTTTGTAACCAGGGATTAAAAGTTTGGCCAGGTCCTGGAGGCCGGCCTGAACCTGGGCCTGGTTTTCAGGTCCCAGGCCTGAGTTTTGAGAACACCCATGTCCAGGCCGGCATTTGAGCCAAACTTTTAATCCCTGTTCGTGACGCTGATCACGAACCTGAAGTCAAAAAGTACAATGGTGACCCCCTGGCCTTGAAAATCCCAAAGCCCTTTATAAATGGAGAAACGCTTTATGTTGCAGAGAAGTAATGCATATGCAATCTCTTTACTACATAAAAGCGATTTTCGCGAATTCCAAGGCCAGAAAAGCGACTTTTATTTTCGACTTCAGAGTCGTGATCCGCGCGCTGAAATACTCCTGTGGTGAAACAGTCAGCCAAATCGGAGACGGACACTTCGAAAATTTCCCTTGTCATAATTAAGTTTGGTTCTGATTTTCAAAAATCTAAATCCAGAATGTGTTAAACGAAAAATACTGTACCTACATACGTCCTGATTTTGGCGATGTCCACCGAGTCGAAGTACGAGATGAAGTCGTCGAAGGACATCCAGAATGCGCCAGAACCGTGGTTTTCTCGCGACAAAAGTTTCTGTCTAAAATTCAGCAATTCGTATTCTTCCAAAGACATGCTATTCATTCCAAATCTGTTTAATTCTCCATCCATAATTTTACAAATTAAAAATACCTCAAATTCTGAGGCCAACCTGGCCAGTGGTCGGACCAATCTCCAGTCCAGACATGGGAGCCCCAGGGGTTGCGGATGTGGACCAATCGATTCTGCCCTTCCTGCCGAACGTCCAGAATCGAATAGGCGTGTCTCGTCTGCAGCCCTTTCGATTTGTAGGCGTCTTTATCCGCATGCCTTCTGGAAAGTCATTTTTATCGAAAATTCGATTTTACTAATTTCAAATTGTCACCTGCCCGACCCACAACTGCACCCCATTATGAACGAGGCCTCATGCGCGCTGATCAACTGGGCCCACAACATTTCTCTGTCCAAATTCTCATCCTCCAGAGAAATCGTTTCACAAGGAGCCCCTGAAAAGATTTCATGATTTTTTTCAATTTAAAAAATTCGCATACCAGTCAGCATAGCCAACCCCTCTTGTGTCCGGCCTCCTCGCAACTTCGCATAGCTTCCCAAGTGTTTCGCCAACGCCTTTTCTATCAAGGGAACCCAGAGCTGAGTTTTCAAAATAAAAAAATTCAAAAATTTTTGAAAACCTGTTTGTTCCGCCCTCTCACAAAAGCCAGGGACAATGATTGAGCATTGCAGGGAAAGTAATCGTCGACCGTCACGGTACACCATTCACCATCCGCACAGATTCTGAAAAAATAAAGATTTTTTTTTGTTAAATAATAACCATGAATTAGTATCTTTTTCTACACTATTTTTTTAGTTTTTATCTATAATTATCCTAATTTAGAAATTAGAATAAATTCCGATACCTGACTTGATAAACCCCGATGTCCGAGTAGTGCTTCGTTAGGACTATCTGCTCCAAAATATCAGGTCTTTCAGCAATCAGAGCCATCGCAGATACAAGCCAACAATCCCCCAAAGAGCCCTGCTCGATGTCGGAAGGACGTGGGTCGCGAAAAACCGCCCAGGAAAAGGCCCGTCCTTCCTCGGTGTTGATCTGACAGGGACGCAGCCATTTAAAGTTATCTGGAGTTTGGCCTGAAAAATTTCCGATGAGTTTCTTCAATTTTTTCAAAGTTATTTTTCTTATTTGTGCTAATTTCTCTACCTAAAATCGCCTCATTCTCATGCCGTCTCAGGTCACCGATCGATTTATTGGAATGCGGAAAGTCGGGATCCACGAACTTCATTTTTAGATTCCTGAAAATTTTTCAAATTAGAAACAATTCTTTTTAGGAATTCTTACTTGCAGATCTCGACGATGTCCCTGTAGATTTTCTCGGAGTCTCTTTTGTCCCGTTTGATGATCTCTTCAGTGATGTCCGAGTACACTTTACCGTCGAATTCTTCCGAGCTCGGATTCAGAGACTGAAAATAAAATCTAAAACTTTAAACTTTGTCAGTTTGAAGTTTTCTGGAGTAAAGTATACTTTAAAAATCAAACTATATTAGTAGTTTTGTAAAGTGTGTGTTGTTTGTCTGTTTGTGCACGCCTATATCTAGAGATGTGATCATTCAATTGAGATGAGGCTTGCACCAAAAGATGCGTAATTTTCCGGCAGTGTGCAACGTATAGGTTTTGTTTGGGTTTGATCAGATAATTGGACAATTATCCTTATTAGAAGTGATTTCTCCTTTAGTGGGTCGATTCTTTGTTGCACTTTTATGGATGAAAGGAACTTGAAATTTTTGAAGACTTAGAAAATGACATCAATGGGATAGCTGAATGATAACAAAGAAATATTTTAAATGGTTGATTAATTTTTAAAATTGGATAGTTTTAGCTTTATGAGTTGATGAATTCTCAGGAGGGGAGAGCTATGAAATAAAAAATTTTGATGGTGTGAGAGAGTATGAGCATGAAAATGAGAAATGCAACAAATGCAATGCATTCTAATTTGTTAAAATTTTGTTTCGGTGCTGGAGTTATGGTGTTGGTGTTAGTGTTGTTTTGGTTTGCACTTTTGCGAAGCAAAAATCCTAGACGAGGGAAGACCACGAAGCGGCCGACCGAAGGCTAGTGTATAGTATGTCATACAGAACAATTTTTCATGATTATCAATTAGGAATCCGGCCAAATGGGTCGAAAAAACTCATAATTCGAATGTTAATTTTGGCATTCTGGCATTTCTATCTGTTTCTACCTGATTCAAATTCAAAATCATGTTGAATCAAAATTTATACCATGCGGAAATTTTCATGAATTTTAATCTGATATGAAATTCTGGCTTACCAAGGACCTCGTTATTCCTGAAATGAAAATTCAAATTAAAGAAGTTTTATCGTTTGTACTGATTTTTTAATTTAATTTTAATTTTTTCTCAGTGATTATCAGCCGCTTATTAGTCGATATCAGTGATAAGATGATCTTAACTGATAAAATATTAGCATATTCGGAATCAGCGTAAAATTCTGAGTCGAGTGAACCCCATTTTGGACAGGAAATATTGACTTTTGGAAAATCGATTTTTATGACGTCATGTCTACGATTTTTACAGATTAATTTGAAATAAAATTTTGGCACTCTAGGGTCATCGATCAGCCGGATAAATTGCCTTATCACTCTCAAAGTTTGTAAATCAAGTTCAAATTCTAATTGCAATTGAATTATGTTTTCTTTTAAAAACTTCTCAAGATAATCTGCAAAATTTCATTTCAAATGAAATTCTGGCTTGCCAAAGATCTCGCTCATCATTTTCTCAAGCTGAATAGGAAAGAACAGTCCTTTCTGGTTATTTTAAGCAAAAATTTTATAAAATTCGGTCAAAACGTCCGAAGACGTGCCCAATAATCATTTTTTGCTGAAATACGCAATACAAAGCTATTTGCCACTCAGGCATGAGATTTCTAGAAAAATACTTTTATAACTTTGTCTTCAATCTTCAAATCGAGAATATCACTTGCGCCCTCTATGCGCATGAGGTTTCAATCCTCCCAGACGCTTTTGCATTTTTTTTTGGCAAAAATTATACAAATTTTTAATTTTTTCTGACCTTCCAACAAGGCAAAATTCAAAAAGGAACCATGATTCGTAACTTACTCACCGAGCTCTTTAACATGAGCCTAATTTCAAACTTATAGTATGCTTCTTTGCCGGAACTTTTTTCAACTTTACCTAATTTTCCTGAGCTTACCGAGCAAAATTTTTGAAAATGAACTTCAGATTCGCGATCAGCGTATCCGAATGGATTTTTTTATCGGGGCAGATTTTTTAAAATTGACTTTTCAGGCGCTTTTCCTTATGAAATTATATATAAGAGTTGAAATAATCTCGGTACCAGGATTAGAATTATCTGAATTCGATGCGAGAAGCCAGTTGGGTACTTTTTCAGGATCAGCAAACTCCTCGTACTTCTTGAACTTAATCTCGTCCGGCATGATCACCTGAACTTTGTAATTTCCGAATCCTTCTGAGTATTTAGGATGCAAGTGATTTGTAACCAGACTTGGAAAATTTCGAACCGCAGTCAGCCGCACGAAAAAAGACAGTATGTCTTATTGAGAGACAGAAAGAAAGGTGATGTTTTTCTCTCTTGATTAGGCATGCTATCTCATTTTATGCGGTTCGAAATTTCCCAAGTCTGTTTGTAACACAACTTAGCTCTGCTTGTTAGTTAAATTGTGTTACAAATCTGGGCGCTTTATGATGATAAAGCGTCAAACATTAAGTTCTGAAGTACTTGAACTTCGATCTGCCCGAACTTCGCCCCATATTCTCCCTTCCAGCGTTTCGTGTCCTTTCCGCACACTTTGATACCGAGCTTGCGGCACCCGACGGGGTACTGATCAAAGACGATTTCGGCCTTGCTCCAGCCTTTGCCTCCTGAAAGATGAATTGTAGTTGACCTTGACAGCGAGCAGTATATCTCTAGGAATAAAAGACACGACGGAGCGACTTTTATCGAATAGCAGAAAAGGTTTTCTACGTAAATCATTTGTTCTAGCCACCCCATACCTTCACCATCAGCCCACTCCTTTCTGAACTCCTTGAGTCGGGGCCATTCGGTAGGAATTTCGTTGAAGCATCCGAATTGTTTCGGGAACTCCTCTTCTGGACGCATCAGGTACGCGATCATCTGGTACTGCGCTCCGCAGTCGTGTCGAGCATTGCACAGTTGGGTGATTTTGATCGTCGGACGCACGAAATTCATAACTGAGGGCTAAAATAGTGAAGTTCATCTTCTTTAATTCAAATACCCATCTTGTTCGTGATTAAGGGGGCAATTTCTCTTGTTATAAAATGTCCACTCAAATATGCTTTTCATTGCCTTTGCTGAGATGGAGTTTCTAGTCCATAAAATACCTCGATGCCCCATTTGATCATGTCGATCTCGACATACATGTACTGCCAATAGTGGGACGTCGCAAACACCGCTGCGGTTTTGTCATCGTGAGGGCAGCCCACAGGAGGAGACTCGATTGTGATCCTGTAAATTTCAATGACGAATGATTTACATTACCATTAGCTTACGGAGCATCCACGGAAAATTGAACTTTCACCCAGTTATCGTCGAGGTTGTCGAAGTCTTCCTTCGTCATGTCCTTTCGAATTTTGAACAGCGGGATTGGGATTTGATAGCCACCGTCGCCTTCTCTTCTGAAGAATAATATTTTAGAAAAAAAATCAAAACAAAGATTCGTAAAAGAACAAGTTTAATAGCAAGTTTATAAAAATAAAACCAATATGAAATTGTTCAATCGGATAAAGGTAGATAAATTTTAGAAAACCAAATTCCTACCCCTGACTGATCCTGCACCAATAAAAGTCGAACAGCTCGCCTTTCGGCTCTTTCCCAATCGGAACACAATACTTGCCAGGAACGTTGATGTTGTCCTTGGTCCAGTTGATCCACACCTTCGGGGGAAGTCGATTTTGCAATCCATTGTCGTGGATTTTTTGCCATTCCTCTTCGTTGGGGGTCATTTTGGCTGAATTTTATGAATATTTGAAAAATTTCGAAGTTATATAATAAGCTTAAAATAGAGATTAAAATATTGAAAATCGGGGTGACATGATTCAGACGTGAATTTCACGATAACACACTTCAAATTTTGGAATCATATTGAATCAGGAGATTTCAGGCCTAGGGAGCACTTTCGTCAGACGAAAAAAATATGTAGGGGTAGATCTCAAGGGGTTTCTGACGATCGTCCTCCCTAGGACTGGTTTCGACTATCTTTTTTTTTGAAAATTTTTACATATTCAAATGTAAGATTTAGTTCTCTATAAAATAAGCCTATTTCCAGCCTGGTCCACATAACATAGACGAGATTAAAATCGCGAAAAATCGTCGCCGGTCAGGTTCACATTTCCGAAAATTCATTTTTGGCGAGAAGTTATTGATGGTAGCAGGTGATCGTAGTTACATTATTTGTAGAGTTTTTCATGGGCTATCCAATGCTGAAAACCCCATTCGATTTGGTCCACAAATAAGAAAGTTATGACTTTTTTCCCGAGGTCAGATCTGTCAAAACTTTAAGCTACCGTAATCTTGCATACGATAATTTTTAATGAAAAATAAACCACATCACGAGAATCAGCGTGAAAAACTGAACAATATATGTGAAAATCAGCAAAATCGACGGACCCCTTCCTTATGACTTCGAGTTTTCCTGACATCCACTCTTAAACCCCTTGGTTTGAGTAGGAGCGGGGAGCGAACCTGAGCCCTAGCTGCAGGCAGTAACACGCAACTACTGCGCCACACCAGCTCAGATTGTTCTCTTCAAATGGGGTTGCAAATTAAAATTTACGTTTATTTAAACATTTTTGCATTGATATTTCGAATTAAAAAGAGCGAAAATTATAGTGGCAGTACGAGAAAAATAAATGTAATAAATATTGAAAGGTATTGGACTGAGATTAAGTGAATTGATAGCATGAAAATGATAAAGAAAATGCCTAGTTATCGATCAGATAGTGAAAAAGTGACTGAGAAGAGAAAATAAGGAAGCCACGCTAACATTGGCGTTGCTGACGAACAATATTATGTTTTGAATACGTTCAATAACTGTTCACAAGAAATTGGCTGACTATTTCTGCTATACATTTCGAAGAATTTACTTTGAAATTAGTATAAAATAAATATTGGAGTTGGTTACAGAATTTTTGAAATAAAATATGTTAAAGAATATTTATTTCAGTTACAATTATCCCTCATCACTATTGGATGTTTTCGAGAGTTGTCTGTATCGTGTGCATTGAAATTAAATTATTATTTCACATTTTATTGAACAAAATGTCTATATGAAATCTGAGATTATTATAATCAAGCCTTATTTTATGCTAATTTTTCCAACTTCTCGCCATTTATTCGTTTGTGGATCGTACTCTTCAATAGCATCACAGAAGTTTATCGCATAGTAGAACCCATCACTTCTTTTCTTACTTTTAAATCTAAGTTAATAAATATTTCGTATAAAAATATGTAAAATTTCAGCTCACCCTCCAATTGCATACAATTTTCCATTCACAGCAACAAGCGAATGATGCCATCTTCCATAATTCATATCAGCGATTCGAGAAATTCGACTGCCAGCTGGAGCTGAGGGGTCAAAACACAGACAGGATTTTAATACGTCACCACTAAATGTATAATGATGCATCATTTATCATACAAAATTAACGACTTCCATCCTCCAGTTATGTAAATTTTTCCATTTAGCGATGCAACTCCATAATTCCAACGCCTTTCTTCAATCTCTCCAGCTTCAATCCATTCCCGTTCATTGTCTGATAATTGATATATATTTCTACTTCCATAACCATCAATAACTGAATATCCATAATTACAATAACGAATATGCTATAATATGACCGTATAAAATTCCATTGCATGTTATTATTTGAACATGACTAATTGAACGAGGAAAAGCAGGTCCTGCTTGCCATTTTCCATTTATTGAAACCTGAATAAATGATTTAATGGACTTTCATTCGATCTTCTTACATCCACACGATTTGTCGTTCTTACGCTTCCAGGAACGTATCCACCCAGATAATACAATTTATCTCTGAAATAAGCGACAGTTGCACTACTACGCCATTCAGGAGGATTTGGACCTGTAAAATTCTTTGAGTCGATCATTCATGGATTTGTTGAACAGACCTTTTGAAACTATTCGTGTATCCAAGTCAAATATTTCAAATAATTTCTTTCCGTCGCTAATTCCAAAAATCTGAAGCCCAAGAAATTATTCAAAATAACAAGCATAGGAATTTACTTTATCCTGTGTAGTTGCTACTTGAAATGGCCAATACCAATTGTGGAATTTTGCAATCTCTTCTACTGAGTAGGTAAATGAATTGAACAAGCCTATTCTTCCTTCATCTTTATCATTATTTTGATAAGAAACTAAATTATTACGAATCGTTTCAAGATCTCTTACTTAGTTTTCAACATAATTTCTTACGATAGAATAAAACTTTATCCCTGCTATTTAATTGAGTATTTGGATAGATCTTCAAAGAATTATCAAGCTTCTTCTGTAATTCATTTTTGGAAGTGTCCAATTTTTGCTGTAATTCATTCTTGGAATCGCCTAATTTCTTCTGTAATTCATTTTTGGAATCGTCTAATTTCTTCTGTAATTCATTCTTGGAATCGCCTAATTTCTTCTGTAATTCATTCTTGGAAGTGTCCAATTTCTTCTGCAATTCATTTTTGGAATCGTCTAATTTCTTCTGCAATTCATTCTTGGAATTGCCTAATTTCTTCTGTAATTCATTCTGGGAAGTGTCCAATTTCTGCTGCAATCCATTTATAGATTTGTCCAATTTCTGCTGTAATTGGTTCATAGAAGTGTCAACTTTCTTCTGTAATTCATCCACAGAGATGCCCAAATTCTGCTGCAATCCATTCATTGAAATGTTAATTAATGGTAATGAGCTAGTACCTGCAGACTTTGAAGAAGAACTAGAATGACAACACCAACCAACATAAATGCACATAATAGAACTAATAGAAAAATGATTTTTTTAAGCCAAGGATATTTACGATTTGAGAAATCCTGTTTTTCCCTGAAAGACAATAAATAATAGAATATTTTTCAAGTAAAATTATTTAGAAAAACTGCAAAGTTCATCGGTAATAATCAATTTCGTAAAATAGCTCGGGCAAAAGAAATACGCATGCATGTTTCAACTAAAAGATAAGTGGAATTGCATGGAATAAATGATTATTTATTTATTTTTCGTGTATTTCACGCATTAAATTGTTCGTTCCGTGAATTTCACATTTCAGGATGCCCCTTTATTCCCTCAGTCTGAGCGAGAAAGTTGTCAAGTCGGACCATGTTACGAATTGGTTCAATTCGAAGAAGATAAAGATTTTGGATTTAAACCTGATCGAAAATCTCTGGGAGGAGTTGGATCGTCGCATTTCTGACATTAAAGTCAAAAATTGAAAGTTCTCAAATATCGCTAAGCCAAAATTGCGCTGAAGTCAGACGTGTGTGATACCTTTGCTATTCGCTGTTAGTCCTAACTAGTCTATTTTTCACTTCTAGTCGTTATTTCTGTTGTTCTCATCGATCTAGGTAAGGTGCATTTTCTATGCGCATTTCTTTTGTCCGGAACTGTATTTTATTCTCATCTTCATCCGGTAATTCCTCTAATAATTGCTAAGTGAATGGTGCCCATTTTTGCAGACATTTTAAAATATTAGCTAAGATTGTCTTACAGGTATTCAGAGTTGGCCCATTCTTGGAATTCACCATAATTCGTTAGGGACTTTCGCATTTCAAGAACCTTTTTATAAAATTCTTCTAAATGTAGTCAATTCTTATTTTTCGATCATGATATGTCCATACCCAAGCTTGGTTGTCGTGCTAATATTCGTTTGAGAGTAGCCTGTACCCCAGGAGTCTGGCTATTAACGAATTCAGGAATCTTAAAAGGCAATATTGATTTTATTTATTGACTAACTATACCGTTTCTCGATCGATTTCGAATCGCCATCTGCGGTATTCTCTGCGGATTTGATCCGATTGCGATGTCATAAAATTGTCGGTAAATCTCAGCTTATCGCTTTTCGAAATATCATCCTCATTCCACATCGTTTCTATCATAGTCTGATTGTCTGCATCCAGTAATTGAAAAAATCTAGGTAGACGAGCAATAAGCTTAACGATATATCGTAAATGTATGTAGAATATCGAATAAAAAATTGAGTTTTAACTTACAGGAGTTGAAGAATCATTAAACTTTGTCATTTTGATTATCTTCAGATATATCGAATAATAAGCTAAATAATAAAAATCCGAAAATAAAACTTTCACCCAAATTATCAAAAGACCCGAATTGAAACATAAATCGATCAGTAAACCTTTTAAAATGACTTTTTCTAAGCACAGAACACGAATTTTCCCCGTTCCAAAAGTTAAGGAGTTAATAACGCCAGATGGCGGATAGGGGAGTTTAGTGTTGTGAAAGACAAGAGCTGCGATTGAAAACTGTTTATTTAACTGCGAGAGATCACTATCTATTTCTACTCTTTACTAATTTTCTATTCTTTACTAAGTTTCTACTTTAGTAATTTTCGGTTCTTTATTAATTTTCTACTTTTTAGTAATTTTCGCGGGTGTGTGTGTGCTTTCAACGTTATAATTTCAAGGGGAGTAAGAAAAAGTATGATGATCCGTATATGGTTGGATGCAGAATGTTCCGAAGATGTGCAACGCTTGGTTGAAAAGTTGCCTTGACAAGTTAATTGGCCAATTATAGATTTATTTCTGGTTAATTGACTAATTATCGATAATTTTAAGAGGTTCCACCCACTGCCGCTTGTAAGGACGCTGCACAGCCGCACAATCAATGGAATTAGATAAGTTTTCTTTCAACTTTCTAAAAAATGCCACTTTTCTCGTTTTTAAATAAATTTAGTTCTTTTCCGGATTTTCGATCTATCAAAAAATTTAAATTAGAGATATTAACTTATTGAATCAACCATTCTAAGTATGTCTCACTTTCTAATTAAGATAGAATCGATTCGAATAAACTTGGTCCTGCTCTAAAGAATCGACCCCTTGGATTTATCGGTGCACCACGGGATCAGCGTGAAAATTACTCTAGAAGATGAAGATCAACGCGGTTGGCGGACCCCCGGAAATACCCATTTTGGCAAAACTTTGGTTTTCCCTGACATTCACTCTTAAAAATATATTTTGAATAATATTTATTTCAGTTACAATTATTCCTCATCATTTTTGGATATATTCGAAAGTTTCTGTATTATGTGCATTGAAATTAAATGATTATTTCATATTTTATTGAGTAAAATTTATATGAAATCTGAGATTATTATAATCAACCTTTATTTTATGCTATTTCTCCGACTTCTCGCCATTCATCAGTTTGTGGATCGTATTCCTCGATTGAATTGCAAAAATCTTTAAATCCCAATTTTTGAAATCTAAGTTAACAAATATTTCGTATAAAGATATGCAAAATCTCAGCTCACCCTCCGATTGCATACAATTTTCCATTCTCAGCAACAAGCGAATGATGCCATCTTCCATAATTCATATCAGCGATTCGAGAAATTCGACTGCCAACTGGAGCTGAGGGGTCAAAACACAGGCAGGATTTGAATGCATTAGGAGCACTAAATATATAATGATGCATCATTTATCATACAAAATTAACGACTTCCATCCTCCAGTTATGTAAATTTTTCCATTTAGCGATGCAACTCCATAATTCCAACGCCTTTCTTCAATCTCTCCAGCTTCAATCCATTCCCGTTCATTGTCTGATAATCGATATATCTTTCTACTTTCACGACCATCAATAACTAAATATTCATAATTACAATAACGAATATGCTATAATATGACCGTATAAAATTCCATTGCATGTTATTATTTGAACATGACTAATTGAACGAGGAAAAGCAGGTCCTGCTTGCCATTTTCCATTTATTGAAACCTGAATAAATGATTTAATGGACTTTCATTCGATCTTCTTACATCCACATGATCTATCATTATATTCCTTTTAAGATCCCATCCACCCAAATAATACAATTTGTCTTTGAAATAAGCCACAGATGCCCATTTACGCCATTCGGGAGGATCTGGTTCTGTAAAGAATGCAATAAAATTAAATCAACCTATTGGCTTTCGTAATGCTACCTTTTGTAATCTGTCGAGTATTCAGATCGAAAACTTCAAACGATTTGCAAAAAGATATTACGAAAATCTAAAATTTACAAAATTGACAATACCAAATAAAATAATCTACCTTATTTTTTGTGATTGCAACTTCCCATGGTCTGAAACAATCAGTAAATTTCGCAATCTGCTTAACAGAATTAGTATGCGAATCAAACAGACAAATTTTTCCTTCCTCAACATTGCCTTTTTTATAAGGCACTAAATACTCAAATTAATTTTTGCTCATACAAGAACTATTTTCCTACAATAGAATAGGATTTCCCTCTCGAGCGCTGCCGGTAGATGTTTCTTGATTATTTGCATCATTCGATAGTTAGTCCAGGCCAATTGTCCCAGGTCTTTGAATTCGGGATATTGACAGATCAACAATATCATTTCGACTGGTAAATTGGCTAACATCTTTGTTAAGAGACCTAAACAATACAAATGCCAATAGTATAGAAGAGTATAGATTGAATGAGAAAGTTTGAAATTAATGATTTAGAAGCGAATGTAACCCTGTTTAAATGGCATATCAAGCTGACATTCCGTGTTGGAAATATACAATTGAAGCTAAAAATAAATAAAAAAGAAAAATGACCATTCATGGAAGACGAGCATTGAGAACTGAATGAGAAGGATAAAGGTCTTGGCAAGTGGATCTTTGGGCCACTTACTCGGTATTTTCTGTATCTTTCATGCACTATTTCCTCTTCATTGATTATGCAGATGATTTTTGGAGGTGTGTCGTGACCACCTTCAAAAAGCCTTTGGTTAAAATTATCTTCACACTTATGATCGTAGTCTAGCAAGTGTGAATGAAGTAGAATTGAATGGCATCTAGATTAGGGAAAAATTAAAGTTCAGGACTTCATAAACTTATGCTATGATGATCAGATTTGAAAGATCATTGAGCAGGCACGACAGAAGTAGATGAAATGATGATGTCGGTCACTTTACCGGGTGCCTAAAAACACAAACTTAGGGAGGATTTAAGCCAAGATTGCTCTATGTCCAACCCGCCACAATACTTCCTTCACAATTTTATATTTCTAACCTGAAATTTCAAAATTTGGAGTTTTGAGAAAAATCCTACAATATGCATACCAATCGATAGAGTTCGAAAAATTGAGCAACTTTTGTGAAGACACTATATGATTTCCTATTAAAAATCAACAAAAACGAGAAAAATAATAAGATGCGTTTTGCAGTAAACCATCTGCCAATAATACCTCGTCCTGCATTTACGCTTTTGAAGTTGGCGGGAAAAGTAAGAATCGACTTTTCGCTCATTTGCCATTTTGTCCGTTTTCTTCATGTGAATTTGTTTTAATTTTTCGTTTAAATGTGTGATTTTGAGGATGGATCATTACATGCCTGAGATATTCTGGCACGACCGACAGGCGCTGTTGTCGGTGGACGTGTTCCCGCGACTCGTCAACGACAAGTACCGCATCGCGACCAGCAGCGTTCAGAAAGAGGTCGGACATTTAAATAATTCGAGAAGAGTTGTAGAATTTTGTTGAAATTTTCCAGGAAAATGTTCTAGAAGCTCTAAATTTTCACTTGCTCAAGATATTTTGAAGTTGAGGAATTTTCAATTGATAGAAATTTTAACTATATTTTTGTTGAAAAAATAAATGAATGAATGGTTTTTCCAATTTCTAAATTGTATGGAAAATAGTAATTTGCCTTTAGAATAATTATCAGAATTAAGGGAGCCTTATAGTTTCTGTTTTCGCTTCAGATCCGCTTGTGGTACCTGCACTTCGAGCAGGTGTCAATGCCCGTGCTGCCGCTGGCCGTCGACTTCGTTGCCAATCTCGCCTTCCACAACAGCGCCGTCAATCAGATCAAATTCTCACCCACTTCTGATGGTAAGCATTATTTCCCTGCCAAGGATGTCAACTTTTTGACACTTCTTTCTAAACTTATCTAATTTGGTGGAGCTATGCTAAAATTCCCATTCTAATGAAATCTCTTTCTTGGCCTCCGAGAGTTTGTGCTTATTTCTCAAATGAAATCGGGATATATCTCTTCTCTTTTATTTATCGACTTCTCCTTTAGCTTTCGATTTCTATAAAATGGCATTCTTTCAGTGGCTCTGCTGGCCTCTGCAGACTGCGATGGCCGAGTCGTGATTTGGCAGCTGAATTCCGACTCTGCCCCACCCCCGTCCACTGAGGACTTGCCGCCCAACAAGGAGAACTGGGTTCGGATCAAGGTGGGCAGGAAATTTCTGAAAAATGCTTAAAGTTCGCAAATAAGTTAATCCTGAAATGGCACGCTTTACCATCTTCTATATCGAATGAAAATCTCGATATGGTTCGCGAAATTCAATTTAGCATAATCCTATTAAATCTAATCAACAACCAATGAGATCTTTTCTGTTACAAATTTCAGCGGAATTGTCAAATTTTGCAGGTACTGAACCACGACAGCGATGTGAGCTCGATTTGTTGGAGTCCGGACGGCAAATATCTCGCCTCTGTGTCCAATGACGACTGCCTTCTCGTTCATGAAGCACTCACAGGTAGTTTTTCAAGGCATAAACAGCTAATTCTCACTCACTATCCAAATTACTTTCTTTTCATAACTTGTAGCTTTATGAAATCAGGAAACGATAAGGCTTATAGTTCACGCTGTTAACCATTTTAGGAAAGCGCTCGGTGTCTGTGCGGAATTTCCGCCACTTTCCGAACGGCGTCTCGTGGGATCCGCTGTCGAAGTACCTGGTGACGATGTCCGCGGACAGGAAGATGGATCTGATCGATGCGGCAAAAGGCACCAAGTTGCGCTGCTTCGGCCACACCACTCTCCCCTCTGCCAGAGTCATCCAACCTGAGGCTCAACTCGAGGAGAAGGTTGGCATTTTATTTATTTTTTTATCGAAAAATTTTAGAAGTGCATTTCAGGAAAAATATGATTTTTTATAAGATAGAGAAGCAAACATTATTGGATGAAGTTTTTCTAGAACAATTCTTGTTGAGATTTAGATTTTGAAGATGAATATTCCCTATTTGCCAATACTTGTTGATTTTCAGCAATACCGTCTGTTCCACGATGACCAGCTGTTCAGCTTCCAACGAGGCGTCTCCTTCTCGCCGTGCGGTCAATTCATCGCGGCTCCTTGTAAGTCGAATACTTTCAAAACTCGAAATATTTTCTTTCTATGTTATAAAATATCATTCCCCTTTATTATAAAAGCAAAAACATTTGTATCTTGAAAAGGGAACAGCCACTGCGCATCAAGAATTTTGGTGTGCAGTGGCATAAACTTCTTGAAAGAAATATTCTGAATTATCGAGTTCTCTTTTATACTCAAAAATTCGCAAACTCTAGGCGCTCACATCGAGTCAGGCCCTGCCGACATCTACGGCACGTTCATCTTCAAAAGGGAGCATCTGGACAAGTGCGTTAATTTGCTTTGTTTCCCGCCGTAACTCCCTTCATCTTGCAGAGAAACCCCGTTCGCTTTGTTGCCCTCTCCTAAACCGACTTTCCTCGTTCGATTCTGTCCTCTCGTTATGGAGCTGCTGGATGGAGATACCAATCTGTTGGGGTAGGTATTTTTGCTAGTTTTTAAATTGATAAAACTCCTGCATTCTATTTAGAAAGTAACGTCGCAGAGTTTTCATCTTTTATGCGGAATCTTTTCGATTTGAAAATATGAATTTCTCCTGTCTTAATTTTAGTGAAAAAATTAGAATTCATTCATGACTCAATTTTTGAACAAAATAATTATTGATCATCATTTCTTTTTTCGAAAGAAAATAAAATCTCCTTTTGAGCCTTCCGTACCGCGTTCTGTTTCTGGCACTGACGAAGGACTCGATTCTGTTCTACGACAGTCAGCACGCTCACCCGATCGGGAGCGTCGAAAACATTCACTACAATGCACTGACCGACGCTGCTTGGAGCACTGACGGCAGGATCGTGGTCATCTCCTCGCTCGAGGGATATTGCTCTTTTCTCAGGCTCAATCTCGACAAATGGGGACAACAGGTATAATTTATTATTCATTCATTTATTTAAAAAACAAAAATGAGTTTTCTTTTTTTCCTACAGAAATCGTTTTATGAACATTAGATTTTCGATTTCAAAAATGTATGCGCCTGACAGAAGAATTGACGATAGTTTGGGACATTTTATTCATGACGAATTATTATTTTTGAAATGCAGAATGCACTAATTTTCAGTACACGGGCTCGCTCGAAGCAGTCGCCCCTCTATCGCCGCAACTCATTCAAACCAAAAAGAAGAAGACCAAGAAGGAGAAAGGTATTTTTTCATGGATAATTTTAAGCTTTTATTGGGTTACCTTTCATTATGACAGTTTGAAAGAGATACTGACTTGTGAAGACAGCAATTCTCTAGTCTATTTCTCATATCTATATATATCTTATTTCGAAAATTGAATTCTTCAAATGCCTTAGAAAGAAATACTTTCTGATGAGTTTTTTCCTGAAATGTCGCTCCATTATGAATGATATTTGCAGCAGTCACGGACGAGAATGCCTTAGTAGCGAGCGATCCGAGTCCGCAAGTGACCGCTTCCAAGTCACAGAGCAAGCCCAATGCACTGCAGCCCTCTACTCCAAAGAACCGACCATCCGCTTCCGCGTCCATCGAGAAATTCTTCAAACGCGGACATACGCCTAAGGAGAACAGGTCGGCATTTTTCACCAGTGCTAAATGAAAATACTCTTTATCACTTCTTTTTGCAAATTATCTCCTTACAAGTGATATTTTTGAAAGCCATAACTAGTTGTCTGAAATATTCAATTGACAAAAAATATTCGAGAAGATTCATGTTTTAAACAGCACAACTCTGATTTCCAGATCCGATTCTTCCGACAAGAAGGAAGAGGACAGTGAGAATGTTCGAAGTGAGCCGAAGAGGATTCAGCTGGAGCCGGCAAAGGATCAAAAGCCGAGTCAGAATGACACTACGGGACAGCAGCAGCAACAGCCACAAACGGGTGCTAAACGGCGTATCCAGATCGTCACTCTCACGTAAATTCAAATTTACGCTCCTCTTCGAAAGATTTTTGCTAGTTTTTGAAAAACATGGCTATAAGACGAGATTTTCTAAATTCTCCAAGTTTTTTTCTTCACTTTTATTAATCTTCTGATTTTCTAAGAAAAGTTTGAACTTTTGAAAAAAACAACATGTAAGCTAATCTCAAATATACTTTTTTCTAAACAGCCCTTCTTCCTAATTTTTTCCTTCCTATGAAGTCAAACGGCATATTCAACTGAAATCTTAACTATTTTTCTCCGAAATTCGGATTTATTCGGTTTGTCTTGTGGCTCTTCACTTGTTCACTTGAGAATTTTCCCCTAATTATTTTATTTTTACGACTTTAAAACAAACATTTTCAGTAAAACTATTTTGAGTGGAAACAAGAATTGAATACCCGTAGAAAAACACGAATTTCATATAAATAAATTATGAGTGAGATTGTGGAATTTTCACGAAAGTCAAAAATGTAAAGATATGCTAGTTAACATTATTGTAAACTAACTTTTTTTTATTAGTGTTCGATTATTTTACTATATTTTTTATGAATCTCACAGAAAACTAACATTTCAACTCCTAAATTAGCATATTCTTACAAACTTTCAAGTTTATCAAATTATATCTATATCTATATAATAGTGTTAATCAGAAATGCATTAATAGGCTAAAATCTAAAAGTTACGACAAAATTGTACCGTTCTGCGTAATATTCCCTTGTAAGTGTTTGCTTTTTCGATGTTTATAGACACGAATGGCAATTAGGATGGCGATTAGAAAGAGACCGATTCCTAGCAGGGAGAATTCGACTATCGTCACGACCAGCGGAACGGTGACAAATCCTAGTCGGAGTTTGGAATACGTGCTGTCGAGCAGAGTGGCGTGTGCATTCTCCCAAAATAGAGGGATCACTTTGTTGGGCATGTGCATGTAGGCGCTAAAATTTAGAAAAAACTATTTTTCGGAAAATTTCAAATGAATAAAGGTTATATTATTCCAATGCAAAAATAATACTACTTATAATTTTTCCTATGATTAGAGACGCCTCAAATTATCGAGAAATAATGAAGACCAGTAAAACTCACGGTACATCGACACTCGTCATGACTGGCATATTGACTTGTAGTCGCACAAATACTTCAGTCACCGTGCCGGAATACTGAAATTTGATGATATTGTCGATGAACGATAACTTGAAATAAAGTAAAGGGGATGCGTTTCTTTCTCCCCCTTATGAGCCACGCATCCCCCTCGATTTGACGACACTTTTTATGTTGGTTTTTGTCGCTTTCTCAATTTTGTGCTAATTATCGATAAAAGACAATAATTAGAAAGATTTCGGTGAAAGTACGCAGAAAATACGAAAAAAGTCGGATAAAGAAGTTGTCTGTGCGCGCATTTTGAGACTCGAAAGGGGGAGAGAAAGAAACACGTACCCTTTTTACTTTATTCCAAGTGATCGTTCACTGACAATAAGAAATAATAAAATTTTTGTGAAGAACATACCGGTTCGTGATTGTAGACGAATGGCTGATGAATGCTTGGGTCTGGGTTCATCCCGACAACCGCTGAGACAACTTCTGGGGGAGAATAGAGATAGTGCGGAGGGGAATAGAACACTGCAAACGGGGTGGGTTCGAGCTTACCTAAAATATATTCGGCTATTCACTTGGTAGATTAATATCAAAATGGCATGTGCTGATAAGATACGAGAATAATAATAATAAAAGGTCATGATTTTCATTTAGCACAATTCTTCAAAATTTTGACACGATTACAATATTAAAGTTTGATTGATTTTTGTCAGAAGTCTTACCAGGATAACAAACCAGAGGGAACATTCCTGGGGGCAAAATGTAGTTCCCATTCACGTAACTTCCATTGCATGTATCGCAGCATAGGTTCTCTTTCAATGAGCAATCTATTGGATAGGCGCAGTTTTTCTTTCTAAACGTCAATAATTATCTTGGTCAAAAGATCAATTATTACGTTGGGCAGCTTGGCCAATCCGAGAAGTAGTTTCGTTTTTCGATATTCGGATAGCGAAACCCTTTATTCTTCTCTAGAGTCGTGTCATATTCATCCTCTAGCACAGAAAACCTGAATAAATTGAAAAAAAAAATAATCAAAATCTGCCTCAGAATTGTATATAGTCGCTATAAATTTATACGTGAATGAGGGAATCCCCGCCACGTCAGTCTGTCCCGCATATTTTGCAGTGAAGGAGCGGCATTGGAAACTTTGGAACATCGGAATCTCACTTGACTCATCCAGATGCATTTTACAGAAACTGCCGGAATCTAAAAAATTTCATCGCTTTACATCACTAACTCAATCAGGCAGGATAAATTTTTGGGAGGACATTTTTTTTTTTTTTTTATAAATTTCAAATAATTTACCGCTTCCATTTATAGCTCTTGCCTCTTTCGTGGTCCACCAATCTTCAGGCAGCTCTTTGAGATTCCCCCAGGAAACTACCTTTCCTAGTTCATCAATGTTCTCTTTTCCAGTTTTTATCCAGTAGTGTTCATCTTTGGAATTGTTA
The DNA here is from genome assembly GCA_964036155.1 of Diploscapter coronatus. Lineage (NCBI taxonomy): Eukaryota > Metazoa > Nematoda > Chromadorea > Rhabditida > Rhabditidae > Diploscapter > Diploscapter coronatus. The sequence goes on along the minus strand of OZ038422.1, from coordinate 46,150,298 downwards.
TACTGAACTTTTAAATATTCGTTTTTAAGGGGAAATGGAACTGCTGACCCCTTGAAAATATGCGAATAGCGGCATTGAAGGAATCGGAATTGGGATGATGCTTTTGTTGCCTTTGAAATATCCGCTCAGATCATAGATTAGCTGAACTATCCGCTTTGTTCGATTTGAAAATGAAGAACAACCTGCGAATGTGCGGCCGAAAGGAGTGCATCATTATATCCAGTGAACAGAACTTCTTTGACAGTGTGGGATCTGAAGTAATCACCAATAAATTTAAAATACTCATTTTATGAAATGATCCTCTATATAGCATTTCGTAACTTGGAAGTTTGTGATAATCAAAATAGAATACATTTTCAAATAATGTTTCTTGAAACAATTATTGTTCATATATAGCTCACACAAAAGGGACCTCTCCCATCAGTGTCAACCCGATCGCAATAATCGTATGCCCCACTTTCGTGATTTTGAAGGCAGGATTCCACATTGCCGCAGTGGCTCCCTGAAGCATTTATCATTTTCCTTCTTACCATTCAATTTTACTGCCCAGCTTTCTATTTTTCCGATAATTCTTATCTTTTGCGCTCATAAATCTAGTTTATTACTCAATTTATAGAAATTCAAGTGTTTCATGTAATTTCTGACTTTTATTAAAGTTTTCAAACAAATTTAATTAAATTTATGCTAATGTCATATAAGGTCCATGATTTTGACGGAATTATATTCAAGAAAGTTATCTTTCTAACTTCACAATTATGCTATAAATAATCGAATTGTCGAAACTTAGCTCACCACTCCAGTGGGATTGGGAAAAATAAGATTTCCATCCCAATTGCACGTTTCACAAGATAAGTCTTCTCGAATATTGTACATTTTGTAATTCTCGTAGAACATTTCTGTCTGATTATCGTTCATTCGATAATACTTCTTATGCTCTGATTCTCTGAAAGTGCTTCATTTTCTTATTTTTCAAGCAATTCTCTTACTGAATTGCAAAAGGGCCAATCTCCAGTAACCGTGGTTTGGCACCTTCGTAGATGATTTCATCTGGATTCGTCACATTGTACATGTAGAAGTTCATGATATTGTGCATCGGAGGATTCGCCAACATAAAGCCGGAATAACTCAGGCTTCCATCATCGTACATTTTGAATGCCAATTCCTGAGTTTTCATTATCTAATGAAAAGTAAACAATATCAGGCATGATATCAGCTCATTTTTAATTGTAAGCGTCGTAAAATATAAAATTTGAGTTATAGTGAAAATAGCGAAATTTTTCTATTTGAAAATCATTTAGTTTATAAAGTATTTACCTTCTTAACGATAGCTTCATAAATTGGAGAAAACGTTGTGAAGAGAAGTATTGAAATGGTTAGACAAAGTATGGCGATCGTTCCCAAAACCCATTCATAACGTGTGCATGGGCATCTTATTTTTCGTCGCATTTCTATCTAATTTGAAATTTAATTTAATCTTCAATGAATTCTTAAAATTAAAAGCATATAAAAGTGCTTGAAAATTTTTGTAATTTTATTAAATTGAAATTATTATTTTTTAGATCAACCTCATAATTGTTCACTTCTTATCTCTTAATTATAAAAGTTATAAAATTCAATCGAAACGATATAATAAATTTTATCATGATTATTCCGCATACTTTGCATCTCTAATTCCATGCCTAATCCTCTTGCTCTTTGAACAATATTGCATGCTAATAATTACCGATTCTTACTTTACGAGTAAATTTTGATGTGGAGATTCAGAATTCAATGACGACGAATTAGATGTCGTGGCAGGAATCAGAATATTGAACCGATGGTAGACTGGGAAGGCTGTGAAAATTTATGAGCTCGTAAAAGACAATAAATTTGAGAGCTAGTGTCGATATTTAAGAATGATAATTTGATAAGCGAATAGTTAGACGGGTGGCAGGCAAGTGGCTAACTATGCAGTCCCGAAGAGTCCAAGGCCCTTATCACACCATTATTTGCTGATTTACTGATTTAATGAATAAGGTATAAACTACTGGCTTGTCCCATAAATCTTCTCATTTTTGAATTTTGAAATTTTCTTAAAATTGATTTAAGATAAATCGAAGGATTTTCCAGCTCCCCGTTGGATAATTTGCTGGTTCCTATAAATTCTATCATAGTAATTCGTTTGTTAATGAGTTGTGATAAGAAATTAAAAAAAAAAAAAAAAAAGAAAAAAGTTTTCCTATAAAGTAGCATTAGACTTATGGAGCAATCCAATCAATATACAATGAATATAAAAGAAAATTCATTCCTTATTCATGAAATATGCATTGAGATTTTTAAGATAAGTGTAATTAGAAAGTGCTAAAAGGTTAAAATAACTATTTGTCTTGATGTTTTCCTGATATGTCAAGTTTCTGTGATTTTTGTTTGTTTGAAGAACTCAGAAGACAGTTAAAACTATTTATCAATCCTTATGAAAACCCGTACAGCGTTAAGTCAGTCCAAAATCTCATATTCTTCTACATTTCTAATAATTTTCCGCCTAAAATCTATCTAATCGTGCGATACTTCCGACGTCCATTTAGGGTGTTCCATTGCTTTCATTTTCCTGTACTTCAGATAAATTCGTAATCCAAAAACTGCTAGAATTATTATTGAAACTCCGAACATTGTCCATTGAACTACTGTTACCAGAATTGGCACGACGACAAAACCAATTTGCATCTGAAATTTTTGAATCCGAAACGAACTTTACAAATTTAAAATTACGTATGTCAGAAGATGTGGCGAAAATTCAACATGAGCGTCCTCCCAAAACATCGGAATTATTTTATTCGGCTGATTTGCGTAGTGCCTAAAATAATATAGTTTTTTTGATCGTAGAAAATTAGCATACCAAACTTCAGGTATCGTCAAAACTGGAAAATTGGCTTGCATTCGGAAATAAACGTCGATTATTGAACCACTATACTGAAAAATCATCTTATAAGTTGGAAGATAAAACAGAAGCCTGACCGGAATATGATTGTAGATCAGTGGAATATGTCTGCTCAAATCAGGCTGCAATCCTCTGACTGAGTTTACCATTTCAGGAGGGGAGTAGGCGAAATGTGGTGCAGAGACGAAGGTTTCAAACGGAATTGCTTCGTATCTTCCTAAATTATGAATTGCTGAAGAAAGAAATGTACGAACATGCTGTTTATAACAGAGATTTACACACATTAAATCATACTCCGTTATTCCAGAGATCGGTATTGTCTGTCTCTTGAGAAAAATGTCGGTGCGAGCGCGACGCGAATTGTAAGTGGAAAGAGGAGAAAGCGAAGGGGACTGAAAACGCAGAGACAACGGGAAAGCTTCGCACCTTCTTTGTCCAGAGACAGGCAATATCGATTTTAGGAATAATTTTGAGAGTAAAATAGTTTTAAAATTAGCATATTTGTCTGTCTTTTCTACCTGGATAACAAGCCATGGGTAGAATACCGGGAGGTAATCTGTAATTCCCATCGATGTAACTTCCATTGCAGCAATCGTTGCAGTAATTCTGTGGCAAATCACAATTCACCTGTGTTTCAACCAAGCAATGAGATGAATTATAGCTAAAAAATAATAAATAGGGGCTGAAATTTCAACCCAACCTTGGGCAATTTGGCCAATCCGGGTAGTAATTTCTGTGTTCAATATTTTTGTATCGAAATCCTTTGTTTAGTTCCAAAGTTGTGTCATACTCTTCTGCGGGTACGGTAAATCTAAACGAATAGAAGATATTTTTATCGAGAATCTGATTCTAATTACTGAAAAGAAATACATTCCTCAATATATAGCTATCCTGAGGTCGAATGAATATGATTTTTCAAAGGTTTATTGATTTTCAATAGTATTTTATATTTCTTATGGACCCACGTGTATGAAGGAATCCCATGAATCGTCGCTCTTCCATAATAGGAGGCAGTGAAGGATCGACAGAGGAATGATTGGAACATTGGAATTTTCGAGGATTCGTCTAAGTGCATTTGAGAGAATGTTCCCGTGTCTGAACTATGGAGATTCCGAAAATATCAATTTTCAAAATGTGCACCGCTTCCTCTGATACTCCTTGCATAACTCCCGTCCCACCATGTAGCAGGTAATTCGGTATGATCTGCCCAAGTTATGATCTAAAGGAATCAGAATTTTCAGGATAATTTTCCTGTCTAAACCTATTTGTATGAAGAAAACAAAATATAGGAAAAATGTTCAAGTTTCAAATAAGTTTACCTCTCCAACCCGATTGATATCACCCTTTCCAGTTCGGACCCAGTAGTTCTCGTCTTGCGTATTATTGTACTGAATTTTCAAATCATCATCCCTACTTTTGATAACTCTTCATACTTGGTAGAAAAATGCGAATTTAGCCATAGCAGGTACAGGTAGAGGGATAACACTGCGATTCCCCAATAACAGGCCGCTGATATCATAGACTAACTGAAAATTAACGCGAATAGCATTGTTGCAATAAACTAATCGTTTCTACGTTTGAATGCGCAAATGATAAAAGTGAATCGTCATATCCATCGAATAGGAATTCTCGAATTGGATGAGAACTGAAAATTTTAAATTTCATTATTTAAAATATGAAACATCGAACTCACACAAAAGTGTACTGTCCGAGTAGCAAAATCCCAAGTGATATGATGAATTTTCCAATTCGAGTTACCCTGTATTTGGGCTCGATCAACAAGTGAGCAGTGCCCTGAGAAATCATTGATTCGGACAAAAGAGTGCTCATTTCTGCTAACCACTCCTGTTGGATTGGGAAAAATAAGATTTCCATCCCAGTTACAGAAATCGCAGGACAAATCCTGTCTGATGTTGTACATTTTGTAATTCTCGTAGAACATTGCAGTGCCGTCTTCGTTCGTTTTGATGTATTTCTTATGCTCGGATTCTCTGAAATATTGAAACTAAATATATTTTCAGAAGTAAGCTATACAAATTATGTAGAGTTATACATTTTTGGGAGATATTGCTATTCAGATTTTATATAATTATTTTTTAAAATCTTAATCGTCTTGTAGCCTATTTTCCGGTTTCCAATTTCTCGGCAGATATCGATAATTTACGCGCTGCAGGAATTTCGAATGATTGGCAATCAGACTGTGATAAGGAAGAAAGTCAAAGGAAGAGAAAAGTACAAACCGAATTGCAGAAAGGATTATACTTGAAAAATGAATTTGTAGCTGATTGTAAAAAAAACAATAGAATTTGTACAATTCGAAATGGATAATAAGAATGACTAATGTTCGCAATGAACAACTCTTCTAGCTCTTTTATCGTAATTGAAATTAACATTTTCCAAGTTTCTTAAAGTGATAATAATAGATTATTGAAGCTTATCATGAAAAATTCGTGAAGATCAGCTCTTTAGGAAGGTAATTGAATGAAAGTTTCATAAAATTCAACTGACTGTACAGCGAAAGGCCCGACTTCAACAAGCTGTGGCTTAGCACCGTAATACATCACTTCATCTGGGTTCGTAACGTTGAAGAAGTAGAAATTCATGATGTTTGTCATAACCGGGTTCGCAAAAATGAATGTTCCAAATGACAAGGAATAATCTTCATATTGACGGAGTGTTAGCATCTGGAATTTATGATGTTTTGAATTATTCTAATTTTGAAAATTTACATTTTTAACAATTGTAGCATACAAAGAAGGGAAGCCAGCGATGATAACTATTGAAAGAATGAATAAAACGAGCCCGATGATGAGCAGAGCCCAGTCGCATCTTAAAGATATTTTAAATTATATTAAAAAAATCAGTCATCTACAATGTTAATTCTTCGGAAACATGCAATTTATTTCTAGAGGAAGTTTAAAAAATCCTAGAAAAATGATTATTCTACCGATTCAACCGGGGAAGCCACATCGAAAATCCGGAATTTTACAGGAAAATCAATCGATCTTCGGTTGCCACGACAAAAGAGTTGCCATTTTTACAAGGGAAAATGAGCCAATCGTAAATCTTTCTTTTCAATCTTACTCTTTTACCTCGTAAAACATTCTCGTCGTTTTCTTAGGACTCTCTTTGTAATTAGCACTGCAAACAGTCATTTCTAATCAGAACCAGTAGCTCTAACAGACTGCAGAATGAAAGATAACACACAATTTTGTGCATGAATTGCGAGCAACTTGTAAGCAAATTGCAGTCAGGGTATAAATTTTCAAATTACTCCTGAAATTAGGGTATGGCCACATGCAGACGACGTGAAATTGTAAGGAATTTAGCATCTAGGAATAGGAATATTTCTATGATGATGATTAAATAAACGAAGTTAAATTATTCAAGAAGTCAACAAATTCACGTAATGATCATAAATCAGATACAATTCTGAATATGCAAAGAACCTTCGTCACAAGGTTTTTCTCGTTCCACCGTAATCACAACAACCTCTTTGTGTGCAAAATGCAACTAATGAAGTAAGTAAGTAGATTTTGCAGGTTCTCATTTCATTTTTGTTTCCTTCTACTTCCCATTACAATTATACCTATCGCATTTTTCGACTACCGTAATGCTCAATTTATTTTCAGTCTATTAAATTCGTATGATAAGGAATTTGAAGATGGATTTTGAGAGACTGCGCATTTTTCTATCTTTCCTGCTGCCATTTCGCAGGTCAAACACCCAATTTTCTATAATTTCTAGGGCTTCCATCCGAGGCTCGGCGCACTCGAATAGACTCGACAAAACAGTGTAGTAAAATGAGTTTTTCTCCGTAAAAATCTCTTTTGAAATGTCTATGAGTAACCTCACCTTTCATGTGCTTAAATCTTTTTTCTATCGCGATATTTAAAGCGATTTGTGTGTATTGTGTACATGTGCTGAAAAATTAGGTATGCGGAAAATGCCACAAAATAAAATGTGAAAGGTATAGTGTTTCTGAATAAATTCTGCTATACACAATTTTTTATCTCTTGGTAAAGTTAGAAAATAGCTCAAAATCTGAATCAATTTTTAGACTATCGGTAATAGCAAATAGTATGTTTCTTTAGTAATTTTTAGTTGACTTCTGAATGATCCTGAAAAATGAATCAGTCGAAGGCATAAGAGCGCTTCCAGACCTTATTCATTCCAAGATGAACGTTGAGAAATAGCGTTGTTCTGCAAGAGAACGCAACGAACAATGCTTCTTTGCGCTCTCATGTTGGACAACACTATTTTTCAGTGTTCGCCCAGAGCGAACAACGTCTAAAACACACCCTAGCCCTAGCAGAACTTATTTTCCATCGTTATATTAAAAATTTATTATACTTCAAAGAAAGGGCGATTGTCGCCGACACAGGGATTATATCGGGTTTTCGAACGTCATATTTAGCGATTTCGCAGATTTAGCTAAATCCCTCATGTTTTAAACGAGAATTGCATTATTTATAGTGAACGAATTAGGGAATTTGTCTATTATCGTTCCAGATGTTTCGTCCTGTTATCGCGATAAATCCTGCCAAATTCGCATAGATCCCTTTGTATTTCGATATTTTCTATTAGCGACAAAAGTCGATGTTTACCCACATAAGCAGCCAAATTCGAAATCCAAAATGATCTTTTATCGTTTTTAAATTCTTCGAATTTCTTTTCTACCGATTCATTGGATGTTATGCGAGGCATAATTTGCAGGGACAAAAGGATGATACGAATCTTGAGCATTTTCATGTTCATAACGCATCAACTTCAACAAAACAATTTAGCTCTTATTTTTTATGAAAGATCGAGAAAAATAGATTATATTCCAGTCAGCGTTACGATTTACGGTGTACCTCCCCCCATACTTTTCCTAATTCCATTGTCTCGACTTCCCTATTTTTGTTCGGATATTCGAGATCTTTCGCCTAAAGCAGCAGACATCAAATATCATTTGAATTCTTCGAGAGTGGAACGTGTAATTTTTCAATGCTCTTCGCCTGCAGTTTGGTGCCGCTTGTTATCCAATTTTCCTGCAGAATCTTTAAACTTTGCAACAATTTCTTCTCGACCAAAAAAGCCGTATTTGTATGTTAATTGGTTTGTTTTGTTCAATTTTCAATTTTAACGAGTTGTTATCGTCAAAAATTTGTACCGTCCATGACTACAAATTAGTCACAATATCATGGCCTTTTGAAAAAATTGCAAAGATTCGAAATTTCATATTTTTGCCAATTACAATAACATCTAACATTAGAGAATAAAGAACTTTGACAAGAGAAGAAATGAAATTTGATGGATACAAAACAAAAAGAAATCTTGTTATCCATCTACCGTAATCCTTTTCTATTCAGCAAAAAGTTGCTTATTTTTCAAGCGCGCAGAAATTCATCGGCGATAAAGTTTTGATTTTTGGTTTTCGAGGTTTGCAGCTATAAAAGGGCAGAGAAGGAAACACAGCGAGAATTTAAGCAATTCGATTCCTACTTTCAGCATATAAGCGCTAAGCAGACTCACCTTCTGAATTACCAATTCATACTTATTAAAATCTAATTTAAGCGTTAACGCGGTCTGCTTTCAATAATATTTATGCAGAAATTAAGTTTTATTACTTGGAAATCAAAGAACTTGGTAGATTTGTTGGGTCATTCAATTTATTGCATTTTTAAGTTATTCTTTCTTCAATATTTTTGTAATAAAATTATAAGAAAGTTCTGTCACATTTTTAAAAAATTTTCCCCATTCCTCAGAAAATGAAAAACGATCCGGTTTAAGTTATTGAGATATACTTAATCTTGATTATCTGTGCAGATAGTCGAGTTTCATTTGAATAATTATTGAAATATACTTGAACGAGAAAATTGAATGCGACAGAGCTTTCTTACCTATCACTAAAAAGAAATAGTAAAGTAAAAATGTATGCTAATCCTTAAGATGCAAAGATTTCTTGAACAAGTAAATAGTTTTGCTTTTTGAATTATCGCAAGCTATTATGACCTGACCGGAAATGTGCATTTCATGTATAGCTCTTGAATTTTGTGCCTAATCCGTTTATTTCCCGCCTTATCCGATTTCCTTGCTCATTCAACAATCTCCCCATATTTTGCTTCCAATTTTAGTTATCAAAAAGAACTGATAAATCAGTCGTTCTGAAAATTTTCTCCAATTCCAAGAATTAGCAATGTTTTCTTTTCTAAACAGAGGTGAAACTTCAGCAATCGTTTATATATTTACATCCTAACATTAACACTAACACTGATCGTTGTCAAAATAGAACATTAATATCAGTCAGTGTTGTCATGAAGTCGTGAATCGTTTTTTCTTTCCAAATAAGGAGGCGATTTTACTAACATTTAGAAATTCGGAATTGAAATAGACTTAGAAAAATCAAATCTGAGATCGTTTAGAAATCAGAACTTTGGATTACTATATTTTGAAACATTTCATATTATGTTACTGAAGAAGTTGACAAGAATTTGTCCTTATCTCGTAAATCACAAGAAAATAAATCCTCGATCATCCCTGATTTAAAAATCAGAAAATCAAAGATAGAAACCTAATTTCTTTGTTTGAAAGGTTTCGATTGTTGTTATCTTCCTCCTTCTGCAAAAGAACATTCTTTATGCATTAAAATTTTGATAAAATTCACCTTGAGCTTATTATTTAGTATGCAAAATTAACTATTTTGTTTGGGCATATCTAGAATGAAAAATAACCTAATCTTCAGTTTTGACGCTCAAATTATATGAAGTCGCTCAGGAACGCTTTCGAAAAATATTGGAAAGTGAGCATTCTCTGAATTCACTGAATTTTGCACGTTTTTATTCTGCATTTAGCTTCATATCTTCACGATATAATTGCCACTAATTTCGGTTTCGAATATTTATCGCCAACTTTGCTCTACGCAAACTGCTAATTATATGCCATTTCGGATAATTACTTCTTTATCTATAGAATTACTCATTTCCCGCACGGAAGGGCGTATTTTTCATGCGAATTAATGGACGAGTGATTCTTTAAATTAATTATTCTGCTTCCTAAATATTCATTATTTCTGCAGTTTGAAATTGCTTAAGTTCTATGAGAGATAAGATAATAAGTTGCAATAATGAGTTTTGTTAATTTCAAACTCTCCGTACTATTTTCAGCTTCATCTTTTTCGTAATGCTGGATGTAAACCAATATATAGTTCTAACTATTGTAATAAATTAAAGAGTATTGCTCTTGAAGTAGAAAATATTGGGAAAAATGAATATCGAGAAACGTGCGTTAGCAAAAGTGTTCGCTTTCCCTTCCCAGTATCTATGAAAAGAAACTCTCGCTTCTCTGTAATCCCCTATTTGTTAACGGATTACGGTAGCCTTGCCAATCCTTTCCCATTCTTCTCTCCATTTTCCCTATGTTCGACACAAATCTCAAAGACTTATTCCGAACATCATTTCTTCATTTTATATAACACGATTTCCTTCTTCTCAGAAAGAATTTGTGATTTTACGAAATTGAACTTTCAAAAGTCTTTGCCAGATAAAGCAGGAGTTATTTTTCCTTATCCTTAATGTGTCGTTTCAAGACCGAGAGTTCAATTTTGTTATTGCGTATTTCAAAAATCACATTTGCAAAGTGAAACGTTGGAAACGCCAACACTTTCCGCAAATTTCATAATTCATCAAATTCAGACCCACAAACATGACTTCGCTTCACAATTACGGTTCGATAATACGGAATTTGCTACCATTCGTCCTGGTATTTAACAAACAGACTGCCTTAGCTAAAACAGTAAGAATTCTGTTTGAATATTTTGCGATATTGTGAAAGAGTAGCGTCGAGAAATAGTGGCATGGATACGATAAAATTGCTAGGAGTTTCGAGAGTGATTCATATTAATTCGCATGCATCGACGTCATAATGTAATTTATTCTGCAAAAATATCCTAACCTTTATAGTTTCCAAAAGAAATTATTTAGCATCCCCATGAAATAGTCCTGGATGTGTGTTACGATATTTTGGAGGATGAGAAAAATTGCTCTTCCCCACTGTGGTATTCCTCGGATGACGAAATCAAATTTACGGAACCAGATAGACAAATCTTCCTCAGAATGACCAGCACTAGTCGTAAGATTTTCGAAACTTAGAAAGAAAAATCGCGATTTATCTTGGTGGCATAAATTTAAAAAAACAAAAAAAAAGTTAAATTTGAAAATCGACTGTCTAATGCAAATTCCTTAGAAAAGACTGCGCAAAATTGTATGAGAAATTTCTAAAATAGCCTTGGGAATGCACAAATTTTCATGTCTGAACGCAAAAACATGCCTTTCACGCGACTATCTTATGTTTACAGTATTCAATATTGCATGTATTGAAATTCGTTCAATTTTAGCGCCATCATACGGCGTTCGTACTTCAAATCTTCCATTCAATTGCCATATTCTGGCGAGAGGAGAGGACCCTGCAGAATCAAATGCGTTCATCTTTGGAGGGTAATTTTTTTCTAATAATGGAAGATCAGAGTAATTTGGCTTGGATAATTGATCAAAGATGTTTTCGTTTTTTTATCATCAAGACTACCATTTATCCAAAATACAAAGTCCATAACTGGAATTGAATCTTTATGTTTACCTAAAAGAATGTAGTTTCCTTGAAATGATTTTTGAGTCAATTCCTACCTCTTTCAATTGAATTCACCTTAAATTGTACCAATTCACCCTTAACATTCTCAGAATACTCTAAATTTAGGTGCCCATTCAAAAATGACGTCGCGATCTACATGGATATGAATCCAGGTACTAATTTACGAAATAGCTTGTCATCAAATTAAAATATCATTTACAAATTTTTGGGTTCATAAACATTTCGAATGACCTAGAAATGACCTGATTTCTCCATTTCATATATTAAAAAACAATCAAATACAGTTTAATTATCCTTCTGTTTCTTTGAAACGTTTTTTACGATTACTAACATTTGAAATCTGGGTAAAAGTTAATACTGAGTTTAAGTTAAACAACGATGAATATGATTACAGTTCGGGTGGAGTTTCGGCTTTCGAACTTGCTGGATGGGACCTATGCTTATGCAGACTCGTACAGCATAACTTGTCTCTATGCGGAATGTACCCGGAAACGAGCAGATATGGATGATAGCGTAAGGCTAATTTAGATCGTAGATATTGCATTTCTAATTAAACAAATATTTTCAATTATTATTCTGTATGATAATTAATATTAACTCGGGATAAATTAAGACTTATTAGAAAATGGGTTCAAGAAGGAAGATGCATTAGCTTAGATTTTCTCTAAAGATAATTTCGTCCACCTGATATCAATTAGATTGAACTTCTGCGATTTTAAAAATAAAGACTACAAGTTAAAAGTCTAAAAATAATTATAGTACTAATAATCTTCTAAAAATAGATAGTAGGTTGATATTCGCGATAAGATCATTCACAATAATTTTCTGCAAATGATGATTTACATTTACTCAATCATCATTACTTCCGTCCAATTCTCATAATTTGCAAATCACCTATAAAGCCTCATATAATTATTACGTATGCTAAGTTGTACTGGTTTCAGTCTACGCATATAATTTAAGTGCATTGCATAATCTTAGGTAATTTGATTTTTATCGCTGAGTTCAGAAATTATCATTTCTACAAACTCAGCAATATTATATAGCTCTAAATTTATGTTAATTATGCAAAATCAGGAAATTGTTTTCAATGATCAAGTTACAAAAAGTTAAGCATTCTTGCAGCTATAATTATATATTCTCTCAATTTTGGTTGCTCGGTAGAAAAACTGCCGGTCGGCAAAATATTGTCGATCGGCATCTGTGAATACCGGCGACAGAACGTAAACGGTGTTAATAACAGATCTCGCTCAAAATTGATGGGTAAATCAATTCGAGCACGCTAATTATGAATACAATGTTGAAAAGTGCCCACCGTGTACTTTAATTCTAGGACTTGGTATCGGTTTTCCTTTCGAATTCACTGCTGCTGCTGCTGCTGCAACGAATAATGGCAATGTTAATGATTTTTGGTATGTAAGCTAATTTCGCGTTTGAAATTCTGCAAAGTAAAGAAAGAAGCAAACTTTGGTAGAAAATTCTAAAAACAAGAAGCATAGTGGGCACTTTTCAACATGGTACTCATAATTAACGTGCTCGAATTGATTTACCCATTAATTTTGAGCGAGATCTGTTATTAACACCGTTTATGCTCTTTGTGAGTATTTAAGTAAAACTAAGATTTTTCTTTTGATAAAGGCTCAAGAAAATGATCACTTCACCATATTTCTTCTGTAAAATTAGAAATTCTCCGAAATTCCGCAAATTGAAAATTGCGGTGCAATTCAGTCTTCAAATAAATTTAATAGGCAATGTCTGCGAAAACACGGAAGTACGAAAAAACGAAATGCGTAGGAAGATTTTTCGACTTTAGCGCAGAAGGCACAACAGCAAGAATTGAAAAGTTTAATTTCCTATTACAGTAACATTTTTAAAATTTATCTAAGCCTAAAATAGATGAAAATTGGACATGAATCCTGCAAAATACCGAAATTCACTTCTCTATTGCATAATTAATGAGGTAGCGATGACTAACTATTTTGCAATAATTTACTTGAAGAACATAATCTTTGCAAAACCTAATTTTTCTAATGTTCATTAATAAATGTAGTGATCTTCAAATTACTGCATTTAGAACAACTATTCCCACTATTGAATTTAAAGGTTATTAGCGACTTTGTATCCTCCAACCATTGAAAAAGTACGGGTGCAATGTGAGGAAGTGAAAATTTCAGCAAACATTAGGATAAAAATTTTGCATTTTTTAAACTTCCTAGAATTTTCGCAAATTTTTTTTTCAAAATCATTACTTCAGCGAAATTTTCATAATCATTTTTAACCTAATCTGGATAGCATTAATCAAAAAAGAAAAGAGGCATTTCATCTAATTTGCTTGGAGTAGATGCAGAGAAAATATTTTCCATTAGTCATGGAAAGTCATGCCTATGCAAAATAGCGTGGTCGCAATTTCGTCACCCCTCAACAGTAACCACAATCCGAAAATGTAAATCGGAGTTTTTTCTCGATTTTGCAGATAAATAAATGGGATTTGCGTAATTAGACACAATGGGGCTTAGCAAATCCTTCTTTTACAAGTCAGAATAGACAGTAGTTAGCACGTGTGCAATTCGTATCTTTGGCAATTTATCCCAGCCCGTTTTGCATTTGCATCATTTAGCATTGAGCTAGGAGATTTCTGTGTTTCTTTACTTTGCATCACGTGCCTGTTTGATATTTCACCTCACGAGACTCTGATAGTTTGTCGAAAAAGGGCAAATAACTCGTGAACTCGGCAAAAAACACGCGCTCAGCTTTGATATCCGCCCCCAATTTAAAGCGAATGCGTCATTCCAATGAAAAGCTGCAACTTTGTGAGGGAGGACAGGGTAATAAAGGGAAATGGAAAATGAAACTACAAATGACACATGGGTAATTAGGAAAAGAAAGTGATCACTTTTTGAACCTACAATTCGAGAAAAATGATCAAAACAAACGAGGGCTAGAAATCATATTAGGGATTCACCTGATTTGAAAAGTTAATTTTTTATTCCTGAATTTTAGGAAATATAAAATTTCAGTTTCAACCTTTAAATTTTTAATATCTTGACTAGCAATTAAAACTAGAAACTTGAAAACAATAATCCAGCTGCCTAATTTAATTGGTACAAAGTATGCACCATTTGCAAAATTATTTCTTCTTCGTTTCCCTTGTGAATAGCGGCAAAAACTAGAACGAGAAAATTACACAAGTTTGGTAGACGTTACGCATACGATTGTCGGTTTTTGAAAGGAGATAAACTTAATCCGCAAAAGCATGTGAAGATAAGCTTTGCTTTAACAATTGTTTGCATGACTTCACGCTATAATCCTGGAATTAATTCCATTTTCATCTCTATTATATTCGTTTATATTGAACTTCCGGGTATATATAAATAAATTGGGATTTTAATAACTCTTCTATTTCAGTCCTTTCATCTCTGGAATACCGTGTTCAATAAGAAACTATTGAATTCAGTGAATTTTAAATGAACTCTTGCATGATGAAATTTTTTATTCAGAATTTGTCAATCTCATAAAATTTGATAAATGAAAAAATAAATTTAAAAAATATCCGTTTTCAGTACTGCCCTGCCTACGATCACTGCACTAGGCGAATTCCGTGGCGGCCGAATCAACAATTCCTCGGAGTCGGCCGGCTTCGTGGATATCTGAGTCCTCGCGGAAGCAAACAGGCCCAATTCAGAAACGTCGATTGAATCCTGGAAATTCGAAGAATTATCTCTGCAATGGTAAGTACTTTTGTTGTTGTTTATTCTGTTCTTTTTTCCTTTCATTTATTTTCACCAGTTGATTTTGGAAATCTGAAGAATTATTGTTCCTGTGAGTAGTTAGCACTTATTGTTGTTGTTCAAAATTATTCGATTGTTTTATCATTGATTCAAAAATATTGGAGGTTCAAATGTCTTCATATGAAAATATCATTTCATGCCTTTTGAGTATGGATTAATTTATGTCTCCAATTTGATTTGATTCAACTATTTTTTACATCGTTCTCTGCAATATCATAACTTTGGGTACTGTGAAATGAGAATAGTTTTGATCTAGTCAAATTGGATTTGCATAATTTGGGTTGATGGTTAGTTCATGATATACGGGGAAGCAAAATCTTCAAACTTCAAATTCATTTCGTATTTGTTGATTACCGTAGCCCTTAACAACTGAGCATAAACCAACCCGGCTCATTTTGAAAATGTCCTGGTTCCGCGTACTTCTACCCTTTAATTTCAATTTAAAATGTATTTTTGCTTACTTCGGCCCAATTCAATTTGTATTTTGCTTTTGTAACTCACCTGCTTTATTCGAAATTCACATGTCTTTCACAGGTAATATCCTATGCCAAACCAATAGAATTGGGATCTTCGTGATTTTTTCGGCTTTTGTAGCTTCAATAATGAAGTTTGTTCATTTTTGTAAAATAAAGTTTAGCGTTTCTTACGCATAACTTCATACATCTTTGACCTTTATTCATTTCACATAATCGTACAATTTGTAATTCAAGTTGTCTGATTAATATGCGTTTTAATTTATTTTATAGCTGTGTTGATGCATTTATCCTTGTTATGAAGTCTAGCTTTGAAATAAAACGGTGATAACTTCAGACAGCAATTTATTTTTCTGGGAAGATGAGCCTGTGTTTGAGTGATGCGGAGGGATGATCGAGAGTCGATCGCTAGGCAATTTCCATTCCGATTCCAATCAGTTGCCGACCAAAATGAATCACACCAATTTCTTGCTTCGAGAACGGGTCCGCTGAAAACGCAAAAATCAATATATATTGAAAAAATCGCATTTGTATCTCAAAATTAATAAAAAAACAAAAACAACGAATAATAGTGTTTCTGAGGTATCATTACGCAGCTATCGAAAGATATGAATTTGCAAAAATAACTTCCTCATAAAAATGATCACTTTCTCTGAAAAATGTTTTTATAACAATCAATATACGAATATTTCTATTTATCAAATGTTATTTTTCAAGTTTCTGAAAATGTCAAATACAGAAGTGTCGTAACACAGAAAAAATACTTCAAGGGATAAATTATCCCAATTTGAATAACTTAACTGGTCAAAATAAAGTTATTTTTATTAATAAACAGTTGATAGATAACTTATCTGCCTACCTTTTGCTTGCCTCCAGAACTCTTCAAAGACCCTCCGATGATATTGTGGACATCTCTCTCGACGTACGGATCTTCTATTCTGATGTCCTTATCTTGCCTGAAAATGCGCTAATCAGAAAAGATATTATCATTGATCGATAGCTTGAGACAAAATGAATGATGCGCAAATTTGACTATGCAAAGGGTGCATTACGTATTTATCAATAGTTATCTAACTTGATCCGTGAATATGATGTAATAGCGTAAAATTTGCTGCAAACAACGCGTTAATTACCGCTCATCAAAAACCTGTGTCATTTACTTCGTCTCAAGTTAACGGTCATTGACAATATCGATGACATAATTATAACACTTTATCGTTTTAATTACTATATTCCTATCTTTTTCTACTCTTCCGATATGATTTATAGATATTGCTAAATTTCACAATATTGAAATAGAAGGCGATAAGTGGAGCTGGTTTATAAGAATAAGAAATGAAATTCACAAATTCATGCGATCTTTCTTTCACTTCCAAAATCTCAATACCATTTGTCTCTCTTCTGCAGAATGCATCAAAGCCTAGATTAGATTTAGATAATAAGATTAACTGAATTCTATGAATTGGAATAATGGAATTGGTTAATTTTAATTTTGACAAACGATGATAATATGACCTGAGATATCGATGGAGGATGCCTCGTTTGACGATGGGCTGATTGGGCAGTTCGTCCACGAACGTCACGTGCGGGAGGCTGCGCAATGAATTCTCAAAGTACAACGATCCATTAAAAAAAAAAATCATGCTCAGTTCTTCAGAAAATATCAAAGCTATTGATCAATCGAAGCTAATCTTCATCTGACATGAATTATTTCCAATGGCCGACTACTTGAGAGAAAATAAAATAAAATAAAATTTGCAGTATTAAAATTAGCGATTTGTTTGCAAACGAATAGACGATAATTCATCGATTCAAGTAGTGGCTTTTTTACGATTATTTGATGTTACGCAATGCATACTTTGCATTTTTGAATTTACACATCTTTTATCTGTCTCTAGTAATCGTTCATTGACATGATAAATTTTAAAAAAAAAATACCCTGGACAAAGGACGGCCTCTCTCATTGGTCGCACTGAGCGAGTGGAAGGTGTTCGTGACGATCTGTAAATTGCAAAACGATTTTGGTTACTATTGCCAAAAAGATAACGTCGTCAATATCTTATCATCAGGACTATTAGTTGCTGCATTGAATATGATATTTAGCCATTAACTGCTTTATGTTAGTTTTATCTTCTTCAATATGGAGAAGGAATGAAAAAGAATGTCTTTAACTTATTTATATTTCTTGTAAAATCCAGAGAAAAACGTACAATTTGCTTTCTCTTGTCCCTGTCAGCGGCATCGAAGTACTTCCACTTAGTCTTGAGCAGATCGATGTGCTCGTAGACGTCGTCTCTGCTCTTCCTGCAATCGGCAATCAAATTCTTAGGTTAACGCAGGAGTTACTTAAAACAAGCTTAAAATTTGAGGGCTTTTCTACTTTTATCAGATATTGGGACGTTTTCCACCGCAAATATTTCTTATGCGGTGAATTATTTCAGTCAGCTTTGCAATTACTATCCTTAATAATGGAGTGAGAGATGATGGCGACGAATTTTCGCGGTAGAAAACGTCCCAAGTCGGTTTTTTACCATAATAATTTTGAACAAAGGATAAAAGTACGGTTCTAAGCAGACTTTCAGTCCGAACGAAAAATATAGGAGAGGGAGTACGCAAAATAGATTTTTGCTATAGAAAATTGATATATAAGGGGGTGCGCACGGAAGTTCGGGCTTAAGAGATGCCTGGTTTGGATATAAATTATTCGTAAAAAAAAAACACCTTGGGTGGATGCGCTCCTTGTCTGGAAGAAGGACGACTTTTTGACTGCCCGAGAACGTACTCTGCTGAGTGTTCACTGCACTCTGGGCCTGCGACTGACCTACTTGAGGTAGTGCTAAGCTCATGAACATCTAAACCAAATTGTTATTTGTTATGAGTAGCATCTGCAATATGACGAGATGGAGAGGTAACGATACCTATCTTTTGCTATACTATTTCGCCTTACTCTCACCATTTTCCTATCCCTAATTATAGGTTTCGTCGTCCCGTCATCCCATCATATGGAAATCGCATTTTTCCAAGGTTCACTAGAAAAATGAGCCAATTTTTAGATGCTGTTAGAAAATAAGCTTTGAACATTTTCAATGGGTTGTGTTCATTTGTATGAAAAAATATGTCCGAGAAAAATCACATGTTATGTTCTGTGATTTTCATCTTATTTGAAAAGTTGCATGGCACCGAAGAATGAAAAATTTAGGTAGTTAGGTATACGCATTGGTTGAAAATGAATTACCACAGAATACTGCCTATTGTCCTCATGCGGATCAGGTGGCGGCTGAAATTAATCGAATTTGATTGTCTATTATTTTACCTATGAAATCAGAAAAAGGAATTGAGATTTTTAGGAAATTTTTAAAACCAGAAAATTTGATGAGAACACACACACATAATGATTGGATGAAGTATGCATAATAAGTCTGCCAGGATCGTTTCTAGTTTCTTTTCTTCAAAATAAACTTGGAAATATGGCATCATTCAATGTTTTTGCTGATTAACTAAAGTCGTGCAAAAGAAAGATGCAGAAGAATGAGTTTTCTTCTCATTAGAAATGAGGCTTCATTTTTTTCGGTAAATTAGTACATTAAACGGATATGAGGGTAAGACACTCTAGGCGTTCTTTTAGAAAAGAAGCTCTCAGATTTCAGTGTATAATGTATAATATTCGTTATTTGGGAGGATCTACCGTAAAAAACGCTCAAAGGGCCTCAGCATAACATCCTCTTAAAATATGCGAGAAAGTGTGCGAAAGATTTTGCGAGCTTTTCTGTTCCAGTTCGTACAAGTTTCAATTTGAGCTAGCAAGGTTTACCTGAAGTGGGAACTGCCAAAAGGGATTTCCGCCGGGAAACAAGTTGCCTTCGTTATTGTTTATCTTGGACTTTCCCCTATCCTTATCGTTCATAAGCAAATACATCAGTTTGCTATCCTTATCTGCTTTCTCCTTGCATTCAGCCAGATAGGATCCCGGAAATTGGCTCTAAAATGAATAAAAACCAGACATTCAGACATGTGCATAAATAATGAGATTCCGAAATGTCAGATTTCTTCGAAAGTTTATCCAATTTTTGTTTTGCCAACTCTATTTCATACAAAAGTGAGTATACTTCCCAAGAAGACAGTTGAATTTAAACTCATACATTTCGCTTTAGTCAGGAATCTTTCGACGAAACCTTTAAAAACTCAGAAACATACGTTGTTAATGAAATAGGATTGAAGAAGTGCGAACAAATGCAACCTTTTCTATAGATAACAAAAACAACTCATACCGTTTTCTGGAACTTGGTATCGTCGATTTCGTCCACGCGAACTCCGGCTTTCACCTGACAAATTTACTAGTTTCTTGTCGATCAGCGGTGGAAATTTTGAGTTGAATTATTTTTGAAATGTTTACCCTCAATTTCTCCCTTCGTATTAACGTATTAATAATATATTGTAAAACCTATGATAGAAGTTCATCACTAGGGAGCTAACGAATAAAAGTTCATGGATTTCTATTTCAATTGAGTTTAACAATGTGAAAGATGAGGGAATATTGTTTTGGACTTGTTGATTCATAGATTGTAACCTTGTTCTTGATGAAGTTGACAGGAGCGAGAATCTTGTCAAAGGCGCCCTGTCGTTTCTTGCTGGCGGCGATTTGCCGCGCAGTCCTTTTCTGGTACCTGCTGCGGTCTTTGTCCCTGTCACTCTTGGGCGGCTGCAGCTGGTCGCGTGAACCTCGCCCTCTCATACTCGCGGTCATGTACACAGACGTCTCGTTCTTCTTGTACGTCGAATACTGCCCGCCCTCAAAGCATAATTATATTATATTATTCATTATTGGAAAATTAAATGAAGGGCAGCATAGAAAAGTAGCTGCATTCGTTGCATCGTTACATACGAAATAGCATGGAAAAAGAATCTTTATCCTAACAAATCCTATACTATTTCGTATATAAGGGTGTAACGATCTAACTACCTTTTCAAATTGCCAAGTGAAGACAATCAGAAATTTTGAAGGTTTGAAAATTCAGAAAAATCTGCACGAAATATCTATGAATGGAACAGCATTTTGAATAGATTCGTTCAATCAATTAGCATCTTCCATGAAGAAATTTTCTTCTCGATTATTCATTTTCACAAAATTACAATTTCATGAGAAAGTAATCGCTCTTCTGCATCATGGCAAAGAGTTGGCAGCTTGTGGCTGTCACTCATCTGTCTCCGTCTGTTGTCACTTGTAGTTATCACTCAGTTAAAAGGATTAACACTCTATAAAATGAATTACGACAATACATAACAGGCGGACACATAAATAAGTGATAGCTACAATGGGCTCATTTTTGCCGCTTCCAAACCGACCTGTGATGGCGAGAGGAATTGCGAATTGTTGTGTTTGTTCCTCTTCGCACTGACTTTCCTCTCCCTGACTGCAGCCTCTTCGGCACTCAGCTCCTCCTCTGTCCTGTCTGACTGCGTCACTCGAGGGACATTCATCCTAGCCGTCCTTGCTACAGGCCAAACGAGTAATAAAATTGAATGAAAATGCAAAAATCATGAAATTTTATCAAAAGAAATGTACGCTAATTTGGCGAAATCTCAAAATGTACGCAATTTGTTGAAATTCATGAAAATAATTTTTTTATGAAACAAGATCGACGAAAGATATAATTATCACTGTGTGAAATTAGATTTTCTCTCAATTTTTTTTTTTTAAATAATGAAATGAAAAAATTCACTTTGCACTTCAATCAAATCATTTTTCAACCGAGTACAGTATCCATAGAAATCTTTATCCTCAAATTTATAAGACCATTTGACCTCAAATAAAATTACCGACAAATTTGGTAAAAGGTTGATAGAATCAATAAATAATAGACTTAGGTAAAATACGGATTATTTCTCGTTTTCTAAGGCTTCAAGTGGAAAATCCTGCGGAAATTCTGTGAAGCTGAAGAAATCGCACTAAGAATCGAATATGAAATACAAATGAATAGCAACTGACAAAATGGAAAGTTACAGTAAAATATCAATGCGATTTACAGGGTTAGGTAATGAGTTAGTTGTCAAGGATTATAGAAATAATCGCTAAAAATCTGAATATCGTTAGGATATTTCTGAAAATTCTTCACAATTTATATCCTATTGATAACCAAATTTCATATTTTAGAAAATCGATATTTCAAAACTACCTTCAGATTTTTAACTCGATTTTCCTGTCTTCAAATAAAATCTAGTTTGTAGCTCCAATCGAATGAAAATATCACAACGTTTGAAGAAATCAGTCAAGTCTTTGATAAAACGAATACATGCATGACTAAATTTTCAAGAAGAGTGAATAAAACCAAAAATACACACCACGTTAGATGAATGAATGGCATTTTGAGTGAAAGCTTCCAACAAATAAACTAAATGATTTTACAGGAGAGGATAAAAATCTAGTCGACAAGACTTTGTCATCTGTTTTCACAATCAAACAAGTGTCAAGGTTTTTGTCGAGTTAAACAAAACATTTCCATGATCGAAATACACATGAAAGATCATCACTTATTTTTGAGTTTTTCAATTCGGGAATAAAAGCTGCAAATTCAATGCATTTTAGCAGATTTGTGGCATAAAATGTACCGTGATTGAATGAAAATTTTGTCCAGTTTGAAATTTCCACAAGTATTTTCCCAAATAAAACAAATGAGTTATTGAGTGAAAAATGAGTAGATGACTGATAAATATTACCAGTCGGAAAGAAGAACAAGTGAGTTATGATAACCGGATTTTGAAAATCCACAAGATAACGCTTGAAAATTTTACTTTTAAGCAGAAATTTTAGATGAAAAATGGATAGAATACAAGTAGTTTTCAATCATTCCGACCTTCAAGTAAAATTTTCCCACAAAAATAATAATCACTTACAGAGAAACTTCAATATGTGCTACCCCTCGTAAATCCGAAAATAAACTGCATTTTGAAAACCCTAGAATAATAAATGAAAAATAAACGAAAATATGATAAAATCTGGACTCGGGAAAATTCCTAACTTTAAAAACCATAACGAAAAGCAATGGAAAATCAGTAAGACTTTGCATTGCAGTAACCGAATATGCATAAAATGAAGTTTTAGCTTATTCCATTTATTTCTGCAATGTAAATTCAGCCCAAAATAGTTTTCTGTCGAAAATTTTCCAGAGTCGTCTAACCTGAATCCTTTGGAAGACTGGTGTGAATTCCTGAACTATTGTCTAGGAGATGGCTTGCAGTTATTGCTGTTAGTGGCCTCCCTGGGGATGGAGCCCGGAGTTGGAGGGGCGCTGGTCGCTTGAGCGATCGACGAGAACGAGCTGCGGCACGACTCGAGCGACGCTACCGATCCACTGAAAAAACTCATTTTATTAATAACGCGAAAAAAAACCGGTTATCAGGGCTAGGGAATACAGAGGAAATAGTCGAACTCTCTTCATTAGACGCGCTATTTCGTCAAAGCGGTGAAAGAAAGTTTCAATCGACTGCATGCACCTCTATGCTCGAATAACCGCTTTTTGTACGTTAACAGTGTTTGGCTTGTTTTTCTCGGATTTTATGCAGAGGAGTTCGTTAAAAGCATTCCTCTATCGTGATAATTTGAAAATTTATAGTGCTCATGGTTTGAGACGAACTTGAACATCCATGGATAACCCAAAATCATTCCTTTAGAAATTGCCGTTTGAAAATAATCTTATTCTTATTCATTACTTACATAGTATCTTCGAAAAATCTAAATATTTTATTTTATGCCATAGAATTCGAAATAACTGTTAAATTACCGAAAGTCCGATGAATTCAGCAGTTCCGTGTAGTACATTATCTTGCCGCGCGGTTGGGAAATCGTGAAGTCGAATGCAGACTGATGTTGAGCGGCAACCTGAAAACATTGCCAATTTGTAAGCAGAGTTTCAGATGGATGTATTGAGTTTTTTAAAAATGAATGTTCCATTTCCTCAGGGATAATTTTCATGAAAATGAGCAAATTTGAATTCCTACCTCCGGAATTCTCCACTGCAGAACGTACCAACCGACTCGCTGGCAGTAGTGAGAACCCTAAATTCATCAACTTGAGCAAAAATCATATTACGAAGAAAATTATTAAATTTTCGTATCTGATACAGCAATAGTCATTTTTTACACTTCATCATACTTTATCAAAATTCATTATATGTTTCTCCTCAAACAAAAATCAACATGTAATATAAGAATGGCTAAATTCTACTACAGAACTTTTCTACTCTTCTTCAAACTTTACAAAATTACTATTCTTTATTTTGAGCAAAAATCAGCATATACATGAATATGTTAATTTCAAACCTGCATGGAGTCTCCCTCTTGGAAAATGACGGGTTTCTCTTCGATAGTCAAGTCTGGGCCGAGAACGAGAGTCGGGTCTGCGGCCAGTGTGGGCAGAGGGTGGGTGGAGGCGATCGCCTGAGTTACCATTTCAACCGGATTTAGCATCGTCGGAGAATGGGGCACGACTGATTCGTTGATTTTCTGCAAAATTCGTCATTTTGAAAAAAAAAACAACGTTTTTAAGAAAATAAGAATTTTGGAAAACTAAGGAAAAGTTCAGAAATTTATCGCCTACCTTTGCAGAATAATAGACGATGAATTCACACTCGTGCTTGAGAATGTCGAAATCCCACGTGAGTACACAGCCTGCAGTGGTCACTTGAACGGTCACCTGAAATTTACAAAATTTGTATTTTTCAAAATTGTAAGTTCATGATCAAAGTGAAGAGTAAAGACGACGAAACCTCGCAAATCCATATGAATTCCAAAATGTCGAGGAAAAAACGAATATTTTCTCACCTCAACCGGATACCCTCTCGAGAACCCAGCTGTAGTGTAGGTGGAGCTGAGGACGTCGACATCGTCCGGGTTGAATTCCTCGATCGGACGGTACGTCGACTTTGGCACGTGACCCCCAGGACCGCAATTCAACAGGCAGGTGCCGCCTGAAATTCATAAGTTTATTTTTTTGCAAGTCTTGTAACCAAATGCCAAAAATTAAAAGCTGTTTCTCAAAAAAAAGAAATTGGAGTAATTCATAACTTTTTCCCGATTCAGATAATGAATTAGCATCTTTCATACAAGATAACATTTTACTGAAATATTCTTCTGATTCAAATAAAAATAGGAAAAAAAACTCACCCAAGAAGTCCGGAATGTACTGATTGTCGATGTATTTGCCGATTTCCTCCTTCCAATCGCCGCTGTGGATCATGAACTTCTTTCTCGTGTTCTCGTCGATGAACGGGGAAATGAGCGTCCACAAAACGGGGAACACGCGCGGCGCACGCACAATCAGAACCTGACCCATCGTTTCGGGATAGTTCTTCTGAAAATAAGTGCTAATGTTTTCAGAGAAACCATAATTCTGATAAAACTATGTTCGCAGAAAAGGACTAATAATCATGGTTCTATTAGAAAAATCCCACCTCAACAATTTCGATGATCCTGAGCAGACACTGGACCCCCGGTCTCCACAAATGTCTCATCGAGAGTCCTTCCAGATCGACTAGCAGAGTCCATGTGCTGAAATCATGATCTTGAAAAATGAGTACCCTTTTTCTAAAATAAGAAAAAAATTAATCACGATAAAGAAATATTTGAGCTGTTTAATGAAATTTCAACCTGATCGGCACACCCAGCAGCTTTGTGGCCTCGGCCGTTTTCATGAGTCCCTGCTCGCAAATGGACAGTGTGAATTTGACGACGTTCTCCAGTCCGCACGAGCGCAGAATGCCCTTGATGTCGAGGTTTCCCAAACGCAGGATGAACAGGGGACGGCCTTCCTGAAATTTATTTTCAGTTAAAATTTTGAAAGACAAAATACCTTGTCACTCTGATGCCAGCACCCAGGGAAGAATTGGGTCATTATGGAAGGCGGAGCCCAATCCTGCAATGTTTTAGTTCAAAATGAATAGATCCCGAAAAAAATTGAAAGTTGATAGATTCATTTGCAGTTTTTTTTTTTAAATATTCATTGAGAAAAAGTTACCTCCAAAATTTTGTCGACATTGTGCTGTTTTCTCCATAGCAGAGAAGAGAGAACCATCTCCTTGGCTTTGGCCACGTCGAAATCACGAGCGCGTAGGAAACGTAGCAGATGAGCATCGTTTGGTAGTTTTCCCTGAAAATGTTCTCAGATAATTTGAATTCATTTTGAAAGGAAAACATTGAACAACTTTCATTCCTTTCTTCTTCAATAATTTTAAGAAAATCATTTTTTTACAATCTGCATAAAATAATCTATAAAAAAAATTTACCTTGTGATGCGCCTGCAGCCCGTATTTTAGCTCGCAAAGTCGCGATTCTTCGAGCGGACTTAGCTGACCGAGGAAACGACGAATGTATTCCGCTTCGAGTTTCGACTCCGCTAAAACCAAGAAATAATGAAACTTTCAAAGCTCTGAAAGTCTGCCTTAAAATTCTATAATTTTTCGTTTTCCTTCCAAAAAATTGAAGGCAGTCAGATTTAGTTTCTTCAAAAGTTTGTTAGCGATTCAAAATGTTTCAGATTCGTTACCAACGACAAATTTGACGGATCTCCTGCGCCGTCCGCTTTTGTCATAGCGGCGCGAGAGCATATGCCTCTAATTCTTCTCACAAAACCCAAGACCGGATTACCGTAGCTTGAATAATCGCATAAATTAGAATAAATTTCCAATAAATCTATGGTTCTGCAGAGAACGACAGAGAAAGAGTGGAGTAAATAGACGTTGCACGGCGCCGCGCAACAAGAAAGATAAAGCAGAAGAAGATAAAGAAATATCCTTTGCTCTTTTTCTTTTCCCTCCCTTCATTTTCCTTTCTATCTCTCCCTCTGCCGAAATCACTTGAGAGCTCTGCGCGCCCCTCTTTATTCATTCCCTCTGCGATCTGTTTGAACTGACTGTAAACCTCACCCAATATTTGCAAGGATTCATTTGCCGTCAGACTTACAAATTTTTAAAATTCGCGGGTGTCCGCATAAACGGAATAGTGCTTTTTCGAGAAACGAAGAGAAGAAGACATTATCTTTTTCTCTCAATAAGACATGCTATCTGGTTCATATGGGCACCCGCGGGTTTGAAAAGGCCGAGGTCTATCATTTGTTGAATTGGGTGAGATTTACGATGAGCAGCCTTTTGATACTCTTTCCCTCTCTGCCCAGAGTTCAGCATCATACCCCTTTTTCTCTGAATCTTTTGATACCAAACGAAAAAGCCGAAAGAAAGCGATACAAAGTATAAATTCCAGATGCGCTGATCGAAATCTGTTGCGATTTTTTTTTATCGAACCTGATTATTTTATCAGAAGGGATTTCTTTGAAGTTCAGCATCAACAAAAATATATGAGAAAGTAAGAGAAAAGAGAAGATACTGTAAACTTGTGGTCATAGCAAGACGCATTAGAAAAAGAATTATGCGCATAAAAATGTCTTTGAACATTTTTGCAGCGTCTGCGAAGAGATAAGATTTTCAGGGTTGATTAGTGAATGTCGTTCATTCTTTTTAAAAATGGCCCCCAAGATACAGAAATTTTGTAATTTCAATGAAATTAGTGAAAATCATTAATCTATTCTCCGCCATTTTCCCTTCGAATCTCAACAATTACCTCTAAAAATGTCAATAAATTCGTAGTAATAATCGGCAATTTCTAGGTAAGCAGAGTAAATGATTTGACTGACCATCGTCGAAGCTGGACGAGTGTTGTCTCTGTGATTCCGACTTGGAACGCGACTCCTTTCGAAGCATCACGCCGCTGCTGAAATCAACATCTCATTCTCTCATTTCTCAATGTTATTTCTCTATTTTTTTTTTAGAAAAGGGAATAGAAATACGAGATAGGAAGAGAAGACATGTGAAGATTCATTCTCACCCCGAACATTGAAAAAGTCACTGTCCTGTTCTATTTTACTCATTTTGCAGTATTAATGGGTTTTCCATTACTTGAGTGCTGATAATTTGCTCAAGGTCTTGTAGTCTGCTTTGCAAAACTCCTATTTGTCAGAAGGAGTCATATGAAATTTAGAAATTAGTTCTACTTAAGAAAACTACAAATTATCTAGGAAAAGCCAATATCGCACAATAAATTGATATTTTCAAAAAAAAAAAATCCTAAGGATCCTATTCAAACAACAAAAATGATAGTTCTATTCAAATCATCTTTTTTCCCAAATATCAGCATTTTAAGAATTAAAATAAAACCTAAAGAAAACATCATTTTCATCGCATTTTTTTCAGAATTTCCCTAGAATTTTCTCAACTTGTTAAAAATATTCACTCCTCTTCTCTCAAACATTCAAACTTCACGCAACCATGTTTTTTGCTATACTCTTCGAACAATCTCCCATTTTTCAGAAGAAGCAAATAAAAATCGAACGATAAAATGACGAACCCTTCATCCTCGGCCCTTTCCTTAGAGATGTCGATGGCGGAATCCGCCGTGGAGACGCTGTCCTTGCTTTCGAACGGGGGCAAGTACGTCACTCCGCTCTTCAGCAACTCGTCGATGAAGTACTCCAGAATCTCCTTGCCCTGCAAATAATTCATTGATTATAGTGAGAAAAATCAATTGTAAATTCTCATTTTCTCCAATTTCAATTTAGCAAACTCAAAGAAATAAATCATAGTGAAAGCAGTACTATCAATTTTCAATTTTTTTCTAAAAATTGAAAGATAAAAGCAGAATAATTGACACATCTGCTTTAAAAGTAATTAATACCTTTGCGAGATTAGCGGCGTACTGCTTGACAGCGAGTTTCTCGACAGTGGTCTCGAATCCGAAGAAGGACTTGACGTCCAACGACGCAGACTGCTCGAAGCACGTCCAGTCGCTGTTCTCGGGGTGCACCTGAATTGAAAACTATTGGTGGAAATAACTAAATTCTATTTTCAGATCGTTATCTAAAAGAAAGATAAAATCATTTCTATTGTTGAATCGAGTTTGATTACTCTTGCCAGAGATTATGGCAATGAAACGAAAAAATTATCTGTACTGAAAAATCTATCAACATTTGGCACTGAATTGTGGACTTAATTTTATTTATTTCTTTCGAAAGTATGAAATAGAAATAAATACTAAAGACTCACATAGTAATTGCACTTCTCGTTGACGAGGATTCTGTTGGAGAAGGAGATGTTGGTGGCCTCGATTAGCAGCGTCCGATTGCGACGATCCAGCGAATTCTTCTGCGTGAAATATACGTAGTCCACACCCGCTATCTGCAATGAATCATTTTAGTGAATTTGTTTCAAAAATATCCAGGAACATTAAAGAAGAATTAGCATTTTCAAATTATAACTCTTCAAAATAGTCACAATTATGAGATATCACTCGTTCGAATCTCTTTCAATCATTAATAAACTCGAACAGCACTGCAGAAAACAGGTCTTTTTGAATTTGCCTTGATGACTCGTTTTCCACATTTATCGAAATATCCTAATTTTAATGGATTTTTCAAAGTGTTCTTGATAGTAAAAAAGGTGAAAATCCACCTTTTTGACGAGATAGGGCGCTTCGACGTTCAACTGACATTTCCGCTCGATGACCCACTCGGCCCCATCCGGACTGTTATACTCGAACGCCACTTCCGAGCCGATGAAAATCGGGATTTGCGGACACGTCGGGAAACGCTTCTCGTACGCCTGAAATCGACGGACAAATTAGACCATTCTTGAAATTGAAACTCAACAATAGGTTGTCCACAAAATATTGAATAGCAAAACTTGGCGGATTTTGATATTGCCAATTTTGTTCAAAATTTAAACTCCGAAAACTTTTCTGAAAATGCCATCATTATCAGGAAAGAAAATTTCTCGAATTCAATGATGGCAAATTAATGACAAAAAACGTTCTCGACAAATCTGATTATTTCTTAACAAATTAAATGGCAAGTTGTCATAACAACAATTAACTGAATTCACGTTCAAAAAGCCAGTGTTTTGTATGAATTTTGAGCGATAATCATAGGTTGATCGGCGAAAATTGAAACTGGTCATTAATGAACAATTTTAGCAACGATCTTTGAAATGTAGGAAAAAAACTCACGGCCATGACGATCTCGAAGGGGTGTTTATAAATTCTGACTGGGCTCTGATAGGTCTGCACCATTTTTCCGGACGACTGATTTCCGGATCGACTTGTCCGGTTGCGGATCGGCAAAAATCGACAGGATTTCTACGTGGATTTCGCCGGTTCTCCGCGCCACACCAAACTGCAAATTGGCGTCTTTTTGGGTGAAGCGAAAAGGGGAGAAAAATGGCCCGTTATAGAATTCACCCTTATTTGTGGTATAAAATAAAAAAGGGTCAATAATTCTAAAGTGTGAGGGTGAACAGGGTGAATATAAAGGAGCAAAACGAAAGAAGCGAAGAAATTCACGAGTCTTATTCAAAACGAAGAAGGGCAATTGAAAGACATTTTCAAGAGTGAGCAAAAATATTGAACTTGAAGAAAGCTCAAAAAGCTGTCCGGCATAGACAATGAGGGGAAAGTGAATAACAAGTGGGGAAGAAAGGGGAAGGGCAATAGTTAAGGAAAGGTAATGTAGGATGGGGGAATGGGGGTTAAAATGGAATGGGTAAAGGTAATCAATAGGCGTGAAGGGCGTTGCAAAAACGAGGTGGTGTTATTGTGGATTCTTACTCGAGTTGTAGAGTCAGAAAAAATAGCAAAATCCTTATTTCAACTCATTCCTGGTTAATGCAGAGTTTTGAAGAAGAAGAAGAAAACATGAACTGCCAAAAGGTGAAGGAAGAGCGTAATTGACAATCGAAAGAATTTAAGAAGATAAAATTAGAGAAAAAAAAGCGAAAAATAATGAGACTGATTCTGAGAATCAAGTTGTCTTGCAATTGAATGTGAAAATGGGATAAGATGAGAGCAAAGATCATGCCTCGCATGTGGTTTATCCACTGCACAACATATGAAGGAGATATGAAAAAAATGAGGACAACTCGATTTGGGGAGTGGAAAGCATATCAAAACTCGAAGTTGTGGTAATCAAAGAGGAAAAAATTCAAGAGTCATGATTACCAGCGAAAATTTATGAAATCGAAGATGAGATTGGAAGTGGCCGAGAACAAATTTTACAAAAAAAAAAAGTCGACACATCGATTCTGAAGATAGAAATGAGTGGGATGTTTGATGAAAGAAATAAACCCGATTTTTCCTGTCAAAATTATGGTTCTATGAAGAGCTATTTCGCGAAAATTGAAAAAAAAAATCGTCTGAACGATTGAAACAGGATTCATTTGATTTATTTGATCAAATGAAGATCGAGCAATAATTGAGTGCGAGACGAGAAATTTCTAATAAAAACTGACGAGTGAAATCAATATTTTGATCTGTGAAGGGATGAAGGTGAAAAACCGAACGGAGGAATGAAAAGTAGAAATTTATGAGAGCACCACACGCATTTTCGTCCGAGCATTTAGTGATTTGTACACTTCGTCACTCTGCATCTTTTCTGCCTCTTCATATTCCACTATCTCTCTCGGTTATGTCATTCATGCAAAAACTCGCCTAGGGCTTCTTATCAATTAGCGATGCACAACGCGAGAAATGGAAATGAAATCTCCGCCAAACTTCGAATGATCGATTCGACAGAGCAAAGTACGGGATTTTTGTATCTGTAATTATTAAATTTGTAAATGCCACAAACTTTTTGCATATGTTGTTTCTCATAACAACTCGGTGATATTTACAAACGATCAAAATGGCAAATACGAAAGAAAGGATTTGACAGGAAGTGCAGATTTTTGTCTGTTACTGTTATAATTTGTAAATGTCACCGACTTTTCTCTTTTCAAAATGAAATTTATCATGACGGCTCAATATTTATAAATTATCACGCTGATAACTTGGTAGCATAAAATGAATCAAAGTATGAGATTGTAAAGCTGATTACTTGCTCTACTACAACCTAATATCGCGCGTGAGAGAAATTCGAAACATTTACCAGAAAAACTCTGGCACGAGCTAGTGGGAAGTTATCAGATGGGAAAAATAAAAGTACTCGCAGAAAAATCTAATCAGTGACTTTCACTTTTCATGAAGTTTGAAAAAGAGTATCAATAATGAAGGGAAAGTGAGTTTTCTAATATCCGTAAAATTTTGTTATTTGCATGACTTTAAAAATCATATAGTTTGAAGAAAAATGATGATAACTGATAAAAAGTAAAAAGGACAACTTTTGCTAAATTCTGGAATTTCAAGATTTTCAAATTTAGCCGTGCCAGGAATAGCTCTGAAAGGTGTGCTGCGTGACTTAGAGCGTCACGACGTTTTGCGAGAACAAAGAATTGCCCGGACAACGGCAATTTTGTTGTGCGACTGAACCAGGCGCGTGTTGCAAAAGGGATGGAGATGATGCGAGAATTGTATGACAATTCGAAAATGGGCTATTTGCATTTGGACATGCAAAATTGAGAAATGAAAAATGGCTGGGATAGTAATTGGGAGATTTGCCAAATTCGGTCGGATATGCAAGAATTTTGGGAAAAAAACTCACTAAATTTTGAGGCAAAATAGTGGATTTTTCGAAAAGTTCGGAATTCTTTCCAATAGTATTCTTTCAAAAAAAAAAAGTTAAACTTTTAAAAAATCGAAACAATGTTGAAAAAATAGAAACATTTCGGTGGACGTTTAGAGAAGAAATTTTCTGAAGTGTGCTTTGAGTTTGAACACGTGTGCGTGACACAAAAACAGATTGGAGCAAATGTGAAAATGAGAAGAAATGAAAATGAATTGGGAAGAAGTAAAGCAGGAAGGGAAGGGAAGAGGCAATGCCTTGAGACATTTGGCCTGGCCCTAGAAAAGAGGGGATTCTGATAGAGCCAACGACAGCTGCTCGCTGTGCTCTGACAATGCCAACAGGTCAAACACAATTCACGGAAAAATAATATGGAAAATCAAGAAGTTTTGTTATCGAGAAAAAAAATAAAATTAAAGTGAATTTGAAGGTTCCGAACAATGTTAGATGAGCAAAGTTACTATGCATAAATAAAAAAATGAAAAATTTGAAATTTCAACGGAAAAAATGAACAGACGTCAAAATTGCGTGCGAAACACGAGTGGAAAATGAAATAGAGTAAAAGAAGCGAGAAAGATGCAGAAGAGGAAGGAATGAAAAATGAGCATGTTTTTTTTTCTACTTTTTAATTTGTTTCAATTTTGTTATAATCAGTGAATTTAATTTTTATCATGCAAACACGAAGTTCATCATCATTTCGAATTCAATTGGCAAACAAGAATCGTTTAGAACTGAGCAGGTATTATTTCTGTACTTACAGCATATTTATGAGCATTTTCATGCATTTTTCACTCAGTTTTTCATTTCATTTTCAAAAGTCTTTATTCTTACGCGAGAATTGTGTTCAACACTACGTATATAAAAGCCTGGCTACCCGTAAGAGGAGCGGTACAAAAATAGGAAACGGAAAATGAGAGAATGAAATTAGCAGGGTCCAGTCGATTGGTGATTGGTGGGTTATGAAAGCAACATTCTAGATGGAAAAATGTTTGCCTTATAAAGAATTTCAACAAATATGATGTATGATCAGAAAAAAAAACCGGAGAATATGAAGGAGTTGTTTGTTATAAGCAGAAAAATAATTAGGACGGATTTTTCAACAAAACTTCAAAAATAGCGATTTACATCAAAAATATCAAGAGAATTAGAAAGGGTGGAAAGCCAAAATCCGATAATATCCCGAAGAATTTCGACAATCGATTGGATGAAACCAAAAATCGATGGAAAAGGAGATTCACGATAATGAAACACCAAATAAATACACGAAAGTGACATATACAGGTCTTAGAAATTAGAGAAGAAGGCAGTCTGCAAAATGATAGCATAAAAGTCTAGCAGAGAAAAATCATCTTCTATACTTTTATGCTACTTCTTCAAAACTGTCGAAAACAAAGAGTCCAACAACAAATATATCCATACAAAATTGGCACCAGCGTTCAATATAATGTTGGTATGTATACATTCTTTACAAATTACGCTAAAGGGCTGAAAATATTTTCTAATCCTTCAAAAGTTGAATTTTCAGACTTTCAGCATTCGTTTTACAATTAAAACACCTCATAATAATGATCATAAATTATTGATGATTTCCCTCGAAAGAAGGGTTGTCTAATATTTGAAATTAATTACTTGGAATAGACTTTTCTGGGTTTGAATTAAAGGTAAGACTTTACTTTACGAAAAGATCAAGAATAGGTGGATATTAGATTTAATTTATTCTGCTTGGATCACTTTCAGTAATAATATGAAGTTTAGCTCGCTAAAAATAGTCTCTTCGTCTTAGTTTTATGCCTTGTTATAGAGAGTTTAATTACTTGAAATGGGCCTTTCACGGCGTAATTTTTAAAATTCTCATTATTTTTTGTCCCTGTTGATGAGAGATTTGACGAGATTTCTGGCCGCTGAAGACGTCTGTGATTGCGTGGGTGGAGTTGCCGTGGATTTGGTTGCAGGGGGCGGGGCCAGGGGATGATAAGAGGAGGAAGGGTTTTGGCGAGACGAGGCAGGTGCAGGCGAGGGAGAACGGGACCGAAGTGGCACGTCACTGCTTGTCGTCGGTTCTCGAGCCAGAGGAGAGACAGGCTGAAAATAGATATTTCTAGTTGGGAACTCTGTAAATTCGAAAGTGAGCTTCTCTCGAGTATCGCTACATTTAAAGGTGTTGTTGAAATCGTTACACCAAAAGTAGCTCTCTTCAGCAGAACTCATTTGAAAATGAGCCTTTTTGACAGGAATTAGCATATATTAGTGAATTACCATAGGAGACGTGACCGACGAAGAAGAGGCGATCATTTTGGACGACATAGAGACTGGAGGAGAGGAAGGTAGAGATGGGCGGAGACCGCGAAGAGATGAAGGACGGCACGCTGCGAGAGGGGAACTGCAAAGAAGAAATATGAATAAAATTGGTCGTCTCATCAAACTCAATCTTATCTTTGCCAATCTAAAAACTCTTGAGATTGGCATTTTGGAAAAGAGATAAATTCAGCTTTTTCATTTACATGTTGTAAACACAATTGTGTATCATATATTGAATCGTCAATTGTTTCGAGTCTATCATTCTTTAAACCGTAATTCCTCCTACCGATGTTCCTCTCTGAGTCCGACATCGGACAATCGCTTGTGAGCGGCGGAGGCAGCGATAGGCGGGAGGGCGGAGGCTGACTGTGGCGAGGCGGTCGAGGTGCCTGAGCCTGAATTGGATGGAGTGCTGCTGCTCCCCGGGGCTATCACTATCCCATCTTGACTCGACACTGATCTGCAAACAATATAATTTAAAGTTATTTCGTTTCCTTTTCAAGATTTTTTAACAACTTTTTGTTAAAAATGAATCATGGACTCCGATTTCTCAATTCATCATCAATCAAAGTCGTTTTTACACAGAAAGACTGAATATTCTTCTCGTTTTCAAATTCAAATCAGTTTTCGGTATTCAAAAATGAATAAGTAAACCGTATTTTCGATCCTAACCTTTCGAAAAAAAAAAATATATAAACTATACATACCTCGGCATGAATGACTGTTTTTGATTGGAGCTGCCAGGGACGATGTCATTCGTGGTTCTCTTTCCACTCAACCTCCTTAGCAGTGCGGAGGGCTTTCTGGGTTTCTTCTCCAGCGGCACTCGTCTCTGCGGTCGCTTCGGCTTCTTCCTCGCCAGTTTTCCGACGGTCTTCCTCGCTGATCCTTCACGAATCGACGTGGAAGAGAGAGGAGTCACCTGAGAATTTAGTCTCTTTCTTCGCCATTTTCTAATCGTCGATTTTCGCATATAAAATACCATTTGGCTACGAGAAAATAAAATTTTTTAATGTTTTTAGCTTGCTATAAAGGTTGAGAATAACTTCTGAAAGGATGACAATAAGGTGTCACACTATCAAAAGGTACAATTTTTTCGAATAACACATTTCAAAAGTCAATTTTTGTTGAATTCTAAAGATGAAACTCACCCTCATAGTGAGTTCATTTCCGTAGCTGAGTAGTCTATGCATGAGCTGTGGATGAGTGAGGTTGTGCACGGACTGACCATTGACCTCCGTCACGAGATCCTCTGCTCTCAAGCCTGCTTCGTAGGCTGGGCTGCCTGAAAATTCGAAGCATCATGATTTCTGTCAAATAATCAAACATTTCTCATTTTCTCAACAATTTTGGAAAGGTAAGAAGAATTTTATGATGAAGACAAAGAAAGGGCATTTAGTAAAAGTGCATTTTCTGTGGTATGAAGAAGATATGGTAATTGAAAAATCCGACCTTCAACAACAGAAGTGACGATGTGCTCGATGGTGTAATAGTCCGAATGCTCGCCCAAATAGACGCGCACTGATTTGAGGGTGAAGCCAAAGCCGAATGGACCTTTTCTGAAGGTAATGAAGTTTATTTTGAAATGAATAAAAATCATCGTTTTTTCATTCGGCTATCTTACACTGAAATACGAATGTGGTTCTTATTTTTCATAAAAATCACAATTTCACCAAACAATTAATCCAAATAGATTTTCTCTCGGAATTCCGTCATTAAATTTCAAGTATTCATCTCGAACCTGATAGTCACAGCCGGTTTAGCGGCAATCGAGGGACTGAGCTGCTGTTCCATGGCCAGGGCAGGGGAGTTGGCTTCGAGTGAAGACGCCGAGGACACAGAACCGCCTGGGGACAATTGACCACTCGCCGTCGAGCACATCTGCGAGTAAATCATTTGAAAGTTGTTCAAATATCTTATCAACATCCAACTCGGCTCAAATTTTACATTATCGCAAGAGGACCTTGAAGATAACAGGATCATAATTTTCATGATGGATAAAATATAGTCATTTTCAAATCTTTCTTACTCACCACATAACAAGCATCTTTGAAAGCAGACGAAGACGAGCTGTTCATGGGTTGCTGACCACTCGATTGGGGAATGACTAGTTGGAGGGGAGAGGGAGAGGGGGTCTTCAAATTATTATTATTTTTTTTTTTTTTTTTATAAATTTTAAAAATTAAAGATGTTTGTCTAATGAAAATATGAAGTCTTCAAAAAATATCCTCATCAATTCATTCATATAAGAAATGTTTCAGTAAAAGCACCATTTTTCAGCAATTGTTCTCATGGAACTTAGAAGATAAATATGAGATAGGCATTGATCTAAAAGTTCCAAAAACTCACCCTGAACCTGACAGTCTCATCGACGGGAGAGAGTTCCTTTGCGAGAGAGCGAGAAGAGGAGGGCAGATCAGATGAATCATTGCTTGCATCACAAGAAGAAATCGCGAATCGAGGCAGGGGCGATCTGAATTCCACAAGTTACAAATTATCAAAAAATCAGAATTTGGCAGGTATGCATATTTTGGAAGAATCGTGTTTTTCTCTTTAAAAATCAGTCTTCTAAATAAAAACCTGTTAGCTTTTTGAAAATCCTATTATAAAATAGGTATGTCCATTATTGATTTGCATCGCATTAAATTATTCCCTTCTTAGCTCCTATTTCAATTGACTAGCTTATACATCACAACATCTTAGCTTCTCCATTCATTACTCTCCTCTCTTCCCATAATCTATCATTCCTAGTCATCGGTCACTTCCCTATTGTATTCCTTTATAAACGCTCCTCAGCTCTGTTCAGAACAAATCAAAACGGACATTTCTAACCTCCTGGATTCGTTAGCAGACGGAACAGATGAGAAGACAGCGACGTTGGAGACGTTGGATGCGTCGATGCTGCTGTCCGTGGAGGAGCCTGCCGTGTTGAGGCCTGTCGTGCCACTCGAGGACGTCGACAGATTCGCCTGACGCTGCGCTGAGAATCGACGACGCAGCAGAACCGCCTGCAAATTTTTCACTCGTCAATTTTGATTTATTTCAATTGGAACAAAAATTTTCAGAAATTGAAAAATTCTAACGAATATAAGTGCTCAAAACCTATTTTATTCTATAAAAACGGGATTAACTTACCGAAGGAATAGGACATTCACTCTCTGGCAAATCCACGGAGGCATGATCCTCACTGGACTGTGTCGCAGTCGAGGATGTCTTTCTCGGTCTGTCTGTGGCAGCCACAGGGGCGGCAGAGCTTGTTGCTGCATGCGGAGGAGAAGTCGAATGCTGCACGAACTGAAATGGACGTTATTAGATTTTCAAAAACGGAGAAGAATTGTAGCATCAAATAGAGCTTTGCAGCATTTTTATCTTTCATTGTTCACATTTTGCGTAAAGAAAGTTTTTGCAATCATAGGCCGTATGAAGTAAACATTTTCGCGTTTTCAAAAGTTTCATGTTGACAAATGGCATATTGTTTCGGAAAGCTAATTTTACCTGTGGCAGTTGAGTCGGATCGAGCGAAGCAATTGAGTGCCTTGGAGAGGCTGTGGAGAAGGAGTGGAACATCGGAGTGGATGCCTCGTCTTCGCCACACGATTCCGCCTCGTGGTTGTATCTGGAAAATAAATTGAATGACCATTGGAAGACTATAAACATTAAATTAACTAATGAGATTATTTTCTAACATTTTAAACTGTAGTTGGAAATTATAATGTGAGAAAGCGGACCTTTCAGATCTAGTGTCGAAGTAGCTGGTGTCCTCCTCATTATCCAATTGAGGCACGAATTCAGCCTTTTGTCTCAAAAGAGTCGTGAAATCGAGCGGATCGAAGAAGGCGTGGCTCATTAGTTGGGGCGCTCCATTTAGAGTTCCTGTAAATTACTTTTCAGCATTTTCAAATTCAACTATTGTTCTCGCTTCTTCGAAAGTAGATTCAGAAATAAGTTTACCGAGTCTTTCATTCGGATTTTTCTCGAGCAGTTTCCTGATCAGGTCTTCAGCCTCCTGGGGCAGAGCCTCTTCGCCTTCGGGATACTCGACTTCTTCCGAGATCACTTTCGAGAACAGATCCTCTGCAACAGATTCTTCCTCACGCTATTTTTAAAACTGTAAATCTACCAGGACTATCCCCGTAAAAGGGCACGATTCCGATGAGGAATTCGTAGAGAATCACTCCCAACGCCCACCAGTCCACTGGCTTTCCATAGCCCTGACGCAGAATCACCTCGGGGGCTATGTATCTGAAATAAATTTTAAAAATTTATGAAGATTGTTTTTGAAGAAAGAAATCATCAAAATGCAGAATTTATGTGCCATTATGAGCAGACAAACGCAAATCATATTTCTGCTCAATGAAAGATAGTTCATGTCTTGACAAGCAATGAGATGATTTTTTCAAAGAAAAAATGAAAATAATCCCTACTCAGGTGTTCCACATAGCTGTTTGTCCTTGAATTGATGCGTGTCGACTGCGTCGAATCCCTCCGCAACCAATGTTGTTCTGTTCATCAGACCGATCTTCGACAGACCAAAGTCGGTCAGCTGAAGATTGCAAAATTGTAAAATAGCACTTATCATAATATAAATTTTATATTCGTGAAAATAGGATTTTTGAGAGATTTAGAAAAAAAAAACCTTGATATGTCCCATAGAAGTGATGAGCATGTTGTCTGGCTTGATGTCTCGATGCACAATGCCGTAGCTGTGCAAGTAGTCGATTGCCAGAATTGTTTCTGCCACGTACAGTCTGAAATCAAAACTCGATATTCGTTTGTCATTCTTGCATAGCCTTATTTTAACTCTTCAATGAAAATTTTCGAATCTAACATAAATAATTTACCGAAAAAATGAATATTTTAATGTATAAAAATTGATTTAAAATTAAGATAAAGTTGGAATACCTAGCCAAATCGAGTGGAAGGGTGCCAGCGCTTTTGAGGAGGGAAGCGCAATCGCCTCCTTCGACGTACTCGAGCAACATGCAGAGGTGATGCTTCGTCTCGAATGAACCGTAAAAGGACACCACGAATGGGTTGTCCGTCATCGTCAGAATGTCGCGTTCAGCAAATACCTGCAAAATTTTCACTCGTATAAAAATTGCCGAGTTTCGACTATTTTTCTCAGTCCCATAAAATTAGTCGTCTTTTTATTGAAAGACTATAATGGAAGCGCTTTGCATAATTTGTTTGCAAGCTTGGGAGTTGTTGATAACGATTGAAAATTTACCTGTTCGACCTGATTCCTGAGCACGAGCGTCTGCTTGTTCATCTTCTTCAATGCAAATCGCTGCCTCGTCTCGCGATGTCGCACCAAATACACAGCTCCATACGCGCCGTTGCTCACCAACTGAAAATTTGTATAATTTAGGAGGTTCATTTAAAATGCAAAATATTCCATTTTGTCAATTAAAAAGAATTGCAAAACTATTGAATTTTCAAAATCTCACCCTGATAGTTTCGAAATCATCTTCACAAGGAGCCTTTGGGTTGACAGGTTCATGCAGAGTGATTGTCTGCTTCTCTGCGCACTTGATCTTTTCTTCACTCTTTTTCTGTTTCTGCGCTTCTTTTCCCTCATCTTCGGCAGTATCCAACAGAGGGTCTCTGTCCAGGCCGAGTTTGCTGAAATTGTTTCATTAAATTAAACAAATATTTCATTTCATTAGAAAATGTATCATAATCATACAAATGCAACGAAATAAAGCACTTTTTTCGCAGTAATTAGTATTGCCAATAGGCGATAACTTGGAATAAAGTAAATGAGATGCGTTTCTTTCTACTTTATCCAAAATGATCGTTCGTCGACAATGACAAATTTAAATTTTCTATTAAAATAAATGATTTCAGTAATTCAAATTAAAAAGAAATGTTTAAACAATCCTACCTGATAATGTATTGTGGCAAATCAGGTACTTTGGCAGTACCACTTCCGAGTTGCTCTCTGACAACTCCTTCGGCCTCTTCGAGCAGCTCGTAGAATTCATTCGGGTCGAATTCGAGGCACTCAAGCAGACGGGCGGGGCGAGACACGATCATCAGCAGTTGTTGCACGAGTTTTGACAAGTATGCGAATGATTCTGCACTCGTTTTGGATTGAGCCTAGAAATAGCAATTTTATAAAATTTAAAATTACAAATTAGCAATTCATAATTGAAAGATTCGAAAAATTATCTTCATTTAATCCGGACTATTTCGTATGAAAACTAAGT
Organism: Diploscapter coronatus; assembly: GCA_964036155.1. Lineage (NCBI taxonomy): Eukaryota > Metazoa > Nematoda > Chromadorea > Rhabditida > Rhabditidae > Diploscapter > Diploscapter coronatus. Next base: position 46,109,457 of record OZ038422.1, on the reverse strand, counting down.
GAAATGTTCAGCTATCTTCATTCTTTGACATGAATCGAGTTGACTTAGAAAATTCCACCTCATTTAGGGTTTCATCCAGCCGCTGGCTCATCTCGCAGAAATACGAGCAGGTGATAAGATCATCCTTCGATCGGGCCAGGCAATCCGAAGCGATCTCGAATTTCATTTTCTTGTTTATTTTTCAAAAACCCTCCTTACCTCGACAATTTGATGATGCAAGAATCTCGTCGCTCCATCGGCGATCAGACGTAGCAGATTTCTGTCGATTGAAGGATCGACGTCGAAAATCTGAAAGAAAGGAATGGAATTTAACAAAAAACCAAAGTGACAATTTTACAAAAATTTTCTAAAAATTCGCACCATGGACTTCCTATTTCCAGCCGTGTTGTCTCCCACGTCACTCGAAGTGCTGCCGCTCAGCGGCGCGTTCGCGTTCACGAACGCATTCAGGCGATCCTCCATTTGGGCTTTCGCCTGAAACATGCCAAGAATTTTAAACTTATGAACAAAATTATGACGAACTGCATAAAAATTTATCAAGTTCTATTTCCACCACATATGGCAGAAATATTAAAATTAGTAGGATTTCAATTCATAAAACTTATGGAGTTTGTGAAACCATAAAAATTGAAGATTTGAATAGACGAAATTTTTACCTTGGGGAATTTCTCCTTGTAAACGCTGTTCCGATTGACGACATCCACATGGAACTCAGTGTCGAACATTACGGGGCTTCTGAAACAATGTACATCATTATATCATCAATAGTAAAATAACAAAATGATAAGAATATTTGCAAATGAAACCTTTTTCGCAGGAAAAGTTGTAAGAACTAGACTCTTTTACATCATCATTTCCATTATTTGAAAGGATAAAGTTAATCCCTTTTCCAAGTTATTTGCCTCTCAAATCCTTGTGATAGCGCAAATAAGAAACGAGAAAAAATGCTTATTTTCAGTTTCACACATCATGTAAACAAGTAGCGCAATTTCTGCTAAAATAGCGTGATTTTGTAGCGTCCGTCTAGTTCATTTGTGCAGCGAAAATAATGAGTAGGCAGATGAATTTTGAAAATAGACTTTTCCATTTTTGCACGCGATTTTCAGAAAGTAACTTCAGATAATCCACCTACTACAATAATTAAATGATGAATTTCGAAAGTTCAATGATAGAATTAAAAAAAAAAAAACAAAGAATTGTTTTCTCAAATTCTAAAATTTTTTAAAAATCTGAATATCCATAAAAACGAAATGCATTTGCAAATTCAACATTCCTTTTGAATTGAAAAAAAAAATATATATATATATATCCCGTTAAGGATTCAGAGCAGAAATGAAAATTAGCTTATTTTGAATAAAAAGCAAAACCCTTACGTGAGACTTCTGCTCCTGGGTCTGAAAGCGATTAGCTGCGTGTCCTCGCTGGGACAACTCTCGTTGCTGTCGAATCTGTGTCCTGCACCTGCATGGTGACTGCCCGAGTGTCCGCCCACTCGCATGCACTCCATCATCTCGTGCAAGTGTTCCGACGACGAGCATTGACTCTGAAGATTACAAGGTAATTATAATAATAAATTCTCTGGTTTCTTTTTTTTCCAAATTAGACATTCCTCTAACCTTACAGTCCTATTTTCACTATCTCTGACCAGAAATAGCATAGAAAGAACGGAAACTCTCATGTTCAGAAAACGTATTGGATAACCAAAATTACAAGTCATTAACCCTTCTTTATGGCCGTTTCGGGGCCAACTTTATGGCTCAGTTTTTCGAGTAATTCTGAAGGAGTTTCTTTGAAAGTGATGGTGAAGTACATTTAGGAAATGAAGTGAATGAAAAGATGTTGGTATAAGGAAGATTACAAATTATTACTGAATGGGCAGTGACAGAATATCGTAAGAAATTCGTCGAAAGCTAGGAATTTTGCTTAAAGAATGACGATTAAAGATAGTGAATTTCAAAAATTCTGAAGAGCTTACCGAGAAAGCAGAATTGGATCCTGTCCCATGCTCAGTGCCGGGGGTGCCATATCCCGAAGTCGAGGGCAGCGAAGCCAAGGACCATCGTCGGCTGTCGTGCACGGGAGCCATCAGGGACGATTGGTTTCGACATGACGTCGAGCTGAAAGTGACGGGAATCATTTTGAAATATCATCATTTCAAATTTGCGTTCTTTGAATAGGAGAAATCCAAATTTTCTGCATAATAAATGAATTATGTCTCAAAGTCGCAAATATGGTAATTCGCTTCAGGATGTCGTTTCTGATGATAAATCGTTACAGAATTCGAAAGTAACGAATGGTCGATAAATTAACGGAATCATACCGCAGATTGACAGCTACAGGAGCAGTAGTTCTTGACGGGAAGACAGGTCTGCCTGCGGGGCTGCGAGAGCGGAGCGAAGTGACCGGGGAGGTGGACGCATTCAGACTGCGACGGGCTGTCGTCGAGCGGGCAGAGGACGAGGAGTGAGACAGATTGTGCACATCTTTCTGAAAATACAATCATTATTGTGAAAATTCGGTCATTTTGTAAAATTTCCATTCTTATGATTTTTGTGAGGTTCGCCATATTTGGTAATGAATGTTTTGATAAATAAAAAAGGAACAAATTAAGAAAAAAAAAGCTTAATTTTTGATAAAATCAAGTTCTCATCTTTTTTTTGGGAATTCACTCTTCTACCTTTAACTGCGCTAACGGTGATAGTGGAAAAATCAACGAAGATGACGGAGTCAAAGAAAATCCCGAATTAGACCTTGGTACCAGCGGTAATGAAGGAGAATGGGATAGGGAGAAGTGACTAGACGTAGTGGGATGTGACGACAGTAGTGTAGTCGTCGTGTCTGCACACACCACTGAGGCCGATCTTCGTCGGAAGATGATTTTATCCAGGAGGGAGATTCGAAGAGATACAGGTCGATGTGGGTTGGGGGACATCGAGGGGTCTCGCATATTTTACTCCTTGTACAAGTTATCCTATATCAAACTTTCACGCCTTCCTTAAAATTAACGCTATTATTTCAAGCTTTATTTTCCTTTAAAAAGTAGGCTATTCTGCTGATTGCTTGGAATATCGGCCACCACTCTGCAAATGAAAGTGTTGATAAAAAAAAAGAGGCGAGTGAATTTTACCAAGTTGGCATTCGAAGACTGTCGAAACTTTTCAAGAAGTCAGCCTCGACAAAATGATACAAATTTGATAGGATAGACTCTCACAGAGGACCCGCATATTTGGGGATAAAGCTTGGCCGAAGGGCAATAAGTCGGGGGGTCGAGGAGACAGGAAGTGGAAGGGAATCGAAGAGAGGGTAGTGGGGGCGAAAAAGGAAGGGGGAAAGACAAAGGCAGAAAAACCAGGCAGGCAAGACGAGCCTCTTGGGGCTAGAGCTGCTTCTGCACAAAACAAGGCCCGAGTCAGTGTGAAGCAGAAAAGGGAATTCAAGACCCGCAAATGATTGCTGCATCCAGAGGCGAGAGGCAACAGGGATTTCCTTGCATTTCAAAACCACGATTTTCAATCTTCGCTTAGAGTTTCTGATCGAATTTTAACAAGGATAATTTAGGGAGTTGTTTGTCCATTTTCAGCACTTCCTATTTTTAAATTTTGATTTTTTTTAGAAACAAGGAACTTGTTTCCGAAAGTCATGTAGAATTGTGACTTTGCTATGATAGAAATAGTTTGCTGTAAGTCAATTTATCGCTTTATCAGTAGAGGATGAATATACTAATGTCAGATATTCGATTGTCTAACATTCCAGAGAATTACCGTAACTTTCTATGTAAAAAAAACTATTCATCCTTGAACTTCAATTCATTTCGAACAAAACTTAATTTGAGGGTGCAAAATTCCAAACTTGAAATTGAACATCACAAGGAGTCAGGGGGCTTTAAACCTAATTGCAGTTTTCCAAAATACCCCTAGAGAAAGAAGTAGCATCGACTTTTCGCGTTTTCATTAGCGTCGTTATCCGGGTTTCCGCACCCATTTGCATGGATTTGCCTGGGTTAATTAATTTCCCACTTTGTCGAGGATCAGATCTGATACTGTGAAAAACCCTTGAAGGTACGTGCGAAAATCTTATTTTCAATTTCGAAGAATAACAAAAACAAAACACTAGCAATAATTCATAGCTAAATTTAACATGTCTGAATGAAAATGAATATTTTTCGGCTATGCATTCAAATAGGCGAAATAACGCCGTCTGAGATATTCAAATTCGTTTTCTTCTCTAATTTCATTTGCATTGCCATTTTTGTGCCCATTTGTATGTGCCGTGAATACTCAATTTGTTTGCTTCAGCCATAAGCTGGCCAAATTTGAGAGTAAGATGCCAGGCTAGAGCTAGGAGAAGGAGCAGAGGAAATTAACCTACGCTACTTTTCGTCGTGTCTGGGGAAGGCTTATGAAAGATCGAACATGAATTATGCAAGTCTGTTTTCATATACTATTCATCATGATGTGATGAGGGAATATAGTGAGTCTTTAGAATGCAACATTTTTCCTGATATGAAATGCATACTGAATGAAAATTTCCAGAAAATAACTAGTAGCATCTTTTCAAATGATAAAATCCGAAAATCATTTCCATTCTTCATTCAATCCCTTTGCTATTACTATGTTCTTCAAGTTTTATCCGATATGATATCCCGAGTCGTCGTTGCTCTCTCAACGAAAGAGCCCTAGTCTAGTCTATATTTTCGATATTCATAGACAACTATTGGATGACAAAAATTCATGGATAAAAAAGTAGAACTCTATCCGCTTTCTGGCTAATCCTCTACATGCGTCTCGAATGATGAAAAGCCGGGATTGCGGTTACAATTTTAGTTTTCACGTTTTTCTATCGCTTTATCCTAACTTTGGTGATTCTATTTTTTTCGGCTTTTGCTTCTCGAAGATCTTTCATCCTCTCAATAAATCCTCCCTTTACTATCTCACCCTGCACAAAGAATTCAATCTTTTTTGTCGACTCTTTTCTCTATGCATAAAGCACTCTGAAAGGAGACACAAATGTTGGAAGATTGAAAGCTTGAAAGGCATAAATGAGCAGCATTAAAAATCGCAGATCATCAAGGAATTTTTAGAATTGTTATTTTAGCTAAACATTTGCGATCAAATTCAGAGTCGTTCAAGATAAACTTCAACTTTGAGCCTTTTGGGTAGGAAATTTTCATTTAGTGAAGAAGACGATCCTGAAAATCCCACTTTTATTCCACGCTTCATTAGTTTTCATCCTCTAAACTTCCATTTCAATTTGCAAATCCTTCGAAATTTCCTGCTAAAATGTGAGAATCTCTTGAAATTCCGGAAATCGAACATAACACAACGCATCTCCCTTCGCGTTGCAAATTATGCAAACGATGTTTTCGAACATCTCTTCATGAGTATTTTTTGCCTGGATGACGACAGACATTCGTCTTTGAAGGCAAAAAAACTAATTTGAAGCTAAAAGATGGGTAAATGCAAATTTATCTGTCATTTCCAGACACTGCTACTTCTTTTAATGCAAATTCGCTTGATCGGTTAGAAATGCAATGCAGAGGAGCAAGTTGGCGTTTTCCTTTTATGGCTATTTTTATCGATGCAAATAGAAGTAGGGGGAAGGAGAACATGTTCCGTTAGAATTAGACTGGCTTGCCAACTTGACTGCCTATATCCTAATTGAGGCGACGAGGATAGAGCCTAGGATGAGAGCAGGGAGAGAGTGAATGTGTGAGGGAGGACAAACAGGGTAGAGTTGCAATTTACGAAGGCTATTCCATAAATGAGATAAAGATCGAGTCAACCTACTGCCAAATCTACGAATAACCAAGAACATTTCTTCGGAGAACGTCATTTTTCACCGATCAAAACTACGACGTCCGGCTTAATTTGTCAGCGCGCAAAAATAGAGCATAAGTATTTTCGAGACTAATTCAGGATGTCAGTCAAGATGCGAGGCTCAAAAATCGTCTAGTAAGACGTGACAACATTAAAACAGCAAAAATGCTGTAATCAAAGGGAAAAGCGATGAATTCAGTATTTCGAAATGAAAAATTTCATAACCCTACCGAGAATGAAGCGGCTCTAGGCCGATATCCAATTTCTAGATAGGAAAATGGCGATAGAGAAGATCCCGAGGATCCCGTAGTGGGCGGGGGCGAAATGTGACCTAGAGATGGTCCGAATCTCCTAGTTGAGTGGCATCCCGAAGGCGATCTTCTTCGTTGGAGTGAGGGTAGGACTGGTGAAATTAAAGGTGGTGGGTAGACTGGGCTGCCTGGTATAGTGGATAGAGAATCTCTCCATAATGGTAGTAGGGGAGTTCTTAGGAGACAGGTGGAATGGTTAGATGATGGTAATCTTGATGGTAGGGCCGGTAGGGAACAACGACGTGATGGTTGAGGCATCGTATAATCAGGAATTGTTCAAACGACCACCTGATGATACCTATTCCTATGCCTTATACGCGAGCCGTGTTTCTTTTCCACAAAGCTTCTCCTCTCTCATTTATTCACGCTCCAAACACAGTGAAGCATGAGTAGAGGAGAAGAGAGTGAATGGGAGTTAACGAGACGAGGAGAGGGTAGAGAAAACGAGAGCCCCGCCTTTCCAGCATTCAGCATTCAAAGAGGGCCTTCCTTCCTTTACGTTCAGAATAGGAATAGCGCAAGGATGAAGCTTAATGAATAGATATGTAAAGGGGAGGGGAGGGGGGAATGGAAATGAGGAGATTAACCAGAAATGACAAGAAACACCTAAATTAATGGAAGGCTCAGCGAAAATTCAGACGACTAATCCATTTGGTTTCACTTGAAATGAACACTGTATAGAAACGACCTTTCAAGACCTAATCCTGGTATTTCAAAGAACTCTGGCTTTTCTTAACTAATGAATTTTATAAAGTTTATTAGAGGAAGAGTTTTACCAAAAAGAACGAAGTCAACTTCATAAATCATGGCTAATTTTCAACCTCAAGTTTCGAACGCTTTACTTCTTCTCTTCTAATCTCAAGTTCCGGGTTGTCATTATTCAATTGAGCAGACGAATTTCAAGTGCTCGAGAAATTTGGCTCAATCAGGCAAACTCTGCATGCTACTCAAAAGCGCTCAGTCATCTCAACTAAAAATATAGATATCCTAAAAATGTAGAAATGCACCAACTTTGATCCATTTTTAGAAACCTCAATTACGATGTTTTCGACTTTTCTAATTGATACTTGTTTCGCTTTTGTTCTAAAAATGTTTAAGTTTGGCTAGTTTGCATTGAGAACTGAAAATGATCGTATCTTCAAAGGTGAGAAGTTTTGCGAAGCGAAATGATCTTCATTCTAAAATAAATTGCTCGTTTTTCATCCTTCCTCTGTAGTTAGATTCGTCTTTTTTCTCTAAAGGTGTCCTATCACTGACGATACAGTTCTCTCATCGTATCAAAATTCTAGATTAGCTAGTGTAACACAATAGCTCTCTTTATAAAAAAAAAGATAATCAGAACGCTTGGCGAGTTTTTTTTCAGTTTGAACTCTAATCTAACTATTAGCTTTTCTAATTCTGCCATTTTGCATTACTAAGCTAAATTTGTCATATTGTTATTTTTCGTATAAACAATTTCAGAATAGCCTGTGATATCACAAACTCCCTCACAGAAAACCATCGAATCATGTTCCGAAATAAACATAAACATTGCTGCCCCCATGAAATATAATTGCAGTGTGCGTTCCTGCGCACAGCGTTTTTCCCCATAGCAACTCGATCGAACTATTCTGACTTTTCGAGTCATAAAAAAGCTAATGAGTTTCACGAAATAATTGAATATTGACCATAAGCAAAACAACGCCTGCATCTCAGTTCAGTGGCTATTTTTGAATCTATAGTCAGTTTTTTTCTCGAAAGTACGGAAAATGCCAGAGTTATCAAAATTCCTATCTTAGATTCAAGAATATTTTCTCACGAATGTGAATTTCTGTATTACATTTTTGATGTTGTTTCACCAGAACAAAAATAGGCAGACTCAAAAATCGTGATTCACTAGGGTAAAACAAAAGTTAGCGGATGATCACAATGCTTTCTAAATTTGGAAATTTGAATGCTTCACATAACTTCCCAACAAATAGCTATTGAGTAATATGAGTTGCAACTTCAGAAAGCGGAAGTCCGTTGTCATAAGAAATCAGCTATTTTAGTTGCATGTAATGCGCAAAAAGCGAACGAACATTTCGCGAATCAGACAGAAACAGCGGCTTTGCAAAGTTCGCTTTCGAATAAAAATATCTGTCATTTGCAAGCTATCATTTGGATAAAATTAGCTATTGCAATCTAAATCCCTATTTAGAAAAATGTTCATCTTCTACATAGAAGCATTTAGCACAATCTATCATCAAAATTAGCGTAAATTGTGTACATTTTCTATGATTTACGCTAATTATGCGATTTTTGGGATAAATAGACATAATGACGATCTTTTATCACATCTTCAAGAATAGACCTAAGAAAAATGCCTGAAATGCATTTTTCACCCATTACCTAATAAGCTAAATTTGTCAGGCGTGCTCAGCTCAGAAATCTTCAATTATGCAGGAGCTGGAGAATAAATAAGTTAGCGAATTTCTTTGTCTAACGAGGTTTTCTTCCCCAAGAAAAACTGCAAAACTTTCAGAATCCTAATTTTTGCGCTGCAATTTTTGGAGAAAATGGAAATTTCTAAAGACTCGGCTTTTTACCGTATAATCCAATTCTCTAAAGAATAGTTGCAGAATGCAAAATTTTCGAAGTTCATCATCCGAAAGACTATTTTTAAAGTGGCGATAAAATATATGGATCCCTGACGGAATAATGAAAAGCATTAGAAAAATAATGCTTTTTATATAAACTTAGAAATTCATCCTCTACTTGTAATTCAATTTCACAAAATTATTTCTTATCACCATGCTCTAACTCAGGATTTTTAGATTTATAATATAACATTTGAAATCAGATTCCTAACACTCACGCTCCAAAACGCAAAAATCGAAACTACAAACATATCCTATTTCACCTATTCAATATAAGAAAGATAAAAATTAAAAAAAAAAAAAAAAAAAAAAAGAACTAACCGTGAATTTCGGGGTGGATGAAGTGCTTGAGGTCGCGGAGATCTGTGGATCAGAATGTCCAAGACAGGAGCGCATGAAGCTCAGATTGGACGAGGAAGGCCAATTTGTGCCGCTCTCCATCGACGACTCGCTGCACATGCCTGCAAATATTCGACTTTATTTTCCATCAATTATTCATCAAAGATTCCATCTCTTTTCCAAATTTATCAGGTCTGTCCGCACGAAAATACTATGCTGCATGTAAGTTATCGTTTCAAAAAATCAAATTCTGACTCTCCTCACAGAATGACAATAGACGTTTGGCGTATAGATTTGTTCGCACAATTTTTACCACTCACACTTGATAAATTTCTAATTTTAGTATACAGTATACGCATAACCTTATGGTAGATCAGCATGTTTTTTTTCTAATGAACAGCTTCAGAAAAAGGATGAAAGCACAATTATTCAAAATTGTATAAAGTTCCTCTCAAATAGCCCATAACACATTTTAATTTTTCATGTCTTACACTGCTGAATAATTCATCATCATTAAAATTTCAAGTTTCTGTGCCTGTCTGTCTGTATAATGTGTTCTCTCACTTCTCTTTTTACTCAATCCGAAAATAAGTAGTTTCGATGAAGCAGAGCGGTGTCTCCAGGCCCATCCTGTGGTGTGCGAACCGGAGTGGGAATGAGAAAATGTCGGTAGGGGAGGGGAGACCGAACAGGAATAGCCTCGCGGTAACGGGGGACGCAAGGAGGAGGATGACATTTCGGAATATCGGACCGATAAAATTCTCGTTTATTTTTTCTTATCCGCCTATATTTCCTGGTCCAAATTAGAAAATTTTATCGGTAATAATTCGAAGATCTTCGGTCAGAACCATCATTTCAGCTGAAATGAATGAACCAATGAAGAGAGAAAAGTAATCGACGAGCAGAAAGAAATAAATACGCTTGAAATGGGGACATAAAACGAGAAAAATACGAATGAGAATTCATATTTCAGAACTCGCGGACAAAGCAAATCGCACAAACTGCATTTTCTCATTTGATGAAATTTCAAATTTCATCTGCAGCTTGTGGGTGAGGATAAACGTGGAGTAATTTGAACCAGCATACATAACAATAATAACAATGACTACAAATGAAGAAGGCGAAGACTTTTTATGATTCAGAATGCTAGAGATATCAATGCAAATCTGACATTATTTAAATTTGTATTTTGATCATATATAGTAATAAAAGTTGAGTTTCAAGAAGTTTTAATGTTAGATTTTACATTGAGGCTAGATTCATTAGAAAAAAGTGATAGTAAAAATAAAAAATTCGACAGTGTTATCATGAATAGCTCATTCCATCAAATGAATAAATAATGTGATTTTTTATAGTAATGCTAAAATATTCCAAGACTTACTAATGTATCTCAAATACATCCATTCCTAGAAAACGGCTAAAGCCCTGGGTCTTAAGTTAGTTTCCAAATTTTACACACTCAAATGGCCAAAAGGCTAATGACATTTGTAAACGCGCAGCAGAAAAAGCAGGAGTTTGAACCGGAAGAAAGAGAGGAGGGAGTATGACAACCAAAATGACAAAAATGCATGAGTTCGGATTATCAGACAAAAATACGAGCAGATTTTGTACAATTTTTGGTTCCTTAGATTCAGATTTTGGATTTTGAGCTTTATGCAAACAAGTCATAATGACGATTGTCAGGTAGGAAATTTAGATTCTTACCAAGTAATCTTTGATTTTGGGTAGGTAAATAAAAACTAGGAACAATGAAAATGTTCGACTCTTACCTAGATAATCTTTAGTTTCGTAGATAGATTTAGAATATTGGTTATTGCCAGATAGTTGGGTGTAAATATGGAACGGTGATCATAAAAGTAAATGAATGAACGAATGTTCGAATGATTTAAATGAGTAACATGTCTATTATCTCTAACCTACAGGCGCAAATGAATCATTCTCCAAACAGACATCCATCAGAAAAACACTACTTTTTCCACACCCCACAAACGAGTGAAATCACAAATTAGCAATTTCATTAATAGTTTTGCAAAACATCGAACAAAGTGGCTTGATAAAGAGGCTACAAGCGTAATTTCGCAAAGAAAAAAGAAAAATGCATGAACTTTGGAAGAGAAAATTAGAGATGCATAGAAATTGCATTTCACCACGCGCGTTTGTCAATGAAAAATTATGCTAACATCTTAGAAAAATCAATTTTTCAGATAAGAAAATGGTAGAAACTCAGCTTGAAATAATAGGAATTGTGTAAACTGCTAGATAAAATGATGAGTTTCAAAATCTTATAATAGTCCTTATCAATTTTCCGATTGTTATTATACAAATTATAATAAATTGACAGAGCATGTTTGTAAAAACGAGTAAATTTCTGCAAATGACACATAAAATGATCGAATTCGCTGCGGAATGATGATTGAATGCAGAAATGAGCAATGAGCATTAGCTAAGGCAGCTCAGCTGCGGCACATGAATGGCAATGGGAGGAACTAAGTGACTGAAATGACTGACTGCATTTCCCTTCATTTCTCCCAGAATCCCAGAAAGGAAGACTCCTCATTCTTATGGACAGAGACAGGAGCAGCTCGTTTTACACCACTAATATATGAACATTATTACGTTCATTTTCAGACAAGTTGGTGAATAAGAATTTGAAAATTTGTAAAAATGTCATCTGATTTGTTTTGAATAGTTTTTGATAGAAATTTATAACATTTTTAAGGTTTGAAAATCATAGATAAAACGATTCGAAATGAGATCTATTAGATATCTGATAATAAGCTGAATAAACAAAAGGCTATCAATCTTCAATCTGATTCTGGCTAAATGAAAGGACGAAATCTTTAGTTTTCCAGAAACTAATTAGTTGATATCAAGAGCTTGAAAAAATCGAATATTTTTCCTGAATAAAAACTCGTCTGAAAGAAATTGTTTCAGTTATCGCCTCGAGTAAAAGAACTGAATCGGGAATGCGGGAGAATATTGTATGTGCGAACGCGAGAACCAAGGAATGATGCAGCACTTTGCCATTCATGATATCCTCGAACATATTTTCGCGAATCTATTCATCTCTAGAGAAAAAATCGTTTGATTTACGACACAATGTATCGCCATAACGAAATAGTGTTGATCGAGGTTGCTAAAGTAAAAGGAGGTAAACTTTCCAAAATATTTCTTTTTCCTCTGTATTTTGATAGGGAAGGGGGCGTTTGTAATTTGTTGTAGCAAAGTCGAAGAAACTGCGAAAAACGAGACTAGACTCGGGGCAAGCAAAATTGAAACCGACCGAAATTGGATACGAATTATGGAAAGGAGCAAAAAGTGAATGGAAAGGGAAAGACGAAGAAAAAGCAGAGCATGAAAATCGAGCTGCAAAGTCGCGCAGACAAGCTGAAAATCGAATGATGAGTGAGTTTGAGATGAGGCTGCTAGTAATTTTCTCCAAAAAAACGGAAAAATCAATAGAAGAAATCATTTGGAAGAAAAGCACTCGCTTGAAATCTTAGAAAAATGATTTATTTTAGAGGAAGTATTTAGAACATTTAGTTGATTATCCATAAATCATTCACAAAATATTTGTAAGACGGTTAGTCAAATAAACCGAGAGATAGCACGATGTCATCACTTTTGAGTAAGAATGATAATAATTTGAAGCAGAGAATTTGCTAAATACAGTGCAGAAACATGATAAACTGCGCAAGTCTGAAAATGATGAGTCCGGATGTGAATTCGTCAATTCGCATATTTTCAAAGATTCGAAATTGATAAAAAAAAAAAAAAACTTTTAAATAATTCATATAGTGAAAAGTTCAAATTCTGAATAAAATTTTCATAATAAAGAAATGATAAGCCATTTTCTTTGATAAAAAAATGAATGATAAAAATGAAGTTTAGCTAATTTTGCTATAAAGAAACCGAAATGATAGAAAAAGTTTTCAATTTTCTAGTTTTGATTGGAGATTGCTGCGCGTGAACTCATTTCGTTTCTTTTTCAATATTCCCTTTTCTCCATCTCTGTTCTCTCTCAAATTCTCTCTATCTCTAATTTCTGTATCTTTTTACCACTCGATTCCCCGTTATCCCTAACAATTCAAACCCTCTTCAACCACTTCTCATAATATTGCTCTGCTTAGCTGCTCTTCGCCTGTTGCACTGCAGCAAATGCGCATCATTCTGGTGAGGTGGGGTAAGCGAGGAGAAATAATAAAGAGGTAAGGATAAAAAAGAGAAAAAAGATACGGTTATCCTCTGCATCTCTAACATGAAAGATATCATTTTGACGAAAATATGGACTTCCCAAATCCTAGAATTCAAAAGGTAGGATTAGAAGCCGCCAAGAAAAAAAAGCATCTATTATTCTAAAATACGGTAACCTTTTGGATAATTTCCTGATAAGATGAAAACTCGGAATAGAAATTCGAAGAAGACTCGTATTGGGTCAGTAATCCTAATTTTAAAACTCTTTTAAATAATTTTCTAAGAAATAGACAAAATGAGGACTTTAACATCTGTGAACGTGAGAATTTGAAATTTGGGAAATCGAGAAAAAAGTTCAAAAATGATTATTTACCGTGATCAAAACTCATTTTACGGTGCTGCGCCCAAGAGGTCGTGAGAGAATTCGACCTCGCGATTTTTCACTTCGACTCGCAAAAACGCGAACCAAAATATCTGAGTGGGAATTTTGACCTCGGCGTTTCGAATTACAAACAGATATCCACCTACGATTGCAGCAGATCGATATGTGAAGTTAGCATCTTTTTTTTTGGAATCTTCACCAGCTTGGGGTAGAGTATTATTTTCAGAGAAATTTTTTTTTAAAAAACTGATGAATCTTCAGATGACAATAGGTGAATTTAGTGATAATAAGAAGATGGGGTTCGAAATATTGTTAATTATTGTCGATTTTCAAGGAATACCACAATGTAAACAGGTAAAGCATAAAATATTTCTAAAACAATTCCTAGGGTCCTATTTTCATTATGACTCACTCAAAATTTGTATCCAATCTATTCTTTCAAAACTAACGATTACAATTTCATCAATAGCTACTTTTGTCGTTCAACTGTCAAAAATGAAATCATCGTTTCACAAAAGCATCCTGACAGGAGGAAATTTGAAGCACTATCTACACTTTTTCGATGATGTTTTTAAAAATCTCGAAAATCACAGTAAGAAGAAATCGTTAGGTCTGTAGCAAAAAGCGGTGCGGGTTTTGATGAGCAAATTCTAGCGAAAATGGGACGAGGTTCGTACTCGAAAAATGCGAAAGAAATAAGCAGTAACAAGAGGCGCAAACACTCGCAAAACACGAACAATCTCAAAGAAGTCAGGATGAACAACTCGAAAATGATCACCGAACGAAAATCTTCAATTTTCTAGCCGCTTAACTTAGCCTTTTCACAGGTAAATAGCAGCAATTATTGCAAGAAAATTGCAAAATTCTAAATTTTAGCAAAAACTGGTCAGAGCTTACTTTTATACTTCTACATAACGCAAAGAACGGTCAAAATCTCTTTGTTCAAACAATTCAAACATTAAATTGTTGAGCTTTCTGTGGCTGCTATGTTATGCTAGATCTGTCTAAGAGTACGAGAAAATCATCGAGGGGATATTTTACAGGTTTTTCTCCACTATCTCATTATACCTACTTATCATCACATACATCTCAACCAAGCTTGTGTTAACATTGCCCCGTCAAATTACCAGTTTACGTTGCTCTCAAAAGTTGATCTCAAGTCAAAAAGTTGTGTTTCGAGTGAAAAGTAACTGAGACAAGTGATAAACCACTTGAGCTCATGAACGCTTTTTCAGAGATGATCTTCTACCGACGAGACCAGAAAATGAATTGTTCAACGTCAATACATTTCTCACATCAATTCCATCATTAGTCCAGAAATCACTTTTCAATGTTCCAATCGTAAAACTATCTTCAAAAACTTTTTCTCGGCACTAATCGTCATCGTGCTTTTGTAAGAATTTTACACTCATAATAACATATAATTTATATTTTAAAAGACCAAAATTTAAAAATGCCTACCTGGGGCCATAGTCCTTCTTCTGGTTCGCTTCTTCTTGCGGTCCGCATCGGAATTCGTTCTGTAGAGATGATTCGACCCGGTCGGAGCGCCTATTCGGCCTGGCAAAAGCATACTTCCCGAACCAGAGCTGCGCATTCCTAAAATTAGCAAATGATCAATTTTCCGAAATTGGCGATATTATTCGAAGACGCAACGTTTCTTTTTATCAAAAATCACATTCTCACAGACCTTATCCTTTAGAAAAAGTAAAGAAAATGAAAGTAGTAGAGATAATAAGATACAGTTTTGTTCTAGAAGTAGAGTTAGGGATAAACACAGAATGCCTTCAAAGGATAAGGCAGGCAGGGTCGTGGAATATATAGGAAAATAATAAACAAGATATCTAGAAGAGGCAGACATAATAGAATAAAACCATGCGCTCATTGCAAACCTCGTAGAAATAATCATTTCCGAGTACAAGATATTTCAACATCTATGAGTCATTTGGTAAAAATGAAAGTGCCATATCGATTTTCTTCAAACTTCAGAAATTCAAGGAAAATAGGAGTTCCCTCTATTTTGAACTATGCGATGGTTTTTATAAAACGGGGAAATAGTCGTTGAAGGACAGAATGGATAATGCTTCAAATTAGCGCCTATTTTCTTGATTTGGAAACAATACTGACCAATTTTGGGCAAATACAAATTCGATGCTCTTTTTCTGGTTTGACTGATAAACTGTAGTATTTAAAAAGCGAAAAAGATAAAGTACTTTTTCATGAAAAAACTAACGACTTTAAAATTCCTCACCTTGAAGTGCCAAAGCGAGCCGTGATCCACTGGTGGATCTGTTGAGAATAGGCGAAATGGTGGGTGTGTTCGGCCGAGAGCTACTGCCTTCTGTCATTCGATTTCCATACGCCAAACTAAAATTTCAAGTTTTCGCATCGTTTGTCACAGCAGTTATGTTGGTTGAAAAGGAGGAAACCCAAAGTATTGCAATGGTATGTCTATTTATGAATGATGCATTGCTATTTTCTAGGAGTTTTTGGACATTTTGAAATGAAAGATGTAATTTCTACCTGCTAGTGATGTTTCGCTTCGCATGCGCAGCCCTCCAATGTCCACTGCCGATGTCGCTCTCGGAATCCGATCCCTGAAAATTTGAATTTAATCCCGTCTATCTTATTTTGTCCTATCTTCAATTCATTTCAATGCAATGAGTTGGTGGTTATGAAGAAAGATTAAGAGGAGTTAAAATCTTAGTAATCTAAATTTCATCTCATCCCTTTCATGAAATATTCATTCATTTTCAATAACATTTCAACATTTTCTCGGTTTTCACCTCGTGAAATACGAAAGGTTAAAGATTTTCCGAGTTCTCATGTATTCAGGTAGTTTTTGCGCATTGTTTAGGTAAGAGACAAACGAGTGGGAGGGGGTTTGAGAAGAGGCACTGCAGAAAGGCAAAAAGGCACACATGATTTTTCGTCAATGAGTGGAGATGTATAGAAGGTGCAAAAAGCGGATGTGGATGAAGATGCAGACAATGGACGAAGAATAGATGAAAAGATGACGAAACCAGGCGATATTCCAAAAGATGAAAAAACATGTGCATCTTTGCCATTGAACATTGTAAATAATGCTTCTGTGGTAGCCTTTTGAATCGATTTTCTGCACTATCAAAAATGGCAAGAATAAATGCAGGTTCTCAGTAAGAGTCGACTTTTAAGGAATGTCAAAAGTTGAAAAAGCAATTGCCTCCATCATATATGAATGAATAGCAGCATGGGTTTCAGCGACGTTTTTTTTCTTCCTATTTCAACTTCCCAAATAATAAATTCAAAGCTCGCTTCTCGCAATAAAGTGTAAACGAATAAAAATGAAAATAAGTCTGACATGTTGCCTGTGCGGAGGAACGGGACTGGATGTAGTGCTGAGCGATCGAATCGGTCTGGAAAGAACGGGAGAAAGCAGCACCGGCGGACAGATGCACTCGCTGCTCACGTTGCTCTGAAAATTATCGTTTTCATCTCATTCGAGAAGGAAAATTGAAGAATCCTATTCTTATCGCAAAACTACTACTGATTCACACAGATTCAAAATGATACTCTCAAAAATGAGCATTTTTCATCATCATCATTCATCAGTTCAACATTATTCCGTGAATTTCGGTGCAAAAGTTGATATAATTCAACTCGAATAAGTACCCTTCTTTCAAGTCGCCGTTTCAACTTCATAGTCTATAGAATAGCTGGAAAAATACGCGAACTTGAGAAAATCGCGAGAAGAAACGTGACATTTGCTCACAAAGAACTGTATTTATCACTGGAGTTCTGCATTTTTCTACATCCTCCTCCTCTAATTGCGACTTATGTAACCCCTTCATTTACTGTTAGATTCTAACTTGGCGATTAGAATCGAACAATAATAGCAGATTCCGCATATTCTATTATTGAAAATGAGAACTTCTAAATCAGTACTTGTTGCTAGAAAATCTTTAGAAATTTTAAATATGAGTAATGCTTCCTATTCTGAACAAGAGGAAAATAAAGACTTGATTAGAGTTTAGGAATGGGAAAAATTTCCGTTGTTATAGAAAATTCGCAAGTGAGATGAAAAGCTCAAAATTTCTCAAAATTGTAGAAATGCTTCCTTTTTTAAATAAAAATGAATTTATGATATTTTACAATGTATTATATCTTTTTCGAAAAGTCAATTTGAGATTTTGCACTATTTTTAAAACTTTCCTCTTCCATAAATCAACCTATGCATTTTTAATAGACTCCTATTCGCTGTTTCTATTGACTTTGTTCAAACATTTTCGCAGTTATAATTCGAAATGGCAAAAGTTGTTCCCGAGAGAACAAAGTAGATTAGAAAAAGAAAAGGCGTTGAATAAAGAAAAGGATTTCTATGGATACGCATTAAAATCGACAACTTAAGAAGTGTAAGAGGATAAGGAAGTTATAGATGAAGATGAAAATCGTACAAAATATCAAATCGTTAAATTCCGACACAAATTCCCTGTCTAAATCATAGCTCGATTAAAATTCTCAAAGTTCAGCAATAAATCGAGCATGAATACATAGACAGAACGCGAACATACTATCATTCGATATAAAATAGTTAACCTGTGCACTAGCGGGCCTGACGTGTAGATGAGTGTCTTTTTCGTTGGGAGGGGTGCCTCCCATTTCATCTGGGTAGTACTTGGTTGTCGACCAGATTGGGGAGAGCAGGTTCTGATAGCTGCTTGACATGGGGATTGTGACTGAGGACACGTCGGAAATGGTTGAGGCACGGCGTTTGTCAGGAGGCGGGGACGAGAGACGACTGTCCTCTGCGCGTAAATTCTCATAGGCGGTTTATATACTCAGAATTAGATTTTATTTTAGAGATATCTATGCTAATATACAGGACAAAAAAAAACACAGCAGGGACTGTGTGAAAGAATAAAAAATCGAAAGAAAAACGAAAATTGAACTTTTTGAAATTCAGAGTTGTTTTTTTTCCGTAACACGAAGAGAAAATGTGCACATCCCTGTGTGTGTATGTATAATGGAAAATCGTTACTCCCGAGTTAATAGAGCTTAATTCTCAGTAAAATCGTCTATGAGTTATCCACCTGGATAGTGGAATGGGAGGGAAGGCAGCTGGAGGTAGGACATTGCAGAGGAGGAAGTCGAATCGAGACAAGAGGTAGGCGAAGGGGAAATTGAGAGAGGAGGACTCGAGGGGTGCAGCGAAATGCGGATGCACAAATTCGAGGCCAGACGCTTGATGCGAGATGGAGACGGTTGGAGTCGGGCTGCTGAAGAGCGAAACAATGATTCATCATCGTCGGTTTAAATCTCGAAATTAATTTCAACAAAAAAAAACTGCAAATGTTAACAATTGTATAGAAGTTTGAATATCGAAAATGTCAGCTAAAGCAGTCTTCGAAGTTCGGAAATTTTCCGAGCAAAATTTGTATTCCCAGACTAAACTGACAACGACGAATTCGGAATTTCTGTACCTGACGACGGCAGCGGTACTGGAGACGTTGAGGACCGCATTCTGGAAAATTTCGAAATTCTTCACGATGAGTAGAAATAAGCACGAATATCGAGGTTCTCTCGGAGTATCGAGATGCGAGAATGGAGGGATTATGACTGAATGGCCGGGTGGATAAGAGAGATCCGATCTACTTCTGAGCAGCGGATTTACAAGGGATGAAAAGGAGGAGGAAGACGACAAAAGGTGTGAGGCGAGAAGCCCCGCAAGAATATGCAGATCCATGAATTGGGGAAGGAATTTCTGATGCGCGCAAAAGGGATAGAATTGCAAGTTCACACAATGAGATAGAGAATATTCTAAAGAAACATCCAGACTATTTCAGTGCCAACAGAATTTTTGAGAAATAAGACAACTTCGTCATACTTTGCTGCCTTAAAACTGAAAAATTTGCTATACAATTTTGAATCGGAAGATTCTAAAATGTCTTAAATTAAAACTCGGCCCATTTATGATCTATAAGAAAGAGAACAAGTTTCCCAATCAAATACTGATTTTGCTATGAATAAGCCACTAAATATTGACTGCTATGCGCTGAATTTGTCTCAATTAGAGTATCGCCTCGCGAAATGTAATAAACGCGACCCTATCGAGGCGCAAAACGTATGATTAGACCGCTATTGGGGCATAAAAATAGCCTGAGAAATGAGCAAATGGGCGAACGTATCGAAGGCTAAAAGTCAGGGATGGATAAATATTCGAGGAACGACGAGTTTATTGAAAAAATGCAAAACAGCGCGAATAAATGAAGAAATCGAAGAAACTGAAGGAGTACTCGAGAGAAATGAGGAAAATGAAACCGAGCCGAGAAAAGCAAGGTGAAACGCTGCTTATGCGCGTTTTTCAAGATACTGCAATTTGCGCGTTATTACAGCCGTTTTTAGAGATTTGCTTAAATCTGCGCCGTATGAAAAGAACAACGGAGTAGACTATACTAAATCTCTTGTTCGGATAGGAAAATAGTCGAGTGAAAACCTGTTTTGATAAATACGACCTCATTATGAAAAAGGTCTATCTTGCAAACATCAACGTTATTGTAAGTTAAAACTATATTCCTATGACGCAAGACGAAAGATATAAAGGTAGACGCTTCAGTTGGCGCGATATTTTTAGATTTTCAAGAATTTTGCTATTTTCAATGAAACCCTAAATTTTCCGCCTAAGCGATGAAGAATTTTCACTTGAGTTTATCAAATTGAGCATTATCTTTTTAAAATATCAGGAAACAACTAAACTAAATCTACTCGTGATAAAATTACGAGAATTATCGCGATTCATAGGTTAGATGAAAGTCAATGTTTGCTAATTATTCGAGGAATGTTTCTTTTGCCAGCTGATTTCCGCAAACTTCGACGTTTTTTTGCTCTCTTCTTCGGTCGAACGGGGTAATTGGATACCTGGATACGAGTGCAGAAACGTGAATGTCTTTTGTAAAGCGATGCACTCACTAACTCTTGTTCTTCACAATGGAATTTGATAAATACAGAACGGTGAGAGACAAGTGAAATGAGAGATCCAGAGAAAAAGGGAAAATAACGCTAGACAAATATTATGAAAAGTAAATCGCGTTGTTTTTGACTGTGAATAGACATTAGGTCATTAGGCAGAGCTGAAATAAATAAGAAGAAAATCCACTAGAAAGAATAAAGCAACGAACAAAGGAACAAGGAGTTTTGTCAGATTGGAAAATAATGGAATTTGAAGAAGTAGGGAAAAGAGGGAAGAAGCTTAACCTAATACAGAATGAAACAAATGACTCGAGACTCTTCTCTTCACACAAATTGAGCACGACTAATATGGGCAAATCCGGCAACTCAATAAACTCCATCTATTCTCAGTTCATCAACTATCAATATCAAAAATTAGGTTAGAAATGATCAGAAATTATTCTAAAAATGAGCAACTTCTTATGTCTAAAATGTTATTTTGAAAACGCGTAGGATATATCGGAAAGTGACCGAATATACATAGCCTAATTTAATCCGACGGTGAACAAATTGATTTTGAGGTAAAATACTTCTAAATATAATAAGCCCTCAAGAATCAGATCTTCAAGATATGACATTCTTCAGAACTAATCTCAAGAAGATGAATTTATCACGGATGATGATAAGATAAGTAATTTTCAGCGCAATATTCTTAGAAATAGCCTAATGCGATGAAAGATGTTTCAATTTTCTGTTGAAACGTGCTCCTTGAAAATTCCTAATAAAAACTGCACAATTTGTGATGACGAGGCGCGTGAGAATTCGACATAATAAATGCTGAAAATGGAGATACACAAAAGGTGCAGAAATTCAAAGAAAAATGAAGAATAAGAAAAATAAGGTGAAAAAAGAACAATTGAAATGCCGAGAACTCGCTGCAAATGGAAAATGAACGAGGAAAGATTAGAGACATGAGGCGAATGATCGAGTAAGTGAATGTGGAAACATCTACGAAAAGGAATGACATAAAATAGAAAATTTTGGTCAAAATTTGAAGAAAATATAAGAACTTCTAATTTAATGAAAGTTAAGGTAATTTGTTTAAAATAATTCATCGCTAGTCAAATGTTAGTATAGGCAAAAATTTGATAAATGCAAAGTTCTGTGTCATAAAACTTCAAATTTTCAGACAGGGGATTTTAAACTCCGATTCGTCTTGCTTGGCGCGTTTCTTTTTGCGAATCTTTGCTAAATTCGTTTAAAATCGCCTCGGATCTTTACTCGGTTGAGGGAATTAACAAAAAAGACGAAGTCTGATTTTATGAAAGACAAGGGGCGAATAGGGCGAATAAAGGGAGAAAAACGATAATTCAAGATTTGCAGCAGAAAGGATGAGGGGCATAGAGATAAGCTGTTTGACGGAGGATAAATCTTGGATTTCTAATCCAAATATTCAGAGGGATAAGTCGTATTTTAGAAATCCAGCATGTCAATCTTTTTCCAGGGCTTCATAAATTTTACTCATTCTGAAGATAAAATGAAGTTTACGGAGAGGAAAAAGTTGGTGTTGTTTTTCGAAGGGATGATGCAAAACTTGTGTTTTACAGAAATTTGTCTAAACCTTCTTCGATATAATGTTGTTATCAACAGATCGAAGATTATCCCAGACAGCAATATAAATGAATTCTCCGTTCCCGTGTCAGGGGTTTATCCGCTGAATTATCCAGTCGCGATTCCAACTCGACATTCAGAAAAGCACATTTTTATGAAATATGCATGAGCAACGTGTATGGCGATAATTCGATCTACTATTCAACTACTTTTCGCCAAAGCATGCAAAATTCATTACGAACAATCGGAATCTGCTAGTGTTGTTCGATTTAAGTCTCAACGTTTTTCTCAAAGTTCATTTCTGCGTTCCTGATGCAGTATTCAACAGAAATGAATAAACCTTTCTTTTAAAAATGTAAAGCTCAATGTTCGACTTATTGAAAAGACGACTTTACCAGATCTATTCCTTTCACAAGAATAAAAATGACATACACTGAGCGCCTCCTTGAGGAGTGGCGGTCGGTTAGGTCGAACAAGCGCATTGCACTGCTTCGAGTCGCATTGGCCTTGACTCGCAGCACGGCTTCTGAAAATCAACACCTTTCTCTTCCAACACTCACTTTTAGAATGATGCGTGATTGGGTGGAGAGAATAAAAGCAGCACTACTTTGCAGAATCTTGTACGCCTGCTAAAATTGCATTTGTAAAAGTATTCAGGAAAAGAAATGTAACTGAAGATGAATCATTTAAAATGCAAAGTAGTCAACATCTTGATTTTTTGATAAACATCTCGTTAAAGTGTATTTATGCAGAAAAATCACTGCAAACAAGAAAGCTAGAGCTCAATTTTGACTTTTAAAAGCAAAGAATCTTATTCTCTATTATCTTCATATTTTTAGCCTTGTATAAGTAATGAAAACATGGGAGGAAATTATTTTTCTTCTGTTAAAGTACAGAAAACAGTGCTGCTTCATTCAAACGCATTTAATTCGCCCACCTCAGCTGTCCACTCTTCTCTCCGCCAGAATTATTAGCAGCCTGAGCAGAAACAGCCAATGACTCGCTGGGTGTACTGGTGACCGGCTGTTGAACAACTGGGGGCGGGGCGTCCAGGTACAGGTCCGACGAGGTCGAGCTCACTGAACCGGTCGTCGCTCGTCTGAAGATAAAAAATATTCTCAAGTAAGGATAAATTTTAATTCGTAATTTCAATAGTCGATTTAAAATCAGAAATACTGTTCATCTACGAAAATCTGTAAACTGCAGACCATTTCAGCAGATGATAAAGAAAAGTTTTGGACGACATGATTTTAGGGAAATGGGAAAAACCTTCAATTCTACAATTCGGATTTTTTTTCAGTAAATTGAAATTTCCATTTACCTGAAAGACTCGCTGTCCTTCTCTTTGCCCTTTCCAGATCTACTCATCGCGTTTGTTTTCTTCATTCTTTTTGTTCAGCTACTCTGTCCTTGGATTTCTTGTCCTTTCCTGACTTCTGTATCACAGCTGCATTCTTCTTCTCCTCCTCGACGACACAGAGCAGAGAAAATCAGTGCTCACAAAGATGCAGATTTAAAACCCTGAAAAAGTGAATCCTTATGAAATTCATCCATTCATTCACCTATCACTCATTTGGAAAATTTATCCACTTTTCCACATATGAAGAGTGTTCGCTTCAAAGTTGGTAACCTTTTCAAATAAGCGATGAGTGGATTGATTATTCGAGAACGAGGAAAATCGATAAACATCAATCGATAAAATCGAGTGAATACACAGACAACAGGCTGTGTCATTCTGTTATCGTTGTCGGAGAAATTTGAAAATCGGAAACAACGAACGACAAATCTATTGTCTCAGCGAGAAAATAAGTCAGAAAAATGAACGAATCACAAAAACGTGAAAATGGGAAATGGAATGGAAAATAAGTAGAAGAGGGAGGGTTGGCAAATGGGTGCGGAAGGTCTCTTGGGAATAATAATTCGTTAGAAAAAAGAGGAGAGCCATGACCAGGATTTGAGATGAAGCGATGAAGCTGCGAACGCTCGAATGGGAACCAAATAAACATTTGCACAGAAAAGTAACAAATTGAGAAAAATAAGTAGAAATGCCTAGAATCAGATGAAAATGAAAAATGTGGATATATTGAAAAATTTGTCAATTTCAGTAATCAAATGGTGTAAAAAAATTAACAAAAAAAGATGAATTATATTAATTTTGACCGTAAATTAGGTGAATTTTGAAGTAAGCCAGAGCAGACTAAAGTGGATTTTGTGGATCGAACAGGGGGAAATGAGGGAAAATGACTGATTACTGATTGGCTGGCTTGGAGGCGAGCATATGGCCGATAGATGCAGGGGTTTGAGAGGGTTTGACAAATCTGATAGCCCCATCGGAGAGGAGAAACTGGGATGTAATTCATGTGATTGGAACGAGATTGATAGAAATCGATAGAGGCACGAAAGGGAAAGAAAGAGGGAGGATGCAGTGAGGAGGACACTTTTGTGGGCGGGAAGAGGACGAAGAGATGGAGGACCACCTCTTGCTGCGCACCAGGTCATCCAATAGATTCTTGGAATTCGAATTAGCATAAACATAACTTTCTCAAACATTTTCTGGCTAGATAATAAGAAAAAAAAGAGCTGAAAACTGAAGAATGAAAGTTCTTGGTAGGTTCAATAAAATTTTCGAAATCTTGAGTTAGGAGGAATGAGGAATAGGGAGATGGCGAATTCTACAAAAATGGCAAAATGTGAGTTCCTAATGAATTTTACAAGTGTCCGAGAGAAAGGACGATAAAAGTGGAATAATATGAGAAGCCAGTCGACTAGAGTGGATAGATACAGCTGAAGATGGGAAGATGCAGATATGTCCATTGCGACTGGGAACGAGATATATATCGCGAAGGAAAATGAAAATAGTCGAAATTCAGCCACTTCTGGTAGAATAAACGCCGATGCCTTCCTCCAGTGCTTCAAATGTGCATGGGTGGCAGAAATGGAAATCGAATTTTCGTGAAAAATAGAAAGAGGCACGTAACGCACGAGTGAGGAGTTGTTTTCACAGCGGAATTCAACTTCCAGCATTTAGGGAAATCTCAAAATTTCCAAAAATAAGAACATTGAAATCATTGTAAAATTCACCCAATTTTCAAAGAAACACAATCTCAATCTTAAGAGAAAATGGTATTGACAAATTCGGTAAAATGAAAATCAGACTTACGATAAGCTTCGAAATGATAAATACAAGATAATGGGAATATCTTGAATAAAGTCGAATTTTTAGCGAGATGTGCATAATCTCTGCTTGAAAATATGTATGAGTCAGCGTAATCGCATCAGGTATGATAAAGTTTCGAACTTTGCATAATTTGCACGAGAAAATTCATCTCTTCAAAGTCAAAAATATTTATGCAATAAGCGTGGCGAGGGTTGCGCCTTGCATTACGAAATGTCACTGGAGCATTGTGACATCGTGATAAGATAAAACGTGATAATGTTTTGGGACTGACAAAAGGGCCGAAAAAGTAGACATAAAAGATGAAGAGGTGCACAAGCTGTTACAAAAACAGTCCTCTCCTTTAACGGCAGTATTATCCTTTTCGTCTTCGTTATCTTCACACTATTTCAGGTGGAGAAGATAAATAGCAGTACAAAAATGGAGAAGGAGCGTTTTTTTTTTCCTGTGACTAATGAACGGGTCGCAGCAGTGTATAAATACATATTTGCAATGTGGCATTTTAATCGGGGTGCATGAATCTGAAGTTTTACTTCGAAAGTTGGAAATTGAAAATTCATGCAGCTCCGAGATTATGATATAACTTAAAGCTTCGTGAAAATGGTTAGATTTTTAAAGGTTCAAAGAATCGACGAAGTTCCAAGTTGCCAGTTTAGCAAAGCACAATAATAAATGATACGAAATAAGTCTTAAACTGTAGGAAATTTTGCCACACAAGGGCAAAAGTGAAGAGTTCTAATGGAAAATGGAAAATTCAACATAAAAATCGGATTAAAGTGTGAAACTACAAAATAAATACCTTTAGCAAAATGACAGAGAAACAAATCTTTCCTTAGGCTGATCGGGCTAGAATTTGTGGTCGGACTTGTTGAAGTCAAAGTAGGTCGAAGTCGGGTCGCATCGCCCGTGGAAAATCCAAGTTGCCTGCAAAATACAACAGAATAAGCTTATTTTTAATCATTCCCACCGACTTTCAAAAATTATGTATCTGATGATTTTCTAGGAAAACGTTATTCAATTCCCAATGAAATCATCAAGAATAAAGCATTTCAATTTTGATGAATTTCTAAAAAAAAAAAAACAAGAAAAGCCAGGAAAAACAGAATACGAAAAATAAATATGACTGCAGTAATGAAGGTATAATAAGACAACATTTAGAGGAAAACCTTTAGCAGCTAACAGAAATAGAAGAATATTAGCATTGCAGAGGAAGTGAATGAAGTTATACAAAGATTTTCTAAGGTCAAAAGCTGCATATTTTTCGAGAAAAGCAACCTCTTCATTACTTCCCAAGGCACTGCATGGAGTCATAATAGCGCGTATTTCTGCATAATCGATTTCATTCCAAAATGACAAATGCTTCTTGAGTTATTTCAGCGTGTTTCTAATTCCTATTCCCCACAAATAATGAAAATATGTTAGACTCTACTGAGCAAAAGCCTAGGATATCATTATCCCCTGGTGCATTTAATGGCATTAATTTAGTTTCGAGGAAAGGAAACTATTCCGCACTTCAAATGCTTCATTTGCACTGCAGCTGAGCTATAAGAAGTTCGGCTTGAAAAAGATGTAAATTAAATGCGACTATTTAGGAAAGAAGGAAGCATTTTATGGAAATTGGTGAAGATTTAGTTTTTATCATCATTCCGACTTGGACAAATTTGGACATTGAGTTCAAAAATAACACGTACTTTTTCCTAAACTTCAGAGCATGCTCAATGAGAAGAAAAATATCGAATTTCAGATATCAGAAATTATTGTCAGTGATTTTTTCTCAAATTCATCCCCAATCTAGTATTTTTCTGCCTTTGCAAACAAGAAAATTTCATAAGGAAATCGATGACAACGAACCTTAGCATTGTTGACGGCGGAAACGGGTACCGGATGAGTGATGCCAGAAGTGGGGGTAGAATGGGAGTTCGAGTCGGCGAGAGGACAGACGCGGCCTGCCATCAGGTCCTCTCGGCACCACGAGAACACGCTCATACCCATCACTGAAAATTGGCCATGTCGATGATTGCTTTTCTGGAGTTTAGCAATGATTTGAGCTAACCTTTAATGAAGAAAATTTTCTACCGTCGTTTCCATGAAGATTCGAGTAATATTCAAATTATTATGCCATTATTGTTTCATGTAACTTGGGAATTGTTCTTGCTTTTCTTAGGGCTGTCAATTTACTTATGATGGAGAAACTCACATTCATTCTGCTGCTTGGGTGTGAGTGAGTCCAGGAATTCTGCCCCTTCGGTCGTTGTCAGCAAGTCGCTGAGTTCTGCCTGAAAAATCTGGGATTTCAAATGCAGAATCAAAATAAGAAATTTTTACAGTGCAATTCTCCGTTTTATTAAAAGTGTTTATAAAAAAAATCGATTATTCAAAGATATGCATTACCAGAAGAAAAATGAGAAATTTCTACAGAAATCCTCGCAATATTTTTTTTTTCAGAAGTGAAATAAACATTTCTTTCTACTGGCTCATAATTTGTTGGGGGTTTTCTTAACTCACATTGTCGAGGATGTAGGACGCTCTGTCCCTGCAGGTGGTGCAACGGCACCAGTCGAGCAGAAAACGATCGCGACCTCTGCCTCTGCCAGACAGCACTGTTTTCTTGCTGCTGCACACAGGTACAATGTTCCTCTTGACTGCACTCCGCTGAAAGTCTAAACGATTTATCGAGTCATTAATTCTTTGAATTTTTGCACTAGAAAACAGAAAATTCGTTCTCTGCATGCAGCGCGACAGAAATGAGGTGCAGTATTATATAATATTCACCATTACCGCTCGGTAAAACTCGCTCATTTTATCAGGCGGTTAATCTCCCAATATCGTCCGGTAACTTTTTCGCTGAGACAATTCATCAAAAAAACTCAACTGAACCGTGGGGTTTTTTTCGAGAAAAATGTGTGACTGAAAGATCTGTTGTGACAGACCTCGATCCTGTTGGCCGTGGCCAACTTACTCCTGTCGCCGCTCGAATCGTATCCGATTGAGCCTACTCCAGTCGGCGATTCCCGATACGTTGCATTGATAAACCGGACTGACTGAAATTGCAAAAATTTCTTTTATTTTTATCGGAAATTCTGCCGATTAGTTTTCGTCCACCGCCTTTCGCGAAAATAGGAAAAAAAGAGAATGGAAACTAAAGTGGGTTTAATTTCCGCAGAAAACCGCACCTTGAGCCTGTTGTCGGCGCCGTTCTGCTTGCCTCCAGAATTCACCACTTCGGCCATCGAGCTTCTGGAGCAGAAATTGAGAAAATTTATTCTAGGATAAATTCACGAAAATAAAAACAATACGAAAAAACGAGCGAAAAATCAAATGACGACAAGAGATAATGAAGAATGGGGAAAAGCGAAAAGAGACATTCGACACTTGCCGTTTCAGCGACTGTCAATTATTTTTCTCATTTTCTTATTTCTTGATTTCCGTAATCAAGAGCGTTTCGGTAATATTTTAATAGGTATTTCTGGCAGAGCCTCAAATTTGACTACTGTAGTTTTCGATAACGAAGATCTTTGGCTGCGAGTACTTTGTTACCAAACGCTATTTCTCCCCTTTCTTCTTCTTATCCTACACTATTTCTGCTTTGGGAACAAAGTATTCGCAGCCAATAATTGCATATCTAACCTTAGATATCTCACCCATGGTCTCTATAAATACTCCAACTTGTCATTAATAATCATTTTCGTACCCATCGACTGACATCGTCTTCCGAAGTCAGCGGAACTACACTAAGAACAGCAATCACAAGCCACCCGCGAGCCACCCGTGAGCCACTCGCGGGTGCTCTGCTCTCAGTGTTTCTTATTATCAAACTACGAGAAAAATTCATGAAAAATCGAGTATTTTCTTTGAAAATTTTATCATTTCAGTTGAGAAGCCGCCGATCGTGATGAAAATCAAGGTCAAACTCGAACTCGAACTGGAGGTTGAGGAGGATGACACAATCCGCGACGTGAAGTGGAGAATTGACAAAATGATCGGAATTCCGGTCGAAAATCTCATTATTGACAAACTCCTGTCAATTCCACCGTTTGGCGACAACCCTCCATCCTACCGGGGTACGTCACGTTCAGTTGTTTATTGCTTTAACCGAGGGATATCCGGAACTCTAATTCTGAGTCGTGCAAAAAATCCGTCCATTCCCGATTCTCATTCCATTTTTTCAAATCTAAATTCAGAACGGCTCAGTTTCAGTCAGGTGTGAGCATACCGTAAACTAATAGAAGGACCTAAAAAAATCAAATTGTTTTCAGACCACCGAATATACGACCATATGAGACTCGGCGATCTTGCAGTTCGGGTTGGTTTGTCGGCTCCTCTTTCATCTTCGGAATTTTTTGGATGATTTAATAAAAATATTACTCAAAAATAACTATTTTCGGAAGATTAAATTTTCGTAGTTATAGATGAAATGGTTGAAAGAAAAATTCCCATCTCACCAAACTTGTAAGTTATGAAAAATCAAAAGTACTCTTTTTGGAAGAAAACTTCTGTCTGCTGACCATTTTTTCTTCTCTCGGTTAAAATTCAATTTTTAGGACTGGCCCAGCCGCAATCTCATGCTGGATGTCAGACACCACGTTCCCAGAGAGCTGACCATTTTTGTCGTCACTCCCGCACACGTGACTCTTCGTGTGAGAGCACTCGACAGCTGGACAATCAGCAGGCTGAAAAGTGCCGTCAGCGACGTTGAAGGGACCCGACACTCTCACCGCTTGATCGCATTCAATAGTAATCCAATTCACTATAATAAATTGCTATCTTCAATGATTTTTATCGCAATAAACGCTTGACAAACGGCCGACCCCCAAATGAGTTGTCTTTATGATTTAGTCAGCTCGGTTTTCTTTAAAACACCTTCTCCGTAATTCTCGAAACTGCCCGGACCAGAGATATAAAATTCATTTTTGAAGGGGTTTCTGAGTGTTTTCTACCTATTTCGGACCCGTAGAACACGAATCCGGTGTCCGTTTTTCGATTTTCCCGCATGTTCCGGAGATGAGTCCGGATCCGACAAAGTTTCCGGATAAAATAAAATCTTATTAAACCTTATATCATAAGATTCGTTTCGTCGAGCTGAGTCTCATGGTGTTTTTGGTTTTCCGGAACGGTCGTTCTATCGCAAGTTACGGCTAAAAACAATGCAAAAAATCGGTGTTTTCGGAAAGAAATTAAAATTATTCGATTTGTTTTCATTTCATACTTGTTGATAAAAATAAAACTTTATTATTTGTACAATGTTCGCTGGAAAATGAAATATCAGATAAGAAGGATAATCAAGGGCATGTCATGCCAGTCCGTTCGTCCGTTTCGCAGACATAGACAGAAGGAAAAGCGTCGCACTAAATATTGAATATGATTTTAGGAACTTTTTATAGGGTGCTTGATAGTTTCTGAGCTATTTTCATGTGACTTTAATAATCAAAAATGATATTCCTTTAAAAAAACATTTTTTCTCACTTCTTTCTGACTAGAAGATTTCATTTGTCAAAGCATATTATACAGATTTGAAAATATTCGACCCGATGGGTTACTTTTAATAGGAAATACCATTGTCAGTGTTCTGGATTATTCGTCATCAGGATGTAAGAGAGAAGTAAACAATAACGAATCTAATATCGGGTCAAATCTCCCAAATCTGATCATACATATTTTCTTACCTTCCATTTTCTAGTTATTTCTAACTAAAATATTTCATACCGTAAAATCTCTAATAGATGCCTTGGAGTTTATAATTTTCAACCTCTCAAAAATAAAAAAAAAATTCTATTTTCGAATCCTCATAACTCATCATTTAGACATCATTCACTTGAAACTAGTAGAAAATATGCACTAAAGTCTGCAAAGCATTTCTCAATGTGATCGAATAGAGTAATGATGAGTTATGGCAAATCGGCAAGGAAGGACTTCTATTGGAAGTCGGCTTCTATTAAAGGAAAGATTCTATTAGAGAATTTACGGCATTCGTATTTTCACAGATTAAACTTAATCTTACACGAAAGTCGTTCCATAATCCACCTGGACGTAGCTAAAATATTCATTATTAAAAAAAATACATGTGGGTTGTTATTAATTTTTTTAAAAAAATTTAATGACATTTAATTCGTTTTCCTTGATCTAAATCAATTTCAAAATCTCTCTTATAAGTAGAGAAGTCGAATACATTTTAGGAAATAGGTGATTACGGTAATTCATCGAAATAACATTATTACAAACTCTCAACAAGACAATAATTTTTAGATTTCGAAAATGATCCACTCGGTATAAATTAATTCATTTTTGTGCAACGATATTTTTTATGAAAGGTAAACATTTAAATGGATTAAAATATGACTCACACGAGCACAATTGTCTCCAGGGTTGTTAGCTGAAGGAATTTAGTAAAGCGCGTCGGGAAATTGAAGAACTGATTTTCATAAACGCACTACTATAAAATATGAAGATTTGATATTGCGGTGTTTGTACATTTTTGAAAATCAAATCCTTCTTCCGTTGCAATTAACTAAATTTCTTACTCGGCTCGCTAAATATAATTAATAATTATCCACTAGTTGAAAATTCAATTATTCATTATATCTTATTCTTTTTTTTTATATGTATTCGAGACCTGGATTTATGTAGTGATCATGACTTATGCTGATACACGCGAATGTTCGAGATTCGTCGCGATCAAGCCTTAACATTCGCTGGCATCAGCACGAGCCATGCCCACTGTTCCAACCCAGATCTCTCAAAGAGTCGAGAGTACTTTTGCTATAGATTTGTGATTCAATTATTCATTTAAAACCGCGGTTACAGAGAAACTTTTTTTACTTACGGGGGGGTAGTGGTAGGATCCCAAAAGATACACGTAGACGTATATTGTTGGCCACTACTGTCTTCTAGATGCTAAATTTTATAGATAAAAATACAGAGCGATGAAAACAAATATCCTTGAACTAATAATAGTAGGCAGTCTGGAAGTGTAAAACAATAAATCATAGAAACATACGAAATAATATGGTAAAAGATGCTCTAGCCTACCCTCCCCTTCCCTAACCCTTTACTATTTTCGTATGTTTATATCGTTCTACTTTTCAAAGTTGCCTATAAATGGAATGATGACTTACATTAGGGTTACCTGCGATTTTCTGTACATCAATCCAAACGTTGGAGCCCGCTGAAAAGGAGAAAATCAAGAATGATTTAAATTATCTTGTTTAACTTTTAATAAAATTTAGTTAGTAAGAAATTTTGGCCAGCTTCGACATAATTTGGGTGAGTTTTACATTAAATTACATCTTTTAATAAATAGTAGGCCGATTGAGTTTATTGTCCAAAAATTTGAGAAGGCTAGAGCAGGAAAGGTTTGCTCTACAAAGATGGTCATAGCTTTACTTAGAATAGATCATTTTCGGAGATCTAAAAAGTTTTAAGATCAACATGGCTTCGATGATCAGACTGATACCAAATTTAAACGTTAAAATCAATGTTGAAAACTGATTTGGTCTCTCTAACCATTGGCTTCCTTTGTGAGTAGTCTTATTAATGCCGCAGAATGAAAAAATACGCAATTCAGAAATCGAATGTTCCAAATTAATTTATATATTAATAAATTCTCGTGAAATTCCTTACCATAATTCCATAAGTCCAGACCTTGCTGTAGGCTGTATAGTCTTGCTAGATGACACATTGTTGAAGGAGGGGTGCATAATCCCATACAGTTCGTATTTGCTGCGTTCCAAGTGGCAGCAGTTGCAACAAACTGTAAAATCCTTGCTATTCACAAAACGAAAATGATATTCAACGATCACCTGATAGCATTTGCCGTTAATAAATTCCCAGGGAGGAGGACATTGTGTATCTGAAATTGTTGAATTTAGATTTGAAAAACGTTTTTTTCTTGAAGAAGAAGGCATTTTTCTTTATTCTTTAATCACAATGAATTATTATTGAGGAAGAGTAAGATGATTCTATTTTTGAGAAATGATTTGATCGTTTATTCATGTAAATTTGATGTTGGTAACTAAGTTCGGTTAAAAAGAAAAGAAGTGATAACACTTTCCTTGTAATTCATACACTATTCTTACAAATTTGATGGATGAATTTTAATCGAATTTAATGAATGAATATGCTCTCGGAATATATGCAGTAGTTTTTCCAGAAAGCAAAATGATTCCTCGAAAAAGGTCATGAAATTTATGGATTTGGGTACTAGATTTCCTCTTCAATTGATAATAAAATGGTTGGCGTGAAGAATAGTTAAGACTTACCACATTCAGCTAATGGAGCTGAGTTTGTGAAGCAAGGATCAGTTGTAGTAGTTGTTGTTGTTGTCGTTGTTGTTGTGGACGTTGATGTAGATGTGGACGTAGTTGTAGGTGTCGATGCGAATGTGGTCGTTGTGGACGTTGATGTAGATGTGGACGTCGATGTGGATGTGGACGTGGTTGTAGGTGTCGATGTGGACACCGTCGTATCTATATCCATTGTTGTTGAGCTTGCGCAATTTTATGTTTTACTTTAGACTTTAATGTCGGTAGTCGAACCGATTTGATTATGAGATTTTACAAAACAATTTGATGGCCGACTAGTCAAAAAATCTAGACCAGGTTGAACTATAAGCCCACTCCACATTCATTGTGAAGAGACAAAATTTGGAAAAGCCATGTGTAGCTGGCCTTTTCAAAACTAGAAAATTCATTTAATACGCAGTGATAATTTACCTGTGTAAGTGGTCGGTTGGACAGGAGGCAGGTCCATGTCCGGTGTTGTCAGGCAAGAGTTCGACCATTTGAAGAGCAACACAAAGATTACGAAACTCATCATTGTTGACAATATTGTAGTCTAAAAAGTCGATGATTTATCCTTCGAATTTTTGACAATTTGTAATTTTGAGATAAATTGTTATAATTTTCCTATAGAGATATCAAGATCCATGGAAAAGGAAATTTCTGATAGCAGATGCGTGAAAAGGCAGAAATAAAAAACATAACAATGAAGACATATTCGAAGACGAATTTATGCTCGCCACTATTTGGCAGTAAACAGTATGTCCCAACTTTGGTTATTCAAAATAAATACGATTGATGGGAAGATATAAGAAAAGGTAGTGAATGAATTCCACTTTAGGATTAAATATATACCCAAGGATGTTGACGCCGCCCACACTAGCCCTTGGCTGATACCTGGCTTTCTTTTTCGCATCTATTCGATTTTTATTGAAGATTTAGCTTTAGGAATGAGAATAGAAAGGCTAAAACGCAGCTGATATCATGCAAATCGAGTTTGGCTAGTTCGGAAAAAAGAGCAAAGGATGAAAGATTCTGACAACGATTATCATCTTAGACGTATTTACCATCAATTCGCCAGTTGTCATCACAAGGATGAGCTAAATTAAAAATTTCTCGAACAATTCGAAATTTCTACTTTAAACTTAGGACAGGATATTTATTTAGAGGTTCAACCAAGAGATATCCAATTGAAGATATCTTTCCTATCTTTAGATAATATCTGATTATTAGTACATTTTATATAAAAATCATAATTTCAGGTCTCTCAAATTTTTTCTTACATATTACATACTTTTTGGAAAATGCATTCGTCGGGGGCAGACTTTCCTAAGTAGTCCGGACGCCTAATTCGGGTCATTCATTTATGACAGATTTGAGTCGACTCCTACTCTTATTCTAGTCAACTTTCGTCAATTACAACATGTATTTTATGCCAATTTCTTCCGTGCTGATTCTATTTTTCATTACTCTGTTTTTTATACATGTTTACGGGTTTATTGATTTTTTATGAGCGTGTCTCCTTTTCAAACAGCCATCGGGAGGTAATCGACGACGATATATTTAGGAAGGTATGAAAGCCGTATAGGAGGAGAGATACAGACAAAGAATAAAAAGAAAATCTCTTCATATCCCCTACTATTTCATCTTTCTTCTAACTGATAGGGCTAAATCTTTCTTCTCTATCTGTCAGAAGAACCTGTCCGTCGGTCTGGTTAATCTGTCTCTCTTACGGTCACCTCTGACGAAATCAAGGAATCGAGGACTATCATCGCAGTTTCATTCCGATTCCCGATTCTGAGAGACATGCAGTGCTTGGATATAAGAATAAGCAGATAACTTTCTCTCTTAATCCAATGCTATCTCCTTTTTCTGGCTGACAAGGACTAGACATCGTTGGCTTCACCTGCTTGAGGAACCTGTTTTCGGTAGACTAACTTTTTCTCTGGCAAGTATTATCAACTGCTGAAAAAATCGCCAGGGGCAATTACGCCGATATACTTCGAAAGGAATAGTGAGAGAGTAAGAATTTTGGGAAAATATAAGAAAAAGAATGTTCTCATCAGGGCCGGGCGGAATTCCGAATTCCGAAAAAAATTGGCCAATTTTCTTTCGGAATTTTTCGCTATTTGTTCATGAATTAATTACTTTTTTGATTTTTGTAAAATTCTATTAAAACAATCAATGCAAAACGCTCCACGAATTGAATACTTTATAAAATTCTAGAATCCCCAACTTGCTTTTTCTCGGCAATTCGGAAACTTTGCCAACTTTTCAAAAATTATAAATTATCATGTAAAGATAGGCTAAGGGTTTCATGGTAACAAAATTATCATTAGTGATGGTATTTTTTGTTAAAACAGTTGATGCTAAACTCATGCTAAGTATGAGTTCTTCTCTTATTTTTACCATGAGCTTTGAAAAAAATCTAGCGTCAGGGTTGCTGATGGACCCGAGTCGACCCGGCCCGCATTTTGCGGGTCTAAATCGGGTCCGGTCTGAGGTCAGGGCCCGCAAATTAATTAGTTTGATGCGATTGAATGAATATCAGGACTATTCAAAGTGATGCGGGACAGGGGTCCGTCGATTTGGCTGATTTTCACATGTCTTATTCAATTTTTCACGTTGATCATCATGGTGCTATCCGTTTTTCGAAAATCGATATGACTTTGATTTTTTCCTGACATTCACTCTTAACGTAGGCAGAACTTTAACGACACAAATGATTAATATTGCTAAATTTAACAAACTGAGAAGGGGTGATTATGAGTTTTCTTTTTATTGTTTAAAAGAAAATGCAATATGAAAGCATTTATTCGTTTACATATCACACAGTGAAATTCGAAAATAAATAATGAAAGACAGCTGATAAAAAGACGAAATCGGTTATGGATAAACGCAGAGTCCAGTCTGAGGATTGAGTTTTGAAGGTGCGGGGCATTGCGAACCTGTAGCGCCTGTCGCATAAATTGCGCTATTGAAAATGTTTCCCTGAAATATAAATTAGTTGGAAGAGCATGGCTGATGATGATCTTACAATAGGCGAATAGTGGCACACTCCGAGAACCTTTCCGGGGGCCATTCCAACCATGGCGCAGCCGATTCTGGTAGTTCTATCAGACAGCATCTGAAAAGCGTATTTGCATCACCTCAATTTTCAAGTGATAAGACTTCATTTTTTTCGTAGTTTAAAATCTGTGACATATCGTCAAATTTGTTACGAGGATGCGTTTTTGGATTTGAAATGGCCAAACTTCTAGATCTTCCTTCTGAGAGACCAAATCATTTTTTCTGCGATTTTGAAATTGAAGAAAGGTATAATTAAACTTTGATTTTAAAATACCTATATTTCAAATCCGTATCTACTCGTATTTTATTTCTCGCAGAAACATAAAAGTTATCCGTATTCATTTGCTTCAGTTTTAAAAATCGCTTACAGCAGTAGCATGTCCGACATTGTAGAATTTCTGTCCACTTGGCAGAATGATGCTGTCCAGTCCGTATTGAGGGACTTCGTTGATCCAGGCTTGGGACATGTCCTAAAATGATTATTTTACCATTACGTCAAATTTAGTATTGCTAGATCAGCGATTCAGAATGAAATAACTCTTAGCAACGTGATTGAAAGGAAAAAAAAATATGATGTAATTGACGAAATGAATTTTTTTCTCGATGCTATGATAAAGTATATCTTTTGTTTTAGCTCAGCTTACCCTAATGATGTTCTGTCTATTGAAGGATCCAGTCGTCCACATCATGTAGAGATTCTCGCCGGTATTTTTGAGATCTGTGGAATGTTTGAATTCTTTCTTCATCGCGTGTCTGTATGCGGAAGCCTCGAGGTTCTTGTCCCATTTCTAAAATTTTACTATTTCTTTGTTAATTTTAACAGAATTTTACAAGTTCTGGCATTTTTGCGGCTCTCGGCAAGTACGGTCCTAGTCCAGCTCCTGGCTTGTTGGCGAACTTTCCCAAGGCGCATTGTGACCGGTATGAGTTGTGTTGCTAAATGTGACTTCTTAGTAAATCTATAGGATAGAACTCAAGATAACGTGGAGAGTTTTTTTTTTTTTTTATAATATATCGTCATAACCTTATACAAAATAACATGAAGAAACATTCGCTGCTTGTCTCTCTACTAGTGCTGCTACATTTGATTTGATATATTTTATTCTTGCGGCAGCGTTGTGAAATTTTGACCCTATTTCAATTTCATTAAACCTAGATTAGGCCGGGACGAATTGAATTAGCATTGGAGGGCACGCTTTAGAGGCACTCACGATGCATTTGCATACTTTGATAAATCCAAATCTTCATTTATTCCTACCTGCAAAATCATATTCTTCTCAGCCTGTGATAGCTGATCATTCCAAATGTTGCCTCCGCTAGCTCTGTTTTGCACAGCAAGAAATTGACTGAGTTGGCTTCCATCCAAACGCGGAGCTCCACTGATTTGAGAAATCAAAATAGCGGAAATTGCCAGAAATTGATACAGTTGAATCATCTAAACAAACCGAATTATCGTTGATTCATCGGAAAAAATAAGTTATGCCAGTAATTTTAGGAAAAATAGCTTATGGAATCATAGCTAGAATAATTTTACAGCAAAAATTGAGTAAGTAGGTAATTTTTAACGAATTATTGAATAGTCAAAATAATCTGCATGTTTTATAATGAAAAATAGACATTTTTAAAGTTCAAATAAGTTATTCTTGAAAATGATAACTGATAAACGTGACATTTTTGCGCTGATTATAAATAGAGACGTAGTGCATGCATTGATTTTCAGATTTTCATCTAGTTCGAGTCGGAAGGTGAATATTTGCATAACTCTTTTGTGAACCTCGTCGAAATTGACTCACCCTAATCTTTTGTCGAAGTTGCTTTGAGCGTCAGGTGCAGGAAACTGATGAAATGCAGGTAGGGAAGAGGAAAAACGATGAAGCGATAGGGAAATCGACCGATCGACTCATTTTATAGCCAAACTCCGAATTCCCTCGGACATCTGTGTAAATATTTTGCGAAATTCGACAGTCTTTGTGCCTTTAATAACTTTGATATTTGCATGAACTTGTGGAGAATGAGAGGTGTCACTGACAAATGATGTACAAACATTATTCTCACGTGTATCCGTGAGTGATGTAATCCTAAACTCATTATTATTCAATTCTTGCGATAATTCGCGCTAGGCTCTAACTGTTTAGGCAGCAAGTCAAACCTACTTTTTCGGTAAAAAAATTTAAAGGAGAGAGAATGTAAATGTCAAATGATTTCATTTTTTATTCTCTAGTTTAGTCGATCAAAGTATTGTCTATAGTTGAAGTAAGAAATGAATAATTGATAGAACAAATTAACCTAAACAGTTATCAAAATCGACTAAGAAAATTTAAAAATGCTACGTGTGCATTGCATTAAATTAAAATATGCACATAAAAGTCAAATAATTGTGTAAATTGATGAAATTTTGTTAATTTGGCTAGGAAAACTTCTGCATAGTTCTATGTAAGTAAGTTTCGTTTCAAATCGTCAGTTTTCAATAATACGGACTTTCATCAATTTAGTTCAATCTTTTAAAATTTCATTTCTTCTGTCTTAACCCTTATCTGACTTAAGAGTGAATATCAGTATTATTCAAAGTGATGCGGAACAGGGGTCTTCGGATTTGGCTTATTTTCACATATATTGTTCAGTTTTTCACGCCGATTCTTATGGTGCTATCCGTTTTTTTTTTTTTCGAAAATCGAAAAGAATGATTATAAATTTACAAGGCTTTTTCTTTGAAATTATTCACAATCAGTTTATTTTGAAAGGAAAAAAAGCTTTATAACTTGTACAATTATGTATACTCAATCAACAAACAGATCGGGTACAACATGTTTATTCGCAGAGGTGCCGATGTAACGTGGTATAAGTTCATGGGAAGAAAATGAGAAGGTGTGTAGAGGAGAGAGAGGTGATCGGACCTGTTCGAGGAATGAAGAACAGTGAAGAAAATGCAGGAACTGTAGAGAGTAGTACTTTGAGTGCTCCTGAAGTCTGGCCCTTGGGTCTGTAGGTGAAAACGTCCTCTACTGAAATCCACTGCTATTTATACTCTCCAGCACTACCTTACTAAAGATAATAATATAAATGTTTATGTCAAATTTGACACAATCAAATTGGTTTTGTATAATTGTACAATCAGCACAACTCATTATTGAAAGTTATTGCAAAAAGATCATTCGTTGCTTTTTGATTTATTTGTTTTTTTATGAATAATAAATACCGAAACGCAATCGTATGTTCTCGAAGTTCTGTTGAACATTTTAACATATCCAGGGCAACAGGTTTTACGTGGATAGAAACAGATTGGAGAGCCACACGGTTGAGTCCCAGTGTCGCTTCCTCTGAACATCGAACACATTATCGAATAATATAAATTTAATTTAATCCATACACATTTTTAAATTAAGAACCAACTATATTAATAATAAGTGAACACTCACTCGCATTTGCATCCCGATGGGAAACAATAACGTTTCTTGCGTTCTGTTCCACACATACCTTAAATGTGTTAATTTTCATGATTATTATTTGTTACAGAATCAAACAATTATTTAGAGGGAAAGAAACATGGATTTAAATTGAAATTAAGATAAATTGAGGTGTTTCTAGCTAATTTTTAATCATCTTGGAATTTGCGAGTACAAAAAAACTCACTGCATTGCAGTTTTTAAGTAGCGAATTAAAGAGTCACTCAACCCCGATGTTGAGACCTACCCATTATTCTTAGTTATATTATGGCAATTAACATGTATCAGGCTAAAGTCGATAACATTCGATTTTGTATTAGTTTCTATGCAGTGAAAAGTTAATCCACGTATTATATTGTTAACATCCCACTTAAAGAGACATTATTTCATACTCACCACAGGTGTCATTGCAAGCGCCTGTAGGATCAGCTGCCCATTCTGACCATTCCCCTGTGCATGATGAAGACTAAATTTCGATATATTCATTTAACAACAAATGTTGTTATGATCTTTCAGACGAATTCTGCATCACACGCACACACGAAGTTCTCTATTAAATTGTGACAACTTGATGATCCGATTTTATAGAACCATAGATCTATGAATGAGAAAACGTCCTTAGCGGGTTATAGAAAAATTAGCGTATGTAATTTGTTTCGCAAAAATAGCACATGCTATCACAAATTCCTCCTTTGAAAATGCTAATTTCATTTCTAGGTAGTATCATCTGTTTGTATTTGCTTTTTATAAAATAATTTTTTAACGGTCTTAAACTTCGGAGTTGTACTTGACTGCAATAATAGATGTTTGCAACTCTGTCGAGTGTTTTTGTGAATCCATTGCAACAAGATGGTCGTGGATAGGTACAAATTACATCATTGCATCCTTGAAATTCGGTATCGTTGCCCCTGAAATCCGATTTACACTCCAATGCTTCAGAAACTCTCGATCGATTCGTGCATTTTTCATTTAGAAATTAACTTTAATTAAAACAAACACATTGTGCACTCACGGGCAGGTGCAATTTGATGGCTCGCAAACTCGGGTTGTTCGTATTCTGCCACACGCTCCTTAAATTAACTCATTTATATTATTTTTAATTTCATAGACGATAAAGAATAAATTAAAAGGAAAAAAACTTTAATTAAGATTGTACAGGGTGCGGAAAAATTATTGTCGCATTAATAACATAGGATATTAACCCAAAGCTGCACGGAATAGACAATTTTCTTTGATAAATAATTTATTTAGACAATAACCATCAACAACAAATTAGGTATTTTCGAAATGCCTGCCCTTTGCGTAGACACAGACCTTGAGTCGCTCGAGGAAGTCATCGCTGACGGCACGCAACTAGTCGTTGGGCATTTCATTCCATCCTTTGATGAGAGAAGACTTCAAGAAGCCGAGACTTTTGTGGGGAGTAGAGCAGGCCTTGATCTCAAGGTATGACCAAGTGGGATAATCCAATGAGTTCGAATCAGGGCTGTTGGAGGGCCATTCGGAAGAAAAGATGAAATCTGCGAAGTGAATTTTTCAGAAGGATTGAGTAGATTTTGACTTGTGGGAAGGGGCTGTATCCTGCTGAAAGCAGGAGGGACGGGATTTAAAATAGATTTTGGTCCAGGGAATAAGAGCTTTATTTTAAATAAGATTTGATAGGTTTCGGTGTTGATCTTGGCGTTCTGGGGGACGAACACGAGGGGGGATTTCCCATAATAGGCGGTAACCGCCCAAACCTTGATTGACTGAGGATGAGCACGTCTTCCGATCAGTTTGCCATTGGAATTAGCAGAGGAGACGTTTGGGGACAGGATGTG
This sequence comes from Diploscapter coronatus, assembly GCA_964036155.1. NCBI lineage: Eukaryota > Metazoa > Nematoda > Chromadorea > Rhabditida > Rhabditidae > Diploscapter > Diploscapter coronatus. The sequence goes on along the minus strand of OZ038422.1, from coordinate 46,067,482 downwards.
ATCATTTTGACGATTCATGAAAAGTTCAATTGTGAATATTTCCTTATCCGAAAAAATAATCGTTTTGTAGCGTGCCGAAGAAAGCCTCTTGGGAAACTGTTGGTATCTTTCAAGTCTGTTTGACATCATTTTGTCCATAAGTTCGTGAACTTTTTTGGATTCTGTAGGAGTTGAGTCCCAAGTCCTTCCTGATGATGATTCTGACCGATTTTTTGTTGATTTTCAATTTTTTAGCTATTTTTCGTATGGATCTTCGGAAATTTCGTAGAATCAGCTCACGAAATTTTTCTTGTTTCGTTCCGTCCTCGCACTCCGTTTTCTGCCACTTCCTGGACGGTCAGTAGTAGATCCAGTCTCCTTGAACCGTTTTACAGTCTTTTGGACCATCGTTCGACTGACTTTCATCAGTTTGACGATGTCTTTCGTTTGATGCCCAGCCTGATGCAATATGATGATAATGGGTCGCTTTGAACTCGGGGCTACCATTCTGAATAGAAAACCTACCTGTGATAAATAATACATGAAAATGATCACGAAATACATGGTAATGACAAAAAAATAAAAATAGCGTGTAAACTCTGCGCACTTCGCGAAAAATCAACGCTTTAGCAAGTGCGACAATAATTTTTCCGCACCCTGTAAATAGAATAGTACTGTCTAGATTTTTACATCAGGTTATCAATTTACTATTTAAGCGCACATTAATTACGGAAATACGTAAATTCGTATCAAGAGTGCTCAGAATTTTGATTCAGAGCCTTTATCGGTCTCATAATTCCGATTTCTGTACTACGAAAATATCAGTTCCGACTTCGATTTCAATTCAGATTCTTTTTAATTTGAAATTTCGCACTCTTGATTCGTGTACTCACCACAAGTATCGTTACAAGCGGCGGAAGGATCAGCTCTCCAATTTGACCAAGTCCCATCGCATGATTGAGACTAAATTTTGTTAGGGCCATTTTATAAAATATTATTATTATTCAGTTTTATTATTTTTAAGAAATAAATTCTTGCCAAAGAGCACTAATGATGTCAAGTTTGTGATGCCAATTTTATATGGCAATATATTATACGAACCTCAACCAAGTTTGTGTATGAGATTAGAAATAAGAATAGTAAAATTCTCGATTTCATATCGTGCAAGGCAAACATCACCTGAAACATGAATAATTGTAAGAATATGTCATTTGGAAAAATTTACTGAAATCGATATTTGAAGAAACTTGTGAAAAAACCTTCCTAGATTTGTCAAAATTCAGAATTTAGACTACATGCAAGATTTAGAATAAAAATAATCTAGGTTAGCTAAAAACGATTCAAATAATGATTATCGTTATTTTTTACAACTTCTTTTCCGTCTCGTTTATCTTTCTAAAAATGGTTTCTGAAAATGGCTAAATATCGATATTGAAGTTATGATCCTTTCAAGGAATATAATGCATCAAGTAAACCGATATATAATAATTTCAAATGATAGCTTGAACATTTCGCACGTGTAAAATTCTCATATAATGAAAATAAGAATTTTAATAAAATGATTTTCTATTCCTTTTTCTGTTTGTTTCTAGTTAATTAGCACATTTTAGGTCTGCCATGATACAATGGCGCAAACGTCTAAATTTTCAACAAATAACGTTTTTATCATACTGTTTTCTAAATGAGCGATCAAAATTAATGAAAAGAAACTAAAGAATCGTTGAAATTATATTTTAAAAAAGTTGAAAACGATGTCATCTCAATATTCCCTACGAATCTGAAATAACAAATAAATTTTATGTTGATTTCGTTGCTAAAATTTATTTCATGTAAAAAAAGATCTTTTTTTTCGAATATTCACTCGTCAATTATTCTTATTGAATCCATGCGTTGTTTCGTGGATTCCATGGAAATCCTTCGCTTTGCACGAGGATTCGATGGGTTTTCATGGTAATGTCCAGATGGCGTATGCGAAATTTTGAAAAACTTAATCCATGGTTTATGATTCGATAAAGAACAAATATTATGATATCTCTCTAAAACTGAAATGGGTGATTATAGATCTGATAATTCATGTACTTTTTCACATAAATCCTAACTTGAAATGAGTTTATTCAAATTCACATGCATAAGTACCCTCAACAATTAAAAAGGGTTTATAATTTTGTAGCACAAACATAAGCAATTACATAAGTCCAGGAAATTTCATCTTGCTTGGTTTGAAATTGTGCATTTTGAATCGGTATTTCTGGCAAAGCCTCAACTTTGGCTACTGTAGTTTTCGATAATGAAAATCTTTGAAGATTAATCTGTACCTGTGCCTTGTGAACAGCCCTGTTGGAAAGACCAGGATACCGTATTTCAAAGAGAAAGAAGGAAAACGGATAATAGTGGGTGAAAGGGTTTTGGCAAAGGAAAACATTTCTCTTTTTGACATAAATAGCACCAAGACAAATTGATGTTATTTTTCCAAATGTGCTATGCTGTGTGTTAAGCTATGAGGTGATCTCCGTTGAATAATGCAATTTATACGGCTTCAAACATCTGTGTGTAGGGTCATTTGCGTGTGCTCCATTGTCGATTGTCGCTTTTCTGCCGGGTCGATTCGATTAGAGCTTAATTAGTCCGAAGGAGTCTTCTTCCATTTACGCATCTAGACTCAGATTTGAAAATCCCTGATTCAAACCCAGAAGGAATGTTTACGTTCATTAACCTACTGAATTATATAAATTTGGAAATTCGTTCAAATTTTACACATTTTCACGGATGAACATGAACTTCTATTTCCATTGAGCTTCAGCATTCGTGTTTTCTCTTCTCTTACGTTTCCATTTCATGCCTTAGCTTTTGTTAGTTTGTAAAAAGTCTATCTGGTGCATGCTTAGAATTTATCGCAAATCTGTGTTGAATCTTTTCAGATCGCAACGTTCCATGTGCCTTTAAACTATAGAATTTCATCGGGTACATTTTGAATTTGACCACTCATCAAGATGGGACTAAAGTTCGAAATTCATTCCATTTGACTATAGCTTCTAGCAATTCAATTAAACAAAAGCTGGCATTTTCATTGCTAGATTCATGATACTCTAGCTAGTTCTTATATTTGGGGAAAGTGTACTCGATAGTTACCGAATCCGTGTACATTTCTATTTTATGAAATTTTTCATCATGCTAGTTTTCATATAATGATCAATTTTTTTTCTTAATCGAAAAGAACTACGAATTCTCATAGTTTCGCTTTAGGCAACATTTCTTTTGAAGTAATTTGAAATTTTATGCTAACCTTATGATAAACCATTGTTAGATTCGTCACTTAATCATGCATACTCAAGTGCCGACATTGTCAATCCTAAAAATCTCGAGTATCTTCTCTAGTGACGACAAATTTCATGATTCATTTCGAAAATCACGCTCATGATTTTCATTTTTCTAATTTTATCCCTTCACTTAAACTCATTTCAATTTTGTTCTACGAGAGAATACGCGTGCGTATTTGCTTATTTACCGACTGCTTTTTAAGGATATTTCATCAGCGAATTTGGTAGATTTAGGCTTGCGATTTCGAGTGTTTTCACGAACAAATTGTCCTCCCTCGACACTCTTCATTTTCATCTTGAGATTCTAAAAATTCGGGGAGAACTTGAATTAGATTTTCTAAATCCGAACTAAGCGCTATCTTTATTTTGGAAATTTTTCACATTTAGAATGTTAAACTTTGAGATTTTTCAAATTTAAGTTTTCTTCTTTCGGCCCTGAAGTTGGCATTCTTTCCTGGAAGAATATCCATTTCATAGAGTGTGGTGGTGCGGATTCTTTATCGGGTCATTTTCCCAGCCCGATCTCATAACCCCTCATATCGATATCTGCAGATGATATTTCATTTCGGGCGTAAATCCCCTTCTTTAAAATATCCAATTGCCGCAATTTTCCGCGACATCTCAAATTTTGCTGCCGAATAAATTTCGCAGGCAATTTTTTCTGAAGCTGGCAAAGAAGATTCCTGCACTTTATTACGAAGTTCATCCGGAGATTAATCCTCGGGGTGCCGCCCTCAAATCTTTGAAAACCCCACCCCATCTTCATGACTTTCGAATTTATAAGCTCGTACGAGGATACCATTTGCAGATTGTTTCATAAACTCTCTGAATTTCTAATTATTTTAATTTTAGGTAATATCAAATCACTTCAAATATGAAGTCGATCGGTTTGCAATTCGTTTTGGTCTTTTTATTCTTATTAATTGCTTCGGTATTTTCCCGAAGTCTCCAATTAATGGATGGAAATGGAAATGTCTATTTGTTGGAAGAAACCTATGAAAACGCCGACCCACAACCGTCACACGTCAATAACGAATTTCGGTCAGTTTGATCAATTACCGTAGTCTTTTGTAAATTATAAATGCAGTACGAAATTGTAACTAGGTTTTTTAATAAGAATTTTAGAGCATTCTGATTCTTGAAAAGCTTAAATATTGTGAACACATTACTCTCTCGGCTAAACATGGTAGACAAACAAATCTTAGCGACTCTGTATGAGGTTCTGAATTTAGAATAATCAGAATCTAGCATTGGATAGGATCGCAAATTATTATTATTGATTAGTTCAACGTCTTCAATTGATCAACTTTCCATTGACCTGTAAAAATTCAGACAGAAACGAGCGTTGGATGTTTTGAAGAGGAAAATGGAGATTTTCGGCAAGCAGCGATGCTTCTTCAACCCTGTTTCCTGTTAATTCCCGATCTTATTTCTGAACGGAAATCCACATACGGTTGTCAACATGCACATTTTTGTCTTCTTAAACAAACAATTCTCTTTGATTATTTTGACATTCTAATGAACAAAGGAATCTATTCTTTGCACGTGCATAAACTCATTGAAAAATGAACAAAAACTAACATAATATTTTTCTCTTCAAATAATAATTTTTTATCTATGAAATTTGCACACTCGAAGAATAAATGTCCTGCTTCATATAATTTAGAATTTATTCCACATTTTAAAGATATCGATCTCAATGTTAATTTCATGAAATAAATCCCAATTCCTCGAGCCTGTTGTCATCTTGCTATTATATCATTTGCCATTTATAGGTTGCCTTCTCATTTTTTAAAATCTTTTCAAATAAACAAGTTTCTGTGAAATTTCGAAATGGATTTATTCATTGAAAGATGCATAATTTGGCTTGGATACCTTGCAAACATTTTCATAAAAATTGAACATTGCATTCGAGAAACCACCGCGCAAATGAACTATTATCACAAAAACTCACAGATTTGGATAAGCAAAAATTGATGTGTAAATAATTTAGCTGTTCGAAAAAAAACAAGAAATGCGCTATTTCAGATCTTTTCCCGAAAAATAAAATTTAGCCGGCATTCTTGAAAATAAAAATGCTAAGAGTACAAATTGGAAGAGACATCCCAATATTCAAATAAGAAAATGGGGAAAATCATGATAAATATTTTGAAACATTTGTGTTATAAGGCAATGACTATGATCTGAACCATGCCCGCTAGTCTCTGTGGTTGAGTTATTGTATCTCTTCAGATATGCTCGCACTGTTTCTGCAGCCATTCCAGCTCGGTCGTCATCCCGTTCGACTTCAGGAATCCGCCAGTCAACTCGAGCACTTTGTCGTGGTAGCTGTTCAGCCATTTCACCTAGAATTTACCAACAGTTTACAATTGAAGCTATATCTTTGGGCCCCTTGTTGATTCCACTCTTACAATTCTCCACCCTCTTTATTTATCAACCTCTTTTCTGGCAAGTAGCATAGAGAAAAAGTATGATAACTACTAAAGGGTGAAAATCCTAATAAATCTATCCTTTGAAAAGTTATTTGAAGATATGAGATATTTATTGCTATGTTTGTAGACATTCGCAAAGCTTATGACACATTAGTGTAAGTGTCAACTCCATGTCACAGAATTTTGCATAATATCATCCACCATATTAGGATTTCTAACTTTCAAAAATAGCGTTTTAATGTAAAATCTAAAATACTGCAGATCTTTTACCTGATCTTCATTAAGCAGGCTCTTGTCGATGATGGCCGTCTGAATTGGCACCCAACTGAGCGGCTCAAAGCGGAGGAAGTCTTTCGAGCCGGAATTTACTTCGGCTGACACTAGCTGAATTCGAAAAATCTATTTTTCCAAGAATTTTTAAATCAATTTTCAGAACAATATAACCTCCACTAGTATTTCCTCAAGAATACTACTAAAAATATCCTGCATATTCTCTTGAATGAGAAAGAATAAGGATTAACGAGGAAAAACTTTAAAGACGCGTTCATGCAATTCGACATTGTGCCAATGTAAAGCAATTTCTTGCATAAGTCGTAGACATCGATATCAAGATGTATGAACGCAACCAGAAAATGCTTAATTTTTCACCTCGTAGCAATTCTCGATACGAACTCCATAGTGCTGCGGCAGATAATAGCCGGGCTCAATGGTGATCACATTGCCCGACTTGAGGTCACCGTGGCGAGACATCGTGCGGAAACCGATTCCAACTGCAAATAATCGAATGAATATAATCATCTCAAAATGCAAAATGTTTTCATTGTTGTTTCTTTCTTTTAATTTTCAGAAAGAGCTTGTTGAAAATTCATGCATTGAACGATACAAAATTATATCTATATATATTAGTTTATATTTACAAAAATGATCTTACTCGGCCCTTCATGGACATTCAAGTACATTCCCACTCCATGGCCAGTTCCATGGCCGAAATCGAGTCCCTGTTGCCAGAGTGCGTGACGACTCAGCGTGTCGAGGCGAACGCCTGGAAAGTCGTTCATAAAAATATAGCAAGAGAAAAATATTATTCCTACTTTCCAACCATCGAAATTAGAAAATTCTAAAAGATGTCGAAGATGAAAAGGAAAAGGTGCACGATTCCATAAACGTCTAGTAGGAAATTATTTCAAGAAGGAAAGTTGCAAACCATTGATTCCACACGGGAAGAGAGTCTGTGCGAGATGGATGTGACCCTTGAGGACGAGTGTGTTGTTGCGAATGAAGTCCGCGGGCGCAGTCGACACGTCGCCCGTCCAGATAGTGCGGGTCACGTCTGTTGTGCCGTCTCTGCAAAACTGTCATAACTTCTGAAAATATAAAAAGGAAGCGAGGAATTATGAGATGATCGACAAAAATGGCGACATTTTCAGCTCTTAACATAGTAATTTGATGAATCTGAAGAAAGAAAAATATTCTATGCCGGAAAGAAGTCACTTTGTATCATGAATCTTATTTCCAATCCAGAAATAAGAGCATAGTTAGGCTACTGTTATCTTTTGACGCGTGAAAACAGATAGAACTTCCATTTCGTCACTTTAAAAAATCATAAAATAGCCAACCTGTAATGAGCCCCACTGTCGAGGAGGAAGACCTGATTGGCGTGCAGCGTCCTCTTTCCCTCGTCTCCATCCGGGTGGTAGTGCGGCAGAGCGGAGTGATCGCCCACTGCGGAAATCGTCGTGAAACTAAAAACTTTTTTATCAATCTTCAAACCCAATAAATTTCAAGAAAAAATACAGAATTTTCATCCACATTTTAATTTCTTCTTACTTCTTGCACTTGATTTTTTAAGTGGAAATTCTAGAAATTCCAACCTCAAATCAACGAATTTCTCCATCTTCGCGCGCAGCCCGTCGATTTTATCAGCTAACTCGAATTCGTTGTACGTTTTGCCCGCTTTGATCTGGAAAAAAACCATTTTCAATGTAAATTGTGAACAGCAGGTATCCCTTTAAAAGAAAATAATGCATCTCTTCTAAAAATGATCATTTTTCTGGGTTTTTCAGTATTTCGGGAGAAAAGTATTTAAAATGGCATTCAGTCTACCTCCTGTTCAAGCCAGTAGAAGAACTGTACGAGAGCGGCGCTGTCACGAATGCTCGATTTGCGCATGTTCTGGATTTCGATCTCGTTCTTCACCGCCTTCATCACCTGAATATTTCATAAAAATCGACTGAACTAAAGAACTCTCAGAAAAAGGATATTTCTTGTTTTCCGTAAAAGTTTAAAATTCTAAAGGACATGCCTGCACAGGAGAGTCGTCCTGAATCGAGTTCTCTCCGAAGATTGAGCCAATTGCATAGTTAGTGCTGAAAATGACTTTTTATCGAAAATAAAACTCAAAGTTCTTTTCAGAGACAAACTAAAAGAAACGAAAGAAATTCGAAATGTTGGAGTTCAAAACTCGAGGAAAAATAAGAACATTTTCCAGGAAGAATTATTTTTTAGATCTAAAAACTACCTGGTCGGGACGAAGACTCTTGCAGTTTTGTTGCTCTCCCTCCACTTGGAGATGAACGGCTGCGCGTCCGTGTAGTTGTGGATGTGTATATTCGAAAGATGGGCGCGCGACTGAAAAAGAAAGAATTTGATATTTTATATTGGGAAAACTGAAAATTTATATCAGTTTTAAAATTGCATTCGTCATTTGTCTTATTCTAATGCAAGCGAAATGATCATAATTAAAGACTAAATAATGTAAAAATGACTAATTTCGATTCAAATGGTTTATATTTAGAAGGTCTGTTATCTCAATACCCTAGAATTGAAAACAACTCACCGCGTCATCGAGTCGAGAGTCGTCGATGAAGAGATGGGCCTCGTCTAGGGTGATGAGCATGTACGAGTAGACCAGCGGGTTGTACGGGATGTCGAAACCGCGAATGTTCAGCATCCCTGGAATTGCACATTCAATCAAAATTCAGTCATTAATGCGAAATGGGACATTTAAAAAATCTCGAAAATTTGCATCTTTTAAAATGAAAAGCTCATGAAATTGAGAAAAATCCTCAAAATTACATATATTTTTCATAAAGAATAAAATAACGACTCACAGACGATATCATCCAGCGCACCGAGAACAATCGCATCGCATTTCTGCTTCTTGAGTTTCTCGCGCAGCTTCGTCAGCTTGTCGCAGGTCGATTGACCGTGCTCGTTCGTGTTCAGAACGTCCACCTGAAAGTCAGTAATATAATCAGAAAAGGAATTCTTTTAAAAGGTGAATTCTGTAAAGCCTAATCTTACCAAGAGAACAATTAAAAACCAACAGATGTATCTTATTTTCTGACAAAGATAGAATACGTGAAACTAATTCAAATGGTAAAAAAATGAATTACCTTTTTGTTGCTGAGCGTCGGTCTGTCCGTCCAGAATTTGTCGACGAGATTCTCGTTGATGGCGACCGGCTTGAGACCCACGCTGTTCAGCTTCTTCAAGAGCTTGCTGCCCGCATCGTAGGTGAGAAGGAACGGGTCGAATCCTACGGCGTTTCCAGCAGAGAGATTGGAAATGAGGTAGTCCTCGATAGTAATGGAATCCGGCTGGGCCTGCTTCATCAGAGTCCACAGCTTGTCGTCCAGCTGCTTGGCTGCCTGTAACTTATTCTTCTTAAAAATAACAAAAAATCAGTAGATGCGTGAAACACTCCTATTTCTTATTTCTTGTTTCTGATGATTTATTTGATCTCTTCAGCGTTTTTGTTTTTTTTTTTTTTTTTTTTAAATTATGATTTTAAGATTGAGGAAGATAGAATTTCGACCTGCACGAAGTATCTCCCGTCGGTCCACAGCAGCGCATTCTTCTCGGTGACGACCACGTAGGCGTTCGAGCCGGAGAAATTCGATAGGAACTTCACGCGAAAATCGTAATCCGCCAAGTACTCCGACTGAAAAGTGAAAATTTAGAATTCTTCTCAATTTATCTTCCAAATTTTAAATGAGATCAATTATCTAAAATCACTTCTTTTGGAAACAATATCGTTTCAAATTCGGTAGCAAGAACTTTAAAAGCACTGGCTAATGATACTTATCCTTCCTTCCTTTAACAAGTCGAAGAAAAATTCAAGTTGCATGAATCTTCAAAACTAGCAAAACTCGATAGGAAATGATCATTTCTACAATGAAATGTAATCGAAATGCATTTCCCTTGTATTTGAATTTGAATGTGGATATGAGCTGTACTTGATGTGCATCAGTGCTGGGCAGCAAGTAGGCGGAGAGTGGAGCGCCGCCAGTTAGAGCAGTAACTGCGGGAGAGGAGAACAGACCACGCAGGGCGAGAAGTTTGTCCGCTGCTGACATTCTCGTCTGAAAATCGAAGATTATTATTATTCAAGAAATGATAGTTTTGTCATTTTTCAATAAGAAAATTAGGGTGACAGGAGAATGAATTTTACAAAAGACGTGATGAAGATTCTAAAATTTCAACTCAAAAATCTCCGAATAATGATCTTCTTTAGCCGGAATAATCCTCTTTGAAATACGATTTTCAAATTACACATTAAAAATCATCGAAACAATCCAAAATGATCCGTTCAACAGGAAAAATGGGTGCAAATGTCTAAAATACATCGGCTGATTGTTGAACAAAAAGCATTCAAAGTGGATTATTTTTGGGAGAGTAAAGTAAAAACGAGGCTTTAAATTCGAAAAATGATGATAAGGTGGAGAGAAGAATGAGAAATGGAGAATGAAAAATGAAGCAGACAATAGACAAAGGGAAGAAGATTTGAAAAGAAAGAGAGCGGTGTAAGTGCAGAGGAAGAGATAAGTCTTCTACACGGTGACGGTTTGCTGTTCATTGACGGGGTAAACATCTAAATTGTTTGAAAGAATGAAGAAAGATGAAGAGAAAAGTTATTCGGAGAATTTTTTTTACGAATTTCAAAGGTTTCTATCGTAACTTTTTTAGTGAATTAGTTTTCAAAGTTCGGAAAAAAAATGGTTAGGGGTTAAAAGTTTTCGTAAAAATAAAAAGTGACCTGATCTGAAGACGCTGTGCCAAAATGAATGCATGCGATAAATAGACTGGAGATGCGAACGACAATAATAGACATTGTGAAGGATAGACAACTGAGAAATGACGGGATGAAGTGGGCTATCCTTTTTCACAATTTCTCCCCACTTTCGCCCTCTTGCCTATCCCTAACTATAGTGCACATCCTCGCGTCATTCCGTCTCGTTTCTCGTTTAAAAATTCTCTAAAGGATAGCTTGGAAATGATCGTGCTCGAGGAATACACGATTGCAACCGAGATAATCGGAAAATGACAAGAATGGTGGGATTTGACGGAGGCGTTCGTAAATACAGAAGCCAGAACGTTTATTAGCTAGAAAAGAACACAAGACGTTCGTAGCTCGAGCAGTGAGAAATGCACAACGTATAAGAAGAATATGATAAAACTAGCTAGATATAGGATAGAGAAGAGGAGATGCTGGACGGAGTTCCGGTTGAATAAACTCGAGTCACCAAGAGAAGGTAAAAATAATCGTAAACTATAAATCGCGACAAGGAACAATGTTAGAAATTCCCGTCTTTGCAGTATAATAATTTCTAGAAAACCAACAGAATTTTAATATTGCATCATTTTTGCTAGACCAAAGAAATGTTGTCATTTTTCTGACAAGTTTCCGTATATGGATGGTTTAAAGAAATCAAGGAATGAATAAGTTTCCAGCGACAAAAATTACGTTGATACGAGAGAACTTCGCAAATATCACATTCAAAGCCAGGTTATTGCAAATGTTAGATAAAAATTGGGACAATGTTGTCACCCAATATTTTCAAGTCTGAAAAAATGCATCCTAAAATTTCCACTTTATTCAACGAAAGCTCTGATTTCCATAGTTTAAAAATGCGAGATGATGAAATAACTCTGGAGAATTTTCTTAGGGTAAAAGTTAAAATGGAGAATTTCCAATAGAGCTAATTCTCTAAAAAAAAAAATACAATGCAATCGAATAGAATCTTTAGCCCGGTGATAAAGAACCCTTTTCCTACGATCTATAGAGAATAAAATAATGAATATTGTATCGGTCAAATGGAACAAAGCATAGATAAAAATACACAATAATGCGTAAATGAAGTACGTAAAGTGTGGGGCAGATAATTTGTCGAAATGTCAACAAAACAAAGAAATTGGCTTTGATAATCCACGACTAATCTATGCCTTATTCTTGGCACCTTCGTTTCGTGTTATTGCGTATTTTTATCAACACTTTACTCGATTTGACTAAAACAATTTTTGAGTGATGAAGTGGGGATTTCATTACTCGACTGACTGCTCACACGAATTTACCCATAACCGCGAACACACTTTCAGCTCCAAAGTCTAAGCTACCAAGGAAAACATTGAGTATTTTGTCTAAAGATATGAAAAGTGAAATAGCGCGTGGGAACAATGTACTCACTTTTGGTAACACTACCCATTAGGCACAATTTCCATAGCTTAGTGATAGAAATTAGTTGGGAAATGAAATTAGAAGAAATGGGAAAGAATTATCAGAGCTATACGATAATTCCACTTTAAACTTCAAGTTCTTGCGACTTCGAACAACTCTGACAAATCCTACTGAATGAAGATGAAAAGAATTAGTTAGTTTTTCAGAAACGAAAACTGTTCTGGCATCGTCAGTGAATCTAAAAATGGAAGAAACTAAGAGAAAAGGAAAGGAGAGAATGCCTGAATTGATAAGAAAAGTAGAGATATGCATCTGAATTCGAATCTAAATTGATTTTCCTGGAAATTAGAAAGCCGCCCAGTCGATCTGCACATTCCTATGGTCGATTTCGTACTGATTCACCACCTGAAAACAATCCATATTTCATTTGAAGAAAAATTTTAAATTGCACTTTAAGATTATTCGTTTTTAGAAAGAATATTCTAATCGATTTTTATAATTTGAAGAACACTTTTATGAAAATAAATAGAAAATGATTTACCTCCTCAGTGATGCCCTGCTGAACCCACAGCTGCTTGAGTTTCATGTACATTTCCTTGCTCAGATGCAGTGGATTGCCGCGTCTGAACATCGAGCATTTAAAAAAAAGAAAAAAAAAAGCAAACAGGTCAAAATGCTAGAAAATTGCGTGAAAAGGTAAGAAGCACAATTAATAAAGTGAATTTCTTCGAATTTTATCTACCTGAATCCATAGTCCGTCTCTCCGAATTCGTCCACGTAAGGAGCCGTCTTGTAGCAGCCTCGGTTGCGAGATGTCATCATTATGATAATGCATTCACGCACCCTGAAGAAAGTAAATAATTTTCGATATTTTGGATTTGTTATGTGACTTTCGACTAACCTCAAGAAAATGCCCATCGTTCCCGAACACTCCGTCATATGGAATCTGCACGCACCGACCAAGTCCTTGTTCACCTGAAAACACAGGATTTTCAAATTTATTGGAATTTCAAAGATTAGATAGTGTTGTGAGATAAATGCGCTCCCAACTGTCTGAGCACGCCCACTATTACGAAATGGATATTTAAACCTTGAGTTAACTAAATGGGGGCAAAGTCAGAGGGAGTCCGGTCACTAATCTCACATTTTACTTCTCTATTATAGGGCTCTCTCGGACTCATGGGTAGGGGGTATTACGGTTACTTGATGATTTAGAAGAGTTGTTCCTTTTGAGTAAATAAATTCAACCTTCAGTTAATAAATCCTTCGCGCCCCTGGCATTCTGTATTATCCTATCTTCAATATGAGAGTTTACTAGCACTTCATTAATTAACTTAAAACTTCACTATGTTGTTTAGGTGAAAGGGCGTCAGAACATTCGTGTAAGAACTAGTTATTCTGGAGTGCAGAAAAGAATGTTTTCGAAGAAAAATAAATGAACGATTGAAAATGCACACCGTTCTCTGGCAGCAATAGCTCTGCGAGCAGAGGACCCGTCCGCAGACCAGACACATCGTCGGCATGTTCGAGGTCGGTTCGTCCAGAGGCACTGATGGACAACTGTAAATTGTCATCAGTTAAACTATTGAGTCTTCTCAGAAAAGAGAATTCGTCGTAAAAGTAAAATTTCGATTTTTATCCGTCTTTTTTCAATCTTTCTCGAATGGGTTTTACTTACAGCTGTTCATTATGAAAAATTTAGAGAATTTGTACAAGAACAAAAATCATGAATTTTTTGTTTAAAAACAATTTGAGCATTTCTGTTTTCGCCTGAAAGAAACATCGGCTTACCGGAAATTGGCGACCTGATTGATGAGATCGCTGTAGGAGTAGGGGAGGTCGACGAGCAGATTGGGTCGAATGGGGTGGGGGACGAGCTGTCCTCCGAGTTGTCGGTCGATGGATGTGAGGGGACGGCTGCCTGGCAGATGCGACTGAGACTGAGACTGGGACAAGACGGGACGGTCGGATGAGGCATTGTGACACTCCAGGAGAGCACAACCGAGTGAGGGGGACCACCTGAAGGATAATCAGGTCTACGCGAATAAAAATGCCCTATAGAACGCTGACACATTGGGGAATGCGCAACAAGATTTTGTCAGAATATATAGGCTTGAGGGAGTAAGGTCGAACGATCAGGCTTAATCCCCTACACCTAGGTCAGAGAAAAATAAAAGGCTATTTGGGAATCACATGACCGTATAAACTAGAATTCCCAAGCAGATATGCCGAATTGATGCTTCGGATGAAATTGTTGTGTAGAAATGTCAATAATAGGGGGTTACGAATAAGATTTTAGTGAAGGAAAATTGCTCAAATTGAGAAAATCGCAAAAAGTCATCACTGAAAATTTGCTCATTTTCACAAACGAAACATAGCTTGTGCTTGAATATTTTGAGCTGATTTTTGGTACCGAGCCGTTTTATCGGGCTTATCGTCGAATGAGGTAGGTTTATTTGCGACTGTTGTGGTTTGAAAGTTACCCCTTCACAAAGTTTTAATTCCAAGCTACTACGCTTTTATCAGAAAACGCATTTCTGCAAGGGGCGGAACTTGGGGACTCTAAATATGGCAGATGAAATATGTGAAATAGTATGGCTAGGCATGAAGGAGGGTATGTCTCGAGTATGCCATTTCGCTTATATCATTTGTTATACTGTCATGTGGTTCTCGGGATGCTAAGATAAAATCATTTTCAATCAGCTTGAATAAAAGTATCGTGAAAAGTTGAGCCAATATGAAAAGCCAGTCTTCAAACATTTCAAGTTAATATTATAAGAATTTTCTCTTATGAAATTGACATTTAGTTTTGGAAGAAAGATGAAAGCCAACTTAAAATTCTTCAAACTAACATGGAAAACAGCTTTTCGACAGTCGTGCCCGAGAGCAGATCGCTCAGCTTGGGAGGCAGCGCCATGTAGCGACATAACGGCTCGAATTCGCACAGAGACGGGTCTAAATTCAGATTTTAGAAATTTGTATCTAAAAATAAAATTTCCTTTACCTTTGAGTGCCTCAGGAGGATCAACCAATGTGATGCAGTAATAGATGAGAGCGAGTGGACGGAGGAAGGAAAGAGTAGCTTCAACAAGCAGCTGAAATATTCAAATGCTTCGTGTTCAAAAACAAGTCTCGTTCATTTTCATCACAGGACATTATTTCCTATCTATGTAAAAATGATTATTCTTTCTTCCACATTCCATAAGAGATTATTTTTATCCCTAATTTTATAGTTTCCATAAAAATATGAACATACGGTATGCAGTCTGTCGACACCACGCAGGTCGGGATCGAACGGCCTTGCAGCGGTCCAGAGATGTGCAATACACCTGTGCAACTGCCTCGTCTCCTCGCTCGCTTCCATGTCTACGTCTTTGCCCTCTTCACCGCTCTCTGTCTTTCTATCTGTGAATGTCGCGAACACCTGAAGATTAGTTTTATGAGAAGATTCATTCTATTCTTGTGAGAAAATGTAGGAAATTTAACTTAGATGAATTGAGTAGAATCTTATTAATTTTGTTAAATTTCAAGAAAAAAGACAAAAATAGTTTGACTTCTTGGAAAATTCGTGCATATGAAAATCCGAATGCCTTTCATATATTATTAGAGTGAATTTTTATGAAATCGAATAATAATTTTGATAATATACCATGAGATTTTTTGGTTTTCTCAAAACTCGCTAAAGATACCTGGAAATAGTGCGCGACGAGCCCCAATCTGAGAATGTTCGCCTCGTCGACACTTCCATCGGGCAGCAACTGCCTGGGCGCTTTGGGTGGCTTCGTCCACTGCTGCTGGCCCTCTGTCCACGAATAGCCGATCGACATCATCAGGGACAACTGCAAAATGCTTCATTTTTAGAAAAGGACTATTTTTGAGATCAAGTTGAGAATTTTCAGCTTAAAATTAACCCATTTCAACAATTTTGAAAGGATAAACAATAGAAAGGTTAGATTTTTTAGAGTTATTTAAAAAAAAAATACCGTCAAACTGAGCATGTCGACATAGAGAATGTTGATGTTGGGCTCCTTCTTGACAGAATTGGCCGAGAATAGCTGCGTGAGGAAGTTGATGAGGATGTTGCCCGTGGAGTCCGTGAGTGAGGACGAGGAGGCTGGGGGCGGAGACTCGAAGGCCTCACTGCGGGTGAGGGTGCGGCCTGCAAAAAATTCTTTTATACTCATTTAAAATGACAGCTAATATTTGAAAGAATGAGTCTTGTCAGGCGGGTTTTCTGAAAGAATCAAGATCATCATCTGGCATAAAGGCCCTTTGTCAATTACAAAATTCCTTTTGAAAAAACACCATTTGTAAAACTCATTTCTGCAGAACTAGTTATATGCTACAAATAAGTGTAGATGAAAAGACCGACCTGCAGAGGAATAATTGGCGAGCGGGTTAGTTGTAGAATCTGAATGAGTCTGTGGACGACGCTGCAGAATGGCTGAGGCAGTCAAAATCGGGGTCGACGTCGCGATAGGGCTGCCGAGCGAGTTACTGCAAAATATACTTTAACTTTTAAACTATGAAGACAAAGTTTTTCACTTTTAATAAACTCGGTCAATTTTAGAAGAATATTGAAACACAGAAAATGAAAAACTTGAACCATTTTCTTACTTTAGCGGCCCCCCTCCTGCTCCTCCTTCAGGGTCTACAGAAGCATCTGGCGATTTTGGACCGGTGATCTGAATGAATAACACTTTAAAATGCGATAAAGTGGCAACGAATAGATTAGATTCTATTCACAGTTCATTTGATGAAGGAATATAATGGGATTGATCAGAACTAGAGTCCCTTACATTATCCTTAGATTCAGGCGGCGGAGTAAGGAGAATGCGGAGCATGGTGGCGACTGCGTTCGGCATAAACTGCATGTTGTTACTCAGCACCGCGCACAGACGGCTCATCGCTGTCAGACAGTCTTTCTGCAACAATTTTCATTCGTATTATTGGAGTTTCAAATAAAATTTCTTTTTCAAACTGTAATTTCAAAATTCGTCCCACTTCCACAATAACATCCCAAAGCGAAAGAAACACATGACTGAAGTTATTGTCAAATGCCTTAGTGTTGAAAAGTGCGGAAAGTTTATGTATACCTTCTTCCGTTGATAATGTAAAGAAAACAAACTTCTTATTCATAATTATCAAACTTCTAACCTGTCTAGTATTGAGTGCCCCAAAGAGTGGTTTTCCATCGTGCTGCAACACAGTGGCAGTGGCTCTGGCGACGTGTGCAGTGCTCTGCCAGACAATCACGGCTGCGTGGTAGCCCCTCAGCTGTTTGTCAATGAGGGCTTTCTCTCGATTCTTCGAATTCCAGCCGGATGACGAGGTCAGGAATCGCTCGTCACTGCGACGGTAGTGGAACTGAAATCGAGAAATCATAAATCATAAGAGCATTGCAGAAAATATGTTCTGTTCATTCTTGCGAAAACGTTGACAAAGGTATAAAATTGAGATCTCATTTTCCTTCAAGTTTATAGCCAAAAATATGTTATGTGTCATTAAAAATCTCCTAGAAAATAAAAATAACCTTGATCACAAAGCTCGTAAATGCGTGCACCATTTCCTCGTAGCATTTGAGTGAAGAGGGGACTCTGAAAATAAGTAATGAAGATTGAGAAATGCTAGCAATTCGAGGCAGAAACAGCTGAAACTCCATCAAAATGGGAAATTCTCATTCTCCCTGTGAAATTAGAACATAAGAAAGGGGAAAAAGCACATACTCTTTGTTGAACGCCTTGAGATTGTTGATTGCAGCGGCAATGGACGTTTGTGGCAGAGCTGCTTTGATGGCGTCGAAAATCCCCTGCAGAGGAGGCGGTTTGGCCTTCGACGAGTCGCTGCCCGACGGAAGCAGAGGGTCGACCAACATGCTGCTCACACGATTCTGGCGCTGAAAATATTGATGTTTTTTTGCCTCAGTAGAAAATTTCATCTCATGTTTCGTTGCATAAGATAAATCACTTCTATGCTTCTGTAAATATCAGAAACTTGAAGAAATTAAAAGGGCATAATCAAATGGCATTTACAGATTTATCGAAGAAAAAAGTGGCAGGGCATGAATTATACAAAAGAGTATTTCTAATCCACTAATCAAAAAGTTGTTACACATAGAACTCAGAGTTTTCGTTTATTGCTAAATAAGCTTCTCCTTGTTTCTAACTAAGAGGAGTTTAAATTCGATTCGGAGAAGAAAAGTTCTCACCACCTCATCCCTAGCAATATATTCGTGTTCGTCATCGAGCAGATCGATGAGTTGTTTGACGAGGTCGTCTGGGGATGCATTGGTTGTCGTGGATGAAGAGGAGGGGAGCGCGGCAGAGGCAGAAGTCGACGAGGAACTGGGCTGCGGCAGGGAGTCCTGCATGGAGGACGAGATCGAGGGCTGAGACTCGTACTTCACCAATTCGGCAAGACGGGTTGCGGAGGAAATCTGCAAAAATTCAACCATTAGAAGTTAATGAATTCATGAATATCGACTTTATCCCTCCTTCTTAGTAAAATTATCCTTTAGAAAACTAGCTACTTAGATAATCATTTCCTCTTCTAAATTTTGAAAATCAGTAAATTGTTCCAGCATATTTAAAGAAAGATGAGGTTCTCTTGGAAATCGAAAAATGAATCAACAAACCCTGCTGACAGTGCTCGGACTAGCAGAATTCTCGAGCGACATAGAGGAGATTTGATTGGAGGACTGCTGCTGAGCTGCCAGGTGCTGCTGCTCTTTTGCCAGTTCGAGCAGAGAACGCTCGGAGTGGCTTCTGAAAGAACAAACTTTTGAAGAAGGAACATGATCATTTACTTAATAAATACAAAATTCGCAAATCTTCCCCTATTTTGAACAAAAAAATAATAGAAAGAAAGAAATTCCCAAAATTGTTGCTATTTTCAAACAAACCTTTTCCTGCTATGTGACTTGACAGGTTTGTTTGTGGCGTTGAGCGAATGTTCCAGAGCCTGTTTCGTGCGCCAAACCCATTCATCGAATTCGTAGGAAGCCGATTTGGAAATCGAGGAAAAGCTGCAAAGTTCACAATATCATATTCTCTTTAACGTCTTTTAGGGTACGCGTTGATATTTTTAACATCGTCTCAATTTCAAAAAAAATAGCAGGCATAAATGAGAGAGAACAAAAAGCAATACACGATGCATTTTGCAAAGTGACAAAAGGACCAGAAATTTTACATCAAAACCGTTCGATGCCAAGAAATTTTGACACTATCTTTTCTCCACTTTAGTGTTCCGGCCTTACGCATCCCATTTATTGAAAAAAGACGAACCAGTGAAATTAGAATAGTCTGTTAAATTCTAGAAAAGCCAACCCACCCTTGAATGGAAGTGAGCTGCAGCGCAGGCAGAAGTGGCATCGCCAGATTGGAGAGTCGCTTGCAGAGGGGACACAGGTATTCACCAACCTGCAAATTGAGAGGATGAACTCTGACATTCTGCTATTATTTCCATTATTTTATGATTTTCTGAAAAAAAAAAACTATTTTGAACCTAAATAAGGACAAGTGTACAGCTAAAACAATTGACAATATGAACATTATTCTGTTTCTTCGAAGACTTCCTCCATTCTGCATCATACTTGTAAATGTTCACACACGCGGATGCCCGCATGAATGAAATAGTATGTCACTTCGAGAGACCGAAGAGGGCATGTACTTTTTTTTTATCTCTCTCGATACGACACGCTATCTCGTTCATGCAGACATCCGTGGGTATGAAAATTTACAAGTTTGCTTTGTATAAAATTATAGGTTTTGAATAATTGGAATTCCACCTCCGGATCGACCATCTTTTGATTGAACATCATCTGCTGCCTGGGTCTTTGCCTTTCCTTGTTGAGGAGAATGTCGGCCAGGTTCTGGTAGCATTCGAAGTGCATCGTGTGCGAACAGGTGGACGCGTCCAAGCCTCTGCTCGGGTTCGCTGAGGCCAAATCGCGAATTGGAATTCCTGGGGCATAGCCTCCTGGAAGGTCGTGTTCGTTTTTTCAGGCATCAAAATATTTAAAATTTGATTCTTTTTTAGCAGAATTGGTTGAAACTTTATTCCAGGTTTAAAGAAAAATTATGAAGTCTCCAATTGTTCACGAACCTTGTGCGAACAGAGTCGAGTTCTGAACGTATGCAGCGCAGACGAATTGCTTTCCGTTGGAAGGCAGCAGATTTTCGCTTTCCTGGCAGAGGATACACGTCACTCGGCGAGGCGTTGTCACCTGAAAATTGAAGTTTTATCAGGGTGATTTTAAAATATTAAAATTGTAATGCACGATCTTAATTTTAAATAAAGTCCATTGATCTATGCACAAAATGTTGGAGGGACTTTTCTCGATAACCACTCACTTGCATCTTTGTCCTATTCGGTCCAATGCAGGTTGGAAAGTTTGACTCACTGACGATGCTGGAAATATAATTTTTTAACTCATAAATTCCTTCAAAAATATACCTGGCAGTATCTTCATCTTCGTCGACATCCACGAATTTCGCAGGCTTATCCTTGCTGCCTTCTTTCTTCTTCTCGTCTTTCTCGCCTTTCCCTGCAGCTTCTCCTTTCGAAGACGGGACTTCTTCTTTCAGTACGTTTTTAATGAACGTGTTTTGCATTTTTGACATCTGCAAAGAAAATACGATGTCTGAAGACATTTATCTTGCCTCAAATATGAATTGCGTTCTACAAACCGTAAGAAACAGGAATGAAATTTCAATTTTTGATCTCAAGTATTCAATACAAAATCAGACCTTAGCAAGTGCCTGAGCCCTCATTTTTGCAGCGATAGCTTGTTTTTTTGCCTTCTCATCTTCCGCAGGTTTAGCAGATGACTGTTCTGTTTCTGGCTGATTGCCGGTCTGATTCGCATCATTCGAGCCCAGGATTGATTTGTATTTCTAAAAATCACTTTTGATTTGAAACATTTAGCTTCATTTGTAATTTTTCAACTGATCATGGTTTTTCATAGGAGAACATGATTCTAAACCAACTTCATTACGAACTACCAAGAAATGCGTATTGAATATGGAGAAAATGTGAGATTTTTTCTTTAAAAAAATTGTGCAAAATTTAGTCCTTTTAGATGAATGCTTCAACACTATTTACCTTGATGGTCCACCATAACAGATCGGCGAATGAAGTCGATTCGGGTGAGCCGCTGAGTGCTTCCATGACTTTGAGCAGCTGCTCCTCTTCTCCGCGAGACACGTAACGGAATGAAGGGTCTGCTTCTTCCTCGTTCAGGGCCATTGCAATCACCCAAAGGGCCTGGAAATTGTTGTGAAACTTCAGGGATATTAGAACACAAACGATATCATGTCTATAATTATTTTCGAGGCTTGAATCTCTCGACAACGGTATGCCGCCACTGATGCTATTTCCGAAAGGGTTCAACCTTTCGAATTTTTCCTATCCTCTTTAAACCATTTCCATTCTCACCCTATGGAATAGCCTGTCGCTAGTGAATCGACTCTTCCTCGCAGTTCGTTCGAGAATAATCCTGCAGATGCGAATAAGCGTGCGGCAGCAAAGCAGCTCTCTGACAGGGGCAAAGAAGGGCGTGAACTTGCAGAGAAGGGGAGGAGGACATGCCTTGATTTCTCTGCAATTTGAATCATCTTCGATAGTCGAATTTATTGTTAATAATTGTTCAAAGTCTATCGAGTCTTCCCTCTCAAACACTCAATTCTTTCTCTTCGATTATAAATTATTGAAGCGAATGTGAATTCCACCTATTTTTGGGTATAAATAGTGATACTGTTAAAGAAAAACAACTACCTGGCTTTGTTAGTCCTTATCGATTGCTGGTACTTCTCTGCCTGTGAGAGATCACTTCTGGAGTAGTGATAGAAGAATGGGTTGTACTCGAGAATGCGCGAGTCCTTCACGTGGAACAGGCCCGGCATCGTGGTGGCTGGTTTTCTGTAAACAAATTATTTACCATCAAGAAATGGAGTTTAAGAAATGTTTCAATAGAAAGAAAAGCGAATTTTTCAAACGGAAATATTTGAAAGGGTAATTTATAAAAAGGCGCACTGCATTTAACATAGGACGGGGGGAGATTAAGTTTTCTTTTTCTGCAAAGATTATTCGTATTTTTGTAGATCTTCATAGCACCATTCTTTTCAGCCAACACATTGAAATGAATGAATTTTGCAGGTATCCAAAAATGCCCTACTTGAAGTCAGCAACCGCGTTGACCGCATCGATGACAGAAAGCCGCTCGATGAGAGGGTCGTTCGAAGTGGCTTTCGATTGGATCTGCAAGGAAGCCCGCATTTCTTCAATCACTGCAAAAACAAGACATACCGAACTGAATGGCTGGGGCCCGCAGCAGAGCAAATGCAGGACTTCCCTTTCGAGGTATTGCTCCAGAGTGATTTCGCCCACTCCGGGATAGTAGCGCTCGCCTGAAAATGCAAGAATAATAGAGAGAAAAAAAAACGCCTTATGGCCTCTTTCTACTCTACAACTAATTCCGACAAAATTTTAGATTGTTTTGTGCAGAAAGTGGGTGTGGTATACATGGAATCATTTTCAACAAAACTAGAGAGGAGACAAATGAAATTAAAAAAAAAAATTGTTTCATTTTCAGTAACTAATAAAATGAGTTTCTTCTCATTCACAAAGAAAATAATGACTTCTCACTGACCTGTGACCATAATGATCGTGTTGAAGAACTCCTCTGCCAATTGAACAGTGATCTTGCTCGACTCAGTCTGTTCCATCTTCCCGTAGGGCGTGCCTCGATTCACTCCCTCATAGCCTGACTCCGCCCACTTGTCCACGCCGAATCGACACAGCAAATGCAACAGATAATCACGGGAGGAAATCAAACAAGCACCGATCTGCAAGTATTACAGCAATTATGAAGTATCAGAAGGCAATTATCGGCCTCTTGTATTTGTCACCGGTTCTTTTTCTTACTTCTCTCCTTGGCCTACACTCCCCCTCGCTCTAAAACTGGGCGGTGACAAATACAGGAAGTCGAAATTGTCAATTGACAGAGTGACAGAATGACTTTTTGTCAATAAGTGCTTTCAATTTATACAAGGAAGCCGTTATTTTATTTTTAAAAAATGAATGTCATAAGAAAATGACATTCATTATCTTATGTTTTTCAAAGATGAAGTGCTCGCGTGTTTTTTCCTGCAATCTGTTCATCAGATTTTGCATATTCATGAAAAAATCAACTTGAATTTCTAGTCAGAATTTCATCATTTTTGTAAATCCCACCTGTAACATGAGAATGTCCTTGTCGAACATTTGTGTTCTGCACAGGGGCGAGAAGTAGTTGTGAATCTGGTTGACGAGGGAGAAGCCGTTGCGTCGCCACAGATTCGCGCCTGCCTGCGCACACAAGACGATCACTCTGGAACAAAATGTTTCGAATAAACCAAAAACAGCATTATTCTTGCATTCTTGAGACCGTAAGGATAGTCGTCTAAAAATTTAGAAATTTTCTTCTAAATTAAAAAAAGGAAAGAATATGATGGGACAAATAGCATTTGGAGTCGGATGCTGAATTCCAATGGAAATAAATCCCATTGATTGATAAATTTCGGTGGAAAATAAGGAAGAAGGTGAGAGTAAAGGGAAATAGTATTAGCCTTTCACGGAATTCAGTAACAACATAATTGAAATGACTACATTCGCTCGTAAGTAGAAAGCACTTACAGCCTTTTTGCAACATAACTTATCAGAAACATCTGCTTCTCGCAATTTCATACCTGAGCGGCAATTCGTAGAAGTTCCTGTCCATTTCCTTGATCTTCTTGACGATTTTCTTCTGAATGTCAGTGAGCGCCTCCTCATCAGTGGCCCTCATGAATTGGATGAGCTGTGGAGGGACTTGGAAGAGGCCTGCACAGAGCCTCCAAAGGGGCTGATGAATAGAGACTCCGCCCTTCAGAACGTCGAATGACACGCAGACTGACTGGTCGGTGTCAACTGAAATTGAAAGAGGTTATGAAATAGAGAAATGGGAGAGTTTATATTTCTTCCGATACGAAGAAAAATTCGACTATCATTCTTTACGCGAATCGTCAATGTTTTAAAATAGTTTGAAAGGAATTATGTTGCTAATTTTGGAACATTTCAATTTGTATAACATATATGAGATTTTTAGTATCGAAATTCCTACCTTCAACAATAGCATGCGTCGCTCCAGTGCCTCCTTCAGTTGCTGTGGTTGTGATGCGGTGCTTCTCCATTGCAGACAACACCAGCAGAAGCATTCGATCGTGCACGTCTTGCTGAAAATAAGCATTTTGAAAGAGTGAATTCAGTGAGATTTTTGAAAGTTTGTAGAAATAGCTGTATCGTAGCATGTGCAATGGGATAGGATTGAATAAGAATCCCTCCCTTCTAGAGAATTCCTAAATGACGGGATGGCGAGACAATTCTTCCCACTATTTCTTCTTTTCTCTACCTCTAACTATAGATCTTATCATAGTCATCTCCTCACTTAAGAATTTCTTCCCTCTACTTTTCATTCAAATGCTTACATGTATAATTCTTTAGTTTTTTTTCTTCAAAATTCGATTATCGTTGCTGAACTCACATCAGACGCAGCCCAAGCGAGCATGAAGGAGATGGTCTCCTTGATTCTGAGCTGGATGTTGAATGCAGTCTCCCATTCCAGTTCCCACATTTGGTGCTCCTGGGCCTGTCGCTTCACCTCGTCCATTCCCTGAAAAATATAACAAGTATTGAGAAGCAATTGAGGCAAAGAAGGTAATTAAATTCTAAAAATTTCACTTTTGAAGCTGTCTTTGACATTTTCTTTACATTCAAAACATTTTGTTCGGATGCAAAATAATGCAATTCTTCAGTGAAAATGAAAATATTCTTTTTTTAATTTTCCATCAAAAATGATTCTACCTGCATCCGATGAAGGAAGTCGATGAAGTGCTGGACGCCCTTGAGGAACGCATCTCTGAGCTGCGGCGTCCAGTCCTTGTCTGTGGGGATTTGATTGAGCATGTAGCTGCAATCATCGTGACATTGCCCGATCAAATCAAGACTGAAAGTGTCTCGACTGGCTGACTGCTGACTGCAGGGCATACAGAGAGGTTAACACAAAGCAACAAGCTAATGCTTTGGCGAGGGGATGGAGAATGTTCTGCAGGCTGGTAGCACAGGGACGATAAATTTGACTCACTCACTGTAGTCCCACCTCATTTTCGGAAAGTAGAAGGAGAAAAGAAAGAGAAAAAGGTTGGGACTACAAAGGACCAATAAACTTTTCTTGTATTTTCCTTGTCCTTTGTAAAAAAAAATAAAAAATAAAGGGGAGCTATTCCACTCTAATTCAAGGGGCAAATAAACCCATTTTTAAACTATTTTTTTCTCACAAAAGCAACAGAAATTAATCTTCAGGCATTTTTTTCAGTTCTGACTTTCACCACTGCAAAAATAATTGTTATTTTCATAAAATCCCCTTTGAACACAACAGCACAACTATCTCTCTAATAATAAGGTTAGTCACATCGACACCAATTTGTTGGTTAGAAAAGAAATGAATGAGGCGAATTCAAATTTCTCTTAATCCTGGAAAAGAACATGAAATCATGAAATTACCTTTCATCCTTCATCATATGCATGGCACGCTTGACAGAGATCGGAAAGGAGCGCTGAGTGAAGTCGAATCGCTCCGTATAGGCAGGCTCTGATGGGTCTGGAATTTGACAAATCAATTCACTATCTAGATTTAGATTTTCATTTGACTCCCTTTTCAGGCTTTCACTACTTTTCAACAAGAAACGTTATCGTTCTTGTATTGTTTTCTTCTCGCTTCTTTCTCCAAAATAACGTGCGAAAGGAGGGATAACGTCCACTTCTCATTGAAGCGCGCTCGACAAGGATAATTAAACTTTTCCTCTAACTCTAATTTCCCCTCTTCCATTTGAAGTTGAAGCAGCATATCAGTTAATCACGCATTTATTCTTATTAGAATTTCTGGAAAATTCTCACTTTTGACGTATTCCTCCATGTGTTTGAGCAGAGCGATGAAGATCTTCGACATGGCGTCCTCTTCAGCAATCAATTTTCTGCAGAAAAACTACCTAATTGGACAAATTATGAAACTCTCAATTAGCATTGAAGACATTTTGCTAAGGAGAATTCTTGGTCGTGTGCTAATTTAGCATATCAAGAAGTAAAAGATTAGAAATCATATCAAGGTAGTCCTCATCAGATGATCTTTTAGTGAAAATGAAAAATATTACCTAGCAATTGCAGGAACGGTGAGAAACTGAACAGTGAGACTGACGACGGACACGTCCAAGTCCTGGTCGTCATCGATGAAATCCAAATAGATTCCGTCGATGTTCTGGTAAATCAAATCATTATAAGAAGAAGATAATGAAACTGCATTTGGTCTAGCAAATTATCAACTCAAGAAAGGCAATTTGCAGTGATATCCAACATTTGACTATTAGCAACTTTGAAGTATCAATTTTCATGATTTATACCAAGCATTTCAATCTTCAGATGAGAAGAATGCATTACCTCAAGGAAATGCTTGGCGAATTGCATTTTCTGCTCTGGGTGCATGAGAATCGTTTTCATGAAGAGTTGATGGATGGAAACTCGGGCGGCTGAAAAATTCTGCCTTATTTCAAGAAATCCCATAAATTATTCCTACTAAAATTCGGTTATTTGAACAGATGCGATTTGATGATTCGAAGTTTTTCTCCTTTTACAAATATTTATCCGAAAATGCTTACTCTTCCACAGCTTCCTGTCGCACTTCATCATTCTGCAGACGAGCAGTTCCTCCTCAGGCAGACCCTGCATCGAATCGTCTTCGCAACTGCCTCCGACTGGCTGGTCCTCAGCAGGAATGCACGAAGTTAGCAGAATGTCACCGATTATCTCAGATAAAACAGCTGAAAATAAGAACCCTTCTACAGAATGGACTTTCGAAGGCAATGAAAATTTGTCATGAAATAATAAAAGGGCTTTTTTTCGTTCAAAGGTTTACAATGTCGCACTTTTCCAAATGCCACACCGTTCCCGGAAAGATGACATTAGAGTGCAATTATCGAAATATTCAACCTTTCGAAAAGTGCAACTGTGCAGCCTTTCGAGCAAATTTCGGTGATTTGTTCCTTTAAATTAAAACAAAAAAAACTAACGAAACGAGTTGATCTGATTGTTGAGCCAGGTGATGAGGGCGACCGCGTGCACCTGATGCGCATAGACGATGCTCTCCATGACTTTCACTTCCAGAGGCTGGCTGCGATCGTGTCTGCGGGTGGGAGGGTCGCGCGCTGTGCGACGCTGAAAGAAGCATCACATCATCCAGTCATAGACAGGACAAAAGCCGCATCTTCCATGCTTAGGTCAAAATGTCAATTTAAAATCATATTGGAGACCCCCTACTATGCATCAGGCTTCTATAGCCAAGTGTCGCTTTCAGACCTAGGCAGGGCTTAAGCCAGAATCTCCGTGCGTACCCCCTCATGTCTAAATATTTCGCTAGAATCTTGTTGCTAGCCCTCTCATAAGGCACTTTTATATTAAAAAATTGTCTTGAGTATCTCCTCCCCTAAAATTTCTCATTCCGACTGAAAGTCTATCTTACTTGTATATCTCCCTTGATTTTTGCGCAGTCCTGTTTCATGCCGACTTTGACAGCCGTCCTGCCCTCCCTGTCGACCAAAGTGGCCACCAACATTGCAGTGTCTTTGCTGCAGTGCACGCACAGCTCCAGGACTCGCATCACCTAAATAGGAATTCATGAAAATGGAAAATAGGAAGTGACATTTCATATTCCGAAATGAATAACATGAGAAAAGTGGAAAATGAAGGAATTCGCTTACGCTCTCATAAGTATGCGATTCATCGTTGTAGAGCACAGTCAGATATGGATTACATGTAGACAGGCCTTCGGATGACATGTCTTTCACACTAAAAAATTCAATTATGATTTCAGGAAATTCAGAATAGTTCCTGCTCCTCCTGATGAATGTGTAAAATGTGTCTTTCAGGGAAAAGTTACTCCTCCACAAGAACATAATATAAGAATGAATGTGCTTTTCAGCAAACTACTGCGAAAATTTCCTCCATCCTCAAAGAATTATTATTTCAATCGTATAATTTCATAGGCAGGAAATATTAGCGTAATTGACGGGAAGAACGTGATTGAAAATGAAGGAATAATCATATTTCAAGAAAAATGGCGATTAAGTACCGATTGAGGAAATCAGGCAGATTATCTAACTCCTTGTAGCAGAGCATGCCGATGGAGTAGTTGAAAATGATCTTCAACAGATTCCTGATGCGCTCCTCCAACTCCGAGGGCAGTTGGAATTCTGCATCCTTCCTGAAAACTCATTAATTAGTGCAAATATCAGCCTCTTTGGAAATATCTCTCTCTCTCTCTCTCAACAAAAAGGGTGATATTTCTAAAGATATCAAATCTCATATTCCCATTCAAAAATTCATCCACATATTTAAATTCCTTGGATTATCTTGTCTCTTTCACAATTTCTGCACAAAAGAATAGAAACCAAATAGTTTTCCTAGCAGAAAATTGAAATGACAGTTGTTATTCCAAGAATCATTGTTAAAATTAGAAAACTCCATACTCGGACTGTTCATGAGTTTTGGTGTGCAGACTGCACGAGTATCCATCGCTCCACGCTTCACTGTCGCCACAATCGCAGTAGCCCGATCCGCCTGACGGGTGCATCTGAATATGAGGAACATGAACACTCCTGACCAATTACTATTTGACGGTTTGACAGAAAGATCTCTTCAAATTGAGTACGTTTTTCCTTGAAGAGAACAGGATGGAGAACTACTCTATAATTTGGCAACAAAAATCACTCCATCACTTAGACAACTAGAAGATCTTGACAATTTGACCCTATTCCTAACTCCAGTTGCTTTCTCCCAAAAGTCATCATTCTTACTAATAATATAGATTCATAAGAAAATTACTGGCATTAGTCATTTCTTCAATCAAATTTCACCAACCTTGTAGCGATGTTTGACGTGAATCGAGTTTTGGAAGCAGTCGTGGCACATCACGCACGTGGGGTCTGTCGCGCAGTCTCTGAAATAACGAAGGTCATAAATTCAAAAGGAATTCTTTGTTTTTGATTAAATAAAAATGATCAAGACTACCGAAAAATATTATTTTAGTTTTAGCGTTTTTTTTTCCTAAAAACAATCAAATACTGACTTGCAGGAATAAGTGAGTTCGCCCGATTTGAAGACGTGTCCACAGATCTGTCCAGGCTTCCTCGACTCTGGAGTCGTGCCGGCCTGTTCGTTCAGGGAGATCAGCGAGGGCTCTGACAGATCAAAATTAGCGCAGAACGCACTCGCCAGTGGCAGGAACAACTTCTCGTCTGCAAATCATAAAATGGGTGTGAAAAATATTTAAGAAATTTGTCGAAACAGTATGGAAGGAAATATAATTGTTTATTTTACTTTTTTTCTTCGCGAGTGTTTTAGCTAGATCAAAATTAACCTGTTTGGGTAGAAGATTAGAAATTTTGTAAAACCATTTGCGATCCCAACCATCTTGCTTTTTCCGTTCCTTACTATTGCAAACTTTCAATTGATGAAAATGAAAAATGATGCATTTTTCATACGCACAAAAATGAACAAGTTTGATATACACGCTTCCTTATTTGTGCGCATAGAGAATTCGTTATTTTTCATTTTCATTAAGTAATCGGAAGTCCATAATACATGATGTGAGAAAATAACAAAATTTAGATTTTTTTTTTAAAGTATTGATATGAATCGACTTACTGATGGCCTCATCGTCGTGTGTCTGATTCCAGGGAACTTCTGCAGTGGGAGTGTAGAGGGCGGGCACGGTCTGGAGCCAGTGCGCGTAGAGCAGTTTGCGGCAACGCGGCCAGTCCGCAGTGCGCACTGCAGATACCAAATCCAACAGCATCTTTCCGTACTGACAGATCGCCTGACCGAATCCTATCTCATTCCACAACAGAACACAATCGATTGCACTGAAATGAGAACAATCAATAGATAAAAAAAAAATAACCACGAGGCGAAAAAGACGTTACGAAAGTGGTAATTCGATAGAAAAGTAATGAAGAAATTTCTGAAAAGACGATGACTTGGCGGATGGATAATGAGTCAATTTGGAAGAGTCACGCAGCAGCTCCTTCTCTTCTTCCCTTTCTGTGGAGGATATTTGAGCCGCAGATATCGCGGAGAGGAGGTCGATTGAAATCACGGGGAGATGGAAATGGAAACGAGAGATTGAGGCGAAATTGAGACGAAACAGAGACGGAGCAGAAATGAGAAAAAAGACGAAAGAAATTATGAACAGAACGGTCAAATCCGTCGGTCGAAGAGAAAATAAATAAGCGAGGAGCGGGACAAACGAGGGAATGGATCGATTCTGTGCAAGGCTGCACCGCAAATGAGGTTAATTTACAAGGACAGAGCTTGAAAGAAGCCATCATGGATTATGAAAAATTTGTCGAGAATTGAAAGTTCGATGATGACAAGGGGACAGGGGATAGAGGGATAAGGGTGGATAGGCGGAAGGGAGAAGGGTGAAAGAGAGGGAAAGCGAGGCGAGGGCAGGGCAGGGCTTGGGGCCCGTCCCTGGCCATGTGACGGGCAGACCGCACTGCCGCCGCTTCTTTGTGTAACACATCGAGGTCTCCCCTTCCCCTTTGCCGCTTCGTGCCGGTCCAGGCACTTTGTTTTCGTCCGGCGATTGAAGTTACTGCCGGAAAAATGCAGGATTCATCGCCATTTCGCTACGATGGAGGTCAATTTGCAGAGGGAATCAATGAAATTGCCATGGTAATTTACTCCTTTGTTAAAGTCCACCAGCTTCAGCTGTTACTCGTCCGAAAGTTCACCAGGTTGAGGTCGAAAGAGTGTAGTAAGCAAAGAAAAAGAATGGGTGAACTCCCCAAATGAGGGGTTTATGAATTGGATGAATTTTCCAAGAAATCGAAATTTTATGAGATTGTGAAATGCGAATGATGATCATGTGAAGAAGGGAAGAAGACCTGAAGTGATGAACGAGTTATGGGAATATCGATCGACGACAGGTAAACAAAATGCAGCGATTCGAGAAAGAATGACCGATAGATGAAGGGACGAAATCGAGTAATGCTGTTGATTTTGAAAGGAAAAATTCGTAAGGATGTGCACTCTTAACTGGATGAAACATAAACGGCGAAAAGATAGAAAAATTAAAAGATGTCAGGCAAATGAAAATAATTGGTCAGTCACACGAAGCGAGTAAGAAAAATGAATAACTGCTAATGCAGTTGTGCTGCACGATAAACGATGAACAAGGAAAGGAGAAGAGAGAAGCTTACTATATTACTGTAAAAGCGGAACATCCCCTATCCAAAACTCGCTATTTCCGAACTCGCCTATTCAGACCCGCTATCTCAGAGCCACCATTTCAGGACTCCACTATTAAGAGCCGTTCCATAAATAACCAGAACAACCAGTGAAGAAGGGACCTCGGACAACTGCAAAAGTATTCCGGATTCGAATAAAATCATATGAGTGGATGCACATTAGGGCCCCAATCACAAAATATCAATTTTTGGCCCCGTCTCTAAGTGGGGGAAGCTATGCTAATTTGAATATTGCAATTTCGACGAAAAATGTTAGCAAAATTGGGGAATTCGGAAGACGTCTTCTCGAAATCACAACTTTCTATGAGATTATCTATTTCAAAAATGAGAAAAAAACGTTCTAGAATCAGTCAAAAATAGGGCTTTCTTACGAACTAAATTTTATCCATCAGACTTCCTATTTCGTAACCCACCTGTGCCCTCTACATAAATTTAAAGATTTTACATTTTTCAAACTGATCTCTTAGAAAATCGCATAAAACAACGATTGAGGGTATACCTGCCGTGCAGAATATACAAAATAAAAAGAATAAATGTTTTGTAGAAAAATCCTTTATTGGGGATGAGTGTTTGGAAATAGTTGAGGATCCTTGATTTTTTGAGAGAAAAAACAAAATCTTTAAACTCCTTCCATTTGCCGCGCTCTTTGTCGTCTCTATTTGGTCGCGTTTTAATGTTAGCTTTCTGAAAATATTCAAGTTATTGTCAGATAATAGGATTTTAAAATTGTTTACTAAAAATACTATAAGGTACTATTCAAATTCAAATTTAAAATAATCAAAAATATCAAATGCATACATGATACCAACAAAAAATTATAAAGAACGTATTCAAATGATAAATAGAATTTATGCAGTAAAATATAGGAATACGATTCATTACCTCTACTGTATATTAACTGATAAATGGGCAATTGTTGGAGAAATTGATTCTGAAAAATGCGATAAGCTATCCAAGCATTTATATTAATTCTAAATGTGTTTTTTCTCATAATTATTGGTATCATCTAATATTTTTACAACTTCAGACTATCTGAATATTTTCCCCGATAAATGTGTAGGCTTACTATAGATAGCATCCACTCATTTTTATGTGAATTTTATTGGTTTCTTAATAAAAGTACAAATATTCCTATTGTCTCCTTATCAGTTTGTTCGCATGAGAAGACTAAAGTAGTGAAGTTATCAATTCTGCTTTAATTTCAACGTTTTTGACAGAAAATAATTTTTTCAGAATGGTTTACATCGGAATTGATTTGGGAACTACTTATTCATGTGCTGCTATCATTGAACATGGAAAGCCTAGGATCATCTTCAATGAAGAAGGTAAATCAACTATGAAATCCCTATCTACTCTTTCCATTATAATTTATGTTCAGGAGAAAATTTTATATCATCGATTGCGTCGTATGGGGATAACGAAATAGTAGTTGGTAATCATGCACTGCACTATTCTGATCTCTCACGAGTTCTATACGGTTTGTATTCTTTAGTTCGTAATCCAGGAGGCGAAAAGTGATGCACAGCTATTCTTTTGGCAACTAGTATTTGATGGAGTGATTTTCGTCAGAAAGCTCAATATTCCTATCGAAAATATGAGAGAAACTCAATAATTTGACAAAAAATCATTCCGTCTTTTACCAACCATCTTATTTTGTGTTAAAAAGTGAAATAGCATTCGAAAAGGAGAAACTGGCCTAAAATCATTTTTCTCTCCTTATTTTCGACCTCCCAGATTTTGGATTCAATAATATCTAAAGTGCTACCTTATTTTTCGGATTGATTTTATAGACTCAAAAAGACTTCTTGGATGGAAATGTATGAATAATTTGCCAGTTGCGGAGAATCGTTTACTTTGGACATTCGATTTGGATACAAGAAATGTGTTGCATTCATTTTTCATTATAATAAATATAATATTCTAGGAATCAGTAGGATATGTCCTGAATAAAGGCACTGAGAAAGAGCGATTTATTTCTCCGGAAGAGGTGTCAACTGATATTCTACGAAAGCTTAAATTAATCGCAGAAGTTCGATATTTAAATAATACCTATTTAGCAATTTAACATTTATCTTCTAGAATTACACGGAAAAACGAATAACAGGGGCTGTTGTCGCGATTCCGGCCTTCTTTCAGACAGCTCAAATAGAAGCCACGAAAAGAGCTGTTCAAATGGCTGGACTCGAGTTAAAGATGCTAATCGATGAACCAATAGCTGCTGCTATTGCGTACAATGAAGACAAGAAGTTAGAGGATTCAAACATAATGATATTCGACTTCGGCGGAGGTAGGTACATAATTATCATTTGGAAACAAGCAATTGAATAATTGTATCAATGAAATTTCAGGCACACTTGACATTAGCATTTGCAAAATTGAAGACGGAAAACTCGCTATAAAAGCAGTTCATGGAGATAAGCACTTAGGTAAGGTCACATTTAATATTCTTTTCATAATATGTCTGAGTTTGCATTTTAATAGGTGGCCAGGATTTCGATGGAGTAATTATGAACTATGCATTACGAAAATATATGGAATCATCGAATAATGAGATTTTTGGGAATAAGCGTTTGGTTAAACGGCTAAGGGCCGAGTGCAGAAAGGCAAAAGAAGCGCTTTCCTTCACAGCTACTTCTTATAATATTCATGTTAGCATTATTGAAAAATAATCGGAGTAGCGAATTATAAAATTCAGTTGGACGTCGATCCAGATGGCCATTTGGATTTAAATGTAAAATTAACGAAGGAAAAGTTTAATGAATTGTGCGAGGAGCTTTACACGAGAGTATTCAATCTAGTTGATGATACACTTAGAATGGCTAATCTTAGGACAGATGACATCGATCACGTAGTAAATAATCACGAAAACCCTTCCATTCTGATCGGAAATATTTTCCTTAATTATTTATTCAGATAATGGTTGGCGGATCCACAAGGATTCCTGCGATAAGAGATATCTTTAAAATGAAGTTTGGACAGAAGAAATTAAGATTCAATATCAACCCCGATGAAGCCGTTGTATTTGGGACAGCTATTTTGGCTGATGCTATTGAGGTAGAAATTATTATACTGCGAATATTTAAACAAAGTATTCTAGAAGAAAAAGCTAATTCCATTGAGTAATAGTACAATGGTTGAATTATCCTGGAATATTAATGATTCGCAAATTTGTGAAGACAATTCATTCGATAATTCGCATAAAATCTTATTTTATCGTAAGAAACAGAGATAAAAGCTAAGTAAAAGACTTTGAAACGATTCGTAATAATTTAGTTTATTATCCAAATAATGCTAAAGATGAAGATGAAGGAAGAATATGCTTGTTCAATTCATATACCCACTCAGTCGAAGAGATTGCAAAATTCGACAAGTGTTATCAGCCATATAGAGTAGCAACTACACAGAATAAAGTAAATTCTTATGTTCGTTATTTTGAATAATTTCTCAAATTTCAGATTTTTGCAATTAGCAACATAGAAAAATCATTTGAAATATGCGACTTGAATACTCGACAAATTTCAAGAGGTCTGCTCAACAAATCCATGAATGATCGATTCAAAGAATTTTACAGGTCCAGATCCTTCTGAATGGCGTGATGCGTCTGTGGCTTATTTTAAAGACAAACTGTATTATTTGGGTGGATTGGATCCTAAGACAAAGAAAAATACAAATCGTGTTGATGTAAGAAGATCGAATGAAAGTTCATGAAATAGTTTATTCAGGTTTTAATAGATGAACAATGGCGAAGAAGACCTGCTTTTCCTCTTCTAATTAACGAGGCTCAAACAATAACATGTGATAGAGTTTTATACGGTTACATTATAGCATATTCATTATTGTAATTATGGATATTCAGTTATTGATGGATGGGGGAGTAGAAAGATATATCGATTATCAGACGATGAACAGAAATGGATTAAAATTGAAAAGATTCAAAAAGCACGAATTTCTTTCGGAGTTGCATCGCTAAATGGAAAAATTTATATAACTGGAGGATTGAAATCGCTAACTATGTATGATAAATAATATATCATTGGCACACCCCCTATTGGGAACAGCCCAATTCGGAACTTTTTGTGAACAGGGAAAGATGGGGGAGCTAACAAAATAGTTCCGAATTGGGCTGTTCCCAATAGGGGGTGTGCCGTATCATTATATATTTAGTGATGTTGACGATGTATTCAAATCTTGCCTATGTTTCGACCCCTCAGCTTCAATTGGCAATAGAGTTTCTCGAATCGCTAATATGAATTATAGAAGATACGATCATTCACTGATTGCCGCTAACAGGAAGTTGTATGCAATCGGAGGGTGAGCTGAGATTTTGCGTATCTTTATAC
The DNA here is from genome assembly GCA_964036155.1 of Diploscapter coronatus. Taxonomy (NCBI): domain Eukaryota; kingdom Metazoa; phylum Nematoda; class Chromadorea; order Rhabditida; family Rhabditidae; genus Diploscapter; species Diploscapter coronatus. Next base: position 46,031,581 of record OZ038422.1, on the reverse strand, counting down.
GAAGTATTTGGTAACTTAGATTTCAAAATATTGAGACAAGAAGTGATGGTTTATATGATATGATAAACTTCTGTGAAGCTATTGAAGAATACGATCCACAAGTGAATAAATGGCGTGAAGTCGGAAAAATTAACATAAAATAAAGCTTGATTATAATAATCGCCGATTTCATATAGAAATTTGATTCAATAAAATGTGAAATAATAATTTAATTTCAATGCACACGATACAGACAATTCTCGAAGACATCCAAAAGTTATGAGGGATAATTACAACTGAAATAAATATTCTTTTTACTATTTATTAAAATGAAGGCTTCTTACTTTCTCATCCTCTTGAGTTTGTCGTATTTGAATGCGAGATGATGGCATTTTGGATGAAATTCGAAACTGAGCAGATTAGTGTTCAACCACTTCAATGTTTCACTTTCAAACATCTCATTCCTCTAAATTTTTGATTTTCATTTTCAATACTTTCCTACAAATATTCGACACCCCCACTTGTTATCATTTGCAAAGTTATTTCGATGAAAAGTGGATAATCGTTTATTATTGACGAGATCCAGGCATTATTCCGCGTTAAAAGAAAGGGAAAATCTAGGGACAGTGTAACGCAGTGGTTGTGTATCACTCTCTGGAGTATGGCTTCAAGTTCGTCCCCGCTCCTACCCAAATCAAGGGGTTTAAGAAATGTTGGTAGTGGAAATATCCACGAAAAAAATCTGCCTAATAAATCCCTCGACTGTTGCACACAACAACAGTCTGTCCTCGAGAAGAGCTACTAGTCCTGCTGTGTGGCTAGGATAGGCCGACTGTCCCATTACGGGCTGAGGGTAGCCGACCTTATCTAGTGGGAATAATAAGGCTAGGAAGAAAATCTCTTAGAAAATCGCATGAAACAACGATTGGGGTATACCTGCCGTGTAGAATATACAAAATAAAATTATTTTAAAAATAAAAAGAATAAACATTTTGTAAAAAGATCCTTTATTGTGCATGCGTGTTTGGAAATAGTTGGGAGATTCTTGGTTTTTAGAGAAAAAAAACTGAAAAATGCAATAAACTATCCAAACATTTATTAATTCTAAATATATTTTTCCAATTCTGGACTATCTGAATATTTTCCCCGATAAATGTGTATGCTTACTATAGATAGCATCCATACTCATTTTTATGTCAATTTTATTGGTTTCTTAATAAAAGTACAAATATTCCTATTGTCTCCTTATCAGTTTATTCGCATGAGAAGACAAAAGTAGTGAAGTTATCAATTCTGCTTTAATTTCAACATTTCTGACTTAGAAAATAATTTTTCAGAATGGTTTACATCGGAATTGATTTGGGAACTACTTATTCATGTGTTTCTGTTGTCAAGAATGGAAGACCTAGAATAATTTTCAATGAAGATGGTAAATCAACTATGAAATCCCTATCTACTCTTTCCATTGTAATTTATGTTCAGACAAAAATTTTATACCGTCGGTTGTGTCGTATGGGGATAACGAAATAGTAGTTGGTAATCATGCACTGCACTATCCTGATCTCTCACGAGTTCTATACGGTTTGTATTCTTTAGTCCGTAATCCGGGAGGCGAAAAGTGATGCACAGCTATTTTTTGACAATTAGTATTTGACGGAGTGATTTTTATCAAGAAACTCGGTGTTTCTATCGAAAATATGAAAGACATCCAATAATTTGATAAAAATCATTCTTTCTCTCCTCATTTTCGACCTCCCAGGTTTCGAACTCAACAATATCCAAAATGCTACTTTATTTTTCGGATTGGTTTTGTAGATTCAAAAAGACTTCTTGGATGGAAATGTATGAATAATTTGCCAGTTGCGGAGAATCGTTTACTTTGGACATTCGATTTGGATACAAGAAATGTGCTGCATTTATTTTTCATTATAATAAATATAATATTCTAGGAATCAGTAGGATATGTCCTGAATAAAGGCACTGAGAAAGAGCGATTTATTTCTCCGGAAGAGGTGTCAGCTGATATTCTACGAAAGCTTAAATTAATCGCAGAAGTTCGATATTTAAATAATACCTATTTAGCATTTATCTCTTAGACTTACACGGAAAAACGAATAACAGGGGCTGTTGTCGCTATTCCGGCCTTCTTTCAGGCAGCTCAAATAGAGGCTACTAAAAGAGCTGTTCAAATGGCTGGACTCGAGCTGAAGATGCTAGTTGAAGAGCCCACAGCTGCTGCGATCGCGTACAATGAAGACAAGAAGTTAGAGGATTCAAACATAATGATATTCGACTTTGGCGGAGGTAAAGTAATATTCATTGGATTTCTACGATTAGGCAATTTAAAACACCAATAATAATTAGAAAATCGTAATGAATAACTTTAGGTACTCTCAATATAAACATTTGCGAAATAAAAAACGGAAATACTACTATAAAGGCCGTTATAGGAGACAAGCATTTAGGTATAATTATTTTTATAAAATGCCTGAGTTTACATTTTAATAGGAGGTCAGGACTTTGATGGAATAATTATGAACTATGTATTAGAAGAATATAAGAGAACATCGAATAATGAGATTTTTGGGAATAAGCGTTTGGTTAAACGGCTAAGGGCCGAGTGCAGAAAGGCGAAAGAAGCGCTTTCCTTCACAGCTACTTCTTATAATATTCATGTTAGCATTATTGAAAAATAATCGGAGTAGTGAATTATAAAATTCAGTTGGACGTCGATCCAGATGGCCATTTGGATTTAAATGTAAAATTAACGAAGGAAAAGTTTAATGAATTGTGCGAGGAGCTTTACACGAGAGTATTCAATCTAGTTGATGATACACTTAGAATGGCTAATCTTAGGACAGATGACATCGATCACGTAGTAAATAATCACGAAAACCCTTCCATTCTGATCGGAAATATTTTCCTTAATTATTTATTCAGATAATGGTTGGCGGATCCACAAGGATTCCTGCGATAAGAGATATCTTTAAAATGAAGTTTGGACAGAAGAAATTAAGATTCAATATCAACCCCGATGAAGCCGTTGTATTTGGGACAGCTATTTTGGCTGATGCTATTGAAGTGGAAATTATCATACTGCGAATTTTAAACAAAATATTATAGAAGAAAAAGCAAATTCCATTGATTACCAATACAATGACTAAATTACCCCGGAATATCAATTATTCGCAAATTGGTGGAGACAAATCATTAGATAATTCGCATAAAATTTTATTTTATCGTAAGAAACAGAGATAAAAGCTAAGTAAAAGACTTTGAAACGATTCGTAATAATTTAGTTTATTATTCAAATAATGATGAAGATGAAGGAAGAATATGCTTGTTCAATCCATCTACCTGCTCAGTCGAAGAGGTTACAAAATTCCGCAATTGTTATCGGCCATATCAAATAGCAACTACGCAGAATAAAGTAAATTCTTGTGTTCGTTATTTTGAATAATTTTTCAATTTCAGATTTTTGGAATTAGCTCATCTGAAAAGTCATTTGAAATATATGATTTGGATACTCGAATAGTTTCAAGAGGTCTGCTCAACAAATTCATGAATAATCGATTCAAAGAATTTTACAGGCCCAGATCCTCCTGAATGGCGTTTTGGTGCATCTGTGGCTTATTTCAAAAACAAACTGTATTATTTGGGTGGTAAAGAATCCATAGATTATGGATACACGAATTGCGTTGATGTAAGAAGATCGAATGAAAGTCCATGAAATAATTAATTCAGGTTTTAATAGATGGACAATGGCAAACAGGGCCTGATTTTCCCCTTCCAATTGAGGGGGCTCAAGCAATAACATGCGATGAAATTTTATACGGTCACATTATAGCATATTCATTATTGTAATTATGGATATTCAGTTATTGATGGGGTTTATAGTAAAAAGATATATCGATTATCAGATGATGAACGGGAATGGGTTGAAATTGGGGAGATTCCAGAAGAACGAATCTCTTTCGGAGTCGCATCGCTAAATGGAAAAATTGACATAACTGGAGGATGGAAGTCGTTAATTTTGTGTGATAAATAATGTATCATTATATATTTAGCTATCCTAATAAATTAAAATCCTGTTGGTGTTTCGATCCCTCAGCTCCAGTTGAAAGTCGAGATTCTTGGATCGCTGATATGAATTATGCAAGACATCTTCATTCCCTCATTGTCGCTAAAGGGAAAATGTATGTAATCGGAGGGTGAGCTGAGATTTTGCATGTATTTATACGAAATGTTTGTTAACTTAGATTTCAAAATATTGGTAGCCAATCAACAAATCCGAAAGATTTTTGTGACGTAATCGAGGAATACGATCCACAAACGAATAAATGGCGTGAAGTCGGAAAATTTAACTTGCAAATTGGTGGAGACAACTCATTCAATAGTTTGCAAAAAAAATTGTTTTACTGTAAGAGATAAGAATAAATTTAATGGAATAAAAGATTCAGTAATTTATTATAATTTAGATTTGTATTTAAATAATGGTCGATATGAAGGAAGAATAAGTTTGTTCAATTCATATTCCTGTTCAACAGAATGGATTGCAAAATTCCACAATTGGTATTGGCCATATCAAGTAGCAACTATACAGAATAAAGTAAATTCTTGTGTTCGTTATTTTGAATAATTTTTCAAATTTCAGATTCTTGCAATTAGCAACATAGAAAAATCATTTGAAATATACGACTTGAATACTCGACAAATTTCAAGAGGTCTGTTCAACAAATCCATGAATGATCGATTCAAAGAATTTTACAGGTCCAGATCCTTCTGAATGGCGTGATGCGTCTGTGGCTTATTTTAAAGACAAACTGTATTATTTGGGTGGATTGGATCCTAAGACAGGGGGAAATACAGATCAAGTTGATGTAAGAATATCGAATGAAATTCCATGAAATAATTTATTCAGGTTTTAATAGATGGAAAATGGCAAACAGGATCTGCTTTTCCCCTTCAAATTAAATTTGCTCACACAATAACATGCGATGAAATTTTATACGGTCACATTATATCATATTCATTACTGTAATTATGGATATTCAGTTATTGATGGTTGTGGAAGTAAAAAGATATATCGGTTATCAGACGATGAACAGGAATGGGAAAAAATCGGAGAGATTCCAGAAAAACGAGCTTGTCTCGAAGTTGCATCGCTAAATGGAAAAATTTACATAACTGGAGGATGGAAGTCGTTAATTATGTATGATAATAATGTATCAGTATATATTTAGTTATGATGACGTATTCAAATCTTGTCTATGTTTCGACCCCTCAGCTTCAGTTGACAATAGAGTTTATCGAATCGCAGATATGAATTATAGAAGATACGGTCATTCGCTGATTGTCGCTAATGGAAAATTGTATGCAATCGGAGGGTGAGCTGAGATTTTGCGTATCTTTATACAAAGTATTTGGTAACTTAGATTTCAAAATATTGAGACAAGAAGTGATGGTTTATACTATATGATAAACTTCTGTGAAGCTATTGAAGAATACAATCCACAAGTGAATAAATGGCGTGAAGTCGGAAAATTAACATAAAATAAAGCTTGATTATAATAGTCTCATATTTTGTGTAGAAATTTTATTCAATAAATATGAAATAATAATTTAATTTCAATGCACACGATACAGACAACTCTCGAAAACATCCAATAGTGATGAGGGATAATTGTAACTGAAATAAATATTCTTTTTACTATTTATTAAAATGAAGGCTTCTTACTTTCTCTTCCTCCTGAGTATGTTGCATTTGAATGCGAGAGGACGTTTTAGATAGTATTCTAAATTGGAAGAATTTGAGCAGTGACTGTTTTCCTTTTCCAATGTCAGTTTTTTGCGTGTCAACAATAGCTATAATATTGTTTCTCTTGACACTTTATTCGCAACTTTTTGAGAATTAAAAAAATTTCTAATTTTAGATGATATTTTACATGAAAAAAGCCTGATGGTTCCGCAGGGAAGAATGATTTTGTTCATATTAGAGAGCACAAAGAATTGGTGCAGCGCCCACATTTGGGCAAGCATGCCTGAATGTCTTTGTGGTTATCGTTCCAATAAATCGATTACTCATGTTTTGATTTGTTGATTCAGCCGGATCACTTTCGAGGCGATAAACTTTACACCTACGGCTTCCCATTCCAAAAGCGTAAAGCCTCTTCGGATAAAAATAGTTCAAAAGTTCAATTGCAGAAAAATGTCGTCAGTTTTGTTAAACATATTACAGGAATAAGCATGGATTAACTTCAACATCACATTCTACAGCCTACACAAATTTGAAGATATCCAGTATAAATAGTTGAAAGTGTAGAGCTCAAGCCATCAGTTGACAAGTATTCTCAACATGAAACTACTCATAATTATTGCTCTAATTGGCTATTGTGGCTGGTAAGCACAAATAGTTTAACATTGATACTTTATAATGTGTTGTCAAATATTTGGACCATACTTGGTTGCTATTTCTACTGTAATTCGAATAATCGGAAAGCGCGTGGAGAGTTTTTAGCTTGAGTTTCGTTATAAGGAGGTTCAAATTGACTTACACATCAAATATTAGACAAATCCATTGACAACACACTATAACGATCTCTTGTAAGAGAAGCGGTTCTAGAGAAAATTCAGAAGATGTGTCTGTCTTTTCTTGGAAATGATCCTTTCAAATATAGTGATCTTTCAATAACACAATCCGAATTCAGCACAATGACTCCAGCCGTCCGTGCTACGGTTGAGAACGCCTTGAAGCAAGCTAGGATGAATTTGGATCGTCGGGTAGAGCGTCCGGTAAAGGAATTCCGAATGCAGACGCAAGTCGCTCTCAAAGCCGCTAAGGAACTGCAGACTGTCGGCAACTTGCTGGAGGAAGCCACTAGGATCATCGTCACTCAGTATAAATGCTCAATTTTACTTGGAAGCTTATAGTTATTATTTCTAGAAACGGCTCCAATTTTCTGAGCCAAATCGATAACAATGAAGTCCAGAAGATAGTAGCGGAATCGAACAGTGTAACAAAGCAGAAGTCCCAGAACGCAAACCTAGCCGCTGGCTTGAGGTGCATCAAGGACGATACTGATTGCCAATCCAGGAAAAAGTAGGCAATTTTTCAAGAATCTGAAAAAAACGAAAAAATGAAAAATATTCAGCTTCCTATACCGCACGATCACTGGAATCTGCAACAATCTGAACAGCCCGACGGCAGCCAATGCGAATGCTCCGCTTAGACCATTCTTGGGAACACAAAACTACAATGATCGTGAGAGAATTTTGACGGTGCAATGCAACCATGGGGCTTCTTTAGAAATCAGCGAAATCCGTCGAGCAGTTTCTGGAGGTGCCCTTCCATCGCCTCGCTTGATCTCGAACATGATGCAGAAGAGCACGGTTGAAGCAATCGACTCTGTGAAAAACAACTTGATCATGCAGTTCGGACAGATGGTCGCTCACGATCTAGTCTTCGGTCCTTCAGCTACTGGTTGGTCTTGAAGTGAACGTTATTAGCTATTTTTCGCTGCAAATATCACCGATGCGAAAACACATCTTTATAGAATTAGCAGTGATAATTTGTAAAATGAGGAAAACTAGATCAGCGATTGGCTTATTTCTATCACTAGCATTATCTACCATGATCTCTCATGTCTAAACTGCGCTAATTGTGAAATTAGAGTTTATTTCAAGAACTCCGATAATTGCAGGTCCGAACGGTGAGCAACTTGCTTGTGACGACTGCGACTCGCCATCGCCCAACTGTGCTCCGATCGAAGTGCCTGCCGACGACGAGTACTTCCCAAAGTCCACCCCGACCAAGAAGAATTGCATCTCTTTCACGCGAGCTCTCAATGGCCAGCAAGGATTTGGACCAAGACGACCTATTGGACAGGTTTGAAATTATCCAGGTGCATCTTTGTAAGAGGGAATTCAGACTACCCACTTCCTCGACTTGTCCATCGTCTACGGCTCCTCTCTATGCGAGGCGACTGATGTGAGACTATTCGCTGATGGGCTCTTGAAAACTACACAGTCCACGGCCGGAACGCTGCCTCCGTTTGACAAAAATGTAGGAATGCAAAATCGAATTGATAAATCTTCATAAACTTTAATTGATTTTATCTTTAACCCTACGTCCTTATAGCGTGTACGGTTATATTCTTCCAGATAATAATACGTACGACTAACATGGATTCTGATTTTTCTTTTGTAATGACCACATTTCAGGACACCAGGTGTCAGTCGAAAGACCCATTCTTCTGCTTCAAATGCGGCGATTTGCGCAGCTCTTTCCACCCTGGCCTCCCCCCACTTCACGTCATGTTCGTCATCGAGCATAATCGGATCGCCAGAGAAATCAAAGCATTGAAGCCCACACTCAACGATGAAACCATCTATCAGGTAACTATGAATATCATATTCTAATTATAAAGAATTTTTTTAGACAGCGAGAAGAATCATGATCGCACAGTATCAGCATATGGTATATAATGAATATCTGCCCCACATCATCGGCGTCAATTTGTACGTGAGTAGCAAGTTGAAGCCTCTTGCTAGTGGAAGAACAAGTGAGTACTTGTGTTGCATTCTAGATCTAAAAATAAACAGAAGAAAGTGTTCAACGAAAATGAACATTCTGAAAACCCGAAAGCAAAAATGAAATCGCGAAATTTCATCTAGCCCTAACTGAATATGTAATTATGAAATTTTGAGAATACGACCCGAAAGTGGACGCTGGAATGTTCGGAGAGTTCGCAGCTGGAGCGTTCCGCTTCGGCCACAGTCAAGCCAGGAGAGATTTCCCTCGAATCAACACTCGCAACTCCGCCATCGTAGAGGTCGTCGATATAGGAAACAATGGATTCTATACGGACTCGCAGTACAGAAATGGTGGACCGGCTACATTTGTCGCGGGTTAGTGCGCATCATAACGAATTCAAGCCGTGAGATCTTTCAGGAATGATGCACTCTCCAACCATGGTAGTCGATACTGCATTCGCGTTTTCGATCAGAAACCAGATCCTTGAAATTCGCGGTTTATAATATTGTGTCATCAATGTTTGTAAATCCATTTTTTAGGCAAGCCAGCCAGTGGTTTCGATCTGATTTCCATGAACTTGATGAGAGGAAGAGACGTCGGATTTCATCCCTATGTTGCCTACAGGTACGTATTCTGAATTCGCGTGAAAGTTAACTTTTTTTTAAACAAACTGACATTTCTGCGCCAAAAGACATGAAAATAACCACGTAACATACACATGTGAATGTCGTTGTTTTCTCAAATCAGCAATACTGATTATTGAAATGATAGGATTTAATTTTTAAAATCTTCAGAGCAAAAGTCGGCCTTCCACCCGTCAATACATTCGACGATCTAATTCCTCAGATGGGTCAGAACAAGGTCAACATGTTGAAGAAGATCTACAGGGACGTAAGGGACATCGACTTGTTTGCTGGAATTCTAGCTGAAAACCCCATCTCAACAGCAATTGTAAGTCGGTCGTCATTTTTCGATGAAGAATGGGACCATCAACTCACGATAAAGTCGATAGCATGATCAAAATTAGCATGAAATTCTGAAGAGAGAGAAGCAAGACAAATAACGTAATTGTTTAATTTTTGACTTTATCTTCAATTAATAATAACTTGAAGAAATTCTATTAAGAATGCAAAGTGTCTATGAGAGATTGAGAATCATTTAGGTCGGTCCAACCGCCGCTTTCATAATCGCTGAGCAGTTCAAGGCGACGAAATTCGGAGATCGTTTCTACTACGAGAACGCACCCGAGCAAACTGTTCGAGGCCTTACTGATGGTCTGTCGAGTTCATCTGACAGAGTACATTAAAGTTTTCAGGAGAATTGGCTGAAACTCGCAAAGCTACTCTCGGCGGCATAATCTGTAGAGCTTTCCCGTCCAACATCTTCAAGGTTCAACAGAACATCTTCCAAACGTAATAAAAACCATCTATGGCGAATCAAATTTTTACGATATATCATTCTAGGAATGACCCAACGATCCCATGCACATCAGTCTACACACCGAAAACTGTCGAATTCTTGAAGACTGAATAAGAAGAGATTTTGCGAACTTTGTGCCTTCCCAATTTGTATACTTTTTCATTGTACAAAGGAACTGTCTAAATAAGACACTAAATAAAAATATTTTTGTTTACGGTTTAGTGTTTTTTGAGTTTCATGAGATGATGGCACTCTGATTGGCATGCTTTGAAACAAGAAGTGAGAGTGAATAAAAATCACGAAAAGAAGATGATTGAAAATTTTTGGAAAACATTTTGAAAATTCATAAATCCCTAATTTTTTACCTGTCATTCTTTCTAAAAAAGTATTTTTTCTGACTGCAAAATGCTTTGCAGAAAAATGATAATAAATTTTGATCGTCAAAGATCACTGATAAGGGAACTTTCGGACGAGATAAAAGCCATGCACGTCCATCCAAGTGCTCAGTTTATCAAATTATGAATATTGTCTCTTCTTCTCTCCGTACTTGTATGCTTCATTACTCAATTTGTTCTTTACTCTTTATTTATTTTTTTGTTCTGAATATTCCAACGAAATTTCAGCAATTGAATCAAATCAGCAATGAGATTCGTAATTATCGCATCTTTGATAGGGATTGCCCTGTGTGCAGTCCACGAACACAAGCTGACATGGCGTCCATCTAGGTAGATTAAATTTGTTATCGAGATTTTGTTGAAGATCAGATAGGAAAAATAAATTTGTACAGACGCGTTCGAATGATGGAATCTGGAGAGTGGTCGACCTATCTCAAATACGAAAACGAGATGAGAAGCAATGCCAAATATGGAAGCATCTATGGAAGCCTGAGCCAGCCGGTTCATGACTGGGGAGATTTTGAGTATCTCGGTATTTTAGGAATTTCTTAGAGATTATGAATTCAAAAATATTTTTAGGAAACATCACAATTGGTAAGAACATGCATATAAGATAAGTAAAAATGAGAAGGTTAGCATCGCGGAGTTATAATTGAGTAGAAGGGGTGATATTGTTACAAATCGTCTATCTCTATCTTTCCATGCATAAAATAATGTTCTAATTAGGTACCCCCGATCAACAATTCCTAGTCGTTCTCGATACAGGTATGATAGTATTATTCAATAACTCTACTGAATGAAAAAAAATTCAGGAAGCTCAAATCTCTGGGTACCTGCCACAAACTGCAACGGGTTTGTGACATGATGTCATAGAAAATGCACGAAAATTTTATTTTAGGGCTCCATGTAAAACTAAGCATAAGTGAGTCAACCGTGTAGTTGAAAATTGCAATGAAGATCCACAAGCTATACGAAAGATCAATCTTAGATTCGACAAGACAAAATCCTCGACATATAAAGAGAACGGCAAGAAGTGGAAAATTCAATATGGATCAGGGGATGCTGAAGGAACACTTGGTGAAGACACCGTTCGGGTGGGTTAGAGAGTTAGACTTCCATATATAGGTAGGGATGTGCGCGAATCCTTTAGAGAAAAAAAGCACGACGAAATAGTACACCGAGTCCTATTGCATCATCTTTATATGCTGTTTCTCTTTTCTGCCTGTCTAGCGAAAGGGCTCTAAGGAGCAGAACGGGGGAGAAATAGCGTATAACGATGATGCAATAGGACTCGGACTTGATGCACTATTTCGTCGCGCTTTTTTCTCTAAAGGACTCACGCACATCCCTGTACATAGGTCACAAACAAATCCGTGATCAATTGTTTCTAGTCGACTTGTAGTTTCATTTTGGAGTGCACAAGATGAGATGATTTCTTCTTATCTAATTTCTCTCGTTAATATTTTCTGATAAGAAAATGCAAACAAATGGACAGCCTGTACGCAATAAAAATGAAGCAAATAAAAACTGTACGATTTCAGTTTGGAGCCAAAGGCGAAAATCAATTGGCCATTCCATCGACCACATTCGGACTCGCTTCACAGATATCCAACGATTTTAAGAATGTAAATTTATGTTTAAAGAAAAACGAAATCGGGGTATTGAAAGATCGTTTATTATCACAGAGTAGTTAGAAAGGATGGAGATTTGTTTGAGACTTTAGGACGCAACAGATGGAATCCTGGGATTGGCTTTCCAGTCTCTGGCTGTGGATAATGTGATGCCTCCATTGCAAAATGCCATTAAGCAAGGTTAGATAGTTCATCTTGGCGCTGATTACCTGGAATTTCGCAAGTTTTAAACATTTCGAACTCGAACTAGGATTTTTTCCCGAAAACGAACTCGAACTCTAACTCGTTAGCGAGTTAATTTTCAAAATTGTTGATTATTTTAAATTAGGTCTACTCGATCAACCTCTCTTCACCATCTGGCTAGAACATCGTGGAAACATGAATGACGCTGCTGGAGGTAAATAGAATAGTTTGACGAAGATATTTGGGAACAACGAAGATCAGAATAAGTTATTAGAAACTGAAATTATCGAATACGTTTTTCCTCGATTAATTGATAAGAACTGTATAATTTTCAGGAGTATTCACGTACGGAGCAGTGGACTCAACCAACTGTGGACCTCTCGTCGCATATCAGCCACTCTCTTCTGCTACTTATTGGGAATTCAAAGTGAGATCTTCATTATAATTAATGCAGCATTTGCATATCTTTTAGATTGCCGGAATCAGTCTTGGAACATACAAAAGTGCAAAATCGTACAACGTGATTTCTGACACCGGAACTAGGTCTGATGAAATAAGTTTCGATTCTTACATAAATTTAAAATAATATTTCCAGCTTCATCGGTGGACCTAATGCAGTAATTAGTGGATTGGCGAAAGCAGCAGGAGCAAAAGTAATTTTCAAAAGGAGTTTCTTTTTGCTTAAAGGGATTTTAGTACCACGCATTAGACGAAGCGTATTACATCGATTGCAATGCCAACCCAGGCACAGTCGACATTGTCATCGGAACTAACACCTACTCCATTCAACCTGTCAACTATATCGTTCCTGTTAGTTTTTTTTATGGAAACTCGGAGAAAAATGACAACAAGGCGATCAAATAATATTGAAAGAAAAAAAATACAAGACTTTTTCCCTACTCTGCCATATACTATTTCGTATGTCCTGTCGTCTTGTGTTATTCTTTTCCAGGTTTCGATTTTTTTTGTAATCACGATTGAAAATGTCTGGTTTAAAAATAAGTTTTGCTATCTGCTGAATTTAATGGAATTATATTTTATGCAATTCTGTAAATTTAGATTGGAAGCGATAAGTGTCTCTTCGCCTTCTTCGATTTTGATTTCGGTGGATTCGGCCCCAGTTTCATACTCGGCGATCCGTTGATTCGCCAATTCTGCAACATTTATGATATTGGTAAGTAGTTCAAGTCCATTTTTAAAGCCAATGATCATGGAGAAATTTTATAATGTTAATAAAAGGATAAAACAAAAGCACACCTCCTTATATTAATTAAAAAGCGCACACATTAACTTTTGAAGCTATGAAAACCTTCATATTTTCAGGAAACAAGCAGATTGGCTTCGCTCCAAGTCTTCAGAAAGGCAACTAGTCAGATCTAATGAAAGCTAACATCTGTCGATTTTTTTCGTAAATATAATAAATTTTGTATCAGCAAATTTCTTGATTTTGATCTAATTTGTCTAGCATCAAACCCGCACTTGTCAATTCGAAAGACGACACGAACTCTGAGCGGCTAATAGAAAAAGACACCGAGACAGACGGAACAAGTGATCGAATCGGGTCTTAACCGTCAGATTCGTCATCAGCATAGTCGAAAACCCCGAGGAACAAAAAATCAGCTCGAAATTTGAGGGTCGACTTCTTGGGTACCACCCTATACTCGATTCTTACGAAGAACGTGTCATATATGATTATTTTAACAAATGTTTTATTACATTTAATAAAAATTAAAAAAAAAAAAAGTCGAAAGAACTGATATTATTGAGATACACGTGTTTGTTCATTATCTTAAACGTTTTTCATCGATTATAGCTGAAACTATTTCCGGATTCCAACTACGCGGCTACAGACTTTGGACTGCTCTGAATTTATTTTTAACAATATTTGGATTCGGACTAAAATTATTTTAAGCAAATATTCATCATATAAGTACTTAAAATTCAGTTTACCTTGCAATATCCCACACTAAATGGCCACAATTTCAAGCAATACTTTCCACTCGGGCAATCGGCGATGGCCCGACAGAAAATTGCCTAAATTGATCAATAAACAAATGCATACATTTTAAATAATGATGTTCTATCGAAAATAACAATATTCGGGTAAATATTGCGTGTGTATGGTGTTGAATTTTAATTACAAATAGTATTAATTTACCCTACAGGTTCCAACTGTATTTGGCCATAATTTCAAGCAAATTTGATCACTCGGGCAGTCAGTGAGCTCTTTGCATGAAGCTCCCTAAACCATCTCACATTAGATTATTGTAAATAGCTAAAAAAAATGCTGCTTTTACATAATTTCCCTACGCTGCATATTGTTATAATTTTAACTTACCTTACAAAATCCGGTATTATTAGGCCATTGTTTGGAGCAATATTGCTTCTCTGGGCAATCTGTAGTTATTTGAATGCATGGAACCGCCTAAATTAATTCATTTGTAAAACATTATAAAAGATTATCTTTTTATCATATGCTTAATCATTTCCTATTTCTGCCTAAAAATTATCTACAATAACCATTAATTACTTACATTATCACCCTCGTCCTGTAATGTAACACTGGAAACTGCTACAGCTACAGAAATGAGAATTAGAATATGTTGGAATTTCATCATGACTATATGAGGATTTGAATTTGAACACTAGTGAAATATCTAGTTGAAATATAAAACGTGTTCATTGTTCAATCTTTTATATGTAAGTGAAACCGATTTGGATTAAAAAATATTGCAAACATCGAAAAGTCTGTTTAAACATGTTGAGCGTATCAACGTTGGAAATAGCGGCAAAATTTTATTTTAGTCGATAGAAAAAATAAGCGAAGATCGAAAAACTTTGTTATTTCGAAGCCTGGAAGGGTTTACGAAATCAGGCACCCGTTCATTAAATGACTAGAAATAGCAACGAAACCCAGATAAATAGCAAAAAAATTTGAACGGCATCTTTTCGGCTGAATTGGCTCATAATGTTATCATCGTCAACGTGCAGAAATTGATAATTGAAGATGAGAGATAGACAGAGAAGAATAGGCAAACTCTCCATTTCGAAAGCTATTTTCAAGTGAAAATGAATGCTAATTTATACGAATTGAGATTTGAATGATCAGTTTTTGGGAGTCGACAATAACTCGCAAGAAAGTGGATATCCATGTCTCATCCCGATTAAGAAAAAGGGCAAAACTCCTCAAGCAGCACGTATTCCTCGAAATTTGAATTTGGCTACCCACGAATACAGATTTTCTGGTGAATCAATTATATTCATCTAAACAAAAAAGTTGCCACACAGTGTTCAATATTTGTATCAAATTCATTGACACGTAGCTCCCTTAGACTGCTATGATTAAAGTCACTGCATTGTTGTAACTAAACTGATTTCCAATCAATTGTTATCTGATATCAAAAGAATTGCGTGCTCTTGTAGACAATTATCATTCAAGTGATAATCACAAAATATAGGAAAGAATGATACTTTCGGACGCGATGAATCATGTATTTTTACTATTCAGCAATAGCCGCCATAATGATACTTTTATTTAAAAAAAAAAAAAAAAAAACATGAAAGAATAATGCTCTAAACTTGCTTTATTAGATCCAATGTAGATTTTTGATCAACTTAGATTCGGTTCCGACTTTTCAAAACTCATTTCCGTCTTGGATCTACGGCTTAATCATTATAGGAAACTACATTTTACTTCCTAGATTCTTCCATTAAATTTCGTTAACAAACTTTAACCCTGGCCTTTCAAAATCATTTCCGTGTCGCAATTATGTCGACTATATTAATCTATAAGTATTTAGTCAGCTTTTACATGCAGAGAAGCGCCTGTTAGTCGTTTAGTCGTTCGCGGCTAAAGGTAAATTATCCATATATCGTGGTCAACTATAGATAGAGCAAGGGCAAACAAAGTTAAAACGATCAGAAACTTCATTTTTGAACAATAACCAGATATTAAATATCGCGAAATTTCAAATTTTTACATATTGTGGATATGAGATTTATTAAATCTGAATAGTATAGCTTGCGTTTATCGATTTATGATTAATTTTCAAAAAACAGGAGCATGTGGCATATAGAGTGCACATAAGTTCGAGCAATAGTTATAAAATTCAAATTTCCATTAAAATTGTCAAAATTTCGTGTAGGATGAATCATTTCCATCAATCCAAAGGGTTTTAGAATCGTGATGAAATGTGTCTTCAGGAAATGTATATTTTGCACGTGTTCCGCATTTCCGAATACAAACATTCCTTCATGTTTGGCACAGTTCGATATTTGTTACATTCCGTAAATGTCTGGTAGACTCAATACGTCACACATTCCATGCGAATATTCGTGTGTGCCAATATTTGATTAATTCTGACGTCTGTAATTAGAGGGCACGAGTGAGATTTCTGTTTTGAAGACAAAGTCATGAAAGTATTTTTCTAGAAATCTCTCATGCTTGAGTGGCAAATAGCAAAAAAACCCTATGAAAAACGGATCGATCAGTGTAGTCAAGGATATGAATTTCTGAAGACGACGATCCAAAAACCCCTCTTTGCGAACAAATTTTCGTCAAGCGAAAAGCGTGCTCTCCTTTTGCAGTCAACAGAGCAAAGGCTATTTCAGAGGGGGAACGGCCTTATAAGGATATGTTCTGGATTTGTTTTGGAATATTCCGGAACAATTGTATTTTCTTTTTATTTCCACGTTAATAGGCCACATCCATTCTACAATTTGAGCGCAAAATTGGATGAAGCAAGTGCCAAATCGCTTTGTATTGCATTATTTCAGCAAAAAAATTATTCTTGGGCATGTCTTCGAGTGTTTTGGCCAAATTCTATGGAATTTTTTGCTCAAAATAACCAGAAAGGACTATTCTTTCATATTCAGCTTGAGTGATGAGCGAGGTCTGCAAGACTCAAACGAACGATTTGAAAACGTTGCTGTACGTTTTGACCGGCTCAAGTCGAGTTTCGGGGACATGTTCCGAAAGCAAAAATGTTGCATAAGCTTATATCAAATAATGAACAAAGAAAAATCAGGAAAAATAGCTTCATAATTTTTTGAAAAAAATGACGGAAAATCGTTCTTTGACTGTCTTCACAGAGTGGGCGGGAGTTGCGCTTCCTAACTATAGAATCTTCAAGCATATTTTGACTGAAGTTTTTCCAAAAAGCTTACGACACCTGGGATTCCCAAGCCGTCTCCGATCCAAGTACTAACCAGGCCCGACGCTGCTTAACTTGCCAGATCGGACGGGATGGCGTGTGTTCAACGTGGTATGGCCGTAAGCAAGGGCTGTGACACCGCTCTCGAAGATAAAGACAAATAGGTGAAACACATCAATCAATGCGACGTGAAGAAGTGTCGTTTCTTTCCAAGGGTTTTTGATGATCTTTGAATTCAATTGATGCGAATTTGATTGGTCTACCAATAAGTCATAATCTTTCTATTGTCTCCTTTATCAGTTTGTTCGAATGGGAAATTTAAACCGCGATTATCGATTCTGTTTTAGTTTCAAAATTTTTTACTTAAAAATAATTTTTCAGAATGGTGTACATCGGCATAGACTTGGGAACGACTTATTCGTCTGTTGCTATCGTTGAAAATGGAAAGCCTAGAATCATTTTCAATGAAGAAGGTAAATCAATTATGAAATCTTCCTATTTATTCTTTCCATTGTAATTTATGCTCAGGCAATAATTTTACACCATCGATTGTGTCTTATGGGGATAACGAAATATTAGTTGGTAATCATGCACTGAACTATTCTGATCTCTCACGAGTTTTATACGGTTTGTATCCTTTAGTCCGTAATCCAGGAGGCGAAAAGTGATGCACGGCTATTCTTTTGGCAACTAGTATTTGACGGAGTGATTTTTATCAAGAAACTCAGTGTTTGTATCGAAAATATGAGAGACACTAATAATTTGACAAAAAATCATTCGTTCTCCCCTCATTTTCGGTCTCCTTGATTTCGGATTAAATAATACCCAAAGTGTTGCCTTACTTTTCGAATTGATTTTGTAGATTCAAAGAGACTTCTCGGTTGGGAGTTTATGTATGATCTGCCGATTGCCGAGAATCGCTTACTATGGACATTCGATTTGGATACAAGAAACGTGCTGCATTGATTTTTCATTGTAACGAAATAGTATTTTAGGAATCAGTAGGCTATGTTCTGAACAAAGACACTGCGGAAGAGCGATTTATTTTGCCGGAAGAGGTGTCAGCTGATATTCTACGAAAACTTAAATTAATCGCAGAGGTTCGATATTTAAATAATGCCTATTTAGCAATTTAATATTTATTTCTTAGAATTACACGAAAGAACCAATAACAGGGGTCGTTGTCGCGCTTCCGGCCTTCTTTCAAACAGCTCAAATAGAGGCTACGAAAAGAGCTGTTCAAATGGCTGAACTCGAGTTAAAAATGCTAATCGATGAACCAACAGCTGCTGCTATTGCCTATAATGATGCTCAGATGCTAAAGGATTTAAACATTATGATATTTGACTTTGGTGGAGGTAAGATAATATGCATTGAATTCTTACGGCTAAGAAAATTTAAAAACACCATGATGAGCTGAACAATCGTAATGAATAGCTTTAGGTACTCTCGATATAAACATTTGCGAAATAAAAAACGGAAATATTACGATAAAGGTCGTTACAGGAGACCAACATTTAGGCATAATAATGATGAAAAATGCTTATATTAGCTTTTAACTTTATAGGTGGTCAGGATTTCGATGGAATAATTATGAACTATGTATTACGAGAATATATGGAATTATCGAATAATGATATTTCTGGAGATAAGCGCTTGATTAAACGGCTAAGGGCCGAGTGCAGACGTGCAAAAGAAGCGCTCTCCTTCAGAACTACTGCTGTTAATATTCATGTTAGCATTATTGAAAATAATCGAAGTAGCGAATTGTAAAATTCAGTTGGACATCGGTCTAGATGAATATTCGGATTTAAATGTACAATTAACGAAGGAAAAGTTTAATGAGTTATGCAAGGAGCTTTGCATAAGAACATCCAAGCTAATTGATGATACGCTTAAAATGGCTAAACTTAGGACAGATGACATCGATCACGTAGTAAATAATCACGAAGAACCCTTCCATTCTGCTCGGAAATATCTTCTTTAAATTATTTATTCAGATAATGGTTGGTGGGTCAACAAGAATTCCTGCGATAAGAGATATTTTGAAGATGAAATTTGGAAATGAGAAATTAAAATTCAATATCAACCCCGATGAAGCCGTTGTATTTGGGGCAGCTATTTTGGCTGATGCTATTGAAGTAGAAATTATCATACTGCGAATATCTAAACAAAATATTATAGAAGAAAAAGCTAATTCCATTGAGTAATAGTACAATGGTTGAATTATCCTGGGATAACAATGATTTGCAATTTGGTGGAGACAACTCATTCAATAGTTTGCAAAAAAAATTGTTTTACTGTAAGAGATAAGAATAAATTTAATGGAATAAAAGATTCAGTAATTTATTATAATTTAGATTTGTATTTAAATAATGATAAATATGAAGGAAGAATATGCTTGCTCAACTCATCTACCTGCTCAGTAGAATGGGTTGCAAATTTTCGCAATTGTTATATGCCATATCAAGTAACAACTACACAGAATAAAGTAAATTCTTACGTTCGTTATTTTTAATAATCTCTCAAATTCAGGTTTTTGCAATTAACGAAGATGGAAAGTCATTTGAAATATATGACTACAATACTCGACAAATTTCAAGAGGTCTTATCAACAAATTCATGAATGGTTGACTAAAATAATTTTACAGGACCATATCCTCCTGAATGGCGTAGTGGTACATCTATAGCTTATTTCAAAGACAAATTGTATTATTTGGGTGGAAAGGATACTGAAACAGGGGAAGATACGAATCGAATTAATGTAAGAGGATCGAATGAAGTCCATGAAATAAGTTATTCAGGTTTTAATAGACGGAAAATGGGAAACAGGACCTGCTTTTCCTCGCTCAATTTATCTTGCTCAAACAATAACACGCGATGGAATTTTATACGGTCACATTATAACATATTCATTATTATAATTATGGATATTCAGTTATTGATGAGTGGAGCGATAAGAAGATATATCGATTATCAGACGATGAACGGGAATGGGTTGAAATTGGAGAGATTTCAGAGATAGGAAGTTATTTCGGAGTTACATCGTTAAATGGGAAAATTTACATAACTGGAGGATGGAAGTCGTTAATTTTGTATGATAACTAATGTATCATTATATATTTAGTCGTGAAGTAGTAAAATCCTGTCTGTGTTTCAATCCCTCAACTCCGGTTGAAAAACGAGTTTCTCGAATCGCTGATATGAATTATGCAAGAAATTGTCATTCGCTCATTGTCGCTAGCGGGAAATTGTATGCAGTCGGAGGGTGAGCTGAGATTTTGCATATCTTTATACCAAATATTTGCTAATGTAGATTTCAAAATATTGCGAAAAGTAATTTCTACAAGGGGATAAACTTCTGCGATTTTATTGAAGAATACGATCCACAAACTAATAAATGGCGAGAAGTCGGAAAAATTGATGGAGGCAGTTCACTTGATAATACACAGAAAACTTTGTTTTGTTGTAGGAGTTTATATTGAAGCTAAGTAAGACTTTAAAACGATTCGTAATAATTTAGATTTGTATTTAAATAATGATAAATATGAAGGAAGAATGTGCTTGTTCAATTCATCTACCTACTCGGTAGAATGGATTGCAAAATTTTACCATTGTTATATGCCACATGAAATAGCAACTACAAAGAATAAAGTAAATTCTTACGTTCGTTATTTTTAATAATCTCTCAAATTCAGGTTTTTGCAATTAACAACACGAAATTATTTGAACTATATGACTACAATACTCGACAAATTTCAAGTGGTCTGCTCAATAAATCCACGAATGAACAATTCAAATAATTTTACAGGACCAGATCCTCCTGAATGGCGTGATGATACATCTATAGCTTATTTCAAAGACAAATTGTATTATTTGGGTGGAAATACGAATAGAGTTGATGTAAGGAGATCGAATGAAAGTCCATGAAATAATTTATTCAGGTGTTAATAGATGAAAAATGGGAAACAGGGCCTGCTTTTCCTCGCTCAATTTATCTTGCTCAAACAATAACATGCGATGGAATTTTATACGGTCACATTACAGTGTATATTCATTATTGTAATTATGGATGTTCAGTTATTGATGAATGGAATAGTAATAAGATATATCGATTATCAGGCGATGAACGGGAATGGATTGAAGTTGGAGAGATTCCAGAACAACGACTATTTTTCAGAGTTACATCGTTAAATGGAAAAATTTACATAACTGGAGGAAAGGAGTCGTTAATTTTTTTTATGATAAACAACGTATCATTATATATTTAGTTATTTTTGTACATTGAGATCCTGTTTGTGTTTCGACCCCTCAGCTCCGGTTGACAGTCGAGTTTCTCGAATCGCAGATATGAATTATGCAAGAAATTGTCATTCGCTCATTGTCGCTAGCGGGAAATTGTATGCAGTCGGAGGGTGAGCTGAGATTTTGCATATCTTTATACCAAATATTTGTTAATGTAGATTTCAAAATATTGTGAAAAGTAATTTCTACAAGGGGATAAACTTCTGCGATTTTATTGAAGAATACGATCCACAAACTAATAAATGGCGAGAAGTCGGAAAAATTGATGGAGGCAGTTCACTTGATAATACACAGAAAACTTTGTTTTGTTGTAGGAGTTTATATTGAAGCTAAGTAAGACTTTAAAACGATTCGTAATAATTTAGATGTATATTTAAATGATGGTGAATATGACGGAGGGCTATGTTTATTCAATTCATCTGCCTACTCGGTAGAAGAGATCGCAAAATTCCACAGTTTGTATTTCCCATTTCAATTAGCAACTACACAGAATAAAGTAAATTCTTATGTTAGTTATTTTGAATAATTTCTCAACTTTCAGATTTTTGGAATTAACGACAGAAATAAATCATTTGAAATATATGACTATAATATTGGACAAATTTCAAGAGGTCTTATCAACAAATTTATGAATGATTGATTCAAAGAATTCTACAGGTCCAGATCCTCTTGAATGGCGTATAGATGCATCTGTGGTTTATTTCAAAGAAAAATTATATTATTTGGGTGGAAAGGATTTTAAAACAGGGGAATGGACTAATCGAATTGATGTAAGTCTATTGAATGAAAATCCATGAAACAATTTATTCAGGTTTTAATAGATGAAAAATGGCAAACAGGACCTGCTCTTCCTCGTCCAATCAATGATGCTCAAACAATAACATGCGATGAAATTTTATACGGTCACATTATAGCATATTCATTATTGTAATTATGGATATTCAGCTATTGATGGTCTTGAAAGTAAAAAGATATATCGATTATCAGACGATGAACGGAAATGGATTGAAGTTGGAGAGATTCCAGAAAGACGAGTTTTTTTTGGAGTTGCATCACTGAATGGAAAAATTTACATAATCGGAGGATTGAGGTCGTTAATTTTGTATAATAAATAATGTATCATTATATATTTAGTAATGATGCATTAAAATTCTGTCTGTGTTTCGACCCCTCAGCTCCAGTTGACAGTCGAGTTTCTCGAATCGCTGATATGAATTATGAAAGATATTACCATTCGCTTGTTACTGCTAGTGGGAAATTGTATGCAGTCGGAGGGTGAGCTGAGATTTTGCATATCTTTATACCAAATATTTGTTAATGTAGATTTCAACAATTTAATATGACAGATTTTTGTAATTCAATCGAGGAATACGATCCACAAACGAATAAATGGCGAGAAGTCGGAAAAATTGATGGAGGCAGTTCACTTGATAATACACAGAAAATTTTGTTTTGTTGTAGGAGTTTATATTGAAGCTAAGTAAGACTTTAAAACGATTCGTAATAATTTAGATTTATATCCAAATAATGGTAAAGATGAAGGAAAAATATGCTTGTTCAATTCGCATACCTGCTTAGTAGAAGAGATTGCGAAATTTCACGATTGTTATGCGCCAAATGAAGTAGCAACTACAAAGAATAAAGTAAATTCTTACGTTCGTTATTTTTAATAATCTCTCAAATTCAGGTTTTTGCAATTAACAACACGAAATTATTTGAACTATATGACTACAATACTCGACAAACTTCAAGAGGTCTTATAAACAAATCTATGAATGATCGATTCAAAGAATTTTACAGGTCCAGATCCTCCTGAATGGCGTGATGGTGCATCTGTGGCTTATTTCAAAGACAAATTGTATTACTTGGGTGGAAATACGAATAGAGTTGATGTAAGAAGATCGAATGAAAGCATTGAATACTTTATTCAGGTGTTAATAGATGGACAATGGCAAACAGGGCCTGCCTTTCTTCCAATTAGTTCTGTTCAAGCAATAGCATGCGATGGAATTTTATACGGTCACACTATAGCATATTCATTATTTTAATTATGGATGTTCAGTTATCGATGGAGAACATAGTGAAATGGTATATCGATTATCAGGCGATGAACGGGAATGGATTGAAGTTGGAGAGATTCCAGAAAGACGAGGTGTATTCAGAATTGCATCGTTAAATGGAAAAATTTACATAACTGGAGGATTGAAGTCGTTATTTTGTATGATAAACAACGTATCATTATATATTTAGTGATTTTGGTACATTGAAATCCTGTCTGTGTTTCGACCCCTCAGCCCCAGTTGACAGTCGAATTTCTCGAATCGCAGATATGAATTATGCAAGATGCCGTCATTCGCTTGTTGTTGCGAATGGAAAATTGTATGCAATCGGAGGGTGAGCTGAGATTTTGCGTATCTTATACGACATATTTGTTAATGTAGATTTCAAAATACTGAACAAACAAATGATGATTTTCGTCCGGTAAACTTCTGTGACGCTATTGAAGAGTACGATCCACAAACGAATGAGTGGCGTGTAGTCGAAATAATTGATACAAAATAAAACTTGATTATAACAATCTCGGATTTCAAATTTTGTATTCAATAAAATGTTCAATAATAATTTCATTTTAATGCACATCATACAGGCGAATCTCGAAAACATTAAAAAATGATTAGGGATAATTGTAACTGAAATAAATATTTTTGTTAATATTTATTAAAATTAAAGCTTCTTACTCCCTTTCTCCTGAGCATGTTGCATCAGAATGCGAGATGACATTTTGGATAGCATTCGAAATTGACACAGATTATTGTTCAACCAGTTAAAAATTCCTTCATTTGCTTAGTTTCAATTCCTAATCATTTATCAAAGATATTGATTTTATGATAAGATTCTTTCACGCAAAATATACAACATTGCTATTCTCTTATCAATTCTCATTCAATGTGAAAGTTTGCTTTCTTGCCCTAAATGATTATTGATTTTTTATTCATTTACTCATGAGTGTACGATTTATTTCCTAATCAGCACAAATTATGATTTTTTTAAATTAAAGAATAAAAATGGTCTATATCGGCATTGACTTGGGAACGACATATTCGCGTGTTGCAATGGTAGAAAATGGAAAGCCTAAAATCATCTTCAATGAAGAAGGTGAATCGATAATTAAATCTCCATATCTATTCTTTCCATTATAATTTATGCTCAGGCGTAAATTTTACACCATCGATTGTGTCATATGGGGACAATAATGATAATAACGAAGTATTAGTTGGTAATCATGCACTCAACTATCCTGATCTCTCACGAGTTCTATACGGTTTGCATCTTTTAGTCCGTAATCCGGGAAGCGAAAAGTGATGCACGGCTATTCTTTTGGCGACTAGTATTTGACGGAGTGATTTTTGTCAAGAAACTCAGTGTTTCCATCGAAATATGAGAGATATTCAGTAATTTAACAGAAAATCATTCCTTTATTAGCCACCCTATTTTATGTATTAAAAGTGAAATAGCATTCGAAAGGAGAGACTGGCCTAGAAGCATTCTTTCTCTTCTCATTTTCGATCTCCCAGATTTCAGACTCCATAATGTTCAGTGTTACCTTATTTTTTGGATTGATTTTGTAGATTCGAAGCGACTGATTGGGTGGAGATTTTTGTATAACTTTCCAATTGCGGAAAATCGTCAACTTTGGACATTCAATTTGGACACACGAAATGTTAGTTTCTCATTTTGAATGCGTGCTTTCAGTTGAAATGCGATTATCTTTTTCATTCTTTAGAACAAAGTTGGATACGTTATTAACCCCGATAACGATGCCCTGAATGAGGTATTTATAACACCAGAGGAAGTATCCGCGGAAATTTTAAAGAAGATCAAACAAATAGCTGAGGTTTGGAAAGGGTGAAATCTATGAAATCCCAGTAAGATGAAATTCAGAGTTACATTGGTGACGAAGTGATTGGAGCTGTTGTCGCGATTCCGGCCTTCTTTCAGACAGCTCAAATAGAGGCTACGAAAAGAGCTGTTCAAATGGCTGGACTCGAGTTAAAGATGTTAGTTAGAGAACCTACAGCCGCTGCGATTGCATACAATGAAGATAGGAAGTTAGAGGATTCAAAGATAATGATATTCGACTTCGGCGGAGGTAGCTATATAATCTTCATTTGAAAACAAACAACCGAACAGTCGTATCGATGAACTTTTAGGCACACTTGACATTAACATTTGCGAAATAAAAAACGGGGGGATTACGATAAAGGTCGTCAAAGGAGACCAACATTTAGGCATAACTATTATAAAAGTGTTTACATTAGCTTTTATTTGTTATAGGCGGTCAGGATTTCGATGGGATAATTATGAACTATGTATTACAAGAATATATGAGAACATCGACTTATGATATTATTGGAAATAAGCGTTTACTTAAAACATTAAGGACTCAGTGTAGAGCAGCAAAGGAAGCGCTCTCCTTCGATGTTCCTTCTTATAATATTCATGTTAGCATTATTGAAAATAATCGAAGTAGCGCATTATAAAATTCAGCTGGACATCGATCTAAATGCCCACTTGGATTTAGATGTACAATTAAAAAAGATAAAATTGAATGAATTATGCGAGGAGCTTTACTCAAAAACGACCAAACTAATTGATGATGCGCTTAAAATGGCTAAACTTAGGACAGACGACATCGATCACGTAGTAAATAATCACGAAAACCCTTCCATTCTGATCGGAAATATTTTCCTTAAATGATCTATTCAGATATTGGTCGGTGGGTCAACAAGAATTCCTGCGATAAGAGATATTTTGAAGATGAAATTTGGAAATGAGAAATTAAAACTCAATACCAACCCCGATGAAGCTGTCGTATTTGGGGCAGCTATCTTGGCCGATGCTATTGAAGTAGAAATTATTATACTGCGAATATTTAAAGAAAATGTTTTAGAAGAAAAAGGAAATTCCATTGATTAATAATACAATGAGTGAATTATCCTGGGATAACAATGATTTGCAATTTGGTGGAGGCAACTCATTCAATAATTCGCATGAGATTTTGTTCTATTGTAAGAAATTATGTTGAAAGCTAAGTAAGAGACTTTGAAATCGATTCGTAATAATTTAGTTTATTATCGAAATAATGATGATAAAGATGAAGGAAAAATATGTCTGCTCAATTCATCTACCTGCTCAGTAGAAGAGATTGCAAAATTCGATAGTTTGTATCTGCCAGATCAAGTAGAAATTACACAGGATAAAGTAAATTCTTATGTTAGTTATTTTGAATAATTTCTCAACTTTCAGATTTTTGGAATTGATCTATTCAAAAAGATTTTTGAAATTTTTGATTTGGATACTCGACAAATTTCAAGAGGTCTTATAAACAAATTCATGAATAATCGATTTAAAGAATTTTACAGGCCCAGATCCTCCTGAATGGCGTAGTGCTGCATCTGCCGCTTATTTTAAAAATAAATTGTATTATTTGGGCGGATGGGATATTAAAATATTTCAAGAAACGAATCGAGTTGATGTAAGAATTGAATGAAAGTCCATGAAATAATTTATTCAGGTTTTCATAGATGGACAATGGCAAACAGGACCTGCTTTTCCTTTTCCTATTAGTCGTGCTCAAACAATAACATGCGATGAAATTCTATACGGTCGCATTATAACATATTCATTAGTGTAATTATGGATATTCAGTTATTGATGGTTTTGAAAGTAGAAAGATATATCTATTATCAGACAATGAACGGGAATGGGAAAAAGCCGGAGAGATTCCAGAACAACGACTACTTTTCGGAGTTACATCGTTAAATGGAAAAATTTACATAACTGGAGGATTGAAGTCGTTATTTTGTATGATAAACAACGTATCATTATATATTTAGTGATTTTGGTACATTGAAATCCTGTCTGTGTTTCGACCCCTCAGCCCCAGTTGACAGTCGAATTTCTCGAATCGCAGATATGAATTATGCAAGATGCCGTCATTCGCTTGTTGTTGCGAATGGAAAATTGTATGCAATCGGAGGGTGAGCCAAGATTTTGCATATATTTATACTAAATATTTGTTAATTTAGATTTCAAAATATTGTCAGCCAATCAGTAAATCTGAAAGATTTTTGTGACGTAGTCGAGGAATACGATCCACGAACGAATAAATGGAGAGAAGTCGGAAAAATTAACATAAAATAAAACTTGATTATAATAACCCCAGATTTCATATAGAAATTTTATTCAATAAAATGTGAAATAATAATTTAATTTCAATGCGCATGAGAAATGCAGCTCTCAAAGGCATCTAATAAAGACTGACATAAATACTCCTTTTAATCAGAGTTGTATGAACTGAACTTCGAACCGTCTAGAAGTTCAGTTCAGTTCAAGCCCGATTTTTTCGAACTTCAGGCAATCCTGATCCTGTCATTTAGTTTTCGTTATTTGCGACAATTTCATTACCAGAAAATTCAAGAAAAACAATAAATAATTGATAGCATATCGAAAATTTGATCTTTTCCGATTATGCAAATAAAAATTGAAGTCATATTTCCAAAAATTTGGAGTTTATTGTTTATTATGGAGATGGATTGCTAATGAAAGAGATTATACAGCTAGTTAGTTATGTAATAATTATTTCAAGTTAAAAACGAACTATTGAATCATAAAATTTTATCAACTGCGCTCATTTTTCAATTTCGAAACATGACAAATCTGCCTTACATTGGTTGTAAAGAATTTTAATGCGTAAACCTCTTATCGCCCTTTTTTCGAGCAGATAAGCTTTCGCTTGTATGGTTTCATTGAATGTTGTAAAACTGTCTTTATAACAGTCTGGCATTTGAATTATAATTTCATAATTTAAGTATTACGATAAGAATCAATAATATCAACAACGAGTTTGAGAAATGAATTATTTATTATCCTCATTAGATCATCAGTGGATCTTAGTTCTGATGACCCATCGCTGGTCACAGACTACTCGCTTCATACGAGTGACTACTCAGTTCAGTTGAGAATCTCTCGGCTTGAGTGACCAGTCGCCCAATGGCGCCATTGCTGGGGACTAGGAGTAGTTCTGCTTCTGGCCCGACTGCTCGCGATAAGACGTAACTGGATAATAACAAATTTCAGACTCATACTGATTCGTCAATTAATATCTTAGATAAGACAGTCTTAATGCTAATTTGGCTCTTCCAAATTGTCATCCTTATTTCTGTGTATCTGATATCAGGCTATTACAAATATATTCGAAATTAATATTATATTCTTTTTAGAAGATGATGGATTCTTAAAGTAAATTCTCACAAAATGATGTTTCATCAACTTCATCATTATTATTAGCAGATAAAAATTCATTAAACAATAACATAGAAAATAACTTAATTGCTGAGGTTGCCCAAATCTCGATGGTAGTTTAGTTAAATATTATCCAGGGTTGCTGATTGCTGATGGATCCAATTTTTCGGACTTGAACCCGATTTAGACTCGAAAAATGTGGGTCGGGTCGGATCCATCAGCAACCCTGATATTATCTATTGATGAAAACATTTAGTCAAATTTCATTTATTTGTAAAAATGAACTGTTTAAAAGGTGAATCATCATGTTAAGGCATAAATTATTTTCACTGCCTACTATAATTATAAAATTTTACTTTCATTTTGTATCATATTTATTCTAAATAAATTCTACAGTAATGAATATGTGAAATTGAAAAACTAAACATTTTAACCATAGTTTCCCTTTATTTAAATTGATTTATATATATTAACACTTTTAATTAAGAAATTTTAAGCAATAAATTTTCATTCCTGAATTTCAATATAATGGATAAGAAACTGTTTCATTACATTCTTCGTTTTAGTATGTTCGAGATTCTGATAATAAAAAGTTGAAAGGAAGTTGTGTCGTTATGCACTGATAACCAATTTTCACTATAAATGAGCCTAATAACTTTCTGTTATCAGTGGGCTCGTAAATACTGTTTTGTGTAATTATTCTTGCTTTTCCAACATCTACTTGTGCAAGTTACGAATGAGGATTTTATTCATAATAGCCTTATCTATTACATTTTGTAAATGCAAAGATTCTTTAGAAAAAGGTAATGAACTAATTCTAGCAGGATATTAATTAAATATCTAGCAATTATAATCAAATAAATGTAGTTTAGTAATTTATGTATCTTCACTTATAGCTTAAATAATTGTCATATTTCAAATATTTAGAAAATATTGTACCGCCAGGTAATAGTGATTGCTATTCTGATCCAGTTTTCGTTGCTAATTTCATTGACGGTTCAGGAACTTATGATTCGGCAATAAATATAGTATGATTTACATAGTAAATATTGAGTAAAATTAATTCTTACTAAATAACTAGTTATTTCGAGAGGTTAAAATATATTCATAAATTGATCATAAGAATATCATAGAAAAACAACTCTGAAAATTAGATAACTTGATAGTCATCAGAGAAACTATTGAGTTTTCAAAAATATAACTTGTATCTTGCCTAGAGTTATCAAATTTCTTGATTGCTTCACAAATTATCCATAAAATTTATTTGATTTCTTATAAATCAGGATATTTTTGAATGAGCAAACTTATTTGACTATTTCAGTCTTCATCATACATTGGAAGTATCAGTGGTTTATTCTGCTACGGATTTCGATTTGTTATTGCAGGTAGAATAGCTTATCATTTTTAATATATATTTGAATGCAGTATCAATACGAAAAATAGCGGCAATTCTAAACTTCTTTATGTTCATATTTAGGTGTGACATATGATTATTTTCCCTGGCCAAGTAATGCCACTGTATATAACGATACGTTATTGGCCCGAGATTATCTTAACATCGCTTTAAAGCCATATAGGGGAATATTCGATTTACAAACGTCAGATATTCTTTAAGATATATTGCAGACCTATTAAAGTGAATAATTTCAGTTCCGTAACCTCATTTTTCCACGATCCCAGATATTCATCATTTGATCCGCGATCAAATTTTCCACCCTGGGCAATTATCTATGCATATAGCGAGTATGTTTCTTTCATATTTTCAGTTTTTTTAAAAGTATTTTCCTCGTAATTTTGCACAAAAATAAACAAATATCGATAAAATTGGAATTAAAAGTAAATTTCATTATAATAGTGAAGAGTTGAAGATATCATTCGTCTTGGATGCCTTTTAAATAATGATTTGACTCGGTTTAATAAAATAATTAGAAGAAAATTTCCTTAAAAACATTAATTCAAATTTTAGCACCATAAATGGGTACAATAATTTATGGAATGGTGTATCTCGATTACACAACGAGGTATGATATATATTTAACGAAATTAGCATTACTAATATCGAATTTATAAAGGGTGGTTAATTTTTATCTCAAAAAGCAGTTCAATACCCACCTTACAGTTAGATATTGTGTCGCGCATATTACACGATCAAAATTCTATTATTTATTCGCGGTAAAGTCGATATTCAAAAATTACGCTGTTCGTCTCGCTTCTCTTTTACGCAGAAAACTATCTCTCCTCAAAATCTAATACCAATTTCTGCAAGAATATCAACTTTCTCGCCAACCAAAATACCACCTTTAGTAGTGAACTTTTGCATTTGTATCTGCTAACAAGTTGGTTTCTGAGTTATATACAGAGAAGTTGGCATTGCAGTGCAGTGTAATTTTTTTTGCATTACCAACATCCTGGTTAGGTTTTAATCGAAAGAGTTTTCTAACTTTTATTTAAAAATCATTATTTTGGAATGATTAATGAAATTTCGAAATAACCATATGTTTATACATAATAAATAGAAGTTAATTGCCAAATAACTATCCGATTTTATATTTATTTATTGAAACTACTATTTAATTAGGGTTTTACGGTTTTATTGTTGCGAAACTCGATACCAAGTTCTCGAATGGACCAATATTTGAAAGCTCTTCCGCCTTCTAATATACTTTCTATTAATTACAATGTTCCAGCTAGATGGCTAGAATCGCGAATTATGGCCAAGTAATTCACTTTCATAAGGATTTTAATTTAATATATAATTTTTTCACCCCTTAGGGGGCGTTCAGACCATGTTCGAGATAACTCTAGCAAGTGGAAATAGAGAGAGAAAAGAAAAATATCTTTCTTTTCCTTAAACTATTCCCATTTACTAGAGCAGGCATGTTATTTTAAGAATTTTTAGAGGCTTAGAACGGGCCTGGGGCCTGAAATTCAGGCCCAGGTCTTGAAATGGCATGTCTGTACTAGAGCTAGCTCGGGCATAGTCTGAACGCGCTCTTAATAGATACAACGTGCCTACATATAATGTAACTGGTTATTCTGGCGTGATAACGTCGCCCAATTATCCTGCGAATTATTCCAATTTTGATCTAATGGAGTATTATATCAGAGCTCCTACGAATGATTATTTAGTCAGTAATGCCTTATAAATAATTATTTTAAAATCTATTTAAATGATATTATGTTAATCCAATGATAATAAGAGTATATTTAAAATTAGATACATTTACAGTAATGAGAAAACAAGTTTTGTAATATCAGTTTGGTAATATTGACATGCCAAACGAAAGATCTTATTACTTATAATAGAAACCCATGAACTTCTTTATAGGTAATATGGTAGATAATTTGCATTGGTTCAATTAGTTTAAACTTAAGATTGTAAAATTTTATCGCGAGAAAAGGGATATTCGCGTATGAGTTTTCAAAATTCTCATACAAAAAAGAAACTCGGAATAACGTTGATTTTGAAAAGGGACGGATTTTTTACCATTCGTGGTGGAATATCAATATATTTACTTACGAATCAATTATAATAAAAGATATATAATCATGTTAACTAAAATTTATATCCGTATAGGATCATGAGATGCTGAAGGCTAAACTAACTTGATAAATTTAATGAAAATCCCAAATTTGACTTATCACTGTAGATGATATACAAAATTATAATCTGCAAGAGTTAATTGCACATATTTAGATAGTATTAACTATAAATGATTTTGAAACCGAGAATTATTGTGATCTCCTTTATGTTTATCAAGGTGCAACAATGAACGATGATGATTATTACTCAAAGTATACAAATTTATTTCATCGTTTTAATAATTGATCAAGATGATTGTTATATTTCAGCTGGTCTGGCAATATGGCTGCTCCAACCAACTACACGTTCTCTACAAATTCAGTGTCGTTACGATTTTATTCTGATTTTTCAGTCACTTATCGGGGATTCAGCATCTCGTGGAATGCGGTTTATATTCCTCCAAAGAATAGCGAATGAACTGCTATCATTTGAAAGGCAATCTTGTCAAATAAGTCTCACTTTTGGTATCGTTTATTCATGTAGTGAATACTTTAAATTGTACCTATTAATTTTTTATAATAATTTTGATGAATTATTGGGTGGTCGAAAAGTTCGTGTCCACTTTTTTCTTTCCGTAATAACTCAAGACTGTTAAATACTATCAGTGAATATCTCTGATTAATGATGAGGAATGATGATTCGGGTTACTATTCGATAATTAGCTAATTATCTACCATCACTATCGTTAATATTTGAACTTTTAACAATTTGTCTAAAGAAAGAAAAAATTTTAAAAATCTCATCGCAAGTGGGCACGAACTTCCCGACCAGCCCAATACTTTTAGAAATTTATTGAAATCAGATTCATTAGAATAAAAATTTTCTATATTGTAATAATGGGAACCAATATCCTTAATTAGATATGTAGATGTATCAATGGGATAGTGCAGAATATATTATATATGAGTAATATTCTATCTTCACAGAAATAGACATTAGAACTGGCTCATTAAATTTCGTAAATTTTATTATGGTCATTTTATTCTTTTCGTTTCGAGATCATCTTCATCTCGGAAAAGAAAACTAGTGATTTTGCTAGTGTTTATTTATTCGAAGACCACATCAGAATAAAACGCGTCTAAATATTCGATATAAAAATCTATCTTTCTGCCAAAATTTATCTTCCCTGTCCTATTCAAAATCAGGAACATTTTTGTAAGTGCTTATTTTGTGCATTAGATTAGGTTATCAGTTAGTATGAATATGATTGTCATTTTCATTTCACCTGCTCTAATTACTGCAAATGTTCATTAGCATGCATCATGAGAGGTATATATCAAACTACAAGGAAGGTAAGAGCACTTGAGTGTGTAGACTTTTCATCCAGCGGTTTTCATGTTCAATGCGATTGGATGACGTTTTCATCTGCTTGCCTGCCTGGGTGTGCAGCTCTTTTCCTTCCTCGCCTCTCCCAGCCTTCAAGCCGTCCCTCCAAGGCTTCAACTGCAGCTCCCCCTTATCGATCTCCCCTCGCCTCGTCTCGTCTTCTCAGGCCCGCGCTCCTCATTCTGCAAATGCAGCCCCACACTACGGCTGCTCTTATTTCGCTATTCCTCACCCTTTTCGAGGTAATCCATATGATTTTCAATCATTATCATCGATCTGACGATCGATTTTCGCATTCTCAAAAACCTCAAGATTTGGAGAGTTGGGTTTCGTTGAGATTTCCATCCAAAACCGCCTTCAATAAGCCCTCAATTGCCCTAATTGCTTTCCCCTGACATTCACCTTTTTTCATGCGCAACCCCCGTAGCGACAGCCTCATTCTCGCATTCCTGGAATCAGCCAAGTCAGATTAAGCCTGAGGATTCGAGAAAGATCATCTCTAGTGGAAAAATCGAGATTCACGCTCTTTCATTTAAAATTACAGTACAGTTTATTTCACTAAAGATTACCGCTCTCCTCCATTCTCGTATGGTTTCTCTCATCTCTCTATCGTGCACGCTTACTCTCGCCTTTCTTCCCTTGTCGTTTCTAGCTTCAAGGAGCGCAATACTGTAAATGACTGTAGCGTAATGGCAGTGTGCGTTGATTATTCTCAAGTCACCTAGCAAAGGCTTCAGCCATCTCCTTTGCAATAGTCTTTGCATATTTGGCATCGCTAGGTGAGAGATTTTGACGAAAACGAAGTGACGAATAAGAAACTAGAAAAATTGGGGAGAGTGAAAATTTGGTGGGAAATACAGGGTATAAAGAAACTCATGAGCTCTAAAAAATATTCTATCATTTCATTTAGTTCATTACCTAAATTAAGGTAGCCATCTGTGAAAATGTAGTCGTTCCACCGGAGGGACTCGAGCCGCTCGGCAATCTTGCCAGCAACGAGCTGGCAGATGAGGCTGAATTCGACCCGCAACAGGTTGCCGAGTTCTTGCAACAGCAGCAGCGGCAAGAGCAGGGAGAGACTCAAGATGCCAACCCAGTCAGATCATCGTCAGATCAACACGTTTCTGATAAGAATTATTCAGGCCTTCATCATGTCACTCTCAAAGCCCCTGGGTGAAATCTCGGGTCTGGCAATGAACGCTAAGGGACAACTCGTTGCCTTCCACCGCGGTGACCGAGTCTGGGATGAGAAGTTAGCCATTTTCTCTGGCACATTTAAATTTGACATATTTTCGAAGTGTTATCTTTAAATTTGAAGAAATTCTTGGACTTGGAATCTGATAAATGCTCTATCAACTTTGAACATTGGTCTTTGTTCTTGAAATTTCAAGTTTTGAGCATTGTGCGGCTGAAGATGTAAAGCATAGGCTCATCATATCGAGAATTACTTTCAGCTCATTCAACAAGAATGAGGTCTTGGATAAGAAGCTCGGTCTGATTGCCAACTCGACGATCGCTGTCATCGATCCCGCTACTGGACAGGTTTGTGATTTTCTTCATGTTTCACAATCATCTATTGGCAGAATTGGGGAGGACGATAGGAAAAAAAACTCACACAACCTCTTCTCCCATAATATTTTCCCAACAATTTTATATATCTAGTTGAAAGCTCCTTAGATTTGTCTATTTCAATATATCTGATGGTGCGGACTTTCAATGAGTCTCGTGTAATTACACCTCGAATTGTAGGTCCTGGAAGAGCACGGCGAGAATATGTTCTACATGCCTCACGGTCTGACGATCGATGACAAGGGCAATTTGTGGGTGACTGATGTCGGAAGTCATCAGGTACGAATGAGAATCAATGCTAACGGGTAGTCTGTAAATTGCGTAATGATGATTTGTGGCGTTAAAAGTTAAATAGCAGATGGGTAGCAAGTTTTAGTAAATATCATACGTCAAACATGAGTTGCCATACCTATGAAGTAGCTAGCAAAAGCTTACTATACTTCATTTTTAAATAAATTTCCCAAGAATAATATCAGGTTCACAAACTCGACTCGAACTACAAGATCGTGATGTCGTTGGGAGAGAAGTTGGTGCCCGGAGCTGACGAGAAACACTTCTGCAAACCTACTGACGTGGCTGTCGCTAAGGTAGAGAGCATGGAATATTCAAACATCTTTCAGATCAAGCACTTCTAGGCAAATATTTTGAAATTCCTGATTTAGAATGGACACTTCTTCGTGGCTGACGGATATTGCAACAGCAGAGTGATGAAGTTCAGCCCGCAGGGAAAACTCGTCGGCATTTTCGGCGCTGCACAGGGTGTGTTGATGCTTGAAATCAAGTAGGAAGTGAATAAAATGCGATTTGCAGACGGAATCGACTCCGACAGTCAATTCGCCATTCCTCACTCACTGGCTCTCATCGAAGACATGAATCTGATCTGTGTTGCTGACCGGTAGATCCGAGAACTAAAGGAGAGTTGACTAATTCGGGGATTTTCTAGAGAAAACGAGCGTGTCCAATGCTTCTCAGCAGGACTTGCAGAGGGCCACAGAACCATTCCATCAGGCATTCCCATCACCAGTGCTGAACAGATTGGACGAGTCTACGCTATCAGAGAGAAGAGTCAGTTGATTTTCTTTTAAAAATGGTCAAAGAATTGAATTTGAAAATTTCGTCTACTAACAGACGAAGCCAAGAATCTAAAAGGCGAAGAGGACGCTTCCCGTATTCGTCATACAGATGTACTTGTCAATATATAGGGAGTTTAGAAAAAAAAACATTGACAAATACAACTGTATACTAATTGTTTAGGTATGTATGAAATTCGCTGACAGATACAGAAAACCTAAAGATAAAGCTTTTGCATTCTAATTTTCTATTTTTAAATCTTTTTTGTCAAAAGCTGTACTTCGTAGAGAACTCATGACTAACTCAACCGTAAAGAATTCATATTTTGCAGAGCACTACCTTGTGGGAGTAACAGGTGAAAATGAAGACGGAAGTGTAGAGCCACAGCTCTTCGTCATGGACATGAACAGCGGAAAAGCTAACACCTTCATTAAGGTAAGCGATTTGTAAGATGTAATCCACGAGTTTGCATGATCTCAAAACAATGTCTATGATCGTTGATAGGATAGAATTTCGATTCATAACCTTTCAAGCAAATCTCATTCGACAATTTGTAAATGTCGCGATGTCGTGAGAACGTGCGCATAGTTATGGATAGGAGAGTGAAGGGAAGTAGGTGAAATAGCGTGGGAAGAGATAGCTTACGACATCACTGCATTTACGGGCTGGTATTTCATTCTAATTATGCTCTTTTTCAAAATCCTGTTCTTTTCATTCATTGATTCTTCTAGTTATCAGATTTGAATATTACAAATCCAATCGATTTAGGGAGTCGAGAATGCGCATTCACTGACGATTTCCGACGACGGCGTTGTCTACGTCTCCCAGATGCACCCTAATCAGATCCTGCAAATCTCCCTGGCAGATTCACAGATCCTCTAAACATCAACTTCTTAAAATTCGTCCATCAAAACGGCTACTTCGTTAAATCCCTTCGACTGTTTATTTAGATCACTTTCCATCTCATAATCAATAATTTGTGGGCTGTAATATGCAAGCATTCAATTCATTTCAATCAATTCCATCAATCAATCAAACATCAAATACGAGAGACTCTATTACATCAATTCGGCGGGGCATTTCCAATTCCATTCCACTTCCAGATCTCTACCATAGCATTCCATTTCTAGCTCTTCAACAGAATTCTATTTTTTCTCTTCTTCCCAACATCATTTCAAGGCAAATATGTTCGATCGAATTCACATGGTTGACGCTAATAAACCGGTTAATAAATATTTTCTAGCCTTATCCTTCAGGTTAGAAGTGCATATGACTTTGAAATGAAAATAATTTCGTGAATTGTGCAAAAAATTAACTGGCATACAAATTGATTGTAAAAAAAATGTTATTTTCACCCAGATTGCTACTCAAGACTACAAGCCATGTGATATATGCATGAGGCCTCAGTTTTCGGCAATGAACCCGACCCATTTATGAGTTATAAAAACCATCGCGCTCAAACTCCTAAAATTGGATCTGGGAACAAGTCTGGTGCGCAGAATATGTCCTGTCTGAAATTTAATGTTCAAATTGATGCGAATAGCTTAATGCCGAGAAATAAGTGCAAAAATTTAGCTTTATAACTTCATCTTCAAAGCGAAATTAAGCAATACTTGGAATTGCTAACCGAATGAATTTTTCAGGATCCATCGATTGTAGCAAAATGAGTCGGGCAAAATATCATTTTCTATACAATTGTTTTATTCTTAAACGGCTCGGTTTTCCGTGGACTTTCATGGAAAAACAAGTAAATTTCACTGCATGATTCACGGCTTTCCCTTCCATAATTCAAAGTTAGATTCATTTTGTTCAGTTGAAGATTTATTTCCCCAAGAAAAGCTGTATGGTATTTCAACGATTAACAGGATTCACCAATTTGAGCACTTATTATGAAAAAAGAATAACATTTTGTAAAAGATAAACAAGCAAATAAATGAAGTTGGTTTTTACACGCACAAAAATAAGAAAAACAGGAATTAGCAATAACGTAATGAAGGCTCAAACCGACCTACAAATGCGCTATAATCAATTGAGGGGAGAGAGGAAAGGGAGTGGGGAAAAAGCAGCGCGCCTACATCGTCAGGCTCATGATCGCATTCACTATGTCATTGTCCGTCTGACGCAGCGCCTGAAAACGTATCCATAATTTTGGTTAATTGCGTTATTTTCAATCACGAGTAAATCTGAAGTTATATTTTCAGATTCATTCAATTACGTTTTCAATGCGTCAAATTTTATTCCGCTATGATTTTTAAGAAAGAAAAAACTTCATCAAACCTGACATAAGAAAGTGTTATATTGAGAGAGAAAAATATCATGTTTTTCTTATTGTCCGAAAAGTACGAGTTTTGTGGGGCTGAGTTTGAATAAGTTTGCTCAAATTTTTTTTCAAGCTAACCCTGATTGCTTTGTTCCTTGTCGTGTTGGCCTGCGACATGACGAGTTCGATGTCCTTCTCCTCGATGCCCTGAGCGTCTTCCTCAGCTCCGTCGTCCTCGTCTTCGTGTACCGTCGCCAGAGGGGCGGGCGCGTCCTATAAACAACAATATCTTTTCAGTTTGTTGTATTCTCGCCTTTTTCTGATACACTTGAGAAGTTGGACAATTTTAAATCCATTATTAGCAGTTTCTCCTCCTCTTTAAAAGCTGTTTAAAACTTCTCAAGAAGCTTTTTCTTTCATATTATCGCTTTTGTGACACAGCTAAATTAGAGTTAATTCCGTTGTTAGAAATGCTCGTACCTTGGCGGGCTTGATGCGGTCGATGGCGGACATCTGGGCGTGCTGCGACAGATCCTCGATCTTCGCCTCGCCAAACACGATGTACGTGTCTGAGCCGGGCGACTGAAAATCAACCAATTCTTCATTTTCTTCCACACACACACACACTTTCGAAATTCGTTCATTTGTAAGCTTAGCCCACTTGGAAATGAGATATCTTTATTAGCGATGGCCGAAATGACACACTAGCCTCTCAAAAGCTGACAACTTTGGTTCTCTTCTTCATTCAAGAAAGAATGCGCTTCCCCCCCTTCGGCTCACCTTGTAGACATCGGGCTTGTTGATGACGAAGAGGATGCTCTTGGACTTGCGGATGCAGACGCGCGACACGCCCGCCACCGGCTTCAGGCCCAGCTTCGAGAACAGCTTGCGTGCCTCAAATTAACAATTCTTCAAGCTCTATGAAATTTCATCCAGCTCACAGATTAAACCAAAAAAAAATCATTTGAAAAATTCATTTTCTTCCGACATTACTTCAATTCAAAAATGGATGATCCTTCTAGTAGTAAAAATCGAATTTTTCTATTTGTTCTGCTAACCTTCTTCTCGGATCTGCTCTGCTTGGCCTGCTTGTCGACGGCATCTCCAACCAGGCCTGCAGCGGCAGCCACGCGACGCTGGTCCTCAGTCAGCTCTGTCTCCAGTCCGGGCGCCTCGTCGTCAGAGCCGGAATCCGAACTGCAAAGGAACCAATTCATCGTTTCAAAAATTCATTTCCTTCAGCAATTTCCGTTGTTCTGAGACGGTAATGGATGGCAGAAACTGTTGTTAAATGATTTTTTGAAAAGTTTGTCTTCCTTTTCTTTGATCAGCATTATATTCCACACCTCGAAATAAGGTGAACTTTCGAATTATGATTGATCTATTATGTCATCAGGATGAGATCGCTACAGTTTGTAAATACCATCATCTTCCTTACCCAGTGGTCTCTTTGTCGTCGTGCTTGGGCGGCTCGAGAGTTTCAGGCTTGGCCGGCATTTTATTGTGTGGCGGAATTTTGAACGTAGGGAAAAAGTAGAGCGAGCTCTATAATCAAAATCAGCTCTTTGAAAGGTAAAAATTTCAAGAAAAGAAAGAAACTTTTACTCCATAAGCATAATGTGTCGTCGACGATCGAGATAAAATAACGAAAACAATGTTCAAATTTTTCGCAGAAGATTTAGAAAAATTCGGACATGTTGGAAAGAATAAAAAATTAGAAATTCTCGATCAAAGAAGAAGATAAATCGAACACGCATGAAATTTTCCGAAAAACGAGTATTACAAAGACAATTTCTATTCACATTCCAGAGGAATCTGATGCCGCAGAAAACGAGGTAAATTAGAATAATTCGAAAATTTGTGAAATTTTAGGAAGAAATTCAGAAAATGACCAATACTGGGTGAGACAAAGTGAAAATGAGTGTCTAAAGTGCGCACAAATGAGCGATTTTCGGCATGCCCATTTACTCTGTGCTACTTTTCTTTCTCCTTCTTAATTTTGCGCACTATTTTCGTGGTGGAACGGAAATTTGCCGGTGGTTCTTCACCATTCCCTTCGTTTTTTTTTTGTTTTTACTTTTTTCTTGGATTCTCTCAACTTCCCCACCACAACCATATCACAACGCAATAGGTCACGGCATCGGCGATGCGGTGGAAAGTCCCAAGTCCACTGCTTTCTGGATATGGAGTCAGACTTGCACCGTTTTTTTTCCAAAATTTAACATCCGAACCCGACCCACATGATTTTCAAAATGTCTTACTCGAACTTGACCTGCATCTTCTCTCAAATTTCACATTTGACTCGACCCGCATTTCCAAAAATGACACCCCCCACTCGTGGGTGCGGGTTTTTTATCTGCAGGTTTGAAAATGGTGTAGCTTGCCAAAATTTCAAAGTGTTTGAATATTTCTGCCTCTTTTATCTCTATTCCTACGTTTATATTCAATTTTTTCCTTCCATGCTTGTGATAAACTTTGTCAGTCGGAGTATCTGTCATTTATGTTTGCAGTTCAAACAAGCTTTTTCTATCGATTTTCATATCATCGTGTCAAATTTCCATTTCTAACAAATCATTTTCATTTTTCTCCCGAATTTCTTTTTTTTTCTTATTTATTCTCATGAATTTTGTATAGTTTTAAGTTGTCAACTCATTTCTTCCGTAAGCTTCTATCTTTTATCGTTCAAATTGCTCACAGTCTACTGATTGATTATTTTACCTTGAGCGGAAATTTTACGCTTTCATATTTTCTCCTGCCATATTTGACGATTTCATCAGTTTTGGCAACTTTCCTAAATTGGAACTTGGCGTCTAACAACTTTAGAGCAGCTTTTCTCTGTTTTCCGTATTTTTCGATTCACTTTCTGATTCTTTTCTTCCAATCGATTTCTTTTCGATCTTCTTATTATTTTCAGAATATCCCATTGAAAATATTATCGTAAGATTGTGATTTTTCATTAAATTAAAATCTTCAGGAGCGGGAGCACATCGAGAATGAATTCTCAAGATGGCGAGAATGGTCGAGATAGAAGAGATGGAAGGCGAGAACAGGTACGAGCCAACAATGGAAGGCGACTTGCACGGCCCAGGAAGGACAAGTATGGTTTTATTGGAATTTGTATTAATTTCATTCTTGAAAACACATCTCAAAAGAACCGCATCATCGATTTTTTGAATTTCAAATGATCACTTTTTAAACAAAAGCGAAAAATTCAAGGAGATAGAGTTAGTGGTTTCTAGGTGCTTTTCACAACGCGAACGCAAATTTAGATTGATACTGCGTTAAACGCTAACGAATAACTCAATTTTTGGTGATTTTGCGTTAAATGCAAATATAAATAACAAATTCAATTTTTGTACGCCCTAATTGCAAATTTCTGTGGCATTTTTTTCTCAAATTCAAGATTAAACAGTTCATTTCAAATTGAAATCACCGAACTTTCCTAAGCATTTTGTCCTGCTAAAAATAATTGTCTTGATTTCAGGGACCAACAACAAGCAGAGCAGCCAGAGAAGGCAGCAGCCCCAGGTCCTGCTCAGGAAGACGATGGTGACTCCACACCCGCAGAAGAAACTGAGTTAGTCCGCAGAGAATCGCATTCTTCGGTAATAGTCACCTAAATAAACCGATAGATTTAGTGCCTATCCTCAAGTACCCAATTCTCCTGAGCCTCAAATTCTATTTGACGAAATCATCCTCGTAAGTGCTGCACTCAGCACCCCTTTCGTGTGATGTGGATGCTTCCTTAGAATGGTCAACCTTTCCAGCATGGTTTATTGCACACCTTTAGTTGCTAGATTTACAACAGGATTGAGTTTTTGGAGAAAAACATTCAAGTAGCTCGTCGTCATCTTAATTTGTCTCCTATCAATCCACATTTATTTAGACTGCACCCCTATTCAGGAGCGAAACTTTTTATTTAGCTGTCTTTTAAGTATTCGTATTCACAGACGCACTGCTCGTGAGTCCTCCACTGCGTTTATTGATATAGACACAAAAATCGTGTTTTGTTGAGAAAAACTCTTCTCGTTCTTGACAAATTTGCACTCACACGAGGGTTCCAATTATCTGTATGATTACGTAAGCATTTCAGGACACGTCGCCGTTCAATGAGGAGATCGTGCGGAATCTGCCCGAAATCGATCTGTCGGACATCGACATCGACGAGCACGTCCTATTCCGTTACAGCACGAGGACGATCAAACGACTCGGCAGGAAGAAGTTCGCCCGCCTCAAGCTCAAGGATGAAGTGAGTTGGGAGAGAAAAGAGCACCGCATGATTCCTGCTTATCAGCAATCCCCTGGAAATCTTATGACATTTCAGAAATTTAGCTTTGTAAAATCTTTTGGTTTTCACCTTTTTCAGGAAAATAGTAAAAAGAAATGAAAATTAGTGGAAGCAGCAAAAGTCTTCAGAAATGCTAGGCAATATCATGGGCTTTCCAGATTTCATAACAAATCACTCGAGAAGTGAAATTTAAGAGACACAAAATTATCCCCGCATTTTCAATATTCCTTCGTTTCTGCATGAAAATTAACGATGATTTTCTTTTCCAAAATAATCACCGATTTTTAGTACGTCGAGAACATCAAACAGCTCGGAATCGCCACGAACTTGGCCGCAAACAAAGTACTTTTCTTCGTCTTTCTAAACATATTCATTTTTTATCTGCATTTAAAAGTGAAATTTTTGGGTGAGGAAAGAAAAAAAGCCTCCTAATTGGAAATTAATTTTCAAAAATTTTCTTTAGAGCACGCCCAAACTTTGTTCACTCTAGAACGAACATTGCGAAGTGGCGTTATTCGACAAGAGAGTACAATGGACAGTGCTCCTCTGCGCTCTCATGTCGGACAGCACTATTTCGCAATGTTATCCTAGAACGACCAAAATCTGAATGCGCACCTACATTTTATCTTCATGTTGAATGTGTGAATTTTAGTGCCAAGTGTGCAGTTCCTTCGAGCATCTCACAGACGCATGTCCCCAGCTGCTGGTTTGTTTCAATCCGTTCTTCTGTAAAGTCTCGTATTTTCCAGGAGCTGAAGAATTTCACCTTGGATTTCGAGCCCAGAACACAGTCGGATCTGGACGAGATCAGTCAGATCATCCTCTTCGTCACTGGTAAGAAAATAATACTGAAACCAGATCTAGGGAGGGGGATGATCATCAGAATTTCATCCGACCTATCCCCTAGACTATTTCCTTCACATTTTTGTATCACTTGACTAAAAATGCTTTAAAATTTTCGCTGCGAATGATGACATCATAATAATGATTTCGATCATGCAACATACCTCCTAGTTTATTTACGCCTAACGAAAGTTCTCCCAAGATCTGTCTGACATTTCAGCTCGCAAAATAATCATTGAAATTTTAAGAAAAACACATAAGTGAAGGGTAAATAAATAATTTTCAGACAAGGATAAAATTACTCAAGAGAGACAGAACAAGATCGCTAGATTCGTGAAGAATATCGAGGAAAAGCTGAATGACAAACTCGATAGGAGTGAGCGCAGCATTCGGCTCGACGTGAGTTTTATTTTTTCTGGATCTCTAAATTTCTAATAAAATAACTTGAAGAAAACATCTTTAAGGAATAACCTCGTCAAAATTTGTAAAAATTAGCGGAGGAAAGCTCTTTAACTTGTGTTCATTCTTGAAAGGGCATGATCAGGCTTAGATTTTTCTGGAGTAAGGACGGAAAAATTGCAAAAAAAAAAAAAACCTGGAAAGAACAAAATTGAGACGGGAGGGATAAATCTTAAGCACTTTTGGCCTTGATATCATATTTGGCTTTCTATGAATTATCCGATTCTTCATTTGCAGGTCTTTGGCTCGAATGGTAACGGCTTCGGCACGAACAACGCAGATGTGGATATCTGCTTCAGATTTGGCGAAGAAGAGCCTCCTGAGGTTGGTCTTAATTTTGCTTGTTTTAAAATTTTGTACAATTCTCAAATATTTCAAGAAATTTTATTCCTCAAAATATGTTGATTGTGCAGAGAAAAGTGCGAAACTTGTTTGCATTGCCAACATTTTTGTTTCTTGATGCA
The DNA here is from genome assembly GCA_964036155.1 of Diploscapter coronatus. NCBI lineage: Eukaryota > Metazoa > Nematoda > Chromadorea > Rhabditida > Rhabditidae > Diploscapter > Diploscapter coronatus. Next base: position 45,986,815 of record OZ038422.1, on the reverse strand, counting down.
GTTTTCTATAGAATTTCATTCAAGGACATCAAAAGACAATTTTCATTTAAAAATTAGCGTTTCCAATTTACAGGGCAAGGAATGCGCGGTGGTGATCAAGAACATCTCGGGGACACTGCGTCGGCTGAAGATGTTCGAGAACGAGAAGGTCATCTACATCACATCGGCCAAAGTCCCTATTGTCAAATTCGAATGCAAGGGGATCGAGGGAGAGTAGGTTTTGTCACCATATATTTGGAATTAATCGAACTTAATGCCAACTTGGTGAACAAACGATATACTGATATGGAAAATTAGGAAAGTCGTACTCTTCATTGTCTTTGAAAAAGAACTGAAGAAGGAAGGGGAACGTGTGTGTATACGTAAAGGGCACACGGAAAGAGAAAAAACAGGAACAAAGACGCAGAGACTGGTTAATTTCGCGGATACCCTTTCTTTCGATCTCCCTCAGTGCAAGCATCTTTAATGAATAGTTGAGAAAGTGTTATAGATTCCTTAACTTGACTTCATATGTCAGGATGCCATGCGTGTTATTGTCTAAATTTCTATTTGCACCTTGACTATTTTCAACTCTTGGACCTTTCCAGCCTTTCTTTTTGAATTTCAAAACATGGATTCACTCGAAACTTCTTACGCTTATGTTTGCAGCATCTCCTATTACAACACCTTGGCCCTGTACAACACTCGTATGTTGAAGAGGTATTGCGAGTGGGCCCCGGAGATTCTTCCCGCGTTAGGCATGTTTGCCAAGAAGGTAGGACTTTTCCATGGTTTTATAATTCATATGAAATTACATTTCCCTTCAAATTATACAATTCAAAGTCGAAAAATTGAGAACGAATGGCTTTTTTCCTTCAAAAATTTCAAGAATTATCAATTTAGTGGGCAAAGTTCGTGGACATCGGTGATCCAGTGCGCGGAACGCTCTCTTCCTACGCGTTCATCGTTCTCACAATTCACTACCTCCAGCGCACATCTCCGCCTGTTCTCCCAATTCTGCAAGAGGTTTTATAGTTGACTACAATTCTAGTTTAATGCAAGATTTCTAGGAATTCGACAATGGACAAGTCGAGCATCCACACGCTGAGGGTTGGGATGTGTACTTCCACGAGGAAATCGTGGTAAGATAATTGCTATCTTTTATGAAAATTTACCAACTAGACATTGAAAAATTTTTCTACGTTTCCTTATTCTTCTAACGTTTCCTACTTCGTAACGTCAGAATATTTTCATACTTCTCGATTTTAAACTACTTTTCCTACTTGAGAAGAGATGGAATAAGAATGGAGGAAGGAGGAATATTTTTCTGCCTTCTAAAGGACATATGACAATATCTCTAATATAATTTGAGAAGAGTTGTTTGTTGAAAATCTTTAATCTTTCAGCCGAATTGGAGCATGAACACTCAGACCTTGGCTGAGCATTTCCTCGGCTTCTTGGCCTACTACACCAAATTCGACTGGGACACACAAGTAAGTGGTTTGAAAGGAAAATTCTCGATGAAATAAATGAACAAATTGCAGGTCGTCCAGATCAGGAGGTCAGCCCCTCTGGAGAAGAAGGAGAAGGACTGGAACAGGTCCATGTGCATCGAGGACCCGTTCGACAGGGAGCACAACCTCGCTTCCAGGATCAACAAGAAGAGTGAGTTCTTAAAATTAGAATAGAATTCTTGAGGAATAAATTTTCTGGAAAAATGATAGGTCAATACTTTCTTTGATCAAAGATAAGGGCATGTCTTCTTTCTTTCTCTCGAAAAGGTGCAATATTTTTTGCGGGTCGAGATTTGAGAGCTCAGGAAGTTCCGTCAATGAAATATCTGAATTTCAGTGTTTGTCTTCTTGATGAAGACGCTGCAGCGTTCATGCACGGCGTTCATGACTCCTTCAATCAGGCAGAAAATGCAAGAGCGTTTCGACCAGACAGACGTGGAGAATCAGGAGAAGAGGCAGGAACTCTTCACTGAATATCTCGTGAGCTTACTGTTAATGAAAATATGTCATTTGAGATTTTTTCAGAAAATAACTTGTAATTTATGAAAAAATCAAGCCTTTTCTTTCGAAGTTAAAAGAGTCTTTTTGTGTAACTTGTAAGTGTTCCTCCGTGTTTTCGAATGAGATTTCTAGTGGTGATATGAGTACAAGATTCCAAGTGCCAAATAATTGTTCATCAGCACAAAATGCATTTCCAGGATGAACTCCTGAAAGAGTCTAAAATGGGCGACGCTCCCTGCGAACGTACCTGCAACTACTGCAAGCAGCTCGGGCACTTCTTCGAGAGCTGCGAGAAGAGGTCTGGATTGAAATTGCAGAGAAAATAGTCAAATTGTCTTCTTTCAGGATCGAGGATCGACGAAAACGCGATGCAGAATATTGGGAGAAAAGGGATCAGCAGAGGGGCAGATCCCGCAAGGACAGTCGGTCCACCGTCGACGCGGAAGACAATCTGGTGAGCTGGCCAAATTTTAGATTGTTGATTTTTTCTCCATTCACAAATTGATCATCATATCCTTCGAAAATGTTGAAGAAAACTCAGATAGTGTGCCGAGTGTTTCGCGTAATCTGACCCAATGTGATCATGTCACAGAAATCTTATTTTCCTACCAAATTCGAGTCTTTTTTGCGTTAAATACACAAAGACAACATAATGTTGTATTGTGCCCTGATGAGTCGTTTATGAGAAGTTTCCCGGGTCGTCAATCTGGTCCGAAAATGTTCGGTTAGAATGATCCTTTTTCCATGCTGTTTTCAATCGTCCCTTCCTATTAATAATAGCTATTTCGTGGTTTCATTTTCAGTACCGACCCTCAGGGAGCAGCGATACAGGAATATCCAATCAGACGAATGGATGGAGGACAAAGAATCAGAGTCGAGGAGGGAACAGAGACTACAGAAGGCACTACAACAATTCACTCAGGTTCGGAGATTTCCTTGTTGGGTTTGCTTAGTTCTGCAAGTTCTATTTTATGGCACTATATTTTTACAATTTGAGGACACGATTTTTAGACCATTAAGGAAGAATAGCACTCCTTTTATTGAAAATCGTGTCGCATATAGTAAAATTACCGTGTAGTATTATTGAACAATCTCTAGTTTCTATTTTTATCTTTAGTTATTGCATTATCTTTTTCTCTACTATTTCTTCAATAAATTCTTTTTATTGGGATTTTTCGATGATTTTACAAATTTAGCGAGAATTCCCGTGGCCGAGGTGGTGGATTCAAGAATGTGTTGGAAGTGCCCACGTCGCTTGACGAAATGTCGAATCTCTCTGCGAGTCTGGAGAAGCTGGACTTGAACGGAGCACTCTCTGCACAGCCTCAGCCAAACAACGCCTATGGCCGGCCACCCGAAGCTCTGAGGCACCTGCTACCAAGTCAGGAGGAGCTAACCAAGATGCAGAATGGAAACGAAAAAATGGTTAGTATTTTCTCCATCTTTATGAAAATATAATTGTGCACTTTGAGACAGTTCTTGCTTGGTATGGTGTGTTGTTTTAATTTTGAATAATTTGTACAAAATACACTATTCTAACAACAACAAAAAAGTCCTCTTTCCAGGTGGATAACATCTTATGATTTTTTCCGTTCATAAAGGATCATCTGAGAACCTCGGAGTGTTTTTACGGAAACATTTTCCACAATCTCAAACAATTACTCGTATGAAATTCTTCATATGGGAGGGCGTTTCCGCAGAAAGGCTCATAGGCTCCTTGTACAGTCTTATTTTTGCTTAGCTATGCACTTTCAATAACTTCATGCAATTTCTTAGGCTTATTAGCTGAATTGTTTTTGTTGATTAGCATGATAATATGTTTATGCTTTCAGCAAGGTGTGCTGTTCGTGAAGTCTTCTGAAATGGGTATGCCAGGAAGACATCAGAAGGGAAATGGGTCGAAATCGCAAGGGAAGAAGAAGAACAACAACAAGCGAACGAATTGGAAGGGAGTTCGAAATGGGAACTCCGAAAATGCGGAAGAGGACAGACAGTCAGAGGATGAAGACGAGCTGTTCGAGTTGGAAGCTGAATCAGATGGGACGAACTGCCTGAGGGACGACTACGAGGAAATGGAAAGGCAGGAAATGATACAGAGGAACTACTCCAACGATAACAACGACGACTGGGACAACTACCAGCCCCTGCCTGCGGTAAGACACTTTGTGAAATGACTGTGCATTCCTTCCTTCTTTTAAAAAATGTTTTTGAAAAGAAAGATTACCTAGATCTTTAAATTTAATTTTCATGTAAGCACGAATGCGAATTTTGGATTGTTTTTTTAATTGGTGATCCTTTTGTTATCCCTGAATGCAGTATGCCTAGTTGCCTAGTGCAATCTTTCTATCTTTCGTTGTTTTGTTTATTATCTGCACTTTATTTTGCACATTTTATGTCAAATCAATTTTTTAGGTGATACACGATGCTTATGACAGTCAACTTTTCAGCCCATTTCAACAACCTTCAATAGGACGAGAGGCGGCAACAATGGCAACAAACGTGAGCGCTATCGTAATCGCGGTCAACGCGAGTGGACGAGGTCGGTGGGATCGGACAATCCCGGTCTTGGTGCTTCGTTCCTCGAACAACAACCACTCACAAGGAAGGAACAGGCCTTGCTAAGGAACATCGGATCCTCCAGATCCAGATACGGCGAAAAGGGTTGGAGTAATTATTATTTATTATTATTATTATGTTTTTAAAATTTTAACTTCAGTTTAGAAATGTTAAAATTGAATGAACATAGAATTTATTGAGGATTATGCCAAATTGTCAATTATCTTCGTTGAACATTTAACAATTTATATTTATTTTCATGATTTTTTAAAGTTTTGTATTTGTATATTTTTAAAATTTAGAAAAAAGAAATGGAAATTTCAGGGAACCCCGCGAATAATCTGAGCAATCCGCAGTCGCACGAACAGGAAGGGAATTGGCCCACGAACGGCAACGACAACGGGCAGAGCAGCAATGGAAATGAAAATAGAAGAGGACGCGGAAAGGGCAGAAGGACGAATGGAGCCACGAGACGGGGAAATAAGGAGAAGCAGAAACAGGTAGAGCAAGAAACTTCTGCTCAATGAATGGAATAGGGATAGGAGAAGTATCGAAATTGCTCAGGAAATTCATGAATATTTTGAAATTACCTAAAAAATAACCTTCTTTTATTTATTTTTACAGAAAACAGAAAATAAAACAAAAAAACGCACATTTTTGCCAAAACTCATTCACTCATTTTGCAATAAAGTGCATTTTCATCAGAGTATATAAATTTCCTGAGCGATTCTGATATATTAAAGATATATTTTCCATGAAAATTGCCTGCTTTATTCATTTTTGTGAAAATATGGAATATTGGATCTAAGAGTCGAGGAAAATTATTTTTTAAAACTTCAAAATTCTGAATTATCTTGCTTCTTTCTAATTTCTTCCCTTCACGATTGAGTAAATTATATAGTAATGGATTATATGCCATAAAAATTATCTCGATTTAAAATACGATTTCTCATTTATCAAATAGAATGTTTTCATTTACAATCTGTACTTTGGAGGTATTTGTATTTGTCGCCAATTTTGACCGTCATGATTTGTAAAATTCACCTTTATTGGAAAAGGTGACATTTATAAATTATGGGATAAAAATCGGTAGAAAATTTCTTCAATTTTCTTATTTTTTCATTCGCTAATCAGCGCTTTATTCTTCCTACAATCATCATTTATTGCGTTCTAGATTCGTTCATCATGTGTCTGAATTTCGATAACTACTCGTGACAATCAACATTTTTGACGGGTTTCGTTAACTTTTGCGTGCCTTTTCTCACTAATTTATTTCAAACAACTAGTAAATGATTGTACAATAATTATTGTGGTCAAAACACTTGTGAGTTATCACTCCCACGATCAATATCTTTAATGTGCTTTCAGATCTAAAAATTCATTAAAATGGGATTGAAGTTTATGATATGAGGAAAGGATTCCAGTTTCAGTCCTCACAATTTATAAGTCTGCCAATTTTGAGATATTTATTTTCAAGTGATATGTACAAAGTATATGACATCAGCGATACGATATTGCAAATGCTATATTTTTGGAGACTTTGGTATTCATCGGAGGTACAAGTTAGAAATGTTCAATATTCAAGTTATATCAAAGTGATCAGTTTAAAGAAAAGATCTTTCATTTTCTTCTCAGTCAATAAATGAGAAGTTGAGTGATGTCGCTTTCTTCGGGCTCGACAACTGAAATGTGAAAACATTGATAAAATGCAAGGAAGAAAATCTTACTTTGAATAATCACAACAACTTTTATCGCAGGTCTCATTTCCTTCATCTTTTGAAACCTGAAATAGGATTTGGAAATTTTGAATTTTGTAAACTAGTTACCTCGCGTTTAGCTCTTCTGACTAATGCGTTTTGCTGATTTATACACGACGCACAACTCTAAATAGAAATCCTGTCATTGTTTTATTCTTATTAAAAATACGCACAATCTGTCTTTTGAATCGACGGAATAGTTGACCAAGATTTGAGCACTGTTCGCAATTCGTCTAAAAATAAGAAGTTTAGAGAAATTCCGATTAGAAACTACCTGTATTTCCCTTTTCCTTCTTATTGAGCAGTCTGTGCAAGCCTGAAAATGTACCCTTTAACAACAACACGGGTCATCAGATTTACCTGTCTCTTGACTCGGGATATTCTATTCTGACTTCCGTTGCAGGGACCACATTGTTGCATTATCGTTGGCGACTAAATTAAAATAAAAATATTCCCACAAAATACTATCATCTGTTAATTGTCAATATTTTGCCTATTACCATTTTTGAAATTAATAGATTGCCTGAAACCATACCTGGCCATTTGCATTACCCGTCGAACATGGCATGCAATTTGCTTGTCTTTTGACTCTTTTGAATCGCCTTCTGCAGGGGCAGGACGGACATGGCCTCATACAGATTGGAATCGTGGGGAGCTAAAATGCTCTTCTTTGCAAAATTAAAATAATGGACTACTGTAATTGTGCAACATTGCACTGGCCGGCAACAGATCGGTTGAACCGGGCAACAGAGTGGGGGGGCTAAAAGAATTGTGTGTTAGATTCTATCATTTCTTTGATAAATTATATGTTTTGAGGAGGAATACTTTAAAAAAAAAAATGTTAAAAATCTAAAATCTCACGAGGACAACATGGTTGTGGACAGCACATTTGAGGGCAGCAATTTGACGATGAACAACCACAGCCACCGGAATTGAATGAAGGATAAGAGGGGTATTGTTGCTGTTGAGGGTAGAATTGGGGTTGTCTAAAATGCTCAAGTCTTCGAATTTCTATTAAATTTGAATTTTATATATACATATAAATGACTTACGGATAGACTCGAGTCGGTTGAGCATAAGATGAAGGCCCTACGGATGGGTTTCTAAACTTTGGCATGATTTCAGAGTTTTTAATTTTCGAACTCACTGTATCGCCTGAATTGGTGACGCCTCAGTTGGCGCAGGCAAGTATTGCGATTTGAGTTCATTCGCCACCACAAACGCATTCCGAAACATATTTTCGTGAATTTTTCACTATCTTCAAGACAAAGTACCTTCTTGACGTCACTTCCAAGTTCTAGCGTACTGTTTGGAAGCACTAACGTATCGGAAAGTTTTTCTGATTCCACTGAAAGAATCATAGCTTTTGTTATGTAGATCGTCGGCAATCAGTCAAACGAAGGATCTCAACTTTTATTGCACTATGTTGTGCATAGCAAATAAAAAAGGTTCACACTTCTTAGAATTATTTTACTAATCTAGACTAAGGAATGTGGTTTCTATAAATTTTACCATCGACACTATGCACATGACTCTTCCTGTTCTCCAACTGCTTGCAGCAGGAACAGCACTTCTTTCCTCCTTCCTTCGGATCATTCAATTCTTTTAGCAATTTAGGCTTCACTATTTCTGGCGTCGAATCATCTGAAACTTCATCACTATCTCAGTTATTTTTCCATTTCACAGTTTCATTGCTAATTTGTGAAAATGCTCATGCATTGCAGCAAAGCTGATCTTCATGCTCATGAACATTTACTTTTCATGCAAACAGGCGGTCTGAAAATGCCCCACGGAGACGTAATTTTCAACAGATGAAGAGTTGCTCTCTCATTTTCATTCTGCGTAAATCTTGCCATATTTCGCAGATATATTGTTCGTGGCTTAGTCTTCAAGTTTCTAGGCAAGCCGACTCACTTGTACCTTTCTTCTCCAGATTTCTGATCAGCCGGAATTTCTCGTCGAGCTTGAGCAGCTCTTTCTTCTTTGGATCCAACTGAAACTTCCTATTTATTCCCGGTTTTTCCAATTTCTAAACCTTGTCGTCGTCATTTTTGCGTCCGATTTTGTGCAGCTCGTCGATTTGTCTCGAATCTGTGAAAGGAATCATCGTTCTTTGTTGGCTAACTGTGCTCTTGCTGTTTAGGCTGTTGGTTGAAGTGGGAGTGAGTGTGTTGAGCAGAACGATGCTCTGACTCTCTGTGCTCGAAAATGGCGACAGTGTTGGTGGTTCTTCCTCTTCATGTTTATGTGATGAATGCGAGCTTTCAGTTGGAATTGTGGTGCTCCACCATTTACCCTGTGAATGGGTGAACTTATTTGTGTCATTAAAATACTCTCTATTATCCATGAGATTAGCGTTGTTCCTTTCTCTGGTCTCTAACGTCGGTACAAAGCCTTTCCTCCTTGTCCGCGTGCGTTCTCATCGCGCTCTCTTCTCTTTTCACACTATTTCATTCCACGGTTCGCATCAACATATCTCCTCTTCTCGCTATGCAACGTTCGCTTCATAGATAATCGAGAGTAATAAGAAATATAGTCGTCAACTAAAGGATAATATAATGAAATTAGGAAAAATTTTAGCCTGGCATATTTTCTAAAAAATTGAAAGAAATTTTCGACACTTTTACTAGCCTATCATATTCAAAATGCTGAATACCTTAGGCCAAACAGGCGTAGATGTCGTTGCAGTGAACGTAAGAATGCGAGTGTTCGGTTGTGCTGGGAATTCTGCAACTGGTCAAATCAAATCAAATATCGCTGCATCAATTTTGTGAAAATATTAGTGATTTTGCAGAAGTAATGTGATAATCATTAAAGGCGATTTGTAACTTTTTCGAATCATCCATCAACAAATTGTTCTTTCATTTCATCAATTACACATCGGCTTTAATGATCATAAGAAACTTTCAACATAAAATATCTGACCTATTAGATTGTGATGATTATGCAATTCAGTCGGAATACGAGTAGTTGTGAAGTAATTAGGTGCATGGGTTAGTGGCATAAATCTGGATTCCGAGCCCATTTTTGCCGTTCTATTCGCCATATGCGGTGCACGAATATCCCTGCCATCGTCAAAATCCTCATCAATTCTCTTCGTTTTCCCCTCAACTCCTTCGGCTTCGTGGAAAATCCTCTCGAATATTTCCTGACTGTGATCGAATTTATAGTCGATTTAAATCGGAATTAAACCTAACACTGGATTTCAAGTACGCAAAAAAGTCCAAATGATTATGGCTTTAATCAGATGAACTAAGGTCTAAAGAAAATACGCAACTCTTTGTAAATGCAATTGCTCAGAGTAAAGTATAAAAGCAATTTTAAAGATGTACCGCTAATTTGTTGCTTCACTATGGCTACATTCATCTACAAATTACCATACAATTTCATTCTGATTTAAGTTCGCTTGACTGATGCTATATTCCAGAGTATGTGTTAACTCCGTTATTAAATCGACTATGAGTTGTGACCTGGTGGGCTCGTTCATGACGCGATGCAGCTCGTTTCTGATGATGTTGCCGGTCAACTGTTCGATGAGCTGCTGTTGATTAGTCGAATGTAGTGCAGTGCTCTTGTGAACAGACTTGTGAGAGTGCGGCGAGTGGAGTTGCTTTTGGAATTGCAACGGATTGAATGAATTGAAGCCATTGAATGAGATCGAGTTGAAGGATGCTAGAAAACCACGACATAACACTCTGCTAACTTTATAAACTTATTTTCTAGAAAATAGTAAAACTAAAGTTCTCAAATGTCAAAAGTGCGAAAGAAGTTTAATGATTCTTTTGAATTTATTTTGCTAGCTTACAGATCAAAGATGTTTTTAGCGTAATCCACAAGGCTTTCAAACTCTATCTAATAAAAAGCGCCATAAAATGTTGCGTGAATTTTACATCTCTCATAAAATGACAGAATTTCATCTCGTGATTTTCCCGGATAGATTGCTGTTAGCTTTGCGGAGGAAAGGTAAAGGAAATTACCAGTGCTGACAGTTGTAGAGGATGGGTTGCGTGAATTGATGGAGCGGGTGCTAGGTGGGGGAAAGGCCCCTGGAGCACCAGAGAATGGGTCCAGTTGGAGCAGGTCGTGATTTCCGTGATTTCTGTTCTCATTCACGCTCGAATGCGGATGCAGCAACTCAGTCAGGGTGGATTTGAGTGGATCGAACTCAGGGAGCACGTCCAATTCAGTGCTCGTGAAACGTTTCGGTGGTGCATTATCTTCCTTACCCGAGGGAGGAATTGGTCCGTGGTCTGAAAATTATTTTGTACTCATAGTTTAAAATTATTTATCGAGATTTCTTTAGAATTCCAATTTTTAATGATAAAATGTAAAAGGACGGCGTCATGGCATAAATATAGACGAAACAGGACAGAGGAGTGCAGCAAAATGAGATATCATACTCACACTATATACTTCGCCATGCCACACAATTACAAGTTATCATCTTGAAAAGTTCGCAATTGAAACTCTCAGAGGTTAGAATTCCTATTCCGAATGTCGGCCATTCACATGCTTCATAAGTGGCTATTCTTTTAAGTCTACCTTTCTTGGAGTAGAAGAACTTGTAATTTTCCGGCGGTGGATTGTTCTGATATGGATTTATAACATTCGGCACTTTCATGCTGGTTTCTTCCTCAGGCAAAGTCCCAGGCGCCAAAGGAATTGCGAACATTTTCGGTTGAGAACCAAACGAAGGCGGGATCAGATGAAATAGAAGAAGAGTGAAAGTTAATTGCCACATCTAAAAATGCATTGATTGCGAGGTGATATGTTATCTCATGATTATGCTTTATACGATGAAACTACTAAAAAATAAGACAACGCCATTCATATGAAGTACGAAAACACATTTTTATCAAATATCAAAGGTATGGTCAAAAGCTTTTGGTTTAAAATGAATCACATAATCCGAATAACATGATTTGGTATCAAATGAAAACTCCCTGTATGATAATATGTAATGAAAATTAGTGAAATAATAGGAATTTTCAACATCTCAAGAGATATTCAATTGTTCTAGCACTAGACTTAGACCGATTTTCAGTCAAATGATAAATTTTAAGGGGAGAAGACTTAAGCTCATTTTATTTAGAGAAAAGTGACACATATGGAGATACGAAACAGCATTTTAGCTAAACATTTTCGATAAATGGGGGTATGCACTAGTATTTTTGGTCTAAGTCCTGCCAGGTTTGCCTGACGTAGAAATAAATCAGATTCCAAAATACGAATGTACCAACTCTGATTCTGTATGGTGACGACACCGTTTTATCCAATTGTTCTTCCTTAATCCCCTAAATATCCCCAATTGGACTTATCCAGTCTCTGCCATTTTGCCATCCTCCTCCTCCTCCTGTCTTTCTATTTCTCACCTCCAATCAGACGCCCCTGTCTCTTTGTCTTCCATCATCTAATGCCTATCACCAGCTTGTCAGATTTATTGGTTTATCATGAAAAAAATCGAGATTTCTAACGCTGCGTGGGAAAAATCGTATCTGTTTCAATGATAAATTAGCGCATTCGTGGATATAGGATTTTTAGATCATCGTATATAAAAATAGAAAAAAACATGACTTAAAAAAATCTAATCTGAACTTTTTATGAAATAATCGAATTGAAATAGGATGATCATCATCACTCAGCTTGAAAAATGTCTAAATTCAATGGAAAAGGCTTGATCTTCACATTAGAAAATTTTCAAAAAAAATCGACTCTTCGTCAGATTTCTAATTTTCTTAAAATCTCGTTATTTTTCGATTGCGTAAAAAGGCATAGAAAATCTCTTGTGATGGAGTGATGCAATGGTAAGCGCAAGAAGATGCAGCTGATCCGAGAAAAGCAAGGATTAGTGATAAGCGAAATGGAGAGACGGGAAGAAGCAGGGCGATTTCTCGACTAGTTTGGATCTCGAAATGGAAGAGGAGATTTGGGTAAATGAGGGACTGACTGATTACGTCTGCCTCACGCAGCGGCACGAATACGATGCGCAAAAATCGACTAATTAAAAAACAGCAACTATCGATTTTATTATAACAGGGATTTTTAAGATGAATGAAAAATAATAATCAGAAAATATTAAATTTCGAAAATTCGGAATAAAGATTCCAGATGTCTATTTTTAACATTTATGAATTAAGGAAAGAATGAAACTCATAATCTAGGGAATAGAATCAGACGAAGAATAAAATCGAAATTTTCCGCGTGATGTTGCAATTTATAGTCAGATTAGAAATCCTCGATTCATATCTTGAAATTCAGAATACACACAATTCAAGCAAAATAGCATGGAAAAAATACGTGAATATTTTTAAAAAATCAAGTGACGAGAAAAGCTAATTAATTGCATAATGAATGGGCCTGAAAATGGACTTGAAAATGAAAATGGGTAATTGACCATGAAAGGCAAAAACAAGAAGAGGCATCGGGCAATGAATAAGGGAATCGAGGGATAAAGGATAGAGATAAGCTACGAGAAGATTAGATATAGCTGATCCCGATGCAGAGGCAGGCAGGCGTGGTCATTCGCAGATACCACAGGACACAGACAAGCAGATAACTGATTATGAAGGGGAATGATGAAAATGATGGCAAAAAGGCAATTGGAAGAGGATAAGTGAAGATATGAATGAGGAGGGAAAGAGAAGAGGCAAGGACGATGAAGTGGCAGAGGTTGAAGTAATCATTATGCAATCAGTAAAAGGAATGCGCGACTGATAATTAATCTTTATGAAGTGAAAATCAAGTTTTTTTTTCAGATAGATATCATCAATGATATTAAGCAAATTCAGACTTTAAGCTAGATTATATTAAGTTGGTAGAATATTCATGACTAGATAATTTTTGTTAATTGAATATTTTCTAGCTACATGAGAATTTCCACTATCATCACTTTTTGTAGAAATTTTTCACGTTTTAGATAAATATGCTGTTTTTCATGTGACTTTTTACCTTTTAATATTATTTTTTCTTATAGCATCCTTGTCTGTCATTTTTCGTCTTTGTTTGTTCCAATAATGAATGACGCATACATTATTGTAGTTCTTTCCGAGTGCGTTGCACTATTTGCTCTCCTTGTTCATACGTGCTCCTTTCTGTTCCCTCTTCTCCATATTCGAACAGTTCTGTTTCGGTCTCTTCGTCTTGCGAAAGTGGGTGGAGCTTCGTATTTGAATAAACTGAAAGTCTGTCTGAACGTTGAACGGATGACGAAACATCTTGTTAGGGGCTAAAATGTACCTGGACCTGAACCTAAATTTATTTTCGAATTTTAGAGTTAGATAATGACTGAATAAATGGACTTCTTCACCGTAACAACTTCTGCGCCCATTGAATTCGTTACCCTTGATTTTGATCAGGTTGAATTTTTTACTATACAAAACTTGTGTGAAATATGAAATGTGCTGGGTCTTTCAATAATAACCATCAATTCGCATAACTTATTATAGCAATCTGGAAAAGACAAGACAACGAAACGACGAAATAGTATTGGAAAAGAAACATAGAAGACCTTTCCTCTACCCTACCCCTATACTATTTCGTACGTCTTGTCGTCTTGCTATTTTGTTTCCCCAGATTGTCACTTATTATTGGAATATTGCTTTTTGATTCAAATAATCTGAAACTCCAGAAATCAGCGATATGGTTAATCGTTTTCGGAATAATTCTAGCCTATTGGCTAGCCGTAGGCATGGGTGCAAACGACGTTTCGAATGCGTTCGATGCGAGCTGGGGCAATGAAATCGTCAGTGTTACTGCTGTTCGTACATTCAATTGCTTACCTTCACGGTGATAATATTCTTAGATATTCGGTGCAATCTTCGTCGGTTTCGCTTCAACGAATACAGTCAGAAGAAATATCGTTGATCTGAAGCAATTCGAGACTGATCCGTATGAATTGATGCTGGGTCAAATCGCTATTTTAGTTGGCAGGTAAAAGTTTAACGAACCAATGAAATACGACATTATCCAGGCAGCGCTTCATGGATTCTGACTGCGACGTACATGAAATTGCCAGTTTCCCCCAGTGAATCTCTACTTGGAGCAATTGTCGGATTTGCTATAGTGAGGAGGGGAATCATGAGTGTGCATTGGAATCTCGTTGGAAAGATTGGTAAGTGAACACTGCTTATCTTCAGTCTGTGTGCAAAATATGTCTTCAAACTGATGAGTCAACTTTCTTAATATTTTCAGTGACATGTTGGTTTCTGACACCCTTAGCATCGGCGTTTTTATCTATGCTCATTTATGTTTTCATCGACATTACTGTACTGCGTAGAGTAATATTTTCTATTTTTTTCTTTCGCATAAATGAAATTTAGGATGACCCATTCAAATGCGCGATGCGTTTTATGCCATTTCTCTTCTTCATCATCATCACGATAAATATGCTCGCTATTTTGTGGAATTCACCTGAAAATCTATTTCTTCACGAAATGCCCACTTGGGTTGTGTTCGTTATTAGTATAGGAGGCTCTTTGGTAATTGCTATTATTATATATTTGTTCGTTGAGCCTTGTATTCGGAGAAGAATTCCAGGTAGTAAATCATTCGTTAATAAAAATGAGATTTAAAATTCAGTCGATGAAACCTTATCTACAATTTCAACTATATCAAGTGGCGATTCAAAATTTTCTGATAAGGAGAGCATTCAAGTCAGAAGGAAATGGAGTAATTCATCAAATAACACTGCAAATTCCATTAGAATATTTTCGCTCTTTGCAAAGTAATTCGGTTATTGAACCCAAAAGGGAGCCGATTAGTAAGCGATGTCGGAACGATGAAATTGTTCGGAATTATGCAAATGCTCACTGCAGGATTTTCGGGTTTTGCCGGTGGCGCTTCAGACATGAGGTATGGCAATTATTTTTTAGAAGGAATAAGAAAATTATTCCTGAGCCTGAATTAAAATCGGCATGGATTCAATTTTCGACGTATAACATCCATCGAATAAGATAAAGATAAATCTGTTGCTGTCTGTAAATTTCGAACTCTTGCATATTTTCAGCAATATCATTGCGCCAATCAGTATTCTAATCGATGTTTTCATCACGAAGACTGTAGATCAGGCTGAAGAAGTATTTTTCAATGATTATCTCGTCACCTAGTCGAACCTTGAACTTTTCGGTTCCAATTTACGTAATGCTGTTCGGTGCGGTCGGAAGATGTGCCGGTCTGTGGTCATTCGGGGATCATGTTCATCTCACAGTCAGAGAGAAGCTCTACTCCGTCAATACTGTCGTGTAAGACGTTTTCTTACATCTTCTAATTTACTATGTTCAAAAACATTATTTTCATTATGGAATTTTAGTGCTGTTGCAATAGAACTTGGATCAGGAATTATTACTCTCTATGCCAGTAAAATCGGCCTTCCAGTTTCAAACACGCATAACACAGTAAATATTCAAACTTGATCAGTCAAAGATCATATTTTAGCTCGGTTCTGCAGTAGGCATTGGTATGTTGATTCATAAACTGAAGATCAAGTGGAAAATCGTTCGAAACATTAGCATCTTCATGTTTATCACCATGCCTTGTACAGGTCAGATTTTGTTTTTGTTTTTCGAGAAAAACATATCTTAGGTCTCATATCATCAGGGGTAATGATGTTGCTATATTTCATCGCGGATAACTACCACCATTTTTTGAATTGATTTTTTGGAACACGGATGACAATCCTTCCGTTCACATAAGGAAGAGATGCTGGGTAACATTCCTGAATTTATTCTTCACTAACACCAGCTCTCATATGGATGAGGCATAGAACTCGGAACTCAGATTCGAATACAGAGCATCATAATTTGATAGGAGTGTGTCATTTTAATGTTCGACTGTTATTCCTCAATGTGCGATCTCATTTTATTCTGATTTGGAATCTTAAAATGGGCCGTCGGATCTTTTGACCTATTCTAAGAGCCCTGATTTGCGTATGTTTCGGCTTCATCTTTCAGTCTACATCGATATTTACGTGAAAGTACACATTTGTTTGTCTGTTGACCTGCTCGTTTGCCGTTCAGAAGCTTTTTGTAGTTGCATCTCCTCATCTCTTCATTTCATTACTTCCTCCGTTAGATTTATGAACCCATTTGTTCCGATCGGTCATTTCCATATGTGTACAGATTATTGTCACTCACACTAGGTTGAATCTCGTGTTAATTTATCTTATTTTAAGTTTATCCAAAGACAAAGTTAAAAATTTTATTGGATAAAGATAAACGTTATACAACTGAAATAATGACAACCGGTTCAGGGGCTTCTTTTGCATCATTCTGCAAAGATTCATACAATTGAGCTCTGAATTTGAGAAATAACAGAAATCGAGCTAAGTTTACTTACTGCTGCAAGTATCGCTGTTTCATCATCTCCAATTTATTTCCGAAATCTTCATGTCTTTTTGAGAAAATAATTGGACAAAGATATTCTCTGAAAATAAAACCCTAAAAAATATTGAAGTAAAGGTGTACCACCTTAACGCCCATAGATAAAATAGAAGCCACGCAACTAGGGTGGAGATGCCGAATAGGGTGTACAGTTCATCACGATACGAATAGAGGAAGGCGAAAATTTTGAAGGGAAATACTAAAATAACATTTTAAATGTTTAAATTGAAAAATCGGAATCCGAATTCCGATGACGAAAATAGCTTTGAAATGACGAAATAAAAACGATCGAGGAATCACGTAGTTGCATCCGTCACTCTACACTCTGATGCGAGCAACTCGGAACGAACTACGCCGCTTGACTAATTGAATGCAGATTGGGAATTCCGAGTCGAAAGCTGGAAGACTTGTTGGATTTGAGCTGTTCAACAGAAATGATCAAATCCCCCGAGGGAAAGGCAGACAAAGATGAGGATTTGTGCGAGCGGCCAAATTCTGCATACAAATGAGCTAACTGCCAAAAATAAAACATTTATTCCTTATTAATTTAAAGAAAATTATTGACGAAATTGAGGAAGGACAAAGCTCGTTCTTTTCTCTTTATCATTTGGATTGATTCTTTGACCATCCCCTTTGATATGCAACATTTGATCGTTTAGCATTGAGTAGAAGGCAATTCAGTAAGTGATCCGAGTGATGAAGATCGCTTTGGGTTGGCAACTTTCTTGCACAATTGACGATAATAGCTCAATGACAAATATGACCACCACATTTCACAGATTCCTAAAAATAATTTTTAAATGAAATAAGAATATTTCTATACCTCCTGTGAGCATCATTGAACTCAACACTATCGATGAAGGCATCAACATTTTACCACTGTTTGCCAGTGATATCAAAACTGAAAATATAGTTTTGATATGGTGATAAAATTTAGTTATCTATCAGAAAAATGTGAAGCAAATTTTCATACATATTTTGCAATATAATCCTATAAAATTCTCCATTGTTAGTGCTTTGCAATTCTAAATGGACCTGTTGAAATGACGAATGATAGAAGAATGAAGCAAATCTGCCAGAAAATATGTGGCAGAAGGAGACGAGGCGATTGCAGGCGAGAGCCGACATACAACAGAATGGCTGTTACGACGCAAGATGTACACGCTGCAAGATTTCAATTTATGAGGATTTATTTTAAAGCCTGATAATTTTTATCTCAAAATTATTGTCATTTCAGAATGTTTTAATTCATGACGAGTCTTAAAAATCATTGTTTTTTTTTCAAAATCACAAGTATCAGCTTTTTGAAATACACTCTTGTTCAATTGTTCATTTGTCTTATTTCTTCAATAATCATCCAAAACTCACTAATGATATGCAAAACGAAGAAAAAGCTTCCACTTCCGTCGAAAGTACCCAGAAAATAGAAATACGTTCCGTCCATGGTTAGCAAATCAGGTGCTTGGATTAGCAATACCATTGAGAAAAAGACCTAGATTTATCAGTTTAGATCTGAACCTCATAACTTTCTAAAACTCACCTCGATGCAACAAATCAAATGCACAGAAAGTGACAGAGAAAGTAGACCACATAGGCACATGTCCTAAAATAAATCACTTGAATAAATTTGCTGTGAATTGTTTGTGGAAGGCATGATTTTTAATTCTATTAAGTGTTCCAAGATTCTGCTACCAAAACACACAAAAAGTTAGATAATTTCGAATGTATTAGCCGAAAATATATTGTTAAACGGTAAAAGGTAAGGCAATGTTTACGTCTAAAACTTAGGTATACTTCACACTTCGTCATTAATCTTAATTTCATTTTGAAATTCGATGCTTCCAGCCCTTTTTGTTTATCTCATATTTAGCCTCATCAGGTCCTTATGTAAACATTTCCGCTTTTGAACAAGGAATCTTTGTGGGGAAAGAGTCTCGCAGATTTGAGATTTTATGATTGCATTTTCGGTTTTTGAATGGAGCGCCATTCTTGAACTCTTTCATGCAAACCACAGACTTTAGCTGAACTCTAAAAGTGTCCTTCAAGCGACAAGACTTCTATGGAAAGAATAGGGTTTTATCTTAAACGGAATTTTGTCATTTTATCAACAACTTGGATTTGTAGAAGAAATATTTTCATAAATAAAAATAAACATATCCGAATATAGTAATCTAATGATGATGATATAAATAGCCTTCTTTAAAAAAAAGACAAGATAAGATATTATTAATCTAATCTACTAAAGATAAGTTCTATTCAATAAAGCATGAAGATGAGATGGAAAGATGCTTATCATTCACCCAATAGAAATCAAATCCGAAATCAGACAAAATGTAAGCGAATTTCATATTTTACACATCTGTCAGGCTGAAAAATGATTGGATAAACTTGCATATCAATTTTATGATAATGTCTCAAGGACATGATGTTTTGGGGTTCAAGATGTTTTTTATACTCAAATCAGCTATATGAAAGAAATTGGCAATCTTGATAAATCGGTTATGAAAATTTTTCCAGCTCTATGTGCATGAATTATGATCGCAAGATATCACCTGTCCACTGAGCTGCTCTGGTTCTGTATAATTTTGGACATCGTCAATTTCAGCTATAATATTTAGGCCTTCGTTGGATCGCCGTTTCCAGGGGTTCATTTTCAGATTTTAGGAGTACTCGAATTTTCAAAAAAAAATCAATTTCGAGTAAAATAATGAATCAAGAATAGTGGGGGTCTAATGAAAGGGACCATTTGCGATTTGCATTTAGGAGGGAGGGAATTGCCGTCGGGTTGATGAGACACTTAGAATGTGCCGTGTAATGAATGGAGAAATGCAGAAAACAGACTAAATGAAGAAAGGAAAGGGAGGCAGAGGTAAAGAGGCAGAAAGCAGCTAAAGAAGGAGATATATTAGGGATAGAGGGATGAGCTCGCATATGGGAATGCAGAAGATAATAGGAAACGACACAATTGAATCAGCAAAGAAGAAGTCAAGGTGATGGAAACAAAAACGGATATTCTAAGTTCAGGTAGAAAAGAGAAAAATATAATGAATTGATCGTGTGCAGAATAATTTCGATATCATGATAGGAATAAACTTCAAGGCAGAAGAATCTATCAAACTTTTCAATGAGAAATCCTATCGACAGACCTATTTTTTGAAGGTATCAATTAGATTTTCATTTGCAAGCTTAGACAAACTATTTCCCACATGAACCTACTCTAGTTTTAAAGTTTGTGATATGCAATTATCTTGGTTCTCTTGCTATTTTAGATGTAAGCATGTAATATAACAATGATAAAGATAATTCTAAAACTCACGGCTTTATCGAAAATGATGATACTTCTGCGAAAAGTTCGGAGCGCGAGTTCAGCGGTTCGCATCGAAATTTTCCTTCGACTCAGTCGAGTGAATTTGCGTCGGGTCGACTGCTCCAGGCTGTAGGCACGCGTGAGTTTGTAACGGCTATCCGACTGAAATCAAAACTTTGTAAAATACTAGAAATGATCCTTCTTCAACCAATAATTTTGTGAAAATTCAATTGTCTCGCCATTGCAAATTTAAATATATCGCTGATCACTAAGGTTTAATGTGAACTTGAAAAACTATCAAGTCTAATTTTGTTGAAGTCTACAATGAGCCGATAATCAGAAATAATTGAAATATCATTTTTGAATTTATGGAATAAAAAACATCAAAGTGCTCACACATTTCCTCGCAACAGGCAGCGAAGTGACAGACATTTGTTTGCAAGTCTGCATTCGTCTCTTCGCGATCGGAGTGAAGCGACATTCTGCACTGTCGATCGAATTGAACGTTACTGTGGAGATTTTTCGATTTGCAGAAGAAGCCATCCTTGTGCTCACAAAAATTCAAGAATCTGTCGAATCACATCCAATCTGAAAAGAAGAAAATCGTTGTTTTGAAAGAGCTCGAACTAAATGAACCTCCCAAATCCATCTCTTCTGAAAGAAACTCGATTAACACAATTCTGAGAAGCTAGAGGGTCACTTTGGACTCTATTTGGTTAGACGGATGTTCACGATTGTTTTCTTTCAGAAGAATATCTTTTCAGTCTATTTGGAAGTTCATCTAATTTATTTTCACCCTCCAATATTTCTTCCAACGATACTTTTTCGAAATAATAATATTATGATGAGAAAGTACCTAAAGCTGCAAACTCCTTGAGTAAACTGAAGAATTGAAGTTTGTCCTGGGTTAGGGTTTCAAAAATCTCGAATTCAGGAGATTAAATCGGGACAGACGAGTGAAACGATGAGTTGGAGCCGAAGTTTGTGCTCATTTTAGTCATCCCGTCGCCAGGCTGCCGTTCTCCTTCATAGCGCGAGGCCAGGCCCAGGAAATGTCTATTTCCGAGTGAGCGAATGAGTTATCGGGATGAAAAAGCTGAAACAGGAAGGACGGAATCAGGTGAAGAGAGGAAGTTAGAGAAAAATAAACAGAAACAAAAACTCATATTCAGGAGACATGATGCAAGAATAATAGCATTAGCATTAGAAAGAACATGATAACATGACAGAATAAAGCGAGTGGAATAAAAATAGAGCCAAAGTACAATCTTTAAAATAAATTTGATGAAAAATTTTCACTGATACACATTCTTGAAGGCTAAAAATCTACTGAAAAATTGGGAAATTAATGGTACAAGAAGGCAATAAATACGAAAAAAAAAAAAATATATATATAGATGCCCGTTTTAGGATTGAGATATTTTGTGAATGAAGTGATAGAGTTAATTATGACGAATCGATAGAAACGGTAAGATCGGAGACAAGATTGGGAATACGTTGTTTATTCATGGGAATCTCCCAAATCGAGAGCTGAAATATCATCGCATATTTTTCTTCTAAAGGTAGATGTAATTCTAAAATTCAGACATACATAAATTGCGCGTTTTCTTCTAGCATAGGTTGAAAAGGAGAAAGATATGTAATAAGACAGAAAAGCATGTATTTTGTCGCCGACCAGAATCCTTTACATACTAACTGAATGAATCGAGAGCATAATGCTCAAAAATATTGAATGTCGCTTATCTCTTTCTTCATAGGCTGAGAATGTAATTCTAGCATTCTTGGCAGGACATGAAGAGAATATACGATGTCATGAAATAATCATGATTATGAACACAATGTTAGCAAGAAGTGAATGCTTTCTTGCCACGCTTTGATTGAGAATTGCATTCACAATATTCTCAAGACTGGATTATTATCGCGTATTTCTTTTAAATAAGCAAACTTCGAATGACTCACAATGATATAAACAAAGCAGGTATGCAGAATAATAAAAATAATCATAAATTTGCGTACCTGATGTGTCTGTGTGTCGAGCGAATTAATGAGAGGTTTGAGTCGATCCGATGGGCTGATTTCTTTCAATTCATCCACTGCCTCCTTATCGAAACCGATCGCCTGCATTCGAATTTCGAATCGGGTTTCTGAAGTAGAACAACCCGTATTAACCATTTCATAAAAATTCGAACTAGCTAAGCTTTCTATAAAGGCAAACTATCAATTTCTTTTAGAGAAATTTGGAAACCGAATAGCGTACTGGAGTGTGAAATAGGAAAGCAATGCTCCTCTAGAATACTAAATTATCTTGCATATCAGTATACTATTATATATTTTCTAAAATCTCCTAGTCTGTCAACCAATCTTAGGATCTTTTCTACAGAGAATGTTCATCAATCAATAAAAAATTAAATATTTTAACAGGGTATATGCTACCTTCATTTTTTATCCTCTGCATGACATTGTCCTTCGGAACGAACTGATTTAGCTGCGCGATTGCCGGACGGAACATTTCATCGAATGTCTCAATCACTCTAGATGAATTTTGATAAAAAATAAGATCTCTATTTTGCTTACTCTTCTCGATTGACGAATTGAGGATTGGCAGTGGCATAGACATGAAACCCAGTGATTATCGAGTCGTTTCTGTCCAGAATGCAGGCTGAAAAAGTAAATATTTTAGAAGGAGAAAACCTAAACCAAAAGTTAAGACTTTTTATCGTTTCTATTCTTTTTTAATTTTTGATGATTATTAAAATTATTGCACCTTCAAATATCCGTAGTTGGTTCCTCCTTAGCAGTCTTCTAGCTTCAGCAATTGCCTTGTCAACGTATTGACGAAAATCTCTATCTTTACACAGCTGAAGATCGAAAATTAAAATAAAAGCTTCATATGATAGATTTCTGACCATCACTCGAAAAAATCCATTCGACTTTTCGGCGAACATTCGTTTTGGAAACAGGTGACATTTATAAGCGAGAAAGTCGGACAGGTAAGCGAAGAAACGAGCTTGCGCACAGGATATTGCTGAAAGAAGTCGGCATTTAAAAACAAAAAAACGTATTTTATTTTCTAAGGATACAATAAGAGACTCCCTGTACTAGTAACCGGATTTTAGGGTGAAGGAGTGTAGGTAAAAAAGGGAAATAAGCAAAAGCAGATTACTATACAAGGGACTGCAATAAGATAATGCATCGCTATTAGAAATTTTCTCTTCACAGTCTCTCATAAATAAATTACTTGATATAAGAATAATGTATTTTTATTTTTAAACATTCTATTAGATTCATGCGCGTCATTTCAATAATTTACAAAAAAAAAAGTGAATGTAATTGCTCTAACCCGTATGTTTGCTAGCATTCTTGTCGTTGAGTTTGATGAACGGTTTCTTGGGGTTGAATAGCCTCGGTCCCCTTTTCTTCCTGGCTTCTGCTTGAGGAATCACTTGTGCCCATTCCATCTGCCTGTCCTCTCCATCAAAAACGTTACCTTCCTCCTCTCCACTCCCATTACCGTAATCCTCGAGCATTTAGGGGCCTAAAGTATGCTTTTCCTAGATTAAGAAATATCGATTTTATATTTTTTAGACATCTCAAAGTATCTTTTTCAACAATCTTATTTTTCTGAAAAAAACTGACAGAAATCAAACCTGCTACTGCTAATATTTTTTAAGAAAAATACAAATTTTCAACCTTCAAAATATCAAACCAAGTTATGTTTAACTCATTTTAAAAAAAATTCAAGACACCATCTTCAGTACAACAACTGTTCATTATCATCCAAAAATCGAAACCAATAAATAACAACAGAAATAAACATAAAACGATGAAGAGGAGAGTAAATAGAAAAATTAAACTAATTCTGTCATTTTACCGATTCAACCGGTACAAACGACAAAATTTACAAAGAACATTACATTTCATCAAATTTTTCTAAAACAATGGGAAAAGGACGAAAATTAAATAAAAAAAATAATTAGAGACAGTAGAAAAGTGGATGGGGGATAGAAGAATACTTATTTGAGAATAAGAAATAGACCCATCAGAATTAGTAAAATAGAAAAATATTGATTAAAAAACATCAAAGACAAGATAAATGTGGATAATAAGAAAACATAGTGAAATTGTCGACAGAAACATTGAGAGATGCGTTGAATTGCCCGTCCCGAAGGAGAGGGAGCGACTACCTGAAATTTTTCAACTATTGATTTTCAGAAAATCCCTTTCTCTTCTAGTTTTCTTTGAGAACCTTGATAAAAACAAATGTTATGATTTTGTTCAAAACAGACGCGCAATGCCTAATTTTATAAAAAGAAATTCCAAAACTTTTAAAAAGTGCTCTCCGAATAGCCGATTTTCCCTAATTTTGCAAGGCTAACATTTTTAAAACGAACAGCAATGTACATGAACATCTTGTTGGAAGTAGGCAAGATTTTACCGTAGAAGGGAAGAAAAGCCAAAATGATGATTGAAGTGGAGTGACGTGGGTAGAGGAGTGAGCCTAGAAGGAGCTCATGTTGACGTCCGACGAGAAGTCTCCGCCCCCATTGTCGCGCTTCGAGGCAGGGCCGCCACTTCGGTCACCGCGTCTCTTGAAGCCACGGCTGAAAGTTGTATTTGAATTAAAATAGGGCATTCCTTTAGTTTCTGAATCCCAAATAGTCCACTTGAAATTCTTCTCTATTGCTTCAACTGATTTTAAATCCTGGAAATTCGGGCGAAAATAAAAACAAAAACAGATTAACAGGGCAGAAAAGTGGTGAGAGAGTAGAGCAAGATTGTATTGGCCTTTCACTGGTATTTAGTAACAGCGATTGCTTTTGATAACGAGTATCTGTTTCACACAACTAACCTTCCATTCTCGTTTTTTTCCGAGTGTAGAAAAGATACTTGGAATTGTGCGCATTTGATGGACTTATTTAAATACCCTTTCTAACCAATTCGACTCGAAAGACAAACCTTCTATTGCTGCCTCCAGCCCCACGCCCACCGCCCATTCGGCCGCCTCCCTGTCCGCCCGCAGGCGCTCCCCAACCAGCTCCCCAGCCGCCGTGCATCGGAGCTCCGTAGCCTCCTCCTCCTCCTCCTCCATATGCGCCATACGAATAGTCGTAGTCGCCATAGCCCATGCCCTGAAATGAAATACTTCGTAATTTCTTTCGTTTTTCTCCCGGGTGTTTCCCAAATGAGAGGGGGGGAAAGGATAAGTAAACAATCCTCGCAAATGCGACTGTTGATAAATAATCGTTTTCGGACGAGTGTTTACACGTTCAAAAATGTCAGATGTTCAGTTCTTGGTTCAAATCACAATGAGTAGTATTTGTAAGTATTCTGACATTTTTGTTGAAAAGTGATCGAGAACTCACATATCCTGCACCGTATCCATTTCCATAGCCAGCGCCGTAGGCGGCGTAGTCGTCATAGCCAGCATTGGGGTAGTAGCCGCCTCCGCCCTGCGCTCCTCTGCCGCGTCCTCCCCACGGGGATTGGCTGGGACCGCCCTGAAAAATCAACACGTCATCTTAAAGGGAAGCTTTAATTTCGAGTAGGCTCTTCCAAAATTCGAACCTCAGAGAAAGTCTTTTCGAATGTAAAAAAGATGATATTTTCCCTCTCTAAATATGATCCACTATTTCAGGATCGAATTTTGGAAAAGTCCGACTATTTCTTCTTTTGTTTTCGGCTCATTGTCGACTCACTTATCTTGAAACTTCTTTCTTTCTAAACAATGAGTAGTTTACAATGAGACGCTGCTTCTTTTTAAGCGAGATGAGTTTATCTTTAGATTTAGATTGTTGACGAGAAAACATCGTGGTGATGTTTTCTTCTTTTCGGAAGGATTTGCAATTTATGCGTACCCGTCCTCCTCTCATTCCTCCACGGTTTGGCTGAGGCTGGGGTTTCTTCTTCTTGTCGCTCTGGGGCTTGGCCAGCGAGCAGTCGACCGTCACTCCCTCGATCTCTTTGCCGTTCCACTCTTCCATTGCCTGCAAAACTATCGGTCAAATCCTTTTTTCGCATCAAGAAAAATAACGAATCTACAGGATACATCTGACTCATTCCTGCTTTATTGTCATGGTTATGGTAAATGAAAGTTCATTTATTGTAAAGAGGAGAAGGGCGAAGAATGCTCATTTCCCTCCTCTCCCCTCTAACTTACAAGTTTCTTGCATTGAACACTTTCGGTCCATTTCACCAAGACAATATCCCATTGTCAGCTTCGAAGTGCCTTACCTTGATGCAGGGCTCCCTCTCCTTGTAGTGGACGAAGGCGTAGTCCTTAACCTTCTTGACCCTCTCGATCTCCCCGTAGGGCGAGAAGATCTCCTTCAACTTGTCCTCGGTCACCGACTCCTTCAGGTTGCGCACGTACAGCACTTTCACCTAGAAACGATCATTTTTCAATGGCTATGAAACTCGCCGTTAAATGCAGAGCGTTTTCATTTATCCTACTGAGAAAACTCGTCGGATTTATGAGTATGCGCGAGTGATGCTATATTCATTTGTCTATCTTTTATTCATTTCCCCCTACCTTGGCCATGACTTCATCGTCAGGCTCGTCCTGCTGTTCGGCCCAGTCCACCACCAAATCAGTCGTGAACGGGCGAATCTGAAAATCATAATCAATTTTCTGAACTGAAATGTCGCCATTCTCTCACCTTGTGCTGTTGGATCCTGCGTTTGGCGTCGGAGGCAGTCTTGTGATCGACGAAGTCGACAAAGCAGAAGCCTCTGTTCTTGTGGCGATCAGTCGCATCGGGGATGGCGTAGACGATCACGTCCGCGACGCCCTCTGCAAACAATCTCCATTTTCACTGTACCTTGCAAAATTCTCGAGAATTTCTGAAAAGTCCTACGATTTCGCTGCGAATTTCCCGGTTTCTTGCGCCGCGCGTAATTTTTGATCAAAAAAATTCCTATTTTTATTACCTGCGTGTTTTTTGATCTCCTCAAGAATTTCATCCTTAGTTTTCGATTTGGGGATGTTTCCGAGGAATAGGCGAGTGTTTGCAACTGAGACGTTCACTTTCAACGATTTGCCAGGCACAATTTCGTGACCATCATACTGGAAAATTTCCGCTATGTTTTCGGTTTTCAACGATTGTTTTGGATTGGCTTTTTGAATTTGGCGCGGCCAAATTTTCTTTTCTTTCTTTTTGATCAGATTTCTTGATTTTTGCTCTGCTTTTGAAACATCTACGTGAAAATGGTCGAGAGAGATCACAAAAATGTGGAAAAACGAGTTGAAAAATAACATCGAAAGACATTGCACAAAATATAGCTGAGCTTGAAAATGATGAACAAAAGACATGAAAAGTATATATCTGATTGAATGATGATGAAAGTCCCGAAATGGTGACATAAAGATGCTCGAAAATGGCAGTCAAAAGAATCGGTTCACTCGAGAAAATCGCCCTTTCAAAGGAACACATTCCTCTGCTGCAAAATTGCAAAGGCGGATAAAATCCCGTATATAAACAAATCCACAAAATCCAATATGAAAATCCACAATCAAAGTCGAAAAATGTTGACAAAATACATCGAAAAATAAAACGTGTAAAATATAAAATTCACCAAAATAACCCGATATAATCTGTATGTGTGAATGATCAAAATAGAGCAAAAATTTCATCTGAATCTGATTTTTTGTTGTTTTCTTTTAATTCGTTTACAGACTTGTAAGCTCTGAACATAGGCTAATCACACTAGAAAATCTTTTCAAGGAAAAGACAGAAGTACGATTTTTCTCAGAAACAAACGATATAATTTCATGAGATTAACCGCTGTTCTGAAAAGTGCCAAGTCTGATTTTTGTGTTTTATAGGGAAAGGAGCGTACCTTCTTGGCAGCCTCGGAAGCGGACGACTTCTCACAGTAGGTGAGGAAGGCGTAACCTCTGTTCTTGCCGGTCATGGGGTCCATCATCAGACGCAGATCCCAGATCTTGCCCGTCGTCTCGAACAAGGGAATCAGCGAGTCTTCGAACAGATCGTGTGGGATGTGGCCGATGTAGATCTGCAACATTTGAGCCTTTTATATTTCTCGAATTTTTGAGGAAGAATGGTTGGAACTTAAAGGTAGTCAGAAATAAAGTGAGTGAATTTCTTTCTATGCAAAACGAGTGAATTCATGCCGACCTGGGAAATTCTGAGCGGCGTTAATTGCATGAAGCGAGATAAGAAGAGCATGTCTTTCGATAAGACAATACACGATCTTTTATGCGATTAGCCATGAGTCGAAATTTCTCAAATTTGAATTCACGGCCTAACCAGCCTTATCCTTTGAAAACATCCTGCGCGTTTATACTTTTAATTGTGCGCACGGCCTTCTCCAAGACTAATACTTCGAAAAATGCGAGGAAATAGAGATATTATGTGAAAGCGAGAGAAGAAAAGATGGTCTCGTTGCGACTTTTCTAAATTCATCCTCAAACCCCACCTCATGCCCTTGTGCAGTAGGTCCAGTGGCAGGGCCCTCCCAGTCGGGTGGAGGACCGCCATACTTTCTCTGACCGACGGTGATCTCCAGCGGGTAGCCTCTCTCCTTGAGCAACTGCTCCATCTTTCCTCTGTCCGGGCCTGTGATCAGCTTGCTCGACAGCACCTGAAACAGCCACAATCAGTTGTTTGAACTTGGAGGAAATGGAAATCTATTCTTAATGCTGTTCGAAGCGGTAACATTTCTGCCGACTTCTAGCAACGTCTTCATTCCCTTCTAACTGATCTGCGGAAAAAAGAAGCGAACGAGTTATGCGCGCGTGTGTTTGAAGAGATGTTTCGTTTTTAGAAATGGATCCATTCTTGTACAAATCAGTGATCAAATCCATGAACATACGTGAAAGTGAGAACACCAATGTTCATGAGTTTGGCTTTGTGCTTCGCCTTTTTTTACTTACACTAGCAGCGCCCTGTTGACGGATGCGGTCGCGGAAGTTCCTCATCAGCGACATCAGGTACTGCGACTTGTTCTGCACGCCGAACAGCTCCGATTCCTGCAAATTAATCATTTTTCAATGGACTGGAACATGGATTCAAATGTCATGTTCCATGTAGTTTTCATTTTTGTTTTTTCTCATACTATTTCTGAAAGCTATATACACTTGTCTGGGTTACTTCCTTTCCCCTACTCGTTCCTTAAAAAATGTAGCCCAGACAAGTGGGTGTGGGTAGACCCCCAAATTCCAGAATACAAAACATGTTTCGTATTCAGGTTTCATCTTGCTTCACCAAATCTGTCATTCTTCGTTATCATATGAAGGCAAGTTTTCTGTATTCCCTATGGACAGTGACATCGAATATCAGAATGCTGTTGAAGCTGAAATTATTGTCCTCATTCGTCCATACCCTGAGCTGATCGATGACGTATTTGCCCTGATCTTCCGGGAAGGAGTTGAGCATTTCGTAGGCCCTGTCGTCCACGTCCTCGGCGAGGAGATGACCCGACTCGAACAGCTTCTTCATTGCCTCCAGCACCGATGCTTTCAGAGCCTTGCCTTCCAGAGACTGCAAAGTAATTTATTGGCTTTCTGGAAAATCTCAGTTCGGAAGAAATTTGGAAAACTGATTGAAACTTTCAAATAGTCGATGTCCAAATTTTTCAACAATTCCAATCGTCTCTTTCAATCAATTATTCATTTCTCGTCATGTTGGAAAAACAACCATTGGCTTTGCATGAACTGCTGATCTTTGCAAATTGGTAATTGATCATTTTTAACATCACCCTTTCCTGATCAGAAAGCATTGTTTATCACACAAATAACTCGTTTTGCAGAACTCAACTTTCTTCAGCCAAAATTAAAGATAAGGAGGAGGATATCGAATTTCAGCTAAAGAAGAGAGAATTTGACAAGTTTGAGATTGAAGTTTTCAAGTTTTATCCGAGTCAGGCTTTGAACGTGAAGAGTTTTACTTTAGTGATAATCACTTGAAGTGAGTACAGTAAGAAGACATGAGACTACTATTAAAGGTAACACAGTACCGCGTTTTACAAGTCTCGTGTCTAGCAGAGTAACTATGTTAACGTTTCGACAAGCATCGGCCATTTACTGTGGATGTCAGAAGAAGCATGAGAAAGAAATTCTTGTTCTTTCCCATTTCCTGTGGCAACGATAGCTGATGACAAAGTTTAGCGCAGTGAGATAGGGCTGCTTACAAATGTTTCGTAGAAAATGAACTGTAAGCAATTTTCAAGTCTATTCAAGTTCTGCAAATTTTCTGCCAGGTTGTATTCCCCTACCCAGATAGATCTCATTCTCACTCCAGTCCTACCTTGTCGACTTCCGTGGAGTCCTCCTTGTCGACCCCATTGCCGTTGCCATTCTCTGCTGCGACCTCCTCTTTCATCTCGGCCTCAGCGCCATTTCCCACATCTGTGTCAGCCATCTTCAAACTGCTCACTAAGTGTGGTGCAATTTACCTGAAAATTGGTGAATTGGACAATTCAAGTGGAAACTGATTGTTTGGAAAATGCAAGAGCCGAGACGATAGGAAAACGGGAGAGAAAAAATAAGCTATTAGGAAAGTTTTTTGTAAGGAGTAAGATTGGGAGTTTTCAAATGTCAAGTGAAATTGTGATAAGAATTTTAAGCCTGATCGTGATACAAACAAAAGAAAATGACGAAAATTCCGGTTTGATAATTTGGGAAAACGATCGCAATAAAATGGAGGAGTTGAGGCGTGGATATTTCGAAAATCACTTTTAATTAAACGGGGTTGATATCTTGCGTGGATTGGGAGAGAAAAATAAACAGTCAAATTGAGCAAAATAAGCGATGCAACGTGGATTGTTTGATTGGAACGAAGTGGAAAGGAGGATCAATTTGGGAAAATTGACGGAAAAATGAAAATTCGCCGAGTGGGAGGAAGATTTTTGGTCAATTGCGGAGCATTTTGATCACCTGGAAGTGTCCAGACCGATCGAAACGAATAAAGTGGTGGCAATGAATCGAAAGTGAGCAACGAAAAGGGTCGATAAAATCAAAATCGAATTTGGGGCAAACGCTCATCTTGAATGTTCGATCGCGCACGCAACGCAGCGCGGCGAGATAATGTGGGAGGAGGAGAGAGCAAGAGAAGAAGAGAAGGGGGGAGAGAAGAGGAAATGAAGCGAGAGTGCAGCCCGTCAGAGGCGGCAAATTGATTTTGAAATTCATCGGGACGGGAATCAACTTTTTGAGCACCAAAGGAAGTTTCGAACCGAAACTTTGGAACTTCGGCTTCGAAAACTTGAAACTCAGAGAATTTTGGTTGCAGGAAGTTTGCTCCTGATCTTTCAAGAGTGGATTTACGAGTGGACACTTTGAACTTAACTTTCCTGAAACAGACTCGGGAACTTGTGAAGAAAAATGAGAAGTGGAGAAAATGCAGAAAGAAACTAACAATAAGCGGAAAATGTTCAATGTCAAAGGTTTGAGAAAGACGAAGTTCCTAATCAGCGTTCATCGCGCTTGAAATCTTAGAAAACGCTGACCGGAAACTCCTGTAACGAAACCAACGAAAGTTCAAAACGCAGAAAATCGAAGACACTAATGTAGGGACCGCCAAGCCCCGCCCCTTTGCCTTGATTCAATATTGTCCATAGTTGATACCCTTCCAATTATCGAAAATATTTCTTGTTTTACTTTTGTTTTTAATAATTTATCGATACCTACTATACAATTCGATACCGCTCTTTCACGTGGTGATATCGAATTATTGATTTGAGCGCGAAAAAAGTCCGTAATTGCGCGTCAAATGTTGTGCAAACAGGAAAAAGCCTATAAATCGAGTTTTGAAAGTTGCTCCAGCAATTTTTTTATAGAAGTATTTAATTTCAGCAAATATCTATCAAAAGACACCAAATTTGTCAAAATCCGTGCTAGCGAAACTTTTCAAATTGACTTTGAAATTGCCAAATACTAGCTATTATGGAAACTCAAATTTCTAACTCAGCAACAATGGGATCGATATAATTCTTTCAAAAATATAAATTTTGACTCTTTTAAAATATATAATTGAAGAAAAAACGAATGAAAAAAATTTTTTTAAATTAAAAAAAATAATTTTAGATAAAGGCGCATTTTCCCCTTTGTAAAAATGGCTTGCAAAAAGCTTATTTCGCAATGCTCCAGTTATTTTACTTCATTTTTACATTAATTGAGACTAAATCTTGCTTTCCTGAAAAAATCATCAAAATCCGTGCTAGCGAAACTTTTTAATCAAACAAAAAAGTAGCCAAACGCGAGTTTAATGCTTCACATGAATAAGGGAGTGTATTTGTAAAACCCGAACAATTGTCCGCATTTCAGAAAAAGCCCTTCAAATTGGGATTTGACCATAGAGGTGGGTACTCCTATGGGTCCTAGTCACAAAACCGAGAAAACAAAGCTCTGTTCTCACAACTAGGCGGAGCTATGCTAATTTGAACATCGCGACTTATATGAACAAATGCTCGTTAGATGGCACAAAGAAAACTTTTTTATTTTATATCGAATTCGAAAAATCTTTTCGGGGTATAGCAGTTGAAGGACAATACTTCATTTTTGCTTTCTAGAGTACCGTGCTATCACTTTATCATGTTACCATATGGGTCCATGGTATACCACCCATATGGTACCCGAGTAGTACTATATCAAGATGGATATCAATCGACTCGAAATTGACTGGAGAGTAATATTCGAGTTCATTTCTATCAATTTCAGCAAGTGGTTTCATTATATCATCATTGTAATTGGTCATAATCACCTGCTGAAAAAGACCAAAAATGGAGTAACTTCAAATGACCATAAAAGGTGATAGACTAATCTATTTTTCAAGCGGTTTTCAACATATTATTCAGCTCAATAAGGGCTTTCGTTTGGTATATAACATGATGGGTCTTATTTACCAAATGGTAACTTGACCATATGAGTCGCTACCATTTGATACCATACCATGTTTGGTATCGTTCGACTCCAAATTGAATGGAAATAAATAATAGATGTCTCTAGCTTCCAATTTGAGCCCACATTTTGGTAGACTATCTATGAAAATATTCTCGTATCATTTTTTTGAAAGTTGACATTAAATTTTGGTTTTTTGGGTACCACTCCCATACCATAATAGATAACCATGAGGTGTTTTCACAAAAGTTGCTCAGTTTTTCAAGGGCTATCGATTGGTGTATAATATGTGTCAGTTTGTTCGATATTTCAAAAATCGCTCTTCTTTTTCCCTCTTTGCGATGCCTTTGCAGTTAGGCCACGCCCCTTTCCCTTGTCCACGAAAAGGAGCGATTTTTCCGATTTTTCGCGTTAAATTTTATCAAATTTTTTATCAGTGACGTATTTTTTCGCGGTTTTTTCGGTGGGGATGGTTAGAGGGGCACCTCAGTCCCTGAAAAATGTAGAAAACATAGTGCCCGAGTGAATTTGGCAAAAGGGCTGGCGGTCCCTACACTAATGAACATTCTTAGGGAATGGGGTGAATTGAACGATTCTGGCCTAAAATGACCGCTTGTTTTTTTCATTGCCTCTCTTAGTTTCTCGTGTTTTCTCGCTATTTTCTTTGAATTGCGGTCAGTGGTTGTTTGAAATTTAAATTCCTGCTCCGTAAATTCTCTGCACGTTTCTGGCTGTGTCTAAAAACTTCGAAAATTCATGAATGCAAATTTCTTCGAGAATATTTTTATTGAAAAATTGATAAATAATGTCATCTTCAGATGATTCGAGTGGCGCATGCAGCAGCACGTAGCAGAATTTCCTCCTCTTCCTATCTTGTAGCAGTTTGTACCCGAAGCTCGTAATGGCGTCTCCATCGACGAACTTCCCAGGATGATCGCTGCAATTTTAGTGCCCTTTCATAATGATTACGGTAACCTGAACATGCAAACAATCATGCCATTCAAAATCGCACATTCCTTTCCAGAAACGAGTTAGTTTTGCTTTCGTTTTATTATTTTGAAATTCTATTCCTTATCGGCGTCTATATTTTGAAAATGAAATAAACGAGATGTTTTAAAGAAAATCTCGATGAACATGATTTTTAAAACCACAGCAAGTCTCTTTATTATGTCCCTTGCTAGACAAAATCTAATTCCACTTTGCAAATCACTCGCACCTAACGAAAGCTGTATTCAGTTTGTAAGAAATTTAAGAATAATGAATGCTCCTTCCTACCTATGAATTCCTTCATTTTCAAATTATACTCCTTTCAAGATGTCAGACTATCATTTCCGTCTACTTTTGCAATTTGTTCCTGTGTTTTGTAGCAGATGGCTCTAAAGAGCGGATAGAAACCAGAGCATTATCAAAACCAAAATAACTATCGCCAAAATGCAAACTGAAAGTCTAACTGACTGATAAGGAATGATAAGATTAGAACGGGGAAGAGGGACTTCACTTTAATCGAAAAATTATTATTGACTGCTTACTGATCTGGTAGCAGCTGACTTGGCTCTGATTAAGTAGAGAGGTCATTTTGAGGCAGAGAAAAATCGATTCCAATTTTCATAATTGGACAGTTATTCTTATCAGTTTAAACGGGAAGGACTCAATTCGATTGTCTGGTACTGACTGCCAAATTGTAAGGTATTCCATCGTTTTATTTGATTTTTCTTCAAAATAATTTTCTTCCTAGAAAAAAAAGCTTGAAAATTTAGGGAAAAAATGAAAATTAATTTTTCCCAATGTTAGGTTTGAGATTTCAAACTAAGATATGATTTGAAGAAATATCAAAAGTCCATTTTATCGTTCAAACATCTCTTCTGATCAATAATTATCATTCATGATTGTATAGTCTTTGTGGCCAGAGCATATTGCCTACTGGCAAATATCTTTATCTTATCTCCGCATTCAAATAATAACTCATTCATTTGCAGATCAATTCAATAATCTCTTGTCTCTTCTTGATTTCTGCCATATTCTCGCTGAATGATCGATCGGCTTCTGAGTCAGTAATCAAGAAGAAGTCAATAAATGGGTCAATCGGACGGGGAAAAGATCCCCCTGCTCAACAGCAAACACAACAGTGTCAGGTTGGCAAATAAATTTCGAAGTTTGATATTATGAGCAGAAATTGCGATTTACTGAATAGTTCAAAAAATTTTATGAACTTTTGCTGACAAAACTGCATAAACTATAAATAGGGACGGTTATTTTGACATTTTTCCCCATGTTTTCCTAAGAAGATGCAAAATAT
Source organism: Diploscapter coronatus (assembly GCA_964036155.1). Lineage (NCBI taxonomy): Eukaryota > Metazoa > Nematoda > Chromadorea > Rhabditida > Rhabditidae > Diploscapter > Diploscapter coronatus. Next base: position 45,951,673 of record OZ038422.1, on the reverse strand, counting down.
TCGCGGGGAAATTCGATTTTGTCTAAAATGTGCTCAATTCTCTCTAAACAATATTCTTGCAAATCATTTTATCTCGGATTTTCTATCGATTTATTAGATCTTTGGGACGGAAGGCTTTGTTTTAAAAGCACGAAATTTATATATTTTGCCCACGATCATGGTATGGCAGTTGCACACTTAAACGCAACTTATTTCCATCAACCTATACTTCTCGCAATTCCATGATTATTTTCCTTTCTTTCTCTCTCTCTCCCTCTTCCCTTCACTTGCATCTTTTCCGTTGCGTTTCAGTTACTCTGCATCTTCATTCCTCTATTCCTTCGCCATCATTATTTCATCATTGCTCCTTTCCCACCATTATTCTTCAATTTTCATTAAATTATCGTCTAAATGCTCGAATTTCTATTTCCACTTCGATAATTGCTATTTTGAATCGGGAAAATGGCGATGAAAGACGAAAAAAATGCGCCTTTGGAAGTGACAGAGCCGTTGCTGGACAGGAGAAAAAGGTCAGATTCGAGCAGAAGGGGGAGAAAGAGAAAAAAGGAAGCAGAGAGACGCATAAAACGATCAATGATGTTTGAAATAAGACAAACTAGAAGTATTGATAACTGATATTTCCAACGGGGAAAAGATACGCCATATCAAGGTCAGAACTTGTCTATAATTGATTTTTTTTGGGAAATATCATTTTAAAAAGCGTAGTCTAGGAAAAGGCCTACGAAATTTTCATAAAACAACCAATTTGTGTAAGAACTTTGATTAATTGAAACTTTCAGTTCATCAAGCCAACTTCTTCCTCAACAGAGCAAGGCTAAGACCACTAATTATGGATTGGTACAGATTTTTCTATAAAATTATGAAAACGTTGAGCATCTTTATCTTGCATTCTTTACTTTTAGCCATTTTTTCAAGAATTTACTTACTAAACTCGTATAATTTTCTACAAATCTAAAATACTTTAATTGATTTTTTCCAGTTTCACTACTCGACAGGCATCGACTACCTGCTCGTGTTCTTCGGCTTCCTGGCTTCATTCATTCACGGAGCAGGTTTTCCCGTTTTGGCCATCATTTTGGGAGGAATGACGACTTCGTTTCTCCGAGCTCAGAACTCTGAATTCGTCGTTGGAGAGGGCAATGTCGACCCAAATGGGCTAAAGCCGATTTCACAGTAAGCGTTTTTGGAGAAAACTTTCTTCCTCCTAAATCTATTCAATTCTTATAAGAAATAATACTAAACATGGTTTTGCTCAAATTTACAAAAATAGTTTTTTTTTCAGAGAAGAATTCAACTCGGAAATCGGTATTTACTGCCTGTATTACCTGGTTCTAGGAGTTGCAATGTTCGTTACTTCGTATGTTCAGGTAGCTTTTCAAATTGTTCAATTTGATTGAATTATTTTTCCCAGATCGCCTGTTGGGAGTCGTTCTCTGAGAGAGTGACTCACAAGCTTCGGCAGAATTACTTGAAAGCCATCCTGAGGCAGCAGATCGAGTGGTTCGACAATGAACAGACGGGAAATTTGACTGCCAGATTGACAGAGTAAGGCATTTTTCTCATTAGGGCTATTATTTCTTGGCAAGTTCGGACAATTTTCGATTTTACTTGAATTTACCCTGCCTTACCTTACGCTCATCCCCTACCCTACCCTTCCCTTATCTAATTGCCCCTATTCTATCTCTCTTCTATACCATATTCTGAAAATTTAGACTATAACTTCTATCACGATCTCACACTCTAGAGGTGGTTTGATACAAATAATCGTACGACGCTTGAAATGTCTCAAACCTGTGAACGAATAAAGTGTAGTACCCGAATATATTATTTCTTTTATAAAGCTGCTACTTTGGTGTGCAGTGACTGTTCCCCTTTTAAATGATTTTCTTCTAAAAAGCCAAACTCTTAGAAGCCAAGAATTTTTTCTGAACTATTTTAAAACAATACCCCAAATTTTTAGAATTCTCCCAAAATATTTGCATTTTTTTTCTTTCCAGCGATTTGGAGCGAGTTCGTGAAGGCCTGGGCGACAAATTGTCGTTGTTCATCCAGATGCTCTCTGCCTTCGTTGCAGGCTACGGTATCGGATTTTTCTACAGGTAAGAAGAAAGTCGGACTTTTTAAAAGACGTCATTGTTCAGTTGGTCAATGACAGTCGTAATGATGCTAATCGCCCCTTTCATCGTCTTGGCTGGCGCCTATCTGAGCAAAATGATGGCTACAAGGACCAGGGTTGAACAGGTAGAACTATAAAATGCATCTTTGGTGTAAAAATAGTGGGAATCATTGTATTTGTTAATATAAAAATTCACAATGCACATCACAGAATATCGTAGATTTAGAATATTTGAGAATGAAAATGTTCTTTCTTCATTTTTAGGAGACTTATGCAGTAGCAGGAGCGATTGCAGAGGAGACATTCTCGTCGATTCGAACTGTGCATTCGCTAAACGGGCACAAACGGGAATTGACTAGGTTACTTTTCTTTGAAAACCACTTCAAAACTGATCTTTCAGATTTGAAAGTGCTCTAGAGAACGGCAGGAAGATAGGCATAATCAAGTACGTCTACATGGGTGTTAGTGTTGGGTTCAGTAATTTCTGTATGTACGCCAGTTATGCTCTCGCGTTTTGGTGAGATTTAATTCCACGTTTTTCCCTGAAGATGTGACTATTTCAGGTACGGAAGCACTCTTGTTATCAATGATCCGAGCATTGATCGAGGATTGATTTTCACGGTAAAATTTCATCTGTATATCGACTCTCTTCTTCTTCTGAATAGTAAAATGTGAAGATAGTATTTTATCTTCTCGATGGTAAAAATAGGATAATTTTGTCTGATTTGCATGGAGAGAGATGTCTAAAAGCATGTTTTAGTCTTGAGTAAATTAATTTCTTTCAGGTATTCTTCGCAGTAATGTCGGGATCGACCGCCCTCGGCTCAGCCCTACCCCACTTGGGAAGTATCTCGACAGCCAAGGGCGCAGCCCACACCGTGTTGCGAGTCATCAACAACCATCCCTTCATCGACCCCTACTCACTCGACGGAGTCACTCTCACCGATGTTAAGGGCGCAATCACACTGAGCAACGTGCATTTCACATATCCTTCAAGGCCCACTAATCCGGTAGGTTCTAATTTGATCGATTCTTTCGAATGTTCTGAAAGAAGACCTTTATTTTCTCAGTTTCAACATAATCATTCTTTTGCGAACCTATCGGCAAACTAACTGTCTTAGAAAGGGATGAGATGAAACCCTATTTAAACATTCAAAATTCTTTTCATTCTATCTCCGACTATTCACAATGGCATAATTCATTTTTGAAGATTCTCAAAGGCGTTTCGATCGAAGTCAAAGCTGGTCACAAAATCGCCCTAGTTGGTGCTTCAGGATGCGGAAAATCGACGATAATCAATTTACTGCTTCGATTTTATGACCCTACGAAAGGAAAGGTGAAAATTTCATTTTTTTTTTCGAAAAATGACTCATTTCTCAGATTTACATTGACGGTGTCGAATTGAAGGACATGAACGTGCACAGCTTGAGGGAGAATATCGCTCTAGTCAGTCAGGTATGAAGTTGCAATGATTGAAACAAAAAAGTAATTAATTTTGCAGGAACCTGTACTTTTCGATGGCACGTTGTACGAAAACATTCGAATGGGAAATGAGAATGCAACACACGAGCAGGTGGTTGAAGCTTGTGAGTTGGTAAGAGAAAATTTTATTCTAATTTTCAGAAAGTTTCCTTTTCCTTTTCTGTTTTTTTTTTATAATGAAAGTAAAATTTGATAATTCTAGGCGAACGCAGCCGATTTCATCAAGAAACTACCCGACAAATATTCGACCCGCGTTGGAGAAAGAGGAGTTCAGTTGAGTGGAGGACAAAAGCAGAGGTTATTTTTTGTCGCGTAGATTTTTGACCATTTTGATAATTTCCAGAATTGCAATTGCTCGCGCTCTCGTCAAAAATCCGAAGATTCTTCTGTTGGATGAAGCCACATCCGCTTTGGATACTGAGGCCGAGCAGATTGTGCAGAAAGCTTTGGAGCAGGTTATTTTTTACTCTTTTTTTTGGCAGTAGTACTGAATATAATGATTTGTCAACTATCTTAAAATAGATTTCTAAAGTCACGAGAAATTGTAAAGAAAATCTTCGCTTTTTTCAATTTTCGGGAAATAAATTGAACGCTGACGATAAAGGTGTTATACTGTTCAAAACTTTAGGCCCAAGTCGGTCGAACAACGATCACCGTTGCACATCGACTGTCGACGATTCGAAACGCAGACGAGATTTTCGTTTTCAAAGCGGGAGAAATCGTGGAGAAGGGAATGCATGAAGAATTGATTGCGAAGAAGGGACTCTTCTATGAAATGACCATGGCACAGAGTCTGCAAGCCAGAGAGGCTATTGAAAGAGGTAAGTCAAATTATTTATACAAACCTTTAAAAGTTTCAGAGAAGAACTAATGGAGTGAGGAATAACTTTTGTTATAGAATTTTTTCCAAATCCTAATTTTTTCTTCAAAAAAATCACCCATAAAAATTTAGAACTAGATGAAGACAGCCTTTCCGAGCGTCTTTCTATGGGCGGTAGCATTCGAAGTCGAAAGTCATCAGGCTCACATAAATTCTCCGTTCAATCTCTGCATAAGAAGATCTCTAGCGTTTCGAGTATTCATAGCATGATCAAAGAAACAGAAGTGAGAAAAATCATGCCATTATATTAGCGAAACATAGAAAAATCATAAAGTCGTTCTTTTCTGCAAACATTTCTACCTTTCAGGAAATTCAACAAGGCCCCTCTTCTATCGGCAAAATCTTCTCCTTCAACCGGGAAAATCTCGGCTGGTTCGCCCTCGGCTCGATAGGATCTATTCTCTTCGGATCAACAACTCCTATCTTCGCTCTGCTCTATGCACAGATTTTTAGTGTAAGATTTATTCTTACCATTTCTTCAACGCAAAGTATTTTTCAGGTCTATTCTGAGCCAGTCGAACAAATGAAGGGCGACGTGCTATTTTGGTGCGGAATGTTTCTGATTCTGGGCATCACTTATGCATTCGGATTCTTTATTGCGGTTAATATCTTATTTCTTCGTAAATGTTTGCATTTTTCTTCGTATTCTTTTGCATTTGCAGGAGGTTCTTCAATCATTTCTTCTCATTACTTCAGGCATTTGGTCTGGGTCACGCAGGCGAGGCTCTGACAAAGAAACTCCGTCTGGAATCATTCCGAAATCTGCTTCGACAAGACATCGGATTTTATGACGATCTCAAACATGGCACTGGAAAGCTCTGCACCAGATTCGCTACTGATGCGCCTAATGTTCGATATGTGAGAGGATTTTTATTGTATTTTCAACATTCTTACTAAACTTACCTTTATTATTCATCGTCATTCAAGTAATTAAGATATTGAAAGAATTCGATACTTTTCCTAGGAGTTATAGAAAATTTATCATGATGATTGAAAAACTCTTAGTTTAAAATTATTATTATAAAATTATGAGAATTATTCGCTTTCCAGGTGTTCACCCGCATGCCCGCAGTCTTGTCATCAGTGATCTCAGTGGCGGGTGCTCTGGCAATTGGTTTCATCTTCGGCTGGCAACTTGCCCTGATTCTCCTGCTCATGGTGCCTCTGCTCATCGCCAGCGGATATTTCGAATTCAAAATGCAGGTCGAGAAAATTTCATCTTCCTATCTATAGAATAATATCTAATGATAGATCGAAATTTTCACTTCTTACTATTTTCAAAGAGCATTTCTTGGAAACGATCAAGAATGAATTATTCGGCCTAAATTTGACTCCGAAAAAAATCTAAAATGAATTCCAGTACGGTCGAAAAATGCGAGACACCGAATTGCTGGAAGAAGCAGGCAAAGTAGCCTCTCAAGCAGTGGAGCATATTCGCACAGTGCAGGCATTCAATCGACAGCAACAGTTCAACTTCATGTACGCCGAATATTTGAGGGAGCCTTACAAGTAAATTTCTTATTGTTTGACCAAATTTAGAGTGATGATACTTGCATTAATGCGATTAGAATAAATACCAGTGCCTTAAAAATAGAGGCTTGTTGAAAATGAATGAATTTTTAAGGGAAAACCTCTGCCACGCCCAAACTTATGCTGCCGTTTTCGCGTTCTCGCAATCACTCATGTTTTTCATGTATGCAGGTAGATTTCAGTTTTCATAAATACCATCATTATGCTCTTCTTTAAAGAAGTACAAACTCCATGAATTCTCTTTTTCAGTCGCCTTCTACCTCGGTTCAGTGTTCGTCAACAATCATCAAATGCAGCCTATCGATGTTTATCGGTATGTGTTTTCAAAATTTGAAACAAATCACAATTTTGACCAGAAAAACATAGTTTCATCTATTTTTCTATGACTTCTAATTACTTTATTATTATTATTTTTTAATTTTCAGTGTATTCTTCGGGATCTCGATGTGCGGACAGATGGTAGGCAACGTTACTTCGTTTATCCCTGATTTGGTCAAAGCCCGTTTGGCTGCTGCTCTCCTTTTCTATCTCATCGAACATCCCACTGAAATCGATTCACTTTCAGAGGAGGGAATCCGAACGGTAAGAACTTAAAAAAGAATTACACCGCCATATTCTTGCTGAAAATGATGCGGGCATCCTTGTAGTTCAACATTTTGATGCAACTAGTGATCTAATTTTCGAATAAAAGCTATCAAATTGAATACTAAATGCTACCACATTTGACATAGAAAAAATCCTTGTTGTTCAGGAGATGAAAGGCGACATTTCTCTGAAGCAATTGTTCTTCAACTATCCAACTCGCAAGCACACAAAAGTGCTACAAGGGCTAAGTCTCGAGGTTTGCAAATTTATGAGAAAATTCAAAAATCCGAAAATCATCATTCTTTCAGATAAGAGAAGGCCAGACTGTAGCACTTGTGGGTCATTCGGGCTGCGGAAAGAGTACCGTGATGGGACTTCTGGAGAGATTCTATAATCCAATTAGAGGGACTATTGTAAGCACATTTTGAAGAAATATCTTAAATTATTGAATTTTAGATGATAGACGGTGAAAATATCCGTAACTTCAATATTAGAAATTTGAGAGAACAGATTTGCATCGTCAGTCAGGTAACAATTACGAAAGTTTAAAGCTGAACAAATGAATTATTTCTAGGAGCCCATACTCTTTGACTGTACTATCGGTAAGTTTTGTATTCATTTTGAAATTTTCTGACATCTCTGACGTCTAAAACTATTCTTTCTTGTATTTTTGCGTTCAACATTTTATATTTTAGGTGAAAATATTCGCTACGGCCTGGACAGAACGCCTTCTCACGAAGAAGTCGTGAGGGTCGCGCAAATGGCTAATATTCACAGTTTCATTCTTAGTTTGCCTAATGTGAGTTTATCTTCCAAATTCTTGAAAATACTGCGTTTCGTTTGATAAGACGATAAACTTGGCCATTTCCTGTTTTTCAGCTAAATTGACACCTATCGACAAAATTCATGCATTATTTCATTTCAGGGCTATGAGACCCGAGTTGGCGAGAAGGGAACGCAGCTGAGCGGAGGACAGAAGCAGAGAATTGCCATTGCGCGAGCGCTGATCCGAAATCCGAAGATTCTTCTGCTCGATGAAGCCACATCCGCTTTGGACACTTCTTCTGAGAAGGTAGGATTTTATTATTATTTTGTCCAAAAACTAATTCAACTTCTACAATATCCTCTCTGTTTAATTGAAGTTGATCTTCTAAATTCTTATCGCAAAAGTTTTAAGTATCTCTGCATAAAAACGAGCACTAGATACCAGTTCTTTCATTCGATTTTCGTACTCACATGTTGACACCTTTCTGTGATCTTGCAGAAAATGTACTCATCTTGGAGGTGTGAAGGATGAGAATTCTAGAGTGAATAATTTGCAGGTGGTGCAAGAGGCATTAGAAGTGGCTCGGCAGGGTAGGACTTGCATTGCGATTGCACACCGACTTTCCACCATACAGAACAGTGATGTGATTGCCGTGGTCGAGGATGGGAAAATTGTCGATAAGGGTACGAAGTTATAAATTGGAATAACTGAAAAGATAATCTAGATTGTCATTCTACTAAAAAATCTTTGAAACGTGAAATTCGAGCAGTTTTGAACTTCTCAATGATGATACTTTAAAAAAAAAAAACCTTACTTACTACTTTTCTTGAGAACTACTTCAAACTAATAACATTTCATCTAAAAAATCCTGAACTCTTCTATCATTTCTTATTCCAAGAACCCCTAATTACATCGAGGTTCTCTCACCTTCAAATCATTCAAGATATCCAAATTAGTCTCTCATAAATACCCTCAAATCTCATATAAATCGATCGATATGGTGACCCAGACAATTAGCCCTTGCTTGCCATGTGACAAGACCATCAAGTCCATTTCAGGCACTCATCAGCAGTTGCTCGCCAAAAGTCCCATCTACCAGAAACTTTGCGAGACGCAACGACTCGTCGAAAATCAATAGGAACCGCCCGTTTGCTTATTTGCGTTCATCTGACCGACTTCTTGAAAAACTCAACTTTTTAGGGGAGAGTTGAATATTAAAAATTGAACTTTCCAAGAATTCATTTGGATTTTAGGAATGACTTTGGGATACTGTAAGAGGAAAATTCATTCTAGCAGGACACAAACTTTCTTTTAAAAGAGATAAAATAAAATGAACAATTTTAATAGGAATTAAAATTGTCCCAACTATCGCCAGAATGAATTTTCGGAATTATTCTCCAAGACATATCAGATTTTGTGAATTGAGATTTCGAATCTTCAAGGATATATAATTTTAGTGCAACAAATTTGAAAGTAATCTGGGGAGAAGCCTTTTCTGTTGAGATTGTTATTTGAATTTCAAGCCCAAATAAAAGAACTCCTTGTATTTGAGGTATTTATTGCGATTAGCGTATATAATAAAAATAACTGAGTGAATACGAAAACAAGAGAAACGGGATTATAATATTTTTTTAAAGAAAGTAGTAACTGAACTTAGCGAAATTACAGAAAGGTAAGAGATCATTTGAAGATTCCAAAGGCATTTTGAATATAATGGAGAATGAAATTTAGAGAAAAAGCGTTAAACGCTAAACATTAAAGGGAGTTTTGGAATAAAGATAACGAAATTGGCCACGAGAAGGGTTTTGGTAAAACTTTGATCATTGTACAGCAAATTTTAGCCAGGAATGGCGCGAATGAGGAAGTTTATTTCTTCTTGGGGCTGCCCTTAGCCTTGTACGAAGCCATCTCCCGCTCGTATCTCTTCTTGTCATCGGCAGCCTGCAATTAGATAAAAATTATCAATTTCTAAATTCGATTTTTATTTAATCAAGATTTCAAAAAATCGCGTTTGATAAGAAAAACTATTTCGAATGGGAGAATGACAATTTTAGAACGGTTCAAAAATTAGAAATATTTACCTGCTTCTCCCACTTGCTCTTGTCCTTGACTTTGCCCCACTCGACTCCGGCCGCCCTGCTGACGTCGATGACGGACATGCCGGCCTTGGCGATCTTGCTGCGGTTGTCCTTCAGCCAGAGCATGTAGGCGGACCTGAAGCTTATCAATAAAATTCCTTAAATCGAGCATTTTTAGATCAAAAATGTTCAGAATATTGTGATCATTCAATATGCGCTTTCAAGTTCCTTTAAAAATTCAGGTAATTAAAAAAACAGTACTTACATAGCGCGCTTAGGAGCATTGGGGTCCTTCTTGGCTCTCTTGGCCTTCTTCTCGCCCTTCGGGGACTTGGCAGCCTTCTTCGAAGGGCTCTTCACCTGCAAATTTGGCAATTCGAATTTCTCTTCATTTACCAAAAAAAACAAACTACCTTCTTGGGGGACTTGGACTTGCTTGCGGCCTTTCCCTTTCCACGAGCCATTATTGCTGACTGTACTGAAATTCAAATCATTAGTGAATGGATAAAAAAATTAAAATCAGAAACAAAGAATAGGCCGAATGAACGTATGAAGATTCTCGGATAAATATTTAGGAAGAACGATGAATGATCTGGGGTTAAAAGAGGAGAATCAAAGTGAAAACATGTTTTCGAGAGTTCGTTCAATTCAATTGCCATACATTTGGAAGTTCGTACACTTTTATAGGAAATAGTATGAGGACAAAGAAGAAATACTCGATGAACTTTCCAAGAGGTCTGCAGATATGAAGATATTCAAATGAGCATGGCAAATTTAGGATTGGGACAGAGCAAAGCAGACTGTGTGGATTGGCGAGTAGAAGTGAATGGCTGAATGAATGCAGGGAAAGGGACGCTTCGCCCACTGTTTGTGGCGGGCTCGGCACATAGCCAAAAGGGGCGGGGTTGAACAGAGAGTGAAGCGTCTTTAAGAGAGAAAAAGAGGCAGACAGAGACGAAGGGAGGGAAGAGTACTGTAGGCAGAGAGAAATAGAGAATGGTCAAAGGGAAGAGACGCTAGCAGCAGAGGAGGAGTGACCTCAGCCCGGCCTGCCCTCCCCCTTAACCAAGGGCTGGGCTGGGCTTGGCTCTCTGCCCGCCCGTACAACTAACAAAATGAATAGAACTAGAACGCTCAGCTAGACTCGAGTTGCAATAACAAAGCAGGCACGGATTTGAACAGAGAAAATGGAGAGAACTCAAAAGGACACCTGCTTTGGGCAATAAAAAAATTCGACCTTCTGTATTCCACTCACTTTTTGAGACGAGCAGGAAAGGAAGGTAGGAGAAAAGAAAAAGAAAGTGTGGGCGCGGAATACAGAAGGCCAAAAATTCATATGAGAAAAAATCATGAGTTTCCTTAAACAAATTTTGACTTTCAGAATCAGCGCTCTTCTGCAAGATCGAGAAATTTTTAGGCCAGAGAGCAGCGAGAAAAAACGGGTGAATCTCACAGAAAAGTAATTATCGGCTGTTAATTCTACAGAAGAGCTAAACCACTCAAAAATATTCTGCATGTGGGTTCATTAAGTTCGAAAAGTTAGAATTTCGTTAAATCCCAAAATTGAAGAAAATTGTCAAAATTCTAGTCCAACGAGTCAACCTCGTGAATAGTCTGTTTTCCCATGAATTCATTATCAGTTAGAAGGTGATTTGATAAGGAAAATTGGGTAAAACGAAAATTTGCGGAAACATGAAAATTCAAAACGAGAAATGACTCGAGATTTTAACATTTTAGGCCGGGAAAATGAGCAGAAATGCAGAGTGAATGTGAAAGGGCAAGTGTGAAAATAAGCCGGCGGCAGTTATTCCTCGCCTTCCTTTTGAATTGTCACGCATTTTTTGTCGAATTTCGTTGACTTTTTAGGGTTAATTGACATTTCTTGGGCATTTGAATGGCCTGCGACCTGGGATGTTTGAATAGGTGAAAGGTGCAGGTCAGAATTTAAATTGATTTGCATACAGTTTGATCACAATCTGCAGATTTTAGCTCGATAATTTGGTTGGAAATCGGAAAGGAAAATTGGACTAAATTTAAATTTTGCACAGTATTATTATTTACAGGATTATTCAGGCTTTAAGAAGACTTGAAAATTGAATCTTTGAAACCTTCAACTAGGAAATTGGATGGTTCATTTCGCAGTTTGAGGTTTCAGATTTCATAATTATATCGAATTTATTATCCCGACACGATTTTTCGGTATAAAATTTATCGGGCAGATTCAAAATTTTATAAAAAATAGAAAGATCTAAAAATAATAAAATCAAGGTTGATGGACTGCCAAGTCCAAGTTAAAGCGAGAAGTTCTTCTCTTCCCCTCAACTCACGGCCTTTGCCAAGCCAAGCTTTGCCTCGACCGACTTTTGTCGATGTGTGCAAGCGGCTGTCTCACAAATCAATTACAAACAACTCGGCTTACAAACAAGTTGATCATAGACAAAACGAGCAGTTTAAAATAATATTAAGAAGGAAAAATCGAAATTTGATTATATAGATCTTGTACTGGTATTGCAATTTTAAGACGCAAGTTGAATCAGAGTTGATTTTCAAATTTTCACCTCGGGATTTCTAAAATCCCGAAATGATGTACAAACGCAGGATATTTTCTTCGCCTTTTATTCTGATTGATTTTGATGTTCAGATATTATAATTTCGTATTTCGTCGATATTTTGGCTATTTTCGAAGTAATGTCAGTTTATTTATCTAACAGCCGCTTAAAAATTTTCATGGCATTCACAAATTATCTAATCTCCTGAAAACAATTGATTTTCTTTCCATTGTTCAAGGTTAGATTTGGTGTTTCTGATAGTTTTGCAGCAACAAGGTTAAGTGAAACCTTATCAAATCAAATTTCAAAGTTACGAAGAAGCCTCAATTTGTGAGTCGTGGAAATTCTAAATTTTCAGTGAATCGAAATGCGTCGAATTTGTGATTGATTTTCCAACACTGCTTCATTTCATTTCAGCCTCCATGAAATGAATCGAGTTCGCAAAATGGTCAATGGAAGTTAAGAAGAAAGATCGATGTGAAACTTACTACTTAAAAATCGAATTTTGTTGCTAGTTGAAAATTTGACGCCAGCTTTGTATCTAGTGCCATTGATGGCGTCTTTGTTGAATTGTCGGGTCTATCAGTTAGCATATATGAATTTTGAACCCATGTTTCATTCACATTCTATAAGAGCCATAATTTGATCAAAAACTTAGAGTATGATTTCAACTAAAATAGATTTTTATACGACTTCGTATTCCTACCCATTTTTCTCCTAAATCAAAAATACGATTCAAAAATTATTTTCATTCTTGGTTAGGCGTCCATTACATAATTCTCCCCATTTTATTTATAGGTCTCCATAAAAACTGTCTGTAATTTATTTCTGAATCGCAGCTCTTATTTCTGAAACGTGAAAATGGAAATTGATTTGCTTCTTGCATTTCCTCACTTGGAACATGTTGACCTGAGACCCGATGCCTGATGGCCTAGTAATCATTGCAAAGTTCACTGTCTGCCTGCCTGCCTGTTTCTTCAGTTTCTGCGTCATTTCATGATGCTACTATTCTGATGGGTTCATAACCTGTTCACGGCTAAAATAAGCACTAGGTTAAGGGTCAGAGTGGTGGTGTGGGTTGGACTGCATGAGTATTTATGATCTACGAAGGGCGGTGCTTGCCACTTACCTTTTTAATTTTCGCCTTATAAAGGTAGAACTTCTTCATGACCGCACATTTCTACGTCGCGAGTAAGTTTGAAATTTTTAATTTCCCTTGACGATTTTTTCAATTTCTATTTTTCCTTCCAACTTCCATTTTTATTATTTTCCATGGTACTCCAATGTCGTTTCAATTACTAATCATTTCTATATCATCATCGTATATTACTTAAATTGATAACGCTATTGTATTGAAAGTAAGCAACGATAACTAAACGTTTGTCATTTTTTCATCAAACTATCAAATAAATAGTTGACATTTCCATGTATTTGCCATTTTTCAATTTTACATTATCAGTTTAGTTAAAATTGCAATTTAAATTAGTTTCCCGCTTTATGAAATGCTTTTTTCTAAAACTGAAACTTTTTCGTCTTGAAATTGCACTGTAACTTCGACTCTTGCATGTTCGTTCAAAGACATGACTTTTTGTTATGTTTTTTCGTAATTCGTCGATCAAATCTATTCATCATCCAGGAAACCTTCATGTAGTTTTCGAGTAAACAGGTCGGAGGATTTTCTTATTCGTGCTGGCAATCGAGAAGAGGAAATGCTGTTCGGGAAATTGCCGACTGCGCATCGTTCGATGAATTGAAGGGTCGATAACAAATCGGTGCTGAATTCGAGCGAACCGAGACAATGACCTTCGGAGACAGACAGATAAAAGTGACGATACGAGGAAAGTGCCGAAGAGAGCCGTAGGTAAGATGATGGATCGACCGACGAAATCATCGTTCGAAAAATGGCAGATATGACCTTATTTCGCCTTTTCAGGTATATTTTTGCACGTCAGTGTCATTAGCATTCAGATTCATTGTTTCAAAATTTCGTTCGCTTTTTTCTGCGTCTATCATTTTTTCTAACCTTTATAACGTGACGTTTTATTCACCATGATTTTTTTTACAAATGGCCCTACACCGCATCAGTTTCACCTTCGTTTTTCTTCCCGCTTGCCTGTATTTCAGTTGCCCACCCTTTTTCCTCTTTCATCAGTTCACTTTTCACTTCTCTGAATTCTAACACTGATTCTATGATTACCTGATACGGAAATGGAAGTACAGATGCAATTGTTTGTAGAAAAACTAGAATAAGTGACTTTTTGTGATAACTTCTTCTAGTTTCTTCAGCTATTTTCTGCTTTGAGGTCGAAGAAAAACGAATTTTCATGATATTTCGACTGCATTGAATTATGTCGTTCCGTCATCATTGTTTTATTCATTTTCTATCAATTTTCATTTATTGTTTCTTCTATATGATTCACGCAATTTCTCAGTTTCATTGTACGTTATGAATTGCCGGCATAATTTTCCAGAATTCGTACGAAACGTATGATTTTGGGAAAATTATTTAGGTTCTTAAACATTTTTTATTCCTAAGAAGTTACTTTTCATCGACACTTCATTTCGAGAATTGAACATTTTCTTCGAAAAAAATCGTGACGTTTGCTCTATTTCATGCTATGAAGTGATTTCTGAAAGTTATACTCCAAATTCCCACTTACATTTTTAGTCTATTTAAGTATTTCGATGTTATTGAATGTCAAAATTAATAGGCATTCGCAAAATTACAACCTGTTTCTCATACCTTTTTCTTTCTGAATTCATAGTTCAACAATAGCTAGCGAAACTGACCAATTCGCCGTTTGCTTTTCAAATTTACTCCCGATTTTTTTTTTTTTTTTTAAATTCTATTGATCACGAACTCTATATCATCAAGTTTGACGCACATTATGCAGGTGTGTTACGCAGAAAAATTCAGTTCTAGTATTTCTTACAATTCTATTGTTCAGTGATTGAATTGAATTGGATGTATGCCTTGTTCATTGCTCTTCACGCAAGTTCATCGACATATTTTTTATCCAAAATATCCATAAACTCGAATTAGAATCTATGATTCTATTAATGCCATACTATTTTTAACACACCCAAATTCCATCACTAATGAGTCGATCAGAAAAATCTACTTTTATCGCCATTTTTCATTATCATTCTCATTTTATTATCTCTTCTGAAAAGTTTCGAAAAAAAATCACCATACCAAGCTTTCTCCTATCCATGCATCCAAGTGATTATCTATGTTAATGAAAGTGAATCCAGATGAATGAAAATGAAAACAAACCCAACCATAAGCAGTTTTCTGCGATAATCATCATGTCTTTATCATTAATCTCGTCATTCAGCATCACAGTCCTTAGTCCCTTCTCTCTCCACTTATCATCGTCATCATCTTCTTCTTCTTAGCTTATGTTTTGTCCTCCCCCTCCAACTTAACTCACCATGATTATTGACTCAATTACTCAAAAGTAGGAACAGTTTCACCTATTTCACTGATTCCCCCATTCCCCTTCTCTTTCAGATAACCTTCCCCCTTCCCTTGCTTTCTCACTCTCACCCCACCCCTTTCTAAAATGCCCCTTGCCATTTCAACTCCTCATCACTGTTACACTTCACCGCTCTGCTCTCATTTCGGCATTTTTCTCCTTTCGATTTTAATCAAACTGTCCATTCACCGTTTTCGTCGTATTTCGCGTTTGCAGAATTTACGATTTCTATTTGCTAATAGGGAGTTCAAAATTATGTAGTTCGTAAAAATGTAAAACAGTATCATATTTAATTTGGGAGATTGATCATGAAGATAGAATAGTATCATCGCAATATTGTGATATTAGGCGAGTTAGTGTAGAAAAATATTTACCCTGGCCTTTCTATTTATATCTAAATTTTGTAATTAAACAATTTTATCGTGATTTGTATCGTAAAACCTTTTTATTCTCACTTCCAAGATTTTCATCAACTCAGTTCAGATGCTGACCGCTGTTCTGCTGCTCTCCTTCGCCGCTTTGGTCCAAGGTCAAGCACAATGTTCTTACAGCGATGATAGTATTAGTGCACGATGGCAGGTAGCCTACTTCATTTTTAAAATCAAAAATACTTATCCTTGTTATTCCTTATTTAGGTAGTGAATGGAGAATTGACAGTTGAATTTACCAACAAGAAAGTCGGTAATAATCAATGGACTGCAATTGCGTGGGGACCTGGAATGGTATGACGTTAATTTATCTAAAAATATCGTAATGCAATGTGTAAGAGTTTGGAAAATGCCTAAAATTTGAAATGACTAATTTCTGGGTTTTCGTGAACTAATCGAGATGAAGTTTCCAAAATCGTTCCAACTCTATACCATATTCAGTTCAAAAAGTGTTCATAGAGTATTCATCAAGTTGCTTCAGCGGAAAATCTAGAAATGGTGTATTTAAAAAATGCTACATTATTCCAAACTTTTGGTGCGTAATTTATGTGATAAAAAGAAAATCTTTACATCTTCAGCAAGACTTGGATGTTGTCATTTTCCGAGTTTCTAATGGCAAAGCCTCCGTAGCTACTGGAGTTACGAAGGGATACGGACCTCCGATTTTCGACTCGAAACTCAACGTCGCTCCTCAACAAATCACTTATAACAGTATGCACCATAAACGATTTTAAAGATCATTATTTGATTATTCAGACAACGAGTTGAAAGCTATAATTACTCGACCAATTGGAAATCTGAAGGATTGCACCACTTGGAATGTAAGTTTTCAAAGCGTTTTCTTAAATTACTATGCATGATAAACCTTTACCTCCTTTAAAAATAAAGGCATCTTCCCCGGTTTAAACTATCAATCGCATTTCAAAACGGTATGGTTTCACTTCTACCTTTCCCAAACGATAAACATTGTAATTTGCAAAAAAAATTTTACTGGATTGAAATGAGTTTTTTTCTTCTAAATGAATGATAAGCATGTATGAATTATCCTACTTCTACAGTATTTTATTTAAATTTATGTAAAAGATGTAAATCTTCTCTCCTTTCCACACTATCTGATTTAGTTTATTCCCGCGAATGCGTTGGAGAACGGCGAGCCCAGCTACCACGAAATTCCTCCTGTCTCGATCAAGAAGTGCCCGGCTGAGTGCAAGAAGAAACTCTTCTAAATAACTTTAATTATTTTATTTTAATCAGACCTAGAGAGACTTTCAACCAGAATCAAACATTTTAGGGGTGGGAAGTAAGGACGACAACATTTTTTCTATAGAAATTTGTTACATAGAGGAGGTTCGTATCAAGGTTTTAGCGAAACATGGTTTAAGGGGGAGGGGTGTGCATTGAGAATCTGGTTTAAACTGTCTAGATCTGGTCCTAACTTTAAAATTTCATTTTTAACATTTTCTTCTTTTTATTTAATTTTCGGTTTAGATTGGGGCTTACCCTACCTAGTCGATATTTTCATTTTTTTTTTTAAATTAAATCTTTGGTAAAACATGAAAAATCTTTCAGTGTCAAATCAAAATCTCAATCGGGTATTTTACCGAAGATCCCAAAATTGCGACGGGATTTTTGCTGCTTGTTTTCCTTTTTTCTTTCTTGTTCTTGGACCTGCTTGCCAGTGGAAATAAACATTCCGACTTCACTAACTGAGATAAATGGATTACTTTGTTCATTACACGATAACTACTTCTTCGTTTTGCTCTAGTTATTTTTTATTTCATGAAAGGTTGAATTAAATCTATCGAGTACTGCAAAAACAATTGAATAGACAGGTACTTCTGTCCTAATCACTCTAATAAACAGTGATTGATAGATCTTAACTAGGAATGACATAATTCCTGATACCATTCCCACTCATCATTTGTAAGCACCGACTAATCAACCAGAGTGATCCGCTCAATTTCAATACTCTATTAATGGATAATCATGATTAACGGCGGTCTTTGTTCAGTTCGTGCCATCTTCCAACATGGGTGCCAATGGAAACATTCAGAAACACTCGTCCACTCCTCGACAAATTCGGGTCAGATTTTTTGACAAAACAATGAATCATAGAAAGAAATCGACTACATTATTCTTGTAAAAAATATTCAAATTCTCAACTTTCAATTGAATTGCTACTTGAAAACTATTAAAGGAAAATGACACTTGAAAAAATCAATCACATTGCCATGTGTGACTTGATTTTTCATATATTAGTAATTTAGATAATGATTTTAGGTGTGCAACCCATCTCAATGCACGCGAGTATTCGATACACGCAATCCGATCACAAACCCCGTCCCCACCAAGGCGATCTACAACAACCGAGAAAGCCAGCGCTTCAATGGACTCTCTCAGGGATAATATCCGCAATCTTATTCCTGATCGTTATCCAGGCGAAAGCATATACTCGTTACATTCCGTATTCTTCCATTCTAACCAATAAAATTTGCAATTTGACGTGTTGCGTGTCTGTACGTAACGATTTCTAAAACGGAATCGTGCAAAGTAAGCATTACTCAAAATAACTCGATGCAATTCGATAACGGAAAATTCAGTAAGAGATAAGAAAACTTGAAATAAGGCATGGAAGAGAAGTAGGGAAATGATGTCTGAATTAGTTATTTGGGAATCATTTTTGAAATATCATGATTTTTCAGACGAATTTATTGAATGTGTTGAAAAAATATTCTAACACAGCCATTTATCTGAAGATCATGCTGATCTAGACCAAAATTAAAATTTATTAGATAAATAATCACTGCGCATCATCAACTGAAATACAATTCCACTTTAAAATATCCAAGCAATGACAAAAAGATTTCTTTGATCTAAATAGTGACGCAAGGATGAGATCAGATGAAGATCAGCTGCATTCCTTGTGTCTAAACCACGATTTGAGGTTTGTTCACGTATCTAGCAATGACAACAATTATTATTTTCTTTAAATTTAGTCAAAAGAGATCGACAAACATAGAAAATTCCATCATGATATTTGTAAAAACGCATGCAAACTGCTGTGTACATGTCCGCCCTCGCTCACTATTGCCGAAGTACAGAGGTCGTTCAGATTTTCGTGCAAGAATGTCAACATTTCACTCGAGTAAGTTATGTCCACGCTCTATTTATCTCTACTTGCTTAAAAAACATCACTTCTCCTACTTTTTATTTGACAAATGACAATGTAGTTCTTACAATGTAGGTGATTTTAGCAAATAAAAAAGTTCATTGACAAATATGTGCTCATAAAAATAAACAGTGCCCAAAATATGTACATGGAATTCTTACGCAAATATCACGACATCCAAAAATTTGAAAAATGTAGTTGAAAATGAATGAAATCGTTTAAATGATTATTATTAACTTTGATAAGGAAACTGAAATTCTTCTATTAACGTAGATTTTTGATCCTTTGCGATTTTTTAGTGAAAGCACGTCTTCAGTTCTTTTATCAGTTTGAACCCGAATATGACAAATTCAGAAATACCATTGTGATAGAGGAATAATGAAACTTCGTAAGACGAATGGAATGCATAATACCTGAAAATATTTCATAGTTATCGGAGAAAGAGCTTTTTTCGCATCCTTATTCCTTCGTTTCGCAAACCATTTACAGTGCACACAATTTGAACATGATTTATTTGACAATGCTGTTTGATTTGCGATTTGGGCCATTTGCCGTTTTATGCTGCCATGTAGCACAAGTTAATCACTTTCTGAATGTACCGCAAGTATTGTTCTCTGCACTCCTCTCCGGGTATGTCGTCGGTCTGTGGCCCTCTTTGTCATTTCTACTTCTATTATCTCGATGCCTGTCATCTCTGTCTGTGTCACTCTGCGTCTCTGCTCTGTATCCAGTCTCCCCTCTAACAGTCTCTGCCGAGATGTAGACCTTCTTGATGTCAGAGCCAGGTATCTCGTACTTCGCTTCCAGCAGCACCTTCTCCAAAATCGATCTGAAGTTACTAGACTTTTCATGAATTCATCATCGAAAGATAAATCTATGTGATGGGCTTGACATCTCAATTTTCGTTCTCAAGTGGAATAATTTAGTTTTCTAACTAATTTTCTCACCAATGGATGATAAAGTTCAGCAGTTAGGGAATAGTCAATCATTTTACAAATTCAAGTTTTACCTAAGGGCCCTAGCTCCCGTCTTCCTCTTGGATGCGAGAGTGGTGATTTCTTCCAAAGCTTCAGGCGAGAATCTAAACACATACTCGACATCAATGATCTGTGGTGCAAAATATGAAATGAGAACTTTGCAGCTGACAGAGCAGAAACAGACCTACTCGAGACAGCGGTTGAGCTTTGAATGACTCAAAGTGTATACAGGTTTCCCCCATCTATTATTAGATTTCTGATTTTTCGACGAAAATTTTGCCATAAGATTTTTAAAAATATATGAAAGATACAAAACGATTCATATGCTTGTAGAATGAAAAATAGCTGATCTTCACTCTCCATTCGAGAAAAAATTCTGGCAAAAGGGGTTTTATGGCTATTTAGAAAAATTCAAATTTTCAACTATGTGAAATAGTTTTTAAAATGATTATTACCTCTACTATATAAGAATGTATACATTTCTCAAGGAAGGCCAACTTGCAAATTTTAATTTCAAGATTAAATTCTCAGGTAAACTACCCAAATCGACTATGGAGATTTAAAAAGTTTCAGAAAATTTTGACTCCAAAAATTGTCGAAATTGCATAAAATAAATATTGGATTTGGTTACAGAATTTTTTAAATAAAATATTTTAAAGAATATTTATTTCAGCTACAATTATCCTTCATCACTTTTGGATGTCTTTGAAAGTTTTTCTTATCATGTGCATCGAAATTAAATTATTAGTTCACATTTTATTGAATAAAATTTCTATATGAAATTTGAGATTATTATAATCAAGCTTTATTCAAGTTAATTTTCCGACTTCACGCCATTCATTTGTTTGTGGATCGTATTCCTCGATTGAATTTTGAAATCTAAGTTAACAAATGTTTCGTATAAAGATATACTAAATCTCAGCTCACCCTCCAATTGCATATAATTTCCCGTTAGAGACAATGAGCGTATGGTCGTCTCTCGCATAATTCATATCAGCAATTCGAGAAACTCGACTGTCAACTGGAGATGAGGGGTCGAAACACAGACAGGATTTAAATACATCATGATCACTAAATATATAATGATACATTATTTATCATACAAAATTAACGATTTCCATCCTCCAGTTATGTAAATTCTGCCATTTAGCGATGTAACTTCGAAAAGAAATCGTTTTTCTGGAATCTCTCCGCTTTCAATCCATTCCCGTTCATCGTCTGATAATCGATATATCTTTCTAATTCCACCATCAATAACTGAATATCCATAATTAAAATAATTAATATGCTATAATGTGACCGTATGAAATTTCATCGCATTTTATTGTTTGAACATGGATAATTGGAAGAGGTAAAGCAGGTCCTGTTTGCCATTTTCCATCCATCAAAACCTGAATTAATTATTTCATGGACTTTCGTTCGATCTTCTCACATCAACTCGATTCGTATATTGAGATATTTTAGAATCCCATCCACCCAAGTAATACAGCTTGTCTTTGAAATAAGCCACAGATACATACCAACGCCATTCAGGAGGGTCTGGTCCTGTAAAATTCTTTGAATCGATCATTCATAGATTTGTTGATAAGACCTCTAGTGATTTGTCGAATATTCAGATCGAAAATTTCAAACGATTTTTATCAGAACTAATTGTAAGAATCTAAAATTATAAAATTGGCAATGCCAAATAAAATAATCTACTTTATCTTTTGTTGTTGCTACTTCATGCGGCTCATAACGATTAGTAAATCTCGCAATCTGCTCAACAGAATTAGTATGCGAATCAAACAGATAAATTCTTCCTTCTCTAGCAATGTTGTTTTCATAAGGCGCTAAATACTGAAATTAATTTTCGCTCATGCAAGAAATATTTTCCTACAACAGAATAAAGTTTTCCTCTCGAGTGCCATCGACCGATATTTCTTGATTATTTGCATCATCCGTTTATTAGTCCAGACCAATTGCCCCAGATCTATGTATTCGGGATATTCGCAGATCAACAATATAATTTCGACTGGTAACTTGGCTAACATCTTTGTTAAGTGACCTAAACAATCAGCATAGTATTATTTCAAAGTGGAAATAGTAAAATTAATGAGTTTGAAATTGATCATTGAAGAAAGGAGAATGAAACTACTAAATTGATGCTTCGCAATTTTTATCAGACTAAAATCGATTCCTAAACATGGGTTATCATTTAAACTACTTCAAAGTTGTGTAGATTTTATAGCAAGATAATTGATGTTTAAAGTATTTTTTTATTGAGAACTGATATCGAGGTGTTAAACTCATACGATATTTCATAGATGAAAACAACATTTGCATAATGCCAATAATACCGTGCTTTCAGGTGCTCACTAAATGTTGATATTTTTAGCTTGGTTACTAATCATAGTACAAATTTTTATCTATTTTATTCTTGATTCTATATGCTGTTTTCCGTCTTAAACTATTTTCCAGGAAATAATAACGAGTCTAGTTACCTTTTGCAGATGCAGCGAGAAAAATAATTTATCTTGACTTTAGGAATGTGTGCAAATCTTCAATTTCACTTCGCAGATACAAAGAGAAAATGAACCCTTTTGTAGCATCTAGTCATGTATGCAAATTTGAATTTTCTTTTTTCGATAAAGAAGAATGTTTGAATTCGTTCGTTGTGGGAGTGAATCGTGTAAGAAAAGTGATTTCACAACAGAAAGTTTAATCGTTTGATCTTCACGACAGAGATATTAAGAAGATCAGTTGACATTATATTCTAACGACGACCAATAATTGTTTTGAACTTTTGAAAGTCGATTTTTTATGGATTCGCACAATATCGCATTTTCCATTTCTTCACTTCATGTCTCCCTTTCTTTCTCTTTTCCTTCTCTTCATTTCGCGCGCTATTTCATTCTCTCTTCTTCGTTTTGCGGGAAGCGATGTTTTGAATTTTCGATTTTCGTAATTTTTCGTTTCGCTCCGTGTTTTTATCTTGACAACAGACTCTGCCATTTGTTGTCGTTGTCGCGAAATTGTGGAAGGGATTCACTAGTCTTCTGCATTTTTGCGACAACGAAAACTGATGCAGGTTGATTTCAAAAACAAACTTTTTCTTTATTTCTTTAAAAATATGTTTCAGGCTGATGCTCGGGTTCAGCAATGCCAAAGCTGGACTAAGTGGAGGTAATTTTCATAATCTTATACTTGAAAAAACAACTTATTCTTAAATCAACTTTTCAATGATGTTTCTGCTTTGAGTGGACAAAAAGCGCGTGCAGCAAGTAATCGATCAGACCGGGGGCGCCAAGTTCAACGAATTCTCGAAGAAGAAGCGGGAACGCATCGAGAAGCAGTGCAATGCGATCAGGGACGTGCTCGACAGGGCGACACCTGCAGAATGGATGCAGGCTGAAAAAGAGGTGGGTTTTTGAAATTCGACATTATAAAATCGTAATTCCTGACAATAAATGATTTTATTTTCAAAAGTTTGAAGCTAAATCATCCGAAATTGAACGATTCATGTTTCTGATGCAGTCTTACTCTTCTGTCTTTGTTCCATTTTACGCTTCTTCTCTAAAATTCTTGATCAATAGGAAACTTTTGATCATTTCGATAATGTTTCAGATGCGTTCTGCGTGCGAGAAGTTGGAGCGTCACCGCGACCTGTCTCGTCACTGTGTTCACATCGACATGGATAGTTATTTCGCATCTGTCGAGATGCGAGACGATCCCTCACTCAGGACTGTGCCTATGGCTGTTGGCGGCAACTCGATGCTTAGCACTGCTAATTACGAAGCCAGAAAATTCGGAATCCGCAGTGGAATGCCTGGATTCATCGCTCTCAAACTCTGTCCCACACTCAAAATCGTGCCCTGCAACTTTCGCAATTATCGAAAGAACAGCGAGGTGAATTACTTGTATGAATTAATTGAATTTCTCATCGTTTGAAAGTTTTTTAAGACGCGCTGAGACTTTGCTCATCTTAGAGCGAAATAGCGTTGTTCGTGAAGAGAGCCAGAAAAGCACCCCGAACACTGTGCTCTCTTCAAGAACAACGCTATTTCAAAATTTTCGCTCTAGAACGAACAGTCTGAACGTGGCCTAAATAATCATAAAACATTAAAAGGGAAAACAATTTGTTTAATTAATTTATGCTGAATGTTAACATTCTAGGTCTTCTCAGCGATTTTTGCCGAATACGATCCAGAAATGACGATGGGCAGTCTCGACGAAGTCTACATGGACATTACAGAGTACGTGGAGGAACGCACGGAATCGAGTAAGAATCAAAATTTTAAATTGCCAGCTCTATTTTTGCTTAAATCTGCAGGAGTTTTTGAGAGAAAATAGTTGAAAAAGAAAGTTGTAACGTCGAAGATAGTCCATTTTTTTCGGCAGTGTTTTCGAATGTCTAGATAACTTTTTGCGTTTTCAGAGAAATTCCCCCGAATTCGTTATGGAGGCGACTGTGTGTGCCGACTGCCACTCGAGAATGCAGAGGATGTTGGATCTGACGTTAAGCAGAATACAGTTGACTGTCCAAAGTGCGGCAAGCAGAGGATCGTCTTCGAGGACGAAGTCGAGTTCAGCACGGGCAGAGGCGAAGTCGTCAAGGAGATCAGATTCCGAGTCGAACAAGCAACAGGGCTGACTTGCAGTGCAGGTTGATTTCAAAACTATTTAATTAAAGTATTTCATGTTCGAAGTTTTTTTTTTCTTTTTTTACGACTTCAAATTACTAAAACTCAACTTTGCACATATTCATAAAATTATCCATTTTTTCCTGATATTGGAAATTATAAGATTTCAGGAATCGCAGCGAATTTCAAGCTGGCGAAAATCTGTTCGGACATGAACAAGCCGAACGGGCAGTTCGAGCTGGCCAACGACAGGGAGATCATTCTCGAATTCCTACAGAATCTATCTATCAGAAAGGTAACTTTTCCATCTAATTTAATTTGAACGAAAACTAAATGCAAAATAAAAGAAACAAATTTTTGCTCTGAATGATATTTTTGGAAAAAAATAAAATGGAAAAAGAACCTTTTTCAATGGAAGCACTTTGAAAACGCATATCATTTCGACATAAGAAGTAGCCTATTAAAAGAAAATATTGTTATCTTCTTATTCCATGTGTAAGAATGGAAGTAAATCAGACATTTTCGAAGTTTCTTGAATTCATCTTACTATTCCATGCCTAATTTTGCAGGTGAGTGGAATTGGTGCAGTCGGGGAGGCGCATCTGAAGGCGATCGGCATCGAGACGGTGGGCGATTTGCGCAACAAACTCCCTGCTATTAGACTCGTCTTCGCCTCTCTCGCACAGGTAAAATATTGAAAAATGATTGGTTGAGAGATAGTATCTATATTCGTAAGCAGTAGACAATTTCAACTTGACGCCACTATTTATGAAAATATGTAAGAAGGAAGAAGTTGATGAAATGCCATGAAAAGACATTGTGTTGGCAAATACTTGACAATGACGGAATTTTATCTTGTCAAACTAACAAAATATGCGCAATTTGTCTTCTTCCTAATGAAATGTAGTTAGATATGTTAAATATCTTCGATGTCATGGTTAACATTTTCAAGAGAATCGCCAATTTTCAGGAGTCGTATCTGCGCACATCACTTGGGATGTCAGGCCGACACAGAGACAGCGATCCAGCCAGGAAGAGCATTTCTGTCGAGAGGACGTTCACTCCCACGGCCGATGTCGAACAGATCAAGGGTAAGCATTCTATGAAAATCCATTTTGGACGATATTTCTCTTCGTATATTGTCGAAACGGAAAACGAATCGAATTATTTTAGTCATTCATATTCCAAGCCCAATATTTGATGATATCAGACTTAAGCAGACTTTCAGCCAGAACGAAATGATATAGGGGAGGGGGCACGTAAAGCAAAATTTTTCTATAAAATGTTGATACATGAGAAGGTACACAACATTATTTTTGTGATAGTTTTTAGCTTATGAAGGTAAGCACAGGAGAGCTGGCTTAAGCTCTGCCTAGATCTGGATGAGAAAGTGAAACATTCTTTAGAAGAGAGGTTAGAAATATTTCAGTTGCAAATCTAAATTTTCATGCAGATTAGCAGATTTTAATTGAAATTTTGGAAATGTCAACTTTTCTTCAGAAATCCACAACAGTATCTGTGAGATTCTCGTTCGAGATATGGAACGTTCGGAAATTGTTGGTGGGTTATTTGGACCTTATAGAATTCTTTGAAAAAAAAATTCATCCTCAATTCATTTCACTTGTAAAAATTCGATGTTATTCACGAGAAAATGAAATATTTCAATTCAGGAGGGAAGACGATAACTTTAAAGCTGAAATTGGCGACTTTCGACGTGCTGACTCGATCCTACACTGCAGAAAAACTCATTTCCGCTCTCGAAGGTCGGGCATTTTTATTTATTTTTCTTTCTTTTGCAAAAATAATGTTGAACAACATAGGAGATTTGCTGATTCTGGAATGAGAAGTGCTAGATGGGAGCATTAGTGGTTTTGAATAGATCTTTGATGAATTCACCATTAGAAGAACTCCTTTTCTTGTATCTCTTATCGCGTTTCTAGTTTTTTCTACTGTTATGGTTGCCATTTTACGCCAGTCAACACACTTGTGACTCAAATAACAGATTTATTGAGTGCAACAAGTAAAAGGACAATCCGAGTTGGAAGAGGGAATTAGAGCAGTTGTTCACAAGGAAAACAGATGAGTAGACTGACTACTTGAAGAAGAGGAAGAAAAGATGTAGGCGGAATGAGCAGTGTCCGATAGGCGGCACTGGCGGAAAAGGGAGAAAGGTGAGAAATTCGAGAAAGAGGGTACTGGATAAAAGAATAGAGTGAATCTTTAACACCTGCAAAGTTTTTTTCTATGAGATTAGGGCATTTTGTTGCTGAAAGGTGAGAGAATTGCAAGGAAATTTATTTTTGAAGGAAATAGACAGGAACCTTTGAATTTGAAAACGATAACAATTCATTTCTGCTTTAAGTTGAAAGAATTTACTTTCTTGTTTTATTGTCTGCAGGATCTTGGAAAGGTAGATCATCTTGACTTGGGCTGAAGAGAAAATTCATAAACATGAAATAGATGCATGTTAAATGATCTATTGGTCTGAAAAGTTCTTTGAGCAATCTTTATGCAACAGAATTGCATGCAAAATAGAATAATTCATGATATTTCAATTTCGAAAGCAACATGAAATGGCTCACAAGGGTAGTGCACAAAATGAAAGTTCATATTCTTGATGAAACTTTTCAAACGGGTTTTCAATGATAGATCACAATGAAATATCAAAATCGGCAGAATTTGAACCTCGAACCAGACAATTTGGAGTCGTTTTTCATTCGTATTTTGTGTGAAAAATGAGAAAATCTGCTTGTAAGCATGTAAGCTAATTTTGTAAACCTGTTAATACAAACGAAGAATTAGTAATTTTTCCCGATTTTTGGGTTCTAAGTTTCTATTTTGCCGATTTTAATATTTCATTGTGAGCTCTGTCATTGAAGATCGCTGTTTGGTAAGAGTTTCAACAAGATCTGTGAATTCCTGTGTGTTGTTCACTTTCCTTGTCAATCGTAAAAGTGAACGGACTTTTTTATTTTCAGATATTAAACAGCTTTCTTTTGATTTGCTTTCGAAGAAACTTGATCTGGAAATTCGACTGCTCGGCGTTCGACTGAGCAACCTGACATTTGTTGGAGAAGCCGAGAACGAGGCTACCAAAGGGGAGAAGAGAAAAACGGTAAGCGGATTATTTTGTGCATCTCCTTCTGCTTTATGAAATTTATGGAATGAAACGCTGAATTTTATTATCATAAAAGGAAGTTTTTTTTTAAATAAATTTTCGAAGTTCTGAATTTGTTTATCATTTATTTTCATACTGCTCTTATAGCCATTCATCAGTTTGATAAGTTTTTTTTAAAGAAAAATCTTTATCAGACAATGCTCGAAATGGGAAAAAACGATTCGTACTTGAAGAAAATTGATTCAAATGACTGAATAATTCAATTTTAATTTCAGATTCTGGACTTAATGAACGAGGCAAATGAGAAGAAGAAACGAATCGGTTTAGAAGACGACGGAGATGTGGAAGTCGTCGAGCAGATTGACGGACAGACTGAGGAGTCGAGGACTGGAAATGAAACTGAAGAGGAAATAGAAACTGGGCCTTCCACAACTACAAATGAGGTGGGGTAAAAATCTTTAAATTCCTCTTACTCTCTTCAACTTTTGAATGGGCGATATTAGTATACAATAGCAAAGGATCATTTTCCATGAATCATAATTCCAACTGTTTGCCAAGAATAAAATCCTTCATTTTGATTTTGGTAGTAGACATATCTTGTAACTCTTCTATTATTTTCATGAAGATCAGCTTGTAAACATCATCTGATGATGGGTGATTTCAGGAAACGGAAAACACCGAGTCGGGCGCAGTAATCTGTCCAATCTGCGAAATGCAACTGCCGGACAATAATCGAACCATGAACGAACACATCGATGCCTGCCTCAACCGAGAATTCATCAAGAATGAGACGAGGCAGAATCAAGCTGAGACGAGCAAAAAGGAAGACAGACAGCCACAGACAAAGGACAAGAAGAAGATGGTCTTACAATCAGCTGGGAAATCACGCAGGTACTAGTTTTCGTCAACTTTTTGAATTAAAAGTAAAAGTCAAGATACAGTGAGCGGAATTTTATCCTTACTATTCTTTCTCGTCAATCTGGTTTTGATTTGTTCAAATCCAATTTCAACTTCTTGGTCAAAGCCAACATTGGAATTATAAATATTAGGATCATAGAAACTTTAATTCAAGCGCTATGATTACAGGAAGACGAATGACAAAACCACTGCTGTCAAGAAGAGGTCCAAGACCATTGCTGAGTATTTTAACAAAACTCACCCACAATAGTTCGGATTGGAAGGCCAAATTCATCGACTATGAATTCATTTGTATCTAAATTTCTTCCCAAAATGCATTTTGATGACATTAATGAGCTAGCTAAAAATTTTCGATGCGATATTCAAAAAAGTAAGATTTTTAGTCAGCTTGACAGGAAAACTGTATTTACCTATGCTCATATTTGCTTGGGGATTTTTGAAGAGTTACCTATTTTGAGAAATCTCTTCATACAGTATTCACTCTCCGGGTATCAATTCAATTATTTTCTTACTATTACGTGTACCATACTCGAATTTTGCTGTGATATGACATATTCTTATTTTATTGCGAGGATAAACAATTTCATAAAAATGATTTTCTTGAAGAACTGCGTTCTATCGCTAATTTCCTTACTCATCTTTTTCTTATTCTTCCTACTAAGTATAGAAAAACTATATCAGTTCTTTTAAAATTTTATTTTAGAGGACGAATTTGTTTTTTTTTAAAGAAAATCCCAAAGGTTCTGTGCCCGTACTCAGAAAATTTTTAAGAAAAATCCTAAAAAACAATTTTGCAAAAAAGGATGAAAATAAGTAGAAACTTGCAGAAACCTTGTTAGAGTGGTTTAGATCAATGGTTGTAAGTGGAGTAGAGTTAATTTTACCATAATTAACGAGTTAATTGATCAATTAGCTTAAAAAAGGCGACAAAATTTCGAAAATTAAGGGACAAATAAAGAAGGGAAAGCGTACAACGTTTATTCACTGTCTTTGGAGTATGTATTACGTATTCTAATGCCCACACTTTAGTCGTCTCGTTTACTAGCGATTTTTTGACTGAAGGATGGAAACGTGAATTCCATGCATTACCTCCAAAAATGTCTAAATGAGGTAGATTTTATCGTGTTTCACTAATTGGACACAACTCAATTCATTCCCCCTGATAGTTCTTATCTGAAATGTCGATCTAATGCATCAACATGAGTCAATTACAACATGGATTTTCTTTCAAAGGTAAAATGATGAATTAATTCAGAACATTGTTTAGTAAAAATATTTTGTGTTTTATTTTTTAAACTTATCTTCTGTTGTATTCTTATAGACATTCAGTCGTCTTTCATCTTCACATTACCATTAGATTCGCAAATTCTAAATATCCATTCTAAAATTAAGAAAATTTTCTATTTTATCGTCCTTCTAGGTGTCAGAAGGTATCTTTTTCTTATCCCGGATTATCCATAAATCGACGGGGGATGATCATTTTCCTTATCTCTTGATCTGGCGCATCTTGGCCGTGCAATTACCGTGGCATTTGCATGTCATTCCCCCCTCCCCTCCCTCTCTTTCTCCTAAATCCTCGGCCCAAATCCATTTACATCCCTCTGCATGCATTGATTCATTGACAATGCAGTGTCAATCTCGTTAATCTTCATCGGTCCATGGTCAGACTGGTCAGCATTTCTTCCACATCATAATTATCGAGAGAAGAGTACTCTATCATTCACTCATTCAATCATTGTCTCTCCCCCTCCAATTCTCCAACTGTGAGAGTACCACTCCATTCTCTGCAATGCATCTCTCATTGCGCAAACCTCCACAAACATTGCAGCTCTCCCCCAAGTGTTTTCCCCACTCCGCCTTTTGACCTTTCAGATTCCGAAAAAACGACAAATTTGAGGATGACGCAATCACAAGTACATTTACATGACATGGAATAAGGGGTCGCATAAATAATTGACAGAAAGTATCCACCGAAAAGGTTTTCAGTGACGCGAAAATTACTGTATTGAAAGGATATTTGTCAATCTCGCAACTCAGCGAAATGGTATGCCAAGTTAAGAGAGGATAGGGAAATGTAGAGTAACGCTCTTTCAGTTTTACATAATATCTCAGCAAGTTACGAGATTTTCGAATTGTCTAATTGAAAAGGATTCCTTGAACTTCACTACTTTTAAAATGAAGATCTGATGAATTTTCAAATTCTTTTTGGCGCCAAAATTTCTAATTTCGTTTAAAATCGAAAACCAGATTCCCTATCCGATATCTGCTATTTAAAGTCTACGATAATTTATATCCTTTCTGTCTGTTTCATTTACATGTATGATCTGTATCTCTAGCCTATTTTCCCCCATAGAATAATTTCAAATGCGAGACTCATCATTTGAACGCCATTATATCTGGCATTTAGTGTTGAACGATGGAAATTAGCTGAACTCATTCCGCCTATCACTTTTGCCTGAATCTCCCACTTCCAACACTTCGAATCGCTCTTAATGACTCGATAGACTAATCATCATAATTGACCTGAACGGGGGATAAATTATACCAAAACATCACAATTACTGCTTGAAATGAAATTGAATCGAAGAAATGAAATTCGTAACATTTTCAACTTTACTATACGATATCCATAATTTGACATTATTTGAATTGAGTTTCTGATACGCAGTATTATTGTTTTCTACAGGATGGTGCAAAATTACGGACCCAATTGTAAAATAATTTATAAAATTTGTAAGAAATGTATTCATACAAATATTTAATTTTTCGGAAGGCTCTTAGTATAGACCAAACTTTTGCTGTATAACTTCCATATGTATCTCATGTCTTCTGAAGATGACGATGTGAAAAGTAAATCTGCAAGGTGGCATATTTTGACTCGTCAAATTTGAAAAGAAAATGTCTCTACAAATATATTCGTTTCTGTGAGATAGGTCATATATCTGAGCTTAGTTTGGAGAAAATTACATGTACTTTAATGATGCATAATTTAAAATATATCGCCGTTCGCATTTTTATGTTATTTTAGCGACGATTTTAACGAAAACTCGCTGATAACAATTTTTGAATTAGGTTACAAGTTTGTAGATTCTCAGAAATGCATAAAATTTTAATAATTTGGAATAAATAAATTTTACATTTTCTAACAGTTAGAGAGCTAATCAATCTTTCCACAAATTTGTATAGAAAGTTCATCATTACATACATTTTTTTAAATTAAGAAGAATGGATTGGGTCCGTAATTTTGCACCATCCTGCATATTCAGTGACAAAATTCATGCAATTTCAGAAAGAAATAGAACTGTTCATATAAAATAGAAGCTCGATAACTAAAATCAAAATGAACGCTAAATCCTTTAAACTAAATCTAAATAATCTTTAAAGAATCGCTAAAACTAAGCATTACGTATCGATTTTGCTGATCAAGTTAATCAACAAATAGATGATTTCACCTAATAAGTTTAATGCATTTTTATTCAATAGCAAGAAACATTGTTTGAATATCAAAATATTGACCATTTCATTGAGTTATCCAATCGAGTTGATGATTGCGTGTCGTTTTTCTCCGGTGCTGTCGTCCTTGTTCTTGTGATTCCGACCGACTGACTGACTGGCCAGTGGCCCTAATTATGATAATTGGCCTGACTGCTGACCGTTGTTCTTCCATCCTCTTCCATATTCGGGCCAGCCTTCGCCTCGTTCACAACTCATCTTCCCTTTCCTTCCCTCTTCACCCTAACCTTTCTTCTTACTCGTCCTCTTTTCATTCCCCCCATTCTTCTAACCTTCTACACCAAGCGGCACATTTCACATTTCAATCCAATTTGCGTATATTTCGTTCGAGTTCATTCCACCCTTCTTCTTCTTCTTCTGCATTAAGCACTTCATTAGCATTTCACGCTTCAACATTTCGAATATTCGCTCGCCCTTTCACGGTCCAATTTGATTGGCAATCTGGATATGCGCACGTACATTTTATGGACTCGGAAAAGCCGAGTCCTTGATGAAAATCTAGATTTTTACAGCTTGACTGTAAAATGCGGTATTTTTATATCCTTAGTTCAGCTTCTTGGATTTCATCCATGAATGCATTGAAAATTTGCACAAGTATCTTTAATTCGAGGAAAATTTTATTCGTAAAGTGGATGAAAAAAATCACATGAAGATAACATAACCTATTTCTAAAAAAAAAATCAAAGAAAAAACTCCAGTAATGTTTTCTTATTTGATCTTCATTATTCATTAAATTCCCATTGATTCTCCTTTCAGACTCTATCGTAATCCTATGATTTATCGGATTAGATCGCATTGCTTTCTTTCAAAATCCTCTATTCATTCGAATTCATTATCCCTTCGATTCCCAAATTGACAGTCCATTGTTAGTGTCTTTCTTCACCTCTTCATCTCCTTCCCTCTTTGTCTTGCATCTTGAATTGCATATCGGTAATGCATTTGCGTTGGCCTGTTGCGTGCGGTGTCCCTCTGTCTCAGGGACTGTTTCCCTTTGTATTTTCCATTTCGCGCGCGCCCTCGCCCCCTGTCTTATTTCTGCATCTGTTCTCCCCATCTTCCCAATCTCACCACCTGCTCTTCCTCCTCTCATTCTCCCATAATTTCCCCTAACCCGCTCTGCATCTCTGCAGGTGGCAATGCTGAAAAGTGCCCCTTGCAACCAATCACCCAATTCGACAAAGAATCTCTGGCTAATTATCCGACCCTAAACAGACGTAGAAGTCAATTGAACTCTAGCGTAAAACTGTCAAAAATGACAGAGTGACAAATGGAGAATCAAAGATGAAGAAGAGATCCAAATAAGACGCAGTTTTCAGTAGAGCTCATCAACTTACTATCATCACCAACTGAAAATTCACCCTCTTTTCTATCGCTGTCTTAAAAATTGATGAATTCTACAAGAGACCCTAATTATCCAACTCCCAACCAAGCAATCGCGAAAGTCAACTGAACTATGCACAAATCTGACAGTAAGTGACAAATTGAGAGAAGAGAGGCCATCAAAATGTGCAGAATGTGATAGTTCACCTTGAAGTAATTGGACAATTCAAGAGCAGTGGCAACGCACACAGAGAGACATTGAACTTATGAATTTCAGTCGGTGAAAAATCGTCAAAAAGAAGAAACCGTACTCGACTCGCTAAAAGGTCATTCTCATTTGAAATTCATTGAGTTAGAAAAAATGATAAATTAGAGAAGTGAAAATATACAAGGTCCCTAGACGTGCCTAGAAAATGATAGATTTAATACAGAACAATTCTCATCTAAAGTTTTTATCTTGTCAAAAAATCGAGAGAAATCTGATCTGAAGAGTTGTGATATTCATAATCATAGCTTGATGTCATTTTGGCAAGAAGAGAACAACTCATTTTGAAAATTAACCCTCATCAACCTTCAAAAATTCGTTCCAATTTTCGAATTTCCTATCTGCATCGCTAATTCGAATGGCTAATCTTCCCTTGTCCAGCCCGGGTCTTTAATGGGCATTGGCAGTGGCTACTCTGCTGCTCTCTCAGGCTCTCTGCTGCAGCATCGTTTGATTTCGCAATTTCCATCTTCAAGCAGGACTGCCTCAAATGAAAAGCGCTCTTCATTCTCTGCAGGGCTTTATCGCTTTCCAGCATCTGTGTCCATTTCCCCTCTTCCATTCTCCCATTCAAGTGCAACAGAAGTCATACGGTATGGATTTCTATTGCAAGCCACAAAGCACACACAGGGCCCTATGGAATTCGTTGGGATTCAACTTCGAATTCATTTGATGTGCAATCGAGCAATAGAGAAGCGACATGCCATGGCTATTTTCGGAGAATGAGCCTTTTCTCTGGATTGTTCCAAAATGCGACAAAACGAACGCACTTTGCTCCCTCCAATTATTTGTACTAGTTTTTTCCTTTACACTTTCAGACTTGAATTGAAAAATTTTTAATCGTCAACTTTCCATATTTTCTTGTTTTTCATCAAATTGCGCACCTGCACGTGTACGCGAGCTGAGAGACTAGGGAAAATTTACAACGCCGTAAAAATACCGAGGTTTATATTGCAATCGGGGCGCGCGAACTGTTACAAATCGTACAAGTCCGCTCCGGATATTAAGAACACGAATCTCATAAATTTCACCTGGATAGAAAAATGATTCAGACTTCAAGATTAAAAAATTTCATTTCCTTTCGAAGTTATGATAGATTTGACATTGTATAGACCAAAGAATAAATCGGAAAATATACAATTTAATAATGAATAGACTCGCAAATAAATAACTGCAACCGCAGTTGCGGTGCAGTTTCGATTGGCAATTTTTTTTAGAAAAGCTTTAAGTCTGATGATGAAAATGAATCAAAGGGACAATTCAAGGGATGTTTAGAATGGCTAAATTTTTTAACTTTAAGTTCAAATTGAGATGGACTCCAAAAATATCTTTAATTTAACATGCCCATTAAAATCCGAATCTTTCGAGATTTTTTGCTGCAAAAGTATACTTGTCTACCAGCAATTGGTGAGTTGGTGACAATTTTATTCGTCCTGGCACAACCTTGTGCTTGTTCCCCCTCCTGTCTGTGCCTCTGTCCTATGTCTGGCATATGCTAGAAACGAGGATATAGAGGGATAGGGGATATCTGTGGATATGTTAGTCTGCATCCCATACATTTTGCATTCTTCACTGCAGTTCGCATGCATTTCATTTATCTCCCCTCTTCTTTGGAGGAGTCGGCTTTCCTTTGTCTTCCCCTCCCCATTGTGTTGCTCTCTCGTAGTAAGAAGTGATGATCCTCTTCCCCTTTGCATCAAAGGCCTCTTGTCTTTATGCTTCTTTCATTAGCCATACAAAGGCAAGGGCCATTCGACCATTCGAAAACAATCCGCTGCTAGCCTTTTGAGCAGAAGAATAACAATGACTGCTGCTCACTTCATCAAATCATTAAGGTGATCAATTGTGGGAAACTTTGGATGTTAACTGACAATATAATGGTCATTTAAAAAAATAAAATTTGGGCGACAGCGTTTTGTTCAACTATAAATAGCAACGCTTGAAAGTTGTAATTCATCTTTACGACTCACACCGGTATTATGAGTTGAAATAGCACAAATCGTATTTTCTGCAAGTTCTTTCTTTTGATTTTCAAATGGATAGCTGCAAACATCAACGAATGTCCATCGCATCTGTGGTCATCATTCGGACTAATTCGCGGAAGAATGAAAATACCGCAAACACACAACAACAAGCAGACAAGCAGCACATCGTAATGAAGACAGACTGCGTGGCGACTCGCTTGCGCAATTCTTTCTCTCCCTCCAAATATGGAATTCATTCGCGCGCGCCAAATTCACGTAATTCGAATGGAGTTGGAGATGGAAATGCGGAGAACGATCGAAAATCTCTCCACACACACAACAAATTCGAAGCGAGTCGAATGCAACGATTCAACAAAGAGGTGGACAATTATTGCAGCGGCAGGCAGACTACAACAAACTTACAAACTCACTCCGACAAACTAGTTGCTATTTTATGGACATTGGTTGGTAGAATTCGTTTCTAAACAATACATGATGTTCATGTGAACATGTACAGGGAGAGTTATCTGGTTGGAGAGTCTGGAAAGTTTACCAAGCTCAACTGTCACCAGGTGTTGAAGGTTTATAACTTTTTCTCGACATCTTCTTGCTATCATCAAGAGGATCGTCCATGATTTATGGCTGTTATCAAAATGTTCTCCCTAAGACTCTCTAGACTTCATTTTTTGGCTGTGAGTACTTTTGTCCTACAGATTTGAAGTGGGCATCAGGTTGTCGGAAACGAGCACCCCTTCCGCAATGGGCGCACAACAGTGCGACCTGGTATAGTTAAAATTTCGCTCGTGCGACCTACGCCTAGTTTATTTTCATCTAACGAAAGTACTCCCTAGGTCTGACTCGTAGCCAAAATTTTCGGATGATCATGTGAAGACAGCAATGTGGCTCTTTGTCTCTCTATCAACATTTTTGCTTCCAATTTGGGATGAGCTTTCCAAGAATTTCTCTGGATACTCTACTGACTTCGAATGACTGACTGGGAATATGTCTGAGTTATTGAATCAGTTAGATGGAAACTATGGATGTGTGGATGTCCTTTGAAGAGGTCTGCTAGCAGTCCGTAGATCTCTCGTACTCTTGTAAGAGTGCAACGAGCAACGCAGGAATTGAAGAAGAATATGCTATCGTTTTTAGAAAGTCCTTCAATCCACATGTATGAAAAGTATAAAGTTTGAATCAGCAACCGTTCGACTTTTGAAAGCATTATTTTCAGACTTAGGTCGTTTTTCTTTCAATTCAAAATAATTTATTCATCTCAAACTCTAATTCCAAGTGATAGTTATCAAATCTTTAGAAAAAAAACTGGCAATTTTCCTAGAATCATATTTCTCGTTTGACGTTTAGAGTTGATATAAACAGTGTTATTCGTTATGCTTCTATTTTCGTCCACTTTTCATATGTTTCACCTTCACGCACGCATCTCTCTACTGATGCTCCCCCTAACCTTCTCGATTCGGCCTACTTTCCATGGAGATTCTCTGCCCATTACTCATTAGTGACCTAGCAACCCGTCCCGAGTCTGCTCGTGATAAGTCTAAATTCGAGTGATAATCGCTCGGACTAATTGCTAATTGCCAGATTCGTTTAATCCACTCGACGAGAGGATCTTTTCATAGAAGCAGCAGTCGGTTTTTGCCCCCTCGTAAATTATACACTTGCGTTGTACAAGTATTATTTATTCATGCGACAGCAGCTTTTTGCGCGCCAAAATATGAAAGGGAAAGAAGCAGACGGCGATGAAGACCCTTGGGGCTAAATACGGAGCGGTGCGAGATCTGTAGCACCAGTGCGCATGCGCATGCTTCGAATCTTTGAATGAGAGAAGATTCGAAATAAAAAGTTGTTTACCGTCAAAAAGAGGAGGGAGTCACCTTGAAATCGACTGAAATCGCACCGATTCAACTCACTGCGGTGCCTCAAATTACTATGTCATTAGTCGCCGTTTGCGACCGGTAATTCATCTCTCGCGGGTCGCGACTCTGCAACCCGAGTCAAGTCCATCTAGGGCAGGATAGAGGGAGAATTATGCAGAGAGCAGATGGGCTGCTGCAGATCGGCCGAGGACCGAGTCTGAATGGATCACGAATGAATGCGTAATGAGAGAGAATCGTAAATGAGAGAAAACAGAAATTTGAGCATCCTCCATTTTCTATTTTCCCGGAGATAGTTTTTTTTAATTGGACAGGATTCTTATACTTCACGGTAAAAGTCTAAATCTGATGTCCAAATTTTTTTTTATCTACAAGAAGATCACTATCGCAAATTCGATATTGTCGATGAACGATAACTAGTAATAAAGTAAAAGGGTGCGTTTCTTTCCCCCTCCCCTCTTGTGCGCTACAGATCTTCCTCGATTTAACGACCTTTCTTTGTCGATTTTTGTTGTTGTTTTTTTTCTTTTTCGCGTTTTAAGAGCAATTATCGATAATTAATCAATTAATTTTTATTAATATTGATAGAGTCTAAAATAAAGTTAGAAGAATTTTCTTTCCAACTTTCAAGTTTTCTCCCTTTTCTCACTTGGTTCATTCGGTTCACACCTTGTCCACCTATCTCCTTCCCTCTCATTACCTCTGGTGTTCATCCACTTTTTCTCCCTCTCAATCTGCCTTTTTGCTTTCGGCCCATTTATTCATGCACTCCTCTGGTTTCACAACATTTGCAGCGATGCAGCACCAATACAACTGCAGCATCCTTCCTTTATTTCCCAGCCTCTAACTCATTTCTCCCCTCTCTCAATTTCCCTATCGAGTTATTTCGAAATGGCGCTAGATTGATAGGTCGCCAGACAAAGAATCGCGGATAGTTAATGAGTCAGGGCAGAATTCGAAATTCGGGCAGAGAATAACCCTGTGCCCAGCAGCAGGCATTGTTTCGCGAAAGGATGAGGGCTTGATTAATGGATCTTTATTCGAAAACCTAGTTTTTTTCTAGCAGAAAATCCTAAATTGACATCGTATAACTTCACCATTCATTCTTGTGTTTGTCTGTGAATAATTCAAACTTCTAGGAGTTTCATTAGCATTCCACGAATGAATTTAGCCATCGAAGATTAGTGAGTATGGCGTAAATGAGATGAGTGTCAGCTGTGTATTCCCCTTCTATTATGCCCACTCTTATTGTCATTTCGTAATTCCTCAATTCGATTTTTTTCGTTATTTGCTATTCGCGTTATTAGAGGTCGTCTGCTGGCTGTCGCCAATTCAGTTTTCTGTTCTGCAGCAGTCTTCAGTCAGCAGTTACGGTACGGCAGAGGCAGGTGCAGTGTGCGTGCCGTAGGATTTCTCCCATTTCTTTCTCATCTCTACCATTTGCTTTCTCTTGCATCGTTTTTTGCCTTCTCAAACTTTCTCTATTTCAATCCCCCTTCTCTCTGTTTCTCTGTCCAAGGCCGTCTCTTTCACTTGGCGCCTTCCCTCCTTTTTCTTTCCTTCCATTTTGGCGCGCTCAAAAATAACTCGTTTCGTTTGTATCGTTCGTCGAAAGTTAGATGAAGAGCAATAGCAGCAATTTCTTCATCGTCTCTGTGTAAAGTAGACGTGATTTTCGAAATCTCCCGCATAACGAGTTGCCAATGCGAACGCACATGCGTTTTCTCTCATTTTATCAAAACTACCTCGTTTTTTTCAATCAAACTGATTCCTCCTACCAAAACCGTATAGCTTCTTTTCTCTATACTATGACAGCTTTATATCGCTGTTAGAGAACGTGCGATATGAAGCGGAATAAGAAACTTCTTCGAAAGGAGATCATAACGCGTGTTTGTTGAAAACTGCCGTGAGAAACGGCTCGAGCTTATTCAGCCCTTCTATGTTTTTTTACCAAAAATTATTCACTTTGAAAAATAGTGAGTAAAGAGAAAAAGAAAGAAGCCATGCGGTTTCATCAGCGAAAAATCAGCTTTCACGAAAAATTTAGTTACCGCTAAATGTTTCCAAACTTTGTCGCACGTCTAATATCTCTTTTGACTATTTTCATATCTGACAGTTCCATAATTTGCATCATTTGTTAGGACAGGAACGCACGTTTGCATCATGTCTTTCTTCTAAAACAATGAGATAAGACCGAACAGTTGCGTATGCATTAGTGAAGTTTATCTGATGCAAGTTCTACAAATTGCATCATTCAACTTTCGACTTTGCAGACTATTTGTCTATTCTGTTGGACGAGTGGGGGTCTCTGCTGTTGTCCTAAATCACCAAATCCTAGTGTCCCTTTGCCTCTTCCCCCCATGGCTTACGCTTATCCCTTCAATCTTCGTTTTATTCCTTTTTATGGCAACAGCTGCATCTTTTTTCCATCCTTGTCTCTATTTTCTCTGCTTCTTTCGCCTGTGTCTCATCTCTCATTTCGCTATCTCCAGCAGCGTTAATAATCAATGAGCCAGCAAATGCAAAATGATTCCCAATCCATCCGACATCCGAATCGAATTCATTTCGCATTTCCCTTTCCTTTCTCCGTCTTCCTCGAATTCATGCCATCTCCAGTGGTCTGCACTGCGCTGTCCTCTCCCTGCCCTCTGGCTCTCTATCTCCAAGATCTCCTTCTCATGCGAGTCCCTTCAGCTTCATCCTCTCTCTGCAATGCATATTTCATATTCCATTTCACTGTCCAAATTAAAACGCCCAACAACATGCCCTTTGTATCTGCTCCGTACAACAGCCGACTTTTCCGCACAAAATTGCGTCATCGCTTTCGAGAAACTTCTAATTCGGTAATTTTATCAAGCTGGTCAGGAGACTTCTAATACCCAAACAATATTTATACCGCGAAGATTCCAGAAAGGAATAATATATTGACATTGTAAACAATAGAAATACAAGTTTGAGCAGTTTTTAAAACTTATTTGAAATCCCTAAAAATTTCAAATAAATCGAAAAGATTCGACAAAGATTCTTAAAAAGACCAACATCTCCCCATTTCGATGAATGATATACTTTTTCTCGCCATATGTGGCATCATCAACTGAAGTCTCAATCTCAGTCGAATAGTCAACTCGAATCCGAATCCAAGTAAAGTAGATTGCATCATTGCATCAAACGACTCTGACTGCGGACTGCCGACTGCAACTCTGCGTGTCTGCGAGTCGTGTTGCAGTCGAAGCAGTCAAACGAGATAACATTGCACAAAGAGAGAGGACAGAGATTTTATGAGGTTTACTGGTAACTCGGCATAGATTTCAGTTTCCATTCCATGTATGAGTTTTATGTTCTCATTTAGCTCTTCGATGATTAGGGATAAGATCTTCTAGAACCTCTTAGAATCTAATCTAAACATGGCTTTACGAATTCTGCTCCATTTTCTAACATAGAATTAAATGAAATTTCAGTTGTTACGAGCTCCGTAAAGTCTGAATAGTGAGTTTCTCTCCGACTTTTCATTTTCAACTCTTTTTTCGAACGGCAAATACCAGGGGGGAAGAAAGCGGATGGCAGAGACAGTTGGCTGTCTGCAGTCTCTGCTGCAATCCACAGTCCACAACAAAATATAAAGCGGATTTAAATCCTTGAAAAGTCCAGGATCTATGTGTTTTTTCGCCGATCAGATTAAGATCAGGACTCCAGTAATTTCTTCAAACTCATATACTCTCTAAATTTAATCATAGAAAGTGAGATTAAGGCGAGCTTATGTTCATCCCTGTGATTAGGATTTCATATATCTGCATCTCTGGTCGACTATTCCGCTGAAGTCAATTCCCTAGTCTCAGTCCGTTCTCTTCCTCTCGTTTTCTCACGCTCACTGCATCGACCACTTTTCTCAGAAAATTCACAAACTTGCGCGTTCACTTGCTGTCGTGGTTCACATGATAGACACTTGCAAATCACAACAACAGCAATTCCATTTTATATCGATCTTCACTACGATTGCATCATCAACCTCATTATTGTTTTGAGAGATCTTTTGCCTCTTCCGAAAATCCTGTTGATCATTTCTAGAATTTCGCTTGTTTTCGATAGATTCAGTCGGTTGATCAAATAAGAAGTGCAAAACTCGCTGGGTAAATTGTGCTGTAGCTCATACATACATACACACACACACAACTTTGCCGGTCCAGAGTCAGCGAGTCTGCTATTCTAATGTCCCAGTCGCATCTCTGCGTCTCATTCATGCTCTTCTCCCTTCTATTTCTCGGTTATTTTGTGCTGCTCTTTCAACCTAGGGCCTTTGGCAAACAGGCTCGCGCAACAAACCGTCCTTTTTGCTCGGAGCGTCTCTGCGGACTGAAATGCGATCCCCCCCCATCCTTACTCTTTGCCTTTACTGCCCGAGCCCGGCTCGACTCGGCCCCTCTTCTTTCAAACCCCCACCACCTATTGCGTCTTTCCTCTTCTTCACTCCTCTTTCATCTCCCAAACTTCTCCTCTTTTACCTTTACTACACAACACAGTTCTTCCTTTGTGCCTTGATGATGATTGTGCTTTCCGCTTCCCGCCCTTCAAGCACTGCAGCCATGCACAGCAGTCCTAGTTCATTCCATTTTCGGGGTCTTCTCTCCGTTTTCCCGCTCTCTTCATCTATAATTCTCCCTCGATGCAGTTCAGCAGTTCGAATTCGGTCAGTCCAGCAGCTAGAGGGCGTGGCCTGTCTCCTCCCTCCCTCCTTTCCTCGGCTGCCCTCCCTCTCTTTCTCTTCACCTCCCATTCCCCCATTCCATCTCTAATATCTCTGCCCATCTGCCACATTCTGCTCTTTTCTTCTTCTTTTCCCTTTCTAGTGCCTGCTCGTTTTGCTAGAGTAATGTCCACAACGAGGGGTGCTTGTGCGAGCGTTCTCACACAGCCTCTCCTTGCTCCCTCATGAATTATCATCCCCAAGTTTTCTCCAGCCGTTTTTAGAATTGCACATATCGTATCCTTTATCACGAATGAGAGATACCATTTCAGGCTGATCAGAGCAGAAATGTCATCTGGCCTATCATCCAACATATTCTCATCGCCATATTCCCCCTACGAGGAAGGCTTTCATTCAGCCTCGTCGGCCGATCAATCTCCATCATATCTCGACAGAATCACACAAGAAATGAATTCGCTAGGATTGTCCGAAAACAGTACGTATCTTTAAAAACAAAACAACTAAGTACAAGAACGAAATTTCTGTCCTGAATATTTTTAAAAATCTCAATTCCATTCCTGTCTCTGTTCACAATTCGAAAATGTAGCAGATAAGAGTCGAGCTCTTACAAAATTGAGCGGTAAAACTTTGTGAGACACACGAGTCAGATAACATCTATGCACTTTCGCATACATATTTGGCAAGAAAAAATGTTTTTCTTTCGGAAATTACTTTATTCTTGATGGGAAAAGATACGATTTTTGAAATTTAGGATTTCTATTTGGCCCGCCGATAAGTAAAAGCACTTCTGATAGTGGAGCTTCTACTGGAGATAACGAATTTCCTTACACGTAAGCTAAAATTACTCGATTTTTAAAATCATTTTCTAAACATTTTTCCCATGGAAAATCAATATTCTATCTTGTTTCGTGAATTTCTTCCCATCAATATCTCATAGTCATTAATGATCCAATCTTTCAATCTCAATATTGCTCGAATCACTGTCCAATTCCCAAATAAAAAAACCACCCATTCTAAATAGTGAAAGTTTCATATTGTATGAAGAACTTTGGAGGAAAATTCGAGCTCTGAACCAGAACGCGAAATTTGGCAAAAATTTGCAAGTATGGCAAACCATTCGTTAGCGATTTTTCAGCTTCATTAGCGAATTTTATATCTTCTCTGATATAGAATAGAAAGTCATCACAGCGTTGTCGAAATGAAAAGAGCTCCGAATTACGGTTTTGTCAAGTTCTAGATCCCATGAGATATCCTATATCCATATGTGTGATATAACTCTCACAGCATGGTTCCATCGCATTCTCTGCGTGTTTTAACCACCTCTTCGCGTTTATCGTTGCTATGCTCGTGGATATACAAGTGATAAAAAGGAGGATGGATGGATGAATGAATAGAAGAATTGAAGAGATGAGACGAGGGGCGAGTGAGTGAGTGTGAAAATGGCTCTTCTCTTCCTATACACTTCATCTCTGCACCTCTACCCAGAAACCATGCAATGGAGAGGTTGTCTAAAGACGTTTCCTGTGTTTCGCAATTGCTTTTCTCACTTCAACCCAATCTATCTTTTCGCCCTCTTCATATCTAATTTTCTCTTCCATCCTTCCAAATAGAGTTTCACAAAAATGGTAGAGACGACGAGGTTGAGGGGTAGAGAAGAGAGGAAAGGATGCTGTGACTGACCTCGAGCTCTATTGTAAGAAGGGAAGAAAAGAGGGAATAAAGAGCTGCGACAAAAAGTAAAAAGTAACGCGAACACAGGTCTGGGCATTTGAGAGTTGGGCGCGAGGAGTAGATCTGCACAGATCTTTTTCTATCCAAAACTCGGACAATTCCTATAGCCCCCTATCCTGTTTTCTGCAAGGAAATCTCCACCACGTGACAGAAATTTTTAATGAAAACAAACAGCACAGAGTCATTTTCATTTGCAACCTTGGAGAACAAAACTTACAGCAAAAACATCCGGAGAGAAGGCACGTGAATTGCATTTTATGGGATATTTGATAGAAATCTTCAGTTTCTTCCCCGATAGAGTATGAAGGAGTAGATTTCAACATAAAGTTAAGCTTCTTCATACGTTTTCTAGAAAATCCTTTTGTTTATGCAGAATCTCGCTTGTCGATAAGGTGGGGAAATGAGCGAGGTGACTACTATATAACTATATAGGGAAAGAGGAAGGCTAAGCAGTAAATAACCGTATCATTTGTGGGGCTACTTTTAGCTTTTCATGCGAATTGGATAGCTTATGTTTTCGCACTGA
The DNA here is from genome assembly GCA_964036155.1 of Diploscapter coronatus. Taxonomy (NCBI): domain Eukaryota; kingdom Metazoa; phylum Nematoda; class Chromadorea; order Rhabditida; family Rhabditidae; genus Diploscapter; species Diploscapter coronatus. Next base: position 45,907,066 of record OZ038422.1, on the reverse strand, counting down.
CTGCTTGCGGGCTTTGTGCCACTCTGTCCGCTCAGCGCTATTCCGTTTGTTGACGGCTTTGACCACGACCACCAAAGGGGGGGAGGCTTTTCCATGGGCAGCCTAGCCAAGCCTGGAATATATGTAATTGCTAATGAAGGCTAGGCTTTTCTGGGTGAGGGCTGTGGTGTGCGGTGTCGGCTTGCAATTTGCCCTCTCCCCTCGCTCTCTGCATGCATATGTGCATGCAACCATACCAAACACCCCCTCTACCCACTCTAGCTTGCTGGGGAGGGCCTCACTATTTCTTCTCTCCCATACCCAGGCACCCAATGGCTAGTTCACATCCACGACCAAGTACGAGAGGAAACAAATGGAAATTTCGAATTCGCGAAAATATCGTGGAAAGGGGGGAAGGTGGAAAATTGGAGACCTCAACAAACATCCCTTGAAATTTGATCTGTTCGAGAAGGGAACATGGACTCGATATTTTGAATCTTTTAAATATTTGCGGCATCCTCGTTCGGTAAGAAGACCTCCATTTTAATGGTTTGAACCACGGAATACGGCTCTCATATCTTCCAAATCTGTATCCATTTTTGGAGAAGCCTGGAGATTTGCTAAAAATAATCGGCGCGTCTCATAATTGGTGATCTACGTGATTTGCACAGCCGAGTTTTTGTGTGGTCTGCCGGCGTCCACTCGGTCCATCTTCCTCCTTTCTGGCTTCCTTTGTTCAATCCGGCTCTTTTCTCAATTAGCAGTCTCTCTCTGCTTCTTGCGTAATGAAAGACAGCACAGCAGCAGCCTGACGCCTGACGTGTCCTGCGTGAGCTCTGACTACTGGTCCCGCTCCTCTTCTTCCTGTGCCGTATTCCAAACGGCTTTCTATCTTATTTGCCGGAGGCATCTTCCATTTTTCTCTCCATCCTCTCGATTTACCATTCTTCTTCGTCCATTCATATTCACTCTCATTTTGATGACCAGTCCCTCTGCTGCTGCTGCTTTCCTTTCATTCACATCCATCTCTATGCTCTGCCTTCTCGGCTCTCTTCAGCTCCCATGGTCTCTCGTTCTTTCTTCTAATGTCACCCCTCGATTTGCAAATGGCACATAATAATTGTCTAGAGCAGCACAGGAACACAAAAGTCGAAGGGAGAAATCGATGTTGCCCCTTGTTTCGGGACAGTCGTTTGGATGTTTGAATTTGTCGAGTTGAAGATGTGAAATAAGCGAAAAACAAATGCACACCCACAATTTGTAGAATTCAGTTCCATTTCGGTCTTCATATCTGTCTGGAGTTCTTCATTTCCACCCTTCACACAACGGTTCCGAACAATTCCTCCTACCAATTTCCTTTAGCCCGGAGCGAGCGACGATTCGATGCGTTTTTGCAGCCGCATCGTTTGCATCCGTTTGGTGTTTTTCTTCCGAGTAGTCGTTAATTTGAAAGAGTCGGAAGGAACGCTCCTCGAGCAGAGGGATAGTGGGGCGACTGCAGAGAGCAGAGGCCAAATGCTAGGAGAGCTGTGAAGCAAGCGCAGGGCTGTGTTAAGGGCTCTCCAGCTCTCCTCCAGCAGTTAGGACCCAAGCCGAGATTCGAGGGATTTAGGTTTCCTCTTCGGTTTCCCTGGGGATGCATCCGCTTTGCATTCGGGCTGTGTCTGCTCGGCTGTGGCCGTCCCCTCTAATTACCCTCTCCTCCCATTAATATGCTTATTGCCCGAAGCCTTTGAGCCTCCTCTTGAAAAGAGCCGTTCTTTCTTTCAAAGGATTTGCACCAAATTAACGGGGTCTTCTTTCTTTTCTTTACTGCCTTCCTGCTATAGGCTATATATCGCAGCTTTGTTGTTAGTGACCACATGGCTCATTCTTGTTGAAAGAAGTGAAGTATTTCAAGAAAAAATAATAAAAAGTAACAAATTCAAGAAAAAAATAAGAAGAATCTACTCGTTGAATTATCATAATTGTGTCGCGTTTTTATAATCGCTTTTCATATTTGGTCATAACAGCGAGCAATTTGTGATTGTTGAAAAAAAAAGATCTAAACAACGAAAAAAATCCACGAAAAATCGAAAAAAAAAAGAACGAACCGATGAAAATGAATAAATGCAAGTGTCGAAAATCGACACAACTTTCCTGCGAGATTTTCATTCGTTGAATTTCCAATCTCGACAGGTGGTGATTTATCGATTTCTCTCCTAAAATTTCCGACTTTTTTGAATTCATTCTTGAAATTTTTTAGAACTTCATTAAATTCGTGCTTTGAAAGGTGCAGGGCGAGTGCACTTTTCTCGAAGAGTCTGTGAAATTTCACCCAAATTGCTCGCGTAATTCTCGAAATTTCCTTATTTTGTAGTCCTTACTTACGAAATATCTGCATTCATTGTCTGGACTCGTTTAAAAGTTCATACAGTTTTTAAAGTTGAAGTGAAGGTTTTTTGTAAAGAAAAACTGCATAGTTTTGCGAAATTCCTGTCTTGGAATTTGTTTAAAAATATCGAACATTTCTAATAATGTTTTTGCATTTCAGGATGAAAGAGGACAACGGAGCTCTGACGACGACGACGGGCGTGGCGTGGAGTCAGCAGCCGGGCTCGTGGTTCTACGAGATGGGCGACGACAATTCGAGGGGCTCCCCGACCAATGAGAATGCAGACGATCTGGCCATGATGCGGTCCCTGCTCGGCGTGCGCAACGTGACCGAAAGTGTCGAGGTCCCCAGCAGTGAACACGTCGCCGAGATCGTTGGCAGACAGGGTGCGTTTGAAAATTTCGAGAGAAAAACTCCTGTGCAACTCGTCACTTGGTGAGATTTGTCGGGAATGTTTCTCAAAATTTAAACAAAAAACTAAAGACATGTTTCTGAAAAGCGATTGGAGGGTTTAGGTAAATTTTGGAAAGAGGTTCGAATGGGTGTCGGTCTTGCTTGTAAGGGTTTTCACGAAATTTTCAATTTAGAGCCGATTGTTTCCATAAAAATTGTGAGTCAAAAGTTCTGCATTGATTTGTGCCATTTCGCATAATATCTTTTCTGACGTTCTTTCTAATAATTCATTTTTATTCACGAAGATTATCCCTTGACACGCAGCTGAATGAGGAGAATGGCCGTAATTAGTAGCTAGGAGATAATAAAAGTAGAAGTTATGCGGGGGCAACATCAACGAATGACAGACCGATCGTTAGGAAGGGAAACCAAGCAACCAATTAGTCGTTCTTCAATAGCAGATTTGATTTCTGATTGCGCGATACGCCTGGTCATTTTACGACTAATTTTAAGTTTAGTAGCTGGGCGATGTTTATTTTTAGGGTTAGAGCGCGGAAATCTTTGTAAATAGCAATTTTCGTAATTTCCTCGGAAAGAAGCGTTCGATTTTTTTCCGCCGAACAGTAAAGTTCTTAACCTATTTTTGGATATAGTGTTTTGAACGAGCAGATATGATGTCTGCTTCACTAATTCCTCCTTCGGTCCGCATCATCTCTCGTCGTTAGCAGCTAGAGAAAGGGGATAGTGCAAAGTAAGTAACTGTCTAACAAGGCTTGTCATCGAGAACTTGTTTGTTTATGGAGGAGAAGAAAGAGCAAGTAGTGGGCGGGGCAAGAAGAACCAGAAGGAGAAGGACAAGAAAGTGCAAGGCAGAGGGAAAGGGAGAAGGGGGCTCCGGTGACATTCAGAATAAATATTTATGCGTGGAAGTCGCCGAGAAGAGCAGGAAAACAAAGCCGTATGTGTGTGTGTGTGATGCTGCTTTGGCTGCAGAATGCAAAACTGCACAGGGATTTTGGATACAGATTGAAGACGAGAGAAGATGGGGTGGTCAAGGTTTTTGGAATGAAATCAAAGAAAATGAATTTTTTGAAGATGAATAAGTTGGTCACAGGAAGAAAGATACAAGAAAACGGGATCATTGTAGTTGCCACCTTCTTATTGTTTCCACCCTCTTTTTCTCTTCCACTAGCTATTTTTCAGGAAAAAGGTGATAACTAACGAGGTTAAAATTTCTGAGTCGCAAAAATTAGTCTTCGAAAATATGCGATTTCCAACTTCTCCAAGTCATCCATGATTTTTGTGATATTTGATTTTCAATCAAGCGGCAGCAGTAGTATCTGGCAGTTAAAATCTTTTATCTTTCGGGCAATCTGCTGACTAATCAAGAGATCAAAGCCATTAGCCAGCAGGTAATCGTCTCTGCTTCGCACAGATTGACTCGGGTTTCCTTCCAATTGTCATTTTATGCCTGCAATTCTGCAATGGGACATTCTCAGTCGGAGGTCTGTTGGTCATTCAGTCAGGGCAGATGTCCTATGTCTGCCTTTGCCTTTGCCTTCGCCTTCCAAGTCAGGTCCAGCTTCCTTTCCATCTCTGCCCCTCTCAATTCTCCCACTCCATCACCTCATTTTCACCCCTCAAAGACCGAGCCGCACAGCGGGAAACGATTCTTCCGTTTTGCCGTTGGAAATGGCGCGCTCTGTTCTCCCCTTCCCCATTTACTCTGCATCTCTACCACCTTCCATGATGAACAATAGGTCAGACGCAGTCATTCCCCCAAATGAGTAGCAGTTAAATTTGCCCCGTTCTCTTTTCCTCGCTTGATGATCATTTTAGGATCTGACAAAAACGCCACAAACCTTGCGGTCTCCCTTTATTTCGACTTGACTTGCTATCAAGTGATAAAAGATAGCCGATGAAAGCGGGCTGAGATATATGAAGAGGGGAGACGATTAAATATGATTGGTAAGCAGCAGGAGGGCAATAAAGGTTATACAACAACATTTGTACAGCTGGCCTGGTCCTCCTGAACGAGTGAAAGATGAGAAAAAGGAAGAGGAAGGGAATGAAAAAGGGGAAAGGGAAGAGGCGAGCGAAGGGAGAGGAGGTGCCAGGGCAGAGGCTAACTTGACCCATGCTGCGAAGGCAATCATTACGTGAAAAATAAAACCGTCCGAATAATTTTGACTCGACGAACTTTGGTCCTCGGAAATTATAAGGGGGAACTTGAAAATTACGGGGTTTGAAAAATGTTGGAAATTCGACATTTTCAAGAACATACTTTCATAAAGACGGAATTCACATGAAATTTTACCAAATGTATGCAATTTTTAAGAAAATGAGTTTGTCAGAATTGAAAAGGCAGGAAACATACCTTTTCTCCAATGTCATCTGATGAAGTTCAAGGATTTTAGCACATTCTTTCCAAATGTTAGTACGATCTTGCAAAAGATGGTGACAAAGAAGTAACAGTATTCAATATCTGGCAAAGTTGGTACTTACAGTTGAAGTAAAGCAAAATTGATCAATTCTCTTGAAAAACCGATTTATGGACATTTTTCATTTTCAGGCTGCAAGATCAAGGCGCTGCGAGCGAAGACGAACACGTACATCAAGACGCCGGTGCGTGGAGAGGAGCCCGTGTTCGTGGTGACGGGACGGCCTGAGGACGTCATCGAGGCCAAGAAGGAGATCGAGTGCGCGGCAGAGCACTTCACCCAGATTCGAGCCAGTCGTCGTCACTCCCAGGGTACGGCCTCTTCCTCGTCCCTGCGCGGAGGAGGGACTCGTTCCTCTTCGTCCACTTCCCCTCCCCTATCCCTGCTTAACATGCCTCTCTTCACTCTGCCTACTGTCACTGCTCCTGTGCTCACTATGCCTGCTCCTGTGACGGTAAGAGTCGTCTTTTCTGGGAAATGCAACGGTTGTTGTTGCTGCTGCTGCTGCTGCTGCTGAATTCAATTTTGATTTCGATTGTTCAATCATTCGGATGAAACACATACTTTTTGACATCTGCACGATGTCCATCGAACAATCGGAACTTTTTCTTCAAAACAACCCCCGTTATGCGCATTTCCCGGAAAATAGGCTCTTTGCCAGATTGGTGGACGCGCGCTGTCTTTTCAGCAGCCTCCACCTTCCTGTCTGACTCCACTGTCTGCCGTGTCTTCCACTCCCTCTCCTCCGCCCTTCAGCCCCAGTCAAACCAACCAGCAGCAACAGCCGCCACTGGACGGCTTCAACTACCCCCTGCCGCCTCACGGCCAGCAGTCTCTCGTCACTGTTGTCGATGCACCCTTTGATGCAACTCGTATGTTCGGTTTGCTTGCCAGAGCACAATCATTTCTCACCGCATTGTAAATGAATATTCTCTCCTCTTGTGAACATTCATCTTCATATAGATTCCTTTACAATGCCAAGAATTTTTAGTTCGAATAAGTTTCTGAATCCACATTCTGTCTTTGCAAAGCACAATTTTTTTTTTTGCAGTTTTCACAAGTCACGATGTGAATGTAGTGTTTTGATTTTGATTTGAACTTAAATAATGTGCACTTCTTCTCATTTTTCTGAAAATCGAATATGCAAACTAATTGATGAGATTTCAGGCGGAGTTCCTGCCCCTGGTCATGTGACGAAGTATGTGCGCGTGCCGTTGCGCGTGGTTGGACTGGTGGTCGGGCCGAAGGGAGCCACCATCAAACGCATCCAACAGGACACTCACACCTATATCATCACTCCCAGTCGCGAGAGGGAACCTATCTTTGAGGTATTTTATAATATCATAAAATGGCGACTTGATCCTTGAATAGAAATGAAATTTTGCTTGAAGATAAAAGATGTAAACAAAATTTAAGATGTAAAATCAGAATGAATTTGACTCACTAATTCAAAAATAGTGAGACCATTTCGAAAATTCTGCAGATGAAATTTTCAAATGAAAATAAAGAAGAACTTATCGTTTATTCTTCAGGTGACCGGACTTCCGCACAACGTGGAAGCGGCTCGGAAGGAAATCGAGCAGCACATCTACCAGCGAACCGGCAACATGCCCATTACCGATCCTCAGACCAGTGTCAGCCACTTCTCCGAGTTGCAGAATCACACTCAACAGGTAGAAACATTTCGCGCATTTGAAAGTGAAGTGGGTTTGATGAAAAGATCACTAGATGGATTGTTCTCATAAATAAGGTAGGGGTATAGAGGTGAGTAAATTACTTGTGTGCTTATAATTTTTGGAACTATGAGCATAAAATTAGCCTACCGACTCCCTCTATACCTCTATCCTATTTATGTGAAAAAAAATCCAAGTGGGCTTTTCATCAAGCCGTAAAGTAGAATTCTTACTTCAGTTGAATAGGAAGAAGAATCCAAAAGACACATTTGTGAAATGGGTGAAATTCGTCGCAAAAATCATTCCATTTTATAAATATTTTATTCAATTTTGATCGTTTTTTTTCACAAATCAAATCAATTAATTTGCAGACGTCGCTGAACAACGTGCTCTCGGGGCTGAGCCTGGATCGTCTGATCACTGAGCTGATTCTCGCGCAGCAGTTCACTGCCTGAGTTCCCCCCAGCAGCAACACCAACAACACCCGAAGCAGAAAACCAGGGAAGGTAGAACAACTTGATCCCCCGTCCCTCGCCAAAATCCACCCTCTTCATCCCCAAAAAATCCCTTAACATCCATCTGTCCTATGCAATTAATTTCTTTCTCGTTTAAAGATTTTATCTATTTTAGAAGGTCCTATTCTAAAATTATCATATTCTTCTCTATCTTTGAAAGGTGAAATTACTAGCTTCTAACCCCTGAAAAACTTCCTGTCAACATGATACATGATAAGAGCGCGCTATATTGATATTATTTGAAGTTTGAAGATCAGATATATTTATTATGATTTTTACTGATGAGATGTTCTACTGAATTATTGGAGACATAACAAAACATATTCTAAGACTTTTATGATGATGTGTGTTAAGAATTATTATTTGATTATGACATAAAATCATGTTTCCCACTTTAAGACGGATATTTATTGTAGCAATTTTGCTGTCTTGCGAGATTTCGCCGTATTTTTGAAAAAGGTTGTGCGATGAAATATTGAAAGCTAGGTAATTTGGAAAGAACATTTTTGAAACGTTGCTGATTTTTTCAGTTTTTCAAAATTCACTTTCCAAATTGCTTTTTTAAAGCGCACAACTTTATGAGATTGTATCTCTTTAACATTGAAATCTTAGGAAATCTCTAAGCGATCTCCTCTTTTTGCTAACAGGTACTCTTCTCCATATTATTACTTTCCTGACGTTTCCAACTATTTTGTATCCAGTTAGATCCACCCACTTCTTTGAGAATGTAGGCGGATCTAAACTTATCCAATCAAATCCCCCATTCATCTAGCACTATGCGGCAGTATTTATTTTGTGAACATTTATCACGTTATTCTATGATCATTTTACTGTAATTCCAAATCAAATTATTCCATCATCAAACACATATTATATATTTTCGAGACTTGTCTGTGTGGATTTAGAAGATACAAAATTCTATATTATTCTATTTTATTGAAAAGTTTATTATTCGATTATTCGATATAGAGCAATAAAGTCTATTGACTCGTAAAATCTGTATTGATGAATTTTTATCAAAAATAGGAAAACGCACGAGAAATTTTAAAATTGCCAGTTTGACAAAAATGCCCAAGTAATTCGGCAAAAGATGACCAATTTTCCGATGCAAGATTACGAAACGACAAAAATTAGTCAGGCTGACTGCAAAATCGATAACCTGATAAAGTTCGCCAAAAAGTCGCACGAATTTCAAACTTCAGTTCGAAATCAGTTCTGGCTGAAGGACCGCATGAATTCATCTCATTTTTTTACTCTTCCATTTTCTTTGCGTCATTTTCGTTCATTGCTGATTTTTTGCAAAGTGGCATTCCTCCATTTCTGCATCTTGGAGTTCTTCTTCGTCATTACTCGCAATCCTTTCGCAACTTTGCGAAATTTTTTGCAGATTTTTTGAACTTTCTTTCTATCATATCTTCCATTGAAATAATTGATCTCGATATTTCTGACCTTCTTTTAACTCATTTTCTTGTAAAATTCCCAATTTTTAGTCCTGTTGTAATATTTTTTCCGAACTTTTTCTCTAGATTATTTTCAGCTTTTCACATTTCGAAACGCTCGAACAGTTTCAGGATTCTGAATGCATCGCGATTTTCTATAATTCCCACTCATCCTTCTTTTGCTCGTTTGACTTTGGCAATTTTGAAATGACGGGATGATATGATGGCGTGCGCGATAGTTAGAGATAGGGAAGGGTGTGAAGGTAAGGCGAAGTAGTTTGGTAATAGATAGACCATGTCTTCACGCCATTTCTCAGCTGCCTTTGAATTTCGTGGGTTTCTCGACTTTCTTTCCTTGCAGACAGCAATGACTGCAGTGTCAGTGTCGATCGATTCAGTGGGTTCAATTGGTTCGTTGGCAGAGTTCTGTGAGGACTGGGAGAAGGATCAGAAATGGAATTCGTGGCCGTTGAGACGTCGCTCGCCCTTGCCGCTCATGGCCGAGGCACGCGAGCATACCAATCATGCAACTTTGTCCCCCAGCAACAGCTGCTCGGTCAGTTCGCAACTTGTTCCTGATGTTTGGGGAAATGAGTTTTTCTCGTGACCATTTTAGACCCATTGTAGTTACTACCCTCGCTCTTGCATTTTCATCCTCTTCTGATAAACAATATGAAGAACTGAAAAAAAAGAGATGGGAATCACAATGAGCAGTTTTTCTATAGCACTGATAAGGATCCAAGCGTTTCTTGTTTTCTTATTGAATTCAATAGGTCGAGTCAAATGAAGGAGCATTTTCATTTTTTCTAACTCAAATTTTCAGAATATTCATTTTTTAGCATCTACACAAGGAAAACAGCCTTCTCTCACCAACTCATTTTAAATCTCCGGATAAAAACAGCAGCAGCAGGGACGATCTCGGACTCGCCGACAAGGACAGCGGCCAGGAGAGAACCTGGTGGTCGCCGTTTTCGAGTGTAAGGTTTGCAAACATTAAAAAAAAATCGAGAATACAAGAACAGAATAACTGAGACACGTCGTACCGTGAAATAAAGTGTTTTCGAGAAGTATCATTTTATAAAATTTTCAAAGTTCGATTATGATTTGCAAGAATCCCTGTTCTCTCTCTTTGATTATAATTCATCGAAGTCAAAGAACTCTTACAGTTCCGCAGCAGCACCCCGTCGTCCTCGTCCTGCTCGCTGTCGGATCTCTCGGAACTGTCGTTGCCCGTCTCTCTTTCATCTCCCCTCCATGTTTCCATTTCTCAGGTAATGTCGAAGTTCGGAACTGATTCGATTTTCAAGTTGCCAAATGATGAATTGTTGGTCAAATCAGAATACTTTTTTTTTTTTGATTATATCATAGTTGTTCTACACGAGTTATCCTCTGTACAGACAGGGAGGTGTGAAGTATTGAAAACGTGATCTTCTTCAGAAATGTTAAAGTTCTTGAAGAGAAAAAAAAGATCATAATTTAAAAATAAACGATGATTGAATCTGATTGCAGACCTCTTCGACGAACGTCGCTGCAGTCTCGCATGGCCGTGCGACGACCCCCATTCTGGGCGTGCCACCCTACTCGTACATTCTGCCTGACGATCCTCCCGTCTACGAGCGAGTCAGACCCGACGACTTCGACAGCGAGTCGAGTACTGCCTCCCTAGCCAACTCGGATGACGAGTACTACGACTTCTTTGAGAACACCTACAGAATGACTGTGGTGCGTCCCATGAGAGAAGACTCCATCAGTTCCATCCTCGAGAGCAGACCCAGACCCAGACCCAGGCGCAGGTGGTTCAAACATGAAATTCTGACTTGTGAAAAAGGCTTGGAATTATTTCTTTTCCTAGCAGTAAAATTGGAATTTCCACGTTCTAACTTTTCAACTCTTGTAATTTCTGGGCCCGGGTCCACGAACGACTGGGAGGGATCTAACTCGTTCCCAATGTGAGCTCACCTCGCAACATTTGTGAGTGAGGCTTACACTGGGAGTGCTCCCAATCTTTCGTGTATCCGACCCCCATTGAGTGTACTTTTTCAGGAACAGCACCGCGCCGACTGTGCCGAACTACACGACTGAGTTGACTGCTTCGGGGAGCGGATCTGACTCGGATGACACGGCAGAAACGGACTACTTCCCGGAGGACGCGAGGACCAGCTCGATGGGATCCTCGAATTCACAGGTCAGTGAGGTAATGCTGCGAGGCAGGAGAGGAGACAGGTCAGGGAACAGCAGGAGGAACTCAACAGCCGCATTCGATTGAGCATCCAGAACAGACGCGGCACTCGGAATGCGATATTTTCAAAACTTATTCTAAATTTTATCTGTCGTAGATTAAGAAACGGCTGTTACTGAATCCCGATGACAACAAATTCCGGTGAAAACCTAATACAATATTTCCCTACTCGCATCTCTCTCTCTCTCTCTCTTGCCTTTTTGATCGGGATTTAAAATTACGTGGATTCAGGATTAAACCTAAGAAAGTGAAAAAGAAGTACTGGATAAGAAAAGTAGACGTTTGAACAATGATATTTTAGGCATCGACAGCGTCTCGCCCCCCGTCTACGTCTCTGTTTCAGAGCATCGAGCCGACCTCGCCGAGAAAACCAAACACGCCCGAGGGAATGAAGCTGGAGACGAGTGAGTGGATAAGTTTTATAGTGCTTTGGGTTTATTGCTAAGAATGCAAGGAAATTCATATCAGGAAGAAACGATATCCGTGTGTATTCTTGAAGTAAAAAGAATAAAGATTACAAATAATCGCCACACATGCATTCATGCACTATTCCTTTACACGAATTTCTTGAAACATGGTTTACAAGTCATGCATTTTATATTCCAGTGACTCTGCACAAGGACTGGCCCGGAACATCGGCTCTAACTGAGATTTGGGTGGACGAAGCAAGCGGCGACAAGCACACGGTCGAGGTCCGCATGTACGACACTTTCTAGGCTTCAAGCATTGACTGATTGCTGACTCCTGACTGCTAGTCAGGACATTCAGGCACAGCTGCTGGGCTATTTGGTATAGGACAATTTCAGAACTTTCCCTTTCTTTCTTTAAACATTTTTCATATCATTTTCTTGTAAAATGATTTTTTCATTAAAATATTGATATATCAGTAACTTGTAAGGTGTACTTCTATAGATAAGTTCATCTATTTTTCGTTTCTATTGAAACTAGGATTATCGAACATTATTATTCTTTGGGTCAGCGCACTTTTCTTCTTTTCCTTGAAGAAGTAGACTTTTGAAAATTGAAGAAATCTGTATTTGACCTCAGCCATTTCTGCTATTTTACTGGTATTTCTCCTAAATCAATCATATCCCGATTTGAATATTTTTTCTTTAAAAATGGAACTTATCATTTACGATTCACTTATTTTTTCCATTTCATCATCATTTACGGGTCATTTTGCTCGTTTTCATGGAAAATGATACAAACCAATTCTGTGCTATTTTTAAGATGAGGTATTGCAGTAGTTAAGCACATTTTTATGTCGAATAAAAGGTCAGTTTTAGAGTTCATTTTTTTAAATGAAAATCAACAATCAGATAATGCCTGTTATATATTTTTCAAAATTTTGAGAATTTATTCATTGCCGAATTTCAACTCAGGCTCTATTGATGGCGCTGGTGACAAATTAATTCACAGGTATGACTTAACAAAATTTTATGAATCAAAGGTTCTGTAGTTTCACATAATTTGGCGGAAAAGTGGATTTTCTCATTAATGTGAGCAGAAATCATTATTCACTGATCAGTTGACCTGGCTTATTTTTTTCCTATTTATGCTCACCCATTCTTCAATTCCTTATCAATCTCACCCATTGTACCCTACAAGTTATGTTTGATTTTTCCTGCATAGTATACGTATTCAAATCGCCAATACCATGTTGTTCATTGTGATTTTGATAGTCTTTGATCAATTTTATTTATCTCTTCAAGAAGAAATCTTCCGAGTTACGACTAGGTAAAATTGTATAAATTTTTTTACATTATTAATGTTTTATGTTTTAGCAAAGGCGTTCTATTTGGTAAGGAAATCGATGCTTACGATGGAATCCGAGGCATCACCTTCCTTGGGATTCCTTTCGCTGAGCCTCCAGTTGGAAACTTGAGGTATTTTCATGATTTTTTGTTCGAAAATGAAAATGAAAATTCTTGCTTCAGATTCAGAAAGCCGGTTCCGAATGGAAATTGGGAAGGCGAGTTGAATGCAACGACCTATCGAGACGCATGTCCTTCTGATACATCGTGAGTAGGGTTTTGTCTTTAAATTCTGTTTATGTTAAAATTTTTCAACTTTACCACTCAAGAATTTGACAAAATAGTATGTAGTGTTTAAGAGAAAATTGGAAAAATGCTTCCCTTTCTCACTCTTTTCTCAAGTTGCGAAGTAGCGAATCTTCCAAGTTACCGAGGTTTATTGCGACCAGTTTTATAGATCTTTTGAAAATAAAGTAAAAAATTAATCACCGATTTAAAATGATATGTGCTTAACAAAAGTGAAATTTGTGTGAAAATTCATTTTATCACATTCTCTGAGAACAAAACGTCTTCTTCAGTTACTTCACAAACAGTGCCTTCACGATGTCCGAGGACTGTCTGCACGTGAATGTGTTCACGAATCGACGCTGCCTGCTGGAAGTCAAGGATTGCCCTGTGATGGCTTTTGTCCATGGGGGAAGGAATCTGTATCTCTCGCCGACGGTCCTTTGGACAAATGTTACAATTCATAATTGGCAGGTAGATTTTTAAAAATGGTTAAAGTTTGAAAATGTCCATTTGTCATTTCTTTCACTAAAAAACCATATTTGATTTCTTAGAGCCGTGATATTGTCGTCGTAAATATCGGCTACCGACTAGGAATCTTCGGGTTTTTCAACATGCACCCATTTGGAAAGGGAACTCACTATGACACAAATGTCGGGCTATGGGGTTTGTTTGAAACTTTTACAAGAAAATATTCTATTGATTTAGATGTCATTGAAGCTTTGAAATGGATAAGGAAGGAAATTTCTGCTTTCGGTGGCAATCCACTAGATGTCACTTTGATGGGTCATTCTTCCGGGGGAAATTTGGTTGATGTGGTGAGAATTTTCTAGAATTAATCGGAGAATGAAAACTTGCTTAGCCAAAAATGTAAATCCGTTACTTTCAAGAAGTGCTCAATATTTCCATCCATTAGTCGTCATAAAAATTCAGCTTTCTTTATCCCCAATGTCTTCTCCCCTCTTCGACAAGCAAATCTTGATGAGCCCTCCTCTCGTCGCTGAGCCTTCAAAATGTAAGGATATTTTTAAAATTCGGATGATAAGTCCATTTTTCAGTTGCGAACAAGGAGGTCATAAAAATCATCATGAAGAAGATCGGATGCGCGAAAAGCATCAATGTCTTTGCGAATACTCAGAGGATTTTCAAGGCTTGTTTTGAAATGCGAGGAAAATCATTACAATTTTTCAGATGCTGCGTTGTGCAAGATCAAAATCATGGCAGAAAATTCGCGATGTTCAAGTCAGCACAAATACGACTCTTGAAGATTTTTACTCTTTGGCCATGGATGGAGAGGTTATCTGATTAATTCATATCGTTAAAATAATCAATTTTCCGATTTTATGCATCTAAATATCACGTAAAATAATAACTTATCTAGTCTCTATCGTTGATCGGAAAACACATATAATTCTTTGAGTAGTTTTAGCTGATTACCGATACATTCTACAATCGACGAAAGTTTCAAACACCCAAACCTACTTTAGTGGGAAATGTTGCAAAGGAAACGAGGCATACGAAGTAGGAGGAGAATCAGCAATTTTTTAAATGAAAACTAGAAAATTTATAGAATAGCTCAGGACGAAAATGGCGATCCAATCGAAGAAAGGGTTAGGGATTTCTGCTCAAAATACACCACGCTAATGGGATATAGAAAGACTATCCCAGTAGACAAAGCTTGTGTTGAATATTACCTGAGAAAATGTGAGTTGAAAATGGAGGAAAGATTAAGCAAAAAATCGCTTAAGACATGCCTCAAGAAATGACCGACGATGTTCTGTACTACAGATTTTCCGCATCAATCGCTAACGCAAATGAGCCTGCAGGAGTCTATCTTTACATGTAAATTTCGGGATAAATTCCATTTTTAGCATTGCAAATGAGAAAATTCCAAGTTGTTGAAGTTGAAAGATCGATTTTGACTAGATTTGCAACTTTTTTTTTTGAAATTTTCACACCCGCACCCGATTTGACCTGCATTTTATTTGAAATTTTGGACCCGTACTCTCAAAAATGACATCCGACCTGCGGGTGCGGGTTTTATTTGCAAGTCTGACTTTGGTAATCAATTTTACTGGAAGTAATAATATTATCTTTTTATTTATTCTAATATTCATCTTCTTCAGTTTTTCATACAATCTAGTCGGCCAAGCAGCGAAGTACAATCACACTCCTGAAGTTTCGCCTACACATGCTGAGGATTATGTAATTCCTAAATATCCTTCAGAGAAAAATGATTTGGTTTCAGACATACATATCAAAAACTCCGAATAGCAGTAATGTCATTTTCACGGAGAAGGACAGAAAAATTCAATGGGTTTATACAGGTAAATTCCAAAATTTTCAAATTTGTGAGAATGAATTCGAAGGTTTCTTTGCAAATTTTATTCGATACGGTGATCCGAGCAAAAGCACTCCTTACACGTGGACAAAGTATAGTTCGAGCAGGATGAACTATTTTGATATATGTAAGTTGAACATAGTCTTTTTTGGAGATTACTTATTTTTTACAGATTTCGACGATAATTTCACGATGCCTCAAATGCGAGAAGATTTTCATCGAAGCGCTCACGAATTTTGGAACAATTACACACTTCAGTAAGCTTTTACATAGAAAGAAAAAAACTTACAAAATGTAATCAATCATTAATTTCTGCTAAATAAGTAGAACTTCTTTAAAAGCTCTCAAATTTCGAAAGTAGTTTTTAAATTCAAGTATTTGAATCTGATGTTTAGACTGGGGGAAGGTTTTGAAACTCGATCCGATTATCCACCAAGAATGGATTGTTTTCCTCTTGAAGCTGTACCGTATGGTGTGGGTATGTTTTTCTCTAAATTTTTCGATTTTTTTTTTCGAATATTCTAATTTTAGTCGCTCATTACACGAATTCGAACATAGCATTTGACAAATCGTTGCCCTCTTTACATGATTTCTATCAAATTCTAACTGACTACGTTGATTATCGAAGGAATTTGGAATTGCAGCAAGACACTATTAAAACGAGAATAGTTGATTTCGAAAGCAGTTCATTTGGTCTGAACTTCAGATTTATTTCAATTTTTGAAGACAAAACTTTCAGAATTCCCCATTTTACTAGCTGTAGTTCTATGCTTTCTAGTGTTCATTCCTTTCGCAATCATGAGATTTTACGCGTATGAAAAACGGAAGAACTATCAACGACTTTAGACGTTTTATCATGATGATCTCAAAATGAAAAAAAATCATAGATTAATTGATTGTTGATATATATCTAGTTTGCATGAATTTCAAATTTGGAATGATTCTAAATTATATTTCTCTGATATTCTTTCCGAAAATAGTTATGAGTATGAAAAAGGTAACTTTCTAATGCAACGATAATTCCAGATAATTGTGTTTCTATTCTAAAATTATTATGAGACTTTAGAGCGAAAAATTATCAGAATGAATCAATAAATATGATCCTAGCATTTTCATTCTGCAAAATTCTTGCTGCTATTGCAATGATGTGTAGTAAAAATGTAATATTGCAACTTTTCGCCTGATAAGGCATTTCGGTTTTGTTTCAATGTCCATTTCAAATGAAATATTTATTTTTCACGTTTTTATTTATTTGAACCTTTATTAGTTATCATTTTTTCAACTTAATTAGGATGTTTATCTAGGAAATGTTAGGAAAAGTATGCATTTCTTTCTTTACGCTTAGTCCAGAGAAGCCCTCACAAAAATGGACATAAAATCAATATTAGCTAATTTTATGAACACTTTCTTTAAGTTTCCTCTTACAGAATTGTGAGATTATTTTTTTTTAGAAATTTTTTGTAAATAAATATTTTAAAAAAATAATGCCTAGGACAAAAGTACAATTTGCCCGGAAAAATGATAATGGATAGCTCGAAGCACAGTGATTGCGCTATAATATTGATTTTCTCTATCGTTTCTGCATCCGCGATTTTTGATAATATTGTTAGAGTTCGAACAAGGTAAACAAGACTGAAATTCGATTAAGACCGTCATTTTGAAAAATTTAGCAAAGGTGCATTATTCGGTAAAGAAGTCGAGGTACACGACAATATAAAAGGAGTGCAATTTTTTGGTGTTCCATACGGAGAACCGGCGATAGGGAAATTACTGTGAGTAAACGAACGATGTTTTCATATATTAAAATCTTTTTAAATCAAGATTAAAAAAGACGGTTCCAGTGCGAAAATGGAAGGGTGAGTTGAATGCCACAACTTATAAAGATGCGTGTCCTCAGGGGTAAAAAAGTGTTTTCTTAAATTATTGAAGCTAAATCCGAAATAACACATTTTAACAAAACTAACTCGCACCGATTATTATTTGAATAAATGCAACTCTTCAAATAATCAATGAATAATTTCAAGACGAGATATTGGTTGGTCGGAATCTGAAGACTGTCTCCACGTCAATGTATTCACAAGCAGACAGTGCATGGAACAGCTCAAGAACTGTCCAGTTATTGCCTTTATTCATGGAGGAAAGAATTGGTTTATCAGTCCGGTTCAAATTCCCCCTGATATACCAACACATAATTGGGCTGGGGTTGGTAAAATTCGGCTATTTTTCTAGAAAAAAAATTGAAACTTTCAGGGTCGTAACGTGCTCTTCGTTACAATCGGATACAGACTCGGAATATGGGGGTTTTTCAATCTGCATCCACACGGAAAGGGAAAATTCTATGATGCTAATGCAGGACTGTGGGGTGAAATGAGGGAAAATTCGAGCATCAAGGAGAGTTCAGATATTGTCGAAGCTTTAAAGTGGATTCGGAGAGAAATTCGATCGTTCGGTGGCAATCCCAGAGATGTAACTCTAATGGGACACAGCTCTGGATCCAATCTTATTGATATTGTACAAATTTTTTATGAGTTATGGAAAAAAAATAAGGATCGTCTGAATTCAGCTTTCGCAATCTCCCATAGCATCAAGCTTATTCGATAAGCAAATCATGATGAGCCCTCCATATATTGGGGAACCTACTCCAAGTAAATTTGAGCTTATAAGAAAAGCATTTAATTAAGAATTTAGCTGCAAGTAAAGAAATTACAAAATTCATTACGAAACAGTTGGGCTGTGCTAAAAACGATAATTTCAATAATTCGGCTAAAATTTCAAAGGTACGATCTAGTGAAATTCGAAAATAATGGTTTCAGTTTAGATTGTAAACTGTATGAGCTCAAAATCATGGAGAGAGATTTTAGAGGCACAATTTAGAGCAAATGGAACTGTTGAGGAGTTTTATATGCCTGCCGTTGATGGAAAGGTTAATAAAAAAAGAAGCGATAAAATAATTCATGTTTGGTTTTTGAGCTATTTATTTGTTCAGGTTGTAGTGGATAATATCAGAAATCGTCGAAAATTCCAAAAGCTTAGACCAACTTTGGTCGGTACAGTTACCAAAGAATCTCGACACTCAAGGTAAAATCGTAATAATAATATTAAAAAAAAAAACATCGCACACGATTCGTAGATTTGCACAGGATGAAAGTGGAAATGCCATAGAAGAGCGGGTTAGAGATGTGTGCTCGAAACTAAGCGTTATGCTCGAATTCAAACGATCAATTCCTGTTGAAAATTCGTGCGTAGAATACTATATTAACAAAAGTTTGTTCAATTAAATAAATAGTTAAATCATACATTTTTATGATTTTAGATATGCCACAGTATATTTTGGACGACATTACATATTATAGTTATTCAGCCGATATTGCAAAAGCTAATGAAATGGCAGGAACTTTTCTCTATAGGTTTGCATAGACGCAAGTAAAAATACTAGATTAAATTAATATTTGATGTGATTTAGTTTTTCGTACGATCAAATCGGCAACATTTCGAAATATAAAAATACTCCTGAGAAATCTCCGGCACACGCAGAAGAAATGGTAGAAATTTGATGTCGACAAATAGTCGGTAAACCTCTTCAGACTTATCTATTTCCATTCGACCCAACTCCACAACCGTTTCCACTGGCAAAAGATAACAAAATTCAATGGATCTATTCAGGTAAGTTTAATATTTAAACATCATTTTCTCAATATTTGTAGGATTTTTTGCTAGTTTTGCTAAATATGGAAATCCAAGTGTAGGTACTCCGTATATTTGGACGAAATATACTTCGAAAACTATGAATTACTTCGATATTTGTAAAGCAATTTTTTTTATATACTAAGTGCATATTATGCTTTTTTAGATTTTGATGATAATTTTACGATGCCTCAAATGAGAGAAAACTATCATCACGGCGCAATTAAATTTTGGAAGGGTCAAGCAATTAGGCATGGTCTTTGGATAGGATGATTCTAATTAAATGGAATTCTTAGATTAGGCGAAGGCATTGAGACCAGAACAGATTATCCTCCGAAATTTGACAGTTTTCCTCCTGCCGTTATATACTCATCGGGTAACACTTTTTCCTTTAATTGACTAGAAATTAAATAATTAATGAGCAATTACATTTACGGTTTAGTTGCCCACTACACTAACGAATTACTATTCTATTCAAAGGCATTAAAACCGACGCTTGAGATGTATAAAATAATCACTGAATATGTGAATAAAAAGAAATCTGAGGAAATTAACCTCAGCAAAAGGCATGACCATATTAGAGTGACAAGATTGGAAGATGGATCAACGAGTTTGCATTTCGGACTTGAATAAGACATAACTTATCAATTTTAGACTTACTCGTATTTCTATCTGCTTCATTAATTATTTTTCCCCTTGTTTCATTCGGAATTATGAAATTTCGCGAATATCAAAGGACGAAGAACTATCAACGACTTTAGACACGGAATCATGATCTCAAAAAATAAGAGCACAAATTATTTATGATGATCAAATCGAGTGTGCAGAACTAAATCTGAAATTTTTATCGATAATAATCAACAAAAATACCCTTCCTTTGGTCGTTTTCTACCTATACACTAGAAGTATTCTCATTTTTTCCATTGATAAGAAATTTAAAGTCTGTTTCGGTGTCCACTTCATATGACAGGAAGTATTTTTCGTGCCCAAGTTTTTCGCATCTTTACTTTGGTCTCTATTATTGTTATTATTCACGAGCTGATTAGAGTTAATTGTGAAAATAATCGATTTTCTTGTCTAGAAATGACTATGAGCTATTCCTTAATTTTAATTTTGTCCATCGTTATTACAGGAGTAAATACAGATCAAATCGTACGAGTCCGAACTAGGTAATTACCTTTGAATATTTATATGTAGCTATTATGATAACCGGCAAATATCCCTTCAGCAAAGGTGCATTATTCGGTAAAGAAGTCGAAGTACACGATAATATAAAAGGGGTGCAATTTCTTGGTGTTCCATACGGAGAACCGGCGATAGGGAACTTATTGTAATAAAATAGTGAATTTTTAACCAGAATATTTCCTAATCAAGGTTCAAGAAAACTGTTCCAATTCGAAAATGGAAAGGAGAGCGAAATGCCACGTTCTATAGGGATGCATGTCCTCAAGGGTAAGAGCATTTGTATGACAAACAAGTAATTTTAGAATTGTCGCTATTTCATTAAAGGCAATATTATAATTTCTCGCAATCAGAGGATTGTCTTCATGTGAATGTGTTCACTAGTCGAAAATGCATAGAGCAACTCAAGAACTGTCCAGTTATTGCCTTTATTCATGGAGGAAAGAATTGGTTTATCAGTCCGGTTCAAATTCCCCCTGATATACCAACACATAATTGGGCTGGGGTTGGTAAAATTCGGCTATTTTTCTAGAAAAAAAATTGAAAATTTCAGGGTCGTAACGTGCTCTTCGTTACAATCGGATACAGACTCGGAATATGGGGGTTTTTCAATCTGCATCCACACGGAAAGGGAAAATTCTATGATGCTAATGCAGGACTGTGGGGTGAAATGAGGGAAAATTCGAGCATCAAAGAGAGTTCAGATATTGTCGAAGCTTTAAAGTGGATTCGGCGAGAAATTCGATCGTTCGGTGGCAATCCCAGAGATGTAACCCTAATGGGACACAGCTCTGGATCCAATCTGGTTGATGTTGTAAGAAAAATGACAAATTTGTTAAACAGCTGAAAATTAATGCTAACATTTAGTTCTCACAATCACCCATAGCCTCACGACTATTTGATAAACAAATCATGATGAGCCCTCCATATATTGGGGAACCTACTCCAAGTAAATTTGAGCTTATAAGAAAAGCATTTAATTAAGAATTTAGCTGCAAGTAACGCCATTACGAAATTCATTGTTAAACAGCTAGGTTGTACGAAGAATGACAATGACTTTATTAACGCGCTAGAAATTTTTAGGGTAATAGGTGTCAGTCAGTGTTGTGCGGAAAATGCATTTTTAAATTTCGGAAAGCGGAAACGGAATTTCCGCCCAACACTGGCATCTAAATTTTAAATGGATATATTCTGAGATTTAGATTATAAATTGCATGAAATCGAAAACGTGGAATGAAATTATGGAAGCTCAACGCTATTCTAGTTTTAGTGTCGAAGATTTTAATATGGTTACTATTGATGGAAAGATAAGTTGTATAGTTGGAAATAAATCGAGATTTTAGGATAAAAAACTAAACTCATTTCGGCTATGAATGTATTTCAGATCGTAGTTGATAATATTAAAAATCGTCGGAAATTCCAAAAGCCTAAACCCACTTTAGTTGGTACAGTAACAAAGGAAACACGATATACTAAGTAACGTAATTAATCATTTTCATCGAACTATCTTCGAAATTATTTTAGATTTGCACAGGATGAAAGTGGAAATGCCATAGAAGAACGGGTTAGAGATGTGTGCTCGAAATTAAGCGTTATGCTCGAATTCAAACGAGCAATTCCAGTTGAAAATTCGTGCGTAGAATACTATATGAACAAAGGTTTGATTAAAATCATAGATTAAGAGCAAATATTTAAGATATGC
Organism: Diploscapter coronatus; assembly: GCA_964036155.1. Classification (NCBI taxonomy): domain Eukaryota; kingdom Metazoa; phylum Nematoda; class Chromadorea; order Rhabditida; family Rhabditidae; genus Diploscapter; species Diploscapter coronatus. Next base: position 45,885,065 of record OZ038422.1, on the reverse strand, counting down.
CAAAGTATTTGTTGGATGACATTATTTATTATACTTACTCTGCTGAAATTGCAAATGCTAATGAGGCTGCGGGAACATTTCTTTATAGGTTTGTATGGACTTAAATTGGAAATATAAATTAGGGTTCTGCGAAAACCACTCTCGATATCTCCACTCAAGTATCTATAGGGTGATTGTAATTCAGTTTTTTTCTCAAAAAGAAAATCGGAATGGAATTAGATCTTCAATTTTTCGAACTTCCTAAAATCCTGGTGTAGATTAATTTGAAATTTGCTAACGTTTAGCTTTTCATACGACAAAATAGGCAACATCTCGAAGTACAGACATCCTCCAGATCTCTCCCCGTCACATGCAGAAGATATTGTATGAATTTTAAGGGAATAGTGCACGAATAAAATCCTTCACAGGTCTACTTATTCCCACTCTATGAAATTTCACAACCCTTCCCTCTAGCAAAAGATAACAAAATTCAATGGATCTATTCTGGTAAGTTTAATATTTAAACATCATTTTCTCAATATTTGTAGGATTTTTTGCTAGTTTTGCTAAATATGGAAATCCAAGTGTAGGTACTTCGTATATTTGGACGAAATATGATTCGAAGAAAATGAATTATTTCGATATTTGTAAGGGAAAAGGTATGATCATCTAATTTTAAAGTTATTTAGACTTTGATGACAATTTCACAATGCCTCAGATGAAAAATAGCTATTATCGAAACGCCTTTGAATTTTGGAAGGATCAGGCAAATAGGTGTTGTTTTAACGTAGAAAAATTGTGAAGTATCCGTGATTTCAGAATAGGCGAAGGTTTTCAAACGAGGACAGATTATCCTCCGAAATTTGACAGTCTTCCTACTGTAGTGATATATTCATCGGGTAACATTTTGGGCTATAAATTATGGAAATAGATAGTAGGAAAGGATAGGCTAAAAGTGATATTCATTATTCAGGTGCTTACTACGAAAATAAAATATCATTCTATGCGAAGACGCTAAATGCACTGCACGAAATGTATTACATAATCACTGACTATACTAATCGAAGGAAGTCTGAGGAAATGAATCGATTCAAAGGGCATTCAGATGTTAGGGCTGTAGAATTTGAAGAAGGGTCAACAAGTTTGCATTTTCGATTTGAACTAATCCTGAACCTATCAATTTTAGATTTACTCATTTTTCTTTCGACATCGATAATTATTCTGGCATTTGCTCCGTTTGGAATTATGAAATTTTACGCGTACCAAAGAAGGAAGAATTACCAGAGAATTTAGATAATTCATGATCTCAACATATATTTTGAAAAGTAATATTGTCCATTGTAAATGAAAAGTTCTTTCTCTAGGGATCGCCAAGCCCCGCCCTTTGCCTTGATTCAATATTGTCCATAGTTGTAGCCCTTCCGATTATCGCAAATTTTTCTTGTTTTGTTTTTAGAAATTTATCAGTACCTACTATACAATTCTATGCCGCTCTTTCACGTGGTGGCATCGATTTATTGACTTGAGCGCGAAAAAAGTTCGTAATTGCGCGTCGAATTACGACAATGCTAATGTGTCGACTTAGGAAAGGGGTACATAAATGTTTTTTCACGAAATGATTTGTCTATTCGTCCACTGTTACTGACATAAAAATCCTAGGACCCGCAACTGAGATTCTGATAACCCGCGAAATATAAAAGAAGCCAAGCTGAAATGAAAGAGTGCAGAGAAAAAGATTCCCAAGCCAGGAAAATCAGAGGGGAGCGAGAGACAATGTTCGCGTTGTAATTTGTTTAATTTAAAAATAATTTCTTGAATTTTCTCTTTTCGGAAATGGATGCAAGAGTCAATGACCTGTTCATCATTGGGTAACCCAACGCGATGGAATCAGCTTGGCAAAATGGCTGGCGGTCCCTAACCATAACGACAGTTTCGCTCGTGCGACCTACCCCCGTATATTTTCTTCATCTGACGAAGGTGCTCCCTAGGCCTGTATATATTATAATTAAAAATGCCAGAATGCCAAAATTAGCATTCGAATTATGCATTAGAAGTTTTCGCTTTTTTCAGCTATTTTTGAATAAATAAATAGTGGTTTGAGAAAAAATGCTATTTTTGGTGATATTAAAAATTAGGATCGAGTTTTTATTGTAGCACGGGTTGGGTTAGGATCGCAATTTTTCGACCCGTCAATATTCCTGATTTCAATCAATATGCTCTTTCTTCAACTTGCCTCTAAATCCCATGAATAGGAACATGAGATCACCAATAGCCAACACACACAGAAAACTCGTGAAAACTGTCCATCGGTTTTGCAAGTAAATGATCGAAGAAAGGATGACAATGTAGAACAAAATAGTAAATGTGCTGAAGAAGAGCAGGAAAGTTAGAATGTAATATTCGTAATTTGATCGAAGATGCTGATATGAAAAGCGAGGAAAACATTATTGAGCGAATGAAACGACAATTTGACTATGAAGAGGTTGAACCTTCAAACATTGTCGAAAAATCGCTCAATTGTTGGCCTCGACTTGAAGAAGCATCCTCTGATATCGATCTTTTGCAGTCAATCGTTACGCAAAAACTACTAATTCGTCATAAAATCATTGCACAAACGTCACTTGATTATTTTTATTTAATGAAAGACATGTTTTCAGATCATCACATAAAAATACCTAATAGTACCAAATAAATTATTTTTGTATTTCGAGGAATAAACGTGCACATAAGAATGAGTGAAATGATTCAATAATTATTTTCCATTATTAGGCACGCAATCACTCGCCATTTCTGCAGGTACTGTCAGGCAGGCGAATGCGAATTGAGTGATATCCACATCTCTGCAAAATGTATTCAACGTCATAATAGAATATTGTTGATGATCGATAAATTGGGACAGAATGAATGATGCACAAATTCGAGTATGCAAAATGTGCACGTGTAATATCGAATTATTGCAAAATCATCATTGAATCGATGAAATGAAGAAAGTTCGCTACAAAAAACTAGTTTATTCGCGTGCATCATATATTCGTGTGTTTTGTCCTTTCTCAATTTGTCGGTCATCGACAATATCAATCTTTTGTTTAAATGGGAGTAAGAAAGCTTATTTATGCCAACATTAGCTTGTGTTGTAAGAAATCAAGTGTTTCCTAAATAAATGAATTATTATTTTACCTTATAAAATTGGTTGCTCCAGGATCGCAAATTGCATCAATTACCTGAATGAACGGCTCCATTCTGGGACGAATCGTGCATTCTTTCATCGCGTTCGGAGACTGTAAAATAGTGAGCATTGTTCAGTCGAATTAAAACAATTTTAGTACCATGTCGATCATCAATGTATGAGTGAATTGTCCATCACAAGTGAAGTGCTGCTGACAACCACCTAAATCTTTCATCTAATTCTCAGATGATACTATTATCGGTAAATAGTGCAAAATTATGATGAGTTTTGGTAAAAATAATTGCATTCATACAAGTTTTGGCGTCTTTTTGAATTCCCCATTTACTCTTTCATGCAGAAAATGAGTGCGAAATACAGACGATATTTTTAGCTAAAATTAGGCGAAAGATTCGTTCTGAGACCTGCTCCATCGTCCATAGATGTCATCACTGGTTCAGCCAAGGTGAGCATCGTCATGTCATAGCCGAAGCAACAGCCACCAAATTCGGTAAACACCGTGTCTTTTGCTGTTGTAATTGGAGTGCAAGTTCCCGGACATGGAGCTAGAAATGTCTAATTTTATTTCTTTTCGACATTACTACAGTTTATGATGAAAAATATTGAAAATTTGTTGCTATGAAGTACTGTATCGGATCAGAATTTGGTAGCATCTGTCGTTAATCCTTCAGTAGTGCAACAAACAGTTTGATTAACATTTTCTCCGTAAAATAATGCAGACTGAAAGACAGTAACAAGGTATCTCGAACGAATTACTCATTTTGAATCAAGAAAGGGAATGAATCTTGTAACAATCGTCAAAAAACGCAATCTAGTAAATCTAAACTCAACTTTCATGATCTAAATTTATGTGTTGCATAAAAGGCTATTTGAACATACCCATAGTAGTCGAAGTAGTGGCTACCGTAGTTGTAGTCGATTCCTCAGTGACTGTGGTCGTCTGATCAGGTCCGAGAGTGGTATCTTCATCTGGTTCCTGAGTCGTTAGGAACGTCCCATCAGGGTTAGAAACTGGCGCACAGCCAGATACCAAATGGAGCATAAGAGAACATGCTGTTAGCAGTAGAATATCATAGTTCATTCCTGAGAAAAATATAACATTTTTTACTGAACGATACAATTTGTGGCTGTAAATAGTGAGAATTCATTCCAGAAAAACATTACTACCAAAATTAACTCCGATTTGGTCATCACGACAATGTTCTAGAGTTATCAGTGACGAAATGAAAATCGTAAAATGGTAGTGCTGTGAAATTTTTGAAAAACCTGCGCAAAAATTCGCGTATTTTCGGATCAACAATTATTAAAGCCTGCTAGTTTTCGATAAGCCTTGATAGCAAAATGCAACCGATTCATATGAATTCAAAATCGTGATTGCTTAAAACTTTTAATCTCAGTCTCATATTGTTGGATAGGGAAACATAAGATCACGAATTTGACGCATGAGATAACTGACAGTAATCTGAACCGATCCTTAGTCAGGATTGCTTGCCAGACTGAAGGACATGAGGGAATATCGAGCATTTATATACAAGCATTAGTAATTTATCTATCAGAAAAGAAGTTTTAGATATGCACGACATAGAAATTGTATTTCCACACTGCCTGCTTTCATTTATAATCGCCCTCGCCTCTGGTCGACAACGGCCAGTTAGGTTAGTTGCCTAGTTCGCATTAAAAAATTATTTGTCTGCAAGCATGAACATATTTTAACAGATTTTGATAGTTTCGTAATAAAAAATGACGTAGATATGGCTCAGCGATGAGAGGGAAAGGAACGTCTCTTTAAATTACGTCAAGATGCTATGAAGATTTTGAATCAGCAACTCTTATTCAAAGAATATTTTAGTCTTTATCATAAGAAGAAAATATCCTTAATGAAATTGAACAAATCAGGATAAATTTTTTGCTGATTCGAACGAAGATTAAAGTTAAAATAAAAACAATGGAATAATAAGATCAACAGACTATATTTCTTGTAAACCTTGATCTCTCTGATTTTTTTTCAGTAATTTCCAAACAGAACTGTCGTTTCAGTGTGTGCTCAAATTCATTTTGAGTTACACAAACAATTTGAAAGAGACAGAAATAAAAAAAACTAACATTTACTTGGCTCCAAGTTGATTGGTTATTTAGCCGAGATGAAAACTTTAGTGGGAAATAATTTAAAATATTAATCTAAACTTAGGGACCGTCAGCCATTCTGCCAAATTCACTCTGGCACCATGTTTCCTACATTTTTCAGGGGCTAAGGTGCCTCTCTAGCCATCCCCACTGAAAAAACCGCGAAAAAATACGTCATTAATAAAAAAAAATGATAAAATTTAGCGCGAAAAATCGCTCCTTTTCGTGGACAGGGGAAAGGGGCGTGGCCTATCTACAAGATGGAGGAAACAAGTGTAGAGACACAGAGTTTTCATTATCTCTCGCTCCCCTCTTGATTTTCCTGCTTTGGGAATCTTTTTCTCTGCACTCTTTCATTTCGGCTTGGCTTCTTTTATATTTCGCGGGTTATCAGAATCTCAGTTGCGGGTCCTAGGATTTTTATGTCAGTAACAGTGGACGAATAGACAAATCATTTCGTGAAAAAAAAACATTTATGTACCTCTTTCCTAAGTCGACATATTAGTATTGTCGTAATTTGACGCGCAATTACGGACTTTTTTCGCGCTCAAGTCAATAAATCGATGCCACCACGTGAAAGAGCGGTATCGAATTGTATAGTAGGTACTGATCAATTATGAAAAACAAAAACAAAACAAGAAAAATTTGCGATAATCGGATGGGCTATCAACTATGGACAATATTGAATCAAGGCAAAGGGGCGGGGCTTGGCGCGGTCCCTAGTATGCATATCTCTTTGCATATAAGCTTGTTTCAATCTTATTTTTTCTCTTCCTTCAATTTGATTTCAAATCTATCGTTATTCTCTTTCTTTTTCTGATACAGACAGGCATGAGGAAGGAGGTGACTTCATGTCTTCTTGGGCGGGCTATCAGCCCATCAAATTCGAAAGTGAGATTGCAGATAGCCCTTTCCGCAACAATGGAATGATAACCTGAAAAATTGGAAACGTGACAATATGAATATGTCGTAATTTTCATTTGAAAATGTTGCACTCTTTATAAAACTGCAAGATCAGCTATTCGAATTTTTGCCATTTGCCATATGGATGTATAGTCAGGAGGGGGAATCTTTTCTCCACGCTACTTCGTAGGATGTGGCGAAGTAGCGTTAAATGCAATTACCGTAAAATTTACAATAGTTTCTAATATAATTATACAAATTCAATATTAAACCTATTGACCCATGCTAGACAATATGCGGATCCGAAGGGAAATTCTATTGTAAATCAACGTGAGCGAACGCGGATCTGTATATTACCTTACATGAATCGACAATTCACGACTGCTGATCCTTGTCGATCCACTCAGATTAGTGGTTTGGACACTGAAGCATATCACTTTTCAATATTTCAAACTAGGTTTCGGACAAAGATGCAATTCTTCGATCAAAAGGGCATATCAGTCTTTCTTCTCTTCCCAGTCTCTGCATTCTGACTTGCGACTGGTCCATCGGCTAATTTTACGAGAGATTTACGGAAAGGATAATGACAGAAAGGTGATAAGAATTTGAAGAGAGAGTTAAAAGATGAAGAACGAAAGAGATTCCTTCTTTGTCAGCAAAGACAGCCAAATAAAAAAGAAGTCCTGTCTAAAGATGATTGATTGATTCTCAGGTACAATTAGTCCGGCAGAAGTGAAAGGAATCTCTTCAGTTACATTTGGATAAGATATGGCAACATTTGATTACATGAAAAGGATAAATTATATATAGAAACATTTCTTTGGTTAGAATAGCCAATAAACCTGCTCAATGATACAAGTCTCATAGTTTTCAGGCCTGTTCCTTAAAACCCAAGCAAATGCCAGTAGGATCAAAGTCGGTGTTTCCAGGGGTCCGTCGATTCGACTGACTTCCACATATATTGTTCAATTTTCGCGCTGATTATCGTGGTGCTATTTATTCTTCGAAAATCGATTATTGTAGCTTGAATGTTTTTTAGACCTAACCTCAAGAAAAAACTCATAACTTTCTTATTTCTGTACCAAATGGAATGATTCTTTTTTATTGGTCAGCATTTAATCCATAGATTATCAGGCAATAAAATAAGAATTTTTTGAATATCGGTTTTTGCGGAAATGCGCACTTTTCGCATCTTGATTGCGTATTTTTCATCATGTTCTGGGTTTATGCGCAAATGACGCTGTAAAAATTCGTTATTTCAGTATGTTGTGTAGAATGATGTGGCAAACAACTCGTTCCAGAACTGACCCTGGATTCACATTGGTATGAACTCTAGAATTTTTTGAAGTACGACGGCCAAATTCAGCATAATGTTTTTTTAATGAAAATTTTCAAAAAAAAAAATCATATCTCCCTGTGTGTGCACATTCTAGAATAAGTTCTGAAATAAAAGTTGATCAACTTGAGGAGCTCTACAAGATTTTGTAGAAAACTCCGACGTCAACTCAAATTACATTTGTAAATGCAGTACGGGTATATAGGGTAACTTCGGGTAACTTTTCCCCGCTAAAAATATTATTTAAAAGTTTTCTTTATATTTTCATATTCTCCTACTCAGGATCTAAAAAATAATCATGAAATTTTGTTCAGAAATAAGAAAGTTATGAGTTTTTTCTTGAGGTTAGGTCTAAAAAACATTCAAGCTACAATAATCGATTTTCGAAGAATAAATAGCACCACGATAATCAGCGCGAAAAATTGAACAATATACGTGGAAATCAGCCGAATCGACGGACCCCTGGAAACACCGACTTTGATCCTACTGGCATTGCTTGGGTTTTAAGGAACAGACCTGAAAACTATGATACAAATCATTGAGCAGGTTTATTGGTTATTCTAACCAAAGAAATGTTTATATATATATAATTTATCCTTTTCATGTAATCAAATGTTGCCATATCTTATCCAAATGTAACTGAGGAGATTCCTTTCATTTCTGCCGGACTAATTGTACCTGAGAATCAATTAATCATCTTTAGACAGGACTTCTTTTTTATTTGGCTGTCTCTGCTGACAAAGAAGGCATCTCTTTCGTTCTTCATCTTTTAATTCTCTTTAAGTTCTCTCTTCAAATTCTTATCACCTTTCCGTAAATCTCTCGTAAAATTAGCCGATGGACCAGTCGCAAGTCAGAATGCAGAGACTGGGGAGAGAAGAAAGACTGATATGCCCTTTTGATCGAAGAATTGCATCCTTGTCCGAAACCTAGTTTGAAATATTGAAAAGTGATATGCCTCAGTGTTCAAACCACCAATCTGAGTGGATTGACAAGGATCGGGAGTTGTGAATTGTCGATTCATGTAAGGTAATATACAGATCCGCATTCGCTCACGTTGATTTACAATAGAATTTCTCTTCGGATCCGCATATTGTCTAGCATGAGTCAATAGGTTTAATGTTGAATTTGTATAATTATATTAGAAACTATTTAGATTTTACGGTAATTGCATTCAACGCTACTTCGTCAAGTGAAAACTTCGCCACATCCTACGAAATAGCGTGGAGAAAAGATTCCCCCTCCTGACTATACACCCATATGGCAAATGGCAAAAATTCGAATAGCTGATCTTGCAGTTTTATAAAGAGTGCAACATTTTCAAATGAAAATTACGACATATTCATATTGTCACGTTTCCAATTTTTCAGGTTATCATTCCATTGTTGCGGAAAGGGCTATCTGCAATCTCACTTTCGAATTTGATGGGCTGATAGCCCGCCCAAGAAGACATGAAGTCACCTCCTTCCTCATGCCTGTCTGTATCAGAAAAAGAAAGAGAATAACGATAGATTTGAAATCAAATTGAAGGAAGAGAAAAAATAAGATTGAAACAAGCTTATATGCAAAGAGATATGCATACTAGGGACCGCGCCAAGCCCCGCCCCTTTGCCTTGATTCAATATTATCCATAGTTGATAGCCCATCCGATTATCGCAAATTTTTCTTGTTTTGTTTTTGTTTTTAGAAATTTATCAGTACCTACTATACAATTCGATACCGCTCTTTCACGTGGTGGCATCGATTTATTGACTTGAGCGCGAAAAAAGTCCGTAATTGCGCGTCAAATTACGACAATACTAATATGTCGACTTAGGAAAGAGGTACATAAATGTTTTTTTTTCACGAAATGACTTGTCTATTCGTCCACTGTTACTGACATAAAAATCCTAGGACCCGCAACTGAGATTCTGATAACCCGCGAAATATAAAAGAAGCCAAAGCCGAAATGAAAGAGTGCAGAGAAAAAGATTCCCAAAGCAGGAAAATCAAGAGGGGAGCGAGAGACAATGCAAACTGCGCAAGATCGTTGACGGGTCCAATTTTTCGGACCCGGACCCGCTCCCAGACCCGTCATTTTCACCCTTTGGACCCTGACCCGAATTAGACCCGAAAAATGCGGATCGAGTCGGGTCCATCAGCAACCCTGAAACTGCGTTTCTAGCCCATTTCACAAATCAGCGATTTTTCAGTTTTCGTGTTTCTATATTTAGTTTTTTTTCTTTTCGGGGATGGATGTAAAGCCTTATGACCTCCCCATCCATGAGTAAAACACCACGCTAGGTTTATTTTGGTAAAATGACTGGCGGTGTCCCTACATATAAGATGCATTATTTGAGTAACCCGAATAATCATCAGGGAAAACTCGCATTTCAGAAAACTCATAAATCGTGATTTGATCATAGAAATGGGTACCCCTATGGGTCCTAATCACAAAACCGCGAAGATAAAGCCCCGCCTCCAAAAGTGAGTGGAATTATGATAATTTGGGCCCATAGAAAAATACACCACTTTTACAAATTGAAAAATAATTAGAAAAAGATTGAATTTTCTAGTTGCGCCAAATATTAGAAAAAAGACACCGGCTTTTCTAAGAAATAGTATGAAGGAGCAAAGGGAAGAAAAGACAAAAAACTGGCGTCTTTTTCTATGAATTTTGGAAAATTCGGAAAAAGCTCCAGAATCGTTTTTTCCAGGTAGAATATAGTCAGAAACCACAAAACCCCGTCCCGAACCTATCTCGAAATCTCTAATCCAGGTGGTTCCGAGAATTGCAGAGACCATGTTTTAAAAATAGCGTCTTTATGTTTTTCTATTGAACATTTTGATAGAGTGAATTCGCAGTTTTCATAAGTTGGTTTTCATTGCTATCTAGTCTTACTATTTCTATGCATGTAAACTTGCAAATTGTGAATTTGCAACAAAATCATCTGAAAACTCATAGGTGCAAGATATGGGAAGATCATTTATTGATATTCAATTGAATGGAAATTTTTCAATTGGGAGACAATGATATAAAATGGCTATTTGGAAACCTCAAGTTCTCAACTCATGTGAAATAGGATGAGAGAATGATATGGAAAAGATTCTTTTCTCACGCTATTTCGCGTGGTTTGCGAGCTTGAGGTTTCCAAGTTGCCATATAAAGCTATCTAACAAGGGAAACTACCAGTGTGTTACTCACAAATCCGGTCCATTTTTACAGGATAAGTCAATTGAGCATTATTGATTAGAGAGAACGTCGATATCCAAAAATGCTATGCAATTCGTCTCATTTCTCTTCTATACGACTCATTATTTCGCTCCAAATTCGATTTCTAATTGCGGAATGAATATCGACTTTCTCTCCAATCAGCGATAATTCAGAATGTTGAATTCATTCCCGATTTGGATCGTAGCTGCTTTAGCTCATTTGCCGGTCTCCTTTTCTCGCGACTCCCATAAAGGAGGTGGTGTGACCGCTAAATTCAATCAATTCGATTCACTGAAGCCTATTACACAACAAGCTCTGCGCAAATACATGGCTGATCCCGAAGACACGAGACGGCGACTCGCTGCCATGGTTCCCGACATTCCGCAGGATCAGGCTGCACTCGATTGGATTCATCAGGTAAGCGATTTCTGAAAGGCATGATTTTTTCTCCAATCCTTTATCTGATATTGTTTCTGGGGATAGATTAATTCGTCTCAACTAAAAATATTGGGATCTAAGAAATAATTGCTTCCGTTTAATTTTTATCCAGATTCCTATCAGATTTGATTAGGGTTTTCAACATATTCCAATCTCGTCTCATTTCTAAAAACTTGAGAATCTATGAAGAAACAAATTAGAAAGATAAATCTTCGTTTTAGAAGCTAAGAGGTCTGACGGTGGATTCGTCTGTTAGATCTACAAATCCTAGCGTTGTCAATGCAAAGGCAGGAGTTAGTCCATATCTTCTTCAGGGAGACATTGTTGTGACAGAGTTAGAAAATAGGAAATAATTGTTCTAGAAATAAAATTCAGTGATCAATTAAAGCAGATGGAGGATGAATACAAGCGATCTGGCGGTCGCAAGAAGAGACAGGCGGCAATTCCTATTCGAAAATGGCCTCAAAACACGGTTAGGAAGAATTTATCTGCAATATTTAAAATTTCCTTTCTAGATACATTATTATTTCCACAACGTCAGTGAGTATATATTATCCTAAATAAGCCCGATATTCTTCGAAGAAGTTATTAACAACTTTAGGTGCAAAATCTCAACAAGCCGTAGCTGCTGGACTAAAGGTGATTCAGCAACAGACCTGTATTAACTTTGTTAGGAGTTCTACTGCGGCGAACCGTATTAGAGTAAGTCCTATATGATATTTAAAAAAATATCCAACCCTTTAGTGTTTTTGTCAAAAATAAGGGCTAGGGACGAGACGATACTTGATATTTGAAACTCGATTTCGATTTTGATATAAAATTGATCTCTAGAATTTTTTATTACGAATTCGAACTCGATTTCAATTCAATAAGTTTAAATTCCGAAAAGTTCGGGCAATAAGTGTACATTCGACTTCGAGAAAAGTCTCAAATTTGTAACTATTTACATCCCTGGTCATAAAAATTTAATTTTAGGATATGCTATTTTAGGTAATAAATGCAGATGGATGTTGGAGTCCTATTGGAATGGAAGGGGGAGAGCAGGTAATTCTGAAAGCATGCCACGATAATTCATTATTCTTATTAGAAATATTTGAAATTTAAAATGAAGATCCAGAGATAATAACCAATGAAAAAGTTTAAAATCTATTACCTTTTTCTAGGATTTGTCACTCCAATCGGACGGATGTGATATTCAGGGGACTGCAGGTAAAATTATGACTATTTTTAAACTCCGGGAATTGTACCACGTGTAAAACGTAAGATTGCGTACATTTGAACAGACTAATTCTTTTCTTGCATAAATATCTTTATTTCTCATTAGCTTACATTTATTCGATTTGTTTTAGCACATGAATTTATCCATGCCATAGGGTACTACCACGAGCAGGTCAACATTATCTTATTTTTGAGCAAAATCAGGCAACCTGTAAATGATGTAATGACGAAACGCTTTTTAGTATTTGACAAAACATAAAAATGATTGAACGCAATAGAAATTGACAGGATTTGAGGAGAAAAGGGAAACATTTAATCATTTCACATTACGCCCATTTCGTCATTATGCCATTTACAAACTGCTGCAAAATCATTAAATGAACTGGGATTATTTAGTCACGATATGATAGAGATCAATATATCACCGTTGATTTGACAAATGTTGAGGTAACAATTAGCACATGATTATACGCATTATTCGTCGCAATTTTAGCCAGATAATGCATATAACTTCGACAAGGAGACGACCCAGACAACGGTCAACTATATCAGGTTAATAGTTTTACCTGAAGCTTAACGAACTTTTTTTTTTTTTAAATAATCGTGAGTTGTTCAGCTACGACTATGGATCAGCAATGCAGGTGAATATTTCTTAATGTGGTAACATGAAAAATAGCATATAAAATAGGCTTTTTAACAAAATTTTATATGTTATTTTTTCTAAATTTACGACACTAAGAAATGCTCAAATAACCATATTACAGTATGGAGCAGGTAGTAAATATGTTAGTTTATAAGTAAAAATAGTATTTTAGACTCATTTTCAACCAACGGTAAAATTTCAATGATAGCTAGGAAGCCTCAATTTCAACGAACTATGGGAAGCTCAATCGTCGCCTATTCTGATATCAGGAATATCAACATGTACTACTCGTGCAAGCGTCAGTATTATGCTTGAAATTAATATTGCATCCTTTTTGATCCTCTATGATGTTTGCTAAATTTCTCAACCTGAGCTATTAGAAAGTGATGCATCTTAAAAATAAGTTGTGCGTGAAAGTGCACGCCTTGAAAATATAATCATTGCAAGAAAGGATAATTTTTCGAAGAAGTGTTTCAAATAAGTAGAAAAAAAACTAAACAGACTTAAATGATTAAAATATTCGACCATTTTCAGCGACTTGTACTACGGCACAAAATCAGATCAAATGTTTGAACGCTGGGATGAAGAACCCGCGGAATTGTTCGACCTGTATTTGTCCCGTGTAGGAAAATTAGCATTTTTCGTCAATTTGCCAAGTGATAACTTTGTCATATCCACGAAAACTAGAACGATCTTCTTATCACGTGGCAAAATGACGAGAAATCCAAAAAAAACTAATGCAATTTTTCTTTGAAATAAAATTAGTTCTGAAAAATGATATTCCAGTGGCTATGCAGGGGCAATTTGCAATCAACGACCGAATAATGGCGGAAAGACGATAACACCGACAGCCAGCTGGCAGACGATGACCATTACAGTCGGCAATTCGGCTTCTCCCAGTAACACCTGGAGACCCTCATACATGATTAAGACTTATTGGTTCACTGTAAGTTTCAATCAAAGATTCGAGAAATAGCGGCACCATTCTCATAGAGTATCAATCAAGGAGTTTTCAGTCAAAAATACATGAAAATAAGAATTTGAAATCAATTTTTTTTTAGATATTTATTAACTTTCGCCTTAGTCGAAATTCTAGTTCTCAAAATATTAAAATATCTATTTTCTCACCTTATATCACATATTCAGCTTTATCTTATTTGAAAGTTAAGACAAAATTTAAGAAAGAGTTACAAAGTCCAGGCTTGCTACATAGTAGATTCTTAACCGCGCACTCTTGATTGTGATTTGCAATAGGTCTGGCAAAATCAAAATTTTCTATACGCAAGAAGTTGAATGACGTTCATTCACTGAAACATAATAAGATAAATGAACAGGAATAGTAATTTCAGGTGCCGGCCGGTCGGAAACTCGAAATGAAAATCACGGCCATGAAGAACAGTCACTGCAACTACGGCTGTTCGTTCGCTTCGCTCGAATTCAAATACGGGCCATATCCTGAATTGGTCGACCCTAAGTACTGCTGCCCCGAACACCTTAACAAAGTCTATTCTTCGACACGCAATCCAACAGTCCTTAATGCTCACAACGAATACTACTTTTCTACGTTTACCATTCAATATCGATTAGTTGCTGCTACTGGATAATAATTAAGAATAAACGTGGAAATTCCACGGCTCAATTATTGTCAAAGACTGATCATTTGAAACGAGATAAACTGCCTATTTTTTTATTATATCAAACGTCGATTTTTCTAGCAGCTAATTTTATATTTTATAATCAGGGCTGTTGGGAATCGAACTCGGATTCGAGTCGGAGTCCGAGTTAAGATTTTTGGGACTTTCAACAGCCCTATTTATAATATATCATTGAGTCAAATAATTATTTTAACAAAATTATACAATGAACATTTTTCATTTCTGCATCATTTGTTTCGTTCAAGTAGTTTGTTTTCATTAATATGACGAATTTTTCTATTTTATGACATTTTGAATCATGACAAGATAAAGACTTTGTTTAATTTTTCTTAGTATTGATGCGCTAATAAGTCCTCCAACTGATCGACCCAAAATTCTATTGTGAAAAACATTACAATAAAGTATTCATCGACGAGGAATCCAACAGTAGTGAATCTGCAAAACCACTGAAATGTCACATTAGAGAGCGCAAGCTCCGCCCACTCCGTGCGGACAAAGTCAAGGAAGGCAACTTCGCGAAAATTTTGCTGAAAAATTATGCTCAAGAAGTCATTTTATCGAGAAAAACGATAAGAAAGCACGAAATAAAACAAAACTAAAATTTGTATCTATAGTTATGTCCTAATTATCACAATTTCGAAGAAAAAAATCTATTAAAAAAAATCACTGTACAACACGAGAAAAATAAATAAAAACGAAAATCCAATTTGAATAATGAAACTCACAGTGCATGCCGTGACGCGAAAGAGAAGCGTGCTGTCTGCACCGCTCTCTTGTGCAAAGGGCACTTACTATTTCCTATTCCGTTACAATGGAGAATATGATTTTTTGAAAATTAAACAAATTTCTAATTTTAGATGATATTTTACATGAAAAAAGCCTGATGGTTCCGCAGAGAAGAATGATTTTGTTCATATTAGAGAGCACAAAAAATTGGTGCAGCGCCCACATTTGGGCAAGCATGCCTGAATGTCTTTGTGGTTATCGTTCCAATAAATCGATTACTCATGTTTTGATTTGTTGATTCAGCCGGATCACTTTCGAGGCGATAAACTTTACACCTACGGCTTCCCATTCCAAAAGCGTAAAGCCTCTTCGGATAAAAATAGTTCAAAAGTTCAATTGCAGAAAAATGTCGTCAGTTTTGTTAAACATATTACAGGAATAAGCATGGATTAACTTCAACATCACATTCTACAGCCTACACAAATTTGAAGATATCCAGTATAAATAGTTGAAAGTGTAGAGCTCAAGCCATCAGTTGACAAGTATTCTCAACATGAAACTACTCATAATTATTGCTCTAATTGGCTATTGTGGCTGGTAAGCACAAATAGTTTAACATTGATACTTTATAATGTGTTGTCAAATATTTGGACCATACTTGGTTGCTATTTCTACTGTAATTCGAATAATCGGAAAGCGCGTGGAGAGTTTTTAGCTTGAGTTTCGTTATAAGGAGGTTCAAATTGACTTACACATCAAATATTAGACAAATCCATTGACAACACACTAGAATAACGATCTCTTGTAAGAGAAGCGGTTCTAGAGAAAGTTCAGAAGATGTGTCTGTCTTTTCTTGGAAATGATCCTTTCAAATATAGTGATCTTTCAATAACACAATCGAATTCAGCACAATGACTCCAGTCGTCCGTGCTACGGTTGAGAACGCCTTGAAGCAAGCTAGGATGAATTTGGATCGTCGGGTAGAGCGTCCGGTAAAGGAATTCCGAATGCAGACGCAAGTCGCTCTCAAGGTCGCTAAGGAACTGCAGACTGTCGGCAACTTGCTAGAGGAAGCCACTAGAATCATCGTCACTCAGTATAAATGCTCAATTTTACTTGGAAGCTTATAGTTATTATTTCTAGAAACGGCTCCAATTTTCTGAGCCAAATCGATAATAATGAAGTCCAGAAGATAGTAGCGGAATCGAACAGTGCAAAAAATTCGAAGTTCCAGAGCGCAAACCTAGCCGCTGACTCGAGGTGCATCAAGGACGACACTGATTGTCAATCCAGGAAAAAGTAAGAAGTTTTTCAAGAATCCCGAAACCTAAGAAACTTTAGTTTCCTATACCGCACGATCACTGGAATCTGCAACAATCTGAACAGCCCGACGGCAGCCAATGCGAATGCTCCGCTTAGACCATTCTTGGGAACACAAAACTACAATGATCGTGAGAGAATTTTGATGGTACAATGCAACCATGGGGCTTCTTTAGAAATCAGCGAAATCCGTCGAGCAGTTTCTGGAGGTGCTCTTCCATCGCCTCGCTTGATCTCGAACATGATGCAGAAGAGCACGGTTGAAGCAGTCGACTCTGTGAAAAACAACTTGATCATGCAGTTCGGACAGATGGTCGCTCACGATCTAGTCTTCGGTCCTTCAGCTACTGGTTGGTCTTGAAGTGAACGTTATTAGCTATTTTTCGCTGCAAATATCACCGATGCGAAAACACACATCTTTGTAGAATTAGCAGTGCTAATTTGTAAAATGAGGAAAACTAGGTCAACGACTAGCTTGTTTCTATCACTAGCATTATCTACCATGATCTCTCATGTCAAAAGTGTGTTAATTTTGAAGTTAGAGTTTATTTCAAGAATTACGATAATTGCAGGTCCGAACGGTGAGCAACTTGCCTGCGACGACTGCGACTCACCATCGCCTAACTGTGCTCCGATCGAAGTGCCTGCCGACGACGAGTACTTCCCAAAATCCACCCCGACCAAGAAGAATTGCATCTCTTTCACGCGAGCTCTCAATGGCCAGCAGGGATTTGGACCAAGACGACCTATTGGACAGGTTTGAAATTATCCAGGTGCATCTTTGTAAGGGGGAATTCAGACTACCCACTTCCTCGACTTGTCCATCGTCTACGGCTCCTCTCTGTGCGAGGCGACTGACGTGAGACTATTCGCTGATGGACTCTTGAAAACTACACAGTCTACGGCCGGAACGCTGCCTCCGTTTGACAAAAATGTAGGGATGCAAAATTGAATTGATAAATCTTCATAATCTTTAATTGATTTTGTCTTTAACCCTACGTCCTTATAGCGTGTACGGTTATATTCTTCCAGATAATAATACGTATGACTAACATGGATTCTGATTTTTCTTTTGTAATGACCACATTTCAGGACACCAGGTGTCAGTCGAAAGACCCATTCTTCTGCTTCAAATGCGGCGATTTGCGCAGCTCTTTCCATCCTGGCCTCCCCCCACTTCACGTCATGTTCGTCATCGAGCATAATCGGATCGCCAGAGAAATCAAAGCATTGAAACCCACACTCAACGATGAAATCATCTATCAGGCAACTACGAATATCATATCCTGATAACAGAATTTTTTAGACAGCGAGAAGAATCATGATCGCACAGTATCAGCATATGGTATATAATGAATATCTGCCCCACATCATCGGCGTCAATTTGTACGTGAGTAGCAAGTTGAAGCCTCTTGCTAGTGGAAGAACGAGTGAGTACTTGTGTTGCATTCTAGATCTAAAAATAAACAGAAGAAAGTGTTCAACGAAAGTGAACATTCTGAAAACCCGCAAAGCAAAAACGATAAATTCCAAATCCAAAATCGCGAAATTTCATCTAGCCCTAACTGAATACGAAATTTTGAGAATACGATCCGAAAATGGACGCTGGAATGTTCGGAGAGTTCGCAGCTGGAGCGTTCCGCTTCGGCCACAGTCAAGCCAGGAGAGATTTCCCTCGAATCAACACCCGCAACTCCGCCATCGTAGAGGTCGTCGATATAGGAAACAATGGATTCTATACGGACTCGCAGTACAGAAATGGTGGACCGGCTACATTTGTCGCGGGTTAGTGCGCATCATAACGAATTCAAGCCGTGAGATCTTTCAGGAATGATGCACTCTCCAACCATGGTAGTCGATACTGCATTCGCGTTTTCGATCAGAAACCAGATCCTTGAAATTCGCGGTTTATAATATTGTGTCATCAATGTTTGTAAATCCATTTTTAGGCAAGCCAGCCAGTGGTTTCGATCTGATTTCCATGAACTTGATGAGAGGAAGAGACGTCGGATTTCATCCCTATGTTGCCTACAGGTACGTATTCTGAATTCGCGTGAAAGTTAACTTTTTTTAAACAAACTGGCATTTCTGCGCCAAAAGACATGAAAATAACCACGTAACATACACATGTGAATGTCGTTATTTTCTCAAATCAGCAATACTGATTATTGAAATGATAGGATTTAATTTTTAAAATCTTTAGAGCAAAAGTCGGCCTTCCACCCGTCAATACATTCGACGATCTAATTCCTCAGATGGGTCAGAACAAAGTTAACATGTTAAAGAAGATCTACAGGGACGTAAGGGACATCGACTTGTTTGCTGGAATTCTAGCTGAAAATCCCATCTCAACAGCGATTGTAAGTCGGTCGTCATTTTTCGATGAAGAATGGGATCATCAATTCACGATAAAGTCGATAGAATGGTCAAAATTAGCTTTTAATTTTGAAGAGAGAGAGAAGTAAGACGAATAACGTAATTGTTTAATTTTTGACTTTATCTTCAATCAATGATAACTTGAAGAATTAATGAAATTCCGTTAAGAATGCAAAGTGCCCATGAGAGATTGATGACCATTTAGGTCGGTCCAACCGCCGCTTTCATAATCGCTGAGCAGTTCAAGGCGACGAAATTCGGAGATCGTTTCTACTACGAGAACGCACCCGAGCAGACTGTTCGAGGCCTTACTGATGGTCTGTAAAGTTCATCAGACACAAAGTACATTAAAGTTTTCAGGAGAATTGGCTGAAACTCGCAAAGCTACTCTGGGCGGCATAATCTGTAGAGCCTTCCCGTCTAACATCTTCAAAGTTCAACAGAACATATTCCAAACGTAATAAAAACCATCTATGGCGAATCGAGTTTTTATGATATATCATTCTAGAAATGACCCAACGATCCCATGCACATCAGTCTACACACCGAACACTGCTGAATTTCTGAAGGCCGAATAAGAAGAGATTTTTCGAATTTGGTGCTTTTCTAATTTGTGTACTTTTTCATTGTATAAAGGAACTGTCGAGATAAGACACTAAATAAAAATATTTTTGTTTACGGTTTAGCGTTTTTTGAGTTTCATGAGATGATGGCACTCTGATTGGCATCAGGGCTAGGGCCGTCCAGAAATTCTGTTTCTGTTCTGCTTATTTATGGAATGGCTTTTAATGATAACCCATGTTTAGGAATCGATTTTTAGTCTGATAAAAATTGCGAGGCATCAATTTAGTAGTTTCATTCTCCTTTCTTCAATGATCAATTTCAAACTCATTAATTACAGACTTTCTCATTCAATCAACACTCTTTACTATTTCCATTTTGAAATAATGCTATATTGATTGTTTAGGTCTCTTAACAAATATGTTAGCCAATTTACCAGTCGAAATTATACTGTTGATCTGCGAATATCCCGAATTCAAAGACCTGGGACAATTGGCCTGGACTAATAAACGGATCATGCAAATAATCAAGAAATATCTGCCGATAGTACTAGTGCTCGAGGGGAAAACTTTATTTTATCGTAGGAGAATATTCTGTTGTATTCTCGAAAGTTAACCTAGTATTTAGTGCCTTATGAAAACAACATTGCCAGAGAAGGAAGAATTTATCTGTTTGATTCGCATAATATTTGTGTTAAGCAGATTGCGAGATTTACTAATTATTTACCATCATATGAAGTAGCAACTATAAAAGATAAAGTAGACTAGTTTATTTGTCATTGCCAATTTGATATAATTTTAGATTTTTGCATTGAACAATGACAAAGAACTCTTTGAAATCTTTGACCTGAATACTCGACAAATCACTAGAGGTTACTTTACAAGTAGCCAATAGATTGGTTTTAATTTTATTGCATTGTTATAGGTCCAGATCTTCCTGAATGGCGTAGATTTGTATCTGTGGCTTATTTCAAAAACAAATTGTATTATTTGGGTGGATATATTCTTAAAATATGGGAACATACGAATCGCGTTGACGTAAGAAGATCGAATGAAAGTTCATGGACTAATTTATTCAGGTTTTACTAGATGAAAAATGGCAAACAGGACCTGCTTTTCCCCTTCCAATTAAATTTGTTCACACAATAACATGCGATGAAATTTTATACGGTCACATTATAGCATATTCATTATTGTAATTGTGGATCTTTAGTCATTGATGGTTGGGAGAGCAGAAAGATATATCGGTTATCAGGCGATGAACGGGAATGGGTTGAATTTGGAGAGATTCCCGAAAAACGAAGTTATTTCGGAGTTGCATCGCTAAATGGAAAAATTTATATAAGTGGAGGAGAGAAGTCGTTAATTTTGTATGATAAATAATCTATCATTATATATTTAGTTACAATGATGATTATTTTGGTTCTAAAGTATTAAAATCCTGTCTGTGTTTCGACCCTTCAGTTCCAGTTGACAGTCGAACTTATCGAATCGCTGATATGAATTATGCAAGATGGCTTCATTCGCTCATTGCCGCTAACGGAAAATTGTACGCAATCGGAGGGTGAGCTGAGATTTGACATATCTTTGTACGAAATATTTGTTAACTTAGATTTCAAGAGCTATCTGAAAATTTTTGCAATTCAATCGAGGAATACGATCCACAAACGAATAGATGGTGTGAAGTCGGAAGATTAACATAAAATAAAACTTGATTATACTAATCTCAGATTTCATACAGAAATTTTATCCAATAAATGTGAAATAATAATTTAGTTTCAATGCACACGATACAGACAACTCTCAAAGATATCCAAGAGTGGTGAGGGATAATTGTAACTCAAATAAATATTCTTTAAAATGTTTTATTTCAAAACGAACCTAGGAACCATTTTCGTCAGGCGAAGATAAACTATAAGGGGATAGGTCGCAAAGGATTTCTGACGATCGTCCTCCGTAGGACTGACTGTAACAGAGGAGATGGACATTGCATTTAATGCCGATGATAGAAGATAAACTAGGAGATTTTCCCCTTTTCATAACTCTCCATCCGGTACCTGGTGAAGAATTGTCAAAAATGATTTGTGCGGCTATTTATCGTCTTGCCCATGATGCTTGCCCGTGAAAAAGAAACCCGTTCCATTGAGAAAAACTGTCGCGCCCAAAGACACTCTCTGACTGTAGATTTCTCCAAACTTCAGCATGCAGTTCACTTCATCTTATATCGTCTGTTCACTCTTCAAAGTGCATGCGATCATGCTCGAATCGAGGAAATATATATTAATTGAAAAGAGAAACAATCAAATCTTATTCTTCATCGTAACGGAGTTGGGAGTAGCGAATGCCCTTCGCATAAAGGAACGATGCGAACAGTACGCTTCTCTCTCGCGTCGCGGCATGCATTGTGAATTTTATTATTCAAATTGGATTTTCACTTTCATTTATTTTTTGACGTTTTCATTCGTGATTTTTATAATTATTTGGTAATTAGAGCATAATTACGAAAATGTTGCTGATTTACAACAGAAACGTTTTGAGCAGTATCGATCTAATTTTAGGTGAAAACTAGTAAGACAAGATTTGTGTGTAGCATTTACAAACGATATGAAGACGTCAAGTCGATGAGGAGAATTCGAGCTGTTAAGCAATAGAGAAATGCAGATGCCGGGAGAACATCAAGTGTCAATTTCTTGATTTTTTTCTCTTCGGAAATGGATACAGAATCCAATGGTCTATCCATCCACGGGTAAATCAGCGCGGTGAGGTCAGATTGGCAAAATGGCTGGCGACCTCTACCTAAAACGATGAAATTTTTTCTTCAAACTTTCTTCATTCTCGAGACGGTGTATATTAATTTCCAATTTAACCTGGAATAATTATTGTAGTTTTTATTTGTTTTATTTCCGAAGAAACAACAGATTAATTGCGATAAGAAGCAGCAATAATCAGAACCTATCAACATCGCATTAAAATAGTATCTTCGAAATGTAATGACATTTTTCGTATATTAGTCTATTTAACATATCAATTCATTCATTTGCTAGTAAAACTATTTTTAATTTGAATTTCCCTGTGTTTACGTTTCTGCACCTGTATAAACGATATTTAGAATATAAAATATCAGCTCATATAATATGCTGTGAAAATACTGCTTCTTCATAAATAATAAATAACTTGTCTGTAAATCTAAACACAGAACACAATAAAAACGATAGACTTCTCTTTAGTGAATATTTCAAGTGGCTACCAAATAATTGCATATTAATTGAGAATCAGATCGTATCTTTCACTCATTACAATTTTATTGATAAAGAGCAAAATTATTGTTATCTTCAGTTTTTTTCTGAAATTTTATTATCAAGTAACATATTTGATACTTGACGATGTCAATATTAGATTGAAAGTCTGGCGAGTACTCATTTTTGGAAAATATTCGCTTCTCATATAGTGGAGAGCAAGAGTTAGGAACAAAGAGTATACAGTATCTACTTCCTCAAAGTCTATAATATAAAAATATACCTTTTCATTAAATATTAATGAAATTTAAACGTCAATGATATTTTATTTGCATCAAGACGAAAGAATGGAATAAATTGATTTTCTAATCTTGTTCTAATTCACCTGTCGATTGAAGTATATAACTTGAAGTTTTCTAGAATGTATCAAGACAGCGCGATAAATTTCGACTCTATTGGTACTTATAAAACTTTCTAACTTTTCAATAATTTTACCTATGGAAGTGGAAGGATATAATATTAGCAGTAAGACATATTAATTTAAGGAATAAAAAATATCTCCATAATAATATCACTATATAAAAGAATTTTGTAGGGTCTTAATTAAAATATGTTTCAGTGTTGCATTATATTGAATCAATTAAACTAACCGGAGATATATCTTTGTATCAGATTATTGTTTTCACTATACTTATTTTTCTAATTACTATACCTAATCTACTGTTAAGAATTTCCGACAGCGAATTATTGGAATTAAAGGATGTAATTTGACTTATTTGGGAAATATTATAAAATTATTGATTATAGGCGCCCTATTATCCAATATATTATCAAATGAGAAGATTCGCGGATTTCTTTTCGGCTGTGTTATCTGTATTATCATTAACAACATTTGTCACATTGTTTATGATGGCATTTAATTTACATTTGCGTGGTAATTCGCATTCGTTAAAATTTCTCTGTACAGTGGCGACCGAAAGTTTTGAAAAGTTATCATTATGAATGCAGACTGACATGTCTCATAATTGTGGATTAATTAGAATGAAACTTCGCACACATATTCTTCTCTGTTGTAACTTCTTCATTCATTGGGGTATAGAAATACCTTGACTTCCGAACATTATTAATTCTCCTAGTATGATTGAGATTTTAGAGATTAGGAGATAGAGTCTATGTTCAACACTCAACATGAAGAGTATGAGGGTTCAATAGTACAGTGAGAAGGGGAACAGGAGAAAGCAAGCTTGCAGTTGGGTGTCGTTCAGAAAGGAAATAGAAGAGATGGTGCAATTCACTCCCATGCAGATGCTGGGATTAACTTATGACTTTTAACATATGGAAGATAAAGCAGTAGTTTGTATTTCCCTACTTTTATTTATTCATGCTGGCCGACTAAATAATTAGATAAAACGGAAATTAGGTGGGATACTGTAGGGTGGGCAGAGCCTGAACTCTGTCTAGGGATGGACTGGAGGAACCCTTTAGGTAAGACTGGCAAGGGACTGTCATTGCAAGGGGAGGAGCATACAAAGTTAGAGATGAGAGAGTTTAGGGATAGAGACAGTGATCGTAATCACAGTTCGATCTCGTTACACTGTGCATTGAGAATTCTAGCCAATTTTCATTCAAATTGATCTACAATTATTGGTCCTACCAGACTACATTCATAATCACAATTGTTCCAAACTTTTGACCGCCACTGTACCACTAATTTTTAGAAAAGTAATTTAGATTTATCTAAGAACAATCCTAATAATACAATTATTAGTAAGGTAAGAAGTTCTCAAGTGGCGAAATGAGTTCTTGAATTGGAAATGTTTGAAGTTCGATTATTGCCTACACGATTTCATAAATACTCTTGATTTAAAACGTCATACTATCATTCTCTCATTTCATCATGTCGTCATATATACAAAAGGCCATTTCATCATTCCATCAATTACAGGTTGCCTATTTGCTAAATTTATATAGTTTTGTGCAATTTATCATATGTTTTTTTTATCTCGCCATTTGCCTCCTTTTATTGATCCCGACAATGAGTTCAGCCGTAGCATTGCTTAGCATCTGTCTTATTATCCAACGACTTGTGCTCATATATGAACTACCACGACTAACAAATCTGCTTACCAAGTAAGTGAAAAACCATTTGTACTATTAATATAATGAAATTGCAGGGATAATTTGAAAATACTCATTCGTTATATTATATCGTTTGCGATAATTCTAAATTTAGTGCATTTGATTATTATAATCATGTTTATGCTTAACTATGAAAACTTCGAATATGTACCAATTCTACTGGTAAGTTAAAGATATCACGTTTTCAATACTTTAACCATGAGTAAAATGTTATGATTAGAGAGGCCAAGTCTACTTCTTTCAAGAGAGAAAGAACGCATGAAGTTTTTCAACGTTTCAATTATCGTTAATTGGTTGATAATTTCATGAAACCAAAATACTAATTAAGGTAATAAAATACGCCTGAAATGATGGCGTCATTGCTTTTTCGAAAAAAAAAACACTTGGCCTCTCTAGTTATGATACAATAGATCACAAAAGTTTCGAGTCGCCTACCCTCTATCCCTGTGTCAATATTTAGAAAAGTCGCTTGCACTTCTTCAGATTTGACTGAAATTTAGCATAATTTCATGTTTTCCACGTAATAATATATGTTTTCAAAGATTAAGCTAAATTCGATCAGTGCAGAGTATAGATTTTTGAAATTTTAATGTCGACACAGAACAAGGATTATCCAGTAATTTTGTTCGACACTGATAACCCTTTCTTACGTTACCTCATCATATTTTATTTTTGATGCATTAGAAATCGCATAATAATTCAACATATTTAGTCAACATCATACTCATCTTTGGATATTCTGGCTCTTTTTGCATCGCTTCTCTACTTTGTTCTATACTTCAAATTTCGTGGTTTGACAAGAATATCGTCAAGTTCGAAATATAAATCTGATACTCGAAGGATATTATATACCATGATACCTTTCTTAGTGCAGTATGTAAGTAAATTAAATACAGTTGGTTTATTTGATTTCTTTGGCTGTTAAACCCGAACATCACAGGGACAGGATGCAAAACCTGATCCGAGATACCCTTTAAGGCTTAACTTTTTAATTGGGCTTTTTACAAATATCAATTCAACTCTAACTCATCGTGTTTATAACATTGTCGAAGAAATGATAATGTATTGAGACTGAGATCAGTGAGAAAACGATTTAAAGAACACTTTAATCCGAAGATGACAAACGGGGAATGGTCACTGCGCATCAAAATCTTTAGTGCGCAGTGACATACATCCATTTTGTGGATAGAGGTTACTGCCAATACAACTAAATTCATTTTTCTATTGAGTGATTTGATTTACAACATTTGGGAATTATATAATTATTTAATATACAAAAAATAATCATAAAAATTAATTTAGACATCAACAATCAGCTTGTCAGTATTATGCTTATATTATGGTAGTAATTTAAAGCGTGCTCAAAATGAAACAAAACTTTAAGTGTTAAACGCAGATAACATTTTCAACATATATTTGAATACTTTCGCATGTTCACGACTACTTGACGCATACTTGTCGTGCATAACTGTGCCACTTTCGCTTATAGTTCCCAGTCCGAAACGACGCCAAGCCATTAGACAATATTTCTCGAGAATGTATGAAATTATAATATTAAAAATGACTAACTTCTAGATGTTAATTGCGTAATTCTGAATTCAGCTGACATGAATTTCAGAAGGAATAATAGACCGAGACCTTTGACGCTCATGATCAGCCGCAATAATCGTAATAATCAGATTCATCCATCATCGAATCAAAATCTAGCTACAATTACATAATGAATGTCAAATTTCTAACCACAATAAATGATCTTTAAACAATAAAAATATTATCTCATGAAATATGCTTGTGATAAGACTAGTTCATAAATAAATAATTTTCCTGTAAATCTAAGCACAAAATAAAAAATGCCAGTCTTCTTTCTAGTCAATATGCCAAATTGCTGCATATGATTTTATAATCAGTTTCTATATAATGGTGTAAAACTCATTTTTCAATTTCAACATATCTATTCGCTAGTTTTAATAACATTTATATCATTAATTACTTTTATTTTCATCACCCAAGGATATTGTAAAAAGTTTCAAAACTGATTTATTTATATTGTGAATGACTGACTACTTGAGACGAGATAAAAGGGGTGTTTCTTTCTCCTCTTCCTGTGAGCCTCGAAATGCGTGTTGATAATATTTGCTCATTTGATGATTCTTTTTATTTCCTTCCATTTTAAAATTTTTTTTATTCAAAGTAGCGGTATTTTCGCAATAAGCATTTGGCAATTGTCTTTCCTCTATCGATATTGACAAAAATTATCCGACTAACTATCGATAATTGTCCTTAAAACGCGAAAAAAACGTCTAATGAACAAATGCTCGTCTCTCGCGCATCGAGGCTCACAGGAGGGAGAAGAAACACGCCTCTTTTATCTCGTCCTAAACCAGTCATTTACGATACCCGGATGAGCGCAAATGAGCGATTAAAATTTTTCATTGTACGTTTTGACCGGCTCAGGTCAGGTTTCGGGAGCATGTTCCGGAAGAAAAAATGCCCCCTAGGCTCATATCTAATAGTGGGAAAAGAAAAATCAGAAAAAAATCACTTCGCAAATTTTCTAGAATTAAAAAAAAAAAAGGATGAAATTGCCTTCTTTAACTTTGACCACCGAATGGGCGGAGCTTGCGTTTCCTAAATAAGATAAGATTTGTGTGTAGCATTTATGCAAACTATGAAAATGTCAAGTCGAGGAGGAATTCGAGCTGTTAAGCAATAGAGAAATGCAGATGCTGGGAGAACATCAAGTGTCAATTTCTTGATTCATTTATTCGTTAGTCTCATTTTGTTGCCCCCGAAGGGAGGAGTACTTCATTTCCCCTCTCCCTCTTTGTATATCTGCATGTTTATCCCGAGATCAATCAAGGAAAATCAGGGAAGGTCACTTATTCATTCCATTTCTCCCTTTTCATCTTCTCTTCTTCAATTCATAATATCGTTTTTCCTCTTTCGTCCTCTCCACATCTCATGCTATTTCTCGTTTCTCTGCAGCGTTCCTAATTTCATCTTCACTTCTGTATTCTCTCTGCTCTTCTCTCTCTTCTCGCATTCCACTTTCAGCATCCTCGGCAGATTCGCAGAATCTTCGGAATCGGAACCGAATCGACAAATCGAATATTCCATTTCCATCCTCTCTCCTTTCCTTCATCTTCTGCACGTTATTCTTTTCTGTCCCTCATTACTTCATCCGCTCATTCATCGTCTCATTTTTGCACTTTTTCTCTTCGATTTTCGAATTTTTTATTTCTCGGTTTTTGCTAGTTTTTCAATTCTATCGTATCCTAATTTTAGAGTTTCTTCTCTCTTACTACCTTCTAGCATTTATTTTTTTGCGTTCACCCATGCACAACTTCAGTCTCCTCATTTTTACTTCAACTCGATTTTTAAAAGTTTAATCATTTTTCAACGTCCAAGTTCTTGAAGCTTTCCCCATAATTTTACTCACCTTTACGAGTGAACTTCACCCTTCACTTAGATTGGTAATTTGCAATAATGTCTTGATCCAGTTTTGTCGTCTTTCCCTCTTACCTACCTTCATCTGCAAAGTGCTCTCTTTTTGCCTGTAACATCTTCTCCTCCTCTCTCCTCGTCCTGCGTTTACGCTCTTCCTTCGCAGTCATCCTCGTCGCGATCTCTCTCCTCACGCGTTCCCTCCTGTCGTCACAACACATTTTTGTTTATTTTAGCGCTGTTTTGGCTGTCGTTCGATTATATTAAAATGTGCCTGTTTTCGGTCGCGCCTCCTGTTGAATTCGCCACCTTATCACCATCATAAATTGTAAAATTCACCCGATTTTGGACTAGAAAAAAGCTGATAAATTTTATGAATGGATGATGATAGTTTGTCGGTGAATTTTACAGGCGATTTATTGTCGTCGTGCCTGCCTGTCTGTCTGTCGGCGGCTGCAGACAGTCAGACTATCGATTTATTGACTGATTCTCGAATTCAGGTCGCGGGACTGGTTTGGCGCCCTTGATTTTAGCAGGAAACCAAGAAAATGGCCCCTTCATCCTCCCCAGGACAGCACGATTCGATCGTCCCTTTCGTCAGACAGCAGCACAAGCGGTTAGTTACAAGTTCTTGCGGAATTCACCAATTTATCCGCAAACCAACACGATTTGTAGAATTCACCAGATTTTTTAAAATACTTGTTTTTCTAACTTATACTCCCGAGCCTGCAAATAGACGAATTTTACAATTGCTAGTCGATGCAATTTGGCGAACTCTACAAGACGTCGTTAGCCACCAAATGAGCGAGAATTTATTGTCCGAATTTGTCGGCTAATCAAAATGAATTTCGGGGGAAACATCCTTCTTTCTTGGCAATCAGATGATTATCAAATTGGGCTTGTGGAAGGACGATAATTTTATCGATTTTCTTTTCTAAATTAGTTTATTTTTCAGGAATCTAGCTGCAGACCCGCTGAGGATACAGCTGTTGGAGAAGCGTCTCGACCTGCTTCCCTTCGTTCAGCAACTCGAACGGAAACTCACTCAACCGATCAAGTTCGTTTTTCTTCATTTTTCTAATAAATCAAACAATTTCATTGCTAAATATTCCTGGCTCCTGGTAATAGATATGGAATTTAGTGTGATTACAGGAAGAAAACTATTGACAAGATCTTTTTATTCTGCTTCATTTCCTTTTATTTTTCTTGCACTTGTCAGAGAAAGAGATGAATAGTAGTATGAGTGAAATGCAACGTAGTAATTATCATGCACACTCGTCAAATGATAATCATTAGCGATTAGAACATTTTTTAAAATGACGGTGCAATCTTCTCTCCATGTTTGACAATGAGACATTCAGTCTGCATTTGTTTACTCGATGACTAATCACTTCAATTTCATTCTTTATTTCGTTGCTTTGTTGCAGGATTCCCGCCACCCCGATGCCCCTGCTTCCAGGCAAAAGTGGAAAGCTATCCATTTTCTCGATTCGGACGATTTTCCCATATGACAATGACGATTTGCGGAAGGAGACGGTTAGTACTTTTTTCTTAGAAATCATTTTTTTCTCGAAATTTTTCCACTGATGGATATTTTGATACATGATTGCTATTTCTAAAAAAAAAAGTGTTCTATTTTTCAAAAGAACATTTTCAAGAATTCTCTAATTTTCAGCGTTCCAAACTGTTCAACCTGAAAAGTCTGAATTTGCCGAATCGTGAATGGATCAAGGATTTGCTGCTGGAAGAAAGCGATTCTGACGATGAAGGTTCTCAGTTTTTCTTCTTGATTTTCAAAAATATAATTTTTCAGGCGATGTCTTCTCACAACGCGACATTCATGCGATTCTGAAGGTGCACAAAATGCGCAGAAAGGTGCAGAGACGCTATCACACAGACCCCATGAACACCCAATTCACCTACTTGTCATCGGGCGCGCTCAGCACTAGTGATCCATTTCCTGAACATCAGGCTAGTTTTTCTTTCAAAGTAATTTAATAATTTGTGACAAGTTCATTCTTTCCCTCTTGAAATATGAATGATCAGAAAAATGGAAAATCTTGACAAGGGAAGCTATCAGTGTGTTACTCACAGAATCGGTTCGTATTTGCCGGGTAAGTCAATACGAACCTCCTGATAATGGATATCAGGTTAAAGTGTCCTCCGTTTATCCCGCTTCCAGGATTTTACACCAAAGTTTGACTTTCCTTTACTTTGCAAACATTCCCAATGCAAAACTAGCGTGCATTATGAATACACGATGGACACTTCAACCTGATATTTGTTTTAAGGAGCTCCAAATTGACTTACCATGTAAATATGAACCGAATTGATGAGTAACACATTGATAGTTTCTCTTGTGGAGATAATTCATTTATCCAGATCATGATGTTTTAAAAAATTCTCGAAGATTAAATTTCTAAAATTAGCGAACCTTCCAATAATCCGTCATGTGACTTGAAAATCGGACATTGCTGATAACGGCTGACATCACAAAAGAAAGGGTGCTTATCGCCGAAGACATCTTTAATGCTCGCATCATTCACAGCTTTCGGCTGTTAATTTTCGAGATGAAAAGAATGGCTCTTATCATCAACTTTTATTTTGACCTGTTTTTATCTTCTAAATTTCGACAATTCTTTCACCTATTCATATCATATCTAAAATTTAAGATATGATTATTTTTGAAAAAAAAAAAAATCTCCGAAAAACGTGAATGATGGTTTCATTTTCTCATTCTCAGGCAACAGTCCTCCGTCAGCATGGAGCAGTGACGACAACCCGGGGAGGCAAAACGGATCTACCCTCTGCGTCTCTGCCCGGCCCTTCCTCCTTCAACCTGCTCGAACCGCCTCTGTCAGTCGACCCTCCAGAATCTACAGTCATTCCCCTGCCTCCTTTGTCGAGATGATCGAGATGGCAATAATCATTTTGCGAGTTCGTCCCATTATTACCGGTCAAATCTACGTGTATTTTTTAAAAAAATATTTCTTGAGAAGTTCGACAGTTCTTACAAAAGTTTGTTGGACTTTCCAAAAATCATGTTTTAATACATTTCATTTTGTACAGAATAAATTTATAATTGTGTGTATTAGTTATTTTCTGACGATTCAGCGTTGATAGCGCTACGATATCTTTGATTTTTTTTCTATTTTTTTTTTAAAATAAATTTTTGATTTTTCAGGATTTAGCAATCAAGCTCTAAAGATGGACGAGGATATAGTGGAAAAGTTGCTGGATCCGCGTTCTCCACTGAATGTGGAAAGTCTGCTGGATACGGTAGTCGCCCTGGTCACCGACCTCAAACTGCCCGTTCTCATGCGTATGAAGAATATCGATCTGTTTGTCAAACGATGTAAGTCCGGATTTTTTAAAAAATAAAAGATTAAAATGACCAAGGTAGTGATTTGGAAAGATTTTTATTGAGTTTTAGTGATAGTAATAGTGGTTGAGAAGATCAGTGATTTCTGGAATAACTTGGAAAAATTGGCAGGGAATCTCAATTCTGTCATAAAATTTACTCTTGAAACTTGTCTATTGATAAAATATCAATTCGACTCTAACTCATACACGTGCAGAGTCGAATTTACAAGGCTCTGGTTTTTATTTCAAATATATGTACGGAATATTTATTCCAGAAATCACCTTTTTAGTTCGGCAGAATTGCTAATTTTCTTGTGATCGTAGTCGAAAGTTAAAATTTACGATGATTTTTTGAATTTACTTTCGGACTAGTTGAAAGCTAGCGTGATTGAGCGTGTTGTTGTTTGTGCAGATCAGTCGGTGGTGGACGAACTGGCGAAGGCCCGCATCAACTACAAACACTTCAAGCAGCTCAAGGTCATCGGCCGAGGCGCCTTCGGGGAAGTGCAGCTCGTCAGACACGTAGAGACCAAGAAGGTCTATGCCATGAAATTGCTCTGCAAAGAGGATATGGTAGGTTGATGATCTCATTTGGAATTAGTCGATTCAGAAAGTGATTGCAGAAATTTTGTTTGGAAAGTTAAGTTGCATACGATTGCTTGTAGGCAGAAATATACATGAAATTTTACTTTAGAATTTCGTGTATTTTGATTTTGAAGAACCAGGAGTTTTAAAATTCGGCTGTCATAACCTGACCAAATTTCTGCATTCTTTCATGTGAATGGTGGTTGTCTTTGGTTTTGGGTTCCATCTTTTCCTATCTGAACTCCTGTAATTTGCAAAAATTACAATATTTTTGTGTACTGACATTCTAATTTTCCAAATTCCCTCTGCATGAGTTTTGTTTCGACTTTCTAAAAACGAATAACCAACAAATTTTTGGGTAAGCGAAGAAGGGTCTAGGTGAATTCAAAGTGGAAGTGAATTGATGAAAATGAGATTTTTCAGATGAAACGCTCGGACTCTGCGTTCTTCTGGGAGGAGCGCAATATCATGGCCCATGCCGACTCGGAGTGGATCGTCAAACTGCACTATGCATTCCAGGTATTACATTTTAGAATTATCTTTGCTAACGAACTATTTTGAGATGATTCTTGAAGATTCATTCTTTTTCGATGAAAGTATTGGCGAAGAAAACAACATGCTTTTTTTTTGTTATAAATCTATTTAGAAGTGACAATCTAAAATGTTGATTGATCAAAAATTACGATTTTTCAGTCTAATTTTATTCTCTGGGACTCCTTTTCCAAAATGAGATATTTTCAGGACGAGAAATTCCTCTATCTGGTGATGGATTACATGCCTGGCGGTGATCTCGTCAACCTCATGCAGATGTAGGATTTCATTTTTCACTGAAACTGATAAGTTTCGATGTTTAGGTACGAAACGTCCGAGAAGTGGACTCGCTTCTATACAGCTGAACTGATTGAGGCGCTCTGTGCGCTGCATGGAATGGGATACATTCACAGGTAGGTTTCTAAAATTTCTGAAAAATACTTAAAATTTAAAGTATTTTGTTTTCGAGATGAAAAGCTAAAAAAAT
The DNA here is from genome assembly GCA_964036155.1 of Diploscapter coronatus. Taxonomy (NCBI): domain Eukaryota; kingdom Metazoa; phylum Nematoda; class Chromadorea; order Rhabditida; family Rhabditidae; genus Diploscapter; species Diploscapter coronatus. The sequence continues at coordinate 45,851,625 of OZ038422.1, read as the reverse complement.
CATTTTCTTGAGAATCTCACTAACTTTGGAAATACTAGTGTTGGTAAAATAGATAAATACTCTGAGGAACCAGGAAATTCTAATTTATTTGTCACTTTTCAGAGATGTCAAACCCGACAACATGCTCGTCAATCGTTCCGGTCATATCAAGGTATTTTATAAATTCTCTGAAGGAAAGACCAAACTCATCTTCAGTTGGCTGATTTCGGTACCTGTGTGAGGATGAACGAGAACGGAGTGGTGCGCTGCTCGACTGCAGTGGGAACTCCAGACTACATCTCCCCCGAAGTGCTCAGGAATCAGGGACAGGATGCCGAGTTCGGACGGGAGGTCGATTATTGGTAAGCGAAATATTCTATAGTACAAATTTATAATTCGAAGCTAATGAGAATAGGGAATAAAATTCTCCAATTCTGATTATTCATAGTCGAAAAATATTTTCTGACTTTTTTCTTCATCTTGATGTCAACGAGTTATTATGTTAGAGAAGTGTAATTTTCCTAATCCGTCACTATTCATTTCTAAAGTATTCCTCGTTGTGAATTTCTAGATTTTCAAATTTTTTTCAGGTCAGTAGGAGTGTTCATCTATGAGATGCTATACGGCGAGACCCCGTTCTTCAAGGACTCCCTGGCGACGACTTACGCGAACATAATGGACCACGAGAACTCGCTCAAATTCCCCGAGGACGTCGTTATTTCGGACAATGCTAAGGTTGGAACGAATGAAGTTATTCAAAGTGAAAGAACACCTCGAAAATGCCTTCCTTGCAAAAAAAATCCTTGATTCAGCCCTTTACTTCTCTTGTATTGTTGTCAGAAAAACTGGCAATATTAAATCACAGATGAAAATACATTTCTAGCATTTGATCCGAAGTTTCCTTTCCTCTGTGGACAAGCGACTCGGCAGAAATGGGGTGCAAGAAATCAAGGCTCACCCATTCTTCAAGAACGACGATTGGACTTGGGAAACGCTCAGAAATGGTATGGAAACTCATAATTTATGGAGAATAGTTTTGGCTAATAACAAGCTTTTTCCCTAACAAATCTGAGTTTGTTCTTTCATGATAATCATAAATAGAAAATGTCATTTTCAACTCCAAAATGCTATTTGTTCAGCAACTCCCCCCGTGATCCCCGAATTGCGGAGCGACGATGACACGTCGCACTTCGAGGTGATGACGACCGAGCCGCGAAGGGAGGCCACTGACGGATTCCAGCTGCCCAGGACATTCAATGGAAATCAACTGCCTTTCATTGGATTCACCTACTCAAATGAGCTCAGGTAGAGAATTGGAAATATTTCATAAATCACAATAAAAACCATTCATTTGAGCTTTTTCTAAAATTATTAAATTAGTATCTTTCGCCTGGAACTTTTCTCTTAACGCAATGACATTTATGCTAAGCTTTTGAATCTAAAGTTTTTAAGAATCTTAATTTCAGCCCAATCCAAAAGCTGAAGAACGGTCTGATGAACGGGAGCGCGTCTGCCTCTGTCAACGGTCCGCAGCCGGCCATTCGAAGGAACGTCGACAATGTGGGCAGTGCTGAGTTGAATGCCAGAATTACGGTAGGAAATTTACTGATGAGAACAATAAACAAATGTTTTAGGAGTTGGAAAGCCAGCTGGAAAGTCAACGAAGAGCTGCAAGCGAACAGCAGGCAAGACTCACCTCTCAACAGGGACAGTTCGTCAAGTGCGAACAGCAAATTAAGACTCTCGACATAGAGAATTCGAGGCAAGTTTTGTTGACTCATTGGAATAAAACTTGAAGAGAAGTTTATTATGAAATTCGTCCTAAAGGAATAGTTGAACTTTTCTGTGGAATTATGAAAAATTTCAGCTCCAAATTTGTTCTTCATTTTTCGCGTTTTCAAATGTATTTTTGTAGACTGCTGAACCAACTTCGTGAACTGGAGGACTCGGCAGCCGAAGGCAAGGACATGTGCGAAAGAATGAAGGGATTCGAGCAGGACGCCATCACTTACAAACAGCAGAGGGAGGAACTGCAGCACAAGTTAATGAAGGTTAGAAAAAGGAGTAGAAGGGCAAATTGGAAATGTACCAGTTTCAACCTTGCAACGTGAAGAAATAGTATGAGAATGAACATTTTAGAAATTTTCCATATCCTCACTCTCTAATCTCTTCTCCAACATGCTATTTCTTCAAGTAGCAACGCCGCAATGCTGTAGCATTTGAAAATTGCGGTGATGAAGAAAAGACGAAAAATTACTTGCAGATGAGAGAAGATGAAGAGCGACTCCGAGAGGAGTTGAGGAACAAGAACACGGAGTTGGCACAGGAACGAGAGGAAATGCACAGGAGCAGTCAGAAGAAGGGGGTAGGAATTTGCTTTTTCAGATTGTTCATATTGAAATTTGAAACTGAAAAGAAGCATGACTTTCACATAAGAAAAATTCTCTGCATTCCGTAATAAAATCTGCCATTTTTGTAGACCATTTTTCCTGTAAACTTTCCTATGTTTTATTTTGAAGAAAATTTCTCGTCAGTCGAGCAAATCGCATAAGTTTTTTATGACTTGATTCAGAGAATCAACTTTTGATAATCTTTTGTATTCCAGGAGCTCGAGGAGAAAGTGAACGAGCTGAAGCGACAACTGATCGACGAGATCGGAAAGCAGGAGGAAATCAGCGACAAACTGAGAAAAGTGCTGGAGGAGAGGAAGGAAAACGGGGAACTGCAGAGCAGGGCCAAGCAGACTGAGGCTGAGCTGGAGAGACTCCTCGCTAGAACTGAGAAGGAAGTGGGTGCTTTTGAAACATTGATTCATTTTTAATAAAGAAGTTGTGTAATAAGGAAAACTTGATAAATTTTCAAGAAGCTAAAGTGTATTTTTGCAAGTTTCACCCATTTTTAGAGAAAGTAGCAGTAATAGGAATGGAGAAATTCGGGCAAATTTAGAAACGCTTCGAGTTTCTTGCTATTTATTTCTTTCAGGTTGAGCAATTGAAGAAGGAACTGGAACAGGAAGCTCAGCACAGAATGGCAGCTCAGTCAGAGGCAACTGCTAATGCAAGAAAATTGGCTGGAGCTGTTGCCAACGAGAACTATCTTGTGACTGTAAGAATAAATCGAAATTTTTGACGATTCTTTTCCAACTATCATAAAATTTCATAGTACTGTTTTACTCTTATCATTTTTCTGAAATTAAAATAGTTGAATTCCAGGAACTGAACGAGTGGAAGTCGAAAGTGAAATCGATGGAAGAGGAGATGGGACAGCTGTGCGAGGAGAAGAAGCGTCTGGACTACGACCACAAGAGGATTCTCGACGAACTCGACGCGGAGAGGACTTTTGCTGTGGGTTTTAGAACAATGAATTTATTATGAGTTGAAAATTTTCTCTATACTACTTATCAATTCTTTCTTTTTCTCGTTGTCATGTGCAAATCTAAATTTCTATTAAAATGATTGAATTGTTGAATTCCAGAAGCTCTATCGCAACGAGGCCCGTACTCTGGAAGAAGAAAAGAGCAAACTCGAGTAAGAGTGAATTTATTTCCAGAAACTAATTTGTATTTTGTTCAGAGAATTCGAGAACGAAGTTCGCTCTCTGCGTTCCGAGTTGGAGAATGAAAGAGTGGGCAGAATGGTTGCCGAGGAGAACTACACGGATGTCGACAAACAGAAGACTCTCCTCGCATTGGAAGTGTCCGAACTCGTCAAGAGCCATAATCGGGTCGGCTATTTTTAATTTTTAATTGTGTTCAAGTTATGATAGATTTTTCGTCAAAATTAGGAAAAACACGATTCAAGACATTTTTTGCTTGAAAATGCAATCTTTTCTAGGAAAATTCTATGAAACCTTCATGCATCTCTCTGTTACAAAACATGCTTGCAAGCTCGATATTTTTCAGGAAATGGAACTGAAAGAACAGCAAATGGTGAATATGTGCGAGCGAGAACGCGACTTGGAGACTCAGATCCAGGAGTTGGGCAGGAAGATCAAGGAATACGAGGGAGGCACCAGCGATGCCGCTTATATCAACAAATTGGAGGCGTAAGAACATTCTATTTTACTTCCTAAAAGTTGACCATTTCTGAGAAGAATTAGAGTTGATAAAGAAGAAAAACTGACTTGTATTTCCAAATACTCGGCTTCCGAATTTAATATTTTTTGAAGAATCAAGAAATCAAAAGAATTTGAAAAAAAAAGTTGCAGAGCCCTGAAGACGGAGAAACTGCACAAGCAGTCGCTGATCCAGAAAGTTGAGGAGCTGGCTGCGATTCGACTCAAGGAGAACAACAAGAAGTCCAAGGGCGCCAAGGACAATGTCATCGGCAAGCGGGAGAGAGAAATTGTAAGATATTAAAAAATATTGTTGTTGTGTCAAGATAAAAATTCAGAAAAAGCGTGATTTTTATGAAGGTCTATGATCTTGGAAATAAAAATGCTTTTTTGAAATAATTATTTTTCCAGATGCGCGAGAACGATATCCTCAAGGAGCAAATCAAGAATCTGTACAATGAGAAGGAGAAGGTCGGATTTTGAATTTTCAAGAAATTTTTTGATTGAACAATTTTCAGTTGATCAGCGACATGACACATCAGATTCGAGAAGTGACGAATCAGGCGGATTACTACAGAAACGAAGTCAGAGAGCTGAACGATGTGATCAACGATCTGGAGAGGAGTGGAAAGAACATTGAGCACAGGAGACATGGGTATGGTTTTTAAAATTTTTCCTGAAAAAGTTACAACTCTCAACTTTTTACCAAACAACGTTATTTTTTCTTTGAAAATCCATCCTTTCAAGGTGACAGATTTCCTTGTTTTCTAAAGTGAGTATTATTTCTTGCTAAAAGTATTTTTTTTTTTTTTTTTTTTGGAAATTTCACTTTTTCCATGAATATGATTTTACAATTGCAGAACTGACCCACACAACGGCATCGGCAGCCCCTTCGACCTACCTCTGCCACACGAGGGATGGCTGGCTCTGAAACCTGATAAGGCCAGGGTCAAGACCAAGAAGACTAAGGTTTGGAAGAAGGAGCAAAATGAAAAGAAATAACATTTTGCAGGACATGCAGTGGATCAACGTATTCGGTCTGCTCACTTCTCACGCATTCACTCTGTACAACGATGACAAGCAGAATGCCGTTCCACACATCATTATTGATGTCATGTGAGTGACTTTTTGATTTAGGAAAAATCAGCATTTTAAAGTTTTCTATTATTCATTTGTCAATTTCTTTTTAAATGCTAGAAAACATTTAGAAAGTTCTGTTTTCAGTAAACTGTTCCACGTGCGCAAAGTAACCGAAGCAGACGTACGTTCAGCGGATCCAAACATGCTCCCAAAGATATTCCATGTAAAGCAACTTTCTAACAAATAAGGAATGAGGATTGATAATTCAGCTTCTGTACGACGACGATCTGTCCGGCACTTCAGGCAGCAGACACGCATCCAGCACTGATCTGTCCAGTGACAGTCATTCTATGCATAGAGATGTATGTATTACTTATCCTAGAAAGATTAAATCGTTTTTGTTCAAAAAAGTGAGAAAACATTTTATTCTTTCCGAATGGAGAAATTAGTTAAGTTCAGAGAAATGTCATTTTTGGAAACGAAAAACTCCTTATCCATCATTCTTGCTCTTCTCAGATTCTTTTCCATGGTTTTAAAATTATTCTTTTCTTCTAAATTTATTATGATTTCTTATGAGCAACAAGCAACTGAAGCTGAGTGATTTCTATTTTTTTCTTTTCTATGATTTCAATTTGCAGGAGCAATGGAATCGTCACGAATTCCAAGACCTGACGTTCCACATGACGACTCACTGCGATCTCTGCCACAAGAAACTGTCCGACATGATCAGACCGCCGCCTGCTTATGAATGCAAAAGTCGGATTGATTTCGTTTGAATTATAAAATTATCGAATCTTTCAGAATGCCACTTCAAAATCCACAAGGAGCATGCAAAAACTGCCGATATTCCAATGTGCAGAAGTGAGTTTATTTTTTACTTCTTCCAAATTCAAGCTTTTCTTTCTTTATGAAATCTTACACAATTATAAATTTCTGAATTTAATTTATCTGTTCTTCTCGTTTCATGTTAGGAGTCGGAGGAAAAAATCATAAAGTGAGAAGCAGGGGTGAGCAAAATTCGATTTCTCTGGGGCGGGAAGGGGAAAATCGCAGAAAAAACTCAGCCTTGATGTGAAGTTCAAACCCGTTTGACAAGATATCGTTATTATCGAAATTCTGAATTGCTTATTTTCAGTCACTGCGGTGTCAAAGGAGTTGTTCCTGATGGCTTCCTCGGAGTCCGAATGCATGCAGTGGATCTCCCTGCTGAGCAGACTCATTGAGTCCCGCTCTGCATCTGCCGTCTCCCGCAATCCGTCCCGCAGAATCCCCATCCACTCTCACTCACATTCTTCGTCATGATTTGGTGGTGAGTCACTTACACTTGACTTTCCCTTCAAATATCAAAATGTATCTGCGTCTGTGCAGGAGTTGTGCTTGAGTTAAAATTTAAGACTTACAGTAAACTTGCAAAAATCTCTTACTGTAAAATCAATTATTACAATAAATTATTGTGCTCACAAAAATATTATAAATATTATAAAATCTTATAATTACAGTAATTTTCTCAAAGTTTTCATGCTGTAATGTAAAGGGTTTTCCATGTCAAGCACAATCGAATGTACATTTTTTCCGTCGTCCACGTTATGTGCTATCTATAAGTATGCGTTTTCCTTCGTGCAGATTCTGCAGTCTTCCTTGATTTTATTCTTATTTTGTACTCATTATCTTCTCATTTTTACCCTTCTTCTATTCTATTCTATTTTTCCCGGCTTCGTCGTGGTTTTGTGTGCATTTTATTCCTTTTCAAAGTTATCACTTTTTCATTTGACCTAAATTTATTCTTTTTCAATTGTGTAAGTCGCAGCTCACTTAGAAATTTGAAACTTTGGAATTTTGCGATTTACAATATTTTTCTTCTAAATTTTAGGGGTGTTGATGTTATATTCGATTTAAAGATTAATTTATCAACAACTCTCGTTTGATTTAACTCAAATCCAATTTCACTTGAATATTTCACCAAGTACTCTCTTTCTTCCTTCCCCTCTCCCTTTGCACTTCACTTTGTCATTTGTGATAGACCCTTTCTCGTTCTCATTCAACCATCACTTTCCATAATTTATTTTCCCAAATTTACAAATCTCTATTTATTTATAATTTGCTTATTGCGTATCTTCAGCAATTATACTCAAACACATGTGTTGCACTATGACCAATGCTTTCGAACTTTCAACCATCAAACAATTGCAATCAAAATGTTTAGATAATTCGGAAATATCATGATTTTTTGACAAAAATATGAAAGAAAAAACTCAGAAATCATGCTATTGCTGAGTTACCAATTCGTATTTTATTTAATTTGAAATTCATCTGAATTCTTTTAAAATTTAAATTTACGGTGTAGGTTTTTAAAGGTGTTCTGTTTTTAAATTATCTCTAACCACCTGTTGATTTTTTTCGAATTAGAATTTCAGTCGTTTTACCGTGATTCAGAATGTTTTCTGGAAAAAAAAACTAATTAAATTCTGCATCATGAAAAAATGCACTTTACAAAAATTATCCTCTCTTCCATTGCATTTTATCAGACTAAAAGAAAGATTTCAGGCAGTATTTTCTGTTTCTGATGTCTTTTTCAATTCAATTGCTCTAGATATCGTATATTCTTTTCTTCCTCTTTTCAATTCACCTTTGTCTTTGTCTTCACTTAAATCAGACATTGTCTTATAATTAACTTATTTCCTTAATTCATCATTCAATCAACCACCCCTCTTCTTGTGATCATTTACCGTATTTCAGAAAAGGCGTCAATTATTGTATTTATCTGATGAAGATAAAGATTATTATGGCTTTAGAAATGATAAATTTTATCAGTTTCTATGCGAATTTTGTATTTGCACGTTTTTTTTTTTTTATAAATCTTTCTAATTGTTAGAATTCCAGTGTGAATGTTTTATTCGAAAAGTTAATCGATGAAAAATTGATTTCTTCCTTTTCAACGCAGACTGTCATTTTCCTCAAGTTCTTGATGCTTGAGACAAACTTAACGGAAAATAGAAAAAGATGAGATAAGCAAGATGTTACCTGAGCAGAAATATCTGTTCGAATGCAGGGCAGTCTGCCTATTGCCTTTCAGATCTGCCGACTGCACTGATTTGCGACTTAGCTTCCCATTCGATGGTAGGCAGTTCCGCTGTCTTCATCTCGTCCTCACTGGAATTTCGACAGCTCTTAAAATAGGCTAGAAGACCAGATGTTTGAATAGATCAGAGTAAACGTAATTTTTCAGCATTTTACAGTTGCATCTAGACGTTTACCCATCTGAACAATTTTAAGAGCCGAAAGTTCACTTTGCTCATAATTGTGCAGTAAAAATTTGCCTCACATAAAAATCTGAGTTTAAAGATTTGAATTGATGAAATTGACTAAATCCTAGTCCTCATTTCAATCAAAAATTATTTGTGATTAAACAAATTTAGAAGTATTGAAAAATGTAAAAGAGAAATTTACCTGTAGTTACCAAACTTGGGACTTTTCCACACAATTTCTTTCAAATTTCACTCTCGTCTATCTCTAACTATAGAGCTCCACCATTTAGTAATTGCCTGAGCAACTTTGAGAATTTTCTCATCTTGTGCATACCCTTTGCTGCGGAGTTCAAGCAAATGGTATGTTCAATTTAGCAATTCGAGTTCATAGCCTGATTTCAACATCTGTGTAACTGATTGCAAAACTGAACAATTTCAGTACCACAAAATGATCATGGTTCAGCACCAAATCTAGCTCCATTCCCTTCTCCCATCCCATTTGACCTGCTGTTTACGAGTACGCAGGACATTTTGAGATAGGTAAATTTCGTTGGTTTTCTCAGTGTCTATTCTGAAACTTTTCGTAATTATTTTTCTCTTTGAGTTCTTAGAATTTTAGACTTTTTATGAATGGGTATAAAAGGGTTAACTCAAGTCATATCCGAACATGCACCGGGTTCGATCAAAACGATCAATTTCGAGGACAACTCCGGTAGAAAGGTATAAATTTTCTTATTTTCTGAATTTGTATCTCGAAATAACAGGTGGCTGTTGATGCCTCGATTTGTGTCTATCAATTGCTTTATTCTGTTCGATCCCCAGATGGCACTCAAATGCAAACGCAAAATGGCGAAATTACCAGGTGAGTTTTGTCCTTAAAGTATTTATTTCCGTGATTTTAGTCATTTGATCGGTATTTTCCATCGCACAATTCGTTTGATCTCAAACGGTATCAAGCCAGTATACGTATTCGACGGAAAACCACCGGATATGAAAATGGGAGAGCTCGTTAAGAGATCGGAACGACGGTATGACTTTGATCAGGTCATACCTATGTAGGATTCATTTTTCAGCGCTGCTGACTTTGAACGAGCTTTATCCCGAGCGATAGAACGAGGAGAAGTGGACACCTTTGAAAAAAATATTGTTCAGGTAATTAGAATATTTCTTCTTCAATCTTAGCAATTATTAGGTGACTAGAGAGCATTTTGATGAAGTGAAGAAACTTCTCACTCTAATGGGCGTTCCAATTGTCGAGGCTCCCTCTGAAGCCGAAGCACAATGTGCTGAACTTGTCAAGGGAGGAAAGGTTCGAAGATTTTTCCTTCTAAGTTAAAAAACATTTTAAGGTTCATGCTTCTGTAACTGAAGACATGGATGCTCTAGCTTTTGGTTCAAATATTCTGCTTCGGAACATTTTCGGGAATGAAACGAGAAAATTCAATGTCAAGGTTTGGTTTTTGAAAGATTTCTTTGGAAACGAATATTTATAGGAATTCAATCTGAAACGGGTTCTGGACGAGATGAAATTGACTATGAATCAATTCATCGATTTTTGCATTTTATTGGGCTGCGATTATTGCGGATCCATTCGAGTAGTCATTCTACTTTTTTCTAAATTTTTGACATTCAAACCTAGGGAATTGGACCGAAGAAGGCTTTTGAACTGATCAAACAATTCCAGAGTATTGAAGTCATCCTTGAAAATATCGATACCGAGGTATTTTTCACCTTTATTTTGGATAATTTTGAGCTTTAGAGATATATCCCTCCTGAGAATTGGCCTTATGCTCAGGCTCGTGAATTGCTGATGAGTCCTGATGTGATTTCTGCTGAGCAAGTTCAGCTTCAATGGAAAAATCCCGACATTGAAGGGGTCGTCGAGTTTATGTGCAAGGAGAAGAATTTCGAGTGAAATTTATTTTTCTCGAATTATTTGTCACATTTCGGAATTTTAGCGAAAGTCGTGTCCGTTTTTCGTTAGCCAAACTGAAGAAGTTCAAAGTTAATGGAGTTCAAGTAAAATTTACCCTTTTCTTACAAGCCATATTTAAAAATTAAAGCTCCGCATTGATTCCTTCTTCAAAGTGACGCGAATAATTCAATCTGAGCCCACTGCAGCAACAAGGAAAAGAAAGTTGCAAGAGGAGCAGAAGAAGAAACGAAGCATTAAAATGAAACCAAGTTCTGCTACTTCTACTACAACGAAATAGCCGATCAAAATTGAACCTGACCTTGATTTTGATTAATTTTCAAATTTTTTTGTTTTGCGAAATTTTCAACTTTTCAAAATACTGCACGACAGCCGAAATATTCACATTGAGTTGCCTTATCTTTTCTTATCTTCGTTGATATTCTGCGGGTTATTTTGTTGGACCTTGATCATAGAAATCTTATCATATCCTTTATCTTTTACGAGATAATTCTTTATTCGAAATGTGCACCTGTATTATTGGCGTATTGCAAGTTGAAAGACAACGGGTCATTTTCACTATTAGAATAAACTTTTGAGCAACTTTAACTACTTCTTTGAGATCAACCAGGTTCCACCACTGAACGGCAGCAAAGAGGCTCGAACCTAAAGTGGCATTTCGTGAACCATTAATTTTCACAAAATTCGAGTAAAAGCTAATATTATTGTGTGAAAGACGCACCCTTCCATCCTGCTTAATTCGAATATTCATGTTTCTAACAACTTTGTCCTCGGGACTCATGTATTCACTTCCTGACAGAACACCACCTCCGTTAAGGGCCTAAATTTCTCAATTATGCAATCCTATTTTCGACATTTTCATCTGTACTTGATTAATAATTAATAGCCCTCCACTACGCAATAGCCTGACAGAATGTTCATAATCGTCGAGATAATTTTCTCGTTTGAAGTCATCCTAAAGAGTTGATAGATTTGTTATACAGGAGAAATTACTGACCAAGAAAATGAAATCGAACGTGTTAGGTTCATTCGCAGCTAATCTCGGCAATGTTTTCTCGATGGCTTCAGTTGATCGAACTTGGATACGCGATATTTGCGAGTTTTGCTTCTAAAATAGACAAATTCCGATTAGAGAAGCTATTCATCAGATATCGCGCAAAAATTAGGGACAATGCATGACTTATGAACTGCTTCATGTCTAGAATTTTAATGAAAATTTTTTCTTCGGAAATTCTGTCGATTCGAAGAGGACATTGAGTGTCAATTATCGCTACATTTACATTCAGTCTGATTCCTGAAAAATTCAAGAATTAGAAATTTACATGTCATGCGTTGTTCTAAACTTTTGTGCGTCGCTGTGTTATTTACCTTCTTGGCGTGCTTCAATCCGATTTTCTCCCAGTAGATCGAATATTCGGGATGTTCGAGTGCTACGACGATTCCTCGAGAATCGACGTGTTCAGCTATGCCCAGCAAGCCAAGCCCTGTGAAGACTCCAATGACGAGGCAACGAGATGGATGATAGAGCGACATGATTGTTTGGGATAACTGTAGAATTTCTGGAGAAACAGAATTATGCCAGGCTAAAGGACTTGCATAAGTCGCTGTTTGTGTGTCCTGCAATGGAAAGCCTTTGAAATGAAGAAGTGATTTTGAACCTTGAGTAAACTTTGCATGCTGTCATCTATCATGGTGGAATGACTGTACGCATATTGGAAGACTGCGTCGGAAGTCTCGAAACTACGAAGTCTGACAGAACAACGACGACCAGGTTCTAAACAAGTTCACCCCTTTGACAACTCATAACCGATAATCTAACTGCAAATCTCGCATTGACCGTTTGGAGTAGCCGTCGTTGTTACTGGATATATTCGAGTAAGACGTCTTGCCTGAAAATCGATAGGTCAACTTTAAGGAATAGTGAAGGTAGACCTTGATGATCGAAGGAATGTTATCCTTGGTTGTTGACAGAAGCGGTCGATGAGATGAAGTCTGAATCATTCTCTCTGGCAAGACAACTGGTGTTGAAGGGAGAGTTGGGGTCGTTGTCGGTCTGACTATTCTAAATGAAATCATCATTACCAATGACATGATTTCTTCAAACATTGTTGGTTCGGTGCTGCTTGGTGGTTCAAATGTCCTGATCATAGGCGTAATTGGTGTAGTAGGCTCAGGAGTGACGATTTGTGGTAGAGTCGCCGTTGTTAGTTCCAGAGGTGCTTGAGTCGTCTCAGGCAGTGGTAGTGGCTTTCGCGTTTCAGGGCGACGTTTCGTCGTAGGCCAAACTGGGTACATCGTTGTTAGAAGCACCTAAACTAGAAAATTAAATTCAATAATTGCTAGTTTATTCTGCCTCCGGAATATTCACGCTTGAGGAAGTCTGGATGTTTTCCGATTCAGGCCTTTCTTGAGGAGGATTTATGGGCCAGACGAATTCGGGCTTCATCGCTATTGTCGGTTCTGTTTCTGTTTCAGTTCCGATACCAACCTCTGGAATTGTATGATGAGGTGCAACTATTTTGGGTTATCTGACCTTGATCGGTGTCCATCGTCGTTGTTTCAATTGGCTCCATCGTTGTCGTTGTCGTCACATATTGTGTGGTTGGTCTGCTAGTGAAGATCGGAGGGAAGGTCGGCCAGATTCGAGGCATGAATGTGTGCCTGCTTCTTGGTGAAGTTGTCATCTGAGTGAATGGAGGAGTGCTGATATCGAATGGGCCTGTCGTCGTCGTCTTCGGTCTTGTTCGAGTCATAAATCGAATGATGGGAGATTCGGTCGTTGTCGTGTATCGAATGACGTGCGGTGTGGGTCTGTGTGTAGTAGTAGCGATAGAGGGAATTGTAAATCTGAATTCTTGGATATTTTTTTTCTTTGGCTTGACTACCGAATGATTTCATCTCCTCCTGATCCAGTCGTTGTTATCTTCTCTACAATAGGCGGTTGTGTCGGAATATGTGGGCGAGTGTATGGTAGTGTGAAAGGTGTAGCTTTCCGAGAGACGGGCACAGGCTTCGAGACCGGGATGATTTTTGGAATGAATCTGGTTGTTGGCTCAGGCGGAGGGGGTTCTTCTAGAATTGGTTGGATAGAATGGAGTAGTAAAATTGTGCTTTAACCTGTAATGGGAGGCGGCTCTTCAGTATTCGTCGTTTCTTTAGGCATAATCAGCTCCCGTAGACTTTCTGTATTTTCTAACTGATGCAGTAACTTTCTTAGTAGTTCTTGTATTTCTCGACTTGCTGAAATATCTTGTATCTTTTGAAACTCCAAAAGGCCTAAAACCCATTGCCAGGAAAGCCATTCCGGGTATTTCTGACGTCTCTGCATCTTCTTGTTGCCGTACCGCCACCTCCTTCAGAGTTTCCAACATTGTACCGAGATTTGCCTGAATCAGTTCGTTTTTCAGATCAAGATCTAATTACACAAGTAAAACTCCTTACAAATGGTAGCCATAAATTCGACGCCACATTATGTATGCAAAATAGGAAAATGAATAGTTTCTTCATAGAATCGAAGAATTTTGATTTTTGTGGTGGAGGATTTCAGAGGACAAAGAGACAGAGAAATATCTATTGATGAAGCGTCAAAAAGACGTGAGCTCCTTTGTTTTTTCTTGTCTTCTTTCTCTGCTTTGCGTTTTGCGTTGCAGCATTTTTCCATTTTTCATCTCCCTTCGAACGGTAAGCAAAGCGAGAAGATATAGGGAGAACGGCCGCAGGGGTCAGTGTGTGCAAGCTGACATGTCAGGGCAGAGGACTTGGGGATATTGGGGATGAGAAGGGATATATCGAAATTCGAGGGAAATGAAACACATTGGAGCACCATTTATTTATTTTTCGCTAGACGTGGAGGTTGTCATGCCAATTTTAACAATACATTCATGATTTTTTGACATGTCAATGCCTCTGATCATTAAATAATTTGGATTTGCAAAAATTCACGAATAAATCATCTTTAACACAGAAACAATGTTTGTTCAATTCCTGTTCCAAATTAGTATTCATCCACACTAGATTTTTTTATTGCAAACGAATACACACACACATAACTTTTGGTAAATACTGAACAAAACGAACAATTTGCCAGATTCACAATATTTGTCCATTAAAAATCAATCATATTCCAATTTCAAAACAAATGTTTGAGTATTATAATTTGACCTCATCTATTACCTATTTCTAATACATCATTACATTATGTAAAGAACCCAAGTAAATACTCAGAGACAGTTACTCCAAGGTGAGGAAGGACGGGGAAAAGTTCCCATAGACTTTCCAAACCATTTCCGTGCGGAAACTCTGCGGGAAGGTTGTGGAAACTCTTCTCCGAGGATGAGAAACTTTTCTCTGAGTAGCTGAACTTTTATTGTTTATAGATGTTGGAAAATGCTATTGATCATTTATTGTGCGTATTGAATGACAAACACTGTCGTTGATGCGCGTTTTGAAATATTCGGGAAATGATGTTTACCTGGATTTTCTCGTTTTTCCTGTCTATCTGGTTGTTCCTCTATCCGAAGGCTTACAATGGTTTGATGACCAAATCTGTTTAAATAAATCAAATGCATACTAAACATTCTCAATCATCCGACTATTTTTATTATTCTTTTTTTCGTAATTGTCTGCAGTATTATGTTCACATCATATTATGATAGGGTTTTATATCATTCAAGCTGATTATAATCAATATCTAGGTCAGTGCGTGTTGATCTGATTTGATAATTGATGTACCACTTTTACTTGCTGGCATTCCTTTCTGCAATCACATACATTTCATTGTCGATTTTGTGGTTCAAACCGGTACTTGTTAGATTTTTTAAAAGAAAAGGTAGATGTTTAGGACAACATTTCTTTACCTATCATATTTGAACGTAAGCTAAATATCGCGATCGTCACTGCTGTCGGAAAGAATGGAACAAATGGAGCGAATGAATTCGCTTACGCAATAGGCGAGTGAAAACCCACTTCTAAAATAATTTATTTTAGATTCCATGAAATGTTACTGCCAAATTCACGGATATCAATTCGTTGTGGTCATCAATGAACCGAGTTCGCATTGTAATCATTCAGATGTACGATCTTTTTCAAAAATTGTCTGTCTATTTTACCATGATATTTTTAGCTTATGTTTCGACGGCATTGTCATGCTGTAAGAGTATTGAACGATTATGATTACATGCTCTACATCGATGCTGACATCGGCGTTGTTTATCCGAAGAGGAAAATCGAAGAATTCATCGATTCAAAATTCGATATCACTTTCTATGATCGGTTCTACGATCAAGAAATCGCTGCGGGTGCCTACATCGCGAAAAACACGGAATGGACAAAGAAGTTCTTGAGCGGTAATAAATAACTTTGGTTTAGAAATCGTCACTTTTTAGATTTCGCAAATTATGAAAATCGATTACCTGATAGCTTTCATGGAACGGATAATGGCGCTTTACATGCAAGTGATTTTCATTTGAAAAAAAACTACTCATTTTTAGGCTTATATCGCTGAAGTGTTATTTCCGGACCGGACAGTTGAATTGAATAACTGCTTGCATATTTACAACCAATCTAAAGACTATGAAGACCTATTCGTATTCATTGCCTGTATTCGCACGATGTTGGGAACAGTTACGGATTTCGGTCATATTAGAGTCATGAAGAAGGTATTTTTTCTATTTATGTTCGTTTTCAGTTATATTTTATCTTAGGGCGAAGGTTGGGTAAGGGACAACTGGATAACGAATGATCTGTGGAACGAAACGAGAGATTTCATGATTCACGGATGGAAGAATAAACAGTTAATCAAATATTCTGATACTGATCTGCCTATTTCGTAAGTATTTTTCATCAGAATTGTTTACAGATCGAAAATTGTTCGCTTCGAGCAGCTTTTGCTATCCGATCTCAAATAATCCATCTTTCTTTATTTGTATTCTTTGTTTGGTCGTTTTGAAAATAACGTAGTTGAATTTAGATTAGTTGAAAAATCTCGCGGACAATGGTATAATCCATTAGCGGGACCAATAGATCTGGAAAAATGTGGACCTGGAAATCTAACTTGGAATTACGATCCGAATTTACTAACGAAGAGGGAAAATATCGACGCGAAATTAAGATGGTTTTATGAAATTGTAGAAGCTCAGAAATTAGGACGACTTTCTAGGCTCAATTCTTATCTAGGAGTTCATTATGACTCTTTAGGTGAGAAATTTGTTAAGAATACTAAAATTTAGCGAGAAAATAAAGAAATTTACGAAAGAACTAGCATGTTTTATTAGTCAGACAAGTTTGAAATGAATAACATGCACGCTTCTGTGACGTTGACTATTTAGTGATTTCGATGTAAATACAATGACAAGAAAATGTATTATTTATCTAAAGAATAAGAATACATTTTTACGTCGGATTGTGTTTAAAATAAATTTAATAGTAATCATTGACACTCTTAGTAAAGAATTCCTAAATTGATGCTTGCTTAGTCATTGCAAATGAGCAATATAAAATAGCATTTTTCTTGTGGATGAGTTTCATTTATTGATTCATTTTTGCACCCAAATGAAGTAAAATAATACTTAATGTCGAAATATTTATTCTCTATTCTAGTGATTACCCTTACAATACTTTATACTTGTCTATATTTATTTTATATCAGAAAGGTTATATTATCCTAAAATTATACTTTACTAATTTTAGATAAATTTAGGAAAATATTCAATCTTTAGCATTAGAAAATTCACTAAATATAGGTATTATAGTTGTTGTCAATACCAATGATCAGAAGAATTATTCTTATGCGATAAGTCGTTAATTTTCTTTTAATTTTTGAAATAATAATGGTAGATTCAGATTCTGTAAAATGTTATTCTAAAATTCATGGGTACACATTTCTTCTTATTGAAAACTTAAAGACGACTAAATGCAATCATTCGGATGTAGGCTAAAATTTTATTTATTAAAAGTAAATGTATTGCAGCATTTCTTCCGAAGACACTGTCATATCGCAAATGCATTAAAGCGATTTGACTATTTACTAAATATCGATGCCGACATTGGAGTTGTTAACCCGGGAAGGTATTTTGTGTTTTTTTTCAAATAAATTTAAAGTGGATTTGATTTTATCTAGAAAAATCGAAGAATTCATCGATCCCAAATTCGACATAACATTTTACGATCGGTTTTTCAACTATGAAATTTCTACTGCGTCATACTTAATTAAAAATACGGAGTGGACTCGAAAATTTCTTCATGGTTGCTAGATAATCATTTGAAAATGGATTTCAAATCTTCAGATTTCGCCAATTACCAGTACAGACTGCCGAAAAGTTTCCATGGTACTGACAATGGTGCTATTCATGTAATTGATAAATTTAATATTTATGGATCTAAAATAGTTTCTTTTAGGCGTATGTTGCCGAAATACTGTTTCCTGATAGAAAAGTTGAGTTGAACAATTGTCTGCATATTTATGGAAAATCGCAAAGTTACACAGACTTGTTTGTCTATGAAATTTGCATTAGAAATATGCTAGGCCTTGGCACGGATTTCGATCACATAAAAATCTCAAAGAAGGTCTAATTGTTTGATAGTCAAATGCCGACTTTTGTGATTTTTAGGGAACAGCGTGGGTGCGTGATAGCTGGATTACCAATAGCCTGTGGAATGACAGTATCGATTTTATGCTTCATTCCTGGAAGGACAATCAACTCAAGCATTATTTGCACGCTGATTTGCTAATTGAGCAAGTCTTCTGAAAGAATATTTTTAATCTAAAAGATATTCAGCATAAAAAGGAAAAATATGTTTGAATGGTACAATCCATTAGCAGGCCCTATTGATCTATCAAAATGTCATGCTGGGTAAATATTTCCAATATCTAAATAACTAAATTATGATTTTCTTAGGAATTTAACTTGGAAATACGACCCAAATTTGAAAGCATCTAGAGAAGATATTGAAAAGGAACTTCAAGCCTATTATGAGGAAATCGAAAAACAAAAGATAAAACTGATGGCTCGCATGAACGGATATTTCTTCAATTGAAATAAAATTATTACTGTATTCTGAAGACGCTAATTACGGGGATGCCAACATGCAAGGCACAGGTGCCGAATTTTTTTCATAGCTATGGAAAATACACGTAACAGGTGCAAAAATATATATTGCTGCTTGTGCGAAGATAGATACTGCATGAGTGCGTAGCGATATTCACCAAATATAATACATAAAGTTTTCTTTACAAAACATTCAAAAGATAATCCTTTTTTAAAATTGACAGATCAATTTGACATTAACTTTATAAATATTGCTATTCTTCCAATCTTCTAAAGTTCGGTGAATATCACTACAGCAGAATTGATTTTAGTGAATAAAGCTAGTTTGATAGAAACCCCCTTTCTCATACCAAATATGAGGGAAAACAAGCAAGGCTCCAGAATGAGGTTAGATACTTTTTGACTTCAGAATCGTGATCAACATCATCAAAAACTCCTATTTTGAAGTTTCGTCAAACTTCGTGAGTTCCTATGTGGAAACTCTCCTTATAAATACAAACTTTATCCATATTTCTCAGGACGACGTTCATGTGCAATATTTAGTAGGAATTTTTTTCTTTAAATTTACTCTGCAGAAACTTTGTTGCTGTTTTCATTTTACATTCGTCTGCTAAATGGAAAAAAGGATTTTTATTCGTCGCTTTGTTATAATATTGAAATCCCGTTGAAATTAATAAAGCTGATATATAAGAGAAATTCCGTTTCATATTTGGTAAAATATTGGATAGAAATCAATATTTCTAAATTCCTAAACCATGCTTCACAGCGTCGTAGTCGGTGTTGTTTTATTATGCGGTGCTATTTTAGCGATTTCATGGGAGATTAGGAAATCGGAAGTAAATAAAAAAGAAGCCGAACATGAAAATTCGTAGGTTGCTAATGGTCATTAAATGAGCCTGTATATTTTCAGGTGCTGTAACGTATAAAAGTTTAATTTACATTCTAGTCCCTTAATAACGTTTTTAATCCATTAATGAACAATTTATTAAGCTGCTATTTTATAATTCTATGCATGTATCATAATTAATTACAATGGAGGATAATGGCTTAAATTTCGAAATGGTTGAAGAAAGATTGTTTGTTGAATTCTAGTATTACATCAGGTAAATGTGCCTGGTTTCCATAGTACTCTTTATGCTCTCTCGCTCTATCTTCCTTCGATTGATCGTCTCTTTCTGGCTCTCTTTCTAATCGATTCCCATGTGATCGGTTTATTTCAATAATTTGGTCTTCCAAATCCATATTCTGTAAATTTTAGATAAAATTTAACGAAATCTTTACCAAACAGTTTGAAATTGCGTAATGCGAAATGACGAAATGCTTCCTTTTCCTAGCAATTTCTGCCAGTTACTATCGTCTCGTCATTTCGCGTTACGCCATTCTATCATTAACCAAACCCAGGCGACCCTTTTACTGAAATTTAAATATTTTACCATCGACTTTAAGTTAATCTTTCTTTTATTTGAAATTATCGTTTTTTGCCGTCGCGTATTAGGATCTTGACAGATAAAGAGATTGATGAATTGGCGACGGTTGCAGAATATCACATCCAGCGTTAAGTCGAAAGTACGACCGATCAAATAGTTTTGACTTATCTTACAGGGTACATCGTGTCTGAAAACTGTGCATCTCTTTTATTTTGAAACAAAAATCTACAAGATTTTTGCTGAAGTTAGTTGATTTCGATTTTCGGCCATACAAATGTAGACGCCATCGCTTTCATACGAGTAAATAGATATTTCCTCATTGTCCTGAATTTATATACCTAGCAATAGTTCACCACTCCAAATATTCACCTGCTTAATTCGCTCGAAGAAAAAGCCAAGTGAATTGGGGGATAGCTTCGTATGATTCAATGAAGTCTGTATGCTTGCTAAATTATATGAGACTTGTAAAATTTTAGAGTATTCGTCTTACTAATATCTGACAATGAACATCCTCCGATTAAAAATTGAGCCAGAGATCGTTGAAACGTGCAGCCGCTCACATTTTTCGGTTTCGAATAGGTGTTTCCAGAAATTTCATTGTTACTAAAATCATTAAAATAATCTCATTTAAAAAATTTTAAATTTGCCACCTAATGATTTCAATGGTAGATTGAAATGGAACGATTGTTCGATAAATTGCTAGTCCACTTTTCGCCATAAGATACATCTCGAGGACGTGAATGATAACCAAATAAGATCCTGATTGTAGCAGGAAATCATCTAAATTTAAACAAATTCGGAAAAAAAAATTCGATAAAAATACCCGTAGAAAATGCTCCTGCGGACCATTTTAGAGTCCAATAAGCCAACGGTTTTCTCCTAAGATAAGAGGTAATTAATTAAAATACGAAAAATATTATTACTCGAATAGATTTTCGTCGTCATTATCACCAGCATCAGCTAATTTATGTATGCAGATTAAAAATGGTGATTCCTGAAATTCGTAACTAATTCAACTTCAAAAATATCACCTTTGTAATATTCGAGTGGAAGACGTTTATTCGAATCAATCCTGGTTCTTTCATCACGATTTTCAGATGCCGGTTATTTTCACTTTTGTAATAACTGAAATATGTATTAGGGTCGAGTGGAAGTGATAATTTGAAGAATTCGAAACCGGAACTTCCACCCACCCCTGGTGTGGATAATTCTATCTATCTAATTGAAATATGATCAGTTATTGCCTACCTCATATTGTAAGGAAACCTTAGTCGTGTCTTTTCAGAAATTGAATGTACGAGATAAACTAAAACGACCATTATGGTTAAAAAACCGATGCAAGATTACTTTTCTCCAGCCTATTCTGAAACGATAGATCACTTAAATTTGCCAATGTAACTTCATGCAAGGGGTCTTCATTTGATGTGCTCGTCGTGTCTGTATTTGAAATGGTCGATTTGCTGTCGGACATGATATGTTGTGCACTATGGGCATTGCTTGCGCTTCGTGTACGCTCTTTCGAAAACATCAAATAATAACGATCGGATCTAAATACTTATCCAAATTTATTGAGTTGTTAGTCGTTCAGAATTTCGAATTATAGGGCTTTTCTATTTTCTTATCTTGATCAGGCTTGGGGAGTACTTTCATCAGACGAAAATAAACTATATGGAGTAAAACATACGAACAAATTCAGTTATGATACCAGGTCGCATTAGTGAAATTTATGACTAATTACAGGTTGAGAGAGAAATTTATAAAAACAAAAAATATTGGGGGTAGGTCACAAGGACTTTGACAACCGTCTTCCCTAGACTTGATTCAGACGTATCACAATTTAAACAGTACAGGGCTATTATTCAAAATGCATCATTACTGCTTACACTTTCGCGAGTTTTTCTTTGAATGAATTCATCACTTCATTCCATCTTGGATCATTTCGAATTGGGAATTTCCAACTGTTCACGTAGCAGCCTAAAACTCGAAAAGAGTATTTTGGGGTTTCAAATAAATTTACCTGTCAACAATCCCAAGATTGCTGATTTCCGAAGTTTCCTAGTTTTGTCATAGCTTGTTATATCCAGTTTCAATTCACTCAAAATACGTCCAATCAAGTTGAGATCAAACTATTTGAATAATTTAAATATTTGCAATATGAAAATTATTGCTAATTATCGATTACTTGAGACGGAATAAATGAAATACAATTTTGGAGAACAGGAATTAGCGTGTTTTATAGCATTTTACGAAAACTTACTGATTAAAGTAATAAATGTGACGGCTATGTGAAATTACGCAATGCACATTTTGCACTAGTTTATTTTGTCTCAAGTTATCAGTCTTTAACAACAACCTCTAATGATATTTTCTTATACTCATTAATGGCCAAATCAGCGTTGTTCCTAATAAGGCTTAAAATTTCCTCGTTTTCCGAATTTGACACCAATTGAAAATCATAAATTGCGTCATCACTAGGGCAATTATAAATCGGTCTTCCTGGGGGCAACTAAGCAAAAAAATATGTTATAGACTGGTAATGATTACATGAGAAACGACGATTAGAAGTTCCTTATAATTAAATATCCTCAGACTGTAGTATTTGCGGTCCATCAGACTTCTTCTCTGATCCTTTATACAAATATACAAGTTGACCATTTTGCTAGAATATGGACTTTTCATGAATATGACCACTAAAAGCTATTAGCAATCAGTATTCAATAATCCTCATCAACCTGCTTTATATCGCTCCTTAAATTCATCAAAATTCAAGAATGTTTTGACAACACTCTTCTTCCCCTCGTCATATGACATTATAACGATATTTCTGAAATATCGTCGTTTTAATAGGTTTAACCGTGGCTTACTTCGAATTATTATCGAATTTAGCAACATTACAGGACCATATATTTTCGCCTAAAATATTAATTTTTATAATGAATTTTTAGTTCGCTTTAATATTGATTTACTCATCGCATTTTTCTCTACCACCAATAGTAGTTTTCCACATCTAATTCTGGAATTTGAACATTTTGAATATTTTATTCACTAATTGACATCTTACATGGGATAAAATTCATTGAAGTTTTCATTAGAATTTATATCTTTTTCTTCGATGATTTCGTACTTGCATTCTAAATTTAACTATTTCATTTTGATCAGAAGTTCATTATTATACTCATGAGTAGGGCCATGGTGTTCAACGCCAGATTAAAACTTTCCAAACCATAAAATTTTGGAAACTTATCGAAAAATTTAGCAGCAGAAAAATTCTTTTTAACATCATGAAATGTCGCGTCGTTCGACAATTGGTCCGCTATTGCCTGTTCCAGGCATTGTAATTTCTAAAATTCACCAGTTTTGTTTCAAGGATGATCTACAGGGTATTGCAAAGTCTTCGCGTCAATTTAGCACAAACGCCATAGATTTGAGACTGTAACTAAAAGGCCTGAACTAAACTTGACATTTACAGAGATTGAGACGTGAAGAATAAAGTAGTTATTTCGAAAATTTCGTACACATCTACAATGCACGCATTCATGTGCTCAACTTGAAGCAAAGTCTTTTCCACACCCTGTAATTTTTACATTATTCAACGACAATGGCATGTCTGGATGAATTGAGCTGTAGAATAATCTCCTATTCCAATATCCTTCATAGAATAGTCTGAAATAAAAATTAATGAAATGATTATGTCTTAGTGAATACCGTATTTCACATAAAATTTTCTTCCCGTCTAATATTCTCGGAAATTCTCTTTGAAATATTCGATTTGAAAAATAGTCGTGACTGCAAAATTTCTCAAGGACTTCTGTTATTAGTCTGTATTGAAGGCCTAAAAGAAGAGAATGAATGTCATAGTTTTTCATATTGAATTTGACCATCATCTTCAACTTGTGTTCCATCATCACTCAAAGCGTCGAAGTGCTTACAAATCATTCCCCTGGGTATGAGTGGCTTTTCAAAGTTTACGATGGAACAATCTTTCAATTCCTGAATTCATATTCTCATGCGCGATGATAAATACAAATTGAGAAAGTTTGCCTTCAAAATCAGGTACTGATAGGCTCTTTGCAATCCTTTATCATAATTATCATTTATTGGAATATTTGGTTTTTGAATTTCGTTTCCTCCAAATATCGACATGAAACGACTCCATAAACTCGAGTTCTGCTCAATAGTTCTTTCAGGCTTAGAAAACTGCCTTTCTATTTCGCATTTCGAGCAATTTGTAACATTTTCTTCATTGACTTTCCAACAATCTGGTATAGGACAGATCCAATCTGCAAATGCATAAACAAGATTTAGAAATGGCAAAAGTGACAACTTTTAGTGTGGAACCGATCATTATCGCATCTGACACATTTGCTATATTCATTTCCGTTTGTGTTATCACAAACCTAAACTGATGCTTCAATAAATTGATAACAACCAGATCTAGAGAGTACTTTCGTCAGAAGAAAAAATATACAGGGGGTAGGTCACAAAGACGAAATCATAATTATAACAGTAGTTCAGAAATACGAAATTTTTAGCTAATGGAGGATTAGAGATGAAAACTCGCAAAGAAAATATACGGGGATAGTTCGTAAAAGCATCTCTGACAATCGTCCTCCCTAGGACTCAACAATACAGAAACTCACCATACAAGTCCATTTACTGTCATGGGATAAATATGAAAACACGTTGTAATACAGCACTGATTGGTTACATTTTGGACATTTGAACCGGCCCTATAAATTTTTATCTGGTTTGGAAGAATGATCTGCAATCTAACCTCTCTCTTCTTCAATATTTCAATGCATCGGTTGCACACAACTTTGTGACCGCATGGCAGAAACTTTGGAATCATGATTTCATCGTCGTTGAAACAGATCATGCAGTAGTTTTCCTAAATTATTCTGGTCTTGTGAAAAAATGATAATTCTTTACCGATCCATCGCCGCTAAGTTCGCTGTCATAAACGTGCTAAATCATAAATTTGGAAGCAAAATTCAAATTCAATAGAAAAATACCATCTGCACAAAATTAAACTTGCTCGTCATGAAAGCTTGGCGGACTTTAACAGTAGCTATGGAATTATTAGATCCTTCAGCCGAATTCTAAAATTTGAACCTCATCATTCCTAAAATATATGAATTGATTACTAGATTTTCACGACTCGATGAGAAATATTCCTTTTTCCAGGCCAGTTTGCAATATGTTAATTCTGAAGCGCACTTTTTCCCAGTTCGAACTACAATCACAAGTGAAGCACATGTACCATCGTTCTAAAGTTCTAAATTTAGCATACAGTACTGACCAAAATTATATATACTCTTTGAATATTTGATGTCATTCTCACCCACGCCTTTGCACTGCTCGGATCAGGCTGAAATTTGGCATGCTTCCATGATTCATATGTCCAACATGTGTGCCAAGTTTCATTAGAATCCGAGAGTACAAAGGGGTGAGCGAGAATGGCATCAAATACTCAAAAAGTATATATAATTTTGGCTAGTACTGTAGTCTAAAATATTAAGTTGATAACATTTATTATATATGATGGATGTATAGGAGCTGAGACAAGTCTATAGGATTTAGGCACTTTTTCACTCCAGAATATCGGGAAATAATTTCCGCTTTTACGAAACTCATCGATCGAAAATCTAAACTTGAATATTTTGACAAATTATGTGAAAGATTGACTTTTTAGGTTGTCCATATGATTTTATAGTGAATACTTCATAAAAGTAGTCTTTGTCGGCTTCAACTTGAAATTCCAGGAGAAAATCGTCCTTTCTAAGATGAATTGAGATAAAGGGTTTTCTCAGATTTTTATAACTTACTCAATTTTCTTCAATTCTAATGTTTCATAATCCAAATGCGCATAGATTCGTAATGGTTTTATGTGAATATCGATATCATTTATGTTTTCCTAAATATTGTTTCTGTAATTTTGAAACCAATAATCATTTTACTTCATCATCCTCATAAGTCTCGTCTTTTCTAGGCCAACTTAAATTTAGAAGATAACTAGCTAAGTTGGTAAATATATTTTTAAAACCAGTGGATCCATAGTGTAGTTCATGTAGGTTCCAAAATTAAAAAGAAAATAGCAAAATTATTTCTTTAAACAAACTTTTTTATCAAACTTGTCAAAAAAGTCTAGATCATCATGTTGATTATCGAAATAATTGTTTGCAGAAGATTGGAGACTTTTCAATGGAATTATCCCGTCTTCAGTCAACGTGAATATTTGTCTATCAAGTTGAATTTTTGGTTGTTCTTCAGGTAAATTTGATGCTGCAATGGTTTCTGGAACGACTTCATTCGAAGTTGTTTGATGTTCGTCAAATTCTCCAGGAGATATGTCATTGAAACGAACGCGAGTTTCGCGCATTTCAAAATGCTCATATGAATCATTCTAAATTTGAAAAAAATCATTTTTTTAATAAACGTCGATTTGCACAAAGTAAATACCATACATCTTGATCATTAGGCTGAATTTCGTCCATCTCGTACCATATTAAATTTTGGTTTGACATTCCTATTAGAAGTATTTCTTTGAGTGTAAACGAGTATTAGACATTGCACGCAGAGTAATTTAGTGCCAAATGTAAATTGCTTATCAATCAATATTGCATTTGAGAAAAGGAGTGTGCATTTTTGAAGCGAACTTCCCCTCTGTATCAGTTTTCTGAGCAATCACAATTTATCCTCGAACATAATGCGATTATTAATAAGGAAATTCCTGCAATTCCTCAAATTCAACAAAAATCATCAATGATCGAAGCTATAAATCATCTGACCACATGCATAATTTGTCAAAAATGACAATTCAATTTCGCCATGCATAAATGCATAGAAATGTGATGAATTCAGCGAGAAATTCATCGTATTTCAGGCGTTTTTGATACGCTGACCTTTGGCAATAAAAATTCAAAACGCAATCTGCGAGAAAACCTGTTTGCAGCATTGTTTTGCATAATTAGCCACACAGCCGTATTATTTGTATTCAAATCGGTGAAAGAGCATGCAGAAAATAGCGAAGGAGAAACAAATAATTGGAAAATGATGCCGACGAATTGAAACGGAAATTTGCTATCTAGATGGGAAGAATTTGTACACATTTTCTGATAATTATTATTCTACAAAATGTGTGCAATTGCGTGCCTTCGAAATATTTCTCATTTGGTCTCGTAATGTAATTCGTTTCATTCGATCAAAGGATCCTTTTTTTCTTGTTGTTGATAATCGGAATTGATTGTTTACGATTGATTGAATTCTTCCGATTCTGTTCGGGGAGGGGGGGAAAACATCTCTCCTCGAATATCTTCGATTTCACCTGCGGGAATGGGCGAATTTTATGCATTGCATTGATTTGATCGTCTCTTCTCGCTTCGAGTGACCACACCCAGGTCCCAGTCCCTAGACCCATACCCTTGCAGTCTTCTCCAGTAGCAACGCCCCTTTGTCGTCCCTTTTTCTCCCCCCGATTCCAAACACGGCTGTGTGTTTTTTCTCGTGTCCTCCCCGTCTAACTTCTCTCATTCCACCTCGCACTTCTCTGTCCGCTGTAAATCAGCTTTGTCAGTCAGTTGCCCGCGCCCTCAAATAACCGTTTATTCCCCTCCCTCTCCCATCTCTGCAGCCCATCGAAATTCTCGCATTCGTCATTGCATAAATTTACCTAATCAGATATAATTAGTCGGGAGTGTAGCAAGGAATTCGCGTATATTTGAACCTGACCGACCTCTAATTTGAGCGATGGATTACCGCGATCCGGCACGTCGGTCACCGCCGATGGATTCGCGTCGAATGGATCCAGGACGGGGCGACTTCCGTGGCGATATTCTGCGACCTCCGCCCGCTGACTGGTCCAGAGATCGAGATTTCACCCCACAAATCCCGATGAGAAACGGTGGAGATCGTATTCGAGGAAGCCGACACGACCCAGAATTCATTCCTTCTGATCATTCTCCCGTAGATTTTGGCAGGAAACCGTTGGAGAATAAATTGAGGTTCGATAAACTTGTCGCTTGAATTTCAGCCTCAAAGAAATTGTTTAGAAGCAAATCACTCGATCTACGAGACGCATTTCCGGATGAATACGAAAGTCCTCGTGGGTTCGGCAGAAGAGAACGAATCTACGATTATGAAAGGGATGATTGGAATAATCGTTTTGGCACCACAAGACCAAAGGATGATTTTTACTCGAAAGAACGACCTGTTGACATTGGTAGGTCTTTCGCCAATACTTATTTTTTAATGTTACATTCCGAAAATTTCGTGCTTATTACCTACACTGAGGCCTAAAAATTCTGCAATTTCAATAGTTTCAAAAGCTATCGAAACAACTTATTGTTGAATTGTTGCACAATGTTTCTCATCATCTCATTCAGGACGTCCTCGAGAAATCGAGATTCCACTGAAGCGAATCCCGCGAGCTGTTGCGAGAAGTCAGGAACTGGTTCCGTACAATCGAGACAGTCACTTCGACACGTTCCGTCATCCACGACACTCGCCCAGAGACGATTTCCTCAGAGGAGATCCCAGGGATCTCGACAACGTCAAATATAGCAGGTATTGTTCGTTCTTCTTCACAAATTAGGTTAGTTTATTTTGCGGAGGATGAATCATAAGGAAGATTCTATGGTTGTTTGGAAAATGCAGGACAACGTCGTACAAGGGATAAGAAATAGCATAGAATCGACTACCTAATGCATCATGTTATTTTCCCTACTATATTATCCTTGACTGGTATTACAGTATCAAGAATGCATAATTCCTCTTAAAAGAAAGATGAAAGGGAAGCTGACCTGAATGTATCTTCCAGGAAATCTCTAATATCAAAATATCGAATGGCATGTTGCACATCTGATGAAGAATGCAATGCAATTCAATCAGTATCTTCCAAAAGTACTCATATCGATAAGAATGGTTTTAGGGAAACTCGAGCCACTCTGAATCGCTCTGCAGGATATTCACCCAAATCCATTGCGTCATCAAGACCTCCGCCAGATTTCATCGGATCGAATCGATACAGTACGCACAGGGCGGATGCCAGCAGAGACAGAGATTATTATCGGTGGGATCATAAATGGAAGTGAAAGTTGATTTACGGCCTGGTTGTAGGGAAGAAGCCCGAGGTAGCGCAGCAGTCGGTGGCGGAGACATTTCCAGAGGAGGACATTTCAAGAGCAGTCGACATCACAACAGCTATCACCACGAAAGTCACGGATCTGGCGGCCATTCAGGTAAACTACTCTCAAAGACGAGTTGCTTGAAGGCTGAAATCTGAAGCTTTCTAGAAAGTGCTAGTATACATAAACGAATTTGTATAGCGTTCTCAACCATTCTTGGTCCTAGCCAAGTGTGCACGAAGTTTTGATTTGGAAACTCTCTAAGTCGAAATTTCATTTTCAAAAATCTCGAAATCGAAGTTCGTGCACCTCTTGGTCCTACCATAGAAATAATTATTGAGCTTTTCAATCGCAGAATTCGGCATGCGATTGTCTAAAATATTCCAATTCATCCTTGATCAAACGGATTTCAGGAGGCGGCTTCTTCGGCATACCTCGCAAAGTGATCAATCAGCAACCGGGCGCAGGAGGAGCATCAGGAAGTCGTTCGTATCATCAAGAATGGTATAGCAGCAGTGGGGGAGGCATGCGTGGAGGCCCTCCCCACCACAGACAGGTGCAGTGCTGCTGCTTCAAATTCATTTGGCCGCCTTGGAGTGTCGAACCAACTCATCCTCCGCAGCAAATTTACAAGAATATTTGAAGATCCATCGACTTGAACGAGAGGTATAAAGTAAGATACCGCTGAGTTCGAGAGAACTCATGTAATAACGCAACCTTTTCGCCATCCCTTTTCTGAATTTCAAGAAGCTACAGGGTGATGCAAAATTACGGGCCCAATTCATTCTTCTTAATTTAAAAAAATGTATGTAATGATGAACTTTCTATACAAATTTGTGGAAAGATTGATTAGCTCTCTAACTGTTAGAAAATGTAAAATTTATTTATTCCAAATTATTAAAATTTTATGCATTTCTGAGAATCTACAAACTTGTAACCTAATTCAAAAATTGTTATCAGCGAGTTTTCGTTAAAATCGTCGCTAAAATAACATAAAAATGCGAACGGCGATATATTTTAAATTATGCATCATTAAAGTGCATGTAATTTTCTCCAAACTAAGCTCAGATATATGACCTATCTCACAGAAACGAATATATCTGTAGAGACATTTTCTTTTCAAATTTGACGAGTCAAAATATGCCACCTTGCAGATTTACCTTTCACATCGTCATCTTCAGAAGACATGAGATACATATGGAAGTTATACAGCAAAAGTTTGGTCTATACTAAGAGCCTTCCGAAAAATTAAATATTTGTATGAATACATTTCTTACAAATTTTATAAATTATTTTACAATTGGGTCCGTAATTTTGCACCACTCTGTATGCATTCCACTATCCCTTATTTTAATAGCCAAATAATCAAACTATTCAAACTTCCTACAATTCCGACTCGACAATATTCATCTAAGCCCTTGACACTTGCTCAAACTGCCATATTTTGTGATTTTATTGAATTTTATGAGGAGTTTATTCACATTTTTAATTTTCTTGTATTCGATTCTTTCTTCCAAATATTTGATTCGTCTTACATACTCGATCATTCCAATTGTATCGCGCGCATTATTTTCGTCATTCTTTTGCATTTCATTTCAGTTACACTTTGCCGCGAATTTCTAGGTATTTTTCTTATTGTTGATGAACCACGCAGATTCTTTAGAATCGACTATAGAATGTGCCAAAATTTCGTTAGCTACTAGCTGGGAGAATTGATTGATGTCCAAATTATGGCTCTCCGTGGGTCTGCCCTGTGTCTGTATGGGCATTCACCTAGGCACTCGGACCGTGGGTCGTTCGAATTCGAATTCGATTCGATCAGTCGAATGTTCGAATGTTCGAATGTTTGTTGCTGTGGGAGGGAGCGATAAAGTGACCTTGTTTGGGGCAGCAAAGCAGCAGCGAAGTCGGACAAAAACGACAGCGAACGAGAAACGAGAAATCGAGAAAATAATGGGGGAAGACTGATTGCGGCAAGCACTGCGCAAATCTAGGTATGAAATTTGGGACGCGCACTCTAATCAATCAATATTGACAATTCCAAATCACAAATTCATCAATGAATGAACGTTTCTTCATGAATGAACAAATCGAAGATAAAATTGTTAATAGCAAGGACGAAATTAAAACTATGATACTGATTCAGGTATCCTAGATTCAAATTCCGTCGTACTCCTAGTAAATAGTCTAGGAATATAAGTGGTTGTCTAAATTTATGAAGAAGTGTTCATTCATATCAGTCCCTTAACATATTGACTATTTGATGACAGTATTGCAAACGCATGTAATGATTAAAAATGAATGGCCACTGATTAGTTATCATCTGCATGCGTAATTGCGATACAACGAATATTAATGACCTCTAAAATAATCATAGCTATTTTATTTAATTACATACTTATGTAACATTATTATTCTTATACAACATGCCAAATACCTTGCCTCAGGAATATGAAATCGTCGTTGCATAACTATGCATCATCATTGTTGTTATTCTTCATTTCTGCATATTGCATATTCAAACATGTCTAAATTTATCCATTCCAGGATATTTTTCGATATCTTTTATTGATTTTAGCAGTTTTTGGTGCTCGATGTATGTACACATTGCATTTTCTGTTGAATTTTAATATTGTTTAATTCGAAATTTTACTATAACGTTTATTTGTGTGAGCGTACAATCACAGAAGATAAGAATAAAAATATATCTTAAAAGTCTTGAAATTATAACAAAAATTTTACGACTAGCTAGGCGTGCATAGTTATAAAGATATCTATAACTGGGTTTCAGGAATTTTGCACAGAATCTTATAGAAATTTCAATCATTATCGAAGCATACTAATGCATTGCACTAAATATAATGACACAAGATCTTGCTTTAGTATTTATTTCATTTTATATCGACTTTAAATGAGTTATCTATCGGAGATTTTAGTTAATTGTAAAAAGGTAATTTTAACGAAATATAACTTCTCGGTTAAATAGTCGCCAATTTTATTTTAAAAAAATAATCATAAATCAGAGCAACTTTAGTGAGCAAAAATTAAAGAACGATATAAGAAGTTTCAAATGATGGAATAAAAATGATATAAAAGTGAAATTTCAGCCTACTTTCCATTACTCTTCAAAACGATGTTGTTTCATTAGAAATGATACGAGACTTCTCTGTCCTTGTTTCCTCTCAGACTCGAATTATCGTATTCATCCAGATAGTTGAATTGACTCAGAGCTTCTCGAACATCCTCTCCTGAAATTTGGCAATCTTTTGTTCTCTGCGCACTAAGTTTCTGTCATTTATTTTTAAAAGTGATCGCTCTTCAACAATAGAAAGCTAGACATTTGTAGTATCATTTGGATTAATTAAGCCTGTTAAATCACAATGTGTTTTATCCCGAGTTCTTATCATTCTATGAGATGTTCATTTATCATTTCGCAAATAGTTTCGAGATATAGAAACCTAAAAAATCGGTGAATGAAGAATGACTGACCCATATTTAGTCTTTTCTCAGGCTGCAGGAAGCAGAAAAGGAAAGCCTAGTCTTAGATATTAAAATCACAAACATTTCAGCGGAAATATCAAGAAAATTAAGGTGTGATAATAGAAAAATGTATAGCAATTTAAAAAGAAAATGAAGATTTTCTGTCTAAAAAGATAAATCTGCTAAAATCTTGATATTGCTTCAAAGATAATCCTATTACTTCCGTTCTGATCAATGTTCCACTAAATTTCGTCAGTTCATTAAGAAGAGTGCCAAATTCAGAAAACGCTTCTTTCAAATGATTATATTATAAAAATGCTAATTCATAAACAAATAAGCATGACTAACCAATGTTCATATTGATGCTTGGACTGCGTACTTTCTGCCGACTGCTCGATCTCGATTCCGTCGCATAATCTTCATTCGCCTGTCTCCTGCTGCTGCTGCTACTTCCTTTGTAGATTTTCCTGCCATCCGGAGTGTTTATCGGAATGTAGACAACTTGACCATTCTCCGTATAACTTGGTCTGAAACTAAATAAAAGCATTTGGAAAATAATAGTCTTCAGCATTGATTGTTTCGTTGAAATCATGAAGGAAACAAATTATATACCTAGTCTCATATACTTCTTGTTCCTGATTATGAGTTGAGCTGGGCGAAAGTAGTTCTCTTTGAGCATAAGCAACGGCTGATGGAGGTCGAGAAAATGAAGCCTGATTTAAAAAAATATTCGAGCTTCATTTGATTTTTCCTTTACCTGTTTAGGGTATGGTTCAGGAGTGATAGCTCTCTTTGGCACGACGCTTGCTACGACAGGTGCTGTTGGGAAGAGATAGCTGAATCCACCGTGAGGTTGCTGAGCTTCCGGAACGATTGGAGGATCGGCAAAACGGGCTCGGGGGGATACGAGAGGACTTGTCACTCGTTGTCGGGGTGGATTATTGGGAGAGCTACTGAAAATAAAACTTGAATGATCAATTGATAAATGAAGAGTAATTGAATTACTCGGAATTAATCCCGACACTGGCTTGTGGTGATAATGATATCCTCTGCAGCGGTCGATTCTGCAGAGCTGATGAAGGACGTGCAGAAGATGGACGAAGATCAGTGAACCCATCGTTCCCTCTCATCGATAGATCGTGCACGCTAAAAACAGCAGATTGGTTTAAATTTTAAATATATATATATTTTTTCAAATTTAGATAATGTCTTCCATAATCTGCGTATTTATCACGTAATCTTCAGAAGAAAATAAGGCTATTTGTGATTTAGAAATTTTTTTACCTTCTCGACAGAGCTTTCGTTTGATGAATGGGATGATAGATAGCCTGTCCCTCGTCGAACCTCTTCAGCCCCTTGGGCTGAGTCTCGAAGGGCTCGAGATCGTCCCTGTGCATCGGAAAGGCCATCGTAGACTCGCTCTTCGCCCTCCGCATTCCCGACATCGAAATCGGTCGCTTCTCGGTTGCATAGCCCATTCTTGAGGAGGGCGGAGGGGAATAGGAACCGTCTGAAGGAAAGCGAATTTTACTAGTTTAAAATAAAATCGTTTTTGCTAAATGGCGATATAATAATTATGATAACAAATGGAGAATCAGATCATAATAAACAAGCCATTGTATGCACTCTGAGACGTTTATAACACAAATGAGTTGTGTAATGATCATATTCGTGGGAGGAAGACTATTCGAAAGGAATTGAGATGATGTAATTATCCTGTCTAGTTTGGCTAGTCTGTTTGGTCTGTCTTTGGACAACGGTTGAGTAACGGGAACACTTTTCTTTCCAAAGTTACGCATTATTATGCAGAATATTCTTTGGTCTATCATTATTTAGATTACTGCTAAAGCAATTTCTATAAATTGAGAATCATTGAATAACGCTACAATTTTCACTTTCTAATTTAGTTTAGCGTCTTCAAGACGCTTTGAATTCATTCGAGAATGAAAGACGAAGACATACCATTCCAAGCTCGATTGGTTGATAACGTAACAGATTTCCTTTCTGGCTGATAATAGGATGACGATCCTCGCGTGCCACCAGTTTCATAGAAGGAAGGCATGGATGACCTGCTGCCCGAGCCACTTCCGCTCGCCATCGCTGCTGTTTGCTTCTTTAAGCGCTGCTTCTCCACGTTCTTCATCACGGTAGTGTTGCTCTAAATAGAAATGCTAATGATTTAAAAAAAAATCATTTGAGTGCATTATTACATCGTCCTGTCTCTTTGGAAATTCTGACAATTCATAACTTTTTCGCTGTAATTAAACCTTTCAAGAGAAAATATTCTAAACTGGAACGAAAACGAATTCCTACTTCGAAAATTTCCAGGAGATAATTCCGATTCCGACTTTTCTAATTTCATTTCCGCTTCTCACCCCAACCTTAAACTATTTAAATTAACTGACCATCGGATATTTGTAAATAGGTCCAGTCCGTAACCGTCTTCCTCTTTCAGACTGCGAAGTGTCCGTATCTCCTTCAGTAAATCCATAGATGCTGTTGTGAGTAGGAGTCTTCCCGTAAGCAGCTGCAGAATTGAGCGATTTCCACACGTTTAGTTCCTCAATCAGCAGGTCTACTCCGCTCGGTGTTTGGGGCAGATTTGCTATCAGCTAAAATTACAATTCCACCTGATTATTTGTTTCTAAATATCTACCTTTTCAACATATTCAGAAGAAAAATTGGCGAGCGCAGCTTCACTTTTCACTAAATTACGATGCGTCGAAGTTGGCGCTGTCGAGAGAAGTTTGTTGAGTAATCGAACTATTAGTATCTGAAAAATCACAAATAAAGTTTTCATACAAATATTTATGAAGACCAGCTTTTAAAAGGAGACATTCAATTACTCACTTGTATGTGAAGTTTGTATGTGTGCAATCCATGTTTGAGCTGATTGACGAATATGGAGAGCCGTAAATAATCCTTGTTTCTAGCTGACAAAACCGTCAACGCTCGGAATAGAATTATAAATCCTTGTGTTTGTTCCAATAGAAGTAAGAGAATCTGAAAAAGTTGAAAATTAAAAAAAAAATATATATATATATATATAAATAATAATAATACTCCTGAAAGCTACCTCTAAAGCATAACATTTGGAATCTAGTTGGGGACTGTTAACTGAAAATAGAACGGCATCCAGACCAGTAGAGGACTCGAGAAATGGTCGCCACGCTGTTTCCAATTTCTCCAAAAGGATCTTGATGCATTCAATGCAATCTGCTTCTGCTACCTGAAAGGATCGACAATTTGTAAACCAATTTTAGGGAACTAGAAAATTACCGCAGCTTTTCGTTTTCGACTCGTGCTGCTATTTGTCCGAGAGATCAAATTCGACAATTTAGATCCGCTGCCTTGAGTCGTGTTGACAATTCCTTGCAGAACAATGATAACTTTCCCTGAAAATGAATTATTTTCAACGCTCAAACTCTGAAGATAAACACGAATGAACATAATTATACCAAGCAATTCCAACCCATTTAGGGGTTTCGAGATGAACTCCTGGCAGAAGTGCATATTCCTCGGTGAGTCACCAAGCAATTGTTCTTTCAGAGAGAGCAGCACGAACCCGGCATCGGATAATGAAAATCCGTTGGCTAAAATGAAGATCTTTGAATAGGATAATATTGTTTTTGCCCTTCCGAACCTGTAGGTGGAGCATCAGCATATTGAACGAATCGCTTAAGCTGCTCGACGATGGCTCGAGGGTTGGAGCGAGGATCCGAATTTGTTATCGCCATCGAACCAGTCCTGAAAGAGAGGATTATAATGCGTTTTCAATGAAGTATTCAATAATTTCGGCCATTTTGTAATTATGGAGAACAAGATAGAAGAAATAGCTCATAAGAAGAAGAAGATTACTAAATTCTGTATCGACAATGAGAATACAAGATGGTCTTCATGAACAATTTAATGGGGAGTTCATCATCAGATGTTGCAAGTGAGTGATCATTTTGGGAGTTTACTTAAAGAGGAGGAATGGGATATTTTATCTCAGTCAAAATAAAAGCTGATCTTCGCTGTCATATCTGAATATAGAGCAAAGAATCAATCGAACTAATTGAATTTTGCGAAAATCAGCTTCTTCATGATACGATTGATTTTTGCTGCTTATCCTATCGATTTCGCCTTGCATTCTTGTATCGTGGCTGATCAAAGTGCACATTTTTCCTGCATGCACGCGAACACCTTGAGTTGACAGAAGACGAGGAATCGAGAGAGGAGAGAATTAGAGATGCAGGGAAGGGGAGTAACAGGCTGCAGAGCAGAGGGCAGCAAGGCAGAGAGACTGTGTCTGTCTCTGTCTCAAGTGAGCTTCTCCCTGTTTCCTTCCTTCTCGGCTAGTTGACCGGCTTGATTGAAAGGAAAAAAAGGGAGAATAAAGCGCCCTTCGGCACTGCAGAAGCAATGCAAAGCGCGACCTCCAAAGAAAAAGAATGCTGCCGCACTAATCAGCTAACATGACTAGTTCCCGGTCAATTCTTACAGAGGAACGAAAATTTGAGGACTTCGATTGATCGTGAATTGAAAATCGTGCAGAAATCTACGCTCATAAAGGATATCATTAGCATTGAAAACTAGGTATTTGGGAATCTCGAAACTTCATAACTTGAAGAAAGTATAGAGTAATAAGAAGGTAGGAGAGAGCTCGGATTTTACATTTCTGTCTCTTCACGCTGCAAGGCCATGATATTTTTTAATTATCAAAAATTGAGAAAAACGAGACAAACATGAAAACAAATCAGTGGATTCACGAAAAGTCAAAAAGAAACAGTATTCTACGATAATAAAATGCACAAAAATGACGAGAAATTTAACGAAAACGATGAACAAATGGAAGAATTTCTTGAGAAAAGAAAGTGCGCGCAGTTCGGAACAGAAAAAAGGTAGGGAGGCAAAAAAGTGGAATGGCGATGCAGCGAAATGAGCTGAACGAAACGGGACACAAAAGCAGAAGCTGGAGGAATAGGAAAAAAAACTGCAGCTCTAAATATGGAAATAGAATAAGGAACATTGACTGAAAGTGGAAATTTTCAGGATGATAAGTTAAAAAGAAATCTTTCTATCATAATCTACACGCAAAATTACTCAAGCTCCGATTTTGCAAACGACTTTGTAAAGAAAATAATGTATGCTAGTCTACCGAAATAAAAAGAAAAAGTATCAAAATCTTGCAAATCGTTCTTTCATCGAAAACCTAAAGTCATGCGTGATTGAATGATGGCCAAGAGAGCGAATGTTTGCAATGAAACGATGCGTCATTTTCTATGAAATCCACACATGAATAATTCATCGATGATTGATCCGAAAGGGGAAATCCTTCCAGATCATATAAAAACGAATATCAAGGATAAGAATGAAATTTCGTACCATGAAATACAGAAATACCTCTGTAGCATAGAAAATGTTACGAAAAAATATCAAAACTGGACGATATTTTTCAA
Source organism: Diploscapter coronatus (assembly GCA_964036155.1). NCBI lineage: Eukaryota > Metazoa > Nematoda > Chromadorea > Rhabditida > Rhabditidae > Diploscapter > Diploscapter coronatus. The sequence goes on along the minus strand of OZ038422.1, from coordinate 45,813,820 downwards.
AGAAATGGCAGAATTGTGGAATGATCATAGGGAAACAAATCAGATTTGAAGAAAATGAGCGGGACGATAAATAAATGAACTAATAATCGATAAAGTGTTACGTCGTTGCAGACAGACGGTTGAGCATCTTGAAGCAGAGGGAGAAAGAGGGAGAGAGACGAGGAGAGAGAAGAGAGGCAGAGAACGAGGGAAAAGCAGACAGTGCTGTTGGAGTTGCTTGAAGGAGTGCCGAGAGTGAGAGAGTGAGGAGGCATGAGAGAGGGCAATGAAAGAAAGCAGCTTCTCTGCATTGCTGTGCAGTGTGTTTGAGGACTGTAGCAGAGCTAAGGGGACCCCCCTCCTCACTCTATTGACATTTCGGCCCCGGCCCTCTGAATCGCTGAATCGAATCAGCCACCAGGCACAATTCCCTAATTCCGAGATCAGTCATTTATTCCGACCACCGATTTCCGCGCGCAAATTTGTGTTCTTGCATGGTGGCGATCAGCGATTTTGTTGATTTTGATTCGCGAGCATAATTCATAAGAAGATCAACTAGGTTCTTTGTGAATGTCAGAGGTTGATCTTCGGCATGCAAATTTTACTATTCTAGCGCGTATTTTTGGCCAATTTTCACCGATAAACATACCAAGTTGTTGAATCACAAAGTGAAAGTTCTATCGACAAACAAGACTTTCACTAAATTTTCAAAAAAATTAGAAGCTTGATTCGCTTGTTTTGAAAAAGCCGTTCAACGATTTTCTCCGAAACTCCCTATTTGCAGTCATTTTATGAAATTTTCTATGTAAAATATACTAAATTCATTTAGCCTGAAGGCTTTATTGGCAATACGCATTGCCTCCAATCATTTTATGAGATGTGGCCGAGAGGATGTGAGATAGGGGGTGTATACATGTGCGTGGGTGATGTGCAGGTAGTTGCAGAGAGGACGAAGAAAGGGAGCAGGGAGCAGGGTGCGCGACGCGACTTTCGTCCGTCTAATCCAACTTGCATCCAGGCTTCGGCTTTCTGCAGAGGACCTGGAAACGAGTTTTTGATGATGATCCTCATCGAAGAATATCATTTTTGAGAAAAGCTTTTGAATATTTTCCGGGTAAGTGCACTTTCTCATTTCTGTTCTTTCACAAAGAGCATTTTTCTCATGTAAGTAAGAGTGTTCAAGAAAGTTTTTTTTTTCAATTTTGATTTTCTCGATTGTTCAGCAAACTTACCATCGTGGGATGGACAGCGGGCCCAACGGCAGCGACTTCTTTGCCTCCATAGCCGAATCCGTTCTTCTCGTTTCTTATGTCGATCTTGCCCAGCACTTGCTTGCCCTGGTGGGTGATCACGCCGGAGGAGATGAACACCTTGCCGTTGTCCACCTGAAAACCTTTCGATAAATTGATTGGATCGTGATTTTTGATATTTTGTGAAAGTAAGACTTATCAAATTGGTGCACATTTTTCAACACAATTGCATTGCAACTGAAGGAAATGTCATTTTCCTTGATATCTATCCAGTTTTTCAATAGATTGAGCGGACTTACGTGGAGTGGGATCCAAGTCTTATCTCCGAAGTTAGCAGCCTCCGGGTAGGCGATCCAGCCATATTCGAATGCAGCCACGTGCTCGTTGAGCTTCGCCAGAATCTGGATCGAGCCCACGTTGCCTCTGAAAAATGTTATTTCAAGCTGTCCTTTGAAGATTTAGATCAGGGAAAAGTGAGATTAGGATTTTGGATACGAAGAAGCAGAAAAGCAAACTCCTCAAAGAATGTGCAATAGCGGGAAATGTTCGAATGAAGCAGAAATTTACTCGCTCCTAATTTCGTTTGGGACATATCGTATATTTCGAGGGAACAAAAACTTACCTGTACTCGTTGCCGTTCCACGAGAAGCTCGCGGCGATCCTGCCGTTTTCATTCCACACACGACCCATGACTGGCTCACCTGAGCGAGAGCAAACATTAATAACAAGATGGAAGAATGAAGTTGTTAACATTTTCGATTTTTCAATCGAGAACTTGAAAGTTTCACAACACTATTTCTGCAAGTGTTCTCTATAGAAAGCTCATGATCTTCATGATTTTTCCTATTTTTGCCAGTCCCAATTGACTGTTGTCAATAATTGGTCAACCTTACCTTGCATGTACCAGAGAGCGACGTATTGCTTGGAATTCTCGCCAGGCAGTGTGTCGAGGTCCTTGTCCATGGCCTGGATGAGTGGCACATCGCTTGGGAAGGAGTCTCCAGCGCGGAAGTCCATCCACTGATTCAGAGTGACCCTCGGGGCTGTGCGGGGCTTCGTCAGGCAGGTCGCGCAGTCGCCTACAGGGATAATCATCACAATTCAACCTTTTCAGGTTTATTTGAACTTTTTTGAATGAAGTCAGTGATACTAGCGTGAATTTTTATGAGAAAGAAATGGTTGACTTTTCTTGAAGTGAAAACCAATTTTAACAGGGATTGAGTATAAGGATACGTTCAAACATCTGCTCGAGAAAATAAGCATGAATCATGAAATGGCTGGAGAAGCCTGCTTCAACATATTTCCTTCCTCTTGTTCGCGCTCCATGTTCGTGAGCAAAGTGTTTAACTCCAAGGTATTGCAATTTTCAAGCATTTAAAATGACTTTCAGTAACTTCGAGGAATCAAGTGTTGACATCCCTATTGAATTGTTTATGATCTGCAGCTCTTAGAACAGGTAGGTGGTCAGAGGGCCAGAAGTTTGAATAGGCTAGAGGTGTAGAAGTTAAGATGAAACCGTAAAATGCTTAAAAATTACATTCACCTCTTGTCCCTCGGCCTATTATAAGAGCCCGACTTTCAAACTTACAGTTAGGCGGTCCCCCCTTGAGTTCGCGAACGATGATGAGCATGTTGTTGAGCTCGCCGCCCTTCTTCTCGATCACCTGTCCGTCCATGCTGAAGCGGGCGATCTCCGTCTTGTTGTCGACATAGCCTGAAGGATTCATTATATTAGGTTATTTGGGCTATTTGGAAACCATATGACAGTATTACAACACATGCTAAATAGCAGTTTCGTTAGAAATTGGTATACCTCGCTTATGGTATTTCTCCTATGTCATGTGGTTTCCAGGTTGCTCTTTTTTGTTCATAGAGGTAATTTTCAGAATTTCAAGAGCGCTATGAGCTTTTTTTTTAGGTATTAAACTCTAAACAGAATTAGGAAGGATTATTATCAGAAGCCTCATCCGACCTACTCTTCATGATATTTACTTCAATTTTTTTTATCTCTAAACAATTTTCAAAAGTTCTACTGTGCGTGACGACGTTATAGCGCTATTTTTCTCTTGTAAAACATCAGATATATTAAGTCAGACTCAAATTCTCCCTAGGTTTGGATTCTCCAAAGCTCCCACTTTCGGAAAATCGATGGAAGCATTTTTCTTTACTTCTCTTGACCTTTATCAAAAAGTTTTCTTCATAAACTACATTAAAATTTCGCCTACAAAGCAAATGATATATATATATATATATATATTTTTTTTTTTTCCAATTTTCTGAAATTTCTATAGATGCCTCCTCCTTACCGAGGACCGATTTTTCCGTCCAAAATATAGGAAAGCTGTCCCCACAGAAGACCATTTGACGGGATTTGAGATCGTTCTCGAGGCGCTCCGAGTACTTGATCCAGTTGTACCAGAAACCCACCGTGTTGTGATCACCCACATACTGAAGTACCTGAAAGAAGAAAAGTTAGAATTATGTCGCTTTATATTATTCACACAGCATCCACGGCTACTCTCGTCCATTTGTACTATTCACCGTCTATATATCCTTTTCTTAAACCATTTCCCGAAAAGGATTTGAATAGGACAAAACGATCATGATGAGTAAATGAGTAATTAGCACAAGGAGCAAGAATTACACTCTTGAACTCGAGTTTGATATTCTCGAAGCTTGACAAGTTCCAGAAATCAGTACTCGAATTAACTAAACACTGGGTACTCCTTTCTGATCGTTTTTACTCAACACATTTTGGGTGGGGTCTTCCAATTCGACGTGGGTTCTTTTCTTGTATAGAATTAGTGACCGGATCTACGAATTGCCGAGCACTCTCAGTCATTTGTAGATCTAGGCACTGGAATCACACCTACAAAACTCATCCACGCTACTCTGCAGAGAAAATACTTTCGAAAGATAAATGCGTGAGCTTTCCGTCACTCGAAAGAGCGACATCTCTGCAGACCTGTAGAGCGGATGTTTCGGAGATATCTGACAAGTTTCTCTCATTCCTAACCTGGATCTTTCCTTCGAGCTGCTCCTTGGTCTTGAGTTCGGCTTTGTTGTAGGGGAACGAGCACTGCACGATGCCTCCGTCATTCCACGATCTGCCATGAATCGGCTTACCTGAAAATTGTAAAACTGTCCAAATTAGCCACGATCTTCGGAATTTGGGACGAAAAACTAGTGAAAATCGATATAGAACTATTTTCGAGGACGTGAATAAAAATGTAGTGTCAGTTAAACAGTGTATTTTCTAATTTTATTGTTCGAATGTTGACTTTTCGTGAAATCTCCGAGTCCACGTAACGTCGAAGAATATCTCCGATATTTCGTGGATTCGGATGAGGTTGGTGATGATCTGTACCACAAAAGGAGTGGTTGCGCCAAATTTGACGGAGAAATTCTCACATTTTGGTACAAATTTTCTCCAATTCAATCAGTAATTCGGAAATCTCACAGCTTTGCAAGTTCGCAACTTGAAGAGTATGCAAAAGTAAGAGCATTTCCCTACTCTCCTCACTCTACACCTATTTCGTCAAGTAGCGATGTTGCGAGATTTCTGAATATCCGCTCAGCCGGACGGCACTTCATTTGCACAGAGCTTCCGCTGTTGTCACGTACCATGCTTGTACCAGAGCGCGACGTACTGATTCTGCTCGGTGTGCACCTTCACAGGCTTGTCAGGAAACGAGTCTCCAAGAACCACCCACGCCCAGCTCTGAAAAATTCTTTATTAGTTTTTTCAAGTCATTGAAGTTTTTTTTCACAAGCTTCGGCATTTTGTTGCGATTTTGTCATTTCTTGTGGCTCACGTCCTCTTTGATCTTGGCTGTCATGCCGATAGTCGAATCGAGGCTCTTTCGAGTTTCTGTCGATGAAGATCGGAAACGTTTCAACTGACGATTTCTAGCCTTTTATACTCATTTTCCCCTACATCGATAACGTGCTAATTTTTGTATCGTATCTAATCGATTCTTTCAACGTGTGCAAATTGGCATTTTCAGAAATGGAAATAAATGGACGGAATCGGGCTCACTTGCCATTTGCACGTCTCGTTTTCGGCTTCCACTTCAATCGAGCAATCAGCAAACGATGAATTTCACGTGTGTTGAGAATCGAGTGCAGAACTTGGCTGGATCCTGGACGACTGGCTGCGAGCTCTTCTCAGAATTAAGGAAGCTCAAATTGAGAGCGCTTCCAGTCTTTAATTATACGGCCACATGAAGGGGAGAATCCTAATTTTAAACAGCCGTCAATGTCTTTGACAGTTTTGGGAGTTCACGAAGTCCAGCAAAATGAGAAGAAAGCCAACGTTCGAGGGAACACGAGAAATAGCATGCGTTGCAACAAAGCCACGTGCCCTTTTTCATGCCCGCAAATACGAGATGTCGCATCGGCTTTATTTTTATTTTTTACTAATTATTCTAGTTTTTTCATCGGGAATGGATGAAGTACCCAATGAGGACCTCAAAAATGGGTCTTTTTTATCAAGTTTCGATGAATTCCTGATTATGGCTGGCGATCCCTAAATAAGTCTTATTTTTAAAATTTATATTCTAGAAATTTTATTGAACATTGGTAATTGATATGCATACATTTAAAATCCGGTATATGAATTATCACTCGAAGAAGGGAAAGATAAATCTGACTTGAACTGTTTTAGGTTGGTTTACAAGAACAAAGAATATGAACCTGTAAAATGGAATTAAGTGAGAATACAAACAGTACTTCGTGGAATTTGAAAATTGAACCAAAGATTCGAAGATAATCAAATAAAAAATAAACTTATAAAATAAGTAGGTATGGCATCATGAGATTAAAATCCTAAATCATATAGGATTTTTGACTAAGGAGTTTTGAAATAAGAACGAATGGGTAAAGTGGTTGAGGTAAGATAACTGGAATGAAACGAAGGAAGGGGGACAAAATGTACAGACAAATCGATATATAAAAAATTAGTTTCCAAAATCTGAACTACCCTAGCGACTGATATGAGCGAAGAAAAAAATCGATGAATTGAAAAAAAAACCTAATTTGATAAATTTCTGGACTTTTGAAATAGCGTCTGAAGGAAAAAAAACAACCTTTAGAAATTATGAACAATTATAAAAGAAGATGATTGAAAACATTTTTCGAAAACCTTGCAGATTAAAAAAATTTTTCCTAGAAATTCTGCAAAGTTTTGGAATAATGTTTCCGCACTCATCTTACCGATTGGACCATTAATTCGCCGGGGTTTGTGCGAGTGAATCTGAAAATTTAATACAAAATAAAAAATATCAATGAGCAAAAAGAGGTTATTCGAGCATATACGGACAGGCAGGAGTTTGAATTTTTCATTCCTCCACGAAATAGCTGTCCAATGAAGAGAACTAATGTATTTGCTGTGTTTTCTCTAGTCATTCTGTCATTCCCGATGATCGCTTTTTCCACGTTACTGATAAAAATAGACTTACAAATATCCATTTTTGGTGAGGAATCTCTCGACATTCGACCGAATCAACGGCTGTCCGTTGATAGAATTGTTGCCCTGGCCCGTGATTATTCGTAGCTGCCGCATACAGCCAACTGAAATTCCATCTATCACATCAAATCATATCCTCACTATCAGATATATGTATCGTGAAATTGAAAAAAGTCGTGAAGAATGCAAGTTCTTATTTAAATAGTGATAGGAAAATAACTCTTTAGGCGGAACAGATCATTCTCAGGAGTCCTAGGTTTTTCTATCGTTTTCTTTACACGAAAGGAATATGCCACTAGAATTTATCGAATGATAGAATGAAAATATTGCAAAGTTACAAAGATTACTTTAACCTCAAAAAAGTGAGTTTTCAACGAAAATACTAACCATTCCTCATCTTTCCGAGCCGCTCCTTGACAGCATGCATCGCAGCGCTCTGCGTCATGAAGTGCAGGTCCAAGTGTTCTGACTCCCGATTCGCTTCCAGCAGCATCCGATCTGCCTTGTAACGGATCTCCTCTCGCTGTCGCTTGTATTTCTGGGCCTGAATTTGATAACTTGCCATTTTTAGAATTTCTTCTTGTAGAAATAAATTTTCAATTATTATATAGAAAAATAGCATAGATTGAGTATTTTTAATGAATGCTGATTGATTTTGAATTTCTTGAAAAAATCGAAGTTGTCCTTCTTTATCAATAAAATTCCGCGTAGAACTCTCCGAGCATTTCTCGAAGAAGCGGGAAAATAAATTGGTCAAAATTTCGAAAGAAACTCACATTCTGAGTGGGAACGACCCTCGCGCTCGCCATGGGGCCGAAAGAGGGATATTTGCTGGCCTTCGCCTGTTCTTCCTTCATCTTCGCTTCCAAAGCTATCATATCGTCCTGCAAATCGAACTATTCATTTCCTTGATTTCATTTCCAGTACCATCATTTTGAAGACTTTCTCCTGTGCTTTCTTCAGTTTCAACGCAGTCGATGCTTTGGTTCTCGATGAAGCACTGCCTTTGTTGTTACGTACCTGAATTCGAAAAAAAAACATGATTTTCACGAAAGAATAAGTTAAACTAGTAGTTCTTTTCTGAGTTATTCAAATTTTAGAAAAAAAATTCAATCTCTATGATTTTCGCAGAATTTTCGAATAACAAATGAGAAAACCTAGACAGCGTCTTTCAAGTTAGCTCTCTAAGGTAATGAATTTGTGAGATGTTAGTGTTTTCTTTTTTTCAAAAATGAAAATACCTCGATCCAATTCTGAGAGTCGTCGGAACCGGATGCCGAAGTGGTAATCGTTGTGGTGATGTCACTCTGCTGGGCGAATTCACTCAGAGCCTGCGTCGTTAAATCCTCCATCATTCCTGTACCGCGGAAGATCTCCTCGATAAGCGTCTTGTCCACTCCCTGAAAAGAACTATTTAGGAAAAAGTCAAACTTTTGCGAAAAAATCGTAAACTATCGTAGAATTGAGAGAGAAAAACACCTTCACCTCACTTTGATAAGAATGCGACTTTCAAATATTTGGCAAGATAGTCGATCTATATATTCGCGTTAGCTTGACTATGCTTTTAGACTGCTCCATCTTTCACATTTCGTAATAATTTCGAATCTCGGCGAAATTCGAATACAAACGAAATGTTCTCTTCTAATTATCTGCGTTATCAGAATGACTTGGGGACTCATAGGTTTCTCCGATTATTTTTTAGTGAAAATCTTAAAGCATACACCCCCATTTTTCAGAGCTAAATTATCATCTTTGAAATTTCGAAGAAAATAATTCAATTTTACTATTTTTGAGATGTGAAATATTTAGTTTAATTTTCAATAAACTACCTTGAATCTGTCGTGGAGACGCTTCAATTTGATTTTGTCAGCTGTACTCAAATTCTCGGACTGAAAACGATAAAGTCATTATGGCATTGTTTTGGAATTAAAAATTAGGCTAAATTTGCAGATGAAATCTTATCACATGGTGAGCATGTCATTTTCTAATGCAGATGCTTTTTCTAATTACAGACATTTCGGAGTATTTGGTTGATTTTTCTAGTTTTCGACTTTTTCAGTTCAATTTGAATGTTTCCATCTTTGTTCGAAAAAATGCAAATCGTAGAGTGAAGAAAATAAAAGAGAAAGCAAATTCTAATAATCGCTTTTATTTCGAGACATTTTCGGCAAAATTTTTGATCTTCTAAATTTTTAAATTGAAAGCATTCAACTGCGTATTATGATAAGATGAGCAAAAATGACAGACTAAAAATCGGTGTGAAAATCGAGAAAAATTCCACAAAGCGTTAAAAATCCTCGACAATCATAGCAATGATTATGTTTCCTTACAAATATTTTTCGAGCAGAATATAAATTAGAAATTTGAAAACTTTTGGCACGCCCAATTTTCGGGACTAAGTTTTAGGTCATTAGAAAACAACATAAATTTTGAAAACATACTGACTTAGGAGAATTTTTAAATAATTGAAAAACCTGACCATGTAAGCCAGTTCTTCCTCGCGTTGCAATCTCTTGGCCATTTCTTCGTCGTTCGAAGTGTCTTCTCGGAATGTGTCGGGGAATTCTTCGTCGTCTAAAATTCGTACAATTATTATAATTCAATATGAAAAAAGTGATTTTCAGAGCCTAATTTTAGGCGCACCATTTTATTTTAAAAATTAGAAAAAAGACGAGAGAGACTATCAGGTTTCTTCAAGTGTTGCTCGTCCCCGTTCCAAAACTTAAAAATCGTATTTGATGATGGCTACATTTTTCCCTCATAAATGGAATGACCCCTCCTGAACACTATTTCTCGCCCTTTTAATTTTTCCACTTTGGAAAGAAAGGTTACACAGCCTTTGATGGTGATAAAGGAAGAAATGATTTTGATATTTGCTAATTTGGTAGAACTCACAATTGTACTCGAATCCATCGCTTTGCCAGAGATTGTAGAGCTCCTTGAGCATGTTCAGTGGAATGACTGCTTTTGTCTTCTTCTCGTCCTCCTTCTCGACCAAATCACCGTCGCCTGAAAATTATCAAATTCAAATTGAGAATAACCTGAAGATAATTTCTAGGACAACTTGCAAATGACGGGTTATCAATAATCAGACAGACCTTAAAGATGATCCCATTTTTGCGACACTGATATTGCAGTGTCAGTGTTAAACTCTCTAGTGTCTGTCAGTAATTTACTAGTTCACATTTTCTCCTTACTTTCATTCTGTACTATTTTTAATCGCTCTTCCGAAATTCTGATCTTTCGTCTTTTACAAAAAAGTTAACTTTTTGAGTAATATTATTTTTAGATAGCTTTCAGAAAATTTGAAATCCCTACCAAACAGAGCAGCAAGAGTCTTGCAGAGCGCTTCACCCAAATCCACTTCCAAAGTCGGATTTTGTGCTTTTGGAACCGGGACAACTTTGGACTCGGTCTGAAATATTTCCACCTTATTTTTCAATTTGCTATTTAAGATAATATGCCATGATAAATAGGTTGAGGAATAGTAGAGAAAATTTTTCTACACTATTTCGCATGACTTTAGAGCTTGTGGTTTTCAAGTTGCCATCATTTCTCAAAATAATTATTTTAGCCCATTTTGAAATTTGTGTAGATTTGTCTTACCGCCTGATTGCCGAAGACGGTCACCTCACCAGCAGAATTGGCTTTGTCACAAAATTCGAACGGCTCGAAATTTTCGTCGAAGTTCGGACAGTCGTCGTAGTACTGGAATTTGAAATTGTTTTGAGTCAAAATTATGAAATATGATCGATTTCGCAATGGCAGGTTTTTTTTAGAAATAGTTAAGAAGAGAGAATAAGAAAGATAAGCCGAGTTCATGTGACCATTTGAATAAAGGGCGTAGTGACATTAGAAAAAGAAGAGATAAAATGGTACTTACGTGATTTTAATAAATGTCAGATTTTGAGGATGTTGAAAAAATCTACAACTTTTTCATTTTATACGCTAAATGCGGCTATCGTTTTCTTGAATGAGTGGCAAGAATTTTTAAAATTTATGCCTGCATTTTTAACGATTTCTAAAAATTTGGGCTCATAGAAAAAGACACCGAGACACCGATTAGAAAAAGACACCGGGTTTTCTAAGAAATAGTATGAGAAAGCAAGAGAAGAAAAGAAAAAAGCCGGTGTCTTTTTCTAATCGGTGTCCCGGTGTCTTTTTCTACGAGCCAAAAATTTGCAAGAATAAATACGCAATTCAAAGTGTTGTTATTTGAAATGTTCGGAAAAGATAGACTAAAGCTAAAATGATAAATAATGATAATATAGGATAATTTCACTTTAAATGAAGCAGCCGATCAAACTGATCACTCACCTCGAGAAACTCTGCGTTAGTGTCGAAATTGACGTAGTGATTACACTCGGCCAGCAGTCTGACAGCGTCCTCCAACTGCATGATGGATAGCAAATGGTCGATGTGCTCGAGAGGCTCCATGTAGAAGATCTTCTTCAGCAATTCGGCAGGTAGCATCTCGTCAAACCTGCAACTGGCGAACACCTCATCACCTTTATAGTCAAGTGCAGAAATTCATAAGCGATAATTGGTGATAATTTCTCTATCAGATTTACTGTGAAAGTAGCATTTTCATATCTTACAATAAATCAATCAATACTATATTTCTATTGGATGATAATTTGATAAACGATAAATAAATGTGGAGAGTGAATTTTGGAAATGTTTAATTTAAGAATGAATTACAAATTAAGAATGCTCACTCAGTCTGCGTACTCTTCTTGGGAAATTCCAAACCGGGAGGCGACTCGATGACTTCTTTTCGGCTCTTCTCCCCTCTGCAGATTTCTCCAATCGAAACATCCACAGGCACTTCGAGACCACACGCAGTAGTTAACAGAACTGAAAATAACGAATAGGTTCATTTCTCGAGAATCTTTTCGGATGCATGAATATGCACAGAATTTCAAACATATATTGGATTCGATGATATTCAAAATAACGCTATTATTAAGAAGACTTACTGATAGCCTCGTTAGCCTGACATCCAACATCTTGAAAATCGCGATTGTTGTCTTTCTCGGCGAACATCGTATTCAGCGATAATGAGAGTACCTGAATCTAAGACATACTCTTGTTTTCATTGAAAATTTTCATGATTTGTAGATGGGAATTGATGAAAATTCATCCATGTTACAAGAAATGAATCGAAAATTACATATTTTCGTGGAAATGACAAACCTTCGCCGGTCTCTTCAAATTGGCGTGCTGACTGAATGCAAGCTTTTCCACTAGATCCTGGGTTGTTTGGGGTGTGATTGGAGGGGGTGATTCTGCAAAGGAAATCATTGCTCATTTTCATGCTTCTGGTAAGAAGCATTGTTTTTGACAAGGTTGATTATCAGTGATTTCCGGAGAAGATCGACTAAGATCAAAATTTTCATAACTTTTCTGCAAATTTTGAGATTTTTGAACACACAGCCCGAAACCTTCCAAATAGTACATTCGCTCTCAAAAATTTCTAATTTCAGGAATAATTGAGTTGATTTTTAAAAAGAAAAATTCTGGATTACCTTTCTTAGATTTCGGGAACAGCACCGAGAAGGCTGGGTGAATGTCATTTTTGCTGGGAAATCCCGGTGGAGGTTTCTGCTCGACAGGCATGGACAAAGAAACATTTGCAGACTTGTAGACAGAATCAGAGGAAGATTCGTCAGACTGAAATTTGACTTATCATTTTGTGAGAAATAGCTTTTCTACCTCTGCAGCGCCTGAATTTCAATTAAAAGAACAATTTTAAATTTCGATAGGAAATTGAAAATAGCACTACCAAAATCCCTATTGTCTTGAAAATAAAGAAAAAAAACCAAGAAGAAATTTTAAAAAGGCTCAGAAAGGAAAAGAATTAGCAAAAATCCCGGGAACCTTTGAAATTAGACAAAATGCAAGAAGGAAGTAAAACGGTAAGGTTAGGAGCGGCATACCTTAAAAATCCCTAAAGAAATTCCTGAAAATAGCATAGAAAGAAAAGGTCGGCAGAAAATTTGCTAATTATCAATTTCAATCCCGCTTCTGATAAATAACTCTCTTCCGAAAGGCCCTATCATCAACAGAGCTTTATTCTAATTAGAAAGATTAGGATTGGAAGGATTTAGAGCTGATTTTTTAAAGAAAAGCAATCCATTTTTAGAAAAAAAAAACACTTTTAGGGATGAGTTTCTGGTAACACAAACACTAATTTCTATATGCAAAGGGAATTTTTTAGCCAAATGCCTATTTGTAAGAGTGGAAATTTTTAGCATGAAAAAGATTTCTTAAAACGCGTTCATTTTAGGTAGAATACTGAAAGTAAAAGTGTGAGTTTAAAAAATTAAAAAAAAAAAAAAAAGTTAAAACTCGATTCTTACAAATTGCGCGTTTTTGAAGGCTCCTTCGGAATTTCACCGAGTTTCTTTTTTATCAATACATGTCTTTCCTTAGATGTCGGTAAACTTTCCAAATAGCTTATTTTAAAGATCTCGAATAAATCTATTTTCTCACCGTGGTGGGTTCCAGAGAGGAAGAGGACTGATCGGCCGAGGAGGAGGAGGAGAAGGAGATCGACTCGATCCGCTCAGTAGCGGGCGCAGGGAGGGAGGTCGGAGTGGAAGGAGCAGAAGTGGAGGCGGCTAGAGACAGGCTAGCGAACGGCTGCAGCACGGACGAGGCGCCGGAACTGCCCGACTTGATCGAATTCGCCTTCTGCGGCGATTTCTCCTCGAAAATGTGGCCAGTCAGACTGAAATTTGTTTCATAATAATAATAGTACAAATTTGTACATTAAATTATAGCATGAATAAAAATGAATTTTGATATTTAGAAGGAAAAAAACATTCGAGAGATTTCTGCTCAAGCATATCCAGAGTATTTCGAATAGCTTTAGAGATGTCAAAGAAAAGACAACCCACACAATCTGAGCACGTTTACCGATGAGAGAAGCCAAGGGCGGTTTTCCCTCGCGCATCAAATCGTCCAGGACTCGAGTGATCTTGGCAGCCTCTATTCCGTGCGTGTTCTTCCTTAATTGTATAGTTGAAATGTCTAGTTTTTTCCTTACAATTATAAATTATTTTTAAAAATGACCAAAAATAAAGGGGAAAATTCTTTGGTAATGATCAGAAGAAAAGTATATTTTAGTGAACAATTTCTCTACTTGCTGCATTGCAAAGCGTTGTATCTCCAATTCGTGTCCGGCTCCAGGATGTAGACCTCGTAGAAGTTGGTAGCGGCCTAAAACATTTTCAGGTTATTACCATTTTCAAAAATTAGAAAATTACTGACGATACATCATTCATGATGTTACTCTTTGTTATAAATAATAACTCATTCGAATTGAATGCATTTTGTTTTATTGGATTTTTAAAATCCTGATTCTGCATCTAGTTTCTAAAGGAATTTTTGGAAGATTTTAGAATTGTCCTTACATAGGCAATGTAAGGCTTCATATGCGCGACTTGAATGTTGGTGTTGTCAACGATGACCATCTTGACCCCGTCCTGCATCGCGTTGCGCACTGAAGATACAACACACTTGTTAAAATTTAATAAAATGTTAAAGTTGACATATTTTGGACGAAGAACATTGTGTTTTTCATTTACACTATTTAGAATTTGCCAAATCAGAAAGGAAATATACCCCAGATTTGACTATTTTCCGGTGAAAATTATCGCCAACTAGGGCAATTTGTCCCTACTCTCACCTTCTCCCATATTTTTACAACTAGGAATGGTAAAATTCCGTGTTTTATTTTTACCGAGTTTTTTTTTACATGATTTAGAAAACGCCAAAAATAAAAAAAGATCTTTTCTAAAATCTTACCCAAAATCTGGTTCTTCTTGTGGTACTCCTCGAGTCTCATCGGTTCGAACTTGTAGACGCCATGCTTGTTGGTGAACAGATCGTCCGTGCTGAAGATGCGACCGTGCGGGTACTCCTTTAGTAGTGATCTGAATTCGAAGAAGATTATTCCTATTTCTAATTAAAATGATTAATTTTTCATTTTTTTTCGCATAATTGTGTCGTTTAAAAACGTACTTGGCCAGATGCGACTTTCCGGATCCGGGCGCTCCCCTCATTAGAATGAGTACCGAGTGCTTCTCCTTCAGACAGTTGCGGATCCTCTCCAGTTTAACGTGAACGTCGTAGCATTGGTGGTGCGTCTGAAAATGAGACTTTTAATGATCCAAACATCTAAGTTACACCAATATCTATTCGCAGATATGATTTTTGCCCCGAAAGAACAACCATGAGAAATGTGCTTGCGGGGCTCTACTTTTAGGAATCATAAATTATAAAAGTTTGTTTAGCTTTTTCGGAGAATTAGTAATTCAAAGAAGACAAGTTGGCATCTTTCCAAAATAGCAAAAATAAAAGGCTCACAGCCTGTCTCGACATGACGATCAGATGTTTTTACTGCTGATGTTGTTCAGATTTTCTTTCCAATCAGTCGAGCAGCTGTTGAGCATGAAACGTGCACTGTTGAAATTGATCTGGAAATTAAAATAAACAGAAAATCATGCAAATAATCGAAAAATGGTAAATCCGAGATAAAAGCCGAATCATCATAAGACATTGGAAGGAAAGCGCGCTCCAATGTGAAACACAGCTCGCGCCTGTTTTCTATACTTGAAGTAAGATAAAATCCTGGGAATTTCTGAAAATTCTCAAGAATCTCAGCAAAATTGAAAGAAATTTATTCAAGTTATAAGTTCTGACGAGATTCTTGAGCAAAATTTCGCAAAGAAAGTTCAGAATAAAAACTTGTTGCTATGGAAAATCGCAAAAAGACCGGGAATGTAAAATAACAACTTTTGTGAAATGAAATAGCTCTCAAATAGCTAGGATAATCCGTTTAGTTTCAGGGGTTTCACTTCCTCTCTTGGCAAATAGAAATGAAAAGGATAAGGGATTTTGGTAAAGATAACGAACCATGCACGCGATCAAAATCGAAATAAAAATGAATGAGAAAAAGTACCGCCGTTTTTAAAACAATTTTAGAACTGTCAAACAGGCTGCGTAATTGAAATGCCGTGCAGCTTTGTGCAGTTCGAAATACTCGAAGCCCCCGATAACGGAAACGTGGAAATTTTATCAAAGCGTCAAAAATCGCTGCTTTCAAGAACAAACAAATATTTTAATTGGTAAAATCATCAAGCATGATTTACACGAAAAGATTACTAAATTGTTTATATAGCTTTGCTGCTAAAATTTAAATAAATAAGTCAAAGTTTTTAAGACTAATAAATACCCAAACTTGTAACAGTTGATGAAAATACTAGTTAGATTTATTTATCGATGAAGAGTGATTTCAGTTATAAACGTCTATTGTATATTTGTGAGAAAAATATTACATAACCAACAATTCTCTGCATTACAAGAATAGCATTCATTGTCAAACCTTGCATTGATATTTTCAAAAACGCGAATCTAGTTTTTGATATGATTTCCTGATATTAAGGTTTTCAAAAATCGTGCACTGCATCGCAGCCCAATGAAAATCAACTGCACCGTAAACAACCTTGATGATGAGTTATGAACGATTTCAGCATATTATCTAATTCCTAAACTAATTAATTTTCTGAACTGACAAACAAATCTTAACGCAGGTGCAATTCTTAATTATCTGAAAATATCTTCTAATCTCGCACCTTCTGCAACTTTTATATATATATATTTAATAGTTTCGCAAGACATAGGGCGAGCATAATTGGAGTTCTGAAACTGAAACTATACTAAATTATAAATTAGGCGAGTACTATAAATACAAAGCTGATTGCCTAAGCAACGTCTTGCACTATTACTCAATCCATTTCAGGTTTTGCCATTTTTGTTTCGAAAGCGCTACCCCTTCTAAATTGTACTGTATTGAGATCAGTTTTTTTTCAATTGTTATTCTACAGATTTATTATTATCATTAGAGAAATAATTCGCAGAATCGAATGTCTTGGTGCGATGAATATACGCCTAACACAACGGATTATGAAATTTGTGAAGGTGAATTAAATTTTTTCAGTTTACTTATCCTTACATACTATTCTGCATTGCTTCTTTTTTTTTATAAATCTCGGTAACGATTTACTATTTTAGAACTTTTAACATCAGATATATTACTTTACAAATTCATCATTGTGTGGAAAGCTGTCCTATTTCATCAGGATACATTTAATACAATAGGTTAGTTAAATAGTTTTATATCGATGTCATCTTCAAAAAATAAACTCATCTATAGCGTTTCCAATCTCGGCCATTTTCCATAGCATCTTATTAATACCGGTTTTTATCGGCATACTTATGACGTATCGGTTATTTCGAAAGCGTGGAAATTTTTCAAAATTCGAAAAATTAATAATCATCTTACTCATTCTAAACATACTTCATTTTATTTGTTCATTGATAGAGGTAAGTTTTATACCGTTATTTGTATAATACAATTTTCAATATATGCATTAAAGCAAGATAATACTTTAGTTTTCATTTGCTATCTATAATCAAACTTTGCTCTTTTGCTGTCAAGATGATGACAACGCATACAGAGTAACATAATTTAAAATTTTAGTCACGTGTATCAATCAATATTTATCTACAGTTTAAGCGAACCATTTACAATATCATCTACGTTTCTACAGAAAAGTGTCAACATTTTGTGAAATAGTATGGATCATATTACTGTAGTTTTCCATACATTATTTCACCATAATGTCTCTACTTTTCTGTCGCAACCTTTCAAATAACTAAAATATCGCTTTATTTTAAATTTATTTGACATATAAAGCTGACTTAAATCTAATATAGTTAAATTTTTGCATTAACAGTTGATAAATGGAATTGTAGGTATTATTGAATGATTTATTTGGTATTCTTCAAGAGACATGGTTAATGATGGCCATAAGATTCGTTTCGACTGAAGTTACGATATATCGAGCTAGGACATTCTCACTGTTAGAAACTCTTCCACATGTATATGTCAGTTTTGATACAAAATGATTCAATTTAGCTGCCGTAACGAAAAAATAACTCGGCTATTTTCCATTATATTTTGGACATTGATCGGATTTCATATTATTTTTGGCTGTATCGGCGAACTAATTTATTTTGCAATTAAGTGGTTGAACAATTATAAAATTGTTTACATTGTTAATGCACGATTTTATGCAATGATTCTTAGACAATGGCTTGTAAGTTAAACGAATATTACCAAAATAAAAATTATTAATGTCAATTATGTAGATCATTTTTAGGACCTTTACGGTATAATAGCTCCGTTCATAGCAAGTTATGCTCAGACGATAATTAGCATTGCCGCGTTTATTTATCTAAAGCGGTGTTTCAATTCGTATGGCAATCTGAGCCAAAATGCAAGAAATTCTGAACGACGCTTAAATCGATACTTAATGGCGAGTGTAAGTTAGCCCGATCAATATTGCACCATATTATGTTGAAAATGAATATGCATAACGTTTAGATTTTATGCGAAGTGGTAGCAAATGATTTTGTTATTGTTAAACTATACGAGTTTTGCCTTGTTTGGGACAGTCAGAAACAGGAAAATATAGGTAGGATGCTCTCTTAATCTTTTAACTTCGATATCTTAAACATCCTGTGCAAAATTAATTATGTTCTCGTTGTAATAATTCTTTCATATATATTGAGTCTATTAAGAGGACGAATCTGCGTAAATAATTGATTTCTCAAACTTGGTTAACACATCAAATCACACATTCGTTTATATTTATAACCAATCTCTGGTTTGAAATGCCGAGATTCGTTATAGTGAGTACGAAATGTGACTTATTCAAAAACAATTTAAATGAGATTTATAAGTCATAGCATAGTGTCTCTTTGCTTATTTACAAACGGAAAAAGTAAAGAGATTCGATATAATTCAAAATGCTCTTACCCAAAATAACGATGGTATCGAAAGAATTAGTTTGAAACAATGAAAATTGTTCACGATTCAACGAAAAATAGCATAAAATAACCAGTTTCATAGCTTCAAATTTAGAAGTTTGAGAAAATTTACTAGAGTATTTTAGATATATGCTTTATCGATGGATCTTTGTTAAGGAATATGATAAATTATATATACGTAAGCATTATTAATAACCAATTTTCATATTAACTAGCAAAAAAAGCGGAAAGGCCTGTTTTACCAACATATATTCTGAAAATATGCGCTGAGAAATCCCAAAAGAACATTCTAAATAGTGAATTCTTCGACCTCACCATTATTTACATAAACGATAATATTTTTTGCATAGGATAGAAGGCACATAAATGTTGCTTTGAATTTTTGAAAATAGAACTCAGCTAATCATGCCTTAAAGAACCAAAATACCCCTTTCGCATCATGTGCTTAGAAAGAGCAACTAAAATTAGGGATTGTTTTCTGAATAAATCTTGAGCAGCATACTTTTCTAGCATAAATGGATCCACACTAGAATAAGTTTAATTTTCTACCAAGAAAGCATTTTAAAAATTTTCAGGTAATTGCTACCTTTATGTACCTAAATGGACCATGCTTCCAAATAGTTACCTTGTTTTTCTTAGCTAGAGGATCGATCAAAGTAGTTTACGTGCATATGCATGTAAAAGAAAAAGACAATTTTAGAAGAGCAACACTACTACATCAACGACCAAGAAAGAATCAGTTAAAGTTATTAAAGTTATACCTCATAGTTCGAAGCAACTGCACTCGAATGGTAATTTATCAACATAGGTCACAGGGCTGGCCTGAAATTATGGTAAAATGTGAAAAGACGTTCTTATGTATAGGCAAAGTTTATACAGCTCACGACTGCTTAGTTTTTTCTCACTCGAATTGATTTATTCATTTTACTTTGTTAATTCAAATACATATCGAAAATTTGTCGAATGTTCAATAAAAACATTGCTTTTATTCATTATGTTCGAAGATATCTGACATCAAAGTGTAGCATCTTGTCTTGTACGATAAAATTCATAGCAATTCGGAAAACTGAATCGAGTTATGCAAAATCAGAAAACTGCCCTTGTTTCAAAAATATTCAGAACTCGTAAAACGTGTTCAAGTTAGGCGAGTAAGATCTCAAAATGACGGGCTTATTCATGTTCGCAAGTGTTACCTGTTTAGAAATGATGAAAATAGCAAACAACACCTTAATTGGTCAATTATCGACGAAATTGGGCGAAAAAAATCAATGAATCAACTCTTTAACGCATGCGTCTGCGTTTACGCATGTCCTGGCTTGGCACGTACCGGAGCACCATACTAAAGACTTTGACAGGTCGTGGTACGAAATTTCACTCATGTCTGTAGAGTGATATCCTACGAAGCAGCTATATTTTAGTTGTCATCACAAGATTTTTAAAGCGTAAATTTAAAGTTTACCGGTCAGTTCGTGCTAGCCAACTTTACACCTTTTATTTATTCAGACTCGTTTGCGTAACTGCATGTTTAAAGCTTGTCCAATATTTTGCTATTTTGTAAGTTTGTATCGACAGAGTATATAAGCGTGTGGAAAATCCGACTTTAATATCCCTTGATACATACTACAACGTTATTACTATTGTTCTCTATTCATTTTGCTATGTTTCGTGCCTACATCACCGTTTTTGTGCTATTTTCGTGCACCTTTGCGATGAACATGCCTCTCATGTTCGATCATAACGGAATCGACGGAAAATGTAAATTTGTACCTTTATTTTTTTATAATCTGAAAATTTTTCAGGCACATTAAGCTTGACCAATATCGTTGGAGTGCCGATTAGGGGAAAATGTTCTTCGCCTAAAAATGTGAAGATCGAAGTTCCTCTTTCCTATATCAATCCTAAGGTGAATGGAACTCTGGTATTTTGCTTCAACCTGCCCCGAGGATACGGACAATTCAACTCGCTCTGCACCAGAGGACCTGCAATTCATTATTCCTGTCCTATCGGACACACCACTGTCTTCACTCGTAACTCACCCCAATCATCTGTTGACGGAAGTCTCGTCGGAGATTGTATTGATATTAACTGTTGTTATTGAATCGGTGAATAAATTGATGATAAATTTCATCCAACATGGACAATTCATAATACAATATTTACACACCGAAAATAACATAATTTCCCTTTGCCAATGGGCTCTCTTCTGCCATCGCGTTGTTTCTTCGTACTGTGTTAGTCTGGTGTGCCAATCGGAATTCAGAAAATTAGAGAAAAATTCAGATAACAGCCTTTTAAAACAAAATATTGTCTCTCTTACTATAGCTTGGCATCTTTATTTTGCATAGTTTATTTATCCAGATGCGCGGCCTTTCATAACGTAGATTGTTATTTTACTATTGATTTGTATAAATAGACATGAACTTCTAAACCTGCCATTTTGTAAACTTCGTGGTTTAATTATTATTCATCATCGCTATTCCGCCATGATTCTAATCACCTTCGTTATTCTTGCTCTAACTTCTACCATCCTATCACAAACGCCGTCTCCTTTTGGAGAAGATAGTAGATGTAAGGCCAATTTTATTCTAGAAAAAATGATTCGCTGGTTCATAAACTCTGCTATATGTCAATTGTGTTCGCTAACACACTTGCATATGCTGGCTAGATCATTTTCTCGAGATATTTTTAATTTGATTTCAAATAAGAGCAATAGTTATGATTAGACACTCTTTCTCTCAAACACATCGTTGGTGTTCCTATGAACAATAAATGTTAAAACCCAAGCAACGCCATCATTCATGTTTCGCTCAACGCACTCGATCCTGTGAAATAGTGGCGTCAAACATATGTGGATTATTGCTTCGATCTTCCTCGTGGCTATGGTGGAATATCCGACTTTCAATGCCTCGTGGGACCTGGTAATCTTACTTTTTAGTTAAAAGTATTTTGAATTTGAAATTAATGAAAACGTTTTTAGCCGTTGTAAATTCTGGTTATTATCTATGTCCAACTGGCTATGTACCAGTTCTCCAAACGTATCCTGGAGAAACTGAAATCAACGCACTATGTATCGATTTGCACTGCTGCCACTAATAGCACATCTCACTGAATTTGTATTACAAGCTCAAATAAATTTGTTCAACTGCAGAAGTTTAGCTTGACGTTCAATGAAGGTTCATAAATAAAATCATATTGTCGATTTTTATTGATGTTTCCTGGTATTAACTCAGTAGTGTCAGATTTTGAATTACTGTGATACGAAAATGCTAGATTTATTGAAATATAATAACTTGCTTATCATTTGTATGAGTATTTTTCTATCATCATCACATTTATCGATATTTGAATTCAAAGTTTACTGGAAAAGCTAAATCTTTACCGAAGTAACTTCTATATATATACGTATTTTCTAGTTTTTTTTTCTGGCAACAGCCTTATTCCAACTCATCTTCCGACCAAATGTTCGACTTTTCCCCGTCTTTTTTCTGTTTGCTTCTCGTCGCACCCGGAATTATTCGGGTGCACAAACAGAAAAATAAGAGAAGACGAGGGAGTAGCGCAGTGCGCGAACTGTCGAATGGCAAGGAAAGAGCGGAAGAGAGTCTATCTCGCGAGAGCAAGAGATCGGTGAGAACGATGTTCACGAAATTCTACTTTCTCAAGAGAACAGCTAATTGGCTCGTAAAAGTATAATATTTCAACTTTACGATACTTTTTCAAACTCTTGAATCAGGAAGATCATCATATCCTACGGATCTATAAAGATTACGATATCATGCGAGCCACAAGTACTCCGTTTTCAATCAAATCGATACCCGAAAGAATCCGTATGGTATCTTATTTCTATACTCTAACAGTTCTATATTCCTCGACTAGAGAGTATGCGATATGGAGAGAGAAAAAGAAGCTTCTTGATGGAGGGTTATCACGCAATGATATGTTGACGTAAGCATAATCACTTGTCAGAATGGCTGAAGCGCTTGCTTACTGTTAATAATCATGAGAAGCAGTTCGAGTATTCAGCTCACCTATGTTTTTGCCAAAAACAATGCATCAGTAGAGACAGTGAGGAGAAAGAAACCATACGAACTTTTCCTGGGTATCGATTTGATTTAAATAGTGTAAAACGAATATTTTTTTCGCAAGAATGTAAAGTGAATTGATACCCTACTAATTTGTCCGACTTTGTCGAGAATTCGAATTTCGCATGTCCTTCTCCGTAATTACTTTACGTACGTTCATTTTGTCCGAGAGTAGTCATTCCCGCTGCGTTTCATTTCGAATTTTCTCTTCTCTCGTCTTTTCAGTTGTTTCATTCGGTAAAATGTCTCATTTGATGGAATGCAATTATTGCCCGAAACGAGCTGCACGCGGCTACTTTTCTTCGTCTGACTTCCTGGCTTCTCTAGGATTTCAGTGCTGTTTCTCGGTCTACTCAAATGGAATGCTTTTGGGCACTCACTACTCAAAGACAGCTTTTGCAACCCTATAGCTACAAGGCTTCAACTCAACAACCAGCAGTCAAGCATCCGAAAAGTGGAAACCGAACGATACGAGAGTCGGAGTATAATTGCACAGAATATTCATGCCTATTCATAAGCTATTCACGCGTCAAGCTTCAATATTCAGCATCAGGTTTTTCATTCTAATGCCCGAGATGGGAACTCGAGTGTTGCACGTAGAATATTCAGATGAAGATTATTTATCTCGTCGATAATTTGAAACAATTATCTAAAAATATAAAATTGCAAAACAGATAATCTTAGTCGAAACTAGAAATAGCTTGAAGGGAAAGGTTACTGTTGGTTATTTTAGTACGCTATAAACTATATAGTGTAAATTAGGTTGTGGACTGAAAAATATGACACTTTTATGTGTTGAAAAGATTTATATCTTTAATTCGTCGAATTAGATTCTAAAATCGTGATTAATCAAAAATGTACTAAATGGAAGATGATGGATTGACCAAATTCCATTTGTATTGAATTGATTAATCACTTATTTTGTTTTGCGGTAATTATTGACGAATTCGATAAATAATATTTTTACCATCACCCTCACAATTGCACCGAATGCAGCATTATTTATTTATGCAAAACTGCACTTTCAATCTCTCTCCTTTTTATTGTTTCATTCGACAGAACTGGTTGTATTTTGGTAGTGTTTCTGTGTTGCCTTGCGTTGTCGATGGCATTGCCTGTCACCTGCCGAAGGGCCGCTTCAGGTGCTTAACGCTCAACGACTGCAGCAACCGACAAAACTGCCAAATGCAATCCCCAGTTTGCATGCTGAATATGTCGAAAGTATCGGATCGCGATTGATTCTTCGAACCAAAATGACAATGAAAATGAAGGTTATGCTGCTCAAATAAAAATTGAAAATTTTCGTTTCTGGTATGTTTGTATTGGGTTCAAAATCATGAAATGGATCGAACATTTAAAAGGAATTTGGAATAAATCGAAATGCCAAAAGTCGATCTTCCTTTCGGATTAATTTTCATGAAAAGCTGATAAGTTTTACGTTAAACATTCTCGAAATATTTGAGCTGCGCAACAACATCATAAGAAACAGGAATTTGCACTACTATCAGCTTCTTCTCGAGGAAGTATCGCTGTGTATGACCATTTCCAAATCATTCCTAGCATTTTCTGCTGAGTCGGCATTTTACAATTCGAAAGACAACTTGGCTCTTTTCAACTTCTTATCGAGAAGGGCTGTAGAAAAATCGACAATTCGACAAATGCATTGATGCTCACAATACGAAAAGATAAATAAAACGCGTTCCCGCCAAAACGAAACTCAATCGAGAGGTTTTTCGACTGATAAAAGAGTAAAATGATCAAACGTGTCGAATAGTTGTGTAGCGAAGAATTTATTTAATGAAATATTCTCTATTGACATTTTAGAAAGCCATAATAACTTATTTTGAAATTAAAGAGCAATCGTGCTGAACGATAAATAATGCGGAATTAACAAGGAAAAATGCACACGCTCAATGCTGTAATGATACTAATTTTGTGATCAAACTTCATAAAAACATATTTACTGGAGAATAAGAAAAAATGGACAAACATTCGAGAAAATTGAAGTTGACATTTTGTAATTCAGATGGAATATGATCATAACAACAACATGATACAAGTCAAAAACCAGTTAATTTTCTGCACTACAAAATAATGGCGAAAAGTAGTTCTTAGAAAGCAAAAACAGAATCTGAAGCAGCGTTTCTATATCTTTTCTAAACTCCTTTCTGAACTATCACAGATATCGCTCTTCGTTTTTTCTCGCTGTATGTGTGTGTGTGTGTGTGTATTTTTTTCCGTATAGTTGCATTGCACGTCCCCCATTCCTCGTCCCTTTGCGAGAGTTTGCCGCCGCTGCTGCTGCTGCTTCTTTTAGCTGTGCTTCTGCTCGTTTTTGTGGCAGCGAGCGAGGAAAAAGCCGCTCGACTCTGCATTCTGCTGCCTGACCAGGCCCTGGGTGTTGGCTCTCTTCCCCTTCGCTCCCTTTTCCCCCATTCCTCCCTTCCTCCTTCTTGTTCACATTCTGTCCATTTCGCTCGCTTTTTATTTCGCATCTCTTTTCCCTTTCCCCCTTGCTTCGTTTCGTTCATTTTTCACTTTCCCTGCGTCTCTGCCTCGTTTCTCACTATTTCTAGCCTGCCATAGTCTTGTCTCTCTCTCTCTCTCTTTCTCTATTTTTTGTGTCTCTTTCTCTGGCTCTCCCGCGTTCTCATGCTGTCAGCTAGTTTCTTTCCGCTCTCCTCAACATGCCTAGTCTTTCTCATTCGTATCCCGTTCGTTTGAGCGAGATAGCAAGTGCGTATGAAGAGAGTGGAGAGATTTCTCTCTAGCTAGAGGCACAAAGACGACTGCCTTGCTGCCTGCCTTTCTGTGTGGGGCTGTTTCTCTTCGTCCCTTCCCTTCCCTTTTCCCATTTCCCATTCTCTTCTTTCAGTTTTCTTCTTATTTTCGACGATTTGGATTCTTCACCACATCCGCTGCGTGAACATGCTGCGCATAGACATGATTTACTTTTACTTTCCCGTCGAAAATTTTCATTTTCTACGTGTCGATACCGCGAAAATTCCATTTTTTTCATTCATTTTCAAAATTCAAACTTACAAAATCGCTATTTTCAGCCCAAAGTCTGGCGTCAACAGCGCCCTCCCCTCTCCATAGTCTGGCTACCCACTTTAATCAGTTCGTTACGTTGCAGAATCTACTAGCGTCGGTATGTTAGGAGATTTTTCTTTGTTATTTATATTTTTACCCGGAAAATTTCGAAAAATCGTTTGAAATTCCATTGATTTTTATTTTTTCTTGGTGTTTTTACGTTCTGCGCGACTTGTTCTGCCTCGAATATTCATGCTCTGATCGGAATTTCTAAACAAACATCTGAAACAATACTGTATTTAGGGTTACGTGACATTCTCATCTTTCTCCCGCGAATTGTTATATTTCTCATTATATCCAATCTTTGTTAGATCGGAATATGTCTGCTTTTTTTGTCTAATTTTATCATTTCTTTCGTCGTACCGCTCGATCTCCTATCTGTTCTTTATCAGGGCTGAACGCGAATTTTCTCGCTCCGCGCCCTTGGAATCTCGATTCTTACTGGGTCAGAGTGGGTTTTGCGAACTTGTTGATTTACAGTCTTTTCGTTTTTGCTGTTGGAGAATTTGGGATAATGCAAAAGAGTGGGGAAAGGGGGAGATGCGCTCTCATATAACCAGTCTTTGATGGAAGACGGGGGAAGAGGATGCTTGGCTGCGATTGGGCGCCCGCGCCTGACGCCGAGGGGTAGCTTCGTTCCGATTCCTGCCTCTCTTCCCTTCCAGCAGCTTGTTTCTTGTTTCTCTCTCTCATAATTTCCCCCTTCTCAATCTTTGCACGCTCCTATTCCCACCCTCTATTTCGTCCCGTTTTCCCCTGACTGTTGCGATTCCAGTTCCTTTTGGTTGGCGTTGACACGATCGATTTTTTCAAAAATGAGAGGCAGTCAGCAGCGACAAGCCGTAGTGGAGTGGGCGGGGCCAGTCACTCTAACCGATCGAATCGAATGGTGAAAGGGAAATGGAAGAAGGCAGAGTGAGAATCACAACTGTGCGGCAACATTGCAAACAAGACCAGAATATCTATAGTTTCATCGTAGCATTATCAGTACGCACACTTTGTTTTGAATTTGAAAGGGCGTCAAGATTGAAAATATCAACTTGTAGAGAGATGCTAGATATTTTATAGAACTTATTCTCTAAATACCTGATAAATGGCCTAGAATTTAGATAAAATGCACATCTTTAATTAATATGCCCAAAATTTATGCGTTTTTTTTTCAAATGCGACTATGAAAATGAGACTCGGAAAAAGCGCGCGATTTTCTTCGAGTTCGATTTGCGACTCTCATTCTTTGTGCGAGGAGTGATGAGTCGAATCGGCAGAACGCTGCTGCCTCGATTCTTCGGCTCAAGGACGAAAGGGACGAACCAAAACCGACCCATTTTGTCAAATTGGAAAAAAATCATCAAACTTTTCTGTTTGACAAAAGAAATTTCTCCTCTTAAAATGAGAGATTTGGCGTTCAATTTAGAATTGTGAGAATTTTGTTACATTTTCTGCTATACTGTAAAGATTCGAGAACAAAAATCGTAACTTAAAATCCTAGATAGATATAGGTTTAATTGAAATTGGAAAAAACGCCTGCGAAAGTATCAAATGATTTTCTCTGGTCACACTCACGTATATTCAATTACTAAATTTGCATTTGCGCAGATAAATGTCAAGAACAATTTTCAGTATACTTTGTTGACACGAGGATAGATTTTGCGTTTGTTTAGTAAAATCAAAAGATAAGCGAATGATACATTTGCAACATAACACAACGATGCGATCAGGTTTCAGTGTTCGATGTGTCAATTATAAACGTTCAAAACTCTGTCAGGCTAAAATCACATCAGACATTCTACGAAATTTTGAAGGCATCTGTTCAAAAATGTTCATCGTCCTTTCGAAGGTTGATTGAAAAACATATTCTTTGAAATGCTAATGAGCATTCCTTTTTGAGATTGCGCGGAAAAGATGTAATAACTCATTTCTTATAGTTGGAGTTCGGTTTAAATGATTTCTCGCTGCGATACAGTGGAACGTTAGATTCGTTGTCATTTTTCTGGCATTCTGAAGTTCTAGTACTGTATGAATTATCGAGAATCTTCTGAGGCTAGTCATGGATTTGAGGTAATGCGCATTATCCCTCTTTAGCTTATTTTCAAAGGCGTTTCTGATCAAATTATCACTTGTTAAGTTAGAAAAATAAAAATAATTAAATTATGCGCTAGATCCTATTCTTCATTAGAGCTGAGCTTATTCGAAATGAGATTTTAAGAATTTAGGAATTGAAAGCCAGGACCTAAAGTATTTGATACTGGAGTGTCAATATCATAAAAGTGTCAAAAATTTGAAGTCCTGTTAAAAGCTTTACAATAATCTTGGTTCTTTTTGATTAAAAGCTTTTATAAAATTCTTCCAATCAGAACGACTAACTTTTTGATGTTCACAATATCGAAATATTCTCAAAAGTTTGATGAATTGAGAGCAGGTTTCACGTTGAGTCGAGATGGAATCGAAACTTTCTCGAGGTTGAAATACAAATTCCTCCTAAAACTCTGAAATTCATCCCCATATTGACTCTTTAACACATCCACATAACATTCTAGTCTTGTATTACGCTTCCTCTGATCGATGCATTTTTCATTACTCTAAATTACCGCGAGAACATCCTTCTCCTGCTCTGCAATAGTCAGCTGAATAGTCGAATGTCACTCTGGTTGGTGCATTTTGAGCAGGGGCTTTTCCCTCCTTGCGAGTAGAGTAGTCGTATACATTTTTTGTCTTCCTCCATCATTCCCTTTCCCTTTCCTCGTCCCCCAATCTCGCAGTCCCTCGTAATGTCGTGTGCGTGTTCGTATAGATCGTTGCTGCCCCCTTCCTACTTCCCCTCGGCACTCTCCTGCAGTTGTATTGCCACTGCTGCTGCTGCAGCTTCTCTGCCTCAA
Source organism: Diploscapter coronatus (assembly GCA_964036155.1). Taxonomy (NCBI): domain Eukaryota; kingdom Metazoa; phylum Nematoda; class Chromadorea; order Rhabditida; family Rhabditidae; genus Diploscapter; species Diploscapter coronatus. The sequence continues at coordinate 45,785,172 of OZ038422.1, read as the reverse complement.
AGCGAAAGAAAAAAGAATACGAATGGCAAAAATGGACAGCAGCGGGAAAGCGAATGAGCGCCGTGCAATGGCCATGAGAATATTGCAACATTCAGAGCAGAAAAGTAGGGAAGTAGTAAAAATCGGCATCATTTCCAAGGGGACTCACTAAGTCCCATAAAACAAAACTATATCTCTTCGAGAAAATAGCGAGAACTTCATTTGAAGCGGATTTTCTCAGAATTTCGCAGCGGGTAAATCTTCTTTGCTCACGCGTTTCATATCTGCGAATTCGTATGAGCTCATTCCATGAAATGCGAGTGCAAAACAACGATATAAATTTAGCTACAGCTGAATCATGTGAGATTATTTGCAGATAAAATGGAATTTCAAACGATTACCTACGAAAATGAAGTCGACTAGAATAGTTGAGTAGCAACGAAAAGTCACTAGCTTGAGATACTACTTGGAAAACAAATTAATGAAATTTCAATAAAATCCATCGAATTTCACAGAACTAAATGGGAAAGTTGTTGAATGTATTCATACTTCTTACAGCCTGTATAGAAGATTTCGTTATGATTCATTCATAATTAAAAAAAATCATTTTATAGAATAAATAGAATTCAATAAAGCATCCATTTCCGAAATTTTTTTTTTCGAAAAGTCTGAACGAGTGATTTAAGAAAAAATTGAATGGTTTCAATAAAAATCTTCTGTACAGACCTGATTACAAGATTTCAAAGAATATCAATATATTCTAAATTTTATTGAACACACGAAGTTAAAAAGTGGTTGTTTCCATTTGACGAAATAACTGAACGACGGAGTGTGCATTTGCGAAGTGATTTTTATTATTTAATGGAAGAATTTATGTCAATACCGCAGTGTCTTTCTCGAAAATATGAGAAACTATTATTAGGCAAGAAATAATATCATCAAATGATAAATACCACTTCGTTCTTGCATACTCCATCGTTCGTCACTCCGTCATATAGTAATTGCCTAAAAAGTGGTTTTAAAATCTAAAAAAAAATTGAAAATTTCAGGGTCAACTCCAACTACCCGCGGGTAACCAAGCCGACAGCAATGTAGTAGATTCTGGACGGGTGCCCTCAGCTTGGAGAGGGCCAACGCTGCCTCCAGGGGTGGCAGCTGCAGGTGCAACACAGATGCAGAGTGCGGTTGCTACTTGTCTGAACGGCAACGAGTCTGTGCCTGTATCTGTGTCCGTGTCTGTGGCAGCCAAACCTGAGCAGTCCGTTGGGGACAACAACACCAATGCGAATTCCATCACACAAACTGCTGCTGAAGCACCTAGTGCATTGCAAGAAAATACAACCACCACCAACAGCAGCAGCAAGAAAAAGGAAGAGGAATCATCCGAAATTGTCCCGAGGGCCTGTAGGGAATGCGTCATTTTGAGAAGGTACGCTCTTTTCCTATAATTCATTGAAATGAATAAGAAACCTCGCTTTCCCACATCAATTTTGCAGAATAGTTTCACAAAATTGCATGCACTTTTACAGGAATTTATTCGGTATTCCGACGGACTAAAATTGTACTAAATGTGTTCTTTTCACTTCGAAAGTATGCTCATTTGATGCATAATTAGACGAGAACCTCATGGAATTTCAATTCCTTCCCGTTTTCATTGTCCATTACATTTAAATTTTTCGATGTTCCTCTCTATTTCTCTTCACTTTTTGCATTCGTACAGCTTCATAAACACTAAATACCAACTTTTATACAGTGTCCATTTTTCGAGTAAAAACTTCTGTAGAGGCTTGACATCGTTGACCATTATTTGAACGCTAGTTTCATTTACATTAGGAATTCGTTCCTCTTTCTGAAAACGTACGACTTTGTGATTTCAAGAGCACTTTTTTTTGGCTCTGAAATTTGCAGATGTGTTCGTTAGTGAAATTCTATGGCCAATCATAATGAAGTTCAGCTTATTTGACGTTTTTCTAGCTCTATCAAATGCCAAATTTACTTGTAAAAAATCAAAAGTGCAGGTTTTTCCGATCTCAAATGGATGTTCCAACATCCTTGATTTTTTTTTTCGGATATATACAATTCGGCTGTAGTCGCGCTCGTTAGCTAGTTAGGCGCAGTAGTCAGTTTGCAGTGCAGCTTCATTTTCGTCGACCCCTGCGCGTTCCTCGTTCCTGCTCGTTTTCTCCTCGGAACATGCACTTTTATGGGGACATGGGACAACCTAGTAAACACCCTTCTCCTTTATCCCCGTTCCACGCGTTTTTCCCGTTCGAATTTTTAGCCATCTGACCGAGTGTTCCTCGTCCCCTACAGCAATTCTCCTGAGTTGTGTATACACGAATTCGAATTTGCTGCTCCCCTTTCCAACTAGTCGACGAGTCATTTTCCCCGTTCCAACGAACAAAACAACTTTTTTCTTCACATTCTACGAAAATATGTCCCACAACTTTTTTTTAGCTGAAACATTCATTAGAAGAATTGTGTTCGAAGAGGAGGCATATTTGTCATTTTGAGAAAAAATTATTGGCATTTTTGAAACGCTGATTCACAGTTTGTTTACGACTAAAGATTGCATTATTCCTTGGCATTGGTATTCGAGCTTATTGTTTATGATCTTCAAACTTTCAAGAATTTTTTATCTTTGTCTTTAAGTGACTTAGGCTTGAATTTTGAACGGATCGGGTTCTATCTGTCTATCGACTTGTCTAATTTCCCCGACCACCTGCCGCTTTCGGTGTCTAGCCGTCATATAATCAGCAGTCTTTCTCAGTCCATTTCTCCTTGTCATCCCAAATCCAAACCTGTTTTTGCTGTTTCGGGATGAGAACGGGTTCCTCCCTCTCCCTTCTCCATCTCTTTTGCATATTCTGTTTCTGTTGCAAATGTCCCTCTCTTCTCGCATTTATTCTCTTCTTCATTCGGCCAAATGCGCGCACAAAAATGAAATGAAATGAAAATTGAATTGAATCGTCGCTTCGCGTTTCTCCAGCGTGTTTGCACAGATTTTCCACGAACAAACCATGTAAAGAAAGGGATGGGGGAAAACGGAAAAGTATAGCGGAAACTGTGCGAGCGAATGCTTGAAGCTGTTGGCTGCAAAAAATCATCAGTACAGCAACACTCCCATTGAATTTGCAGAATTTAATATCACAATATAACATTCAAAATCGCAAAAGAAAGGAACGCCGCAAAAATATGCAATTCTTCCTCTGAACCCCAGCCATATGTGTGATAATATTTGATCAGTGGAAGTTTTTTTATGCTTTGTATTCATCAAATTGAACGTCATTTCTTGTGTTATTTATAGGACCGTTCGTCAGAAGTTTTCTCGGAATCGGGTCAAAAATAGCTTGTCCCTCTCATTTCCGTCAATCTTTTTTGGCTATTCATACGTCGTTTTTACCCTGCCACGTCGTTACACAATTCACTTCTTTCAGTCATTCCCCTGGTTGCAACATTCAAAGTGACTTTCCCCTTTTGATTTCTCCATTTGCCGTTTGCATCATTTCATTGTTCGCGATTTTCATCGCTTCGATTTGATTCCTTTTGTCTTTTTATCGAGAAGATAGACGGAAAGAGACAAGCGGTCGGTACGCTGCCGCACAGCCAGACAAGTCCCTGCCGAAGCAAGGCATTGTTTGAACAACACATGCAAAATAGCTGCAGAGAAGCGATGACTGACATAAGTGCAGTGCTACGTGGAGAGGATTGCCAAAAGAGCTATAATCTGTAGGATGATACACATTGAATACGCAGCAAAACAACCGAGGCAAACTTGGCATCAAACATTAGCAAACCTGCCAAATTTTCATCATTTCACTTGGCATTTTCAATATGTGAATCCCAATAAATCCCTAAATCTTCTTGTGGAACTCACCAAATCTCATGCGTATTTGGCGGGAGAACGTTCTGGATTTTGAATAAATTTCTATCGTCCAATCAATCTAGCAGTCGGATTTCTTATTCGTTTCGTTTCATCTGCAATTTCATGCATTCCCTTTCCGTCTTTGAAGCTGTTGTGTCGGCTTATTTCTGCCTCTTTCAGGCGCAGCTAATGGCTTCAAGGTTACGCACGCATTTACACACACACACACACACACACACATTTACAATCGAAAATCGGACAGTCCGAATGGCAGAATGGCAACAATTAAAGGGGAAGACCATTAGACCATTTGAAATCGGCAGGGGGCAATAAAATCGTTGCGTCATTCGACAGGATTTCAAACAGATTTGGAAATCTCTTCAAGCATATGCCTGTAATTCCATTTATGCAATGCTCTGTAGAGTTAGCTCTAATCTTCATGATATTTCTCTAATCTAACTTCGTTTTGTAATTTTTGAACATTTGATTTTTCTCATTTGGAGAACCCCCAAATTTATTCCCCATTCTACTGATCGCATCATTTTCCTTTTTCATTTTTATCTGTGACGATTTTTATGCGTTAAGGGGAAATTTGCATGTAAGCGAATGCAGACAAAGGTTTTTGAAGAACCAACGATAGTGATATCAGTGATAAGACTGGGGGAGAGGAGGAATAAATGTCGAGAGAGAAGACTTGGGACTGAAAATGCGAATGTTGAAAACGGCACACTGATAAGAAGGAGAAGGAAATAAGGGAACGAGAAAAGATGATAAGGGAAGAGATAAGTGAAAAACAGAGCTCGGCACGCAGCCAGCCAGGCAGGCAAACAACACGGCGAAAAGACGGGAAGGAAAGATGAAAACTCGCCTGAAATACGGCACACAAACACATTGCACTTGCAGGCTAAAATAAGTAACACGCACACACAAAATAAGCAGCAGCCTACTCTTTGAAACTCCAAGAAGCCCAACCCTTTCACGAGTGAACAAACAAACCCCGCGATTTTCACTAGAACGCCATTTTCCAAGTTTTTTTTGCCAGACTTCGCTTCTGTAAGTCGATTCAAAGTTTTAGCTTCATTTTTCCTGACTTCTCCTAATTTGATTTGAGAAAATCAGAGTTCTGACTAATTTTTGTTTGTCGAAAATCGTATGCGCCGTTCAGAAATTTATGTTTTTTTTTCATTTAACGAATATCAGTTCGATTTCATCGACACGACTCGGCATTTTTCGCCCTCCATCGAACGCAGTTTCCGAAGAGTCTTTTGATATGAAAATATTCTAGCTAGTAGACGAGAAAAACTAAAATTGTCAGAACGAATTCTTCACTTTTCGAATTTTTCTTGGCGTTTCCGCTAGATACCGATTGCCTGACTGTGATCGTTATGCCTTCGCTTTTTTCACGGACGTTCTGCTGTTCGTATCTTTTTCTTCTTACAATCTTCACGAATTCTGCAGGAACAGGTTGTATTTTTAGCCGCGTTCTCTGTAATGAGCGAGATTCTTTGCAGCGTGTTAGAGATAGCGAGTTTCCGCCGCAGCGCTTCATCAGAGAACGCTCATTCTGTACAGACGGTGAACCGTTCCTCTGCAGTTCCAGTGTTGTCTCGATGTATGTCTGGCATTTTGTTCGAGACTTTCACTTTCAATTCCTCATTTCTCGAAGTATTCTTGGCTGCTTGCTTCTTCAACCTCTCTCACTTGACAAACACGAAAAATACACGGACGCCTTGCGACGTGAGGAGGTTTGAGAGTTTGGCGGTGGAAATGAGGTTGAAGGTTGGCAACAAGCAACTGTAGGAGGAAAATAACAAGAGCGACCTCGAAATGATGCCAATCGAGTCATAAACAGCACTACTTCTTTGAATGCAAAGTATCGTTGATCTCTGTCGACATTTGACACTGTCGAATGTTGAATATGGAAGAATTGGAGGAATCATAGACTCATCGACATGACACGAACAGGTTATGTAAATGTCGAATGCACTGCGCGTAGGCACGCATTTTTGCCAGACTTCCAATTTTAAAGACAGACGATTCTTTTGCAGCATATTTGTAATATTTATTCTCGATTTTCTTCTAACATTACTTTCCCTGATTCAACTTGACTTGAACCTCTTACATACAGAGTAGATGGACTTCAATTTTTTCTTGATATTTTGATCTGCCCATTTTAGTTTCCAATTTCTTTCAGTAATGAAGTTTTCGCCATGCTGACTTCTACAGTATTACAGCATCGTGTGACTAGGTCCGATGAACCTTGAAGTTTCGATTATGCGAAATTGACACCAAAATAGCACTTTTTTACTTTGAAAATTTGGCTCTTGCAAAATTCTTCTTTTTTTAGAGACTAATGTTATCATCAAGTCTGGAGAACCAAAAATCTTCCATCAGTCAGCAGGACAGGGGATTTGGCTATGAATAATAAGAGCCAGGGTCGATTTTCCCCCCGTTCTGCTGCTCCCTGCTTCGACTAAAAGTGCAACTTTTCATTCAAGCAGAAAAACACACAGACAAGGAACGAACGGGGCTTGTCTCTGCCAGTAGCAGTGCATGGAAAGGGGCGTGGTCCGTTAGAACTGCTGCAAAGTGTTCCTCCTGCAGACTGCAGCTATTTTTGGCTCTCGGGCTGATGTGTTTACAGAATGCCTTTCCTTTTCCGCGAGCACCGAGCGAGTGTTCCTCGTTCCAAATGATCTGCACTTTTCGCTCCATCCGTGTCCTTTCTCGCAGAGCGATGTGTTCTGCTGCTGTTTTCGAGATATCGCGAGGCGTTTTTTGGGTGGCACTGCCTTTTTCGTTGCTTTTTGCAATAGGAAGTCCTCGGCCCATCCCCCAATTTTTCACTCTGATCAATTCCGCCACTACGCATCAATCGCGCGATTCTCATCTTCTGCCTCTTTTGTCTACGGGGGTCCGACCGACAGCACTTTTTCGTCTTTCTGCGAGGCGTTCGCGTATTTCGTTCCGAAGAAATTTTTCGAAAATAGAGATTTCGCTGTCCAATATCACTTGTTCAAACAATGCCTTGATCCCACCTGCCCTGCCAATTTGATCTATTTGATTCGTTGATCTCTCATGTTTGTTTCAATTTCGTAATTCGTAATGTCGTGGCTCTTTTCCACTTCATGTATGGCTTGTGCGTCCATTGCAATGAGTTGGAACGTATACTTTGAAATATCATGAGATGTTTACTGAGGCGTTCTTCTGTTGCATCAATTGAGCCAGTCATTTTCGCTAGCATGTGCCCTGATGAGCCAGAATACGGGAAAGGCAAGAGAGCAAGCTAGGCGGTCTTCTGGGGAAGAGCTATAGGCTCTGGGCTCTAACGCTGCTAGCTATAGGAAGCCCAGCCGTGGGGCGGGACCATCGTTCCTTTCTCCGCTTCCCTTATCGACATTCACTTGCAGCCATTTTGTCTGTCTGGCTGTCTGCCGACTAAAGCACGAATTGCCTCGAGGAGCGTTCGTCCATTCGCACTCTAACCAATTCCAATTAAATTTAGCAGTGTATGACCCACATGAACTTTTATTATCAATTCATCCAGCAAACTCTTTCGTCGTCTTGAACTTTTCCAGTATCATCGAAGCGTTTTCGTCTGGCATTTCAACATTGTTTTTTTCTCTTGCGAAAATTTGAGGAATTGAATTTCCTAGTTTAAATGAAAGGTTTAAGCTTATACCTGATTCCTTGAAGTTCTTCTTCAAATAGAACTGAAATCGACGATCACCGAGGACTTTTGCCGAAGATATTTTCCCCTTCTAAATATTTGCTCCTCTCAGTGATTTATTGCATTACGCACAAACTGTTCGTTTCCCCTGCCAATTTTCCCTTCTTAGCTTCGCGTTCTCCTCGATTTCTTCTTATTTTTTCTCCAGTCGAAATCGTTTTATTTACTCGCGAATTGGAGCGGTGAACTGCGGCGCCGTTCCTGTAGAATGTGATGAATGTGTAACAGAAGAAAGGCTAGGAAAATTGTGGGAGGAAAAACGGGGAAACTAAAGAGAAGATTGGAAATGGGGAACTTGGAGATTTGCCACGAATCGAATGCGGTAGCTGCGTCGAGTCGAGAACCGGTCTTCCGCCCGACGTCTGGCACTCTCGTAAATCTCTCTAATCTCTCGTTTCCAAACTGCTTCATCTGTTGCAGTCGCATTTTGCATGCCTCGACTTGCAGCTTTTCTACGTTTGAGAGAAAACGCCCGAACGCAAGAGCGCCGCGCCAAGTGAAGCTTCGACAAGAGTGCGAAATGTCCGAGTGCAGCTGCGAGACACACGCTAAGTGAACGAATCCGAGAGCCTCGCGGACCGGTATTCCTCGTTTTCTCCCATTTCACGAGCAATACGCCAATAAGAATTCTTTATGAAAAAACTGATGTTTCAATTTTCTATTTTCGAATCTACTCTTTCAAAGATTGGAGCGTGTTTATCGGAATGAAAATCGAAGCCTAGAGACCGAAAGAACGCCAGAAGAGAAAACACATGCAAATTGCAGCTGTTGAGGGAGCAAAAACGGAAGTTAGCAAGAGATTGAAACTCCCTCAGACGAGAAATCGCATTATCACTTCTACATGAGGTATTATCCCTTGGTTGGCAACATTCCACTCGATGAAAAGTAACAAATTGAAAGAATCCTGATGGAAAGATCTAGAGGATTAGTGATAAGATTAGCGGTATTTTTGTAGGAGATAAAAAGAACTCAGCTGATATGCACTTCTTTTATTCGCTTCGTGTTTTCAATAAGAGTATCAAAGAGGTTTCTGCTTTAGCTTAGTGCACTGATATGTTTTGCTGTGGAAAAGTGCAACACTCGAATGAATTACCGCATTATCTCGATTCGTTAGTCACAATTTCAACACATCATATCGTAATAAAATCTAATTTACACAAAGAGAACCACGTGACGTTTCCCCTACGTTCCGCATGTGCTGAAAGAATGGCATACGGTAGTAGCAGATAATGAAGCAAAAGCTGACCAGGATAATTTATTGTCCAATTAAAATTTGGCGGGGTTATCCTTCAGGAATAAGCTAACTCAATTTCCCCGTAAGGAATCGCTCTACGAACCGAATTCGAAATCGACCCCAATTTCCACCTGTTCTCGTTCATTCTCGTTTCATCTCCCTTTTTGGCTTTGTTCACTTCTCCGCTTTCATCATTTTTCGTCTCATTTCCATCACGCAACTGGCAATCAGCCAAATCATCGAGAGAGCGAGGAAAATGGATAGAGGGCAGAGAAGTGAGGCGAATTGCTGGCTGGAATGCGGCACATACAAAACACAGCGTTCCCGTTCCACTGACATGTTTTCCGCTTTCCCTCTCAATTTGCTCTGTCTGAGCCATAGCCGTTCTTCTCGTGTGTTCTCTGAGTCCTTCGCTTCGATTTCTTTTGCCACGTACTTTCCCAAAAGTCGAACTCTCTGTCATCTCTCAATTTCCGTACTCTCTAGTCAATTCTTCTCAAATGTTTTCCTGGTTGGAACGCAAGCTCCCTCTTGAGCCCTTTTCCCAATTTCTCTTTTTTTCGAATTCTGCCTCTTTTTCCCTCTCTTTTCATCATTGTCCTTTTCTTTCTCTCTGAAAGTGCAAAGTCGGGGCATCTTTGTGCGTAGCTCTATTCCCTCCTCACTCCCCCTGTTCCTTCGCTTCCCCTCTGTCAATTTTCCCTTGTTCGCGGTCTCGTGGCTTTTCTGTTTGGCGCAGCGTAGCGCCGAAAGAACACTTGGGAAATGGAGATTTCGAGAAAAAAGCAGAAAAGAAGGACTTTTGCCGAGAGTTCGAGGTCCGTCTTCCTGCCTTGCTTTCATTCCTTTTGCCTTTGCCTCAGTTCAGCTCCGCCCCTTTTCTTCTGTATGTGCTCTCGCATTTTTTCTCTTTGCGATCTCACTTTTTTGTGTATTTTCATCTCATTCTTGAGTGTTCGCAACATTTTTTCTCTTCCCTTCGCTTCTGCTCAATTTCTCTGCCCGTCTGTGGCATCTTCTAGTTGAGTGTTATCTCGTTTGCCTTTCCGTTTTTCGTCAAGGCCTCCCAGACTGCAAGCTGACAATTTTTGCACACCTTTCTTGTCTCGTAAGTATCTCCCAATTCGTCGCTTTCCAATTTCTTTGCCAGCACCGTTCTCATTGTCATTATCATTCAGCCTCGGTTCAGTTCCTCTAGTTCTTAGTTCACATTTCAGTCGCCTTTCCCCCTTCTCTTCTTCAGTTTTTATCGATGAAACACTCGAAGTTGTCTTCACCATCCCCCCGTTCTTTCAAGCAATTAATCATCCGAATTTTCGTGCAGAAATATCACCGAACATTTTCCGTTCTCCATTTGTTTTTCACTTATCGCATTTTTCGATTCTTTGAACCCGCATACACTAAACTAGCGTCATACTGTAATGTTTGCATTTCCAAACTACATAGTGAACGAGTCAGAATATATAATTATTCGTTATCTAGAGATGTAGAGATACACCGCGTTCCCTTCTAAAAGTGCATCCTCGTTCAAACATTTATCCATTCCATTTCCGCATTTCTGATCATTTTTGCTGCTGCTTTCACCAAACTAGATACCTTATGTTTGAGAAGGTTGAAAAACTTCGTTAATGGTTGAGTTGCGAATATAACCTAGGTTCTACATGTTTTTGCTCGCTTTAATTATCCATTTCAGTATTTTTAAGTATCAAAATATCAACATTTATCACTTTTAAACTACACACTTCTACTGATAATTGGCGAGTGTGCTTTGGCGGTGTCCTTTGACTCTTCAACATTTTCAACATTTCTGCGAATTCTCATTTGCGTTCTCATTCGCCATCTCATTCTGTCCGTCAATTGGCTTTTTATCTCTGCAAAAACTGAATTGAGTCTGTCTCATCACGCTTTTTGCATTCGAGCTTCTGAACTCCGATAATTGCACGTTTTTGTCTAGCGAGATTGAAGAAGTCATGGTAGGAGGCGGATTAAAGGTCGAGGTTAGAGTCGACTCTTCTTCAAGATTTCTTGTATGCTAATTATTATGAATGACTAAACCCGGTTGGTGGTATTTAGTATGTAGCGCGAGTGGAAATAGAAATGGTCTGTGTTCTTTCTCTAGCATTTGAAAGTGCAACCCCTCTTCAAGAGTGAAGTGCATCCTGATGTCTGTCTGTCTGTCTGTCGTTTTTCTTTCTGCCCTCTGCCCTTAATTGAACAAAGTTCCCGAAAAGTTCATGTCTGCTAGATTTTCTTCTTGCAGCTCTCAGATTATTTTTGCAAGTAGGGCTAAAGTGAGGCACCTCCTGTGCTTCAGCTCTGCATCGCTTCAGTGAATTTTGATCAATTTAGCTATCTCTCATCCAGACTTTATGGTTTGAGTTCTCTGCATATAGACACGGCACACTTACATATGGATGAGGGCATTTTGTGAAAGAGCAATTCGAGGAAAAAAGCGAACGAGAGGGGGACGCTAGTCACACGGCATAATCATTAGGCAGGGCGGCAGGGAGGCGAAGGTGTACTTCATTTCTATTGGCTTGTTGCGTCGAACTATGAGGTTCTACTTGGAATGAATGATACGTTTGAAATGAATATGTACGATTTTGATGTTAGCACATAGACGCTCAAATGACATTTGTTTCAACGAATGAAGCTCTTCCTCTTTTGGTCTTTAGCCAAATTCGAAATCCATTAGATTTTCTCGCCTAATTGAATAAATCCCAATTTATGTCGGGAAGAAACAAATGTTGTCGTTTTTGAGGGTTCAGATTTGGAACCTTCTGCTTGATGATATTTGGTTTTTGTGTTTCTTGAATACTTTACGAGTTCTGGGAAATTGACTTATCGTTTACTAGCAGCAGAAAAGGGTCAGCATTTCGTGGGCTGCAATTCTCTCATATGCATGCAGTGAAAGCTGTGGGCTGAAGAGATGAAAGAGCATACCAGAAACCAGGAAATAACTGAAATACACACTTCTGGCACGTACACAATATGAGGGATTCCGAAAACACCTCTTTGCCTGTTTACTTCCCGACTTCACGCTATGCTATCTATTGTCAAGTCCCCACGAGAAGTTCACGGAATGACGAAAATATTGCCTATTTTCTTGCTGTCCGCATTTTGCGGCATATCATTCTGTGTCTTTCATTTGCCCGCTCTCGATTTGTCAGGTGTTGTTTCCCTTGATTCGATCAGTTTCTGCTCCTGCTGCTTCCCAAACAATGCCTTGCTGCTCTGCTCTGCTTCTCCCGTGAAATGGCCGAGGGAACGCGTGTGGGGGCGTAGAATGATTGCAGCCTGAGATGAAACAGCAGACAGACTGGGAAAACGATGAGACTGATATCCGTGAAGGATTGCTTGAATGCTGGGAGACAGCCAGCTATTCTCGCATATCACGCAGCGTCTTGACAGCCTGCCAACGAGCACTTTTCCTAAATCTGTTTTGAACTCTCCGATAATTGCTGCGCATTCGTGCTCTCGATCACATTTCACTAGGGGGGGTTTTTCAGTAATTCTATAAAATTTTCATTTTCACATCGTGTTTTCTTCCCGCCCTGCGAAATCGAACTACCCATTCAAAAAGTGCAACACGCATTGAACTTACTTCCCTGCACATAATCGTGTGCACTATTCGTCTATTATTAGCCAGATATAATATGTAGCAGACTTCACATGCCGTGCGTCTGTTTTTTTTAGTTCGCAGACAGACGTTGATGAACCTATCGAGCTGTTTATATTCAATTACTCATGCCTAATGCGTGTTCCCTTCGAGAACATCTATGGTGCACTTTAGCCGGATTTCCAGCCCTATTCCTAGGCATAATCCTAGGGGTGTTTTCTAGGCGTTCTCGTGATGTCGTCTTTGCACGTTCGTTCATCTGTTTGATTCTCTTTTTCATCACGTGTCTTTCCCGTCTCTCGAAATTTCGAACTATTTCTCGTCTGTTTTCATCGCTGGCTCAATGCCCAGAGCGTTCCCAATCATCCCCAGCCCTTTTCCCCTTTCCTCCTACTCGATGTTATGTTTGTTATGTCTCGCGGCTAAAAATACGCATCAAAGTCAAAGACGAACAGAAATAGAAACCTAGTGAAATCGCATTTCTACGCAAGTTCATTTTTTGCTGTCTAGTGAGTCAGCGTGCGGGGTTTCTTTTCCCCTCCCTTTGCAGACAGCCGAATTAATGTAAATAGCGTTCGCGATTTTTATACTGAATTATTAGAGCCTGTTCTCTGGTGAGTATCGTTTTGTGTGTTGATGAGCGAGATTTTATCTTATCGTTTTCCTAATCATAAGGCACATTTTTATTTTATAAAAGATAGAAAATACGTTCAGAAATGAAATACGCTTGAGGAGAGACAATTGCTGAAGAAGGACAAGGGGGAAGGAAAAGGACACTGAAAATGTACTATGTAAATACAACGCGCAACGCACTTGCACGTGTTTGCTGCTTTTCTGCTGGCTGTAGGGCTGCTGGAAAGCCGCTGCCCTTTCCCTTCCCATTCCTTTTTCAGTTGTTGCATCGTATTTCTTCCATTTCCTTCATGAATTACTCCATCGTCTTGACTACGCTCTTTCGTCTTCCAAAGACGAGCTTTGACGAATTCTCTTCAGAGAAAGTCGAAAAGAGCTATTCTTTGGGTATTGTTTCAAATTCCTCACCAAACTACAATCTCCTTTCAATTTCGTCTGCCAAAGGATGAACTATATTTTGAACGGGGACTTTGGAGTAAACTCGGTAGTTATTATCGAGGAAGAAGACTGGAATTGGCCTCATTCCAGACACAATTTTCATGTTCTTCTTTCTGAAACTACACAAGTCTCTTATGTTTTCGTTGAAGTTCGTGCATTTCGAATTTCATCCCTTCGCAACTTTGTCGACAAATGTTTTCATGCGTTGATTCATTCCCATCAGTCTCTGAGCGATCAGTTGACAGCAGCTTTCCATGGATTCAGCTTCTAGCAAATGGCTGTCTCATCTTCAGCTGCATTCCTGCAGTGTTCATCAGTCCACTTCTTCCTCTCCTTCTGTTTCTTCCCCATTTCCCATTTTCTATTTCCACTATCACATCACATTTCGCATTTTGTTACAACCGTTACGAGATCCGAGCTCCGTGCGTATTTTTTGCCGAGTCCGCTTTGCTCTCGCAAATAGCATCCGAGACGCGAATAGATGAAACATTCTCTGCGATAAAAAGGCCGGAAATTACATGGATTCGTGAGGGACCAATTCCAATTTGTTCTCCACTATTTGCGAGTTACAATTTATAATAGAAGAGATGGATGAGCATTAATATTTTATAGTGTAGGAAATTAACCTGGTTCGATTTATCAACGTCAATATGATACCAATCTTCAGCGAAATTGGAATTCCGTGCATAAAGTGCGACTCTTGAACCCGAAAATCAAATCTTCCTCAGTAGACGGGTGATTTTCGAGCGATACATCGCAATTTCACGTCCATTTTTTGTGTTAGATTTGGCCCGAGCCCCCCGGGACATTCATTCGTATAGGGTCTTCTTCTTCTTTAGTGGGAAATCGCCGCTGATGCGAGCATATTTATGTGCCCTTCGAGAGGTCCTCGGGAAAAAGTGAGGAAGAAGATTCGGAAAAAGGAGGGAAGGAAGAAAGAGGACGCTTCCTCTGAATTCGCGCAGAGTGCAAGAGGAGTAAGCACAACGACATCTATCATCTGCAGGGCCACACAGAAAACGACGAAAACACGCACGGAATTGGCCAGAGTGGGAAAGGGAATCACAACTGCGACAAAATGCCATAAGATGAATGAGAACGAGGCTTTTCCCTAGACATTCCCATAGTTTTTGCGATTCCCCAATTTTGACCATGAAAAAATCGCCGTTTTAAACCTTTTAAAATTTTCTACCGTTCCAATTTTCCCCATAGTTGGTTTTAATCGAGAAACAAAGTTTCAGCGGAAACATTCACGAATTTTCAGTTTTTGTCCGTCAAACTGCATAACATTTAACAGCTGCCGCCAGCATGAACTCGTTTTTTCGGCATATTAGGTGACGGCGACGAAAATGGGTTGAGTACGAGGAGAAGTGAGGAATTGATAGTAAGACAGACATAGCGGATTGTTTGATTACTCGAATGATAAAATGTTGAATGGAATTGAAGTGGTCGCATCAATGTAACTGGCAAGCGGCCAAGTGTTTTGATATGAAAATTGGAAATGGGAAACGGGAAACAGAAAAACGAACCCATTAGGGGAGGTCTTTCGTAGGTCTCTACATGGGGAATCATATTGACCATGATTTGACTCTGACTGTCTGTCACGTTCGGGATGGCTGCTATTTGAACACACTGGATGCCAGACACTCTCGCTCTCTGGATCTCGGTCTATCTTTCGTCATGTGAAAAATTTCACTTTCGAAAACGTGTCATGTTGACGAACACACGCGTTCTGTTAGTTTTATGGATTTGCTCCTTTCCTCCCTCTTCGAATTTCGTCATACTGTAGTGTTTAATGCAGCTAATTTTTGGTGAAATTCATATGTGGCTTGTTTAATTAATTCAATATCACACGATACCCTAACTTGGGTGCCAATTAGTAATTATCTGCAGAAGAAGAGATATTTTTAATCTCGTGATTATTCATTTCATCGTTACTTCGCTGGTCTATCGTTTTCACCTGCTGCTTTGTTATTTTCCTTATTTCATTTCGTTTCATCATTTCGTTATCTCTGAGTGCGTGATCATGACTTTTGTGCGTTGAACGAGTTCTAGAGAATTGCAAATGAAAACCGATACGAGGAAAAACCGGGGAGAGAACTGACAAAACCCATCGAGAAGAACAGGACAGAGGAGACAAAATGCGAGAGGCAGGGCAGGGAAAGTGACAGGAAGCCGTTCCCCTGAACGACGAGAGACCCGCGTGATAGTAACAAGAAGAGAGAAAGACAATGAGCGCCAGACAGGAAAAACGGAATTGTCTAAAGAGGCGGAGCGTAGATTAAAACAACCGAACAGAAACAGTTCGGCAGCAGGGCGATCGAGCGTTTTTGTCGGCGATACCTGCCAATTCGCAGTTCATTTCCATTCACTTTATGGTCATTTTGTCGTTCCTTTTCACGGGATTAATTCCGCTAATTCATCAGATTGATGTAGTTCTAGCGAAAGCGATTCAGACGTCTGACCTTGTCCGCGAACGATAACATTGCCCTTTTTCTATTTGCACTTTTATTGTAAAAAGATGAACATTTCCGGTCTCGTTTATTGGAGAATTTTGACATTTTTATCAGTTTTATGGCTTCTCTAATCGATGATTCTTGTTTGACTAAGACGTTACTTTCCCCGTCAGCTTACAACGAGACGATGATGTCAACATGTGACAAAGCTTACTATTGGATACAATCTTTTGTTTTGTCATAAGATTTCGCTATTTTCGTTCCAAATTGTGTGTTCATCTGATGATTCTTCTATTTTTCTGAGAAACAGTTGTAAATTGTCGATCTTATCGAATCAACCTGCCGATTCCTTGTCGAAGTGATCGTTTTCTGATTTTAATGGGCGTTCTCTCGTTCCTTATTCCTTTTTTTCAACGACCATTTGCACTTTTACACAAAACCGTCTGAGATTGTCAACGGGGAACTGTTTTATTGAGACGAGGCGCCAGTGATAGTGGTTGAGTGACTGGATAGTGGAGACAAAGAAAGCAGATTGCTCTTGGAATACCAGAGCTGATGCACTTTCCCCTCGGCCTTTCCAGCCTCAACTAGAGACACTCTTGAATGCGCAATTCCGTATTCCTGATAAGGAAATTGCTGTGGTGGCCAAATTTTTACTAGCTTTCAGTTTCCAACTTTCTTCTCTATTTGACTTATCAATTTTGGCCTGTTCCTGTTCGCTTCGATAGCATTTTCCAGGCATTTGGCAGTTGTCCATGTTTCTTCTTCGCTATTCAATTCGTTTCTGCCGCTATTCCCTCTTGCCATGTGAATCCTATGACTAAAAAGGGACGATAACAATCATGTCTGTTCTGTCTTCAATCTGTCAATAGAGAGGCAGCGAACAATTTCAGTACTTGTTTGTCGTATTCAGCGAGATGTTTTCCTGCACTTTTTCTGTTGGAATGCCCTTTGTGATGCGAACGATGCCTCTGCAATTTAGTAATTTGGACGTTCAGTTGATTCAGCCCTCATTTCTGACTGGGGAATTCGGTGATGATGTAAAAAATATCGGCAGCTAAGCTAAGAGAGACGCTCTGTTTACCTGGGTTTTTGTTCGCTTGAAGCGAACATTCTCCCGTCTCGATTTAGCGGAAGTGTTCCCCCGTTCAGCTGTGTGGCAGCCGAGAGGCAGACAGTTGGTACAATAAAAACTGGCGGAAGAGAAAAAGAGAAAGGGCGCGCGCATAGAGGAACGAAAATTGGATGGAAAGGAGAGAAGGGGAGGGAAATGAAGAAGAGAAATGCGTGTTGTCACGCGCTTGCCGAGCACAGCCAATGGCGTTTTGCCTGCAGCAGCTTCCAGCAGAGAGTTTCGTAAGATTTTTCCATTTCTTCGTTTTTGCTTTCCCCCCTCTCCTCTTCCTTCCTGCAATACTACATTTTTTTCTCTCCTACTCCTTTCCTTTCGGCCGGGCAATTCCAATTCCACGAAGAGAAGCCTCGTTCCCCGGCTGCCACTTATAGATCGGCCCAAGGCCCAGCTGCATTGGCCTCTCGCCAATGCCTCTGAGCTGCAGCAGCAGCAGCCTCTTTTTCTCTTCCTCCTCTCCTTTTTCCGCCATCTTTTTTCGCGCTTTCACATTCTTTTTTCTTCTTGCCGGCGCTACGCATTTTTGCGCTTTTTTCCTGCTCTCGCGTCGTTGCTCTTTTTAGTCGAGAAACAACCACACAGCAGCAAAGCAGCAGGGCATTCGTACTATAGTACGAATTCTAGAAGACCACCGGACTTTCATCGACCAAATTCCAAATCGACTCTGACTATTTCTAGGACATTTTGATACCATCCCCATCTATGATTGACACATTTCGACATCGATTTCTCATCCTAATTAGCCATTTTGGCACTCTTTGAGATTTTTATTAGCCCTATATTAGATGACTCAAGATTGCTAATATTCGTAATCCTTAATGCCCAATTATTTTTTATGAAGTAGGAAATCACTTTGGAAGTTTCGCTGAATTTGACCAAATTCGCTCCACTATGCGTCCACTCAATTCATCACTAAAATGGCCTTGGAATAATTCGAATCGAGTTTGCCCCGGTTGATTAGAACAAAGCCTCTGCCTTCGCTGACCGACCTTCTCTCTAATTTCTGCCAAGTTTCACGGTATTCGTCTCGTCTTTTCCGCCTCAACTTCAGACGAGACGTCGCGAACTTTTTCACTCGACTTTTCACTTTGGCGTTTCGAGTTTCTGCGGCTTCTCGCCGCTTCTGCCTTATTTGATTCGTTCTCTCCTTTTTCGTCCCTCGTTTTGCCCTTTTTTGGCCTGCCGTCTGATGTGAGCGCTTTACACTGTCATTTCGCATTTCACATTCTCCTGCATATGTTTCCATTACTTTGTAGTAGTAGCAGCAGCAGCAGCGAGAAGAAAAACTTCGTCAAACTTCTGAATTTGCATCATCAGTGTCATAGTTGAAGTTTCATCATAGTCGATGATTTTTAGAACGAAGTCTGCTTTTTTCTTTGGCAACTCAATTGACACCTGCCTATTTGCATTTTTGCATTATTCATTTTTCTGCCTCTATTTGGATTGACACTCGCCTCGTGGTTCCTCGATTTTCTCCCCTCCTTTTCATCGGCTTACCTCCCATTTCCCCATTCCTTTATAATCACCCGTCACTCATAAATTTACCGTTCTTCCTCTCGAACTTTTCTGTCTCACTTCGAATTTCGATTCATGCCAGTCAGACTAGGTCTATTCATCTACGAAATTCCCTAATCATATGAACTTTTCCTGTTTTGAACTTTGTCGCCTTACCTATTTACGTCGAAATGTCTACAGCTAATTTCCACGTATCACTTCTTCCTTACTTTTTGCTTCTCATCGACGAAACCTGATTCCTGATTACCCGAATTATTCGCGCTGCTGCAGCAATTTTCCAAGAAGCGCAAAATTCGACGGCCGAATGATAAAAATAAAAACGGCGAATTTTTCAATTTGCAGCAGCGAAAAACGATTGAAAATTCGTGAATTTCAAGAAATGAAAAAAGCAGGGAGAATGTGACTGCACCCGAAAAATTGTCGTCGTATTTCGACATCTCGCATTGCCGCATTACACTGAGAAAAACCCAAACCACCTACCAATTTACTATGCGCATTTGTAACGTCTACTATCACTGTTACACTGCGAAAACACATGAATAAAAATAAACATATACGTTTTGAATACGTTCCAATTCTGCCGCATCATCACATCACATGTTGACACACCAACAGATAATTGGTTTCCTCTTTGTTCACCGAGAAAATTATCCTCTTCCTATGAATTTCGTTTTTCCATCATGCATCATCATAATCGTTCGTGTTACGTTTTTCTTGTAACTAAAAACTTATGACAATCATTTGCTTTTCGGAATTTCCTGTCCACCGTCGCGACGTCCCTCTACCTCATCCTGTCTATTGTCACTCGCGAGCCCTGCTCAACCGCATCCAGCGGCTCCAATCGACGTCAACGCTACCTTCCGAATCCAACCGACGACGTCGCTGCTAACATCGTCATCTAGCCTCGGGTCGATGAGCTGTCGGCTACCGACCCCGGGGCATCCACAGGGAGTTGGGAGTCAGCCAGCTTCTGGAGGACTAGGTCTGCTAGCTGATTTGGTCAGTCCTCATGTTTCGACGAAGGACATCTCCCCTCCATTGGCTCCTATCGCTGTCTATCCGACTTCGACCACATCATCGCCCTTCTCCATCTCCAGTCCTTTCCAACAGGACATCAATTTACTACCTCAACCCAACCCCAACCAACTCGATCAACTGAACACCTCTGCGCAGTACCAGCTGCTCATCGACATCCTTAGGACAAACCCCAATCTGCCGCCCGCTTACCTCGCTGAAATCGGCGGCTATTTGCAGCGACTCAGGTAGAAACAAATGCAAATTGATGTTATAATGGGAAATCGAGGCTTCTCTTCCTCTGTGATGAAAAATAATATAATGTGTCTATCAAAAATGCTCATTTTGACTAATTCAGAGAAGTGAACGACATACGCACGAAACTGGAGCAGATAAATAACAACTTTTACTACCAAATGATACTTCAACAATCACAAAATGGAACACCGAACAACGGATTGAGAATCGGAGCAACTAATCCAGGTAAAAGACAACGAAACGAAAAAGGAAGACCGAGTAATATTGAATCGAAAGATATTTGAAAAGGACGAGGCGAAACATATCACTAATTTCATTTCGACTTGATATTAGATAAAATGTTATTTTTAGCATTACCAACCTCGTTATCGATCGCAAATTCTGTAGCAAACCCAGCAGCACTGATACAACAGTTAGCAGCTCAGCAGGCGAATGCAACACTCAACCAACAGACAGTCACTCAGTCTGCTGCAGCTGCCGGCAGAAAACGACCTGCACCACCAAACTCTCAGCCGGAACATCCTGTCGCTGTCAGACCCGCTATAACTCCTTGTAAGAACTATTTCTGAACTTTTTTCAAGCAAATTGTCTTTTGTACTATTTTTGTCGCAAAATGAGATCTATAAAAATTAAGACAATTTTTATTTCATCAGATCTTCATCGGATGCTCTCATATTTTATCAAGTTTTGCTAAATTAGAAGTGACATACTGAAATATTTATCATTATCACAATTTCAGCCTTGCCATCCAATATCATATACCCATGGCTGATGAACTCGGTACCAATGCGCCAATTGACATCCCCAACCGCACCCAGTTCAACTGAAGCACAGCCGAGTTCTACAGAGCCGGTAGAAGTGGCCAGTGGCAAGTGGAGCAATCCATCCAGTGTCGAGAGCAACGGACATAAGACTGATAGTTCTATCGGTTAGTTGATATTTTTACTGATTAAAAAATTAATTAGAATTTATATTATGGAAAACGATCTAAAAATTTAGGAGAAAGTGTTTTATGAAATTTCAAAGTTTTTATTTTTCGTTTATTAGACACCTATTTAACTTGGAACGTTTCCAAAGTCCGTCATAATTTGATTCTAAAAGAAATAGAGAACTTCACTTAAAATGTGAACACTTATTTTTGGAACGTTCAATTAAAAATTTTCATAATTCACTTATCGCTACGGAAGGTCTTTTTCACTCTTATTACCATCAGCTTTTATCAAACGGGAAAAACGAAGCACCCAAGACATGCATAAAGCGAATGCCTATCAAATTCCTTTCTATTTGCTATGAATTTTGAGAAAAACTGAAATATTCGACGAACTCTTTTCAAACTTTCGATTCAGTCGAACATTCCTTTTCTCTTGTCGATTTACTGTAATAAGTCACTGCAAAAATGTTATCACAGTGCCGCGCACAAAATCGTATTTCTTCTCGGTTTTTCGATAATTCGAGCTGACAATTTGCGAGATTCTTGCGTGTTTTCTTTTTATTTCTGAAGGCCATTCACTCTTCTTTCGTCTTTTTAATAGGAACACTTTGGTTAATCTTCTCTTTTCCCTCATGCGTTTCCTATCATTCATCATTCGATTCTGGTCATCTTTTTCTCGCTTTTCACCTTCCACCGGAACAGATGCAGCATTTTTCTGCTTTTTTGGTTGGCGCCATCAAAAATGAGATGAACACGCGGTGACTGCGAAAGGAGTTGCTTTCAATCAGACGCGAGCCGATTATCGCTGTTTTTCAGGCTTTCGCCTCTCTATCATTCATTTTCATTCTCCATTTTCTTCGTTCGAAATGAAGAACGCGGTCTTTTATGAGTTCAATGTCCACGACTTCCTAGGAACTGAACGTTTTCTGAATTTTTGAATGCAAAACGCCGTGTACTCAGACAGACAGACAAACAATCAAGTAATCAAAACCAAAGAAAATAGGAACATGAAAGGAAAATTAAGCAGATAATAGAAGGGAACAGAAAAGACGAGGACAGAAATGACAATAATCAGCCAAAGTCTGTCGATTTCTGCTGTAACAGCAAAACGAAAGATCATAGAAAATTGCGAGACGGAAAAAGAAGCGAAAGAAATTTGATCAGCGAAAGGAATTTTGCGAACACAAAAGTGCAATCGCCTTAATCGGATTGTATTTTTCTTTTCTTTCTTCATTCTAGTTGTATTTCCTTTTTTGCACTTCTCTGGCTACTTCTCTGATTCTCTCAACTTTCTCAGTCTCTAATCATCATGCACTTTTCGCCGAATCTAATAATCTTCAATGGAAAAAGGGTAACGTTCGGTTATACTTGTATTCGCTTTCACACCTCATCATTGGCCTACTTTCTAAGTTTTTTCTCTTGAATCTCTAGAAAATTCATGGCCATTCGTTCCCTGCAAAAGTGCATTTTTGCGTCGCGAAGAGTGCATTGCAATCTCGTGATGATAAGCCAGGGAAAAGGATGACGACCACTCCGTTCGAGTTCCCCATTTTCGATGTTTGAGTCGAAATTTGATAGGGAAAGAATTGATACAAAAATTAGACATTGATATATTAATAACGATCGCATACAAAGAATTGACAGAACATGGCAAAATTTATTGAATTAAGATGTAAAAACATACGTAGAGATAAGTGAAAAATGAGGCATTTTCTTAACAAAATGCTAATTTAAACAAATTTCAGTATCAGCAGCGGAATCTGGCAACATCGACATTGTGGGAATCGATGGCAGCGAGTCATCCACGTCTTCCACTTCGACTCAGGTAAGATTAATCCTTTAAAATTAAGATAAATCAAAAGATTATTCTCGAGTTCATTGGAATAAGAATTTTGGGCAATGAGAATATTGTTTTATACTACATGCTTCGGATGATAAATTCGTTCAATCATTGAAATCATACTAGAAAAGTGAATTTCTGGAAAGACTTCAACTTTTGATAGTGGAAAAGTATAAACTACAAAGTGTTCTTTATCTATTTTCTCATTTCTGCGACTCTCGTGATATGCATTGTTTTGCTGACAAGTTTTTCGTACTGATGCTTGAACAAGCGATTGACAGGCGACAAACACGGTCATAAAGGCAGGCAGAGTGAAGGGAAGCAAACGGTCTTAGGATTGAGGCGATCGAGGCGCGTGGCTCTTTCTCAGGAGATGAATTGATAAGAAAAGGAATGATAAATGAAGGGAACTGCTAGAAGAACACAGGCAAGGGCTCGGCATTACAAAACGTCTGATAAGGAAGAATAAGCTTTGCGAAAAGAAGGGCACATCATTTTCAACATAAAATCAAGGAGAATTGGATAGAATTCAAAAGTTATGGGAGAATGATTTGAAACAGATGATAAAATCTTGATTAGGAGCGTTTAAAGCCGGGTTTCATCGGTTTTCTCAACTTTCAGTCTAAGTAGTGTTGATAAAAAAAAGATAAGTGCATGAACTTTTCAAGAAGTGAAGTTTATGTCTATTTAACTTGAAATTTGGAAATAGACGAAAAATTGAAATTTCAGGCGATGATAACTTCGCCCACGATGCACCAACATCTGGCTCAGCAACTTCTGAATGCCGTAACGAAGGCCAACTCGATCCTGCCTGCCACTCAGCCACTCTACCAGGACAACCACATCATGGCACTCAAACCGACACCCATTCTGGGCATTCCAACTCAGCAAATCATATCCGAGCCGAGGAAGCACAGGAAGCCTGTCAACGACGACATCGTCAAGGTCATCAGAAGCCACGATTTGTCGCCAGCTGCCATCGCTAAAATCCAGATTCCGGTGCAGATGGCTATCGAAACTGATCCAGGTATTGGTTTTTATACAAAGCCTCTAATTAGGCAACTTTAATGGACAAAATGTAAAAAATGAATTGTTTCATAGTTCTCCTTTTTCTAAATATGATCGTTCAAATTGGATATCCATTTAATGATCGTTCTTCAGCTCGAAACACTACATGCACAAAAAACGTTTTTCAATAGTATTTTATTTCGAAATTTTGATGAAGATCAACTTTTATTCTTCCAAGAAACATTCCACAAATTAGGAGAAATTGCATAATTTCCTGATTTTCAGCATTCCGACCAGTATCCGAGCAGCAGATCATCCAACAAGTAGTGCAGGGAAAGAAATACGAAGAGATGAACGTCGGGGAGAGCATGATTTCGCTGTGCAAGAAGCTGGCAGAGAAACGAGTCTTCGGACCTCGACTCATGGCCAACACCACTGTCGCTGGATTGAATCATTCCAACTACTCCAATCTGCCCATCGAGGGAATTTGCTACATTCAACGTAAGATTTGTATCTTTTAGACGATAATTTATGCTAACTTCTGCTATTTGAAATGTTGAAAAGGGCGGCCGAAATTGTCTTCTAGCCTAATTATAATGTAAAATTATCATAGAAAAATTCTATATCCTAAAATCTTTCATATCTTTTTCCCTGAAATGATCAATTTTCTTTTTAGATGTTTGCCGCCAAGTGCTGGGCGAAAAGATTCCCACTGAAGAGGAGTTTTGGGAGAAGTTCCGCGACGCAATGCGCAAATTGGCCGCTAGATGCCGTCGCGTCCGACATGCAAAGAAGAGCAAGGTAGGAAGGCTTTGCAGAAAACATTCTGAAAGCTGGTCTTCATTGCTACAATTTCAGAGTCAACGAGAAAGTGGCCTTATCAAGAGCGACGACTGGCCCGAGGCTGCTTCGATGTCCCAGACAATCCACACCCTGGGTCTCGCCCCGCCCCCTGCCATTCCACAGTCCCGTCTGGCTGGTCTGTCCGCTCTCGTGAAGGACGAGTCCATGCAGGAGCAGAAGCCCGAGCATATCGAGAGACCACAGCCCACACAGCCACAGATCAATCTCCAACAGATCGCCGAGATCATCAGCCAGTTCAGCAATGGAAACAACAGACAGATCAATGGGGATGATGTGGTGAGAAAATTTGTTTTTTTTTTTCGAATTTTCTACCTTTTACCCTCATTAAACTGATAAGTTATAATCGAATTCATTTTAAAACAATACAATCTTCCTTCACTCTTTCAAGATAATGATCAGATTTCTGTTTGTTTATTTATTTGAAAAATTTAGGCTTGGAAAAAGATAATGGAATAATTTTGTACTTTTCAGAAGTTATCGCTAACGTCTCGCAGCAACATAGACGCAGCCCTTCTGATGGGGTTGTCGCAGTCAGCTGCCTCCAGCGAAAATCAGCCGAGAGCCTCGTAATTTCACAACCACCTGCTGGTTGCTCGTCATTTACACCGTCATTTGGGCTTTCATCGTCGTTTCTTCAATTCTTTGCAGAACACCATCCATACACACAATACTCTCAGCTCTTTCATCCATTGGATTGTGTCATTTTGTAGTTGCCGCTAATTTCTCTCCGTTTTTTCGTCGCACGATTCGGATTCGACTAATTCGACCGGTGGCTGATGGATTTTGGCCGAAAGTTCCCAGCCTCTTTTCCACCGCACTTACTCTCCGGTTTTTGCTCCAAAATGTCGTATTTGCCGTGCACTAAAATCGTTCATTTACCTTCTCAAAATTTTGCCGAGAAAATCGATAAAGCGTTGATCTTCCGAAGAAAATATGTAATTTATCGATTTTCCCAATTCCCTATATCCACTCGAGGATATATTCGACTATGTACCGTTATATTTTATAATCCGCGCTTATTTTCTAGGAGCAGATCCCTCTTCCACCGCGCTTCATCCACACATTTTTTGTTCGTCTTGAATTGTTTCTCGAGAGATTTTCTATAGACGCTGAGCCTCGCTTCGTTTGTTTTCTTCTATGTAAATTTCTTCGTTTTTCTTAATTTTCTTCGATTAGATGTTATTTCGTCGCTTTTCGATGTTTTCGTAGGCGAAATTCGGATCGCTAGTGAAAATAATTTTAAATTGCCTAAAATTCTACGATATATCGTCGGCCCATGAAAAATATTGGTATTGGAGTTCGGGTCGGCGATCTTGTGGAATTTTTAGGTCTGAAATTTACATTTTTAGATTAAACTTGTCAGAATATTATTAGCGATCCATATTTTCGCAGAGCAGTTTCTTTTCTTCTTCTTCTATATATGACCCTCCGATTTAAGTTACCCCCTCACTCAATCGTCTGTCATTCGTTTCGCACCCAACTCAGGGAATACCCACCGATACGTCCTCCAAACATTGGCTAATCATTACATTACACGTTTGCTCGATTATCTACTATCTTATATATTGATTTGCTACGATTCGATTGTTACCATCTCAGGGATACGTTTTGTGTTTATCATCTAATTATATTGTGTTACTACTCTATGGCCCCTCCCCCAATTTGTATATCGCGTCTTATCTCAAGGATTCTAAGTTCAACCAACTCAGGGACAAACCACAAATATTCTAACTCAGGGAAGCTCCGACATTCTGAGCTCGTCACACAACCACTGTTGTAATTTTAAACGTCGATTTTATTTTTCACGACATCATTTACCAAAATTACGCCCTAT
Organism: Diploscapter coronatus; assembly: GCA_964036155.1. Taxonomy (NCBI): domain Eukaryota; kingdom Metazoa; phylum Nematoda; class Chromadorea; order Rhabditida; family Rhabditidae; genus Diploscapter; species Diploscapter coronatus. The sequence continues at coordinate 45,758,822 of OZ038422.1, read as the reverse complement.
TTTATAGTTTTACAAGAAATGATGCAGTGACTTCGCTTATATTTTTATTGTGAACAGGGCCTAACTTCCCACAAAATCGTTAGCTATCAACAAACTCCTCTCAAAACTCAGTAGATTACCTAAAATGTTGATTTCGTTTGCAACCTATTCTTACCTCCAAAACCCACACAATCCTCATACACTTCTGATATTATCCCAAGGCTCAGTTGTTCATAAGAAAAATCATTTTTCCGATATGTTTGTCGTATGTATAATTTTCTCCTATACATCGCTTTGTATTTGATTATTATGTACTCTCAGGTTTTCTATAATTTGTGTTATATTTTAACTCCGAATTCCTCATACATTTGATGATGAAATGCCTATTCTCCTCTAACCTTCCTTCTACAATGGAAACTCTTTCATTTATTCGAAACATGATGTCCAAATTTCTATCTATTAGCAGTGATTTTGTAGTTGCATGTTGAATTTTGAGAAACTCAGGAATTTTACGATTTTTTCACAAAATTCAACAGAATGTCGCCTCGCTTGATTTTTATCCAACACCATTTACTCTAATTAAGATTTAAACCCAGTGCAGATCCACGAAACATCCCGATTATATCCGACTATCCACCCAGTTTGTTTTTGATTATCTGTGCTTTTCCCTGTTATTCAAGTTTCGGTGACTTTCATTTACTCCACCCCGTTTTCTTGCGCTTTTTCCACATCTCGGTAAAACATCCTATTTTGTATTATAGCATTGCACACTCAACCATATAATCCATACATCAACTATGTAAACATTTATTAAGCTCTGACAAATGTGGACATACAATAAATCTTACATATTAAAATTTTGTTCGTTGTTACAAGTATGAATTTAAGGAAACTCAGAAATAACAACACCTTAATAGCAAGACAAACCCCTTTCCTAAATCAAACGTTCCCTTTATCTATTCAGCATTCTTTCCTTGTCTTTTTACGTCATATAAAAACTTCTTGTTGTTTCCAAATCATCAATTTGATTAGAAAAGATTAAGAATTCACGATAATTTGCTTGAATAACGAATACCAGAAAAATCATGTTATTGCGATCATAGAAACTAATAACGTAAATTTCTCACGAAAATGATAGGAAACTGTTTGCCATGAAAATGCTCAACACATGAATTTGCAATTATCCGTAGACTATTTTGGCAAGATAAAGCAATGTTCATATTTTAAAAATCCGAACTAATTTTGGCAGCAAATAAGACTGGGAACCGTGGATTTTACGAGAATAATAAAAACATTAAAGACAAAGAAAATTAAATTTATGATCAATAAAATTGTTGCACTTGACTTGCAGAGGAACTCGATGGTGCATTTTGAATAGGAAGATTTGCAGAAGTCGATGGTTGGATGGATAATGTACTTTCCCTTACCATCTAAAATGCTTAAATTTATGAATTCCTAAAAATCAACGAAGCTCTTCAATTCGATATTTTCAAATGCTAAAAATTTGCATACCTGAATAGATGCGATCCTAAGCTGGTCCAATGCATTTGGTGGCACCGGTAATTCTTTGAACGATTCAGAAAGCTTCTTAATATTCTGTTCAAATTTAGCGAAGCTTGTATCATTCAAATTCTAAAACAATGTATTTCATATTTTAACTGATATTATTTAGCCCACATTACAGGACACCTCATCGAGTTCTAACAGGAAGTTCTCGCGAATTTGTGAATGAATATTTTCCAAGGCATCCTAAAATAGTTTCAAATTGACATATGATAAAACTGAGTTTCATAGAAAATACGTGTGCTCGCTCCACAAAATGACTTTCAAGTTGAGTCATCGATCTAACACTAGTGATGTCCCTTACGAGCTCATCATAGCTATTCCTTAGGAATTCGTTAAATTCATCTAATAACGTCTAAATGTAAACATTCTATTTGATGTTCAGTGCACTAAATAATCATTTGATTACCGAATATTCCTCCTTCGACTCCTTGATTTTTTTCGCTTTCAGGATATCTCTCCCCTAAAATACGATTAGAATAAATCATAATTATTTTAATCGTTACCTTTAATCTCAGATCAAGTGTCTTCCTATCGAAAGCACTCTTCATTCGGTTGTTTTTCTCGAACTACAATTTTCAGATAGTCAGATAAATAAAAATCAAGTTCACAATAAGTCTATATGGTTGCTGAGCCGTTACGGAATCATTCAAGTTGTTGATGATCACCATTTGCTCAGTTTGCGTCTGAAGTATCGCCATTCTTGTTTCCCTTAGTTGCTCACCTCTCTCAGCTTCCCTTCTCTAAAATTTAAATAATTATTCATTTTCCGCTAAATATATGATTTACTAAATTCTGCTGCAATTCGATCATCTTTTCATTGTGCATTTTCTGCCCCTTTTCCGCCTCAACGTCAATTTGTCCGAGGATCGATTTGAATTCGGAGATTTCTTTATTTTTGCATTCTTCCAGCCAGGCTTTCTCTTCGGCATGACGTTTTTCCATTTCATCTTTGGCAGTTTTAAGTTGTTCAATTAGTTGTTGATTCTCGAATTTTGTAGATCATTTTTGTTTATAAAACTCGACTTACCATCTGATTTCGATCTTCAGCTGCAGCTTTCAGTCTTTTCTCGATTTCCTCCCGCTGTTCAGAATGTTTCTGATTCAATCTATTTTCAACTTCCTAAATTTAACTTTTTCACTTATAGAATTCCATGTTCCTACAGCGTGTAAGACCATTTCTGCCTTTTTTATATCCTCCATTTTCCGTCTGTCAGTTTCAGATTCCTCTTTAAGTTCCCTTAGCCTCTGCTGATAATGTGCAATAGCTTCATCATGTCGTCGTTTATTTTCTTCCTCAAGAATTTTCATTTGTTCAGAAAATTCCTCCTGCTTCCTACATTATTTTAAATTTATTCTATTTATGTATCAAATATTCGAATCATAACTTACTCATTCGTTTGCCTGTCAAATTCTTCTTGAGCCTTCTTCTGTTGTTCTTCTTGTAGTTTGAGAGCTTCCAAAGTGGAGTTTCCAGCTTTGAGCATTTCCTCAATGCGCCGTGTTTCTTCTTCTTCCTGAAGAATATCATGAGAACACTCCAACTTTTCCTTGATTACTTTTCTGAGTTCGGCCTCATATTTCTGCTTTGTCAAAGTTAATTCATTGTCCAATTGCTGCTGTTTCAGAATGAAGTTTCGTTCTGATTCCTAAAAATCTTCAACGATTTCAGAAATGAACTTTAAAATGTGTCAGAGGTAGATATAACTTTCCGACATTTGACAGTTACACTAATGCTTCTACTCCTCTGGTATACCTAGAGAGACAAAGTATTTTTAAATAGATTAAATTTGGTAAATTCTATATCAAAATAATGAATTAGGTTGTGACGACTTAATTTAACAAACCGTCAATGCAGATATGCTAAATCGATATTGTAGTTTTTGGATCCGTTGGAAACCTGTTGGAAAATGACCTGTATCGCGAGATCCGACGTCGTTCATGCCTTCAGAAGGTCTTTTTCGAAAAACCAACGACACCATCATTTCGGGCACATTTTATTGCCCTAACTTGTGTCTTAGTTTCATGAAATTATCAACTAATTAACGATAATAATTGAGACGGCGGAACAATTCATGCATTCTTTCTCTCCCTCAAAAGGGGGACACTTGGTCTCTCTAGCTATATCCAATCCTCTGAGCTCCCTTGATTATTTTCAAAGATCAAGGATACTTGCCAATAAATTACTATTATATCTCGTCTCAAGCATTTCTCGTTCATGTTTCCTCCTTTCTTCTCGGTCTTTGTATTCCCGATCCTCAGATGCTCGACGATCACTAGCTTCCTGGATTCATTTAAAAGCTTATTGATAAAATACTCTTGCAGATTTACCTTTGCCTTTCCGTATATTTGACCAATAACCTGGAGAACTGACGCTGCAACAGGCGCTGCTGCTGCTGCTAATGCTACTGGGTTGCTCATTTTTAGCCAGGTAAGAAAAATCACTTCTTAAAGTTGTATTAGATAAAGTTGAGTTTATTGAGTTTGAACCTAAAATGAAAAATGTTCAAATGATCAAATAAAATATAACAGTTATGAAAGTTTAATAGCGAAGGGTTTATCTGTTTTTCATACCTAAAGAGGGACTAATGTTACTCAGCAAGAGGAATATTTTCATACCCTGCAATACCTTTTGCAGATAATTTTTATTGGAACACTTTAATTGCATATATTATTTACTTAACTAATGGATAATTTATACTACATCTTATCTCAATTCATTCAAGCTTTTATAAAATCATTAGTAACACGAAATGATATAAAAACTGAAATATTGGCATTGCATTTTACACAGCACTTCCTTTCTTATCAAATTCCTATCGCACTACATTGCAAACTTTACAGAATTATTGATGACAATTTGGGATACTGTAGCCACAAGATGGACAACCGATAAAGAACAAGATTCGAGTTTATTACATTTGATGATGAATGTTAGTGAAACTTTGAGATGGTTTCTTCTGAAAAGTGGTATGATTGTTTTACTATCGGGCATAATTTCTTATTTTGTCAACAATTGAGCGTTGTGTAGATTATTGAATACAAAATTATAATACCCACTAGAGAATATAACAAGACAGCCTTGGTAAGAATCAACAAGGGGGCGACCAGAAAGAAAAGCCTCGTTTTTTGATGGCTTTTGACTATATTCTACCTGGAGACAACGATTCTGGGGCTTTTGTTTTTTTTTATTAAATTTTTCGGTACTTTTCGGTATTAGGGGCCTCTCAGGGGTCGAATTTTCGAAAGCCGTCCAGACACTCCAAAACCTATATCAGATTGTTCAGCTCGATAAGCTGAGTCGAATGGTGAACAAATTTTTCGGATTCGACCATCCTATAGCAAGTTACGGCTAAAACTGCTAATTTTGTCAAAAATTTAAATTCTTCGTAAAAAATGCATATTCTCACCAGGTTAAATCTTATCATTACACGTTTTCGCTTAATTGGAATCATTACGAAAGATCCAAATAGTAAATAAATTAGCACGTATATAAACTTACTTATGAGAATAGTATTCATCGTTGTTATGTTTAGTTTTCGAACATACAAATTCAAATACCATCGCGTTCTCGTGCTCAGCAGCAGCTGACAGCCCCTTTAAACGATCCATCGACGTCGTCTGCAGATCCAAAATCAATCTCAGATGGATAGTCTCACTAAATTTCCCAGTGTCAGGCATTTTCGCCATATCCATATTCAGTTAAATCTGTTTCGTTTGCATTTGATAAAATGATTCACAAAATATTAAACATTTTATTTACATAACATTTAAATATCGCTAAACTTTAAGACGCATATTAAACCCGCAAAGATCCAATCATAGAATGCAAAAGGAAGTTAGAATTGTTCAATGATATCACAATATTAATAATTATCTTTCGATAAGCCAATGTATGAGCTCAAAATAGAATTAGAAACATAAATGTGAATATGGAAAGCTATAAATCTGAACTAATTTTAAAACAATTTACAAACATGTTACTTGATCTGAGAAAATCTTTGATCGTTAAACCTCGAATCTGTCAGGAACATTCGATACCGGTGCGACCAAGTTATCTTTCTTCGAAGCGTTGTGAGAGCAGACTGCCTTTCCACGAACGGTCACCTGAATTTAAGAGTTAAAAGTCTCTTTAGGATAAGTGTCATTTTCAACCATTTTTAAATATTGGCTTGTTTGAAGTGTTTACGAATGTCAACAAATGAGTAAGAGCTTCCATAAATATCGATTGAAAATTTTCTATGAAGATGGCATAAACACAAATCGGTTAGATAAATGTTGCTATGTTTCAAAAATCTACTAGTAAAAAACGATGACTTTGATGAGTAATCGTTGGAAAATGCATTTTCAAAAGTGATTTTTCGTGAACTCTTGTAAACTTGCAACAGAAAAGCAATACAATGAAAGCATTGTCATAAAAATGTAGACTATTTGAGACTGATCTCGATTCCTCAGATATTATGTTAGGCAGGTACTCATCGAGTCAAATACGCCTACATGTTTGGAGAAAAGAATAGCCGCGAGTTTTTACGGTAAATGCAAACAGTAGAGAAGTCGAACAAATGTCACATTTGCCCGTTGTCTGCATTTGTCAACATGCATTTTGAACGCGCGAAAATTCGTTTTTCCACAAAATTCGAAAGTCTTACCTCCAGAAAAGCGACCAATTCGACGACGCAATACATGGTGATTGTCGGCCAAGTCATAATGAAATGGAAGATGTTTCGAATTATTCCCGTCTTATCTTTCGTTTTATTGGGGAATACCTAAATTGAATTTACAAAAGAACTATCAAGATAATAATAATAGTTCTTACCGGCTGACAAAGATAACTGACAAGGAAGACGCAGAAGAACCAGAAGTATTGAAGTCCGAGGAATGAGAGCATCACGATCATGAAAACCGTGCCGTTGGGGTAGACTAGTCCTTTGACCCCATCTTTACCCTTGATTGCTTCCAGCATTGCTGGTGTCTGAATTGTCACAATGTAAGATGGCATCTTTATTCTTTTTTTTTCAATTTATAATATCACGATTTAAAGTAATTTAGTCAGAATTATTATGTTGCAAAGCCACTATATTTCCTGCAAAACTTACAACCGACGGAGCCACAATCGTGTAGACAGAAGCGATGCACAGCAAGAATCCATAGTAGAAGACGAATTTGCAGGCGAATGAAAACGAGACCATGGCTGGGAGACGGAAGAACTTGATGGCGAAATAGTGGAAAACTTCTGCTGCACCGATCGTCCAGCGACGCACCTGACGAGCCCACTCGTACCACTCGTCACAATAGTTTTTGCCTGAAAAAAGTTTGTCAGAAAACAAAAATACACTAGAGAAGATGAAATTGTCGTGATTGGTTTCAAAGAGGGAACGATTTTCCTCTCATCATGTTTCGTGCTATTTTTTTCGGATGTAATAAAAGAGAAACCTACCGCTTGTCGGACCGCTTAAAGTCGCCACAGGAATTGCTCGAATGACACATCTCCTTCGAACGGCAAGAGACCATCTAATCAAAGCAATAATATCGTCCATCTGAAAGAGTCGAGAATTAAGAATTTAAGACAATTCTATATGCCTACCTGATACGAAGGATGAGTATATTCGCCGTCTTCGAGCAGTTTCAACGTCAGAGAAAATATACTCATTGTGTTGATGTTCCACGGAATCAAATAACCTATCATGAAAAAGGCTCTGAAATAAAAAATGATGATTGGTAATGTTTTCGCGTGACTTACCGCAATAACCCAGTAACTCTGACGAAGAATGGAGATTTATCAAGATTCATGCAGTAGAAAAGCGGTGATTGCCAGACTGTGTAGGTTCGTTGCTGAAATATCAATTGCAGAAGGTAGGAAATGGATCATACGATATGAAAATGGTCAACTAGGATAGTTTTAGTATTTTTCATTTGAACACTTCTTGCAAAGTATCATGGGCAGAGTCCTACCTCAGGGCTGATCTTCCAGTAATCTTCCTCCAAGGCATCGAAATATCGCTCCCCAAAGATCGAGTCACAATCTCCAGTAGTAACGAGAACTTCGACTTTCTTGTCCTTTCTGCCCAAAGGATAGTCTTTGTCGCGTCGAAGGATCTTGATTGCCTGTCTGGATGCATAGTTGAAGTTGGAACATTTTCCTTAAATCATAAATTATAGAAAAAGGAAAAATAACTCTAGTTTCACTGTCTACTTCATTTTGCACAATCTCAGTAAAAAAAAAGTTGAAACAAGTTTTCGAATTTGAAGTAGAAATTTATAGTTACTCTGCATGATTATGCAATTCTGAAGACAAATATCTCTTTACCTGGAATATCTCCAGGAAGTCCCTTTGGGTGAACCGTGACGATGAATCTGTCAAATTGAGAATCGTATTTTTCGTGTAGCTCCTTCTCCCTTGCTTCTTTGTCAGGGGTACCGGCTTCCATGCCTATGACGCAGGTGATCTTCTTCTGAAAAATACATCTCATCTAGGAGTGTGTGTGCAATGAAACTTTTCGGAATGATCAAACAGACTATTCAATACATCTCCGATCTCATCCAAAAAAGTATTAGAAAAAATTACCTTAGCATCTGGTTGACTTGCGATACTATCAATTGTATCCATGATCAGTGCTTGAGGCTCCTTGTAAATGCACAAACCGACGACGTGTTTCACTGTCACAAAATCCGTGTTTAGCTAGAGTCGACAATGAAATATTATAAATATTTCGAAAAGTTGATACCTTATCGAGATCAATTTTGTGATGAACGAATTTCCTCAATCTGTACGTGTATCTGAGAGCGTTGAAGACGGCTATTGCCCATAACAAGTGCAATACGATACAGATTATCGTCACTATTTCTAAGGCAAAGTCCTGAAATAAAGTTTATCCTAATTTAAAATGGGAAAAACTTACATTAACAGCAGGAATGCAAGGTACCCATATGGCGGAAGAAATAAATAAGAAAATGAGAAACGTAAAGAGTAAGTTCCATCGAATATAAAAATTAGCCGGCTTTGCTATTCGACCAACGTATGTTTGAACTCTGTAAGAACACTATTATTTCCGAAAAAAAAATCAATAAAATTTACCTCTTTAGACTTTTCGACATAGAATCTCTGACTGATTTTTTGAAAGACGGTCGAGAAGATTTCCGAGATGGTATTGTGTCATCTTTCTTCTTCTAAAATTTGTAGATTTTATTGAGGTAGGAAAAACAAATTTTGAAAAACTCACAATACTTTGATTCGTTTTGATATCTTCCAAATCTAAACTGATATGTGCCAGATAGTCTGGCTTAAGCACCTCAACTTTGTCCAGAGAATCTGTCGACATTCTGAAAATTTGTCAAAAATATTGCAGAAAAAAATTACAATGAAATAAAAAGGCGATCATTGGTATAATTAGGTCAACAAAATAAATGTATTATTCTACCGAAGATATCAGAAAATAAACGGGATATTGGAAATCTAAAAATAAAATTACTAAGAGACTGAACTAATAAAAATGAATGAAAATATCGTGAGATAAATCTCTGAACCAAAAGAAGCATAGCTTACGAAGACTCGAAGTCTGCTTCGGATTAATCAGGCGAGTTTAAATACGGTCTGCCCCCTTCTCTTTTAAGTTCCGAATCAGTCGGAAGTTCTTTCGCTTCTCGCCTCTTTTTCTTTTATCTTTTCCTCTGTAACTGTTAGTTTTAGTAACGAGTTTAGGATTATTGTCTCGAGCAGTTTGGAAAGGCGAAAACTGGGCGGAGTCCTGTGTCCTTGTCTCAGCTCTTTGCTCAACCTAAACCCAGACACCTTTTTCTATGTTGATTTTACTACGAAATAGCACGCATTCCTGTGCCTACGCAATTATAATATAATGCTAACAATTCAAGGGTCAAATTCACTTCTTCCTCGATGATATTTATTTATCTTTACGCATTATCAAATTCGGAAAAACCAATATTTATCGCTTTATAATAATGCAAACAAAAGTGATACGGGTCCAACGAGATGATAAGTGATAAGTAGCTGAAAATTGCGAAATATCGTAATTCTGATGCAAAATCATGCAAATTTATTCCACTCTGATGTATAAAAATATGTATTTAATCTGCATGTTATCTAACAAAAATATGTAATCAAGCGAAATGAAAATAATTCAACAAGCGAATTGCCGTGAAAAACATGCGTATGATTTTGATTCGAACGGTTCAAATAGATTCAGTATCAATAATGAACGACGGTGATGATTCAGCAAACATGATTTGACGCATTTGGATTCTATGAGTTGCTATTTATTCGATTGAATCACGTCAGATTTATTGGTAGTCTAAATTTGTGCAACCCATAAGTATGTATTTTTGTTTATTTTTGGATCAAATCAAATTTGAAGATGTCCCGTAAAGACTGGTAGAACGATTTGGAAAAAGTCAATAAAATTTGGATTTAATTTTGTCAATTTTAACAAACTCTCAAATATAACTATTTTTCTAGTAATCTTCGACTTTTCCAATATACTGTAGGTTGACACATAATTGCACATGTTGATGAAGTAAGACCTACATTCATGCAGAAGAACACTGGGGGTGACCTTTCACTGTTTGAAACCCTCAATTTGTCTGTAGCAGTTATGTTTGCAGAACAGTGCACAAAATCTGTATAGTTCTGCTATTTTAACTATGACTCATGTGGTATTTTGTGCTTTACTAATTCAGAGAATAGATAATTCTTCGGGAGTTCTTGTAGCCTTTATCTGTATCAGAAGTTAAAGCAATGAATAATTTTATAAATAGAATAGCTGATTCAATCATCTTTCTTGATATCAAAAAATGCTTTAAATAATGTATTCTTCGTTTTCTCCTCACCAAGATGAATTTTTCATATACATTATGCGTCTATGACTCGCGAGCACAGCGGATCGGTCTCTGCTGGTGAAAATAAGAAAAGACAGTACAGAGACGCATAGCCAATGGTTAAGTTCGTGGGACCTCTTCCTCCTTTTTGCAAGAGTTCACTTGGGGACAATGGAGAGTGTGATGTTAATCGAAATGCTGTAAGTTTTCAACTTCGACTTGGTGAAATGCAAACTTCGTGACTTTGAGAAACCAATTATTTTCGACTTTGGCAACTCTAAATTGTTTTGAGCTACTATAATTCAATCAGCTGCTGCTGCTCTTTACAACTGTTTGCAATGGTCTTGAAAGTTCAGCTTGTATCATTTACAAAGTGTTGTGTGTTTCTGGTGAATTACGACAAATGTTAACAACAATAAAAGAAAGATGATAGTGTGGGCGGGTCTGGCATTTTTTGAAAAAATCTAATTGCAATCCCCAGATACGATACATCATAGGCAAACAAAAGTGCTCAAATAATTCTCAACTCCATTGGGTTGATTAAACTTTTTCTAGCAAATATTAAATACCAATTTTCAAGTAACCCCTGCAAAAGGAAGAGAAAACCAGAATTTCAATCATTATTATATGTGTTTTACGTTAGAGATGCAGTGTATTTTGCAATACATTTTAGTGTTTGCTCTAATTTGATAGTGTAGGCAAGTCGATTGCTCGAATATACGGGCAAATTGAGTAAGGTAGAAAAGTTAGAAATCGTTCAAAACCCATTTTGCCCTACAAATAAACCTGGTAAAAAGTGAGTAATCTGTCGGCGTTTTGCGGGTTTGAGCCAATCTGTCAATAGGCAGTTCTTTAGTCGATGTCGCTGTATGTAATGGTTGCGGCAAAACGGACACCCGATGTAGAGAAAAATTTGAAAATTAGGGAAGGATTTTTTCCTGTTTTATGAGCACTAATTTTGATTCTCCAAATATCCCATCACAAAAGTCCAAAGTAATAGGATCAAGGTTGATCTTTAGAAAACTTCGATTTGAACGTTCAATTGAGTCATCACAAAAAATCAATCCACAGATTACAGATTAAGAAAGATCTTATTTCCTTAAAATTAATCGATAGTTTTGAGACGTTTGATAATACCAATCAATTGATATCAATAGTTATTATTTCTAAGTCTTCTCATCCGCGCCATACGACACGTTTCTTCGAATGGCAAGATCCACTTCTATACAACTCAAAAGACGAAGTTTCCAACAAAGGAAAAGACCGAATGTGTAAGTTAGTCAGGTAAATGAAGATGTAATACATAAAAATGGTTTAGAACGAAATGATCGAAGAATCTCGGTGCCTCGTTAAATATGAAGTCAGCCAAATGATTCGAGGAGTGACGTGATTCTGAACTGACATGATTGTTGATTTGATTGGGTTGAAATCGTCGCACAAATCGAGTTGAATACCAAATAGATCTGAAATGATATATAATAAGAATTAGGACTAGGGGATATTTTCTACCATGACAATGAAATTGAAGTAGTGCGGAGTAGAAACGCGAATGAAACTCGTCTGCTAGTCGGAATTCGCAATCTGAAGAGCGATATACAGAACGATGAGTGTGAGAATGACCGTGCAGAAGTCCACCGCAGGTAGAATACCTGAACGATGACGACTAGAATGAATTCATATTGCTGAAGCAGAATCTATTGATTTGATCTTTCATATTGATTTGTACTTGATTATGCTGTGGCAACACAGACAGAGGATCGGGTCGAAGAAGAGCAGTTCGTCGTCTTCAGAAGCTATGCTGTTGGTTGAAGAGGAAGCGATGGCAGTGAAAGTCGGCTCCTGACTTGAAACCTTCCTTAATGTCTTCGTGAAAATGAGCTCAGTTTTGTATCTTTTATGAAGATTTCTTCAATCGCGAAGACAAATTGAAAAATTTCACGGGACTCATGAAAATATCTTCACTTTTCAAATTCTCATTTCCATCGACCCGATTATCTCATGCTCACATGATAAACATCTGTCCATGCGTCAATTAAAGCTCTTCTTCCTGATAAAAAGGCTAATCTTTTTGATTGGCAAAGTGAAAGATCAGCCTCACGTGCCTTTGCCTCTGCCTTCCAGTTTGCTTCGAATTGCGAGGCTCCTTGCCAGAGACCGAGGCTGATCGCGAGACCCGCAACCCGAAACAAAGACTCGAGCACTGAAGCATCGAAGCACTGAAGGAATGAAAGAAGACACAGCTGTTCGCATTGATGCTCATTGGGGGTGGAAAGCATGAAAGCAGAAAAACGATGCTCTTTATTCAACTCTCAACTCACAGTTCCACAAGACAATGTGGCGTTACGAGTAACTAACAATAGGAAAGCAACTTGAACGAGAGTACCAAAGAATGATCTTCGTAAAATTGAATATCAGCTGATCTGACGATGGTTATCTAAAAAGTAAAAGGTAAAAAATAAGAAGTAGTTCGAAAGAAGCAGAAAAATCGTCGAAATAATATGTGGCCGATCAGATGAAATGCTTGACAGAAGAAAAACTTCGTTGAACATTAAAAACGAAGAAAAAACGATGAAAATCACTGAAAATATTTCGTGTTTTTCTTTCTTAATCTAACTTTTCCTTTGTCTAAATACATTTTCACTCTGATTCGACTTTCACTTCGATATTTGTGCAAATCTGTTATTGAATCGTTGAATCCGTCGTAAAGATGGCTTCTTTGTGCGCAGAAAGCCATGGCAATGCATATGGAATGCATTTCTGCAAGACATCTCTTCCCTCGTCTAACATTGCACTGCCATATGAATACTTATGAATTTGTGAGTGATCGAAGATGCTACAAGAATCGACGATCGTATGCAGCCATAAATATCCTTTGAAAAAACAAACTGAAAAATATTTTGACTGACCTTACAAAAAGATAAATTGTCGTGAGCACCCTTGCAATAGAATCAAATGCCCAAGCTTCCGAATATCATCAGATTGATTATTCTTCACACTGGCATTCTGTATGATTATGTTTTCGGCGAAAATTATCAGAAAATCGAGAAAAATGGACCAAAATAGAAAAAGAGCAATGAAAAATTCCGGATAAAATAAATATTTTTTCTTTTCAATTTAACAAAAAATTCTGACGTCTTGCACGATCAGAACCTCTTCCAAATTCAACCATTGCGCATCTTTTATTTACTACAATTTTCAATTTTTTTAGTTTAACCTCGAAATTCCGAATTTTCAAACTCTTTATTTCAACCTCTACTCCCTCAGGTCTTTGAATTGGTAGTTGCCATTTTCATTTTTTTCAGGTAAAAATTTATTCACTGACTGATGCAATTCTGCTTCTAGTTTCATCAAGTTTTTTCCTCAAACAATCACAAATTTGAAATTTTCAAAAACTTGCGACCTTCCCTTATCAGTATTTTCGAAGCTCACTTCCCTCTCAAAGCTCAATATTTATCTCATTTTTATTCAGTCAGTCAGCTGTTTGGTCCATTCCCCATTCCTTGTCTGACAGTCCCTTTGGTTCGGTCACATGCCGGACTCGTGTTCGAATTTGGCATACCAAAATGAGTCCTTTCTCCGCTTCTCTTTGTACGCCTCGCGTGTGTCGGGTGAAGGGTGCAACGCGGTCTCTCACTTTCTTTACCTCTCTTCTCTCTTCACGTTCTTTCTCTCCACCTCTTTCATTTTTCAATCTTCCTCTGCCTGTTCCTCGCCCTCTCGTTTTCTTCCCTGCCTTTTCCCCATTTTTCATCTCTCTTTCCCATTCCCCTCGATCTTTTCCCTCTCTTATCGTCTTCTGCTCTCTCTCCAACCAGCTGATTCTGCCTTTGCTTGCCCCTTTGCCGTGTGAAAGGAGCGAGAAAAGAAGCATCATCGAAAAAATACTTCGCTCATCGTTTCGTGCGTTTTGTGGGTGCTTTTGGGAAGGAGTCTCGATCAGTCAACTTGCAGCCGGCCGAAACCACCTGCACTCGCAACTGGGCGTGGATGCTCCAACCCAAAATCACTGCGCCTGGAGCATCGAACAGGTAAGTTTTGGGATCAATCTCAAATTACACGTGATTTTCATTTTTTATCTTTTCTTCGAAAATACGTTATCCGTGAAGGAAATATATTATAGGGAGTTTTGAAAATTTTTGAAGTCAACGCATCTTCCAAAATACAACCCACGTGATTTTCACTTCACTCGTTTTTTTCCGTCAGAAATACTAAATTTTCTGACTTTCAGACGAAAAAGAAGCAATTTCGGAGTGAAAACGGGTTCTTTCGTGGGCAATCGATAGACTGAGTTTGGAGATTGAGGATGGAGACCGAGGCTGGATGCTCCCTCATTGAGAAAATCGAGTACAAGTACCTGGACGACGACGATGCGACGGTAGAGGAATTCCTTCTTACTGGATTTGTAAGTCTTTTCATTTTAGAAAATTTTGACATTTTGAAAACTTTGGACAGATTTTCTTTTCTACTATTATTTCTTTCCCTTGAAAACTGATCGGGTTTTTATCGTAAAATCATTAAGAAGAAAGTCTTTTATTGAGCTATTTTTATCCATCTGAACCCCCAGAATATCAAATTGTTTATCGACCCTGCCAAAATGCAATTCGAGAAGGAGGATAGGAACGTGAAAATGAAAAGCATAAGGATAGGAGATAGAACAGAGATGTGAAGCACGATATTGTAAAGTGAAATTTCGAGGTTAATCTGATCAGGACAAGAACGTCGTATTTAAGTTAGGTCAAAATATTATGATTTTTTTTCGGTTTCAGACCTTAATTTTATGGCGACTAGACAATATTTTCAAAGCGTAGTCTTTGCATTAGGTTTAGAAAATCATCATATCCTTTTCAAGAGGAAAAATAACGCGCATTTTCAAACTTCCGATCTAAACCGTACCATTCTCATTCTTAATATCATCCTGTATTTCGGGTTAATTTGATCATGAGTTTATCGCATCGATGCATTGATAACAGTTCTTCTTGCCTTGTTGTCAATGCGCTCAGCTGACAATCGCTCTGTTTGCCTGCATCCTCGCTTCAATGTGAAAATACGAAGAGACGGAGAAAGAGATCTGTTTCTGTTTATTTTCCGACTGCACTCAATTTGATTTAGGCAAAGAATGGCAAACTTTTTGAAGAAGAACTTGATGGGTTCATGAAAAATGCAATTTTGATACGAATTATATTGAACCGCAGGATAAAATTGAACGAATTTTGATCTGTTCGGAAAAAAATCATTTTCTGGTAAATTTTTTCTCATAGAATTTAGTAAAGTCGAGAATTTGATTGAATGTTTCGGATAATAATAGTAGTATTTCATTAAGTCGGAAAATCAATTGTTTACAATTTTCCTGTCTGATAACAGCAGGGTAGCACTGTCAAACACCAGAAAATAGTGTATGTTTATTTTAGAATTTTACAAACAAACAGGCGTACAATTTTCCTTGTTGTAATTTACACGACGGCATGCAGAGACAGAAATGAAGTGAGAGGTGTGAATTTGATGGAAATAGGAAATGATCGGCCCCTTTGCATAAGTGTCAATTCACGATCATATTCACCGAGACTTTCACCTTCCACGGAATTTCATGTTTTATTGCGGCATATCCCTTTAGTCAAGCTTCTTTTTCCCTTTGCCAAGCTTTTCCTCTCTTCTCCATTCCGAGATAGGATTTGAATAAGAGGAAAGTAGAAGGAATAGTCTTCGAAGAATCCCTGCAGCGAAGAAATAAGAAATCTAGAGGCCTAAGTCTATAAGAAAAGCTAATTAATCTTCGAGTGAAGCTGGAATTTTTGAGTAACCATCCTAATCAACTATTCCATGAATGACGAAGGATCTTCTATCTTGCATAGATCAGGATGATGAATTACTGAATTTGATTGAGAGGAAATTCGGAAAAGCAGCCGTATCGTAGTATGCGAAATAGGATAAATTTTGGCAGGGGAAATATTATCTTCTCCATACTATTTCGTAAAAAAAATCAAAGATTTATATCGGCAACCTTTTCCAGGTTTTCGATTGAAATGTTTGAATATTTCAGACGGGATGTTCCCCCTGCAAAATGGCGAGTCAGAGAGGCCTGGAAATGGTCGTCCTCAACAACATGAACATCAACTCGGCTGGAGACACAACCAAGTTGGCAAATCTGGTGCGACATGTTTCAGAGGTAAAAATCTATATCCCTCGATATTATTTTATTTAAGTATTTTTATATTTCGAAGAATTTTTAGGTGGACCTCGGTTGGAATCAACTCGCTAATTGGGAAGAAATCGCGCTGATCATGGCAAATCTGCCGAACATGAGATGTCTCAATCTCGGTCACAATCCTATCGGAAAAGAGGTTATTCTTTTTTAGGATTCATATATTACTTTATTTTGAATAGTAGTTTTCGTTGCTTAGAAAGACGAGTTGAAAATATCACAACGATGCACATAACGAATAATATGAGGACTATGAAAGGGTAGTAGAAGAACGCCTTCCACTTTATAGACTATTTTTCCCATGCTGCGAAGTTATGACATTTTCATGTTTTTCATAAATTCGTTTTATTACAAAATTTAAAATCTTCTCTTGAAGGTGGTAATATATAATTCCAATTGTTTTCAGTTGACCGCGGAACTTCCTAACCTTCCACGACTTCACACCCTCATTCTGAACGGCACCAATCTGCCCCTTGCTACTCTCCGCAAATTCCTCTCTGTTCTGCCGAATCTGTCCGAATTGCATATGTCTGACAATTGCTTGGAAATGGAAGAAAACGAGGAGAATGTCGAACCGATCAGTGACAAAGTGCATACGCTTCATTTGAACAGGTTATTATATATCGTTTCATACCAGAAATTTTTATATACCACTTGTCTCTTGGAAATTCATTAGAATTCACATCATGTCTTTGACGAAAATTTATCGGTTTTGCGTTGCCGAGTAAAAATTTCGCATGCTGTATGTGTGTGTGGAGGAAAAACTAATTTCCAACATCCATCTTCCAAAAGTGTTTCAAAGAATTATAGAAAATTTCCAGATGTGGCATTTCCGACTGGCAGAATGCCTTGAAAATTCTGGCCGCATTTCCGAATCGGAAGACGGTGTTCATGTGCGAGAATCCGATCAAATCCATCGAGCATCACCAAATCAGTCAGCAGCAACTCAACACGCTCACTACGTTGAATTTGACAAAGGTATTTATTTGATTCTGAAAACATCGAAGACAAAGTTTTAATTGACAGCTACTATTTTTCGAAGGTTAACATGACTGAGACTTTAGCCAAATGAAAGTCTATTTTGTTTGAAAAGGAGTATTTCATCATTAAAAATAAATGCTCTGCCAAATAGAAATCATTCCAATTTCAGACAGAAATCAACACGTGGGAGAGCATCGACAACTTGGACAAACTCCCTGCATTGACAGAGTTGAGGATACCAAACATTCCACTGCTCGATGAATACTCAGAGGAGGTAATTTTTTCTTCGTTAAAAAAGACTAAATTTTCACTTCAGTATAATTTTCTAAGGTTTAGCTACTTTTTCCATAAATTTAACATAAAAGAATGTTTCTCATCAAGTTTAGAAGTGACTGATTTATTTTATCTTCAATTTTCCAGGAGCGCATCCACCTGATCATCGGTCGAATCGAGAAATTGCGCGAGTTGAACGGGTCCGACATTTCGCCGCAGCAGAGGGAAACCAGTGAGCGGTTCTTCATTCGGTATTTCCAGGTACATTATTCAAATTTTTGGAAACTTCTTAAAAGGTTAACTCAATTCACCAATCATGTTTTATTGAAAATCCACCAATTTTTATCATCTTTTGAAGGAATTTTGTAAAACTATCCAACTGCACTTTTTACACTATTCTGCGTCCAAAGTGAGTGAACTGTTCGAGAATCAATTTTTGAGTGATTGATTGAATTATTTTTACTACCTTCATAAAGGAACATGAAATGAAACTAGTTTACTTTTTCTCTTCATCTAATAACATTGACAGTCATTTTCATATGCAATCGAGTTACATTGTGATTTTTTATGAACGGATTCAATTTTAGGATTCCGAAAATAAACCCAGCCAATACAATCGACTCATCGAAAAACACGGCAATTTGGAGCGATTGGTCAAGGTAATTTGATTCAGGAATTTTGAAAATTGAAAACAAATTACAACATTTGAATACGCAACATTGAAAAGAAGGGGAAATCTATGATTTGTGAAAATTTCAGGTGGATCTCAAACCAAAGATCACTGTTTCCGTGAATGCGATTTGCGAGGAGAAGAACTACGCGCAGAAGCTGAAGTTGCATCTGAATAAGAACCTGGGAGATTTGATGAAGTGAGCATATTTCTTGCATTTTAAAGATCTTTTCTTTTTACCAACACAATTATTTTCTGGAACAATTAGTCATTTTTGTCTCTCATAATCGTCTTTGCTCGAAATCCCTTTTCATCCCGTCCTTGCCTCATTTGACTATCCAAAGTCTTCCTCTACCCAGGACAGGGAAAATAACAGACCGGCTGTCTTTTACCCTCCAATCCGTTTCCTTTCCTCTTCCCAACCCATACCCCTGTTCCCTAACCTATAACCTCTGCCCTGTCAAACTACCGCACTCCCTTTCCATCTCTAACCATTGTTCACCTGTCTCTACAAGTCAAATAAGGCCATTCTCCTTTCCCCTCCCTCCATTTCTCTAAGATCGGCTTGTTTTGGGTAGGGGGTTACCTGGTAATAGTGCCCAAACAGGCAGAAACAGAATGGAACAGAGAACGAGAGCAGCTAAACACTTGTAAATGAGGAGACAAAAAGGGAAACAACCCACTCAAACGCAGATAAGAAGGCGTACTTCAGACTTACCAAAAAGGATAAAGATTGCTATTTGGCGAGATTACAAGAGGATCTAATTCGATTAAGCCTTGAAACATAAAATGTTGAAGGAAAGTTTTGTTCTTCCTGTAATTTTTGTTAAGTAAAGAGTTATTCGTCTCAATTGGCAGACTTGCCCCAAATTTACTCGTCCCCATCCCCGTTCCAGATTTTTGACAATTTTCTCGTCCCAGGTGTGAAAAAGAACCCGTCTTCGACTGTTCTCGTCTCATTAAGAAATCGACCCGTTTCCCTCCAAAAAAAAAGAAAATTGAAGATCTCTCAAACGCTACTTCTTCTTGCAAATCATAAAAATGTAATCCATTGAAAGTAAATATCAATCTTTTCTATTTCAGATTCTTAGAGAAAGATACAGGCATTCCGTACAACCGCATCCGATTGTTTCACATCACTCCAGACGGCCAGGTGGAGGAGTGTCGATTCCCCAACATGCCCCTGCACACGCTCAGGATCGACGACGGAGACACACTCAACATTCAGGTTGGCATTTTTATTTTATAGAACAAATTTTTATGTTTTATTTTTGACTGAAAAATGACTTTTGCAATTTTGTTCCCTAATTGTTGTAGAACCCAAAGCCTTATTTGTCGTAATTCTTTCTGCCACTAATTTTTTACCGACTAGTACGATATTGTCGCATAGCTATTTCTTCTACGCTAGGTTCCTGCAGCAGTCCATCTCAAACTCTGCATAAATGAATATATTTCCTGCACTTTTTATGACCAAGGTAATGAGTGCGCGAGTGGAGATCTATTCAAACAAGCCCAGATTATGGAGATTAGCCTCAATACGTGTAATTTCGCGATTTTGCATGTTCATTTCCATGCAGTGGAATTAACGCGCGATGACTTTTGCCATAAAATTCCGCGCACAGAAGTAGCGCGCTGGCCATAAACGGGCAAACGGAAATGGCTACAAGGCTGCAAAGCAAGGACATGGATAGAGATGAAGGGATACAAATATGCAGAAATGCAGAAAGGGGAGAAATATGCAAGGATGGCTAATATACAACTGAAAATAGGAGGAAAGCCAGAATATGCAAACACACGCACAAATGCACACATGCATTGAGTTAGTCGGGGAAGGTGAAAATGAGAAGAAAGAAATATGAGCGAAAAGTCGCGAGGAATGAAGGATTCACATTACGTGCATGAAAATGCGAAAAATAGGGATGTGGATGTGGCTAATTGTGGAAAAACGAAGTTTTCAGATATACAAAACTCTTCGCCTCAACTGCGTTTGCGCGAATTCAGATAGAAAATCCTCTAGAATTATAATAAACTAAGAATTTATAATTATTCATTAGTCTATATCCGTGATATGGTAAAGCTTCAATCTGTTCCGAATTTCTCAACCCCATTTACCACTTCTTGTCTTTCTTGTCCGAAATAAGAACGATTTATTCTAAACGTTCATAGATTTTGTCTAATTACAAGGTTTTAGTCAAAAATCGTCCCGAACCGACGACGCAAACCGCTAGTTTCGACATGAACTGACTAATTTGCGGATATTTTCCTCGACATCTTGTATTCAAACATCGTACAAAACATACATTTCCATAGATTACATTTCACTAGAAGTTCTCAATTTATCTTCAAAATTATATCAAATGAAACCTCATTTTCCAAGTATTGTTTTCTCGCTGTATCGAAAATGCTTCATTTTTCAATATAGTCATTTTCGTGCATAGTTTTGGTTTCCGAATAGGGGTTCTACTACACAAATCGTCTTTTTCTTTATCAAAGTTGATATTTGGTATCACGTTTTCTTTGAGTAGAAACAGTAGACATATTTAGATGTTTTAGTGTTACTGTATTCTTTCAGAGATGAGATGATTTTTCAAGAAAAATACTCTACGTTCTAAAAATCTCCCATTTCTGATTTTCTGTAAATAATTTCTCTTTATCGGTGTATTTGTTGGGTTCAAGCATTCTTATTTTCCTCCTTTCCCACTCGGCTTCAATTCATTGCTTTCTTTCCTGTAACTGCTCTTTTTATTATCAACTCATTTATCGTACCTTCATCTTCACTGCTCGTAATTCACGCGTTCAACATCTCTGGAATTTTTCTTTCAATTCAGGCATTTAGATATCAGCTTTGAACAAACGATATTCAGTAACGAATGATTTGTCAAAATCTGATCAATCAATTAAGAATATTTTCATTAGATCAGCTAAGATCATATTGATATTAGCCAATACATTCGGAATTCCCAAACTTTGATTTCAAAATGAATTAAGTTGGACATGTTCAAACTCTATTTTTAAATGTTTACAAAGTCAATTTTGTGTATGGTTTTCGACTTGATATTTTGACCGAATTTCCAATTTATTCATTACTGGATATCCATGCAATTTTTCTCAATAATTTTCAATATCATTCATTTTCGCATCAAACCAATTCTTAATCTAATCTCATGCCCGGTAGATCGTTCAGTCAGGACCTATCCATTTATGTTGGTTAGTTGTCGTGATATAGTTTATTCTACATTTAGCGATGACCAACAGGCTCTACACTTTAATATTTCTTTGAAAATTTCCTGCATTTTCACCAAATCGCAGATTTTTATCGTTGAAATTGTTCTCAAACTTTTCTTCTCGGAGAGTATTGTATATAGACAGATTTAATATTTTCGTAAATAAATATTAATCTCCAAATTGTTCTGCACTAACACTCATAAAATTGTAGAAAATCACTAATTAAAGCTATCGGCAGCTAAGAATTGTCGGGACGAAATAAAATAATATAAAAATTTTCTTTCTTTACTATGTATCAGCTATTTTTATTCAAGCATGATATTTCCGAATAATAACGATGTTTCCTAACGAATACCGCGATATTTCTTCGTTCCCGACTTTAACTAATACTGAAAAATTCTCAATTGCAGCCTTCATTCATTTTTTACCTATCTCGCATTTTTAGTTCGCGAAAAAGTCCAATATGTTCCAATTTTACCTGTTCCCTTTGTCAAAACCGACCGGAACTATGCTTCCATTGCATGGATTAATGCAGCTAATAATTAGAGTGCACGAGATATAAAACAATCCATTTATTTATCCGAAAATGATAAGCTACTAACATAATCATAATGAATAAAATAAGAAGGATAAAACTCAGATAATACTTTGTTTAATTTCGCATAAATGATAAAACTTTCGTCTAAACTATTTTCTAGCAGTAGCATGAACCTTATTGGCAGCAGGAGCCCTGGCATTTGGCACAGCTCGCTTCGGTGAGGCAACTGGTCTCGTCCCGTTGGCGACTTTCTTTGCTGCAGGCGAACTATTACGATTTGTGAGATTTTCTTGTGACGGCGGCTTCTTGGCTTCTTTAACTTGCTCAGCCTAAAATAGTAATAAAGAAGTTTGTTTTGAAATGATGACTTTCTCGAAATATTGCGCGTTTGCACGCTTGCTGTATTCGAAAGATTCCATTTTTGATAATGCTATCCTATTATCATTCTGTCAAAAATGTGCAGTCTGTCGACTAAGCCTCAAATATGGCGATGTTTTAATTATTGGCGTTATAAAATCGCATTTCGTCTCACCATTGCATAATATTGCGCATTTTCAGTCTCATTTTATAAATTAACCTTCGAATTGTTTCTCTCACGATCCCAGAACTGTCTCATTTGACGACGCAGAACCTTTCCGCACGGACTTCGTGGAATTTCAGAAACGAAAAATACGCCACCACGTAACTCTTTGAATGTCGCTATTTTCCCTAAAATGAAGTATCTTTATTAGAAGTTTCTCTTCATTAACCTGCGACGTATTGTCTAACTTCGGCAGAAGCTAGTAGTGGATGGTTGGCATTTTTGACGACGAAGGCTGCGGGCACCTTAAATATAGCAAAAGTATTTAGGAAAATTCAGATAGACTGACAAGTGTAAACTATCGCATGATGTAGGTTTTTTTTTCAAAACAAACCTCGCCAGCGACATGGTCCTGTCTCCCCACAACAGCACAGTCGTCGATTCCAGGATGAGCTCTCAGGACCAATTCGACTTCAGAAGGGCAGACCAAAGTTCCCTTGTACTTGATGATATCTTTTACTCTATCCAGTACGTAGATTCGGCCTGTTTCATCGTAGAACCCGCAATCGCCTAAAGTTACTCGAATGAGCAATAACGTTCGATTTCTTGAAGTTTCTCCAATTATTTTCTCTATTCAACTTTTCCTTCCAAATTTATTGAATTTTTCAATCAGCAACGAAAGGATTTAGAATTCTACCAGTCTTGACATATCCACTGGGGTCGACCAACTCCATCGTAGCTTTCGGATTTTTGTAGTAATTCGGAATGACTTGCGGCCCAACGACCAAAATTTGTCCAGGTTGTCGAGGTGGACACAATTGCTTCGTTTCAAAGTTTACTACCTAAAAATCAATCAGAAGATTGACATTTGAAAAATTAATACTCGAAACAACATTCCAGGCAACGGACATCCAACACTTTCAACATGCTCACTTTGATAGGGCAACAAAGTGCACATTCCTCCCAGTTCGGTCATTCCATAAGCTAAAAATACCCATTGAACGGCTATTTGGTTTGACTGAGTTTTAGACACTGAATACAAGTTGAACTTCATATACTAATGAAGTTACAACAAGGAATGCCAGTTAACAATAGAAGTTTGATATCGAGCGATAATCTGACGACATGGTAAAAATTTCAACAAAAACTATAACCGTGTCTTCCCTTTCACATTCATACTTTACCACAATTCATAAACTGCGTAATCTTATAAAAATTTGTACAGTTTGAATATCGGTAGCCAGGAAATTTCATAATTGATACAAATAGGGCGAATAGGATAAATTTGGTACCGAAACGATTAGAATGTCGAGCTGAATATTTTGATATCAAATTTTTACAGTATTCTGACATCATTCTTATCAATTATTCAATTTCTTTGGCTGCCGGTATATTAGAAAACCGAAATTTTCATATTTCAATTCTAACTTCTATAAATCTAGCAGATACTTTTCATCACTCGACATTTCAATCTCATAAAACTCACTTTGTCTGAAATCCTTGACCCCTAATCGATTCTTGGCAACCTGGGCTAGATTCGAGTCGATAGGTGCTCCTCCACAGATGACAGTTCGTAGTTGAGTGCATTTGTGATTTTCAACGAGAGGGTCCAACGCGAACCAATGCAGCATCGTAGGACTGATATGGGTCACGTTAATCTGAAGAATTAAAACTATTTGATTTCTATGGAATTGAAAGATTTTCGATAAATGTCAAATTTGTATAAATCTACAAAATTCTGCAAGAAAACGAATTGACAACTCACATTGTAATTCGACAACGCTTCGATCACGACCTTCGGATAGACTTTGGAGAGCATATAAACCGTAGCACCATTGATCAGAGCGTAATAGGCTGATACAGCACCGAAGATGTGAGAAATGCAGAGAGGAAGCAGGAAACGCTCCTTAGCTTGTACAGGTCCGAACAGTGGCAGTGAGATCTGTTGAAGGTTGATAATCATAGAACGATGCGACAATTCGGCGGCCTGAAGAAGGTAATGAGTTAGACTGAACCTCCTGAACAGTTGTACGGGAAGAGCATTTTCAGATTTCGCAAGTTGAGAACGGAAATATATTCTGAAATTCGAAGAAAAATAGAAAAGGAAACAGGAATTCCCCAAAATCCTCAGAAGTAGGAATATTCTATAAGCGGAAATGTAATCCCACCTAAAAATTCTGAAAAGTCCTTTTGATAATAGTTTCAATGTCCACTATTTTGAAAGAATGATTTTTTCGGAGAAATTACAATTTAGTGCGCTGAGAGTATGGTGAAAGTCTCCATTTTATCCTCACAAGTTGAAATGTTGAGCGAAATTCAAGTTCCGATTTTCATCGAATAATGCATAATTCCATGAATTTCTAATGACCTTCGGCAATCCAGTAGTCCCGCTCGTGAAGAAGATGAGCATCGGATTCTGTCCATCGGATGAAATTGCAGTAACTCTATCTGTAGACACATCAGCCGAATCATCGCATCCATTTGTCTAGGGATTTTCATTGAATTTAATTTTTAAAATCTTGCCTTTACCACAAGTTTAGTTTCATTTGATGCTTCAGAGACAGGTGTAAGTGGATCAGAAGCAATTTCATCGACTTGCGACGGGATTGGTGACGCTGTATTTTGTCGAACTCTGAAAGTGAAATTTCGCTGGAATTTTAAGATAGACGAGTTCAAACACGAGTTTGCCGGCAGAAGAATCTCGAGTCAGTGGTGGAGCCTTCTTCTTCCTTTCTTCGCCGATCGACTCATTCGTCAGAACGTCGTCGAGTGATCGCACATGCTTGATTCTGCCTCCGCCACGCATCGCTGCTTTTCTCCTCACGTCATCTGCCTTCTGATAGAATTGCATTTCCGAGATCAGATGTGTAGCTTCGCTCAAATCGCACAACTGCCAAATTTCATCTGCAAAATGAACTATTTCTGGATCTGCAATGGACTTACCAATCGTATTCCATCCATTCACAGCAACAGCTGAGCACCCAATAAGTGAACATGCGAGTTGAACGAAGATTGCTTGGCCTGAAAGGAATCTATCTGAATTATTGAATCAACTTCTAGGAAAATTTACCTGTAGTTCCGGTAATCACTGCTACCCGACTGGCCGGTGTCACCTGAAAAATATAATATTTTCATGAATCAGAATCAAAATATCATTAGTTTACATTAATAAGGATCGGCGAAAGTGAAGTTAAAAAACAATCTAAACGAACAAAATTTCGTTTAGGTCGCATAAATTTTTCACCGACGAAAACAGTGAATTTCTTAAATTTCAAAAATTCCACGAAAAATGGGTCTCACGTAGACGAACTGAAATCCCTTTCAACTCTGGCTGCTTTGTGTTATAAAATAAAAAGGGTATTTTTGAAATTATCTCCCTTCTTTCATTATTACTATTCTACTTCACGATCAGTGACTAGCCGGAAGTCCCGGTTCTGACCTCAGAAATTTTTGACTTTCAGTCCCATTCTGAACCCGAGATCACAGAAAACTAAAATTCCCCACCAACCCATTCCGATTGAGAATTTTTTAAAATCCAAACTCCGAACACCCCCAGTAGGATTGCAAAATATCACGACTCATTTCTCTGCTATTCTGTTTAAAGATCACTGACATATGGAATTATATTATATTCTCAAAAATATCCAAGTCGAATTCATGCATTTATTTCACGATCATTCTATATTCCTTGCCTATCACAAAATGTCATAATTTGTGCAATACCTGCAACTCCCTCAATCTCGCTGCGCACATCTCGCACCAACTTCGGATTTCTGAATATCTCCATTGCTTTCCAGTGTCTGCATCGACCTGAATAATAAAATCGGCAATCAAAAACTAAAAGTTAACCATTACAATGGCCAAATTGCTTCCATAAGCAGCGATCTTCGCGAAGAAATAGTCACTGAACGACTGATACGGGGTTTTGTCCCAGCTGATTTGAAAGGAGCTTTGCACTTCCATCTGAAACTTATGAAGAATCAAAACAATTTTAGAAGACTATTGAGAAACAACAATAAATGAGTAAGTGACGAAATTAAACAGGTTTACCATTTTATTTGAAAGGATAGCATGACAATGGTATGTCATCTTACAATATACCGATAGGTTATCAACAAGCGATGCCAGTGATATTCCCTCATTTTTGAAATCTCACTGTCATTAGATAACCGATCAGAATCATAAAAGCACAACACAATTCGATGAAAATGAGTCTATCTCGCGATATTTTTCTCACATGAACGAAAATGTTCTTCATTCGCGGACAGGAAGTGATAAACAGTGCACTTTCGTCCGTACACAAAATGCCAAAATACAGAAAATGTCTGAACATCATACCACACAACGGGTGTGTCAGAAGGAAGGAAGGAGTTGAAGACAAAGAAGAGGAGGTTGACAGTCTGTCGATGTCCCATATCAAACTCATCCAGCTGCTCACATTCTGTCAGAGTTGCCTTCTTCATTCGAAATGCATTCATCTCCCTGTCTTCTAAAGTGAGGATCCCCCTTTGCCTTCAGCTGTTGTGCATCGTTTCATCTTTCAGGAACTCATGCAATCTAAAACGGATGGATCGCCCTTTTGCACAGCCAAGACATTTTTAGATGGGATTATGATTTCTTCACTTATTTTTGGGGTAAAAATTTCAGGGAATTGAAATTCAGCATTTTTCCGCGAATTATTTCAGTACTCATAATGCTCATGCTAAATCGATAATATAAAAAATCTTAACAGCGTAATTTCGATCTAATTCTAGCCCCAGAAAAGATCGAAACTTTTCTTTACGAATAGAAATGTCGCACTGTTCTTGGTGCTTATATCATCTGAGAAATTCTATAAAATAGGCGTTCGAATTTTATGTAAAAAAAATACACTTGATTCTTCTAATTATCGTCATCTTGGACTCCATCCTCTAAGAATTCTCGACCCTTACAAGTCGTTATCAATTCCAAATGTGTGTAAAAAAGTCAAATTTATTCTTTCCAATTTTACACATAAAAAGCTCGGTGTTCATTCCTTACTTATTCGAAGATTTCAACCTTCAGTGTTCTCACGTCTAGATCACTCAACATCTTCCACTAACACCATTATTTTCTCTTCAAAATGAGCTAGTTTTCCAAATACAACGATACGTGATTCTCAAAATTTATTTCTAAACAGTTCAGCTCATTCTATGCGTTGAAAGCCAATATCAAAACCCGTGAATACGAAATAAGCTGGATAAAAGTTCAAATATCCGACTCCTTCCAGAAAATGGGGATGACTCGGAGTCTTCCCTCTCGATTTGGAATGAGCAGCCGATGAATTGCGTTGTCGTTTATCCTCACATAGCCATTCCCTCTCGTTGCTGGTTTGTCATAGCTTTTGTTCTGCACGATGTAGCCATCCTTCTCGGTAATATCGTCGGGGAGAATCTGACAAGAGTGAATCATTTTTCATCAAATATCAATCAAGGTCAATGAACTCTGCCATAAAGAAAATACTTCTTCTGAAATTGAAAACGCTTTGAAATCATTATCAATATTCCTCCAACCATTATCAGAGTTTGATTTTCGATAGTCATATTTCAATACCTTGATATTATGATCCTTGACGAGTTTAGCGACCGTAGGACTCAAAGGCTCATAGAGGATGTTCTTGTGTTGGAATTCCAAATCAGCTAGAATGTATTCCACTCCAAGTTCCTGAGCTTCTCGCGAATTCAGAACGGCTCCACGGACTGAAAACTCTAGTTGTCTATGGGTATGTAAGAAATATATATATATATATATATTTTTTTTTTCTAATTTTGAGATAGATAAAAGTAAAGTTTAATCTTCGATAACTTTTGGAATGTAAGTGGAGAAAAGATAACGAATCAGCGAAGGCTGATAATTTTTCCAACGTATTTCTTCTAGCTTATGAAAACTAACAGACGAAATAAAAGATAATGCTTTTGTGTATACTGATGGCTCCAATATAAATCTGATAATATCCTACCCTGAACAAGCTTTCCTCCTGCCGTCTTGATCACTTCAATTCCTCTGTGCCGAATTATCTGTTCGCCGGCATGGAATCCGCTGAAAATCCGAGTTTCTTCAGAAACCAATAAATAGTTATGACGTGATGACAGCTCCCTTCGCGTCTTCCATCTTCGTGCCTAGATAATGGATTCGTCGGATGTATTCAGTACCAGCCAAATCGATACACATTGTTGCCCTAAAATTGAGCAAGAAATAAAAGTCAACCAGATTTTTCTTACAATGAAAGTCCGAAAATGATGTAGGCCATAGTGAAGAACATGTAGACTTGCTCGGTTGGCACAATATCACCAAATCGTAGAATATAATCATTAGGGATGTTGAAAGATAATTAGCGCAATTTTATTTTCAAAAATATATTGTCTCAATTTTTGAATTCCTTAAAATTTTTACGCGATTTTTCGAATTCCATGAATAGTGATCCAAAGTAAAAGATTTCCGAAATATTAGATTCATAAATTCCTAACAGTCTCTGGCACCAGTAGTAAAACGATTGTTTAAAGTCATAAAAAGATCAAAATACATTCTCACCCACAGTAGCCATCGTAATGAAGCAGAAGTAGAACGCTTGGAAATACTCGAGACCTTCCCATTCCTGAACAAAAATTGAAGAAATAGTCTATGCTTTCAAAACCTTGAACAAGAATCCTCCAATTGCGGTGTATGAGAGCAGGACGAGAAGAACCATGAAAACAGGAATATGCAGTTCATCGTCGGCAGAATCGTTGCTTTCGCTGTCCATTTCATGCAGGTTCAAAGAGCCCGCCTGAATTTAATAAACATTATTTCGTTGAGCTGAAATACCTGCAATTTGAACTACCAAAAATCACAATATTCAAAGAAAAGTTATCGATTTTTAAATCACCCATACCCAAACGTCGCAAATAATTCAGAGTACAAATATTTTCTACCTTTGCAGATTCACCCTCGCTCGAATGAGATTCTGAAGGTTGGCGATAGTGCTCTGAGATTCGTCGGGACTGCTTTCGGAGCTGAAGCAAACCAATTCTACCAAAACTTGAGCAAATTAGTAAAAGAAATGCTAAATGGTGAACTTGTGAATTTTATGAAAGGTGCTAGTGATTACTTTTAATGGTGAGTACTTATTGTGCAAAATAAGCAAAGGGATTTAGCTCTAGGTGTGAATAGTGTTCTAATAAATGAATGATTGGTTTCTTTCAAACCAAACAAACATTCTGTTTGATTTTCTACATTGTGTTATTCACAAGCTGATACCGTTTTCACAACACTTTTCCGTCGCTTGTTTACTATCTGCAATTATGAATCAACAGTTTTGAGATCAAATATTCACTAAATTTATTTCCTGTATAATTAGACCCCGCAAACACATTTTTATAGCTATTCTTTCGAGGTAAAACCATATCTACGAACAGATATTGGTGTAACTTAGATGTTTTGGCTATTAAAAGATCTTTCCGAACGCATTTTTACCTACAAAGTAGATAAAAAAAAACACATTCTGCCTCTTTAAATTTGCATACATCATTTTGACTGCTTTGAATTTGTTGAACATCATTCGTCATTGCCCTCTTTTCTCATTTGACATGCGTCCCTGCGTCGCTCGCTTATGAAATTATTAAACGGTTTTTCGTTGCGGACAGGTGCGGGAGGGGCCATTTCGGGCTAATTTTACATTCTGTTTGGACTTTGCCATGTCTGCTACAGGTTCCAGTGTGACATTTTTGTACGTTTCCACTCTCCGATGAAATATTTACAGAAAACTAATTTCTCTTGCATTTTGTTGAAATCTAATTTGAAATGGGCAAAAATCGCATATCTAGTGTTTGCGGGACCTATGTATAATTCATCAAGAACCTCCACCACTACTAATTTATAAATTCATTTTAATTTGGGCAAAAGAATAGTGAAAAGAACAAAATATGATGAATTTCACAAATTGATGGCCGTGGTCTTTGGCAAACTCAAGAGGAGCCCATAAAATTAGTTCAAAAATCAGTTTTCTTACGTGTTTCATTAACCTTCTGTACTGCTTATAGAGCATGCTGAGGAATTCTGATAAAAACTTTCCCATATCGGCGATCGTGACGAGCAGCAGCGGAATACCAAACAGGGCAAAGACGATGCAGGCCACGCGGCCCCAGAACGTCGTCGGCACTGCGAATCGAGTTGGCATATTTGTGTTATTTAGTGTGTGATTACGTCTTCATTTGAGTGAAGAATGTATTCATACACAGAAGAAAAAAAATATGCGAACTTACCTATGTTTCCATAGCCTGAAATGAAATAATAATTATTATTTATTCAGAGTAAATATTTTTCCGAAATATTTTCATAAACGATCTATCTGGAGCCGATTTTCCTGTACACTGGATTAATTCGCTAGTCTGACTACGACGTAACCTCTTGCGCAATCCTTTTCTTCTCATTTAATTAATGAGCAAAGAATGTATGCTAATTTTTGCTTTAGACTAAATTTATGACCTGAGGATACAAACTAGACGTATTGTAGATAGTTTTTTTTTAGCTAGAACAGGTTTATTATGGTTATTTGCATTTCAAATTTTCAAATTAGTTCTAAAAATGGCACGTCATTAGAAAGATTCTCAAATTAAAAAAAAAAAAGTCTGAAAAGTCTTTTTAGGATTAAGGAACGGATCAGATTGATTCAGAAGATCAAAAATTTTCAGAAATATTAGTTTGCGCTGTTATAATTACATATTTATGTGATTCCAGTTGAGAAATAAAAAAGAATTCTGACGAAACTTACGAGAAGTAATGTTCCCTCAGGCAATATTCAAATTTTTGATTGCTATGAAAAATATGAAAACACTTTTTGCTTCTTTGCATGAAATTAGTATATGAAAAGCAATTCCACTCTGAAATTTTTCTCCTCCAGCATCCTTTTCCTTCCTTTTCTCGTATGTGTACCCTCCTTCTCTACTGTCTATCTCTTTCTCTCAACTGCAGCGCTCGGCGCTCTGACACACAAATAGAATTCCTCACATGTCCTCTGCGTGTCTTACTAGTTGAAGGTTTGGCCCTACGGCTTTGTGGGTCGGTGGCGGAGTGGTCTAACGCGCTATTTTAAATGCGCAGCGTTTAGGTGTTCTCAACCGGAGTTCGTAGTTCCTTCGGGAGCCCGTGTTCAAATCACGGCCGACTCATATTTTTGCAAAAATCCGGCTTCGGAATTCATAATTTTCATGTCCGATAAGCCAGAATCAATTCAATATCATTTGAAACCAAAAGTTGATTTGTTCGATCAACCTAAAGCCTCACGATGCAAAATAAACACCACCATCGTGTTCAGCGTGAAATTCTGATCCGGACAATGATATTTATCATTCCCAGACCATAAATTTAACCTAAAGAGAAATTAGCATACATCATATGCTTGTTGAAGTAAATGATGTAGATTTGCGCAAGTGTTTGTTGTATGAAAATAAGAGCGCACGAAATATTCCAAAATAAAACGCTCACTAGGAAACCTGATTCTGAAATCGGATTTAAAAAAAAACCTGTTCTGGATTTTTTATTCAGATTTCTAAAATCTCAAAATTTCTCTGCTTATGTGATTATTCAATTTCGAAGGAGATTATATTTTGTTAAATTAGCAAGTAGAAAAAATTAAATTCAAAAACTAGCCGATAGTAGTAATGACAGTAGTGGCGAAGAAAATGCTGTTCGGGTAAGTCCACACGTACTCGTCCCCTTTGGTTGTGTTCAACAAATGCCGTTCGTTGATGTATTGATTGCGGAACGAGTTGAAGATCTGTTTGACCAGTTGTCGGAAATATTCCTCGTTTATCGCGTCCAATGCTTCCTTCGAAATTTTATTATCTGTATCCTGAAAATTATGATGATTGAATTTTGAAGAGTGTTGATATTTGATTGTTTGATGAAGTGTGCAAGACTTCTTTCAGGAGAAATTTTTCTAGTTTAGAAATGATATGGAAAGCGTTTTTTTTTATTATTCATGAGTTGGTATGCTTATTGGAATATGTTGAAAAAATTTTAAATGATTCCTGCGATTTTCGAGAACAAAAGCAAAGCTGAAAATGGTCTGAAAAGTAGTGGTAACGAGAATTTTAGAACGAAGTAGAAACTTTTCCTACAACGTTCTAACTAACCTGCGTGATATTCCAGATATGCTCCTGGAAATCGTCGCGAAGTCCGAAAATGATTCGTAGTTCGCTTTCACGTTGCTGAAATTTGTTGAATTTGAAAGAGAAACTGTTGATTGGTTACGATAAGTTCGTTCGGTCTCTCGATGGCGTGGAATATTGTGGCTCCGATTAGAAGATATGCGACGAGTAATGCAACGAGTCCAACGTGAGGCAGGAATCGTTTCACGACAGCCATAGTTCGCTGAGATTGTTCTGATAGGGTTTGGCAGAGGATTTTTAATTGAAAATTGGTGGTTAAAAGTAGTTTCGCAGAAAAATGTTCGGATTAGTTGATGAGTATTATTTCATCTCGTTGATGATTGGATATTTTAAAGTGAATTGCATGGTGTTGAGAGGTTCTAAAATAATATTCATCTAGTACTTTACTCTAAATCTTGCTACAAATTGCAACACACCTAAGTTAGATCGGATTTGGTATTTTGAAAGATTTTTTTTTCAAGTTTATTCAATACTCACCGTGAATCTGCTGTCGAATTCCTTGATGTCGACATCGTCGTCAGATAAAGGCGGGCCAGCAGCGGTCAGATCCAATTCCATCGGAATCTCGTTCAGCGATCCGAGGGAATCGTCCGATCCCTGTAAATGAAAGTAAATTAGTTTATTTTGAGATTTGGAAATTTGAAAATGATAGCATAGAAATTTGTGGAACGTGTAAAGAGTAAGACATGGAAAAGCTAAGGTAAAGAAGATATTTTTGAATAGTGAATAGGCAAGCTGTTTTCTTTGTTTTTCATTTGCATGTTGTCAAAATGTCATGTCTTTCTGCGAATTTTCAGCTTGTTTATCGTGATCTTTGAGTTTGATTTTTTTAAATTTGCTATTTGAAGTCGTGG
This sequence comes from Diploscapter coronatus, assembly GCA_964036155.1. Classification (NCBI taxonomy): domain Eukaryota; kingdom Metazoa; phylum Nematoda; class Chromadorea; order Rhabditida; family Rhabditidae; genus Diploscapter; species Diploscapter coronatus. Next base: position 45,725,025 of record OZ038422.1, on the reverse strand, counting down.
TTAAAAATTTTCACGACACCAACTTTGTACTCGCGATCAGGTTTAACTAGGATCAATTTTCTTCTTTGGTGTCAATGAAAAAGTTGCATATCTGGTTGAGAGAGTTGAAAAATATTAGGCATGGCCAGTGAAGAGACCAGCTTTATTTTATTAGAGTTTTGACGACGGGCTCGGATAATTTAAAATCATTTTCGAGGATCAAATGCGATCAAGGTTTTCCAAATCAACTTGCATCTTCCCTGATCAGAGTAGGAATTATGAGAAAATCGCAATTTTTGTTCAATCATTGTTTATTATTTTCTAACACAAAATTTACCATATCGAACACGTTATCGGAGCTGCTGCTGCTCATTGTTGTTTTCCCGTTAGTTTTTCTGAAATTTTGGAATTACAAGGGAAGAGGAAACATTTTGAGTTTGAATGCACGCTAGAGGATTTTGACGTGAACGAAACGAAATGCGATAAAAAGAAGCTAAGAGAGAATGAGTGTGTGCAATTGCTGCAGAGAAATAGAGGAATTGTCTGGCAGAAGAAGAAGAAGTTGTGATAAGCGATAAGATGAGTGAAGCGATGATGGAGAATAGAGAAGTGGGCGGGACGAACGACGGCTGCCTTTCATTGAAGAAGAATGGGAATGATCATGATGGTTGGAAATAAAGCAGCTGTTCGCTGGTGGACATGCAATCGAGAAGAATCATTCTTCTTCGATTAATGGTGAAATCTGGAAAAATGTTGCGTTTCCGAGGACTAATTTATTGGGTAATTTTGAAAAAAAACAATTTTTTGGCGATAAGAGAAAGTATTGAACAATTGAAGATCAGCTCGGTGATACGAAATTGAATTAAAACATGAAATCGGAATTTATTTCTCCATTTTAGTGTCTGTACATTTGGGAATCGATGTATTTGTAGTCCCACAGAATGTGAGCACCGAATTTGGTTCCATCAAATAGGACCTGAAATTATTCCTAACTTATTAAATTAGATATTCCAATCAAGATCAAATTTTATATTCGTTTAAACTATGGATCTAATGTATTTTCTTACTTTATGCTTGATATAAAGTTATAAAAAAAATATTATTTTTCTTTACATTATTTACATTCAACACAAGTTTCAGTTAAAAATACCTTATCACTAAAGATGCTGGGTCTCTCCGGTTCTTTTCATCGATAAGTCAAGATTTGATAGTGTTGATGGAATTCGTTTCGTTCCATTCAATGTTGACGTACTCGTTGCCAGTTTCAACGTTCTTCCTGATGAATTTCCATTAAGTCAAATAAGGGTTAAGACGGAAGGAATAAAATTTTAAAAGATTGAACTAAATTGATGGAAAATCTGTATTATTGAAAACTGACGATTTGAAACGAAACTTACTTACATAGAACTATGCAGAAGCTTTCCTAGCCAAATTAACAACATTTCAATAATTTACGCAATTATCTGACTTTTGTGTGCATATTTTAATTTAATGCAATGCACATGTAGCATTTTTAAATTTTCTTAGTCGATTTTGATAAATGTTTAGGTTAATTTGTTCTATCAATTATTAATTTCTTACTTCAAATATAGACAATACTTTGATCGGCTAAACTAGAGAACACAAAATGAAATCATTTGACATTTACATTCTCTCCTTTAAATTTTTTTACCGAAAAAGTAAGTTTGACTTGCTGCCTAAACAGTTAGAGCCTAGCGCGAATTATCGCAAGAATTGAATAATAATGAGTTTTTAGGATTACATCACTCACGGATACACGTGGGAATAATGTTTGTACATCATTTGTCGGTGATATTCTCATCCTACACAAGTTCATGCAAATATCAAAAAGTTATTAAAAGGCACAAAGACTGTCGAATTTCGCAAAATATTTACACAGATGTCCGAGGGAATTCGGAGTTTGGCTATAAAATGAGTCGATCGGTCGATTTCCCTATCGCTTCATCGTTTTTCCTCTTTCTACCTGCATTTCATCAGTTTCCTGCACCTGACGCTCAAAGCAACTTCGACAAAAGATTAGGGTGAGTCAATTTCGACGAGGTTCACAAAAGAGTTATGCAAATATTCACCTTCCGACTCGAACTAGATGAAAATCTGAAAATCAATGCATGCACTACGTCTCTATTTATAATCAGCGCAAAAATGTCACGTTTATCAGTTATCATTTTCAAGAATAACTTATTTGAACTTTAAAAATGTCTATTTTTCATTATAAAACATGCAGATTATTTTGACTATTCAATAATTCGTTAAAAATTACCTACTTACTCAATTTTTGCTGTAAAACTATTCTAGCTGTGATTCCATAAGCTATTTTTCCTAAAATTACTGGCATAACTTATTTTTTCCGATGAATCAATGATAATTCGGTTTGTTTAGATGACTCAACTGCATCAATTTCTGGCAATGTCTGCTATTTTGATCTCCCAAATCAGTGGAGCTCCGCGTTTGGATGGAAACCAACTCAGTCAATTTCTTGCTGTGCAAAACAGAGCTAGCGGAGGCAACATTTGGAATGATCAGCTATCACAGGCTGAGAAGAACATGATTTTGCAGGTAAGAATAAATGAAGATTTGGATTTATCAAAGTATGCAAATGCATCGTGAATGCCTCTAAAGCGTGCCTTAAATCAAAGTGTCCTTCAATGCTAACTCAATTCGTCCCTGCCTAATCTAGGTTCAATGAAATTGAAACAGGGTCAAAATTTCACAACGCTGCCGCAAGAATAAAATATATCAAATCAAATGTAGCAGCACTAGTAGAGAGACAGGCAGCGAATGTTTCTTCATGTTATTTCGTATAAGGTTATGACGATATATTATAAAAAAAAAAAAAAAAAACTCTCCACGTTATCTTGAGTTCTATCCTATAGATTTACTAAGAAGTCACATTTAGCAACACAACTCATACCGGTCACAATGCGCCTTGGGAAAATTCGCCAACAAGCCAGGAGCTGGACTAGGACCGTACTTGCCGAGGGCCGCAAAAATGCCAGAACTTGTAAAATTCTGTTAAAGTTAGCAAAGAAATAATAAAGTTTTAGAAATGGGACAAGAATCTCGAGGCTTCCGCATACAGACACGCGATGAAGAAAGAATTCAAACATTCCACAGATCTCAAAAATACCGGCGAGAATCTCTACATGATGTGGACGACTGGATCCTTCAATAGACAGAACATCATTAGGGTAAGCTGAGCTAAAACAAAAGATATACTTTATCATAGCATCGAGAAAAAAATTCATTTCGTCAATTACAGTGCCGCTCAAAAGTCTTGGGAGTTTTGAATTTTTGACATAACTTTTTTATGGTGCAACGAAATTCCAAAAACTTTTTTTTGTTTGATAGCCCATCGAAATACCTTTCAAACGATACCATACATGTGCCCGCTGTTTACTCCGTACTAAAGTTATTTACGAATTTGAAAATTTGCCCGCTCAAAAGTCTTGGGAGTTGTTTGTTTTCGATTTTATTTCGTGCTTTTTTGTTTTGATTTGGCAAATTTATGTTTATTTTTGTTATTCTGTTTCTATTCCCGATGGTTTGTCACAACTACTATGATGCCAATCTGAAGAAGAGGATCGTCAGGTTCGTCGCTGATGGGCACTCGAAAATTGAAGCTTCCGACGTCTTCAAAATCTCTCTGCAGTCTGTATCCCGTTGGACCGCTAATTCAATGAAGGACCGAAGTCTGGGAAACAAGCTGAAATCAAGTCGACCGAAAAAAAGCACTCCTCTTGTTGATAGGGATATTTTTATTGCTTCTAAGCGAAATTCGAGATTAACTACACGTCAAATTCTTTCCAACATTTCCACTCCAAACGGTCCAAAAATTTCTTTTAATACTGTGAAATGTCGTTTGGCTTCTTCCGGGTTGAATGGAATAGTTGGGATCAGAAAAGCTTTGATTTCCAAAAAGAATAAGACCGACTGTAAAGCGTGGACAAAAAACATAAGATGTGGTTTTGTGCGCAGTGGCGTAGAATCCTTTGGAGTGACGAGAGTAAATTTAATTTGTTTGGAAGTGATGAGAGACAGTGGATCAAGCGTCCAGTTGGCATTAGAAATGATCCCAAGTATCAGATTCCTCCCGCCGAGCACGGTGGTAAATCTATCACTGCATGGGGATGTTTCAGTATATCTGGCGTCGGTCCCCTGGTCAGAATTTATGGTAGGATGGATGTTCAAATTTATGCTGACATCTTAGAGAATAATATGTTTTCGTTTGCAAGGAGAAATATGCCTGCTGGTTGGATATATCAGCCGAATAATGGTCCGAAGCATAGGTCGGCATTTCTTCAGAAATTGTTCAAGGCTAAAAAGTGAAGGTTTTGTCTTGGCCTTCGCAAAGCCCGGACCTAAATCCAATAGAGCACCTCTGGCAAGAGCTCAAAAAGCGAACAGGAGGCATTCCGACTCGAAATGCCGATGAAAAATTCGCAATCCTTCAGAAGGAATAGTGCAAAATAGACCGGCGCACTATTGGTCGTCTTATTGCTTCGATACTTGACTGCTGCTATGAGGTCGAGAGAGCTAAGGGTTACTCGACCAAGTATTAATCATTCCTAACCATTTGGAAAATCTTCTTTTCCATTTCCATTCAAAAAGAATTTTTTTTCTTTCGAAATTCCTTTTACTCCCAAGACTTTTGAGCGGGCAAATTTACAAATCCGTAAATAACTTTAGTACGGAGTAAACAGCGGGCACATGTATGGTATCGTTTGAAAGGTATTTCGATGGGCTATCAAACAAAAAAAAGTTTTTGGAATTTCGTTGCACCATAAAAAAGTTATGCCAAAAATTCAAAACTCCCAAGACTTTTGAGCGGCACTGTACATCATATTTTTTTTTCCTTTCAATCACGTTGCTAAGAGTTATTTCATTCTGAATCGCTGATCTAGCAATACTAAATTTGACGTAATGGTAAAATAATCATTTTAGGACATGTCCCAAGCCTGGATCAACGAAGTCCCTCAATACGGACTGGACAGCATCATTCTGCCAAGTGGACAAAAATTCTACAATGTCGGACATGCTACTGCTGTAAGCGATTTTTAAAACTGAAGCAAATGAATACGGATAACTTTTATGTTTCTGCGAGAAATAAATACGAGTAGATACGAATTTGAAATATAGATATTTTAAAATCAAAGTTTAATTATACCTTTCTTCAATTTCAAAATCGCAGAAAAAATGATTTGGTCTCTCGGAAGAAGATTCGGAAATTTGACCATTTCAAATCCAAAAACGCATCCTCGTAACAAATTTGACGATATGTCACAGATTTTAAACTACGAAAAAATGAAGTCTTATCACTTGAAAATTGAGGTGATGCAAATACGCTTTTCAGATGCTGTCTGATAGAACTACCAGAATCGGCTGCGCCATGGTTGGAATGGCTCCCGGAAAGGTTCTCGGAGTGTGCCACTATTCGCCTATTGTAAGACCATCATCAGCCATGCTCTCCCAACTAATTTATATTTCAGGGAAACATTTTCAATAGCGCAATTTATGCGACAGGCGCTACAGGTTCGCAATGCCCCGCACCTTCAAAACTCAATCCTCAGACTGGACTCTGCGTTTATCCATAACCGATTTCGTCTTTTTATCAGCTGTCTTTCATTATTTATTTTCGAATTTCACTGTGTGATATGTAAACGAATAAATGCTTTCGTACTGCATTTTTTTTCTGAAACAAGAAAATTCATTAGGAATTCACAATAATTCCCTCTCAGTTTGTTACAATTAGCTTCCAATAAAAATAGCTTACATTGCTAAAATTAGCTCACACTATACCGTTTCACGAAATTGCAATGAAATCAACGTAGTCAACTATTCTAAATGCACTTCATTACTAGCCCATAGGCAGTTACTAAATGATGACTTGCGACTCCTATAGTTAGAGAGAGAGTAGAGTAGGACGAAATAGTATGAGAAAAGAAAGGGGTCGTCAATAACTGTTACCAATAGATAATGCTAGATTAAAATAGAGCCCGAGCGTTATCCATCAAAGTTTTAGTGGATAACGATAGTTTGGTAGATAAAAAACCGCTTTCCATATTTGTACATTCTATACCTTGTGAATAGTTATTTCCTACTTTATTACTGCATAGAAAACCTTTGATGGACAAGGCCTCAGCTAATTATTTTTGGTGGACAACGCACACCCTCCATATTTTGTTCTGGTTATTCAAAGAATGCGTCTTAAGATGCATATTAAACCCGTAAAGATTCAATCATAGAATGCAAAAGGATTCTAGAACTGTCTAATGATATCACAATATTAATAGCTATCTTTCAATAAGCCAATGTATGAACTCAACATGGAATTAGAGATATAAATGTGAATATGGAAAGCTATAAATCTAAGAACTAATCTTAAAACAATTTACAAACATGTTACTTGATTTGAGAAAATCTTTGATCGTTAAACCTCGAATCTGTCAGGAACATTCGATACCGGTGCGACCAAGTTATCTTTCTTCGAAGCGTTGTGAGAGCAGACTGCCTTTCCACGAACGGTCACCTGAATTTAAGAGTTAAAAGTCTCTTTAGGATAAGTGTCATTTTCAACCATTTTTAAATATTGGCTTGTTTGAAGTGTTTACGAATGTCAACAAATGAGTAAGAGCTTCCATAAATATCGATTGAAAATTTTCTATGAAGATGGCATAAACACAAATCGGTTAGATAAATGTTGTTATGTTTCAAAAATCTACTAGTAAAAAGCGATGACTGATGAGTAATCATTGGAAAATGCATTTTCAAAAGTGATTTTTCGTGAACTCTTGCAAACTTGCAACAGAGAAAAGTAATACAATAAAAGCATTGTCATAAAAAATGCAGACTATTTGACACTGATCTCGATTCCTCAGATATTATGTTAGGCAAGTGCTCATCGAGTCAAATACGCCTACATGTTTGGAGAAAAGAATGAAGAATAGCCGCGAGTTTTTACGGTAAATACAAACAGTAGAGAAGTCGAACAAATGTCACATTTGCCCGTTGACTGCATTTGTCAATATGCATTTTGAACGCGCGAAAATTCGTTTTTCCACAAAATTTGAAAGTCTTACCTCCAGAAAAGCGACCAATTCGACGACGCAATACATGGTGATTGTCGGCCAAGTCATAATGAAATGGAAGATGTTTCGAATTATTCCCGTCTTATCTTTCGTTTTATTGGGGAATACCTAAATTGAATTTACAAAAGAACTATCAAGATAATAATAATAGTTCTTACCGGCTGACAAAGATAACTGACAAGGAAGACGCAGAAGAACCAGAAGTATTGAAGTCCGAGGAATGAGAGCATCACGATCATGAAAACCGTGCCGTTGGGGTAGACTAGTCCTTTGACCCCATCTTTACCCTTGATTGCTTCCAGCATTGCCGGTGTCTGAATTATCACAATGCAAGATGGCATCTTTATTCTTTTTTTAATAATATCACAATTTAAAATAATCTAGTCAGAATTATTATATTACAGAGCCACTATATTTCCTGCAAAACTTACAACCGACGGAGCCACAATCGTGTAGACAGAAGCGATGCACAGCAAGAATCCATAGTAGAAGACGAATTTGCAGGCGAATGAAAACGAGACCATGGCTGGGAGACGGAAGAACTTGATGGCGAAATAGTGGAAAACTTCTGCTGCACCGATCGTCCAGCGACGCACCTGACGAGCCCACTCGTACCACTCGTCACAATAGTTCTTGCCTGAAAAAACTGTTTGTCAGAAAACAAAAATACACTAGAGAAGATGAAATTGTCGTGATTGGTTTCAAAGAGGGAACGATTTTCCTCTCATCATGTTTCGTGCTATTTTTTTCGGATGTAATAAAAGAGAAACCTACCGCTTGTCGGACCGCTTAAAGTCGCCACAGGAATTGCTCGAATGACACATCTCCTTCGAATGGCAAGAGACCACCTAATCAAAGCAATAATATCTTCCATCTAAAAGAATCGAATTAAGAATTTAGGACAATTCCATTTGCCTACTTGATACGAAGGATGAGTATATTCGCCGTCTTCGAGCAATTTCAACGTCAGAGAAAATATACTCATTGTGTTGATGTTCCACGGAATCAAATAACCTATCATGAAAAAGGCTCTGAAATAAAAAATGATGATTGGTAATGTTTTCGCGTGACTTACCGCAATAACCCAGTAACTCTGACGAAGAATGGAGATTTATCAAGATTCATGCAGTAGAAAAGCGGTGATTGCCAGACTGTGTAGGTTCGTTGCTGAAATATCAATTGCAGAAGGTAGGAAATGGATCATACGATATGAAAATGTAAAAATGGTCAACTAGGATAGTTTTAGTATTTTTCATTTGAACACTTCTTGCAAAGTATCATGGGCAGAGTCCTACCTCAGGGCTGATCTTCCAGTAATCTTCCTCCAAGGCATCGAAATATCGCTCCCCAAAGATCGAGTCACAATCTCCAGTAGTAACGAGAACTTCGACTTTCTTGTCCTTTCTGCCCAAAGGATAGTCTTTGTCGCGTCGAAGGATCTTGATTGCCTGTCTGGATGCGTAGTTGAGGTTGGAACATTTTCCTTAAATTATAAATTATAGAAGGAAAAAGAATAACTCTAGCTTCACTGTCCACTTCATTTTACATAATCTCAGTAAAAAAACGTTGAAACAAGTTTTCGAATTTGAAGTAGAAATTTATAGTTACTCTGCATGATTATGCAATTCTGAAGACAAATATCTCTTTACCTGGAATATCTCCAGGAAGTCCCTTTGGGTGAACCGTGACGATGAATCTGTCAAATTGAGAATCGTATTTTTCGTGTAGCTCCTTCTCCCTTGCTTCTTTGTCAGGGGTACCGGCTTCCATGCCTATGACGCAGGTGATCTTCTTCTGAAAAAATACATCTCATCTAGGAGTGTGTGCAATGAAGCTTTGAGATTTTCGAAATACGGAACGCGGAAAGAAATGAAAATTGACAAAAAAACAGTCAGGAACGAAATTCTTCGGAATGATCAAACAGAATATTCAGTACATCTCCGATCTCATCTAAAAAAAGTATTAGAAAAACTACCTTAGCATCCGGTTGACTTGCGATACTATCAATTGTATCCATGATCAGCGCTTGAGGCTCCTTGTAAATGCACAAACCGACGACGTGTTTCACTGTCACAAAATCCGTGTTTAGCTAGAGTCGATAATGAAATAAATATTTCGAAAAGTTGATACCTTATCGAGATCAATTTTGTGATGAGCGAATTTCCTCAGCCTGTACGTGTATCTGAGAGCGTTGAAGACGGCTATTGCCCATAACAAGTGCAATATGATACAGATTATCGTCACTATTTCTAAGGCAAAGTCCTGAAATAAAGTTTATCCTAGTTTAAAATGGGAAAAACTTACATTAACAGCAGGAATGCAAGGTACCCATATGGCGGAAGAAATAAATAAGAAAATGAGAAACGTAAAGAGTAAGTTCCATCGAATATAAAAATTAGCCGGCTTTGCTATTCGACCAACGTATGTTTGAGCTCTGTAAGAACACTATTATTTGAGAAAAAAATAAATGAAATTTACCTCATTCGACTTTTCAACATAGAATCTCTAACTGACTTTGTGAAAGACGGTCGACAAGATTTCTGGGGTGGTATTGTGTCATCTTTCTTCTTCTAAAATTTGTAGATTTTATTGAGGTAGGGAAAATGAATCTTGAAGAACTCACAATACTTTGATTCGCTTTGATATCCTCCAAATCTAAACTGACATGTGCCAGATAGTCTGGCTTAAGCACCTCGACTTTGTCCAGAGAATCTGTCGACATTCTGAAAATTTGTCAAAAATATTGCAGAAAAAAACTACAATGAAATAAAAAGGCAATCATTGGTATAATTAGGTCAACAAAATGTATTACTCTACCGAAGATATCAGAAAATAAACAAGATATCGTAAACCTAAAAATAAAATTACTAAGAGACTGAACTGATAAAAATGAATGAAAATATCGTGAGATAAATCTCTGAACCAAAAGAAGCATAGCTTACGAAGACTCGAAGTCTGCTTCGGATTAATCAGGCGAGTTTAAATACGGTCTGCCCCCTTCTCTTTTAAGTTCCGAATCAGTCGGAAGTTCTTTCGCTTCTCGCTTCTTTTTCTTTTATCTTTTCCTCTGTAACTGTTAGTTTTAGTAACGAGTTTAGGATTATTGTCTCGAGCAGTTTGGAAAGGCGAAAACTGGGCGGAGTCCTGTGTCCTTGTCCCGGCTCTTTTCGCTATTTGCCTGAACCCAGCCTCAGACACCTTTTCCATGCTGATTTTATCACAAACTAGCACACATTCTTGTGTCTATGCAATTGTAATATAATGCTGACAATTAAAGGGTCAAAGTCACTTCTTATTCGATAATATTCATTTATCATTACGCATTATCAAATTCGGAAGAACCAATATTTATCGCTTTATAATAATGCAAACAAAAGTGATACGGGTCCAACAAGATGATAAGTGATAAGTAGCTGAAAATTGCGAAATATCGTAATTCTGATGCAAAATCATGCAAATTTATTCTCATTCTAATGTATAAAATACGTATTTAATCTGCATGTTATCTAACAAAAATATGTAATCAAGCGAAACGAAAATAATTCAACAAGCGAATTGCCGTGAAAAACATGCGTATGATTTTGATTCGAATGGCTCAAATAAGTTCAGTATCAATAATGAACGACGGTGGTGATTCAGCAAACATGATTTAACGCATTTGGATTCTATGAGTTGCCATTTATTCGATTGAATCACATCAGATTTATTGGTAGTCTAAATTTGTGCAGTCCATAAGTATGTACTTTTGGATCAAATCAAATTTGAAGATATCCCGTAAAGACTGGTAGAACGATTTGGAAAAAGTCAATAAAATTTGGATTTAATTTTGTCAATTTTAACAAACTCTCAAATATAGATATTTCTAATAATCTTCGATCTTCCCAATATACTGTAAGCTGATACATAATTAGAGGGCGCAAGTCTCGCCCACTCTATGAAGTTAAAGTCAAGGAAAGCAATTTCTCTAAAATTTTGCGAAGCGAATTCCCTTTCCACTATTAGATATGAGCCTAGAGAACATTTTTGCTTCCAGAAACATGCCCCCGAAACACGAGTTGAGCCCGCGAAAATCGATACTGAAATTTTAAAATCGCTCGTTTGAGCTTCATAGGCCGTGCTTATCAGCGCTCACGCAAAATATCAAAGATTACATTTTACTCGTTATTTTGTGATAGAAAATGAATCGTTTTTCAGCCCGCCGCTGATCACCGTTGTAAAAAATCATTTTTTGCTGAAATAACGCAATATGAATTTATTTGACACTTGTTTCGTGGATTTTTGCACACAATTGCAGAATGGGCGTGACCTATCATTTTGGAAATTAAAAACTCATAGAAATTTCAGAATGTTCCAGAAATAAGCAAAACAACTAACAAATATCTTTACAAGAAAGAAGTTTTCGAATAGTGTCTTCAAAAATTCATATCTTTGGTTACACTGAGCCGTTTTTCATGCGATTTTTTTGCTATGATCTGTCTAGCCCTACAGATTCCTAGAAAAATACTTCCATGACTTTGTCTTCAAATCGAGAATATCACTTGCGGCCCCTATTTATGTGTGAGACATCGGACTATCTCGCGTTCATTTAAACTCTACATAAATCTTATCGCTCTTATTTCATTTCAAATATGGGCCAGTAGATAGCATGTCAACCAATTTGTTATCCATTTAAGAGCGATATCTAAATACTGTCAAGGGTCAGGAGGCTTTTCCAAAGGACGAAAGATAACAGCAAACGTTTTCTGTCAAAAATAAACTCATGATACTATTTTAGTAATACAAATCAGGATTTGTAATTCAATGGTGATGTTTGAAAATACAAATTGAATTTAGTCTTGATGCTTTTATTTATTCCTTTTTATAACTTTAAAAAGATATAAGACCGCAGTTCAATATCAGTATGAGTCATTTTCTGTTTTTTATCATTTGAAATTCACGTAATAACGATTGCTTTCAGAAGGACTTTGGAAGTTGGCTGATCAGTTAGAGCAGGCCAGAGGAATTGCTTGATCTGTGTGAAATTGACCGATGAACTCTTTGTTCGACAGTGCATTTCGCTGTTGAATTGCGTTCCTTCGTATTCCAGGTGCAATCTAAATTTATTTATCCGAATCATTGAATATGTACATTCAGATATGCCGCTTAGATCACTTCATAAATCTCTGGAATAGTCAAATTTAGCTCGACAATGCAACATATGGCAGAATATCTCAGCTCTCCCTTTCATAAAATTTGAAAATTTCTAAAAGAAATAAAAGTGAAAATTAATATCAGTGTTTCTGAACCCTTTCCATTATCGAAATGTTTATTTTTAAACAGTTTCCCACCTCGGATATTTTCCATCGATTCCAGCCACCAAATCCCACGCGATATCGACGCATTCGAGTACGAACTTATTGAAAATTAAACACGATTTTAGCGAAGTGAAATCGTAGAGAGTTCTCCAGATTTGGGATGTTACTTCCTGAATTATTTCTTTCTGTAATCACAAGATTTGAAGATCATTCGTAAAGTTTAGATTTTTACATTGGGAGATTTCGCATAATTTACCATGTTTCGATAAGAAATAATATTTTAAGGAAATGTAAATTAAAATAACCTTAGCATTCTGTAAGCCATATTGCGATTTCGCCCTTCGATAGAGATGTCTGTAGAGAGCGAAATCCAACAAAGTTGAGTCCTCTGAATCTGTCCTCGGCTGTCCGTCCTCCATTATCTCCCAGATTTGCAATCGCTTACGATTCACCGTTTGTCGGACCGAACGATAGGTCAACTAGAATTTTTCTTCTTTAACCCTTCAGATATCATGAGATCGGTTAGTGAACATTCTTGAAGAAAATCATCCTACCAAAAGTTTGATGTTAAAGCAAAATATCCCCTTAAAGTCATTGATCAAAAATTGATCCTTTTCTGAACAGTCTATGCTGATGATGTTAGACTTACAACGATAACGCTGAGAACAGTCTTGATTTGCAACTCTTCTGAGTCGCGGAAATCGTCAAGCTGATTGAGCGCAGGCAGAATGTCTGTGCGCGATTTGCGGAAAAGTTCGGAGAATCTCTGCACCAAGTGCATCACTTCCTTTGTGGAAGAGCAGTTGTAGAGAGATGTCGCACTCGGATAGTCTGGTTCTGGCCATAATCTGAATGTTGATCTCGTGGGATATTTTAGTTTCGAGAATTTCATTTTTCTTCTCACAAGTGAAGTGCACAAGTCGGAAATCACAGATCCTGACGAAACTTTACGAATAGGGGTTTTCAATGACGGAGATGATAATCGTTAAACCAAAAAGTGCTAAATAGAAAACTGAAAATCGGTGAAAATCGTCAATTTTAACTTGTATTCAAATTTATTTGCAAAATTAGCTTACATTTTGAAAAGAACTTTGCTTATTTCTCACACAAAACATTAGTGAAAAACGGTCTAAAATTCCCTGACTCCAGATTTCTATTCAGTACTTTTTGACTTCGCCATCCGTCATTCCCGTCATCGAAATCCCTATTTGGAAAGTTTCATCAAGATTTGCGATTTCCTGTTCTGTGCACTTCCCTTGTCAAATAAATCAAGATAATCAGTGTCAAAATCCAAAATTCCTTTAAACAAATTGTCATGGAAGAGCCGTTGAAGAATGTGATGGCAATAGGCTTTCAAAAACTAGGGTATAAAACGTTTCTTTCTCCCTCCTCATATGTGCCACGGATCTTCTTCGATGCGACGACACTTTTTGTGTCGATTTTTTGTTTTCTTTACTTTTTCACGTTTTAAAGGGTGATTGTCGATAGAGAACGATAATAGGAAGATTTTCATAGCGAAAACCCCGTTTATTTAGGTAAAATAGCAAAAAAAATCCCCAATGTACAAATGTCGTCTGTGAGTGCATTTCGAGGCTCACAAGAGAGAAAGAAAGTCATAATAGGGAATGCTAAGAAATGAAAGGTTTTGTGAATTATTATTCTCATCGCCACTTACACTTCCCTTGAGCTATCCCATTTTTCCTTCCTAGATCGCAATCGAGAAATCTCTTTCTTGGCTTGGGACAATTCATTTTGCAGGCGATTTATCTGAAATTGTGCTCTCCTCCAAGTCAGTTTTATATTGCTTACATGTATTTTGAGTGTAGAAGTATCCCCGTCACTGGATCGTCGCATATTAGATTGACTGTGCGATTTTGGTAGGCAATATGAGCTGTACGCATGAAACGAGGGTTCAGAAACCACTAAAATTCTTTTTAATTTTTAGCCAAAGATTTTACATTGTATTTGTTCTCAAATTTATGGTTCTTAAAATTTTGAAAATCTGACGCAAAACTCTTACGATTCTTACGTTTGTTCAAGGTTCCGAGACTTTTAGAAGTCTGCAAAGGAAGTGACAATTCAGTCTTCGCCAGATTGGAAATGTTTCCGAGCGATCGATGATGGCTTAGAGTCGGAGAAACGAATCGATGTTTGGGGCTGTCAAATCGAGTCAGGGCTGAAAATCCACATCTCAACCTCTTTAGTTAAATTTGTGCTCGCTTTCATGATCTCTCAAGCTTACACATTTTCCTATTATTCAGCGTAGCCCTTGATGTGCTCTTCGAAGGAAGCGGAGATTTGCCTAAAATGTCCACTCTTCAGTTTTTCAGAGGGATAAAAGGGCGATTTTGTTTTGATTTAAATATGAACACGAAGCTTCAATCCATCATATAAACCGTTTGAAAATTCAATAAAAGTGCATGAAAATTGACAGAAATCCCAGTTTTATTGAACTTTAAGACTTTTAGATAATTCTTGAAAAATTCTGTCGCGAATCAGTCGAGTGCCAAGAAAGAAAAGTTGTTCACCCATTAGTCGGCTACAATTTTGTAATAAAAATTCTCTTTGAAACCGCTTTATATTCGAGATAAACCTAGGTAACGAAAATCTCTTTATAAAGTTCGCTTCAAAAATTTGACTCCACTTGCGTCCTCTACTTATAATTGAATGATCTCATAAATCTGTTAAGTTGAAATAGTTTGTAGGCAATGAAGTTAGCTCTAGATTAAAAAATATCATTTCTCTTTATAGACTCAATTTCCTAATCAGTAATCTGCATGCATTTTAGACTGAATTCTTCGTAAAAATGATTGAAAGCATCATTTCTAATCCCCGATTTGGCCTTTGAAGTTCTTTCAATAGTGTGGAATAATCAATCATTGCAACTCATTTCCGGTTGAATCGGTTACTCACATTCAACGTTTTGCCTTTCCAAAGTAATAGCTTCAATTGCGCGTAAATGATCTCTCATGCCAGAATAGACGGAGTTATTGTCGTGTGTAAAGGAAGAATAGAATACCCACCACTCATCTGTTTGTCTGTTGCGTCATTCAATTCGTTCGAACTCTCCTTGTTGCCGTCCACAGAGCCCTCGGCCGAACAGCCAGAATCACATTCCACCACCGGACGGTACATTGACAATAACTGAAAATAACATTTTTTTTCTTTCCAAAATACTGATCTTCAATGAAACACTGATTTTTTCTAAAATTTGCCAATCGTAACGGCACCGTATTAAATTCCAAAATTAGCAACCGAAACCGAACCGCCGTTGCGGTTATTTATTTGAAAGTCTGATGAAGTTACAGAAAGTAATCGCTAAAAATATAGCCAAATTTTATTTTTCTAATTGTTTTTCATTATGACCTTCGATGCCAAAATTCGTAGAAAATGGCTAGAGAAGAGAAAAAAGATAATCTGAACTGTAGCAATGTTATTATGATCAATTCTTATGTTACTCTGCTGTAAGCAAATGGCAGAATATTCATTTCAAAGATTATAAAAAGCAAATCTTCTAGAATCGAATATCATCTACCTTTTCATAAGAATGACTGAAGGTGACGATGAGCTGAGCGACGACGGGATCGAGCTGCATGAAACTGAAGTCGTCAGGAGCAGCACGAGTGAAGGCATTGAAGAGACCGATCAAGAGACGATCAGAGGCGATGCGTTTCTTCACGATTCTGAGTAGAGAAGATAGCTGAAAATTATGCTTGTCAATCTTCTTCGTCAATGAAAATATGATTTCAAGAAAGATGTCTTCAAATTCTCCAAATTATGAATTTCAGTGTATCATAGAGCTTTCAAATAGATATAAAAATTTGCCCACATGATGATTAGTGAGAACGTCATCGAGCACGACTTCGACAGCTTCATTGTGTTTCAGCCTTTCGAATACTTCCGACAATTTCAGGCTCATTTGTCGCTGGTGGCTGGCTACAGAGGGATTCGTTTGTTTGCCTAAATATGAAAATACTGATTTCGGATATTTCAGCTCTAAAACACATAAACTTCGTTCTACCAGAGATTTGTCGAAAGAGATTAGAAAATAACAGAAAATTAGGTTTTTTTACTAAAATTACACATATTATAGATTTTATCTATCTAACTTTCTCAATCTATATTTCTGATAAACATTTAATGATTAAATAGAAATCTATCCAACCTTGTGAATTCTTGTTTTCATCATGCAGATCTCGTATTTTCGAATTAACAACCTTCAATTTGTCGATGTGTCGGGAGACTTCCAAATGAACAGCGTCGGACATTCTGGAATTCGTCATTCCTTCTTCGAGAAATTGGTGAAACATACCGAATAAGTCCCGTCGAACAATTGACGAGTCCGTGACACCCGAGGGATTCCAAACAGGCAGTCAGCTGCCTCCTGTCTGCCTGCGCACGCTCGATCAGGTCGGGCAGTTGACGGTGCAGAATGCCGACTAGAGTCACGATACAGGGCTCCACATCCTGAAAAGTAATCAACATCGTCTTCATATCAAAGAAAGTTTTATTTAAAAAATATATTTTAGTCAAGGAAGATTTTTGGAAACCATGGTCAATGGAACATTCTTTTGGCAAGAAAAATGAAGAAATCATTCATTGAAAGGAAGAAATGACGGGTTTCATCCAATCTAAAAAACACAAATCTAGCCTCAAACTTTGGCAGCTTCTTCCTCGAAATTGACCCAGTGTTCTTCATCTGTTCACTAAAGGCAGTCCACCAAACGAGTTGACAGAAGAGCTGTTCGCACATTAGCTCTTTCGACGGAAATTTCATGCCTTCTTCCGCATGTGCCTGAATTTTCGAAATTTATCTATTAGTTTTTGTTTCTTTTCAAAATAACATATTCTCGTGAATTTCTTCAATTCATTACATTTTCTCCCTCCTCGTCGTTTGCAGTGGCTCAGGATTTCTCGAACTCGTTAACCAATTTGAAGCGGCAGTAGAAAAAGTGGAAAAGAAGCGCGAAACGCAGCTCGCATTCTTCACTTCGCCAATTCAGACATTCTGCAGTAATGCCACAAATGCCGCATGAGCAGGATTCGATTCGAGCAAAATAGCCGCGAAACGAGCAAATCGAATTTGACTATGGAAAGGGGAGAAAGGAGAAATCAGAACCCAATCGGAAGCAGATTGTTGAATTTCGAAAACACTTGAACGCAAATTTTTTAGCATCCTCCAGAAAAAAAGATAAATTGGAAGAAAAGATCGTAAAAGTTCAAGAAAGTTAGAATTGAATGTTCATAAATGGAGTGAAGAATTCGGATTCCAAACTTTAAAATTGCTATTATTCCATCAAAATCTAATCTAATTTAATGAATTTTCAAATATTCCAGTAAAATCCCACCAATTCACATTTCAAGTAGAGCACTTCGAGCAGAGGCAACGTGAAGGGAATCTGCGAGATGAGCTGGTCGATGGCCGGTAGAAATTTGAAGCACAAACTCACGTCGTCGCCGTCGAGTTCTTGGACCTGAGAATTTTAAATATTTTTCTTTTATTTTTAGCTTAGGATGATATCCAATCCTCTTTCAAAATAAATTCCATTTTCAGAGGCTTTTGCAAAACTTTGTCCAAAAATCAATCTTCCACACTTCTTCCCTTTGATCTTTCTTCGTTCATTCCACCTCTTCTTCCCTTTCCTTTCTTTATTTTAGAATTATGTTGTCTCGCTCTCTTCGCAGCCTCGGGCATAGACGGTAATTCGCTGATCGGCTCCGTGCCTAATCTCCCATAAAGGAGGACCAGTCATTTAGTGACTCGGATGACTTCTAGAATGACTCCCCCTCCCGTTTGCCCTCTGGCTTTTCCTACGCATATTCATGTCTTTCTATAGTCATTAGAGATGTAAGAAGCCGAAGAGCAAA
Source organism: Diploscapter coronatus (assembly GCA_964036155.1). Classification (NCBI taxonomy): domain Eukaryota; kingdom Metazoa; phylum Nematoda; class Chromadorea; order Rhabditida; family Rhabditidae; genus Diploscapter; species Diploscapter coronatus. The sequence goes on along the minus strand of OZ038422.1, from coordinate 45,706,778 downwards.
GAGGCTTACCCCCGAATGAACAGGAGTACTACAGAAAGTTATTTGACTGTACGATGGTCGATAAGCAGAAAAATAAGTTGAAAAATTTTTGGTATTCGGTTTTGTCAGCTACTAAAGAAGGTAGAAAGCCAAGTTGAAAATGAATTCCTTCTTGGAAAATTCACGCAGTTCGGAGGGTAACTTTCTGCAACGATAAAGAAACTAAAACTGAATAAATCTTCCAAAAAGCCGCCAAAAATCTATCCTTTGAACAAAGCTATAAAATGAAAGAAAAGTCGTAAAATTTAGGGAAACAAAAAGTCAGCCTACCCTGTCAGTGAGCGAATCGAGCGTGTCCTGGTCGAAGGGATCGGATTGCGAGTGGAATTCGATGACGTGTAGTTGTTCTTTGCGCGACGACTGGAAACGCCAACCCGCGCTGCGGGACGATTTTTCGGCCATATAATTTTCTAAACTTTGCTACTATGTATTCGGTTTGGTTTGATGGAGTGTTCGTGGAGGGGCGTGTGTCGACGAGAGTCGTTCTAGCTCTGAGTGGAGAAACAGCATTGAAAGAGGAGAGAGTGGGAAGAAGGATAGACAAATCAGGAACGCACAGACAGGAGTAGAAGCTTCAAGTCGATAGTCGATGCGTAGTTGAGTTGAGGGAAAGAAGGAAATGGAGAGAAAAAAGAAATGCCAAGGTCCCGCATACTCATTCTCGACTTCGCCTCCTCCACAAGCGTTTCATTCGGCTTTTTGTACAACTAATATTCGGGAAATTCATAAATTACCAAAAATAACCGGAAAAATCATTGCAATAATCGTATCGTTGCATACGGAATAGTATAGAAGAGTGATTTTTTCTTACCAAACCCTATCCTACTTCATATGCGCCGGAGCTACAGTGCAACTACTCCTTTAAATTGTCTTACGAAAGACTAGAGACATTGTGAGTTCGATTTGAATATTGAAGAAATTTTTCAAATAAGATAAAATGAAAGAAGCTACAAAAATTAGGAAAAATCAAGCAAACAAGTAAAAAAAAGCCTGAAGCTCGGAAGTTTTCTCTCGAATAGAGTGTTTTGCTGGTCATTCGACTATATCCTCATCTTTATCTCTTATCTTCCTCCTTTCATCTTCCCTCCAGCTGCTTTCTCCTCTCTGCGAGCCCTCTTGACACCATTCTATTTATTCAAAAAGCATCTCCTCACTCTATCAGGTCTCATCAATTCCATTCATTCAAAGCCAATCCAGATCCGATCAGATATCAATTTGAAATCAAGATCTTCGTCTAGAAGCTAGCAAAAACAGCTATGAAGCTGAAAGTTAATGCTTGAAGAAGGGATATCAGAAGAATGGAAAGTTGAAGGGGGTGTGCACGAGAAGAAAATATTTTGGATTTTCTCCAACTTTTTGAAAAGTAAATCGTTGAAAATATGAATGATCCATTCTTAGGAAGTTATTTCCAGATTTCAAAATGATGGATGTTTTTGGAAGAATAATCGTATGAAATAACATTTTTATCACGTTTTGAGAGACTGATATTCATGAGAAAAATAAATAAAAACGCAAAGATTATGCTAGGAAAAATTGACATGAAATTCCTTTCAGTGCAAGTCGATCATAATTATCAAAATTTGAAATAAAGCCTTAAAAATATTCACAAAAGTTCGATAACTTTACCACATTTTTCCAGGGAAAATAAAAGCATGTGGTTTGAAATTGTTACAAAAGAATTATGCAAATAGATCGCAGCTGGAAATGTTAAGGAAATGGGAAGAAAAAACAGAAGAAGCAAAAAAGAAGAAAGAGGAGCTGTGCGAAGGGATTGTGAACTGTCAAAGGAAGAATAGGGAGAAAGGAAGAGAAGGAGAATGGCAAATGGGAGAAAATGCACCCCGAGGCAAATTAGAGAGAAAAGCAGAGAAAGAGAGTAAAAAGAAGATAGAAGGAAGAAGAAGCAGAGAAAAAGTATCGAGAATAAGAGGCAGAAAAATGAAATGACATGAAAGAAAAATGCTAAAAAATAAAAGTGGTAAACAAAATGAACAGGGCTTAACATTTTGGGCACCTTTCGAACACGGTCATTTGGTCCGAGACATGAACACGGATACTGAAATCAATGTCTATTTTCATGTGTAAGGTGCTAAGCTCTGAAAATGGAGGCAAAAAGACGGAAAAATGAAAAAAATAACATCTATGAAAAAAGTAAAAAGTAGAAGGTGGGTAAAATAAAATCTACCACCATCATTGGAAAAAGCAGAATGAAGAAAAACTCAAATGCAATTTCAATTTCCAATTGCCGATTCCAAATTAGAAGCTCCTCGCATTTTTTCTCGACTTCACCTTTGATTTCCCTAATTCAATTACCTCTTTTTCACTCACATAAAATCCCCCCACACCATTCATCTGATTGGTGCTCTCACTTTACAAAATTGAAGTTTTCCTCTTCGAAGATTTTTGGAAAATTCATTAATTTTTGAAAAAATAGTCAGCAGGGGAAAAATAATGAAATTTTAAAAATTTTGTTTCCTTTCCGAAGATCACTATTTATTTTTTAGGAAAATGCTCAGAATTATTCGCATGAAAATGAAAATTTTTAAAAATAATAAAATCCAAGAAAGTGCAATTTGTAAAAATGTGACCTACCAAGAGTTTGATTTGTTTGATGAAGAGCATCAGGTAGGCGAGAATGAAGATCATCAAGTTCAGGTAGAGCGTCAACATCACACGGACTGCCTCGCTCCTGTGAAGCTCAAACATAAATGAATCAATTAAAGAAATAACTTTCAGAAAATTGCTAAAAATGAAGTCTGCCAGGGAAAATTCGAATTAATTATATTCGAGTATAATTGATACTGTCAATGTTTCGCGAAAATGGAACGCCTGAAAAAAGTGTGCATTGCGATTGAACTTTTTAGCTAACTCTCACATGCTTTTTCCACTTATTCCATGTTAGCACAAAGGGAAAAGCGCCGTGACAGGATAAGAGAGCTGTCTGTGCGGATATGAAGTATTATGAATTTGTTAATGAATTGAAATTTTCAAAGAAGCCCAATCGCAATCACTTTTACGGGGATCATTCCGCGTTGGCGAAGCATTGGCAGTATTTCAGGCTTGCGACACACCTCTTCCATTCGTCTGCGAAAATACTAGAATGGGTTGTAAAGACAGAATCTGGAATAGTTGCATGACAAATATTATAAAATCAAATACATTGAAAACTATCTAAATGTCATATTTTCACTTTAACCTCAAATTAAACTGTGAAAACGGATGAAAATATTCAACCGACACTGGATTCTGCTATAAGGTACGAAAATATTGTTATGTCTATTTTTAAAGCTCCTAAACTTTTTCATATGGCAGTTACACCGAGAAAAGTTCACGCATTCCTCCCGCATTCGTCTCGCGCTCCCGCGTTCGTCCCGAGTAGGATCCGCAGTGGAGCCGGCTCGGGACGAATGCGGGAGGAATGAATTTTTCTGTGTGCTTGATTGCGCTACACTCAGTCAGACAAGGCGCTATGTCTTGTGAAAGTGAAGAGCAATGGAGGTTGAATTTTCCGAGCTGCTGGTCTTTTCATGTTTGAATTCATTCAGAAAAGATCATCTTATCACCAACAGAGATAAGCATTTCAACGATGCTGGGCCTCAACAGCAAGCTGTACGTGGCCTATCGAGATGAAATTGACTCTCTTGTAAGATTTGCTATAGTAGAAATTCATTGGTTTTGACTGGGAGTTAGAAATTTTAGCAACCACAACTCGATCAAAACGGCCCAGTCGAGTCAGTGCACGCATCGATTCTCGAATTCGTTAGTTCGAGTGAATTGGCTCATCAGCTCTTCATTCTGCATGCGCAACTGCTAGAAGCCACAGATGAAATCGAACTGATCACTCAGGTTGATTGTTGTCTAATTCCTGCCAAACTAATTATCGTTGTAGATGGTTGGTCGAGAAGCCTTTTCAAGTCGATTGCCTTCCAACCTCGATTTGCTGATGCGTCGATTCAACGAAGTCCAGTGCTAGGTGACAACAGAAGTGCTCCTGTCTCTGCCTGCCAAGAGAATCAACACTTTGAAGAAGTTCATTAAAATTGCCATTCAGTATGTTTTCGCTTATATTTCACTGCAGAAATGATGCTCTCGTGAATTTAGTGCGAAGGAGAATCGCGATTTGATGTCTGTTCGCGATCACACTCGGCCTGTCCAACATTGCTGTGAGTCGACTGTCTTCCCTGTGGGAGGTTGGTGTAATTTGTTTGTGATCGAATTTAGAGCTTCGATAGAAAAACAATAAATCGAGATATTTACTCGTTTAAACGGAATAAGGGTGATAAACATAGAGGAAATCAATGAGTGAATTTTTACGACAGTGTCAATTAAAACAAATGTCGATATTCAACTTCCTCCTGATTGAAGAAAATGGACACTTCTCCGCAAAGATCATTCAATTCCACCACTACCTTCGATTCTTCGTTCGATTTCCTCTTCCATTTTGCGCCGTTCCAGCTCAATTTTCTCATCAAACTGTTCCTTCATTTTCTCCAACTCTTATTCATATTTCCTCTGTATTTCTTCTGTCCTTCTTCTCAGATTCTAATTTTCCTGTTTCTGAATCTCCGACAAACTTTAGATTCCAAGTTAATGTCAGAAATATTAGCACTGTACGAAATAGTTACGTATGATTACGAAATGGCTAGGAAATATGTGTTATTGAAATGATTAAATAATTTTATTTTATGATAATATTGAGATTAAAACACTTTGATTAATGACCAGTCTTCTTCACTCTGCGAAATGTGCTGAATTCGTATAGAGGAGATTATGATTTGGGTACACTCTAATTCTAAAAAAAAAATCACCTAATTCACTTGCTTGCAATCGACTTACTTGACTGGCAAAGACTCTATTCGAAGTAAGAGCATGCATTGCGCTCTGCAGAGAGCTATGAGAATTGTCGAGTAGCTTAGCAGCAGCTTTGGCATCTTGGCCCTGTACAATTCCAGGCAGACTGGCTATCGTCATCAAATACGTGTCAATGGAGCTGCGCAATTGATGAGCATAGTCCTGGAAATTAATGAACTCAAGAAAAATTGACATCCTTCACGGCTTACAATGACAGAAGAGAACCAGTTCTCGTATACTGGGGGGATCTTGGCCTCTTGCAGCGTGTCGTAGAAGGCAGAGATCTTCTCTCTGAATATCTGTGCCTCGAATTCGAGACGTTCACAATGAGTCTGAATTTTTGTCGATTTCCAAAGATAGAATTGTATTGACTTACGGTGACTCCTTCCGAGAATCCAGCCTTGTCTGAGAATCGATTCAGCCAATTGGTGAGGAGTCCCACTGCACTGTTGACTGCAGACTGCTGCTCATCGATGGGCCGGCAGATTCTGCCGAATTCGCTCTGCATCTCCCTCTGCGACAGGTCAGCCAGTGCCATTGCCTGCAGTCGTTCGAGCATCAATCGATCCTGCTCTGCCTGTTCCCTGGCCATTCTCTCTCTGAACACTCCTCCATTCACCTATATCTTCATCAAATCCAAACCTTCTTTCTCTGAGGAACCGCATGTGCTCCTCGAATTGTCGTTTGCTTTCCTCATTTGCCTGTCGAGACTTTTCTCGATTCTGCTGTCGAATTCTGGCCTGCTCTTCGAATTCTTCCATTTTTCTCCTGCAACTCACCCCATTCAAGTGTCTGTCTTCCCTGCATGCACTTACTGATGTTCCTGTCTCTGCTGCTGTTGTTTGTAGTTGTGCTGCCTGAGCCATTCGTCGAACTCCCTCTTCCTCTGTTCGTCCTTCTTGGCTGCATCAGCAGCAGCCTTTCTCCTCCTTTCCTGCCTGTCCCTTTCGTATTTCTGTTCATCTCTCTGCATCTGCCTCCTGTATTCCTCGTCACGCTTCTGTCTGTCAGCCCTTGCATCATCTTCCAATTTCTTCATTTTCTCTTCGTGTCTCCTATCATCTTCCCTCTGCAGCTTCCTGTGCTCATCCAGCACTTTTCTGTTATCTTCAGTCTGCCTCTTCAGATCAGCCAGCTCCTTCTGCTTCTTCTCGAGTTCTTCCCGATTCTTTTCCGACTGTTTTTGGTACTGTTTTTCCTCCCATTCATATCTGAATATTTCAATCGATTCAAGTCAATCAAATAATTCATGCCTTTCCTGATTCCTCCCCTCGATTTGCTCATAAATATTTTTAGTGTTTTCCGCGAAACTACTGAAAATGGCATTTTGTTCCCTTTGATTTCTCGCCTTATCCATCTGCAAAACTGTTGGTAGAAATTATTTTGATGCAGGGAAAAACCGACCTCGAAATCTCGATTCATCTCGTTCATCAATCTTTCGCTTTTGAGGTTATTTTTGAGTCGTTCATTTTCGTACTACAATAAGACAATCAAATGTAGTTGAAAATATTTTCAATGACTTACTCGTGCCATTTCCAATTCATATCCTCGTTTCATGGCATTCAATCGTTCTTGATGAAGCCTCTCCTGCTCTTCCTCATCGTTTTGAACTCTGACTGGAACGACACAGTCATTTAGATGTTAATGCAGAAAGAATGTACCTGGAAGGACAGGTGTTCCTCCGCCGCTTCTGCCATTATTATCACATTTCCAATAAAGGTAATACGCAAATAAGGCAACACATATAACCAAATAATAGTGCCATAATTCTATATTATTTGTCGGTGTTCGTCCTAAAAGGGGCATATTCTAAAATGCGGAAGTTAAAGAGTAAAACAAATAGAATGTATGTCATTATACACCATAGTTAATTTTAGTCTGTCATTACGCACCAGAGGAATTCGACTAGTTCACCGTGCCTCCAATGTTAAACTAGTAGAGTATTTCTAAAAAAAAATCGCTTTAAAATCTAGCTTTCTATGAAGGCGTTTTGTTGGAATGAGCAAAATTACACCAAGTTCTAGTTTTAACTAAGCGAACTTTCATCACCAAACTAGGGATAGCAAGTATTAGTGACGCGGAAAAAGCGGTTACCGGACCCAGCGCAGGGAAAAGTGGGCGGAGTCTATTTTTCTCGCCGTTCTCTTTTCGAAAAAGAACGGGAAGAATGCTCGCTCTTTTCGACAAAACGAAGAGCGGAAAGAATAAGCTCCGTCCACTTTTCCCTGCGCTGGGTCCAGTGAACCGCTTTTTTCACGTCACTAATATTATGGTTTGTGAGGAGTCAGATACTGCGCACTCTTTGCAAAGCGATTTTGCACGAGCCACACCTCTTCTTCCTTTTCGTTGTTATCTTTTCCGTCTCCTCAGAGCGTATGCTATTTCGAGGGGGTTGAGCCTACACGAGGGGAGAGATGCAAAAAGTGTGCAATATTCACTTACTCACAGTCCATAATAGAATTTATTAAAATGAAAATTCGCGTTGCATATTGTAAAATAAACTGCGATAGCTGAAAGGAGGAGAAAGAAGAACACGGCAAAAGGGAAAAGAAAAAATGGTTAAAACATCGCTCACCATGCCCAACGAAATGGGGATGGGGGTACAATGCAAAAGATAAAGCTTGCTGCTAATAGTATCAAAATAAAATTGTTGATATTTGATGGTGAAATGCTAAAAGTGACCAAGAAATAAAGGGATTCATACATTTGCATAATTTCAAGCAATTGTTTTGCAATTTGGCAGAGTTTCTATTGAAAAGGTGTTATGTTTTTTGTATTGGAATGAATTGCTCCTATCAAATGTTGGTAGTGGATAAAACCACGAAAAATTTGCCTAAAATTCCTCGGCTGTTACACACAACACAGTCTATCCTCAGGACAGGCTACTAGTCCTGTGTGGCTAGGATAGGCCGACTGTCCCATTACGGGCTGAGGGTAGCTGACCTCACCTAGTGGGAACAAGGCTAGGAAATTTATTTAAATATCGTTCCTTATCATGCAGAACTTTGATATCATGAAAGCTTACCAGATAATAATTTAAGACCTATAAAAAGCCCTGATATAGATGAGTTATGACAGCGTCATGAAAATTAGACGAGTCAATAATAAATGTATAAGTCGTATTTTGGTGCATTAGAATTGTTACGAATTTAAATTTATTATGCGTTTTCTCTAATAAAGATTTAGATGGATATCTGATGAAATTCCATAGTCAGATTTGTGTTCTTCAAATAGATCAACCAGAGCCTTACAATATTCAGAGTGTAGTGAGTTAATTTGCTCATTCGTTGGATTGGAAACCTTGCGTACTCTGAAATTACGATAATATAATTAAACACAATTATGAACAAATTTTAATTAACCTAATTGGTCGTCCAACTACTGTCGTAACAGGACGTCTGAATGGAAAGAAACCTAGCGGCCAAGATAATGGGTTTCGAAATTTAGGTAGAGGAATATAATTGCCAAATATTGATATGAGCTTTTCCTAATAAAATTTTGAGCATCATATCGTTAAGCATGCGAAACCTGAATATTTCTTAAAAGTGATCCCTTTGGGTTCGGCATTTGTTCGTATAAATCATTTTCACCAAAGCTGAACATTGGAACCAGATCGGTTCTTAGTAGAATGGTATTAGACTGGTGAATAATATCTCAAATCATACCCGTATTTTAGTGCATATTTACAAAATCCTTTACGCGAGCGAATGTAAATGTCATAGGTGGCAGGATGTGAAGTGAGTACTTCATCACCACCCCCTAGTGCAATACAAATTGCACTCCCTTGATCAATTCGGTTATTTTGATGTACACATAAATTATGGGCTACCTACCCTTTCCTGGATTTTGCAGCAAATACTCTAGAGATTTAGGCGATGAACTGACGCCTCCTATATTTTGACAATCTCATTAAAAGAGTTCCAGTCATTTTAACCTAGCCATTTGAAAATTTCACGTCTGAATGGAAGATAAAATTGAGAATGTAAGGTTAGAATAGTTCGATCAAGTCCAGGAAATTCGTTCTAAATTGTTCCTTGGCAATATGATATTGAAAACTCATCATTTTACTGAAAAATCAGTTGAATTCATTGCGAAATGCGCAGAAAGCCCAACTGCAAATAGTCCGTGAGGATGGTACCTTTAATATTTGAATAAAAATTTTTAATCTTTTCTAATAGCTAAGATAATTACTAAGTCTTACAGACATTATGAATTTATGCTAAATAGGTTAAATACCCTAGAATGTAATTTCGATCTGGTGATAAATCAACGGTTTTCACCAATTTTATGGGAAAATAGCTTCCAAAATGTTTCCAAGACCAGTGATTTCGATACCATCCCTAATCTTATGAGTGATTATAAAATAGCTGAAAAGATCATGATACCCAAGGATGAGTACCTTGCAGTGGACTTTGCAGATCATACAGGTACCAGGCAAAATAAATTGGCATTACCCACCAAATTGATGTGCAGAAATAAATGTAAATTGGTAACTGTAATTTGAATACCCATTATTTTAACGTCAGGGTATATCTTGCTTACCAAAATGGACAATGGTAGCATGAGTTGATTAATGAAGGTGGCATGTAATACGGCAAAAATCTCAAGAATATTATTCCACGAAAGGCGAGTTATCGAGTCCATTTTACTTTATTATTATATTTTGAAATAATGAGCCATTTGTCTGTGATCACAAACGCAAATAGTGATGGCAAATTTCACATAATTTTCACAGACAAATTTGACTAATTCTGTCTAGACCTAGAATTTTGCAAATATACAGTAAAGAATATTATAGGGAAGACGGCGAAAAATAGGTTCGTATGCAAATTGACTGACCAACAGAGCCAGAAATTGATGTATGATATGATCATTTTTCATCGGGTTAGAAAAAGACGTAAATTTAAGATTTCCTTTTATTTTTGCAATGAATCTTGTTAGCTATTGATAATAAAGAGGCAAAAAGTGAAAAATGGGTGTCAGTTTATCTTTACATTGGGACATTTTGTGACATACAAAACCAAAATGTTATGTAGGTTTAGTTCAAAAATTAAGTGACAAAATTATGCATAAATATCGTTAACTGATATAACTCTAATAATAATCCTGTCTGGAGTCAAAAATTTCAACATAAAAATGCTGTGAAAATGGATTTGAATGCAAATTACCTTACAGACGATACAATTTTTGATTTATTAAATTCGCCGAATTAGAGAGTAGGTTTTCTCGTGTGCTAAATACGATATTTTTAATTTGAAAGCTCTAATTCGTTTTTGCTATGAATGGTACACTATCTTTACTATATTTTGCACTATGCCTATTTGTAAACCTTGTGCATTCTTATAAAGTACTCGTATATTCGCCTATGATATACTATTCTCACATGAATTTTGTAAATTCGGTCGCCGACGTATTGGCTGAAGCGGGTAATGATGTGGTATGTAATATCGTTGGCTCTTAAAAGCTGATTATTCGAAATAAGAGATAACCAGAGAAGAAAAGACAAACGCTCTTCACATAAAAATGAATGTTAATTTTTGAATTACCAGTTTTTGAGAGTTGCTAATACTTAATTTAACAATAAATATCGTATATTTTAGACAGTATTTACACCTATTGTTGATGATACATATTTAAATAAGACTGACTTGCACTATGTCCGAAATGTTATTAATCAAAGATTTGATAAAGAGTACTGGCATCTTAGTTTTATAACACCACGAACTATCTTCCATATCAAACGAGAAAACAACTCGCAAGAAAATGTCAAAATTAGAGTTTCTCTAAAATCTCTTCACTTTCTATGCTATTTTCTTCGAGTGCGTATTTATTTTTCATTTCTTTCGACGAGGTAGTGTGGAAATGGAGAGATTTCAGAGGGATTCTAATTTTTTACATTTTTATGCAAGTTATCTTTTCGTTTGATATGAGGGATAATCTAGTATTCTCGAATCGTTCCAAAGAATACATGGCACTAAAGATGTAAAAGCAATACTTGATCAATGGAGGCTGGATATGTCAATTTCATCGCTAATGTCTTTACTGGAGCATTCATATTTACCGAGTCGAATATGCAAAAGTGGGACAAATTGTGTGACTTCCATTGTTTTCTTTTCGATTCTAGTCATCCTCAGTAACCAAACTTTGCTTGAGCAACTACGTGCTGAAAAATATGATCTAGCTATCGCAGAGCCAGTTTCTATGTGTGGCTTCGGTAAGTTATCACTTTCATTGCGACCAATTAATGATTATTTTAGCTCTATTTGATTACATAGGCATTCCTGTGACGCTAGCTGCAACTTCGATGCTACAGATCCCAACAGTTTCTAGAGCTATTGGCGAGCCTATGTCAGCAAGTTTTGTTCCAAGTAAAATTTCAAAAGAGCAAAACTGTAGCTTTCATTGATTCTATTTCAGGCCACTTTGCACTTTTCACTGATAAAATGACTACTTTTGAACGAATGCAAAATCTTATTTCTCAATTAATGGCTTATATCGCATTCAGTCATATTGGTAGAATGGAACTTGATGCTGTGGAGGAAATAGTTGGAAAGAAGGACATAAATGTCTAGAATGGTTTCTTTGAATACTTACAAAATTTGTAACTTCAGGAGCTGCTGTCCAAAATCGCATATAGTTTTCACAACTCGCACCCATACATCGACTTCCCTAGGCCCGAAATGCCGAAAACTATACCAATAGGCGGGATCACATTGGAGAAACAATCCAAAGTAAAGATGGCTTTAGCAAAGGTTCGATAGAATCTGTTTCCGAGTTCTTCAAAGAAATTCAGGAATGGAATGAAATTTTGAATAAACGGGTCACAAATGCTCTCATCTCTTTCGGAAGCTTTGTGAGAACGTCGGATATGCCAGAAGATTACAAGTAAAGTCTTTAACTATATTGGAGCTAAAGTTTTGTCCTTAGAAAGAGCTTCATCTCCCTATTCGAATCCTTTCCCAATACGACATTCATTTGGAAGTATGAAAACCCGAAAGAGGATATCTTTCAAGGCATTGGCAATCTTGTTCTCACCGAATGGATGCCACAAGTAGCTCTGCTTGGTAAATTAATTTTTGAAATAAAATAATTTCCTCGACTATTGTAGCGGATCCTCGATTAAACTTATTTATAACGCACGGCGCCATTGGAAGCACAATTGAAGTCACTCATAGTGGGGTTCCAGCTCTTGTAGTAAGACGCTGCTTCGTTCATACGATTGCTTTCACAAGGAGCCGTTGTAGTGTGTTACTCGCCGATTTGGAAGGTAAGTCGATTCGAACACACTGATCACAAATATCTGGTTGAAAAGTGTCCACCGTGCACCTTGTTCCTGCAATTTCACTTCAAACCTGATTTCTATACTTAAGAGTTGTAAATCGAAAATTGACATTTGGTGAAATCAGCGTTTGATTGCCATTATTCGCCGCAAAAACAAAGAGGAATGAGAAGCACACGTTCAGCACCAAATTGCGGGCTCAGGAAGCACGGTGGGCACTTTTCATCCAGATATTCGTGATCAGCGTGCTCGAATTGACTTACGTTCCAAATATGAGCCAAATCGGTGAGTAACACACTACAACGATCCCTTGTCAGTAGTCATTTTGTGAAAGAATAGTGGGAGTCTCAGAAAAGAAGAAAAATTATAGAAGTGAGATCTAGACGAAAAATTATAAAAAGCAACGTGTATTGCAATTAAAAATAAAAAAAAAACCTCATCGACTTGGTGCAAATATGTCTGAATGTATTTTACAGATCCCCATCATTTGTGAGCAAATGCGCAATGCTGCTGCTCAAAAAAAGCACAAGGTTGCACTCACCTTAACCAAAGAAGAACTAGAAGACAAGGAGAAGTTGATTAATTTCGTAGGGGAAATGCTCAGTAATGATGAGTAAGAAAATCATTAAATCAACTTTTCAATTTTTTAAATTTTAGATATAGAAAGAATGCTAAAAAACTTGCTGAACTACTCAAACATCGACCATTTTCCGCTAAGGAACTACTCCTGAAACATTGCGATTTAGCTGCGAAATTTGGCCCAATTACTCAATTAGATTCACATGCCACAAATCTCAATGTTTTTCAGTATTATTTAGTCGACGTTATTTTACTGTTATTGATAGCTAGCATATTCATGATATCTTTTATCTTGTTATGTATAGTTTACACTTGCAAAAGATGTAAAATGCGATATCAAAGGAAATATATTTCTGGGGATAAGAAGTATTCATAAGCTGCAATATTTAGAGGGGTCAAATGGCTTTTTTTCAAAATTTGCCAAATGAATATTGTAACTTGTGAAAATTTGTAAATTGATCAACTTTATGTTTATAAATCGACTTTTCATATCTAACATTATGAGAACTTTTAATGAATCATAATATTTAAATTAGTCTAGAATGTTCCTGAGATCGGTATTGCCCCGGCTTCGAGCAAAGGGATGGTGCGAATTCTTTCAGCTATTTCTGCGTTTTCTGTCACTCTTGCTCTCTCTCTTCTTTTTCTATACTATTTTCATTAACAGCTCGCGCCGCGCTTGCATTACCTTTTCCCAGAAACAAAGGCGACACCGATCTCAGGGGAAATGGAGAGTAATAAAACATTTTGAGAATGCATACAATATAGATATCGCACAATCGGGGGAGGATAATATCGGATTTGAGAGGCAAACCTGGATCGGGCTGCATCGTGAGGCTGATGGTCAACCTTGGGTCAGTATTTGAAAAATTAATCGATAATAATTTAAAAGCTTAAAAAATAATGTTAAATTCATTTTATCCAATGTGAGAAAAAACATTTCAGTATTGGTCAGATGGCGCAATCTGGAAATGAAGGCACCGATTTTTTAAAGCGAAAATAATCTGTAAATCTTTAAAAAATCGGTGCCTTCATTTCCAAGTTGCCAGAAAAGAAAGGGGTTAACATCGCTCATCATGCCCAACGAAATAAGGGGTACAATGCAAAAGATAAACTTCTCACTAATGCCAAAATAAAATCGTTGATATTTGATGGTGAAATGCTAAAAGTGACCAAGAAATAAAGGGATTCATACATTCGCATAATTTCAAGGGCCCCTGTATTATACACCGGATTTTAGGGTGAGAGAGTGTAGGCAAAGGGAAGAAATAAGAAAAATAACCGGTGCCTAATACAGGGAGCCTTTACATTGTACAGTTCTCTTATAATTTATCGTTCTGCCTGAAAGTCAACCTAGGTCTGTTTCTTTTTTATGTAGCTCTTTTGAACTTCTCAATCGCCGCATTTGCGCCAATCCTTTGTTGGCGTGAAGTTGATATACTTTGGCGTAAATTCAGCGAGCACATGCTATTTTCTTCGGTTTCGCTTTCATGCGCATCCGTGAACTTTTATGAATATCCTTTTTTCGAGTTCTCATGAAAATATTTCCGATTTTCATGTGGATTAAATCCAACTTCAAAGAGATATTTAGAAAATTTCGAAAATCTGTGACGTAGAAAATTACGAAATAGTGAGAACAAATCTTTGATACTTTTTCATTTGCTATTTTCTTCAGTCACGAGTATTCTTTCTAGAACTTTCTAAAGAGTTCATTTTTTTTCTTTTCAGATTATCGGGTTGTCGCACTTCGACGGTCATTCGATTGAATTCCCCTTACCAGAAAGCAGCTCTGCTCATCATGCAAAATAACGAGTGGGTATTTTTCTTCCTTGTTTAAATTTTTTTGTAAAGATCATCCAGTATTTTACCTAGAATTGTGTTGATAAATATAAAAAAAAGCAAAACGTTTAAAAATCTCCGGAAAAAGATTGAGAGATAAACTTGTCAAGGAAGCATTTTGCCACTGATTACCTCAATTGCATCAAATTTCAAAACCTTCCCATTTTTGTTCTTCTCGAAGGAATAAAGTTTAATTTTCAGTGACGCCTTCAACTCCAATTATATTTGTGGCGTTGTCGAAGGTAAATTCAGAAATTCTCAACATTATTTTTGAAAAAAAATCCTGTTAGGCTTCTACGGCCGTCCCTGGACGGCGGAACAGCGCAAGCATTTGTTCGAAAGACTGTCCAAACTGGGAATGAACACGTACTTGTACGCGCCGAAAGACGATATTAAGCACAGGGCCGAATGGAGAATCCTCTACACTAAGGAGGAGATCGGTTGGGAATTTTCAATACTTTATCTTTCCTGAAAGTTCACTTATTTTTTGCTTATTTATTAACACTAATTCGTCTTCCAAACTTGGTGAAATTCCAAAGCGGTACCAGATGAAATAAATGAACTTTTCAAAAAGTAATCTTTTAGAAGAAAATGATTTTCGAAATTTCAGAAATTCTGAAAGACCTCATCACTGTGGCGACAAAAAACAAAGTGAATTTCGTCTACGCTCTGTCGCCTGGGATAGACATCGTGTACAGCTCGCCCAAGGAAATCAAGAAAATCAAGGAGAAACTCGAACAGGCATGATATTTTATTGCGAGTTATTTCGATCACTTAATGAAACTTATTTAACTTCTGGCTTATTCGGAAGTAGTTTTCTCAGACGCTATTTCATGTCTCTATTTTTCGATTTGTTCGTGAGAGTTATTCTTCCAAGCCTGTTTTAAAAATATTATTTCCTTTATTCTTGAATTTCTGTTTCAGGTGCGCGAAGCGGGCTGTAATGCATTCGCGCTGCTATTCGACGACATCGAAACGAGCATGCAGAAGCTCGACAAGCAACACTTCGCCTCGTTCGCCACGGCTCAGGTCTCCGTCACAAACGAAATCTATAAGGCTTTCAAGCCTGTGCAGTTCTTCTTCTGCCCTACTGGTAGGTTCACTTTCTTTCAAAAACAATTCAGAAAATTTTAACGTAGGCAGGGAGAGTATTTTCAAATTTGAATTCTAAACGAAATTTTCAAAATCGCAATATTATTCTTGAATCTCGATTCTTTTGAACTAGAGAGCGCAAGCAGGTTCACGCGAGCCATATTTCGTTATTATTTTCTGGCGTAAATAAGATTTTTGATTAGCAAAAATCAGACAAAAATTCATTTTGAACGAAAGAAACTATTTTTCGGATCCCAAAATGGACACGGTTTCGCAAACTTCAAACTGCTTGCAAAGAAAAATTATACTCGAATTTTTGGCACACAGCCCACTTGCAGAGGGACGAAGCTTGCATTCTTTACTCTTGAACAAGATAATAAAATATCGGGTTTTTTTTTCTTCAGAATATTGCGAATCCCGCGCGGTACCTCAACTGGATGAATCGGAATATCTGCACACGATCGGCGAGAAACTCCACCCGGACATTCAGATCATGTGGACTGGTGAGATTTTATCCCGAAATATTATAGTTGCTGGAATTTTCAGGCCCCCGTGTAGTGTCTCGAATTCTGACAGTGGAACACCTGGAGCGAGTCTCGAAGGTGATCAGAAGAAATCCTCTGGTCTGGGATAATCTCCATGCAAACGACTACGACCCGAAGCGAGTCTATCTCGGACCGTTTTATGGTATTTATGACATTCCTCAGATTTTTAACTCATTTCCAAGCGCTAAACTTTTCGCACCACGGTTATTCGTATGAAGTAAGATGGTGCGTGTATGTTCGAGAGAGAGAGAGAGAGAGAGAAAAAGAGTACGTCTTCCTACTGTCTCTCAAACAGACGCATTATCGTTTCATACGGTTTGGGAAATTGCAAGTGTGCTCATTTCGGCTCTTTTCTGACAACTTTGAATTCATGTAAAACTACAAATCGGCGAGATTTTCATCAAATTTCCTCCAGGTCGCCCAGTCGCCATCCGCAAAGTGACCTCTGGCCTGTTGCTGAACCCGAACTGCAAGTACGAGACGAACTTCGTGCCCATACAGACTCTCGGCGACTGGAATTCCAGCGAAATCGATGGATTCAGTTAGTTTTTTCCGCTTTTTTAAAATTATTTTTCAACTTCCCGAGAAGTTCCCAATACTTTTTCATTTTCGCTAGGATTTTCTTTTCCAAAGCCACGAACTTTCTTGAATTGCAGCCCCCCAAACGAGTCAGTCGTTTTCCCTGTCGAATCCCGAGCCGATCGAGAACGCGGTCAAATTGTCGAATCGCTATGACCCGCTTCAGTCGCTGAGCGCAGCAGCCAAGTTGTGGCACGAGGAGTTCGGACAGACTAGTGGACCTAGCATTCCGCCGTACGTTTTTCTGTTTGATTTCTTTCTTTGCTAAAGTTCCCTTGGAAATAATTATCTTAGTGAAATGACACATCATTGTTCTTCTCTGTGTTGAAACGAGTCTGAAATTTTGTAGAATAACTTGTTCAACTTAAAAAGTCCAGAAGAAGGTTGCAATTTGGCTAATGCTGAATATCACTTTCTGAGTTTTTCGTCGTTTGCAGAGTGCCTCGTCTAGATGCGGCCATCGACGCTGACGATTTCGCTCTGGACAGGCAAAGATCCGGTAAAAAATGCAATTTGAAGTTCGAAAAAGCACGTTTTCCAAATTTGCAGTCTCGAACGATCTCGATGCCGACTGTAACGGCGATGCGGAAATTCAACTCGAGGAGATTATCCAGGTCTGAGCGAGTTTTCATTCTTGCAAAATTTGACGGTTTTTGATTAGGAATAATATGTTTATGGAAGAGAATTCTTTCATTTTCTAGTTGGTCTATATCTTGGAATAACCTAATCTTCAATATAATCAGAATTGCTAAAGAAAATCCCAAAATTGCTATTTTGCAGGCAGTGGTGGTTCCAGAAATGACGGAGATGAACGAAGCAGTGAATTCGCTGACAGCGGACTATGCAGAGCCGATGGAGATCAACTCGAAGGAAGACGTCGTCAGCGAGCCCGTCATCGAGGACATCGAGTCCGAAGAAGTCATGTCAGAACATTTCGTTATTTATGAGTTTTCTTTCAATTTTTTGTACGGATACATTCACTTTTTGAAATTGCGGCAAAATTTGTTTAGCGCTGACATCAGGGTCGAGGCGGAATTTCGAGTTTAACATATTTTTGAAGATAAATTTCGATTTCTTTTCCGGCCCGAAAAAATCTAGGAAAGCTACCCTTCTGGTTTCGAATTTTTAGATACCAATTCTGTCTCGACTCTGGTTGGCATAATTTTAAATTTATGAACAGATACAAAGCATTATGGGAAAAAAACCATAACCGGCTGCCACCGGTACTAAAAATTCGATTTTTATTTTTCATCGCAATATTTTTATCGACAACTTTGAAGGCTCGAGGACTGTTTCAAATTTAGTCCGGTGGATTACGCCCCCTTGTGCACGCTCATCGACATGTTCTACCTGCCTTTCGAGCACGGCGAGAGGGCTCTGCAGTTCTACGAAGAATTCACTTGGCTCTACGAGAATTGCGCTGTCATGGCTGGAATTCACGTCGGGGACGGGTAAATTAAGCGTATTTTAGTTGACTATTATTTTTACCAATAAAAAACTATTATAGTTCGGGAGAACGAGAAAAAGCGCTAATCACATTTTTCTCGGCTAATAACCTTTCTATCTGAAATTTGCACGATAATCAATAGCTACGTTTTACTTTCCAGGCTCAAAAATTAGAAATTTTCGAATTTAAAAAGGGAACGATTCGTGTCATTCGTGAAGATACCCGATATTTTAGCGACCTCGAGAAAGCCCAAGTCGAATGGCTGCGTCACTTCGACGAATTCGAAAACATCGTTCGGAACGTGTTTCTCATGTTCAAACGCATCGCCAATGCTCCTAATAAGGTATGTATGCGAGAATTTCGGTTTCAATTTCTATCTCTAAACTTTGAGGCTTTGGTTTCCGAGGTGATTCCCTACGTCTGGGAGGCGCATGGCATTTGCGCGACTGTGTTCGCGATAGCAAAATGGCTCAAGAACGGGGGTCTCAAGGACAGTCCTGGTAGACAAATTTTCGTTATTGCAATTTGGCATTTTTAGAATTTACTTTTCTATCACGAACTTTCAATTTAGTCGACCCGATATTCTTATCTTTTCTATGTTTTTTTTTCAGATGAACAACCCCATGTTTGGAGTTCGGATTTTGACGATGAACCTTGGTCTCTTCAAGGTGGATTCGTTGGTGATTCTATCAGGTAGAAACTCATTTTCTTTTCATTTGTCCTATTTTCATGAATTGCAGAATGCTGTGCCAAGGCAATCAAGTGAATGCCTTTCTCAACAACAAACTCCTTTTGCCGCTCACAGTCACTCCCTACGAGTTGAGACCGTTCTGTCGGGATGACATCGTAAGGATTTATTCCCACTTTACTCAGATATCCAGCCATATCTCGACTTGAACAAATATATAGAGACCTATTTAGGTGCAAAGAAGCTTTGAAATATCTAATTTTAGTCACATTTTCAATGCAAAACGCGCCATTAAACTGTTTACTTTCCCAGAAAGTCAACTTTTCGCAGCATCGTCTCTTTGCATACTACTTATTCAAGTTGCAGAAATTACTGATATCTGAATTGTGACTGAAAATCAACTGAATTAATTTATCGTTTGCAGAAATTCCTCGGCGAGTTGTCCCGTTCCTCCGAAGTCTCGGATACCGAGCTGCAAAGTCTCCGTCAGTCTCTGATCGAGGATCGCTACATGCATCTCTACATCGAACTGCAGTTTGAACACACTTTCCTTGCTGAAGAAGGATTTGCCCCGGAAGAGAAGAAGGTATTTTCCCCCAAAATGCAATATTATCAATTTCATTTTACTTTCAAAAAACATAAGCAAAGGCTTGAATCTAAAATTTCATCACAATAACGAGTCCGAAACAAAATATCATTTTTTCCAAATCTACGGTAGAAGACATTCCCCCATCCCGTAATGGTATTAATCATCATTAGAACAAGGTGCAACCACGAAGACTCTCATTTTGCACACCATTTTCTTGTGGTCGCATCTCGTTCTAATGGGATGAATACCATTTCTGGTTTTCAAACTGAGCTCAAGCCTTTCTTTCAATATCCATTTTTATGACACGATTTTTTCAGGCAATTTGTTTCGCCGCCGGAAAGCAGAGTGGGCAGAAATTCTTCGACTTCATCGAGGAATACGTGACGAATCTGAAGCAGAAATACGCTGGAATGGGGCTGCAGGAGGAAGATGTGAGGAATCTCCTTTCTTTTTTAACTTGCTCAGTTTGCAAAATTTGCATTCAGACAAAATTGAAATTTAGACATAAAGAATTGGTGAATTTTCAGGTAAAAACGATCCAAGACGAGATCGACAACTGGTACCCCCGCGTGTCAGACAACATCCTCATCAACTATCCCTCGTACGTCGATCTGCGGTTCTCAATGGATGCATACGACTCGATGCCCATGAAGAGAATCCTCCACTGCATCGCCGTCACTCTCACTATGACTGGTAAGCAATATTTTCTCTTTCAAGATTTTATATCGTTCGTATTTTTTTTTTTAATTATTTTTTTTGATAACACATTTAATGAGGAAAATTCCGAATAAAAATGAAACGCGACTCAAATTTTAAACTCGAAGAAATATATTTTTCTGGTTACTCTTTTTCAAAATAGTCCTCTTAATTCTGTGAATTTCAGGCTCTCCCGGTCTGTTCATCGCAGTTCCTCTGAACCTTGTTGAGCGGATGCAGTTCTTCGAGCGAATCGGCTTCAGCCAAATCGACAAATCTGACTGCGGCAAATTCGAGCTGTTCGGGTTGCGACTCACCGTGCCGCTGAGCGATGCGCCCAACAGTGAGCCCATTGAAGTCACTGAATGAGTGAATGGAGCAAAGGTTAGTAAGGACGAAGTGAAATTGCGATAGGAATTTAAAAAATTGAAACTAACAATTTATCTACGGCATTTCATATGAAACTTGGACTACAAATAATCTCGTTCGGCTCTCCTTCGTCTATCTTTTTATATAGTGAGAGACGAAGGATTTCATATCGTGCATTCACAGGAAATTTGTGTCGAAATCTTCATAAAAAATCGCATAAAATCACACTTCCATTTCGTCACTAAATTTCACATACAAACTGGGTAAGTTATTTGGTGGTACACTTTATTATTTCCTTCTTTTCATATAAATGATATTAATTTATCTTTTCTAGAATATCGTAAATTCATTTCGAAGAACGATAAAAAATACTTCTGGCACAACTGATTTGATTTACGATATTCAGTCACCTTCCTTGGGTCGAGAGATTTGAGACACTTATTTATAAAGTGTAGAATATTGTATTTGGTAGCTGTTCTTGATTATTTATTTCTGAATCGTCAAAAATCCTCCTGGAAAAGTGGCTTGAATGGTTGCAACTTTGCATAGACATGATCATCAGGGTCATGCAAAATCACGAATTTTGAAAATTCCAATCGAAATCGAAACGAAGTCGAAAATTAAATTTCGTTTACTCGTGTTGTTCATAGAATTTTCCCTACCAAACCCTATCCGATTTCGAATGCCGCTACTTTTCCAAATTTGCTCGAAAAATGTATTTTTTTCACGATTCAACACTATCGTTTTGTGATTTTTTCATTCTTACTCGATTTGTAAATTATCGCTCTCAGCATTGTCCATAAATGCTCTTTTTTCCCTCTTCTTGCTTGCAGTTTCCTCTTTTCGTCTTCAGGAAATACCTTTGTCATTCTACTTTATTTCAATTTTTTCCTTCTAAAAATGACTTTTTGGAAAACTCATCCATCTACTTGATACGTTTTTCAAACACTTTGATTTTTCAAAATTAGCGTTTCTTAAACTAATGCTACTTCTATTTTTACTGAAATAGCATGGAGAAAATAGATATTCTATTTCTTTATTCAAGATTTTATTGATTTTCCAAAAGCTCACTTAATTTATCTGTTATTTTGCAACTTTTTGTCCGTGCGGTTTTCATCTCAAAATTCCACTTTATTCCGGTCGATTTTTACTTTTCCATTCAGATCCTATGTTCTCCCCAAAACGTGTACTCCTCTTGAATGATTTACTGTTTTTTCTTTGAAGAACTTTCTCGATTATGATAATTTTTATCCAGATATGATCTTATCTAAAATGGAAATATTGCAGCAAGAACTCAATACAATTACTTAGTCAGTCTCCTGCCAATTGAATTCCTTTCTTTAGATTATTTGGTACATCGTGAGTTGTGTTCAAAATTAAGAAATCCTTACATGCGTTACTCGATTCGTTTTGGAGAATCTCGATAATAAATTAAAAATTTTTGTTCTCTAGAAATTTCAAAGTACAGGTTCAGAAAAGCCTGTTTGATATCTCAAAGAGTTGTCATGGTTTCACGTTACGAGACAATGACTAAATTGATCTTCGTAATAGAAGTTCAATTAATTTGAGCATTTATCGAAACGCGAAATTTACCTAAAAATTTCGTGATTTTTTAAAAATGAATTTCTTTCAGAGGCAGATTTTTCCCGATGTCTCGACTAGCAGGAGCAGCGAGAATCGTGAAAGGAGCTGCCACTCAAATTCGCAGCGCGAGAGCAGCAATCACACTAACGCCTAATGCCGTGCAGAGGGTCAGAAATCTCATGCAGCAACAACCTGATATGACTGCAATTAAGGTACAACATTTATATTAATTCAAAAATACATTCTAAGCAGTAGTTTGTGCAAAAAATAGCTTGGAAAGGAAATCCTCCCACCAAATCTTATCTTTTACTACTGTAATGATGCAGATATATTTTTCCAAATCAAGATTTTTAGAAAATTAATTCTAAATTTAAAAGCATAAAAATCCAACTTATTTTAAATTTATTTATCATGTATAATTTAAAGGAAAAATTATGAATTGCAAAATTTAAGATAGGAGTAAAGAAACGAGGCTGCAACGGAATGACCTACACAGTGGAATACGCCAATGAAAAGGGCAAATACGACGAGGAAGTTGTGCAGGTAAAGTAATAAAATTAAAAAAAGTTAGTTAAGACTCAGAAATAATGATACAGTAACGAGCAAAAGTTTGGAATAAAATAATTTAAAAAAATAAAATGTAAAGATCATTTTTCATGAACAATATTTCTAAAATTTTTCAAATTTGGTATACCATAAAAAAAAGTCGAGTTCACTCTTATATTAAAATTGTTTTCTTCTGTCCAAACTTTGGACGTTGCTGTATTTAGATTTTGAAAACCATTTGATAACAATAATTCCAGAATCTAAATCGAACCTCCGGCTTGAGTCTATTTTTGTCATGAGTTTTCAAATAACGAACATAATGAAAAACATAGTTTCGTTCAGATGAGTGAATCAAAAGTTTTTACTTTCCAAAAAGTAGTAGACCCTTACTGAAATTTCTTATTTTATTTTCTAAACTCGAAAAATTTGCAGGACGGCGTTCGAATTTGGATCGACTCGAAAGCGCAACTGAGTCTGCTCGGCACGGAGATGGACTTCGAAATGGACAAACTTTCGTCCGGCTTTGTCTTCAGGAACCCCAATATTAAGGGCACCTGCGGGTGCGGAGAGAGTTTTAGTGTTTAGAGATGAATCGAGAGGGTAGGAATTTCATTTATTTCCTCCTCGTTTCATAAAAATATTAGGTGCTGATAATAACTCGTGACTATTTGAATTTGCAATGATGCCAATTAATCTTGAAACATTTTCACTTCTCCTTCATTAACGACTGACTAAACGTGACTACTCTGTCTTACGAACTTTTCCAAATCGCTGTAAATTCAAAGAATCACAAAAATGATCGTCAGTGAATAAGTCATTAGAAGATTCAGAAAATCCTATAAAAACTAGAAAATTCATTTCTTGCTCAATGTTATATAAACTTGTTCAAAATTTATGACCGATTATGGGTGACAAAAAGATTTATTTTCAATTATGACATTAAAGGGATACTGATAACCAACATTTTCGGCATTTTACCACAATTTATTATCAACGTCCCCAAATTATGGCTTATTATGGGTCGATTCCTAAAAATTATTCTACGCTAGGCTAATTCATTCAATAATTTGTAAAATGGTTTTTTTTCTAAAAGCATCGTCATTAGAATTCTTAGGGCATTGTAAAAATGATGAATAAAATTTAACTTCAAAATTTAAAATAAAATTAGTAGCTCAATCACAAATTAAAAAAAAATGCATGAATTCTAGCATTGAAAATAAGTAAGAAGATTAAAAATGATTTTGTCGTGTTAGTTTTTGATTTTTAATCAACAACCCTGAAAAAATCTAGATGAAGGATTTCATTGCCACTCTGGTCGCTGATTCTGTTTATGATGACAGATAACCATCAAGTTCAACCTGGTTGCTTATTTACTTTTTGTTGCGATCCATGCTGAAAATGAAGTATTTTATCAACTGTTGAATATTGTTAAGATTTGCATTTAATGAGTCGACTAATACCGTAAACATTACCTTATACGATATTTGAACTTTCTAAAGATCGTGAGGAAGTATGAGATTTTTGAGAAAAAGCAAAATAGTACAGAAATGTCAATTTGTAAGATAGAAGTAGGGCTATCAAAAGATTTAAAGTTCAAAAATGTGAAAATTGAAGTTAAAGTTTCTTTACAACCTTGGATATAATATCTCTGCTCATATGCTATTGCTCTAATACTTCGCTTTCTTTCTCTTCCATAACTATTCTTTCTTGATCCCTTACGAATTTTACAAATTGTCACGATACTCTTCGTAAATAAATTATGAAAAGTGCTGTTTGAACAGCAATGTCCGATTTTCAAGTCATCATCATTTCATTTTATTCTTCCCTCTTCTCGCCTCTGTTTCCCTGTCTCTGCCCTTCTTTTCCCCTCTCCATTCCCCCTGCTCTCTCGCCATCATACTTCTGCCACAAGGCGTCCTTTTTCTCTGCCTCATGCACTTTCTCACATGCTTTTGCGATTTTTATAATTTTTGTTGTCGTTTCTCGTTGTTCTTGTCACAAACATTATATTTCCGAGTTTATCAATCCATGTTTTCTCTTATTCATTTTCGAAGAGCACCTATGCTGACAAATATCGTGTATTGAAGGGAAAATTTGTTGATTTTTCCATATTTTTGGCTTTTATAAAAATTCTCTATGATCTTTAGCCTGATTATCTTCGTTTTTCTGATTAGAAATTTCAGCATTTTTAAAACTCCTTTTCGTAGCTTGCAAAACCGACCAAACAACCTGGTTTTGTAATCGAACTGACGAAGATCTTATCGTTGTCCTTATTGATTTTCCTCGATTGGTCGATAATTTATCGATTGGGTTTTGCCTTCTGTAGAATTCGCCAGTCTTTTACCCATCGCTATTTTTAAAATTCATCACATTCGGAATTTTATATTGTTGAAAAAATGAAAATACTGATGAATTTTGCAAACTGTGGGGGTAATCAGCTGGTGAACGCATGCAACATCTGATTGATTCTGTCTATTTGCGAATTAAGATCGAAGATGAATCTGTTCGATTTCAACATCCCCGAACTACTCCACCAGCGACTCTGCCAGTTCATTCTTCATCGCTACCTCGGACAGTTCCTCGAGCGAAATCTTCAGCTTGATCAGGTCAACTTTAACCTTATCATATATTTGTTACGTTCTTCTTTAAAACCCAAAATTTGCATTTATCTTTTTTTTCTAAAAGTGGACAGAATTTAAAAGAAAAGAAGGAGATACTCAATACATTAGACAAAATTGTGTTAAAATTAGCATACATTTTCAAAATTTCGAAATTATCATGCGAAAATGAATAATTTTCTGTCTTCTTTGGTTGGTAGCATGAAATTTTACTACAAGAAGAGTTCGTGAAAAATATTTCCAATTATTTTGATTTCAGCTTTCGCTCAACCTCGTGAAAGGCCACTTCTCCGTCGAGCAGGTCGCTCTGAATGTCTATGTAAGTCGAAATGTTTATTGGAATTTACAGAACTATTCAAAATATACATCAATTTACTTTAACAAATTTCGTTAAAAAGCTTCCACAAAACTAACACTTACCAGTCTTTATCATTTAATTTTACCAACTCTAGTCCCAGAAAAAGTAACTTCTATGTGTCCCTAATAAAAGCTATTTCAGAACATTAACGAAGCGCTCGGCACGTCACTGATCCCGTTGAAGCTGATCGATGGATACATCGGCAAAATCACTATCGGTCTGAGTTTCCTATTTTGTTTTCTGAAGGAATTTTAAAAATCCCAGATGTTCCCTGGACGAAAATCATGGCCGATTCGACTCGAATGCGGATCGACGACTTGCAACTCACAATCCAACCGAAGGAGTTCGTCAGATTGGATGACAAGGATTTCAGTCAGTCGATTATTTATTTTTCAATTTTTTAAAGACCATTCCAATGGTTTTGCTCTCACTCTGAGTTATTTTTTTGCAAAATTAAATATATTTAAAGTGAAAAGAACATATTTTCATTTTTCCCAATATTGCCGTACTCAATTTGACGAATTTGTGAGAGATAAATGTGCCAAGAGTGCAATGCATGTTTCTTTGACGAAAATAATTTGATTCTCAAACTTTCGTACAAAACCTGACTTTTTGATATGAAAAACGTGCATTTTCATGACTTTACGATAATCTTCGCTACATTTGACAAGCATCTTCTGAAGAAAATATAATGTAATTCGATGACTTAAATTTGCCTTTTGAGTGTCGTCGATGCTGGGCAGTGTTGTGGAATCCCTCGTCTCGTCCCGCGAATTGGCCAAATCGTTCTGCGACCAGGTGCAGGACGAGGTGCAGCAGGAATTCTCTGACGAGGATCATGGCGTTGGCGCTTTTTCGAATGTAACATTTTTTCCATAATATTTCAGCCTCTGTAGGACTTTCAAGGTCCATCCACCTTGTTTTCCATTTTCATATTCAAATTTCGATCTTTCCAGTTGATCGACGCGATTCTGTCTCGCTTCTGCCTGGACATCCACAACGTCACAATTCGATTCGAGAATCAGCCCACTGCTGGCTCAGACATGTGCACTGCGCTTGAAGTTCGCATCGAAAAGTAAGCAATTTTTGTAGACGTTTTCGCCTTCTAATCTTCCGTTTGCCGTTTTATTATTCTCTCGCTAGATTTGTTCTCCATGTGTTCGTGACCAGGAACGCTTCGTTCCGCGTTTCAGAATCGCGAAGGGAAAATTCCATTTTGGGATTCTGTATTCCGAAAATCTAAAAGCATTAGTTTGCACATTCCTATTTATGATTTCTGCAAAATGTTAAATTATTTCAAATTTTGACTTGCAGAGCCCAGTTTCTCGATGAGCAAATGCACAACTGTATGCAGGACAGGCAGGATCTGAACACAATCACCAGTCAGCCGCAGGGCATCGGGTCCGTCACCAACCTCAACAAATACATCACTCTTTCGGGTGAGTTCGATTTTTTTTATTATGTAAAGCTATTTGTTTTATTTTTGGAAGAATGAGTTATCTCACCTCACCTTATTCTCCTCAACGATTTTTATTTCGTTTTCATTTTAAGATTGAAAGGAATAATTAAAAGTGATCCTCCCTTTCAAAACCCTCTTACAAACTAATTGGAATTTTGAGGCGTGACAATGTACGCAGACGTATTCACTCGTATCAACCAGGATACATTCGAAAACAGCATCTCTACGAACAATCAATTTATAACAAGTCTGCATATACGCAGAGAAAATAAACGGAAGCAGGTCAGAGTTTTTGCGTTTTTGTTCACGAAATAAGAAATTTTTCAATTAAACATTGTTCTGTTTATTTGAGTGAGCCTTATATAAGTGAATATTTTGTCAATTATGGCTTCTCTGTAAATAAAAAAAAGATCCGGGTTAATTTTTTCCCAAAAACTTCTGTGGCTCGAGCACTTTTTCCTGAGAAATCTTAACTAGCAAAACTCTGAATTGAGCATTTTCATTGAGCTGTCAGATGCAAAAGGATTCAAATTTTGACTTTATCGAAAAGTAGGTTCTTTACGTGATTTTGTTCAGGAGGAAAGTCCTCCCTCGACCTCTCTGCCTAGCGCGAGCATCAACGCCGACATGTTCGCCTCTGCGATGTCCAGCACTTCTCAATTCCAGTCATGTTATTCACAATGTAAGATTTTTAAAATTAGCTGCTTGAAAGAATTTTCCAACTTATCTCTTTTGATATTTTCTTTATAATTCCTATCTGCATCAGATGGAATACAACACTGATTGAAGATATTGAAATTTGTATTCGGAAATTTCAAATTTCCCCCTCATCTCAAGTTTCAATATAATACTCTAATTTTAGTGCCGAATCTGGAAGGAAACCTGAACTCGCGATCGTTCAAGTCGATGCAGGAGTCTCCGATGTGAGACATTTTTTGAGATTATTTTTCTAAAAAGTTTTTCAGACTGATTTCCGATCCCGTGAAGATCGGCGAATTGACGGACGAGATGCGTATCATTCTGCGCATAGAGAACAACGCCATGAAGATGAGCGATGATTCTCAGAGCAAGGTAAATAAAACTTGGCTTTTTATGATTTTTATACGATAGATTTGATGAAGATTCTATATCTGACGATTTATTACGTTTTTCCCTTTTTTCGAAATTCCAAACTCCATTTTAACTAGCAAACCAAAAAATTCAGGTCGAAGCCGAAATGACCATGAAAAGTCTGCTTCTGTACGTGACCCCATCTCAGCTAAATATCGTTCGCAAATTCGTCTCGGCACTTTCACTGTCCAGTCAAAATGCTGCCAGGTACTAGATTCATTAATTTTAGTCTGATTTAAATTGAATGCGAAGCAAAAATATCCTAGATGCTCCAAATGTTTGTATCTCTAAAATGCTTCAGAGAAAAAAGTCATAACTGGTTAAAAACACTTTTAAAAATCACAATTTTAATTTTCTCTCGATTATAATTGCTCAGCAGGATAAATTCATCTTATTTGATCACAAGCTTTTCATCTTTTAGAACCTCGAGTTTACATGTAAGCTATGCAAAACGATCCACACTTTGCGAATCTGTTAATCATCGTTAAAATGTATCTTCATTATCAGATTTATCAGCGAACTAATGCAAGAAAATCGAATTTGATTGCAGAAGTGCAAATGGCGATGATCAACTCATCAAGGGTGCAGGGAAACAAATGAAGGAAGAGGACTACCACGCGATCAGCAAGCATCTCGAGGAAATAACTTGTCAACAGCAGCAGGGCAGAATGCACGGACTCGGAATGCAAGGTAGGATTTTTCTAATTTTTGAATAAACGATTTTCGCAGTATGAATGAATCTCATTTGAGATTTCTTTCAATTTTTCATGAACAAATTTGCATTTTACCAAAAGCTCTTACTTTTGAAACCACCTCTAATAAAAAATTTTGAGGCAACTGGCGGCAGCCAATCGATTTTCAAGAATTCGAGCCGATCAGTCTCGAGGACTCCAAACCGAGAAGAAAAGTCAGTGAACCCAACAAGGAGGGATTCAAATCGCTCAGTAAGGATTTTTTACTTTGCAAATCAGGGCTGTTAGGAATTCCGACTCAGAAATTTTAACCTAGGAATTTGATTATTGCTCCGATTCTAACTTCGGGTCGTAAAGAATTTTATCTACAACCCTGATTCCGAATTTTTCTTTTCGAATACAAATAACGATTCCGAATTACATCTATATAATATAGTAGATTCCTCGTGTAAATGGAAGAAATGACTTTTTATTCTATTCTTCGCTATGCTTGGGTTGAAATCTCCTTATTTTGAATTCCAGAAAACGAGGGCAAGAAAGAAACTTTGCTCCTGAAAGTGAAGATGAACTCGATCCTGGTCTACGTGTCGCATGCAGATGTGCTCAGCCAGGAGAACGTCAAACTTCAAGGTGGTTATCATGAAGCCATTCAGCAGCTGCACACTTCTTCTCACAGGTACTTTTTTCTTAAATTTATTCTATTAGAAATTTCGACATTTTTTCTGACAACATTCCTGAATTGAAAAATGCGTTTTTGGTAATGTACTCGAAAAACTGACTTTTTATCAAAGACTAAAATGATTCGAATTTTTAAATTGGAGTTTCAAAGGTGAACAAAAACTTATCAAATCTGAAAGGTCGCAAAACCCTAATGTCTAAATAATACCGGAGATAAAACCTTTCATATTTTTCATTTCAGTTTCTTCGAACAGGCCAGGAATTTGAAGTTCAACATGAACACAAAACTGCACGAAATGAGAGAAGAGGCTGACGCGATTCTTCCCAAGGATCATTTGAGGTAGGAAAGTTTCTAGTGAATGTAATTCTTTAATCACTTGAACTTTGAAATGTTTAACTCTAATTTATACATTCGTAAAATTAAAACTTAGACAATGGACAAATTCGAAAATATCAAACTTGGTTTACTGTCTTTTTATGACTCTGTTCCCGCTTTTCCCAAATTGATAAAGAACAGCATTGTCCGAGGTTTCAATTAAAAAAAATTAGGAATCAGTATTGATTTGCTCCAAACTCGGGATTGATTCAGAATTGTGAAAATCTTTTCCGAAAAAGATCGAAGCCAATTCAATAAAACTTATCAAAACTCTTTCAGATTGATTGGATCGGTTGTGAATTTCAACTACGAAATGCAGCGCACGGAAAAGAGTGACGCGATGGTCATGAAATTGGTCGTAGGCAATTGCGACGCGGTTGAATATCTCACCCAGAGGAGTGTGCCGGTTAGTTTACGCTATCCGTTATCGTTTTCTTATTTTATTGTTTTTACACGGGCAAATTGCAATAATGCGCCTGATGGAATACAATATTTCGGGGAAATATTCATGGTTAAGGGTTTA
This sequence comes from Diploscapter coronatus, assembly GCA_964036155.1. NCBI lineage: Eukaryota > Metazoa > Nematoda > Chromadorea > Rhabditida > Rhabditidae > Diploscapter > Diploscapter coronatus. The sequence goes on along the minus strand of OZ038422.1, from coordinate 45,676,242 downwards.
AATATGGTCTGGAAATTAATTGGACGAATCTAAATCTCTTCAAATACTTATCTAACTTGCGCGACAATTATACTTCTCTGTTAAACTTATTTCTAAAAATCCTGAGTGAATAAGATACTTCAAAGATTATGTCCTATCATATATATCTATGCCGAATTTAGCAAAGAATAATTTCTAAATTCTACTTATCAATTCAAATTTTACATCTGAAACCAAAGAATTTCGTGCAAAATACAAAATCGCAATCATAGCGAAATTCGCATCTTGTTCAAAATACCGTTTAGAATATTCGTAGATATTTCAAAGCTAATATGGACTTGGAAAAATAAGTCCGTATGGACGCTATTGTATCAATCAATATTGGAAAGAACAGTCTTGATTGAGAGTAGAGTCAACTGACCAAGCAGGCGACGCGCAACAAGCCTTTTAAATGGGATGCTGAGGAGGCGAAAAATGAATTCAGAATTGCTTACCTATCTCAGAATCTTACGAGCAAGAATCGGTAAAAAGCACATAAAACGGAAAAATGGAATATGGTTATCAGATTGCATCTCAGATGAAACTTTATTTAAGAAAACGCCTATTCTGAATTTACAAATAAAATCTAAAATAACCTGTCCAAAATTAGTCATTGGAAGTTTTTATTTCCGGCCAAAAACATGTTCGTGATATTATTCTTCGAATTCAGTCTTCATAACGCGTTAAAATAGGGATTTCTTCAACTTTGGCATAAAGTTCTTGATATTCCCTGCGAATGTGTCTGGGTCATGGACTGTCTTTGGAGTTCCAGTTCAAACATGCCAAGTGTTTTTGTTTTCACTTGCTAGATTTTACGGCCTACAAAAGACTCCAAAATGTATAGTTCTCTGAAATTAGAACTCCTTTGCGGTCATTCATAATTTTCCTGTGACTGTTATATTAAGGACAAAAATCGCTCTGTAGACATACCTGGAGCTATTTAGCTGAGCCGGAAAATCAAAAACTTAATATTGTAATTTGTCTAATCATATTCTCTCAATTTTTAACCACCTGCTCATATTATAATGGCTAAAAATGTTTTGGTTAGAATCTCTTGTACCTCAATATATCTCAATTTCTCATAAACCCAAATTCCGGCCCAAAAATAACTCGGAAAAATATAATATTCGAATTTATTTAATCTAACTTACAAATATCTATGCTTATCCAAGTTACGAATAAGCAAACATCTTTGTTTTTCAAAAATTCAAACTTTTTTACTTCGCAATTTCCCCTTTTTCTACTTTCTATCTCGCTATTCTAGCGAGTCTCCTGCTGTGTATTACAGCGAGAGGGGTGGAGCAGCGAATTAGAGAGTGCGAAAAACCAAGAGGGAGCAAAGAAAACACGGGGAGAGGCCTGCAACAAGGGCCGGGTTGAAGGGAACACATTCAGTTCTCTGATGGTCTAGTGGTTAGGATTTCCGCCTTTCACCACTTCGGATGGACGCGGACGGCCGGGGTTCGATTCCCCGTCAGAGAAGCCTGTTTTTTGCAAAAATTCTGGCTCCACATTTTTCATATTCTTTTCACTCTATGACTCCAATACTCTCAACCCTCTATAATTCTGCATCAAGAAATTAACTTTTCGATCATTTTAAGGCCTCTAAACACAAAATAAATATCGCCATCTTATTCAGCGCAAAATTCGACTCCTAGAAAAAGACATCGGCTTTCCTAAGAAATAGTATGAGGAGACAAGGGAAGAGAAAAACAATTTAGCGAATTAGAATATTGTGTTTAGAAGTGCCAGGATGCCAAAATTAGCTTCGAATTATGCGTTAGAAATTTTCGGTCACTTTTTTCCTATCCTTCTAGCCAGGCTCCTGTTGATAATCATGGAAGATTTTCTTTTGTGTAATATACTATGGATTCTTCTCCAAACTTTATATACGGTTTTGACAGTGAGGATTTAGATGACCTAAAATTACCCCTATATATATGAGTGTAAGCACTTTTGTTCATTACCCTTATATATCTAGTTAGTTGATGGTTACGAACCATTCGTTTGTGATACAGAATTCAACCCGAATTCAGAATTGTACCCGAAAAAATTGCAAGAGACGCATTATTGAAGTCTCAAAAATATTGCTTAAACCAATTCTTTATTTCCAGGATTCCTCCTGTGACGTGCACGTGCCGCTGCTGGATTTCTCGGAGTACGAGAACGAGGACAAACAGCCGCAGTTTAAGGTCGTCATTCGGCAGAATCCAGACACTGAAAATGCGGTAAGAGTTTTTGATTTGAATTATATCGAAGTGAAGGTTTTGAAATGTTCATTTTTTCATTGGACTGAAATTGAAATGGAAAGTTGAAAAATGACTGAATATTGAAAAGACATTTGACTAAAGTTGATTTTGTCGAATTTTGAAAATCTTTATCCCGATTTTTATCTCCTAGATTCGATTATTCTCTTTATGTTTGTGATAATTAGGAAAAAGGTTTATTTTATGGGTTTTTGCGAAGTATTGTAGCGAATAATTGGTAGTTTGGTTTGACTTTGTCCATGTTGCAGTTTTCCGTTTTGCAACGTTTTGATAAGCCTAGATCAGTGGAACAAGTTTTACTTTTCTGAATTTTACATTTCGAGATTTGTTGACCTTCTGTAATTGAAATTAAAAAAAGTCTATTGGAGATTCATTTTCTATTTATTATTTGAATGATAAATATCGTTTCAGATACTGTACGAGGTGATTCTGGGCGATTGCCGAACAGAGCTGGACTTCTCGCTGGTGGACCGCATCTGCCACTTGATCGCGCCTCGCTCCGCCTTCGACTCGCCATCCGATGGCTTCATTTCCACCCACACCCGTCCTCATGCCGGAGTGCCGCAGCTCAGCGAGGATCTCTTCGAACCCGCGGGGCAAATCAGACCGCAACAGCCCTCGTCTACGATTAAGATAGCTTGCAACGAGTGGAAAATCGATTTGAGGTAAATCTTTTTCGTGGATCTTCAAGCTTTTTCAATTCGAAGGTGAGTAATTTTGAAAAATGCGATCAGAGGTTGAAAAAATCATTAAAAAAAACTATTTTGATAACATTCAAAGTTTTGAATTTCTTGTTTTCCAATCTTTATTTCGACTCGAAAATAGGATAAAAAAATATAAAGTAAGAATTTGCAGAGTCCCGAAAGCGGATCTTCGGGACCCGTCAGCGAGTCGCCTGCCGTGGGACCAGCGGCATGTGCATTCCGAGTTCGTGCAACTCAGACTCAAGGAGATCTGCGCCACGATTCCCATCACTAGCGATTCCACAAATATCTCCATCAACTGCATCGAACTCTCCGGTAATTTTCGGAAATTTATTTTAATGGAGTAATTTTTTGTTGTAAAATTGCATTTCTATAGAAAAACTAATATTCAACAAAAACCACTTCATAAATAAATCTGCAAAATTTTCAGCTGAATTCGCCGGAATTTCCGAGTCGATTTCCCCTCCCGCGGACGAAAGACGGTTCCTGTTCGCGTCGAAGGACACGAAACGGAAAATCGGGTGAGATTTTATCTTGATGTTTTGGTTTGATTTAGTAAAGCTAAAATAATTTCTTAATTGAAATTACTAGTCTTTTCGTGGAAAAAGTTTTTGTAATTTTCACGAAATTGTGAACATAATTTTTGAGACTTTGAAAAAAAACTAAATTCTTATAAGTTTTGACACATAAATTTCGAATAAAATGAATATCCAGGTGAATTTTTCATTTTCGGATTTGGATTCTTAGTCAGAATTTTGTAGAATCGACGTCCAACTCGTGTCGCGCCCCTCCCGATTGAGTTCCTCCAAATCGGCAGCCAGCGATGACATGTCGAGGAGTGTGGTCTCGTTGAATTTGGTCAAATCGAAGCCCAAACAGGAAGGACCCTTTTCTCAGACAAGGAAGGAATTCTCCAATTGCAGCGAGGATCAGGAACGAGTAAGCCGAATATTTTTTATCGGAAATGCCTTGAATTAAGGGACTATTTATTGTTAAAATTCCGGAAAAAAAACTGAAAACTCGTTTGAAAGTTTATGAAGTTCTTTATACTTTGATATTCTGGATTGAAATTTTTAGATTCCATAGATTAAAAATGTCAAGATGAGCAGGAAGATATCGTAGAAATCTTAATTTTCCCTTTTCATTTAATTTTGTTCCAGATTCTGTCTGCGGGTTCTCGTGAAGAGATGTTGTCGTTCGGCAGCTCGTGCGTCTCATTCTCCTCGTGCAATGTTTCCCTGTGTCTGCCAGTGCTCAAGCTGCATCTGCCCAGTCACTCCTTCCTCGAGCTGCTCTACAATCGACTCGTCAACGACCTGGCGCTGTGGCAGCCCGCTGCTCCTTCGCTCAGGCAATATTTTTTCCTTATTTTTAGATTCAGCCACAAGAAAAGCTGATTTGGAATGAAAAATTACGTGCTTTTAAACTTGAACACAATTTAAATCTGGGCTTAGAAAACGAATTTTTGCCAAGTTTGGTCTGTTCTGAGGATGATAATTTGAAACGTTAGGGCGATTTTGGTTTAAAAAAAAACATCTCGGCAAATCAACCATGAAAACTTATTCCAGAGATGAGCCGAACAAGCACATCAACATCAATCCGCTCGAGAATTTCAAGGAAATGCACGACTATTCCAAACAGGGTGAGAGTAGTAGTTTTTCTTTATTCTTATGATGGAGCGTGTTTGGAGGTTGAATTCTCGTCCTGAAATGACTAGAAATTTTAAAATAAACTTTATTTATACTAATCTTATCAGTTTCCTTCTGTTCAAATTCGAAAATGTCGAAATATAATTTCAAAAGAATAGCGACTTTCAGAACTAGACGCAGACGAGAGCGACAACGAGCCGAGCAGCGGGACGATGTCCCTAAACCGAGCCACTCAGTCGGGATTCGACAGGGGAAAACCACACACCTTCACGTTCAATCTCACTGTTCATCAGGGAACTATGCTAATGGGCACTGTCGTTAGAGAGGCGGGATTTTTGTCATCGATTTTACATTAGTTTTTTCTTGAAAACTTATTTTCTTGACGAAGTACTCACTTTTTGATGTAAAACATGAAATCAAATGCATTCTCATCGAACTTAATCGTTTATCGATATGCATCGGTTTTTCCTAGGATATCATTTATGTTTGATTTCAGGGAACTCCGCCGAAAGACAAAGGCAAAGGCTACGTATCGACAGATCTGTCGAACGCGATTCTGTTCACGGTCGTCGGCTACCATTCCGATCTGAATCACGTCTTTTTCTATTTCACCACCAAAAAACTCGCTATCGGACATTTGAGTGAGAATTTTTCTCCATTTTTTTTTTAATTTAATGGAGGGAAAAATACGAAAATTTTAGATCAGGATTTTTTTATGAAATTAAATATTAAAAACTAAATTTGCCAGATGACCGCAGTCAGATGAAATACGCGATGAATCGGAAGGAGTTCGGGAACTGGCCGCAGGCAGAGACGAAGGTCGCGACGATTGCCGAGGAGGACGAGTTCTATTCCGACTCTGTCAATGACGCTCTGGGGGTGGCACTACATCTGCATTCCAGAACGAATGAGAATGTCAAGGTAAGGAGTTTTTAGTTTATAACTGAAGAAACCTTAGTAAAACGACAAAAGAGTCAAAAATTATTGTAAGTAATTTTGTTTCTGTGATGATTCTGTAAGGATTTGAATCAATGGGTTGATTTTTTCCGATTTCTATTTCGTTTTCAAGCTAAAAATCGAGGAGACAAATAACCTTCTCAAGGAATAAAGTGGCATTTCATAGAAGTTTCCGTACATAAAAATTGCAGGACGTGATATTGGCGGTGAACGTGCGGAACACGATTCTGACAGCGAAGCCGTGGAAGGACGTGGGTCATTTCTGGGCGACGCAACTCGCTGAGCTCTTCACGCTCACCGACTGGGAAATACCTGGATATGAACTGCCTAGGGTCACGGTAGGGTTCTTTCCTGTCAAGTTTTGACATTAGTTTTTAGTTTTAGCATTGGTGGATTTGGAAAACCCACTTCTAAAAGTCCTATTTTACGAGTTTAGCGAATATTTTTAGTTTGGAATTTTCAGAACGACGTGCACATAACTCTGGAAAATGTCGTTCTGGCGTACGATCACAAGTTCAGCGACTCGAACGACACGATTCGGTTGAGGTCAGAGCCCTCGAGCATTTCAATTAATTTTGTGTCTTTAATGGTTTGTACGTATAAAACATACCTGTCTTTCTTCTCGAGTTGACGAGCTTCTGAACTGAACTCTGGGTTTCCTAGTCTAGAATTTTGGTCTACTCTTATTCCCGAAACTTTCAGGACCAGGTTAATTTTCGAGTCCAACTTTCTTGTCATCCATTATTCAAGATTAAAAAAAAATTTTTTTCCTAGCCTTGCTCCCACTAGGTGGGGTCGGTCGAAAATAGGGTCGATGGCCCGAAGCAAGGTCCAAGGTAATTTTGCAAAAATACGTAGCACCATGGCGGGGTCGAACCGCCGACCTTTTGATGGCCATGCTAAGCTGGGTGCTTAGAAGTCAAACGCGCTATCCATTGCGCCAATGGTGCTTGTTATCCCGGGAATAAGACTAATCAATTGAAATTACAGGAATCTAAATTGCTATCTTTAACAAATAAATTTTTAGGGCTGTTTTGGGTCAGTGCTACGTGAACTGCGCCATCGTTACGGACATGCAGGTTTACAAGGTAAAGCTTATCACTTTGATAAACCGGGAATGCCGTATCAATGAAACACGGCGGTAGCTTTTGATAAGGAGCAGTTAGAAAAACTTTATACAATTTCGCACTCCTTCTTCATTTTGCCATATTTCCAAATTGTTTTTTTTTTCGGAAGAAACGTTCAACCTTTCCAGACGATGTGCATATTGGAACGAGCGAAGCTGTTCATGTCGAGCGAGGCTCCTAAAAGTACGAAGGAAACGGTCAGATTCTCGAAGGACGTTAGCCTGAACAAGAAAGAAGAGACTAAGCCGGTCAAGCAGTTCGTTCAGATCTGTGATATCGGACTCATCCAAGTTGAGGCAAGGGGTTTTTCTTCTTGAATTTTCACTGAGCTTTTATCATGCGAGACTGTGTGATCAGTTGTTGAAAGACTAAGAGATAGAATAGGGCAGGTTTGTAGGGCTACATCGTTCAAATTTTTTAAAAACATCTTGAATATTTTTGATCACAATCTTTGAATGTACGAAATGACTTAAAGTGCTGAAAACCTATCCTAATCTACCAAAACCTTGCCCTCTACCCTAGCCTATCCTCTTCCTAAATCGCTTATCTACTGCTCTCATAGTGCAAATCTTCAAAAACGATTTGGGATATTTCAGAAAGATAATGTTCACAAAACTTATCATTTTACTTATTTTTCAAACCTTTAAAAGCTCATTTTTTCAGTTCCTATTTTCTACGATCGTCGACCCCTCGAAGCGAATGACTCCTCTGTATGAGCTGAAGTGTAGGAATGACATCGTCAAGGTATTTTTTCAAGTTTTGTTTGAAAAACGATTCCCTGCACAAACGCTAGAATCTTCTTGTACATTTTGCGCAATTTACCATTTTTGATCAAATTCTGTTCACCTTTTCCCTATTTGCATTTTAAAAATTATATATACTCTTTCAGATCTGGGTGTGTGCCGATTCCCTCGTCACTTTGCTGAATATCGCAACTGATTTGATGAAACCACAGCCGAAGGAAATCGAGACAGAAAACGTTCCGAAAGGAAATGAAAAGGAAGAAGAAGAAGAAGAGGAAGATCAGGACGATGAAGACACGCTGAATGAGGAGAGCACGACCACCTTAGGACAGGAGGACAATGCCAGTGAGGTGGGGATTTGTTTGAAATTAACTTGTATAAAATGGGATGAGATTTAAAAAAAAAATTCAAATTTCATGTTTTTAGAAATGCGGTTCGACGTGGAGCAACCCTTCCTACACGAGGCCCCTGATGACACAGATGCCGGCGAACGTCGAACAGAGAGTTCAGGTGAAAACTTAGATTCTCTTCCTGCAATTATTGATTTTTGCAGAGAATGATGGATTCCGCGATGAAGGAGCGCTCGAATTCCTCTGCAAACGACGCAATCGAGGGCACGGAAATGGGCCTTGATGCGATCGACGAATTCAGTCCCGCTTATTCCCTGAGACAGGCAAGGGTTGGAAATTTTATTTTCAGTTTTATTGGAATTCTGATAGTAAGGAAAAAAGTTTGAGAAAACGGAATGATTAAAATCAGGGCAACTCGGAAAATTAATTCTGGCTCCAATTTGGAATTTTGAAGAAATTATCAGGAAGGATTCGCCAATTCGCGAAGTCAGAAAGAATTCAAGTTATCGAATATCAACTACTTCGAAAACGATTCCGAAGATTTTCTGTCAATGTGTCTAACGTTTTCCATTCTCAATTTGTCTCGATTTTGAATTGAATTCTTTTCTGAAATTTCATGATTGAAATACAAAAAAAATCGAAAATCAACGGCTATTTGATCAATTATCATCAGTTTTTCTCATTTTAGGAACAAGCCCGTGCAGCACGAATCAGCTCATCCTCGCGGACTTCCGGTAGCGAGCCACGAAATTCCTCGTTCTCCATGGATGACGAGTTCTGCATGGTCGATGACAACGTCATAGGATCGGGAATTACGGTAAAATTCGATTTTTTAAAATATAAAAACTGAACATTCTGACATTTTAAAAATTTGAATTTCGCAAAGAATTTTGCAAAAAGTCTTACTCTATATGAAATTGAAAACTAGACTAATTCACCTGAAATCTCAACTTTTCTTTATCTATTCTAAAAATTTGAGAATGCTCCCGGAGAGCCGCGAGTTCGCTACGTGGGCACGCAAGGCTCGAATGATGATCCAGGCATTTTCATCGATCCGAACTACTTCGCTGCCCCAGACGAGTGGAGGACAGACGGACAAGCGGCTGCCAATTCGACTGACGGCAAGGGCAACTCACAGCCCCTCATGAGGTCGGAATCAGATTTGTTGAAGTTTGAAATTACTGAAATGCAATTTTATCTGGCAGAAATTATTCGAACAATAATTACAATGAAAATGAAAATAAATACCTCTTTCAAATGATTTCCATTTCCAGATTCCTGATAAAGGACTTCTCGGTGTCGCTGACTCTGTACGGCGGCAGCGACTTGGCGACGGCACAGATCTCGCCTCGCAAATCCTATTCAGTCGATGAGTACAACGAGGGCAGAGGCAAGGGACAACAAAAGGTAACGGATTTCACTGAAATTTGACATTTTTATTTTATCATTCTACTTGGAAAATTCACTAGATATTTGAAAGAAAAACTAAAACAACTCAGAGTTCTTTACATTTGTGCGCATATTTGGAAAGAAGATTTAATTTACGATATTGTAAAGAATTCGCGTTGAATTTTCTGTTGTAATCGGATTTTAAAAAAATCGATAATTTATCGTTTAAAACCTGTAAAGAATCATCTCAAACTCAAACTTGCCGACAAATAATTTAGTCTTACTTTCAGATCGATGAATCGACGCTGGGCGGCAAGTTCAGAGACCACTCGGTCGCGGTCACCGTCCAGCTCAACAAGGCTAGTTAAAATTGACATTGATCGCTAATTTTTGTCATTTTTCTGGGGCTCTAGACTGTTTTCGCGCGTCTTTGCAATATCTGTCTTTCAAGACTTAAAAGATGACCTGGGGTCATGCGTGCAATTTTAAATTGTTTGTGGAGTAGGGAAAGTAGGAATAGGATTTTGCTTGTATCGTCTTTATTTGATGTAAAATAAATGGCTTTTAGTAGTCAGAAGATAGATATAACTACGAGCTATTGTAATCAGATTCAAATTTCAGGTGAATTTCGTCCGTCAAATGTTCGACAAGGACGCGTGTTTCATGTCGACAACGTTGTTCTCGATCGCGGATATCATCGTCAAAGACCAACTCATTCTCAGCCAGATTAAAGAAATGCTCTATCAGGTTCGAAATTATCTTTCTTTCTGTAAAGTCTGATGATAAATCATCGAATAATCACGAAATTGAATTTGAAAACGAATACTTGTCGTCATATTATAATATTCTAGCTCTTCAAAAAGCTGATAAACGATTTATTTTCAGTACTCGAACAACTCTCAGCCTCGTCGAACTTTAGCTCCGATGTTGGCGGTCCGCATTGCAGAAACTCCTTCGAGTGCAGGCAAAATGAGGGTAGGTAATTTTTATTCACAGTAACCTTATCGGATAGCTAGCATCATCAAACCATAAGAGAGCAGATAATGTAGGAGTCAATGAAGTGATCTTTCATCTTTATTTCGCATTGAGTGATAGCTTGTAAACCGTAAGATTTCATCACACAAACACATGCAGGAACAATAGAAGGAGCGAAACTTTCTTAAACTATCCTATATCATTCCGCAAATATCTTGTTCCACGATGCCATGAGATTTAAAATGAACTCCTTGACTGGGGAGATTTGATAACGACAACTTCGCATTTTCCTAAATTCAATTTTATTTCGTTTTCAGATTTCGATTTTGCCGATCAAGATAAACATCGACCAGGATACGATGAATTTCCTCATCGACTTTGGACTCGAGTTGCAAAATAAGACGACTGCTAGTGAAGAGGGTAAGGCATCCTTAAATTTCATGGTATCATTAAAAAAATTTTGGAAAGTGCATTTTTTCCTGAATATTATGGATTCGCAGAGTTTTACTTGGGAATGTTCGAATAAGATGAATAAAAATGCAAAAAATAATCTCTGCTTGAGTTAAAATGATGTTTATTTTCAAGATAATTCTAAATTCAAATTACGTTTTTTTTTTTTTTTAAATTTCAAACATGATTTTGCTCATTCTTTCAACTGAATTTCCAAGATGATAATTTTAAGTCTCGAATGCGCTCGCAAATCGTCCTCAAGTCGAGGTGCCAGTAAATTGCCAGACTCCAACCGCCTCTCTGAAGAAACCCCAGCCAACCCTGCAAGTGGACAAGCTTTATCCCGAACTGTCGATGGGCGCTGGCTCTCTGAACATGGAACCACTCACTCCTTCGCCTGTCGCACCGCCTTCTCCATTGGGTAAGAGATTTTTAGACCGAAAAATAGAAATTCTGCACGATTTTTTATTGTTGCTAAATTTGATTAATTATGAACGGGTATTTTGAATATCTGAAAACAATTAGTTTTGTAAAATTAAGAAATGATTTTATTTTTGTAAAGTCTAAAAAAAAAAAAATACTTAAATTCTACGCCACAGGTTCCAAAAATTACGAAAACTTAGGACTAGGATAGGTTTAGGGATTGATAGGGAAATGATGATTTTAATCCGCCAAAAGTTCGATTATTTTGATTCTAAATATTTCTCTACCTTCTCTATCCTTATCCTAAAATTAGATTTTCTGTTAAATTTGAGAGCTAAAAGTTTCGAGGTAAAGTGAAATTACCCTGCTAATTTCTAATAAGTCAAACAATAAGCACTTTTCATAAACTCCTATATCTTTAGGCGATCTCTCGTATCTGGAAAATCGAACGAACAAAACGAGTCCGCGTTTGAGAAATCCACTTCCCGACGCTCCTTTGACTGCTTCCGCCGTTTCGATCGGTATTTTTGTTGATTTGAAATGAAATTTCATGACGACTAGAACTGAAGAATAAGTTCCAAAATCTATTTATAACAAAGCCTAATATTAGGATTTCCCTCTAAATTTCGTTAAAGATATGTCCTCGCGATCGAAATTTCTAATTTAATTCATTTACAACTCAAATTAAAACATTTTCAGGAGGTCTGTTTGCGAACAATCGTTGCTCCCCGCGTCGATCTTCCCCAGCCCCAGCTCTGTCCGAACTCTCCGAATTGCCGGATCTTCCCTCTGCACAGGGAGATTCGCAAAATCCCTCCTCTTCCGACTCAAACAGCTCGAGTCCGGAGTTCGAGAAAACGAATGAGAGGATCAGTGAAAACGATGGAGAAGACCTTGTCAAAGAAGAAATGTGCGGAGATTGGAATAGTACTACCGAGTAAGTGCATTTGTTAGATTTAAAAAAAAATTACTCTTGGAAATTTTTCCCTCGGGTATATTTTGTGCATAACACAGCGACGGACAAATTTATTACGTCGCCCTTATTTCATGATCAGTTTCCTGTCCAACCGTTTTTGAACAGATTCTGAGAAAATTTTTCAAAGATATTAGCTCTTACGTCAGGCATAAATTCATGCCATCATTCTTGAAGATTCGATTTCATATAGGAATTTTATGTTTGAAAATCATGAAATAATACTTTCGTTCGCTACTGTAATTGAATTTTTAGGAAAAAATCTATAATTATTCAATTGTTCTATTTTTAGATACGAAAATATTCTCGGAGAACTCGAAAATGACGACTTCCCATCAACTTCCGAAACGAGCAAACCGGCGACACAGCAGGATATCGACAATTTCTTGAGCAGGTACTCTTGATTGTTCTTATTTTTTAAAGAACATACTGAGCTAATGAAGAGAAACACCATGATTTTTTTTCCAAATATTTCTGACCTGAAAATTGAGAATAAATTTGTTCAGATCGACGATGGAAAGTTCGATTCATCCCGGAATGGTCGGTTGTTTGGTCGACACGAGAAGTGATTCTGAGGGCGATGATGAAGTCGAGACTATGCCACCCCAGGTAGAAATTAGAAATTTTTGAAATTATTTTTCGCATTCGAAAAATCGATTCATGAAAATTAGGAACATCTCAGTTCCTTGTGCATTTCCACAACATTTAGGAGATTATGGCACTACGTCACAATATTTACAAATTTTATACGTCTTATCTGAATGTGTGTTGTAATTTTCGGAACAAAATCGTTCGTTATTCTTCAAAATGCTAATTTCCTCGGAAAATGGTTTATTCCATTCATTAAAAACTATTTTGAGGGAGAGCAACTGGACGTGACTTTCGACGAAGGGGGCACTCACTCTGCTCGTTCGAGTTTCGAAGGAACTCAAACCGAGGAAAATCAATTCCAACAGTCTGGAAAATCTGTGAGCGAAGATGAGGCGGCACATTTAGGAAGAAGACACGTTTTCTTCAAGTAATGGATTTGTTATTTTTTTTTAAATTTTATATAAACCCTGACAAAAATCAAAGAATTTCTCATATCTTCTTCGGAATTTTTTGCTAGATAGAGATAATTTTACATCTCACTTGCGAAAATAAAAAGTTAAAGCTTTTCGAATGTTAGCGTTTTAGAGAATTCGTTTTCTCTCCCGCGACCTCGATCTTCATCGATTACCACGGAAAGAACAAGATCTCGATGGACCGAGGAGGACCTCTGATTGGGTTGCTGATGGGTCTGGGACAGCTCAGCCAGACTGAACTCGTTCTCAAAGAGATCGCCTGTCAGAATGGACTGTTGGGAGTCGAGAAATGCATCGCGGTAGGTCTCTATTTCTTTTTTGTTATTATTTTTGAAGTTTAACTGCTGTAAGCCTTAATTCGAGAATCGTGAAATGTTGAAAATCAGTTGAATTTCGGAGGATTAAAACAGGATTTGGTCTCAGTGTTGAATTAATGAAAAATTGTATTTTTCAGTATTAGGAAGATGGCGAAAATATCACATGCTTAAAGACATTATGGGTTACAGTATTACGAATTAAAACAAACATCGATTGATTTTATAATTTTTCCAGTATGCCCTGGATGAATGGTCTCGCGACGCATACAGCAATGTGCCTCAGGTGCTCGCCAGCATTGGACCAATCAATCCGCTCGTTCAGATCGGTAGGTATTTGGGTTACTTCCCCCATAAAGTTGAACACCTTAGACGAAGATCAGTTTTCGAGAGTTTGAACCTATTTTTTTCGGGAAGTTCAAAATAGTTAAATATTGCATTGACCTCCTTATCACTCAATTGAATAAAGCAACCTTCAATACAAATTTCGACTTCCCAAAGAGTAGATTTTTACCTTGTCGAGATTTTCCATAAAACATCTGCTTTAAATTAGAAGATGAGTAGTATTTGAAAAAAAATCTTTTGAAATTGTTAATATTACTGATTTCTGAAAATTTGCACATAACTTTTTTAAAAATAAAACTCAAGACCTGATTTCTTATTAAATCTCGAGAAAATCAACACAGATTTTCTTTTATTTGTCAAGATTCAACCATTTTCAGGCAAAGGTTTCATGGACCTGTTCTGGATGCCGGTGGTCGAGTTCCGCAAGGAGGACGGTCACCCCGTTAAAGGCCTGCAAAAGGGATTCTCCTCGTTTGGACTCAACTCGGCTGCGGGAATCGTCGGAATGGCTCAGACCCTCGTCGGATTGGTGCAGGTAAAAACAATTTGATCAGTTTTTACAAAAAATGATTGGTTTTGTTGAAAATCTTCGGAATTCTGTATGAAGAGCAAATAACGCTGATGGTAAAAAAAGAATAGTTTAACTTTCTTTATCTAATAGAATTCCCTTTCAAGTCCACCAATGGCACTGACATGAGGTTGAGACTAATTGTAATATGAGATAGGATGCTTGTTTTTAATACATTTAATAGTTTAGCAGATAAATCCATTCATTAACCTATTCCCCCATCGAACCCTATCCCTAGCTCTACTCTCATCAAAGATCTATGAACACTAGCTGAAATCGGATGATCAAAAATTATTTCTTTTAATTTATCAGCTATTTTTCAGAGCGTAACCGAAGCAGCTCTGTATGAAGTGCAGCCACAGGATTCCTATCTGAATGCGCGAAATCGTCGCGCAATCGCCCCTCGCATCGCGCCGCCCACAGATCTGCGCCACGGACTCCAACTCGGATACGGACTCGTTACTGATGTGAGTGTTTATCATTTTATTATTATGAAAAGGGAATTTTTGAAATAAAAAAAACCATCAATTTGAGTCTCTATTTCAAACGTTCATGTTGAGTAAAAAATGAAAATTAGTATACTGTCTACTAGTATATAAACTAGAGATTTCTTATAATTATCCCTTCTTTGTACCAAACGTTTAATACCCGAAGAAAATTGTATTTTTCTCATTCGTTATTCTTCAACTAACTCAATTGCACCTTCAAACATCTGCAGGGAATCCGTCAAACCCAGACAGATTTCGAGCTGGCCGCTCAGGAGGATCGAGCCTCAGGCCGTTCGGCCACTCGCAGTGTGTTCCGCTATGCAGTCCCTACCATACTTCGACCACTCGTCCTGTCCACTCAAGTCACTCATCAATTGCTCGGAGGTGAGATTTTTTTACCTTGACTTTTGGTAAATCGAAATTTTATATTCCTCTGGACAGCGGTATGCGAAATTCCGATTCATATTACGAGACCATTACAACTTTCAATTGAAACTTCGGTTCAGTTTCTTCAAAATCCAAATTCTGCACACCCCTGCTTCTTATTTACTTCAAAATTTAAAAGGAAAAAAAAACAATATAAACCGAGTTTGCAAATTCATCCATAAATCTGAAAACTCGGATCTAACATTCCCTAAACTAAAACACATCAAAGGAATGATCTCATCGAATTTGGTCAATGTCATTTTCTACAGTTTCAAACGTATATATAATTTAAAATCCAGGACTTCGCAACCAATTGCGTCCCGACATATACGAGGATGAGCGCCATAAATGGAGGGAGAACGAAGTTCCTGGGGGAAGTGGACAGTGAAATGAAAGCAGGACAGGTAAAATGGCAGTCTTGAAATGATTCGACTTTTTGGCAACAAGACATATTATTTCCTAAACCAAAACTACCATCCGTTTATCCAACAATCTCTAAATATTATTTCGTTTCAAATCTTGTTGTAAAAATGTCTCGTCATATCCGAATCGCCAATACGATTCAATCATGCATTTTTCGAACCTTCACCTTATTTTTATTGGTAATTGTACATACTGCCTTGGCAAATCTAAATGCTCAACTTTATGAGAAAAATAAAAAATGCTAGAAATTTTGGTATAGTGATTTTCCTGCTATAAAGGATAATTTTAATCGATAATCTGAAAATATCCTCATATTCATTTCCTCTGTGAAAATGTTGCGACATTTCTAGATGAATGCAACGACTTTTATTTGTGACGAAATTTGCAAGTTACGATTTTGATCGACTTTCAAGTCATATTCGTGTGTACAGGCGCATTATATTTGTCCTCTTTTTATTTTCCTTGGTCAGAGTCTAATTTTAGGGAAATTTAAAATTTGAATTGAGCTCTGCTTTATCAACTTGAGTGAAAAAAATGCCAATCAACCTTTGAGCATTTTTGATTTTCCAAAAAATAGACTCGAGCCTTCATTTTTTGATAAATCGAGTGCCTAATGGATTTTTGGTGAATATATTTTGCTAGCAAAAATAGACTTTTCACCAAAAATTTTTTAAATATATGAATATTCCACATACAGGCAAATTCTTTCCTCAAATTCCTATTCAAAGTCATTTTATCGTCGATTTTTCTTAAATTCTTGTAAAAATTCGAATAAAAATCGGCGATAGAAATCCATAACATCTGACCTGTGATAATTGAAAATCAAAATTCGAAGTGAAAACTGCACTAAGTTGATTCATTTTGAAATCGGGATAATTGAATGGTTTATTTTGTAAACAATACTGACTTTCTTTCTCTCCGATTTGAGTAAGAAGTCATTTCATGCAGCTCTTTTGCCAGTTTTATTATTTGTCCGTTGTTAAAAATTTTTTATCTATGAAATTAATGCAGATGTGGAACTTTTCTCTAGTTGTTATAATTTTGTGATGATGATTTGTGTTTAGAAAACGAATAAAGTTTAGAAGACTGTAGCCTTGTATTTTTAATGCTAGAAACGTAATTTCGCCAGCCCTCTTTCACTAGATCAGATGCTGACAATTTTTAGTTAATTAAATTAATGTATTTATTATACGGTAATTTTGTGAAATCCGGATGGAGTTTATACAATTCGGCCCTCCTCTTTCAACTGGTGATATCGATTTTCTGGAAGTCCGCAACAAAGATTGATAAAATAGTCTCTTTTATAAATTTTTTTTCTAGTTTTCCTTTCTACAATTCTATGAAAATGCTGCAAAATGTGATGATATTTATTTGAATCTTTCTATTTAATATAAAATTTTCTCTACACTGATTTTCCTAATTGAAACTAATATCCTTCTTCGAATAAAGTAATATTTTGAAACGTTATTTCAGCCGGGCGATATTGTTTGGGTTCTTTCTGAGTGCATTACTCTGATTCTTTCACTCTCCGCCACTTCCAACACATGCCAAGTAGTTCTTTTCTTTTCTCTGCCAGCGCATTTCTTTCTTTCCACTCGCATTCCCTCTCGTCCTTGCTGAGCCAGAGGCAGAGAGGCAGAGTAAATGGGGGTTTTGAGGCAAAGGGTGCATGGTGAAGTGGCGGAGTGGTCTAACGCGCCACGTTAAGGTCGTGGTCTCTTCGGAGGCATGAGTTCGAATCTCATCTTCATCATGAACTTTTTGCGAAATTCCGGTTTCATTTTCCTCAGACCCCACTTGCGTCCTCTAATTATATTATGAATGTTCGAAGTCTTTTCGGTCATTTCTGATTAAAAACTGACCTTTCCGTCACCATTTATGCTATTAACATTTTTGTTGAGAAACGCTCACCCTCCATGTTCTAAGCGTCATTTTATGATAAAAAATGAGTGTGACTGCCTTCCAGGTGGCGGCCCTATACATCTTACCTTTCAAATTTTTTTTTACCTTTAGACGATAATTCACATAAAATAAAAAGCGCGCGTCAGTTATTGTCGAAAGAAGTGGGTCCATCGTCGAAGTTCATTACCCCAAATTGCATATCCACACTTGGTTTCGAGTGTGGGAAAATGGAAAATTTTTTTGATTGGCCCCTTTCATTAAATTAGCTCGAACGCCTTATCTCGTTATGCACGAATTGCATAGTCCATTAATTCGAGGGTCTAGGTCGAAAAAATTCATATTAAAAATTATGCTAGAACTTCCTCTTCGCGAGTGCTTCGAACCCGCCGCTCGCTCGTTATTCTAGTGTCAGTCTTCGACTGGCTGTTAGAAACGTAATATGTTAATCTCTACTATCTTGATTGAAATTGTAATTTATTTAAAATTGAATTTGAAATAGGAGATTTCATCAGATAATTTGCAAAAACAGGGCAAATTTAGAAAATAAGCAAAGGTTTTGAAAATTGATAGAAGGCCCTTTAAAGATGGACTATTATATATGATAATTTTAGGTCCAAGTTTAGAGAAATAGAATCAACAATTTGAGAGAACAAATTAAGCGAACGTAGGAGAATCAGGCGGATATTAGAATCGTTTATGAACTGGCACCGAAAAAGACATTTGTTAGAGACTTTATTAAATTCGAAAAAAAAAATTAAAATATCATTCATATTTTTGTCACGAAACAATCTAATCCTACATCGTAATTTTTTACTTTGTATTTTATTATTTTTTCATAATTGTAAATAAATTATCCCGTCTATCATCACTAAATTTAAGTCACAAAATCATCATAGACAAACAAGTGCATTTGCAAATACCGATAAATATAGGCTTGAAATCTTCGACCAAAACTGTGTATTGGTTCAAATTATAACTTTCAAATTTAGTAGGAAACAGAATCATTTTATTACGAGAAGCTTATCGAAATATCGCTACACAATTCTGAGAATCTAAAATCTATCCATTTAAATCTTCATATTAGCAAATTTGACATGCAAACTCAAGAGCCTAACTTGACAATTTATTATTTGGAGAAACTTGGGAATACAACTTGGGCTTCTCATCAAAAATGGATACATACTAATGATGAATTATCCAATCTCTTATCTAAATGCGCAAATTATTTTTTGTATTATACACTCATTCCATGCTACTTAATTCATATAATATTCGTCTATACGCTTATAAGAACGCATAAGGAAGAAAAACGGGTAATAATATTCTACATTTTCATGCGTCGATATGGTAGTGTAAATCGACTAATTTCGAAGTGCAGACTTAAAAGCTGTAAAACAAAATATTTAATCTTTAGAACTCATACATAGAGATTTTATATCTACTTGAAGCAATTTCATTTTATCATTTGCTGTTTTTCACAAATAATTGTCCCTATAAACCAGAATACGATTCAGAAAGCGAACCACTATGGTATAACGCTCACTCCATGTAATAATTATACATCGGTATTTTTTTCAGGAATTTAATGGGAATGCTAGTGAATTGGTTTAAATATAGCATACCCTTTATAATTTTCACTTGCAGAAGGAGCCCAATGACAATTAGGCATGTTTAGAAGCAAATAATTGAAATTAGAATTAGAAAAAAAAAAATGCGGCGTACTTAACGCGAACTTTAATTCCTAAATAACTCTGGACAAGTTACGACATTCAAACCCAAATTGAGTTCAGTTGATCGCTCAGCCTAGCACAAATATAAATTTAAACCTTCATTATATTCAGCTGAATTCTGTTTGAATTTACAAATTCTACTCGGCTAAGCTTTCAACAGAACACGACCGTAGAACTGATCTAAAAATTTAATTAGAAGTAATAATTAATTTCGAATTTGTTCATACTGACGTTTAGATTATTACACTATCTGGATTTTATTCTTTGTCTACAAAGATTCATCATGATAAACGAATTTTCAATTAAGAAAACAATATTTGTAAAGTAAGAATTACTAATAAATTAAAAATTTAAAAATATAGCAGTACAGAATAAAATGAATTATTAACTTCAATATCCCCATTTTATATTAATATAAAGACAATCAAATTTTTAGAAGACCTATTGTTTTAGTGCCATTTTTGTATATAATATCTTATATACTATATTGGCCATACAATTATAATTTATCAGACATTGACCATGTAGTGGATTTCAATCGGTTACCTTGGGAAAATTTGCGCAATATATTAATATTAATGGTTTTTATACTTTATATATATATTTAAAAATGTCATCTTAATTCTAAAAAATAAACTTATACTCAAATATTTATATAAATAATTTCAAATAAATTCTCGTTTCAATAATTTATGACGTTTTAGATAATTGGATACTTTGAAATTTAGCCATTAAGATTTAAAGTGAAGCGAGGAAATTTTTATTTTCAACTTATTTTATAATTTAAATAAACAAATAAGTTTTGTGTATACTTGCAGATCGATTTAATTATAAGAATAATAATATCAATCACCAGTCTTGCAATCTATATCTATCTATTCTTCCGTATCAAAACAATACGTGCAAAAGCGAATAACCGAGCTAGCATCACTTTTCTACTACAACTAATTCCTTTCACATTGTATCAATGTGTTAGTTTTAATCATTCATTTTCATATATTTAAACAATACGAATGATCTACTTTATTAAAAAATAATAAAAATTTCATAATATTAATTGAGAATTTTAGATTGACGTCATTAATCAATTTATTATAATCATGATTGATTACTGGAAATATGAATATATTAGCATATTGGACGATTTTATAGAATATGGAGTAAAAAAAAACCTAATGGGGCATAGCAAGTGTGATTATTATTATTATCAAGCGCTTATGGCTGGTTATTATGATATTGATGAATATGAAAATAAATTTTCTATAGAAAAAATAGTATGCGAATTTAATACAGCTTCAATATCTGAGGAAATGAAGTTATTTCAGAACTTCGAAATTTACTATTCTTATTTTACCAATGTTTGTATTCCATTGTCGTTTATAATCTGTAATAGTAGAAAACGCAAAATAATTTACGATTTGTTCAAAAATTTTTTACAGAACTTGAGAAAATTACTAAAATGCGATTTTTTAAAGAAAAATAATTCTAATGCAATTCATATTTTTGTTGTCAATCCAAATAATCTTCAAGTTTGATTTTTTGTTAGCACGTTAACTATTATGTTTTTTTATTATATATGTTATATATATTTTTTTAATTTCCAGCTAGTGATTGTGATATTTTGTAAATATTCATTATTCTATACTATACGGCATACAATGATAAATAAATTGTTATATTGTTGCATATCATACATAATTAAAATTGCTAAATAATTTAGTATACTCATGGCATGACATCATTTTTTGATAAATAGAATTACTTGTTTATAGATGTTTAAAGTAGACAAATTTCTGGTTACAAGATCTGCATCAAATTTGATGCACCATAATTATCAGTAACTGGAATAAACGATAAATGCCGGTTATGTTATTTTGCAAAAATTGTGCATTGATAAAAATTAGGGTCTAGGTCGTTATTCGACAAACTACGTCTTTATTTAACATAGACTTATAAACTACGTCTTTATTCAATAAAATCATTTTCAATTGTAATATTAGTCAAAAATGGTAAAAATATGAAGGGAGGGCGAGTGTTATTCACTAAAGTATAGAAGAAGCAGAAATAAGTAAATTCAGTGTATTGCAACACACGAGGCAATTTCAAAATAGATACCCAAAGTTATTGTTATCAATTTAGTCTTTAAATATCATCATATACAACGTTAGATATTCATTCACTCATCTTTACCACTATCTTCCTATATGATTGTTTCTTATATAGCCTTACTCTACATAAAATATTTTCAAACTTTGCCTACCCTTATCCTATCGCTTACCTAGTATTTGTTCCCTTACCTTAATCTCGTAAAATGTGGCTTTGATTAAAGGGAATACCGTATTTGACGTTTTGGTGAATAATGCTCGCCCTCCCTTCATATTTTTGTCGCTTTTGGCTAATGTTACGATTGAAAATGATTTTGTTGAATAAAGGCCGCCCTTCAAAAATTTATACTTACTGAATAAAGCTAAAGACATTATGATATTTTGCGACTATCCTACAAAAATTAATTAAGGAATTTGTAAAATGAACGATTCTGAATATCGAATTCAAATACCTAATTTGATTGACGCATATATGGAAAAACTAGGCAATTCATCATGGGCGTTACATACTAGATGGCTGAATAGACATGGATATTTAATTGCTCATTTTCGGCAGTACGCTGTATATTATTACCAATTTACAGTCGTGCCTAGCTATATTGTTCATTTATTGTTTATCTATTCACTATTCAAAACTCATAGAAAAGAAGAAAATGCGAGTTTTAATTTTAAAAATTATCCAAATAATTCCTTACGTTTTAGAATTCACATATCAAAATTTTATATTTGATGGAGTGCATATCGCTATACCATCTAATTCAGGCTACTTATTGTTCGCTTACTGAATAGTAAGATCTAAAATTTTATGAACTTTACATACATATGAAAATCACATAACTGATCAGAATACTCAATATTTATTTATGAAATGGAAAAATATTCAATTATACTTTTTTTTAAAATAATAACCAGCAGGGATGAAAAGTTTGGACCAAGACCTGGACCTAGTTTTCAGGTCCCAGGCCCAGACTTTGAAAACACCCAGGTCCAGGTCCAGGCCGGCATTTGAGCCAAACTTTTCACCCCTGATAACTAATTTTCAGTGGGATTTTTATTCCATGGTTTGATGGTATTAAGCTCATAGAATGTGATATTCAGCCTCTAACTATCCGATATATTCATTACCTGAATGGGTTCTTATGTTTTCAACAATTCATTTTCATATGCAATTATAAAATTGCAAGCTCCAAATATATACGGTAGGCATTTTTATTATAACAATTTAATTTCCAATAATATCTTATATGAAGTGTAGAAATCCAATATTATTGATATTAATATTGGCGTTAATGTCATGTTACTTGTTTTCTTACTTTTCAAAGTCAGTGAGATTTAATAATTGGTTTGGTATGCATTGGAACGCTGTTGGAATACATGAACTTGTAAGTAATTTGATTAAATGAAAGAAAAACTACGATACTTATTTTTAATAAGTACTTTCCTTAAATAATTGAAATATGATTATAGATCGATATAATAATGCGAATAATGATTTCAATTATTTCATTATCCATCTACTTTTTATTATTCTTACGCATTGGTAAACTAAAAACCAATGCTAATAGTAGGTCCCGCATATCATTTCTGTTGCTGCTTTTCCCGCTAACAATTTTCGAATTTGTAAGAAAATTTACTTATTTTAAATAATGCATTTACCTAATTCCAAAAGTTTAGCCACATTAGACTAACCTTAAAATAACGTAATTTTTAAGAAACTACAAATTACATGCCCATTACATTTCAGAATTAAGAACTGATCAATGAAAATTCATTTAGATTGATATCATACCACATGTGATGATATTCATTGTAAAAATCTGGAAAGCTGATTTTCTTCAACTGGTGAAGGGTCTGAGTGAAATCCAATTGAATATATTCACCGTCAACTACGACATTCCTGAAACAATTCGTCAACTTAGGCATGAATTCAAGAAATTTGCACGTCCAGAACATGAAGAAATATTTATAGTTTATGAGAAATTGAGTTTCTACTTTTCTAGTATATTGATTCCAATTCCTTTCTTAATATTTAATCGTGAAAGACGCAATTTTATCTATGGACTATTACCGATAAGATTGGGACCTTTTATTAAAAAATTAAAATGTATAAAAGTAGCAAATAATGCCAATTCTGTTCAAATTTTCCTACCTAACAGATCTATTACAGTAATTTAATTAGTTAGTTTTGTATAAAATTTGCTATCTTTATTCTTACCAAAATTTGTAATGTGAAATTGTTTATTCATTGCCATAAATAAATATAAATTTGTATTTCATTCCAGACAGGGGATGATATCATTCAAAATCCTTTTCTCAATAATTATAAAAGGGAATTAAGATGGAAGTAAGCAATTAGATGATTCGATTCACTGTTGTACTTTACGTAAAACTTATAATTAGTGATAAAGTAAAAAAAGTTTTTGCTGAAAATGTGCATTGATTCATAATTATAGATCGCATAAAAATGGCAAATTAAAGAATGTTTCTCACGAGTCTCATGAGCCATTACAGACAGAAATTCAACTAAAAAACAGAAGTCTATTCCGCAACAAGATGATGAATTATTCAGAATGCCTAAACGAAGTTTATTCCTTGCCTAATCCTGATTTGCATCTTTACTGCAAAATGAAACTCGACAATACATTATGGTTTGCATTTCTGGAATGGTTTTTTGACAATCTTACAATTGTATTTGCCATATTTGATGCACTAGAATTTTTCTTTTTATTTACACTAATCCCCGGCTATATAATTCATCTGATATTCATTTATACACTAGTCAAAGCATATAAAGAAGAACGAAAGGTATGAGAAATTATAATTAGCAATTATGAAAGTTGCGAAATAAAGTTATTGTTTACCCAAATCCAAACAATTAAACCATTTTCAGAGTTCATATATAGGAATATTATATCTATTGGAATTCATTTCAATATATCATTTAATATATTTTATAAGCTTTGGTCATTTTTATGTTCAAGACAAAGAGTCTTTAATGTCTGTCTATTGATATATTTAGTTATATTATAAAAAAGCGATAATAATGAGAATAATTTTTTTTATATATGTCTAAACATTTTAATCAATTTACTGTTTCTTGTATCTATAATATCAGTTTTCTCTAGGTTAAAATTAATTTTTTGCAAAGCCTAAATCAATGTGGCTAGGGTTTAATTCGGTTTTTCATTGCACTGATCTAAGCTTTACAGAAACTATTTAATTTTAACCTATGGTAAATTGATCTTATTAATAGGTTATTGAAACATCATAGGTGTAAATAAGTTTTTTAATCAATACTGACTAATTTCATTGAATAATTTTATATGAATCCAAATTATTAAAATTTAGACATAAAATTCAAAACCAGCTAGTGTCCTTTCATAATGCGATTGGAGATATATTAGAATTATATACTCAGAATAGTCCTATGTCGATACGTGTCCTGCATTATATCGATTTCATACTTTGCTTACAGCGATTTATTATCATTCGTGGGTTTTCATTCAAAAGGCGATTCATAGTGAGGTAAGAAGATAGACAATATATGCATATTTAAATTATTTCTATTTTTGAAAATGTATAATTAAAAAATGCAATGAAATAAATATAGACTAATTTTCGATGATTACCAGATAATTATTATACTAATATTAGTGTACTTTGTGGATGACTAATCATCTATGTATTCGCTTATGTTAAAACTTTAATCTTTAGGCATCCGATTTGCTTGATGCCTGGCTTATTCTTGATTTCTTATATTTTGTATTTTAATTATCTCGGTTCATTAAGGAGCTTGTCATTTTTTACTGAAGTTTCTTGGATAAATTCCACTATGCTACTTATATTGGTATGAATTAACTTAATGTTTATTCAATCGTTAATAAATTATAACCATTCTCTTGATAAAGTTTGTCTTCAGTTGTTTGATTTTGTAAAACTATCTAACCGTTTTTTTCAGATCGACCTTACTATTAGATGGATAATGTCAATATCTTCATTGTCGATTTATATCTATTTATTTTATCATATTAAAGCTATTCGTGCAAAAGCTAATAGTCGTGTCAGCATCTCATTTCTCATCCAACTTATACCATTTACATTCTATGAGTTTGTAAGAGTTACATATAAATATAATAGTTTAAAGTTTCTGTAATTTTGCTTTGATACGCGATTTTTTTCAATAAAAAGCTAAAGATAGAGATGAGTTATGGGAGATAGCCGTACAAAACTTAAAAAATAAAGCCAAAATTGTATGCTAAATACTGCCTAAAAACCCTACAATACTAGTGAATTTTGCAGAAAATTTTAAGCCTCGATAGCAAGAATCCACACATTATCACTCAACGCATATCTGATTTTCTAATAACGATTTTTCAGATTGATGTAATTAATCAAACTGTAGCGGTCATCTTTCATTTTTGGCAAATTGAGTATAGTAGAATATTAACTGATTTTATGAATTGTGATCGCGATTGGAATAACAACACTAGCAAACAAATTTTAATGGAATATTTGAATGACTTCTCATATTATTCATTTATTTTTGAGGCGTATATATTTTTTAATATCGAATCTCATATGGCATATTTTACGACGCTTGGAATACCATTAGGATTTATAATTGGAAATGCAAAAAAGCGCAAGCTAGTATATGAATTAATACCAAAACGAATACGAAATTTGATCAAAAAAATGAAATGCAAATTCCTAAAGCCAAAAAAGAAATGGAATGTTATTTATATTTTTGTGACAAATCGAGACATTCCAAGGGCGTAATTTTACTACTATTTGACTACATTCACTGCGGATGTTTTATTAAATAGCTGAAACGCTAATAATCCTTGGTTGCTAAAATCTATCGTAATTACTTCGGATAATTAACAATTTTCACAATTTTGTGAATAAACATTGCTCAGTTATTGGTAATTACATGAATAATCTTGTTACGATTTTTTCGTACTTTGAACAAAGGCAAAATAAGTATATACTTATTAAAAATTCATAATGAAATTTTTCTTTCAAGAAACGTCATTTTAATCTAATGACAGGATACGTTAGAGGTTGAGCATAGTAATTAAGTGAAGCCTTTTGAGTTTATTTTCAAATAAAATTTCTTGCATATTATGAAACTTCATCTATTGATTTGTGTTATTCTTCATTTATTACTGTATTCGACAAGTGATGTTTGTCAAATTACGTCTCATGAAGAATTACTAAATTTGAAAGATAATTGCACAGAAATACATGGTTGGGTAGAAATTTTTGGTAATACATCAAAAAATTTAACGGAAAAAGTAAGATGTTAAATTTATCTTATAGGATAATTCATCATTCTTTTCAGTGGTTAGAGCAAAAATTTTCGAGTGTCAAGACAATCTTTGGGCATGTCCTTGTAAGTTTCAATAAAGTAAATGGTACATTTTAAGATCCCGGATGCTAAAGAGTAGAAAAAAATAGTTAGACTATATTTTTCAACACTTTAACATCCGGGGCTTAAAATATATCAAATAACGTTTCATCATCATACTTCTAGATAATTTGACAAATAATTTATGCAAAACACATATTTCCTAGATAGTCGATACGAGCCTAACGACGATCAACTTCTTTCGTAACCTGGAAACTGTTATCAATAAAGAATGGGAATTCAATACATCCAGCGTATACGAATGTATGGAATTATTTTTTAAATTTATATTTATCGCAAATATGCATATTATGCGATCTTTCATTTTAGAAATTTGTCTGAATTAAACATTTTGAGTGAAGAAAATTATCAGACCTACTCTTTTTTCAAGTCCATATTGGTTTCAAAATGCTGCTTATTTTACTGTCAATATGTATGCACTTAATTATGCTTTATTTAGATCCAATTACCATTTCCAACAATACATTCTGCATCGAAGAATCTTTGGCAATCCGATTCATTCAGCAGTTGGCGAGAATTAGAGACACACGAATTTGCAATCCAACGATTGAGTTTTATTGTTTTTTTTAGGAATATCCTAGATCTTGCACAAAAAGTTTACTAAACGAAAATGGTAATAGATATTTTCAGAGGTGCATTGCATGAAGTCATCAGTGAATATTTCTGATCCTCAGGAGCCCTCATATGCTTTCTATCCATTAAATTTACCAGATAATTGTCAAATATTATATGGTTATTTATTCGTGGAGGGCAACGCTGTAAATGATTCGTAAGAATAACGAGTTTGAAATAAATTAAAGGAAAATTATTAAGTAGAACAACAAATTATAATTAAAAAGAGAGCATTCATTCGTATGGAAATTATCATTTATTTTTTAAAATTTCAGGTTCAACTCAAAACTCTCTTCAATCGAGCTTATCGTTGGGGGGATAGAATTTCAACGAACAAATATGGTACATATCAATCTATCTAGTTTAATTGCAATCTATAATTCAGAAGGTAGTGCATACATGATATTTTATTGCCCTTTATACGTACTAATAGCATATGCGTTCAAATTAAAAATATCAATTATATATTTAAAATCCTTAGTGCATGTACTTTATGCAGAAGAACAGGCCTAAGAAATGTTTTCATCAGACGAAATAAATTTGAGGGGGTAATTAGACCGCATGAAGTTTCCGACGGTTGTCCTCCTTTGGTCTTTTATCAACCAGAAATATGAAAAATTAACATATTTCCGTAATTTTATACAATTTTTACGTGCTGTTTTTACATTGAATCCGTCTACAATGAAAGCACTTGGATGACAAACACTAGCGTAAAATTTTATTAATTTTTCCAAACTTTTATGCACCCTCTATATTATAAGGATACATTATTAACTATGAAATATCAATTGCAGGTCACAATCTTCCATCAATTGTAGTTGGCATAAACGAATGGCTGACTTCTTTTATGATACCAAATTTGAGAGTAAATCGATTTAATTTTGCATGAAAAAAGATTTAACAACTACTTTTGCAGATTGTGAAGAGTAAATATCCAAAAATACCTTTCAAGAATGTAGAATTAAATACTATAGGACATATACGGACTATTTATATATTTTTAAATCGAAGACTTAAATTGCAACAGGATACAGTATGAAAATTTCAGTCAATAATTTATAACCCCATTACAATTCTAATAGGAATAATGAGTTGAATTGCCTATAAGAGTTGCTTAAAGATTGAGATAATTGCGCATCTATAAACTTAATTCATATGTGAAGGAAAGTATGAGAATCGAAAAATTGGATCGCTTTTTATCTGAAAAATAGAAGCAGAATGAATTTTAGTGCATAACGCTGTTTTCCATCGTTAACAATTGTAATCTGACAATGAATACTGAAAATAATGAAGAGGATTGTGATGGATATATAGACTATTATTACCAAAGCGATCCTGCTGAATTGAATATATCCTTGGAGGAATATAATCTCGCAGTAAGTCAATTTTTATGCTACATTGAAGTTACTTGTAAAGAGCCAATATTCGAAAAATCTAATCATTAACCATATTTTTTCAACTAGCCCATTTAAAAATATTAATTGGCTTCAAAATAATATGATAATTGATATTATTACTTTATATGAATTTTATAATAAATATTTTCATTTAGAATCCCGGATTAGGAGCAGGAAAAGTTATATATTCAAGCTCTTTAGTGCCAAATGCTTCAAGTTTAACATTTGGAAAATTCACTTCCTCGTCAATATTATTAATTATTCTGTTATTGAGAATAACATTTACTCTAGTAGAAAAGTAGCAAGTCCACTCATGTTCTTGTAGTAAACCTTGATAAATTCATTTTCACAGTTAAATTTCCAGGTGCTATGATCGTCAAAGCCTAAATCGGTTAAATTCAAGAAAATTTGAATTTATCAGGAGACTGAACGATATCTAAAGATTCTTTCATCGATTCACATGCAAAATCAATGCTTATATCCTTAAATGTCACGTTTTACCTCATGGCTACTAATTTATTAAACGAAAGGAGCCTTGCTAGTGCATCAAAATAATAATAATTCCATTTTACTCTGTCTGGGAATCAAGCTTTAATTATTTTATAATAAATTATTAGCTTAATTAACGAACAATATTCTATAAATTATGTTTACAAAAATAATGAAGATGCGAGTGAATCAAAGAGTTCTAGAAAAAAAATTATAAAATATCTTCTTTTCAATATTTCTCTAAGTATTTTTGAAATTTCTCTGGTTATTGTCTATTTCTTGCCACCGATTTGACATGATTTGAAGTGATTCGTTATGCCAGATTTTCTGCGAGCATTCTACCCACAAAGATCTCATCCTAAAATCATCAAATTGAATATTTATCGGATGATGCTAAATGTCACCTCGTCCGTACGTCTATCTGGCAATTCTTCTCGCTGACCGCTAATAATTTGCTCACGTTGCATAGGCGAGAATTTATCTGGAGCGATAGCGAGTTCGTAAAAAATCATTTTTTGCTGAAACGACGCAATACAAAGCTGATTGGCACTTGTTTCATGAATTTTTGCCCTCAAATTGCAGAATGGGCGTGGCCTATCATTTTGGAAATAATAAAAACCCATAGAAACTTCAGAATATTCCAGAAACAAGCAAAACAGAACTAACAAATGTCTTTACAAGAAAGAAGTTTTCGAATATCATCTTCAAAAATTCGTATCTGGTTAAATTGATCCGTTTTTCATGCGGTTCTTGCTATAAATTTGATTATCCAATCAGATTTTGAGAAAAATACTTTCATAACTCTGCCTTCACATCGGGAATTTTACTTTCGTTCCCTAATCATATGCCTGATCGAGCAAATTCCACACTTTATAACGCAAGCTAACTCTATCATACTTTTTATTGTTCTCACTTTTAGATTAAAACTAAAATTCCGCATTAACTTGAATATGTTTCAAATAATTAGTTTTATCGAATCAGCCGAACAAACATCCTTCTATTTTTTAATTAGTGAGCAGATTAATTTATGTGAGATTGAAATTGAAATTGAAATATCTTTCTCGGAAAAAACTTCACCTGTCAAAATATTTTATTGGAAATTGAGAATAATTTAGTCTACGAAAACACTATTTTAGAGCTTTAATTCTAGCAATTCTCGGTGTCGCTTCAATGAAGAACTGTACTGATTTCTACGAAACTCCTCAAATTTATTTTGTTGCAAATCACTTGATTTGCGCTATTAGCTTTGTCTATGGACTCATTATCATCGCTGCACTAATTTTGAAATGTCCTAAACAAGTCAAACATACGAAGTGGCCGTTCATTTACTTTCAAATATTATTCACGTTTACGGTGATTGAATCAATAGAAGGTCTGTCAAAATACAAATAGGTTTTGTTGCAGTTTTTCAAACTAGTAACTTTAGGAGTGATTTTAACAGTCTACATGCCTTTCGTCCTATTTAAAACTCGTGGTTTTTACACAGCACTAGGTCTGAATGCTCAAGTTCAGTTGCAGTTATGTCTGGCCTCATTAATGATTTCATTTTCATTTCTCACGTAAGTTTAAAACACAGATCTGAGTGAAATTGTTGAAAGTTCCTACTTCAGCTCTACCTCTTGTACAAAAACAAATTGTAAAAAATCTCTAAATGAATTTCGATATATTTTCCAAAAATTAGTCAAAAGCAATTGTATCACCGTTTTCACTTCAAATTGGAATATCTGATAGCGAATGTATAGTTGAAATGAAGCAAAACATCCATGTTTAGATTCAGAAATGTATGTTATGAAATTTTTAGCTTTCGTTAAGCGCTACATTGTAAAATGAATTCCTTACACAATTTCGGTTAAATAACATTTATATAGCAATTTTCTAAGCGATTTTCTTTTATTATTTTGCCACGACAATTCTTTTCATAATTTGTGTTGCACGTCACACAGTGAAAAATACCCCAAATCGATCGCTATAGTTTATTTCAACTACGTTACGCTTCATAACATACATCTCTGTTCAGAATCGCTTTTCTAAAGGTTTGAATTGCAAACCCAATTTCTGAACGAATTTCCAGATCGACATTCATTTCACGCCTTCAAGTGATTGTAAGAGCCACAAGTCAAGACACCCGTTTTCATTTCTTCGTTATGCTGGCTCGATTTATATCATTGTTCCTTTCAACTGGGCCTCTTTTGAATACTATTCTAGCATTTGCATTCAATGTTGGTGTGTATTGTGTCTCAGAACGACCTCATATTTTGGATAAATACTCTGTAAGTAACAGTTTTGTGAACAAACATAGTGAGGAATATCACAGTCATCGATATTTTGTCAAATCTGAAATCATTGGGACAAGATTAATAAGATAAATTTTGCATTGGCGATTAATGTGTTGAAAAGGCCTGTATTTCGAATCGTTATTTGCTTATGTAAAATATGCTAAATTTAAGAAGAATGAGATCTAAGAAAAGTTATGAGTATGAATATACGTAAATTTTCAATAAGTAATTACTCTGATTTACAAGAAATACACATTGTAAATCATGGATCCTGCTCAAAATGCTGGGTGGACCAAATCGAATGCACTGATTACGATAATCAAGTCAGAAAAATGCTAAGGGTTCAAAAATAGGTTTTCAATTTAACCTCAAATTTTCTTTTCTGTTGCAGCGAAAAATGACATTGCCAACGATTTTTCAATGTAAGTTAATTTTGAATTTCTGTTGATGCATTGTGAAGTGGATGACTGAAATTCGGAGCTATTCTCAACTTTTAGCGTTTTTTCAACTTGATTATCGTAATCAGCGTATTCGATTTGAGCCACTCACCAATTTTGAAAAGGGTCCATGATCTACACAATGCTTACATTAGTTGTTAAGGGATTTACGTTACTTTTCTATTTACGCCGAGTTGAAGAGGTCATTAGGGTAACAAGTGAATTTATATCAAATGAGAAGGATCATTTATGTTTACGTTTTCATTTACGAAATCTTAAAATTAAGTTACATACCTCTCATTGAGATGAAGATTATAAATTAAGATTGAACATATTCAAGAAGTTTCAGCATAATAACATCTACATTTCAAGATTAATAATGAGAAAAAACTAATAATTTCAGAATTATTCATGCATCGAATCATTGCGACGTCTGGATGTCTGTGCCTATAGTTTCGATGGTCTGAAATTTCTGACCGACAATTTCGGAATACCGAAAGAATATGTCGAGTTGCTGGTTCCATTGGGGTTTTTTCTATTCATGATGACATTTTTGGCATTTTATTGCTGTAAGTAACATTTATTATTTTCTGCATAATTCTCAAAAATACATAGATTCATCGACCATTCAAATTTTTAAAGTAATAGCATTTATTTTGCACTTTATAGAATACATAATTCATTTGCAACGACTACATAAGAAGGTTGCGAAGTAAACACTTGAACGATCTTTTTTTTTTTGCAAAATGCTTGCAATATATTCTAGTTCAAAAGGCTCTCGTGCTTCTTTACTACAGAATGATCCATAATTACCTATGACAACTTTCAAACTCGCACATTCTGAACTGGATAGACTACTCCAAATTCCTTTAATGGGATATAATTTTGAAGCTTGATATAAGCAGATATCATACACTTTTTAAAATATTATTACCAATGATAAGACGCTGATTTCTAACTGATAGTCAGAAAGAAATGAACATCGTAGAACTCTGAATCCTGAAATCGTCACCAAGATTTAGTTCAACTAAAAGTTAGAAGAAATTGATCCTGCATGCCGTGGTGATTAGTTCTTGCAGAATTTGCAACTTGCTTTTTTTACTTTCCTCAACCATCTGTAGCATTTAGCTACATTGAGTTTGTGCCTTTGCAAGCCTAGCGACAGCATACTCCGAAAATGAATTATCGTAATCTTGCTATGGCTTATTCGAATTTCATCAAACTCATCACGATACTAAAATCTTGGTATGGAGATTCCAAAAAAACCCAAATTTGGCTGATTTCAAACTTTAAACCCAATTTATGATCGTTTGAAGGTTGTCATAGGTAATTATGGGTCACTCTGTACTTTGTAGCTTCCATACATGCTTCAATTAAGTAAGCCTATATTCGAATTCATAATGTTTTCAAGTGATCAAGCCCAACTTCGAATTTTCATAATGAATGAAACTATAGAAGTTTTATTGATGATCATAAATTATTTAGTTTGAAATTTTTAGGCATCGGGGTTCTGTCATATTTATCGTACAAATCCATTCATGAATTCCGTATGTTGTCTTCAAAATCGACTAATAAAATGGAGCTGCTTTTGGCCCGAGATTCTGCAGCCCAGGTGCATTATTGTCTCATGATTCTTTATATTCTGCTTACTTATTAATTATTAGATTCTCGTGCTGACTTCGACGACAATAATTCCCGGTGCTTTCGCGTCTACTCTCTGGTTATTCGATATATTCTTCCAACGTAAGAATTCTCGAAATGTATTACGCTATCAAATGCAATTTACCCATTCTGTATTTCTCGACATTTCAAAGCGATATATGTGCATATTCGGTATCTAGCAACAACTACTGGTTTACGTTAACGAGACATTTCGCTAGAACCCAAAACTAATCACTTTTAAGTGTCTATTGAAGATGAATATCTTCATCATGATTTTCTAGACATTTGAAATATTCATTATTTTTGCAGAATTAGTCGACTCTTTAGTCCTTATAGCCTCTTCATCTGCCATTTTATACAATACCTACTGTGTTTTATGCATATCTTACATTCAACAGGCTGTCGTCGAATTGTTTCGAAGTATGAAAGCATGAATATTGTGAATTATAATCACCTAAAACAATGTTTTGCAGGTTGGGGCATAAAGAAGCATCGCTCGTCATTGATCACGCCTAAAGCCCAATTCGATGTCTCTGTCACTAAGTTTTAGTACAAATCTCTCAATACCTCGATTAATCCATGTGGATTTTATTCAAATAAATATATTGAACTGATACTTTATCTTCATTAGTCACAAAAATAGAAGGAGATAAATTGAACAACTTGAGTGAGATTATAAATGTCGTACAATCGAATGAAACCATATTTGTATCTGTTATTGTCGAGTTGAGAGTCGAGAAGCATGCAAAATCTCGTATAGAAAAAGACCATTTACCGCTAATATGATGAAAGTTGCAAAAAATTGAAACGGCCGTTCACAAAAAGAATGTGGACTATCAAAATATATTTCACAACTTTATCCAACAGAAAATAGCGATAATTTTAAATTACAATGAGATCACATGTATTTCTATATATTTTGCGCGTTTCATGATTCCTTTCAAGCATTTGCATTATTTTTATTTCAGAAATAATCTACTTTGAGGACTATATTGTCACTCTGTCAAGAAAAGATATATATGAGATTTTATATTTTGAGACTATTTATACCAGAGCTGACTGGTGTAAGATTTGAATTTTTTTGGGTAGGAATTAAGTATAAATTTTTTCCAGAATCGGAGTTCTTCTTGAGTCCGGATAAATTCTGCTTGTGACTTGATTATATCGAAGTTATAGTTTGTGTTTATTTATCCTCTTGCCAAGCTTCTAGCATCTAATACTATGGTAAAAATTATTTGACCTGACATTCTACTAATTCAATAAAATGTGTTAGAACCCAAATTTCGTTGACTTGAAATTTAGATTGCCATAATGATTTTGTTGTAATAAATATCTTCCACATATTTTGTTACATTTTGTTGAAGATCACCTGATTATGCCTTGACGAGTTTCCTGCCCTCACATAATTCTTTCAAAGTTCAAGCATTCTACTTTCATTTTAGAGCATTACACAGAAACCAACCGAAGATATGCTTTCGAGTAATGGAAACAATAAATCAGTCAGTTGTTCATAACAAAATGCGTTCGGATGAGTCAGATCGAGGGATATAAAGGCAACATGCAGCAACAGAGTTGAGGTCAAGTTTTACTTCCGAGCCCTCGACTTTAGGATTTATTTTAAAGTTCTAAATCCTTTATTTCGATTTCAGAAAATGTTTCGATTGCTTGCGCTGCTTTTCATCGGCTGCTCCCTATTCGTCAATATCTCTGGCAGACCAACAGAAACGGGAAATGTCGAATGCAAGTTGCATTTCGTTATTTTATTAGAAAATGAACAGAATTTCTTCTAATTTTTAAATATTGTATATTTAGTTAAAGGAATGAAAACGAAAATGGTTATCTATCGCCTTCTGGTCGAGAACTTGACTCCTGAGCAAAAAGAAAGAGTCAATAAGGTAGATTTTTTATTCTTATGGAATTTTGGAAAGTTTTTCATAAATTAAAATTTGCAACTGGGATGATATACGAATTAGAAAAAAGGGGAAACATGTTCATCATAATTACTGTTTGATTCTCAGTTATGGCAGATGAGAAATTTATTTGAATTCGCGCTCGCACCTCCTGGAATTACATCTAAACTCCATGATAAAATCGCTAATTACCAATCCCAAAATCTGATGGGTTGATAAATTTTCATAGAGAAAATTATTGAATAAAATTGTTGAACATTTAGATCATGGAAATAATGCTCGATAGAAAGATGAAGGCCGAAGAGAAGTTCGAAGCGATTTCCACAATTCCTGGAATTGGAGATTTTTCGCCCGAGGACAGGGTTTCGTCCAACCTCGAATTTCTTGATAACTCAGAGAATTCCAGGAGTCGATCAAGAAGTTCCTGAAACAAATGACTGAAATGCTGCTCTATTTCGATAATGAAATCCAGCCAAAATTGAGCCCGAGGGTGGGAAGGAAGATGTATCATTTATCATTAGACATTTAGGCACAAAAGTTTTTCGCTGATATGGAAAATTTGACTAAAAATTTCATTCCATTCGTCCTGAGTTCTGAGGAAGAGCAGGATAAATCGGTTAGATTTTCTTCGTTTCTCAGATATCTCTAATCCCTCCTTTTTATTAGATCGGGGCCTTTACTGCTGGATTAGAACTAGAAGATTCGCTGCAGATCCTCGACGCATATCTCAAGATTTACGTAAGCTGTCAATTATCGATGAAAGTTTATCAAAAACTCATTTGCAGAAGAAGGCGAAGGATATCGGTTTGGTCGACCAATACATCAAAATGTCCAAAGTCAAGTCGATCACTGAAACGACTCCTCTTCCTATGATCAATTAAATCGAATACAATGCAAACTTTTAAAAACGAATATTATTTGATTACATTAAATTTTTAGCGTAAATAAAGTTTTCTCGCAAATATCTTTTTATACTTTTAACATAAAATCGAAATGATCTTTAAAAAGGTATTGAGCAACATTCTTTATTTCACCCTGAAAGTGCAATATACAAGGACCCAAAACAAGTATTGAGTATTGGATATCATGAAATGGCAAGTATATAAATGGCCACCGGGAACATTAACAAATATAAATACAATCTCCGCGCGCTACTTGCCTTCGACGGCATGATAAATTAAAATGTTTTTAAAGGCCTCCTGTAAAATTCACCACTTCTTTCCCTATACTCCCTAGCTCTAAAATCTGGCGAATTTTACAGGAAACCTTTCTTAAATCATTTTCCAATAATAACATTATATAACATTTTAAACAATCAACTTCGAATTCTAATAACCAGAAAATATCATCATCTAATGATCACAGAAAAGCTACTGACTAGGATATGCTATTTTATACGTAATGGAGATACTATTGAGTTATTAACCTGTTTAAATTCGAGAAGAGGTAGATTGTTCACATTGGGATTTCAGTGTCTTGACATCATTTATTTTCTTCACTCTTTCCAAATCTTTTTTTGTTCGAGACTTCTGGCCATGGAAACGATTCTCCTCCTTTTTATACTAAAATATTCAAAAATTAAATATACTATATATTTAGAGGGCACAAGTGTAGTCAAATTTTTGAAGCGAACTTTATAAAGATTTTTCGTCACCTAGGTTTATCTCAACTATAAAGCAGTTTCAAGGGGGAATTTCTTTTCAACAATGCAACTGACTAATGAGTGAGCAACCTTATTTTCTTGGCACCCGACTGATTCGCGACAGGACCTGCCAAAAATTATCAAAAAGTCAATAAAATCGTAATTTTTGACAGTTTTCATTAAATTTTCAAACGGTTTATGATGGATTGAAGCTTTGCGGTAATTTTTAGACAAGAATCATACATAAGGGGACCCTGTCGCACCGATTTTGTGTTTTCCCGTTGTAAAATGGAAATTTTTATACATTATTCAAACCCAAAACGAGTAATTGAAACAGTTTTCATTCATTACTGCTGTTTCTTCAATGAACGAGAAATGATGAGAAAAATAACGATTTTGAATATTTTTAGTCGTTTGGATGCAACCAAATCCTGAACAAAAATTCAACTGACGAAAAAAATGTTAGCAAAAGTGGAAATTCGGAAGACGTCACAACTTTTCATGGAATTATTAATTTCAAAAACACTAAAAAGTATCAGAATCTAAAATTGGGCTTTCTTATGGAATAAGTTTCATCATTCATGCATCATGTTTTAAAAACCACTTGCGCCCTCTAGATATATCTAGCTTATTCATACCAATTTATCCAGGGCATGCACCATTATCATGTCTTCCATTAATGGTAAACTGCGAAAACCATTGCGGAGGAGAAGATTTTGCAGATCAACCCTTTCTTTGACCATATCGATATATTTCTTGAAGTCGTCCGGCCAATCCCATTCTTCACCATGCTCTGTATTAATTTTTTGAATGACTTCGTCAATGGCACCCATGTCGAACGAGCCGAAATCAATTTTCTTCTAAAATTACGATATTATACAACTACTGCTAGAGCTATGCCTATTTACTTGTGTTAATATGTTTATCATTTAAGAAAATATGGATAAAATATAAATCTAACTGTAGATAGGTTAAATAAAATTACCTTTTCTGTCTGCCATCCATTCTTTCTTGTTTTCAGCAAAATTTGTTCGAATTCAATTTTGTCCTAAAATTATACAAAATCGTTTTTATGCCCTACTTAATTTGGCTGATTTATGACTTTCTCTTGCACAAATATTGTTTAATTAAACTTTTAGCTACAAGCAAGTCGCATAAAAATGTTCAATGTGGCAATCAAACGACTAAACTCTGATCATGGTTATTACAACTCACCAATTTTTGTTGGTACTTTGCTTCATCCTCCATGTCATCTGGATTTGGACGATTGTCGCTTCGTTCGTTATTTTCATGAAGTTGAGATTTAATCATTGCCTGAAATATTTTGAATAATTTTTCATGTAAATAATATTTAGATGACATTCGTCAAATATCCAATAAGAATTCAGAATGTGAATTTCCTAAAAATCCAATTCTAACTTTTTTCCAACTATCTTTGCATAAGGATTTTTTACAACTATATTCTATAGACTAAAATTATTTCGCAACAAAACAAGGTCACCTCTAGCTGTGATTTGCATTCATCTAATTGTTTTTTTTCATCTTCGTTTCTTTTTTTATACGATCCAATACTTTCTTGACGGATCTTCCTTTTCTAAAAATAAAATAGAATAAATTTTCAGTGTTTATTTATTTTGGCATACATGCTCCTCGCTAGGGTTGCTAGTTCGCTCATTACGTGTCTTCCTGTATTCTCTGGAGCCACCCAATCTCTCTAAATTTGTATTATAATAGGTTCTTGCTTAGCTATTGTTTAAGAATGCACTTACTTCCACCAGGTGGTAGAAACTCGCGCTGTTGCAGAAAAGTGGTAAGTTCCTCCAGAATCCAGTTATGAAATTTATTAGTCCCTGGATGCAGAATAGCGTTCTGCGTAGCCATCGTAGAATTACGAGTGTTTGGAACTTCATGTCCTGGAAGATCCGGACATCGAAGTCGGTTAATTTCATCTTGAAGTAGATCGGTTTCACGTCCACCGACATCCATCAAATGTTCAGGATTTGTCTTGAAAATGTCATGTACATAACAGATCAACTCTGATGGTAGTTGTCTGCATGAATTGTTCCAATCGATGCCATCTAAATTAGATTATATTATGATTAATATTGATTGGACTACTATCTTTTAGTCCATATAATAAACTATATTTTAAAGTTTGTTTACAGAATAGAATTCTTTAAACTATGATATTTTATAATTGATAATTATTTTTTGATGAATACATAAGTTATGCATCGATAATTTCTACCATCTATTGAATCAGGTTGTTGAATGCTCGATTGTGATACAGAGAGTTGGTTGTCTGCTGCAGGTGCCATCACAGCCATTTCCTTTCTTTCAAGGTTATTGAGTACCTAATATTGTGCATAAATTACATATCACTACGCGTCGTTTATTCCACTATTGCGCGCGTAAAATGAATGTAAGGGGCAGAGAGGCAATGGGCATGATGTAATTTTTCGAAAAAGCGGTTACTGTATTTATTCCTTCGCTGGATTTTTTTCCTTTCTTGTGATTTTGTCACATTTTCCATTTTCTTTGTTTTCTGTGTTCCGTCGTGTCTCCCTAATCGTTGTCTGACTATTCAGACCGCCTACAGAGGTCCCAGCAGCTCACATTTGGACAGACCAAATTAAAAATCAGGTTGTAATTCTCGATAATCTTATTGTTTTTTTCTTCATTTTTCACTTCTAAGATCATTTTCGCAATTTTTTGGGCATTTTGGCTTTGATTTGTGTGGAGTTTCAGTTGTCAGGCCAATATCGCTAGTTTGCAATTTTTGTGTACATTTTTTTCTTCAATTTTTGAGCTTTCTGTCCGTGTTGTGTTTTGTCACGTCTCGTATCGTATCATCTGTGTTGTCTAAGATTTGTATAACCATTTTAGTGAAGAAACTCGACAAAACCGCTTGTTTTCCATTTTTTCTTGGATTTAGGCCAAAACGACGCTTTTCGCTGTGAAACCCTGCGCAAAAAAGATAGTAGAGGGGAGGAGTGATAAACAACAAAGTGCATGTGTAGTCAAAATATGAAATATTTGGGTAACAACCTTACTTCATGAACTTGATCTCCAGCCAGAAATAGACGTGGATTAATAACACTGTGATTGTCAGTGTTGATTTTATTGTCGACAGCATTGTTCCTATCGTTGATAATACCGTCGTTCCTAGCCTCAGTTGCATCGAAGACATCGTCATTTATCAAAGAGGGTTCATCTATATAATCTCTTACTTCGCTGCCGGACTAAAATAATGTGGTTCAATCTATTTTATGATAAAAGATAGTATAATACCCAATTTGAAACATTCAATTGACTATCAGGATCAGCCATTGTTCGTTAGATTCGTATTCCTAAATTTGGATATTTTTGTTTAATACTTGAGAATATCCACACATGTTTTTTTAGAAATAAAGTTATTTATCGAAATTAATAAATAAAAATTAGAAGAATATTTTGTTTAAAATAATTTGAAGTAATCGAAAATTTTCAAAATTGATAAATGATACCAATAAATATAGAGAAACAGGCACAGATGGTTGTATGAGTGTGTGGAAGTGAGAGAACATCACAAGGGAAGAGAGAGCAGAAACGGAAAGGCAAAAGGGAGAAGTGAAGGGCAGAACTAGCGATAAAATGATCGAAAAGTGAAAATTTCTGATGAACGATTATTTTTCGTTCTTGCTGCCCTCTAACAACTCGATGATAAGAGTCTAATTCCCAAGCTGATGTGGGCAATTGATGTTCGGGGCGAAATTTTTATAAGGAAAGGTTGTCTGAGATGTGAATAAGACTTTTGTGAAGAAAAAATAAATTTTTCAAATTTGATCGAAAAAAGCGCAAAATTGTGACTTTCGAAATGAACGCATTTTCACTGTACAAATTCAGTTTGTAGGCAAAAATTTTGCGCTGATTTTTTGCATATAGCCATTTTATCTGAATTTTCGTCAGTCTAAACTGAGTTTTTTTTAGTCATTTTGGGTTTGAAAGGTACTTCCTTTTCAAATTTTTGCACTCAAACCATCACGCTTTTACCAAAAACGCATTTTTGCAAGGGAGCGAAGTTTGGGGATTCTAGTTAAGAACACAAATATTGTTTGCCCAGCAGCAAGTTTCATTTTTAAGCACACAAATTATAAAATGATGATCATGAAACGGGACATTTAAAATAATAACTAATTTAGGAAACTGACCACAACATCTCATCATCAATCAAATTTGAAAATCCAGGATCGCTTACAATATTGTTCTTCTATATAATAATTCAAAATGTGTTACTTTCAAATAACTTTACGGAACTTTCCTATTCAAATTGTCACGATATTCTATATTTCTACAAAATAGAACAATTGTAAAGTATATTTTCTAAATTTTATAACGGAATAAAATAAGCTTATTTTTTAAAGGAAAAATGTTAAAGAACTTTATGAATCTGGTGAAGAAGGGAATAAGAGAAACAGCAGGTGAAGGAAAATTGAAATCAGTTTGTTTGATAGAAAGAGACCAACGAGAGGCCTTATCAGGGAATTGCACTGATGAACTATTTCTGCACGAAAATTAATAACCGGACGACGTGTTTACAAAGTTGAGATCAATGTTCCATTGCCCGATTGTCCGTTCAAACGAGTTCTATGCGGGGAGTGTGAAATAATGGAAAAGATTTTAGTATTGAATAGTTCATGAATCTGACAAAATATGTCGCTTAGTCATCAGAAATGATTTCGTTGAAATGTGACTTCCATATCTAATTTTCATATTTTTCAAAAAAAATGCATTTATTTATTTGCATTGGCTAGAAAAAGTGGAGTCAATTAATTTGCAGAATGATTTCATTGGAATTTCAAATATATATAGAAATTTGGTTAATCGAAATTCTCTAGTTTTTTTTTTTATTTTATAAAATCCATTACAACCTAATTTGCTTTGTCATTTTGAAAATACCTTTTGTCATCCATGAAAAGTTATCATAGCTATAAATAAAAGAATCGCAGATTTATGCTAATTGATGAGTCACGGTTACTTCTTTGACATTTGAATGATAAACTTTTTTTATTGTCCTTAGCAGTCAAATGATTCGAATAAGCATTCTTATCAGTATAAACTAAGCCCCTTCTTGTTTGACATTGAAGTGTTATCATTGAATAAAATTCGGACGAACAATATTTTTATCGTTTACTGTGAATGCAGCGATTAATTTCAGATAGAGTTCGAAAGTTAGCAATATAATTGAAACTATGAACAAAAATCGAATAGGGATGTACTTTTAAATAATGCTACGAAACTTTTATTTTTAATAACATTTGGTTGAATAGGATGAAAATCATAACCCATCGAATGCATTAACTTATATCAACACTAAAGCTATGCCAAATAATGAGTGATATAAAATGATTTGATATGGACAAGATTAATCAATCACAAATTTTCTATGATGCACACATTTGGGAAGCACTTCTTGCAAATAAAGGATTTCAAAAGTAAAATTTTTCCGAATACATGAACCCATTTTTCAACCTCAGATATATGTGGAGACCGTTGAAAATATTTCCGAATAAAACTGGAGTCATAATGAACTAATACTATGATCCGGGAGTTCGATTACATATTCACTTAGAAATGATGATTATTTATTGTTGAGTTTACATAAATTTACTTTTAGAATTTATTATTGAAATGTATGAAAACCTTGATTTTGACCCATATGCATGTATTATACAAATCCAAAGACAATCCACCAAAGTAAAAAACTTCTATGTTGTTACTATCAAAGATCGATCAATTGATTGTGAAATAAATCTTAGAGCATTTCAAATTTGTGTGCAGAACAAGAGAAGATGATAATCAAACTAAAAACAAATATATTTAATTTTCAAAATCGTCTTATTTCTGGCACACGAATATCCAGTTGCTTGTACTCAGGTTGGCCGTATTTCAAAGATTAAGGGAATGGTTTTGGCTAAAAGTTGGACTGAACTTCCAGAAACAACTCAAATTATGGCCAGTTTCACCTATTCTCATTTTGACTAGTTAATCTATAGAATTTTGAGCTTTACTCCATGTGCATCAAAACTAAAACCTTCTACACTAACTCCGAGAATTAGAAAATGTTGAATTATGACTTTAACTCTTAATTTAAAAAAAGAAAATTCCTTCCGGTTCATCATTAATCTTGCGTTCAGTTTAAAATTGAGCACTGGACATTCTACACTTTAAACTTTGTGAATCATTCCGTTTGAATTCATTGATATTTGGCAATGCTGTGATAAATCGATTGAATTGCAACTTCCAATTCTTTATTCAATAAATCATGAGGATAGCTGCTTTTGAACTAATTTGTGGCCCTAAAGAGGGCCGTTGGGTTAGATTTGTCGAGGGCTCGTCGATGGACTTCTCTGTCGACTTATCCGCCGAATCCGTAGAGAGTGCGTCCCTGTCTCTTGAGGGCGTAGACGACGTCCATGGCCGTCACGGTCTTTCTCTTGGCGTGCTCGCAGTAGGTGACGGCATCACGGATGACGTTCTCGAGGAAGACCTTCAGGACTCCACGAGTCTCCTCATAGATGAGGCCGGAGATACGCTTGACACCACCACGGCGAGCGAGACGACGGATGGCGGGCTGAAATCAGAAAGATAGAATGAATTCAATAAAGATGAGTCGATTTACCTTGGTGATGCCCTGGATGTTGTCACGGAGAACTTTGCGATGGCGCTTGGCTCCTCCTTTGCCGAGACCCTTGCCTCCCTTTCCACGGCCAGACATGTTGATTTGTTGAACAGAAAATGCGACACTCGAAGACGAGATGAATGGTCAGCGCAGAGCTGTCCTTTTATACCCCTCGAATCTGGACGCGAATTGGGAAATAGGGGTGGAGTCGAGGGGTCCAATCAGTGGTTGAGAGAATGGAATTGGCGCGCTGGAGAAGAGCCAGGGGTCAGCGAGAGAGGAAAATGCCCAAGAGAGTGAAAGAAATTTACAAAGTCTTGAATCAAATCAATAAGACCAAACTGAATAATAAAAACATTATGAAAAAGCATAGTAAATCACGAAATCCTTTTGCTCAACCTGGAAGGAATATCATTCGTGAATCTCAAAAATTTCAGAATTAGTATGTTATCGTCTTTGCATATCATCTGGAAAGTGCGTTTTAATCAGTTTTCACCTGAAATCAACTAAATCTGGACAGCAAAATTCAAATTCCAAATCAGATAGCTAAGATTCCAAGTAAAATTTGGCGCACAAATCATCTTTCAAGGATCAATCACCTTCAGATTAGCTTATTTCTTTTTCATTTGAATTTGTAGAAAATTCGCTATCGCTGAGATCTAATAGCCACTCAAAATTGTTAATCAACTTTATTCCGAGAAATTGTAATTTGTGACTTCAACTAATTTCAGATTAGAACTGTCCAAAATTGTGACTCATATGTCGAAAATTATGAACCTTAGTGATTTCTAAAGGATTTTGACTCCGGAATTCGAATTTAGATTCTGAGCTCTGGAAAATTTAGACTTCGACACAGATTCAGAATTCTTCAAAATCAAACTCCAAATAGTTGTTTCTGATTTCAGTTT
Organism: Diploscapter coronatus; assembly: GCA_964036155.1. Lineage (NCBI taxonomy): Eukaryota > Metazoa > Nematoda > Chromadorea > Rhabditida > Rhabditidae > Diploscapter > Diploscapter coronatus. Next base: position 45,631,430 of record OZ038422.1, on the reverse strand, counting down.
ATTATGCACACTGAATTTATGTCTTCCAAACATAGTCAAATTATGGTACTTTCTATCGTGATTTAGTTAAAAGTAGTATTTGTTGAGGTTCTCATGATTTTGCTCAATTCTAATCTTTCCCCATTTGACAGCATGCAGAACATTTTGCAAAGTATAAATCATTTATTCACATTTCAGATAGTTCGATGTTTGTGGCCCTAAAGAGGGCCGTTGGGTTAGATTTAGGGTCTGAGAACTTCGCTCGGAAGCGATTTATGCTCTCTCGCCACGGATGCGGCGTGCCAGCTGGATGTCCTTCGGCATGATGGTGACTCTCTTTGCGTGGATGGCGCACAGATTGGTGTCCTCGAACAGACCCACCAAGTAGGCCTCCGAAGCCTCCTGCAGAGCGAGGACGGCAGAGGACTGGAAGCGGAGATCGGTCTTGAAGTCCTGAGCGATTTCACGGACGAGGCGCTGGAAAGAAACAAATGAGTACGCTTGAAATGATAAAGATGTCTAGAAACAAACCTGGAAAGGCAGCTTGCGGATGAGGAGCTCGGTCGATTTCTGGTAGCGACGGATCTCACGCAGAGCGACGGTTCCGGGGCGGTAGCGGTGAGGCTTCTTGACTCCTCCCGAGGCCGGCGCGGATTTGCGGGCAGCCTTGGTGGCGAGCTGCTTGCGGGGGGCCTTGCCTCCAGTGGATTTACGGGCAGTTTGCTTGGTGCGAGCCATTACGAATGCAGAAGAGAGCGATGAGAAGGGTTCTCAAAGATGGGGACTCCTTGCTGTTGAAGGCCTTTTATAAGAGACGGTAAGTGGGCGGAGTCAGGCGAGGCAGATTGGGAGTGAGAGGGGTAGCGTTTGGCGCGTTGGACCAGAGCCAAGGTGTGGAGTAGGGAGAGTCCAGAAAAGGCGCGAACATGCACACAAAAATTCAAAACTATGCTCAAAGGCTCGAGCAAGTGACCTGGCATTCGAGAAAAATAGCCACTGCTACATGCTTCTGGCCTGGATTTGTTTTGAATGTTGTTTTGTGAGAAGTGGGAAATCGATTGTGACCACTAGTTATGGGACTTAGCCATTAGCTCGGTGGAAGAAGAATTTGGAATTTTCTACAATTACGGTATCAGGTAAAAAGAACAAACAATCTGGAATATTGGATTTGTGCGACTAAACTTTGAAGGAATTTTCAGAAACAAGAACACAACAAGCTTTATCATACAATGAATCTTCAGAAAGGACGTAACTCTGAAATTTTCTGAATGTAACTTACAGCTCGGTGATTAGAATTTGAACATTTTCAATTGAATAACAACTCAAATTAGCAGTCTTTCCATGTCTCTATGACTCGAATAAGTCCAGCTTTCGCCATAGTTCTTGAAATATCCTGACTTCGAACGCTCTTGATAGTTTCCAAAGATTCTGACAATGAGTTCAAAATTTCTACTTGGTATGTCAAAAACCTAGAACATTTATATTTTTGAAAAGTCGCTGGTGTTCTCTTTTGCATATATTTTCGATTTTTTTTTAAACGTGTCATCGTTTAGGTTCAAGTAGGTTCAAGATACCGTATGTACCCCAAGATTTCAGCATACTTTAATTATGATTCGCCTTTCATTTTTCAATGGAAAATATAATATGCGAATGTTTTCAAGCTTTTGGTGCATCCAGTAGTTGAACATCTTCTTCATTGTCTGGAAAAACCCCTTTAATCTAGGCTTCTGAATATCAAGATTTCTACGATCGAACGCCTTCATTTTTAAAATTCAGGTCGATTATAAGTCAGAAACGATCTAAAAATCACGATAAACGATGGTCAAGATGAATTCTTTATCCATGATAAATTCAACAAGACTATTCTCATCATTTTAGTTTCACACGAAACTCCTATTTTCAGCTTTTTCAATCCAATTTGTGCAGATTTAAAATAGTCACTCAGAACTTGGAGAACAGATTTATTTTCTTAGAAATAATTTATTCAAACAAAGTTCAACAAGGAAAATTCAACAAAGTTTTAATGAAAGTTGATTGATTGTGGCCCTAAAGAGGGCCGTTGGGTTAGATTAGTGAGCGAGAGTTGGAATTTACTCCTTGTCTCCACCGGTCTTCTTGGGGAGGAGGACGGCCTGGATGTTGGGCAGGACACCTCCCTGGGCGATGGTGACTCCGCTCAGGAGCTTGTTCAACTCCTCGTCGTTGCGGACGGCCAACTGCAAGTGGCGGGGGTTGATTCTGGTCTTCTTGTTGTCGCGGGCAGCGTTGCCGGCCAACTCGAGCACTTCAGCGGCGAGGTATTCGAGAACAGCGGCCAAGTAGACCTGAAATCAGAAAAATCACAATCAAGTCAAAAAGATTTAAAGCAAAAGAAACTAACCGGTGCTCCGGCTCCGACGCGCTGAGCGTAGTTGCCCTTGCGGAGCATGCGGTGCAGACGACCGACTGGGAACTGGAGTCCGGCTCTCGAGGAGCGAGACTTGGCCTTGCCACCGGACTTGGCCTTTCCACCCTTTCCACGTCCAGACATTGTTAGCAGAGGAGAATGCGAATAGAGACACGAGGAGAACACTCGATAGCCTCTTCTCCCTTGCAGAGGCCTTTTATACCCATTCGAGTAAGGGGGTGGAGTCAGCCCGGACAGTGCATGGTCGGGGGGAGGCAAGGGACACGCCCACTTTCGAGCGCGTATAAAAGGAGGCCCAATCGAGTCCTCCTCACAACTTGCTCGTTTCAGCCAAGTCGTACTCGCATTCCTAACTGACCATGCCGCCCAAGCCATCCGCCAAGGGAGCCAAGAAGGCCGCCAAGACCCAGAAAGCCGCCCGCACCGGCGACAAGAAGCGCAGACACAAGAGAAAGGAGTCCTACTCCGTCTACATCTACCGTGTCCTCAAGCAGGTTCGTTTCTAGATTCTAGTCCTGAATGCCAGAAATAATGAATTCGACTCTTCAGGTGCACCCCGACACCGGTGTCTCCTCGAAGGCCATGTCCATCATGAACTCGTTCGTGAACGACGTCTTCGAGCGCATCGCCGCTGAGGCCTCTCGTCTGGCTCACTACAACAAGCGCTCCACGATCTCGTCCCGCGAAATCCAGGTAAATTCAACAAATCCTATGGCCAGGTTAATCAACATTCGATTTCAGACCGCTGTTCGCCTCATCCTCCCCGGTGAGTTGGCCAAGCACGCCGTCTCGGAAGGAACCAAGGCCGTCACCAAGTACACCTCCAGCAAATAAATTGCTTCGGCAATTTTGAGCAAGCCTCTAAATCTAACCCAACGGCCCTCTTTAGGGCCACAACCAACTTCTTTGTTTTTATTTGAATAAAATTTGCTGTTATTCATTTGTTGTGAATAAAGTTCTTATTTGAAAACTTGTATCTCTTCAACAAGGTTGAAATGGTTGCGTGCATGCTTGATTGGAAAATTTATCTTGCTCATTTTGTTATTTTTTTATCACCTCCGATCCGACTCGTTCTTCCTTTCTCTGACCACCTGCACTCTCTCAGCGTCTCCTTCTTTCATTGACCCTTGGACACTTTCCAGCGCGCCAAATTTAGGCGGGAGAGCTAATCTTGCCGAAGAGATATGAAAAAAGGGTTACAACTTTTAAAAATGTTAGGAGCGGGAGAAGTATACAATAAAAACTATACGACAACATATTAGTCAAAATACTGTTCACTGCATCTTCTAAATCTCAAGCTGATTGCAATTGTGAAAGCCTGTGTAAATTGAACATCACAAGCCGAAGTTATCACTGGACAAATTCCTGCTTCGAGGTTAAATCCATTACGGCTCCGTTTCAGAAAATCGAGAACATATTCATGAAGTCGAAACTGCGCAACAATAATTCAGAAGTAAATTTTCAACAAAATGCAATACATTTGCGGTTATTTATCAAATTGGATTTGCACGCACTTTTAAATAATAACTTTTTATTATTTGTTTCAACTGCAGCCTGTTTAATTATTATTCAGTGAAAATCTTTATTATTTCGTAGGTATAAAATGCCAGATTTGCGCCGTTTTCAACGAACAATCTACTGATAAATTTATACTGATCTACAACTGAAATGTCGAACGAATGATACATCTTAAAATCGTGTTTTTGTTTGAACTTTTCTGTCTCCAATAAATATTTATATTCGTCTTGTATGAGCGTGAGTTTATGGCATACAAAATTTGTCAAGATTTTGACTAAATAAAATGCAAGTTAGATATGAGAAAAAGGATTATGATTATTTGAAACAAATAAAATGGGTCGTCGTGGAATTGAGAATTGAATTAGAGCAACGAAATGAATGAAAAGAGGAAGATTCGCAGAGGATTTCGAGTGTCAGTTACTGAATTCGACAGTCAAATCACTGATCAAAAACCGTGTCGTGTTGATTATTATATTTTAAGCAGGAAATATTATTTCGAAGTAAAATATTTGCGAAAAGAAACGTTATTTACGATGTCGTTGAAATGCTTTCCGTAGACTTTCAACAAATACTACAAACAACGTCCCTAAAATGGATATGGTTGGATTGTAATCTGAAAATGAAATGAATGTGTGAATGAAATGAGCACAGCGGTCGAGTGGAATGGCAAGCCAATTGGCCGGTTGCAAATCTGTCTGCACAACAAACAGACTATGCGTAGAAGCTAACGGCTATGTCAAATTGAAACCCTATTCAGAAAGGAAGGAATCTGAATATGAGAAGAAAGAGCTTCGAGATTATTGTCTAAGTATTCCTAAAGTATCTCGAAACTCTCAAATGAATATTATGTCAGCACCGATTTTCCAAAGTTTCTATTCCATTTATAGTCGTAGAGAATTTACAGTTATTTCGAGAATGGAACAGAAATATAGCCTGAGAACGGATGTGTGTTGAAATGTCGTTGTTTGATATGGTCATTTAGATGATGAGTGAGCCATCCACCACTTCAGAATTCAGTAGAAAATCACAACGTTTGGATCTAATTTCTATGGTTATCAGAGGTAGCGAAGAGTATTTGATTTAGCAATAAATCAACGGATAAGTGATATGGTCAACTCGGTCAAATGTAATAGAATTTCTCATGTTTGATGAACTGAATTTGAACACTTTTGATGTCGAAATGGAATGGCAAGAAATGAGGAAATGGTGAATTGTCGCAGCAAAGTTCGAGGGAAATGAAGCATTACAAAGGGATGAGGAGGTGCAGAGTTCTTAGAATAGAAGGGATTTCTACTTGATTACTCAGAAAATGGAATCACCCTTCAATTCCACCCGATTGTCGAGTATTCATCGAAAATATGAAAAGAGATTGGAATTATTATCGCTGTGCAATCAAATGGGTCAAATGGACCAATCATCCAGTCATCCAGCTGAGGTGCAAGTTGCATAATTCGGAAATCACGACTTCTTTTCTATGCTCTACATAACCATTGATGGCCTCTGTACATACGAAGGAGGGGGTGGTAACATCGTGAAGCTAGAATAATGAATATTAAAATTGATTGATAAGTCGGTTAATTACCCATTAGTGGTGTTTTCTTTCTGAACGACACCATTTGGCGTGAAGCCCAGAGAGGCCGAGTCTATGAAATAACCATTTCCATTTGCATTACGAATTCCACCATTCGAATACACGCTCACTGAAATTTTACAGAATAAAAACGTCAGCTTATTTGCTTTCTGAATATTTTCGACAATACAGCTGTTTTCTTAATATTATTCCGTTCGTCGACTTTGAAACCCCTTCGTTATCTCAAAATTTTTTTTTGCAGAGATTGTGCAGCGGTTGTGCAGAGGTTATTTCACTGCTGCGGGGCAGTGGTGCAGCAATGAAATAATCTCTGCACAACTGCTGCGCAACCACTGCACAATCTCTGCAATATATTTTTTTTTCGAATATATGTCCTATTGTATTATTCCCAAAGTTCCCAAAACGTCCCTGCTTCCAAGTCCCCTATATAAGAGGTGCCCTTCAGCCTTCTGCCGTTATTATGATTATTATTGATTATTTATTGCTAATTATCATTAGTTATTGTTTTCCTATTCGTTACTGGACTGTGAGCTAATAAATATTTTCGAACGTATACGATCATCACAACAAGGGCGTAATAAAAGTGTTATGCTTGCCCTTTTTAGTCAGTCAACACTTCGTAACTCAACACAATGACTTATTGAGCTTACGAGTAAAAAGACGATGTTGCAACGAGAAGACGAATTTAGAGCACGGCCGTTCTTGGTGGAGATAGGAGATCAGAATTAACTGGATCCGAAAATGATTATGAAAAATGAGTGAATAGTATTCTAACAAAACGAGGATGAGAAAGCTGTCTTGCTTCCTTTCTACAATAACAAAGGACAAAACGGCAAAGTGTGAATGGATAAATTTCGACTTCTGCCCTTTTGGGATTAATGAAAGTCGATTTTATTGTTAACATTAGCAAATCTTGGCACAGTTTATCATGTGAATTAGATCGAAATTAGTTGAAGAAATTCATGGATTTCGCGAGGATGAAATTCGATATCACGTCTTGTGGAAGTGGACAATTAATTAGTTGATATTGTTCAATCCATCTACAAATGCAGTCAACGCCATCCCTGAACACATCGCCAACCTAAATATCTTGAATTATTCACTAAAATATAAATTATCCTAACCACACAGGCATATCCTCAATAAAAGTAAGATATTTAGTATACTTACATCAATTGAAAAAGATTTGCAGCGACTTTCTATTTCGATCAGATCCCTTCCAATTTTGTCATCCTTGCTCTTTAGCTGCTTATTTTCATTTCTTAATCTGATTCTCTCAAGCGCTTTGTTCTTCCTGTGTTTTCGGGCATACAACTTGTCAACTTCGAGTTTATACTGAAAATGTTATACTTCTCGAAAAAAAATATCGCAGAGGTTGTGCAGCGTTTACGAGACAGTGGTCCAGTGGTGAAATAACTTTGCATTATCTCTGCCCTACCTCTGCGCAGAGGCTATGCAGCGGTAGCGCGGCGATTGTACAATGATAACGCAGTGCAGAGATTATGCAGCGTTGCATGACCTCTGCATAATCTTTATAATATTTTTTCCGAGCTTATGCAAGAATGTATGTCCAAATTGTAATGAAGACATTTCTTCACTTATCATCATAAAATATAATTTGCTATGGTTATGTTATTATTTTATGCTAATCTTTCGCTTTTTTCTTTTCGGAGATGGATAAAGAATCCAATTTCCCATTCAAACATGCGTAATTTATCCAGTTTCTATGAGTTTTCTCGTATGACTGGTGGTCCCTAATTTAGTTACAATATTATATTAAATATGCAATAATTTAATTTAATAAAAAGCATAAATTTACCGCTTGCTCCGTAATTTCTTTCTTCTCCATCTTTAACTGTTTTAGGCCTTCTTCAATGTCTTTCTAAAATTATATAAAATTCTTTTTAATAGAAGTTTAAAATTATGATATTCGAAATTTCGTAAGCCTATTTTGTCATTTATGTTTTATCGTTGAAATATTTATTAATGGAAAGGTAACTAACGAGGTCATTTATTAAGTCCTCCTCACTCTCCAAGTCTATCTGACTGTTGATGTCCCGTTCATCCGATAACAAATAGTTATGAACAAATAACCTTGTATTGCTATTTATAAAATAATTCATTTTGTCGATGCTCCGGTTCGTACACTCTTCCAATGTTGAATCGAATTGAGATGGGATATTGTAACGTAAATTGTTCAAAGTATTTATAATCCAAACCATCTTGGAGACTACCTAAAATTATGTGCATTCTCATATGTGAATGTCTTCTTAAATTTATATTCAACTTTATCCTATTTCTAACAAATAGAATTGAACAATGAGAGCTTACAGAATATTTAGATTATATATTTATCAGAATAAATAAAGGTAACTTACATACCTTCTCTAGCATCTCATTATATAAATTAACGCGTTTCACTCTTGACGATTCGCTGATTTTTATCGACTTAATTTTCATTATTAAAATGATTACATTCAAAAATTCACAGAACCTCTTCCAATCGCTGTTTCATAGACTTCAGTTCATTTATTTCGCTGGAATTTCTTTCATGATGTGCTTTTGAGCCGGCCTTGCGAACCTTTTTTCTCTGAATATATTTAATTTTGCTGATATTTGTTTAAAATCTAAGATTACATGCTCTGAATCTGGATTTTCCGTACGCTTTCTACGATCTTCTTTTGCCTTAAGCTTTCTGAGTCCGTCTATTTCTTCATCGGTTATCACTTTTATTAGCCGAGCTAAAATTATGAATAATACCAAGTATTCCTATTATACAGACTTACGTCCACCAGGTGGCAAAGATCGACCATATTTCGGTGAAGCTGGCTGCCGCTCAGTAGTTGAGTTCTGATTGGAGATTGAAGGTGTGAGGTCATTTGGTGGGCAAACTTGCATGGGCTTAAGAGCTTGCATTTGAACAAATGATGCCAATAACCGGATTATTTGATCAGTAGCGTTTGAAGTCTGGGTTTGCGCAAGACTGCCAAGCGCCAATGCACTATGTACTTGAGTATCTTCTTGTTGCAGAGCTAAACTTTTTATTCTTGTGAAATGGGGTCTATTCTTACCGCTTCGCATCTCAGCGTCTTGATCATAATTGGTAGAATCATGAGTATTTAGGACTTCAGGTCCTGGAAGATTCGGATATCGATGCTGCTCAGGTACATCACAAAGTGGATCGATTTCGCGTCCACCGGCATTCGTCAGACGTTCGGAGGAATAAATGTCATATGCATAACAATCTATCTCTGATGGTAGTTGTATCCGGGAATTGTTCAGTTCGATACCATCTAAATGAAATTATATTACGATTATTATTGATTAGATCACTATCCTTCAGTCCATATAATAAATTTGATTTTAAACTTTGTTTTCAAAATAAATTATATAAAATATTCCTATGAAGTACACTCATGTTCTTCAAGTTGCGAATGTAGATCATATTGAAATAAAGTTGGCTGCTGCTCAGTAGTTAGGTTCTGATTGAAGATTGAAGACGAGGGACCATTCGGCGGATAAGCCTGCATGGACGCCAATTCATCATGTGCCACGACTTGAGCATATTCTTGTTGCGAAGGTAAACTTTCCATTTTTGTGAAATGGAATCTATTTTCACTGTTTTGCGTCTCAGTGTCTTGATCATAATTAGTAGAATCATGAATATTTAGGACTTCATGTTCTGGAATATTCGGATATCGATGTCGCTCAATTTCATCACAAAGTAGATTCATTTTGCACCCATCGGTATTCATTAAACGTTCGGAAGAATAAATGCCATGTGCATGACAAGCCAAATCTCCTGGTAGTGGTAGTTGCATGCATGAATTATTCAGGTCGATATCATCTAAATGAAATTATATTATGATTATTACTGATTAGATCACTATCTTTCAATTCATATAATAAATTTGATTTTAAACTTTGTTTTCAGAATAAATGTTTGAAACTAAATAATATTTCAATATGCTTTATTATCTTTTTATTAAGACTAAGTTGGAAGCATTCTGAATGTTGCTGTCTGTCAAATATGTTTATTCAATACTCGATTGAGAAGAGTAAAGCTGCTCTTTTAACATAAGTGATTTAATCTAACACTATTTGAAAAGATTAAAATAAGAAATTCTGACCATTCTGAGGTGGCTGACGGGGAAAATTTGCATCAGCAGTTCCGCGTATCGGGCCGGGTATTGTATTTGTGTTGGATAATTTGTCAGGTTGTGCAGAATCCGATGCCTAATTTTAATTGTGTAAATGAAGCTATCCATTCAGAAAATTTCTGCTTACATTATCAGTTGGATTTGGCTGTATGAGATCGTCATAAGCGTCTTTGTGTAAATTATCGTTGTTCCTTGCTCTAGGGGCATGAGGATTGATGTCGATAGAATGATCAATATTATAGCCTTCCATAGGTGGATTTATGTATGAATCTTTATTCTAAACGCATTTATGAGAAATTGAAATAATTTATCAAAGTTAGAATATACTTACTCCACGAGCCCACATATGATTGGGTTCAGGCAAATCCATTATTTGATGGTAGTTCATTATTTTAGTAGACATCCTTTCAGATGGATCTGTACGCTCCTGTAATAAATGATAATTATTAACAAATCAAAACAAAATATGCACAATAAACGTTTAGTTTTCAACAAAAAATGTTGAATTGATTAATGACAAGATCTAAATACGTATGCTAAAAATAATACATAGAAATAGCTCGAAATTTGAAATACCCTAACACAATTATGCATACAATGTATAGTATGGATGAATTGACAAAACGAAGCGAATATTCATAAATCATGTTATGATGGTAAATTGTTGCGTAATAATTTTCTAAATTCATTTGGTATTTGATGCGCGCTTACAAATAAAAATAGAACTAAAATATCTTTGCCTTTCCATTATCTTCAAGACACAATACATTAAGGATCACAAACTTCGCCCCCGAATGATACAAAAAGTGATGATATGAAATCCTTCAAAACAGGAAGAAATGCATTCAACTGTCGCTATTAATTGCTAATTCAAACCATATCAGCGATAGATATTATGAGCTGTCGTGTAACAAAATAATGCTAAGTTATTCGTGTACGCACGTGTGTTCATCTGATTTTTGGTTCCAAAAGTGCCCTTTATTTTGGGTTCAAACATTTTGTGATTTTTTCGGACAGAAACGACTTATAATTGTTTCTCCTTCTAAAAGTTTTGGTTAAGCAAGAATGCATAAATCTGAAAAAAAAGTTAATTTAGTTTTCATGAGCTGTTTTGCGCTCTCAATATTTAGATAGTCGAGAAATTTCGAAATTGATAAATGTCATACCAATAAGTATATGGAGAAACAGGCGCAGATGGCTGTATGCTCGGGAGAATATTGCAGAGATTATGCAGAAGTTATGCAACAGTGACGCCGCAGGGAAATAACCTCTGCACAATCTCTGCAATATTTTCCAGAGTGAGTGTGTGGAAGTGAGAGAACATCACAAGGGAAGAGAGAGAGAAAAGAAACGGAAAGGCAAAAGAGAGAAGTGAAGGGCAGAAATAGCGTTAAAATGATAGATAGGAGGAAATTTTCTGATGAACGATTATTCGTTCTTGCCATCCACTAAAAACGATAATAGGAGCATAAGTATGGTTTATCAGGAGAAAGCTTCATTTATAAGTGTACAAATTATAAAGTGATAAATATGAAACAGGGCATTTAAAATTTAAAATAATGATTAATTTGGGAAACTGATCACAAAATCCCATCATCAATCAAATTTGAAAATCCAGGATCGCTTACAATATTACTCTTTCTGTATGATAATAATTAAAAAATGTGCTAATTTCAAATAAATTTACGGAACTTTCCTATTAAAATTGTCAAGATATTCCATATTTCTGCAAAAATAGAACAATTGGAAAAAGTATATTTTCTAAATTTTATAACGGGATAAAATAAGCTTATTTTTTAAAGGAAAAATGTTAAAGAACTTTATGAATCTGGTGAAGAAGGGAATAAGAGAAACAGCAGGTGAAGGAAAATTGAAATCAGTTTGTTTGATAGAAAGAGACCAACGAGAGGCCTTATCAGGGAATTGCACTGATGAACCATTTCTGCATGAAAGGTTAATCAACACTCGTTACATGGTTCCCCTTTCTGTGTTTCTCAACGAGAGAGAGATAATTCGCCATAACATTCGCCATAGCATTCGTCATAAAATTTATCATACACATTCATCATAAATCAATAATTGGTCTATTGATAGGGACCGCCAAGCCTCGCCCCTTTCACTTGATTCAAAAGTGTCCATAGTTGGTAACCCTTTCGATTATCGCAAATATTTTTTGTTTTTAATAATTGATCGATACCTACTATACAATTCGATACCGCTCTTTCACGTGGTGATATCGATTTATTGATTGGAGCGCGAAAAAAGTCCGCAAATGCGCGTCAAATTGTGGAAATGCTAATATTTCGACTTAGAAAAGAGGCACATAATTTTTTTTGATGAATCGATACACCTAGTTGACACGTACAACATATGTAAAAATTAGAAAAATCCTAGGACCCGCAACTTTTCCCGAGGCAATAATAGATGCTCGTCTTTGCAGTACTGTATCTTGACAAGCGGTCGTTAAAACCGTCTGAAAACTTGACTAAAATAAAATTTGATACTCCCTAATTACGTTATTCAAAAGAAAAAAACGAAATTTTATCAAAAAATATTTTTAAAATTAATTTCAAAATGACCATTTTTTTGTCTTCATTAAATTTGATCACTGTAGGCATATTTTGAAAGGCACATATTTTTTTATTTTATATTTTGATTAGTCGGTCAATTGTCTGTCTTCAGTGAAAAAATCAGAAAAATCCTAGGACGCGCGGCTGAGATCCTGATAATCCGCGAAAATATACAAGAAGCCAATGTTGAATGGAAGAGAGTGCAGAGAAAAAGATCCCCAAAGGCAGAGAAAGAAAGGGGGGAGCGAGAGGCATAGTGTCTTTTGCAGATAGGCCACGCCCCTTTCCCTTGTCCACGAAAAGGAGCGAGTTTTCCTATTTTTCGCGTTAAATTTTATCTAATTTCTTGTCAATGACTTATTTTTTCGCGGTTTTTTCGGTGGGGATGGCTAGAGGAGCACCTCAGCCCCTGAAAAATGTAGAAAACATACTGCCAGAGTGAATTTGGCAGAATGGCTGGCGGTCCCTATCTATTGATATAGCGAAGATTATGGTTGTTTTTCGTTAAAAAAGAAGAAGGGAAATCTGCGCCTCTTCATTTCGTGCGCTATTTCTTTTTCGCTTTTTTTAAGAGCCATTCCACGAATAACTGGAACTAGGGTCCGGACAACTGCAAAAGTGTCTCGGATCTGAACCAAATTTATATGGTGGATACACCCATGGACCCTATTCACAAAAATCGGAAAGTTAGGTCCCGCCCCCAAAAGTGGGCGGAGCTAGGTGGGGGTCAAAGTTGAGCATTTTCACGATTTGACACCCCTCAGGGGGTACAAATAAAACTTTTTTGCTATGAAAGATTTTCGAAAAATTTAAAAAGAATGAGCATGGGCATGGAATGTACTTTCTAGAAATATATTGGTTTAAGGGAACCAACCACTTGTTTGAGGCTGGAGGGGATCCCAGAGTCAAAAGTATCAAAAATAGCAGTTTCAAAAACACGCATATTTTGCACAAAATCGACCATAACTCGGAGATTTGTTATTTGCCGACAAAATTTTATTTCATATTTGGATTCTCCAGATAAAATTACACTAATATCAGTCATAAAATCGATAGGTTAGGTATGACCCTACACTTTACCATTGCACCAAAGTTAGCGACCCAAAAATCAAAATTTCAATTTTGAGAGTTAGACCCCACAATATGTATACCATTCGATAGAGCTCGAAAAACTGAGCAACTTTTGTGGAGACACCTCATGGTTATCTATTATGGTATGCATGGTATGGAGGTTTAAATGGGTCAGACCCACGAAAATGACAAAAATCTTCAAAAATTCATAACTTTTGTAAAATCAAACGAATTCGAAAAATCTTTTCGGGGTATAGCAGTTGGAGGGCAATACTTCATTTTTGCTTCCTAGAGTATCGTGCTATCACTTTATCATGTTACCATATGGGTCCATGGTATACCACCCATATAGTACTCGAGCGGTACTATACCAAAATGGATATCAATCGACTCAAAATTGACTGGAGAGTAATATTCGCGTCCATTTCTATCAATTTCAATAAGTGGTTTCATTATACCATCATTATAATTGGCTATAACCACCTACCGAAAAAGTAAAAATGGGGTATTTTCAAATGACCATAAAAGACGATAGACTGATCTGTTTTTCAAGTGGTTTTCAGCATATTACTCAGCTCGATAAGAGCTTTCATTTGATATATAATATGATTGGTATTGGTTACAAAATGGTAATTTGACCATATGGGTCGCTACCATTTGTTACCATACCATGTTTGGTATTGTTCGGCTCCAAATTGAATGGGAATAAATAGTAGATATCTCTAGCTTCAATTTGAGCCCAAATTTTGGTAGACTATCTATGAAAATATTCTCGTATCATTTTCTTGAAAATTGATATTAAAGTTTGGTTTTTGAGGTACCACTTCCATACCATAATAGATAACCATGTGATGTCTTGACAAAAGTTGTTCAGTTTGATGAGCTCTATCGAATGGTATACATGTTGTGGGATCTAATCCTCAAAATTGAAATTTCGATATTTGGGTCCTCAACTTTGGTGCAATGGTAAAGTGTAGGGTCATACCTAACCTATCGATTTTATGACTGATATTAGTGTAATTTTATCTGGAGAATCCAAATATGAAATAAAATTTTGTCGGCAAATAACAAATCTCCGAGTTATGGTCGATTTTGTGCAAAATATGCGTGTTTTTGAAACTGCTATTTTTGATACTTTTGACTCTGGGATCCCCTCCAGCACCCAGCAAGTGGTTGATCCCCTAAAGTCTATATATTTTTAGAAAATACATCCCATGGCCATATTTATCCTTTTAAAATTTTTCGAAAATCTTTTATAGCAAAAAAGTTTTATTTGTACCCCCTGAGGGGTGCCAAATCGTGAAAATGCTCAACTTTGACCCCCACCTAGCCCCGCCCACTTTTGGGGGCAGGACCTGATCTCCCCATTTTTGTGATTAGGGTCCATGGGTGTATCCACCATATAAGTTTGGTTAGAATCCGAAACACTTTTGCAATTGTCCGGACCCCCCTTGACAGTTGTTCTGTTTATTCATGGAATGGCTCTTAAATATAAAATCCATTGCAATCTGATTTGCCTTATCATTTTGAAAATATCTCTTGCCATCCATGGTAAACTATCCTAGCTATAAATAAAATAATCACATATTTATGCTAATCAGTGAATCATGATCGTATCTTTGACATTTTTTAATAATAAACTCCTTTTTTATTATCCTTACCAGTCAAATGATTCGAACAAGCATTCTTATCAGTGTAAAACTAGGTCTTTTCTCGTTTGGCATTGAAGTGTTATCATTGAATTCAGTTGACGAATAATATTTTTATTGCTCACTGCGAATGCAGCGACTAATTTCAGATAGGGTTCGAAAGTTAGCAATATAATTGAAACCATGAACAAAAATCGAACAGGGATTTGCTTTTAAATAATGCTACGAAATTATTTTATTTTTAATAAGATAAGATTTGGTTGAATAGAATAAAAATCATAGCCAATTGAATGCAGTAATTTATACCAACATTAAAACTATGCAAAATAATGAGCCATATAAAAACGATTTTATATGGACAAGATTGGTCAATCATAAAATCAAAGTTGTAGTCGAAGTTGATTCGACTCTGAAAAACCCTCGAAGTTTGGTTTTCGAATTCGAAGCTTCATGACAACTCACGATAACAACTAAGCCAAACCCACAGTCCACGTTTTGCACCAAATTTTCATCACCGATGCATACGTAAATTCTAACCCACTCTCACAACGAAACAATTACAATTGAATCATAGTTCGATACACCCAATTTCGCAGGCCGAAAAATCTGGTGAAATTGATACCTGACGAGGTTTGTGTGCAACTGAGTTAGTGCTCAGTCGGGGGTTAGTAAAGCTAGATGCGCTCTAATAAGACGAAAACGCGATACTGAATGAAGGTTTATTGATTCTATACAAAAAAAAACGAAAGAGCTCAGTGAGTTACAAGAAAAACCGAAGAAGAATGTGAGATATAGAGATAAAAAAAAAGTTGTGAGAGCGAAAGAGTAAACCACAATCTTCTACCGTAATATAACAAAAGAGCGTGCGTATCCGCAAAGTTTGAAATTTAAAGACACGGCGATAGGAGACGACGTTACAGTCGTGGTAGCCGTTGTAGTCGTCTGAAAATACCAAAATCAACTGAACCGATAAATTGTTATTGAATGCCCTGTTAGACAGGAACGAACATTTCACATGGAACGGAAGCGTACTCGTCGACGAAGCGCACCAATAAATATAGAACAGTGAGATAGAGCCCAGAAAGAGATGGAGAGGTGGGGGTATGAGATAATAAGTGAGCCACTAACCAACAAGACCAGCTTCGATCCTGAAGAGGCTCTTGGTCATCGATTCGGAGAACATCAGACAAGTAGCGGACTAGTCCTTGGGCTCCTTTCATTCTGTCTCCCCTAGTCATCGTCTTGATGTTCACCGCTTCTTCAATGGCTGTTTTCAGACAGATTCCTACAAAACACTTAATATGATCAATCTAATTATTCTTCGTCTAAAACTGTCTCAGATGCAGTTACTTCTCACTTAAGATTGACACTCATATGCAATCAATACTGAGATGAGCATACGACTTTCGTTGAGTTTCTACCCTTTTAATTGAGAAATGAACTGAAATCAATTTATTATTTATTTTTCGAAAATCTATTACATGTTTGTGCAGTGTACACAATCAAACAAAGCTTACCAGTTATCTTATCCTGGTATGTCCAGATGAAGCTAGGAAGGAAGAAGAGAAGCCGTTGAAGTGCCAACATAAAAGGAACCCACTGAAAATAGTGGATTTGTGTCTGAAAAATTAGTATATTATTTATTTGTTCATGAAAGACTTGAATACCTGGTTACGTTCGCTCGTCTCTTGCGGGATGTCTTTTTTAATGGCACGATGTATGTGCTACTAATGTAACAGTAGCTCTCTACCACCTGTTTCATGGAGAAGAGATGCTCTGGAGGAATTTGTAATGTATCGGCGAACCAACATACCTGAAGGAATTAGTGTTAATCAGAAGAAATGCAAAGAAAAGAGATTCAAAGAATCGAAAATTTCTTCCCGCGTTTGGACATTGATAATGTATCGATCGCGCCAACGAGATCGATCGGACCACTAAGAAATTACCGCAGAATCTGCGCTGCTTATCACTTATATCGGTAGTACACCGATAATACCGCGAAATGCTACGCTGTTAGCGCATTGATGCAGAGACTGAAGAACTACTTTCGCGGCATTATCACTGCACTAAAAGTCTATAAATTTTTACTTACATAAAATTATCCAGAGAATTTTGAAATATGAGTTATCTGTTTCAGTTATTTTAGTTTCTGATGAAATAGATAATTCTATTGTAGTCATCATTTTATTTTAGATTAGAAATTAGAAATAGATGCATTTAGAGCATCAAATTTTGTCCAATTTAGATAGACATATAAGCTGAGAAACGATTCTGAAAATTAGAAGATTAATTGTCTTGAATTATCGATTGATTTAGAAAAAGATAGAAAATTAAAATGGTGAAAAGAAAAATGATTCATCGGCTGAGAAGAGAGATGCAGGGAAATATAAGCGCATGTTTATGCAAAAAGCATTCGAATTTGAGAGGAATAGCACAATTCTGCAAGAAAAAAAGGGTTTGTCAGAGAAAATCTGAAATGTTTTGGTTTTCAATAAATCGATAAAAGAAAGCAGAATAGAGGGATATTCCGAAAAAAAACTTGAAGGAATTGCTCAGAAAAAGTGAAAAATTTTTAAATGGACTTCGTGCGACAGATATTGGACAAAGACGCATGTTTCATGTCACGATTCTGTCCTCGATTCCTAGCATCATCGTCAGAATCACCTCGTCCTCAGTCAGGTCAAGGAAATGTATTTCGGTTTCAAGATTTTATTAATTGATTTTTTAAAGATTTAATAGAATTGAAACTAACTCTGAGTTTAGGAGATTGACTAGTTTTAATTAAATTTTTCGAAATTTTTACTCAGAGTGAAACAGGATTGAATCGATTCATCTTGAAATAGGCATAATTGGATGATTTATTGTTAGATACTAATTTTTTTAGTTAGAATAATAAATTTTTGAAAAACTGTAGGATTTAGTGAATTTTTCAGGTAAATTGAATTTCTGACTAGTTTATGCCGATTTATCAACTATTTGTAAAAGAATATCAACCTTCCATTATCAAGGCTTCAGAAAAGAAAGGGTGGCTGAAATTAGACCCCGGAATAGCTATAGTCAGAACCACATGCTTTCAATTTATATTTTACCGATGCATTTTCAAAATCATGCTGAATTTAGCTGAAATTGTTATTCTCGATATTCTCTATTTTAGAAATTTTCTTCACAAATTAATGAAATTGCAACATTTACCCATTCAAAACTCTAATCTGCATTTATGAATCTGAGCTTTCTGGATATCCCAAATCTCGTTACGTAATTCATGGCCCTCAACTTGGCTTTTCCCCTTTTCCCTCTTCGCTCTCTTCCTCCAGCCCCAATTCCAATTGATTCGTCTTCTCTTTTCTGTTCTTTCCTTTTCTTATTTCTCTCTTCAGAAATAATCTCTTCTTCATTCTTCATTAGGTTAAAGCTGCAATTCTGTCCATTTCTAGCATTCGAGGCGAGAACCGATGCACGTTTCTAACCTAATTTTCAAGATTAGCAATTCGAGTAACCGACTTTGAAGATTGATCGTAAAATTTATTATCCCGAATTTTATTAGAGATGGTGTCAGGTTTTTGCGAGTTCGGTTCGACATTTTTGAAAAAATAGTCGGTTCTGTTTGGATTGGTTATAGATTTTCAATAGTATCTCTCGATTCTGTTCAGGGAGTTCGAAAGTTTCTTCCGTTTAGGTTTCAATTTTGTTCAAACCACGCACATCCGTAGATGATGATGTGAAAAACGCTTGCAAATATTGATATTAGGCTTTTAGCCTACTTTTATCGAATCAATCTGGGTAGGATTTGGAAACCTATTGCCAATCTATGTTTCTATTAAGTGCCGAAATTAAACAAAAATGAAAGCATTAGTGGATGAATTAGTCATAACGGATTTCATGAATGACTCTAAGTCTTTGTTCGCCAATGTAAATCATAAAAATATCACTTTTATGCTCGAAGAATAAATCGATGAAATTGTTACTTTCTAAATCCAAACATATTCTGAATACAAATATGCAACTCTCTTTCCATCTTTCTCCTTTTCTTCTTCTCAATTTTTCGTTTTTCTCTTTCCATATCCCTAGCTGCTATGACAACCCTCGCTTCTTCCTGCCAATTTACCTAAGTCAATATCTAAGAGATGGAAATTTACGTTTCTTTAACTTAACTCTTCATAATTCAGATTAGATACTGCAAACGTTCAATGTTTTGCAAGAAATTTGACCCGACAAATTAGCTAACATTGGCAGGTGAAAAATTACCGTATTTTTAATGGCTTTCCTGAGCTTTATGGAGTCGTATTTCTGATTGGGAAAAGATATTATGAAGATTTTATCTACTTCAAACTTCAAGTTCATTTTTTTCTCATTCGCAATTTTGGAGTAATCGTCATACAGCTGATCTTCACTGGATTTCTAAAATTTTCGATTGAATTTCATGAAACTGGTCATTTGCATGCAACTCATAACCCAAGAAGCTGGCACCAATTAGTTTAGTTAGTCTTTGAAAAGACAGAAGAAGAGAAGGAGAGAAAGGCCGGTTGGCGCAAACATCCGCATTCGAAATGACTGACTTACCTGCCCTTCGCCCTTCTCTCTGTGGACTGTGCATCTTTTTCTTCTTTCTTTATTCTCACAGTTCCTCCTTCATTTCTCATCTCATTTCTTCTTCCATTGTCTTTCTTTTTGCACTCACAATTCGTTGAATTTCAACAAATCAAATTTTTGGAAAATTATCGATTTCTTGCTGCTTTTTATGTTTATTTTTTCAAGAATTGCAAAATTAATTGACGCCGGAAATTTGATGAATTTTTTGAAAACGATATTTTTCAGAGAGGAAAATCTGATCAACTTTTTTGTAGCCAGTTATTTTTAGATTTTAGTTCGTCTTAAAATTTCATTTGTATTTCATAACGGATAAACTTGATTAATCTTTGTTGAAAAATAATAAAATTTCTGAGTAATCGACCATTTTGTAATTCGAAGTTTACCCTTTGAATTAAGCAAGTTTCATCGCCGAAGAGAAAGAAAACCCAAATTGATCTTACGAAATCGATCATTTTTTGAAGAGCTATGCTATTTCCTATCGATTTGTGTCTACTGACTTTCTCAGGAAATTCTCCCTTCCTTTCTCAGTCAAATCGACACATTCAAGACGCGACTTTCTGCATCTCACTGCACAGCTTTTGCCTTTCTGCATCATTCAGCTTTTCGTCCTCTTTCTTTCTTCGCTTCTCTCGATTCTTCCCATGTTATTTTGCAATTTTCCTTATTCTTATTCCCTTTGGGAATTTTATACATTCGATATTTTCACGCAATATTGCTTGGAAATGGATTGAGAATCTTCAGCGAGAAATTGATTATTCTGCATGTTTATCATGAATAGTAAAAAAAGCTAATCTTCGCAGCAATAAATGAGTTTTTCTGACCCCTTGAAGATATTTAGAATTTTATTTTCAACTACTCTTGATGAAGAAGTTTCTTGCAAAAGTGTCAAATTTTCGCGCTTTGATTACCCAATAATTTAAAGCGGAAATTATGAATCGACGATAAGCCTGCTTTTCCATATTTGACTTTTAAAGCTATGAGCAATTTTTCATTGATCTTCTCCTTTCAACAGACTAGAAAATTTTTTATTTCTAATTTTTCACTTGATCGTCACAACAAAATGAAACATTTTCTCACAGTCATCCAAAATCGTTGTTTTATTTTGTATCTATGGAATCGTTCGTTTTTACCCAAGGGACAGGCAAATCTGACCTTGACTCATTCTGACTCTGGGCTAAGGCTAGAGGAATGAAGGAGTGAAGGAAGGCAAAAACGTTGCCTCTGGCCTTTCAAAGAGGTCTTCTCTTCTTATTCTACCCTGTCCTCGTTTAGTCATATTCCTTCATATTCTTGCGCACTCTTCTTCGCTTTTGCATCTTACTATTCTCTACCTTCTTTCATACAATTTGCTCATCGTTAGCATTTTGTGTGTTTAGAAAATTGACTATTTCATTTGTCGATTACATTTTTAGAATTTTGCAGCTCTTGAAATTTAACATTATTGACTGAGAATGGGCATCTATCTCGCTTTTTTCTCTCCACTTCTTGCAGTTTTTTTTATTCATCAGCAAACTTCGCTTATCGTTAGCATCTTTAGGTTCGGAGAAGAGTTTTTATTGATTTTGTTTCAGGTTCATTCATTCGAACAAAATGGTCTAATGATGAAATGGTGATGTTCGACTTTTCCTAAAAAATATTTTTATATTCTAAAACAATGCGACCATCAGTGAGTTCTGCGCCCCAATCCCAACGCCACTTCCTCTCGTTCGTGTTCGCTTGCTTCTGTTTCATCGTATCGCTGATTCTGACTTTCGTTGGATATATCAACAACGAATGGATTACGGTCGAAAAAGGAGTAGATAAATTCGCTGTGAGTTTTTTTCATTCTTTATGATAAACGTAGGAAACTATTAAAATAGCTCGGAAAATGTTGGCTATTTGAAATCCAAAATCATCTAGTCTAGGAAACTTATTGATATGAGATGATTGAAGAAATGATCACTTCGTCGAGCGATTTCGCACCGTTTGATTTCGTGACTATTTTGAAGTCTCCAAGAAGCTGATATTTTCAGAAAAAAAAACTACTGAAAAATTCTATTCTACGATTTCATTGTCGAATAATAAGTTGGAAATAACCAAATATTCTCCTTCTCAAAATTTAGCGTGGATTGAACGATGACTGCTACTTTAATGGAACGAAACCGAAGTGCAAAGAGTGGTCGATGCACGACGAGAAGATTCCTGGATATGAAGGATGGCCTGCACCGTTCAGGCAGATTAATGCACCTGGGGCAGGTATGGGTTTTATCTTAGTTTAATCATAGATCTGGGATTTCGCAATTGGCTTTCATAATTCACGATAGATTTCATTGGTAATAGGAAAATATTGTGACATTTTATAGAGAAAATCTATCTGGAATGGCATCACATTCTTTTCCACCATAGAAATGTAATGACCTTTCCAAATCACGGATTTCATATCAGTGCATATTTTGATAAGATTCGACTAAAAGAATCTTAGTTTTAATATTTTAACCCAAACGATTGAAAAATTTAGCCTCATATTTATTGATGTGGTTGGCTCGAATCGTAATTATAGTTCCTTTAACCTGGAGCTTAATCACAATAATGATCTGCTGCTCCGAGCCTATCGAGCATAAATTCCGAAATTTCCCGTCCATATGCAGGATTGGACTGTATTTTGGTGAGAATAACTTTTTTCTTCTTTTTTAACGTGAAATTCAGCTGGTGCATGGATTGTAATACTTTTCATGAGCATTCTAGCTTCATATTGCGGCACTCCACCTCTGAACAATATCACAAGCAGTGATGTAAGTTTTACTCGGCAATTTTATAACTGAAGAAATGAGCGAAATTGGGAAAATTTTAATATGAGCTCATATGCTAATATTCGGCACCCTTCACTTTTAGAATTTGTTAAGAAAATATGCTTTATAGCATTTAATTTGAAGAAGAACATTGAAAAATTCTATAAATTAAATTTATAATCTTTTTAATTTATTTTCCATTTCAGATGTCTCTAGGATGGGGCTGTTACATGTACGTTTTCGGAGGGATAATTTCATATATTCTGGGTTTCGCATTTTTATTCTACGAAGAAGTACGGGTGTGCATCAATAATCGACGGTAAGCTTAAAATTCGTGTTGTAAGGATTTCGTGGGATAATTTTTAGCTCCCATAGGCCGCTTTCAACGACGAATCAAGGAACTGAAATGAGTGCCAGGGCATAATATCGATATTTAAAATGGCTATTTTAATATTCAAAATTCATATTCAACAAAGCTGATTTATTCTACGAAAAATCGAAATGGTTTAGAATGCCTAAGATGTCATTTTTTAGTTTAATGAAGTTAATTTAATTCGATCACTGCCAAATGTTGCCGAATTAAACAGGATTAAAGTTCTTTGTAAATTTCTTCTGCTCAATGACTGGTCAAAGTATTGCTAAATTCTTTTTTTTATCTAAACCATTTACCCTCAGGTTGCGCAATTATGTATTGATGAAATTATATCGGAATAAATATTTTCTGCATTAATATGTCATTCTTTATTTTCCACAAAATCATGTCAAACATTGAAGATCTTTGCAAAGTGCTTCGTTGAATTTCCATGTCATGATCATTCCAGTAAATCACGACGAAAACGATGAATGGTTTCTTGATAAAACCTGTAGTTTCACGCCGGCATTTATAGGTATGAGCAATGTTAAAATACTCTATATAAACCTCAAGAACGTCTTCAGACAATTTCTTATTTGTTGACACTGTTTGAGTTAATTTACTTTCAAAGATTATCATTTTTTCGTTTATTTTAAAAAATCATGTTTACTGTTTTTTTGCAATCATCTTTCTAAATAATAGAACTTCATTAATTTTTGGTTATTTTAATATATTTATAATAATAATTTCACTTTTATTTATTAAGAACTGTCGAAACATCATTTTCAGTCGTAATTTTTTTTGTAACCGATCCGATATCATAATCATGTTCAGATAAGGGATAAGTGATTGACCAACTACAGTATCTCTTTAATTTACTCAACTTCCAAATGCAACACCATCGTCAGATACATCAGAAAATGCTTTGCGTCATTTTGTCTCGGACGCTCGCTGTGATCTTCTTCATTCTATCGTTTGTTTCATTTTTGTAGGCTATTGGGATTACAAATGGATCACTACTACTAATGCCAACGGTACATTCTACGTAAGATTCTTTCTTTGTGATCATCAAAATCGATAAATTGAGACAAAATATTAGGTTGTGGCATAAGTAATGAGAATTTTTGCATGTTGTTTGTCCGTTCCTCTCTCTTTCATGTGTTATCAGGGGACAAAGTGCATTGGGGGGATAGATAGTGGAAGGGTCCCTATGCGTAAACAATCCACCATCATATCGACTCAGTCTACTAGTGAGACATGCCGAATGCTTTTATTCCCAACAATTTTCATTTACGGAATGTAGTTCTTTTTTTATTCCTAAGTGGCCTCAAAGTGAAGGATATCCATGAGAAACTTACTGCTACGTATGACACCAATGCCCCCTCTCAAACCACCATCTATCGTTATGTCGCTCGTTACAAGGAAGAAGACTACTCGTTTGAAGATGAACCCAAGTCAGGTCGTCCACGGGAGCTGGATTTGGACAAATTGCGGGAGATTGTGGAGGATGACCCCTATCTTACTACGCGGGATATGGGGACAGTCCTTGATGTTGACTGGTCCACTGCAGCCCGAGGACTGAAGACCATTGGGAAGAAGGCTAAGTTTGGAAGATGGGTACCCCATGCTTTTTCGGATTTCGACAAGGATAGGAGGGTTGATGCTGCTTTGAATCTTCTAACGTATCATCGCACAACGAACTAGCTGGATCGTGTTATCACTGGGGACGAAAGGTGGGTCCTCTACGATAACAGTGAGAGAAGGGCAATGTGGGTCGATGAGGATGAACAACCAGAAGACGTCCCTAAACCCTCTCTACACCCCAAAAAGATCCTACTCTGTATATGGTGGAGTGTGAACGGTATTGAATACTGGGAGACATTGAAGGAGGGTGAAACAGTAACGGCACAGGTCTACACTGCACAACTACGAAAGTTAAAGTTACATTTGGAAAACACTCGAGGAGCACAGGCCGAAATCTACTTCCAGCATGATAATGCTAAGCCGTATGTTGCAAGAAGTGTGAAGGCTGAACTGGAGGGATTATGGATGGCACGTACTACCCCATCCCCCTTACAGTCCCGACCTGGCCCTCTCTGATTACCACCTCTTCAAGCACCTCAGTCACTTCCTTAGAGGACAGAACTTCAAGGATCGTAAGGATGTCGAATCTGCACTGAAGGGATTCTTCGGCTCACAGACTGCGGAGTTCTACAGAGCTGGTATCCATGTTCTGCCAGGTCGTTGGAAGAAAACAGTCAATGCTAATGGCAATTACTTCTAATCCGTTCGTTGTCTCATTTGTGCAAAATATGATAAAATGTAAATGCCAAAATTTTCTCATTACTTATGCCACAACCTAATAAATATCGTGAAAATTTTAATATGCAAAAGGTTCATATCAATGTATTTTACAAGGAAAAGATTTTCTCCACAAATTATTTGGTATGCAACGATGGAACTGTAACAACTACTTTTCCATGTTGTCCTCATTTATTTCTTACTTGTTCGTCTAAAATATTACTATCAAATTCAAATTTTTCGTTCGATATACTTATTTGCAAGAATAATCATTAGGTATCAGCGTGAACCAATGTTGAAACTTTGCAATGCAATTCAGAATCAGTCTATGGAAATAAATTTGGTGCTGTTGGATTTTGATCGAAAATTATTAATACAACAACTAGAAATTCGAATTTACTAGTAGAATGTGCCTTAGAATTTACTTGCCTTTTCCTCAAATACTCGTTTTGACAGATTTGACTAAACAAATGGTGATTTGAAAGTGGTGCATAACAGTTTGGAACATTTTTGTGATTTTTTGGATAGTCTTACGTCATAGGTGTTAGAAAAGCTGTCATCGTGTATCAAGTTTAACTTCAAAATAATGAAATAATGCAGATTATGCGCAATAACAAGCGTTGTTTCAGGAATTTATATATGTGCCACCATATTAATGAATTTAAATTATTTTCGACTCTTAATTCTAATAAATATTTGAAATTATTTACTATTATTATTGCTATATCAAATGTTTCATTTGATATTGAACTCTTGAAAAAAGATATGCATTTTGGGATCCTTTCTTCTGTTTCTGCAATTTTATCGCATGAACTTCGAAATGTGCAAATATCGATTGCAGCAGTTTTTCACTAGCAAACACTCGCACTGAACCTTGATGAACACTAGCAAAGCGAGAAGCGGAATGCTAACTTTCACGAGTTAGTTCAATTGATTAGAAAACACTGAAACCACTCGTTAGTTTCTCCCCTTTGATTTTATTTTTGATGTCTCTTTTCTTTATTCTAGGAAGTTTTCGAGGATTCAGTATTTCGATTATTTCACTGATTCATTTAACGAAATAAACTGCCACAGCTTTCTTAATTATTTCCATATAATTATTTATAGATTTTATGATGAAATTTGCCCCATATTTTTATCCGTATTTTGAAAAATTTGTACATCCTAAAATTCAGGTAGAAGGCTAAACATGGTCGGATTGAAGTTGCTACTGATTTTCTCGATTGCTCTAGTTTGTAGTTCAATCAAGGATTCTGCGACGGCGAAATTCACTTCTGAGGAGAAAGAGTTCATTGAAAAAGTAGGGAGAATGATATTGAAAATGATTGATTCCGCATTATCTTGAATTTAGAACTGGGAATACATCAAAGAGGACCTTAATACTAAGGACAAGGAAATTGTAATTGATGATGGAGAGATAAAAATGACAGCTTGCATACCAGGTATGTCCAATGTACAGTCGTAGGCCAAAAGAGTTCTCGAGGATGCGTACAAAACGCGCTATTCAGCAGAAAAACTGCCGGTCGGCATTTTCTGCAGTATTCATCGGCATCGAAAGATGCCGACCGGTAGTTTTTCTGCTTAGTATGTGCGAATTGAGGATAGAGAAAATGGAGAGAGAATAGACACAGTGCAAAATCGAGTGTAACTGATAGTCGCTTATTTTCGCGATTTTTCGGCCGTATTTGGAGTTTGTACTGAAAGTCTTACATTCCAGAGTGATCTTCTATTGATTAGGTTCATTCTGATATAAAAATTTCAAAAATTGGCGTGAAAAGCAATCAGGAAAATGCGAAGCAAAAAGTGATCATTTTCAGCGCGCAATTGCCCCAAAACAGAACGGCGTAAAGTGTTCGAAACTTTTGACCGTAATACCGGAAAACTCTTGGCTCACGACTGTAGTCTAGCAAAGATATTTCGAATCTATATTTTCAACAGTGGTTAAAATATTCAGCTATCAGAGATCACATTTGTACATAGAAAGAATAGCTTGATTAAAGACAAAGATCGAAAATATCGATGATAAGATAATTTCATCAAACTGAACATAAATTGTTTTCTTAGGCTATTTTGGCAATTATTCAAATCATAACCGAATTAAACTTTATTACTTTCTTTCGCATATTGTTAATTAGGTTTCCTTCACCTAACCTTATTAAGTCTCATTGTTCATTAAAGGAAAATAGGAAAAATCAGAAGAGAAATGTGATAAACTGGTTTGTCAACCTACTATTAGCAGTACCAGAGTAATTCATTTTAGGCAAAGCGGTAACAGATCCCGGTTGCATCGACATTCTTCTGGAAGGATTGAAGAACGGAGATTTGACTGTTGACGATATTTCTGAGGAGAAATATCTGAAGACGTTCATCGAGACGCTCAAATCAGACAACCCAGAAGTCGTCGAGGCTGCTCTGATACCCATTTACGAAATCGTAAGCGACGGCA
Source organism: Diploscapter coronatus (assembly GCA_964036155.1). Lineage (NCBI taxonomy): Eukaryota > Metazoa > Nematoda > Chromadorea > Rhabditida > Rhabditidae > Diploscapter > Diploscapter coronatus. Next base: position 45,604,028 of record OZ038422.1, on the reverse strand, counting down.
CTGACTACCATATTCAGGCAAGCAATGTTTAGAAGTAAAATTAAGTAGTGCCTTATGAAACGCTAATATCCGGTCCTTGTTATGTATGAAATTTGTGAAATAGGTTCACGACTATCTCCTATTTCGTCTGTCATTGTTTTACAATTTGCACCGCGAAATCTTTTCTATAAAAACATGGAAACCACGGCATTGCATGTTGTAAATTTTCGATTACTTTATGAAAATGAAAAATGCATTTTTCATACGCGCAAAAACAAACAAATATGCATTAAGGCGTGTGCATTACCTTACGGACTTTATAAAAAAAAAAGTAGAGAGAAGAGAGAAAGAACGCGTGAAGCAATGAGAATGCTTTATATGTAGATCTTTATTTTTGCGCGTATAGAAGCCGTTATTTATTTTCATCGAGTAATCGGAAATCCACAATAACTTTGCAAATTTTAAGCAGAAATGATTTCATACATTATTGCAAGTTAATGAAGAAAAATTTCAACATTTTTCTTCAAGACGGGAAAACCAAGCATAAAAATATATAACGATCTTCTAAATAGTCTTTATCAGTTCTTAGATAAATAGCATTCGAATTTATTTGAATTTTCTACTTAATTAGCTGAATTACTGCAACAAAAACATTATTTTTATTATCCTTTCACATAATTTTAATGTTATCATGAATGAGTAAATGGATAACTTGGAAAAGTAGTTGCATTCCATCATCGTTACATACGAAATAATATAGCTGATGGTAATGCAGAAATTCTTTTTCTATACCATTTCGCATGTAACAATGCAACGGATCTCACTACTTTTCTAGGTTCCCGTAAAATGGGTTTCCTTTAGATCCTGATCGACATGGGGCTGTTGAAGAAATTGAAGAGAGCTGGTGAAATGAGTCAAGATACGACGGAAATAGTGATCCTTTTGATCAGGAAACTTGCTTCCAACTCTCCGAGTCAAATTCAAGCCATTTACGAAGCAGGATTGATCGATTTCCTCGTGAATAACATCGATTTCGTTAGTTTATTATTTATACCATTTACTAAAATTTAGTGCTAAAATTGTCAGAAAAGGTTAATGAAAAATTCAATGTTATATTGAATCATCATTATGACAAACAACTTAAATTAGATGAGCATAAAATAGTGTCCGTTGCTTTTAGATTACAATCTTTGGCGAAAAGAAACTACCGGCGTCATTCATCCTGCTCAGAATTCTGAACAAGGCGAACAACAAAGGAGAACTGTTGTTGTCGATTCTTCAGTATGAATCTCTCATGACGCTGATCGACAAATTGAATTCGACTGAGGACAGATCCGTGATTGACGATATTGTGACGATTATTCAAATTTGTCTAGATCACGCCGAGAAGGAGTAAGATTTTAATGTTTGTAACAAAGAGTAAAATCTGAATAAATTCGAAAACAAGTTTGGAAAAGCGTACCCCTTTTAGATGACCAGTTTATAAAGAATAAGGTTTTCGACGACCACGCTAAAACTTGGCTCGATTGCTAACTTATTGTTAGTGCACTCACTGCAGTTTTGTAAAGCTTTACCCAGATTGAATCATGATAAAGGGGCTGATCAAAAATGAATTGGAAACCTCGCTCTTCCAAACCTTTATCAATCACTGTATAGTAAAATTCTAGAAATATTTTGCGTAACAAATAAAATGTATTTTTTCTTTAAATTATAAGCTATTACTGATACATTTAAGGAATACTATTTTGCATCAGAAGGCTATGGAAATTCTGACGATGCACGTTAACGTCGAGAAACTAAACGAAGACACAGATTCGGGGCAAAAAGATGAGCTCTAATGCGATCATCACAGTTATTTTTATCCTCTTTTTTCAATTTGTGATCTCATTGCCGAAATTCTTATCCCGGGTTATTTTTCTGCTCAATTTTCTAGAAAATTTACGATTTGTTGAATTTTTATCTAGATAAATTTTATAATTATATATTGGGAAAGTTTCAAATAAAACCCAAACACATATTCGAAATAATGATCGAGACAGTTTTTCAATGAAAATAATGCTTCTTTGAATAATGATTGACACGTGCGAAGGTGAGTTGTGGACACGGCAACTTTTCACGTTCTGAAGCTCAATCGATCAGTTTTTTAATAAAGTAATCTTTGATCACAATGATGTAAAAGTGCTTATTCTGGATTTCTGGTTTAGACATCCACTCTACAAATAAAAACATCGGGTAATACGATACTTAAACTATAAATTCTGATGAGTGTGTGCAACATATTGTGGATGTATAAATCTAGAACTTGCGTCAAGAAATACTCATTCGTTTTTCAGTATGCTACTCAATTTCACGCGTGGTTTATCCAACCGACCTTTGCCTAGATTTTTAGAAATTCACTCACGAAAAAGTGAACCTTTCATCGTGAAATGACGGAAATATCCTTTAAATACGTTCCTGATAAAGTGACAAACTCTTCGAGACTTTTTATAGTCTTCAATCGGCTTTTAAAGGCTTCATTTGTATAAGAAACTAGATCTACGATCTCAAATGTTCATTCACGTAGCATATGTTACATTTCCCTAAAGCTATTTTTTTAATATTCCTGGAGAAAATCCTACAATATTTCATTAAAGTTTAAATAAGGAAGTGCGCAAAATTCGTGACGAGTTGGTTCGTTTTCTCTGCACCTCTTGCATTTTATTCGCTCTTTCGATTTGCATAAATTTCGTCATTTGATCTCTCGAATGTCCTGCCAAAATTGGGTGGGCAGATTTCAAATGATGTAGATTCTGACTTTGCATTTTAGTTTGCATACCCTTTTGGGGGTGGAAATTAAGATTTGTCTTCCATTTTGCAAATCGGAAATTCGGATTTGATTCAAATAAGTCTAAATTTTACTGAAAGTTAACAAAATATAGCTTTTTTATGAACTTTCATAATCTCTGAGATTCAATATTCGTTTCGTTATTTGTATCTACGTGAATCTCTTTATTGCAGTACTCAAATTGCTCGAAATGCTTGCAGATGCAGGGCCAATTTTAGAAATGACGGAAACGCGCAGCTCAATTTAGATTTGGGGAAAGTGTCGAGGTTTCAAACTCGACTAACTTCAATTTCGAGGGAAAACTAATTTGATATGCCCTCAGAATGTTCCACAATGCTGAATGACTTGTGTACTAAATCATTCTTTTAACTTTCGTAAAAATGCATTTTTAGAAAAAAAAAGTCTTCAATAAAAATCTTGTTTATTTCTTAGTTTTTCATATTTAAAATAAACATTCTACTCTTTATAGCCCGACAAAAATCTCTCATTTCCTTTGTAAATATCGCAGCTTTAACGTAGGTGTGGAAGTGAAATGCCACGATTTGGCAGGAAATGCCACAATATTATTATAGACCAACCATTTTGATACCAATATTTATTTTCATCTAACTATTTTTGCAAAACTAAAGTTGCAAGGGCCATATTCGGAAATGATATTCCAAAATATATCAATTCTAAGATAGGATCGGTTAGGAAATTTTCTCTCTACAGGGTGCGGACAAATTATGGAGGCACTTGCTAAAACGTCTATTTTTCGCGAAGCGCGCAGAGTTTACATGCTATTTTTATTTTTTCGTCATTACCATGCATTTCGTGATCATTTCCATATATTATTTACCATTGGTAGGTTTTCTATTCAGAATGGTAGCGCCGAGTTCAAAGCGATCTATTATCATCATATTGTATCAGGCTGGGAATCAAACGAAAGACATCGTCAAACTGATGAAAATCAGTCGAACGATGGTCCAGAAGACTGTAAAACGGTTCAAAGAGATTGGATCTGCTGCTGACCGTCCGGGAAGAGGCAGAAAACGGAGTGCAAGGACGGAACAGAACAAGACAAGCTTCGCGAGATGATTCGACGAAATCCCCGAAGATCCATGCGAAAAATGGCCAAAAAATTGGAAATCGATGAAAAATCGGTCAGAACCATCATCAGGAAGGACTTGGGGCTCAACTCTTACAGAATCCAAAAAGTCCACGAACTTACGGACAAAATGATGTCAAACAGACTTGAAAGATGTCGACAGCTTCGCGAGAGGTTTTCTTCGGCACGCTACAAAGCGATAATTTTCTCGGATGAGAAAATATTCACAATCGAGCCTTTCACGAATCGTCAAAATGATCGCATCCTGTCCCCAAACATCTCCTCTGCTAATTCTAATGGCAGATTGGCCGGAAGACGTGCTCATCCTCAGTCAGTCATGGTTTGGGCGGCTGCCGCCTATGATGGAAAACCCCCCCTCGTGTTCGTCCCCCAGAACGCCAAGATCAACACCGAAACCTACCAAAATCTTATTTTAAAGAAAGCCCTTATTCCGTGGACCAAAGCCCATCTCAAATCCCGTCCCTTCTGCTTTCAGCAGGATTCGGCTCCTTCCCACAAGTCAAAATCTACCCAATCCTTCTGCAAAACTCACTTCCCAGATTTCATCTCCACTTCCGAATGGCCCTCCAACAGCCCTGATTTGAACCCATTGGATTATTCCATTTGGTCATACCTCGAGACCAAGGCCTGCTCTACTCCCCACAAAAGTCTCGATTCCTTGAAGGCTTCCCTCATCAAAGCATGGAACGAAATGCCCGCCGACTACTTGCGTGCCGTCATCGATGCCTTCCCCAAGCGACTCAAGGCCTGTATCAACGCTAAAGGCGGCCATTTCGAAAACTCTTAGTTGTTTTTTTATCGTTATGTTATCAATAAATTATTTTTAAAATTTGAACTCGATTACTTCAATATTTCGGGTTAAATCCCAATTTATCGGTGCCTCCATAATTTGTCCGCACCCTGTACAATTTTCATACTATTTCTTTTTCAATGCCTATATGCTGGAATATATCTTCTTTCGAGTTGCTATTAAAAGTCAAATACTACCATTTTGCACATGAGATTTTGACATTTTACATCATTTCGTTATTTTTCGAATGTGAAAGTATGCGAAACTCTGATGAGATTTCCCCCGTCAGCGTCCAGAAAAACGTCCTCTGGCCATTCTTCTTCTTCTTTTTCCACTTTCTTCTCATCTATCCAAACCACTTACCTCCTACTCATTTTGCACAGCTCCAACTTATTATTTTCATTTCAATCCACACTCATTCAATTCAACCAGCTCCATATGCTCAGACCGCTTTTCACAAATCCAAACAGCTCAAAGGATCTATGGAAATATTTGTCATAGTTTCATTTTTACTTTTCCAAGATTTGCTTCTTCAACTTGAACTATGAAAATATTTGGAATCCTTTTTCCGGAAGAATTTCATTTCGAATTGAAGCTGAAACATCCGCGCTCTTTTACTTCAACTTATTCAATTTTGCCATTTTTGCTTCATTATGATTGTTCGCTTGACTTATGATTTCGCGCAGATCTTATACGGAGAATTGTTTCATAGATTTTTGGACCTATATATTTGAGAAAAAGTAATAAGTTTCTGAACATGCAAAATAATAATCGGGAATTTTGATGGACTAAGTTCAGAATCATCTTGAACAAAATTAGATCGAAAATGACTTTTCATGAATGATGATAATCATACGGACTTATAGACGCCTACTATTTACTGTTTTTCATCCAAACCTGGTCCTGACTTTCATTTTCTCGTTTCTCATCCGTCTCTCGATCCCAACTCTCTCTAGCCTCTTGAGAGAAATTATGTCAAAAATTGTTGCAAAGGAGAGAGCCGTGCTCATTGCCAAATGAGTTTTCTAAACCCAGCATACTATTACTGCGCTACAGTCGTCTTACTTTGTACGACATCTAAAGTTAGACGCGTCGAGGAAAGAAAGAGCGAGAGAACGTTTGAAAATGGAAGAACGAATGAGAAGCTAGAAAATTGAAAGCCGGGGCTAGATTTGGATGAAAAGCGATATACTGTATACGTCTCTTATAAAATGTTCTTGAATATTGTCTGATTATTGTTAGGTCTAAATTGGTTTTAGTAGCGATTTTCAAGTTCATATTGTTTTATTTTTTGTTATTCCATAATCTTGTAACATGATAATAAAAATGTATTTTCATTTTCAGATTGGGTACCACCTCTAAAAATTTAATCTATTCGTTTCATTTTATTATCCTAACAAAACATATTTTTCTATACAAAATGACGTTTTCATTGAAGGCAACTATTGTTCTAATGCTAGCTTTACTAGGTAGGTATTTTATTTTAGGGTATAAAATTTAGTAGTCAGGCAATTTCTATAACACTCTGTTGCACAAAGTATTTGTTATGCTCAATATATGGAAAATCCGAAAAATATCTGATTTTCTTTCCATTGAAAAGTTCTCTCACGAATTGCTCCAGCACGTCATTTATTTGGATTTTCGCCTATCTGACGACGAATTTCGTATGGAATAAAAACAGCCAATTAGTTGTTGCACCTCACGGAGTTCCGAGATTCCAAATTGCCAGTGCAATTACTTTTGAGCTAACTAGGGGAAAATAGCGACAAAAAATGAATAGATCATGCAAATATGGAAGCACGGAAATATCAATTGAAATGTCAGATTCGTTTAGCTTGCTCCATTTATGGCTTCGTTATTTCGGAAATGGAAGATTATGAGGAGTCTCTACCCAAAAAAGAGGTAAGAATGGCATTTCTGTTGAGCACATTTGAAAATGTGAGATTCGTTCAATTCGCAGCAATAACTAAAGAATCTAATAAAATGACCAGATTTTTTTTTTTTAAATTGACAATTTTGAAAACTTGAGTTCAGGCATGAGCAAAATTTACTGTTTCTGGTACGGGGACGGGTCATTTTTTTTTTTTTTTTTTTAAATTGGGATAGAGACAACGGGGCGATTCGACTTTTTTTTATTCTGGGACGGGAACAGGTCCGTAATTTTCGATGTTTGAACGAGAACTGCAAAAGTAGGATGAGTTCAAAATGTTTGCATTTCTGTCACATCTAGACAGAATCAAATTTTTTTTCCGAAAAAGTCAAAATTTAGAGGGATGGGTACTTTTTGGGGGCAAGACGGAAAACCCTCGAAAATATGAAACTTATCGGGGACGGGGACAGGTAAATCTTGCTCACGCATGCTTGAGATTTAAAATAGTCACTAAATTAAGTCCCTAATATCATTTTTTTGTGGATGTCAGTATGTTCTTCTCTAAAATCTTTATGCTCAATATGTTCAATGAAGAAATGAGAAAGTAACGATTCTTTGAAATATTTAAAATCTTGAAATTTAGACTTGCTTCTGCTGCCGAGCCTTCGTCTGTCGACAACAGCAGTGTCCTTGTAGTCGGTTTACAGCACTGTTTTGACCAATAATTCTCGTTTCAATCAAAATTTCAATGTGATCAAATAAAGATTCAATATTACTGTTGATCTCACGCCATAATAAAAATTCATTAGTAATAGTACAGTAAAGTTATTGATAGATATACATTCCATGACACAAATAAATTTTTCATTTTCTAACTTTAAAGATAAACTACTTTTCTTTTAATTTTCATTTGTCATGATTTTTAAGATTTTTTCTGCAAATGAATTCGTAAGCTAGAGTTTTGTCTTTGATCAGACGCAATTATCGCCTATTCATCGACCAGTTTTCAGCATAAACATTGTTCGAAATCTCAATGAAAATTATCTCGCATAGAATAAAACATGAAATGCAGAATCGAAAACGTCTAGGCAGTATTTCTTTACATGAAACGAAAGAATATCTGCCTAATTTCTTAAAGAATATCGAGTAAAGATCGGAGTATAAAATAGTTAAAAATTCAGCAAAAGTGATTAGTGTAAGAATACCTCGACGTTAGACTAAACTACGGTAAGTCAAATTCTCCTTTAATTTAGGCAACTATTTCAGACCAAAAATGAGCGGACAAATTTGCACCTATGACGATTATGACGCCTACATCTGCACACCAATAGATCAAGTCACTTGGGAGAACATCTACAACTTTCTCAAAGTCGATGGGAATCATTACTACCGTAACTTATTTATAATTATTTCGAATTCTTGAAATTATTGATATGTGAACTTCTAAAACGTGACTCTGATTTTGAATCGACTAAGTTCGAAATGCTGAATATCTTGATTTCTAGATTATGTTGTTTCAAAATTTGCTCCTTCAGTAACATCAACCTGGATAATACCTGCGGCAAAATTGATTCTGATGGGACTGTTCTGGTTGTCGACTTGCTGCACTGGTTCCGACTTCACTCGAACCTTCCTGACATCTGTTGCAATCCCAATAACCGTCGGCGCTGTAGGCGATGCTGCTGAAATCATTGTGCCAATGCTGGGTTTGGGAACGCTGTAAGTCATCGAAATCTAGAAGTGAAACTCTAGCCAATTATCGTGACACTGTGACACTAACATTGAATAAAAGTAAATCTTCAATGAAGCGGTACCCTTGGACTAACCAGATACAGGATTTTTAATCGCTTTTTCTAGATCCAGATACGGCCTGCAAAATATCTCGGCGTTCGCCGATGCGATAGGCACCTACACCTTTGCGACAGGAAGCATTTTCTTCATCCTGTTCACAATAACCACTGCTTCGAGGAAGAAACAAGTCCCGTGTGCCGTTGCATTGTAAGTCTAATCAAAGTGAATCGTAAAATTCGCCAATGATTTAGTATCTGCTTCTACTTGACTCTCGGTGTGATGTCCGGATTCATGCTGTTCGGTATTATTGGCCCAGTGTTTCTTGGAACGTCAGAAGCTTATTACATAGAAGAACCGCTTCACCAGGTATTTTTGTCTGTAAGAATAAAGTAGAGTTGAATGTTTCAGATTTGCATGATAGTCGTCCTGTTTTCGGCTGGTGCACATGGAATTCTGGCTCCGCTTGTAAGTAGGAAAACCATGAATGATGAAGATCATTTGAAATGACAATTTGAAAATCGCAAGAAATCATGAAATCACAGTACCACTGAGGAAAACATGGCATGACCCATTCTTTGCCGACCGATAATCGCATACTTTGATATCATGATGATCCGATATTTCTATATGACCAATAATTCCACCTTGAGATTCGATTTTCTGAAAATCTCCAAGCATAAATTTTTATCCATTTTTTCTTTTCAATTCCAGGTTCTCATCTCGATCTGCTTCTGCTCGAACAAGGAACACAATTCTACCGATCCAGTTGTGATTCACTCCCAATGCCGTCTCGCCTGGCTGATTCCATATTGTGTCCTCGTCCCTTTGACCGTGCTGCCGGATTACAGTTAGCAGAAATAAGTTATTTCAAGTTTCAATTTAATTACTTCAGTCGGAGACATCACGGATCCATACATGGCGATGGTCTTTGCGCTAGTCACTCCACCACTGATCTTCATCGGATGCTTCTTGATCCTGCCAGCCTACAGGTAAAGGATCTTAACGAATCGAATCTTCAATAAACTCAAGAGAGCTCAAGAGTTTACGGTTTCGGAATTCTGAATCAATGCCATGAAAAACTTTTCTTCCGAATGCGCGAATTCATCAAAACTAAAATTTCAAATACCCATGAACAAAATCATCAGTTTTCAGATCGACCATCTTCTGCTGTTGCGCAAATCTTCGCTATTCCTACTATTCTAATAATCAAGTGACCGACAAGTCGTTAAAATTTTCAAATAGAGATGCTTCAGGTCGCACCTGTCGTCGAGCTTCCACCAAATGTTGTAGCAACTTCTGCAGAAGTCATATCCGAGGTTCCATCTCTGGGATCACATCGCCTCCCTCCGATCCCCAACGGTGCAATCAAGTACATGGTCAATGGGTATGGTTATCCTGCTGTGCCTTCTGTCCCACTTCCAATCACCCACTCCGCCATGGCTCCACTACCAGTCGGATATCAGCATTATTACCATCCGCATGCAACTCTACCATATGGACTCCACGCTATGGCGTAAAGCATCTCATTTTGGTCTTGAATGATAACATCTTGCAATTATTTATTTGGAAAATCTCGCATCATTTCTAAAGTTGTAGAGTTACTTGGCAACAATCGTCAATTTCATAAACCGCTGTTAACATCGTGTTTCAATTTTAAGCGGGGCTTGATATCCCTCGAATATTTATTTGGAAATGAAATTATTTATTAAAATTTTTAAATTCAGAATAATCTAGTCTAAAATGTGAACTAAAATCAATAAGATAAAATGGGCAACGTTGTGTGTTATCAATCGGCCAAGGAGGCCGACGTCGTCTGTCGATCCATTTGGCAGAATTTCTATGATTCAGTCGTTCCGAATATTAATTGCAAGTCAAACTCTCTCAAAACAATAGAGGATCCACTTTAGCATCAGGTGCGTGGTTCTACTGGCTGATAAAACTACTCATTCTGTCGATTTTCTATATTTCGAGCATATTCGTCGGAGTCGAGACTACGCAAATATTCCTGATTACCGTATCGATTCCGATGGTAGTCAATTTGATCGCTGAGGGAATCACTCTCTTCTTTGTGTTGACTCAACGAACAGATGTGTAAGTTTTTCTTTCTGAATATAGTTAATGACTGAACAGCATGTATCCTCAGCTCAAAACATACCCTCAGATATCGGAAGGTTTACTCCGGGTAAATGTTTTTTTCCTACTTTCGAAAAATTTATCCACGAATACTCGAAATTGTTCGTGAAATAATGGGAACCAAAGTTACCCGCGTGTTAATCCTCCAAAACTCGTCAAGTATTCGCGAATACCCGGGGAGATAATATTGAGCTGAGTCTGATAGCAGCCGATTCAAATTAACTTTTCTGGCCTGCCCACAAAAATTTCACTTTTCGAATATCCTATTCCTAAATCTGATACAAGATCCGCTTCAGTTTATTTCATTAAATTCCTAAAAATTTCAGCTTCGAAACTAAACTCATCAGCTTCGACGCCTCGATGATAGCCATCAATACTTTCGCAGTTGGCAGCGTGTTCTACATCATCTTCACCGTCTTCACTGCTTATGCGAAACGAAGAGTGAAACCCAGCGTCGAAATGTAACATATAACCATGAAGATCTTTCAAGTGAGAAACTTCAGCTCATTATTCTTCGTATCTCTTCTCATCGGTATGGTCTCAACAATCATAGACGAAGTTTCCCGAGCTCGATATTTCGGATTCCAAGGACTAGCTTCGTTTTCTTTAACCGTCGGCGTCAATGTGATTCATATCGTTGCTTCTGTCATCGTGAGAAAACTTTATCACCTGAAACTTGATCGATCTTTCAGCTGAAGATCATGATATGTTGTTGCACGCCTCTCGGAGCTTCTGATCCAACCGATGCTGTGATTCATTACGCTCGATCACGCCTCTTTTGGCTTCTTCCATTTTCGCTCATTTCTACGTTCACCATGGTTTTTCAATTTTGTAATCAATTTATTTTTTCTTCTCATAAAAACTCAGAAATTTAGTTAGCGCTGTGGCTGATTATTACATGGTGACTGCGTTTCTTCAGACCTTGCCATATCTTCTCCTGATTTCCTGTTTCATCCTAACGCCTGCTTACAGGTATTGTTTCTCATTCAAATCCAATTTCAGTGCTTGCGCTCTTCAGATCAACCATATTTTGCTGTTGCGCCAACTTTCGATACCGGCGACGTTGGAAGACAAAGAAAGTTCGACCAATTATCGAGCATCAAGAAGACACAAGAAATCCCGATAAAATTGAAAACTCAACCCTAGTTGAATCAAAACGTCCTGAGCCAGTATCAGTGTCTCTGCAAGAAGTCAACCTCCCAGCAACCTCTGTTCCTACTGTACATGCCTATGAAGACCAAACCATACCTCCATACTCACCGTTCTCAAATCTCACACTCATTTGGGGCATACCTTCTACCGTATTTTATCGTGATTACCCCCTTGCTTGATTTTTCACTTTGTCAAACTTTTGAATAAACGTTAATTTGTGCCTGTATGGGATCAGGTTTCATATGCTGGGACACAATATTGCTCATTAGGGGCTTATTGAAGCCTTTGGCAAAAATGAATGTTCCATATTCGTTTTAGATTTATGAAGAGAATGGAGTTGTCAATTCAAACACTCGGACAAAAGACTGAACAAGTCACTAAATAAGTGGTTTGGATTCGAAAGACAACACTTCACAAAGCTAAGAAATTTCATGGGCAGAATTGTTGGATCCGATCCAGAACAATATCATTTTTGATCGAAACGTACCATTCATCATACGACCTTCCCCTCTCTTCACGGCCTTCACAGTGCTTTGAGCTGTGAAATAGAAAAAGAGCACACTCGCGATTTAAATCGAACTGGAAAGAAGCGGGAAATAGTCGATTTTCACAAGGGAAAAGGGAAAGCGACCAATTTTCGCTAATTATCGTTAATTAACGCAATTAAATTGGTCTTTCTTTACAGAAATCACTAGAGCATGAATAGGGCTTTCGAAAGAGGGCGAATTCACCGCGGAGCGACGTCTACAACGCGCTCACGAACATGCCAAAAGTCAGCAAACCGTTCAAGGCGCTGTTCACCCCCGGAAAACTCAAATTTCTTTTCTTTTTCATGATTTCATCGATGAAAAATGGTGAAAATGTGTGTAGGCAGCCTGTCTCGATCCTCTAATCATAAAAATTCCGAGACGCGACACTTCTGGGACCGAGGAGATCGAGCAAGGCAAAAAAGAGCAGCGTGTACAGTCTGAAGACTGCGGAAACGAAAGATTCGAAAAATGCGTGTTCTGAACCGTTTTTCACGGGATTTTTTGCATGAATATGAAAAATAATATTATTTCTGGTGGAAAATCAACAAAAAATTATTCTATAGCGGTACATTTTAAGAATTTATAACAGGCCAAAGTTAACAAATACGAACTGATAAACTTCAAATGAATATCAGTAGCGTCAAACTTTACGGATTTTAACAAATTCGGTATCATTGGTTTCCTCTTGAATAGCTCTAGCGATTCATCAGGAGAAATTTAAAAAAAATTAATTTTATTAGAATAAAATCCATGTAAGTGCAAGAGCACACTAATCATGTCATTCCGGAAGTTCCAGAATCCTTCCTATGATAAATTTAAAAAATGTCTCTTGATGAAGTTGTTAGATTCATTCAGTTCTTCATAATATTGACGCTTTTTACCGCTCATGATGTTCCTGGGTCAACTGATAATCATTTTTTTGGAAAAATCACGGTAAAATTAGTGGATTTTCAATATGTGTTCTGGAACGTTCTAGAAGAGTTCCGGAGACGATCTTTTCGGATTCATGGATGGTTGCTCTCGATCTATCAGTTAAAAAAATAATTATCGGTTTTCCTACATCACATGCTTTTGTGTACGCGTAAACGTAGAACGCACTTTTTGAGCAAATCGGCGACGTTGGCGACAGTAATTTTTTTTTGTTTTCCATCATTTTGCTCCGGAACTTCGATAAATATGTATATTGAGTCCATACTCAAATATCGATGAAGATAAAACCATACCTTATCGCGTAAATTTTCGAGAAAATCCTTTTCAAAGTTCAAAATCGCGATTTTTTGGATTTTCCTTACACTAGCAGGTGGTTGTAATTAAGTAATTCTGGGCTAATTATTGGTAATTAGAGGTTTTCGACGTTGCTCTACACTATGGTAATAAAGAAAACCCGAAAAAAAACCGCGTGTTTCTGCGTTACAGGCGGTTTTTCCTTAAGTATGGAAAGCAAAAAGCGATGATGCAATCCTATTTCCCACTTTAAAGGAATTCAAAGCACTGTGGCCTTACAAACCTTGTATTTTGGGAATGTCCTGCATTTACCATAATTATGCGCAGAGAAAAAGAGAACTGTATTTCTCGCTTTCCCTCACTATTTTTTTTTACTTTCTTCATTTCCCAAGGATAAGGTTTGTAAGGCCTTGTCTTTTCATTTTCATTGCATTTTTCGTTTGTATTTTCAAGTTTTTCATTTTCTCCGATTTTTTCCTATTTCTTGCACCTAAATCGCTTGAAAATGTTATCATTTGATGAGGAAACGAGAACAATAATGAATTGCTTGTGAAGTCGCTGGGAATGCCAAAAATACAACTTCCAAGAGGAAAAGAAAAAGTCAGCTGTCAATCTCGCTGCCGTGTTGTGTTCCTTCCTTTCTGTTAGCTGCCGCCCTGCATTTATTCGCTCTGAACGTAGCAGGAAAAGTTCTGAATCTTGAATTGAAAATAATTTCCTTGTTGACACGTACCGATTTTTATCTCGATTTATTTATTTCCGTCGGAATTTTAAAGACTCAATGTTGCAGGAATGGACTCGGACGATCGGCACCTCGGTCCGAGTCGCGAGTCAGGAAAGGACCTACCTCAGATCGAGCCTCAAAATGGGTTTATCGAACGGAAAACAAGGGTAAGCCTAAACAAACCTAAAAAAAAAACAACGAGCAATTCCAAGAATTAGGCGAAATCTACCTGAATGAATGAAAAGTAAGAAAAAATGGAATACTTGTGATTTTGTTTTTGGTCATTCCTGAAGTTTGGTGTCATTTTTGTGTTTTGAACACCCAGAAAAACTTGATAAATGAAACGGCCAACATTATAGTTTCACTTGTCTGGTTCTGATAGAGGAAGCACGAAATTACCACTTTCCAGATGTCAGCAATTCGATTATTTTCTTGACTTTCTCCGGATGGATATTTTATTACAGATTATCGATTTTTCACCAGATCAAACAGATCAAATGATCAAATGTGACCACTTTCGGTTCTTACCCATCTCACCTCCAAAGAACGACCAATTTTGTTTTATGCTTGTTTTCAACGTCATGCGAATTCAACGATTTTTTCGAGTTGAAATAATTCTGCTATATTTACAGAAGTTTCTGTAACAAGCTTCTTCATATAATAATAAAGCTAGAGAACATTCTAGAATTTCCTATTCAACTCGGAAAATCGTTTGCAAAATCCTATTTTTAATTTTCCAAGTTTTCAGCGTTCCTCCTCGAATGCGTCATCGCACCATCGTCGCCAACGCTCAATGACATCCTCTTCTGGCGATGGGGACTGGCATCAACTTGGGGCGCTCACTGATGAGGAGATCATGAACGAGAAAAACGAGAAAGAACAGGAGGAACAGGAAGAAGAGAAGAAGGCTGAAACTGAGGAGGAGCGAAGAAAGAGAATCAACGTGCTCATGCACAGGTGGAGAAAGGCTGCCAGGGCTGCTAGGTTTGTATTGTTTCAGTTAGATGAGTAAAGTATGAACGAAGCGAGTGAAGATATACGACGAAATGTAAACGAAAGTGCACAGAATAAAGCGCAGATTAGCCGTCGATTTCGTTGTAATGCTCTTTCTCTCGTTGTACTTTGACGACTAATTTGCGTCTGAACATAAAGTTTCGTTTACGTGCTATTGCGTACATTTTTCCTCATTTTACTCTAATTGATGAACACGATATTTGAAGGATGGAAGGCTTGCAGTAATTTTTATAGTTTTAGGCGACTCAGAAACGACCCGTGGCGAGAGTTCCACATCGATGAATTGCCGATCCTCTATGCGAAGCGACACCGATATTCGTCCATTCGGCAGGTAGTATTGCTTTTTTCCTGAAAAAAGTAAATATGAATATGCTTTCTATCAATTTTGGTCATGAGGATCTAAGATTCCTTTTTTCCTAGCTTAAAATTCGAGATAGTTTTCCTCTGAAGCTACTTTCAGCGAAACCATTTCTGCGTGAAATAGATGATTTTTCTCGTTTTGGAAACTAATGTTTGCAGGTTTGGACTGAGGACATAGTGGAAGTGCGCATGCATCCCGAGCCGTTCGCCCGAGGAGCCATGCGGGAATGCTATCGACTCAAGAAACTCTCCACTTTGTCGAGGTCCAACGATTGGACTCACGCTCACAATTATGTCGCTAAGAAGTACATTCAGGTAAATATTGTCGCATTTCAGAGGAAACAAAGAAATTTTAATTTGGAAGAATTGAAACTGGCCTAGTGAATCATAAAGCGATGAAAAATCGAGGTTTGATCCTGATAGATTTTAAAAATATGGACCTGGATCCGAAAAATCAAACTCAGATCCAGATCTCAAGAGTAAAATGGGCGTAAATGATGAAGAATAGAAAAGTTTTTTTGTTCGAGAATTTTTTAAAGAACATTTTCAGGATGTCGGTCGCCAAGTTCTGTTCGAGGACGTCAAACTGCAGATGGATGCAAAACTGTGGGCGGAGGAGTTCAATCGCTACAATCCGCCCAAGAAGATCGACATCGTCCAGATGTGCGTCATCGAAATTCTGGGTTAGTTGCAGAGTATTTTTATCGGAAAATATAATAGAGCTTTTTTTTTTTTAGGTGTTGATCTTGAGCTATTATTATTATTATTATTATGCATTTTTGAATTGCCGCTTCGAATAAGACTAATGCCTACATTTGCAGACATGCCCGGCTCTCCCCTATTCCATCTGGAGCACTTCATCGAAGGCGACTATGTCAAGTACAACAGCAATTCCGGCTTCGTGCCTCCGCTTTCAAGAAACACCCCGCAGGCATTCTCCCACTTCACCTTCGAACGATCAGGACATCAAATGATCATCGTCGATGTGCAGGTGGTGGAGTTTTAACGCTTATTCCAACTCTTCTATTAGTCATTATTAATCGAGCGTAAAAGCAAATACTATAAATATATAATACAATGTAATACAAAATTGATATCAAATTCAAGGATTCTATTCCTTGAAAGCCATAAAATACGTGGCATTTTTATGCATTTATAAAACGTGCCACTATTATATCATTATTTGATTGCGAATGCGAAAATGTGATTTTGATACAGACATGTCTTGTCATTTGACTATTTTTACTTTATCTCTGCAACGCACGAGAAATCAGCAGGTCAAAGTAGATACAAAAATTTGCAAGGCGACGAATATGAAATTCTTACCGCTATGTGTCATGAAATACTATGTTGATTGAGTTTTAATAAAAATCGATCTCGATGAAACAAAAGTGACAAGTCATTTGATTTCAGGGAGTTGGAGATCTCTACACTGACCCACAGATCCATACCGTATTGGGCACGGACTACGGAGATGGAAATCTGGGAACGAGAGGAATGGCTCTGTTCTTCCATTCGCACTTCTGCAATGACATCTGCCACTCCCTCTGTCTCACTGAATTCGATCTCTCTAAGGCTGAACGACAAGCTGCTGAAAGTGGTGAGTGTTTTAAAATATGCTGGCATCAAAGATGGGGAAGATGAGATTCATTATTACTAGGATTTTTGTTTGTTGTAGATAAGATATGTTCCCATAAAAACAAGTTTATTAAAGAGATGAAATTTCATTTTTTGATGCGTTGTTCAAATCTTGTTCCAACCCAACTCACTTTTTGCAAGTGGCATGTCATAAATTCAACTCATTTTCTTCTAAACTGATTATTATTTTAGAAAAGCAAAAATATTCAGGAACCCCCATCTCATTAAATGCTAAGAATATTGCTGCCACTCAATTCGCGACTCGCCACAACGCTCGAATCAGTCACGAGAGCTGCTCTCCGATTGTGCTGGATGCGAATCCGGAAGATGCGATGGAATGCCTCAGACAAAGAACAAGGACTATTTCGGCATCGGCTAGGTTAGACAAATCAGGATTTATTTAAAATTAATAAAAAAAATAATAAGATACTCTTTCTAACAAACTTATTACACTGATTTGTCTGGCTATTATCACACTTCTGAACTTTCTTTCAAACTAAAACGAAAATAATTCATATCATTTTTGAAATTTTGATTTCTACTCCAGAAGTCGTTCCTCTTCGCTGAGTGGCTCTGTGCACGACCTGGATGACTCGTCCAGTCACAATGACGACTGCATCTGTGAGACCTGCACCAGGAAAATCGTCTCTGATATGACTCCAGGTCATTTTTTATTTCTTTCGAATCTTGTTTAAGGAATTTGAAGGACTCTTCAGAAACTTACATCGACATCAATGTGGAATACGGTATTTTGATTGAGAAGTAGTTGAAGAGAGTTGCGATGATGTGTTGAGAGTAGAAGATAAAAATTCGATAGAGAAATGGCAACTTCAAATTTTCGACATTTTTCATCACTGTTAACTTGTTCAGATAAAACTAATAGAAAATTGAAAGTTTAAAATGTATGTTTCTTCTTGTTATCTATCATTTATATGTTCCCCTATGACATATTTCTAATTGTAGAAGGTCTTCGTGAAGTGGACGATGAGGTGGAAGACGCGACTCTGATGCATAGGCACTCGATGGACGCGGCGGACTCGGATAGTCAGGAGGACGGGGTCTGTGAGGGAGTCAGGAAGAGGAGGAATGGCAGCGCGGGCAGGGCTGCCCCAGTACAGCGGAAGGTCGCTTTCGGCTCGCTGCAGATTCAGAGACCAGGTAGAAAAATCATAGATTTAACTTATGAATCTTCTTAATTTCGATTCTAATCTTTCATTTTTAAAAAAAAAAATCTTGAATATTTCCAGATATTACATAATCAAATGAACGAATTTTTCTTATTCTCTACACTTTTTCATAGATCTTGAAATTTCTAATTTTCCTATTAAATCCTTCAATACTTATAAAACCTCAATTTTTAAAAAAAATTTTCTGTAAAAAATAAAATGAATATGATTGAGATGTGCGCCAGAGCAGAGACAGTCTCGATAGCAACTCTCTATCCATCACTGGATCAGAGTCCATTTCGCTCACCAGTTCCAGATCGACCAGGTATTATTTTCATGTGTACTCTTTTGAAATATTTACTCGGATAATCTTTCTTTTCTTAGCGAAAAAAACCCAAACTTACTGGGTCTGGGGTAAGTAAAAGAATTGGAAGATTAAAGAAAAACTACTGGCCTCTTGAATTCGAGTGATTTGCAGAGAATTTCGAATAGCTATTCACTCATACAATATCGAGTTTCATTATATGATGCTTCAAATGGACAACTTAGAAATGACGAGATCTACCTTTCTCGCACTATTTCGTCTTAATTTCATACATTATCCTATCCCTAACTAGGTCTCATCGTCTCGTCATTTAAAAATTGCCCTTCAAATATAATTGCTGCTAAAGTGCTTGAAGAATAACAGTTTTCTTTTCTCATTATGAATTTTGAAATTTTGTATTTCAGGAAAATAATGTCTTAATTTTCCAGAGAAACAGAGCGTGAAGAGTACTGGAAGATAGCCCGAAAGCAGTCCGTGCCCGCGGGTATTCTGAACGTGATCGAGTTGCAGCAACAGGCAGAGGCTAATCTGTCCGCCTCGTCGCAGCGAATCGTTCCCAGCACCACCATTCTCGGGCAGATACATCTCGATTTGGTAAACCAGTTATTATATTATATTATATTTTGATAATTTACGAGATTTTTTTTTTATATGTTTATGAAAGTTGCCTACCAGGAGAACAAAATTAAAAATTGAAAATTTTGCTCGGCCCTGTGTGTACATTCATTTTTCAAAATGGGAAGAGTCATATAATCTTTATTTTTGGGAAGGTTCTTTTTATTTACACCTTTTCAAATTAGAAAAAGACTCGATACTTCTGACAAAACTATTTTTCAGGCCAGATATCACGAACTCGGTCGCTTTCTTCCAGAAGAGGATAATGAGCAGAAACGAGCTGTTCTTGAAGGCACTGAGGCCAATTATGCTGAGCAGGTTTGAAAATTCGTTTCTTCAAAAAAAAATCCAATTTTCTCCAGAAACCCCGTGGCGAAGTGAAATACGACCGTCAATCGGCATTGTATCACTTGGACGTGGCCAGGAGGTGCGGTCTGCTCGAGGCTATCGTTACTGTCGCGCAGGTATTTCCAACCAATATTTTCAAAGAAATATTGAATCTAAAGGAAAAGTAAAGAAGATTAACATTTATTCTTTGGAACTTTCGAAAAAAAAAACCTCGTTTGATGAAGATGATCAAATACTTACACGTCTTTTTTCAAACGACTTTCAACTTTTCGTACGGCGTTTAACCGCATGAAACTGGGTAGTGTATATGTTCGAGAGATGAAAGAACATGTCCTCTTTGCGTCTCTCGAAAATATCCACTGGCTCGTTTGATGCGGTTAGCCGCAACTCATCAAGTTGAAATTCTGATTTTCAGTGTCATTTTTTCTCAATTCTCAAATTTTAATTTCAGATGGCCTACGGTCTGCCTCACGAACTGCTGAAAGACATCGGAGACGACGAGAATTGGAATGACGAAGAATGGAGCTACGCGAGTGGGGGAAGTGCAGGGCAGCGAGAGGCTTTCGCATTCAACTTGATGGAGCAGGCTTCAGAAATGGGCGACAGAGCTGCTATGCTCTTCGTGGCTGAGGCTTATGAAACTGGAAGGAGTAGAGGAGCTGGTGAGATTTTTTTCTTTAAATTAAATCTTGCTTTATCTCTGAAAGTTGAAGAAGGATAGCTTTTTTTAGCATCACAAAATAAGCATTTTTATTGAAATATTTGTCAAAAATGCTATTTTCGTGCACTGTCTTATCATTCTTTCGTCTATAAGGCCTAATTTCTACATTTTAATTGATTTTATGTTCATTTTTAGGTGCCCAACCGAACTATGCAAAGGCGATCGATTGGTACCAGAAGGCAGTTGGTTTCGACGATGCGACGGCCTCGGGCATAGCCTCGTCGCCCACATCGGCACCGACTTCTGCCTCGCAGGTGCAGATGAGTCTGGCCACTGCGGCCAAGCCCAGATACGAAATACTCGCCAAAATGGCCGAACTATACAAGGAGGGAGGGTGCGATTTGGAACAGGTCATATTTTCCTTTAATAAAAATTAATTTTTTTTCAATCAGAAATTGGGGCAAAATTAGTTTTGTCTCAGAAAATTTCATTCACTTTGGAAGTGAATGATCTCGATAATAAAGGAAATCGCTGTTCTTTCATCAAGAATTTTGCCAATTGAGAATTATAAAATTTATCTTCAAAAAATATTCTTCCTATTAATGAAAATTGTAGAGTTCGTCGAAATTTTCAAAGAAAAGTATATTTTACCATTTATCTGATTTATTTCAGGACTACGAGCGAGCCTACAACCTGTACACGGAGGCAGCAGAAATGGCGATCGAGAATATGAAGGGCAAATTGGCCAACAAATACTACGAAGAGGCCGAAATGTGCTCTGTCTTCTAAATGAGAAATGGTAACTATGACTTTGTATTATTTTGTTTCTTGGTTATTTTAATTTTTGTTTTATTTATCCATCTTTCGAAACGTGATAGTTTTTATTGGAAATCTTTTAAGTTTTATTTGAATTTTTTAGATTAGACTTTGTTTAAAATTTTATTTTGTTTTAGATATAAACTTTGAATTTTTAACAATTCTTTCCACTTAAAATCGATTGTATTTGAAAACGAAAATCCCTTCGTCTTGCTTCTGAAATTCGCTTCAAATTCAAGCGAGTCGAGCAAAATTTGACATGAAATAGAAACGGACCCAGATATCGTGCCTTGCCCTACAACAAACAGCTTTTTACACTGTTTTTATCTGAATTTTATTCCCAGGAAAATATCGAAAGTTAGGATTTTTGGTAATTTTTGTTTAGAAAATGAAAACATCTAAACTTTTCGATATAAATTAGTTTGCCATTATGATTGTTCATCTCTCAGCTACTCATCAAGATCAATTAAATTGGTGTATAATTTGTACGGTTTTTTAGAATTTTTCATTTCTGGTCATAATGTCTGTAATTTTTCCTTCGCCTATACATTGTTTATCTATTTTATCATAATACCCAAACGCTTTTATCAGAGATTTTCAACAACAGATTTGCAATAAATTTGATGTAAATAGAAAGCTTTGATGGTAAATTGTTGACGACTATTATTTATCAAAACCTTATGCACACAAGTTGGAAAAGTATCTTTAATCTTCTTCAAATTATTGATATTTTGGTAAAATGTACTCATTAAAATTTTTGAATATGAGATTAGATAAGAATTTTTTTTTATTAAAAATGCCCTGAGTTATGTTTTCAAGTTAGATTCTTCCGACCAATTAGAATTCATAAGTTATGTATGCACAGTTATCGTGTGATTTATTCCGACTAAGCAACAGTGAAATGCTGAAACATCGACAAATAACATCTGTCTAATTTTATGGCTTCTAATAAAAAAGTAGAAAAGGAAATAAGATTCATAACTTAGTATTCATACCAACTTTATAACTAAAATTCTTTTACAATTTTAGATATTGAGATGTTATCCATTAATTAGATGCTATCATATATTTTTAACATCTTCATATTATTATTATTCGCATTTCAAATTTGGCTAACAACCGGCGAATTTACCAAAAGTGAAGATCACCATCGTGAGAAAAGACAAGCTGCAATAACCTGGAAGAAATGGGCGCTAAATAACGTTTATTACTGTTTCGATATATCATTGAGTAGCTCAATTATAGTCCAAGCTTTGAATATGTCATTATTTATTTTAGGAAACCATCAAAAATCCTTGGTAAATCATGTTCTAAACACAATCAAGGAAGGAACATGTCTCAACTTTATCTACAATGAAACTGCTAGAGATCGAATCAAGGTTGTAAATTATAAAAAGAAAAATTGAGGAAATGCGAATTTAGATAGTAAATAGTCCATCGATTCAACTCTGTGAATCAGATTATGTCGGCTGCAAAGGCGGCGAACAGATAATTCAGATCGGCTACAAATGCTTATACGTGGGATTTTTGATAACAGTAATCAGTGCTGATTTTACAATTTAGGAAGGCTATTTTGCGAGATCTCTAATGAAGGCATTGAGCTTCTACTTTATGGAAACGCGGAATGATCGTGATAATTACATTACAATCAATGAAAATTCAGTAAATGTATTCCGCTAAAGTTTTTTTGTTATTTTTTCCACAATGTTTAGTCAGCATTAAAGAGTAATCTCAATGCATGGAATTCAAGTTATTCGAATAATCCATTATTTTACAATTACGGTTCGGTACTTCATTCAGGATATGATGTGTAAGAACTACTTTCTTTGATTTTTAAAAGCATGTTTTGTATGTTTAGATACAATTTCAATGGCTCTACCAATTACTCAATTGCACCGAAGAAAATGGAATACATTCCAACTATTGGCTCAGGAATAATCACGAGTTATGATTTGAATCTAATCAACCGAGCATATTATTGTTATGGTTAGACTAACTGAAAATTTGAAAAAAAAAATTTACAAACTAGAAAACTCTTGTCCTCAAACTAAAGCGAACTGTTACAATAATGGAAGTTGGAATCCGCGAAAAAACTGTCAAGAATGCAATTGCCCAATTGGATATTCTTCTTCTTCTTGTATATATAAGGTAAGTTAAATCTAGATATTTCAATGGATTTATTGAATACGAATGAGGATTATTTTACAAATTGAAGTGCAAACAAATAAGCTAATTTTATCAACAATGAACGCATTGCATATGTCCAGCATTCGATGAAATAAAGAGATTACGAAATTTGAACATCTAAAACGTTCAAGTGATGCTTGATTACCTTTTTCATTATCTTTTCATTTATTTTGAATTTCCTATTTTGTCTTTCTATTGTATCCAGTAATCTTATTTTACAAAAGTGAATGACACACTTCCAGCCAGACGATGGCGGCCAAGTATTGGCAGCTACAACATCATGGACAGAATTGACGGTATCGATAAATGGGAGTCATTCTACTGGTGACATTGGAAAATACACAATGAAGACATACTGGATTATCGTAAATTCATTGAATCTGTGTTTTATGAAATAACACCGATTTCTTAACCTATTGAAATTTTGTTATTCGAAGAAATGACGAAATTACAAATTTCATTTGTTCTCACACGTTTTTATTTTACTATTTTACTCATCCCCTAGCCTATTTCAAACTATGATTTCCGTCATTATCACATCCGAAGTATAAATTATCATTCAGAAACCAGCACATATCGCTTATGTCCAGTTTCGCTACAGGAGTATTCCTGGCAGTGTATGTTCTGTTGGATGCAGAGATTATGGTCTCGAATTGAAATACCTGCCGAACCAGGAAGATACGAGTCCTCGAGTGTGTTGCGCCGTTTTCAATGGCAGCGTCTTTTCGAGTCATCTGCCTCTAACTCCTATAATCGCCTACGCAGTTGGATCATTTGGAATAAATTCGCATACATTTGTGTTGGAATACATAGCAAGCGGTTACAGCGTCGTGATGCCGCCAGCGTCGATTCGTAAGTAAAGCTAATTAGATATAGGTGTTGAAAGTATTTCATTTTCAGCATACTCGCTTCAACCTGGTAAGCATTATCATTAAATTTAGTGAAACTGGATAAAAGTTATTTTCAAAATAAAATCTATTTCAGAAAAACGCATCAAAGTCATCATTGGCAAGTGCTGATTTAGATATGTGAGTAAAGATGTGATTGAATTGCAGACACGGACGGAATTATCGACGATGCGCGGGCACTCACTTTGGCTCTGCAACATCCTTACATTGAAGTAGTGACAAATCGTAAAAATTATCTTTTATTTCGTTTGAAACTATAACGGGTATTTTTACTATTCTAACAAAAAAAATTTTCATAAACAATAATGATGAATAAAATTGTCCCACAGATAATAGCAATAACAACCGTACATGGAGGCCCCACAGTTGAACAGGCGACGATCAACATGAAGAGAGTTGCTAGAGCGAATGGAGTCAATTTATCCAATCAGAGCCCAAATTTCATCAAGTTATTTCAGAGAGAAGACATACCGGTTTATAAAGGAGCGGCGGATTCACTGGCAGGACGGCCGCCTATCGTAATCGATGAGACGTTGTTTGGAGTCGATGGGTTGGGAGGAGTACCTGATACAGAACCAAAAGTAAGAGAACATTATTCGAGATTATAATTTCACGGAACAACCTCTATGTAAGAATAACAAATTTTCTGAAAGAAGACATTAAGTGTCATTAAATTGAACTGCCACATAATTCAGATAGTTTGTGGATCAATTTCAGGCAAATCAAAGCGATGCTAATGGCGATCATCCTGAAGACGCTGCAGATGTCATTTTAAGATTGACAAGGTTTGGAATTACACCAGAAAAATTTGTTAAAAATGATTTTACTTCTCTTTGTCCCTCAAATAGACTTTCAGCGGGAGGAAGAAGGGATACTTTTTCAAAGTCAATGAAGAGTAACAAACCAACTTTAGAGAAATTCCAAATTTGACGATAATCTGCATTGGCCCATTGACGAACCTCGCTAAGGCGTGTCAGAAGGATCCTGAGTTCGCTCATCGACCAGCTAAATTAGTCATCATGGGAGGGAATTATCTGGGTAGATTTACGATAGAAGAGCAATAGATTTATGAGAGTGCCGAAAGTTCTGATGTTGATACTGAAGTTTTTCAAAAGTCAACTACTGACTAATTCTCTATGGGTTTATCTAGATTTTTCCCCGGTGAATTATCATGGTTTCAGGAATGGGAAATTCTCTTCCATTTCTGACTGCCGAGTGGAATTTCCATTGCGACCCAGAAGCCGCTTCGATCGTTTTGCAGCAAATGCAAGTACCCATCAGAATTCTGCCGTGGGAGGCATCTTTTCTCAGGAATCAATATGTATGCGAGGGCTTATTGCTCAAGCTTAGAAATTCGATTCTTTCAGCCATTTATAAACTACACGACCCATTTGCTCCGCAATACAAGTCTTGCGAGTTTTCTGTACAACGTCACTGGAACGAGTTAGATCTTTGTTTCTTTCAGGAAACAAGAATAAACGAATTTCAGTCCGTAACTACTACGCCTCTATTGGTCAACAGTACCCTTATTGTGATGAAGCTACAATCGGAATCGCTTTCGATGAAATCGTAGCGAAGAATGTGCCACTGAGGGCTAACGTCGAGTTAAATGGGAATTTTACGAGGTTAGCAACGCGATATGAAATGATTTTAAATTATTCGTAAAATATCAACATTGTGGAGAACTTACGTGATACCTAGAAATATTCGAAAATATTGATAGGAACGTTCATGAGACTTTCCCAGATGAGAATCCTTTGCCTTTGAAAGAAATCATTTTATCATGCGTGATAGTTACAAAATCGTCCTGCATACAAATTTTAGAGGTCAATTGGCGATAGATTATGCAAATACGGTATGGAATGACAGTTTGCAATCCTACGTCGCGTATGATCCACAGGTTGATTAACTTTTCTCTGGGAATAACAATTTAATGTTTCTTTTTAGGAATCACCTAAGCCATACGAGTTCGCAACTCTAATTGATGTTAAGTTGTTGGATGATTGGATGAATTTAGCTGCTGGAGGATAATTCAATTTGAATTTTACATACTGGGCGATTATTCATTATCATAGTTTAAATTTTTATCAATTATGATCATTTGGTTATTAGATTAATTAATTACGATATTATAAACATTGTGAACCATAACTTTAGAATAAATAAATTATGTGTATCATTTTATTTCTAGTGTGAAGCTGATATGAATATTTACTGCTAAGAAATCTATGTTTAACGTGAATAACAACCAAGAAATAATATACAATAAGGAACAAAAGTATGGAGCTTACCATTCATATCTATGCTGAATTTCAGTCACACTCTCAGCCCTCATTACTTATCATATTGAGCGAGAATTTTGCAGAATAAGTGCACGAGTAAAATATGAAAACTTTCGGTTTCAATTCAAATCGGTTAGTGCAAATAATCTGAATTGAAATTGAATCGAATATGAAGGTGACCCTATATTTTTGTATGCTACTATATGAATCGAAAATAGTTATGGACATTCAGTATATTCATATAAATCCACCTAAATCACACAAAAAATATCTATGACAACCGCTTGAAATTATTTAGTAGGAGCATTTATCTGAGTTCAGTGCCAGAATTCACGAGTAGATCAGCTCCAATTCGGAGTTTGTCTCACTTTCTCTGTGCATTTTTCGTCATCAGCTCATTAAAACGATAAAACCCAGTCCTTCGTATATAAACGCGTTCAAATCTGTACGCCTCCACTAAATCTCCCCTAGCACTCACTCACATCATAGCGATTATCCTTGTTGATGACATTAACACAATAAGGGGGATATCGCTTCATATATTTGTGGTCTAAAATTTTGAAATTTTAATCGAGCGAATTTTTCAGGTGAAAATATGCGGTCTGATATTTTGGGACTAGTTTTGCTATCAGTTGGGGTATCGCTGGCTCAGGATCATTCAGTTCATCAAATTCCTAGTAAGACAATTTCGAATTATGGTAAATTATTCTGGGGAAAAAATAGTCAAATCATAGCAAACAGCAAAACTAATACTGTATTGGTTGGTATTGAGAAGAGATTCTATCACAGAATATCAGATGCTTAAAGATCTGATGATGTTGTAAATTTTCCAAGTTGTACGATAAAAAGGATGGGCGCATCATTTACGTCCCCCTTGCGAAATAGAGAAAGTTGATAATATAGAGAGGAGAAAACAAAACGGGAAACGTAAGTATACGGTTTTGGAAAAGCAAGGGAAACCTAAATATACGTTTCTCCATGGGGAGACGTTAATGCACACACCCATAAAAAATGACTAAAAACAAAAACGTTGTTCCAGATGATGATCGAGCAGAAGGGTATGGTCCGGCCAGAAATCCGCATGCGGCTGCAATGCAACGAGCTGTTGAACAGGCGAGACCACAGAATGTCGATTTCCCTGTTGAAGAACAGAATGGGCAGAGAGAAGGTGGAAGAGGAGGAAAAAAGAAAGGACACAAAGGTATGCAGAGCATTAGCTTTGTTGACGATAACCATGTGTAAACGGAATTCCAATTTCGAAGATTGCACAATTCCCAGCGTCACAATAGACTGAGGTACTCCAAGTGTGAACCTCCTTCCCAAATCTATGAGGGCAGTTCACGCTGGAAGAGAATGAGATTGCTCCCAGTATTTCTTGAATTCGGGTACAGATCAATTAGAAATTCCTTGTCGAAGAAATTTTCAAATCGAATTCAGTTGTCTTTTTCTCGAAAATGAGCTAGTAAATGCCCATTCATTTTCAGGCATGCTGCCCAGTTTCGTAACTGCTGCAGGTGTTGAAGCAAGCAAAGCCTTTGTTGCGATCTTGCGCAACTTCAACCAGACCTTCGCCAAGCAGAAACAAGCCTTCGATGCTTGGGGAGGGCAGTACAATGCCACGGTAGACAATTTTTTTCATTATTTCATTTATCAAGTGTTTGGAATTACTTTCTTAATCGATATGATATGATTACTCGGGAAATTTTCTATCTTTGAATAGGTTCGCATCCATTCTTGATTCTTTATAAAAGATGTAGTGGTTGCTCGATCAGATTCCATTTATGGGCTTTTTAGAATTTTTAAGTTTTTCATTGCATGAGAAAATCGAAAAATTTAGATCACTTAAAACATTCCTGAAGCCTATGTGGGTGAGCTATAGGACTGGTTGGTTGTGCATTTTAATGCAGTTATATCATTGATAATTAGAGTATGAAAGTATCTTCCATAAAAATCTATTTGCGATTTGATAGGCGGTTAAATCGAAAATTTGTTCAAATTTTCACTTTTACTTAGGAAATCGGTAAATTTTTAAAAACTAAAAAAGCCCATAAATGGAATCTGGTCGGGCTAAAACGGCATATACTTGTGTATTATATATCCAAATATGTGTATCGAGTTTCATTCGGATCTAATCACTATAAGTGATCTAAACAAGCATTAACCAAAAATTCGTAGGTGCGCCCAAACTTTTGGCCGTCATCGTATGATATCATCCAAAATATCGTCAACATTTTAGGAGCAAGTCAATGAGTGGTACCAGAACATCACAACAAAGGCAGATGCCAACACCCAGGACATTATCGCGAAGATGGCAACTGTGCTGCAGAAAATGCAGGAATTGAAGGATGCCAACCCAGAGATGACGATCGCTGAATACTTCGAGGCCGTCAAGGCTTGGGTCAACTCAACTGGCGATGAGAACACTAGAGCTGTAAGTGAAAATTAAAATTTGAAAAAATTTAACCTGTCGAGAGAGTATCGAAAAGTCCTCGTATTATATCTGATAGAGCTTCATTTCGAAGAATTTTGAAACTGTCGAAAATGATTTGATGATGAAGATCATGGATATTTAAATCTGTCAAATTCGACGTTTCATCCAAGATAGGCTTCTTTAGGCAGCTCGATGGGTGATGATGATCCGCGGAGAATCGTTCGGATTCGGAGAAGGGTGTCATAAAATGGGAGGTCATTCACATGGAGGTGATAGCCATGAATGGACTGAAGATGACAGAACTGGCGGAGAGCGAAATGGAAGTGGTGGACGTCGTGATAGAGGTCAGCATAAGTTCATGATAGTGTGAAGCTGAAGCTGCGTTCGATAGTTTTCGAAGTTAAATTCACTCTTGATGTTGATGGTACGATGCCATTTTTTAAACATACAGCGACGCTCAAAAGTTGGATCAGTTCTTATTGTGAATGCAGCCTGATAGGCCTAGTAATTTTCAACCAATTTACCGTATTTTCTCTAATTGAAGCCCCCCTCTTTCAGATTTCCAGATCTACCCATTACCCAACTCAGATCATCTTGGAAAGGGTTCTTATGCATTTTTACAGTATGTAGACCATATTTACCTCTGACGCTAATTTCCCACGATCATTAAACAGGAAGTTATGAAAGTTTAAAAAAGTCTAATTTTTCGCAAAATTGAGGATTGGAAAATAGAAATCCCGGGGCTTCTATTAGAGAAAATATTATAGACTAAACTTTGCACACATATTCTTCCAACTGAATTGTGAATTACTGTCAAAGTTCGTTTAAATTGTGCTCACGATATTTGATCATAACTGTTACAATTTTTCCGATACTGCACTACTCCGACATTGCACATTTTGGACCAAAGCTAATGACAAACTTTAAAAGAGTGGAATTGGCCAAAACATTGAAGTTTTATAGCACAAATGTTTCATGCGAGAAATTCAGAAGGCAACCACAGAGAAGGTGGTCGTGGATCTCGGAAACACGGACATAGCCGTGGAACGGGAGCCACTCGATCGTGGACGCATCGTCATGGAACTGGAAAGACAACGAAAACGCCTAAGGCCACAACCAGAGCTGACTAAACTTCTCAAAAAATTCAAATAATTTACGAAACATCGTTTTAAATGTATGAAGCTCTCAATCTAAATAATATATTACAGCAACTTAAAATAAATTATCATACGTTAGATCTTTCAGTCATTAAGAATTTCTGTATCTTGTATGAACCCTGAATAAATCTGCCAAACTATTGACGGTTTTAGTGAACTCTCGAATCTTCTATCGATTCGTCTGTTTTGAAGACGAAATGTTTTGGTGCTGCGGAAGTGTGGTTTGCTAACGAAAACGCGTCGATGATTCGCATCAATAGTTCGTCCTCGAACGGGTCTGTTTCGAGGCGGATTAGCCGATTTTTGTGAATTATTTTCGCGTATGTATTTTGATGACACGTATCTCTGTTACGATAAAGGATAGAGTAGGAATTTTTTAAAGGAATTTCAAAATGACGAGATAGATATTTTACTCGGTCGAGTCATTCAATGGCGATAATTTGTGTATTCGCAAAAAATTGGTGAGATAAAGTTACATTAGTGAAATGCGATGAGAATAACGTAGAAAAGATGTCAGTGTTCGATCTTTGACTTTTCTATGACTTCGTCCCTTTCATTTTGCTCTCAAATAACAAGGAACAACATGAGAACAAAATTCGAGCAACTGAGTCAGAATTTTTGGAAACCATCAAGAGGTTTTGATGATTAATGTTGCGAAAATTACTCAGAGAAATCTTCCCCAAGGTTAGGGAAGGATGGGGAACAGAGCTGTGCGAAAATTCCCGTTTCTGTTCCGATTCCGAAAAGACATTCAACGAAAATGGGCTAAAAATTCGTGAACTACTCTGTATTACTAGATAGGTTGTGAAACATAACTATGAGTAATGTCCGTAATCCGATATGCGAATATCGCTATTTCAAAAGTTCGATTGTATTGAGTCGCATCAAATGACAATTAGCTAGAACAAACAGATCCGAGTAATATTAACGTTCATCAAACAGCTTCAGAAAATTTCATTGAAATTGAAATATTGGTATTTCCAAGTAACTTTGTCCTCTGACAACAATTATACTTCTTCAAGAATTCTACTTTCACGACCCTATGTTCTTCATGGTTAGGCTTTGCCTCACCTATCTGCAACCTTGATGTGCCGTTGTGCATCGTTCTCAATCGCGCAAATGTTTACCGCTGTTTTGCCAATTGAGCGCGATCATTATTCAATTTCGTTCACTTCTTTGTACATTCATTCGTCTTCTTCGGTTTTTACCCGGCTTCCTTCTTCGGGAATAAATGCATGGCATTTCGAAAACACAAGGTTCATAAGGCTGTGTTTTATGAGCTTTAACAAATAATTTCTACGTTTCAACGTGGAAAATTTCGCCATTCAATTGATATTTGCACAATAATAAATTGTGCAAAATGCATCAAAACAACGGACAACACTGGGATTTTGTAATTCGCCTTCGCAAGCTGCAGGGCTGCCGATTTCCGATGGCAGAGGGGCAGAAAGGCAGATAGCCCTTAGGGTTGAGGAAAACAAGAAACGAGGGATTGTAATGTATCAGGAAGGGGAAATAGCAGGGCATTTTGAAGAGAGTCAAAGATAGCGGAAGGGAGCATTTGTTGTGATAAAAAGATCGAAAAAGGAGGAGGGAGTTTAGATGATCCGGGAAAAAGAAACGTGAACCACCTGCTAGAGAGTATGAGATAGTAAATAAATGAAGAAACTAAAGAAGCAGAGATTATGATAAGAGAAAGAAAAAGGTGATGAGTGATTGCCCTCTGATTCATACCGAGCAGCCCCTGCTGCATTTTTGCATCAATGTCCCTCTAATCTTCGTTCGAAACAATTTTGAAATTCAAGCTTTATTTTGTTGCCAAAAACAATGTTGTTTTTACAATTTCATGATAAACTTATTTGCACATTCCTGATTTTTCACCAACTATATCGGCTTGTTATTCTAGCGATCCTTACTCTCATTTTTGGGTGCAGGTCAATTCCCCTCCACTTTTCCGTCATTATGTTTTATCGTTCAATGAATTTAGGGAGAGTGGGGGACTTGACCCGCACCCCTCATTTTTCATTGCCTCCATCAGAATCGTCAACCATATTTTCCTCGTTATCCCTGATTTTCGCGAACCAAATCCAACGAGAAAAGATGGATGCCGAAAACAATCTGAAATAAAATTTCTCGGATTTTCAAAAACGAATACCATGAATCTCCGAATCTCTTATTTATCACTGAATTCTCACGATAGCGTCCAGATTCTCTTCTTTACACCGCCCGAAGATCATTAATTCCTCCTTATATATATCGCGCTCTGGAATCACCCTCACTTCACTTCTGAACGGCTTATTCGCGCCATATAATTTCACTGAACTCGAATTTGTCCTACTGTAATTCGTCGATCGAGATTCAAAAATGATGGTTTTAGCGAGAAAAATGGACCCAGCCTTGGCCAATCTTGGCAAAGAAGTCGGACTTCGAGTCTGGAGAATTAATGTGAGTTGGATAGAAATAATAATTTTGACTTCTCGTGCTAACAAATAAAGATGTAAAAAAAATACCATTTTAATATTCCTTAGCCACGCCGAGAAAACTCTAAGTGATTCAAATCAAATTTCATTAATGAATTTTAGAAACTCGCTCTGGAAGAAGTTCCCAAGTCGAAATGGGGAATTTTCTACACCGGAGATGCCTATATCGTGCTCAATGTAATTTTTTGAAGATTTAGAGAAAACTACAGGTAAAAATTCCAGACAAAACACATGGATCAATGGGATGTTCACTTCTGGTTCGGATGATAATTTTATATTTGAAAACCGAAAAGCTTTAGGCTGGGCAAAGACGCAAGCATTGATGAGATCACGACTGCCGCAGCCATGACTGTCGAAATTGATAAGGCTAGGATACTTTTCAATCAAATGAAAATATTTTGATTCCTGTGTAATTTTTCTAGTTGTAACAATAATCTTGCGCGTGTGTGTGTGTGTGTGTACATCTTCATTCAAATCAAAGATTATTTTTTAATTTATTGGAACTAGAGAAAGATTCGCTTTTTAGAAATTTCATTTTGATGATTTAGATGCTAGGAGGTTTCCCAACGCAGCATCGCGAGGTTCAGAACTTTGAGAGTGGACTTTTTCTGTCGTACTTCCCGGATGGAATTCGGTATTTATGAAAATAATGAAAATGTGAAATCACCTTTTCGAGATATGTCTCCGGTGGATACGAATCTGGATTCGAAAAGGTCGAAGATATGTTCAAGGACTGGAAGCCTAAGCTGTTCCACTGCAAAGGAAAACGAAATGTCAGATGCACACAGGTAAATTTCAAAACTTTCGAATAAATCCCATAAATAGTGATCATATTCCGCAAGATGTATTGAACTTTCTCTGCAGACGCACGAAACATTAGAAAAAGTAACTTTCAGGTTGCATTCAAGAAAGAATCCCTGAATAAAGGTGATGTCTTCATTCTGGATCTGGGCAGAGACATTTATGTCTGGATGCCTCCTGATAGTGGACGTCTCGAAAGAATTAGAGTGAGAATTAAAAATCCGTAAAGACTAGTTGGATTTCATAATTTCAGGGAATGGGTCGTGCAAAACACATGGCTCATGTTGAAAGATGTGGAGCATCGAAGGCTCATGTTCTGGATTCGGATTGGGATACGAATCCTGATTTTTGGTATCACTTAGGCGGAATAAACTCTGCGCATTCGATCACTCCCGCCAAGAACGACGATGACAATTTCTGGAAGAGAACCAACGAACAGATTACTCTATGGAGGTAAAATTGTGTTGAATCAAAAATTATCGTAGACTACTTTCCCGACCCTCAAAGACTTGTCATGCCTGAATGGAAGCAATCAGAAAATATTTGATTTTTTCAGAGTGTCCGATTCTACTGGCCAATTGAAAGTGTCGAAAGTCGCTACGGGAAATCTCAAGCTTTCGATGCTCGATTCGAAAGACGCCTTCATTTTGGACACTATAGTCGATGGAGTCTATGTGTTCATCGGACGTGAATGCACCCTCGATGAGCGTTCGAAGGCATGTCACTGGGGACAAATTTATCTGAAGCAGCAGAATC
This sequence comes from Diploscapter coronatus, assembly GCA_964036155.1. Lineage (NCBI taxonomy): Eukaryota > Metazoa > Nematoda > Chromadorea > Rhabditida > Rhabditidae > Diploscapter > Diploscapter coronatus. Next base: position 45,569,958 of record OZ038422.1, on the reverse strand, counting down.
TGCCACTCTACACACAAGTCACGAGAGTCCTCGAAACAGCAGAGCCAGCTAGTTTCTTGCAATGGTTAGTCAGAATTAATTACAGAAAGAATGTGAAAGGAATTTTGGATTTATGATTCTGAAATGTTCAAAACTGAATTCCGTCTAATCTTAATTTTGTGCCATTTGAGTTCACATTGAGCCCAACTGATCTTTCCAAATTTGATTCATCTTCAAAGTTCAAACAAAGATTCATCTGAAATGTAGTTTCAACGATACAACCGCTCAATTTCCTCGAACATTCGTTTTCAATTTTATCGGCCATTACGCATCTGTTTCGTGCTGCAATAAATCCCTCATCGAAACAAACGAAATGAGCGAAATTGATGACCAATCACACTTCATTGATCGAACTTTGAAGAATCATTTAGAAGGAGGGAAAAATTTTAGGTTTGGAGATTTCCAAGAGGAAAAGGAAAAGCATGAGTACAAGCCTCGTCTGTACCAGGTTTCTGATGAAAGCGGACGCATGATCGTTGAAGAAGTCGCCAATTTCACGCAGGAGGTTGAGAATTTTTTCTTGCGGGAAGAATAATAGATTAGTAGGAAATTTTAGGATTTGGACGGCGACGATGTGATGATTCTGGATGCGATCAATCTTATCTATGTAGAATTGTATTATTTGTTCACCTTTAGCTAAAACTTTTCTTCCAGGTCTGGGTTGGAACTGAAGCGAATCCCAAGGAGAAACAGGAAGCCACTAACACTGCCAAGGTATTTTACTTTTGCTAACGATTTTGTAAAGAGAAAAGTCTGTCAGAAGGAAGGTGAATCTTTTCCAAAGAATAAGAAATTGCAGTTCATTTCAATTGTTTTTTCTTTCAGAAATATCTGGAAAAAGGCTCGATGCCTCGTCACAAGAACACTAACATCGAAACAGTCTACCAAGGCCAGGAGCCACCGACATTCAAGAAATTCTTCCCCAATTGGGACGATTCACTCTTCAAAAATGTAAGGCATTTTAGCATCAGATTGACTGTATTTGAATTTTCAGCAAACCCGCTCACTGGAAAACATGAGGCGATTGCTGTTCTCGAACTAAAGTATCGAGTTTTCAATGAGAAAATTCTATTTTTTTCAACTTGTAGATCTTATTTTAGATTATTTGTATCTGCTTCATTTCAAATTTGACTTAGCTTTATGATGCTCTTGTATCTAAAAATCATAAAATCTACCTGGTGCTCATTTTATTATTATTTTTTTTTGTAAATTCGATGCTATTTTTTACAAATATTCTTTTACGGTAATCGTAACTTTGTGTTTTGCTTTCTACCGATAAATGACATGCTCATTTAATAATAAACTCTGTTTCGTGTTCGTGTGAAAAAAAATTGAGAAGTTATAAAATAAATTGGCAAAATAATAATGTCGAAAAACAAAAATCAGTCAGTTCATGGAAAGATTCTGATCTGTTAATAGCTCTAAATAAATCTTCAACAGCATAACAATTTGATGCTGAAGTAGATAAAACAGATCTTCAGATTATTTCAAACTCTCGAGGATATAAAAAAAAAGATTATTCAATTTTCAGTGAAAAAAGTACTCGTTCGATCGCAACGACCTGCTCGAGTCGATGACGGTCACTCTGTGGGTGATCAGATTCATTTTCGTCGACCTTCTGCTCATCATGGTGTTCTCCTCTTCATGACTAGACGCACATTCATAAAGATACGATTTTCATTGCTCTCATCACTTTCGAGTATTTTGTTTGAAAAGTTTCGAATCAACTTTCGAGACGTCATAAATATCAGGGTAACATGGTAGAACATAATGAACAAAAGTGGACTTTTTCAGAAACTGCGGTCCAAAGCCGCTCCGACTTCGAGTTCGGCAACGAAGACGGGCTCGAAGCAGTCTTTAGTGTCTACATCGACAGAGGAGCCGTTGGCGGTAAGCGATCTTTATATTTTCATCTCGCAGCTACTACTTGAAGGAGGATGACAGAGGGACGACATCTATATTTAGAGATAGGGTATGATGGCTAGAGTAAAAAAGAAAGTGAGAAAGACGCCATCCGTCCTCCGTCATATAATTGTTACCGTTTTATTTCTAACTATCAAAAAGAAATTGAAATGTATGTATTAAAATATGAAAGATGCAATTTTCTGCTCCAAACAGTAGTCGCATAAGTTCATTTCCTGGATTCTATTGGACAAATCTCGCTTATCAAATTTAAAAAGTGATGAATATCTTATTTTCATCAATAGATGCAGAAGGGAAGGAAAAACAGAAGAAATCAAACTATGACAATGTGAGAGGACAAAACCATAGAGCTGCATCCAGTCACTTGTTATTATGGGTCAAGTTTTTATTTTTATCCTATTTTATTCTGTTCAAAGTTCATTATTTGCAAAGAAGGTACAAACAATGACTAAAGGAAGATTCTACATTTAACAATAAGAATTTCTTTTAAATTGGCTCTAACTTGCTGATTTTTTAAATTCTACGCAAACATTTCTGCATTCCAGAAGCGTGGCCAGTTGCGCAACCATTTACGACAAATTCAAAGCGACACCATCGTTTCGAATAATCATAATTTATTCCTGGCTTCACTATAAAATCGTCAAAATTTATCGAATAAAGCTTCATGATTAACGAATAATTCAAACCAGCATAAGCTAGCTAAATACCAGCCACAAATTAAGCCTTTTCTAACTAATTTCAAAAACACCGGATAAATAATTGTTGCTACCCGATTTCTAAACATCGTAATAAAATTGCGAGTATCCATAAATTATCGTTCATTTCTGGTCTGATTTGAAAATCACCTTCCACGTGACGAGCTAATTTTTCAGTGGAATGAACGATATTTACATCGTTTTGAGGGTTTTCAATAAATAAGTTTGGCGATTTTTAAAGGATCTTTTGTTCTTTTCTTCCTTGTAAATATTGTCGTTGATTGATCACTTACGAGGGGTTCAGTCCTCAGAAAATTTGGGGTTGGGCTGATAAAATCAAGTAAAATCCTTGAATTTTCCATTTCTAAAAATTCTAAATCGATATTTTTGGTTCGAAAAACGATCTAAATTTGCCCAAAACTTAGACAAATCGTTTTATTTTTCTGGTCGTCGAAAATTTGTATCGAAATTATGAATTCTGAGGCGGAGAAGGAAAAATGAACCCCTAATAAAATTAGAATAAAGAGGAAAAGTTGAGGAAGAAAAGAACGAACTTCTGCTGAAGTTCCCATAGGGTACAATTCAAATGAATTCAGCAAACTGACAAAGTAAAAATGACAATCAAAAAGTGAGGAATGATAGCACAAATCAAAGATAATAAAATAGAAAATAGAAATCTGCAACATCAAATATTCACAAGAAACGATTTTGACAAAGAAGAATAAAATTAAATCCGGAATAAAAAAGTTTCGAGTGTTTTGGGCACTTCCCATTTGCTAAATCTCATTTCGAAAAGCTTAATTTTTTAAATGAGAAAATTTTGAGCTTCAATGGTCGTGCCCAACCCGCTTTGATAAATAATATTGTCTGCGACGAAGAATAGAATAAAACTAGGTATCTTCTAGAATCGCGTGTTGAATTTTCGAAGATATCTCGTTAGAGAAATGGATTTAGAGGGGGTATAAGTCTTGATAAATTGGCAAAATAAGCGAATTTTCGACAAGATTTTGGTGAGAAGATGATATATTGGACAGGTTTTCTAACAATAAAATAACAAACCAAGAAATGAATGAATCCGTGTACCCCCTTTTGTATGCTACGATACAAATTCATATCACAAATGTGTATAGCAAAACTCTCAAGTACCACCTTGAATTGAGTATAATTTGAATAATGATAGAGAAATGATTATTTGGATAATTGATAGAGGATAGATTAGATACCTAGTTAACTCGAATTCTCGTGATCATTTAGGCATTTCGATATACCGTACTTGTCTAATAGGCAAAATAATAATAAAATCAAAATTCGAAAAGTGATAAAATTCGATTCGTATAATAAAAATTAGAAATCTAACAGAATAACAAATTAGAAATCTAACGGAATAGCACATTCGAATCGAAAATTCATAGAAGAACTAACAAGTACAGTATCAAAACTAAAATGTGAAAGATTTTGCGTTAAAACCGAAATCTTATGGAAGATGGAGTCATAGAAATAACTTGTTCGGAAATTATTCCGGAAGCTTTCGAGTCTTCCGGGATTTTCTGGCCGATTTATCGATCGAGAGCCATAAGGTATCTGTAATTCTCTTCTTCCGTCCTGACGACGGGTTTGGCGAAGAATCCTCGTTGGAACACGCCTCCGAGGAAGGACTAAATCAAGACTTTGTCTTACCCTGTGTTTACCTCTTCTTTGAATGTTTGATTAATTCAAGCAGCATTCCACAACACAATAGAGCAATAGAATCGAGAGGCATGGCATATTTTGGCTGGTCTTTTCTCTTTTCATAAGATGAGCATTTTTGGCAGCACATCACGAGGTGGTGGGGATTTTCATGATTTTCACAAATTTGGCCACGAGATTTTGCCCCGATTTTTCGTTCTCATCCGCATTCACGAGTTGTCGTCGTTGACCGGTGCTTTTCCGCTTTCGGTTTCGATTTCACGAGGAGCTTAGAAAAGAAGCACGACATTAGTTCAGGGATTTTTCATATTTTATTGTTACAGCCATTTTGTATGCCCTAGCAACAAACATTCTTTTTTTTTTCTAATTCCTACATGCATTTCTATGCTTGAAAATTGAAATCTACCATAGAAGCAGAAGTTGCAGATATTTTAGTTTCAAAGTTGTGTGTGTGTGTAAATTTGACTTACATTTTTTGGTCCGGTGTGCGCCGCTTCTGTGCTGTGCATCGAGTCCAAATGGCTACTTGTCGATGTCTGAAAATAGCAAATTTAAAATTCGAAAAAAAAAATCGACAGATAGTATTTGTATTCTACAAGAGAGTCGAGGAATGAATAACTAAAAATCTACCTGTGCCTGACTAGCCTGACTGGCAGTAGAGGCAGCAGCGAGTTTGGAGGCGAGGTTCTGTGGAGCGGCAGCAGCGGGCAAATGGGCGACTGCTTGCATGTTTGGGGCTTGCTGACGATCCACTGATCCAGATACTGACATAACAAGACCACCCTGCAAATTCTATAAGTTCAAATTTGGAATTAATCAATTTTTTTTTTTAATTTGAATACTTTAGAATCTAATCAAATACTGGAAAAGTGCGTAGTTCTTCTCCACTTACCAAAATATTCTTTTCTTAAGACAGCTATGTTTAAAGCGTACTCAGTAAATAATAATGAAGGATGACGATTTTGAATTGAGATAAAATTCAAATATTGACCTCCTCTTTTCTATTGTTATCCGCGTAGTTAACCGACTGACTCAACTCATTACCCATCCACGAATAAAATTCGGAATATTTAGAAAATCTCTATAACAGACAAAATTTGATTTTACTGAACCAAAATTTTGCGCGACTTGTGAATATGAATATGACTAATGAGGAATAAGCTAATGTCTAGAAGAAAGCAAAAAAAGATAAAAGATTATCCCTGGATTGAAATGAGAATAAGTCCCTGCTTGAAAGGAAATTGCTGTTCGGAAGAAAACATGAATGTGCTTGGTAGGGATTTTCGCGTGAGCTTGACAAATTGAGAAAACATGCGAATTATCAGCTGCGGAGTAATTTCATCTTCTCATTCAACATGTTTTGCACGCTCTCAATAAAATTAACGCGTAGGTGTTTGGGCAGATTTTTTGAAAGAAAAAAAAACAGCTTGGAAAAGTTTAACTTCTAATTCGCCTAGTTTTCCTCCTTTTAGCAACGCTTTCCCCTAAAAATTGTGAGAAAATTCCGAGAAATACCATTTCTGAATGAATGAGTGGGTTTTGGATAAGTTTTCGAAATGAAAACAACTTCATCGAAAATTCAGTCAGTTCTTAGGCTAAAATGTTGATAAAAAATGGACTTTCCAAATGAATGATGGATGAACTGGACGAATTTTTCAGGAATATGATGAAAGGCGCTTTTTGAAATGGAGTTAGTTTGAGCAATTCCCTCAAAATCTCCCAGGCAACAGACCTATCATCAAACTTGTTTCGTAAAAAATGCATTCAGATTTCGAGAATATTCTATCAAAATGTGTGATAATATGCTTTCCCGGGCATCAAATAAATTCGCCAGAATTTGTAAATATATTGGGCGGAGATAGTTGGGAATGAATTTTGTTCGGCCAGTAAGCTCAAACCTCGTATTTTTCCAGATCTTTGAGGGCAATATTCAGAATTTTCAGAAATTTTCGGGTCAACATTTAGGGTTTCCGAAAAAAAGATGTTAGACTTCCGTTATTTTAAAGAAAATCCGACTTTAAAACCCCATGAGCTATCGGATTTCATGTTTTTGAACTTGTAAGTCGAAAAAAAGTCGTCTACCTCCGCTTCCTGGGGTGGTTTATGGCTCGTCTGATGCGAGTTGTGAATCTGCAGAGACGCAGACGAGTTGCTGGGTGGCAGAGAGGCGTGACCTTGGAATGCGAGCAGGTGGTTGAAGTGCGAGAACGAGGACTTCTTGTGCGAGTGCTCCAATAGAGCCGATGCCCAATCGGGACCCTGGAATGATAATTTATCACTTATTGCAAAGAAAACGTATCGAAAACTAATTAAATTGAAACTTTCTTCAGAAACTTTTACAAAAATCGATTCTAAAATTATTAGAAAACTGAAATACTAAATTGAAGTATTCTTACAAAACGTATATTCCAAGCTCTCTTAACAGGGCTTTGGTCGGGTACTAACGCAAAACCCTGCTCCCTACCAACTAATTTGGCAACTCAAGAAGCTGCTTACTTGAGTCAATTTACGGTTGTTTTCGTTGAGAACACCACTCCAATCGGCAGCAGAAGAGGATTTGCGCAGAGGCGGTGCAGCCAACGAATCTGACAGTAGAGCTGCCGAACTGAAAAATAATATGGTAAGTTTTAAAATATAAAATATGAGATTGACTCTAGAAAATTTGCTTTGAAAACACATTTGGTGATAATTTTAACGACCTATGAAAATCAGATTTGAGCGAGAAAAACATGGAAAAAGGGACAAAGACGCGGAGCTTCAACACAAAGCCATAAAAATGTTATCATTTGACCAAAAACGAGAATGGATGTGAAAATCGACATGAGTCTAAAGGTTGGAGAAAAATCGGAACGAAATGAGAAAGTGTTTTGAATTTGATAGAAAAGTGATGAGTAGTTGAAATTGAAATGTTGAAAAGTTACCAACCACTTTGTATAGTGAAATAATGGAAAAGTAGCGGTCATATCGATGGTAAAATATAGCGGTATCGAAGAAGAATATCGATTTGATAAGGAATTTTGAATGGTGCGATGTGCAGAATGGAAATATACAAAAAGCTACATGTTATAAACAATTCTTTGAGCTATTGGCGGTTTGTTATTTGAAACGTGTGATTTTTTGCTTGCGAAATTCGAGGACATCAAAAATGAATCAGCCGAAAATTTAAAAGAAGTTAACGAGATTCAGTGCAATTTGCCGTTCCATGAATGAAATGATAAATTTGATTTGATTTATTGAATTTAGCAGAGGCGAGAAGGAAATGATTCAATAAGTATCTAGAAATGAGAAAATTGACAAGAGAGAAAATATGAATGCGAAAGAAAAGTCGAGTTTAGTTTAGGTAGTATTTTAGTTCAAGAAATTTAACTGGGAACGGTTTAAATAGGGAGTGACTATTTGTCAATGAATGATTAGTAAGCCATTGGCAAGTATGTACCTACTTATAGAATGGAAAAAGGGGCGTGGCTAAGGAACGATAGGTTGTGACGCCACAAACCCACGTGGCCGTACAGGTCAACGGGAGATAATGGGAGAAGTGAGGCAAACGCTCGAGAGAATTACGAAATACGCCTACTTTGGAAAGAGAACAGGAAAGACTAAAAATTACTTGAAGTCATCAAAATATGTTGTCATTCAGTAAAAGTAAAAAAGAATAAACAAGAAAGAATAAGAGATGTCTAGTCGTTTTCTGAACTCTGCATTTTGGCCAAAATGAAATCAAAAGTTCAACAATTCTAGAAGATATCGATGAAAACAAAAATCTCGAAAAGTGCATTTCATCATTTTTGAAGAAGAATGAGAAGTGTGATGATTAAAGTGAGTGCAAATGTCGATAGAACATAAAATTCAAAGCTAAAATAAAAACGCGACAGATAAGAGTACAAAAGTTTCAACCCCGGTTAAATTGCGTTTGAGTTGAAACTTGTTAAATTAAGAACAAGCGAATTCGATAGAATTGAAATCTAAATATTCGGTGTAAAGCCTCCCTTTTTCCTAAAATTTTCCAGCTGGCCTAAAATTCGTGCTCATTCAGTAGTGATAAGAATTGGATCAAAAATGAAACTAAAAATCGTACAGCTCAAAATCAGTTCAGTGGCAACTCGGTGTAATGATGATAAAGTCACCTGAACGAATCAAAACAACTAAAAACTGAACTGAATGATGGAAGTTTGGAGTTGGATTGCTGAATTTCTGGATGAAACGAGAAAGAACATTGTGGAAAAGTGCCTGGGGCATGGAAAGCTGGATGAGACGAGCAGAAAGGAGAGAAATAGCACAGGAATTGATTGAAAAGAGGAATGGCAGAGGGCCTTTAGAAAAGGGGGCGGAGTCTAAAAAGAGGGAAGAATATTGCGTCATACTCTGGCGGACTGAAGGAGATGAAGAAAACGAGGAAAAGATGAAGGTTGGAACAACAACTCGACGAGTTAAACAGTTGGTTTGAGAGGATAGAGAAGAAACTTCTGGAGGGCGGAGAGAACAACGAGATTCAATTAATGAGATATACTGAGAATGAGAGAAAAAAGACGAAAAAGGCTGCATTTCTGATAAGACAGAAGCATAAATATACTAGTATAAGATTAGTGCATGCATAAAGAACGTTCAGGTAAATTCCAGAAATTGCATGAGTCATTGAAAAAAGTCGAAGAATATTTTAAAGACTTTACAAACTAAGAAATTTAGAAGTTTTGAAATTACCTTGCAGCGTGAAAATTAGCTTTCCACTTCTCGTTCTTAACGAAGTCGAAAATGTTCATAGACCTCTTATTTGTTTTGAATTGCATATTGTAGAAGTTTAGATTGCGTTTGTGCTGATTTAAAGGATGAATATCAGAGATTAGTTTTCGAATAATGCTGAATTGCAAATTCGGTTGGAGACGGGTTTTGAAAGTCTTATTTATGCTCGATTAAAATGGGGTGGGGCTTGATGTCTAGAAATTAGATGTTTACGCATGGAAACGTGGTCAGTTGATCGACCAAAAACCCAATCTGCATCCGAAGATAAAAAACAAACAAAGTCGAAATAGCTTGGAAACGACAGACAGACTGAAAAAATCACGTTGTTGATGAGTTGGAAGGGAGCACGTTATTCGTAAACAGGGCAGCAGAATGAAATGAAATGCAGACTGAAGTCCCAAACTTTGATCTTATGCTGCAAAATAAGGGAACACGAAACTCGAAAGAAACGCCTATTTTCATGGAATATTCAAGAGATACTCAATGGAAAAGTCTGGATATGCTAGAAACTTCTCAGGGCAACTAGTAAATGTGTAGAAACTACAAATTTAGAAATTGTAGTGAAAGTCCATAGAACCAAATGAATATGTTTTACAACGAGTAATTTCAAGAAAAATCGGTAATTAGATGGTACCAGTTCTAGAGCAGAGTTAAAAATTAATGGATATTTTTGAATTTATTCAAAATCTAAAAAGCCATTAGATCATTAGAATACCTGCATGGGAAGCTGTGCAGACCGTTTTCGAGCGGCTTGTCAAAGACGAAATTCATCTTTTCGGATTACGGTAGTTTAGAGGGATTCAGCACAAAATGTGATGAGAAAGTGTGGGGCAACAAATTTTTGGTCGAACAATTTGAGAGACAGGACGAAAGGAGTTCCCTATCAATTCGCACTTTATAGTCCTGTGTTTACAAGAGGCGAGAGAGCAGCAGAAATGCAGTGAAAAAGAAGCAAAAATGAGAAAGATACAGGTGAAAAACCTGGGGCAGAAGGAGAAAAATTGATAGTCGTTAAACTTGAGAGGACAAAGATAATGGGAAAACTGGAGACGCTGAGAAAAAGGGGCATGTCTGTCGGGCAGCGAAGTGGGGTGACTGTTTCGACGACAGACATACTGATTAGCGAGAAGTGATTAGAAATAAGGAAAATTGAATAAAGGGAAAAGAAGCAGACAGAGTGTCACTGAAAACGGATACCACGTGGGGCGGAAACAGAAGAAGTGAAGAAGTGAGTGAGTGAGTGCGAGGGAACCCAGGGGGAAGAGGAAAGACCGGACAGACAAGCAGACAAATCATCGCCATGAAGTCAGGTGGAAATCCGAGGCAGGTCAAACTTACAAGAAATCAAATGCGAACTATCGAAGTGTTCAAAACAATACTAATAATAAAAGAACTGCACTTTTGAAGGACAGATTTGATCAAGATAAATTATCCGAAGTCATGGGTCTAAACTGAGCAGGAATTGCCAGAATCGAAATTTCATAAAATCATATGTTCAGATTTAGTCAACCCGGAATCCAATAAAATTGTTCAAAGAATTCAATAAAACCAATCGATTCGCTGAAACTATAGTCTGGGAAAGGAAAGCTTTCGACCGCATTAAAGTGACGATTTGATGAAAGAGAACGAATGAATTGTTTGCGGATTCCAGAAGGAGAATGAAGGGAATGCAACGGGTGAACAGATTTGTGAAAGGAACGGAAACCGGACGGACGAACAGAAAAAATGACTGAATGAGTTGTCAGGAACGGAAAAAGTAGACCGGAAATGAATGTAATTGAGAGTATGGCGCATAGCTTCCTAGAAAAGTTTATACAGTTTAATGATGTAATAATGCTAATAAAAAAATGTCCTCAGGAAGTAATGAATATTCATGCTCTATGTAATTTTTTCTCGTTTCCTTTGTTCATTTTCTTGCAGTTCGAGGGCCTATCGTCATAAAAAGTGAAGAGAATTTTGCGAATCTTTTGTGAACGAAAACCGAAACAATGGGGTTGAATTTTGATGTCTTCAGGGGTGAGCAAGATTTACCCATCCCAGAAAATCAGATTTTGCTCACCCCTGGATGTCTTAGCTTGTTTGCTTATTATTCTGAATCTGAATTTGAATTTTCAAGTAAAAGTATTAAAGATTTTGCCCGAAAATAGTCCTCTACCACCCATGAAATCAAATAGTTCGGAAAAAGAATGCGGATTCTAACTGATTTCGATATCGTTTTGCGTGTTTGTTTTGCACTTTCGTCGTCATTTTCTGTGGGGAGACAAACTGTCTCTTTCAATTCATTTCCTCTCAAAAATTCCTAAAATATTCCTCATTTATTGACTCACATCCGACGCAAATAACTCAAGTCGTTTCGTCAAATTATTAATTTTGAAAATAAAATCTCATTCCCCCATAAAAGACGAAAATACTAAGTGTCTTTCCAGAAAAAGCCTGCCAAAAATGAAAATATTTTGATCAATTCCACGAAAAATATCATAGGATTTTTCTCCATGCCATGTCTGCCTTTTGAAAATTAGAACTGCACATTTTTCGTTACCACTTGTCTTCGGCAGTGCTGTAAAATGCACTGAATGAGTTTAGTTAAGAAAAAATCGTGCTTGAGCTTCAGTTTAGCTCTTTAGAAATTTATGCTTATCCCATTATATCCGTCATTTTTCTGCCATTTCTTCCAGTCAGAAAGTCTGTTTGATTGGTCGAAAATCAGAATCGTCCTTCGATAAATTGACCGTTTTATTGCTACTCGGAAAATGGCCGACAGCAGTCTTTCAGTGCGTCTTTATCTCCGAATTTTCGATTTTATGACCTCGAAAATGTGCATGTTTGTGAAAAACTTCTTGAAAAGGCGAATGATAAGGAAATTCAAGTCTATCAATTTCGCAGATTTGAAATTTTAGTTTCCAATTTCAATTGCATAGATCTGATGAGAATTGTTGACAGACTAAAAATTGATTTTCTTCCGAAATCATAAGTGAAAACCGTCGATTATTGACCGGAAATTGGTCTGAAATAAAAAATTCGACCCTCGTTTTCATTTTGCTGACCCGCAAAAGGGGAAATTGTAGAAAGACGAGGTGAAACCAGTCTGATTTGCTGCTGATTTGTGCGTTGTTCGAAATCATTTTGATAAATGATATTTCACTGACAAAAGTTAACGAATCAAAACAGTTCGATTCACAATTACGATCTTCGTATGATTTTCATTATAAATTATTATTAAATTTGAAAATTTCGTGACAATTTGATGGAAAAAGAATTGGTTTCTGCAGATATTGCAGGAGTTTGCATATTTATCAGCTATCAGGATTAAAGTTTAATAATGTTTCTGTTTGTAATTTTTATCATAAATCGCTGTTCAAGTAGCGCCATTTTAGTGGTAAAATCATCATTGATTTTCTGCAGATATTACAGAAATTTCACTGTTTCCAGCTATTAGAGCTAGAGACGTAGAGGAATTCTTGTAAGAAATGATTTTTGCCTGGCACGGTAAGGGAACTTGCAAACAGAAAAAAATCACAGCATGACATTTACGCAATCAGACAAGACGAAAGGCGAGCTGGTGAAATAAGCGAAGTTTGGACAGAATAAAGAGGGTTTTGAGTGACTCTTCGAAGGTTTGCAGCAGACTTTGAGGAAGTGTACCTAGCAATCTCTCGGTAAATGACGAAACATAAAGGTCGAAAGCAGGCTGAAATTCATGTTTGGGAAAAATCCGTAAAGTTTGCAGAAACAGATGATTGCAGAAAGAAGCATTCTTGTGCACAACAAGACTCGTCAAAACTGCATTGAATTGGGGAATTCAGATAAAATACACGAGGATTACTAAATTTTGATCTACTAGTATTATTTTAAAAATCCTACAGGATGAAAATGATAAAATTTCATAAACGTCATTGCTAAATTCCATCGTATTCAATCAGTATTTTCTGCGCAAATCAAAGTCATTCTGCAAATTTTGCACCGAAATAACGTCCCCTTTGTGATATGATAAGAAGACTTGAATGCACCAAAGCTGTTATTGTATCCGGTTAAGATGTCATTCAGTTATGATGCGATGCATTAACCTAGTGTTCAGATCATTTTGAAATTCTCGGAAATTTGGGGATTTCCTAGAATTTAGCGAAATTCTATTACCATCATTCGTTGGTTTTAATTCGAGTAAACAATTCAGTAAATTAGACAGTTCGTGAAAGTTCGAGGCGCGATACATCATGATTACAGGCGAATTGTCACTGAATTTTTGACTGATGTAAAATGATGATCAAATTGTCAAATTCTCAAAAGGAAGGAGGAGTATTTTTGAATGATTTTACATTGTAGTGAAAAATGACGAAGAGACGCTAGAAATTCGAGAACGTACGCGATTCGTGAAATAACACAGATACCACATAATTATTTGGTGAATTTCAAGGATCGTGAATTTTTTCGGGAAGGAAAAAACTGGGACGTTGAATTGCATTGAAAAAATATGAGGGTCAAATGGTACAGCTGACCAAATTATAGAAAACGACCTACAATTTGGGGTCTTTAAAAATCTTTTCACTTTCCAGGACAAAATAAGGGCGGCAAAGGAGCAAATTTAGCGAACTTTCGAAAAGATCCATAATTTAGGCAAAAATATTATAACTACGATCCTTTATATGTAAATTTAGCGGACTTCGACCCTCTAACATATGCTAGATCTATAACGTGTTATTTGATAAAATGCATAAATAGAGAGAGATAATTGAATACCTAGAGAGGACAGAGAAAGAGGATAAGTGACTATGTAACGACTGAGTGGCGAGATCGCAGAAGATCAAGCGCAATTGAATGATAGAGATGAGATATACAGGGATAGTAGAGAGGTAAAACCTGTAAGACAGATAGATCTAGATCAGACACAAAAATAGCCAGATTTTGTATGTGGTAGAAAAAAATCTTTTTATAGAATTCTCGTCTGTCTAGAGAGTTTTCGAAAAATCATTGTTTTTACTCAAATTTTGAACATTTTGCCTTCAACTCATCGTTCTTGTTATTTACTTTCCCGTTTGTAGTTTGTTTTGTGAAATCATTTCATAGTCGATTTTTCATTGGAGCTATCTGACTTTTGTGAGTTTATCACTATTGAACTGAAGCGGAAAGTCATGACATAATGATGGATCGAGAGATTAGGCTAGAGAGAAAGACAAGATAATGATAAGAAAAGATAAATGAGAAAAAGTAGGAGGCGAAGGAAAGGGGACGATACTCTGACAGAGGCAGAGGAATAGGACCTGAGGAATTGTCACGTGGTGAGTTCGAAAAGTCGGAAAGCGAAATGATGCAATACTGAAAAATGGGAAAGGCTGAAGGGGGTCGTATTTCATCACAAATTCCTCTCATTGAATTTCACTCAATGCCTTTGACGAACAGAACGCTGTAAATGCGGCGCAAAGAAAAGGAGAAAGGTGTTCCGGTTTGATTGTGATAACAACGTCACAATACACGAGGGCGTGGGTAGAAAACAAGAGAACAGGATAAATTTGCATTTCAGCGGTATTTTAGGATGAAAATAACTAGCGAAAATATAAACTTTCTAATGTTTGATAGCAATTTTGTGGGCTGAATTGTACAAAAATATACTATTGTGACTGTTGGCTAAACAATTGTCTGACAGTCTAAATAAAGAACCAACGAAGTTCGGTTAATTAGAAGAAGCTGAAAACGAGAAGCTCTGACGTAAATGGTTCATCGTCTTTTAACGAAGATTAGAACCATGTATTTATAGGATTTCGGCCAGTTTCCAGTTTTCTAGCTTACAGAATTTTCATTTTTCGTCAAATTTTCTAGATTGATACATCAAAAAAACTCATTCCCGAACTTTTCGAAACGCAAAAATCAGTTTTAACGAATCCCAAATTACTAAGTAATGAATGTGTTGGTGTAATTTTACAGAAAATTAATGGTTTGATAGGAAAAGCATAAATGCAGAAAGTGGGTGTGAAATTTGAAATCAAGTTTTTGGTAATGTTGTTGATCAGTTTGATAAAATTTTCGACTTGTAGAAAAATATGGGGTTAAAGTCCAATTTTGAAGTAAAAATGAGAATGGAGAAATTAAGCGATAGAAAAGTTGTTAATGAAACAACCTTTCGTAAAAATAAGAAAGCAGCTTCACTTATCCTCTTCACTCTTTTCCTTCGTTATTTCGTCAGAATGCAATCTCACGCCACTTTTCGCTGAATTGAGTCATCCCCAAACAAGAGAAAATGAGGATACTGTAGGTTTATCAGAAGCTTTACAAGAAAGAAGTTCACAAGTTAGCAATCTCATTAATGAATTATAAGTTGGAAGTAATTTCTGCACCAGATCACCATTCTTCTCCAAAAAAAACTCGACGTTCATAATATTTTCGCTTTATTTTGTGATGCTGATTGATTATTATGTGAGCGAGGGAAACCTGCCGTAGAATGCGTTGCATTGATGCAGTGACATAGACGAAAAACGAAGAAACACAGCAACCCACGCGGAATTGCGGACGGGAAAGACCATCTGCGTCACTGACTGAGAACTGAGAGAACGCAGAGGGCAATTCTGACAGGCGAAAAAGGAGTTACTGTAGATGACAATTAGAGGGAAGGGAGATCAACGACAAATGAGAAAAATTAAAAGATTGAAGGACTAACTGCGTGATGAGACCGCAGGCTATCAAATCAGTCAATTCAAGTCAGGGCACTCCCATTCAAAGCTGAAATAATCTCATTCCCGAAGGAATTCCCTTGTAAAATTTCCCAAAACTCCCGATTTCAATGATAAAACAAGGACTCGGTCAAGAGTGAATTCGTGAGAATTCGGTAATTCCCCTATTTCGTTTTCTGATGAAATGTGAAACACACTTGTAACCGGAAGCGTGAACTGTCAAATTTCAAACAAACTATCGATAAGAATGTAGAAATCGAAATATCGGAAGTTTTACTGATTCTGTCAATGTCAATCAATTTGGAGAATTACATGAAGTGGCGCAATGGAGATCGAGTACAATTCAAGGGAATATCGATGAAATGCGCCGAGAAGAAACAAAAATTATCAATGAAATGTTAGAATTCGTGATTTTTACTATGATTTTTGATCGCATGATGCTTTTTCTAACCTCGAGGCATATTTGGCAGCAGTTCTGTTCTATTTTCGTTATCAATTCATCAATAATTATCGATATTCTGTTCTTATTTAGTAGTTACGTGCTATTTTAGTCATTCATAAGTAGGACACTTTGTCTTATGCAATGGTATTGATAAAGGAATCAGCTGATAGTTGATATTACAGAGAAAGAGAAAAAAGAAGTCAGAGCTCATGATCAATTTTCGCTGTGAATAAAGCAGACAGGGTGGCGGAATTCTTAATAAAAACATGGAAGGTTTTATGAAAAAGTAATTAAATAGACAATATCATAAATTTTCTATGTCGTTTGCTCTCAAAAACGTCTCATAGACTTTCGAAAGTGTCTGATAAAAATTCGCCGACTCACATTAGCTGAGAGATGAAATGACCAATACAAAAATCAGTGCCACAACAAAGCAACACCCTATCAACTTTTAGCAAAATGCCGAAATTGAAGTTTTGTTTCGATAGACTGATTCATACCTAGTTACTAATCTAGCGGAAATTTTTACAATTAAACTTTTGAATTTTCCTTGCCCAAATGTGACTTTTAATGCACTTTGTCAGAAAAATCGAAGGAAAGACATTCAACGAAAGATTCGATTTTTCGATTGACACTGTTTCCTCTGCTTGTAAAGCATTCATCGTAAAAGGGAAAAGGCAGAAGAGAAATGATAGCAACTTTTATGGGTACATTTGAACTCGAAAAATCGAGTACGGCGAGTTAAAATAGGAAAGTTCAAGAAGAAAAATGTAAAGTGATAAAATAATGATGGTGATATGGGAAGGCACAGCCACGCGCAAGACTCGTAAAATATTTAGAACTACGAAGTCACTTTTGGTGCAATGAAATAAAATTCGAACTGAGAATAATTGCTTCCAGAGAAGGAAGAAGGGGGACTTGAAAATTTTAGAATTCGCATGAAAAAATGACTCTTCATTCAAATAAGCATGATTCAAACTTGATGAAAGTTATGTCAGAAATAGAAAATGTTCTTTCATAACAAACACCCATATTCGTCATACCACTTCAATGATATTAGTATTCCGGAAGAAAGTGAATTTTCAAGGTTAATTTGCTCTTGAATGAGTTATGAAACCTCGAAGTTATTCTTGTTCACCACATCTAATTCTTTATGTCGTTCTAACTTCTAATGACTAATGAAACTTCGTTTTGAAAAACCAAATTTCTTTTGAATAAAATCTTCAAAAATCTAGTCCTTCAAATCAAAACATACCATGTCATTCTAAAAATTTCAAAAGTAATTAGCGATTGACGTGATGGTAACGTTCTGAGTTGGTTTTCTATGAAAATGCCTCACTTCTAATCGGATTCTTCGAAGCGAATTCCTCAATTCGAGACTCCAAACTACAACCGAAGTGATTTTTTGAACAGTTGACCGACTGACAGACATTTGTCACGTAGAGGGTTGAGAGGGAAAAACAAATGATGAATTGAGAATAGAAGATGAAAGGGCCTAGAGGATGGGGATAAATGAATGAGACAGAAGTTTTTAGGCTGGTAGATGAAAAGCCGAAATGATGCAGCCTGAACTAGGGAAATTGGATAATTGAAAAACATCCCTTGTTAGAGAAGAAAATGAATGAGCTTCGATTAGAGAACTGTCAAAGGGCTTGAAAGAAAAAGTTAGGGATTCAGGTTGATAAAAACTCCTATGAGGATAGACAGATAAAATGATAAAATGCTCAGACTTTGTAAGAGGCAGCTGTGCTAGCTATGCTCATTAGGCCGATGGCGATAATCAGACTGATGAAAAACAACGACATTTGTTGGCGGGGCTTCATAGAATGGCAGGATTTGAGTGTTCGTTGGTTAAACAGGATGAGTGTTTTTAGGAAATTCCTCTGGTTACTTCAAATAAATAAAGCGTTGGGGAATATTTATGGAAGAAAAAGTTTGACTTTCTCATCTTGATTAGTTGATCGAAGAACTAACTGCTAAAGCAATGAGTTGAATGAATCAGGGAAATCGGAACGATCTCGATTCAGTCAAATTTTCTGAGAAGTGAAAATTCGCCGCAAATTTTCCCTCGGTCTTTGAAAAACAAAATCGTATCAAAGAGAATGAACAAGAGGAATTTCATCGAAATGCGATTTGTTTACGAGTGGAATCTGAATGAAGGGTGGAGGTGAAAATTCGAAAATATGTGTGCAGATTAGCTGATAGCAAATGGAAAGATAAGACACATGGGAAATCGAAAAGTAAAAGATCAATTTGGAACCGATGTAGGGTTTGAAGAGGGAGGGACGGAGTTATTTACGTAGGAAGACGAGTCATAAATTGTCCACCTTTGCAAGATGGTGAGGGATTTTTGTAGAAAGAAAATAAGAAATAGACTGTTTCAAGGAAACCGTTATCATCAAGTCTAGGAAAGTCGATGACGGAACGTGATTTACATCAGGCGATTTGACGAAGAAAAAACACCAGATTCTTTCAGGGGTTTTCCGAAGAAAAGGAAGACGAGTAAGACTGATGCAATATTTCCGGAAAGTTGAATGGAAATGCAGCAAGATCAACAGATATTGCATCAGAATGACTTCGGAGGGGACAATTAAGATGCTGATAGAAAAACAGAGGAATTAATTTTTTTTGTTGTAAATATTTGAACGAATTCTAAAAATATTCGAAAGAAAAACAAGCCAACCTTTCTTTGCGGACCATAATTAGTGGGTTGTTGAGTTCTTTCTGGATGGCCTCTTGCTCCAGCGCCTGAAAATGACAACGCTATCTTGAAAACTTTAGGTAAATTCAGAAAGTGCATTTTGCAAAGTTTGAACGTTCATTTTAGAACGAAAGAAGCATAGCATCATAAAATTGAATATTTTAGGAAGGAAAACAAACATGAAAATTATCCGTTTTCTCGACAATTTCATCAAGAATAAGTTATAAAGACATGTAAATTTTCAATAATTCTAAATCGTGAAAAGTCAAACCTTGAGATTAGGATGAGACAAAATTGGTGTTTTGAGTGCGTCGTGGACGTGCGAATAATTGGACATGATTTTGTTGACAGAGGGGTGCGCTGAAATTCACTCCTTCTTTGCATAAAGCAGATGTTTTCACTAAATCACAGCTTTCTTCGTATTTCTTCAGCGCGTGAGAAAGAAAAAAATCAAAAGCTGTGAAAATTCGATCGAATTTACGCAGATGTTTATATTTTGCAGCAAAATAAATTGAATCAGAGAAACTCTGTCCAAGAAATTTCGCACAAAAATAACAATCTGTACAAAAATGTATTCATTCTTGTTGGGAATAGTCTGCAAAATTCACCACATGACAATGCAGGAATTGTTGTCAGCTATTTTGTGTGAAGATGAATGACTTTTTGTAAAATTGAGTTTCTGCACCTAAATACATGAAATTCATACCATCATCTTGGCTGACGAGCAGATGAGGAATCTCCAAATGCGGTTCGCTTTTCGACAGAGTGCGCAAGTTGATCTAAAAGGCAGAATTAGATCTGAACAAATAATTAACGTTTTTCAATCGGGAAGTAGAATTGTTTAAATTCGATATTCAAAAGTCAAATAGAAATTACAAATTTGAAAGCTCTTCACATGGTGAAAATAATTTGTGCAGATAGAATTTTGCTTCTGGTGATACATCTCAAAATAAGGGATTCAAATAATTCATAGAATTAAAAAAAAAAAAACCATAAATATTTCTCGCTAACCTGTCCTGGTTTGGGCGGTGCTAGGAATTGATCGTGCTCATTCGGATGATGCAGGTTGTGCGGCACTGCCGAGTGATGATGGCTCATGAACGAGTCCGTCTCGATGTGATGCTGTTCCATCTTATAGCAAACGACGTTCGAGGGAAAACACGAAAGCTGAAAAATCGCTATTTCGAGTGAAAGCGAACACGAAAACAGGCAAGAAACGATGGAGCTTAAAGTCGAATAATGAAGTTTACGCAAGAACAATGGACAAGTGTCACACTTCGTTGTTTCATTTTCGTACTATTTTCGTGAATTTATTAGAAAATCAATCGATAATCGCCTGGCTAACTGATAGATATCTTATGGAGGTGAGGGGTGGCTGGGCAAAGCAGGTTGTGAGAGGAGAAAGGCACTCAAAACGACCCGTGGGGATTTCTAGAAGATTCGATCTGACAAAAAGGATATTTCATGTGTCGGTTTTTGTTGAAAAAGCCATGAAATAGCGGATGTGAATAGCTAAATTTGGACGTGGGTCTTGCGATAAACAAAAGGACGTGTAATTAAGAAAAATGGAAAAGTCGATAAATAACTTGGGTTTTCCGTAAACAATTTGTTATCGGAGCTAAAGAGTAGGAAAAGAAAATTTCTCGACGAAAAGGGATCGGAAGATGAATGATGAACTGTTGCAATTTTCACAAGTGATCTTTTGGAACAGGAAATTTTGAAAAATTAAAAAAAAAAATCTTATTTCTAATTTCAAATAGATCAATTTGGAAAATAGTGCTAGAAATTCATTAAAAAGGATTTTTTCTTGGCAAATGCAGAATTTTCAAATCAAAACAGTCAGCGACGTGCCAAGTATCGATTTTCTAGCCACGCCGTGCAGGGTGCCACTGTTTTCGCGATTTTTCACAAACACTTTTGCAAACATTGGCCCTTTACCAATTTTACAATTGATGAAGCAACTTCTGTTTGCGAACCTTTGAAATTTGGAAAGTTCAACGATTTTTTTTTGAAGATTTGAAGAACCCATCTTCACAGGTTCATTTTCAAGATTTCTGTGATCTTTTGGTCTTCGGTTCAAAATCGATTAGTTTTAGTGGTTGACGGAGATCTTTCGAAAATGTATCAATTACTTTGAAATTCGGAAGTTCGGAGGATTGGAAGGCGAAATTTTTGAAAGACACATTGACAATCGATGCATTGATAAAAAGGTTATCGATAATGCAAAATAATATAGGGTCGAAATGACTGGGAAATAGAGAGAACTGCAGTTTTACACAAAGGAAAATGATGGAGAAAGAGGAAAAGGAGATGGGTGACAAAGGGACGGGGAAATACGAAAGAAACGATAAGCAAGAGATGATCAATGAGAACTGAGAATCGGGTATTCATGGACGAAAAATAAAACCTGAGTTAGTCGAATACATGAAAATTTTGCGATTGAAAACAGAATTATGGAAATTTTTGAATGGACTAAATTGGCGCAGGGAGGCTAGAAACTGAAGATCAAAATTGCAAATCGAGGAAAGTATAATTTTTATTTGGTGATAACGAGTAAGAATTATTAGAATGCAGTGTAAAATACCGATCAGAGATGTTAGATGTAAAAACCGCAAGAAAAATCCTAAATGGATTCAGCTTTTCTTTACTTGAGCCAAAATGATCGTCTCAATTTTGGGTCAGAATGTAAATAATCGTTTGAATAGTGATTTGAGAAGTTCGGATCACGAGAGTGATCTCTTTGTGTTAGAAGATGCACTGTTTTGGCGACAAAGATCGATGCTCCACAAGGAAATGGTTTGATTGATGAAAAACGACGAAGGCAGGCCACGTACTCCAATTGCGAGACTTTGAGGCAGCAGGAATCACATGTCAATATAGTCAATCGAATTGGAAACTGGTAAGGAAAGACCGTTGCTTCGATAAATATTGCCACTAAAAACACCATCAACAAATCAAATGATAAAAATGCTAGAATATTCCATATCTTATGGCATGGAAAATGCTAGAGACGCAGGATATTTTCAGTGTTCTCAAAATAGCACTCGATTTGATACATGGTGCGAAGAAACACTCGTTCCCAGACAAAATGACAATTTCTTCGCTTCTCTCGAATTCACTCAGTCCATCACCAGCGATCATCTGCCTCTGGCATTTTCTTCCTATCTTTATTTCTAGCACTATTTTCTGATCTCTGCCGGACTCATCGTCATTGCTTCTTCTAGTCTCTGTACAAAGCGATGTTTGTTGTCAAAAGTACAACGATTTGGCGCAAAATCTTCGACTCAAAAACATGAACTTCAACCCGACTTTGATCGACTCGTAACCTTGAAGTCTCTGATGACTTTGAAAAATAAAAATATGTGAGCAAACACAATATTCCAAAGTATAGAATGAACATGTTATAAAATCACGACTAAGCCAATAAACAAAGGGAGATCACTAAAAAGTAGTAAGAAATATGATGAAGACTTTCAGTTAGAACTGGGAATCTCGATTTTTAAAAATTCAAAAATAGATTATTGTGAGATAGCCACGTTCCCCGAGGATTTTCACGCATACGAATAGGTCATGTGCTCGCATAAAACTAAAGCTAAAACAGCTGCAATGTGATATTCGATGCAACGTTTAAAAATCCGAGCCACCCGTGACAAATCTTTGAAATGAACGTATAAAAACCACGTACAACGGAATTTCACCTGCTGAAAATAAAGGAAGAAACAAAATCGAAATTTGACTTTCCAATCAATGAGTTTATTGCAAAGAAAAAAAGCTTTTATAGGTTGTTTAACAGCGAACAGAGTTTTATTTGGAAGTGGACAAGATTTTGATAATTTTAGTTCAATATTTTAGAGCTAAGGTTTCATATTTATTTTTTTTTTTTTAAATCATAGCCTCTTATAAATCTGTAAAAATTCGGCAGATATACCCAATTCTGTCAAATCGGGATTTTTAAGCAATGGTTTTTTTTAATATCATATCCTCTTAACCTAATAAAATTTATAATCCCTGTATAAATCTGCCAAATTAGGCTGAATATCCCCGGTTGTGTTTAATCTGCAAATTCCCACACTTTGGCTGGTGGGCAATTGATTTATTCCACCGGCTAATCAGGGGTATCTCAATCATTCTGGCGACTGATATCTCACCTTTCACTAATTTTGCTGCCAGTTGATCTACACTCACATTTTTATCGTTTTCGTAACAATCATTTTTATACCGATGTCTCTTTGGTAGCATTTTCATATCGATCGATTTGTTTTCACAATCCATTAATTTTAATGGTCATGATTTTTATAATTTTAGGATAGCTTTTCGTTTATGCTTTTTAGGATTTGCAAAATCATGCATTTTTCTACACCCCTTGTTAAATTTTCAATCTGATGTACCTTTTTATTTTCATCTCAAGTACATTTATCTCGGCTTATCCGTTCCATTTCAATCTCAAACAAGCTTCTTCCATTTGCAAACATTTATCGTGTTCCTTTCGTATTTCAATTTCAGTTGCTTTGTCTGCACGTTCCCCTGTCCGATTCGATTCGACTATTCGATTGAGCTGTGCTGATATCTCCCCGCTTCTCTCGATTCATTGCTGATTTGACTGATCTTTCCGCCAGTCTACATACAAACTGCAGGAACGTTCATCATCGATTCATTCAACGGTTTCCCATTCAGCGGCAGCTATGAGAGTGTAAGCGCATTTTTCATATCATATTTTGTTATGATATTTTCTACCAAAGCACAAAATAATGCAAAATTGTGAGAAATTTTATTGTCTATGAATCTAAAAAGATTCATTTGATTTGAGAAACCAGGTAAATTTTCTTAATTTATAAACAGGACCAATTGAATTCAGATTTTGAAAAATCGGAATTTTGGAGGTTCTTAACCTTGGAATTACTGATTTAAAAGTCTGAACGTCCCTGCTCTTATAATGCGAGAATGCGGTTCTTTTGCCTTAAAAGACAATCGTCATCTTTGTTTGCGGATTATCTAAAGATGACTGAACTTTTCTGACTTTTACCTTCTCTTCCAAATGCCTCGTTGCACTTCTCTACGATAATCGTCCTAATCTCCATATCACATATTCCTCTCCATTCTGTCGACCATTCTCTTACTATGCTCTCTTCAAGTACCGTACTATTTCTATAGCCTTTTCCTACTCTCAAAACAACCTGCAAGCCTATTGCACGAATAAGGTGTAAATATTCCTGTCATAGCAAAGCCAGGCAACCTAAACTTGTGCTTTTCAATTCTACAACATTATAAGGCTTCATTCATTCTCGCATTTTTGTTGACTCACGATTTTTCCTGTTTTTATTTCGTGTAAAAATCTTATAAATTGAAATACAAGCTGTAAAATGTTGGTTCTTTCCAAAGATTTCTTTGTCGACGCATACAAATTTGAAAAATAACAGGGATGAGTCGTAATTCTGATTTTGTCTGAATTCGACTTTTTGAAATTCAATTTTTATTAAACTCCTGAATGAAGTTTGAGGTTTTACCGGTAAATCTGGCTGGAATGAAGGATACACCCATTCAGCTTTGTTTATTTGACCAGAAGTTGTACTGCTTGTCTGCATCTATAGGAATTTGGCAATACTGTGTTGTTGGTACAAGCAATGCACCTCGATGAATTGTCGCTGTTCCTCTGCAGTTGTTGTGCTGACTCGGCCCATTCATTCCTCCCTCCTTCCTTCGTTTCCTTTGTTGCCCATTTGCTTGTAATGGATCATCATACCTAACATTTAGACATCCTTCTTCTCATCTCCATTTGCCCAAATCACCACCATTTACTATTCCTTCAGCAAATTTGATCACTTCTCTCCTACAGAAAATGCCATCAATTCCCCCAATGCATTTGAGAAAGGATTTACTTTGAACCGCTAAATTCCTCCATGGGAAAACGTTAATGAGCTGAACTCTCATGCATTTTTGGTTGGTTAGAAGCGGAAATGAAGTTGGAGTAAAATGAATGTGGCCGAGTTCCGATATTCTATTTACAAAAAAAAATTATGGTTCAAAGTGCAATCTTTCAGAAAGAAAAAAATCTGAACTTTGTCAAACAAGGACATGAGAAATGACAAAAGATAAGCCAAGAAGTGCTATGTCACGGATTTATGACATCATTACTCAGGTTTTCCATTTTTTTGATCGGAAGTTTTCGTAATTTTACTGCCTAATTGAGGATCTCGGTTCCTCTCATATGGTCATCATTCCATTATCCACATTATCCTTCATTCCCAGATCTCTTAATCCCAAATCTCCCTTTCTTTCCCATTCTCATTTGGCGCAATGCCTGTCGCAAGGGATTCTCCGTTCCGATTCCTCCCGCTTTCCTTCTTTGCCCTTTCCTTTTCTGTCTTCTGCCTATGAGCCGGGCTAATGAGATTGTCCATTAGCGGATCGAGAAGAGACGGTTATTTTTCTAATCTCACATGTCATCCATGATTAATTCCGTGATCGTCTTGAGCAAAACATGAGCTTTAAAATACAATTTTGATAAACTCAATATTTTGCAATGTTTTATTTGACGTTCAAAATTGATCTTCGACAAAATACTCCACCTCGCTAGATTCAAGATAATTGGGGTCAATTTTTCCCTTTAAAATTTTACGCTATAGTGATTTCATGTTTCATCCGCCCTCAAAGCGGAAAAAATCGTTGTAATTTTTTTTAGAAATTCTCTTTCAAGATATTTTAAAATAAAAATGTTTACTCTAGACAGCGTAAAATTCCTAAACATGCGTAAAATCTTCAACAGAAAATGCATGTTTTCAGTTTCCTTTTGAAATTGAAAAATGTTCTTCCTATTGATATGAGGATTCTTATCAAAAAATTAGCCATTACGCTGTGAACAGAAGCAAAGCCCCTCTCATTTGCGTTTGCCTTCATTTTGATGACATATTGGTGCCTCTCGTTTGAAGTGGGGACTCTGTTATTTTCTCCTTCATTTTGCATGCTCATTGTTCTTTCATTTTCTCCTTTCTTGTTTCCTCTTCACAATTCTCTGTTCTGTTCGACAAACATCTGGTGCTTTCTGTGTTCTGCATATCCCTCACATTATCTATGTACCTCTATAGCTACAGGATGTCCGAATGAACTTCTATTTTTATGCGATTTTCCACTAGAATTTCTGTGCATTCTTCACTTCTATGAGTTGTTGTACGATGTATTGGCTGATTTGCACGTGCAGATTGGGCGATGGTGCTCGAATTATGCAATTCATCGCACTTTTGCATCTGTTCACTAATTCTTTCCAATTTCCGAATACTCTACGCATCATCAGTTATTTTTTCTCTCATAAACCGTACCTATAGAACCTCGAACATCTCTAAAAATCTTCAGAACTTTATTTTATTCGAAATTTTAACCTTCCTAAATATCCTCTAATCCTCTTGCACAAGTTAATAATCATCGCTTGAAGCCCCATCCTTTCATGCAATTGTGCATATGTTAATTCGATAATGAAGTATGCGCAATTTGACAATGAATGGGCTTTCAGCCAGTGAGAGCCATCAATATGTTCTACTCCCTTTGCTGAATCTGAAGTGAATAATTGCCATTTTGGAGGCCTGTTCAGACAAAGGTCATTTGTTACTTCGGCCATTTCAGCCATATTTCACTGTCCAAACCGACTGCTGACTGTTGATTCGTGGAATCCTAGATGAGCAGCAGATGCTCTTCAAATGAACTGAAATTTCACGAATTGGCAGTTGCTCCTTCATTTTTATCTATTCAAAAAATCAAGAAAATCTTTTCTTTGATAAGGACTAAATAATCGACTATTTTATCCCTTCCAATTTTTTTCGAAATAAATCAATATCACCACGTGAAAGAGCATCATCAAATTGTATAGTGAATATCGTTCAACTATGAAAACCAAGATAATTGGCTAATTATCTTCGAAAATTAAGGGCTGATTAAAAAGAGCCTACATTTGTGCTTCGTAAAAGAAGCGTGGCTTGGCGGTCCTTACTAATAGTATAGTTAGTCGCTTTTTCATTCTTCAATCAAAGCCTCAAAATACTTAACTCATGCCATCCCAGACTCTAATTTGTTTATTCAACTTTGACTTTATCCGATTTTGGTGTTTCCGGAACGGATTACATCGAAGCAAAGATATTTTCTTTGGAAATTTATTGCTAGATCTTATTCTAGCAACTAATTCTCTATGGGAACCCCTCTAAATCCGCATTCATCTTGAAATTGCTTCAACTGTGTTCGAAAATTATAGCGTTCACAATTTTCAAATTCTTTCAACAAATAGTTTTTGTCAATTTGTTCCTTAGTCCCAGTTTGCATTGTCGTTTTCAGTTGACATTTTCCTCCATTCATTCAATTTTTCGATCATTCTACTTCTATGTTCTCTCGCTCTCTTCCAAACATCTTATTATCAAATCCTCCATTATTTATTCGGACGTTCAGAAATATTTGTCCCCGTTATTTTTAGTTCTAAAATTCGAGTTCTTACGATGATGATAAACTGATAATTGTCAGTTGATCGAGAAATTGTCATTGATAACATTATAATTAGTGCTATCAATGGAAAGTGATAAATTACTATCATTTGCTATTGAATTGGAAATACGTGTAATTTTTTATGGCAACTGGTCTCACGTCGAGTATATTTTTAAAATAATTTCTTGAAACCTACAAATTTCGCGGTTTCCTAATTCCTTGCTCGACCGAAATGTCTGTTCGATTAGCGATTTGTCACTCGATTTTCATTTCTAATTCGGTTAATTCTACTATTTCCTCTTTCTTCGTCACTTTTCCCATTTGACGGCTCTTTTCTTCCTATTTTCTCGGCTCTTTTTGCCCATTTCACATTTCTGTCCAATTCCCCACTTCTTTCATTCATTCAAAAAAATATAAACATTTTCTTTGATCTAGCAATTTTTTTCTCGAATTCTGCCACTTTCTTTCTGTTTTTGACTTGGGAAAGCAAGGCAGCGCAATTCTCTCAACATTGCACTTCTTTCTTTCGCTGCCTCGCTTATTTGTTCAGGGTAATTGGATAGTTTCAATTTTCAAGGTCATTTTTGGATTTATTCGGGTTTAGCATCTTCATACATGTAGCTATTTTATGCTATATTTCATGAGTCTTGTTCACGAGAGGGTCATAAATTTGTCAAGTATATATTTATCTTTCATTCTTGATGCATAGGTAGCTGCCGCTCTAAATTGCTCAAAAATGGAAAGAATAAATAACCTTGGATACACCTCATGACATGTGAAGCATTTTAGAAACAAGTGATAAGCTCGTATCATTAATTTTTCATTTCAATTTGTTATGCCACAAATTTCCTTACTGAAAAATGCATCTTGTTTCAAAACAATTTCATGATATTTCATGTAAGTTGGTGTGCAATTTTGCACGGCTGAGCACTTTTGTGTCCTCAGTTCTAGACTCCAAAAGCGGATGCGCGTTGTCCTCTTCGCCTCAAATGCTGCCCCCTCCCCCAACTCGTATTTTGCAATCTCGCAGTACTTTTCCCCTTCTTTTATCCTCCTTCCCATTCTTTCCCTGAAACTCCCTTCTCAAGTTCTGGCACTTCAACCTGCCTACTGCCTACCCATTGTTCGTTATGAAAAACATCGCTTTGATCGCTTTCGAAAGTTCTTCGAGTGTTTCTCGCGGTTCTAATTCGAAGGTGTCAAAACAGTCTCGTTTTCAGTTTTCTTTATTTTTTTCTTGAAATTTCTATCTGATGATTTTCAGAATGTACGTTTACACGGTCAATGAATCCCCACAGAAGTCATCATGTTGGTCCCGAGCATTCTGGAGAAGGCTCAAATTATTATTCGGATTCATATCATTCGTACGCTCTTCATGAAATTCTTATCAATTACAATTTTTTTAGATATCAGGATGCTTCCTATTACTTTTAGCAGCTTACATGTACTTCATCAAGGGTGACTATATTCCTCTGGTCAGGAATGAAATCTACCTATATTCGATCATGATGATGGCGGCATGTGGGATTCTCGTTACATTGAACTCGTGCTTTTCGAATTGTGCCTATCAAAATATCTGCGCTACTGTTTTGGTGGGACTTTA
This sequence comes from Diploscapter coronatus, assembly GCA_964036155.1. Lineage (NCBI taxonomy): Eukaryota > Metazoa > Nematoda > Chromadorea > Rhabditida > Rhabditidae > Diploscapter > Diploscapter coronatus. Next base: position 45,541,013 of record OZ038422.1, on the reverse strand, counting down.
GTATTAATGTACATTCGTCAATTTTTATCTACAGTACACTCTCGTTCTGCTCCTCGGAATGGGCCTAGATGCTCTTGTTGGTCATAATGCGTTCATGTTCATGGGCACAGTCAGCAGAGAGTTGGACGTCTCTCTCAAACAGGCCGTCAAATTGTACTACGGGAAGAATGAGACGCTGACAAAAGCGGTCGACTTTCTTCAGTTTGAAGTAACACATTTTCGATAATACTAATAGGATATCGCGATAAGTCATAAGAGATTGAAAGTTCATATCGCAAATCACATATTTGATTCATTCCCATTGATTTCACAGGGATTTCAAATCTTTCTAAAATCACGCATTTTTTCCTCATGAACCTCTAGTCTTTCAGGGAGCCTGTTGTGGTGCATTTGGGTTCGTAGACTATCCGAAGAAAGTGTATGAAGACGGTGATACGTTTTATGCAAATGGAAGTTACCGCGTGAAGCCTAAGCTTCAGTATATTCCTGATAGTTGCTGCTGGGACTACGTTGCGGGATGTGGCAAATGGGACCATCCCAATAACATCTATCTCCATGTAAGAGGAATTTCCTTATAATTTTCCCAACCATTTATTTCTTAGGGATGCACGCCGTATTTCCAAAACGAAGTAATATTCAACCTGAATATGACTCTCTACCTATCAGCATTAGTCCTTGGAATTCATATCTTCGAATTACTGCTTGTCTTCATATTATGCGTCTTCAAGCCTACCGACAAAGCGAAGCATCAGAAAATGACGAAAGTAAATGGTGCGAATGGTCATAGAGATTTCCTTTCCATATGAAGCCAGTATTTCAAAATTTGCCTTTTATTATTTGAAAAGTACCCTTATTTCAATCAAACCGATACCCAGAAAAAATCCATATGGTTTCTTTCCTTCTCTCTATCTCTCTTCGTTCTATACTTTTAACAAAAAATGACAGGTTGATCACTCGGATTATTCTCATTTATGAGTTTCAATAGTGTGGTGCGTAAACCATCGAGCTAAAGGAGCTATATTGTGTAGCGCTATGTCGCAGCGTGAAGTGTTTCCTTCGAGGAAGTTTCTTTTCCTCTCTCTATATTGTATGATATTTAGTTAAGCGATATAGAGTTGTTAGAGTATGGAAATAATATACCATATGGATTATTTCTGAGTATAGATTTGGTTGAAAAACGGGGTACGATATTTTCTTTAAAATTCGACATTCTTTGTGCTATATCCGCCAGTGTTCATATCTGTGATCTCAAATCGAAATACGCTAATCGAAAATTGTTCAGGATTACATTCTGTCTATGCATAACCATTCTGTAAAATTGTACTTATTTATTATGACACATTGTTCGAAATACAACTATAAAAACTTGATTGAATTTGTTTGAATGAATTGTCTAAAATCACAGTTGAAATCTAGTTTTAGGATGTTTCAACTACAAATTTAAAAAAGACTATACATGCCCGTAAGGTTGCAGAGAAAAATGTTGTAACATTTAAAAATTAGTTATCATTACCATTGATAGAATGTGTGTGAAAATTATTTCCAATAGATCGGACAAAAAACCTTTACCCGTTGTTCGCAGAATGCCAATGATTTTTGTTTCAAACAGTTCTTGCATAACTTCAAATGAGATAGCTACGTTCATTGAGCACAAAGGCTTCGCCCTGGAAAGGCGGCTGACTGCGTCGAGCCGTCCCATATTGAGAGGAATAGTCACACTGCTGGAATGAGTATACTCTTCCCAAATTGACGAGACCTCTGCTTGTGCGATTCGTGCCGCTCGCGAGTGGCTGTATGAAATTTCTCTTTACTCTCGCGAATATGCATTATCTCTTAGTTGCGTCAACTTGCGCAATCTGATGTTGTAAGAGAAAATAGAAAGATAGCGACATAGCCGCTCGCAAGTGATGATAAAATCCAAGTTGCGCGAATCGCACAGGCAAAGGTCTCGTCAATTTGGGAAGAGTGAATTAGAAATCACTATCGTTTTGACTGGTAAACGATAACTTATTGTCATGAGACATAGTGACGATCAAAAGTATAAATCCAAACATAAATTTCATCCGGTTGTCCACTCATTCAATAGATCTAACCAAACTGAAACTCTAGGGGATTTTCGTCCTTTTATATTCCCACATTTGTTTAAAAATTCAGCTTGATATAACCTAACCGAAATTATAAATTGGTCATCAAAGAATACCATGGTTGGTTCCATACTTAGAACGATCACTATTCGATATTAGCTTACCGAGCATACAGAATTAGCCGGTGACACCACTCTCGACGTATTTTGATTGTAGGCGCTTGGGAAATAGGCACTGTGGATGGAGGCTCGAGGCGAATTCAGATGATGCGAATGAGACAGATGAGTATTAGTGTATCGAGCCGGTACAGAAATCCGTCGCTTGTCCACACTATGCTAAAATTTAATCTTGACCACGATATTTCTTCCCAACTTCATACCATGTGATTGTGATTCCCAATCGAATTGTAATGAGAATAGAATAGACTGTCTGCTTCCTTAGTCAGTCTTGCAGCGAAATGTCCATTTTCGCCCCCATTCGGCCCACTCGCCTTCCTCGGAATCGGCGAACTTCGACTCAGGGACTCGTATGACTTCTGCAGTCCAATGTGGTTGGCAGCGAGTGGAAGTGAAGGCGCATTTGGATGAGAAGATCGAGGTGTTGATGGGGTTAAAGAAGTTCGAGGCTGGTTCGGCAGAGGAAATAGCTGAGAACCAATTGTTCCCATCGAGCCTGTAATTAACACTCATCAAATAAAATCGAAAACTTTGACAATATGACTCCGAGATTGAATTTGTAGCTCATCTCAAAGATAACTATTGAGAACGCGTATTCTGCAGAATTTTCAACTGCACTCTGCATTCCAAGCAATGATTTTACGATAAAACCACACCTGCTTCTCGAAAGAAATGACTCAATGAAATCATTGAAATGCTTTATTGGGTGATATGCTATCGTTCTAACAAGGCGAAATTCTAAACTAATGTCTCGAAATCCAGTGTACCAGGGAAATAAACTCGTTTGAGTAAACTCTCACCGGAAAGATTTCCGTGAACAGTTGAAGGCGGCAGAAAGGTGGGTGATGAAGATTGAACAGGTACAATCCCAGGAGGAGGAGCTGATATAGAGCCATTGCATTTGTTCTCCCATTGATATGCCATTGGACTGCCGATATGTTCCATGTGTTCGGTGAACCGTGCCATTGGATCGAACTAAATAGGTGAATGTTTTACTTTGAGAGGGCATGAACCTTAAAGTTATGAATGAACTTTCCCTTCAAAAGCTTCAAAATCGAAGGTCACAGCATCTTGAAATCATAGCAAAACAACAATACTCACATCCATTCTGTAGTCGATAGATCCTTCTCTCGCGTGCAACATCGCTGGTCCCCAATCAATTATCACCTGGGATGAGATACAAATTTTATCCTCGAGCATGGAATTCAATACCTTTCCAACAAGAACCAACCCGACGACCATAGTTGTGGGTCCAGCTAGCCAAATCTTGAATTCGTAATTGCCAATTTGTATAAAATCATATTTCAAACTTTTCCAATCTGGGAGTCCTTCATGAAGATAGCGAAGACAGTGAAGACGAGCCCTGTGCATATGAGACTGAACGAGACGATACCGTAACTAAAATTTTGAAAATTCATTCGAAATCTCGAGTTCTTTGTTCAAACTCTCATTTCCATTCGACCAGTTTTCAGGTTTTCCACATATTGCCCCTAATTTATACTCTTTGAATGCTTTTCGAATTTGCTTCACTCAATAATGCAGGTTGCAGCTTTTGTTTGCTAAATTGCTGAGGTCGATTGAAATTATCGTTGGAATTGGGCATGAAGGAAGAAGAATATTCAGTAAAGATACGAAGAACAACCAGATTCCAACTTCATTTCAATTTGATGAACTCCGCATATTAGTGGTGAAAAATAGAAGGTGGGATGATTTCAAGAAACATAATTCCATTTTTCACTATGTTTTGAACCCAAATTGTGCCTAACTTCAACCCGACAAAGCACAATGACGAGACTGAAGGCGCCAGTCAAGTTAGGAGCAAAGTTTCCTCCAAGCTGCCTAACTTCCTTCATTTCACTTTTCACGTGAACGTCTGTCAACAAATTGTGACTGCATTCAATTGATTCCCCGCGCCAACTTGTGGATGTCGTCGCTGAAAGAAAGACCACTGGAGCATACAAAGTTAGCTGGAGCTGTGAGGACGTGTAAAGTGGACAGAAGGTTGGTAACAACGTGTAAAGATCTTCATTGGAGAAACTAGAATGATCAATTCCGTCAACGGCAAAATATTAGGGGAAGCTGACAGAATGGAATCTTCTGGTTATTTCTAAATTTTTCGCATGGCTTTATTTCCAAAATTCTTCTTTTTATCCGATCACCCTTCACAATTGAAGTTATCCTTGTGCATATTTCAAAAGCTGACTCCGATTCTTTGTCAGGAAAGAATTCGCCAATCGAGTTACCAGAGATGTGCGTCAAAAGACAGGAAAAGTGCTCGAAGGAAAGCACGAGGGGGACCGAATCGGACATATGCAAATGCAGAAATACACTCGAATCCAAGAAAATGCCACGTCAATTCTACATTTTTGACGCTCACGTCCCAAAAATGGAATGATTTGATCAAAATCTTGTCGACGAAAATGTTCGAATGGAAAATGTGGTTTGATTCTTTCATAAGTTTCTGCGCGACACGCTAAACATGATTTTATCGCATCGCTGATTTGCAAAGGGTAAACGTGGACAATGTTGAGCCCAGGTGATATTTGGTGCCATCAAAACAAAACTAGGGAGCATTTGTGTCAGACTCAAGAAATATACGGGGGTAGGTCGTACGAGCAAATTTATGTTAGAGATACTACAGAACTGAAAGAAATATTATGGAGGGTGTGTCGTAAGTGAATCCTGACTTTGGTCCTCCCTAGGTCTGCATCAAAATCTATTGAGGCTGATAATTTTGAAAAGTTCTCTACCTGATCAAATGTATTTGGTGTCGATGCAGTCGAGCACAGCAACACATTTCATACTCTTCGTTGAGTAGTCAGAAGGCAATTCAATTTGCCTCAGCCTCACCCAGTCGATATCAGGAGTATCATTCGGAAGAAATAAGGTACTGATTAATCTAGAGTCGATAGGAATACAAAACTGCTGCGGAAGATTGATTGATCCAAGAGCTCTTTCGAGGATAAAACCGATATCTGAAAAGTGGAGAATATTTTGTAAATAAAAAATCGGCGATCAATCGTGCGATTTTTAAGAAAATTAGTAATGAAGTGGAATTGATTTGCTTTCTTTCATAGAGTTACAAAGAAACCAAACTAGAGAATGGATGGATGAATTTCGGGTGAGAATTTTGGCAAAGGATAGGATTGTGAGAATGAGAAAGCTCACGAAGCACGCAGGAATTAATGATGAGCTTACGAGTTATTGTGCTCGTGCTTATGTTTGTCTACTATAGAAGTCTAATATATCAGATTCGGAGGGAATAAAATATTCAGAATTGAACTATACGAACTCGAATAATTAATGTTTTAATGTCTAAATGTCAGACAGCCCAGAGATAAAAACAAGCAAATACAAGACATGTTGTATTTTTAATTGTATAAAGTTTTGCAAGGCCCGCTTCATTTCATAAGCCGTGCGTCCTAGCTTTTCAAAAGTCAGAATTTCTAATTCACTTTTTAAAAGTTCGAAACGTGAACATTTGGACACGAAAAGGGAGTGATCGATCACTGTGAAGCATGAATTTTTAACAAGAAAAATAAAGAAGCCTTCAGGAATACAACATTGTCTCTTGTTCGCCAATGCTAGTTATTCCAAAAATTCTCGAAGAAACGGATGAATCACAGCCCAATTTTCTAATCTGGCGGAAGAAAATTTGATCTGACAACGAGAAATAAGAAAGGTAGGACAAATTGAAAATCAGCATCGGAATTCAGTTTATCACTGCCGAAAGCCGAAGAAACTTGCGCTCTGGCTAAGTTCGAGCCGAAAGGTCTTCTGGCTCTTCTGACAATGGAAATGGCTGCCTTTCTCTGCACTTCTGGCTTCTGCCTCTGCGCATCCCCTACTCTTCCCTTTTCTACAGGAAATTCGATAGGCCCGTTTCTTCTGCTCTAGTCGACTCCCGAATATTCATCTGAATGTCTGCATTTTTGCACGTTGAAGAATATAGATGACAGAGAAGCAGAGTATTTTCTGTCTTTGGCAGAGGATAGCTTTTCTGACCTCGATACGCAGAAGTCACTTTGGTGAAACTCAGATTCTCAGACTTAGACGTGGATCTGCCTATTTTGCGAGTTCGCGTAGCCTTTCCCTTCCCTCTGATTTCCTTTCCAGGATTCACTTCACAATATAAGAGCTCATCTTTCCATTTATCTCCTTTCTCTCACGACACAAATCTACGCAAAATAACCAAATCTCCGGAAAGTGATATCACTTCTGAAGGAATGAAAGTCGAGAGGAATCATGTGAAAAGTGGAATCGAGAACTTCGATGCAGAAAGAAAATATGGAATGCTGTAGTGTTCGCGGTTCCGAGCGATCATAATGAAGCTACATTATTTTTCTTTAGGAAAAGTGAGAAGGGTTGCGATCAGATTTGGGACTTTTTTTAATTTGATTACCCCACCACACCGTAGTTGTGGTGGAAAATCCCGAGTCTAATTGCGATTTAAAAACCATTCTCCATTTTCAGTTTGTGATCATAAAAACAAGTAGAAATTCGAAAATTGGATTATGAATGATTATTCAAAAATTAATAGAATCCAAGATCAGTTAACTCCCAAAACAATGAAGGGGGAAATTTATCAAAAGTTCAAAATTCACGTGTTTTGTGAGTAGTTTTTCCGTCGTTGTAGGTATGTTACGGCTAGTTTTGGATATTCAATGGTGTGAAACGAAGTGCCTGGAAGTAGAAAATGATGCTAGAAAAGAGGACCTGTGAGGCAAAAGTTAGGCTTGAAAGACTAAAGAGAGTGGCACTCTCAAGAAACAACAAAAGACAATGGCTAAGTTTAAAGAATGAAAATACAAAATTTAGAAATAGAAGATTATATTTAGCTTGATAATCAAATTAAAATTTCGAAACAAAAAAATCTGGAGATTCTAACTAATTGAATTATGGACTAATTAGAATATTCTGTATTTGTTAAATTTAACCCAGACAAGATTGTATACGGTTCAAATCACACGATGATCAAATGAAAATGAAATTTCAAATTTCTTCATAAAGTTTTGCAGAGAATAATAAAAACTCAAAACTTCTAATGAGAATATTGAGATTTTGCGGTTCGAAGATCCCGAAAAGTAGACACTTGAAGATCGGCGAAACGAATGAATGAATATGAAAATGAAAATGCGGGTGAATTAAAGGAGGAGAATATTAGCAGCAACGGGGGAATTTGCTAAAAATTGACGCAGAATGAGAATACCGAGGATTTCTCTACCATCGCATTATTTTCCAATTTCATTCATAATTCGCTTATTCGCTTATTATAGCAGGCAAGGAGCAGAGGCTGCAGAGCCAAAGACCTCCTTTCAGAATTCGAGATTCGGAATCTGAAGAACCTGAATGGGCCGCGACCCTTCAATTCAGAGAAAATATCCTCAATGATATATATTACAATGAAAAGCGTTTGAAGTAGAATTCTCTTTATCAAAAGCTTAAAAAGAAAACTTGCAGTAGTTTTTCAGTTTTCATAAAAACTGCCTCATTGTTGTGTCCTGAAAATCCTAATTTTAAGGACTCTTGAGAAGATTCATGAAGTACGCAGCATAACAATAAAATAATAACAAAAGTGGTGATAATCTAATGCGAAGTAAGAACACATCGGTTAATGAATGAATACAAAGAACTAAAAATTTGGAGTGCACCATATTCACTGTAAAATTGAACAAAGATCAGAAGCACAATAATACAATAATAAGGTACAGAGAAGTTTATCATAACTTTTGAAAATTGGAGTTTGGTTTGAGTGCAAAACGAAAACGAAATTACTACGTGCTCGCATTAGCAGAATGCAATAGTAAGGTCTGTGATTAGGGGAATATCGTTAGCGCATATTTTATAGCACTTCAATAAGCATTATGAAATGCAATGGCAAGCGTACCTAATATTTGATTTTGAGGGAATGTTGGAGAGCTTTCAAAAGGAACGGCGGAGAATTGTCGAGGTGAGGGGACAAAACGCAAAACGCTTGATTCGATTTTCATAAGTTCGGGTGCCAGGGGCTTCTGCTGGGAAGAAGTTATCCCACTTGGCCCTTTTATCGCCCGTTGTGTGGCTTTTCCGACTTTCTCGACCAGCTTTTTCCCTGTGAATGCCGAATGCCTTTGAATGCAGCAGAGGCAAGCCGAGGGACTCAAAATATCCCCATCGTTGTCCGGACGAAAGCCCGAAAAGCTACGGGAAAAAGCTGTTAGATTTGCTACTCGAAAATAGGAAGCAACAGGGACGAGTCTCGAGGAGTCGAGCCAAGTCGATTATGCAGCACAAGCCATTTGGCATATGCTCAATGCACTCGTGTTCGAGAAACAAAGTGCGGCGTTGGCAAACATGTGTTCATGGAATTTACAACGGTGGAGATTGTGGATAGAATCAGAGTTTAGAAATTAGCATAGATTGAAGCTGCAATGAGTTAATAAATATTGAAATGAAGACAGATTCCTCACAAAATAGCCATTTTTCAACTCGTTCGCAATCAAACCACAACTTCCTGACTAAATACAATTTGAGCTCTAGCGAAACATTGGTTTATGAAATACAGAATCTCCAAGAAAGATTACATGGTTTTCACGTTACTATACACAAATCATGATGAAATAATTGAGAAAAGCAATTACGAAAATAAGCGTTTCAACGGAAAGAGAAATCAAAGAACTCGACGAAACCTCCAAACACAAAACAAAGGAAAGGGGCCGCCAGACAGGAGAAGTTGGAAGAAGAGAGCCGAGGGGCCAAACCACGCATTTTTCATTCTTTTCACACTCATTTAATATTCTCACAAGTGGCTTGTCTAATTCGAATGAATAGATTTTATTGTTCATACAAAATAGCATTTATCTTCTTCAAAGACGACAATTTTATCTAATCGCAGAATAATATCACAATTTAGCTTGCATATCCTTCAGAACTCGTCGTAGAATTTTTCCAGATGGAGATTTTGGAATTTCATTGATGAATTCGACTCCGCCGAGAAGTTGTTTGTATTTGCTTACTTTGCCTGAATTTCAGAGAAGCAATGAAAACCATTTTCCCAACTTTCTTACCATTTACGAAATCATGTACTTCCTTTTCACTCATTTGATTTGGTGTCTGTGTGACGATGTATGCTTTAGGTACTTCTCCAAATTGTTCATGCTTCACTCCAATCACAGCAACATCCTTCACTTTTGGATGTGTAAGAAGAAGGTCTTCCAACTCAGCCGGAGGAACCTAGTGACCAAATCAAAATGCATAAAAGATCAAGTTCAACCTGAAGGCCCTTGACCTTTATCAGTTCCTTTAGCCGATCAACAATAAACAAATAGCCATCCTTATCGACATAGCCGATATCGCCTAAATTTGCATTAATTTACATTTATCGTAAAATTGGAGCAGAAGTAAAGAATACCTGTATGCAGCCACCCACTTTGAATAGTTTCATTCGTAGCTTCTGGTCGATTCAAATATCCCATCATCACCGTAGGTCCTCTAACGCAAACTTCTCCAGAAACTTCTCTCGAGCATTCTTTTCCGGTGTTTACATCGACAATCTAAGAAAATTCGATAAATGAAATATACTTAATGGCTGAATTTCTACCGAGAGTTCTGAATTGATCATCGTTTTACCAACACAACCGAAGGGTTGTTTTTCACGGAAATCAGGCAAAGCACCAGCTATTGTCGTTTCGGTCATTCCCCACCCTGAGTTGAAGAAGTTAGAACGATTAACAAGGGGAGTTGCCAGTGTGTTGCTCATAGAATCGGTTCACACCTCCAGGGTAAGCCAATCTGGCTATGCTGATAACGAATATTAGATCAAAAAGTGCCTAGTGTGCACCCTAATCCCAGGATTTGGCTTTGAATTTCATTTCCTTGACAATTCGCTGCTGCAGTTAATAGTTCTGTCAGCGATTATAATAATTACGATAACTTTTCATATATTAAAAATTGCAATGTATGAAAAAGGAGTAAACTTCGGTGCAAAATTCTGGAAATAAGATCCATACTCGGCACGTTTTTACGCGATATTTGCTATTAGGATGCCCGAATTGGTTTATTCTGAAAACGTTGAATCGACTGTGAATAGCACACGGGTAGTTTCCCTTGTAATAAAAATTAATTCTACCCTGTTGAATTCGAGCCTTCGGCAACTTCCTGACAACCTCTTCACATAGATCCTTTCCACATGGCGCTGCACCGGATATGATCAATTCTATTGAGTTGAGATCGAATTTAGCAGCCAGCGGACTTTTCACCATCAACAGCAAAATCGGGGGAACGACGTTGATGTTCCGTATCTTGAAACTTCTCATAAATGAATCTTGCAAAATTTTTTACCCTATATTTCTCAATGCTCCGACAAAATACAGTAGGATCGAAATGAGACATCATAACTGCAGTGATTCCCAAATTTAGAGCACAATTTGCGAGCGCTAAAGTAAGAACATCTCTTCTAAATATGCTAAATTTGTACTGAATCCGTAGGCATGGTACATCGGAAGATATAGTATCGCGTATTCTTTATCGTAATGGAAAGGCGGGTTTAACGTTGATACATTCGATTCATCAGTTCTGTAGGAATTTCATAAAATTTTAATTTAAAAAAAAAAAAAAAACAACTTTGAATAGATCTTGACCATGCTCGATAAATTGAAATGCGAAATCATTACGCCTTTAGGAGGTCCTGTAGTACCGCTAAAATTGAACAAACTTGCTTCATAAAAATGAACTCTTTCAAACCTAGAATACGGTAGATGAATAATATCCTTCTTCGCACTAATTATTACGTCATCAAAACTCGTATGTTTTGTTCTGATTACATCATCCCATGAAATCAGATTACCACTGTTATTGGGGCATTTTCCGATCACAACAATCATCTAAAAGACTAATAATTTTGAAAGAAAAATCTAACAAAATTATGATCACCTTGACTTTCGGACAAGTTTTGACAGCTTCTAAAATCTTCGGCAAAACAGTTTCCGTGGTTAGAATTGCAACAGCACCACAGTCGAGGATTTGACGTTGCATTTCATCTGATTTTGCTTGTTTTACGGAATTTTAGAAATTTTCTTACAAGGAGTGAAGATGGAGGCCATTCCACTGCCCGCTCCTCCATTCACTGCGGCGCCCATTATGAAGGCGAGGAAATGCCAAGTATTTTGGGTAGCCATTGCAACCACATCGCCTTTCTAGAAAATTCATGATTAGGATTTTCAAATTTGACAATTCTAATCCAACTCGGCATTTGCTTCTACTCTTCAGATAAAACGAATTTTTCTTAAGAAATCTTTGGTTCTTCCAGTAATGAAATTATGTTTAACACGATAAAGAATCATCGACTAAAACCGTCAATGTTTCGACCAGAAATTGAATGATTGTCTAGACAATTCGAGTTACGATTTCCGAAATCTTTTTTATAGATTTGAATTTTCAAAGTATCAAATTCCAGGAGAAAAAATCTAACCTTGAATCCACGTTGTCTGAGAAATGAGGCAGCAGACAGTATTGCATCGTGTAATTCTTGATACGTTATCTTATCATCTGGATTTTCTGCTGATATCTAAAATTTATCAAATTCAAAAATCAAGAGAGAAAAACGAACCGCAGCTAATTTGTGGGGATTATTTCTTGCGTGCTTCCGGAGTGATGACAGCAGAATTTCGTGATAAGGTTGAGTGATCAGCTCAATTGGTGGATAAGGCGAGGCTATTGGCATTTTCTTTTAGATAAATAAAATTCTAAATTTTGAAATGAAAATAAACTTTAAAAATACAGATGAAAGAACAACGAAGAACCATTATAGAAATTCGCGAAGATGGCATACTTGTTAGTGAATGAACAAACCACTCACTAACAAGGCGAAGAACCGATAAAATGATTGGGCTACGTTGTACTTTCATGATTTTTGTTGTTTAAATTAGTTAGGCGCATGAAAGGAGGGCGATCGCCAGAAATCCTTTGCGACCTACCCCCTTATAGTTTATTTTCGCCGGACGAAAGTATCCCCTAGGTCTGTATGTAAATTCATATAGTGATTGTTAAATTTGAAAAGAGTGCAAGTGCATCAGCTGGTAAGCTAAAAATGAATAATTATCATCATATTATTGTAAGAAAAAATCATTACACAATAATTCTACTTTACATGCCGATTTTAGTGCTCTTTAATTTTTATCAAAGTTTTATAGCATATTTTCCATTCTTAAAATACATTATCAATTGCCAAATTTGGAGAAGCTCAAGTTGTTTGATCTGACACCAAATCACTATCTAGTTGTCTTGATTTGCAAGAACATATACAATCGGGAAATAAATAAGCGTTCTTTAAGATACAACCAGCATTAGAAGTGAGAATTAGCTGATAATTGTTGAATTTCGGAATAAATAATTTAGGTTTCAGGTCAAGTTAAAATAAAACTTTTGAATATCAAAAACGTAATTCTCTATCAAAACTGTCTGGAGCTAAGTAAATTTCAAAGGAAAAACGGTAGAGAAACTGAATAATTACGAACGAAGTGACTAAAGTATTCGGATTTGATTATTTTGTCGTAAATATCCTAAACCTTTCCCTTTAAAGTTTAGATTCATAAGAAGAATGAAGGAATTCTGATTAGATTCAACCTTTTGATTAGATTTTCAGATTCTATTTTTCGCATTGTTAGCATCACAATTTGCTGGAGATAAATTAGTCTTTTTACAAATAGGAATATGAATATCCGTTCCTTTCCATAAACTCCATTATAGTTTCTCATTATCCAAATCGTCCTTGGTTTTGGGCTTTTCTAAAGCTTTATTTGTGAGAAATGATAAGAAATAAATTTCTACCTGGAGTTTCTCCCTGAGCGGCGAGCCATTCTTCCATTGCCTTGACCTCAGAAGCATCGGGAATCTGAAATTTTCAAGAATGAAAATTTTCGTAAGTAAAAAATAAAATATCTAATCTTTTGTTCTAGAAATCAGGTATTCTTGACCTTATCTTGGCTAAATTGAAGAGAAAAAATGGAAATGTCGATGAGAATTTAGTGGAAAGATAAATAACATATTGAAAAAAAAATAGAAATTAGGCATTTGCGATCATATATTAAGTTTAAAAAATTGCAATTTATCTCAAGATGAAGAAAATTAACCTTGTTCTGTACAGCAGTAGCAAGTCCAACTCCAGCCTGTTGTTCCGAATTCGCTTTGTAGGACTCATGAGAATTGCCTGCTGCAGAGGAAGAGGTCGCTCCGCCTGATACGTCTGAAATGAATGAATCTATTCAGTTATTAGAACTAATGAAGTATCTCTCATACATACATCATTTCATACCGAACTATTGAATTTTCTGCATAAATATCAATCAAACATACTTATTTTTTATAGAAAACAAATATTGTAAAAATTGAAGAAAAATACCAAAATCTTCAATCTACGAAATATATGACAGAAAAAATTAATTGAATGACTTACTCAGTGCATGGAGTTGATCCTGGAGCGATTTTCCCTCGTCGAACGACATCAGGTCTGCAGCTGGAGCGGCAGCGGCAGCTGCAGGTGCTCTTTGCTCATTTCCCCCAGCAGCGGGCCCCTCAGCTCTTCTCTGCATGAATCTGTCGTACTTCTCGAACACCGCGTTGAAATTGTCGTTCGCCATGATTAACTCGTCTGAGAAATTTGAATTTCTATCAAGGAAACTATTTAAAAAAAAAAAAGCTATTCTTTTTGATATAAAGTACAATAACAATATCATCAGAGACATCAGTTTCTTCTGAAAATTTCCTATGAAAAAAATAAAATATGAGATTTTGCACTTTTTTTTTCAAAAATACAATTTGATCAAAAACTCACAAGTGACTTCCGAATTGGCGATGTAGGGAATGAGAGCGACGATTCTCTGCTGCATTTGTCTGCAGGTCGCGTGCAATTCCTGCAGCAGCTGCAATTCATCTGCCGTCTCCTTGCCGGGGGAAATTTCCGCCAGCATTTCGCTCAGAACCTGAAAAGTACAAATGAGTAATATCCAAAATAATTCCTTCACAATTATTTTACCTTTCAAAAACAATTCATTTTTACGAAATTAATGATTTGATAGAAAAAAATCTTCTCACCTTAATATTCGAATTGACGACGTCCAAATCAGATCGGAGTTTTGTGAGCTGTTCAGGCGTCGCTTGAATTGGTCCAGGACCCAAATTAGCAACGACTGCATTCGGATTCTGAAACTTTAGACTTCATAAAGAAATCGTGGATGAATTGGTATTTTTAATGTTGAAGTTCAGGCAACTTGACTACATTTAGAAAGTTGTTGGAAAAATATCTTACAGTAGATTGCCCAGCTGGTGTCGGAGGGCTTTGCGGCTCAGTGAACACGGTCTACAAACACAACAATTCACATTCAGCACAAATCACTCTAGGAGTTTTAGAAGAGTTTTAAAATTTGAATACTTGTTTCAAAAATCTTCAGAATTTCGTCTTCATAAGTTATTGAAAGCGATAGAAAAGTCTTTGCATAACATGATAGAGGGAAGAGACGGAAAAGTGGATGCAAGAAAGGGAAGATTAAGAAAAAGGTGGAAATTCTTTACGCGTTTGGGAGTGATAATCGGAGCTAACGAGTCGAGATCGGCAGCAGGGAATTCGACTCCTTTCGCCTTTAGATCGTTGTAGAACTGGACAACTCCTTGCAGATCGGGCTGGCTCTTGAACGCATCGGCCCACGCCTCAAATAGAAATAATTTGAATTTGCATTTTGAAAATGATTTGAAAGATCCAACTTTCAAGAAATGAATGCAAATATTTAGGGACCGCAAACTTCTCCCTTCTACAAAATGCGGCAGGGAATAAAAAGTGATTATATGAAACCCAAAAATAGAACGCAAGCCCCTTCAAAATTGGTGTTCACGAACTATCACCATCAGAATCGATGCACCACCCATAAACAGTGGTTATTCACGGAAAATCTTGTCAGGAAGTGTGCGTCTGCAGGCGTTTTATATTGGAAAAAACACGTTCATTTCTGCAAGCTACTTCTGCTAGCTTTTTCGGTCAAAAATCATTATTTTGCTTTATCTTTTCCGCATGAATGTTTTACATACATCGTATTTGTTTATTTTGAGTAGGAAGTTCCAGCAAATTATAAATTTTGTAAAACTATTTGAGGTCCTACAAATATCGACTTTTTTTTACTTATTCATACCTTCCTTTCTCAAAATTGATTTGAGAAAATTTTCACTCACCTGAATCAAAGACAAAACTCGTTCCTGAACAATCTGAGGAGCATCGAATTTCGGACCGATCAGTTTGACGAGATCTTGCACGAAATCCTGCAAACAAATCGTTTTAATGGAATGACTCTTGAAACTGACTTTATTGCAAACGAGGACATGGAATCTGTGATCGCAATTCTTGACGCAGGTCTCGAGGACGGTCAGAGTGTACATCACGACCGAGTTATTCTTTGCCATATTCGTATGCAGACGCTTTCTGATCGCTCGAACTGCGTCTTTCGGTCTGAAAACAGCTTTTGTAGGTTGAGGAAGTAAGGTTTACTTTTTTCTCGAAAATTGCGAAATGAAAGTATTTCTTTGGCTTGCTCGAAACGTTGCACATTTTGAGACTAACTTACAACGCTATACTTCAGAAAAGATGGAGCCTTTCGAGAAATAGTAACTTTTCTTTCAACTCCCGAAATTTCTCAAATAAACTAACAATTTTTTAACTTTCTAGAGAAATAGCATTTCCCTACCCTTCTTCCGTGTTGTTGATGAAATCGCAAATTTCCATATTCAACCCCCAATTCTCGGTCGCCAAAGCGTTCGAGTCGGTTGCCATTTCTAGAAAAAAATTGTTCTTCTCCTTTTATTGATCTTCTCGTCATCCAGGATTTTCATAATCTAGTTGTTCATAATTTCTTCCTTCCCTCCTCTCGTCATTAAGTTAGTCATTCTACTTTGAATGTGTAAGTCAACGTGTATGAAAATGGGCTGAAGACTTGACAGAGAGGCATTAACCGGTTAGGGGAAGAGGAAGATCTTGAAATACAGCAAGTGCAGAATGCAGAATGACCAACTGAAACGAGAACGTTCTTCTGCGTGTCTGCACCTCCTTATTATAATGAAAGATAGGGAGAGAGAACAGAGAAGGAGGCTGAGATACAGAAACAAGGAGAAATGAATATTACGTGAGAAGAAGCGTCGATTGTGCGATTTAGAGATGGGAATAGGCTTCTAGAAGCATCGTCATTAACGACGACGCAGCAGAAGAGACGATTTCGAAACATAACACGATATAAATGCATTAGACTACGTCGAACACGACTTCATCGCCTTTTCTAGACATTTTCCCTATAATTATTTTTCATGTTTTGTTTGACTTGTAATCCCAAGTTCTCAAGTTGATTTCAATTTTCCTCTTCAGGCGATGAGTAAGCGAATCAATATTCATTTTCATCGTGTCAATAGTTTTTTTTCAATCCTTTCTATGAAAAAGAGCACGCTGATTGGCAAAACCAACTATTTTAAGCAGATTTGCAACTTTTCTGAAAATTACAATTGCAGTTTTCTTGCTAGTTTGATTTTAAGCAATTATTCGCGCTCTTGATCATACTCACTTCTTCGTGAATTCTTTGAAAATCCTAGAATACTGTGTGCACAAAAGTTTTGAATTCCGTGTACAATTCTCGACTATTTTCAATTTTAAATGATTTTTTTTTAAGAAAAAAGGGGAACTCGAATATTACTTTAAGAGGTCAAGCTATGTCGTTACCCTTCTAGATAGTGACGGTACAATTTTCACCGCAGAAGAAAAAAACAATAAAATCAATTTTTGATCAGCTGAAAATCGTGCAGTCCTATTCGAAGATCGAACATTATAGCATGGGCATCGTGCCGTATTTTTAAAATGCAGAAGAAGAAGAATGATAAGAACTGACCGATTTTCTTTCCGACGGGAGTAGAGAAGGGGTTGCCCTGGAAGAAGTCGGTCACTTGCTCTCCCAACTTTTCCATCGTGTCCTTGGCTGATTCGACGGTTTTCGAGACCTGCTCGTTCAAATTGTTCGACATCTGCAAAAAACTAAAATGATTAAAAAAAATCGATAAATCGATAAAAATCAAAAACAGGACTGTTCTCATGATTTTAACGAGGCATAAATGCATAGATAATCAGAGAAACAGGAGAGGTAGAGTGAATTGGGAAATTTCGCAATCAGCAAATTCTGCACAGGCAAATAAACAATCACAAGGAAAGGGAAATGGAAGGCAGAGCGGCGCACGCAGGACACATACAGAAATGTAGGAGTGAAAGAGGAAAACAACAAGTGCTTGTCAACCATCAAAATACTGGATATATACCGACTGAATATCGGTTTTTGGCAAATCCGACGTCTCACCCATTTTTCATTGAATTTTGTCGTGTTATCAGTCAATTTTCGCGTGCGAAAAAAAACTATTCGAGAATTTGTCGCGCTGATAATTAGTAGATTTCAAAAGAAGCGGTGAATCAGAGACGAGCTCGAATAATCAGGAAAGTGTGACAAGGATTTGCAGTGGCTTGAGGGAATTTATGAATCGATACCCGAGGAAAGACTAGAAGAAGAGGGAATGATGACCGAGAGACACGCGGCATAACAAAACATATTGTCGCGGGAATATCTAACTAATGATAAAGAATAGCTGGGCAAAACTGGATGGGATAGTTTAAAAGTGGAGCAGTGCACAGAAGATGTCCAGTGGAAGAGGGCGAAGCAGCGAACACGAAATCGATTCTCCCCTTTCTTTCTTTCCTCTCCTCTCACGCTCTATTTTCATTTTATTCCGTTCCGTTCACAACTGCAATTAGAACAATGAAAAACAGCTATTTTGAAGTTCCCGGGGCTTCTATAATTGAAAGTCGAAAAAGGAAACGTCCATCAGAGCTGAGACGAAGTTTAAACTTTCCAATTCGAAGTCGAAGTCGAAGTTGGCTTCTCAAAATTTCTCGAAATCGAAATCGAAATGGCTCGAAAATCCTCGAAATTCCGACTTTCGAAGTCGAAATCGAAACCTCGTCTCAGCTCTGATGTCCATTTTATGTTCATTTTCCGGAAATGGATCTATGAAATCTCGAAAATCCGAAGGGAACGACGAAAAGTAAACAGATGAAAAGCGTAGTTCTGTACTGAACAGGGCTAAATTGGGGCTGCTACTGCAGCAGAATGTAACTGGCTAGCAGAATGACAGAATGCAAACAGACTGACTAAATATAGACATGAAAAGGAAAAGAAACGAGAAAACTCGACAACTCATTTCGAATGCTCATTACAAACACACTCGATCGATTTTACTCTGCCACTTTGCGAAACTCTCATTCTAGTTGCGTTTTTCGCGAAACTTCTTTTTCCGAATTTTTCATTTTCGTTTTTTTCCGTGTTTTTTTTTTCTTGAAATCAAACTTGCAAGAAAACAACTGCAAAGATCCCATCGTCTCTAAGCGTTTGATGAGGGATAGTAATCAAAACTGGCAGGGATAAATCGCCAAATAAGGAATAATGCAGTTCGAAATACTTTCAAATCTTCTTGGAATTAGCATACACTTTTTCCGATTTTTATTCATTTCCGTCTGATTCCCCACAGCACGATCATTATCCATCTTTCATTAACAGTGGCTTTCTCTTCTCCTGTTTTTGCAAGGTAACGCTGCGGAAAGAAAGGCGAAACGCAAGAAATTCAGCCACCTGCTGTTGCTCTACTTGTACTTGAAAATATCGTTTTGCGAGTTGAGTGAACTGTGTTTACGCCCGCGTACTCTGCCTGCAACTCGATGTTGTGATTCTGATCCTCCCTCGGCTTCTTGGAGAGTTCACCTCTTTCGAAGACAGAATTCCTCAAAAAAAAAACATGGAAATCTGGGTGAATTTTCCAAGAAGTTGATTCTGCCTGCCTCTTCTGTCTGGTCAATTTTCAAACTGCAATGTCTGCTGAGTGCGCACGGGATTGCAGAGGGTTGCCTAGTGGGCGGAGCTGAGAGAGGCAGACTGTCCCGTCATCCAATGAGCGATTACCACGGCCACGGGGAATCGCTGCAAGGCGAAGAGGGAAGAAGGAGCGAACGAAACCCCTCTACCTTGTCCTGTTCTCTGACACTGCTTCGGCTCTCACCTCTTCTGTTCTGTTCTGTTCCCTTTTTCGGGGCTTACTCTCTTCTTCTCTAACTCATCCCTTTCTTCTATTTCATGCAGGCACGCAGACTTCATTAGAGACTGACAGAGATTATGCGCGTTTTGCCCGTTTATTTCACTCCGGGCTGACTGCACCGCAGTGGTGGATGCCTTTTGTCTTTCATCTTTCTTCCCCCTTTTTCTGCCTTTCTGACCCCGCCCCCCGATTTCCAATTTTGTCCCCCTTATTTTGTACAAATCGACTGCGCACTTTCCCAATTCCACACAACGCTCATTTTAGGCCACGTTGCAATTCCCAAAACTGCGATAAATGCGCGTGAAAATTCAAATCTCCACATTCAAATTCCAGCAGTGAATTAAAATTCAGAGCTGAAACTTGAATGTTTGTCCAACGGAAGCCCTTTGAAACTTCGCCATTTCTCCCATTTCACAATTTGCTATCCGAAATAAAAACACGTGTCATTAGGCTCGTGCCTGTATTTGCACTTAGACAGCAGATTTTGTCGCCCGTTGTCGCAATGTGGAACAAGAATCGTCTTCCATGCTTTATGCAACAACGGATGACAGAACCTTGTCATAGTTTAAACGAGTTCTCTTGAATTCTTCCTGAATTCCTCGAGTTAATGTTTTCAATGTTCAGGTGTGTTGTTGTGTGACCTCATCAACGGGGAAACAGCGTCCAGTCGACAAGGAAAATGTTCAAATTCGCCGGTGTGGCTCTGCTGCTGGTGATTGGCGCCTTTGCAGGCTTCGAGGAGGAGGAAAATGTCATCGTTTTGACCAAGGTACGACAAATTAGACTTGCGAAGAAAAAAGTTGTTCATTCTTTGAATAAATTTCATGATAAAAATTGTGTCGAAAAGAAACTTGATCAATCTTTGGCTCAAAACTGGTTCAGAGATCTAGAAAGTCCTAATAAGCTTTCAATCAAAATTCTAAGATCATCCCCTTTCTCGTTCCAATTAGGTCGAGTTATGCCGACGTGGCATTCCCTTTTCAAGACGTTTCAATTGCAAAACCGGTTGTCTCTTCACACTTACAATCATCAGAGACTTGGAACAGGGAAATGAGTGATAGTTCTTTGATTTGCAGGACAACTTCGATGAAGTCATCAATGGACACGAATTCGTTCTGGCTGAATTCTACGCCCCGTGGTGCGGACACTGCAAGGTTAATTTGAGAATCACTAGAAATGCAAATCTACATGCTTCTTGTAAAATTTTCCCCCAATTATCTTTATAAGCGGAATCAACGAGGAAGTGATTACCGAATTTCTTTCCTCGAATGAAATTTGCCCTGAATTTGAGATCGGGTGAAAAAAATGAGTAAAATTCAATAAGTTTGACGATTTCAGGCCCTCACTCCCGAATACGCTAAGGCCGCTACGCTTCTGAAGGAGGAAGGCTCCGAGATCAGGCTCGCCAAGCTGGACGCCACCGTCCACGGAGACGTCGCCAGCAAATTCGAGGTAACCCTTTCTCGGTTCTCGGAATGAAGCAAAAAATCATCCTACACACAAAAAGTGACAGCCCTTGCGATGAAAACTTGAAATGATCAGAAACTCGTTGAAGCTTGCAGAGATCAGAACACGTTCAGTTTTTATGTTGCAAGAAAAGAAAACAGGAATTCTCAAGTTCGGAGATTTCCATTAGATTCATCAAAATCCTTGAGATTTTTGCATTTTTGTGAATATTTCGAGAGGTTAATCGAAGAAACGAGGAAAAATCGATCATGTTTGAAACTGAAGTTGGATCCTAAACCTTGAGATTCTTCGAGGTAAAAATTAACTTAATCGGCACGAATCGATTCGTTTCATTTTTCTGATCCAAAATTCGAACGTATTGTGAATGTGTGGGGGATAAAAATAAGACAAATCATGAAAAAATCGACAATTTTCACACTTCCAGGTTCGTGGCTACCCGACCCTGAAGCTGTTCCGCAACGGCAAGGCCTCTGACTACACTGGTGGCCGCGACCACAACTCGATCATTGCCTGGCTCAAGAAGAAGACTGGCCCTGTGGCCAAGACTCTCGACTCGGCTGACGATGTCAAGGAACTCCAGGACAGCGCTGATGTTGTCGTCGTTGGATACTTCAAGGTAAAGACAAATTAGCGGATGGGGTAAAAAAGGATAGTTTTTCGGAGATTTTGTCGGAAAGTGAAATCTCGCAAATGATTTTACCTACATTCCAGTGAAAATCTGTAGATGTTTTCAACAAATTTTAGAAGAAAAGTACACATTCTTTTTCCACCTAGGTACGACGCGCTTACTACACTCTTCAGATAATCCGTTTTTCTTTAAAAACCAAAAAATCTAGCGATTATTTCAATTTCAATTCTTATGACACGTGTATTTCCTCTCCAGTAACTTGCGGCTTTTTCTAATGAGACCCAATTCCTTGTGCGATGCATTTTTTGCGATAAGAACTTCTTTTCGTTCATTGTTGGGCGTATGATGAATGTGAATTGAGTTGGAATTGATAAGGATAAGTAATTTCCTCTTCCCCCTTTCTTTTCTGCTATCTATCTTTGCCTGTGATCTCGAGGCGAATCGATTTGTTTGCGAGGAAAAGAAGAGGGAGATATTGTGGTTAGAGGACAGGCAGGACAGAAAAGTAGGACAAACTTAGCGAGAAGAGAAGGGAATTTGAGAGTGAGAGAGTGACCTGTCGAGTAGAAAGGAGGGGCAACTGGCCTTGACATAAACGAGGCCACCAAACTGCAAGGAGGAGGGAGGGAAGGAGTAAAAAGCCCGAGACCGTCCTCTGCGCCCCACTTAGCAGAACAATCCGATACACAAATCGCACATCACTAGGGAATTATCACGAAACATGAAGATTCGAAGGGAGCTTGACACAATAATGAGACTTCGAGATCAAATTTGAAGTGCGCTACGAGTCCGATCGCTTAAAAGTGAACTCGCCATCAGATAGACCAACAAAACAATTGATTGCCAAGACCTGCCTTTGAGGTCTCTTTAAATCTAAGGAGAAGAGCCATATAGAGGTTTCTCGGGAAGGTTTAGGAAAGAAGACGCTGGCGTAGAAAACTAGGTATTACTGACTCCGAGCTCCTTATATACCCCTCGCTACTATCTTAAAATTAGGATAGTCACTTGCTAATTTATCATGACAATACAAAGTATAAAATCAGAAATTTTGAAAAGTATTATTTCCCAAATTTGATATCCTTGAAAAGTGCACAGGAAATTAATGAGTTTATGTTTCAGGACGCCGAATCTGCTGATGCCAAGGTCTTCCTCGAGGTGGCTGCCGGCATCGACGACATTCCATTTGGAATCTCCACGACTGACGCCGCCAAGAAGCAGCTTGAACTCAAGGTTTGTGGGCAAAACTTGAAATGCTTAGAAATCGAACTACTTTGATAGAAATACAACAAATTATTCAAAAGCAGTCAAATTCTTGCGCAAAGTGATGCTTCATAAAGAATTATGTAATTCAATTAATAGTTGCCGAGTTCTGTAGAACCCTGCTGAATAGTTGTCGCTCTTTTTTTGGAAAGATCCGCATTTTTACTATCATTTTTGCTTTTAGGTATGCGTTTGATTCACATATCAAACATAACCTTTTTCCGTGTTATGCTGAATCAGCATTTGCAGTTCGGAAAATCAATTCCCAATATATAACGATCCTCGAAATGTCGTACAGCCTATTTAAAATTTTTCAAAGCACGGCTTCGAAGACAAAGAGCTGAAAAGACTGAGAAAGGCAGGGAAACGAAGGCGAAAAGGCTAATTGAATGCAGCTTGTTTGAATAGCTGCGGCATAAGCGTCATTTCTATCGAAAATATCATGACAGTTTCAAAATGGGAACCTCGTGAAATGAAAAATAAAATACGGATTCAAACAGTCGCAAGAATACGAAAATGTCAAAATATCATGTGCACTATGCAGCGTCATGCTATTTTTCTTTCGAACTTAGGATGACGCAGTTTTTTAGAGATAAGAACTTAATGAATGACATGAAAATTTGGGTTTCGACACAAAAAAATTAAAATGTCAGCTTTCAGGGCGAAGGCATCGTTCTGCTGAAGAAGTTCGACGACGGCCGCACCGTGTTCGACGAGAAGCTGAATGCCGACAATCTGAAGGCTTGGATTCAGGCCAACAGACTCGCTCTCGTCTCCGAGTTCACTCAGGTACAGTCCAATATCGTCCAATCTCCAAGCAGAATGGAATGGACGTGGCCTTTTCAGGCAAATGCAAAAAATGGGCGGGGGCGATGCATTCTTTTCATTAATTTTTGGAGTTGAATGCAGACGCCCCGCCCACTTTTATGTTACCGCTTTGCAATTTGCCTGAAAAGGCCTCGCTCACTTCATTCTACTTAAAGATTGAACACTATGACAAGAAATAGTAATGAAGAAAAGAATCATGACGATTCCTCAAACTACTCGAATCACTTTGATGAAAATTTGAAAAGATGATTTCAAATCTGGAAAAGAACTAACTAATTGACTTTGCAGGAAACCGCCTCCGTGATCTTCGGTGGAGAAATCAAGACCCACAATCTGATGTTCGTCTCTAAGGAATCCTCCGACTTCGAGAAGCTCGAGGGAGAGTTCAAGAATGCCGCCAAGCAGTTCAAGGGCAAGGTGGGAGGATTCTTCGATTCTACTGCCCAAAGGCATCTGCAAGAATGACAGATTGCGGAGAACTTACTATTACACACAATTTCTACGCTCTTATTTTTGCAAAAAAAATCTGCTATCTATTTGGAATTCGAGAGTGACGATTGAGTTGCAGGTTCTGTTCGTCTACATCAACACGGACGTGGAAGACAATGCCCGGATCATGGAATTCTTCGGCCTCAGAAAGGACGACCTGCCTTCCATTAGACTCATCTCTCTCGAGGAGGACATGACCAAGTGAGTACCGAGTTAGGAGAAAGTAAAAAGAATGAGGAAAAAGTTGAAACGTCTTTCAAACCTGGTCAAAGTTACTCATTTCAATAATTTCAATGACTCATTCTGAATGATAGAAGTCTAGAAATTGATCATCATAAATGTATTGTTTATAGGTTCAAGCCCGATTTCGACGAGATCAACACGGAGAACATTGTCAAGTTCACGCAGAGCTACCTGGACGGCAGCCTCAAGCCTCACCTCATGTCCGAGGAGATCCCTGATGACTGGAACAAACACCCCGTCAAGGTCCTCGTCGGAAAGAACTTCGAGCAGGTGCGTGCAGAATATGCAGAACATAATGAAATGATATTGTGTCAGTCAAATTCAATCAAACCTGGATAAAACACGCAATAATGTGTAAACGAAATACCAGAATGGGGCATAGATTAGTCGTCTATTTTCAATGCAATGTATTTTTTTTTTTATATTGCTTCTTCAATGTCTAATCTACTCATCATTCCATGCTCTTTCGTTTACGCGATATATTGCTTATTTTTTCGACACTACTCGATTTTTGATTAACACAATACAAAAATATCTTTGCCCCCAATTGAATAGCAGATGTTTTTTTTTATAAGTTTCCTAAAATTATAAATCTCCTTGAACGAAGTAATTATTGGTGTTCAGGTTGCCCGCGATCAGTCGAAGAACGTGCTGGTCGAGTTCTACGCACCGTGGTGCGGTCACTGCAAACAGCTCGCCCCGACCTGGGACAAACTCGGAGAGAAGTACGCCGACCACGAGAACATCATCATCGCCAAGATGGATTCCACTGCCAATGAGGTAGAAAATGTTGAACAAACAAAAAAAACCAAATCAAAACCGATGACTCTTTCAAAAGTTCAAACAACACAAATGAAATTACGTGATACCGATATTATCAAAAATCTATATCCTCCTCTTCTGGCGATAATCTCATTTATGGGTTATTCAGCAAAATCAAGCACTGATGAAATCTTTCATGACTGATAAAAACGAAAGAAGCATTGAATAATTTCTCGAATTTCAGGTCGAAGACGTGAAGATCCAGTCGTTCCCCACCATCAAATTCTTCCCGGCCGGCTCCAACAAGATCGTCGACTACTCGGGCGACCGTACTCTCGAAGGATTCACCAAGTTCCTCGAGTCTCAGGTACGGACACTTTGAATATGCCTTCAAAATCATTAAAAATGATGAATGCTTTGAAGGAAAAAACATTCTACACATTTTTCAAAATAGGAAAAAAACGACTGCACTTCAAAAAGTGAAAGAAACAGTAGCATATTTCTTCACATAGATAGAGAACGCAAATGCTCAAATTTGAATATGCAGAAATTGCAATTTTTTAATAGGGCCCCTGCAAAAGTCTGAAAACTTGGTGGAATTTCAAAGAAGTTTTGTATGAAATTTTGAAGGTCAACTATCGAGTTAATTAGGAGGTTTAGACTGGTCCAAATTAAGCATTTCTTTTTGATTAAAGTACTTAAGGATTCCACTATATTTTTGAAAGTTTCAAATCCTACCAACATCAAATTTGAGAAACCACTTGCGCTCTCTACACATGCATAGAGAACAATACTAGAAAAGAGAAAGAATGAAAATGTTTGATAATGAAAAAGAAGACGATTTTGCAGGGCAAGGAAGGCTCTGGCCCTTCGGATGACGACAAGGCTGCCGAGGAGGGTGAGGAGGAAGGCGAAGGCCACGAGGAGCTCTAAGCCATTCAACCCAAAGAGGCCCAAGACCGCCTCCACTCTTTCAGGCCACTCTCCAACACGCCAAAACATCTTTTTCTTCTCACTTCCCATCTTCTTCCACTTCTTCTCTTCCTCTCCATTCAAATTGGCCTACACCAATTTTGCATGTATTCCATTCATTGGAATTTCATTGTAAAATTGGCCCTTCTCTATTATTATTTAGTAGGAAATAAAGTTTTGTAGTAGAAAACTTTACAATTCTACTTCCCCCAAACAAAATCACTATTTTATAACGCATTTATCTCAATTTCTTAATAGCTATTCCTTCTTCGTATTTTAACAAATTATTGAGAGTAATGCTCATTTCCAAGTGAAAATTTTTGTTTTCCCCTTATTTATTTCTTCCTTGTTTTCAATCTGATGTGTACCATCCAACTAGTAAAGATACGCGAAAATGTGATTTCCATTTTTCCCTTCTTTTCATGGATTTCTATTTTACGTTTACTTTTATTCTTATTGCACTCCACCCTCTCCCCTCTCACAGTTTTTTATTTATTCGTTGCGGGTTTCTGCAATCACTGTTTTCATTTTTCTTCATTCTTCGGAGACATCATTTTTCATAGATAATTTTGCGGGATGATTGCCAATTCTTCTCTTTTCCTCAATTTTACCGTTCAGAAGCTGAAATTTCGATCGGATTTTCAGGTCTCGTTCATTTTTGTGTCTGAAACATCGATCGATTTGACAGCGAACGACGGCGTTTCTCTGTCGAAACTCCTAACTGTGATTTGAATAAGTCGGTTCAAAATGACGGAAATTCTATAGAAGGGCTTGACTTTTCAATACCATTTGTTGTTTTTGCATAATCCCTGAAAATCAATGAAAATTGATGTTCAACGATGTGTACGAAGTGGCAGATATTTGAAAAATCAAGAATTTTTTTTGTAGGAATTCAGCAATTTGAAATCGGCAAATTCTTACTCGACACGAGCCAATTTTCGTCAAGTTCATTTCGTTTTCTTCGAAATCAATCCTTCCACAACAACTCGCATTGTTGATTTTTGAACATTTTCCTTGCAAATGGTGCGGCTGGATTATTTTATTTTTTTATTACTTCCCTTCATTGTTATTTTTATCCAAATTTCATATAAAGTTTGATTTGATCGAAATTTTTAGATAGTGGTAATAAAGTTTCTTTTGGTAAAGTACTTGTTTATAGCCGAAAAGATTCTTCGAGTTTGCATACTAATTTACTTGTTACCATTGACGTTTCTGTTTCATTTCAAATTTTTACGAATAATTTCGAAAAATCGTACAACTATTACAAATGAACTGCAATATGTATACCGTTTTCACCGAAATCTGATCCTGGCTCTCATTTTTCTACCTTTCTCATTCGCTCCTTCAAACATTCCTTCTATCCCCTTTTCCCCGGGGCATCTTTCTTTAGTTGGCAAGCAGAGTAAAGCAATTGTAGCACGGTGGTAAGGCACCGAGTTTAGAAACGTAATTTGACAACAGTCACGACTTTCTCCTATTAAATAATTTTCGACAAATTTAGCAGATAAACGAGAGCGAATGAGAAGCTAGAAAAACCAGAGACGATCAGATTTGGATGAAAAACGGCATCGATAAATTTATTGCTGAAAACCAATTCACTATTTTCATAGATAATATTGCGAAATGAGATCATGTTATGGAATTTTAGTAGTTTATGAAAAATAGATAGTAATTAAATATCATCATCATCGTCACTCCAAATTCTGATCGAATTTCGACTAGATTTTTCAAAAATAACTACGTCATCATCAGTTGAAGAGCGTACTTCAGTCGTTATCAATTTATTCGCTGTTTCAACATTATTTTGGGGCACAGATCCTAAATTTTTCAAGAATTAAAATGTGTAAGGAAAACATGCAAATGCAAATGATAGCGTGAAAATAAGTTATGTTGCATTTTATAGTCTGAATTCATAATTTCACAGACAGATGAAAAAAGACTATTGAAATGATTGACTAACTGTAGGCTCGACGTGCAGATTTCATCAAACAATGTCTATAACATTCGATCCCAGGATAAAATAATACCGCAAATACTAAAACTGATATGATCACTGGTAGATTGATATCGAATGAATCTCTGAAATGATTACTTGATTGGAAAGTAGAAATGATATTTCTTTACTTAATGATAAAAATTACTTTGAATTATCAAAGAAAGAATTAAAATTCAATAGTATCAATATTTAGTCTCCTCTAAAATATGATCTTCATCACGGCATAAATTACCTTTTAGGTACAGAAGTAGATGATGAATTATTTTCTGATACGTTTGCACCTGGAGCATTCATTAACTGTTCATCATCTATCCACGAATCATTCTTCGCATTTAAAGATTCTTTCGTGGTTGCGATTGATGTTAGATTAGAAATTGGAGTATTCGAAGAATTCGAAGGAGTTTCGATAGTCGATGATTGTTCTGTAATACAAATATAATTGATTAAAAATGATAATATTTTCAACTATTGGACAACTAGCAGATTTGTAAAGGTTTGGCAACACAATAAAAAAAACTCATACCGGTGCTACTAATCACACCATTTTGATCTGCTAGAATTAAATAGGGAATAGAATACAAGCATGCGCATTGCAACAATTTGTAGAGCTGCATTAGGTTCACTAAATAATATTGACGAATAGATCAATAGAATTTACTTAGAGCAATAGGAATGCTAGATTTCAATATTTAAACCTGAGAATGACTAAATCCTTTATTTATTAGAAAATCATCAGCTAAATTAGTAATGAGGTTCTCTAGGTACTTTCATCGTAGCAATATTTTACTCTATATGAGTCATTTTTACTTCGTGAAGAATGATGTATTGAAATTGATATTTATCTGCAGTACAATTGAGTAACCTTTTTTTTTTTTTTTAAATAATCGAATGCAAAACTCAAATTTTTCAAGGGGTGAACTAAAAATAGAATTTTGCCTATTCATCTATTGTAGTTTATCAACAGGGAATGTGATATTTGCACGAAAGTGAGATAAATTCATCCAGTGGTTCAAGCAACTTGTCGTCTGTAGGGACCGCAAACTTCTCCCACTTTTATTTTTCGTTTTTGTTCAAAAAGTGATCATTTGAAACTCAAAACATGAAAAACAAGTACCCTTTAAAGTGGGTGGACACAAATCGGCATAATCAGATTCGATGAACCATTCGGAAAAGTGAATTTTGGTCAAAAATTATATCTGAAAGTGCTTGCACGACCGTGTTCATATAGGGCGACAAGGGGTCAAACCGTGTTCGTTTCGTTGATCACCGGGTTTGTCGATTTTTTCCGTCAGAAATACATTTTCCTTACTTTTATTTCTTCTTCGCGAATTTTTAGTTATATCGAAATTGATTTTTTGAAGTGAAAAATGCAGAAAAATGATTAATTGTTTAGAAGAGCCGTTTGCGGTCCCTAGTCATCTGTATGCGTATTGCAGCATTCGTTCATTGTATTCATTCCAACGATGCTCAATAATCTAAACAACGAATTGATCCGTCTGATTGTGTCGCGTCAAGAATTGGCCGACACAATCACTCTGTGTCGGACAACTCATCGACTTCGTTCCATCGCCGGTCTGCCCTCCTCTTCTCACTGGCCTCTCATTCCCATTCACGGGTTCAAACTCAAAATAGTTACTACTTTAGCAGAGAATAAAAAGGTGAGAAAACCATTATCATTAGTTTTCATACGAATTTAATTATCAGATGCATGAATATTATTGCATTTTCGTTTGGTTGTACATAGACACTTTTGATTCCCGTTTTCCCACAACGTAACTTTTTTCGCGCTTCTCCACGCTCTTTCAATCAGCGATCTCTTACTTATTGCCCAAGAAAAGATTTTTTTTAAAATTTATTCTCTATCCACTACGCGGACGCTTCCTAGCATCATGTGCTTGGACAGTGTAGACAAGAGAGCGTTGAAAACGACGAGATTCTGGGAAGCTCGAAAAAAAAAGTTGCAATTTGTGGGAAAGCGGGGGTATAATTCAGGAACTAATATCGAATATATACAAGTTTGCCTTTTCGCTTATTGTGCTGGATGACAGAAATGTACCAACGCTCCATAAAATAAAATGGAATATTGATTTTAACAAATCACATTCGCATAATGATGCACCTAGGGCAGCTCAAGACTATGTCAAGCAGTACATCTCCAGAATCGTTATGGGTATGCAATTTAAAGTTAGAATTTTCTAAAATTAGTAGGAAAAATAATCACGAAATAGAATACAAACTCGCTTGCAGATGATCACAATAACGATGTTGGATTTGCAATTGATTACGATAAAAAATTCAAGTATTCGAAATGTTCATCTGCGTTAACTGAAGCAATTCATTTCACTAATTTCCTGTTAAATCGATGCCATATAAAATCATTTATTATTGTAAGTCTTTTTAACTAGTTAAAGTAAATTAAATGAATAATTTATCATCACAGAATCAATTATCCGGTAAATATTTATGGACTATTTTGGACATCATCGATAAAAATTATCGAAATCTCGAGGAACTCGACTTTTTCATGATTCAAATTCAATGCAGTGATAATTTCCGATTTGCGGGATATAAGAATTTAATCGAAAGTAATGCTCTTTTTAGTATTAATTTATCTAGATAGTCGAATACTTATGAATGTTTTTTTCAATTTAGATGTGAAGGCAATAAGATTCACTTCGTGTCGATTTTGCTTATCTCTATTCAAAGAAAAGATATTTGATGACAAAGTGAGATTTATTTTCGTTACCATTGGTTCAATTTTTTTTCTAATATTTTACACATTTAGTTCATCGATGTGATTCTGGAGAACATCGGTAGAGTTGTGTGGAATGTCTCTAGAAATCATGAGGATTCTCAAAAACTTCGAACGATTACCCTGGCTCAAGATGAAGAGCCCAGATTTAATACAGAAAGAGCTGCACATATTCTAAATGTAAGAAGTTTTCATTGTTAGAGAAAAATTATAGCGCAAGATAGGGGTCTGAAAATCCATTTCTTCGAAACTATTGAAAGTAAAATAAATGATCGAATTCATATAAAATAATCAATCTTTAATAATTCACCATTCGATGGACGAAATTATGCCTTCTTTATTCTACCGAGTTCACGAATCTGTTCTGGTTAAAGATGATCTTCTTTCAGCGTTTGATGACATCGATTCCACGATTCAATCGCTATGCATTCGCATTCGCAGCTCCTAACATTCAAATGAACAACCTGCCTGAGCAGATATTTACTCACATTAACCCCCAAGCAATCAGTCAATTGAATCTAGATGATAATGGATTCAGGTAAGAAGACATTACATAGAAAACTTCTAGAACCAAAGAAATGATCACTTTCCTCTCAGTGCAAATATCGAAGCGAGGGATGCTCATAAATTTAACATCGTCTGCAAGAAGAGCTCCGAAAATCTGATGACGCTCAACATATTTTCGGTTTGAAAAAATGTCTCTTAATCTTGAATAAAGCTTTTGAATAACGATTATTTAGATGAAAAGTTGAATCATCCAAAATGATGAGTTCCCATGGCATAGCATTGAAGTGAATTTTAAAATAAATTGAAATCCAAAATCAATCATTCTCAAGTTTTTTTTTCAGTAAAAATCATTTTTGAAACGAAAGAAACATTCTCTTCTCTTCACTCTATTCGGATATTCGGAAATCTCGCAACCCTGCCACTTTGCGAAATAGTACATAGGGGTAGGAGAGGATAGGGAAAGGCTCCCTCACTTTTGCATATATTATCTCATAAAGTGGCGAGGTTGCGAAACTTCCAAGTTGCCTCTATTCGTTTTTGCATTCCGCATAAACGGCGTGCATGTTTGCTTCACTGGCAACTGAACGTTAGCGTATCGTTTCTTCCCTCATTTTGCCTGCCAAAACAGGTTCCCGCCACCGTTTTTATTTCTCTGCTTCAGATGGCCTATTCACTAGTTCATTAGCTGCCTGCCTGCATCATTCAATCACTCGATCAGTCCGGCCACATAGCCATGCTCCTTCGGCTTTTACAATTCAGTCTCCCTCTGCTGCTATTTCTGACAGAACTCGCGAATGCAGCTCAACCCTACATACCAAGCGAAGCAGAATACAGGGATGTCGATGGTAGGCTAAATAAAAAAATAAAACTATAAAATTTCAAATAGTTTAGCTTAAGTTAGATCGGGTATTTTGAGAAGAAAAAGCGCTTTATTTTGTCTTACTTCCAAACATGTCGAATTCGCACAGGCAGAAGTGTCTGAGTTGCTTGAAAAAAATGATAAAAAGGTTAGGAATTGTGAACGGGTCGCTTTCAAAATATATGCCAATTGTCAAATAACTTCTGAGTCTGATCAGCATCAAAACGTTATGAAATTAAAAAAAAAAAATCGAAAGAAATGCAATCAGACTTGGAAATTTTCTGAAATTTGCACCTGCAACTGCACTGCGTCGCAAAAAAATAGGCTACCGCACCACTTGCAGTTGTCTGACTGCAGTTCTGCAATCTATTTATTGATTAGGAAAAATCGATGATACAACGAATTTGCAGAGAAATATCTGATGCCGAATAAGGACATTCTCGCGCATTTCCTTATTTTCTGTCTGATCAGCTACCTCTTCATATTCCCTTCGGACGTCTTTCAAGGTAGGGTTCTTCTTTCTAGCTCCTACTTTTGATCAGCCAATATATTTTGATTTGATTGGCTGTTGCATCTTGATGAAATACGTATGTATTCTTGTGAAATTTCAATTCCTTATTATTTGAGCAATTTTTCGGCTTTCAGGAGTCGGATTGACTCTCGAGAATTGGGCCTCATCCTTCCTAGGTCCTAGAGAGACAGACATAGTTCGGTACCAGTGTCGAAAAATCGTCGTGCATCGCGCTTTCGTGGGATGTCTGCCTTTTCGTAAGTTGCAAATTCTACTTTTTTAACTTTATTTCACGCATTCCTCTAGACTTATTAGGGCGATTTGATACTTTTTGACAGTGTGTCAAAGTCAAACGATTTTACGTGTGAAAAAAATTAGCATCGATCCCAAACTTGTCGAAAGTTTATACGCAAAACCTCTTGGAATTAGTTCTCATTATCTACGAGTTGAGCGTTTGTAAAAGGAGGAGGGAAACAGATTCGGGACTTTTTCTAAATTTTACAACCACAATCGCAAATTAATCGCGGCTGTGGTTAAAAAATTCTAATTCTGAAGAAAACGGGTACCCGCGAGTCTTAACTATGTGCCTCTACGTTTCTGCACTCTGTTCCTCCCTTCAATATGAACGTTCATCTCGTAGATAATGGAGAGTAACAAGATGTCAAAAAAGTATAAAACATCCCTTATTCTATTTTTCCATCTGTTAAAATATCTAAATTTCTACATTTCAGTTTTCTCGTTGATGCTATGGTTGTGGCACGACTACTCGATCATTTTCACCATGAATCCCAGCAGATTTATTCATTACATCGCTGCGTCTTCCATTCTGCTCGTTTTATGTAAGCTAGTTTTTTTCACCTTAGTGTATGCACAATCAATGGTTTGAACGATTTCGATTTGCATTTCACTCAACTTCATATACTTGATTTAAACTAAAATCAACATCCTTTAAGATTAAGAAAGGTAATTTATTTGCGATAAAATATGATATGGGCCAATTTTGGTTGGGGAAGTGATTATTTCATTTCAGTATCAGTAGCATACTTCCTGTATCATCGCTTGACGAATTTCCGCTTTCTGCCCGCAATGCACACGATTCAACGCTACTTCCCCTCCATGGATGAGGGAGCTGATGTCATTTCTCTCGAGTACATCATGAGGGACACTGTCAAACACAAGATATCCAGTACGACTTGCTTTTTTCATTCCCTACTATTTTTGCCGGTTAATAAATGACGGACCCTAGTGGTAGAGACAAGGAAGGGAGGCATATATTGAAAACTAGTGGAAAAGGAGTCCGTCATTCTGTCATTTCGTCAAATAATAGTTGCTCATATTTTTTTGCGACATTAATTTTCTTGTCAATCTGAAATTCTAACATTGAACTTTTCTTATTTCGTGAAACAGCGTACGAATTTTTCTGAAGTAGAAAAATGTCAAAAGATTAACATAAAATTAATTTTAAAATATAGACACGCTGGTGTTCTGATAAGAATTATTTCCATATCAGCACTGAGCCCTATTTTTTATCATGCATTTTTTGAAAAATAACTCGAAAATTTCTAGACTACAGTCGAATCGCTTTCGGTCAGTCCTGGATCGTCTACTACACGAATTTCTCCTTCCAAATCTTCAAAAAGGACGACTGCAAATTGCGGCTCGAAGATGCAATGGATTTCAATGTTCGTTTTTTACATTTTTTTTATCTATTGAAATGAGTCAACTCAATACTCCAACATACCAAAGTTAAGATAGAGTATGTAGAGCAGGTTGCTATCCACATTTTCAAGATATTTCTTTCAGTTTGTTGGAATACCTTTTTAGTTGTCTTCATTCTATTGAAAACGAATGAATTTCAGTATTTCCCCGAAAGCGAAGTCATTCAACTCATTACGTTGGTTCTCGAACCGCCAAGTAGTGTGGGGCCACCGATCAAATTCAAGTGTGTATTTTATAAATAAATTATGTAACATTTCTCCATTTCCTTTGACTTTTTAACAATTTAGGGGATTTATCATTACTAATAATTAATTTTCTAGTAAAAGATAACATTTTGTCCATAGGAATTACAATTTTTTTCCAGATAGATAATTTTCTTTAATGATTTATTCGGAAAGAGTTTTCAGGTGCAACAACGTGGAGTTTCGTGACTATGTGAACCTGCTGCATATCGAAATGCCGCAGGACATTCGACTCAAATTCTCCTTGCACGAGCAGTTCGTCAAGGCCTTCGAGAGCGAGGTCGACAAAAATCAGAAAATTTCCTATCCCAATTACGCGGTAATATTTTAGGTATCAGTAACTCAATTTTTGACAACCTGGAAAAATAGTATGGCGAAAATTCATCACCCTATCAAATCTTATCTCAACTCATATGCAACTGCGAAACTGCAACAACTAATATTTCAGAATTGCTAACTTTTAAGCTAGGAATAGTTTTTGGCTATTTTATATCAAATTTTGAAAATCTGAGTCACGATTTTCTTTATTATGCACATGCTTTCTTTTAGAAAATGCGCATAGAAAAAAAAATTTTTCATCGGGATTACGATAATTTTTCATTTTCTTTTCTTTAAATAAAAACAAAAAATCAATTTTATGGCACGAACATTGTCGATAATTCCAGGAACTCGATCCCTGCCTGGGTTGCTCTGCTCGACAGCCAGAGGTCAGATTGAAACAAAGCTGCATTCGAAGAGATGACGGCACAGCCCCCTGCAGTGACTGTCAGTGCAGACCTATGTGGTAAGGAACTTCTATTCCGAGTCAGCGATTTGGAATTGTCGCAATCATTCAATTAATTAAACAACAATTTCCATTTCAAATTATGAAATTCCCGGAATGTAAATCCTAACCCGATTTTTTCTTATTAAATACCGTCGATTATTTATGAAGGATTTTAGGTGCATAACTTGCATGGGCAGAATCTTTGCATCGAAACAGAATCAGGATCATCCTGGCGAATGGCTCAGCGGAACTGCGCCCTGTCCCACTTGCAGGTAGCATTTTATCCTCAATACTAAACCTAAAAACAAGAATTTAAAGTATTAATGCAAAAACTGGATTAGGTGGCCTATTCTGAAAATAAAATAGGAAAATACTCACTTTCGTAAAATAGTTTTAGCATATACAGAAAAATTATTTGCGAATAATTCGGGAAAAATAATCGTAAACTTTGTAGCAAAAATTTCGTTAAGCATTGAAAAGAACTTATTTTAAATTTGCAGGCAGATATTCTGCATCTTCGATGTTCATTGGATAACTCGGCCGAATGGAGAGCCGATTAACGATGACAATTCCGTGGCTGATCAATGACAAAATTGATTAGAATGCATAATTATTCATCTTAGATAGGGATCGCAAACAATCAAACAATATGTATGCTAATTTTTTTTGCTAATACAAAATTGTCCGAAAATAATGCTGCTCTCTCGTGTCCTTAAGCGAAAACCATTTTTCAACTTTCCAAACAAGCGATACAGAGGTTCGCGCAAAATGAACAGATAGAGTAGTGAAGGGTGAAATCCAAACGGCCAAAATGATGTATGCAAATTAAAATGAGAAATACGCGTTCACATTTTAAGCTGGTTTATGCCTAATTTTATAGATAAAATAAAATGGGATTGATATGGCTTTTACCCCAGAGTAATAGTTAGGAGAAAAGTGTTTGCGGGCCCTAATTTTAGGAAAATTTGTAAAAACAAGGTATAAACTTCACAAAGTCTTTTCTTACATAGTATTTCAATTTACAGATATCTAATTATGAAAAATACGGATAACGTACAATTATTTTGACCAACGACTATTTATGTGGAGTTGAATAATTGAATATTGCCTATGAAAATTCATTTGTATATTTTTTAAAAATGCATAGATTGCCCTTATTATTGCTAAGTGCGGGTTATTTTTAATCTGTAAACATAAGTGAAAATTATTCATTATCAATGATAAATAAAGTTTATTGCTTTTAATCTTTGGATTTCTTGAAGTCGTTCGCAATAATACTGGCGATTGGCTTGTAGATCTCATCTGTCGCTCGTAAACCCCAATTGAAATCTAGTAATTTTAGGAGGTAATTATATTTTACGAACGTAGTATTTTTACCGACGTGGGAATAACCATTATAGCCTTGACTCGAAACGATTGTTTTCAATCGAGGTATCAAATAAGTCTAAAATCATGGCATTTTTAACGCAATAATCTCTAATCACACTTGAATATCAGTTGGATCGGCCAGCGTATCATTAAATCCCCAGTACAAATAAACCGGAACGGTTATATTCTCCACGTAATATTGAGGGGGTTTAGGCTAAATACATTTTGTTAAGTAATCATAAATGGAAGTACGATCTTTGTCATTCAAATTCCTGCAAATCATAATTCTCGTCAATTTTAGTCATAGAAAATGCGAGAAATAATATATAAAGTGTCAATTCTTGCACTTTTAGAATTTTAGTTACTTAGATACCATTTTTATGCTCCATCAGACCTAGAGAGAACGATCTTCAGAAACCCCTTGCGACCAGCCCCCCCTATAGCTTATTTTCTTCTGGCGAAAATGCTCCCTAGGTATGTGTTCTATTAAAAGTGACGATGAACAAAAGTTTATTCCCCATACTCTTCATACCTGTCCATAATGCTTTTGATTCTCCTTTGGAATGTCGTAATCGAACATCTGGAAGAGCTGATCCTTGACGTTTTGTGCCATGTGAATCATCGTTCGAGAGGAAGTGCCTGCCGGTGTGTGATTGATGTAGATTGGAGTGCGTGTCTGGAATAAAAGTATTCGCCGGAAACTATTATTCGATAATATTTTTCAAATTCATGTGTGAATGATCGAATTATTAACGTGGAAAGAGATAATTTGCAGAATACGTTTTCTACACCTGTATGTGTGAACCTTCTAACAATAAGAAAATATGAACATTTTACGCATTTTAAATTTCATAGAATCGCATATCTTCGCGTTATTATCGACAATTCATATTTGAGGAATGCTCAATCAATATTGCTTTCTAGCCATCCTCAACCCCTTTCCTTTCTCTAACTATGCACAGTCATTTCGCAATACTTTATTTTAGAAAGTGAACTTTTCATCATATGCATACCTCATTGAGTTGTCCTGAGTCTTTTCCGGCGATTAGAGTCATCAAGTCGTCACAATCTTCGTACGTTTCCTTATCTTCGCACACGTCTAACAATTAACAGTTCATATTATAGTTGAAAACAAAGACGATAAAATTATTCTTCCTAATCGTTTAAAAAATTCCTTCTTTAAATATTCGATGAATTTAATGTTTTCAAATTATTATGTAGCTTCAATCTGATACACATGTTTCATGCTTGCTACAAAACTTCATCGATAATATTCGAATTCTGATCAGTGAAGATCAGCTTTTTCATCGATAAACTCCAAAAACTCGCCTTCAGCGACCCATTGAGTGAACTTGTCGGGCGGCAGGAACTCATCCTCGCCGGTCATCAACAGAATTATCTTAATCCACCATTTGAAAAATATTGATTGATTTTAGAAATCACATCGATCATTTCGTATCTATCTGCCATCCATTTCATCAGCCCTTTGATGTGAGCGACTGAAGCCACGGGACCGAGAGCGAAGTATTGTTTTATCTGAATGGAAATATTATCTTCTTCAAATAAAATACAGGCTGTTCATTTATAATTTTTTCATTTATTTTCTGAATCAAAATTTGCCTTCTTCTCCAATTCGTGATTTCGTGAAAACTCGGCGAACGCAGTCATCGTTCCCATCGAAAACCCGACATAGTAGAGCTGATCGACCTTGGTCTGCGCAGTGACGTAGTTGATCATCGCCGGCAGGTCCGAACTCGCCATCTGCAATAATCCAAAAACATCGTAATTTTCTTTGATTTACAGCAAACTGTTGAATTCCTGATGAAGTCTTGCAAAGAAATATAAACTAGTTCTGAAAAAAAATTCGACAGTTTGAAAATGACAAATTGACAGATTGCACTTTTTCACATCATTTCTTCCCCCTCTCGAACTCTAATATACCATTTCGGCATGCTATGGTTTCGCTAAATACAGAAAATCATAATGCAATTTAGCATTTTTAACTTCCTCAATTAGTGAAAGGCAAAGAACTCTGATTAAATATTTTTCTTGA
Organism: Diploscapter coronatus; assembly: GCA_964036155.1. Lineage (NCBI taxonomy): Eukaryota > Metazoa > Nematoda > Chromadorea > Rhabditida > Rhabditidae > Diploscapter > Diploscapter coronatus. Next base: position 45,502,198 of record OZ038422.1, on the reverse strand, counting down.
GCTCATTGCAATTACGACTATTCCATAGTACCCTATTTGAATAATCTTCAGCAACAAATACCTGATCCCAAGAAAATTTCCAGAATTCGTGGCTCTTCGGGTCGAGTGTCTTGTGCTTTTTCGAATACATGTTCCCACGGAAATTACCCAGCCAAACATCGTATCCTGCGTCGGCGAAAACGAACGCTAAAATATAAATGGTAGAAGATCTTCTTTTCAAAATTTGATGCTGTAATTTTCACGCAACCTTTCTGATACATGTAAACAAATTACATAATAAAACTAAAGAAGAATAATTCTTCGTTTATCATTCATTTTCAAAGAACTCAGAAATTTAAACAAAAAAAAATTTAATTTGACATAGAGCTGAATAAATGATTACATACGCAATGATTGATTAGGCAAATTCAAGATCCACGAGGCAGAACTGCCTTCGAGGCCGTGTTGCACAAAGACGACCGGCCGAGAGCCCGAAGTCGCGGGACCGTTCTCGTTCTCGAATTGCCTCAAATAGCAAAATCATCATGTGATAATAAAATAACGATAAAATTATATTCGCAAATTAATCGATCATTCAGAAGTGGTGGTATTTTGGCCTGTTTGAATTTTCAATCACAGAAAACTTTTATGGAAAAGCTGAATGACGTCAAAATCAGATTTCATCGAAATGTTTAACATTGAACTGCCATATAATTTTTATATGGTTAGATTCGTCTAACAATAACTAAACTTTGATCTACTTATTCGGAAGTCGATGCACAGTGAGAATATATCCGTCATCAGTTGTTACTTCGTGACTCTCCACATAGAAATTCCATCTTTTTGCGATTCCTTCCTAAACAATGCATTTCGATCAACAATTTTGAATGAAATTATGGCTTGATGACGTGAACTGTAGCTGAGGAGAGGAAGAATATGAAAGTACAGAGAGAAACAGTATAGGAGAAGAAAGATCTCGTTATCACATCATTTTCTATCATCTGACTAATTGGAATCACCAGCAATCAATTTCCATCCAAGCCTATTTGCAATTTCCACTCAGTTTATTACTCAACCAAAGAGTATACTTGTTCAAAAATTGAGAGAAGATCACGCTAGATTGATTTTTCATGTGCATAAAAATGAATAAAGTTCAAGAGTGTTAATTTCAAAATCCTAATTTGATGTTTAATTTCATTTTTTAAACATACGAAATCGAGTGTCAGTTCTGGGTCGATGGGGAATTCAGTTGGGAACGAATTGACAATTCCGGCATAAACTAGAAGGAATGCAAGACAGCGCATTGTCTTTCGACAGGTCGATTTGCACTGCCGGGCTGATTGAAGGAGGCCAATTTCACGCGCATGCGCATCTTGCAGCAGGGGCCAAAATGTCGCGATAAAGTAGAGTCTGATAACGAAGCTACATACTCCCTTAACAAAGAGTTCATTTATAGAATTGCAGGGTTGCTGACGGGCTCAATTTTTCGGACCCGGACCCGCAAAAATTTTCAAATTTTTCATTTTCTGGACCTGAACCCGTTTCCAGACCCGCCATTTTTACCTCCTAGACCCGGACCCGGCCCGTTGGACCCGCATGATAATTGGCATTATTTTCAAATTAGAATTTTTGCGGGAAACTGTTGGCCCTAGCAGATGGTTGTAGTTACATTATTTGTAGAGTTTTTCATGGGCTATCCAATTCTGAAAACCCCATTCGATTTGGCTCAGAAACAAGGAAGTTATGATTTTTTTCCCGAGGTCGGATCTGCCAAAACTAAGCTATCGTAATCCTGCATACGATAGTTTTTATGAAAAACAAACCACACCACGAGAATCAGCGTGCAAAACTGAACAAAATATGTGGAAATCAACCAAATCGACGAGAACCCCTGTTTATACCGATTTTGGTCCTTGCTGACATTCACTCTTAAGAGAATATTATCATTTCAATTTGTGATATGGTGGGTATGAACTTTTATATTGATATTTTGCCTTCTTATGGAAATAATTTTCTCAAAATTAATAAACATAAATTAACCTGCAAAAATATGTTCTTCTTGAGATCAAAAACGTCACTACAAAATCAAAGAGACTTAAAATAAACAAATTTAAACATAAAAGATTGAAATAGAATAATAAATCCAAAATATCCGTAAATTTATTAGACAAAAGAAACAAATAGTGTTAAATTGTTCCGTCTATCAGGCAGCATTATTATCAGTTATTCGGAATCGCGATGTTATAGATTCTATTTCTCTGGATTTGGTTCTTGTCAGCCTTCTTCGCCAAAGTCTTCACCACGATATTTTTCGTCTTCGATTTTTCACGATTTTGAATTTCTAAGCGCTAAAATTCAATGGGAACTGTATAGATAAATATCATAACTATTAAAAATTTCACTATTCTACCTGAATTGCACTTTTAGTCAGGAGATATAGTGTTAAAAACTGAATGTTCGGGCCATACTTTCCAATGTCATAGATGCATGTCTAAATTCATTTTAAAAGCTCATTCAATTTTAGAAGGCTATATGGAAACCTTACGACATCATGATGTGAGACTTGAGCAAAATAGGGTGCGTGAAATTAGGGAAGTGTTTATTTCCCTACGGTAATTAATAAGAGTAGTAACTAGTAGTTATATTCCCGTTTTCCCACAAATTGAAACTTTTTTCGAACGAGAGATTTATGAATGAGAATGCAGAGAAGCTAGAAAAAAGTTGCAACTTGTGGAAAACGGGGGTAGTAAGTAGTAAACAAAAACTATTGAATTTTTTGTTTACTACTTTATTAATTGCTTTCCGCTACTATTTCGTCATGTCTCGTGTCATGATCGTCTTGCGGTTCTCATTTTGCCTTTTATGAATATTGTTATAATAAAATCTGCTGATTGCGCCAACTTTTTCAGCGATTTCGAATTTTTTGGTGTTGATCTTTCGATCTCTTCGCTGGTCAGAAAACTTTGCCCATTTGCCTGACCCAAACATTTTCCTTATCACTCTGCATCTTTTTCCATTGTATTTATTCATCACTGATAAAGGGTCACATTTTCTCTCTATCGTGACGAAAATCTGAGTTCTTTCTCATGAACAGGGCAGAACACGTCTGCTGTTATTTTTGTCTCATTCTTCAAGATGAAATAAATCTTCAAATTCGATGACTATGGGCTTAAGTCAACTCGCATGGGCGAAAATAGTGCAAGATTCTTTAACACCCTGAGGAAGATACCACCAGATAAACTGTTGTCGCAGGTATTTCAAAAGAACCATTTTCATCGCTGAGCACCGAAGACAGATGTATAGTCATTCCAGCGCAATAGGTGACTATTTCAACAATTGTCTGAAACGATATATCCATCATTCATAGGAAATATTTTATGCAAATTTCCTACATGAGCTATCAACCGTCGATTCAAACCATTGTCACTTTTCCTCAGATTTTCCGACATTTTGCTATACTGTCGCTTGAGTTTCCTCAATAGATAAACGGTACTCCAGATTAAAATCGGAATTAATATTCCATTTATTATGATAGTTGTCGTGTATTGAACATACAAGTTCTGAATTTTTAATTATATTCATCATGGTTGGACGTATAATTCGAAATGTTATATTGGTCAGGGGAGTTCTGAATTCCGATTACGAAAAATTTCGACTTCTGGGGTTTTGGAATTCCAATTTCGATTTCAAAACTTTAAAGATTCAAATTTTGAACACCCCTGATATGGATTTTCTTACATAGCGCCACATAGATTCGGATAAATCCTCAATCATCAAAATATTCCAATAGTCATCCTCCTGTAGTTCTGCACGGTATTGGCGCATTTCACGTTTCAGATCATTCAATTCTTTTCTACGACTCTTATATGGCTCATTGCCAACAAATATGATGCGATAAAGGGTTTTTACGTTCATAAATTGATAAATGAACGTAATAATTATCATTGAAGCAACGAATATGTATTTGTTGAGGTTCGTGATTCGATAATTTGGTTTACTAAAATAGTTTTTGAAGGGTTAATTAAATTTATACAGATCTAGGAGAAGCTGAGTCATACTCAAAAATAGACGAGGGGAAATCGTAAAGCGAAATCATAATTATAACTTCAGAATTCTCTCCGGAATATTTTTTTGAACATTTCAAGCTAGAGAGAAAAACATTTTTAAAAATTTCATGGGGTCAAGTTGTAGGACTATTTTGGTTTAAATCCTCCCTAAATCTGAATTTATACTCATACTCAGAAAATGTCCTCGCTCGTTGAACTGCCATTGCACAGGATACAAATTTGATCACATTTAAAATCATCAATTCTAATGATGTAATCATGTAACGATAAATCTGAACAATATAAAATATACCAATGAATGAGCAGAATAAAGTTAGGGATCAAGTAATAATACTTTTTCAATTGCTGCATGAGCAGAATTCCCCAAAATCTCATTTGATCTCAAACTCATCTCATTACCACTTCTCTCACTATGAAATAAACGCACTTTGGAAGTCAGCGTATTTCTTTGTAAAGCGAAGTCAGAGAAGCAAGTAAAAAAAGGGTTTCCTAATCAAAGTCCCTCATTCGGTCACTGTTGAGTAGATCGTGACTAGGAAAGGGGTCAGAATCCTACTAAATCAAATGGAATCAGGCTCAAACTTTTCATACTTTTCTGTATTAAAAACACTCATGAGATAAATATTGCATGATTTGGTTACCTTCAATCTATGAACATATTACCAAAAATATTGAGCTTAAATCCAATTGATTTAGATCAATGACATATAAAAAGTAATGTTTACCTCTCCATCATTAGAATACACGCAACATGTCGTTTTTGAAGTTATATAATTTGGATACCATTCCTAAAAATATACATAGAGCTATGTCTGAAATAATCAACTCACCTCAGTGCTGGTAACTATCATATAGACACATTTCAATATTAATAGCGATAGCAACTGTTTTTCAAATGTTGAAAATTTTGTCGATTTCTTCATTAATGTCGTAATCGCTTGTATTCCAAATATAAATAGAATTAGTTGGAATAAAGATATCAAAAAAGACTTTACAGTATATTCGTTAAAATTATTATATTTAAAAAGCATTACTGAAAGTACACATATGTTGAATTGAATAACCAAAAATAACTAATAAATTAAAAGAGATTTTTAGACATAACATGCCTTACTTACGGCGTGGATGATGTATATATAAAGTGAAAAATGCATCATAATGTGTAGTGGATTCGGTAAAACCTAGGAAAATCTTGTTTGTATAAAATTCGTATATAAGATTTTTAGCTTCTAATATCTTGCAAAATTCATTAACTTAAAAAGTGATATTATTATATATAATATGTCACTAATGTGCGAAATTTGTTTTCTAATGATTTAAGTGAAAATGCTGAATATACCCTTGCATAATTCCTTATCAATTTTATTAATATGAAAATATTCATCCATATAGTCGGAATCTATATATTTGCTCGGGCAGATATACATTATTATATCGAATTGTATAAAATTAAAGAAAATTTAGCGATTTTAATTCGAACTCGTTATATTGATAGTAGACTCAATTTTGTAATAAGGAGTTTCTAATAGCGGTTTTTTTGCGAAATTAAGCAGCAAAAAATATTCGGTTGCCAAGGAAGAAATTGAGATGTTTTGTTGTGAATTTCAATTTATACCAGGTGATTTTTTGTTGTGAATCTATCATATGATTTATCATGATAATCTTAATTAAAAATTAATCTAAAATAATATCGAGGTTTGTCTATTTTATGAAAGGTAAAATCTAACAAACATAAATACGAACAACAAGACAGAATTTTAAAATGATTTTAAGTTGTTATTGGTCAAGGTGATGTTGTATATTGTATCCCTTTGAATTTGATTCTTGTCGTTTTTTTCGGGCTAGTGTCTTTACTACACCATCAACTTCTTGCTTTTATTTTTCCCGATTCTGGGTATCCAATTCTAAATCTCAATAAACTTTGACTTAAGATCAGCAACTTCTTTTTATAAGAAAATTTTACAGACAACAGTATATTTTCTTTTCTAGAAACGTATTTGTATATATTTTATGTGCATTTCAATTACAAACAGGTGATTATTTTCAATTATTTTTGGCTGTACACACATTAAATTTTAATTGAAACTGAATTATTGCGAAAAGGAGAGTGCGGAAATGGGCTTTGAAATTTTCGGAAGCTAAACGGAAATTACGTTTCAAAATTTTTGGAAAAGAACAAATTTTCACATCTTTGATTATGAAGTCATAGTACATATTTGCACATCTACCACTATGACCACCTGAATTTGTTCGACTTATGGTGATTACCTACATCGGCTGTATTCGAGTTATTTATTTTTATTTTTGCTTATATCTGTTTATCAATCACTAAATTGGATAAAAATTAGAGCCGAAATGATTGTCGATTGATAGCAAATGCAGGAAGTCGTTTGCTATTACACTATTTTTTTCTATAAAATAGTTTATTCCTGGTTCTAGAAAAACATTGACAATTTTCGATAGAAATTTGAAATGAACTATACGCTGAACTGAACTGAATAACCTCATGGAATGCATCGAAGAAGAATAAGGCAAGAACGGATAAAGAAAGAAATGAGTGAATTATGGAAATGCAGAATCCTGGCAAATGCAATGTCTTGGCAGTGGAGAGTTGGAGAGGAAGTCTAGAAGATAAGGACGACCTAAAATAAGATAAGGGAAATGGGGAGTGAATTTTGTGAGGGTAGCTAGAAGACAAATACCCGAAACAGCTGGGCTCTTGAGCTGGAGGAACAAATGAGGATAAGAAGGCTAGAAATCCGAAATTGTTATTGATTTTTACTTCAACATCAGAACTAAGTTGAATATTTGAGAAGACAATTTAGAAAATGCTGAAGAAAGAAAATTTCCAGATTCATGTATTTATCACAAGCTGATCGCACTACACCATTTGTTTGTCACCATCAAATTATATATTAGGTAGTGTATGGAGAATAAACAAAGCTGATGACATATACAAATGATGAGGATGATCATTGATAATAAATCCACGAGGCCGAAACTTTCGAAAGAAAAGTCAGAATGAAAAATATGAAACTTTGAAATGTGAAAAGCACCATTAAGATGATTTCTTGGAAAAATCACCATTTTCTTGACAATAGCTTTGGATAAGATTCATTGCATTTTGAGGCAAAATATTGAGTTGAGGAAAGTTTTGCGACAATAAATTTCGATTGTTTTCTATTCAAATGAGAAGACAATCAAGCTGAAAACTGCACATATTCTGTAAAGTATCTCTAAATATCCCTAGGATTTCAATCAGGTTCGATTTTTCAGAAAGATGTGTAAAATTGTTCTTAAATTTCATTGTTAGTTTTCTGCCGTGTTTCGAAATCAAATCCAATTGAGATTTTGGAGATATTTAAGAGATACAATGCAGAATAATTTAGTAAGTTTTCAGCCAGATTGGTTCAGTCCATCTCTGTAGAAAAATTCGAAATTTGTGTGGCAAAGATTTTTCCTCGATGCAATATTATTTAAAAAGAGAACACGAAGAATTTTTAATGGATGGCAAGGAAGATGGTAAACTTTCCAAGAATCACTATTTGATGTTGCAACTGATGGAACTGGTGGCTGACATGCGATTTTTACGATCTTCCGTAGTAAGGCCAGTAGGCGTATGGGTTATAACCTGAACATTGTGAATCTAAATTAATCTTCTGAATTTATTTTCATCAAAATCGAAAATTGAAACATGGTTGGTTAATTTAGCTGAGAAAACACGCCTCTAAATCTCCTAAAATGATTTAGCGTAAGCGTTATATGCCTATATTCGTGCTACGTATTTTTTCGATAGCTTCTTCATAAATTTGCGCCAATTTTCAATTAAGGATTTTATTTGCATTTGATATGCTATTCTATGGTAGAGAAACGATAGAACACAGTAATCAGATCAATGCCGTAATTTTCAAAACTCATGTGATAATTATTTTTAAGAAGGCATTATCATTGAGATAAAAAACGTATTTTTACCAACCCATTGAAGCGACTTGCTGGTCCTTGCTTGTGTTGTTCACCTGAGATTCCATGACGACTCGTTTCGCGTGCTTGTTAGCCTGAAATATGTATGATAATTTATTTAAAATTTTTACTTAATTCGTGAAATATTTTTGATCTTTTGCTGAAATTGATGAAGCATACGATTCTACAATCCTTTCAAAATTTTTATAATGTTTTGATGGAAATATATTAATTTTTAGATAGTTAGTCCTTGTTAAATTTCGAAGAAAAGATATTCGTCTATCAATTATTGAAATTTGTGTAAATAAATGCTGTTTATTGATTGGAGCAATCTTCTAAGGTGGATAAGTTTTTTTTAACTTTGTTTATAAGATAATGCATAATTTTATTCATATGCTGAATTAAACTTAGATTCCAGTGATAGTCAGTTTCAATTATAATTTTCTTTCAACAATAATGCCCATCTTTCCCTGACTTTAGCGCTATTTATCATGTGGAACTCTTGTTCGTTTTGCATAGCTTCAGGAAGACAAAGCCTGCCTGTCAATTCCCTCGCATTGTTGTCCTGTACTTCTCACTTCTTATCTTGTCGCCTCCTTCTCCTAGCCATTCCTTATTTTCTCTATTCACTCATTTAGCTAATTTCATGTGTATTGTCATGCGTAACTGTCAGTAGTTTGCCGAGCGAGAGTGATGCAATCAATATTCAAGTAGCGGAGAGGCAGACAGTGGAAGGTAAAGAGCGCAGAGTTAATTCGCAAATCGAAGCGAAAATGCGAAAACCCGTTATGCAACACTAAAAAACCGTTGTTGCATTCACTTCGCTCATTTAAAACAGTCATTTCATACTTTAGAGTTTAGAACGAAATAAAGCTGCTAAAGAAGGTCAAAATTCGAATAAAGTAGTTTGTTTTAGGTTATAAAGCATTTGATCCAATGCCAAACTTAATTCATGCATTTCTTTTGAGAATGCATTATAAATTCGGTATAAAGGAAACTACGCTCCAGTGTTGAAAGGTAATTAGCATATACATAGCTTAAGCAAAGTGAAAGATAAAAACTTTGCAGACATTTAGGAGGGGATATGATGAACCTATCTTTCAACTAATGGTGTGACTTCTTGTAGAGTGTTCGTCATTTTATACTGTCTAAAGGCGTCAGATTAAATAATTAAAAAGGCTTGCACATTGCAAAGGAGCGTATCCTTGTAAGGACTGTTCTTGCTAATTATTTACATTCAAGTAGATTAAGTCCATCCTCATTTACTATTCCAAAGTTTTCTTCTTAGCTTTTAATCTACACCCTATTCTATAGAGATTAGGAAGATAAGGATTGGTTTTTACCATTGGAGCACGTTCTTCATCAATACCGCCGAACATTTTAAAAAAATCTCATAAAGTTATTGCTTATATTTTTCTAATTCTGAAAACTCCCTACAAATTTACGATATTTCTGAAAGTAGTCCATTATCTCCCATAAATCTGTCACAATCTCGAAATCATACGCAAGTAATCACTATGGGATTGGAATGCGCTGGGAAAGCCTTGAGAATTTCAGGTGTCACACCCAAACCTGAGAATGTAGCAAAGAGATCCAAATAGATATTGGGAGATAGGGTGGAGGGTGATAAAATGAAGATGTGAATGATAGAGAGAAGCGATAAATGAGTGATACGCCCTACACTGCTTGGCCTCCACGCAACATTGCAATCTGAATCTCGCCGAATGGAACGAATCAAAAATATACAAATGCAGTGCTGTCATTTAGATACCAATCGATCGATTGTCCGACAACGAATGATATGGAATCGTAGAATTGAGATACTAAAATTTCGCGCATTTCTAAATGTAACAGATTAGATGTTACTTTGACTGGATAGTTTATTTTCAGTTGTTTTTTAGTTCTTCCCATTGAATAAAATTTATATCAATTCATTGCATTTTGAATAATGTGTGGCGCATCGAATCTCCGTTTTACAATTATCATGAACATCTAAATCCGCTGCTTTTTGTTTTGCGCTTGGAAATAACTAAGAAATGTCGCAAAAAGTGAGCAGATTGAGGAAAAGAGTGAATGTGACATGGCCTAGATGCAGCCAGAATTATAGAGATGAAGGTGAATGAAAGGAAGAAAGGAGAAAGGTAGCGAATGCAGGGCCAAATTACCGAGGCGATACCATCGGATCGGGAAAATGACCCATTCGAATGCGTGCTTAGCGACATAGCGGAATGCAGCATATTGGCAGTCGGGTTCTTCATTCGATAGTTTTTTGTTGTGAAAAGTTCACTTCAAAAGCGATTTGGAGTAATCGCCATTTTGTTAAGGGAAACTTGGATAGTGTATTTTATTTCTACTTTATCAGAAATAAGGTTCTTATGTCGTAAATGCTTACAAAATTTATTATGCTGAAATGTCTACTCTTTATCAAGTATAGATTACCATTGCTGTTGGTAGTAAATAAAATTGCGTGTAGCGGGAATTTTGAGACGAAAAATGAATGATCGAGCTAACCTTCTTAGCGTGAAGACAAGATGAGCACGTGGCGATGCAGATCGGCAGAGTGAAGATGAGGGAAAGGACTGCGGACGCGAAGATGATCAACAGGCCGATGATCGTCCACCAACGAAGTCTCCACTCAAATCAACAAATTGGAGATCATTTTTAGATCATGACAGATTTTAAATTTCTAGGCTTCAAAAGCAACTATCTCATTTGAAGTTGTAGCTTGGGATAATCCATATACTAATCATTTCATATCGAACTCTTCTGAGATGGATTGATTTTCGCCTCTGTTCAGGGATTGTTGATAGTGTAGAGGGGATTTCAATTCATATGTTGAAAAATGTAGTCTATGACTGTTTCGGTTCTATTTCTACTCTCAAAACGTTCGTTTTGTGTCACCCCTAATCTTTACAATATATACAAATATGTAATGCTTACCGCGCATCTAGCATTGCAGGCAGGTCGCTGTCCAGCAGCAATTCTGCTGTAGATATCCTTGTTGCATTTTCCGTATGTGAAGTAGCTCCAGTAGAGCTCGTCGCATTCATTGTTGCATCGCTCCCTTTGATGGTCGTCGCCCGCTTTGAAGTATCTGGAAATTTTTATTCGTAATAGATTGATAAGGTATTCCCTTCAATTTATGAACACTAGAACACTTAGTGTAGTAAAATGTTTTTGATTATTCCATATTTTCATCTGCATTATGAGGTGTTTCAGTTATAGTCTACTACTATTGAGTATGTAATTCAATCGATGCATCGAATCCCTGATATTCAGTGACTCCGCGACTATTCTGGATTTATGTGATACTAGGAGAGAAGGCGAAGTAGAGAATGAGAGTGCAAATCGGTTGGCAGACTGACAAATCGAGCTATTGCCACTATCCCATTCAACCAGAAATAACCGGTAAAGGAAGTCAGGACGAAAAAGTATGTGGAAGAGTTAGTTGAATACGGACGAGAAAGTATCTTATCACTGGAGCGCGATGATCTGCGAATAAAGGTATTCGATTGAAAATGATCTTTATGATTTGAAATTTATGAAAATCAACTTGTGCTGTGATAGCAGTGTCGCACAAAAGTTTGGCATAATTCGTGATATTCCTAAAGATGACTTCCGATCATTTGTACTGAATTAAAATTTTAATAAATTCTTGTACAAATTTTGTGCATTGAACTATGGACGTCTGTCTAGCTGTACAATTCAAATATCAATTGTTACAAAATTATTATCTTCACCAGGGTTTTGTGAAATTTCGATTTTTAACTCGAAATGAAACAAAATAAGTGACTTTGGCTACGATATCTTAATTTTTGATTTCGCACAAGAATGATCTTCACTAAATTGAAACTGCCTAGATATAAACGCATGAGATTATTCTGCTTCTTATCATTGGTAATTTGATAATCATAAGTTTTCATTTTGAAAATGCTATTATTATTCCATTATCTAGTTTTTCCCTGTTGATTTGTTAATGATCTTCTCTTGATTCCATTCGATTTCTTCCATTTACTGTCTGTCATTTTCTCCTCTTCTCGCCCCTTGGAGTACCCTTTTCATAGCTGCCCGTCTCCTGCGAAGTTCGAGAAATCGACAGGAAGACAGAGGAATTGCCTCCTCTGCCATACAGGGTGCTAACCGAGCGAGTCTCATCACCCTTCAATTTTTCGCTCTTCCAATTTCCCCTTCTCCTTGCTTCCCCATCTCAACTTCTCAATTCCCCCCATTTCTGCTGTTTAACAGGGCGTGCCTCTCGACTCTTCCCCAGAATCATCTTGTCATTTTCAATATTCAATCTCTCGGCAATCGTGGTAGTCAATGTACAGTTCTACTCGCATACACTGCATCTCGCTCGAAAAGGCCATCTTAACACAAAATATGTAACCAATTTATCACCGCAAAAAGCCTGACTCACTCGGAAACTTGCGCGCGCATGATGTTGATTTTTTCTGGAACAAATCGCCTAATTTTCAATTCCTGTTTGTTTCGTAATTTTACCATAAAGAAAAAACTGAACAGAAACTCGGAATTGTCTTCGTTCAACTGATTTCGAAGTGCAATCGCGTCAGTCAGGGTTCGTTAGTTTTAACATCGAATTGTTCGACGCGAAAATTCGTGTTCTGGTAAAATTTACGAGCAGTCGTGAGTGAAGAACAACTTTTCTGCGATTTTTAAAAGACTTTACTATGTCTTTGAGCAATCGTTTTTGCATAAAAGTTACTAAATTTCATAGATATGAATTGTGAATGAGAGTGAGAAGGAAATTGGAAATTGGGCTGTGATAAAACGGGAAGAACTAGTTGAGAATTGACGATTCGAAACAACCTCGAAAGTAGTAGAGAAAGAGTAGAGGGGAAAAGAAAGCAAAGGAAGGGAGAAAAGCAGTGCGCGGTTGACAATTTGCCATATCGCTTCTGTGGAATGGCGGTGGGAATAGCAGTGACAGGGCTGCTATCGTTCGATTTCAGAACGGGGAATCGCGAGAATTTCCCGCGATAGTTCATCGTGTTTGCGTTCTTCTATCTACTTGTGGAAATTAAGAACATGGCAGGAAATTAGAAACAAAACAGAAACAGAAAAGGCCATGTCAATTTGCCAGTCGCGCAATTTTTTTCACGGGAAGTCCGCTGAACTGTATCGAAATCAAGAATTTCGAACAGCCAGTTTTTGTTTCAAAGTGAACTTCAACCTCAAATATCGTAATGGAAAAGAACTGCTGGAAAAGTATACATTGATTGTGCGCATATGTTCAAGAATGGTCAATTCATTGAAGATCCACTGATAGATCAGAAGCAAAATTTGATGATCTTCATAGAAAGTTCAGAAGTTATAGAGATTTGTTTTTGCCAAAGGAGATGCGCATAATGATCGATCATTACAGTTAGAAGTGAATGGCAGTTTGTAAATGAAAGTCTGGAAAATCCAGACGACACTCTATCTTTTAGACTATGACTGCTCGTTTTATAAGGAGGGAGAAATGTATTCTTTATTCCTTGAAAATAATGTTGTCAAATTCTAAAAGAGGTTGCTGTCGAAACATCTAGACTGTCAAATATGAGCTGGCGACATAAATCCGATAGAATTCCACAGCTATCAATTGGGTTAGCCAATAAGCCATTGAAATTTGAAATTAGCATTCTCTAACGTTAATTGTATTCCCACTATCTCTGATCCTGGAATTTTGCGAAACAAAAATTTCGCGACTATTTTAGGAGGGATAAGGGAGACTTTCCTTTCTTCATACTATTTCGTTCATGGTCGCAAAATAATATTTGGGTCGGTAATTCTGGAGAATTTCAGATTGCCTGATCCAATAGAATGATACAACTTTTTCTATCACTCTCAAAATGCTGTTTTCGATGGATTCATCTGTCGGATCTGCGTGAATATCGCGAATCGATTGCACGCAGCTAATTAGAGCATCCCCTAGTGAGAAGTCATCCCCTTTCCCTCGCAGTCAGGAAGGAATGCGATTCGTAATCTCTGCATTTGCATCTTTCCTCCGTCCTTTATCTCTACTCACTTTTTATCTCTATCTTCCCTTCCTTGCCAAGGTTACTCTCCTCTCCACTCTCATATTGCATCTTCGCCAATTTATCACCTATTTTCGACAACCGGCAAATTTTGACGAAGAATTTCAACAGCAATACAAGGTGTGTATGCACAGAATTACAGAAAGGCAAATTGCGCTTCATAAAAACGCTTACAAAAACAAAAATGCTAGCCGAAAGTAAGAGACTCGAAATAACAGCATTATAGATATCGAATTATTGCATATGCAGATGGATTAGGTATGCGCAGGATGACACGGTCTAGTTACTGAACATTAGATGCAGTTTACGGTTTTCATAAATTGAGGTTTCCTACTTATGAATCCACAACCAGATCATCTTGATGCGGAAGAAGAATAATTAAAAATAGTTTGGTTGGGTTGGAAACTTATCAAGGTCGAAAATATGGGAAAAAGACTGAATTTTAAATACAAGATGGAGAGACCACTCTAAAATGTCGATAAATTTATAAACTTGAGGAAACATGGTGTAGGTTGGGAGAGGTAAGGAAAACGCTCCCTCATTCCTGCATGCTCGCCTTCAAGTTGCGAAATTATGACACTTTTGAATTGTCAAAATGGATTATGCTGTAACTTTTACTTCCAATTTTTTCAATCTCACGACCAACATCAACATGTTTGTAGGTTAGGCAAATTTGTAATAGAACTATGGGCTTACCCAGCCTGGCAGACGCATTCCGATCCGCTCCTGATCTCGTTGAGACCGCATTTGTCGTCCTGCGCAGAGACAGGGGCTGAGGACAGAGCCAAAACAACGGCAGCTAACAGGACCGGCCACATCGCGCGCTGGAAATTGGAAAGAATGCAGAATACGGCGATACAGAAACGCAGATACGAGATGAAATAACTGGGAGAGGAGAGAGAAGGGCAGTGGAGGAGAGGTGAAGACAGATGAAAGGGGCGGGGCTGGCGGAAGGAGGAGAGGCGAGAGACAACCCAACGACCCAACAACAACAACATACAAAATAGGTAACCATCTTCCAATCTTCCCTCTATTCACATCACATTCAACATTCTAAGCGATTATATTCCTTGGTCGAGAAAGAGTTGTTGCAGTTTCGACCGAACCATCAACTTTTTCTGTACTTTGAATAACGATTTGATTCGATTTGATTTGAAATGGAATGATTCACGTTACATAGTCAAAAATACGTAATTGAAATAGCACAATTGAATGATCTAATATGAATATTCAAGAAAAGTAATGTCGAATTTTTGTTCTTGGTTGTGGCAGAAGAAGAAACTGCTGATGTGGTAAAACCTTCTGCTGCGGTATTTTCTCGACAGCCTTTGATTTGAGCTAGTAAATTTTAAAATAGAGACCTAAATGTGGTGTAAGTTGATAACAGACATGCTTCAATTTCGATTTTTAGATTTTTAGGGTTGAATGAAAAAGATTTTCAATTTTGGAAAGAGAAAAATAAAAATTTGGGATCGATGCGAGAATGTCAATTCGATTTTTTACTTATAGTTTTTGTAAGCACTCATAAAGTTTAATAAAAATGAAGTAATTATCATAAAATACTCCACGCAGAATATATAGATTTATTTCGAAGTTCGTAATACACAACGACTCAAAGAATCAGAATCACGGATTGCATTATGAAAATTCATTAGACCCGAAATGAAATTGAGAGATCAAATGAATTCGACAAATGCACGTATCTAATCGAAGGTAGGAGAGAGGCGCAAAACACTCGTATCAATCTGACTAATTCATCAATTGCAAAATGCTAAAACAACAACCATCAACTATAAAATCAGTCTAAATTATTGAGAAATCGTCTTAGGTAATTTCTGGATTGAGCACGTCGCAATGTAAGAGTCGACCGAATAGTGATCCAATCAGCATTTGATTCTTGTCATAGACCTAAAGTATTCGAAAATGGTACAAAATAATATAGCTAGAAAAATCTCATGACATCGTGACGTGAAATAATATTGAGGTTAACGAGTTCGAACTTGATTTTTTTCCCAGATGGACGTAGCTACTTCAACTTCAACTTTAAGTTAGTTTTTTTTTATTTTGATTTGACTCCGAAAATGGATTTATTAAAATTATAATTTCTGCTTCGAAATTATATTTTAAAAATAGCTGACATCGCGTGCCCTCGTGACTGAAATGGTATTGTAAAGGGGAGGTCGTTGACATGATCCTGCACTTTTCATTAACCCCTTATTTAATTTGTTCAAATGTCACGATGTCATCAGGGTTCAGCTAGCAAAAACACGAAAATTCAGAAGAGAACTTACAACAGAACTGCTCGCTGCTATGGTTGCTCCGTCGTTAGAATACGGCTCTGTGATAACCCAAGAAATTCCATCTTCCTAAAATACGGGAAACTTTATGGAACGAAAATTTTTCAAACCTGAATTCGTATCCGCACAACCTGACTCGGACTCAAAACATTTGCTCCCTTCGCATTTATCATATGTGCGAATAACTGGTAAAGAACGGGAAATGTTGTCGCCCAAATATCGCCTAACAATAAGTAAATGAAGGCATGAATTTGCTGATAGGAAGTTTCTTTATAACTTACCGCTTTCTTCATCGACAAATATGCCAGAAGGAGACGATAATAATGAGACTTCCGTTCGAGGATGCAACGAGAAATCTCTTTTGATATCATAGACTTTGATTATCTGAAAAATGGGAAAACCTCCTCAAACAAACGACTTTTTGATATTTTAAAAGTATTCTTTTAGAAAATACGAAAATTTGTTGACAAATGATTGAATTGTGCGAAACTAGTTGTCCAATCCGGTCAAGGACCGATTTTAATTTCGCTGTCAACGTAATTCAACTCGAGAAAAAATTCGGAAAATGTCAAACTCGAAACCGTTATCTCATTTCATCGCATTATTTTAGTAAGTTTTTCCTGCATCTGGAACGAAACTTATTGATCGCGCAATTTCAACCTGTTCAGTAATCAGAAATGCTATAAAGCAGACGGGAATGCACAAAGTTTTAATTTGACAATGTTCAAAATCAAAAACTCGTTTTTGAAGATTTCGAAGTTGGAATATCAATTTAGCAGAGACAAAATTGAAGTCGAATTCTTCTAGCTTCATGCATTTCTGATATGAAAGTTAGAACTAAATCTTAATTTCCTTCTCACCTTTGAACAAAATTAAAGATATGATATGTAAGATTCTACCTCATTCATAAGTGATCCAACAAAGAGAAGATTACGTTTCCTGTCTATTGCTAAAGGCAGCGGAGAAGGCAATCCTGACATCATCACAGAAACTGACTTTCCATCAAAGAATAGCAATGAGCCGAATGTGCTCTAAAATATCTCCAGTATTATTTTTCCTATTAAACGAAGATCAGATTTTTCCTGATCAAATGGGAGTTGGCGTAATTTCATAAGATACGTTTCATTAGTTCGCATAGATTAATCATACTTACAGTGGCGATCAAAAGTTTTAAACCATATGTCAATTTTAGCATGATGCGTTGAACCCACTTTTCATAGATGCTTTTTTTTATTTTGCAGGTATGTAAAGATTAATATGCCTAAAAATCTGTCAGATTTCAAGAAGATTTGCTCGCGAGAAATTATTCTACTCATCATTTCAGAAATTATGTTTGGTTTCAAATCTTTTCCTTCCAATTTTCTTAGAATAGTAAATTTATTACCTGAAAGGATAATTCAACATTCTGAAGTGTCCCTGCCGAAAAATAGGCGAGGTTTGAAATTATTAATCGATCAGCCCCTAATGCCACTACGTCTTGAATGCTAAAATGGGTTTAAATCAGCTTATTCTAAAATTAATATTGCACCTGGTGAAATGCGGACTGCAGACTGATTTTCTGTAGAGTAACGATTTTTTCTCCTTCTGGTACTGGAATATTTCGATACATTGAGTCAGTTTGTTCACCACATAGAGGGTTGTTTTCCCTTTGCTGTAATAGGCAGAAATGCCATGCGGAGCAAATTCCTTCTAAATGAATGTTCATGAAGATGTATAAAGAAATTTCTTACGTAATCACATTGAGATTATTTAGAAATAAAAATATGAATTCTTTTGAAATGGGAAAGAAAGATCCGAAAATTCTCGTACCCTATTGAATTCAGATCCTTCAATTTTTAACTTTTCCACTTCAAATTTGGAATTTTCAGGAAGAATACGGAATATCGCAATCCCACAAGGCACACTCAGATTGTAGGCTGAAATTTGCAAGGAAAAACATGAATATGAATTTGATTATGAAATGACTACCTCTGCCTAAGCCAAATGTAACGAATGTCAGATTTTCTTCTTTTATATACTCCATTCCGGCAGAACCATTGTCTGAAAATATTCAAATTATAAACTATATTTCTCCTGAAAAGTTAACAACTTACTCAAATTATGTATTGCTCTGCATGGTCCTGGTGTGTGATTGTAGACTCGTTTATTTGAATCGATCATTAGCCTAAAAGCCCTGTGTAAGAATCATAAATTGAGGTGAATTGAGCAGATAACCCATTACCCACAAGAAATTCAACAAGTCCTTTCTTATCAGCACTATTTTATCAGAAAACTATGACCTTCCCGAATGAATGGGGTGAGTTAGCTAGTAGAAATTCGAGGTGTATTTCATTGCGTGTAAAGTTTTTATGCGCAGTGAACGTTCCCCGAAATTCTAAGGATATTCAAAATCTGCAGTCTTACATGAACCGAATAAAAGTGGATCCGAATAGTGCAAGTAGAATCCAGAATGCGACTCGATGAACGACATCTCCTAAGGAATTTGGGAATAACATTTTAGTGGGGAAATATTATGAATGAAGTAGTTGAGAATTGTGACTGAATATGCTTATGCAGACTCGACACAGGCACACAATTAGTGGGTCCTAACCAAGAATTTGCAATGCAAGAAGGAGAATGAAGAAGCTGGGAAATCGATATCCACCCAAAAGCCAACAGCCTAGTGACATTGACTATTGTCCAGAAGAAATGGGAGAAGGAAACGCAGAGCAGAGGAGAGGAGGAGGGAAAGGAGTAAGTGACAGATGGCTAATGAGTTGCGAGAATACTCTTACAAAGAAAAGTTCGCAGGTTTTTATGAGTGATTTTAGTAAATAGAACAGAACCAAATTATTTTTACAAAATAAAACTGCTAAATAAAGTACAAATCGCTTTGGTTAAAAATCGATGAGTTGACATAAAAGTAATTGAAAATTCGGAATTCATCAGATTCCAGAAACTAAGAGTTGATCAATTATCATAAACGTGCGATCGTATTTGGTACGAGTCTGATGTTGATAATTGACATTTGAAAATAATTCAACTACAACATGATTTTAAAAGCGCCTGAGTAAAATTTCATATAAAAAATCTAGCTACTATTTTCTGGCCAGTCCAAAATAATTGCAGCTACTGGCTATGAATAATCGCTATGCTAGAGGTGAATAAGGTCAGTTTCCTCGTACTTTCTCGACAATTCAACTCTTCTTTTCTTCCTATTCACTCATTTCTTCTTTAAAACCACTTTCTTCTCGAGCCATAATTCCTCCCTTCACTTTCGACAGAATCGATCCTCGAAGAAGTTGTAATTTTTCCTCTCTTGACTGTCAAAACACTGTCTATTTGCGATTAGACGATTATTTTCTTCTTTGCGATGATAAGAAAGAGTAGCCATTTGACATTGTATCGATTTTGGTCGGTCATAAAATGTCTACCTTGAAATTCGCCTGCAATATGGTCAAGAGTCCTTTTTATCGTTTGATCTTATTTATGATATATTTATTCTTGTCTTTTCTTCAAGATTCCTATTGACTTCATGCACAATATTGATCGGTTTTTTTTCTCTTAATAATTGTCTGAATTCAGGGCAACATTTCTCGAATGTTTATCAAGTTTTTGTTCCTATTGATATTTTATGGTTTGATTCCTTCATCGCAATGCGGGAAATACCTATTCTGGCCATCGAATCTTCATAAATCTCATCCATTTACGCTGAAAGTTCTGGCAGAGGAATTGGCAGAGAGGGGCCATGATGTCACTTGGATAGAGCATGGATTCTTTCCGGTTTGTATTCCCTAATCAATTGAACAGCATCGCGGTATCAAGAAATGAGACATTATGGAGAAATAATAAGATTTTATCATGAACTTTCTTCGATTCAATTTCTAATCATGATATTGCTCTGGCCTCCCCAGAAGCGTTTAATTTTTTTTAGAGCTTTTCTATGTTCTCTTTTAAAGAAAAATCTCTGGCTAATCATCCAAAATAAAGGCAAAAATCTAACTCGTTATTCACTATATACCACACTACGATGAGAGGATACGCATTTTTGCGTTATGCGCTCGACCAGTAGGAACGAAAGAACATTAGAAATAGAGATATTTCGAAAGGCTCGAAAAAGGTCAACAACGTTTCTGGGAAGGCTTCTATAACGATGCTTCTTGGTTACTCTCTTCAATTTTCAATTCCCTTTTTAATTTGAATATTTTCAGTCAGATATCGATCTATCATCCAAAATCGAGAAAATATTTTGGAAAGTGAATATAAACGGGTGCATGAGGCCTGCTACATCTGCTTCTAACTCTTTGTTGAAGTTCAATCAAACACAATCGAAACATAAGCACTTTATTAAGGTATTTATAATATTTGAAAATTCTCATAACTTTGGGTTTTTCCACACAAATTCAGATGTGGACTGAGGATGTGAGCTGGCCAAATGAGCAAGTTGACGGCTGGACAGCTGGAATCCGTCTTTGTAGTGGGTTGCTCTGTCAATACAACAAAGAGTTCAAATCAGTCATTAGTCGATCAAAGTCAGACTATTTTCCTATTCTTTTTTGTTTTTTGTTTTTTTTTTTTTTTGCAAAAGTCTGAACTTTTAGCTTCGACGCCATGATAATTGACGATCTATACAATCCGTGCGGCCTACTAATAGCTGGGATGACGAGTAACCTCTTCTTTTTTTTTATCAATATTTCTTAAAATCTCTAGAATCGAATTTGGTATTGTGGAGTCAAACCACGATGAGACCTGAATCTGCCTGGGCAAACCAAAGCCCTTCTCCACCAAGCTATTTGCCTGCTCCTAAAACCGGGTCAGACAATTTTAAAAAAAGCGATGAAATGAAATTCATGTATAGAATAGCATAAATTTCGATAGCCTTTTCTGATATCGGGTGTTGGTCTTCATTCGAATCTTCAGATTGTATTAAATTTTGATTCAAACGGATTTGAAATTCACCCATCCATCTATGGCTCTAGGGTATGCCTATTCAAATTCAAAAGTTAAGATATACCGACGAAATGACATTTTTCGAACGATGCGTAAATGTTGCATATTATCTTCGAGAAATATTCGTTCATCAGCGTATTCTGCAACCCCACTACATCGATCATATGTTCAAGGTGAGTTATCTAATTATGATAACTAGAATTCATTTTTTAATTCTGAATCGGAACGAAAAATTTCCCACGACTTCAAATAAAATTCTCTATTATGAAGCTTATCCATAGAACTTGGATTATAGCAATTCGGATATCGCTAATTTTCATACTGATCGTTTTCGAATTAATGATCTTCAGCACTACTTTTCTGATGCGCCATCTTCATTCGACGTCGAGCGAAATGCATCGTTGAATCTTATCAATAATCCACCGATTTTCGATTTTCCTCGAGCCTACATGCCGCGAGTCAATTACGTTGGCTGTCTGCAGTGCAGGGAAGCACAACCTCTTACGAAAGTAAGCCTTTATCATCACGAAGTGCCCTTGCCTAAAAATTGCAAATTCCCGAGGAATTTGAAGATATCACCAAAAGGCATAAACTAGCACGTATTCCTGTGATTTTTACATCTTCGCTTCTCCGAGGTAGTCAGATTCATAGGCTCATCTCTTCATCAGAATTCAACTATTCTGTTCGATGTGGAAGGATTAATTTCGGAGTGAAGAAATGAAGAATCTGAGCGTACTGCAGAAATGAAGAGATAAAAATGACACATTTTTCGCCAGTTTATGCTTTTTGATGATACATTCAACTTTTCTTTAGGAATTTGCAACTTTCGTTGACAAAGCAAGCGAAGATCATGGATTTATCGTCATTTCATCAGGATTTACTGCAGAATGGTCTGTCGCCCCGGAACATGTCAAAGTAACAAATGAAAATATCGACATTTCATCGCTGTAAAATGTTTAGAAGGCGTTTCTTGACACTTTCCGATTTCACAGTAAAATCAAATTCATCTGGCAGTATAATGACCTACCAATTGAAGTATCGACAAATGTGCTTGCTAAAGAATGGCTACCCTTGCAGGACTTATTAGGTATCACACTAGAACTCAAAATAACAATAGGGTGACCAAAAATCAACAGACAGAATTTCCGCCCAAGATTGACTATGAATAAACTGAAGATTCCATTAATCTTTACAGTGAAATTTCACTTTCAGGTCATTCCAAATGCGTTGCCCACATTTCTCATGGAGGATTGAATAGTGTGATGGAGTCGATTTATCATGGAGTACCAATTATTGGCATACCATTGCTAGCCAGCGGTAAGAAATATCAAAATCAGGGGTGAATTGGAGTAACATGAAATGTCGAATTTGGAATCAGAACGGAATTAGCTCGAAAAGTTGGAATCGAATTTCAGTCTATCTTTCTAATTAAAATCTCGTTGTGTCACTAAAGAAATTCCAGCCTATGACAATCTGTTGCGAGTTCAATCTCGAGATGCAGGAATTATAGTAACCAAGGACCAACTTCGTGAAGGCCATCTCTCTAAAGCTATTCAAGATATCTTGTCGCCAAAGTATGGGTTTATAACTTCAGGAAATAAGAACGTTTTTTAGGTACAAAGAAGCGATGCTTGAATTTCAAGATTTAGTGAGAGATGTTCCTGTTAGTTCGTTGAACATGGCTGCTTTCTGGTTGGAATTCATTGATCGGCATAAGGAGGTTCAATTTTATCGAATTTTCAAAAGGGCAATTTTCTTGGAAATATTTACCAAAAAATTTAGATTCCCCACGCTCGTTCCGGAGCAGACAAGCTTAACATTCTGCAGTACTTCCTCGTGGACATAATCGCCTTCCTCCTTTCCAGCCTAATTCTACTCCTTCTAATTGTCATATTCATCGTCAAACGAATCATTCGACTGGTTCTCTTCCTGCTCCGACCAATCACGTCGAGAATATTCAACAGATCGACGAAACCAGAAATCAAGAAGAAAACGGACTAAGAATCGACAAAAAAATAGGTTAAAAATTTGTGGGAATCGTTGTTGTAAGCTAGCATAATTGGCACGGGTCGATAATTATTAGGCATTTTGTTTTATGAAATGGAGAATAAAATTTTGAGATTTTTTGTCCACTTTTATCTTTACCAGTAATGATAAACACGATCTTACAAGCCTTATTCTTTGGAAACGCTTTGCATTTGCTATAGTTGTGTGCAAAGAAAAAGAAAACTGTTTTTGCCGCCTGCTTTCCCTCACTTTTCTCAGGGATAATATTTGTAAGGCCGTGAAACTTATTCAAATGGACGGTTTGTTGATTTATTCTATACGTTTTTGACGAAAGTTATATCGGAATCATGAATTTGCCAATTTGTTGGTAAGAATCGTTCTCTTCGATTTTCAAAAAATCTTTGTTCCCAAAGTTTATTCTATCCTGTTCGCTCTATCTGTTAATTTCCTGATAAAGTCTTCGAGATTCTTCGATGATGCAACCTCACCTCCTAATTCTTCCAGCCTCTCCCTCACTCTTCTTGTCTGCCCCATTTCATCCTCTCGCCAAATATCTCGTTTGACCATCAGCAGCCAGCAGCTACTTTCCCCCAACTTTTCGCTTTTTTCGTTTCGTTTTTGTCCGTTCCTAATCCGTCTAATCCTTGCGTACTCCTCTCCTCTCTCATCCTGTCCACGCGAATTTGGAATTCGATTTGTAATCTCATCGGTCATTCATTCGTTCGGATACTTACTTCATTTTGGCCAGGTTTACAAGACTTCTAAAAAACGAGTAAATTATTCGCAAACACTATTTATATATATATATTCTTTCTTTAAAAATTTGGATTCTTTGCAACATCTTAACTTGAAGAAAGACTGAAATGAAATTTTACTATCCTCTCTTAACCCTATTACTATTTAGCCATGTTTAGCCATTACGATGTTGCTAGGAGTCCTAGTCGTCATTCTTACTCTTTTATTATTGAACTCATTTCTAGAAATAATATACTCACGCCTTCTATTCTAAAAGTTCACATTTCATTGCTTATGGCTTATTTGGATGGATTCTGCGTGAAACGTTTAGCATATTCGCTGTTTGCTTAGCTTCATCTGAATCTGGAGACTTGAATATGGATTGAAAAAAGAAGCGATGCTGAAAATTGCATGAATTTTGGCTGCTACAGGCGCGAATTTCATTGTGGATGTATGTAAATAGAGAGGGGGCTTCCTGAACGATCACACAGGCTTCGAAGTGAATGGTCTATCTGTTTTTGTAGTTGCGAGTGAAAAGATGAGAATATGAGAGGATTTATGATTTTTGTTTTTTTTTTAATTGTGTTCTGAATTCATAATCAATTAGATTGAGAATTTTTACCTGAACCTCATGAAACTTATGCCCGACTTTTGACTTTCACTGCTCCTGTTTTCTTTAATGCCCAGAATTTTCATCTTGACGAAAGTTTTCATGAAAGTAATCGTCATTCTTGTCCAATGTTCCTTTTATCTTTCAAGTCGCATAGTTAGTCTCTTTCCTTTTCTGTCCCAGGATTGGAAAGGAATCCTGTGCGAATCCTGATCGAATTCAAGTCCTCGGATCGTTTTCGTGGTTTTCTGGGCCAAATGGGTGTTAAAATTGAGCCGTTACGCATCTTCGATTCAGATTCCTGTGTTCCTTTCTCTTCTCCCTTTCTGCATTCCTTTCCTCGCTCTTTAGACTTTCTCTTCTAATTTCTCGTTTTCTTGCCTCCATCTCACTTTCCGAATTGTTTTCCTCAATCCCTCTGTTAATTCCTCGAACTCTTTTTCCATTTCCATTTCTACCGTTTATCCCTTTCCTTTCCATCGTTCCTGATTCGTTACTTTCTTCAATGTTCGTTATTGTTTTGTAGTCCAGCCAGTTTCCTTCCCGACTTCCAGATTTCTTATCAAATCATTTCAATTTAGTCGTATAACCAGTTTGGATCGTTCTTTGGGCGAGATTTTAATTTGTCCCTTTGAGTGCGATTTGAAGCGAATGGCTTTTGTTACATTTATGAAGGAACTTAATTTTTCTTAGAGAAGGATAGTACTCACAAGGGAAGGTTTTAAGTGTGTGAATTTCAAATCCTGTCAAGACCCATATAGTTTAGAAGCACTCGATTAGTAGGTAACGTTAATGCAAAACTAGAGACTCACTAGTGGAAGTGCGCATTTTGCGCGTCAAAATATTAATTTTCCATAGTTAATAGTCTGAGGGAAGACGATCGTCAGAAAACCCTCGCGGCCTATCCCTCGTATATTTTTCGTCTGACGAAAGTGCTCCCTGGGTTTGCCCTCAACAATTTTCGCTATCGGAGTGTGGTTTCAAGTTTTTGAAATCAGAACTGAATGTGTCGAATATCGTCGGAATCGGAATTCCGACCCGTCTCACCAAAGTCAATTTCTATTAAAATTGCGTCTAACAATTCTACCAAACTTACTTCTCCTTTACCAAAGCTGGTCTTCATTTAAAATAAGCTGATCTTCTTTGAAATTATCTAATTTAAGAGTTTTTCACATCTAATCACTTCTTCACTTCACTTTGTTGTTATCCTACAAAATTGCATCATAAATACCTGCTTCTCTTCAATTTGTTCCTGCTGGTCAAATCTTGTCGTGAAGCTTCATTCAACTCGCTGGTTATTGTTTTCTTTTCGTCGTCCGGATATTTTACAGCCACTACAACGAGGCGCCAGTCATAAACTTTTGCTGGAAAATTTGGCCGATAAAATGAGAAATGAGTTGGGAAAATGGAGCGGTGGGGAATAGAGGAAGCAGGCAAAGCAGAAAGGGCTAGTGACTGGACATCGTTTGGGGAATGAGTCAAGCAACCAGAGACCATTCGACAATCCACTAGCTTTTCATTGCCTTCCTTTCTCTTCGTTAGCCCATTCCATTACCCAAGTTATTCGACTTCTACCTATGTTTTTATTGCTTCATCTTTCATCTTGTCCGGTGTCATTTCTTTCGAGTTCCTCGTATTGCGCAAAATACTTCGAGTAAAACTCCTTCGATCCTGTTTCATACTAATTTCTGCAGAAAATGTCAGATTCACTTCGAAATCTTTCGGTTCATTCGTCAAATTCCATCAATTCTTGCGGGTGCATTTCGTAATTCCAAGCTTCATCCACTTCTCAGTTAGAATTTCTGGATATCCCCTCTTTCCATTTACAGTTCGCTGTGCATCCATTCTATTCCATTCTGCCACGATAAATTCAGCTTCGTCGTGGCAGGTTTGCCGCATTCTAGTTTATTTGAAATAGTCGCATAAAATCGCCGTATTTAGAATACAGTCTGAATTGTGAATGGATTTGTCTAAAAATAGCATTCCTGGATTTTCACGATTTCGCTTCGATTTGTTCCTTCTTCATTCTGGATTCAGACATTCTTTCACTTCATTTGCATGAGAATTTCTGCAAGGTTAGAAAAGTAATGCAAAGTTGCGTGTTGATTTGTTAGTAGACTTATCACTCTAGGGTAACTTGTCCATTTCGGGATTTATTCTCTTCGTTGAAAAAGCATTGCTAGCGTGTGTATGAATGATTATGCAACTTATTTTCCTTTCGCCCTTGTGTAGTTCATCTTTTATTTCGTGTGATTCCTTTCACTTGGCTTCTTACTTTATCTTTATATCAGCCATTTCCTCTCAAGATTTTTGAAGTAAGTTACAACAAGTCTAATATTATTCGCGTTACTTTCCTTATCCTTTTCCTGACTTGGTTTGTACGGTTTTTGTTCATTTTCTAGGATATTTGTTTTTTTTTCGTCCAGTCTCCAATTCCTTTCCTTTAATCACTTTGGTTTTCTAGGATTAAACAATTTCTAGAAACCTACTCATCATGATTGAATCTCGCTCCTATCAAACCTCTTCTCGGTTAGCCCTTGTATGGTTTTTTCGTGTCTCGGTTTCCCTCCCGTCTAGCTTCCTATTCGCCGCTCCCTTCCATTCCATCCCATTCCATTCAGTCTCCGGCTTTCAACCCCTTCGCCTCCCGTACTCAGCCCTTGACTCTAACTCGTCTCACTAACCTCCCCTCCTCTAATGACTGCTTCTTACCTCTTGCGTTCTTCTGTTTCTGCCTCTGTCTTCAACGGTCGAATTATCGTTCGTTTTTCCCCATTTACGCCTGTTCGAGGCTAATCGTAGAAAGCGTGCGAATCGAGCGATCCCTTTTGCCATTTCGAGAACATTTTCTCAGTTCATTGATTGTTATTTTATTCGATTTTGTTCGAGATTGAATTCGACTTTTTGGCCCACAAATTTTGAAGGTGAAAAGCAGCGGTCGTTATTTTCCGTTGTTAGAAAATTAAGAAATAGCATGCGAAAAGGGAATACTGGCCTAAAATAATTCTTTTCTTTTCTCCCATTTCGAATTCGCCTGTACTGTATTTTCTAGCCTTTGTGATGACCTGCCATTTAGAGCTTTTAGTAATATTCATATCCGAGAAATCTTGTTCCTGATCATTTTTTTACGATTTCCGTTCCGCATTCCTTATTACGTATTCTGAAAGTCTCATCTTCATTCTGTAGAGTCATTTTGCCATTGCAAAAAAAGTTATGTTTGACATGCTTCTTAACTTTCTTTATTTATCTTTTTTAAACATCAGAATCATGAATGAATCGATATAGAACCCTGAAAAGTCAGAATCTGGATTAATTATGACTCTTTTCGGAATCTGAGCTCCAAAACAGTTTGCATTTGACATGTTGACGGTACGACGGTGTAAAATGACAGTAATTCCCCGTAAAATGCGTAGTGTTTTTCTTGGAAAAGTAATCTATCATTCTGCAAAAATTCACTCAGTCATTTTGTCAAATGGTAATTGCCCAATTCCAATCTATCCTCTTCAAAATTCCTTATTATATGATGATCTGCGGCTGTAACGTAAAGATCCTCTGGCGGAAAACCCCTACAGGACCCCCTGAGCGTTTTTTTTTCTTGCGGAAAGGCTCTCTCAGATTTTAATGTATAATATTCATCATCAGAATGTCTTTTCATAAAAAAAAACACTAGAAAGCCCCGTAGAGCCTTTCTGCTAGAGGATATTTACGTTAGAGTCTGATTTGTTCAAATCGAGTTTTTTTTTAATCTTCAATATCAGAGTCAAATGTTCATATATGATATGTTTAGAGCCATAAACCTTCTTGGTCCATAGCTGGACAATCGTTGTGCATCGGGGGATCGGTGTGTGAGCCGGTGCTGCATGCCCCGCTTGGTTTCTGTCCCATGCTCGACCCACCCGTCTCCCTATTCCCTCTACTCCTTCTTGCTTCGCTGTTAGTTCTCCCCCTTCTTCCTCGCTCAGCGATTGCCGAGCGGATCCGTATCGGAGAATCGGCTAAACGTAAGCCTCCTTCCTTTTTCATTCGCTATTTAAATTCGAACTTGACACTTCTCGCTTACAAACTCGATGCTAAGCAATTAAACCATTCAGACGTTTCAATTCGTTTGAGTTTCAAATAAAACTGAGAATCGAGAAGCTAGGTGAAATTACCGAGACGAACAGGGTCTGTTGTAGAGTTTTACATGCGACTGAAGAGTGTCAAAGTCAGCACTGTCCAGTTAATGAAGCAGCAGAAAGTCGAGAAGCATAATGAACGAGAAGAAGGTATCAATCAGTTTGCTAGTCGAATAGCTGAACTTGCCCAGCTTGCATCTTTTTTCGATTGCATGCGATCGAGTTTGGAACGGAACAAAAACTGCCCGTAGCCTTGCACTCTCTTCATTCAACGCACTCTGCTTATGAAACAGAGACATTGCATTCGATTGACTACGAGAGAACTTCGATTCTTTATGACTTACAAGGCAATAACAATTAATCCAGCGAAATGTCCACTAATTCTCGACGTCATCTAACTGTACATGGATGAAAATATGCATTAAAAATAACTGACAACTTTTACGTGAACAACCTAATGTGTTCAGATGATAAATTACTTCAAACAAAACTAATGTGTCATGAACTGTGAGAATGCATCCGAAGCTGAATTGTATCTGTCAAGAATGCATATGAAAATGATATGATCTATCTATCGCCGAATGGCTAACTTGACTTGAACCTTAACTTCACAGATCTAACAAAAGTTATTAAAAGAAGAATATTTTCAGGTTCATCACCTCCCGGAATGGTCAACATCAATAGACTTTTGCTAGAAAATCCTCTCCTTCAGAATATGCCCATGTTTAGCAGCAGTACACTCGCGTAGGCATTATCCTCATACTGTACTTGACAATTCAGCAATTTTTATCCCTATTCCATAAAAAATGTCAATATCTATTTCTTTTATCCAACATTAATCAGTGATGAAAATCAGTATACTTCAGATCGTCAGAAACAAAGATTTTCAAGAAGAAGGAGAAGGACACTGAAAGCTCGACATCGGTAAGTTGATTACATTCGTTTTTCAAAACAATGCTACTTTTACCTCTTTATTAACTATCAATCTTGAGGTTCAGAAATAAGCTAAATTGTCATTTCCTGTCACTAGAAGATCATCTTCACATTGCTTCTTGAGTGTAATTTCCGTTCTTCAAAGATTCATTTTTCATTCAAGATCTCATTCCCTCTTTTTCTTTACCTTTCTGTTCATTCTTCTGAAGTCTGCCTGTAAAAACTGACCATCCTGTCTTCCTTCTACTTTGTTTTTACTCACTACTTCTTGTTTACTTCTGTTTTATGTAAAATTCTTGGACATTTCTAAGAAAACACCTTACAGGTAAAAACAAGAAACAGTTTAGATTTATAGTGTAGCAAGAATAAAATTAAATAAATAATAATCTCTGTTAATCATGAAGAATAGGAATTTAAATAATCTTTTCCTGAAAAATCAAAAATCTTCAGATATGGCCTGCGAATTTACGAAGAAATAAGTACAAGCCTGAAGACGATAATTTCGACGCGGAGTACATGAAAATGAATGCGAGTTTGTTCGATCGAGCCGTCATTGAAGATTTGGATATCAAGGTACTGAACTTGTTAGTCCTTCAAGACGATAAAAAAAACTTTATTCGTTCCTTCTGTGCGTTTCCTGAACGTAATGGCGATTGTTGATAGTGCAGCGAAAAGTGTTCCATTTTCAAAATTCCTGAACACAAATCTATTTTTTAATGAAAGTTAGCCTTGTCTTATGCTATGACGTCTCATTTCTGAAAATTCCATTAAGCCAGTCTTATTCAGAACGGTTCAATGAGAAAATCGAGTACATTGAAGCCGTTGCCAACAGGCAGATCGCTGGCCGACATTGAAGATGAAATGGAAACTGACACGAGAATGATATCTACGACCAGGGCTATGAATAATAATGAGGTTGATTTTTATCACTTTGAGCATCAAGTCTATATCAAGAAAATTTTAAAGTAATGAGATGTTGAATGTAATTTTTTATTCATATGAACAAAGAAATATTTGATTTAAACGTTTTTTTTCTACTTCATCTTTATTTTTTACATTTTTTATTTAGAATATTTTTTCTTGTGAATTTATGAAGTAGATAGGCTAAATTTATTAAGATTTCAATAAAGACCAGCTTTATTTTGCAGATAACAGAGGACAATCCGCCTTTCGCAGTGACGCAATCACTCATCACCGCATTGTCGACGGCTTCTACGAACACTGCATCTACTCAACCGACTACTATTTTAAAAACGTAGGAATATTCGAAGATTTTAATAGTTTGAAAGTTTCATGACGTCATAGAAAGCTAAGGTATGAAAGAAATCATGATTATTATAAAATTTTCATAATTGACATTATTCTCTTCTTTCAAATAGAGTAAGTGAAAAACTTTAATTCAGAACCCCGACGACAGATGCCGACGAGATACTAATGACAATGACAACACCGCAGACAAGAACAACAAAACCTAAAGGGTGAGCTTGCAATATTGTCTTCCTTTCAAGAATTATTAATTTCAGTCTGTCACATGCGACGTTCACAGGCACAACCTATGGCAGCATCCCTTCTCGCGATGAAAGCACTACATTTGGAGCGAGCACAACGCCTTTTGACAGGAATGACGAGAACAGAGTCGAAGTCGATCATGGTTTGTGTTTGATGTTTTCCTCCTGAAAATGAATCAACCGTGAAGAAAAGTTGATCTTTTTGCATAAGAGATATTTGAGGTCTTTAATCTGATATCGAGTTCTAAAAGGCAATTTGACTTCATTTTTCCCCCAAATTGTAGTTCAAAAGAATCCTTTCATCTCATAGACGTCTGATCATATGAAACACATTTAGATCACTATATAGTCGCTGGAACAAAGATCTATGTCGACAGTCGAATTGACGGAGCTCATATAGCCCGAGAAGACAACCCGTTTGAAGAAGACCCACCTTCGGTAAGTTGAGGTTTTGGATTTTTCTTTTCCATCTTTAAATTTCTTATGTCAGATGACTGAAATTCTTATTAGATCATTTCGAACAGTTTTGGGCAACTTGGAAATAACAAAACTACGACGGATGAAAAAATCTTTCTATAGATAATACTATTTTTCATTAATCTAATAATTTTTCTTATTTTTCTGGATACTCATGCTTCGTCTCGAAAGATGTGATATTTACAACAAAAAAACTAATTTTGGTGAAGTCCTTATCTGATGCAAGCTTTCTCAGGACCCATTTGCAATCGAGCGAGAGTTCCGCAAATCTCGGAAAGTTCACGGAACTCGAAACAGGCGGGTGAATCCAGCGAAGGGACTGCCTGGAATAAAGAGGACGAGAGGATTCGTGAAGTCTGTCATGATCAGGAAAATCGGGGAGGATATCGATATGCCCTCGAATGCAAAGATGATCAAGAATGGGAATGGAAAAATGGTCGAGAGGAGGGAGACTATGAGGGCCGGGAAGAAGGTTCGTTGATTTTGATTTGTGTAGAGTGAGAAGCTATTTTTATTTTAAAAAAAATATGACACGAAAATCCAATTCTATCAAATGGGTTGGTAAGAATTTTTATACCAAATTTACTTTTAAATGCCTGAGATTTTATTAGGTGTAATGCCACAAGGCATACCATGTGCGAAGATGGAAGTCATGTCGGATAACAATAGACGGCATTTCATATGATTGAAGTTTCACAGATACTTATAAAATTAGCTAAAATATTAATTGTGCCCTGAAAAAAAACTTGTTGACTGATCCAATACTTTGTGACAATTCGTAAAGATTTGAAGATTTTGGTGAAATATTGCAATTGAGATTTTCTAATTGCAATTTCATAGGATTTCTGATAGAAACAGCTTTCTTCCATCGTACTTTTTCATAAAGCTTTTACAGCAAAGAATTAATCCAAATTTACAGATAACAGTAGTCCTATCGAATCCAGCCTTGTATGGGCACGATCTAATCGCCAAGCCAGGATCTGTTGTCAATGGGAAAATCGTCGATGAAAATGGAATTCTGAGGACTAAAGCAGGCGGAAAGGCTAGCAAATCTCGTGAGTCTTAAATCTGAATTTCCTTACATTTTCTTGCTTATTTAGACGCAGTTCGAACTGAAATTCGTTCTCCTCATTCTCCCGACGAAACGCTGGTTCCTTTCATTCAGAATTCGATTCTTATAGATTCCGATAAAAATGAGGTAATTTGATGGTTTTTTTTTTAAATGACTTCGGTTTGAAAACGTTTTGAAAAGTCAAGTTTTATGGTTGATCTTCACTTTTAGCAGTAATTTAGTTTTGTTTCGAGTCCAATATTTTTAGTTGGTTCTCCCACCCCTAACGACTGACGATGAACTGAATGAAGAATTGCTGGAAGAAATGAAGAGAGCACAAGTTCTTGAAGGCGATACAGAAAGAATCGATATTCAAGTAACGCCAATGAAAACGGTAAAACTCATGCTTTTATTCAAAAAATAAATTCCCATTTAGACAGCTGAGAAGTTGGCAGAGAGTTGCTTCGCTGCACGAAGACATACTCTTCTGGTTGGAGTGGATTCGATCGAACGAAAGACCGGCGTCAGTCATTTGGATTGCCTGAGATTGTGCTCGGATAGGTAAGTAATAATTGAAATTTTCAATTTAAGAAAATCAATAATGCAAAATATTTCCCTATCTTATTTTTACATGACTTGCTATTTTTACCCATTTAGACCTTTATCATCACGCATTTACCCTCTCTTTCATACAAGTATTTATGAGACGAATTGGAAGGGACGATAATGGAATTCACAAAAGAAAATGATATTAGAGCTATTCAAAATTTCTAAAATGATTCCATTTAGCTTCAAAGATTGTCAATCGATCGTGTATCACGACATCTTCTCTGTGTGCGATATGTTCGATGCGAGGGATGGAATGGGCAAGGCTGAACTGTTGCCTGCCACAGGCAAATATTACTATGAACCGATAAAAGAAGTCAAGCATTGCATGGATAGTGAGTTTTTATTTTTCGTCGCTTTTAATACGGTTAGCTACAATATGAAAAAGACGATTTTTATCAAATCATGCCATTTTTCACGGAAAGATAGCAATATTTTGGAAGATCAATTCGTCATGTTGTACCTGCCGGCCTTTAACCTCCTTATAAAGTCGATCTTCATTGAATGAGGATTTGCCAAACTTATATTATATCTGAAAGTACACAATAAGCTTTAGCTTTCTTCCGTCGATTACACGCTGTTTCCACTACTTCATCCTCGTCTCGTCCAAAGACGTATGCAACTTTTCAGTTACAGAAGTAGGCTTACAAATTCTATTTTTAGAGGAGATAGTAGTCTGAAGCTCGTGGAAAAAGATCGAGATAGACTGAAGATGATACATGTGGACACAGCTATTGCAGGGAAACCGAGGAGGAGAAATTTCGCTGCATCAGGTCTGAATTATCTGCCTTATCAAAATTTGTTTGATAAAATCATACAGCTCTGAATTGAAATAATAATCTTTGATAAGCGAAAAGTGCAATAGCTTTTCAGTTAGTCTTTCTTTTCTATTTTATCTCATTATAATTTTGATATCTAGCGTCATGCTCTGCTGGAGAAGAGCCCCTGTTTGCCCGAAGTCAGGCAATGCGCAACCCCTATCCTCTGCAGTCAGATCTCGTGCTCAGATTGAACGAAGACGATTGTGTTTTTGTCTGTCTCACCAATTCGGTAAATATTTATCATTAGAGGTTTTTCGAGTAGCATAATTTTGAAAATACTAAGTCTCGTCGATATTTGATTTGGAGACTTTTTATGAATTAAAGTTCATGTAGATTTTGTAGAAATTTATCCTCTATGATACTCTTCAGACTTTGGATTCGAAAGAAGTGTCGTGTGCAACAGTGCAGTTCGATGCCTTCATGCAGCAGTGCATTCTGTCACCCTCCCCCACAGCTCATCCGCTCACCCGCTCAATCAGTTCTAATTTCTATGAGAAGTTATGTGTATCGAGTAGGTTTCATACTCCGTAACAAAAATTATGTAAGATACTGAGCTTTTTATAACTCACCCACCATCTCTGAGAAGTAATTTTGAAAGAAAAATCCAGTTCTTGGCTTGACAGAACATTCGGAAATCTCGCAACCTCGCTACTTCGCAACTTTGTGAAATGGTATGTAGGGATAGGAGAGGATAAGAGAATGTAAGGGAAAGGCTCTCTTACTTTTGCATATACTGTCTCATAAAGTGGCGAGGTTGCGAGACTCCCGAGTTATCGACTCGATATAAGTCTATGAATTGAAAATTTTCTCCAATTACGACAACTTTTACAAAATGACTAATTTTCAGTGTCGTCTGCCCGTCTGTGTTCAGGCGGCACAGTGGATCGCCGTTCCCAATACATTCTACTCGGTTTCCTTCGAGACGCCCGAACAATGCCCTCCCCAGCGGCCTGTCTCGACACTTGCATTACTGCTTCCACGAATCTGGGATTCCAATGCTATTCTGTCATGTATTATTATGAGGTGAGTGCTACATTTTTGACATGGAGTATCAGAATTTTTATCGAAAATAAAGTGACAAGTTCTACAAAATATTTATCTTGATAGTGAAAGTAGAGTCATAACGATTAGGAAGTTCGGCTTCTAAAAATTCAGTCGATAAATATTTAAAATGTCTTTGAACTCATTTTGATTTTAGGAAGAAAAGCTAAACTGCATTCTGAACGACGCTTCCGCAGTGACGCAGCCCGCAGCTCTGAAGAAGGAGGACGAAATAGCGGTTGATTATTTCGGAGTGGATGAATGTTTCGGAATGAAAGAAGCCGAATCTAATGTACATTTCAGGATGGTTATTTGAAGACTGACTCTTTTTAGGTTCTTGCAAAGACAAGTAGTCAACTAGCAGTAGCTACTTCGTTCAGGTATTCTTTTTTACAAGAGTACTGTGATTTTTAAATGAAGATCACCTTCAAAAATGCTTAAAGATAGAAGATAATGCTTTAACTTGAACGATTACTGTATTGATACAATTTAATCAAGTACATCAGATCACAAAACAACCAATTGCAAAAGAAACCATTTTTCCAAATCGATCCTTTAAAAATTTAGTCTTTTATATTATTTGTTTGCTGATGTCCTGGTGTACTTTAAAAAATCTAAATGGTGATCTTTTCAGAGGCGACCAACTTCGAAGAATGCTCAAATTGCGAAAGAAGGCGATGAGAATACGGAGGGTAAGAATCAAACTGGACAAACTCTTCTTGAAATTACAAACATTGGTTTTTAGATGCTTCGTCGCTAGAAATGTTCCAATTCTTCAACCACCACAAAATGCGATCTCTTCCTCAGAATCACACGATCTTTCAGACACTCGTACCGGTACAAACACAAATCACTCACAGTTCTATTTATTATGGTCTTTCTTGGTTTACAAATTGCAATATTTTGCCATTTTGTCATGTTACATACTGATATACTAATCTTGGGAGACTATTTTCCTGGAAAGTTTTCTACAGCTTTCTTTCGTTTGCTGACAATATTTTCTAGAAAACTGCTAACTTTCCAAGAAGATCAATCAAAAAAGGTAATTTGATATGAGATTTCAAAGATCAGTATCCATCTGAGTTCCACAATATGCACATGACAAAGTGCGTTGCTAGATAGCTTTATATTTCTTATGTTTTGGTCATTTATTGTCACAATAAATACACAATTCGTACATCTCACACAAAAATAAGTCACGAAGTCAAGAAGTCTTCGAAAAGGAGCAAAGAGCTTACAAAATAAAGAAACAAGAAGAATCAATCACGTTTCCATGTGTTAGACAATTCAACAAATCACCCGCAAATAGCAATGAATCAACCAATTAGTTAGTCCATAGAATTTGAGAACTAAAATCTAATGGCTTTTTAAAACATGCCAAAGGACCAAATAGTTCAGTATGACAGAAGAGTAGACGTATAGGTTTAACTGTAAAATGCAAGGAAATTAAGTCTACCCTTTTGGCATATTCAATCTTTTGGCCCTCGAGAATATCATAAAAGCCAATCTGATAAGGAATCAGAGTCAATAATAAAATACTGCCGTTGAAAAGAAGCAAATTTACAGAAAGTAAAGCGTTTCATTCTAAATGAAAGTGAGAAGATAAGAATATTTTCTGCTGAATTCGGAATGAAACGCACTTCGCTTTTCATAAATTTGTTCGTTTTCGACGAAAATTATCCAAATCCCTTCAAAAATGGCTTAAACGAAGCAGCTAACTTTGATCACAATTTGAAAGGAAGCTGATAAAATGATTAGAATGGAGCGATGAAGACAGCTTGAAAAATTACAACTTTTCAATACATTTTCCAAATTGTCCCAAAATGAGTTAAATTTGAATGATCCTAGAGAAAATCCTCGATTCGAATCATGAATGGCACGTCTTCCACTGATCAAAAATGTCAATATCCGAGTCAAAATCACCCGTTTCCAAATACACAATAAATAGAGAAATAGAGCAGAAAAGGGAATAAAGACATAAAATGTAGTGATAAAGTGAAAGATAGAACAATCATTGCTCACTTTACATTGAACAGAGAGGGGGGAATGGGAGGAAGAAAGACAGCCTTGCTTGTCGATTCAGACTGGATCTTTTCAGCTGCACACCATCACGCCTAGCTTCTTCGAGATCAGGAAGCACACCTAAATTTTTTTTTCGATTTTTAAAATTTAGAAATTCATGTGTTGTGTGTTATTATTGTGAGATGGAATAATCCATAGACATTTTTAAAATGTTGCTGGAGTCTATCAAGTCAACATACATGTTCATAGAAGTGTCTCCTGCCCTCAGCACTGTCGTGGTCGATTTCCTCTGCAGGGACGAGCCGAGGCGGACGGACGATGCGGTGCGGAGTGGGGGGCTTGGCTGGCGAGGCCTGCAGGGCCGCTGACATTCCGCTCGAGGTGCTCGAAGAGACCTGCAAGAGTTTATTTAAACTCCAGAAGTCGAGAATTTGTGGTATATTGTTAGCTTTGAAGAGAACAATTCTATCCAAAGTCGAATGAAACGATCAAGAATCGCAGATTTTGTGGCATCTCTTCAAAATTTGCAAAGCAAATCGTTGTGATCTTTCTTTCAAAGGGCTACTTGAATACGTCACACAGCTGAGCATTTGAAAATATCGTATATCTGTGAGAGCGTTAAGTCTACTGATTAAGTTTAGGAGCAGGATGGGGACTGAGTTTGTTCATAAAAGTGATAGGATACAGGAATGTTCGGATAATATTCCTAATATTTTCGGAAACGGAAATTGGTCAAAATTGAGTGTGTAGGAAACTTTCGGAATGAAGATTCTGAACGCTCCTGACCAGCATCTTGAGTCCAATCGTGGTGATGTAACGGTCGCTCTGCCAAAGCCTATTCCTATCCATGCTCCTATTTATCTCTACAGCCTATTCAAATGTACATCTGTATGGCATATTTTACGATCCTTTCAAAATCCTGCACTTCAACTTGCGCCCACCTTTCCATTGCTTCCATTGATCCTGTGTCTGTTCTCGCTCTCTTCCGCCTTTCCATTTCCATTCCTCCCCAAGCCCGTCACCAGTCCATTGCTCTTCTTCTCGTCGGCAGCCTTGACCTTGCCGTCCACTTTGGCAGTCGACTTGAACCGGGATGCCAGGGAGTGCATCATCGAGCGGACGCAGGCCAGCTTCCAAATCACTGCTTCTGAAAACGAGGCAAATTAATCGAGGATTTGACAGGAATATTTGCAATTTCGCAACTAGCAGCGTGAAGTTCACCGCGTTGTCAGGTTGCGAAACTGAGAATTTTCGGGATTTATGAGGTTGGGAGAATGCGAAAAGCGAAATTCCAGAGGAAAAATGTAAATCCAAGGATAAAATTGAAGATCGTGATAAGTTAAATTTGGAGATTATGAGGAGATGAATCTGCTCAGAAAAATGATTGTAGTTAAAGTTTCTGACGAAAGAGTTCAAAAGGAAATGGATACTCGTTGATTTTCGAAAATTGCATTGTCCCAAAAGACGCAAAGATGACTTTCAAAACAAATGAAACAGTTTGAAAAGTGTGTGACGGTGAGAGCCATACACATGTTCAGAAGGACGTTTGTAGATGACGTTCTTGATATTGAAACCTAAAGAAAAGTGGGAAATCGGATGAAAACAGGGAAAATAGATCAGGAATGAATGAAAATGCCACTGTCCGTTGTCTACCGATTTCCAACAAGTGTCGAAAATCGGGGGTATAAAAGGGACCAAAATCGATTTTCGAATCATTCGAACGGATCTTCCTTCTATCTGACGGGAATTTTTCTGCGGCATCTTCAAAATGCGATTCTACGCCATCTCCCTGCTGGCTGTTGCCCTGCTGTTTGGTAACTCAACTTCAAGCACTTCTAAAAATTTGCAATTTTCAGAATAAAAGGCGAAGACCTTTCAACTAA
This sequence comes from Diploscapter coronatus, assembly GCA_964036155.1. Taxonomy (NCBI): domain Eukaryota; kingdom Metazoa; phylum Nematoda; class Chromadorea; order Rhabditida; family Rhabditidae; genus Diploscapter; species Diploscapter coronatus. The sequence continues at coordinate 45,463,122 of OZ038422.1, read as the reverse complement.
ATTTTCTGAAACCAACAAATTTCGAATTTCCAAAATTTCAAAACTCGAAATTTCAGCGCCCATCTCTGCTCGTCGCATGCGCCGCCAGGCTGAGCCTGAAACCACGACCGAGTCGGGCAGCGAGACGACGACTGACTTGAACAGTTCGGGCACTGAGGCCAGTGGTGAGGAGTCGGGAGTCGAGACTTCTGGAGCAGAAACATCTGGTGCCGAGGGGTCAGGCCTGGAATCGTCCGGACTCGATAGCAATTCGGGGACTGAGGCCAGTGGTGAGGAGTCTGGAAACGAGGCCAGCGGAGAAATTTCCGGAGAGGAACCAATTGAAGGTAGGAGTAGACGAATCGTGGAGGATTCCAAAAAAAAAAAAAAAAATGTGCGATCTCCAAGAAAATCTCAAAATTTTAGGCCAGACTTGGAAAAAGGTCGAATTTTCTAGGCAGTTCTCGAGAAAGATCGTGAAATCGTCGACTAATCGACATTTACAGAAAATTTGGAAAGCTCAAAATTTTAGACCAAGTCCCTGTGCTGACCCTCTCGGCCATCCAGGCTTCCGCGTTGACTCTGCAGGCCCAGGCCGACTCGATCGCCCTCCAGGCCCAGTCAATCACCAATCAGGTTAGGAACGCGAGAGAAATAGAATCGGGATGAAACGCGGGAGGATTTTGCAGATGAACTTGCTGACCCAGGAAGCGCAGAATCTCGAAAAGGAGGCCGAACAACTCAATGCGCAGGTCTCCAATGCCATTATCCAGGCTGGATCGACCCCTGCCACTTCCACCAATGAGGTATGGAGAGAAAAATCTAGAACAGGGAATTCTTGGAAACGAGACATATTTCAAGTGACACTTGCTTAAGGAAAAATGAACTTGTCAAGAATGGGAAGAAAACAACAATTTTGAAAGGCGCAAACTGAACCCCAACCCAGAAGATTCGATCGAATGAATTTTTACTTTGTTGCAGACTCTCACCGGAAGCAACGCGACCTGCTCAGCGGACATGGCCTGCTTCTCGGAGTCTGATTGCAATGGAGGAACCTGTCTGGGCGCGTTCGTGGGCACCTGCAACTGTAACGCCTGCCTCCAGTTCAAGGCCTGCATGGACGACAGCCAGTGCGGAGGCTTCAAGACGGCCTGCAGCAACATCACCCGCACCTGCGACTGCTTCCAGGTATAAAAATGAATACAAAAAACGCGTTTTCAAATACAATCGAGAAAAAATAAGCCAGATTTTTTTTTTGAATGGGAAAATTTTGAAGTTGACTTGTCAAAAATTCCTAAGGATTCTCCATCGAGATGCATTCTCCAAATTGCAGGCCTACACGAACAACGGCCTCTCGTTCTTCGACGCGCAGACCTCGATGTGCAACACGCAGAAGTGCACGACGGACAACACGGACGCCTGCTTCGGACTGCCCTGCAACGCCGGCCGCTGTCTCTGCTAGAGACCCCGCCAATTAGGCAAGGAACTTCCCTCACAACACCACCAACTTCAACTGTATCATCGATTCACTTTGACCTGCTTGTGCATTTCAAACATTTTGCCCATCTTCCACTTTTTACCTCTGCATTCATCCCATTTCGGGTATTTTATCAGTTCTCTATGACGGGTTTTGATCTCCTATTTGATCTGATGATCCGTTACAGGATCTCTTTTGACGGACTTCGATTGAAATAAAGTTTAAAATGAAGACAAAAAGACGAACTGTAAATTGGTTTTGCATGAAAAATTCGAGATGTTTCTCCAAGTCCCCCCTACCCAACTAAAGAAATTGAAAGCTTGGAGGATTACTTGAAAGGTTTATGCAGTTTTCTTATGTGTGAACGTTTTCTGCGGAACTGCATAAACTTGCCAACTGCATGGTGTATTAGGCGAATTACCTCGATGTTTCTGATTTTGAAATAGTCTAATTCTAAAGCCAGGTTTACAGTCGATAAGTGACATTTGAGTAGATCGAGATTAAGTCGATGAAAGTCACGATTGTTCGAAACTTCATTGCATTTTCGAAAGTAGAATTACATTGTGCGTGAAGTGGAAGAGCGGAAAAACCTTCCAAGAGGCTAAATCTTGGAAGGTCTATTAAATGTTAAGTTTGGATAAAGACAATGATGACAAGCTTCTTTAATGGAACGTAGTTTCGTTGATAGAACGAAGATATAGTTGCGAAAAGGAATCAAAATTCACGATATTCACGAAATTCTAGAGTAAAAGTTCGTAGATCAAGGGGAAGATTTGATGATGGACAAGATCTGCAAGGATAACGATAATCGGCTTGAAGAATGATTGTCTAGAAAGGTGACAGGCAAAAATATAGGGATAAGTGAAATTAGCATTAAAGACAGAGAAATGAAATGAATCGATTGGCAATCAGAAAGAAACAACTATCAAGAAAGAGTAAAAAAGAGGGCAATTCATCATCCAAATATGGCACTAAATCGATAGACAAGGAGAAGGAAAAGGAAAGGACTGTGGTGACCGACCAATGGTCCTTCCCTCCTCTTTGTTTCCCCTTTCTATTGCACCTGTCCAAATGTAATCCCTCAGTCAACTATTTTCATTTCATTCTCATTTTTGATTTTCCACTAATAAGTCGGCTCAGCAATAGTAAACATGTCATTGTACGAATTAGACATTACAGGCAGAAATGGATCAAATCTATCTATTTTTGAATTCACTATCCTGGGGATATTGAGAGCAATCTTTGAAGTTTCCAAAACTAATCCCTTGACAATCTTTTACTACAAATGAGCAGAATTTCTAATTGAGATCAGTGAAAAATCCAGGGACTCATGAAAGTTCGCAGCAATAATCATAAAATATTCATAAATCTGACGGAGTATGTGAGATTTTGAGACTTGAAAAGATGAAGTAAAGCTTGAATAGCATTGTTTGAATTTGAATGAATATTATTCAGACCTACGTGCCATTTTTGAGTCTGGAAAATGTAGGGAGCAGTGAAAATATGAAAACGCATTGAAAGACCTATTGAATATGGTAGAGTCAAGCTAGGAAAAATTGCTTGCTTTCTCTCTGAATGCATTGTTTTTGCAGTTTTCAAAGAACGTTGCTGCAATCTCACTTTTTCACTTGATTAACAAAAAACTACGATCAACTAAATAAATGCAACCAAAAATGGCGAAGTTGGTATGCAAAAAGTGATCAGACTAATGCAATGAAGAAAAATGAGGAAAGGAAATGGTCCAGAGGGAATCACAACAATTCCACACTCGACCACAGCCCCATTCTTGCTTGTTTCATTCTATTCTATGCTCTTTGGTTGACTAACTCACACCAACTCGTAAATGACATAGCTTGAAGGACAACTTTTTCCAGCTTTCTGAGAAAACAAAAGTTGAAAAACGCTTTAATGCACAAAATAATTTCGAAGCTGTCATTTATTTCGGCCTAAAATGTATATATTCACAAAATTTCTGTAATGTCAATGAAATTCGTGTGCTCTATTCAATGCTCATTTTTCTAAGTTTCTTTTTTAAATGTGAAGTGATGAAGAGATATGACGATTAGTTGCGCTATCAAAATTATTTATAATCTACCGAGAAATCGAAGCCTAAAATGTTATGCAATAATTCTAAGTTTTGAAAGCGAAAATAGATAAGGAGGCAGATGTTATCAGAACATTGCAATGCAGGTGAAATATTAGAAAACTCGACATCGTCTGGCCGCCTATTAGCCGCGTAAACATCTATTTAAATTATTTAAAAACGAAATTGTAATTTAGTGTAGGAAGAGGTATGAATAATTCCTCGAAAGTTTGAATTTTCTCATGGTAGATTTTTATGAAAAAATGCAAAGAACAAAGTTTGAGAAGAAATACCTAATTGAAGTTGTTGATCTTCGCGGGAAAAATAATCGATTTTTTGAATTTTGCAAGGTGTAAAGATTTGAAAAAAAAACTGACATGACAGAAATCCCATTTCCTGTTCAAGGATGAATGTTTATTCTTTCACTTGAAGGGAGAGTGATGAAAATGTCATAGAAATGCATGATTTTATTAATGAGGTGATGTAAGAAAAGAAATCGATGTGTAAACGTTAAATTTGCGGAATTTAGACGTAACGAATTGGAATTAGTGACTGACTGAAAGCGATTGTGGAGGAACGATGCGCAGAGACAGAATGGAGAATGGAACAGAACAGACAGCAAGGGGTGTGTGTGCAAACAGTCCTCGTTGAAAGCATAAAATGTGTCATTCCTCTGCATCTTTGCTAATCGTTTGTGTATTAGCATAGATAGACAGGAAGAGTAGATTAGATACACGTTGAGACAGAAACAGACAAAGATGATTAGATGATGAGGCGAAACAAGTGAGCAATGAACAACAGTGACAAGAAGAGATCGTTTAGCAGGAGGACAATAATAACGCGGAATTGTTTGCAAATGTATTTTTCTATATTTTTTTTTAGGAATTACAAACTGTTTAGCAAGAAAATAAGGATAACATTATTTTAGTGACTGGAAAAGTATTTTTGCAATTTAATTTCAAAGAATAAAAGACACGATTTAGAAGAAATACAAATGACTGTAACCGTTTGTAAGTGAATTACTGAAAATATTTGGAAAGATGATAAGTTTTCTATGAATAGCACCAACTAGTCAGAAGTTCGTAGCCAGTTGAATTTCTGAGAGGGTTGTTATGGAGAGATTCAGGAATGAAATCTGATCAAAGATAATTCTATTTAAGATTTATCAGAAATGATAGCCACAATTTTCGAAACATCGTCATATGTTTGCTTGAAAATGGACATTTTTGGAATGCAAGTAATGAAATCAGATCAGTAACTAGAGTGAAAAGCTCTGCTCTAGTATAAAAAGATCGGAAATGCGAAATGACATTTCAGACAGTTTGGAGTTGTTGATGAAATATCTCAATCTAGAAAGCTTATCCATGAAACATCAGAGTCTATCTTTCGTATGATTATTCTTCAGAGTGAAGTTGGGATTTTATGAGCGTTTCGGATATTTTATCGCTAAAAACTACGATTTCCTAAGGAAATGAGAATTTAAAAATTTTGCTCAAAAATACTAAAATCATTTCCGTTCTCCAAACCAATATTCTCCAACATAAACTACAAGATTTTCTTGAATGCTTAGGAAATTTATTTAAAAAATGCAACTTCCTAAGGAAATGAAAGTATATAAAGAGAAAAACGCGTGATCTATCAGAATCTGTCTTTCGAATAATTTTTCTCCAACATAAATGAAGAAATGTTCTGAAGTTTTCTACACCTTATCAAGGGAAACTACGACTTCCTAAGGAAATGAAAAACTCGGGAGAAATGGCATTTAAAAAATGGCTAAGGCGAGGAATAGGAAGAGGAAACGGATATTCGAGGATATGGAGGGTAAGAGGAGTAAGAGAAGGGAGGAAGGAAGCAGATCTCTCGAGAGGAGAGGAGGAGAGAAGAGATTCTTGCAGATTGAGACAGAGCACTGAGCCTGAGCCTGAGACTGAGACTGAGACTAGAAGACAGAAATAGAGAAGCTGCAAGCAGGCAGGCAAGGTTCTAATCTCGAGACAAGGAGCAGAATGAAAGAATGAAAAGAAACAAAGAGGATAATCACAACCAAGCAGAAAGATGCCACAAAAACTGCACATGAGCCCTAATGCAAAAACCCAGGCAAATTGAATAGATGACCACCATCTTTCGGGAATTGAGCAGGAAAACAACACACGTGAAGGCAGAAATCTATAAAGAAGATCTGAGAATAAATGAGGTTAACCTAACCTCGAACGAATACCTATAAACAAGTGAGAAGTCTAGTAACGATGAAGCTAGCTTGCCGAATGAAGCAAAAAGGAAACTCTTGGATTCTTAGCACCAAAATTTGCGATCATAGATGAGTTTTATGGGGAAAAGAGACCCTACCCTAGAAAAGTCGCAAAAAATCTCAATTGCCAGGAAAATGAGTTTGGTGTTTTAGGTATATCGGAATTTTACTTACTTTTAGGATTTTCGATATAGAGCATAGTCAGAATTTTGAAATAAGATTCACATTCCTGACTATAGGCTAGAAATTTATATAGGCGGCAGAAGTGACGACACAACATATTCAATATATCGATGAATAGCGCGAAATATGAGCAACATGACAGTCATTACGTCACAATAAACGGAGAAAAATTGAAAGAACGAAACAAATTTCGATATTTGAGAAGGAATTTGATGAAAAGGGCTAAAGTTCAAAATAACTGCCCGATAAATCGTTCAATCATTCGATTTTGGTATGTTTTTATAGAAATGCACGATATGCAAAAATCGTTGAAGAACGCAGATAAGAAGAACCGGAAGATAAGGAGAAGTAGTTAGAGAGCAAACATAAGCGGATTGGAATCATAGAAAGAGTGAAGGTTGAAAATATGACAGACCGACACTTTCCGGCACTACTGAATTGAGCATTATTTGGAAAGGGCTTGGTGGCCATAGAAACTATCTGAGGAAATGAAAAGATCAAATCCCACGTTCATTACTTTAAACTACTAAATTTTCGAGTCAACCAAATTTACTAAAAACCACGTAAATCTATCTTACTGCTGTTTCGAGAGGAAATCGCTGGAAAGGTGAAAAAGACAACAAAACCTTCCTGACAATTGGTTAAAACTCACGCGTCTGAAGTTTCTTGTTCACTTAATTCAAATTTTCAAATATTGTAGTAAAATAGAATAGATTCACCAAACGTCTCAAACTATTAGTTTCACTCGGACAGTGGATAAAGTGAAGTAAGTACTAGAAAGTATTTAAATCTGAATAAAAATATACAGAGCTAAACCTCATGAAGATATTTATAATTATTATGATGTGACGAAGAACTCATAAAAAAATTCTGTCAATGACAGTTTAGAAATATGAAAGCTGCTAGAAAAATATATATGCGGAGTAAGCTGAAAGATTATTCTGGTCTAGTTTCTCTCTACTAGGTCCGAATAAATGTCGCCAAGCGTCTCAATCTATTAGTTCTCCTCGGATAGTGGATGAGCTGAGGGAGTTCCCTTCCCCTAGGCAGTTCCCAGTTCCTAGCAAACTACACTCCGCCTGTGGCCTGTGACAGAGACATCCCCCACTCTATTCGCCCGCAACGCAAATCAATGCAATAAAATGAGACCGACACTGAGAAGATGAGGAATGAAGAAATGAAGAAGAAATGCACAAATGCAGACTCAAAATGAGAAGATGGGAAGGGGGAAATTCAAGAAGCAACAGAAAATGAAGACCCGAGTGGGAAAAAAACGAGAAAAATTGACAGAATCTCAAAGACTAATCACCCAAGCATGGTTAAACGAGTAGACGTTTCACCCACAACACACAAGATTTTCTATGTATTTGAAGAAGAAAAGTTGATCTTTACGCTTCAATTACCTCGAAAAATGTGCAGTTTTCAAATCATACGCTGGCACAAGTTTAGTGCGAAATGAATAACACGTTATTTGTTTTAAAAATGTACGGATAGTTTTTTTGATTATTTTCTACTTTTAATTAAGTCTTTTCACTCAAATATTATTTTAAAAAATGTCCTAAACTACAAAATTTTATGGATGCGAAAAAATTATGTAAATGGTACGAATACAACCTCTGGGAATCTACCGATATATAAAATGAATTGAACTGGCGAAACAAAATAGTTTCTCGCGAAAATGTATTAGTGACGGTGAAACAAGGAAGGGAAATGGGAAAGCAGATGTGAGTTATGATTTACCATGACAACTGAAATGCCACTGAAAAAGAAAGAGGACAAAAATGAATAACCGTTTGGTTTTGAGACAAATGTCAAACTTCACACCATTTCTTGTAATCTGAAATACAAGTTTTGCGCAGAAATTGAGCAACATAGATTCCATGTGAAATGAAGCAAATTACGAATGCAGAAAATAATTATGCTTTCGCCTGCTGCACTGCTCCAGACTGGAAAAATGTTCGTGCAAAGTCTCAAACCTCAACTAGAATATTTTTACTGTGCAAAATGAAGATAATAAATGGGTGGCAGGAAAGTTCTGTCACATTTTAGTTTTTCCTTATTCTTCAGAAAATTAACGATCCGGATTAATTTAGTAAGACATGTTTTAGCTTGGCGATTTGTACGAGGTAATGAAGTTTCATTTGAATAACCATTGAAGTAAACTTGAATGATACGATTGAATAAGGCACATCTTTCTTACCATCCTAATAAGATTTTACGTAATGCTAATGTTTATCCTCATTTTTCAGCGAAGATCAACTTTCAACGATTGACTTTCGTCACCAAAGTGTGAACTATGAATCTACCTAATAATAGCTTGATCTTCACGACCTTGTTCAACCCCAGCGGGAGGACCCGATTAATTGGTATTTTCCCATTGCAAGTGTTATTTCTGTGCACTTGTTATAATTGTCTCTTTTGTATACATAAACAGGTCATATTCAGTGTCATTCCGCTGGTGTTTCTCTAATTAGCACCTCTCTCCTGATTGTGTATTCCTCTGTGTGTTTGCATTATTCCTCATTTGAGGATACCGTAATCCGATTGACTCCTCCCTGTTTGGATGTCCTTCATTATTTGACTCTTTCAACAATACTTTAGCTCTTCTCTCGCAACCCACGACTCCTCTTATCCTTCAAACTCAGTGATGTAGTGGTGCACTTCACCCCCTGCCTCCCTCTGTCGCCAATATGGTCATCCCTCATTTCTTCATTTCTTCTCTTCCTCTGCCACTTCGCCTTTGTCCTTCCACTTTTCATTCTGCTGTGTGCGTGTTGTGCGTTCCACATTCAATTTGCTCTGATTCACGCAAATATATTGGTCATTCCTCATAATTTTAGGCAGCTCGATCATGAAAGCAGAGGACAGAATCCCCGACGCCAGTTCAGAATATATCCGAGTCGTCAAAGTCAAAGGTTAAACTTTGTTTCTGCCTTCATACCGAGTATTCAAAGAACTTCTATGTTTTGTTGATTTGCTTATTCGCTGTGCTGCTTTTAGAGTTTCCTAAGTGGGAAACTTTCAACTCTGCACGGATCTAGTTTGTACTGAGTTTTGTAAAATAATTCATCTTATGATTTTTTTATTGATATCCTCATAACATTTTAACAAGATTAAAATTTTTGATAATGCTAATGTTATAAAAAATGACGCACATATCATTTAGCATCTCCGACATGCGTTTTTCGAAAAAAAAAATAAGAAATCTGATAATTCATCTGTTGAATTACGCATTATAAGGCTGTCATTATCTCAAAATTGCTCATTTAAAATTAGTTTGTAGGCGTGAATGGAGAGGAGAAGACTCTGAAATTTCCGATGAAATTGGACTTAGAGAGACCGAAGCGACCGCGGACGACGTTCAATGAAGAACAGCTGAAGGCATTAGAAGAGATGTTCCAAATGAGCAGCTATTTGACTGGAGAAGCTAGAGCTGCTTTGGCGAGCAAGCTTGGGCTGACAGATACACAGGTGAAAAAGTCAAACCTCTTTCTCGGGAGATTTATAATTGACGGAGCGACGGAGTTCTTTCTTGTAATTAGCAACATGATTTTCGCCAAGCAACTCAGTGTCTTGATTAAAACATGAAAAACATTCCATTACTTTACAAGAAATCACTCCATCATTGCATACTACTTAGCTTCATCACTCTGTCATGCACAAAACTTATCTTCATTACAATCAAAATGACTTCTTCTGCAGGTCAAGGTTTGGCTGCAGAACCGTAGAACGAAAAGTCGCAGAGCAAAAGAGCCCAAGAGCGAGAATAATAATAGGTTAGAACTCTTTAATTATTTTTAAGACCCTGATTATCACGAATTTTCAGTGATTCACCTCTAGCAAGCTGTCAGTCCGCGATATCTTTGCAAACGTCGACAGTTCCCGCTTCCATGATCATGCCGATGCCTCAGATGATACCTTATCTGCAGCCATCATGTCCAGTCAATTTTCTAGTTTCTCCTAGGGATTCTCACTATTTTAGCAACTTCAGTAATTCCATGTTTGCAACCAAGTAATTATTTTAGAGTTATTCGATGCATTTTTACCAATGATCTCATGATTTCTCTGTGCATTTTATCAAGTTCACTTATAATAATTCTTGTCATAATCAAACTGTATGATTTCACTTGATCTTCATCATCACTTTTGATAATAATAATAATATTTATTCTAGTAGCTAAATGTGCAAATATATTTAGTGTCAAGAAAACATATGGTAAAAATCATCGCAAAACAACATTTTACACACAATCAAAAATGAATGAGAGAAGTCATCGAAAGAGACGAATAAGAAAACTGCAATCGGCATAAAATAAAGACAGGAAACATAGAAACGTACACAAACAAATGAACGAATGGAGAATGAATTGGTTATAGATAAAAGGAAATGATTAATAGAATATATGCGACGACAACGCGACAATCTGACATCTGAAAGGGAAATGATGAAACGAATAAACAATTGTCAAAGGCTCAAAAGGCATCTCTCTGTACGGGGAGGCTGAACACAGAAGAGAAAAGTTTGGCGGGGAAATTTTAGCGATAAATCCAAAATTAGTCAAAACTCAATTTGGGTTTCTCACTAATTAACCCTGAAAAAATACAAGAACGCTATCAGAAATTGCAGATTCTGTATATTTTCTTAGAAATCAAACGAAGTTGCAATTTCCAATTTTAGAATCGACGAATTTCAAACAAGATAAAGTCGGGTAAATTTTTCAAATAAAATATCGTCGACCCTCTGATAAAAATGTATTGTATCACATCGCCGCTTGTTGTACATGGCTGCAAAGATGATTGAATTGAATTGATTCAGTCAGAGGTGAAGAAGATGGAATTCGGTTGATTGATTTTAGGTTGACTTGAAAAATTCAGTATGAGTATCGACTAAGGTGTTATTCTCGGAGAAGAAAATCTCCGTTTTCCATAGAACGACTATTTTTCGTCAACGATTCAATCAAGTAACCGAATTTCATATTTTAGTCTAGATTTTCGAAGAATCAAAACGCCACTTTAGATTTTGTCTAACGAAGCGGTCAATTCTCCGAAAGACGAATGAATACTAAAGAAAAATTGACACGATAAATTTATAAATTATCAAGGAGAGTTTCCAAATTTACAGTGTCATTTAGAATTACAAAAGTACTTTTTGATAAGTGGAGGATGAATATTTGACGTCTAACGTTTTCATAATTCAATTTTTAGGTTCCTACGAACATAGAATTTTGCCATGAAGCGTATGAGTAAAATCGCATGGAAAATAAAAATTTGTATGAAAAATGATGAAAAACTGAACTTTACGCACGGAATAAATGAACATAAATGTTTCAGAGGAAAATAGAGGAGAATTTTGAGAGTGCGTGAGTGTGACTAGTTTACCCTTAATTGAACGAGAATTTAGTTATCAGAATATTGAATGCATATATTCGACGCATGCATATGCAAACACATGTATAATAATAGCTTAGGCTTATTAGGGTATACAGTAATAGTCAAAAGTTTGGAACAATTGTGATTGTGAACGCCTCTTGGTATGTTCAATTAACGTGGATTATTTTTAGTGGAACTTGGTAAGAATTTACAATTTAGCGCTAAGAATATCCGAAAAGATTCATTCAAATTTGCCAATTATTGGAGCTACCAGTTTGCAGTCATAATCATAATTCCTCCAGACTTTGTTCGTACTGTATTTAATGAAAAGGGAATTTAAATGGAGATTTGGGTAATGGACAATCTGATGAAGAAGGGAGGTTGACTGATAAGAATGAGAATTGAGTAGCACCACGAAGTGGGGAAAGTGTGAAGGAGTCTACAGGCCAATTCTATTTTTGGAGGATACTTTAGATTTAATTTGGGTAAAATAGAACGAGAATTTTTAGGATCATTTATATCTTTAAGATTCAAAATCATCATATCGTATATTCAGAACTGAAATTGATATTCCATCTGAAAACTGCTAAAGATTGCATATTTTACAGCTCTGAATTATAAGTTGAAGTTTAAAGATGTGAGCAATCCTAAAAATCGTGGGATAGAAAATAGGAGTAGAAACAAAATGATTGAGCAAGTTTGTTTGGAGGAGGACATTTCAGAGTCAAAGTCGATAAGATTTGCATGCTTGAAGAAACGTAACGGAAAGGAACAAATTTTAGGCAACAGGCAACAGAGCAATGAGTAAGGAATAAGGGAGGAGAGTAAAGTGAAGGACAAGCCCGAACCAGCCGGGCCTATCGATGACAACTGCGCGCAAACATGGATAAGGTTTGACAGAGGGAAGAGAGGAAGGGGAACGGAATGGAGTCGATTCGACTTGCAGATTAGGCGATTGGAGACATCGGATGACGGCAGAGTGAAAGAAACATCCTTCGGAAATCAGGGTCATCATTGCTGCATTTGGGCTTGCTGCAATTAATCAACTGATGTATTGGTTTTTATACATCGTACGAGATATTATTGATTAGTAAACAGGTAGATATGAAAGTTGAATTTTGAAACATCGCTTTACAGAAAGCAGACCTAGGCAGGGCTTAAGTCAGATTCTCGTTGCGCGCTCCCTTTAATCCAAATCTTTCTCTAAAACCTTATTGCATACGGCATGCCCTTAATGTATCACTTTTCTATGGAAAAATTTTATCAGGAGTACCCTCTCCCCTAAATTTATCATTCTGGCAGAAAGTCTGCCTAGGTCCAATAGAAAGTCGGAACAACAGTCTTAGAATTAAAAATTTAGAAATATTGACTGATCTGGAATTTATATACCTGAATATTTTGCATATTAGCTTGCATGTTTGGGTTGCCCTGTTGTTGTTGTACTTTAGCAGCGTTGGCATTGATCTGAGCCTGTGCCTCGGCGCCCTGTGCCTTCTTGGGCTGTCTCTTCTTGGTCTGTTTGGCCTTCTGTTCAGTCTCCTTCCTCCTCTTGTCCTCTTCGACTACGGACTTGACGATGTTGTTGATGATTTCGTCGTTGTGCGCTCCATCCAAGGAGGGCTGCTGCTGTTGCTGCGTGTTGCGACGCGCTCCGTTCGGCTGAAATTTCTAAACAGTTAAGTAGACTTTTGCCCGCTAATTCCAATTATTATTTAAGATATTTTTCTTTTTCATTATGAAAGAAGTATTTTTGTCTGATCTCTCCATCAGCTTCTATTATTCAAACTAAAAAACGGTTTCCAAGGAATGATGCAATGAATTGTTCTAGACAATTTTGCCTGCGCATATAATATTACCATAGTGAATGCATTGTTGCCAAAGAGAAATAAAAAGGAGAAGTAACGTTTGGTGATAACAACGTAATCACCTTTGATAGCATTGTACTCTCAACCAAAAATTTGAACTTATTCTTTTTAATGTGTAATTTTCAAATCATCTTATGTCATCGCAATTTCCACTTATAAGGAATATTCGAACCTGTTCATGTCCGTTGATGAGCCTCTGTCCCTGTCCTTGTCCATTTTCACCCCTCTGCATCTGAGCATTTCGCTGCATCTGCATTGCCTGTTGCATATTCGGCTGCATGCCCATTTGCATCATTCGGGGATCTAAAATAGTTCATTTCTCAAAGAATATTCGGTAACTTCCTAATCCAACCCCGAAAACAAACAGTATACATGAGTAAAGATGTGATAGCGATTTTTTTTAATCATTATCGCCTGTTCAACTTGAATTTCTCAAAATAAATTATTTTGACTTACCCATTTGTTGCATATTTCCCCCATTGGGGTCAATCTGATTGCTGCTCGGTCTTCTGTTCAACTGCCCTGACTGCCCTTGGCTCATTCCAGAAGGACCTTCCATTACCTAGATTTCAGCGGTCGTTTTCAGAGACTCTATTCAATTCCTACCGTATTCATAGTCTGATCAAAAACATCCCCGTTCTCGCTTTTGATTTCTCCTGGGTGGATTTGCGAGGCATTCAGCATGCTCCCAGATGTGCTCAACTCGTTCATCGGCTCGATGTCGTCCAAATCTCCCAGATCGTCTACTGAAGATGCAAATTCATGAGTTTAGAAATGATTTAGTAGATCTTACTATTCGACTATTAATCAAACGCTAGAGAAAGTGACGATAGCAAGAAATTATGATATTGAAGATTTTGAACGTTGCCGATGGTTAGTTCAAAATATTCGCTATTATCGTCACTACCTACACATATCGTTTTTCTCCCACTGTGATGAGAGTTTCACTAATTCACAAGTAAGACATACGGTTTTCGTCCTGAGTAGGAATGTTGGAGAAGTCGTTCTGTGACTGCAATCTGTGCTGTTGCTGCATGGCCTGAGGCTGTGCAGCCTGTTGCTGCTGCTGTTGTTGTTGTGGAATATCTCGAGGCATAGGAGGATAACCGAACGAGTTCTGGGAATCAGAACGAGCGTAGCCGGGATGGGATGGCTGAAAGAGGAATAATCGAATCTTGGTGTATCAGCGAACTTTTAGATATTCATCGAGTGGAATCACGATAATTATAAGAACGAATCATAATATGCCCAAGAAATCATCATCTTCCCTCGAGTATTTCTTTCATCCAAAATTCTGATTTTAAAGCCTACCGAAATGATGTGGGAATGCGGATATCCATGCCCGCTGTGAGGTGTGGTTGGCGTGCTCGAACAAGAAGCATCGCCATATTCAGGCCGAGATGCCGGAGTTTGGGGGACTTGCTCTGAAAACTATGAGGTAAGAAAATTTCAACCCATTTGTTTCCCATACCCATATGCTGCTGAGAAGACGAGGGATAGGGTACAGGCAGACCTCGCTGCATGGGCGGGCCGTGGGGCATCCATCCTTGCTGCTGATACATCATTCGTTGCTGCATCTGAATTTGGAAACTATTAAATTACTATTTTTTTCCCTAAATCGAGTGTTCACTGAGCATAATCGTTATCCTTCAAAGATAAAATCCGTAGTGGTTTGATGAGTGTACGTTTATATTTTCGCCAAGATTGAAATAAATCAGGACAAACGTTAGTAGTGTGTCAAATTTAGATTGTGAGTATGTTTTCTTTCAAAACGGCGGAAAGAAAGAAAATCAGAATAATACGTGAAAATGGAAAAAAAAACTCAATTCAAAAATTTGAAAATGAACTCATAATTCTAAGCTTGAAGAACGTATTTATCAGATCAAAATTACCTGTTGCTGTTGCTGTTGCTGCTGTTGTTGTTGTTGTTGCTGCCACATTTGTTGTTGAGGATGTGGCACAGCCCCTTGCGGATATCCCGGATAAGAAGGGGGCTGACCCGAGGGAGCCATTCCGTGGGGAGGCATCGGACCATAGCCGGGTGGGGCTCCGCCTGGATAGCCGTGAGGCACGAATTGGCCGGGCTGAAAATATGCATTTTGTTCGTCTTCATGATATTCCACCTTTGATAAATAACTACGAACAAAGTTTCGATTGCTGACTACTTTCGCGATCTCAGAAAGGTCTACGTTTAATTCCAAACCCTTTCAAAATTCTAATATATATTTTTTAACAAAACCATACATAAAAATGATCATTTCTCACCATAGCCCCATGCGGCATCATTCTGTCCCCGTAATATCCCTGTGGAGGTTGGTTTGCAGGAGTTGCAGCCTGTGCCTGTGCCTGTGCTTGCGCCTGAGCCTGGGCCTGAGCCTGAGCCTGTGCTGCAGCAGCCTGTTCTGCTTCCTTCAGCTGCTTCTTCGTCGGCTTTCGCTTCTTCTTTGGTGGGGGTTGGACGGATTCCTGAAAAGAGAAGAATATTTAGAAATCTACAGAAATTGATGAGGGTCTACAAATCAGAAAGTGAAAAATTTTCTTGTATATTAGTTAAGAAGGAAATACGATTGGGATTTTCGTAACCACATGATATAGACGAAATAATGCGTCGAGCTATAGAGGAGGGTAAAGACACATCCTCGTTTTGCACTATTTCGGCATGTTGCGAAGAATCTCAACTATCACAGAGAAATAGTCCATTGAAAATTCGTTAAATTGAAGAATTTCCGAAACTAGACACGAGCAGGAAGTCTTCAAAATTAACCTCAGCGGGTGGCATAGGTCTGAACCCGGCAGGTGGTTGTCCCTGAGGAGGCATGGAAGTTGGCGGATAAGAGGCCATTCTCTGTTGCATCATCTGATTGGGAGGCATTCCTCCTTGTGGAGGGTAGACGGGCGCAGTTGTCGGGCCAGGAGGGTAGCCCTGGAAATTTCGACTCTTTTAGATTCGAACATTCAGTCCAATTTGAAAAATTTATAACATCGCTCGACTATTGAGATTTGGTCGAGTTTATTATTCGATGTTTTCTATAAAACTATTAAACTACAAAGAGCATGATGGCTGGGAAAAATTGCAAAACGTCAAGCTTGTTGGCATTGAAATTGTCTCCTCGAAACTTGGTGTTCAACATTCTTGAGCCAGGCATTGTGTTTAGATTCCCCTACCATCATTGTATGCTTATAAAAATTTCCGAATTTCTCCATCTTAAATGGTTCAAAATCAAAGAAAAATCGTACCATATGAGACATAGGAGTCCTCGGCTGCATATGCATTTGCTGTGCCTGCTGAGGCGTGTTCGGCTGCATCGGAGCGCCCGACTGCTGCCCCATCCCTGGCTGTCCGTAATATCCCCCCGCAGAGGTAGGAGTGGTGGGTGTAGGTTGGGCATTGGGAGTGTGGGCCGAGGGCATAGGCGGCTGCTGCTGACCGTGCATTGCCTGTTGCTGCATTTGATGGTGCATCATTGCAGCGCGCTGAAATGTGCGTTTATGTTGGGCTCGTCATTGTGATTTTGGATAATTCCAATCAGTAGTGATAAGAGATTCAATTACAGGTATCATGGAAAAAAAACCCAATTTCGTCCCGCTGCTAATTATTCCAGCTTTCTTCTTTCAGCGCTGTCTCTCCAAAATTCAGAATAATCACTACCCCCCTCCCAAAAACTACTCGACGATAAGTATCGATTATGCCATATCTGAGGGAAAAAAAATCTAACCTGCTGTTGCTGCATGATGGCCATTTGATGCGGATCGACATGTTGTCCAGGAGGTATATTGTACGGGGAGAATGATCTTTGCACGTTGCCGCCTGGTGGTAGCATCGGCGAGTGAACGGGTATACCCTGTCCGGGTTGTTGGGAAGGCGGCACTGCCGAGGGGTGTGGAGTGTTGGACCCACTTCCACCACTCGCTGCTGCACTTAGAGGCTGCTGCTGCTGCTGCTGTTGCTGCTGAGCAGCCACTCCACTGCCTGCCTGACTCAGCGGAGTTCCGCTTCCACTTCCGCCCATCGCATTCGCATTTTGCTGCTGGGAGCTGAAAGCGAAATTTTGAATATCTTGATCGTTGTTGGATGTCGGTGAAATGGTTCATTTCCACTTCTTTCTAACTCCTCGCGAACTTCTATACGATTTCCAAATTTCAAGATCAAAATTACAAGATGATTCATCATGAGCAATCTGTCTGACATTTTTCCACTTTTTTTTTTTTTTATCTTAGCATTCATATAAATAAATCATTTTCTTATTATTTTCATTCTCTCTCTCCTCTTCATGGAGCCCAATGTGACTCAGCTGAATTCACCTTTTCCAACCAAAACCTATTTTGCAATATATTATGTAATCTTCTAAAATAAAGAACTAAGTTAAGATATATCCAGTTTCCTTATTTTTTACATTGGATGTTGATAATATCATTTTCTCTAGATAACAATTTGCAAACTTTACTAAATAAACTAAAAGTGCTAGAAATTAATAGTGAGATTTCGGCTAGGGGGGGATTGATTAAATCGTTCTGTAATTCTAAGATTGTTTTCAAAATCAAACGGAATATTGCAAAACTCAGTTTGATTGAGAAAGAAAATCTTACTGGTGTTTTAGGACGCTATTTCTAAGACTTGCAAAATCATCTGTGCATTAGCATTTTGTCAAATTAACGAGCAAAAGTTACTGTGAGGAGTTTGATTACTGCGACAGGAGGCAGATGGATAAGGGTAGAGAATCAGAGGAAAGGGGAAAAGTTGTACGAACCTGAGCAGGTTGACGAGAAGAGGGCTGTTGTTATTGCAGACGGAGCCGGTCCTCTGCAAGGGGTGTTGGGCGGGAAGCATTGGAGGAGGACCTGAGGGACCGGACGAGAGAGGATGGGGCTGGCCGTCATGTGACGAGGAGAGCGAGGTTGAGGCAGCTCGCGGACCTCCACTCGAACTTCTGCCTCCAGACGAGAGCGGAGCCGGCGTGGCACAGCCTGCCGAGTGCGGGATGCCGTTCGGAGTGGTTGAGGATGAGTTGAGCGAAGCAACGCGCTCCCTGCAACCATCAAATGTCAGATAGGCACAACAGATTATTGACTGATTGAATTGGAATTGCATGCAGAATGAAAATAAATTCTAGTGAGTTTGTCGATATCGCAATCCGCTGATTTTATGCAAAGCTATTTTGAGGACGACAGATTAGAGATATCGTTACCAGATAAAGGGGAATTCCCCGTAATATAAGGATAGAAATTATGGATAAGTCAGATTAGATCTACTCAACTAATATCATATTCAGAGTGTGGGAAATTTATCATCGAGATTTTGTACAAGATATTTAGAAAAACTATCAGTAGCTCAAGACTCGCACAAAAGCTTGTTATAGACTATTCAAGGGTCGTTGTTTTGAGTGAATTTGGAAATTTCTCTAAATTGCAGCATGACGAATTAATGGACAAAGTAAGAGAGCATTCCTCGAACTCTTTTCTAACCTTACACAATTCTACGACATTTCCAAATCATTTCCTCTTGCTTAAATTTAGAAGTGCAAAGCTGTACTTACAGAGCATCGAAAGAATCCTCGTTCTGTCTGTGCTTCTGCTGCTCCTTCTCCTGCTGTTGCTTGAGACGCATCTGCTCCAATTGACTCGGCACATCGGCTATCACCAAGTCACTGTTTTCTCCAATGCGCACAGAATTTACGCCTGGAATTAAAATTCTAGATATGAGATTAGTCGAATTTAAAAAGATGGTCCTGATTCTGGAAAATCAAGCTAGATCTCGGGATGACATGTCTGATCAGGGTGAAATTTTTAATTGCCAGAAACTCTCGAAACAAATGTTCATTGTGTCATTGTCTTGCGAAAAATGAAACCCTTTCTTCGGAGTTCAGAATAGAACGAAAGCCCATTTTTCACAGGCTTCATAACTACTGTCAGAAGAAGCATTTTTGATCGTCATGAAGACAAATCGCGTATCACGACATGGGCTCTATTGTGCCAATGCATAATTGTGTAGAAATGCTGATACTATTCGGCGCGTATTTTCGTGAGTTACTTATTTTCAAACTATCAGCCAGAAAATTGAATGTTAGCGGATGATTCGTACGAAACTTGCTCTGACATACCGATTCTCTTGAGCGTGTATGGCTGAGTGCTGGCGATTCTCTTCAGTCGTTGGGCGACTTTGAGAGGAATGCGGAACGAGCAGCGAACGCGACGCGAAAAGGCGCCCAGGGGGTTGGCTGGGGGCTGGCTGGCTGAGGGCAGAGCCGAGTCCGACACCGCCGAGGGGGACTGAGAGCCACCTCCGCTACCGGTCGACGTCGACGCTACTGCTTCCGGATCTAAAAAAGTATTTTCTTCCATCTTTAGGATTTTCTAAAAAAAAAAAAAAACAATTGTCTAGAAAGTTGATAGATTAATTCTTAAACCAACGCACAACAAATCCTCGACAAAATGAGCCTGCACAACTCGTGCGTTTCTAGCATTCCGACTTCCCGCGTCCGTTTTCTCACTCTTTGATTATTTTATTGGGAAGCATATTAAATGCGAGCTGCGTTCACCAACAATTTCTCGATCCTTTTATCAGAGTTTCAAGTTTTCAGTCTAGTTTAGAACAGGTATATATATATATATATATATATATGTATAGTAGGAAGGAAAATGATACTGTATGAATTCGTACGGGAGCAGTCGGACTTGACGCTACCATCCTGACTGGTGGCTGAGTCGGCTGTGTGAGCGGAGTGAGCAGGCGTCGTGGAAGGGCCTGCTTCAGTCAAAGAGGCTGGCTGCTGCGAATGAGAGGACGAGGGCTCCATTGACGCTACCATGCTCGAGTTCGACGTTGACCTGGAACAAATCGACATTAGGAGGAAAAGTGTTCAGTAATGCTATAAATGAAACAAAAATCAATACATAAAAGGACCCCCTAAATTGTCCGAATGATTCTGAGAGTCGGACGATTTTACGACAAGACAGGAATCATATATTTTCCCTGAGGATTTTCTGCTTTGTCACTTTCAAATCTAGTCTCTACGACTATATTCTCATTGTCGGCTGATTTGCAAAATGAGAGCGGAGTGTGAATGTCTCTACTATAACTCCATCGGAAAATTTCCGATTCAATTATGTGCTATCCTCGAAAAGCTCAAATATTCCCCCTACCATGAATTTGGAGGAGTCGGTGTCGGTGCAACCCACGTCGAAGGCTCTATGGCTGACGCTGCCCGCATCGGCAACCGAGATCATCCAGGGCTGATCCAACAACTAGTACGGCCTGAGAGTGCGAGAGTAGAACGAGAAGAAGCTATTGCACGACAACCCCGACTATTGAATCAGAGAAAAACGAAGCTTTAAATGTCGATAAAATGTTCGAATTCTCAAGAAAGACGAATAAAATCGATCTATCAGGGAAAAGTCCGACAAAATCTGTGCATAAATCATAAATATTCTGATGCAATTCAATTCAATTCAATTAAACTGAAAATAAGCAGCTTAGAGATTATTGTTGTAGCGCTTAATTATGCGTAATTGGATAATTACCGTTTCACATTGAAAAATTCACGATTTCATAGTCTAATCATAAGTTTGAAGATTAAATTTGAGCAGTCGGAATAATTCGCCTGACGCCGCAGGTAAAGAGAGAAAAATCGATAAAGCCGCCTGAACGCAGGAATGCCAAGGACCAATATTATGGGAGAAGGAAGAATGAAGGGTTTAAACCAGAATAAAAATGCTAAATCAAAGATAAAGGATACTATAATAATCAATAATCCACTAGAAGTGATAATTCGACAAGTGATTAGTGAGGAAATGTCGAGGAAGTACAGAAATCGATACGGGCTGAGCAGCGTGAAGAGGGTAGAGGGAAATGGCAGAAGGTTAGTAAAAATTGAAGAAGAAGATAAAACTTAGAAGGAATACTGAAAACACGATAAGAAAGTGATAAAAATGATAAATAAGCGCAATCACATGAGCTTGATGCAGAGAATGCATATTATCGATAGTTGATTATGAAGAGCATCGATAATACATTTTATGTCAATTTAGAGCCAAGAAACTGAGGCGGGTGGTTAGCGGAGGAAGAGGATAAGCTATTCGATCGAACCAGCTCAAAAATTGATTGCAAAAACATTCGAGAATAGCTGAATACGTCGATTATATACGATAACAACGAAGAAGTGGGGGATGAGAAGAAAAAGCTCCCACGTTTGGGATCAAATGCGGAGAATCGATGAAAGGAAAGGGGAGGGAAGTGGGACACTTGATAGGTACTAACAAGGTGTGCCATTCCAAGTGACCATCCATAACGAGTCACTGTGGTTGGAGCCACGGCCCACCCAAGCTGAAGGCTATGCAACGAGGCCAAGCCCTTCTGAAATAGAAGCACGCTCGCCGACCGCAACGCATACATAAGACAGACATGCAGAGAATGTTCGTCTGCTACCTCTCAATTCTGCCTCCACTCTTCCTCTTTCTCGTTTCGGCGTCTTTTCCCCCTCCCCAGACTGTGCAGTCTCTGCTAATTCCCTCTCCCCTCTTTACGCTCATTCATTGATTCTTTACTTTCCCTATGCTATTTCTTCGCTCTCTTTTTCTCGTATGCATCCTCTCTAACTCTCTGACTGCAATCACATACTCTCTCGGCTTCTTTTTTATTCCGCCTCTTTCTCCGCCGTCTCTCCGGCTTGCGCGCTCTCTCGCCTAATTCTTCTATCGTACTTTACTTCTTTCGTCATTTCCTCTCGCCGTCTGGTCTCTCTCTAGGTTGTCTGCCTCTTTCGCCTTTATCTCTATCTTCTGCTTTTCTCTCTCGTAATGCCCTTGTATTTCTGCTTTGCCTGCTGTCTTTTCTGCCTCCCTCGTGATAAAATCTGTGTTGTCTATCTCTGCGTCTGTTTCAGGTCGGATAACTCTGCCTCTGTCTGACTTCTCTCTCCTCTCTTCACTCTGCATAAGCGTCGTAATCGCAGCGCACCCTCAGCTCGTTCAGAACTACAGTAACCCGGGGGCATATTTGCATGAATAATCAGCTGAGGGCGATTACAAACAAGCAGGAAGAATTACTGATATCAAGGGGCTCGAACTCAAATTCGAACTGATCATTTTATTATTAACCATATGCGATCCAAGAAATAATAAAAGGGAAGAAATGTGACAGAAGCAACATCGTACACTTTCGGAATACTAAGAAAAATATGTCAAATTCTAAACAAAGTGAAGAATAAAAAAAAACTAACCGTTAGACTCCAGAATAAGGTTGTCGTTGCCATGTCGCTTCTCTAAAGTGTCGAAGTCGTCTTCGTCAATCTGAAACTACAAAGCAGAAAAACGAAGCGTTTTCGTACAGGATTCACAACTTATTTTGAAAGTTTCGTCAATTCACCAAACCGAAAATCCAGGGTTAAACAAATGATCGTCATTCTATTTCGTTATAAAGCTACATGCTTGTGCAATTTTACAAACTGAGTGCGTGAAAGAATTCGTGCATCATTCAGATAGTTCAGATAGACAATTCGGAAATCTCACTAATTCGTAACTTGAGAGGAGGCAGTATGCCAAATTGCGAGTGAAACCTTCTCCCCTATTTTCCAGGACTGTTCAGAATTTTAATTTCGAACTCCCTGCTATTTTCTTATTAGATTCACATACTATTTCAACAAGTTTGCAGGCTGCAAGATTTTAAAATGTCTTTCAAATAAATTTAACAAGTTTTTGTTGTTTGAAAACAGTTTATCTTATTGGAAAGATGATAACAAAAACAAACGAATGAAATGAGGCAGTCTGCAGTGCTGTTGAGGGGCCGTCCTGCAGCGTCCTGATTCAGTCGAATTAATCGAACAGGCCGAATCTGAAAATAAATAGCGAATAGTCGAGAAAAGAATGGCAAATTTACCCCATGTCATCGTCACTTTCTTCTTTGACCTCTTCTTTCTTCTTTGTCTCGGCTGAAAATGAAAATATTTAACATTTTTCCTTCAGGAATACTGATTTGTAAGTAAAAGAAGTTCAAGTTTCTGTGAACTTTTCCAGCGAAAATTGAACAGTATGCGCGCATTGAAGGAAAATAATAAAATTGCAGTCACTTGATATGTATCAAGAAGCTATTAAAGAAAGAATATCGGAGGTCTCAACCTTCTAGTTCACAAATTTTCAACTGCTTTCGTGAATCAATAAAATCGTTAAATTGCCTACCCTTGGGGGCTTCGGCGGCAGGCGAGGCTCCTTTGCCAGCAGCGGGAGCAGCGCCTCCAGCAGCCGGACCTGCACCGGCGAAGGTCACGAGCTGCTTCTTGCCGCTCTCGATCTGAAAATTAAACAAAGTTGGAATGTCAAATGTTTTTAACAACAATATCATTTTTATCGTAGAAGTACACGTTATCATATTCTTTGAAACCGATGTGAAAAACGTACGTAAATTCTACGACATTCAAACGATTTCAACGAGTAGATGAATCTGTCAAACTTCCCAATTTGATTCAAATTATCTTCAATTACAATTTTAAAATGTTGCTTACCAACTCAGGGATGGATTTGCCGCTGAGCGCTGTCGACACCTTCTTGGCATTTTCCATATCGCAGTCGAGTCCGCCGGCTTCTAAAAAAAATCCAAGATAATTTCTGATAAAATAATTTTTCAAAAGAAAAAGTTCTGGATTTATTTGTCTTCCAAACAGACTTCTCAAAACTCGATCCGCAGAAAAATGTATCTCTTCGCGAGAAGAAAAGAAAACATGCTCTTTTACTCAATATGACTTATTTCTGCAAGTTGACTTATGGGTCAAATTTTGAAAAGTCTGCTTCCAACTTCAAAATGACGCACCCAAGATCTTGAGGATGTCCTTTTCAGATGGGGATTTGTTTCCGCCGATCGAGGCGAGCAGGTACGCGGCCAAGTACTTCATTGTATAATTTGTAATTACTGAAAACGGAAGAATTCATAGCATTTTCAAATAGAGCACGATAAAATCGAATAATTTCAACGAATAAAAGATAATTAGTATAGATAGATGATCAAGATAATTATTTTGAGAGATAAATTAGAGTCAATTGGGAGTAATTAACGGAAAAATCAACGAAGAAAAGCCGAATGAATTTTTGCGAGCGAAAATCAATGAATTTCAAAGGTATTACACGACAATCGATAAGATAATGGCTATCAGTGATAAGAGGAAATTTTTCTAGATATTTCCTGATAAGGAATTGATAAGAAATGCCAGCTTGTCGAAGGAAAAGCTGAAAGAAATGAAGAATTTTAGGCTGATGCAGAAATTCTAGTTGATGTGTACTGCACTTACGCGGGATGGAAGAAGAAAGGGAGACAGATGAAAATAGAAGTGAACATTTGGTCGTTTTTCATTTGTCGCCGGTAAATTTGCGCTTTTTTATCCTTTGATTTTCAGATATTCGATTCTGATCCGGAAGGGTCGCCAAATCGTTCAAACTGGTGGGTTTTCAGTCCTTTCGTAAAACTTACTAGTAAAAATCACAGGATGTGCAAAATTGACATTTTTCACATTTTCTCCTTAACTCCAGGGCCTGGTAGATTCAACTAAAGCCAAATTTCCAAAAAAAAAAGCTCCTTTCAAGAATAAGTTTTACTTTGCAGTCTGCAATCTTCAACTTCCAAAGTCTCATCTCGGTGATCCTGTTGCTGATCTGCACGTGTGCCTATTTCAGAGCATTCGCACCCAAGATCATCGACAGATACAAAGAGGGGTAGGTTCTTTAAGCTAAGAATAGATGATAGACGATTTTGAAAAGTTTCAAAAATTTACGAGGAATTTTCTCTTTTAAAATTCAATTTTTCTTGTTGAATGACTGGACTAAAAATTTGCAATTCCTAGATCAAACCATATTTCTGCAAAGCACCCACGATAAAAATCAGTTAATTCTCTGATTTAAAGAGCTCTATTTGCAGTCTGCTAGGTGTGTTCTGGAAATGTGCCCGAATCGGTGAGCGTCTGTCTCCTTGGGTTGCCCTCAGCTGCTTCGCAATGGCCTTCGTCGTGCTCTTCCTACAATAAAATGCAAGTTGCATAAAAGAATTTCTCGAACTACTAGCAGGAATTTTTCGTTTCCAATTTTTATGCTGCTTCATATTGAACGGCAACCAATTTCGAAAGCCTCTAATTTATTCTTGCCATTCGGGCAATTTCTCCTTGAAACTCTCATGTAACCTCGTCTTGTGATTTGTCTAGTTCGGGTACGGTATTGTGTCACTTTTTGATTTGAACTGAATAAAGTAATTTGTACTTAGAATACTGTAGTTTTCGAATATTTCGTTGAAATTTCGTAAAAAAATAACTAAATTTATACCAGCAATTTCTGATAAATATGTTTTCTTTGAAGATGGACGCTAGAAGAATAGCTCGATGGATCATGAAGAATACGGTAGTTTCCCGGGAAAGCCTGACTCCCGAAATCGCCCTGCGGCTCATCACCGAGGCGTGTCCATTGTGGATGGCGACTCCAGACAAATGCCCATTTCCAGATCCCTACTGGGCATGTTTTTTTTTTTTTCTAATTTTCAGAAATAAAAACCTTGGAAAGTTCATTCACTTTGTTTATAGTTCACATTTCCTCTGAACTGGTCGAAGTTTTCAAATAAATGATGAAAGAAACTTTCTAAAGTTGAGAAACATATTTCAGGCGTTCTATTGGCCTGGGGGCCAATCGATTACTCGCTATATTCTGGACAACAGGATAGAATTCTCCGGCAAAACGGTTTTCGATTTTGGTGCTGGCTGCGGTTCGGCAAGCATCGCTTCAGCTATGGTCGGAGCCAGGCCGATAGCCAATGATATCGACTCGGGTATGAGTCTAGAATAATTTCTCAAGAAAATTTAATCTTGAAAAATTCAATTAGAAGCGTATTGGAAAAGAATTAAAATTCAAAACTTACCAAATGAGCTATTTTTTCGGAAAAAACGACAGTAAATTGATTACAGTAGCCCTCGTTTCTACCGCTTTGAATTACCGCCTCAACAAATTGTCAGATACAAATGTGCAGTACACGAACAAGAATTTCCTGTCTCCGATGGAAATCGACAATTTTCCAAAGGTTAACTGCAAATTTAAAAAATATTTTTAATGGAATATTTCAGGACTCGATAATTCTGTTGGGAGATATGTTCTATGACACAGATTTCACTGAATTGACGTTGAAGTGGTTAGCCAGGTTTGAGATAAAATTTTATTCTTATTTTTAATTTCAACAATTCAGACTGCAAAAGGAACGAGGTACACGAGCTTTGGTGGGTGATCCTGATCGGCATCCTATGGCTGATAGCTCCTATGCAAAGAGGTTGGATTTTTAAAAATTTCATTCCTTTCGGAATTTTTTTTCTAAAAAATCGAATATTTATTGAAAAGGAATATCTTCAAGACTTTGATATACTATTTAGAAAGCGTTTTACTAAAGATCTCAAGAAAAGTTCATATCCAGCTTTTAGTTACTCCGTGAAATTTTCCCGAATTCCACTAGTCGACTACCCACTTCCTGACTACATAATCAGAGAGCATTACGGGTTCAATACTGCCAAGGTCTATGAATTAGTGTTCAACTGAATGAAAAATAAAAAGAATAATTTATTTCTATTGTGGTTGTAAAAATACGTGACCCGTCAAACAAGTTTTATGATTTGGTGCTGAGCCGTTTCGCTCTTAAAAGGGCATAGAAAAGGGCGCTCATTGCGCGGAAAGCGGAAAGATGAGTATATTATTCATTGATTGGAGTTTGGAAGGGGAAACGAAGTTTCTTTTGAGCTGTTTCATTTGAAATTTCTTTCGCTCTAATAGTTCTACAAATGCCTGCGTTCTTCAATTTTTCACTCTTTTCTAAACTTCTAATAATTTTTACTTTCTGAAAAATCTTATTTTTCTTTCGAGAAGATTTTTGAGAAAGAAATAAATTCAAACGAAAAAGCGCGGGAAACTCATCGGTCTCACCTTCGCAAACTCCAAATGAAAAATTGAGCAAGACGAGAAAGTGAAGTTGCAGAGAAAGACGTTGAATCAGAAAGGAAAAAGGGAATATATCAGTCAGTTTTACAATAAATACTCAGCAAAACTGTTAATCGGCACTTTTTCTGCCGAATGCCGCTTGAATCCGACTCGAAATTGAGCGACACTCGGCAGCAAAAACTCCAATCGACAGTTTTTCTGCTGAGTAGTCCAAGAGAATAATTACTGTCTGCATGGAATTATTGGTTACTTGATTCAAACTCCGCCAAAATATCAAAGTCGAATAACCAACTGTTCAATGCAAACAATAAATAAATGAATTGTATGGGAAAATGGTTGGAACAGAAACAGAAAGATATTGCTTTTTCTATCACAAACGTCATAAATCAGAGGTTGGCAATACAATAAACCAATGAAATGAAAGGAACGAATGAAAACGGGGAAATAAGAGAAGTAAAACTAATAAGAATAGAATACTGTATTTACAAAGACAGAAGCATAAAGTATCCATGAATCAGAGCTCTGTCTATGAAAATACTGTAATTTTCATCGATTGCATGAATTCATAAATCGATTTTTACATAAAATTACTTAGAGTGTCATGATAAACAAGGTTGATGATAGAACATGGAAAGCGAAGATTTTGAATAACTCACAATATTCTGAATTACAAGCTAAAGGTTGTGAATTATCCAGAATTTTCTGGACTTTCATCAGAATAAGCATGAGTGATGAACTAGAAGATATCCTACACAGATAGGGAAAGATGAGAAGGGAAGACTGAATTACAGTTTAGAAAGAAAGGAAGAGCGTACTTTACATTTGTGGAGTGATCAAATTAGAATAACTTTATCTACTATCTCTATCCATTGCAATCTATTTATAAGAAATAGTCATCACAGCAAGAAGTGAGCCAAAATTTTGTTTACCAAGACAAAAATTGTTCCGAGTAAAATATTTTTTCCTATAAAGAGCTTGTGTGTATTCAATTCATTTGATCACTTTCCGTAAAGTCTTATCAGAAAGAGGACTGATCTGGCAGTGAGACGTTAGAAGGAAGTGTTTGAAGAGCTGGAGAAGTCAGAGGGGAATTGACTATGATGATTGTGATTGGGGAACGCGAGGGAGGAATGGGTGTTGAGGCTGTTGCTATTGAAGAAGGTCAGAGTTCGCATTGCGGAAGTGCGACGCAGTGTCGTGAAGCCCAACATCTCTTGCCGCAGACACGCGTGACGCTTGCGTTCCTCGCCTATTTCCCTCTGAAAAATGTGTGTGTGTATTTTTTTTTGCGGTTTTCGGCAATTTGAAAATGAAAGAATGTCGAAAAGATATACATTCCGCCATCTCCAACCTACTCATTTTTCATAGATGACCATTTTCAGATGATTTTCGAAAAAAAAGTTGATCCGGAGTGTTGAGGAAGAAGTCAGGTGAATTTTCATAAGTTCTTTTCTTACAAGAACCTTTTTTCTCGAAAAGATCAAGATATTGCTCACCATTACAACATCGACGGGATATTTGTCATGTGTTTGGATTTCATGGACGTCGCTGGATCGAATGCCCTGGAAGACGGGCAGCGGGTCCCCAGGGGGTCGTCGACGGTCGCAGAAATCTACAACCGGCTTCACCCAGTCCACCACTGCGAACAGATCTGCATCGTCGATTCCTTGAACAAATGTCATTTTTGTTGGAGTAAAATAATATCTGCATCTTCATGAAAGACTAATATTCGAATTAGTATTGATTTAATTAACCTCATTTCAGAATATTTCTAGAAACAGTGCTCGATTTCCAACGCTTTCATACAAACGATTATTCCGAGCTCGACTTTTCAAAATGTCCATTCCTATCCATTTCTGATAGGGGAAGACTGGCATGAAATTTCAAAGCAGCAAAAATGATTTTTGGGCGAATTTGTCCTTCAAATTTAGAAAGAAAGATAGCCTACCGGTGACTTGCTGAACGAGGTTCTGCGGCTCGTAGCAGTTGTAGATGACGCCTGCGGCCAGCTGCCTGTACGAAAATGACAGGGAGTTCACTTCCAGCAGAAGGTAGTCCAGGATCTGAAAATGATAGATTAGAAAATGAATGATTCATGGAATCATGATTCAAGTAGACCTTGGCCATGTGAATGTAGTCCTCTCGCATGAAATCAGGAACCACTGCTAACTTGTCTGCCAGATGTTTGTCACCAACGAGGGCTGAGGCGAACTGAAATCAAACTTGTTACATTTTTATACTTATCAGAAAGTCGAAGTATAGCAAACAAAAGAGAGAAACGTGCAGAATGTTCTACTATTCCTTAAAAATCTTCATTCACCAAATTTCTGATCTCCAAGCCGATCTAAAGAAAGTGCATGTGTTAGTCATAGTTAACTTGATGAAAAAGAAGGCATTGTGCATTTTTAACTTCTATTTTGAAGTGGAAATAACTGAAAAGTGAGTGAATTGATGCAGTGCAGTACCTGTACCTGTCTGTCTCCCATCAATTGGAGGAATATCTTCAGCCAATGCAGCGAGGTCACAGGTGTCAGACTCCAATGCAGCACTTCCAGCATCTTCAACTCCATCTCAATTATCTGCAAAATAGCTTTCTTTGGAGAATTCGAGAGAATCGTACATTTTGTGCACTGCAGGCATCGTCCGTGTAGCCGGCCAGCTCGTGACATTTTGGAGGGTAGATTTCCTGGAAACTCAAATTGCATTTTCAGAATTTCGCATTTCTTTCAACTGAACGAAAGATAGTGAAAATGAAAGAAGCTTAAAAATTTCAATTTTAGACTACCATTTTCGCATTCGAGATTCTATTGTGCCAAGATAGGGTAAATATCTCACGTTCTGTCAGAATTTCAAATATTTTAACAGAAAACAACTTTTCTAAAACTAAAAAGAATAACCTCATATTTGCTGGCCATGAACAAGGCAGTGGTGCCGATGAGCTGGAAGTTCTCCATATTGACGATGAATTTGGACCTGTCCACGTTGAGCAGGAATCTGTCGATGTAGTCGATCGCCAGGTGGTACGTCTCCCGATGCAGACATTCCGTTTCGCATACCTTCAATTTTGGCAAAATCATTATTTTTGACAAAAATACAAATTTAGAGAATTGCTCTCACGTGATATTTTGACATTTTCTTTCCTCTTACTTGAATGCAATGTAATTACTCAATTTCTGTTTTTTTTTAATTCACCTAATTTTTTTTATCAAGATTATCTCGCTTTAAAATTGTATGAAATTTTCAGGAAGCATTATGTTTCCGGCGGGAATAGTTATGCTTTTCATATTACAAAAAATGACTCAAAGCACATTAATGTCTTTCAGACATTTTATCAGAAAGTTCTAAAGGGAATGCCTGGCGCCATTTTGCTGAACGTCTTTTTCTCAATAGGAAGAATGTTAAGGCAGATAAAGAAATACGTAAACTCGTCCTCCGAACCTTTCTAACAAAGGAATCGATGCTCATTCAAATGTTAATTTTATCTGCCCTCCCAGAGAGAACACTATAGAATAATGTGGGTAAGGGAAAGAGAAGAATTGTGCGAAATTATCAGTGAAATGTGTGAAATCAGGTCAGGACATGGAGAACTCGAATGATCACATAAATTCAATTTTAAGTCTATAAATTTTAGCGCCAAATTATTTTTCATAAAAATGGTAAAATGATAAGAAATTGAAAAATAATAGACATAGATGTTTTCTAGATAAGAACTTCCATTCTGTCATGAATTGGAAGAAAAAGCTAACTGACCAGGTGATTTTTTCTATAGATCATCAAGATCAGTCCTGAATGGAAAAAAAACTATTTATAATCTAGAAAAGCAGGAATGATCAAATATCATCGAACCTAAGAAAAGAAGAATGAACAGGACTTTTACTTTTAAATTTTCTTCAAGATTACACAAATTCTCACCTCCTTGATCCAGTCGAGAAGAATGACCCTGGTGTGCTCAGAGAGAACTGGGTGCTTCTCGAGAATGGTTGCAGAAGGACGAATTAGCTCGTCGCGACGCACCATGTTGTTCCACATCTGGAAGATTCAGGTTACTTGGTTGGCAGAAAAAATACTCGTTAGTAAAAATCGAGAATTCGAAAATCTCGCAACCTAGCGAAATGGTATAAGGTTAGAGGAAAGGAAGGGATAGGGAAAGCGCTTTTTTACTTTTCATACTATCTCATGAAGTTGCGATATTTCCGAGTTATCTGAAAATGGTGTTAGACATGGAATAAATTTGCCAGAGATTTCAAGTCAAGATCAAAAATTTCGCCTCACTATTCAGATCTAGGCTAAAAATGTTTCCAAGTTGTCTGTCTGTAAAATTCTCATTGTAACTTACAGCAAAGTTCCACTCTTGGAATTGGAAAACCCCTACTTTAGATATTTTACACAAAAAATTTTCTCTATACAATTCTGGCAGAAAGATAATGGCTGTTTGCTCAAATCCTTAGTCTTTTCGCGCTTTTTTGCAATCAGATATAATTTGAGAGCAGAAAGCAAAGAGTGATAAGGGCAAGTGTAATAACGAGAATGGCATCTAGTACATGTTTCTTGAGCCAGGCCGAAATGAGGAACGGTTAACTGCTAGATTACGCCATTTGACCTCATTTGCATTGCAAAAGCTCTTTTATCTTTTCACCTTATTCTAAAGTTGTGTTTACCGCGCATTGTGTGACCCCTAGATAAGCTGGGCATATTGATCCGAACTTTCGGGTCGGGTTTGAGAATTATTGATTTTATCACGGATATAGACACGAATCTGCTTCTTGATAAAAATCAAATTCGGATTGGTCATGCCGAAATTTGATAAAGCTAAGAATTTTTGAAAATCATGCGTTCTTCCAAAATGTTCATCTTTTCATGTCCATTATTAATGAATGCAAAAATGTTGTCTCAGAATAACAATAGTCATGATTTTCTTGCAAAAAACCCACTTCGAGTGGATCCCCGATGCCCTGGCACTTTGCAGAAGTGAGTTGTGGTGGAGCGAGGACGACCTTTCTGCTGTGGTTGAGCACTGCACTCATCTCCTTGAATATGGTGTTCTCTAAATCGTCGTCAGTGTCTGCTTCCAGGCCGCTCCCCGAACTGCTCAGCTCGTTGTCGTTCAACTGATTCAACAACACCAGCTTTCTTCCTGAAATAGGGAAATTTGATATGTGAAAAATAAAGAGCAGAACTTGGCATTACCGTAAGTGATCAAATGAGCAAAATAGGCAAGTTTCTAATTATTTGGCCATTTTTGGCATTGTACAGTTTTTTTTTTAAATAGTATTGACATTTGAAAAAAAAAAATATTTATCCTCCTACCAAAAATGACAGGAAAGGGTGTATTTTTCTGAAAACGACAATTTTCTCTCTAAACGATGAAATGCAAGAAGCAATGAGCGAAGGAATACAATAATTTACATATTTTTAACTCTTTTTCAGGTTTACAGAAATGGAAACATCGAAAAATCTCTAAATTATGGAGTTTCTATCGCTGCTGAAAAAATCCTGAAGAATTGAGAACATCTACTCTAAAATCCTCTAGAAATTCTAATAAGTTTCCACATTTCTGAATTTCATATGAGCAATGAATATGTGCAAGCAAAGAAAAAGTGCAGATGGAATTTCAAGGGAATGACAAGTCTGCAATCAATCTAGTCTGATAGTAATATCCCATTGGGCAGGTTATCGCTTCCCAATACTAATGGTACGAATGCCAAGAGATAAGATAAGGATTAGTCGTGAGCATATGGATTATTTTCGAGTGATTATTGGCCTTTTTCAGGAAGAAATTACCTTTTCCGACATTTTTATGCATCGGCGTAAAATCTAGCTTTTTTCGACAACGAATAGCCGAGTCCTGCTATTGAAGCTCTCATGATATGTATTTTTTTTTTTTTTAAATTTCTGGTTAGAAATGTCACTGGATGATGATAATTGTTTGAACGGTGGAAAAAAATCTTCCAAGAACATTGAGTATCATCGTCAGTTCTGGCATGCTAGCTTCGACTCACCTCTAGTCGTCATTTCGGAAGTGGTCTGCTGAGTTTTCTTGGTCGCCCTGCCTCCCCGAAGTTTGCCCTTCTTCAGCTCATCGCTCGTCTTCTTCTTCCTCATCTTTGACATCTCCACCCTGTGAGAATTTTTGAAAATTATCAACTTTTTCGATCTCTACAAAAAGTGCGCGAAAAATCCGAACGGACTTGGCGGGATTCAAAATCATGGCAGAATATTTGGTGGCAGAGAAAGAAAAAAAATTTTTAAGAAAAAATCGGGAAAGATCCAAAGAGTAAAAAAAATCTTTAGAAACACGAAGAATTTTGATGAGCGTCTGTCTCAAATAAATTCGAATCATTTTATTCTTTTTTTATTTTGTGAGAAGAAAAATTGAGATTTTTGAGCCGACTTTATGAGTTTTCGATAAAAATTTTGAGTAAGAAAATAATTTTAGGTCCAAAGAGGCCGTGTTTCAGGAGCAAGCGCGGTAAAGAACAGCTGATTTCAGAAGCAGAAGCGAGATCGAAAACGGTCGATTCAATTCAATATTTCAAAAGTTGTATAAACGGGTCTCAAAGTCATGAAATGGAGCTTCAGACAAAGTACACAAATGATAAAATGGGAAATGTGAACATCCGATAAGCGAAAAAAGCGCTGAACATTTGGATGGAATAAAGCGTTTTGAGCGGTACGATTTCGCGGGCTAAGAAGCCTGCAGAAAGGGGGCAGGGAGAAAGGGGGAGGGGCCTGAATAAGGACACATCCACATGGGAGTTTCTACGATTTTTCGACAAAAATTCGAATTTTAGAAGGTTCCAAGAAATACAAGCCAAAAAATCGGTCGAAGGCGAGTGAAAACGAAATCGACAAGTGGCCGTCATCACTTTCTGCACCATTTACGATCGATTTTGTGTTTTCGATTAACACTCGACTCGACTTTTTCATTTTATTCTTCATCAATCGATTATTTTTTATTTTCTCCCAGCTTTTCATAAGATTTTAAATATCCTCGTTTTCTATCGAATTGTATCCCGCCTACCATCGATTAATACCATCTACCCAGGCGTTCTTTCGATTCTTTCCGATTTACACCTGTTTTCCTCTGCTGTCGGCCAACTTCCATTTATATATTTCTTTATTTTTTCCAGAAAAATCCAACATTTATTTTCGCTTTTTGGAAAGCTCACTCACTTTTCAGCGAAATGTTATTGGTAAAGAAGAAGGTAGGTGAACTTTCCAAATCGGTTGTGGATAAACTTGATGAAATTATCAAAAGTCTCAATATTTTTCCAATTTTTGTCTCCTTTATCAGCCTGATTCTTTATTCCCCTAATCATCTGCAATCTATTATGTTGTATCGATAGGGCTGCATTCCGTATCGATTTGTCCATATTTCTTCTTTTTCCGTGAGGCGCGCTGCAGGATGGGGGAGAAAATGAATGATTGCAGTGCGATTTTGATGCTTATTGTGAATAAGGATTTTTCTCGAGGCTGCTCACGTCTGAATCTGCATATCCCGAATGAGAACCTTTAAAATTTCTTAGAGTTTGACTTTTAGCAAATTTCAAGGTCATTTTCATTCGTCTTCCGACTCAGGTAATTTTTTGCCTTATCAAAAATCACCTAGAATCAGTTTCTCCCATACACACTTGATTAGATACTGCACTTGTGGTGCGATTTTGGCTGTGTTTTTATTAGCCCCCTTTCTATTTCCCCTACCTCCTCTCCCTCCCTTCGCTCTCTCTTATTCCCCTATTTCCATTCTCTATTTTCACCCTTCACAGTCGTTCGTTCTTTCCATCGATCGATTTTGAAAATTGTCGTTGAATTCGTCGCTCCGTCTGTGTGTGTGTGTGTGGCTGCATGGCTGTGTGGGGTGTCGTTTTTCATGTTTTTCTTTGAGAATTTATGGTTTTGCTTTGATTGGCTTCGATCGAATTGCAATTGTTGATTGATTGGGAGCGTGAGCGAGGAGTGGGGAGTGATAGAGCGAATGTGTGACAAGTGGAGAAAAAGGGGCAGAACTGTGAACAAGTTTCATTGTTCATCTTTTAGCCTAATTTAGAGATTTTTATGAAGGATTTCATAAGCTTTACTTGGTAGAAAGATCGTACAAATTTTTGTCGTTATCAACGCTATATTTCGCTAAAAAAATTTTTAGAAAATGATTTTTTTGTATTTCAGACGGGTTACTTATTCGAAGCAGAGCAGATTTGGGGATGTCCGACGATGAAGGCAGACTGCTGATCGACGACAACTCGGACGACTCCCACACTATTCAACCTATTCAGACTCCAACTAGCAAACAGTTCAGTCAAGGTCAGACATTTTTCTTGATTTTGATATGAGAAAAAGATTTTTTTAATCAAAATTCTTGAAGTTGCTCAAATTTTTAATCTTAAAACATTTTTTCACACATAAAATAGATACGTTTCAAGCCATTTTGCTTTTATAAAAGTCACATTTTGTCTTCTTCAAAACTACTTTTAGCATCACACAAAATGGATCAGGACAATGTACCGAATGAAAATATTCCTGCGATTAAGAGCGAGGGTAAATCTTCAAATTCTTAATTTTTACCTAAACGATACATTTCAGATGATCATGAAGAAGGTGAAATTTCGATGGACGACGAGAAGGAAATGCAGAATGATGGTGCAAATGCGCATTCTGGAAAGAGGTGGAAATTTTCTTCATAACTTTTTGAAAAATGTATCTGGTTTATCCACTATTATTAATTTGAAAAGCTTGCTTCATTTTGCATCCGAAATAGTTTTGGTGAACTGAGTGAACGTTCCAGGAAGTCTTTTCCCTTTTGTATTTCCAATTTTTCAGACGTCATTCGAGTCTCCGAGCAGAACTCAGGATGAAATCGGTGTCCCCTTCCAAAATCAGCAATGGGTTGGTGGAAAATCACGACGTCGAACAGAAATATGTCATCAATTCGAAGAATTCAACAGTTACTGAAAATGGAGAGAGGAGATCGGTATGCCAACTTTTTACGTTTTCTCTACAGCTACTGTTTTCGAGTTCATTTTCAAGAAATTTCAATTCTAAAAATGGGCAAAAATCTTTGAAAAATACTCGCTCTTTCAAGAATGACTTTAAGTTTTTTTTTATTTTGGACTTGTGAAATTGAATTTCTTTGATTCTTAGACCTGCGACCAGAGCACTTGTGTGGACTGGCAAATGGACCTGACGGATGTGGCCTCGTTGATGCAGTTGGAGTCCGGCTCGAAGGCTCTCGTCATCATGAATGTCGTCTGCAAAGTGCAACGTGAGATTCTTCATATTCTCTTTAACTATTGAATTATTCATTTCAGCAAATACGATCTATGTAACGATGGAAATACAGGGCAAAGAATACTATGGCATCATCACTGAAGGAGAGCCACCTAATGTCAGCCAGTACTTGAAGAAGAGGTGGGGTTTTTCATTACAAAAATTAATTAAAATGGCTCTTTATCTTTCTACATAATGTTTTTTTCATGCGAGACTGACTGATTGAAGAGAGTTCGCATTTCGATTTTCACTCTTAAACCCTTCCCGTCATTGATTTCAAACGAAATACTCAATCGAGAAAGCTGAAAAATTTAAGGAAAAAAACTATCGTGAAATATCCCAATTGCTACTCTTTCCTGTTGCAGAAACGCAGCGAAGAACATGCTGCAAGAGGAGGATCGTGAGAGGGGTGGGGCAAATACTCCAACGAAGAAGACGTCGATTGGGGGGACGCCGAAGGAATCTGCGAAGAGAGGACCGAGATTCGAGAGCAGAAGGAAGATATCGAGACGCAATAGTGAAAACGGGGACGAAGACGAGTCGGATAGCGAACCTGCCAAGAAGATACACTTGAGGGAGTTCGATGACAGGTTGGAGAATTCAACAAATCTTAAATCCATAGTTCAAATTGTCTGAAAATTCGACTTTTGTGTCAAGTGATTCTCTAAATCGAATTTTTAACGTCAAACCAAGCCTCTAATACCTCGAAGCTGCACCTCTTTTGCGCGATTTCGAACAAATAGAAGAGAGTTATGAAAACAGAAGACAATCTTTTCTTCTTTCGTTTTCATATAATATCTTCATTTTGCCGTAACTTTTAAAGTATCAGTCTTGGACTGCTTTGCTATAGAAAATTATTTTCATTCTAATTTCTCTGAGTCTTCCAAATACCTGATTTCAGAAACGATTTCCACATGTGCCCCCACCACGGTTGTAACTATAAGTACCGTATTCCTGATCAACTTGAGTATCATATCGCCCATTCGCACACGAACAAGTCCAAAATGTACGAGGATGTGGCCACTCAAACCAATATGACGGGTAAATGCGACAAGGAGACGAATACCGTTGAGATATTGCCATCGCCCTCTAAAGTTAGTTGATTTTTTAATGGGCCAGAAATATGAAATGTGAAATCATTGAAAACTCGTAAGTGACGAGATGATGCGACTTATCTTTTTTCTCACTTCCTTTAATTATAGGTCTGGTCATCCCGTCATTTACGAATTACCAAAAGCATTCAATTTGATCCTATTTATGTTGCATTTCTTGAAGGTTCATGATAGAAAATTCAATTTTCACCTTTAGACTGCCATAATGAACAGTCTGAAATCTCCCACTCAATTCTCCGACATATCAGATGACACTGCTGCACCTGAGTTGGATAAAGTAAAATATCGGAAAATTTGTTAACAGAAAGAAAATGAATTTATGAGTTTCAGGAAGGCTCATTCATGAATGAATCGAGTTCTTCTAAACGTGCAGCTAGTTCAAGTAATCACCTTTGCTTTCTGTGAAAATCAGTAAATTGAATATTTAGTGAGCATGAGCAATATGACATCGACTCCGATCAAGAAGTTACAAGACAATTCTCCTTCCAAAATGGACGATCCAATGCAGAGTGCTAGGATTGCACAAGGTATGGAAGTTGAAATTTAGAAAATTCACACCTTTGTTTGGTAGTTTTTCATTATCTATTATTTTGATCCATTCATGGTTCAAGTTTTCATCTTTATTATTATTATTATTTAAATCATTCAGTTCGAAAACCAAGCTCGGAGTTTTCGAGACTGCATTTTTTCTCGATTTTTCCTCATAAATCTAATCGTCAATTTTCCATTTTCAGGAATGCCCCATTCTGCTTCGACTCCGATTCTTCCGAGCACTGCGGCCATGCAGATGCAAGGGCCTGGTCAGTCAAATTCTTGAAATTTACAAATTTTCGATATTTTCAGGTCTGTCAACATTATGCTCTCCTCCGAATCTTCTCGTTCCTAACCCCTTCCTCGGTTTTCCTCCCTCCAGTTTCGCCATGTCTCAGCCTCGCAGCTCGTCTGCCTCTGCGCTCCAACAGGCTCATAAAATTCACGAACTACGCACTAATGACGGTAAGAAAAGTCGATTCTTTTTAGCACAAATTTGAAAAATGACCATTTTCATTTTTTTCGTTTAAGATTTGCTAAAAGGATCTTTCTTTATCTAGATTTCTGGAAGAGATCTGCTCATTTTTATGCAGTAATTTATTCATGATTTATGAACTTGGACGCAGATTTGCTCAACTATTAGACCCACGAGTGCCTTCAAAAACGCGATGGTGCTTTTTCGAGAAAAAAAGGAGTATCCTTTTCCGTTTTTGCAGGCACCCTCGGGTCTAAGATTTTCAAATCTGAGTGAGCATTAATTTTCACTTATTATGCGTAATGTCTAGCGTCTACATCGTCGAGCACCGATTCCCCTCTTCCCTCTTCATCGAATTCCACTCCTTCAACCTCGAATCAACCGCCCAAACAACAGTCTCATCAAGCCCAGTCTCAGTCCCGTTCCTCCAGTGCCGTCCCTCCCTCCACTTCGCAACCATTCCCTGTTCCTGTCATGTCTTCGCCTACTGGTAAAAGTTGTAGATAATTTTGTGCATTAGAAATTAGCTAAATTTTATCCACTTTTGTAAAATCAAGATATAAGAATTGGCGAAAAGGGGCTTCTCAACATATTCAATGTTTGAGCAGTCTTCAGAAGTGATGCGTTTTTTTTTTCCGTAAACTATCAATTTCAGGCCCAATGGCCGCTCCATATTTTCATTCTCAGCAACTTCTGATGCGGCAAATGGCCACAGCTGTTACCAATCCAAACACTGTTCCGCAACCTCCTTTTACGGTATAATTTCTGTCTCGAAATTTTTCAAATTCGAAATGTTAAAATCGACAATTCACTTCTTTAACAAAATTCCATTTGATTCATGACAAGCTTTCATTTTTCAAATAATGAATTCAGATGCCTGTGGGAACTCAGCAGAATCAGGCTGAAATGGCCCAGATCATGGGTAAGTTTTCAAACATTATCCTCAAAAGGAATTATTTAATTTTAGCTGTGATGAAACACGGATTTTACAATCCAATGTTCCCGAAATAATTGGTGCAACTTGAGTAGGAATATTGTCAAATTGCCAAAATAACAAAATACCAGATTTTTTATTTGCCTAAAAGATATCATTTTGTATGGAAAGAGCTGTGAAATGTTTGAGAAACCGATATGTTATCAGTACGAGTTTTCTAATTCGATTTTCTGGTGAGTTTTGCCAAGTATTCATTTTCCTAATTCGAACGTGTTTCATTCCTAGCTTATCAGGATTTTCATAATGTGCGCAAAATGGTTATTCTACTGGCAAAACCATTTTATTCAACATGCAAAGTAATTTTATTTTCGGAGTATTGTTGCCTTATTTTATTATATTCTGAGCATTCTGCTCCAGATTTTCACATCATTCTTTCCTGATTTTCGGTGTTACATTCCAAATGGAGTGTGCAATTACTGGTGAATTATTTTTCATTTCCTGTTTCCAATTCTTATGATTCAAGGGAACTTTTCGTTCCATAAATTATCTCAACAAGTATTATTTTCATTTTGATGATAAGTTTTATGAGGTTGATATTTCTGACGAGTCGATAATAATTGTTGTTCAGTCGGTTCATTTATTATTAGGTCTGTTTCATTTCAAGCGTTTTTGTTTCAAAATCTTTAATAAAATGGTTTAAAAATATCGATATTTCAGGTCTAGAATTTGATTTCTATTCCTTCATAAAATTTTCATAGAAAATTGAAAATTAGCTAAATTACCCATTTTAAAAGAGAAAAAGTATCACATGATCCTGATAAGTGACTAAAGTTTTCATGACCAGCATTTTCATGAAATGATGGGATACTTGGAGAATGTGGACAAATCCTTTTTGTTGATACTGTGCTCGAGGACGTTGCACATTTGCGTGTAGAATCTCATCGATCTTTGCGAGACCTCGGGAATTTCGGTCTGCAAAATTTTTCATTCAAGTTTATTGAAAATTCGAATATGTGGTTAAAATTGTCTGATTTGCATGTCAGCTCATATATATTTTTAAGTTATTTGAAATGGACTTGAGAAAATGATACCTGAAACGTATCGTCAGCAGTGAAGAAAGTGGCTCTTCTTTCGGAATTCGCTCTCCGCTTCAGATTCGTCAGAAGTGTCGGTTTGTGTTTCTCCCAATCCTACATTTTGAAAATCTCATATTGAAAGAGCGCTTTCTTGTAAATTATTTTCTGTTCAATTTGGTATAGCAGCTTACTTCACCTTTGACCTTCAAAGAACGTGTCACTATCTTATGACAATTAGAGCGGTTTATGGGTAAATGCTTGAAATATTCTATTTGCGTTTCATCTTCCTTCCTATTCTTCAACATAGATGAATGACGGAGAAAAGCAAAAAGAGCACCCTCGCCTGTGCTCAAAGATAATGGAGCAGTAGTGGTTTTGATATTTCGAATACAAGAACACATGGGAATTGCACGCTTTGTGCAACTTGTTGTAAGGTAGCGTCACGTCCTTTAAGGGGCAAAGATGGCTTGAGCTGCCTCAACGATTGGAATGAGGAATAGAAAGAAAAATACCTCTTGGTTGACTTTCATCCCTCCGCTAGCAACATATTGTTCATAGAAGAGTCGTTCTTCTTTATTCGGTCCCAATTTGCTGAGCCCGTAAATGTCTTTCGCGAATTGCAAACCAGTTGTAAGTAGACCACCTTTTTCTCAAATCCAATCATTGTTCTCTTGGCAGCGATGAAAAATAAAAGACTACCATGTCTCGATGAGAGCGACTGCGAATCGTCATGTCCTTGCCCAGCGATTATTGGAATTTGAGAATCACGGTCGCTAACAAGTCTGAAAATTCCAAAACTACTCTGCGAGGTAAAACGTTCTTATCCGCACATTATACTGAGAGGATGATAAATTTGCTATACGGATAATGGTGAGGAAAAATAATCTGAAGAATTTTACCTAGCAGGCTTGACATCGTTCACCGATTCGATGAGTCTGTCCCAGGCAGGTTCCGTCTCGAGTACATCTCCCTCTTGAGATTCCTGAACTTTTCCATTTCATTAATTGATTTCCTTTATATGTTTATATGCTCGTACCTCTTCATTATCATCGTCCTCCTCCTCGCTTTCTCTCGCGTTTTTATCCTTTTTCGAATCCTTCTTCACATCTTTCGAATCCTGAAATTTTCGAAGAGAATTCACGAGAAAAATCAAATTTATTTTATTTTGCATTTCTTCTAGTAGAAGTTGGATATTTTCAAAATAAAAATTCAGTAAAACTAACCGTTTTCCACAATTTCATAAACTGACTTTGCGGAATGTCCTGGTTGATTCCATTGATGTAGATCGCTCGACTGTCTATCGTCATTAGAGAACGGATCTTCAAAGAAAAAGCCAAATTAAAGACAAATAAGAAACCCTCACCAAATTATCGAGTTGCGTCATTTCGAAGACTCTGTAGAAATCCCTGTAATTGTGATCGCACGAAATTCGCAGCACTGTCGCCAGATGACGGGAGTTCGATCCTGAAGAATAGTTGTTTCGTGAAAAATGAAAATTAATTTCGGAGCCTTAAAAGATGCAAAGTTCGTTATTTTAGCTCTTTCGAAATACTTTTGAATGAAGAT
Organism: Diploscapter coronatus; assembly: GCA_964036155.1. Taxonomy (NCBI): domain Eukaryota; kingdom Metazoa; phylum Nematoda; class Chromadorea; order Rhabditida; family Rhabditidae; genus Diploscapter; species Diploscapter coronatus. The sequence goes on along the minus strand of OZ038422.1, from coordinate 45,421,018 downwards.
CAACTTGTAACTTGAAGAAAATGTAAGAACGATAAGGTCTAAGAATATCTTACTTGGTTTGATGGTACCATCCGGATCTTCATATTCTTGTATAGTCTCTCTTGCCTCGGCGATCTCCTTTTCATCGATAATCACGAAATCCTCCAACTTTTCAGGGTCGTGCATCCACGCACAATAGTCTGTCATGTTCTGAAATACAGCATTTTGAACTATCAATCTGTCCTCTTCTAGTAAAATATAAACTTTTCTTAGGAGAAATGGACTAACCCTCATATTGGTGGGAAAGTGGAGATAATAGTCATTCGCAAGCTCCCATAGCTGCTTAGTGCTCGATATTTGAGGTCTGAAAAAGATCAATTTCATTTTTTCGCTTACAAACTCTAAAACCTGAAAATTCCGAGAAACAAATTGATGGCTGCTTGTTTATCGTAATCGCCCCAGGTATTGCTGTAGTATCTGGAGAGGGTTTGAATGACATCACGACTTCGTTCCTGAAATTCAAAATGAAGTTGAAAATTTGAAGTTAACTCTTTAGAAAATAAATAGAAAAATCTCAATTTCTAATTCTTTCAAAACTCTTATTACCTGTAGAGCAGCCGTTTTCTTGTAGTGTTTTATGGAGTGAACAAGCTGTGATCCTGCATATTGCCAAGCTACAGTATCTCCGTGTGCATCGAACATTTCTTCGTAGACCCGACATAGCTGAACAAAAAAGTGAGATAAGAAAACACAGGAAGAAAACCTCGCTCTGCAGAGAAATCGAAGCTTCATCTAAAACTCCCATTGCGCAAAGTTGGCAGGCTAGAGCTGCGCGTCCTGAATAAAATCTTTATATTTGTTTAATCAAACTCAGGAAGAATTTATACAATGTAAAGTGAGTCAATGGAAAGAATAGGTCAAATTTCAGCAAACTGTATGACTTTTCAACTAGAAACTAATCTCATTTTGAATCTCGAAGATACAATAAAAATTAACGAACCAATAATAAACTGCGCGACATTGGTTCGATCCAGGCAATCGACGCAGTTTGTCCGACTGACGCCTCGCTGCACGTGGAAACGGCCATCGGAGGATTTGGTGAGGACAAGGCCGGACAAGGAGGAACGGGGGCTGATCGAGTGACTGTACGGCATCGGGAAGGTCTGGAAAATATGATTCCGAAGTAACAACACGTAAATTTATCATGATGATATTATCAACGCGCAAAAACGGCTATTCAGGCATAGAGAAACTTACTGACTCTAAACATTTTCTTTCATCCATTCGATAAAATAGCTTGTATCTTAAAGTAAACTAGTGAATTTCCTCTGTATTCTTATCTCACAAAGACAACTTTTCCACGCTACTAATATCACGTCTTTAGATAAAAGTAAAACTCTGTTCAAACATTATAAAGAGATCTAATAAAAGAAAAACCTGAAACCATCCATGTTTCTTGATGGCATTCATGGCGATATCGTCCATTTTCGTGAGCACGTTCGACTGCTTGTGACAACGCGCCACGTCTATGGACAAGTAGGCAATCTCTTCGTCGGGAGGCACGAATTGGTTCAGGTAACGGATTGCCTAAGATTTCAATGCATTTTTATTAAGAAAAAGACGAGAAAATGGGTATCTATTAAACCTTTTTTCAAAATGAATGGATGTCGACAGTATTTTCATGTCTTTTTTCGAATACTTCTATCCATTAAACTTACTGACGAATACAAAGGGGTATAAAACGATAATCTTTATGAATTGAAAAATAACCTTAACAAACTGTTCATGCAACACTCCCTCATGCCGCCTCTTCTCCCTCTTCTTGACCAAATTCATGACGACAATCGGGTTGCCGTATTTGAATCGCAGATCTCTGAAGTGCGCTCCTGCAGTCTGTGCGTGCGGCTCGTTTATGTCGATCAGAATCAGAGGCTTGCCCACCACGCCTCGCGTCGCTGGATCTTGGGACCATCTGGAAATAAATTTTGGGAAATTAACTGAAAGAATTTTTCCTAATTTATTCACTCGGAAAAGAAAACGATTTGACATGAAGAAAATAAGAGCATATTCGAGTAGAAGTTGAAATTATACAAAAATTGCCAAAAAAAACGTACCTCAAAGGAACGCTGCCTCGAATCTGCACAAATGAAGAGAATCTTCCTTTGATCAAATTTGGTGAAGACAAAGTGTCCCACAGAATTTGCTCCGTTTCAACAAAATTTGCGACGCTTCCTGGAAATTCTCCATTGCTTTAAGTCTCGATGATTTAATTTACCTTTAAGATTTCCTCCTCGTTTCAGATATCGCGTTCCTGCATATTCAGCAGATCGACGTCCGATCAGTGTCAGAGAAAGCCGAGAACAGGGCAGCTCGAAGAGTTCTTGGCCTGAAAATTATGGATTATCTAAAGAGAAACAATTTCAAATGTCTAACTCATAAAAACCGTATTCTTTTAGAAACCCGAAAGAACGAAACAATATCGAAATAGAAAATGAAACCGTTTCTTTCTTGAAAATAAAGTACAATTTTCATAATACTCACGGACATAACCATGCACGACCTCGACCATCCACCGCTCACTGACTGCGTTGTTCCTGAGCGGCTGCAGCAGGAACGCGTTCCACACGAATCGAGAGTCCGCCGAGATGATTCGCTCTTCGGAATTCGGGTCGATTGCCAGAGTGTTTTCCTGAAAAAATAAAGGAATTCAAGAGAATTTTCATTCTTTTACAATAAATTTACAAAAAAAATTACCTGCAAAGAACGACTCAAGTCATAAGTGTATGAGAAGTAGAAATCAGTCGAGAGATCAACACTCTGAATTCATTTTTTTCAGAACAAAAACGCCAGAAAATTTCGGACCTGGAATATCTTGACGTATTTCTGCTCCTCGTTGGAAGTGGAGACTCCGTTCATCGCGAGCGTGATCATCGCCACTTCCGAAATCTTGTGGATACAATGATAGCCGATGGTCGCCACGACAGTAGCCTTCGTGATCACCTGAAATTGAAGTATTCGGGATTCTACACTAATGTCGAGTTTTTCATTTCGTGAAAAATTAAACCAAAAAATGTTGGTCAAGTTCATAAAGTCCATCATTTTATCATTTCTGGATAAATTATGGCGATTACCACTTTTTTAATAAAAATTTATAAACGAGTAAAGACTGACAATGAGATAGTACCCTTCAGTGAACCTGACGACCCCGAGAATGCCCAGAGCTCCGCTGACTCTCTCGATCAACGAGCCATTCTTCGTTTTCTTTGAGTTGATAGGAGTCGAAGAGCGAATTACAACTGAACGATGACTGAGCCGTGAAAAAGTGCTGTAATGGAGTGAATTTACCCGAATTTCCCTCGCTAATCGTGGCGAGCAGCTCGAGGATTTCCTCCTTGGAGTAAGTCGTTTCCGGCTCCCCAGTCAGCAGGACCTTCGAGTCGATGCGGTCGATTTTCAAAACGGAATATCGGCTGCCTGAATATTTGATTTTATTTTTTAGTGTTGGAAAACCTCCATTCGTTGTTTTGACATTTTTCTTCTTCTCGAAGATAGAAAATTTCTGTGATACCGGACGACAAGATTTGTAGTTAGTTAGTTTATTAAAAAATGAATTTTTAACCTCTTCCGAAGTCAAATTCATCGTGATTTTCAGAATTCTTTTATGTCTTGACAAAACTTTTCGCCATTCAATATCGTTGCTGAATAAGACAGTGCTTTTTATGACAGCAACGGATGACAGGGTCTGTTCTTAAAGCGAGGAAATTTTCTCAAAAATCAACCTATGGAATCGCATCCAACCAGGTAGAACCTGCCCGGCGTCTCGTAAATCGTGATGCTCCGAAGTCGACCGAACATTTTCCCCCTTCTATTTTCTGATCATCTGCAATTAGCTCACCATTACGACATAATTACCGTAATTAACGAAAACCACAGAAAATTGCAGATATGACTTTCAAAAAGTGGTTGTATTCCGTTTCCTTCCTCCCTCCTCTTTTTCCCTGCTCTCTCCTCGTCTTATCGCGCTGGCTAAACATCTCTCGCGAGGCACTGAATTGGGTCATCCCTCTCCTCGCAAAGCGCTCGATTTTCTTTCTCCTCATTCATCGATCGATTTCCTGATTTGATTGATCTGGAGTTGTTTTGAAGGGTTTTGCGGTATTTTGTTGATTTCCGAAACTTCTAAACCTCGTCTCGAAATCGTAAAATTTCGAAAATTCAAAGCAAATTTTTATCGTTTATTTTGACGCGTATTTTCGTTTTTCTTTCCAAAATTTCTAACAAAAATTCTCGTGGTTATGTCTCGAAGTTTCTGGCACCTAGCTCACTAATTCCCTGTTTATGGGCTCCAGAAGATTTCGAGTTTTTCGTCAAATTATCGAGCTCAGTTTTTGAATTTCATCTTCCGATTTAAAATTCTTTTTTCAATAATATTTATCCAACTTATCTTGAATTTTTTTGGAACAAACTAGGTAAGCTCTTTCTTAAAAGTTCTAGAAACAGTTCGAACTCGTTGTCAAATTTTCGAGTCCTACTCGATCAATGCTTCTCTCAGTTTTCATCGATTTTTTTGCTCAGCTCATCTACTCAATTTGGGAAACCACTTGTCGATTTCGAGACTCAGCAGAATTTGGAGAGAAAGCAGCAAGGATGTCAGGCCAGACTCCCTACATCGGTTCCAAGATCAGCCTCATCTCCAAGCTTGACATCCGTTACGAGGGCATCCTCTACACGGTTGACACCAACGACTCCACCATCGCTCTCGCCAAAGGTAGAAAATTGATGTAAAGCAAAAATCAATAAGTCAAACACTGATTGAGACTTCATGATCAGTCCTAAAGTTGATTGAAACGATGAATTTTTCAAATAAAATCGTGCAATTTTTGGAAAGAAAGACCTTATTTCAGTGCGCAGCTTTGGAACCGAGAATAGGCCGTGCTCGAACCCTGTCGCCCCTCGCGACGATGTCTACGAGTACATCATCTTCAAGGCGGCAGACATCAAGGACCTTATTGTCTGCGAGACGCCAAAGGTATTGAATTTTAGATTTCGGATCGGAGTCTACTTGAAAAATTGGAAGAAAAAAGTATGACGTATCGACAAACAGACTGACATGTCACGGAGTAATTTTGACTTTTAAAACATGAACTGGAGCATGAAAACCCAGGCATATGTCTTTCGGCAACTATGATAGCAACAATTGGAAAGTGATTTTATTCGATTAAAAATCGTATTCCAGGCGACGGCTCTGAACGCGGGTCTGCCATACGACCCAGCGATTCTGTCGGTGTCTGGCCGCTCTGTGCCAGGGAGCGATTCGGCCCCCGCGATGCCCGGAGCACCCGTCGGAGGCACTCACATCTCGGCGGGCTCCTCTCGCTCCGCAACGCCCCAGAACAACCGCGGAGGATTCGGCGGAATGAACAGTCAGCTTGATCGTTCATCGATATATTGACCACCGGACTAGAATATTTATTCATCAGATCAAAAACCGTGATTTGATTATACATTTGGATAGACGTGCTTGCTTTGAGAAAAAATCTTCTTGCAACTTGATTTTCATTATTTGCACATCTGTAAAAATACTCGCTTTTCCAATTCAGCGCGGGCGTTTTCCAGTTCGTCAGAAAGAAAATCTTGAAGCCTAAATATTTACAATCGATTTTTAGATCTGCCCAGCGGCCCTCCTCATGGTGGAAATCGGGGTGGATTTGTGCCGCGTGGCGGCAATCAGGTAAAACTTCGTGTTTCCTAAAAACTACTTCCTTTCTTTTCATTTTTATGGATATTTTTCGATCTTTGCTAAAAAGCCTTTTAAAAATACGCAACTAAAACATCGAAACTAGTTCCAGGGCGGTGGGTTCCGCGGAAATCGCGGCTACCATCAGCAGCACCGCGGCGGCTTCAACCGCAACGGCAACCAGTCGTACGGCATGCCGCGTCCCAATCCGAGAGGGGAGAAGCTGAAATTCGATGGCGATTATGACTTCGAGAAGGCCAACGAGAAGTTCAAGGAGGAGATCATCGGCAAGATGGAGGACTTGAAGGTTGGCTTGAAATGTGAATAAAAATTAATCTGACAAAAAGCTTTATTATTCTGGAAGAAGGGGGGAGTTTTTTTATTGTCAGAGACGAGGAAAATGGGAATTGGTTTAAACAACATGCCAAAATCGTTTCACATACCTCTTGATGATCATCCTAAAATTGATAATAAAAAAAATGTTGCTATCATCATTTTGGTAATCTTATTCTCTGAAAGAAATTGTGGGCATTTCTAACGAGTTGTATTCTATTTTCAATTTGCAGCTGGAAGGCGATGATGTGGAGAAGCCCGAGGACTCGCCCGCTAAGGAATCGAACGAGCCTTTCTACGACAAGAAGAGCTCCTTCTTCGACAGAATCAGCTGCGAGGCCACTGAGAAGGCCGAGGGCAGAACTGGCCGACCCGACTGGAAGAAGGAGAGGGAGACGAATCAGGTGAGCATCGAAGAAGAAGAACTCGGATAGATTTTTGAAGAGAACATGCTTAGACTAGATCAAAGCTGAGGCGACTTGTACCAAAATGCAAGGGTCTCCATTAATCGTTGGTACAAATCGGTCTCCAATCGTCGAGTTGTTAATAAATACAGAAATCTATAAATTTTCCACGAAGTCCATAATGAAAATTTGAGAACACCTTGACTGTTTTTTGTTTTGTCTGAAAAAAGCGATATTTTCTAGTTCAAAATTAAATTCACAGGAGACGTTCGGTCAGCAGGCGGTCCGCTCGATGAACTATCGCCGCGGCAGAGGATTCGGGCGCGGTCGTGGACGCGGAGCAAATCGCGGCTATGCAGGAGGTATTATAGAATTTCAGCATTTTTCAAGAGAAAATACTATGACAAACGAAAACGCGATGGAATATTGAACCTTCATGCATTTTTATCGATAGAAAAAGCCATTCCAATAGTTCCATCGAGAATAACGTCAATTTCTTACAAATTCGTTCTCAGGTCCTCGCTACTTCCCCACTCAGGGCTGAGTTGAGCTTCAATTTGGAGAACCTGGAAAAGAAGCGAGTCGCGATCTCTCTCCACCTCTTCTCTTTATCTTTTATTCCTTTCTTTAACCATCATTCATTTGTTATGGATGTTTTAATAATGTTATTCATGTTTTATCTTTCTTTCTCCCTCTCATAAGTATTGGTTTGGTTCGTCATATTTCCTCTCTTCTCTATAGGACAAATATCTTTTTTCAAGTACATTTCGGCCAATCTCTAAAGCTTGAACTTTAGCCGTAATTCTCTACATTCGAATTGTTTTATCCATAATATTTTCAAATTTAATCTGAAGATGATTGACGATAGATTTGTGAAGGTTTTTTTTTCAATTTTGGATGGATTGATAGAAGGCAGTTTTCGGGTTATTGCTTTGTTGAGAGAATAAATTTTGTACTCGTATTTTAGGAATTGGATGAAAAACTCGGTTCATACCGTCCGTTACATTGCCAGAATGAGTTGAATTGGAAATTAATGTTTATTTTTTCAGTGGAATTAGTTTCAAATTGAATGAGACGCTGAAAAATGCTAGTCAATTATCTGCCGTCTCCTCTCGCGAGGGAAATTTTCGATAAATCTGTGAGTTTCCAAATTTCCAGATTATTAACATAAAAAGATGAAATGTCACCACAAAATTGGAAAATTTTCCTTCGGAAAATTAAATCTTGCTTTTTCACTGCATCGATCGAAAGAAATCTTGAATATTCATCTAAAATGCAATGTTCAGTCAAACCCGATTTATTCTCCACGCCGTTCGGAAATCTACAACGAGCCCGAACCTGAGGCAGTCCCTGAGGATCCCGACACCGTTTCAAAGAATGAGTGGATGGCTCTGGCTGAGACGGGCGAATTACAAGTCGGACACGTTCGAAATATTCTGGTAGGTTTTTTTTGTTGTAAATTATTATTTTATTTTTCCTGATAATCCTAGTCTAAAATTTGATAAATTTTTCCCATGATATTTGTAGTTAGCTAGTGAGTTCTAACAATAAGAGAAACCCTTCTTCCCATCTTTCTTTCACTCCTATGCTTGACCTCGGTAGTGCAGTGGTAGTGAGTTGGGCGCATAGGAACCATGGCATTCACCAATGTGCGTCGTGGGCCGAAAAGCGCCGAGAGAAAACTTGTGATAATAACCTTAAAGCGCTCATCCCTATGAGTGCTTTCTCAAATTCACAAGATATTCTTTTATTTTGGGAAAAAGTTGAGTTTCCATAAAGCTATCTAGAAGAGTTCATTCATTGATCAAGCTTCGGGGATTTTCAAAGCATAAACGGTTGTAAAATGAGAATTTTCAGTAACAAAATTACACCAGAACAGAGATATTTGAAATTCAGCATCCGATCCGAGACCAGGAATGGGTGACGATCGTCTGTGGAACAACCGAAGTGCCTAACTTTCCTCTCCAGAAGTCTCTTATTGACTACGGTAACACTTTTCTTTTTATTTGTACTTTTCCTCTTCAGGAACGTCCCTTTCCTCTGCGAGTATTCCTGTGAAGATCTGGATCGAGCACACGGCGCGCATCCTCGCTGCCTGTCACGTCGATGTCAAGCTCTACCTGACTGTTCGCAGAAAGACCTGCCTCGAACTGGCTATTTATCTGGCTGAGGTTGGTTTGGAATCTTTGTTTGAAAGCTACTTCATTTTTCAAATTACACGAAATTTGCTAGGTTTGTATCGTTTTTCAGACAGCGAATTTTGCCACGCTGAACCGTCTCTTGGCCCAGAACATGGAAGTTATTGGCAAATATCAACTAGCCATTCTGAATGCGATTCCTTGCTGCATTCCTTCTGAGAATTATGAACATCTTCTGCCGAGGACGGACAGCAACAAACCGATGCAGATTGAAGAAGTAAGAATATTTTTGAGTTATGAAGACGTTTCTTATTTCTTTTGAATTCTGAAACGATTTCTTCTGTTAACTACTTTTAAGCGTTTAGCGAAAACATGGCTAGACTGAGAATAACTTAAGAAAACGTTGAAGTTGCGATATTAAAAAAATCACCTATAAGTTTTTAGAGTAATGAAATACGAGTCTTGCATGCTCTTGCAGCATTGTTTTCAAGAATTCGGCATCTGAAAAGGAACAATTTCAGGAGCTGAACCCCTATTTGGATAGCCTTGCAATTTTGGCCGAAGACAATGGAGAGGATGCTGCTGGTCTCGTCGAAGAGTACAATGAGGGAATTCGAGAGGGGAATGCCGAGGAAATACAGTAAGATTTACTCTATGTTTTTGAAAAGCTCGTAGGACGCGTTCATACTCCGCTCATGCTCAATTACAGTTCTCCTTGAACACAACTTTTTAGAAATTAAAAATATAAGTTTATTAAAAAATGTTTCCATCGAATTTTTGAAAATTCCTATTTGCAATTTCAGAAAAATCAGCCAAATGTCGTTCGTTGAGTGGGTTAAGAAAAGAGTCGTCGACATCGATGTGGAAACGGGAAATTCTGATCTCTCGATCGAACTTCTCAAACTCGCTGTTCAACTTGGATTCGAGGTTAGTTTTTATTCTCGTGCTTAGTTTTAATATCGATCATTTTAAAGTGATTTTGTGATAATTCTGAAATTATTTTTTCATCGTCTATTTTCAGGAACTGCAAGACAACATCCCTCGTTGGGAGCTGTATGCAGATTACGTTAAATTCTGCCGCGTCATCAACGAAACTTATGAGGGTTTCATGAGCGAGGATCCAAAGATGGTGGTTGGCAATTTCATGAAGGTACGTATTTTTAAATTATAAAAATGAACGTTTTTGTAACAAAGGATTTCCTCTTGTTGCAAAATGCCATAAACTTTGTTCCTCGAAAAATTAGCATTTCAGATGGCCTCATTCGATTTGACAGAGAACATCGAGCGAGTTGTGCAGATCGTCGAGTACAAAATGCAGCAGAAAGAGGAGGGCAATTTGACTGAACTAATGCGGCCTCTGCTCGTTGAAACCAGTGAAAAGTCGATGAAAGTACGAAGAAATCATTAATTAAGACAGTGCACAAGACTCACAATCAAGCTATAGTGGTACAAAAATAATAATTAATTGAAACGAGCTGAAACTTGGTTAATGCTTATTCGTTAAGTTTCAGCTCGTTTCGGTTAATTTTCATTTTTGTACCCTTCTCCTCTTTGTGAAGCTCGAGTCTTACACAGACTGCATTAAATTTCCAAATTGCAAATTCCAGGTTCTTCAAGAATTCTGTAGGATTCGTCCGGATGCGATCAACCAAGAAATTGTAAGATTCTTTTTATTTTATGCTTTTATCTTTTCTTGGTAAGAACTAGAACTCATACTTTGAACTTCCTGAATGATTTACAATTTTTTGACTACTTTTAAAAACCTTTTCTTTCAATACTAAAAATTCTTTAAAAGGCACTAGTTCTGATTCTGAACTAGAGAGTTGAAGCTTCGAGGAAGAAACGAATAAAATTTCAGATTCTGGAATGTCTGTTGAATTTGATGTCGAACGGAGTGGATCTGCTGACTTCTCTGCGAGATTTGCCTTTCGAGGAGAAATCCGAAGTCAGTTCTGCCCTAGCCACGTTCCTCCACAGAAACGTCAAACCCACCTTCAAAGAAGTTTGGGAAAGCAAAACTAATAGGTTGGACTTGAACATTTTTTTATTGAAAATTACCGATTTTGAGAGAATCAGCCAGAAAACTGCTAATTCGAATGGTAAGGAAAAGCCCCTGTGAGTCTGCAGAAGAATGGGAAATGCTCAGGGATGACGTCATCAGAACCGCTAATGAGTGGGTTTTATATCAATTTTATGAATTAAAAAATTACGGAATTTCGAAAACAACCGAAATATAAATTTCCATGGTATTGTTTTTTATGACTTTCAGACAAAAATTTCAGTTTCTACAACTCGCTGATTTCAACTGAAGAGGCTTTGATAATCGTTGCGAGTGAGCTGTTAGACGATGAGAGAAGCGCCAGGGAACCTGAATTGATGCCTCTGTTTCTGTCGCTCAGGAAGAATGATCCAAAGACGAGTGGAGTGGCGAAATTGGGGACGGTCAAAAGTTCTGAGGTTGGAAGTTTTTTTCTTTTTATGAAAAAAGCCATAGCGATCTTCACTGGTATTAAAATTGAACATTTTGAACTAATTTATTAACAAATGTATTAATTTTACTCGGGAGCTAATTATCTTCATTGAAACATTATTTTTTCAATTAGAAAATTCGTATTTTTAAATATGCTAGTTTCCCTTTTTAAATCTTTTTAAAATGTGTAACATTTTAAGTTGCTGCTGTCGAAAGCAGACCAATTCCTGCAACAAGCCGTTCAGAAGGGCGACCCTCTGCTTGGCAGAGCTCGTCTGCTGGCCTTTTCTGCCCGAGAAATCGCCTCCAAACAGTCGCACCAATTCGATAGGCTGTTGGAGGCTGTCGAATTGGCTCAGGAACTCGGATGCACTGCATTGCCTGTTGTTATCAAGTTAGTGGCGACATTTCTTTATTTTTTGTGAATAAGATTTATCTATGAAAACCAATGAAATTCGAAATTTGGGATTTGATAAAATGATGGAATGCCTCTTTCCTTGCACTATTTCATCAATTTTGCTACCGCTACTCCCATTTGAAATTCCCGAAACGGGGCGAAATCGAGGATAGGTGCACGGGGTCTTGAAATTTCTTTTTTCATTTGAGAATTATTTTATAAAAATTTTGGGTTAAAAAAATATTTAAACAAATTATCAATTTCAGACACGCGAATCCCTACGAATTGCTGGAGCAGATAATCGACTTGGAGTCGAACTTCAAGCAGGGAAAGAAGTGCGCCAAATTGGGGGTGCTGCTCGCTGTTTCGGAGACTCCGGGTAATTTTTCTCAAGTTATTCTTTCTAATTATAAAATTTTTAATTTCAGTCGCAACAGCCCTGTCTCTCTGCTCTCTGTCCGCAATCAAACACGGCAATTACAACTACGTCACCAAGTATCTCAATGAAATCATATCCAAGGTATCATTTTTCTCAAATATAAATCGATGAAAATTTTCTAAGGATGTTATTTCAGGCTCGAGGTATCCAAGTCGTTCATCAGCTTTGCATGAAAATCATGAACTCTCCTTATGAACCACCGGTAAAAACTTCTTCTTTTCTAAAGTCTAATTGAACTTCAGGAAATGGACGATGTCTATGCATGCGCAGTCCTGAATGCTCCAGAGTCCGAACTGCTCGTGACGATGGACAAAATCAACGAGCATCGACATGCAAGAATTCAGAAGCTCAACGGCGAAGAGAATGTACCTTGGAACACGAGGGAACTCGAGTTGTGTGGGCAGATTGTGCTGGATGAGAATTACACAAAGGTTGGCTATTTTTAATAAAATTGCGTATTGTAAAAGGTCGAATACTCACTTAATTTTCAAGATAAAATTTCGTCTATTTTATCTGTAATTGAAACTCTGGCGTTTTTCTTAAGTTTTAGAATAATTTTTAGGTGAGCGCCTGGACTCCCCCTGCCAGAGAAATGCCAAAATCGATCAAGCGTCGAATGAAGTTCATCGAAGATTACTCGACTGAAGAGGTTATTTCGTTTGCTAAATGCCATACAAATTCGAGAAAAATTCAGAAAGCCTCCCTGTTCGCATACCACTCAGCTACAGTTGCTGTTGGTTTGGCTGCATTCCACAGCCCAGAAGATACTGTTCCACAATTCACCATCAATGAGAAACTCAGCAAATACGCTGAGGTAAAATTTTTTATCTTTATTAGACTGCACTAAAAATTCAAAATTTACATTGATTCTTGTTAGTTTACCTGGAAAAGACCGATATTCAATTTGTAACTTTTCTAATGCAAAGTATTATAAGCATTATTCTTCTAGCTTTATGATGAATTTCCAGGCTCTGAAGAAATTCTCCGACCAACTTTCGACCCGTCTCATCGAGAATGTCAATCCCCAATTCCTCATTTCACAGGCCTTCCAATCAGACACGAATATTTCATCTTTGGATCGTCTCATTGCTTACGGTTAGTAACTTGTTTTCTTTATCTAAGTTTTTCTAAGGAATATCAACAACAAGAATTTGAATTTTTTTTTCGTGAAGAATCTTTATCCTGGTTTTCATACATTGTTGTTTATTCTATCACTTTTCCATTCATAAATTTCTTAGGTTGTGATCGCGAACGGTTCATCGAAGACGCGCAGTATCGAAATGAAACCATCATCGGATTGGCTATGTGAGAAAACGCTCATTTTTTCTATTTCAGATTTTCAATTTCAGGTCGGAAGAAGAGCAAATGTTCCAGGACGCTATCGAATTGGCAAAGAGTTGGAAGATGGACGAATGGGAACTGCACATGGCATCGTTGGAAAATGCACTCACTTCGTAAGCATTTTTTAAAATGATTTTTTCCCTAGACACTTATCAAGAAACTTTAAACTATGAAAAGTTACTATTCTAAAAAAATGAAAAACTTGATATTTCAGGTTGTCGATATCCGAAGCGAAGGCGATTCTCAAATCTCGAGGTCATCTTGCGAAACTTCGTACGAAAGTCGACCAATTTCATGCAACCCTGAGAAAAGTAGTAATTTTTCTGAATTTATAAAATCGTGAATTTTCCAGTCAGTCCTTCCTCTGCTTTCCGGCAACGAGGCGTTCATCGCCTACTGCTCTCTGTTTGCCGAATCTGGTAGTATTTTTACAATCAAATAAATGCAATTTTTTGTTTCAGAGCCAGAAAAGAAGTCTCTTCCAACACTGAAAACGATTTTCGAAAAGGATAGAAGTAAGTTTTCTAAATGTCTTTCAATTGATGAATTACAAAACTGATTCAGACCAAAGTCTGCAGCGACTTTTCCAAGATCCTGAACTTCTTTCGAAATTCATCGTTTCGATTCCCGACAAGGCGATTGCAGCGCTCGTGGCTGGACTCTTTCAATTCCCTGTTAGTTCATTTTTATATACAGAGCGCGACAAAATTGCTGTTACAAGTTTTTAAAGGCCTGTGCTTCATATAAAAGAATGAAAAATGTCATTTTTTGTTCAAAATATGGTATTTCCAGATTGGCAAAGAAGCATGTGAGCAGGCAGCCCGTTATCTACTCGATGGTTCCGATCTCCGTCCGCCCGCAAATCCATTCGTCATTTTCTGTCTACTGGCAAACGACGAAACGGCCTTCGTTGACTTGGTCGCTAATAAATCGGTAAAGCAATTCAAAAATAGAAATTACGAATTAGTCACAATGAAACTTTGAAAATAAAACTAGTCTAGGATTTGCTTTTCCATCATCATTTATGATTGAATCTTTCAACAGGTTTGGGAATGATCTGACTCTTCGTTTCATTGATTCGGATTTTTGTTTTCAATTAAACCAATCACTAATTTTGTTTTTTTTCTCGAAAATTTTTTCATAAGAAGTGTAGCGTTACTTTTTCCTATATTTTATTATCTGTAAAAGTTCGTTCTTAATTCAGAGAGACGAAGAAATCGCCTATCTTCAACGAGCGCAAGTCGTCCTGGATGCGATCAAAAACGTGCCTGAAAGTCTGAAAGAAGCGGTCAAAGATAGACTTTCTCTGCTCACGACACCGCACGAATCGAGCGGCAGTCCGGAGCCGAGTTCTGCGCAACAAACCTTCGTCGTCAACAGAAGGCGGGGCAATTGAAGATCAAATAGTTTCGTTTCCAAAAGTACTTATACAATGAAGATCAATAGTATTGAACCGAACATAATCCTTTGGATGTTCTCATTTCTTATATCGAACCGAAATAGACAGATTATCCGGGAATTTTCGATTAACATAGTTCCGTATGTTTGCCAAGTTTCAGCTTGTGACTAGTTCATGAAAGCTAAGAAATCGATATTTCAAAATATTACGTTTAATTCCATACTTTTGAACGGCACTGTAATTAGAATTAAGATTTTTATCGATAGATACTAAAGTCGGGTATAAATTATTTGCATCATCCTCTTTCGTGATTGGGTTATTTTATCGGGGAGTCAAAGTGTCTTATGAAACGCCTTTTTGTATTGCCAAAACTTAAAGAAGCGAAGCTTTTAGAATAAATAATTAATTCTTTGATTAATCCATGAATTAGAAAAAATATGAGAAAAAATGCAGCATCTCTAACGTTTACTAAATAGAATAATACCTAA
The DNA here is from genome assembly GCA_964036155.1 of Diploscapter coronatus. Classification (NCBI taxonomy): domain Eukaryota; kingdom Metazoa; phylum Nematoda; class Chromadorea; order Rhabditida; family Rhabditidae; genus Diploscapter; species Diploscapter coronatus. Next base: position 45,405,893 of record OZ038422.1, on the reverse strand, counting down.
TAGAGGACGCAAGTCTCGCCCACTTCGTGAAGACAAAATCAAGGAAAGCAATTTCGCTAAAATTGTCAAAAAAATTCTAGAAAATTTACTCGCAAAAAGGGGTTTTCGAATATCATCTTCAAAAATGAATATCTTTGGTTACACTGATCCCTTTTCATGGTATTTTTTGCTATAAGCTTAGTTAGCCCTACAGGTTCCTAGAAAAATATTTCTATGACTGTCTTTATATTAGGAATATCACTTGCACCCTCTACATAAGATCAAGTAAATCATTTATTAAATATACGATAAGGCTTGATCATTTTGAATGTATTGGTTCATAGGTGCGATGGCATTTTGGAAAGCCATCATATGAATGCGATTAATGAATTTCGAAACTCGCTGAAAACACCCCTTTCGGAATAAGGCCTTTCTATACGGTCTCGTGAAAACGATCAAGAGAATCGTCCCAATTGTGGAATGACTGGATAGCAATAATTCAGCCCACGATCCGACAACTTAAAATATTACGAAATATATCAATTTATCTTATTTCAAGCTGCAATAAGGAGGTTGCATTCTCTTTTAGAAATTTGCTTTCACACGTTCTCAACCCAACCTTTCCCTTGCTATTTTGTTATCTGCTTTATCATTTATATTCACAACCTAAATTTTGGGCAGATGAGAGGAAATGGGAAAAATAACAATTTAATGAAGCATTACTTTTTCCTGCAAGTGAAAGAACACGAAGCATCAAAGAAAGACGATAAATCGAATTGTTTTCAGCTATTAACGCGTATGATTATGTGCTTCTCCTAACTTTTGCTATTTCTTCCCTTGCTGTGGACGTGCATGTTATTTTTCTGGGGTTGAGCCTATAAAACGAGAGATACAAAATGCATGCAGCACCTTATTGCAACGTGAGAAGAATAAATGAACCCCACCTATCGAATATTTAATAGATATAAGGTCAATTAATGCAAAGTCGAATATGATTATGAAGCCTGCTATTCCATATGTAAATACTGCTGCCAAGTACTAAATAAATTTCATTGGCTGGCCATAAAAATGTGTTTTCATATTACCTGCATAAATAACGATAGAATAGCATTTCGATGTGTGAAAGACGAATTCAATGAGGCCCGAGACAAAGATAAACTATGACCATCTGGTGCCATTATGATTATCAATGTATGCACTACTAATATCGTAAAAATAATCGCTCCAATTATGGACGCTACCAAACCGAGCATTGCTATATACTTAAAATATGGCTGAAAGTTATCTTGTTTAAAGTGAAAATATTTCTGATAAACTATTCTCACTATATGGATATCTATATCGTTGCCCACAACTCGATCGACATATAATAAACATATCTCGTCAGGATGATACTGAAAAACAGGACTGTAAATCAGATGTGCTCACAGGTATTCTCGTCATTTTTATTTTTCTCTGCCAGCAAGAGTCCCATTCTCTTTCGCCTTTTTCCTTTTTCCCCTTTATTATTGGGATCGATGAATAAGCAGAGAATGTTAAAATGGTGAGAGAGAGTAATGTGCGTCACTGGCAGAGAAAAGAGAAAATGAGAACACCTGTGAGCCAGCATGAGTTACAATCTTTCAGAATGATTTATGTATCAATTCTTCATCATTTGCGCGAAGTTGACAGTGGATGTATGATTTTTCACTCTTTTAGTCTATCATACCTGTTCGTATCACATTATTTTAGTCTTTTTGGAAAAAGCAGCACCATTCAACGCTGCATAGCAATGCAGATTTCTAACTGATACTATACAAAGCTTCGAAAAAGTAAGTCAATAAAACATTGCTCAATAGATTTGACAATTTTGAAGACGAAATGTATTTGACCAAGCAGAAAGGCAATTGATTTTGAATTCAGTCGTTTACGATATATCACAAATATTTACCATTTCTAGATAATTCTTAAATTCGCCATCGTCCAATTTGAAATAGATTAAACATGCGTTCACTAAAAATATGCCAAAAAGCCCAATCGTCCAAATCCCTTTTATTATAAATCGTGGGAGCGTGAAAATCTAAATTTTTGAAGCCTGAGTTGATAATCAACTCATCGCATTACACAATCTTTAGAGCATATCTTGTCATGTCTAACGAAGAACGTGTACGCTGTTATCATAAGGTTCAAAATATGGAACGTTAACGATATACACTAAATAATTAGACGATAAATTCTGGATTAATTATTATATTCACTTACTAAACTTATCTCAGAGGGAATGAATTCAAAAATTCCATGTGATACTCCAACTGCAGCTAAAATTAATTTTGTATTAAATTAAAATTTTAGAAATAATAACGAAATATTTCGATTCAATTACCTGGAAAATATGCCGTAAAATTACCGAGAAAATTAAGTGAAAAATCGGAGCAAAGAGAGGTAATCTTGAATGTTATTATGGTAAAATCTGAATATTTTGCTAATTCTACCTGCATTGCTAAAAGATAGTATTTAAAATTTCGCATAGGTTTCGGCGATTGAAAAATGATCAAATACAGAGCCAGAGTAGAAAGTGGTATGGCTATGAATCCGAATGTTCTTTGCATAGGTATGAGGTATGTCGGAGGCTCGGATGTAAAATTCGAGCAGTCATTCATGATAATAATTTAGGCTCGAAAACTAAATGGATGCCGCGTAACATTCATCTCATTGATAATGGAGAGTATCAATTAGCAGTTAGAAATATAACCAGATTTATCCTGGTGGATATAACAATATAATATGTAATATGCCACAACTTTAGTATTAAGTTAGCGAAATATTCTAAGCGTTCAGAATTATTAGACAAAGAAATGAAATATTAAGAGTTTCTTCAGACATACAGCGATCAATTCTGTGAAATTATGAGGGCAGGTGAAAAATATATGCATATAATAGTAGGTTAAAAATTACGAATTGACTAATTGCTTTCGTAGATATGACGAATCGTGAAAATGATGGACCTTTCCTCTTTCCTATATAATTTCACATTTTACTATTGCGTGCCATCATTTTCTCGATTCATCAAATCCGCGAAGGCAATGCACCAATTTTTCATTTCCAGTTTGCCGCTTATAGTTGAGCGTGTTCTACAAGTCCAAAAGTTACTTTTATATATTTAGTGCTGACACTGACATGAATAAAGTTTGTACTCAGCGTATATTAACTAGAAAATGTTTTCCAGTAATACAAACGAGCCCAATTTCAGACTCATAGTTCGATCAGATTTAAAGTCTTCATTTTTGCACATATAAAGGGGGGAAATGTCTTATTTGTTTACAGGATACACAAAATAATGTAGCATTTTTAAGGATTTCTCTAATTTATTTAGAATGCGAAAAATTTAGAAAAAAAAAGGTTATAATATACACTATGATATCAAGATTAAATTATAATGCAATTTACCATGATTATCGATATAATATGGCAGTGACAGCGATATTTATCATGATAATGCGCATACAACACTCTTTGTGTAAATGATCATGTCTCAGTCGAAAAATGAATGGAAATTGAAATTTCCTTTTTTAGAATGGATAGATTGAGCATAGAATAGTATCATAACAGTGATTATTTTGAAACATGGCTTATTTTTACCTAAACCTTTAAGCGAGAAAATCCCCATATGGAAAATTTTGATGCAACAGGTATTTATGCAGGTACGGAAAAGAATTAGAATTGATCCTGCTGGTATCTTCTTCAGGACTCTAGGAGATTTTGCACTACTTTAGTTCATGCGAATTGACTTGAGCCCATAGTCATTGAATTTTGAAGATAAATAAAGCAATCGCGGAGTTTATCAGGTTTTGGTTTGAATAATTATCGAAATAAGCAGGAAACATAAATGAATGCGACTGAACTTTTTTTTACCAATCTAGTATAAATCAAAGAAAACCTTTGTTTTGAAAACGCAATCAAGATTGCGATGAAGAGGAAGTGGTGAACACAAACAATAAACAATACTTCATCCGCATCGCGTCATTATTTGCCAAACGTGGGTGACTGAGGAAAAGCACGTCGAAAACAAAAGTCACTAGATAAATTAAATAAATAAATAGCTACCACGAATGCTACTGTACTCAATGCTAGACGTAAGATATTTCCTTCTTTGTCGAATGCTAAATGGGGGTACCCTGCGCAGTGCGCACACCAAAATAGGTATAAAAGCTTCGTTAGCTAAGAAAATATAGGTATAAACTGAATAGGAGATACATCACCATTTTTCTCCTAGAAAATGACGCCACAGCATCATATTTTTAAATGTCGTTTTATCGAAATTTTAGTCTATTTCGTCATCTTATAAATTCAGAAAATGGCTCTACTGAATTTTAGATCACAAATTGCTTTACAAAAATGTCGAAGGCAATTTTGATGCTATGTCTGATGGTGGCTATGATTCTCATAAATTCAGTCAAAACAGAAGACGAAGCTGAATCGATAGACGTGATGGATAACAATCAGACACCGGTTGGTTAAACTTCTCTATATTTCAAATATCGTCGTAAAATATTAAATTTTTATATGGAAACGACGATAACTTGTAAACTGCATGACATCAAGGTATAAAAAAACATCAAGATAGCTAGGAAAATTATATCGTATCTAATTCCATTTTGCCTAATATCTGGTGACAAGTGTCATTTGTTTTACGAATTACCTATTGAAATTTAGCTAATTTTCAGTCTGTTCGAGGATATTTTCATGGACTGCGAGTGAAGAGAAGGGCCTGCCGCACGGATAGACTTGGATGCGTCCAATTCATGTGTGACCATTGCTGCTCGAGTTGCAAAGGATTTGGCTGCCTCAAGAGCATGTGCAAAAAATGTTGTGCGTGAGGCTAGTAATAACCTGGAATACAATATATCTATCAAAAATTATGTATTGCATGGTTTGTAATGCTATTTGTCTCAATCTTATATAAATAAATTTAATATAAAGATCATTCTCGTTTAAATACAAGTGTAATTTAGGCAATGAAGTTGTAAAATTTTAGCTAATAATATAATTTAATAAGGTTGAAAATTGACCAGATATTTCTAATAATCAGATACATGATAAATTCATTCATTCTCCATCATTCAAACCTGCCGAAATTTGAGTAATTTATTCTTGTGCATAGTTATTTCTGATTCCTAACAGGATAAATTGATCGAACTAGTTAAATTTATTTAATAATCAAATTATAAAAAAGCCTTAAACTCTCGCCGCGGTTGTTTGATAATAAAAATCAACATGAAAGAATATTTTTTAAACTGACAATTCATATTGTGATGGTTCGTACATGTTTATATGATGATTTTTCCTTAATTTTTTATGACTATTCCTGGCAAACAAACATCTAAGATTAACACTAAAATTTATGCTTTGGCGTGGGGTTAACAATGAGGATCATGAATAATCATCACAGATGAATAATAGTGCACATGAATTATGCTAATATTTAAGAATTGTTAAACATTTCATAAATCTGTCAATTTCTAATATTTGTCAAGTTGGTATTCGAGTATAAATAAACCAAAAACTTAACCGTTCTTTAACAAGCGTCTAGTTATTCATTGACATTTTCAGGTTAGATATCAAATCTGATGTTTCCGTCATATTCAAAAATAAAAATATAGTTTTTAGGTTGCACAAGCTAAATAGATCAAAATCGAATTAAAAATGTCTAAGCTGATCATTTTGGCCGTCTTCTTCCTAGCAGTCATAATTCTTGTAGCATCTAACAAGTCTGGAGAAAATACGAAGATTGCGGTACGTTAAATTACTAGAAAATGTTAAAAAGATATTTTATCAAAAAATATCTGAAAATATTTCAATTTTCCTTATTTCATATCTTAAGAAGAAAATCGCATTTTTTAAGGCCTCTGACGAGTTCTTACGTGGGCTCCGCTTGAAGAGAGGCATCTGCTGGCCAGACATGATCAATAAATGCTGCTCAAATAGCTGCCAAGGTGATGGATGTCGATATCTCATGTGCTCAATATGTTGTTGATCTTTCTTGATTATTTTCTGATATCCCAATTGTTAATTTAACTATTTTTAAGGAGGGCGGTCGTTATCCACCAAACTGCATTTTTATCCACCGAAAACTTTGGTGGATAAGGATACACACTCAATTTTAATAAACGACTTGATGGATAGCTTATTTATTAAGATTTAAAAAAAAAAAACTTTAACTGATTTTTTACCTTGTCAATATTTTTAATACAATTTTATATCTTGAAACTTAATGGATATCCCCCATGTGATTCAATCATTATGAAATTTGTTCGATGTTCAAATATTTTTGATTTCGTAAATGTGCTAAATTTACCCAAATTATCCAAACAAAGCCGATGGATTCATTCCATCATGAGACCATCCATGGCTTTGAACTTTCACTCGCCACTGTTTGATATTCAAAGTCGTACTATCGAATGATCAAAATAAACGTGTAAAGTTGGAAATTTTGGTGAATCATTTCGAATCACATTATGGATGTTTACAGCATAACTCTTTGAAGAATTCAGTAAAGCATTGTATTTTTGGAATCATATTCGGAAAACATATTCAAAATAACCAAGAATGATGATATTTTGGCGTGAACTAACGATGAATAATCATAATTTCAATGGTTTGTGCAACCTGTTGATGTTTTCTTCAGGTCTTTCCTATAACCGTTTACGCTGTTTCAATATTTATAGCGAATTCAATGGGGTATAAAAGCGATAGGTTTCCAAATTTCCATACCAGCTGTATCTTCAATTTCGTTGCTATTGCTCTAATCCTAATTCACTATCCAAAATGAGACAAATGCTCATCCCCTTGTTTGTTCTCTCTGTGATGCTTCTGGTGGCTTGCCAAGACGATGAGGAATATTGGTCTGATCACGACAATATAACAACGGTAAATCTTTTCCTAGAAAATAAAAGCTGATTTCATCATCCATTAGTTTTATCAGATGTACACATCTCCGGATTTCAATGAAAATATGTTTAAAATAATCATTAATTATTCAAAAATGAAGATGTTTGGCCACATTTTCAGATTGGAAACGGTTCCCCCGAATCTGCTGACTCAACAGAGTCGTCTGGGCTGCGTGTGAAGAGAAAAGCCTGTCGAACGAACCTGGCAGGCTGTTTCCAGTTCATGTGCAATCGCTGTTGTGGTATTTTATATTTTAATATATTAATATATTCTTGATGAAAAATTAAAACTAAAGACCTTTCTTTCATAGTAGATATTGAATAATCAAAGCAGGGGGGATGGGCAGAGTTGAGCTGGATCTAGCCGCTCTTGATTTAAACGAAAGACACAGGATGTAGATCAGGGCTGAGGTAGAGCTAAATTTCGAAGCAAATGAAACCAGAATAGTACGGCTTAACCAAACATTTATCGGAATTCTGTCTTCTTCTATTTGGATAGAATGATCTGGGGAGGGGAGGCATGTAAATGAGAAATGAGATAGTGAAAATAAAGAATGCGATGCAACTAACAACTCCATACCTTTATTTTTATTACAGGCTCCTGCAGCGGTCTCTGGTGTGTCGATACCATGTGCAAAAGGTGCTGCGGTTGAGTCTCTTTTTGCATCGTTCTGACGAATTTTCGATTCTTGTAAATAATCTGTTGATTTCATTACATTGTCTGTAATATTTTCGTCTCAAGTTAAATAAACACTATCAACACAATTTAGCGTTCTATTTCGATGCAATATTAACTTACTTTGGAATTTCAGTATATTTAGCAGATAATATATGAAATGACCAAAGTGGTCATCAAAACTTGAAAGTTCGTTGATCTATGCAAGATAGAAATGAAAGAACTATTTCTTCCTGACTTTGAACGCCCACTGTTTGATGATTAAAATCAGTGATCAAAAGAAATAAAATCAATTATTTATTTTGAGCCACTTTGTGCATGTTTACACCATAGCGTATCTATAAATTCAATAAATATTGTATATTCATAGAAAAATATTTGGCAAACGCATTCAAACCATAAAAAGGTTTGATATTTTGACGTGAACTGACAATGGAATATTATGAATATGCAGAGATAAATAAGCATAATTTCATTGAATTATTCAAAGTTGTTAATGTGTTTTTTCTTAAATGTTCTTTTATCACTTTGTGTTATTTTGATATTTTATAGATTTTCAGTTCAGTATAAATATGTTGAATTTTTCATTTTCTATATCTGATAAAGTTCAAAAAATTTAGCCTAACTTCTCAATTACTAGAGCTCTAATTATTCGCCAAAATGAAGGCTTTCCTAATTCCAATGTGCCTTCTATGCTTTGTGATGCTTGTATCCTGTGATGAGGGCGAAAAACACGATTTTGATAATCATACGATGGCAAGTCTTCTTCATAAAAATAAAATCTAATAAACTAATCATGAAATCTAGCTGATAAATATAGTATTCATGAAAAACTGCTATTCATCATTAGAATTTTGATTAAAAAACTATCTTTTCAGTCATGATTAGATGTCCCTTTATAACTAGATCGATTTGATATGAAATTGCAAGTGCTTAGATTAAGGTTGCTGATGGCTCTCCTTCCGTCATGCTAGCACCAGCGAAGGACAAGAAGTGTCGTGATTTATTGTGGTGTTTCCAGTTCATGTGCAATCGTTGTTGTGGAGAATGCGATGGGTTCGGATGTGACAAGAACATGTGCGCCCGATGTTGTGCGTAATCAACAAGGAATTCAATATATGAATAATTTTGGTTTATTTTTAATTGTTATATAATTTTTGTCATGAAAATTATTATTTTTTATTGCAAAATTGAATAAATCCGTATCGGAATTGATATTTGATTTATAAACAAAATACGAAATTGAATCAAAAGCAACGAATTCCCGTATGAAAAGGGATGATTGAAACCTTGAGCAGAAAGAAACTCGCTGCAAACTTTATTAGGAAGTTCGTATTCTGACGTTTGTCAAAGGAATTCCCCAGTTCTGTTGCTATGCAAAAATTGCACCAACAACACTTTAGAAAATTTTTAAGATGAAAAAGAAAGGAGGCTTCCTTATTTTCATTTTTCATGGCGTAGATCGTTTGGTGGCAGCTGAGTTGTGTTTTTGAAAGAAATTGAAGTTTGAAAATTTTGAGATGAAACAATGAAATGATTCTTTGTGTTGCATTTTCGATTTTTTTTTGCTGATTTTGAACAATAAAAATCGAGCAGAACGAAACTGGTTTGAGGCGATTTTTTTATTTTCCTTTCATCAAACTCGATTTGCGATTAATCGATAGAAAGTAGCTGGGTCGATTGCGCAGATACGTCTATGATTTAGTCACTACTTTATCAGTGAAAGTGTTAACATAATCATCAGCTGATTAAGTGAATCACTTCATTTCTGAGAATTTTTTTAATCGATTTATCATCATGTTATTGTGCCATCGCTTTGAATTCATTCTCATTGTTTTATATAATTCAATCTATTTTTTCTATAGTATTTCTCAGAAAAGGGAATGTATAGTTCAGAAAGATGGTTATAAATAATACAAAACGCCTTTATTATTATTATTAAAATTTTATTTAAGCTTGAGATGTATAATTTTACTAAATTTACTTAGATAAATTTCATTTTGTAGTCTCCGAGAAAATTTTGTAGAACTTTACCTCGTTGCAAATTTCTATCGTCGATCTCTGAACGCCAGACATATCAATCAATTAATTATTACCTTATCAATTTACGTGTTTCACTGCCCGGCTGTGTGAGAAATGTACCTACCGGTTACAATTCCACGCGATAGCCTTCTTTCTGGCCTTTTCGCTATACTGATCGACTGCATATCAGTGAATTTCTACACATTCCCTTCCCTGCTGCTAGTCTTTGCTCATAAATCATTGGCAGCAATCTATTAATTCCCTAATAAGTAATCCCTCGGCTAATCTGATTGTTGAATTATTTAATTATCATTTTCACTCGAGTTGAATGCATTTGAAGACTGACTCGGACAGGACTCGGGAAAATTACTCTTCTACAGCAGAGACTCTGCCAATGATTGAAATATCTGAAGATGGGACGGCAACCACGTCGAATGGGATTGCGACTATAACTGGAAATGAATATGCAAACGGCACAGTCAAATCGAGGAAAAAGTCGGCAGGATCTATTTCTGCTACAGACGAGAATACAGCTAGACCCGATGACAAAGTAGCAGCCATTCAACGGACTAAAGGAATATCGTAATCTGAAGATATTGCTTGATTTGTTTGAATTTATTCCATTTCAGCGCAACTTCCGGTCTGCTGAATTTTATATGCGGAATGATAGGCCCGGGGTGTTTCTCTGTAGCAGCGTCATTCAAGTTGGCCGGTCTTTGGGTAAAATCCGAGTTTGTTTGCAGTTATTCAAACCCTCGAATTCAGGCAGGAATGGGTCTCTTATTCCTGATGGGTGGATTGTCTTTGATTTCTATGCATAAAATCGTTCGGTGTTCACAGTATCTGGCGACGATGTGAGAATATTTCTAGGCTACAAAAAGTTACGTTATTAAAATTTGAAGAATCGGAGATCAAACTCTCGATTATGGCGATATGGCGAACGAAGCGTGCAAGCACAGCTTTTCTAAATTTCGACGACACGGGAAGATTGCCAAGTATTCAAAAAAGATCTTGATCTTCCAAATTATCCTGATTCTAGATGGATTGTCAATGGAAGTCTGATGGCATTTCAATTAGGAGTTCTTTCCGTGTGCTTCGTGTTCATTTCAGATCATATAATAGAGGTAGTTTTTCAATGACTCTTCAGAAAGTTCGAAAGGTTGCAAAATTGATTGCATTCTCTTGAATGTGCGCGTTTTAAGCGCTTATTCATATTTAGATAAACTTATCAACGCCGATAACTTATTCGTAGGATAGTTATCTAATTATTGCTATTCGAGTCGATAGTTTATCAACAATTGATAAGTTATCACCGCGGATACATTGTTTCCGGAATCCAAATATTGCATTCCGTTAAATGATTAAGCCTTTCTGAATAGTTCTGCCTTATGACCTGTAGAACAAGCTTTTACAGTTATTATTTTCTAGAAATAACATTTTGAATAGAAAGATTTTTCAAGATAATCCAATACTTCAACAACGACAAACCCGTGCCATTGTCTTCGCAGGAAATCATGCTCATTTACTTCTTCCCGCAACTACTTCTGTCTTTTATCGGTAACATCAAATTGATCACTTATCTGTCGTTGGCTGGAAACGTCATCATCTTCACTGCGATAGCATTGATTATCAAGGTCCAGTGTGAAAATCGAATAATTTTTTAATACATGTGCAGTGAATTTAGGAACTCTTGACTCATACACACTACAAGTCATCTGATTTGCCATGGATTACTGGTTGATATTTTCTTAGATATTATTCAAAATTTATTGAATTTTTCAGATTTGAACGGGATCTCTTTATCAGCAGGTGCTCTGATCTATTCATTTGAAGGACAGGCTATGGTAAGAGTTTTTCCTCAATAAGTTTTTCCTGAATCGGGGCTTTGGAGGCACAAAATCGAAACTTCACTTCAACTAAAAAATGACATTCGTGAAGTTAATTCTGAATATGGTTTTATAACAATTATGTGTTGAACACCAGATATTAGGTGCTTCCCTTGGAAAATTCTCTCCGTCACGGCGAAGATATGCGTGGTTTGACTGGAGTCCTGTCGACATCCATGAACCTGGTCATATTGTTTTACGCATTCTTGGGCTTCTTCGGCTATCTCACATTCGGACCTGAAACACTCGGAAGTCTCACACTCAATCTGCCTAATAATTTGTAAGATATCTCCGAATAGAAATGAGTAGTTTTTATGAAGTTAATTTTCACATAATACAAGGTATGGGCAAGTCTGGGCATTATCAAATATAAACTTGAAACTAAAAATGACACATCCATGACAGAATTTGATAAGATTAGTCATGTGATGATATTTAGTCTAAGTAATGCTAGATTCAAGGTTTTAGAATTTTTTCCTTTCTACTAGTCATGAATAGATTTTGTTTGCATATCTTTAATGGCTCAGACCTTCGGCGCACCCTGTATATAAATTCCGGCCACTTCTTACAATGATCACGAATATCAAAAGATCATTGATTCGAGATTTTTTTCAGAATATCTGTGATCGTCAAGATTCTTCTGGTCACGAAGGTCTTCGTCGGTTCAGCTCTCCAGCTTTATGTAATAGTCGAAATGTTGTGGCCTATCATTTCACAGAGAATCGAACGAAAATGGCTGCTCAAATTGGGACCGTATTTTCTACGAGCTGCTCTCACTTTGTTCTCACGTAATCACCCAGAAAAGTTTATCTCTGCAATATGATCAAGTTTAGTATCTTTGGCAATATCAGTACCGAATTTGGCGAATATCATACCGCTGGTCGGAATCACATCAGGTATAATTTAACGATTTGTGAAAAGTTAACCAAATTTATTTTGATCTATATTCCTTCACCTAAAAACTTGGTGAATACAATGAGAGTTTCAGGATGATCTATTCAATATTTTTTGTTCTTGAAGGCTGATTTTAGGAATGCTTCTATCGTTGATTCTGCCATCATGCTTAGATTCGCTAGTATTTCTCTACTATTTGCACAAAAAGGGCGATAAATTCCGGTTCTATGCGAAGTTAATCGAGAACACGGTTTTGTTCATATTGGGCTGGTTTTTCCTCGTTACGGGACTTCAATCTACTATTCAACAACTTGCCTACGGGTCATAGCTTATCTGTGTAGTTTGAAATTAGAAATAATTGCTCAAAATCGAACCTTTTTACAGCATTTAGCTGGTAATTTTTCTTTTTTTTTTTTTTTTTTTTTTTTTAATATTTTCTAGAGGATACTTTTGATAATGAAATAAGTTAATATTTATTAAAGACACTTTCAGATTCTTTATAATTTTAAGAGATATATTTTGCACTTTATGAAGAACCCTGAAAATGTTTCATGTGAAAACAAAACAAGATGATTGCTAATTATATTTGATGACATTAAAAATAGCTCATTATTCCAGTAAAATTTGCCTTAAAATTTGAAGAAAAAATCTGAATGAAATAATAAATCCATTTGAAATTTTGTCTATGAAAAATCTTTTTCAACATTGGCAATTTGATACTTTGCCCATTTTCTTTCGAAAGAGTTGTTGATCTTCGGAAGTAAATGCAATATCCCTAAACCAAACAGAAAAATTAGCTGTTGGCAATTGAAACTTCAGCGATAAGAAGAATAAGAAGATCATCCAATGAAAATAAACGAAATGTAAGTAGGAATGTGATCCAGGCTCTAAACTCGATTCTTCTAATTCGATGCCGAAGGTCAAATTCTCCGACTTCTTTTTCAATTAGACGATTCCCGAAAATTTCGACCAACTTGAAACTCTAATCTTTTTTCTGTAAATAATCTTTGAAAGTAAAAAAGGGGATAGGCTTTGGAAGGGGATGAGAATATGGAAGAAGGAAAGCAGAAGTATATCAGGTTACAAGAAGCTCTGCAAGGCAGGGGTCCGTGTATGGAAAGAAGGAGACGCCCTCAGATTGCATTATAACAAGCGAAGAGGAGAGAAAACAAAGAATGTACACATAACTGCAATTGTGAGATGATAGTACATCATACACACTCGTCGTTTTTTTCTAGGTACTCACCTATTTGAGTTGTGAAAGATCACTAATATTTTTAGAAAATACGATAAAGATATTTGAGGATTACTTTCAAAAATCTGAAAAGATTATGGTTTTGGCTGAATATTTAGATTTGTATTATATATTTTACATTTCATTCATTTTTATGCTAATAAAACATCTTCATTTTCTTTTTATAAATTTAGTTTTATTTTCATGATATCTTCATTCGTTGCAATAATTGCAAATGACTTGAGACGAGATTTGCAAACCAGTCATTTGTTTGATTTATCGTTGAGCAGACATTTTTTGTGGTGAATCCACAAAATCTCGCCTTGATCTCTCTCGAGAGTGAATGTTCATTGCAATTTTTGAACAGTTGATTTTCCTTTCGAATTTTGCATCTGTTTTGAATCAGACATTTATGACCTTACAAAGTGCTGAAATTTACGAATTCTTGCAGATGTTTTCATTTCTTCTCATTTTTCCTTTCGAAATAAGTTAAAATTTATTTTCTTCTAAATAATCACAAATATTCGTTTTATGCAAAAGCGGGCTCTATTGATTCTCTTGAAATTTAGCTAATTTCGTGGAGTCCAGTGGTCAAAAGCAAAGGACTGCAATTAATGAATTAGGCACTTTAGATAGATAGGGAATAATGTGAACATATCATCCTAAATGAGGTACTCCAACTTTAAAAGAAATTTAGTGAGAGTGAGAGAGAGTGAGTCTAAACATTTAATTTATCCTTAATTTTAAAATAAATTTTAATTTCGAGAAGTTATGACCAGTTTAACCATTGGCTTCGAGTTTAAGACTCTTTAGATTAACATTTTATCTTCATCTTTGAAATTTCTCAAATAAAAATTTTGTACGAGTCTGACTTTGGACAAAGGTTCTTGTATCATTAATGATATTTTGAAAGCGATATAGACATGGATAATCTCGTCTAATCTGCAGATTTCGGCAAATTGACCATCTCATAATAAAATAATCGTTTTTCCTAGCTTGTTGCGAAGCGTCACATTATAATCTGCCCGAATAGCTCGCTTATCCGAGTCCTTTCTTTCCTTTCCCTGCTTCGTTTTCCCTCTACTTATCCTCTGAATAACTCTGCATCTCACGCTTACCTCCCTTTCTCTTTCCATTTGACTATTTTTGGTAGAATGAATCGAGCACTTTCCCCATTCAATTTCGGCTGCTTCTGTCAAAAGTCCGACACTTTTTGTCGAGTCAATTGGCGTGAATTTTTGAGTGAATTACACTTATCATCAAAAAGTGGACTTGTCAAACTTTACACATTTTATTCATAAGAAGTGCCATCTGAAACACTCCTAAATTTGGTAGCTAGATAGAGGATGATAAAATTATCATTAATTATCTTTCTTGCTGAAATACACCTTGCAAATGCTATACTCTCAGTGTGATGAAATGTCATGTAGGATTAGGAGAAGTTGAATGATCGTAAGAGAAAAATTATTTCTGCATTCTTTCTTCATGGTATACGATTATAATTTTTTAATTAATCCAAGTTGAGCGCAATAAATTATGTTAAAGTTGCGAGAATTGTGATATTCCTTTTGAAGTATCGCGAAGATCATCTTTCAAACTCTGAAATTAGGAATGTTTTTCGACATTTTCATGCGCTGTTTACACGGCTATGTTTTGAAGAGGCCATTTAGAGCCAAAAGAGAAGGAAAGGAAAGTGAGCCGAGTCATTTAGCATTTGGCAGAAAGGGGAAGCATTCGCCTGAAGGATGAAATTCGATACGGTAATCGGTTGGAGCGAGAAATGAGAAAAGAGCAGCCGGGTCTCCTTTCTCGGGGTGGTTTGGACTGGGCAGGGAAACGTGTACAGGGCAACAAGTACATGTGGTATTTTCTACGTTCCTCGGCAAAATTTATGCTGATTTTTCTAAATCGAGGATGGATAAAATTTACTTTGACTTGAACAATTTTAAAGTTAATTTTTCATTCATCATTTCGTTATTTTCTTGATGACACGGTTCAAATACCGGAATAGTGAAGATAAGAGCCTCAGTTCGATTTAGAATTAATTAAACATTTAATCTTGGCTATTATTTTCAACAATGAACGAACTTCTCTGTCATTTTCCGTTCATCTTTTATTCTGATCTCTTATCCCACTTTTATGGATGTAGACTGACTGCTAGAATGTTGCTCGACAAGTCATAATTGTCCACTTTCCAGCTTTTTTAGGCCGATAATAAATAATTTCCTCTTAGTCATTTTTTTATGGCTTATTATTTGTCGGATGAAAAATCTCCGTCGAAAATAGCTGTCGCAAATTAATTAGTGGATGAATTCCTTTCTCTTGCTCGAATCAAGCCCTTTGCTGTCTCTAATTCGCCTGTTTCTAAGTTGGAACATCCCACTTTATGTCTCTTCATTTTTCATGGAACTAATTTATCGCGACGCAACGACAAAACTTTATGGAGAGTTTCATCGAGTCGAAATTTTTATGATCTTCGAAAGAACGTTATAAAATTCAAAGTTATAAAATAGCATGGTTATTGATAAATTTGTCTTCATTTTTGATGGTCAATAAGCTATCGGCATTGAATTTTCTAGTTTTTCAGTAGATCATTTTAGATTATCTCAAATTTTTCAATATTCTCTTGAACTTCTTGTTGGATTTACCCCTGAACAGCCCACCATTCTTCTTCAGAAGTCCTTCCATTTCCGGCTCTACTTTGTTCTTCTATTTTCTCCTCTCTTCATTAATGCATTCGCGTATTCAATTGTTTCATTCATGCATCGCATCACTTTGCACGGCACAATAATGCCGTCAATTGCCGGCTGATCTGCCGCACTATTGCAGCCAACTGAAAACCACTCCACATCTCTGTATTCTTCGACACTAAAAAGTAAGAGTTTACCAAACTGTTATCACATTTTATGATTCTTGGAAAAATCACTTTTCACTTGATTATTATCATTCTATCTACAAATAGTGTGGATTTTTTGAGTGTCATATCTTTGGGTTCTTGCAAAATTCAGCCACATGCTTCCTTCTAATTAACGACATTTTCCCTCAAATTAGGTGAACTTTCCAAAAGACCTATTTTCAGCTAAATTCTCCCATTTTCCGCTATCTGAACACGATAATTTTAGCTGTAAATGCGATGCCCTTCGAGAGAGAAAGGCAAAGTATGCGAAAACTACAGGCGAAACGATAAAATAGCGAGAAAAGGCATTTTAACCGATTAATCAATTATCTAATCAGAGTCAGAAGAATGGCTGCATGTCAACGGTTGCAGGGTAAAAGCAGGCAGAATATCAAACGCAACAACACTTTCTCTTCTTCCTTCTTGATTTAGGAGAGACATTTTTTGCATCGTAAATTATCAATTAATTATTATTGCGTGAAACAATATGATTTTCTCTACTTATGTTTCTCGGCAATATTTACTCTTCTAGCGTCTAACAGTAATTGGACGAAAAATGATAAAGTCTTCCGTAATTTGTATCAGTTTTCTAGCAGAAGTTTCAGAGTTTCTACAAATTGTGTTTTAGTTATTGACATAGCATTCTTTTCTAAAGATTTCGGTATCTATTTGTTCTCCTATCTCAAACTACGATTCGCTCTTTTGTCAGTACTTCATCGCGGATGTTCACAGGTATCGAAGATCATATTTGTGATTACCTGTACCTGTCTGATTTTTCAAAATCAGTGCATGTATCCTACATGTTAAAATACATTGCCAATGGCCAGACCTGGTGTTAGCTTTTCCCAGAAAGTTCTTTCTGAAAGAATTCACTCCTCCTGGATCTGACCGCCTGGCCATATGGTTGTTCTTCATTCTTCGTTCCGACTCGTATTCTCTTTCTTTCCTTTTCTTCCCTTCTTCTTCTCATTCCTTCAAGCACTTCCCACTTTCTGCCAAATTCACAAGGCTCTCTCGTATTTCTTTCTCTCCATCTCTCTCTTTATGGTAAGTCAATCTCTGTGTGCCTTCGGCTCTAGAACCTCTTGCAGTGAATTCCCCAAATCTGAGACTTATCTTCTAACTTTCAACGATCTGAATCAGATTCTTCTTAATGTCGAAATACAGTAATTGAAGATTTCAACATTAGTTTCCATTCAAGAATAACGTAACAGTAGCTCTTGACCTTCATTTTCTCGTTTTTCTCGTGTGAAATATGGCAAATTTACTTGCGAAATTTCATTTGACTTTAAAATTCGAAATTTCAAGTTTGACCTATTCTGCATTCTTGAATGAGCTTACCAGTTTCATGTCCATTTTCCTCAATTCGTTTGACCGCTCCTTTCTACCCCATTCTCTTTCTTTTTCTCTTTACTTTTCTCCATCTTGTTCGTCGTCCTGACTTATTGTATCCGATCATCGAAGCATGAGATAAGTTAGTTCAGAGTCGGACAAAATGGGAAGAGGGTAGCGAAGGCAGGAAAGGAGTGGAAGAATGTTGTTGTTCAGTCTCCAATAACTAACAGGTGTGGACCTCGTTGAATTGTCTCTAACTCTCCGAATCCATTCAAAGTCATATTTCCCCCTCAGTCTCTTCAATTTGCATCCGAACGTCTTTTTCTTGTTGTTTTCCGCTCCACTTTGTCTTCATTTCGCAAATTTTCTGTCGTAATTCTCTTCCTTCTTCTTCTTCGTTATTTTATTGTTGCAATGCAGTCAATTTGTCGATGACCCTTTTGGATATGAATTGGAACTTCAATGTCAATGAATTTGCCGCATTATGCAATTCAATGACAGGATGAAGATGAAGATCAACTTGTAATCTGTCCATTTGGCATTTGTCATGGCTACATTTCATTCGTGAATATTTCATATTGTAACGTATTTGCCAAGTTTTGCCATTCTTTATCATTTCATTGCATTGCACGGCTCAAATATGGTTTTGCGATATCAGATATTTTTCCCAAATAATTCTTTGAATTCAAATCGAAATTTTCATTGTCACACCTGCAGAGAGCAAGGCAGTTTTCGTTGGGAAATACCAAATATCGAATCGAAAAATGTCTAGGGGTAGAAAATGAGAGAACCGGACCTCTTCACTCATTTTTGTCGGTTCTCTATTATTCGCCCGTTACGCAAACTCAATAACTATGAGCTGTTATTTGTGAGAATTCAATGTATTATTTCGAGAACTGTGACCTAGTTATGCAAAATTTGACCACTGAATCAATTGAGACCATTGCGTAACTAGCAATATGTTTGCTAAATCTTCGATTTCCTCGAATTTTTTCCTAATTTGACTCTTCCTCGTCCCAATTTCAGCACTTCTTCAAGCACAATGCTCTTTGTGCGTGCGAAATTTCAATATCTCTTTCCCTTTCCATCTCTTCTCTGTCTTCCTTTTCATTTTTTTCCCATAATATTTTATTGCAATTTCATAGCCTCCACTAATAAAGTGTTCACCGCAGTCATTTTCGTCGTTTCATCGAACTTTCCTTCGAATTGCTGTATAGTTCTATGTTTAGTGATACGACATCAACATGGCTTCTGAAGTTTGGACGACGTGACGGCGAAGTGGAAAATGAAGTCTCCATCTCCTCTGCCTGCAGATTTGCCCACTGCTCCTATTGGGAGGCAACAGATCATTGATATCAAAGCTGGAGCGATTCTTAGACATAATAGGTACAGATTTATGCGATTTTTATATGGTTAGAAAAAATCTCAGTTTTGCTATGAAGAAAACAGTTGTTATGCAGTATTTTTCATAGCCTTATGATTTCAGGAAACACCGCCGCTTATTTGGATGCCCTTTGACTCCACTTCTAACTGCGATAGTATTTTTCAAAGCACTAGTTTTCTCGATTTGGCTCTATCGAGGTTGCAAATAAACAATTAAAAATTCCAACGAATACGAAATCGTTGCAGAATTCAACACATTCGACTTTCGATGCGCAATTGTGTCGCCTATTTTGGAAGAATCCGAACAGCTGCACATCCGGAAGAAACGATTCTCGATAGAGTAAGTCGAATTAAAGCCAAATAACAATATATCTACGTAAATTCACGTAGTTTTGATTTGAAAAATAGCAATGCAGATTTCCTTAACAATTTAAAATAAATTTTGTTTAGCTTCGATGACTTCGAGAATCTGCCGCCTCGGGTAATGACATTGGAGAATGCTGATGAAAGTGACGACCCAGATATTATTGAACAAGTATCAAATCAATAGGCATGCAAATCGGCTCTAATTTGATTTCAGAGGGAACGGGCCAAGAAGAAACGACCTCTGTTTGGAGGCGGATTCAAGAAGATAGACGACGAAGAGGAGGAGGAGGATGAAAGCAATGAAAGAAAACACACACCGGCCACAACGATCGTCACTTTGACCAACACACAGATTGTGCCGATAGCCGATGGAAAGCAGGGAACGATTAGGTAATTTTTACTACTTTTAAAAGTCCCATTAAAATTGGTGAAAAGTCGTGGACTGTCGGAGTTTTGATTTTGAACATTCCGAGTTGTAGTTGTAGTTAAATTTTTACGGCCCAGAATCAGAGCTGGAATAGGAATACCGAGGTCAAAAATGCCTAAGAGTCGAAATTAGAATTGCGAGTATATCTGGGGTCTCAATTCTTTAGAGTTTCCATCTATAGACCTTCCAGAACAGTTCGAAAGATCACTAGATTTTTGTTGCATTCCGTCATATTTTTAGCGCAAATAAATCAGCCATGCAATATGTAGCTCATATTTCTTGAGCATTTTTCAATTGCAAGAATTGAGCTATAGGAAGAGGGAATAAATCAAACATTGATAATTGCAATTTTTCAGGATGAAAACGATACGGAATCGAATTGAAAACGTTGGAGGGGAAGATGAAGAGTTTGTTGAGGTAAGCGAGACATTTGCAACAACCATTTGACGAAGTGACAAACCATGTTTTGTTAAATATTGAAGTGTTTCTTGGAACAAATAAACACCTAGACATTTGACAGAACGTCATTCGGTCTAATGCTAAAAATCACTCCGTCATTGCATAGCCCGTCAAGCCGTCTCTTCGTTAAATGAAGACTACCACAAATCATCGTTAAAAATGATGTAATTTTTGAAGATCGACATTGGCTCAGCTCCTCGAGTTTATGTTTCAAAAATTCGATCTCGACACGATGAATCTCCACTTCTGACGACGAGATCAGCCCCAGATGAAAATGTAGACGGAGAAAAGAGGAAGAAGGGCAAAGGAAAAGGTCGGAAGAAGGATAAAAACAAGAAAGGACTAGGTAGGAAGAAGAACAAGAACCTCGAGAACAATCAGATCGGTGAAGATTTCGAGCCTACCACGCAAGGTAAACCCCCTTCAATAAAGAGCACCATTAAAGAGTTTCTCTAATGAGTGAAAATAAAAGATTCATTATCAGACAATGTAAATTCTCACAATCATTTTCTGTCAAAATTCTGACTTCGTCCTGATACAGAGTATTCTCAAAAGATTTTCATTGATTCCAATTTTCAAAATAGAATTATTTGTTGCTTTGATTGAGATTATTCTTGAAAATTTTAGCTCCGACGCAGTCCACGAAGGGTCCTCGCCATCTGTTTTCACCTCCACAAGATGTGCTCGATCCCGATGCAACCACAACCTCACGACCGCATCGAAGTGATTTTCTTGGGGGAGTTATTGATCCTCTCGACGAGAATTTCACCAATCAAGGTATGGAAAAATATATTATGAAGGAAATTTTGATAAACTAAAGTTCAGGTGAAATTCGCGGCTACCCGATGCAGAAGGCCTCAAAGAAGCCGAAAGGAGGACGAAAGAAGAATAAGAACAAAACAGATTCTGGCATTCGACTTTCAGAAGAGATCAAGATGATGTGGGACTTGAATGAACTCAATTATACGACGCTGACGATGCCGAAGACGACAGAAGTAACTCAGCCGAAAGCGAACGGAACTAAGGTGATAAAATCCAAAATATATCCCGTTTTGTTGAAGTTTATATGAATAGAAGTTTCAATTTAAAAACAAAAACAAAACCAACCATTCGATGACTCAAAATATCTATGCTTCAGGCACAACCTTCAAACCCGACTCTGACATCTCTCGATGATAAAACGAACACAAATCACTCGAAGAATAATGGGGGAAGAAAAAAACCAGATGAAGATGACTGGTGGAAGGATTCGAAAGAATCTGAAGACGAAGATGAATGGTCGATGGATGGATCGGTGGAGATCGAAAACAAGGTAGACAGGAATGGAAATGGACAATTTGAGCCTGAAAAGGAAGTGGAAGTGGAATATGGACATCCATACAGACCGGAAATTCTCGAATCGCCTGGGCATAGATCGGTTAGAATGAATATTTTTTTAGAATAATTAAACATTTGATAATGTTTAAAAAATGATGTAATGTCCTTCTCATAATATTTCGTCACTCAATATGCCATCATTTAAAAAAGGATCTTTTTTACTTCAGAGCACGGAACGCCTGATCGAAGAAGAAGATGAGGCTCGTCGAAATCCGCCAACTCAGCGATGGCACAACAGACCGGAAGACTTTATGACTCGCAAACCAGCATACCCGCTGCCCAGAGATTCACTCACTGAAACTGTTTGGACCAACCCTGCAAATCAACCGACGAGAACACCAATGAGACATGACCAGGAGACCACCCCGATGACTTTCGATGATCTCAATGCTCCCATCGATTTCAAAGTAAGAACTCATAACACACAAGTGTAATTTTATGAAACTGATAGACTGGCATTAATGTTGATATCAAAAAAACTGAATCACAGATGGAGTCCAGCTTTTATAAATCAAAATTATAATCTTTAGGCACAATTAGATTCATTCGGAGCATCAGCAACTTGCATAATGCGAACTCTGTTCGATATTTGGTGCTGCTTTCAACTGATCTGTCTGATTCCATTCACATTTGGCCTTTGTACTCCTCGCTGGTGTCTATTCATTTCTCACGTTGTGATGGATTTCGTTTGTCTGGTTATCGGATTCTTGATTAGGTAAACTTCGAATTTGAAGACTATTTATTCGTATTCTATTTCAGCATAACTATGGCAGTGCTGTCACTAGTTTTGTATTGTATGGTCGATCAGATGGATTCATCTATTTTGGTGCACTCACTTTTGATCGCGTTTGCTGTCGGTATGTATCTGCCAAATTAAAAAAAAAAAAGTCTATGAGTCGCAAATTCAGACATTCTGCTATTATTCTATTCCTTTCTGGTAGTGACGACATTCCGTTGCTGTGATCGTCTCGTCGCGAAATATTGCGAGGACGATGAAGCTGATACAAATGGTGTATCATTGTAGATGGATTTAGTAGAAGAATAATCGGTCGTGAAAATTTGCTGGGTTCGAAAAATTGAAAAATATAAGAAGTTCTGCTCCTCTCTCGTTACATTCTACTAGATGGTGACAGCAGAATTTCAAATTTTCGAATTTTTCGAGAACAATAATAGCAAAGCATCATCCGATTGTTGAAAACAACTATTCCATGCTCCATTAAGAGTGCCGATATCAACAATTCATATGAATATTGTCGAGCTTAAAAATTCTCTGATCAATTTGCGGGATGTTTGAAATCCTTCTGCTTTATCTTCATCGTTTTGCATCAATCTGTAGAGCAAGAAATAATAATCGTCAGCCAAAAATCTTGCCAGAAAAACAATAATTAGTTCTCTATCGTGTATGCAGTCGACTTTTCAATAATAGTTCACTTACCTCTAAAATTCTACACATTGTTATGGGGATTTTTGGAGATTTTACATTAGAAAATGTTCCTTGAAATTGCGGGTTATCGATTTCTGATACAATTTGATCTCAATTTTCATATTCATCTTTGTTTTCCAATTTATTCCAAGTAATAAAGATTTCTAGATAGAGTAGATTGCTGAAGACGTCTGTTGGAATTGGGATGAGGTTGATTTGAAAACGGAGGTGTAAAAAAGGTGAACAGGGGTGAATTGGCCTCATCGAAAGGGACGATTTCGGACAGAACAATGGAATTCTTTGACACTTGAAAGTCTAATGATTTGAATGATTAGCACCAAATTAGAGAGCAGAGCGATTCTGGCATCGTGTGCTATCTTGCTCATGTCAAAGATTCGCTTGCAGGCAGAAAGGGAGTTCAAACTTTCTTAAGAAGACCTGCAAGAAACAATATCCAATAAGCTGATGGTCAGTAAATTTCACTGTTCAAGTCTCAGATGAGGTGGGGCTACGATTTCAGAAAATTTCATTCTACTTTGATTTTGGTAAGTTCAGAATCGCTTCGAACTAACAGCTTCTCATAACTTTTATTGGCCAACTCTGAAAAAAGAAGGGTTTTTCGGTCTCCAAAATTTTGTTTGCTCCTTGCGATGTCCTTAGATGACCCGATGGACTGTTCCCGCGAATGAGTGTAGCAGTGCCTTCTCCCCCTTTCATATCTCAGATCCACAGGTCATTCTGCCATTCCAATGGATTTCCTAGGCCCCGCCCCTCTCTCTTACCTCTCTCCCCTTCCCCATTTTTCCCGCTCGTTGCGCAATATCCCAACCTCAAAAGAGGTCTAACTAGCTAGCTGGGGGACCACGAAAACAGTCCTAACCTAACACTCTGTGGGTCTCAGGTCTGGGCTAGTGGAGAGGACTGTGAACGAATGCCATTGCTAACCTGTAAATAATCCCATTTGATATTCCGGTGAACTCTTCCTTCTATCATATCGATTTCCTTCCACAATGTCATCTGCATTCGTCAAGGTTGAGCCAAAACAAGAAGTTCCAATGGATACGTCGAATCCGAGACGGGACTCTGAACCCGGCACGTCAACAGAATCCGAGCCAATGGCGACGAATCCACCGCAAATTCCGAAGCTTCCTGGATTAGGAATTCAACGACTGCTGCCAAATCACATCTTCCCAATGTTCCAAGTAAGATTTTGTTGATTTCTTGCTTTCTACATCACTGATCTAATGCGAAAGTCGAATTCTAACCTTATTTTTTAATAGATCACTAAATTTAATTATTTTAGCCATTCACGAATGGTTTCTTCCCTCCAGCAGAAGTCGCCTTCCCTGCTTCACTCTTTCTGGCACAACAACAAGCAGCCACTCTAGCAGCTCAGCAACAGCTGCAGAATTCGATCACTTCCATTCCAAACAGTTGTAACATTCCGCAACCGCCCCCATTGAATCAAGGTATATGGATTTCTGACTAAGATTTTAAAAAGTTGATATTTAGTTCCAAGCTCATCCACTGCATTCGATCAACTATCTCATATCAAATCTCATCTGCAGCAAATTGTGGAGGACAGGTCAGTCAAACTAACAAATAAATTCCAATGAAATCGTGATTTCAGAGATTCGGGCAATGAAACAAGCAGCTTGTCCCCGTGCAATTCGTCGCCTATTCCTTCCAGATCGCCTTCGCATTCATCCCGGTAAGCCCCCCCCCCCAATCCTGATACCAAATCGCCTATTAGCGGCGGCTAAAATATCCGAATATCTGGTTACGAAATTGTTTTCGCCCCAACCGTATATGACATCATGCTGCCCTCGGTTGAGCCGTATGTCTGTCTGTCTGTCTGTTTTTTTCCTTTCTCTGTAGCCTCATAATTCTCGTACTCTCTCGGATTTTGCCCTCCACCTTTTCTAGCCTTGGCTGACCCCTCGGATTGTTTTTGAGAAGTGCACAGGTTGGACCCTGGGATGGGAGGATAGCATAGAGGTCGGGTCGGGTCCGTGCCGATGGTCATCCGAAGAGAGAAGGGCGAGGGGAGAGAGTGGCAGAAGGAAAGGGGCTAGATAGGCCCTGCCCTGCCCTGCATTCTTGCATTCCTTATGTGTCGCGCAATCAGCCCTCGCGATTCCTCCAAAGCGCGCCCTTTTTGGCCTCGCAGCCTCGCTGATTATGCACAATACCAACAACCCACACAATACACATGCTATTCTCGCATTTGCAAAGATTAAGTAGAAATCGTATTTCCATCGAGCTTGCAACTAGAATCTTTAGTTTTCAGTAAGACTGTAGGAGGTAAGATCATGCTAAAACCCATATGAACAACTGATAATGTAAGGATGCAAGTATCAAGAATGCGACAAGTGAAACTCGAAAAGTCGAAGCAGAAACTAAGTAGACTAGCAAACAATTTTAAACTTGAAACTTAAAACGAAGTCCAAATTTAGTCTACCAGAGCAAACATCTACTCAGTTATAATGAGATAGAATAATGGTGATTTAGAAAATCAGCACCCATTTTCAGCGTCCTTCCATCTCTCTGTATTTTTTTAAAAAAGATTTTATGTAACAATTGGAAAATGTCTGTTCGGAATTCGAATTTTAAAAATTCTGAACAGCTCTGATTTGAAGGAAATGTAATACTTACAACGTGACCTTCTCAATTAGTGTACAATCTCGGAAATCTTATCTAATGTTAGCAAGAGCGGCTAAACCCATTCATTCCTTTGCCAAAGATAATCGTGCGATCATAATGCCCACCAGCAATTACTCCTCACTCGAATAGTTGACTCGGTCAGCGCCTCTGGGCAATATTCCTCTTTTCTGGTCACCTATCCTCCATTCTCTCATGACCTGATAATGCCATTGAGAAGGGGGATAATAAACTGAGACGAACTCACTTACGAAGAAGTTCAGCAGAATTTGTGACAAACGCAACTGCTGCAAGAAAAATATTCTGAATGAACTAATGTTCTAACAATGACTTATTGATTTGGTTAGACTAGACCACATCTTTATTCAAAAAAAAAGAAAAGAAAAACCACTTCAAGATGAACAATAAAATAAGAACACAACCTACTTCCCTGTCAAAGAAGCTACTCGAGACATTTGACCAAAGCAATGAAATATATCCGTAAAAAATCATCTCCAATCGATTTCAGATCGAACTCATTCTCTCATGCCACCAAGCCTTACAACATCAACAATATTCTTCATCGTTCTGCTACTCCAGCAGCGAATGTTGGACTTCATTCAATCCACAGCAGCAGTCATCATAGCCAAAGCCATCAGCAGCTCCACACTGCACTGGACACGATTTCGCTTGATGCTCCTGCCAGACAACAGCAAGCTGAACTTGAAGCTGCACAGGTTGATAGAAATAATTTTCAAACGAAAAATAATTGAAATTTCAGGCAGCTTTGAATTCGAGTCTTTCTCAATTGGCCAACGCAGTCTCCTCAGCTATTGCTCAACCCCCGCTCTCGTCCACATGTCCGATGCCACTATCGTCGCCCTATTCCTCTACATCAAGCCTTCCAGTTGCTTCATCAACAGCGATCACTACTTCTGCTCCTTCTCTTACTACTTCCGCGTCAACTCCTTCCCTCTCGAACAGAATTCCGCCGACCAATCAGATCAATCAGCCAAGTCAATCTCCAATGCCTCCTCAGGTAGACAGTCATTTTTATTAGTTTTCTTAAAATCATAAGATTCTCAGCTCTACCATAATCCCTACCAACAACCACCGATGCCTTCGCCATTCGGCGGCCTCGTTCAACACCCTCCTCAAAGTCATCTACACCCGAACTCCTTCCCACAAACGGGCTTTCCGCATCCTCTCGGACCTCCTCCAATGGGACTCTCGCCTCATCAAAAGATGCATCAGATGCGGTTACAAGTAAGAAAAGATGACGATGTCGAATCAATCTCATGTCTTCCAGGATTTGTATCTGATGGCTCTGAACAAAGAAGATGTTGCCAAATACTCCGGAGTCGAAAGATGTGCGGTATGTCTGGACCAAGCTTCTGGGTTCCATTACTCCGTGCTCAGCTGCGAAGGATGCAAAGGTATATCTTTCAATAAGAACGAAAAGACTAAATTT
The DNA here is from genome assembly GCA_964036155.1 of Diploscapter coronatus. Taxonomy (NCBI): domain Eukaryota; kingdom Metazoa; phylum Nematoda; class Chromadorea; order Rhabditida; family Rhabditidae; genus Diploscapter; species Diploscapter coronatus. Next base: position 45,378,499 of record OZ038422.1, on the reverse strand, counting down.
CAAATGATTTTTCAGGATTCTTCCGTCGCTCGGTGCAAAAAGGAACCGAGTATGTCTGTCACAAAGAAGGTCGATGCAAGGTCGATCGAGTGACGAGGAATCGATGTCAAGCGTGCAGATTCGACAAGTGTATTGCTGTTGGTATGACAAAGGTGCGAAACGTTTTCCAAGATAAAATTGATTTCACAGATTCGTTCAAATCCACTGGAGTTTCATTCCAAGCTCATAGAATTTTCAGGAGTCCGTCCGACAGGATAAGAACAAGAAGCGCCGGACGAAGGAAGAAGAACGCGACAATGAGCTATCGACGACGAGAAATGCATTGAAGGTGGTCGAGCAGGTGCATGACGAGTACAAGAAAGCATTCTCATCAAATAAAACGATCGTTGAAAATGTCGAGGTAGAAAAGTAGAAATAAAGCAGCAGGTCTTCAATCATTTAATTTTCAGGATCTGTTTAGCCGAGTTACTCAATTTGCGACAGGAATTCCTGATTTAGATCAAACGCCCCCAGATGAGCTCTCACTTATGATCAAGAAATCGTTGAGGGGAATCTTGGTATGAAAATATTGAATTTTGATAAACTACAAACATTTTTTAGCTATTGCGTCTGGCATATTTCAACACACCCGAACGTGGTCTATTATGCGAACCAAATCTGGATGATAGACTGGACAAATTGCGAAGACAGGTCGAGGATATTAAGCCTGAGGAAGTAGCCTTGCTCTCAGCAATGCACATCGTCGGAGATAATGCGGTAATCTAGAATTTTTATTTAAAAATGATGTTTAGTAGTAGGCCTAGAGTAAATTTAAATTAGAATCAATGTTACGAATACAAAATTCAACGCATTTTGAATTCAAAATTCCAATCGTTGCGATAAAAAAAGCCGAAAAGTTCGACCCTAACGAAGTTGAGTCTTTGTGAATTGCCCGAAATAGGAGTCAAGCAACTGTTCAAAATAGTTGATATTCAACTCAGATGCAACATAGGTCTGGGTGAATAGAGAAATCTTCAACTCATATACCTAATGATCAAGAAAATGAGACTCTTTTAGTTGAGCGACGCTCTATCTACGGGTCTGGAAGCATTTATCCGGTTGAACTACGGTAGAATGACAGAGGCAAAGCAGGAAGAAAAGGAAGGACTAAATGATCAACCGAGTAGCAGTAGCGGTGGAAATCCTGTAAGCCAACAAGACGTTTCAACGAGAATTTGTAAATTAGTGATGAAACTTAATTTACTCAATAATTGAGGTTAATTTTATCTTATGCATTTAAAAAAAGTTTGCCTGAGGTTTTCATGTGACGTTAGAAGTGAAATTCAAGCAACTTTGATTATTGTAATTTTATGGGTTAACTATTCGTGGTTCTTTCATTTGATCATTTTGGGTACAAATCCGTTTCGACTTTTCTAAGGTGCTCTCGTTAATAAATTCCGCATTATGCATGCCTATTTTCATTCTACAGGTTCAAGCAATATCCCTTGCTCAATATTGCACATTTATTGATAATTGTGAATGCGTTACTCTGAATAAATAACATTTGAAACGGATTATTTTAAGAAATGTTTCCATAATTTATGCACGCTCAAAGCCTATTTCCGCTAAGGAGAACCCGTTGAAGAGTGATAAACCTGAGAAGAACATCTACAAGTTTAGATTAGAAATGGGTTTGCTGAATCCAGAATTAGGTAGCTCGACAGTTGAGAAGTTGAACGAATTCCTTGTAACAGTGCACGATTAGTAAAAGTGATAAGTCTGTGATATATAAAATTTTGGATTGTCAAATTTCTATCGAGAAATTTCGACTCGTCTTGAAACTAAAGAGGCATTTTCACTTCTAGTCTATCTTTTACAAATCGTGTTATCAGCAAAGCAAAATGCACTATCCGCTGTAAACTGCAAAATTTAACGCGTATATAGAAAAATGAATAGTCTGAATCCATAGCAATGTCAGAATATTCCGACTTTTCCAAACTTCCTGTCAAATTATCGAGGTACTGTACGGTTTTTCATAAGTGGTGATTAGTGTGATTGCTCCGAGGCCGCAATTCTGGCCTCGTGAACCAAGTCGAGAATGGCTTTTTGCACTTTCATCGCTTGAGAACGGTCTTTGTAGGCGATTTCACGTAGCGGATGATACAAATAACGACCTAATAAAGGCGAGTTTAATCGTAAAAAATTGTAAAATACTTACAGAAATTCATCTGCTCATCAAATTCATCTATCGTCCCTGTTCCATTTGCATTTGAACTCGTTCCATTTTCTTCAGCTCTGTACATTCTCTTGCCACCGCTGTTCTGCGGGCAACAATAAGGACTGTGAGAAGAGTTTGTGTGATTGTCATCATGCATCTAAAATTCGAAGTTTTAAAAAGATATTGAAAATAGAGTCAATGATATTCAGACCTAGGAAGTACTTTCATCAGACCAAAAAATATAAAGGGTATAGGTCGCAGGGAGTATCTGACGATCGTACTTCCAAAGTCAGAACGAAAGAAATTTCAATTTCTAGTAGATAAAGGAAAATAATTTTTTATGCTATAAATTTCAAATAAGAAACCCTACCTGACTAGAAGAGATCTGTTCATCATGGGGAGTAATCCGTTTTATAGCCACTCGAGTTGGTGTGGCTCTGTCGCGCATTTGATCGAGAAAGTTCATTGAGTTGAAGAATTTCCATTTCGGAGGAATCACGCAGCCGTTGTCATTGTAAGTCAGCTGAAAATGGACGACTTGGAAAAGTAGTTGTGCCGTATTGCTGCAGACGAAATAAGGCAGGATGTGACGAGAAAAAGACTTTATTTTCACTATATTTCGTATGCAACGACGTAATTTATAATTTTTTTTTCAGATTGCCGACGAATGGATTTAAAATATCCTATTTCTAAAAATTTGAACCTTTTTCTTGGTCTTCAGATAGGTATCCTTGAGATTTTTCCATTGTTTTTCGATTTCTTCAGCTGAAATAATTCAGATTTGAAATGGTTTTATATGTTCGGTTTTTGTTTTGCAAGTTCAACTAGTTCACTCACAACTCAATTGGAAATTCATACTTTAGAAATGGTAGTGTTGATAAGGAAGCTCAAGGTGGATACGTGTTTTTAAGGAGACAACTTTCTTACCAAGCAAAGGCGGAAGAATCTGATGATTATGGTTGACAATGTTGGCGACTTCCAAGAACAGCTCCTTCCGGCTCTGCCCCGTGGTCTTCTCTCGAATACAGTCCCAGATGCCAGGTCTCCGGATGATCTCGTCGATGATCGAGAATCGGATTTCATCGGTGATTAGTGTCATTGAATGTTGCTGAAGCAAACCAATAAGTGGAAAATTTCAAATGTAATCCTCAACGTTAGGGATTTCCAAATTTACTAACTTTATCATAAAAGCGCGAGAATAGATAACTTCAAGTAAGTGACATTTTAGTTTTTGTAAACAAGGGAAATTTTATTCGAAAAGCGTAAAACAACACCCCAACCTGCCCAATAGCTTGATCCCCCACTGAATGTTGCTGCATTCGCTGCTTCTGCTCCTGCGACGTCTGTGCCTGATTGTGATTTTGCACGGTCGTCCAGTTGTCAGGAGGTCGGCTTTGGGGAGAATGAGTGACTATAGAAGTTTGTACTTGAGCTGAGACGTGATGATTCGTCATGGACTGTTTCGTGTCCAGGCTTTGGATTATTTGAGGCTGAAACAAACTTTTTTGTTAATTTATCAAACTCGCAAATGTATCAATTCCTCAACCCGAATTTAGTTCATTCAAAAATTACTCCAATAGTTCGAAAATTCATTAATTAAATCAATCGTTTATATTCTCATTAGGACGTCGAAAGATAATCCCTTCTAGATATTGTCGTCTTCTTGCAAGTTTACATTAATTGCAAACGCGCTTCAACCAAACAGACTAGTAGTATTAGAGAAGAACAGCTTTTCTATTTTGCAAAAAAAATTAGACTAGCCAGGAAGAGTCGGACCTAATGACTACTCTTTTTGGTGAGACATTTATCACTATACTACGACCACTTGAAATGAGCTCGGTTATTCGAAGAAAACATTTAGCGAGCGCATCATTACTCAGTCTGTTTCTTTCACTGCAGACTGTGCGATTAAGTGCAAATTTGCAAGAGACGACAATACCTGTAAAATGGCGTGCTGTTGAATCTGTTGCGCCTCTGCACTTGTCTGATGGTCAACAGGCACTAACGTCACCAATCCCTGGTCATTTCCCTGCTGCTGTTGCTGTCTCCTGATGTCTTCTTCCGTCATAACTCGACTCACTCGATCCATCCTCCTCCCTGAATGATCCCCAGACAGACCGCGTTGCTGCTGCTGCTGTTGTTGTTGATGCTGAAAACGACATTCTTTGAATTTTCTAAAAAAAATAAAGAAAAGAGTGGTGAAGAAAACAACATGAAATGGGCTTCTTGAAAAATTCAAATGGTAATAACTTGCAAAATTCGGCTTTGGCAGTGTCAGTAAAGGCAGAAAGGTCGTATTTTCAAAATCGTCGAATTTTGCAAGATTCCAAAAATCGAATTTTTGAACACGGGAAAAATCGAGAACAACATACCGTATGTCGCGTGCTGTACATGAATAGAGCAAGTGGTCGTAAGTGTGATTAGACAGAAACATCCATGATGAGATCAGCAATAATTCGTGGAGTCGAGCTCTGCATGCGGAGAGTCTCTGCTGCACTTGCTTGGAAGCAGGCCTGGCTCTTCTGCTCCTCTCTGTCCTTTGCAGTGTTATTTTGCTACTGCAATTGGGAGATGGCCGCTCGCGTCAAGAATTGATCGTACCGAACGCGTCGCGCGCGAAATACGGGGTGTAAAATTCTACTTGCATTTTTGCTTTTCATTATTTTTTGCCAAAGATTTTGTTGATGAACATGGTCTGCATTTTTTCCTAGATTTCAATTTAAAAAAAAAAAAAAAAAAAAACAAATGTCTGCACAATCTTCAGATTCGTTCATCAAACGATGGCCCCGTCGAAGAAGAATCGAACGGCCGTGTCTGCATCGGGCTGCAGCGATGTAAGAAATTTGAATTTTACCGAAGAGAAAGAAGTTTGCAGGTGGAAGTGACAACAGACGAAATTTTCAAGCTGTACGAGCGAGCGAAGGACTATCACAGGAAGGGGGACAAGGAGAACGCCTACAGTCTGCTCAAGAACCTATCGCCCTTCTTCACCTCTGACCCCGCATATTGGATCAGGGTTACGGAGCTCGAAATCGTCTACATTTATGGGGTAGCTTTTCGCCTTGAAAACACTAGAAAAAATGATGATGATTTCAGGAAAATTCCGTGAGTACGTCGGAGGAAAACAGAAGTGCTAACGAGTCGAGTGGAAACACCACACCGAACAATCGGTAATAAAATCACGAAATTTTTGAAGATACCACTCTGAAAAAAAAAAAAAAGATGACTTTTGCAACCCTCTGATGGCGCCTTTCTTTTTTATTCTTCTCTGTACATTTTTCGTCATAAAATCGCTCAATCATCTTCGTTAGCGAAAGAAGACAGCGGTGCGACTATGTTCTAAATGTAACAGAATCATTCATAATCACGAACAAGGGGCTGAATAAGCACCAAATAAATAGTTCACTTCGAAATTTAAATCGAAATAGACCTAAATCGATATGGTATAATGTGTTTGACCATGCCCACTGACAACTAACTTACAACCATTGTGCGGGGAAAAGCTAGTCTTTAATGAATGTGAGAGAGTGGACATGTGATTTTGGCGTCGGAAAATTTTGATTTTATAAGGATTTATGCAAAAATAAATAGATGAAGTGTTGCAGAATGAATATCACGAAAGACGACGTCGCCCGCAGCAGCCAACTAGCCCTATGCCTGGCAAAAGGGACCGACGATAAGAAGCTCATCACAACAGCCACTCTGCTTAATGCCTTTCTTGCAATCAAACAGTTCAGATTCAGGTTGGAGATTTTATCTTCTGAAAATTGAATCTATTGTACACTTTTAGATACGCCCTTGAATTGCTCGAACAAATTCCTGAGTCTTGGTGGAGTGAGTTTTGTTTGCTTCAAAATCTCTCATGATTGATCGAAAATTTTGAGTTTGGGGCGATTATTTAATACAAGTGCCCAGATTTGCACGAAATTTCTAAGATTAACCGTTAAATTTTGTCAAAAAAACGCTTCACATAAAAATTATTTCTTATCTTTCATCCTTAAATTTTTCAGGCTGCATGAGCATGAACGACAAACAGACCGCAATTAAATACGAGGTTAGTTTGAAGAAAAAAAGAATTTCCAACAATAATTCTTTTCAGACAATCTGCAAGAAAGAAACTCAAGCGGCGAGTTTGAAGCCAGACGAGAGTCAATCGTCTCGAATGACCGATTTAAAGGGGAAGCTGATCGATTCTGATGGGATGCGCGTAATCGAGGAGTGCAGAACTGCTTTCCAGAATGGAAACAAGAAGGAAGCTTTGCAGATATTCAAGGTAAGTTTTTATTTATTTTTAAAGATAGGCATTTTACTTTCTCTTTATATTATTTCTAGACTGTTGGAAAAAATACTTTTGATTAACAAAACATGACTTTCCCAATCTGTTTACCCAATGGTTCCAGAAATACCACGAGACTCATCCCGATTTGCACCAACTACTCGTCTATTTCGGCTACGATCTCTACGTCAAAGGCTCTGATTCAGAAGGGGCTAGCAAGCTAATGAAGCAGTATTCACATTTTAATTTCAAGCAGGTTTAAAAAGCGATGGCTCAGGTAGTTTTTACAAATTGGATTTTTTTTTGTAGTTTTCGATGATAACGTTTCTGAGAAAATCAATTCAATCTAACGACAATAGAGACATTACTCTTCTGCCATTTTAAAATTTTCTTTCAACTATCATCATAAATTTTATTGCCTTTACGACAAAGTAATAAGTGATCTCTTGACTTGATCATCTGTGATAGATTCGTATTTTGCTCAAATCCGTTAAAATGTTGGTTCTTTCAGCCTTTTCCCTCTTGTTTTCGCTAACTCTTTTCATCCAGTGTCTTGTTTTCTCTTTCTATATGCCTTGAACTCTAAAACTTCACGGGAAACCTTTGAAAATTGTTTATCATTTTCGATTTTCTGCTTTGGCGTTTGTAATAAAGAAGGTTATTGTCGTGTTGTTTTTATTTCGCCACGAAAATGATTGATAATTCGTTGATTACTTGACACCTATTGATAAGTTTTTCTCGATTTTTAATTGAGAATTCTTTCAGGAAATCAGTCGCATGGTCGTCTCTCGGTTGCTGCTGCTCACTGCTTCAAGATCCAGTCAAACTGCACTCATAAGACGACTATCCACGTAAGAAATTTGAATAATACCGCAGTTATTGTTACAAATTGAGATGAATTCTTGTCGGTTTGTAGTGTTCACAATGTGTGCGATAGTTTTAAAAGAGGGAAAATATGAACTTCCTGAAAGAAATCTCATTATGGAAGAGGATTAAATTTTTTCAAATGAGTTTGATGCAGTTTCAGAAAATACGCCTCTCAAGCAGACGTAGTTGTGTGCGGCGGGGGTATCGCGGGCTCGTCAGTGGCTTATCATCTCGCCAAACGCGGCAAGAAGGTCTTTCTCTTCGAGCGAGATGTGTGAGCGATTCAAATATCGAAAAGGCTTTGATAATAGCCTTCATAAACTTCAATTTTGAAAAATGTCATATTTGCAATGTTAGTTTTGATAAAAAGTTGAAAGTCTTCGGCTTTGAAAGAGAACCACCATCTTCCAATTTTCTCTTTAAAGATTTCACTATCTGAAATTTTCTACTTCTTAAATAGACAAATATAGAATGTTGGACTTTGCAGAGTGGGTTGTGGCGGTGCGACAGGCCTCGCGTCAGGTCTGGTGACAGCGTCGATGTACTGGCAGGACCCCACGAATCAGATCATCGCAGACCGGTCAATTCGGATGTACACTGAATTGTCCAAGGAAGCCACTTTCAGTAAGAGTATTTTTTTGAAAATCCTTTTAAAAAAATTGAATTTCCGAATTCACAAAATGCGGTCGACTCTATTTGGCGTCGAGTTTATCGAGTGAAATTCTGCTGCGGCGGATGTATTCACGAGGTTGGACTTGTTTTCTAGATTTCTTCAAATACGATAAATTCAGGAGTTCTGCATCACGACGACGTCGAATTGATAGACGATCAGAGCGAAATGCTTTCGCGGTGGCCGTTTCTGCAAACTGAAGATATTCAGGTAGTTGTTCTTTCTGAATATATATATATATATATTTTTTTTTTTTAAGTTTCACCTATTTTTATGGGTAGTATTATCGCTATGCTAAAAATCAGGTTATTCTATAAGGAACCATAAATTCAGCTCGCCCTCTATTCTCCCGAAGATCTCGTAGTCGACGCTGCTGCTCTATGTCTGGAAATCGCGAACAAGGCCAAATATTACGGTAGAAGTTTTAAGAAATATTTTCCTCTCTAAATTATTTATTGTTCAGGCGCGACAATATTCGAGAATTGTGAAGTGCTGGAAGTTCTGCTGGGCGATGACGGACAAGTTTATGCAGTCAAAACTACGAACGGACTCGTCGAAACCAAACAATTCGTCGATGCTTCGGGAGTCGTTAGTATCTTTCTCTCTTTCTCTTTATGCGAAACTTTCGAAAATCGTCTTTTTTTGGAAATGTGAAATGCGAGTTTAAAAGATATGCATTCCTTTATCGTAGCCATTCCGTCTTGTACGTGTAAAATAGAGGCAACTTTCAGTGGACGGGCACAGTCCTCGTGAAGCCTCTGCCTCACCGACACGTCCAGACAGCAGCCTATCCATGCACCTACACGTCTATTCACACTGCCAAATTGCCCACTGGAGCTGTCGGGGACCATACGCCTAGTGAGAATTTCGCAGCTTAATTTTTATCTTTTAGCTTTTTGAAAAATTTGTTTATCTCAGAAATAAAATATTCTTGATATGTTTTTTTCTTAAACCTTTTCTGAAAGGTTTATTTTCATTTATATATATATATTTTTTTTTGCAGTAATAAACGACATGGACGGCAACGTGATGCTGCACGCGACCTCGTACAACACGATAGCTAGTGGGTTCAACGAGGAGAGCATCAGGGCGATGGCCAAACAGGGCACCAACGTCGGCTTGTGGCATCATCCCGAGCCTGATTGGGATCGGTTCGGTGAGATTTTCGAATTTTGAAATCGCAAAATAATCAAATATATTCCACGTAAGGGGAAAGTTGAAGAGAGAATATCGCCTTTTCGGCTCTTCGATTTCTCACCAACTCATTTCAGCCTCAAATCTCGAGCGACTAGTTCATCGTTTCCCGATGCTGTCGGAAGTGGACTCAGGCGATTTGATTTGCGGAATGGAAGCCTATACTCCCGACAAAGTGCCCACAATCGGTGAAAGCAGTCAGGTAATTCTCGTTTGGGTTTTGCATTTTTAATGAATAAGATTAAATTTGAGCATTCTAGGGTGGTAAGGTAACATAAGAGTTCGTCACTTTTTCTTTGCAATCATCAACCTTTTATCCTTATCCTGTGTAAACCGTATATATTTGCATCGCACTATCACGATCTTGCTAACCTTTGCACAGATCTCTGTGCCTGAGATAATTAGTTCCTGAAGAATGATCCATTTGGATTTCAGGCCAGAGGCTATTACGTGATGAATGGAATGAACGGTCAGGGTCTGTCCCTGGCTGGAGGACTCGGGGAATTGCTTGCAACCTGGATTGTTGAGGGTTAGATTTTGAGCAACGTCTTTTATTTACTTCTTAAAAGTTCTTTCATCTTTTCTCTGTACGAAAACTTTTTTCAAGAGCAAATGAACTTTCTAAAACAGAACTGTCTTTATGCCATTTTTTCAGGCCAACCAGATTTGGACGTTGCTCGTCTGGATGTGGGAAGATTCATCGAATTGCACGCCAATCCTAGGTATCTCATGGAACGAACACCCGAGATTGCAAGTATGAATATTTTTTCCATCTTTCTTAAATGAATCTAATTTATGAGAATGGAAAATATTCGATTTCAGCGATGACCTATCGCAACCTCTACAATTCGTATCAATGCCACTCTGCGCGAAATCTGAGAATGTCTCCAATTTACTATCAACTCAAGGACGCTGGAGCTGTTTTCGGAGAAATAATGGGGTAAAAATTGTATTGAAAATTTCCTAGTTTAGGATAAAACGCTTTTTTCTCTTTCTAGTTAAAATTATGAAGTCAGTGGATTGCTAGAAATTTCACACGATTTCATCGGTTTTACTTTCTAATGAAATTCAAAATGTTCGGGCTTAAAATATAGTTGCTTTTTTCATTTCAGATATGAACGACCGTTATGGTTCGACAAGTACTCGAAGCCAGATCATCATTCACTAATGATGGGACAGGACACGCTTATTGGAAAGCCATCTTGGTTCGATAGGTAAGAAAAATAATTGATCTCGAGAAAAGCAAATTTTTAGCGTAAAAGCAGAATACGAGGCTTGTCGAGAGCGAGTCGGTCTTATCGACATGTCTTCGTTCAGCAAATTCGATATCGAGGTTAACTTTTCGTCTCTTTTTACACGAATTTCGGAGAGTTGGAAAATTCTATTTCCCTCCATCAACCTTTCCTCTTACAAACCATGCAGCTTCTAATGATACATTTTTGAAGATCATAGAGAATGTAAGATCGAGTATTTAGTTTTTTTTTTCTAAAAAATCAAATATTTTTCAAGATATTAAGTTCACTTGTTTGAAGGGTCCTGACGCAGTGAAACTCCTCCAATACCTGTGCTCTGCGAACATCGACCGTCCAATCGGCACGACAGTCTACACAGGGATGCAGCACGAGAAGGGAGGATATGTGACTGACTGCACTCTCAGCAGATTGGGGACTAATAAGTAAGAGCAAGAAGAAGAAGAGACTTTTAAAAGTTCAATTTTTTTTGTAAAACTTTCTTATCAAACTTCGAATTTTTCAATAAGACAAGAAAAATGACTAATTATAGATTCTTCATGGTTGCACCCACAATTCAGCAGGAGCGAGTGATGACTTGGATGAAGAAATGGGCTGAGAAGATGAATGCTAACGTGCATGCTGTGGTGAGATTTTTGTTCATTGTTTCAAGATTGTTTGTATTTTTCAATTTTGAAAATTCATCCGATTGTTCTTTTTCATTAAACTAAACGAGTTTTTTTTTAAGAAAATCTATTTTTTCTTTGAAAGTATCCTATGAATTTTGTTTACCTTTCTAAGCATCATTTTCCAGGACGTAACAGGCGGTTACACAGCGCTCGATTGTGTGGGTCCATCCAGTCGCTACCTGATGCAGGACATAACAGGTCTGTCGATGTCTTCGACAGACTTCCCCTCGTTCCGCTGCCAGGAAATCGACATCGGCATGGCCACGGGCATCAGGGCTATTAGTGTGACTCACTGCGGAGAGCTCGGATGGGTCATGTACATTCCCAATGAGGTGACAAAGTTTGGCAATTATTGCCTTGAAAGAAAGAGTTGTGAGAAGAGGCAGATTGTGTAATGAAAAACTACAGTTTCGATTTTAGTAAAAAAAAATCTTCTTTGCCTTGATGATAAGGGTTTTCGTTCTCATGTGGAAATTTCTCAAAATCACTAGAAGATCATTTGTTTTCGTGACTGCTGACTAAACTGTTCTGTTCTTTACTTTTTTTCGAATATTTTTAGAGACAATTTTCAGGTGGCCCAAAACGTGTACGAAAAGATAGTGGATGCAGGGCGGGAGTACAGCATGCTGCATGCCGGCTACTACACTCTTCGACAGTTGAGGATAGAGAAATTCTATGTGTATTGGGGGCAGGATATCAATGCGACTGTCACTCCCGTCGAGTGTGGAAGGGCTTTCAGAGTCGATTTTAAGGCGAGTCAATTTGTTAATGTGAATTTTTACCATTTGATAAAACTCGTAATTTTCTACTTCGAAATCAAGAAACGAAAAACGCTTTGATGAGTGCTAGAATGGTCTTCACATTTCACATTTCGAATTTTCAAAATCCAGTTTTTATTTTCACTCAGATTATGCACTATGATCCGATTCTGACGTTTATTCTTTATTTCCAGAAAGACTTCGTCGGCAAAGCAGCCCTGGAAGCGCAAATCGAGCGAGGCGTTCACAAGAAGTTCGTGCAGCTGCTCATCGACAAGCACGATTTGGACACTGACCCGTGGCCGCAGGGAGGGGAGACACTTTTCAGGTGGGGGAAATCCGGGATGTTTGTAATTGGATGGATGATTTCAGAAATGGACAACCTGTCGGTTTGACGACTTCAGCAGCTTACGGATTCACTCTGGGTTGTCAAGTGAGTTTTTTTCCTTGACGCTATACTTTTACTACTTCATCACTTTCATTGTTTTATGACTAAGATTAGCAGGCTTAGAGGAATCATTTTCAAATTGATGACCCTTTCGTCGGCATCTCTAAACACAAGTTTCTTCCAGGTGTGCATCGCCTATGTGGAGAATCGTGATTTCGGAGTTTCACCCGATTTCATTGCTAAGGGGAACTACGAATTGGACATCGCTGGAAAGAGATTCCCAGTCCGAATGAACCTGCACTCGCCCTCTCTGCCCATGATTTCCTCTGAACATCCTCTGCACTATCGACCCACACAAGACTCGGACATCGATTAAATCAGGTTGCATTTTCTGGAATTTTAAGTTAAGATGGAATTTCGAGAATATTTTATCCCGTCTTATTTTCGCTCAGAAGAATACTATCTTGCATTTAGTTTTCGATAAGTTCGAAATGAAAATAACTTTAAAAATTCCCCAGAATCATATCGCATTTTTAAATCTTGAATTCATGAAATTAAGACAGGGGATGGAATTTTGCAGAAATCTGAAAACGCAACCTTCATCTGGCAGGTATACTTGAAACTTCGAATATGGGTATTATTTCTTATCATCATGAGATGATTTTTGTGTAAATATAAGCTTAATTAACTAAATTAGTTAGTCAACTTTTGCAAATTAGATTGAAACTTATGGACTAGTACGAGAACTAGATAGACTTAGTCATTTTCTTAGGGTATCTATTTCTGAAATGCCATCTTCATCCATAATCCAGCTTGTTCAAGGTTAATTGACTTGAAGTAATGATTTCATTTTTAATTAGTCTAGAAAAATCTTGCCCGATGGAATCTTATTTGGATTTTTCTCTATGGCCATTTTGAGATTTGACGTGATCTTTCAGTCGTCTGAAAAGTACTGCAGTTTCTATGAAAGCTATTCAACTTTGTAGTGTAGTTAGTCTAATTTTATGTAGACAATTAGATAGCTATTTAAAATTCAAATAAAGATTAATTTCTCATTTTTTAGTTTTTTTTTATTTGATATCATACCGATTTTATATCGTGCTCATCTCATATCTTTAATGTTTTCAATTCAAAACTGAGAAGAATCCTTTTTGTTCAGGAATTTGCAGAAATGGGTCGTGAAAACAGCTCTTCTCGTCGTCGCAGTGGAGGCAAAAACGAGAACAAGAAGAGGAAATCGAAGAAGGAAGAGGAATCAGGTGAATATTTTGAAATTTTCGAAGGAGAAAAGGACTTCTAAGATTTTTCCTCTATAAAATGAAAATATTTTGTTTTAGACAATGAAGAAGACGAGCAGATGGAGACCGACGATGACTCGAAAGAGGAGAAAAATGAAGAGGGCAGCAAGGGAGAAGATGAAGAATCGGGCAGCGATTCTGATTCTGACGAAGAGGAGCCCGTAGTAAGTATTGAGTATTTAAATGAAAATTAGTCCAAAGTTTCGACATTTATGAGGATGACATAGGAAAATGAGCATCATTTACTATCTTACTTTTCTATTACATGCAATTTTTCAAGTCTTATTTTTATTTTTGAAATGTTACTCTCAGATCGAATACATGGTGGCGAATCGAGCTCGACGCGGCAATGCGGGCGCGAAGATGTCGCAGCTCATCGAGGAAACCCTGCAAGAGGACGATTTCTATAAAAGCGCATATGGAGGTTTTGCTGAGGTTAGAGTTAAATTCTTTTTTTTTGTTAATTCAATGGTTATTTACTTTTCCAAAATATCTTCAAAAATTTGTTTTCTGCATAATCTGTGTCCGATGATTTGAACGAAAAAAGTTCTTTCAGAGAATATTTTCTTTTGAAAATCATGCCGCTTTTTTCAAGAAGAAAAATTAGAATTAAATACTTCCCATGATAGCAAATTTTAGGAAGACGCCGACGCGGAATATGTGTCTCCGAATCAGTCGGACGACGATGAAGTAGATTCCGACTTCGACAGGCCTGAGGATGAGGAGGAACCGACCAGTGACACTGAAGGGAAAGTCCCGCTGTGAGCTTTGATGAACTCGTTTATTTTTTCATTTTATTTAAAACTTGGATTTCCTTTAATTTTGGTATCACATAATTCCAATTAAAAATTCTCTTTACGGCTACCACGTCTGCCCAATATTTTCTTATATCAAATCCTTTATCTTTCTCTCGGGATTTTATGACTTTAGCGACCCGGAAAGAAAGCGAAAGAAGGATTTGCTGAAGAAAAACAAGTGGGTTCTGTCGCGAATCGCGGGTTTCGGAGTGAAGGCGAATGTGGTCGACGATATCACGCAGGCACAGTTCCTCAAGGAGGCCGAAAAGACTGAAAAGGCTAATTTGGAGTCGCTCAGGAGGTGAGCATTTAGTTATTCTTTTATTCTGCAAGAACGAATGTTTTTTCGCTAAAATTGTCAAAACTCTTCCAGATACGAGCAATTCGAGCTGGAAAAGAAGAAGAAGCGTGAGAAATCGCTGATTAAAGTGCGGCCCCAGGACTGCGTGACGATTTTCGATGACGGCAAGAAGAGGAGATTGGCTATGCCTACATTGAAGGTGAGAATAAAAGGAATTTTCACAAAGTTTCCATTCAAATTTACAAATAAAAAAAAACTAAATGAACTATTTCAGGTCTTTCACAAGCAGCGTGTCCCAGTGCAGCAGATCTGTGCAGTGACGGGTCGTCATGCCAAATATCGCGATCCCGTCACAGGACTACCCTACTCTTCCACTTTTGCCTTCAGGTAATTTCAAAATAATTTATAATTTTTATCGACAAGAAAATATTATTTTCCATTGCATTTTCTGTCAATGCAATGTTGTGAATAATATGAACATGAAAAGGAATTATCATAGATAGTCAGAAATTCCAGGGTGATACGAGACAAGTACGATAAATATCTTAAAAACCACAAAAATGCAACGAGCAACAAAGAACTCGCTGAATATCTTCAGACTTTGGAGTGATTTTTATTTGATCTAAAATTATCTACACTTTGAGTTTTAACTGTTTTATTTATACTAAAAGTTAAAATTGTTTCGAGTTAACGAGTTGTTGAGCCTGATCTCAAGAATAAACGAACTGTTTAAGCTATCAACAATTATGCACCATTTGATCACATTTGTTTACAGAACTTAATGAGTAACATTACATCATAAACAAACTTACAAAATACATTAGAAATATCGCAATTAATATCGTATTTATGACAATTTTTACATTAAGAAATAATCTAATTCAGTTTTCTAGTAAAGTACGATTATTCTGTGGATTTTTCGCATTATTCAAGCTCCTTTTATTTAATTTCATAGCTATATTTTAGCTTTTTATTGGAACATGATTTATATCCATAGGAAATTGATTTTCCGAATTTTTTCTAACGTTAAAAGCACCAGACATCTGATGTAGTTTAGAATTATCGGTTCGGAATTGGCAGGAAAATAGTGATCGAACGCACAAACACTACTACCCTTATCGATCGCTACTCTGATCATTCGTGTTCGCTGTTATTTTTCAAATATCTGTGTGGTTTTAGAATCGATTTATCTTTACTTTTCATAAACTTTTTTTTTTTTTTCAATTTCAGCTATTCTCAACTAATTATGTCTGTTTAAATCAGACAATTTTTCGACTGCATAAATTGGTCTATTTTCAAGACATAATTGCTATTTTGAAATATCATGCAATATTTATCAGTAAGAACCGAAAAATTAGAGGTAATTTCAACTTGTATTTAAAAAAGTATTGGCAACTCTATACATCTAGGAGATGTGGAAAAACGAAATGATGGGAACCTCGACTAGATTAGAACATTATTCTGAAGATATAGATAAAGATACTGAATTAAATCGCATATCTAATGATGGATTGTACTAACAACCCTCATCAATAATTTTAGACTCAACTATGAGCACGATTATGTAAGTCACTTAACTTCAAAACTCATATTTCAAATAATCGAATCAAAAAGCGTAAAATAAAGACTTCATAATTTCAGATGTATATTCAAAATTGCGAATCTATTTTAAGGATTCAAATCCTACAATTCTCGTTGCAGCTGACATACTGAAAAAAGATTTTTAATTATTTATAATATTTAGTTAATAAATATTTTGAAATAGTTTTTATCCATTGAATTAGCATTTGATGATAAATTGTCAAATTGTAAGCGTGAAATAATATTATGAAATTTTAGACGAGTTCTTTATATTGCACGATATTCATTTCCAATTTATATAGGACACAAAACTTGTGGTGTGCTTTGTGCAATTTTCTAGTTTCGCTGTGTGCAGGAAGGTAGTTGAAAAGAAAAGAAATTCGAGAAAATAGGAATTTGAGAGAAGAAAAGAAATGCGAGTACAGAGATTATTCGACTGAAATATTTGGCAAACAGAAATGATGATAAATTGGAAATAGTACGGATATTATCTAGGAGAAAAGAAAATAGAAGCTTAGAGAGTGCAAGATTTTCTGCTATATAAACCAAGAAAATTTTAGTTCTTAAACTTTGAAACTACATTTCATTTACTGCTCATTCTTCATTCTAAGCTCTAAAAATGTCCCGATTTGCTGGCAAAACCGTCATTGTGACAGGTATTTAATATTCATTATTAGAGTGTTCATAAATATTCTTTATTTCTGATGAAATATTTGCATGCCATGCCAATTAGGTATAGATTGTGTCTTGATAGTTTTGATAAAATTACAACGAAGTTTCATCGTTCACTTATCCTTACGCCAATTCTATCATTTGATACTATGGAAGAAATTCTGAGGCTCAAAATTGCAGGCTCCTCGGACGGAATCGGGGCGCAGACGGCATTTCAATTCGCAACGGAAGGAGCGAACGTAACGATCACTGGAAGAAGAGCGCAGAATCTTGAGGTAGAGAAGTTTTAAAGCCACAAAAATGAAAGTTGGCTAAATATTTTTTAGCAAATCTCTCCATAGAAAATAACTATGCTGAGTGGTAATTTATTTTGCACTTTTCATTTTCTATTAATAGCGAATATGTAGCAGAAATTATATTCCAACCCAATAATCCTGCAAAGAGCTAAAGTAAAAATTTATATTTATTCATTTTTCTTTAGGACCTGAAACAAAGAATCGTCAAATCTGGCATCTCCGCTTCAAGCATCCACATTGTCGTCGGAGATATCACGAATGTCGACGTTCAAAAAGCAATTGTTGAGGAAACTGTCAGCAAATTCGGGAAACTCGATATTTTGGTCAACAATGCAGGTTTGTTTATAATAATTCCCTTGTAAAAATCTACTTCTAAAAAGTCCGAATTTGAATCTTGATTAGCATTTCAGGCGCTGTGTTTGACGAGCCTCAGCACATAGGAACGACCAGCCCAAATGCAGTAGAATTGCTCGACAAGAACATCGATCTCAATTTGAAATCGTAATTTTAGGCTATTTTAACTTTCAATAATTGATTTTTCAGAGTCTTGAGTATCACGAACATCGCGAAGCCTCACCTGATCGCTACCAAGGGCGAGGTTGTGAATATTAGTTCAATCGCTTCACTCAAATTCGGGGTAAATTTGTAGTTTCCGTTTTTTTTTGTATAAAAAATGAATTTTTTTTTTATATTTAGCGAACTCGATATGTGTATTATTCGATTGCCAAGGCCGGACTCGACCAACTGACTCGTGCACAGGCTCTCGAACTCATTGCTCACGGCGTCCGAGTTAACTGCGTCAAGTTAGTGACTTACATTTACCATATTTTTAAAATCATTATATGATTTTTTGAACCACAAATTCTGACCTTCAACTTATGGTTATGCTTGAAAAACCAAATTGGAGTATATATTTCCTTATTCCAATAATACAAATAAATTTAGCCCTGGAATGGTCGAATCAGGATTTATTACCGCCACAGGGTTGCCCGATGAAGCTTCTAAGAAGGTATAACATTCACGTGAATTTTTAGACGGGACTTATTTCAGATTTATGAATATGCTGCCAAGCATCGTCAAGCCTTCCCCGCTGAAAGAATAGGGGTTCCCGAAGACATTGCCAACCTCATATTATTCTTGGCTGATAGGAAAGCGTCATATTTTATCGGTAAAATGTTTACTTCAATTTGATTGAATTTAAAAAAAATTATCTATTTTTAGTCGGTCAGTGTATTGTCGCTGATGGTGGCTCTTCGCTTGTTATGGGAGCTCACTTGGTTGATTTAGCGTCAGCTCTTCAGCAATAAATGATCTTTGAAACGAAATATACTCGCATCTCGTAAAAATATTGGTTAAATAGCATTTATTTGGAATCAATAAAACTATTGGCTGAAACAACGAGAAACTTCATTATTTTCATGATCTGAAATTTCTAGACAAAAACCATTTCAATTGAAGATATGTTTCACGAACCATGCCCAATTTTGACGCCGATTTGGCTGATCAACAAAGAATAATTTGCATGCTATGCGATATTCAAAACAGTTGTATTGTCAGTGATAGGTGACGAGACAGAATAAACGAAACACATTTTAATCTGCAGTGTACATTTCATATTATCAAATAGTCGTTGCATTCATTCTTTGAATATGATGTAATAGCGCAAAACCGGCTGTAAATAACACGCTAATTTCCGAGCATCTAATTTTCATCCCTTTTATTTCGCTTCAAGTAATCGTTCAGTTACAGCAATTCATTTAGGCCAACAATGATCAATACATGTTTGTGATATGTAGCATGAATCAAAGGAATCACTAGAACTATCACATAGAACGACTTATTATTTCTCACATTTCTACATGTCGTTCAAAATAAGATTGGTATTATTTTAACTTTTGATCATCAAGTCAAATCAGAGTTATCATAATTCAGTTATTCTGCAATAATTCAGGGGAATTATGTTATTTTTTACCTTATCCAAACCAATTTTCTGGCCAAAATTTCAAGATTTAAATTTTCATAATTACAGTTGCCTCATATAAATAGAAAAATGGGTCAAATAGCCATGAAACTCGTGAGCAAAATTGAATATTCACGGAGCCGCTTCTTACAAACTTTGATGCTAAGTCTTTTTATCATATTTTGGATAATATTGGCCCCGATTTCAATTTTTGTAGGTCACTTTACTTTTAAATAATTCCTTTGTTTTTATTAGTTTAGTTGTCATATTACATTTTCTTCCACACTCCAATTTGGTGGACTATGCCCATTTATTTTTTTTGGTACGTTTACGATTTTCGATGTCCGACTCGCGGCTCACATCCTTGGGTATGGAAATTGTGTCTAAAACTTCTTTGAAAGAAAATTAAGAAATGGTGGAAAAATTCGAGATTCTGGAAATATGTGGCAGAATATTTCCCAGTGTCACTAGTGAAAACTTCTGAACTACCTTCTGATAAAAATTACATAATTTGGTGGGTGAGAAGAAATAGAAGAAATGTTTTTACTGATTACTAACACTACTTCAGCTCACATCCGCACGGAATACTGTCCCTTGGCGCGATAATCAATCTTCTAACCGACGCTACAAAATTTTCAGTACGACATATTTATTTAGCATTATTTCTCAAATTGGTATCCAGGACAAATATCCTGGTCTAACAAGTACAGTTGTTACTTTGAACGGACAATTTTATTTCCCTATGCGTCGCGAGTTTGGGACCTTATTAGGTTCGAAAATAGGTGAAGTTTGATTGAAGTGTAAATATAGGAGCCGTAAACGCTTCACCGGAATCTCTAGAATATCTGCTTGAAAATCCTGGGAAAGGTTATTTATTCAATTGAATTATTGATTTTTCCCTTTAAACAAAGGTCGAGCAATAGGAATTTTGCTGGGTGGCGCAATCGAACTTCTGGATGCTCAACCTGATCTCTTTAGTCTAAATTTGCTGTCGCGTCGAGGGTTCTGCAGATACGCACTAAAATATGGGTATGTCAAGATAGGTTTCTTTTAAAGAATTTAGCGAAAGTTTTAGTGCTGATTTAGTACCGATGTTTAACTTTGGAGAAAATAATCTCTATGAACTTTTGCCAAATCCGAGAGGATCGAAATATCGAAAGTATCAGGTTCAAAAGTATCATTATCAGTCAGGAATACAAAATTTGTTTCAGGAAAAAGTGAAGACTATAATCGGATTTTGTCCAGTCATACCGAAGATTAGCAACATGCTGACTTGGCATCTTGGAATCTTACCGCTTAGAAGACCAGTAACTTCTGTTATTGGCAAACCAATTAGGTGAGTTTAAAAACTATTGAAGGTTAACGATCAAAATTCAGGGTGGATAAAGTTTCCGAACCAACCCAAGATCAGATTGATGAACTTCATTCAACCTACTGTGAAGCATTAATTGATTTATTTGAGCAGCATAAATCATATTATGGTATTTCATCAGACGTACATTTGAGTCTCTATTAATATTTTTTTAATATTTATTTTTCTAATTATCAAATGAATTTACCTTCGAGATGTTCATTTGAGAAGTAGCCATGATCAAAATTGTGAAAAGAATGCTAAATTTTCAATTATTTTTTCTGTGCTGATGATATTTCAAATTTTGATCGATCTGATCAGCTAAACACTTTGAATATACGTACTTTTCATGGAACGATCTGTAGACGCATGTCTGTCTGCATAGTAAATTAGCATACGAGACTAGTTCAAATGTCAAAATTTCTCACAACTGGATGTTTGTTCTCTGGCTTTAGTTTTCATATCGTCATAACAATTCCAAATTCAACAGACATTAGCCGGCTAGGGGCTGTTCCGCAGCCCGCGTTTTTTACTTAACTGGAAATTATATTAGTGTAATTTCTTGGTTTGCCTTCATCAGTTCTTATTACGACACTTCTTAACCTAACTCCATTTGTGAAAATTCGTTCAGCGAAATTTGCAAACTTGCTGAACAAAAAGGAGATCTTGGTTAGGTCCTTTTTGTGGACCAGTGGCTGTTGGTTAGTAGGTTGGGTTGACAATAAACAGAAGCTGATATTAACACGATTTATTCACAATAAACTTACAGAGCACCGCGCGATTGCAGTGTTATTTTACACAAAAGAATCAAAGGAGCGGGGAAGCGCTACGATGAGAGATGGGAAAAGAAATAGAGAAAAGGTCGCCCCCGAGAAAAAGGAAAAGAAAATTAGAAAAAATGTTACCGTTTCGGCACGCTTGCATCTTGAAACGTATTTTACTGCACGTGCATACTGCTATCCTTCGTCGTTGGAAAAACATGTTTACGTGATGATATACTTGATCGTGAACCTTGAGACATTGTGATCCCGAAAGGAAATTGACAGTTTCTGCTTTCATACTACCAAATGCAAACGCACTATTAATGCTTCGAATAGTTTCGGGAAAATTTGTGCTAAATTCGTGTTCACGCATAAGTAGCTCTTTCAACGTTAGCGGAAAATCATCAAACTTATTTTCTACAAATTTACCGTGAGAACAGCAAGAATCATACGTATTACTTTTTGACTTATACTCATCTGCAAAATGTAAACTTTTACACGCACTACATTCCTTATCTCTATCTCCCAATGAATGCTTTTCTACGTTTTCGTTATTGACAGCTAAAGTTTCGTTTCTTGTTGTACGTTATATGACGTTTTTTATAGTCAGTTTTTTCACACATCACTTTTCCTTTTTCTACCTCTCTTTGCTGAAGTATTCGTTGACAAATTAGCGATAGATGAGGATAAACTTGAAACATTTGACATATTTCTTTGAACTGGACGTAAAGTATCGTGAATCGTAGAATTTGATGAAAAGGGTCAGCTATCATTGCTCAAAATTTTATTTTCGTAGTGTAATAGCGTACAAATGCTCCACAACTAAACGCTATCATTTTGTCTAGCAATTTCTTGATCACTTTTGACTATTAGCGTTGAATGAACGCCTGTTACGATTTGCATATTCCTTGAAATGCACCATAAATGTAGCATTTGCAATTATAAAATCTCGAACGTACTGTAAGTAATCATCTTGAAGCGTAAAAAAATCATAATGAGTTATTTGCCAAATCGTTATATCTACATAAGAAACTGTCTCATGATGACTTTGGTTGTACTCGCGGACTTTAAATTTAATAAAATCGTTGACAGCCGCATCGAAAAACATAGTGTTGGAACGTAAAACTTCATTGTAGTTGTCGTTATTCGCGGTCCCTACTTTACTATCAACTTTACCTTTTTCTTCGGCGCTCGCCCCCAACTCAACATCATCTTCGTCATAATTAAAAAGGACAACGTTGGCTCTTTTGAGACTCACCAGAACAAAACGAAGCAGGTCAAGAAATAACTTACTTTCAAATCTTCAATAATCAAACTGAACATATGCTAATTCAACACATGAAAAGACACGAAAAGTCAACGACGAAAAAATTACGCTGAACGAATTTTCAAGATATCGATACAAATTTAGCATATCAAACTATCGAAAGTTTTGCACTCCGTTATTTCTCGAGACGTCCTGACTCTGTATAGAGAAAGAGACGTGCATAATAATGAAACGAAAGATTCAGTGGACCAAATTAACTTGGATGAATTTTCTACAAACTTTGATCGTTTTCATCATTGTTTTAATTCTGGTCCCCTTGGCTCCGTTAACTATTGTGGTAAGCAGCCAATAATTAATTAGCTAATTAATAATTGTCACATTTCAGTTGTCATACTACATTTGGTTTAACACTTCATTTTGGTGGATTTTACCGATTTACATGATTTGGTATATTTACGATTTCGAAAGTCCGACCCGTGGATCACATCCTTGGGTTTGAATTTTATTATCCTTTCTATTTGACTGAAAATCGACTAACATAACTTTTCTTTTCCAGAAATGGTTCAAATATAATGGATTCTGGAAATATTTCGTTGAATATTTTCCAATGACATTAGTGAAAACAGCTGATTTGCCTCCGGATCGAAATTACATAATTTGGTGAGCTAATCGTAATCTCGTTAGACGACACTAAATTTCAGCTCACATCCACATGGCGTCTTCTCAATTTCTATATTTATTAATTTATTGACTGATGCCACGGGATTTCCTGTGAAAATTCTTCACGCATTTATTTTCGAAGTATAATTTTTAGAAAAAATATCCCGGAATAACATCAACCCTCATGACATTGCCATCACAGTTTTATTTTCCGTTTCGGCGAGAAATTGGTCTATGGACAGGTTCGAAAAAATATCTTTCGTAAAAAGTAATGATTTAGGAGGAGTGAGTACTTCGCCTGAATCGTTGGAATATTTTCTGAATGGCCCAAAGAAAGGTTAGGATTTGTGAGATTTTGTGAAAGATGAAAGAATTCGAGGATTTGCAATTTGCGACGTTGTGGGTGGAGCAAGGGAATCTATGTTCTCACATCCAGGAAATTTCGACCTCTACCTCAAAAATCGTCGCGGATTCTGTAAATACGCTCTAAAATACGGGTAAAATGCCGTGTTGTAAATTATTTTATGGTAAAATTTTTAGAGCCGATTTAGTTCCAATGTTCAATTTCGGTGAAAACGATATCTACGAACAGATGGATAATCGAGAGGGAACATTTTATAGAAGTCTTCAGGTATAATGAATTTCGAAAGAGTAAAAAAGAAAATTATTAGGATAATTTCAAGTCAATTTTTGGATTCTGCCCTATTTTCCCAAAGTTAGGTAGATTTCTCTCTTGGCATCTTGGAATTTTGCCATTTCGACGACCGGTGAATTCAGTGATAGGAAAACCGATTAGGTAAGTTGGTCAATAAAAGCTTTTAGATGGAAAAACTAATGCAGAGTGGATAAAGTTCCTGAACCATCTCAGGATCAGATTGATAAACTTCATTCAACCTATTGTGAAGCTTTGATTGAACTGTTTGAAGAACACAAATCGAACTTCGGCATTTCACCTCATACTCATCTAAATTTTCATTAAAGCTGTCCATTAAACTTTGTTGAATGTGTACTACTTGTAAAATGAAAATGACCTATTGAACTATTAAACTTTTGGCCATTAAATTTCTGGAAATTATTTGCGTTTTTAATGTCTATCGCATGAATTTTTATTATAATAGGGATGATAACTCGTGTTGCGATTTACTAGACGATCATTTGCATGATTTCGTATAGTGAGGATAGAAAAATACTTTTGATCAACTTTGCAATGAATCAGACAGAACTTATGTTGAGGGCACTTTTCGGACATGAACGATATAGGTACATTACAGTTTAAGCACAGGAAGAACATGGATACTGCATTGTCCATGTAGTGTTTAACAAGTGTGTGTGTGTGAAATTTCGATTCCTAACTCGGAAAAATTTCCATTCAGATTCTGATTTCGGTGTCGCGAAAAGTTTCAATTCTTATTCTGAATTTTTTAAATTCAAATTTCGAACGCCCCGGTGTCGAGTGTTTCAGTGTTCTGGCCTAAAACTTTAAATTCTTAATTCTACTAATAATAGTTTTCTTCTAAGTTTCTGCCGATTTTCCCGTTCCGTATATCCACCCGTATCGAAAAATAATGCGTTTACAAGTTGTCATTGCACTCAAATAATCTGTTTCGTGAAATTTATTATGCAAATCTGTGATCCATCATGCTCATTTTATCAATCCACATTCACGACAAAATCATTGTGATAGGTCGATAGTTGGCCACGATTGGAAATCAGTATCAACTATTCAATTACTTTTTCAAACTGGAGATATTTTTCATTATGAGATTGATATTGGCTCAATCATTTTCTATAAGAAGTCAATTATTGTGTAAAAACAGCAAATTATGGACTAACTTGCTTCAAAATCTTGCTGTAATGCACTACGTCTTTATCATGCTTCTACTGCCTTTATTTTCAATTTCGGTAGGATTCAATCAGTTTTTTTAAATGAAAATAATTTTGGCTGCCAATTTATATCTTCTTTTTCACTTCAATTTGGTGGACGATGCCCCTATATTTTACGTGGTACATTTACGATTTAAAAAATAGCGCACGTGGATCATATCCTTGGGTACTCAATATTCAACCGCTTTTTTCTTTTTGAAGTAAAAAATAAATTTTTAGAAATGGTGGAAAGAATGTCGAGAATGGAAATATTTGGCAGAATATTTTCCTCTGAAATTAATTAAAACTTCAGATCTTCCACCGAATAAGAATTATATTATTTGGTAGATAGTAACGAATTTTCCTAAAATCAAACTAATTGCAGTTCGCATCCGCATGGTGTCTTGTCTATTGCTTCTACAGTGCATTCTTCGACAAACGCAACTGGGTTTCAGATAAATTTTCGCCTAATAACCTGCATAGAGATGAACTTTTAGCTTAATTTTAGGACAAATTCCCTGGCATCGAACCGATACCATTAATTATGAGTCAGCATTTCTACTTTCCATTGAGGCGAGAGATATTCATGCTCACAGGTCCGAGACATTTTTAGTTGTATCTTTCTTCTAAATTATTTCAAATTCCATCAGGACTTAAAACTTGACACTTTTATGACATTGACACTCCAGTGTTAAACACTTTAAGCCCTGGATTTCATATAAAACTTGATATTCGAATTTTTAGGTGGAGTAGATTCTTCGGCTGAATCTCTTGAATATTTGCTGGCAAACCCAGGAAAAAGTAGGATTTTACTGAGTTTTTATTCCAAATAACGCTTCTAGATCGCGCGGTCGTTATTGCTGTTGGAGGAACGACAGAAATTCTCGATTCACAACCCGACTGTTACGATCTCAATATCTTATCAAGACGAGGTTTCTGCAAATACGCATTGAAACATGGGTATAATCGATAATACAAAGGAAAAATATCAATAGATTGTCGAATTTAGTGCCGATTTGGTACCGATGTACAATTTTGGAGAGAACACACTTTTTGAACAATTTCCAAACCCGAAAGGCTCACTCGTGAGGAATTTTCAGGTTATTACCGATTATGATAATGCAGTAAAGTTGATCAATATAACATTACAGCTGAAGATCAAATCGATATTTGGCTTCGTAATTCCCATGTTCAGATGTCGCCATGCATTTGATTTGTCATTAGGAATAATGCCCCACAGACGTCCTGTAACATCGGTCGTTGGAGAGCCTATTCAGTTAGTAGTGATTTGAGTATCATTTGAATTTTATTTCCTCTCATCAGTCATAACTGCTTCGATTCAGTGTCGATAAAATCGATGAACCGAGTAAGAACCAAATCGATTCATTACACTCGACTTATTGCAACGCTTTGTATGAATTATTCGAAAATCATAAGTCAAACTATGGAATTTCTTCCCATATCCATTTGAACTTCTATTGATTTATTTTTATTATGCATTTATTAATAAGTGACACGCATTGTTTTCTACCCATAATACAATAAACTAATTATTCTAAGATCTCTATGATTTTTCGTAGACATATTTCACTCGTTTCACAACTGCGTCGATTAATTTATGTGATGTGACCAGGTCCATTGTCGTATTTTGAAATGATCCAAATTTTTCGATGTCCTTAAGCCATGTCTTACCCCAATTTCCCAAATTCAAATCACGATAATGTCTAAATTATGATTAAAAGAGTATTAAATATTAAAAAAAAAACCAACCTCACAACTCCTTCCCATGGTTCCATTTCATGTTTTTTATAGCCTGGATAGAAGACCATTGGGTAATGCACAAACATAGCACCGACGGTGTTTGATCTGATGATGCATTTGGTAGTGTGCCCATGAGGCCCGACTGAACTCGTATTCCGATATCGCTGTGTAGGCATCCATTTCACTGTCTAAATAACTTTGTTAGATAAGACTATTCTTTCAATTAATAATTTAGATGAAAATTGATTATTTTTCACTCATGCAATCACTTTTTAAAATTTTAATAATCATGTAATTTTCTAGCTTTGAATACTATCATCCCAAACCTCTTCGTCATTAACGTATCTCCCAGGCTGTGTCTCCGTTTTCATTAGCCAAGTTTGTCGAAATTGCAAATTTCCAATTAAGGGATCTTTCACCTGTCTAAAGTGTAATCATTTAAATTTAAAAAAATAAACTGTCTTTCTAACTTGAGATAATCTACAACAGTTCCATTGAATCGAGTCATCGCCAACCTCTCATCAAGATCAACAAATGCAGTCCAATAGGAGAAGTTGCGACTTTGGAGAAGACAGTTCTAAAGGTATCATTTAAAAATTTTTGGTAACCTGGAAAACGTATGACATCATAACACGAGATGTGGCGAAATAGCATGAGGAGAGATGCATTAGCCTGCAATCCCCCTAACCTATTCTATGTCTCGTGCCATGATGCCATATGATTTTCAAAAAGTCATAAATCGACAATGATAAACTTGAAGATGCTTATGAGTATATCTACTTCACTAAAATATTTTCTGTTTATTCAACCTGAATGATGTTTCTCTGCCAATCGTATTCCGCCCTGTCGAATCGATTGTAGATAATTGTGACTTCTGCATCTCCAGTCCGAACATAGTCATTCAGTATTTTCATGTCGTAATTACTCAGATTCACTACATAAAAGAAGAAATGCGTTGCGCCCTAAATTCCATAGTTATGCAAAAATGAATTTGTTCAAATATTGGCAGTCTGGAAAAAGCAAGATAACAAGACAGCGAAATATTATAGGAAAAGAAACAAACACGACTTTCCCCTATTTTGGATAATTCGTTACTTCGTAACCTATAGTTAAGGGTAGAGTATAGGACAAGGCAGGAAGAAGTTTTTCCATGCCGTTTTGTAAGGTACGAAGTAACAAATTATCCAGTTTGTTTGTACACCATCCTACACTATTTCGTATGTCTTGTCGTTTTGTTGCCGTGTTTTTTCTCCAGACTGCCCGAATATTTTCAGCACCTGCAGTTTGTAATATTCAACGAATTCGCTAATCATCAACCACTTCGGTTCTGTACCAAAAAATGGAGCTACGCAAACAGAGAAATAATGGACCGGCTCTGGAAAAAAATCATGTAGCATTGCTTGGAGGGATTGGATGAACAAATATGGGATTTCAGTAACGTGAATAGGAAGGAGTTGAGTGCAATTTAGGTGCATTTGGAAATTAAAGTCGAAAAAGTCACAAATTTATGAATCTTGGTTATTATTATAAAGCCAATAACCAGGGTTATATTGTATTTGCATTCCAACTTCAGGATAGTCGTGGAATAAAATAGACAATAAGGCAATTCGTATTTGACGGGATGATCTAGCCGATCTTTCCCACACTATCTCGCTTTACCCTAAGTCATTGCACACAACTTCCCGTCATTTATTAAAAAGGGTCTCGTTATTTACGAGTTACCGGCAATGACGTGCCAACTTTTACCTTAAGAGATCAGTGCTATTTCGGTCATATTTTTGAGAAATCTCTACTCGACACTCTTTTCATTCACAATATGTTTGAACTAAAATACTATTCTCAGCTTTTTAGGCGAATAAATCATATTCAAACATCAACTCGAAAAAACTTGCAAAAGATACCAAATACGTGCCTCTATGAGAATAGTTTTCCCTCACTTTTTTCTCATCAAACGACGAGCTTCCGCATTGCCTTGTTATTTGTTCTCGAATGAAAAAATATTTGATAGAAAAAAATGTGATATCAAAATATTGTTACCTTGCATGGTTCTGTCAATAAGAGGAACGGGATAATCAGGCTCGTCTTGCTGGTTCCGACTGAGAGACACGAATTTAGTTCCTGGTCGGGGCAGACAGTAAATCACACTCTCGGGGAATACGTGAGCTTCGAAGGGAGTTTGCAAAGGCTTTCTCATTGCATCATAATAATGGCAGTAAACTTTCTTCCTAAATTGTCTCTCCAGATATATGAAACAAACTATCGGAAAAATATGGAGTACTAGGAAATGCTGAAGATAAAAAGATAATGAATGGCAAATTTTATGTGATAAGGAAAGAAGGATTATTTGATTGAAAAGACAATCATGTTTCATTCTATATTGCTGTTGAAAAAGCTTATAAATTTAATAAGGGAAACCTACCCGAGCAAATTTTCTGAAGTGATGTGGATTGCAATCTGATCGGTATATTCAAAAGCAGATATCAACGAAATGTTCGTATGCCCATTTACCTAAAAATCGACATAGCCATACAATTTGCGACCAGATAATTCATACCCTTAACGAGACGTTATTCTTCATCCACTGCATGTGTAGATCGTGATATGGCAATGTCCTGCTTGTATTGTTGAATTCCTTGACTTAAATGAAAGATTGATAAATACATACTTGATACCATATGCATAGTTTTAGATATTATTGACCTATTAGCATTTCCCTCACAACCTCAACAATCTCATTATCACTTCGTTTGCTCGATTGGAATAAAGTCTATGTAAAGTAAACTGTCTTCTCGACTTGCTGCAACAACAATAACTCTCTGTAAATCACTCCAGCCAGCTGCTCTGCCCATTCTGGTTCCTACTATGGACAGAGAGCCTGTAACCTAATCAACCACAAGATACTACACTCACACGTAATCGTACAACTATGCAGTAGAAAATTGCAACTTCACAACGAGTCTTAAAAAGTTAATTCGATTTCACTTAAAATTAGTAAAATCGAAGGGTCAAGTTCCAACACCATTGCTTGAAGTGCTATAAAATTTTTAATTCGAAATAAATTTACTGCTAGCTTACCATTTCTTTTACTGATGGTCCTGGAAATGCTAGGTGCCAATTGAGCTGAAGAGTAAGTTAAATTTCCATTATCGTCTGGATTTCGAACGACAATTTGAAACTTGCTCATCAGGTTGATGATGAACAAGCAATTGACAGAGAGAAGGGCTGTCACTGATATCAGTTTGAATTTCTTCAGCGAAACTGCATAGAGCATCCTATAATTTGAATTATCAATATAAAAGTTGTTCCTGAACAGCGCTAACTTGAAAAGAAAATTCTATAGAGCACAAAACGTGAAATATCAAATGGTATAATGGATAAGTAATGTTATTTGAATAAAATATATGCACATACCACATTGCTCAATCCGTTGTTCAATTGTTTTTAATTTTATAACGGCCGTTGTATACAACGTTGGCTTTTCTTTTCTTCTGAATTCAACACCTCAGATTGCATATAGAGACAATTCAAATATCGACGATTTGAATTTGTCGTGCTATTATCGAATGAAAAAAGTAGAGAAATAATGAAGGAGATCTATAGCAGAATTGCTATTCTATCACTGTTTCATTGGATGTCGAAATATTTTCATATAATAGTATTCTTATATTTATTGTCATAATGAAATTTTCTCATAAAATGAATAAGATCTTAAATTAGGAAACCCAAAAATGTCGCGATATTGCAACGATAAAGATGAATATGCCGATCTTTCATTTGGAAACGTTACAACATTATATAAAGGCAGAAAATCTACATGAATTTACTTTTATCAAAAACGACATTTCTGCATGCTCTAAAATTATATTGAATTTCAACAGAATCAGTTATGAAACCAACTACGTTTGGGCTATGAAATATCGAGGACATTTCAGACAGTGCACTCAACTATTTTTGAACTACTTTTGCAAGCTAATCAAATAAATTTGGTCGAATTTCCAATTTCTGCTTTTTTTTGTATCAAACATCACTCAATCTATTTGGCAACGGACTTATTATATAGTCTATTTCATGGATAGAATTCTAACATTATGAAGGATTATCATATCATCGATTGTGTTTTATTATGGCAAGTTAGGCGTCTTTTTCAAAGAAATTTCAATTATTTGGGCGACTCGTGTATATGTTGTGATGACAGAGATGTCGTGAGCCTAAATGGCGTGCGCTATTTTATCGTATCGGTCAAGTGAAGTGACGGTTCGTGTTAAAAATCTTCTTGCGAAAAATGCGCGTCACGACTATGCGTAAAGAGAGATGCAGAGTGCTAGAAAAAGGGTCAGCGGGGGACAATGGAAAGAGAGTGGTAGGCATCTTGCACTTTTTAGACCTAAGAGTTACTCTTACCCTTTTGTAGCTTTTATCCCTTTTTGGAAAATAGCAAGGGGAAAAGAAAAAAGGGTAAGAGTAACCTGAGAGTAAAAAGTACAAGAAGTTTACATTTTGAAGATTAGTCCCAGAATATGAAATACTGAAATGCTCATCAGGATTCACCAACATTTTGGTCGAACAACATATGTCTTTCTTGGCATAAAAACATGTTTTGTACCTAGAAAGCTTGACAGGATGATAGGAAAATTAACGGATTTCGGTCCCAAATGATGGAAATTTTGAAGCTCCATCCCAGACAGATAGGACTGCGCGAAGTCGAAATTATCTTTTTCTTTTCTCTTTCCATGCTAGTGTATCGATTATTTCGCTTTTCTGTCTTCTCTAAAACTTGAATTTCGCGCAGCTCTGATCCACATGTGAGATCTGATGGCTCTTTCGATTGCTAGCCGTTGAAAAGCTGAAATAAGAATGAAAGTTTTTTCCATCGAAATTCAATTAAAGATGGGAAAATAATGAAAAAATATATATTTTTAAAAAATAGCCTATTCAGAAAGGTTCACGACATTACGAATTGTCAATTATTTGCCGAGAATTTTATGGACTTGCTACAAATATCCTGAAATAAATATAATGCGTTATTCCAAATGTGACTATCTTATTCATATCCTACTGATATTCTAAACAATTCGTAATTCAATCGAGTTTTTATTCGGTTTTTCGACGATTGAACAAATAGTGCAGTGCCTTTAAAGATCAGCTAGAACGTTGTACTTTATTGTTCTGTTCAGGATAAAAAAAGCAGACTTTAATTACCGTCTATGCGTATAACATCGATAAGAATGGCATGAAATAAAGTGAATAAAACTGCATTCAAAAGACAAGCCTCATGATTATCGGAAAATTTGGCTTCGTGAATTTGCAATTTTGTTCGATTGAAGGTAATTAAAAAATTTTCAGATTAAAGAACGATTCAAACATCATAAGCACATTCTATTACATTTCTATCATGGAATAATTTTAGAATTCAACGCAACTAATCGTCAATTGCCAATAACTTGAGACGACAAGAAGCGAATTTCTACGACAGACTCCAAAATACGCAATATGCACTTTGCGATTTCAAATTTTCGCTGCATTTACCTTCTCTAAAATTTCTGGTCTTTGACAATAAGTCTTTTTAGGTTTTATTGGAATGCTTCAAAGATATTTATCAACCCATATTCTCTCTATTATATCGATAATTTCTATGGCAAAAGCTGATGAACTTGTTCAAGTTAATTTTGTGAGTATGCACTAGAATTTATCTTAAATTTGGAATTACAATTTTAGCTATTTCGTCACGGACTTCGCTCTCCAATGAAATGCTATCCAAATGACCCATATTTGAGCTTCTGGAATCAGTGGCCTAGCGGAGAATTAATGACAGTTAGAAAAATAATCTTATCATTTTTCCTACCCATTCAGGAAGGAATGGCTCAAGCTATGAATCTTGGATTAGTGTTCAAGAAACGTTACATTGACACATTGAAATTCATGAGTCCCAATTATAGGAACTCAGATGTAAGAAAGAATAACTCACAACAGGGGTGTGCGGAACTTCGATTTCCGACTTCGAATTCGACTCAGAAGTTTTCAAAATTCGAATTCTACACACTCCTGATTCACAATCTATCGTCTATTTGTAAACCTAATTCCCGAGAGTTGTTACAAATCTTAATCTAAACCCTCGATAAGTTTTGTTGAAAATCACACACAATAATTTTCTACTTTTGCAATTCTTCATGACATGATGATAAAATTATTCAAAATTAGTTATTTCTTCCAGGTTTACATCCGATCGTGCGGAATGCCTCGCTGTCTACAATCTGCAGCATCATTCTTTGCTGGATTTTACTCGCAATCCAATGGAACTTATCCCCAAAACCTCACAACTTGGCCTACAAATTGGTCACCTGTAGCTATAT
Source organism: Diploscapter coronatus (assembly GCA_964036155.1). Lineage (NCBI taxonomy): Eukaryota > Metazoa > Nematoda > Chromadorea > Rhabditida > Rhabditidae > Diploscapter > Diploscapter coronatus. The sequence continues at coordinate 45,345,313 of OZ038422.1, read as the reverse complement.
TTTCGGAGCCGATTTCTGAGGATAAAGTAATCATGATTGCTTTTTCTCGAAAAAAAAAAATTCTAAATAAGTGATTTGTAGTTACTGGAAAATGACGCGAACTGCCCGAGGGCTGTCGAATTATTTAACGAACGAGCTAATGACCCAGAATATAAACAGTGGGTCAACAGTTCAAATGCTGTGAGTTATTTTCGTCAACAGATTTGTATGCTATAAGGGATACTCGTGGTTAATTATTTTTGTAAGAAAATCCGAACCACAAGTCTTGAACCAAAAACGAGCCTAACGGAGGTTCAAAACGAAATGCCAAAATCCCCGCATGCGACGATATTTAATAACAAAATAAAATTTATTAGGATCTAATACGTAAAATCTATGCAAATTCGGGAATCATGTCAAACGATACAGATAGCTTCAATTTCTTCTTCGACTGCATTGCAATAGAGAATGATCCTTTCAACTTCACATTCCCTGACTGGCTCGATGAGAAAACGTTCAATGCGTCGGAAGAGTTCATCGAAACTGCTGCGGATTTTATTACCGGAGGATGTAAGATCCTTTCATGATTTAAAAAAAAAAAAAAAAAGTTTAACTATGAAACAGATTATTTTCTTTCATTCATTATTGAGTAGATAAATTTGCATGAAGAATACGGCGTGATAAAATTATGATAAGGATCTTTATGTTTTTAATAAACGAACTAATAAATTTCAGCCGGATTTGGACAACCAGTTAGTGATGAGATGAGTAGATTGCGAGCTGGAAATCTTCTCAAAACTTGGATTGCGAATATGCAACAGATGATGGCAGGAAAAGATAATACTTATAAAATGTATTCCTACTGTGGAGTATGGAAATAGTCGAAATTCGATGTTTTTGTTATTATTTTCAGCACGACCTAACAATTTCACCTTTGCTGAGAATTTTCAATGCGAAAGAGAAATTGTTGGATAAGAAAAATCCAGATTACACTTCAGCAGTTGCAATTGAATTATGGAAAATGAATGATGGAAGTTATTCAATAAAGGTTCTTGTCTACAAAATTTTGAACTTTTTAACATAATCTCGATATTTTAGGCATTTTATTATCCAAATAGCAAAGCAGATGCAATCGATTTCACGAATATGATACCATCCTGTCCGTCTAAAAATTCATGTCCACTTGAAATATTTGTAAATTCTTCAAAACCATACCTGCCAGATGATATTTATAAGGTGGTTATAATTTTTCAGACTATTTCGAAAACTAATAAAATTGAACTATCGTATTTAATACAATTTCATCAAATTAGCATAATTTCAGGAATGTTCACTGAATCAGACAGCAAATTCATACGATAGTAAGCAAATTCGGAGATAAATGATACACATGAGAAATTTAGATATTCATCGATCTATCGGCCACATTTTAATCTTGAGTTCACTAGTATCAGTTGCGCTTTATTAGAAAAAGTTGGAAGGATTAAGAAGGATTAATGATATTGTTTGCTCTATAGTTTCGAAAAACTATTAGATTATTAGCAGAAATAGACTTTACGTTACTCATAGTGATAGGTCTTGTCTACGAATGCACAGACATCTAAATATCAGCATAAACAGTCTAATTTTCGCTTTTAGAAGTGTATTTTATTCGCTGAGAAAGAAGATGCAATCCAATAAGATTTTAGGTGTTTTTTCAATCTTTTCTCTAACTAGTTCAGACATTAGTTCTACAAATTATTTATCTGAATCCCGGTTCAGATTTAGCAAAAGAACAATCTCGGAATCATATGTTTACTTTAATAAAATCTAAAATCTTATTAGATGAACTTTAATAAACTTTCCTCGTTTTTGCAATAGAATTTTTCTTATTGTGAATTACTGACTACTTGAGACAAAATAAAAGGAGCGTCTTTCTTTCTCCCTATCTTGTGGGCCTCGGATGCGCGAAAGACTAGCATTTGTTCATTGGACGATTTATTTATTTTCTTTTTGTTTTTCGCGTTTTTAAGGGCAACTATCGATAATTAGCCAATTAATTCTAATCATTATCGATAGAGTAAAATAATTGACAAGTGATTGCTGCGAAAATCTCGAGCAGTGTAGCGCAGTGACTGTGTGTTGCTGCCTAGAACAGGGTCTCAAGTTCGCCCCCATCTCGACCCAAAGCAAGGGGTTTAAGAAATGTTGGTAGTGGACAAAATCACAAAAAATCTGCCTAAAATCCCTCGACTGTTGCACACAACAACAGTCTATCCCCGGGACGGGCCACTAGTCCTGTGTGGCTAGGATAGGCCGACTGTCTCATTACGGGTTGAGGGTAACCGATCCTCACCTAGTGGGAATAATAAGGTTAAGAAAAAAAAATTTTTTACTTTTCGTCCGATTCTTCAACGAATAATGGAAAAATCTTAAGAGTTTCATCGGTGCATTTAGATAGGACCCTACAAATATATTCACTAATTATGTTATGCCAGGCCCTTCCAGATTCAAAATTATATAAGAATAATATGACGAATCAATCATTTTCTAAAAAAAGACTACCTTGTCACGCGCTGTAGTCGAATTACAAAGCAATTCATATGAATATGTTTAGGAGGCTTATGGACGTCTAATATCACTGTAATCAATGAATGAATTTCAATAATTGGGGTAGAATTAAATGTTTGGTTCAATTACCCTGATCTATAGTCGTAAAATTGCATAAGAAAAAGGTATGATATGATGAAAGCTGCCAGAAAATTTGCTATATTCGACGATTTTAAGGATAATTTCCCATACATCTTATTACTAAAGAAGTGTAGAATATTATAGCTTTTTATCTAGTCATGTATCATAGTTATTATGGAAAAATATTATCGGGAATGCAATGGAATCTTAAAATGACAATTATCGCATCTTCGGTTAATATTTTTCCATAAACATACTAAAGAAGGATTCGGATATCTATTCGATAATCAGCTGATAGTCTTTCTATCAATATCGTTAATATTGGATTTTTGACAATCTGTTTAAAGGAAGAAAACAAGTATAGAAAATTTTCTCGAAAGTGGGAAAAGCCTTATTGACCAACCCAATAATTTTCGATTCTCAGTAAGGTATCATTTCAACTTATGCAGATGATAGTTATCGTGTGTGCCATTAGAAGCAAAATGAAGGATGAAAGGTTATACCTGAAAGATAGCTTATTTAAAACCGCTTATCGATTTTTTACACCTGTGGAAATACTGGTTAAACTTTCAAAGCATACTTCATTTAAATTCGTCTTTAAGCCGCTATATTAAGATTTTCAGACAGATTTTTCGATGCATAGAATAAAATTCCTAGCGTTGATATCTATTCAAATTGTTATCGTTAGCTGCCAGTCAATCTCAAATGATACTTTAGGTATTAAACGAGGTTTTTAAATAGAAAAGCAAAATAGTTTGTTCAAAAAATCATATTTAGATACTAATATTTATAAACCTAACTGTGATGAAGGATGGGTTGGATGGGGAGCATATTGCTACAAGGCTAGTTTGTTAATTTTAGAATTTCAACAAAAATTGTGGCTTAATTTAGGCATTTGAAGAAAGAAAAACGTTCGCTGGTAAATCATTCTATTCATCTTAAAAATCATATTTAAAACTATGATGAGTTTAGAAGCAGCAAGTGCTTGTCGTCGATTGAATTCTACTGTAACATCGATGGAATCTGAAGAGGTCAGAAATTGATTCATTAAAAGAACTGGAAAAACATTATAGATAATTCAAATAAAACATTTAAAATAGTCAGTGATAATTTCAGATTTAGAAAAGAAATCACGAAAGGCTTATTAACCATATCTCCGCTCTAATTTGCGCAGAATATTTTTTATTTAAAATGAATTTTAACAAATTGAACCATTACTCAAAACTTGTGTACCTTTCAAGGCATTGTGGAACATTTTTTCCTATTTGTGATTGCTTTTTAGGGTTTCGTGGTACATTTTTTAAAAAGATTTTCGTAATTTTTGAAGCTTTGTGGAGTATTTCCTAAGTTTGGAAACTTTTTATAGCACTATGGTCTACTTTTTTAAATGTATTTGGGGCTTTATGACATCTTGAGACCATTTTCATAGGCTCATGATTTGCTTAACGTCTATTTATCCAAAAAAAAAAAAATTTGATTTTTATGAAAATATCTGATGCAAATTTTCAGGAGCTTGAATTCATTGCCGGTTTGTTATCACGATTTCTCAGGTCTGAGATAAAAATCTCAATTGAGTTACAGGGCTAACTGAAACTGGGACTAATCAAGGAGTGCGAGGGTTTACTTGGATAGGACTTAGAAAGGATAGCTTAAACGGTCCATGGGTCAATAGAAATAAAGATTATAAGATAATTTATTTACGATGTTTTAGTACTGGACTGATGGGCAGGATACCAGCACATTTATAGCTTGGGCGCTACCAGATGAGCCGAATAATCTAGACGAATCTGATTGCACAGTTGTAAGATCGCGGTGATAATTCAAAAATAGCTAATAATCATTATAGTTAACAACAGACCAATATAAAACATGGGATTATTACTATCATAAATGGAACAGCGCGAATTGCGATTACACACAGCGGGCCTTCGTTTGCAAAAAGCCAGTAAGTAAATTAAGCAAAAACACGAGGAAAGGCTAGAATTCTACGAATCTGTAATCTATTGGAGAAATTATTCCTCATCGAAATAATATGAATCTTAATTTAGGAAATTTATAAAACCCGTGAATTATCTGGTAAGACAATTTTTAGAATATTATTTATCAATGAGTAAAAATTCTAGAATTATGTGATGACGAATGGGTAACATACGGCGGTAAATTTTATAATAGAAAACCCAAATTCTTTCATGTAAAATTTTAGAATCAAACTTCTGCTACAAGATGAGTTTATTCTTGTTCTAATAACGAATATATATCTTTTCCACAAATTATAGTAAAATGATTTCAGGCAACAGTTTCGACAAGAAATTTTGCTGAAGCCGAAGAATTTTGTTTAGAGAGGAGATCCCACTTGGCATCGATTCACTCAAAAGAGGTACAATTCTTTCTGCTATTAGTTGATTTTTTTACATCAATAATCCCAAAAAATTTAGGAAAACGATTTCATTGCTGGTATGTTCAATAGAGTTTAATGATTGTGTAAAAGCGTTATTAAATTAAGACCTGACTAGACTCGGATTAAATGGAAATTCTACAAATATGACCTGGATTGGTTTGAAACAGGATACTCCAAACGGATCATGGGTAAGAACTTCGATTTACTGTTTTCTAGTTTATCATCTTAGCATTGGATTGATGGATCGGATTTCGATGGTTACACAAATTGGGCTTCACTCGAACCTAGAGGTTCCGAAGAGGCATCATGTGCTCAAATAATATCCGACCTTTATCTGAATTATCCGATTTATTACAAATCCTGGAAAAGCATCAACTGTAGTAGTCAATCTCGCGCATTTGTCTGCAAGAAACCGGTAAATGTTTAACTTTTGCGGATGATATTTATTGTTTGTAATTGTCATGATTTAGAAGTCGGAATCGGCAGAACTTTGCCATAGTAAGCTCTTAACTAATAAAATATATATCCGGATATCTTTTGCTACAATATCACGAATTCAATTTAGATGCAACACAAGTTTGCGCTGAAGAATGGCATTACTACAATGAGACTGACTTATGTTATAAGGCAGAATGGAAAAAGTTATCTTTCTAAAAAACTCTAATTTCAGAAGATTAATGAAGGCGTTACGTCATGGTCTGGTGCTGAAAAAGCTTGTCAAGAACTTGAAGGTCACCTTGCTTCGATTACTTCTGAAGAGGAAAACAACTTCGTTTATGGTATCTAAGCGTTTTCTTTGAACTTTTAAAGCGTTTATTTGCTTCACCCCATATCTCCACCAAATCCAGTTTGGAAAAACTGTCAATTATGAAGCCCAAATTTCTCAGCCATATAATTATAATTTATTTTTTTCTCGAATATTAAAAAATGTTCAACCAAGGCATTTTCCTTAGAAATAACAACTAATCCGAACGATAAAACAACGACTGGATTCGATCATCAGGTTTGGCTTGGGATAAGGAAGAATGTCGATGGTAGCAATGATACGACGTGGCGACTTATGAACCATAGTGAAGCTACGTTTCTGGCCTGGGGAAGCGACGAACCTGGCAAACCAGGTATAAGCAAAATAAAGTTGTTAAGGTCAAACTGTTAATTGACAATTGGACTATAAAGTTATCTATCTGCTTTTGGGATAATAACGAAAATAGCAGGCATGGTTAATTGATGAAACAGACGCTTTACCTTTTTTATCATTCTAGCAAATAAAACCGATTTTAGTATAGCAGAAATTTGTCTACTTAGTAGTTTCAGACAATCAAGAGCAATGTGTTCAAGTAAGCAAATGAGGAATTTGAAAAATTGAACGGTGGTGAAACAAACGATTGAAATGATTTAGTTAATCAGCATTCCAATTGATCGCTATGAAAAAGCCAGAGCTGTTTGGTAAGAGTGAATTCATTTTTACCGTTATTATTGTTACAGGAATAACATTTTCTGCGACAATCCCGACTACTTCAACTACCCACTATGTACAAGACCAGCTTGCTACGTTGCCAAGGTTAGGAGAGTAAACGCTAAAAACTTCTATGAAGATATCGAAACAATCGTTACGAATAGTGTTTTCATATTTGAAATCAGTTGAATTGTGATCTCTTCGCTCTGGTCTCGATCCATTCAACAGTAACTGAATACAATAACTTGATCCGACAATTCTTTTCTTGGCTTTCTGATCCCACATTCTCAGGTGTAGAGGGCGTAAACTTCTTCCATTCAGTGAAGACAAAGTCATAGAGCGGTTTTTCGTCAAAATTAAAAAAAAAAAAAAAAGAGATAGAAAAAATACTTTTATGGCTTTGTCTTCACGACGGGAATTTCACTTGCGTCCTCTATTGATGTGGATAAACACGCTGACTTCAATTATGGTGTTTACTCCATAATGTGCAGAACGATAGTGTCAAGATTGAGATCAATAAAAATGAGATTTATTGAAATGTTAGTTTTGTGGATTGGGGATTCTTCCTGTACAACGAATAACAATATTAAAAAAATATATTTTAGAGTGTGGCAGTTGATCAGAGTTCGGATGATGCTTCGCCGTTAAATTACTACACACTTATTTCGACGATGATGATTCTGTATTTCATGAAATTCGAATTTACAAGATGTTGAATGAAATCTCTTTTATCGAAAATTATAGAAAGTTACGTTCAATTTGCATCGATTAATTTTGGATGAATCACAAAACTCATTGAAAACTCCATAGAAACAACTTTTTTTTATAAGGTTCATAAAGCCAAACTTTATTCCAATGATTTATTATAGATTATCAGAGACATTGATATTAGAAAAACGAAACTTTGAAACACAAACATATCAATCTAAGTCGTTAGTTTTTCAGTTGTTGATTGATTCTCTTTCAATTAAGCTCAAATAAACACTTCCAACAATCAACTTTCCACTTTGATATTTATAAACTTGAGCAAACTTACTTTCAAATCATTTTATCATTTGAAATGCAATAATCTTCTATTTATTTAAGGGAGTTTAGAATGAAAGCTCTTTCTGGTTGCATCCTTCTTATTCTAGCAGTCTCGATCAGGGCTGATGTCTCTTCCGGTTAGCCAATCTCGCAGCGAATTTAAAAATTGTTAATAAAACAATTTGGAAAATTCCCTTATATTGAAATTTTTACAATCTCTAAGCATGATACAATTCAGGTTTGTTGGAGAAACTTCGTGTTCGCCGGGGTATCACGGAAGAAGTCATGGACAAGGTAGCCAGAAGAGAATTAAACCAATTTCTAAACTAATAATCACGTTAAAACCCAAATTTTAGTATTACTCAACTGTCTACGATCTCAACCTGAATGCTGACCAGAAATGGGACATTCTCCAGAAACTCCCTCCAACTTATCAGGAGGGCTTGAAAAACCAGGCAGCTCATTCTTCAAAATAAAGAATGCGAAAATCTCTTTCAGCATTATATGAAGAAGGAAAATCTCGTGAAACTCGACAAAGTCATTCAATACCTGAAGAACGAAGTGTTTCCAAAGGCTACTCCGAAGGCAAGATAGTCCTTTAAATGAAGCTAAATTAGCCATAATTTCGACCAAATTGATTTTTTAAACAATTTTATAAAATAACCTATCTGTTACTGCTCTGATTTATTGAATTCTTATAGGCATAGCGATGATTATTTAGGGAAAACTAGCCTGGGAATCAGTTTCGCTGTATTTCATGCAGAATCCGTCGATTCTGGTTCACATGCAGTCCAATCAACTCGTCAGCAAAGTCAAGGAATTGGTAAGCAAATACTTGCTTGATAGCATAGAATTATATGTTTATGGCGTACAAATTTGCGATATATTTCAAGAGGTTACATTTTGTTATTCTTTGAAACTGTTCACATTTGTGATTCGAAAAAAGCAATTCCAGATTTAATGACTCAAAAAATCTAAATCTTTTTAGAAAGCATCGAAAGTCGGCACGATGACGAAGGAGGACGAGGACAGCAACAATGAAATCGTCAGAAAATTCCAGGTAAATTAAATATTTTTTAAATAAAATTAATCGTATTTTAGGATAAAATGAAGGCCGAAAGACTATGCGTCGCATGCTAAAATCTTCACTACTTTTTTTTGAAACTCAATCTTTAATTTTATTCGAATGCTGAAAATGATAGCTTTTCGGAAGCTAAAATAATACCAAAAAGTAAAACTCCATTCTAAATTCGATATTATTGTTTTAAATTGAAAGTGCTCTCTCGTGTGCCTAAATTTATATCAGAACTAAGATATTCTGAAAATAACATAAATGAAATCTTGTCATTTTTCATTCGTTATAAAAAAACTAGTGGTTGTATGTTACTGTCTAGAGCATGGCTTCAAGCTCTTCTCACCTCGACCCAAAGTAAGGGGTTTAAGAAATGTTGGCAATGAGTAAAACCACGAAAAATTTGTCTAAAATCCCTCGGCTGTTGCACACCACAAGTCTGTCCTCGGGACGGGCCACTAGTCCTGTGTGGCTAGGATAGGTCGACGGTCCCCTCATGAAGCCTTGAGGATCGCCAACCCCACTATGCGAGAACAAGACGGAGAAAAAAATTATGGATTTAGAAGATTCATTTCTCTTATATTTCATAATGGTGATTTGTTGTTTGCCGGAGGATTGATCCTGAATTTCTTAAATAATTCTATCCAATCTTGAACTCGAGAGTAATCTATCCTGTATCGAGAAAATCGAGTCTGTAATTTAATATAAGTAGAGAACGCAAACTCCACCCCTTTCGTGAAGACAAGATCAAAGAGTGATTTTTATCCAAAATTTTAAAAAAATTTATAGAAATTTTATGAAGTGGTTTTATGTTTATTCTTCTCTAATTATTAGATATGCTACTAGAGAATGTTTTTGCCTTTTTTATGTTTTGGTAAAAGGAAAATATAAAATCTTCAGATACAAGTGAATTTATGAAATCCCTTATAAACAACGTGCTTAAATGCGAATTTACATTTAATTTGTTGTGACGCTATGCGGTCAAATTGCAGAATGGGAGGGTGGCTTTTGCCCACTAGCATGAAATAACGTATTTATCAATCGGAATAATCTAGGAAAACTCTGAAACAAAACGTCCTATAAAGTATTGCTCTTTGAAATCTCCTTTCTCTTTCGTATGCAAAAACAGGGTGCGGTTAGTTTTTGACGAAAAATTGCTTGCAAAGAATGAGCCTCGCATCGTCGCTTTCAGACGCCCGTATCTCGAGTTAGACTGATCCATCTTTCAAACGATTTTCTGTACCAAAATTCCAAAGAAACTCTTTCGTCCAGTTTAACGGTTATGACTTTATCTTCATATTTGGAAAATAAGTTGCGCCCTTTAAATATATAAATATAAGAAAAAATCCCCCAATTTTGGCATTCATCCTAAAACATTCAACTAGCCTGCACTATCGGCCTTTATTGTTCTGATTTATCTCTTTTTTCTTCATTAGCCGGTGGATTTTTCTCCTTCTCATAGTCAGATTATCTCTAACTGGATATCAATGCCCTCTCATCACCATGATATGCTAAGGCATCTTGAAATAAACCTGGCTGAGATAAACCTTGTGAAGAGGCATGCAGATAAAATCTCTCACGGATTCTTATTTTTTCTTTATAAACCTCTCCCCAATCGGTCATCTGATGATGGCTTCCATTCTGATAGCCGATTAAAACACCCTCGTTGACGTCTCTCCGTCTCTCTTTCCAATGCTTTCTAGCTGGCATTGCGCGTTTACATCAGGGCTGTAACGGAATTTCGAAAATTGCTCAAAAATGCTCGGAATTCTGACTCTCAATTCCGGTCAACTCTGAATAAAACACAAAACGGCTGATTGTGAGAGAATTCATATTCTGGCTGTGCTGAAGGATGAACTGACTATTCTTCAAAACCGTATAACCCATGATAGAAGTCCACTCTCAAATACCAAAACGATAAATCTATGCATTGCCCAACTCAAATCATCTCAAGAAGTGTTTTATAATATTCTTTAGAGAGTTTGAAGTGAATTTAGTTTTGATTTGAAGTGGTTACGATCATTAGATGGTGAGTTATGGTGGTTTGAAATATTTCATTTTTGTTCGAAAATAGAGGGTTGAAAAATAGAAGGGCATCTCCTTCAATTAGAGGGAATCCGATAATCATTCCTTAGCTTAGAATGCCTATCATTATTTTCATTTTTTCTATTTCCCATTGAAATAAATTTGAAAGTTATTAGAGGTGTGATTTTTCATATTTTTCACGGTTGCCAGGTTCTCATTATCATTAGAAAACTAACAAACAGTCTAGAAGCAACAGAGGAGAAAAGATTCAATCACTATAAAAAGGCAATGAACGAAATAGCGAGGAGATGGGAACATTCGTTTTCTTATATTTTCTCCAAAATTCTCACTCTTTCACTATTCTTTTCGAAGTACATCGCCGCAATTGCTTCTGGAGATTTTTTCAGCAGCTGTTAATGCTTGCCAGAGAAAAAGTTAGCTGGCCGAAAGCAGCCTCCTCAGGCAAGAGAGGCCAGAGATATTCAGTTCTTATCAGTCAAAAGAGGAAGAAATAGCGTTGGATTAAGAGAGAATTATCTCCTTATTCTCTTATATCCAAGCATTGCATATCTCTAGGAATCGGAATGAAATTGATGATATTCTTCGATTTCTTGATTTCGTCAGAGATGACCACAACATAGAGGTGACTGTAAGAGATAGATTAATCAGGCCTATAGATAGGATCTTCTGACAGATAGAGAAGAAAGACCTTGTCCTATCAGTTAGAAGAAAGATGAAATAGTAGGGGATATAAAAAGATTTTCTTCTCTTATTCTTTGTCTATATCTGTCCTCCTCTATACGGCTTTCATACCTTCCTAGATATGTCGTCATCGATTACCCCCGATGCTTCTCTTTGAAAAGGAGATGCTTATTGAATAAAAAATAAAAAATCCTCAAGCAGTTCCAAAGACAGAATAATGACAAATAGAATCAGTACGGAAGAAAATTGGCATAAAAATACATGCTGTAATTGACGAAAGTTGACTAGAGTAGAAGTAGGAGTCGATTCAAATCTGTCATAAATGAATGATCCGAATTGGGCGTTCGAACTACTTAGGAAAGTTTGCCCTCGGTGAACGCATTTTCCAAAAAAGTATGTAATATGTAAGAAAAATTTAGGAGACCTGAAAATTATGATTTTTATGTAGAATGCACTAACAGTAAGAATAAGATATTATCTAAAGATAGGAAAGACATTTTCAGCTGGATATCTCTTAGTTGAACCTTTAAATAAATATCCTGTTCTAGGTTTAGAGTTTAGGAATTCGAATTTTTCATTTAGCTCATCTTTGTGATGACAGCTGGTGGAATTGATGAAGTATCGCGATCAAAAGAAGGTTCTTTAAGAGATTCTATGAATAATCAAAATAAAAAATTCTTTATATTGTAAATTACCGACTACTTGAGACGAAATAAAAGGAGCGTCTTTCTTTCTCTCTCCTCCTTTAAGCCTTCAAATACGCGCTGATGACATTTGCTCATTTGATGATTGTTTTTTTTAATTCTTTTTATTTTATCTCATTTTTCTTTGTCCTTTTCTAGAATGTAACGAAATTTTCGCAGCAATCACTTTCAATTATTTTCTTCTATCGATAATGATTAGAATTATAGGGTGCGGGGAAATTATGGAAGCACTTATTATTTTCTGCCAGATGCGTATAATCTGGCACCAACTATCCCAAATAATTTTATAGAATCTTTAGGGCCTACAGATCATAAATTTATAAGAAAATTTTTATAAGATGATATACAAATTACCTAAGTAAAATTGATTAGAGCTGCAAGGAGAATTCGCAATTTGACTGAACCATCAGTGATAAAACGGATTATCGAAGAAAACTCGTCCATCTGTCAATAGCCTTTGGATTTATCCATGTCGAAATCAGCGTAGATGAAAGTGGATTCGCTTTTATCTTTGCTAGCTTGGATCGCTTGAATTTCTCGCTAAAACCAATCAAATGATCAAATAGTGCGGCTATGCGGAGAATCAGACAGAAGCACTCTTTAATTTACCCACTATCTCGTCGCTTTCAAAAAGTTCCGGTCAACGTGAACTCCAATGTACCGCTGGGCAAAAAGAAAGGCTTTAGAAGAAATTCGTATGCTGCATGGCTAAACGAGACCAAAGTGAGACTGAAATTTCTTTGTCCATGCTATTGTCATTCACTCTATCTGCCCGGACCATCTCTAATTAGTTTATTTGTATTGATCAGCCCAAGGCTCAAGTATCAGTCTAAATTTACAAGCGTATTCAGATGAGTAGAAATTCATACAAGATAATGACAAGATCAGCGAAGATTTACAAGTCATGCACTGTGTCTAGGGACTGTTAGCCACTTTGCCAAAATAATCCTAAAGTAATGTTTTACTCATGGATGGAAAGATCATATAAGGTGCTACATCCATCCCCGAAAATAAAGAAATTCGAGAAGATTTAAAAAAATAATAATAATAATAATAAATGAAACGAGAACATTGTGCCTCTCGCCCTCCTTTCTTTTCCCGCCTTTGGGAATCTTTTTCTCTGCACTCTCTTCCATTTCAGCATTGGCTTCTTTTATATTTCGCGGATTATCGGGATCTCAGTTGCGGGTATTAAGACTTTTCTGATTTTTATTTCAGTAACAGTGGACGAATAGACTAATCATTTCGTGAAACAAATTTGCGTACCTCTTTTATAACTCGAGATTTTAGAAATATCGTAAGTTGATATGCATTTGACGTGCATTTGTGGACTTCTTTCGTATCCAATCAATAAATCGATATCATCACGTGAAAGAGCGGTATCGAATTGTATAGTGGGTACCGATCAATTAGGCATAATAAAAAATAAAACAAAAAAATTGACGATAATCGAAAGGGTTATCAGTTATGGACAATATTGAACCGAGGCAACGGGGCGTGGCTTTGCCGTCCTTATGTATATAACATGTAAGATTGGGGAAGAATTGGCAGTTGCCACAGGCATGAATCAATCTCTTCGGATCATTCGCCTCGAATTTTGTTGTAACCGTTAGATTTTAACTGATTCACTTACAGAATGCACGTACACGCCTCAATTTGGATTTCGGTGTTTCTACTTGCTCTGCCACTTATTTCGCTCGCATGTTTTTCCACAGTCCCAAGTAACTTTTCTTTAGAAATAAATTAACGTATTTGAAAATTGATATCTCCATCTTTTGTGAGTGATAGCGTTTCCTCAAAAAAGTCAAATATTAAAATTTCGTTTAGATGACGAGGTGACGCTTCCACCAACAACTTCTTTGGCGACGGCAACGACGCAACAAGCCCAAGAGACGACAACTAGTGCCACCCAAGAAGTCTCTACGACGACAAGCTCAACAACAACATCAACATCAACATCAACATCAACATCAACATCAACGTCAACATCAACATCAACATCAACAACAGCTTGCGCTACTCGTAAGTTGTCATTTTTAAAAACGATCTATGAATTTATCATCCATCAAAATTGCCACAATACTAAATTAGATTAAAGTGCCTACAAAATATATCTTTAAAATATTTTACCTACATTTTCTCGCTACGTAAAGTGCAATCCCAGATCAAACTGTTAGCAACTGCTCATTATTCAACATGATCTTATAATGATAAAACTCAAGTAATGAATTTGCAGCATCGACATGCGCTGATCCGGCGTTCACGTTTATCGTGGATAGTTGCTTCGTAAGTACTCATATTCGAATGAATGATCAATGCAGGTTGCAGTATTCCGAAACGAATGGGCCGTATATGACTTATGACGGTTCATTGGCTGCTTGTCAGGGAGTCAACCAAGCTTCTCATCTGTGGTATCCCACAGGTCAGGCACAGAGAGATGCAGTCATTGCAAGTATGTTATCAGACGCTATTCCAGTTACTCAGAATCAACGCACTTGTATAGTGAAAACGAATATATTCAATTATTGTTATAATTAGTTTCGCATACAAAATTTAGCGATTTTTGCTAATATTAAACGTAGATTATCATAAATTTTGTCCTGATCTAGAGTTTATTTCGAAGTATAACGTATTTGGATAAGAATTTTACCAATTTCATAGAACCAATAACCTAATGAACTATATTGTAACAGTTGTGCATAATTTTCACACAGTAAAACACTAATATTTTATCTTCAGTGTATGGAGGCAGTTACTATAATGGAGTCAGAGAAACTTCACCTGGCGTATGTTAAACCATATCTAGTGTCTAGGTATCATAGCGATAATCATCTCTTTAACAGGGCGATATGTGGACGTATGGAGTTGGAGGCTCACCAATAACTTGGACGGATTGGGCGCCTAACCGTATGATATTAACGAATTTGTTGATAAGTAGAACCCTTTTTATTTGCAGAACCAGACACTGGCCCGGGTGATGACCCAGTAGAGTCGGAGACATGCGTAAGTTTTTAAAGAGAAATGTAATAATCAATGCTAAAAAATATCAACAAGTCGGAATATGTAAATAAGTAAAGTTTTCAACAGTTGACACATACAACTAAATAAAAATGCTATACGAAAAGGTAATAACGCTATTGTATCCTTCTATGCTTAGTAGAGGATGATAACACAAATAATCGTTTAAGGAGGTGAGGTATGCATAAATATTAATTTTAGGTTTTCATTTATCCAGGTGCTCTACAATGGGATGATTCGTATTGTAACTGGTAAATGGGTCAAAACCATTCCTTTATATTAATTCATTCAAAATTTAGGAACACGGACAAAATAGTTTGCCAGATGGATCCTGTTTGCTAAAATATTCTACCAGATATGAAATGTTCACTACCAGCAATAAGCTTTTACAAATTAAACATTAGAAGCTTTCAGATCTATAAGTAGTTCTCTTTGATAAATGTTCGGGACTTTGTTTATAGACGGAATGTATGAATCGAAATTGTTCGATGACCAACTTGTGTCTGACAAATCTTTTAAAATTTTACAATTTTAACTTTTCTTTCACTTTCTTTCGCCATAAACAAAGAGCATTCCCAAATTCTCAATATCTCTAATTGTAAGGTCAAACCCTCTCTCCCTTTCAGAGGACGAAGACAGTTTGTCCCCTTGGCTCTTTTCTGCTGGAAAGAGTCAGTTTCTGTTCCTACCGCTCACTCTGAAAGGGACGATTCTTTTCATCTCTCGCTTAGAGCAATTTTTATGCCTTCGTATAGTTAGGACATGATTTAATATAATAATCTCACCCTCGATCTCTATAATACCTCATTCTGTCAGTTAATAAGCGTTTTCACTCGCATCTTGGTCTACTTTCTAGACCTCTACACAGTACACATATTTCGTCTACATCTTTGTGGGTCTGCAGTGCTCAACTCGTATGTTTCGTTCAATAAATTTTTGTAATCGAAACTCTCGTGTTCACAATTCATACAATCAAACAAAGTGAATACCCACAGTCTTGCATCCATTTCTATCGCATCCTCTCTCACTGTTCCCCGAAGGCAGGCAACAGTGAAATCACTTTTAACTAGCTTGCATACAACTGTTCCATCTGGTTTGCAGAAAGGACAATGAGCGATTAGGCTTCATTCATGAGCATTTGGATGAAGGTCTGGAGTGAGTTTGAGATCGACGAAACAATTCGGACTCGCGACTCTTTCTCAGTTCGGCTGTTGCCAAAGATTCGATATATAAAGGTTATCATATTTTAGTTCACATTATTTTGAAAATAATCGAGATACAGATTACATTATTACTTCTACTATATAATCACGTGACCATTTTTTTCACAAGTTTCACATTCACGATAAGGGAAGAGTGCTTTATACAATTCGACCACGCTGATCACGAAAAAATCGTTTCAGCTCAATTCGGATTGAGCAAGTGGTCGAAATTAGCATAAAATCGATTTTTTACGAAAACGAAAGTGAATTTCGAAAAACAAAAAACAGAAATGTGCGTTAATATAAGGGTTACCGATTTGCTACCGACAGATCGGAATTAAAATGCACCCTGAACGACGTGAAAACTTCAAAACTGAAATTTAATTTAAAAAAAAAAAAAAAAACAGCGAAAAAGAAATATTAAATTTAGCTTAAAATTTTTGGTACTTTATAAGATATGCGCTAATAATTGTTGCATTCATAAGTTTAAACTTTGAATCAGTATAAATTTTTAAGATCTTATTACGTCATTTGATATTTAATGGATTTCTTGTTTAGTGTCGATTCGTTTCTATTCCGTACCGTTTTCTTTTCTCAAGTAACAAGAGATTTTTTACTTCTCAATGTTCTGTTTGTTTTTCGGCGCCATTTGACGTTTCATCGTGCTCAAAGGAAATGGTCTTGAATTCATTTATTGTTTCATTTATTTATTCTAGTCTATACCCTATTTCACTTACAATTATTATTTCAAATTTATTAGCATTTGCACAACAACCAAATTCATCCAATAATCAGGTAACATGGAAATAATTTTGCGAGATTTGATCGAAATTAAAAGAAATTAATTTATTTTCTACTTTTCTCATATATTTGAAAGAAAAACAACAGATTATTAATGCTTGGTTTTCATAAATTTATCTTTCCCATGATTATTCAGTGCCCATGCATTGGCAATGTTCAAACCGGCTGTCTACACTATGACTCTCGATACCAAGCAATGACTCTCGAAGAAGCGATGGCGTCGTTTCCCGATTTAACCCAGGATCAAGACACTTCGAATCCAACAACTCTCGAGGTAGACAACTTACATGAGATTTTGTCACAGAGGACAAGTACAGTTCGAGATCAATTGATTCGCGAGGTTATTTGCTTAAGTTTTGAGATAAATAAAGTGCGCGGTGAATCATAAGAAAGGGTTAAAACAGCAGCATGGGAAACAAGTATTTGAACTGCAGTAACAACTAGACTATAAATATGATTTATAAGTTCAGGACGATGCAAAGTGCGAGACACAAGAGTGTCTCGATTGCCAGAGAGATCTTCGGAAGAAATTAGCTGAAGTGAGTTATTTTGCATTTCAATCGTAACGGCAACTCTATCCGCCTTCCAACTTCAAAGAGCGTGCCACTATTTCACGACAAGTAGAACTGTCTGTGGATAATAAGCTTTTGATATTTTCAATTTGCGATTTACGTTTCCACTCACTGTTTTTCAACAGAAGCGAGGGGGAGGATGGAGAGAAACAAAGTGAGACTCCCTCTCATACTCAAAAATAGTACGACAATAACGGTTTCGATATTTCGCAGAAAATAAAACCTGAGGATTGCATATGCTGTGCAAATTGTCGTACGATAGTGCCACGCCTCTTGAGAGTCAAAGGTGTATCGAGCTGCCATTACAAATGGAACAGACAATAGTGACGTTATCAGTACACTATGCAAACAACCAAAATGAAATCAGATTCATTCATCGAAATTTTCTCGAATCGTTTTTTTTTCAAATTTTTACACATGAAATTCATTGTCATTAACTTAGGTCGGACTTCTTCCGGCAGCAATCGATCAAGCCATAGCTGCACAAGGAAACTACACGACTTGCAAGAAGTACAGTTTCAGTAAGGATGAGGATGAGGATGATGATGATGGCAATAATCGTTTCAACATTTCAATCAATTATACATTTATTCTAGATGATTCGAATGAAATTGACGATGGGAAGAAGCGCTACAGAAGACAGACTCCCCCTGTTCAGACAACGACTAATTCAGCAACATTAGGTTAGATAGTTTCACTATTTTGGAAATAATTGACCCTTAGGAACAATCTACACCTTATCATGCACCAAGAAAGGAGCAGTTGTTGATGCAAAAGGATACGTTTCATTGTGCTCGTCGTGTTGGGTCTGGAGAAAATTGCCCGACAATTACAGCCCTCAATTCATCAACGAACTGGTCTGTGATAACTCCGATGGATCTTGTCTATCAGGTTGCAATTTTTTGTTTAAACTCTAGAATTTTCAATGCTAAGAATTCAGGGTACGCATCATGTAGTCTCGGGGAGAGAACTCTCGAAGTGAGCAGAAACGACAATGGAATGATGACGAAAGTCGCGCTAGCCGCTGGAAGTTATTGCGAATGTAAAACGATGGTTCTGTTCAAGCAACTTTTATCTTGGGTATTGCAACAAAAATAAAATCTCAGGCTACTTCGCCGCTAATTTCATTGGTCGAAGGAAATGGATTGGCGGGATCGATGCCTCCGATATAGTGAAATCGTCTCGATTAGCGAAGATCTCAACTTGAATAGATGAAGAGCAAAAATAAAAATCAACTAAAATTAAATTTAAATGCTAAATAAAATTCATCGGAATTAATTTTATTTATAAATATATTGATATAGTAAAAATTCAAACTAAAATAAATACATTTTGTTTGAAAATGCTTGGAAACACTCTAGTGATCAATGAAAGGTCGTCTATTCGCTTGTAAACAAAGTGCTAATTTCCATGCATCGAAACTTCATCCCTTTATTTTGCTTCAAGTAATCGACCGTTGACAATAACAAATTTGCAACAATGACATATTTCCAATGTGATGTTTGGCGTGGATTCGAGCGATTAGTCGAGTTAACCGATGCATGCAGTGGAAGTGAGGGTGGCTTGCGACCGAATCGAGATCGTTTTCATATGTGATTTCGTGATTTTAGTTACTTCGTTTTTATTGAAACGAGATTCGAACCATCTACGTATAAAAATCTCGCCATTTGGACCGATCATATGGTTCTTATAATTTATTCCTCTAGAATTAGATCTCGTTTTTTCCTAATTTCATTATTTTTGAATTTAATCTATTTACCAGGAAATGTAAATTCGCTTCAGTTTGTCGGTGTATAGATTAGCGATGCGATTACTCAGAATTGCATCGATAATCGGTTAGTTTTGAAAAGTCTCTTCACCGTTTTTCTCTTCCATGGTGTCTCACGAATCTGTTGTACTCGCATTGAATATAAATGGATTTCACACTATCATTGTTGAAAACGAAATATCACGATTTTTAGATTAAATAATTTGTTGTTTTTTTTAATGTTTTTTGAAAGCAAGATCTCTCATAGTTATTTTCTATCATCTATATCTAATCACTTTTTTCAATTTCCAAACAATCAAATTTTATGCATGTTATTTGTAGATAAATTGTGAATAAAGTAATGGTGGAGATGCAAATCGAGCCTAAGGAGAGAAAAAGAAATCTCGCTGCATTCTGGTAACAAAATCTCCCAAATTATCTCGAATTGGAGATTTCAGGATATTCGGGTTCTGTAAAAATTTCACATTTGTCGTAATGCTCACTGCTGCACAGGATATTCTGGCAAAGTCGAAGGACACACTTCATAACGATAACAGACTGAATTCTTCGGCAATTACTGACCTCGACGACGATCGTTGCATTGTAAATAAGAAGTCCTCGAATTTCCTAATTTCATTTTTTCAGGAAGACATTTACCAAAGAAAATGCTTCGAGCAATCTGTAGGTGTTTTGTTGATTTGCAACATTCTTCCCAGTTTGATTGCGAAACTAATCGCTCCATTCACTTTCGGAATGATCTCATACGCGTAAGTGTTCAATAAAGAATTCCATTCCTCTAGAACCTGGTCAGAATAAATGACCATTCAATAAAGCGGGAAATTTTGTTGTCCAAAATTCTCTAAAGTCTATGAATGTCTTTGAATCTAATGTAAGTTTGGCGTAAATTGGATTGAAAATTTAGCGTTGGCAATTGGATTGTCTGCATCCTTCAAGCCGTCTCTATTCTGATGGTCGCTCTGTCGGATGGAATGTGGATCAACCTGATTGGAGTAGGAATCGGTGCCTTTTCAAACGGACTTGGAGAGAGCTATCTTCTGTCGATGACAGCCCTCTACCACAAGGATACCGTTGCTGGATGGGCCTCAGGCACTGGGTTGGCAGGAGTTGTCAGTTCTCTGTTCTACTCGATTCTCACCGACAGCAAAATGGCCGCCCTGTCCTCTTCCTGGGCGATCATGCTCACTATCTTCGTTCCCGTGCTCAGCATTGTTACATTTCACTTTCTTCTAATCAGAAAGGTACCAAAAGCTGCCAAAGGAATGTCAATCAAAAACTCTTTAAGGTAAACAAATTTCTTTTAATCAATGATTTTTCATAGCTCAATTTAGTAACATTTCGGAGAGGAAAGAGCCAATATCAAAATTCAAGACGTTTGTTGGACTATTGAAATTTATTCTGATCTTTGTGGTTCTCTACTTTGCACAGTATTTTGTTAATCAAGGATTGGTAAGTAAAGCATTTTTGATGAATATTTCAAGTCTAAACGAGCAAATTCAGCTGGAAATTACTATCTATGACTGTGCTCACTCGTTCGGCAAAGGCCCCTATGCTCAATATCGATGGTATCAAGTATTGTATCAGGTAAAGATAAAGAAAACTTTACTAAAAGTCATTATAGCATGTACAAACTTCGAACTAAATACAACAACATAACTGTATTAGAAAAATGTTTTTCTCTTTTTTTGTATAAATAACCATAATGTTGGCATCGATGAGTAGGTGAATTTCCAGTGGGGCGTCTTCCTGTCACGCTCATCGAAGAAATTCGTTACACTTGGTCTAGTGATGATGCTAATTTTCCCTTGGCTTCAGGTCTGTGTTAAAGGTAAACTCTCCGAATACAACTTCAAATTTCCAGGTCCTTCTGGCAATAGCCTTCGTCGTCAACACGCTGTTCGTGTTCATCCCTCACTTCGCGATCGCCTCGTTCCTCGTTCTGCTGGAGGGAATCATCGGGGGCATCGCCTATGTCAACGTCTATTCCTACGTCCACAAGAATGTAGGTTTCGAAGAGTGCTTCACTTCGGTTGATAATCGTACGATATTCAAACTTTCAGACCCCCGAACATGTTCGTGAATTCGCACTTAGCGTGGTTTCCCCAGCCCGAACTCTAGGTGTCGTGTTGGCAGCATTTGCCGCAATTCCTGCTCACAACTTGATCTGCGATTACACTACCCCAAAAATTCTATGGCTATTTTGATCATTTTTCAGTGTTTTCATGTACAAAATTTCATTTCTTTGCGTATTTTCCCTTCTCTGCCTTGATATAACTAAGTCATTGTGATTTTTCCGCTTTCAAATTTTGATGTACATTACGGTTTTCGCTGATTTTTATCAAAATTTCCTGGACATAATGAGTAGGTTTTGAACCGTTCAATTGTAGTTCCGTATATAAGACGTTATTTATAAAATCGAATATAGAGTAGTACCCAAGAAATCGACCCTCAATTTTCGAGCTGATTTTTTGTTCCTGGGGCTTTTTGACTACGCTGATGAAGAATATGATGGTTAAAACCCGATCCGATCACTTTTTCGCATGTTCTGGAAGGCCCGCATTCGGTAGTTCTGGAAAATTCCATTTTCGTTATTCTGCATGTAACAAATTCAAATTTGGTATCAAAATGCTCGCAGAGACCAACTGAACACGATTCTAGAAAGATTTCGTCGGGATGACACCGAATAAGTAAGTTATGATGAACATAGTGAAACATATGGAAAATGTCATATTGATTTTTCGCCTTTTTAATTTTTTAAAAATGCCGGATTCTGTGAGTTATTTATACTGGGAAGTAGCCCAGGTCTTCTTGTTTCTGAAACACCTTACTGCTTTTCTATAAACTGCCCGCTAGAGAAGAAATGCCACTTCTTCGAAAAGTTATCATGGCTCATTTTTGTTTAGTTTGATTTCAAAAGTGCGCATATTCTAGAATAAATTTTGGAACAAAAGTTGTTCAACTTGAAGAGTTTTATATGATTCTATGAAAAATTCCAACATTAACTCATAGTACGCTTGTAAAAGCAGTACGGGTATATATATAGGGTAACTTCGGATAACTTTTTCCTAACGAAATTAATTTCTAAAAATTTCCTTTATATTTTGAATTTATTCTCCTACTCAAGATCTACAAAATAAAAAAGAATAATTTGATTTGGTCCATAAATAAGAAAGTTATGAATTTTTCCAACATCGGGTCTCTCAAAACCCCAAACTACCGTAGTCCCGTCCACGTGTATTTTTATGAAAAACAAATAGCAGCATGAGAATCAGCGTGAAAAACTGTATAAGATATGTGAAAATCAGCCAAATCGACGGACCCCTGTTCCGCACCACTTTGATTTTTCCTGACATTTACTCTTAATTTTATGTGTAAATATACTGATATAGTAAAAATCCAGACTAAAATAAATGCATTTTATCTGAAAATGCTTGGAAACACTCTAGTGATCAATGAAATACGTGAAAATAAAATGCTATACTCAGAACAAAAGGCCGATTCGAGTTCAAGGGTAAATAACCTGGAATGAAATGAGTCAAATTGGGACGAAGCCAGTCGAAATGTCGCGGACAGACTCGAATTGCCTACGTAATCTTTCGCTTGTGCAGCAGAGAAGAATAAAAATGCATTGTTTACGATATACAAGTGCATGCTACTCTTACTTTCCACGATATTTTAGCGACTATAATAGAATTTTAACTTTTGAGTATTCATTCGTAATTTAACATTTTCATTCGTTTTTCTATTCTTTCATCGTTTCATGAATCTTACCTTATCATACTCTTTTTTCAAATCAGAGTCCAAATTTCCCCTGTTTATCTAGTCTCATTTTGATCTTTCGTATCCCATTGTTTTCTTTCGTTCGAAATTCGAACAATTTTATCGAAAGTTTGTTTTTTCTGAATTTAGAATCGACTAATTCGATCAATTTTCCTTCCAATCAGTGTTTCATGGGAAGAAAACGCTGTTTGCATAAAAATCGATCGATAGGGAAAACGGACTCAAATGAATGCGAAGCGAGTACAAGCACTAACGCAAATGAAAGTACAAAAGAAGAGTAAGTTCTATATTTGAGATTATCGATTTTTCTCGAAAAAAGATCAAATTAGATTATTTCTCTGAAATCAGCAAGTTTTTTCTCGCTTTGTGAGATATAAATGATAAAACTAAAATTTTCAAGAATCAAGCGGTATTTTTAGTAAGACATGTCGAATATGCCACCTCAAAGCTACAGGAAACCATTTTGGAGTGATGTCCTGCAAAGCCTGTACTGCATTCTTCCGAAGAACGGTTCGAAGCCACACTCAATACAAATGCAGATTTGAGAAGAATTGCGACGTTTCATCAAGTAAGCATTATTTTCTATTTTGACATAAATCTGAACGTTTCAGAAAATCGTTTTACTTGTCGATATTGCAGATTTAAGAAATGCCTTGAAACAGGGATGGAGAAGGAATGTACATCTTTTTAAAGCTTACTGATTCAAAAATATGATTTTAGTGGTCCAAATTATTGGCGACGTGGAAAACGATGCACTTCCAGAATTGGAAAGAGAAAGTGTAACGAATGTTCATCATTCGGATGAACCTACAACATCGAGAGCTGAGGAATTTCTAATGGATAGGATGATAGCCTTCAGCCCATATGATAAATATAAATCGGATCCGAGCTTAACCTCATTACTATCGCAGGTATAGATTTTGGAAGCTGGTAGTTTAATCATCTATAAATGATAATATATGCCTGTAGATCAGAATAATAATTTAGCGTTAAAAATTTGATACAATTAAATTCGTCTATGGATGGCATAAGATATTCCAAGAAATTTTAATTTGTAGACATGGGGATCGATAATTCGTGAAGAATTACGCAAGGAAAGAGTGCGAGAAAATCTCAGTATATCGAAAACAAATGAGAGTAAACTGCCACAATTCCCCGCCGATAATTCGCCAGATGATGTAATGAAGGACGTCGTGTTGATCCTCAAACCGAAGATCGACAGCGTATTTTTGATGGTGAATTTCATTCAAATTTTGAAATTTCATATTATTTTTAGTCTGCATCGTTAACAAACTTATCCATTCCACTATCCATAGCTCAACAGGCCATATTAGCGTTCCAGAACCACAAGAAGTGGTGGCCAAATAAATTAGTGGAAAAGGTTAGTTAAAAATATAATGAAAATTTAATACTCTCGATTACAGACAGAAGAAAGTCGAGCGTTTAATTCCGAAAATCACATGAAGTAAGAATTTTCTGAAAATTTTTGCTATAAACGAATGATGGAGTTTAGAAGGATTTTTGTGGAGATAGAAAGGATTGCCCAATTTTGTATGCACATTGAGCATTTCGCAAAATTATCGCTTTCTCAAAAGGTAATAATATTATTAGTGCTTTTTCCGACAAATCTTTGCATGAAATTTCAGTGGGTCATATTTTCACGATTTTGGCTATATTTTTTCGAACTTGAACGAGTGTATGCAACATGTGAACTTCTGGGTAGTTTTTTTTTTTTTTAAATAAAATATATAAAATTTTATCTTTAGGTCATGATATTAATGATCTGCGATGTGTGTCGTTAAATGGAGAGGTTATTTTATTTTGCTCTGACCCAAATGGTATACAAAATAAATCGTCAAGTAAAATTCCAACAATAAGAGGGTAATTTCGAAAAATTTGCAACCCTGAAAAATACAATTATATTGATTATATTATCTTGTAAATTAAAAAAAAAAACAAATATAGAATCATAAAGGAGTATAAAGCGAAACAACGAAAATTATTTGTTGTTCCCTTCAAGAGGGCACATATTGACGAATTTGAAATGGCTTTTATGCTAATTTATCTGATGTGGAATATTAAAGGTGGAGTAAATCATACAGCAGATTAAAATTGAAAATATTTTTAGATATACCAGATATTACTGATAGTGTTTTACAAACAGCAAAGGATATTCATGAAAGATTGGCCGATGAACTGCATCACTATTATTTTCATGTGAAGGGCCGGAAAAATTATGCTACACGAATTGCAATAATTATGCAGCTATTAAACAGACAGGAGGTAAATTAACTCTTATAGATAATTCCGTTTAAGAGTGTTAATTATTTGCAACTAATCGAAATCCTTTCATTTAATATTACGTTTAAATTTAGGAATGTATTGCTCATAGAAAGGAAGATGTTGAAATCGCAAAAAGCCTTTCAAATTCATAATACTGTAGATGGTTTAGCAATACTAAATTTTACCTTCAATTTTACAAAGTTACTATTACGGGATAATTGAATGAAGGCAAATATCTCAGGAATGTTATAATAAAGCTTTTCATGGCATACAAGAATAGAGCTATGATGCATGATTTATTGTAAATAACCGATTACTTGGGACAAAATGAGCGATGTGCAAGTTCGAATATACAAAGTGTGCATACGCAATATCAAATAATTGTCAAAGTCATTCTTCGAAATCGACGAAATATCGTCTATTCGTTTGCAAGTAACGCGCTAATTTTTATATATCGAAATTTCATCCCTTTATTTTGCTTCAAGTAATCGATCGTTGACAATAACGGATTTGCAATAATGACATATTTCCAATGTGATGTTTGGCGTGGATTCGGGCGATTAGCCGAATTAACTGATGCAGTGGAAGTGAGGGTGGCTTGCGGCCAAATCGAGACCGTTTTCATGCGTGATTTCATGGTTTTAGTTACTTCGTTTTTATTGAAACGAGATTCGAACCATCTACGTATAAAATCTAGCCATTTGGACCGATCATATGGTTCTTATAATTTATTCCTCTAGAATTAGATCTCGTTTTTTCCTAATTTCATTATTTTTGAATTTAATCTATTTACCAGGAAATGTAAATTCGCTTCAGTTTGTAGGTGTAAAGATTAGCGATGTAGTTACTCATAGAGTTGCATCGATAATCGGTTAGTTTTGAAAAGTCTTCACCATTTTTCTCTCCCATGGTGTCTCATGAATCTGTTTACTCGCATTGAATATAAATGGACTCCACACCATCATGGTTGAAAAAGAAGTATCAAAATTTTAAATTACGTCATTAATTGAGTTTTTTAAATATATTTTTTGAAGGAGAAAATCTCCCATAATTATTTTCTATCATCTATATCTAATCACTTTTTTCAATTTCCAAACAATCAAATTTTATGCATGTTATTTGTAGATAAATTGTGAATAAAGTAATGGTGGAGATGCAAATCGAGCCTAAGGAGAGAAAAAGAAATCTCGCTGCATTCTGGTAACAAAATCTCCCAAATTATCTCGAATTGGAGATTTCAGGATATTCGGGTTCTGTAAAAATTTCACATTTGTCGTAATGCTCACTGCTGCACAGGATATTCTGGCAAAGTCGAAGGACACACTTCATAACGATAACAGGTGGAATTCTTCGGCAATTACTGACTTCGACGACGATCACTGCATTGTAAGAACGCGAAAATTCAGTAGAGATTTTTAAAATAAAATTTTTTAGGCGGATGTTTCTCAAAGAAAGTGTTTCGAACAGTCTGCTGGTGTACTTCTGATCTGCAACATTCTGCCGAGTTTAGTCGCCAAACTTCTTGCTCCATTCACTTTCGGAATCGTTTCTTATGGGTAAGTTTGCAGATGTTTCGTTATGAATTTACAGAAATAGCTAATTTTGTCAATAAGCCGTGATTTAGCGTTGGCAATTGGATTGTCTGCATCCTTCAAGCCGTCTCTATTCTGATGGTCGCTCTGTCGGATGGAATGTGGATCAACCTGATTGGAGTAGGAATCGGTGCCTTTTCAAACGGACTTGGGGAGAGCTATCTTCTGTCGATGACAGCATTATTTCATAGGTTATAGTTTAATTTTCTCAGCTAATTTCTTTGGCTTATTCAGGGACACAGTGGCAAGCTGGTCTTCAGGCACTGGCCTGGCAGGGGTTGCCAGTTCTTTGTTCTACTCGATTCTCACCGACACTCACATCGTCGGAATGTCACCCTCTTGGGTCATTATGACAACATTATTCGTTCCCGTGCTCAGCATTGTTACATTTCACTTTCTTCTAATCCGAAAAGTACCGAGAGCTGCCAAGAGAATGTCAATCAAGAAATCGTTAAGGTAGACAAGCTCCTTTTAATAAATTATTTTCCATAACTCGATTTAGCAACATGTCGGAGAGGAAAGAGCCAATATCAAAATTCAAGACGTTTGTTGGACTATTGAAATTTATTCTGATCTTTGTGGTTCTCTACTTTGCACAATATTTCGTCAATCAAGGATTGGTAAGTAAAGCATTTTTGCTGAATATTTCAAGTCTAAACGAGCAAATTCAGCTGGAAATTACTATCTATGACTGTGCTCACTCGTTCGGCAAAGGCCCCTATGCTCAATATCGATGGTATCAAAATTTTTATCAGGTTGGAAATCACTGAAACATCAACAGATGAATTTTAATTCCAGTGGGGCGTTTTCTTGTCAAGATCTTCTAAGAAATTTCTAACATTTGGTCTAGTGATGATGCTAATTTTCCCTTGGCTTCAGGTCTGTGTTAAAGGTAAATTCTACGGATACAACTTCAAATTTCCAGGTCCTTCTGGCAATAGCCTTCGTCGTCAACACGATGTTCGTGTTCATCCCTCACTTCGCGATCGCCTCGTTCCTCGTTCTGCTGGAGGGAATCATCGGGGGCATCGCCTATGTCAACGTCTATTCCTACGTCCACAAGAATGTAGGTTTCGAAGAGTGCTTCACTTCGGTTGATAATCGTACGATATTCAAACTTTCAGACCCCCGAACATGTTCGTGAATTCGCACTTAGCGTGGTTTCCCCAGCCCGAACTCTAGGTGTCGTTTTGGCAGCATTTGCCGCAATTCCTGCTCACAACTTGATCTGCGATTACACTACCCCAAAAATTCTATGGCTATTTTGATCATTTTTCAGTGTTTTCATGTACAAAATTTCATTTCTTTGCATATTTTCCCTTCTCTGCCTTGATATAACTAAGTCATTGTGATTTTTCCGCTTTCAAATTTTGATGTACATTACGGTTTTCGCTGATTTTTATCAAAATTTCCTGGACATGATGAGTAGATTTTGAACCGTTCAATTGTAGTTCCGTATATGATATCTCATAAAATAAGGACCAAGTCCAACCAAACATCACTTGTCGAAGAATTATTATCGGCATACGTGTGCGAGCCGATATTCAATGAGTCAACAATAATCGAAGATAAAATCACTAGTTTTCGCAAATACTCTCGCATATGAAATACGGAATATGTTGTTTTTCTGGGTATTATTCGGTTGAATTTGAATCCGTCATTTTGGGTACAAATCATAGGTTTTAGTCAACAGTTATTGCACCAAACAATTTGATAGCTATGAGTTTTTATGCGCTGTTTCCCTTCGTTTCACGCCGATAATTTGCTACGTAAATAAATACTCTTTCATTCATAGATGAGATACAAACTTTGATTGGCAAATATTGGCGTAACGTATTGAAACGTCAGAATGGTTTTCCGATCGTTGGTAATTTTATTGATATTTGATGGCATATTTTTATTCGTTAATTGCCAATTCATTGTGAAGAAGCATATTCGCACATTTTATTTTGGTCTGCAAAATGTTTACAAACTGATAAGTAAATATTTTGAAGAATAATCCTAGAATAAGAATAGCTATCATATGAAAAATCATACAATGGTATGTACTTCAGAAAGTTAAAAAAAAAAAAAACTAACATAAAATGCAATCGATGAAGGAAAAATAACGACATAAATCATTTCATGGCATAAGTTAATCTATTTACCGGTATTAAAGTAGAACTGGCAGAAATCTTTCGAAAAAAAAAGTTATCTCTACTGGCCTGAGAATTTTTCCAAAGTCACTATTTGAGCATCAAATCGAGAGTTCACATCGGGAAAGACACATCTAATTTCTTGCGTTGAGCCATTTCGTTGAGAACCTAAAAGTCGAGTAGAATTGTCTTATCAGAAATTTTTGCGTAGGAGAAAATTTTGATGATTTCCATATAAGAACGAACCTCGTTAACAGTTTTACGACTCGTTTCCGGGCACCAGAACCACATTGCGATAGTCAGGATGGCTGTGGGAACGATGAACAACAAAAGGGCTTGAGCGCCGATCTGAATATTCGATAGTCAAACATAAGAAAGAGTGTTTTTCTAGATCGATTTTCATCAACTCAAAAATTTGAAAGACTGACCACATTAGCCACTGGATAGAAGGCAAATTCGACAGCTATCTTCGATATAGATTCGAACATCGTCAAAGTCGCCACAGATGAGAGTAGAAGGTGGCGAGGAACAAGTTCGGCAGAGTAGAAACGAGAAACACTGCCGATTCCGCAGGTGTTGATGAGTAGAAGCAGTGCCAGACCGACGAATGTGCCTATCTGAATGGGAATGATACGTAAAAAATAATCGTGGATTTGTGAAGATTAAAGACGAATTTGAAATAATTAACTTCCTATATCTGTTTAAAATAATGCTTCAAATATTCTATTTGAATTGTCGCAATAGATGAGAGTTAATTTTTTACAAATGGTAGTGTTTACCTTCCAACTCGGTCCAATATCAATCGATACCATCATTAAAACCAACGATACGAATGAAATGAAAGCCGATCCAATAATAAGAGGTCTACGGCCAATGCGATCAACAAGAAAGACCGGGAGAAGAGTTACAGGTACTCGAACAAGTCCTAATACGAAATTAATGGTTCAAAATAGTTAGTGTGAAAATCGAATACCAATAATGAAAGATCCCAGATTGGCCTGGTAATATCCCCAATGTGACAGACCATACAGAACAAAGGTTGAGTAGGACCGCAAACATCTCGCACCCGTGAAGACGTACGCGATCTAATTTTACATTATGATAACTCACTTCGTAACTATTTTTATTGTTATTTTATCAGTGTCTGTGGAAAATGCAATACTCTTGTGGGTAAGAACGTTCTTTGCATTTCATTCGTGTTATGGAACTGGAGATAGCGATATGGAAAGGGAGCATAGGGAGAACTCTCAAACGAGAAAGTTGCATCTTTCAATTTATGGAGGATTCAAAACGAATTAAAATTCAGCCTAATTGCCCATTTATTTCTTAATTCGCATAACTTATTCAGAATACCTTGACCATGACGCCCAACCAGGCCGCATGTCGGATGAGTTGCGAAGTTTGGTCTCTCGATCTCCAAGGCATGAACATTATCTCATTGCTAGTATACTCCGTCTTGATGGTTGGTTTTTCGACCTGAAGAAACTTATTCTAGTTTCTTTTTCTGTATGAAAACTACCTTCTGATCAGAAGTCTTCTTCCCCTTCTCAATACTTTCTTCGCAAATGCGCATTTCTTGGTCTATAGATTCATCAGCGACTGAGCATCCGTGGTAGCTGGCTAAAGCCTTGCGAGCCTTGAACGGAATTTTTCAAGTACTCCAATACAGAATTTATCCACATACCATATCGACGTCACCATATTTCTCCATGATGTACTGCGGAGACTCATAAATTGGGATGAACATCAGAATATTGATCAAAGCTATAAGGCAATTCGGGAAGAAGTTGAAGGGCCAAAGTTCGTCTGTAGAGAAGAGTACTCCCAGCCCTTGCGTAGTTAAGGAGCCTAAAATATGGTCGTTGCCGAATGATATCCGACTATGAATGGGAATACCAAGTGCCATTGCGACCTCCTGCTGCGAGGCCATCCGCCCTCGTATCTTCGGCGGTGCGCATTCGACTATCCAGATAGTAGCATTCACGCTGCTCAACCCGTTTGCGAACGACCAAATGATTCGACCGACGAATAGCAGCTCGAATGCTGGCATCAGATATTTCGACAACCCACACAGCAGTGTTCCAGGAATCTAGAAGAACTTACTCCTGTCTCAGTAAGTTTAGTGGACAAGACAGAGGAATTGAGTTTGGAAAAGTAAAATCGAAACCAGAACGAACGTGTTTCTACATTTTTGAAATAGAGAAGTTTTCTAAATTAAGCTACAACTGTAAACCTTACATAAAGAGCCGTCGCCAAAATCGCCGTTTTCTTCCTTCCAAGTCTAGCACAGGCGATGTTAGCGAAAAGCTGACCGAATATTGTCGCTATTGGAAAGCAGACATTCAGGAACGACCAGATGAGATCCTAAGAAGTCAATGACTTGAAAACTATATTATCTCTGATAGTCATTACTAAAGTTGCCGGGCCGATAGGTTGTCCAAATTGAATGACCCACGAATCGTTGATGTATTGCTGGATTTGCTTGTAGGGCTGATTGATGACAGATGCAATGTATCCTTGTTGAAAGCCCGATGACAGACACAGAGCAATTGACAGTAAATGAATCGATAGGGAAGGCATTCTGAATATGAAAACTTTCAAAACTCCTAAAACAGACCTAAGCTCATTCTAAATAAGTGATGAATCTGCAATCTGCACCAGGATCAAATTTATGATTTCTAGGGCCAAGATTATTTTGCTATGCCAGCGTTTCTGAGGAAATGATTTCAAAACATGACGAAAATGAGGCGATCGGAACGTATCAAAGACATAAGCAGCACTGATTTGAAGATGGGACACAAAATAATCTATTCATTCACTACTGAAATCACGTCTTATAAAGTTATGCGCACGTCCGTTAAGCCTATAAAATTTCAAGGAAAAATCAGTGTTCCGAAGTAAGAAGCTACGACTCTTGTATAATAATGTTAAACACCCCTTCTCTTCTACAGACTAAAATAGGATAACAAAAGGCTTTTGAATATAAATATTGGTTACGATAACTTACGCCAATATCTAGGCAATGTTGTTTGCTACCACCTCAACTCGTCAGATAATCACCTTTAAGTATCTCCATACCCACGCTTCGACTATTTACGATATCAAAGTGGTGGAAAGTGGGAGTCGG
Source organism: Diploscapter coronatus (assembly GCA_964036155.1). Lineage (NCBI taxonomy): Eukaryota > Metazoa > Nematoda > Chromadorea > Rhabditida > Rhabditidae > Diploscapter > Diploscapter coronatus. The sequence continues at coordinate 45,313,006 of OZ038422.1, read as the reverse complement.
CTGGGAGCATTTGTTTGTTGATGGGGTCGTAAAGTTACCTGTAGAGACCACTGTGAGATCACGCCGGTCTACGCAGTTTCTTCGGAAGAGGTGAGAGGCGAGAAAAGAAGAAAAAGAGCCATCAAATGATAACTGATTCACAACACAGGAAGGCATTTGTGTGCATCGCAATCTATGCTCAAACATCACTCCAGTGACGGCGTGCAATCGTACTTGTATTAAACAGAGAACATTTGAATTTTGATCCCCATCACAGAATATTTTATTGTGTTTTCAAAAATTACTTTCTAAGATATTCATGTATAGAAAATCCAAAGTCCATATGAGAACCCATCATCAGTTTATATTGCGCAGATATAGTTATTCTGGAAGTTTTGCATGTTTCTAGATTGTTTTTCATTTAAATCTATGATAAAACTAAAACCATGGTTTAATCGTTGGGTATTTATTTTAAGAATAACAATTAATCTATTTTTCCTCCCTGAATGCTGGTCTTTCGTTGCTCTTTCTCTATTTTCATTTACCGTACAATTTCGCACTTTATGGGATTATGGTCTTATTTCGCAAATGAAAGTCTATATCAATTTCGAACTTTCCGTTCATGAAATGTGGTCTACGCAAACAGAGAAAGTTCATTTCTGAGCTCAGCTCATCTCTATTTTTATCATCAATTGATGATTGCAAGTCTACTGTAGAATGGTGATTTTTTGCTATTTGATGAGAAGTGACAATTAGATGATTGTGCTATCAATCTACTGCTGAATATGTTACACTAGATCTTAAAGAATAATATTTAATTTTAGTTTAGGCAACTTCGCTCTGTCTTCATGACCTTGGGCATTTTTACTTTTTCCTTACTTTGCTTCAGAGTGCGTATGATGAAATTCAATGATTTAAAAATTTCTTTGTTCCTTAATTATGCATGCTGGAATGCAATTAGAATTCTCTGAAAACGCATGAATCATCCCCTTTTCGCTATTGTGAAATTTTAAGGAAGCAATTGGAGATAACCCCGAGTGGCACGGAAAGTGTGCAATATCACGAACGAAAGTGGGTTGTATTCAGTTGGTTGGACGTATCTTGAATCGAACAATTGATATTCTCTCAAGAGCCTTAATAAAACTATTGCTCTTCATATCACTCGTTTAGATTGCAAGGAAAAAAAATTTGTCCACGATGTGCCAACGTAAAGTAGCGATAAACAAAGTGAGTGCATCTAAAATTGATAAAGCATTTTGTGAAAATTTATCATTACTTCCTTGTGATTCTTGCCCCACAGCGTCTAGAAATAAATGGACTGTAAAGGTTCCCAGAAAGGCAGAATCATTCGAAGGAAATTTCACAATTACGCAATCGCATTATCTCTAGCAGGGCATATTTCAGACAGGAACTGTACTGCCGCCAGGGTACATATCACAAAACTTATATGTCCAAAAATGTTCAGTTATCATTCATTCAGGCCGTGTAAGACATGCATCTCTATTACTTGATTTTTATCATTGCATTCCAATATTACTTTTTGAATATCCATGCCGACGAATTGGTGCAAGTGAATTTGGTAGGTTTTCAAAAACTGCGTCCATTAAAGTTTGTTCCATTTTAGCTGTTTCGACATGGGATTAGAACACCGTTAGAATGCTATCCAGACGATCCCTATTTGAGCTACTGGAATCAGTGGCCAAAGGGAGAATTGTTACCGGTAGGAAGATGAATTATTTTCGAGAAACTAAAACATCATATTTAGGACGGAATGGCTCAAGCGATAACAATCGGCGTGACCCTGAAAAGACGTTACACCGACACGTTGAAATTCATGAGTTCAAGTTATAAGCGATGGGATGTAGGACTTTTGAGAAAAACTAGAGGAAGATTTTCTAATTCAGATCTACATGCAAGCCTGCGACATGCCACGATGTCTTCAAACGTCGAGTTCTCTCTTCGCTGGATTTTACTCGAATTCAGAAGGAACATATCCTAAGAACATTAGTGTCTGGCCGGGAAATTGGTCCCCGGTTCCAATTCATTCGGTTCCATTGACTGAAGATAAGGTAGAACACACATACGTACACATTAGACACTGATCAGATCTTACGTGAAACTTTTCGTTTTAAATCATTAGATTTTTTAATATTAGCTTCCTAAGTTAGATGAAAATATTCTTAACACGAGTATCGATTAAATTTTGAGATTCAAATTTTTCAGCTTCTCCAAGTCGATTACAGCTGTCCGAGAGATCTCGAAATCTACACGGAACGAGCATCAAATCCGAAATATCTCGAGTGGTTATTGATTTCCCACGGCGTTAGTAATTACTTATTGCATTTTACTCTATAAAAGATTTAAAAAGGCACATTTCGGAATCAAAAATTCATATTCCAAAATGGTATGTTACTAAAACGAAAAATAGATCGATAATTGATCTTGTCTCTCCCTGAATTATCTTTACAAGCTATTGGCATTTATTTTAGGTGCTATTAGAAAAGGTCTACATGAATACCGGTATAAAAATAACGGGTGCTCAAGGAGCGCTGAACTTTTTCGATTGCATAAAGCTGGAACACGATTCATTCAACTTCACGCTGCCTTCTTGGTTGGATCAGAAGACGTTCGATGAAGCGATGCAAGTCCGAGAAGTGACATTGGAATATGTCTATGGAGGACGTGAGAAATATAATATGGTAAAAATATAAGAAGAAGAAATTTCAGCTGGTTTTGGAGAACCTGCAAGCCATGAAATGAACCGATTGAGAGCTGGGAATCTGCTGAAAACTTGGATAGGAAATATGCAGCTCATGATGAATAGCAGCAATGAAACCTACAAGATGGTCGCCTACGGTGCGGTAAGTGTCAACATAATTCTAGCATGCTCTAACTACAATAACCCGAAAGAAAAGAATTGGAAAACGAATTTCTAAGAATTTCTGCATTCAGCACGACACTACGATCGTACCGCTGCTTCGAATATTCGACGTGAAAGAACGATTGTTGGGAACGGGAAATCCCGACTTCACTTCAATGGTCACGTTGGAATTATGGAAAAAGAATGATGGGAGTTATGTCGTGAAGGTAATCTGACAAAAATAAGTTGTTTTAATTCGAAATAATTTTAGACGTTCTACTATCCGAATTCCAAAACGGGATCGATCAACTTCACGAGTATGGTTTCCGGCTGCCCGCCAGTCGATGAATGCCCATTCGATATCTTCGTCAATCGAAGTAAATCGTATTTGCCTGACGACATCAATGCGGCAAGTTTTTTTTTTTTAATTTTATTTAGATGCTTTTATGAAAGTTATATTTTTAGGAATGCCAACCAATAACTGCAGCTTGAATAGTCGCTTCATACCTTCAATAAGAATCGTTCATAATAACAGAAGAAGCCAAATTAGCATGAATCAGCGAAAGAAACAATTTCATAATTATTTCAAATAATAACAATAGTTAACAAATTCTGAATGTTAGCTTCAAACCAGATTTCTACCAAAAACTCACTATAGTATTTATCACGTTAATCCTACTTTTGTAATCATAACGTCATGTGCTTTCAGCATGAAATAATTTTATTCGTCACGTTTAACTGTTACATTATAGTTTTGATCGACTTTTTTGTAGATAAGAATAAGACGGCATGTGAATTGATATCAGACCTAGGGAGAATGATCATCAGAAACCCCTTGCGATCTACCACCATAGATTTTTCGCCTGACGAAAGTGCTCCCTAAGTCTGATTGATATAAAATTTCCGTTCAAAAATGTCATTGAAAATATTTTATCGAAAATGAATATTATTAACTGCGTTTCATGAAATGTTCAATTTTTTGTTCCTTATAGCGGCATGACAGTTTGAAAGATAAAAGGCAGTGGAGTGATATGAGCAATTCACCTTTATATGCAGCGCGATCATCAACATCCGTGTGCTATGCGGGTTATTGTCAATTTATTATTATTCTTGTTAGATTTAAATAAAATTAAGATTTAGATTAATTCCGAGTATGGTGTTCTTATGTGCACTAGTGATAGTTCCTGAGGTACTAGTTATATCAAGTAAGATTTCTATAGTTTTGAAAATAATCATTGTGTTGTGATTCTCAGTAAAACTTAGAAAAATAAACAGGTAAAAATTTATAATTGAATTTCAGATTTAGCATCGACGAATTCAGAATATTCTATCTCAAAGAAAATCTTTCGAATATCAGGCGAACCAAAAGGATCTGACTTTCTATTGGAATCTAAAGTAAAAAACTCACTATCCAAGCAATTCTATCACGATGCGGCGATTTACACTTCATCAAGATGTTGTCAAATCTAACAGTCCGCATAATTGAATAAATTCTTTGTATGAGTTTTATCTTTATTTACCATAAGAGACGAAAGGAATATGCAAACAAAAATTTTTTTTTTATAATTACAGGGTGGAAAATAAATACTGTTGACAAAATAGTTTTCACCGTAAAAATGGAATAAGCGTTCAAATGAAGAGCAAAGACATCTGGAGCAATGATACAGTCGTTTTGGCGGTTGCTGACAGCTTCCACAGTGAAGCACTGTGAAGAATTTCTCATTGTTGAATACAATAGTCGAATGCGTGCCAGCAAAAAATCATCGCAGCAACTACTTACATCTTTGAACTCGTACGACCATATCATTGGGAGTCAGATCATGAAAGTTATAGGACTTGTAGGGCTTGAGCTTGAGGTCCTTTCTGACAACTGAATGAGCGGCTGTGTGACTGATGTTCAGATTTTGAGCCATTTTTCGGATTGACCTTTTGGGATTTCGCTTGATTCGCAACTTGATAAGTTTCTTGGCTCTGGTGACGTTGAAAGTTTTGGGGCGGCCGGAGCGAGATCTGTCAGAAGTAGAGCCAACCTCCTTGAATAGTTTGATATGGCATGAGACCACTTGTCGTGACGCTTTGAGCAGCCGAGCGATTGTTGAATTACTGTGTTTTTGCTTGTGAAACTCGATTGTTGTAAAGAGCTTTGTACTCGGGGCTGCCATTCGGAAATTAAGAACTGAAATGTTTTAAACCTCGAATAAAAAACTAAAATAAAGCACGGCGATTGCATAAAAATCAAAAATAAATTATAAAAAAAACGACGTCATTTATGCAAACGGCGTTGTAAAGTTGTCAACAGTATTTATTTTCCACCCTGTATTCTGAATTTTTGTCATTGTTTGCGAACCAATTGACTAATTTGGTGTGTTAATTCCGCTATCACAATGTGTTGGGCACAAGCCTTAATATCATTGTACTGGCATTTTGGAATTAGTAGCCTATTGTTCATATGATTTCATAATGAGACTAAAACTGACAAGTGATAATTCTTGATAATGAATATTTTCAATTTGTGTTTTGGAAAATGAAAAATACACAAATTGGGAGTCCTGGAATTATCGCAACACGAAAATGATGCAACATTTTCTTAGAAGTGTTGCACACTAAATAAAATGTAATAAAAATAATTTATTGATCAGATAGTAGGTCGGATTTTCGAAAGCTATGCGATAAAGTGTATGATTTAGTTTAATTTTAATGTTACCTAGATTTATCGAGTTATAGAATATTTTTGACGAAAACAATCACATGATGTTTATGGGGGTTAAAAATCATGAAATATTTTTTTTAATTGAAACATAACGTCGAGATAAGCTATCCGCTTGAAAATATGACGATACTCAAGTAAATTCGTGCTAATGAACATCAGAAAAATAATGGTATCTCCATATTTTGATAATTTTGACATAGCATTCCCGATTATTCTGTTGACAAAATGGCATAAAAGTGCAAGTTTGCAAGAATTTAGTATTGAACATGTAGAGAAAGAATGAATTATGCAAATGATTTTCATCGTCCTATCGTCGGCTGGCGTGAAAAATCTATGGAGAGGATTTTAGTTTTCAATATTTATCGATTTTATAGATTCATCGTTAAACTGTTGAATAAGTTTAACTCATACAATTTCTTCCGACATTGTTACCCATTGCCACATTAGCTACGATCACAACATATTTTTTTTTCGAATAAATCGCTGATTTACTCCACACCTTTCATCATGTGTGTGAGTTGATTTTGTTCTTTTCACTTCGAATTTCTCTTTCCTCATTCACTTTTTCCTTTCTGACAACACGTATGTATTTCCATTTTCGCCATGTAACAACTCTGCCTTTTCAGTACTCATGGACGGTTATCTAATTGAAATGACATTGCCATTTGGTCTATTGTACCTTTCATCTACTAGAATCTAGAAAATTGAAGGAAAAACCATACTTGATTGTGAAGAATGTTCTCTTCTTTCCTTTGATTATGATTTTGATATCGACTTTGTCATCTAATCACCGATAATCGCTTCTTTTCATTCTATTCTCTCCCCTTGTTTTGATCATTTTCTGTTCCAGAGATGGCAACCGACTCCCAACCTCCACCCGAGCGGCTTCGTGAACGTTTCCGCATCAAAAACACGTTGTACCGGAATGCCTTGGCCGAATTTGTTGGGACGGGACTCCTTATTGTAGGTTAATTTGGAGATTTGATCATGAAATATCTTTTTGGTCACATACAAAATCTCATATAAATAGGGAATTCCCATCTTTTCTTGTTATTCAATCAGAAAATAATTTCTATTGAGTTTACTGATGATTTTATCAAATTTAAAAAAATGATGGATTATTTTTAGCTTATCGGTCTTGGCTTACACATGGTGCATGTCCTATCGAAAGAGAAGATTAACACGCATTTTCAGGTATCTATCGAGTTATATCCGAATTTACATTTCCATCGATAATTGGCTTTCGTATTTGTAATTCTTTGGCATTTGGCCCGTACTAAACCTCCCTTGCGACAAGTGAAAAGGGAGCAAATTTATGTTGAACTTTCGAACTCTCGGCAATTGAGAAAGTGGAAATAAAAGTAGTTCAAAATCGTGCAAATTGATATGGAGTTTGTAGCCGGGGATATCGACTACAATTTAATGTGTAAAATATTGCTAGGTTAATTGTCTAATTAAAGAGCTAATTGAATTGTCGTTAACTTTGTTTAAAGAAGGAGCGAACTTGTCGGCAGCTCGGTTGAAGCGAGCCTGTCTTGAACTAAACTCCCGACAAGTTTTCTGCAACTAGAGTGTGCCAAATGAGAGCAAATTCATGACAAGTTAGATCATGTCCCATTTGAAAAGGTGCGGTCAACTTCTGTCGCCAACTTTCCTTCACATTTTCACCTCAAGAATTGGGGCGAACTTGTCGGAGCTATTTCTTGCCGATTCACTGCAAGTTCGTAGCAACTCTATAGTTATCAAAATAGGCGAAAGAGAAGAGTTCGTTTCAACTTTTTAGAAAGTTTGCTCCGTCTCATTCTTCGATTCTTAAAAAAAAGGAACTCACTTGTTGCAAGGTTGAGTTGAACCGAGAGAGGGGTTTAATACAGACCTGCAACATTATTTCCTTTTTCCATTCATTCAACTCTCGTTTTCGGCATTGCAAGAGGGGTAGCATTAGGAGTGCGTGAAAACTAATCGTCACACATAACAACGATCACCAAGTATAACTTGTGAAAAGAAGGACTTCTGTAATTCGAAAGTAGAAGTTGAAGGCTAGGTTAGGAATGGTGAAAAGAATAATTGCTCAAAAATTGAACCCATATTTTTACTACTTTTTTCAGGCTCAAGTCGGGTGGGGATTTGCCGTCGCCTTCCCTGTCTACGTCACTTATCACATTTCCGGTATCTAGAATTATTTACGAGGATGACTTAATTTGATGCTTAGGAGGTCAACTGAATCCTTCACTTTCGGCTGCTCTTTTGACTCTCGGTAAAATCAACATCAAGGAGTTTGTCGTTTATGTGATTGCACAAATCGCTGGAGGGTTCATCGGTAGTGTTGGAGTGTACTTCCTTTATCTTGGTGCGATGAATTTATTTAACGAATAACACATAATATCATCTTCCAGACCAGCTCAAACACTTCCAACCAAACGAGCGATCGGTTTCTGGCCTTGTGAAGCACGCGGATTGTTTCATTCCATTTCCATCTGCTCACGTCTCGAACACAACTTGTTTCTTTGATGCGGCAAGTATTACAGATTTTCTACAAACGTTTCCGGATATTGATCGTTACTTGCTTGAATATTTTTTAACTTTAACCTAGGTTTGAGCTGAGTTTTTCAATTTATTTATTAGAGCATAATCATGCATGTTTAAAATAAACATCTCGGAAGAAAACGTTGTCAGTTGATTCAAGTTCCGAGTTATAGCTTGTCGGCACTGCGCTATTGGTTTTTTTCATCATTGCCATTCTCGACAAGCGAAATCGTGTGCCCACTGGGATTCATCCCCTACTTTTTGGCTTCGTTGTCACAATGACAGGTAAAGCTGATAAATAAATTAGTAAAATTAGAATAATATATATAGCCATGGCTTATGGAATGAACGCTGGGGTTCCCATCAACCCTGCCAAGGACATCGGACCTCGAATTTTGGTCGGCATGCTGTACGGAAATCAGGTTTTCAGGTGAACTTGCCAGAAGCCCTAAGTGATCTTTCATTTCTAAATTTTAGTTATCACTCGTATTATTGGCTGGTCACTCTTTTCGGTAGTCTGCTGGGGGGAATTTCAGGTGCGTGGCTATACCTGTTTACCCTCGGGATGCACGTCCCTGAACTGCCGATTGTCGAAAGAGAGCTGACTGAGGAATCGAAGAAATTGCTTCCACGAGAAGCTTGAATATTATTTTTTAAATTGTGCCCATTTCTAGATGATGAAGTACGTAGATTTTCAAATCATGAAGGGTTAGTCGCTTCGTTTGTGTTGTATGAGTTTCATGATTTGGTGTTAAACAATTTTGCCCTGCTGATGAAATTTATTCCCGTAGATAGCAGAAAATTTATTCTAGATCATCCCTATAAATAGCAATAAACAATTTTTACAAAAAAAATACTGTCATGTTAATAATTTATCTCTATATGGAGATTAGATTAAAGTCTTCAAAGAATTGTACACGCTTTCGTAGACCACGAGCATGACGGCACCTAAAACTTAGGATCTTATTTCGTTTCGACAGTTTTCTTTAATCTTTCACTTCAATATTCATAAAAATGATTATTGTTACAAATGTCGCCTAAGTTTCAGTGAATTAGGTCATTTTCAGAGTAAAATCACAATTGAAACCTCTGGCCTTGCCAAGTGAAACTATAATTTTTCACTCTTCAGTAAAATTAAGAAATATCTTACCTCCTGGACCAAGTCGCATGCATTTTGGAAGAAGACCACGATATAAGGCTGCCAATCTAAAATAAGTCAATTTTTATATCACATTTCTTAACTAACCCGACTCACCCTTCTTCCTTGTAGATCAGATTCAGAGTTTGAAAGGTGCTTTTGTATTTTCGTTGACCAGGAACTGGCTGTGGTCCCATAATACGAATTTGGCAAACATCCAGTGGGACATTTGTTGCTGATGCGAGAGATCCTGCGACGAATCCGAGGAATATCCGAGCGGCTATGTTCTTGCTATGTCCTTCCTGAGTGAAATAATTTATTCTTTTTTATCTTCTGTGATAAACATACATTTGATGGCGGAATATAGTCTTTAGCAGTGAAGTAGAACCCGAAATATATCATGTTCCAGACGCCATTTCGAGTTAGAAGTGTTGGTAATCCTAAATCATCGAAAAAAAATTTCTAGAAATTTAGTTGATTACCTCGATAGATCCCCTTTCCTCCTTCAGATTTTATGATATCTCTAGCCATCATCTTGCACGATCTTTGCTGAAACACTTTTATCTGCATTCGTTGGAGAAGATATACGAACCTCGAAAAATTTGACATGTCTCTCTGATTGTTGCGTGATTTTGATCACTTCGAAAGGGCAGACGAGGAGAGCCGATGTAAGTCCCGAAAACATGCCAGCGAGAGAGTAAGTCTGGAAAGATACCATGGTTTTAATCAATATCATTTGAAAATCCGCAGTCAATGTTGTGATTGAAAAGTTGCTGAACTTCCAAATCGGAAATACAGTTTAAGCCTAGAAAACCTCGAATTTCTCGATCTAAGAATCAATTTTCCGACACATCACTGACTTTAATTCTCGAAAGTTAGTCTTACTAATGCAGGCGGAATATCTGGATTAGTGAAAACGCTTCGAAATTGCTCGAACATGAAGAACTTTGACGCTCTTTTTGGCGTGTCGGCGAGAATTGGCGGAAGGAGACCTAGAATTTATTTTAAAAATTGAGAAACTCCATTGAATTGATCGCCCACCTTTGTAGAATCCGAGTAATCCTTCGTTTAGGTAAGTTGTTCGTACACAGGTTGCGAATCCTCCATTTGTGCTAACTATTTGGAGTCGGGTTTTGACAACATCTAACGGTTGCATTAGGCATACCTCGATAAAACCTAAATGAACTAAATTTTTTAATTCAAGAAGGCCGGAATTAAATTCAAAAATCAACTATAATTTACCTTGCTAACGAATTAGTCGTGTGTTAATTTTGTTATCCTTTGAAATTCCCAATGAAAATCTAGCAACAAATGACTTCAAATTAATAACTCACCGGCAGTTCCTCCTGCTGCAATCTGGCAAGCGCCTTCTTTGACCCGATTCATTGTTCAATACTAGATTTTGGAGCTTTACCTGAAAATCACTACTTCGTGATAAGTTTCTAACTTTAAATATTGTTTTGAAAAGTTTCATCAAACATCAAACTCGATAGTTTACTGCTTTTTAAGCTGATACGGTAGACTTTAGAGAGGAAGAGAAAGAAAGCGAAGGTCAGTTAGGGACCGGTTGGCTGTTTGATGAGTCAAAGCGCAGAGAGGCTTTTATAACTCCGATAGTTCTTTCTGCTTTTCTCAAAAATGAACAGTTGAAACCGATTGTCTGGTAAATAAGAACTGATGAAGTGATAGAACTAAGTGCGAAAAAATAGATTAAAAATATGGACGATACCTTGGGGAAGTCAAAAATTAATCGGTCCCAAACTGAACCTACTCGAAAATGCTTGAGATGATGGCGCTTTGCAAACTTATCATCGAGTAAACAGATTGACTGAAAAATATGAAGATGGTTGAAGGAATATCAAAATCATGTCTAGACAATCGTTTATTAAGGATGTTTTTTTCCATCATACTGTAGGCGGTAAATATTTTGAACCTACATGAGTCATTGCTATATTTTTTCGTTGTCATATTTTCATTCGATTCAGATTACTGTAATTGCGATTTTATTTTGTCATTTAACAAAATATCTCGTCTATTCAATCAAGATAAAGGATTTAGAAAAGATGAGGCAGGTAGAGCACAGATACTATCGGGTTCTTCTCCGGTACAATATGTTTCTGTTTGCTCTCCATTTGTTCCACTACATACTCGATCATTCCTTCTGTTATTTGAACCTGCAAAACTACAGTCAATCAGCGCAGCTGTGCAGATCCTTGTAAATATGCACTTGGCTTACTCATTCACGCCTTTAATTTGATTTTCGTCTAAATTTGTACTGTACCGTATGAATTTCTGCTCAATTCTCACTAATGTCGACAGATAATCAGTTTTTAGCTGATTATTTCAATTAGGTATTGTTTTCAGTGAACCTGAAAGCGGTGACCAAACTTCATACAAATCCGATGGAAAAAGATTCGAGATCAATCGAATGACATTGAAACTGTCGACAAACAGTCGATACGGAATCGAGATCTCCTCAGATCCACCTATCAACATTTTGTAAGTCCTTCTGGAATAGTGGTTTTCTTTTGTCATTTCCTTGACGAAAATTCTAAGTCGCTGAGCTTTAAAATCATGATACCATTTTGTTTATCATCGCTGAATTGAGTTTGCAAATTAGAATTATATGATTTATTTGAGAGGGCATTTATAAAATGCTTGTTGTGAATAACTTTATTATATTTCTAAACATTTTATTTAAAAATGACGTAGTATTTTTAATACCGAATTTAGTAGAAAAATCGAATAATAAAAAATTTTTAAAAATCACAAGCCCTTTTAATTATGTGAATATTGGTGAATTTGATTTGTTGTTGCACAGATTGATGTTTAAATTTGGAGATTACGCGTGGACGTGAAACACCAACGGATGTGATATTTGCAAGAAGGGCACACGGAGCGTTGTTGCACTCACAGTGCTTGCAAGCCACCAAGCAAACAACTTCTTACTTATTCAATCTTTCGGGTCTTTTTGAACTGTTGGTTCTGGTTCTTGTCTACATCACTGATGTTTATTTGTGACTTGTACCTAACAGTTGGACTCTAACTTTATGAAAATGATATCGCTCGTATTTTTACAAGAAAATACAAATTGAATTATTACACGAATGAAGCTGGAACTGTACAAATTGTCAACCAGAGAATTAAATGAATTAGACTTTCTAATCTGAATGAATAACATTTACGAAATGTGAAATAATCATCGTAAAATTATCTCAATACTTTCCTCGAAAATAAAAACTCATTCTAATCTATCCATCGACTGAAGAATATGGGAAATCGTCGCAAGAAATTGTTTTGAATGACCTAAAATATGAATACTCTCTAGTCCTTAATCCGACTTATTAGAACGATTTTCTTTGAACTTTTAATCTAACATGCATCGAAAGAAATATCTAAATTCCTATTTTCAAATCATCATTCACCAATATTAGCACCCACTTTAGTGTTCATAAAATTTATGTTACAAAGGTTAAAAGTTCGTTCATCTTCGTATTTTCTTGACCCAGATAATGCCTTTAGAAAGTGGGGATTAGCTAAAACAGAAAGAGTACCGTGAGAAGTGGATTTGTCGAGGAAAACTTAAAGGAAAATGAATTAAATTGCAGAAAGTAGCGCGAACTAGAATGAAAGAAAGATTGGACAAAGACTTTCCTAAGTGGTGACTCAACTATTATAAGGAATGACGTTGAAAGAAGCCTTTCGGAAAGCAACATTGAAGATATTCGTTGTCCATTAGTGCTTTAAGCAATGAATCCAGATTCGTGATTAGTAAATCGAAGTGGCATTCATAAGGAAAAAGGATGTTAGTTCGAGGATCAGAACCTGCTAATTTTCTTCCTCTATGATAGTTGATTCTTCTGACCAGAAGTGTTCGAAGTTTCATCGGGTTTTCTTGGATATCCTTCGTTTTCGTGGCGATTTAGTGATCGTTTTATTTCATCGACTTCGCTTTTTATCACCTGACCTATGAACCTTCTTTTTTGTAGTATTTTCAACGATTGTAGGCAAAATGAAGGAAAATATCCAGTGTTTACGAGGGATTGCGATAATTTTTGTCCTCCTGTTCCATCTATTTCCTAGGAGCTTTCCAAATGGATTTTTAGGTGTCGATATGTAAGATTTTTCATTTTATCTCTAAAACTTTGAAACAAATTTATAGGTTCTTTGTCATTTCCGGATATCTAATGACCATGATTTTAACATCGAAGGAAGACTTGCTATCATCCAAAACCTACATCGAATTTTTCTACAGAAGGTAAGTTTCTATGCAACTACCATTTGACAGAGTGATTTTTGTCAAATGGCGAAATATTTTCCTGAAAACGTAAGAGACACTAGATTATTTGATAAAAAATCACTCCGTCAAATGGAAACCACCAAGTTTCTATCCAAAAAATCGCAGTTAGAATTTTTTAGAGCTCATCGAATTTTGCCGCTTTATTATTTGGCAACATTATTGATTTTGATCGGCGTTCATATTTTTCTCCATGAATTTTGGTGGAACGACAATATTCGATACTCGTTATTTTCGCAAATTCTGATTTTGAACCAGCTGATCATTCACGATAGCGGTGATTATTTCAAGCAGGTCAGCTCATAATCATTTTTAGCTTATCTCTCCCAATTTTTAGTTCCTAAATGATGGAAGTTCACGCAACTCATTTATCCATTTGTGGTCACTTTCAGTTGAATTTCAATTCTATCTGATGTTCCCATTTATGTTCATTGTTACTTATTTTCTGAGAAATACTACTCGAAAGGTATATTTTTCAAAAAATGAATTCATCCTTCTCTCTTTAGATAATTTATTTTGGCTGTATTGCAAGTCTTTCGTTATTCTTCCATTTGACTGCCAATTATCAATTCGTCTTCCAATTTACTATCGCTAGATTTTGGCAATTTTTACTTGGAGGAATCGCATATTTCGTCAATCAAAGGCTAAACGAATTCGACATGAACTCTAACAAGACGAAAGGTATTATTTCAGGAAATGTAATTTGATGGATTCAGATCTGATAGGATTATATTTTCATTAATTAATCAAATACGTAATTATAGATTCGTAGAAGTCTCAAAAACCATATCATGCTTACAAAAGGATTCTTTGACAGCAAGTAATACTCATTTTAGAAGCGGTATCATTTCCATCTTCGATTCACCTAATCATCCTGACTCTTCTATGCAGCCTTCCTCTACTTTCATCCACATTTCCTACCAGGTTCATTCGAGTCATTATCACAACGCTAACTGCACTATTGTTGATCGAAGATGGTCAGAGAAGTAAAGATAATTTGGTAAATTTCATATCATGAATGCATAATATCGATGAAAATTCAAGATTCTGTCATCGCCAATCTTGTCTTACATCGGTGATGCTTCATATTCGATTTATCTAGTCCACTGGCCTGTGATAACTTTCTTCGATGGACCTTCGATGTTGGACAGACAAAATTGCATAAGTATGGATTTCAAATAAGAATGAGAAATAAAAAAAACAAAATGTTTAATACTGGATCTATCATAACTTCAAGCTTTCTAAACTCAATTCATTATTGTACACTAATCATATGCACGAATTATGATGATTTAGTCTGGACGATTGTCATCTCGTTGATTCTCTATCATGGATTTGAGAGGTTCTACCGCCAGCAGACTTGGAGAGTCGTCATCCCATTGATTTGCATTCTCATTTTTTTGAATATCGGAGCTCAGTTAGCCGTACGATTAAACAAAATTCCTTCGATAATCGCGTCGAACTTAAACGGTAAAATTTCAAAAGAATAATCATTCGACTAGAAAAATTATAGAAGAAGATCGGAAATTGTACTACACAAATGTTAATTATACTGACGCAAGCTGGTGGGGTCATGAGGTACTTATATCATCATATTCATAAAAATAGCCCAATGATTGAGTTTATATCTTATTTGCAAATTTTAAAAAGTCATAGTTTTCTAATTCATGAGTTTAAACATTTCATGCAACTATGATAACAAGGAATAATATTTACAGGACTGCGATTACAAGTTGTGGAGTAACGAAAGCTTCAAAGGAATCACATTTCCTTCCTACCTTCATATTCATCGTGTTTGGGGGCATTGCCAATGGAAAGTAAGTCGAATGTATTAATTAAATTCATAATTCTATCAATTTCTAGCCTGGAAATGGAAGTGCGAGAGTTTTCGTTGTCGGTAACAGTTGGGCGGTGAATTTCATGCCACTTATCCGGAAGGTCTTCAAAAGTGACTATTACAAAGACCTACAAAGCATGATGTTGACCGGTAAAGCTATTATACTGAAAATGATGATCGAAATAGCGATTTTGTTAAATTGGAAACCGTAATTGCTCTCTAATAATGTGAATCGGAATTCTTTTGACCAGCAGAAATACTTAATTTCGGTTTCGAAAATTTTTAGCAAATGAATTCGTGCTACGCATCAGGTTCTTATTGCTCTATTTTCAATTCTAATTCTGGCCTACCTGCCATCGTTTTTTCATGTTGAACATATTTATTCGTCGTCGTTCAGAAAACTATGTACTCTATCATTATGGTTCATGGTCATCAGAGCAGAACTTGCGATTAACGAAGAAACTCGTCGAACAAGTTAAACCGGACGTTCTGATAATATTTGCAAAGCAAGTCAACCTCTAAAAGTTAGGAGAATACGTTTTCATTCAGAAATCGGGAACATACGAGAAGTCCAATCATCGAAAAAATCAAAGATGATCAACTTCTGCATCAGATGAATGAGAATATCGAATATTATCAAAAGTAATCAAAATTGAAAAAAAATCTAAAGAGAATTAACATAAATCAGTTGGACAAAGAAGATCTACGTAATAAATGCGCCGATTGAGCCTAGCGTCGGTCATCTGACTATGTTCATCGAAAGAATTCTCAGGGGAGCTGATTTGAGGGCCAGCAATTATGATAGAGTGGTATGCTTTTGATTATAATTCATTTATGTTCAAGTCTAAAATATTCGAAAGATATCTAATAGTGGAATTATGAAAGTTTCTTTCTCTCCAAAATTAACAAAAATGATACATTTTTATTTCAAAAAATCTTTAATGATATTATCCCCAAAATTTTAATAATTCTTATTTTATGCAATGGATAAAATGCATCGTCACGAACTCCGACGCTACTCTTCTATAGAATGCAAGAAATGCAAAGTAAGACTAGTAGGAAAAATCTTATTCTTACTCATAACTTTCAATTCAGTATTTGGAATTGAACCCTCTACTTCTAACGGATGATAAGAATTTCTACATGGGTTATGATCCTATGAAACTGACATCCTATTTCGACAATACTGTCCATGTCACTCCAGCTCTACTCGATCGAGTTCAACCGCTATTCGAGAATATTGCCAGGGAAATTAAAGATGAATTTGGTGCATAATGCTTATTTATTATTTCGTTTCATGTCTGTATATCTTATTATCTTCTCCTTGTAAATATGTGATTTATGAATAAAAAGCGGTGGACGATGAATTTCTGAAAATGGTAACTGTAAGTGCAGTTTTCTGTTTTCTTTTGGACCAAGTGACTATATTATGAAGTTTATCCGTTTAAGATTGACTAATAAATTGACGAAACAGAATTCATAATGAAAAATTGAACCGAAGCATATCCGAAAAAGAATATTTGATGATAACTCAATCCCTAATAATTGAACAAATTAATGATCAAACGCAATCCTAGATGAACTGTTTGCATTAGTTTGGAAGATAGAATACTTTTCTGTGCAAGAATCAACTCAAGCAAGAAATGTCATGTACTCTCGTGTTTGTGCGTATGCCTAAGTTCAAAGGTTTAATGGTAAGAAAGAAAAAGGCAGCTGAGATATTGTGCAACAAGGAGGAAGGAGACATGAATCATAATGTCAATATGTGTTGCATTTTGCCTATACTAGTTCGCTGTAACAAGGTAACTCCTTCTAAAACCATGGGGTTTAAAGCATAATACTGTAGAACGGTTTGTATGCTAGGAGTAGGTTTTAACAAAAGTGACTAACCTCAATGATTGATAACGTGTAGAGTAAATAGATAAACGAATGTTGATTTTCTCGGAAGTAATTTCATTTTGCATGGCTTGATTTTTAGTATTGTCCTGTCATAATCTCGGAAAAGGTAAAGTTGATGCAAAAATAGAAAAGCGCACAAGGAAGTTATCCTATGTCGGCCTGTAAAAATGTTTATGCTTTCGATTGAAGTAAACGGTATTAAAAATGAGTCATTATAAAGAAATGAACGATTGAAATCGTAACGGAAAACCTTAACCGACAACATAGTTTCGTTTGCTGTTTGTCCGTTAGTCTGAAATTGCTAGAGACGATCAATAGATTGGTTCAAATGAAGGTTTTGAACAATTATTGAGAGGTTATGGTAAATTGTGTTCTCTAAAAATGTGAAATATGGCATCAAATATCAAAATAACGACACGGTATCTCTAAAACCCCCAGATGAATTTGTGTGACGAAGATAATCAGATCGAGATCTTCAATGAACATTGTTGTTTGAAATATGCCTTTAATTCCTGAAAATTAAAAATCAGGATGATTATTTCGTTTTATATTAATTAAATTTTTTAGCTATCAATGAGATTTCTAAAACACTCTGACGAGATGCTTATGACCAAATGAAAGCTAATAAATTATCACAAACATAAAGGATATCTTCAGTTGAATTTATAATTTTCACATTATCTCAAACTTTTTCTTATTCTATGACTTTTTGATCTGTCCATGATTCATTTGAGGACTACATTTAGGCAATTGCACTCGAATCAAAGAATCGAAAGATGCACTTTCCTTTCGATTAGCAGTGACGCGCCTCGTTTATCAGGCAGAACTGTGCACTCGAACTCATCAATTCCATGCTCACTTGATGAGATATTTTCCAATTCCCTCTGTCGGGGGGCAATCTGCTGGTCTTTCGCTGATCGCATTACAGCATTTCGAGCAGCTACCTCCCATATTCCCCCACAACAAAGAGCAAACAGACAGTAAAACAGCAAATCACAATCATAGAGACCAGCTATAAAATGGACGTGAAGGCGTTTGATTACTCAGATACTGCTCCCTAAAACTAACAGTTGTTTGTTTAGATTACAGTAGTATCTAGAAAACTGATATCATTGCTCTAATCTACCGTATAAGCTGGACGATTATAGTAGTTCCTGGAATTGTTAAAATTAGCATTTGGGATAGCCTCAACGATGCTTCAATATCTTTCATCAGAAATTTTGAAAATTTGAAGAAAATCATATGCTGACTTTTGAATTCCGAGAACTTTCTGAATGGACCGATATTCCTCATTCGTTCTCTAATTATTCAAATTACAGAATGGCATCATTGTCAATCCATCTCTTATCCTTGGCCCTCTGTCTGTCCTCAGGGTTCCAGCAAGGCTTCATCGCCTCTGTCCTCAACCAGCCTTACCTCCAGATCGAGAGGTTCATCAACGAATCCTGGGAAATTCGAACGGGATATCCAATGAGCGATGGAGCGCTGGTATTTGTCAAACGATAAATAATATATTTGGCCTTTCATTAATTCATTCAGAATATTCTATGGTCATTTCTGAATGTCTGCTTTCCAATAGCAACAATATTCGGTCAACTCGCTGCCAACATCATCTGCGCCAAATTTGGTCGGAAGAAGACTGCCATTCTAGCTACTGCTCTTTATGTACGTCTCTGGAAAGATGAAGCAAGAAGCAAATTTCTTGCAGATCCCAGGCACGTTACTATGTGCGTGTACGAAATGGCTGAAACCGTGGTTTGAGTTTCTCTTCGTGGGTCGAATCATTTGGTCCTGGGCCAATGGATTGGCCAGTGTTTGTGCCACAGTTTGGATTGTGGAATGTGCTCCGCCAAAGATTAGGGGAAGAGTCGCGAGCATGCAGGAACTCGGAATGAGCATTGGTGAGGAAATGCATAGCTTCTAAATATCGGTATTGGTTTGCTGGTTTGCGTTTCATTTGATGAATACATTTACGTCTAATTTGCTTGATGTTTCTTACATTCTTACGTTTTCACTTTCAGGATCATTAGCTACTCAAGGGTTGGGAGTGTTATTTTCTACAGATGAGCTCTGGCCCTTTAACTTCTTACCTAATATTATAATCGCCATCATTAACGTTCTGATGTTCATCCCAATTTATGAGTCTCCGCAATTCATCATGGAGAAATATGGCGATTACGATTTGGTAAGTTATGGAACACGCGTTTTCACTATGACTTCTATCGTGATCAAATGTTCATATAACTTATCACGTCATGGTATTATTCCTGCAAAACGAATAAACTTGTCTGGTCTTTTGAATTCTTTGTCGATATTTGTTGTTGCTGTTTCGTGATATGGCTCATAGACCAGTAGCTTTACAATTTTTCATATTTGAGAAATGATATAATGGTCCCCATCAATGAAAATGTTAACTAAATTTGATATTTCAGGCTCGGAAGGCGTTGGCGAGTTATCACGGTTGCGCAGTCGGCGACGAATCGATTGATTCTGAAATTCGCATCGTTGAAGCGAGTCTCAATAAGAGCAAGAAGAGCCCCAATGATTTGGAATCAAAAGTGGGAGTTCATTTAAAATCAGCAAACAAAAAATTTTAGCTGACAAAGCCAGGAATATCGTCCGAATTCACTGGAAATCAAATTATGTTCATGCCCTGGAAGGCGAAGGACCCCACCTCTCGACTCGTCCGACATGCGGCCTGGTTGGGCGTCATGGTCAAAATCGCCTATGTCTTCACGGGCGCGAGATGTCTGCGATCCTATTCCACATTTCTTCTGTACGATCTCTCGCATTGGGGATACAAACAGGCCAACTTTCTGTCATTTTTGGTTGGTAAGGATTTTAAACTTATCAAATAGTGTTCATGGGTTTTATAAATTTAGAAAATTCGTCACAGATTGTCAGAGTTTTTAAAATTGAAACCTAGAAAGAGCTATGAATCCTAGTCCAATCTCTTTACCTTTAGGAATTCTTCGCATTCCCGTCACCCTTCTGCCGGTGTTTCTCGTGGACCGTCTCGGTCGTCGCCCTCTGATCATTGGCTCCACTATCATTTCTTTCTTTTCCCTGGTTCTGATGTTGGTCTCTATTGACCTAGGAGGTAGTTGGAAGGTAGTAATATCGCGATTTAACCTAGAAAAGGAAGATCTATTCAGATAGGAACTTTCGTCGGTCTTTCCGTGTTGCTATTGATCAATGCCTGCGGAATCGGCAGCGTTTCACGATTCTACTCTGCCGAACTTGTCCCAAGAAATTTACTTCTGTCATCAGTGGCTACTCTGACGATGTTCGAGGCGCTAACCAAAATTGCCTCTGAATTCGCCTTCTATCCAGTGGCCAATGTGGTACGCTATCTTTTTAAATAATCTGGAAACTTTATGTCTCAAGTCATGTGAAATAGAAGGTGATTGCTTCAAAAGAACTATTTTTCATACTACATTTCACTTGAGCTTCTCATTTATGTCTTTCAAAATGATCATTTTCTAATCATCTATGCCGATTTTCAGATTGGAGCGCAATCTTTGCTAATGTTCATAATTCCAACTGCCGTTTTCGTAGTTCTAATGTGGAAATGGTGCCCCGAAACGAAGAGGAAGACTGTTAATGAGGTAAATTAATGAATGATCATGACTTTGAATTGAAATACGTTTAGGTTTTGAACGAAATGGCTCAACAGAGAAAACTCGACATATCTTTCCCCATGTGATCTTCATAAAATATAATGCCATTTTATAGGAATTTTTCATTTACATAATCCTTTTACCTGTATCATTTGTGACGCTTCAATCATGTCATTGCGCGAATTTTATGGACTTTTGAGCTACATATCTAGAAAGATGATTAAAATAAGGGGTCTACTAAAACGAGATTACGTTTGATCATTTCGTATTGAATCTTTTCCATTTATTACCGGTATCGTTCAAATAAAATATGCCATTTTTGTTTGAAACTATTAGGCGTCTTTTAACTTTACTTCTCGCTGAACATCTTGTAAACCATTAATGGGCTAGAAAATTGAGTAGAAGTTCATCATTTTTACTAATTTAATAGATTATTATTAAAATAAATTTATTATGAAAAGTATGATATTTATAGCATCATGAGACGTGTAGAACATCATTCAAACCCGAAATTTATCGATAAAATAATTTGATAGTGGATATCAACATTTTACCAGTTTTAGCGACTATAAAATCGATATCTAAACATAATTTTAATATAAAAATTATATATCAGTGAAATATTATCATTATTTAATAATAAAAAGATCCCTGACAGAGGAGGAAAGTTTTCAACAAATGCTAATTGAATCTTTCAACTTTGCTCTCGAATTGGTCTCTCCCACCTGTTTACAATAACTGTTGCGTGCGCCGCTAACATTTCGTAGCAGTGTTTTCGAAAATATGATTTGTACCCAAAAGGGCGTTTCTCTTTAGCCAAAGCGATTTTTGTTAAAAAATCAATGATTATTGCACGTTCAAATACAAGTGAATCATGAATTGAAAAAAAATAATAACAATATTTTAAAAAAAAAAAAAAAGGTTACAAAAGTAACTTGTCAAATTTATGATATTCTAATTTCAAAATAGAATATCGATTTTACCATCACTCACTTCGAAAGAATTCGAGTTTGTTATCATAAATAGCAAAACGAAGCTTCATTTCTTTGTTTCATTTCAGAAACTTCAATCGAGAAACTTATTTTCAAGGTTTTAGTTTGAATTCGAGGTCTTCATTATTTACAAACTCGAATTGTTTTCTAAGTTTTGACGGAGTCACAGGACATTCTGAAAGATGAAAAAGTAATGATTTCTTCGTAAAGTTGTTATTTTACTTGATATGCTTTGATATCAATTATCACTACTTTTCCGGAATAATCGTTCACATACATGTGCTAGAAAATTATAATAGCCAAACATTCGTTGGGGTTGTTCGACAAATCAAATTATGGGCTGGGAAGGCGGCAAAAGCAGCAACGACAATTCCGAAGGTACGGGCTGGCGAGATGATGCTGATGGCGAATTCACGGACTTCTGGTGGGGTCTGAAATTTTGAAGCTATAAATAAATATATTTTTGATTTCTTATATCTATCACCAATAGACCTAGACAGTTTAGGCCAAAAATTCTCATTACGGATCCCTCCTTGATCACAATAACCCGCTAACACCTCGATGCAGACCTCCCTATGTGTCAGCTTTCTATAGAAAAGATTCATTTTGCAGACCCTTTTCCCTATAATGTTTCATTCTGGTTGAAAGTATGCCATATCTGGTTACCAAACTATGATCATTTATAGCGTTTTTTTCCAGAAATAAAAAATACTATGTGTTGGGATAACATTTATAAAGGAAATGGTTCTTTCGACATAATTTCTCGTTTTGTACCAATGATTACAAATTATAGCCGAAACGATGCATTCGGAGGTGTAATTGTTTTTGCAAGGTTGACCTCGGTACATTTCTAGATCTGAGAAATAACGCTTTCATGCGATAGATGATCAATCATCTCACGCTTCTCTTTCATTTGTTAACTTTCAACTCTCTCTCGGTCAATGAAAGGCGACAAACTGAGGACGACTGACCGTTCTGTGGACGTAGGAATAGACGTTGACATAGGCGATGCCCCCGATGATTCCCTCCAGCAGAACGAGGAACGAGGCGATCGCGAAGTGAGGGATGAACACGAACATCGTGTTGACGACGAAGGCTATTGCCAGAAGGACCTGGAACTTTGAAGTTGTATCCGTAGAGTTTACCTTTAACACAGACCTGAAGCCAAGGGAAAATTAGCATCATCACTAGACCAAGTGTAACGAATTTCTTCGATGAGCGTGACAGGAAGACGCCCCACTGGAAATTCACCTATTCATCGATGCCAACATTATGGTTATTTATACAAAAAAAGAGAAAAACATTTTTCTAATACAGTTATGTTGTTGTATTTAGTTCGAAGTTTGTACATTCTATAATGACTTTTAGTAAAGTTCTTTTTATTTATTTTTACCTGATACAATACTTGATACCATCTGTATTGAGCATACGGTCCCTTGCCGAACGAGTGAGCACAGTCATAGATGGTAATTTCCAGCTGAAATTGTTCATCATTAACTTTCATTGAATGTGTCGTGGTCATGATTTTTGTTGTACAGTATTTTTGCGACAAAATAAGATTAACGGACCTAATTTTCAAAGCAAACCAAATTAATTACCGAGCACGGCAAAACCAGTCCATATTCACGAAATTCCCTTTTACTGGATTTCAGTAATCTCTTTACTGCTAATCAATTTGGAAAAGTCCACTGCAGGATCACTTTCCCTCTCCGTTCGCGATTTATCAAAAACGTGTTGCCATCGACAAAACAAAGATGTGTGGTGCACGAATCATCATCCAATTTAATTTCATCCGGTTAAAAAGATACGATTGAAATTGATGATAACCACTCATAGTAAAATCAAAATTTCAATTTGAACTTGTTGCAAAAAGAAATTATGAGTTTCGCAAGAAAAAATGAACTTCTTTGAAGTAGATGTATATTTGCAAAACTCAGCGCTATTGGATTTTATCGCTTACTTTTCATATACGGTTCTTTAATTGCCAATTTTAGTTATTTATCAGTGTTCTTTATAAAAAAAAATAGCTTACCAATCCTTGGTTGACAAAGTATTGAGCAAAGTAGAGAATGATGAAAATCATAATGAACTTGAACAGTCCGAAGAACGTTTTCAGTTTCGAGATTTCTTCTACCTTTTCAGATCCATCGCTAAAATGATTTTCTGTGGACATTCAAGTGAAATCACAAACCTAGTATGTGGAGCAACTTTTGACTTTCTAGCAGTTTTGGCGCATTTTTGAATTAGAAGGTAGTGGAATCTAAATTCAGAGTTTTTCCTCTAATGATTTCGAGCATATATGTGGAAATGTCGTAATGAACGTCGTAACTTTGCAAAATATTACGTGGGGTAGGAGTTTAGGCAAACGTTAACTTGTTTTTGCATGCTATCTCATCAAGTTGCGACGTTGCGGCATTGTGACATTTCTGAATTGCCACGGTTTAAAATTCCTACGTGAAAATGCTGAGAACGGGAACGAAGAGAGTGATCATGATCGCCCAGGAAGGGGACAGGGCGACCATTTTGCTGTCGGTGAGAATCGAGTAGAACAGAGAACTGACAACTCCTGCCAACCCAGTGCCTGAGGCCCATCCAGCAACGGTGTCCTTGTGGTAGAGGGCTGTCATCGACAGAAGATAGCTCTCTCCAAGTCCGTTTGAAAAGGCACCGATTCCTACTCCAATCAGGTTGATCCACATTCCATCCGACAGAGCGACCATCAGAATAGAGACGGCTTGAAGGATGCAGACAATCCAATTGCCAACGCTAAATTTTCAATCCAATTTACGCCAAACTTACATTAGATTCAAAGACATTCATAGATTGTAGAGAATTTTTGGCAACAAAATTTCCCGCTTATTGAGTGGTCATTTATTCTGACCAGGTTCTAGAGGAATGGAATTCTTTATTGAACACTTACGCGTATGAGATCATTCCGAAAGTGAATGGAGCAAGAAGTTTGGCGACTAAACTCGGCAGAATGTTGCAGATCAGAAGTACACCAGCAGACTGTTCGAAACACTTTCTTTGAGAAACATCCGCCTAAAAAATTTTATTTTAAAAATCTACTAAATTTTCGCGTTCTTACAATGCAGCGATCATCGTCAGCACCCGTGATCAGAGTCGAATTTGACAGATTTTCATTCTTCATATTGTCACCCGATTTGGCCAAGATGTCCTGTGCGGCAGTGAGCATTACGACGAAAGTGAAATTCTTACAGAACCCGAATATCCTGAAATTCGAAGATTTGTGGCAATTATTGAAATCTGATCGATATATTGTTACATAACGTTTCACAATTTTCTAGTTCTATTCCAATAATAATCAATTTTATGGAAAGATTGATAGCTATTCAAATTTAGCAATACGTAAGTGAAATTAATACTTATTTTACTAATAGAATTTCTATCTTACCAAAATGCAGCAATATTCCTCCAACTCTCCTTATGCTCTTCTTTCTTCTCTTGAACTTGCAGCTTCATCCTTTTGTCAATGATATCCTAAAAGTTCTCTTTGGAATAAAATCGTGACGCAGTAAATCAGCCGAACAAGACAATATCGCATACGAAAATTCAAATAAAATCCAGTCTGAATAATAAAATGTTTGAAAATCAAAAAAGTCATTGATCATTTCAAACTCAAATCAAGAATCGTAATATTTTCAAGGGAGATGGTGTTTTCGATCAGATAAAAGTGGGTGCGACATAATTATTAGCTCTTAGAATTTTTGCATAAATTTTGGTCCCCCAAAATGATATTATTTGATGATTGTCATGTCGAATCGTGGTGGCATGTTGGACCTGTTTTATATGAAGAAGTAAGAGAGTACGAGTTCCAATAAATCGAGAGAAATAGTGAGGAGAAGAGATCGAAAATGAGATTCACTGTTGCTGTCTGCTTTATTATCGAGAGTTGTCTCTTTTCCTCTCCTCGATAATCTCATTTTTCGTACACAAACGAGCACAATTTTTCGACCCCATGCTCAGTCTGTTCTACTGTAGAATTGGTTTCGAATTTTCATAGATCACGTTAACATTCTCAAGGAAAATGTAAACCAATGACAAATTCAATTGTTTGATGATTTGTTGATAGGCTACATCTGTTTGGAATGAGTAAACATGGGCGAAGAAGGGTAAAAAATGTTCCGTTCAGGGAAGGCGGATCAGAAAATCAAGCATCTAAGAATACAGCATTCACATCGTTCTATTAAATTGAGACATTCTAATCCATAGTCACGCGAATGATATCAAAAATCGTGACGAAAAGTTCGACTTTGTGCGTTTGCCAAATAAAAATTTCGTTGATCAGTCCAACTTCTAAATTTAGTAAAAACCTAATATCACATGAAAAAGTTCCGGAAAACTACTATCTCAGAAATGTCGCTCAGGAGATGACTTCGATAAACAAATGATTGATAGCACGAGGATTGCAATTCTGAAAGTATCCTTTGTTAAATTGATGTTTATCAATATCAATTTATTCTGTTTCATGTCATTTTCACTATTTCTTGAAAACACGTGTGTGAGAAAAACTTTCCTCCCATTATATTCGAGTCAACTATAAGCTGTTTGTCACTCGACTTGGAATAATAAACACTAACTGTGACATACAAGATAGACATTTCGTCAGAATTAACAGAAGCGCGGGGGATCGTTATCAAATGCATGATCAAGTCACAGTGCTGAAACGCCTTCGCTAAATTCCTGACTCTCCAAGCTATGGTTTAGCAGAAATTGTGCCCAAAGTCAAGTCACAATTTATATCGAATTATACGAAATAGTATTGATCAACCGAGATATACATTATTACTTTCTCTCCCTCTTGCGTTGTATTTTGTCTCAACCTCAATATTTTCTAAGTTTTCATTGTACCAGAACATAAGACGATAAATTGCTACCTAACTAATGAATCATCATCGCTAGAACAATCAAAAAGAACATATCAATGATCGAAATATAGACAAACTAATTATATGCTCTAATCTTATTTACATTCGATCATGAACAGATCGCTTATTTTTCTTTCAGTTCAAAAGTTCATAAATTAGAAAAACTCAATATTTCCCCCCTATATCAAATAAGTTGATACGTCACGAACTGTTTTCGCTACGTGAATTTTGAGCCAACTTTAAACAATTCCTCTCCCCCTCTCCCTCATCAACTCTCTGCAAAATTGTGCGTAAAATTTTAATGCAACGACGTTGTTATTGGTTATCGGTCTGAGTTTAATCTCACGATAAAATACTAATAAATGGGTCAGATATTCGATTTTTTAATTAAAAATGAAGAATAAATGAAAATAGGAAATATGAATTGCTGGAAATTTATATGGATAAATAAACAAATCTATGTGATATCAAGCCGCATATAATGAAGGGTAAAAGCGTTGCATCACCCAAATCATTTGAAATATAGTTAATTGGCGAGAAGATCGATATTCATTCTGCAATTAGAAATCTAGTTTGGGGCGAAATAATGAATCGCGTCGAGGAGAAACGAAACGAATAGCGTAACTTTTGAATATTGGCATTCTTTCCAATAAATAATATGACTGGTTTATCCACTTTATAAATGAACCAATCGGTTTGAACTTGGCAGGCTGATTTTATTGTTATAGAGCAGCAGCAAACTCATCAATTTGAATGAAGTACACAAACCAGATAGCCCCTGAAATTTGCTTAGCGCAAGAATTCTGCCAACCACTGAAGTCCACATAAAATAACTGAAATAATAAAATCGTATAAACGAAGCGAAATCGATGATAAGAAGATAGCGCAACGACTGATAGAATACCCATTGCCCCTCAGGGTAGCAGTCAGGCAGTTAAGCAGTCCGAAGTGTGACGGAAATTTTGAGTACGGGTAGGGTACGAGAGTCGTTGACGGAACAGAAGGCAGAAGCAGAAAGCGAAAGAAAAGAAAGACGAGGTAGGGGACGTTATGCGCTCGTTTTTCAAACGAGAAAATTTTCTCACTTCTTTAGAGGTGACAGTAAGGACGGTTCTTCTTCTTCTTTGTTGTTATGATAAAATTCTTGAAATTCAACGATCTTTGCCACTTTATCAAAATGGTCAAAATTTATGACGAAACAAAATCATGCAAATGACGCTATCAAAATACATATCTGTTGAAAATATTCAGCTTTAGGTTTCTAAACATGGTAATAAAAATAATGCAACAAGATTAAATGAATAGCTTGCCAGCTCATTTGATTGGACCATTTTAAGTACTGTTAGCTTATTCAAATCAATGATCACGTTACCCTATCTAGTAGGTACAAATTGGTGCAGGGCTTACAAAGTGGACCCAAACTCTTCTTGCGAATTTTACATCCAAATTTTCTCCTCCCAACTTACCTATCAACTTTTTATTTCTGGTTTATCCAGTTGATTTTCTCAATTTTCATCGTTAATTGGAGGTAATTAAGATCTATTAATAAAGAAAGCTGAACAAAACCCTGGAAAATGCCGAAAATGTGAAGATTTCACGCGAATGGGAAACGACGGAAAATCGTTGCATTGTATAATGCACAATTTGAAGCCTCTGTTCAGGTGTTAGAGCAATTTGCACTAAACGGGGTAATGCAATGGTTCAAAATTTAGAAAATTGGATAAAGATACACATAATCTAGTAATTGATCGAACAAAGTTATCGAAATTAGAGCAAACCATGTCAACAGTATTACTTCAAAAGATAAATTCGCGGAAAAGTTTGTAGGAAAATTATGAACTCAACAACTCTTGGTGCGAAATATTCACTAATATACAAGTGTGGAAGCATTATGATAGCCTGATTGTGAGCTGAATGTTCGCGGATTGGTCTCGAATCCGCAAAACAACCCACACACCGGTCCATCCTCGTAAGTTGATTTATTCTGACCAGGTGGTAATTCGTCATTTCCTATGCGAATGATATGAATCAGCCGTCGAGTGCACTCGAAAACAAGTCAGATCCACAAATGAGGTGTAAATTTCTGCGAAACGTGAGCTAATTTACATAATGCATGATATTTTCTGAAATTGTTTTTTTTTCTGGTATCACAATTTAATTATTTTGAAAACCAAAAATATTCCGTAAATATTCTGTCGTGATCCTCTTTTGTGTATATCCACTTTCTATAGAGATTAGTTTCACGTGCCCCTTCACCTATTTTAAGACTCGAGCAAAGGACTGCCTTTGGACAAAAGTCCTACCGGGATATGGCCTATATAAGTGGGTAGCCCCTTGATCACTAATCACAAAAATGAGAAAACTAGGCTCTCGCCCACTTGCAATTTTGCCACATAGGCAAGCATGGTCGTCAGAAGGGACAAAGAAAGCTTTTTTACTATGAAAGATTTTCGGAAAATTTCAAAAGGGTGAACATGGCCATGGAATGTACTTTCTAAAAATATATTGATTTAGGGGGGTCAACCACTTGCTTGGGGCTGGAGGAAATCCCAAAATCAAAAGTATCAAAAAGTGACAGTTTCAAAACATGCATTTTGGCATAAAGTCGATCATAACTCGGAAATTTATTATCTACCGACAAAATTTTATTGCATATCTGGATTCTCCAGGTAAAATTACGCTAATACCAGCCATAAAATCGATAGGTTAGGTATGAACACCTTCACTTTACCATTGCACCAAAGTTGGTGACCCAAAAATCAGACTTTATAAATTTTTCGAATAACTATTTTATCAACGAATTTTTCTTCTTTGTACCACCCGACAAGTATCAAAACTTCAAAATCACCAACTTCGATCCCCATCTAGCCCCGCCCACTTTTGAGGGCGAGGCCTAAAAACCTAATTTTTGTGATTAGAGTTCAAGGAGCTATCCATCCATGTGGGTCTTGCACGGGTTCGAAATACTTTGCCATAGTGCAACTCTCTCTATGACTCATCGACTCTCTCAAAGAACGCGTCTTAAATTAGGAAAAAAACAGACCCATAAAATCTTAAATTCGTCATGCACATATTTACCCCTAATAGGTTTTAGCTTTTAATTACTTCCCCTCCTTCTTCTTATCATTTTTTCACGAGTTTATACAGCTTACACTTTAAAACATAACGTTGGTTTCCGATAAGACCTCATCAGTTCAATATAAAATACAGATACTTTTCTCGTGATCATTGGTGGCTGCATTTTAAAATATTCATTTTAAAAAATATTAAACCTCTAAAATTAAACAATGCCAAAAACCCCCACTACTCCCCGAAATTGTTCTATACTCGACCAAAAGCGGGGTCTCTATCGAAACTCGAAATATTACAAATCGGTACCCGGGGTGAGTTTTTAAAGTTGGCTTTATAAGAGAAACAACAACACTTTCTGCAGTCTAATGCTAATGTTGGATTTATTCGAATTTTCGATAAGAATTTAAAGTTTCAGGCACCGCGAAAAAACCAGCAAGACCCTACAGCAGCAGTGCCATCCGTTTCTAGTCGATTAAAAGCCAAGCGTTTTCTAAACGGAACTCCGTATTTGGACGACGGCATTATAGGAGAAGGGGGCTTTGGAATCGTCGCTAGGGCTATCGATCAGGTTTTTTTTCTCAAATTAAAATTTTTGTCATTATTTCTATCATCAATTGTATTGTTGATAGCTGAAATCTGGGAGGTCGAAAATGAGGGGGAAGGAATACATTTTAGGTCAATCTTTCTCTTTTTCGCGTGTTATTTCTCGACTTTCTAACCACTAAGAATAACCGTGCACCACTTTGCACACACCTTCCAGATTTCGGCATCAGCAATAAGACAAGTTTTTAAAGCTCTTATGGTTATGGTTTAATTTTTACCACTTTTTATTTAATAATGTTACACATTTATTTCGATGTGTAGTTGTTTAATTTAAATTATATATAAATATATATTTTTAGAGATCCGGTGAAAAAGTAGCGATAAAGAAAATCCCTCGGGCTCTAAGTTCGCATATCCTAGCTAAACTAACCCTAAGGGAGACCCGAATACTCAGGGACTTGCAACACGAAAATATCATAGCCATTTTGGATATGTTCACGGCAGAGGGCATGAACGTAAGAATTTCGATGAAGATCAGTTTTTTATTATTGTTTAAGCCGAGATATTTAAGCTAGATTTGATGAAGACCTCAACCTTTACCGCAGTTTATTTCAGGGCAAAGACATTTATATCGTCATGAATCTAATGGAGACTGATCTACATCATATTATTCATTCCCAGCAAAAATTACTCGAGCAGCATTTCCAATATTTCGTATATCAGATTTTGAGGGGAATCAAGGTTGAGATCTTTGCCATGATAAAATTTCGAATTAAATTTGGATTTTAGGCCCTACACTCGGCAAAAATCGCTCATAGGGACTTGAAGCCCTCGAACTTGCTAGTGAATAGGGATTGCCTTTTAAAGATCGCTGATTTTGGTATGGCTCGATGCGTAGAATCACCAGAGCCCAACAAGGAGGATAATAAAATGAATACTAAAACGGTTTGTATATATCTTAAAAATCAATATTTTGATTTAACTATTTTTAGGCATACGTGATTACCCGTTGGTATCGCGCTCCAGAACTACTATTCTCAATTCTCGATTATGATACACAGTAATAACAACACACTTTCAATAATAATTTTTAAACTGAATATCTTGATTCAAGAGTTGACATGTGGTCTATCGGATGTATCTTATCTGAAATGATACTCCGACGACAACTTTTGCCCGGCAAAGATACGCGTAATCAAGTCCTACTGACAATATATCATTTTGGAACGCCGGACAAAGAGGTACTTCGGCATTTTAAATATGAATTGCATAAAAAACAATAGATGACAAATAACTTAGTAACCTAAAATATATTATGGAATAAGAAGCCGCGCGTATTTTAATATATATGACATGGCTAGATTACTAAAATATGTACTCTGAAGTGACATATATATTTAAATTTCATTTGATTGACTTTATGTTAATTTCTAGATGCTCGAGAAAGTATCCTCTCCCAAAGTGTTGAGTTTGATAAAGAGTTGCGGTCCGAAAGTAGCGATGCCCTGGCAGGCCATTTTCCCCGAGGCCACCAAACAAGTCATTCATCTCGTTTCTATGGTCTGGATTTTTAAACATTCACTCTGACCTAAAGTTTTGTGAATTTTAATCTAAAATTTCAATTTAGCTCCTCCAATTGAACCCACGGAAACGAGCTACTGCCGAACAAGCCCTAGAACATCCCTACGTTAGTCAATATCATGATTCCCGATTCGAGCCGAGCTGTGATAAGCGGTAAGAATGCCTACAAATTGAAAAATTACTCATAAATTCGAAAATGTAAAGTTATATTCCATAGCTTTTCTATGTGTCACAAAGTAATCTGCATAATTTTTTTAATTGCAAAAAAGTATCATTCATTTTTTGATGTTTCAATTATATTTTGCATTATTCGGAATTCATACAAATAATTAACATAGAAGTTTTAATGCTAACACTTAGCATAATTTAATAATTCAGAGTGCATTTTGACGCCGACGCAATAGAGAGTCTCGACCCTAAAGAGGTCAACGTTGCCTTGGCTGAGGAGGTCGCCTACTATGAATCTTTAAGAGGACCCTATAATACAAGGTCTCTTTGAAACTTCGAGATTGCTGTATATTCCACGCCTTGAATTTTAACTATCTTTTTCATTTATACTAACATCTTTTATATCTTTCTCGAACTTGCCTTAGCTACTAATCTAGTCTCGATTTTCTATATTCTAGTCATTTTTGTTGAAATTTATGTCGCTTAATAATAAACGCCTTAAAGTTGTGTTAAATTGGACATTTTCAATTTGCTAAAATTTAACATGCTCTAGCTAGGTTTATGCTAATTTTTAGTCTAATTTAAAAATCTTTTAATATCATCAACCTTTAATAAAATGAATGATAATTTTTAAATTCAACTTATTTCTGTCATATAATATATTTTGCTCATAGACTAGAATTTAGAAAACTCTGTTTGCACGTTCGGCTTTTAATTTCAAGGATGTTTAGATCCTTATAAAGCAATAGAAATAATATTTGATACCTTCTTGATGGTTCGAGTGCTATTTGAATGTTGATTCAAATTCTGTGAATTTCACAACACCTTTTGCATAAAACGTCGAATATTGTTTGTGTAAATATCATAATTTGCCTGATGCGCTCATTTTATCTTTCCCCCATTCAACAGCCTAACAAATCTGACATCACGTAATTGAGGCCGTGAGGCAGTGCAGTGCCTGTCCGTCTGTCTATCTTTCTCTTACTCGTTTCCATCCTCTCTCCTCTCTTTGTTGTTATAGTTATTTTCGAGCAACACGAGGTTTTTTTTTCGATTTCGATTCGTTGGATTTCAGTTTCAGTCTTATATCTAGAAGAGATTTCAGATATATTATAATGATCTCATCAACCACGTCAATTTCTACCTGTCTAATCTATTTGGCTACTCATCTATCACTTCCTCTGTCAGTCTTGTCGCAGATTCCAAACGCCAATGCCCCGCCCAGCCCTCAAAATCCCACGACACCATCGAATGTACAGGTTAGAAATGTTGAATATTTAAAGTTTATGCTTGTATCTTCGTTCAATATTATAAAAAAATTCTTACATTACAAATCTGTATCATTAAAAAAATAGTATTATTTTAGCGTCTGAATATTATTTGATTCCATTTTATTCTACGCATTTCAAATAGCAACGAGCATGAGTCATAGAAAATCTAGGAAATTGATGATACACACAGATTCAATGATTCTCTTCTTATCTATCTCAAATTACAGTATTATGAGAGGAATCTTTTGATAAAACACGATGTTTACACAAAAGTGATATTTCGATTTTCCATGTCTTTCAACTTCGACTGTTAAATAAGCGGTTTAGCGTGGCAATATTAACGAGTTAGTCATCGCTATTGATACTCGTAATTCCTTCTTTTCCTCTATTTCGAGGAATTTTGGCACACGGGAATTTTTGGATGATGATAACAACATTATAGATATGAATTTTTATCAGACAACTTGATTTTTGAGTACAAATCAGAGAATTCTACTGTAAATTAGAAATAATTGCTAGGAAAATATTGACCCGGTTCAAAACAGTAAATCGCCAATCAATAGAAGATTTTCTCAATCGCTCACGAACTTTTGAACGACTTGTGATCGCAAACCGAACTCACGTTCGCATTCAGTTGTGAGAGGCATTTGTTTCGTCATCATCCACCCTCCTCTGCCAATTATGTAATCCATTCTTTGAAGGTTCAAAAACAATAACTTGTGATTATATTCCAATCGCAAAGAGTAAAATATTAGTAACAATGAATTTTTGAACTAGAAAATGTGCTTACTAAAACTAAATAATTTGCGCTTAAAAAGTTTCACAATGTTGCAGATCAAGATGCACATTGGAATAAAAGAGAAAATGAAAAGATGTATTTTTCATCGTTGATTTTGTATTATAGCAATAATTGATGTCTAAATCTTAATCGATCTAAGGTTCCAATTTAGTGCCCTTGTATTGGCAGTATTCAAACGGGATGCATGCAATACGATTCTCGATTTCAAGCGATGACAATCGATGAAGCAATGATCGCCTTTCCCGATCTGACACAGGATCAGGATGCTCTGCAGCCTATAACCATTGAGGCATGCCAGGAATTATTGATCTTAATTTTACCATGATGAAAGAGCATTTGACCTTCCGGATAAATTTATTCTGAATGAAAGTACAGACCTTGGTCATTACAGAAAGTTCAAAACGATTTAAAATCCCGTGATCAGTTTTTAATGACATTGATGAAAAACGTCGAAAAACTGGCACGAATTATAACATCGAATGAAAAGATCAAATGCGCAATTTCGCTTTACTATTTCAGAGATCTATTTAGGCTGAAGCGACGTGCACAACGCAAGAATGTCAGGACTGTCAGAGGGATTTGAGACAAAAATTGGAGCAGGTAAGGTCTATTGTTTTACTCAAAATACGAGTTTTTATTTCATAAGGAATAATTTTAGGTCGGTCTAATGCCAGCAGCTATCGATCAAGCCGTAGCTGCACAGGGCAACAACTTCACGAACTGCAAGAAGTACAGGTTCAGCTCTGATGAAAACAGCGGAAATAGCGGTAGTAGGATAACTATTTAGTTTAAGTCAAAAGCATAACTAATTTAGAAGACGATAGTCATGAATCTCACGAAGACGAAGATGAGAAAGATCAGAAGAAAGACAAAGAGGAACGAAAGCGACACAAGCGACAGATTCCGTTGCCTGTCCCGCAGACAGCGACACCCACAACTGATGCTTCCACATTAGGTAAGTGGATTTCTAAAATGAACTATGAAAAATTCGCCCAGCATTCTGCATTATCGTCATTTTGTTGTCAATTTGGGTCAATCTTTCAGCGGCCTTTAGAAAATGCAAATAATACAAATTTTAGCAACTATTTCAGGAACGAGTTACACATTGTCCTGCTCAAAGAAGGGCATAGCAACCGATTCAAAGGGATACGTTTCATTGTGTTCGTCGTGTTGGGTCTGGAGGAAATTGCCCGACAATTACAGTCCTCAATACATCAACGAACTGGTCTGCGACAATACTGATGGATCTTGTCTATCAGGTTGCAATGTTTTGTTTAAACTCTAGAATTTTCAATGCTAAGAATTCAGGGTACGCATCATGTAGTGTCGGCCATCGAACATTAGAAGTGAGTCGAAATGATAATGGAGTGCAGACTAAAGTCGCCTTGACGGCCGGAACCTATTGTGAATGCAAAACTACGGTAAGACGAATTCTTCTTAAAGTTGAAAATCAATAATTCCAGATCGGATCTCCACTCGCTTCACTTATCGAGGGAACAGGACTTGCAGGAACAATCTCTCCACTGACAAGTGCAGCACCATAATCACGGTTTTCATATTCTTGCCTGAATTATAAAAGCTTTATCTCGATTTTGGTATCCATATACGGTTAGATTTCATGTAGTAGAATAAAATATTTACAATATGTTTTCATAAATGATTTCACAAAACAGTATCATTTAATTACAGAATTATATGATGACGATCTTCTGATTTAACAAAATTTCAATAATTACGTATTCGGTTGAGAATTATTTTCTTTTTTCTGAGTAATCATTACAGTACAACTGAATTATTCTGCCAACATCACACATCACACTCATTTCTGAAGGATAACGGAATTTCATCGTTACTGATATCAACTTTATCTCTGACCTGTCCAGACCCGTGGAAATAGTGAAATAGTGAATTCTGCAGTATGCAAATGGAACAACTGACAGTTTTGGCGCGTTTGTTTCTCTCTTTGGAATGACAGAATGTGTGTGCTTTATGCAAATGACACGACTTTTGCGGCCTTCCGATCTCAATTTTCCAGTCAACATTTTTCAAATTCATTTTGCGAATTGATGGACTCGTCAATTTTTTCAATGGTTTAAAAGTATTCAGCTTTCTTAAATTTATTATTTTAGAAAGTAGACAATTTATTAACCAATAATGATTATTGAATAGTCGACAATTTTCTCGATTAAATTATGCAGTTCGCCGCTGTTTTATCAATATTTATCTGCTGTTCACTTGCAAGTTCAACGATTACTTTGCCATCATCGTCAGGTATTCAAGTAAGTTTTTTCTGCGTAAAATATTCGATAACACATTTCAGAAATTATTTTAGGAAACGGATTCGAATGAAACATCGCAGGCTTATAAAGGAGTCATTGAATATGCATTCATCAACAAATTATTCCCTTTTTTGGTAAAACTTCTGATACAACACTTCTAGCAAACTGTTTAGATGCACGATGAAAAAATGAATAAACAAAATTCGAATGAAAGAGCCGTCAATGCAACAACATCAGAAACTACGACCACGACCGACCCTGCTAATTCAACTACAGAAATTCGGCAAGCAATTGTCACTGAAGTAAGAACGGTTATTTCGGTTCGCTGATTTATCAAGTTAGCATCGTTTCAGATAACAACTCGAACAGAAAGTGAGCCATCTTCGACTATGAATAGTGAAGCTTCATCTAATGCTAATGATCAATCAAGAACAGCTCAAGTAAACGAATTTAAGCCCCATTTGAAAGATTCACAATTTCAGGTGACAGTTTCGGAAATTCTTGAGGACTCTTCAAGCCCAACTGGTGGGTCTACAACAGTTGGTACATCTCAAATAATTCTAGAACAGGTAGGCTAATATTTCTATTCTTCGGAAAAAAATATGTGAAAATAAGACAACCGATCTGTCATCGGAAAGTGCGAGTAAAGAAGTCGAGAAAAATCATTCGTCAGATGGTTTGAATCGTGTTACCGGTTTGGAATCCACGACGAACTTTGATGATCTTATTTCGTCAGGTACAAACCAAGAATCGACTGCAGTTGATGAAATTTCATTCAACTCCGAACAAACGTCGAAATCGTTTAGTAAAAGAACATCTCAAACCGAATTTTCTGTACGAACATCATTTGATTATATAACGCTTTCTGATCGTCCAGCGACTCCAATACCTACAAACGAACATTTCGGAACCACAGAAGGCCTTTCTAATTTTCAAAGCACTGAACCAGCAACCCACAACCATCCAGAGACTGATGTTTTTACGGATAATGGAAGAAGAATCGACACTACAGAGATTGATTACCAAAAAAATTTACAGCAAGAACAGATCACTCCTGAATTCGTTTCTGAGGTGGTGACATCTTCTGATCAAGTTCAAACTTCTTTCAACGAAAAAAGCATTCGTGTAACAAGTCAACGCATTGAAAGCTCAACTGATGGCGAAGCTTCTTCGCCTTTAACTACAGAAAATGGACACATTTTCACTAATGAGCTAGAGCTTCTATACCCTATCCACAAACCTACATCTCAACAAACAACCCCCCTCGGCTCAACAGCGCGATTTCATCTAGCTGAATACTCAACGCCACCAAGTTCGAATCAGATAACAGACAGAACACAAGCCTCGATTGTTTCAAATATAGATGAGTCAAGGGCAATTACTGAAGTTACAACAACGGAAAACGTTGAATCGTTACAAGAGCAAATAATTCAAACTACTGTTGTACAACTTCCTGATGGCACAAACTCGGACAATTCAACTACTGCTATCACTGATAAGACTATGCTACCGAATGTAGAGAAGACAGATCGCCCAAATACTGATAAAAATCAAGAATTCAGCACAAGAAGTTCGACTTCAGAGATAATTTCTTCAGCGATCACAGAGCAATTGCAAGAAGAAACAAGCAGAAGTGACTATTCACCAAAAACCCTAACACCTCAGATTTCAACGACAACCTTCAAAGAATTTCCTGATCCCAGTACGACTCTTCGAACTTTAGAGAGCAATATTGTGACCATGGAACTTTTGGATGAAGTTTCAACAGAAAGCGTACCTAAATTATCTACAGCAGTACCAAAACTCCCAAATACGTCTATTCACTCATCTAGACCCTCTACAACCTCTAAGATTCCTGCTCTACCAACAATTCGGAATTCTGAAACGACAACTTCGGATACTCATCAACGTCATCTTCCGAAGAGCCTCACAACAGTAATTTGCAAAAGAAATATGGGTTTTCGTAGTTTATTTGTAGGAATCGATTTCCATCACTTCGAAACCAATTGGGACCTCCACAAGGGCTCATCGCTTGCATATTGACCCAAGCGAGGAAAATTCAGTAAGAAATTATATTTTTCTTGGGACTGTCAATTTTAGCCATTATCGTCTACAAGTGTGCATCATACATCAATGGATTTGGTAAGCCCATTAATTCTTTCACTTTCGAACCGTAAAATTTTAGCCTTCTACAATACTAGCCGATAATCCGCCGACAAGTACCTGGGTAGATTTTATAGAAACTCATGAAATCAATGTTTCTCATGTGACTCTGAAAGAAAGTAGCCGCAATTCAACACCACATTCACTGTAATCCTCTCACATGACAACGTCAATTTCAGTGCCCTTGTCTCGGAAGCATTCTGTCTGGGTGTCTACAGTACGACTCTCGACTCCAAGCCATGACCCTCGAGGAGGCAATGATCGCCTTTCCTGACCTAACGAGGAGTCAAAATGTCGTTCAGCCAACCACAATCGAAGTTGGCTGATAAAAGTGAACAATTTCCCGAATATAAATTTAGGATGAAATCACTTGCACAACCAAGGAATGCATCGATTGCCAGAAGGATATGCGGAAGAAATTGGCAGAAGTAGTGAAAGTTGATTTTGAAAGGAAATATTTTTAATTTGCAGGTTGGTCTATTGCCAAATGCCATCGACATAGCAATGCATGCGCAAGGAAATTATACGAATTGCAAGAAGTACGGCTTCAGTTCCGGTGATAAGAAGAAGAAAGGTGAATTGGGGAGTGACTATTTTTTCGAATTCACATTAGAAGATAAAAATCCCGAATAACCTTGTTTAGATACTTTGAGTAACTGATAAATTTAGACAAGAAGAAAAAGGACAGCCATGAAAGCTCCGAATCGAGAGAAGAAAAAGAAGATCATAAGAGGAAAAATAAAGATGAAGATAAAAAGAAGAAGCAGAAACAGAAACAGAAGGATAAAAGCAGCGAGAAGAAGGATAAGAGTGAAGAGAGGGATCGAAAAAAGAAGAAACACAAGAGACAGACGTTGGCTGATGGAGTAACTGATCCGAATATCATCGGTAAAAATGAATCGTCTGATTTTTCAACTAGTTTTCAACCATAGGAACTCGATACACAATGTCCTGCACTCAGAAAGGCGTTGCTACTGACTCGTTTGGCCTTGTGCCACTCTGCTCGTCATGTTGGGTCTGGAGGAAATTGCCCGACAATTACAGTCCTCAATACATCAACGAGCTGGTCTGTGATAACTCCGATGGATCTTGTCTGTCAGGTTGATAAGGCATACATTTTTGATTATTTAAACAAGACCTTTTTCCGGATACGCAACTTGCAACGCTGGCCAACGCATAGTTGACGCAATTCGTAATGACAATGGAGTTGAAACAAGAGTAGCCTTAACAGCCGGCACGTATTGTGAATGCAAAATAACGGCATGTTTTTCTTCGGAAATAAGAAAATATGAGTAAATTTAGAGCGGTTCTGCCATCGCCTCGCTCATAGAAGGAACAGGATTGCAAGGTCCAATTTCTCCGTTAGCTAGTCCAATTCCATAATTTCTATTTATTACTGTTTCGAATTTGTGTATAATTTTCACTTTCCATTCATACATTTATTTGGAGCAAATAAAATTATTTATGTTTTTAAAAGAATAATTGAAAATAAGACAATATTTCAGGAATTTTTTCGAATGGCTAAAATTTTCATTCTATAGGGTACGCAGAAAGTCTGAGCCGTTTTTTTCAATTAAAAAAAACTTGAGGATATAAAGATCTAAATTCATGGTAAAATTGAATAAAATTATTTATTCAGATGGAAGATATTGGTAAAGATGAAGATAATATTCAAGTTTTTCGAAAATTTTTAGCCATTACTACTATTCTGGTGATGAAATTTTAAAATGGAATCAAAAGCAGACCAGACTTTTTGCGCACACATTGTAGAAGAAATGTTTGATTTTGGACAAATCTCGGAAAGTATTGGGCGATATGGAAAAGTCTGAGCATACATCGCTGTGTTTTAAGCTCGCTTTTCAAGCCTTAACAAAAAGCATTTCTCAACATTTTTTCGGTTTCATATTTCTCCGCCTTTGAATCGATTTTCAGGCTATTGCCAAGCAACATAGTTACACGGCATTTATCTTTATCTGTGCAAAGTTGTTACTTTTGAACATTTATTTAAAAATTTCGTGAATATGAATAGCGAATAATGAATGAGTTCAAATTTCAGTAATTTTCTGCGAAAATCATTACTGCTTGGTCTTATCATTATAAGCGGATTTTACGTTTATTTTTGCTTCTTTTTACTAACCATTTGCACTCACTCTCTCCGTTTCACACCCACTATTTCTTTATTTGCCTTGCCATTTGATGATCGCAATGTGAACTTTCCGAGCTCGTCTTTGCTATTCATCACTGCACATCACTTTATTATTTGTACCTGAAATCTGCAACCCAATTTATGGTTAGTCTATCGATTCACACCCTCACTTACGCGACTAATCCTGTCATGGAATAACCTTTCCATTTGCATAAAGAGTTTCTGGTTTAGATAGCAAAACTTAGGAATAAGATCAAACGATGAGGAAATTTGTCGAAAATGGATTTCGAAGCGAGGAAAAATGCTTCATAGAAAATGGTAAAGCACTAAATGAAATAAGCCAGGAAGATTTTCATTGTTTGTTATCCTATACTTGCCTCTAGAATGCTAGTAATTTGCTATTGCTAGATTAACGTCGATTAAACTGAATGATAAACAACATCAATGAACAGCGATTATTTGCACTGCATGGAACACTCTACTATCCCTCTCTCAAATTCAATTTTATGTCAACCAACTTTTCCATCGCTGTATATGTTATGTCATTTTGAAATTTGTCGTCAAGGCATCGTGCTTATGTTTAAGAATGCTCATTTATGCGTCATATTTGTTCAGTCCATACTTTACATTTTATGAGTTTATACAATTTTAGATTGTGCCGACAATAACCTTGAAAATAAATGTTGCTCATTTCTTGACAAATTTAACGACTGTAGCAAAATGGAAATGGAACATCTTACTGATGGCAATTGGAATTGGTTCTGCGAAGATGAAAAACTAAACGTAAATTGTTCAAAGAATAATAACAACTTGATGATCTTTAGAATCAATCGTTTCAAGTCGGAAGCACCAATGTACCAGTTTGCATGCAGAATACGGTATTAGTTTGGGTTCCAATAGCACTTTTCTTCTCTCTGGTTCCGTTCCTGGTTTTTCAATGCAAACATAGCTCAAAACGATTCAAACCACTGCCATGGTCATTCTTACTTACAGCCAAAATTGTAAGAATACTGATATGATTCAGCAAGAAAGATTTTATATTTCAGACACTATGTCTACTGATAGCGGCAGATTTCTTATTCTTGCTTTCATTGAACATCATCGTCAGAAAATCAATACATTCAACGAATACGATATATTCAGTATTATTCACCCTAGTTTATGTAAGTACGATACTTTCAAAACTCATCTGCGATATGTTTTTCAGACAGTCTCAATCTTTCTTCACTTATTTCGAATGAATACGGGCATGGTTTCTTCGGGTATTCAACATATTACTGCTATCGTCTTCCTTATTTGCGGATTTCCCGAATTTTATCAGAACGTACGAATCGGTTACGAGGTTGAGAAGGATGTGTTGCCAAAGTATTATCACTTGACAAATTAGGATACTTCGAAGCTAACTCCGGGATTTGTATTCTACTATGCATTGCTTATCATCTATTGTCTCTTGCTCTGTTTTGCAGATGCACGATATGATTCGGAGAAGAACGTGAGTAATGTCTCAGAACAAATTTTATAAACGGCCAATATTCTGGCAAGCGTTATAGCGAAATTTGATAAACTTTAGCCAAATACGCCTGAATTGGACAGTTCGTTTTTGAATCGGTTAACACTATGGTGGTTCACTCAAATTCCGCGGATTGGTTCAAGGAAAAATCTCGAGGTTATTCGTGAAAATTCGACTCAAAAATTAAAATTTAGACAGATGATTTGTTCGAGTTAAGCCTGGGTCAAACAACTCCATACCTGACTGAAAAATGGGAGAAGGTGTGGAATCCGAAATTGCTTGGTAGCTTTTTTATATTCAAGAATGATCACCAGAGATCATTTTTAGAGTATCAACAAAAAATCAAAGGCAATGTTGAGGAATCCGAAGTTTCGTTGCCTTCAATCGTATTCTCGTTGTTTCAAATGTTCAAGAACGAAATTCTGTTCACTGCAGCGTTGAAATTCTTGACAGATAATCTCCAATTCGCCTCACCATATCTTCTAAAGTGAGTTGTAGCACAAACGTTGATAATGAATTCATGATCCTCAGGAAACTGATAGATTTCGTTTCTGACGCAAATGCACCATTCTGGAACGGAATTCTATTTGCAGTCTTAATGTTTTCTTGCTCTGAAGTAAGACATTTCGTATTCATAAATCAATGCTTCATTTCAGATTCGTTCTCTTATTCTGAATAGGTAGGTTAAGCTAATTATGTTGAGGATTTTTTTTTTTCGATATGATGAATTTCAGCTATTATTACATTCTATTTCGCATGTCGATAAAAATTCAGACAACTTTGACATCGGCTGTTTATAAGAAGGTAAATTGAATCATCATGCTTCCCTTTTTTAAGTTTACGATTCCAGACTTTATCGTTGTCAAATTCTGCCCGGCGTACGAAGACCGTTGGAGAGATAGTCAATTTGATGTCGATCGATGTCGAGAAACTCCAAAGCATCACGCAACAAACCCATCAGTTCTGGAGTTGTCCATATCAAGTTCGAATGATTATAATAAAGAACGAAATGAGTTATCGTTTCAGATGATATTCGCTCTGGTTTATCTCTTCGTCACATTAGGATACTCAGCACTTCCTGGAATTCTCATAATGATTATTTTTATTCCTCTGAATATTTTTAGTTCAGTTATTGTGAAGAAGTGGCAGGTATGAATTAATGAAAAAAGTCGAGCGAAAAGCAAGCGACTATGTTCAGATGGAGCAAATGAAATTGAAAGACGAGCGAATAAAAATGGTCAACGAAGTTCTAAATGGCATCAAGGTAAAGAAAAATTGTCTAAAAATATAACGGATGCGATTAGGTAATCAAATTGTATGCCTGGGAAATACCGATGGAGCAACACATTGAAGGAATTCGTCAAAAGGAGCTGGCATTGATCAAAAAGAGCTCAATTGTCAGAAATATTATCGACTCCTTCAACGCGTGCAGTCCATTCTTGGTAGG
Source organism: Diploscapter coronatus (assembly GCA_964036155.1). Lineage (NCBI taxonomy): Eukaryota > Metazoa > Nematoda > Chromadorea > Rhabditida > Rhabditidae > Diploscapter > Diploscapter coronatus. The sequence goes on along the minus strand of OZ038422.1, from coordinate 45,269,280 downwards.
GTTTTTCAAGTTCTGCTTTTTGCTGAGAAAAGATTTAGGTAGCCATATTCTCGTTTGGGACTTATGTAATGACGTCAAAGTCGAATGAACTAACTCCACAGGTATGGTGGACTCTTTAATTTCGTTTTCAAAATAACTTAGGTAGCATTTGTCTCGCTTACATTATTCAACCAACTTCGATTACCTATGAACACAATCGCGAGTCTTATCAGTCAAACTGTTCAAGTATGAAATTCTGAGATAGATTTTATCAAAATAAATGAAACTTCAGGCACTCGTCTCAAATAAGCGCCTGAAAGAATTCCTCGTTGCTGATGAATTAGACACGTCGACTGTTGAAAGAACTCACTTCAATGGTACACTTTACTTAATCCAATAGAGAAATTAGGAGATATTTCAGATTCAACTGAAGCAACAAGAATCGTGGATTTAAGATCGACATGGGATGACACCGAGGAGACAAAATGCACTCTGAAGGATGTCAACATCAGCGTTGACAGAGGACAACTAATTGCCGTGGTGGGGAAAGTTGGTGCTGGAAAATCGAGTTTGTTGAATGCACTGTTAGGTAATTTTGAAAACGTCTTCAAATCGAATGCTGATTCATTCAGGCGAAATGAGCAAATTGAGCGGACACATTGCAACCAACGGTGATATTGCGTACGTTCCTCAACAACCGTGGATTCAGAACATGTCCGTTCGAGATAACATCGTTTTAGGAAAGCCCTTCGACAAAAAGCGATACAATCAGGCACACCAATTTGATTATCGTTTTTACACATTGCTCAGCTTTAGGTCTTGTCAGCTTGTGCGCTAAAACCCGATCTCAAAATCCTACCAAATGGTGATATGACTGAAATTGGAGAGAAGGTGACAATATCTCAAGCTGAAACTTTTTTGCTCAATTTTCATTCAGGGAATCAACTTGTCTGGTGGTCAGAAGGCGAGAATCTCGTTGGCGAGAGCTGTCTATCAAAATCTCGATGTTTATCTGCTGGATGACCCTCTATCAGCAGTAGACGCTCATGTCGGAAGACATATTTTCGAGAAGGCAACAAACAATTCAGAGTCAAGTTGCATTCATTGATTTTTCTCATTTTGTAGGTTATTGGAACGAATGGAATATTACGCAACAAGACGAGAATTCTAGTGACTCATGGACTTGTCTACACTCAAAAGACTGATCAAATTGTGGTTCTGGATGGTACGCATTTGAAATCTGATGATTTTTTACTTTGATAAACTTAGAAGGACGTATTTCTGAAATGGGGTCATTCAACGAACTAATTAATAGGAAAGGAAAATTTCGAGAATTCTATGAAGAATATAACAGTGACACGAGGAACGAGGAAGATGAATCAGGAGCGGATTTACTCGGTATGAGTTCGCATTAGTCTTAGAGTCTAAACTGCACTTTTCAGATGACACTGAGGACATTGACGATAATTTGAAATCTGACACTAAGTAATAAATTTTTTCGCTGATTTATATGTTCATTCTTCCAAATTAAATTTCATTTAGGAATTTAATGTCGGAGCCACAAATTTCTGTTCTGTCGTCTCTATCGGATGACGGAAGTTTGATTGAGGATCAAAGCAAAGGAAACCTTATCAAGCAGGAAGTCATTGCTGAAGGACATGTAACAACTTTTCGAAAATGTTTTGATCTTTTCTTCATTGTTCAGGTAAAGATGTCAGTCTACAACAACTACATCAAGGCAGGCACCTATTGCCTATTTCTAACATACGGAAGCTTTCTGTTAGGACATATGGTTTTTCAAGTTCTCCGAAATTTCTGGCTATCTGCATGGTAAGCCAATTTGTATCCAGATAAATTCTTTAGAATTGGGATAAGTTTAGGTCTGATGACTACAATCCAAAAATCTACAATGCAACATCCAATAATACATTGAGGGTGTCGACAAGTTTTCGACTTGGAACATACGGTCTCCTAGGGGTTATAGAGTGTAAGTAGTTTTCAAGCCGGAGTCATTCAAAATCTTTTTTAGCCTCATGTTTCTTGGTATCATTGATCGTCTTGGTTTATGCCTGCTTGAACGCCTCGAGAAATCTGCACAAGCCATTGATTCACAACCTTCTAAGATCACCAATGTCTTTCTTCGATACGACACCCCTCGGGCGAATTCTCAATCGATGTGCAAAGGTGTTTTTTTTTTTCAAATCGCTCATTTTCATTTCAAAATCATTGAAATTTCAGGACATTGAAGTTATCGATGCATCTTTGCCTCTGAATTGCCGACATTTGATCACGTGTATTTTGCAGGTAAGTTTGATCACATCTTCGAGATATTCATCAATATTTCAGCTCATTTTTACATTAATCGTTATCATAATCTCCACGCCAATTTTCCTACTCGTCACTTTTCCACTCGGATTTCTATACATGATAATTCTGGTGAGTCATATGCTTCAGAAAAATCATAAAAATTGTTCATTACAGCGATTCTTCGTTCCAACATTACGCCAACTGAGACGGCTCGAAAGTGTTCACAGATCGCCTATCTATTCTCATTTTGGTGAAACAATTCAAGGAGCTACCTCTATTAGGGCGTATAACAAGGTATATACTTGATATCGTCTTTCTCAAAACAAGTCCGACCCGATCAGTAGATATTGAATTAGTTTAAATCGTCCGATTTTTGAGTTCGAGCCAAAATCAACCAATATTGCTTTCCTGACGTTATCACTTTTAGGTGACTGAATTTCGTGAACAATCGGGCAGCATAGTCGATGCATTCGTCAAGTATAGAACCTCAATCATGGTTGCAAATCGATGGATGGCGATACGGCTTGAATTCGTAGGAAATTGCGTGGTAGAATATGTCCGATAAATCTATTAAAATCAGAATCACTCAGATATTCTTTGCTGCCCTCTTCGCAGTTTTGTCAAAAGAATTCGATTGGGTTGAAAGTCCGGGGATAGTTGGAGTTGCAATTACTTATTCATTAAGTGTAAGTCTTTTCATAATCAAGAATGACAATATCTTTCTTTCGAAACCATGAAGCCAAACGCGCAATCAATTTACAATGACTGATGCTATTGGTTACAAACTTGATTTATTTAGATCACAGAGGTCTTGAATTTCGCAGTTCGCCAAATCAGTGAAACTGAAGCTAACATTGTCGCTGTCGAGCGAGTAAGAGAATACACCACAACGCCGAATGAGGTGGGATTTTTGAATTATCGATTTTTAAAAATCTTATGGATTTTTTAGATTTACTAATCTAGTCTAATTACGTAACGAAGATTTCTATTCAAAACTTATTTAGAAATTTTCAGGCTGAATGGCTTCTGGAAGACTCACGACCCCCAGGCGATTGGCCTTCCAAAGGCGAGGTTCATTTCTCCAACTACTCTACGAGGTAATTTAGATAATTATCGTATTTTCGGGATAATTAGCCAATTATGTCCAATTTTCAGATATCGAGAGGATCTCGATTTGGTTCTAAAAAATATCACAACCGATATCAGAGCTGCTGAAAAGATTGGGATCGTAGGAAGAACTGGAGCTGGTTAGTTAAGCTTTAACAAATAAAAAAAAATTTCCTAGCCTTATTATTCCCCACTAGGTGGGGGTCGGCTACCCTCAGCCCGTAATGGGACAGTCGGCCTATCCTAGCCACACAGGACTAGTGGCCCGGCCCGAGGACAGACTGTTGTTGTGTGCAACAGCCGAGGGATTTTAGGCGAATTTTTCGTGGTTTTATCCACTACCAACATTTCTTAACCCCCTTGGTTTGGGTGAGGAGCGGGGGGCGAACTTGAGCCCTAGCTGTAGGCAGTAACACACAACCACTGCGCTACGCCGCTCCTTAGTTAAGCTTTAACAAATCTTGAAGGAAAATAACTTTTCAGGAAAAAGCTCCTTTGCATTGGGTCTGTTTCGGATGATTGAACCAGCAAATGGCACGATTTGGATCGACGAAATCGACATCGCAAAAATTGGGTTGCATGATTTACGGTCGAAAATCACCATAATTCCCCAAGTGAATACTCTGCTTTGTTCTAAAACAGGCAAAATTTCAGGATCCAGTTCTATTTTCTGGGACACTTCGCTTCAATCTTGATCCGTTCCAAAGATGCGATGACAAACAAATTTTCGAAGCACTCGAATTGGCACATCTGAAAACATTCGTTGATTCCTTGCCTTCTGGGTTGGAATACAAAATCAGCGAGGGAGGAGAGAATATTAGGTTGGAACTGAGTCTAGTCACAAATGTTCAACTTTGATGATTGAGTGTTGGTCAAAGACAACTGGTCTGTTTGGCTCGAGCTCTACTCCGACACACCAAAGTGCTCGTTTTGGATGAAGCCACTGCAGCTGTTGATGTTGCGACCGATGCTCTAATTCAGGTTAGAAAATTCTATTTTTTGTCAAGAGTAATTTTTAGACGACAATTCGAGAACAATTCGCCGATTGCACGATATTCACAATTGCGCACCGATTGAATACGATTATGGACTATGATAGGTAAGGGACTTGCTAGGCAGCTAGAAACTTCAAATCATGCGAAATGCTGATAAAAAATCTACTTTCCAAACAACATATTTCATTTCTCGCGATCTTGAAGGTTTCAAATATCAAGTTGGAATTTGTTTGAAAACGCACTGATTCAGGATAATGGTTCTCGACAAAGGATCAATCTGCGAGTTTGACTCTCCGAGAGAACTTCTTGCAGACAAAAATTCAATATTCTCCAAAATGGTCGCGGAATCAAACAACGAGAATCGATAATCTTTTCTGATGAAAAATAATAAATCCATAAAATTTTCATTTCATTTCATTTCTAATTTTTTCTTTGAACCAGTTATGTAGAAAACAAATTATTTGAAAGGAAGAAAAAATACAGGAAAACGGAAAGAGATGCAATGCGCATTGAACCTCGTCCATGTTCTACGACACTACACCATTTCCCAAAGTAAAGAAAGAAAAATGTCGCATGCCAGACATTAATGTGATTTTCATTCACATCATTATTTTTAAAAATATGGATAAAGTACGAACTTCGACATATCTTTAAAATTCGAATAAATTTATTCAGAGTTCTTTAGTTTGGCACTTTGTCAATTTTACGCGATTTTGCGTCGAAACTAACTTTCAACTGTATTGAAAATTGCAAAAAAATGTTTATAAAAATGAGCAATTTTGCAGAATCCTGTTATATTTCAGCTTGATTGGTGAAATTGAATTAATATTTGGGCATTTTAGGTTTAAAAATTGAGAAAATTTAAAGCGTTGTTTAACGCAAACTTTTGGGTACTTTCACAACACGAACGCGGAAGCAAATTTAAATTGATATTGTGTAAATGTTAACGCGAGCTCAAATCCAAATTTCAATTTTTGTAACCCTGGTTTGCAGCGGTCAGGGTTATTTTATTTTTTATTTCTTATTCTTGAACGTTTTCCCTAAAATATTCGATGTCTCATCATGATTTTAGCTTTAAAATCGTCCATATATCCAAAATTAATCAAAACAAGTCTATCTTCTGAACTTGGAAAATTCAAGTTTTTCAGTTGAATCCTGACTACACATCGACTATAGGAAAATCTGTTACATGCATCGACGTTGATTAATATCTGGTGAAGTACGCCCTTGATGCTATTGATGCCAATTCTATGCTTCTCTCATCTGAAACATCGATATGTGAGTAGCTTCTATTATTAGTTTCTATCTTGCAATTTTTAAAATGACTAAATAGTGAATTACCAATTTATCTTCTCATGATTATTTTGAAGCAGATATAATTCTTGTCTAAGCCAGAATTTTGGCGAAAGAAAAACGAATTTATTCATCATGTCATGTCATTTTTCATCAGTCACAATTTTGAATAATGATGCAGGCAACAATAGCTAAAATTTCTAATTCTAACAATAAGTGCAAGAATATTTGGCAGTGTCAGATTCATTTTGATTACAACTCTCAACCATCAATTTCCTCTGATTTCGACGACGAAAATGGTGAATGACTACAGTTTTTCTGTGGTCGATAGATAATTCTGCGTCCATTCAACGGCTGTACAGGTCGATTGTTGCCGCTTATCGATACTCCTTGCTTATCGGTTAGAGCTCGTAATCGATCAAACTGAATATTTTAAAATCTTGAGTTGCCTTGAAAACTTTTAACTTTACATTTTATTTTATTTTAAATGTTTTTTTACATTAAATGAAAATCACTTGTTTAGTAGATATCTCAAGTGGTTCAGCCAGCATCGTCCATCTGACGATTTCACTGCAGGATGGAGTTGTAAGGCTTCCTTCATACCGAAAGAATGAAGTAGTGCGTTTGGGTAGGAGCCTTTTGAGTTGGAACTTGTCCAATTTAGCATGGTCACCTAAATTAGTTTTACTTCCAAGATGATTGATTGAATTTAAGAAAATTCGCCTTCAAATTGTACAGATTCCGATTTGCCATTGATTTGAGCGAAATTCTTCTCATTCTTTCCTTCCGTCATCCAAATTCCCAGAACTGCCAGTCCATCTTTGAACTCACTAGCTTCTGCTAAGCTCATTCCTTCACGAACGTGCACCAAGTGAATCTAACAATAAGATTGTCAGCGAAAAGATTTTTTGTAGGTCTATCAACTCGACAAAGCTTCGATCTTTGCAATTTCGAAGATGAAGATTTTTTCTCAATATAAGTTACATTGCAAGGAGAGAATTTCAGAAACTATTTCCTGATTACTGTCAATAGTGAGTGATGAAAATCTTTTACTTCTGCAGAATAGTATCTTCCATTGAGAGTGTGTTCCGAGCCGCTAGCTCGATCATGTCCCCAGTGGAAGTGTATTTGCTCCAATCTGTATGTGTAATCGAGTCCAGTGCCTCGCATCAGCGGCTGACTCTTCCATTTATCAAACCCAGTTATGATCACTGAAACGATTTTTTTTTTTAAACATTTTAATTTTATTATGCAAAAATACATGTTCGTCCATTGTTTGCGATTTCAACGGTTCCAGGTGTATCGTATTTCAGTAGACTCAAACTCTGCACTGTCGTGCAATCCACATCAGCAGATCTTATGTCAATTGGGCTCTAAATTTCACTTTTTTCAATACTCAATCTCTTCAGAAATTATAAACTCAGACTTAATGCATTTTAACAAATGAAATAATTTTTGGCAAGAACGCATAAATACGAAAGATTCTTTTAAACCTGCTGGGATCCGAGATTACAATGATTTCCCCACGTGTGAGGACCATTCGTGTTATCATAACCCCACCCGATATCGTCGAATGTCAATGCTAAAAATTTTCAAAATTAAAAAAAAAACAGCAAAAATAAATAACTTACAAATTTGTATGATGGTTGCGAGTAATAGACTTCCAATGGCCCGAAGCATGAATCAGTGTGAATTCGTTTTGCAAGATGATTTGAAATCACAAGAATATATTGATGGTTCGAAGTAGAGACTATTTCTCGATCTGTTGTAGAAAGTTCTAAAATTGTGCAAATTTGAAGTGAAAATTTACACGATTTCCATAAGTTTGATATTTCACGATTCAAAATAAGAATGCACATTTGAAAATAATGTGGAATAAATGGGTACAAAACATAATATCATGCGAGAACATACAGTATGTTGACCAAGAGCAGCCAAAGAACACAACCTAGTAGTAGGAGTTGTGTGGTTAGTCATCTAACATCTCCCCTTTTATAATTGCCGTATTTCGAATTTTCTGAGCTAAAGACCCACAAACTCCTCCCATTTTTGCTAATAACCGTTTTAATTTTTTTTTACGACACATCAGTTCTGAAGCATACAGTATTCTCTTAAAAAAAAAAGCCATAAACTTTTCAATATTTACTTTTGAAAATTACAAATGAAAAATTGAAAAAATGAACGAAATATCATGAAATCGAATGTAACAATACCTGACAAATTGATGTGAAAAAAAAACAAAATTTGTGGAAAGACTATGTAAATGATGTTTATGTGCGTTTGATGGCATTGCATTTTCAGCAATTTCTACTTATTGGTTAATGCCTTGATCAAATTTCGTTGAAAAACTAACAATTTTCATTTTTTAATTTTACTGACAAATGTTTTGATAAAACTGGATTTATTTCTTATTACTCGTTTCAATATCACGATAAATAGATTATTTTAAATTTTCCTTTCAACAGGTTTTGTAAATTACTTATTTCCTAAGCAAAATACAACAAAATTTAGCACATTTCTATTAGATATTGGATCCAATATTACATTAAAAATCCTACAGAATACTTTTGCGGTCAAAAATTCAAACAGACAGTAGTTCAACCTTTCCTTTCCACAAGGTTCATGTACACAATGATTTGTATTGGAATGACAAATATTCCTCACATTCTTACAACTTTATCTTTGACGGTAAGACTCTGCATGATAGAGAACGATGAGTCGATGTTAGAAAAGAAGGCCAAACTGAAAAAGTTTCTGTAAATACAGGAAAAAGATCGAACGAAGAATGAGTTGAAACCATTATGGACTCGCAATGGTTTTTTCGTTCTAGTTTAATTATGTTTGCTCTCGTTTAGACTACATTCGTACTTGCACAAATGTACCCATCAAACTATTACTCATACAGTTAATCTGTCACTACGTAGAAGATATTTTATTTTACAGTACTTGGATTATTACGTAGACAAGATAATTGAAACGATGATTATTGAGATACAAAAAGTAATGCCGACCAACAAGATATAGCATAAACGATTTAAATCTCATATGAACTCATGAAATGCATCACAAATTCGGACATCTTTCGAATTCATTTTAATGGGTTCAAGTAAATTATTGGAAAATTACTTCAAACATGAACTATACAGATTTTATTATTACTATGCGTAACATTTAATACCCTAACATGATTCCTTTGAAACTACAGTATGCAAACAATTACTCATTCTTTTTGCATTAGTCTTTCGTATATTTAGCGGAAACAGTCTGGAGAAACAAATTATTATTCAAGCAGACAAATAAGCGCACTACTTCAATATAAGTCAGGATATGATAGAAAAGAAATAAAATATGCTATTTTGAATATTTTTATTATTTTAGAATTGGAGTTAGAAGAAAGATAAAAATGCATCTATTCTCTGCTTCTAAAATAACATTTGCTAGAAGTGGAGCTGAAAGACCTTTGCTCTTCTGTGTATCTCCCTTCGCACAACTTCCTCAGATTCCTTATTTTGCACTCTTAAAGTTTGTCCCATACATATTGGTACATCCTTCGATATCAGCATTTCGGTGTGTCTGGCAGGGTTTTGAGGGGAAATAACCTCGTCTAGGTAATCAGACATGCTGAAATAAAGAAATTTTCGGAATGATCGCTTTCAATGTTGAAACTGCCGAGAATGCAGCTGCAGTTATGCAGATAAAAGAGTTTCATCCAAAAATATTTTTTAACTTTATTAGTCTATTCGATTTATCAAACATGCATTAGAATAGGTTAAAAGAAAATCATAAATGAATGATATTTTTCATATAATGGATGTCATTTTTATTTGCTAACTGTCGGAGCATTCCTTATGCTGCTTCCTCCATCCACATAACTGACGGTTTCCGTGTGATAATCCATGACTTTGTTCTTTTTCGAACAGAATTTGTAATAGAAGAAGATCAGCTTGTTTCGATAGGATTTTACGTAATATAGAGAAATTAGTGGAGCAGACATGGGAATGATGCCCAAACTCAAAAGTATTAGAAATTCGAGTGGGGGACTTGTGTAAAATCCTAAATAAAAAATAACTTTAAAAAATAGTAATAAAACTGAAAATGACCTAATTGCCCACTGGCATAGCAAATTACTCCAACCATGAAGCACGCAGGAAGAAGAGCTTGGAGCGTTAGAGCCTTGAATTTGTTAGTTTTAAAGTAATTTGTGAAGATATTTACTTGAAGTAACTGCCTGTGAATCGTTTCAGTGGCTCTAGACATGCTACCAACATTCTGACTCAATTTTACGATTATCTTTCTGCGCAAAATTAAAATCGCGATGTAAATTGGGGTAGTTAAAACAGTCTAAAGATATAAAAGTTCCTATTTTTTCTTCGAAAATCGCTTACCATGTATATGATTGTATACATGACGTACCATTTATGAGTAATGTCAACACTTCCTGTAACTGTTTTATTTGTGAGATCGTAATGGGGATACATTTCATGAAGATGCGCTTTAACTTCTTCGATATTTTCGTTCCCAAGTAAAAACGTTATCTAAATACCACTTTGAAATCGAATATTAATAAGATTTACCAATTGAAATGCTGATGGGATGTAAATAGCGATGAGTATTAGCACGATAAACTTCCGATGTGGCGCTGGTCGAATTAAGATATAATATCTATAGGCGAATGACATGAGAAGGGACCATTGAGCATGCATATAAAGATGGAGCATAATGGTATATCTGAATAGAAATGTCATTATGCCATCCGAATTTCTGGCTATATAATATTTGTATACTTTCTCACCAACAATTTGTGTTTAAATTTTAAAAAATGTTTACCCAATAAAGCAGACTTCTGGACCCAGCAATGTGCAAGGTCCATTTGATATGAATAGCAACGCAGTTTTACTGGGAATTACTCTTAATTTTCAGAATTTCAATAAAATCGCTGGCATTATCCAAATACCTCTGAAACACGAAGAAATCCGTCGCACAAGTTAGGAAATCAGTTATTCCAAAATTTAGAAGAAGAATTGAGTATACACGAATTACTTTAGGAGTATGGTAAATACAGAGGTAAACTGAATTTTTTATTTCAATTAAATTTACAAGTTTAAATCTTACTCAATACAGAGTTGAAGAACATTCCCAAAGTATTTTGGACATAGTGCCAAACGTGCATTAAAATGAGAACAATTGGTTCGGCCATTTTTCAAAGTTGTTTTTGAAATTAAAAATCTTCTATAGAATAAAATTGCAAAAATTGGGAAGATATGTGTAAAACTTACCAAATGTGAAGATTATGTGCAGATTCGCTCTTCTGCATTGTATATCACATAGACACGCGAGTGAAACAAAACAGATGAATGTCACTTGTTGTAGTAAATGCTTTTATGCGTTTATCTCTTGGATTATTTTATCTATTCATTGGTAGTACTACCAATTATTGCGCGTAAATCTTTATGCATAATGTCTTCCGCAATATAAGATGATGGTTATCAACGTAAAAAGACGAACAAATGAGCAATAATATCTCAGAAACTTGATATTAATTTTTGATCTCGTGAAATAATAATTTTTGATTATTTTAAAAAGGGTTTATCTTTCAGGAACTAAAAAATCATAATAAAATTATGTATAGCTCGAATTATCATGTGGAACGGAGAGATGTAATTGTAAATTTCACTGTAGATTTTCCCGTGATTTTATTTTTTAATTTAAAAATGTACTATTTCTAGCCCAAAAATCTGCTATTTTAGAGATCAGATGTTCATTTAACATTCATGTGAAACATAAGAACGTGAGTCTACTTGGCAGTACAGAAAGTACGAAATATTGTTGACTCACTTTTCGTTTCTTGGTCAACAAACAGACATAAAGGTAGCAGTGCAGTGAAATTTCATACTATTTGTAGCCTGTTAGGAAACAAATGAAAGCAATTTGACCCTATCACATTGATGGGCAGGTTACTTTAGACAACCCATTATATAAAAGCAAATAGGGGTTCCTGTCTAATACAATCAGATCGATATTTTTCTAACCATAGCATAATTTCGATGATCTATCTATTGGTGTTAGCAGTTGCGTTTATTGTTTATTACGTAAAATCCTATTACGACGATGTGAAACGATACCCGAAAGGGCCAGCGCCTCTGCCTATCGTCGGAAATCTATTTTCTGTGAGTCGAATTTTCGTTTTCCAAATTTTGAAAATGATGACATTTCAGTTTGAAGGCGACATGAATACTCAGTTCCACGAAATTATTTCTGATCTATCGAAGAAGTATGGCCCAGTTTTCACAATCTATCTACCACGCCCTTACGTAGTCATTTGTGATTATCATCTGATGAAGGAGGCTTTGGTGACCAGAGGGGAGGACTTTGCCGGCAGATCTGGGATGATTCCTGACAAAACAGTTTTCGATGCGGACAACGGAGGGGTCGTATTTTCATGGGTAAAAATGCTCATTTTGAAGTAAAGAAAGATCAAATTTCGATTGTACTCTTTCAAATTAGAGGTTTTATCTATCAGCTACTATTTTGCAAATCATCGAAAATTTCAGGGGAATGTCTGGCGCGAAAACCGACGTGCATCTCTGCATATCCTGAGGAACTTCGGAATGAATAACAGCTTGATGGAAGAACAGGTAAATAAACTAGGAGTAGGGAGAAGAACTTAAAAAAAAAAGAATTATTCTAGGTGCTCATTTCAATTGAAGACTGTTTGAGACATGTGGACTCTCTCTACGCTAAAAGTAACGAAATTGATCTTCGTTGGCCTATTCAGGTAGGCTAATTTATCTAGATAGCAGCATGCTGAACAGTACAAACTCAATTTCAGCTCTACGTTGGTAATGTGATAAATAAAACCTTCTTCGGATATCATTATTCATATGAAAAATGTGATCGTTACGTGGAACTCGTGAAGAAGTCGAATTTGATGATAGACGTAATTTCGGAGTAAGTTTATCATTTTTGCATGATAAAATGAATTTTCTTGTCCAGGAATATCAATTGGATGATGCTTGCTCAGCAATACCCTTTTCTGGCCAAGCTGCCATACATTGGTTACAAAGCCGGAAAGGTTTACGAAGATGCCTTTAAACCAGTAAGTTATTGTTGTTTTTTCTTAATACGATCAAAGTATTATTTAGCTGATTGAACATATTGCTGAGGACATTTCCAATTCCCTGAAGTCGTACGACTCGAATGGCGAACCAGAATGTTTCGTGCATGCCTATCAGAAGCTGATCGACAAAGGTTCAACGGAAGAAATCAAGTAAGCAGAATTGAAGGAATAGTTGAAATTTCCATCTTTTAAATGGTTTGAAATTAACGAAGGAATAAATGCAGAAATGTATGAGGGTAAATACTTCATCAGCTAAAATCCTATATTTTCAGTCAGAAGGAGATGCAGAACGTCGTGGTGGATTTTTTCATTGCAGGTAGGGAAACTTTCCGATCATATCCAATTTTATGAACCGAATCGGATCCAAAAAGCCTGCTTCAGGTACTGAAACGACCTCTACGACCTTGAGATGGGCAATGCTCTACATGGCCAAGTATCAGGAAGTGCAGGACAAAGTCAGGAAGGAGATTTATGACGCCTACGGAACTGACAAGTTACCCACTACTGATCACAAATCACAAATGCCATACACAGTGTAAGCCTCTTGAATGAAGCTATATTTTGGAAAATGAATATCTGAGCTTTCTAAGCATATGATTGCTCTAAAGAATCAGCTATTAAATTTAGTGCAACAATTCACGAAATTCAACGATTCTGCAATCTCGTCAACATCAACATTATCCATCGAACAACAAAAGACACTCAAGTCGGAAAGGTATGAAATTTTTTCAAGCAATTTCTCAGTTTCGAATTTTAGCATTTCATTCCAAATGACACCCTGGTAATGCCCCATCTTTCTCACGTCCTCTGGCATTCTCCGATTTACAAGAACCCTCGAGAGTTCCAGCCAGAAAGATTCCTGTTGGACGATGGAATCACATCGAATCAGGCATCGAGAGAAACATTTCACGAAGTCTTACGATTCATTTCAGAAAGCAGTTGAACAGTGCATTCCTTTCTCACTCGGCAAACGTGCCTGTGCAGGCGAAGGTTTGGCTCGCCTTGAGTTGTTCATTGGATTGACGTCGATTCTGCAGAGATACAAGGTACTCATTTCTGGCTTGTAGTATTTATCACTGATTAAATACCTTCGCCGACTGTATTTATCAGCAGATATTAGGGTAGGTTTCGGGCTAGGGAGCATAGGAGAAAACGAGAAATGGGTCAATGACAAATCTGGAGGTCTTCATTTTTATTAGAAGAAGTGTGCCGTGAAGAAGACGCTCCATTAGCATAGCTTAAAAATACTTTCATCCTTAAATATATTTCTGTCATCATATTCTAATAGCTGAACTTTAGATCGAGCCGTTACCCGGAAAGACAGTCGATATCGAACCCATCGGCGGTGGAGGGGCCATGCTCGTGCCGAAGCAGCAGAAATTGAAGTTCACGAAACTCGTGTAAAATTATTTATTTATTCTACTCTCATAAATATTGTATGAAATTTGTATATAAGAATTCATAAAATGCAATATGTAAACAGATCAAAGTAAGTGAACGAGTCCGTGCTCATTGACCTGCCCTGTCACATACCCATTGTTGCTGGTATTCAGATTGATAGATTGAGCGATTCCATTCGATATTCCATTGATTGCCTGGGCAATTGTACCGTTCGAAATGGGTTCCTTAGCGAATACGAGGTCGTAGAAGGATTCGGTGAAAATATAGATTCCAAATATATGGCTGATTTCGATATCCTCGCGAAATTTATTCGATGCACGCTAAATCAAAGCATAACTTATATGCATGTATGCATAAAATTTAAAAATTATGATATGATAAAAATTGGAATAAAGGTGGAGGAAATTTAATAAAATTACCTGAACCAACGGAGGCAACTGCATCAATTTTGCTATTCTGCCACTCGTATTCTTGATCTTCTTGACGTTCTTGTAGTAGTAAATTAGCTCAGACATTAGTCGATTTCGAACTTCTTTACAAACTGCCAGACATTCATCCGACTGACCTTCCAGTGCTAAAACTGCAATTTTATTTTCGGAAAAGCCGTTGAATTGACCGATGTCAAAAACGACGAAACCAATTAACGTGTAAAACTCGAATTTATCAGATAACAATCCGAAGACATTTTTCAGGAATGTATCACAGAACATCTTGCAAGTCTTTCCCATGAATCTAAATTTTATCGATTAGAGAAACATTAGATTGTTTTAGATAATTTCATAATTTACGAATCAACTTGCTAATTTATAAACTCAAATTTTCCTAAATGATTATTTATGACTCACTCGATCATTTTCTTTTTCTTGACAGGATCGATATTTCCAAAGAAGAAATCAAGATTATTCAAATCGATATAGTTTCCGCTGAGCGTAAAAAGAACATCGCAACGATCTAAATTTTAGTTTTCTTTTTTCTGTAAACAATTAGAAATTCTTACTGAACACTATCGACCAATAAGCACATTCCAGACACCCATATTGAAGGAAGAAGTTCCGAAATAGAATGTCCTGAAATATGAAGATAAGATTTTCTTGCAATTATTAGACATACCTTTTGACTTCTTTCAAGAGTATTAAATTCAGGAAATGAACTGATGATGAATTCAAATGTGTGCGGCAAATCTCGTAAATCTTCCTCGTTGCATTCCTCGAGTTGAGCCGGACGGCTTACGAATAGCTCCTAAATGAAAATGAATATGTATTGAGAAAAGCCAGAACAAATGGAACTTCTAAATCATATTTTTTATCCAAAATTCAGCAGATTTCAATCTAAATCCGGTTCAGAGTTAAAGCTAAACTTTCAATTCTAATGACGTTGCTGATTTTTTAAAAGTAAAATTCCGAATTGTCTTGAACGCTAGCTTCGTATAAATTTACCTCATTGTTTCGGTGAATTAACTTTCTAATGCTCATCAAACGATCATAACAAGCAGATATTCGGTTTAACGAATCCATATTTTGTGCGATTGTTAGATCGTCCTAAAAATTGAATTATTCGCTGAACATGAAAATAGGAATTACATCATCACTAGTGCTTGGATTTTCTTTGGTTTCTGGTCGCGCTCGTTTTCCAATTGCGTCGCGATTCTTTTGAACCGCTAAATTAAGAATTATAATTTAAACGATAATTTGGTGATAAGGAAAGTAATTTAGAGAATTTGACCATCTAATCATTAAATAAAATCGAAACCTGTTTTCCGCATCCCCATTCTGATGCACTTATCATATCGGCATGATTTACACATACAACGAACAGCTAAACTATCGCAAATAATTACAAACAACGATGATAATGAAGTTTTGAAACCTATTATTCTCTGTAATTCAAATAAATTGGAACTCTAATTCACTAATAAATTTGAATTTTGAGTGCAATTTGGAAATCCTTGCTGAAAGCCTCGAAACTCACTCACATTTGTCGATATTGCATCTCGACTTGTCGCGACAAGTATAGACCTTATCGTGGGCAACGCTACGACGGAAGAAGGCTAAATTTATTTATTGTATAAACAAATTGAATTCATTTGAATCATTTTGGTACTGCGATATAACCTGATATATTTCTGACCTATCTCGCATTTATCAATATCATGATGCCAGAAATTTTAAAAGTTCTTAAAATCACTTTACCTGCACATGCCCGGCATGCATTCACTCCGAAATGTCGCTGCCCATCGGCAATTTCGTTGCAAACCACGCATTGCTCGTTTTCAGGCGTCGAATTATTATTTGGCGAAATCATTGCTCTAAATAAACTGGTAAACAATGATGAGGAGACGAAATCAATAACCAACACGAGACACAATGAATGAATTGATAATGGAAATAGTTGGGGCGAAGAGTACAAGTACCTGACTGAAATATCGATTGTTGCTGGGCAAATAATTCACCGTTTTCTTTCGTTCAACCTCACGATTTTTCGTCGGCAACTAATTTGTTCGCTCACCAACACATTTACCTATCTGTTTACATTAATTTTAAAAAATTGGTGATCAATAAACGCTTTATTGTGATTAGAAATTTAAAATTCATAGTAAAATGTCATAATAATTTAGGGTTATTGAAATTTGGAAATCAATAGAAAAAGTTGACAATAGTTTGAATTAATGTTGACATAAAAATGTAGTGCCATGTGACACAACGGCAGAAATCAAACCTACTACTACCAATTTCTTCAAGAAAAATACAAATTTTCAATCCTTAAAATATCAAACCAAGTTATGCTCGACTGCTTTAAAACAAATTCAAGACACTGTCTTCAGTACAACAACTGTTCATTATCACCCAAAAATCAAAATCAATAATAACAACAGAAATAAACATAAAACGATGAAGAGGAGAGTAAAAAGAAAAAAAAATTCTGCCATTTTACCAATTCAACCGGTAAAAAACGACAAAATTTGCAAAGAACACTACATTTCATAAAATTGTGCTAACACATAATGGGGAAAGGATGAAAGTTAAATGAAATAAAATTACAAAAAAGTAATTAGAGGTAGTAGAAAAGTGATTGGGGTAGAAGAATACTTATTTGAATAAGAAATAGACTCATCAGAATTCGTCAAATAGACGAATATCGATTAAAAAAACATAGAAGAAGATAAATGGGGATAACAATCAAATAAGAAAACGTAGTGAAATTATCGACAGGAACATCGAGAGATGCGTTGAATTGTCCGTCCCGAAGGAGAGGGGGCGGCTACCTGCAATTTCTTTAAATGATTGATTTTCAGAAAATCCCTTTCTCTTCTAATTTTTTGAGAACATTGATAAAAACACATTTTATGATTTTGTTCAAAACAGATCCACAATGCCTAATATCAGAAAGCAGTTCCAAAAATTAAAAAAAAAAAAAGTGCTTTCCGAATAACAGATTTTGTTCAATTTTTCCTAATTTTGAAAGGCTAACATATTTTAAACGAACAACAAACAATTTATATGACACATCTTGTGTGGAAGTAGGTAAAATTTACCACATAAAGGGAGAGGGGACGAAAGGATGATTGAAGAAGAGGGGAGCTGGATAGAATGGCGTGGGGACAGGCATAGGGACAGGCGTGGGAACAGCCATGGGAACAGCCATGGGCACGCTGACGACGCTCGGCGAGAAATCGCCGCCCCCGTTGTCGCGCTTCGAGGCAGGGCCGCCACTTCGGTCACCGCGTCTCTTGAAGCCACGGCTGAAAGTTGTATTTGAATCAAAATAGGACATTCATTTAGTTTCTGAATTCCAAATGGTCCACCTAAAATTTTTCTCTATTGTTTCATCAACTGGTTCTAAATATCCTGGAAATTCAGGCGAAAATAAGAACAGATTAACAAGGCAGAAAAGAGGTGAGAGGGTAGAGCAAGATTGTATTGGCCTTTCACCGGTATTTAGTAACAGCGAGGACTTTCGATAACGAATACCTGTTTCACACAACTAACTTTTCATTCTCGTTTTTTCCCGAGTATAGAAAAGATACTTGGAATTGTGCATTTGAATGGATTTATTCAAATGCCTCTTCTAATTCGATTCGAAGATAAACCTTCTATTGCTGTCTCCTTGTCCGCCCACAGACGCTCCCCAGCCTCCGTGCGTTGACGCTCCGTAACTTCCTCCTCCATATGCGCCATACAAATAGCTATAGTTGCTATAGCCAGCATTGGGGTAGTAGCCGCTTGCACCTTGCGCTCCTCTGCCGCGTCCCCACGGGGATGGACTGTGACCGCCCTGAAAAATCGACAAATCGTCTTTAAAGGAAGTTTTAATTTTGGGCGGACTCTTCAAAAACTCGAATCGCAGAGAAATTCTTTCTTTTTGAATGAGAAAAGATGATAAACTATTTCAGGATCGAATTTTGGAGAAGTCGGATCGTCTCTCATTTTGTTTTCGGCTCATTGTAGACTCACTTATCTTGAAACTTCATTCTTTCTAAATAATGAGTAGTTAACAATGAGACGCTGCTTCTTTTTAAACGAGATGAGTTTATCTTGAGATTTTGATTGTTGACGAGAAAACATTGTGGTGATGTTTTCTTTTTTTCGGAAGGATTTGCAATTTGTGCGTACCCGTCCTCCTCTCATTCCTCCACGATTTGACTGAGGCTGGGGTTTCTTCTTCTTGTCGCTCTGGGGCTTGGCCAGCGAGCAGTCGACCGCCACTCCCTCGATCTTTTTGCTGTTCCACTCTTCCATTGCCTGCAAAACTATCGGTCAAATCCTTTTTCGCATCAAGAAAACAGGGTTTTAAAAATTTTCGACTTTTATGATACTAACATTGGAGTGTTAGAGTCTTATTCTTCTAGCTTTCGAATTTGACGCAACCAAATTCTTCTTTTTATCAGATTTCGTGATTTTTGCTGTTTTTGAAACCTTTAATTGGTCTAATTATCTCGAGTCAATTAGTGCAATTAACTCAGAACTATCAATCAGTTATTCGAAATAGCCTAGTTCTAATATGATGAAAGTAAATATCGGTTTATTTTTCATTGTTTTTTGTGATTCATTTGAAAATAAAAGTTGTCAATCTAATCTAATCATTATTTAACGTGTAAAGAACATATATATAGGAGAAACAAGGTAATAGAATGCTTGATAAATATTATCGTGTATTTGTTGTTTTAGAGGAGGACGCGAACTTTGCCATTTGTAAATGGAAAGAAGCGAAATCGCGAAAATCAGACAGAGGTAAGAAATGAGCAGGATAAAAACGAAGAAAAAAGTGAATAGACGTTTCTTTGGGTTTTGTAAAACTACTTCTTGCTCGATGCTGGACAGAATCCTTGCAGTGGCTTGCTCGACCCCATCTTTCGATCCCGAGATTCTCCAGGTGAGAGACAAATCGTCTTTGCCGGGAATCGCGATTCTGCATCCGCACTCCCTTTCCAATTCCCGAATCAGCTCGTTTCCTTTTCCTCCAAATTGCATTAAAAATCGGTAACGGTAAGCTTGCATTTTTTTTTTTTTTTAAATCTACCAATATCCTTTCTACAGAAATTGGGCGTTTAGAAGTTTCTGACAAAAGGATTCGGCAAATTTCAAATCGTGAATTTTCTGTAAGCAACAAACAAACCAGTAATTTTGAGCTGGAGCCCTTTGGGCATATCTAGTTCCTGAACGTGCGGTGCGTGCTGCGCACTCTCAGCTTCAACGTCGACTTCCACAGCGTCCATTGCAGTTCGCATTCTCTTCAGAGCTTCGATCGTATCTGAAATCAGTTTCATTTCGAAACTCGAATCATTCAGTGGCACATCCTGGTCTCCTGCATTTTCATGCTGTTCTCATACGCATACGGCTGTATTTGTCGGCGGCTTTTTCTCATTTCTCTGTAGCCGAACTCTTCGCATACAAATTTAGCCGTATGAAGATACAAGAAGCTGAAAATTCTTATCATTCAGCAAGAAGCTGGTTTTCATGTCGGTGAATGCTTGCGGCTCTCTGCAGATGGGACACACACTCGCTGCTCCTTCGTTCATCGTTCTCACGCACAGAACGCAGGCCCTGAAGTGATCTTCTTTCCATTTCATCCATCAACTTTTCACGAAAATACAACAATTCCACGAGTATCGTGCATATTACTCTTTTCACTATCAGTCACGAATTCAAGAAATATCCGATTTGTGAAATTCGAACAGAAATTTCTAATCATTTTCATTTTTCGAAGAAAACATTTCAATACTTACGAATGACCACAGGAAGCGATGAGCGGGATCCTTTTATCCGAGTCGAACTCGTTGTAACATATTGGACATTCGAGCAGAGCGTCATCGAGGAGAGTCGCGCGTCGGAAGGGACGAGCTTGACGGTCGTCCATTATTTCAGGAAGGCGAAACAGACCTGAACGAAATTCTTACTGATAAGAAAGGCGAATAGTGAAAAATCAATATAAGAGAGAAAGAATGTTAGATGATGAGTTCTTCGAAGAACTTACGAATTTTGAGAATAAGGCGAGAAAACTATGAAATCTCGAGTATTTATAAGTTTAGGAAGTAATGAGTAGGAAAATTCGTGCAGAACTCTTGAAAAATGGCCGAAATTTGCAGAAAAATTCTCAATCAGTTTGCCGACATTTGCTCTGAAGGCAGGTGAAACAACTCATGAACCAGTATTTCAATGTATCATGGGAAGTTCTAGCAAAAACTTAGCGACAAAGTTTTACAAAAATCAAGAAAACCATTGATACTCGCGAAAAACCGGAAGAAATGAACGAAAATGCAAAAATCGGCATTGGCAAGTGGCATTTCCGCTCCATTCGCGAGCACTATTTTCTTTCTGTTTTTTTTCGTTTTTTAAATCGATTTATTTTCGAATTAGTTGATTTTTCGTGGTTCAAAACTTATCAACTTCGCCGATGAGTGTCGGAACCCTTGTGGGATCGGGTATAAAATAGCCTTGACTGCTCTTATCAGCATTCACTAACTATGCGATGACTCGTAGTTTTGTGCTTGATAAGAATTTGCGGATTTTTATGGCAAACTTCAATATCTTATTTCGCGAAATTTTCAGATCAAATGTTAGACCTGTTTCAATTGGCGTTTCTAGTTTTGCTCGGTTGGTTCGTTTATTGGGTAGCTCAACCCTATCCTGACAGATTGCTCGGAGTCTATAGTCGGCCTGGACGATGGTTCGGTAGCTTTTCGCCATTTCTAGATTTTCATCCTTCAGGTATTGGCTAAAGTTCTGTTTGATGCGATTTATCATTGACTATCGTCAGAAGAAGAGCAGAGGAACGTGTTTCGACAAGAAACAGGTCAGTTGTCGTCTTTCGGCAATTGTCGAATGAACAATTTCAGGAGGACTTGATGAATTCGCAGTGGGGTGGCACAGGTGGCAATCGACCGTTCCACGAATTGGACAGGAAGCACGAGTTTCCGGAAGAAAAGGTCAGTGTTTTCAGAACTTGGCAATTCAAAGCCTCGGAACAGGACGAAATATTTCTCCCGATGTGAAGTTCGGCGTTTTCTTCTAAATCTCATTTTCTTTTCATCTTTGATTTGAATTCCCAGGAACGTGCAGTGGATGCAGTGTTTGTGAACGGGTCGAACAGCGCTGGCTGGTATCTGACATTCGGCGCGGCGCAACGACCCAACAACATCATCAATTTGTACTTCACTCTACGAATCCCCGGAGTCGGAGTTTTTGTCGATGACGACGTCGAGAAAAATTCGAATGTGAAGGTATTTTCCCTTTTCTAAGGAAATTTTATCGCATGATTAGTGCTTCTTTCAAAATATTGCCTTATCAATTTTCATTTGGATTTTGATCCTCTAAGCAAATTATTATCTGTTTTCGCATAG
The DNA here is from genome assembly GCA_964036155.1 of Diploscapter coronatus. NCBI lineage: Eukaryota > Metazoa > Nematoda > Chromadorea > Rhabditida > Rhabditidae > Diploscapter > Diploscapter coronatus. Next base: position 45,247,244 of record OZ038422.1, on the reverse strand, counting down.
TTAGGGCCTTGAGAAGAAAGTGCAGAAATTGATAAAATTGCAGAAATCATAAAATCAGATATTTCAGAGTGTTGCATCAAAAGATGCTTGGAAGACGGAGAGCGGATTCACACTGCAATGCATCAAGCCAATGCGGGAATGGAAAGCCACATTCAAGGGTTGGGAAAAATTATTTCGAAAAAAATCCAAATGATTCAGGAAAGCTTCGAAAGGCATCGGGATTTCGAATTTTCACCGAAATTGGAGAAGAAAAACCTACAAACGATCAAACTTTAATCGACGCTGAATTCGAACTGACCTGGACTAATTTTGGTTGTTCTACTTTTCCTATATTTATGAAATAAATTTTCAGGCGAATATTTTGACTTCGACACCGAATGCTCCCCTACGATCATCGGTCACTCTCTCGCAATCGAGCCTTGGAGCCTCGAACTTTTCAGGAAACTCAAGGCCTCGCATCAGTCACATTATGAACAGGTTGACATTTTCAAGTTAAAAAATTGCGCAATTTAGGATCGAAATTCAAGGAATGATCTCTAGAATTTTAGTTCTTATTTTCTTCAGGCAGGTCATTTGAACGGCAGAATTCGTCTTGGAGATCAAGTTTGGAACGACGTGAGTCTAACAGGGATGCGAGATCACACAATTGGGTCCTATCGAAATTGGTCCGAAATTAGAAGGTCGAAATTTCTTGTTTTTATTTTTATTTTTTTCCCCAGATACGTGATGATGTTCTACCGCCTGGACGACGGCACGGTCATTCACACTTCTGTCATTTCGATGCCTGAAGTCGTCTTCAGTCAGCTCGAATTCGGATACGTCGTTAATTCGTAAGAATTTTTATTTATATTTAAAGAAAAATCGTTCTTTTTTATCATTTTCTGATTCTGAATTTTCATCATTTCAGAGAAGCGAAGAAAGTGGTGGTAGATCGAATTTGCCTGGACTTGTCAAAATTCGCCGAAGACAAACACGTCCCAAAGAAATTCTCATACTTTTTCACTGCTGGAGGCAAGAGATATGACGTCGAGGTTAGAAATAGCCTTTTTCTAGAACATTTTCTTAACTTTAGTATGAAATAATCGATGCCACTTCTTTCAAAATGGGTCTAGATTTGGCTTGTCAGGTTAGGAATTATTTTGGAAGAGAAGATTTTTTCTTGATAAATTCTAGTTGCATGAAAACTATGCATTGTTCAAAGTGAATGGCATTAACGGTACTGGCTTTGTCGAGACGGAATACCGGGTCAAGCCATATTGAAGAAGAAGATCATCTAGATTTTTTCTGTGTAATTTCATAAATTTTGGTTAATTCATTTCATTACACTTTGTAAAATGAAAATTATTCTGTTTGCTGTAAAACAAAACATTAGTTTACGTTCATTTTCATTAATAAAGAGCTTCAAATTCCCTTATTCCCTCTTATCATCACATCATTTGCTGCGTTTTCGAGCGAATTACAAAATGGCCCAGTCATCGGCAGTGAAGGCCACGTTCGCATATGAAGATCGACAGAAACCCAAACACAACGTACAGAGACAGGGCTGTCATCAAGGACATTAAACAGTTCGAAAAGGTAACTTGAGCAATAAGAATGAATTGATTTGTGAAGTTCAGTATGAGATTCCTTCACCAAATATGAATGAAACTCACTTTGGTACAACTACGAGTGTACTTCTTGTCGTTCGTAAACCCGAGGAAATGTTCTTGTATTGCATTACCAAGAAACTTCTATAGTATCAACATCTTAGTCGATGATGTTAAAATCAATTGTTATTGCTTTTGAGAAGAAAACATTGGCGAGAAGTTTTGAAAATTAGGAGACACTGAATTTCTAAAACCTACGAGTCGAAGAAAAGGACGAAACGTGGTTTATTTATGTTAAGAAACCAAAAATTCGATATAAGGCGCTAAATAAGCTGTGCGCAGTTTGAAAGCGATCCCATGTGCGAGATTTGACACAATTGCATAATTTCATTAGAAACGAGGCATAGGGCTAAAGCTGGACTTATTCTTCTTTCCTTTTAGAATTAGTTTGATCATTTTGATTGCTTCCTAATCTGAAGACTAAATAGTTTTGAAATTCGAGTTATTTTCTACAAAGTTTGAATAAATGTCAACGAACGAGGAAAACGATGAGAACTGGACGAACTCGCAAGAGACGACGACGCGGGAAACGACTGACACCAACAAATGCGCAAAGGTGAGCAATTAATGTTTCTCTTCAAAACTTAAAACTATCTTTCAGATGCTGAAAATGGCCCTGCCCCATGTGGGTATCGCTCTGCTTCTCTTCTTCTATCTCGTGATGGGGGCTGCAGTCTTCCAGTACGTCGAATACGATGCTGATGTCGAGATACAAAAGTCGAAATTGGCTAGGATCAAGCAGGTCGATAAAATTGCAAGGAATTCTATGGTTTAAAAAAACTTATTATTTTGTGTAAGATACACTGATATCTTTACTTTGAAATATAAGTGTGCTAATTGATAACACTGAACATAGATTTCAGCCAAAAATAATAATGTCCTACCTTCTATTGAATTTCTTCGATTTTTTTTCGAGAATTTTTAGGATTACAAGAAAATAATCGACGAAATTCGTTCGTTGGCTGATTCGGAAGGGCAGTACAAAGCATACGAACCACAGCTGTTTCAAACTCTTTCAAAGTAAGAAAATTCAAATAATTTTAAAATGAATGTCTGTAAGGATAAAAATCTGTATAAACAGGGGTCCTCAAATCGGGTTGATTTTCATATATGTTGTTCAGTTCTTCACGCTGATCATCATGATGTTTTTTCATAAAAATTATCATATACAGGATTATAGTAGCTTAAAGTTTTGACAGATCAGACCTCGGGAAAAAACTGATCTTTCTTATTTCTGGACCAAATTCCATGGTTATTTTTTAAAATTTTGTCGATCTTGAGTAGGAGAATAAACTAAAATTAACAAGGGAGCGGTTAAAATTATTCTTTGCGGGAAATTGTTGATCGTAGCAGGTGATCGTGGCTACATTATTTGTATAATTTTTCATGGGGTATCCAATGTTGAAAACCGCGTTCGATTTGGTTCATAAATAAGGAAGTTATGATTTTTTCTGAGGTCGGACCTGAAAGACATTCGAGCTACAGTAGTCGATTTTCAAAAAACGGTTATCACCATGACGGAAAATGTGAAAAACTGAAAAAAAAAAATATGTGAAAATTAGCCAAATTCACGGATCCCTGTTCCTCATCAATTTGAATAATTATGATATTCACTCTTAATTTAATTAGTTTATTCCTTTGCTGATAATAATAGAAAAGCTGACTAATGTAGAATAAAAGAGAACGACTGCTCCTTTTACAGAGCTTATATAGAGGATGAGATAGTATAGTAGAAAGAAAACAACGAAATGGCTGATTAATATTTCAGAGCGTGTGAGCTGGAATTTTCATAATTTGATTTCATAATAGCAGACTAGAATGTCTGATTAATTGAAAACACCTGCGGTACCGCAGACATAGACATTCGGGAAAGAGTGAAGATGAGTGTATTTACAATATATCAACTTAACGAAGTTGCATGACTGCAAAATAGAATATCGGCCTGTGTGCGATAGGGTTTTATATAATATAGAGAAATTAGCGGTGCGGAAGTTGGAATGATACCTACACTCAAAAATGTTAGAAACTCTAGCGGAGGACTTGTGTAAAATCCTAAATAAAAATAAGTTTAAAAAATAGAAAAGTGAAAATAACCTAAGTGCCCACTGGCATAGCAAAGGACTCCAACCATGAAGCATGCAGGAAGAAGAGCTTGGAGTGTTAGAGCCTTGAATTTGTTAGATTTAAAATAATTTGTGAAGATATTTACTTGAAGTAACTGCCTATGAATCGTTTCAGTGGCTCTAGACATGCTACCAACATTTTGACTCAGTTTTATGATTATCTTCTTGCGCAGAATTAAAATCATAATATAAATCGGAGGAGTTACAATAGTCTAAAGGGATAAAAAAAATTTCCATTTTCTCTTCAAACATCGCTTACCATGTATACGACTGTGTACATGATATACCATTTATGAGTAATGTCAAGAGTCCCTGTAACTGTTTTATTTATGAGATCGTAATGGGGGTGCATTTCATGAAGATGCGCTGTAACTCCTTCGATATCTTTGTTTCCAAACAAAAACGTTATCTAAATAACCACTTTGAAATCGAATATCAATAAGATTTACTAGTTGAAATGCTGATGGAATGTAAACAACGATGAGTATTAGAACGATAGTCTTTCGATTTGGTGCTGGTCGAATTAGGATATAATATCGATAGGCGAATGACATGAAAAGAGACCATTGAGCGTGCATATGGAGATGGATCATAATGGCATATCTGAATAGAAATGTCATCATGCCATCTGAATCGCCAGTTATATAACATTTTTTATACTTCCTCACCAACCATTTAAAAAAAAAAATTTTTTATAAAAAAAAAAAACTTACCCAACATAGCAAGCTTCTGGACTCAGTAATGTGCAAGGTCCATTTGATATAAATGCTAACACATTTTTACTAGGAATTACTCTTAAATTTCAGAGTTTTTATTAAATTTCTGGCTTTATCCAAATACCTCTGAAACACGAAGAAATCCGATGCACAAGTTAGGAAATCAGTTATTCCAAAATTTAGAAGAAGAGTTGAGTATACACGAATTACTTTAGGAGTATGGTAAATACAGAGGTAAACTGAATTTTTTATTTCAATTAAATTTACAAGTTTAAATATTACTCAATACAGAATTGAAGAACATTCCCAGAATATTTTGGGCATAGTGCCAAATGTGCATTATGATGATAATTGGTTCGTTCATTTCAAATCGGTTTTCGAAATTAAAAAAAAATCTTTTATAGAATAAATTGCAGAAACTAAGAAAATATGTGTAAAATTTATCAAATTTGTCGCAAGTGTGGAGGTTATGTGCAGATTCGTTCTATTGCATTTATAGATCAAATAGACACACGAATGAAACAACAGATTAGCGTCGCTTTTTGTAGTAAACGCCTTTATGTGCCTATCTCTTGGGGTATTTTTCCTATTAATTAGTAACTAGCCTTCGACGGCCGCCAGGGCTTAGTCGAATTTCAATTTGGTTTCATTTTATATTAACTATTTTAAATCGTTTAAGAATTTCGATTAGAAGTGAATTTTAAGAATGAACTCCTGGCGGCCACCTCCGTCAGACAAAAGTTTTGCTTAGATTTAATTGGGTCTTGATCAAACTTAATTAGATTATTTTATATAATAAAAGCAGAAAAGATCATACATTGAAATTTTTATAGTAACTAGACTACATCTTTCTTTCATTAATTTGATTTGATAAAAATGACTTTTCAAAATAGGATTTAATTTCCAAACATTTATTGCCCAGATAACATTAAAATCACATAGAAATTGATTAGGCATTTTTAAGTGAGACTATTCCATATTAATCCTATTTTCCTGTATTGGCTTGATCCCATTGAATTGGCGCACTGCAAGATAGACAATTAATAAGAATAGGTTTGAGTTTGGATTTACATTTTACTTGGTGACAAGTATGCGAACACGGTTAATAAATCGCGTGACTTCCTCTGGGTGTAGATGTAAACTATTTCTGTCCAATACAGTTGTAGGCCAATTATAAAGTTTGTTTTATTCTATCATTCAATCAAAGGACAGACAATAAACGAGCAGCTGTGCGCTGCCCGACCCGTAGAAAGAAATGAAGATGTAATGCGGGGAAAAGAACCCGATCACACGATAAAAGCCTGCAGTCAAAATATAGAATGCAGGAAAATCTGTCCAAGAAAATACCGTCGAGTTTCAAGGAAATTACACAAACTCGCGGTTAGGATTCCTCAAAATAGTCGAAAATAAAATATCATTCGACATTACCAAAATAGGGTAAAAGGGTGCGTATTTTCGCATAAAGAGTCATCCTTTTTGAACTGCTGGAGTTCCTCAGGCAGGCACTGGACCGAGATCGCTCGGAATTTTTGCTTTCATCATTCAAAATCACCTTGATTTTATCCTTACCGATCAAAAATCGATCCTACAGTGTGCAAACATCTTACTGTCCGAACGAGAAAATTTTCCTGAAATTTATTGGTACTACATCATTTCCAAAATCTGATTTTCGAATTTACTTTTTGAAGCTGAATGGATCTCTGTGCGTGCTATTGCGCAGCTTCAAATGATGAACACTCGACGAATTGACGACCTGCAGGTTTATACCCATTTTGGCTATTTTAGTTTTTCATTTCCTATTGCTTTGTCATTTAAAGGCTCCTAGAAAAAGACACCAGAACACCGGAACACCAGTTAGAAAAAGACACCACTTTTTTTCTTTTCGTCTCTTGCTTCCTCATACTATTTCTTAGAAAAGGTGGTGTCTTTTTCTAACTGGTGTCCCGGTCTTTTTCTATGAGCCTCATTTAAAGTTGTCTATTTTCTTTTTTTTCAATATGTACCTTTGGCTTTGATCCTTTCGATACGTCCAATTTCTTAAGTGGCGAATTCCTTAGCTCTTCAATTTTGCGCATCTTATGTGATTCTGCAATTGCAACATGATAACTTTAAGAGTGAATATCATAATTATTCAAACTGGTGAGGAACAGGGATCCGTGAATTTTGCTAATTTTCATATATTTTTTTTTCAGTTTTTCACACTTGCCGTCATGGTGATAACCGTTTTTTGAAAATCGACTACTGTAGCTCGAATGTCTTTCAGGTCCGACCTCAGAAAAAATCATAAATTCCTTATTTATGAACCAAATCGAACGCGGTTTTCAACATTGGATACCCCATGAAAAATTATACAAATAATGTAGCCACGATCACCTGCTACGATCAACAATTTCCCGCAAAGAATAATTTTAACCGCTCCCTTGTTAATTTTAGTTTATTCTCCTACTCAAGATCGACAAAATTTTAAAAAATAACCATGGAATTTGGTCCAGAAATAAGAAAGATCAGTTTTTTCCCGAGGTCTGATTTGTCAAAACTTTAAGCTACTATAATCCTGTATATGATAATTTTTATGAAAAAACATCATGATGATCAGCGTGAAGAACTGAACAACATATATGAAAATCAACCCGATTTGAGGACCCTTGTTTATACAAACTTTGATCCTTACTGACATTCACACTTAATATAATTTGATGACTTTCAGGTTATCCTCACTTCACGAAGGCAGATCCTTTCAATTGGATCCCGAGCTTAAATCGGAGGATGCCTTGCCTCCGAGATGGTCCAAGAGCAGTGCTTTTCTTTATGCTTTAAGCATTTTGGCGAGTTGTTCTCCTCTATATTATAAAAATATCGAAAAGTGAAATTCATGCAAGTTTATAGGAAATTAGACCACAAGATTTTCGTTCTTCACGATTTTCACTTGTTATTTATTTTTGAGATTCAATATTCATTCTTCCCAGACAACCACAGGCTATGCCTACGCAGTCCCAGTGACTTCTCTCGGCCAAATTATCGCTATTGCCTACGGTCTGTTTGGCATTCCAATTATGGTTTTAGCTGCAGTTGATATTGGAAAATTCCTTTCACACATCGTTCTGGCTATTTATGCGAAGGTTATTTTTTGGTTTTGCAAGAACTTTGATATTTTATTTTCAGTATCTTCAAATGGTAGAGCGCATCAAGAAAGTATTCAAGCATGATATTCCGGCTAGAACTAGGTCATATTTTTATCAGACTTAAAATTGTAGATTTCCATACAGAAAACTGCTCTCTATTATAACAGAAGTTATTGTTAGCGAGAGACGAGGAGGGTGACAGAGCCAGCGTTTGGGAAAAGAAGGAATCTCGCTAGCAATAACCGTTCCGGCTATAATAGAGTATCAAATTCGAGTTTTTCTAAATTTCAGAAGTCTACGAAATCGTAAAGAATCTGCCTCAGGAGAAGAAGCTGAGGTCGAGAAGGAAAGTTCGGAAGAAGAAACACCGAAGGAGGAGGAACGAAGACTGCCTCTGATCATCAACGCCTCCATTCTGCTCATTTTTTGCATGTTCGGAGGAATCACTTACATTGCTGCAGGTTATTCTTTGGCTTTCTAGAACATTTCTATCTTTTCTTCTCTAATAGAGCGATATTTATCTTCATGACTAATTTCTGAATGAGTTGTATGCAGAGACTACACTAACTTATAAAATCTCATATTCTTATTCTTTTCTTGATTGTTGAAATTTCAGGCGGCAAAGCGACATTTCTCGAGGCGTTCTTCGTGACGTTCAATTTGGTTGCGAATTTAACGATGAGCGAGATGCCATCAGATCTGAATCACATGCTCACCATCATCTACATCTTCGTGTTTGTCACTTTCGGTGAGTCTCTTTTTATTAGCATTTTTATTCTAACAATCATTTTTTGTAAAGATTTTCGGAAAAATGCATAAAATTTACTAGTTATTTTAAATTCTGACAAGTTTATCATAACAGAAAGAATATATTATAAAATATTCATTTCAAGTCATTCTCAGTGTCGAATATTTTAGGAGTAGCAGTTCTGTCGATGTCAGCCGAATTAGCAGCCAGCGAGCTGAAGGAGCTCTTCTTGAAGATTCACTATTTTGGCAGGAAGATCAACTTCACCAGAACCAAGAAGGAGAAACAACTGGATGTTTCTGAAGTTGGCATGATTTTTCTCAATTTCAATAACATTCTTATTTCAGGTCGAAGTCAAAGAGTTGCTCAAGATTATCGAGGAAATTCGAAGGAAGTATCCAGAGAAAATCAGCATTACTCCACTCGATATTCTACAGGTATTTTTTCAACTTGTTTTGAAAATGTTTTCATCAATAATTTTTTCTAAGTTATTTTTTATTCACATGAAAATGAATTTTCATTTTTCAGTACATGCACGAGCATTCGATGGAGAACATTCTGACAGAACACAAAGACGAAAGACGAGACACGATTGCCTTCATGCCCGAGACGATGATGGAAATGCTCAAATTCGCGGACGAAATGGACATGGATGATCACAGAAGTCTAGGGCAAATCGAGACGCAGCCTCTTATTGATCGGTAGGGATTTTCGAGTGAAAAATATGGAATTAAAATACTTTTCCTTCAAATAATGCAGATAGGAATAGAGTACATTATTGTTATCGACCCATTTCTAGCGGATTGTGTTCAAAATTTTAACCTTGAAAAATTCGAAATCTTTCGAATTATTATGAAATTTACCGTAGCAGAAATTCCGAATAATGGGATAGTTTTATTCTGAATCAATTTTTCGCTTTTTCCTTTTCTTTATTTTTTTATCGTTTTAGTTCTGAAGTGAATGGTGCGTTGGATTGTTCCGGTGACGAAGAATTAGAGCGTCGATTGTATGCAGAGTTACGTAAATACACCAAGAAGATGAATCAAATGAACTTGTTGGCTGAAGGGTAGGCAATTAAAAATTGATAATTTCATGCAAAGTTGAATTTACAGAAATTTATGAAAGTTTTTATTATTTTTATATGGTTTACCCTCAACGTCACAATTTGTAACTGTAACTGAATGGTGATTGAGAAATCGGCGAATTTCATATCTCAACAACACATTTCCATAAATGAATATCAAATTCAGAATTTCAAAAATATCGAAGTAATAAATAAAATAATATGTTGTGATAAACATCAAATATTAAATCCAACTTTTTAAAAGTGTAAAATCTAACTGAGGTTCCAACTCATGAATTTGTGTTTCATAACGGAAAAAGTAGCAAAGTAGATTGGATTTCGTGAGATTTGCAGATCAAAGCTAATGAGAGCTAAATTGTGTATGGGTCAAAATATTTCATAACTTTAAAAAATCGGTAAATACTCAAGTCTGACCCAATTTTGCTCAAGAAAATTGAATTGAAAATCAAAACTGGTTTGCCAAGATTAAGTGAAAAATATATTTAGAAATACAGAATTTGAGACCGGCTTCACCGGAAAAGCGGAGGAAATTTTGTTAAAATATTCAAGAAAAATGGGAGCATTGCCTTTGAAAAATACATGAAACATGAAATATCCTAGATTCGACAGACAAATCACAATATGCTCAAAACAGACAAAGACGAACAGTATTTTAAAAGAAGAGTTATAAATGAAATGATGCAGTCGAAATGAAAATAGCACATGATTTAGACAGAGTTCAAATGGGGAATACCTGCTTGAAATGTCGGGCGTAGTTTTTTGCAATTTTGTATGGAAATTTGAATTATAAGAAAAGTTATCAGAAAAACATCAAAATTTCGTTTGGAAAGAAAAAGGCAATGAAAAATAGCTTTATAAATGCATTTTATGAAATTGAAAATATTTTCAACAAAAAGAAATTGGAATGAATATCATTGAGACGCGAGACCAATGGAAATTGAGAGTCAAATTTATGATTTCAAAAATAATGAATATCAGGCTGGTCAAATATTTTCCTACAAAACTTGTTGCAAGCCTGAAATGAAATTACAAATTACCTTGTTCGTTAGAATGAAGATCAGTAGAGTATCTCATAGAGGGAGGCTTTCTTATCCCCAGATCCGGTTATAAGAAGCTCGTCGTTCTTGGAGACGTCGCAGGAGAGCACCGAGGAGGTTTCTTTGGTCGAGAACAGCTGCGCTCCATAGGGAGTTCTCCACGCGTTTATAGCGTTGTCCTGGGAATAAAATAATATCATTTTCATACCAAGCGAGTGGAATTAGCTTACTTTGCCGGTTGAAATGAAGAATTTTCCAGAATTCGCAAACTTCAACGACAATACACAGCTCTCGTGTTGGTGCAAAGTGTATTTCTCATTACGGCTCGTTGAAAGAACCTAGAAATAAATAAATAAGCACAAATCTAAAATAACAAAGCTTCGATACATAGAATATTTTATGCGAAGAACGAATTTTTAAAACATTTTTAGGTGTAGTAGGATAAAATCAAATTTCACCTCAACATTATTGTTCTCCATTCCAACGGCGACCCAATCATCCTGCGGGCTGCAACCCAAACTGAAGATTTGGCTGTTGAAGTCGAATTGCTGAATCATTCGGAATAGAAGTGGTTCAAAGACAAACGAGTAGTACCGTCAATTTCTGCATTTGAGCGAGATCCCACTGTCTGACCGTGTTGTCGAGTCCTCCTGTCCACAGCTTTGTGCCGTCAGAAGACATGTCAATACACGAAGCACCGTCATTGTGACCGGGCAGAGTTCCAACCTGAAAGGAGTAAAATCTAATATTTTCATTGATATTTAGTGATGTTGAATGATTTGAGGCTTCTCAAATGCAACTTCAACATTAAATTGAAGAGGAGCATTTTGTTGAAAATCTACTATTTCCAAACTATTTTCTCTTAGACCTTGAACTTCGAATTTATAAAATATAAATTTATAGAATATATTACTTGGCTTTCGCTGACCAGATCCCAAATGACGATCTTTCCATCCGCACAGCAGGCGAACAATTGTTTGTGGTCCTGTGACAGAGCCAACGCATAGCAAGCCTGTGCTTCTGTGTCGATTTCGAATTTCTTCGTTTGTTTCTGAAAATCAACAATTCAACTCATTTCTCATGTCAATCATTCCGTAAAAATAATTATCTCATTTCAGCAAGAACAATTAATTAGGCTTGTCCTTCTCACTTTATTTCTTTTTCTTCAGCTGTTTTTTTCCTACTCCCATTTTCAGTGTTCATTTCGAGTCCTCGAACTGCAATATATAAATCTCTTCTGCGCGTTTTTAGAGAAAGAAAAGAAAAGAGTCATTTGTCATTATGAAAAAGCGAAAATACAAGACGAAAAATTACTGCTGCAGAGACGAAAATGTCACTTGCCAACTAATTTGATCAGAAACAAAGGAGAAGGAAATTGAGAGGCAGAAAATGTGGTCAGAAGATTAGATTGAGAATTGATGGAATGAAAACAGCTGCTGGAAGGTATGAAAAAAGTGATGGCATGATTGATTCGAGCATTCGGAGTATCGAAAGATAAATATTTGGTCGGACAAATCTTTTGCCTATTATTCGTTTGAATCACCGAGAAGTTTTCTATTGAGAACGCTCTACGCTATTTGTTGAAATGAAAAATGATACGTTTTTCTTCTTATCGAGTATTTTTGATGACAAAATGAGCCAACCTCTAGATCCCAAATGTAGATTTTGGGTGCTTCTCCACCAACAACTAGCGTGTTGCCATCAGAGAAGAGTTTGCAGGATCGAATGTAGTTGTCGTTCAGACAGGGTAGAGAAGTGATCGGAGTACGAGGGGCTTCTGCCAATCGACTTATGTCCCAGATCTGGAAATATTATCCTGGTTATCTTCGATAAAGGTAACATTATCTTACCTTAACACACCCTTTCCCTCCAGTGTAGACCTTTGAATTATCAGCTGCAATTGTCACAGCACAAACAACTTCGCCGTGCGGCAATTCCAATCGTTTGTGCATAGATCTGAAACGTTAGTTAAATGAAGTAAGAAGTTCGAATAATCTTTGAATTGTTCCTCATGAACGCTCAATTGAAAATACTGCTATGAAGATTTGCTTACTTGGGAACTCCCTGAGCAGAATGAGCATCAGGTGGAAAGACTGTCGGTTGCATCGGTCCGTTGTCGACTGTTCGGAATGAATAGGCGGGCTTTCCATTCAGAAGAGGCGTTGAATTCATTGCTGCTGCAGCTAGACGAGCCTGAAATCATATCGATGGGAAAGGAATCACTAAATCGGGGAAGAATCACAATTTTCCTATAATCTCCTAATCATGAAAGCAGAGTTAAACCCTTATCTAGTATAACATACGCAATATCATAACCACTTTTGCCTTCCCCATGCCTTATCATGTGATGAATGTTTGGAGAAATTCGCCATGGGGTTCTTCGCCGACAACCCTGCATGAAAGTAGACAGTGCGATTGAGAATTTTATTCTTCATGTTTATGATCTTTTCTTCTAGTTAACCAAAATTTCTTTAGTTCCTGAAGATTTACCTGATCAAACCCAGGCAGCATTCGAGGAGGGAACAGTGCAGACATATTCGACAAATTCGCCATATTTCCTGAAACACAAATACTTTGACATTTATAGCCCTCTTGGTGTTTGGTATGCTTTTTCTGACAAAATAATTTTGAAAAGGTGTGAAATTGATCTGAGTAGATTACTATACATGCTAACAATGGTATAGGTTCAATGATTTCGCACATATTTCGCAATATCGCTTGAAAGTTCGCTAGAATAGTACTACATCTCACTCTAATTCTGTTAAAGTCGAGATAAAATCACCTATGATATCTGTTTACCTATGCCTTCAAATGTGAAATATCAAATGGCAGATCATGGGATGTTTTGAATTAAAAACAACGCAAGAAATTATGGATATTGGGAACCATGTGATAAACATCCAAATTTAGCTTTAATTGTGAAAGCCATAGTTTCAATTCAGTATCAGAACGTTTCGGTTTGAACATTTTAAATTATTATTATATTATTATCATATCCATGCACATACCTAACATACCGAGATTGAGTTGATCCAGCGGATTACGTACTTTGCTGGGCGTACTCGCTCCACTCGACTCTATGCTGTTCGTACTTTCTCGACCGTCGCTTTTCTGAAATTATATTCTCTTCTTCATAGCAAAATGACTCTTTCAAACCCGTGACATTCGAACCGTGCGAGAGACATGGTCATTTGAAATTATTTTGGATTTAAAAGCTTTATTTCAGTCATTTTAATTAAACAATTGTAGTTTGTACAAGTTTCCCGCACAGTTCAAAGAATCGATAAGCTTTGGGTTATTTGCAATGAGAAAGTATTTTTTTTTCAAATCTTGGTGGATGAAAAAGTTTAAACGGAACTTATTATAACAAAATTTGAATTGTTGCCATCTTTCAACTCAGTACAAATATACAAATAACAGCTATTACAAAAATTATTCACGAACCCGTATGGCTGAAGGAGGCGCACTTCCATTCCCATTAGTGATCACATTGTTGTCGTCGTTCTGCACGTCAATCTCTAATTCATCGTTGTCCTCTTCGATCTTCGGTTTCTTCGACGATGAGGCTTCACCGACCAACGGAGAGGACGATCGAGGGCATGAGCTGAAATATTAAAAACGAAGTTACTTTTAGAAATTAGTATACGTTTCAACTATTTGTACGATTTTCTTACCCGCTCTGCCTGCTCTCTGCATCTCGCTTATCTGCAGACTCAGAATTCCTCTGCTGTTGTTGAGCTGCTGCAGCGACCGCTGCGAAAGGGTTCATCGGACCTGCAGATGGCATTCCTAAATTATATTTATTTATATATATATATATATATTAAGGGTAATTATCTTAGAGCCTTAACTCTGTTCATATTTTCTTTTAGCTCGAAACTATTTGAATCGTTTCAATCCATTTTCAATTCATTCAGAAATGGAGTATCATCTCCTTATTAATAACCTATTTCTGACAAATGGATCAAAATTTTATCATTACGATTGTCTAGCGTTGAAAATAAAGTACCTGGAATGGGAGGCATGCCTGGCAGCATCATAGGTGGCATTCCGCCCATCGAACCCGCTGCCATTATTTGAGAAATCTCGGCGGGGGAAATGTTCTTTGCTCGCTCAACAGCCTGCATGGCCTGCTGTTGATGCTCAGCGGGAAGATATTGGACCAACTAAATTTAATTCATTTTCAAGGCCGATGATAAATAGACAACTATTGTTTACCTGATTCATAATGGCTGTGTATCGCTTGACGATTTCCTGCTGCCTGACCATTTCGTGGTTCAGTCCCATCGACATTTCGCAGTACATCAGATATGTTCGAGTCAAGGTCTCTTTCTCATTATTCATCTTCTCTAATTCAGCCTAAAAGTGTTTAATTTTATTATTTTCTCGAAAGATAGAATTTAAAAACCAACGAAATACCCCAGACTTCAATTATCAAGTCATTTCTTTTCGAGCGGAAATTCGTCTTTCAAGAAAAAAACGGTAATAATTTCCGTTATCGTATTGCAACTATTTCCTTTTCCTTTTCCAGAATAAAATGTCTAGAAAAGCGGGGATTGCGTATATTTTCCTTCTTCCTAACATGTGATAAATATAATGGAAAAAGTTGATACCCGTTGTTGTTGAAGTTGGCCGGTCAGGAAGTTGTACTCATCCTTGATTCTCTCCAAGTGTTCCAAGAATTTCATCGTGCAATCGATTGGAATAGATCGGAGTAAATAATAGTTCAGATAATATCGGTCCTTGTCATCAAATTGCTTCGATTCTGAAATTGACAAACATTTTCATCCGACAAAATTGACGAAATGACGAGGCTAAACGCGACACGAACAACCTTATTTTAGAACAAATCGCATCAAAGATGAAAGAATAAAAATAGGGGATTATGGACAATATTATTCGGAAAGTGATATGAAATAATTGAATTATGAAAGAAATAAATGCCAAATGAGTATTGCGTTATACGCATTTTAAAATTAGAGCTCATCGTCATAATTGAATTACGAAAATGCTCATAAAATGTTAGAAATGCGAGATAATTCTTCCAATTATTAAATGCATCAGCAGGAGAACATTATTTGTTTATGGAGTGAGAAGAACTAAAGATAGATAAGCGTATCACTTTTATAGTCGAAAAAATCACTATTTTTAGAGATTGTATACCTAATTATGAGTTGGAACACCAAGTGAAATAGAGCTGTAATTTGTAATTAGCGTTCGAGTTCGAACTACATACAAGCATTTGTACGCAAAATTGTCTATCTACGAAAAAGATTGTAGAATGGTCAGAGAATTAGATATTTTCCAAATTATTATGCGTTAGTTCAAAACAGATAGTTTTATGTTCCATTACATAAGAAATGTACTAATATTGCACTAGATTTATCCTATTGAAAAGTAACAGGATTTTGTAAGTGAGGATGAATTAAAAACAGATGAAGGAAAATGAGCGGAAATTTGATCAAATGATAACATTGGCAGTAGAAAATGTTAATAAAAATTAGCATCTATGAACATCTCATCTATATCTAAATGTTAGCGAAGATTGTTTCTGAATTAATGATGAGAAAGAATTGATTTCAGCTTCTCGAAATATTCATTCGATTCACTGATCATACATTTTAAAGATTCTGAATTTTTCCTTATCAGAACTATTTCGCTTCCTAACTGAATAAATCTCCGAAATTCCAGTCTGTGAACTAGGTAAACTATACCATGAGTTGAGGATTTGCTAACATTTATCCATAGAGAAAATATTCAAACAAGTACGATTCACGAATATTTACCGATATCTTAATATAGTAGACCAAAATTGAAGTGAATTTGAGAATGAAGACGGAGTGAATGCTACGATGTAAGTGAGGAGAAGAGCATTGCAGTGCTCTGCTGCTCTACATCAGACCAGGGCTTTTATGTACATAAGGAGAATAAGATGAAACGAGGAGACGAACTGAAATTGACCCTTGCGGCGCGTCAAATGTAAGACGATCCGCATTGTGTTTGTGAGGGTGAGATGGAGCAGATAGTGAAGATCGAGAGTCGAGAGAGAGAATGGGTGGATGGTGAGTTGCTGCTAGGCTGTTGGATGTTGATGGGAAAGGTGAGATGGAATCGAAATGTGGAAAAATCAGAATATCGGAATAAGAATAAATTTTAAAATTATTCGGAATGAGAAGTTTACCGAAATCTTCGGGATCGACGTCAAGTAAAAATTATGTCAAAATTAATGCGCGAATTTTCTACAGTCGACGGAATTAGTTCGGTTCGGAGTAGAGATGAGAATTGCTTCTCATCCGTAGTAGGTTGTCGAAATGAAATGCTGACGACTGCTCTTGTGGTTGAGAGAGAGAGAGGGACTCTCCTCTTCTCATTCCAACATGCCGCTCTGCTTTTCTGCCTTATCACTATCAGTTCCCCTCTGCCTGATTAACGACTTTCTTGTCAGCCTCTGTCTCTGTCCCTCTCCTGTCAGATCGGTGAGAACACGGCAATCATCCAGTCAATGGGCAATCATATCACTTTGCAATGGCTCTCTTCGCACCTCTAGCCGCTTCCCCCTTCCTTTCCTTGGCTCTTTGACGCTGACAAGCAGGCCGATCAAAAGAGACAAAGATAAGAGCAGATTGTTTGGACAGGTCGCTATGTAATTGCAATTGCAATTAGCACAGGCGAGATGATTTTTATGATTAGAGAAGGTGCGATATTGTGATAAGTAGCATGAGTAGGAATCGATCGATAGTGGAGTAGGATGATTTTCGAAACTCTTCAATATTCAATCGCTTCCCAAATTAGCAAGGTCATCCCTTCCCCCTCAAAAATCTCGTTTCGAATTTCAAAGATTTTAGAGATTTCGACGATGATTCTTTTGTAGGGCGTCGATAATAAATCTCGCGTAAAACGTTGAAACCGGCAAAATATTTACGGTCATTAGAAAGAGGGTTGAGATAGGCGCGCGCGCATGTGAACATTGGAGGATAAGAAAAAGAAGGATAACAGAAATTAGATGAAAGGAGTGATGCGTAAGATAAATTGCAAGAAGAAGTGGTAGAGGAGTGAGGAAGAAGGGGGAGAGGGGTGCTATCTCTATTCAGATCTGGTAGAAGGACAGTGGTAGAGAGTGGTAGAGATGAGGTTAGAGCGATAGAGAGCGGGAAATATAGAGGAAGGTGAAAAAGACACACACACACGCACAAAAGGAGGTGCAAAATAACCGCGATATGAATGGGGATGGAATGGGCAGGGGCATATGAGGAGAGAGGGGAGGGAGAGTGATCAGAACAGTGGAAGAGGCCTTCTAATGCAAATGAGGCGACAAATGCGAGCGACTGCTTAGTAAAGACACAAAAAAGGTCTGGAAGAGAATTCGACAGACAAGCAGAGACAGAGAAGTCAGAGGGGGGAGGGGAGGATTTGTCTGGCTTCTCTCGGAGAATAATGGGCCAGGGCCCGCCCGGCCGCCTCCCGAGGCTCATTCGCTCATTCTCATTCCCAAATTCGATGTGGCGTAGAGAGACCCGACAGAGTGAGTGGTAGTAGGAGGGGGGAAATTTGAAGAAGAAGAAAAAGAAGAAGAAGACGAGGAAAAAGACGGAGAAAGCAATCACAAAAACAACTAGCCTTGTCTTATTGGCAATGAGAGGAGAGGGAACATAAAAAAGAAGAATCAAATGGCGAGCGGGAAGCGAAGAGAAAAAGAGCGGCTAGAGAGGCAGAGAAACGACAATTCACATATAGCAGAAAGAAGGAGATGGGGTAATCTCATTTTGCTAGTCCCCACAGCA
Organism: Diploscapter coronatus; assembly: GCA_964036155.1. Taxonomy (NCBI): domain Eukaryota; kingdom Metazoa; phylum Nematoda; class Chromadorea; order Rhabditida; family Rhabditidae; genus Diploscapter; species Diploscapter coronatus. Next base: position 45,228,987 of record OZ038422.1, on the reverse strand, counting down.
GGACTGCGAAATGACAATTTCATAAGTGTTATTCAGACGAAAAGCATTGCCAGAAATCCGTCAAAAATCAACATTTTCTCGAAAATTTCACAAGAAAAATGGCGATTCGTAATTTATGCGAGAGATTTTTGTTCTCACTAGCAACCGAAAAAGGCGGTTCAGGAAAAGAATTACACGAATTACCGTGAAAAGCGTCACTTTACGGCGACTAACACTTTACTTATAGTTTCAGCAGGAATAAATATCCCTCTATTTACAGAATTAATAGGCTATTATCTCGGCTCATAAAACGACAAGACGAGTGAGTGCAATGCGAAAGAAAAAATAGGTTTCATATAAATCACTAGGAAAGAATTGAAGAAATTACTTTTGAAAAGTGGCCTGGAGAGAATTCGAAAATATGCTTGTAGTAAGTGAAAAACTAGACAAAGATGGCTGAAATTTTGAGAAGCAAAAAGAAGGAATGAGAGATGGAAAATGAGATGAGAAAATCGAGGACGAAGAGACAAAAAACGGACGAAAGACAAAAGAAATATAGCTGGAAAAAGATGGAAAATAGATGAAATGGATAGAAAAGGTTTGAAATGGGAAGAGGGGGGAGAAGGAGAGGAACAAATGTGAAAGAGGAGAGGAGAGAGGGAAATAAGACCTCTGGCAAAAAAGCATCCTCTCTTACAGAGAGAGAGAAAGAAGAGAGACATGCATTGCTCTGCACTGAAGGACAGAAGGACGACCACATGAACGAATGAACGAATGCAGAAAGAAGGTGGAGAATGACATTCTAACTGCTAACTAACAAATATCCTAACACCTCTCAAGAGTTCTTCAAATTATTTAGAGAAAAAGATTAGGGTAGCTAAATAATGATTTTTTAAAATACAATGAAATAAGAGATGCAAGAATTTCGGATGAAGTGATCAATTATTGCAACCTTTCTTGAAAAGTGTCGAAAGAATTCCAAATTGATTACTAAAGTGCAATTTTCGCTTACAGCACTTATCAGTATCTATAAATTTTCCAGAGCAAATGCGAGAATTTTATTGTCTGAAAATTTTCGAAATTACTGATTTCTCAATTGTACTTTTAAAAACGCTTAATCTAATAACAGATCAAAAATTTTTGAAAATTGCTGCATTCAGATTAGCTTCAAAAAGAAGGGATTTGTTCATAATCTGATATAATAGAACACAGGAATATTCTTTGCAAAATAGATGCCTGAATTTTTATGAGATTAAATAATTCACTACTATTTCGAACAAAAACTCGATGTTTAGAGATTGAACTAGAGAGTGAGTGAGAAGGAGGAAATGTGTTCAGCAGAGAAATAGAGATATTGTTAGATGAAATGAGGAGAGGGGAGAGTTTTTCAAGAAGAGGAAAGGTTTTGCGAGTAGGGAAATCCTTTGTGAAAAAAGACGAAGGACTGCGCGCATACAGCCAGACAAGCAGACATTCGGACAACTAAGGAAAGGATCATTTATGCGAGCGAGGAGCGATTGGGATTGCATCGATTCGGTACGAGTAAGTATGAGTATGAAAGGGCTCGCTAGTGGCGGTTCTGTCGATTTTTGCCCATTCGTGGGATAAATCTACAGAAAATAAAGAGCAGAATGGAATTTGGAACGTAATTCCGCTTTGTCACTGATAAGGAGTTCATGGAAAGTGAATTTTTTGAAGTCAAGCTAAGTTTGAAAGACAGAAACAAAATGTGAAGATCATCTACTCAAAAAGTTTGCCTTAGGTCAAACCTCGAATTTAATTGACAATTGCCTCGAAACAGGCAACGAGACTGTCGTTCAACTAATCGACACACAAACGATTAGAATGGCGTACAAAAACACAGAAACACACACAAATGCATATAATACGCAATAACTGCCAAAAGAAGAAAGGAAATGAGGCTGAGGGAAGAGGCGGAAGCAAAACAATAACAACTTTACAGCTTCACATACACCAATTATTCGCAAACAAGTGAACAAGCGAATTATAATTTGTAGCTTGTTTCAGGGAAAGTAGAAAATGACTGAAGACATTCGATAAATCGATTGAGAAAATTGCGGCTGAATGACTTATTCTGTGAAAATATTGAGAAATTTATAAGTTTTCTAAATACAAACAAAATCCACTCATCAATAGATCCTTACAAATTTATCTTGCAACTAAAGAAGATATTCAATACACTTTCTCGAATATCGTAAAATAGAATTTTATTGTCGATTCGAAGATGAGCAATAAAACGCGACATAATGCAATGCCTCCTTCCCTCTCCTATTGCCTCTTTTATCCTAATTTGCTGCGAATAGGCTAAGAATATCTGCAATATCTGAGATATCTGTGCTTGTAGAGGTCGATCCTCCCCCATTTACTCTGGGCCATACAAGTGGGAGGATAAATAGCTGGAGTACTCGCGCAGCTATATAAAGGGGCATGAATGACAAGTTCAGAGAGAACAATGCAGATGAAGGAGGATAATGAGCACCAGCAGCTCTCGAGTCAGAACGTCGAAAAACGCGAATGCGCAAGTGTCCCTAGGAGACTCCTTCGCAGAGTTATTTATTCCTCCGTTTCTGTTTGAATTCTCGAACCACTCCGTCCAAAAGCCTGATAAATGACCTTTGCCGCGAAAAACTATGCAACATTTAACAAATGTCAAGTACACCAAAGGCGAAAGGTTAATAACGGTTTATCAGGATCGACTATTTTCGATATTTTTACATTGAGAGGAGCGCATGTGATTGCAACTTGAATTTGCCGTGTTAATGAATGGAGTATTGCAAAAGACATATCCCGACTATATCACGATTTAGCGATAAATCGTCAACATTGTATGGTTACTTTGAACTGTTCTCTCCTCATCTATTTCATTCTCCCAATCTAATGCCTAATGTACATAATGCTCTGCACTGCACTGTGCTAACATTCTCACAGCAGTTGAGTAGCATTAATAAGTAAAGAAAAGGAAGGGAGGGAAAAGAAACCGAATAGCGATCGAGTAATCGATAAATAGAGCGGTAGAGAGGCAGAGGCACACTTTGGTCTGTCTGTTGTATGATGCATCCTTCATTTCTGCTTCTCTGTCCATACATGGACCTCTCTCTCGCATTGCACAGTTGGATATCGTTCCTCCCTATCCTTTCCTCTCCTCGACTTGTCAGCCAAAACAAAAGCGCGAAGAGATGCGACTCACACACAATCAGATTCGCGAGAAAACACATTCACACCAAATAACGAAGCAATGAGAATGTTGCAATGCAAAACACCACCGAAGAATGATCAATTTTTGAATTTTCCGAAGAAACTCTTAGAAACTCTAGGGTATATGAATGATTAAAAAATCTTTAGATGTGCATAATAAATTTAACATTGCTTCAATTCTTAAAAAAATCATCTCCGAGGAGAATAATTTTGACATGGAGAAGAGACTATCTCACTTTATTAGTCTAAAATGTATCTATCAGCAAAGTATCGGTTCGCAACACTTATTATCGTTTTCTAGTGCGAAATATACATTGAACAAAGATGAAATGTGCGAGATCTTGCTTATAGCCAAAACAGAGTGGAAAGGGGAAGGGGGAGAGCAGGCATAATTAGATGAGAGGCCAATCGCATTGGCAAAGCAGAAGAAGATAGAGAAAGGGGGAACAAAGGAAGACATAATCCATGAAGAGTAGGGGAGTGACTCCGCCCAGGGAATATCTTCGAGAGACAGCGATCGAGAGTCGAGAGAAGCAGATAGGGTTAGGCTAATTGACCCTCTGCCAATAGATATTCCTAGATTCTTAGAGCTTAAAATGATGATGAGAGAATGAGAAGATAGAGAGAAATGAAGATAATGCAGATAGAGATTGTGGATATTAGATGTGAGATGTGACAATGTGTTGTTGGGATAGGATAGATCGAGCAGAGTGAGCATATGGGACAAACCAAGCAGAGAGGGGGAGGAGAGACTGTGTAAATATAGGGGAGATGTGGGATATCTGACATTAGACATAACACATCATTCGAACTGGGCAATGACAACGATTGAGCAGATACAGGGAATAACGCAGGCGAATTAGCATAGATCGAGAGGATTTAGAGCTGAAAGGGATTCGTATATCAGATCGAGTTATTCGTCATCAATAATCATTTGAAAAAGAGTTTAAGTCTAGAATTTGAGAGAAATAGGAAAGAAGACCAGCGGCGCAACACAAAGAAACATAAATTGCTGTTAGGAAGGAGGAGTTACGGCCCAATATACACAAAACGCGAATAGCGAATATAGTGGCAAGACAAACAAATCAAATCAAACAGATCTGGGAGAAGAGAAGTTATGAATAGAGGTAGGAACTGAGATTGAGATTGAGATTATGCTCCTCTACAGGGTCATTCTATCTACCTGTTTACTGTTATGGCCAAGAATTTCAGGCTTGACTAAAAATTGAAACATGAGCTTCATTCCAACTCAGACTAGTTTTAAAAAATCAATTTCAAATTGTGTGAATTAAAATTGAAGCTTGAGATAGAATTTGAATATCTTTGATCACGGTCCAATCCACTTTGTTATGTGTGTCAAAGTACAGACTGACAGAACGCATAAATGCGTACGCTTTCTTAGCCTTCAACAAGCCATAAGAATGGATGGAATGAGATATGAGAAACTGCGAACTTAACTATCGTTTTTGCATATGCGACCTTCAAAACGCGAACAAGAGGATTTAGTTCAGCACGAAGACTTAGAATTGATCTTCCAATTTGTTTCTCAGGCTTTGCATTATTCAGCAGAAGTCAGAGTGCGAATTCAGTTTCATCGGAAATTCTTCCAATTAGCTTTCTTCCTCTATGGGTATAAAAATATGAGGGTCGTTTGATATACGGTACCGATTCATAATATTTCTACGAATTAGCCGTCTTCCAAATTTGCTCTGAAATTGTAAAAGCCTCGGCTTCATCCAATTCGAGAGAGGAAAATTGATGAAAGGAAGAAAGGAAAGAAGGGAGGGGTAAGAAGGAGATAAAGAAATAAAGATGAAGCTGTGAGAGGAATGAGAGTAGTGGAAGACAATGGCGGAGCGGGGAAGACGAGCTGACGCTTCATTGGACAGCCTCGATAATTAACATGTGTCTCTCGAGGGAGTCGAGAAGATGCAGGATGAAGACTGAAGATGGAAGCAGCAAATTGAAGAGACTACAGAGAAGATAAAGTATTTTGCCAAACCAACGAGAAGCTCATCCGAAGATGTGATGGTATTAGAATTAGGTGTGTAAATTGTTCGGCCGGAAGTTGGAATTACGATGAAATTTGAGAATTATTACAAATCTAGAAAATCAAATTTGAGATGGGCAAAAAATGAAGAACCGAATAAAAAGCGAGAAAAATTGGGGGAGCGGAAATTTCGTGAAATAGAGGATATTTAAAATTCGACATAGTTTTTCCAAACAGCGGCGAGTCGAAGGTATTTAATTTCAGGTATGAAGTTACCGAATTACAATGGAAAACTAGGGCTATCACATGAAAGCAGGGTCTTCAAGTACTGATTGCAAATTAATAGTTGATCTATGGAAAAGAGGAGAAAAATCATGTCTGGACAGGAAAAACCCGAAAATGGTTTCCCGGAAGATCCCAGACAAAAGGTTAGCAGACAGGCTGAAAAGCCAGGAAGAAACGAAGAAAGTAAAAGTCGAACGGAAATGGAAATGAGCCTTTGAAAGCCATCGAAAGCGGTCAAAGCATACAATTTCCATATGAGGCAAAACGGTCAAATGACAAGAAGTGAGGGGAAATGAGTAAAGGGTGGAATTTGAAAGTTGGAATGAATAAAAAATGAATCTTTTCCACCCGAAGATAAGCCATTCTAAAAACTAACTAAGTGCACAGAAACTCGTTAGATGAGCGAGATTAATAGCGTTTAGCTGACACCCATCTGTTGCAAATATGCAATTTGAGCTGGTATTATCCGGAATCTTTAGATATAAAGCTCATAATTTTACAAATTCGGTAGATTAAATGAAATTGGGATTACAGTATGAAAACGTCGATTTAGAAAGATTCAAATTGACGAATCTAGAGGTTGGATGGTGTGTATTAGTCGAGTAATTCTGATGTTGACTAGAATTTCTTATAATTAGTTACGAAGATTAATTTGAGTTGATTGCTGAAGAAAGAGGACGTGAAAATTGCTGTAAGTCGGTTGAATTATGAACAAAAATAAGGGAAATTATGCGTTTGTGAATCGAAATAGCTGTTTTCCTGAATTTGCCTGAAATTGATCGAACATGGGCATATTCGCCTATCTGCCTATTAATTGCGGAATTGCGAAATGACATTTGGCAGACTCGTGAAATTCGAAACGAGAAATGCGAAATGAATGGATTTTGCTTGGCACGGAAATCTCGAATCCGAAATGCCAGGCATTTTTTGCTAACTGGGATTATTATTGAAATGCGCGCATGAGATGGGCAGGAAGGAGAGGCATCAAAATATGGAACGCAAGATGATGAGCTCGACCAATTTACAAATGAGAAATTTGAATTTTAGTAAAATGGAAATATTTTGATCGCAAAAGAATGCGATGAGAATTGGCTAATCGGTTTTGTAAATATTATTGATAGGTAGTAAAAATTGACGAAGCGGGAAGCGAAGCGATAATTCATTGATAGTGATTAGAGGGACTGATCATCCACTCATAACACAGACATTAGAAGGAAAGGTGGTAAATAGATAAACTTATTTAAAGAAGAAAATAAAGAGAAGAAAAGAAAATGAATTGAGGAATGAAAGATGGCTCTCGTTCAAGTGGAAACACACCAACAGAATGCTCTGCTGAATGTGAAGTAGTTTGTGAAGGAAAGAGAGAAGGGGAAAAGTGAAGAGATGAAAATGTGAGCAAAGAAAATTATAAGTCAAATATTTGAAACTCGAGAAGAAGAGAAGAGAAATGGAAAAGGTTTAGGAAAACGAACAGAGTAGTTCAGGAATGAAAAAGAGTGTCAACGCCTAAAATGGGCGTGACAAGAAGGAGTAGTGTTAATGAGACAGCAGCAAATTATGAAGAAAGTGTAACTATGCAAATAATAATTCATGACAATATCGTTATTTTAGAACATGTTCAGTTTTATTTAGAAGCATTATAGGTATGAAATTAGAATATTAGAAATGAGTAAGCTTGAATTTCAGAGACACTAAATTAGTTGATATTCCTTCAATTATGCTCGTTTGGTTCTTTTACCCTAATGTAACATTTCCCAAAAATTAGAATAACTTTCTCTACAGATAGATAACAGTATAAGATTACACGCGTTTAAAATATCTCTTAAAATTATTTTTAAAAATCATAAGTTTGTAATATATTCGAATAAAATATGCCATTTGTTAGATGAAAACAACATTAAGATGGAAGAAAATGAATCCGCCTCTTTCTCACTAAATTTTTATGAGAATGTGCAATTATTTGCTATTACTTTGTTCGGAACTCAGATCGCATTCAGAACATTTTATATTCTTAAAGAGCGGCTCATTTCAGTGGCCGACGACGCATCAGCTAGAGACAATAAAAGTTTATTGCAATCGGTTGGAAAAGAAGAGGAAGAAGAAAACGAAAAGGGGAAATGGTCCTGGAAAAGTGGATGGATCGAGAAATGAGAAGGAGAAACAGGATGAATGCAAATCTCACATCAGGCTGACAAATCACTTTTACAAATGGCACGGATAAACTCGAATGAGTTTTCGAGGGTTGGATGAGAAATATGCAAAACTCAAATCAGCATTGGAAATACTCAATGCTTAAAGTCGTAAGACAATCAATCTTTCATTTCTAAATTACTCGATCGTGAAATAATCTTTAAAATTATCGAACTTTTTGCACATTCCAAAATATGATAATGCTTGCTTCATTGTTTCTGATAAAAACGACAACATGAAATAAGGACTATTTTAATACATGAACCTCGGAAAAAAACTTATTTTATGCCGACAATATCAATTCTGCCATCTTTTTTAGGATCTGAAAGAAACTAATTCAAGAAGAACACAAATCTTCTCATAAGAAATCCCTAACGAGTATTTCAAAACCTTATCCGACTTACCGATGCAATTGAGTTTTGCTGAAGATAGCTTTCAACAGTTTATAAAATTCCGCGATAAACCAGTTTTCGGGAATTAAATTGTACGTTAAAGATAGTTTCTTGGAAGAAACATTCGAGAGCCGCTAACAATGAAGAATTTGGGCAGTGACAGAAAAAGTGAGAAGTCAGGAGCCGCTTTACTTTGACGTATAGAGATAAGAAGCGTGGAATTGCAAGGGAAGGGGGGTTGCCAGTTTAGTTTCCAAAATTGGAGAAGAAGCTTGGAGATAAAGGAGGGAAAGAAAGTGAAGAAAGTGAGCAGGAGAGCAGGAATTCGATGCAAAGCAAAGTGTATCGGATAAAGAGTAGAAGGGAAGGGGAAGGGGGGAATAAAGGAAATTCAATCCACGCCAAAGTGAGAACCAAAGGGTGCGCAGAGAGCCGAAGACTTGAAGAGTGAAAGAAATGGAACGTGACCGGCGACATAACAATTCTAAACGAACAAGCGAGAAGAAAACAACTCGAATGGTAATCAGGAGAGAATAATTATGAGAAAGATTGCAATATTCGATGAAGTAGGAATTTTAGAAATTATATTGAAATTTATGGAAAAAAAAACCTGAAGAAGAAGAAAGCTTGTATAATTTTTAGAAAACTATTAATCCTGGATAAATTTTCTAATTATTCAGCTAAAATGAGTAGATTTTGTTTACTTTATTCGATTTCATTTAAAAGTAGCAATGGGTAAGACTCTTTCGCGCATAAAACATGCAAATAACGATGGGCTGACTTCGATTATTCCATAATTTGTTTATGCTCGGATCATTTCTCGAAGCTTCGTTCTAGTTCTGGAATTGCGCTGGACATGACGTCGAAAATCCGCGCGCTGACCAAATCCGGCAGGTAGGACGAAAAGAAGGGGGAGAACAAAATGATAAACAGCCGAGCAAAGTGGGATTGGGATTATCTCGAGTGATGAAGAAGATTTACAAGCATAGAGCGAAAATTAAAATAGCGGTAGAACGAGGGTTAAGGGAATTACGCTCATCGCTCATCTACCATATCATCTGCAGAAGTATGCTGCCCCACCGCTTTATAGGGTATTTTGGAATTTTCTCGAAATCCTCTAGCTCCGATCCTTCTATCTTCGCGTATGGCAAGGCATGCGCAGAAAGACCAATTACCGAAACGACAGGAATCAAGAGCCAAGATGGGGATTGTTTAGATCGAAGAACTTTCTCGAAGAAATTTCGCGGTACAATTTAGAAACTAAAACTCGCATAATTTTACGGATTTGCAGAAAATTCACTTTGAAAATCTGAAAACGTCAAATTTTGAAATCGCCTAATAAAGATTGTTGATATTTTTGAGTTTTCGAATATTTTCGGGGATCATGTGCGCGAAGCCGAGCGAAAATCAGCCAATAGTTCACCCAAAACAAAACGATAACTATATATCCATTCAGCTAAGAGATCCAAGAGCAAATTTTGAACTTTCGCCATATGAAAATTTAGCAGGAATTCATCAACATCCCGTAATAGCTTATTTCTACGTACAAACTAAATATCATTTCTCTCGTTACAGTGGGCAAGTGCGCTGTTTCATTATCGCATCCAAAGGAAGTTCTCAAGACTTTTTAGGGAATTAATATTGTGCTTTATACCAAAATCTAGCCCTAATTCTGCTACGATTCAACTTATCGTAAGAATAAGGAAATCTCCCAGAGTTTCTGGTTCTTAAGATAGTCTAAATGCACGTAGTTGTACCAAAAACGAGCCTACTGTAGCCAAACCTTACTAAATTATTATTCTACAATTCCCACAAAATTCAACGTTTAGTTTCAAATTAAACCTATAGGTTCTGGCAAAACTTATCATTTTCTATTCAAAAACTTAATGAAAAATCAATTGAAATATGAAGATATTTTACGAAAACTGAGTTTTAGAAAAAAAATGTCAAACAGAATTTTAGATTATCTCATACGAAATATTATGAAATTTTTAGCTAGAATTGTTCAAAATTTGTTCAGCTGAACCGCGCACAAAGTGCAAAAAACTAAAATTTGTCTCAAATTAGACTTGATCTTCATAAATCCATATTTGATTTTCTAGGTTAGAAAATGTATATGAGATTTAAAAAAAAAATATTTGGCTAGAATAAATATGACAGAATAGATTGTAAAAAATGTCTGAAACAAACAGGAAGGCGATATTTGCAGATTCGATCATTCTCAATGATCCTTCGCTTTTATACTATCTTATTTTGAACTTCATAAACTCGAGATAATCCAGAATTATGAAGAAGTTGATGATATTAATCCAAATTATTGAAAAATCACGCCATAGAATCATACGAGTTTCCTGTTGTTGGTTGGATTTTCACGTAATTTCTAGTTGTAGTATTTTGAAATGATGAAACTCAGGAAGTAAAAGGTTAGAGAGTAAGGTGATTTCAACTGATCAAAGTAATGAAGGTAATCTGGGGATGATGCGAGAACTAAATCGAATTTAGCGGATAAAAATTCTCTACAGTAAACATTAGAATATCAAGAATCATGTCAGTTATGAAAATGATCAGAAATTGTTCCTAATTGAAAACTAATGTTGACTGCTAAAATAGCGTTGAATCAGAAAATATACTGGACAATGATTAAAGTCGAAAGTTCCCGAGTCTCAAAATATATCAACAATAACAGCATAAGAGTCCAGCTAAATATGGATAATCTCAGATTATGCCACCTACTACAAGAAGTCCAGCGTAATTCAGTTTACCCTAGCTATAAATAAAGAGAATGCGGTCAGATATAATCTGTTATAGATTATCATATGAGTATAGCAGCAATTACAAATTATAATGAGTAGTAGTTGATTATTTAGTCATATGATGTTGCAAACGAGTGAAATCAACCACAAGACAATTGAGAGCAGATGATTTGCAGAATAGGAAAGTGATAAATGAAGTGGCGTGTAGCTATGAATTATCAAGAGTTGTGAATATTCTAGAAGAATTGTATAATATAAAATAAGGGGTAAGTTGAGTAAAATTAAGAATAAACTTACTAAATTATATAGTAGAGGTAACAGAAAACTAGTATGTAAACAGCTAAACGATTTTGGATTATTTAAGATATGTAAAGTTTTGATTATGACCAAAATTTAGTCGATCTTCAAGATACAGTTTTGACAGAAATGAAAATGAAACGATCTGATTAATGTATTGATCAAGTTGGTCATTTATGAACCGAATCACTACTGGCCGCCTGCCCTTCTAGACTCTGTACTCGAATAATTTCCGATCCGACTACTTTCATAATCCCTCGTCCCTTTCCTTGCCTTCTCTAGTCCTGCTCAATATTTGACCAGCTACTTTCGAATGTCTGTCTCGTTGTCAGCCTGCAAATGTATGATTAGTACAAACCGAGAAAACTCTGCTGTATTCTCTAAAAATAGACCATTTCACATCTCTGTTTAGAAAACCATAACATAATCCATTCGTACTACAAATACGTGCACTTGTGTGTAGATAAATCTCTTTGAGAGATCTAAGAACGCACTTTCGAATTAGTGTAAATTGGTACTTTAAACTGAAAAAAATGAGTGACGTGGGAATGCAACTTCACAAAAATAAAGATTTTGAACCGATACACATTCCGAAAATGGGCTATTCAAAATGTTCATCTTTTCGAAACAGAAACCGAGATTTTTAGCATCTCTAATCTCGAAGATTGCAATCAAAGAAAATGTAAAATAAATAATCATCAGAAAGTTGGTTGAAAATATTAGATTATACTAAAATAGAGATTTGGCAACCTGGAAAAGTAGTTGCATCGTTGTATACGAAATAGTAAAGGAAGAGAATCTTTTCCCTAATATCCTATACTATTTCGCGCGCAATGATGCTACGATGCAACTACTTTTTCAAATTGCCGATTATTTCATAAACGGATAATCATCGATAACTTTTTTGCACTTTTTTTATTTTCCAATGCGTGACTATCAAAAGTCGGAAGATCAAAGAGAAGCGCCAGGCGTAAATGGCCTGCGGCAATTTCAGATACAATCAAGGACTGAATGACTGTTTTATGAGCCCCCTTTTATTCCTCAACAATTCAACATTCCTGAATAACAAGTCCAATTTATCTCAATTAGTCAGTAGCAGATGAAAGACGGCAGAACAAAATGCGCCATTTTAGCCAATCTACCTGGACAGCAGATTGAAATAGGTAGAGCTTATCTACTGAAATAGGATTGCTTATTTGGTCAAACTGTTCATTTATATCATTGGGCAACTACTATTTAAAGGAGTAATTTTTGTCTGATGTTAGAGCTTCTCTCATATTCTCAAGAAAGACGCTTTATCATTCAAAAATTCACCCCGTCATCCCGTTAGATGGAAACTCCCATAGCATTGAGAATAAGAAGAAAAAGATCATAAAATCTTGATTCCCAGTAAAAGCTTATTGTTAATTCTTCAAACCCTGTCAGAATTTTCATAAATCCAAGCAACCCGACTCTACCTTTCACATTCATTCGGCGCCATACTGTCGAGGACGAATAGTAGGGAAGAGGTGGAGCTCGACTTTAGACATCCCACAGAAATAAACGACCATATTCGCTTATTCTAACGTCTGATATCCCTTTTCATTCTACTCGATTTGCATATTTTCAAATCGACGCAGAAAACATGACCTTGTAATTATCGGTTTTCTCTCCTTTTCCATGGATTACTGTAGCTGAATTAAATTTATGGTTGTAATTGTTCAATATCCTTCGCAAAGTACTAAATCGATCGTTTTGCACTGAATATTTGAAAAATATTATTCGAATTTCAAGTCTGTGACTCACTCATCATGGTATCCAGTCGCGCATTAACCCATATTTGTAATACTTTTTAAGCGCTACAAGCTATTTGTATCACTGCCTACGCATGAATCAATTCTTCTTCAGTAAACTTCATGCAGATTATCTACGTGAAATATCCGATTTATCCCTTTGATAACAGATCATAAATCTCTTTATCTCTCTTACTTCTCAATTCAATTAGATTCCAGAATTGATGAGCGACAGTTTTACTTCTCTCCTTTCTCTGATCCCTCTATTTCTGCCTGCAATGCAAACATGCAGCCTTCGTACAGATTTCCTCCTTATCACTGTCTCTCTTTCTTTCTTTCTTCCCTTCCTTCCCTGCTTCTCCCTGTCTTCTTTATTTCTCCCTCTCTTTTACTTCGAGCACTTCCTATCGATCTTCCTCATGTGCTGCATGTGATCGACACCTCGTCTAATTTGGATACTTATCCCATATTTCACAGATTATTTCGTGACTTTTCTTCCTATATGCTTCCGGATCATTTTTGAGCCTGTTCTAGCTCATATTACCGGAAAGAGTATTCTTTCGTGAATAATTTGTCAGAGTTCCGCTTTTTTTAGTTTTCATTAAAAAATCTGATTCCATCAGTATCAGAACCGTATCTTTTATTTTAAAAAAATTCAGTTGATCAAGTGATCAAGTATAAGACTAATTTAAAACTGAAAACGTAACATGATTTTCTGTGACGAGATTTTTCACTCATTCAACTTCTGAACTCTATGGATCCTTGTAAAATGTTTCTTCTTTCCGTTTTTATTCCCATCTTCTTTGTACTTATTGCTCCTCCTAACACCGAATGATAAGACATCATTAATGAGCCGTTGTTTCCTTCTGCCTTCTCTTCTTGAATTGTCACGAGGGTTTCCCTTGTTCTCATCACAAGGGTTTCTCCTACTGACTGTCCTGTTATAGCGAACGAAACACTCAAAATATTTTTTTTGTGAACAAATTTGACATTATTGACAAGTTTTTCTTGCAAAAGTCTTGTTTTGTGACAATAATAACTTCAAATTAGTCAAGAATCATTGAAATTTAAGAAATCTTTCGAAAATATATTCAGAAGCTTTCAATTTTTCCGCTTCTATGTTAGAACAATTATTGCAATTCTATAACTTTGACAAAAATCTTGAAATTTTTGAATTACGACTTTGCTTGCCATTTCAATAACTTAAAAATCCAATAGATTTTGCTGATTTTTTCCTATGGAAATAACCTGAAAAAATCATCGTTCTTCCCCCCTTATCTCGATCTCCGTTTCTCCGATTCATCGTGTCACTTTCAAGTTGCCCGTTTTGCCGCCTAACTTCCGGCGACATCCATCATTTTCTTTCAAATTCGCGCTACGGTAATCCAAAATTGTCAGATTTCGAGAAATTATTAATGACTTCGTAGTTCGATCAAAGTCGTCCTTCTCAATTGCTCAATTAGTACTGCAGAATTTTGTTCATTTTGAAGACAAGAAGTGAAAGAGTTAATAGCTAGAGTAAAATATGTGCGAAAATGACTTTTGAGATTTTCGGTATCGCAATCAGAATAGAAAGTGCTTCCTAAAGTGTTCGGTAATCGAATGGAAATCGATCAAAAATGAGCTGAAACCAATAATTTGGGAACGAAATTTCTGCATAGCCTTGATTGGAACATTTCAGAATCGAAATGGCTTTAAATTTAGCCCTAGATTGTTGGACAACTCATCGATACCGATATTTCGTGATTTCTGCTACAATTCACCGAATTTTAGGCTAGGAGGGGTAGAGAAAAGAGAACAAATAGTTAGTGAATTTGAGTAACGGTGGTGGTGGTCAGCCGGTGAATTATAGAATGGACCATAATTCGTTTACGTAGGTTTCTTGAAATTGTAAAAAAAATTCTAGAAAAGTCTTAAATCAATGTCTAAATAAAATCGTGGTCTGCAGCTTTCTTCCAACGCCATCATGTCTGCTTCTGCTTCTGTCAGAGAAATTCTTGCATCATCTCTCTAAGGATGACTCGTCGTTCCGCGATCTCGTCCCTTCGCACTTTTATCCCCTATCCTTTTTATCTCAGATCCGCTTCATTCTCCATTCTTTTCCCCCAATTTCATCATTTATCTGCGTGAAATTTTGCGCGTCAGAAGTGAAACGATGGAATGAAATGGACGAATGAGGAGGGGGCTGCAAGCAGGGCGCCAGAAATGTCAACCCCAATTAATAGTTCATTCATCATCGCTAAGTCAATAAACGGAGAAATTGATAGGGTGATAGGGCGAAGAGGACGAGAGGAGAGAAGGACGAACTGAAATGGAGCGGGTGAACGCTCGATGCGAGTAGCTGAATTCGCCTTTCACTAACTGACGACCCTATCATCCATCCGTCCAGCCGTCGATTTGTTTGTTTTGCATCTGAACGAGACGATCCATCATTGCGATCAGCCGAAACGACGCGTAGACAACGCGCAAAAAAGTGACGATGAAAAAAAGACTACTGTAGATGGAAAGAGACAGGCAGACAAGAGCGAGAACAATTCGCTGTGGGACACACGCCACACACTGAATGACTGGGAGATGATGACTGCCTACCTATGATTTTGCAGATGACAGATTTGTTTCTAATTTTGGACACAACGCTAAACTTTTCTGATATTTTTTGGCTTCACTATTTAATCAACCTAGCAAAGGACATCGCTGATAGGAGGAGAACTCTAGTCGATTGTATTTTCGAATCCTCGAGAGTTTAGGAAAGATAAACCTCTATCATCTACAGTAGCTCTTGACATTAGCAAAAAATTCCCCAAATTGCTCGAATTCTCGTATTATCTCCGCGAAAATGACTGAGACCGTAACTAAGCAGTGATCCACCTTTCGTCCTTCTGTTGCTGTTTCCATTACTTGATTCTCCAGTTTCGTTCCTTCTGCTTTCCGCCTGATTGCACATTCTGTATGCGGCGCGTTCAGCCAATTCCCCTCTTCTTTCATTTCCAACGGCAATTCTTCCTCTTCATTTTACAGGCGCAGTGCCAAAATTAGGTGTTTTGTTCGGACATCCAGTCATTTCGAGGCGGCCTCTTTGGATCTTTCCATACACCCATCACATCCGTGCAAAGCACCTGCATGAATGTAGTAGACACTTTTTGCCTCATTTTACAGAATCCCATAAATTTCATCAATCATGAAGTAAAATTAGCGATTATCGCTTTTTAAGAAATTAAACTTATTCTAGATTACTCCCATTTTTACATTTTACCCCGTTTAGTCGATTTCTATTCCGTTTTCGATATTCTTGTAGGCTGATCCGATCGGCGGGTAACCTCGACCTTGCTTTTTTCTCTGCCTATCCATGTTTTCTCTTTAATGAAGCAGAGAGAAGGAAAAAGGAAGAAAATGAGGCACATCGCTGACAGAGCAAAAAGAAAAGCTCGAGAATGTCCGCAGATTGATTTCGTCAATAAACCTGGTTTTCCAAAATCTCGAACTCTTTACCGAACAACTCTGCTTCTGTGATCCATCAACAATCTTATCACCTTTATAGACATTTGGCCATTCATATTCACCTTATTTTGGCTAGATAAGCCAAAAATTTAATTTATGGCTCCTAAATTGCTGCTAGCCATCCTAGATCGTATTCTGAGTGCTCTTCACTTCGCTTGTAAAACTCCTTTCTTCGAACGACAATTTGACAGTGATTCCACCCGACAACTGTCAATTTGCTCTATTTGTTTCTCGCGGACAAATTATCGCTCTGTGTTATCGACTTCCATTTTGTCACACTGGTAATTGAAAATAGTGGATATTCGATTTTTCATGATATTTTTACTATGTTTTTTCTCTACGATAAAATTCAAAACAGCATACTTTTCTTCCAAAGAATAATAAAATGTGTGAATATATTTTCATGAAGAAGTTCATGTAAGCAAATTCAGGAATGTGCTCTTGAAGTTCCATATAATTTTCTGAATTCGTAAAATTTGTTCCGTTTGGTTTGCCACTTGCAAATTTGGCCACTTTTACGCACATACGCACGTTCATTTCGTTATCCTCTTTCCCTTCCCTCTTCAGCTTGCAACCCTGCATCTCCGGTGGTCTTCTTCCCCTCTCTTCCTTCCTGCCTCTTTCTGAGTTGTTGCTGGTAGCTTACCGACTCGTAAAATATTGGGCAAACTATGTGACAGTTCGGTGCTCTTTTGCTCTTTCTACGCGTCCATTTGTCTAGCTCATTCAAGCTTCTTTGCCGCCCATTTCGTCTTTCTTATGAAATTTTCCTTCGCAAAACAATTTTACAACCGTTGATTTGATATAATTGGATTTTTGAAAGTCGAACTTAGAATATTTAAAGGAGTTCTGTTTTATTCTCAATTTTACAAATATTTTGTTCTTGGATTTTAAAATCATTTTTGCAATTTCAGATACACAACCACACTGCTTCGCTAAAAGGATTACATCAATTATTCATTCGAACTCGAATTCTCTTCGCTGTAGCCTAGTCTTGGGCCGAGTCACCACGATATGACATGATATGAATTTACCCTTGCCACTACTCAGCTTCAAACTATACGTCGTACTGCAGATCTTCATTCTGATTAGCATGTGCCTATTTACTCCTGTATCTAGTGAGTTTGTTTTCTTTCAGATATTGTAAAGAGTAAGACTTTCAACCTACGATACTATACAATTAGCATAGAGTTCTGAGCTAGACTAAGGTTGAAATCATATAATATCAGTAGCGAATGAATTTCAACTGTGAGATTCTAAGGACTTCGAAGAAGGAAAACTTTCCACTATAACTAGTTAACATTTAAAAACTCACTGATAGCAATTACAGTAATCCTTCTGCAGGTAGTTGCCGAGTGGACGAATGCACGCAATGGTTCCAGCGCGCCAAGGACTACGAGTCTCTGCGACCTTCGCATAGCGAGCGATATTGCGAGGTGAGTGAGGGAGGGGAAAGAAAGAACAGCTGCAGATGGAAATCACATTCATTCTACAGTATCTTGTTTCAATTCAACAATATCGATCATTAGGTTCTCCAAACATACATCAAATGCCTCAACGACACAACTCGACATTGTCACGGAAGACTAGACTTTCATTCGACACTTCTCGTTATGAGGAAAGACTGGCGAGAATACGGATGTGCGAAGATGAATCTCGCAAGATCTCATGGAAATAGGTCTGGCTATGATAGCTTGTAGATTTTTGACGTGATAATAAAGTTTCGTATGAACTATGGAAGTATTTTTGCACTATTTATTTTAAAAAATACAACACTGTCAGTTTTAAAAATTAAGTTCATTTTTCAGATGCCATTTCTTGCCTCCATCATCACATCGTCTTGTTCGGTATTGTGCTTTATTTGGTGATCCCCACTTACTCCGATTCGATGGAACATTCGAAACTTGTTCTGAAGAAGGTGCCAGGCCATTGGTGGAAAATCGGTAGCATTTACTAGAAATCGAATAAAGAAGAGATTATTTTCAGATATTTCTTAATTCAAGTAACAAACACCAACGTTCATGGTGCTCATCTGACGACGTCGGTCAACAAGGTTGGAAAATATACACGATTGATCATAATTTTAAACCGTTTAAAGATCTACTATCATATTCACATTACTCTTGGAGATTCACCATTATTCAAGTTTGAAACATTCTACCCTTTCTTCAAATTTCATCATTCCTGAATCTGCTGAACCAAGCGCCAGCCTGTCTGCTTCGGCTTCATCTTTCCCTTCACTCCTTCCTCTTCTTCTTAAAGAGACACACCCAGTGATTGTTGAATGATTGCAGCCTAGGCCTCTATTGCCTTGCCTCAGCCTTCTGTTTCACTTCTTCGATAAGTCCATCACTCGATTAGATGATCAAGAAAGAGCGTAAAATTGAAATTCCAAGCATTCTCTCATTTCATTAACATTTTAGACATCAAACATCATGAGAAAAAGCCTCCGTTAAAATTTCGCTTTCATCTCTAATATATTAAAAAAATCAGCAGAAATGAAATGAATTCCATACCAAAATCATCGTTTGATAAATTTTATCATATTTTCAACCTGACGATTTGCAAAAATGGTTCATGCTCTTGATCCCAGTTTTTAAAAATATCCTCTAAAAATTGCATTCTCCTGAAAATTCCTAGGTTTATGTGAGCTTTTTCCACTTTATCGGTAGGCGTTTACAAACAAACGAAAAGCAAGGAGTCGAGAGGAACTGTGGGTTGTGGGAGCTTGAAATGAATCCGCTCGGAAAAGATAATAAGTAAAGTTAGTTGGAGAGAGCGAAAAGTAAATGCGAAAGTGAAAAGCTGAAGTCATGGCAGACAGATTGGCGACGGTTCTTCCTGTGGTACGGTTCTCAAGAAATGTTATTTTGATAATTAGCTCTTCTTTAATTTGATATTGAACATTCCATCAGGGCCAATAAAGCTAAAAATGGAATGCTTGAAAAAGCTGTAAAATGTCATCACAAGCTAGTCTTCCCGAAAAATCAAAGTCTCGGATCATAAAATATTCGCGTTAACATTTTGGCGCCTGATTGGACTGATAAACAGACTAACAGGCGAAAAGAGCAACGACCCTTTCAGTGAGGAAAGCACTTTGTGTCAGCTTTCTGTTCACATGACTCCTCTCGCTTATTTGCGACGAACCTAGTCTGATCAAGAAACGATCGACATTCCCTCTTATTTCTCCATTTTCTCAGGCCTCTTATCGCAGATTGCTCGCTACGTCAGCATTCTTCGCGAATTCTATCTCCGTCCTTTGCATAATTCCCGTATCCTCACAAAACAAAGAAGCTGATAAGACGAGAATAAGCGTTCAGGAATAACTTTCATGGAAAATTCAGAAAACGCGAGGGAAAAGTCTTGAAATTTAGGTGACGGTATTGATTCGAAAACACAACTGCACAAGTCGGTTGCGATACGAAGCTGCTGCTGAGACGAAACGGTTGTCAGATGCATTCGTCGATGGAACCACGCATGTTTCTGTCGATCAACACAAACATTCTGTGGAGGTTGTTCAGGACGATAAAAATTTCGAGAACAAATGATTTAGCTGCTACGCCAAGACCCGGACTACGTTGAACTCCGACTCCGATATATCGACACCTCAATCCATCTCCGGAGACAAGGGCCATATCTCAGCGTAGCAGTCCGAGCGCCTCTTCATGTCTTACAGGTTTGAGAAAGTGAAAAAGAATTTTCGAAACTCCAATTTCTATCTAATAAAATTTCAATACAATTCAAACATTTCCAAAATCACCATGAAGTCAAGTCCAAATTTACAAAAAAAAAAAATAAATATCCTACAGACAGCCGACTCAACAGCCTATCAGCTATGCTGGGGCGGATGTCGAAAATCTGATGTGATTCCAGTCACCAAAGCCATAAATGCCACCTCAGAATTCGCCAATTGCTATCAGAGAAAGATTCACGTCCCTGTCAAACTTGCTACAGGTTTCTATCAAATCTCCTATAAAGTCTTTCAAAAAGACCTTTGCAGATCGGTGCAAATCATTATCAGAAAATCTGACCGGATCGTTTCTCGATGCTTGTATATTTGATTTCATGTTGACAGGTTTGGCTCCATATTGCATTTGACCAATTCTATGCTATTTTAGGTGATGAATATCTCGTGACGATGAGCGCCCTTGCCTATTCGGACGTCCGTCGTCTCTCCCCCTATCGACCTTCCTCTTCACCTCCTTCAGCAGCAGATTCATCACACTTCAACCGATGTATTCCAGATTCAACATCAACTTACCTACCACTGACACTCCTCATCAGTGCATTCCTCGCAACACTGGCACAGAATTTCCTTTGAACTAATGGATCATCAATTTGTATAGTTCTTTTTCGATTCGAATAACATTTCATGCATAATAGATGCGATTTTTTTATTATAAACTGTAAGGAAATATTTTTCAGAGTAATGAAAGTTTGTATTCTTTCTCTAATGACAAATCTGATGAATTTTCAATTTGAGATTGTCTTTTCTTCTTTTATTGCCGTATTTTTGCCTTTTATAAAGGTGTGTAAATTCATCTCCTGAACACAATTATTTTCAAAAAGTATTCAAAAAGTCTCATTTTCATGATCTCGATATTCTTTAGTTGTTGGATACGGGTTCTTTTCTTTGTTTCTTTCCTTTGCCAATGTAAAATAAAACTGAAATAAATGATTCAAAGTCGACAATGTTGAAGAAATTACCTCTACTATATAATTCTGTAATCACCCCTTTTTAAATTTCAATTTTCATACCAATTATTGTCGATTGTAAATGACTTGGCCGTCGCCAGTGCCCTTCGCGAAAGGGGGAGGTGCGAAACGCGTTGTGGCTTTCATTGTGGGGAGAATTTGTCACACGAAATTCCCATTTTCACCCATTATTTTCGATGCTCTGTCGGATATTTGACCAAATATCACTAATTTGAAAGTTCTGTTGAAGAAAACCATTAAAAAATGTTTAAATTTCAATAAATCGTCTAGAAATCACTACAACGCAATATAAAAGAACAAATTTTCACTTAACAGTCGATAATCTAATCATAATTAGCACTAATTGCCATTAACTATCGATAATTAACGGACAATTAGTGAAATTTCGACAGAAAATCGAAAAATAATAGGCGAAAATGGAAATTTCGTGCGGAAAATTTTCCCCATAACGAAAGCCGCGACGCGTTTCGCACCTCGCCCTTTCGCGAAGGGCACTGGCGATGACTTTGTCACTTACAATGGTCAATAAATAAGACATTTCCCCCCTTTATATGTGCAAAAATGAAGACTTTAAATCTGATCGAACTATGAATCTGAAATTGGATTCGTTTGTATTACTGGAAAACATTTTCTAATTAATATACGCTGAGTACAAACTTTATTCATATCAGCTGTTAGCACTAAATTTACAAAAGTCATTTTTGGACTCATAGAACACGTTCAACTATAAGCGGCAAACTGGAAATGACAAATTGGTGCATTGCCTTCGCGGATTTGACTAATCGAGAAAATGATGGCACACAATAGTAAAATGTGAAATTATATAGGAAAGAGGAAAGGTCCATCATTTTCACGATTCGTCATATCTACGAAAGCAATTAGTCAATTCGTAATTTTTAACCTACTATTATATGCATATATTTTTCACCTGCCCTCATGAATTAATTTCACTAAATCGATCGCTGCATCTTTGAAGAAATTCTTAATATTTCATTTCTTTGTCTAATAATTCTGAACATTTAGAATATTTCGCTAACTTAATACTAAAGTTTGGGACATTAAATATTATATTGTTATATCTACCAGGATAAATCTGGTTATATTTCTAACTGCTAATTGATACTCTCCATTATCAATGAGACGAATGTTACGCGGCATCCATTTAGTTTTCGAGCCTAAATTATTATCATGAATGACTGCTCGAATTTTACATCCGAGCCTCCGACATACCTTATACCTATCCAAAGAACGTTCGGATCCATAGCCATACCACTTTCTATTCTAGCTCTGTATTTGATCATTTTTGAATCGCCGAAACCTATGCGAAATTTTAAATACTATCTTTTAGTAATGCAGGTAGAGTTAGTAAAATATTCGAATCTTACCATTATAAAATTCAAGATTACCTCTCTTTGCTCCGATTTTTTACTTAATTTTCTCGGTAATTTGACGGCATATTTTCCAGGTAATCGAATCGAAACATTTCGTTATTATTTCTAAAATTTTAATTTAATAAAAATTAATTTCAGCTATGGTTATAGTGTCACATGGAATTTTTGAATCCATTCCTACTGAAATAATTTTTGTAAGTGAATATAATAATTAATCCAAAATTTATTGTCGAATTATTTAGTGTATATCGTCAACGTTCCATGTTTTGAACCTTATGATAATAGCGTACACGTTCGTCGTTAGACATGACAAGATATGTTCTAAAGATTGCGTAATGCGATGAGTTGATTATTAATTCAGGTTTAAAAAATTTAGATTTTCACGCTCCCACGGTTTATAATAAAAGGGATTTGGACGATTGGATTTTTTGGCATATTTTTAGCGGACGTATATTTAATCTATTTCAAATTGAACGATGGCGAATTTAAGAATTACCTCGAAACGGTAAGTATGTGTGATATATTTAGAAATGACAGGATACTAAAATTGGTATTCGAATTATGCATTAGAAATTTTGGCTGTAGGTGCTTTATTACCAAAGAAGAAATAGTGTAGGATAAGAAGGGAAAAGGGAAAAAATAGCGTTTGGCAACAAAGTGCCTACAGCCAAAATAAAAACGGCAAGAATACCTGTGAGCACATCTGATTTACAGTCGTTTTTCAGTATCATCCTGACGAGATATGTTTATTATATGTCGATCGAGTTATGGCATACGCTACAGATATCCATATAGTGAGAATAGTTTATCAGAAATATTTTCACTTTAAACAAGATAACTTTCAGCCATATTTTAAATATCTAACAATGCTCGGTTTGGCAGTGTTCATGATTGCATCAGCTGTTTTTACGATATTAGTAGTGCATACATTGATAATCATAACAACACGGGGTGATCGTAAATTCTCTCTGTCTCGAGCTTCATTGAATTCGTCTTTCACACATCGAAATGCCATTTTATCGTTATTTATGCAGGTAATATGAAAACACAGTTTTATGGCCAGCCAATGAAATTTATTTAGTACTTGGCAGCAGTATTTACATATGGGTTAGCACTTTTCATAGTCATCGTAGACCTTATATCAAGTGACTTTATATCTGTTGAGTATTCGATAGGTAGGACTCATTTATTTTTCTCACATTGCAATAAAGGATGCTGCATGCATTTTGCATCTGTCTTCTCCTAGACTCAACCCCAGAGAAATAATATGCACGTTCGCGGAGAGGAAAGCACATAATCATGCGTGTCAACAGCCGAATACAACTCGATTTATCGTCTTTCTTTGATGCTTTGTGTTCTTTCACTCGCAGAAAAAAAGAAAAGTAATGCTTCATAAAATTTCTCTTTTTCCCACTTCCTCTTACCTGCCCGAAATTTAACGCGCTGGTTGTGAATATAAATGATAAGGTAGAGAAAGAATAGTGAGGGAAAGGTTGGGTTGAGAACGTGCGAAGGTAAATTTCTAAAAGAGAATGCAACCTCCTTATTGCAGCTTGAAATAAGATAAATTGATATATTTCGTAATATTTTAAGTTGTCGGATCGTGGGCTGAATTATTGCTATCCAGTCATTCCACAATTGGGACGATTCTCTTGATCGTTTTCACGAGACCGTATCGAAAGGTCTTATTCCGAAGGGATCGTTTTCGGCGAGTTTTGAAAGTCGTCAATCGCATCCATATGATGACTTTCCAAAATGCCATCGCACCTATGAACCAATACATTCAAAATGATCAAGCCTTATCGTATATTTAATAAATGATTTACTTGATCTTATGTAGAGGGTGCAAGTGATATTCTAATATAAATACAGTCATAGAAATATTTTTCTAGGAACCTGTAGGGCTAACTAAGCTTATAGCAAAAAATACCATGAAAAGGGATCAGTGTAACCAAAGATATTAATTTTTGAAGATGATATTCGAAAACCCCTTTTTGCGAGTGAATTTTCCAGAATTTTTTTGACAATTTTAGCGAAATTGTTTTCCTTTACTGACTTCACAAAGTGCGCGGGACTTGCGGATCTTAAATATGGAATAAGAATAATTTTAGAAATTCAGAAATCTCTCCGTCAAAATGCAGATATAAGCGAGGATATTCTAGCAAGTTCCAATGAGACTCAAATTAGACGTGTTTAGAAAGGTACGCTATATTTTGGGAAAATAACATGATCGTGAGCGGATATTTTTGAAGGCTTTATTGTTTCTAAATTCAATAAACTCAGTTTGAATAGTATTTAAGCTATAATCCGTATCAAAATGAAACAGTAAACAAGGAAAAGTAAAACGATTGAAAAAAATTTCAATAGAGATAACGGGATATACATTCAGGATGCCAAACATTCAAGAGATATAGCCTGACATGGTAGAATTTAACAGGGTGAAAGATTAAATATCGTTTCTCGGTGATCAAATGATACATGAATTGCATGAAGTCTCTCTTCATTTCGTAATCTGGTAGATGGATCTAAAACCATTTTTTTTTTCGAAAAAATCTCAATCTAACAACCTCGATATTTATCTGACAGAAAACGATATTGTACTTGTCAAACTTCCCGCCTTCGTAGAAATAAGGCAACAATTCGTATTCAGCTCCTTCAGAGTCGAGCCTGAGCAAGAAGAAAATAAATCCGTTCATTCATAAGTTTTGAAAATAGTTAATTAACTTACCAGAGATTGTCAATAAACTAAACTTAGGTAATTATTTGGAAACAACTTGAAGATCTCTACCGTTTTGTTGATATCGTCCTTCAAGAATCGGATAATGTGTCTGTGAGCAACATTTCGAAGAACGTAATCCTTGTGAGATCCTAATTTGTTGCTATTTCATGACTCAAGAAAAACCTTACCTTCCTTCAAAACGCTCGTCCATTTTCTGTCATTCTTCGAGCTGATTGCAAATGGGAAATATTTTCCGATGGGTTCGTATAACTGCTTGTTGATCAATACAGGATCGACTCCGATGAATTCACTACCAGAAGACAAGACCTACGAAAATCAAGAAGTTGTTGCAAACTAAGCCCAACCTTTTTCAATTTCGTCTCTGATAATACATCTTGGCCAATACCAATAGTCAGAACTGAGACTGGATCGTTATTCTAAACATTTCTACATGAATAAAGTTACAGGAAAGTGATGCCTTCGGGAGAATAACGTATTTATCCTCGTCTAAGTTGCTGAAGTTCTGACTTTTGATGCGTGATTTGAGTTGGAATCTGTTTTGACAATAAGTCAAAATAGGCTCGGCATTCTCCCACGTCTAAATGAGTCATAACTTGGTATAAATTGTGATAATTCTGACCAAATTGGGATCAAAAATGTAGTGCTCCATTTCATCTTGAACGCATGACGACCAATCTTCGAAACTGCTTCGAAGATCATTCACGTTGAAAGGTTGACGCCACTAAAATTCACTTGACGCATTTCCTATTAAGTCTACAAAATTACCAAGAATAGCGATAATCGCTTAGAAAATAACATGAATTCCAACGAAATAATAAAAAAAACTGCAGTCGCTGTAGAAATAACTAAGAATTTTGCCGAATTCATATTTCAGCAATAAAAATTTCAATCACACAATAGAAAATCGACGTCGGACTCTTTCTTACCGGCCGACGTCCGAATATCGTTCTTTTGGAAGAATTGCATATTTTCGTGAAGCTCTAATTAGATTAGGAAAGTTCGATCGATATACTATTTCTGAACGGATTCAATTGAATCATGCGTGTAATTTATAGAAAAGGTATGACGAACTTGAGATCCCCGCGGGAAGATAACTGTCTGGCGAAAATATCCACAATAGTGACAGCAAAGGACAAGTGAAAAGTAAAGCATAATTCATCTAAGACATCAAATTTAACGATCCGCAAATTACGTATTTTGACTTTTTTATTCTTTTATTAAATACTCTCCATTAAAACAAAAATTACAAAGGAAAAAAATCACCAAGAATTTCCAAACTAATGTCATCATAGAACGATCAAAATGAATTCTTACAATAAACAAGAAAATGTTTTTAAAAAATCAGAAATACTAGAACGAGATCTGACAGAAACGGACTACTATCACATGGAAATGTTCATCAAACGATTGATAGATATCAGCTAATTTATCAGTGAGAAGAGGTGACTGGTCGAACCGTCATATTATGGGGCTGTGAATATCGAAATCAGGATTTTTTCGCAAACTATGATTTTCCCTTCCATTAATGAGGGATTGAAGTAATCCAAGAAAACATCTTCTATGGAGTGATAAATAGGATTAGTGAAATTAAAACCAATTTTTTACACTACTTCTTATAATATGTAGAGCAGCAGCGAATTTCCACTAATGAAATATAAAATAATGTCTTAAAATACACACGTACCTACCTACCTTACTCGTCAATGATGACTTCCTCGACATCCCCACTGTCGTTCAAACTCATCTCAGAATTGGAGGGATAAACGGCCATCGGCTTCAGGTCCGCGTACTGGGGAGGACCTGTCGATGAGTTGGAACGGGAGGCCCGAGCTGCAGGGGCCGCGAAGGCAGACGATTCGCTGGGGATCGAGGTCTGAAAAAAAAAATCGTATTTTTGTTTCCATTAATTACAAAGCATCTGAGTTATATACTTTTATATCTTTCTGATTTGAAAGAAAATATTGAACGATAAATTCGGTTAAACAATTGATATAAACATCAAACTAAAGATGTAGAATAAGTTGTTGTCAAACGAATCTAGAACAATTGTAGGATTTTAGTTTTCGAGCATTTAATTATTCAAATCTAAAAATTTATGATAAAAAAACTAACCGGCTGCTGAACGTATGACGCAGCTCTGTTGTCAGGATCTTCGAATGCAGGCTGTCTGTTTTCGAGACTGCTTCTCTGCTTCCTGTAATCATATTCATAGTTCTAAATAGTACTTCATTTTAAATATAGGCTAAAATGTCGACTATTCACAACATTTTGCTCCAGATTTAGGAATCAACCAATAATTAAAGTTGACAAATCAAGTACCTGGTGATGGCTTTCTTCTCGTCCCGCCTCAATTTGATGTCCTCTTCGATTTCCTTCGTCACTTTCTCCACGTAGTCATGCAGGGAATCGTGCAGAAGGGCTGGCTTTTTCAACACCTAAAAATCGTGGGTAATTGCAAAAATTCAGAACTATTGAGACAAAGTAATGTTGATAAAGAAAAAAATACTGAACTTTTCAAAAATTAGATCGAATTTCGTCACAAAATTATAATTTATCATAAAAATTCACCTCGTTCAATCTGGCCCAATTAGTCTTCTCCTCCCTGTTGAATTTGGTCTTGAGCTCGTGTCTGGCCCGGGTCGGGAAATATTCGTGCATCAGACCGAAATCTGGACCAGTGTGACGGAGAATTTCTGAACGAGAACGATTGGGTTTTTCATTTAAAAATGTTTTCACCATAGAAGAGTTCAGTCTCTTTTTCGGTCCAGCTGGTGCCCTTGCGGAAGAGTCGCTTACGAAACGACATCGACGTAATCTTGCTGCCCATTCGGTCCTCAAATGGCAGAATTATTTAAGAATGAGTCGGTGAAAGAATAGACTCTCTCTATAGAGAGCTGATTCACTCAGACTGTCTTAAATACACATCCACTTCGAAGGAAAGTGGCGTTTATAAACACGAAACATCGCGATTGTCATTATATCATTTGTTATCAAATTCCTAATTTGTAAAACAATTCCAAATTTTGCCCAAAGCACAACTTTGAAGCATGTAATTTTCAATAATTCGAGTAAACTACGGACTAACCTCCTCGACTATGTCCCAAGCACTTGTGTCTTTCCTCTCGGTGCCCTGCACGACTAGACTCGCTTCATCGATCACCAACTTGCCGTCGGGGCCGATTTTCACCTGAAATTGAAAATAAAATGAAACATCAGAAACTCCTTTTTAAATTAAAAAGCACCTGTGGAGCAGCAATGGCGGGTTGCTTCGGCTCGAGACTCGTCGATGTGTCTGGTCTCTGGACGCTCACAACAGAAGAGGCGTCGCTATCCTTCTTTCTGAAAATTAATTATTCTTTCTTTACCGACATTTTAGGATTTTGAATCGTTTGGCTATTTAGAAATTCCAAAACAACATTACAGGAGAAATAGTATAGAAAAAAAAAGTGAGAAGATATCATCTAAGTTTCCTAACATAATTTCATTGTCATTATGTCATGCAATTTCAAGATCTTCTTATTTTTTTCTCCCAACTCACTTCATGCCGGCTTCATTCTTGGGGTTCCAGTAAATCATGTCGGATATCTTCATTTTCTTCGTGTCCAACTCCTCCTTTCCAGTGAACAGTTTTCGACGCTGGGCGGCACTCATTTTCTAAAAGAAAAGCAATAAATACGAACAAAAAAATGAAACAGATTCTTCAGATATTGGTAGCCTATTCAAAGGCATAAAATCGCTAGAAAAATATCTAAAAACGAAAAAAATACATTTATTTTGATACATTAATAAATATAATTGCTTTCATAAAATTCTACTTTATATCAAGTTCTGAATCTATGTTGAAAAACCCTCTAAATCTAATCGAAATCAGCTACATAAGCGAGGAAATCAATTTGTGACTATAAAGAAAAGCTGAATTAAGTGAAATTACAATTTAGATCGAAATTTAAATTGTTCCTAGAGAAGACTAATCACATACCAAATAAATACATATTGCTTAATTTCTGAAGTAGATGTGCAATGTCAGTAACAAAAGAATACGTAGTTTTAGAAATCTAACTTCACGAACTTTACAAATTTTTTACAAATTTGACAAAATCTCCAATTAATGACTACCAAGCTGAATACTTCTGTTCTAATTTCTATCGTAATTCCACTTTAATACCTACAAAATCTTAAGACACGCAAATCACGAACATTTTCTGTGAGGACTAATACTTATTTGGTCATATTTACAGAGACAAAGAATCAAGTGAAATGGCCATTAAGTTTGGCAAAATAAATTGCTCGACAAAGGAAAGAAGAACTAAAACAACTTACTTTTCTCGAATTTCTTGAATGTGGCTTGCCTCGTTTGCTGACTTGTAAATTACCAGAAAGGACACCATCCGATGTAGCACTGACAGAGATTGAGTGGCAGAGTGGCCTGCTCCACGAGGCGATTCAACTGCTCACGAACATCAACTTCAACTCCAGGCTCAAATTCGCGTCCTGAAAATAAATAATAAAATAAAAAGGGCAAATTCGGTACAAAATGTTACTTGCGCGCATAATTCATTGCACAATTTCAATAAAGTTTCAAAAATCATTAGTTGCTAGGATATTTATAATTGCAAAAACTTGATTTTTAGTGAAAGAGGAAAAAATCACTTACCAGTAAGTTTCTGTCGAATCCTGTCGATGACCTGTTGGCTGACCTGTCTGGGTGCCTCCAGCATGTTCATCTTTGCGAAGTCCTTCTTTTCGGTCGGGCCTTTTTTGTTAGCTGAAAATCAACCTTTTAGCATTTTGCAAAGTACGCTTGCATAAGCATGTCGTTTCTACTGAACTTTGAAAATGACACAACGATAAAATATATAAAAAAAAAAAAAAAAAAAAATGAGATATGGATCGAGAATACGAAACAGATTTTCTATGAAAAAATACCATCATCATTTTGCAAAACTAAAAAAATTATAACGTTCTCCTCACCATCCATAAGCCTCCAATTGATGACGGGATCGTAGACGAACGCCTCGAGGACGGCCAGGAGACTGTCCTTGTTGGCTCGCATGAGAGCCATCACCTGCTCGGATGTGGCTCGATACGTGCCCTCGATGCCTGTCACTTCCATCGCCTCAAATTGTCTTTTATGATAATATGAAAGGGCAACGTCGATATTAATCAGGTTTACCGTTTTCTTTCATCAGAAATTTGCTTAAGGTAAAAATGAAACTGGATTGAAGTTTTTTTAACATTAGGTAGAGAGCGAAAACTCCGTCCCTTTGCAAAAGTGGTAGTGAGAAGAACCCCGAAATAGGAAGCAAGTCATGTTTGGACTGCGAAGTCATAAAACAAGTCATGGTGCAGCAAATGGACGATAAATCCTATGAAACGGGTGTGAAAAATCAACTCATAATTTTCCCGTTCGCTAGGTTTTCACATGGCAAAAACGCGTTAATTTGGGAGCTCAAAATTTAGTGATTTTTCTCGTCAAAGAAAATTTTTATCTCTTTTTTCCTTCTAAAACTCTTAGCTGGGCTCGAATATATCTTTTTGAACAAAAAATAACTACGGAATATGGTTCTCATGAAACCGTTTGCGCTCTCTAACATTAGGATGCTTTTTTTTTTAAAAAGCTCTAAGAAAAGTCCGACCTTGATAAGCATCCTGGTGAGTCGGAATGGAATCCTTTCGGGGAATTTCTCACGCGACATGGCCACGTCGAAGCAGTCGCCGAAGTCGATGTGCACGATTTTACCGGTCAAACGGTCCAGCATCAGATTTGAGGGGTGTCTGAAATGAACTTTTCGTAAAATAAAAGAATATAAGCTTTGTTCTCTTGGAAATTCAGTTTGAAAGATGATTCGTTTTGGTAAAAAGCGAAAATTGGACTGGAATAAATATCCGTGTAAAATTTTGATGATACAATATTGAAGATATAAATTTTTTCACGAAAACATTTCCAATTTGAAAAAGTAGTTTTATTTAGAAACAAAGTTACAAACCTATCTCCCAATCCAAGGATGTAACCGACCATCGACATGCAGCCCATCGAGCGAGTGTAATTCGTGCGGCGATCGAACCACACCTCCGAACTGAATCAGCAAAATTTTTTCCCTCAAAAAAAGATGAATTCATACTTGGGACTTTTGAGCCAGAGAATATTGCGCAAATCATCGCCTGGTGTTGATGCCACTGCTCTTTCGAAGAGTTGCACCTGAATTTAGGAAATAAGTTTTATTTTTTGAAGAAAAAATCTTACCTTCTGGAAAAGAGTGAGCATTTCGGTGTCAGTCGCCAACTCCTGCATTTTCTTGTGTTCGATAGACAGGGACATCTGAAATAAGGCTTGAAAAAGATTGCCATTCAATTAGAGTTGCAAAAATTTGAATAAACGAGGTTTAGATATTATCTAATGAACATCTTACGACGATTTGATCAAGTCAAAATACGGCATCTTTTTTTCGAAGTTCACATGAAACCAGAAAAAGAACGTTTTAGGTAGTAAAGCGAAGAAGAATCAGAGTTTTCCGAACAGAGCAAAAATTCACTGTCAACTCGTTCAAATAAAATAGAGTGTTTCAAAAAATCTTCAAATTTGGACCTTTTTCTTCTCCCTGTAGTCCTTGACGAGCGAATGAATGGTGTCGCAGTTGGGCACCCAGCCAATCAGACCCGAGTCTTTGCTCAGAGCCACCACAGAATATCTCTGCAATACTCCCTTACAAAAATAAGAACAGATACGTAAAAATACCTGAATAGTGAGATTCCTCCTGCAAGTCTCCGAGTTGTTCTGGAGAATCGTGTTGATGA
Source organism: Diploscapter coronatus (assembly GCA_964036155.1). NCBI lineage: Eukaryota > Metazoa > Nematoda > Chromadorea > Rhabditida > Rhabditidae > Diploscapter > Diploscapter coronatus. The sequence continues at coordinate 45,196,973 of OZ038422.1, read as the reverse complement.
GTCCGAACAGCTGCATCACACGCTCGTCTTGACGAGGATCCTCATGACCTTTCAGCAGGAAATAGTACTCGAGGCCGTTACTGCCTGAAATTTGATAATAACAATTATCGGGGAAGATTCTATAGAAGCATGATAATAGAAAATTTTCATCGAAATTTGACTGAATTGAAAATGAATGAGGAAATGTAAATACCTAGTTATGGTCACTTTGAAAAATAACGATGAAAACCCCACCTCTCATAATGACCTTTCGCGGTCTCTGCTTGCTGCTGATGATTTGGAGATGCGAGTTGATGGAGGAAATGCTTATCAGAGGCTGGGAAGGGTCGAATGTTCCTGGCACACACAGAATCAGGTCCTGGAAAAGATAACTTGAAAATAAAGTAGCTTTTTTTTTGAAGATTCACGGGTGCAATATCAGAAAGAGAATGTTTTTAAACTAACAATGATTTCAAGGTGATGCATAATTTCTCGAAAAAAAAACCCCCGAATACCTTGGATCGCATGAGTAGAGGACTGATATAACTCAGATCAAGCGAGGTTATTTGGCGGAGTTGGGCGGCGATGCGTTTAAACACCTAAAAAGCCAGTTTTCGAAGATCATATAAAAATTTCACATACAGTGCAATAGATCTCCCAGGCCTGATTGAGATCCTTCTTGTTCTTCGTCTTTTCGTAGGCGTGGCAGAATTTGACTGCATCCACCAAATCGCAGTAATAGGTCTGAAAATTTGAATGATCACTGCGTTAAAGCATATTCTGACTAGAAGACGGGCAAATCAATGTCAGTATTTTGCCATTCGGGGTTTTTGGTTCGTCTGATATGCAAATTTTAACATATGGATAGCTCATCCATAAAAAATTGAAATCCAACTCTTTTGATTCTTCAGAAATATGATCGTACCTGAGTGAAAGACTGTTCCTTGAGAGTGGAGGATCCCTTGTCGAGCATCGCGTGCAGAGGATAGAGGCAGTCCAGCATTCCTTGGATATTGTTGTCCTGCAAAATGCATATGATTCTCTTTAATCAGCAAAAATAGACCTGGAAATACAGCCGACTTGCTTCATCCAACGCATCGTGCCATTGTTCGTGCCACAGAATCGCGCAACGGACGAGTTCTTGGGTCACGATACGGGCCTGAAATTCGTCCTTTTATATTTTTGTAAGAAGTATGGAAAACTGAAAAATAAAAGAAGGTAAAAAGCACATTCTTCTCAATAAATTATAATTTTTCACTTATCAAAAACCATTAGATTTACTTGATTGACGAGTTCGGGATGCATTTCAGCCATGAGCGTGAGCATTTCGTTCGCATTTTTAGCTCGGTCGGGATTCTGTCCCCTGGTTGCTACTGTCAATGCATAGATCAGAGCCTGAAATATGCTCTATCAAATCAGGTTCTTGGGAAGGATATCAACTTTACCACTATATACAATTTGAAAGGAAAAAAACTATTTCCATTAACTTTTTTTTGCAAACAATAGAAAATTATTTTTTAAAACATGCATCTGTAAAATCAAGGAAGAATTGGACCTGTGGATTTCTCTTGGACAATTCGTGGATGACCTGCTTAGTGAGAAGCAGATTCTTGCCTGTCTGATCCAATCGAGCCATCAGTTGGGGAATCACCTGGGATATTTAATTATTTCGATGAAGAGTAAGATGGAAATTGTCAACCTCGAGCCAGGTCATGAGGGGTAGCGTCTTGATGATTTCCCTCAAATGCGCGTAGACTTCATCGTTCTCGCCATAATCGAACCAGAGCTGCATCAGACGGAGGGTTGGCTCCAGTTTTGAACCTACAACAATGAATGTCAAAATTTCAAGAGCAGAAAAATGAAATAACGTGCTATTCGTTTAAAAATACCAGGTGTGAGGTTGATGACCCTGGAGAAACAGCGCAGCGCTTGAATAGCGAATGTGATCGTCAACGAGGGAGGTTGAGGAGAGTGGGGTTGAGGCGGCAAGGCAAGAGGGCTGAAAACTCGCACTTTCCTTGGCAATAAATAAATAGTTGGGGACCTCAATTGCGGCGGAGCGATGAATTGCATTGGAGCGGGTTGCGCCATTTGAGGCAAGCCGGGAGGAGCCTGGACCTGGCCGGGAGCAACGTTCATCACTGGCATCCCTGCCATCGGCATGACTGTCTGGCTGTTCTGCATCAGTTGGGGTAGTTGGGAAGGCAGACCCAGAGCTAAGAGTAATATTGAAAAAAAGGCTATATTATCATCATCATCATCTCAACAATTGAAAAGTAGAAATCATAAAATTTTTGAAGATCATGTGTTGAACTTCATATTTGCTGAAAATTACCAGAACGAGCTGAAATTTCACAATTTCAGCTCATTTTTCACAACACACAATGTCTCAAGTGTCTAATCGAGCATCATCATCATCATCATAGAATTGACTGCGTTTTAAAATTTCGAAAATGCACTTACGAGGCATCGCCTGAGTGATGTAGGCGTGTTGCAAGTGAGCAGGCGGCTGATTGGGTAGACAGACTTTGGGCTGAGGCACCGCAGCCGAGGGAAGGGGCTGCATCATCTGCAGCGGCACTCCTTGAGGAGGCAGAACGGCTCCTTGCATCAGACCAGGGTCCACCAAGTGGGGGTTCATCATCGCTAGTTGTTGGGGGTGCTGGAAATCGAAGAATTCGAGAGTTTAGTTGAAAATTAGTAAGAACGAAATATCTGATTCCTGGGTGGGAAGAGAGCTGTGTCTTGAGTTGTGGAGACAAAGTATCCGAACTCTTGCTCGAGGATGAACATAATTAGTCGTGCTCTTCTAGCCATTTATATATTCATAAATGAAAACTACAAACTTATCAAAACCAAAATAACTCACAATTTGATGTTGTGGCTGGATTCCCCTCTGCATCGCAAGCGAAGGAATCGAATTCATTCTCAGACTTTGACCCATCTCCCGCTCTCGCTGAATCGCTGCACAGTACGCTGCAGCCAGCTTGTGCCAGGCCTTAAAAATTCGTTTAAATGAAAATTGTCACAAGTTTTCCAACCTTATGCCAAGTTTTGTCGTATTCAGTGGCTCGAGTGAAGCAGCGAATCACATTCGACATGCTCGTCGCGTCGTTTGGAGAGAAGGGAGGCTGAAATTATATTATATTATAGAACAAAATAAGAGCATCACTGACCATCCTCTGTTGTGCGGCCTGATGTTGCATAATCTGCTCGTAGGCCTGCGTCTGTGTCTGCATCCCTGTAGCGGGCGACATTCTGCTGCTACTTCCATTTGCACTCCCACTCAGCTGCAGCAGATCGTTCTGCATTAACTGCTCGTTCCATTCGCCCAGTTTTATCAGGGCCTGAAAATAAAAATAATAAAAAAAGCAAATCTGCAAAAAATGTCTAAATACAAATTATGTAAATACTTTATAATTATTCAATTGAAGATTCTACCTTCGCACAGAGTCTCGCATTATCAGGAGTGAGTTGATTTGTGGGGATTCTCTGGAAGGACTGCACGAATCCGTCCAGAGTGTTCACTGCGGCCATTTTCATGTCATCGATCCACAACTGTTTGCAGAACGCAAGCACCTAAATATCAGTATTTTAGGTTTTAGTTACATTTCTCTTACGTTAGCTGAAAATTCTCAAAGATTTGAAGTGAATACCATTCTCATAAAATGAGAAATAAATATAAAGAGGGAGTGAAATAGGGATTTAGACGGAAAAATTTCAGATAAAACTAGAAATTCTTACCAACATAGGTTTTTCATGAGGAACAGAAGCAGTGGTGAGAGGGGCGTTCGGATTCAAATCCAACAGAGACCTATAAAGATAAAAGTAGAGATGAAATTAATTTCAACTAACCTCAAAATATCTCTGGACATGGAATATCTGCCTTGTCGTCTGCAAAGCGAGGAGAATTTCACCCGGAGATTGTGCAGCTCGGATGGTTGGAGGACGAGGGATCTAGAGTTATTTTTGGAAAGTGTTCTCTCACTTCCATAGTTCATATTAAATTATATATTTTTAAAAAAAAACTGCCATTAAAGCATAACAGGAAGTGATTAGAATGGTTTCAATTTAGTAAACTTGACAATGTTTGTTGATGGGAATCTACAAAAATAAAGTCTCTACCTGAGCATGATGAGCCTCTGCCACTGCTCGACATTCTCCCTGCATCCCTGCAGTCGTCTGCTCCACAACAAGGCAATCCGGGGCCGTCTTTCCGCTCGGATCTGCAACTTACCTTTTTCATTCACTCACTCATACAAATCTCCAACCCTATATTCGATGGCCTCTTCCAACTCAGACAGCTGCTGCACGACGACTATCGCTCCGTAGGCTCTCTCGTAACTCTCGCTCGCCATCGCCGACAACTCGCTGTCGAACATGTCTCGGACCTGGAAGAAGTTGCTTTGAAAAAGAGTCATGTTCTTTCCATATGAATTCTGCCATGAAAAATGTTTGCTTTGCGGAAAAGATGGTTCGCGCGAATCAATTCAGAATTTGGGCCATGAATGTTTTCTAGAATCACATCTCTAAACAGAAGCTATTCAATAACGCTAAAGAAATTTAAACAAATTTTTCAGACCTTATTGATATATCCTTCAGCCTCTTCATAATGTTCCTTGCCTTCCTTGATGGCCAGCACCGCTCTCAGCAGAGATCCATCATGGCTGTTCTCAGTGACATGCTCCACGTATTTTCTCATTTTCTCCCAATCACCCACGGCCCACGCGCCTCGAGCAGCGATCACAGCCATTTTCGGGTCGATGGTCAATTTCTGCGATGCTTTTTCGTTCAAATCTGTCCATCGACCGAGCGCTTCGAGGCAACGCAGCTGGTGCAGAGTTGTGTCCTGGAAAAATCCAATTAATTTCGGTTTTGTGATCTTTAGAAGGAAGCTAAAACCAGTCTTAATTTTGGGGGAAAAAACTATTCTTCTTTGAAATGCTTTCGAGTTCATTGACTGGTTACAGGTAAGGGCTGAAAAAGTAACCTGGTCATTAGTCTCCTCCCTCTCGTAGCAGTCGAGAGCCCGCTCCCAGTGATTGAGTTTCTCGTACCACCTGCCCTGCATGGGAATTTGCATGTTGTGCATCTCTGCATAGCGCACCACTCCAGCTGCGTTCTCCTGCACGTTCAACTTGTTCGCATACGTTATCAGCGCCTGCAAAATAAAACATGCCAATTCTTATTTTCCAAGTCAGGAAAATTTTTGGACAGAAACTCTCAAGATTTTCGAAATTTGTTCCTTTCTGAAACGCTAAAATTCGAATTTCTACTCAATTTTTATGGCTACGTAATCTTTCCTCACAACACTTTCTCGGTCTGTCTTTTTTGTGCACTTTAGGAGGAAAGATTACGCAACCAGTTTTTATTTAAAAAAAAAAAAAATGAAAACTTTATCAAATCTACCTGCAAATCATCGACACTCAGATCAGCCTCGGGTTTCTGCAGAATCTGCAATTCCGTGTATCTCAGCGCCTTTGCATAGGCTCGCATTTCCTCTGCTGCAGTCGCCAAATCCAAGTATTTGATTGGCAAAGGTCCCTGCAAAATTTAACAATTCATTTGGCATAAATAAAAGAATTTTAACTCAGAAACTTGTCAGATGTAAATTTATGTCAGGATTTCGATCATTCAAATTTCAATTCCTCCTAGCTGCCTTTGGAATAAGAGAATTGCATACTTTTTCGGAATGATCCATGAACTCAGAGAGATTGAGGACAGTCTGAACGACCTCCGGAATGTGGGACTGCAGGGCCTTGAGCATTGCCTGCGACATTTCCCTCTGCTCGTCCGAGGTCATTTCTGTCCAAATCGACATGTATGAAGCATTGAACAGTTCTCTGAAAATATAATTTGATAGGAGACATAAAAATTCATTCAAAATGAACATTTCCCTCTTCAAAATTCCATGAAAAGTATATAAAGGGATGTGTTCAGGATAAATTATTGAAAAATCAGGGAAAAATAAATCTGACAAATCTCACTTTGCCAAATTTTGATTATAATCGCAGATAGGATGGGCGGCACGAATGGCAGCTGAAGAACTCGACTGAAAATCAGAAATTTAAGAAAGAAAGAAATAAATAAATAAAGAAATAAACTAGAACCTTGACAAGCAAACTCCTGAGTGTGGTGAGCCATTGCAGCCATTCGTCCTTCGTCACCAAACCGCTTACTGCTTGGGCATGGGACTTGATCTTTAACGTTTCAATGATTTTATGCAAACTGCTGGAATGCATACCAAGGTGTTCGTCTTCTTCTGTTTGGCGATATTCGGAGGCAGCGGCGGCTGGTAATTATACTAAAAACAATTTTGATGCGGTTGATTGAAAGAAAAGAAAGATGAATATTTATGTTTTTTCCGAATTAGAGTGATGTTGAACTTATAATTTACAAGACAGATTTTTCCAGTGTCACTCAACTCACCATAGACGAAGTGGGAATGCTCCTTTTCATGGTGACCTCCGTCCTGTTGGTGTCTGACTTGGAATGACTCGGCGCAGTTGTCGTCACGAGGCAGGGCGGTTTGCGCTCCTGCGATTGCTCCGCTTCATCTGCCAGTTCTGAGAAAAAAAAACATTGCTGAAGTGAGAGTTCATTTTCTTCTGATAGTCCAAGTTTGCGCGAACATCGAAAACATCGTCATTTTTAAGCAGAAACAGGTTTTCTTCGATATCTCTCTTCATATATCTTCGATAAACAGTCAAGAATGACAGATCCGAATAAAAATAAGATCAAAATTCCTACTTTTGTAATTAAAGTACTGTGGTTTCCAGTCGCCATCCATCAGACCGCAATTCTTCAGCTTTTCATCCACCCCCTTTCGGAACACGTAGTAATTCAGCCACATCTGAAAAATTATCCATTTTTAAAAAGTATCCTTTCTTTCCGAATTTCTACTCGTTAGTAATTTCTTCTTATTGCACTGTCTTGTGCAATGTCCCTTCTTTTTTCTTGTAATCTACATTGCGTTTACCGCGTTTCAATTCTTATTTGCGCTTTATTTTATTCTTGCAAATGTTTTAATTTTCTTTTGGATTTTTTATTTTTTAATCTTTTTAATTCTCAGGAATTTTCAGAAAATGGCGGATCGTCTGACACAGCTGCAGGATCTGGTGAACGAGTTGGCCGCGTTGATGATGAACTCTGTGGGCGTATTGCAGGCCACCGCGCCACCTTGCGATTTCAGCCGAGTTTCTAAGGTGAACATTTTTCAAAAATTATCTTTTCCAAAAAAGTTCTAGCAATAAAGAATAGAATTGTTGATTTTCCAATAAAATAATAAAAAAACGTGGATAATTTCATCCCATCGAGGTGAATTCGCGCGCAGTAATTAGAGATGGTATGAAATGGAATTTCACAAGTCCAAATCGAAACTGTTTTATTTCTAACAGATGCATTTTCACACAGAATAATTCTTTTTCTGTAGAAAATTTAGATTTTTAGGAACTGGAAGAAGAGCCAAATTGTCAACTGTTCGCTGCACACATTGCCCGCTCTGCCAAGGATATAGAGGTTGGTTATTCAAAGACTTTTCTGCTAAAATCTTGTTGCGGACTTCCTCGCCACTAATTTTATTTTTGGATGACAATGCCTTCGAAAACAAGAAAGGCGAATTGCAGACTCTGATCGACACGATGCCCGTGGAGAGCACGACTATCGATGAAATCGAGGACAGCATTCAGGCCGATGACAGGAAAAAGACCAAGGTTTGAGAAAAACGCATTTTTGTATGTTTATAAACCAATCTTAAAGATCTGGAAAATTTGAATTCCGAGCTTTTCCTTCAAATTCAATTCCGAACAACAATCTTGCAATTAAAGAAAGGCATGCTACCTCTTCTGTTCTGCAGACGTATTTACTCCACTTTCCTGGATTTTATAGAAATTCTTTCTAAAGTATGACTATTTTGCAGATAGCCCGCGAACTGGAATCGCAAGTGACGGAGGGAGAGCAGCTGATCACTCAAATCCAGAAGAAGATCTCCGAGATCTGCAAGCGGCAGATCCAGGCCAGGCCCATGGAATAGGTGGCCACTCTGTCAATTTATGTAGAGCTTGTGATATTCCCATTTTTGATCTCATATCATTTTTCTTCGACAAATAAAATTTTGAATTTCAACTATTCTGTCTGTTATTTTCATGCAAAGTACAGAATTATTTTTTTGGAAAGTTGATAAAAATTTGGAAAAGAAAAGTTTAATAGAGCAGAAGGATGAAAACTTTCCAAAAAAAAAGCATGCAAAATAAGTTAATAAGCATTTCCTGACCTGTTTGACAATCTCGATGAGCATCAAATAGAGCAGATCCTGCAGTTCATTCTTGGGGTCGTCCTTTTTGATACACTTGTGCCAGGACTGCATCAGACGAGGAGCGTACTGAGAGAGGTCTTCTTGCTTTGATAAGGCCATCACCGTTGCTAGAAGTATTTTCATTAGAAAAAATGATAAGTTAAAAAATTAGAAAAAGTAGCTTTAATGGAAAGTTATAAAATACATGGTATCCAAAACTATCCTTTCTAAAGTTTCTTCCAGTTCTTCTTGTTACAAATCTCGTCATCGCTTCTTTCAACACAATTAACCCGAACAACTTACAAAGTGCTTCCCGCCTCACGTTGTTGTCGATGTTGACGTCGTCGAGCACGGACAGAATGGGAGGCAGAATCAGATGCAAATGTGGGCCGAGGTTGCCTGCCAGCGAACGAGTGCACAGGAATACCTGAACAGTAGCTGCATAAACCATTCGTATAGAAGCAAGATTGAGCAAATTTATAAATAAAAGCTCTGAGTATGAAAGATGTAACATGTTATTGGAGACAATAAGACGAACTTTCCAAATTGTGTCAAAAGCATACCTGAACAGTGAGTTCTCTCTCGTTGGACTTGTCAGTCTGGACGACTCTCAGCAAATAGGGCACGAGTTCGGAGATGTAGGGAACGAAATGAGCGCCGAGAGCCTTGCCTATCTGCTCGATCACGCTAATCACTGTGCGTTTCACAATTAGTTCTTCGTTCCACGCGTCCTAAAATGGTAAATTCAAATGTCTTTTCGAAAGTCCAGGCTGATAAAGAAGACGAAAGTGAGCATTTGAAAATCTTTCAGAAACTTACAGCGATGATAGCGAAAAGTGCGGGAAGATAAGGTTTTGCATGAGATTTGATGACGGAGACTAGAGTGGCGAGTTGCGTGAGGAACAGGGCGCGTTGGTTGGGCTTGCCTTTGCTCGCTTTCGTCACTTCCAGGAGACGGGGCACCACCTGAACAAATTAAAATTGGGATTTTCAGCATTTTTGCCACAGATAATCAATACTATGAAGTTGATGTTCAGAGTTTTAGCTCTGAATTTCTAAATACCAACCTGTTCGACATACTGCGGATACGATTCATTGAGACTGTAGAAGATGGTGATGAGTGCGTTTGAAATGACTGGATATGCTTGTGAATAGGCCTCGTCTTGCACCTGAAAGAGAAAATTTGTCCTTGGAAGTATCATTTTTATCAAACCATCATCATGAGATTGGCGATAGTGATTGCAGGGTAGAATTCGTCCAGCGTGCACTTCTCGTAGTTGAACCATTGAACAACGTCGGCCACGTCTAGAGTTAAAGTTGAAAAGTAACAAAAACTCGTTACAAGGACATTATTTTCTGATTCAAAATGAGTGAAGGATTTTTGGTTCAACTTTTTCTAGTCTCGATACAAAAGAACCATAATTCTTCTTCTCCACTTCTTCATGTCAATTTTTCTTTTCGAAAAAAAAAAAGTATTTACCCTGTCTAGAATCACTGACAACCTTGACGATAGGCAGCGACAGAGCAGTGGTGATTTTGTCGGCGGAAGGCACGGCTCCCGTGTAGACTTTGTGAGTGTAGGGGTCGATCGCTCCCAGAATGCCTATCGTTCGCATCGCAGCTTTTCGCATTTCGGACGACATTTCCGACTTCAGCAGTCTGCAACAAATCAAACTGAATCCTATAGGAAGAAAGGGAAATAAAAATTATGGGGTAATTAATTAATGTTGTAAAAAGTGAAGAAAAAACTTTGAATGCTATTCTTTCAAAAGTGATTTCGAAGCTACAGAAAGTTTCTCACAATTCTGCAATCTTTCCTACCTGAGCAAATCATCGAGCAGCGATGGATAGTCCTTGTAGGGATCGACGACGTAGGCTGTAGCCTGACAGATTCTGAAAAAAAACGAGTGAACTTTCTACCAACAAAAGTAAGAAACCTTCCGATAAGCTCGAGCGATGCCTGTCTCCTCTGGATGCTTGAGGGGTCAGCGATGAACATAGTTAGGCGCTGGAAGAGTCTGTCGATGGCTCGCACGATTTCTGAACCGCCCACGATGCACAGCTCGGACAGGGCTTTCAGCACATGCACTGTCACATCAACGTTCTAAAAAGACCGAGATTATCTTGTTTAGAATAGAAATGCATTAAATTTAAGAGAAATGGTTTATGGTGAAAGAAAGCGAACCACTTGATCAGTGTTTAGTTTAGGGATGAGCGCATCTAGGAGCATGAGCATGTAGGGCTTGAGGAATTTGGGATTTTGGTGCGCGATGTGCATCAGGACTCGGGCGCTGTGCTGCTCTAATCTGAAAAAAAACATTGTTGTGCTTTCAGCACTCAATTGAGTTTCTTTTTTTGATATTCTGTAAAATTTCATTCCAAACTAGCAACATATCTCCATACAGTTCTGATCAGAAATTATTTTTCAGTTGAATTAAAAATCAAATATTAATTCAACAATATTGGACCTAGCTTGTCCACTATATGCCATCTGACTGACAGCCTCGACGAGAGTCTTCCTGAGTCGCGGCAGAATCATCGCAGGGTTCACTTCGGCTAGTTTGCCAACCAACATCACTGCTGCTTCCTGGAGGAAAAAATCTTGAGTTGAACAATCATTTTACTGATTTTTGATAGGAAAACTCAATGCAAGTGTAATAGAAACTTCGTTCAGATCTAATATCAATAATTCCACCTGAATTTCGAGTTTCTCATCGTGCAGACTCATGAACTGCAACTCAAGCATGTGGGGCACGGCCAGATGGTAGAGGAAGAAACGCCCTGTGTTCGAGAAACAGTTGATCACGCACAGACGGACTTCCGCTACTGAAATGGAAAACATGGATATAGAAAAACTAGAAGAATCGCAATCATAATAGTTCAAGACCGAATAATTCCGACATTTTCGGAGTTGAAACGTGAATTTCATTTTTGAGATTGATGATGAATGATGAAATGAGTTTTCTTTCGGCGTTTATTGCCTCAAAATGTAGGAATTTTTGCTCGAATCTGAAATAATAGCAAACCTGGATCGGTGACGGCAACGGACACGAGGCACTGCAGGGACTCGCCCACGAGCGATCGAATGTAGCCCCTTGTCTCGCGATCCTTAGCGCTCCCCGATTTGGCCGATTCGAACGACTAGACTCCAACAATTTGTAGGAAACAAAAAACGAACGTTCAAACCTTGAGAAAAGGCGTCAACATTGCACAGACACATTTCACAGCTGCCAAACGGACTTTCACCGAGTCGCACGTCAAATAGCCCTGCAAATGCGCTGTAAGTGCAAAAATAAGTCAGACTGAATCATACGTGTGAAACGTATTGAATGAGAAGATGCAGAGTGTGGCGATGGAAGTTGAATTCGCTCAGAGTTTCCAGAGCAAATACGACTCGGGGCACTTTTTCGGGAGGCACCTGAAACTGATAATTTGACAAGGTTCTACAGTTCTAGAAGTAGAGTTCGAATTGAATATTGATTTGGTCGTTTGAGTAAAACTACTATACATATTCAAAATTTCGAAACTATGATCTATTGAAGATTACCTAGATTCCTAGTTCTAATTAACAAAAAATCATCCCAACCTCAAAAGCAGCCTGGGAATTGATGGAGAGACTGCTCATTTCGGTTTTGTTGGGCATTTTCTGTCCTGTCAGGACGAAATAGAGCACGGACACGAGGCCGTCGTAGACAGACATCGACATGGAGGGAATCCACTCCACAATTGCATGCAGCAGACGGATCAGGGCTGGAAATAGGCAAAATTTACTCCATCCGATTTTTGCTTAATTATAAGTGAAGAGAAAAATAAGGTAAGTTCCCTCTTCTACATAGTTTTTTTTCTTGTCAATGTTAAAAGTTCGATAAGTAATTCTATCATTCAAGTAAAAACTCCAACCTTTGGAAAGTGGACATTTGAATAGTTGCGGAAGGATCTTTTTGATGTCCTCAGTAACATTTTCCCTGTAGGCGCACACGAACAGATAGATGAACACGAACACGCTGTCGTCCAGGTCGTATTTCTTTCGGCTTAAAATCAATTAATTTAGAAAATTTTAATGTTAAACTCTAGAGGTGTAAAAGATTCAAGAGATATGATAATATCGTGGGAGAATTTCTAGCCAAAAACTGTCCATGAAATTTGCAATAATCTAGCCCGGTGAGTTTCAGATGAAAACAATCCTCCTTACGAAGCATTATCCTTGAAATACGACTGAATGCTGTCGACTCCAGGCTGCAGAATTTTCGACCTCCAAACAGCGACACTGTCCTGGCCTGCGCGCAGCTTCGCATACGTCTCGGGGTCGGAAGCGACCAGGAAACCGATGGCGGGAAGGGAATATTTCGAGTGTTTCATTATTCTGCAAACACAAAACCATACATTACGGCGAGTTTCAAGTCGGAGAAAAACATTATTTAGTGAGTAGCAAGGCTGGACGGAAATTTCCGTTCAACCCTGGTGAGTAGTAAATATGCATTTTAAAAAAAAAATCTCAATCAATTTCTCTACTTTATCAACATTATCTTAACTAAACTGCATGAATATTCCAGAAGAAAGTCGAAAAATAAGAAAAAAACTCACCCAGCCTTGGCAATGCTGAATGCATTCATTTTCATCTCGTCCGTGCACTCCTCAAATGCAGTCAGTCTGGGCAGCAGCTCCATGATCACAGCCATCAGATAGGCTTGTTTCGGAGGAGTCTTGAAATTGCACGTCGCATTCGAAATCTGCTTCATTATCTGCAAGGAAATAATATTTTATTTGGTAAAAAAAGCAAATTTATTTTTAAAAAAAGTGATCATATAACTGTAGGAGACGATTTGTACCATAAAGAGACGCTTTATTAAAAAAAAAAATGAAAATTAAACGATTTTACTAAATGCAGGATTTGTTGATATTTTGGTCAAATTGTTCCTAACGCCTCAAATAAAAGGTGCAGTAGGTCTAATCTAGTCAGTTTTCAAGACTTTATCCTTAAAAACCCACTTCATTGAATTTCTCTTTGACCAGAGCTCGAGCTGTCATGCTTTCAACGACTGAGGTCACTCTGAAAAACAAAGAAATTAAAAACTGAACTGTTGAAAGGAGAAAACCTGGGAAAAGTGAGCCACCCAACAGGATCGCTGAGAGAGATTTCGTGGGATTGCACTCCGAATGCGATGCGTCGCTTCCGCTCGAACTTGCCGTCCGCAATTCGCACCAATTCGTTCAGCATCTGCAATAGAAAACATTTACATTAAATATGAATTATTAGATTGAAAATTATCATGATTTTTTGTCTGGCTAATTTCACTCAATTATTTTTGTAGAAAATTTTGAACTGAATTTTTAATTCTAGCATCTTTGAAATGTAGGAAGGAATTATCTTGTGATCGTGCAAAAATGGAGAATTATACCAGCAGAATAGAATGGTAGAGGTCCTCTCCACCGAGCTGTGACGATTCCGACGTCGTTTCTGTGGCCTTATTGTAGCAGGTCTGCAAAATTCTGCTGTAAAAGGGAAGAATTTTTATCTTTGTTTACCATGAACCACGTGGATTTTTGCTTTGCTTCTCTGAGGGAAGTTATCGAAAGGGCTGCTTGCAGAGCCTCCACTGCGACCATTCGCGTTGTTGGCTGAAACGTTCGTGTTCGTAGACAAATAAACTTGCTAGAAAATGCGCAGAAGAGCGATAAAATTTTAGAAATATATTCATATTTGTTTTATAAAACTTTTTCATAAATCAAACCTTGGTATCCCTGATGGAGTCGAAAATGTCCCTGAAGAAGAGATTGGCCCTGAGGAAGAAGGGGGTCGATGTCATTATCGCCAGTTCTCGGCATCCGACTGCGCCCGCGAAACGATGCTCTGCCAACTGAAAGACGTAAAAAAAAAAATGATCTACAATCAAATAATCAAAGGCCAGGAAAAATGGATTTGAATTCACTAAATTTTGCGATGCTCCAGAAAAGACAAGGAGCACATTATATTCACATATATCTTTTATATATTTTTTATTTTCTTAGAAAATTGATTCGCACTCAAGAAAAAATGAACACGATTTATTTTTAAAAATAAAGTTACCTGTAGCATATCGAAACAGCGATCCAACATCTTGTTGAGGAATTCGGATGAGTAGCCTTTTGCCAACTGAAAGTGACCTTTGAAAAATAGGACGTTTTTCTCTAATATTTTGAATCAGAATCGAGATTTCATCTAGCTCTAAATCTAACTGATTATTTTTTACCTGAACCAAATAACTGCTGGCCCGAGTCGCAAGAACGAGAGTTTCATCGTCAGCAGAATATTCGATGCTCGACAGTAGGAAATTCAGGAATCGCTTCATGTTCGGCAGGTGTTCGGCCAGACACACTGAAATTTATAGAATCTACTAAAGAAAATGGATAGAGCTATTTTGTAGCAAAAATTCTAAAAAAAAAAATGTTGAAATTTTTAAAAACAAATTCAGTCATTTTGATACAATCACGCCACTATAAAAGAATTACTCACGAAATTTTCATACATTATTCTAAAATTTCGAAAGCATTCAACTTTAAAAAATAAAGATTTTAAAAATCTACCAATTAAGAATATCCCGGCCTTCTTGTCTTCTGCATCATTGCTGTTGTTGACCAAATCTGCCAATCGACTCTGAATTATTTCATTCTTATGAAAGCAAAAATGTTTCTAACCTCCTTGGTTTTGACATTATCGAAAGCGCTGTAGAACTGCTCGATGTACTCGTCCGTCTCGTCTTTGATGTCGTTGCTCAGAAATCTGCAAAACTCATGTGTTTTCTTTCGAAGAAAATGATTGATGCTTCGATAAAAAGTGAATTGTTATCGTTTCTAAATCTCCAAGACAATAATTTCAAATAAGTAGAATTTCGGGAAAAATCTTCTGATAGATGAATTTAGGGTCTTCAAAATTCCCTACTTGAGTAATTCCTGTGCGACGATGGCCCTTTCCGCCCCTTTGGAGGCTTTTATTCTGCTGATGTACTTGCCGGCCACCTCTGCCGCTTGAGTGTACCGGTGACGGCCTTTTGAATTACGATCCTTTTCATCCATTCTGGAAAAAAGGCTCCGTTTTGAACCGAAAATCAAGAATTTTGAAGGATGGATAAGGTACAAGCACGATAGATATTTGGAAAGTTCATTCAGTTTATCTTTTTCGCCAACAATTGCTCCTCCAGACCTTATGCACTTTACAAATACATAAACATGTGAACCATGAACTTTCCAAAGTAGCCAAAGAAAAGAGATTTTCCAAGCATTTTTGAAAAATGAAAGAAAAATAACCGGAGTGATCGGAGTCTTTCGATGGGTTTGCGAGGAATCATCTCTCTTCCTGTCTCTGTCCTCTTTGCATCCACTCTTCCACTGCAGGACTCTTCACTATCTCGTCCTTCTCTGCCCGTTTTCGCCTCTTTCCTCTCAATTGTCAAACAGCACGATGTAAGCAGTGAGCGCACGAGTGAATGGGATGGTGGTCTCCTTCCTGACTCAAGTTCCAGGAGAAAATACTGAAAAAGTAATCAGTGTTTAAAAAAAATCGAAAATCAGCAAAACGAAGAGATGCAAAGTGACATGAACCAGAAAATTGCGAAGTCGAATCTTACAGAAATCAGAGGAATTCGGAATTTTCACGACTTCAGAGTCGAGATTCAAATTCAGAAATGTGAAAAAACCGGTAGTAGAATAACAATTTTCAACAGCAATAACAAAATACAATTTTTGCTCGCGGCGTTTGTTGCGCGGGCGCCACTTGCTCTTTCGGCAAGTGGGAACGGACGATCACGTTTCATTTTTTCTTCTTTTTTTCGAAATAATGTTTTTTTATCAATAATAATAACTAGAAAGAAAACTTTCAAATACAATTAACGTTCTTTAATTATTCAAGTTCTATTCAAAATAAATTTATTTTTTTTACAATTAAATACGCAAAATAATAAAGATCAAAGATTAACATTTTAAAATCTTCCAATATTGCCGAAGCCAGTATTTTGAGCACCTGAAATTGAAGCTAGAAGTTGAAAACTTTGCAATATTTATACCGAAAGCTCGCTGTCCATTTCCATTTCCATTGACGCTGTCTCCTTGACCGTTTCCTGAGACATTCAATGTTACTGCTATTAGCCCGATAGCTTGGGTTTATCGTAACTTCACAAGAACATGAATAATGGCATACCACAGCCAATGAGAGCTAGGATATAAGTGATCTTCACACAATATTCCATTAAATATTGCAAAATTTTTACTTATGAAGTTGCGATAAAATCAGATTTTATTTATCTAGTATCTTCTCCCTTACCAAATCCGTTTTCGTTTGGCCTGCCAGAGAACCCCCTCTGTCCCTGTCCTTGCTGCTGCTTGCCTTCCCTGTTCCATTCCCCGTTTGCACCCTCATTCGGTCTTCCCGAGAATCCCCTCTGTCCCTGTCCTCGTTCTCCCACTCTCGGCCAGGTCTCGTTTCCGTTCGGCCCTCTGGAGACTCCTCGTCCTTCGCCTTCTCGTCGATCTCCCCTTCCAGGTCGAGGCGAGCGGCTGCTGTCGAAGGGCTCAGGCGAGAATTGGCGATTCTAGAATTCGTTTTCAAAATTTAAGGCGAACAAATGAAATTAAACCTCAGAAGCTGGGAACGAGACGACGAATGAAATAATTGTAGCCAGTAAAAGAATAACGAGTGAGGAGTTCATTTTGAAATTTTAGAATTGATTTAGAGCAATTGAATATTGGAGGATGAATGACATTCTTTTGAGGTGCCTTTTATAGGTAGATGTGTCATGGATGTTCGTTGCCATTTCTGTCTAAACAAGGGGCTAAATGGTGGGGGCAGAGCCTGTCTCCCAACCCACTGCCAGCAACATAGTGCAGCCTAGTGAATGGCACTGATCTAGTGATGATTGAGACTGGTCGGAAAATAACACGCAATTTGAGAGAGAGAATGGGTAAAAGTGGGGTTAAAGATGCACTGAAAACTGAAATAATCAGATCAAATATTAAAATCGGTAGCATGACTCACACATCAGAACACTTCTTGCAATGTTTGATCAGGATATCTTACCCTTGAATGAAATGATTCATCGATAGCTGAACCTTGTTTATATTTTGTAAAGTTTAAATCGTTTAGAATATTTAAAATTTAGGTTTGGCGAATAAAGACTTTTAGTTAATTTCCACGAGCTGTTATTTTCTTTGCTCAAATTTATAACTCAAGGCATGCTTTATGATTTGTACATCCAAATATGATGTTCTCATTTAGATAACTGGAAACATTTTTCTTTAACCTTAGCTTTGTCATTTTTCATGACAATAATAACAGAAATAGTTTTATACCTTATATTCATTTATATACTTTTCAAAATACGTTCACAGGAAACGAAAATCGAATTCGAAACAGTTAAGGCATTTCAATTGGAACGTAATGACGATAATTTTGTTTCGTTGTAATTCACGATTAGCTCATCGTTCGAAGGTTGTCGAATGACGGTTATATTATTTCACAGCTAATATAAGCACTGAAGAAAACATAAAATAATAGTCATTTCTTTCCAATTAAAATAGTATTTTTTACACTTATCTTAATTTGTATAAGGGTAACTTTTCTTCAATCAACACTCGTGAACAATTTAAGAATTCGATGATTTATGTAAATGAATCAAGAACAAATTGATTAGCCCAATAATGTATTTTATACAATATTTACAAGAATAAATCATCGAGATCATTATTCAATTTCAATATCCTCCAAAGTTGCCGAATCCTTGACTCTGTCCGAAAGACCCTAAAGATCTATCGCTATTTCCATTGAAGTTACTTCCTCTACCGAAACCTGAAATTTAAACCAGTTAAAAATTCTAAAAATAATGCGAATTTGCCTGGGAAATTGCTGCTTCCAAGTCCATTGCCGTTTCGATTTGAGTTGAATCCGCCCGAGAATCCCCCGAATCCTCCTCTTTGGTTCTGCCCTCCATTTCTGCCGAAGCTGTTCCCATTCTGATTCGATCTGTCCGAGGATCCTCCCACCGTTTGTCTTTCTTCTTCACTCGATCCATCCACATTGTTGTTGCCTAATCGCCCAGAGAATTGTCCTCTTTGATTGAATCCATTTGCATTGCCGTTGCCGTTGTTGTTATTGTTATTGTTGCCAAATGGTTGCTTCGAGAATCTTCTGCCTTCATTTCCACTTTGCCTGGTCCAATCAGGGAAATTACCATTTCCATCGAAAGAATCAGTTGCGAATTGATTTCTCTGAAATGTTGAAATGCTATCCTTCGAGATCTGCAAGATGTTATATATCTGAAATTCGTTAATTCCGTTTTCAAAATTATGATTATTTCGTAACTCTTTTATCTTATCAATAAAGTACTCAAATTTCTCCAGAATATCAGTGGCGGTATTTTGTGCCTAAGAAGCACTAACTTCGAAGTCGCACTTCTTTCTTCAAAAAGCGTGGCTTTTTCAAAAAGAAGCACGAGCTATCCCTCTTTCAAACGCATGAAAAGACAGCAAAATAAAGAGCAAGTGTTATAAATTTTATATGGTCGTGCTACCCTTGATCTCTACTTGATTATTATGTAGAAATTCAATTACCTACAATTAAAAATAATTGAGTAATTAACGCCTAGCACGACCTCAAAAAAACCAAGTGCCACTTTTGCCTCAAAAAGTGCGACTAGATCTGCTGCTGCTGCTAGAAAAAGTGCGACTTTTTAGGCAAAAAAAACCGTCACTTTTCTAAAAGATGGAACATTTACAAATTCAATTCAATACAGAAGTTTATTGATCAAATATAAATTTCGAAATTTTATCAAAAATGACTGTCCAAGAATGAGAGAAAATAAACGTCTAATAAGCTGGTACTGGCTGCTCACCGCCCTTAAGTCCATTCGTGAGTAAAACTAGGCTATGATTATCAAACCTGTGGAGGAGGGGGGTTCTGGTTTCCTCCCTGTCCTGGCTGCTGGCCACCCTAAAATATATTTATAAACAAATCTTCGGCTTTCATTATCATACCTGAGGTGGAGGGGGAGGAGGAGGATTCTGGCCATTCTGTCCTTGTTCTGGCTGCTGGCCGCCCTTAAATTCATTCTTGATTTTGTCTGACATAAAAGCTCATAAAAATTGAAGAAACAAATCACTTACCATTGGTGGTTGACCTCCTTGTCCTGGCTGCTGGCCTCCCTAAAGTATATTTATGAACAAATCTTCGACTTTTATTATCATACCTGAGGTGGAGGTGGTGGCATGTTACCTCCCTGTCCTGGCTGCTGGCCGCCCTTAAGTCCATTGATGAGCCAAATCAGATTTTTTATTATCATACCTGGGGTGGTGGAGGAGGAGGAGGATTCTGACCATTTTGGCCCTGTGTTGGCTGCTGACCGCCCTAAAATAATTTATAAATAAATCTTCGGTTTTATTATCATGCCTGAGGTGGAGGTGGTGGCATGTTACCTCCCTGTCCTGGCTGCTGGCCTCCCTAGAATATACTTATAAACAAATCTTCGACTTTTACTATCATACCTGTGGGGGTGGTGGCATGTTACCTCCCTGTCCTGGCTGCTGGCCGCCCTAGAATATATCTATAAACAAATCTTCGACTTTTACTATCATACCTGTGGGGGTGGTTGCATGTTACCTCCCTGTGTTGGCTGCTGACCACCCTGGGGCGGCGGAGCTGGGGCTGCGAGAACAGCGATGACGAAAGCGCCGAGGAGAGCGACAAGAAGAGACTTCATCTGAAAGCTGAAGTGATGATTACTGGAAGTAGGAATGAATAATTGGAGAATGTTCGAATGAAAGCTGCTCGTCGAACGAACCAACCTTGCCCGTATTTATAGCGAATTTCTTGATTTCCCAACACCAGTCTCTTCCGTGTGTGATTGGCCTTCTGAGCAAACAAATCCACCGAACTCATCCCTATCCTGGTTTTCACACTCATCCAGAAAATTCTAAAATAGTGATACGGATATAGGATCTGTGTATTGAGCTAACGGCGAACAATGCGAGAAAAAGAAAGTATATCCGTAAGCTCATCCGACGAAACAAAAAATAAACATCAAGCGAATTGAAAGCAGGACAAACACAAGTTTACTTTATGATTGCTGCCGGATCTGCCATAGACGGATTCTTCTAACAGCTAGTTCAACAGTTGACGGACTTAGAGATTTAACTCAATCAAGAGGGAAGAGAATCAACACTATTAGCCGAATTGGACCGGAACAATGAAATAAGTTCGGAACATGAGCACAGGGCAAAGATTAGCTTGGATTGTCTATAAGCGGAGGTGTACATTCCCGTCTAGGTTTTATGTGTTTGTCAGTCAAAATTGATCTGTTGATTTGTGTGCTGTGATCGTTGATTTCAAATTTCAAAATCAAAGTCTAGAAATTTGAATAATTTATTGATGTTTGAAAGCAGTTTTGATGCCTTTTGCTTCCATTTTACGACGAGCTTCCTCACTGATTGTCTCGTAAACTTTGAGCATCTTCTCGCGCACTTCTTCAGCTAGCTTTGGAGCGTCATCGAGTGTCAGCTAAATTTCTCTGATTATTTGATATTGATCAGGGATAGTAAAATTGATTTTCCGAAACATTTAGTTTTAAAAAGCTATTTGGATTTGTCACAACCAGACGAACTAGGCTATAGGATTAGGAGGGTGTAAGGGGTTGCTTTCTCACTTTGCACACAATTCGTCAGACGCGATGTCGCGACAAATCTAAGTTACCAAAAAATAAAATTTTTTGATAAAAATAGCAAAATCCGTCACCCAAAATGAACACATTTTCGCAAACGAAATATTGCTTGTGGCTGATTGTGTGCGGCTATTTTGTTCTGATTTTTTGCACAGAACTATTTTATCAGGTTTATCGTCGATCTAGGTTGGATTTTTTTTTAGACATTTTAGGTTTGAAGGATACTTCTTTCCCAAAATCTCCGCTTCAAATTATCACGCTTCTACCACAAACGCTTTTCTGTAAGGGGGGCGGAACTTGGAAACTCTAATCATATCGTAGAAAAACATAGTTCATAGCATCATATTGTTGTCGCCAGAAAATAGCGATTATGATGAGTCGGAACCAGGGGTGGGCGAAAGTTTCGGTTTCAAATTTTCTAAATTGACTTCCGCCCGACCCCGGCTGGAATAATGCTTCTTAACTTTGCTGATCTTATTCTGAAAGTTTGAAGTAACTGCACTTTTTCGCTTCATGAATTAAAATTCTAACGAGTTTTCCTAAGAATGGTAAACTTTTCCAGAAAACACTACTATCTTTTCGTATTGCAGTGATTCTGAAATATGACACCTCCTCAACTGCAAGAACATAGAAGAAGAAGAAGAAGAAGGGAGGGGAAATGAAAATGACTGCGGGAAGATTACAACTCTTTTCCTCTGCTGCTTTGCAGCTCTGTCTCTGCAGGTAGGGCTGTCCATCATCTTCGATATGAGCTGAAAGGATGACAAGGCATTCCCCCATTTCTCGGGATTCTTTGACTCCTTCCCCAAGTCATCAATTTCATTTTGATCTTGATGAATTATCCATTTCTCATGTAGTCATTATCACTTATCTAATCATTCTTTGAGTAATACTGTATTTTCATCTTCATTTTTCTTTTTCGCCATGTTAATTTTCAGAGAAGAGAATGAAAAGTATATCAGAGGGGGAATTTATTCTGGAACTTCAGATCGACTGAAATGGCTCCATCCACCGATGATAAATTTATCAGAGACAAGCAGGAAATATCGTCAATTCATGCCAGAATCAAGGTACTTTGGGAATAAACTGATGAAGCGATGAAATACTTGAAGATATTCGAGCATCCCTTCGTCACTCAGGTCAACAACCCACAGGTCGAATCGTTTTGTTCGCATTGCATGAGGGCTGCGCCACAAGGACAGAAGCTACTCAAATGTGCTGGGTCAATAACTATTCATTTTGACAAATATTCATTTGAAATCGATTGATTTCCTCCTGAGACTTGCAGATTTCTCTTCGCTATTTTTGATTAGTGAAGAAGAAAAAATATTTTCGAGAAATAATATAATTCTGTTTCTGATAAAGAAGAGAGAATCTTCATTTCAGATGTGATTTTGTTCGTTATTGTTGTAAAGACTGTCAGAGACTGGCCTGGAAAGTCCATCGACCTGAATGTAGGAGACTCAAAACTGTGAGAATTATTCGAAGGAAAATATTTCCCTTCTTATTTCTTTAGAGTTTTCCCAATCTTCCTTTAACAGAAGTGCTGTTTCTATCGAAAATCGTCGACAAAGTCGTATTTCTGAAGCTAAATGGCGACAAGTTTGGATGGGAAAAGGAAAGGAAATTCTCTTCGCTCGTCGATCACAAGGATGATATTCGGTTTGCTGCTTTAGAAAATTGAAAATTCTTTGAATCAACTTGTAACATTTTTTAAGTTACGAAGTTTTGAAATGCAATAATTACTCATTAAAATGAAAAATGAACAATGCATGAGAAGATGAACTCATGACTTTTTACAAGTTTATCTCAACCTAATGATTAGTTTTTTAAGTAACTCTTACAGTTCAAAATTTTTCAGAAACGATCCCGAAAAGATGGAGCACTTCGAGAAAATCTACACCAAAACTTCTGCTTTTCGTAAGGAAGAAATGGTGTCGAAAGATGATTTCTTCGATGTTTTCTGCAAGGCAGCGATCAATTCTCACAGCATACACACTAACGCTGGTACTGAAATCGGAATGGCTCTGGATTTGGGTAAATGTTTTCCAATTAAGCTATGAACGTTACAATCCTAGGAATTTCGAAATACAACCATTCATGCAGACCTACTTGCACTATCGTTTTTGATGGATACAGGTTAGTTGATGTTTCCTGCTCATCGGAAGAAATGATGAAAATATTATGAATTGAATAGTTTCGAGGGAAAGGATAATCTCTTTAATTTTCATGTTGTTTTTTTGTTTAGAGTCTGTTTGAGACCATTGGTAATTGGTGTCGATGCCTCAGACCCAAATGAGGCATTCATTTCGTACATCGACGTTGGCAGAAGCAAGTACATGAGGAGGAAGGATTTGAAGGTATTGTAATTAAACTAGGAATAAATCATAGTTTTTTAATGTATATTCCTGTAAAATGTTTTTTTAATAAATCTATTTTAATAATTAATTTCCAGACCCGATGGTATTTCGACTGCATGTGCACTCGGTGCGCCGATCCTGAAGACGATCTTCTCACAACCATCAAATGCAGAAATTCCTGCTGCGATGAACCATTAGTAGGAATTTATGCGAAATAAAAGTGGAAGAAACAATTTTGAAGATGACCTCCGAAGCCGAAGAGCCATGCTCCATTGCCTGCCAGAAATGTAAAACCGTCACTGAAGAAACTAGAGTTAAAGAGGTTGAGAAAATTGTAATTGAGAAAAGATGTCGTTTTATCTTTCAGGCTCAAGAACTGATGAAATTCCTGCCAACAAGATTTGATCCGAATTGTCCGGCAGAAGTCGTAAGTAGCATTTTTTAGAATATAAAAATAAACTATTCCCCATAATTTCCCTTTTGCATCAAATTGTTAAAAATGAATAATGTCCAATCCTCGAACATAATAACATAATTTCGCTATTCCCATTTGCAAGAACTTCCCTTTCTCTTTGTAACTGATAACATTTTCCCCTTTAGCATAGAGAATGATAATTTTCAGAAGAACAATGTGAGTCCTTGAGTTGTGTGTATAATTTTCTGGTATGATTTGAATGCGCTTGGTTGAATTTTCATTCGTTGTCTGTTGTTCAATCTAAAATCCCAATAATATTTACGACAATTTGAAGTTGAAGATATTGAATAATGCATTTTTACCGTAACTCGTTTTCCTGACTACCAATTTTCTAATTAAAAATTTTTCAATTATTTACTTTCAGATCAAAGATCTTCTTTCAAAGGCAGAAAACCTTCTCCATCCAACGAATGTCTATGTTTCAAGATTGCGAACGGCTCTGATGCAATTAACTGGCCAATTGACTGTAGAAACGATAAGTTCCATGCACAAGGAAATCTACAGCAATTATAAAATGTTAGAATGTTGACAACCTTATTATACCGAGATTAAATTATGCAGAACATTGATACTGATTTTTCGAATTGCAATTTCCAGAAAATTTGACAAAAATAATCGTTCTCCTCCTGATTCAGATTACAAAATGTCAGAATCAGAATCGTAGCAAATACGAATTATTCTAATTTTGGGAAATTTTAGGTGCTTCCCGAAAGCAGACCGTCATGTGGGATACCAACTTCTGCATATCATCAAAACACTCATCGAGAAAGGACAACGAGATGAAGTACAAAAAATGTTTTGTCGAAAAATGGTTTTTTTATTTTCAGGCAGCCCCGTATGCATTTGATGCGATGAACATTTTCGAGGTGTGTTTCGGATTGGATCATCCCTACTACTTACAGACCTTGGCACTATGGACTTTTCTCGATCAGAAGGTGAGATAAATTGATTTGTTTTCTCGTTTTTCAAATTTCTAAAATTAAAGGCTGACAAAACTAATGATCAACTAATTGCGCTGACTCACTTCTCCGACAACCGACCTGTTGACATCGTGTCTCTGCTCAGAAACGCCAACATGATGCCCGAAGTTGAAGCGCAAAGTGTTGAAATGGAGAAGGAAAACGAACAAAATCACCAAGAAATTGCATAATTTGGAAGAATGACTGTGCATTAACTAGAATGTTTAGAAAATTTATTTTATGACACTTTTCTGGCTAATTCATTCATCTATTGTTTTTGTTTCAACAGAGCTTTCAAATATTCACGGATTATTAGACTTGACTAGTTAAAAGCTATGCTCATTATTTATCCTCGGGGATTCGGAAATCACAATCGATTATCGATTTAGTTAGCTATTTTTGATTAGAAAACGTCATTTATGTGCAAACTAAACGACGAAAATTTGTAATAAACTTGGTTGATTCATAGATTGACTCATCCTGAATGTGAAGACTCAATTCATAATAATTTATTGCGCCATATTATTTCATTTTATCGTCATTTCACACCGCAATCAGCTTAGTTCGTATCGAAGATTTTGGCATTTTGCATATGAAACTATTAGAATGACTTTGCTTCGTCTGCACATCTAAAACGAGGAAAGGATATTCAAACTTTTATTCTGTCAATATTTGGAAATCGTTATTTCTTTATGTCTTCGATGACGAAAAATGGAAGAGAAGAATGATGAATCTGAGTTTCGAAAAATCGTGTCTGCAGATAAATTCCTCGGTTAGACTGTATTAGGTGTTATGCCAGACCATACGTATTCTGAAATGCAAATGCACTGATCTTTATGCTTTTGCATCATGCGGTGCAATTTTATTCTAGACAGACTTTATTTTCTATGCCATTATTTTACTGTTAGAGAATAGTTTTCTTCCTGATAAATTAAAAGGATGCAAATAATCGTCAGAGAAAATTTTTAATGATACCACTTAGCAGATGTGCAACCTTCCCACCGGATTTCTCTTTCAATGAAAAATGACATTGAGTTAGCTATAAGATAGATCAGCTTCGCGAATCTTGTATTGATCATTTTAATTTCTGGTAACTCCAATTCTCATCTTATAAAATGTTAATTTTGATCCAGAAAATAACCCGCTATTCTCCTGATTTTTTATTATTAATATGAAATATTCTAATGTAAGAGATAAGATCGTTTTAAAAGTTGTTTTCTATTTATTTAGAGGACCCCAGCTTTTCTTCATTTTTCCATAGTTCATGATATTTGTTCAGATTCGTTTACCTTCATGCTAACACAAATCGTATTAGACAGTTTCCTGATATTGATTCAGATCTATTAAACTTTTTACCTGTAATGTAGGAGATTTCATCTTTCATTCTTTCTATATGAGATTAAAAATTGCAATAATTCGACCGGTTTTGAAATCTCTTTTCGATTATAATGAGAAGTTGACGCATCAGTAATGCCGTCGATGCTCTTTCGTGAATCCCGATCGGTAAAATATCGATGGCTTGACTCATTTTACAGGCATCCTTTTGTAAACTTAACCTATTATACGACATTTGATCAAGATTAGTTTGCTTTTTGGATGAGTTGAGAATTTTATGAATCATTTTCTACTTTCATCTACCAATCTATCACGTTACCATTTACAATTTTCAAGTATTTTATCGGTTTAAAAAATTCAAAACTATTTGGTATCATCAAATTTTTTAGACAAAATTTTCTTTGAAAACCCTGACTTCTTTTCTTCATTGTTCCTGAGTCGAGTCTATCCGCGTTGCCAATGACAATTCGCGTCTGATTGGTCTTCCTTCTTTCGAGGAATAAATTAGACATCATTTGGAGATTCGCAAACTGCTGCGAAATGACTTGCTTCGAAATTCCTTTACATTTCGTCTGAAAGAAGAAACTTTTCGAATTCTTTTTCAAATGACTTCTGCTCTTTCTGAATTCAAGCAGATAATTATGTAGACTTTTTCAGCTCAGTTCTCGTATTCTTTCACCCAAATATGTCATCTGCTAGATACGGTCGCCGAAAATTCCAACCACGCAATATTTCGAAATTTAGATTTCGTTGAAAATTTTTGACCATTTGCGAACTTCAATATTCTTCTTTCTTGTGTTGATGTGCCATACCCGAAACTTATTTTGAAATAATTATAATCAACTGATAATTTATCCTTCAGAAAACAGTTGTGGTAAGGTTTAGCTAACTTTTCCTCATTTACCTTCAAAACATGAAATATTACGAAACTTCAGATGCCTTTATTTGTCAGTGTTTTTGTTACAGACGCTGAATAATCAAAGCATTGTCCCTAAAGTCAAAAGACGAAGGCAGAATATGAATTCGTTTCTGAAAATTGTTCATCTTCATCCTATTAGTAATGGTCCACATCGCCGAATTTCGAATCAATACCATACTTTCAATTTGGCGCAACTAAAGCCTGATTCATATCATTTTATTCTCAACATTGAACGTTTCTCCCTCTTGCCAGTTTCGATTTTATCTATTCTTTTATGACTGATTCAAGTATCAATATTTTAATCAAATATTTCAAGATTTTATTTCACACTATCAGCTAGTGCAGATTTTATCTTTAGTTTCGTTACGAATTTCTTATAAATGAACTCTAGCAATGTCTTAAATTCTTGAAAACAGTTTCGATTTTTCATTTTAACGATCTTCATACATTCGAAGTTTCATTAATTTTATTAAATTTCTCATTGCTAATTTGCTTTCCACAGAACTAATTTTAACAGAATTTGCAGATTTTTCTAAAAAAAAGCATAATTTATATTTCAGGCAGATCTTTGCAAAGATGTCGACCGATAATGATAAGCTTATTATGGTTTTGTTGATCATTTTGTTCCCGGTGAGTTTTATAAATTGTAATATTTATTTTAGAAGCACAGTAAGTTTCGTACTTTTTGGTTCAATAAATGTAGTGTAGTGACTGTGAGTGGTGGGAATTTCAGCCATTCGCTGTTTGGTACAAGGACCGAGCCTGTACAGGAGCTGTTTGCTGTAACATTCTACTCCTATTGTTGCTCGTTTTCCCTGGATATTGCCACGCGATATGATAAGTTAAAGTTCATCAAGCTAAAATATTTTTTGGTTTTAGGTATTGCTTGATTAGAGAGTGAAGACCATCGTTCAGAAGAGCACGATTGTTGTGACTTATGATTTCTTTCAGTTTTGCATTTGTATCCGCAATTTTCACCTCACTCTATTATGCAAATATAAATATTTTTATCTGATGCTTATTTTCCTCATGACGCCTAATATGAGTAGGATAAGCAGGCTAACCGAAATCTCGGTTACTGAGTTCTACCCATGAAATAAGAATTTTCATTGCAAATTTTGCATATTGGACCAGATAGAGCAGAACTCGCTATGGAAAATAGTCGAAATCTTCACTCAAAGTAGCTTTGAAATAACGATAGCACCTATTTAGAACGATCGGATAAATTTTTTTTTGAAAAATTGCTCAATAAAGAAAAATTTTTATCGATCTTAACAACAACTATTATCCCACCGTATTTCAATTGCGTTACATTTTATCACATGCTGGATCTCATGGTTTGTCTCACGCTTTCACAGTTGAACTTCTATTGCCAAGCGACATTTCCCGTATTTCTATATTTTAATTTCCTGCTGCGAATGGAAATGGCTAAATCGTGCAGTCGCAGTGTTAGAAACGTTCTTTGTCATAGTAACTCCTTCTACCGATATTCTTCTTCATTCTCTTGTATTAGTTTGCACAAATCTCTCAAAATTCTTAAATGTCCTCTTCGAATTCCAACCAAACCATTTCTGTCAACAACAGCGTCAAACAGGTTGGACTAAATCCAGGCGACACTCCTTTAGGCGATTCCGACAAAATCATCATGGCTATTTTTGCACTTTGGTCAGATTTGAGCACAATTCTTTATAAAACTCTAAAAATAGCAAAATGTCGAAAGCATTGTGCTTAAATCTGGTCCTTTAGGTTTCCGGTAAGACTTGAATTTAGTTTTATCATGCACAATTTAGTCATAATTTTAAAAATAACTACTTCTGAGCTAAAATTTCAACTTTTAGCCATTAGCAGTGTACTACAAAGCGAAGGCCTGTAATGGAGCGGTATCGCTGAATGTCCTGCTACTTTTCCTCTTCGTGTTACCTGCTCTATGCCATGCAGTTTGGTATTGCTTCGTTCGAGACAACAAGTAGGTTCAATCGCCTATTCTCCTGATTCATTTTGATTTTCAGCAAAGTCTCAAATTAGATGAACTCAAATGATTCATGAAGACAACAAGTTCAAATGCGTAAATCAGAATCTCAGACTTTTTTTATTATCTCTTTTTTCATAGTCAAAATGTTACTCGAAATAATTGAATTAATAAAGTGGACATTGAATTAAAAATCAGCTTCTAATAAACCCAATTTACTGAAGAACAAAAATTAACACTTCCTAAACAGTTATAAATTACTGCTCTCTTTCGTCTTTGAATGGATCTTCATGATGACCGATCATTCTGCAAGAGT
This sequence comes from Diploscapter coronatus, assembly GCA_964036155.1. Lineage (NCBI taxonomy): Eukaryota > Metazoa > Nematoda > Chromadorea > Rhabditida > Rhabditidae > Diploscapter > Diploscapter coronatus. The sequence continues at coordinate 45,167,688 of OZ038422.1, read as the reverse complement.
TGTAAATTGAAATAATTCGCAGAAACCATTGCTTACAAAGGTTGTAAAAAGAGTCTTTGGTTGTGTCCAGAGGATTCAAGCAGCTTGATTTCATCTGGAGTCAGTTGGAAATCGAAGATCTGAAAATAGCATGTTTGAGAAATGAAAGATTTTTTCTCAAGCACCTCAATAACATTCGAGGCGATTTTTGACAACAACCACATTTTATACCTCAAAATTTTCACGAATCCTCGAAGGCGTCACGGATTTGGGAATAATTGCAATCCCTCTGTCCACTGCATAACGCAGCAAGACTTGCGCAGGAGTCTTTTTGTACTTTTCTGCTAGATTCTTCACGTTTTTGTCCTCGAGATCAGGAGGAGCCATAGGCCAATCGATTTTCCTGAAGTAAAAAAGTAAAGAAAATGATGAAGGAGCAGTAATATTCTCCTACGTTCCCGTAGACGAGATGAATTCCAGTCTGCCAGGCGAGCCCAAAGTTGCATAGCTAGTAACGGAAATATTATGCTGTTTGCAGAAATCGTGGTGAGAGTGTTGAGGAAAATAAAGATGAAGCTCGAGCTGAAATTTTTCAATGAAGCAATAAAAGATATTTCAACAAATCCTGCGACATCACAACGTGAGGAACCCGTGTGTGGGTAGATGCGAGAATAGGAAAACCTTCTTTTTTCATGCCGCCTTTCAATTGCATAGTTGTGAGAATTTTGATAATCCAAACTTCCCCAAGAGAAAATAAGCTTAAAATAACAAGCCTGTGAATTGTGAACAGGAATGGTTCCGCTCTTCAGCACCCTAGCAATCTGCTCGTTGTTCCAATTCGACACTCCAATTGCCCTGGCCAGCCCTTCCTTGTAGCACTGCTCAAGACCTCCCCAGGTGTCCTCGACTTTGACTTCTTCGTTGAACTGTTTCATGTCGTGCTGAAAATCACAAAATCACGTTATTGATGCAATTTTTCAAAGAAATTGTAATGTAAAAAGTGTTTGCATAGCCACTTTTTGAAAATTTGGGTTCATCCGCTTCGAGTGAACCAATTTGATTGAAATATTGCTGCAATTGTTGTTGTTGTTTTTTTTTTTTTTTAAATCTTACTTTACGTCGAAAAAAGTTCAAATTGAAGTTAACGATTCAGTTGTTCTTTAAAAGTAACTACAATCAGAACTTTCACTAACTATTCTTCATCTTACAGTGAAACAAGCAGGCCAATGAGCCAAGCAGAGGTCAACATAGTCCATGCGAAGTCGCTTCAGGGAATCCCTCAGACTCACAATCACGTCATCTGAACTTATTTGGTGAGATATCATTTGTAGAGATCGACAAGCAAGATATTTTTACTCAATTTAGAATCACGACACCGACACGATTTCAAAAGACACGTGAAGAATAGAAACGATTTTTGTATACTCTTTGCTATCACAGGAAACTCAAACTACCTGGATGAAGATGACTAGCTCGAACTTTAGTCGTGATGAACAAATCCTCTCGTTTGATCTTTCCATTCGCGATAGCCTCTTGAATGACCTCTCCGATCTGCTCTTCATTCCCGTAAACTGAGGCAGTATCGATTAGTCGATATCCAATATCGATCGCTTCGACTACCGCTCGCTTCACGTCTCCCGCTTTCGACTGCCAAGTCCCTAAGCCGACTTGCGGCATTTTTATTCCATTTGACAGAGTGATCGTTGGACCGCCAGCTGCCATTGCTATAATTTTAGAAATTACAAGAATAAGTAGGAAAAAATGATTGCTTTCCAAAACAACAAAATTAATACATCAAATCTGGATGAAATGGTGGTTTTTCATAATCTCAATGGCAAGTTGCAGGGATTTCATTATGAAAGGTTCAAAGAGATGAAAGACAATATCGATCAATGCCGTGAAATGTTCTACGCGAAAAAGCGAACGTGCACAAAATGACAACTCAACATAGCAGAAAGAGACATTCGTAGGAATATAATGGGAAGAGAATAGAGAGTAAAGAAAATGGATAGAAGCTTTCATCCATTCGTTTATCCTGCGGTCAGCTTATCTTTGAAATACGTCTCAAAATATTACATTTTTGTTTATTTTTTTTTTTGAAAATTCTAAAAATATTTCGATCAGATTTATGAAAACAAAATGAAAAGCTTTATTCCGACCCATAACATCGGATCAAAAAGATCGAATAACTAAATAATCAACTAGCAGTCTATGAGATGCAACAAAAATTTGGAATGCTTCTTGAATATAAAATTAGTTCCTCTCGCTCTTGAACGAATCTTCGTGGTGACCTTTCATGCTGAAACAGTTATTTGGTCTTACGCTAAAAGCTATCATCATACAATGGCTGGATAAAGAGACGGTGGTTATGACCGGTTGATTCGAGATGTTGGATTTCTTCAGGGGTCAAATGGAAGTCGAACAGCTAAAGTTGAGTGTTTAGAAAAAAATATTTGGATAATTTTTTTGCCTGGAAATTCTCCTTGATCCTCGATGGGGTGACCGACTTCGGAATGATAGCAATGCCGCGATCCATGACATAGCGGAGAAGAATCTTGAATGTTCAGTTTGACTGTAACTATTCAGAAGTGTTATAACTCAATTGTCTTCCGACAGTGAAATTACTCCCTGCTTATAAATTATATATGTGTGAGTATGGTTCAATTCTTTGCAACTTTGAAAGTTCCTGTTTTTTACGAAAAAATCATAATTTTCAATTCGAATTTTACTTGCTTTTTCCTCTTATCCACTCCCTGGAACGGAAAGTTTACATCTTTTGTTTAATATTGCCAATTCGCTTCTTTTCTTATCAATTGTCTACTCATGAACTATGATAAACGGCCAATCTTCTAGATATAATCAATCGAAATGTTTATATTCCTCTTGGACAGGTCAGAATAAGGATGGTTTCATTTTTGTCCAAGGATTTCAAATTATTTTTAATTTGTAAATTAAGGATTTGATTTAGCTCGCATAAACTTGTTATTCACTCTTTGCATATCTCTACTTCTTACGAGTACCTGAGCAGGAGTCTTGTTGTATTTATTAGCCAACTCCTTGACATTTGCATCTTCGAGCTCAGACGGGTATACAGGCCAGTCGATTTTCCTTTTAACCGCAGATAACTATAAAAAGTGTGAGAATTATGCTTACAGTCCTACAGCCGAAATAAAATCAACTCTTCCTGGGGAGCCCAATGAGGCGTAGGATGTTACAGAAATGTTGTGCTGCTTGCAGAAATCGGCATGCGCTTTTTGGGGGAAGTAGAGATGCAGCTCAACCTGTAAATTACTCTTCTAGAAAAGCTCACAATTCAGCTAAACCTGAGAATTGTGAACTGGGATGGTTCCGCTCTTCAGCACTCTCGCGATCTGATCATGATGCCAGTTGGAGACTCCAATGGCCTTGGCAAGTCCTTCCTTGTAGACCTGCTCGAACCCTCTCCACACATCCTCAACTTTAACAGTGTCATCGAATTTGTTGTCTGACTGAAAATTGAACCGATTCGAAATAAAAGAACAACTTGAGATAATAAATTTACAGTAAAGGCTGTTGGAACGTGAGCCAGAACTAAATCAACGTAATCCATCTTCAGTTTCTTCAGAGATTCGCGCACACTATTGATGACATTGTCTGAATCAACTTATCAAGTTTTTTCTTTATAAATAAAAATAGCACCTGGATGCAAGTCATTGCCCCAGACTTTGGTTGTGATGAACAAATCCTCTCGTTTGATCTTTCCACTCGCAATAGCCTCTTGAATGACCTCCCCGATCTGCTCTTCATTCCCGTAAACTACCGCGCTGTCGATTAGTCGATATCCAATATCGATCGCTTCGACTACCGCTCGCTTCACGTCTCCCGCTTTCGACTGCCAAGTCCCTAAGCCGACTTGCGGCATTTTTATTCCATTTGACAGAGTGATCGTTGGACCGCCAACTGTCATTGCTCTAATTTTAGAAATTTGATAATGTAGAATGGTGATACAGCTGAGGAGAATAAATTTGGTCATATCATGAACAACAATTGATTACTACGAGAAGACAGGATGGTATCTATCAAACTATCATTGTACTTGAAGTAATTTGACATCAAAGATCTAAACCATCCAGAAACAAACGCGAAAAAATAGAGGAAAATCAATCAAATTAATGGAGCGTTTAAACGAGAATTCAAAATTCAATGAAGAAAAGAAGGGATATTTGCAAAAAAAATAAAGAAAAAACTAAGATAAGTGAGGAATTCTATCCATTCATTCAAGGCACAATATTTACCGAGGATTTCGCGTTTAGTTTACTGACGGTTAAATACATAGCAATTCAAATCTCTATTACACGAGCATATTTTAGTTTGATAAATTTTTTCTTGATTTGTATTTCTCCTAAAAATATTGCGCTGAAGTTATTATAAAAAAAATTTTAGACTATGATAAACAATGTTCGCGTCATATTCCTTCTACATAGAGAAAAATATGCTACGAGAATATTTGCGAAATTTCAGGAGGAAAAACGAGAAAACCATTGGGTTCAACAACAAGTTGATTCTGGAAAAATAGAAAATGGAGACTAATCACAGTGCATAAGAAAAATATGCTACCTTTACGAGTCATAAAATGAGGAAAGATAAAAGTTATATTTTATAGCAATAAAATTGGTATCTTTATTCAAGAAAATCAATATTTTCGAAAGAACTGGTCCTAATGATAGTTGTCGAATTGGTTTAAACCGATTTAGTACTTATCTAGATACAATTTGGGTAGCAACGTTGTTCTTATAGAATACGTCCCTTGGATGACCGAGTCCTTTCCGAAGTTTCTCTGTAAAGAGTGAACACAGTGCTTATCAGTGTGAGAAGTAATCCAGACAAAAGTTTGAAGGTTAAATTTTGCATTCATTTCAGTCGACTTTAAATACAGACCAAGAAAAAATTCGGTGTAGACAGTAATGAACCATGAATATTGTGCCAACGAGCCGAAGGTAATATTGATCATGCTACCATCGAAATCTCTCAAGTTTCCAAGTCTCAAGAATTTTTTCTCATTTTTAAATACAATTATTTTACAGAAATTCATAGGCGCAACCCAGAAGGCATGAATCGCAAGAACTATTGCATTAAGTGCCAGGTAGACTGTGCTCAATATACCGTATAAGTTAAATTCAGATCTATCTAGAACGAAGAGTAGAAATGCATAGACGTTGATTGCAATTCCAAAAATGCTCGACTAAAATATTCAATAATTTTATCTCGTTTTTTTTGTAATTCACATGTTATGTCTGGATTTTTCCATAATTTTTTTTTTTTTTTTTTTTTTATATTTTCGAGGATGGTAATTTGTGTGTGGGCTAAAATTAGGCATAAGACGTAAATGTGAAATTTATTTTTCGAGAATAAAATATTGCCAATGTTATTTTAGTCAATATTGATGAAATTTCAGGCCCTTCTTACTCGAGAATTACTACCGAAGAATGTTTGTAGATGCGTGAGCTTCAAAAAGGCAACACGAATTCTTCAGATGGATGCGGTTTACTATTCTCATTTCAAAGACATTCGATAGATCAGGATAGAGTTATATTGAGAATTGAGATGAGTTCTGCAGATAAGATCACTCTATCAAATTGTGGGCACTCATTTTTAGTGATCCTTTATTTTATGCAAATAGTTATCATCAAATTCGACGCCATTCGTTTTATGAATGGAGTTAGGATCGAATACTAAACCTCCACCACAGTTCTCTACGTGAACAGTAAGGATCTTGAGTCGGTTGGCGGAAAGCTTAGAACGATCATGAAACTGAGAGAAATCGATGAGACGATGCGTTTGAGAAAAGCAGTTCCGACTTCATGGTTGTTGAAAACCTCCAGATTGACAAAGTTAATTTATTCTACTGATCCTGAGGGTGCTTTATCTAATTATGTGCCTTCCTTCAATTCAATCCAGTATTTTCATTTACGATCTCCAATAAGTGCTCAACAAATATTTCTGCTTATTCTATGAAGTACTAATTATTGAAGCTACAGGTTTTAAAACTTCAAAGTAAATAATCAAATAAATTCTCTTGTGTTTGTGCCAATTTTTCATGTTCTAACATTATCAGTCAAAATTTTCTTCGTATTTCTATAACGTAAATCGGGCAACAGATATGATGATGTGATGCCCAAAAGGGGTATTGTGCGTCACGATGATGAGCAATATTTATATTATTACGATAAAAAATGAGCAAGGAACGAGAAATGAGCAATTTCTTTGCCCACATGTCTGATGCATTGGAAAGGACCTTTACTTTTCACGAATTCAACGAATTTTCACATTTCCACAGCAAACATAACATATTTTGGTTCTATGAATCAATACTTTTCTATCCATTTCACTAGAGTTGTGCTAGAATAAAAGCTTGCGTACTCTCCTCTCTTACTTTCCTCTATCTGTTTTCCTTTTCCATCAGCCTTTACTCTTTCTGCATCTCTTTACTTTCGCCGCTCCTCTCCTATTTCTCTGCCAAACTCACGTGAATCTGGTATTTGAGTAAGCGGCCTGTACGTTTCGAAACAACCCGTCCAGATCAAGGTTACTCACTTTGCAAACTCTCCTACCGACAATGTCGTTACATTATTTCCCTACTTACTATTGAATTTTTCCATTTTGCTCGGGAAAAATGTATCGTTTCGTGAAGATTGGAATGACCACATGTTGCTTCTTTTCCTAAATAATATCGCCTCTAGAATGGCTTGCTAATGTTTCCCGAATTCATTTTATATCGCCCTCTAATATATGATTTTTACAGTCAAACTTTGGTCTAAATTCTCAACTTTTAGAGATGACGGAGTTAGAGAAAGGTGTTCCGCCGCCAGATATGCACACCAACCGAGGACCGACAATCGTCCATGTACAGCAGCCCACAACGACTGTCGATGACAGAGATAAGATCATCATGGTTCTGCTAATATTTTTGCTACCACGTGAGTTTTCTTGAGACTGATCGAAAACGCAGATAGGTTGCAAAAATCAAAACCTTTTGAGCAAATCAATTGTTCATATATGCATTTCGCAAGCTTTAATATCGTTCAAATGATTTGAATTGAGGAATAGCATGTCAAGCGATGATTCATAAATGAGTTTCGAGGAGATTCTAACGAAATCAAAACAAGTGAACATTACTACTTCTGGGGGAATAATGGATATTCTATAAACTGTTGTAATTACCCAAAATTGTTCTATATTATATCAGAAGCGACGAAGCCGGGACAATAAATTGACTTTTATGTTTATTCGACGGAAGCGACGAAGCCAGGACAATAAATCTCGGACTTCTGTAATAGTCGTGAAAAGTGAGCACACAGTATATCTCCATTAGCCACGTTGCCAAAAATCACAGGATAATTACGCGTGGCCCTCCTTACATAGGTAATTACGCGGCCAATAAAATCTCCGCCAACAGCCTGTTCATATGACATTCATAAAGCGCATTCATTGTTCAACGAATAATAATTTTTAACTCGTGGTCTTCTATGTATATGATATAACTATAGATGCGCACTTACATGATTCTATGTAATCTAGCATCGGTATTTTTACCCTTAATAATGATAGCGAACTTTTTAAACCAAAGTAAATGGTAACATTTTTGAAAAGTTAGAATTGTACGCAATGACTGCAGGAAACTGGCTGGCGCATACGATGTATCTTTCTTCTTTTAAATTGCAGAAAATCTGATGTTTTTACAATCCACTTATGGCATCGAATTCAAGATAATTTGAAGTAATTATTGTCTAATCAGCAAAATAATCAATGGCATTTTTCATGTTTTCAACATTGAAATACGATACTGGCTCAAGCCAATTTCACTTCAAGAGCGATAGTCGATTCATCAAGGCCGCGTAATTACCTATGTAAGGAGGGCCACACGTAATTATCCTTTAATTTTTGGCAATGTGGCTAATGGAGATATACTGATATACTGCGTGCTCACTTTTCACGACTATTACAGAAGTCCGAGATTTATTGTCCTGGCTTCGTCGCTTCCGTCGAATAAACATAAAAGTCAATTTATTGTCCCGGCTTCGTCGCTTCTGATATCATATAGGAGATGTTAAGGTAATTACAGCAATTTCTCGAATATCAAATATTCCCCAGAAGTAGTAATTGTCATTCATTTCGTCGGTTTCCGAAGGAAATCAAATACATTGGGCAGAATAAATGAACCATTTGGATTTTAAACATCAAAGCTTCGCGACGAAAACGGAAAAGATGAACTTTTGAAAACGACTTTCGTCGATATTTCGATCCTCGATATAGTTTCGACCCCGGAAGGTACCCCAGGGTTTTCGACCACGCTGAAAACGAATCTGACATCGAAATCAGCTTTTTAAAGCAATCGGAATGAGTTTTGTATCGATTTTATGTTCAAAATGTCACACATTGCTAAAAGTGAATATAAGCCCCCGCCGACCGCCTTCGATGGCCAGTTGATTTTTGGCTTCAAAATACATTTATCGTCGTCAGAATCTGATTTTTCGTCGTCAAACAGACGTTGAAATGAATTGTCTGCCAATTTCCTGCGTTTTTGTGCAAAAAAAAAGAATTTCAATTTTTGACTTCAGAATCCTCACGTCGACGTCGGAATTCTGAATCCAAAAACCATGTAATATTGTTCCGGCATGTTGTTTTGTTATATCTGAATGAATTGCGAACAGCAAAAAATAATACAAATATATTTATTTAATTAAATAATTTTGTCCAAATTGCAAAAATGGTCCTCCATCAGAGGCTTGCCCCGGGGCAACGTATGCACCGAAAATTCTGGATTATAGTCGCGACTAAAGAATTTGTATAGATCTATTAAATAAAAAAAACCGCATCGTTCTAGCACTTATAGAACGCAAATGCCAGACCGAACACGGTACGCAATTTCGTGTCTACGGATACCATTTGGGTTTTCTTCAAAAATCGATAACTCCCCAAGGCATGATGCAAATTTCAAAATTTTTTCGCGGATCTTCCTCATTTGATGGGGGGTAAATTATCCATCAAAAATTAGCACTCCATCGCTACCGTGTCATAGAGAACTAGACATCGAAAAAAACCAATGTACGTGCCCTGGACCGAAACAAAGGTAATTACACCCTGCCCGCAGCCTTTGGCGCGGGGCCGCTTCGCGGCCCCGCCCAAAAGGCTGAGGGCAGGGTATAATTTCAGCTTTGGCAGTCTGGTATCGCGATAAATATTGCTCCTCGAGTGTTTGTTTGAATATCTGTTTGACACTTTGCTTCGTCTTGCCAGGTTTGTTATTTTGAAAAGAAACTTTTAAACTACCTCTGCTATATAATAATTTTGAGAAATTCAGGAGTTGTTCATGCTGTGTGGTACTGCCTCATTAAACGAGATGGCATAGATGGATAAATATTAGATGCAAGCGAACATCGTCATCATTCCTGAATGATAATCAATTTGAAAATTGGACCAAATCATAATCATATCCTTTAATGTTTCTAGAAATCATTATTTATGTTGTTTCGATATTTTCTTATTGCTGAAATTAAAACTAAGTTTTAGTTGTGCCTTCACAAAATTCAGAAATTTTCATTTTACTGATATTGACCAAATTAACCTTCGTTGGATCACTTACTATTCATGTGTACACTTATCATGTTTTTGAATATAAACATTTCTGCAACTTGACTATGATGGATTAAATTACATTTTATTAAATAACCATGGCGTTGCATTGTTTGCATTAGTACTTTCGGCTATTTTCTGACAAGATTAGGGAGCGAATAATAACATTACGTTGATATAAACAAATCTGTCAATAAAATAGAAAAAATCGACGAATGCACTTGGACTGTTAAGGCATTCTTCACAACTTGTACAGACAGATCTGAAGTGCGATTACTCTTCAATTGTGAATTGCTCTGCATACACTCGAAAAATATTTGAGCAATTGAGTAATACTTTGCTCTGAATAAGTTCGGTGTATCTTTAAAACAGACAGTAAACAAATTGAATCAATAGATTAAGGTAACTTTAGATTTTTTCTAAATATATTACTGAAATAATACCCATTCCTGCGTTATTTCAAAGATTGCTTCCTTGTGGATTTTTCAGCGAATCTATCATTGCCATTAGTCATCGTTGCCTTTCTAATTGATCTTCTGAACCATCAAAAAATTAGTAGGGAGAGCATCAAATAAATTGGATAAAATGAGATAAAATTAAACAAAATCAATGCTTACCGATCATGAAACGACATTCAAGCAGCCCACTAAATGAAAGGGGAATAGTTAGTGATTGCCAAAAGTTGCAATGTGGTGTGATGGATTCAGAATTTAAAATAATGAGAAAACGACTAAAAGCGAAAAAAATCGCAAAAATTGAAAGAAAAAGTTGAGAAACGAACAAATCAAGTTCGTTTCGACCACTTGCACATTCATTCGTTGTCGAGTCGTTGCGGAGTAGGTCGATTTTTCCTAAAATTTCGTTATTTTTTCTGGTAATTTGAACTTTCAGATGTTGTTCATATCGCTGCTTCTGCTGGCCTTCTCAACCCTTGCCAGCTCGTCTCCTCTGTCTGCCTCCGACGATGCCAAATCGGCTCCTTCCGAAGGATTCTTCAGCCACGCTGCTCACACCATCAAGGAAGTTTTTGGTGAAGAGAACCCGCAGTTGTGAGAATTCTTTGAATTTTCTGAAAAGACATCGGAAATTTTTTCTATTAGATCTTTTGAATTTTCCAATTTCTTCCTTTAAAGTCGCCATGTCCACTAGCCGCATTTTTGGAAAGTTCACTAATTTGGAAAAGATAGGAAAACTTGAAAATATTGCATTTTCCTGAAGTGTTGGAAAAAAAATCACATTACAGAGTCTTCTCGGACGTGCTAAAGGAGATGTTCAACGACGACTCGGACAGGGCTCGTCGACTGCAGCAGCTGCACGAATTCGTTCACAAGCAGCAACTGGACAGACACAGGCACGATAGCAGCGATTCTGGAGATATGACAGCGCGTCGTTACGAGGATTCTGGAGCAGCCACGACGAAAGCCAACGAAACTGGAGTGATTCACAAGGAGATCGACTACCTCAAACAGAAGTACCAGGGAATCCGAAACGACATCGACAAATGGATGGTATGTGAAGGGAATTTGAGGAACAGTTAGAGTTCCGACTTCGGAAATTGCCAAGAGTAAATTCTGTCCTCCTGGTTACGAATTTCTACGCTTATTGAAGAATCACGTTTCGTCGAATTTCAATTTGGGATTCTTTTTAAATGATTTTTTGTATGATAGAAATGAACGAACTGAAATTTTCGGTCTTAAAAATTTAATTTTTTTTTTTTTTTAAATGGTTGTATTTTCAGACAAGCCCCTCGACCCGCACCCTGATGATCCCCTTCATCGCTGGCTCCGTCTCAATCTTCGCTCTGTTGCTGATATCCATCCTCGTCAAGGCCATTTGCTGCAGGCTAGTTCATTCACATTTTCTAAACATGAAGTTTTAAAAATTCGACTAGCGTTGTCAACTCAAATTCGCTAGTTTTCAAAGAAGAAACACGATTTCGTGTGATCTTGCGATGTATGAAAATTTTTACGAGAACATTTCTTACTTTCAAAAATTCGGAGTACTGAATTTGCCTAAAATTGTCCTTCACCAAAAAGTTTAGGATGAATATAAAAAGTAGAAATTTTGCTTCGATTATTTCCAGACGCTTCAACAAGAGGAAGGCGAACCTGACTCAGGTGTACGGCAAAGAGGCTTCGATGGTCGGCAGGACGCAGAATAAACGTCATAATTCGGACGACGAGGACGAAATTTAAGGTTCGACGCGGAACTCGAAAATGCACTGCATCGATTCACTACAGTAATCCATTCATTTGTCTTTTCTATATAGAATGGCTTTCATTTTCATGTTCTTGTAAATTTCATCAGTCATTTTGACTAACTTGATGACGTTTCATTTTGGAAATGTTTCTTTGAGCTTTCTCAGGTTTTATTTTATCCTGTAGTTGACCCTGCATGAATTTTGACTTCAGCTGAACTTTTATCCTTGCACTTTTTCGATTTTTTTTTGAATAAAGTGAAGCTTTTAAAGATTTGTTTCTGATTTTAGTTTACATATTTTGTTAAAATATCTTAGAGTTGAAAGAGTTTTCAAAGAAACTAAACAAATTTCCGTTGTTCAAAACGATGCGTTTGAGTCAAGGAGCTGATGAACTTCAGCAAATTTTCAATGTCTGGAGTGGAAGACCCAGACGAAGGCAGGTAAGTAAAATGATGGCTTGTAATAATTTGAGGTTTTAAAAGTTTATTTACTCCAGAATTTTATCTGAAAACTTTAAATTAATCTCGTCCATGAACGATGATAATTACCTTTATTCCATGGCCGGTCTTCATTTGTAATTTTCATCTTTTCAAGAAGTTGTTCAAATGCATTTTTACCGTCCAAACGTGTCCATTCTCTGAAGATCATGGATTAATTTTGTTTGCAATGTGTTAGAAACAAGATGGTACTCAATTTAAAAAAAAAAATCCTAAAAATTTGATCAACTTTATACAAGAAAACTGAACTAATCTAGAAGTTTTATGAGCTCTTTGAAGTCCTAAGATTTTTGGACAATATCTTTCCTGAAACAATAACTCTGGCCAGAGGTTAATTGCATTCGAATGATTTTGATTCATTATTCATATTCAGCTTACAATCATCTTATTCAAAATCTGAAACTCTGAATTAACTTCAAGATGGTTAACCAAACGCCATATATATTCTAAAATATCTTTAAAAATCAATTATCAAGTTTATATGAAATTATCGTCGAAACAGATTCAAACACCTCGAACTTTGATAATATTATTCAGTGTAGGTGCACCTTATATTTCACTTCAGTCATTCAGCGGCGATCTTTCTTTATAATCCTGACTATAATCAGCTAATTTTTCTATTTTGCGATATATCTATAACAAACAATTTTTCGTCGCTATTTTTGTTCATGTGATGAAATATTCCTATTATCTATTCTTTCACGCAATTTATTTGATTAATGCTCCATTCACCTTTGCCTATTTCGTAGTGTCTGATACCCTTGATCAGGAACTGGTGGCAACTTTCTACAGAGGGATGAATTCTGAATATCAGACAGAATTCGACAGGCATCTTACAATTGGAGACGAGTGTTTTTCGTTTACTTTGTATCTGATATTAGTGAGAAGAAGAGGCTTGAAATTTCATTGTTGATAAGCCTCATTCCGATTACAGATAAGACCTTATCCGTGACTCTTTCATTCAGAAAGCTGTTTCCTTCTTTTGTTCCTGATTTCTTGTCCTCTATTCATAACGATTCAATTATTTGCAGCCAATTTTATGTCTTCGCACTTCCGTAATCGAATTTCATTGTTTTTATCACTAAATTTACAACTTCGCTTCTTAAAATGATCTGTTGAGAGTTTTTGAGTATTTTCATTTTCATTTCATTTTTACTTTTATTCTCTTCACACTTTAAAATAGAGTTAAAATCAACTGATAAACTTGCACAACGTGTTTTGAATGTGAAATTGTTTGCCAACTTGCCATGTTGCTCCGCAACCTTAAAATTCTCATTAGCTTCAAGTGATAATAAAAATTTTGAGAAATAAAGAACTTAATCCCTAAAAACTCTTGAAGGAGGATGACTTCTTTCAACCATCTCCGAATTGACAAGCCGGATACGATGCAGAATGAGAAGGTTCACATCACGGTTGAAGGTCTCGAACCGAACGCACTGTACAGACTGGTCATGTCGTAAGTTTATTAGGCGTTTGAATTGGGTACTCAAATTATATGAGAATTTTAGACTTGAGCATCTTTACGGTAAGCACAAGGCTTTTGCAGTATTCAAGGCAGATGATTCGGGATACATTGATTTGAAGAGAGACGCGCCACTCCGAGGAACTTATGCAGGTACTTCGTTTCTTTGTAGTTTTCGTTTTTGCACATGAAGTGTCTTTAGGAGCTGATCCAATGGGACTATTCCTCTCTCAACGAGCGACTCCTGACTTTCCTTATGGAGGTTACCTGCGTTGCACTCCGCCCATTCCGTTTTACTACGATTTAGAGTAGTCTATTTTTACGAAAATCATTTTTTCTTTCGCGAATTTTAGACTTTATGACCTAGCTGGAAATCATATGGAAACTATGACAATCAAGAAGCACTGGATGCATCCACAATTGAAGAGAACTGAAATTGAATCTCACGGATTTTATGGCACTGAGTTCAGGCCGCCAGGTAAACTTTTGACGCCTAACTTATCATGCCACTGAAATGTTAGGCGATGGTCCTTACCCTTGTGTCGTTGACATCTCTGGTACCGGAGGCGGGTTGCACGAACATAAGGGGTCTATGCTTGCGTCTGAAGGGTTCGTCGTTCTGTGTGTTGCCTTCTTCCAATTCAAGGACCTTCCAAATAAATTAGAAGACGTCGATATCACTTATTTCCAAGTATCAAAATTCGTATTACATATCTCTTCAACCAAGTCATGATGTCTAGGGGCCTGTAGACTTCCTTTTGAGTCGACCATATACTCGGAAAGATGTCGGAATTGGTCTGCAAGGAGTGTCATTTGGAGCGACTCTGGTCGATTATCTTGCCACTAGATTTCCACAGGCATTATTTATGGGTAGGGTTGAGTGAAAAAGTGAGAATTTTGCAGTTCAAAGCGATAGTCTCGATAAACGGTCCTCATTCGCAGTCGCATTACATGTCGATCAAGGAGAATGGGGTACAAATGACTCAAGTTCCGTGAGTAGCCTTTCCCTTTTAACTTCTGAATGTGATACTTTAGATTTGATGATTTACGTCATTATTTCCTCAACTCCATCATGATTACTGGACCCTGTTTCGCATCGCCAACCGAAAATTTGACTCCAGAAAATGAAATTCCTTGGGAACGGATACCAAAGGACGCAAAGTTTCGACTTGTGGTAAATTCACTTTTTTAACTACCGAGATGTTACTAATTTTGTCAGACGTCAGTAGACGATTTTGTCTGCTGTTCCGTTCATACGAATAACTATCGACTGAAGCGATTGAGAGAAACTGGACATCAAGTCGAGATTGAGTATTGCAATGGAGGCCACATCATGGAGCCACCGTATTTCCCTCATCATGAGCTTGTCTATGCGAAATTCCAAGGTTTGTATTATTTTGCTGTGTTACTAGAGAATGAGCCGAATTTTCGAATTTAATTCGGACTGATTTTATACCGCCAACTATTTCAATCCTGAACGTTATCAGAAACTCCAAATGATTCTTTATGACTGAATTTCCGGTTTCTATTGTGGCTATGGAGGCGAAGTAGTACTTCATGGAAAAAGTCAGGAGGTGACTTGGGCTCATACGATCGAATTCTTCATTCGCAATCTCGGCGAACCTGCTCACATGCCAGACTGGAATCGATTGACTCGCATCGTGAAACCAACGATAGAAGAGCAGAAGACGTTCGCTAAACAAATTGAAGCTCAATCACAACAGCCTCAACCGCAACAACAGCAACAGTTGAGCAAAATTTAGCGACGATGACTGACGATGTATTAGAAGAATCACGAAAAGCTTTGAAATTTTTTCATGCCTTGCAATAGATCTTATAAAATCGTTTCTGTGCATAAATTCGATCTTGAATACAATGTTAAGATTTATTCAAATGGTGAAAAAACACTCACAAAACATTCGAAACTAAAGCTTTAGCATTCAAGTTGATTGCAAGAAGGATGAAACTGAGATCCAAATTTTAAAAATTATTCGTCATTTACCCGTGAGATATGATTTAAAGACCTTCCAGATTTTCTTAAAATGCTTAAAAATTGTAAAGCTGAATATGACCAATTGAATAATGCAAATATTGAGATTAATATCTACAAATGTAGGAAATTTCGTTTTATCCTTGATGATCGAAGGCAATATTATCATATGAGAGTTGAATGGAAAAATCATTATGACTGGTTATTTCCAAAAAAAATAACTTGGATTCTTCATCATTTCAGCATAAAGATTACAATGCCAGAAAGACGTAAAGTAATGACACTCGACGACAGATTTCGTTTACGAACTCGTGGCATTTCTAGGACGTAAAGCGCGAAGAATCCAAATAATCTTTGAAAAATGCAATAATGAAAATTGGCTTGAATTAAATAAACTGACTACATGATAGAACACCGATTTGGAATACGAGGATTGCAGCAATTGTACCTGTGAAGTTTCGAGCAGAGGCTGGAATTGGCATTCGGGGCGCCAGGAATCGGAGGGAGTAGATCGAGGTCGTCTGACAAAGAATCTGCATCGCAGTCGATCACTTCTCCAGTCAATCGAGATTTCTCGAATTCCGATCCTCGATTGTCTAGAAGACGAAGATTTGTTTATGATGAAGATCATTAGGGTTTTGTTTGGTTCTACAGTGGCTGGAACAAGCTTGGGGACACGATACATTAGAATCTTGTTTGGCATGCCCGTTTATAATTACCAGATTTGGTTAAGATTTAGCAAGCATACTAAGAACACTGAATTTAAAAATCCTTCCAAACTTTAGACGAATTTTATCATATTGGTGATTTATAGTTTTTTTTTTTTTTTTAAAGTGGCCTTATGTTTTCCAGCTTTTGTTCCCCACTGTATGTTATCAAGTTATTATAAATTCCATTTTGAAAGGAATTTCATGGATCTATCAATCTGAACCTCCTTACTAAAAACGTGAAAATAATTTGGTAAAGATCGTTGGAACTTCCTGGTGTGAATTTTGATACTATTGAAACCGTTTTTCTTGCTTTATAGTCAAAGGTGGTAATAAAAATGTAGCGTTCAAACTAACTTTCTCTTCGTTTAGACTGAGACGCTTCTGTCTTCGGTTTGGCTTCTTCGGAATCCTTCTCTTCGTCGCTGTCCAGAGGACACTCCACAAGTCGACTTTTCTCTGCTTCTTGTCGATTCACTCTAAAATTCGAACTGATTTTTAGGTTTATCGTCAAGGTCTTACAAACGAGAGTTATCTTTTCGTTCCTCTTCATTATCCTCGCAGTTGTCCAAAGAGAATACCTCATTTTCTGTGGCAGCCATTAAGGGGATTCCTAAATTTTCAGACCATTTTTTGGAATCCAAATGAAATCCAACCTGATCCTTTTATCTGATACTTGGCATATCCACTGGTCGTGTGAGTGGTTCCATTCATTTAGCCAAATGCCCGAACGAGTCGGCGTTTTTCTCTGAAATTTTCGAGGAATTGGTACGGAGAAATGAGTTTGGAAATGCAACAGCTAATCGAGATATTGCCAAAGCGGCATCAGGTCTTGAGAACCTCAGAAGAGCAAAAATCAAAGCAAATCGAATTCATTTCTTTATTGGAGAATTACATAAAATCTGAATACGCGTCATGTCTAAGCAAACTCCTGGTCCTTCATTTACGATAAAAACCCCCATTATCTAGATTATGATATGATGATGATGAAGCGATTGCTTTTCATATAATATTTAGCTATGAGTCTCAACAATAGCCCCATAATTTACAACTTCAACGATAAAGATTTAGTGTTTGGGCAGTTTGAAATGTTTCTTGAGCGGCTGCCAATCCTTGTAATAGTCCTTATCGACGTTCTCATCGACCGCCCACTGAGAAATCACCATGTTGAATGAGCTCTCGAACATGAATGACTGAAATTAGGAAAACCAGTTATTTGGCGGTGGAAAATTATGTTGGGCGACAAAATTTTAGCCAAAAATTGTCGTTTCATCAATAAGTCAAGCGCTGACCATAGTTCCCTCGGCAACTCGCATTGGTTTCAGCTGGTCATTCGATGCTTTTTCAAAGCAGGCGTAGTCCGGCCCATGAGGAGTCATCATCGAGTGCAGAGAGGCGCCTAAATTATTGGGTAGATGAGTTAGGAATCGGGATGACTGGAATTATTTATCTATGAAGATCATCTCTCCATAAATTTTTAACAGGGATTTCGGAACTTGAAGTCATCTAAACTCATCGCGAACTCTAGCTGAGCTCAAGTTCCAAAATTAATAACTTCGAAGATTCTTAATTTCAAATCACTTCTGAAAGGGTAATTGTATGGTTTAGGAAAAAGTCAATCTGGTAATGTCTTGCATTGATTACCTCCTGGCTTGAATCCTCCTTCCTTCGCTTCATAACTGCCCACAATGAGTCCCATATATTCGGACATGCAGTTTCCTAAGCGTTATTTTGATTACGAGTTCGCTCACTTTATTTTACTTCGCGTTTATCTAATCCTCTTTACTTTTCTCATCGACTTTCTAATTCGCCTTACTCTCTTGGGGCCATGATTCGTGGAGAGGCAAAGCGCAATGGAACTTCTCTTTATGGCCTATTTGTTATTCCCAACTTATGTCTCCAAAAATATTGCGTACTCAAAGAGCATGATGTGACTTTTGCAAATCTTTTTTTAATGAAGATAAGAAGTTACTATGATAATACGGAGGTCTGAACGTGTTGTCGGCGACTCCCCAGCGAGGAGGGAAAATGACAAAGTCAGCGATGGCCACGCCCGGTTTCACAGATGGAGCTGTGAGAACAGTGAAAATAGATGGGTCCTGCAATTATTCCAAGAAAAATAAATCTTGTTCTTCAATACTTACACAATGGTCGAAAGAAACCGTGTTGATGACCATGTAGTTTCTCAGGTCGTATCTGTACGGAGCATAATTTCCGTGCCAAGCGACCACGTTGAATGGCGAAAAGTCCTGAAAATATAAAATCTATAATTAGAAATTATAGAAAGAAATTTCTAAAACGATCCAAAACTCAAATATCGAGTTCAGATTTTTCAAAAAAAAAATGCTTCTATTTTGTTACTGGAAATTAAAGGAATCAAGTTTCGACTTTTTAACATTCCAAGTTCCCGCTTGTATGAGCAAGTTATCATACCTGTTTAGCCTTGAACCAATCTCCCTGGTACTTGTTGTAGATAGTGAATTCAGCGTCGATATCTTCAAACCAAGCCACTGGAGTTTCAAAGTCGCGAGGGTTAGCAAGTCCATTAGCTCCTAGAAATAATTATTTCTCGAAGAAGTTTGTTCAATCAAATTTTACCAATTGGTCCAAGATCAGGGAGTTGGAAGTGGGTTCCGAATACTTCCAAAATGTAGCCACGAGAAGGTCCTTCGACAGCGACAGAGAAGCGAATTCCTTGAGGAACGACGACAATCTGCTGAGGGTCAACTCTGATTCTTCCGAATTCGGTGGTGATATTCAGCGAACCTTGTTGGGGAACTAAATAGAATATTGAAATTTTCCCTTCAAAATACTGATTTCTACCGATCAGAAAGTCCCCATCAGAATTGTACAGCGCCTTGTGGTGCATACTCTCGTTGCAGGCATAGTTGTGAATGGCCAATCCATTGCGAGACACAAAATCGCCTCCTCCGCAAACGGTGTAGAGTCCCTCAAATTATAAGCCCATCAACTAATCGCCTTTTAATTTCTTACCTCGACGAAATCTACTCCCTCCCTCTTGGGAAGAGGAAACGGATGCCATCTGTATTGGTTTGGCGTTGGCTTGCAGTCCGAGAAATTGTTCGTCCATCTGGAACACGTTATCTTATGGGATATGCTTTTTTTTTCATCAAGCTTGCCTCTGATTTTCGCAGGGTTCAAAAGGTCGGTGCACCACGGATGGCTGGATTCGATAGAGCCAGCTGAAATTGAATATTTCGAGTCTTTACATGATTTAGATAAAATGATTAGCTGCTCAAAAGCGACAACACAGAAGTTCATCTGTTTGAGGAACAGCAAAGAAAGAAGAATAAAAATGAGAGAAGCTTCCGGAGCTTTACGAAGTCGCCCGAATGTCCCGCAATAATCCGCCGAATCCTCTGACATTATTCCACTTTTCACTCTTTCCACTCTCACTTCCATTTTCGTTTCCTTTAAAAGGAAGGTTAATTATTCAATTTGCTGGAGCAGCCGAAAATAACTCGTCGCAATTGACTTTCGACGCATAGTAAATTGGCATTTGCGTGTTGGAAAATATGCAAAACTCTATCTCTATGACTGTGGATGATAAATCAGTTTGAATGTAAGGTTAAAGAGTGAAAGTAGATAACTTTTAGAGATAAACGGGCAGTTTTTTTGCAATTCAATTGAAATTAACTGCACGAAATTGAACGCGATTCACCGTAGATTTCATTGTTGTTGTTGTTGTTGTTGAAAAATTGGACACAAGAAATGCGGTGAGGAAATTGGTCAGACGCTTTGCAAATTGAGAGAGGCAGATTCCGATGCTGCAAAACAGACAAAGAGCTAGAGCTAGGCTACTGACTGGCGGCACAATGCGATAAGAGATAGACTGACTGGCAGCGAAATTATGAGAGATTGGCTAATGAAAGAGGCAGAAATCGAGTTAGCAGAAAGTGGAAGAGGGCTAAATCGGAATCTGAGAATGTCGAAATGGGTGTAGACGAAGGGAATATGTAAGGAGAAAGGAGTATGTGAAAGGGTGTAGAGAAGCAGAAGAAGTAACGCAAATGGAACGATGAAAGGCAAAAAATAGGGGAAGACGGGGCTTTGGCATATGGAAAGGAGCAATGAAGCCATTTGTAGAAGAAGACAAAAACATGTGACGATTCGAGGAGACGGGGAATTGGTGAATGAATGCATGCAGCAGAATGTGCGTGTGCACGTTTCTGAGGGCATTGGGTAGGTTGAGAAAATGCAAATAGGATGAAAGAGAAATTCACCGAGGATGTTTGATATTCAATATTGAGTGAGAATGCGGGCAATGTTGTTTGAGTAATTTCTACTTCAGTAGGACTATTTTAGGCGTTAAAGTAGTGTGAAAATGAAGCACGTTTCATGAAAATGACGACCCCCTGTTTTATTATCACAGGTTTGTCAGCGTCGGACGTTTTCTTCCCAGTTGTGAAAGAAAGCGAAACGAATGATATTTAGTAGAGAATGGACTTCTTCAATTATTTGCTTCTCACGAACCTTCTCTTATTGGCAGTGCGAGGTGCGGTGAAAGCGCTGCCAGAAAGTTGCTCCGCGTAAAGGCCGTGAGGACAAACCTGAAAGGTGTTGATGAATTCTATTAAGTGGTCTATTCATAAATTCCATTCAGGGAATTACGAATATTTTTCACGCTGCTAATAGAACTATTCAATTAGCATGAACTTCCGCTTGAGATAGCAGAGCGAAGCGTCAAACTTTTTCTTGACTAGCTAGAGAGCATGTCCATATATCTAACGTTAAAATGGAAATTAGACTGAAAGGTTGTTTACCTGAGGCGAGTTCCGTCCCACAGGCAAG
The DNA here is from genome assembly GCA_964036155.1 of Diploscapter coronatus. Lineage (NCBI taxonomy): Eukaryota > Metazoa > Nematoda > Chromadorea > Rhabditida > Rhabditidae > Diploscapter > Diploscapter coronatus. The sequence goes on along the minus strand of OZ038422.1, from coordinate 45,146,429 downwards.
GCATCAGGCACTCGCGGATCTGCAGTAGCAAATTCGTTGCCGAATCCGGTTTGGTATTTGAGCTGAAAATATTCATCGTCGAGAGATAACGAATGGTTGCCAGAGCTCGTATTTGGAAAACCACAATTTTAGAAATCGGGATTACAACACATAATTTGAAAAGTAAATAAGGTAGTCAAGATTTTCAAGATGTACGCATTTCGAAATGAGGTAAGCGAAATGTCATCCGAGGCGTTCTTCAGATATTCTCTAGCACTTATCAGCTGCCTTTGTCACTTATCTTTTGTTGGAAGAGATTAGCTAGAGGATATTCGTCACCCCTTCAAAAGCAACGATTAGGGTTGTAACAAAGTATTAGTCGACTATTTTAAGCTCTCAAACTGAAGCTAGAGGAACGGAAAATCGATGTACTTGGTGTAAGTTTAGGCGCAGAACAACAAATCTCGCCCTGCCGGTGAGCGGGAGTGATAGGGGAAATGAAGGAAGAAAGGAAGGAAGAAGGCTAAGGAGATTCGAGATTCGAGGAAAGATAGAAATACGAGATCGAGCTGGTGCAGTTTGAGAATTGAGATGCCGAGACGTTATTCCAACGAAGCACTGACAGAATCTGCAAGAACATACAAAGAAAGCAGGAGAAGTTCCAGAAATTAACGACATAACTGACTTTGGCAGAATAGCTTTTAAATTTCGACTGTAAATCTTTATAAAATTAAAATTCAAAATACCCCCTTTCAGAAAAATTTGTTTGATGATAAAGTACAGAACTAAAACCAGAAACATTGACGTTTCCTCCTAAAATTATCTTTCATCACATTTCTGAAAGATTTCCGTTTCGTAGTCTCATCAATAATCCTGCCAAGGAAAAGGAAGGAGGTTTAGAGGAAGAGAAGGAAGGAAGGAACGATGAAGTGAAGGGATGACAAGCTGAGAAGGGGAAGGGGCCATAGGCTAATTGCCAATTGGAGGGCACAAGCTGACGAGGCAAGAAAGACTAGAGAAGAGAATGGCAATAAAGCGATAAAGCAACGAGAGTCGGAAATATGGATGGACACATTTAGATTGAAGAAAGAGTAAGTAGCTGATTTATACGGATTATGGCAAGATTTATGGATAAAGAATCTTTTGAAATCCCATCTAAAGAACTATAACTTCACGACATTGTTGCATGGTGAAGTAATATAAAACAGGAAGAAGTTCTAGGATAGTTCCATCGTCTTTTCCTTTTAAATATTATTCGATGTCAGTTTCGAGGTAATACTTTCGAGATAAAAATTCGAAAGTTGAGAAAGAGAATTCTGATCAGATGAGTTTTGAACAAAAGGAGTTGAAGGATTTGTGGATATTTTGACGAGAATTCGACGAGCAGAGTGAACATGTGAGGCAGCGTTTAGAGAGCAGAATGGAAAGAGTTGAAACAGCAGTGGAAGAGGGAGTGCGAGAAATGAAAGGAGGGCGGTAAGAAAGGAAAGAAATGGAAATGGAAGGAGGGAAAGTGTTGCAGCTCACACAGAGAGTATGCGCAAAACGATCGAAATAGGAAGGAAAAAGGAAAAGATGGGAAGAATGAAAGGGAAAAGAGATGAAGCTTGGCACAGAGAGAGTGGCAGTCTTTGTGGGGCAGAGGCAGAAATCGAGTGAAACATGCAAAACGACGCAAATCAAGGGAAATGAGCACAAGAACGGATTAAAAAATCCTGCGTTCCATTCGCCAAAAGAGTTATTTTCGTGTCAATTATCCATGGGGAAATGTAGATTCAAGAAGTCGAAACTAGAGTTTTTTTTTAGAAAGAACTACTGCATTGTCATATTGATGCTATGGAATGACTACAATATTGTTGAATTGCAAGGGGAAATTGCATGAACTTTATTCAGAGGTGCTTAACCTAGACATTGAAAATACTTTTCGAAATTTCGTAAATTCGGATTTAATCTTCGAATAGTAGATATTCTGCTAATCTTATGAATTTCAATAATAATAATATGAGTGCCATTTACAAAATTGCACTTCGTATATTCTCGTCTCAAAAATAGCTGTACAAAATGCAAAATTCTTTAGGATAATTTTTGAGACGCGAAAAATTTCTGCTTCTCTTCATCATAATTTTCTTATTTCAAGCTTTCATTTCGAAACTGAAGCGTTCAAAACTTATGAATGCATTGCTGCTGTTGCAGCTTATTTGAAGTGCATCAAAAATGGTTCGTAGAAATTTCTCAGAAAATGAAACGATGAAGTACTTGGGTTCCATGTGAAATATTTTTTTTTTATTTTTAAAAAATGTTATATTTCGCCCAAGTTCATGATTTTATGTTCCTATCAAATATGGAAGAATTTGAATCTAAACATCGAAGTTAATAGCTATTCTTAAAAATTCTGATACGAATTCCAACTAACAAGGATAGTTTCTAGGTGTTAATTAGCACTCAAATGGATTGGTTTTTCACCATAAAAGTATTAATGACGCTGATCACGAATCTGAAGTCAGAAAGTGCCTGATTGGAGTCGTTCGTGCAGGAAGTCCCGAAAACCGTCTTATTCTGCAGAGAAATAATGTATGCTAATTTCGAATTTCAATCTTGCGTGCGATTTTTCAAAGCGCGAAACGATTTTCGGGGTTTCCTGCCCGAACGACCCCAATCGGACACTTTCTGACTTCGGATTCGCGATCAGCGTCATCGAATACCCCCATGGTGGAAAATTCAGTTTGAGAGTTAGCACCAGAAAAACTCCTAGCCAGCCTTATTATTGACAACTACGCAAACATTCGAATAGTTCCGTCATTTTTAAGGATTTGGAAAATAACTTACATTTTTGAAATCCTCACTGCTCATTTTGCCAATCAAATCGATCAAATTTTATGCAAAGTATAATCGAGTGAACGGTTTGACGAGTTGCAGAAGAAAAAGTGGGAAAATCGAAAGATAGAATTTACTAGAGTGCGAAAGTCAGTGATATTGTTATGGCTGATAGAACTGTGCAGTGTCTTTCTCTTTCTCTCTGCATCCCCATATCTCATTTTCTTTGCCTTTCTCAATTTGTCAATCATTTTCGTGATATCTCGCCTTTCATGGAAATTTATCTGTAGAGACTCTGCGTCCCTTTCTTCTTTGTTTCTCTGGTTTCTCTGCAATTTTCGTGAAACACGTTCCCAATTGAATGTCATGAGAGTGAAAAATCGGCACGAAAAGACAGTGGTCAGAGATAAGAATAGAATGATAATTGAGATAATAAGATAGTTGACAGAAACAAACAGAAGAAAACGTGAGATGGAGAAACGAATTATTGCAAAACGCGGCAAAAGTTGACGTTGACGTGCAATGAGATGGGAAAAAGTTCGAGTAATCACGCGGCGAAATATGCTGCGGGCTAAGAGCTATCATTCTGACGGAATTGGATGAGATACGAGGAAAACCTCCGCGCATTTCCCGGGCATATTTATTGCTCATTTTAGATTACGAATTCGCCACGACACCAAAACAACCGAAACTTGTCCACTTCGTTCTTTCGTTTTCAGATATCCGTTACTCAGCACGTAGATTACACACTGCCGGAAAACGAGCATTTAAAGCTCATTTCAGTCTTTGGTAGTATTTCAGCCTCAGAAATATGATCGTATTCGAATATTTTGATTAAAATTTTATTTGTTTACAGCCCATCGTTCTTTTTATGATGCCCATCAAAGTAAGTAAACATACGAGAATTTTGGCATCAATTATATTTCTACCTCATGAGGTTGAAATTAGTTAAAAACGAATTGATAATTTTTATGGGAGAAAGAGATTTTTGTCATAATGCCAAAATTGGAATAAGAACGTTCTGAATTGGAATTTTGGAAATTAAGAATCGTAACTGCTTTCTTCTACACCCTAAAATCGGAGTTCGGATTTTCAAAGGTCGATAATTAGGAATTTTGTGGGTTAGAGTTTTGAGATCTATTGATTTGAAGGATTTCGTAAGTCCGAAAATTTTTCACAGCATGCTACGAGTCTTTACAAATATCTGAAGTTTCAAAATTCATCAAGCTAAATTCAATTTCATTTCGAACTTCCTGAACACTGTATTAGCAAGACATCTCGTCAGCAGTTGCAGCTCTATCTCTCTAATTGTTTGCAAAGATTTTGCCATTAAAGAGAAGGGGTTGGAGATTTCTCTTGTCCTCCTTATCTCTACATTTCTCATAGTCTCTGTTCGGAATGGCATCAGCTCGTGAAATGAATGTGATGCCAAAGCAAAAGGCAGACGGCAAAAGAGGCTGAATATTTGCAAGTTGCATGCCACGATGTCTCCATCTTTTGTATCCCATTTTCGGGCATATCTCGATACTTTTCTGCTTCTTCTTGTTCCCGCCTTCCAACGAGTATTCTTTCGGTGTTTCCAGTCGGAAGCTGAAACTCTCTTGAGACGATGAGGCGATGTCTTCGCGCGGCCCGACCCTGACTCTGAGCCTCCCTCCATCTCTTCAGCCGCCAGCCACCAGCCCACATTCCAACTCAAACCACTTCACCCGTTTCGGCCAAGCCGCGGGCTCATACCACAACTTTGACTTGTTTCGACGTTCTGTTCATAAACAAGTGAACTTTATGGACTTTCACATTTTCGAAGATTTATTGAAGATTTTAAAATTTCGAATTTGACTGCAACTCGCCCAAGTCTTCTTCCTTTGGCTATTGTCAGGAAACTTCATAATACGGGAAATGTTATCTGGCTCATTTCTAAATTCTCATGCCCATTTTCTCATGATACTTCATATCTGTTCGAAATTGCTCTGTATTCCTAGTACTCTTAAATTTTGCTAATAGAAAATCAAAGGCTGAGAATCGTGTGCACAGAGGAGGCTTTAGTTGTTTATTGTTTATTGGAAGAAGATGACGAGAGAGTAGGTGGGGGCAGGAGACGAAAGGATCCTGAAGTGGCCCTCTTCGGCCTTTATGGTTAGAAGATGAGCTCCACTTCTTGGACCAATTGCCTTTTCCCCTATATGGAAATGAACTCGTATATGTATTTTGAGACATACAACTTTTGCTTTGACATCACAGAGGCTCTACAATTAATCCTTGTTGTTTATTTCGAACGCAATTCTCTGAAATTGCACGATCTAAGTGATCTTTGAATCGTTTTTTACGACTTTGTTCTATGTAACTCGAAGTTATGGTTCATTTTGGGGCGAAAATTTTGAAGGAATAGCTTCCGATCGGCGATTTCTCTTCGGTTAGACATCTAGACTTCTCATGTCAGTGACGTTTTCATTCTTTTTACTGAAAGTTTGAAGATTCACAGAAATTTATCCATAGTTTAAAATTCAGTAGCTGCTCCATTTTTTCTAAAAGAATGTGCTCCTTCAAGCAAAAGTCGCGTCTGTCTGGTTTCTTCCTCTGCTTTCGATTTTTCCTGGTCCCATTGTTTTATTCTAAGTGGGTCTTTTAGCAGAAGAACTGCTTGCTTGCCTGCTTCAGGCCGAATGGCTTGGCTTTTGCCTTCTCTTCTGGATTCTGGATTGTGGATATGCTTTGAATGCTCGAAGTCGGGAGCTATGGCTCAATTTGAGAGAGGAAATGAGAGAGCAATGCAGACGGAATATGTTCGTAGTTAATGCGATTTTTGGATTCCAATTATGCAGCTTATTATTGAGAGATCTTCATTTCTTCGTTTCTGTAAGAATATTCTTGTTAGACCATTCTGAAATTTAGTCAATTACAAATCAGAATATTTTTTTCTGATAAAAGATAGTGGAATAGCATTAAGGTTAAGGATCGCTAATTTTGAAAATCCACGAATTTATCGTACTTCCCAATGTGGTCAACTCTCTTAATTTAGTTTACACACTTGATTATCAGATTAATCCTATTCCCGAGGCTCACAAGTAGATTAATTCGAAGATCGCGTAATCGCATCATTACTCTTGATGAATGGGTCCATAAAAACCGTGTCTCACAGCAGAAAACAACAACAACAACAACAATGTCGACTCATCTTTGAGCTTCTAGCTGAGACGAAATGACTCACATGGAAAGTATGGAGGATTTCTAATAGTTTTATGGAGGTGGTTTACTTCGAGGAAATTGCAAACGGAATGCATATAACTCGGAATCGATCTTTGCGACGGGCGTGGGGCCGTGCATTTGTGCCGAGCTGCTTTGCCAAGCAGCTGGCGAATAGAGAGGGACTCTCACTCGTCTCATGCTTGCTTGCTTGTGCTCCAGTCATCCACAAACCCATCTCCTTTCCCCCTTCCCCCCATCCACCCTCGCTTGCATTCTTCGCCTCCCATCTTCAACCCCTTCTCCCGTCCCTTTCAAAATCCCCGATCAATGACTTTTATTTTGCGTCATTGCTTCCAATTCAAATTCTATTTTCCTATCTGCAATCGTAATTTGACTTTATTTCGTGATATGAGGCAGTCCACCTTCAAAACTCACCTCTTCCCTCCATCTATCAATTTTGACACACTACGTCACGTCTCACTCCGAGGCTTGAGCTAAATTATCCGATACTAGAAACGTTTGACGTATTTACGGAGAATAGGCAGATTCCCAATTTATCTCTATCTCATTCAAAATGCATGCCCCGGGAGACGTTCGATGTTTTCTAATTTTAGTCCTACCTTACTTACTTTTCGTCTGCAATCGATGAAAGTTTATCGAGCCATTCCAACCTCATTGAAGATCGGATCTAGGTGGTTCAATGTCCAACAAATTGAGCATTGATAAATGAATCTCCGAATCCACTGATTTTCGACTTTGATAAGTTGGGAACTAAGGAGCTGCTTCCTTGTCCCATTCCTCTGCCACATTTATCAATTACATCGTTCAGCCGATTTTATCGTTTTCAGTGCGTCCACCCTCAAGATTCTTTAGCTTGATTCTTTCAAAAATGACTTTATCATTCATCAAATTGCCAAGTACGCACGAAATTTCGATCAATTTCATTTTCATATTAAAAATGTTGAGTATATATTCTTCAAACAATTAAGTCATCAAACTAATAATCAAATCAATATCAGATTCACTCATGTAAACATTTCCGTTATTTTTTGTTTTAATTTCCACCTTCATATTTTCCCATATTTCTTGAGTTCATCTTTGCCTGTGGATTGGGACAAATCGATTGTAACCGAATCTGCTGGGCCGCTTTTTGACGTACTTATTTTCAGAGTCATTCATCTTCATTTCGCACTCGAATCCAAAGCAAAAACGCAATTAGATATCAAAGATTTTACCTGTTCTTCTGCGCATTTTCTTTCTTCCAGCTCGAATAATTGTACCTCATTAAAAATGCAAAGTCCTAATTGTTTTCCAGTAGTTTTATGTCCTTCTTTGCCCAGTTTTTACTACTGGCTTTTTCGACACTTCTGCCAGCTGGATCCGCTCATTAATTCTGCGGTTTTAGCTTCCTCGTTGCTCAATTTCGTCTTGCCAAAGCTCGTTGATCGGTTATTCTCCACATTCCAAACAATTATTCCACACAAAATCGTGCATTTATGGAGCCGATTTTCGAAAATGAGATTTTGAGATTTCAAAGACAATTCTTTCGTAAATTTCAAGAAAAACTTTGAACCAGCACTTTTATGGATATTTTCCATGAGAAATGCAACATGTTTGGAACCCTTATAAATTTTTCATTTCTATATTATTCTTGGAGATATTGCATGGAATATCGAGTTGTTGTAGATTTTATGGACCCATAAAGTGATGTTTCATTTCTCACGAATCATTCGTTTTTTGCTTCATCAAGCTAGACACTGCATTTTCATTAGCTCTACTCCGGAAATTGACCGTTGTTCTTTCGACCCTCAATTGGATCATTCTTTCCGCAAATGTCTTCTTTTTCTTCTTCAATCTTTCAGTAATCACTTTTGTGCAGTTATTCAGTCATTTCTTTTATTCGACTTATTCAGAACAAATTTCGTTTCACGTAGCTGAACACTTCAAGCCAATTGTTCTGCGTCGTGCTCTCGAATCTCGAACAACTACATTATTTTTCGTTCCGCTGTTAGCATTCCGCATTTCTCAAAGAAATCAACTCGTTGTGGATAGTGGAGTTTGAAAATTCAGTACTCGTGGCAAGACTTCTCTAAAAATCATTCATCAAAGGTCTGCTCATTAGCTAACGTAATTTCTGAGCCTTCGAAGCACGAATGATATAATGTTTCTTGAAATCGTTAATTCAATTACTTTACGTAATCCATTATTTGATCAGAGGGACTAGAAATGCTGCATCTACATTTTGACGACATACTGTTTATCATGAAGGCGTTTTCATTATACCATCTAATTAGCCCCCATCATTGTTGACCTCTAGCCTTTTTCATATTCAAATAAAAAGGTAGCATGTTTGCTCGATTTACTTTTTTTGCAGTTTGCAGTTATTCGATACTTCCCACTCTCATTTTCAATCTGCGAATGCTACCAAAGATTGTTGGAGATTGCTCGTTCAAGCAACACGAGCAAATGACTGAATGAGTGGAAAAGGAGGAAACTGCAAAGAGAACCCGTATTTGTCCTTTTCCAGGGGCCATTTTTATTACTATGAGCGGATATTGGAAAGATAAAAAGCGATGTAGGAAAATGTGAAGCGAAGAAATAGACTGCACCAGAGAAACGAGAAAAAGGTAACTAAAAAGAGAAAGAGGAAGGAGCTATGCTTTTGGCAGAGCAGAGGCACTGCCTCACTTTGTACAGCTTCACGCATTATTCAGCACTTTGAACTGGGCTGTAGAGGTAGAAGTCAGTGAGAAAGAGAAGGAAACAACTGCACAACTTTTTTGACTTATTCCATAATTTCAGCCTGCAATTTTATTGAATTTTTGAGAGAAAATTCGTTCATCTTTTCTGTTCTACTCTATCATCGCCAAGTTTTTTTTCTTTTTAAAGATTTCTGTCATTGTCCTTGACCTGTTCCAAAATTTGTGCTATTTTTGCTAATTGATAACTTGAAATAGAAATTTTCTAAGAAGACAAACTAGGAGTAGGTCGCAGGGTTTTCAGCAATTTCTCTTCTTAGCTATGTTAATATAGAAAAGACATGAAAGGATAATTCATCCGCATATTTCAAACGCCATTGCATGATTCTTATTTGTTAATGAATCATCATGTCTTCAATTTAAAAATGGTTGGGAAACATCAAGACCATCCGGAAACATATTTTTCTTGATACTTTGATGAGTCATTCCTATATCGAATATCTTAGACAGGAACAAGTCTCCAAGAGGCGTACATCTTGAATAGCCTTTAGAAAAAATCGATAAGGTATCTGATAGGTTTCGCCTGGCTTAACTTTTGCACAATTTTTTATACAGAATATCGAGTTTCTAGTTCTCCTCAATGACGATTTTGAGCATGAACATGACAATCAGACATTTAGCCGCGTTTAGTCTGCACTTGAAGCTTTCTCGGTTTTGAATCCTACTCATTGATTTATCTTCACGAACGCCTATGATTCAGAATGCTCATTTTCATGCATCTCTCCTCGTTTTCGCCAGTCTGTCATGATAATTCATCTTTCTTTGCTTGTCGTCTTGTCTTTTCTCCGTGTTTTATGTCTTGTAATCTCTAATTGCTCTGTCATGAGCGAATAGAGACTCAAGATTTCGGTTCTAGTTAGTATTGAGGTTTATTTGGATCAAAATCGTCGAAATTCGACTTGTTTTCGCTTTTCGATTTTTATCTTTCTTTACAAATAGCTAAAGTCGCCATTTTTGTAGGATCTGTTTTGGATTCCCATCTACTTTTTTAACTTAGCAATAAAATAACCCAGCATTTGTTAATTTGTGTATTTTGTGCCTTTCCACGCAATAAGGAAGTCATCTCGGTTACTCCAACTTCCGGCACTCGAGTTTTTCGTTGATTTATGCGCGGAGAATGCTTCGCTCGTTTCGCGGATTGTGCGTCTTTCGCTCGTGGAGGGAGGATGATTCAATTTTGTGCCTGGCAATTCGCCCACCAAATGAGCGATTTGGCCACGTAGAACCCAGGCGAAATGTTCCAGTTTGTTAGCCAATTTCCCCTATGCGTCCAAATTTCGTTTCTCTCATCAAACTAAACATAAATGTGCGATTTTTGTTGTGTTTTTCTTCGAAACACCTCTGTCATTTTCCCGCAATGTTCAGGAATGAGCATTGTAATTGTCTTGGCCTCACTTCTTGTTGTGTGTGTGTGCGTGTCGATAATTTCGACCCGTCGACATTTCGTCTTCTCTTTTCTGCAGCTTCTTTTCTGCTTCTGCGTTTCTACGACGAGGCTGTTTATTTTTAAGGAAAGCCCCATTGGGCTGATGCTAGAGGCCATAGCAAAGGAATAGAGGGGAGGGCCAAAACTGGCAGAGAGGAGGGAAGAAGGGGGAAGATATAGATGAAGAGAGAGAGGAAGGAAGGGAGGGAGGGAGGGGAAGAGGAAAAGCCAAACGACGATTCGATTCAAGAGAGGCTAAAAGAGCTGCACTGACTCTGCTGGTTGAATTATGCGAGAGAGTGTTGTTTTTTGATGGCAGAGAATGTCGTTTGGAGGGGGAGTGGGAGCAGAAAAAGAAGAAGCAGAAGAAGAAGCAGCAGAAGGAAAAGGGAAGGAGAAGGGCCGACTTTTGGAGTGGCTCACTTCCTTGGCCGGCCCAAAGCCTGTCTTGTCTGCTCCCTCAACTGTCACCCCTAATTGGATGTCGATGTCGCCTTCAAATATCCACCCCACCAACTTCTAGAATCAAATAATTACTTACAACTAGTTTTCCCACTATCGACGGATTCGTTTATCGAGTATTTTCCACAAAAACTCATTCTACTATCTGTTTCCATGAATAATTTATGACGTTTCATTGCCTGAATCGAACGAATTCTCATTCATGTGAATTTGAAGAAAAGCGCGAATATGTCAGTCTACCTATTCAGTTTTATGTACCGGCGAGGGTGGATGCTCATAAGTGAAGACGACGGTAGTAGGTTCTATCTTTTTGAATTTTCACTAATTGACCGAATTTCTCTATTTCAACAAATTGCAAACTCCTACATGTTTTATGTGTTGCCTTTGCTTATCCAACTGTAATTTATTATAGCCGTTTTATGTCTTTTTGGCCCGCAATTTCACGGCTCTGCGCGGTTTATGTCCCTACCAGACGTTGTGAGGGTGTTGCGAGCGGCCTTCCAATTAGCGCGATTGTTCTGTGCCAAACATCAGTCTTGGTTTCGACAAATTATCCCTTGACATATCGATTTTTACTCAATTCGTGCACTTTTACGATTTCTTCCAATTTCAAATAGATTCGTTTCAGATCCGCCTCGGTTGCGCATCATTTGGCTGATTGACAACAGAAATGCCACCTTCAAACAGCCGCTCCAAACCCATCGTCTGTTAACTGCAGCAGTTGCCAAAACCATCTCGAATCGAGCGGCGGACGCACGCGCCTGACAATCTCAACCAGACCCAGGAAGGCAACGGATCAGTCAGTCGATAACTCATACGGACAGCTGGCAGAGGGATCCGGAATGCGATGGACTGTGGCATGTGGTGTGTGTTCAGCGAGCGCCGAAGGCACATCGAACGGTTGTGGAGACGCAGACTGCTCGTCACCAGCGACGAGAGACGCGCTCGCAGAAGGTGAGTTGGTGGGACTGTAGTTGTTTTTCGCTCTTGATGAGATCAACGATCGTTAGAATCAGCGTCATGAAGTCGCACCCCAGATAATGAAGGTCGCAACTACCGTTCAAACACAATCTATTCTTAAGACATTCATAAAAACCGCCCAATTTCGTGCATCTAATTTGTGTTCTGCATTTTTGGAATTTCCATATTTAATTGTGTATTCTATTCTAGTTCGAGTCAGTAACGTCTGGCAATTGAAATCTGTGCCGCCCTCCCAAGTCTGCATCTTTGCGTCTCCCCACTTCACGTAGTCCCTTTATATTCATGCTGCAGGCAGCTTATTCTTTCACTTCTGAAGCACAAGTCGCCCTGATCCTGGCCGAATATTAATGTTCCCTCGAGAGATGAGCCTGGGCCATGGGCTGGCTGCTTGCCTTCTGTCCCTTGCTCCCGTCTTCCTTTTCAGGACTAGCATTCTTTCGCCCTTGCTCCCCTGTCTTCTGTCTTTCTTCCTCCTTGGTTTTCTCACATAACTCCTCGAGAAACTCGGCCCTCTGCCCTCAGAAGAATATGATCAATTTCATTGTGCAGCTTTTCTGCCCCAAACTAGTTTCCCTTCTTCTCCAGCAGTGTCCCGACTGATTTGGCCCACTCACGAAAAGCACCATTTCGAGTTGGGCAATTTGAAACAAAATGATAAGAGCGAAAAGAAATGATATCACAAGAATGAAATTAGAAATGTAAAAAAATAATCAAGCTCATCACATAACCTAGAACGTATAATATTTTGCTCTGAAAACAATCGTAAATTCTTATCGTTCGTCCTGCAGACGATTCATAGAGCTGATATCAATGTGACCATCTAGATGTGAGAAGCTTTTCTGAGCTTCCGCATTTATGATATAGCTCAATATACCACTTTGTGCGCAATTTCGTCATCTATTTATCTTGTCTTTCATAGATGAAAAAATGCCTTTCGTTTTTGATTGATCCATTGATTTTTGACTCTCGAGTTTCTTTTCTAAACATAGAAAAAGCATCTGTGCAAGATTATGCCCCGAATATTCAGCCATTCAGTCGATATATGACACAGCGAGTGGGACTGCTGCGAGCTTTCTTCCCTAAAAACGGACCATTGTTTGTTACTTCCGGAGTCAGAAAGAGGCCGCTAACATTGACTGGGCTGGAAGGGGTAGAATTGGAGAAGTAAGGGAGTGTCGAGAAGAGATGGGGATGCTTTTGCTACGATGCAAGGGAGCCAGAGTCAACAGGCAGAAAATTGAGTGTTGGCAACATTTTCGTAGCTGGATGAGTCTGTGAGTGTGCAGAGGGCAGTCAAAGGGGGCGAGTGTCATCCACCCTTTCCTTCTTCGGAAGCTGAGACTCAAGATTGACGTTCATTACGCCTCTATTCAATCGCCAATTGCTAAACTTGTAAACTTGTCAGAGCGAATCAACGAAAAAATTTCTTCCGTTTCACCACAAAATAGACAAATTCGATGCACGAGCTTGAAAATTGTAGTAGAACTGAAAAAATACTACGAAAAAAAAACTAATAGCTTTGCAGATTCCTTCGTCTGATGCGAGGATTCGACGCGGAGGACGTCGAAGTCATCAGAAAAGCAGTCGAATCAAACGGGATCGATTCAAAAGTAACACTTAGAGTTATATAAAGAAATTTGAAAAACGTAGGGCAAACCAATACCCTTTGAAAGAGTATCCGCTTGTCAATGAAAGAATGGAAATTTTCTCCACATTTCCAAAGTTATCATTTCGTTTTGAGATTTCATATCCTTATGAACTAGAAATCATATGCTGGAATGGGGGAGGAAAATTTTCAATCTTCAGCTTTGACCATCGATGCATAGTCTGAAAAGGGAAGTGCACAAGCCTGAACTCACAGATCTTGTTGAAATTTGCCAATATGGCTTATTTTGATGACGGGTATTACTATAGTAAGGTCGAAATTCGTCAAATCAAAGAACTTGGACCCGGGGCGTTTTCAGTAATTTTTAGCTCGTATTTTTGTGGGAAATGAGCAAATTCACTCGTCAAAATTGTATGCAAATTTACAAATACAAGTGAAAAATCGACGACTTTAACCGAGTTCCTAGCCCCAGGTCTCTAGTTGGCACTTTTTGACTACACCATCTTCATAAACGCCATCGATAACACCTATTTGGAGAATTTTTATCGAGATGTATGAGTTCTCCGACCTGTGCTCTTCAAATTGAGAGCAATAATTACTGCGAGTAGCTTATTGGTTTACTTTTCTTCACTCCTTCATTCGCTATTCTACAACTGTTGATTTAGGCATGTGCCCCGGGTCCGCCAATGGACGAACGAGAGGACGAGGCGCCGCCAGATGAAGACTCCGGATTGATACCACAGATCGATCGACCTATGAGCATGCCGTATCTCTGTTGCAAGCTCTGGCGGTGGAAAGATCTTCAGGCATGGATTTTTTTTCCACTACTTCTAATATATTCGATGATCGTTTGTGTTTTCAGGTGGATGCAGCCCTGCATCGGCTTGAAGCACTTCCCTGGTGTCGATTCGGTCGAGTCACAATCAACAACGCCACAGTCTCGTGTTGCAATCCGTATCACTACGCTCTTTGGATTCGACCCGAAATCAACGGCAACGATGACGAGAGTGGTCGGAATTCGGAAACGCGAGATCGACGAGATCAAATCGTCGGCAACGGGCACATCGGTCACATAACCTACCGATCGCATCACAACGGTGAGTCACGCGGAACGGCACACTTTCTCATCGAATATTGCCTACTTTAGCAGCGACTGAGATCGACCTTCAAACTCGGCTACCTCGCGTTTTGTCCAGTGAGATCCCAGATCGACCACCTCCTTCGATACCTTCTGAAAGTCCTCCGCCTCCCGATGACTCTCCACCGGGCACGTCAACTTCGACTCCATTGCCTCCTCCCCTACTGCACCATGCTATGTCACATGGTAATGGCTTGCGAAATTTGTCGATGTCTTGGAATGCTCGTCTAATTCTGGGGAGATAAAGTGATTAAAGTGATTGAACTCCCTAAAATCGATGGTGTAGTAGTAGAAAAGCGATTTTTAAAGAAACCCAATTATCGACTGTCTACTAAAATTTTACCCTAGTTCGTTCTGGTTCGTCCATTTTCGTCGACTATTTCCTTGCATCCCAACTTGCACTCTCGCTATCATTTGGTGCAAGTCATCTCAGATTTCACCGCCGCTCATCTCGTCCCTGTTTCCCTTTCTCCTAGACTTCTTCTGCTGCTCTTTTCTTTTGCATTTTTTTCCCGCCTCCACCTTTGATTTCGTCACTGGTCCGTCTCTTCTTGAGCGAGCATATTTCACACTCCTCTTTTTCGAAAAGACCATGCTCATCTGCCAATTATGACGCAAAACAAATGTCTATAAATATATGCAATCCTTGCTTAAAATGGCAGACGTGCAAATTGCTAATTACACGCAG
Organism: Diploscapter coronatus; assembly: GCA_964036155.1. Lineage (NCBI taxonomy): Eukaryota > Metazoa > Nematoda > Chromadorea > Rhabditida > Rhabditidae > Diploscapter > Diploscapter coronatus. The sequence goes on along the minus strand of OZ038422.1, from coordinate 45,131,390 downwards.
GCATAAAATTGGAACACTAACATTAAAAAAAAAAACGTAAAGAATATGCTATAAAATTTAGCATGGGGACGATTAACTCGTTGGGAACGGAAGGATCAAATAGCCGATCCTGTGCAGTTGACGGGTCCCTTTGCAGCTGTAGGCATTTTGTCGCAATCAGGTTTGAGCCGCTTTCCTACAATAAAGTGCTATTCTGATTTGTTCAGTCCATGACGCTCAAATAGTCTGTTCTGATTGGGATTTGAAAAATGAGGTATCGTTCGCGTTGATACGGCAAACAGAGCCGCTTGGATCTGATAATCCGGAGGATATCTGGTTGTACAACAGGTTTCTATCCCTTCAGATAAACGTTCATCAATTCATTTTAGTGGTACAAAACCTCTATTCCTGTGTGTAAATGCGACCTCCCCACATTCGTCCTCGTCTCGGACCGATTCAATACGTCGGTTATCGCCTGGCTATTGTGTTCGAGTATATCGAGGTGAAGTGACTGCGAGTGCGCCCGCCAGCGAACGAGCACTTGGAAGGAGACGAATTAGTCGGGTAAGTTCAAGATGACATTTTCTTCCTTTGTAATTTTTGTATAAAAAAGAACTGATGATAAATTTATTTTTTATTTGGTAAATTGGTAAAAAACTGTTCACTTTTGAATCTTCAAAATGCCTTACATAAAGGAGGTTTACAGTGTGTTACTCACAGAATCGGTCCATATTTACTGGGTAAGTTAATTCGAGCCTGGTCATCACAGAAATTTAGGTTTAAAAAATCCCCACCGTGTTTCTTGATCGCAGTTTGGCACCGAAGTTTACTTCTCTGCTTTGCACTGCAAACATTCACGAATCAAAAATTAGCGTACATTACTGCGAACATAAGCCTTTCATTGCTCGCTGCAGCAGCAATTTTTCACAACGGAAAAAAACTTTAGACCCAAATTGTGGAATCAGGAGCACGAGGGGTTCTTTTACCTGAACTAATTCTCATAACTAGCATGGTCGAATTGACTTATCCTGTAAATATGAACTGAATCTGTGAGTAACACACCGTAAACCTCTCTTGTTAAAGTTTAGTGCACATGATATGCAAAATATCGGCATTATAAGACTCCTCCAATTTTTGAGGAACAAATAGGGAAAGTCATTCAAAATCTAATTTCACTGTTTAGGATCCTGCCCTATCGCGAGGCGATTTGATAATATCGGTGGGTCGAGGCTGGGGACCTAATTATTCTCGGTTGTTCGTCACCGATATTCCCTGCAGATACGAAATCTCGTTTTCCTGATTTATCAGAGCAATCACTCAAATGACCAAATCTCCAAGTTTGCAAAAAGCAACATTAGGAAATATTTTCACTAGTCTATGATTTTCAAAACTACAAACTGAAACATTGCGCAACTTCTGCTTCGCCAGGAAAATGTTAATGTGAGTCTTTCGAACGATAGTATTTTATATCAAGTTTAAAAATCCATTTTTACCCGTATTAGCAATTCGCAACTTATGCAACATGGGTCATTTTTGGAATATTGAGTTGATGCTCTATAATACATCCTTAACGGACTATTCGAAACACTCAACTCGATATTCTATTTTAGTAATGGAATCGAAAAACAATTTTAGGAGTTATGAAATGTTCCCATCATCTATTTCAAACATTCCAATTTCTAGCTTATTATTCTACTGAAAACAAATTTAATCTGAAATTTTCTAGTATTGCGAAAAAAGAATAAGCCATCGCGCGATAATACTTATAGGTGATAGGATGATATGAATAATTCTTCATAATAATATTTTAAAATTCTAGCATTTCTATTGTATCTTCCTGTTTGATTGACGGGTGAATTTAACTTTGCCAATGAGTTTTCCTTTACAAATTGTTTTTTCGTCGTTTTAAACTCGCCATTGTGATGATCAGAAAATTGGTTAGATACTTTTCTGCATTTACACTACGAAATTCATCATTAACTTAGTATTTTTTTTATTTATTATTGAATGACTGAAAAGTGACTTTGCAATAGAAAACAGTAAATTATGTAGGGATTTTATTTTAATTATTATGATTAAATAATTAAACTTCAATCTCAATACGGTAACGTTTTAATTCACAATATTAACTGCCATCTGACACATTCATACATGCCATTTCATTTGACACTTATGATTTTGTCATCATTTTTGCCACGAAAGGCAATTGCAATAAAGATTTATCAGAAGTTCAATAGTCTATGATCAAGTTGAACAATCTTGACATGATTCATTCTCTTAAAAATGATCAATTGAAAAGTGCGGATAAGGTCTCGATTGATAGTTGTAAGAAGTTAATTATCCTCTAGTAAACCAGATTCCCCACCAAATTACGAGCTGTAAATGTGCAGAATGTTTAACTTTGAGAAGACGAAAGTCAAGCAGAATAGTCGTGAGCAAAGAATGAAGAAAACGAATAGGATCTATAACTTTAGGTCTTTTTTTCTAAATTTATTGTTGTTACATTATGTTGTACTGTAAATCTTTCTACACTTGAACATTTCTCCGAAAAAATGAATCAATGAAAGCATTTATCTGTTCAAATTATGCACTTTTCCCAGAAATCAGTATCCAAACCAGTTTTATGATGATGAAGGCAAATTCGATGAATGTAATTACTTGGATGCCTAAAATGCCACTTTGTTTTAAACCAGGGTAAAATTTTACCACAAAGTATGCCAAGTAATCCCCCGAGGTTTGAGATAAAGTCGTTGAACTAAAATTTATCTATGAAAAATAGCTTTTGTAAGTGAGTTTACTTCCATTGATGGATTTTCTGCGTACAGATAATACTTTAAATCACTGAATCTGATGTTTATCAAGACAGTGTCTGTTTCGTTCGATTGGCATGTCGCATTGCTAACACCGGCACATTCGACCGGCTACAATTGGTTATTGTTAGAGATTTTCAAGAGTTTCTATATTTACTTGTGCAACATAATTCTGTCGACTGTACTCTACACGGAGTTGCTGGCTGAAACAGGAAGATGGACAGTAACAGTCAGACCTATTTATCGAGGTTTCTAATATTTCATCATATTTATTTACCATGTAGATGGATCTCCGGCTTTCGAAGAAGTTTCTTCGACACAAGCTCCTGAATAAATCTATCTTTAAAATTGCAAACTTTTAGTGCTTTAGCAACAACAATGCGAAGTTAAAAATGAAGACTGGCAACATACATCACAAAGCTGAACATCTAACGGAATTACGTGAATGCTGTAGAAGATGACAGCACAATGAAAAAAAACACAACCTACTCTGTGAAAGCGGGCAAGGAATCGCATCGACTGCCGTTGGGTATCGTGGATCCATACATCTGATCAGGCAAGGATCATTTCAGAAATTTAAGAGAAGAATCTTACCCGCAACTCGCATTGATCATGTTCTGGTAGCACGACCTTTGACATCCCTAAAATGATAATAGTAATTTGTTGTAGAAAATGTAGCACTGACAGAAACGTCGTAGGCTGCTGGATAGTAATAAGCAGGGACTTGTGATGAGTTGGTTATACATACGCCGTATCGTCCATCAAGGCGGGTATAGACTGTCTAAATTTCATTAAATCGAGGTCAAATTATGAAGAAATAATCTCACATCGAAGACGTCGTAAATAGTAAACGTGTTAGGCGCCGAATTGTATCGAGTTGATTCTGCGAAGATGTAATCGAGTCTGCTGGCGACGAACACCATGATAGATGCGGTGTCTGAAAAATGTGAGATAATAAATGGGAAAAATACAAATTAGACCTGTCCAGGGAACGTATTCATCTTGCCGAACGCGAATTTTTGCCATCAGCCCTAATTTCAGTATTCACGTTTTGACGAGAAGAAAATTTGACTTACCATTTTGCGTTCCCCCATCTCTGATCAGATAAGTGTAGTTCGGGTTCAGATGATGATTGAAGGTGAAACAATTGCCCAGCACAATGTCATTGAAGATGTACATAGCATTGCTAAAATGAAAAATATCATATTTCTTTTAAAAAGCAAAGAAATTACTTGATATCGATAGTCTGATCTTCATATGAAATATACTCGAAGATATCGTCGGCGCTCCATGATAATAGGAGTCTATCATCATAACTTTTCATCCCAAGAAAATATGGAACCTAGAATCACTATGAATTCCCCGCTCAAAAAGTTTGTAACCATATCAGTGATGAGTGCCGGATTAGACATTAACTCATCCAATAAAGGGACCATTTCCATGTTGATTTCTCCGTAGATTGCCAACAACACGTCTCGGATAATTACGTCTAAATTTTATTCAGGAACAAAAAAGGAAAGTTCATCTACTCACTCATATCACATTGGCTCCCCACCCATTGTGAGCTGCAGTTGCATTCATATGACCCGATGATTTCTATACATTGGGCTTGGTTGTCCTTCGAAACGCAGGGATTTGGATAAGATTGACCGTTGATTGTAGTTTCGACGCAGTGGGGAATAATGTTCTCACAATTTTGTCCCGTAGTGCCTCAAAATAACTAGTTGCACTATCAAAAGTTAGATAGTTTAAACCAGGAATGCACATGCACTGATACGAAAGGTATTGATCAACGCAGGTGGCTTGATGTTGACACTGATCCGGAATGCATTCGTTCGTCTCGTTAGCACAGTTCGGCCCTGCAAATCAGACGCGTTTCATTTCAAAATCGAGAAAAATTGAAAAACCAGTAAATCCGGGGGCACAATTGCAGGTATAAGCAATAGGACTAATGCTGCTAGGAGTCGATACACAAGTACCGTTGAAACATGGCTTATCGTATTCACATCTATCGACGACTGGAAATGGCGAAACAGTGCAGAGTTGATACAAATTTATTCTAACCGTCACAAGTATCTCCCGAGTAATGATTTAGGCATAAACAAGATGTTGTTCCATCGCTGTTGTCAATGCAAGTACCACCGTTGCTGAATATAATCTATGTAGAACGTATTCAGAAATCTACCATACCTGCATGTTGTTGAAGTGCAGGTTTTCTCGTCTAAAAATTTACACGCAAAATAATCGACAAAAATATCACGACTTACATTGACAGTCCTCGCCGAAGTAATCCTAAAAATGTTTAAAAGTAACTTGATTGTCTAAATTGCTTTACTTCTGTGCAATCGCAATTGTAAGTGTAGAGCTGCATGTCCGAAACGCAGGTCCCGTTGTTTTGACATGGTTCCGCTAGACATGGGTCTTCAGCAGGACTCTCGCAATTATCACCAGTGTATCCTGATAAATTGGCGATAATTACTGTTGGCGGACTAACTTAGAACACAGATATTTAATACAAATCAGCGAATACTCTGAATTAAAAAAAAATTTTGAAGTAAATAAAACTCCGAATTCGTTCGATAATGCACGAAATATTGGTTGTGAAATGCGTTGCAAATGAACTAGTCATAGAGCATTCAATGAGTCAATGAACTCATTATAATTTTACCCGGAGCGCAAATACATAGATATCCAACATCGGTATTGTTCGTAGGCATGTTCACACAGGTTCCCTGCGATGAACTACCGCATAAGGTTGGGTGATCCGAGCAGGGATTATCGTCCGTGTCTAAAATGCACGCGAGATAAACTCGGACTAAGGAAATACTCTTGCTTACTGATTTCGTTGAAGGTGTAAACCCAAGCGCGTTTCCACACATTACCACATGTTTCCGAATTGTCCCCTGGGCATGCCAATTGGCAATCGCTGTCGAGATGCTTAAGGGGAACTGGTATCGGACCAAGATATGTGTTGTTTGAAAGATAGCAGACTGTTCCAGCTACAGCTAAATTTGAATGGTAGATACAAAGAGGACATGTAGATGGAAAAAAGTACTGAAGTAAGTGTAGGTTGGACTGATTTGCGAAGTCAACTCCGCTTGACACGCTTCAACCGTCATCGAATTGTTTCTGTAGATTATTGGATACTTGCTCGAATCACCCAGTTGGCTCTAAAATAGTGAGTTGATATACGAATAAAAATATGATGATCACATTGTCAAAGTTGAAGCAACCATCGTTGACAAGATCACCTAAACGGAAACGTATTCCAATCACAAGCTAATAAAAATACCGTAAAAAGCGTTCGAATCTTCGCAGTATCGGCCTTGAGTGTACGGACTCGTACATTCGCATGTGAAATTTGCTCCGCCGAATAAATTGACGCAACTTCCTCCGTTTTTACAGGTTATATTGTTTCCACAATAATCGAACAGTTCGCATCTTGACCCATTGTATCCATTTGCGCAACTAGATTCATAAGAGAAAAATGCAAATGATAAAATTAGAAGTTACCTGCAACTATAGTTTCCGTCTCCAGCATCTGTACACGTTCCTCCATTAACGCAAGGATTATTGGCACAAGCAGAACTTGCCAAGGTATCACAATTCTGTCCAGTATAGCCAGCTGAACTTTTTAGACATCTTATTCGTTACACTCAATCAAAAGTACCAGCACAAGTACAGGTGTAATTTCCGATTTCCGTGGTACAATTGAAGTGTTTAACAGAATCGGCTCCACAGGGATTACTTGTGCACTGGTCGATGACTGTAATTATTATTTGGCGGATTTTTGAACTCCTTCAAGTCGTCAATCATTTTGGAAAGTTTGAACTTAAAAATTAGGGAGGAAATATATTGATCTCAGTGATCCAGATAAATCAGCGATTGTTTCTTACTAAAACCACAAACATAGCCAATGACCGATTACTTGAGACAAGATAATAGGGATAAAAAATTGACGCATGGAAATTAGCGCATTATTTGCGTCGTAATTTACGAAATTTGATCCATTTTCAAGGAATAACCTAGCGACTACTTGCAATTACGCAATGCACATTTTGCATATTCGATTCTAATTTGTGCATTACTTATTTTGTCTCAAGTACGCGGATAATGACAATAAGAAATGTCTAACTCGTATCGCAAGCGTAAGTGCCATTCGTCGTTCCATTGACGCACACGCAATCGTTAGGAGAAACACAAGCCCAACGATAAGTATCTGTTGCTTCATCAACAAGGACTTTCTTCGGCTGCGTGCAAAGTCCTAAACAATTTCTAGTCAAAATCTGTGACTATCGAGGATGAATGATGAGGAATTTTCGAAATTGATATTGCGTTATCATTTATCACAAAGACCTACCATTCTCAATTATACGTTCATTGTTGTGGAAGTAGTTCGAAGGAATGAATTTTCGTTATTATCGAGTTCGAAAATCTGAGAAGTCGAAATAGATGGAAAAGTGCTTATAGCTCAGTCTCTCTTATTCCGATGCTTTTCTATTTCTCAAATACACTAAAATATCTGTGCTACTTTACATCTCCCAGATTTACGAACCAAACAATAACTTTCTTTGCGATAGATTTATTACTACTTAAATCTGGTGGTTTTGTATTTGAAAACTACCATAATTATAGCATCCATGTGGAGGTCTGGGAGACGCTGGCAAAACCGTTTGACTAACTACACTTTGAAGCAGACAACATAAAGTTGTAACAGCTAACAGGCCATTCGACGAAGCGCTCATGCTATAAAGTTTTACAATTCAAGATAACAGGCAAAAGGACAGAATAATGTTGAAAAATGTCAAACTTCTCGACGATTTATCCTATGGTGCGTGTTCCTAGTTGTTTGTTGATTTTTTTTGAGAAAATATTACATCTAAGTTCGAGCGTTCGTGCATAAATCATGCATTCTTGGCTACAGCGATCTGTGTCGCCTTTCCTAAATGAGCAGTCTATGCCAAAGGCGTTAAAAATTCATCTACAGAGGGAGGAAAAGGGGGGTAAAACAATGAACAAGTCTGAACGGATGAAACTAGCGTTTCTTTTTCTTGAGAAAACACCGTATTCAAAATTTTAGCTCCATACATCAATAGGTAAATCTGAAGTGTTCAAATAAGAAAGAAAATATATCCAAGATAATTCTAGTGACGGTCAAAAGTCTAGAACCAAACGTGAATATTGATAAAGTATACTCAGTTCACCCCGTATCGCTATCGGATCCAGCTGAGATTTTGTACACGTCTTGGACTACATAAGCTATGAATGTATGCTGAGTTTCAATCCAATCCGAATTCATTCATGGGGTTTTAGAATTTTTGAGCATTTTTTATCATATGCAAAAATTGAAAGTTTCTAATTTTTAAAAATTACTTAACTTCATATGAGTAAACTACGGGGATTTTTAATAGCGCGTTTAAAAACAGATATATCATTAAATAAAATATTAATTAAATGTTACATGTTTAATTTATTCTATGAGAAAATTTATATGCGATTTGATGGACGGTTGAACTCTAAATTTTACATTGGTCTTTCGTATATTTAGCGGAAACAGTCTGGAGAAACAAATTATTATTCAAGCAGACAAATAAGCGCACTAATTTAATATAAGTCAGGATATGATAGAAAAGAAATAAATATGCTATTTTGAATATTTTTATTATTTTAGAATTGGAGTTAGAAGAAAGATAAAAATGCATTTATTCTCCGCTTCTAAAATAACATTTGCTAGAAGTGGATTTGAAAGACCTTTGCTCTTCTGTTTATCTCCCTTCGCACAACTTCCTCAGATTCCTTATTTTGCAGACTCTTAAAGTTTGTCTCATAAATATTGGTACATCCTTCGATATCAGCATTTCGGCGTGTCTGACAGGGTTTTGAGGGGAAATAACCTCATCTAGGTAATCAGACATGCTGAAATGAAGAAATTCTCGGAATGATCGCTTTCAATGTTGGAACTGCCGAGAATGCAGCTGCAGTGTGCAGATAAAAGAGTTTCATCCAAAAATATTTTTTAACTTTATTAGTCTATTCGACTTATCGAACATGCATTAGAATAGGTTAAAAGAAAATCATAAATGAATAATATTTTCCATGTAATGGATGTCATTTCTATTTGCTAACTGTCGGAGCATTCCTTATGCTGCTTCCTCCATCCACATAACTGACGGTTTCCGTGTGATAATCCATAACTTTGTTCTTTTTCGAACAGGATTTGTAATAGAAGAAGATCAGCTTGTTTCGATAGGATTTTACGTAATATAGAGAAATTAGTGGAGCAGACATGGGAATGATGCCCAAACTCAAAAATATTAGAAATTCTAGTGGAGGACTTGTGTATAATCCTGTAACAATCATAAATAAAAAAAAATCAGAACAATAGGAACCTGATTGCCCACTGATATAACAAATTACTCCAGCCATGAAGCACGCAGGAAGAAGAGCTTGGAGTGTTAGAGCCTTGAATTTGTTAGTTTTAAAGTAATTTGTGAAGGTATTTACTTGAAGTAACTGCCTATGAATCGTTTCAGTGGCTCTAGACATGCTACCAACATTTTGACTCAGTTTTACGATTATCTTCCTGCGCAGAATTAAAATCGTAATGTAAATCGGGGTAATTGGAATAATCTAAAGAGATAGAAATTTTAATTTTCTCTTCAAATATCGCTTGCCATGTATAAGATTGGATACATGATATACCACTTATGAGTAATGTTAACATTTCCTGTAACTGTTTTATTCGTGAGATCGTAATGGGGATACATTTCATGAAGATGCGCTTTAACTTCTTCGATATTTTTGTTTCCAAATAAAAACACTATCTAAATAACCACTTTGAAATCGAATATTAATAAGATTTACCAATTGAAATGCTGATGGAATGTAAATAATGATGAGTATTAGCACGATAAACTTCCGATGTGGCGCTGGTCGAATTAAGATATAATATCTATAGGCGAATGACATGAGAAGGGACCATTGAGCGTGCATATGAAGATGGATCATAATGGTATGTCTGAATAGAAATGTCATCATGCTATCTGAATCGCCAGTTATATAACATTTTTTATACTTTCTCACCAACCATTTAAAAAAAAAAAACTTACCCAACATAGCAGACTTCTGGACCCAGCAATGTGCAAGGTCCATTTGATATGAATGGCAAGGCATTTCCACCGGGAATCACTCTTAATTTTCAGAATTTCAATAAAATCGCTGGCATTATCCAAATACCTTTGAAACACGAAGAAATCCGTCGCACAAGTTAGGAAATCAGTTATTCCAAAATTTAGAAGAAGAATTGAGTATCCACGAATTACTTTAGGAGTGTGATAAACACAGAGGTAAACTGAATTTTTTATTTCAATTAAATTTACAAGTTTAAATCTTGCCCAATACAAAATTGAAGAACATCCCCAAAGTATTTTGGGCATAGTGCCAAACGTACATAACGGCGATAATTGGTTCGATCATTTTTCAAAGTTGTTTTTGAAATTACAACTCTTCTATAGAATAAATTGCAGAAATCAAGAATACATGTGTAAAACTTATCAAATATGAAGATTATATGCAGATTCGCTCTTCTGCATTTGTGTATAACGTAGACACGTGAGTGAAACAAAACAGATGAATGTCACTTATTGTAGTAAATGCTTTTAGGCGTTTATCTCTTGGATTATTTTATCCATTCATTGGTAGTACTACCAATTATTGCGCGTAAATCTTTATGCATAATGTCTTCCGCAATATAAGATGATGGTTATCAACGTAAAAAAAGCGCAAAAAATGGGCAATACTAAAAAATTAGATGGACCTGTTAATTTTTGATCTTGTGAAGCATAAATAATTTTCGATTATTTAAGAGACATTCCATGAATAAACGAAATAACTGACAGAAAGGGGTCCGAACAATTGCAAAAGTCTCTTGAATTTGAATCAACCCCATATGAGTGGATACACCCATGGGCTCTAATCATAAAAATGGAGAGATCAAGCTTCGCCTCCAAAAGTGGGCGGGGCTAGGTGAGGGTCAAAGTTAGGAGTTTTGACGATTCGACTGTAAACAGGAAGTACAAAGAAAGCTTTTTTGCTATAAAAGATTTTCGAAAAATTTAAAAAGGATGAACATGACCATGGGATGTACTTTTTAAAAATATATAAATTTTGAAGCTGAAGGGGGTCCCAAAGTCAGAAGTGCCTAGCTTTTTTATTTTTGCTTTAAGGATTTGAGAAGGTATGATTTTTTCGGGACACCCCCGATCCGGAACTATTTTGCATTGCATCCAAGGGGGAGGGGGCTATTGGCAAAAAGTTCTGAATAGGGCAGTTCTGGATCGGGGGTGTTCCGATTTTTTCCTATGGAAGTGTTTTGGCAGGATAAATTTATTGGAATCTCCATCGACTTTCATTTTTTAATTTGCGAGATAAGAATCGGAAACATTTTTATACCTGCATGGACTATAAGAAGTCGATAAAATAAACAAAGGTGGCACATCCAAGCCAATTCGCCGTCACATATTTTAGCTTCGATAGTTTATTGGAAGATTTAGGTTCATGATCTTGCGTCTGCTATTTATTGCATTTTGTTTCATATTTGAAACAACCGAAACTCAAATTATTCAGAGCGGGATTCCGTTAAGTAGGTCATTTGACCATACAAATTTTGATATGAAATTTTAGTAGCATTCAACAAAGATGCAAGATTAGTTGCGCCAAAAAGTGATGACGACTCAGGTGATTATAAGAAGATCTACATACAAAATTTGGAGAAGATCAAAGAATTCTGTTGGTCAGGTAAGCGTTCAAGTAAAATGTTGCTAATGATTCAGAAAATTAAATGGAATAAATAGAGTAAGGTTTTTAGAGGCTAGGCAATTTATTTTCATTCCAAAATTTATTTCGATTAAGTGAAAATTGAAGGCGTTTTGATTCTGTCTAGAGATAAAGCCTCCAAGGATGTCTATAACAAAAGTCCAATTTTTAGAAGACGATTTTGAAGAATTGTACGGCAAAAAATCGAAATATGGAATTGTTTTATCCTTTGCGCGTTTGCTGATTGACGAAGCCACTCAACAAATTGGGTTGAATGAATTGCGAAAACATCTTCATCTTAGACCACAGAGGATAAATTTCTCTGGTGACATAATCCAAGAAGCTATGGAGGTAAATTTGGAAAGCGTCCAATCCTGGGGAGGAGGATCGTAAGAAACACTTTGCGATCTGCCCCTCTTCCCTAGTATTTTTTCGTAAATTTCTACCTCTAGTGATTTATTATCGAAAAATCTCGCTTTGCGAAGTAGTGTCGTAACGACAAGCTGTAGATGACGTAATGGCGTAACGCGAAATGACGAAACGCTTTTTAGTATTTGACTAGACGTAAGGATGACTGAACGCAATAGAAATTGGCAGGGTTTGTGCAAAAAAGGAAGCATTTCGTCATTTCGCTATTACGCTATTTACAAGCTGTCGTCATAACGATGATTTTGCTCCGGGTACTTTACCCTCTATAGTTTATTTTCGTCTGACAAAAGTGCTCATTAGATCTGAAAGGATTATAAGATATGTAAAATACTTTTTATGCTTGAAGAACCCAACCACGAGCAGCAAGTTCGACACAGAATCTCTAAACTATTTCCAAGAAAGAATTAAAGACTTTACCGTTGACAGTTTCAATGAACAACGATTCTGGACCCAGGACATCGACACAGCTGAAATATTCGTCGATAGTAAATGGCCCCAAGTCAGGGAAATATTCAAAGTTGGTAACCTTTACGAAAGATGGAATAAAAAGAAATAATTCAGACGAAATATGCTAATGAAAAGCTTTACAAAAAGAAGCTGAAGAACAGAAACATCGATAAAATGCTGACAGAATACAAAAGTACCGTGGCCAACATTCTAACTGCTATTCAATTTTCGATCGACGAATCGATGAAAAGCATGCAAATCTACTACGTTGGTTCAAAGTGTCACAGAATGAAGTCATTCGTTTGGAAGGGTGGAAAGTAAAAATGCAATTATGCGTGATTAGTGACATCGCGTATGTATTTTGTACTCGGACCAGGACTGTTGCGGAAGTTCCGATTCCGATACCGACTCCGGGAAAATTTTGGTTAAAAAATCTGAATTTTCATATATTTTTGAGTGGTATTTTAAATAGCAGAAATAGCGCTAGGAAGCGATTTTCACGGTTTAAATTGATTCAAAATTGGAAAATTAGTTCATTTTGAAAGATTTTGATTGACTATGTATTCAATTAAGCTTGGAGTAGTTTATGATGAGACAAAGTTATGTCCAACTAGATTTAGGAATTTTTCAAACCATCAACATAGACACTTCTTGCTCTCTATGTCAAGAATTATAAAGATTATTCCTAATTTGTTCATAAAATGGAGTTATATGACTTTTACTCCATTAAAAATTGATTTCTGTTGATTATGAGCAGAGAAGTTCTGACTTATGATTTTTACAATGCTTTAGTTATTACAAATTGATCAGAAATTCAATTCCGCTCTTTCGCAATACACAACTTCTATTTGAGATTTATGTAAAAATAGATTTTATTACTGCTTTTCTAATGATAATCACCAGCAAAATGATATTTTATGGGTATCATTTCATTTACTATTCATAAAATGAATTTGATAACTGATGTATGTTCTCATCAGCCTCTGATCTTTGCAAATAGTCTTGTGATCACAGGTGAAGTTTGGGAATAGGCTAGAAATTTAGGCATTTCTTAGCTCTATTACGACTTTTTATGACTATATATTTGATGATTTAACCTAATTTTATCTTCTGTTGAGTTTCACCTGTTTTTTTCTGTTATCCTGTGAGTTTTGCATTAGAACTACGGAATTTTCATTGCACATTTTTAGCCTTCGAAGAAAGTAATAAACTAAATAAAAAATATTATGAAAGGTTTCCGAGAATTTTCTTTCGATTTGAGATTATATTTATCTAACAATGCTAGCGAATATGAGGACTTTTACGACATTTTCAAGTATCATGAAGAGAATAACTTCCTACTATATCGTATTCTGCTCATTCTTGTTGCTATCTACACTGACTATTTAGTTGCTTTCACTAGCTACATCATAATAAATGTAAGTTATAAAATAACATTATGACTGTTCAAAATCCTTACACATCTAAAAAATCTGTCACTCAGATCGATAAGTAAAAATTAAATTTCGATTTAGACTCCAGGTTTATAAAAATTAAATCAGAATCATACACTGATATTTTCACATTTCATATCGAAAATGCTGCAAATATCATTGACTTTATCATTTACCATCTTTTTCAGCATAGTAAATCGCTGAATCAAACCTATAAGCATATTTTGCATGCAAACATTGCAATATCGGCTATCGTGACAAATTTCATTGCAATTTTCCAACCCTACGCAATCGCTCCATATTATATTATATTTTCTTTAGGTAAATATTTTTAAAATTTAAATCAAAAATATTTTGCCGAATAAATAAATAGTATTATAGACCAGTTTATTTCATTCAAAATATTTTTTATCAAAAATGTTCATTTTTCATTGAAAATTTCCTAGCTAAATTTTAGGTGCATTTTCGGGTGCAAATGATTTCCGAACAACAGCCTGGTTAATCATAATTACTGTGTCACTTTGTTGCGCCTTCGTTATGTGCCTTCTCTATGCATTTTCGATCAACTATTTAGTCGTTTGTTATCCAGAAAGAACGTTATTCACAGAGGCAAGTTTTTAATTTCCATAATTTTTACATAATGAATAAAGTTTCAGGAGAAGAAATATCGACTAATTTTCCCATGTCTGACTGTAATTTTTATTCTTTACCTTATTTTCTTTTTATCATTCTGCATCAATGAAAGTCAACTGGATGAAGAAAACGAGATCTTTATGGTAAATTTACTGCCAAATGATGAGTAGCGAGTCTCGGCCTTTGCTTCGCAAACGCTTCAATACAAATCATTATCAATCTAATTTCAAAATAACCACATATAAACAGCGACAACAAGACAAATAGTCATCCCCTCAACTTATCCTGTTTGATAGTGACCAATTCATCGGCCAAACTTAGCCTTTTATGCATTTTCAATCCAAAACTAATTTGCTAATTTAAAAAAAAAATTATATATATATATATAGTTTATTCTGTTTCAAATGCTTACTTTTTTGATAATTGTTTGTCAGATTCTGAAACAAGCATTTCAGGTAGATGCTCGTTTGGAGCAAGTTTTCCATGAATATTCAGCTTATTTATTGATCTTGAGTTCTAATCGCTGGTCTCTAATAGTTATTGGTTTGACTGCGATAGGAGTCATTATTCTACTCGGAGGTTTTACGCTAATATTTGCATATCAGTAAGTCCATTTTGCATTGAGAACAATAAAATTCAAATTTAGAATGTATAAAAGTTATAATAAGAATAAAATGAAGCTATCTAGAAATACACTTCGATATCAAAGGAATATCATTTTTATTATTGCACTATTCTTCACAATTTATGATTTATTTATGAGTATACCAGCCATAATTACTCTTACCATTTATGTTTTTGGGCTGAAATTTCTGTCAAGGTAAGGTTATTTTTGTAAAAATAGTCTTTCTTGCTGCCTAATGACATAAGACATTCACATTATTTACGATATGATATGAAAAAATCCTTAACGATAGGATTTTATAATCCTGAAATGAAGATTTCTTAATGTCGCAACGAATTCTAATAATTGTAGTCAGCAAATGTTTTCATTTTCCATAATCAATAATGAGTTTTAGGACATATCTCACGATTTACGTCGTGATATCATTCATTCTTCCATCATCTGCCTATTGTACTGCTACGCTAATCGTTATAACCCCATATCGAAATGCCGTTCTAAAAATATTGAGACAGTATTTTTCGTACAAATTCTTTGGTGCCCCAAAGCGAAGAATTGCTCCCGCTCCTCGATTGTCCAAACTCAGTGTTATCAAACGACCATCGCAATAATATTTTTTTAACTTTCATAGCCACTCGGAAATGAATTTCCAACCTATCGACATACCAAGTCTAGAATATGGCGAGTAAAGGAAATTGCTACCACGTTTTACATACCATTGCCTTTTGGGATGTCTTTTAAAAATTCAAGATCGTTACAAATCGAATTATAATGGCAAAATTTCAACATTCGTGCTAGTGCTTTCACAAGACGGTGCACTAGGAAATAGCAAGTAAAATGAGTATGCAACTCTAATCTGAGCGCTAATTTCCTAGTATCGTTAATTTATAAGGGTGCTACTAACTTATCAAACGCATATCTTTCGTCGAAAAGTTGGTGAATGAAATTTTCTAGCGAAAAATATGCAGGGTTACTTTGCATGAAGCGTGCACTGCATTTTCCTTACAAAACTCTAAGATTTTGTCGAACATAGAAATGCACTGCAAAAGCATTATTACGTTCATGCTTCAATTAATAATTTCTCTTTCAATTTTGATAAAACCGAGCTTTATGTTCATCATTGTATCATAGTTGACGAAAAAGAGTAATAAATAAATTATATCTCGAAAGAGAAAGGTGATGAATTGTGGATTTTGAAAGAAGAATGACACCGACAAAATGTAAAGGAAATGAAAAAATGGCTACCATTCCATAGTTTATTTCTGACGTTGAATTGTTCAGGTTTAGATTCCCGTATCTGCTCTTCTTCTCCTTATGCACTGGTCTAGTTGTGAGTCAGGTAGCGAGGAGTCGCGCTGAACTTCGCGTAGCCCTTGATCACCTGAAAACATGTTTTTTTTTAAATAAAATGATTGATGACTCAGGATATCGAAAGAAATGCATGAAAGATTTGATTAAACTAATATAAAATTTCCAGATCATCATCTTCTTCGTTCTTGAGATACGAGATTTCAGATTTCAAAATCATTAAATTCCCTTCATCGAAATTAGTCAGGAATTTTTTCATTTTTCTAATAAAAATAAATGGAATCAAGTGTGTAAACCTACCTTATTGATAGCCTCGAGGAAGTCCTTCTCAGTGGCGACCTTTCTCCTGGCCCTGATGGCGAACATGCCTGCCTCAGTGCAGACAGAGCGGATCTCTGCACCCGTGCTGTTCGGACAGAGTCGAGCCAGCAGGTCGTAGCGAATGTCCCTCTCCACACTCATCTGCTTCGCATGGATCTTCAGAATGTGAGCACGGCCTGCAAAATATCACCGTTCATTCTTCAAAGTGGACAATTTAGAAGTTTGACTTTGAAAACTCAATCTCTAGAATATCAATTTAGAAATCATGAACATCTGATACGGGAAAATCGTGTGTTGAAGAAACAAATTTAAGAAAATCGAATAGGAATCTGACCAGCCAAGTCGGGCAGAGCGAACTCGATCTTTCTGTCCAGTCGACCGGGACGCATCAGGGCCGGATCCAACGTATCGGGTCTGTCTGCAAAGTGAACAAATAGGTTTGTAAAGGATTTACAAGAAATAACATAACTACATAGCTTTCTGGAGCATATTCATTGTTTCATGAATGTATTGACAGGAAATGGAAAATAAATTGAAGAGAAACGTACTTGTGGCCATCAAGACTTTGATGTTGCCGCGAGGGTCGAATCCGTCGAGCTGGTTGATGAGTTCGAGCATAGTCCTTTGCACCTCGTTGTCTCCGCCCATTCCATCGTCGAATCTGGAGAAACGACTTTGTGAAATGTTGAATTTATTTGCATCTGTTGCATTAATGTAGACAGATTTAACATCGTTGGGAAACCAAAACAACGATAAAGTGGATAAACGAGATGTCGGTTTTAAAAAGCTGCATTATTTCTTCTTGCCAATAAAAATGAAACGAGATGTTCAGAAAAATGAGTAAAAATTCTACCTGGCACCACCAACAGCATCGATTTCGTCGAAGAAGATGAGACAGGCCTTCTTGGTGCGGGCCATTTCGAACAGCTCTCTTACCATCCGAGCGCCTTCTCCTACGTACTTCTGCACCAGCTCAGAGCCGATCACACGAATGAAACAGGCATCAGTTCTGGAAGAAAAGAAATAAAATGTTCATAAAAATGCGGTAATTCTAAAAATCCAACCTGTTAGCGACAGCCCTGGCGCAGAGCGTCTTGCCGGTGCCCGGTGGGCCATAGAGCAGCACTCCCTTCGGCGGTTCGATACCCAGATTCACGAAACGCTCGGGCTGAAATCAGGAAAATGAATGAAGTAATGATAGAAAAAAAGAATTAAAATCTACATGAAGGAGCGGCGTCTCGACGACCTCCCTGAGCTTCTCGATCTGCTCCTTGCAACCGCCAACGTCCGCGTACGTCACATCCGGCTTCTCTTCCACCTTAAAAATAGAATTAACGAATTCATTTGGCTCAATTTTATAAATGAATGCAAGTTGTTGTTATTCCACAAGATTCACTCATTTTCTATGCAAATATAGATATAATGAGAGGAAAGTGCTCATCTGATAAAACTTACTCAAAGTCTAGATCCAGTGTACTTCAAAAGCAAATGCATTTTTTCCAATAAAAATATAAAAATGATCGTTTTTAATTAAGCAAAATATGTACCTGCATCATAGTGACAGTGGGATCGATTTTGGCGGGCAGAGGCAAGTGAATCTGGTACTTGTTGCGGTCGACGCCCACGCGCATTCCTTCCTGAACAAGAAGGGTGAGAATGATTAAACCAATTAGCGAATCCACCTCGATATCGGTGGGAGCGACGGAATCAGCCAAGTCGACGACGAACTTGGCGAACTGCTTCACGTTGATCATGTAGCGGTTGTCCTGGCCCTCGGTCGTGATGATTTTCGTGCAGCGGGCTACCTGAAAGAAAATGGAAAAAAATGAATATAGCTGACGAGTGACAAATTTATGTTTATTATTTTCGGAAAAGTCGAAATTCGTCTCGTACACTGCATGTTTTTTGCAAGAAAGGCGTAATTCATTTTTCTGGAATTTCTCGAAGATGTTTCAGGACAACATTTATGAGGATAAATAGGTCTTATTCTAATTGCAGTGAAGAAGAGATTGATGGTGAACCTCATCCTGCTGCAGTTCGAGCAGGATATTTCTAATTATTTAATCGCCTTTAAAAACAAACCTGAAGAGGCTGTTCCTGTTGAATGGCCTGTTTGTCAGCGGCAATGTCCCAGAGAGCGGGTGGGGCCAGGCCCGTGTCAGACTCCTTCACGCCCGACAACTCATTCACCTGAATTTATTTGATTTCTCGAGAACTGAAAGGAATCTTGAAATCTCGCATTTGTGCTTGATTTTTCTTTCAAAATTCAAGAACTAATCAGACCTTCTTGACGCAGTCTTCGATATCTGTCTCGAGCTGTTTGAGCTGCTCCGCATAGGGGCCCTGACCGTATCTCTTCAGCACAGCAATGTCGCCTTCATCCAGGGCTGAAAAGATAGTTCTTGAAAAGAAATTAGTCTCCAAAAATCACCCTGGAAATTCTTGTCTTCCTCCTTTTCGGTGGCGCCCTTTTTGGCCTTGCGCATATCATCTCCGAGATAGTCCGGCATTCTGGTAATTGGAAGACGAAAGAATCGATTTCTGAAAATAAATAATTAATGAAAAGGGAAATTGGTGAAGAATTTTGAAGAGATTCAAAACGATGACAATGAATTTCAAGGCACGCGAATGACAAAAGCGACTTGTAAAATGCGTGCGAAACGAGAGGAGAAGAAATGAAAATAAAATAACTGTCTATGTTGTGCCGATTTTTCTTGAATTTTTGAAAAGGGAACGGATTTTTTCTTAGAAAAAAGTGTCGTGAAAATATCGGAGTAAAAGATGTTCTGAAAATATCCAAATTTGAAAAGTTTCGTAAGAACTTTCCGAAATTAGGAAATGGGCAATTTTTGGGAAGGATCTTTCAAAAAAGTTGAAATTTTGGAACATAGTTGTGTAAGTTTTTTGAGAGGAATGCTCACTTAAATCAGTTCTGCCTGCCGACAATTTGGAAGGCCAGTAATGATGAAGTCACGTTATCGGGTTCATTAACAAAGGATTTTCTAAACGCAGGAAAAGGGCGCCGCATGGAAATGGGCAAAGTGGGTGGGGATCGACGCTACCGTACTGCTATGTTATAGTTTATTCTGAGTAGGTGGATACTGCATACAGTTTGCAACTTCGCCCCCTCAAGCTCCACCCATTTTCTCCTGCTCTGCCGAATTGCATGATTCCCCATTTTCAAACGATTTTCGTAATTTTTTTCTTTTTCTTGAGATTTTCGCGAAAATGTCAAGAAAAATCGTTTGAAGATGGGGAATCATTCAATTCGGCAGAGCAGGAAAAGTGGGCGGAACCTGAGCGAGCGAAGTTGCAAAATGTATGCAGTATCCACTTACTCAGGATAGGCTATATGAAATCTGAGATCATAATCAAGCTTTATTTTATATTAATTTTCCAACTTCACGCCATTTATTCGTTTGTGGATTGTATTCCTCGATTGAACTTTGACATCTAAATTACAAATACTTCGCATAAAGATATGTCAAATCTCACAAGAGAGGGTTTTATCCTCGCCCTCACGTTTCGATACAAGAGTACTCATTTTTCTCCCCATAAACTGAGGATTCCAAATCTAAAAACTTTTTGTCTGTTCGCATGCATATACCTGCCCGAGGTCTCGAATTCCTTCAATCTCACGCGCCTTACTCCTTTCGGCCGGAAAGAAGGCCGAGACAACCACAGGAGCTATTGCAGAATATTACTCCAATGCGGAGAAACAGTTCATGGTGCATTGCTTCAGGGGGACTCGAACAGGATCAAGGTGATTATTTTGGATTTTCGGAGTTCTTTCGTTTTTCAATTGAAAAGGCATTTATTATTTTGTCGAGTTTCGGTAAATTTTGAAGAAAAATATGCTGAACTTTACACGAGAAAAATTGTACTTTCCAAAGAAAAGATAAATTGTTTTCAGGCCAAGAAGGGGTTGAGTGACGATGCGAAAGAAATCCAGATTTAGGCTCTGCAGACTGGATTCGAGAAAATGACGAGGACTGTGAAAAGGTATCGATACGATTTTAATTAGTGAATTTTAGTTTTTGTCCAATGCTGTCAAAATTGAATACTCCTGTATACTACTTCAATTTTCGTTTTTTTTTTTTTTTTTTTTTAAATTCTAATTTACAGAAATGTATTTTCAAGCATTCAAATAATTCTTATTTTTAGGCTGAATGAAGACACAAAATGATGGCCTCGTTCTTCAATGAATCCGACCTGAAGAAGTGCTTGAAGAACCGATTTCTGCAGAATTCTCGAGAAGGTCAGCCAACAGGCAAATACACTCAAAGCGGTAAGGGATTTTGGATAGATCTTAAAAATTCAAAATTTGTAATTGAAAGTTTCATTTATTCTGTCATTTCAGCAGCGTCAAGAGTCTACTCACGAAGTCAGAGACAAAATGGAGAAGCACATGAATCATTCGGATATGAGCCAAGGTATTTTTGTTCTAATAAATATTGATCAAAGATTTGTTTCAGGCAAAAGAAAGAAGAGGAATATTCTGGATTCGAGAACGGGTTGGAGAGAATGGAAAAGAAGAGGCTGCCAGGCTAAAAACTGCTGTTCAGGTAAGGAAATTTGAAATAACTCGTTGAAAAATATGCTATTCCTATCATTTTATAAATTCCTTTAAGCTACTTTTTGAATTTTATTAGTTTTCAGAACGAATTCGAACGTCGTCGCAAAGCGCGTGAATTGGCAAATGGAGGAGCTGCGAGGAAAGTGCGTCGAGTCACTGACCGTTATTGTAAGTTTTCATTTGACAAATCACAATTTGAACAGAAGTATCTTATACTCTACATAACGGAGTTCATTCCAATGTCAATTATCTCAGGGTGGTGTTTGATGAAACTGATATTCATGTCCAGACTGACTGATTAATTGTGTCGATGTAAAATGCCACTCAATTAGATTCCCTGATTACCTACTATTTAAGCTATTTTATTCAGCATCATCAAGCGATAGTTCGCACATTCATACAGGCTCTGGACGACAATTCCTCCCAGGCAGACAACCAGCTGACTCGAATACAACTCCTGCTATTTGCAGTCCAAGACGCTCAGCTTCTACAACCACAAGTCGTATGTTATTTTTATTTAATTCTGGGATGTGTCCAATACAGTGAAAATTACTATTTTATCGATCAGCACTAATTTATTTGCACTGCTAATATTTCTGATCTTACCCATCAATGTCATAGCTTTTATTGATGTTATGATTTAAAATGATCAATTTCCCAAATATTCTAACCTGAAATTGGTTAATTTCGAAGATAACTTTGACTTTACTACTTTACTACCGTCTATCTATAATTTTATCTCTGAAAAGCGAATGAAATTATTTGATTTCAGCTGAGTGCAATCAGGAACGCGACAAAGAATGGAACGGAATACGACTCCTCTTCTGCTTCAGCCATTTGATAACGATGAAATAATGTATTGGTATTCTCAATAAGAGTTTCATTGATTTCATATTGTGACACCATGCAATATCAGACAAATATATAGAAAATTGTTAAAGATCGATTTGTCAGAAAATAAGAAATGGTGTGATAGTAGAAATCTAACTATGAGATACATATGTGTTGAGCTAGTCATAATTGAGGATGAGACAGACTACAAATTGTGGATTTTTATGATGAGAATTCTTACGAACCTTTGATCTTACTTTATAAGGCTTAGTTCATAGTTCGCGGGCTTTTTTGGAAAATAGTATGACTCAGACATAAAAGCTCGTGAACTACGCCCTTCAATCCGCTGTGAGGAAAAAAAGATTTGTTGCACTCTGTAGATTTCTAATTTTTAATTTTCGATTTTCCATTTGAAATATGCGTTGATTTCTTTACATCGAAAATTCGTGATTTAGTTGGTTTCAAGTAGTCGAGCTGTAGCAAGATTTCTGTTTCATCAGTTGTATTTGATGAAGAAAGTTATGTCAACTAGATTAGTCATTCACAATAATCCTTGCAAATTGAAGACATTTCTCTTGATAACTATAGGATTGACAACTAATTGAGATGCAATAATCTAGGCTATGATAGAATGAGTTCCTAATAAGCAGAGCTGAGACGAAATTTCGATTTCGAATTTTAAAAATTCATTTTCGTCTCAGCTCTGCTAATAGGTATATTTCGTTATTCTTATCGAAAACTATTTTAACGAATATTTATTTCAGTTGTAATTTCTCGGGTCATAGAAAAAGACATCACTTTGTCTAAAAAATAGTATGAGGGAAAGAAAAAAAGATAGACAAAAGTGGTTTTGTTCTAGGAGCCTAATTTCTCAGCGTCTTTATTGGATGTTTTCGAGGGTTGTCTGTATAATGTTTATTGGAATTTTGAATAATAGTCGAATAAATATAAAAGTCACAAAATATAATATGGCAGATAAAAGGGCTACATGGCATTAAACTGGGTTATTCCAAGTTTAGTGTTCCGACTTCTCGCCATTTATTCGTTTGTGGATCGTATTCCTCGATTGAATTACAATAAACATAATTAATTCTGAAATTCAAGTTAACAAATATTCGTATAAAGATATGCAAAATCTCAGCTCACCCTCCGATTGCATACAATTTCCCGTTAGCGATAATGAGTGAATGATCATATCTTGTATGATTCATATCAGCGATTTGAGAAATTCGACTGCCAGCTGGGGCTGAAGGGTCGAAACACAGATAGGAGTTTAATGTTCCTCCGCTACTAAATATATAATGATACATTATTTATCATACAAAATTAACGATCTCGATCCCCCAGCTATGTAAATTTTTCCATTTAGCAATGCAACTCCGAAAGAATGTCGTCTTTCCGGAATCTCTCCAATTTCAATCCATTCCCGTTCATCGTCTGATAATCGATATATCTTTCCACTTTCATGACCATCAATAACTGAATATCCATGATTACAATAATGAATATGCTATAATGTGACCGTATAAAATTTCATCGCATGTTATTGTTTGAGCATAACTAATTGGAAAAGGAAAAGCAGGTCCTCTTTGCCGTTTTCCATTTATTAA
This sequence comes from Diploscapter coronatus, assembly GCA_964036155.1. Lineage (NCBI taxonomy): Eukaryota > Metazoa > Nematoda > Chromadorea > Rhabditida > Rhabditidae > Diploscapter > Diploscapter coronatus. The sequence goes on along the minus strand of OZ038422.1, from coordinate 45,107,577 downwards.
AACCTGAATAAATTATTTCATGGACTTTCATTCAATCTTCTTACATCAACTCGATTCGTATCTTCCCCTGTTTTAGGATTCCATCCACCCAAATAATACAATTTGTCTTTGAAATAAGCCACAGATGCCCATTTACGCCATTCAGGAGGATCTGGACCTGTAAAATTCTTTGAATCGATCATTCATGGATTTGTTGATAAGACCTTTTGAAATTTGTCGAGTATTCAAGTCAAATATTTCAAATGATTCATATTTAATTCCAAAAATCTGGAATTTGAGAAGTTATTCAAAATAACGAACATAAGAGTTTACTTTATTCTGTGTAGTTGTTACTTGATATGGGAAATACCAATTGTGAAATTTTGCAATCTCTTCGACTGAGCAGGTAGATGAATTGAACAAGCATATTCTTCCTTCATTTTTATTATTATTTGGATAATAAACTAAATTATTACGAATCGTTTCAAAGTCTCTTATTTAGCTTTCAACATAATTTCTTACGATAGAATAAAACTTTATACGAATTGTCTCTGCCAATCTGCAAATTATTGACATTTCGGGTTAATTTACTCATTGTATTATTAATCAATGGGATTTTGATTCTTCTTTGAATCTATTACTTCCATTCTAGTAATGGATTATTGCTGTACTCGCCGAGTGAGGTGTATCAGTCAGAACTCGTTGTGACACAAGTTTTTGTTAGTGCAACTTCAATCAGATAATTCAGGAGAAATAGAGGATCGACTTTTCTCGAAGAAGACAGGAGGGTAGACTGACTACTAGGAGGAGAGTGGTCAATCAATAATTAATTCTTCAATAGTTAGGGAATAGAGATAACTACTAAAGAAGAGGGAGAAGAGTTGTAGACGGAATGAGCAGTGTCGTTAGGCGGCACTGTAGGACAAAGAGAGAGATTGGAGGAAAAGTGAGAGATTATAGAAAGAGTGAATGGAATAGAGTGAGCCTCTAACAGTTATTTATCTTCAAAATGCAAAAGAAACGACATTTTGGATCATCCTCATCAAATCCCCCAGCGGTTTATGATGGATTGAAGCCTTGTGATAATTTTTAGACAGGAATCATGCATGAGGAGACCCTGTCGCGCTCTTTCTAATGAATGAGAAATGATGATTTTGGACAATTTTCAATCGTTTGGGTGTATTCAAAAATCATGATCGCGAATTCAATTGACGAAAAAGTGTTAACAAAATTGGAAATTCGGAATATGTCTTTTCGACGTTACAACTTTCGATGGGATTATCCATTTCGAAAACGGTAAAGGGCATCGGAATCCGTAATCAACCTTACATAATAACTTATCGATTGAGAAATTGATATCTCTTTCATAGCTTCCTGAATTGGAGGTTCTTCGAACTCGATTTCTTCATTCTTCAACCATTTGTCGAAAGCATCTGGGTTATTCAACGATAACTTCATGCTCTTTATTCTCTGGGCGAATTCTTCTAAAATAGTAAACAAGTTATGTTTTGCAAATAATTGAATAACCTAAATCGGTATATTTCTCAAACATTGCAGTGATCATTTCCTTAATATGATCACTTTGGGAATCGTAGAAATCTGGCATCTAAAATTCCGTTGGCATTTCTCATTGATAAAAATGCTTCTTGATCTACCCTCGATCGATCCATTAGAAAACGCCATTTTCTATATTCCACTCGTGCTTCTTTAGGCATGTCTTTCGAAATCGCATCGATGCTGTTAATTTTATCGGAAATAGATAAATCATCTACATTCCATAGGGCCATGATGATATTTTTCTGTGACGCATCCACCATTTCAACAAATGATGGTAGTTGCTAAAAGTCTCTGATAAAATGTTATCATCTAGAGGAAAATAATTCATTATAGAAAATTTAATTTGAATTTGAACTTACGGGTTTGGAAAGAGGATTTGTAGAAGTTGGCATAGATCTATCACTCATTTCGATTGAATTTGGTTGAGCTGAATTCAATAAATGCTTATCAACGGTTTCTTCATTATAAAGCGAGTTAATATTAGTCAGTAAGACTGATTTTGGGACGATTATACAAACGTAGTACGGTGGCCTAGCGATATCTCGATTGGATCCGCTGCGAGTGGGTATTTCATGAAAATTTATTCCTCAAAAATTCATGCCTCTCGCAGTCAGGATTCGAGCCTGACCCCTCACCTCTCCGAAGTGCACTGCTCTATCACTACATTATATGAGCATAGCTGCCTAGGTGGAAGTTAGCCTACTTGTTCAACTAATTTTTAAAATTTAAAATTTGTATTGATTTAGAAAATAAATCCTGCATTCATGCGAAATAAATTTAAAAATCAATAATCATTAAGAGCAAGAAAGCAAGCTTTTACATTGAATGAGAGTTGATAAGAGAAGTGATATCGAATATTTCGCGAGAAAAAGTTTATCACCAGATTTGGAAGTTTTCGGTCCGATATAAGATTCGTCACACTATCTAATGTTCGCTTGCTCATTCTTCTCTCAAGTTTGATATTCAAATCGGAATATGGGAATTTGAGGGGGAATGAACATTGAAAAGTAAACAGAATTTTTCTTCTAAAATAACAATTTAGAAGTGAATGTAGCCCTTTTAGATGAAATTCCGTATTGGGAATATACAAATTGAAGCTAAAAATAAGTGAGGAAGGAAAAAGAAAAATGACCATTCGTGGAAGACGAGAATTGAGAACTGAATGAAGAATAAAGAATTTAACAAATGGTTCCTTAGATTACTTACTCGGTATTTTCCTATATTTTCATACACTATTTCTCCCTGCATTGACTATGCAAGTAATTTTTGCAAAAAGAAATAACAAAAATAATCGACAAAAACCCGAACAAAAGTGGCGAAACTGGAAAAAAGTTACGACGAAATGCAAGTCATTATTTTATTTCTTCGCTCTCTTCATTTCACACACTTGCTCGTCGATTTGTAATCCGCTTTTTTCAAGATTTTTCCTAAAACTCATGTAAATTTTATTGACTCGCTTCGGCAAAGATGAGTATCTGTTTTAGAAGCCGACTGACCACATGAAAAATTCAAAAATCGAGCAGATTGTCCAGCAGCTGTGTGCAGCAACTTGACAGCTACCATCCATTGAAGTCAACAGGGAAAGGACAGACTTGATGATCAGCAAAGTGTAGTACTAAAACCTCGCAATGTAAAATTCTCAATAAAATGAAACGTAAGCTCTGTGTGATTTCTGTTTGTCCTCACGAACTCTATGCATGGCTAATTCTGAATTTCCAATCTATATGGGCTAGCATGAGGACCTAAAAATTTTGTCAACCACGTGGAACAATGCCATACGGATTGGCAATTTCCAAAATTATCAATCTATATCTATTTCTTCCCATCGATCCGCAATTAAATTCCTACGGGTTCGCTTATTAATCTAGACGTCGTTTTTGTTGCTAAAAACTCCTTATTCTAGCATTAGTGCAGAATATCCGCCATAAAATCCTAAAGAGCTATTTTTCATGATCAATTGTTTCTTATCTCTTTCTTGAAAATTCCAGACCAGTATCAGTTGATAGCCATCAAACTACCCAGACTAGATATTTCTGTTCAATTTTCTCGAAAGTTAGCTACAAAAAGTTACAGCAATTTTTACTCTGTGATGGATGACTAGAGAAAGGGGGCTAAAGCAATGCGAGGTTCACTCGATCAGACCATATCGATGCTCTATTTGATCGTCTATTGAACATCGAAAGAAACATTCCGTTGGTTGAAATCAGAAATTTTCGATGTGTGCAATGCCAATGTCTAGGAAGTCTAGACAATTCGCAGACGCGTTTTTCTTCTATTTTTTATTTCCTAATTAATTTTTGATTTTTCAGCACAAAAGTAGTGCTGTTGCAGAAATGCATCAAATCTTGTTGTTCATCTTTTTCATAACCTTTATCCATCTTCATTTTTAGTCATTTCGTCTATGTCTGACCTTCCTCCAATTTATCTGCCACTCAAGATAACAAATAGCTTGCATGCTCCCATCTGAAAGATCGCAGCGTCTCCGCTCATTGTATCATCGAATTTTTATCTCCGTCTCAAAACTCCCTTCATTTGAAGGTTCTTTAGCATTCCTGGCTTATCGAATCTCCACATCTTGAATTCCTTCTCAATTCCGATCAGTTATCGATTATTTTGCGTTTGTTTTTCATTTCATCTTTCGCATTTCAAATATCAGGTTATTGTAAAAGTACGATTTCTGTTTTGAGAAAGTATCCATTTCGTCAGATTGGAAATCGAAAATGAAGATCCTATTGATTCTGCTGGTCTCATCTCTGGGATATACTATCGCTAAGGGTTTGAAATCATTTTATTTTCTTTAGAATTTCTTTTTTTTCAGATGATTCTAAACTTTTGCGAGACTTATTCAAGCAATATTCTGAACGCGTGTACGGCAAAGAATACGAAAAGGTAAGAATTTTTTCTGAGTTCGTTGTTACAAGAGTCCTTAGGTTAAATCTATGTACGACGAGAGTGCAGTGACAGGTAAACTTGTGATTCTCTGAATCTGATTTCATTCAGCTATTTGTTATCACATCATGAAAATTTCAGTGGAGAAGGGAAAGAAAGCTTACTATGGCCCTGAAGGTACGATTAAAAATTTCATTTTAAACCAAACTTCCTACTATTTCAGAAATCATCAATGCTATCAAGAATTACCACAAGGACTTGGGAGACGGATCGAAGACTGTGGTCAGCAAACAAGTTTGTATCCCCTCTTGGCCATTTGCTTGGCAAATTTTCGCTTATCTGGCTGCAATTTCAGTTCATTTAGTTCAGTTACAACAAGAAATGATTAATCATAGTTAGAAATGCCCGAATGCCAAAATTCGAATTCGAATTATGCGTTCGAAATTTATTGCCACTTTTTTACGATCATTTGGTTGAGTTCCTAATTGATAATCATGGAGAATTATTTTTATACGATACGCGGTGGATTTTCTCCCAAACTTCACAGTTGGACACTTACCTCGAAACCTTCAAAAATCGTGATTTTTATGTATCGGAACCCCCTGTATCTCGAAAATAAAGCCGTCGGCAGAAAAAGTGCACACGAATTCTAAAACTGCAATATCGATTTGCCTACCACGTATTTCACTGTTTTTCATAAAGTCCACACATTTTCACAACTCGATCAAAAAATTTCCTTTGATTGAAAGTTTGAGAAAAAATTTAAGTCATGAAGAGTGCGACAGTTTACCATAATGCGTAATTAAATAATTCAAACTTTGTATCATATTGTGAGGCAGTGAAAATGACTGGCGCAAGAATTTGGGAAGCGACTGCAGAAGAAATACCCCACACAAAAGTGGGCATAACTTTTCTCTTACTGAACCTTTTTCGGAGATCTATAAAGCGTTCTGCTCCGATCAACCTCACCTATCACGCTTCAATGCTAGTTCTTCATGATTATCAATCAACCCCGAAAATTGACTTGACATCTTTAATCCATAGTTCATCTTTCATCTTCAAAAGATAAGTAAATTTCAGTCTTGTTTCCTTTCTTTTCCTTTGCTCCACCGCTATCTCCTTATTTGCGCTATTTCAGTTTCAAATTTCCAAACGAATTAGGACATTTCAGAACTACAACGAGAAGTTCTTGCAACTGAGCGACAGCTTCCTCTACTACTACAGGTTGGAAGGAAGATGAATATGCTTTGAGTTTTGTTGCGTTTCATTTTTGAACAAACTGATAATAAGAGCTTATATTTTTCAAGCATTTTTCTATGAAGAAAGTAGAAACGCAACTCAAAGTCCAGCATTATCATATTCTCTTCCAAAACGAGCCGTTTCAGCGACTACAAAGTGAGTATATTTTTACTTTGAGTTTCTCGAAAGCTAAAAACACAATGTAAAACAAAATGATTGTTGATGAAGACTCAGCTGACGGATCGGCAATTGGAGGGCAGCTACTGGCAGATCTGGAAGAAAGACAAAAATGGCGATTGGAAGATCCTCCACGACGAGTTCTCGATCGATAATTGAACAATGGACAATTCATTGACAAAATCGTACAAACTCGTTTCAATGTATTTTACACACTATTTACCGAATATAAACAATAATAAATGACGTACATGCATAATTCGATGTTTCGAGAAGATGACATGATAAGTGATAACATTAATTTCTGCCCATAATGATAGCATAACTAAAAGAAATTTCTCTAACCGCTTCCTTCTCGCATTTTTCATGTCTCTATCATTTCGATGACACCTTGTCATATTAGATCACATCGCCGTCGGAAATCGAGAGAATTCGATAGAAAAATACCAAAAAAGCAGAGAAAGTGAAAATGAGAGTACAGTAATCGAATGGAGATTCGAAAGAGTCAGAAGAAAACAAAGGTGCGTCTCTTCGACATACAGTCTGTTGGTCGGCAGATGAGACCACGTGTCGATTCATCGTCAATTATCAGTTTGTCAGTTTTGTCAGTCAATTGTCAATGAGAAAAGAGGTTCGAAGCATTCACATTGCCAAGGCTATAACGTCAACCATCGCATTATTCCTTCATTTCATCTACATTTTTATCCTAAGATAAACGAATTTCAACCTGATTCATCCCATTTTTATCGCAGTTAAGGAACTTTTCAAATTTTATGATCATTTTTTTCTTTATCCTCTAACGAAGTTTATGTGAAAAACAACTCAAATTGAGGTGCCAATCACGTTGTAGGTACCTTTAATCGCTATTTGTTTTCTGTCAAGAATGCTGTAAATTTAGCAAAAAAGTTTCTAGGCTTGCGCATCTTCGTGTTTGTTTCAGGTTTTTATACCAACTGAGAATAAGGGCTCAAGATCTATTCGAAATTTCAACATAACCTGACTCAGAGATTCAAAGGCATGCTCTTTATCGCTATCATCCTTCATTATGTTAAAAAAAACAGCTAAAGTTCATCATTAAAAATAGCGAATTGTGATAAATTCATTGAAAGAGTGAAAAAAAAAACCTGACATATGTGGCTCCAAATCCCGAGATTTCATTAGAAATACCTGAAAACATGTAAAGCTCTGATGAATTGCAATAATATCTTCGTAATCTTTACGTTAAGAGTTAGTATAAAAGCGTGGAGTTTCTTCAGGTTCTCAGATCTAGTTAGGACTATTTTCAATCTAAAACGTTCTCGTTGAAATGTTCATATCAGTATACGTGTTTCTATCTACCTTGAGATGGCCAATTTGTTTTGCATTTTCCTGCAGAAGCTTCTTTCAACGAAACTCCTCTCTTATCTAGAAGAACCATGTGCTTCAATCATATAAAAGCGGGTTATGACGGGAAAAAATTCAAAAACTGCCTGTTAGATTTTGAGTATAGAAATATGTCGTCTCTAATTCCTGGAGCGCTGTTGAAAATTCTCAGTCACCCCACTCACCTACTCACTCGATTTCTTGATTCAGCTACAGTATGCCTCCCTTCGTCTTGAACTTGCAATCTACACGCATCTTCTGATTCCTAACATGACTTTCTTCTGTCGATGAAATGTCTTGTCTTCGTGTTCTAGGTTTAGAAAGTGGGTGGTGCCTTTTAGAGAATTTGAGATTTTTAATTTTGTTGTGTTGGATAGTTCAAAAATTCACTTCATTCTTACATTCTTCTCTTCTAAACTTTTATTACTTGTGAAGATAGGGTTGGCATTACTGAGAATGATGATATGTGCCCGGATCCATGAAATGTTCTTAACATTTCGTGGATTCGGTCATCGATTAGCCAATGAATTTTATCTTGCTCATTTGATTAATTTCTGCAATGCAAAGTCTTACTCTTCAGTCATTGAATAAATCAATCTTTCCAAGAAAAACATTCTTTGGTAGATGCATAGATCAGTCTGTCGTTTTATCAGTTTGACCCTTGGTCAATGCGCAACGTGACCATTGACAGATAAACTTCCATAGTCCATTCGCACTCAAATATCCACTGATTTCACTTTCGCCGCTGTTGTATTTTGTATCGATTTCACTGGTATACCGTAAGATTCTCCTCATTGTTGTAGAAGATGGTCACCCTCAACGAACTAATCGGTCAACTTCGTCGCATTTTTGCTGATAACCACGTGGATGTAGATGAGGTTCGCAAAGTGATGGAGTCCTACAAGAGCAATCGGGAAGACTGGGAAAGATATGCCAAATTCGATCCACACAAGTAAGATTTGAAAGAAAATCGCAGCTTATAAGAGTTGCATGTTAGGTACACTCGAAACTTGGTTGACGTCGGCAACGGAAAGTACAACTTGATTGTGCTCTGCTGGGGACCCAGCATGGGAAGCAGGTAGCTAGTAGTTTATTGGGAAAAAACTCAAATAGGAAATTTAGCATTCACGATCATACAAACTCGCATTGCTTCGTAAAGATTTTGGACGGCCAGCTTCTGGAGACGAAATTCGATTGGCCTCACTCTGACGGAGAGCCTTTGGACGTCATCGAGAAAACTACCTACGACACCAATGGAGTCTCCTACATGAGTGGTATGTTCATAACATTTTTCGAATCTTTCCTAAGGCGTCAAACAGCAAGCCAAACTTTTATGTGAGGAAGTTTTGATTTCATTGAAATTTTTATCAGTTTTTCCCGGCGCTCATTTGAACTCGTGACACTTGGACTGCAGCAGAATGCCTTTTTCTCTGCCAAAAGGCACGCCGCATCGCGTATTGCGTGATATTCGCCCTTTGCTGTCAATTCGTCTGCCTTCTGCCGTAATTGGCAATGTTGTGATAGTCACGAAACAATGAGCGAGTAAATTGATGATAGATGATAAATGAAAAATGAGAGGTGAAGCAGCGCAAGAACAATATTATCATTTGCATAATATGTATTGAATATCGAATGCTAAAACGAGTGTTTATGGTTCGCAGTTATGTTTTCGTTGAAATGAATTGATATGACAATAGAGATCTTACTGAAAAGACATAATACTGATGAAATATTATCTTCAAAGGATAAAATTTAGACAAACTCGGACTTCACCGAATGGAAAATCCAAGCCACTCCGACGGAGCCGTCTCTCTTCATCTCTATATTCCCCCTTACGAATACTGTAACGCTTTTTCCGAGGTAATTATTAGCAAAATCATGACTCCAACCAAATCGATCCAACTTGACCTTTGATTAGTAATTCGCTGGACTCTTCCCTCTGTTTATCACTGAACAGAAGTCAAGGGATTATTTCGAATTGATAAACAATCGAAATGAAAAACGAAGGCGGGTAGACAAGAATTACCTGGAAACATCAGATTCCCTCGCAGATGACATTATTGCCGAGTCGCTTTTTGCACGCGCGACTAATTTTTCGAATCAGTTCTTAATCGAAGGAAATTTCAAGGAATTTCTCGATGATAGTCATTCCCTGGAAAATTCTGCCTCCGATGTTTCAATGCGCTAATTAAATTACACGATTTTTTTTCTGTAAAATTTCTATAAATAAATTTGCAGCGAACTGGCCACAAAACGCAATGCCAAGTAACGTTCTACTCGAAATACGGTCAACTTATTGATTATCGCGGATCAAAGGAAGGCAGAATTGTAGAGCAAGCTCCCGCTCCCACAGAAACAGTCGAAGAAGAGGAAAAGCAGTGTTGCTAGAAAACGAAAACTCATTGTTTGTTACCAATCTGTTGATATTCACTTTTTATGGAATCTTCATATATGGAACTTCACTATCGTTTTATCTAATCTATTTACTTCAGTCAACTTTGTCAACCTTGATTCTGGTAAGTTCTCAATCTGCCATTCAGTAATTTATCGGCATTAGCTGCTTTAAAACTGTTCGAAAAATGTCTCATTTTCATGCCAAACGTGAATTCGGTGCCATTTCTTCCCAATTATGCCAAATATCAACCATTAGTATTTATTTCCCCGAATATTGAAGTGCTGTACAGTGGAATATTGATTTGTTTATTTTCTTGTGATTCGACTATGAATCGCCTTATGGCATACTATCCAACTGTCCAACTGCATTTTAGATTCTATCTAGAAATTTTGAATTTGATATTCACCATATTGATTATTTGATGTGTATGATAGTTGCTACTCTTCTTGTGCATATTGCATTTATTCCGATATTATATGTAATTTGATGTTCTATGAAAACTGTTGATATTTTATTAGAATAAATATTTTATTTCAAGACTAAATTTACAGCTTAGACCTTTGCACTAACATCTGGAGTGATTGTCGGAATGTTAGTGTTGCTGCTAGAGCTATCGCCTCCACTATTGTTGTTGTCGTCAGTATTGCTATTGCTATTTCGGTTTGGTGGGGTTCCAGGCTGCCAATTCGGGTCGATCGGACCGTTGTACATTGGGCCGGGGTAGCGGTTCGCTTGCATTGGCTGCTGTTGCATGCCTCCCATCGAGTTGAATCTAAAACTACTAGTACTAAGCCATTATTTCAAAGCGTATCAAAATACCTAGGATTATAACCGCCTTGTCCTTGCATATTTGCGTAATCGTAATTGTTCGGGTAATTATTCGGATATCCTCCATTTGAGCCGTAGCTGTTATATCCATTGGGAGGATTGTTGTTCGTCATTCCAGGGTTGAACTGGTTGTTGTAATAGTTGTAGGCCTCATTTTCTGGTGCATCACTTGGACAGTATCCTGTAATTTGTCAAAACATTGAAAATCTCAGTTCTTCTCAGGCTTCCTCAAGATTTACCCGTCCTCGTCCCCGATCTGTTCCTGATTTTCAGCGTTTCCCTTGTCCCCATTCTCCTTCATTCTAACTTTGAAAATATGGACCCATCCCAGAAAATTGAAATTTTGAGAAAGCCTGGTTCTTTGAGAATTCCAAATCAAAGTCCTCGAAATATACCAAATAGAATTGGGACTACTAGAAAGAAGTTATTTTTCATGCTATTTGACATTCTTCGAGAACGTAAAATTTGATAGTTGCTAAACTTTTCATATGAAATCGCAATTCACCTTGGCTATTCCTTCCTTCAGGTTTTCGGTTGCAAACGCATTCATAGATCGCGTTCCCATTGTATTCGTTTTGTGCAACGGGACGACATGTTCCTCCGCCACAATTCTAAAAGATGAATTTGATACTTTTCTTCAATGATTTTTGAGAGGACTGACCCTCATCGAACACCAAACGCTGCATGTTGGACTTGTGACCCACGAGAATAGAGCACCAGCTACAGTATCTCTTCCAGCGCACATATCGTCTGCCAAAGCAGTGGAAGATATCGAAGCCAACAAGATCAACAGCTTCATTTTCGAAGACCTTCTAGAAGTTTGTTTTACTTTCAAAATTTTTACACAGAAATAATAGTGGGCCTAGTGATTTGAGCGACGGTGCCAATTGTCTCTGAATGCTCGGCTTCCTGCTCTGCTTTCCCATCAGCTTTATGTACACTCGGTCCGTCGCAGTCCTTCTCGCTTCCCTTCCACTCTACTCTTTTTCGGTTTCTTACTGTTTTTCGTGAAACTTTGTTGTCAATAATCCGCGACTCAAGACGTCTACGTTTCGTTTCTGTTTACTCGATTTCTCTGCAAAGTGATTGCCACAGCCAAAGCAGAGAAATATCAAATGAGTCACTTTATCAGCCGTAGAATTGGGCCAATTTCGCAATTTTCGTGAAAAATTTGGATAAGCTCTAAGCGAATGATGCTTTCTGCAAACAAATCCAACATCATACATTGATAAAATGATGAAGTGGTCAAATAATTTATTCATTGGTCGTGTACTTTGGAAGATTTTCGCAATATTTACAAAGCTAACCAGAAAAAAAATAAAAATGAGTAACGATTATCACGCCGTTGCTGAGTGCTTCATCTCTTCGACGTGTCGATAAACTTCGCTTGGGTTCATCAACTCGTGAATGTACTGATATCGACCACCCTAGAATAGTCATGATTTATTCACAAAGTCATCTGAATTTGTAAATTTAGAAAATAGAGTTAGTAATCTTGATAACAAAATGTATTTCCAGCATGTCCAAAATTTGTAAGGAAAAGAATAATTTGGTCATTTATTCGTGTGCATCTGCTCATCCAGAATAAAGATATCAACTATTTTATTTTTTATAGACTAACCTGTTTGAACTCCTTGACTGTATGTCCTTGGCCTCGGAGGATCCACTTTGTGGTCAGAAGTCCTTCAACCCCGACTGGTCCTCTTGCATGAATGCGTCCAGTTGAAATACCCACTTCGGCTCCTAAAATAGTATCTCATCATAATTTCCTAAGATAAGCAGATCTACCGAGTCCGAATCTATATCCATCGGCAAATCTAGTGGATGTGTTGTGGAAAGCGCAGGCGGAATCGACGTGATTGAGGAAGTGTTCGGCGGTCTGTTGATTCGTAGTCACGATTGATTCCGTGTGACCAGAACCATATCGAATGATGTGGGCCTCAGCCTCTTCGACGTTGTCAACAACCTATAAGAAGCGCATGATTCTTGAATACGTACTTTTTAGCTTACTTCAAGGGTGCATTCCAATGACCCGTATTCGAATTTGAGGCTTTCTGCTGGAGGTGGTCCGAATTTGAGAAGAGATTGCAACTTTGGTCCGGCGTGAAGTTTGACACCCTCAGTCTGAAGAATAAATCTTTGCTAGCTTCATTTTGGTTCTCTGATGAGAGAAAATGAGTTTATTTTTTTTTTTAGAAAATCCGAATAAAGATTGGAACTAATTTGGTTCTGAATCAGATAAGAAATTACAAATGACTCGAAAATCATTTTCCCATGGTAGAAATCAACCCCGTCTATCATTTATTCGAATGCTTACCTTGAGCATTCCACAGAGCTGATCGAAGAATGGAGTCTGGATCAAGTCCTTGTGAATGAGAACTGTTTCAACAGAATTGCAAGCTGACGGATAGTCGCATTTTGAGTCTCGCACGATTTCAATTGCCATTTGCTCGTCGATTTCCTTATCGATATAGACGTGGCAGATTCCTTCCGCATGCCCAAGAACAGGAATGCCTTTGCTCTTTTCCTGCATCATTCGGACCAGTTCAGATGAGCCTCGTGGAATGACCAGATCGATCAGGTCCTAGAATTATTTTCCATATGATTGATGAAAAATCGCTTCAATTCTATTCACTTTGAGCTGAAGAAGTTCAGCGACATCTTCTCTGCTTCTGACGAGAGTAATGGCGTCTCTCATTTCGAACCCATGCGTACCAAGTGCCTCCTGTACGATGGAGTGCAGAAGCCGATTACTTTCATCTGCCTCTTTGCCTCCTTTCAGCAAAAGTGAGTTTCCGGATGCCATTGCCAGAGAAGCGACCTGCAAAATTGATCATCACTTGAGTTTTCGATAAGCTGGAATACCTGTGGTAGACAGTCAGGTCTTGATTCGAAGATGACCATGAGTGATCCAATTGGGACAGTAACTTGCTCCAAGAAAAGATCATCAGCTACTTTGACCTGAAAAGGAGTTCAATTCTGGTATAGGATGGACTCATGAGTACTTTTCTGAGACACCTTCCGATCAAAGTCTCTGCGGAATCTGCGATCATATTTAGTCCATTATGCAGGTCGACGAGTTTCGCTTTGGTCATCTTCAATCGATTCAGTAGATGAGGATCAAGACCTGCAATGAAAATGAAACTTCAGCGATATGAAACTGGAACAGCAAACCAGAAGTTTGAGCATTCTGCATATCCAACCTATTGGCATCCATGATATCTTGCTCATGGGCAACCAGCAGCCCAGCAAGATGACGAACCATAGCTGCTCTTTCCTTGTTACTCAACGATGCCAGTTGTCGTCCAGCATCTCTACCTTCAAACTAGCAGAATGATTTTTCCACTTCAAACAAATTTCTCTACATTTGCTAGCGACTTCTTCTACTGGAGGACCTTCGTATCGGTGAGTTCTGCAGAACATTGTTCCGTTTTTCTTTCCTGCTACTGCTTCAGTGATCGCGTTCTGAGCAAGTCCATTCGTGATCACTGTGGTCACTCCATTTTCAAGAGCTGTCACACATGCGTTCACCTAAGACCATGGCATAGGTTTTTTCGTCAATGTTCATGGAAATGAACCTTGCTCTCCATTCCTCCCGTTCCAAATTTGCTGTTCGATCCGAACACAACTCCTGCGCTTTCAGCTGGGACGTAAGTGTGAAGTAGCCTGAAAGAGTCAGTCGGGTAAAATTGATGACTGATCTTCGAAACCTTGATCCTTCGAGGTCAGGCGGACCAGTGTAGACACCATTGACATTTGATAGAATGATAAGAAGTTCAGCTTCGATTTCTGCCGACAGTCTAGCAGCTAAGGAGTCGTTGTCAGAGATGTGCTAGGATTACAAGATCTCCACGATTTTTGCTGATATTTTTATACCATGTTGAGTTTTGGATCGGGAGCAACAGCGTCGTTTGCATTCACAATCGGGATGATGTTGAGCGAGAGCAGACTTTCGATTGTGGCTGTCAGATTTTTTCTTCGCTGCTGATCGTCGATATCTGGCTTCGTCAAAAGGACCTAAATATTCTTGATCAGTTACTTTGCTTATAGGTGTTTTCGGAATTTAAATTTAAAAATTATCTGTTAAACTAGACTCTGAATAAGTCGTAATTTGCATTTTCTAGCTATCGAATTCCGATTTCTGAACGTCGACATACTTTTTTCAAAACATGATTGTTGATCAAGTTTCATTGGCGTCTCAAAGATTATGTTTGTGAAAGTCCAAATTGTGCTTACAAGCTATTTTTGAGGCATTCTTTTTCTAGTCTCAAGGAAATTTTATTGAATTTACACCAATTCGATCTGTCCTTTTTGTGCTATGTGGCTATTTGTGTGCAAGTTTATTTGAGTTCGTTTCCTGCTCTCAGTTAGGTTGTTCTTTCTTTTGCAGCCCTATCTTGTCCCCCATCACCTTGAACTCGAAAAAATGGCTAACTTCGCATCCAATAAAAGCCTATCCTCTTCTCTAAATAAAGAACGGAAAAAAGGCGGGGTAAAACTGGAAGGTAAAATGGAACTGCACTAAAAATGAGCATTGGCATTTCTGAAAAAAGAAGATCTTGAATTGCGAACTTCACGCCTGCTAATGCAAAATAGTAGATATCGTGGAGGACCAAAGGGTAGTGAGGGAAATAATCCACTCAAAGTAGAGACATTTTATGCTAGTGAGAAAATAACAATGAGAATTGCTGAGAAATGGAAATTATCGGAAGCGACAGAAAAATGCAAACTCTAAATAGGACTTGTTTCTCGTTTTGCATAATTTTTCTTGAATGATAATGCTGTTCTGCAGGCGATAATAGGTGGAATACATCTTCACGCGATTCTCTAATTCGACTACCTGCTGCATACGAAATTAGTCAGAATCTCCGTGTCATTTTTACTCAAATATCATTAAAGCAGGGCGTAATCTATTCAGGATATCCTCAATGCAAAAATAGATTCCAGTTTCAGTTACATCATCATTTCAAAGCAATTCCAAGAAAATTGTCTTATTCTCAATTCATTCACGTGATGAAATCATACCGTGTCAAATTTTCGACATCCGTTTGGTTTCAAATAATCCGCATCAAATTATGTCATTTCCTCATCTTTTTCGAGTTTTACGCTTACTTACCTGCGCGACGGTGATTCCATATTGCTGGAAAAGTTGTTCGTAGAGCGACATGAGTCCAGGCATTCCACTTGCAGCGCAGGCTCGCTTATCAGCGGTCATTCCAGAAGGACCCCTGCAATTTTTACTTCAGTTTTGCTATGTTTACTTATTCTTGTTACTTAGAATGCATGGATTAATTCGCAAGTTACTTTGCATCGAAGATTAATATACGGTAGTTGTCGGGTTATTTTTTGAAGAATGTATGTTTATGGAAGTGAAAAGTGTGCACCTTAGAGTCTGTCTCATGCTCATACTCATTACGAGTTCCTGTCGCAGCTTTTGTCGCCCGAAAGCAACTGCTCCAGAGCTAACAATGAGCATTTGTCTTCCAGACTGTTGGAGTTCAGAAACCTAAATTTCTTTTTCTATTTTTTCACTTCAAACTTTTTCTATTCTATAGTGTTTTCATAATTTAACAACTTATTTCTTGAATAACTCTTCAAAGCAATTATTTTGGAAAATGGCCAGCGGGACTTAATTCAGCTCGAAGAGGGACGTATGAAAGCATATGGTTTTATCTCTTTTCTCGTTATAGTATGACTTGAAGGTGCCAGTGGCGGGCCCTTTTCCTAGAATTGGATGCAGAAAGTCGACTTTTTCATTTTGATTTTTTGAAAAAAATTTAGTATGAACAACATGCAAAATTTCATACTGATCCCTAATCTGAAAACCGTCTTTAATTTGCATTAATCCGAAGTTATTTATGCCCAAAAATCACAGGCTCAATGTCAAAGAAATTTTACTCGGTCACCGGTATGCTCGGAGCATACTGCAACAGGAAAAAGGGTAAAACCATATGTTTTCATAAACCTCCCATCTATCTGAATTGAATCCCGCTAACTGTTCTCCAAAATAATTGCTTTGAAGAGTTATTCAAAAAATAAGTTGTTAAATTATGAATGAACACCAGTGTTTTCTTCTTTGGGTGGCATGCATAATTGTCAGTTTCAATTTTATCTCTTTGTATAGTATTTGATAAAGGTGAAACCTTCCAGTGATAAACAGTGGCACTTCAAAACATAAACAATTTTGACAGAATATTGAACTGGGATGTTTCTGAAATAAGAATGCAAATGGATGAAGTTGCACTTCTGCCGTATTTTACTTTCAATCTTTCAAATTGACAACTTCAAAGTGGAGCCGAGTTGAAGTTGGAAGTTGAGCAAAAACAACCATAAGTAGAAGTGAAGACGCTTACCTGTTCGACAATAGAAGCTAGTCTTCCCAATGCTAATCCGCATTCATCCTCTCGCGTGATAACCGCACTGCCCAATTTGACAACGATTCTCTGCGCCTTCTTCAGGTCTGATCGCGTATTGATTAGCATCGGTTTCTTCATGCGTTTCGTACTAAATCACGCATTACAATCATCAAATCTTCTGATTCAATCGTTATCTACATGAGATTTCCATTTGTATCGCTGACAGGAGGAGTTTGGACTACCGTCATTCCATCTTTCGTGACTGTTGGAACTGACGATGCTGGACGAGTTAGGAGAACCTAGAATATTAAAAATGGCTTAACTTCTGATATGTAATAAGGAAGTGGTGAAATTTTAATTTGATTTTGGAGAAGAATTTGTCTTATTTTGGCTAAAAATGGCCGTTTCATCATTTTTTTTTTATTGAACAAGTCAGTTTTACATGATTAGATTTGAGGACGGGACTGCCGATCTGACTGCCCTTGGTGGTCGCGTGCTGCCATCTTAGCAACGTCACACTGCAATTTCGTCCGAATCGGAGCATCGCTTAATTTACATAATTGGATGATTTTCGAGGTCCAACGAAACAAATTAGGCTAATTACATATGCGGTTGGCGAGCATAATTGGTTGGAAGGAATGTGTGAGAATATTCGCGAATGAGATGAGAGGGAATGTGCCTAGGCAAGAGGACAAGAAGCCGCAGATTTATAGTCGATTGGTCGCACGCCAACTTTGCAGTCCGATTACGCAACGTTGTGTGGCGCGTTACAGATTGGGGCAAGTCGAGGGCATTACACTAATTATTGGACATGAGAACTGCAAAGGTGTAGCTATTTGAATCCATATAGAGAAAATCTAGATATTTTTAAAGAGAATTTCGAGAATTCAAGATCGATGACCGATAACTATCGAATTAATGGGCCTAATGACTTTGACAAAGGGTTTTCCCGCCTGACTGGTCAATAGGCCTGCCGCTGTTGCTACTCTTTTGAGGGGGTTAACCTGTGTGTTTGCAAGGAAATATCAGTTGAAGGGCCGCTGAGGACACATTGATATGGACAGGGGTGATGGTTAGCTAGAAGCAATTAGATATGGAGTGTCAAAGAGATAAAGATGATAGAGATAGAGGGGGAGAGAGGCGGACAGAAATGGAAAACAAGAAATTCGGACAGGCTGTCGATTGACTGACTGGGGTGATTAGGCGGTTTGAAGCAACAGAGGGATTTGGAAGGTGTAAAGAGACGTTCTGCAGGTAATCTGCTGTAGATGATTTGGTCTCAATGTCAGTCTCACCATTTTCTCGTTTTTCTTGTCTGTTGTTTTCATCAAATTTAGTTCTTGTCAATAATTTCAAACAACACGATTTTCTAGAATAATCTGATTGTTGCACATCCTCTAATTCAGGAGTCTTGAAAGTTCCTGGAATACTGTAAAACATAAAATGTACGTTTTTAAAAATGCCTCAATTGGTTTCTATTTTGATTCAATCGGAATTTGCTTCCTTTGTGGCCCCCGTTGAGCGATAAAACTCCGTGTAGCGGGAAATGAATGGAAAGGATTGGTGAAATGAGAAACTTTGTGCTGTGAGTAAAGAACGATGGACGCGTCATTCAGAAAAGCAATTGGGAAGTTGCACTTTATACTCAGCCATAATTGGTGTTCTTCTTGAGTAATTTTTTTAACCAAAAAACCTTAGATAAGTTAGTTGATTGAATTGTTTTGGCTCGATTTTCTAATTCAACTTCATCCGTTCTGAATCTACAAAATGAACTATAACTACAGGGAGACCGCAAATTACGAAAACACGTTATTTTTTCGAACAAACTCTGACAAATGTACCATTATGAAGATCTGGAAAGTTTTATATAATTTTGAAAATTATTGTATGTTTTCCGAAGAAAAATTATCCAAAGTTCTGAACTTAAAGACCTATTTTCCAGGGCTATGAAGAAAATTTCATACAAAATGTATTATCTGATCGAAATATAGTGAATAAATGGAGCTATAATCAGGAATGAGACGGGATTCCTATTCCGAAATCTTAAAAATCAATTCCGTCTCACCCCTGGCTGTAATTATGATCCACCATGCTGCTTGAACCTGAAATTAATTTTGACGTTTTGTCAGATGGAATTCGGTTGAAAATTCTGGGAACTATGAACGTCCTTTTCTATTGATAACCTTTTTGTTTTGAAGAGCAATTCTTTCAGAACAATATAGACTCATTCGAAGAACCTAGGTTGTATCGTAATTTGTTACACATGTGTTAGTCTAAAGCCATACACAATATGTAAAGTTTTTTCCTGCTTCAAATCACAAGTTTCAAACCACAATTTTTCTCTTACTTAAAAATTTTATATGAGACAAAAATCAGTCCTAATTGGATTTGTATATCTTTTCAAGAATAGAATCTATATATTGTCCCTGTGAGATTCAGCCGGTCATAAAGTGCTCGAAAGGAGACCGTTCATTTCATTTGCTCCTTGTGTGCGGAAATGATGTGCTTAGTGCCCGTAATTTCATTTTAACTTGCCGTTTTTGCCTTAATCCACTAGTTTTTGTTTTTGGTCGGCGATCAGCTCAAATAACAGCTCGAATTGGTTCGCGAGTGGCTATGGACCTTTGGTCCTGGCCTTATCCTTGCAAATTCAATTATTCGATTGGTTCACTGCAAATAGAAGCAGCTCAATGGCAACGTCCTATTCTACTAGAATTTGTCACAGCGGAAATGAAATCGGATCCGAAGAAAAAGCAAAACCGATTTGCATACCAAATTATGTCATCCTATTCATAAAACTGGGCATACTTCAATTTTGATATTTTTGAACCTGATTTATACCAGACAAATCCCATATCAGATATCAAATATGATTTCAAGAAAAGCAGTAACTTATACCTGCCAATGACGCCAATACAATGTGAGAATGTGCACTTTTTCACGCATATCGGCTACATTTCGATGAAGTGATAATAGATCTCTTTGAGTTGTTATGAATTGTGTATACTTTTATTTTGTATGCCCATTTCATTTCTTTGAGCGCTTCACAATCGCGATAAAATGTTCTCACACTAATTAGAAAAGCTCCGTTTCACGCAAGTAGATCGAAATTCAGTGGAATATCCTTTGGAATTAAATATTCATCGTGAAAATAACAATCGCTGGTTTCAGAGTTTGAATTCTAAATTTCAATATTTTCTCAAGATGCTCCTTGAATAGGAAAATAGGCTAATTTTCGCCCGAAATAAAGACGAATGACCAATCACGCTCAAACTACAGCAAACTTTGTGAGGCTCAGATTACAGATATCATGCTTTCTAAATAAGGGCTGGAATGTTTGAGCGGGAATTCTTAGAATAGAAATGAATATTCTGATGACAGAAGTATCTATTTCGGAAAATTGCAATTTTGGATTCAACACCTCAGACAGAATCCCAGAATATGCATTGTTTGTATGCAACTGATATAACGACTGTTCAGAAAAAATCTTCAAGCAAATCTAAAGTTGAGGGCGGAATAAATGTGCGCATAAATTATTCAAATCGGCATAATAACAACGCGACTATTCTTGTCCTTTCGATTTTATCGTTCATTGGATGAAGATGAAAATCTAACCGAACGAATTAATTTGAAATATATCAAAAATTTAGAATATTTTCGAAACTTTTATTTGATAAATGTTGCGCTTTACTTTACTTAAATTGTATCAAGTTTTCTAGCCACTCAAATTGGATTTAGGGCTAAATTTTAAATATTCATACTTTCTGAGTCGACTACATATCATTGAACACTTTAGTCGATTATCAGAATTCCTCTATTGTCTTTCTTCGCGACATTCACATGATTTGTACACTACTTTAACATTTTAGATAGCTTTAAAGTTCAAATTAATTTCTCATCCTTTGGACACCTTCCTAGAATTCATAATGTGCTAAATTAATTTATGGTGACTAAAATAATGGAGGATTTTTTTTCGAACGGTGACTGGTCATATTGGGTTGACTAGATAAATTTATCGTGGAAAAAACGCAACCTCTTTGAATTGGTCAAAAATGACCATACAGATAATTCACGAAGTAAATTCCAAGAAAACGCCATTCATGCGAAAAAGTATCCATCTCATAGAGAATCTTTAATGAATGCCAAAAGTTTCATCAAATATTTCCATACGAAGCAGACTTTTTCTCACAACAATGCAACTTTCTCACGACTAGGGAGCGTTTCGCGAAAATCCAGAATTTAGTCAAAATGTCGCGCGATTTCCATTCCATTTACCTCATTTGGTCGCCCACCGGCAAAATTTTTTGAATTTGCAAATGCGACTCGGGAGACGAAATTCTGCTGCAAAACTAATAAGAAAATTTTTAATTGTGAAAAAAATAGGTCGATACTTTGGGGGCGCACATTTAATAATTCAATAGAGCAATTATGAACATTTTTCACCAAATTATGATATCTTTCTTTCGAAAAAGAATAACTCTTTGCAAAAATTATCTTTGAAAGACCAAATTTTTCATGTGCAACTCCAAATTCGCTCTTTTCAAAGTTGAAAATTTTGGATGATCTTTCAAATATCCTGTAGCTTTGTTATCGAACGGAAATTTGTCTAGGAATTTTCCTGCTTTCTTCGCAATATCCGCTAAACACCTATCAAATTTCTTGCTAAATCTCGAGATTTTATTGAAATATTAAAAATTCTTACGATATTTTTATTCTCTGCGAGTCGTGGGTTGGCATATTGACGGCAGGGTTTTCATAGAGAATGGCAATATTTTCGCACAAAATGGCAAATTATTTATAAATCAGAAAATTACCTGAAAAGAAAGTTTATTTCACAATGAACTTTGAAATCTTCACCCGTTTCTCACAGCCGATATAATAAAATTATTTCCTCAATTAGCAGTATATTGCTTCCTATTTTAAAATAAAATACCCTAAAATTCATTAGGATTTTGCACCTTTATTATTAGGGGATAATCTCGTAAGTAAAATGTATTAGACGCATTATCTCAGAAAGATAATATTTTTACTTGTCATTAATGGAAAAATATCTATGATAATACTTGGATAGCTTTGCTTCTCTAGATCAAAATTTTCCATTTTAATTCGAAAAATTTATTTTGATTTTCTACACAAAGAAGTATATCGAACTAATGTTTGAATACAGCTAATCCTTGCTTTTGAAAATCTCCTCTAATGGATGAAGTAATAGTTTTGGTTCAGCTCTGCCCACTCTAAGCAGGCATGAATCAGTTTAATTCTTTTAAGCAAATCCGAATTGTACCATCCTTGCATCCGGTCTTACTTGATTTGTCTGATTACAGGTGGAAATGTGTTGAAAGCTGTTTCCGGCAGACGTGGGGAGAATTACCCAAACAGCTTACCGGCTATTTTTATGATAACAGACCAGCTTATCATCATTCTGCACGCGTCTGCATCAAATTCGGTGTAGAGTAGAATGTATAAATCCGTTGAGTTCAAACTCTGGTTAATTGCTAAATGCATAAATGCTCAATCTTCTTCAAATCAAAAGGCATTTCTAATATTAAGCCATAGGGATGAATTTTAAATATGACTACCTTGAGGGTAGTTTCTGATATCATACTAGTCTGATTCGAGTCTTCTAATTGCGCGAAATGAATAGGAGTGAAGATAAATATTCTAAATGTGCATATTTCATGCCAGTCGGTACCTGTCAGATAACCAATAGTAACGAAAAACAGTCAGTTTCAGTGTATCCACCAGCCGGTGTAAACTATTCAAAGTACCTATTCTCCTTGTAAGTGGGGAGCCAAATCTCCACATGTGAGTTTTGGTTGCTACATACTTTTCAATAGCTACTTCAATTTCATTTGAGAAAAACGATATGATCATGCATGTTTGTAGTGGGGAGCGTGCTTTATTTCTGAACCTCATTTCATAATAGTGTATAAAATTTTCATGCCGCTCTCAAATTTTGTCGCAATTTCAAATCATCTTGGTTTAGGCAGATAATATTTCATTCCAATTAACGATCTAGCTCCCCCACAACTCGACACACAGCGCGCACAATTCGCATACACACAGACATTTTAAATTTCTCGTAAACGCCCATCTCTTTTGAAAATGATTACATTATTTGATGTTTACATATTCTATCGTGATAAATTCCCGCATTATTTTACGACTATTCGCATTATTTATAATTTTCGCGGTTCATTTTATCGGAATTTGTTGAAAAATTGAGATTTTTCACTCATTTCATTAATTTTCTTCGTATATCGAAAGTTCATTTTACAGAGTTTCGTGAGCAATGCCTGATACTCTTATCTCGTGATTAACTGCAAATTTTGTAGATTGAATATCACTGCCCTTTATCTTCAAAGATAATGGTCATATGTTCGAATCAGACATTTGCAACAATTCTATTCATCGAAAACGTCTGTATTTTCATTGACGTTATCTTCATTCAATTCTGCAAAAAGGTTCAGTTATTTATATCAAAACAAATTAAGCTACTGTCGTTCGTTTTCATCCTTGAATCATTGTCTCTAGCTTCGGACATCCCTTTCCAAATCTAATCCGCCCTCAAATCCCTTACTTTTCCATTACCCTCATATAATGTCTTATCAATCCCCTATATACGCTTCACTTTACGCAGAATACTTCCCATTGTTCAGTAAAATCTGGTCATTAGCTAAGGAGATTAGGAGCATTTCAAGTATTTCGCATTTCAATATTCACCCCAGCGTCAACAATGCGGTTGTTTCGACTTCAATTGTTCTCAAAATGGCATTCCTAGTACCCGAAATAAAGTGCATGATCATGAAACTATAGTTCCAACTATTTGTTTACCTGTTTAAATTTCCAATAATCCTAAATTTATCCAAAGCATAATCTATGATGGGATATTTCTATGCAACAAGTGGTGCTAAATTCATTGAATAACTACGGACTACGGTAGCTAATCGCATTTGCTAAATGGGGCTTTAATTTAAAATTTCACTTTGCGGCTCGTCTGGCAGTGTTAAAGCTGATTTTTGGGATTCATATTCGCGATTTTTCCTCTTCGATGTTCAAAAATGACATTCTATTGATCGTAGCTACTATTCCTGTCCAGGCTAATTAATTCTTTTACATTGCTGAGTCTAATCCTTGAAATAGACATTTCAAATATAAATAGTGTTTTTATTTATGGATTTCGATTGTTTTCAGAGTGTCAATAGAGGGTAGGTTGCTTCCTTTTTCCATATTTAAGATTAATCAAACTTATTGTTGCTCTATTCAGTCGCGTGGCACTCCTTAAATAGAGTTGTTACGTATTTTTTCTGCATCCGAATGCGAGATATTTGATCAGAAAAGTTCACAGAAATAACCTGATTTTCAAATAACTGGGATCCCGCCTACAGTAGATCACGAATGATTCCATCTAATTTGCAAGAAGCAAAAATGCAACTCAGATAAACCGAGCACATCAATTATAATTCGTAAGGGGGTTATTGAATGAATAATTTTCTGGATATTCGACTCCATTAGCCTGACACTAAACGTTTCCAGTTCCACATAAATCTGATGTATCCTCTTAATTTTTATCCGCGAATAACTATTTCCTCTAAAATTTGTTCAATTCTCCAAAGTTTAGGTGAAAATTCAATTTGTTTTCTTTTAAAGGTTCTCCACTGATGAAAAAGTACTGTAGCTTAAAAGTGAAATTTTTATGGGTTGAATTTCCCGAAGACTGCAGCAGAGGGTTGTTACAGTTTAATGAATTTTCTCATGTTTTTCAGACTAGATATTCATATTTTCAACAGGTGGAATGTCAATACATTCAAGATGCCTGAATCTGAATGTGTCTAAAGTCTAAATAATGCCTAAAATTAAAGGTCATTCTAAACCTTCCTTCCTTCCTTTTGCTCTGATTTCCTTTTGATTAGATAAATATAAACGTCGCGTCGTCGTTTCGTAGCACTCTTCATTTGAAGAGGCGTTAGCGCTTTCAATATGTTCATTACCCGAAAATGAATGCTTGATTATGTTCATTCCAATCAGCCAGGTCTGAGCAATTCATAATTCATTAATTGTAAAAAAAACACTCATTTGGCTAGAAATTCATTCTGTTTATGTTTCGTCACATCCTTTCTCCATTCATCGTCTTAAATTCTTGAATCACTTCATTTGACGTCAAAAGTCCCTACGATTTCTTGATTTTCCCACAAATTTATCACTAATCACTGTTCGATGTCAAGTTATTACATTTTCACTTATAATCTGACACCTTTAACTGTGTGAATGTGAAAATTATAGAAAAAGACATTCTCGACTAGGGAAACGAAATTTTAACAGAACTTTATCAAATAGAACGAGGTTTGCTTGAGAATGTAGCAGATGAAATTGATCAGGTTGAAGTGGTACTATGATATCCTTAAAAGGCGTTGTACCTTTTGGAAAAGGATTTTGACAAACTTGCGGTAAGTTTTCATCACAATCAGTGACAAAATCGAATTTCAATTAAACGAATTTTCGAAATTCAGTTTCGATTCGACTTTAAAAATGTTCATTCCGTCTAATATTGATTATAATTATCCAAGAGAATTTAAAATTCTTCGACAACTGACATATGTTTGATGATCTACGTAAGCAAATCAATCAACTCCAATATACGATCAAGATGTCTATAGACAATCCTACATATTCCCGATATTTGATATGTTACTCTTTTCATTTTCCTTCGTTCTTCATTTCTTGTCTTTCACCTTTCAACAACAACAACAACGATTCGTGAACCCAATTTGTTTCGAGCCCAATTTTTCCCGTCTTAAAATTTCGCTCGTCACTTTTACGCGTGTCTGCCGAATTTTGCTCTATAAAAATTTTCGGAAAAAGAGGGATGCAGAGATGTATTTTAACTATGAATAATTCAGCCAAAGACAGGAAGTAACACAGAATTCTACGAAGGCGTTTCGCCTTCAAAATCAATCTATCATCTTCGAAATACGCATTGCTGTGCGTAAATGTGTCAGAATTCTTAGCGCAATTACACATTTATATCTATTTTCTAGGCGGATTATTCACTTTCAATTTGTTGTAATTGTAGCGAACATCATAAGTCTAGTTAGCATTTGCTCAGAATGATGCGTTTCCTGACATTTCAACAGCGCATTTTTTGGATTAACGGCTCAATTTTGGCGCGAATTTGAGTGGGTTGAAAAAGTACGAATGAGATAATTGGACTCTGCCAAATTTAGCCTGGAAGGGGATTGGTAATAGAATGACGAAAGACAAAAGTTCGTGGTCATTTTCCCTTCTTTCTACCTGTTTCTGCTCTTTTTTGTAAGGTGGTGTGGTCAAATTTGGATGTACCAAGCAAAATGGCTGCTCAGTTTGGACTAGACTCTTGCCTGAAACGGAAAGCCACCGGTTAGTACAAAGCGAGACAGAGAGAGAAGGGGCGGGCAGAGGGACAACCAATCATTGGTTGTGCAATGTGTAGTCGTGCAGCTTTAGGAGATTTTAAACTTTGCCGATTACAGGACTTCTTTTTCCAGTTGTTTTGATTTCTTTCAACCCATTTCTGCTTTTAATTAAAATTGATATTCTGAAAACCGCGCATAACCTTATTGAAATTACAAGTTTTTTTCTTCACTATTTCATTGTTCTGCCTTTATTCTGAATGTTCTTATGAATTTTTGGTGTTGTAAAAGTTCTATTTTGAATTTTGCTCGACTTTTTCACGTGCCTCCGATTTGTCCTAATTATAAAATGTGAAGTGCACTTTTTGGTTAGTTTCCTTATTATTTTCGTAGTATTTCCACACAGTCTCAGATTAGAATTTTAACCTTTGCATATTTCAGGTTAAATTTCACCTGTTATTAAATTAATTAGCTGAAAGTTATCTATGTTCTAATCGTAGTTCTTCACAAATCAATTCTCCAAGTTTGAATTCTAGAAATTAAAAATTCGGATACGATTTTTATCAGAGCTATCATTTCCGAGAATTTTGAATCATTCGACCTTTGTGATTCAAATTTGAAAGTGCAGAAAAAGGGCCTATATAATGTTGGTTTGAATCAAAATATGGAATTTTCATACCAATTTACAAATCGCAAACGGAGCTGTATCGTTTAAGGCGTGATTCGAGTACAAATCACCGAACCATTTGTATGAAAATTGTTTGAGAGATTTTTCCGTGTCTTTTCGTATCCGGGTATTTTTCTTCATTATAATTGTCGAATCATAATTCATTCCTTTTATTCGACTCCTTATTGAAACTACAAATTTCAAATTCTATGGGATTACAATCTCTATAAGTACTTATCAACAAGATGGTCTTCAAAATTTCTTTTCTAATAAGCGCTTTTAATCTTATGATAGCGTAATATCAGGAGGAAAACGAGTAGATAATATCACAAGCATCTTTTCCTCATTTTGTATCACGATTTAGCAAATTTTTTTAAAAAATATTTAAACCTACAGTAATTTCCACTTGCTAGGTTCTATTTTGACACTTTTCAGAACAGGAATAGCTTCTCAATTTCTAACAATTCAGTTTCTAATGAACTTCTTTCTGATGTACTTTGTCCCACATCTGTATTCCTGTGATTTTTGTTACTTGAACCCTCAGTTTAGGTGTTTTTAACGCGGTTATGAGCGCATACGGCTGTTTATAGAAGCGAAACGGCATGGCTAATTAAGGAAATCATAAGGATGATAAAAATTTGATGGGCATATTTTTAGCATGTTAAAAATTTACGATCTATTTACGCTCCTAGCTTAGGATGGCACGAACATTTTGCAGCTTTACATAAAGATTTTGATTGCAAGTTTCGGATTATTCTCTGTTCTACCTGATTCCGATTTTTATTATTCGATCGTCAACCTCATCTCTGCTCATCAGTTTGCGATCTATTCCACGTCACCCACTCATAATTCGTATAATTCAAAGATGAACTCCAATTCCTGTAAATAATCCTTCATGATTTGCACTATTGTTATTCCTTCATCTGCTTGGATGAGGGGTGGATTTGACTTGACCCGAATAAATATCATCGGGTTAATGAATGATGACTTGAGCTGAACATGTCTATCATTCTCCTTCCTGACTTCCCCACTTAATCCCCGGACATGTAAAGCTGCTTATTTAATTCGATGATTATGATTTGCTCCTGCTTAATGATGAATTATTTACAATATTCGCTGGTTGTTGGGTTGGCGATTAGCTATTTTAATGGAGACTTTCTGATTATGCAGATCGGCTCGGAAGTAATTCAAAGATTACAATCGCAAACTGCATTTCCCGTGAATGATTCTTGAAATTTGAATACTTGATGATCAGACATAGATACTTAAATGTATCTTGTCTGGTATCAATGTTTCGTTTTTTAATATTCTCTGAACTCCTATCATTCATTATCTGGATTTGAAACTCGCTGCTTTATAATATTATTCACGTGGTTTAGCCAGCTGCTCATCGTTTCTTGTACTCACAATGTTAAGACAATTTTTTTCTCGTCCTCGAATAATTATTATTGTGCTGCGCTTTACTCGTCCCTTAGATGCATGTCTTCTGTCTTCGAAAATGGAGATTTGAAGATGGAAATAAACGGGTTGAGCTAATTCAATCTAAAATAAGTGTGATGTACTGGATGAACTGCGTTTTGTACTGAAAGATTTGAAATGTTAAGGATGAGTGAAAAGAGGCCAGAAGAATAGAAAATCTTGGAAAAAAGATGAGGAAAATAGCGATGAATCGAGCGTTTCTTCACGTTCCTTCCTCGTTCTCTATGGAGAGAGGGTGGAATTTATCCCCAGACCCTATAGGAATATTCGGCATTCTTTTAGAGGTCGTGACATTTGCCTCTCTCAATAGCCTGGCTTCATCTACCCTTTTACCACTCAATCAGTCATCTTTTTCCTCTCTCCTTTCCAAACTCTTTAGGAACCAAATAGTTTTTCCGAGTTTCGACATTTTCTCACTTCTATATTAGTGCAAATATTGCAACTAAATATGTCTTTCTTTGAACACTTGCGGAATCAAAAATTATGTGCCCTAAATTATTTTAGTCGAACTATTATATTCTTATTGGAAACTGCGGAAATTCTGTGAAACTTCGGTTATATTTGTGCACATCTAGGAAAATTGACTGTGTGTATTTATTATTCTGCTATTTTCGTCGATAATATACATTGATCAAATTTAGAACTCCTTATTCCGAATAACTTTTTTGGACTATGCATTACTGTTGAAAAAACATTCTATTATAGACTTGCTTGCATTCTGAATATTCTGTTTTCATTCTTTAGCTTGTAATTGAACCACGCTTTAGAATTTTGTCAGTCAGTCATAATTACGTCGTCTAAAATTGTCGTAATATGACACTATTATGACCACCCTCGCCTACATTTTAGGCATCAATTTCACTCGACCGCTGATTTCACCTCTAGCTCGAAATGTCGTGAATGTTTGTACTTTCATCGTATATCACAAATCGAGAAACCGAAATCGCATTACAAATTGTCACGTTTCAACGCAGTCTGAGGCTGTGGAAATTCCTGGAGAATTTCGGTGGGTTTCTAAGAAACGCTTCAAAACAGTGTTGTCAAGTTCGAAAGATCATTTTTAGATTCAATTTTAACAAACATGCAAAAATTACAGTAACCAGCTAATTTAATTTGAAAAGAGTTGAAATTTGGGCCATGCTCAAGATGATAATCAGTAAAATGACATTTTCGATGATTAACAACCGTCTCATGCTATTTTATGAGTACTTCAATAGCAAGTCATCCTATTTTGAACCAAATGAAAGTTCAACTCAAGTCAAAGAATGATCAGGCTAAATTCCAGACGTTCTAGTTTCGTCTCGTTTCTCGAATTCCCTACGTTCCCCTTCCTATTCTAAACTTGTGTAATTTCAAGATTACGTAATGACAGACACCCCTTCTTCCTGTGTCAGATTCATCAGCGGGGTTGGTATTTTCTTGGCAGCGAATTTGGGGTAAAGAATAGAAATTAGAGAATGTGGAGTGTTACGTCGTTTTGCTTTATTCTTAGTTTTTCAGCTGTATCACAATCTATTTATTCTAGTGGACGCGCACTTCCTGGATTCTGTGCATCATTTCAGTGTTTCAGGATTTCAGGCAACTGGCGTGTGCAAGTCAGCATATTTTTCATTCCGATCTCTCCTATATCTTCTTTTTCCTCTCATCTTTAGTCAAATCTGCATAGAGCTCTGCACAAGACGTGTTCTTCATTCGTTGACTTGTCTAGTAAAACTATACACATCATTTTTAACTATAATAGGAAATCAGGATTTAAATTAGTCATGGAAATGAATGTTTTTGAAGTAAATTTCTAACGAAATTTTCTATATTTTATTTATCGAATAATTATAAAATTCACTAGAATCATTTCAAGAAATACATCTGGTCGCTTACTAATTCTGTAATCAGAATTGAGAAGTATTTGCAAACTTTGCAACCCACTCAAAATCATATTCAGTACATTCAGCTGCATTTAAATCGCCTTGATTTTCAATTGCAGCAGCCATTCATATTTTTAGACTATTCCGCTTCTATTTTGATGCAAAAATGACATCAAAAGGCGTGTTATTCATCAGGCTCAAACTTGTGAATAAAGCGATAATTTGCAGATAAAAGGAGTTCATCTGGTTGTTTCAAAATTGCAGGAAAATAGAGTAAAACGGGGGTTGAATATGGAAAAATGTGAAATATTCCCGGGGAAAATCCTCGCCAACATAGAGAAACGAAGCCGTTCATTTCGACTGTCGTAGTCTAATCCCCGTGGTGATACTCATTTCGAACACGATTTCATTTTGACGCAGCAACGAAACGCCCACTTTACATCGTACAACTCCAGTCACCGTCCTTTCTTCAAAGTGATACGAAAATCCAAAGAAGCCCTGTCTTTCGATGCTCAAAATGGAATCAACTCGAGGATTTCATAAATTCACTCATCTTTTCTACTCTATTCAATTTTAGTTCAAACTGCCTATTATAGCAACATCTAAATGCGGCCTATATTACCTACCTTGGCACTATAATGGATATAAATTCTCATATCTTCTTAGAAAGCCATCTTAAAATGCTACATGCTCTAAATATTATCTTATTCTGCTTCATTTTTTCGTGGATTTTCAATGAAATTAATTAGCGATTACTTATAATCGCATGGGGAATCGCTGAAATTTACGCATATTTGTGGCCCACTTTTGAGTAAATCGTTTCAATATTCCGGATTGTCGTCAGAGCTTCATTGAATGTGTTTAGTCTCGGAGATTAT
Source organism: Diploscapter coronatus (assembly GCA_964036155.1). Lineage (NCBI taxonomy): Eukaryota > Metazoa > Nematoda > Chromadorea > Rhabditida > Rhabditidae > Diploscapter > Diploscapter coronatus. The sequence goes on along the minus strand of OZ038422.1, from coordinate 45,076,520 downwards.
TTCATTAGTCTCATGCTCTCACAGTCATTCATTCCTCCCTTTTTCTTTCCCTTCCTCCCCCCTTTTTCGCCAGCCTCCCCCAACTTCTCTCTCGTAGACTCCCTCTCTTTTCGTTGTTGTTCAAATTATCTTTCATAGAATAGATAAATTTTTCATTATCATATATTTCTTCGTCAAGTTTCAGTCGAAATCTTCATTCGCGTAATTATGACGAGTTTATCGAACATCTGACTCGTCACTACTTCGCTCATTATCTTCAATTTTAGCGGCTTGTGGATAACTTTTCGAGTGTTGACATCCTTTTTTTATTTTTAGAGTTTGCTTATTTCAGCTACAGTTACAGTTTTAATTCATACGCGACGTTATTTCGAATTTTCGTTATTTCATGATTTTTATGGTTATCCTAAATTTGAATATTTCAGATGATTGCTGTATGTCGACCGAGAAGGACACCGTCAATATTTTCGTTGGCGTATCCTCTATTGATATTTTTAACCTATTTTTCGCAGTATGCATTGTGAGTCGGAACTTCAGGCTTGTTAGAGAGTTCATTCAGTTTCGCCATTTACTGATTTGTAAAGCGCACTCATTCTGAAATGATATACATTGCGCGTCAAAGGTATACAGACGCTTCTACCTAGCCAAAAGTTTAGCAAGTGGTTGTGGTCTAAATCCAATTTTGGTGATCACCATCGAATTATACGGTAGAAGCGTCTGTATACTTTCGACACGCAGTGCGGTTTGGCAAAAGAGCTGAATGAACTTTCGAACAATCTCCTAATTTGAAATAGAATTTCTAACTTCAGTAATTTTAGACCATACCGGGTGCGAAAAGAAGAAGAAGACTTCATTATTCCCGATGAGTGTTTTAATAAATACAGTGAAGAAAACCATTATAAGATATTCTCGCAATTTCTACACCGGAAGAATTCGTCACATTATTCGCCTATAGCGCCTTCGTATCAGCAGGCACTGCTCCGAATACCGGTAAGTTTATTATTTTGACAATTTTTAACTTATCACAACATGATTAGAATCAGCGTCAAATCTACTATTACTTGCAATAGATCTCCAAAATCATGTTTCTTTATAAGATCTTTGTGCAAAATGTGCTGTTTCCCAAGAAATCTCATATGGAAAGGTCAGAATGTTCAATGCTCAAGCAGGCTTTTGCCGAATGAATCTCTTGCATTTTGGATGTGGAAAGTTCGGTCCATTTTGGCAGCTCAGCAGTTTTTTCTCTGAAAAAATCTGCCCTCGCATTTTGCCTATCGACGTTCTTTTATGTCGTAAGAATTGTGAATCGAGAGTTTCCACAGTGAAAGGAGCGAGACAACTGAAATATTCAGGCCCATTCCCATTTCGTAGGCAATATTTTGGACAGCTAACGACGCAGAAATCGAAAACTGTACTCTTTAATAGGGGCATAGAATTTTCCGTGTGGCTTCATATCGTAGGATAAAATTATCTCCTGAATGGAGTCTCATTACAAAGGACAAATTGAGTTTATTGTCGCTAAGTTTATAACAGGATAAACTGATGCGATATTCTCAGAATGCTAGCCATTCGTTAGAGATTGTCTTTGATTCAAAACAAACTAGTTTATGACCATTTCAATTTCCGCTGAATTGCTTCATTTTGTCAGTATAATTTGAAAACGTTCTCTATTTATAAACTATTTATCGGAAGATCAAAACGCTAACAAAATAAAATACTTTAAGAAGCCTTACATTCTGAGAAAAAGTATTTGAATTTCTTCATTGGATAATGAAGCCTGAAAGTTGGAATTTGTTTCGCAAATCTAAAGGGTGGATTTATTTCCTCTTCATCTTTTATTGATAGCATTTTCATGCTATAGTTATTCCACACACACACACACGTAACCTATCGTATATAAATAAAAATAAGGTTTCTTGCATTCGAATTCGAAAATTGCTAAATTTCACGACTACAGAATATTTTTGGTTTTAAATCAGCTTAACTAGCGACGTTGTTTCGTCCTGTTTCTAAAAACTCGTTCCTACAGACAAGAGTCCATTATTTATAGATGCGCTAAGCAGGGGAAATGTACGTGAATTAATTATGCACAAGTGATGAAATCATAGCATCAAGCATCGAATTATAACTTATAGTTGGAATGTGGATGAGTTTTTATGTTTCAGTCGAGCGGTCTAAAACACGGGGAGCAAATCACGACGAGTTCGACGAGCTGCAACAGTAAAAAGCTGGAAGTGATTAGTGCGGAGACGCCCCTCAGAGATAGAGCTCTGTGCAAGTTCGAGTATGTGCTCAATTATAACCCCAAGGTAAACAAATAAATTAGCGCTTTCGATTTACCGAGCAAATTTAGCGGTTACCAGCAGCCCTGACAGAAGTGAAGTGCAGCTGTCCGCGACCCAATCCGAAACTCGTCGGAAAGCGGATATTCGAATGCGAGCACTTGAAATATCAGGTAAATCGTATTTGATAAATACTTATAAAAAATATTATAACAGTTTTAAAAAATGGCCAAAAATATCTCGAATATTTTTGCATGAAACTGTTGGCGCTAAAAGAGTTGGAATTGTTCAAATTTATCATTTAAATGTATTTTTAAATTAGATTAGCGAGAAAACATCTAGACTGTTGCCACAAATAATGACCTTTACTGAATAGGATCATTTATGTGTGAAAATTGAGCTATGCTGTCCTTAGAATTGTCTGCCTTATTTGACGTCGGCATTCGGTAATATTCAACACTTTTTCAGCGATGACATTAGACTCTTTACGTTGAAGATTCATAATAGTTCACTCGAAACGTTTGCCTCGAAAAATTAGACGATTATCGAAAATAGTCACTTTTAAAGCATGCAAATGTCATGCCAATTGTGGGTTTAGCATTCGATAACGTTGAGGAAGTCTGAAAATTTTTAATTTCATGCATAACGTGCTATAATTGAACGCGCAATTAATTGTAGAGTTTTTATGTTAAATAGCTAGCAAAATACAAAGAGTTGATCACAATGAGAACGCAAAAAATGATGAGATAAGAGTGCACGTTTACTCAATTAACATTATTTCAGCTCTCATCGATAAATTTAAGATATTCTAATCACCGGAAATATGACTTTTAAAATATCTATGGTTAAAATTTCAGGTGCGAGTTCTGATGTTCGATGAAACCTGCAACACGTTTCGAGAGCACATTGATACAATCGCACTAGGGTGCATCCCTGTTGTACAGGTTAGCATTATCGCTATTACTTTCCTAAATAATATGCAATTACTAACGCCAATTATCTGGGTAAAATTTGTTATCGCTTAAAACATGAGCACTTCGTCAGTAACAATATTGGAGCATGTGATTGAAAACAATAACCTAGCTTTCTGTAGCGATATTCATGAAATTCAAAATTTCTGCAATTTCATCCAGAAGAAACTCGAAAAACCATAAATATGCCTCTCTCGCACTGTCGTGTCCAACCCATGCCTCGTACGGCTTTAGTTTCAGGCTAATGCGAATGCAGACGGAGAGCCTGACTTCATGTACACCGTCAAGGCGGCCCCACCCACCTAAATCCAGCATCAAGGACTCTTTTCGAATCAAACTCCCAAAATTATTCGAATCACTGCTCACTCACTTCATTTCCGGCCCAATCAATCGTTCATGTTGTTGATTCTGATTTCACCGGGAAATGCTTGTACCTACTTATTTCATTGCCTTTTCGAGAAACATAAATTGGATTCCAAAAATTTTGAAAATTCACTGAATCAATTTATGATGTTTTCTCGAATTTTTGTACTTTTTTCTAATTACGTGCTAAATTTTGGATATAAACTGTTAAAATTATTCCTAAAGTAGCGCTTTCATTAAAACCCTATGTTGAATCAGAATAGTTTCGGTGAAAGTGTTTCATAGCCCTTTGTACAATACTGTAGATACTAGATTAAAATTATAAGAATCCAAACATTATCAGGAAATAGAATTTGTAGATAATAGGATTATTGATACCCTGTATTTGGTACATAGTGGAGAATTCTTACAACGAATGTAATCATTCCTTTTTCCTTCTATAATTATTTTCAAAAGTTCGATGATAATCATTTCAATACTGGGTTGCTTCGTGAGCCGTTCATTAATGGTTCTAATTTATCTTCATAATTGTGCCGTATCAATTACGGTTTGTTTTACTATTTATTTACCACTATTTATCTTTGTTAAATTATCAAAATTTGAATTCCGCTCTATTATTCTAAGTCTATTTTATTTGTTGAAATTTTGCATACTTATAAAATATCTTTGCCAAAATAATATTCAATTGCAAGTTAAAAAGATGAAGATATTTTTCCCATACAAATCAAATAACTCTCATTTTTAGAGTATTTTTATTGTTGTAAACTGCTGAATTTATTTTATTTTTTGCATTATTATAATACCTAAAAACGAAGTGTCATCTAGTTTAGATAGTTATATGGAATTCGTGAATTTGTTCTCTTTATGGTTCAATTTTAGGCTTCTTCACCAAGTTGGGAGTACATAAGATTTCTTTCAATAGTTGTGCATTTTTATGATTTCTCCAATTTTGCATCTTATTTTCAACTGATCTCGTTTCCTGAAATAATGATCTCTCTTCGACATAGTCGTATAATATTTGATGTATAAACTATCACATTTGAGCAAAATTAAAATAATAAAATATATAATTTTATGTATTTGACGCAAGTGAAGCAAATGAAGTTTTCAGAACCATGTATTCAAATTTATTACATTTTGAGTAACCGACTTATTTATGGCGCTATGAATCAGGACATGCACTTTGAAGTAAGAATGTTTTATGATTCTTTTTCGCTTGTGGTCAATGGTGACTCTAAATAATCCTAATTCTGTCATTAAAATGATCTTCCTTCTTGAGTCGAAGAAAAGTGAGTCAACTTTGAATCTATTGGACTTGCGTGGGACCACCCAAATTCGAGTCTTCGAGACATTCTTATATACGACTGGCTTATTGAGTTCAATGAAATATGATGCAAAGACAATAAGGAAATGTTTGTGTAATATCTGAATCAATGTTTAAAGCAAAATTTCGATTTAAAATTTTCAGATTTTCATTCTTTCTGCAACTAAAATAGTTTACACATTCTTAATATAGTTTCATAGCTAATCTTCTCACAACAGTCGAGCTATCAATTTCTTTCCTTTTCAAATGTTTTCCTATGATACTTTTTGCGATATCATTGTTTTTCATGACGATCATATTCTGGCTTTACGGCACATTCTCTGCACATGTGCGATGTTCACATCGTGGTTGCACATTGCATATATCACGTGGATATTTGCCATGCTTTTTTCAATCATTATTTTTTTGCACATTATGTGAATCTGAATATCAATTGTTATGAGTTGCAGTCATCTTTATTTGAAATTTTCTGCCATTTTATCATGTGAAAAATGCATCACTTGGTTAAAGAAAGGAAGAAGATTATCTTTTCCAACATTATTTCATATAATATGGAGAAAAAAAATTTTTTGATGGGAAGATTTGTTATCTTTGCAAATTTTGTGGCTATGCAATGTTGTTTTAGTGTGTGAGGGAGGAATTCGCATGTTCTTTTCCAAAGAACATCTGCAAGTGTTTCTGTACTTGTTTCAGAGCACATTTCCATATTGCACCTGTCCATCAATTCAAATTGTTTTCTCTTTGATAATCTCAAATTTAGTAGATATTTTGAAAGTTTATGCTATTTTGAAAAAAACTAACCTCAATAAAGAAATAAAAAATGCGAACTTTTCAAATGGATGACTTTTTCAAGAAGAATATTCAGTTCATGACACTTCTCTCCGGGTTTTTTTTTTCAAATGTATAGTATCTGTCCTGAGTTCCAAACAAATTTATTTGCTTTTTCAACTATGATCTGTCTTTTCATTTATCGTGTTGATCTTCTACGTATTTTGACGGATAACATTCTTGTTTGAATTTGAAGATTCTATTTGAGATCTTGATTTATTTATCATCCGTAATTGCATGATATTAGATAAATGTCAGTGAATACTATTTATTGGTTGTGGGGTAGCGTAAATCTTTCGATGCGCTCTTAAAAATGAATAGGAATATTCTTAGAAGAGCACAAAAATATCATTCTAAACCTAGGATCAAATAAGCTTAATTTTCAAGTAAACAATCCGTAATTAGGCATGTTTTTCCACATGTTTCTGCTCATTTTCCTGGATGAATCTCGCTCCTATTCATATGTCTTTTCATGATTAGGAATGGAAGTTCTTTAAAAATCTGCTCGGTTTTTCAACTTCCACACTTCCTTTGCCTGTTATTTTTCTCTTTCTGCTTTTTTCCTATTTCGAGTCCAGAATACAGCAATTGCATGGATTCATTTAGTCCGTCCATACACTGCTTTGCTGTTTATACTTTTCTTTCGTCTGTTTTTTTGTCTTTTTCTACCTTCCACTTCAGTAATTTTAAAAACAATCTTGTCACTCAAAAAATTCGCCGAAAAATACCCGAATTGATAAAAAAAATTGCCTAGACACTTGTAAATTTGATCCAACTGAATGTTTTCTTGTGATATTCGTGCAAACTAGATTATGAAATTTCGGGTATTTCAAGAATCGTCGAGGCTGTTTTAAATTTTTCAAGTGGGGAACGTGATTTGCAAGCACAAGATAAACCTCGAAATTTGAGGGTTCGCTTTCACCTTTTCGGTCAGACGAAATGCACATTTTCGAAACTGCTTAATCATTATCCATTATTTGAAGGTAAATGCGCATAATAAATAAACCTTTTCATTCAGCATAAAATGTCGGTTGTTTGGAATTGGATAATCCTATCACTTTTCAAATATCTCAAAACTCCACTCCAAAATAGGCGTCTTAGCGTACGAACTGTCAAACAATGCCTATTTTAACAGCAAGAATTCCAAAAATGAACCCAAATTGAAAAGATCGAAGTGTTTTTCACAGCAATAAATATTGTAAATATAGCAATTGTGGGTCCGACGTAGCTTCGCGCAATTCCTGCTGCATTTTTCACATTCTCGAGTCTGATGGGCTTGCTTTTGTCAGGAGGAAAATTGCTTTGTTTCAAGTTCGCGCGGGTGCAATTTATACGGGGCGATAGGCAAAGTGTCACACTCGCAACACTCTGCATTATTGCGCTTCCTCGAAAACCATTACCCAGGACAACAATTATTCCATAAATTTCCGCTTTTATTTTATTTTTTATTTTCCGAATATTTTCATCATTTGACCCTTGCCAGATTTATTTAGTTTTATCACGAGTTATCGAAAAATCCTCGTAAATCAGTCCGATCCTAGACAAGTCTCTTCAAAATAGGAGCTAGTAAATTTATTTTATTTCATCCAAAATCTTATAAAAGGAAAAACTGAAACCTCAATTTGATTTTTCCAAATTTTTTTGAAGAAAACTTCAAACTCAAAACGAAGTTCGTGACGTTAAGGATGAAGTTGAAAGTCAGCTTAGAAAGACTATACTCTTTTATCAATTCAAAGAAAGAAACATTCTCATTTATCAGCAGATTTTTTGAGAAAGGATTCGTTTGAGAGCTCTTATTTTACTCATCTCGATAAAAAGTTGAAATCCGACGAATAACGACACAATTTTACGCCCGATTAATGCAGACATATTTCGGTATTAAGTGTCAGAGCCTGAGAATTCGCTCATTTTGCGCATCTTTGATAGATCGCATTTCTCAGACTCAGTCGGCCAAATTACCTAATTTCGTCACGTTTTTTGTCAGTACAAAGATTAAAAGGCCAATTATCATTTACGGATTTTTACTCTGCATTCTATTTACTTTTTATTGCAAAACTTAACGCATTTGATGTAAATGCCTTCCCTTTAATGAACCATTACGCAGCCACATCAAACATATCAAACACAGCTAGAAGCATAGATGAAGGGGCGCGCAATTTCGTGGGAATTTTAACCGAGTCACGCGCGCTTTCTTACTAAAGCTTTGTTGCTGTGTGCATAGACTTTAGTTCATTATGAGAAGTTTGAACTTTTAAACTAATTTTCGAAAATCACGAAAACCCATTTTAGAAAGCATTATTTTTGTGTAGCTCGCGTTTATTTTACTCAGCTTTTCTATATTTCTCATTTTTACATCTTTAGAAAATGCAGACTTTCCTTCATATCTTAAGTTATGACGAAAGAAACATCAAAAATATATATATTAAAGAAAAAAACTCTCCATTTATCAACTAACTGGATTTGCCCCTATCTTTTCTTTTGTTGAGTGAATATCGCGAATACTTTTGTTAATCCGTATAGATTCGAGCTGAATTGCATCAGAAGAGAAGGGAAAATGAGGGAGAACGACCGGTGACTGATTAGAATGGGAAATGGCCCGTTTTCTCCTGGCTTTGTCTGTTCTGTGGTCTGTCAAATTATCCAATCCCTTCCCCATTCACTGAAAAATCGCGGAAAATCCCCTGGTACCTTCCGAAAAACCCCTTTCATCTAAACATATGTTCTCATTCTTTATTTTTTTCAATAGCATTCGACTGTTTTCGCTCCTTTCACTCCAAACTTTGCATCTTTTATCACAACTCCTTCGTCTTTTGGCTTATTCATTTCTAAGAAGAAGAAGAACTATTCCCAGCGATTTTTTCCTAAAATTGTATCGTGTAAACAACAGATACATTTAATTACGCATGGAGTGAATTATTCAACTACAAAAACGTAGTTTGGGCTAAGAAATTCATTTAATACAAAGCCTTCTTCCTTCTTTTGTAGACGACTCGAATGGATGTGGTTATTTTTAGCTCAAATGTGAAATGAGATAGAATTTTTGAAGAGTTGATAAGGCGAAATGAAAGGAATACAGAAATTCATCTTTGAGCAGTCATATGCCTTATTCATTCATCTGTGTAAATCTATTTGAAGCTTGAGCAATGTTTTGTAAACTTTTAGCTTAATTTCCTAATGAAATATCCCCCCGCACAAAGATAAATGTTAGGATTGCAAATATGTAATACCATCAAAAATATGATATTTCATATATCACTTTGCTAAAGATCTATAAAACTTGAAATTATTTCTCTCCATTCTTCATAATTTTAACATTTATTTGATACGTACGTGACTTTACATAGCATTTTTCTTAGACTTTTTCTTTTTGCTTGCATCCTTAGTTTTTTTTTTTAATTATTCAACCCAAACTGAAGGCGAATCAGACGTAATTTTGAAAACAATTAGGGATGAATTTTGTATGTTTATTGGTTTTATAACAACTACATTCAACATTTATGCATGAGTCATCATATCCTATAAATGGCTCAAGCATTATAGATGATATTTCGATATGTAGCCTAATTGAGTATTTTGCTCTTTTAGCATTTCCTTCTTGATTTTCGCTAACTGCTCTGTTATATACTTTGTTTCTTTGAATGAAATTTGACAATGCTTATGTAGAGTTTGATCCTTCCTCTTGTCGCAATGTGTCTATCCGACTAAATGTTATATCATCTTTACCAATTCCTCACATAGCTCTTATTCCTAATTACGTGTTTTATGTAGAATACGCGAAATTGGGTATTCAGAATTCGACATCAAAGACTTGTTTACCTGCATTATTAATGTCGCATATTCTGTGCTTAGCAATCTGCATTCTATGATCTAGCAATTCTTGAGATGAAAAATGAGAAGCTTGAAAGATTTTCTTGGCGTGTAGCAGCGATTTTATTAATTCAGGAGTTGTGAGGAAGGGAAAACGTTTTAGACTTTTGCTCCCCTTTCTACCTTTTATTTCTTTCGGACTTTTTCTATAAAGTTACGATATTTTCACATCGGCTCGACGTTTTCTCACTATATGATTGATATTCGTTATGGTGAGAAGCGTGAAGTTCATACAGTCGACTCAACTTCATATTTCATGTATTTTTCCTTTTTACCTATATTTTAGGTCCATTAACTTTTGATCACTTGTAGAATTCCCGATTTGCAATTATCTCGAATTTTGTAGCGCTCACAACTCCCTCTACAAATTGGCAGACTTCGTGGCATTTCAGATTTTCCTCTCACTTTCAAGCGCTATAAATACTTGATACATTCTGCAAACTAAAAATATGCTATTATTTAATTTTGCAATATTACGTTTCTTGTGGTGCATTTCTTATAATTCCAAATGCTTTTTTTAAACGGCTGATTACTTTTTAATTATGAAAAATTAGTACCTGTGCATCGCTTTTTCTGATAAATAGTATGTAGTCTTCAACACATTTCTGCATTACTATAATTACTCTAGGTTTCGCCATCTAAATGATAAATTTTTCAGTAGTTTCGCCTAGACACATCTTCTTCCGATATTTTTATTTCAATTCTTATTATAAAAATTTATAGTAAACCGAAAAGCGAAGTGAATGAGATAAAATCCCCACTTTTTCGACGGAATCAGTTGTGTTAGGGGATATTTCGAATTTAGATATTTGATTTAGAAAAAAGACATGAATTCAAAGAACTTTTGGCAATTTTGATTCATGACTTTCAAAATCTTAATTAAAGCGATCAGGATTACTTGATTTTTATTTGAGTTCATCACTCTAAATACTCGTATCATTGAATATCCGGAATTTATTCTCGTCTCAGATGGTCATAAGCAAATTAGTTGGTTAAGCAGCTGGTTGCGCACGATGTTCATATGTTTCTAGCCGTTTTTTTTCCTTCGAATAACCAGCCCACCCTCTGCTGTGAAGCAATGCAATGCCGCATTCTGTTGGTCTCTTTCTCTTTCTGAATAATCCATATGGAATTTTTTTGTTATATTTCTATCAACATTTCCGAATTTTAATTCATATTTGTTTGTTTTATTCGATATCCATTTTATGTCTATCATTCATGTCCCTTTTCCCTCTTGTATCTTGTCATATCCATCTCTCACTTCTCACTTTTTAATCCCATTCCTCGTTTTTTTGTATTCTTTATTCCGAGAAACGACGCCACATCTTTCCGTTGTGGTCATTAAAAATTTGTGTAATTAAAACCCGAAAGGACTGTCGTCGAGAAGCGAGAAGTGTGGCGGAAACAAAGCCTCACAATGGATGCATAGCGCATTGATGCGAGGTAGTCGAGGCTAAAAATTCTCCGGTCCAAATCCAAACTATATGCATTTCATTTATGCATTATTAATGCATATTTTTTCTAACGTAATTCTGGGTGGCAATTATTGTAAATTGACTATGCATACATTTTATGACATATTTTTTACAGTTGGCATATGCAAATCGATCAAAATAATTATATTTTCACTTTTGAAATAAGGTTAAAAATTAGTTTCAGACTACAAGTCGAAAATAAGCAAAATAAAAATGTTTGCACTTTTTGAATCAGAATTAAAATTTATCTCGGCTATGACTCAATTTCAAGAGGTTTTAGAACATTTTGGATTTAATAGAACAAGAAACAATTCATTCCAAATCCTTAGTCAGCTGCACATAACAACAATAATTTCTCTCTTGGTCAGAACTCTTTCTATGGACATTCCATGCACTCCAAGGGCTGCAGATCGCATTCTTTTGGGAATATGACGAGGAAATCTTTTTCGTCTTCCAGGAAAAACCAATATTAAAGTCATTTCATTAATTTGTAGATCTCTTCCTGCATTGTTTTGCATTATATGCATATTCTAGAGATAGCAGTTTTTTCATAACGCTATGATTAATCAAGGTAAAATATTGCGTAGGGGATGAGATGGGGGTGCCTAGCCTCATATGTCTTCGTGTACTCTTACTATAACAACAAAAGGTCCGTGACTTCCGCAATTTTCCCAGTTCTATTTCCCATTTGTATTGCAGGATAATCGAAAGGTTCAATATCCTTTCAATCTGATTTATTTAATATATCCCATTGTTCATGTGCCAATGTCACGAATAGATCTAATTTTTATAACATTTTTTCTCAAAAATGTCATTCTTATAAATAATTCGATGGTTGCAATAAACAAGAATGTTTTTTCTGGTCATCCATAACATTTGTATGTCAAAAGTGTCAGAATCATGTTTTTCACGTCCATCTATGCTCATACATTGGTAATTCTTCAACTAAAATCTAATTAATGTTTGCTTGTCGAAAAACGTCGAGATTCATTGTTTCAAACTTGCCGTATTTATAAGAGAATCAAATTATGTTATGAAACATTGAGGCTACGCTTTCAATTAGTCATCATAGTTCAGTCCGAACCAATTTTGAAATTGCGATTTTTCAATGAACAAACGTTTGCTCGAATTTTCTATGTTATAAAGCTTTGAATTTTGCTTCCAACCGAATCGTTCAAAATTAACGCAAGTTTGGGGTTTTTTCTTAAATTTACAGCTTATCGATCTTCAATTTTCTATTTTTAAAACTAATTTAAAATATCTCAATCTCTACGTTCTGAATCATCATCGAAACAATTGAATCGTTTTGTTTGTTCGTTTACTCGCGCTTTACACAGATTACTATGTGTTTCAAGCTTCGCTATGCGCGAAACACAGACATAATTGGATAATCGAGCAAACGAACGACAAACCCCATCAAAGCTAAGTAAAAGCGATTCAAATTGACCAGACTATAAAATTACTGGTTAAATAGGTTGCAATTAACTAATGTTTGTTGGCTTATTCGAATTGTCTGGGCTTTCGAAATATAACTTTGTCATAAATTAATATTATTTTCATATGCACACAAAATATTTTTTCCCCATATTAATCAGGAAAAAAACTCGACTTTACAAGATTTTCATTATTATCAGCGATTTTATCACGAGTAAGCAGCAATAGTTGAAAATGAGCGAAGACCATTTAAATTATGCTTATTCCTTAGTCTATCCCCGTTTTGAGATGTTATTTAGCAAATCTAGCCTAACCCATCGTCGTTCATCGCCCAACTTGCATAATGGGAAAGTCTTTATTTGCTACAAGCCAACCTTCACTTCTCTCCTTCTTCCTTCATATTTTCATTTTGGCGATTCGACTACTTCTCGGCTTTGCTCCAATCTTAATCTCCATTATTTCGCTCTTTAAGCAGCAAGCTCGTTCGGAAAATCGCGCGACAAAATAAATTCTTCCTGTTCGGCTTCGGAAGAGGGCGCGAATTTCTCTCGACTTATTATTATGTTATATATTCTGAGCTATTTCTGCCAAAAACTTTAGACAGACATATGATAAATATTATTGAAATAATCATCATACATCCTCCTTGATTATTTTGCGTCATTCAATAGTTAATGACGATATTTTGGGAGCTCTATTACTACACCCATTCATGAAAGGGAAGGGTTTCCAATTCAATTTACTAAATCTAGCATTCAAATTGTAGCGTTCTGCGGGTTGTTTTCTGTCTGGAACTACGATATCTTGTCTGTGGATCATTTGAAAGATTTTTTAGTTTTTAGAAAGCATAAAATTAAGAATTTTTGTGGCAATTATGTATCGCTAAATCAGAAAGTATTCATAAAATTCTATAGTCAAACATATATCAAATTCTAAGAAATGAGATCGACTCAAATAATTATGGATCTAATCTAAAATTTAGTATACGATATTTTCTAGTGTACTTCTCCCGTTTTATCCCAAACATCCGTATATCCATATTCTAGTGTATTTCAATTTATCAGTCAGAAATCTTTATCAGTTCCATGTGCATGCATATTCATGGAAGATAGGTGCGTTGCTACCTCGAGAATTTTGATTATTCATGAGTTCAACTCCGTCTTCTCCCAAAACGATCACCTGTCTGCTAATTTCCTGATTTTTTTAGAAAAATGCAATGGTTTCCAGGCAGAACAAGTTAAAGCGACGCATCCTTCGTGCATAAATTTCGGCAAGAACGATGTAGAAGAAAGAAGTCATAAATAAAAGACGAGAGATGAAAAATTGAAGAATGGAAGAAAATATCGAAGAATGAAAGGGAGGAATAAATGACGAGGAAAATGGAACGACAGGCAGTTAGTGAGTGATTCTGGCGTAGAGGAGATTAGGATTTATGGGCTTATTTCTAACTATTATATTATCGCTTTTTCACTGATCAAAGTGAAATTCACTAGTTTCTGGCTTCTTCTTTGTTTTTTCCGTCTCATATTTCATCAAGGATAGAGATAAATCAAATTTGTTGCGAAATCTCTCCGTCATATTTTATATCAGACGTTCGAAAATCCTGGCTATCGCTCATTTAACTGAATTTTCCTTGAATAACGCTCACTGATTACTTTGAATGTTGCAATTTGAAGCCGAAAACTGGTAACTTCCATAAAACTTTCTGCAGGGCTTCAAAATCCCTCTTGGGTATAAAATTTATGAACTTTCCTCCATAAATTACTCAATTTAGTTGACCCTTGAGTATAATAACTCAAAGATAAACCTAGAAATGTTGCATATTTTCATATTTTCCTCATGATTTTTTCATTGTTTTAACAGATTTGCTAACATGTCTTTAGGGAGTTTGGATTCAATTGCATCTTCCCTTCTGCAACAGAGTAGTTCCTCTTCAGAAAGCCTAATGCCCTTCGCATTTTTCTGACCGCTCTTTTGTGTTCCATGCGTTCTTTCACATGTTAAAGTTAGACAAAAAACATTTTCAGCACTTCATCATTTTCTATCATTCCCTTTCATCCCTTTATCCAAATATTCCATTAAATGTTTTTCTAAAGCACCAAAATAGTTCCGTATTATGCGCATTTTTGTCATCGAAAATATGTGAATACACCTGCGACTCACTTACAAGGCATTCATTTATAGAAAAGACTGTCGCATTACCACGCAATAATTGCTCTAATTAAAGTTCCTTTTATAAATTCAAAATATCTATTTTTGGCTTTAAAGCTTTGAATCGGGTTTTCTTTCAAAGGCGCAGATGTAAACTAGGTCAACATTCGATAATTTGGCATACAAAAATAGACATTTCATTTTTAGTACAGTAATTTTCTCATTTGATTTGTTAGTTCTTTTGAACCTTGTCATTTTTTACCTCCTATTCTCATTGTTTTTTACAAAGTATGAATTTTACATGTAAATTAAGCGTATTATTCACATTAGTTTGTTCCTTATTCAATATTTTCAATAGTCGAGATGATTCTAGAGATGAACGATAGCATGGAAGCAGGCCCTTCATTCGTGCCTTTGCTCAAAAATGATACTTTGACTGAGGATTTGACTATCGAAACGAGTCACGTCGTTACCGGTCCGACCGCATTGGGCTTTGACATCTACAGCTTCACGACGATTTCGTCGATCTGTCTGACTTTTTGCGCTACAATCGTGCTGTTCGCTCACACTTATTTGCTGCTGGTAGGTTCATACTCATTGGTGTATGAAATAGGAAATATTCGGGTTTATTTCTTGGTTATTTTGCCTTTATTGGATCAAAATCTTCGTAAATTCTAATTTCAAAAGTAAAAAAATACCAATCCTGATCAGTACGAGAACACTCATTTGCAGGCTTTATTGTGCGCGTGCAACGTAATTTCCCAAAATGCCACGTCAAGAAGTTGAGCGAATAGTGAGAGATCAACTTGATGAGCATCGTATTAGCGTAGACTAAGTTCGAAAGGCTCTATGTCTAGAAAGAGATCCGTTAGACAACTCTTCTTGAGCTATGAACCACTCTATTTTCGAATCAAACGTACTATTATTTTAGTGGTGGCATTTTCTGAGCGATGCTTCAATTTCTTGGAAAGCAACAATAAAATATTGTGCAAATTGCAAATGAGCGACAAATATTTCCTTGTATTAGCATAAAATACCACGAATAATCGAAAATCATCGCATTCTCATGATTAACGATGCGTTGTGTTCGCTGGCTCTTCGTTTTAATGTTGTGCACCTTGAAAATGCTAGATTTTTGCAACTTGATCACTAAAACATTGTAGGCAGTCTAGCGTTTATGCTACAAACAAGCGTGTTGCCTACTCGTCTGCAAACTCAGATATTTTGATGAATATTTAATTCACAAAGACTCGTAGAAACGTTTCCATGAATTGGGGAAAAACTGCCACATTTCAAACAAGAACTGGCAACAATCTCTTGAATTGGAGCAGTAGGACAGAGGATATGAGTATCGTAAAATTACAATATTTTACCCGGAATAGTTTTTCGTTATTTTTCACCTGATTAATTTCCATAAGTTAATTAGAATCAAATAAAAATGCGAAAAATGGCATAATTTCTGAGCGCTAAAGATCGAAATTAGTAAATGTGATAAATTGCTGTCATTAATCTCGAAAAATTAATTAAAAATCCACGTGAAATGATCGTAAACAATCTTCACGCGATTTATAAATTTTGAGTCCAAAGATTAGACGAAAAATTCCAAAAATATTATCCCTGCTGAAAAATTGAATCCTTTTTAGTCATCAAAAATAAAAAATTTACACAGTTTGAGGAAAAGTATTGGTATTAAATTTCAGGCATCTCGATATCTCAGGAAGCCGATAAGTGTGAATTTACAACTGTGCATAAGCTTGACCCTAGCTGATCTGCTCTGCGCAGTATTCTATATTCTGACCTATACAGTGAACGTCTTCTTCTTTGGAGCCGTATCAAACTGCGTGTCACTACTTATCGAGGTTTGAAACGCAAATTTTAACCATGCTAGAATTGTTCCAATTTAGGTGGTCAAGTTAGCGATGTTCGCTTCGAGTGTATTTACGCTCTTATTTCTCGCAGTCAATCATTACGTTGGTATTGTTTATCCGTTACAAAGGTAGCTTTTGGAAAATGAGTATTTCTGATAAGTTATTTCTATTAGTACTTTCCACAAAGAAAAGCGACGAAAATAATAAAAAAAAAAATAACATTTGGATAAAAATATGCACTGAGTTATTGTAGTAAATTATTACTTTTCAGACATCTGATAACAACTCGAACTGTAAAAGTAGCCATAGCTATTGCATATTTATTTCCGTTGACTGCATATTTTCTACTGTTCATAATAGTTGACGGCGGCTTACGTGCACCAATCGCCTTCGATTTCATCTCCAAAGACGGATGCCAAAATGGCAATATTCACCGTGAGTCATTTTCAATTTTAATGAAAACTTTATCTAGTCGAAATATAACTATGATCAAGCAAAAATAGTTTTTTTTTTTCATTTCTAACTTACTAAATATCATTTTATACGATGACTAAAGTGATTACTTTTCAAATCACCAGTTCAATTTCACATATGATAATCCTAAACCTTGTGTTTGTCTGAGAAAAAATAGAAGCTTAGAAATCCTTTCCCAGTGAATAATGCATTTCTCACGTGTGTCTTATTTATGAGCATTCATATCTTTCTGCAAGTCTATCGAATTTAGCAAAGATACACTTCTGTGCTCATTTGCCTTGCATTTCGAAGACGGATTTTAGACTACAAAATGCCAAATTGGACATTAAAGGCGCTATTCGGGGAGATTTTACAAATAGCTAATGATAATCTGCGTAAATTTGAGCAAACATAATTTATATTGTAAGGAGAGTGACACTTTGTCTCGTTCATTTGAATGGGATGACAATTCGATTTGCCTGCAATCGCATTATTATCGATGCTATGAAAGTGTCTCACTCCTAATTAAATTTATATTCAATACGAATTATTAAATATCCAAACACGCAAATTTATTACGAAAGGAGGAAAAATGCACGAGACCCTTTTCCGCGATAGCGCATGCACCCAGCTGATAATTGAGTTGTATCAAGGAAGTTCGGAGTTTTTCTTGAAAATTATGTTAAATACATACTCTTCACGTGCATAAGTACAATTTTGGAAAAATGAACTTATTCAAATAATTTTGAGTCATGTTACATCCAAACAAGAATGAATAAAAGTTGAAAATTCAAGTTTCAATAAAAATTTAGAAGATATAGATACAAAATTCAGTCACAAAGCACAAATTTAATCCCTAATGTCATTTCAAATGCGAAAATATTGCCTGAGATGTCAGAATATAATCTAGTTTATTTCTAGGTAATGAAATATTCCGGGTTCTACTTGTTGCTCCATTCATCATATTTGTCCTTTTACTCGTCCTTTTGTATGGCCACATTCTGCTTCACATGAAGAAAGTCACCACTGATCCACTGCTGCAGAATTGCAACAACAAACGGACAGGGAAGAAGCTGAATGTCACACTGGTTTTGCTGGTTGGATCGGCATGTATCGGTAAGCATAAATGGAAACTTTTGCATAACGAAAAGTTACGAATCAGCACAGAAACAAAGATCCAACTTTTCGATGACTTTCATTATTGTAAAGTTTCGTCAGAAAAAAAGCAGAAAGGCGAGGCACAAGACTGGATTATTCTTAGGCTGGTTACCAACAACACTGAACTTCGTGTTGCCAATGGTAGTTGAGTTGAACCTGACGTGGAAAATAATTCTGGGGTACTCAACAATGAAGTGAAAAATTCAATAAGACGATCAATTTTAGAGTAGGAACACAAGTTCTGCACGTACTGAAGTTGCTCGCCGACGCATTCATCTATGCTCGTCGTCTGGTAGAAGTTCGATGTGCAATGTGGATGCTTGATTCTGCCATATTATCGAGAGTCAACTGTGAGATGCCTTCGTTATTAATCTCACCAAAAAGCGACTAAAATTCAGGTCTACTTGGTCGAAGAGATTACGTCCGATCAACACCTCAAGAATTCACCAAATATCTGAGTGAAACTCGAGAGAACAAGTCGGCAAGATCGAAGCGAGCCAGGAGTGAACTCGAAGCAGAGAACAGATTCAGTGAATCAACTTAACTTTGAATGATTGCTTATTTTCAATTTCAGATCCAAAGCTACGGCATGGCTCGGAGAAGCTGCCGAAACGTCGTTCACAGGTATCGTCAGTAGAAGTGGAGTACAACTCTAATCACATCCAGAGTTATGGTCACTCACACAGTCGCACGCAGAGTGGTCCTGTCAGCCCTGAGCAGGCACTTTGCTGCTCGTTTGCATGCTCTGCCACTGCCAGCTCGAAAGCTAAAACTAATCATCGATTTTCTCTCATTTCGAAGATTTGAGGCTGTTTATTTAGTAAGGAATGCGTAATAACACATACTAAATTACGGGTGCTCGGAATTTGAATTTTTAATAATTTGAAATAGGAATTTCGAGCATCTTTTGCTTAAAAATTGGTAAAGGTTTGAATAAACAAGGAATAGTCGATACTTAGCGTAGCTTCTTTCGTTTTCACTATTAGATTTTTAGTGGGTTGGTCTATCTTATGGAATCGCAACATATCTGATCATCTATTTTATAGTTAGATCACTAACTTAGAAATCTCACATTGTTACTATTTTATTTGTAATGTGTCCTTATTCTTCTATTTTTTCAAAGATTCTTTTAATTTCGATTTCTGCGCCTATAATAATGCTATTTTGATTGCTTTTCAACCATCCTTAGCACTAATATGTTCGGCTTTATCTTCATAATGTGTAAATTATCATTCACTCACGACTGTTTAGCTTTCACTAATTTCTAAATGCTTCGAAATCACTCGATGATTTTAGCAGTCTCCATCTCATCGACGATTAGTAGTGGCGAAATCAATTCCTGTTGAAATTGGGAAGAACTATTCGCAATTTGATAACAATAACACGACAAGTAACAGCGACTGTAAATCTTCAGCATGACAGATAAAATCATGACTTTCTATAAATGTAAGCATTCCTCTCCAATTGCCTTATTCTGCTCAAATTTAAAGCTATTCAATACATTTTTTCGTTGTAGGGTAACGATTCCTAATCCAGCTGCATTTAAAATCTCTATGCTCATCTACAAAATTACTATAGTTAAAAACAAAAAGCTTTTCCGACAATATTCCGGTCTCCCAAGTGACCACATCCATGATCAAATGTAATATTTTTCCAAGATTGCCTAGTCTATTAGTGAATATTGGTAGCTACTTATGTGTAATAATTATCTATTGTCATAACTCTTTATCGTGCCAAGCATTTTTTCGAATTGATTCTAGAAAAGTATAAGCACTCAACAGTTTATTTAAACAGTCTGAACAAGTAATTGTCAATTTGATACGTGCCCATTTCAGGTGCTAATTATTACATACTCGCATAATAATGCAATTCTTAACAAAATTTATTCGATGTATGATATTAGTTTGTGATATTTCAAATAAAAATTCCATTATTGATTAAAAGACTTCAATCATGCACGCTCAGAAAATAAATTAAAATTTTAATTTAACAAAATGTTTATAATTCTACGAAATGTTAGATTTTTCTGAAAATCACACGACTTTATATTTATGGTTGATAATTTTTATTTTCCACCTCCCATATTCTGGTCTTCTCCAGGGGGTCCCCATACTTGATTATCCTGATCAGCCTAAGATGGATTTATTTGAAAGAAAGATAAAAGTATCATGAGCAATCGATAAGAAAAAAATTCTAATAGAATTTTTCCAAAATATATCGTTAATTGAAATTTTTGAATCTAGAAATTCATAAGATATAGGCAAGTCCTAAATTTTTGGAGATAGAAAAAAGGGTGCAAAAATAATTTTAGATCTGTCTCGCCTTAACGAAGCTATTTCTTCCATTCTAGCACAAAAACTATGCGACGCCATGCACTTTCAAGCTTTATAAATCACAAATACCTTTCTTTCGATTGATTCTCTGATCGGCTGCGGATCGACTGGTTTGTCATTTGCGTGAACGAGGATCGGAAGAGCGTGCACTGGCTGGCCGTATTGGCTTGATGCTGGAGCTGCTGCTACTCCGTGCTAAAATGAAGTTGATGTGAAAATCATGAGATATTCATTACTTGAGGGAAGTTGAACAATGAGCTGTATCCCAGCGGAACATGGAACGAAGAGCCATACTAAAATAAGCAAGCAGAACTTATAAAAATTGGAAATCGTTTACCGATGGTGCATTGTATCCACCCTGGTTGTAGCCGTTATTTCCATAGCTTCCTTGATTATAGTCGTTGTATCTACCGTATCGTTTTGGGTGGGAGCGACGGTAGTACTTCCTGAAAAAATGACCTGATAAGAAAGATAAAGTGACGTTCAAAAAGGTTGCATCACCCATTAATTTTGCTTTGCTTGTTCATGTGTACTCGCAGTACACTGATCCAGTTGAAAACTGGAACACATATTGGGGTGATCAACTCATGAAGATTTACCAAATTTTGGCTTTATGAGTGCATCGCAAGCATGTGAATAAACAGAAGAAAATTTACTGGATTACGATAAACTTCGAAGCGCTACTCTAGAGAGTATGACTCATGACAAAAGCTATTTAGGTAGCGACCGAACGAGCTTGTAAATATCACGAATGCTACGAGAGATACTGTCTTCCAAAGAGAAATATTCCGATGCGTGTGGTTATTGTCAGGAGCAAAAGATCAATATTATCAATATTAGACACATGCCTGCCATGTCGCTTGTGCTTATGCTCGTGAGATTCCGATGAAGAGTGAGAGCGAGAGCGAGAGTTGGATTCGCTTGAGCCGCTGTTGCTGTCGCTATCGCTATCGCTATCGCTCTTGCTCTTGCTTTTGCTCTTGCTCTTCGAGTGATGACGATGATGTTTCTGAAATAATTCAGTTAATGACAAATGTTGAATCTACACACCTTATGTGGATGACGTCTCTTTGGATAACGATAAGCAACCTCGACGGCATTCGATAGTTGCGAATCACCTACATTGTAATTGTAATCAGCTGCGAGGTAAGTTCCATCACTAAAGTTGAAAATAATTTACAAAAATCGAAAGAAACCAATAAGTAACAAATAATGAAAATAGGCGTACTATGCCGGTGGATTCTGCTGTACACCGTAATTGGCGATAACGACGGCGAGAGTTGCTAGTAAAATGGCTAGAGTCCTCATCGTTGAATTATTGTCAGACAAGGAAACAAAATGAAATTTCACTCAAATTGGCTTATATAGAAGCGTATAATTAATTTTTCCGACAATTTTCTGAATTATAGAATTGTTTTGTCTATGATTCACAAAGAATTCCACGAAACATTGCCCCCTTTTGTCCTTTCCTTGAGAATCAATTTCGATTATTCATTAAAAATGGCATTGTGAAGTCGAATTGATGGCGAAAGATTTTGAAGTTAGGAAGCCAAAGACCCCTATCATCAATTAGACTAATTACGTATGTGATAAAGGACGTTTCATGGATATCACAATCAATTTGAATAATATTTGCATTGAATATCATGATAAATTTGTGAGGCTATTTCAGGATAAATTATTATTGTCGATTCCAATAAGATAGCGAATTTCATAAATTCATTTTTGCTTGGTTCAACTACTTGGCGGTATCTGTAAAGCGCCTATAATCCATCTCTGAAATGAAACCCTATTTTCATGATCCAAAATATTTCAAATTAACACTGATCAATCAAAATGCCACATAATCATGAATGCTTCCGTTGATTATAATCATTCTTTATCGATTATTTTCCAGATTATCTCTTAGATCGGATCGGTTAGCTCGCACCCAGACACACAGGCACTCGCAATTCTGACTGATGGCTCGAGATCGTGACAAAGATAGAAGGTGGAAAGGAGAAAGGGAAGGAGGAAAGATTGAATGAGTATCGGATTAGCTGATAACACTAGGAAGAGACTGAAAAAGACTCTGTAGGGGGTCACCATATGCCTGCTTGCGAATAGCATCACTAAATAGACTTCCATAATCCCATAATATGGCGGTCATACTTTTATTTTTTCTTGCGTACCAATTTTGCTTCTACGTAATTATTTCGAATTCGATGAAATTTTCATATTCTTCGAGGAATATTTGACTGGTTTTCATTTTCAATTCTCAATCCAATTGTGGATTTCTTGTCAAATGGGAGCAGCCATAAAAATGAAGGTTCTTCTCTTTCCTTGCCTCGTCTGCATTTTGCCTGTTCTATTCTTTCGAATTCATTCGACCTATGCGGGAATCTAAGGTGACTGGAAGGCAATTAAACGGGTGGTAAAAGGGGAATAAAACGAGAGAGGATAGGTGAATGGTAGCCTTTTCTCTCAGATCACGGGTGAGAGCTCGTTATTTTTATTTCCAAGTCTTATTTCTTCGCTACCTTCCATTGATATCAGCGCTCTTAATCGCACCTTCAGTGGAGTCGTAAAACTTTTTCTCACTTCCTCTCATTCTTTCTAATTTCTCTAATCCAATGCTATTCCCAATATTCCTGTCATCTGCAGCCAGCAATACCATATCTCGAGTATAAATCGCAATTCATCGCAGCGCATAAATTTTCTTCGCGGTTAGGTTAGCGCACACGCGTGCGAACGGCCAATTTGACCCTATTTAGGGTTAATTCATTCATGATGACTTTTTCGGTAAACTATTTGGCAGACTATTTCCTGGTTGAGTGTTTTATTGAACTTCCATTATGAATTTACTTTTTTTTTCGATCGTCATCAACTCCTATCTCAATAGAGATCATTTCAGAATTTCATACTAGAAACCTTCCGAATAAGAAAAATTGAATGAAATGAACGCTCTAAAAACCTTATCTGAAAGACGATACTTCTTGAATGATAAAATTACAACCGACAAATTTAGAGTCATTGAAAATGTCGAGTCCATTATGTCATGTACTCGCTTGACAGCTGTCATTCAGAGACTGTTCCGAGTTATCATCATTTTTACTCAATATTTTGAATATCGATCATTTTATACTAGTCACTTTTTATTCAACCTAGAAGTGTGTGTGAAATCTCTGCTAATTATCGAATTACGTCGAATTTAGAGTGTCTTTGTACGGATCGAGTTGCTCTTGACTTATTTCCTTCCAATCTCGATCTTTTCGCACTCTCTCATCTCATAAAGAGTCAATTCATCGCCGTTTTTTTCCATATTCAATCATCTCATTTCTAACAGCTTTAGCAGCTAATCCTTCCATTTCCTTCTATTCGCATATTTCTATTTCTCATTAGAATATTACCGAACAGTCCGGCTAGCAGCCGCTCTTTACTAGGCTAATGCTTTTCGGTACTTTACTAGATTTTTATCCTCAAGATAATTATTTCTCTTCTTTTTCAATTAATTTATTTGATACTGCGAAAAAGCACAAAAAGAGAATAATTTCGCATTGTTATTCCAATTCAGGGTTATCGATAGTTTCAACACACGATTCTTACTCCATGTTCTTCAAAATTGAAACCAGTACAACGCTGAAATAGCTGCGTTTAAGAATTTTATCATTCCAGTTTCTGAACACAACTTATCCTTCCGTTCCTTTGGCCAATTTCGCAGTTGACTTGGTTCGTTTAGGCGATAATTAGGCAGTGCGGATGCGCGAAACACTACGGTAGATCGAGAGATGCAGAGAGGAGGGAGAAATGGAGTCTCATTGCAAAGAAGCAAGTGCTGGTGCTATTATCCCAACTGTCGCAATATTTTATGCTAAATCGAGGATGACCTTACTTTCCATAACTTATTCAATTAGGAATAGCTGTAATTCGAGATCAGCCAAATTAATTTGACTTACGATTCTCAAATCGAGAATATGCAAATTTTCATGTTCAGTAGTATTCAATTCAGTTCAACCTCATTCATTCTGACTAAGAAATCATACTCCTCATTCAAACTTTCCCTTCAATTTCCAACATTACCAATTTGCAAAGTAACCTTGTTTGCCTTTCAAAACTCTAATGCAAACATGGTCGAAGAGAATGTCCTTTTTTGCCGAGGAATTGGCTACTCGTAAATTCGGTTGAAAAACGAGCCGTACATGCATCGTTTTTTTTCTCTAGTCAGTTCTAAAGTCCCAGTCGAAATCTACTAAATCTGTCAGAACCGGGCATTTCATCGTTGTGCCACACAAGCACTTCGGCCACTTGTCAGCAGCTTTTCGCCTCCTGCATTTCAGCATTTATGGCCCTTTGCCCGGTCGAAGTCTCCGGGGACAAACTCAACCAAAACCGAACCGACAGCCGACTTTCATCAGTCCATTTATCGCTGCTGAAAACTGCACACGCGCAATATTTGCAGATTTCTTGCTGCTGAGTGTGTTGAGCTTTATTTGAGGGAAAATACACGAGAAGAAACCTTACAAGGCTGTCCAGACGAAAACAACTTTTCGCTGTACTTTCTTCTAAGACTTCGCTTGTACAATTTATAGGTAGACGTTCTTCTAGAAATGTCATCAATCAAAATTAGAAGACTAGTTCCCATGTCTTTTCAAAATTTACCGAAACTGCAACTTGGATTTCAATGCAAAAATTGGAATGATCATTTCCTATAATAGCCAACTATGCAGTTACATCAGTTGCTTTTTCATCTCAATACAAATGTTCAAATCCCGTTCCTTTTCTTTCACCTTCCACATTCAAATCATAGCAAATTCAAACTTTCCCATTAGCAGATTTTCTATTCTGTATGTCGATGTGACATTTTGATTAACTTAGCTCATCTTTGTCATCAGCAAATGGACTGGCCTCCCAAAGGGCAGGACGAATGAGCGAATGAGAGAATGAGTCTTTCCCGTTAATGAGTAAGCGAGCCTGGGCCATTCCCTCTCTTCTTCTGTCTTCTCTTCTCTTCTCTTCATGCACCCATCATATCGCTTTTGCTTTCAATGGACTAGTTCATTCTGCCAGTTTTGATAGCTTCACAGCTATAAAATGACTAATTTAGTCCACTCTCGTAATTAATTCCGATTGTCTTTAGCTAATTATGCATCGATTTATCTTCGATCTGAATGTATGATTTACAAAATTCATCGTTCATTGTCCGTAGAATTAAATCTCAAAGTTAGATTTTCATCGCGTTTTCATTGAATTATGGCGGTTCTTTGTTGTTTCAAATGAATTAAGAGATTTTTGGAAACGGAAAATTCCGAGCAGGTCTATTTTTAACATTAGATATTTTTGACCATATTATTCGGTGATGTATGTACACCTTTCTCGATGTTGCTTGCCTTGATCCAAATAAAGGTGTCAGAAATGGACACCTTCAGCCATAATTATTCCCTTTTATTCTGATGTGTTTCTTGCGCTGACAGTGATTAGAGGGTTTCTTCTATCTCCTTCTTCCTCTTTCCCTTCTCTTTCCACTCTTCCTCTCCTTTTTTCCTTTCTCACTGCCTTTCGTTGCACCCGCAAGCAGTTCTTTCTCCTTCTCCGTTTTCTATGAGAAACGAGCTGCAAATGGTCAGTTTTTTTCCATATTGTTTTTTTTTTTCTATTTCAAGTTTTTACTCATGAGTTTTTGTTCATATTATCGTTACATGAAATCGAAGATTCATCATTTTCATCCCTTGTTGTGTGAGGCTGAAAATATTCATTCAGAACTTGGGCTTCATAATGAGTGCGAGAATGTGAAGTAGCATGAAAACTTTAGAATTCATTTACGATATTTTACAAAAAAAAAAATTATTTTTCGATAAGATAAAAATCCATGTATCATCTCTACAAAGAACACACAATTTATGATATCCAAATGTTTGCTTTGCTCTCACAAAATCTTCATTTATCTGAAGGTCCTTGCAACTGAATCTAGAAATTTGACGAATTTTAATTTTTATCATTGGATCTATATCATTTCCTATTCTCATAGACACGACAAGAAACTGTTTTGTTTATCCCATTTGTGTCCACCAAGGCGTGAAAATTCGATAGCGATTCAATTTCCGAACCCCGATTTATTTGATTATCCCCAAACTCTGTTCAGATTCAGAAAATGTTATATCGAAGCAGTATTGGATGTCTGCTGATTATTTCTATGCTGGTCTTCTTACAGTTCCTGAATAATAGTAGTCATGGATCTACTACCTCTGAACTAGGAAAGCGTTCTACACATTCATTTCGGATACATTCGACGAATTCTACCGTATTCCAACGGAACTACCCTACAGCGATCATCGCTGGCGTCAAGAAGGGTGGAACACGAGCCTTACTTGAATTTCTACGATTGAATCATCAGGCAAATATGAAAGAAAAAGAGCTTTTTTTTATAAATTTATTTCAGATTCAAGCGCCAGCGCCCGAAATTCACTTCTTCGACCGTAACTATTTCCGCGGTCTGGACTGGTACAGGTCGGTGTCGTTTTTGTCGTTTCACAATTTATGATCAAATTTCTTGTGTCTCTCAATTTTCTTTACGATTTTCGGGCATAAATGTTTGGAGTTTGGAGGACGCGAAATGCGAAGTTAGGCTGAATAGAAAACGGACTGCAAAAACGGGGACTAGAAAAATGGCTGGCAAAAGGCACAACAGGTGGATGAGCGATGGATGTGATTCAATTAGAACCGAGCGAGTTGGACGAAAAATGTGAGAATGCGAAATAGAAGAAATATGCAGACATTTAGGCGTCTTAGAAAGGAAATTTCAATAAAATATTGAGTCATTCAAAGAAATTCTCGGAATTCGAAAAGTCATTTTTTCTACACATAGCTTTCGGTCAGACAACGATAATTTTGATGTAAAAAAAAAGCTAAAGAAATTATAAACGTCTATTTTCGAAGAAAGCTTTACGAACAGGGCTGCTCAAGGATACTGACAAGTCGTACCTGAACCTATATAAATTCGAAATTTTTGTGCACCTCACCACTTGTCCTAAGTATGAACAGGCAAAATCTGTGTACCTGATTGCCTGTTGCATTCTGTAGTTAAAAAAAATCATGCCTATACCTTACTTGTGGGCAGCCCTATTTGCCAAGGAGATATCGCAATATTTTTCTTCAAAGGTTAAATTTTACGGGTTCAAAAGATGTTTCTTCTCGAGATAATTGGTGTCTTGCCCAATTTGGTGCGAGATTTTGTTTGTGTCTTTGTGGCAGCGGTTACTTTATTAGAGGGCAGTTGCAAGTGCAGGTGATAGGCGAATCTTTCTATTCAGCAAGCATTCAGTCATTGACCCTATTTGTATATCCAGCTGTACATTGTATGTTTGCTACTCCACTGCTCCTGTGCAAAACGAGCCGATCGCTTTTCCCCGTGTAACTTCTCTTTGAATCCAGATGGAATATGAGATAGAGGGGAGGAGCATGAGAATATAAAGCAGAAACAGAAACTGGGAATATTAGCTACTTTCCAAAAGAATGTAGCGATTTCGTGTGAAAATTAGTTTCAGAAAATATAGTCGCATTTTTAATAGCATAAAACAAAAATGAAGTTAAGTTTATGCAAGAAAAGGCGAAGCCCATTATCTTACAGTATCTATCATTGAGTCTCCGTAGTTTGGTCAGGGCGAATTTTCAACACCTTTTAATGAAACTGAATAAGATTGGGGAAATTTCAATAAATTGTCAAAAAATCACTTCACCCCCACCAACAGATCTAATTTTACATCGCAAAAATCTCAATAAACTCCCGTACTTTCGTTCTCGATCAGTTAGCTCAATCAGAACATAACTCATTGGGGGATTAGAACATCTTGCATCCCTTTCTATTTGTCGGCATTTCCTTGTTCCTTTGACCGCGCACCTCTCTACCTCCCTTCCTCCCTCCACTCCTTCGTCTGCCCAACTCAGCAACTGCTTCTTCTCCTGTTCCTACCCACTGCACAGAGTCGTTTATCTTGCCACAGTTCGTCTGACAAATTGTTGGCCCTCATTCTAGTCTGCAAGGCTGTGAAAAGGGAAATACATTGTAAAGGAGGGAAGGAAACCGCAAAACGCAGATACAACATAGCTGAAAGCTGTGAAAGGGGATAAATTCAATGAAATTTTGGACATCTGAGGCCTGAATCATTGGATTTTCTAATGCAAAAATAACATAATCCTACATATTCCATATAATAAAAATGCAAAATAATGAATTTCATTTGGATAGAGTTGATGATGAAGTTTAGATCCGGAAGGACAAATCTGAATTAAAATTAAAGCTGTTAATTAATTATGTTACAGTCAAAAGTTTCAGAGGATGATTGAGGTTTTGTGACACGATTCAGGCATTTTGAAATCGATTTCTATCACTTCTTGTTGACAGATTACTGACCATATGAGATTGACGTCTAATTTTGCGGTCAATTAGCCATGGGGCGTGCATTTGCAGAACAATCTCTTTAGCTGGAATATTATGGAATAAGAGGATGTAGCTCGAGGCAAATTATATGGGTGTCAGATTGCGCGAAAATGTTACGTCCGTTGTCAGTTGTATAATAATTAGGACCTTTAGACTTTTAAAGAGAATGACAAGAAATTTTCCATAAGTCAGAAGGATCTTACAGTAGCTTTTGCGATTTGTTGCTGAGTATTTTCACCAAATGCAATTTTCGATTTGGAACAACCAATTATGAACGATGTCATGTTCTTGTTTCGGGAAGACGATAGTTGAATTGAATGAGGATTGGAAGAGACGGAAATGCTGATATAATTGCGAGGGAGGGAGGGACGCATAAATGAAATCCGTTGGAATGGAGAAAGACAAGGGAATCTAAGAAGATTCAAGATATTGGGAAGGAAAGTGAATGAATGCCCAAGGCAGTGGATAAGCTCATTTCACAGAGTCATTCACAACGGGGATTTAGATTTACTTTACTCGCAGACAAATAAGGTGCACGAGTAATTACATTTCCCAAGCTGCATCTAAATTTCCGGATAGATGAAGATATTGGGATCTAACAAAAGTGGTTGCATTGCTCAGCATTGAGTTGACATGCGTTGAACTTGATAAAACAATAAAATCAGACCGAGGCAGAATTTTAGCCATACGCAATAAGATTTTAGCGCAACTTTTAGGCGTATGGGGGTATGAACGGAGAATCTGGCTTAAGCTTTGCCTAGATCTGATTAAATTTTAGAAAATTGATTTTTAATTGTATAAATTTTAAATCACCTCCAATTCAACACTGCCTGATTTTCAGGTCTCAAATGCCTCTTGCATCACCAGACAAAATCGTCATCGAGAAGAGTCCTGCATACTTCCACAATAAGGACGTACCTGTCAGAATCAAGCAACTCAATCCGAAAATGAAGATCATTCTAGTCGTTCGTGACCCGGTTATCAGAGCGATTTCAGGTCCCATTACCTTTCGACTTATAGCAAATATTGTAAAATTTCAGATTATACTCAGACGTTGAGTAAACGAAAATACAAAGTTCTGCACCCATCGTTCGAAAAGATGGCTTTGAATTGGAGCAACGCCGATGCAAATAGTACTTCGGTAGTTAATTCGCATTGGGGTGCGATCAAAGTCGGAATTTATCATAAGCACTTGAAACGGTATTTATGAAAAACTGTTTCTTTCATAAATTTACAATTTTTAGTTGGTTTCAACATTTTCCTCCAGACCAAATACATATTGTCGATGGAGAAAAGCTAATAACGTCTCCAGCAGCCGAAGTCAATCAAGTTGAAAGGTTTCTTGGACTAAAATCAGGTAGAATTTGAAACTACAGTAACTCTCAATCATTCATGAAATTTTACAGTAGTAAAACCGGAAGACTTCGCCATCGACCCGCACAAACATTTCCCATGCGTAAGGGCGAAAGGTGAACTTCATTGCCTGGGAGCGACCAAAGGGCGAAAACATCCAAAGGTGCGCAAAAGCATTGGAATGCCACTCTTAACTAAATTAAGAGACAATTTTAAGATTGACATCATGAATTTATGGACAATCTGACTTTCAGGTTCAAGTCGAAGTTCTACAGAAGTTAGCCGACTTTTTCGAGCCTCACAACCTGGAGTTCTTCAAAATGATCAATCGGAAATTCTACTGGTCGCCAGAGAGGAACGTCTCTTTGATCCATTAGAAGAACTGCTTTCTGTTGAGTTTTATCTCAGGGCAAAAATGATGATCTGTAGAAGTTAGTTGCTGAATTTTGTATGATTAAAATTTCGGGTGTTTCAAACTGTGTCATATATTACAGGTATTTTGTAAAATATGAATTCTATTTTTTTCCTAAATTACTCAATTGCCCAACGCTTTAGTCAACAATTCTCGATTTTGATGCGGTGTAAATTTTTCGAGATTTCTATTCCATTGTCTTTGTTGCCTTAAAATAAATTATTTACAAAAAATTTGAAAGTTTTTGCCAACTTTTTCTTGTGCATCCGCTCAACATTGTATCAATTCCCTCATCTCTGGGTATAACCATAACATTTGCCTTTTTTGGAAATAAATTCCATAATCTGTATTTTTCACGCAGAATTTGATGATCGATGTCAGAGAATATTCGAATTGATTATCCCACATAACACCCGAAGCATCTTCCACTTTCGCATGTGTTCTCATGTTGAAATTGTACCTGATTAAATAATTCATGAATGGCGATCTGAGTTTCATAGAGGAAAAGAACAATTTGTTCCGAGGGTCATTCGTCATTAATAAATCATTATTTGAAGCTGGAGGAGGTGTGAGAACGCCCCCAAGCAGACCTTCATGCGCTTGAATCAATAACCTTCAGCTGTGGTTATCTGAATTTTACTAATTTTTATTCATGAAAATTTAGAATAATCGCACATATGGTCAAAATTTAAAACTTCAATCGGATAAATTTTCACCTTGACTGCATAATTTCCCTCAAAGTTGTAAATTTTTACACCATTTCTATTCAAGCATGAATATGAGATTCTTCTTTGAGGTTTCTTTCTTCTCGCTTACAATAATAATCCTTTGTTTGAGCGGAAGTGCTAACCGTTCTTTCTGCGAGTCAGTTAGGTTTTGAGAATTTCTTCTCCTTCTCTTTGCATTTGACGTGGTCAGCGCTCAGCCCGTATCTTTGACTTCCTATTTGCGCATCGGTCAAAGTATCGTTCTTTTCGAAATTCACGCATGTGCAGCAGAGTCAGCAGCAGCAACAGTGCTTCTTCGATATTTGAAGGAGGAGAAAAGTCTGCATCTGCGATACGAAGATAGAAGCAGTGAAGGAGGAGCGAAAGACAGGTAAGCAGTCAGTTCCCTAGTTGGTGAGAAAACAGACGTCAGAAGAAAAACACCCCGAATTTCTCATCTACTGTACTGCTCTTCAGTTTTCGATTGACAGCTGCAGTTCTGTTCAATTAAAAATACGCGCTGATCTCGAAACTAGCACATTTCTAACGATGATTCTAACGCTTCTATCATCCATTTGTTCCATGGCTTCAGGTAAAAATTTTTTTATCATTTAATGATAAAGTCATTTTTAAATTTCGAAAGTTGTTAGTTTGATTCTTCATGATTATCACTTTTCCATCCATGACTCCAAATATTTTTCAAATTTTTAGCGGTCTATTATCCGATGACAAATGATATTCAACGGACATCCCTATTTTCATCCTCCTGTGACGGTGCAGCTGAAGAGAAAATCGGACGATGCTCGGCTGAACTTGCAACTCTAGGAGTCTTCACCTCGACTGCTAGACAAGTCACACTCGCCGAATTGAGAACTCGGAACAAGGAGTATTTTGTGGAGATGTGCCAGTGAGATTTTTGGTCATTAAAAATATCACTCTACAAATTTTGAATTGAAAAAGCAACAAAAATTTCAGAGCTTATACACGATACAATACTTGCCTTGGAGGAACGTACATCAAACAGACGTGCTATCCAAACGAACCACTGAAATCAAAGTACGCAGTTGTTGATGCAGCTCTGGAATACGTTTGTGGACAGGGATATGAATGTGAGTTTTTCCCAATCATTTTATCTCAAAAGTTAATGATTTCAGCGATGCTCTTCAACTGGGACTGCTACTTGTCAGTAACTTCAAGCCAAGAAATCACGATGTGCGAAGCTACATTTCTAGAAGTCGCCAGCAAACGAGAAGAAATATACAACGATTATGCAACTGGAGTTGGAGCCTGCTTGTAAAAATGTTTCATTTTTGCTTGAATAAATTTGATTGTTTTCAGCGCCCTGCAAACTTACGTGGATTGCATTCGACCGAGTATAGAAAGGACTTGTGGGATCTCGAGTTTCGAGGCTGTTGTACAGGTAGAAACGTTCACAAAATTTCAAACATTTATGATTTGTTCAGGCAATCGAGCGACCTGTCCAAGTCTATCTACCATTCTGCACTCTATCAGCTTTCTCTTCTGGTGTTTCGGCTACTATTTTGCTTCTTATTTCATTGTTGCACACCTATTTATGATTTTTTTGATCTGTTTGCAATTTAATCATGTAAATACGGTTATCGATTATTATTACTGTTTTTTTTCTCAAATTTACAACGATAATAATTGTCTGTATATATCATGGCTCGAAGTCGTTGATTTATCAAAAAAAAAAACCAATAAATAAGCCCAGAAATAAAGAGAAACGACGGTTTGTTTATAGCATTTCGTTTCTTCAAATGAAACGATAATTTTGTTCCAGAAATGTTTCTTAAGGGCCATCCCGCGAATAACTGGAACAAGGGTCCGGACAATTGCAAAAGTGTCCCGGATTCGAACCAAATCCATATGAGTGGATACACCCATGGGCCCTAATCACAAAAATGGGGAGACCAGACCCCGCCCTCCAGCAAGTAGCTGACTCTCCAAACCTATATATTTTTAGAAAGTACATTCCATGGCCATGTTTATTCTTTTTAAATTTTTCGAAAATCTTTTATAGCAAACAAATTTTCTTTGTACCCCCTGAGGGGTGTCAAATCGGGAAAATGCTCAACTTTGACCCCCACCTAGCCCCGCCCACTTTTGAGGGCGGGACCTGATCTCCCCATTTTTGTGATCAGGGTCCATGGGTGTATCCACTCATATGGGTTTGGTTCGAATCCGGGACACTTTTGCAATTGTTCGGGCCCTTGTTCCAGTTATTCGTGGAATGGTTCTTAATATTGTGCAAAATTCATTTTAAAAATATCGAGATCAAGACAACATGAACGCCTAACAAGATAAGCTACCAGTGTGCTACTCGCAGACCTGTTTCATTTTTCCAAGGTAAGCCCATTTGAACGGGTCGATCGCTGATATCAGGTCGAAAAACGCTAAACACGAACCCTAGTCACACAGTCTGATTCCGAAGTTTCCTCTTTCAAAGCCTTTCTCTTGCAGCGAATGATGACATTGTAAAAGTTCGCCTCGCGATGTACGCTAATCTTTCAAATTGATTCTCGTAATGAAAGCAAGGTAAGCCAACATTTGTGCCAAATCCTGGAATTAGATCCATGTTTAGCATTTTCCGACCTGATATACGTGATCGGCATGCCCGAATTGACCTACTCTGGAAAATGAAGCAGATCTGTGAGTAACATATTGGTAGCTTTTCTAGTAAAGATAATTTGAATCATTATTTATTATCTTCATTAAAAAATAACAATCAATCACTTCAAATCGTTCAATTAATGATAATTTGATTGTTTGTACGGCTTCGCGAATTGTTTGAGTTATTATTGCTTGATACGATAATAGTTACTGCTGATACTTGATTCGTCCTCAAATTGACATTTTCTTTGTCTTACAATTAGATATGTTATGGCAACTATCATTTGACGAAGTGTGCAATGAAGGAGTACTTTTCACCATATTACGGATTGAGTTTTGTCAAATGACAATTTTTATTGAAAAGGCGAGACGCTATATTTTAGGAAAAATCACTCCGTCAAATGGAAATTGCCAGAAAATATAATGAAAATAACTTACTTGCAACATATGAATTTCTTTATTGCAGATCGTTTAGTTGGGCTGCTTATAATTTGGGAGAGTGGGAATAGCAATGTCCATAGATAACAATCTATGGATCTACCCAGTCCAATATCCATATATAGATAACTATATGAATATCTCGTAATGATACCCATTGGGTTTGGTCTACAGCCAATATAAAGGAATAAAGATATCGTAATAGAAATTGAGATTACCTAAAATATACAATATACAAATAACTGTAAATAATGATAATAATAATAATTTATAGCAACAACACATTTGAAGATCCTGTGGGATAATTATGAATAATAAGTTATACATTATGTATGGTGAATGGTATCATCTGATATAGTATTCGGCGATTCTGAGCTACATAACTTCGGCTGGATAAGCTTGATAACTGTTGAAACTTCCGATACATTAAAAAATAAGAGACATTAGCAGAAAGAGATAATAAATCCATGATAAACGGTAATACCTAGGCGATTGTTTGATTGTAGTATTTGTTCATTTGTAAGAAGGTCACTATTTACAAAATAGTAGCGTTCAAATTCTTTTCAATTATTGAATAACAGTTTGGAGCATAATTATAGCAGCATCAATTCAGCATATTAAAAACTTCTTTGAAAGAATTCTCTAATGTTTTAATTACAAAATGACTAATATGCAAGCATGATATTCATTTTCTTTGACTCAAAAAAAATTCGGATGAAATATACCACCCATTGGGTTAAATTCAATCAATACAAAATGAATAGGTGCCGCTATAATTATGACCTATCCTGTATAATATTTAACTTTAATTCATTGCGCTATTTTAAACCCAATGATTGATGTCAGATTTATTCGCTGAAAACTGCATAACTTTTCAGCATAATCTTATCATATGCTTTCATAAAAGTGTAATTCAATATCTTACCAGTTCTAGTAGTATTAATTTAACACTGGGTGAATATTTTTTCATTATCATACCCATTGAAATATGAACAAGAAAGATAATAAAAATAAATATATGCATTACTTTAAATATATTTTCAAGGCTATTTCTAAATTTATAAGAAAATTATATTTCCAACATTTTACAAAATTGAACTATTTAATATCAAAGAATAATTCTCAACAGATTTGATTAGTGGCGAGCAGAAGTTTGTAAACAATTGTCAATTTTTACACTTATTGTAATCATTAGCCTACTATTCATTAAAGAGTTATTGCTAAATTTGACGCTTATGTAAGAAACTCGAGAGCTTACAAATCTGTTAATTTTCGAAAATATTCCCTCATAAAGTGTCTTCATGCATTACTTTAAAAATCATATAGGTTTCAAACTTATGTTTGCCCTAAATATTTACTCTGAAGATATGCGTTTTGTCGTGAAACTGACTTTGTAAGACGATCACGTAATTCAGTATTATTATATAGAAATGCAAGTCGTTGAAGGGCAAAGGTCAAATTTAATAAACACAATGCGGAACCGATGCTAATGGAAATAGTGACTACGGCATTCGCGTTCAAATAGGCTATTATTCCATTTAGAGCATGCATAAAAGTCATCATATACTCAGCTAAGATATATTTATCACGATAGTCAAAAAGTCTTTCGTCTATATAGTCTGAAAATGAATATTTTTAACTTATTTAGAAATCTTAAGACATGAATGGTGATTATTTATATTGTGATAACTTATTGACAATTAAATATATGATGCCGTAAAATTTTGTAAAACTATCATTATCATACCATAGTATATTTTAAACACAAAGTCCCAAATCACTGATATAATTAGTTGCGCAGGAAGAAGTGTAAATATAATTGTAAATCGTCTCATTTGTCGTAATATAGGATAGTAAGGTGCCTTAATTCATCTGATTAATTTATTGAATTTAGTAAAAATCGAATATCGAAAATAATAAACCTAGAATCAATTTATTAGATCTCTTTAAAAATCGTTTAAAGCTACACATAACTCCGTATAAATTGAACCGATCGGTAACTACAGAACTGGGAACTGATTGCAAACTTCAATCGGTCTACTAATTTCCTGATCTCGATACCGATTTTTTTACCCAGATAGTCGTATCCAGCTGATCACGATATAATCTCTGGTTATTCAATCGGTTGTGGAATCGGGTGAAATCGATCTGATTCTATCAGCCAGATCGTTTGTTTCTTATTCCGCGATCGATTTAATACCGGAAACAGCGATGATATACTGTAACCGGTTATTCCGATGAAAAATCGGTACCGAGATAGGTAAATAAATATACCGATTAAATTTTCAACCTGTTTCGGAGTCGACAATTACTAGTAGATTCAACTCAAATTGTCACTTATTAATTATAAGCCTTTATTCTCTCCGAATAAGATTCAAATTTATTATTGTGATTTTCGTCTTTTTTTTTTTTAATTTGAGACAATTTCGTATATATTTTTCTTATAATAAACAGCATAGATATAATAAAAATTAGTGCTAACTTTTTTAGTTTCATTCAAATTCTTTATTGGATATGTTAATATCAGATTAAGTGAGATCGATATTATAGATAGCGAAATATATACTGGAAGGTATATATAATCGTATTTTGCCATAAGATAAGACAAATAATCATAATCTGAAAAGAGCAAATTTATTTATATGAAAGATTCGGATTCTTTGAAGAAATTTCGTATCGCTACTTATTAACATAATGTAGCAATTTCAAATTATTTCTTGCGATAAAAAGTGGCTATGCGAACATGATAATTTAAATATTTTATTTTTGGTATCTTAAATAATGGAGTATTGTATTTTACAAAATAAAGCAAAATATTGATTCTATTCAATATTAAAAAGTACCTTTAAGATCTAACATAAATGAGTCATCCTCTTCTTCACTCATATTTGTTCGCCGGAAGAAAATAGGAATTGTGATATAATTCGAAGCTGGACAGAAATCGAAATCTCGAACACTAAGATTTCGAGGGAAATATTTCTAACACTTGATAAAAATGCGCGAGAAAGTCCAAATTCTTCGTAACCTACCATATGCATTAAAACCATCTGCTACACCTATGTAAGTAACCTTTATTGTTAGGTGATATCTCGGCATTCTATTGTAATTAAAATCTATTTGTGGAACTCTCATGCATTTTTCATTTATTTCAGCTTGCTGCTAAACTTTGATGCACATGAAAAACACAGATCTCATATTTAAAGATTGCTCAAGGGAAATACCGACCAATGGTTTCAGAAGTTCGAACGTTTCGGAATTTGAACCCAACTCAGATTGTACAAATTTTTCGTCACATACTCGAACTTTAAAAATTTTCAAACTGAACTCGAGCAAGTTAATAAGTTGAATTTCGAAATTGCTGATGACAAATAGAAGATAAATGGATAATCAGAAAGGATAATTATAAATTAGTTCCAATTGAACTGGCCATATTGATTGTATGTAGAGGACGCAAGTGATATTCCTGGTATGAAGGCAGAGTTATGGAGGTATTTTTCTATTAATCTTATGGGCTAATCAAGCTTCTAGCAAGAAACCGCATGAAAAATGGACCAGTTTAACCAAAGATATGAATTTATGAAGACGACGATCCAAAAACCCTTTTTTTCAAACAAATTTTCGTCAAGCGAAAAGCGTGCTCTGCCTTTGCAGTAAATAGAGCAAAGACTATTTCAAAGGGTGAACGGCCTTGTAAGGACGTTTGTTTGAACTTCTTCGCTTGTTTCTGGGACGTTCTGAAGTTTCTATGGATTTTTACCATTCCCAAAATGATAGGCCACCCCATTCTGCAATTTGAGCGAAAAATCCATGAAACGTGCCAAATAGCTTTGTATTGTGTTATTTCAGCAAAAAATGATTTTTTGGCACTCTTCGGGTATCTTAACCGAATTTTATGAAAACTTTTGAATAAAAGAACGCAATTTGACGTTAGATTATTCAGTTCATGTAGCACGGCCTTATGAACTCTATTCTTTCGTAGTATCCTGTGATTATGCTCGAAGAAAAGAAGTGTCTGTGAAAGTGAGATTCCCTCACGAATTTTGTGTGAATTCCTTGAAATCCATTGCTAGAAAAACCCGGAGCATGTCTACAAAAATTCTAAATGTTGAACTTCTCATTTTCTGCTAAAATCTTCACAATCTTTCCTTTGTTTCGCTTTTTCTTTCGATTTTTTGTGATTTTCTCAATTTCACTAATTATTTTCTCGATTCAGGAATTCTCAAGGGGTCCAACAATGTCCTACGAGTTGCCGTACGTCTTTGTGGACGTGAATGAGATGGAGTCAGCGATCGTGGAGCTGAGCAAGTCGCTGCAGATGGCCAGGCAGATTCTGGCGCACGGGGAGGTCGGCGAGGCTGAGAAGAGAGCAGTCTTCGAGAGGAGCATGGAGTGCAAAGCTATCAGTAAGGGAAAAAATCGATTTTGAATAGATATTCTCGAGAAAAACATCCAAAATTTTCCCATAAAGATAAAATTTTTGAAAATTGCCTTCCAAGTTTTTTTTTTGACAACTCTTGACTTTATTCTTGTCATTTCAGTTGTTCGCTACTACGCAGACAAGAAGAAGATAGCTGAACAGGAGACTCTGTCGACGGCCATCGATCGGGAGCTACTGAGCACTCTGGAGAAGGAAGGGGAGCTGCGAGTTGTCTGCATTCAGATGGAGCACGAGGCAAAGATGGCGAACATCCGGTGCAGACAGGTCGACAATGAAATCCAGGAGTAGGGGGAAATGCTAATTGACCAGGCAATCAGAATGTATTTCAGGAATCGGACTCGTCTCTACAACGCGATGAAGGAAGAGGCCAGACTGAAGGATCAGATCATCCAGCTCAAAGAGAAGGTGAGGATGATCATTTGAAAGATACACGGCCCAGAAATAGATGAGAAGATATGTATGAAAGTGTGTTTCAGATTGTGGATGAATATTTCTCTCGAATATTTTAAATTTCAAATAGGTTTCCTTGCAAAACTTCACTCAGTTCTCACTTATTGATTTCGTTCCAGAAGACCAAGCGTGATCTGACGCATGTCTCGATGCTGCAGGCGACCAGGCAGAGGGTCGTGGAGCTCAGCGCCAAAGTCGATGATTCGATCACCATCCGTCAAGCTCATGAACAGGAAGTTTCGATCGAGGAGTTGAGCAAACAGCTCGTGCAGATCGATGCACAAAAGGAGAAGTTGGCGGGAGAACTGGTGGTCGCTGAGAGGGATCGTGAGTTTTCTGAGAATCGTTGAGGAAATTCTAACTCGAATTCGAAGAAGTTTTCGAGGATGTTCAAGTTAGGATCATCCTGATAAAATTTTGTTCCTAGAAATATCGAATTTCTTT
This sequence comes from Diploscapter coronatus, assembly GCA_964036155.1. NCBI lineage: Eukaryota > Metazoa > Nematoda > Chromadorea > Rhabditida > Rhabditidae > Diploscapter > Diploscapter coronatus. Next base: position 45,036,730 of record OZ038422.1, on the reverse strand, counting down.
TTGCCTTTTGAAGTTTTTAAGCATCAAGTCTGAAATTTTCAATTATGATTTCTATATCCAGGAAAGAAATGAAATTTTCTTTCAGTGCGCACAAACCTTGAAGACCCGCCCCAGAACTTCATCGTGCGTCTGGCGTCGTTGGCCACGATGCACGACAAAATGTGCAAACAGGTCGAGCAGCTGAAGACCAAATTGACCAAATTGGTTAGACAGAAAACATTAATGACTGATTGAAAGCGATTCTTTCAGCAAGAAGAGGACATCAGGACTGGCGGAGCTGACGAAAGCAACAATCTCTCCCAGGTAGGATATTTAGAGTTTTTGCTTATTCTGAAATATCATACAATTCATCTCTATCATTACTTTTGCTCCCAAATGAACAGCCTCCAAAATTCACGATGTATCTCAAATGTGAAATTCTCATAAGAAAACTAATATTTTCGACTTTGTTTCTTTTCAAAATATAAATTTTCAGTACCTGGCTCCCACGCCGAATAACGGTAATGCTATGGTCGAACTGGACTCTGATACGACTAGACAGGTTTCCGTCACCGAGGTCAGTGAAGATTTGAGTAAAACAAATACTTTGATGTTTATCGCTTTCTTGGAATTGAGATCTTAATTTCGCATTTGTTTCTGTTCTCCACAGTCAACTTAACTATTCGTTTCCTTTTCTTCACGCCTCACTTAAAATTCAGAGGAATTAGACCTGAACAGAAAGTAGGAGAAAAGTTGTTGAGTATGGAGTGAAGATAAAAATCCTAAAAAAAAAGAACACGGCCTTACAAGCCTTGTCCTTTGGTTGGTAACGCTCTTTATTTACCATAACTGCGCAGAAAAAAGAACCGTCTTTGTCTCTCGTTTTCCTTCACTATTTTCAAACAAAAAATAAGGCTTTGTAAGATCGTGAAAATCATGTTTTTAATGAAAGAGAAATATTCGCTTTGCAGCCGGCCCCCCGCTCGGATGTGTTCGTTCTCGCACAGCCGACCGTGCCCCTCAAGTCTGCCCTCCACGTGCCTGTGCCACCCATTCCTGCAGCGACACCTTCCATCTCTGTGCCTGTCAGAGAAGTCATGGAGCAGCAGGAACAGGGAAAGAGTCGGGAAAGTCAGACGACGGAAGAGGATGGAGAGAGTAGAAATACGAGTGGAGAGGAAAGCAACGGAGAGGGCGAAGAGTACAGCAGCGGGAATCCGAACAACATCTCCCCGCTCTCTGCACTGCTCAACAACAGCAAGGACACGCTCAATTCTTTTGGTAAGCAATCACGACCATAGATATTCAGGAAAAAATAACAAGTTTGAAAGATTTAGATCTTGAAAACGAAGTGTTTATCTTGAATTTTCAAAAATGTGGAATCATGAATCCTTTGATCACGATAGAGAGAATTCTAAACACATCCTTGAGGATCTTTCTCTTCACAATAATTATCCTCGATCCATCATTTCAAAGGCTGAAATTCGTGAAATTTTAATGTACGATTTATCATTTTCTCTTTTGTAGGCAACTTAGATGCGTTCCTCCAACTCTTCGAGGTAGATGTCGGCAAGAAACAGCAGCAGCAGCAGGCAGTCACAGCGATAATCGGGAGTGCCGCATCTTCTCAGTCTCAGGGCAAGGAACCGAATGGAAACGATTCCTCTATCCTGGACTTTTCTGCCATGTTCGAAGGTGAAGACGATCACTCTGCTGTCGGGGGCGAGTTCAACATCAGTGCTGGGGATTAGTCTCCTCATTTCTCATTATTCTAGGGATAGACTAGATTTTTGTTTGATATCAAGAAGGCAAAGTTTTTTTTTCATATCTTCCTGCTATGATTATGATACCGAGTAGAATGCCAGACTTTCTTTTCAAATCTTGATTGATGATATTCTAATTTCAGACGATGACGAGCCGTTCAGTTTCAACTTCAGCCAATTGTCCCCTTCGCAGATAGGCGCAGTGCTCACAGGCAATGCAACCGAGGACCCCTTCGCTCTCTTCACACCCAGCACTTCGACTCCTTCTCAGGCAAATGTGCAGAATTCTGTCAGCGGCGCCTTCGATGTGTTCAACTTCGCTCCTTCTCAGGTCGATTTTTCATTTAATGAAGATTGAAAGATGAAAATTCTTAAGATCGCGGGTGATTTAGAAAGATTATCATTGTTTTTCAAAACTCAGCCCGTCAGATTTCGTGTGATTTCTTGAAGTTCACATTTTATGCTGAACTTGCAGTATGATTATTTGAAATCAGAAGCTATATCTTATAAGGCTTACAAAGAAAATCTTTGATGGCTGAAATATAATAATTTTGCAGGGGAGCACGAACGGTGACGACCTGGCTGCATTTGGCCGTTTCGGCGTCAACGACTCTCCCAATTCGGGCGAACTGGGCGGCGGAGGCTTCTTCGAATTCTGAATCCACGAGAAAATTCACAAATTCAACCAGTCAGGAAGCTCTTTTTCATTCTCGTTCACTCAAACACATTCCACAAATTAGGCAACATTCAAATTCATGTAAGATTTTTTCCATCATAACGTAAATATTAACTTCTTGTAAACTTTTTCTTTTTCATTCATCACAAATTTATTGTTCCACTATGCTTCGTTATTGATTTTTTGTTGATTTTATTTTTGATAGGTAAAATGAGCATTCATGATTGTTACTGTGCGGGTTTCATGTGCTTTATTCTTGTAAAGTTATTTTTTCTTGCCTGTATCAATAAAGTTATCTTAAGTGAATTTCTATTTGAAAGGAAATGATGATGTTATTTCATTGGGAATATGTGTTCATAATCCTTCAAACTTGTTAATTCCATTTTCAGGCTCAAACTTTACAATCGAACCACTTCTACGACAGTCGACCGAAACTACTATCTTGCCGAAGGTTGGTTAGTCAATTTCGATACGGTTTCCACGTTTTTCCTTATAAATTTTCATATTTCAAAGAACTTATGGAATGAAATGAGCTTGTATTGAAAATGGATCATTCGTTCTTTAAAACCTTCTCATGAATGAGACGATTTGAAGAGAATTTTTTTTTAATTTTATACTTCAAGATGTGACGATTTTCACTTTCTTATTTTGTCATTTTTCCTACGTTTATTTATATTCCTGCACCTGGTCGGGTGGCAGCAAGAGTATAATCGAATGCTATTCGATTCGATCAGTTTATGAGCGAATGAGTGAATGGGATATCGCTCATATTCGAGATTGCCATCTATCATATCTGCATATCTACCCCCTGTTTCTTAGAGGAAGAATGATTTCTCTTTTGCCCGTTCATCATTTATTATTACTACACCTTATGGATTGCATTCATTAACTTGCCAATTTACAACTTCCAATCATTTACTAGGATGTAAAATTGACATTGGTTTACCGCAAACAAAATTATCAACAATAGAAACTAAAAAAGTGATTATCTAAAATCAGGGGTATGCGGAATTTGGATTTTGAAAAATTTGGAATCGGAATTTTTCGTGACCCCGGAACCGAAATTCCACATATCCCTGCCTAAAATTCACAAATAGACATTTTCATAACTTTCTCTATAATATTTTGTAAATCTCGTAGTTCCGAGATGCTCCTAAAAGTCCTAAACTACAAACAAAATGGACATGCTTTACATTACAAATTTTCATAAGATATCATGTTATTGTTCTAGCTTTTCAGAAATGCGAGATAATATGCTAGTACTATTTTTACATTATACGAACATCAGGTAAGCAAATACTGACACACAATTACATTGTAAATCAACTATACGACAAAATAATGCAGCAAAAATCGAGCAAAATCAAAACATAAAGCGTTTTGAAGCTAAATTTTGACGGCGATCCGTCATTTGCATGTTTGTTCGTGTCAATTGTCGGATTGTCGGATTGTCCATTGTCTAGTCACTTTGTATATTATCACTGCTTTCCATCTCTGCATCTCAGCCCCTCTTCAATTCCTCTGTTGTTTTCTACCTGCACATCAAGAATCCTCTGAGTCCTTTGTCAGACTCACAAATCATCCATTATCAAGCTGTCTGAAATGCCAAATGAGCCTTTTTCTTGCTCCTTTCCTATGTTCCTTCCTCTTCCTCTACATTCTCTCTATCAGCTGCTATATCATCTGCGTTTATCTTTTCGTTGCATCATTTTGCCCCGAGGCTAAATTTACGGCTACAATTGCCTGAGCCCCACCTCATAAATCTTCCCAAATCGCTCCCCGATTATTTTGATTCATCGACATATGATTTGTAGCAATTGTACTTTTCTTCCAACACATCCCGTGAATTTCATAAATTGTGAATCTCAACCTTAAACTTGCTACTCGCTTCAGGAATAATCTTCACTATTTTACCTTGCAAAGGATAACTTCATTATATCTTTTCTACGCATCGAATTTCATATTCCTCATTACAATCTCCTGACAATTTTTGAAAGCAACGTTTTTTAGTATTTTTGATTAGTTCTCCTGCCCAATTTACTGGACTAGATTTGTGTGTTGGGTAAATACAGTTTTATATTGAATAGACCAGATCTCCTATATCCACTCTTTGCAATCCCACAGCCCTTAGTGGGTATGGCAACCTGCGGGAGTTTTCTATCTCGTTCTTCTCTTCTTTCTTATTCCTCTTCTTCTATGGTGTCCACTCGGAAGTCCACTTCTCGGCTAAGAACCATTTGCATAGGAAGCATAAACAAGACAAGAAAGGCGAGAGATCTAGGCAGAGCATAGAGAAAATGAGAGAGCGGGAAGATGGAGAGACAGACAGGCAGACAATATGAGGCAAACAGTCACAAAATGGAGAAAAATTTGGTTACTGTCTAAAAACTTTATAGATGTTTACCCTATACATACGCATTCATCAACTTAAAACTTCTACAATTCTAATTAAGTCTATAAATCCAAAAATCTGAATAAAACCAAACTCATTTCTATTACGAACATTGCTAGTCGCTCTTGATAATTGCATCCAATTTCCGTAATCCCCCCAAATCTAAATCTACTCTGCAGATAATAGCAATTTAGGGTTTATTGTGCGTGTGTGTCTGTGTCTTGGAATGCAGGTGATTTCTGCCAATAACTCACCTTGGCTCAATCCCTCCTCTCAATCCACTGGTCACTCTCTCTCCTCTGACCTCCCACTCTCCTCTCCATATCCCTTCTTATCTTCCCATCTGCCTTCTTCCCTTCCCTCTTCCTCTCTATGCGCACTCTTGTGCCCCTCCTCAAGGCCCTCTCCTCCGGTATAGAAAGCTCCTCCCTCCCTCTCTTGGTGGGTCATTAACTCTGCTTCTTTCTTCCCCCATTTTCCCTTGCTCTCTCGCTATTTTCTGTCTTCTTTCTCTCTCTCGAATCTCTCCCGCAGTTGCAAGTGACAAAGTCGTAAATCACTAGCTACATCGCTCGTTTCCTGCATATCTCCTCCTTACCACATCATAAATTTTCCACTTTGTCGCATGCCCGAAAATAACAAATTGCTCCGCTAATTTTCACACGAGATTATCATGATTTTTACAGAGAAAATCATCAATAACGATTTTTTGAAAGGCGCTAAAAATGAGCATTTTCGTTATATCTTCTGCAAAAGTTATTTGGAATAATTTTATTTCCTGCAAAAAACTTGAACATTACTTCATCTTTAATTAGCCCATTAAAATTCTCTCTCTACCCTGCCTCGTTCGCTCGATAAAGTTATTATTTATTCAACACTTCATAACTTCATGAGCTTAACTTTGAAATTTCGATAGGCGCCTCTTCCTTATCAATAGTGTGGGATTTTTTCGAAAGGTGTTATATCGAAATCATAAGTTTATTATTTAGGATTTTTTCATTCGTCTGTTGAAAAATTAAGCCATTCTCCATTATTTTTATCAAAAAGTCATTATTGAGCACTTACTTTCCAGCGATTTTTATTCATATCGATTAGACCATTTCTAAGTTCTAAAACTGTTCAACAGTGCGTCACCTCCAATCATTTCGCCCTCAGCATTTACTTACGGAGTATAAGCGTTTTAACTCTCTAAAATAATCTCCACCAATCATTCGTTTGAAAACAAAGCTGAATGCTTAGGTGTTTTTGATAATGAATCTTCCATTTTCGACACTTTCTGTCTGCTTTCTTTGCAAAATTAGTTTCATTTCACAAAATCCAGTAATTTTCAAAAATTCTTGTTGACATAATCCGTGTTCCGGTTAGATTTATCATTTTCCTCATTTTTCTCGTCACTCTTTATTTTTTCGATCAACCCTCGAGATCACGAGTGTCTGCTCTGTTCTTGTATCCCCTCCTTTCTCACTTGTCCGTCATTATGTTCGATTTCTTGATGTGATAAATTCGAAATTCAACTCATCAATCAAATTGCAGGTTATTTTTACCTAAACAGCGAGATGATCTTAAAATTATTTAATTTCTCGATTATTTTCTATTTATCATTGGGCATTCAAATATCGACGATCAATGCCGCTATTGTACAGACTGATAGAGGAGGTTGGTTCATATTTGATTTGTTTCTACAGTTATAATAATTGAAAACTTCGAATTCCTGATATTTTTAAGAAGTGATATGCTCATAATTCCAATCAAGAGATATATTGATTTTCTATTTCTTATAATTGGCTGTTTACCCAGGGGTCACTCAGCTAGTGTTCCTTGCCACTGCTAGCTAAGGGCTCTTTCCATAAACTCTTCTCTTTGAACGTATCCTCTTCTGCTTCTTCTAGCATTGCTTCTGCAAGTCTAATTGCTGTTCTGCATATTTGACTCACTCTCATTCGCTCATTGTCAGTGTTCACTTCCGAAGGAAACCAATCTCCATTTGCAGAGGATAATTTGGATACTAATTTGAGCATAGTTATTGCAAATCTTCGAATGTTTCTTGAAAATGAAACAGAAATTATGAAAGAATTTTGAATTTCATAACTGGGAGACTACAGAATTTCGAATTTTCTCAACGATGAAGACGATTTCGTTACATTAAAAATCACAAAAATCTTGAACATCCATGATAGAAATTAATTTTTCTTTCAAATTACTGCCAAATTGACCATAAATTTCACAGCCAATTTGTTATCTGACCATCGGCATCAGCTTCGTGGCTCTAGCATATCTGCTTTAATTCCCCTCGAATCCCTCGACTTCTTCTTCCACTGCTTCTGGCTTAAGCCCCTTCCATCCTGTGCAGTGGTTGCCATGTCAAGAGTCAATTTGCAATCTGCCATATGTTTCCCTCTTTTCTCCTTCTCTTCTTGCATATTTCTGTATTTCTGCCAACAGGAATATCTTTCACTTGGTCAGTCAAGGCGCTAAAATTACATGCATTATTAGGGCGAGGGGAGAGAAGATGATGTTTTATGAGCTCTTTGACTTGACCGACTCCTTGTCTTGACAGAACAAGAATGCATTATCTAACAAAACAATGGAGATTCGTTAGTGAATTAGTGTAAGTACGGTATTTTGAGTGAGAAGAATGTTTGCAGGATATGAGGATTAATTTTGAGGACAAATTGTGGGTAAAAGGCGACTAATTGAATTTTACATGAAGTAAAAATCGTAACCTGAACTGACTATTTCAAATAATATTTGCGAGAGATTTGTAAAAACGATATTTTATCGGTTTACTGAATCTAGCGATTTGAATATTTACGCACTCTAGTCCATTTCTTATCCTTCTAATATTGGACAAACTGGGTTGAGTGACTGACAGGTTGATCCCCGAATACGGCCACTAACGAACCCATTCTCCTCCCTTACTCAGCGAGTCTACTCCAATTCAATGACTGACAACTCGTAAAAATTTCGACTGTTCAACCGTACGGAGTGAATTTTTACATTTTCGATTCGGGGCTTTGTTAGCGGCGAAAATTTTAGAACGGATCACGAACTTTTAATGAGAAAACGCGCTAAAATGTCTAACCAAATTAGTTTATGCAAATCATCTAACTTAACAATTTTAAAAACCACGTTTGTGTAAAACTTTAATTTGTAACTGCGATTTTCTTTCCTTCTGATCAAAACAAGTTCAAGTAGGATATTTTGGGAGTTGTTTCCAAGTAATCATTTCAATTTTCAAGAAATCTGTACGATTCAACTAAATTCGACTTTCGTATCAAATGAAATGTCAAGTCGAACGAGAAAAAAGTCGGGGCATAACGATGCTTGATGCCAAATTCGATTTGCTCGAAGAAGCCCTATTTGGACAAGATTTTTGCAGCGTGAACAATCTAATAGAGTAGCCGCTGCAACTGGGGAAGATGATGAAAGATTGCTAGGTAGTTTTAGAAAAATTCTTAAATTATGTTTTTCTTCTTGCGAATCTAACTACCCCCCATTCATTCATTCCGTGAATGAGTTTTTCCTTTAAGTTGTGGCTTTCAACCAATTTTATGATCGAGGAAAAACGAAAACGTTTGATGAACATTTGAGTGCCACATGCGGCAGGCGATAATTAAAATCATCTTCTGTTTTCCGACAAGATGGGATAAATAAACATTCAAAAATTCTGAAAGTTTCGGGGAAAATTGAAAAATCCACGTAATAGTTATCTTTAGCATGAAAGCCTAATAAGTTTCGTACAATTTCTCGTGATACTTCTGCAAAACATACACGAGTTTTCTGGGAATTGCGAAATTACGCGATGAAATTTTCAATAGCTTACTTATCGCTGGCTTGCATTTATTATGAGTTCCACTTTCTATTTCTGTGGCTGACAGCCTCTGATGGAGTTGAAATCCTCGTATATGCTTGAATAATTTTAATTTACTCCGGATAAAAGTGGGTTGGATTGGCTTTTGGAGAAGAGCTTATGGCTAGATGTGGGATATTAGTCAGTCACTCGGATTGGCATGCAAAGAGTCAGATCCTCTTACTCTTTCCCTCTTTCATAAACACATCCCATTCATGCATCTGACCACTTCTGCTTCATTTCCGAAGTCATTTGCATACGTTTTGACGAGAAATTCAAAAATGTAATGCGCATAGTCAACATGCTGCAATTCAACAACAACAACAGCTAAAATTGTTTGGAGTTACTGAAGAAAATGTAAATGAAGCTTTTCTTTCAAAGAAAACGAAACTCATTCAAAAGAAAACTACTACGGGTCAAGAATAACAAACTGAATAAGGACTATGTTGAAGAAGATATTGTAACTTTTCTCGATTGCTATTTTCTTCATTGACTCTTTACAGAATGTTGGAAACATGCTAAACATGTGGTTTTACACAAGCTAGACTTATCATAATAATTTCAAAAGAAACTACACAGCTTCTCTGATTATTTGTAGCTTTCGTGTGAATGTCCCATTGCCACTCGCTCATTCACTCATTCAGGCAGTTCATTTTGCATCTGCGTCTCTCATCATAACTCTTAATGCAATTTGCATATCCAAATTAGTGTGTAATTGACTGTCCACTTTCTACTTCATAAAGAGATTGATTAGACTTGAAAATGAATATTGACAACAAACATGGCAGATAAACAGTGAAATATTACAGAACCACCAAAACTACTCGAGAATGTGAAGACGAAATTTCGATTGCCCTTGGGACAGCGACACTTCAAAATTTCCTGTCCAGTGACAGCCCCTGATAAAGATCTTCTCATAATTCAATGGACGAAAAATGGAGAACAGGTTAGAACTTTCGAAATTACGGTAATTTTCAAAATATTAATCTTTTACTTCATTATTGTCTGCAAGTGCATAGAATTTTACTCTGGTCATATTACTTCATAGGGAAAATCTCGCTCATCGTAATTCTGCTAAAAATAACGCCTACAGTAATTCGTGAATTCGTAATTTGGCAAGCAGTAAGCATTTCGTCCTTGCATTTGCAGTTCGTTTGCTCCTCTCCCCTTCTTCCTTCCTTTCTTTGTTCTAATCCATCATTGCATCACTGCCAAAAAGAGACATTTCACACGATTTGACATTGATGGAATGAATAGAAAAGTGAACCGCATTTCGTAGAGCAGAGATACAAATTTGGGGATGGCACGAAACAGTTCGGTTCTCATAATACATCTCTAGAGTTATTGGAATGCTCACTACTTTACTTATCTTTCATCAGCAATCATACAGCAGGAATAGGAGGATCTGATAACAATGAAATGTTGAGTTCCTAGTCTGGATATTTTTGTCAGCTACGGAATTCCACTTTCGAATCTTGCCAAATTTTTGAATGAGTAAATGATCTGAAGCAAGTAACGAGTTACTATTCTATAAAAGTATCATAATTTAGCTGGATTGGGATTCCCGATATAAATTCGGCAAGGATAATCGAGAATTGCGAATGAAGGACGTCCGGTTGGAAGATAGCGGAGTCTACAGTTGCCAAGCCACCAATGGATTCGGGCACAGAACTGTGGACTTTACAGTTCATGTTTTTGGTTTGTATTAATCTAGAAATGCAATTTTTACGAATTTATAATTTAGACGAAGATAATACTGCTAATTCTCCTAAAGAATCGCTGATTCTGGCAAACACAACCATGCCGCCGACTTGGCTGAGCGATTCCGGCATCGGCGACTCCAATGCAGTTCAAGTGAACAACGGAGGTCGATTGGAGCTGCGTTGTCCCGCTATGGGCAGACCGCTGCCCGATATTCGGTGGTACAAGAATGGAATTCTTCTCGGAACAAGTAGGGAAATTATTCACGCGTCAAGTGAGTTTTATAACACATTTTAGCTTCGCTTCCATCCTCTGCCATTTTCATCATCGATCCTGCCACCAAATCTGATACAGGAGAATATCGATGCCAGTTGGAAAATGCTTATGGGTCATTGGACGCGATGTTTCATGTGACCGTCGATAATTACTTCGATGAGTCGAAGAAGAATCCGACTATCGTAAGACTTTGAGATTATTTCCTTATAGTTCAATGTCTCGAAATTTAGGAACCTTCAATTGACCCAATCATCGAGCAGCCTTACAATATCACTGTAATGCTCGGGCATACTGCTCAATTCCAATGCAAAGCGAAAGCATCTCAGAGCCCATTGATCAAGGTAATCTGAATCATCTGGATTCTCAAACGAGAAGACGATTTTTAGTGGCTGAAAGAAGTGACAGATCCTCAAGAGGCCAAAAGGAAGGATCCAAATGCGACAGTGATCAGTGCGAATGGAATGCATTTGCTTATGCTTGGACACATCCAGACTGAATCTGTTCTCAAATCCACGCCAGACAATCTCTACATCAATCGGCTTACTATACCGCTGGTAGGAAATTCCTGATGGGAAATGGATCAAAATTATGATTTCGACATTTTCTTGCCGAGTTCGAAACTGTTTGAGAGATCTGTCAAGTTCCCTCTTTTAAATATACCGTTCCGTTTCATCCGATAATTATTGTGCATTATGACAGAGTGATTCTTCCCCTAATGATGAATCTTTCTCATATTAAAAAAACACTGATCGATCGTTTGGCAAAATTCGCTCTTTCAAATGGTAAACATAACTACGTCATTGCATAATCCGTCGCTCCATTAAATGGAAGCTATCATTTCATCTTAGCTTAGCATGTTGAAAGTGACATATTGGATTTCAGGTGAATGAAGAACACGCTGGTCGGTATATTTGTGTGGTGACAAGCACAACCGGTCATATCGTCTACAAGGCAGCTGAATTGCACGTTGTTCCATCCGACTCCTTTGCTGGTATCGTCCCTACAGCCAATTTGTTCTGGATGATCGTTGCACCGATCGCATTTCTGTTCATCGTTATTGTGACCGGAGCTATCATTTGGCTCAAACGGAATCAAGAGGTGAGCTGTTCAAAATATAACCTTTGAAATCTTTTCTTCCGAACATTTATCTTGCTCACTTTTTATATTCTATCATTAAATCGTAATTTTTAGCTGCCGAAGACCGTTTTGAAGCCCCCTCCACCTCCAAAGATTCCAATTCCAAGCGCACCAACGGAGCGACGAATGATGAATGGCATAAATGGGATGAACGGAATGAATGGAGCTCCTCCGTCTCTGCAGCACACCCCGGTGCTCAGTCGGACTCTTCATCTTCCCAGTGATTCCCTTCTCGACAAAAGCAGATCGCCGATGATACTGAAGAATTCAATGTTTCTGCCGAACGGACATTCGCAACTACAGCAGCAGCAGAACAATCAAAGGAGTCTAATGGGAATCGCTACTTTGGATAGGAAGAATCTGCCAAGGACTAGAAGGGGTACGAAAAATTTTAGCATACTTGTTCGGCATTCCGATCCTTAAGTTTTCAAAATTGAAATTCTGAACACTTCTGATCTGCACAAGATTTACACAAATGATTTTCAGGCCTAGAAGACGTTTCCCGTTTCTACGACTCTGGTTCACCTTCAACGCAATTGTGGAAAGAAAAGGCCTCAAATTACTCATCTGGGTCCGGTTATTATCGAACACTTGAGGTAAATTAACGTTTGTTTTTGGAAAAAGCTTCAAAATTATCTCTTAGATGGGCTATGCTCCACAGCGACTTTATCCATCGATGTGCAATTCGGATGATTATCAGGACACGAATATGCCGAATCTTCCTTTCATTGATTATAGGCATTGAATCGTGATAATCCATCACCAAGATCAAATCTACATGTGTTTCAAAATACTATTTATCTCAGGTTATATTCCCTTGCTTTTCGATTTAGATGTTAGGCTTCAAACATATTTTCTTATCTACATTCTTCGGGAATCTCAGCACCAAATGTTTAAATTTGCCATAGGTTCGAACGGATTCAATCGTTTTCCTGCAAAAATCTTCATTTCTACGGGTGAAATTAAATTATCTAGCAATGTTTGCTTTGTCGAAATCATAATGACCAGAATGTACTTTACATGCAATGATTCTGTTAAAAATAGGTTATTTTCATCGATTTGTCATTTTATGAGCTTACATTTATCTTGTTTATTGAGCTTATTGCAAAATTCTTTCATTGCAACACCGGTAAATTTATCTTCGAATGGATGAATACGAATTCATTCGACCTCGCAAAATTTATATTGAAATTTGAAATGATTCGAAATAAACGACTATGAATTTGAATGTGATTAGTCTATTTTTACATGAAATTGGTAATATTGAAATGCAGAAGAATGCTTTACTAATCGCACTGACATCTTCAACGGCGACTTAGTACCCATTTAAAAAAAAAATCAACCCCGTTGAAAAAAACTACATTATTAACAAGTGCAACTAATTATGAATTATTCGAAAGTTCCCGCATTAATTATTACACTACTGTATGCATTTTGAGGATGATAATGCAAAATTATTATGATTTTGTTCAAATTAGTCCAGCTCGATGGTATCAAGAAGTGAATAGTCGGTATTATGGTTGTTTGCTTGAGGATTTTTCGAAGTCGATGGTCTTTCGAAAGAATCTGAAGAAGATGGTATTTTTCCACATTTAAAGTGCACACTTTTATTCTGATTCCTTTGATCGAAAGTGGAAGCCTGTGGTGGTATTTTCATGTTCTTCGCAGTTTTCGATCGTTCCGGGAGTCCTTTTGCCAGAGAAAACTTTCTTCTTTGCGCAGTCTTCGCTCGACTTTTCCGCAGAAACTCCTGAATCTGCAAAATTCGATTATCTTGTGATACTAAACTAATTTATCCGATCATTTTTAGCAAAATTAAAAAAAAAAAATGAAAATTATTTCGAAACCCAACTTATCGTTCGAGAGTCAAAAGTTATTACCGGCTTATGGAATCAAACTGTCAATCAAAATTCAGTCATTCGATAGAAGTTTCAGAGCAAATTTTGATATCGAGGCATTTTTGGAACAATTTTGGAATTTGAATGAAAAATTACCTTGTATTTGATGATTGGCGAGAGTTTCTCGATGATTCGCTCATTTTGTGCAATTCGTTCGGCGATTGAATCTTCTTGAGGCTGTTCGCGATTATTACCCCCATCGACTGTGTATCGAGTTGGCTAAAGTTAAAGCTTGAATCAGAATTTCTGGAAAGATCATAGGTTTCCTACCCTTATTCTAGCCGCTACTTCGTTAATTTCAGTGTCACTTTGGCTCCTTTTCATCTTTCCAGGTCTATAAGCACCACTTTCTGAAAAATTGAAAGAATTGTTGAACAAAGCAAACTGAAACACTTACCATCGCTATTATGAAATTGATTTTGCTGATGCTGCTCTTTCGGCTGACCACGACGCATTTTTATCAAAAATATTATTCCTTGACTGATATTTGAATAATTGAGAGGTAAATTGACTATTATGAATTTTCCAAACTCCAAATTGATTAATGCTGGGCCATTCCTATACAATTCTAAATAAATCGACAAATGTGTCAAAGTAATGAAAGAAAGTGAAAGTTCCAGAGTTTCAATGAGAAGAAAAGGAGAAATAAGGCATTTTGTATGGCAACATGCTTATCATTTATTAGTGAAAGAGCAAAGGAGTGATAAAATTGAAGAACGTCTGGAGACGGGAGACAATTTGACAGAAAATGATAGACGGGCCATGAAAAGAAGGAACATCAAAAAACGGCTGCTTTTTTATCATTGATTAAGAAATTCGAACAAAAATCAATTAGTTTTTGCATTTTTGACCAAATCCACTAGTAAACTCCTGTATAAGAACAGCATTCAACAAGAAAAGCAATACAAAAGAATTAATAATTTATTCTCAAAAGATATTGAGCCCTAATTATTCACAAAATAATGACTTCATATGAACGACCCGTAAAATAACCGTAAATTAGTGAAGATTAGCTTTAAAATCATTTAGATTTGTAAAAATACAATTTTGAATAGAAACATTCAGAATGACAAGCTCGTGGTTTGATATTGCACATTTTTGCGAGGATGAATTTCGAGAAACTAATATCCTTGTATGAAAATTAAACAATAATTTTAGGCTAAAATATTATTATAAAAATGTTATCACAGTAATAAATTATGGTAATCATCCTCGTTATGCACAATCGCATACTCACTTTGTTGATCGCTCAATAGTCTTTTGTTAGCCCCGTTATTCCTGTTATGTCGGCCCATCGATGGACTTCTGAACTTTTATGTTGAAAAAAGCTCCTTCACAATGATGAAGTGATATTGTTATCTATTATAAATTATTCTGATTTCTAAATAAAATAAAATTTTCGTTTTGATATAAGAAGCAAAACATCGGAATGTGTGATCTTGGTCGAATAGGGAAAAAGTTTGTTTGTTAAATTGTGAGTCGTTTACTCAAATATCTGCGGAAATGCGCAAACGGTCATCAACCGCAAATGGAAGAAAAACAATTGCTATTGCTGACCGTTGTGTGCATGTTCGCAGATATTTGCATATAAACGCTGCGCAATTTAACAGACGAACTTTTCGTCTGTTTGACCGGACACTATTATTAGTCGTTGTGAAAAACATAAGCTTACACCATGACATTAGGCATCGACTGAATTCCGTATGCTGTATTTGTTGAGGGTGGCTTCATCTTTGGTGGTGAAGGCAGAAAGAACTGTGGTGGTCCAGGTTTATTACAGTTGACGGCGTTGTTTTCTTGAGCTGTTTCTAAAAATTTTCACTGAAATAATGTTGTTGACATTGAAGTATTACCTTTCTGAGGTGGCGACTTTGACCTTAAGCATCTGCAAATGCAGCAAATCAATAGACAGAGCATCCCTGTCATGAAGACGATGAAGGCTGATAGGAGGAGAATTGCGACACCAGAGACTGAAGAGATTGGGTCCAGATAGACGTCTGCAAAATTCATTAGTTAAAAAGAAATATTGGCGATAGGTATTTTCTTGTGACATGAAATGGCAAAGAAAAGCAAGACTCATGGTGTGACACTAGTCATCGTTACTTGCATTATTCGCATGTATCATAAGATCATGATATCTCATATCTTTAAGATGGTAAAGCAATGCGTTGATAATCCACTTACTTGCGCATTTAGAGTTGATTTGCCGGGAAGGTATGAGATCTTCCTGCTCAACGCAATCTGCATAACTGTCACAGGCCAATTCCAGTGGAATGCATTCGTCGTTTCTACAAGAAAACTCGCGATTCTTCGAGCAAGGAACCGTTATTGCAGCTGAAAAGAAATCGAATTATATACCCCTTTAAACTGACGGTTTCGGACTTTTGATTACGTGTCGCGAACAATCAATTTCGTTGATTAATTTACGTAGAACTGTTGTAAGAGTTACCTTTCTTAACGACCCTAAACGCACTCCAGTGAAGTTTGAAACCCTTCTTCTTCCCCCCATCAGACACTTCCGAATTCGCGTGCCACCACAGGGACATCGCGTTTTCCGAGGAAACATTCAGCACTGTGAGAGGTGCGATTCGACCGCAGAATTGACCAATTATTGGCCCTGGAGAAATTACGTCGTCTGCCTTCTGCGATTCTAGCAGCTGGGGATCGACAGTAGATTCGTGCTGAAACGATAAACTTCTTTTCCATTTCTACCAAAAGGAGAAATCGTGAGTTGTTATTCACGACTATTTTTACATTCTGGCAAAATTATCAGATCGAAATTTTGAGTTTTTTGACAAAAACGTCGAAGATTATTATAATGTGATTTTATGCTATGGCTAATTGAGACAACATAAATGATGCGAAAATTTGTATATGAAAAATGTGCACTGCATAATTCCAAATTATTGCCAAAACCACCCCTTGAATCGATGAAGTGTCATCAACTTTCCAGAAAATAGCTCGCTAATTCTCGCACAACAAAAATTCGTCTCATTTATTTTGTATCAATTTGTTGATCATCGACAATATTTGTAGAAGGACGTCATGCTTACATCGAATACGTGCAGCGTGTCTTTGTGGCAGGATCCTTTGTCACCGGAGCCAGCGACGTCGAATTCGATAGCTCTCAATCGTATCCTGTAGCCTACAGGAGCAATTAGCATCAACAGACAATTTCGACTAGAATTGTATGATTCTCGGCCATACAAAGAATGAGAATAGAGAACGCCGGACAATCCTGAAAATTATCCTCGACTAAAAAGATAGAAAATAGCGCTACTAAAATGTTGTTGAATAAAATCATCAAGTTTTCCCAATAATAATAATTATTTATACAAACCTATCAGTCGTCGTTCTAATCGAATTTTGCATTTATTCAGATGATCTAACCCATCAAAGAAACCTAAAGTAATGTATGGATGTTTGCAAAATAAAGGAAGAAAAAGCTTACTTATTGTTGGATCGCTGGTGGCAGATAGCCTCACAAATATGAATAGAGCAGAGAGTGATAATGAAATGTGCATATCGACCCTAAAACAGTCTATTAATTTGATGCAAAGCAATAAAATTTACGAGTCAATAATAAATCATGCAAAAATAAGCAATAACGCACTTGGAAGTGTAATTTATGAGGTGCAAGCAGAGAGTCTTTCTTTCTCTTATTCTCTCGCTTAGTCACAATCTTTTTCCACCCTGGGTGTTAGCTCTGAGTCTTGATAAAAATGTTATCAAACGAATAGATCAATTGTGATGCGAAGAAGAGGAATAAGGACAGTGCAAAAGAAAGATGAAACAAAGACCTTGAAACGACATGAAATGTGAATGAAAATGAATGAAACTCGGAAATACCTCATGAAGAATTACGCATTCTTAGCAAAATTGGAAAAAGAAACCAGGACGTTTCAGGAAATTCACTCGAACTTGAAACAAGATAGTTTTTATAGGAAAGAAAATGGGTGATTTATCAAGAAGCCGAAAATTTTAGCAAAAGTCGATAAAATGCAATTTTTGGTTCATCACGAAATTGCTGCAAAATAAGAGCCTGTAGACATGCAACATTTGGTGACCGGAAAGATTGCTTTCAGCAAGAGGCATTCCCCTCATTGCCTGATTTTTGTACACTCTTCTCTCATTCTGCTGCTTTTTCTCTCTCCATCTTCATCAATTACCGTTGATCGAGTGACTCGATTCATCCCCCTTCCAGACTGATCGAACATTCTCATTTTCATTCGATAAAAATAAGCGTGTTGCAGGAAATTTAGCAATATAAAAATCGATAGGTTGCATTTGCCTCTTGTAATGGAACAGAATCAAAATATTGCAAATGGCGATTGAAGGAAATTGCAGACAAGTTTTACTCAAAGGAGAATTCGAACCATTGATAAAACCAAATTGGATTTTGAAAAGTCGGAGGGAAAAAATCCTACTCCTGCTTCAAATTACACATTGAAAAACTATTATGAGAATATACCAATGAGAGTTTTCTTTCACAGTAACTTGCGCTGAATTATGAAACTTCGAGAAAATTGAAATCCTAGAGAATTAGCATTAGTACAACGACTCCCTGAATGCATGCAAGTTTTCGAATCTGGACGACGTTTCTGATGGAGAAATGAGCGATTGCAACACGAAGACAGCAGGAAGAGCAAGGTTTCTCTTTCTGCACTCCCTCCACTCTCGTTTTCGACTGATATTTTGCATCTTTCACAAATAGCACAAACAGAGATGGCTTACAATGATTGGGTGACATGAATAATGACCAGGGAGATTTCAAGACTTCAGACTCAAAACTGATGCTAGCAGAAAATGGAGAGGGGATTGTGGAGGTAGTTCGGAGGGAAACTAGCTATGAGCATAATGTGTAGGACTAAAATCAAGAAGTTTTCTAGTAAAAATAGCTGCAAATATAACATGACTATAAGATTGAAAAATGGCTGGATATAATTGTTAAACCAACTTTATCATTAAGATATTTCATACCAGGAAACATTCATAATAAAAGAGGAAACAGTTGTAAGAAATGAGAAAGGATACTTATTGAAGAAAAAAAACCTGCCAGAAACATTCTAGCAACACGCTATTGATATTCCATGAAGATAGACCAGTAAATAGAAATAAATTCGGGTAAATGTTACGCGACAATTAACGGACTTGATAAACAGCCGAAGCTGTTTATCATTGTAATTGCTCGCAAATGAGGCCATTAGCCGGGCTGTGAGCAGAAGAAATGGGCCGCTCTTCTGGTAATGTTCGCCCTTTGTCTTATTGGTAGTCAGAAAGAGAAATATGGGAAGGAGGGAGAAGGCAAGGGAAGAACCGAGAGTGGTCCGGGGAGATTGATGAGGATGGGGTTGGATTTGGAAAGATGGGAGGGGGCAGATGAGAGGGACAAGAATGATGGAGAGAGAAGATGGGGATGAACCGATGACTCCCAAAGACTGGCTGACTGAGGAGAGCTGTCTCTTTACCATATTCCAGCCAGTCAATTAGAAATTAGAGATGACCCCCTTGGCATATAAAATTCACATCTTATATTTTAGGTTAGTAGAATAATAATGACTTGGTATTTAGTTTTTTGGCTGAAATCAAATGTTTCATCAATAGGCGACGGATTAGAGCATCACTTTATTGCAGAGTTTGATAGCTGAAAACACAAATCGAAGTAAAGTCTAGTTAAAGTTCAGATCTCATCGCGCATCTGACCATGTCGTTTTCCCTCTTTACTATACATTTTTCACTCCATTCTTTCGAGTCGATTGCTTGCGCTTTTTCCCAGACTTTCTGCGCCTTTCAAATCAAAATAAACAACAAAGTTAGACTAAGAAAAGCATATGCTGGGTGTACATGTAAAAAATAATCACACAACTTTTCTTCATAGATTTCTACTGAATTCTACAAACGAGACAATTCTCGAACCAAATAACTCGTATTAAAGTTGGATTGGTTAATTTATAAGATCTTTGGAATAAAACGAGCATATCGAATTAATATCAAGTCTTCTATGGAGTAAGTCTTCGAGATATGGATGAGATATGCAACTGGGAAGTGAATTTGGCTGACTCCCCGAGGGTATAACTCACGTCTCTGGTATAAAGACATAAATAGAGGCTTCTCCTCATATTCTGGCAGATTCAATTTACTCCTTTCTTGCAGAGGAATAACTTCCATATGCAACTCAACTTGGGCATCATAAAACTGGTTGAGGCGTTGTGTTTCAAACAAGCAAACCTTAAAATCGGAAAATTAAAATTTCAATGAGCCAAAATATTCGTATAAACCATATATTTTCCTAATTTAAAATTATCATCCCAACAAATTTCACAAAATTACATGCACACAAATTTTGGTTTGTGGATATATTTCGAAAATTTATGATGAAATTTTGATATGACTGTAACAACTGATGATAGTGAAGAGTAATTCACAACTTGGAATGTGTGTGAAATACAGACGTTTGTCTGCAGCCTAATAACCGACACGTGTGATATCGAAATTCTCGATTTAGTGAGAAATACACGAAGATATTGATGCCCGAATTCAGTGCTGTTAGGCAGTTCGAAGGTTTGCTTATTACATCGCTTATCTGAAACATCAATTATTTGAAGAGAAAAACTCCTCTTTAGATGACTGCAAAACTCACCTCAACTCCCTGAAACCACGACTGATATAGCGAAATGATATTTGGTGTGGAAACAAGTATCGTCGAAAATAATGAAATTGCCAATGTGTATCGTATCCGGTATACTTGTTTACGTACAGTTCTGAATTTTTACAGACGTCAGAAAATATTACATTATCTATTGAGTTTTACACAAAAATCTATTGCTCGTAATTTCATTTAAAAAAACGGAATCCTACCTATTCCTTGCTTTGAGCGCCCGCAATAATGCCGATAAATTAATCATGAATCCAAACATGTAACCAGCGATATTCAGAATATAAACAAGTGAATAGAAGTATTTTCCGAACGCCTCTTTCCGTCCACAAAAATATTTCGCCTAATTTTATTTTTATTCATTTTCTCGAAAAATATGCTCCTACCTTGACTGTTCGATTTGTCCACGCATTTCGAAATCCATTTATCATTATGACGATCAAAATGAGTAGTGTAATTATTACAGCGAAATGAGATCTAAATTTCTGTTTATTGATTATGCTTAGTTAGCTCATTATCGACTTTCCCCGGTATTTTATAAGGAAAGGAGCTTAAAACAACATGATCACAATTCGCAAACCGCACCTATTTTTGCCATGTTTGTGGTAGAACATTGGATAGAAGACTGCGGCTGCTCTTTCTAATCCAATGGCTACTTGAATCAGAGGTGGCCAAACGTCTCCTAGGATTATCGATATAACTTTCAACTTTTCGTTTGATATAATTTCAGGAATATAAGTTTTCAAAGTCATGAGAAAAATTTTAACCAATTATTCGAATCCACAACCAAGGCTGCATCGCGCACTGCCAACAAGTCCTAGTTGGCAGTAAACTCGTTTTATTTACCTAAAAAATAAATATTTGTTGAAAAAATAACAAGCACTTGCATTTGTATACAATTCTACTCGATTAATACCCATGAAAAACACAGAAGCCGTATTCATTAAATCCGCTAGAGCTAAGGCTATCAGTATCTGAAAATAGTTCAATTGGAAGAAATCAGCAGCGATTACTTTATGCTTTCGCCGTAACGGTTTGGATGATAGAAATATTGCAAGCAAAGGAATATTGAAACTGAAAAATACAGCCCCACAGACAACATTTAACCTAAAATTGAAAATAATTTATTTTATCAGGACTTTATATTTTCCTACATGTGATATGTGATAATTCCTTGAAGATTAGTCGTGAAGTTCGCAGGTAATTCCTCGTAGCCGAGTGGTATCCTGCTCTCATTCATAATATGGCGAACTAAACAATAATTTTCATGGAAAAATATCGAAAGAAAATCATAATAAGTACAAGAATCGAATAATTTAAAATTTTATAATACTGGATTTAATGGACAGAAGAATCGGATTAACATGAATAAATTACTTCCTTGCTTTATCGAGAAGAAATAGCATGCCATGAAAGTAGTACAAATCGCTGAATAAAATATTTGAACAATAAGAACACAAGACAAGATGTATGGAATAATGGTGTAATCAATAGTGTTGCTCCCATCAATTTGTAACGTCTTCATCATGCTGAGCAGGCATTTAGTCGAAGGACTTTCTTCTCTCAGTCAGACTTAGTCTCGTTCTCTTAGACATTCTCATTCCTTCACCCCTTCGTATTCCTCCGATCTCCCGATTATTCCTGCAAAATGAGGGCTAATTTACAGACGAAGATACACTCGGAGAGCGAGCAGTCGAATCACTGGCAAATCGGGCAAAAAGCACTGAAACAAGAGACCGGAGGAATTCTGTCTTTGAAATGAATAGGAAGGACAAATAAGGATGAGGACAAAATAAATTGGTCAACTTTAGTGCAAAGCTAGATACCATGTAATAAAACAAAATACCTGGCAATTGGGAAAAGTAGTTGCATCGCTACATCCCTACATGAAAATAGTATAGAAATCGGCAGAGCAGAAACTCTTTTCCCGTGTTATTTCGTATGTAACGAATGCGACTACTTTTCCACGTTGCCAAATATCCTCTGGTAGTCAAAATTATTCGATTCCTAACATCTTTTTAGTCGAACCGAATTTCCAAAATATACCTGCATGTAATTATGATGGGATCCAATATTCGAAGTTTGATTATTCTGATGAAGTATTGGCAATAAAACAAAGATCTTCAGTATTACGGAGTCGTATAATTTGGTCAAAGTCTAAATATTCTTCGATAGATTCTTGGGAAGAGATTTGTAATGAATTAACTTGAATCGTTGAAAGAGAAGGAGATGAGCAGATCTGATAGGGCAGATTGTGGGATGGAATGAGTGAATGGATGTTCCCTGCTAGGCCTACTCAATAACATAGACATTCAGTTGAAAGTGAAACAATTACGTTATTTTTGAGAAATTTTGTAATGTCTGATGCTTCATCTTTGATTTTGCATTGGACTAATGAAAAGAAACTAGATCAAATCATCAGATAACATTTACGCTAATTACTTACATTCAGAAATGCATATAATATGCACGTTTCTTTGAGCCTGTTAAATTTTATTCAATCTCAAACCAACGACATTGCTAAAAATCACGAAGTTCAACTATGAAGTCTGAAATAAGCTCAAATTGACGTTCATTCTGATGATACTTTTGTGCATTTTCACTTCCTTCGCATCATATTCAAGCATTTCTCAGATATTTCAGTAATAGCTATTTAGCAGGGAACCACGAATAAAGCCAATTGTGAACAAACACTCCATGAATACAATGGGCAAAGTGAACTTTGAATTCTCAAAGT
This sequence comes from Diploscapter coronatus, assembly GCA_964036155.1. Taxonomy (NCBI): domain Eukaryota; kingdom Metazoa; phylum Nematoda; class Chromadorea; order Rhabditida; family Rhabditidae; genus Diploscapter; species Diploscapter coronatus. The sequence goes on along the minus strand of OZ038422.1, from coordinate 45,013,666 downwards.
TCAAACAAATATGCATTTTTCTTCAAAATTTCCATTTCATTTAGCCTGCGAAAAAAATAATCTTTCAATTGCGCGCCGTTTAACGCGTTGCTTGTAATTCTTTTGCAAAAACTAATTCTTCCGTGAGTCACGGAATTCTTTATCTCATTTAGTGTTTTCTTGCGAAATTCAACTCCGTTCTGCAATTTGCTCACTCTAGGTCGCTCAAAATGGCGCACTGGTTCCATCGCAACCCGATCAAGCCGACCGAGTTCGCCAAATTCGAGTTGGGAGGTGTGCTCACTACAGACAAATGCAGCAAGATCTGCGCGTGAGTTTCAAGAGTTTCTAAACCTATTTGAAGTTTCAAATGTTATCAAAGTACTCCGTTTTAAAAGCTAAAAGAATATTTTCGAAGTGAAAATCGTGACGTTTCTAATGAAAATCCTAAGTTCAGCTTTTTCATTTGACGATCTTTCCAAAGAGTCTTGCAATCGAGAGTTTGCACAGTATTTTGTAGAATATTGTTGTTCAGAGAGCTTCGAATGCGTCGTCAGCGTCTGTTGGAGTTCTACACGAATGCGGGCAACTCCCTTGCAGAAGTCGACCAGGCCTTCGTTGAATATCTCAGACTCTTCGCTGGATTTCTCGTCGAAATTGGAGCCGGTCAAATAGACAGGTAAAATTTCAGTCAACTAGATAAAATTGAGAAATTTCTGTTTATTCGAACAGCTCAAATAATTCCTCACCCATTTCTAACTTGATATTCCGAATTTCTTGAAATGCAAGCCCAAGATACCAACGAAACGAGAGTGTAAAGTGGGCTAAATTTCTGAAATACCATTACAAACGTTGCCTATTGGTATTCTTTGTCCGCCTTACAAAATCCCTTATTTCTCCTGAATTGTCTAAATTTCAGCGCTGGCGGCAACAAAAACAGCAAACTGCTTCCTTTGATGCGATTCAAGTGGGGCCATTCTATGCTCAGCGGCACTGCTAGGTGAATAGTTTTCACTTTTCCATTCAAAATCAACCATCCCAGTGAATTATCGGATGGCTGGTTCGAGGCGTACAATCAGATCTACTGCATGGCCATCTGGCTCATGAAACACGCCGCCTGGGTCGCTGGAAAGGACGAGGTGATATTTTAGCTTCCTTCTAGAGAAAATGCTACAAAAATCGTCCGAATATCATCTTTGTCAATTTAAAAATTTTATGCGAAAGATTTCTTGAACCGCTAAAATCGATTTCTAGGTATTCGAGCGAGAAGCGAAGGAATGTCTAAATTGCTTGAAACGCGCTGCTGGAATGTTTGAGTACATAAAGAAGGAATCCAGTAAGTTTCTTATCTTTCTTGTCGAAATTTATTCTTACATTTCCAGTCCGTCTATCAGGCGCAACGGACATCGAAGGCTCTGATTTCGACGGCAAAATCATTGAAGCCTACATGTTGCAGGCCACGGCTGAGGCACAGGAGGTTTGACTTACTTTGTATTGTTAGGAAAAGTAGAATTTTTGAATTCAAGAAAAAATACGAATTTCGAAAATGCTCTGCAAATTTATATGAACTCATTTTGGTTGTATTTTATCCTAATCACAAAATCATTTGTTTACGGATATTATCTCATTCTCCCTATTTTAATTTCCCTTTGAATTTCAAGGATAAACATTTCTTTCTTTGTTTAGGTGATTGTGGGTCGGGCAATCGAAATGAAGCACGACGCGGCACTCGTCTCTGCTATCGCTGCCAACACCGCAACGGTCTTCATGAAAGCTGGTGTTTTATCATCACTTTCATTTGCTTATTTCAAAAATTCTTTCAGATATGCTTCTGTCTTCATTCAACGAGGACATTTTCTCTCGCTGGAGGCGATATTTGGAGTTGAAACATCACATTTATCAGGTTGGAGTTCTTTTAGAAAACTTTTCAAAAAAAGTTTTAGAGCTAATCGTTGAGATTCTTATTGCTTTTTCTTCGTTTTCCTCCTTGTTTCATAAAAGATCTAAACTATCAAAGCCGATTGAACGAATCCAACGTGCTAAAATTCATTATTTGAAATCAGAACAAGTAATTCTTGTTATTTTCCAGGCGTATGCGTATTGCTATCTGGGAGAGTCGTTCCTCGCCCAGGATAAGTGCGGAGATGCAGTTCGTTGCTGCACGGAAGGAGTCGCTGAATACAAAATCGCTTGTGATTTTACCACCAAATATGCTAATGCTTCGGGACCAGGTTGGTTTTCTATCTTTTTCCTTTCGAATTTATGTTTATTCATTTCTGATGCAAGAAAGTGGAAAGCAAGTTTTATAACTGCCTAAATTATCCACAATGCTAAATCTTAAGTCCGAAGAATCACGTACGAATCATGCATATTTGCAGCAAAAAACGCGTAAAAGTTGTATTGATGATAATGACTCACGGAAATGAATGAAAGCTTAAACATTACTTTTCTTTGCTTGATTCCATTTTGAATGAATATGCGAAGAGGAGATAACATACTCGCATTTTATTCATTTATTCTTTTCTTAGATATTATTTTCATAATTTTCTCATGTCGTTTCTTTCCGTTTTTTCTCAACATGCCGTTATTCAGGCACCCGCATCAAGCCCGAATCGCATCCCTTCTTCCGTCGCGTCGAGCCGTTGCTAAATCGACACTTGGAGAAAGCAAACAGGGAGAATGGATTTATCTATCATCAGGCACATCATTTTAGTTGTTATTCGAAGATTCGTTTTATTTCAGCGAGTTCCGGATGAATGCCCCAAATTGGACACGGAAACGAATTACGGTCTCGCAAAGTCTGATACGTTCGTATATCCATCGCCTTCTGAGGTAAACGCCATTTACTTTCTTATTAATTCAAGAAGATGATAATAACAATTTGCAATTTCAGGACTGGAATCCCTCGGTCTATGCGGCATTCGACCTGTCCAAAGCGAATATGCCTGATTTCTCGAAAATGAAGCAGAGCAAAGGCAAGTTGGACCCGGTCAAGGAGGAGAAGGTCTATCAGAGCGAGAAGGACCCAAATAATTCCAGTGGATGCGTTATCGCTTAGAAAATGACAATACCAGGTAAAATGCAACAATTCAATGATGTAATAAACTGAAAGAAATGGTAACTTTCGAATTCTCGCTTCCATGATATTTCAATAATAGTGCACTGTAAATAATTAATAATCGGCTTCTTTTTCATTTATTATCGATGTAAAAAATACCTAAATGGAAAGAACGTTCAAAAGTTTAGCTCTTTTGGCTTACTTTGTTTCACTTACTCTACAGGCTTTTATGTCATATGCATCTTATTGCAATTTTCTTATTAAAAATCTAGAAAATAGTTAATGAACTTTTTCCGTTTTTATTTATGATCATCCATTCCTTAGTCTTATCCTCGATAGTTTTATTTCATCTCTCCTGACAATCTTTGCTGTGATCTGCTCGGCTTTTATCGTAATAATCAGTCCTTTTCTATATTTATTCTTTGAATTAGTTTTGATGAACCTCAACGTATTATTTTCAGTAAAATATTGTGAAGACAACATACTAAACAAATCGCATACATTAAAAGTCATCAAAATATATTATATTGTTATGGTTGCTCTTTTGTGCCAGTCAAAACACTTGTGACTCAAGTAACAGATGAGTAGACTGACTACTGGAAGAAAAGTAGCCAATCAGTAATTGATCAGTGGTCATAGAAGAGAACAATGCAGAAAAAGAAGGACAAATATGTAGGCGGAACGAGCAATGTGTCCGATAGGCGGCACTGACGGGAAATGGAGAAAGGTAAGATATTAGAGAATGAAATGAATAAAGGAATAGAGTGAGCCTCTAACAACGCCTACATAATGTGTATAAAATTATTGTGCAATTTCAATATATTTTGTCATAGTTTCTCTTTGTAAAAATAGTCAGTTTCATGTGTACCTAGATATTATAAAATGATCACATCTCAGAACGATATCTAACATTCATTTTCTGATATTATTATTTTTTAATAAATGAAATTTCATTAATCCTACCCTTATCGTCATTGCATGCAGGTTTCGATTTGGTTTTTTTTTTAAATTTATTTTTGCTATTTCAACATGTCGTGCCGTGCTTCATGCTGAATGATTCAGCCTAGCCCTCGCAATTATTCGATTCCCAAACCCTAAATAATGAAAAGAAAAGGTGGGAATGATTCGATCGAAATTTTTGAGACAAATATCGAGCTGTTGGTCGAATATTTGGGTTAAAAATTCCTAGGAAAAATGAACTATCTGCAAATTTACTATAAATTTTCCATCTTCACTGCATTATTCCTTTCAATTTTCGGTTTAAAATGCAGAGATGGTATAAACTAACGACATTTTATACCTAGTTCTGTAAAATTTTGATGGATTTTAGGTACAACTTTTATTGACTCGCTCGGGAGAACGATTGAGAGTACAATGATAGAAATGTCTTGTCCGAGCAATCATTCATGTTGCATTACGTAAGACATTTTATTTTGATATCACTGGATATTTAGTGCATGCAATATCATTATCATGTAATAAATGTTTATAAGCTGACTTGAACAACTTCTTATATTGTTTTTAAGGAATATTTAATTGATTATTTATAGCTTTTATATAAAAATAATGGTTAACTTTAAAAAATTTTCAGATTCATTGGAATCGGAACTCGAAATGGCGATTATTCGATGGCAGTTTCGAGTTATTGCAAGAAAGCGAAATCGTCCGAATGCGTGAGCCTATTTTATACAGTAATTTATGTCAGATATCTGATAAATTTAGTTGCAAGGACCAAGAAATGCAACGAAGGAGCTAGACGGAGTATTATTCAAAGGATATAAATTCGCAGGCAACAGTTCCGATTTCTTCTCATTTCCTGATAAGCAGAATCACTTTGATGCTCCTCGAGAAAATTGCAACATGAGCCTTCAGGTCGGCACCGATTCACCGAAAAAATCAACTTTACAAATTTATTCTATTGGATTTTCTGTCACCACTACAATTATTTCCTCGATTATGATAATTTTTCTAGTGTGATGGCACTGAGATACTGATATTTCCTCTCGGGTTATTTTTCTACAATTCAAATTTATTTATAGTAAATTCATAAATGATAATCCGTATTAATTTATGAGTCAAATGCCTCAAATTATAATGTTTACGGAAATAAACTAACCACTCTCTAACAAATTAACATTGAACCTAATGACCTTCATATTTATTTCATTACGTATTTAGAAACTCATACAACTTGAAAAATCCTGAATTCGTCGAAATTCTTCTCGTTATCTTTTATTTATTCAGTCGTAAATAGGGCTAAATCATTGGTGCTCTTCAGGGTATGTTTTAAATTCGAATTTTTTATGCAAAAATTAATTATGATCAGACCCAGGGGGGACGATCGCCAGAAACTGCTTGCGACCTACCCCCTATATATTTTCTTAAGAATTTTGTACCTCTAATCAATCAATAACGTGAACGTTCCAGCTCGCGACCTACCTCACCATACAAAATTTTCCCTCTGCGATCTGCCCCCATAGGGTTTTTTTTCCATCTGACGAAAGCTCTTCCTATGTCTGATTATGATTTTGTCGCATGGTTAGATTTTCTGCGTCGTTTTGTCATTATCAGATGGAAAGTCCCACGAAATTTTCAGTCGGACTTTCACGCGATATTGAACTTGCCTGAGCTAAAGGTTTTATCAACCAATATTCATTTTGGACTACATAATTTCTTAACTTTTTCGTGTATTTTGTATTCCATGAGAACTTTTTGCAACGCCGTTCTATTCTGCTTATGGTCCAATTGGTGCAGCAGAGTCGCACGTTTCTATTTTCTTTGATGAAAATGTTTGATTCCATAAACTAATTAGTCTAAAAATAAATTCGTATTTCTATTGGATTATCGTATAATTTCGTGTAGATTTAATTCTTTTCAAAATTTCATTGATCCTAACTTTCTAAGATGTGCGATACCGTTTTCCATTCACTAAGATAAAAATTATTGCCATTAAAACTCAGTTATTTTTATGTTTAGTTTAGAGAATGACAATTTTAAAAAGATTCTGCACGAAATTATGATGCTATCTAAAATCTAAGAAAGAATATTTTTGTAGATCAATGCCTGACGAAAACTACTTCACATTTCTCCCTCTGGCTGTTTTCATGACTATCAATTCCACTGTTGGTTGCATTGGAAATTTTCTAATGGTTGTGACTACAATTCGAACATCGTAAGCGAATTTGAATAATTATTCGAAAATTGACAAATAATGAATGACTATCATTTGTGAATATCGTGTGCATCTTATTTTATGGTGTTTCGATGAGAGTATATCATTTCTTTGTGATAAACTCTAATATGGTTTTAGGAAAAATCATTCAATTTTTGAGTCATCATTTTAAAAATTCCTCAACCAAATAGTGTTACTACTTCGAACAGCTTATTTCAAATTCAGTCGATTTCGTATGCCATGTCACATTCTGATCGGACTGTCATGTTTCTCAGACATGATTCACCAAAGTGGGCAGTTTCCTTATTGCTATCAATTCTTTGCTGATGGTAACAATTTTCATGCAAATTACTGAATTCAAATAACATCATTTTAGAATTTTCCACGCAAGAACGTTGTTTCTGGATTTTATTAGTTCCTCTACTCGGTGCTAATCTAGGAGGGCCTATCCACTTGTCTTTAGGAATCGATAGATTTCTTGCGATAAAATTTCCTTTGAAGTAAATTCAATTGATATTCGAATTTAAACAGAAAAAATCAAATTTCATTTTGCCTGGTTCAAATTTGAAAAATATTCTCATTTTATTATGAACTTCAATTCCGTTTTTGTCGAGATAAAAATATAAACAATCAAATCAAGTTTCAGGTATCGCCATCTACAGTATGTCCATTGCTATTACGTGATGGCTTTGCTCGCATTTCCATGTGCATTCACAGCGACTGTTTTGTATCTGGCTTTTGTAAATCGGGACCCGAATATGTGAGAAATATTTGTCTATCAAATTATCTATTATCCAAGGAGAGAATCACTCTAAACTCTATTTGAACTTGTAAATAAAGCGAAATTTATGTCGATTTAACAAATTTTTCAGGAATTAAATAGAGTTGCAATAAAAGTCGTGTAACTTTAATAATTTCGTATTAGACTTTTTCCGTACCTTTTTCTCCTATATTTCAGGAACACAACGTGTGCCATTCCCCTGGGTATGAATGGGATTTCCATGCAGGTGTTCACCTACGGTAGTTATGCCATCTATATTCCTGTCATATTCGTTTATCTCAGCGCATTTTACCTACTCAACAAATCATCAACAAGTCGGTTCTAGTTCTATTCATTTATTACAAAATGATATTCAGGCAAGAAATTTCGATCAGTCTACATTTCAATATTCGTGACAGTAATGTTCGTGGTTTGTGGCTGGCTCACAACTACACTCACGAATACGTTTTCGTATGCATTATCTCCTGATCCGTTTGTTCAGGTTATTTTTTCTGGCATTTTTATCGAAACACATGTCTACCTAATTTCGTTCAAGAAAGAATTCCAACATCACTTTCAGATGGTAATTCAAATCTACGCTGGCATCGCGGTCAACTTCGGAATGACTTGCAATATTTTCATTTTCTACACTATCAAGTAAATTTGCTATTATTGAAAGTTTGGTTATTCATAACTTCAGTCACGAATATCGTATTGCTATCAAGAATTTGTTTGGTTGGATTCGACAAACTCGGCAATTGGAGATGAGCACTTCAACAGTACAGCCAATTGCAAGTGGAATGAATACAAAAGGATCGAGAGACAGAAGGAAGTCGAGTAGGATGAGCACGACGACCACCGGAAGTATGGCTAATTTAGAACAACGCAAGATGGCTTGGATCGATTAAATGCGCAAATTTGTAAAAGATTTTATTTCATTAGCGTTAATAAATTTTTCGCATGCGACATTTTCCTCAAAAAAATAATGATGACAAATGATTGAGCTCACATTAATTTCATGCAATGATATGCCTTTGAAAACGACGAAAGAATTCAAGCATGTTCATAGGATTTTTTTTAGCACGATTACGATATATGATAAGATAATCATTATTTATTTCCACAGTCAGATTTTAATCGTTTTCACCAAACTTTGCATTTATATCTTGGGTTCATTCGGCTTCCAAGTGGGCACTTGAAAACGTTTGCGAAGGCCGGCAAGTTTTGCAGGGGTGTATTAACTCTGCAAATTTCCGCGTTATAACTTATCGAGACTCAGGGAAACCTTGCAAAATTTGGAGAATGTTCGTCTTCGTAGACTTCTTCCGTTATTGTGTATGGATCATCGCTACACCAGTACTTGAATGAAAATGTAAATTATTGCCTCAAAAATAATAGTAACCTGTGCAGAGCTAATGAAGAATATCTGCTCATTCGTCATCTTCTCTAATCCTGGTAGCCGAGGCTCCGGTCCATTATTTTTCAGATAGTTTTTATAGGCCTAAATTTAATCGTTTCTTATTTATCACTTCACTATTAGGTTTTTCTAACGCATATGACTACTATCAAAACATTATTCTAAGATAACAATAACTGTTTGTATTAATAAATTACCCAGTAAGCAGCTCTAATTCCTGCATTATCCGAAATATTTTCGTCCTGAAAACTTTCGATTAATAATATTATGCATTGTATAGTCAACCTTAGTATTATCTCCATTAATTTTAACTTTATTTTTACCACCAATTTGACTGTATTGATTTATTAAACATTTTACTTTTCTATCGAATTGAATTCTACTTTTCTTCTCCATCCAATCATAATTACCTCCATTTTCATCAAAAGTAATGCCGGAACTGTCTAGGCCATGACCTATCTATAATTTATCAGTTTATAATATAGTGATATTGATTTTTTTTAAATTCATAAATAATTTGATTATTTTGTCCCATCATTTTATAGCCTTTTGAAAGTGTTTTCTTCAAAATCAAACCTCATGACCCAATGTAAATCCAATTGATGCATAGTTATAGGCCTTCGGATTACCTTCATGAACCAAATTTTCCACTATCTCGGCAGCTGGGACATCTGAAATACTATATTTTCAATCTCTTTTTTTACATATAATAAACCTAGATATTTACGACATACATTTATTTTTGATTTCATATCACTTTCTTTCAGTAATCGACTATATATGATTCGTAATATTTTATTTATCATATAAAATAAAACATGCAAAAAATATTCTGCAAACTTACAGATAGAATTTCGATTTACAGAATGAAGTGCATTGGCATCAAAGGTTGGCTCACTAAATTCCAATCGATCGACTTTTTTATTGAGACGATTGAACATTATATTGATTTGCCAATGTAGGACTATTTCACGCATTTTCCAGAATTTCATTCCTGGATCTAATTTTAGCTGAAATAATTCAAAACATTATTTATGCAATTTAATAGTGTTAAATTAAATGTAAAATGCATATATTTTATATACAAAACAATATTTTTAAAGTGCAATAACCTCTTGATAATATTGATCAAGTTCTGTAATATTATTTTCAATTTCTGGGTATCCAATTAGTTTTTGCATACTTTTTGTTTTCTTTATAGCAGCCTAAATATTCATAAATAATTGAAATGATTGTTAATATTTATGAATTAAATAATCGGCAAAATCAGCATGAGTGTTAGTAGTCACTAACTAAAATTATACTAATTAAGTGAGGAGTACATAGTTAAAATTAATTAGTTTCACCTTCTTAGACTTTTCGTCTAGCCATTCTGCACTTTTTATCATTTGAATGTATGCTATACGAACATCCTCAAACATATCCGAAACAATCTGTTTTGATTTCTTCAAACATTATTATATTGTTTACTATTGTCGTTAAAATATATCCTTTTACCCTATTGAAATACTTCTTCAGGTACAATGCCCCAACAACATGTTTGAAATCATTTAATACTACATCTATGCAGAAATGCCATCTTGGATAGTCATTTTCTTCATTCGTATTTTTATTTATATTTTCCATTTTCTGAATCATTGACATTCTCATTTCATAAATAATATAAGCAAGTGTATATGTTTTGAGTAATAAATAATCAGTGACTGTAAGGTTAAAACGGATTCATGATAAATGATACATATGTTAGCTCGTAATTTATAAATTTACGATTATGAAAGCTTCTCAATAGAATTTTTTTATTTTGTTAAATTCGCTTGATATCTAATTTCAAATTACCTGATTCAATTTCTCGTATCTTTTTCCCATATATTTCAAGAATGTTTTCGAATATTTATACCACGCGTAATTTGTAATAACGCGTGGGTCAGAATTATTCAGTAGTTTTGATATTTCCCTAATTTCGTTCTGATCTTCTGTAATAGATGGAGATGACATTTCGAATATTTCAATATATTGTAATTCTAAAGATATTTCAAATGTGCTGAGAGTTATTTACCTAGGAAAATATCAAGGCCTGGATTATTCCAACTCAAGTAATCATGCACTGAGGGTGGAGATACTGCTATTAGAAGTTCGTGCCAGTCAACATAAAATAAACAGCAATTTATCATTATATATATACAATCACCTCATTGTCGCTTTATTATATCGTTAAATGCGATAATTCAAGTTTTTTCTGATTTAATATTCGAAACTTACATTAGGTGCAAGTGAATTAAGACGATCATAGCCAACATATTGAGATTCCTCTTTAATCTCATTCATTTCAGACACTGTTTCAGGCATTTCTGTGTTGGAATTCTCATTTTCATTTGTATGGATAATTTTATCAATTTTTCCATCCAGTTCATAAATTTCTCTCAAATCATTTTCAAGAGTCTCATCACTGACTATTAAATTTGCATCTTTGGCAAAATTTCTCAACTGAAATTAACCTTTAAATAAATAAGTAAATATATTATTCAAATAAAACAAAGTTATTACCATTTCCATGTCAACATCGAATGAACTAGATGAATCATTAGCTACATCATTTTTACCATATGCATAATTTTCATTGTATACATTATTTTCCTCATATGCACCATACATTGACTTTCTAAATCAAATTTAAGCACCTAGACTCTCAAATTAATTAATTTTATCATTTTATGTGCACTTTAATAAATTAATAACCTTCGTATATTGGTAACTGAGCTATCTTCTATAGCAAGTGAAGATTTGGGTCCAATCTGAATTTTATCACCGTTATTTTTGAAAAACTATCTTAAAACTCATACATATAATATATGACGAGTCGGAATATATATATCAGGTTTAACATCAATGTCGAAGAAAATGGATTCTTTTCTTGAAAGCATAGTGTTTATGAGAAGCGATGTCAAATAGAAATCATTAGAGTTCCAGGAATTATCGAACATCGGCCAACCACCCATTGACTGTAAATTGAAATCGTTTGGAAATTCAATGAATATTTTTCAACGAATTAGATTATTAAGTTCGTTATTGTCAATTTGATAGGTGCAAATTCAGCTACTTGAATTAGATCCATCATCTCTGTAGCTCCGAGTTGTTCAATTTTCTCAATATCCATACATGAAGAGTACATATTTACGAGTTTCAATATCGCTGATGAGTTTATTTCGTTCTTTGATTCGATCAACTCTAAAATTTATAAAAATTATCATTTGCAAATTGTTTTATTCGCTAAATGATGTTAAGCAACCAACGTTTTATTTTAAACTTATTACTGTCTTCGTAGACCTCTTCTTCCGTTAAGTTTTCTGAGTTATCAGTGGACCGTTGATGATTTGGATATTCTTCTATTTTTCCTCCACAAGCATAAAGATAGAAGTCATCACATGGTGATACCTAAACGGCTTATTAAAATCCGTTCCAAAATGTTGCTAAATGCAATAAAAAATTACGTTCTATTTGAACATTCGATTATTTTCAGCTGTAAATCATGTTAATCTAACTTACCGATTCATTTATGGCAGACTTCAAAGTGTCAGCGATTATCTTAAATCTGGATGATTTGGAAACGATATAATTTAATGGGTTGTGATTGGGAGGAGGAGGAGGAAGAGCACTCAGACTCGTCAGATAAAGATGAAATAATATTGATAGCTGAATGAGCCACATTAATATGCCTAAATTGAGATTATTTATTTCTGAGGATAAAACAGAAAATTTTGTATACCAAGAGAAAATGTGCATTGAGCAATGCTTACATCATAACTTTTCTCCCTAGTCTTTTGGGCACATTTTTGAGTTACAAATCATTTATTAAAAATCATCATTTTGGTAATAATAAATCGTAATTAGATTTTCTTATTACAATTTATTAACTTTAACGACCTAATTGAAAGTTGCCACTTGCCACTTCTTAGAAAATTATGAAATCAAAAAAGGTTCATTTTGAAATTTTATAACAATAACTAGAGCTTCCTCGCTCGCGGGCGCTTCACGTCCGCTCGCTCGTTGTTCTAGTACCAGCTTTTGGCTGGCTGTTGGAGTTTCGACTACTTCTATAGAATTTATATTATTCGTCGATTATAAATCAGCATTAATTAGTCATCAATAGTTTTGAAAGTCATGACTTCTAAAAAAAGTTACTAAAATTTATATTATTCATCGATTATCAAGCGGAATTAATTAGTCATCAATCGTTTTGAAGTCATAACTTCTAAAAAAGTTACTAAAATTTATATTATTCGTCGATTATCAAGCAGAATTAGTTAGATATTAATCGTTTTGAAAATCAATGTGAAGATAATTTTAAATTTGACCTTAAAATTAGAATTGAGAATGAAGAGTTTAATGAAAAAATACTCATTAAAGTATCTAAATTAATATTTATTAGTTTTAAAAATCTAGTAGAACATTTTTCTGGTAACAGATTCTCTCAAGAATAATTCAATGCTGACAATCAAATCCCTTGTCTGTCTTTACCACATCAAACCCTAAATCAAATTGTATCGAAAAGATTTTTTCTTGAAATTTTTCATGAACTATTTTATGAAATAGAAGTATTGGTTCGCCTCTCGTCTTCGCCGGGTTTGACTGACTAAATAAAATAATTAGCGTTCAAATTTATAATTGGAGCATAAAACACTTTAAAATCACAAGAGTATAGTAAAGAAATTGGAAAATGAAAAACAAGTGATGGAAAGTTCATACCCTAAACAAATAATTATATGGAGTGGATTTTTAAATTTATACATTTTTGGTTATGTTTATTCGGAAGCGTTTTTGAGGAAAATATTCAACTACATTTTTAATATACTCGAGCAGAAATAAATGATCTGGCCATTTACAATATTAAATATTAGCGGGGCATAGATATCTGGCAGTGCTAATTTGGACTATTTTTGGAGTCCAAATTTTCTGAAACTTTTTTAAACCTCCATAGTCGATTTGGGTAGTTTACCTGAGAATCTGGTCTTGAAATTAAAATTTGAAAATTGGCCTTCCTTGAAAAATGCTGACTAAATTATATAATAGAGGTGATAAAGTGCTAATTACAATTTTTGACAAATTGATATTTTCATTCGAGTTCAAATATCAATCCTATTGTATTTTCTCATTCGTTTCTATCTGCAACAAATAAAATAGTTTATTGTCATTCGAATTTATGAAAATTCATTGCGATTTGTGGGCTATTGCATTTTCTAGATCGTAATAGGTCAGTCAAATAATGAAAATATTGACAAAAATCAAGAATAAAATCACTATCACCTGTGTCTCAGTTTCTAGTATATTGCAAATGGATTGTGCACAAATCATTGCCAAATCAAAGTCATAGCATCACAAAACAAGCATAATTATGCAGAATATTAATGGAAATAGTTATGTACTAATGACAAAATAATGTATAAACACAAATAGATATGATAAATAAAGTGAAACAACAATTATGTTCGGAATGATACTGAGATAATATGCAATGTTTGCTGAGGTAAAATAAATTACACTAAATTATGAACTAAAATAGGGTTCACATGAACTTCTTACACCAATGCAATGATTTCAATATAAAGTTGAAGTCAATCATTACAAACGATATTTCATAATTTTCTATCGCATCATTTCTCTAAAATTTCAAAGTTCCCTCTTAAAGTCTAAAATTTAATCAAATATGAATATGAATTGTTCGAGTTCTTGCTCAGCACTGTTTCTTGTTCAAATTCAATTGTGATTGCATGAAATTGTTGAAGAGCATTTTGAATGCGTTGTTTTGTACAATATTTTGGGGAAATGCGTTCGGCATAAATATGGATGAGCTTGTTGGAGGCGGGACAACAAAATTTGCAAATGCTGGCGCTGGTGTTGGCGCCGCAAGCATGGGACCGAGTTTGGGCATGTTAGGAAGGCTGATATTGTTGTTTGTTGGCTGAAGACGTTTCATAGCTTCAATAGCCTGGTGCAGCTCACGAATCTTGTTTTCGTATTCTTCGATTTTCCTTTCGGATTGGCTCAATTTCCCTTTAGCAACCTGTAAATTAGACGAAGTTGAGATTTTGTTTCAGAAGATTCAGGAATTATTTGAGTTCAAAAATTCTTATGATTGGATTATACAATTGAACTCGAAAGAAATATCTGATAGACATAATAAATAAATTTTGAAATATCCGTCCTTACCTGGCAATCGAAGCACTTTGTCGGTGGACTATCAGGTGCATTGCTGCTATTCGAGGTGTGGGAATCGGAGATGTGAGAATCGGAAGCGGTTGGAGAGGGCTGTTCTGGGTTCGGTTTGTCGATCAAGGCAATCTTCAACTTCGGTTCATCATCGTCCTGAAATGATTTAGTTCAGGTCTGTTTTTCATTTCCTTTCTAATCTATCGTATTCTCTCTAATTGAAGAGCACCCTGAAAATGGCAGAACTACCAATTACCCAACTAAAATTATCGCAGAAAGTGTTTTTATAATGTTCATTCGAATGCATAGAGTGGATTAGTCTTGATTGGAAGTGATTACGATCATTAGATGATGAGTTATAAGTAGTTTGAAAAATCTCAATTTTTCGAAAGTCAGGGAATTCAAAAACAGAAGGGCATACCCTTCAATTAGAAGGAATACAGTACCTTTTCGATATCCAATTGCTCTCCACTTTCTTCATCGTGAGACCGATCATCGGATTTCCGTTTCAACGGGGAACTCTCCAATTTGACGATGACACTCTTCTGATCGACTTCTTCACTCTGTTCGCCCTACAAAATATTCGAACTTAAGAAGAATATGTTTATTGAGACTCAAACCTGTCTGGCTTGTTCTTCCTCTTGCTTCAAATCCTCTTCTGTCGTTGTCACTTCGAGCTCATCGTAATCGCTTTCATCGATTTCGTTCTGTTGCTCCATCTAAAAATAATTTATTTAGAAAGAAGATATTTCCGAAAAAACCTTAGTATTGATGCTGCATCCCAGCGAGTTAATATTCTGCAATCCAATATTCGTTAAAGGGTTATTTCTCAACCAATGATTTAGCCAATTCTGAGGAGATGTCAAATCTGTCTGCGATTTTGGAAGCTGAAGAGTATTTTACTTCTTTTTGGCAATAAATCTTCAATTACCTTATTCTTGAACAAACTATCTTGTGAGAATAGAGTAGGGAAAATTGAAGATGGCAGACTTTTGGCTTGTGGCAGAAGATGTTTCGAGGTGTGAGGGGAATAGGCACCAGACGCGTGAGAACTGTGGTCGTCTGGGTCTGAAATGCGAATTTTCTTCTCGATGCGATAAAAATATATTTCATTTGAAAATTTAGATACCAGAATTAAATTATCTTTGTTTTTACACTGAAGCTCCTTACCATGGCTAGAACTCTTCGCAAGAACAGCAACCTCTCCTGGCGTTCCGAATTTATTCATGGACTGCATGTGGATGTGAAGACTCGTCTTGTCGGGAAAGCACCAATTGCAGCACCTTTAAACGCAATACTAATCACTTTAAACCTTGAATTAATTTAATCTTAGATTTTAAATATTATTGACTCCGAATATTTTGAACTATTATTCAACTTAATCTTGTCGTTGAAGTGCTACTAAGCTGGTACCTGCACATGAACATTCTGGAGATCGAATGACTTCGGAACATGTGAGAGCGGAGTGTCTCGTTATCTGAAAGTGACTTCATAAAATTATGATTTCAAGATATTTGTTCATATATTTTATCATAGACTGAAATATCTCTTGAACTCGACAAAATTCGCAATTTTATTGGCTAGTCAACGTATTTCCTAAACGACTCCAATATTTTGTCCCTAGTCGTACATCCACATGGCTGTTTTCATTGTGCTTTTGCTTTTCCATCCCCCCACATCAATGTATCCGATCCGAGCCCCATTTGGATTGATGACTCTTTGTCTGATTTAATGCCCTTTTAGCCGCTCTATTCTCATCAAACCATGCCCTTTGCGGTCGTTTAGCTACAGGCAGATAAAAGTGCAATTGCTTCAACATTTTATGTCCATTATTATTACCAGACGAAGCTCGTTTTTGGATGCAAAATATTAGAATGATTGAAACGATACGTCTAACCTTTTAGTATTTTTTTTTTTATAAATTGTGTCTGACTATCTGTTCAGGCCTATTTCTAGACACCTGCTAGTCGTCCCCCCACAAATGGTATATCGTTTGTAGGTAATTGCCTATCAGTGTGCAACGTAACTTTTCCTACGACTTTTTTGCCTAACTATTAGATACTTTTACTTTAAAAAAAAAACTTTAATACGCTAATTTTATAAATTTTTGAATTATGGAAGCTGGATATCAAACTTTTCAGCTCAGGAAATTCATATGATAATAATTTTATAGAGTTTTCGGTACTACTTTTATTAATTTCCTTTGTTGTGAATCACACAAGTTTCGTGGAATCTTCAATTAATAGATATGCAACATTTTCTCCTTCATCATATTGTCTTCAAAGATATTTTCCCTGTCCTGAGAGACAGTCAGTAAACCGTAAAGCGGCATCATCTTCGCTTTGCGCACAATGCCTTGACCTACCTAGCCTTGCCTTCTCCTTAATCTTTGCATTTTCCCCTGGCTATGCAATGTCTCCTTCTCCTCTCTCATAGCTGACAGTTATCTTCTCAGCTGAACGATATCCCCTTTTCCCAGAGAAATAGGTAACATCGAGATAAATAAAATAATAACTAGGAGTGGAGGGAGAATATCGTATCAAAATACCCATTTTGGCAAAGTAGACGTTCAAGTCATCTAGAATTTGTTTAGTTTTGGCTAAAGTTAAACTTGAAGTTATTGTACTTTGAACTGTACAAAATTATCCCGAACATTACATATTACTCAGCGCAATCATATTTTATTGCCTCTCCGACTTCCTACAATTAGTTGGTTTGTTCGCATCCGCAGGACCTTATAAGGCTGTGATGCGTGACAAATGAGCGGAGGAGCGCTAATTCGGTAAGAGCATCCGAGGACAGTCCATATAGTGAGTCTTAGCCTGTCAACACGCATTCATGACTACTGCATACACTTATGGACGAGCATCTACAGCCATACAGTCAGTCAGCAATTAGCTCATCCAGCGCACTTTCCGCCCTCCTTCATCCTAATCCATCATCTCCTTGCATCTTCTTTGCGTGCTGCATTCCTCTGAGGTCAACCGTTTTGACACATTCTCATTACATTTCGCCTGGCCTTGACGTAAATAGCGTGCAGCTCTCATATATGCAACATTATTATTAGGCAGAAAAGTGCTGCAATTGGGAAACCTGGAAAGGTAGTTTTATCGTAATATCGGGATAGTATGAGAAAGTTTTCTGATAAATCTTACCAATCATTCATATGCTACGATGATACGATGCAACTATTTTCTGAGTTTTCTGTCAAATTATCCTACACCAACATCATAGTAAATGAATCAGTTATGTTTGAGAAAAAGATAAACAAATGTCAGCATACAATAGTTGACAGAGTGCTAAATCTCGCGCACGCGCATGCAGCTAATAGAGGATTACTGTAATCTCATCTGCCAGTATGAACACTCGGGATAACACTGTATGCAAACATGGCACCATAGTCAAGTGGATATGTAAACAATCAGGAATTTTGCTAAAAATCATGGTGTTCCAAATAACTGAGGTTAGATTTTTCCTGCCTACTTTATGCCGCTGCATAGAAATGATTTGAATAACCTAACTGACCTACCGGATGAACTGTGGAGTAATTTTCTTTGCTTCCATTTCGCAAGTGTCAAAATTGCGCAACCCTGCATTCATATCTGCCAGTTCATTTCTAGCCTTTGTAAAGAACCTCTCTTGCATCTTGTCAGTCCATTCACTTCATAGCGAAGGTGTTATCTAATTGTTGTCGGAACGCATCTTAGAAAGCGGCTTCACCTTTGATTAGCTATATAATGATGATCGAGACAAATGAGTGCGAGAGATTTTGTTTCAATGTAGATGATTCAATTTTTCGTCGATCTCTGCAATTGAACCACCGTTCGAATTTGTCAGAAGAAGGATTAGAATCAAGAAATAATGCTATTTATCTCATCTATTAGTGGTGCCCAATTTTTACTTAAAAATGTTGAAAGCAAAATTTCTGCATCCATCCTCTGTTCTACTGTTCACTTCTTTGATCTGGTAGAATCTCATTTTTCATATCCCTTTCAGATACGATCTCCTTCTCTTTTCACTTCCCCTCCCGCATTAGCTATACGATGCTCTCCTTGACGGCTATGTTGCCTAATGCCAGCCTCAGGCAGTCATTTCCCTAATTTGTCCTTGGCCCCAGATATTCCCTTCATCTTCTTCCCAACTGCCTAACTATCTGACTATCTGACTGCTGACAGTTTGATTGTCCCTCTTCCTTCTTCAGGACAGAACCTGTTTCAAGAGCAGAAAAATCGCGTAGTCTCGATAGCACATCGACAGAGACAGACTGTCCTCAGGCAGTTTCCAATTGCTATTGCAAGATAAATATTAGTGTTTGTATACAGAAGCTGAGTTTATGGGGACATTCTGGGTTCACGAAGAAGCGCTTCTTTATGTATGCATATCAATTGTGATGTTAACCAATTGGATGACGAATTCTCAGTTTCAAATGATACACCTCATTTGCACACCTTTTCCACTAAAATTCTCCACAACTGTAGTTTTTAATCATTAAAATTTACTTGATATCTCCTGATGACATTGCGTACAAGTGTAGCTTTTGAAGTGAGCCTGCATTCGGTGTCGACTGAGAGAGGAAGAATGACAGAACACTTTGTCGCACACCGAGCATGGAAACGATCCTGAAGTCCGTGATCTTCGTTGAAATGAGAACAGAAGTACCTTTCAAGTCGGGCCTTTTTAGTTCAGCTCGATATGGCATAGTAGTGAATTCAGCAATAAATTATGAAGAATAATTATGCGAATATTGAGGCCTGAAAATTCCATAATTCGTCAAAGAAAAAAAATCATTAATAAAATTAGCGACTAATGAATGAAAGTGATAATGCTAAGGTATATGATGGTATTGCTGTCATAGAATAATCTTCGTTCAATTATCCTGTCTCGCAATTTCGAAATTTCGATTTAGTGTGACCATGTGAATTTACCTTCCCTCGGATTGCTTGCTTTTTCGACTCGATCAAACTTTGCTTATTGCTAAATGCGGCTGCTGTTTGGCTACGGTAGTCCAAGGGAGCAAAAGGAGGGAAGGGGAGAAGCAGAGGGAATTGGAGAGGGGAAAAGAGGCAGAGAAGGGCTCGAATGTTTGCTTGATTCGAAGCAAAGCGAACCATACATGGGATGTTAGAATGAAGAAAGAGTGATACAGAAGCAGTGCAGAGAGAGCAACAGAGAAGACAGGAATGAGCAGCACTCTGCACAAACCAACGCATATAATAGCCAATGAGGTCTTGAAAAGGAAGGAAGTTGAGAGAGAGCTGAGAATGGAGAGAGGAAAAGGGCGCGGAAGAACAAACAGTGTCAAACACAGAGCAAGAGCACAGCAACAATACGGTCTCGGAGAGAAAACCGAATGACTGAATGACTGTCAATAAGCTGCGATATGAGAAAAGCAACAACAAGGGAGAAATGGGGATACTGTAGCTAGAAAGACTTGACATTAGGCAAATAAGTTCAAATTAGAACAGATACAATTGTTATTGAGCTTGGAATAAGTAGTACCATTTATAGAAGAGTGGGAGTAAGATCTTTGAAGAAATAATGGATGAAAAATGTATACACGGTTGAGATAAAATCGTGTTGAAAACGTATGTTACTTTTACATGCTTATCCTTCTTCTATGGCAATCCGATCAGATTGAAATTTTTCAGAAATACTGAGTTTTGGAGACTGAATATAAAAAAGCTAAACCTCGTCCATCGAAACATTATAAAAATGAAACTTGTAATGTATTCAAAATTCCGCTTCTAAGTTTTGCTCACAGCTGCATCGTACAATTCAGAGTCAAACTATTATAAAAATTGACTAAATAATGAAGCGCAACTTCGAGAATTCCGCATTTTCATAAGCTGAAATCATAACTCAAACTAGACTATTGCAATAAGTTTCTATCGATTCCACAACAAGTACAACTTTCAAGAATAAGTTCAGTAGGATTCAACAGAACCAAATAACAAGGGAATAATGATTTGATTGTTTGGAGCAGCGACTGGTGGCTAAGGTTAAAAGTGGCAAGAATCGTCGAATTGAGGCGAGAGGCAAAACTCACTGCAAATCGAAAAAGAACAGGCCAAATGAAGAGATTACCAGAGAGGAAGGGAACAACTGAAAGTGAAAATACCGGTCCGAGAGGCGAAGGCAAAGGCCAAGTCACATCCAAATAGCATAATAGCCGAATAGGTAGGGGTTACGCAATCATAATCTGTAGCCGGCAGAGAGTGAAATAGCTATATTTGCATAACATTGTTTCAGGCTGATAGCAGGACAAATTTAAAATGAAAAATGTAACCAAATAAAATTTACGATAACAGGACTTAATCAATAATTGAAGGTAGCGATATTTCGTGATGCGGATGAATGTAAACTTAGCAGGAAAAATAGAGGGAGAACAATTTTCCAAATTTGTGCGGTTGAAGATCAACGAATTAGAGATATGGTCCCCAAGTAGATATGCCAAACCTCGGTTTGTGATAGAATTTTGCACAGAACCATTATATCAAGTTATCGTCGATCTAGACTAGATCTTTTATGACATTCTGAGTTTGAAAGGTACTTCGTTCCCGAATTTTTGATTCCAAACTACCACGTTTCTATCAGAAGGGTGTTTTTGCAAGGGAGAGGAGCTTGGGGACTTTAATTCTTTAACTAAAGGCGAATTATTGTTTTCAACGCCAACACTTAGAAACAACTTCGTCATCGAGAGCATTGAGAATGAACCTCGTTACATCGTTCGATCTGTCGTTTCATCCTCAGCCTCTCGTCATTCAGCAGTCTTCGCCCGATTTGAAGTGCTCCGTCAAAGCACCGGAAGCATCGTCGAGCATTCAAGAAGAGATTTACAGAATTCAAGCATCAGAGCAGAGAGAAACTACAGAGCTGCGTGCAAGATATTGTCTGTCTGTTTATTTGTTGCAGGACCACTTGAAACCGCTACGCAGCAGCTCATCGCAAAGGCTAGTGGACACAAATACAGTATGCTACAAGAAGCGAGACAGAAAGCTGGTTTTTATTTGCCAAAAAGTGCATATTTGCAAACAATTCAGGAGTTTCAATTTGCATGAAGACCACATAATTTTGTTCAAAATAATTTTTAAAATTTGCAGGAGATTTTTTTTAAATTTGAAAAATGGGAAGTATGGAAAAAAAAAAACTAATTTTATGAAAAATCGATTGAAATTCCATGAAACTTCAATTTGACAAATAGAACGTTATGAAAAAATGATGCTGGTGCAAGATAAAATAATAAATTGGTTACGAATACAAAGGAATTGCTGCTGCAGTGGCAGTCAAGCAACGAGGCGGCAGAACCGTCATGTGTTGCTGTTGATAGATACTGACAGAGTCTCTGTAGAACAGTTCTTCCATCTTCTCTCTTCCTTACCCTCTTCTTCTCTCCCTTTGTCCTTCTCTTTCCTTACAAGCAAAAGTAGGCGGAGTCGCAGACAATTATAGGGAAAATCGAAGCGAAAACCGAACACATATCGACAAATAAAAATAAACATCGCTCTTGAACCCCGAAGTTATAAATTGATTGAACTTCAAATGGCGAAAATATTGATTCCTGAAATGCATGTCAGGAAATGAAAGAAATTCCTCGAATGGTCTTGAAAAGGTTCTTTCATGGTGTTTCGAACTCAGAACTTATAAATTGATGTATTTCTTGAGTGCATTTATTGATTTTGAAAGATAAAATCTTCGTAGTATATTGAAATGATCTTCTTATTTTATGTTTCTTTTTAGTTAAAGAAGTCACGCCTAGATTTTTCCGAGTATAGAATGCATACCGTAACCAGCTATCATTCAATCACTAACGATTTATATTTCGCAAATTGCGCGAAGTCTCGTGACGCTCCCCCTTTCATCACAAATTGGTTGTTTCCTTGCCCTTTTCTGTTCAGTTAGCATCTCTTCGTCCATCTTTCGGCACTTCTTCAGTACTTCCATTTCGTTCCCTCCATTTCAGCAGTACTGGTTTATCGCCCTGCTGCCTGGCTGATTCGCTTTCTCGTTCAATCATCTCCATTTTTCTACCAATTTTTGCACAACTCTCTCGAGTTTCGCTAATCTCTCTCGCGACCAGCTGAAGAATGACCAAATTGGGTAAGAAAAAGAGGACACGCGAGTTGCATCGAAACGACACGCATAAGAAAGAGAATGGGCCTTGTAAATCGTCGATGAAGGGGACGAACCAGCTGATGAATGACGGAGATGCTCTATGTGTCTGACTGCGATGTATGGTTAAAGAGATGGACAGAGCAGGACAGAGTCAAGACAGGACCAAGGTGTTCGGCCTCGCTGCTAGCAGAATCAGGTAGCAGACCTCGAACAATCGCGCAATCCACTCCCCGCCCCTTGCCTGACAACTAACCGGTTTTCAAATTGAAAGTCGCGCAGCAAAAACGAGGCAAAATGGGAAAAGACGAAGAAGGAAGGAAACGGACCGAAGCTACGGCACAAACCGAATGACTGCAGGGGAACGGGGGGACTGGCAGGGCGATTCAACAAACAAAATAATCAGAATATGAACACAGAAACGACGATTGAATTTGATATTTGCTGAAATCATGGGACTTCGAGATACTGGTATAATCAAGAAGGTAAACCTAAGTGAAAATCATAGCATTATCCATAGAATTTTTGTAAATTCAAATAGGATAATTCTAAATTTTATCGTACTTCTGAAATTCATTTGAATTAATTCGTTTGTTTCTGAACATTGAGATCAATAAAGGCCATATTATATGGGTAACTTTGCGGACTTAAACATCTTTTATCAAGAACAATTTGTTCCTATAAATGAATTCTTCAAAAATGCATTTCATTTTATTTTCATTTTCAGGTCAATTTCGAGTGATATGATTTTTTTCGCCGAATAGTTGACAGTTGCACGTTCAGCAATACAGATAAGGAAAATAGGAAAATGGGTTCTCGTCGGATTCGCTCTAAAAATTGCTTAATCTAATGATATTTAGTTTTTATCAGCTCATTTTCATATAAATGAGAGATCAGGGTCGAACGTTTATTCATTCTGAGTACGTGAATTAAAATTTGTATCTTTCGCCTGCTTTTTTCAAATTTTATAATGTCATCAATATTTTACCTGCAAATAGTTAATAATTTTGTATTCCGCTCATCTTATTTGATTCCTGAATTTTCAAATAGAATTAATTTCCGTTTCCGGAGAATCGTATATTTTTAGCTAGCTGATAACTCCCTATTCTGATAAAAATTCTCAATCTTATGATTTTCGATATAGAAATTCGCCCTTTTTATCAGACGATCACAAATTGTAGCGTCTGTGTGGGTGTATTTGCGTAATTAATTCGGGAAGATTGTATCGAATGAAAGCGATAATTGGCTGATTGATAATAAATGAGCCAAATTGGGATGCACTTTTGCTCTATTGACGTCTTTCTGATGCCTTATTGGTCCGCAAATGCGTGATCACTTTTGGTTAATTATCTCTTCCTTGTGCTATTTCGCTACTGCTAATTGGCAATGAAGAGCTTACCAATAAAAAATGCTTGTTCACTATCAAATCTTATCACATGCAAATACCTCATTCTGATTCTTTGATTGTATTTTAGGCGGTTTCAGTCTCTTGATAATTATCAACAATCTAATAAGTATATTTTATACAGACTGGCACGGACTGACTGTTTGATTGTTAATTAGGAGGGGGCTAATCATGTTTTCATTATCAGATCTACCAGTGTATTCTCTCTTTCCTCTCTCTCACCTGACTGCAGCCTATAAAAGGCCGAATGATTTGCTTATCAGCTCATCTGAGCTGATGCCTCCGTACTCCTCTCTTCCTTCTCTCGCCCAGTAAATTCTCGAGCGATCGATGAATTGATCGAATAATCGACTGACTGGCTGTTAACTAAATGACGGCCCTGATTCGAAAGACCCGAAACAAAGTGAAGTGCTTCACAATGAGCATAGAACAATGCAACGGGGTCAATCGTAGAATCTATGGACGAAGTCAAACTGTCCAATTATCATGCTCTTTCATGCCAAATTCTTTTGAATATTGAACAAATTTTGAACTTTCTCATGCACAGAAAACAAAAACCTAAAAATCACGACAAAAAGAACGTATCGATGATGTGTGAGAGAATTCAAGATTGCGAAATTCAAAATCTTAACTTCAATTTTAATGTCATTATTGATTCTCATCTTCTCTAATGCCTAAAACTCATGCACTCATATCAGCTTCATCTCATTACATTGAGAAGAAGGAAAAAAACCTCTTAATTGTTGCTTGTTGCATCAGTCCTTCTCGTTGTCTTATCACGTGCACGAACTGCACAGATAAGCCAATGCCGCGCATTCACCAATCAACTCACAAGAAAAATTTCCTTATGAGCTGAATTCTTGAATTAATTCGGACAATAACATTTGAAGCAGCAAATCCATCTTCTAAATTTGTAAAATTTCTCGTAAAATTTTCTGGTTCAAAATAATCTAGAGGATTCTATGACAATATTTCTCATTCTTTAGATGTCGCATACTGACGAAAAGCCTACTTTTGAGGATATTTATGAAAATGAAAAGGAATTTTACACGGATGAAATAGAAGATAAGCCTGTAGCGAAATCCGTAAGTCCATAGAAAATATTGCAATTTGCAAACCCTTTTTCAGACCTATTTCACGCTGCTGTTTCCATTCCTGGTGATTTTGGCGTATTTTCTCTCGTCGATCCGAGAAAGTGCTCACTTGAATGCGATGGAAGCCAAATGCTATCAGACCTGCAGGCAAGCATCTTTTAGTTGGTGTTTTGAGCTGTCAGATCAGATTTTCGATATCAGCAGCATTTTTTTATTTTCTCATCTATGAACTTTTATTTAAAGCCAATTAAAGATCGTAAACTCATAAAATAGCACATGACAGTATTAGCTTTGTCATAAAGACTACAGCCATAATTGACCGGAAATGGTTTTGAAATTTAGGACGAGAAAAAAGTGAAAACTGAATAATTTCAGAATCCGAGTGGTGGAATCGATTCCTCAAAATATCAGCTTCCCAAATTCAACCTTGCCGATGTCGACGTTCTCCGCTTGGAAACAGTTGATTGAAATGTCGACCAAGGAATTGGACATTGCTGCCTACAAATCGAGTTTGCAGGGCAAGCATGTTCTTGGTGATATGGGTCAGATGTATTCTGCTGAGGTTGGTCCTATTTAGACAAATTTATCACCTCATCAATTGAAGTTTGAATTTCATTTTTTTAATTGAAATTCCCATTATTCCAATCGTCTCAGCTAAACTTTAACAAATTATCCAGGAAAATCTTCACAATCCAAAATATCGCTGCTAATTTCAGGGTGATCACCTCTATAATTTACTCCTGGAGACTGGTAAAAAGGAAAACATAAAAATTCGAATGATCGAAAATTATCCGCCGAAAGACAAAGGAGACAATGCGGATGGAATCATTCTACAGAATTTCGGTAATCGCACGTTCCTCCCCCCTTTCGTGCAGTCATTTAAAGCCAGAGCCAATTTATTTATCAACAGATAACTTATTTGCTCTTTGTACTGCCTTACCATTGTTCATTTCTAAAGAGCATATTGATAGTTTTATTAATCACAAGCAGAAAGAAGAAGAAGACATTATCAATTCACTTATGAATGAGAATGCAAATGCACTGATGCATTGTCAAAGCAAACAATGCAAAACTACACATGAATTCTTTTGGGATGAACCAGGAAAAGAGAGAAGAAAAAAATAAAATAAAGGCATTTTAGGATCAGTTTATCGAAGATCGGTGGATATTGAGAAAATCCTTGGCAGAGGAAAAATGCACTCAAAGTTCATTCTGTCAGACAATGAGCACTTTTACCTTGGATCGGCAAATTTGGACTGGAGGTCTTTGAATCAGGTATGATTAGACAAATCTCAAGATGAAGGTTTGAAGATTTAATAGGGGTGTGTAGTGTTATCCATCAGAGTATAGAAAAAGCAAGAATAAGTAAGTAAATTCAGAGTGTTGTAACACACGAGACAATTTCAAAATGGGTACTCAAAGCTATACTTTAACAATTTAGTCTTTCAATATCATATGCGGCATTAGATATTTGTCCACTCATCCCTACCATGACTGTCCTATATAATAGCTACTTATATAGCCTTACTCTACATCAATGTATACCCAAACGTTGCCTACCCTTACCTAGTATTCCCTTACCTTATTCTCTCAGAATGTGACCCTGATTAAAAGGAAGCATTGTATTTGACGCTTTGGTGGATAACGCTCGCTCACCTTCAGTAAAATCTAAAATTATTCTATCGTTTTTAAACCTATTGCATATGGCATCAGATAATCATTACATTTTTAAGAAAATGGAACTCGGCATTCTGACAGAGAATTGTGAATGCCTCGCACAGGATCTCAAGCGAATCTTCAAGGTCTATTGGGAGTTGCCGAACAGTACTCAGATGAAGAGAGCCATCGACGTGCACGCTGCCTACAACAAGGAAAGACCGCTGAAGATAAACATGTATGGAGAGGATGCTGAAATCTACATTGCTGTAGGGAAAATATTGATACTTTATCATTTTAAACTGAACCATTTAGACATCTCCTAAACAGCTGAACAACAAGGGTCGTACATGGGACTTGGATGCAATTGTTTCTGAAATCGACGCTGCTCAAACCACTTTGGACATTCACGTAATGGACTACTTCCCGCTCTTCTTGTACAGGAAACCAAGAACGTAAGACCATGGAATCTGGAAAACTAGTTATGAGAGTTGTTTCAGCCACTTTGACAGTATCGATGATGCCTTGAGAAGGGCTATAGTTCGAGGAGTCAAAGTCCGCCTTCTAGCAGCAGCTCTGCACTATCCGAAAATCGGCACTAGATTCTTGAAGTCACTCGAATCGCTCAATAATATGAACGAAAATGCGACTATTCAAGTGGTAAGATGTTTGACTTTGACAATATAAAAATTACGGCAGTATGATTAAATATGGAGATATTACGATAGGTGGATGGGATAATGTTAGAGAAATAAAATCCTATTATCCGTAATGCATAATTTGCTTCGATGTCCGTCAGTAGAAAAATTATAAAGAGAAATATTACAGAAGATCTTCAAAGTTCCCACGCAGCAAAACGGTAACATCTTGATCAATCGAGAACGACGAACGCACAACAAATTCATGGTCACTGATACGACAGTTTTAGTCGGTGAGGATTTTCAGTTAAAACAAATATTGTGGGCGTCCGATTACTTGATGGAAATAAAAGTGGTGCATTTTCTGACGCACAAAACTAAGGAAATGTGCATATCAAATCTGCTCATTGCTTCACGCGTTCTCTTTCTTTTTCTCTATTTTTTCCCTAGCAAAGTCCGTAAGACGATGTGTATATCTGTAATGCGCACTCGTCTATCTTTGCATGTGTAAAAGTGCATCATTTTTCATTTTCATCAAATGATTGGGAGGTTTACAATACTATATCAGAGCTGTTTACGATGTAAAGTAGAAGCAAACATCAAACAAACCGTATTTTCGGCCTTTCACTTTTAATTTTCTTGTCAGCTTTAGGCACTTCGAACTGGGCTGGCGACTATTTCGTTGGGGGCACAACTGGGGCTGCAGTCGTGATAAAACAACACAGAAATGGCGCTTTTGTCCAGGAAATCAAGGTGCGTTCCTTAGTTTGTTTTTCAAGGAAACATTGGCAATAATTCGATCAAAAATTCGTAATAATCGAAAAGAAAAGCTGAGAAAAATTTGACAAAGCAATAATGAAAAAAGAGAAGAAAAATCGCAAAATCATGTTCCATCTATTGGGGAAAAAAACGAATAAACTATTTTAGGACATTTTCCAACGATCATGGAACAGTGAATATGCGCATGGATTGAATGAGTATTTCGAAAAATGCGTTCTCCGTCATACAGCCGATTTCTGTGAGGCTACGAAAGATCCAAGCCTATTTGCCTCACCAGAAAATATCGAATTCGAGTGAACTATGATTTCTACACGATTTTCACAAAAGTATGCAGTGTAATAGAGCATAAGCTGTCGATTTGAATTGTATTCTGCAACTATTTCTGCTTGTGGTCTTTCAAGTTCAAATGCTCACTTGTACCCAGTACGGTTAGATCTCATTCTTGTCATGGCTCATGTAATCCAAACATAAGAGATTTCCTTAATTTTAGTCTTCATTTACCAAATTTAGGTAATTTAAATTGTCTTTTAATGAAGTAGAAATTTTGTGTACATAATTCTAGGTGGCTAATAAAGAGTTTTTATTTATTTTTAAAGTCGTACAATAATAACAAAAATAGAGTTTCTAAGTGACATGAACCAATTTTGCAATAAATGATGAATGAAATTCGGTGAATGGAGAATACTTTTGAAAAGAGAAGAGAATTGATGAAAGAATGGTAGTTTGCTGAAGCTTTCATATTAGCTCATTTCGTTACGGAATTTTCACATTTGAGCATTTCACATTTCATCAGATTCATGAAGCAGTATCGCTAGTCAAAATTATGCAATATTCAGGCAAGTAGTCAATTTTTCTTTAAATTTTCGATCAATTTAATATTTCTCCTAAAATCAACAAAAATAAAATTATGCAATATTTTGGCAAATGAATCCCGAGAAATTCGATCGGAAATTGAAAATTTTGAACAAACTACAATATTGGAGAATTTTCATTCTGATTTGAAAGTTACATTTTTATATTCAACTGAAAATTTTTGTATATTTTCTAGAAATTTCAAGAATATATTACCCATGTGTACCCTCTTTACATAAGAAGAAATTCATCATCTGAAGTTATAACAATAGTTTCGTTACGCAAAATAAAATTGTAGAAGTTTGATTCAGTATTCTTCAGTGCTGATTCATAAATTAGTGAGGAAGTAAAAACGCTATGAGAAACTTGAATTGCAACAAATTCGTTGAGCCGTTACAACTGAAACGTCTTATGACAGGAGAAAGCAAATTTCATAATCATAAAATTTAATCGATTCTAGAACTTCTCAAGAATAAATTATCTAAATCCATCGTCAGAACGTAGATATAAATTTGGAAAATAAAAATCTGATTCGAATATATCTACAGATGACGAATAATCGTAGCAATAGATTATGAGCATGAAGTAGGAATGGGGGTAAATTTAGCTAAATCAACCCTTTACTTCATGCCCTCAAATTACGAGCTTTATTTGATTCAATGCTAATCGCCAAGGAGACATATTGAGCCTTATTTTCACTCACAAGTTTTTGGTTAGCGTTGAACCCCCTGTTCTTCACAACCTAAATCTCAAACCTCACACGAACGAAGCATGTTTCCATCCGCTTTCCCTGATCCCCCCGGACGCGTCCACGTCGATCTTGGTGGAGAATATGGCCGGCGTTCTGGGCGCTTCCTCCGCACAGCTCGTGGTCACTCCAGCCCCTTTGCTGTGTCCGTTCGGGGCGCATTCGTTCTCTTGACTGCCCGTTGCGCCCGTACCTGTTCCGACTGACTGATTCGGGGCTGGACGCGGACTCATGTTCGTTGTTATCAGCGGAGGTCGAGGCTGAGGCGGCGGAAGTGACGGCCGATCTCGCGGTGTCAGTCGAGGGCTGTCGCGAGGTGGTGGAGATTGTGTAGCTGATCCTGGGCCGGATGAAGTCTGACCAGTACCGTCCTTCGATTTGAAGTACTGAAAGACAAAGAATTATGATAAGAATACGAGTTTTAATCTCATAAATTATAATATAACTAGACGTTCTCAACACCATTTTAGTATCACAGCTATATGATATCATGAGGTTCCGATCTATATTGAAAACATCTCTACGAGGCTTTGAAAATTCTCCGAGGTTTGAATATAAATAACAGGTTTTTGCAAATGAGATATATATCCTCTTAGTTTCTTGTTAGTCATTCTTAGAGCAATCCAGGGCGAAGAATAATATTTACCCGCAAAAACTTGTTTAGGGAACAACTCTCGCAAGACTTTTGAAAGCAGCTAAAATAACAACTAGAGTGCGTACGTTTCTGAACAGACTCAGTCGTTTCTTGCCATCAGCTTCGTCAGCCTGCGCATTGGAAGTGGATGGTCCAACATCGTCACCGCAATAGACCCCAGCCGTAGGACTCTGTCCAGTAGATTTCCTCCTGCCTGACAGCCTCTTCTCAGGCTTGTCTGGCTGACCTTGTCCATCTTTGTGCGTATGACTAACGGCTCGGACAAATTTGTTCAAAATGCCAAGATGTTCCTGGAAAATGATAATTGACTTTTGAGAGTCATGAGTCCATGTTATTGATACCTTTCTTCCTTTGGTGAGTTTCTTCTCTACATCGGCAGGCAGCTCGCAGTATCCTGCGTCTCCATGCTGATGGAATGCGAGATTGTGTTCTTCTAGAACTTCGGGCGCCAGAATGACTGGATCTTTCGGCAGAGGGAACGTCTTTTTACCCGCATTTTCACCCAGGAATTCTTGCTCGAGGTCTAAAACTCGCAAGATAAATAGTGAAATCGTGAAGATCGAAAAATGGAAGAAGAAAAATATGTGATGTAGATCATTTCTTCTCATATTGAAGCGTTTTCGTTTTCAACAATTTCAAGTTCAGAATGTTTACCATTATATTGTGACTGATTCATGACGGTAAGTGTCCTCTGTCCGATGCTTGCCACAGAGGCGTTGCTTCTGACGACTTGCAGAGTGCCGGAGTAACAGACCACGGCCTGTGCCAGATCAACGAAATATTTGCCTAATAGGGGACGCAAAATCGCTCCGGCAGACAGCGAATTGCGTGCTCGAATTATAATATACCTGAGAAGTGATTTTCTAAATATATTCTATCGGATTTTTCATACCTAGTTGGTGCCACAGGGCATTTGGCAGTGAAATTAGGAGGTAGGATTTCGACGGCGAAAGTCACAACAGGGCAGAGGCGAACGGTTCGAGAGGAAAGGGCATCGAGGGCTTGTCGAGCTGGGTCGATTGTGCTACCAGACTAAATTAGTTGAATTTTAATCACGAGTGACATTATGTTTAGATTTACTGGGAGAGCTTTTAAGGAGGTTAATTCAAATTGGCTGATTTTTCATTATAGGGGTATGTCATAATGTTGATCACGGATCTGAAGTCAGAAAGTGCTCGATTGGATGTCTGGCACGAAATTCCGAAAACTCGCATATTTCATAGAGAAATAATGTATGCTAATTTGTAATTTCATTTTTGCATTGCACAAAACGATTGTCGGGATTTCTTGCACGAATGGATCAATCGCGGGTACTTTCTGAATTCAGATCCGTGATCAGCCAATTTGAAAGTTAACACCTGGAAAAACCCTCCTAGTGAAGCTTACAAACTATTTTTATTCAATGGTTCAATGATTACCTCAGCATCGACAGCTTCAGTCATTCGTTTGTCGAGGCCCATCCGCTCTGCCATTTTCTGACTCCAGGCTTTGACAGAGACCATCTGTAAACCACCCAATCAGTCATAATCAATCATCGTAGTGAAAAAATTGAAATTTTGGCTGGAGAGTACTGGTGATGATAAATCACTAACCTCTATCTCATCATTTCTCAATAAAGTGAATAATATCTAACCGGATCGTTTAGCTGAATTGTCTCTGTGGTGAATGTATCGTTCATAATCAGCCTGCATTCTCGAGGATCACATTTGAATCGCTGCTGTGTGGCTGGAGATGAGGGGTGAGATATCTAAATCGTAAATATGAGTTTTCTATTAAAAACCAAGGTTTCTACTTCATTAAATTAAAAATGCTTTAAATTCAATAAGAACACTCAGAGCAAGATTTATCATTTACATTTGAATGTTCTTCTGAATTTATGACAAATAAAAACTCAACATCAAACAGTCCAAGCAAAGCAATTAGAAGAAGCTAAGGCGAACACATAATATGAAACGTTTAGCTTCAGAGGAATAATGAAGAGTTTCAAGGAAAACCGAACATAAAATTTGCTAATATATTCTGAAGCAAAAGTTTCGATTAACACATAAACTTGCATGCAAATCGCTAAACAAAATATGACACAATTGCACGTGAACAAATAAAGTCAGAAGGAATTTATCTAGTGGGAGAAAGCTCATTGAAAATAGTAAAATCACTTTCTTCACCAAACTTATGAAAAAATGGTTTTACTGAAAAGTGAGGTTAAATAAAAATAAATGACGAAAAACTCAAACTATTCCAAAACTGAGCATAGCATTCTCTAATGACGAAATGATAGAATAGAAATTTCAAACCTGCTGTCTGGGTGTTTGGGTCAGCTCTGTCGTCTGGAAACAACAAAAAGTACTCACTCGCTAACTATTTGTTATAATTTATCTTGATCAGCTAGGTTTGTAGAAATTGACACCTACTACGCTACGCATTTTTGGACAGAAGTTGTGATGCCGATGTTTCAAAATTGAAGCACAACTTTTCCAGGATACGATGATAAATTTGATGAAAGTGAGCGATATTTTTGCAATACACAAAAATCGTTCTATTAAAAAATCTTTATAATTGAAAAAATCGCCATTTTCTGAATTTTTGTCGTATTTTGTTAGAAATTCAGAAGGTTAACTTATTTTGAAAATAACTATCCCAAGAAATAATAACCTGGACATGTTTTTGAAACCATGGCATCCGAAATGAGATAGATTGATGGAAATTAAGGATAGAATGGGAGAGAAGTAAGGGGCTGGACAGAGACAGTGATAGTGATTTAGGGAGTGCTTGGCAGATTGCAGTAGAAGCACTAGGGGACTAGGAGAAGCACATAGGCATATAGTGTAAAGCCAAAGCTGAGCCAGGTGAGTGGCTTTTGAACTGAGGGCTGGCTGACTGAGAGACAAAGACAAAAACAAGTCATAACCTGCAATAAATGAGAAATGAGAAGCAAAAAGATTGATGTGCAAGTGGATGAAGGAATGACGCAAAACGCAAAACAACAAGGCACATGGCAAATGACAAAATGACAATGAGACATGGAGACCATGAAGACATTGCACAACGAATTGTGTGATTAGAACATAATTATAGAATCAAATTGAAACAGAACACTCCAATCTATAAAAAATATTGCTAAAAATTGCATCAACTAGAAAATTATGAAATAAAATTTTCACACATTAATTAGATTGGAGTGCTCCGCGCAAAATATTAAGATTAGTGGTAGTTGAGCTAATCAAGATATGGCAACTTATTAACGCAAATTAGTCCAGTTTCTACCATGCAAATATTTTCTCCCGAAACAAAACCACGATCACAACAATTGTACAACGATTTATTAAAATATTGCGATAGAAATAATCGATACGATTAAAAAAACTTCGATGACATTTCAAAACAATAACTAACTGATCAGAAAGCAAAGCTATAAAAGAATAAATCGTAATTATGACAATTAAAGTTGCATTTTGTCTGAAAAATCCGAGAGTTTGGGTGTTCATTTTTAGTTCCCTATTGTTAAAGCGAGAATTTTTTATACCAGAGAAGGAAATTCCCCCAAATGAAAATCGATGTCAGCGCTAAAGCTTTAATGCAGAAAGAAAGAGAAAATTGCACCGTGGTGATGGATTAAAAGTGGAAATAGCTGGCAAGAAGGGCTATTGAAAAGGAAAAAAGCAAACTAAAAGAAAGAAGAGATAGTTTTAGCATTACAAAGTTGGAAAATGAGAAGTCGTCATAATGAGGAGCACAGAGATTCCAAATATCAAAGATGACGACTCTTCATTTGCCAAAATATCTAGCAAAAATCAACATGCACGAGGAGGAGTAGCGAATCTGACAACGAAGCTCATCCGACTACCACCACACTTGGGAGACATTGGAATTGGGGTTGGGTTTGGGTTTGGAGTGGGAATGACTACCTCAGCGGGCATGCTGTACTGCTTCCCAGACGCAAACATCTGTCTACGTCTGCTGCCTGCCGACCCAATTGCCCGACCAGCAGTAGCCATGTGCTCGAGGTCTTCCTCTGCAGCCTCCTTGGTCCTGTCCTCTCCCGCACTCGACGAGGTTCTATGCACGTTCGGATGACGACGTTCAGTAGCCTCGTTTCCCGACGTGCACGGACTCATCTCAGCAGCGCAGGCGGCAGCCGCATCCGCAGCTGATCGCCCGTCTTCTGCCGATCCGGTCGACGAATTCCTCACTCCTCGTCTCGTCAACCGTCTCGAGAATCTGTCGAATCCCTGCCAGATGGAGGACCGACTCAGCACCGATGCGGTGGCACTCTTGGCTGTGGCCGCGGTCGATGGCAGACCGACTGAGCCCGTCTGTGATGGCTGCAAATAAGGAGGATCAACGTTATGCCTATCGCATCCATGCAAAAGGTAAATTGCAAAGAGCCAGGACGATTTATATGTAATTGGAATGCGTTGTTGCTCTATGGACTTGAATGGTGCCAAAATTCGAGAAAATGTTAGAAATTTGGGGCATAAAGCCTTCAATGAAATAATGATGCAATTAAGGAATTAGATCGTCATCAAGTGAAGTTGCCAGTTCATTCATTTGAGGTGAGTTGTTGTGCGAAAAAGATTCAAATAGTTGTGTTTTCTACTACAAATGAATGTGCTGGACTAAATGCATGAAAATGCGGGCAATTGTGATGAAGCGAAGTGCCATGGGTATGATGATTCAAGCAGCATTCATTTCATCAAAAATATCAGTGGGCCATTAGAGATAATGATGATCAATAACAAATAATTGGGACAGATAAACGTGGAATATGACGAGAATGTTAGATTATTCGAAACAAGGACACTTTCGTCGAAAATATGAATGACAATGGCATTTGAAATAAATTAGGCACATTTATTAAAACGAACCGAGTTTGGCTGAATGTGAAATGCAAAGCTTAAGATGGGACGATTCGATTATTTTGTATTTCAATAACAAGCAAGACAGCGCGTATTCTCCATTCTGTTGGACTCTGATGATTCAGATAGATGCAGGTGAATGCAGCAGAACATAGATGCGAGCAGCGTCAGCTCGGTCAGCTTGCAACCTGTCCACACCGTCTATTGCACACTACTTTTGGCAAAAATCTTTGGTTTGAGAGTTGATGAAAATTTCAATCAAACATGTGTTTTCACAAAATGTTTTCCGTTACTTTCTGAGGATAAGTGAGTGATCATCTAACTCTAAATCAATTTTCTTTCCCTTAAACTTATCTGAGAAGTTTAAAATAATAAAAAGCTAAATGTCTGCGTGCAATAGACAGTAGGAAAGCCACGGCTTCAGCCTATATGCCTTGAAATGCGAGTAGGCGATCAATACCATCAATGTCTATGCAACACGTAATCAATCGCAACTCGGTTGAACAGATCGATGAATAAAGGTAAGTGGGTCCTGACCTTCTTGTCCTTCCTTTCAGCCCCAACAGTCTGTGCAGGTTCTGTCGTGGCGGTTGACTCTTCAGATCGTTCTCGAGCTTCCTTCTCTCGTTTATCAGCCTCCCTTGCTTCTTGCAGCTGAGCTCGAGTGAAGAACGCGACACTCGATTCCTCGTCGGCATTCGGAGCTGCCGAATTTATCGCTGGAATAGGTAATTTGGAGAACGAAAACTTTTTTTTACAAATTATAAAAAATAGCTACAAGATTTAAAGAAAATTGGTAGTGAAGGGATTTTGCGGGCATGGGTCAAGAAGAAAATGACCTTAAAATATCTACAAACAAAATGGCATGATATTTACCACCGTCGAAGTATTGAACATACGCTGCATGTCAATGATATTATCAAGGCAAATCTATCTGAGACTTACGACCAATACCGAGATCGAGTCGGATCTTCTTGTCCTCCTCAGCAGCTAGCTCTTCATCAGTGAAGTCCGGCTGAGTGCCGCCGGATCGAAGGAACCGAGGCCAGCAGTCATATTTTAGCAAATGGAATATCTGAGAGTGACGATGAATCTCTAAAGTGGTGAGCAAGTATGTATACCTGATATTGCGCTAGATCAAACGTATTCTTTGGATAAGCTCCAGACTTCATGGCAGCTTTTATCCGTTTAGCAGTTGAATTATCGACATTGACAGGTTCAGAGCAATTCTGAGCAAAATGCCTCTCATAGATCCACGAAGCAGCCTGAGCTCGTTCGTCGGACTGAAATTAACAATAATATCATCGATTGAATGCGTTGAAAATGTTTACCGTAATATCATCTTCACAATAATAATCTCTAAACTGCTCCACGGCAACGTAGAAGTTGAGATTTTCGGCGCAGAACTGCTGATCGAGGAAGTGATAGAAAGGTTCCCTCAACTTCGAGTCCCTCAGCACCTTCTTGAAGATCTTCATTTCCCTACTGTTGTTTGTTTCAGGCACTGGAGCTTCCGTCTGAAATAATAATAATAATAGTTGCTTCGGAAGTTCACACTCGATTGACATACTCCTTCCATCTCCTCATCCGAATCATCGTCCTTTCTGTGATGATGATGATGCTTCACTGTGGGGTGCTTCGAAGCAGAAGGCGGAGGATCTTTCGTCAGTATCTCAGGGCCTTCATCTCCCACGTAAATGCCGCAATCGGCATTGTCTGGCTTTTTACTCGGCGTCGATCGGTCAATCTGAAGTGATCAACTAGTTATCTTCATATACAGTGTGGATTGGCAGTTTAAAGAACTACAGATTGACTGATTGTGAGTCGAGAGATAAGAATGAGGGTAAAGTTATGGAGGAGGAATCATGAGAAGAAAGAACTCTTCATCGTTTGGTCATTCCAACGAATTGAAATTATTCACTTTATCAACTCGTACCGATTTGGAGGGTGATGCCTGCAGAACAGCTTTGTCTGGCTCATTGGAAGTGGAAGCCTTGGGAGTGGACTCCTTGAGAGCAGAGATATCGCTGCCGCGTGGCCGAGGCGGTGAAGCCATTTGCCGATCAGATGAGGAAGACGAGAAACTGAGCTCTGAAAAATCCAATTTAGTTAGATATCAAACGACTGGGAATAGCTTACTATATAGGCCCCAGTTTTGGTTGGAATCGACTTGCTGCTTGAGCTTGAAGTGACAATCGGTCAAGTTCGAATTCGAATTGGTGTGATTGAGAGGGGAGCGTTGAGAAGATTGTGAGCCTGTAAATGTTCCTCTATCCATCTTCTAGTATATTTAGTTATTCTATTTTTGTTTTCGCATTAATGCGATTTGTGATTGAATGAGCCGCTGCGTTGTTTAGATCTTCTCATTAGCCCTTCGCGCCTGTCTGTCGGTATGAGGTCATTCTGGCTGTTCTAGACGAAGTGCTTCATGAGACAATGTTTCAGCAGAAGCAGAAGAGGCTGAGGATGATGCAATCAGAGGAGAAGAGGAATGAAATAAACCGAATAGACTACGTCAGAATTGGCTCCGAATCTCTTTCCTTTAGCATTCCCCTCCCCTCCCTTCCCTTCCCTTTCATCTGCCTGCTTTATTTCCATTTGTGTCGGCAGCCGCTTTCGCCTCTATTTGCCTCATTTTCTCTGCATCTAGCCATATTAAAATACGCATGGATGCAGTGCAGCCGCATCAGGACCAGAGCAGGGCAAATCCCGAGCCTGCGCCCTGTGGCCCTAAAAACGGCTACGCGTCTTCCGATTCCCTCAGCAAAATTAATTATTCATCGAAAACAATAGAAATAGTGACCGACGTGTCTATTTTCGCTCCAAGTGTGTCCATTGCAATTCCCGCGAATTATTCATTCAAGTTTTCGGATGAAATAAGCGAATTACGCGATACTGCAGAAATTTCCTGAGAATCGCCGTCGGATTTCACGCTCCAATCATGTGCATCCACATCTACGATGAAAAACTCGTAGTGAAGTTTGATCAATGATCGAATCACATAATCATATGAGGGATTTTCAATGATAGCAGGCAGATGCATAGAGCTAGCTAATGCGCGAAGAAATAGAGCGTCATGTTATCGTATTTCAAGCATAGCACAGCTTTCATTAAGGCCCCACATCGAACTATCGCATTCGTATTCTGCCCTCTTACCGTAGGGATTTGCCTACTTTTCATATTTCAAAATAAGGAAATGTAACAGATTTTCGAAGAAGATGTGATTAGTAATGTTTGTCCAGAAGTACAGAACTCCATCGTTTTCCTACTAAATGTGGGCTGGCGTTGTGCCGCAAGGACAGGGGACAGGCGCTGCTTGGGGTTAATTTAGGAACAAGTAGAGGAGCGAAGCAGAGGCTGAGGAAGGGCAAAGAGCCCAGCCCTCGTCAAGCCAGGCAAAACTGCAAACACGTCGATATTGCCAAGAGCAAGGCTATTAGCAAAATAAGGCAAATGGCAGGCAAATAAAAGTAGACGGGCTGAGGAAAGAGGAGGATGAGAAGGAGATGCTCATCGCCTCTGCACAATTGGAAAGAAGACAGAAGCGGCACAAACAATGAGACTATCTAATGAAATTAAGGATTCTGCAAAATGAATGATAAGATTTGGACGAAAGGCGCATCGCAGGGCGAAATCAAAAGATGAAACATTTTCCCGTCCTTCTTTATTTTCAAAACTCTTGCAAGCATTCTCCTAACAAGATAATGTTTACATTTCTCGATATGCACTACAGCTAACTCGGAAATTTGGACCCTGATGAGAAAAAATGATGCGGAAGACAAAGTATGCATGTGATATTCTGTTTCAATGTAAGAAAAAAGACGTGCGCTTTCTCACGTTGCATTAGAATATTTCATAAATGTTTGGTAAAGAAAGGAATGAGTGTACCGCGTTGTGAATGATGATGATGATGATGATGTTGTTCAGTTTCCCTCGGCTGAGCAGCGGCTTCGTCAGCTCGGAATTGTGGGTCGTCGACAATCTGACAGGCGACCGCAGACACCACCTGCTGCTTGTTGCGACTATGCCTTTGCGACGAGGGGCTCTGGAAATATTTTAAAAATGGAAAATTTAGTTGATTTACTTTGATGGATCCGATGAAATGATCATCATTCAAAGAAACAAATAAAGGATAAATTCAACAATAGAAAAGTCGAGTAAGCAATTCTATTTAAAAGAAAGCATTAGTGTTTTTTTTTAGGATAAGCTTATTGTTATCTGTTAAAAATCACGATTATCTTATTCTATACAAGAGTTCAAATTTCTCTAGCTCATTCAGTTCTATTAACTCTCTTCCCTTTTCTCTCTCTTTAACTTCGACAGATGCAAAGATGGCGTCGTGGCAGTCATAATTAAACCGAGTCTACTCAAAATTATGGATTGAAATCGAGTAAATCATTGAAAAGAAGAATGAAACATACGAAATGAAAGGTAGAAAAAGAGGATAATAAATATTCGATATTCCGAGAAAGGTAATAGACAAAGTCGAAAAATAAAAGGAGACAGCAGAGATGAAAAATCTCTGCCTCCCACTTCCACTTTGGGTCGCAGCAGTCAACTCGAAATATCGAAATATGAAGGCAATGCTCGGAGCGCTGAAGGGAGTAGGGAAGGCAAAAAGGCAGGAAAAAATTGTCGACTCTCGTCGCTAAAATGTTTATGGAAATTTCGAGCGAACAAAGCGACTGCCGGCTGTGGCTGCAGGCAAGTCGAATGGGAAAGGAGAAGTGTGGATTGAGCAATCAAAGTTGCTTTCAGAATCAAGTGGAATGAAGTAAATCCAAAAAATGTGAAATAATGTAAGATTTTAGAAATGTTAGAATTGTGCGAGATAATGAAACTTGCGATAAAAGTTACAATTCTTATAACGCATTGCAGAATTAAAATGTACATCAGAGTTCCTCAATTTTCTCATATAGCGATGGCCAAACGATTGGACCAATGATCATTATGGATGGGCCCTGATACGCATATTTCTTATGAAGAATTTGAATAAAACTTGCAAGAATTCCATAGTTCAGAATAACGAATATTCTTTTACAAAATATTATGCAAATTGGTTAACAAGAATTAAACTATCAGGGTCTATCCTAATCACAATTATTCCAAACTACTGATCGTCACTGTTATTGTGTATCTCTTTTATATTCGAACCAAGTAACGATCGTGCTCCAATGCAAAAGCTGAAGCATGAGTAGTAGTAATCGTTCACAAACACATCGCTTTTCGCTCATTTCCCATTATTTCTTTCCAAAGATTGTAAACCCTCCACAAAGATGTGTCGGGTGTTTTGTTAAAGAAAATCACCCTTTAATGGAGAAGTGATGGGAAATGAACGAAAAGTAAGGCGACTATGAATAGTTATTACTCGCGTTTCAGTTTTCGCATCGAAGTACAATCGACATTCGGTTTGAATATAAAAGAGATATACGATATATGTTATATCAGAAATTGAAATCATATGGAAAAGATACAAATTTGAGCAATCTTGTGAATCTTCTACACAAGCTTTGTTTTCTAATTTCTCCCCTTACTCAATAGTCATTTTTTGCACAAGTCAACAATATGAATATTCTACTCGAGTTTGAAAAGAAGAATGACATTTTTAACGACGAACGCTCAAAACTAAAATGATAGTAACAAATTTGGCAAAAAGTATGCAGATAGCATTTTTTGATAAGATTTAAAACGAATACCTAAAAAAAGTTCAGATTTGTTTTCATTTACGCAAAACTAGAGTTAAAAATTAGCTATTCTCAATTTGTGACATTTTACGCAACTCACCTCAGAAAGAACAATCTAATTCCTAAGATTGATCGCCTAATTCCTAATCTTTTCATAAACTCTAAGTTCCGCCGATAAAATCCAATTATTTTTCCATAGAGAATTTCAACTTTTACTATTCTTGCAGAACAATTAGCGCTGTTTTTATCAAATCCTGTTATCGCTGAAAAAGTTGGCATTTCGAGCATTGAAACATGTGGAAAAAACCGCTTAATTTCCTGGGATCTTCTATTTAGACAAAGTTATTAGATAGCAAAAAATTAAACATTTATATTAATGGGGTTCAGGAGGTTTAGAAATTTCCTAATCCTATAAGTAAAAAAATGAAATTGCTTCTGAAATAGAGAAGCTAATGAAAGAAATGAATGGGAATCAAGAAAATCCTGAAATGGAAACTGCTCAGCGGCTTGGCTAAGATAAGTATTATTGATTCAAAAAATTAACCACGAAGAAGCGGCGGCGGCGGCGTTGTGCTTGTGCGTTTTCAGTAGCCCTTAAGGATTCACCACTCTCTGGGATAGATTTGATGAGAAGGAAAAAAAGAGCGAGAGAAGGGGGGAAGGGGTGAGAGGGGATAGAGAAAGACCCCTATGGGCAAATGAAAGGAAGGCAGGGAGAAGGAAAAGGGAAGGGGGGAAAGAAAGGCAGGGGCCCCTGAAGCTATGCCTATGCACAGGAGAGGTGGAGAGAGTGAGTAAATGAATTTGAAAGAGAGGCAGAGATGGAGAGATTGCTGAAGAGAGCACAGGCCGAGTCGGGGTCCTTGCTCAGGAAGGGGTAGAGGAAGGATAAAGGCAAGGGACTCGGGGGGGGGGGGGGGGGGGGGGGGCTAAAGAAGGCAGGCCGCAAGCCGCTCGGGTCTAGGGGGCGCCTCGCACAGCAGCACAGCCGCACTCTCAATTTTAGTCATCCGCGCGTAATTAGAGGCAATTCCCTGAACTCTGTCGACACACACAAAACGAATCGCATGAAGGATAAAGCCATTTGAAGAGCGCGAGGAAGGAAAAGAGATACAAAGACAAAAGCTGCAACTCCAGACAAGGCTATGGGAAGAGGCAGGGACGCAGGGGATATGAACTTGGAAAAGACAGACACAGACGAAATAGCCGAAGGGGTTTATCCATAAAAGTCAGAGGAAGAGGGGAGGAGATGAAGCATGGGGAACATATCCCAGATGGGGGTGCACATTCCATACTTGGGCGTTTGCATTGATGGATGGAGAAAGAGATGCTCGAACAATGGTTTCGCATTAATTATGCTTTACGCATTGAATAATTAATGAAAATTTGTAATTTTCTATCAATTTCGCACAGATTTCATACTATACAAATAAATGTACTTTTAGTTGGCTAGTTGAGAGTTTTGTTGCAAAATTAAACTTCACGAAGAAAAATTCTACAGGATTTTCGAATGTCTAAGTTTAAAAAATTAGCAATTATCAACCAGAAAGGAATGAAAGTTTTCTCATGTAGAATAAGTGGTTTAATCGAGTATGAACTAAAGTGTAGTTTCTGATATCTCTATTTAGCAATGCATGTTTTTTTTACTAAATTTCGAAATCGGAAAACAAATATTCGCTAATATTTGTTTTAAAATTTCAACTTAAAATTCTCACGTCAAGTCAAAGCACATAAATCGGCTTTTGCATGTGAGGATATCGGAAAAAATAGACGAAATTCGCGAAACTGGAAGACCTGCAAAAATGCACGTAGATCTATTAATAGGCTAGAAATACCAAGAACAGTTGTAATTGCATTAAAGGATATCAAAAGAATCTAACCAAGGATTAAGATATATTATTATATCATCCACCTGGTCCTATTGTCGCAGGTTGTAAAAACTACAAAGTCTCGGCTTTTTATATTATTTCCTGTCTGCAGTATTTTTTCTTCAAAAATCGGCACTGGTTTACCATAAAAAGTTAGGATACGAAGAGAAAAACCTAATCCGAATATGCTTTCAATTTGAAATTCCTAGAAATTTAGTAATGTTTTAATTCTAAAACATAAATTGGAAATATGTGTGGAAAGCACAATGAGTCTTCTTGAGTATATGAAAAAATCCAAACATTTCTGGAGCATAACATAATTTTCTGTGTTAATGCCATAGTTTGGTGAATTTATTTACGAACGAAAGCAGAAAACAATGAAGAACATGTAAGTGTTGCGTCTCGAAAATGTTATTTTTACTTAAAATTTTAAATATAATAAAGTATGCTTATTGTTTGAATTTCCTTGCGGATAAGGGAATCTTAAAAATAGAAGACTATTCAGCCTCTGAATCTTGAAAGTAAGACTAAAATTTGGTAAAGTAGGACTTATGAATTCTAATGCATCAGTTATATCAGGATTCGCTAATATAAAGTTTCGCCTATGCAATAACCAGAACAAATCAAAAGAAACCATAAATCTTATCTTTAAAAATTCTGATTTCAAATGAACGTTGAACCTTTCAAGCTAAAGAATTTGTGCATCCTTAATGTGGCTATGAAAATATTTGATATTCTGATAATTTTAGATAGTTCATTGTAAGGTATTCGTATGAAGCTTAGCTTTAAAATAAACGAACTGAGTAGATTACTTAATGCGCGTAAATAAACTGGATCGATGTTGGTGTGGCTTGAGTCAGGAAAATGAAGCAGAAGAGGGGTGGTACGGCAGTGCAACTAAGCATTTTGCTGTTTCTGTTTCGATCCATGTTTCTGTCGGCAGAGACTCGCAGCACATGAGAACGTGTGAAAATGTGAATGAATATGAGAGGAGAATAGAGGAAATAAGTAAATCCACGCATTCACTCATCAATTAGCGTGAAGCCCGAATTAAAAATTATCCATATTTTGATCTCAAACATTTTCTAAATTCGTATACTTTTTTATAATTAGAAAAATAAAGAATGAATCCTCAAGAACGGGGAAATCGATCGTCAGCTTATATGTAACTTAAAAGAAATTTTTGAATTTATCGTACTGTTTGAGACCTACACATCGCGAAAAATTCATCTGAAAAATATTACATAGGGTTATAAGAAAATGCGAAAATTTACAAGAAATAGATCTTTACAGATGGTCAAATGAATCAAAATTAATGGAGGAAGTAACGATTCTCGATCTGTGGTTTCAAATATTTCAAAATCTTTAGTTTTACTTTTTCAACGCACAAGTATGAAGTGCTCAATTACTTCTAGCAGCACGATGAATCAATTAAGATTTAGAGCAGTGAATGATGATGATAGAATTCAAAATATCGAAAGGTGGGCATTTATTCTCAAATATTCTCGCTTGCCTGGCCAGGGTTATTGGGTTGTTTCCTGCCCAAGTTGCATTGCCCTGCCAAAAGAAATTCCTTTTTCCAACCAGGGCAATTCGACATT
This sequence comes from Diploscapter coronatus, assembly GCA_964036155.1. Taxonomy (NCBI): domain Eukaryota; kingdom Metazoa; phylum Nematoda; class Chromadorea; order Rhabditida; family Rhabditidae; genus Diploscapter; species Diploscapter coronatus. Next base: position 44,969,130 of record OZ038422.1, on the reverse strand, counting down.
GCAACAGGTATAAGCGTTTCTCAAAATGCAGTAAGAATTCAGAACGAAAGTCATTCGACTCAAAATCTGTCCTTTCTAGCACAAATCTCAACCTTCTTTGGGTACAATTCGGCATTCAATTAGAAAAATAGAGCAATCTGAGTTGAAGATTGTATCAGTTCTATGAAAGCGAACAAAGAGTCTGAAGATGAAAGTTCAATAAAACCAGAAATTCTAAGAAACAACAGGCTTAGAAGTTTTAGTCGAATTATTAAACCTCTCCTCTCGACTAAATATGAGAAAAATACTTGAACTTGGACGAAATTTTCAGACTAATAGCCTTCATGTGGAAAAAAGCGAATATAAACTATCGAAAATGTGTCACCATCGATCATTTTGACTATCAGATGACTGAAGGATTTCTTCCAATATGTGGGAAGATTTACATAATCAACTATCATTCCGGTGTCTATTTTTACCGAGACAATTCATATGACAATAGGCCTCGATTCTCTTCCATCTAACTGCGGCATTTCTCACTCCCAGACAAAGTACTATTAGCAAAAATAGACGGAAATCGGGCAAAATGTGGACCGCTAAGCGAAAGTTCTGTGAGGTATTCGAAACTATTTTGGGAATATGAAAATGTAAAAATAATCCATGCAACTAACATGTAAAATTTCAATTTCAACAATGTGTACTGGATTTGTTAGAATAATATCTGAGCCATGGGCAAGAGGAAGGGAACTATTTTTATTTTTATAGCTCGAAAAGAGGAGAGGAAGAGGAAAGAATAAGAATGGGAGTGGGAAGCATATACAACAAATAAGGCATATAGAATATAGAGCCTGGCAGGGACTAATCGTTAGAAGCTTGAAGGTCTGAAGAAGGAAAGACGAAAGAGACGGGTCTCGACAAAAAGAAAGCAGAGAAGAGAAATTGCTATAATATTATTTTCCCATTATTATTCCGATAGTTGTACCTACACCCATGAGTAAAGAGACGGGAAAGGAAGTGGAAAAAAGAAGGGGGAAAAAGGGAAAACTCGGCACTCTCTTTCTCTAAAACATGCAATCGATGGGCAGGGCTGGCAAAGCCTGAAAAGAAGCATACAAAGAGACGGGCAAAGATACTGAAACATAGTAGAAATGAGAATATTTTAGAGAGGAAAATGAAAAGGACCATCTAATTGAGAAGAGACACGGATGATGGCAAAGGGAAGCGGGAAGCGAAGGGAAGGAAAGGAGATTGAGGAGCAGGGCTAATGTGAAACAGAAGCAGACGCTGATACGCTCCTCCATACTCATCAATGCCAGACATAAATCCGCCTGGAATAGCGCATTAACATTAATCCGCATCTTCTAAGCAACAATTGAATGCAAACACCATCCTCATATTCTTACTCGGCTACTAACATGATGATTTTTAGCGACAAAGATTATATTGGAGGTTCAAAGTAGACTGTCAGTCAAATGACGGATTGCAATATTCGAGACCCGCGTGAATGAGTTGAAATCAATTTATTCGACTACAATTCTGCAGCGAAATTTTCATCCAACAAAACAGCGAATTCAATGCACTAAACGCGCAGCTTTCGCATTCTAAAAATGGTCGAGCGGGGGTAATTATTTTAGAAATTCCTGTTCATGTTATTGCTATTTGTCAGTGTTTTGTCTTCCTATGGCGCGCAGATTAGAGAGTCGATGAATTGAGGAAGTCGAAAGAGACAGAGAAATGAAGAAATAGTACGGGGTGATGAAGTGGGGAGAGAAAGAGGCAGAAGCTGCGGGGCAGGGAGCGCAGGTCCCATAGATATCTCATTAGGGAAAGGGGGAAGAGGGAATAGAGCGAACAGAGACAGGCGAAATGCGGAAAACGCAGAAATAGAGCAGCAGAAGCGGGAAAATAGGGGAGGAAAAGATTTGCAGGATCGCGGTCGGGAAAGAGAAGGGAAAGACGACGTCGTGGCTGCTTCCACCCAAAGGCTTCAATTGAAAATAAGGCCGATGAGAGAAAAATAAAATGAGCAAGTCAATGAGTGAGCATGCCAAATGAGGAGAAGGAAAAGATCCAGACAAAGGTGTGGGAGGAACGAGACAACATTCCGAATGAAGAGGAGAGAAAGAAATGAATCGCTCTTTCTCTCTAGCCCTTTAGGAGAATCTCGCCATCGCTCCGTAGGGTAAATTCTTTTAGAGCCCACCTCTCTCCTAAACTCTAAACGCTACCCAATATGTCCCCAACTACCCGCTTGAAGCTGCTTGAATTAAACCCAACTTTTGCTAGCCGAAAATACAAAGCTACATATTGCTAAAAGTCTATTTTAGGTGCAGGAAATAGAAAAGTTCAAAATTGTTGAGAACAAGAAAGAGTTTCAAGTGTATTCGCATTTATGAAATTGCATGGAGATTTTCGAATAGAAGCATGAGGTGTTCCACAATGATGTCAGAACAACCAAATAAACAATCGCAGAGATTCTATTTAATGATAATAAGGATCAAGAATGATATGGAAAATCGCGAACTTGACCAAGGATTTTACTCTAAATTGTTAGGGAATGAACTCTAGTTCTACCCTGTAGAGAATTTTAGATAATGAATTCGAAACTCTACCTGAACGATGACAGAATCTTTGCGTTCGACACATCGTACTTCCTGGCAAGAAACAACTGAACTCTTCTTTTTTGGAGTTGTTGATACTCCAGGTTCCTGAAATCAAATCTACCATAACGTTTCATAAAAATATGCAAATTAGGATAGTTAAGATATCGTATTATGATATCATGAAAATGTTCTAAATCGATTATTTCTGACCCGGTCATGTACTTTTTCCTAATTTTACGTCTTAACGTTATTCCTACTTTTTTGTTAATTATCCAATATTTAGTAAAATTACCCCAACAAGTTGTGTATTAGTATCAACCGAATTAACTCTGACAATTTTGTTGTAGGGGGAATAGTTTAGATTTCTCAGAGGGAATTCATCGACTTCCATGAGGATCTCTTTCAATCGAGGATGATCTTCTCTCCTCTTCCGAATCGAGTTCCGAATGCCAAATCGATGATTTGGAATTTCGAACAGTTGTGGCTTCTTCTTGTGAGCGGGACTGCGACTCTTCGCCAGAAGCTCTTGACCAATTTGGGTCAAATCATGGATCTGCTCAGATTCACGACGTCTCTTCTCCAACATTGCTGCTGTTCGCCTGCGAGAGTCACGAATAAGTTGCCGACGATGGAAGCCATGATTGTTGTTGGATGGATAGGAATGAGTGGAATGGATGACTGGGTGAGCAGTCGATATCATGGCGGCTATTGGTGTTCTAAAAGGGGGGTGATTGACGTTTGTAACGTGAAGGTTAACACGAGCGGGATAACGGTAAGTTATCAGAAATGGGAGAATTAGAGCTTGAAAGATTTGTGAATCAGAATTAGAAACGCGCTGAAACACAACAAGAAATAAGTGTCTACTAAATGAAAGTGGCAAAAATGAGCAAATGGTTTAAAAAAGAATTGATATCCAAATCGGATAAATTGAATGCAGTACTGTCGGTTTGAAATGGTCGAAATGATGATTGCACAGGTGAGAGTGGGCGGAGCAATCAGCGCAATGTGGTGCAGAAAAGTGTGATGCAAAAAGTGAACCCACAGCCTAACCACACCGAACATTCAAATTCCCCCGCTTGCCTCTCTCCATTCAAGGACGTTGTTCCCTTAAAACGGCGGCTAACAATCCTGTATGAAAAACGGCAAGGTGGAAGGAAAGGAAAGGAAAGAAAAGGCTTTGTTTGAATTTCTCCGGAGCTGGGAAATTGGAGCGGAAAAGAAAAGACTGAACTGTATGTCATCACAAAATGCAACTTAGACTGACATTCAAATAGTTCAAACTGAAAATGGCAATGAGGTTGTTCAAATATTGAAAGGTACGAAGAGAGTAGCCTAACGAGTAAACTATCGCAAGTACAAGAGTTTCGAATGCATAGAAAATGATTTGAAATTTATTGAGCAAGATCAATTGGTACCGCAGTTCGAAAGTGTTCAATTTCTTGTCGACTTTATGAAAAAATCGACCAATTTCGGGAAAGTTATGCATTTTGGGTTCTTATTGAATGGTAATAAGTTTTCATAGCTTGGTTGCACCGTGAAGTAAGATACCTTAATGCAGGTCAGATAGAGCAAAATGTTAAAAGTTGATTAAAAATTGAAGAATGCGAGCTCTCATGTCAATGGATAAAGTCAAAATGAGAAAGATTTGCGAAAGAAGGAAGTGAAGGAGCCTTGCCACAGAGCCTGGCCGACCCATCAATGAGGCCCTAAACAAGTGAGAAATCAGTCGCTCACAAGCAGCCATCCCCTTTCTTTCACAAAGAGCTCTATTTATAATGCTTCTCATACAAACACTCAGAAAATAACAGCAAAAATCGGTTTCATTGCGAATTCGATTGAAATGATCCGCCTTCTCACCCGAAAATAGGCGAATTTTCCGGCTGAAACATAAAAATGGCTATCCATTTTGATGGGCTGCAACAATGAGACAAAAATGAAACGAAATGAAAAATTGTAATATTTTCGCTCCGCCTTTGGCAGTGACTAATCAGAGCAAGATGAGAGAAAGGTTGAAGGCAAGGCGAAGAAAATCAGACAATGGCATAAAATTGTTGAAGAAATGGAATTGTGAGATGGAAGAAGAAAAGTGAAGAAGTTGAAAGATGAAAAACAGGAGTTGAAACGTGAAAATCCTGAGAAATTTGCTCGGTTATTACTTGTAAATATAAAATAGTGGTGTCTAAATGAGGTTTTTTTTTATCAAAATGTATAAATGAAATAATACCGAATATATAAAATGCAAGATGGTGTGTGTGACTAAAACAAGCAGATATCCTAAAAGATAACTTGGAAATCTGCGGCCGCCCCGAATTTCCCTTTGTATCACCTCGAAAGACCTCAAAAGAAACAGACAAAGTGAGCCCTGCAGTCAAATCGCTCATTTTTATGCGGTCTTCCACACTCAATTAGTGCCCAAACCAAATAGCAAAACGAGGTCGGCTATTATAACTCAATCAAATACATTGAAATCCATTGAAAACCATGCAGGTTCATTTCCTAAAAGCTTTTCAAGCATTTTACCTATGGCAGAAGTAGAAAAGGTCATGAGAGAGCATTCTAATAGAGAACAATTCAGTTCATTTTAGATTTTTGCGAATTGATGACCATAAAGTTTTCTATAATTTCAAATATGATTCGAAAACTCTGTTTTAAATAGATATGCCTAAGGAGTTCAAATATGAGTCATAAAACCCAGAATATTTACAGTATTCTACCTCGGAAGATAAAGAAAATTAAAAACTCGAAAACATCTTGCAACGAAGTAATTACTCAACAAAAATATTCCCACGCGCAGAAACTGTTCATGACCTCAGAACTAATGAAAAAGTAAATTAACCGTAAAAAGCTGTATTATTTGTTGAGAGAAGATGCTTTTATCCTAAACTATTCGAGCAGACCATTAAGGAGGCTGTTGAACAATAGGCACTATCGATCGAGCAGAAATGGCTGTTGCAATTTGAGAGAATTCTGACTAATTATTTGTCAACTGTTTGTTCTTACAAAACCTGACAAAGCCTTTTGATGTTTCATACGATTTGCGCTATAAATAAATTTGAGCCCCTATTTTTAGCTGACAAAGTAATAAATGATGAAATAAAAATTCGGTTGACACTAATCACAATAAAATTCCTCTAAAGTCTTTCAAAATTGTTCACCTGGCGGGAATTGTCGAAATCAAAATCGTCTGGATAGTATTCTTCATCAGCTTCGATGTATTGTGGCTTGAATAGTCTTTTCGAGCTCGATACTGAAATTATAAAAATCGTTTTTACAACAAAAAATGAAGGCTTTAGTTTTAGAATAAATCTAAAACAAATGTTGCAAACTCAGTCGTCCCTTTCCGCTATTCTGACGGAAAGTTGATGGAAAAAGAAAACCTTACTTACATCGGCATTTTGTAGATCGTCGAAATAGCAAGAAAGCGGAGCAAGTCGAACGTTGTGAATGTGAACGTCTGACAGCCGGAGAATCCTTTGAAGTACTTGGCTTGAAGGCTGCGCATTCGTATCTGACCATTTTCAAGTTTCAACATTTTATGGAAATTCAAATACTAAATGAATTTGGAAAAAGCCTTTTGAAGGCACAGAATGTTAGCTTTCATTCCCTCCAAATTATCATAACTTTAACAGAGAATTCGGAAATAAACCTACATTGAGCCTAATCTTGTATCATCGTTGATTATTTTTACGGATTTTAGCATTATCGATGAGCGTAACATTTTCTGAAATTTTAGGAATTTGAAAATATTCGAAAAAATCAATAAATTGAAAACAGTGCTTGAATAACTGAACGGTAAATAAACTTTGGCAGGGTGAACCGATAGTTTCACACATCGGTTAGAAACTGTGATGGCGCCAGGAGATATGCAAAAAGAGGTGAAAAAAGGGAAGAGGAAGCGAGCAGGTGACGATAAATTCGCAAATGGGGAAGAAATTGAAAGAAACGGGAGATAAATGACTGAAAAGAGGCGATCAAACAAGTGGCCGGATGCAGTTCGATGAGATAAATGCAAATGAATTGACACGAAGTAGCAACAAAGAGAAAATATCGTGGAAATTCAAACCGATTTTAAAAATTGTGCGAAATGTGACGCTATTTCACAGCTGAGAAGGTTATCCAAATCACTTCTTTGTATAAATTATTATTATTTGAAATTTAGGAAGAAGAATATATTTCTGGAGATCTGTTCCCGATAAAATCCTCCGTTATTCTAAAGAAAAGAAAATAGGATAGCATGGAAAAGCCAATTTCAGAGGTCGAATCGGAACAGAAAAATGCAAAGGATAATACAGATTTCCTGTAGTGGATACCTCATTTCTGCATAACCTGTCCTCGCTCTCATTCCCTCCGATTTCCCTATTCTATCTCATCCATCTTATTCTTCGTTTTCCTGTACATTCTCATACTCTCATGCCATATTTCCTATTGTTCGATTGTGACTTGGTCCGAAGTCAAAGGAAACCATTAGCTGGTTGATTGATAGAATAGAATTTATTGATCTTTTTTGCAAAGTATATTTTTTCAATCGATAAAATATAAATAGAACTTTTAAAGTTATTTTCTAAATCAATCCGGTTCTACATTTTATGGCAAGTTCATGACTAAAGTCTTCTCAATGAGTCCATATCTTTTCTGAATTGAAATTCTAAATAGATTGAAAAATTCAATAGTCCTGGGTGTTCAATAAATTATCAGCAAATCTGGTCACTAGATATTGAATGAGATCCGTACAACACAATATAAGTGGGTGCCAAAGAGATAAAACATGGGAATTCCGATAAAAACTGAAAGAATCAGAAACAATCAGCACAAAATCAGATAATTTTGATAAATATGAGAACGTTGAAAGAAGTTGTGATATAAATTTTTCAAGATTGCGATGGAAGAGCGTCGAATTCGAATGATAAAATAGGTCGTTTAGGCCGTTCATTTAGTAAATCTAAAAATGGATGTTTTTGTAAATATTCACAAAAATAATTTTACCGTTAAGAATACATGGTGCAGGTAGCGTAATGTAGGTGAGGAATGCGTGAAGAGGAGTGCATTCTGCCCGCTTTTTCTCTCTCAGCCAATGCCATGCCTGACCAAATCCTCGCATCGACCATAGCCGATTTAGGGTGCTTTCTTCTAGTTCTAAAAGGAAATTTATTATAATCAAATTGCCAGGCTTGTAGGAAATATTGTCAGTTTCTCATTCGTGTCGGGAAGAGATTCCGAATTCGAAAATTTTCGATGTAAAAATGTAAATTCCGAATTTCAAATTATAATTTAGACTCGGTGTAGAATTATTATTTGACAGAGTTTGCAATGAAGTTGGACTTTCTTATAATTGATGAAGTGGTTTTTGTGAAAAAACTCCATGTTTCCACTGAAAATATGAGAAACAGAAAACATTCCGCCATTTTGTTCTTTACTAACCACCTGCTCGGTGTAGTTCAGATTTAGAATATTCTGTCAATGTACTTTCCTTGTACAAAAAGATGTTTAATCTTCGATTTTGTAACTAAAAAAGCATACCATCATCCAAATTGCTTCCTTCGACTTCTGGATACTGGTTGACGCTATCAGCTTCACTCTGCCATTTCCTTCCCTGCGTAGGCCCACCAGTTGGAGTGGCTGCACTTCTCGAAGGAAACAGTCGCGGTCCGGCCAAATTCATTTCAGACATCCTTCTTCTCCCAAGTGTCTGTTCGACAGAGGCGAATTCAGGAAAGTCCATGGCATGCTCTGTCAGTGGAGTTTCGTAGCCGCTATTCGCTACTCGAGCCACGGCCATTTCGGCATAACCCTTAGAAAAAATCACCTCCTAAAAGTTATTCACCCTTAGAAATATTACTTTGCCCTGTGGTCCCCGCATTCGAACGAATTCCTGACGTCGCTCGCCTTGCTTCATCAATTTCTGAGCCCATTGCCAAGTTGATGAAGCCTAATTGTTGAAATTCAAGAACGAGAGATATTTAACTCTTACCTTGGTGTCATAGACCTGTTTCAGGATTTCGTACCGGATAGAGCCCAGAAATACAACAGCTTCTCGAGTTCGTTGCCTGTCTTTGACGACCAACTCGACACATACACATTCACCGTCTCTCACAATCACATCGGAAAAGGCCTAGAATTGAGTGATCAGACAAAATTAAAGAGAGATATTGAAAATTTTCGAAGATCACATAGATTTAGTTTGATCAATCAAAAATTTCTATTCAGTTTCATAAGTGCCATCCTGATTATAATACCTCTTCAAACCCGTCGATAGCGAAATACAACTTAGGATAGGTGATTTCTTCCTGCTCTCCCTTGCTGTCCATCCTCCTTCGACTGGGCGATGGAAAAACCTTTTGACAATTCTTCTTGATAATTTGAAGATTTTGAGGGCCCGTTTTAGTACAAACTGCACATGTCACGAAGAAATCCAGCTAAACGCGAATAAATTAATCTTCCCTCAAACAATAAAGGCTACCTGCTGCATGATGATATTCAGACAGACAGTATCTTCCCAGTTATAATGATCGTCGCAAGGTGTGGGCTGATTTTTCGACTCTCGTCTGTAGACTTGAATCAAGTCGGATGGCTTGAAAGACGACAATTAAAGAAAGCCATCGAATAAATATCATTACCGCTGAACCCATGTAAAACGAAGATGCGTATCGTTGCTGCTTCACATACCAAATCATATCATCGGAATGCGCTACAAATTTATTAAAAACTAAAAATGAAGGAGAACGCTTGAATTACCTAAGCAATTAGCTGCCTGACATCCAGCCTTACCGAGAATGTATTCCATGAATACTTTAGCCCATTGCACCTCATTATTGTGGACTATCGAATAATCACCATCTGACAAAAAAATACTTGTTGAAAAAGGAAGTAGAAATTACCCTCTTGCGTGGCTAATCGCCTCAGAGTGTTGATTCGCTTTAGCACTTCACCGACACATTTACATGAACCCGTCGATTTTTTCACTATCGGTATTGAACTACTTGGGGCAGGGGGTACTATAATAATTTTAAGATGAAAAGTAAAAAGAGTAAATAAATTTACCAGAGTTATTGATATCGTTGTTAGTGAAATTGCAATTCTTCGGCGTAACTAGGTCTTTGATCGTAGAATTGGCATTCATTTCAGAATAAATTCTTTGATAGATATGAGCTTCCAATAATAATCCTTGATTCTGATCAACTACAGGGAAACATCTCGTTCGAAAACTGAAAATGAAACCAATATTCAACAGAAAGCACGTCGCATAAATAAAAATAGAATAAATAATAATAATAATAATAATTAATGATTTTGGAACTTTTCTCGAAAGCAGTAAAAATCAATTGAATCATACAAGGAAAATAATAAAACAAAAGAAATTTTTGAAAAGAGGAATTTCAATTTCGAAGGAGCAAATATTTCATCGGGTTGTTGGTTTTAATTCGCGCTTCAGAAGGATTGAAATGAAGGGTCTCTGCCGTTGTCTTCTCGAAAGAGAACGAAAAATCGAGAGAGGAAAAGAGACGAGAGAAGGGAGAAAGAAGACAGAAAGACAGAGAGAAGTGCAAGTGGAAATCAATAACAGAGTCAGAGTCGGTCTAGGCAAATGGAGACGTAAATGTAGCCGACAGAAAGAAGGAAGCAAAAATAGCCATAAGGAGGATTTGATAAGTGGAATTTGATTAGACCAGCAATGAAGAGTTACAGGTTAAAAAGTGCTGCGCTTTTAGGTTTGTGAAGGCAAGAAAACGTTCGAAATTTCGAGAAGTATTCTTTGTACTCTGATATCTTTAATCAGATTTTCTAAACTTCGAATAAAATTCAGAGGAAAACGAATCATTTGCTGACATTTTGAATAGAAATAAACGTGGGAAATAAAAGAAAGAAAACGTCCCAAATTCTAAAATCGTCCCACTTTGAGAATAAATGCAAAGTTGCACATTGCAAATAATGATAAATTCGGAAAAATAGCAACAAAATTTACAAAAATGAAAAAAAAAAATTCAAAAATTCCACTTATTCATCGCTTTTATATGTGGATTTCTACTTAACCTAGGTACGTAAACGTCTGTGTAAGTAATATGCTACGTGTTTATTCATGGTCTCAAAGTTCTTTATGTTCATCCTATTGAAATTCGAAACGTTAGAACTTTGTTGAATATTTAAAACTTGGATATTTTTTATGATTTCGAATTCAAACAAAACCGTCTGCGCTCAGTAAGCTTCTTTCGATAGCTTTTCTCACTGGCAAATTCCTCTCTGACAAAACTCACTCTTATCATGTCCTTCTCCTTTCTTGCCTGTAAACGACCAAACTCTTTCCCTGCAAATTCGATGCTCAGGACTCGAAGATGCAAATATGGCAGCAGTCCAGTCGAATTGCTCTTACATTCATAATCATTTATCTAATACATGTAGGTTTACAATTATCATTTGACTTGTTACTTGACTAGAAGAGCAGAAACATAATAGTTTCGCAGTATTGATACTAATTCTCGACACTAGTGCTATGAATTAGCATTTTTGTTGCTCTGATCAGATCAGATTAGTGAAACATTCGATCTTCACTTGCATAAGAGGCGCTTTGTCTCAATTATGTTCCGACTATCACTGGTCATGTTTAAAAATGCTTAGAGTATAAGTAAAAAGTTTTGGAAATTTAGGTGCGGAATTCAGAAGCTATCCCATCAGATGTGCAGTTTAATGTTTCATTCGTATCTTTATCATCCAGCTACTCATTCTGTTCATACTTTCAAAATGGACAGTGTGAAACAGATCAGTATATAGAAGCAGTCGTAAATTTGTATTTTGTCAGTCAAAGGTATACCGAACAATCCTACAGAAAGTTCTATAGAAGTTCATGTTTAGTCAAGTAGTTTATCCACCAATAAGTTCGGTGAGGCAAAATATACCCTGCAACTCTCCGCCTTATATAATCGATTTAACATCGGATAATGCGACATTTCACATGAAGTCACCGATGGTTAGTTCATACAATTTAAATAACAAATTTGTGAAAAGTATTTTTTAAAATAAAAATATCATTCTTGAAAGTCGACAGAGAATAATAAAATGAGGTTCGATATTAGTCAAAATTATATTTAGAATATCCTGTCGTTATCAGCAGAAATTACGATAGGCTGCGGAATTTTATTGGATCGAATTTTACTGTCAGACGGTTTGGTGTTATTAGGAGAAACAAACTACAGTTACCAATATACAGAAAGTGCAGTGCTAACTGGTGTCAGTAATAAGTACAAATGGTAGATTAAGCCGTGAAAAATGATAAAGAGAAGTTCCTTTAGGAACTTGACAATAAATTATGCAAGAATTTGCTCAGAGAATTCTGACAAAGGATTCAATTGTGATGGTAGTTGTCAGGACACGAATAATAGCTCTTTCTGCTATACTTGTACTCAAAATGGACAAAGGATTTGCTGCAATTCAAGTTTTATCAACCCTCGTAAGTCCATCGTTTGAATCTTCCCTTTTCTTTGACTATAAATTTTAGTAACATGTGAGTACTGGGCATCCCCAGATATATGTTCAAGCATAGAGCCTCCAGCCGATGTAAGATTTGTAAAGTTAAAACTTCATCGTTTTTTGAAATTAAGAACAAGGAAAACCTATATTTCTGGCTAATGATAAGTTTCATTATACTGTGCGTGATTTTGTTATTGCTGCTGATTATTGCACTCGGATGCATGTTTATAAATCGAAATCAAGATCAACGAGTATATCCCAGGCCGCAGAAGTATGGAATATGGGAAATCAGGATAAAGTATTCTATAATATCGCTTTCAGAATCCGAGAAGTCTATGTGGTAGACGAATCTGACGATTCTTCGTTGCGACAACACGACAGAATTCGCCGAATGTCTGACAGTCCGAGGGGTCACAGGAGACACAACGTCAGCCATGATTCACAAAGGCAACGAGAATACGTATCAGATTCATATCCACAGGTATCTCTACAAGGACATAAAATTAAGAGTGAAAATTGCCAAATCCAGTAGTGATTCTAAACGAAAATTTTCATGTTTTCAAAACAGTAGCACCCTGATAAAAGCAACGACCTAGTTGTATGAAACTTCAGAGGCACCACAGGAATAGTCGAAACGAATACCAGGAACGAAGCCGGAATTACAGCTATCACGATGAAGTTAAAATTTAAACTTTTGAAAAGTGTGATCATTGATTAACGAATGAAATTTTAGAGAGGAGGCGTGGCCGATGAGTGGATAGATCCAGACACGAAACGAAGAGAGGTGCGAGTCTGACACTACCTCAGCATTTAATTGTCTTTGAATAATAAATTATGTTGCTTGACGTTAATCATGAATAAATACTATAAAAGTCTTGAAACTTGAATTCACTAGCTTCAATACCATTTCACGTTATCTGGCAAAAATTGCAGAAAACTTCATATTCAGCTTTTCTAATTTCAATAATTTTGCACTGTGTTTACTTATTTTACTTTACTATTTTAGGTATTGACCTGTCATCTAATAGGCGTATGCTAATCATCTTTCTCTGCTTTGCTTGTGTGCATACACTCGGACAGTCAGAGTTGATGACTGTCGGTCCGCCCTCAGATAGGTGAATGATTCACATCCAGCAAGGCGGCAGTGTAGCAATCACTATCTGTGCCTGAGGGACTATCTGTTCTGCGGGTATTCCTTGGAAGAGAGAAAGAGTGATAAAAGGAGGAAAGGGGAATGGAACTGTTTGCTCGATAAGGCATTTGAGAGAATGCAATTCTCCTTTTTCCTTTTTCTTTCCCTCTCTTTCCCCTTCCTGAACGATATATTCGTTGTTAGTGGCGTGTGCTCGTCTTTCCTTGTCTTGTTTCTCTCCCTTCTCCTCCTCTATCTTTCAACTGGTACGACTCTTCGCAAGCAATACCCAAACAACAATTTGATAATTTCGTGATATCTCTTCTTCTTCGTCATTAGTGTAATTTCTACTTATACTAATTTTTTAGGTAATTTGCTCGATTCCATCCTCACTTTTGACGCAGCGATGGGTCGTCAAAGACATCATCAAATGCTACGCAATTTCGCAGTACTAATTTTATTGCCATATTCGATTTTTGCACAATTCCAACAACAAAATCAGTTTCCTGGAGGGTGAGAAACTTCAACATTTTTGTGCATGCTTGCATCTTCATATGCATGTAATTTTGTCTGAGAGCTTTGTTAGTCTTTCCTTGCTATTTTTTCTCTAAACTAATCGGTTTTTCACTTTCTAATTCCGTTAACATGTAAAAATCTTGCTTTACAATATTTCGTTCGTAATTTCGCATCTATTCACAATTCGCACTAACTCGACTGCGCTTATGACTAATATCTTTGCGGTGCTGACAGTGCGCAGAGACAGTCGAATGAGGGAGAAATTCTGCAGCATGAAAAAGGGTGCAGAAGAATTGATTTGCATATGAGAGTGAAAGAACAACTAAATTAGTTAATGACTAAAAGAAGCGTGGGAAAGTCAAAATTGGATCTTTGTTAACGCTTATTATAGTCGAAAACTATCGACCCAAATCGATGAAATCTCCAAGCTCAGTGATCCGTTAGACTTTCCAGTACTAGCTTAACTATGTATCGGGATTCCATCAATTCGGATTGCGAATCATGATCCATTCGAAATGCTAGTATTCGTGAAAATTTTGCATGATATTTGATTGCACGAACTAATTGACTTTGAAAGATTTGGTGTAAAATTGATTCGATATCAGGCAATCGCCTCAATCCTCTCCAAATATTCATCTCCCACCTGCACACCTATCCCAGCAGCAATCCAACCCTCTTCCCCCGCATCAGAATCCGAACCCCCTTCCCAATGGTCACTCAAATTCCCTGCAAAATCCACAGCATAACAATCCTTCTGGCAATTCACACCCCCTTCAACAATTCCCCACTCAAGCACACCAACCTATGGATCGCCTAAACGCCAATAAGTAAGCCTGATTTGTCCTATGTGAATTATCGTCATATTTCACAAAAAAAAATTTCAACCCATTCAGAATCCCTCCAAATGCCCGATTTGGGCCTGGTCCAGTGATTCCCAACTCTAATCAATATGGAAATCAGAACGGCTTTCAACAGTACAATGCTCAGCTACAGCCGGGCCAAACTGGAATGTCATATCCTCAACTTCAGGTATTCGAATGAATTCGAAAGACTCAAACTAACTCAATTTCAGCGAGATGTTAGCTCCAGTCGATCGATTGTTATCAATAATCCAATGAGATTGGTAAGCTATCTGAAAATCTACGCAAGAAATAACGTCCCTTTCGACTTCAAGTTCAACTTCGATTTAAAATTGACGTGAAAAATTGAAATAACATTTTGTTGAATTATAAACCTCTAAAAATAAGGATTAAAGAGATACTTTAGGACACGCAAAATTCCGGTGTGAATGGAGCTCAAGTAGACTTCAAGCTGAATTCCTACTCGAACCCTACGTTTTCCCTGTCGAACACTACAACTTGCCGTTGTCCGATCAGCAACTGCAATTACCTCTCGGAGAACTGCCAGAATTCCTGCATGTTCAGTTTTGTCACAGTCATCTCCAGCTATGAGTAAGTCTGCAGATTATTCATCCTTGTTGCAAAAATCGATGCATAAACATGTAGGCGTAAATATGAATCATTCTTGTACGGTGAAATTCTTACTTATCATTGATATCTTCCTTGATTGACAATTGTGAACGTCCGATTACTTGATGAAGTAAAAAATCTCGCATTCTATACATGTAAAATAAGGAGTATGCATATCAAACATGCTCATTGGCTCACGTGTTCTTTTTCTTTTTCAAGGCCCCGTAAAAGAATGTATGTCCGTAATGCACTTGTTTATCTTTGCGCATGTAAAAATATGTAACCTTTCATTTTCATCAAGCAATAGAAAGCCCACAATAACTGATAATCTACTGCGCACTAAGATGAGCAGTGAGTCGACATTCAAAAGTAACTGATTTGTGCAGTAATGTTTTACTGAATCGATATCCTTGCATTCGTGCATTTTTACCAAATATTTATCGATTTTGCAGCACTTTTTCATGCTATCAAAAAATTGATTGCATCTCTCTGTTGTTGGCTAAGGGGTGCTATGCTATAGGCATTTCACGATTTCCTTATACTGCAAGACACGCTATTTGTTCGTCTTGCTGGACCATGTTTACCAAAGGAATAGATCATTTGAGTTGAGGAGAATTGAGGAGGGAGGAAAGAAGCAGAATGATAGGAAATTGTAAAGGTGAAATGATGAAAGAGTATGCAAATTGAAGAGATCACAGAGAGGGAGAAAGCAGATCGAACCGGGCAGGATTGCCTTTTATGGGCACTCGGCTGGTGATAAGCAAAGGGAACGACCAGAGGGAGGGAGAAGCAAAAAGAGGAGAGTTGCTAACGCTGCAATCAGATAATAACACCGAAATGCCAAATATAGCGACAACCATAACCTTATTAATTGTCATCTAGAGAAAATTAGAAGAAAAAACTTCGGAATAAAATTTTATGCAGTTATAATAACGTGCATACAGAATCGTGAATGTTTCAGCCAATCCGTGCAGTACATCCAATCCGATTTCTATCCTTTTCCCTCTGGTGCAATAAACGCTGGCAATTGGACTCAGCAATACACATTCTACATGTTGAGTAGACCGGTTAGAGCTAAAAACTAAAATTAGGTAAAACTATTCAAATTCAGGTTGCTGTTGATGTCTTCGTACAGCATCTCGGAGTCGTCATTGACAAAACTACCGCACAGCTGCTGTATTACAATCATCTGACTCTGGTACGTGGTGACAAATATAGTAAACTTTCAATTAATGAAAATGACGCATTTTCTATACGCGCAAAAATAAACGAGTGTGCATTACGAACATACACATTGTCTTACGGACTTTGTTAAAAAAGAATAGAAGAAAGAAGAGAAAGAACGCGAGCCAACGAACAAATTTGATAAGCACATTTGTTTATTTTTAGGCATAAGAAAAATGTGCTATTTTTCATTTTCATCAAATAATCGCGTTCACAATATATCGAGAATATGCATAAAAATGGTGAAAATGACCGACGAATTTTAATCAATTTCATGCTTCGATTAAAATTAAAATTTAGAAAGTTGAAATTAAACCTGAAATGAAGTTCCAACAACCCTTAAATTTAAAAATTTTTATTTTAGGTCGATACATTCGTCGTCGATATGTACGCTTTCAACAACAACCCAAATAACGTCGGCGGACAAGCTCTGACGCTCACTGGACAACAACTCGGCACACAGTAATCATCAAAGCGCAGTTTATTGGTGAAGATCATTTGACATTTTAGACTAGCCCTCCAACTGAACGTACAATGCATTAACAACATGATGGGCCCGATGTGCGATTTGGTTTGCAACCCTAGCTCGATCATCAATGGAAACACAATTATCTGCTATAATAACCATACGAACGTCTACTGGGCTTGTCAATATGATAACTACAGAAACTTGGTTAGTTTGAAAAACAAAAATTCAATTAGTCAATATGATTTCTTCGAGACGAGACAAATTTGAAAACAATGAAATAGTGTAAAAATACAGATTTCTTTTTATGGACAACCAACGATGATGTAAACAATTCAAATCTACCCTCAATCTACTAATCAACCAAATTCAGGCGACGAATTGCAATGTCTGCTCAAACGGTGTGTTCAACGGCACTTGCAATAACGGCTACTTCGTCAATCAGCTTGGAGTAAGTACAATTTCATGACTCAAAATGGCCTCCTGTATTTACAGACGGTTCTTTTTTCTTATTTCTCCGCTTTTCCTACATTCCTTACCCTTCCTATCCGTCTGCAAATACAAGAAGCCATTCAAAATCACTCATCATTCATATCATTTCAGGGAGTCGCTTACGCTTTCCGAACTTGGACGATCGTCCTCGGAGTTCTGCTCGGAATAGCTCTTCTCCTACTTCTCTGCCTGATTCTTTCCTACCTCATGTAAAAATTAGTCAAATGTTAGAATTCGAAATTTTTATATTCAGATGCTATACGAGGAACAGAAACAAGAACGAAACCACGGTTGTCAGCGAAACAGAGAGTCAAAGCTCTGGAAGGAACAATTACGCCTACAAAAACGGAAGAAGATCTGAACATGAAAGACAACAACAGCAGAAACTTCTCGACGATGAGTATTATAAATGGCAAGAAGAGCAAAACCGTAAAAAGGTGAATATTATTGTTAAAAATGATATTCAAACTCGTATGGGCCAAAACAAACAAAGTTTCAGGTTGTGCCAGTTTCTCCGACGAATGGTCAGTATGAAGAGCACAGACAGACGCAACAGCAGGATAAGGAATCTGAAGTGAGTTCAATAAAAATTCCGAACGTACGATTTCATTAAATTTTTGAAAACGTTTTCGGAATAAAGGTTGTGCAAAACCAACTTAGCATAGAAGCTTGCAATAAAGTTCAAATTTTGAATCATAAAGTTCTGAAATATATCATGAAAGTGTTTATTTTAAAATTTTCATAGAAGATAAAACAAG
This sequence comes from Diploscapter coronatus, assembly GCA_964036155.1. Classification (NCBI taxonomy): domain Eukaryota; kingdom Metazoa; phylum Nematoda; class Chromadorea; order Rhabditida; family Rhabditidae; genus Diploscapter; species Diploscapter coronatus. The sequence goes on along the minus strand of OZ038422.1, from coordinate 44,951,032 downwards.
ATAATCATTTCAGTACTCTGACCGAGGCGGTGGGACTTATCATCAGCATGTCACTCACACAGTAACGCGAACTTCGAGGGAACATCAAGTCTGAGCAAAAATAAGACAACTGTTGGTGTTTACCAGTTTTGAATCGAGCCCCTTCAAAATGATCTTTACATGAATTAATTAGGTAATTCTTTTATTTATTGAGTTATTTATTCTCATCATTACGTGCCTCATTTTTAGCTTTCGATCTTTACATACGATTTGTTTTTATAAATTATCTGCCAAAATGTTCGAATGCCTCAATTACCATTCCAGATAATCTCTTATTTTGTGATTTATTTTTTGCCTTATTCAAAGAAACTGCTTAACGTGGTGCCATTATTCTTTTTCTTCCGTTTTATCTTAATGTTTTATGAGACAATCCATGACAAGTGCATGTTGTGCAAACTTGTGCTTTGCATTACGGATTTTATATTCTAATAACGCTGCAGCATTTTCAAAGTTTCATACATTTTTGATGCCATATTTCTCGTGCAGAGTTCATTGGCGTCACCTTGAGAGTTCAGGTCAATATTTGACAAAGCTGCAGCTCTCTTTAGTAATGTATTTTGACTCGTCTTTCAATTTACTTTCTTCAATTCTGATTCAGCAACTTTTCACTGCCCTCGTTTATCGTTCAGAAACGCTTAGTTTTGCTTCAAAACTTGTCTATTTTTCTCAAAAAATTAGCAGAGTTAAAGATTCTAAAAAAAATGGACAAATTTTGAGAAGTTATGACTACGTAATAGTCAATGAACGATAAAAAATCCAACAAATTGTTTATTTTCGGAGCCAATTGTTATTTACTCAAGCAAATATGCTTGATGCGTTTGAGCCATTTTATCCATCTCATTTATTGCTCGTTTTCTTTACCTAATCCTTGTATGCATTAGTCCAATGACTTTTTTCCCTATTTCTGTGGCAATATTTCATATACTTACAAATTACTACATAAATTTAGTCACACTTCTCTGTATTCGGCAGGTTTTTATCATCGTTCTTCTATAAATTCTGATGATTTGATTCATATTTATTGCGACTTTTTGATTGATAACTCTTGCTGTTCTTTGATATCGTGTGATAAAATGTCAAAATTTTGTCATTGCCAATTTAATCGAAACATTCTCATTTCATTCATTATTTTGTACAAACATCTTTTAATGTTGTTCTTCTTTGCTCGATAAAGCAATATGATATAAATTTGATTATTCATCAAGCTTCGATCGATAATTGATTTGTAGTGACAATTAGTAATATTTTGATATATTCTGAGTTTCGAGTTACCAATCTGTTTGCCTTATTATCGCCTGTGTATCGTCTCTCATCTGACAACTCGCTTACTAATGCATTCCTGCTTACAGCTTGAGACAGTCCAATGTTATGCATCACTATTTATGGCTCTAAACTCATCGATATCAGACAGTCAGACACTCGTATTCTTTATCGTGTGAACTATTAGAGACGTAGAGGGAAATAGAATCTATCGATCCGTTATCGCTGCAATCCAGTGCAATACAAATGCGCAAAAGCGCCCTACGGCAAAGTAAACACAAATGCTGGCGGTTTGAGAATGAAGAGATGAGAAATTTGGTTGGAGTGAGGGAGCAAAGGGGAAGAGACACTTCTAATTCTTCGACCCGGCAACAAAACCAAAACAGTTGTTCTCTTTATCACGCACCGCTATCAACAACGAATTTTGATACTCCTCAAAATATTCTTCCAATCTGCTATTTTTCACTTCCACAAACTCATATTTCAAAGAGCTTATCTGCCCATGCAAAGGTTCGACATCATTTCATCGTTCTATTCGAAAGATTATGATATATTTCGTAGCTGCACTTATTTTTAACATGCACCGGTATTTCGAATTTCAAAATATTTAGATTTTAGATAGATCGTAGCCTAGTTGATAAAATATCGTAGAATATCAATAGATCAGTAAATTATGCACAAATTGGATGAAGGAATTGAGTTGATTGATTCGCCTTCAAGGTTTGTTAAATAATTTAACAAAAAATTATTGCACACGGAAACAAAAGACAAAGATTAGTGGATTATCTCGATTTATCGCTCTTCGCCTAGATATTTTCATTTTCATTATTTAGCTCGCAAACTTTCAACACCATTTTTACACAATAGTGCAATTTGAAAGATGAATTAAAAATGATCATTTTTTTTACCTATTCTAGGTTCGTTTTTCTTAAAATATTATCCCATTTCAGAATATCGTCAGAAGAAGTAGCGACTACGAGCGAACTAGCGGATGCGAAGAATCACGCCGAAATAGATGTCCGATTGAGGAAGAGCAAGGACAGAAAGAAGCCAGAAATATGGCTCCAGAACGAGAACACGAGGTAGATCAAGACAAGATTTGAGAAAATAATAACAAAAATCAAGTAAAGTCAGGGAAATCTAACTACACTTAATTTTAGGAACTACATTTTCAAACTGTTCACGTGCTTCTATGCTCTATTCATAGTTGTCGGAGGGATTGTCGTAGAATTATCGAATTTGATCTCAAATGGTTCACAAATAATTCACACTGGAAAGGATTTGGTAAGAATTAGGGCGAAATTACGACAACTTCGCAACAATGCTTTTAGGTTCTCGGAATATGGCTGTTTGGAGGATCAATTTTGTTCATTGGATACTGCGCCTATTTGGTATACATGCATTATCTGAATGTGCTTCACAAGAGGAAAGAATATCGTCTTTCGCTGCAATATAAAACAGGAAGAGAGCCTGATGTTCTAACAAATTCCTCTACTGGAAGTCTGTATCTGCGTATTGGATGTGTCAGTAAGTTTTTTTTTCTTTAAATTTTCTTCGAGATTTTTCATTAGTTTTATGGAAAATTCATACATGTCGTTCATTGTTATTTGGAACGCTCATCTAGCTTTCAATCAAGAGCTAATTGAACATTCCAAATGAGTGATGAATTTTCCAGAAAGACATTCATGCGTGTAATTATTGAAAATCAATTATTTACAGTATTCGGTCTGATTGGTGTGGTGTATTACTCGCTTCTCTGCATCATTTGTTTGTTAGGTTGGAATCAAAGTCAAGAGCACGAAGGGGAGTGCACAATATCGTAAGTCAGTGCAAAACTGACTGTATTCAGCGAAAATTTCTTAGATCAAACAGCCTAAATCTCATATCAGCGGTGTTCATTTTTGCGCAGATGTGGTTTGTCTATTGTAATGGAAAGGTAATGAATGTGTTTTTGTTTTAATTTAAAAGAAGCTATTTTGAAGATCATATTTACTGGAAAAGGAAATATTGCTCGAATAGGTTTGATGCATTTGGTTGGAACGAATTTGTGGATGTGGCTCCGGTACATAATCTACGAAGAAGTTGAGACGATTCACGAGATTAAGTAAAGGATAAATGTTGATCGTGGTAAAATCGTATTCGATTTCAGTCGATTCGAAAAATTGATGAATCATCAGAGCCACAAGAATGGAACGATTCATGAACATGAAATTTGCAAAGGAGTGCTGTGCATTTTCGAGGGATACAGTGAATTCATGTAGTTCCTTGTTAATAAAAATGCTATTTTCATAATTCGATTTTAGGTACACCTGTGTCGTCGAATATTCACTACTCTGTGCTGGTGTAGCTTTCGTATTTTGGACAAACATCGAGTCGGCTAGGGAAGAAGCGGTAATTTTATAATGCTACGGGAATTTCATGAATAATGATGCTAACATGTCTCAAGCTGGAATTTTCAGTTAGAAAAGCAGATGAGAAAACGAAGTCGACTGACAATTGACTGCTCACGAACTGCTGAAGGATTGTTCATAGGTAAAATTGTAGACTTAATGAACTTTCAAACTAACATTTCAGGCTTTATCTTCATCATCTTCACCATTCTAGCGGTCGCGTTGTACAACGCGTTTTCTGGATACGAAGCCGTCGTCGGCCATTGGGTCTGTATATTTTAGGAAAAATAAATTTTAAAAATGCGAAATTTTTCAGATATTCTCCTGTACAAACCTAGCATTCTTCATACTAGCGACGCTAACTTGTCTGCTAGCATTTTGGAGAATGAAAATCTTGAAGTTCAAGCACGGAGAAATGGAAGATGAAGATGCTAGTGCAGAATTGCTCGATCGAATTCTGCTGGTGGTTGGACTGATTGGAGAATTGCTCTATGGAATGGGTCGGTTACTTTTCCTCAAAATTCTCTAACTTTACCAACTCTAGCCGCAATTTTATCATTCATCAATAATCCATCGAAAGGTCTGCCACTGATCATCTTCATCACAAATATTGTTCGACTGGTAAGGATCGACTAAATGTTCAGTTCTTTTTGAACCTATGACTATTGTTTAGTTTCAAGTAACATTTCAAAGTGGTCTAATCATCGTAAGTTCACGGTTAGAAATTGATCCAGAAGATGACGATATGCGGAGATACAAGCCAGGAAAACAAGTGATTTTAGCAGACATCTTCAAAAGTAAACATCATTTTTCAGCTGATTACCCTGCTTTTGATGATCAACGTATCTCAGTTTTTCTTGAACGTCTTTGAAGCTCAAAAGGCTAGTCGAAACTACAAGATTTTAAAAAGACAACAAATCGTAGGCTGGAATAAATGACGAAATGCTTCGCATGTACGGATCTTACTATTGGGCTTTCGTAGTGAGGGGGTGCTCTCCTTTGACAATATTCTACAGGTTAGAAATTGCTGAAAACTAAAATATTAGATCATTCAGATTTCACAGTTCTGCAGCTTTTGCAGATATTTGGAAAAAGACATTCCGCCTGCCCAAACACGAACATAAATCTCACCAAAATACACGAATTTAGTTGAATTCAAATAAAATTACTCAAACGTTGATTCATAAGCGTTCATTTCAAATAATATTCCGTTACAAGACAATAACCACTAAAAGTAAGTGCATGTTTGATAACTGATGGTATAAATTGCAGGATTAAAATAGGTAAACCCATTGATCGCTGAGGTTCAGATTTAATCTAAATCGGTAACATAAAATCTTAATGAAGTTGTCGAGAATTATCATTTCCCTTATTAGATAAGGAGATCCTGATAGAATGTAGGAATTTTAGCTTTAAGTTTTAAATGAACATTTTGCGCGTGCAAATCTAGCGTCTAATTCGTAAGCTACATGTCGCCTGTAAAGTGAATAGATTTGTCTAATAGAATATTTTTGATAAAAAAGACAAATGATAGAAGCAAGAAGACTATCGAAAATGAATTTTCGATAATTTTCAAAAATGATAATTGTGCTCATAAATTTTCTAGTTTAGAACCGTATGCAGCGATATTTTTGAATTATTTAGAATAACTTCAATTATAAATGAAAAGAGCTAAACCGTATCGAAGCTGTCTTACTACAGACAAATTATCCTTTAAAGAGAGCGAAATTAAGTGTGGACTAGAAACCAACTCTACAAGTTCCACCTACATGAACTATGATGGTTGAAGGAAAATACTCGGATAAATGAAGATAAACTCACCATCAAGGCGTAGTAAATTTAACAAAAGAAGAATAGAATTTTGTATCGGAAAATACCATAAGAAGAGCTGTTGAAATCCATATCTTATAGATAGAGGAAACACCGATATTCAGAAGAAACAAACGGGAATTGTTCAATGTAATCGGAAATCCGGTAACCGTCCATGAATTCGGTGTTTCACATGTCGATCATGGAAACACTGTCTCTCTTGTTCGAGATGAACTGGTCCCATCTCGCGCCGCAGTCGAAGGCGTGCGGGAAGCAAGCACGGGCAATATCCGCCTGCTGCTTCTCAAGGTCCTCGTTCCTGAACACAAATCGGTAAAAGATCATCATTGAGTTGATAAAGATTTTCCCGAGTTTTATCAACGATGGCGTTAAGACGAAAGAAAACAAAAGAGAAATGAAGCCTACCACAAATCGATAATCTTGCAATCGGCTCCCTCGTGAAGTCTGAAGTGCGTCTTCATCGACGAATGAGCCTTCGTTGCGAATTCACACTCGCTGCATTTGAAGCTGAAAGTCAGATCTTGATGATGATGTGAATTTGAAGTCGAAGAATCGAACCGTTTGATCTCCATATGTCTGGTCGTCGCGTGACTCCTCATGCAGTTGCGCTTATGCTTCGGGGCGCAGTTCACGTACTGAAAATTAGTTCTGTAAATTCGGCGTGGAATTCAATGAATTCTATACCTCGTTGCAGATCTTGCATTGGAGCGAGAGGATGATCTTCTCGCGATTGAGCTTCGAGTACATGTTGTTCTGAAATGAAGATCAATTCCCTTTGGAGACTTATTTGAAGTTGTGAGAAACTCGATCAAAATCAGCTGGAACGTGCTTACCCTGACGAGTCCCTGCTTGCGAAGTCTGTTATTGGTCGGAATAGGTGCACCCGAGCTGTCCTTCAGTCGCATCTCACTCGACAGAAAGTCCTGCACAGTCTGCATCGGAGTGCTGTTGTAGTTGGTGCCCTGGCTGTATTGCATCAGAATGCTGTCGGAGCCCGAAATGCCTGCAATAAGCGAAAAAGGCGATGAAGACATGGAATTTGCAATACATCAATACCTCGAAACATCAAATAATAATTGGGTTCCGTCTAAAACACGTTAAAACTCCACGATATTTCGAAGCATTGATCAATTTTGCCTAGAATATGAATTATACCTGAGCGAAGATCAGACCCGAGAGAAGTCGATGCCAGATTGTTCTTGGCCAGGGCTGCAATGGCGAAATTATTGGTCAGACCTCTGCCTAAAACGAATAATTTTCAGTGAGCCACCATTTTTTAGCTGTCTTTATTACAACATCTAAATGTTACATCACGATATTTCGATCCAAGCAGCAAATTCTCACCTTTGACAGAGTTCGCTGGATCGACTTTGATCAGTCCTCCATTCCTCATGTCATCGACGATCTGCTGAACGGTCATCGCAGTCGGAAGTTCCTCTGAAATACACAACCACTTTACAGGACAAACCACCTTTCATTTTTCAATAAACTCTATCTCGTTTCACAAACTTATCACAACATCTGGCTTCTTGCATAGTTCATCCATTCATCTAACTAGACTAGACTAGGGCAATACCAGGTAGATTCAACAGTCAAAGCAATCTACTCTGTGAGCTGATCACTTGGAAACAACATGGGGTCTACCAAACCCTGCCCCTAACCCTATTCCATAAGCCTCGATGACGTAACTGGATGAACTATACAAAAAAAGCCCAACACATCTAATCAAGAGAAACGATTTTTCTCATGCAAATCATAAAATTTATATTCGGAAAAGATTTTCCAATTCATACCCTGTCCATTCTCATTTCCACGACCTTTCTTATCCTTGGACCCGAACGTCCAGCTGGCAGGAATCTCCGTGTCATTCAGATCGCGAAACACTCGATAATCGCCAAACTGATTCTGCGACTGAAATAAGATATTGTTTCAAGGGATTTCATGCCTTGAACTTGAACTGAGCAAAACTTGTGAAATAAGTTTGATCTTTCATAGTGAATTAGTCTTTTTTCTGAATCGATAAATGAAACGTTGGTGAATGAGGCACAGAAATCATAGTTTCACTAAAGCTGTGACAACCAACATAGCAAAACACATTCCGAAAGTTCTGAATTCACCCACCAGAATATTGATGAACTCCGTCAAGCGTTCATCTTTGACCTTCACGTAGACGACCGGCATCTTGGCCGCCTGCTTCTTGAGAGGAGCAGCAATTGTAGCTGAAATCGAATGCATAATTGAAGGGTATTTGAAAAATACGATGAAGCGACGAGTATAAACACGTAGAACGCGACAAGTATCGATTGATGGATTAGACAATAAACACGAAGATTACAGAACGAATCAGATAAACTCGAAATTGTTTAGATTTAGAAGGTATCGATTCGATAAGCGTGAAGAAGAATTGATTATTTTGCAAAACATACACTGATAACTGAGACGCTCTTCTTCATGATTCTTCACAAAATGAAAAGCTAAGAGGTAGAGCAAGCTAAAATTTAAAGAAATAGTTAATTAGGTCTTATTTCTAAAAGGGAAAAGAGCGAAAAGGCAAGGGGGCCCTTCCTCTCATTCTCCTTATTGCGTTGGTTGGTTGGAGAGGTCTATGGAAAGGGAGAAATGGGAAGAAAAGGGAGAGAAAGAAGCGAAAAATGGGGAGAGAAAGAAAGGAAAATGGGGAGAAAAGGGGAAGAAAGATGGGAGAGATAGAGAAGGAAACGAAAAGGCTGTGTGAGCGAGTAGAATAATGGTGAGAGAGAAAGATGATGGCAAAGCAGGAGTTGGAGAGAAAAATGAGAGAGAAACCGACTGGGGAAATATCGATGCAGAGATAGACAGACGTAGGGAAATAGAGAAATAAAGAAGTAAACCACATAAAAGATACAAAGAAAGATGAAAAAGGTTCCCTTCTTCCTGCATATACTCACACAATGCAATGGCAGAGGCATGGGCAAACCAAGACATTGCAAGACAAGGCCATGCAAACTCGACAAAAGCTGACAAAGCCACGCCCACTTGCAATTATCTGATAAGATTTTCTCCCGGCGAGAAAGAGCGAGCTTATTAGACGGAAATTTTGCATAATTGAGCTTGCAGTTATTCGAATGCATGCAATTTCTCTGGAGGTCATTCATTAGATACGCGACAGCTAGAAGGACAAAATAACATCGCAACGGAAAAAAGTTGGTGTCTTTATCTCTTCCTTCTTCTTTAACTCACATTGTTTTCTCTTCCTGGATTCGGTGAAGGTTCGCACAGTCGCTCTAGTTATGGGAAACGTTTCGAATGATAAGATTCGAAATTGCGGCTATTTTTGCTCTTGCGAAAGAAAATCTCAATATTGGTGCTGAATATCTCACAACTTTGTAGCACATAAAAGGACACTTTGCAATGTTCCTGAATATGAAATCAATCGAATTAGGAAAAACTACATAGAAGATCCTACTCAAAAGTCTAATAAAAATTTGATTATTATTATTATTCTTCTTTCCTTAGTTTGCAGCTCTACTCGACAAAAATTGTTTGTGAGGATGAAGACTAGCTTCCTATTTCGAATTATCGAAATCTTATTCATAACCATACATAATTAGTTTTCCGAAAACGAGTCTAAAGTACCTTTCCGATTGCTAGTTAGATCTAACCGCGCCGCAGACTGCATTGCAAAGCATGCATGGCACAAAAAATATAGGGAAGGGGGAAGGGAGGAGTGGAGAAGAGAAGGGAGAGGAGAGAAGGGAAAGCCATCCATTTTCCTTCGCTTTTTTCTCTGTCCGATGTTTTATTTCATTCCTCGTGTGCCTGCGTTCTCTTCATGACCTGGTCTATTTTCCACTTCCTTCTCTCCCTCTCCATCTCTCTTTCGTTGTTTGCGAAAAGCGATGGAATGAGAAAGGAGATGGAAAGATAGAGAAATGGAGAAAGAAAGAAAGAAAGAACACATAACGGAGAAGGCGAATTGTGTCTCTGAAAGAGGGGGAGAGAAAGATGCAACCAAGTATTGAAATATTTTTGAATCGCCAAAGGGACATTTTCTATGGGGATTGCTATTTCAATTGGAACATGGAATCAAAATTGAGGGAGAGAACGTGTTGATTTGATTTGAGATGCTGTCTTGTGTATCAAGTGCACGTCGTAATTTAGTGCCGATCGCATCTGCTATGATGTAATTAGTGAGATCGAGATAAAAGTTACAAAAACAATTTTAATTTTATGATGATATCAGCTAGGACAAAGTTCGAGATGAGATTCGAATATTTGGAATTGGAAGAAACGTTTAAGTCGTCTGAATTATACTTACGTATCGATATGAAATCAAACACCATCCCTGAATTGATGGTATTATTTTGTGCATACTTGGTGCGAGTGATAACAGCAAATGCAGTCAACATGTCAAATCATTTCTATTAAAATCCAAGCATTTTTACAACACTACGAGTTACGTTCAATATCGCTGATTGGTGAGAAAGTCGATATTCATGCAGTAATTAGAACTCAAATTTGGAGTGAAATCATGTCGTGCAGAAAAGAAACGAGACGAATAGTGCAATTTTGGATATCGACGTTCTCTTCAATAATATTCTAAACTTCTGAAAGTTCAAAACTCGATTTACTTGAGATAAATAAAAATTTACAAATGTGACATCGAAATATTCAAAAATTAAAACGGGATAAAAACGAAGGCATTGAATTGAAATGAATTGTATGAATGAGTGAAGAGGACAAGGCACGAAACTGCAAAGGGAAATGTTTCAATAGTTCAATTAATGATAAAGATAGAATGATTAGAGATATCAGACTGATGACTAAAGTGGGTATGAAAAGATGGTCGAGATAAACTGGTTTCTATTAAAGTAAACACTTGGAGAGCTATATGAAACAGCATTCGGTAAAATTCAAATAAAACTTGAGCATTACCGATTCTTCCATGGATTCAAGCTGATCCGATAAAATAAGATTCATCGGGTGATGAAGAGATAAATGAAATTTCGAAATTCGTAGGAAAAACACCCGAAATGTGTACGAACAACCAAATTTGTTTAGAAGAATAAAATTTTCAGATAAAAATAAACTCATTTGGTCCGTAGATAAGTGAGAAGTGAAATGAAAATGGAATATTCTCGTTCTATCACAATTATCCTGCAGGATAAACTTATAATTGACTAAAACTGATATGATTTCTGCACAAGAGAGTAAATTTAGGAAAAATTGAAAAATATCCATACTTCAAACAAATTGATAAGAGGCAGAAAATAAAGCAGTGATGAATTGAAAAGTTTCAAGAATCAGACGAAATCTCCGTTAGTTACCATCCATCGAAGTGGAGAAAACTGAAGTCGAATATAAAATTTGAAAAAATACGAGCGAAAATAAAAAAAAATAAACGCGCGGATCATAAACTTCAGCATTAAGCTGAGTTGGCATATTCATATTTTGATATGATTCAAAGTGAACCTTCACCACAACTCAAGCATGAATTCAAGATCGTTTACCATTGCTCTTCACGTTATACTCACGAATTAAGGTAACACTTCATAAATCTCTACCTCTTTAAAAATTCAGAGTATATAATTGGCATTTCACATCGAAAATCAACAATTAAACTAACTTTTCAGAGCATTTTCTGGAAATATGCCACAATATTCTCGAACGTTAACGAATTTTTGTAGCACGTAAATTAAAATCAAAATTTATCAATTATCAGAGCTGATCAGTCATTTCTATTGTAACGAATCAGAATATTTCACCCTTCACATGAAATAAAGCGGCATAAATGCGTGAAAAATCCAAAATTCAATCTCTAACAAGGAAATACTTGAAAACTTCAACTCACATCTCCACTCGCCTTCCTTGTTGATGTAGTCGACTACCAATCCTTGGAGATCTCGAGCGTCCAAGTCCACTCCAGGATGCAGTTGCCGTCGTCGTCCACGAACTTCGACTTCACTTTGTACTTCCCGCGGTGCATCATTCCTGCAATTTACATTTTTGATAAAAATTAAGGATGCCATAGAACTTTCGATTGTTCTCATCTCCATAGTGAGCAGAGAATTTAAGCACAAATGGAAAGCTAAGATTCTGCATGTTCTAGAAGATAACATTGAGATATTAATGCTCGTCTTCAAGTTGTAAGAAAGTAGCATTCTTTCCGAAAGCATTATTCGAAGATAAGGATAATCGTAAAAAGAAAAAAAAACAAAATTTACCACTGGGAGCTTCCTCGAGCGGTGTCTGGTAGGACTGTAATTCCGTTTTAGGCGCGTAGGAGCCGACCATGTAGGTCTCCTTGTCGACTGTGATACCGTGGCGGGATACTTTGTGGAAGTATCTCAATGAGTTCATTTTAGATTCTTTAGGAGAACAAGTTAGATTACTTGAGACCAGTGACGATTTCTCGTTGCACGAAGAAGTTGAAGCGGAGCCTGTAGTGCGCACCCTCCTTCACGTTGAAATTCGCCGATTCGATCGCTTCTGAAAATGGAATTCCATAAAAACCATCAATTTGGTTTGTTTCTGAATAGTACGGGATGCATTGTCATTTGCAAATAAATTTTGGCGAAAATCTACACACAACAAGCAGCAATATATGAACATCCTGCAGAATTTTGCAGCTATAAAATTTTCGTATAGAGCTTAGAAGCAGAAAAGTGAGTTTTCTAAGAAATTTGTAATATATCTATTTGATGAATAATATGTAGTGCTTACTCGGATTGGACAGATCCATGGTGATTTCAGGCCTTCCATCAGCCACGAGAGTGATGGACTTGATGATGACGTGATTGGGGTTGTGTGGCTCGACGATCACCTGTGACGGAGAAGAGCCCAGCAGAGTTTGCTTGTACTTGTTCAGACTTTCATCGCCCTGAAAAAAATCTTATTTTTTCATACAAGTGTATTCAAAATGAAACATTCCTAACAAATTCGATTTTATTCAAGTACTTGGTTCTTCGTTTAATTTTTTTTTTTTAAATCTCAACATTGAAATTAATTTGCAGTCAAATTTTTTTTCGATATTTTCATTTCATCTGAAGAAAACTATTGATCAATACTAATATAAAAAATCGGCCTATTTTGGCGATAAACTATGAGTAAGTTTCATCACAAATTGGTGCTGCTTGTATGAGTCATAGGGGAATTCAAAACAATTCCCCTTTCATATTTGATTGATTGATCAGTCATTAACCAATCGATATTTCACAATTCCTCATCGCTTATTGCTTACTTTATCAGCATCGATGATTTCGTTGACACTCTTCTTCTCGGGCTTCCTGTAGTTGACGTTCACCGGCACTTCGTCGTCAGAAATGTTGCCCGACATTTTTTCTAAAAAAGATAAGTAGATTAAAGTTCAAACGAAAATTCAGCAAAAATCATCGATTATTCAGAAATTTAACGAAATTTTCGATGAGCAGCTGTACAAAGTGAAAATGCTGCCAACAATTTGATAAGCGAAACGACATTTGACTATCAGAGAAAGGACTCACGAAACGAGGGCAAATGATGAGACGAGAGGGGAGTTGTGAAAGAGACACGTTTTTGCAGAAGTGCAGAAATAGGCAAAGATCAGCCAGCAGGCATTCAAATTCGAAATTTCAAGTGGAATGAAGGCGCAACTCTGAGCTAGAGGTAGTGAAAATGAATGCGTTTTTCAAGGCAGTCGATAGAAGAAAAGTAATGAAATTCTTGATTTTTTTCTGAAATGTTTAAATTCTTGGGAGATCGATTTTGAGGGAGTAAATAGGCATTTTTACATGAAAAGTGAAGGGATATTTGATATTTACTTTGCAGGCAGCGCGCGAGATCGAAGAAGTGAAATTGCAACTGGCAATTGTGGGCACTTAGAGGAGGAAGTAGAAGGGAAGAAGTAAGGGAAGGACGAGGATGAAATGCATATTTCGAAGGGGAAAAACAAAGGAATAACTCGAATGAAAATGGGAATGGGAATGGACGAAATCGACCAGAGAGACATTTTTGGCATTTAGAGATGTTTGGAGGGAAGGAAGGAGAACTATGACAACAATATGGCCTGGTCCAGGGCTGGGAAAAATATGGCGACTGGCAAATAAGAAGTCAGACAACTCGTTTCCGCAGTATTTCTTTTGCAATTACTCACAACCAACTGCCCACCCCCCGCGCGTCTCTATCCGCGCACATCCAAAATCACTCATTTCACAAAAGAATTTAGAATCGAAAGCACGCAACGCTTCAAAACAGAAATCAGCTGTATACATAACAGAAATGGGGTGCTTTGACGGAAATGAGAAACAGGAACTCGGAAGGTCCGATTTGAAAAGTGTAGAAGTCAGGATGAAAGCTCAAGCTCTTTTATTTAAAAAAAAAATGAAGTTCAAAAGTTCGAATTAAAACTATTCTGACAAAGCTGTCAAGACATTCTCACACTGATTTTGCAGATATTAAATCCAAAATTCGAAATACAAAAATCGTCGGTCCAAAACTTCCGAATCAATTTCTACCTTCCCATCCAAAATACCGAAACGTTCAAAGGTATTGCAAGCCCTGAACTACGCCTTAACACGGCTCTACCAGAGTAAATGTTCTGGAGTCTTCAAAACAACAACAACGAAATCAAGAAATTTCACGCGTTTCCCGGAAAAATAAACGATCGAAAATGACAACGAATTTCTCAAGCACGGCATTTGAAATTTCAAATGGCGTAAACGCCGTGCAGAGAAAAACAGCGGACGCACCCATTAGCGAGTTGCCCGGGGTGGCACTAGTTTGTGCCTCTGTTCTGTGCCTTGATTTGACACAGCTGGTTGACTCCTTGCACTGCGTCGCGCTGCTGCATCGCGTACAGCCCTCGCACGTGCAAACATCCACGCAATGCAGTCGGTTAGGCACTCACTCAGTCACTGCGGGCCCGACCCCGCAGTTCCTCTTTCCTTCTACCCGTTTTCCCCTGCAACCTCAAATACCTCAACTCTGCCATCTCTCCCTACGTTTCACTTTTCACCTCGAATATCACATGATCATGATCATATCGCTTTGGGTTTGGAGGTTGAAATTTGGTTAAATTTCCCCATTTTTGTTCAAAGCTACAAAACTCTTGTGAAAATTGATGATTTTAGGAACTTTTCCTACGTGTTCTGAATCGCTACAGTTCGTGAAATTCTTCGTGTCATTTGTTGCGCGTTCATTGGATGAATCTCGAAATTCCCGTTTCGCCTCACGCCATGCCCCAAATGCCCTACTTTCATCCCCTTTCACCGATAAAATCCCGTCTAACGCATTTCACCGTCCGCTTTACTTATCGATTTCCCGAGACCTTGGGGACGAGTCAAATCCCCCGCTGAATTTGCCCATCTCTTTCAAAACGACTCTATTTCGAAACCCCGTCAAATCACGCTGTTCCATTCCCTTATCACTGTCTGTCCCTTCGTCTTCCCCTTTTCTATCAGCTGATCGAGTTTGAACTGTTTCAAATTACAGAATTTCCCTATTTTTGCAAAAATAAATAAATTTGCAGATGAAACCAAGGAAACGGTGACAGAAATCGAATTAGATAGAAAATGGATCTGTACGAGGAAATTCTCACATCGATTCTCTTCATCGCAGGGCTGTCACTCGTCATTCTGCTCTTCAGGAAACTGCTCGAAATCGGAAAGCGCAAGGCAGTCAACAAATTCCCATCCAGTAAGTAATTTTAGAAAATTCTAAAAGTCGGGAATATTGGCAACAAGTCCAAAATGAAAAAAATGCTATGCAGATCACGATTTTCTGTACACTTTTAATGCTGCTAGAGGCTAACAGTCAGGAAAAAGCACTATAGAGCGTTCAAATCACATTTTGAATTGAACTGAATATTTCTGATTGACATTCTCAACGAAAGCTTCACGTCGAACGCTAATTTTGAAGCAGGCAATATTCTAAACGAACACTGAACGAGTTTGTTTGTGAAATAGCCTGATTTCATTTGATGCATTTGATACTAGTTGAGGCTTTCGAGCTGAACCTGAAATAAACTTGCACTTTTCGAGAATGCCAATCAAAGTAGAAGCTAATATCCGTGATTCTGCTTTTTAATTGAAAAGTAGAAATCAAGCAGTGTTTTTCTTGAATTTCTAATGAAGACAATTTTAGGTGGTCACTACTGGTCGCCAATCGATGCATCAGATCGACGCTACTACTGTTTGGGTTGCAAAAAGAGGATTTTGGAAGGATACGAATGTGATTACTGTCTGCTCAAAGTTTGCGGGGTAAGATTTTTTTTGGAAACTTCAATTCTGCTGAAGTGATAGAAAAAGATTTTAAAAAGTTCTGAATTTTCAGTTGCGATGTATCCGAAACATCTCGAACAAAATCTACTGCAAGGTGTTCTGCGAGGGAAGCGAGTATGGACCTATGAAACATCACTGGGTATGCCATTTTATGAATTAAAAAATGAAGAGAATTCAAAAAAGTCGCAAAAATTGAAAATGGAAAATTCGAATCGAATACTTTGTTGCAGTCTAGCATTCAGAATAAACCATCATTGCATTCTTTGCTGCTTGATTCATGTCTCATTTATCATGCAAAAAGCGTGGAGATAGTTGGCTTCATGCAAGAAAAAAATTCAACAGCATTTTACAAAGGTCTTCCAAAATGCATGATTTCGGCCCTCGTTAAAAATCCTCAGTTCACTATTTGTACAATTTCCTATTTTTTAACAATTTTCTTATACTACCTCTCCCAAAACGATCGATTTTACAAGTAGCACATAATTTCGAAAGAAATTGAACAAAATTCTTTCTTTTTAGATTCCCGGCAATATCGACTCAGATCAGTTTTGTTGCGTTTGCGATGAGCTGTGCGGGGACAACGATTTGGAAGATTTCAGATGTTCCTGGTTAGTTTTTCTTTCAAATTTGACTTTTTGAATTTGAACCCGTTTCAAACTCTGACAGCTACAATTTTAAAAGTGTTATCTTAATCGCGCTGCGCTTTTCTTTCTTTCTTCAAAAGTCACTTTTGCATTCATTAATTCATTCAAAATGAGCGACTCATGACGTCGTTTTCGGTACTTGAACGAATGAGTAGAGGACTGTCCTTGATTTTGCATTTACATTTTGCAGAGTTTAGAAGTGATTACGAAACTGTACTCCTTTACAAGTTGGCAACCACAAACAGTCCGTCCTGTCTGCTAACTTAATTCCCCTTTCTTCCTAATTCTCTCCCCTCGTTTAGCACCTCCGGTTTGCTTTCCTTCCTCCTCTCTTCCTGCCCTCCCTTATCACTCATTATCAGTTCTCTCCAATTCAATCCTTGCATAAACTTCTCTCTTTATTTCTTCGTATCCAAATATTTTCCTATTTCAATCACCTTTTTACGGGTTTACCGTTATTTTCATTACCATTTCTGTCGAGGTTCTTTTTCTCCAATTTTTACGATTCTCCTCGTTAAAATCTTGAACTTATCGACTCGATTTTCCGAATCATTGGAATCTGATTTCGGCGATTTTTCGAGTACAATTAGGTACTTGAGTCTTGTATTGACTAGATAGCGCACAAGATTTCATTATTTTCTTTCTTTCTGATCACAAACTATCCTTCGTGCATCATTCATTCGTTTTTATCAGGACCTATAGTTTGAACATTTTTGTCATCTCTAGAGCACGATCTTAATCAATTTGAACCTCGAAACTATGAACTCTGCTGCAGTTAGCTTTCAAGATTTATGCGCAACTTCCTGGTTTCTCCTTACAGTCATTAACTGATCACGTGGCAACCCTCTTGTACAGTAATCATTCGCCTTTCCAAAATTAACCTCCCGGGTTGTTGATTGTTAGAGTTTTAGTTTTGGCATTATTGGCGCTTGCGCCATCATTCCGTGTTGAGCTGAGATAAGCTTGCGCTCAGCTGGATTAGACATTTCGATTTCAACTCAAAATGTGTTATAATTCCGCGTCAAACAAATCAAATATCAGCACGACCTTCTTAGTTTCTATTGACGATCAAATTGGTGATCAAGAGATTTAAGCCGCGTGTACTTTTCACCCACAACTAGTATGAACCTTTCATGAATGAGTGCTTTCTTTTTTCTCATAAAAAGTACCTTCCGAAGAGAATTATTCGCAGCCAACATTTTGGTGATCGAAATAATTATGTAACTTGTATGATTCTCCCATGAGTTAGTACATTTTTCTAAAGGATGTACTTCTCTCCAAATGTTATCTCTTCCTTATTTTTATTTTGAGAGAAAAGTGTTCTCACAACCAGTCAAAATGGGCGATCAAATTGGTGCTCGGAGAAATTGACAGCAAAAATTTCAATGGTGCACTTACGAAAGGTCAAACTAGTGACGAAATTATAAAACGGAAATTGAAAATTAGTTGGTCTTTCTAGAAAATGAGTAATGCAGAATCTAGGATGATCGATAAAACTTACTTACCTGTTTCGATGATTTTAGGAGCAGAAAGTTAGAAACCTAATAACGGCCTGAGTCTTGCAAAATTGACTTGTAGAAAGGGAGAAATAAAGAGTAGAATGTTGAATAGGCGAAATAAGTGCAGCGAAATATTATATTTGGTTTAGAGTTTAGCGTCAAGTCAGCAAGATTGTAAATTGACGAGGAATTTTGGCAAGTCTGCGAGTATTTGTGGAACCTTGGAAGAAAGAGTGCAAAGATTTTCACCGCACTTACCTTTTCTTTATTGTTGTTGAAAATATTTTACATGAAATTTTTCTATTATCAAAATAGGATTATTTGGATGGGTAGTAGACATTTTAGAAATCTTCCAGAAGCTTCTTACAGTTTTCCTATGTAAGTCAGAAAACCTACAAAATTCATTGAAAGTTACAAATTTGCCCAAAATAATGAATTAGTGGTGGTCTTCTTGTATATTCTTTGCTTCCAAAATCTTTTAACAAAGAGCATAGTTTGTTGGATTAGAGTTGTTTCATCGGTTTCCTCCTCACATCGTCACACCGTCTAATCTCTGCACAAACTGTCTTTCACTCACTATGCAGCCCAGAATCATTCTCCGTCCTCTCCCCGATTTTTCTCAGCTTTGTCATTTTTTCTCCCAATCTTTCTGCTTTCGGCCAGACAACCATGTGGCTCTCCTGTGACATTTCAACATCCTTTCTCCTTTTGTACAACCATTCAATCTTCGTTTTTTTCATTTGCGGTTTCAAAAGAAAAATTCAAAGATGGTCCAATTATCGCCATTTCACAACACCCTATTTTTAACGTGATGGCGACTTTTAACGGGAAAATCATTACTAATTTAATATTTATTTTATGGTACATCTATAAAAACGAGCACTGTTCATGTCGTTTTTACTGCATTAAGCACACATAAAATTATCGTGATTTTTGGAGTTGACATTCTTGTCGGAATGAGTGTAAAACCGACAATTTTAGTGTCATTTTCATAGAAAACTGCATTCATGATTTTATTGACTTCAAATACTTCTCTTCATAGGATCAATACACTTCTCTTATGAATAAGTACTTTCGTTCCAAGCATTTTCTTTTCAAGCGAAAAGTATTCACAAGAACTTTCTGCTTCGACTTTTAATCATATGTCTCACTTTCAACTGTCATGATCGGTTTATTCGTTAGATTTCTTCGAAAAGAAAGATCATACTTCTCATAAGAAAAAACGTGGTCCTAGATGTTTTCGGTCTAATTTCTATTAGAAAAGGTGGTACTAATTTTGGAAGAAATGATGTGCCTCAATTTTTGGAAAAAAGTATCCACAGTCAATGTTTCTGCTTCGTCTTCTAGTCATGTCTCAGTTTTGCCTGTCATGTTCTGTTCATTCGTTTGATTTCTCCTTCCCTCCTTCCTTTCCACTCTTCCTTTGGTTATGTCAAACTTCCACTACTTCACCACTCAATTCTCTGGAAATTCCCCCAATCGTCAATCGATTTTCGATCTCTTTTTAAAAGTCCTTCCTATTTTCTTCTTCTTCTTCTTGTATTTCCATTCTTTTCCTTATCTTCACAAATCATCTTCTGTAGAATTAGAAGAGCGCATTTTGTTTGAGGAATTGTACGAGCGGCCAACGCATTTTTGTCCATTTTACTCGTGTTTTCGAAATGTTGTAATGGAAAACTTTGCTCAAATTTTTTTTATCAAAATTTATAGAAACCCTTCGGAAACTTTTCTTTAATTTTGAACGATTTATCATACGATGTTTCATTTTCAATAAGTGACAAAACACTTATTGAATTTTGAAAGTCAAAATTGAAGTAATGATCGAATTTTTCAGATTTTTTTTTTCATTTTATTCGTTCGCATTTAGTAAATTGATTTTGTTTACAATTAGAGCGAAAGTACAGTATCTTCTTTCTGACAATATTCTGCTTGTTTTAGAAATTAGCTAAATAGCTTCGATATCGAAGGAATCGTCTGAAAATTGGGTCTTTTGAAAATCGGTGTTCGTTCTTCGTTAGACAATTGAAAATGAGATGATTCGGGCTATTGGGCTAAATTCGTCGAACTTTACTCAATTCGCTTTTTCTTCTGACTTGTCTGATTTGCCTTCTTTTGTCTTTGTCACAGTTTTGACTGACTAAATGTTCGCTGTCTCTTCATTCACTGCTTGACTGTCACTGCAAATGATATCTTCAAAGGCATCTCCATTTGCATCTTTCTGCGTTTTGCCTTCTGATTGCTGATTTCCCTGTCAACCAATTTGCCATTCCACTTAGCCTTCATCTGAATGATAGAGAAGATTCTTTTTGACAGATTCGTGAAGATTTCACTTTTATGATATGGCTATTTGTTTGAGACATCTTCATTGGTAACTAGGGATGAGAGAAAATTTCAATTTCGACGAGTTCGATAGAATCCCTAAGCTCCGCCCCTTTGAAAAATGCGTTTTTTTAGCAGAAACGTGATAGTTTGAAAGTAAAAATTTGGGAAGGAAGTATCTTTCAAATTAGGATTTCATAAAAGACCTAGTCTAAATCGGCGATAAATTTGATAAAACGATTCTGTGCCAAAATCAGGTGATAATTTTTGCGATTCATTCGGCTAGAAAAGTTTCTGGTTTTATTTTTTCTTCACAATAACATTATTTACCACCCTCTTGACCTTTCTGCCAAAAACATTTGCCGCCACCAACATCAAATCGTCTATCTACTTGGGAACCCTAGATGTGAGTCTAATTTTTTCAATTGCGACTTTTAAAATGTTTATTTCGTCCAATCTCTGAGCAGAGAAAAAATGATCAGATCCTTCGAAGAAAAAAATATCATTAAAATCCTGCTGCAGGCATTCCAACATCTTGACGCGCAATTCTTATTGATCATCCAGCAATTTTTGCAGATGCGTTCTGCAACTTTAGAGAATTTGAAAAATGCTCAAAATGACAGGTCTGAACAGAAAATGTTGACCGTTTGTTGTGAAGCGACTCGAGGGGGGATTTAAAGAGCCGAATGAAGGGAAGAGAGAGAGAGAGAGAGAAAAAGGGAAATCCGATAGCCGATAGGTCGATTGCCCGCGATTTCCCGATTCCTCGAACCTGAAGCCGCCTAGAGGATCTAAGATTCTAGGGTCTGAGTTCCCGCTATTCCTGATAGCTGAACGATTCGATTCCCTTCCCCTTCAAATTCGATATTTCTTCTACTCCTTCCGCTCTTTTCCTCTCATATTTATATACAATATTTTGAGCGCCGTTCATCTTTCATATCTCTTTCCAGGGTTTGTCTTTCTATTCGATTGGTTAGCTTTACTTATTGAATTTATAAGAAAGTTTTAATTTGGACTTTCCGAATTATTTTTTTTTCCTCCAGAAAGAAGCTGGGAGTAGCAGGGACGTTAGAAATTAACGCCGCTCTAAACCTTATTCCTATGCTCATTTTTCTGATTTTACTGCACTAATTCGTTATTTCATGATCTGATCTTCGTGAAGCTATCAATTGTTGTCTCAGAATAATCTGATATCACTGCTCTTCTGGATAGAAATTAGAAGAGGACTACATAAACCTTATGCATTGCATCATCGTTTCTAATTGAATTTCAATTTCATTGAGTGCGTTTCTTTTGAATGAAAAGAAGTCATTCGATATTCGCTCTGCATAAAAACAGACCTTCTGATCAATATGATATCAAGTGATTGTTTATGTTTGCAGTGTTTGGATATTATTTCATTCCAAAAATAACGTCAGAGTGACAAAGGGACAATGAGAATAAGCCTATCAGTCTGTCATCCTGTTAGTCCCTTCTATCCCCTTCTAACTGTTTCTGTTGGAATCTTTCCCTTCCTTTCGCATTTCTGATTGATTCGACTCTGATTTCTTTGCACATTCCCCTTTCCTTCTTCTCTTTTTCCATTCACTTCTTCGCTCCAATTGTTTTATTTTCCCACATTCGCGCGACCATCAAAAACCGTCACTGATTTGTCTCTTTCTTCTCGCATTTTCTTCAGCTGCTTTTCTTTTCAGATTCCAAGTTTCACGTGGGCGTTCGAATTCGATTTTTGCTTTTTTTTGTCTCCAAATTTAGCGAGAACTCATAAAATGTGCAAAATTATGCTCTTGACCAAAATTCTATTTACACTCGCCTCCCAAATTCCTTCTGTTGAGCCCTAAACTCTTCGCACTATTAAACACAGGAAATATAAAAATAGAAATTGACATCGATTGATAAGAGATTTTACGATGTTTTGATGAGGAGGCGTCAATGATCTTGTGAAATAATATTTTCCTGCACAGGTGCATTCGAGTTGTCCACACGAAGTGTCGTCCCTCGTTTCCCGAAGAGTGCGATTTGGGAGAGTTGGCTCAGTCCGTCATTCCGCCCTATTGCGTACTTTCTCGGAAACCGGGCAACAGAAATCAAAGAATGGTAGGATCTTTTTTTTTTTAACTAATACAAGATTACACACGTCTTTATATAGTAAAAGATGTACTTCGTGAAAAGCTTTGTCAGCTTTCCAAATGACAGACGATGGATGAATTGGATAAGCGTTCCGAGAATTTGAAAGGAATATGAAAAGTTCATTAGGATTTTATTGGGGGGAAAAAACGCACTTTCACATCGTCCTATATTCTAACATGACATGAAAGTGAAATTTATATGTAACCATTCGAGATTTCAGGCGGTAGTCGAATCGATAACATCGCCCGAGAAATCAGAGCACTGGTGTCCTTTGATGATCATTGTGAACAGCAAGTCAGGCTCGGGGGCAGGCAAAGGACTTCTCAGGTCATTCAGAGCTCATCTCCATCCTGTGCAGGTAAATGTAAGCACAAACGTAGCGGGCAGACAGACAATGAAGAGTAATTCAGATTGTTGATGTGCAAAAAGTCAACCTGAGGGCCTGTCTCAAGTGGATCGAGGATCATCCGGAGGTAAATTTACAAACTTCTTTCACTAGACAGATCTTTCTTCTTTACGTCCGACCAACTATTTGTTAATCATGATCGAAGGATTTTCACCCATTCTGATTTTTTTTCAGATAAATGTCCGAATTCTGATCGCAGGCGGTGACGGAACAATATGCAGTACGTTGGATGTCGTCGATAGTTTGGGTCATAAAGGACCGGTAAGCTTTACATTTTTCTTTCCTTTTCGGAATGTTGATACAGTTAGGATGTCAAATCTTGTAGATAAGAAGATAATCTGTATGATCTTTGTTGAAATGAGATTCTTCAAGAAAGTATAACCAATCGTTTTTTTTCTTTCTGAAATCTACAATTGCCTATTTTTTTTTGTTTTAGGTAGCAGTTCTGCCCCTCGGCACGGGAAATGATCTATCTCGAGTGCTCGGTTGGGGCAAGCAGTGCGGCTCTGACATCAACATTATTCAAGTAAGTAGAGTGTTGTGAGTTCCAAGAATGACTTGATTAATTGCAGCTATTAGCCGACATCCAAAATGCTCAGGTCGTCAATGTCGATCGATGGCGGATTCGAATAGAACCGGTAACATTCTTAATTATTAAAGATTAAACATCGCAGCATTTGAAAGCTGGACTTCATATCCATATGTGCAAAGAGTCGATTTTATTCTCATTATGTTAGAAAGTCACCGGGGGTTTTTTTTCTATCATTTGGATCAATGTCAGTTCTTCTCCAATCTTTTTGCATCGACCAAAAATATAAATTTGTTAGTCGAAAATTCAAATTCAATTTTTTCAGACCGGAGGCCGGCGAACTTTGCCAATGAAAACGGTATCGATGACGAATTACATCTCTGTGGGAGTGGATGCAGTTGTCACTTTGGGAATGCAGTCTACGAGGGATTCAATGCCTAAGGCTCTCAGTAGCAGGTAAGACATTTTAGATTCTTAAAAGTTACGTCTTGTTCAACATATTCTCCAAGCTATGAGTTTTTTCTAATTGGTGATTTATAAATATAGCAAAATTGAATCAGTTCTTTTTCTAGGATTCTAAACAAATTGCTATTCGTGACATTCGGGACGAAAGACGTCTTCAAGCGAGAGTGCAAAGGACTTAACGAGTTCATCGATCTGTACATTGATGGAAAGTACGATTTTTGCAATTTCTCATTTTCTGATTTTTTATTTTAAATTTAGATTGGTTGATCTTCCCGCCATCGAAGGTCTCGTCTTCCTGAACATTCAATGTTGGGGAGCAGGAGTGAAGCCGTGGGAAGGAGCCCAGAAGGAGATGCCTCAGCAGCTGGACGATAAGAAATTCGAAGTCTTTGCCGTGACGAGCTCGTTTCACATCGCGCAATTACAGGTATTGTTTTATCAACACATTTTTTAATATCAAGATTCCACGCATTTTGAAATCAATTTTATAAACCCGCGAATTGAATAAAACATAACTCTCATAATGAGAAAAGCTGGCTTGAAATGTAAATTTTTCATTAAACCACGCTTTTACGGTAAAAATTGTAGACGCGCAAGGCTGGAAAAAAAATCAAGGCTAGGAGATGACGAGAAAGAGAAAACGGAATGTGCTTTTTCTTGCTCGAGGGAAAAATAAAATAACGCAGTGAAAGTAACGGCTAATCGCGTTGTTTTTGACTGCTAATAGAAATAATTTTGTGATTTCATAAATGCTTCTTTACCGTTTTCAATATTGAAATTTTCATTTTTTAGGTTGGCTTGTCGCAGCCCATCCACCTCGGTCAAGCAAGTGAGGCCAAAGTGGTCATCAAGAATCGTCCCCTGCCAATGCAGTCGGACGGGGAGGCCTGGATGCAGAATCCCGCAACCATCACCGTCTCTCACAAATGCCAGACACAAATGCTCAAGAAGAACGAACATCCTTTCAAGGGCTGTCTCAAATTCTTCTAGCAAATGGTTAAAACAATAATATCAAAAACTAGGTGAAATTATCATGATACAGTAGCTGAAAGTTGTCCTAATCATGATACCCAAATAATGTGTCTAGAAATCTACCTGAAAGATATTACTTGTTAAGTATTCTTTTCTTCTTCTTCTTCATCAAACCACCTTTTCTGCTACGGGTTTAGGCAATGAATGCGTGTAATCTTCGAGTTATGAACTTGATCACTCAACATTCACTTTTCTTCTCTTCTCTTCTTTCTATTTTTGATCAAAGCAGATCCATTTTCGAGATCTGCAAAAGGCATTCATCGAATTCGACAAATTTCGAAGCTTTAATTCTAGAAATAATACTGAATTCTCTGTCGACAAATCAAAGAAGCGATATATCCGTCTTAGCACTTATGAATTTGATATGCTCAAACATTTAACTAACGATTTGAAGTTATACAATGTATGTACAAAATGTACGATGTTTCCTGGCCTCTTGGAAAGCTTGATCAGATCGGAAGTCGATCGTTTGGAAAGTGCATACATATTCCAGAAGATATAGTGTGTAGAAGGTGAAACTATCCTAACTTCCTAACTGATCCTCTGCAACTGATCTAACTTTCCAACTAGCTACATTTTCATGGTATTATCGTCTCAAAATCATCCCGTGGGTTTTCATTTTGAATGTGATCGACTTTTTGGTAAATCGTTGTTATTTCCTTTAGCAATAAAATTGTTTTTGAAAGTTCAAAGTATTATTTATTTAGAGTTTTCAACTTTTGGGTTGGATCTTCAACTTTTAGTTCCATTTTTAGTGTCGATAAAATGAAACATAAAAGCGCTAATTTGGGTTCGCGTTGTTCGAGAACTCGGAAGTTCGGCTAGACTGGGGCGGTTGGACTTTCTCAAGTTTATCGTGAAAGGAATTTTGCGAATTTGTACATTTTTCTAACTGTGAAGATCAGCTTTACGATGCTGTCTTATATAATATATATATATATATATTTTTACTATTTCGTGACATGTATTTTTTCTCTAAAAGCGTTCTTGTATTTCGTGATGCCAATATCGGATGCATAAGAGCCAGTCATATCTTCTCTTCTCTGCGATCCACTATCAAGCATTCCTTGCGATCCCATTTGGCCTCCTTATTTCCGTTTCAGCTCTTAGCAGTTTCAGCTGAGGAGACCTCTGCCTCCATCTGCGAGCTCAACCTCTAATGGTTTTGTCTTACCCCTTCCCCTTCCATTTTCAGCTTCCGTAATCGATCTCTCATATCTTTCTGGATCTCGGCATATTCTTTGTCTGCTTCTTTTTCTCTCTAAATTTCCCCATTCTAGTTCTAAACATTTCATCCTCTTTAGTGTTTACTCTTTGTCTCTCAGGCTCCTTGTCCTTGCCCTTTGGACTTTTGTAGAGGGCTTCATTTCAACTGACTTCACATTCCCCATTTGACATCGAATCCTCTTCGGTGGAGATTCATAAAAGGCTCCAGA
The DNA here is from genome assembly GCA_964036155.1 of Diploscapter coronatus. Taxonomy (NCBI): domain Eukaryota; kingdom Metazoa; phylum Nematoda; class Chromadorea; order Rhabditida; family Rhabditidae; genus Diploscapter; species Diploscapter coronatus. The sequence goes on along the minus strand of OZ038422.1, from coordinate 44,924,818 downwards.
TTTAGACGATTTTCAGAATCTCATTCATTTCATTTGATGATTTTTTCGTCGATATTTCTATACTGTAGCAGAAAAATTCATTTTTCACCAGATTCATAAAGTTGGATTCCTGAAATATGTATTGATTATTTTGACAATTGATATCTCAAAATGAAAATCTCAGCCTTTTCCAAGTTGATCTTTACACATGAACTTGAACTACACTAGTAAAATATTCGCAGTAGAATTTTTATCTCGCAAAAATAGAACATTACAGCTCGGGTTGAATTATTTTCTATACACCTTTCATGGATATTTTTTCGGCATTAATCTTGGATTTCCAAATGAGTTCCTGAACTATAATATCTTTTTTATGATGTTCCTTTCATAAAACACAAGGCTCATTGACTTCGTTTCTCCAGCCTAGTTTCGTTCTCTTCACTCTCATTAGTCCAATGGTTGAACAGACCCAAATAAGGGCATTTGGCTCTGTTCCCCAGAATGCAATGGACACAATTCAATTCTGCACTTCTGCCAAATTAGAGAAAGAAAGGAATATTCAAAGTTAAGAGAGGAAAAGATTTCGAAAGAGAAAAAGATATCGTTGAAAAGAAGACAGAAATAGCATCAGCTGTATGAAAATTTCAAGAAAACATTGTCTGTTTATATTTTGACTATAGCCTTATTTTGTTGCCCTTCCATAGACATATTCTCACGATTAGCAAGAATTTGATTATCTCAGAAAAATAAATAAATTAGGCTCTACTTGTTTCTTACTATTGTATGTTTCTCATGCAAAATGTATTCGAGATTTGTCTTTCTCGTGCTATTTCTCGCTTTGCTCTGATTAGGCCAAGGAGAGATACGTTTGAATGAGGAATGAGTGAGAGAATGAGTGACAAGCCCTGTTTGGCCCGGGCCCTGGGTCTGCAACTTGACTTTGACTACATTTGGCAATTTCCCCTGCTTCTCTCGAGAACACTCTTCTCTCAACCCTTCCCTTTCAACTCTTTATCTTTATCCAGCTTTGTCTTTGCAGCATTCGCCAAGTTATACATTTACCTGCTACTTTTCTACTTGTTCATGTGGAAGAGTTTTCATTTAATCGGTAAATAGATTTCTGTTTTTCTAAAAATTTGGTATTTTTGTTAATAATATTTCTTTACTCAGAGATAGTCAATATCCATTGACGATTTTGAAAATTCGCAACTTATTAGACGGCCAAAAACTATTGCATTTCCCATAAAAGTTGATGATCATCTATTTCTGTCCTCGAACATAATTGCATTTCGTAATTCCTTCGATCCTGTCCGGCTCCGCACCCAGATGGTTGAAACGGCCCTTGTTTCAACCCTTCAAGCCTAATTTATTCCGCCCAGCCCCATTTTATGGTCATTCATTCATTCCCTAGAGCAATGAATTTTGTCCTCCAAATGCCCACGACTCAAAAGTATCGTCTTTCGAATAATCCGCATTTAAAAAAAAAAAAAAAACAAAACAAAAAAAGTGTCTGCGGGAAGATTTTCAACAAAAAAGCAATAGAAAATTTATCATAGAGCTTACGCAATGTGCAACTTTACATTTTTCAGTCCACGCCTGTAACGAAGATGGAATTTAAAAATTTCGAAAACGAACCCGAAATAGGTTCGTCTCTCAGAATAAAAAGAAGTCTGATCCTTCGAATTCGAAGAATCGTGGTGGTCCTTCTTTCCTTTTACAGTCTACATGCAAAATTAAACTAATTTTTATTATAAGGTTTAAGCATTAGATACATCCATGCATCTAGAGTTATTTATCTGTAGAGCATAAATCCTTTTTTTTCCATATAGATGCTAGAATATCTCTGATTAACATCTCACAACTGCATCAATTCTTTCGACTCCCTATTCTTCTCAAATTCCATTCCAAATCATCCGGAAAAGGCATCTTTAGTGATTAGCATATAAATCAGTCTTTCCTTCTTCGTTTTCTCCATTCCCGCTTTGCATAATCTTTTTCTATCCGTTCATCCGTCGGCTTAACCCCAAACGATATCCTCTTCTCTATTTGGGATGCGTGCTTTGTGTCGTTTCAGAGATCGAAACGAGAAGGAAGGCAGAAGGCAGAGCAACCCAGAGCAAGGAAGGGCATTGTAGTGAGCTGGCGAGCTGCTGCTGCTGCTGCTGGTGAAAATCGATGTCTGGCGGGTCGGAACCGCCCTCTTCCAATGCAGGAGAAGGGAAACCAGGGCCTGAAATGGGCATGGAAATGGGAGAGGATGCAATAGATAGAGCAAGAACTGAGCAGACACAACCTCAGAGCCCGCAGCAGAAGGCTGAAACCCCCACAACTTCGCAGAAGCAACCAACAGGAATTCCAGTCAAACAACCCACACCGCCCCGATCAACAACCCCTTCTAAAGCCCCTTCCAAAGTCCACTCTCCTCTTCCTCACCCTCACCCTCACCCTCACCCTCACCCTCCACCCATTCATCCCACTCACTCTACTCATTCGGTCCCAGTCAAACGAGAACACGTCGCTAGGAGAGCCAGGATGGACGCGTTTCTAATGGAGCAGAGCGGATATCACCATCAGGTATTATATCTTTTGCATCTCATTTTAGTTATCATTTGAGTTCCATCTTGAAATAAAGTATTTTTCCAGAAACCATATGAAAAACACTGACATCGTAACATGTGAAATAGAGCAGGATCTGAAAGGAAGTAGATTCCGCTCGCGTGGCATTTCCCATGCTGCAATGCAATATAATTGGAATTACTTTTCCCAGACTTATATTTTTGATTTATTGGTACGATGATCGTCATTCCAGAGTGCAGCATCTGGATCGACTTCCTCCGGTTTGGGCGTGAAGTCAGGCCAGTCGAAGATGAATGGTCCCCTGGGCAATGTCAAGCAACAGGCTGCAACGCCAAGAAGCTCGTCCTGGAGCAGGGCCCAGCTCAGTGAACAAAGACTCACTCAAAGCATGTCTGCGAGGACTCCCCGAAGCAAAGTAAGTCAATTCAACTCTAATGCATCATTCATTCGACTTTGCTCGATCGATAATTCTTTCAAATTGGAGCGTTTATTTGGGGATCTCTTAGTATCCGAATTTCAGAGTTCTTATGTGACCTTTCTGATAAAAATAGCGCTTCATAAGTTAGACTGTCAGTGACTTCCAACCCTTTTAACTTCGAGATTTTCAATTTTATAAAGTTTGAAAAATATATCTAACAAAATTTCTGCACTTTCCTGGCAATTCTCGAGAGCTTGTTCATCTTTGGGACATATTTCCTCCAGCTTCGAGGTCGATATTGCCAATTGAAGCGTGACCTTCGTTTCAGGCATTCTGCATTCAAGCTGGCGGGTAATATGTGGTCACCAGCCACAGGTGAGAAGAGGCGAGAGACTGGAAATCCCCTACAAATGCGAATGCGAATATCCCTTCCATCTGCTATCTTCCCTACCTTTTCTACATTTCTATCTGCCAACCTGTGTCTCTCAGCTAGAGGTGTCAATTATGCACTACTCTATTCATATGCATTCTCCCATTCAGCATACAGCATTCACTTCGCTTTCTCATTTGGGAGTGGTCATTTCTGCAGAAAATCGACTTTTTTACGTCAAATTGTTCGAATTTTTGCGATGATCTGGCGAATTCCTTGCCGATTACACGAATCTATTGCATCGTCACCTGAAAGCGTGCGATTATCATCATTCACATTTCAGCGTACAGTTTCGAATTAGAGAAGAACTATATGTTTAGATATAGATTTTGTCGAAGATTATTTCCTCCATTCCTTAGGGTATCAAGGATTTTGTTCAATATCTTTTCTTTTTCAATTTAGCTTCCATGCATTTTGCTATGACATTGAAAATAATAGAAAATTCAATGAAATGTGCAACGGAAACATTTCGAATTCACGATTTTAGAGAGTTGGAAGATTTTAGAAATTGATTTCTCCAGATAAAAGCATTTTCCGCTCTTTAATTTTTTGAAGTTATTTTTAATTTAGTAATATTTTTAGAGTATGGGTCGAACAAAAACAAAGGAAGACGAAGATCTCCGAGGTCAAGCCGAGGCAGCGTTTAGGGAATGGTTGAAAAGGAAAGCATCTGAGCCTCGACTGCCTAAGGCTTCACCATCAAGGTACGAATTTGTTCACAGCTTGGAAAATTGAGGATATTTGAAATCATATACAGAAAACTTGCTACCTAATCATAGCTATTTTGATTCATATGACTTAAATCCGCCATAGTTGAAATTTAGTCATTGAAATAAATTTCTCGAGTAACTAAATTTAGAAAAAAAAAGTGCAAAATCTACTACATAAAATTTTCACTATTCATTCATCAAATTTCAGGGATCAAATAGCGAAGCATCTTCGAGAAGAGAGCAAGCAGCGAGTGATCAACCGGTGGCAGAACAAGAAGGTGATTCGCACATTTCAACCAGACGATAATTCCACAAATGGCACTAATCCTAATGCCACTCTGTAGACACTAAGAGTGATTCACTATCACACATAAATATACGACTTTTTGGGGAGTTCATCATTTTGATGATGAAATAGTTTTGGCAAAAAAGAAAATGTTTACCAAACTCGAATCGGTGAACTTTCCAACACAACAATCTAAAAAAAAATTGCTGTGTATCTGCATGCTTTTTTCAATTATTATTAGCTGATAGAATTTTTACTTAACTAATATATAATATATTACCCTAGATTAGCTTTATAAATTTTGACACAATCTCACGATTTTTTAAAAGTTTTCTATCGAAATAATTATAAGTTTAGTAAATTTCAGTATCCTTGATCTATGGATATTTGTAAGGAATCAATAGGAATATTGCTGCCTACAATTGATGACTTATTATTCTAATCGATCTTTCAAATCATAGAATTGCATTATCACTTTATAAGTCAGCTCGTTCAAGTTTACTTCATTTTTTCCTTATTGACTATGTGAAATCAGTCAACCGGTATTCGACCTTTTTGATATTTATTGTTCCGATTCTAAAATTACAATTTGATCTCAAATGTATTTTTAGCTTCAATTTTCTAGCTTCATTAAGATTTGAAATTCGTCTTTACATACGAGTCAAATGTTATCTTCGTGGAAAATAAATAAATTTCAATAGGAATAAATAGTCTCTATTTATTTCAAAATTAATTTGCACCTCGCCAACCCTTGCACATATTTGAGATACAACCGAATATTGCGGGAAATGTGAATATTCGAAAAAAATAAATTTTTGACTATGAATAAACGTAGATTTTTGAAAATGTTTCCCAACTTCAAGAAAAAAGATGAAAAAATATATAGAAGAAGATATGTAATGGAAGCTAATTGAAAATTTTACTAAGATTCAACCATAAACATAATTTTCCCTCCTCATTCTCAAATTGTGGTTTAGATAGTTCATATTTTCTGAAAAACACTAAAATTATCTGTAGTCTCTAAAATAAGCTTATCTAAATTTTAAGGAAATCTTTTCTGTTCTAGTGATCAAAGTCGTACAATTTTAGAGTTCGAACACCGCATTTGCTGATTAAGCCTCGATGAGATTGTCTCCATTTTCTTCTGTCTCGTCTCGGCCCTTGCAATTCTCATTTCTCATCGCCTGAGGCAACGAACCTCGTTCCTCAGCTTTTTCATTACTTCGTTACTCCCTTCCACTCTTAACCCTAACCATGTTTATCCTTCATTTCTCTTCCACTATCTTATCCTGCTCTATTTCTCGCGTTCCATCTCTTTGTAACTCATTATTTCTAGCTTATCACTGTCTAACTTGAGTGTGGTTGAGTTGCTTAGCTACTCTAGCCACTCATCCTTCCGAACATCCGCAAACAGATCGTTTTCAGTTCAGTGCTTCTTCTTTTCTGTTTGTAAATATTGCCCTGAAATATTATCCGCAAAATTACAAATTCTGCTGCAAATCTTATAAACAATTGTAACTCTCGATTGTTGCTTTACAAGTTTCGACTGATAATTTATCATTGCTAAACGCTCTAACATTTATCAAAAGCTAAAATGTGTTAGGCTATCTTGAACATTCAATAAATCATCACACTCCATTTTGCAAAACTTTTTCAATATTTCCGGTATTTTTTGTTAGATTTTTACTTGAAGCTGGATAAATATCAAAAAATTATCCATCATAAGAAGGCAAAGCCGAATGAGCCAATGCTGTCCATCAACCATCAATAACCTTTCGCCTGACGTGGTTTTTCATGATGATTGAAAATCAGAAATTAGCCTCGGAAGATTGGACAATCTAGATTTTTGATGAATAGCTTCAAGGATTGAGAAGGAAAGGAATTTCGAAAATTATCCTGATTTCTATTCTTCAAATTTTTATTCCTACTCAACATTAGAAAGTTGCATGTGTTAACAGAATTGTGCGAAAATTCAACTTCGATGCACCCAAAACACCTTGGATTTTTCGATAGTCGAACTCACTTCTACAGCGAATAATTTTCACTTCGATTTCGATTAGTGTTGTACGGAATATTCTGTTTCGTTCCGAAAAAAAAAACTCCAAAATTCCGACCATTTTTGAAGTTACCGTTTTTTTTGTTCTGTATTCCAAAAATTTAGAGGTAAAATTCCGTATTTTGAAAATCTCAAAATGCCATTCTGTACGGCCCTGATTCCAATGAAAAATAAATTTTGAAATTACAACTACGATTCTACTTCAACTTCAAATTGTCAGATTTTAACTTCGCAGCCACACCAAGGTTAGTGAAGGAAAGCATTTGCACCATTCTCAACAGTATTTTATCTAAAATGCTATTTAGAAAACCCAGCTGAATCTGTCTGCTATGTTGAAAATTGTAAATTTTCATCTAGTCGCCATCATTGATCTGCCCATTTCATGCGTTCCCCTCTGTACGTCTTCTCCCCTTTCCTCGTGTCCTTCGCCCTTCCACACTGCCTTCTTCTGCCCTGCCTATGTTGCTTCTGTCAAAGGCCTCCTTCTCGAATTTCCCCCTTTCCCCATTCCATTCCTTCTCATTTCCTTTTCTTTTATTTTTTATCCAAATCCCGGCTTTTCACAATATTGGTCCTTTTATTCCATTCTCTTCAGTTCCTACGTCATTTCTGTCGAGTTCCTTGTCTATCTGCCGTCATAACCATTACCCTTCAAATTGCATTTTGCAATATCCAATTTTGTCAAAATGAATATCCTAATTTTTTACCATGCAAAAATCAAAATTGCCCACCGTTAATTAACACCCTAAAAAGACTAATTTCGTTTTCATTACAAGCTGTACACACAAGCCTTTATCTGTGTGAATTCCTTGATTTGTATGCTATTCCTCATTCGAAATCTCACGCTGGATGTGCGAAGGAAACGGTGAAAAACGCAATATTTGCGGCGGTGCATTTGACTTTATTTACTTTTCGAGGTCAAGAACTCTCCGTGCTCTGTGTATGTCGCTATATCGCTTCCCTTCTCAATTCCCAGATCTTAGTCTAAAGGCTCGAGCTTCGAAATACCATCATATGAAGACTTTATTAGTTCCTCCTCGATCTATTTCCGAATTCTGAATCCAATTGAGATTTTGATTCCTGAGCATCTCATTTTTTGCTTCATTTGCTATTTCAGGAAGTACTCAGAAATGTAATGAATATGCGGTAGAAAATAGAGGAATTGCAGAGATATGCGAGAGTAGATATACACTAGCGGATCTCGAAAATATGCAATCCGTTCGTACATACGCCAAATATTTCATCCGATTTGTAATACATAAAATATTTCCTTTGCTTCCAGGAGGCGACATAAAGATTGAATTCTTCTAATTGCTTGTATTTTCGGATGTTCTGTTAATGTTCGATTATCGTTATTAATGGTAAAACAGCATAGTAAATAATAAATGATAGAGGATTTGGTTTGTTAAAATTTCCCACTTTTTCAAAGAATTATTATGGGTTTAGTTAGTTGGAAGTGGAAAAATTTGGAAAGCATTCTGGGACCAAAATTATACAGAAGCCCCCAAAAAGTATCGCCTTCATCCATTAGTCCCAACCTGATGCATTTTTAGCGAGATTAAATTTTCATTTATTGGAAATATTTGACTTTATTTATTATATTGAAAATAGGAAATTCCCATTCTCGAGTTGAATGGCTTCACTAATTTTCCATTTTGAGCCGAGTGCTTTACTCTTTATTTACTGCGATAACACTTTCCCTCGTTCCTTTTCGAATGTCGCAGCTACAATTTTCAAACGTCGTATAACTTGCCTTGAATCTAATGCATTTTCTTATTTGATCGTGCTAAAGCCCGTAATAATTCTTCTCCTTGAGTGTACAATTATACTCATTTTGTGCGTAAGATTGATTACACAATGGCATTTTAGTGAAGAGTTGAATTATGCAAATGCGATTGACATCAGCTAATAATCATATTTCAAATGAAAAATACTGTTTCCTGCACATTGTCAACCGGATTAAAATTCAAATCAACGATCTTTTCTGTGGGTGGATGCCAAATTCTCGAATCGCTATTTATTTTTGGAATGATGCTAGTCACTTTCCCGTAGGCATTGACAGAATGATGATAGTGAAATGATAGAGAGAGAGTGAATTTGGATGTTGAACTCTTTATTTGCCTTTTTCGGAATATTCGACTATTTGATATTCGAAATATGAAATGTCGGAAAGGACAATGCAAATTATGGCAATCATTTACGTCGTGGCATTTTCCGTCCAATAGCTTTGCATCCATAATTCTGTCCATGGCGATTCTGTTCGAGAATTGATATGAAATTTTCGCTATTAAATTTGGAATGCTAACCCAACGTTTTTCCTAAATTTTATCAGCAATTTCTTGGTATAAAGTAATGTCAAAAGTGCTGACATTCTTATCAAATGTCTATTTCTTGCTTCATTTTAATGATTTTATAAAATTTTACGATGTTCGGTGTATTTTGATCTGTTTGCATTCCAAAACTTTTAATCCAGTCTAGTCTTGGCTTAATATGCAAAGAGCATCTTTTTATTAATGGGATTGAACATTCATTAGAAAGGATTAACGTAATTCTTTTTTTCTCAAATCGCCCGTCCATCTTCATAAAAAATTAACCGTTGATCGGATGTATCTCGAATTATGCATTGCTTCTGCAACAGAAAGCATTCGCAGAATTGAATGAGAACGGGGAATAGCAGAAAAAACTAATCCCGCTATTTCCCAGAATTAATTCCACCCATGTTCATTCGTTAGGTCATGAGAGTCGAGTCCATTTTTTTCAGTAAATTTGAAATAACGAAACTGCGAAAGGAACATTCTTCATTAATTTCTCGCATGTTGAATGATCTCAATAATGAGTTCTTACCTATAATAAACTGGACCGCGGACATTTCAAATTTCAATTTATGTAAGGTCAAAGTGCAATTTTCCATGTCTCATCGTAAAATTGTGAAACTTTATCGTCTCTCTCTTCGACCTCTCATATTTCCTCATTTCCATATCTCGCTATCCCTTCCTCTATCATTCCTTTTACCTTTCGACATTCGACATGCACGCTCATTTCATGCGCCGTCCTTCCGATGGAACCCAATTCCCCTTTCCCTCTCTCAATTTCATATTCCTCTTCTCAATTTTAAAATTTGACCCCATGTTTACCTTCCAAATAAGTACCATTGTCTATGTTGAATGAAGAGGTAGAAAATGAAATTTACTTGAGAGTCTAAAGACTAAATTCAGCAAATGTTGGCATTTCCTTGCTTTTCAATGTCATTTTGCAGAAACGTTCGAAGCAATCGAGAAATTGAATGCCACTTTTTTCAGAGAATAAACCCAATTTTTGACCAATTCTATTTCCTATTTAGTTTAGCTAACGCGATACCTTATTTGGCAAAAATTTCACTCTTTGATGAGTATAGTTATGAATAAATCAGTTCGTCCCTGAATGGCCGGCTAAAATAGATTCGGAAAAATTCGGTGGAAAAACAACCCTAAGTCCTTGCGTCTTGCCATTCATTTCTGAATTCTGAATTCCACTTTCGCTTGAAAATGGGCATCGTGGGACTAGCTCTTTGTTTTTATTATATATTTGCTTCAAACGTCCCAAATAAATAAAGAAAATATCACACCCCATTTGGCGATTCGGTATTTATCCATTCATTTCTGATGATCCTCTTAGATTTTTGGTGCTTATAAACCCGATGGTCCAAGTTTATTTCCGTCATATGTTGGAGATTTAGGGATATCTTTAGCCCATCCATGCAATAGCTTGCTCAATTCCATGATCTCTTCTTTTTCTTCTAATTTCAGATCTTCAACTTCTCACATTTCCACTTTCTGTTAGTCACACAAAACATGTGCAACTTTCGCACATCGTCTTTTTTGCGACCCGACCCTTGCCCTTATCTTCTTTTTCCTGACTCGCCATTTGACTCTTCTCGTAAATCTTCACAGGACATTTGTTCATTCACTGATCTGCTTTAGCTTCATTCACGTCTATTTTTACTTCATTTTTCATTTTCTTACTGCGTGGTTTGCCACGCCAGCAACTATTGTTCAGTGCTAACAGAGCGGTCACAACTTTAGAACTCTCCAAAATGTTGCATAAAATTGTTATTCTTTAGCCTTTCTTATTCGACATTATTTATATGCTCGGATGGATTGCTTTTGACTAGAATGTTTCGCAAATATGGAGAATTGGTATTTTTTTTTCTAAATTTTGGACTGAAATCAATCCAAAAGAGGACGATAATTAGAGACTCCTTGCGGCCTGCTCCCAGTATATTTTTATTAGAAAAATTACATCTCTGGCATTATATTAATTAATTCAAAATTTCGTTTCCACAGGATAGTGTTTAATTATGATTTCGTCCTTGTGATTTGTTCTCTGTATCTTTTCTTCATCTGACAAAAATGCCCTCTAGGTCTGGTGGAAGTCGATTTAGACCAAAATGTGGGGGTTTCCTACTCGTCTTATGGTACAATTCATCTCTTTATGGTGCAAATCTCCTTCGACCCAAAAATTTGCATATCATGGACGGTTCTTGCGTTTAGCTTACTTTTGAGGAGAAAAATATAACGACTGTCAACACGATTTATCTACATTTAGAGTTTATAAAATACAATATCGAAAAATCTAAGGAAACTAAAAATCAAACTTCGGTAAGTTAAAGTTTGTGGACCCCAATTGTCAAACATTACGGTTTCGAATTTCTCACATTCAGCCATTTTTCTCGAAAACAAATCGCATAAAGAACGGTTTAATGTTGATTTTTGTCATTTCTTCGAACCATCTCTCCTAGAGTTTAGTATTTGTCTTTACCATCTCGATCTGTGAAAATCATCGAACCATTTGAAAATTGCGACAATTTTCCCATCCTTATTATCTCCTCGTTCTACCGTATATTCCAAAGAACGTCAAATAGCCACTGCAAAGTTTCGTGGTTAATAACTGACAGAGAAAAACCCTCTGTGGGTGTGTTCTGTTCCTCTATTTAAACGGGCAAATCTGCACAATTCTGTCCCATTTCCTCGATCATGAAGCCAATTTTCCCGAAAAATTCCAGAAAATCAGTCTCATTCACGGACTCTGGAATTTTTTCTGTAATTTCTTTGTTTCATTCATCCAAATTTTCGAAGACCAAAGTTGCGCTGAATTTTGGTTAGAATAAAAAAGAGTAGTGAAAGAATTGAGTTAGACGAGGCTTTTAGTGTTCTATCGAGTAGCGTCAATTTGTTAGCTTGTAGATCTAAATCCAGAATCTGGTTTCTGAAGAACGGAGCTTATTTTGGTCAGAAAGACGTAATGAACAAAACAAGACCAATGAACTTTATCGCTATCCATTTATTTGAAGTCGAAATCCAAATCCAAAACTCCCTCTATTCACCGGAAATTTGCGCAAAAGCAATCACATGAGAAGTTGTTAAAATTAGGCTATTTTCAAATAGACGCATTGAAAGGAAATTATCGTTTTTATTTGGCGAAGTTCGGCTGCTTGAACGGCGAAATGTCTGACTTAAACTGCGTCTTTTCTTCTGATGAAATTGCCTTTTGCGTGGCTCTCTGTCTCCTTTGATGAAGCTCATTTTGTTATTTTCTTTCGCCCTCAAATTGTTGCGGTATCATTCAAAGAGGAGCATCATTCGCCAAAGTGGAAGATTTTCTTTTAAACCCTCATTACGCCGGATTTTGTTCATTTTTATGCGTATTTTCTGATTCATTCGTGCATTTCAGCGACTCTTCATTTGAAATTTCATCGTCACCTCTTCATTCTTCTATTTTTGCCCATTTTAGTCGTTTCTGGTCAGATATCCAAATGACTTTGCACGATTTCAGCTATTTTTTGACGGTTCCTTTGTTTCAATCTGATTTGCCTGATTCGATCATTCACCAAGAATCCTCTACCCTTCATTTTCACGTTCCCTTCGCCACCCCCAACTTCTCTATTCTCTTTTCACGTAGTCTGCGCTGCGCATTGAACTTCGAGAGAGTAGATAAGAAAAATCGAGAAAATTAGATTCTTCGGATCGGGTTTGCTTTTTGCAGGCAGGGAGGGAAGAGCTTTGAATGCGGCCACAATTGAAGTGTTCTTGAAGGAGGAGTCTTATAGTACGACCAGAGATTTTTTGGGATTTTCTTAGCGACAAAAATTGGAACTGCAACTGAAAATAAACCTTAGCACAGCCAAATTGTAGCTGTAAATTAAAGTCAATTTCAACAATGATTTTGCTTTTATTTGACTGATGCAAGTTTCCTATTGTGCAGCTCCAACTGCTATGCTACTCTGCAGTGCATTTTCAGTTTGCATTGAGATTCGCAAAACCCTGAATACGACACTTCTTCTATGCTCTGCAACTCCATGTACTCTATTTACTCCCTTTTATGGATATCTCTTATTCCTTTAGTTCAGTACTCTTTTCTGCCCTTCTACCCATGGATTCATACTTCCTGCCTTTCTCAGGCTTTCAGGCCTGCGCGGACCGACTTCATTCCATTCCAATTCCCCCCGATTCTTCCCCTTTTCAGTCTGTTTTTTCTATTTCTTTCCGCTTCTTTATGCAGTTTCTGCATTGCTTTCTTTCGCTCCGTGTCACAACACGGCATTTTGTGCGTAAAAATGTCGACTTTGCGTCGGAAAGGCTAATCAGCTCTTCCGTATCCTGCCGAATTCGCACAGAGCGCGAGTTTTTTTACCCGAATTCAAATTCTCCCTCGAAATAACTTGATGCAATGCAAACAAATGTCGCGCACATAAAAATAACCATTCGAGCATATTTTCGTACGGCGAGTACTTTTCAGGCATCTTTCGCATTTTCGTATAGTCGGGATTTATGATTCGAACAGACTTTAATGGTTATAAAATTTTATTTATTGCATTGGTGCTAGTTATATATCAAGGTATGAGGTTCTGATTAGACTTTCTAGATAAGATTCAACATCTATGGAGAAGGCTAAATTTCATTTCAAATTCTGTCCTAACAAACAAGAAATCACATTTCGAAAAGATGAAGTCAAAAATATTTTAAGCCTGTAACTTTTATCATTTCCGCCCAATGTGATTATGACTTACTTGCTCTGCAAATTCTTGATTTTTCGTCTTATGGCTATTCTTTCATCTGCCTTAATTCTCTGCTGATTCCGATGATATTTCTTCGTCGTTGGGGCTACTGTAGGATAATCACATCACACATTGTGATTAGTGTTCTTCTTGCAGAACATTATATTTTTCGAGGTTTTTCAAGTATCCGCTCCCCTTCTGCCGCTGCATATTTATATCATATTCACAGCTCTTTGCTCTTCTGCGCAAGTCTTAATTTCCTGTTCGCATTTGCCTATTCCTCAAATGTAGCTTCTTCATCTACTTGCTCAGTTCTGAATCCCATAATTAAACTTCGAGATCCCGTATTTTCTGCATTCGAAACGAGCAAAACAGCTTCCATACATGATAATATCTTTCTTCAAATATTTTGTTATGCTCTAGATTGAAAATATTTGAAGCTTCATCTCATACGATGCTCAGAGAAAGAGAACCTTCTTCTGACCAGCACGCTATCTCTCAATTTTTCATTTATGTGCAGCGTTTAAAGATTGATATTGAAGTTGTACTTTGTCACGACATGATCATATCGAGTGAATATAACATGCAAAATTAAAATAAACCGCGTCATCAGCTTTCAGCCTGTCTTTTCTTTCATAAAAATGAGGATTTTTGAAACTCTACTTGAATTTTATAATTTTATCCATATCATGACGAAGGTACAATATTTACATTACTCATACTTTACAGAAAATGAATGGATATTAGTTTGTACTAAATTGAAATCCGAGATATTCGAGCATATGACTATGACCAAAATAGGACATTTTTCGGATATTCAATTGCTTGTTCAGCTTTCGAGGTTAAAATGTACTTTGATACAAGGAGATTTCGTATCTCATGTTCCGATTTCATTAGATTGAGTCAGGTGATAACTTATTATCCGTTCAAGCTAATATCGAGATTGAGGCATTATTATACGAAAACTCTATGCATTTTCTTTCGCGTCTGCATTTTACACATTTTGATGTTTTGCAAGCTATAATTTTCAATTTGCGTTACGAAAATTTATCCACTCTTTGTTATTATTTTCGATATTTTCCAAAAAATGAAGTTCTATTACATTGGCCGTCATAATATCCTTTTATCCACTCAAATCCTATTTTTATCCGAGTGGTCAGCGAGCGGATTGAAAAGATTCAAAATCGAGATAGCTGAGGGAGGGAGGCTCATATTGCCCTGTCGAAAATCCACCCTAGTTTTCCTTGTCTTCAATCCCAGAATCAAGCAGGTATTCTCCCGCATTAGTCCATCTGAGTATGCATTGTGTAGGCACTCATTTCCCCCTACCTCCAGAACCCAAATCTGAGTCGGAATTTACCCTTTTTCTCTTTCCCTTTCATTTTCTATTTATTTCCTTCTCTAATCGTGTAATACAAGAGGACCAATAGAAGACAAAAACACAAGCCCAGGGCTGGGGCAAGGGCCTTTTCGGGGAAAGAAAAAGGAGCCGATTCAGTAGATTCTGAGCAGAGCTTAGAGCCTAAGGGCCATATTTATATATGTTTGGTGCTGCACTTGCCAAATGAAAATAGAGCTTGGTTGCCAAATTTAGTCCAACCCCACGTATGTGGAGCAATTTCAGCAGAACTCTGCATTTTCGGTCCTCTCGAATTTCCTAATTTTCATAATTCCTCCGTTTGGTTTTTCTACCCACAGAAACACTAGTAAGGCGCACTCGAATAAAACTGAACAAAACAAGGGGAATTTGATATCATGAAATTATTAGTTCTCTAGGTAAATGTGCAGGAAATTTCGATTCGAATATTCGTGTATTTTGACCCAATTTTTTGTCGTAATTTTCTGTTGATAACTGAAAATTGAAATGTTGTTTACTTTTGAAATTCAGATGTCCTGAACTATCACCTTCATTCGATTACTGGTATAATTTCTGGCATCTAGAAATTATTGTCGTTTTTGATTATTTTGCACAATGAACTCTACACAAACGCAGGAGCTCATTGCAATGGTAAATGGACTTTATAAGTTATTTTTTATCTGAAAATTCAGGACCAATATCTATTCCACGTATTCTCAACTGCGGCAGCAATATTCGGTATCCCAGCCAACCTATGCGTTCTAATTTCCATTATCTATTTTCGGTGAGTTAGTTATTCATTTTTGTTTCTGTTGAAATATTTTATCGCATTCGAGTGTAAAAAAATAAAATTTTGATGTGAACAGCGCAGAGCAAAGTTTATCTTTTTCTTCCAGTTCAATGGCAGTCGAAGTTTTAGAAACATTCCAAATTCCTGCAAAATTTTCTGCAAAGTCAAAATAAACTAGCCTTTCAAGCAGGAAAAATAAGCGACCTTTTCTGATAAATTCAAAATGGCATTTTATTTCGTCATTCTGATCATCAAGTGATAAACACCAAACATCACGTCAATTTTGGTTGACTCGATAGGATTTGAGCTATTTAGTAAAAAAAGTCTGTCTCTAAAAATATTCGTAATAATCTAATTATGGCATGTTCACGTGTGCAAGCTGCCCTCTCTTTTGTTCGAGAATTCAACGATGAATGGTGCATTTTTTGCTGCATTTTGCACAATTTATTCTTTTATTCATTGGGAAAATGGCCAACTTTTTCGAGGCGTGAGAACAAATTCAAAACAACAAAGGAATTTATAGATGTTCTTAAAAAGCAGCACAAAGAGTTGGTGGAATCAAAAGACTCAAAAGAGTTCCATATGAGGAAATCAAGGCATTAGGCATTAAGGAATCTCGTGATTCGCATAATTTGACAGTCTCGAAATATCCACAGACGCATTCTGACTTGGGATGAATCACGTGCGATAAATGAGAAATCGGCAACGAATATTCACTTCTTGAAATGGGTTCATAACGTCAAAAGCAGAATTACGCAATATTTGAATGCCTATAGGTTTTGAAAGCGATAAAAAAATTAGTTAGGAAATAGTCATTCGTGAAAAGTGGATTGAAATGCTCATTTTATCATGAAAATTCTCCATTTTTATTTCTAACTTGTCAAAGATAAAGATTCGGATAGGAAAATGATAATCAAATCACTGGGGATAACCTTCAAACAAATAATCGGTAAATTTCAGCGATATGCGGACAATATCGAACATCTACATTCTGAATCTGGCGATCGCAGATTTGGTCTTCCTCTCTGGAACTCCAGTCGTTTTGTATCAAGCCACACAGAAGAATTGGATGTTTGGTTCTCTGCTATGCCGGGTATTCTTTAGTGTGAATGGGGTAAGAAATTCGAAAAATTTAGCAATTTATCGATGAGAAAAAATTTTTAAAAAACGAATAGAGTAGTCCTTTGAAAACTTTATGTTGTTGAATATCGTAATAAATTAAAATTTGGATAATTTCAAACGTTTATGAAAGCTTTACAATTTTAGGTAACGCAATTCGCCTCCTCTGCATTCATAGCAGTGCTCTCATTCGACAGATTTCTTGCGGTCTGCAGGCCTTTGACCTCCTCATCCTGGAGATCCATCAACACAGCCATTCTTCTATCGCTGCTAACCTGGGCAATGATCGTTCTCGAAATGACACCCCTGCTCATATTCACGAAAGTTGTCAAATATTACGGTTTGCTAAAATTAGCAAAATTGCTCCGAAAGATCAAATTTTAGAAGGCACAGAAGTATCCCAAAAGTGTATGCTATTCTTCGGCAAAGAAGAATTTGATCCTTTACAAGCCAACAACGAAGAAGTTGAAAATTATTTTGCGAACATCCTCGCTTCAAGCAGGTAAAATTTGTATTGAGTTGAAAGTCGAAAATCGATGTCTTTAGATTTTTCATAACGTATTGCTTCACGTTGAGCTATCTGCTTCCTCTGGTAGGAATATGGTGTTTCTATTCCGGAATCATTTTCACTATGTGGCAGCGACGACGAAGCCTATATTTGAAACGGAAAATCACGAAGCGGAAAACGACCAAGGTTCTATCGGACTTTACAATGAATTCCTATGAATTTCGAGGTTCAGGTAACTTTACTCGGCTTAGCGATAGCCATATCGTACACAACTTGTTGGTTGCCGTTCTGGTTTGTGCAATTCAGCATCGTCGCAAATGCTGATTGGATAGAGTAAGTTGAATGAAGGACTGAACAAAGACTAGAACTCGATGATTTCAAATGGGAAGATAGAATATCTAAAAACCCTCCAAAGATAAGAATACAACATTGTTCAGCTCTGAATTAACGTCGGAAAAACGACTTTACTACAATTTACAGGAACATCAAACTGCTGAAAATCATGTCTTACGCTGCATTCGCTCTACAGTACATCAACGCTGCTGCAAATCCGTTCCTTTACGTATTCTTGTCCGATGGGTTTCGACGACATGTAAGGAAGAAAAGCTTTATCTCAGATAAAGTAATCGGTAAAATTCAGGTGATCAAAGCACTGTACGTGAGACACGCATCAGTTAAATGTCCGGCAAAAATAAGGAGCCCTTCTTGTTCAGACACCACGAAAATGCTGACAGCACCCATTAAAGAAGAAGGGCTATCCAATCACTTATTAACGCCTACTAACTGATATTTTTCCTAATTTTTCTGTTCTTACATTTTAGTATTTTTTTTTCTGTAAAATGGGGTTTTTATCGACCAATGTTTACTTACGAAAAAAATTCGAACTATTGTACAAATTCTATCATTTTTTAATCTTCGTGTTGAAGAAGATTACTGCTTTTGATGGTGACATAATTGTGATATTTGCCACAATCGATTTGTATTACGCACAATTCGTGATACTCGGGTTAAATCATGGCTTTCAATTGTTCTCAACTTATTAGTTCTAGTTTTTATTTATATTTACGCGAAATTTTACATCGTTGAACAGCTAAAGAAAATGAATTTTGTAATTTGTATATCTTTTCTGTACTTCAATTGAAACGATTGAATTTTCTACCGGTATTTTGTTTATTTTATTTTTTTGCGATAAATATTTCTTCATGTATTTTTCATGCAATAATAACAGAACAGTAATTTTGCAACGAGACATATCTTCATTAGAACGTTTCCATACCCGCGGAAGCATTTTCTCTCTCAAGAATATCAACAATTCCCCGAAACTTAGAGTTATCAGTGTTTTCTGGTAGTCTTAAATTGAGAATTAACGACTATCGGAAAATATCTGCATAAATATTACAGAAATCCTCATAGAATTATCACGATTAACAATAAATCGGCACCGGAAATTGGTAAAGGAATAATCGACTTGTGTAAATTCACCGGAACAATTCAAATAATTCTATAGAAAGAACGAGACAAATGTTGTTCGAATTTGTTGAATCGAAGGATAGAAATTGGAAATCTGGAGGATAGATTTTTAAAAATAAAACTGCAATATGTTGAAATCTTGAGAGAGACTCGCTAGCGGCGTAAAGTACATTGGGACCTCGATAAAATTTCTTTGTGATTGATAAAGAAATACAAAAGCAGCACTCTACGTGGATCAAATTGTTCAGGTATTTCATGACGAGCACTATATATTCACCAGAAGAATTGAATGAATTGATACATTTCGTAAAACTCGTGCATCAATCAATTCCATATCAATCCCGATGAATCTAGTCTGCAAGTCATAAAATGTCGACTTTAACCCCAAAACGATGTGACGGGCAAAAATCGCTGAACAACTTCGATTTCCTGATGCATGTTGCCACTTCAATTCCTTATCAAAACACGTCAATCTCTGACGCAAACTTGGAGTCCATCATGGAATGAATTGACTGATAAAGCGGTGGGGCAATCAATCAATGGATTGAAGATGCTATTGAATGAGTGATGGAGGTCCGGAAAATGCACGCCACGCCGCAAAACTCTTAGAAGATTGTCGTTTTGAATAACAATTCAATTCAAAAGTCCTAGAATAGTTGATGGATCTTTTAGATAAATCATCAAGAATATGAAAGAAAGCGAAAAACTTGTCATTTGAAGTTGTGCACTTTTAAGAATTAGTTTCAATTGAAAATGAATCATTTTTAAAAGTTGCGTTTTTGCACATCTCCACGTTTGAGCTGTAATAACCGTTATGATGACTCAGAATTTAGCGCATTACAGTTTGGTGTATGACTCAATGAAATAAAAATGACTGATCTTAAAATTAAAAACCGGAGGGATGACGTTACACGAAATAGAATTGTTTGGCTACCGGCAAAGCGATGAGAAGAGCAAAAGAGAAATAATGAAAAACCTCGAAATGAGTCAAAATTTTGAATTTAGAAAACAACACCATTAACTTGCATGAAATCTCGTAAAATCAGCGTATCGACCGGGAAAAAGACGAATTAGGCCCATAAAGTTTTGAAAACGATAAGTGCAGAACATTCGGTAACAGAGCGTTTGAATTTTTAACAAACCGGTAAATTGGAGACTTTAGGAAAACGTTGGGAACCCATTTTGCGAAAAATTAAAAACGAAGCAAAATAAAGAAAACGATTGAAAAATAACTCGGACTGAACTATGAAGGAAGTTTGATGGATTCATCGAGCAAACTAGTGTTTTTCTGAATGGCGAAAACAGGTCCCGATGATGATCCGAGAAAATTGACAACAACACCGTATTTGAGAGACGAGAGAAAACATCCTTTCTTCTGAAAAACTCGCAGAGGTCGTCAAAATGAAGTCAGCAATTTGAGTGAAAGCGGCTTATGATAATCGATTCCGTAAAACAATCCTTGCTTCTAGAAAAAAAATCATAAAAAAAGATAAGAAGAAAATTCGAGCGAATAACTGTCAAGCTTTAACTATCTCAAAATTAGCTAACAACAGTCATCCTTTTCAAGCTATTCTTTAAAAGAATAAATGAAAGAAAAACGATTGTTCTGGAAAATGTGTTGGCAATTGATTTGGTTGAGTCCGTGTTGTCGTTCATTTGACCCATATATCATATGCAATGTATCCATATAAAATTTGCAGCTCGCGATACTTGTAGTACAATTAAATAACGATTAGGTTGATTGGCTGATTAGCGAAATGGTGAATTAGTTAATTAATGGAAATAGCCCGCGGTTGTCCCGAACGATTTGTCGAAAAGAGATGGGTGGATTGGAGTAGTCATCCCGTACACAAAGAGACGTTTCTTGCAGAACTGCACAAGTACACGATTCGTAGAGAGAAACCGAATAAGAATAAGGTGAATAATCTAAAGGACTAGCGAATTAGCGAATTAGAATCCGAAGGAAATCCCGAAAGCAGCGCGGAAATGAGACGATACAATTCTGACGACGTTTCACCAGATGACAAGAAGGAAGAGGAAGGGATAGGGGAATTAATTAAGGGGCTGAATACAAATAACAAGTAGGATATTAATTGACCACAAGTTGAGGAGTTCCTGAAAGTAAATAATTTAGAACTTTGAAGCACGGATCAGAATTTATTCCGAGTAGCAAGTAAACGTTTTGAAATCGAAACGCCGTATTTTCAAAAGTTTGTTATCCAATAAATCACCTAAGCTCAACTTACTCGATTACGGCATTTCGATGAACATAATACGTTAAAATATCTTTTTATTTATAGATTTATAGGTTTTTGCTCATCATTTTACAAATGACGAATTGACCACAGAATTAAAAATATCGAAAATATCAATTTCTTAACTTGAAAATTTTCAATTTATCAAAAGTTAGAATTTATCATAAGTAGCGCGACTTATGAGGAAGAAAGTTAGAAGCACTTGAGACTTCGACAAATTGAAAATTTTGTGATCAGTTAATCAAATTCAAAACAATGATACTCTCTCACCTTTTAACAGGTTGAATAAAAATCGAAAACAATTGCAAATTGCATCATGTTGGGATTTAGTTCAATATGTGGAAAGTGTGTCGTTCAAAGTTTGCTGATGACGTTGGAATAAGACGAATTAGTCGAATAATGGGGAATTATTTGATGGAAATGGAACAGAATTGGAATGAAATAATAGGGCTGACTATGCAGCGCATTGTCTCATGGAAACATTGTGGAATCTCCTGAAAATCGGTCAATAATTCTGATTTTGAAACGATAATCCTATAAAAACGCAATTGTAACGACAAATGTTTGACACGAACGTTCGAATAGCATTATGAAAAATAAAGTACTAAAGTGCAAAAGAAGTTTCATTGAAACTGCTGACAATGGTCTTAGATAAAATTGAGAATAACACTTCGATCACATGGAAATGGAATTCGAAGCTGTAAACAGAAACTTTTTCACACGCAAAGCACTTCTTTCGAAATGAATCAATAGACGATAAAATGATAAGGAATTTCAGATCGAGAAAAAAACAATCGATGAAATATGCCCATAAAATAATTGAATGGCAGTTTGACTGTTCGGCTGAAACACGAAAAATGACAGAGGCACTGATAATTTTAATGGATGGAGAAGGAGAAAAGAGAAAAATCGCTGATAATAGAGAAAAGAAATGATAAAAGAGGGGACATGGAACGGAACACAAAAAGATAGGAGCAGAAAAGTGGAGGAAAGAATGGAGGGGAAAGTGCGTTCAAACATTTTCCAGCATACTTATGTTCTGATTCCTTCGTCTTCTCTGATTCCTCGGGATTTTTCCTGATCAGTCGCCGCCCTCAAACATGTCATTCAATCTCACTGTCTTCTGCTCTGTCCACGCGTTCCCCTTCCTACTCGTCACTCTTTACTTTCCCTTGTCTTCCTGCAGCCAAGCAGAGACAGTTAGCGATGTACGACTAGTGACGCAATTCGTGCGTACGAGGCTGGAGAAGGGCACTTTGTGAAAGATAAGGTCCGGAGAAAAATGAACGAAACGAAAAACCAGGGATAGAACAAAGGCACTGCAAAGTACAGCCACGCACAGGCTCAGAGACCGGGAAACGAAAAGTGAAACACACCGCAGGATGAATCGAAAGAGCAACGATCTTCGATCCGAACAAAGACTAATGCAAAAGATGAAAAGAGCGGTCAGAAAACAATGAATGTCTAGACTGATAAGGGATAGATTGCGTG
This sequence comes from Diploscapter coronatus, assembly GCA_964036155.1. Lineage (NCBI taxonomy): Eukaryota > Metazoa > Nematoda > Chromadorea > Rhabditida > Rhabditidae > Diploscapter > Diploscapter coronatus. Next base: position 44,902,339 of record OZ038422.1, on the reverse strand, counting down.
ATGATGAAAGGGGGATTGCATCATGAAAAGGAACAGAATTCAGAGAACATGCAGATGCGATTACGTGAGGAATAGGCTGAACTTGCCGAAAAAGTCCTCGACTAGATCGAGCAGATAATGATAAGTGACATGCCATGAGATTGCATCATCAGAACCAAAGTCAACTTCCCAAGAGAGCATCGCGAGTTGCGTAATGAAATTCCGAGAACACAGAACACAAACTCCTCAATGCTTGAGACAGGAAAGTTCAACTCCCTAATTCAGAACTCAGACTTCAAAAACACTCATCAGGCAGATTCTGAGCACCGATAAATGGAGAGGAATGGCAATAAAGTGCAGCACACGCTCATAAGCAATGCTGCACTTTATGCATAGATCTGGGCAGGAACAGAAAGACAGAAAGCCAACAGACAAATGACATTTTCTGCTATGAAAAAGGCGAATCAATCCATTGCTCATAATGCTACACAAAGACGAATTGCATTTTATGACCAGGAGGGGAAGGCAAAGTACGAAGCAAGGAGCATGAAAGCGTGGATGGGCTCAGCAGCCATATTGAAATGAAAACTGAATAAAACAAGCCGCATGTGCTGATTTATGACGCTACAAAATGAGTTTCGAAAGCAAATGCGGATTTCAAGCACATGAAAATTCGAAACAATGTCGCTGCTTGGAAGTGAAATCACCACTGATTCCTGCTGATTACAGAGATATCAGCGCAGAATCTGTTTGTTTAAAGGAGACTTTTCGACACGAAGAAAAACGCGTGCAAAGGCCAGAGGAATGTGATTCCAGGGAAAATGAAAATGGGCTGAAGAAGCGATGCATGTGGCCCGAATTGAGAGTTTTGAAGTCAATCTCCATAGTTGAGAAGAAACCGAGGCGGCGAATTTTTGATGAAATAATGTGGCTAACAAATCGTTGTGAAAACATACAAAGCTTCAACAGCTGATGTATGAACTTTCCAAAGAAAGAAACAAGTCTACTCTGACCACTTCCGGAAGAAACAGAAGACGGAAATAAATAATTTTAAAGAAAAAGTCGCATGTGACAGGGAAATTCGTCGCGTAACTAGGACAAATAGGACGATTTATGCGAGCTATTGGCGATTTTAGAGGTTCTACTCGTAGACAGATACGAAACGTGAACATTCGGAGGAGTAATTCGTTCGAAAATAGACGATAAATTGTATCATTGAATTATTCAAAGCGAATGTTTCTTTACGGACAAGTTGCTGCATTTCAAAAGAAGAAGAGGCAGCTATTTGTGCCGGACTAAAAATATGCGTTTGAATGCTCAGAAAGGGCAAAAACGGAGAAGGGTGGGGCTATGAAAGGCCAGAAAACAGGAGCGATGACTAAACCGAAAGGTCAAATTGCGAAATGCGGTTAATATTCGCGCATTCCGCAGCACGACACACCTACCTATGTAATTCACTGGGGAATTCTGGCATCACTCCAAGAGGTCCAGACGATTCGAAAAATAACGAAATATAGGCATAAAAAATCGCAGAGTCAACACGAGGCTAGACAACGATAAAAATAATGAAAATAGGGTATCGAATATCTCTGCTTGTGACCCAGAATTTCAATCCTCAACACGTGAAATAACATGGCCAGAACAAAACACTGAGAGACCACACCTATTTTTAGACATCCCATTGGAAATTCGCTTGGAGACAACGGAAAACTTCAACAAATAAGAGGATGAAGTCGTTTGTTTCGTTAGTTTCAGCCGAAAAATGAGTTGTTGAGCGAGGAGTTTAGAAAGACTGATTGTCTGCCAAAAGTGCAACAAAAAGCGCAATTCATTTTCAATTAGACACTAGAGGAGAGACGCTCATCTTTCTGTCATAAGCTTATGGGGGCCATGAACGATGCTTGATGAGAATGACTTCGGGAATAAATTGAAAGGGAAGACAAGGGGACGAAAAGTTCTGAAGATCAATCCCGAAAAATTAAAATTCAAAATATAAAAAAAAAAAAAAAAAAAAATCAAAGTCGGAATCAAGTTTCAAATTTGCGAAAATAAAACCGTGAAAACTTCGAAATAACAATTTCGAACTTTCTCGTATCACGAATATTCGTATATTTTAGTCCTCAGGCAATAACTCTCTCTCTCTCTCTTCCCGTCTCTGTCTAGACAGCCCCAGCTCATACTGCTCATCTTAGCCCAGCTTCCCTTCTCTTCTTCTTCTTCTTCCGCCTTCATTCCTCCGCAAAACGAAAGAGCCAATGGACGAATCGAGGGAGAATACATTCGGCATTCACACCGAGAGGAGGGCCCATCTCCCTTCGAATTTCCCGCGATTCCTCAACGGCAAGATAGAATAAGCGAGGCGGTCCGAGAAGGAGCCGAGAAATTTCGTCCATTCCTCTGGCGAGCGGCCAACTCCCCGTCGCGCCGATTGCGAAATGTATTTGTCACGTGGAAAGAAGCGGGGCAGACGTGTAAAAATAGAAGTTGAGCATGTGAACATTAGGCACCTTTTATAGACATCGAGTTAATGGGAGATGGTAAAAATACGCCTATTATTATCGAAGCCAACATGTTGAAACAAAGAAAATTGCATAAAGGTTAGTGCAAAGAAGTGATGCAATAACGCGCTGGAAAATAAGTTTGGTATCGGATAAATAGTATTTCCTAAATAACGAGGACGAAATAGAAAATTTGCGAATTGCATCATGATTGCGAAAATAAGTGATGATGAAACGCATGATTGTTGATGTTCGTTGCCGCAACAATCTTGGTGAAGTAACGAACGAATGAGATGGAATGAACAGTGAATTCGAAAAGTGGGAGAATGATATTACGAACGCTAAATATCAGCAGATGAATGCAAAACGACTACAAAGCGGCGAAATGAGAGATAAAAAGCGAAAGGGTAGGTGTGTTCAGGGAATAGGAGCGAGAATGGAGAATGACGTGGCGCAGGGGCAAAGAAGTGCATGAGTGCGCGAATACGGAAGACGAAAAAACTGCGCGACTAGCTGCGTCTAGCCAGCAGCCGGGCAGTTCCTCCCCGCATCAGCCCATTTGTAGTTCTCTGTGTGGCCAGGACAGCTAGCGGGAACCGCGACGCATCAGAGGCGCGTCGCGGTCTCGAGCTGAGCGGAGGGCAGAGAGTGCAGAGGAATGCGAGCCGGACGGGCAAACACCTAGGGAGTGCCTGTGTAAAGTGCGAGTGATCGAGAGCGAGAAGGGCTGAGGGTAAAGGAACAGAGGAATTCGGCGAAAACCCGGACCCGCATTCAGGCTGAGGGAAGGGGGAGTGCCATGCCAGCCGTGTTTCTGTCTTTCTCTCCTCGCCAATCGCCCCCTCTTTTGCACCTATCGATTCATAGAAAATAGAGTGGAGAGTGGAAAAAATGAGAGGGAAATAGTTGAACCGGAAATGAAAAAGCACGGAGGAATGAGAGATGAGAAGGGAAAACGCTTGAAGTCGAGAAGAAATGAAGAAATAAGAGATGGAAGTAAGAAGAAGTATGTCGCAGGGTTCAGATCAGAGAGAGATGGGGATATCGGCTTGAAATGAGTCGAAAAAGCGAATCAAGGAGCTGGAAAAGAGAAGAAAAAGCGGGGAAATTCCTGGCATGGAGACGAAAAATGAGCTACGTCAATAAAGCGGAATATTTGACAACAGTTTGACAAATAAAACGAAGAATTTTCGAGTTGGTACGACAAATCACTATGAGAAGTGAGTAATTTTGAAAAATAGTGCATAAAATAAACGATGAAAATTTCTCTTCGTACACTTCCGCTACTCTTTCCACCTTAAAACCTCGCGAACAGGGTAATTAAAATTCCGGGATCAGAAAACTAAATGAGATGTTGGATCACGCAATAAATTGAGTGTCGAATAACAGGAACAAGAACACAATGTAATTGCTTGAATTGCAGCATGATATCACTGAATTTATGGCCGCGTTCAATTTGTGTGCCGTGCCATTCTCGGTTCATAGACAGGCTCTCAAAGTGTTCGACCTTATTTCCCGCCTTTTCATGTGTTGCCTTCCCCTCTTCTGTCTTTCGTTTCAGCTGCAAACTAATTGCCGTAAGGAGAGGTTCGCGCCAAAACGATGACGTGAGGTTTCGAGAATAAGATACAGCAGAAGAGCGAAAGAGCACTCAGGGAATAAAAGCACAAGTTCAGGAAGATTAGAAGAAAATATCTATTAGGCATTTTGAAATTTTGCATTTGAAAGTGTTTTAGGAAGCGGATCACAGTCAAAGTATTCAATGTGGAGATTTTTGAAAATTTCCTAACCGAAAAATACGATCTTCCAAATCGAGAATTATTCCCATGTGTTCTAGGTGGGCAAAACTTGAAATCTGACTGATTCAAAAAATCAAGACAATAATTATCATAGTGTACTGCTTTCAAAGCCTTAAAACTAAAAAAAACATGAAAAATTCAAAATCGATTATTAAATGGACGAAGCACCGAATTTGATCCGAACAGTATTAGAGGCACGCAGTAGATCCGACTGTACAGAACAGTCCTGGAATAATTATCTAATGCATTGTGGATCCAAAGGAATGTTTGCAAGTTGCACTATTTTCATCGACTTTCTCTGAAAACCTCAAAATGAGCTTCAAATCGTCACAACTTCGTTCTTGAAAACATTTCGATTTTGCTGCAGAATATACAACTCAACTTTGCCGATGTTCGGAGTTTTTAAAAGTACGTTCACAACGAACGGACGATATCAGCTTTGAAAAGATGAACTTGTCTAAAGATTAATCATCATTTAGGAAAAAATATCAAATTTTGAACCTAAATAATCTCAAGTTAACAAAACACGTCTTTCATAACACATTTATCCTTCTCAAATCAAATTCCAAAGTAAAAGTCATGAATTTCATGCAAAGTAATCAATGTTCAAATCAATCGAGATCAAATCAGCTAATCAATTGCACAAGAAGGATGAGGTTTGATGTGCCTAATCCGAGGCAAATCAGTAGCCGGTCATGTGGGTGGTGGTAGTGGAGGGGAGAGATGCAGAGGTGGTCGAGGAAGGAGCGGAAGTCGTGGTGGAGTCGAGTTCCTGGGAATTGCACTCGGCCAGGGCCTCGGCATCGGAGCGAGGGGCACAGCGACCAGTCGAGAGAAAGACGGACTCGGCACCGCAGCTGAGAGTGAACAGCTTGCCCGACAGGCACATCTCGAAGTGCGGAGAGCAGGGCGACAGGGATGTCAGACCGTCCGAGATGCACGTGGCCGAGTCAACTGAAAGAAGGTGATGGGATTTTAGTCAAGACTTTTGAAGAGATGAGTTTCATGAAAGTCGGCGATTGCAAAAGCCATTTTCTCTCTCAATAATTTATTCGCATAACCTCGTCAAAGTTAGCAAGAGCCTAATAAAACTCATTTCTGTTCCTGACTTGACGAGAAAATTGAGCATGTTTTTTTTACATAGTAGAGCGAGACGAGTTTATTTTGAAAATCGATTTTGCTTTTCCAAAAATTCCCTATAAACATTTCGATTCCGAGTTCTGTCAAGGACCCCGAATTCGCCTATCAATTTTTGTCTCGTCCCTGCACCCAAACTCACTTCCAACAGCAGCTCCCTCCTCGCAGTCGACGATGACCTTCTGCGTGGTCTGGGGCATCTCGGTGGTCGAGCTAGATTCAGGCACATCGGCGGCTGCAGTAGTTCCACTGCCCTCGTTGCAGGACGCGACTTCGTGGGGATAGTCGCAAGCCTCGATGGGGGTGTTGTAGACCAGGCCGAATGGACAGTCCATGATGCGGGCGATGCCTCCCGAGCAGGTCAAGAACTGCGCCGAGCAGGCCGACAACTCGTACAGACCGTCGGCACGACCGTTGCAGGCTGAAAATTCAATTTTCATCAAGTTTCTAAAAATTTTTCCTTTGATAAAATTCTGAAAACATTTAAAGCTTCTTGACCATTTCTAAAGACACGTTCATATTTTCCTCCTCAACAACTTCGTTAAAATAATTTAATCTCAATTTTCCTCCCTTCAACAACTAACCGTCTCCACCATCATTCCAGGGGAACTGTCCCGAGGATTCAGCGCCCGACGCATCCATCGACTGAATGCTGGCAGGAACAGGCTGCTCTCCATATGCATTGCCGTAAGCGCTGCTGGAAGTCTGAGTGCTGAAATTTCATATTTCTTGCAAAACTCGTCCAAATTTTCATACTTTTATTGGAAAATTAACCCATTCTCATTTTGAAAATGGGTAACTTTCTAATATGCAAGTTTTCCTAACCTAGTGGTGATCTCCTCTCCATAGCTTCCATAAGTCGGCTGTTCAGTGGTGGAGGAAGGCAAGTCAGCTGCAGGAGTAGACGAGCTGCTCGAATAGTCGTACGATTCGGAAGTCGAGGGCATTGGCTCCATCGTTGTGGTGCTGCTCGTGGTCGATGGCACATCGGCTGCCGGGGTGGTGCTGAAATTAAAAAAGAAATCATTAACGTTGTCAATTTTCATCGAATTTTATGCACGATGAATTTCACGATTTTTCATTTTCCAACCTGCTGGTCATCTCCTCGCCGTAGTTGCCGTAGGCCTGTTCAGTGGTGGAAGGCACGTCAGCAGGAGTGGAAGAGGTGCTCGAATAGCCGTACGCTTCGGAAGTCGAAGGCACTGGCTCCATCGTCGTGGTGGTGCTGCTCGTGGTAGATGGCACATCGGCTGCCGGAGTGCTGAAATTCCTTTATATTGTTGGAGTTCTTCTCATTTTCTCGCACCTGGTGCTCATTTCCTCTCCATAGTTGCCGTAAGCCTGTTGGGTGGTGGTGGTCGATGGAATATCAGCTGCAGGAGTGCTGCTCGGCATCTCGATTTCGTAGGCTCCAGTAGTGCTGGGCTGCAAAGTGGTGGTGGAGGGAACGTCCTGCGGCGGCAGCTCCGCAGGAGGATAACTGCTGCTGTACGGCGCTGCGGACGCCAAACCGAGGGCCAGACCGGCAATCAACACCAAGTGCATCCTTCAACCTGAAAATTATTCAAGTTCGAAAAGTAGAATTTAGAAATTGAGAAAAATTCGGAAAATTCTAGAAATTCAAGAATTTTAAGATTTTTAGAATTTCGAAGTCGAAGTTTCCGAATTTCCCCAAGAATAGCTCTAAATTTTGAAAAAAAAAAACTCCTGAAGGGAAAAATTTAATTTCGGAATTTTTAGAATTTTGATTTGAATTTCGAGGTTGAAATTTCAGAATTTCAAAATAAAAAATGGGAGAAAAATCGAGAAATTGTAGGATTTTTGAAGAGAAAAATTAGGACCGACCTCACTCGATGAGCACAGGCAGACGAATGAAGAAATCGAGTCGATTTCGCTAAGTGGTCGGATAAACGCCGTGCAAAAAGTCGGAAATTCGTAAATGACGAGACCTATCTTTTCTCACACTATTTCTCTCTTCTATCTCGAACTATAAGGTCTCGTCATTTACGAATTGTACCTTTCGTATACCCTACTCTGTAATAGCCATTCTTTATAAAAATGAAGATTTGTTAGGAAAGGCTTGGCACAGCCTCGAAATTATTTCCTGGAAATGGGTCCAAACAGTGTAATCGAGGGTGGAGAATCCGAAAGTCGAGGTTCGTGAAATTAATGAATTTCATATCGAAAAGAATCCAGCATAATACTGACTCAAATCACACTTAGAAAATCATTATTTATTAGCATCAGTAAATGCAATTACAGTCCTTATTTGCACTAAAATTGAATTTCGTTCAGAATACTTTCAAAAATTATTAGAGATCATATCAGCATAACCGTGAACAATACCGGTATACAATTTGTAACAAAATTCGTATAATTAGAAAAAAAAAACAAATCAAATGCAAAAAAAATCTATAAATATTCATCAGTCGTGATGGTTGGGTCGAATGGAGATATTGACAGCCCTTCTCGACCACTAGTTATAGATTGGAATGACTGAAAATTAGCTATTTTAAGCCTTTTCATCGAATAACATTTGATAGTTTTTATTTTTTTCAACTTTTTATTTTTATAGATCTCATAATTTGGCTTGAAATGCTAGAGTGAGACCTTGAAGTACTGAAATATTCAGGTATTTCAATGTTTGTTTTACCTTTCTCAACATTCGACTAGGTCGTCGTAGTTTGTGAATATCGATGAGCTGCACGGAAAATCTCGGTCGCCAACTCGTGAAGTCTGTATGAGGTGATGCAATGTACAATACTTTTCGAGAAAATAGTTGACGAAACTTAAAGTATGAGTGGATAAAATGAACAAGAAACATCGAAAAAAAATACCTGTAGCTTAAAACTGGAAGACATGCCAAAATAAATCGCAAAATTTAGCGGATATGTGAGGATTATTAGAAAATTTCTGAAAGAATAATTCTTTTCTTTACGTATTTAATTGAAACGTTTACCTAATGATGAGCAAGTTGTTGACTGTTTTGTAGTCGTTCATATCGAGTAGTCGATAGAATACAACCAGTAAATGCATTATAAAAATGAGTGCGACGGGAATTTCAATGAGGAGAAAAATGGCGATGACTACAACGAGCATGCGGGTCGTTGCGTGCATCAGACGGTTTGACGAGAGACAACCGGATTGGGAGTTCTGAAATGTTTTTTTTTCTGCAATTTGATGAAAAATGATCCTTGATTTTAGAACTTGTAGTGTTAATTAATTATCTTTTTAAATATCAAAAGAAATTCGTACTTTTCTCATGGATATTTGATGAACACTTCGTTTCCGATCGGCTTCGTTGACGGTCTTGAATAAGGCAGCAGTGAAAATGATCAGGAGAATACAGGGAGCGATATGAACGAGAAAAGCTCGAGCACATAGAAGACCTGCCTTCCAGGAATCTACTCCAATTACCTGAAAAAGGAAATATCGACTTGATATGCAGATTTTTTAAATCATTGTTTGATAATGCTTGATTTAAAATTATTTGAAGTTTGACAATGGTTGACTCTTTAAGAAAAAAATGACACTTGAAGTTTCGTCCTCTAATCCTATTCTCTGAATTTAAAAAATCAAGATCTCGCTTTATTACTCTCTTCGAAATTTCATTATTTCAGTTTTGAGCAATTGTTCCTGAACTTTATTCTATTTTCCCAATCTTTCCTTACTCGATCAATGAAGTCGATATCCTTTCTGAGGCAATATCTCGTGCCATTCGCCATTAAAGTCATGCTGTATTCTGTTAGCATCACTGGCGATTCGCTAAATTTCGAAACGTTATTTCATTTTTTGATCTTTTCTCTTTCAGATGGGAAACTTCCTCGAGTTTTCATTCAAGGAAGCTCTTGGCCATTTCTTTATTTATAATTAGCCTCATTTGAACGAAAGAGGACTTCGACCTATTTTTATTTCAGGCGATAAGAAAACTCTACTTGCCTTAGAAATGCCGCAACGCATATCAATCCAATTATAAGTCGCGTCCTTTTCGGCGCACAAAAACTGAAATCCTGGTTTTAGTTTCTTTGAAAATGGCGTAAAATTGGACATCTTTGTTAAATGAGATCTATATTGGGATGAATAGATTCCAAAATATCAAGAATCGGATATGAAATTACTTTGAAGGATTTTTAAAGATGTACCTCGCAACAAATGCTGGCCAACAGACATAGATGTATCGTTGAATCGCCAAATACACCGTCAACCAAACTGCGCTTGTATGAAATCTGCAACGGTCGAATGATAAACTGATGAGTCTTACTTCAGATAATAACGAAACGGAGTTTTATTATTAAAAAATGGTCTAAAACTTATTTTTGACGAGAAAATTGCACAGGTAGGAAATCTCAGATCTTGAAAAAACTTACATGGATGCGATTATTATGTCAAAAAACTCTAAATGGCACTTTTGAGTCAGAAATTTATTATTCATACTTTGTACGGGGAACAGCTGGATTGAAACGAACATTTTGAAAACCCAAAATCGCAATTGGGATTTAACAATTTTTCGAAATCTGAATTTTCGCCAGCCTCTGATGAATTTCCTATTTTTGTGGAATATTGTAAGAGGAGCTTTCAATGTAAGCGAAGACTTTTGTTAACACTAAATTTCAAGTTCTAGAATACTATTTAGCACTTTTGACATGATGAATGGGATCAAGAACACTGAATTGACATAGTTGTAAAGGTTCATCAAGATCAGTGATTTTCGACATGTGCGCTTTGCTGTGAATCAGACTTTTTTCTTAGAATCTATTCGATTTCGGCATTGATTTCAAAAATTATGAACTTACATTGTCGGAAAATGGACAGCGAAATATGAATGAGCTTTGCACCAGAAATCAGACAGTCCATGCTGCCGGTCGTCTTCCAACCCACCAAATGTGTAGTAGTAGAGGAACCATGGTGACGACGACAGTCCTACAGCGTAATCATTATTTTACGTGAGGTTATGAGCTTCTATTATTTTAACTTTCACGCGTAATTGAATGAAGTTCTAACGAAATTTGCGCCATCATTATGATCTTTTTCAGATTAATGATTCTCAGTCTAGCAATCATCGGAATGAAAAATACGCAAAAAAAAAAAATCGAATGTCTGAATTCAAGGCTAAAACACGCATCTCGAAAGTTTTCCGTTCCTAATTCTCACATTTATTCACAGATAAACTCCATCAAACATGCAGACATTCCTTGTCAGAGTTTCTCGAGTTTATTCCCTACCAGTCATGAGTTCCGTAATGGCCATGGAGAGGAGAATGTGATTGGTTGGAGTTCGGAGATTCTTGTTCGACAGAACCACAACGACAAAGGTGTTCGTGATTAAAGTGACCAGAATAATGATTGGAGCGGCTACTCCATAAACTGGTCGGGCGAGCCAAGGGGGTTGACTCTGAAATGATTATGTAGAATTTTATTACTCTTTGTAATTCAAGATTTTGATGAAGTGATATTTTATTGAAGTTGGTGATCTTTAGAGTCTATGTGACGGAGTCGATTTCGAGACATTTTGGAATTAATTCCATATTTTGTCGTTTCAACGTCAATAATTACTTTTTGAGCAAGTTCTGCATAAAAATGAGCCAAATTTTGCATCCCGCTCAAAACATCAACTACTCATCCTCATTTAAAAAATTTTATTTTTGGTGATAAAATATCCCTGCGTAGCGCGATAAATGAAATTCGTCAATTTGCAATTAGAAGTTGTTTCGTTTTTTGCCAATTTAAAATGCAAATGTTGCATTTCATTTGAAACTTGCTTCACTTCCTTATTGATTCGCAGTTAATTCGGCGTACAAAATTTCGATTCGAATTTGAGTTTGTGTAATTCAATTAGAGCTTCTCATTTTTTCATGTGACTCTTTCTGCTGACTATGGAGGAGTTCTGTGGAAAGTCCCCTCGTCATAGTTTTTGCCTTCAGTTTCCCACCGCCAGACACATCCATTTTTGCGTTGTCTTGTTGAAAGGAAAAAGGAGCATCAAACACCCTCTGCCTCTCTAATTCTCCCTCTATTTTCCAATTTCTGCGCATTTTCTTCTTCTTCTTCTTCTTCTTCTTCAGAATTCCCAAACTCTTATCAACCTGCTCTTCCATTCGGTTGCTCGTATATCGTTTGGCAATTCAATTGGCCATTTTTCTTCGGCTACGTTGTGTCTTCTATCTTTTTCTCTTCATTCCATCAAAAGGAGTCAGTCTCCTAGCTTCAGTAAATTACATCCAAAACACGGCTATTTTGAGCGAATTATCAAATTGCCGCGAGAAGTCCAGGTGATTTGAATGAAAATACGATACTCAGAAGTTCGCGTACGTAAATTAACATTTCGAAAATTCAGCTAACTTACGATAATTAATTATGTACGAACTATGAGGAAGTAGACGAGAAGTCTAAAGATTGTGATATAATCAAACAATGCTTAGAGATAATCTACAGAATGACTCAGTAGATAATTGTTGCATAAATTTCCAATCTGGTTCTTTAGAGTAAGAATAGCTGGAAGGCAAATTCATCTACTTTGAAGATATATATTTCAGAATTTTTAATGAAATACGATCTCCAGCTAGGATGAGATAATTTCTATTTCTATTTCTACCCTGACTGCCAAAAATTGAATTCCGTCTCATCTTTGATTCCAATATTCTTGAATTTGATTGCCTGCAGCGATATATTTGATATCATGATGCCATTAAATTAAATACAACAAGGCTAGAAACATTTTCTGGCAGATGAATTCGTTCCCTTTTCTGATCTATTCTTCCTAACTAAATATTGAAGCTGAATCCCAAATGTCCAAACGAAAATGAAACTTTGTTCCTTCTTCAGATGAAAGGCGAAGATTTCAAAGCAAATACTCAAGAAAGACAATTAATGACACGCAATCGTTAATTCGCAAATGTTTCTCCGCAAAATCAATGTTTCTTTCAAAGTTTACGCAGAATTAACAATAGTGTCTGCATAATAAATTAACGAGAAACTCACAAGTGAAATATTGACTGTGTGAACGAGGCGAGAGCCATTTACGGCGGTCACTTCTTCGATCGTTGGCGTCCTGAAAACTTATTCATAATTCACTGATTGGAATTTATGATACTTTTATAAAATCAAAATGCATCATATTTCTAAATATTCACAAAGCAATATTTTAAACAAATTTATTATATCGCGTTATCCCGTTTTTTTATCATAATGAGAATGCAATGCAATAATGTCTAGGCTGACAAGGAAAGGAAACTGCGTGTGTCTAATGAATTCAGCTCAAAATTGGTAGAAAAGTCAATTCGAACATCCTGATAACGACAATCATGCTGAAAAGACGCTAAAGAGTCAAAATAACCCCACAATTGCACTCCAAAATTTTGTGCTTATTTCTCAAGACATGGGCAAAGTTAAAAATCTGCATACATTACAAAGTGAGCATTGATAATGGCATTACTCGCTGCAGTAGCAAGAGGGATCTTGGAACAAAGTTGTGGAGTTACTTGGATTCTTTTGCGTTTTTGTCTGACTGATATTCATTATCAGCATATTCGAATTGTTTTTCTTATTAATTTTGAGTCGGATCCGTTGTTGTACTACACATAATTACTTATCTTGTGAATATTTTAAGTTTATGACATGATTGAAGTCGCAGATTAATTAAAATTTTCTGAAAACGGAATCAGGGACAGAAATACACTAACCATTGCTCGCCGAATCCGAGCCAATGCAACAGGTCAAGCATCGGCTCACCTTGGAGGTCGAGATTTTAGAGGAATATTAGAATAAGTGTGTTCTTAGAATTGAATTCTGAACTTATAGATGAATGTTCGACTTGCTTGTCAACTTCTGACTGAATGTTCGTTGGAAGTGTGGGAATTCCTCTCTGCTCGTCAATTGACTCGAGGTCCAAGCAGATTATTTATGTGAAGAGTGAATGAGGGAAGTCGAATTCGCAAATTGTCTAATTACAAGTATTTCTTTGCCTTTGCCGGACTGAATAAGTAAATATAGCAATAAGTAGATCAATTAGAATTCGAGAATATGGCTTCGAGAGACTCGAAAATAGACTAATTCCATTCCACCTGCATTTTCTCGGGTGTTTTCGGATTTAATAAATAGGAGGAAAAACGAGATTCGGAGATTATTATGATGTCGAAATATTGAGAACGTCTATGTGTCGATGTGATGGAGATAGGCTCCTGAAATTAAGCGAATTTTTCATTTTCTGAAAAGAGTCAATTATCCGGCAGAAAGCGACGCGTGGGGGTTCAATATAAAAATAATGATGAAAAATTAATGACTGACAATATTTTACGGAATCGAATATTTGGAATTTGAACGAGAGACAAAGAATGTGCATGAACTATGATGCAGATTGGAATAGAAGGAGCATCATTATGAAATATTCTAGTATCTAGTTGATTCTTTCTAACGTTATAATGTTTTTTTTTTTTAAATAGTTCCAAAATATAAATCATTTCAAGATATTATTTCTTTGAAAATAACCATAATCTTTGCAAGTTGTTGTCAGAAGTTTGAAAGCAGAGTGCTATTTTGAATCCTGATAAATGAATGTTTAACATGAATGAAGAAGATCTTCTAAAGCATATAAGAATAGCAAATGAGCAGTAGCAAATTTTTGCTCATTCACCATAACGCATTTGGCAAGAGGATCAGATAAACATTATAAGACATGAAAAATTTTCTGTGGCAAAATTGATAGTTTATAAATTCATTTAGCTACGAAAATTTCGTTTAAATTTGTATGCATTGTTAATGATTCGAGAATTTACAATATGACACTGGACAAGAAGGACTTTCCACCAAGAGAATCTACTAGTAAAAGGTTCAAGAAAAATTGGAATACTTGAGGAGAAATAGTACACTCTGGAACTTCATCCATTCATGAAAGCAAGCCTATATTTGGATGAGCTACCAATGGTTCTAAATTCGGCATCGCGTCATGGCGAGTGGGCAAAAATAGCTGCTCTGCTAAATGATATCCCTTTGAATTGCGACACGATTTCATATGTCAAGAAGTGATGCTTTCTTTGCAGAAATACTAGTGCAGCGAATAAAATCTAATAAATTGAGTTTGCAAGATTGTAAAGAATGACAGGAAGGGGAAAGGCGAACGTGAGACCACCAATCAGTCATTTCTATAGTCATGGATGAAGTTGCAGCACATAATCGCACGCTCCCTTGCTCTTTCCCCTATTTCCTTTACTTGTTTAGAGAATAGGCTAATTCAGGCATATCCAACACGCATTTTGGCATACATTCACTTTTTATATGCAGATTCAGACAAGGAAGTATACCCAAAACATTCGAAAAATGATTCAACTTGTTCTATATTTTGCACATTATCCGCGCAGATTTACGAGTAAAAATTATTCAATTGTTCAAAATCGTGTAGGAAACTTCAGATTACATGTGGCATTTAAATATGAATATTCACAAACATGAAGAAACAATCGAAATCAAAAGCCACACCTGCAAGTCCAGATTGGAGATCAAAATTGTGCTTGTTTGACAAAGAGAACGCTATTTTCGAATTTCAAACGAGCAGCACCAACAAGATTTCAAATGAATATCGAATCAAAGATTATTCCGAATATATTATTTTTGTCTGTGAGGAAATTTTGATTAGATTGGCGCAAATCAGAAGTTCTTGGAATCGAAAATGAAATTTCGAGACGAAATGAAAGAATGCAGGAGGAAATAAAGAAATTGTAGATGAGGAGGAATACGCGACAGTAGAATGTCTGAATCTGGCAGCAATTCTGCATTTTTCATAGAGAATGTGTAGGAAAACGGAAAATTCTACGAAACAAGGGTATGAGTAAACTTGAAAATTGTCCATAGTGCGAGAACGTGAGAATTTTGTTGAAAATCCAAGAATAGCGCGAAATGTAGGTGTATGTTTGGAATATTCCCGGAATTTTAATTAATTCAAAATCCATCTCTCGAAAATGAACTGAAAGAACAGTACCCTTGTTGTTCCACAAATTGCACCTTTTTCGAGCCTCTCATAATCTCTCCGTTTTCAACGCTCTCTAGTCAACGCTGGTCAAGCACATAATGCTAGGAGGCGCATCTTCTCTCATGGTAGCGTGATGTAGTGAATAGCGAGTTAGATTTTTGCTCCTTCCTTAATGATAAGTGAGAGATTTATGAATGACAGAAGGACGCAGAGAAGCTAGAAAGAAATTGCAATTTGTGGGAAAATGGGAGTAAATACAGAGTGGTCTTTTATATTTTTACATCTATTTCCTTGAATAAATTCTTCCACATAAATATTTTCGAAAACCGTCAGCGGGATGCAATTTGCCTTGGTGGGTGAATTCTGAAAATCTATGGCTTGTCCTATTACCATTTATGGGAATACTGGGAAATAGGATAGGGCAAATGGCTTGTGATCTCATTATGAGAAGAACTCTAGACTTCTTCCCGTTATGAGGCTATGTTTCAGTCCCTATCTACTCCCTGAGCTATTCATAAAAGGAAACGCTGTAAAAGCACATTTTCAAAATTCACCCATCTAGAAGGTTTGCATCCCGTTGATCGTTTTCAGAAATGTTTATCTAGATGAATTCTATTCAAGAAAATAGATGTAACAGCATAAAAGACCACCCTGTATTTCAAAGCTGAAACAGACGGGTAAAAAGAATGACTAAAAATTGCACATTCGACCTCATTTTTCTACAAATATAAAAAAAGAAACTGAATTTTTCATCTTCACGAACGTTTCTGAAAAGAAACAAGTTCGAAACCATTTTAATTTCCACTTGAGATATTGAAATTAAGCGGGACATAATTTAAGATCAAGTTAAAATATTTTATAAGTTGATAGTTTGACAAAGAAAGAACCCGCCGAGAGCTAAAAAATTTCCTGATAAATTCTGCATCAAGGAAAATTTAAAATAAATTTAATGCCAAACAATTATGGGTTGCAATAAAATTGCACGAAAACTTCTTCTCTCAAATGGCGAAATAATCATTGGAATTCTTCCTAAATGGCACAAATTACGAACACACATTGCCACGAGACATTTCCATGAAATTGATGAATATTTTTAGCGGCTAATATACGGCAAATTCTGAATGAGCGAATGAAGAAATGAATGCCATCACTCTGCCACAGAGGCTGCAATTTGATGGAACGATGAAAATTCACAATTTTTGCTGTGAACTGAAGAATCGACATGAATTTATTACTGCGCGCGTGGCTCTAATTCATCCCATTCGGAAGACCGAAAAAGACAAAGTCAAAGAAAACGAAAAAAGAAGCAGGAGGAGACAGAATTTGAAAGGAGCACAGGAGGGTCTGTCATTATGCAAGAAGGCAAGAAGCAGAGGGAGATGAAGCTGGGAGAAGTCGGGCAAATTAGAGAGATTCTGAGACGCAGAGCAACGAGATAAAAAGCAGAAGATTCAACATTTCTCATTGCGGTGGAGCAAAAAATTGTGAAATCGAATTAGAACGACGAATAGATTGACATCGAAGTTGAGGGGAAATGGAAATTCACGAATGGCAGATCGAGATGAACAGATGAATAGCAACATTAACAAATTATGCTGAAGGTTAGGGAATGCTGAAGTTCAAATAAACACTTTCCGAGAACAAACTAGATAATCTGAGAATCAAAATGAACATAAGTAAAACGCTTCATCTCAAATTCTCATCAAAATTCATTTTAAAACCAATTTCAAGTCTAAATGGATGAATTTAGGGTTAAATTATATCAAAAGTCTTCAGAATGTAAATCCTTGAAAAAGTTAGGTTAAGGTGAAGATGAATTAACGCTAAAATAAAATCTGAAAACGGCTAAAATCAAATTAAATTGTTTTCTAAATCGACACCAAATAGAAATCACTAAAAATCAAGACCGTGCGAAATTTGAAGAATTGCAGACCGATTTAAAGCTTTTCAAATTGAAATCATTCGCAACTCTGCTAAAGTTGTCTAAATTTGTTGTAAACATGAGAGTTTGACATATATTCCTCGAATTGAACTAAAATGATCTTAAAATCAGAGTTCACATTTCATACGAAAAAGCAGAAGTCATACAGAAAGAAGGTTCGAGCTCTCGAGCTGATTGATATCACATGATGAAGTATCGAGACCTATGCTCTAATTGCAACATATCCTTCCTAGGAAAGCTGGCAAGTAAATGAAATATAAGAATTTGAAAGGAGCGCAAGGCATACGGGGAATTCACCGAATCGACACTCGACAGGACTCCTGTCTCTGGATTCTCGATTATCGTCGCAAATGGCCAATTATGCATATCCTCCACTCATCAACCTATCCCCTCTCCTGCCGCCTGTCTGCCTCATTCTTCTTTCATCGGATCATGTTCCACTTTCTTCGTCTCTTCACTTTTCCGAATATGGCAAATGGCAAAATATTTTCGTAGTTAATGGCTGATGAGCCCGTCTTTGTGCGGGGCCTGAGGGATGTGATGCTTGTTCGGGAGGAGACAGACTAGAATATTTCGATGAAAGTAAAAATATGCCAATGAAAAAGTCCAATGAGGGGTACAGTAATATGATAAGAAGTTTGAAACAATAATTACTTTCATGAAACTTGCTAGATCCACCTACTATATATATGAACCAAATAGTGTTGGATTTTGTGCACACATTATCATTCGCTTCGTTCAAACATCAACTAAAAATCTATATCCAATTTATGCACAAAATTTTTAAAATTTGTTCTAGAACTATGAATTACAGAAAAATGCATGGGGGGCTCAGAAGGTTGAAATTTGATTAAAATTTAGTCTAATCGGTCATAAAGATGTTGACTAAACGAACCATATAGATAGAATTAAAATGACTATATTTCAAGCGTTTGGCCATCATTATTTCATAGATCATTTATTCATTAGTTAAGGAATACCCAACCTGCTGTTCGGCCAAAAACGATCTTGAATTCCCAGAAAATGTCTTAAAATAGGTTAAGTAATTTAAAGGAGCCGATTCGTTTCAGCTTGAACTCCAAAATAAAATGAAACGAACAAAGTGAATTAGACTCGAAGCTGATTTCTCAGACTGACTCAACTAGTTGAATTGGCTACTTTCATAGAGCAGTGATCACAGAATTCATCTTCACTTTACTCAACTCATCAACTTACATTAGTTTTCAGTTTGCAAACTTTCACGATTTACGAAGATCAGAAATAATTGACAATTTTAATTGAAGAATTTGCAAAAATATACGAATTCAGTATAAAATGGAGTTTTAATTCGTGTAGTCTCCACAAAAACACTGAAATGGGAAGCCATAGTTTCGAAATATTAAGCATTTTCATAACTTCATGCCGCCACTTGTCATTCCACGATACTAATTTAAAATTGCGCACATAAATTAGGAATTTTAAGACGAAGAAGTCAAAATATTTTATTTTAAAAAGACTCAAAAATCTCTAGAAATTCCAGCTATTCTTCATATCTGGTACTTTGAGTCCTCTTTTCACGTTTCGGCTAATTCGAGACAAAGCCGCAACTCTCTCACATTCATTCATTTTCCATCGAAAGCTACACAGGAACATTCCACTCTTCCAGCTAAACACTCATCTTCTCGAAAAAGTCAAACGATCCTTCAAAATTACCACTTTCAAACGAGTCTAGTTTGAGTTAAAATGTTTTTTTTTATCTACTACGCAAAAATGACAAAAGTTTAAATAAGTATCAAATTGCTTGACATTGAAAACTTCATTACGACTCCACCTCAAATGACCCTTTCTGCACAAAATAGAATAAGGAAACAAATTTTCGCGCGAATAAATCTCAAATTTATCGCGCTAAAAGTAAATAATTCAAACGAAACGCGGATTTCACTGGATTCCCGTATCAAATAACTATCGGAAATTCAGAATAATTTGCGCAGCAACTTTTCTGTATTCTTTAGTGTAGGTATGAAGAAAAATATAAGGCTGAAATTTATTTAAAGATGTGACTACATGGAAATTCGATAAGGATAGTAGGATGAAAGCGTGATAACGTTAAATAACGAACGAGAGAATTCATAAGTGAATCAAAACAAAGGGACGATGGAAAGAATCAGCTGTTGAGTCTGCTCTTTAGATTTTCATAGAATGTTGTGATGAAATTAAAAATGACTATGTAACTGGTAGTAACTTTTAACGTTGGTTGAAGAATAAAATGGTGAACTTATCTCTATCTTCTTCTCATATTTTTGTGCAATTCCATTTATATCAATACAGAATTCTCCAAAAATTCTGAAACAACTGCATGTTTATTGCACTTCCCTTTGAAATATCGATAAGAAACCTATCATTTGTAACTTTTTGGGTAGGTAGAATATTTTTAATCAATATGATAAATTTTATCCAAAATTAGTTTCAAAAAATCATAGGAAAAGATGCGGAATAGCGAATATTCGAAAATCGAAAAATTTCGTCAAACTTTCAGCACAAATGTGTGTTGCGATTCATTCGATTCAGCGATAATAATTAAAGTAAGGCTGAAGATGAGACTAGAAAATGATCACAATTCTATAATAATATAGCACGAATTCAATCTATCTTGAATAACCGAGATTTCGAGCCCTTCATTTGTCCATCCATTTGACCGAATGCCTGTCGTCTCCCGCTCGGCGTAACTTGTTTTGATGAATTCCTCTGTTGTGCTTCGTCATATTCTTACTTTTTCCATTCATCTCTTATCCTTTCCTTCATCCCTTTCCTCTTCACCCATTCCATTCGCTCATTCGAATCGAATCCGAATCCTGCCGTTTTCTAATTTGGCCTTTTCCCTTTCCTTGTTGATGTGCCCCTTGTTTATGGCCAGCGCGTGGAAATCGCGAGATCAACGAAATGAGCACCAGGTGAATAGTAAAGAATGACGAGTCGGGCAGGTGGTAGAGGATAGGTTGTTGAAACTGGTTGAAATGACCTATCAAACTATTCAGCTGATAAAATTAGAAATTCACATCCTAACAATAGACTAATTTAATAAACATGTGAGAACCTGCGTAACATGAACAAAACACACTAATTAGCTCGGGTAGGATCGAGGTTTCTTTCAGTTAGAGCTGATTAAATGATATTAAGATTCAGAATGAAATTTTCTAACGCTGATATTAGTGTCAGTGCCGAAATTTTTATAGAACATCAGTGTCACTTTTAGCTGATTGGTAGAGTTACATAATGCTGATAAGATTATTTCTTGAAAAAATTCAAAGCAAATGATTAAAAAATCTACGATAGAACATAACATAGATTGCGTTTGGATAATGAAACAAACAAATGCACCGCTAATGATCGAATAACTGCAACAAGAAGCAGAATGATGTTATACGGTAGTAGCTAAATAATGAATGAAAAACAAATTAAACTGAAAATTGGTGAAATACGATAAACAAAGCTACAAACTAGGTAGAAATAGCCGAATAATTGCAAAAAAAATAACAAAGGGAAAATTTTCTGAAATCGTAAGAAGTAAAATAGAAATTTCATGGGAAGTTCTATAATGCTCGCATGTTTGAAAGAATCGGCGCACTTTTTCCGAGTTTTTTCGAACGCATCTGAGATTTTCTTAAAATTTGAGATTCATTTCATCTCATTTTTGTCCTATGTACACATTTGCAGTTAGATGAAACTACACATTCTTTGTAAATATTTCATCGGAATCACATTTAATGCTAGTATACCGAGAATTCCTTTATAAAAAAAATGAAGAGCATCTATCAAATGTAAAAGTTGTACTTGATACTAAAGGATACGATCCATAATTTTCTAGAATGGAGGATTTTTATCAGTAATATTCCCTGCGAAAGTGAGAAAAATCCACATTTACGCACAAGGAAGCTTAAGCATGCTAACAGATATTTTTGGAAGTTGAAATGATTAAACATCGTTTAAAAATTTGAGAAGAAGTCTGAATTTTGCTAATCTGGTCGAAAAATATTTGCACTCATATTTGACGTATTTGCTATTTTCGATGAAGCATGAAAAGCCATAAAATTGTAAACGTGAAAATCTCTCCTGGTAAAATCTTAGTGAAAACATGTTAGCAAGAATGAGACTTTGTTATCGATAATCATTCATCACCCAGTGCAGACACAAAAATACGTAAGCCCTGTTAAAATGTTAACGCAGTCGAGCAGAAATGTAGAATATGCAAATTTTCTTCGAAAAAGCAAAATAATTCAAAAAGTGAGGGAAAGCTCGGTTACAGAAGAAGAGAAAAGATAAGAAGCTATGGCTTATGCTGACCGGCTTTGACTTCGAAAAGAGGACCTTGTTTTCCTCTTCATCTTCTCTACCTTCTAATAAGTATTTTTATCGGGAATTCCATGAATTGGCTGGCAAAATAATGTGGGAGGCAATAGGAGACAGACGGGAGAAGAGGTAAAGCATGCGGTGCCTTCCGAAGGCATGAAGGCACTCTTCATATTCACATTCAACCGAATATGAGCCTCATTTATTTGAGACACGGGCAGGCAAGCAGCCCTTCCTGTCTTCATCATTGCCTTTTATGTACGGGGAATTCCAGCTACATTTTTCAAGATCTCTTTGAATCGAAAGCGCATGGCTCATCAAGTGGGGGATGTCAACTTGCTCGAATCAAAAATCTCCCGAACACTGGTTCTCAATATTACGAGCATTTTATTAGTATTGTAGGAATAACGGAAAGCACTTGACATGCATAGTATTAATATTGTGCAAAATTCATTTAAAAACAATATATCGAGACCAAGACAATATGGAACACCTAACAAGAGAAGCTATCAGTGTGTTAGTCGCAGATCACTGATATCAGGTCGAAAAACGCTAAACACGAACCCTAGTCACATAGTCTGGTTCCGAAGTTTCCTCTTTCAAAGCCTTTCTCTTGCAGAGAATGATGACATTGCAAACGCTCACCTCACGATGTACGCTAATCTTTCAAATTGATTCTTGTAATGAAAGCAACGTAAGCAAACATTTGTGCCAAATCCTGGAATTAGATCCATGTTTAGCATTTTCCGACCTGATATACGTGATCGGCATGCCCGAATTGACCTACTCTGGAAAATGAAGCAGATCTGTGAGTAACATATTGGTAGCTTTTCTAGTAAAGATAATTTGAATCATTATTTATTATCTTCATTAAAAAGTAACAATTAATCACTTTTCAAATCGTTCAATTAATGAGAGCTGGATTGTTTGTACGGCTTCGCGAACTATTTGAGTTATTATTGCTTGATACGATAATAGTTACTGCTGATACTTGATTCGTCCTTAAATTAACATTTTCTTAGTCTTACAATTAGATATGTTATGGCAACTATCATTTGACGAAGTCTGCAATGAAGGAGTACTTTTCACCATATTACGGATCGACTTTTGTCACATGACAGTTTTTGTTGAAAAGGCGAGACGCTATATTTTAGGGAAAATCACTCCGTCAAATGGAAACTGTCAGAAATATAATGAAAATAACTTACTTGCAACATATGAATTTCTTTATTGCAGATCGTTTAGTTGGGCTGCTTATAATTTGGGAGAGTGGGAATAGCAATGTCCATAGATAACAATCTATGGATCTACCCAGTCCAATATCCAGATATAGATACTCATATGCAAATCTTATAGAGGTACTTCTTGGGTCGGGTGGTCTACTGGCAATATAAAAGAATAAAGATATCGTAATAGAAATTGAGATTACCTAAAATATATAATATACAAATAACTGTAAATAATGATAATAATAATTTATAGCAACAACACATTTGAAGAGCTTGTGGAATAATTATTAGTAATAAGTTATACATTATGTATGCTGAATGGTATCATCTGATATAGTATTCGGCGATTCTGAGCTACATAACTTCGGCTGGATAAGCTTGATAACTGTTGAAACTTCCGATACATTAAAAAATAAGAGACATTAGCAGAAAGAGATAATAAATCCATGATAAACGGCAATATCTAAGCGATTGTTTGATTGGATTTGTTCATTTGTAACAAGACCACTATTTACAAAATAATAGCGTTCAAATTCTTTTCAATCATTGAATGAGTTAAAACATAATTATAACAGCATCAATTTTTTTTTTTTTTTCTTCCTAGCCTTATTATTCCCACTGGGTGGGGTCGGCTACCCTCAGCCTGTAATGGGGCAGTCGGCCTATCCTAGCCACACAGGACTAGTGGCCCGTCCCGAGGACAGACTGTTGTTGTGTGCAACAGCCGAGGGATTTTAGGCGAATTTTTCGTGGTTTTATCCACTACCAACATTTCTTAACCCCCTTGGTTTGGGTGAGGAGCGGGGGGCGAACTTGAGCCCTAGCTGTAGGCAGTAACACACAACCACTGCGCTACGCCGCCCCTAATTATAACAGCATCAATTCAGCATATTAAAAACTTCTTTGAAAGAATCTCTAATGTTTTAATTACAAAATGACTAATATGCAAACTATGATATTCGTTTTCTTTGACTCAATAAAAAATTCGGATGGAATATCACCCATTGGGTTAAATTCAATCAATACAAAATGAATAGGTGCCGCTATGATTATGGCCCACTCTGTATAATATTTAACTTTAATTCATTGCGCTATTTTAAACCCAATGATTGATGTCAGATTTATTTGCTGAAAACTGCATAACTTTTCAGCATAATATTATAATATGCTTTCTAATAAAATTTTTAATATTATAGCTTCACATTTAAAAAAAAATTGTAATTCAATATCTTACCAGTTGTAGCAGTACTAATTTAGCATTGAGTGAATAGTTTCTTATTATCGAACCCGTTGGAATATGAATAAAAAAGATAATAAAAATAAATATATACATCGCCTTAAATATATTTTCAAGGCTATCTCTAAATTTAAAAGAAAATTATATTTTCAACATTTTACAAAATTGAATTATTTAATTAAAAAAAATAACTCTCAACAAATTAAATTAGCAGCGAGCAGAAGTTTGTAATAAATTGTCAATTTCTGCACTTATTGTAGCCATTAGCCTACTATTCATTAAGGAATTATCGTTAAATTTGGCGCCCATGTAAGGAACTCGAGAGCTTACAAATCTGTTAATTTTCGAAAATATTCCCTCATAAAGTGTCTTCATGCGTTACTTTAAAAATCATATAGGTTTTAAACTTATGTTTGCCCTAAATATTTACTCTGAAGATATACGTTTTGTCGTGAAACTGACTTTGTAAGACGATTACGTAATTTCGTATTATCATATAGAAATGCAAGTCGTTGAAGAGCAAAGGTCAAATTTAATAAACATAATGCGGAACCGATGCTAATGGAAATAGTGACTGTGACATTCGTGCTCAAATAGAGTAAGATTGTATTTAGACCATCTATAGAATCCATCATATACTCAACTAAGATATATTTATCATAATAGTAATAAAGTCTTCCCTCTATATAGTCTGAAAATTAATATTTTTTTTATTTATTTTAAAATCTTAAAACATGAATGATCATTATTTATACTATGATAACTTATTGATAATTAAATATATAATGCCGTAAAACTTTGTAACATTATCATTATCATACGATAATATATGTGAAACATAAAGTCCCAAATCGCTAATATAATTAGTTGCGCAGGAAGAAGTGTAAACATAATTGTAAATCGTCTCATTTGTCGTAATATAGGATAGTAAGGTGCCTAAATTCATCTGATTAATTTATCGAATTTAGTAAAAACCGAATATCGAAAATAATAAACCTAGAATCAATTTATTAGATCTCTTTAAAAATCGTTTAAAGCTACACATAACTCCGTATAAATTGAACCGATCGGTAACTACAGAACCGGAAAACGATTGCAAACTTCAATCGCCCCTGCTAATTTTCTGATCCCAGTATCGATTTTTCGCTTAAAATGGTCGAACCCAGCTGATCATGATATAATATCTGGCTATTCAATCGGTTGTAGAATCGAGTGAAATCGATCTGGTTCTATCAGCCAGATCGTTTGTTTCTTATTCCGCAACCGATTTAATACCGGAAATAGCGGCGATATGCTGTAACCGGTTATTCTGATGAAAAATCGGTACCGAGATGAGTAAATAAATATACCGATTAAATTTTCAATGTTTCAGAATCTACAATTATCAGTAGATTCAACTTAAGGTGCGACTTATTAATTATAAGCATCTATTCTCACTGAATAAGATTTAAATTTATCATTGTGATTTTCGTCTTTTTTTTTTTTTTTTAATTTGAAACAATTTCGTATATATTTTTCTTATAATAAACAGCATAGATATAATAAAAATTAGTGCTAACCTTTTTAGTTTCATTCAAATTCTTTATTGGATATGTTAGTATCAGATTAAGTGAGATCGATATTATAGATAGCGAAATATATACTGGAAGGTATATATAATTATATTTTACCGTAAGATAAGACACATAATCATAATCTGAAAAGAACAAAATTATTTGCATAAAAGATTCGAATTCTTTGAAGAAACTTCGTATCGTTACTTATTAACAGAGTGTAGCAATTTCAAATTATTTCCTGCGATAAAAAGTGGCTATGCGAACATGCTAATTTAAATATTATTTTTAATATTTTAAATAATAGAGTATCGTATTTTATAAAATAAAGCAAAATATTAAATTTACTTAATATTAAAAATTACTTTTAAGTTGGACCATAAACCAGTCATCCTCTTCTTCACTCATATTTGTTCGCCGGAAGAAAATAGAAATTGTGATATAATTCGAAGCTGGACAGAAATCGAAATTTCGAAAACTAAGATTTTGAGGGAAATATTCCTAACACTTGATAAAAAAAATGCACGAGAAAGTTAAAATTCCCCGTAACCTAGCATATGCATTAAAACCATCTGCTACACCTATGTAAGTAACCTTTATTGTTAGGTGATATCTCGGCATTCTATTGTAATTAAAATTTATTTGCGGAACTCATGCATTTTTCATTAATTTCAACTTGCTGCTAAACTTTGATTCACATGAAAAACACAGATCTCATATTTAAAGATTGCTCAAGGGAAATATCGACCAATGGTTTCAGAAGTTCGAACGTTTCGGAATTTGAACCCAACTCAGATTGTACAAATTTTTCGTCACATACTCGAACTTTAAAATTGTTCAAATTGAACTCGAGCAAGTTAATGAGTTGAATTTCAAAATTGCTGATGACAAATAGAAGATAAATGGATAATCAGAAAGGATAATTTATAAATTGATTTCAATTGAGGTAATAATATTGGTTGTATGTACTATATCAGGGCCTTAAGCAACAGATAATACTGAGAACTATTTATTCCTTCTAATCACGAATAAAACACCAGCTTAACAATAGGATGAGAACGAATAATTGGGAACTGACTAGGGAAGTGTGTACAGACAAACAAACAAACACACTTAACAAAAAAATACTAAAAGTTAAGGTTATCGGATCGGTTAATTTATCTATGAATTTTACATTTGAAAAATAAGTTAAAATCAAGAGAAAAGTTTATCTGATTTATTTGCATATTTATAATAAAGATGATGACACATCACATTTGTATTACTGCATGCATAGAGCTGTTGTAGCAATACATTGGAAATACCAGAAACGGTAGTAGAGGTAGGGATGATTCAAGAATATTATGTTAAAACATTCAAAATACTTTGGAAATAGGTCGCATTATTTTTTCTCGGCAGACAGGTAGTTTTAAAAACGGGACGAGGTGGTGGCGAAACTATTAGGTAATAATAGGTCAAACAAATATGAGTTGAATTGATGGACATAGTAGTATAGTTAAAATCTGAAGTTCGAATAACCTAACTAGAATTGTCATTAGACCCACTCTTTTGATATTGATATATTAGTACTAAATTCAATAAAATTCGATATATTTATGCATAATCGGCGATAGTTTGATTTCTTATATCGGAATTATATGTAACTAACTAATTACTCTTTAGTTATCACAAAGGGTGTTCGAAAATGATTTTTGAGATTTTCGGAAACGGGAATTTGTGGAATGGAACGAAAACTTCGGAACTGAATTTGAAATTACATAAAAAAAAAACATCTCGAAATTTCGTTTCATTACTGATTATTATTAGTAGTAGTATTATTGCTCCCGTACTTTGAGAGCAACTTATTTTAAATTTATGTGCATATTTTAAAATATATGTATTAGATACTGCAAACTACTTGAAGTCTAAAGCGCATAGTGTACAACTTCGCGCCAGGAGAATTGCGCACTACAATTAGTCGTCATTCCATTCATTTCCTTATTTTTGGATTCTCTTGGTGTTATGATATTTTTACTTTATTTTGGGTGTAATTTCAAGTAAAAGAACTTGACCATCCAGCCACTTCGGATCACGAAATGAAAGAAATATGGAATTTTACTTGATTAGAAAAATTCAGTTTTAATGAGCATATTTTCGCAAAAAACAGGTGTGGATTGTCCTAATGTATCCATCTGTAGGCCAAATTGATAAAAAAAATAACCGTAAAATTCAATGAAAATTAAGAAAAACCTAAAGAAATGAATGGAGTGACGAATAATCGTACATTGCAATTCTCCAGGCATAAAGTTGTATACCCTGCGCTTTAGACTTCAAGTAGTTTGCAGTCTTGTGATAATGGTTATAAATTTTACCTGTCTCATTCTTAAGCGCTCCTTGAATCTAGAATTTAATTAATTAAAAGAATGATTTTTAAAAATCTGTAAACTCACATTAGTAGGAGACTTTGATTCCGACTTTTGTATAATATTTCCATTGATCTAGAACTTCATTAATTAAAAGAATGATTTTTTAAATTTTAATGTAAAAACCTGTGATTTCAGCAAATCAAATTTATCAGAAGGTTGAGCAGAAATAGGATTTGTTTTGGAAGGGACTTGTCGTTTTTCGAGATTTCCAGATCTCTCAATGAGCCCACCCAATACAAGTGACATCAGAACTCCAAAAATACCGATTAAGAGAATGGTTTTCATTCTGAAATTGTTTTATTTATGATTGATAGATTTTTTAATGAAATAATTCTATTTTGAAACAATACGGGCTAGTTCTGCAAATATATTGATAAACTAAAAAGACTTATTATCGCTAATTGATAGGATGTTGTCAAAAATCAGAATTTGCATGAACATGATTTTGATTACAATATTTGTCTAAGCCAAGAGCAAAAATAAATGAATGAATTTCGAGGTGTCTTGATAAGAGGGGAAAGCTTTGATGGAAAGATGAATGGGGAATCGAAAGGTCAAGCTCGAATTGGAGGGATCAAGGTCTTTAGCTCTTGGCTATTCACCAGAGTGTATTCAAGAACAAGAGATTGGATGCTGTTGGATTGGAGATAAGAAACGCTAGTTAATTTGATAATTCAAATAGCACGATGGATAAATGAGGAAATTGTTTCAAAGATAAAATGGACCATCTTCGCAGGGAAACGGGCCTCTTGACCCCTCATTGTTGGTACCCCCCTTTTGTAATCGAGCCAAAGGAGCGGGCTCCGCCTCCATTGATAAAGTTTGTCAGTGCATTGTCAGCATTTTTATGTCTAAACCTGCGCTATTTTTCAACTTTCGGTGATTAGAACAAGTTAGAGAGAGGGAGAGAATATCTCTCCGTCAAATATCATTTATGCAAATTTGATTGGTTTTTAATTTTCTGACGCACGAACGACTGTTCTAGCAATATCCCTCTTGGAAAATTGGAATACAAACTATAAGCTTATGAGAAATAGTGAATAAGCTAGAGAAACATAATCGTTCATAAAAACGAATTCTAGACAGGTAAAATGCCTGTGAACGTCAATGCAAATTAGCGTTTCACAAAATCAACTAACATCAGCGACACTATCGGATCATAGAAAGTTCGACAATTTTTCAAAGGTAACAATTGAAGTTGTTGATTATCGATTGATAAAGATGAAATGATACATAACAAGCACTTATCAAGTTGTTGATTGCAACAATGATTACTTTGAAATGTTTTTTTTCCCAATCACAACTGATTTCGTGGATATTTTTTCATAGATTTGAATTATATTCAGTATGTCACACCACTCAAAATATTTCTTTATTTTTCAATCAGTCCGATTCTTTCTAGATCTATTGTAACCTTAAATCTATGTATGTATCAATAAAATTGACTAACAATTTCTTCCGTTTCAATCGTCCGAGCAAACTGATTTTGGTCGATTCAAATGTGAGGGACTTGTGGTTTTCCATAAATTTTCCATGGGATAATTCAACTTCTGGCCTAAAATTTGTTTTTCTACAAATCGATATTTAAGAGTAAATGTCAGTAAGGACCAAAGTCGGTGTTTCCAGGGGTCCGTCAATTTGGCTGATTTTCACATATATTGTTCAGTTTTTCACGCTGATTCTCGTGGTGCCATCCGTTTTTCATAAAACTTATCGTATACAGAGTTACGGTAGCTTGAAGTTTTGACTGACCCGACCTCGGGAAAAAATTCATAACTTTCTTATTTCTGGACTAAATCGAACGGGGTTTTCAGCATTGGATAGCTCATGAAAAACTCTACAAATAATGTAACTACGACCACCTGCTACGATCAATGATTTCCCGCTAAAAAATTAATTTCCGAAAATTCGACCCTGGCCGACTGCAGTTTTTCATGTTTTTATCCATACTAGAGTTTCGACCCCAGACTGGAAATTGGCTTATTTTGTAGAGAATTAAATTCTGCGTCTGAATATACAAAAATTTTCGAAAAAAAGAATGGGTTTTGATACGAAAAATGCGTAAAACCAGTGCATTCCTATATTGAGTGTCAAACTTCGGATCCCCATAACTTTCTTAGTTGCAGATCAAATCGAATGCAGCTTTTTGCACCTGATAGCTCATGACAAATACTCCATTTTATCTGACTATGATCACTTTCGAAAATTGATAATTTGGCAGAAAAATTTAAAACTTCGAAAAAAAGATTCGAACATGTGATCAGGCTTCGACGCAGTTTTTCGATTTTTTACCCCAATTAGAGTTTCGACCCCAAGCTGGAAATTGGCTCATTTTGTAGAGAATTAAATTCTCCATCTGAATATGTAAAAAATTTTGAAAAAAAGAATGGGTTTTGATACGAAAAATGCGTCAGACCGCGTAAAACCAGGACGATTATTTCATAGTGTCAATTCTGATCTCTCATAATTTTCTTATTTTGGGACTAAATCAAATGATTAGTTTTTTATTGAATAGCATTTAGTCCATAAATTATCTGACAATAAAATAAGAATTTTTGAATATTGATTTCTGCAGAAATACGCACTTTTCGCGTCTTGATTGCGTACTTTTCGATTCGTACTGACTTTACGCGTCAATGACATTAGAAAAATTTGTACCTCCAGTATGTTGTGTAGAATGACATGATGGACAATTTTCGTTCCAGGACTGATCTCGGATTCACGTCCATATGAGCTCCAGAATTTGTTGAAGCTCAATGACTAATTATTGCAAAGTGCCTTTAGGGCAGTAAATTTCAAAAATTCATATCTCCCTGTGTGTGCACACCCTAGAATAAGTTCTGAAGCAAAAGTTGATCAACTCGAATAGCTCTGCAATATTTCATAGAAAACTCCGACATTAACTCACATTTCACTTGTAAACACAGTACGGGTATATATGGCAACTTCGGGTAATTTTTTCCTACCAAAATTAATTTCTAAAAATTTTCTTTATATTTTTACTTTATTCTTCTACTCATGATCTACAAAATAAAAAAAGAATCATTCAATTTTGTTCAGAGATGAGGAAGTTATGAGGGATCAAAGTTGGCACTATGCAATAATCACCCTGGTTTTACACGTTCGGACGCATTTTTCGTATCAAAACCCATTCTTTTTTTTGAAAATTTTTGTATATTCAGACGCAGAATTTAATTCTCTACAAAATAAGCCAATTTCCAGTCTGGGGTCGAAACTCTAGTATGGATAAAAACATGAAAAACTGCAGTCGGCCAGGGTCGAATTTTCGGAAATTAATTTTTTGGCGGGAAATCATTGATCGTAGAAGGTGGTCGTAGTTACATTATTTGTAGAGTTTTTCGTGGGCTATCTAATACTGAAAACCCCATTCCATTTGGTCCAGAAATAAGAAAGTTATGAATTTTTTCTCGAGGTCGGATCTGTCAAAACTTGAATCTACCGTAATCCTGCATACGATCATTTTTACGAAAAACGGATAGCACCACGTGAATCAGCGTGAAAAACTGAACAATATATGTGAAAATCAGCCAAATTGACGGACCCCTGGAAATACCCCTTTGCTAAGACTTTGGTTTTTCCTGACATTTACTCTTAAAAAAAATGACGATAACAAAATATCTTCAGCCAATAATCTTCAACTTTTTCTTCAAATACATACTAATAATTAGAATAGATTAGGTTAGACAGTTCCGATATAACGATATTTCCTTGTTTCTATCTCAATATTTTAGAGCTACAAAATTTACATTTCAATGGTTGTATCGTCCTTCCTCCCATCTTCCAGCACATCGCTTTCAAGCAGAGGCACGGTTTCTTTATTTCTGTCCAGCATCGTATGAAACTAACTAAAATTTCAAGATAAAACAAAGCAAATCTCTTTGAATTCTGAAATAAACATCTCTGATGGCCTGTCGTAAAGGACGCCCGGACGCCCCTTGTAAAGGACGCCCACTTTTTATAGAGCGCTCAACTTTGAAAAGTGGGCGTCCTTTACAAGGGGCGTCCGGGCGTCCTTTACAACAGGCCTCTCTGATGTCTTACAATTAGACTTTCACTTTAGTAGTTACAGATAATCGCAGGTGATTTCGTGTTTGTGAAGAAGATGTGAAACAATTTAGTTACACGGTCGTCTTGACAACGTTTTGTATGACACGGTTCTAAACTTGACAGATGTTAGCAAGCTACAACATTAGATAGAGACGAAATCGATTAGCAAACCTATTGATAATGAAATTAAAATATGGTAATAAATATAAAGTAGAGAAACCACATTTTTATGAGATAAAAACTTCTACAACTTCATTTATGAACACTAGAGATTTTAACCGATATTAATGCGTCTAAATAAAATTAAAATTTCAATAAAAATGAAATAAAGATATGTGCTTTCATTGATTTTTACTCTGCTCTTATAGCTTTGAAAATATATACAGTGGTGCTCAAAAGTTTGGAAACACTCTAAATTTTTTCGAAAAACTGCCGCCAAGCGGCACAGAGACGTCGAAATCTAATATCCTTTGGCACACTAGTAGCCTAGTACTGGATGAACTAGCCTGCCAATTTTTATCCAAATATTTTACTCCATTGTTAAGTTATGCTAATTTTCCTAGAAAACGCGTGTCCAAAAGTTTGGAAACGCCATAGTAAAATCGTCAAACCTTAAGACGCGTTCTTTGAGTAACCCGAACAAAGGTCGGACAACTGCAAAAGTGTCTCGGATCCGAACCAAACTTATATGGTGGATACACCCATGGGTCCTAATCACAAAAATTAGGTTTTTAGGTCCCGCCCCCAAAAGTGGGCGGAGCTAGGTGGGGGTCAAGGTTGGGTGTTTTCACGATTTGGCACCCCTCAGGAGTATAAAGAAAACTTTTTTGCTATAAAAGATTTTCGAAAATTTTAAAAAGCATAGAGTAGCCCATGTAATTGCGCACCTTCTGGTATATAGATTTTCGAGCAACAACCACCTGCTGGGTCAGAAAGGGGTCCTTATGTCAAAAATGGCGGTATGCTGATGCCCCATTTTTGCATAAAATCGATTTTCCTGAAAAGTTTAAGGCGAGTTCCAAAAATCTAATTCTATATCCAGATTCTACGCATCAAATTACCCTAAAATCAGTCCTAAAAGGCATAGATTAGGTATGATACTTTTGAGAAAAAAGCAATCAAATGGGCGTGGCCCGAGGGTAGGATTTTTCAAAATCGATCGGAAAAATTCCAACGATACACCAATCGATAGAGTTCGAAAAGCTGGGCAACTTTTGTCAAGACACCTCATGGTTATCTATTATGGTATGGGAGTAGTACCTCAAAAACCAAAATTTAATGTCAATTTTCAAGAAAATGATACGAGAATATTTTCATAGGTAGTCTACCAACACTTGAGCTCAAATTGAAGCTAAAGACATCTACTATTTATTCCCATTCAATTTGGAGCCGAACAATACCAAACATGGTATGGTATCAAATGGTAGCGATCCATATGGTCAAGTTACCATTTGGTAAATAAGACCCATCATGTTATACACCAAACGAAAGCCCTTATTGAGCTGAGTAATATTCTAAAACCGCTTGAAAAACAGATTAGTCTATCGTCTTTTATGGTCATTTGAAAATACCCCATTTTTAGTCTTTTTCGGTAGGTGGTTATAGCCAATTATAATGATGGTATAATGAAATCACTTATTGAAATTGATAGAAATGGACTCGAATATCACTCTCCAGTCAATTTTGAGTCGATTGATACCCATTTTTATATAGTATCACTCGAGTGCCATATGGGTGGTATACTATGGACCCATATGATAACATGATAAAGTGTTAGCACGGTACTCTAGGAAGCAAAAATGAAGTATTGCCCTCCAACTACTATATTCTGAAAAGATTTTTCGAATTCGTTTGATTTTACAAAAGTTATGAATTTTTGAAAATTTTTGTCATTTTCGTGGGTCTGACCCATTCAAACCTCCATACCATGCATACCATAATAGATAACCATGTGGTGTCTTCATAAAAGTTGTTTAGTTTGATGAGCTCTATCGAATGGTATACATGTTGTGGGGTCTAACTCTCAAAATTGAAATTTCAATATTTGAGTCGCCAACTTTGGTGCGATAATAATGTTATAGGTGTCCCCCTTATTTGGACCTAATTTTTGGTGTATAAGATGCAGAATCACCAGGAGAATCCGAATATGAAATCAAATTTTACCAACAAATAACAAAATTTTCGAGTTATGGTCGATTTTCTGCAAAAAATGCATGTTTTTGAAACTGTCATTTTTGACACTTTTGACTTTGGGACCCCCTCCAGCCCCAAACAAGTGGTTGATCCCCTAAATTCTATATATTTTAGAAAGTACATTCCATGGCCATATTTATCCTTTTTAAATTTTTCGAAAATCTTTTAAAATAAACAAATTTTTATTTGCACCCCCTGAGGGGTGTAAAATCGTCAAAATGCTCAACTTTGACCCCCACCTAGCTCCGCTCACTTTTGGGGGCGGGACCTAACTTTCCGATTTTTGTGATTAGGGTCCATGGGTGTATCCACCATATAAATTTGGTTCAGATCCGAGACACTTTTGCAGTTGTCCGGACCCTAGTTCCAGTTATTCGTGGGATGTCTCTTAAATAATGGAGTATCGTATTTTATAAAATAAAGCAGAATATTGATTCTACACAATATTGAAAAGTACCTTTAAGAGCTAACATAAACGAATCATCCTCTTCTTCACTCATATTTGTTCGTCAAAAGAAAATAGAAATTGTGATATAATTCGAAGCTGGACAGAAATCGAAATCTCGAACACTAAGATTTTGAGAGAAATATTCCTAACATTTGATAAAAAAATGCACGAGAAAGTTAAAATTCCCCGTAACCTAGCATATGCATTAAAACCATCTGCTACACCTATGTAAGTAACCTTTATTGTTAGGTGATATCTCAGCATTCTATTGTAATTAAAATTTATTTGCGGAACTCTCATGCATTTTTCATTTATTTCAATTTGCTGCTAAACTTTGATTCACATGAAAACGCATATCTCATATTTAAAGATTGTTCAAGGGAAATATCGACCAATGGTTTCAGAAGTTCGAACATTTCGGAATTTGAACCCAACTCAGATTATACAAATTTTTCGTCACGCACTCGAACTTTAAAATTGTTCAAATTGAACTCGAGCAAGTTAATGAGTTGAATTTCGAAATTGCTGATGACAAATAGAAGATAAATGGATAATCAGAAACAATAATTATAAATTAGTTCCAATTCCGATTCTGAATTTTTCAAATCTGAAATTCAGCATCTCTGATGAGAATTATGTAAACATCAAAATATTTAATGTATGCACGGTGTTGGCAGTTTTTATTAAATATTTGAATCTTAGTAGATAGAAATATAACGACCTTCATTGTATAAATAAAATTAGAAAATTTACAAATTTTACAGACTCAATGAATAAAATAGATTTATTCGTGTTAAAGATAAAACTCAAAACCTTACAACAAAAAATGGACGATGACGAAGGAGGATAAAAATTGAAGCGAACGAATGAATATGGCAATTTAAGAGATCCCGTGAATGGTTGGAAATGAGTAAGTTACGGTGAAAAGGCGGAATATGTTGAAATTCAAAATACTAAATTGATAATTTAGGATTGTCAAGTTTAAAAATACCGATAAATAATCAAGAACTGTTTTTTCATGTCTTTCAATTTTTCTTCTAGCGTATGTATAGCTGATTCAAATACTCTTCACTAGATTTTAAACTAATATATAATGCTTATTGTTAGAAGAAGCTTTGTAATGTTTGATATACTTTTAGAGAACAAGTCTTAGACGAGCACAAAGTTTAAGACAAGTTGATAACCCGAGGAATAAAGTAAGAAAACAAGCATCAACGGCTTTCTAACGATGCGGATTCGAGCGCCTAGCTGTATTAACTCCGCGATAAACGATACTAGTTGGACTCGGGCGTCTAGCTGTATTACCTCCGCGGTAAGCAGTCTGGAGCTGGCGCCTACCTGTACCGCCTTCGCGAGCCGAAATCGGAATACTGAAACTCATTATTTACAAAGAAAAAAATCAGGGATTGTAAGAATAATAAGTATAATCAATTATTCGTAAATATGCGTGATTATGCGTCGACGCAATATTGTTTTATTCGAAAGAGAGGATATACCATTGCGTTCAATTCAAATCTCAGAATTAACGAAGACTAAATAACAAAATCGTTGTTTTAGACTTTGATAACAGAACGTTAAACTAGAAAAATTTGGCTCCTAGAAAAAGACCACTTTTGTTCTATCTCTTTCTTCTTTTCCTCATACTATTTCTAGAAAAAGCGGTGTCTTTTTCTAACTGGTGTCCCGGTCTTTTTCTATGAGCCGAAAATTTTCAAATAATTATGAAAAAGCGAATATTTGTAGTAAAATGAGACTATTGTTTAGAAAAACTTACTAAGGAGCCGGACGGTGAAGTGCACGCTGATTCATACGCGAGGACGGAATGGCAAGCAGACTAGGAGGAACTTCATAGACTCCGGGCACTTGGTAGATGATTGAAAAGGGGTCGCCTGTGCGCATTCGCCTCAAGTTGTTTATTTATTGTCTGATAAAACTTGGGAAAATATTTACGATATTGCAAAAGTTAGTTGAATTCGAAAAAAATAGATGTAGGAAAATGGATAGAGAATGAGCTTAGGCCAATCTATTCCAACGAACTTTTCATCTTGCTTAAAACGATAAATAAATAAACAATGCATGGTTTTGAGCTTTGCAACTTCTTCAAGCTTTACAAATCCAACAGGAAGAGTTCTATATTAGATCTTATAAAAGGATATAAATAATGATAGATTTTTTGAACCAATGTTTCGAAGAAAAGAAAAATCAAGTGAATTAGAATTGTATCATTCGCTCGGAATAAAAGACCATAATACTCACTCAATGTCACGAGTCGTCGTTGCTGTGGTGGCACCATTGTCATTCACGTAAGTCGTGTGGTTGGATTCGCTGTTCCTAGAGCTGGACGATACGTCGAGATCGTCGTCGTACAGACGCAGTGCGTCACGCTCCCTGCCCATTGCATTACTCCTTCTCTGCTCCTGCCCGTCATCAGCATTGACCGTGTCATCCAGATTGATCACGTCGATCGGCTGGAGATTCCTTCTGAACTTTAACAATAAAAGAGAATTGAATCGTGTAAGAAAAATTCCTAGATCAAAATGTTCTATAAAGAACAAAAGCATTAAGTATCCCTTTTTATATCTGTCAATTATCAGCCATCCAGCCCTCTTCACTTATTTCCGACTGAGTTAAAGCTTGCACACATAAGGACATACAGTGGCGAGCAAAAGTAGCCACAAGAACTCACCTTCTCCTTATATCATGCAGAAGAAATCCGAAATCTTCGTCGTAGTTAGTAGGAAATTGAATTTGTTGTGGTGAAGGTATGATTGCAGGAGGTGGCACAAGTTGGGGGTTGAAATGCAAGCCTGGAGGAATATTGATGGCATTCTCATTTTGGTTAATAACGGGAATTGGGTCTGAAAGTAATCATTTCAATAAATCAATATTGCCAGGGTTAATTTTCGTTACCGCTCGATCTTTTTCTATCAAAATATCATTCTTTTCATTATAAATGGTTTTCAAGGTATTATCAATAAGCAGAAAAAGCGGTTGGTTATTCGAGCACAAAGGGGAATTTAGGAGATTGAAAATTTCTTTTATCTCTCCAAAAATAATAGCGTGTCTAACGAAGAGAATTTGAGCATTTTCTCTGTATTATCTAGCTGCCGATGACCTTCTCTTCCGCGTTACTAATATCAAATTTTAGATTACCTTCATGACCCTGCGGCAGTGTTCTGGTAGGCGGTCCGAGTGTGACCATTCTCTCGAATTGCGCCTTCAGCTCGGCGACCCGACGACTTCGGTGCTCAATTTCTGTCGCAGGAAGTTTCGCGTCTGTAAAATTTTCAATTCATAAGAATAGAAAAACTTATGAAGATTGTGTTATTTCCGTTATAAATATTGGGAACTAACTTTTAGAGTTTAAATTATCTGTAAGCAATTGCAATATATGGTTAAATTCGTTTTTGAAATCTCAAAAAATAATGCCAAATTTTAGAAATGAAACGCAATTCTCTGCTCTATTATTATTTTCCATTCCCAGCATTTTCGGGTAAGAGTACTACACGAACGAATAAGCCAAAAAATTTCAAATGGAATGGTCTTTGTCATGGTAATTCTATTATCATGAATTCTCTCATCTCAAAGAATTTCTCTTCATTTCTTTCAATTGTTCATCCTGATCATCTGAGAAAATTAATCATCCAATTTCCTTTGCAAAAGCTCTACGACGAAATAACTAAATCGTCCTTTATAAGCTCCGATAATGCTAGCAATGCGGGGATGCCCTGACCAGCCAGCACCTAATTCCAATTCCACCCAATAAATAACTATAAAACTCCAACCTAGACCACAACCCAAAACAATTTAGATAAGTTAGAAGTAAATTTCTTGTTTTCCTTCTTTTCTAAACAGTCGTGCTCATTTGAATGATTATGTGTCATTTAAATTTTCGCTATTTGCGACTTTTCCGAAAATAGATTCGATCCCATATTCGAGTTTGAAAATGTAAGCTTTGTTAAAATGTGACATACCGGGCTCCATTTCGACATATTCATCGATAAGATTGGCAAGCATCACTGGCGCCTCGATGACTGAGCGAATCTCCTTCTGACACTGCAAATATGCCCTTTTTCAGATAGCTACTTTTCATGAAACTCACTGTGGGACATTTGTCGCTGTTCTCAAGAGCCTGGTAGAGGCAGTAACTGAAAGTAGGCATTGTTTCCTAGAGAAAAAAGCTCGAGTATTTTTCGCTTTCAAAAATAAATTCTGGTTCGAAAGAAATCAAATTGCAATGAAGAAAATGACGATTATGTGTGAAATTTGGCCATGATCAAATTTTAGAGCTCGATCAAAGATTTTATCGAAAATTGGACTAATTTCTTACTCGCAAAAGACATGTCGACAGGCATTGCTCTGGACGGGTTTGTGAATGACATTCATGCAGATGGGGCAGTCGAATTTGCTGCCGAAGTGCTCGATGACGGCCTGCTTCTTCCTGAGTTCCTCCAGCACTGGGTCGAATTCAGCTGCTCCAGTCTTTCCCCGATTCCCTTCATCGGACATGATCGGCATATCGTCTTCTATATGTACAATTTCCGGACTTGCGGGTAAACCCTGAAGAATTCACTTCAAAATATTCATTGTCGTGTCCAGATGAAAGATTTCAGTTTAAAGGAGAATAATATAATTAGCATCTTGGAAAGGTTAGAGCTATAGACTTACAGAATGAGGAAATAGCATGTATGAATTGAAGAGGGTAGGATAATGATAGGTAGAAATCAATTGTTGCATACTATTTCTTCATGGT
Source organism: Diploscapter coronatus (assembly GCA_964036155.1). NCBI lineage: Eukaryota > Metazoa > Nematoda > Chromadorea > Rhabditida > Rhabditidae > Diploscapter > Diploscapter coronatus. The sequence continues at coordinate 44,862,812 of OZ038422.1, read as the reverse complement.
TTAAAATTAGGGACCGCCAGCCATTCTGCCAAATTCACTCTGGCATTACATTTCCTGCATTTTTCAGGGACTGAGGTGCCCCTCTAATCATCCCCACCGAAAAAAAGCCGCGAAAAAATACGTTACTGATTAAAAATTTGATAAAATTCAACGCGAAAAATCGGGAAAATCGCTCCTTTTCGTGGACAAGGGAAAGGGGCGTGGCCTATCTGCAAAAGGCACTGCTGTTCGCTCCCCCTTTCTTTTTCCTGCCTTTAGGGATCTTTTTCTCTGCACTCTAGCCTCGGCAAATGAAAGGAAAGAAAGTGAGATATGACTAACAAGAAAACGTACTTTGCATATATAATAAAAGGAACGAATTTGAAACTGATAAAATGTTCATATGACATTGAAAGAAAATCAGAGTAGAAAAATTTTGATGTTTATCCATTTTTCATCTTCGAATTTGCAAATTTCACACAAATGCCCATTTATCGATAAAACGAAACAGGGGAGAAATAATTCCAACAACAGCAATATTACCATTGTGCCTGAGTTACAGAGAACAGAGCAACAAATAATAAATAAGATAAGACCACCTCGTCACAAATCAAATCACCAACACAAGAATGAAAGATAATACGAAAGAATAAGTCAAATAAAATGAGAATATCAGATAAAAGCAATGAGTAGGAAATCCGTATAGATGAAGACCGAGTGATTTAGAAGGGAATGGAAGGACTTAGCTCTGAGAGATCGTTTCGGGTAAATAATTGGGGGAAATAAGGCACAACAAGATAAAACAGGGAAAGGCAAGCCAGTTGCAAAGAATCCGAATATTTTGACTCATCAAAATCAAGCAATTCCTGAAAAACCAACACAAAATACCACCTAGTACACAAGAAATGGGGGATTTTGCAACAGAATTGCACTCGTATTCAGAGTCGAACATGTTTAAAATCCTAGAAAGTAGTCAAAATTGTACCTAAAATAAAACAGGAAAAATATTGCATTTGTATAAAGGTTGACTTGAGTACGAGCACATATGCTAGATTGGATGGTGAGGACTATTTGGAAACCACATGATATACAGATTTGTAAGATAGGAAAAAGAATTATTTTTCTATTTCACGTATCAGGATGTAGTGTTTTTGAAGTTGCATCGGGGAAGATGGGAGAGATTTTGCAAGAATTAAGGTAAGAATGAGGGTATGAGTAGGGGAATTACTGCGCCTGTTGCTGTCCGCGATCGTTGTTCCTGTCGTTCCTGCCGAGTCTGGGTCTGCTTCTGCGCGACGAGCCGCTCACACTATTGGCAGAGCGAGTTGCAGCTGTCGCGGCCCTCGCCTCTTGCTCTTGACGACGCCTTTGCGCGCGGGTCAGAATCACACTGAAAATTATAACTTTGAAATTCACAAATATTCGGGAGCAACGTGGAAAAGTAGTTGCGATAGTTGCGTTGTTGCATACGAAATGATATGAAAAGTTTTCTCCTACCAAATTCTATCCTTTTTCTGCAACAATTCTACGATGCAACTTTTTTTTCCGAAATTGCCATATTATAGAAGTATTTTTTCTTTCAGAGGTCCAAACAATATACGAGTTTTTGACTTACTATGGAGGACTGGCGGATCTGCCCCTGCGTTGTAGTTGTTGTCTGGAGCGAGGGGGAGTGGGAGGTAGAGGGACGAGGACGGAGATGGGATTGGCAGGAACAGGCTGATTGACCGCACGAGGAGGAGGAGGAGCGTTGCGAGCGGGACCGAAGCCGTCGATTTGAATCAGATCGATGTTGCGCGCAGGGAGGACTCTGAAGACATTTCGTTGTAAATTTAATAATTCAGCATATTGAATATTATTACTAACTAATAGACCATCCAATGGAATTCCAGTTTTCTATTAGTGAATCAAAGATAAAACGGAGTGGTGATAATTATGAAGGTCGAAATCGAAACAATAATTTTGAGGCAATTTTACGCACACAACGTGAACGAGTTTGGGGGGCAAGTTCCCCTTTTCCTATTATGCGTTATACGAGTAAGTTGAACGAAATGACGACTCACACCCAAAATAAGTATTATCTCTCCAAATGAATAGATAAAGCTACAGCTTGCAAGGCCGCTATTCAATTAATACGTATTTCTATTTCGAGAATAATAATAATAATGAATTATCTTGCCTGTGACGATGAGGAAAGACGGCTCTTGCCTCAGCTTCACCGTCTGAGTCGGAACTGATATCGATTGCAGCATTGGGAGCATTGGGCATGGGAGGAATGGGCTGAGCCACCTGAGCCACAGGATTGGGGACGATGAAGGGAGGTGGGGCCTGTATGATCCGTCCCTGTCTGTCAGCAGCCCTGTCAGTCCTGGTAGGCTGTGGCTGTCTGATGGCATCGCGCAGCCGCTGCAGATACTCCAAATCAATCGCCTCGTTCATGCCCAGCACATAGGCCAGGCCTGGAGGTGGTCTAAATTAATTAGTTCCGTATTTTTGATGGAAAGAAATGCCTGAAAAGTCAGAATCCTGATATAGGAAAACGGTAACGGTATTCTCGAGTCTGAAATCTGGGAAGTCGAAAAGAGGGGAGGAGAAAGAATGATTTTAGATCAGTTTGGTCTTTTCACACGAGATTTCTCTTTTCTAATCACAGAAAATAACTGTGCACCGCTTTGTGCCTCCCAGATTACGAACTAGCTCATTAATAGTAATAGGGTGAATAAGATTTCAAATATACCGGCAATTCCAAATATTTCAACCCTTCAACTTTGCAATTGGTCATTTTTAAGTAAAGCAATCTAATGGAAGTTGTTTGAATATCGATGTAAAGTGCATACAGATCGCGGAGTCGTCTTCTCTGAGCCTGGTTGGCATTGGCATTCTGTGCCTGGTCCTGGCCTTGAGCTGCCTGTCCATCTGCAGCTGCATTTCCATTTGCTCCTCTGCAATTTCATCCATTACTCGTGGAAATGCATGTTAAACAAAATTCCATGCTTCTGAATATAACTTTAGCTTATGAATTCAAAATGAACGTTAAATCAAATTCCTTTCTTAGAATCAAATAATCGCATAATTCGTAATCTATTTTTAAGTCGAGAATATTCTCGACTATTTTCAATGACTTCGTTCGAGTAAACTATCAGACCCGTTGTTCATGACGTTCCTCCTCCAGACCCTCTCGTCCTGAATGATTCTGTTGATTTGCTCAGCGTGTTCCCTCGCTCTTCCCAATGCCTGACTGATGTCCTGCAACTTGGTCAGTTCGAAATATTAGAATTAGTAATGGAAAGATTTGAAATTAACTTTGCACAAGAGCTAAACATTTAAACGTTAGGGTTTGTTTGGAGAAATGATGCATGATCGATCACTCGTCTTCTCTTGAATTTTAATGCTATCACTCGTCTTGCAAAGGCTATTAATTCCTTATTCCTTTCCATTTAATGCTCACCCTGGGAGGAGGCATAAAAATGATTCCCTGAGCCTGTCTCTGCTGCTGAGGGGCCCTGATGCCCATTTTGACTCGTCTCTCGAAGTTCTGCTTCAACTCGACCACTTTCCTGTTCCGCTCTTCGATCTCCGCGTCTGACAACTTAGCTTCTGCAAACACATAGATGATTAATTTGAAAGTAGTTATTTTCAGACTTTTCAAACCTCGACCTACAAAAAAATAGTGCCATATTGAGAAAGGAAAAGGGCATGTCTTCTTTTCTTCTCTACTTTCTCTGCGGGTCAAGTTTTAAGAAGTCTCGTTATTTTACGGGAAAACAATTCTTTTGGGGACAAGGTCAAATTTTAGTACGTTGCAAGTGTTTTCAGTTTTTAAGATTCTCGAAATATTATTCCAAGTTCTCAAAAGTTGATTTTGAAATTAAAACTTTCTGACCAGGCTCCATTTGGACATATTCGTCGAGTAGATTGGTGAGCATGACGGGGGCCTGAACGACTCTGCGGATGTGCTTCTGACAGGTTGGGCAGTTGTCGCTGTTCTCCAACGACTGGTACAGGCAGAAACTGAAGACGAATAATTTATTTTTTGAAAATTTCGTTGGGTATTTTTCCGCGTTTTTTTTTAGAAAAGATTAAAGAAAATTTCTTTGTCTTTGAATAAATCATGGAAAAATCAGAGAAGGAAAATTGAAAATTCATAGATTTTGCTGGAAATATGGTTTCATGTCCAGCAGATTTGAAACGTTTTTTTCTGAAATTCTCATACAACTGCGCTACACTACAATTGTTTTCTTGCAAGTTTGATGTCGAGAAAATCCCCTTCCAACCTGCAGAAGATATGGCGACATGCACTGCTCTGGACGGGTTGGAAGACGACCCCGAGGCAGATTGAGCAGTCGAATTTGCCGTCGTAGTGCTCCACGATAGTCTGCTTCTTCCTCAGCTCTTCGAGCACAGGATCGAACTCCTCTTCCTTATTCTTCCTCTGCTCTACCTCTCTAGCCTGACTAGCCTCCCTCGCCGGTCTCTCCAGCAACTGCACTTCCATGTCGTTCTCCTCGTCGTCCAGCATGTTGAAATCCGGTACGCTCGCTGGTCTGTCCTGGAAATTCCGAATTAGTTTTTGAATTACATCTTTCTGCGCACGGCCTGACAAACCTTTTTTGTGAAATATGAAAAATAGGAGATAATGTATGTGAAAATAAGAGATGTTTTTTGTGCGCAGTAAAGATAAAAAGCATTTTTGAACTATAAAATTTATCATTCCGTGTGTATTCAAGATCAATGAGTTATAGCTGTACAGACTTGCAACTTTTTTCGAAAATTGCTAACCGCACTGTAGTCTCGGAACCACGACCACAACCGCCGAATCACAACGCATCAACTTTCAAAAGTTGCAACTGCAACCGTGGTTGCGATCATTTATTTGCAAGCCTACAGCTGCGATTTTAATTGCAACTAAATAGAATTAAACTTGCGAAATCTCTTGTTAAGAACACTTTTCACTCAAACTTGAGATATTGCAAGTTGATCCACTTGATTAGATTTTGCAATTTTCAGATTCTCAGTTGCCTCGTATGAGCGAGCCTTTTCAAAAGAAAAACCATGTATCTTTCATCTATAAAACCAAAATTGTCTCGCTTCATGCGAATATCCTCAAGTATAAAAGTTGCATGTGTTGTTTACTTATTATTACCCCAAGTTCGTCATCGGAGGGCAGATCGAAGACGTCTCGATTGTTCCTCCACTCGTGTGCCCTTGCTTGTACCTGGCCCGGGGCGGGCCTGCTCCCATTGCCCCTATCGCTGTTCCTCCTGTTGCCAGTTATGACTCGTATCATCTCTTGCCGTCTCTCCTCAAGTCTTCTAACGAATTCCCTCCCCATGGATAACTGCACGGGGTTCTGCGGATGAACAGACGGACTCGGGTCGGCCTCCACAGATGGCAACGGTCGAATTCGGGAAGAACCAGAACTGGCCCTCATCTGAAATATTAGAATTTTAGAGTAAATAAATAGGAAGCACGCAATTTTTTTTTGAAAAGTTCATTTTTAAGCTTACAAAAATGAGACGAAAATAATTTATAGCGAACTTTCCAGAGTTTCAGGGAAAAATCACGAAAAAAGAAACGATATTTATTCTTGAAAGACAGAAGGTGAGTGAGTAATTTATTCAGGAAAATAAAGGATAAAATCGAGATTATCAAAGAATTCGGCACTTACACTGGATGGTCTCATTGTCGTTGGGTGAAATTGAGATTCCGCCAGTGGAAGAGGGTCGAAGTGGCGTCAAGCAGCCACCTGTCAAGATTCAACACGAATTAACGAAATTGGGACTTGAAAAAAGTAAATACCCCCAAAAATTTCGAAAATAAGCTAGGATAAAGTCTCTTGAAGATTCCCGCACTTTGGCTTTAGCGGAGTCTGCGAGAATGTTGTTGCTTTCCAAATTTGCCGCTGGCCGAAAAGCGTAACCGGGTTTGAAAATTTGTATGAATTTATTTCGAGCTTCCAAAATTCTAAAAAATCGATTTTCCCAGAATTTTAGTAGAAATGTCAAATTTCACTCGAAACACGCAGTTTTCCGAGAAAAAATATTTGAGAACTGCACCAGAAGTAATAATCCCAAGATCGCGGATTTCCCGAAACGAATGTTAATTCAGAAAGTAGAAACGCGAAGGAAGGAGACGTATAGTGGGGAGAAGGGGAATGAGTTCCCGGGTTTTGGAATCGGTATGGAAACACCTTCTTGTGGGCGGTATTTGGGCTGTCTAGGTGCGAGAGGTCCGGTTTTGACTTTATCCTCACAGGAACCTCGGAAAGTTATTGGAGACTGGAGGTATGAGGCGATTTTGACTTTGTACTGCGCTCTGATTTTAGTAACCTGTTTGCTTTGCTTTACTCACCGAGCTTAGCAGAGGCTTTATTTGGTCAGACTAATTCACATAATGGAAGGCGAAGTAATAATCACAAAAATGCATGAGATCACAAGTGGGATGCGAGGGGAAATGGTCATTCAAATTTTTGTGGAAGGGAGGAATTACTGTAACCAACAAGAATTTTAGGCGAACTCCGATAACCGCATTTTTAGCGAGAAATTGCTTTAAAAATACAGAGAACAATATTTACAGAATCCAGCCACGGTCTGTAAACACGCAATAAATTAGTGTATTGTCGCGGTGAAATTGAATTTTTCCTAAGAATTTCTTGGCGAGCATTGTTTCAAAATTCTCTACCTCATCTCTTATAGTCACAGGCTTCCTCTATAAAAAATGGGTTTCAGAATAAAAAATATCCGGTAAGAAATCCTTAGGCGAAAAACAAAGTAGTACATTTCTTCATTTTTTATTTCTTGTGCCTTATTTATTCAATACATCCTTTCCTTTGCATAGAATTTATTCGTTCATGAAAATGCCAATAGAAATCTTTTTCCGGAAAAAGCTACGAATTTTATCGAAATTTGAAAAATATGATTAGAAGTTGCCGAACGGCCTATTGTTGTTCCCATTTCGGTTGTAATTATCGTAGGGCTGATTGTAGGCGATATCGAATCGAGATCGACGAGGTTCATACGGTCTATGAACGGGACGAAATGCGTATTCGTTGAGTTGATTGCGGAAGGGAAACTCCTGCGGCAGACCAGGATTGTAATTTCCCTGACCGATTGGATTGCTATGGAAGGAGAACGGTCTGTCAAATCTGCGTCTTTGTTGTTCGGGGTGACGTCGCTCCGATACATCACGATTGAAATTGCGGCGAGTTCGGAAAGAGTCTGGACGATTTCGGCTAAAGTAAAACACTTTCGTATCGTAGTAGAAATAAACACGGGTTTTTTCGTTAACATCGGAGCAATGTGAGTGAATGCAAGCCTGTAACGCGATGAAAAATGAACACTAGATGCGTTTTCTTTGCCGTGTGCCAAAAACAACTCAACGCTTATCTGTTCGAAAATCGCATAATCGCGTCGGTTTTGATTTTTTACGAGCTTCTTTCGCATTTTCTGACCTAATTAGGTGTGCACTGCATTATGCGACTGATATCCAAAATTACAGTACCGAGTGTGAAATTTTGTTCTCTTCCCAATGCTATCTCGCTTTCGCATCAGAAAATATATTCCATTGCCAAACTCTTTTTGGAAAGAGTGTCTCCCTTGCTTCGCATCACTACAGTCGCTGGTTTGATCGAATTTCCCCCTACCAAAATCATAATGTTATCCGTATAATGCAGTGGGATGTTCGCGGTTTAAACATTGCGATTCGGTTCGATTAGGTTTGAGAAATTTCGGATTAAAATGTTCTTTTTTTTTTTAAATTAGTCGCCTGAAAATTGTGGGTTTGGCATCAAAATAGGAAAAAATTGAACCGCGAACATCCCTGGAGGCAAGCCTTTCTTACTGATGATCGCGTTCTGGCGGAAGAGCTAATTGCTCAAGAGCTTCACGAAATTCACGAAGACGTTGATTGAATTGCCTAGCTCTTTCCTGAAAGAATTCTGGGTTCGGTTTTCTTTTCATTTCTCGAACCTGTCGATTTATTGGAAGTCGACGAAGAGCGGGGAAAAGATCCAGTAGAAGTTCGGTTTCTTCGCTCGTGAAGTTCGATTGAATGGCATTTGACGGCTGGCTCTCTTCCCCCCTACTGCTAGAGGATGATGAACTTGACGAATTTTGATGTCTTCTTTCAAACTTCGGCTTCAACTCATTTACTCTCCGATTTCGTCTCTCAATTTCTTCATCTGGGAGCTTCACATCTAAAATTTCAAGGGCTCATCTTCCTAGATCTTCTTCTTGATCTTCACCTGAATTGAGTTCAACGTACTCTTCCAGAAGTGAAGTCAGCAAGACTGGTGGCGTAATCAATGCTTTGACAGGACGCTGGCACTGTAACACAAGTTTCAACTCCAGTTATTCGCGTTTGCCCTTAAACATACTGTCGGACACGAATCCTTGCTTTTTTCCATTGCTTCAAGAAGGCAGAAGCTGCAGAAAATGTGTCTGCAGAGTGTCGGTCTAAAGTTCAAAGATTCTCGGAGATTTGTGATGACATAGCATTCTAACAAGCATCAAGGAATGAGTCGGAATGGAGAATTTGAAAGTTGGAATCAGTGTCGGAATGACTCTTCAAAAATTTTCGAAATCGAAACTGAATTTATACGAAAAAAAAAATCCTAATTAGAATCGTAATTCCTATATATCCCTGATAGCAATGCTAACTCTTACTGAATAGGCTGATGCAGAACCCCCAGGCAGATCAGACAGTCGAACCTCCCCTCGTAATGTTCAAGCAGAATCTTTTTCTTAACCCCTTCGGGTTCAGCATATTTTTCATTACTTTCTTCAAGACTGACGTTTTCATAGTCATTCTCAGTTGAAGTTATCTGAAATCACACAAGTTTATTCCAACCCAAACGAACTATTTTCTACTTCTGGCTCGCTAAACTCGTCTTCCCAATCCATCTGTCGACGAAGTTGAGGTGGACCTTGCCTCCGTCTTGCTGTAAGGATAGACCGATTATTTGATGGCATGCTTTCTTCGTTGTTCGTGTCTCTGTTATTGTTTATCTAAAACTATTTGATGAGACAATTTAAAAGTTTTCACAAAGAATTTATGCCGAGTTTTGAGTACAGCTGTTCAATTAAAGATTGTCTTCACTAGTCAGATTTTTTCAATTAGATGTTCGTTGAAATAAATCATGGGAGGAGACCCCTAAGTGACCTGCCACCAGCATATTTTCTTATCAAACTTTTATCAGAAACCCTTCGTCTGCCAGAGAATTTCATTTGTTCAAGGTGGTATAAAACTATGGTTTCGTTCGTGCGATCTACCCCTATATCGCACTTTCCTCCAGAATTCGGAGCTGGAAAGAGCGCGCTCCAATGAGAAAACGTGCTATCCCTCCTTTCGTCCGTTATTGGAGAGAAAGAAAAAGGAGAACACGCTCATTTCGTATTGGAGCGCGCTATTTCCAGTGCCGAATTCTAGTGGTGATCACGGTATTTTCTTTTGGTCTTGCGTGAGTTCTCCCTATGTATGTGTTGAAACAATCCGTTTGCAAATAGATACTTCAATTAATAATAAAATTCATGTTAAATGACTCACAGAGAATTCATCGGATTGGAAGAAACGATTCTCTCGGTATGGGTTGAGTGGCTCATGTCGACTAGATCGTGATTGTCTCCAGTTCCATGGTTTTGCTCTTCGACAGGAATCTTGCTCACTCATTGCTGAAAAATAGAGGAAAAGATCGTTAAAAATGCGACTCTTTAGTTGTAATTTTTGAATCATACGAAGTTTCTAAAAATGGAATTTCAACACAAATTCGCATCAAAGAATTTCTCGCAGTAAGGGCAACTTTAAAAAAAAAAAACTTCAATTTCGAATTTAAATTCATATTGCCGAAATTACTATGTGAATTTAACTTGAAATTGTTGATGGTGAGTTAAAAACTTAGAATATTCCACAAAATTGAATGAAAATTGACCATTCGTAATAAAAGTTTGGCAGATCTTTTCTGGGTAAGAATTAGGAAGAAGCTTGAGGAGGTGAATGGCAATTGGATTTGAAGATTTTATGTCAAGATAAAGAATATATCTGATCGAAGAGACTAGAGATAGGCAAATCTATGCTACTACGTCACGTGTTTCACTTGCCTAGTCTGACAGTCGGTTTCACGTTATGCATGCATAAAGCAGCGAGTGAGTGAATTAATGCCACGCAAGGCGATAGAGGAGGTCAAACCGGATTTTTGAAAATCTTGCCATCCTGCCACTTTCCTCGATCATTTCAAGTTGTCACCCTTTTAGAACGCTTAGATTCCCAACTTGAGATTTGAATATGAGAGTTAGCTTTACTTTTTAATTTGCCTCCGGATTCGTGCCTAATACTTCAACTTTAAACTGAAAACCCTCGATAAAGATTTCTAACATGCAATTTTATTTTAAAATTTTCACAACAAAGAATCTTTTAAGATACAACTCTATAAATTTGAATTTAATGGCTGATAGAAACAATCTGCACTAATTTAGGTTCACAATTTTAGATAATTTTGACTATGAGAAAACAGTATTTTAAAGTGATTGCGTGATAATTCTTACGTTTTTAGACCTGTAAAGATTTAAAGAGCGACAATTAACCGTACAACTTTCTCAAAGGAATATAGAAACACTTCAACGGAAGTCCCCGAAGATAATGAGTAAATTACAATTTCGAATTTCCTGATATTTAAAGTTTTTAAAGAAATTTAACATTATCTTATTGAATACTGTCATGATAAAATATCTTGATTTTGCTGAATTAACTTAACCAAAAATTTTGAAGAATCATATTTGATAGTTAAGCCAGTAAAATCCTAGAATGAGATATAATTAAGAAAATTCAAATCAAGTTATCACTACTGAAGAGAGAAGTAGCCGAAGGGACGATTGTTGTTCCCATTTAGATGAAAGTTGAGAAACGCTTGCATGTTGATCTGATTCTGAGCGACTTGCGGATTGATACCCAGATGCTGCCCGTAGAAGTGATCGGCGGGAATTGGACGGGTAATTGGGACTGTCTCGATTGGCATAAATGGTCCAACACCTATGCCATTTTCGGGGTTGTTCAACCAGCGGGTCACGAAGTCTTGACGATTCTCTTCGTTTGCAGGAGGAAAGATCAGATGGTTGTTTGGGTTTGGAGCTTGAACAGGTTGGATTCTGAAATACTCGTTCGGATTGTTCAAGTATTGCAATCTTGACTTACTCGGCAATAGGCAAATGTTCCGGACGTTGCTGCAGATTCGCTGCATGCATGGCCAATCTGTGAACCTCGTCTGCAGCGCGATTGATAAGCGGCTCGATTTGCTCGTCTTCAGCTGTCAAGTCGATGAACACTGGAACACGATGTAGGCGACGTTGTGGAGGTGCAGGTTGGTTATGAGCCGGAGGGTGACGTCTTTCGAATTGGGCCTTCAGTTCAGCCACTCGCTGATTTCTTCTGGCAATTTCCTCCATTGGCAGTTTGACACCTGAAATATGTTTGAAAGCTTTCAGGAAAAACCCGAGTTGATTATTCGCATACACCTATGTTTGAAATATTTCCGATATGTTCAAAGACAGGTTGAATCGAATCGCTTTGTAGGCTCTCAGAATCAGGCTTGTTGAATCCGATTCGACGAATCGGATCGCAAACTTTTCGATCTGCCAACAAGCCTGTTCGGAATAGAAAAATATAAAGGATCTAGTCTTTTTCACTGCCGCCTCAATCAGATGTGAACAGATTATTTTTAGATCAGTTCAATGAATAAACTTCATATTTAATCATGATATTCGTCCAATTATTTTTAGTCGATACATTTCATACCTGGATCCATTTCCAGATAGTCCTCAATCATTTGGCTGACAATCGTCGCTGGTTTGACTAGTCTCGTCACCGGTTTAATACAGGTTGGGCAAGTTTCATTTCTCGTGAGTGACTCGTAGTAGCAGCAGGAGCACAACACGTGCCTGCAGGCATCCGATCTGAAAGCACTGCTTTCTTTGTCTTATATGTTGATAGACTTACTGGACAGGGTCGTGGAGGACATTGTAGCAAATCGGGCAGTCCAGTTTATTCTCCAAGTACTCAGCGATAATCATCTGCCTCTTCTTCATTTCATTAGCCATCAGATTCTCTTCGTCTTCTTCCTTCTTCACGACGACTTGTTCGTCTTCTGTTTTGACTGCAGTAACGTTGGTCTTCTTTCTGCCGTGTCTTTCAATCTTGATCGTATCTCCGACTTTCGAATCATTAGATTTTCTACTTGTGCGTGGAGCCTAAGGTATTCATCTTCGTTAAATGCAGTGAAAGATAGATTTATTTCGTTGAATATCTAACTTACGAGAATATGGTCGTCGTCGTCGTCGTCCTGTAGAAATTGGTCATATCGGATGATGCGACGTCTGGCTCTGAGAATCATTCTGCCGACCGGCTGCTGTGGCTGTTCCCCGTTCGTCTGAGACCGATTGTCGCACATCGTCTAAATGCTATGAATAAGCAACGGGAAATGAGGCAATCGATCGATAGCCGACAGTTTACAAGTCTAGTCAAATGCGGAATTCGCTGTGGCTGCGACTGATGAAAAGCTGGACAGAACAAACAAGAAATTCCGAACTGATAAGAAATCAATAAGTGGAAAGTGATTTCGAAGATACTCTAGATAAAAATGCGAAATATATCTGCTGATTGCTAACATTGTGACCCTCAATGGAAATGCATGAGATATATAGGCGTAACTTTGCATAGAAATTGATTAGAAGAAGTGCATGGTGGCTAGCGAAATTTCTCTAACTTTTTTAATTTCAAATTTTGAAATTTATGTGAGATATATCGCATAAAAATAAGCCATCTTCACCCTATTTTATGTAGATTAGTTGATCTCAGACTGGAATTTTTAGAGGTTTTAATCATGGGCAATTTTCATGTTTATTAAATTTTTGTCTATTTAAATTCGACTGTTTGAACGGTCTAGCCGAAAGAAAATCTGCTCTAGATGATGTTTATTATGACCCTGCTTCTGGTTGTAGGACTGGTCATCCACCCATATCGAAAAGAAAGAGATCGGCTCATTGGATATTAGAATTTCGAAAATGTGCAAATAGACAAAAAGCTATAAATGAAAAATCAATTTTCGAGTGCAGAAGAAAACCATCGAATCGCGAAGTTTATATCATTCGATTTCACATACGCGTATCGAGGCGAAGAGCGTTTTAGAGGAGAGAGTATGACAGAGACATGTAAAAGGGAAGTGACAATGGAAATGACCGAATAAATCAATATCTTTATCGATTGATAGAGACAAACTGAGGGAGAAATTCAAACTTCGAGTAAAATTAGGTTTTTTTTTTTACAAAATATCATGCTCATCTACAATTTTAAGTATGGATGATACATTCTAACCAAATTTATTGCAACTAAGACAAATTACAGTCATCAACAAAATAAGATATTGATAAGTGATTGGAAAAGTAAACTCCTGAAATTAGATACACCGAACTGGAAGATAAGCGTTGATCATTTTCAATCTGACTGAACATATGATAAGGTCAGAAAACCGTAACGATAGGAACAATTATATGGATAAGCTGACTGACTCACTTGATGATGGATGAAAGCATAAGTAGGGGAGGTCTGGCGGTAAATACCAAAATGGAAATGAATGGATGGATGTTGATGAGAGTAAAACATCAACTAAAGGCAACGCAATTGGTAGTATCCCGCAAATAGTGATGTGAAGCTCGACTAAAAAAAGGTTTGAGTGTACATATTGAGCTGACGGAAGGTGTTGGCTGGATTGTAGTGATTGTTGTAAGGCATCGGCATGGACGTGGGTAAGGCACTCTGAGGCGGAGGCTGAAGCTGAAGCTGGTTAACTGGCTGCATCGGATGCAGCATTGATCCTGGGGCTGGTGGATTATATGGGTTGATTGGCCTGGCAGCGTATCTGGGAGGGTGGTTATAATTGATCGGTGTATGGCTTGGGCCATGTTGTCTTTCAATGTCGATCCAATGTCGAGGCGCATTGAATTGTCTGGGCATGCCAATTGGTCCAACTGTAGGAGGCATGTAGACGCGATTTGGCTGAGCAGCTTCCAGGTTCTTGATGCTCATGCGAATTTCAAACTTTGATTTCAATTCGAGAGTTTTCAGGAGCCGTCTTTCAACCTCGTCAGGAGGCAGTTTCGCACCTGGAAAATGTTTAACTATTCCAAATATTCCTCAAAGTATCATCCTACCTGGGTCCATTTCAATGTACATATCCAGCAGATCGGTCAGCATGACTGGGGCAACGACGACGGATTTTACTGGTTTCTGGCACGTTGGACAGGTGTCCTTTTTGTCCAAAGCCTCGAAAAGACAGAGTTCACAGAAAACATGACGGCAGGCATTCGATCTGAATTAATCGCATATGAAGATTAAATATTTCATTTCTTCTGGTCGGTATTTAGTTCATATTTTAAATAGATTTTAGCATTCAGTGCACTATCCTAATATATGGGTAATTACGATAACGATATTGAACGAGATGACATTATATGAGAAATCCAAGGATTGATTGCCCGTCATTTTCTCCTAGATGAACGTTTGCAATGGGAGAAGGACGGGAGTACTTGCGAGCTTAACAATTAGCGTCTATGTCTCTGCACTTAGTCTTCTCTTATTTTCCCTAGCAGGGACTGATGCGTCGCACTCGCGGATATCTGCCCTCCATTTCAATGCAAAGGTTCATCTCGGAAATAATGGAAAGTATATTATCTATCTATCTTAATTTCAAATTCGTTCAATTTTTTCCTTGCGACTCTTCCTTTCCCATCTCAAAAACCAGACCACCTGCCGCTCCCCTCATCATGATGAATTTTATCAGACAGCTAGAAATAGTGTGAAAAATGCCATAATTTTCGAGAAAATAGTATTGGCGAGAGAAAAAGAGAGAAGGGCAACAAAAGAATAAAGTTCGGATCGCATCAGCTTTCAGCCCTGGTTGAAATTCAGTCGAACCTTTAGAAATTATGATGAATTGACTTACTGCATTGGGTTGTGAATGATGCCGAAGCAGATTGGACACTCGAACCGGCTTTCCAACTCCTCGACGAGAATCTTCTTCTTTTTGCTCTCTTCTGCCTCGAAATCAATGAGAATGTCGGTCTGTTGATTCGCATCCACAGTCAGCTTTCTCTTCCTGTCACTCCTGTTCAACTTCCATTCAGGGCGACATTCCTCACTTTTCACTGGACTGCTTGTTGACTGATTAAACTCATCCGACTCGTCATTTTCGTCGTCAGAGAGCGTTATCTGAAATTGAGTTGTTTTAATTAAGCCGCTATATGATAAACATGTGAAGATATCAAATTGCTTCGGGCAGCAATTTGATACGTTCCACATGGTAGAATATGAGGACAATTCAATATTGCTTCATTTAATTGATCGTCATCGTCCTTATCTCATAAAAAAAACTTTAAAAAATTATCAACCATCAGATCATCAAATATGAGCAAGATTTTGCATGTGTTTCGAAATCAGTATTTTTTCGACGAAAATGCTGATGACTTACAATTTCTGGTTCCTGTTTGAAGACGACTGGAATGGACTGTTCCTTCTTGATGATAGTGATTTGAGACTCGTTGACTTCATCAGAATCTGTAGAACTTCCCGTCAAACGCTTTTTTACGATTAGAATCAGACGCTCATGTCCAGGTGGTCGAGCTTCTTCATCCTGATACATGCTGAAAAGTAATCGATTGATTTCGAGCTGACAGAAATGAGTCAGATTTGAGACAAGAAATCGATATCCTAGTTCTGTATTACAGAGAAATAAACAAGTGTTTGTCGAGAGAAAAGTGATTTTGAAAGAAGGAATCGATGAGTAGGATTTAGGTAATTGATGAATTCGGTAGTAGTCGTCAAATGACAAGGAGTTTTTATTATCAAATGACACAAAGTTTTTCTACTCCCTTTATCAGAACCCAGAAACACCCTATGCAATACAATGCCACGAAAAATAATGACATTTGCAATGGGAGGAGGGGGCATTAGAAATTGCTAGAGATTAATATCTAAAACGGATATTCTGTGAGTGTTTGGAATTCTACATGAGAGTCAACGCTTAGCGGTAATACAATAAAAGAGGTATAAAAATAGAACTCGAATTGTACAATCGATCTATTCACGCAACAGAAAGAACCGAGAAAGAAGTGTGATTGCTAATATTAGATTATTTGCGATAGCGTTGTGTACGGGATTTAGTCGTGAGGAGAAGAAGAAGCGTTGGTGACACAGCTTTGCGAGGCTTTGGCAAGCATCGCTGCTTGACAGGTCAGGAGGAAGTCGATTTGGAGACCGAAGAATTGACGGATCGAATTGCGATTGGTGTGGAGATGAGCGTGGAGCGAGACGACCTCGACAACGGACTCGTTCAGCAGATGAGCTGCTTGGCCACTGACGATCGAGAGGTACGAAATATAAGAGTTGCAATGATGATTACGATTATCATTCATCAGTTACAAAGCTACGAATTATCGGCGATTTTTTATTTGATGATTGGGATTTTTCCCATAACGATAAGAATTTATTCGTAATTTTAGAGATAGAAAAATTTACCGAAAGCGTATCAACCCACGCGAATTTAGGAAAATGATAAGCTAAATTAGTAAATTAGGATACACATTTGCCGATTTAGTTTTATTGCATTTTTTTCTTACATGATAATTCATTTGAAGCATTTTTTCAAATTAGTCCAGAATAAATTAGTCCGCATAACTTTTTCAACGGTGACAAATGATATCTCAAAATCATCGTACGAATATCAGATGAATCAGATGATCATTTACTAATTATTTCAGACACTCATTCGACAGTTTCAAGCCATAATTGGTGCTGAACAAATTCCTCAGGAAATGTGTGCATTCTTCCTTGATATGAGCAATTGGTAATAAAAGTTATTTTCTAGAATTCGTTCTAAACTTGATTGCATTTCAGGAATATCCAAGAAGCGTTAGGTGCGTATTATGATCACGGACAAGCAAATAATATCAGTGAAATGGCGCAGGTGCGATAATAAATTTACTTATAACTATTGAAACATTGAAAGAGACATCAGCTTCTAAATATGAACATGAAAATCCATCACTATTTGAAGTCAAATACAGTGGCGAGCGAAAGTTTGGATCGAGTTTCAAATTTTAACATCATATGTGAATTCACTTCCAAAGGCGAATCAGTTTGAAATTTCGAACACACTTGCAGGGCTAAAATGTCTATAAATCTAAAAAGTTTTCCAAGATTAGCTCATAATGAATGATTTTAAAATCTCACTTAATTTCAACCTTTTGTTCATCACTAGATTTTTGTCTTGATAAAAAATAGTGAAATTCGTTCAAATGGATTATCCAAAAAAAATACTTGCAACTATCAAAACAAGGTAATTTTAGACACATTTATCGGCGTTGAATATGCAACTTGTCAGTGATGTTACTATTGGTGAAGGAGAAAGTGTACCTCCTACGACCGTGTTTCGTAAGACATGGCGAGTTCGGAATAACGGTGAAATGCATTGGCCGGAAGGTACTATGCTGTGTTACATGGAAGGTCAGGAATGAAGCATTTTCTTCTCAAATCATGTGAAATTTTGAAGGTGATTGTCTAACTCCTATGACCTGCATCGCAACTGGATGCGTTGCACCAAATCAGGAAATCGAATTGTCTGTCGATATGCAGTCGCCTTCTCTGAGTGGTTTATATTCGTCGCGTTGGCAACTGAACACGTATCAGAGGATTCCATTCGGAGGTTCATAGAATTTCGCCGATTCATTCATTTTATGGATTTATAATATATGTAGATCTCTATCCAAGTTTACATTAGGCGAAAATTTTTCTAATCTTGATAACATTTGTACATTGAGAATTTGAGAAATTAATTCGCGTTCATTCTGAAATTTTCAGAATCAATATGGTGCATCATAACTGTGGACGCGAATGGAATTCTCGGAATTACGCAACAATTGGCATCAGCTCCTTTGGGTATGCCTCCTGCTGTTCGAAATCAGCAGCAAATCAATCCATTTCAATCGTCACATCAAGGGCCATCAGTAATTGTATTCTTTCAAAATCAACATAAAATAATCGATTTCAGTCAACTATGGGAAGCAATGATCAACAAGAAAATCAAATGGACACCGATGTTGTTCAGGTGACTAGTTTATCACTTGAAGAAGTTTCTGAAATGAACTCATTAGCGAGCGAGGGTTGAACTCAAAGTTTTGGGTTCAGCAAAATCAAAATATCCAAAACGCTTACTTTCTCTCTCTAAAGTACCTGCGATTAAAAAACTAATCATTAATATTTCAGTTATCATCCCAGCTGAACCGAATCGTTCGCTCAAATCCGGTGGAAATAGTCAAGCAGGATGCTCCAAATAATCCTCCCTGTACACCCTGCACCCCACCGGAGGATTTCAAGTACTAAACTCGGGATGAAGCGTGAAAGTAAAGTGAGAATGACTTCTCAAAGTACCAAATGCTGCTATGGAATTGCCATACATGATTTTCACCCTGCTAAAACAAATGCTGCACTTATCATCGTTTCAAACATTCGATGAATGAATTTTCATTAGCCTCAAAAGTAAATTTATTTTTTAACGATAACACCTCTTCAAAAATGTCCAAATGCTGAATCTTATCGAAACTATTTGGAAATCAGTCAATCTTTCCCTCAAAACCCAAATAATTATCATTCTTCTTTCAAATGAGCACTTTTCTACCTAAAGACGGAACATCGTGATTTGTGCATCCAGTACTCTTTCTCCATTTTAGGAAACTTCAACGTTCAATTCTATTTTTATCTCTTAATCCATCCAGCCTATTGTTATTTGTCAGCGGGTTTGTTTTGTAATTCAAAATTTCGATTTTAGTGATAAATCAAACATTACTTTGCAAATTGTCCGTAACTTCGGGGCTAAATTTTGGTCTATTTTCAAATTATTATGTATCGAATTGTTATTCTTCGCCGAATACTCCAATTTGACATTATCTAATCGTGTTTCGATTTTGATACCTCGTGCTCTTCAAAAAACCAATCTTTGTTCACTCAATAACTCGAAAGATACTTATTATTCTCCCATATTCACTGTCAAGCATTAGTAGAAATATCGTGCTGGAATGAAATTTGAATTTGAGTTGTATTATGCATTCTCGTATTACTCGGTTGTTATAATCAGTCTTTTTCATTGTTATTCTTCTACAATTGGCAATAAATTAGTGAAAATTTCGTGCATTTTTACTACCGTAGTATCGAAAACTGGGTTTTTCAATTTATTTTCGAATTTACGCTACGACGAACTTAACATAACGATAAAGAGTAAGGAAGAGTTGTAAAAGATTCAGAGACGAAGAAAACTCGATGAAAAGTATAATGTTCTTGAGGTTTTGAAAGAAAAATTTATCAAATGCATAGAAATTTCTCGTTGATGATTGTTTGAGCTTGAACGCTTAGGCGTTGGCGAGCTCGTCCTGAGCACCAGTCGTGATCAAGTGAGCGAAGGCCTTGTAGTCAACTTCTCCATTCTCGATGGGGGGCTTGCCCTGCAAATTCAAATAATTGAATTGTCATTCAAATTAGTCTTTCATCAGTAAGACGAAACCTTACAAAAGTTGCAACGCAGTCGAATGAGATTCTCCTAGCAGATAAATTATGCAAAAATAGCAGGGGAGAAAGAAGTATGCCTATTCATTTGTCTCTGGTCGCATTTACGGCAAATGCCATCTGAGGTGCGGACACAATAGCAGCCAAATCTTGTGATAACAGTCTAATGATGTAAAAATATGCGCACTACGATATTATCTGATCTAACGCTTGACAAATAGCTGTATTGGAAAATTATTTTATAAAAGTAAACTTATTAATAAAAATTTTAAAATAATAATTTTAAAAATTCTACCTTGTACATGGCCTTGATCTCGTCATCGTCCAGGGGCTCTCCTCGTTTGTTCGTTAAAATCTTAACCAACTCATCCTCCTTGATCTTGCCGCAGTCCTTCTTGTCGAACATGGCGAAGGCTCCGACGATGGTCGCTTCGGGGTCGGTTCCTGAAAACGAATGCATCAATCGAGATTTCATAAATCGCTATATTGCTAAATTGAATTAATTGAACAAAATATTCGATGTTTCTGCTAATTTATGAATTGGAGAAAGACGTGTACTACAAAGGGAGTGAATTTATACAAAAATTTCTAGTGCTTCCATGTCATATCTTTGTTACAAATCATCTTCTGCATTACAAATCTTCTATAAGTCAATTTGACCACTTTCACTATGCAATGCTGAGTCGTATTTTATTGTCGTCACAAGATATGATACCGGTTAATCGTTCTCCGAAGAGGGTCAGGAAGGTGGTGAAATTGAGTGGGCCTGGAGCTTCCTTGATCATGGCATCGATCTGGGACTCAGATGCAATTTGACCCATGGTGGCATAGAGATCTTTCAAGTCGTTCTGAAGGTGGAAAATAAAGCATGAAACATCTAAAGATGAACCTTATCGATGATGCCGTCCTTGTTCTGGTCCATGATGCCAAAAGCCTCCTTGAACTCATTGATGGTCTTCTGGTCGAACTGGGCGGCCTCAGATCCCGAGCGCTTCTTTCCAGACTTCTTCTTTCCTGCCTTCGACTAAAATAATTAAAATTAGAAAATATCGCCAGAACCCAACATTTACCATTTTGGACTGGGTTGTTCCAAGTGAGCAACTACCTGAAAGCAGTAATTTGAATTTCTGTGAAAGCAATCCTGAAGTTTATTCACGAAGAAGCAACAAATAACAAATGAAATAAGTGATGAGTGAATTTGATGCTGCATCTTCAAATAAAAAAACTAATTCTGAAATGAGATGAGGATGGAACGGATGATTGGATGACTAGTATTTGGAACAAATCGATAACGAGATAGGTTTAGCATCAATAAGTTTCAATGGCATATGAAATGAGATCCCAAAGAGCCCAGGATGCCGCAAATGAAGGCAGAAGCAGAACAGACAGACTGACTGACTGACATAGGAACTGCTCGCGAGAGAAACTGATGGAGGGAGGGATTTCGAGTGCAAATGACTTTTGGGGAGAAAAAATTCGAGAAGAAGACTCTTTTTAGTTCAGAAAAAAGTATGGCAGAGAAGTATGGCACAGGCTTGTTTGATAGATGAGAAATTCTTGTGGGGCCAAAGGTTCTCGATGAAGATACGGAAATCTGAAAGGGTGAATCAATGGAAGAGTGAAGGGGTAACAATAGAAGTTTATTCAAATTGCACAAGACTTAGTATTAGATAATTCGAAAATTATTCGGATAATTACGAAAGTGATAAAATTCTGACTATTGTGATCGAAAACATGGATAACATCAGTCCATAATCGTATCAACGCGAAGGAGAAGTCAATTCGTCCTAAATCGAGGTACGAATTTTGCAAAGTTGCACGATAGACCTGATGCCTGAGAAATAAATTAGAGTACAAGAAACATGATGAATAGATTAATAATTATCGATACAGCTATCACCCCGCTGATAGACAAAAATTGCATTCGCAACAAGATTTCATGGAACGAAATTTTGTTGCAATGAAATAATGGCTTTTATGCTTTAACGATAACCATGACAGAATTACGATACTACATTATTGTGATCTATTCATAAAATATAAGAGAACATGTTGATGCATTGCCAAAGTAGCCACATCTAGCAGAGCAAAATTATGCGGCGTGAATAATATCAACTGTAGGTTGACGATAAATGAGCAACGAAATCAATAGATTAAAGGAGGCCGAACCGTCTTGAAGCACGAAGCAGTAACAGTAGCTGGTGCGAACTGGCAGACTGCGGCGGCTTATCATTGCCCCGTTAGCAGTCCTGAATGAGGCAAATGAAGCACTTCTCGCTCTTCCCTGCCATTCCCGTTTACTTTTTCAGTCTCTCCGAATCTTTTTCTCGCCGCCTCTCATTCCGTCACAGTCTCTCAGGCAATCCCTCTCACTTTCAGGGTTCCTTCTGTCAGAAAGAAGCCTGGAGAATGGTAAGATCATAGAGAAGACGAGGAAGGGGAGGAGCTATGCGCAATTCACAATCTGAGATTCGAGCCGTTTGAGCCTTTCGAGAGGATTTACGTATCGACTGACGAAAATGCAACCTGCCTGGATGAAAATAGTGAGGGAGAAAAAGGTATCGAATAACAGTTTCACAGCACTACGAATATACAAAAACAGAGCTTTGATACGTGAGTTTTTATGTGAAAAATATCGTAAAATCGAATTCCAGTAAAAGTCATATCAAACATCGCGAAAATTTCTTGGCAAATATTACTTTTATGGATTCAAATTCTTAAAGTGCCTTTGGCAGAATGCTATCATATTGTTTTACTCATTGATGCAAATGCAAGTAAGTTTCTAATATTCTGCTTCAAACTCGAATACATTTTCAATCAGTAATTCAATATTTTTCATGTTTCTCCGAGTTTACAACTTTGCACTAATTCCAAATAATTTGGCCCCTCAGACTTTGTGGCGTAAATCTTATTGATTCGATTTGAGTATTTGAGCTGGGCTTTTCTGAATTCTTTTTTTCTCGCTGCTATTTTATCTTTGCTTCTTTTCGCCCCCTCCCTCAAGTAAAGAAACGAAGAGATTGAAGGATAAAGGAGGGTTTGAGAGAGAAATGAGATAAAGAGAAGGAGCAAAGAGAAAGAGAGATAGGTTGATGGCGCCAGTTCTGAGGCAGAAGCAGAGCTCTGCAGTAAAGTTGTTGAGGAGGCGAATCCTGCTAAAATAGAGCCCACGGCAAGTTAGAGACTACACTGATCGGAGAGAGCGGAGACGAACAGAAATAAGGAAGATAGAGAAGATAAGTGAAGAGACAAAGAAGCAGATATTGTGTAAGGATAAAGCTGAGAGAAATGTTCTCTTGATCAAATAGACAGTCAGAAAAACTACGAAATACAGAAGCAATACAACACAGCAGAGATGTAGAAAGATTTCTTGTTCTACAAGAAGCTGCCCCTTTTCCACAATATTTTGCCTGGTCGATAAAGAATTAGAAAAATGACGGAATAGTAGGAATTTATGCAGAATAAAAGAAAAAGAAAATTCTATTGATGTGAAGCTCTGCGTTGTCTTTCTTCCATTTCTTCAATCACCTCGCTTTCTCCTTTATCCTACCGGCATAAACCCTTCCCCAGCCCCTTTCACTTCATTCCAGAGGCAAGTCAAGCATGGTGAGTATACACTCTTAATTTTTCTATGCCCTCCAACCTTTTTTCGCCAAACTCTTAGCTTTTGTCACATTGTTTCGGAGAGACTACCTGGTTCTAGGAGATAAGAAGATATAATATCACTTATCGTTTTTTTGTGCTGCTACTTGAAAGTTGCTCTTACCTTTCGCTGCCTACGATCAAAAGTTAGCAAAGAGTCGAGAAGAAAAAATTGAGTGATATGCGAAAGGAGCTTTCCGAGAAATGCGCCGAGAAGACTTTTCACGACTTTCGCCCGACAGACAAATACGCAGAAAAAATAGGAAAAATTTGAAGTATGCCGCACTTTTGCATAGACATACGATACTTCACACAGTCGAAGGGCAACTTGCGAGCGGGGAGATAGAGCATGATCATGTGGTGAAGCTGAGGAGAGCGAATGAGAAGTCCGACGAAAATTCGACAGAAAAAGACAATTCGAAGTGATCGGAGGATCCGAGAGAAGGGGATAACAAGAGGCCAATTTTTGACAGGCTAAGCGGGCCTACCAACGGGGATTAGCGTCTTTTGCCATGTAATTACCTATCTTATCTCGATTGCCTATTTATCCTATTTATCTAATTAGCGATAGACGCTTTCATTTTCTGCTTTTTATGGTGCTAAAATGTAAATATTCGCATATAATTAACGTCTGGTGATTTTGAATGCATTTTTGGACGTCGATCAGGTAAATTTATTTGCGATTTCTGTGAAACTTTGGTGAAAATTGGTTGAGGCTGGCAAAATTGGCATTTTTTTGCTAATTTTTTCTGATTTTAGTCGAAGGCCACCAAGAAGAAGACCAAGAAGAGAACGGCGTCTGAGGCCGCTCAGTTCGACCAGAAGACCATCAATGAGTTCAAGGAGGCTTTTGGCATCATGGACCAGAACAAGGACGGCATCATCGATAAGGTTCATCTTTAGATGTTCATGCTTTATTTTCCACCTTCAGAACGACTTGAAAGATCTCTACGCCGTGATGGGACAGATCGCTTCTGACTCGCAGATCGATGCCATGATCAAGGAGGCCCCCGGACCACTCAACTTCACCACCTTCCTCACTCTCTTCGGAGAACGATTGACCGGTACAAAGTCGAAAATGGCCAACATAAATCGTTTGCACTTCCAGGAACCGACCCCGAAGCGACCATCATCGGAGCCTTCGCCATGTTCGACAAGAAGGACTGCGGCAAGATCAAGGAGGAGGAGCTGCTCAAGATCCTGAAGAACAAGCGAGGAGAGCCGCTGGATGAGGACGAGATCAAGGCCATGTACAAGGTAGAGGAGTTCATCTCATGCTCGATTCGAAGTGAATATTTGCAGGGCAAGCCCCCCATCGAGAATGGAGAAGTTGACTACAAGTCATTTGCTCACTTGATCACGACTGGTGCTCAGGACGAGCTCGCCAACGCGTGAACTACCGCCGCACACCGACAATTCCATGGCATTTGGCAGTTGCAGCGGCGTCAGAGACATCGACGGTTGAAGCGGGACGAGGCCAGATCGTCTCGTCGGCGTCTTTTCAGACGTCGCCGTCGGTCTTCCTCTTCCTCGTCCTCAACCTGTTCAGTGTCTTTGACTCGTTGTAGCCGTCCAAATGGTTCATTGGTTCGTCGTGCTCCCTTCGTCCTTTTCTCTTTTAGGGTAGCAGTGCGGTCTGGAGGCGCTCCATCGTTTCATTCCTTGGCGCGTCCCCTTTCACCTCCAAACTCCATCGAGCATATGCCCGCTTTTCCCTTCCGCCAACCCAATTCAACTATCGTAAATAACCACTAGAATCAATTAGGTGGGAGTTGGCACTAGGCCGATTTCCACACCCCCAATTTGGCATTCTACCTGAAAGCGCCTTCGGCTGCCGGCTACCCGCTAACATTCACTCACCATGTTTCTACGAATACCTTAAAATTTTCCAATTGATTCCGCTAGTAGATTTTTCAGATATCTTGTCACAATGTATGTTGTCACGATTGATCTTTTTCTCATTTCTTTCGAGTTGTTGATTAGATATGGATTGTGTAAATCTTCAGTCAATTTCATTGTCAAACCACACATCTTCTTCTGTGCCTTTTGAGTCTTCATGCGAGTTAAGCCTCAACAGTCGAATTGGCTGCTTTTTGGTCGTTACTTTTCTACATAAACAATTTTCAGATATGAATGTTTATCACAATGTTATCGATTATCAAATCCAAAAGAATAAAAATGAGATCGGACCACTCGAGGGACAGATTTTGAACAACAACGTTCCATATGTCTGGGACAGAATGTGATTATGCACGAAATAGGAATTGCTTTGCATGATAATTAAATTTTGTTGGACCGAAGAGAAAATAGTAGTTCACTCAAAAAGATACTTTCCCTCCGATTCAAAACTAATTTGATCAATTATTATTAGATCACAACAATCGACTTCATTCAAAGCATTTCAGCTCTAATGCAATTCTCCGATGAAAGGCGTTTGATCAGCAGCCCAGGACTGAACGTCGGCAGAGGAAAGTCGCCAGAAAACGAGAGCACCCAGGGTATAGACGATAGATGTCGAATAGAAGATCAATATCCATTCGGATGAAGCCTGCAATAGTTATGTGATCCCGATTCTCTCATCATGTTGCCAACCCCCGTCTGAACTATCCATCCTACGATAACAGGGCAGATCATCCCAGGCAACGTGGCTACCGTATTCGAGAAGCCCATCAAATGACCAGAGTACTGCAAAATTATTGCTCAAAAACAATTGTGACATGTTTTTACTTGTGGGGCTAAATCGAGGTGATTGACAGAGAATCCAGCCCAAGTGATGCCACCTAGGCCGATGCTGATCGAGAGATAGGCCACGAGAAAGTTCTGTGAGGAGGTCACCGAGGCGAGCACGAGACAGATCGCCTGGCCGATGAAACCTAAAAATATCTTTTTATTAGCGATTCGATTTATCTCCAGTGACCTCCAGCTGTAAATCGTCTTCTGACAATCAAAGTGTCCATCGCTGCTTCTTTCCTCAGATAGTCAGAGAGCTGACCGCCCCAAACAAGACAGACGCCCATCAGCAGGTAAGGAAGTGATGAGACAACTCCTGCCTCAAATTTCGATCTTCTCTACTAGTAATATCTTGTATATTTCTTTTCATCGAGAAGAGCTACGAGTTTAACTTCGAAAATAAGTTGAAGTTTAACTTCCAGGCTTTTCTTGCTCTCTTCTATCTTGACTTGGATATTATCGATTGACTTGTGAAATCTCGTTCTCTATTTGTAAAATTTCTAAGAGCTAGAGAAGAGAACTGTTATCCTACTTCTACTCTACTCTGCCTTGCCTGATTGTAGTGCTCCTGTATTTCTGTACACTTTCAGACTTATTTTCCCTCTTCTCTTTACCTACTCCACCTACTACGAACTAAATGAGAGATAATGGAAACTGAGAGAGCAGATAAGAAAGATAGGATAAAGCCGAGGCAGAAAGGGAAACGGGAAAAAACGCTCAAGCACCTGGCATTGCAAACTGAAAGAAGAATGAAGAGGAGAAATTTGAGGATGGCAGGCAAATCATTCAAACACAACAAAATCCAAGTAAATTGTCGAGGGGAGAAATCCTTCCTACACCTTAACACTTTATCAAGCACCAAAACATTTAATGAACTGAAGTACTAGCTACATACATAGGGGGAATTTTCGTCGGACAAACACAAAATATAGGGGATAAGTCGTAGGAGTGGAAATATAGCTATGCCACTACGTTGTAAAACAAAATTTTTAGCCCATGTAGGGTTAGAGATGGAAAATCTCGTAGAAAATATGCAGGGAGTAGACTAGAAGAGTATCCTACACTTGTCTCCTTCAGGACTAATCTGCGCATTGAAGATCGTGCAATCGCATTCATATTTTAGAAAATATTTCTACTGGATCTTTCAAGGGGTGATGGAAATAAGGAATATTTTAATTTATGTCCTCTCAATACTATTTCAAGCCAGGAACGATGGAAACAGCTGAGAGGCTTGAGGATTTTAAATTGTTTAAAATTTAAAAAATATCTAAAGACCTTGTACATTCACTATGAAAACATGTATTTTTCCTTTCATTGCAATAGGGTTTTTCTCTACTAAGTAATGTTGCAGGCGAACCTTTTGTAATTCATAATTGGCTAAATCCTTGAGCATTTTGGGCAGACTCGTTAGCATTATGTAGAATCCCCAATTCTGGCAGAAATGTGCGGTCGTTATTGCCCAAACGGGCCCCGATTTGAGGATCTCTCGCCATGGGACTATCTGAAAACACCAATAGGAGTTCTGGTTTATGCAGATATTTTTCTTGGAACCAGTGAAACTTTTCTCTCATCAGGCAGGGGCAGAGATGAAAATTTGCGTTTTAAAATATCTCTATGCCAAAAAATCACATTCGATTTTGTTATCTTCCACATGTCTACTTTCATCTCCACTTCGGCAATTGATTTTGCCATAATCGCATCATCAGTCTCTTCAAATTTTATCGTTATCTGTCTCGAAGAAAAAAGTCTGTTTGTGCTCACGGAAAATGAGAAAGAAACGAAGAAAAATGACGAGAAAAAGCGATAGAAATGTGAGAGAAGAGTGAAGAGAAGTTGCGCTGTAACAACTGCCAGAGGATTCGAGGGAAGGGGAAAGCACAAAATCGCGATCGGGAAAATTAGGAGGGGATTTGGAAAATATTAGATCATTTACAAGTATTTAGAATTAGTGTTTTCCTAGAATTTTTCTGATCAGAAACGGGGATAACATCATTGCAGGTAGAGAGTAATAATTTCTATAACCTCAAGAACTATTGGATGTTCAATAGCAAAGGAGAAAATGAAGAAAAACAACCAGAAATGTTATAGTAAAAACTTACATATTGACTCTGACTGATGGCATCCCGCTGCAGAAGTGTTAATTCCTCCGTTGTGATTTGCGGATCCTGACTCGGATAGTCCGTCACCTTCTTCAGCCAGATAAAGCACCACAGTAAGGCAAGCAGACCTGAAAACATCGTCTCAATTCAAAGAAATCTCAAAAACACTCGAAATTCTTACAATTAGCAACAAAGCTATAGAGGAAATCTCATGATTCAATTATAAATTTTAACCGATTTAAGCAGGGCTGTTTGCGGTGTAGTAAAATAGCGCACCGCAAACATCCTTGGGCTTAAGACGCATTCTTTGAATAACCCGAACAAAATATAAAGAGTGGCCGGACAACTGCAAAAGTGTCTCAGATCCGAACCAAACTTATATGGTGGATACACCTATGGACCCTAATCACAAAAATGGGGAGACCAGGTCCCGCCCCCAAAAGTGGGCGGGGCTAGGTGGGGGTCAAAGTTGAGCATTTTCACGATTTAACACCCCTCAGGGGATACAAATAAAACTTTTTTGCTATAAAAGATTTTCGAAAAATTTAAAAAGGATAAATATGACCATGGGATGTACTTTCTAGAAATATATTGGTTTAGGGGATCAACCACTTGTTTGGAATTGGAGGAGGTCTTAAAGTTAAAAAGTGTCAAAAATGGCAGTTTCAAAAACATGAATTTTTGTAGAAAATCGACTTTCCTGAAAAAGTTTAGGAGAGGTTACCAAAATTTTATGCTATATTCGGATTCTACGCATCAAATTACCCCAAAATCAGTCCTGAAAAGCACAAATTAGGACGGACATTTTTGAAAAAAAATCAATCAAAAGGGCGTGGCCCGAGGGTCGAATTTTACAAAATCGGTCGGAAAAATTCAAACGATACATCGATCGATAGCCATGGAAAAACTAAGCAACTTTTGTGAAGACACCATATGGTTATCTATTATGGTATGGGAGTGGTACCTCAAAAACCAAAATTTAATGTCAATTTTCAAAAAAATGATACGAGAATATTTTAGTAGGTAGTCTACCAAAATTTGAGCTCAAATTGAAGCTAGAGATATCTACTATTTATTCCCATTCAATTTGGAGTCGAACGATACCAAACATGGTATGGTATCAAATGGTAACGACCCATATGGTCAAGTTACCATTTGGTAACCGATATCCATCATGTTATATATCAAACGAAAGCCCTTATAGAGCTGAATAATATATTAAAAACCGTTTGAAAAACAGATTAGTCTATCGCCTTTTATGGTCATTTAAAGTTACCCCATTTTTGGTCTTTTTCAGCAGGTGATTATGACCAATTATAATGATGGTATAATGAAATCACTTGCTGAAATTGATAGAAATGGACTCGAATATTACTCTCCAATCGATTTTGAGTTGATTGATATCCATTTTGGTATAGTACTACTCGGGTACCATATGGGTGGTATACCATGGACCCATATGGTAACATGATAAAGTGATAGCACGGCATTTAGGAATCAAAAATGAAATATTGCCCTCCAACTACTATATTCCGAAAAGATTTTTCGAATTCGTTTGATTTTACAAAAGTTATGAATTTTTGAATATTTTTGTCATTTTTGTAGGTCTGAACCATTCAAACCTCCATACCACGCATACCATAATAGATAACCATGAGATGTCTTCACAAAAGTTGCTTAGTTTTTCAAGGGCTATCGATTTGTGTACTGTTTAAACTTTTTTGATCGATTTTGTAAAATTCGACCCTCAGACCACACCCATTTGATTGATTTTTTATCAAAAATGTCCGCCCTAATTTGTGCTTTTCAGGACTGATTTTAGGGTAATTTGATGCGTAGAATCCGAATATACCATTAGATTCTCGGAACTCCCCCTAAACTTTCCCAGAAAACTCGATTTTATGCAAAATATGCATGTTTTGAAACTGCATTCTTGACACTTTTTAACTTCAGGACCTCCTCCCGCACCCAGCAAGTGTCTAACCCCCCAAGTCCACATATCAAAAGATGGAAAATTATCTAGACTACTTAATACTTTTTAAATTTTTCGAAAATCTTTCATAGCAAAAAAGTTTTCTTTGTGCTGTTTGCAATAGTTAACATTCAAGCGTACTCTGACTTTACGGACTTTAACCTTTTTTTTTCAAAAATGTCCGCCCTAATTTGTGCTTTTCAGGACTGATTTTAGGGTAATTTGATACGCAGAATCCGAATATAGTATTGGATTTTCGGAACTTCTCGTAAAATTTTTCAGGAAAATCGATTTTCTGCAAAAAAGGGGGGGGTCGGCATACTCCCATTTTTGGCATCAGGACCCATTCCTGACTCAGCAGGTGGTTGTTGCCTGGAAACCTATATACCAGAAGATGTGCAATTCCATGGCCATGTTCATTCTTTTTAAATTTTTCGAAAATCTTTTATAGCAAAAAAGTTTTATTTGTGCCCCCTGAGGGGTGTCAAATCGTGAAAATGCTCAACTTTGACCCCCACCTAGCCCCGCCCACTTTTGGGGGCAGGACATAAAAACCAAATTTTTGTGATTAGGACCCATAGGTGTATCCACCATATAAGTTTGGTTCGGATCCGAAACACTTTTGCAGTTGTCCGGCCTTTGTTCGGGTTACTCAAAGAACGTGTCTTAAGAATTATTGTGCTAAGTAGTTTTATGAAAAAAAAAAGCTTACCAAAGAAGTAGAAAATGGAGGGCCATCCGAGATGCTGCCCGATGACTGCAGATAGGGGCATCGAAATGACAGTCCCGAAGTAGGAGCCCGAAAAGGCAAATGTGGCCAGTTTGGTCTTCTCCAAGGCTGGCGCCCAATGACTCCACATTGCGTGCATAGCGGGATAAGTCACTCCCTAAAAGTGTGAAAGATAGAATTTGGATAAAGATGTCATGTTTAGAAAGAGTTAGATGAAATCTTCATTTTTTAATTGTAATCATTTTGGATACAATTTTTTTAAATTGAAACCAAACGAATTTTTAGCTTTCAGCCTTAGCTAGAATGATGGAGGATAAAAAATTACATGAAGTTATTGTCTTACTTCACAAAATCCTTCGACCAATCGCGCAAGCACCAACATTGGATAGCCAATCTTAGCTAAAGGCGGTGTAAGAAGCGTAAAAACTGCAGTACCTGAAAAATAGAAATAAGCAATGCTTGAATTTTAGAAGTAAATTGACCTAACACTCCCAACATGAAAATAGTCCGGCCACCGTAGTGGTGAGCCAAATATCCACCAGGGATTTGCGTGAGAATGTAGCCATAAAAGAACGAGCCGAGAACGACTCCCTGAGTGACTGGAGACCAGTTTTCGAAACCACCTTGCTCCTGCAATTAATCATTTCTTTACAAATTTTATCATGGGTTATTTTTAATCCGAATAAACAAATTCAAAGCTTCATTCATAAAATAAAGCTTTGATGAAATATAATCATAGCATGTCATGAATTAAGCCGTAATATTTTTAGTTCCCTTTTGGGGAGTGAAACAGCTCAAAGATCAGCAACTTGATAAGTAGCAACCATTTTTAGGGGATTAATTAATGACGATAAAATAGAAGAAAACTGCAGATTTTCACAAAGTCGCTATCTTACATCTTATTCTGCATCATAGGAATTCTATATTTTCAAGCTGATCTTCATTTTACTTTTTCGAATAAGTTGAAGTGATTTCCTGATGATTGTTTCCCCATTTTCAATGAGTAAATGTGAAAGCGGTCTCACATGAATGGTTGTGCCATTGGCCAATTGATAGTTTGTGCCAGTAGTCATTTCGACGATAGCGACAGACAAATTGGCCCGCATGGCATAGATGTTGGCGAATCCGAACAGGGCCAACAGAGTGACGAAGTGACGACGCGCCATACGCCATTTTCCTGCTCCTACTGGGCCTGAAATATCATACTTTTAATGAAATTTCGTGTTTTCAGCAAAATTTTGCATTACAGTAAGTAACAAATGAATGTAAAAGGGTAGTTTTATCTCTTTGATGTTTTCTCGTGATGCAAAATCTGCTCGTATTCGAATTTCGAAATCAATTTCCTAGTTTCGCGATTTTCCAATATATATTTTCTGATCTCCTAGCTCTAGCTAAGCTGTTAACTAAATCCAAGACATGACGTGATTTTACGCATTGCTTACATATCCACATTCTCAGTCCTTCTTGATGTGATCACATTACGGAAGAACGATTTCAAATTCGAAATTCAGCCTTGGAAATCTCTCAATTTTTTATGGAAATTACATCATTTGTAATGAAAAATTATTTAACGATCCGTTGCGCCAAGAAAAATCGATATGCTACCTTTGCTTAGGGAGGGGGAAGAAACGAATCGATCATGACCGCTCTCCAATTCGGAAGTCGGCAATAGTTTGTACATGAATGGAGCGAATTTCGATAAATAATGAAATAAATTATTAGCTAGAAAATACAATATGCCAATATCGAATAGAAATTCATGGGAAAATTTTCATTTCGTTTTGATCATAATGAACAAAAGCGTTTTCCCTAACTGTCCAAACATTTTGGCGCAACGAGAGAAATAAGGTGAGAAAGGAAGAGAACAAAGGAAAGGTAGGAATTTGGCGAAGGAAAGAAGTCGGGTCGTTTTGACGTGATTGCAAAATGGGAGAAAGTTTACTGTTGTTTGATTCAAATATTACTCATTATTGCGAAAAAATATGCTCGGATGAGAACTGATTTTCGTTTCAATTGTTAAAGATGAATTTTTAAACATCGAAAAAATGGTTCCGAGAGATTCGACTTAGAATTATTTTTCGTAACTGATACGATATTGTGCAATATAGAAAAGTAGTGTCTTCGTTGCATCGTAGCATGCGAAATAGGACTGAGTTTTATTGAGGCACGGTTCTTTGCTCTCTTCATGCTTAGCCCGGCGAAACCTCCTTAGGAACGGACATAAAGTCAGTATTAACTAATTTTGCGAATATTTTCTTAAAATTTTCTTCCGTATAGGATTATGGAGAATATTTTTAGGTTTTTTTTTGTAAAAACATATTTTTGAAATGATTTTCATGAGAAAAGTTAATACAGTTTTTCTTTTAGAAAATGACACTGGATAGCTCAGAGCAGTGTGAGGAAGATCTATTGACATTCTATCATCAATGTTACGGTTCTACAACTTTAGACTAATGAATTAGCAGGATCGTTAAAATTTAACTCCAACCTCTAGAATTTTAAATGTAAGCTAAGCTTCAGACTATAATCTCGAAATGAAGCTCACAGCTGTATACTCTCATATTTTCATGCATAATTTTTAGAAGTTTTGCTTGAAAGAAATTATGTTTACCTCCTTCGTCGATGCCATCCTCAGCAGTTCCGTACGAAGTTCCCGTGGTTTGCAGCGATGTCATTTCCCTTTCTCACTTCTGCAGCCGTGAAAGTCCCAATCGAATTTCAGCGAAGCAATTCCCTCGTCCAGTCAAATTTGATATGTTCCAATTGAAATGTAACGATTCAAAATTGGGCTGAAATTGCAAATCTGCGGATGAGAAAACGGCATGGAAATGAATCGAATCTGAGCCCAAAATGGAGGAAAACAAAATAGAAAATGAAGGAGAAAACGAGGGAGAGAAGGGAGAGGGATTGAAAGGGGCAAAATGGGCAGCAGCAGAGAGGACGACTGCACGACTCAAAAAGCCGGCTTCAATTTTGATATCGAGCGGGAAGGCCTGAATGCCGAAGGGCAGCAGAATTGCAGAAATGAAGGAAGGGCTCAATTTTTAGTTGGCCGACTCATGCGGCTTCAGCCTTTAAATGAAGGGGATATAAAAGCCATAAAATAAAGGGCATTTGAAAGGCAGGAAGACGGAGATAAGCTGCAAGTCCGAAACATCGAAACATCAGGGAAGATAGGGCAGATAGCTGATGAGGCAGATGAATGCGCATGCATAAATGCAATGCAGGGGGAGTCGCCATTACAAAGAAGGAAATCGATCCCCCTTCCCTTGCCTGCTCTAAAGCACCCTTAACATATTTAGCCGACACAAAAAGCGACGACGTAGAAATGACGTGATCGGCAATTTTCAGAACAAATGGAGAGAAATGACGAGGTTATCCGCTCAGATCCTTATTCCTGGCTCAAGGAACAGAAGAACTGAAAAAACTGAAGGAACATGTCCCCCTATTGCCTAAGCCCTTTGCCTTGTCTCTCGTCTCGGACTCAGGCTTCCAATTATGCATTCCTGCGGGATGCTTCACTGCTTGTTTTATCTCATTTCGCGTCTTTTTCTGTTCCCTTTCCTTATTTTCGTCCCTTTTCCTTGTGGATTCATCTTGCCGGCGGGCGTCATTTCAAAGGATTCCGTTGCGTTTAGGGCTGTGCTCTAATTCTACATGAATAAATAGGAAGCCTAACATAGGAAAATTATTATTGAAGCATTAGTCGAGTCTTTGAAAATTTGTCTAGATAAACAGGTAACCAATACTTGAAAATATCAGAGATCAAGCTAATTTTAACTCCACGTAAAGAGCGCAAACTTCGTCCCTTTGCAGAAATTCTTTACAAAGGCCAACACGTGATAGTCGGACAGACCTCGAGATCCGGGTGATTTTATTTTTCTTTTTCTTCCCAACCATGGAGATCGGCGATAGAAAATAATAATTGTAGTTGAAATATCCCGAGAAGTTGCGAGACTCTGGCTGGAAATGCTTTTAAAAACAAATAATTCGCTTTGTCGCCTCTGTTGACTCCAGTCTAAGTCATCAAAAGCTCAAACTTTTTCGATGTAATGCATGCCTCTTTTGGTTCTTGTTAGGGAAAAATATGAAAATAGTTCGTGTACAAAAATGTGCATCGATAAAATTCACTTTTGTACATAATTTTGTTGTTTTTTCGCTGTCTATATAGGATAAAGGCTTCATTCGGGACGATTTTCGATTTTGGTAGTTTAGTTCAAACGCTGCCATGTTTCCCCTGCTATTTTCTGTTCACTTTTGGGTCGTTTTATCAGCTTTTCTGGGCTTTAGTAATTTTTGATTTTTTTACCTTACTAAACCCTTACAATTAGCTACACCTTAAGGAACATTTTGACCCGTCTGGATGCAAGTCGACAAACCGCCTGCCCTCTCTGTTTACATGTATTTCCCACTAATTAACAATTCTAGCAAATTCTAATTCCATCATCCAATTAGTCGAGTTATCATTTGCTCATTTTGCAAGTGATTAATTGTGTTGAATGCGAAATGTCAGAAACAATCGTCATGCAGCGCTAATTTCTTGTATCGTTTGAATAATTCATTCAACTTACGCAAAACTCAAACTGCAGATGAAACTATGCATTTTCAATGGTATAGATGTCATTTTCTGCAATATTTTAAAGGCTAAAATATCTCCGTTTATTCTTTTCTCGTCAAGAAATGCTTTGTGTGGACGTGAACTAACATAGTCCAGAAAACAAGACGAAAAGACATAAAACATTCAGAAGTCAATCTTTGAAAATTCAGGTCTTTCAGGAAAAAGGCGTCAAATTGAATGAGCAAATCTAGGCGCCTGAAAATAGCACAAATAACGTCAGTGAGAAATAATTTATGGCCACTTATTTGTAAAAATCGGATTAGAAAAACAAGCTCCTTTCAGTGAAATGTTCGATCTTTACAAAATACAAAAACGTAAAGAAATGTAACTTGTATGATGAGCAAAACTATGTTCTGATCGAGAAAATTGGATCAGCTCTGAGTTTTGAATTCGAATTTCGAGAGTACAAAGTCCAAATGTCATTTCAATAATGACGTGCGAGAATCCCTAAGTAATTTGGTCTTTATAAACAAAATGATAAAATATGAGTATGTGTGCAGAGTTGAGAATTTCGAAATACTTGCAGAAATTATATTTTGTATTTTTTCAACTCAGCAATAGCCAGATAAAAGTAAATAATCTAAATTTCTAATGGAAAACGTGAGCCATAAAATCGGCTCGGCAAATCAAATAACCTCTTTAGATACACTTTGAACTACTATGCTAAGCCTGTGCACTGGGAAAAGTGGGAAAATAAGGGCAATTATCATACAATCAAACGAAAAGACTTCCTATGTTATCCCGAGAAATTTATGGACTAATCATAAATTTTATGCGATATCTGCGTATTCATAACTCATTTCAAATATATTCGCAATATGCGATATAAATCACGCGCGATTAACCGTTATTTACAACAAAACATTTCACTTTAGAGATAGATAGAGCAAACACGTCAATTCAGGCCTATCTATGCAAATCATAGAGGTCGTCGAATTCTTCAAAAATCTTTGACTATGGGCAAGTTGAAGCAAACATATAACTTTGTAGATAAAATTTCTAAGAAATACGAAACTGAAAAAAATGGAATAAAAATTTCATCTAGAGCAAATGATCTCCTCTCTAAGGATCATATTTGAAGGAAGAAAATATTTCTAGAATAAAAATGAAATAAAAAGCTAAACAAATAAACACATACTACCAACTTGCTGTATTTCTTTTCTCGTTCAAATATCATCATGGTCATCCCCTCCTCTCAGATTGAGCTCCCTGACGGTTGCCTGAGCCATCGCGCCAAGCAACACTTCAGGGCAGGAGACGAAAGCGATGTTCGAGTTGTGATAGCGATTGCACATCTTGGTTACCTGCAAAGAATGCAACCAGTTCGGAAAAGGAGTGAAGCTGAGAATTTTGGAACAAAAACATAGCATTTTTGAACTAGGCAGGGCTTTTTTCCTCGATGACAAAAGGAAAAATCGTACAAAACGAACATAAAAAAAGTAAGAAAGCTCAACCAAATTTGAAAGAGGAAACTGAAAAAAAAACAATTGAGTACCTGTTCCCTGAGATTCTCGTCCTTGGTTACCCAAATAGTGAATACATTCGCGGGGGATACCGACAGGCATTCTTCCAGCATAGGCAGGTCCGTGTCACTGTCGCCACACACCAGGATATTTCCTGGAAATTGTTCGATTTTTTGTTTGTTTGTTTGAATATTCCCTTTACCATCTTTGAGGTTGATGCCCATTTTCCTCTCGACGAGTCTCACCCCACTGCCCTTGTTGAAGATGCGTCCCGACAGTCCTGCTTTCACGTGGATCTTTATGTCCAACTCTGTTTCGCGCACTGTCAGAGTAGTGCCTTGGGGGTCGATTTCTTCCACGATTCGGGAGATCTAAAAAAAATGCATAAAATTTTTTTAAAAAATAAAAACATGTAATATCTTAGAAAAATGTAAGAAAAACTAATTATTATTGTTAATGGATAGAATAAAACTTGAAGTTTAGACTCATTATATGCAACAATTTGCGATTGGGTAAAAATAACCTGTTCGAAGAGTTGACTGGACTTCCTCGCAGGGACGGAGTGATTGACGTCCTGCTTGGCAATTGTGATGTGGCCGAAGTGCTTCTGCAGGCCTGAGCCGATCCACGTGAAGTTGCGGTATTCGGGGATTTCGAGCAGGTCTTCTACCTGAAAATCAAATATAGAGTTTGAAAAAAGAAAACGTCTTCATTTCAATTTAATTATTTTGAATGAAATGTAGAAAAGGACATTGATAGACTAAAGCCCACATCAAAATCTAAATCGAAACTATTAGTATTTTTGTTGAGTTTGTCTGTCTGTTCAAGATTAGATCTCTATGATAGGTTTGTCTGACTCCATGTGTTACCGCACCACAGCTGCGGTGGGAAAGTCCCAAGTTTGTATAAATGGCTCATAGAAAAAGACACCGGGACACCAGTTAGAAAAAGACATCACCTTTTCTAAGAAATAGTATGAGGAAGCAAGAGACGAAAAGAAAAAAGTGGTGTTTTTTTCTAACTGGTGTCCCGGTGTCCTGGTGTCTTTTTCTAGGAGCCGCATAAATGAATTTTTCATGAGGTTGAAAAAGTAAACAATTTGATTTACCTTATCGAAAGCCTTATTGAGCATAACCAAATCGGCATCTCCAATTGTATCATCCTTGAACTGCATAGCCGGGTTGAAATACCATTCCCTGCCTGCAGAAGCGCCAAATGCATAATAACCTGAAATGGGAGGGTAATTCTGAAAATCAGATAATATGGAACAAACCTTCGGGAATAGTGCTCACGTTGAGAATGCCGATGTGAACGAGAGGAGCCGTTGTGACGATGGCACAGAACTGCGCACAGCGACGTGCGAATTGGGCCTGGAATTGAAATTTTCACAAATTTTGCTTTGCGCAGATGTTATTATTCAAAATAGCATTTATGAGAAAAAATTCCTTGAAAAACTCATTCAGTTATTCAGTTCATTCATCAATTTGAAAACGAAAATATAGAAATTGCTCAAGAACAATGAAAAAGAACCACGATGCTGATAAAAGAAAGAACAAGCAGCTAAGAATCGTAAAGAATATCTACCTGAATAACCGCCGAATAAGCAGGCTGAATGGACGTTGGATACGAACAGGCATTGGATTTGAGAGTGCCGTCCCTGTCCGTGAAGAAGTAGTGAAAATGGTCGCCTTGCTGCAGCAGGTGGAAGGCTGCTTCAACCTCGGAATGGAAGGCTGTCGGACCGAGCGGGTGGAAGGAACCGAGGGTCTGTAAAAAATAAATAAAAACATAAAACGAAAGAAGATGATTACATCAATGAACTGCTCGACGTTGTTGATTTCATCTGTCTGCACGAAAGAGAGGAAGGCGAGATCTGAAAATGAACAAAATAAATGCTAGAAAGAAAATCGAATGTTGAATTTTATGAATTAACATGTCAGAAAAACATTTTTTCATAAGTGAAAATCGCTATTTTTCAAGAGTAGCAGAGAAAAAGTGCAACCTTTCTGCAATTCATTCAGTTCATCCGTAATGTCAGGTCTTGCATAGACAGTCGCCCCGTCAGGGTCTTCAGGCAGAGTGCTCACCTCCAAAACGAGGATGTTCGTGCCTGTCTCGCAGCTGTTCTCCAACGAATTCTGCAAAATTAGTTACCCTTTGAAAGAATATATGATTCTAAATAACCTTTGCATTTTCCAGCGACAATGCGAAATGCGGTCTGATGGGCAGTCCTTTCAGCACGACTTCGACGATTTGACGACGAATCTGAGCGGTTTTTGTCATCAACACATAGAAATCAGCGAGTTGGCGTATCTGAAAGGGAATTCATTCGGTGAAAACGATTCGCAAGAGCAATTAATTTTGCAAAATAGAGAAATAATCCTCAAATTTATAAATGATTACCTCGCAAGGCCTAATGACTTCATGCGTCCAAGAAGGGTCGAGGAAAGCCCTGCTCCACTCGTCGATGTCGTGATGCTTCAGAAATTTGTTCAGCTCGGCTCCATGAGCAATTCTCTCTTCCTTGCTCTCGATAGCTGCTTGGTAGAAAGTGTCTGCGAATTCCTGGAAATAATTACTTATATCAGAAAAATGCTCGTTTTAGAAAACGAAATGTGTTAATTCAAGTTGAAAAGGTAGACAAAATATGATTTGAAACTTAATTTAGAAGGACAAACCTCAATCTTGGAAATATCCTCTACTCGATGATAGAATTGTTTGTCCTGCGAGTAAAATCCCGCACTGCCCAACTGCACTTCAGTTCCAGCGCCGGTTGACAGAATCAGGGCCGCGTTCGGGTTGCAGATCATCATTTCTTTCGCCACCAGATTCATTCCATCCTGAAGAATTCAAATGTGTTGTGAAGGTAGTCATTTTGTAACTAATAAATATCTAAATAAGGTTGGGAGTAACTCTTCCTTCATACTTTCGATTTCATAGTTCTTTTAAGATCTGATTATGCAGATCGTAAATTAAATTCGAACCTTAGCGGGAGTGACCACACCAACATCCATGGCTAGATAATGAGCAATGAGCTTGGCCCTGGGCAGACCGTCGGTTTCGAATCGAACTGACTTCCAATCTGGCTTTTCCTCGCAGCGAATATTCTTGTTGATCTCCTCCGCCAAATCGAGACATTTGTCCTGGAAATAAAGAATTTGAAAAGATTCAACAGAACTAACAAAGTATTCTTCGAAAGATCCATCAATATCACAAATTTTTATCGTCCAAGTATTTGCAGTGAAGATTTGAAT
This sequence comes from Diploscapter coronatus, assembly GCA_964036155.1. NCBI lineage: Eukaryota > Metazoa > Nematoda > Chromadorea > Rhabditida > Rhabditidae > Diploscapter > Diploscapter coronatus. Next base: position 44,822,729 of record OZ038422.1, on the reverse strand, counting down.
ACCTGATAAACCCTGTAGGACTCGACAGCCCTTCTGTTGGTGACAGCCACTTGATATAGGACGTCCTTGCCTTTCCTATCTGGGTACTTTTCAAAGTATCTGAAATGTAATTCTATGAAAAAAGAAGACTTGGTTTATACTTCTTCCAAGCCTGCAACTTTTCGTAGATGCCCTTTGTATAGTCGAATCTTTCCACAGAGAAGAACATGCAACCGCCTTCCAGACTATGTGACAGAACCTGAAAATAAATTTTAAAAAATGAGTGAAGATACAAAAATAAGATTTTTCTATTAAAGTATAATTTTTTGGAAAAAAAACTCTTACTTCCTTCCTGATGTCAACAGCATCGATGGTAGTCTGAGGCTCGTTTGCAATCGACAGGAAATCCTCGTTTTTGATCGAAACGGGGAAAACTCCGAGGGAGCAAGTCCAGTTCTGGGATTTAATGAAATTGATGACAGATAGACATAAGAAGGAAAACCTCATAAGTGACAGTGAAAATGTCGACCCTGGGATCGAAGTAGATCCTGGCCCTGGGAATGTACTGCTTCACCATGCAGATGAACTTTTCACGATCGCGATGCGTTTGGAAGCCAACCTGAGAAGGAGAAACTAAACGAAGTGAGAAGAGATGCTCGAAATTTGAGTTTCTCCAAGTTTTGAATTGGAATTCAAATAACCCCCTTTTAGAAATATATAATCCTCTTTTGTAGGAGATTTTCAAAATTCAATTTTACCTTCGTAAATCGGAGAATTCCACGAAGAATCGGCTCGGCGACAATTCGATATTTGGTCATGAAATTGTCCGGCGGCTGGAAGGGAATGTGCAGGAAGAAACCCACCTGGAGTTGACATGTCAAGAAATATAGCATAGAAGAATCAAACCTCCAGATTGCTGTCCAAACTCCTCATTATCTGCCCAGTCAGCATGAGATGATAGTCGTGAATCCAGATGAAGTCTTGCGGTCGACTGTTCCGAGCTGCGTTTATGCCGAACTGGTAGTTCACTCGGACATACGCACACCAGTGCTCGCGGAGAACCTAGAGAAATAAAACAATGAGGAAAAACGCTTTTGAAAAATGCCAGCTCAACTTTTCTTTCTAGTTCGAAGTTGTGCATGATGATAGCATAAATTTTGAAATTACTAAATAAAAAAGACCTACATTGATGTCATCGTACTCCTTTACGATGTGCTCAGACAGATTGTGGAGTGCCGGCCACAAGAGTCCATTGCTAATTCCTCCATAGTACGAATTGTAGTCTTCCTGAGATTATAATGACTGTTTTTGAACGAAAATGAGAGTCAATTTGCCTGACTGACGATGACAGGATTGAGCTGATAGTTGGATTTGTTGTAGTCGTGCAGAAGAGAGAGCAAGGACATGTCTCTTCTGAAATGGAAAGAGCTCGAAGAGAATTTCTGTTTAAATCGAAACTTAGCATTACCCAAAATAACCAAATCACTCAATAGCGAAGGTTTCGGATTATTTATAATTTCAGATAAAACGATGTGATAACTAACTCGACCATCTGCTGTTTGGGAGTGAGTTCCTGTTTCTTGTCGTTTTCCTCCAGAACGTGAAAGATTTCGCCTGCTCGTGCCTGTTTGATGAGGGGAAGGCCGAGGGAATTCGTCGAGGGGAGCATGTCCTGGAAATCGCAACATTTAGTCGTTGATTTTCATAACATTAAAGAAAGTCATCAAGGTGATTAAATTTGATGAAAACTCTTTGACATTCATAAAGATAAAATTTCAACCTCCTCCTCGTCTCTAAGATTGATTCCCAGATTGCTGAGCCAGATGTTCTCCTTGTCGACGCTCATGACGGGATCGACGCAGGCCACGAGTCCCCCAGAGCCCTGTTTGATCTCCCAGCTGCCTGATGTCTTGCGGCTGATCGACACAGGGGGCGCGTTTGAGACGTTGATCACGCGTTGCTGAAATTATTTGAGTAAAAACTAGAAAGTTTTCTGTAATATTTGTGAATGAAATCTATTTCTTTACATATGTAATATTTCATTAAAACGATAGCAGAAATGTAGGTTCAAGACTTTCAGAAAACTGCAGAAAATGATCAAAAATTGATAGCAACAGATTTTCCGCCCTGGTCTGCACAATACCAAATTGAAAAATATGGAAGAAAACAGCATTGCGTGAAAAAGATTCTTCGTGTTTGAAAAGCACCTTTTAAAGATGATGCTAAATTTACCTTATGATGTCCCGGATCAGATAGCAGAGTGGAAGTGTGGGAGTGTCCCTCACTGCTCTGCTCGGAAGCCTCTTCAGTGCCTGCAGCTTCGTTATCGAAAGTCAGCAAGTCCTCCATCGAGCCCTGCACAGAGGACACTCGAGAATTCGCTCGCGAACGGATCATCTAAAAAGTTGACATTTTAGAGGATAACTAGTAAATGTTGTAGTGCCATGAGAGAACGCGAGCTCTCATTTTCCATTTTATTGCAATGCACCTTTTCCTTCTTCACTATCCCTCTAACTATGGCGCAGGTTTTCATGGATATCGCGTCACTTACGAACTGCAGGAGAAAAAGGGAATATACCTGAATGTGTCTGTACTTCTCCCCGAATCGTTTTGCGTGAACACCCAACATACTTTGTCTGACGCCTGGCACAGCTGCGTATAGCTCTCTGCAATGTTAAAACGTCATGATTCTTGAGAAATTCTCCGAGTTCATCAAGAAAATATAATATTTTTTTCAGGTAAAAGACCAAATCCGAAATTTTACAAGAGTAACCTTAAAAATCTTAGGAAAAGAATAAATACCAAACCTGAGTCGATTCTTGGAATTATTGACATCAAACAGCGCGAGCGAGAAGAGCAATGCATCCCTGTACTGAGTGCCGTGTGACAGGTCAGAATCGTAGATCATCGGCACAGTTACTTTCCAGAATGTCACCTACAAACCAAAGAAATTACTTGAATTTTAGAAAAATCTAACTAACCGAGTTGAATCCAAGCTGAGAAACGAGGCATTCGAAAAGGCCGTCCTGGAGGGAGGGCTGCGAGAGGCACAACTCCAGAATGTGCAGAAGGCCCTGAAATTTAGAAAATTAAAGAAATTGCATAAAAATAAGCGTCTTTTCAGGTATCGTGAAAAGTTAAGTTTGCTTCTTTTATCAACAAGATTTTCAACTATAAACGGTACTAACTTTCCAAAAATCGTTTTGATTCAAAGGAGAAAATCACTCCCTCAAAGAATAAATCTTACTCTCATAGCGATTTCCGAGTTCTTGCTGCGCGACTTCCATTCCGTGCAAAAGACAGCCACACAATGCGTCAGGAAGTCTTCTTCAGGCAAATCGGGCGAAATCGAGTGATTCAACTTCGACAGAATCACGTGGCATTGCTGAATGAAAATGATGGAGGTTTCGTCTCCCCGACTTGTACTCTACATCTGCCAGTACGACCGAGCTCAGCCGTGCAATTGCACTGAGATTCGTTGAGCAGTCATTCTTGGTCCAATTTCAGACCGCTCAGGTTGAGATTTAGCTCGTAGTGAGCACAGTCTGTTTCAGACCGTGGAGATTTTCTCTGACTCTGGAGTCGACTGAGATCGGTCTGAAAAAATGATCTCGACCGATCTAGCAGATGCAGAGTAAATTTGAGAAATTCTACCACATCGAATGGGGATAAACTTTTCAAATTCTTCAATGAAAGTTATAGTTTCTTCAATTCAAATACTCATTTCTACCTTTTTCGTCGATTCATTGAGATCGCCCACGTCGTTCCTGCCTCTCTGGAAAGGTTTGTCATTGAGAGGGGAGGACACTCGGGCAGGTGGCTGTTTGTCTCCTGCCTGGCCAGCTGAAGGCGAGGTCGAATTCGAGCGGCCGCCCGGCTTCGGAGGCAAAAGCTCGTCTGCTTTCGACGACATCGCCTGAAATAATGAATATTTGACCAAGGAAAAAACAGGAGATACGAAATTGATTTATGTTCTTCAAAAATCAACTTATTTTCGAACAAAATTCCATTTCCTAACTGATTTCAATCAACCTTGAGTATGCTAAAAATACGTTTCAACGAAATCGAAAACAGCACTCGTAGAATTCAAAATGGCAAAGATCAAATCGAAGAAAAAACACTGTATTCTAATAATTTTTGAAGAAACAAGTTTTGCCGAAAAAACATGAATGTTTATATAAGATCTGGATGTCAAAATGTTCAAATTTCAAGATAAACACGCTCCAAAATCGATCAATTTCAGTGTTGATAATGCAGCTTTCGAAAAGGTTCTACAAGTTTCGCGGCGCAGAAAAACAACAAATCAATGAGTTCGTAATTGAACATTCGGAAATTAACGACTGATTCGGGGAAATTCGAGTGGTTCATGGCGGAGACATGAAAGAACGGGAATAGACTAGTAAAAGATCGAAAAAGTGAGAATTGAAAAGTGCTCGATAAAAAGGCTGGAGAGAAATAGCGAGAGAGTAAAGCACAACTTGCACTTTGACTCTCGCCCCTCCTATTCATTTGCAAACAACATCTCCCTTTTCTTTCGATCTTTCGACAGACAAAACAACAAACAACAGATGCAAATGTCAATCTAGAAACAGGAATAGGCTCTGGAGACGTATATAAATTGAGCTCTAATCAGCCGAAAAACACAAACAAAATAATAGACGATAGAAATACGCGTAATCTCGCGAATGACGTTATCGACAATTCATCTCCGTTCCCGGTCAACATAGAGATTTTGCGTGGAAAAAGAGATAGTCGACATTGAAAAGCGGCGGAAGTCGACTTGATGAAGAAAAGAGGGAGAAGACAAAGACGAGAGAAGGCTGGGGGACTGATATCAATCGATGTATGGACCGGGACCGGGGACAAAAACCGAGACAGACTATTTTTGGAAAGGAGGGAGCCGAGATGGAATGAAGAGGGGATCATAACCGATGAATGATGAAATGATAAGCGAATTACGATTGCCGCACTCTCAATGATTTTTGCTGTCAGAATGATCGAAGTTGTACTTCACACCTATGAAACATGCGAAAACGTTGATTTATCATTGAAAGATTCAAGTTTTTAGCTAGACAGTTTTGTCTTCGGAGAATTCGTACTTTGAGCTGCAAAATTCATTAGCTTCAGGTATCGAGAAAGAGGAAGAGAAATAAAAAATGGAAGAAATGTAGAACCAATTTCATATAAATTGTAATCATCGCAAAAATAATGTTTCGAAATTCCGAAAATATGGGTAACGCGTTCTAATTGTAAGCTCAAATTTCCGAACTAGGCTCCAATCTACCTTTGTTCGCAATTAACGAGTGATTTTACCTGAAACCTAACTCGCTTTCTGGGAATGACTGGGATCTCAAAACAACAGTCTGACGCCATGCAGCTTCAGCCAGCAGTCGACAATATCTGGGTCAGTTCGCTTTCTTTCGAATTCGATAGTCGAGAGAATATCACGTTAAGAAATGAATGTACGCATCTATTTGTAAGGCTGTTTTGTGTGACAAACGGTCACATGCTCGGGGAAATGGCAGAGGAAAGACTTGGTTTCTCGTTCTCTGAGCTGTCTTTATGTCTTTTCCCCTTGTCATACCATCTCTCTTTGTGTCAGTTTATCATTTATCAGTACGTCCAAAGGCACGTGGTTATGTAAACACTCGCACTCAAAGACAGGTACATTTTAAGTGTACCCGTTCGATAGATCAGACATTTCTTTGATTATCAAACTGTCTGAGTTATTCATCAAACATCAATGCTTATTGACTGTTTACCAATTCGTCTAGAATTGTAGCGATCATGAAAACCGCTACAGATAATCTGAACAAGCATGAAGATACAAAATAAAAGAATGTCCTCTCAAAATATGAATCTAAATAAGAGGTAAATTACAACATAATCGATGTTCTATGATAGAAATTTCATCAGCATTCATTTTCGAAATCGGTAAATATGGTAAACATTAAATGTGGGTGGTTAGTAATGTGTGGGAGGTGATTGATGAAGTTCGCATAATTCATACTTCACGAAGAAGAACAGTGTCTCGTCATCAATTTGTTTGTTTTCAGAAAATCTTAAAAAAAAGATATTTCAAAATTCTTTGCGATCAACTAATATTTGGATTTATGATTGAAATTTTTAGACATTTCTCACTTTCTGCTCTCAAAAACCCCTTAAAAATTATAATTTTTTAAAATATAAATTCTCCTTAACCAATTAAGAACACTCCACACACGTACACACACACGATAATAAAGGGGTCAACCCTTTTCCTTATCATTGAAGCGGAGCCTAACCCTTCCGCACTTTCCTTTCCCGGAAAGGGAATTCCGATGGAAACGATCTACAGCGGCGGTAGCATTCTATTTTTTATTGTTTCGTTTTTCTTAATAATCAGTGAACGTTTGCAGAGAAACTCTTTTGGGTTTATCTTACAGCAAACTAGCACATAAATGCTGAACGACAAGAGTTTCTATTCCTTGTTGCCGAATTTCAATATTTAGTCTGAGTATTTATTGATCGATAGTCAATTTTTACAGTAGGTACAATAATAATTGAAAGTGGATCATGGTGATCAGTAAGAAGGCATGAATTGCCTGAAAGGCCTTTTCTGCGTGAGAATACTGCGTTTGATTTCTTTGATCAGATCAAATGGCTGCACGACAATCAGGAATTCACCTCCTTTCGGGATCTGAAAGTTGACAGATAAATTTTCGAAAATCAAGACTATGTTGACATCGCAAGTAATTCGTTCGAAGGCGTTATTCCTCGCGAATGGGTCGAGTCGTCTTTCGTTGGCCTCAGTGATTACCTGAATTTCGTTCTTGGATAAAAATCTACAAAATTTGAGTGCTAACAGCATAGGTCTTCTTATCCCTCTTGGATACAGCCGTCATATGAATGGGTACACCCCTTCGACTTGCAATTGAATCGGGCTCCACACTTCCGATCTAAAACATAAAGCTCTCGTCTTAGTCAAACAAGCTTCTCCTTACTCGATTTTTATTCTTGTGCATGACAATTCCAATCTCTTTGTTGGGGTTTATTGGCTTCTTTAGACGAATTATCTAAATGTTGCACTAATTATTAAGCCAGGAGCTGAATGTCATACCTTAGCGTAGGGTGTGATTCGAAGTGTTAGACTAATAGGCTCAGGACCCATACTGCTCGTATAAAACACGTCAGGAATATTATCAATGCCTCGAATTGGTGTATTTCCGACCTAATTGAAAAATTTTTGAGCTCCAAAACAATGCCAACTTTCTTTACCTGAATAAGTTCGTCGGCGAAGCTAAACGAGTGTCGATAGCCTTTGTCTTCCAATTGTTTCGTCCATCCTGCCACCCTAAAATAGAATTAATTTTTACATTTTAGAGAGTTTTTAAAGCAAAACTTACCAGACGCGTCCGAACGCTTCAACGAATAGTAGATGTTCTATCAATAGCGATAGTGGGATATCAACTGTTTTCGTCTAAAACTGCTCAATTCTAACTTTCAATTTTCTATGAAAAGTAACCTGAAAGAAGAAATTGAAGGAGCTAAAGTCTAGAATTGATGAAGTATCAGAAGCTAGTGATGGTGTAGCTCGACCAGAAATACACGAGATGCAATCTTCACTAGTCGAATTTCTAGATCAATCAAATTGAAAAGAAAACATTGCATAAAACTTACGTATACGAATTTGCATACCAACATTCGGATGATGACAGTTCGTCAACACTCCATTTCACACTTATTGATTTTGACCGTTCCTTTTTTTCCTAGATTAGAAATTTATCGTCAACGCAAAAACTTCACACGATCTTTCCAATACCTCACTACGACTCCGTCCGCACTCCTGTTGTTTGAATCGAGTGACCACGTTCTCACTGCACCGTCTCTGCTCGTATCGCGAGAGATGATTGTTGACGTACAGGTGTCGAAGAATGCCTGCTGGAAGTTCTGGCAACAACATGTTGATTCGCCGAGAGACAGAAGGCTCATTCGGAGCTTCGATTTGATCGATCTGATATTCCGGTATTTTGTCAGAATTAATATTTCTGTATCATTCAATTGAAAGAAAATGAAATTTATTACCCCTTTTGGAATCATAAATAACGCTCTCACAAATCAGATGCAATTGATAGAAGCACGAAGTTATCAGAATGATAATTTTTCAATACACTTTATTCCTATTCACCTGATTGAATACTTCCTGATTGAATTGTGAAGATCGTCTCCTATAGTTGAGTAGTGAGGATGAGCCATTGAAGGGAGTCATGTAATTGGGCGACTGATTGTGAGCGTATAGTTGCTTGTCCCCCGCTGCTATTTTCAACGGCCCGTTCATTTTATCGGCCCTCCCTCAAACTTCTAATTAGACGCCAACTAAAACAAGGGCTCAATCTAAACAGAATTTAGAGCCTTCCAGGACGAAAATAGCGATGACCTGAAACTAAAAATGCCAAATTCGGTTAATTAGTCTGTTTACTTGAACTCTAGCGAGACTGAACTCGTCAAACACGAAATTAGAATAATGGAAGTCCAGAATTCGGAAGGAAAAAATGAGAATAGTAGACTTTTTGTTAATTTAGAGAAACAGAACCTTCCTTGATGAAAGTGTAGTTAGAATCAGGGTTGTCATAAAGTCGAAATTTGGAACATTATAATTCAAAGTTTTACTTTCACCACCTTAAAATTTGAAGACACAGCTGAAATGAATCCGTCATTTTTTCTAAGAAAAAGATCGAAATTTTGTTCTTCAAAGCCAAAATTCGATTCTTCGCAACAGCCTGATGACAATTATGAATTTTCTACGGTTTTCTATGATATTCTAATTCGGGATAATAAAATGGAAGATATCGAGACGAGCAAATATATGAAAGAACACCAAATTTGAGATTTTAAAAGAATAAAATATATATTTTTTTAAATCTCAAAGTTAAAAATGGCACAAATGCTGTTTTGACGAAAAGAAAACAGGAAATTGACTGCGCGGATGAATGAATGAATGATTCGTGCCGAAGTTGAAGTGCGAAGCATCAAACAAGGGGAAATTCCGCCTATGAGCACATGGAAATGAAGGTCAGAGGCATCAGGTGAGCATGAATGAAAAAGGAAAGGAAAGACTGATAGAAGGAAAGGAAAGAGGTGTCAAATGTGAAGACACGGCCTGACAAATCCACAAAAACAACACGTGAAATGTGTAATTCGAAGGGCGAAGGAAGCAGAAGCAGAATAGATGAAAACGAGACATCGAATGGAATACGAAATGACAAAAATAGCCAGAGCCTCCAATTCTAATCCAGTCAAAACATGCACCCAAACCTAGTTACTCATTTTAGGAAGTACTTCCTTGTAGCCACGAAAGCAAATTTCAACAAAGTCAGGTAGCTGAAATTAGGCTTGAACAGTGAAGACAATAGTTGATCTGTTACAAGTCAAACATTTTAGAAATTAAAAAGAATGAATAGGTTCTGAGATGAAGTTCAATATTAAGTCTACTATCGCGAATAGACAGAAATGTACAACTATAGCGAATAGAAATTTAACAAGAAAATACTTTCAAATAGTAGAGAATAACTGACATTCGAAATCGGAAAGACGTCTCAAAATTTTCCAGAATCTGACTCAGAATACCAACAAAATTGATAGCTTAAATGTCGAAATCAGAATTATGTCCCTGCTAACGGTCATATCGTGATCGCCGCTAGTATTCGGAGCTGAAATGGGCTCGCTCCAAACCAAAACCGTCTGCTCCAATTAAAAAAGAGGTGGCCCCTTTTCTCGCACGTAAAGGAAGAACGAAGAAAAGGAGATAGCACTCTAATTTTCGATTGGAGCAGGAGCTTGCCAGTTAGAGCGCGCCCATTTCAACGCCGAATACTAGCGGAGAGCAAGATAAATCTTCTAAAAGTTATATCTAAACCAGAAACTATTCATAAAGTCATCTCTCAAATCTTCAATCTACCAAACTTATTCAACCAAGGTCTAACAACCAGAAGTGAATTTTGAAAATTGGACAGCTGATGGAGCAGTGCACATATTTTTATTAGTCATTGAGAAAAAATCGCTACTCAGGTCAGAATTCATAAGAACTCGAAAATCGGAAGGGCAGACTACACAGACATTGGACTCTGTTCAGAGCTGGGAGAAGAAGATCCAACCAAGCGTGGAATCAGGTGAGAAAATCTAAAAATTGTGAGAGTAGTGCCTTAGTCAATACTTAGAGTACTTCCATTTCCAAATAACTCAAATAGCCACCTCTACTCGCATATCCTGCTATATCTTGCCACTGCTGTGCTATATTCGGCTATTTTTGCCGTAACCTTCGTTTTATTTCCGTATTTTTGCTCTCGATTTCTAAACTTTATTGCCGCCTAACTTCACGATTAGAAAGAGCACTGCTCAATCCAAATTAGACGTGATATTTTGACATTCACACACATGTCCAAGCAAGCAATTGATATCGATGTCATGAAATAATAGAACGAAACAAGAAAAATAAAATTAAAATAAATAAAACGAGAAACGTGATCATTTGAAGGCTCGAAAATTAGAGGAAGTGACAAATTCGCGAATTCGAAACTCGAATCGACTCGAATGAGCACCAGTCTCGTTTAGCTTGAAACTCATCATATGGGCCAAAAACACTCGAATTCCCCTCGCATTCCCCCACGAGCAAGTGATCATTTCATTCCCAATTTCGTTTCGTTTTTACAGACATTTTTCTGTTTCCCCTTTCTAGGCGAGCAGATTCATTTTTCCTTCTCATTTGGTCAACTTCACTTTTCTTTCCCCTTAAATTCGGATTTTTCATCAGACTGCGCTCAATTTATTCTCATTAGCTACAGACGCATTTCGAGGAGAAAAGTTTCAATTTCAAATCAAATAGAACCTTACCCGTTTTGGGGTTCGAAAGAGCAGTCATCAGGAAAAAATGGCTGGTCAGAGTTAGATTTAGATCGAAAATCGCGCTTAATGTGTTTTCGCAAAGTGTAATAGCTTTAACTAAAATTGGCAACTCGAAGTATTGTACCTTGAAAAATTTCTAGAAATCTAACAAGCTGATTTTTAATTAGGAAATCTTTGGCACTATTCATCTTCCGCTTTTTGTCTTTTTCGTGCGAACAGAAGCTTTTCTCTGTGCATAAAACTATCCCTTATAAAATAGGCTGCGATATAGCACTGAAATGACCTCACTTGCCTGATTTCCGGCGTGCGAGTGATTAGTAGAAGTGGTGCTTATAGAAGCGTAAATTTTGTTTACACGAAATTTGTAAAATTTTAAAATTCATTTAAAATTTAGCATCCGTTGCATAAATTAAAGTTTCAGGATAAAATAACTTGGAATCTAGTTTTCTACCGTCATTTTAAAAGATTTTCGAATTAGTGGTTGATCTGTTTAGCGAAATGAGTGAAATGGTCTTCGATGAAGGTGGAAATGAAGTAGTAGCTGTGACCGTGTTCAGGCTGCATTCTCACTTCCACTTGCACTTTGCCGGTCGATTTCAGTGTCTCTGGGCGCAATTGGTCCTGTTTCAGGAAATCGTCTTCCGCTCCCTACAAATCAAAATGATCTTTTTTGAAATTGGTTTTGAGAAGAATTTCTAACTTTGTATGATAATCGAAATACTTCATTGGTCCATTTTTACTGGAATACTAATTCTGATATTTAGAGCATTACTTTTAGGCAGTATCAAATAAAAATAAACCTTCAAGTTTCATAAGCATCACTAGAAATTCATGTAAATAGTAGCTCGGAAATTAAATGATTCTTGACAACAAAGCTTGGAACGAACGAGGAAAATCTAGTTTTTACCAATAAACATTCACGATGCCCCGCTATTTCATATCCCGTTGTCAAAAATCCTATCATTTCCGAGTCACCATCGAAGGTGAACCAATGAAGCATATCAAACATCGCGCAATTTTTCAAACTTTCGTACACCAATGCATTCAAATTGCCTATTCTTGTGCATTGTTCAGCACAAAGTAATTTCGACTAATGGCAATTGTAAAAGAAATTCGAAGAAAAAATTAACGGTTTCATCAAACGAGGCATATTTTCACCAAATGTTTGGTGCATTTTCAAAATAGCCTATTTGAATAAAAACAGAAGTAATTAAAGCAGAAATGACTTTTTACCTGATCAGCGAGAATGTGCCTTTCGGGTCCATCGTATTTCGCTAGCAACAGAGACGCATCATAGTCGGCCCATTTCGACTTGTCGTCTCCTGAATAGGAAATAAATATAAAACATATAAAAGTTCCTGTTTCAGACAGGTAAATATGGAAGGCTAAGTTTCTAGTAACTTTTATAAGATGAAACATTTTGGTCTCTTGAAAAGCTCATCTAATTTGGTGACAAATATTGCTGCGAGAAAATATTATGATCGAACCAGATTAAATACAAAGGTCAGAAACATTCTAAAATCCCAAAATACCTTACCGAGATATCCAGTCAGCGCTTTGATTCCCCAGGCACAGTTGGTGGGATTTGAAATGGGAGAAAAGGCAGAAATCGACTTGAAAAGCTGAGGGTTTCGGAGACCGATCACTAGGGCACCTGAAGAAGACAAAGAAATAAATTGGAAAAATGTGGAAATATTACCATGACCACCCATGGAATGCCCGAAAATACCCATTTTGTGGTTGTCGATCGGAGCGACTTTGGCAGCCACTTGAGGCAGTTCCTCCACAACATAGCTGTACATTCTGTAGTGCTTCGACCAGGGCTCCGCAGTTGCGTTCACATAAAATCCAGCGCCTGAAAATGATTTAAAATAAAAGGAATAATTTTAAATAGCATGTTTTGCTTTTACTAACTTATGGAGTAGCTAAAACTGGCAGACCATGAGTGCATTTGAATCAGACTCAAAGAATATACGAGGGTAGGAGATTGTAGGAGCGAAATTTAGGCTATGACTTCATTACGAAAGAAGAAATCTCAAGGCTAGACAAGGCTAGAGAAAGTACAAAATTGTGAAGAAAATATCATAAGGAGTAGGTCGCACGACCATCCTGACTTAAGCCCTCCCTAGGTCTGAAAGCTGAGAACTGAGTTTTGCCTAAATTTTTTTAATACAAAATTTCGAATCGTCTTGATAAATTTTAAAAATCGCGAAATCAGAGTTTCCCTCAGTTCTGAAGTTGGGAAGAAGTCCAGAAGAAATAAAATGAAGTAATATGCAGAAAGATCACTTCGCCAGAGCCAAGTTTCCTTTCAAAGATATTTTTAAAAAGTACCAGATCCGAAATCCCAGGAATCGTCCTCTCCAGGGATGTTGACGCTGCGAGGAGAAGTGTCCGGGTTGACAACGATGAATCGATGTTTGCTGGCGAAACGCTGGAATCCTGACTTCTCGATGAAATTGGCATGGGTACAGGTCAGGCCTGAAAGGTAATTATGTTTTAGATTTTCCCTAAAAGTTACCCGAAAGATAGAAGAGAGTAGGCAACTTCTCGTCATTCTGCTCGTGATCAGGGACGTACACCCCGAAGGTCATTTCACATCCAACGGTCTCGCTACAAGAATCTCGTAATATTTAAACGATAATGATAAAGTAGGTAACGAATTTTTTGTTGATAAATTTAAAACGTCAATTAAAAAATCCAAGTGAAGTGGAACTCGAATGAAAAATATTAGCAAAATTATATGAACGATTTTCCATACCTCGAATGCTTGAAGACGTACTGCCATCCATCGAAGCAACGGACTTTAGAAACCTGAACCACGTCAGTCATCTTCTGCAATCTGAAAATAAATGAAATTTGAACAAATTAGCATTGTCAAATAAAAAATGCACGGATCGAACCAAAATGATCAAAAATCAATTATTTTCTTCTCTTCAAAGACACTGCTTTATTGACCTTCCAAAGAGAGAAGAAAAGAGACAATTCTTACTTTTTGCACCATTACTCTATTACGCGATAAAACATTATCCTTTGTGATTTGTGATAAATGAATGATTAATAAATATATACTTTTGCTGGAAATCTAATATTGATTGAGGTATGGAAAAGGAAGGAACGATTGGAGAAACGAAAAATGGGAGAGTATCTAATACAAGAATAAAGAGGGGGGAGAGTATCAATTGATTATCAAAGACAAGAAACTAGAAGAGTAGAGAGAGAGAGAGAGAATAATAAAACTTATTGATGAGGAAAGGTAATAAATAAAATTAGATCAAAGTTTTTAATAAAATCTCATTTCCTTTTCAAAACTTGAAGTAGTTTTGTCAAATTTTGCAAAGTCGAGAGAAATAAGATTTAGAAGTGGGAAAAAACAACGAAAAATGTATAAGTTTGCTAAGAAGCCAGAAAAGCATGTTTCAAAAAATAAATAATAAATAATGGTGAGAATGGAAGAGGGATGAAAATAAAATAAAACGTGTTCTACAGTTAGAGTGGGTCATTCTTTTCTTTCTTTCATTCCTCAGACAGTGGTGATGACCTGCGAATTCCAGATCGAGTTCTCGTTGGCCGCTTTCCTGATCAAATCCAGCCAAATAACCATTTCTGCCTTCGTGTCCGCTGCCAGAGAGACTCTGAAAGTGACTAGATTTGAGAAGGAAACGAGTAAACATCGAGTTAGAGCAAATGAGAAGAGCGCGGGATAAAGAATTTTTAATCGGGTTTTAAAATTTAAGAAAAATAAATTTTTCTTAGGACATAAAAATGTCAAATGTCTACTTTCTTACGAGAAAAGTGAACTGCATCGAGAGAGAATTGCAAAGAAAACTACTAAAAATTGACGAGATTCAAATTTTTAAAAGAACTATTGTTTTACCTCATTCTCTCGACCTCGTTTGGATTGTTGTGTTTCTGCGTCCACATGTCGAGGTGGAACGAATTGGGATAGGGACAGGCGGAACGGTCCTCGTCCACTCCATCCGGAGCGAGGGTGAGGAGGTCGATCACGATCGTCGCGGGCTGAAATTTCCTCTTTCTTAGTTCATGAGAGAAAAACCTCATCGAGGAATATTGGCAATCTCGAGGTTTACCGGGAACAATATTCGCATGCGACATTTTTAACGAGAAAATTTGAAACGGATATACACACAGCCAGAACTATAATATATAATGGAGAAAAGGTCGAATCGTTTGTGACGATTTTGAGAGCTGATATTCGGAATACCTTTCCATTGCCCTCGTCCTCGGGCGCCTTCCAGAAGCAGATCTCGGAGGAGGTCAAGTGGCACCACATTCGAACCCACGAGGCCAGACCCTCGACGGTGCGCTGGAACAGCGACAGGAAGGCCTTATGCGAGATGTCGCTGCGCGTGATCGGCGCTCTAAAAAGGCTCATTTTATTACCATAGAACTCAAAAGTTGCAGGATAGTGTTGGAATGTAAAGTATGAAGGAAATTTCGCATGTTTACTTTCTTCAGGTGAATATTCTCTAGTTTACAAGATTTGTTCTACCTTTCATGGCTGATTTACAAAGATTCTTTTTATTTGAAACTCCCTTACTTGGTGAATTTGATGAGTGCCTCACTGTCGAGCGGGTACTTGACATCCTTGATGGTGTGCTTCGACCTGGCCGGAGTTTTCAGATTCACCACCATCCTGCCCGCCCAGTTGAATTTCCTGTCCGTCACTCTGTCTACGTACGACGGGCCGCTTCCACGCGACAAGGTTTTCGATTTGTTCGACTAAAAATGAACGATAGAAAATGATTCCATAAAGATGCACCCAATAATGATAAAAAAAATTATAAAAAAGAGGAAAATTTTCTAGATTTCATATACCATTTTACATGTCATATTTTCATAATCTTCAAAATATCAACACAAAGCACTTCATTTACCTCAAAGACACCTCCCAAGACTCCCTTCTTCTTGAGCGTGGCGCCAGGCAGTTTGTACTTCTCCTCATGAGACAGAATCTCGCGCTTGGCTCTCTGGAATTTATTTCTTTATGTAAAACATTTTTTAATAGTGGATGCAATTAGTCTTCTTTTTGTTACAAAAATATTTTGCTTAGCAAAATGCCCAAAAATAACATTGCTTTTCATTATCAAGATGAAACTACTGAATCTCGACATATACCAAGCAGTAGATGTCGAGGAAGGCCTCGAAGTCAGGCTGCAGGTTATTCAGAGTGACTCGATGACCGAGCGCGAAGTCCATGCGGAGCTCGTTCCTGAGTGCCTCGTCACTGCTCACGATTTTCGAAGCCTCCACCAGATCTCCGCAACGGATCAGCACAAGGAAGTAGTAGATTTCCACTGAAAGAAAAAACAAATGAATTTGAAGACAAACGACGATATGACATCTCGCAAAAAACAAAAATAACTAACTGGGATTGGGATGAAAATTGTAGTTTTGGTCGAGACGGATCACGATGCTGCGGAACGTCAACTCGCCCAAAGGACCCATTATCCTGCAAGTTTGAGCACTTTAGAAGTATTCTTTCAAGTTTTTCTAAGAAAGTTTACAATTGAATTTCTTACTTTTTGCGTTTGCCAGTCTCGAGCTGGAGCAGCGAATTGCGGAGGACGTTGAACGTCTCCGTGGCAATCAGACAGGCTCTCTGTGCATCCACCTACAAAATTATCAATAAATTTTCAAGAAATGTGAGAATTGAACAATGTTGTGCGATATTTCTTTTCTCAATTACAGCGATCTTTCATATACTAGCTTGGAGTACAAAACGAATAAAAAAACTTCCGTACCTCTTCCCTAGACCCAGCAAATTCAGGTCTTTCCTGACAGTAAGCCAGTGCCCTTGTGGCCTGCGAGATCCTCTCCTCCTGAGCCATGAGCTCCTTCTCGAGGAACATTCGCAACTTCGCCACATCCACTGTCTTCGCGCCATCCTTCATCGGGGAGCTGTACGCCATCGCCTAAAGTGCAATTATTTTTAATTCAATTTCATTTGGAAAACGAAACTAACAAATTTCTTCAAACAAAATCATCACATATTATAAATATCGAAACTTGTTCCTAACTTCTTTCTCCACCTCATATTCTCTAACGTGACATAAGCCTGTGCACTTTTCAAATTAAGCAAAATCGCAATAATTTACCTGATTAGTATTGAGCGAGGAGGTGGACATCTGTGCGTTCAGGTCGATTTTCTCTGCATTCTGGTCCTCGTGCATTTCCTTGGCCATTTTGCGGTAGAACGAGATCGTGTAGGGCAGGGAGCTCCCTTCTGAAACTTCATTCTTTTTAAAAAGGAACATTTTTAAATTAGGAGTATGATAACAGGACAATAATAAATAAAATATTGTGAGACAAAGTAGGAAAAAAAATCTAATTCTTTTCCAATATAATTTCATATTGCACTGTTGTTTTGCGTCTTTCAGATTTCTAAAGAACAGGCGCTATTAGTCCTTACGCATGGGAGAGCCCTGCATGTTGCCGAATTCGTTCTCGAAGATAGTCTGTTTGATGGGACTTCTGCCAAAGTGACTGGTCGGAGAGTCGTATGTTCCCATAAAGCCGAACGCCTCGTCGATCATTCGTGACGTGTTATGGTCCTGCCAAATTTTATAGTGCTTTCTTCGATCAACAAGAAATTGGGTGTGATTTTCATTTTTTAGTCTTCAAGTTTTTCATTGAGTGATGCAGAAAGTTAATTTCTGCATATTTAAAAATCACTAAAAAAATTTCAAAAACGTAACAATGTCATGTTTTGATAAATTTCGGATCGAATTTAGACAATGACAGCTTGAACAAAAACTCACATCCAACTTGTGCTGTCCGCTTCCAACGGGATGCTCCAATTCAAAGACCTCATCTTCGAGTTCGGCCTCCTTCGCTTCTTCTGCCTTGCTGAAATCGAGCCTTTCTTTTCGCTACCGAAACGAATGCTACAGTACCTGATAGGAGAAACAGATCCATTGAAGAGTGCGAGACTCGAGACAGGTTTGCCTTGTTCATTCTTCTCTTTCTCTGTGTGCTGTTCTCTTCTTTCCTGCTCTCTTTCGTCCCCACTCGATGCTTCTCGGGAATGCGACGAAGCAGACGACTCTTTGAAGCCCTGGAAAATGTTAATCTTTGAAAGGAAAACTTAATAGTTCAACAATTCACGATATTCATCTCCTTTCTAGTTTCTCCACTCCACTTTTTTATACTCTAGTGATTTTCTAGAACTTCGAAAAAAAAATAAAAATTACCGCATTCTTCCCGGGGTTAGCAATTCTGCCGAAAGTTCTCGGCTTGAAGGGCACTTTCTCCTGCATTCTGCGAGCCGCTGCCAGCAGTGCGTCTTCCGACTCGTCCGGGTGAATTGGAGTGCCTGTTGCCGAGACAAACTGGAAGAAAACTATTTTAGAAAGTGGATAATTTCGTAACGTGCATTATCGAAATGCAACAATGCACTATATACGAGTCTTTTAGATGAATGATTTTGGGGAAAGATGATCCTTTGAATTAAAGCATAGAAATTAGAGGTGAGAAGTGAAATTTGAAATATCGGACACATGAATAGTAAATTTCGTCCAATTTTTGGAATAGAACTGGAATCGAAATCGAAATTAATTTTCTATGTAATTTTATCTCGCCCCTGATAGAAACGACAAAAACCTTCATTGTCAGAAACAAAATTTCTCGAACGAAGACAAATTTCTCTCGACATCTTTGAATTATTCTAGTATCGTCTTGAAATGTATTTGCAAACTTTTTTTTAATCGACTATCTTTCATTCAATTACAACGAAGAAATCCGAATAAGAAAGAAATATCCTCACCTCCCATCTACTTTTGAGCTGATTGACATTTCCGGGAGTCATTTTGGGTTTGGGAGTTGGATCGGCAGCCTTTGCCCCGGCAACGATAGGCACACAGTGAGCTCCTCTGAACTGAGTCTGCACACCTGCGGGAAGAGTCGGGGTCCCTGGCTTCGAGGAAGTACCCTGAAAAAGTTGTTAGAAAATATGTCATCATTATATTTCCTGCCAAATTCGTTTTCATTTAGAAATAGGAGAATGTTTTCAGGAGATGAGTGAAAGATAAAAAGCATCTCAATTTTCCTGAGACTACAAGACAATATTTCGACTTATTTATCTTTTTTTAGAAGAAAGAAGAAATAAAACATTTATGTACCGCTGGTTTGAATTTCTGTTCGAGAAGCTGGGCGACTTTCCTCGCAGAACCAGGCTGAATGGCAGTAGAGCGGACGGGCGAACTCGTCGAGAGCTTGATCGTCTCCGTCGTCACAATCGACTTGTTCAACTCAAATCGATCAAATATCATCATTTTCAAGGAAGAAGTTTTTTCAGAATTGTGATTCTTTGTAAATTCACGATTTTTGAAAACACTAGTGTTGTTCAGGAATATGAACTGTATGAATGTGATAAAAGAAATTCGAGATCAAAACCAAGTTCGATTTTCAAAATATCAAAGCGGTCTTATCTCACTTTTGTCATAAACATTTCAATAAGCCCAACAATTCTTACATCATCACTCGACTTTCTGCCTGCATCTTCAGTCCAAATTGTAGTGATTTTGGGTGAGGACCTAGAAGATGAGGTCAGACCCTGAAATGGGTAAAATGGATAAGAACTCAAAGAAATTTGCGTACAGAGAGAATGGGAGAGTAGCCGCTCGACTTAGTGGCACTGTTCTGAAATAAATCTGTAATTTGGAAAAGTTCAATAGAAGATCTTTTCATGGTTTTTTTTTCTAAAAGTTCAAAACTAACGTATGGCTTGGGCGACCAAATGTCGGCGGCAGAAGGCAGAGAACTGGCCTGCAAAATGAAGTAAAATTTTCCTTTGGAAATCAAGAAATCATACGGATTTGAGAGGAGTGAGTTTGTCCTTGCTCTCATTGGCAGCAGAATCGTCCAGACAGATCACGCTGTTCTGCAGAATTGGAGTCGATTTCGGAGCCTGCAAAATGTGCAAGGTTAGTAAGAACATAGCAACTTTGCAATAAAAATGAGATCGCTCAGCCACTTTCCCCCCATCTTCTTCTAAGAATAATTTATCGTAATTTGTGAATTTGTCAAACGATCAGAGAATGGAAAGAAATCTTTAATTGCAAGTCTTGGTTGGAATTTTTGAAAAAAATTCTCAAATTCCTTACATTATCCCCATGAGAAGGCGATCTTTGATGGCTAGCAGCAAAGGTGACCGCCTTTGTATCGGAATTCGAATTGGACACAGATTTGCGCGAACCCGAAGAAGAGTCGCTGCCACTCGCCCTCTTCTGCGCCTCTTCGATCTTCTCTAAAACTGCCGAACGACGACGCTGAAATGCAAGCTTTAGTTTTTTTTTGCCGTATTCTTTATTTTTTAAAATATTTTTTCGAGCGATTCTTGTATTTTTCTTTTCACAATTAGTTAGAAAAAAAACCGAGAGACTCAGAAAAAGTAACAACTAGATGACTTCAAAGTAAATATCTTGCTCAGAATGCGAGTTTCATTCTCAATTTTGTTTTTTTTTCAAGAAAATATCACTCTAACCGCCGAAACAGTAGCAGCCTTGGGCATTCGGGCCTCGATCTCCTTCTTCTTCTGCAAGTCCCCGACCGACTTCTCGAATTCCACCTGGTTCGCTGCGATCTCGGAGAAACGCGATCTGCGACGCACTTTCTCGTCCTCCTCATTCGGCTGCTGCGAATTAATTAATTCTCAACCTTTATTAAATGATTAGAAAAATATTTGAAGAAAATTTAGTTTTCAAGGAAAGATAAACTTTTCTCGATTCTTCAACCTAGATTTTTCCGAATGATGTTTCCCTGCTTTCTGTCTACCTTGAGCTGAATGTTGGACCCGCTAGTAGTGAGGACAGCATTCATCTGTATCTCGACGTTGTGTGTGCTGGTCATCAGGATCGAATTCTCCTTGGTTTCGTCCATTCCGCTGCCCGTCTCCAGCTCCTCTCGTCTCTTCTCAATGCTGTCCAGCACTCGCTTAAAATTGAACAAAATTATCAGATTGCGGAAAAGAGATGCCGAACAGTTCATAGCTTGTATTATTTTTAACAAATCCAAAATCATCTCCATGTAAACTCGTATAAAAACACCTTTCAATTAGGGAATTTCTAATCAGAACTGGACTTGAATGAAGAGAAAATTTTGATTTGAAAAAGGCAAAACAAAACAACAAAAGAACGAAAGAAAGCACATCCTACCCAAGCCTGGTCAGGACAAGAATTTGAAAGATAAAAAAAGTCTCGAATGAGTATATTCATTTCGTACCTTGAGGATAGCATCCGGATCGATGTTCTCGTTCGGTTCCATTGAACTGATCGCTTTGAACACTCTTTCCTCGGAAAAATAAAAGTTAGAACGAACTAAAATCGACAAATCGCAAAAAAAAAAATCGATGCGAAAATGCAAAATTGCAGAAATGAAGACAAAGAATGACAGTGGATAGTTGGACGAAACAAGCTGGAGATGATCATCAACAAATAGGTCAAAAAAGTCAGGCAAATTTCATAATCAAGATTGATTTTCGAGGAAAAAAATCAAAATGAAGCCGACCTTCTCGAAATCGAAATTCAAACGACAAATTCAAATGACGCCCCTTCGCGCGTGAATGCGACAGCTGAGCGTGCCTTGCAGGGAGAGGACAGAATGGGTGAAATGGAGAGACGGAGAGAAGGAGAAAACGGGTTTATGAGACAAAAAACGACATTTTTCATTTAAAACTTTTCCTGGTTCATCCAAAAATGAATAGAAATATTTGAAAAACAATGAATTGCTGGGAGAATTCTGATCATCTATGAGAAAATTGCATTCTGATCATGAATTTGACTTTGAGCGAAATAAAGCTTCATACAAAACCACGAAAATCAAACAAATTCGAGAAAATTTCAATGAAAACGAAACGAAATGGAAAAAATGAAGAGCCGACACAAAAAAATCGAATGCATAATTTCTTTGTTCGGCTAACTATTGAGGTTCAATTTTTTTTTTTTTTTTTTTTAAATTATAAAATAATTTTTAATGTTGCAAAAGCAGTCATTTATTGAGATTTAGCACCCCATAAATTATATCACACGCTGTAATAAGTTTTCCCATTTATATGGTAAAAGTATGGCTCGTCTTTATGAACACGAATGACCATGAAATCTACGACCCACTGATAGATCCACAGATAGGCTCGCCTTGGCGACGTTTTATCGAATGGGTAGACCACATAGGTACGGCCTATTTCATTACTATCCCCCTTAAATGGTCCTTCTCGGAGGAAGGTTCTGGAAATTTGAGAAATTCTACCGAGTTTATTTTGCATTAAAATCTCACTCTAAATTATTCCGTTCGCAAAACTTGTTGAAATTCTCGACACGTAGTCCTTCGACGATTCGATCGAGATCTGTCCAAAGTCCTTGGCAGCTAGTGCTGAAGTCAATTCGACCCTGAATGTCGTTCGAAGCCCATTTCTAAATTATTCAAAATGTGTGTAACACGCAGAGTTATTATTTGAACATAGAGGGGGGCAAACAGGCTTTAGATATCTTCTTTCATCCCTTCGACAAACTAATGTCTAATTTAGAGTTAAAGAAATTCCTTTGCATGAACCTAACCTTACCGCTCTACAATCTAACATTTACTATCTATTCTTTACTTTTGCCTAATTAAATACCTGTCTAGATCGATGTTCATCTATCTAACAAATTTCTTTTAAAATAACATAAGCGATACCTTTATATACGCATTAAGAAGCGCTTCGGTGATGGAGTTGTTCGTTATGATCATATTCTCATGCTCTAATCCCAGGAATTGTGTCTCATCAATAGGTCCACCAGTATGCATGTACAATTTTTTACAGCCAATTACCTAGAATAACTTCTCATTAATTTTCTCCTGATCATTTGGATTCTGCTCAAGAAAATAAGATAATTATCTTGCCTGAGGCTTGTCAAAAAATTCCTTTTCGACATCACAACAGCCCCGTATTCCATCACATAATCCAATACACAAGCTATCCAATGAAATAGAAACGCGTTCAAGAAACTGATCGATAACTTCATAGTTGGAGGCATTGATGAAAATACATTTGCAGGGAAGAATAGGCTTCTCTCCTTGACGGTTTTTATTACACGGATGAATTTTGAGTGCCTCGTCAAGTTCGTTCATGAACAGTTGCAAATCGACTTTCTCTATTTTATTCTAAACAATTAAAATACTGTAATAGATTGATAGATTGTTAAATTTAAACGTACCAAGGAAATTATTACTTTTCTATAATATGCATTTTTGAGCATACGAATGAAGAAACGGAGTGCCTTCATAGCTGCAGTTTCTCCAGAATAGTGAAATTTCGGTGATTCTCTCTCCCGATACCTCATTTCCCATTCCTCTTGGCATCTAAAATGCGAATTAATTCGAAAAATATAAATATAAACCAGCATTAATTTTCAGGGTTATAAATTTGAGACCCGATCGGATTTTATTCTGGTCTAAATTTGCAATCCTTTTAATTAAAAATACATCATTTATTAGATAAAATAATCGTTTAAGCTTTGATATGCCTTGAAAATTATTACGATTTTGTAAACCTCTTATTAGTTCACAGTTCATTTACTATGCTTTGAGATAGGAATAAAGTTGGTGAGAATTAGAAAAAAACCTGGATAAACTTTCAAAATAATTGGTACGAGTAACAGTTGAACTTTCAGAGAAACGATTTTATTAGTCCAGTTTAGATGAAGTAAAACAAACCTCGATACATCACAACCACCTGCTGTATCCTGGAATTTCTTCTTTATGCCAACCAGATCATATTTTGTGGTTCGAGTTGGTCCACGATTTCCAGCGTGAATACGTAACGTCTGAAATAACATAACTTTTCCATATAAACAGGCAACTACGCTATTTTACGGAGGTGCTGAATAGCGGAACATAAATGACGGGGGCAAATTTTCACATTAAGATATGATAAATATGAACACTTGTTCCGTAATCTAGTAAAACGAGTTCGTTATTCTTTTCTCGCTACAAATAGAAATGCTATAAGAACAAATTTAAATTAAGAAGCTTACTATATCGTCCCTATTACGCCGATACCAATCGTCTGGGTCATAATTGATGAATGACAGATTATCGTATTGCTTGATCGACTAAATTTATTGATCATTGAAACTTACTCCTATTGCTCTTGTCAAACTTCATCCACAATTGTGCAGCACTCTTTGCTAACGAGTCGTAAATTTTGGATAGTTTTGATGTTACAAAAGCCGACGATCATCTTCTGAAAGTGTATGGTTGAACACCTTTTGGAAACTTATTTCAAAAACATGATTCTTTGAAGCTAATATACTTTCAAATTTTTAATTGAGATCATTCATTTCAATTACCTTAATTTCATATGGCAAGATGGGAAAGTAGTGAAATTCGTTATCCCGAAATTCCATCAAACCACGAATTTCGTCGTCTCGTCCGAGAGATTCTCTCAGTTCTTCAGGAAATTTCGAATAATATCGTTGCAGTTCAGAGCTCTGAAATTTTGGATGTATCACTGAATAAGGTAGGAATGTTTTTGACTTACGCTCGATTCCTCATTTGTTTCTTCGTTAGATGGCATGGCTCTGAAATTTGAAAAAGATTAATGAGAATGTAAAAATCGATCGAGATTTATCTAAAAGTCAAGTTTATCCGTCGAATATCTTCTAATTCAAAGTGGCTTCCCTTGTTTCACATATTCACAGCTCAAACAACTTGCTGTATTGTCGAGAGAATGCTAGCAACACTTGGGTATATTTTATGTGAAACTAGGAAAATTTTACTAAACTGTCGATTTGTACATCAAATTAATCAAATTTTGTTAACGGATAATTAGTATGGAATCAAAGATAAAATTTTCTTTGAGCATTTTCTAATTGTTGTTGGAGATTCACTTCAAATTTTTGCTCACCCTAACGAACTTTAATTTGAAGTTGAAGTTGCTTTGTAGAAGTTTTCATTGTGTGAAGCGAAGTCTGATTTAATAAAAAAAAACAAATCAATAATACAAAATAAATTGAAACCAAATTGTATACAATTTTTCGAGTTGGAATTTTCTTAATTTTCAACATATTCTAGTTTTCTTTAATTTTTATGAAACAATCTTCTAAATTTTCGAAATCGAAAAAAATGGAAATGCTTACCCATCGAAGTTCAATGATAATTTATCACAAGCACTTGTTACGTAATCATGAGTAGACATGATGAATGAGAACCCGATAAAAACAAACTATTCTCAAAGAGTATCACACATTCGACTAAACGTATTCTATTAGTACTCATTGAGTCATAAATGTTCTTGGAATTATTCCTATTTTTCTTGTTAAACAAATATTCATTTGGACTGGATGAAGATTATCTAGGTAAGCGACTGTTAGCTAATGATTAGTAATGATCATTTTATCGATTTATTTGAATTACCAAGAAAATACTTTAGAGCCTCCACCGTTCGCTCAAGAAGAAGTTAGTGTTGCAAATTTGTAATATTGCCGTTTAAAAAATTATCTTGCAATATTTTTTCATAAAGATGCAAATTATTATGTAAATTTTCAAAAATTATACACTTTGAAATTTAACAAGTAAAATTGGAATTCTAGAACAAATGTTTTAACGAGCATTCCTGCTGCATGTACAATGCAGAAAAGAAGGAATGCGATAATAATCCGAACTACATGAATTTGTACTGCAAAGCGAGTTGCAAGAAATGCGAACCTAGCTATGAACTCAAGGATGGTATTTTTATTTATTTACTTTTATCTGTCTCAACAATTATTTATTGACAGATTGCACTGATCGATCGTTGAAATGTGGATTTTGGGCGGGAGAAGGATATTGTGAAAAATATGAAGAGTGGATGGCAGAGAATTGCAGGAATTCCTGTAAGCTATGCGAAAAGTCGAGGAAGCAAGCCTGTATCGAGAAAGGTTCGTTGATTTTTGAAACATGGTTGAGAAGATATGCTTTTTTTCTATATTTTTTTTTTGTAAATTTCTCTGAATTTGACTCGAAAAATTTTTAATTACGATTTCGTTTAGTTTTTTTTTAACTGAAAGCCTAAAATAATCTTTTTATCTATGGCGAATATATGAGAAAAAGTCACGAAGAAAATAAGTTCTTTGAAATTTATATGGGTTGAGGTTTGGAAGCTGCAACTCTTTTCATAATATTAACTTTAAGCTGGACTTGCTAGATTCTTTCAGAACAAGCAGCAACTGCAAAACCGCCAAAATGCGATACTTCAGGCGGATGTTTCAACGAAAATGTCTGTTGCAGTTATTGGTAATCCCTTTCAACTGAGTTTTATCTTTTCTGTCTGGACTATTTGAAAAGTCGATAATTGCCATCTACATTTATCTCCACAGAATGAGTTTGAACAACTGTCATATTTTGACTAATGAAAATTTGACCCATTTAATTTTCGAAAGCCAACTTCGAGATATGGAATCTTTCTTCAAATCAATAAATTCATGCCATACTTACTTTCGTTAAACTGTTTGATTCAAGAAACTGTCAGATTGTTTGTATCAAAAATTACGACTTTAGGGCAATAAATGGCGAGTGTACCAAAAATGCGGGATATATGAGGTGAATTCCCTCAATTTAAATTTATCAATAACAATTGTTTTTTCAGTTGTCAATGCCCTGTTTCCTGCTCGGTTTGCTATCCCGAGGATTACAATTTCGGTCTCTGTGTGGACTACCACAAAAATTGCAAACCTTGGGCTAAACTAGGCGAGTGTAAGAGGAATCCGTGGATGCTAGGTCTTGCAACTCGACCATATTTTAACAATTGACTATGATCTTCAGAAAACTGCCGCGATAGCTGTAAAAGTTGCTATTCGACAGCCCATCTTGCGGAAATTTGCTCGAAGAAACCGGGTAGGCAATTAATTATTCTTCGACGGTACTAAATGTTTTGTTAGTTCAATTCTTTCGTCGACCATTAAAAATGATCTTTCAACAATATATTATTATTCTTTTACAATTTTTACACATGAAATTCGTAGTTTCTAGCGTTTTGCGTAGATTAATAAATTTCTAAAGTAAGATTTTCAAATGGGAGTCAATACGAGAGAAAACATCTTTACAGAAAAAAATGCAACGTCTTCGTCGGCAGAAGCTCATCCAATTCATTCAACAATCCGTCCGAAACCCATCAAACTGCCTGCCAAACCTTCAACTCCACCGACTAAGTTATCTAGCGAAACATCTCTTGATAGTGAAGCTGATGCATGATATGTTAAATCACGAAGAAAAACTAACTATTAAGAAATACCATATGAGTTTATATTGTTTAAAAATCAAGAATAAATTGTTTCAATTTCAGCATGTATTCTGTTTCGTTTCGAAAATTGGGATAAATTTTTCGTTCCGTATTCCGCATTCCGCATTTCGAAAATCTCAAAATGCCATCCCGCTAGCCTCTGATACTTGCATTAATGGGTGGAGATTCGGCTTGGATTTGTAATTCCAAATAGCAAAATGTCGAAATGTGTGTCGAAACTTGCTAACTCCCCCTCATTCGTTTTGATAAGACGAAAGGTCGCAACATTACCAAATGCCTAATCTTTTTTTCTCTGCTTGAGGACGATAGTCATCACTCCTTTTGGCAAGGTCTAATTCAGTTTGTTTGCTTTGCATGCAATGATAAATCGATATGTCATTTTTTTTTATTTCAAAACGCACTTTTATCGATTTTTCATATAGTGAAATTTATGTCGTTTCTTAAAAAAATATATTCTATCGATTTCCTCATGAACTGATGAAAATTCATGTATTCAAATACTCGTTCAGGAAAATGCTATTAAACACATTGCCAGTCGAGTTGGTAACCGAAATTCTATTGAATTTGCCGATTCGCGAACTGATAGCTACAGTCCAAGCCAATCGACATCTCTACAACATCGCCCATGCAGAGAAGAGCATAGTGCAGCATCGATTCGACTACAAACAGGCATTTTCACTCGAATTGGTCGTTACGGATTCGAGCTCGCAGAAAAGTGCCCTGATATGTGAATGTGGGGTAATTATTTTTAGATTATTAAATTTGCATAGATTTTCTTCATGGACATTTTGTCTAACAATTTTCGAGAAACACTACAAACTTATGACAATTTATAATATTTCGATTTTGATGAAAAATTGTGATTTTATAATTAAATTTGCAGTTCCCAAGGTGCAACACGATCAATTTGAAAATCTTTCGAGCGGAAAATGAGTACAAAGCAAAAGAATCTGGCGATGAATATGAAGTTCCGAATACAGACGAACCGCCTGGGCTGACTCTGAAAGTGTGGAAGGCGTGCGAGTGCAGGAAGACGAAGCAGAAGATGAGAATCGATGCTTACGATCTGCTCAAGTCGTCCACGTTCCTCACAACGATGGATGAGTACATCAGGACAGGTAGAAATTTTTTTTAAATCAATAGATTTAACTTATAAGGTTAAATTTGGAATTTTAAACTTTGGTCCAGAAGTAGTCTATAAGATTTTTGAAAAATTCCGTCTGTTCACCGACAACAGATATAGAAAGCTTATTGAGTTGTATCGAAATTTTCGTATATAAAATCAGTTAGCTTCTCAAAAAGTAGAATCAAAAGGCTTCTTATATTTACAGACGTTCTTTTTCCTATTTCCTATGCTCCTTACCCAAAATTACGCCCAATATCCGCCTTTAAACATATCCGGTCTGTGTCTGTTATCCGTCTATAAATAGGGGAGTCGGAATCAAAATTTTCAAAGAAAACTGAAACAATCATTCACATCTGGCCTGTGGAAATTTATTTTTGTTTTAGGATATAAGAAAGTGCGAGTGACTCATCTCCCCCTAGAAGAAATGCTGCAAATATTCATTCCATTCTTCAGTGAACTGTTGAATTACTATGTTATCAGAAAATTCAAACTGGTTAGTTTCTCGCGCAGTTGAGCAAATTTAAAAACTTTATTGAAGAATATAAGCTTTGGTTTGGAAATATGGCAAAAATTAGTTCCGTTATTCGATAAGAATTCTTCGGTGTTCCATAATCCTCCTTCAGTCAGACTATATTCAATCCAAAATTTTAATGCTGATGATCTATTTTCGTGCAAATTATTTGATAGAGGTAAATTCGTGCCTTTATAGAATTTAGAATTTTTTCTTTAAATTTCAGGCATCGATCATGTATCATATGATTTTGTGAACGACATTGATGATCGAGATAAAGTTGCAACGTACCATGAAGTTCTGAAGACGGTATGTGTTGATGCTTTTAAAATTGCTGAGTTTTTACGTATATTTTAAAAATATCAACAAGATTTTATATATGACAACAACTCCTAAGGTAGTAATTGAGTTTTAATGCTAAATGTGCGTGATTTCTTCATACCATTGAGCGTTCCCTGTCATTTCATATATGCTCTCAATATTTCATTATATCAATTCAATTTTCTCAATAATTTTAAATTCAGTCAGTTTTTAGGCAAAGAAAGTCAACATCACTGGATATACGTTGGGAATTTACGACGAGGATTTGGTGACCTTTTTTTCGAAAATAAAAAGGCTTTATTTGTGTGGTGCGGATAAGCTCACGTCGTTAGGAATTGCACAATTTGTAAAGGTAAAATTATTGATGTGAAATCTTTCTCTAAAAACACGATTTTTGCAAATTATATTAAAAGTATTTACGCGAAATGCGCTTTCTCTAAGCGCCATTCTCGTTTGTAAGGTGCACGAAATTTACGACCCCTATTTCTAGGCCGATTGAAATTTTCATCTTACAAAAATTTGTCGAAATTGTTTTTAGCAATCTAGATTTTTTGTGACTTCGCGAGTAGGTGAAATAATGTGCAAAGCGAGAGAGCATTTTTCCTACCTTTCCTCATTCTCTCCTAATCCTACATACTATTTCGCCTGGTCGCAAAGTCGCGAAAAATCTAAATGATCGTTTTTCCGAATTCTTAATTTCAGCCGACTCGGTTTCTCATTTTCTTTTTCACTCTTCCTTCACAATTTCGGAATCGCTCGAACTCTAACAGTTTCTTCAGATGCTCTACAATGAACGTCAGGCCCCAAATCGCCGTCTAATAATCGACGGGGACGCTGCTTCCTTTGATCTCAAGGAAATCATGTCGCTGATGCCGAATAATTCATTTGAATATAACTCGGATGAAAGAGAAGCTACAATGACTAACAAATTTGGAGAAAAATTCACTATTCGACATCTGGGAGATGCTCCATTTAATCAAGTTATTGAAATTCAAATGAAAAATGAATAAAACGTTTCACAGTTTATAGTATGATTCTTTGAAATGATACTCTTTATATGTTGACTCATCATATTTTTATAAGCAATTCATTTTAATGATAATTAAAGTTAATCATCTTCGAATTTAGGAAGCAGAAAATGATATTTGACATATTTCCAGTAGAGATCATAGAGAAATGCCTTGTTCAGTTATCGATCATCGATTTAATTTCCGCTATCAAAATAAATCGAAGACTCTACAACATCGCGCATGCGGAGAAATGTCTGTTTCGACATCGACTAGTCAAACAGCATTTCGATCTATCCTTAATGGCTGAGGGTGTGAAGAATGCTAGAAGAAACCGAAATGATGACGATGATTTTGAGATTTGCGATTGCCAGGTATGAAAATATCATAGTTATAGAAATTTTCGATTTACAAGTTATGGAAAATTAATTTTCCAAAATTTTGACATTATCATTAAATTAAATTACATATCTTTACCCTCATATAATAGTATACACTTCAAAATATACCAAGAGCTGAACTCTGCACAAAATTACTAGAGCAAGATATCTTTAATTATAAAAAAAGATACAAAATTTTCTAGAATGGTTCGAAAATTGCATTTGATATAGAATGGAAGAAGGAGACTGGAGAACAAAAATATATTGATTTTATCGTCTGGCAGGAATTCGTATGTACCGACTTCAAGCATGCACCTGAAAAATACATAGACAGAGATGACCTATTAAAACCGGAAAAGCTGATTGATTTATTTAACGAAAGAAACTTGTGTATGAACTTGATGTATACTTCTTTTTTAATTTTGTGTTATCTATAGAAAAAAAAAGAATTTAAATGTGAAGATCAAACTCAGACAAAATTTTTAATAATCAATACCATCGTTTAGCAAGAATAGGAATACATGGAAATTTGGTAGATGCCATCGAAAATGTGGGGTTATTTCTCAGTCATTTCCCGCACTGCTTCGTTGTTCAAAACCTTGATATTGTCAGTGAAATTTGAATAAAAGTGATCTAAACAATCTAAAATTTTTCGAGATAATTCGCTCCGATCCTTATATTTGGTACAAAATGGCTCCTGTGCTCAATGAATATCCCACGTTTATACGTCGTAGGGCTTCAATCTGTTTGATGCTCCTGAAAAACATAAGCCCTGATGAAATATTCTCATGTCAAATATTTTCAAAAGGTTTATATTCTTCGCTACTGTTTCAGAAATCATTATTTTAGGCGCTAGATACATCTATCTTCGCTATCTCGATATCAGACTTGACGAAGGAAGAGAGCTACTGAATCATGATTTTCTCAGAAAGGTAGCTTTTTCCTTAAAGTAATCGCACAAATTGAGAGATATTAAGATAACCCAACTTTACCTTTTCCAAAATTAAAAGGAAATCGTGTTTCACAACAAGGGGGGAATATTTGAAAGCTTCGTATCGCCGCATGCCAGCAAGATTTTCAAATTAAATTAGCATTTTGCAGACAGATAGCATCGAAATCGCGGGCTACCCGCTTGCAGCTGTTGTCGATGATGGGGATTTGATGCGAACATTCACACAAATTGCTCGTGTTTACATTCCCGACAAAAGCAAGATCACGTTGAGCGGAGTTGCCAAGTTTATCAAGGTCAGAATTTAGCTTTGATGTAGAAAACTTATATTCACGATTATATCACGGCCTAAACATAAGGCTTTGAGAAAAGACTTTCTGACCGTTTCTAACCTAATCATTTAGCAAAATTTATAGGTTGTAAAGTTGCGAAAAATAAGCAGTTCGAAAACGTAACAACGTGGCGAAATAATAAATGATTAGGAAAAAATTGGAAAATTCTAGCTAATTTTTAATACTATTTCTCCATGTTGCGTCGTTATGACTTAGTGATATTTCCAATTTACCTAAAAAATCCAGATCGACAATTTTTTTCAATATCGAAATATTGAAAATGAAACGCTGTTCAGAATATCTATGACAATAAACAAGGAAAAACGAGAAAGGTCCAACTGAATGTTGAAACAAAAGGGATTCACGCGAAAGAACTGATGGTTCTAATTCCAACTGAAGCATATGAAGTACTCGAAGATGAAGCCCCTCCTAAAACTGCAGTCAAAATGACTAACAAATTCGGCGAGAAGTGGGAAATCGCTATCAAAGAAACCTACGATTGGAGTGTTCTCATTCAGAACTCTAAATAATTAGGACATTTATTCGAATAATCATTATTTGTAGGGAGCGCAAGCGATATTCCCGATATGAAGACAAAGTCATGGAAGTATTTTTCTAGGATTCTGTAGGACTAGACAGGATTATGGCAAAAAACTGCGCGAGAAACGGATCAGTGTAGCCAAAAATATGAATTTTTGAAGACGATATTCGAGAAATCCCTTTTTGCGAATGAATTTTCATTTTTGCAAAAATTCTAGAATTAAAAAATGACGAAAAATCGTTCTTTGATTTTGTCTTCACGAAACGGGCAGAACTTGCGCCCTCCAATTTTACAGATTAAATTTCTATTTCATTTGCGAATATTTTCATCCCGGCATCAATGGTTAGCAACACAGCGTTCGCAGTTCATCGTTGAAGTGACGAAATTTCCGCAATTGCTATTTTTCACCTACTATTTCAATAATATAACATATTATCTGTGGAAAAATATTTATTCTCAATTCGAAAAATAAAATTTAAACAATCGAATAGGAATTGATTTTATCCCTGGAATCAAAAGTTAGCGATGCAGCAGTGGCATCGACTGTCAAAACTCACGAAACCGATCGCGTCCCTCTAAATTAAAATCATAACTTACCCAATGAACTTTCCATCATTTATTTGAGTCTTTTTAATTTACCGTTGGGATGTCGTGTCTTCTGGCATAATTGTCGCAGCAAATGTGGCATCTCGAATT
This sequence comes from Diploscapter coronatus, assembly GCA_964036155.1. NCBI lineage: Eukaryota > Metazoa > Nematoda > Chromadorea > Rhabditida > Rhabditidae > Diploscapter > Diploscapter coronatus. Next base: position 44,789,730 of record OZ038422.1, on the reverse strand, counting down.
TTGGACAGTTCCGATATTGCATCTCGTGACAGAGACGAAGTCGTTGAAATTGTTGACCCGCGTTCCGAATGTCGGGCCAGAGCAGGCTGTAATATGGGTTTTGTAACCGAACGAAATTTCATTTTTATTAGGAATAATGCAGAATAAGATTCGATAAAAATTGACTTACAAAGACCGGACGGCGGACCCCGCGGCTCTTGTGGGATCGGAATGTTGAAGGTCTAAAAATTTACAACTTCATCTCAAAGGATATGAGAAAAGCGATCATCTGATGAGTTTAACAGATAAAAGTTCAGATCTGATCATTTAAAGACTAATAACTTATGATCATATCACTTACACCAACGTTTCCACCTTGGCCGAAGATAATGTTGACCAAAGAGCAGAATAGAACAAGTTTCTAAATTTGATTTAAAAAAGTTTTACCTGAAAATCGAAATAAATAATGCTCTTACCAGCATTATGACCGATTCGATTCAGGAATTTCTTCCGATTGCTGCACACACAAGGAAATAAGAATTTTATACACTTTTCTGCCCTATTAATTCATTGATTATCGATCTCTTAATATGAATGAAGAAAATTTGACAAATCATTCTTATTCCCTTTCCCTATTCTTTAACCGTAGAGCAAATAAAATTATTCTCGCACATTGTTCGTCGACGATTCTAAATTTAGATGAACAGGAATGAAATGCAATCCATTTATCGCGTCTTTTGAATTATTTTTGAAAATGAAAATGAATCATGATCTTAATTTCTTAATTGTACGACGAAACTAAAAAATAAGCAGATTATTTCCATTAGGACTGTCCAGAAATGGTTTTTTTTTTTAATTTCGGAAAACAGAAACGGAAATAGAAATTAATTTTCAAACTTTCGGAAAGCAGAAACAGAACAGAAAATGATCAAAAATTGACAGAAACAGAAAAAAAAGTTTCTGGACGGCCCTGATTTCCATGTATTTTGTTAGTCATAACTTCATGCAATAATTTATCTACATTAAAAAACTATGTGTGTATAGATTCAACTATAACCTAAGAGAAAATAATGCATTTCCTATTTTCAACATAAAATATGTTTTATTCATCAAAATTCACAACTTTTATGATAACAAGTTTAGAAAAAAATTATCCCTGGCATCGAGTGTTAGCAACGCAGCAGGTGCATCCTCTATCGGTAATGAATCCGACAGCGTTGTTCTGAATTAAACAAAAATAACAGAATGAGTTTTTCCCTATATTCTAAGTGATTAATTTCATTATGAATTTACATAATTAACTGATAATCTAATTTTATCTCATTATTTTTTTTTATAAATATTGTAATGATTACGAATGAAACTCCTCTTCTGCTAGCATAAGCAATGCAGCACGAATGGCATCTGTCATCGCTAACGCGTCTTCCACCGCAACCGAAGAACTCTTTCAAAAATTCGAAATTGTTGACCGGGGTATTGCCGGAGAGCCTGCGAGAGCACGCTGAAAATCTCTTTTAGAATCTGCATTTTTCTTGTATTCGAAAACAAAATTTACAAAGTCCACAAGGAAGTCTCGTCTGTTGAGAGTTGAATGGATCGTTTGGAAATACTGCCACTTGGGGAGATACTCCATCCTAAACTATTTAGTTGAGTGTTTAGATATTTCTATGATATATGTATTTGATCTTCAAAGAATATGAAATTTGAATAATGAAGGGAGATTTCGTGATACGATCAGTTTCAGAAGGGTCTAGGGTTTTTTTGTAAGCGTATTATCAGTCGCTAACCTCTTCGGATTGCCGTCTACCACCACCACCACCTCGCTGACCAAGAGCCAAACTAACCAAAACGGCGGAAAGGAGAAGTTTCTAGAAATTGAGAAATATGATCATTTTGCAAAAAGTCACCTACCAGCATCATTGATCAGGAACGATTGAAGGCGTTTCGAGGGAAAACTCACAAAGGAATATAAGGCTGACGACTAGACAACAATAAATTATAAAATCGAACATCACTCAATTCAAGCATGAAATGAACAATTGAAATTTCCATTCATTTATTCGCACTTATTTGATAACACCTTTTCTTCAGGTTGTTTTGAGAATGATGTGCTTTTGAATTTGACTGTTTACAAGCGGAGACGAATGAAATCGGAAAAAAATGTTGAGCATTGAATTGAAGCAATACTTCCTCGAAGCTATTTTCCTTTTGCAATAAATATCGAAAAAAAAATCTTATTTTTCATCCACTGAGACAAAGATTCGAGATGCAGTAGTGACATCCTGTGATAAACAGCACTAATAAAATGGTTTTACAAATAAAGTGATGAAATATTTAGTCAAACTACTCACTACAGGAGGAGGCTGACGAAGTTTTCCCATACCCAAACTAGTTAGTACGATGGAGAGAAGCAATTTCTCAGTTCTTTAATCATGAATACTTAGCAAAATTATATTTACTCGTATAATTTTTCAGACAATTACAGTCTTGTACGATGCTTAAACATTGCTTTACAGAATTTGATGAGTCATTGGACATATTTCTATTCAAAATATAGACAATTGAACATAATTCAGAACATTGACCTTTCATCGTAGTTTGTGTGCTTTCATGAATTGTATTATTTTAATTCATCATATGAATCGTTAAAGAAAACGAACTTCTATTTATTTCAAAATTTCTCGAGGCCTCAACAACAAATGCATTCATTGCAAATCAACGATCATAATATTATCCAGGACACTGAGTATTCGCAATACAGTATCGACATACAAATGATGCAATAAAGCCAACCACGTTGTTCTGAAAGAGAGAATTGCTAAAAAAAACTGACGAATTCAAGTAATATAGTCAAGGCGATATTGAGATTAAAGAATCTGAAGCAGAGCTGAATATGGAATTAAAGTTTCATTATGAAATTCTTGAAATGAAACCCCTAGTTCTACCTCGACCCTATCAAGTATTGCTACGAATTTACCGATGATTTTCCTCAACTAAGAGCATAGGAAATGCAGCATAAGTGGCATTGAGAATTTGAATCGCAGTTAGTTAGAGTTAGGAAATTGTTGAAGCTGTTCACTGCAATGCCAAACATTGAACTAGGGCAAGCTGAATCTCATACACATTGGAATAAAAGTATTCAAATAATAAATTGGCAGAAATTCATCTAGTTTTTTTTTTTAATTATTTTGCTATGAACATTTTTTATACGTACACATCCCACAAGGCAGAAAGTTAATCGGTGGCTGATCATTTTCTGGACTGAAGGGCGTGGAAAGTGGTACTGTTAACCTAGCTTTTCCAGCCACTTTATCAAGGGTTTGCGATTACTTCATTATCTATTTTCAAATTATGCTTGAACTCGCAGTAAAAATAAATCTATTATTTTTTTAATTGAACGCTTTTACATTTATTGGAGATGATCGGTTATTAGTAGCTAGCGTTGGCGTCTTTCTTCGAAGTTGTAGCACGGGTCGAATACTAACTTGACAGAGTGCGAAGGTTATGAGAGTGGCAGAGAAGATATTTCTAATTTTTTATTGCAAATTCAAAATTCATCCAAATTTGCTACTTACCAACATTTTAGAATCACTTTCAATTTTTCTAATATGCTATCAATTCAGATAATTGTTGATAATTTAAATGGTCTAAGTAGGAAATTTCGATAAATAACTGAACAACCGTGCTCTTTAAAAAGAAGAGTGAAAGTAGAAGAAACGGTGAAATCGATTTTTATGATTCATCGATACAGTATTCAAATATTTAAATTTTGATAAGGAGAAGAGACAAAATCAATTCAATTTTAGTCGATTTGCATTCAGTCCATTGTAGATCAAGTAATATTGTAGGCAGTTAAAATAATTTGCGATCTTAAATTGATCAGTCTTTTAGTCTTGGTATGTATGAAAAGTCCACGATATTTATATTAGGTTCGGTAGTCTATTTTCTGCATTTACTGTGAAAACATATTCCATAGTTATTTTCTTTCGAAACTTTAAAAACACTTTATTTGCATTATTTGGTTAAAACTAATGGATTATAAAAAATTATCCTGGGAAATTGGTATTGGACACGCAACAGTAGCATAGAGCCAAGTGAGTAAAACCAACTGCGCTATTCTGAATTGGAAATTCATTTTGTCATTAATCTAGTTAAATGATCATTGAAAGGCCATCCATACAGCTTGTAATCCATTGGACTGAGCATAGGCGCTGCAGCAACCGTTGCATCTCGAGTTTTGTGCAGTTCCGATATCGCATCCGGATATGTCCACGAAGTTGTTGAATCCGTTGATTGGGGTTCCGAAGGCAGGTCCGGAGCACGCTGAAAATTCAGTTGTAAAGAAGCTCACGAATAACTCTGTCGTATATTTACAATTTTCAAACTTAATTGGGTAATATTTCTCGTGATAGAAATTACTGACACAGTCCGAAGGGAGGTGGAGTTTGTTGACCACCTGGATTGGGGAACGGAATAGATTGCGGTTGGGGAAGCGCAGGTCTAATTAGCTAAAAAATCATGCAAATTTATCCGATAAATAAGTGATAATACTGAATTTTACGTTATTTACAACTCGTCTATTAATTTATTGTTAGAAACGTTCATTTTAAAATGACTTCCAATCTGCAAACAGACATTCTATAATACAGCACTTACCAGCTGACTTTCATCTCCATCCTGACAAAAAGCCACACTAACCAAAACGGCAGAAAGGAGAAGTTTCTAGAAATTGAGAAACATGATCATTTTGCAAAAAGTCACCTACCAGCATCATTGACCAGGAACGATTGAAAGCGCTTTGAAAGAAAATTCCCAAAAAGAATATAGGGTTGGAGACTAGACAATAAAAATCAACATGAAAGCGAACATCATTCAATTCAAGCATGAAATGAACAATTGAAATTTCCATTCATTTATTCGCACCTCTTTGATGACACCTTTTCCTCAGGTTGTTCTGAAAATTATGTGCTTTTGAATTTGACTGTTTACAAGCGGAGACGAATGAAATCGGAAAAAATGTTGAGCATTGAATTGAAGCAATATTTCCTCGAATTTCATGAAATTCGCCAATAACTATTTGTTTCCTCATTATACAAAAATTACCAACACCATTTTAGCCCATAATAGATCGAATTTATTCGAGAAAATAACCTTTAAAACCATAAAAAAGGTTTATTAATTATAAAATGCCATTTTAAATGCTCACAATAAAATGAGGTAGTTGCTATAAAAAAGGAAACATGGATTAAAAATCTAGCGGTACATATTTCCTGTCTTTATGCAGATATATCGTGTTATCTTCAGGGGGAAACTCCTTTTGGGATATTTGAGGTTTACAGTCCATATCCACGAATACACATTTCAATTTCTTCGAGAGCAATAATTCACTAAATTTGTTGAGCAGAGCTGACGATTTGTCAAGTTTATTCCATGAGCAGAAGAAAATGTAGAACTCCTTAAGCTTGTGCTTCTTGATCTCAGCATGAAGTGAGGAATTTTTGGCCACGAAATATGCACTCTTTTTGTGTAATTCTGCGATATAGTTGATTTTCTCAATGAATACTCCAAGGGATTTGATAAATGCTTCAATTGAAGATCGAGAAATCGACATTTTCCCGTATCGATCGATAACTTCTCGCAATTTGTCTTTATCACTATTTCCCATTCGAATTTTCTTTACAACCGACTGCATTTGCATAATGCCAATATCAGATCGACTCTTGTCAACGGCTTTGATCATCTGATCTACTTCCTCGATAGCCTCATCTGGAATGCAAGATGAATACCCCTTGAAGTCACATCGGATGTCATTCAGCTCTTGTTCACTCTGGTCCAGTTCATCGAAAACTTTCACGATTTCACCGATCATGAATTCGTCCGCTGAAATAAATTTATACTTTATTTTGGAATAGGTAAAGTTAAGTTAGAATTATAATAGTCAAAATTATGATAAGCAAGTTTGGTTTTAATTCTTCAAAATCCAATCTTTGTCACGTAACTAACAAATATAAATGATTTTTAGAGTTTATTTGAAAGATGAAAATTTCATGAAACTGATACGAGCATACCTGTTGGATAGAAAGAAAGGTTGGCTGGATTGTTGAGAGAGAGGTATTTCCTGCAGGCATTCAGATGAAGCATCCTGTAGCTGATTTCAGTACCCTTGCCATTGTTCACTTTTGCCACCAAGCTAGGCAATTTCTGCATAAATTCGACCGCCTCGTCCACATTCTTCGGCTGGTCGCTAAGCTCATAAAACTCCCTAGCGATGAAGAGTTCGAATTCAATATTTAGGTCTTTATTGGAAATCTTTGGATAGCTCGAATCGTCATTCTTCTTCTTACTTCCAGGGTTTATTTTCAATGCAGCCAATTTAGCCTAAAATGCGAATTTCATTTGACAAATTTGATATACTCGATATTCAAACCTTCAAAGCTGCTCTGATGTTCGCTTCATCGTTCAACTCATTGACTTTTGACTTCAGCATCAGAATGCCGATAACTCCCCATTGAATGCCGGCAATAAAGTGTGTTGAATTAGGGCACCTGTGTTGAATGTTCGGATCTGATGGAACCAGATTGATCACATTGTCCACAATTATTGTTTCGTACTGAATAATTTAGAAGAATTGCAAAACTAGAAAACACGGTAAGTTTAGATATTTTTTATCCTTTTTTTTAAATAAGAAATGTTATATTTCAACCATGAAAAGTTGCATAATTTTATGAGCATCACGAAATTGAATCCATCGTCAGTAAAATTTGTCAGAGGAAAACTTCGAATTAGAAATTTGTTAGATTCAAATTCCATACTTTTGTATCTATTTTTAGAACGAACGAAATCCTGATTTCCCTAGCTGAATCCGAAACAGATCTGATGTAATTGCCGTGGCCAATGTAGTCATCAATCGTTCGCGTGACGTGGCTGATCTGTATTTTTTTTTTAGAATTAAAACTAAAATTTTCAACTTTTGAATAATTTTTAAAAAATATTTTTAATCAAAATTCTTCAACGATTTAGTAAGAAATGTGTTCAAGATACATTATGCGAAAAGATAAGAATTAGCATATAGAACATATGTATATCATACTCGCCTTGAGCTCCGGATCGATGTTTAGTTTATTGAATTTTTCCTCTAGAGTATCGTGGTGTACAATTTCCCTGCTAATGTGCTGGTTATCAGTTATTTCAACAGCCTCCGAAGGTACTTGCTTCCCAAATATCAATCCTGTCCAATACTGGTCTCTGTGTGCATCATACATCTGGCCCAATTTCATAGAAACTCCCAGGGATTGTCGAGTTATCATCGATTCATCCAAGTCAATTCTAAGACAGTCAAGATATGGATGTTCAGCAGTATTATATAAGTTCAAGTAATTTATCACAGTTCTCAATGATCTCAACTTGTCAAGATTTTTTATAACCTTTCCCATCTCTATTTGCTATTTCCTGATCGAGTTTAGAATTTTTTAATATTCAGCTTTGAAATCCACAAAACTTACTCCATTTGTTTAGAACCAGAAGAATTCTGAGCCATGTTTGCCAATTATAACTTCCTATAAACTAGATTCAGTGATTATTTAGTTTTTCAAACCAATTCCACAAGTCATTTAGCGATGTTTGTATTTCAACATTAGGGTCTGAAAATGTCCCTCGATAAATTTCTTCAGATAGCAAATAGATTATTGATTTTTGAATGCACATAAAGAAATGCAAGATTAGGGGCAAACTTTGCCAATGGAATAATCTCAAACGAATAGCTTAGAAATTGTCCAAATGTCATATTTCAAATAAAGAAAATATGATAAGAAAGTCAAATATGCTTATGGCTGTAGGCTACGTTTGGGCAGATCGATTTTAATCTCAGACTAAACTGTTCTTTAATTTCTAACCCATAATCAATATAGTTTACTCACTTGAAAGTTTAGGTAGAATATCGAGTGCAAGATGGAAGATAAGGAAGCACAATTTGAAGCAATGCAGAATAAAATGCGGGAAATGCAGGAGACAATGGAAATGATGAAAATATCGCTAGAAGAGGAACGAAATAAAAACAAAGCAATGTACAAGTGAGTTTGCAAATGAATTGGAAACGCTTTTTTGCGAAAACAAATAAAAAACTTGTAAGAAAGGTGGAGTGAAAATTTTGAATATGAACTCTCTTTGAGTTAAATATCTGATTTTAAAGCTTCATGTTTTAGTCAAAGATGAAAGGAACACAAACTGCAACATTGCGTAATGTTGTGTGAACAAAGATCTGGGTTGAGGAATGGAAAGAATAGAATGCACATTTTGAGCATTTCAATAAACGACGTTTTTTTCCCGAAACAAGCTATCAAAACCTTTACACATCTCATTTTTACATAAATTTGAATAATTCAGTGAAATGCTCAAGTTCAAAGAGCAACTAGCGAATACACAACTGAAAAGCAATAATTCGTCTGATCAGGCATGATTCTAATTTGAAAATGAATTTTATTTCAGTCTTTTAGACACTTATTCTATTGGGACTGCCTGTAGAATTACTTCTTCACATTTGTCAATTTTTGAGCTACGTCGATATCGAGCAACTAGCCCTTCTGAACAAGAGGATGAAAACGATCGTCAGAAAGCATCTTCCATTTGGACTGTCTCCTCGTTCTCATGTTACTTATTGCAGGATCAACCCTTCTTCTGACGATAAAGTGGTATGCTCTTGTTGTTTAGGAAAAAAATTGGCGAGTTTATCAAAAGTTCCTTACTATAGAAAAGACGGATTTCTCTTTGCGTTATTTTGAGAACAGAAAATCAACGAGCAAAAATAGCGCAAAAATGCCTAATTACTAGATTCTGAAACTGTTGAAAATATTTGCAGAATTTTCGATGCCTAGATAATTCCAAACTATATCCCCTTGATCATTCTTTCAGAACGAGTTTAAATCCCGTTTGGGTGTACAACGAATGCGAAATGGCGATTGGGAATCAATTGCATACAACACTCTAGTCTGTACCCGAAATTATCAGGATCGGAAGAAATATGAAAACGAAGATGAGAAAAACCACTCTAAACTTCTTATTAAGATTCAGAACTGTGCGTTCAACATAGCCACGAAATTGTTTATTCTAAAATTTGGAATTTTTAGATAAAGTGCCAGTTCGACCATTCAATGATGATGACGGAATGTGTCAGTATTCTCAACCTTCAGATGAATACAAAGAGGCTTATGCTCGATACAAGGCTGAAATAGATTATGTCTATCCTGTTCCAATAGCTCTGCACTTATTGCTGGCCAAATCTAGAGTCGTGATGAGAATTGTAAGTTTGTTTGATTTTGGAAAAATATGTTTGAAAAAGTTGTTTCTTCTGAATTCATTAGTTGATTAAGAAATAGGAGTTCATGGACTTTGGTCTCAGAGTTATGTTTTCGGATTTGGAGTTTAAAAAATCTATTCATAGTTTAATTTCAATTCAAAATCAATATTGACGTCGATTCCGAATACTCAAAACTGAATCTCTAAGATTTTTTATTTTAAATCAATATTTTAGGACAACTGCAATCGTGCTCAATTTTGGGAGCTAATAAGTGGACTAGATTTGGCTCGAGTTGTCAATGGACAAGCGAATATTTATTGTGATGATTTAGTGTTTGAATTGGAAGATCAGAAGAAGATCGAAAACTCTCCATTTCTTAGGAGCGGTAAAATCGACACATTTCTGAAATTTCTCAAATAGAAATGGAAGTTTAGGCGTCGAGTTTATAAGTATGAAAGCTCCTAAATTCGCTTATAAAATGATAAGTATGATACAGGATCCAAATAAGGTTTTCCAAATTAAATACATTTTTCAAAATAATTTTAGGGTATGCAAAATATTTGTCTCCATAACATGGACGACCCATCTTTCGTTGAGATTCCAAGATTAGCCGTGAAAAGAATCTGGATAACAAAAGGGACCATGAACCTCCGCGAGTTTATAAAAGTTTGCTATTTTCCTATCTTCGATTTATTATGAATCGAAATTCAGAGCTTATTATCAGCAAACCCTTGTGAAAGAGAGGATTGGCGCTTCGATGATCTTTGCGATGCGAGTGGTCCCCTTAAATGGGACATTGTCGAAGATGTTCTAAGAACTATTCCAAGTATCACCTGGACTGTGAATGATTATCACAAATATAGTAACTACAGGAAGTCATTGTTTGTGAAATATAATATTCGAAAAATGAATTTAGCTACAAAATCGATGCACCTAAGCAACAGTTGCGGATAGCGATTTCTTATCCCAGCAGTATCGATTCAAAATCATTCAATTTACATGTGGAATCAACGATAGTGGAGTAAAATCTTTGTGTTATACCTGTACGGAATTACTTTACTCCTTAATTTTATTTCTATTACTTTTATTTTTTTCAGATTTTTTTAAATTGCGAATCCACGTAGAATTTCAAAATATCGATTCGCTTCCTTCATATAAATTACCTTAATTCAATTTGATAAAGAGGGATGTTTTCATACATTTGTGTCAGGGTTTATAAGAGACTTTTCCAAAAAAAATATCGAGGCTCCTTCTTCTCTTCCCATTTATCGACTATTGTCAAGTTAATCAACCTATTTTTAATAAAACAAATTACAAATAGAATTAGAGTAATTGAACTACTAGCAACAACGCTAAAGGCCCTATTTCTAACAATACCACATTAATCCGTTACTTTCTCACAAGGCTGTAGTAATAAATAATTTAATTCAATATTAACTTAACTCTGAAATGAGTATCACTCCTAAAATTAAAGGTTTCAATGCTCATTTACAGTAGAGAAAAAACGCGTGAAAATAATGAGTTGTGATAATTTCTGATTCACCTGCTCTCAATTAACTTATTTTATTGCAATTTTACACTTATTTCGTGATCATTAATATACAAAAAAAAAACTGTCAGAATCTTTCTTGGTCAGTAATTAAGGAATGTTTTAATTGTTTTTTTAAGTCGTGTTCTCTTTCAAACTTTTGCTTGTCACCGTCTATATGACATTTTAGCAAAGTTAAAATAAACTAATCTGTGTGCTCAATAATATTTTTCATGAAGTTCATCGTATCTCCTTTGGCATATCAAATAGAGTCATGTCTCTGCCATTTCGAGCAATCAGTCTTATCAATACTTCCAGCCATGCTTCCACTGCCCTGCACCCCAGTTGTCTAATTCCCCAACAAAGTCAAAATGAAATTACTTTCAACAATCCTTGTACTTATTCTAGTTGAATATGCAAATGGATATCGCGAACTCGGCTCGTGGCGTCCGAAGCCGATGCGATTCTGCAAGCATTTAGACCACTGCAATTACAAGGGCTATTGTGAAGTAAATATTACTGATGCGGCAGAAAATCCAAACACCTTCTATTGTTTATGCCATCAGGTGAGTTAATAGTATTTAAAATCGATATTTTCAATTATCCGAATCTAATAAAAGAATAATAACAAAAATGACCTACTATTTTATACTAATTTTAGCTTTAATTTGAATTTTTTCCTCTACTTCTAAATTTTAGGGATATAGTGGCGTAATGTGTGAAACAGGTAAGTTTTAATAAATAGAAAAAAGCGATTAGATTTAAAAATGCTATTTTTGTAATTCAGAAATCAAAACCGACCCAATGAGGCTATTGATTCCTGTGGGTGTGATTGTGGGAAGTCTCTTCGTTGTATTCGTCTGTATTATTGTTGGAAAGTGAGTGATTTTTACTACTAATAGAGAGACAGACTACAAATTACGAAGCGATTTGTGTTAAGCGGAACGAATTTTTCACGCTGTCTCATGTCACTCACCCCTACCTAACAAGGCATCACCAAATTTTTGCCATTGTTCCAATTGTAAGAGAAGGCATATTGTCATTTCGCAATTTATAGTTTGAAAAATACATTTGCAAGGTGCTATTGTATTCGTTGGGCTAAATTAAAAGGAACTTCAGAGCACGAAATAAATCGAGTGGAGAGAGTTGTGGCAATTGCTCTGAGGAATGTTGCGGTCGTTGTTGCTGTGGTCCCATAGTGCTTTGTGTCCTATGCTGTCTTTGGTGTTGCTGTTGTTGTAGGGGCGAAACTCCGAATCTTATTGGACCCCGCTGATTCATTCTTCACCCTCTAGTTTACGTTTCCTTCTATAATCGTAATTTCGCAACACGAAACAAGTGTTGGAAAATTATTTTGATTGAAATCGTTTTTTTTTTTTTTTAATTATATGGTAGAATACTTATGCCCCAACTTTCCTCAAGCATAAATTTATGAGTCATGGTTTAGAATTAAAACTAAATCTAGAAAGATGTGTAGTAGCAGCAAATGTAATGATGGCTGCTGTTTACTCTGCTCGATTTTATGCTTGACACTGTGCCTCTCTTGCTGCTGCTACTGTTGCAAACGAGAAAGAATTCATATTCCTTTGTCGCCTTGAATTATTTCACCAATCTCAATTATTTTTTACTCGCTACATTGCATTGGAGCTGATGATTAAAAGTTTTGTTTAAAGATCTTTGTAAATTAGCATTTGCAATAGCATTGGCTTGCTCGAAGGGTTGTACAGCCGCACGTTTTGAAAAGTTGATTCTCTTCTGAGAAGATAACAATGAGGTGCCATTATCAGAAGGTGAAATTTCCCGATTAAATCAACTGTGGAATCTTTCGAACAAGTCACTTTTAGTCAGTTGTAATAGTCTTATTATATTTTTTGATTATGAATCGCCATGATGATAGGATAAAATTTCTATGTCAAGAATAAATAGATTGAAAAATGCACGTTTAGAATCCGAGACAAATCGCGAATGACCACGGCACGAGCCTGTTGGGAGGAGTGCTCCCGCGACTGCTGCATATCGGGATGCCTCATGTGCTGTCTGATCGGGTGTTGTGGCGCAAAAGCATCAGATTTTGTACCGAGATGAATCTTTATAAATTATTTTCATTTCTTGAATAAATAAGTGAGATCTGTGTTACAGAAAAATATTCGGAAGGGAGAAGTTAAATGAAAAATTCCCATTTTTAAAGCAATGAAATTTTGCAGTTAAGTAATCCAAATTAAGATTGTATTGTTAGACAGAAAGCTCTAAAATTTCTTTGTTTTAATAATGCATGTAGAAATTTTGGAGGATTTTTCGCAGATTTACATGGTAATCCATGCCCCAATCACACGTAATTTGCGTCATTCGTGTTTCTGAACAGTTTTGGAGTGCGTTTGTAAGAATAATCTACTCAAGGAAAGTGCCAAAAATTCGCTGTTTGCAATTTCGGTTTCTTATCGCTTCTATTTCCCCCCAGTTTCTATTCATTGCTTGATCGATGCGATGAATCGCCAGCTAAGGAAATTATTATATTCGGCCCTTATCTGGGTCAATTTGTTTTTATTCGCAATTGTGGAAAGTGCCCCACACCAAATATCTAAAGAGCATTGCAAACATCTGAAGTACTGTAATTATCGAGGAATCTGCGAAGTCAGAAACTCAACGAGTGGAAGTGATGCTGAATATTTCTGTCGATGTTATGAGGTATGATTAGAAAATCAATTTTCCTCAGGTATTTGAATCTTTCAGGGATTCATTGGCAATGATTGTATAATAGGTAAGTTAACACATAGTTTTCACAAATATTTCATGATTTTTAATATTACCTTCTTATATTCATAATTTTAATCTTGTGAATACAAGTTCTTATCTTCAATTTAGAAACGACAATTCAAATATCTCCACGTTTTAAGTTTGCACTTCTAGTAGGGTCGATTGTGGTTGGTATTATACTAGGAATTAATCTTTGTTGCTGTTTATTTTCCAAGTACGGACTTAAAACAATGCTTAAAAAATCAAAATTCCTACTAATTTAGAGACAAAAATGGAAAATCACTTCCAATGTGTTGTGCTGCAACTTGCTCTGCTTTCTGTGCGTCATTTGAACATTGTTGAAAATAGTTATGATCTTGTATTTCTCCAATTTGTCGATTTAAAAAATAATTTTTTTAAACAAACTTAAAGGTCATACAAATTTATAATTAATGTGCACCAATCTCCAAACTATTTTTTGCCATTTATAGAATTTATCAACTTCTTTCCGACATAATCTTTCCTCAAAGCACTTCATGTTAACTCAGACCAAGTTCTTATCAATATTTGCTCGTGCCTTTCTAGTCTCTGTTATAATTCAGTAATGATGATATTCCCCTTGAATTCTAATAAATTACTTTCTTCCATTTCTACTTTGCTAATGATATTTTTATTTAAATTCGTAAACTCTCACCCACACCAGGTAGCAAAAGAGCATTGCGAACATTTGTATCTGTGCAATTATCGAGGATTTTGCGTTGTCAATACAACAAGCAATGTAACCGAATCGAATAATGCAAATTCTACGGAATACATGTGCAGTTGCTACGGAGGCTTTGCTGGCAGGACTTGTGCTGTAGGTAAGAATTTATTTGACTGTTATGTAAATACGTTTAAATTTGGAGTTAAAAATATTTTCATCTATAAATTAATTTTCAAAAATATTTTAGTTGTCGACAATCCTCCAGTTAGTATCTTTGAAATAGCCCTCTATGCGTTATTAATTGGATCACTCGCAATCATTTCAATATGTTGTATATGCTGCTGCATATTTTCAAAGTAAGCTTTCGTCGAATTCGTAAAATTACTGCATTCAATTTAGGGATCGAGGAAAACAGTGTCGCCAAGATTTTTGTGTAATATGTGATCTATGCATGTCATGCTTCTATGAAAAATGACATCGAGATTTCTTGGAAAATTAATCGATAAAAATTATTATGAAATGCTTTTTAAGAATAACTTTTTTTAAATCAATAAACAATGGATTTTGCCATAATTTGCATGTTTTATTAACACTATTAGGGTTTTATTTATACAAAGTTATGAAAGGATAATTTTTTGAAACGAAACAAATTAAAAAAAAATGTTCCGTGTGCCACTTTGCGTAGCATTTTCTTATCGATAATTCCCCTCATTTCCATTCTCTATTTGTTACTAATCAATTATTTCATGCCTTTATTAGCAAACCTATTTCCTTCGACATTAATTTGTGCTGTTTTTTATTTGCTAGTTTCTGTTGAAACTGCTCCTCACCAGATATCGAAGGAAAATTGCAAAAACCTTTCGTATTGCAATCACAGAGGTTTATGCGAATTACGGTATGCACAAAATGATACTTCGAAATTCGAATATTTCTGTTCGTGTTATGAAGGAGATTGGGTTGGAGACGACTGCAGTCTAGGTAAAAATAATTCACGCATCGTCAATAAATAACCAATTGAGACGAAATAAAAACCACGAACATTCGATGCATGGAAATTAGTGCGCTATTTGCAAACAAAAATACAGCATTTTATTAACTCAAAGGATGGCTTTTACGACCATTCCAAATTACGCAATACACATTTTGCATTTCTCAACTTTCACAGAATTTCCTTCGTCTCAATTTATCGGTAATTTATAACAATTTTTTGCTCGAAATAATGAAGAAATATTTGATGATTATTAGGTTTTCGATAATTTTGAGTCGATTTTGAAAAAGTAACAAAAAACTCTTCTTAAAACCCATTGAATGATAAGCTATATTATTATCGTGGTTATGTAGAACTATAACTGAGATTTTATTCGGACACAATCTTGAATCAATTATCCTGCAAAACTAGAACGAGAAACATTTTTGAGAATCATGCAAACCTATGCAAAAATTATGAGCAAACCCAATATTTAGAAAATCCATTGCGACAACCGGAATTAAGTACAGAATCTATAGTTCTGATTATACTTGGCTCAATAGTTGGGTCGTTACTACTACTATGCATTTGCTGTAATATTTATTGTTGTTTATGCAATAACGAGTAAGTTTCATATAAAATTCAATTGTCATTCAACTTGAATTTAGAATGTCATGCTGTTCGGCATTGTGCTGGTTTAGCCTAGGGATTTGCTGTGGTATATGTTGTGATTGCAGAGAAACCTACATAGATGAAATTGACTAATCATTAAATTAATTTCAAGAATGTTTCTAATAAATAAAATTCTATCTTCAGTTAAGGCATTTAACGTGCAATAAGTTTGTTTATTCGTATAAAAATTTTCTAACAAACGTTATTTTTATGATAATATGTCGTTTTCATTATCCATCAAGATAGATTTCTTCGATAGCAAGATTGCAAGGGCCAAAATTGTTCTGCCAATAGTCATGCAAATCAGGTCTGTTCCAGCCCCCAAACGGTTTGAAGTCGCTTGTCAAGTCCTAGATTATTTGATAATGAGAACGAATAAATAAGCAATTCAGAAATCTCACAACCTCGAAACTCGACGAGATAGTATGCAAAAGTGAGGGAGCACCTTCCCTACCTTTACCTACTCTCTCTTAACCCTGCATACTATTTCGCTAAGTTGGAGATCGTGAAATTTAGAAATAGCCAAATAAATCATGTATTGTCGATGTTCGCGAAATCTGGGAGGTCGAAAATGAGGGAAAAAGAAGTGATTTTAGGTGCCAGTCTCTTCTTTTCGCGTGTTATTTCTCGATTTTCTAGCCACTAAAAATGACCATGCACCACTTTGCACGCCTCTCAGATTTCAGCATTAACAATAATACCGCTTTGTCGTTGTTTCGAGCCCAGAGCAACGGCTGGTAAGAAACGGCTGTCCAATTTACTCCAACAATGTCGTACCAATCATTGTAACTCGCGAAAATACCCCAACTCACGCCGTAATACTGAAAAATTCATCGAAACTTACATCTTAGAATGATTTATGATGCTATGAATATTGAAATTTTATGAACTCAGAAAGGAGCAAATATTTTCCATAGGCTTTTCCATTGTTTCACAAAAATTATTTAGTTATATGTAAGTAGGATGAGTTCTGGTCACCCATGAAATTTTGAGTTTCTCGTCGGAACACTAGTAAGAAATTAGTCCCGGTTATAGTTTGGGAGTCTTTCAGTGCATTGTTGTTAATTCATGATGTAGCATTTCACCCCCATTAGATCATCACAATGTTTCTCATTTTTAGCATGTGCCTGGATACTTTGGTCCTCTACTTCATAACACTTTCATCTTGCTTACCCCGAGAGTCTGCCCCATTGTTCGAATAAAACTCTGGCTGTTATTTTTGTTAGACCCCCAATGTGCAGGCTCGACATCGATGAATATCGTATGAACGGCAACATTTGCAGCGTTAAGTGCATTTACAGTGTCTCTGGCCTGAAAATAATCATGAAACACGCCTTCAGACATTGTCAAAGGCGACATGAATTTCACATCAATACTGGTGAAAAATAAATTACTTGAATGTCAGGTGAAGGACAGCCCGATCCAGTGCAGGGAAAGATGTAGCCGTCAACTCGTGAATATTGATCTGAATATCGAGTTTTCTATTTCATTATTCTTTGCTTGATTTGATTTGATCGCTTTATCTTTTGCTCCCCTTTCCTCTTTCTCTTCTCGATACTATTTTCCTGGGAATTACGGTATTTTGTACATTATTTCTGGCTGTCTGATAAAATTTGTCATGGTGAGGGGAATGACAAGGTCTTGATGATAATTTTAGTAATTCACGACGATTTATGAATTGACGAATCTTTTTTGTTATGAAAAACTATTCATTTTGGCTATTGAAATATTTTAGATGATAAATAAAAGCTCACTTATCCAAGCCAGAGCAGCATATCCGATACCATCATTATCTACCTGACCGGTCGATTTGTATAGCCTAGTAATGAAATAGGAGTATCCTTTGTTTTTCATGCATGAAAATGTGGTGCTTGTTTGTTTCTGAAAATATTATATGAATTGTACGAATGTTACAAATTAAAAGTAGTTACGCTAGTGGACAAGTAGCCGCGCATTGACAGCGCAATTCCAACCAATGAACATAGCGACAGAATTAGCCTTAATTTTCGATTTTATTCTTGATAGTAATAATTTCAATTTAAGGTTTCTTAGTGTCGGTCAAAAGCATGTAATCGAATCAGGTTTTATATTTTCATTCTGCTGTCTTCAATATCCCCTTGTATATGTAAGCTTCAAAGGATTTGATAGCCACAGGCTAGTGTAAACTGAGCATCAACAATTACATATTTGATTTCATACTTTTGACCGGTAGTATATTGAATACACTCACCTCATTGCCCAAATGATGATGTGAATTTTATAATGCTAGCTCTCTATTTGAAGAACACTAGTTTTCCAGATAAGAATTGCGGCTTTATATACGATTTCAGTCAAAGGTCGAAATGCGTTTTCAGGCTCATAATTTCAAATGTTGATAAAGTCATTTCATGAGAGTTGTCCATAGACGCTTAAACTCTCAAAACTCCAAACCAAATGTTGCAGATAAGAAACGGGACTCGTAATAAATTCGAAAGTTGATTGTATTGATCTTTAAGCCATATGATGCAATGCGATAAATATTATAGTGATCACGAAATATCTAATTTCTTATAATCAACAACAATCTGGAGTTGTTGCAGTAATTAACTAGGATTGTCGACGATATGTTTGAATTAGCTAATTCTGGATACATACCTATGGTGTAGAAATATGATTTTTTTTTTTAAATATGTATATATAATACAGTAATAGCAAGAAAATATCAAGATAACCTTAAAATTATTTATATCCATGGTAGATCATCTTTAATTTTGGCAGGGCTATTTTTTGGAATTAAAGAAGAAAGTAAATATAAATACTTTCGCAATGCTATTCAGCATGAATACTTTCCTTGAAATTTGGAACTACGCAAGATAATTTATCGTCATGACCTTTCATAATTCTTGCATTACACCGGAAAAGTCTTGTTGCATTTATCATTTATCACTTGCTGTTTGTTGTTACTATTTTCGAATTACAAAGTGAGCAGCAATTCGAAAATGCAAACATTACGCCAGATGACATTATTTTGATGGAGATGTGGGGAGAGCTCGCGTCCGACGACGTCACGATTGATCAGTGCAGCAGTGCACTAGGGCAGGTACTTTTCCCGGCCGAGCTACTATCAGCACAGCTCACATTTGCTATGGTCTCCTTTATCAGTTGTATTCTTAGTGCGATTCCATTCTTCTTGACTAAATTCCACTATTTGCCAACTCATTTCCCGTTCCCTGTGATTCATATTGTTTTGAATTACTACGATTGCCGAACAATCGTTGAGAACCTCATCTGACTGCACCCAACTTCGATGTACAGTGACGTCTCCAGCACAGCATCATCGTCATATTCATCTACCGCTACCGAATTCTCCTTCACTAATTCGCCTTCATTCCAGCCCAACTTCGACAATTCATTCGAATTCGATTTCTATGCAGATTTCTGCCAGTCCGCCTCGTTTCTCGACTCTTCTATCACCGGCGCTGTGACAGCCATTGATAACGAGCTCAGCTACAGTAATCCTGCAAATCAAGAGCTATCTATTCAATCAATCGATGATTCTGGAGAACACAAATCCGAAACTCCTTGTTCAAATGATGGCTCGAAACTAAATCACCCAAATAGGCAGATATCCGATCCTAAATCGCTGGAAGATTATGTGACTGATACTGAGCCTGTCGAACTCGAGGACTTGGAGCAATTCGATTTCGAGGTGAATAATTCGATACATGTTTTCCTATTATTGTAAGAAAGTGAATTTCAGGACTTAAGATCAAACTCGAATAACTCAACACCAGCTCCGACAAGCAATTACGACAGGCTGATTCAAAACATCCGAGAAAGGAAGGTTAGCAAAATTATTGTCAAAAATTGAGAAATTGAGAAAGATAAATGGGAAAAAACTAATTTAAAATTGTAGTTTAAATCATTACTTGAATTATTGGGTTTTCATTATATTTTTGTGCATAAAGTTTCATTAATTTACACGTTTTTTGTATTGCTAGATCATCTAAATATTGAAACTTTTTAATTCACATTTCTGAAACACGAACTTCAGACATTGTATGATGAAAACGGAAATCCAAGAAAATCGAAAACGAAGGATCGAGTCAAGGAGAAGATGAATGCGTTGGAACAGGTGAGTCAGAATAACTCATAACTATGACTAAATAAAATGCAGCTATGTTGCTTAACAATACAAGTTCTGCGGATGATAAAGTCAGCTTTCAAACATATTTTGTCATTAGTCGTGTTGAGAATTTTTCTAAATATCTTTTCCGATCCCGACTTTTGACGTGCCATTTAGTTAACCGCATTGAGATTTTTAATAAGCAATAAACTACCGTAATCATTGGTAAGTTCTGGGCTCTAAAACAGATTTGATCAGAGGTGTAAAGTTAATTTAGCTAAAATATTGACCAAATTAAATTTCCAAGAATTTATAAATTCCAGAAGTTGCAACATCTCCGTCAACAGAATGATGCCAAAAATGAACAGCGAAAACTGATGCTAGTAGAAGTAAGTTAAACCAGTTTTAGAAGGAAAAAATGAGCGATGGACTTTGTTACTGTAAGATCATGTTGTGCAATGTGTGCATTATTGGCTATGCAACTTTTGAATGACATATCGAAATGCGTAATTTCGGTCATCCAAATTTGCACTCCACACTCCCTACAGTTACTCTTCTTTAGCTGCAATAAGCACTCGACTAATTTTTACCAGCTCTTTTCTAGTTCCCTTTCCCTCTTCTAGTCTGTCTTTCTAACAGCCACTTTCATATCGCGGTTCAAACTAAACCCTCCTTTCTGACTTTCATTTTCAAACTATTTCTAATCAGCTCGAAACTGAATTCTTCTGACAAGTTATTCTTCAAAAAACCGACTTTACTGATAAATGTGAAGCGATAGAATCACATAAATTATTATGCAATTCGAGAGGTCTTGCAATTACGAACATGACCTTACAAAACTGAGTTATTTTTAGAAAGTGATGAAATGACATTACTGCAGTGGTCAGAAGAAGATAAAGTTTAGACCCCTAACCTTAAAAATGAGAAATACAATTGCATCATATAAAATAATCAAATATGTGGACGAAATTTTCCTCCAATCAAACCCTTGGTATAGTAAAATTGTACTACTTTTCCAACACACATATTGCACAATTACTGTTCAGAACTAGCGTATTCATTTTTGATAGTTGAGTATCATGATTTGAGGTGAAACGAATGCTCGATTACTTGAAAATTCATGAGTGCGTTTTGCAACCGAGTGAACAGAAGGAGTCTCGACAGTACGTCTTCACGATCCTCAACAGCTGCATTCAAGCTGCCAAGTACATGAATGCCAGAAATGCGGCAAACATTCTTCAGTCAAGCAACAAATCCAAATTGAGGAAAAAGAAAAAAGATAAGCGATAAGATGATCTCAAGTAGATACAACATAGTTCAAACTAGATAAATCTACCTCAAATTATGCGTTAATTCAGCTACTATTACTTAGAATAAATTTTCATGTTATTGTAATAGTGATTAATCTAGAGTTTGATAACGGTAGTGACGCTATAATTCATTACTCATGGTTTTACGTAGGCATTTATTACTGACTACTGTGATTGCTTGATTATGATATTTGATTGTCTTATCAATAGTGTATATCGTGACTAATAAATCATTTATCTGATTGTGTGTCGTGAAATTTAATTCCTATTCAAATTAAATATGATTCTAGTATACTCTTTTTTTTTTTTTAAATAACACGATTTTACGGAGTATTCAAATATTCGCCAGTTTAAAGTACTTATTTATTTAGAGAGCGCAAGTGGTTGCTCAAATTCAATATTTTTGGGATTTGAATCTTGCAATAATATTACTGGACTGTTCAAATACTCAAATCAAAAAGAAATCTTCATTCCTTTCATTTTGTCTCAAGTAATCGACCATTGACAACATCAATGAGGGGTTTTTGTTTCAGATCTCACTGATTTCGGACCGAGTAAAACAAGACTTCTTCAGGGTTTATATAAAGTTTCTTGGATCTATACTGCACATTACCGGATTTTTCATTCGTAACCTTTTGCATTTGTCTGGAAACGTTACGAAATGTTTCAACATTCGACTAAAATCGCTGAATTTTTCGAATATTTATACTTGATTAACACAGATACGGAATTTTGTTCGATGATTCATTTCCATTTGTGCCCTCCTGTGGAAGGCTGTTCCAAAATTTCGTTAGACCACTTCTTTCGAAGAGTCAGAACGTTGTTAATACCTCAAACTTGGGTAATTAAACCGAAGATAACGGTGAAAATCGGCAGATATGGTGCTTCTGTGTCATATTACGGACAAGAACGCAGAGGTACTTTCTCTCTCTGTTACCTCCTTTAAACAGCTACTATTATTCTTCGCGCTCTAGATAAGAGACTATGCACTCTCGATAGATGGTAGAGAAGAAAATAGAGTGAAATATCTCAAAAGCTAAAGGCTTCAGAGAGAGAAAGTACCCCTGCGTTCTTTCCTTCTATACAGAACAAATGCAGTATATGTGCCAGTTTTCATCGCTATCTTCGGTTTAATTACCCAAGTTTGAGGTATTAACAACGTTCTGACTCTTCGAAAGAAGTGGTCCAACGAAATTTTGGAACAGCCTTCCACGGGAAGGCACAAATGAAGTAAATAAAGTGAAAATTCGTGTGTCAGTCAAATAAATATTCGCAAAGTTTAGTGATGTTCATGTGTTCAGAAACTTGAAATATTTCGTAATAATTCTAGCTAAATGCTAAGGAATACAGATGGAAAATAGAACAATGTACAGCATTTATTCACGAAACTTTATATATACCCTTCAGAACTGATTTATTTCACTCGGTCCGGAATCAGTGAGTTATCGTCAAATTTAAACCCCTCATTGGTACACCTTGACTAGTATTTTTGTCATTTCAAATGAATAATTATGCATACACACGAAACTAATAATTTATATATTAGTGATGAAACGATACTCTTTGTCTAGTAATTTTATTCTAGAGCATTGGCGTGAACATAGAACTATTTGAGTGAGAATATGGATTTTCCCTATGAAAATGGAAACTCATTTGGAATCATTTTGACATTCTTGAAGGTTGATTTTTCTTTCTAAACATTTGCTCAATATTTTGCTTCCATTTGGAAGCGCTCCAAAATTTCATTAGGCCACTTCTTTCGAAGAGTCAGAAAGTTTGAATACCTCAAACTGGGTAATTAAACCGGAGCTATCGATGAATACTGAGTGATTATGACACTTCGTATCGTATTCTAAGCACGAGTGCAATTTGTTTTTGTTCTTATTCTCTCTCAAAAACGAAGGACTATCTGACAATTTTGCGATAGATAGAAAACAGGTGATAGAAACCAGACAGTGAAAGAAATGAATAAATTATTGTTCAAAATACAACACAAGCTGTCGATATTATCCGCGTTTTATCTCCATCTTCGGTTTAATTACCCAAGTTTGAGGTATTCAAACGTCCTGACCCGCAATTGCATCGTGTGGTCATTCGAAATTTTGGAACGCTTCTCAATATGAGAAGCAGAAATTATAGCACAAGGAGAAAACGGAAATATTTTATTCTTTATCCAAATAATGATTTTTATCGAATAAGTTGAGAGGGTTGAACCGAAGCATCGCATGCAGCAATCCGTTGTAACTATCGTTGCTATTTCCACTCTGAATTGTTTTATCCGAATCACTTTTGGTAGGTCCAATAGCGATCAATTTTAATGTATCTGCAGACAGTAATTTACCCGCTAAATAGTTTTCTGTAAAAGCAATTTTTTAATTGATAAATCTTTTTTTCGAAAATCTATTGTATTGTCGATTGTAAACGGGGTGTCCATTGCTAGTGCCCTTCGCAACAGGGAAGATGCGAAGCGCGTCCTAATGCGTTGCGGTTTTCATTGTGAGAAGCATTTTTCACACAAAATTCTCATTTTTTTAGAATTTCCTGTCGAAATTTCACAATTATCCGTTAATTATCGATAATTTTAAAAGTTCTGCCGAAGAAAATAATAAAAAATGTTTCGATTTCAATCAATCGTCTAGAAATCGCTAAAAGCGAGATAAAAGAGCAAATTTTCGCTCAATAGTCGATAATCTAATCATAATTAGCACTAATTGCTATTAACTATCGATAATTAACGGACAATTGTGAAACTTAGACAGAAAATAAAAAAAAAATAATGGGAATTTTGTGTGGAAAATGCTCCTCGCAATGAAAACCGCAACGCATGAGGACGCGACGCGTTTCGCACCTCTCCCTTTCGCGAAGGGCACTGACGACGAGCAAGTCGTTGACAATGGAGGATAAAATACCACTCAAAAATAAATTGAAATTCCGGTTTTTTTCCAAAATGTTGTCAAAGCCGGTATCGTCGAAACTTCCGGTGTCGAACCCGGAACTTCCGATTAAAGAGCCGTAACTTCCTGTTTCGGATCCGGAACTTCCTGTTTCGGGTCTGGGACTTCCTGTTTCGGATCCATAACTTCCTGTTTCGGATCCGGAACTTCCTGTTTCGGAACTAGAACTTCCGTATTACCCCCGTCCAAATACTATATTTGTCGATAAAACCAACTTTATGAAGAGGCAAAAGCCAAATCGTATTATGACAGCTGCCATTTCATTCTCTTTTAAAAGAACGAGGCAGGCTTTCGTTCCTTTTCACATTACTTTCACCTTTTCTGCTCTGTGTATCCCTTCTCTCATGACTTTACAGTCATGTCGGCAATAGGCCATGTGTCTAGTCTCAATCTTTAAAAAATATATTTCAACTTTTCATTGTTCTTTTGTTTAAACGGTCTAATTACCCAAGTTTGAGGCTAAATAATCTTTAACACATTCAATCGTTCTATTACCCCCTCTACTAATATCAAACAACGGTGAACTGGGCCGATCACCCAGGAGATCGTTTTGTTACAGTATTCTTACAACTATTCACGTTTCAGATGATATTTGTCTTGCATGATATGAAATCGAGAATTTTGTTATTCTTATTCTTAATCTCATGCACAAACTTGGTTGAGGTTCGTATAATACATTGCCATATAAAATTGGCATCACAAACTTGATATCATTAGTACCCTTTGACAAGAATTTATCTCTCAAAAATAAAACTGAATAATAATAATAATATTTTATAAAATGGACCTAGCAAAGTTTAGTCTCAATCATGCAATGGGACTTGGTCAAAGTGGAAAGTTGATCCCCCCGCCGCTTGTAACGATACCTGTGGTGAGTACACGAATCAAGAGTGCGAAATTTCAAATTAAAAAAATCGGAATTGAAATCGAAGTCGGAACTGATATTTTCGTAATACAGAAATCGGAATTATGAGACCGAAAAAGACTAAATCAAAAATCTGAACATTACTAATATGAATTTCCGTAATTAATGTACGCTTAAATAGTAAATTGATAACCTGATTTAAAAATCTAGACAGTACTATTCTATTTACAATCTTAATTAAAGTTTTTTTTACCTTTTAATTTATTATTTATCGCCTATGAAATTAAAAATCATATAAATGAGTTAATTTAAGGAGGGTGTGGCAGAATACGAACAACCCGAGTTTGCGAGCCATCAAATTGCACCTGCCCGTGAGTGCGCACATGTGTTTTTTACTTAGAGTTAATTTCTAAATGGAAAATGTGCATGAATCGATCGAATTGATATAATTCAAGAGTTTATGAAGCATTGGAGTGTAAATCGGATTTCAGGGGCAACGATACCGAAGTTCAAGGATGCAATAATGCAGTTTGTACCTATCCACGACCATCTTGTTGCAATGGATTCACAAAAACACTCGACAGAGTTGCAAGAACCTATTATTGCAGTCAAGTATAATTCAGAAGTTTAAGACCGTTAAAATTTATTTTATGAAAAGCAAATACAAACAGATGATACTACCTAGAAATGAAATTAGCATTTTCAGAAGAGGAATTTTTGATAACATGGGCTATTTTTGCGAAACGAGTTACATACGCTAATTTTTCTATAATTCGCTAAAGACGTTTTCTTATTCATAGATCTGTGGTTCTATAAGATCGGATCATCGAGTTGTCACAATTTAATAGAGAACTTCGTGTGTGCGTGTGATGCAGAATTTGTCTGAAAGATCATAACAACTAAAAACGATATTTTATTGTCAAATGAATTTATTGAAATTTAGTCTCCATCATGCACAGGGGAATGGTCAAAATGGGCAGCCGATCCTACAGGCGCTTGCAATGACACCTGTGGTAAGTATGAAATAATGTCTCTTTAAGTGGGATGTTAACAATATAATACGTGGATTAACTTTTCACTGCATAGAAACTAATACAAAATCGAATGTTATCGACTTTAGCCTGATACATGTTAATTGCCATAATATAACTAAGAATAATGGGTAGGTCTCAACATCGGGGTTGAGTGACTCTTTAATTCGCTACTTAAAAACTGCAATGCAGTGAGTTTTTTTGTACTCGCAAATTCCAAGATGATTAAAAATTAGCTAGAAACACCTCAATTTATCTTAATTTAAATTAAAATCCATGTTTCTTTCCTTCTAAATAATTTGTTTGATTCTGTAATAAAAATAATCATGAGAATTAATGCATTTAAGGTATGTGTGGAACAGAACGCAAGAAACGCTACTGCTTCCCATCGGGATGCAAATGCGAGTGAGTGTTCACTTATTATTATTATTAATAGCTGATTCTTAATTTAAAAATGTACATGGATTAATTGAATTTATATTATTCGATAATATGTTCGATGTTCAGAGGAAGCGACACTGAAACTCAACCGTGTGGCACTCCAGTCTGTCTCTATCCACGATCATCCTGTTGCCCTGGATTTGTTAAAAAGCTCAACAGAACTGCGAGAAAATACGAATGTGTTTCGGTATTTATTATTCATAAAAAAGCAAACAAATCAAAAAACAACGAATAGTCTTCCTTCCTTTTCAAAATAAACTGAATAATTTAGAAGAAAAACCCTTTAAATTATCACTATATGTTCAATTTTCGAATAACTTATTTCTAAGCAGGACTTGGGCCCAAGTTCGACTTACAACTCTTGTAAGCTGAAACTTCATAACACTTGTAAATGAACTTACAAGCACTGTAAATTGAACTTGAGTCCAAGCCCAGAAATAGTTATACTTTTCATTAGACCGCAACAACCACATCTATGACCACCGCAGTTACCGGTACGGTCACCGCAGCTACTGGCACGACCACCAGATTCACTGGTACGACCACCGCAGCTACCGGTACGACCACCAGATTCACTGGTACGACCACCGCAGCTATTACTACGACCACAACAGCAACAACGACTACAACACAACCATCAGGTTAACTCATTGCATGAAACAACTTATAATTAATGAAGTGACAGAGTATGTAATGACGGACTAGTCTTTATTCAGCAAAAAGTTTGGTGAATAACGATGTAGATAAAAAGTCTGTGGTGAATATCGAAGTAGTTTGGTGAATAACAACCTACATCCTTTGAATTGAATTCGAAGGAATTCATCAATCGTTTTCAGATTGCACGGCTATTGGGCCAAGGTGGACTTATTGGGCAGAGGATAGGATGTGTTATGGGGCAAGTAGCTTAAATTTTGCAGGGGTTTCTTTTCTTTCTAGCCCTACTTGAAACCTTGCTATATGAAAGTTTAAATTCTATATAACCGCATATTTCTTCTAAAGAAATTATTGCGTTACGATGTGGCGAAGATTTCAGATTTCTCTCAAAAATTGCATAATCTCAATTTTCCGTGAAATATTATTGATGTAGTTGATATATCGAAATTTTTTGAGATAATACCCATTTGTATGCTTTTAGACCATTGGAAGTGGCGGCAACTACTACACGATGGATCAATACAAGAATGGCGCTTGCAACACTTTTCATACTGGAGCAGAGCCGGCTAGTTTCACCTCGCAAGAACAATGGGATTATCTTGTTGGCGCTGATAATAGTAAGACATTTTTTTTTTCGATATTCTTCCTCATCAGACCTAAGGAGAACGACCGTCAGAAGGCTCTTGCGATCTGTCCCCTATAACGTTTCCTATACAATTTTGTACCTCTAATCTAAAATTTTCGCTGCGTGTGCTCAGTAATAACGAGAATTTTGCTCATACGACCTACTTCTGGCATATTTGTTGCTTGACAAAAGTGCTCCCTAAGTCTATTCCTCATGGAGGTACACTTAATTCGACTAAAAATAGATTGATAAGGAAAATTCAGTGAAACTTTCGAAGTAGTGGTTGGTGAATATTACGAAATTCCAAGAATTCTTCTTTCCCATTTCATATTGTCGTTTCAAATTTCTAAATTTGACTATTAGCTAAATCATCATAATTGTCATATATTCACATTTTACAGAGATCGTAGTTGATCAGCCGCTTTGGATCGGGCTTGAATTTGATGCTACGGGTAATCTAGCATGGATCAACGGCCAGTACGTTTCTTCCCCATTTTAAAGTGCACAATTCATCTTATTTTCACAATTGTTTGCATTAATTTTCACATCAAGGAAAAATTTTAACCTGGTACTCGGTGTTAACCTCTTTGTGAAAAAATATCCAGCTAATCGTAAAATATTGTCATGGATCATTTTATGAGCACAATTTCGTTAAAAATCTTACAATAGCCTTATTTTTCGTTTTGGTTGAAGGCTTGCCGATGTTCAATTTTATCCATCTTATGCCCTTCTCCTAACTTTTCACGATAAGTTTAATTTTTTCCCTAATGAAAGGCGATAAAGATGTGAATTACTCTAAGAAAAAAGTTCTAATTATTTTCATGAAAGTGATTAGCATATTTTCATCCAATTTAAAGATAAATCATCCTATAATTCATTCGAAATAACTCAGACCTGTGACTTGGGTTCGTGCACCAGCAGCGTTGGATAACACGGGAACACCAGGATTCGCATTTGATGTAAGTATTCAAATAGTTATTATTCAAATAGTTATCGGTGCGATAGAAAAAAGTTATGTTTGTGAAGTGCTCAGGAAATGATATACTGTCAGTAATACAAAATTAAATTTATAACGGGACTGTTGACGTATCCGAATTAATAAGAACTTTTCACTTCTCTAAACTGATAACAATGAATATGAATTAACTAGTGTACACTTGCCAGTAAATGCTAATTTTGAGCCGTACTTTCTAGCACTGATAGTATTTTTCATTGAACCGTTAAAATTTTTCTGAGACGAAAATGAGCAATAAGCCTCGATTCTTAATTTTGTTCATTAAAATGCGACTCACATTATTCTCAAGCAATTTCAATAACTTCTTTCCTACACTTTAAACGATACTTATAATGCTGACAATAAGAATACCTATTCAAATTTAATTTAGGACCTATGGGAACCAAGTAAGTTTAGAAATTTTAATTAAACAACGTAGTAATTAGCCCGATTCGGTAAAATTCTAAACTATTTCAAATAGGCTAAGTATACCTCGAGAGTTTTAAGCCTATAGAGAAGCTCATGATAGAAGAGGAAAATAGTAAATTGAAAATTCGAGGAAAATTGCTTGGATATTTGAATTTAATTCAGCGATAATGAATGCCAGTTTAAAAAATCATTGCCTCAAATTATCAATAAATAAAATTCTAGATGATCCCGCAGTCCTACTAGATCTTACAATCATCTGCAGAGCGCCACCTCCACCATAAAAGAGTCTCACTTTCAATACCTCACAACTCAGAAGTTGTGCATATTAAATAGTAATTTATTCTTTTTTTCTTCCTTCTTACTTGCAATTCAATAAATTATTTTTGTTGTTGAAAACGTCTATGAAAATGGAGAAGTCGAGATCAGTCAAACTAGCGCTTGGAATACTAAGATAGACCGAGAAGTAGAAGTGAAAGTTGAACGCAGAAAAATAATTTCCTGTGAATTTGAATACTTTTTAAATAAAAATTCGTTATAAAATGTAATTTTCATGCAAATAGAATGAAAAGTTAACAATATGACATCAAAAAGGCAAACCATAATGATGGATAAAATGCTTACCTTCAACTTCATAAGTTAGCATAACCGAATGAGAAAGGCACCTCGATTCGAGCCTGGCCCTGTAGACCATAGCGAACTGAAGCTGCCGACTAAGGTGAGAATATGATAGAGGGCGAAGAAGTTGAGACTTCACTCCCCCAACTGGTGTCTGGTGCAATTTCCATCTCGCATTTTCTGCAATCACCGGCGCATTTCGACTATCATCGAATCACTCTTCGAAATGGGCGTCAGCTTCGGCTTCTCTGTCGATTGGGAAGATTTGGAGGCTTCATGCGGCTGACCAGTGTGCCATTTTGGGACATTGCGGAAGTGGCCAGTGGGTTGTTGCCAAACTTCATCACCATCCGTCAATTTTTGTACCGTAATTAATTTTTCCTCCCTAAGGAGTTTTAGAGAAAAAGAGCTTCGATTTTGATTGCTTTCAGGTTTACTCATCATCAATGTTCATATCGTTGAAACTAATAGAACCTTATCAATTTCTATCAAAGTTTTTTTCAATTATTCTGCTCGTTTTCATTGAATGAAATTGAAAATTTTTGAATCAAGAAACCGCAAAAATATGCATTTCCCTATACCAATCGATTCGACTGTACAAGTTCGAATTTAGAAAAGATTGCATTTGCAAATGAAAGCGAATTTTGCGATTGCATTTTTCAGTTTTCAGATTTATTCTTTGACTTTTTTATTGAAAAAAAAACCAGCTTATTTCACACACAAGGTTATCCTA
This sequence comes from Diploscapter coronatus, assembly GCA_964036155.1. NCBI lineage: Eukaryota > Metazoa > Nematoda > Chromadorea > Rhabditida > Rhabditidae > Diploscapter > Diploscapter coronatus. Next base: position 44,759,100 of record OZ038422.1, on the reverse strand, counting down.
TCTCATATTTATTGTTTCTTTTTTTTTAGATTTTTATCAAAATACGGAAGAATGAGAGACTTTTTTCACTATCTATTATCAGTTTTCTTTTCACTTTAGCGCCAAATGCAAAATATCGATTTTATTGCCAATCTCCAAACATCATGCGTTTACTTTTCGTCGAAAAATTAACTTGCTTCTGGAATTCGCAAACCATTGGTCTAATTTTTCTGAATTTATGTCCTCATCCATTAAAATATAGGATGTAAAATTTGGAAATATGATATTATTAGGGAATAACATATTCTTATCAACTAAACGAACAATCGGGCATTCCCTACTCCTTTCTGATCATTTCTTTCGAGTTTACTTTCGCCTTCTTGCTTGTTCTTTATTTTCGAATCATTTCGTATTTCATTTTCCTGTTTATTCTCAAATAATCTGTCGAAATTTCTAGCTTATTGTTCTAGAAACATCTTCCTTCGTACATACTTTTTTTAATTGCAGAAATCTATGAAGACTTGGGTAATCGCCTGCTTTATTGCCTTTTCCGAAAGCTGTCGGGCTAACCAGGAAGATGGCGTAGTTGCTTCAACAAAATTTGGAGATGTGATTGGATTCACGGAGAAAACTGAAGATGGATTCGAAGCCGATGTTTTTCTTGGAATTCCTTATGCTCAACCACCTATAGGAGAAAATCGGTTTGAGGTTGCTTTCTAACATTTTTTAGATTTAATAGGTGATATTTAGAAACCAAAACCCGTAAATCCTTGGAAACCTGAAACAATAGTGGCGACAAAGTTTGCCCCTTCTTGTGTTCCGACATCGAATTTTTTTCTCAAGAAACTAACGAACTATTCCGAAGATTGTCTCTTTCTCAATATCATGACACCGAAGAAGCGGGTATTATCTTGATTCTAACTATTTCTGTTTAGACTATTTCTTTGACAAGATGAAATCAATCAGCTGACTATAATGAGAATTTTTGTTGAAGGATTTGAAATATGAATGATATTCTCTCTTCATGCCTCTAACGATAAACTCCCATCCAAACCAAGACTGAAGATAGTCAAAATTTTCAAATCTGAAAGTTCGATCATAATTTATTCGAAACCGAAATAGAAAATTTCAAACACTAAAAATAACCGAACCTTTCGTTCAGCTCTAATCTGAATAATTTTGACTGTCGATGATCCCAGTTATTTAGTCATCTGAATTATTGCCGGTATTCGTATTTATCCATGGTGGAGCTTTTGTGATCGGTACTCCGGAGATCTACGGCTATGACAAACCTGTTGATAACTTCGTCCGACACGAAGTTGTCTATGTAACATTGGCATACCGACTTGGACCATTTGGTTTGGAATGCATCAAATTTACCTAAATGACCCCATTAGGCTTCTTCTCGACGGGAGACGACACAATGCCGGGAAACTTGGGGCTCTGGGATCAAAGTCAAGCTCTGCGATTCCTGCACGAGGTAAGAGTTTATCAATATTGACAATGAGAAGAATCATTTTGCCAGATTCTGCCTGATTTCGGTGGTGATCCAAATCGAATCACATTGTCTGGTCACAGTGCTGGTTCCGCCAGTGTTTCGGCTCATCTATTTTCTCCGCATTCTAACCGTAATATTTGACACAGATTGGAGTCATTTTTGTCGATTTCTTTCAGAATTATTCGAACGAGCTGCTCAATTTTCGGGATCATTGTTTGCGGAATGGGCCATTAACGAGGATGTCGTCGAGAGTGAGTTTTAGATGTTGTATAAAACAGTGGAATTTGATTCGATTTGTGATAGACTTGATCGGTTTGAGTCGCTAAAATTTCGATTCGATCAGACTTGGAAGCTTCTGATGGCATCCAAGGCTCGGGGGGTTGTAAATTTTCCCATCCACAAACAAATTATGAACAGTCGTATTCGTTGAAGAATTTCTTGAGTATTGTTTTGGCTATCTAATCTGCTCACTAAGGACGTGACCGAATTATGTTTCGATCTCGTATTTGCGTGATTTTTGGTCAATTCCGATGCATGCTATGATTCCTAAAATTTTGGGGTTCAAATTCAATTCTAGTTCCGACGTTCAAGTATTCACTTTCTTCCTAGCCCTGCTGACCACTCGTAAACATCAGCAAAATATGTATTGTGTATCTTTTCACTTGTAGTTGATTTTTTGATGAGGGAAACGAGCGAAATACCAGCATCATCAATGATTCACGTCTATGTTTAAATTCAATTTGAATATGGATTGAAAGATAATCTTTCTTCAGACAGCAAAAATCTCGCTAAAGAATTGAAGTGTGAAATGAGTTCGTCGAAATCTATTCATGAATGCATAAAATCGAAGCCCTTAGATGCAATTTTGGAGATATTAGATAAACAGGTAGATGAAAATTTTTTTTTTCAACAATCATCTAATTAAATTTTAGCCTCCTTTCTTGAAAAGTCCCCGATTAACTGCATTCAGTCCTCGATTCGACAGAGATTTCTTCCCGAATCAAGTATGAATTTCATGATTTTGGTCAAGTAAAGATGGATTGGTGAAAAATTGAAATAATTAATGATTTCTTTTATTTTTCAAATATTAGTTTCCAATTAATTATTCATGATCAAACTTGACGGATTTTTATTATTTGAAGTCGTGCTTCCTAATATAAAAATTTCGTACGAGCTATTACAGTAAAAGTAAACACGTGGAGTTTATCAAATATCATACATACTCCAAACATTTTGACGCCACGCAGATGGAAAGAAATATTTTAGTTCGATGAATTGATTCGAGAGGCTCCGAAAAAAGCAACTCTGAACTTCGTAACGGATTTGGAAAGTGGAGGAGCCGTGAAGAAAGAAATGTGGAAGACTTATAGGAAAGAGAATCTGATTGGTTACATCAGAGATTACGGTATGAAAACTATTTCTGAATGTACAAAAGTGCAAATTTTAGTATCTGTTAAGCACGAACTCGGTCGTCGATCATCGCCTCTGCTCATCGAACTTCTTGACTATTACGTGAACAGAAACGAGAAGGAAGAGCCCTCTTATTACATGACTCGACAGTGCGAGGTAATTTATGAATTCCAGGTTAAGCGGAATATATCATTAGAAACACAATTCATAGTAAATCTTATCCCTGAGGGAAAACGTGGTGGTAATTTTTGAACAGTACTCAATTTGTAGCTCCTGAGTGACTTGCAATTCAACGTTCCAATTCTACACGAAGTCGAGCTCAAGCAAGAACATGGATGGGATACCTATCTCGTTGTGATGGACTACGAAAGCGAGCCAATGCGTGACAAAGAATCGCCAATTCGAGGTTGGCAATGGGCTCAGAACTCGATCGATTTCTCAGACCCACCTCGGCAGACTTTCAGACTAAAGAAAAATACTAAGGGAGCTATGCAAAAAAAAAAGAGATGGCTAATGTTTTCGTTACTATGAAAGTTCAAGGGGTACTACGCACAGACAACCTGACTGAAGTTCTGCCTGTGTCTGGTTGATTTTCTAATTTAGGAGTTTATCACATAGCCGAACGAACATCGGTTCCTTTTCAAATTTTTGGGAATGGAGTCTGTACCGTTCGATGAGAACGACAAGAAATTTAAGCATCATATTTTGAGCGGAATCGTGAACTTCATAAAGAAGGGGTTAGAAATGAAACAAAAGGATTGAATAATGGAAAATAGGAGTTTAGTGAACCTAAATCCGAATCGATTCAATGGCCAAAAGTTTCGAAAGAACACCCGATGAGACATTTGAGAATTAGACCGGAACCTATTGTGAGTTAACTAATTTTTAAGTATTTATTTTATGAATTTTCTTTAGATCAGTGACGAATTCCGAAAGGAAGAGTTTTATTTTTGGACGAAAATTGTTCCCGATGTAGTGGGTATGAAATTGCTGCGGAAAACGAGACTTCCATTAGTCGAAACTAGTCAGAGTCATTCTGAACTGTAGGTACAAATTTAGCTTTATGAAAAAATTGTGGATTAATAAACTATTTATTCTTCGATACAAATGAATCAGTATGATGAGTTATTTTTATTTGTCCTTTCTGTTTCTTAACCCGCCTTGCCTTTGGACCATTTCCCAATAGGTGCCTCGCTTTTTCAGCAATTCGTTTGGAGATCCTGAAATCGTAATTTTATTAGGCTGTTAAGAAAGTTCTGCACCAAAAATTTTAAAAATCTATAATTTTCTAAAAACGAGTCGAATGTCCTAGTAAGTGTGAGAACCTTGTAGAATGTTCTCGAAGCTATCACCACATGGGTATATAAGGGTCCGCGCGCAGGATTTTGGCAATTTATCGACCATAATCAGCGAACCTCAACTTCAAACAATCGTCTACTACGAGTGGCATCAAAACAACAGTCGACAACTTACTTCTTCGCGTCAGTCTCCCGAATTCTGGGCAAAAGGCATCAATGATCTGCCCAATAGATGGGCGAAGGTTACTGATCTCAATGGTGAATATATTGTTGGTTATTAATGGTTTTAAATAAAGTTATAAATAAATGAAAATTTATTTTTTTTGATGCAGGACTTAACAGCGTAATAATTGCCTTCTTTCGATTTCATTAACTTCTCCAAATTTCCAATTTCCAACTCTTCTAATGACAAAATCAGAATAAGCTATGTAGCTAACAAAATTCCGAAGCAGATCGGATGGAGAATGATGTCTCATTACCAAAATGCATCTGCACCGACTTCTCCTCTTCCTTTTCTTCTTCTGCGTCCACCAAATCAACTGCCAAACCCCGTACAATAATAGTCTCAAGACGATTATAGATATAGGAAGTTACGTCGTGGATCCTTGCGCTCAAGATTATTATAAGATATACAATTCATATCATCTCTTGGAACCGGTAAGAACTATGAATCTGCTATGTTCAAACCTTTTACGCTAGTTACCCATAAGCTGCTCCTACTCATTTGTAGGAAAGGGAAACTTGGAAACCGCATGACACGCATGACCTCATGACATGCGAAATAGTGTGGGAAAAGAAAGCCTACCACCCAAAACCCTCCTCCAACCATACACTATTTCGCATGTCATGAGGTCATACGTGTCATGCGGTTTCCAGATAGCTGGCAAAAATAGTTAAAAATCTCAACATACATACTAGAAGAAGAAATCGAGAAACAACAGTATATAAAATTTCATTTATACTTTACTTGTCGAATACCTTACCTGTTGCCATCTTTGTAAGCAATATGAAGACAAAATGATATATTTTTCGTAATTTTATAGCAGTTACTATTTTTTTTAAAACAAACTATTCCAGAAGTATCATGAAGGTGGATGCCTAATTAATGCAATTCTGAATGGATCTTGCAATGTACGTCTCATAACTATGTTCGCTATTTCGATATTAGTGCTTTCATTGAAAAGAGAACGATATTGCACTACGAAAACACGAATTTCGAATATGCGATTATTAATATGACACTTCTTATATAATAGTATAAATATTCATCAGCAATTCTCATATGCAAATACGAGTGAAGGCCTATCTATCAAGGCTATTGCACCGGTTGAAATCCGATACTGTCCTGCAACGGTATGAGTTGTCGATGTAAATCTTTGCACTCGTTTGTATTTTCAGGCTCCTCTCTGTGCGGCTATCGGCTATTCACTGATAGCTGATCTCTCGTTTGAGATGGATGATAAGACATATTCCAAGTTCTACTATAGATACGAATGCGCGTCAACTGAAAGGCTGAAAACAAAATCCTGTTCAAGTAAATATTGAGACTAACATTCCACGCGATCAATTACGTTTGAAAGGGCAATCTATAAAAGTAGCCTCTTTGAGTGAAATAGTATGTTAAAGAGATTTTCTTGTCAATGCTATTCCGTCAAAGGTGGTTACTTTTGCAAATTTGACCTAAAAGTAACCAACAGATTTTGACCAATATAGCTTTCCCAGTGAATAAGAAAATCACAGACCAAACAAGTACTTGCGATGGGTAATAACGAATTACAGTAATGCTTAATTTTTAGCATACCCATCACAATCTCCATCTACACCGCCGGATAAATTCGATTTATACAAAAGTAAGTGATAATTAAAATAATTACACAAATAAGTACATAATGAGAGCACTACTCTAGGATTACTTTAGATCTGTCCCTGTAAATATGTAAAATTGATGTTCGGGACGAAATTTGTATACAGAAAGATTAACTGAAGTGTAAATAAAGTTTTACTGAAGTAATAATAAAATTCACAATTTTTTAAACCGAGAAATCGCAAAAAATTTTCCCCCCAAAATGAACACTTTTTCGCTGTGCAAGTTCGAGTTGATAACGGTTTGTAGGCAAACATAGTGCACTGATTTTTAGAATGCAACTATTTTATCAGATGTATCATCGACCTAAACTGGGTCTTTTGGGATATTTTGGATTTGAAGAATATTTCCTTCTAAAACTTTTAATTCCAAACTCACGCTTTTATTGCTAATGACCGATAGCTTGAAACGGAATAAACGATGCACAAATTTGAATGTGCAAAGTGTCCATAGCGTATTTATAAATTGTCGTCTGACTTCTTCCTTGAAAATGGCGTATATATTGTAAAGTATGATGCAAATAACGCGTATCGATATCCGTGCAATTTATTTCGTCTCAAGTAATCAACCATTGACGATACCACAAATGTATTTCTGCAAAGGGGCGAAGATTGGGGACTCTAATTATATGACGAACTCTTTAGTTAGGGGTTTGCAAAGACTGAGAAAAGAAAGCTCGTCAGTGAGTTAAATAGCAGTTTTACGACTACTCGGTTATGATGATAAAACTAATAAAATAAAATTAGCTTACCAACTAATACTGGTAATTTTTCTCACTTTAATTCGAAAAAAGCATATTTCGTTTGAGAAAATTGTCTTCGGCTTCTGAAATACTTAAACAAGGAATTAATTCAGGAGTTGCATTCTGCTATCAACTCGATGAGAAAAAGGAATTATTCCCAGACATGCATGGAAGCTTTTCAACTTGGAGTCCACAGCTGCATATATACTACAATTGGTACCATCAAATATCAAAAATAGTCCCGACCGCAGCAGACATACCGGACTCGAAGCATTACGATAAGTCGAGTGAGCAAAAGGCGAAATACACGGAGAAAAAAAGACTGGTAAAAATGATCAAAAATTCGAAGCTATAGTGATCATGAATGTGCTCAATATGTATTATCCGAATCGATTCAAATATTAACCCAATGGGTGATTAATATTAAAAGTCATATCTGTTACTAAATGCAAACCTAAATTCTGCATAAGACATCAATTAAAATAATTATTCGTCTTCTTTCTAAATAATTTGTAACTCATCTTAAACCAGGTTAGGAGATGAAATATGTTCTTTAGTTTTCGATACTTGATAAATTCATTTCAGATACAGGAAAGACTGAAGAAATATCACGCCCTCGGTACGAGTTCACTAGTCCCCGTTTACGTGATGGTTGCTGTCGTAGTCATTCTCGTCTGCTTCTACCTCGTCAAAGTCACCATGAGATTTCGAGTTCGGCGCTTGGTTAGTTTTCAATCATCTAAAAAAATTTTATTATAAAATGTTGAAATTTATATTCCAACTTCAGTACGTCAAAGACGGAAGTAAGGAGAACTCGACCAAGACATCGCCGAGAAAGACGTCGACAAGAAGATAGAAACTCAGTACAAAAGTGTACTCTTTTTCTGCATCAATTAGTTCAATAAAGTGGCTATCTTCTATTGAATTGTTGAATTGTTATTATCATTGCTTTGAAAAGTATTGAAACTTTTTTTCCCGAATAATTGACTTTTCAAAGATTGGAAAATATTGTTGAATGTCATGAAATCCGTTTTTCGTGTTAATTTTGCAATAATAATAATACGAATAAATGAAATAACTCTAACATCTGTGAACAAATATACTCACCAGGGAGTTCTTCAGGTGTTAACTCTCTAAGTTTCTATTTCTGTCTCGTCATATGGGTATTTCGTGACGCAGATCAAGAATGTGAAATCAGAGAAGGTGCCCATTCTCAACTGTTCGTGCAGAAAATGGTCTAATCTCATGAGACAATGTATGCTAATTTGTAATTTCAATTTGTTCATTGAGCAGAACATTTTCGAAACCAATTTATCCCCAACCTTTGATTGTGATTAACCACAATTTTCGTCAGTGCAAGTTGACATTATAGCTATGATTTTACTCTGCGATCTATTGCTGATGACGAAATCTAGGAGGTGCAAAGTAGTGCACAGCTGCTTTTAGTGGCTAGAAAATTGAGAAATAACATGCGAAAAGGAAAGACTGGCCTAGATCGTTCTTTCTCCCCTCATTTTCAATCTTCCAGATTTCGTAGGCATCAACAATATCAGCTCTAGCTTACTTCCGTCTGAAGAACGTCATCCCTAGGTCTGAATGCCTTCAACCAGACTGAACTGTTTGTATTTATCTCCAGGGTGAATAGTTTTTCCTTTCTTAATCTTCTGGCAATCTCTGTACACCACCTTAACGGTGGACAGCGAAATTTTCTGCTCGATTTAAAAGAAATTGCAATATCCCTGCAATTGAAAATCATTATTCTGCGGGTAATACGCAGTAGTTGAAAATTCTCTTAACAATTAGAAATTAAGCAGAGTTATTTTGGGATAATGCATCGAGTAAACTATTTACACACTATCAATATCGTTAGCTTTGATGTATGCACTGTGTTTTGATTCTTTTGAATAATATGTAAAATGCCGGTAGTTAAATTTCTCTATAAGCATTCTCGGTACCAATTTCCGGAAATCGATTACGCTTTCATTTCAGAATGTGAGCAGATCTTGTGATTTTCTAATTTCCGTATCAAAAACTATGTTCTTAAAAAAGCAATCGCTCCATGGAGACAAATCGAATTATGCAGAGGTGTTATTTGCAGGAATTGAGCAACGCCTGACGCAGTTTTTTTCTAATGTGTCACACAGCTCAATTATGCTAAGCTTTCTTCTATACTTCATTCTTCGTTCTTATAATAATGGGCTTTAGTTTTGCACGCATAAGGCAATTTATATCGCATTTTAGGAATTGTCTGGTGGAGGTTACGCTACGTATTTCATATTTTTCATAGTATGATAACGATCTACAGTCTTGAATTATCGATATGGTTGATGCTATCCTGCTTACTTTTGAAATATGGCACTTTTCAATAAATACACTAGGAATCATATTCAATTGTCTGCTGAGTAGGTTATATTTTATAAATTGAAAAATGTAATCGATTTTCAGTCTATTTCTGCCTATTCAAAACGCCTAAAGCGATAAAATGCTATTCTGTGTTGATTCTCAATTTCGCGCTCAGCGATTTAGGAGCGTGTATGACTGATTTATTTGTTGCTAATAGGTATGCTTTCCAGATTTCCATTGATGATGGTTAGTTTTTACGTTCGAAATTTCATTTTGAGCAGTTGTGAATAAAAATATCAAAATTGTTGTTTATCACTTGCAAATATATGTTTGCCATGGCTACTTTATATTTTTAAATCGGCATTTTTAAATTAATTTAGAATAATTCCAACTCGAATGTCTATGGCGATTATCCCAAATGGATTCTGTATTTATATTTCGAGCGGTGTTTGCTTCGTTCTATATGCTTTAATGTGAGTATTTTTTTGTACTTTCTATTCCATTTTACTTTGTTGCAAACTACGAACTTTAATAATTCAGTCTTCTCTTATAATCAATATATTACGAAATTAACTTTATCGTCAGAATTTTTACTCTATTCATAGAGATGTGACATCTTTAATTCCAAATTTATGAGTTAAGCAACATTTTAAACACTATAAGGTGATATGATCAACTTCAGGCTTCATTTCTTTGCGCACTCATTATTTTCGTTGTTACTCTCATTTGCATATCGATACTACGTGCTCTGTTACCCCGCTCCAAGTCGAAATACTCTAACAGTGATTATTCTAATTGTCTATTTGCCCACATTCATACATATGGTAGGTATCGGTACTTCTTTCAAAGCGACCAATCTCGCTGCAGTGGAAGGAGTTGCTCTTGTCGAGACCGATCATTTGAGAAAAAATAAATCATGCGTAAATTTGGAAAAAAGATGCAAAATGTGCAAGCATTGCGAAGTATTGAAACTGGCGTAAAACCAAAGCTCAAACACACAGTGAAATATCGTCTATTTGATTACGGCGAATGTTAAATTCAGTGATTCTTATCTGCATGCAGACTTGAATTTTTTCTCACTTTGACACCCAAACCCAATCCGCATCTTTTCTCAATTTTTACAACCGTACCCGACCCGCGGTGCGGGTTTTTCTTTACAAATCTATCTGCATGACTTTAGTTTTTTCCTCAAATCATCGATCATAGACAATAAGCGGAGTTTATCTTCAGTGATATCAACAATTCTTTTGAAAAAGACGAGTTTTTCCTACATTATAACCATTCTGAACCTTCGATTATGAAATACCAAAATTCATTTTCAGATAGTCTACCTCTTTGCGAATGATGACCCCAAGGAACTTGAAGATGCCTTACGAAATCAATTGCCAAATTACAGTTTCGAAGATACTAAAGTCATCATAGGCACTGTGGATACAATGAAATCACTGCCGACATTGCTTATGACTCTTTACATGGTAAGTCGTCTAGTTGAAGTGCTGAATCCATATTGCGAGCAGGTTTCAGTGAGGTATAGACTTTTATTGAAATGTTTCGTCATCGAATATTTCAAAAGCAAAACACTTTCATTCTAAAACTGATTTCAGATTCCTGTTCTCATTAAAAAATTTCAAACTTTATTTTCTAGGTCGTTCCAATTATCCCCGTTTACGCGATAATTTTGCTAATGCGGTTGAAAGTTCGAAGAAAATTAGATGGAATTGCTGATAAAATGTCGCATCATACAAGGCGCATGCACCATACATTGCTGAACGTAAGTTTGACCATATTTTATAGAAAATGTTCATCTCCCTTAAAATTCTAGGCCTTAACTTGCCAGGCTATTCTGCCAATATTTTACTTGGAGGCTGCGATCACTTTCGTTATTCAAACTTTAGGTAAGAAGACTACAGGGTGTTTCAAGTAAACTGGTAAACTTTGTCACAAAGAAAATTTTTTTTTTGTATTCCATCCAATTTTAATCAGGATTTTTATATGGTGTAGAAAAACGTAGGAAATTTGATATCCTGTAAAGACTAGTCGGATTTTAATTGATTTAATTACCCTAATTAATTATTTTTTGAGGAATTTCAGAACAACGGTAATCCTTCGCTTTCTCTCCTCTTTCCGCCTGCTTGGTATTGTGCTTTTCTACATTCTCTTATTACTTCACGTTATTTTTTGAGAGCGAGAGTGAGAAAAAATATCGCTAGCCTTTGAAAAAATTTCTAAAATTAATTAGGGTAATTGAGCGATAACTTAAACCGAAATAATTTTTACAGAACATAAAATTCTCTACGTTTTCTTCGCCCTACAAAAATCTCGATTAAAATTAGATAGAATGCTGAAAAAAACTTATGTGACAAAGTTTGCCAATTTACTTTAAACGCCCGATAGATTGACGTTTAGAAAATTCTTTGAGATTTACTACCACCTTTGAATCTGGTGAGATAACATTATCTTGTTGTTTTTACCCTTTTAAAATAAATGCAGAACTAGTAGAGCATGCTTTGCAAACTATTCTGCAATGATTGGAATCTCAAAGAATTTTCGCAACTTCAATAATGCTGACATTTCAAACTTCAAATGATATTCATATCGCAATTCAAGATATAATATTGTCTCATTTAGGGATAAATCATAAACTTCTGGAATATTCCGTATTTTCAATGATTCTCATGATTCCTTCACTATCTCCTGTCATCAATATCTACTTCATTCGACCTTATCGCTCAGAGGTAAATTATTTTATTCAGAAAGACGACCAACTTTATAAAAATGCAAAGCTGATTATCCTACGAGGATTTTCAGATCGAAGTTTGGATTCATAAAATCCAGGGCTTATTCACAAAGAAGTCGACAGGACCAATGATAGTCGAGAAAACCTACTGTGTCTACAATCCGAAACTGAGACACATGAAATGGAAGGGAGCTGAATATCAAGCTGAAGGCCGTATCAAGAAGAACAGTGTTCATAGTACAAACTAGTACATTATTCAAGCTCCTTTTGAGGAATAAATATTTGATGGTAGTGGTCATCAAAAATGTAAATAATGGAGGAGAATAGTGTGAAACTAATGTGTCATAAATAACCTGCTTCGTTAAATTTAATTTTCAATTTTTGTCGAATTTTCTTTCAGAATTGTTCGCCAAAACCGTATCGCGGTTTAATAATGAATAATTTTAATGTCTTCGTAGTTTTTCTTTCTAAATTCAGAAAAACAACATACCGTAAACTTCACAGTTCAAATGATGCAATTGCATTCGCAGTTTCTTTGTTGTAAAATCAAATGAGCACGAATTTGGTCTCCACGGTGTTCCTGATAAAATCATTTGGCAAGCTTGTGCACTAGTTGAAGACCTGTCGCGCTCGAAAGAGCCAATTGTTTCTCTGGTGATGGCTGAAATGTGAAAAAATTTTGAGAAAACAAACAAAAAATGGCCAAAAATTCAAACTGAGCAAAGTTGTACTGTAATCGTGGACCGATGCTAATCGACACTTTGCTTTCGAACAACTCCAATTCATTTTTCAATTTACCTTTTCTCATGTTTTCTTCGCAGTTTTGTCTTTCATTTTTTTACAAATCGAATTTTGAGATATTTTTCACTCTAGATTAGAAATTTGATGGATTCTGAAGGAGCAGATCGAGATTTTTCTTTTGGCGTTTTACGATTGCATACTCGGTAGTTTTGAAATTCAATCGTAACGAAAATTTCTCACTATTTATTTTTTCATTAGCAGTTATATATCCTAAAAAAATCTTCAGGATAATAATTTTGGAAAATTTTATTTCAAACATCCTTTTCTGCACATGTGTCTTATCAGTTTGTGCTTTCGCTCGCCGTTCACCTTTCTGATTATTCATCAAATCACCTTTCAACTTTACAATTTCAGTAAAAGTTCTGTCCTTCCAAAAAATGGCCTGTCCAGTTCCGGTCAAGGAGAAGTACGAGCGACTGCCTCTGTTCGCCAAGCCTAGTCACTACCACATCCAGCTCAAGCCAAATTTCTCCAAGTAAGATTCTCCTTTTTGCAAGACTATTTGAACAACTATATTTTTTGAAAAAAGTATCAAATACAAAATAACTAAAGAACATATCTTCGTAAAAATAGCCTGAGATATTTTCCCTCGATTATTTAGCTTCACGTTCGAAGGCGAAGTCTCGGTCGAATTTGAGATTCTCGAGACGACTGACTTCCTCAAGCTGCACGCGGTCGACCTGGCTGTGCATAATATCTCACTCACTGCCAAGGACGGAAATCGTATGTTCAAGAACTCTTGAAAGATGGAAAATATGATAAACGTATATTGAATTTATGAAAAGGCTTCTTTTTATTTTTTTCAACAAGAATCATCTTAAAAATGGGAATAATTGCGACAAAAACATCAAATTGAATGCTTGGTTTTTTTATTTTCATTTCTGAAAAATAATTATTTCGAAATCTGATCATAAAATATTGAAAAATTCTGAATTTCAGCTTATCCCGATTTGCAGTCGGAATACAGCGTGAAGACGAACATGTTGACTGTCAAACTGCCTAAGAAGTTCGAGCCACAAAAGGTGGGGATTTCTTCGGAAAAATAGTTTCCATTTAATCTTCAGATGAAATTGACGATCAAATACACGGGCGAATTGAACAACAAGATGCATGGATTCTACAGATCGAGTTACAAAAACGAGAAGGACGAGGAGAAGTGGATGGCCACCACACAGTTCGAGGTAGGGAAATTATAAATATGCTGATTTCCCTACTTGTTTTTTCATCAGAGCAAATGCCTCGAATGTTCCGATTACTTGACTCACCACAATTTTCGAAAATTTAAAACGAAGAATTTCTATGAAATTTCCCTCTTTTTCAGTCCACCCACGCTCGAAATGCCTTTCCTTGCTGGGACGAGCCCATCTACAAAGCTCAATTCGACGTGACTTTCGTCGTCGAATCCCATTTGACGGCGCTCAGCAACATGGTAAGAGATTTGCTATTGAATGAAATCAGTGATTATCATTCTTCTAAGTGTTCCATAATGTAAAAGACCATACATTTCCACGGCCTACCAGTTGGTGGTACATAGTAATAAATTTACTCAAGCCTATCTCGCTAACACTTTTACTATTCAAATTTTGACAAAAATGAAAACTCGGAATTAATGGTTTTGCTAGGGATTTTTCTAAAAAAACTGAATCCTGTAGAGCTATAGATAGTTGGCGTGTTTATCGACGTACAGGATTGGATTATTGAAAAATCGATCGCAAATCGGGTGGTTCTCGAAAATAGTTTTGCGAATCTCTGAAAATGTGAAGCAAGGTTCACTGGTAAATCAAAGCGGATAATGATTGCGGCTAATTTTACCAAAGTGAATGCACAAATTCTAACGATTCTGACAGACTGTGATTTCGTAACATGGAAAAGTCGAATCTTTGCTATTTTTTTAATAAATAATTTATTAGTACTAATCAAAACGTTTCAGAATGTGATTGAGTCGAAACCGCTCGAAGATGACAAATTCAAGCAGGTCAAATTCGCCACTTCTCCCATTATGTCCACCTACCTCGTTGCTTTTGCTGTGGGAGACTTTGAGTTTATTGAGGTATTGGTTTTAAATTTAATGCAGAACATAGCTTCTCCCTGGTTATTTTCAAATAATCTTCTCATAAAAAACTTCTTATTTGATTTCTTTTCAGAGCAAGACCCAAAGTGGTTGTGTGGTCCGTGTGTACACAGTGCCTGGGAAGAAGGAGCAGGGCAGTTTTGCCTTGGACTTGGCAACGAAGGCCATCGATTGGTACAACAACTGGTTCGGCATCACCTACCCTCTGCCGAAATGCGACCTGATTGGCATACCCGATTTCAGTATGGGAGGTACGCTTCAGAAAGTGGTCAAATTTTTGGAAAACTTGTCCATTCTTTGATTTTCTCATGCCTTTGAACTTTTTTTTTTTTTCAATTTTTAAACTTTGTCATTTTGAAAAGTGAAATCTAAATGGTAAGAAGTGACCTTGGACATTTTACTAAACTAGCGCAGTATACTTGAAAGGAAATTTATCACGATTTCTTCTGGTCTCTTTACATGGGATGTAATAATAATTTGTATTTTTCAGCAATGGAAAACTGGGGCTTGGTGACATATCGCGAAGTCTATTTGCTGATCGATTCGAAAGTCTCGTCGACGAGGATGAAGATGAACGTCGCTTTGGTCGTTGCTCACGAACTGGCCCATTTGTGGTTCGGAGATCTCGTCACTATGGTTTGCTTAAATTTTTTTTTTCACATTTTTCAAAATTTCAATTGAAATTTTGACAGAATTCTGCATAACTTTTCACCGTGCAAATTTTTGATTTGTGTAAAACGATCATTTGGATGTAGGAAAGTTTGTCTTTCGAATTCAACTGATAAGTTTTCGCGATTATCGAACTTTTAAAGAGTCTCGAACTTGAAATATCAGTCTTTTTTTATGGAAAGAAGAATATCGTTTTTCCCAGCAATGGTGGACGGACCTGTGGCTGAAAGAGGGGTTCGCCTCGTTCATGGAGTACCTGTTCGTGGGCTACAATTGCGAGGAGTTCAAGATCTGGCTGCACTTCATCAACGATGAATTCGCTTCCGGACTCGGTCTCGACTCGCTCAGGAGCTCTCATCCGATCGAGGTTGGTTTTGGTCGCTTGTACTGTTTGCCCTTAAGGTTACCCTTACCATCTTGTACTTCTTATCCCCCTTTTCTGGAAACTAGCAAGAGGACGAGAAACAAGGGTAAAACTACAAGAGGCCTTAGTTTTTCAGTAATTTGTTTATTTTTCTAGACGTTGTTCGAATATCATGCCAAAATATTTTGATTATTGGAAAGTTAAAAATTTTAAGAGGAAGTTTTGATAATGTTTGAAACAACACTTTGAGCTTTAAAAAAAAAAAACTCAAAAGTCCTCATAATTCATGCATTTTTCTCCTCCAAGAAGGATTCTGCTTTCAGGTCGAAATAGACAACCCGAATGAGCTGGAAGAGATCTACGACTCGATCACTTACGCCAAGTCGAACTCGGTCAATCGCATGCTCTGCTTCTATCTCGGAGAAGAGACTTTCCAGGTTAAAATTTCCTTTAGCTCTTTGAACATGATTATTTTGCAGAAGGGTTTGAGAATCTATCTTAAACGATTTTCATACAAAAATGCAACGACTGAGGATTTGTGGATGGCTTTGAGCGAAGCAAGTGGACAGGTTTGTTTTTATTCTTTACGTGAAAATCTGATCCTTGACGTTTGAAAAAATCCCCTCTTCCATCATGATCATTTTATCATTTTGAAAGACGCCGTGAACTTTTCGCGTAAAAATCAACGGCTACTGCAAATTGTTGTAAATTGCAGAACATTTCCGAACTGATGTCTGGTTGGACAAAACAGATGGGATTCCCTGTTGTCTCTGTGAGTCAGACAGTGAATGGCAGGGAGAGGCAACTGCATCTGAAGCAGAACAGATTCATTGCTGATGGAGGGCAAGACAGCAATAATCAGATCTGGCAGGTAATAATAAAGCGTATTTTTAATATTATGAATGGTAGATCTTCCTTCAAAAAGTTCAAATTGGTTTTCAGAGAAAAGATTTTTTTAACTGTTTTACATTCGTGAAACGGAATTTTCCAGGTACCAATCAACATCTCTACCAGCTCCGACCCATCGAGAGTCAAGCAGCGCATTCTGATGAAGGGAAGAGAAGAGACGGTCACCGTTTCTGATGTTAATCCTAATGAGTGGATTAAGGTTGGTTTTGATTAAAAATCTGTTCTCCGTTTAAATTTCGACTTATTCGTTCGTTCAGTTGAACACAGGAGCAACAGGATTCTACCGCGTTGAATACAGCAGCGAAATGCTGACTGCTCTGCTGCCTGACATTGCCTCCGGCAATATGCCCATCATCGACAGATTCAACATCGCTAATGACCTGTTTGCGCTGGTATGAAAGTTCATTTTTGTCTTCTTTTTTAATGAATCTGGCATTTATCTGATTCTTTTTTCTATAGGCAGACTTCGTAAAATACAATATCAGACTCATTTTGGTTTCTCGATAATCCCAATGTTTTTTTTTTTTTAAATGAATTCAGAAGTGCTTCCTTTCAGTGTGCCATTTTCGAATTACCGCTTTCAAATGGACTAATTTTGATGAGTTTCGCAAATTTTCTTATAGGTCCTAGCCGGTCGTCAAACAGCCTCTTCATTCTTGCAACTGCTGGAGGCCTCGTTGAAGGAAGAGGAGTACATTGTATGGAGTGCTTTGGACGAAGGACTTGCCGCCTTCAGCAACGTGCTCATCGATGCTGACGCAGATGGCAGTCTCAAGAAGAGGTAAAGTATTTCTCTATCAATGTCGAGATACATCATTTTTGGTTTGAAAAATCCTAAAGCTTACGTAATTACATGTAGGGTTAGAAGAGGATAAATTAGTGCGCTTTTTTACTTTTTCACTGTTATGAATTTTCTAAGTAACTGATAATTCTTGTCTCATATATCAAATTATTTTGAAAGTAGTTATCGATTTTTTACTTTCAGTTAAGTCTTACTGCTATTTTCAGATTTGATGCCTACGTCTCGAAGATTCTGGCTCCAATCGGTGAGAAACTCGGCTGGGAAGTGCAGCCCGGGGAAGACGCACAGTTGTCCCTGCTTCGTTCACTGATTCAGGCAAATTTTCCGATAATAAATTCAAGTCATTTCTTTTATTTTCAGGGAAGACTTGCGAAAGCAGGTCACCAGCCAACGATCAGCAAGATCCTGGAACTGTTCGAGAATCACGCAACGACAAAGGCCGAACTCCATCCTGATTTGAGATCCATGGTATGAATTTACTTGTGTTAAGACTTTTGAAAAAACTGAAAAATTTACAAAGAAAAATAATATTGAATTGCATGTTCATCATTCAAATGATCAGAACAAAATCAATTCTTTTTTTTTTCGAATAAACGCTTGTCGATTTTTCTTCTAAATTAAATTCTATTTTTCAGGAAAAATAAATCATAAAATATTCACGGAAATTGACTATTTGCAGATCTACAGTTCTGCAGCTCGCAATGGCGGCGAAAAGGTATTCCTCCAGCTGCAGCAAGTCTACGAGACGATTGGTTTCACGGAGATCGAGAGACATTGCATCACTGCTCTCTCTGCCACTCAGGAGCATGCACTGCTTGAAAAGGCATTCAAATATGGATTTGATGAAGTAAAAATTTTCATGTTTTAAATCAGGACGTTCTTTCATGTTGTTAACACATTTCACTTTCATTTAGCCATTTAAAAAGCTGTTTGATGTGAAATTTTCAGGACAAAATCCGAATGCAGGATCTTTATTTGCTGTTCCTCAGCCCCTCTGCGACCAAAGTTGGACAGGTGAGGAACATCATTTAATTTACAAAACATCTGAAAGCTTGGTCTTCAGGCCTTCGCCTGGTCGTACTTCAAATCCCACATGCAGCAACTCATCGAGAAATTTGGCGGCGTGGGCAATGGACTCTTCCAGGTATTTCTATATAGATATTTTCTTAATTTGAGAAGTTTTTGAAATTTTCAGCGATGCTTCAAATGGGCCTCCGAAAATTTCTGCAGCGAAGAAATGGCCAAGGATGTGGAGGTTGACGCTTCTACTTTTTTCTTGAATCATTTTGAGAGATTTTCAAAATATGAGAATTTTACCTGTAAAAGTTGGGCAAAATATTTGCAAAGATTTGACATTATTATTTAGAATATTACTTTTACCAGATGAATTTGCTTATTTGCAGGACCTTTTCTGCAAATCGCTGTCTGCCTCTGACCTGGCGACCCTCGATCGACCCATCCGCCAGGCGACCGAGTCCATCCGCACCAATGCCAAACTGAAGCAGAACAATGTCGGTCCTCTGGATGAATTCTTCAAGTCCAAAGGATTCTAAACGACCATTTGGAAATGACAGCCGCCAACAACATTCCAATATACCAAGGCTGGAACAGAGTAGGTAGTGTAACCTGCTCTCTATTTTCCTTCTTACAGTGTTGGTATGTTGAAATGTCCTCGTTCTTTTATCAACAGCTGCAAGCTCATATTTTAAGTTTGGAGTTTATTCGAACAAACCGGAATGATTTGTACTAAAATTTCGAGATCAACTCCTTTCATCTTCCGGTACAAATCACCTTCCACCCCCAGCATGTTATCTAATTATTTTTGAAAAAAAGCTTATTCTATGGAAATTTCAGAGGAATTATATATTTTTAATCTCGAATAGCAATCACTTTGTGCTTATTTTCACTACGGTTAATTAATATCTTCAGAGCTATGAATGAACATATTTTATCCTACGGATGATGTTGTTTCATCTTTTTCATTTCAGATTTAATTTAACGTTAAAAATAAATATAAAATTTTATTTTTTGTATTAAATTGGAGGAAATCAAACTATTCCGAAATATTTTCACACAAACAATTTTAGCCAACAAGTTTTAATAGAAAACAAGTCTAAAATGCATTTAATTTTAATCTCGAAAAATCGAATTTTCTGTTGGTGACTTCAACTGATTTTTTTTTCATTTTTAAACCGAAGTTTTTCAATCCTAAATTTCTGGAAAATTATTTTTTCCCTCTGTAAATTGAGTTTTGATGAAATAGGATATTCTCAAATAGGTACTTTAGAAAATACTTTAAGCAATCCAGAAAACACTTTAATAACATATTTTGATGGCAAGTTTGTAACAACACTTGATATACAATCAAGATAAATAAGGCACGAAATTAAGGAATAAAGCTTTCGATAACCGTATTTTTGAATGGAAAAACTGTTTTGGGATATCGTTTTGAAAACAATATAAAGTGATATCTATTGCACTAAAGAAATCTTAGAAAATAAATAAATACAAAAGAAGGAATAAATTTTTACAAAAGAATAATAATGAGGCTCTCATGAATTATGAACTATCTGAAGTTGATACCTGACCCAACTGTCCTCGATCGTTCACTCATTCAATCATCATTGTTTAGGGTGAAGTTGGCCAGTCTACGGCGAATATTGCTCGCGCGGGGAATCTGAAAAAATCGATCATTTATTTTTTCATACCAATTTATATTATGATGATATTAAAATTCTATAACTTGTTTCTGTAAAATTCTTGGAGTGAAGAATTATGCCAGAATAATCAAAATAGTAGTTTTAATTAAAAAAAAAGATGACAATATCATACAAGTAATAGAAATTGCTTGTTTCAGAGCAGTAAAATTTTATAAACAAAAATGATGAATTGATAGCAAAATCAGCTGCATAATCTTTCTTCCACAAGAAGAATGATTCCCCAAAAGTGTAATCTTTCTTCCCGAAAGCTAGTTTTTTTCTTTATTTCCACTTTCACGTTGAGAAGAAAGATCACACAGTCACAAAATCTATCACATTTTGGCGAGAATTTCCATATTTGCATACCTGATTCTGAGGACTGCGCCAGATGTGACCGACTTCCTGAATGAGTCGAGCGCGAGCCGCATCGATTCTCTCTTGAATGGGACGGACCGGCGCGGGGCGGTTTCTCTGCACGTACTTCTGGTAGATCGTTTGGAATCTGTAAGTTTTCCTTATTTTCATTCAAAAGTTTTCGAAACAACCTCTTGGGATTTTTATTGATCTTCCTCTTGAGCGTCTCCAGGGCGAGTCTGGGGCGGCCATGCATCTTCGGTTTCATATTCTGAAGAAATTCCCATAAGACATTTGTTAAGGAATAAACAAAAATGGTCTAGTATATTTTCACTTCCTACTCTAACAATAAAATAAAGCATATGATAGAAGAATAGAATCTGTAATATCTTCAGAAAATTACCCTGATCATGTTCAGGGCCTTGTCCTTCAGCTCGTTCTTGGAGCTATTCGGCTCTATCTCTCCGCTGGTCATGAACTTATGGAATCTGAAACAATACGTCACTTTCGTACGTTTCTGCATTTGCTCCTTACGCGTATCTGCGGACATTCGACTTGACAATGCGTCTGATTCGTTTGGTCGAGGGACGGACTTCCTTGCGCATCCTGGAATTATATTAGTTATCAAACAAATATAGTACAATTTTAGGAAAAATGATATCTTTAAGTTTTCTGAACTTAAAAAATATAGTAAGTTTAAAAATAAAGGTAGCAAACCTAGGCAGACTTTCGAACTTAATGTCAAATATAGGGGAGGGGGTTCGCAATAAGATTTTGTTCGAAATGTTTGGCTTAGGGTTTGCCTAGGTCTGGAAGGTAAGCTTTAAAAATCTCTAATTTTTAAGAATAGTTAACTACGGTATATCTATAAAAAAAAAAATAAGGCGATCTTTCGCAAAAACTGAGATAATCGTTCTTTCAATAAAGTGAGTGAAACGAAATTCCAGTTCTGGTTCTAAAAAAAATCGGAGGGTCACAATTCGGTTTCCGGTTCCGATTTTTTAAACTCAAACCCGTCTCACTCCTACTTCCATTTATATTTTTGACTGTCCACCTCATATCAGTTCTGTTCTCCTGCACGCCTTCCTCAGTTTTGATGACGTCCTCCCGCTCGAGTGATTCGTCACACTCCTGTAGCTGCTTGTAGACGGCCAGCGAGACGATTGTCGAAGCATCGAAACCGTCTTTGCCGAGGAAATCCACCTGCAAGTTCAGGGGTGGGACCCAAATGAGTTTAACTACGATAGTTAAACGAGGTAGTAAAACGTTAAGTATGGAAACCCTTAATATTTTTGGCCATTTAACTGTGATAGTTAAATTTGAACTATCTCGTTTAACTATCACAGTTAAATTTTTAACTACCCCGTTTAACTGTGACAGTTAAAAGTTTTACTATCGTAATTTGTCAGTTTTACTATCGTAAAACTCATTTGGGTCCCACCCCAGATTTCATTTAATTTGAATATTTTAGGAAATTTGGCTGGAGTTTATCTCGAGAAAATTTCAATACAGCTAGAATTATGAAAGGCATAGTTTCATTCAAATCAGCACGGCAATGTTCAATTCTCTAATTTTGAACTTTTAGAAAATATCCTTTTCTTAATTGTGAAAATCCTACGGTCATGCAATTAGAGAGGTTGATGAGCAACTGGAAGATCTTCTGATCTTTCGTCTCTTCTTCCAAAGTGCAATCAACAATGTCATAAAAATGAGCTTCCTCCACCTGAATTTCATTTTGTTTGATTTAAAAAAAAAACATATTTTCCTAATTCTTACACAGCTCAGATCCATCTGCAACAGCGAGTCGACCAGGGCGTCAGAGATGATCAGTCCGTTCACGATCAGAAACGCGCGCACGAAGCTCGGTCTAAAATCCAAGTTTTCGATTTTTACAAAGGTAACAAAAGAAAAAAGTAGACAAAGTGCCCTTTTCTAACAATAAAAATAATAAGAAAAACGAATTCTTGAAAAGGACATGCACCTGCTGAATAAGGAAAAGGGTAGGGACAGGGTTGGGCGGGCCTATCTTTGTCTAGAAATATTCAGCTCAATGTGCTTAACATTTTGATACTGAACGTGGGCTGTCTTTCCCTGTCCCTAGCCTTTACATGGGGGTCATAAACTTTTAGAGGCGTATTTCCTTTTCAGGAAGCCGAACAGACCAACCCGATTGACTTGGGAATGTCCCTGATCCTGACGGTACGCATGGGCTGCTTGTCGCCAGTCGCTCCATATACCACCACCGAGACGAGATCGTCGTAGTACGAGCGCATGGAATCGGCCATCTGCAGCTCGGCCAGCCTCTCTTTCTCCCTTTCAGCCATCGAGGTCCATTTGGTCGGCAACTTCGTGGGCACGAATGGAGACTGAAAGTGGACTATTCTGGCAAATTAATGAAATTTTTGGAAGACTGAATATTTTTGGCCAAAGGAAATGATATTTTTACTTTTATAGAAAATAGCGTCTAAGATAAATTGTACTATTTTCGGTAATTGTTCAACCTACCATTATTCTTAATCCGATAGGTACTTTGGGGAGGTCGTGCCTCTCCGCCTGCATGTCGATGAAGTCTCTCATGCTCTTGCAGACGCGACGCAGCGAGTAGACTTGCTGAAAAGGTGAAGATTACTGGAGGAAATAGCTTTTTAGTATTTGGTACCATTTGCTCTACCATTGAGTTTTTCTATCTACTTCCAGTTCCTAGGTCACTTTGAATAAAGAAGAACAAGACTTCATTTTCGATTTCGACAATTTCGTTTGTGATTGAGAGACATCTTAAAATCGGATTTGCCTTAGTCTCTTTTTATAATTTAATCTTTACAGATATTTACTCTTAAAATTCATCATATCTAGACTCCTATACCATTTTATTTCTTTTCTGGTTACCGTACCTTGAGATTATAGTCGTTGGTCAGTTTGCTGACGACTATGGAGGGAAGAGACTCGTTCAGCACGGTCTTGTCCTCCATCAGCGGTGTGAACTTCGGATTCAGCAGGTTCTGCACGATGCTCAGCTTAAGTTCAGCGTTCATCGAGCCCAGGTTCTGAAATTTCCGTATTTTGTTTACCAAATGGTGCTGCTTCTGGCAATGTTGGCAGCAAGATCTAGTTCTTACCAAATTCTCTCTGTCAGATTCTGCCTTTGTAAAGAGCGCCTCGATGGCCTTCCTCTGCTCGATCAGACTGGCTTTCTCCGCGTGTGATTTACCCATTTGGTCTACCTTTGGTATCTGAAATAAACGAATTACCAACAAAAAAAACCAACAAAGTCGACAAAAATGTAGAAGAAATTTGAAACAAGTAAATGGGAAAATGACAATGGAGCGCAAAAAATCCAAGTTATTTAATTCGCAATTCAAGAAAACGTCTACACCAAGAAACTATTCCGAGGTAAGCTTTTTCAATTTTGATGAGTTTTGAGAAAGATAAAAATCGATAAAAGAAAGTCAGAATAAAGAAGAGATTATTTATCTTTGAAAGATGCATTTACGATCACGCATAGAGATGTTTTGAAAATAATAAATTTTTTAAACAAACAAAATGTAAAAAAAATATGAAAAATGGGAATCGAAAGAAATTCAAAGATTCAATAAACGTTTGGTTATTTATTGAGGATATGGTAAAAAGTGATGAGAAAGAGTAGTTTTTTTCTGCGTTAAGGACTTCTATCGGAAATCTTCGGTCTTCTAACCAAAATATCATCAATGTCCGTTCGTAGACCGACGACTATCTGGAAACCGCGCGACATTCAAGATCTTAAGACAGCGAATCAATGGCATACCTCTTTGGTGCTATATCTATAAATTCAAAAATTTAGAGAACATTTTTGTCGTCTTTATGATATAACTTTGACTTTTTAGTTTCAATTTTCATCGGAAAACCATATTAGAATTTCGATTTTGTAATTATTTCTGGCTAATAACTAAAATTTTTATGATATCCGTTTTATGTGATCGAAAAATTTGACGTAATCTTATCAGCCTATTCATTTTGTGAATACAACCTCTATACCCATTATTTTTAGAAACATGCTTTGCAACGAAAATTTCCTTCATTTAATCTCGAACTTGCAATTTCATAATTCTTTTGCGGTAAGATAATATTAAAATTCTAATAATACCCCTCCTATTTATTTCAAGTTTAGAGCTTTCTGCATTGAAAGATAAATTTATTTGAATTTTGCACATAAAAATGCAGCTTATTGTACAGAAATAATCTATCTGAACATTAAGAATTCATGTTCTAATTATCAATTGGAAATGCTAGAAGCCTGAAAACTACTCACACCTTTCATAACTAGCGTAATGGAGCATGTCTATTTCTCATGCAGTGCACTACTCAACACGGCTCTGGCCACAACCTCAGGGCAGAAGTCTTCCCATTTCGGATCGATACTCGCTTGCTCGCACGCTTTCAACTGCTTCATTTTGCTTGCTTTTTGCTGCGGGGGGATAAATTAACTAAAGCCCTCTGCTTTTCCATATATTTTGTTTGTTATTTCGTTAATTCTTCGTTCTTAAGACCATTCATTCTATTTGTATTTTTGCAGGTATGGCATTCGTGCCACCAAATATGACAGCTAATTCGTTCACATCTTCTAATCGTTCGGATGAAGATATGCTGAAACCGCTCGAGTATTTCATAAGTAAGATTTATCATTTGTGAAAATAAATTCAAGATATTTAATGCAGATTGAGAATTGCTAACTTTAGATAGAGCGACCGATCCTTTCATAGACGCTTCAGTCAGGGAGGAGCATATCAATAAACTCTGCGAACGAGTCAATAACGAGGTAAAGGGTTCTAATTTGTCAAGCCAAAACGATTTCAGATCGACGGAGCAACGGTAGCCATAAATGTGTTGGGGCATAAAATTGTCAGTCCTGATCAAAATGAGGTCTATTATTCCCTGCAGGTATCCATAGTTTCTTCTAAACTCTTTATTTCGCACATTTTCAGTGCATCGAAGAACTTGTCCGTCAATGTGGTGACAAGGTGCACAATCGAGTCGGAAAATATCGCTTCCTGAATCAAATCGTCAAAATAATCTCACCAAAATATCTTGGATCTCAAACCTCTAACGCGGTAAATA
The DNA here is from genome assembly GCA_964036155.1 of Diploscapter coronatus. Taxonomy (NCBI): domain Eukaryota; kingdom Metazoa; phylum Nematoda; class Chromadorea; order Rhabditida; family Rhabditidae; genus Diploscapter; species Diploscapter coronatus. Next base: position 44,733,469 of record OZ038422.1, on the reverse strand, counting down.
GTTTTCATTTTCTCCCCTCGACTATTTGGATTTTAGGTGAAAGAATATGCAATTCGGCTACTTTTCAACTGGCAATTATCGTTTCGTCACATTCCAAAGATCAAGGAGGTAGACTTCATGTGTGACGATAGGGTATTTTTGATAATGATATTTGCAGGTGTATGATTCCCTCAAGGAAAATGGATTGATTGCGAAAGATCCAGAGATTCCAGAACAGGAAATTGCGGTTGTTGCAGGTTTAAATTCAAATTTAGCCACTGTTTGAAACACATTAATTTAGGCTCTTCTCGATGTGCAAGCTTCGAAGACGAAGAGAAGTCGAAGTTGCTGAAATCACTACTGAGCAGCGGTAACAAAGAAGATCTGCAGGCTGCAAATCGACTCATCAAATCACTCGTCAAATGTGTATGGCTTCACTTTCAGAAATTTTTAGCACAATTATTTTAAGGAAGACAAAAAAACTGAACGGGCTATCAAGCGACAATGTGATCTATCAGCAGCGAGGAAGATATCTGACGCTATCATTGACTACATCATCAACGAGAATCTCACTGAAAATGGACTAACCTCCTCCAAACTGCCTGAATACCAACACGAAAGACTCAAAGTAATCATTTTATGATTTTTTCACACCTATAACATTTCATATGCAATATGCAAGCAATAAATAATTTCAGGCAACAGTTGAAGAAGGATACCGTCTCAGGCCTCTGCTGTTCCAATATGCATCTGAAGCGGCTGAAGCAAGTGATCCCGTTCTCGAGGAAATTCTCAAAATTAATGACAGGGTTGGTGGAAGAAATTCTTTAAAATTGCTCTTTTCGAAATTTCAGTTAAATAAGGCTCTCCAGGTGAGATTAGCCGATGAATCTGCTTCGAAAACTCGCAGATTTAGTGATATTACCATGAGGTACAGGGAAGAAGAAGCTGCGGGTTGTTTTAGTATTACAAATTTCTGTAGAAATTACTGATTTCAGATTTGCTGAGTCTGGATTATCTGGTAGAAACTGTTGAAAACAAAAGAAATGATGATGACATTACAAAGAAGTCACAAAGGATTGAAACAATCGACATCGATTCCCTAACACCGATTGACACACCGAATCAAGCAAGTAACAGGCATACAAATCTCATCGATGACACACCTGACGTGCCTTTTATCGGGTACAACAAGGTGAAACTTTTTCCCGTTTTGCTTTTATGAAATAGGTATTTTAGGAAATGACTCCTGTCCTTCCTCGAAGGAGGCAGATGCAATCTTTCCCTGTAAACAAGGCGACAACATCTGTTTCCGAAACGCTATTGGAATTAGCGACGCCTGTAAACGAAAATCCATCGCCTTCGGAATCGGTAAATTCAAATTATTCCCATTAATTGCTAAATTTTTCAGGCGGCTGATTTGATGGCGTCTCCAATCGATTCACTACCAGAATTTGTTACACTGGATCCAATAACTATCACTCTTGGTTGTGTCATTTTCAGCTTAAAAATAGAATGTAATTTCAGCCGATCGTGAGCTGCAGAAGTGTTTCAATAGTCATGGTGTCGAAACCATTCTCTACCATGTCGCATCGCATCCATACCCGAGTGCCAGGTCTTATGTGATCGTCATCAGTAATTATAACGTCCATGCGCTGGAGAGCATTGAGTTAGCACTCAAATGTGAAGATCCAGTAAGATCATGAAGATAGACTCTTCGTTATTCATTTAATTCAAGAAAGCATGCATTCGACTACAGAAGAATCGGGCTTCGAAACTCGAGGGATTTTCGCTCTTCAAAGGCATTTCTTCGATTCAGTTATTGCTTTGCATCCTACCATTCGATGAGAACAAAAGTGCTATTGAGCTTGGATATTCACTGGAATTCAAGTTGAAACAAAAACCGACAAATTTGGGAGGGACTTTCTGGATGAAGCTATAATTCAATTTATCTGAGCTTATCAACAGATAAATTTTGCCGGTCGCTACAGCGAGAGATCTCACAAAGAATTCTATAATTCGAAAATGATTATGAACAAAGCAAATAGTTATTTATGAATAAATAATTTTGTGCGAAATAAGTATAAACCAATTTATTACAGTGATGAACAAACAATGAAGTAATAGTTTGAAGTGAGCCAGAATACTGATTGAGTCAATGACATCACAGAATACCTGTACTGAAGAAGTTAGGCGCCTGCCTAATTAAAGTAATTCATTTCGGAAAATAGTTTAGAGGTAATGAATTAGATAATTGAAACTGAAAAAACAATTATACAGACGATTCATTGCTAATCTTCAAGGCGAATTTGCTGATGGAAGCTCTCGACTGTTCCGTGAGATTTATAAATGGAAGTGTTGAAACGGTACACAACAACTGAACTCCATTATTGTCAGCCTGGAAATTCGTAAATTGAAAATTATCTTCGAAATAAGTTCTTGCCTTATTATGAGATCGCAGAAGGAAGGTGATTCCGTGCTGTATATTGGCTGACGATTGATTGTCCGAAACTATCGACCATTTCGATTCAGTCACAATATCCTTTTCTGGGAAACGGTCGCTGAAGTATCGCTGGAGGAATGTCCGATGATCTACCTTCATGGAAAGGCATCTGAAATGAGATTTGTGGGAATCGGAATTGAACTTTGAGAATTTTTAGAATCAAAGTTCCGTTCGGCTCTTGGTTAGGTCAAATTGAATGAATGAGAGCAATTATTTCTCGAAAGTTATTTGGTGAAATCTATTTCTTTCTGTAGCAATTATTGGCGTACTTTTCAATATGCCTTGTGATGGATTCCGAGTTGAACTTCTGCTGCATCCGCATCGTCTTCAGATACTTGTTCATGGGTCTCATAATCCACGTGAACACATTCTGGGCTGCCGTCATTGAGTCCATTTGATTAGCTACATTCTGCTGAAACGTTGTTTACTTTTGCAATAATGAAATATAATTCGATCTTTAGTACTTTTCCATTAGCGGTTCCTTGCTGACTATCCGCTATTCCCTGCATATGAGCAAATGCATCTTCAGCCGCTATTTTCAGGCGATATCTGAAATAATCAAATTCAGATCAGGTCAGTCAGTAAGTTTCGTCGAACAAACTCACTTTCGCTTCTGTAGCCGTCTGCTGAAATCCATTTCCTCCTGAATCAGTTCGTTGTAGCCAGCAATTCTTCTTCGAGCAGCTGCTTCCATCAAAGCTCGAGCATTCACCTAATTTGTTGAATGAAAATGATCAATCTAGATTGTCAAATTACTTCGCTGATGGGTTGGTTTGGTCCTAATCCTTCGAGATCGTACATCTTGAATCCTGCTGCTCCCCCTGGAACCCCACTTCGCATCTGTTGGGCAGATTGTCGAGCCTGGGATTTTTGAGATTATTCAAATTTCGCGTAGAGTTCAGGAATGCTAGGATTTATTCTTTTGAGAAGCGAACGAAGTAATCTTCTTTCTTCAGAAAACGGTTCAGAGTTGTTGAATTTGAGACAGAAAAAAAAGCCGTCAAATATCCTCAACAAAATAGGGTAGAATAAATCCATAGCAACCCACGTTCTATCTAAAAGAACACCTTATCGAGAAGCATATTGTAACTCGGGAATGTCGATTCGTAGAACAACAAAATCTCTACAGCAGCTTCTTGAATGGACATGTAGCCTAAAGGAAACTATTGTCAAAGATTAAAATGGGGAATTTTCGAACCTAATGGCATAGTTCTACTTTCGCCATCGGGATCTCGGACAATTGTAACCACAAACTCCTTTCTCAATCGTCGAATTTCGAGAATGATGAATGAAATGTAATGGATGAACAGTAATGCATCCAATAGCGAAGTCGCAAAGGAGATCTACAGTTTTAAGGATTAAAAAAGATCATATTTTCCCCCAATTTCTCACCACATAAGTGTATTGTTGATAGCGCTCGATGAATATTCTAACGATGTAGAATAACCAAAATGCAAACAGAATGAATAGCACGAACATGACGAGAGATACTCGAGCAACATATCTAAAAATGTGCTAAAATGAAGAAGCGAATTCAGTGACATCCTTACAATCTCGGCATGTCGGCCAACGAATGTCTCCAATACAATGCCCAAATAGCGACAATCAGTAGAATCGTTTTGATAACTACAAGGAGTAACGAGCCTTGACAGTCGACCTGAAGTAGGTCAGAATTCAGAGATGCTTATTTGTTAAGCTAAAGCAGTCGAACTCGTTCTAGATCTGAGTTGGGATCGGGTTCAGCTCGAATATAATACTTTCAAACTGGAATAATGCTTCAGTTTGAAAATATACTCCCAAAATCATTCTCAGTGCCTAAGTGTGACCGAGCTCAGAAATGCCCATAGTCTCTGCTAAGGTCGAAAGAGACTGCCTCAGCCGAGATGCAGAGTACGATCATACAGTTCTGTCGTTTTCAAATCATTGCAAAATTTCAACCGACCTGACAGGAAATCGGGAATTGCTCTCCGCCGAGAATGTGACTGGCCAGGAAGGGTAGAATGCACATGGCAGGTGCAGAAATGACTGCTGCTAGTCCGATTAGTGAAGAGCACAAAATCCAAAATAGTCGGGAGCATCTGAAGAAGGAGATCTTGTTTTTAATTAGATTTGTATCTACTGACCTCCTTCCAACGACTCTTCCAACAGGTGGTTCATAGACTTTCTTCTCCTCTCCGCTGTATGAGTGCTCGCTTGTGACTCCAGTCACGACCGTTGTGTCTTCACCCCATTCGTCTCTTTGCATCGGGACTTTTACGCCCTAAGAAGGTGTATTTGATAGATGTGACAAAACCTATCACTGTCAGAAATCATGCCATGATCATGTAAGGGTCGGAATGAAGGTTTAAAAAATCAAATTCCGAATTTGAAGGGTTCATAAATTTGTCAAAATTTCCATTCCGATTCTTCACTGATTGTTGTTCAAAATGGAGAAGAAATGGCTGACGCGTGCTCAAAGGCTCACCTCGCTAGCAATGGCAGAGAATCGTGGAAGGAAAGGATCTCCGACTCCGACGTCTGAATGAGCGTATCTGCCCCTCGCCCGCATGTGTCTTGGCTCCATCCTCAGAGATCCTCTCTGATCCCTCGGCATCGGCAACCGTCCTCCGGCCGATACAACTGACATTCTCCCTCTCTCTCCTTTCTTTCTTTCGTTCGATCTGAAACTACGCGACGTTTACTCGCTAAAAATAGGCGCGAAAGGTTTACGATTGATTTGGTGAAACAAAGCATAGGCAAACTAATGGAAAGGTCCTATGATCTCGTTGTATAATTAAGGAACTAAGAAAGATTTAGATATTTTCTCGTCCTAGACTGGGAGTGTTTGTTGAAATTCGGGAAGTTTGACCACTTCTAGTGAGAGGGGCCGTGCCCATCCATGGATTGTTTAGAAATTAGCGGCTTCAAATGAAGAAGAAGACTAGTGCTCCATTTTGAGCTATAAGAAATTAAACGAGACTCAGAATAAAGACGGAGAATAGGAGGAAGGAGACGGAGAAATTGGCTTAGAACCAGGGGGCTACTCGAATGCTCGTATGGAAGAGAGAAGGGAGATGAATCAGAAAGCAGAAAGGAAGCAGCAGATGATGGAAGATGTAGGAGAATAGAGAGGAAGGGAGGGGAAATTAGACAGGGAATTTTGCTCGTAGTTTGTGTAAGAACACATGTCGGACAACAACGAATAACATTATCTGAACTTATACGTGAATTGCAGTCTGAAATTATGATAGGAAGAGTGCAATTTGAACAGTTATGAACGCGCAAAAAATCGTTGCAATTTGCAAAGAAATGTATAGTTCCTTTTGGCTCACAAACACGATTAGCTAATAATTCGATAAGAGGACAGAACTGCTCACAACAAGTGTCCTGGCGAACAAAAGAAGGACGTATGAATAAGCCGACTAATGTAGAAACATAATGGGATTTTGAGCGGAACATTGTTCTCTTAGAAGGAAGTGATGGCTCTGGTATCGATTTGAATGAAGCCCCTTGAATGGGTTGGAAACTGCAGTAGGGGAGGAAAGGGACGAAAAAGAGGGAAGGAGGAGGGCGTTATGACCTCTCCCATTCTCTGCCTGTCCATCCATTCGAGAGACTTTTATGCCCACTGACCAACGCGAAAACGGGCATCTCATAAAATGAATTCGATATTCGAAAGGAAATTGTCATGAACAACTATGCTGAACACATTTGCATCCAGGTTGAACAAGAATTTATGGGGACCCAGAAAAATGGTATTCAAGATTGAGTTGAACAGATATTTCTTTTTTTTCGGAAGAATTATGAAATGTTCAAAGTTCAAAAATAATCTCAGCTATTAACCTTGAAAAGTAATGGGAAACAGCCTTTCTATCGACTCATTTTGGCGGTCCACTGAGCCTTCTTTGCAAGTGCAGAGATGAGAAGACGGAGGACATTTGAATTATGATGAAATCGGCATCGACACACCCCTGGGGAGTGCTTACCGCATGCAGAATTGCAGAATTCGTAGAAGACATGAAACTATTGCTGGACAATGAAGAGAGAATTGGAGAACATTTTAGGGTTTTGTAAATCTTAAGACTAAAAAAAAATTTGAATATCCTTAAAGAAACACAAAACTATTGGGAATTTCACTAAGTTTTCAAGGTTCAACCAATATCAGTAGGATAAAAATCGAACTAAAACTAATATTAGCTGCGTCTGATGCGAGTTTGAGAGTGACCAAAACGTGTGCGCCCTAACTGAATGCATCTGCATCTTTTGTATCTCTCCCTTCTCTGCACTCTCACTCTAACTCTATCTATCTCTCTACCAAATGTGCATCGCGTGAAGGCATAGCGGCTACTCTTTTGATGATCTGGTTCCTATTTCTCTTCAATCTTCTTCTCTTCCTCTCTCAGTTCCCCTTATCTATCGCAACCTCATTTATTTGATAGGACCGAATGCAGGCTAGACTAATAGTAGGCATTATTCATTCAAAGAGAGGAACACCCCACGAAGCACCGAATTCCGCGATCAAAGAATTTGCACCTGAAGATGGATAAACAATGCAAATGAAATGAAGAATGAATTGATAGTGAAGAGCGAAATTTTCGCGAGGCCAAATATCGTATACAATATGGATACTAATCTGGTGCGTTACGATATTGGGAATTTTAATGTTATCAATTTTATTTCGAGTCTTCCAGTAACAGACCCATACGAATTTGTGAGAATTTTAATTTCAGTATTTGCTTCGGCAAACTTAATCATGATTCTGAATTTTCAAATTTCAACCTTATTTTGGTTAAGTTTGTAAACAAAATATAAAAAAAAAAAAATATTTCTCAAGTTTGTTTTCAAATGGCTTTGCATTTATGATTCACCAAATGAATCAAATGCGCCGTGTCGATATTATTGAAATCTATCAAAATGTAAGAAAAAAACGTCTCTTGTTGAATATTTATGCCAATGGTTTTGCATTCGGCTAGAAATAATCATCACGATATTGATCTTTTTCTGACTATAGATCGTTCAGTCTGCCAGAACGGAATGCATTGAACTTTACAAAAGTTACCTCTTATCAAATGTTCAATTATAGCTTTTATTGCAAGTGATCTTCCTACCCATTTCAGACTATTAAATTTATACTCGAAATTAATGAATAATCAATGTAAACTCATAATCTAAATGATGAGATAGGTTACAGCGCAGAATAGATGAAAATTCTGATTTACAAAGTTTTCGAAAGAAATTTTCACTCGATTCCGTGATTCTTGTAATTCTCATTCTGATGTCGGAAACTTGTCAACATGCCGACTAAATTCAGTTTCGATTGGCAACTGCTATTTGACGAGAAGAGTCTTCCCCATACTATTTCTCACTACTATCATCTTTCTAGCCTATCCCTAACTCTAGATTCAGTCCTCTCCGTCCTCCGTCATATAGTAACTGCCGTTTCGATTACGTTGAGTTTGTCAAAATTTAATTTCCGATTCTAAAACCTTTCAGAGTTCTTCCTGGTTAATTTCTTGCCAGTTAATTTGCACAACCTTATTTTAGTTGTTTACCTTCTAATCGACAGTACTAATCGCAAATATTATGCATTTGTCTGCATAAGACTAGCATGTTTTTGTTTTGCGTTCATCATTCCTTTCTGGTGATATTTTCCTAGGCGAATTATATAATCATCAGAACATTTTTCTTCCGCCATTTTAAAGAATTCTTTATATCTATAAATGTGGGTTCCAAGAAACGCTTTTCTGGTGAAATATCGACTAATTTTCCTTGTTTCAACAAATTCTCTCAATTCATCTATTCATTTTCATTATTCTTTTGAATTACCAAAATTAAAAAGCATCTTCATTTCGACCTGAAATGCCAATTTGCCAGCTTTTTCTCGATTAGAAACCGGATCCAGTAAAAATAGCTGAGCGGAAAGAGGAAAGCGAAGAGAAACAGGAAGATGAAAGGGAGAAAGTTTCGATAACAGGACTGGCTTATCTCCACCTGCTTATCTCTATCTCTTCTTATCACGTTGCGTCATTCATTAATCCATATCTCCTTCTTTGCATTACATCTTCAGTCAACTTGTCTTTCTTCCATTACATTGCGCTTGTCAACTTGGCATTGCCAAACAAAGCAAACCAAGTCTAGGCTTTAGCTTTTTAGCCTCATAGCTTCAAGAGATTCCTCATTCCTCTTTTTGTTGTTTTCCTCTCTTCTCTTTGGCCATTGTGGAATACTTGTTGGTCTGCCTGTATTGATTCATGCGAAGCGGCTATTTGCAATTCACCACATCCAGAATATCGATTTGCTATGCATAAAAATTTGATCGAACTTTTCGTCAAAGATTTTTTTTTTTTTAGAAATTTCCTCCAATTCGTAGATTTTTGCTATTTTTTTACATGGTGGAGCAGACGTTGAAATATCTTATCGTGGATAATTAAAAATTCTATCAATTTCTATAGTCCAGAAACTCGATATCAGATTTTATACTAGTTTATCGAGATTTTTTAAAGAATTTGTAGTCAAAATTAACTTACTTCTAGATAAAAAATAACCTCGTCGTTTTGGATTTCTTGAATCGCCACCTTCTTACCTGTTGATGAAGTAACTTTACTGATTTTAAGAAAGAAGTTAGACTTTTTATTACAAAAGTTTTATTTGGCTTTCCGATACAGATTTTTTTAAGCTCCATCAATTTCGGAGTCACGAAGCAGACTTGCAAATAAAAGATCATGTTTATCCCACGTGCGGTGCTAGGCAGTGCCCATTTTTGCAAAGAAATCGGTTTTAAAAATTTCGAAAAAGTTGCAACGTCTATTTTGGTTTTCCCTTCATTTTGAACATTACGAATCAAATCCGGTTTTCTGTTTAGTGATGCAATTATCTGAGAGGTTTTTGAAATCTTTGGCTTATTCTGAGAATCGAATAATTTTCATGTTTCAGAAAATTTTTCCAGGAATAGAAAATAATTTTCAATTTGTTTTTTTTCTAGACTGACCACAATGATGTCATAACTCGATTGTTAAGGATCGCAAATGGTTTTGCAAAATGCATGATTTTTAGTCAATTTTCCATCCCAAATAGTCAAATTCGGTATAACTAAAATGCTCGTAAAGAAAAAAATGAAATAAAAATCATTTTCGATCGAGAGAATTAGCCAAAACCAATCAACTAAACGAACAGAATTTTCTACCTCCACACCGACAATTATCTAGGGTATACGCGCACTTCCTGATATACTTTTTGATCAAAGTTCATTTCTATGAATGGCTCATCGAATCTGATAACGACTTTTCGTGTCCCTCCATTATAAAGGGCACTTGCTTCTCAATTTTGGAGTTTCGAATGGCCACTTTTTGAACGAAACCGGAAAATGAAGAGGGGAGGAGTCTGCGGTTCCTATCGATAATAATTTTCGTTCAAATTGCCACCGCTCTTTTGAAAAATTGTCGCTTTTTCGTCCATTATTTCACTCTCTACTCCTGTACTCTGTGTTTCTTTGTGCTATCTGCACAAACCCGGCTCCCTCTTCTCTCCCTTTTCACATTTTCTCATTTTCACTATTTGCTGCTGTGTTATCGACTTTTTCGCGTTTTTCTTGCATTTTTCTCGCTTTTTCCGTTTCCATCTCAATTTCTTTCAACTTTTCAATTTTTCATCCTCCAATTGAGTTACTTCGTTCGATTTGTCACATGATTTTTCATATTTTCATGGCTATTTCATCATGTTGTTGTGGATTGCATAATTCCTCTTGATTTCCCGATTCTATGTCAACTATTCCAACTTTTAGCTTCACGAAATTTTAACAATTTGCAATATTTTTGACTTTGAATTGTTTCTTTCCAGTTTATTTCCGTCTAAATTTTTTCTCTTTTACAATTGTTGTTTCGTGTTTCGATTTGCTTTTGAATTCTCTTCAATTTGATTGGCGGAATCGATAAGCAAAGAGAAACGAGACGAGTGTTTGCAGCAGGTGCCTCTGGCTGTTGATCGAAGGCAGAAGAAGCGGCAGATTCGAGCCGGGTCTTGATTTTCTCGGAGCTTAAATTATCGATCAGATCGATTCACGAACATTTTTGTGGTGAGTTATCATTCATTTTCACGTTCATAAATAATGGGGCAGAGACGGAATGTTTACTCGATGGATAAAAAAACTTCGCAGGACGTTCCATGCAAATTCTTGTAAAAATTTCAGCGATTCTTTTGCTAATTTTTTCCCTGATTTCATAACTTTTTAGAATAATTTTACTTCTGCGTTCCAAATTTCAATTCCTCTCGGCCTGGTCATAAATTTTGTGAAGTCATTTCTTCAAGATTCATTTGCTATTTCAATTGGTTCAAATAGAGATTGTCTAGGTAAAAATATTAGAAATATTAAATTTCGATCGGAATAACCTTGATTTTGAATGAAAAATAATTTCACTGAACAAGACTTTCCATCGATCAAGTAAAAAAAGTAAGTGAATGTTCAGTTTAGATTTATTTTATTTTAGAAAGTAAGAACAAAGGAAGAAAGTGAGTCGGGTCGGTTTCTGCTTCTACAGGAGATAAGGATCAACCACTTTGCGATTCATCCATTCTCCTGTCCCTCCCATCTGCCCTCGCATTTTGTCATTCAGCTTTTGCCAGCGACATGTCTGATCGTTACTACAGACAATCCTCCTCTATTCAGGGCAGTCTTCAGGGCTGATTCCGATTCATCGAGTCATTCGGGAATAGCAACAGAAATAAGAGGTGGGCCATTAGCAATGCTTTCAAAGGACACTGTCATGTCAATTCGAAAAGAGAAGATGCTATCGGATAGTTTGCCAATTATTTTGAAATTCCTTTGATTGTTTTAAGAATCGATTGTTCAATAGTTGTTTTAGTAACGAACTGAATTTCATGACATTTTGAATATTGTTTCTAAAAATTAACTATAGACAGCGTCCTTGAATAATTAGAACGCATTATAGTCTTTTCCTGACTAAGCTTATTCTTTTTCACTGAAAATTATGCTTCAGGTATTCTCGTCCCTAAGAAATGGATCCTCGAGAAGCCGCCCAATACGGAAATCTGCCGAGGCTGAAAGAGTTGCTCGATTCTGGTATGTTCTTCTCAATTCTTTTTTGAAATTCTAGGAGAACATTTTGGATTCAGAATGATTATTCGAGTGAAAAAGATATTTATCTTGGACATCATCAACATTTCATGCTGGTTCATTTTTCAGGCGAAATCACAGCGAATTGGACAGATTCCGATGAGTGTTCTCTGCTTCACTGGGCAGCCATTAATAATCGACTCCAGGTAATTGGAACTTGACTCTTAACCCTCATTAGTTTGGATTGAAATTTTGAATAAGCTTGAAATATAAATGTCATTCTTACGATGAAAATTTTGAGAATGTTTGCTATATTTCCCTGATTGTAGGTAGCTGAACTGCTGATTCGTCACAAATGCAACGTGAACGCAGTTGGAGGCGTATTGCGGTCGACACCCCTGCACTGGTCTGCGAGACAGGGACATGTCATGATGGTCGCTCTGCTCGTCAGGAATGGAGCTATTGTCGATAAACGAGATGTCGAAGGTTGGATTTTAATTCCTGTAGAAACATTCGCACGTTTTATCAATTGAGTAGCTAAAGATATCTTACGAAGCAGTTGTTTTCTTGAAATTAGATTCATTTTTTATTAGGAGCGTTCTGACTTGAATTAATAACATAGAAAAATGTTTGAAATCACGTCTACTTCGAACATTACAACATTTTTCAACGTCTGTTATTTATTATTGAGATGTCAAAGTTATGTTAACTGTGTAGGTTTCTCTGCCCTACACTGCGCAGCTCAATCGGGAGCAACTCCGGTCGTTGCCTATCTGATCGCCAAAGGACAGCCCGTGGATTGTCTCGATGAGGGCCGAATGACGCCTGCAATGTGGGCTGCTTTTAAGGTAAGCGAATATCCTATTCATTGCAAAACTGAATCGAAATTGCCAACGAAGATTTATATTCCAGTTCAGGACTGAAATTCCACTTTATCGTAATTTTCATTTCTTGGGATACGTTAATTTATTTCAGTGCACAACAGCCGATCCTCTGCAAATTCTGATCACTCTCGGAGCCGATGTGAACAAATCCGATTCCTCGTACATGAATACCCCTCTACATTGGGCCACTGTCTCTGGCAATCTAACTGCGATGAAGACGCTTATTAGAGGTAATTTTTAACTGAAATATTCTTTTTCCTTTTCTAACATTACATCTCAACATAGAACATTTTCACTTTTAAACTCAGAGAACATCGAAGTATTGTTTTCTATTAATATTATATGATTTCATCAGGTTATTCTTTACACACTACAATTGAAGAAAAATAACCTTTGCAAAATCTAATTTTCAGCGAATTGCGATTTGACCTCCGTGAATCGAGACAACGAGTCAGCACTGGACATTGCTGTTCGGAAAGCTGATGTCGCTGCAATTCGACTGCTCGAAAAAGAAGCGAGAAAGAGGGGACTCATTAATGCTACTTTCCTGCAGAAAATCACTGAACGACCGGTATCGATCTATTATAATTTTATTATTAATGTTCTTTTTCAATTATATTTAAGCATGATTCTTTTCTAAAAGATTCAAACCAGGGTACTGAAATTATGATTTCTGAATGGGAGTATTTCAATACCGCCAGAATTTGTTTGGTTATTAGAAGAACAATAGTTTCTGATACTGGAATTAGCTATTTTCATATTCACCCTTTTTTTCAGAAAATAGCTCGTCGTGTTTTATTCCTATTCCCATTTCTAGTCTATTTTCTAATTTGGTGCATTCTCCGGTTGAATATGCCATTTGCTATCAAAGGAACGTATTTGTTACTGATAGCCTTGTTCTGCAAATATCTACCGATGTAGGATATTTTTATTTTGTAATTTTTCAAATTTCGAGTTTTAGGAGATTTTCCGGTTCGGATGTTTTAGAGATTTTACCAATTTCTTTCGCGATAGCCTCTAAAATCGTATTGATCTTGACGTGGTTCTTCTATCTTCAACAGGTGTCAACATGGTATTTCTATTTTTTTTTTATCATTTTTTATTTTTTTCAAATATTTTAGGTATATGCAAATAGCGTTTTCGTTTTTGATATTCATATTACCTTTCACATTCTTTACTGTGTCATATTCGGATCCAGGGTACATTGTCACTAATTATCAAGAACGGTAATTTTATTCTTATTGTTTGTTTTTCCAATTTTTTTAATTTTTAGATGCAAAACGATAATCGGTGTGAGTGAAGGCATTTATCCGTCCAGTGCACTATGCTCGACATGCATATTATTGAGGCCTGTTAGGTAAGTCCTTCCAATTTCAATATTTCTCTTATAATTTATCGTGTCTTGGCATAACTTCTAGTTTTTCATCTGTAAATATAAAATTACAAAAAAAAATCTAGCTTTACATGTGTTTCTATTCACAAAGCCATTACCAATCATATAATCATTTCCCAGATATCTTATATTTGGGTGGAAATGCCGAAGATTTTGATTTTGGCCAAATAGCCTATGCTAAAATCTTATAGATTTCTTCTGTTTCATTTCATCAATTTTCAGATCAAAACATTGTCGATATTGTAACAAGTGTGTTGCGAGAATGGATCACCACTGTCCCTGGGTATGTAGTTTTTCATCTGAATTCTTCATGGATTATTATTTTTAGGTGAATAATTGTATAGCTCTGAACAATCACCGTTCATTCATTCTCTACCTCATGACTGTCGTATTCGCCACTCTCATCTTCGATTTCGCCATTCTTTCATGTATTTTTTTTTTTTTAAATTTTGTTATTTGAATGATTTGTTGTGTTTAGTTTGGTTCGACATCTATGGTTCGCTTTCCTGGGAGATTCTCAAGTCCTGCGACCAATGGCTCTTATTCACGTTCATCGTTTCGTCTGTTTCAGCTGTGTAAGTCGATCTCATTTTAAAGATCCATTATAAAAATGTCACTGTTGAAACCAAATTACATCTCTCAGTTCCAAAAAAATCAGGTGTTGACTTTCTTTTCGATATTTTTGAGCTCGATTTTGCTAAATTCGTTTTCGCTACTTTTCAACCCCATTATTTTCACACTGCACCATAGAATACTATGATATTTACGAAAAAATCGTTTCAGTTGGTGTTTCTGCATGCTCGTCGTGCAGATCTATCAGATTCTGTTGGAGGTAACCACAAATGAACGACTGAATGCTCATCGCTACGCTCACATTCAAGTTGGAGATAATAAATTCGACATTCGAAGTCCCTATTCGTGAGTCTTGCTATAACTCAGTTTATTTGAATAAGACCGTTCGGAATTTCAATCGTGCAAATTTTGGAGACCTAATCATAATTTAAATTCTTCTCGCCTTAAAACTGATTCGATCTTTTCTCGTAGTTTAAAATCAGAATCGAAATTCCGAAACAAAGATCCAGTCAAGTTTCTTTGCACTAACTTAGGAAATACGAAAATCCATAATTTTATAGATTGTTTCAGAAAAGGATTCACTCAAAATTTGATCAACTTTTTCTGTGGAGATCGACAAAATGAACAGTCGTCGAGTTTATGAGATTGAACAGACATTTTGTACATTTTATAATTAGTTCAAAAGGAGAAGAATCGTAGCAAATTCATAGAGATTTTTAGCTTTGTAAAATCTTTGAGCTGCAGAAAAAAATAATTTTATTTTTATTCTACGTGGTTCAAAGTTTTCGCTTTTTTCATGGACAGTCTTGTACGTTTTATCAGATTTTCGTGATCTCGGTTTCTTGGATAATTTCTAGTTGAAACAGATAGGTGATTTAGTTGTATTCAGTACTCATTACAAATATCGAAATCAAATCATAAAATTACCGGTGACGCAAGTTTCGTTGTTGTTGAATTTTTCAAAGGGAGTTGCATTTTCGGACAAGTTATGAAAAAATGATCGAATTAGTTGAATTCTAACTAAATGTTTAGGGACAAGAAATTTGGAAGTTGGCTGATTTTCGGTAAATAAGAAATGTTGAAAATGCAATTTCCTATTCCTTTTTGGGTCTGATTCTTTTAGGCGTGAGTACTTTCTTCCAAAAATGACGAAGATTTTGGAATATTTCCGACTTTTTCTTCAAATATTGGAAATAATTTCTCGTTTTAGAGAATCAAGTACTCATACTTATTATTTCCGTAAGAATTCCTTGCGTTGTTTCACTCGCCATTCTGTTTGATTTCTCACATTTTTCAGTGATTCCGTTTGTTCTTTATTTGCAATTTCACAATTGCAAGTTTCGAAGATAAATGAATGTCTTTGACAAGTTGTACAACCATTTCTTTGCTTTGGAGTGAGAAAATTCGCACCTTTTTGGCTGAAAATAGTCAGTCAGAGAGGGGAGTCGTACCGTTTAGGCTGTAGGTTCCAGGTAGTATAGTAGCGATTTTCATGAGAATCGCTTGTCAGTCGCCCCTCCTTTCTTCCCTTGAGGTTACCCTTTTTACCTTCACATTTTCTCTTCTTCTCCATCTCTGTTCTGAGATAGAGGTAGAGTGTCCTTGTATTCCTTCTTCCTCTCTTCGCTCTTCTTCGTTCTGACCATATGCCCCGCCCACTCTATCTCTTTTCTTTCTCTTCGTTCATTTTATTCTTTCTCTTCCTCTAATTTTTTCCTATCCGCGTTCTTTTCTATTATTTCCTTAACATTATACATAAATTTCCTATCTATATACAATAATTGGTGCAAAACACGTCCCTGCCTGTTTTCTTCAATTAGCTTATCAAAAGTAGTGTTTCAGGCGAAAATGTGAGGATCATCCATTGCGGAAGATTTTTAAACGAGTTCTGATAGGAAAAATTCTTCAATTATTATTTTTATTGTGGTCATTTCTTGAATTCTTCTATTTTATTATTTATTACCTTTTACTGTAACTTCATATTTTATTTCTCAAATGAAAATCGAGTTCCTTCGCCAATTAGCTCGTTCCAGAAATTGCTTTCGATTGACCATTCTTGCATCGTTCTAAATTTCTTCGTCTAAATACCTCTTATTTTACAATTGTGAACCTAAAATACCTTCTTCAATTTCGCAATTTCAGGATTATCATTCGTTTTTTCAGCCGATCTTCACGAATCTTGTATTATTCACTTTCGCCTATGAATTCTGTTCGTAATTAGATTAGCGTTCCTTTGCGCGTCCATCCGTGATTCTTTGACTGCCTAACTCTCGACTTCTAGGAATTCGATCGAGTTGTGGGGCATCGGGTGAAGGAGCGTGCAGTGGGACAAGGACTCAGATCGATCTGACGGACCTCTGAAGTATCAAAATGTGGTCCTCGCCGATGTTCCTTTCGCTATCGTCAGTTTTTGCGCTGCTCGGATTAGCGCTCGTTGGAATTGCCGTGATCACTGACAATTGGACTGAATACCAGGTTGGTATCATTTTTTCTTATCTGATATTTATTCTGCCAGTTTTTTTATTATCTTGTTGATTCGGATTGGAGTTCGGATAGGTTTTTCACTTCGTATTTTGCAGAAATGGTAGTTTTTGTGAGGAACAATACGCATCTTGATCTTCTTGGCATCCTGCATTATCGTCCGCTTGGCAATTCATCTCTTCGTGTTTCCTTTCTTCCGCACTTGAACATGTTATGGAGCATTCCAATTGCCTAGGCCCATTCTTACCCCCCTCGTGCGAATTCTCAACTCAATCGATTTCACCTCCAGTTTTTTGTCCTTTTCATAGCAATTTCTTCTTTCCTCAGTAATATATTTTGCGTACAACATCATCTGCATGCGCATTCTTCATTCGCTTTTCTTCTTCCTTCAGTCATTCACAGTCAGTCAGTCTGTTTCCCTCTCTTCCTCTTCTCTTCCTCCAGTCAATTTTCGAGCAATAACCAGTTCTTGTTCGTATGGTTTTTCCTCTCTTAGCTTTCATCTCTTTGCGCGTCGCGATTTCGGCTGGCTTCAAAGTCGAATTCCAATCTACACAATCCCTCCTGTCGATTCCATAACGGAGAGGGAAGAAGGAATTGAGGAGGGGGGATGCGGAAATCGGCCTTCTCAATCCTTCATCCACAATCCACATCCATGAGAAGATCGACTGCACGCAGATTACATTCATTATTGCATAGCAGAAGGGAGTTACAAAATTACAAAGCAACATCGTGATCGTAAAAATCAATATGCGCGTACAAGTTTATTCCTTTAGTTATGCAGTACAGAGATATGAACCTTTCATGAAAATAGTAGACAATTACAGTTCTTTCAACGTTTAGATCATGCAGATTCATTCGAATCTAATCTAGCGAACGTTCTAATTGGAAACACTAGTTTCTCCATGATCACCATCCAATTCCTAATTCAATCAGATGAACGGCATTGCATATCTGATTGAGTTGTCCGTTGGCAATCTGCAATTCTGCAATGAAAGAAAAGGAGTAGACGGAAGGAATGGGAATAGATTGGAAGTTGCGCAGTCGAATGACTGTATTCACTTTTTGTAGTAAATCGTCTTCCATAAAGAGAACATTGCCAGAAATGAGACGCTGCAGTGACATTCTTCGGGGCAAAAGTTAGCATTTCTATAGGGAAACAGTAAAACATGCCAATTATTTTACAAAAAGAACCATTAGAAAAGTAGGAATAGCGTGACATTTATTTATACCTCATTCACATGCAAAAGTGTAACGGATACTGTTTTCTTAACGAAAAATCGCTATTTCGAAAAATTAATTCAAGGAAGGATATTCTTGGATATGGATGAATCGATCGATTTGAAACTTCCGATTGGTGTTGTTTTCTGCTGGTTTGTTGGTGTATTTTTGAGCGCTGTCCTCTTGTCTTTTCTGCCGAACTCCACTTCAAAATGAGCAAAGATAGGATGGGGAAAAGAAGAAAGAAAAAATGCAACCCATTGAGCTGGCCTCTTTTTCTAAAAAAAAATCCGCACTTTTTTGAACGGTTCAGTGAATTATTTTCGGTCTAAAAATAAGAAAATTAGTATAGCGTTGTTGTGGTATGGCGTAATATTTATCGGTTCAGTACGCTTTGAGGTTAATATAACGGCATGGTGTTGCTCATTTTTCTACATCGTCAATTCATCGAAATTTGAGCCGATCTGTTGCTCTAGATGTAGAATTAGCACCGGTTCAATGCTTTTTGAGGGTATGAATTTTATGGTATGGTGGAATTTCTTCCTTCACTAATAACCAAACCTAAGTTTTTTTTTTCGCAATTATCCCTTCAGCTGACCTTTTCTTCCAATCGATTCGATCTCCTTTCTCTTTGTGCAGTTATTTTGCTCCCTTGACCATTTATGTGCCCTGCCCAGCTCTTGTAGGGAAACCCCTTCTTTTCCCTTCCCATTTACCCTTACCTGTCCTTCTTGACCTTTCCAGCGTATTGTCTTTCCATCTATGCACTCTCTTCATCTACCTTTATCTCTAATTGTCTTCTGTCTTATGATCCATCCTAGCCACGTTTGCTAACACATTGTGAGCAACGTTCAATAAATTGTGTCTGATTCAGCATGGAAATGAAGCAAACGTGCAGGGACATTCTTTTGGTCAAGTGAACTCAATTCTTTTCGTAAAATCGCTCATTGCAAAAAGTGATCTTGCGAACCTAAATCGTCAAGATTGAACGGTCGAATGAGAGAGCTTTTCCTTGAGGTAGAGTTGTGGGTAATCCCTCCATACGTTAAAATATTTTTCGGGATAGAATTAGCTCTATCTGAAATTAATAAATTTTCTCTCGTGATTTTTCCTGAGAATAATTATTAATTGGACACTCAGATGGTGTGCATAATCAACATCAAAATGAGAATGAATTGTGCGTTACTATTTATCCGATCGCAAGTAAAATTCCTGCTAAATGTGACCGAATTTGTCAACAAGAAACTAAATGAACAAGAGAAGAAAAATGGGAAGGAATGAAGAAAATGAAACGAGAATTGGAATTTGAATATTGCGTCTCTTGCAATCAAAATCAACAGGTTGATCGAGTTCGCAATCGACAAAACTGGCAGAAATTGAAGTATTTTAACAAAAAAAAATACGCTATGTTTTATTGAGCAGAGAAAACAAAACATTGAAGTGGATGATTCATAAAAAAAAATTAAAAAAATACTTGATTTCAGGTGAATCGACGGGAAATCATCAACGCATTCAAACGAGAGCCCGAACTGAACGCGAGGCTCCAGACAGCTTTCGGTCACAATCTGCTCTACTTCTCGAGGACCTATGGACTCTTCCAGATATGCTTCCCTGATACAGTGCCTTCAGGTTGGAACTACGAGAGTGTTGTGAAATATTGACAGATCGTTTATCTTGCAACTTGGGTCAACTTATTTGCAAGACAATACTGCTGAATGAGTCCATACAATCATGAAAAAAGGGGGCCTGAATTTAAGATTTTTTTTTTTTTCTGAATTAAAATCGGAGTTTCTGATTCTTGCGATCATAAAACAATTGATATGTATGCATATAAAAACAATCGATCATTTTTAGACATTGGAAGCTTCTCCAAATTTGGTTCTCCTTGCATCGAGAACCAGGACTATTTCCCTCCACCTACCAAACAGGAGAATTACACGACTGCCGAACTCCAAAGACTCTACCTACTTCGAGCCTCTGTCATCCTCTACTGTCTTGGTAAAAATAGATGAAAATGAAATGCTTCATTAGTGCATTTCAGGAATTCTGTTCGTTCTGATCTGTCTGATCATCGGTGTGTTCGGCTGCTGGAAGCGATCACCTAAACTCATCCTTGCAACTAGCCTGATGCTTCTCTTCGCAGGTATTTCTACTGAAATATGGTACGAATTTTCAATATTTTTTCAGTTCTATTCCTGGCCTCTGGAATGGCTCTGTGGCACTATGTGAATTACATGGAGCGATACGTGCTCGAGACTGACCCTTTCTACAAGAGCTGGGAGCCTGTATGTGTTACTAATTCCTATAAAATTTGAAGCAGAATTCGAATTTATTTTTATAGCCTTATTCCATGCAAAGTTCTTTCATTTTAACACTTTTCTAGCTGCTATGATACCCTGTGATGCTGAAATTTTGAGTTGATTTGTTCGATTTAGAAATGTTCGCAGTTTGCCTTTGTTCTCAAAGCCTGCGCGCCTCGTGCATCTTGATTTTCTTCATTCTTTGCTATTTCTCCTTGTTCAGTTTCATATCAGCCTGTCGCATTCGACTTTCAGCTTTCAGTGTTTACTTACCTCCCTCCCCTTCGCTGTCCAACATCGGTCATCTCAGCTTTCTGTGTTCGGCTTCTCTCGTTCTCTCACCTCGTAACTTTCTTCGCTCCTTCCCCGATTCCTTTGATTTCCCTCGGCTAAACTCGCTTTGTTAATGGCCAAATGCGAAATCGCTCGATACGAGTTGAAAGCCGAAACTGAAAACTCGAGGAGATTTTATCAGAATAAGCAGGAACATGCAAAGCTAAAAATAGATGAGCTAAGATCGAAAATAAAACGGAAAACTTACGATTAATTTTTGCAAAAGCGAATAATTTGAAATTGATTTTCTTCTCGGAAGAAAGATCAACTAGACTGGCATTGACTATTTGTCCTGCTTTGCTTCAAGAACAATATCCTTGATTCTTTCAATCCCCGCAGTCTACAGACCTCTCACAAGTGCTTTGCAGTCTGATTGTAGGGAATAAAGCAGCAAAAACAAAGCGAATCGAACAATCGCATGTCAGCAAAAATCAATCTTCATCTGAAAAAAACATTCTTGATGCTGATTATTTGAATTGGTTGCTAGGTTTTTCTTAAATCGAAACTCAAGAAATGATATGGTTGTTCAGAAATATTGTGTATTTACAATTTCTAATTTTCAATATCTAACTGGTGAATTTTTGATAATTAAACTTATCAATTTGAAAACAAGAATTGATTCATTATTGCTTAAATTTTGCTTATAAAACATGAATTGGAAAGAATTTGGATTTCTATTTTTGATTTTTTTCTCGAGTTCGTCTACGATTCAGATTGTTCATCGCTTTAAATTTTTACGTAGATAGATAATTCTTTATGGGTAGATACGAAATTCCAAATTTTCATCTTTTATAAATCACTCAAATACACCTAAATTAGCCATTTATATTTCAAGGAACTTTGGGAAGAGTCACGCGACTCCTCTTGACAGTTTTGAAATTCGAAATAGTCGGCCGCTTGAGTCTCTTCTCCTAACCCTCTGCCTCGACTTCACCCTTCTTCGCCTTTCCTTTTTTGTCTCATTTTGGACAGTCAAATGGTTGAACTCGTCCTCCACGAAGCAAAGCAACCCGCTTCCAGGCCAAGTGGACGTGTGAAATTAGGGGAATTTGCATATAAAAACGATGGAAATAACTAATTAAGGGACATTCGATCAAATCCATGAGTCTCCAAATGAAATCACGATGATGTTAAATTTTTCAGATCCTGAAGTTGGTGACCCGATTCAATTTTGGATGGTCCTACGTCGTGTCGTGGATTGGAATTACGTTCCTCTTGCTTGCAACCATCTTCATGCTCATTTCATACAAGGCTATCAAGGTCGGTTATTTTTCAACCTGACTCGATTTATTATAATTGACAAACCATAGTTTTTGCATTTGGCTAGTGCCCTGAAGCTTGACTTCATTTTCTCTCGTCATTTTATTTGCGCATTTTCAGTGTTCTACTGCAAAAGAACTTTTTTTTTTCTAATAAATAAATTCTACGCGAAAACAGCTACTCATTTGAAATCTATAGTTTTCTGATTTTCTCAATGGACGTGACCAGTTTCTCCCTCACTACATTCGTAAGTATTAATTACGCACGGCGTGGAAAAGTGGAGGAAGAGTGAAATCTTTATGGATTTCACTTATTGCGATGCGAGACGCGAGATTTACCGGACACTTGAAGGGGGATGTTCACGTTCTACTTGTTCGGCGAGGGAAGGCATTTGGATGGGGGAAGCGGAAGGATGAGAGGAACAGATGGGTTTCGGCCTAAATATGCGTTGCACTGCTTTGTATTGTGTGGGGGGTGTCGATACCTTCCATACTACTGCAGGATGTTTATGCGATTCACCGATCATTTCTCGGTCGCATCCCGCAGATATCCCCTTCCACTGTCTCCCCCGTAGGCAATGTCCGCATGCCCCGTTATAGCTGGGTGAAATGCGGAGAATTCCACCTTGACCTGGACTGATGAACGAATGAAAGATAGCCGGCCAGATAGAAAGAAGACAGGGCAAACGATTATGAGAGGGTAAAAAATCGCGAAGGAATACGCGTCTCGTTCAAAGATATTGAATATCGACTAAATATCGAATGCTTTGTATTGCATATGTTCTGTTTGCGCCCCAAAGTTCTAAATCAAATTGCTGAATGAAGAAGGAGTGCAAAAATCTGGAAAATAAATTAGCAAAATTAGGTCAAGCCACGCGAAGCAACGAAAAATCGACTGGATTAGGTTTTTCTCGAGTAAATCGATTTAGGCGTTGATCGGATTGACTAAGAAATCTTGCTAAATTTAAGAATAAAATGAACTTGAAATGCTGTAAGAGGACTATTTCAGAATGAAGAAGATATGGCTTTGACAGCGAAACATGGCCCCTACATAATGCCGAACTACTACGATAAAGGTGCTATGGTTCCTTATGGATACAATACGATGTATTCTACAGGTAACTATCGGAAATTCCTTTATTTCTACCTGCAAAAGTAATGATTCAATGTTAGTTTCAGGATATAATTATCCTTACACGCCCCATTACGGTACTGGGTATTATGGATCCTACATGACTTACGGACGATAATTTTCTGCCGAAATACGATATGTTATTCACATTGCTATCACCGAGCAGCTATTATGCGCAACTTTTACTTACATTTTAGTGTCATCAATTGATTTTGACATAATACTATAGCACAGATGTTTGGTTCTAGGAAATAGTATTTTGTATTTGCGAAATGATAATAATTTGGATGTGTTACAAATTTTAGATGCAATTTACATTTTAAATTACCTTACTGTATCAGTTCCTGAGAGATAGCTCAAGTGTTCGGTTTGAGAATCTGAACTCTGATGAAATAATTTCTGAAAATGGATATTTTAGAGAGGACATCTTATTTGTTTTCAGAAGTTTAATCTTGTACTTATTGCCAGTAGCTATTATTAGACTTCCATTTTATGTTTCGATATTTTCATTCAGTTACTTTCCGCGAACTATCTCATTTCATGGCGCTTTTTCAGTTATTTCGATGCGTAACAATTTTGTCATTCCTGGCAAACGTTATCAGCTTGATCTTCTACCAAAACTTGCATTTGCCACAATTAAAGCTTGAAGCTATTGTTTCGATAGAAGTTCCGTAATTATGAACTATTTTATCTCCAAGTTATTCCCAGAAATAACGTGTCTGATATTGCAGTTTCACAACTCAATCCACTCATTCACACTAGATTTCTTGCCACTATCTGCATCTTTGTTTGTTTTTTTTCCACACACACACACATCACTGATTTCATTTTTCTCGTTGCCAAAATCCCTGCCCTTTCGAATTCGTATCCTCACAGAACTCGTCGATTTCACTTACGATTTTGATAGTTTTATTCTAATCTTTTACAAAACGAAAATGAGTATATTTGAAAAATTTTACACAAATTTCTCCTCATTTTTAGTTTTTTTTCGATCGATTTCCACTCAGGAAGACTCGTGAAAGCACAAATATTGTGTCTATTTACCGATATCATTGTCAATCATAATCTTTGTATCTTTCAGATTATTATTTTCCGATTTTAGATTTGATGCAATTAAACATTCGCTTTTTTAAAAGTAAACTCACTTGATTTGTACTTTGAAATGTTTCGCCTTTGTCGCCAAATAACCACAGGTGTTTCAATACTTTTATTGTTTTATTATTATCGATATTTTATCGAAATAAATGAGTTTATTCAACGTTCTGTGGAATGCGGTTTGTTGCAGATATTTTTAATCTCCATTTCTAGTCTTTTTTCCTTATTTGGCTAGATTTTGACAGGCCCTCTTTGTCGATTTCCAATAAGGAAATCGAAGCAGAGAAAAGCTGCAGGATCGAAACGAGCTCATTCTCATTCTCTAACTCTGCTTCGTTATGGAACTAACGAATTTGTTTCGATATTCGATAAATTTCTACATCGCTGTATTTTTAAACATTTATCTCGTGGAATGTGCCGAAGAGGGTATGATTTTTATTAATAAACACTTTACAATTTTACTAAAAAGTGAGATGTATTCTTTTTCAAAATAATTTTTAGGAAAACCTGGTGGGAAATGCATCGGAAGCGGAATCTGCGGGAATAATTCTTTTTGTGTGGATGGAAAATGCAGATGTGTGGAGAATTGGAAGGAGCTGGATGGGCATTGTCTGGAAGAAGGCAGATATGAACATTTCATACAGATGTCTGTCTATCGGAATACAAATGAAGAGAATATAGAAAATGGTATATTTAATAAAATAAAAATAAAAAAAAAAATAAAAAATATTTTCTTCGTGTTAGCAATACTCGATAATTAGACTTGACTTCTCCTGTATCTTTCAGCAAGAACAGTTACAAAATGACGACATCGTTTTTTAATAAGAGTGATGGGATTTGATAATAATTGTGCCGTTATGCTGCTTCTGCCTTCAACAAATTTTTAGCATAACTTTTTGAAATTGTCACCAATTTGTCTAGACAGTTAAATTTTAAAGGTGAAAAGTGATGATGAAGCCATGACGCTGTGGTATTACTTGATGACAAGAGATGTTATTAGAACACCTGTAACTACAGAACACAATTTACAGAAGTCAAGTCTGAACCAGCAGTACATGAACAGATTCGACTGATTGGATTAGCAGGTCAGAAATGTGGAATCCAAGGCGCATGCAGACCTGGGACAAAATGCAGACGCGGAATTTGCCAGTGCGGAAACGGATACAGACCGTCGTTTGGAGAGTGCATACGGAATGCTGATGGTAAAAAATAGTTTCGAGAAAGTTTATTATTTGAATTTAGTGCCTCGTGTTCTTACACCAGCCTTCCTTTCGAAGAAGCATAGAATTCTACAATTTCCTTCTCAATAGAATTTGAAGTTTATTATTTAGTCATTTGTACAAGAAATTAGTTGTTAGATGTTATTTGAATAAATTTACATATAGAGGTCGCAAAATGACGCTAATAAAGTAGTCAGCAAGATGGGATTTAACAAAGACATTCGTTCTGGAGTTCTCGGCTTTTTCATCGCGAGATAGATCAAGCTTACTCCAATCACAAACATCCCAATCATGATGAGATAGACCCAGAGCGGGGTAGGTCCATACTCGGTGTATTGCTCCAAACTCTTGAAATCATTATTTTTAAAGAGAATCCTAGAACTATACACATCTTTCAAAAATATAATGAACAAGGGCGCATTCAGACTTCGTCCACTGTGGACGTGGACGAATTCCGAACGCGCCCTAAGAAAGGCGGAAAAAGTTTCTGAATGAAAAACTATTCTAAAAACTACCTCATTAGCTTCCAAAGTATTGTTATCCATTTCCAATTTTTCGATCGAATATTCAATATTCAACATCCACTCATTCGTGGACAGAAACAGGAAAACAATGAAACGCCGATATCACAAACAAACATGTGATATCGATAAGAATAAGAAGAAAAGGAAATCAGGACGAAATTTTGCAGGGAATAAAGGTGCATTATTGTAAACAAAACATGATAAAGCGCATCATGTTTCTTTTGAAAATAAAAATGATACAGGTTGAAATACAAATGAGTCAATTGAGCGGCGGATTAGAAATAGCAAAAACAATGATGATACAGAATGCGAATATACTGGAAAATCTGATAGAAAGAAGATGGTGCATATGATCAGACTAACGATTTTTCCATAGTGAATAATCCAAAGCCTCTATCTCTCGCTCGAAAACAGTTGGTTGTATTACAGCATTTGTCAATTCCTCTAGCTTCCCAGGATCTATTTGAGAATTTTCGAATTTTCTTCACTTGAATCTAATATGTCATCACCATCGGACCCTGAATATTTGGCTATTCCGATCACTCCAGCTCCCCCTTTACCTCCAAGAAGGGAAAGGAATGTGGATGATTATTGCACTCCGAGGAATAGCTTCAATCCTGATCTTCTTAATCAGTTAGTTTACACGTCATATTTTCAGTTTTTTTTAATCGTAAATCTCTGCAGAAACAACTCCCGATTGGGCCTGAATGATCGTCAGTCACCAGTGCCGCATACGAACACTTACGAGTAAGTCAAACAACATTTTCCGGCAAAATATCGAACAAAAAAAATTTAGTCGTTCATCCTATCTGTCGCACAACAGCGACTTCGTTCAGCTGCCAAGTATGCCCCGAAAAAATTCCTTCTCGACTCCTCCTCGACCGAACTCTCATCTACCTGTCGACTATCGTTCGAATACTCTGTCGTATACTCGAGATCATCCTCATCAGCAGACAGATGTCAACGCTTTGGCATATCTTATTCAATCAAGGCAGAAAGAACTTATCTCTTCAAGAAGGAGATGGTAGGCATGAAATGGCTTAGTGAGAGTTAGAAAATAAAAATAATATTGCTATGACGACAGTGTGTAAATGACGGAATGACAAAACGCTTTTGTATTTGACGAAACCTAAAATGACGGGATCTAATGAAAATTGATAGGAATTGCGCAGGAAAAGGAAAATGTTATCCATCTTGAGTTTCGACATTTCGTTATGACGCTATTTACAAGTTGTCGTTATGATAAGCATATTTGGAATTCCTATTCTGAGGTCGAGGAATTTCAATTTTCATCACAAATTTGGAGAAATTTGACTTGAACAATGTGAAATTGGTCTCTCTAGTTTCAATTTCGATTATTATAGATATAATAGCCATTCAGGGAATGCTACTTGTGGCTCGCTTTCGCCGGAGGTCTCACAATTATCACCCTTCTCCTGATTTACGTTTACTTCAATTATAGACTATGCATTTGCTCTCGGTCATAATTTGATCTTAATTCATTTGTTTCATTTTTAATTTTGTCAATATTTTGAACTGTAAATAAATGTCGTTCAAGTCATTCAAAAAGTAAAAAATGATGACACATTTTGTTCTTTGTTTCGTTGAAAATGGGAGAAATGCCCTAATGCTCTTTATTTTATCAATTTCCAGTCAGCATATGCACTCCTTGCAGACACGACGAGATGATTGTGAATCACATTCCCGAACCCCATGTCCGCTATCGATTTACAGGTAAATTACGTCATTTTCATTGCGTGAATTATCGATTTTTCACAGAAGTGCCCGAATTATGCGTCGGACGATGAAATATTCAACTCCTGTAATTTGTCTGGGGTTCCAGATCCATGTCACCAGCTAGCGGTTAGATTTAGAATAATTCAATAGATATGAAAAATTGCGAAAGGTTACCAGTGTAGATCGAATGAGTTAAAATTAAAAAAAAAAAAGTTTTATATTTACTATCCAAAATTCTTCTAGTGTATTCTGGATAAAATTCATCAGTTTCAGCTATTGCTCTATTATGATAACGAAATTCATAAGGTTTACACACAAACAATCCTCGATTTTAGTTATATCATTCGCTATATCCTGTTGGCATAGTTTTCATGACAGTAATTCCCCTCACGCTAAGTGCAATTTCAATTGTGATTACCTCGTTTTTACTCTATTTACAAATCAGAGTCTATATTCGGGTCGATTCAAGGTGCTTCGGAATTTTTGAGATAAAGTTAATGACATTTCTAGTTTACGTAAAAGGTATATATTTCTAATTGGAAGAGCTTTATCAATAATACTGGATAACATATTTATTTTTACGTTCTTTATGATAAGCAGAATTGGGTTAGTTGACTATGTGACCATTTTAACTTTAGTTACAATCCAAGAAGCGAATATCTTCTTTCTAGGATGTAAGCATTAAAATTGATCTTCAGAAAAGAACGTTAAATAACTTCAGCTACTTATGCAGGACTTACATTATTGCTTTACATCGCTATAAGTCGAGAGATATACTACAAAACTAGGCTGACTATTAGATTCTGCATAATTTTTATAACCTTAGCTTGGATATTTTCCTTGATTGTCTCAGTAAGAAATTTGAAATACCTCATATTCAATCGATTTCAGTTTGTTCTGACTATGTTTTCTCTGTCACCATATTTCGGACCGAAATCGCTCGTAGATTGCAACTATCATACTTGTCAAAAGCCTGTACAATATACTTTTGGTGAAAGGCTTTCGTCTGCTAAATTTCATCTTCATATTTTCAGCAGTTTTAATTATCGCAACTTATGCATCCGTTGTCATTTTCTATATTGGCATTGTAATTCATCTAAAGAAAAAGACTAAATTTGATATTGTAGGTAAAATAATAGTTATCTATACTGCTGATAAATTTTAGAAATCGAATACAAATATAAAAGCTTTACAAAAACTACGTATAAATATAATTTCATTTGCGGTTGGAGGCATTGCCGAGACGCTTTACATAATCGGACAATTAGTCAGTTCGTATTTAGCAAATCATATATGTAAGTCGATCATTTTATCGTTATTTCAAAACGCTTACCGAAATTTTATCCAATTCAGAACTGTTCGGAGTCAAAATTGGAGTTTTTTTTACCAAGAAGTTCCTACTAATGATATTCGAAAGTTTCTATTGTATGGTTTGCATGGATAGTTCATCTACCTATTCTAAAAGGAATTTTTTATTTACCTAGATTTGGTGAATTACAATAATGAAAACTCCGTAAAGAAACTTGTCTCGAAGTTGACATCGGAGTTATAGCTGGATTTTTCTCGAAGTTTTCATTATTATAATTTCCCCGATATATGTAGATAAACAATTTTTTTGGAAAATGTAGATAAACTATTCATACAAACCATACAGAAAAAGTTTTCGAATATCATTAGTAGGAACTTCTTGGTAAAAAAAACTCCAATTTTGACTCCGAACAACTGATCGAATTTAAAGATATTGAATAAATTTAGTAGAAGTAAAGCCACTTGTATGCTCACTACTTTCAAATTCTGATTCAGCAATATGGTTCGAAATTATCCAAGGAATTGCATGCATGCTAATGATGTTAGTGTATTACCAAACTTTTGAAAACGAATAATACCTTTAGAATGTTCGTGATGATAACTGACACGCTACTGAGCATATGCCTGGACCCGAACATAATGGAATTTAGAAAGAAGACGGTCAAATTTTGGAAGAAAACGATACGGCGGAAGACGTGAATTTGATCACATTACTAGGATAATAAATCTTTTATAATGCTTATCGAACCATTATTGTATAATTACGTACCATACTGCTGAATATGATGGCTTCGTTTTGACGCTAATCTGTGAATTCTGAGCTGTGAACTCGGAAATGAAAATTGCTTGTCCCCAAGACTCGTCATTTTCGCACTTTCCGTACAAAGACTCATTCTCTGAGTTGCTAAGCCTCATAAGTCGATTCATTTTATCATTTCATTCATTCAATAGTGGAAACATTCGACGTACACAAGTTTTGCAGCAGAGAGGTGCTAATGCCAAGGTGTCAAAATTATGGATCTGAGGGTAATGTGAATTATTTGAATCTTCTCTTTAAATTTATCGATAGAATAGTTTTTTGCGCCTAAATTTCGAAAAATACGCGAGGCTTGTGCAACATAATGAATTTCTAAACGGTGAACATTGTTGTCGATCGTCATTTTCATTTTTTTAAATCAATGAAAGAGGAAAACGCTTTCAACTTTGCTGACCAATTATTTTCACAAACCACGAACAAATTTGGAATTCACCGTTTTCGAAGTTATTATTCTTAGAAGATGAATTTTTAGAACTGCCCAAATTATCGACCAGGAGATGAGCAATTCAACATCTGTAATGCGAGTGGTCATGATCCTTGTCATTTGTTATCCGTAATTTATGATTATTTACAAATTTTATCATGTTTATTTTAGGTTTATCATGAAGCAATAGTATTTAATCTAATTTTTAGTGCAGTTATTCCTCTTCTTGTAGCATTCATTGCAATAATTCTTGCTGGAACTGAACTTTTCCTCTTGGTGAAAGTTTATATTAGGCTAAGCCCTGGGTATCTCGGCTAAAATATTCTTTATTTCATTGGATGATATTTAGTCTACGCAAACGATATGCGTTTCTTGGGAGTCGTGCAATCGCAATAGTGACAGCGAATTTGTTCATCTACATATTCTTCGTACTCGAAGTTACCGGCGTTGATAATTATGCTACTTATTTATTATTAATGACTCTCGAACAAGCTAACTTATTTCATATTGGATGTAAGATTTGTTTTCTTAAAAATATAATAAGATCTGGAAAACTGTTCACTTCGTAACTTACCGAAATAGACTGTTGAATTAGAAGAGGTTTTAGAATTGAATGAAAATCTCTCCCCTTCGGGCATTATTCGCCAAGTTACGGAATTGTAAATTTTTTAAACTATTCAAACTACGATTATTTCGTCAATTTCAGCTACTTTCATTGGTCTCACAATACTTTTATACATAGCCATTACGAGAGAAGTATTCTACAGGACTAAATTAACACTCAAATTCTGCTACATTTATTTGCTATCGAGTTATGCTGTACTTGTAGGCGTATCGGTATATTTAAAAAAGAATAAACTGCGAAAATAATATTGTAAAATTTTAGTTTTTATTATATTTGTATTCACTTGCTCCATATTTTCCCGATGATTCCATAGTTCATTGTGACTATTGGAATTGCCAAAAACCAATGATTATATTGACAGGTCAATATGTTCGTTTTGATATTTCATAATGATTAATTTTAGTGATAATTATTTTTGGAGTATATTTGTTGACAGGCGGATTATATTGTGGAATAGTTATCTATCTGAAAAAGAAGCCAGAGTACAATTTGGTATATAATATCGAAGAAAACTATCTTATTATTTAATTCATAGAGTAGCAATTCAAATGCGAAAGCTCTAAAAAGATTGAAATACAGCATAACCGTATTCTTGTTCAGTGCGTTGGGAGGATTGCTTTATTCCATTAGTGCATTTCTCGATGCATCGCTTCTTGAAAAATTTGGTGAGTGATTTATCAAAGTTATTTTCATATTTTTGAAGATGACATTGATAGAATTTTAGTTACAACGCGTCCATCTATTTGTTCGAGTTACATTCATGGGAAAGCTCAGATAACCCTTGCTTTACTAAATGGTTCAACTTTATTCACGATCTGGTTAGTTTAATCAAGAAATTACAAATTTTGAATTTCATGAATTAATAAGAATTTTTTTAGAATTTTTAATTTTGGCCTTTATTTTTAAGAAACCATTTAATCATGTGTGATTTTTTGAGTTTTTAATTCACTTTAGGCTACCAATCATGATAGTAGATCCAATCATAAACATTATTTTCGATCAAAATCTCTCCAGGGAATTTTTGGTTATTGTAAGAAATGTCCAAGAAATTTTAACCATGCTAAATTAATACTTTAGTGGCGTTCGAGATGCGGGTGCAGAAAAATCATCGCTGAAAATCGAACGTTTTCAAGAACAGAGTTTACGACGATTAAGAGATTATCAGTTATCTCAGACGATAATAATCCTAGCTAACCTTTTCATAAATTATTTATTTATTTTTATTAAAAATAAATACCTCTAATTATTATTGAATAGTAAAACAAATCTCATGAAAATATAAAAGCTACTCGGGAAAAATAAACTCAATAAAAGCATGCGCCAAACATTTGTTTCATGATTACTCATGTTCCTTAATTACAATATCTCGAATCCTGGTGAAACGATTTAGCCGATTTGAGCATCAAATATCGCCACTGTGAAAAGCAACAGAGCAGCAAGAACTAAACTTTTATCAATGAATAATTTACCAGGAATATCGAACTAGTCAGAATAATAATATTAGACTGAAAAAGCGTGCTCCAATAAAAAATCAGCTGATTTTAGGGTAGAATTTTATTGTAGCATACTCTTTTAGCGTATACATCGACTGACGAGCTCGAAATTTTGTTGGTGAAAAATTACCGGAGTGCTTGCCGACATGAATACTCTGACAAAATATCCACTAACAGCCATAAAGTTACCGTCTTTCAGAAAATCGTAATATTTATTCGGAACCCATAATGTGAAAATAATTACAACAGCATTCATGTTTGTCTGAAATTATTCATTTTCTATAACATTCATTTTATTCATGAAATAACCTTAAGAAAAACGAATATCGCCTCATGATAAAACGATACGTACTGATTCTCGTCACTTTCATCTCTGTTCGAGAAATTCTGTGTTGATATTTCCTAAAATAGGAGGTTTAATTTTAAGATTTATTAAAATTTGGTCCGCGAAACTCGCAGATCAGCCTGCACAAGAATAGTGCATCACAGTAACGAAAGAACGAGCATGCCTTCTTTTTCATAGAGATATGCTATTTTTTCTGCTGGTTGATTTTAGAGATCTTGTGAGTCGAGTTGTGAGAAATCTATTAATTTCATCATCAATGGATCGGAAATACCTTCAAAAATTTGATGAGCAGTGAAAGCATGTAGATGATCAAAGTGAGAATTGGGAATGACATGAGTATTGGCTCACGAACTAGACTCCAGAAATAAGTGTAACCATCTTTATAAGATGGTTGCATCCTAAATCATATGTTTACATGTTAACTATCTTTTGGAATAAATAATAGTTTATCACACACACACC
Source organism: Diploscapter coronatus (assembly GCA_964036155.1). NCBI lineage: Eukaryota > Metazoa > Nematoda > Chromadorea > Rhabditida > Rhabditidae > Diploscapter > Diploscapter coronatus. The sequence goes on along the minus strand of OZ038422.1, from coordinate 44,700,311 downwards.
AATTAATAAGTTTAGTATATATACAGAAATAATGACAATTAACGAAGATAAAAAATTAAATATCGCATACCAAACACGTCGCATCGAACCATCGTGATGCTTGTAGGCTATCGTGAAACTCCACACTATCGATATGACTGCGCCGCAGTAAAATGTTATTCTTACTATCTAAATGTTGCAGTTATTTTCTTCCATATCCGGAACATGTACTTCACTAATCTAATAATTAAGTTCGAAATTCCTAACAAAATTAGAAAGTAGTAAGTTTTATGAACCAAATTATTATCTGGATACTTCAAGCTCTCAATCAATCATGCAAAATTTATTGGGAAATGATAGGAAACGATTACTTTCATGCATTATTTTGCACGTCTTGAGGGCTTGAATTTAAATTTGCATTCAAATTACTTTTATATCCTTTTCAATAGCCCTGAGAAATATGATAATCGAGTAAACAAGGACGATAGTCGGACACAATTCGAGACAGAACGTGGCCATCGACTGCCAGGCCATGAACCTCTCGCCATGGCCCTTCAGAACACATTCTTGCACTACTCCTTCTGAAGAAAACAAACATTTATCGAAGATTAGGGAATTTGAAAGAGTCATGAATTGATAATGGCAATCCATCCTTTTATAACAAACGAATTCTATTCGAACGATAAATGAGGTATTTTTGAAAGAAGAACGATAATGTTCATTTGAATCTGGATGCATTATAATTTTTTCAATATTTTAAAATCACAGTATTTCATGTTTTTTTTTGTGTAAACTCATCACATTTAACTGATCTCTCATGTTATTTCTACTTCATTTTGATTTCAATTGATATGCTTTTTCTTCAGCTTGCCTCTAAGTCCCATGAATAGGAACATGAGATCACCAATAGCCAACACACACAGGAAACTCGTGAAAATCGTCCATCGTTTTTGCAAGTAAATGATCGAAGAAAGGATGACAATGTAGAACAAAATAGTAAATGTGCTGAAGAAGAGCAAGAAAGTGGACTCTGACGCAGATTCAGCCCAGAATTGACAAGTTCCCTTCAATGTTAGATCGAAGATTCCATCTTTCTAAAAATGTATGATTAGAAACTATTGTCGATAATCGAGCCATCGAAGCGAAACAAATGGCAATCAAATTTGAATATGCAAAATGAGCTATACATAATTATAAAATAGCGTCAAAATAGTCGAATATAATGATCAGAATATCATCAATTTAACTTGAAACATTTGCAACTTCGCAACATATGAAACAGTATGAGCAGGAAAAGTATTTTTAGATCTTTCCCTATCTCCTCCTAAACCTAAATACTATTTTGTCAACTTGCGAATCAGCAAGCTTTCCAAATTCTCGTTAATTTCTGTATCATATGATTTGATCTTCGCCAGTTTTATCTCAATTACTCGATAATTGGCAGTGAAAATCTCACCATTCCACGAAAAATGTCGACATAGGTGTGTAAGGTTGGATTCTTCGCCCATAGGGGAACGAGATCACCATCTACCATAGTATTCAAAATTGAATCGACTAGGTCTTCGAAAAGACGAGGCAGGAAAGTTAGAATGTGATATTCGCAATTTGATCGAAGATGCTGATATGAAAAGCGAGAAAAACATTGTTGAGCGAACGAAACGATAATTTGACTATGAAGAAGTCGAATCTTCAAACATTCCCGAAAAATCGCTCAATCGTTGGCCTCGACTTGAAGAAACATCCTCTGATATCGATCTTTTGCAGTCAATCATTACACAACAATTACTAATTCTTCATAAAAGCATTGCACAAACGCTATTGGATTATTTTTATTTAATGAAAGACATGTTTTCAGATCATCACATAAAAATACCAAATAAATTATTTTTGTACTTCGAGGAATACACGTGCACATAAGAACGAGTGAAATGATTCGATAATTACTTTCCAGCAGGCACACAATCTCTCATCACTTCTGGAGGTACTGTCAGGCAGGCGAATGCGAATTGAGTGATGTCCACATCCCTACAGAAAAATGTATTCAATGTCGTAATAAAATATTGTTGATGATCAATAATAAATTGAGACAGAATGAATGATGCACAAATTCGAGTATGCAAAATGTGCACGTGTAATATCGAATTATTGCAAAATCGTCATTGAATCGATGAAATGAAGAAAGTTTGCTATAAAAAACGAGTTTATTCACGTGCACCATATATTCGTGTTGTTATCCTTTCTCAATTTGTCAATCATCGACAATATCAATCTTTTGTTTAAATGGGAGTAAGAAAGCTTATTTATGCCAACATTAGCTTGTGTTGTAAGAAATCAAGTGTTTCCTAAATCAATGAATTATTGTTTACCTTATGAAATTAGTTGCTCCAGGATCGCAAATCGCATCAATCTCCTGAATGAACGGCTCCATTCTGGGACGAATTGTGCATTCTTTCATCGCGTTCGGAGACTGTAAAATAGTGAGCATTGTTCAGTCGAATTAAAACAATTTTAGTACCATGTCGATCATCAATGTATGAGTGAATTGTCCATCACAAGTGAAGTGCTGCTGACAACCACCTAAATCTTTCATCTAATTCTCAGATGATACTATTATCGGTAAATAGTGCAAAATTATGATGAGTTTTGGTAAAAATAATTGCATTCATACAAGTTTTGGCGTCTTTTTGAATTCCCCATTTACTCTTTCATGCAGAAAATGAGTGCGAAATACAGACGATATTTTTAGCTAAAATTAGGCGAAAGATTCGTTCTGAGACCTGCTCCATCGTCCATAGATGTCATCACTGGTTCAACCAAGGTGAGCATCGTCATGTCATAGCCGAAGCAGCAGCCACCAAATTCGGTAAACGCCGTATTTGTTGTTGTAATTGGAGTGCAAGTTCCAGGACATGGACCTGAAAATGTTTAATTTCAATTTCTCTTCTACACCATTACAGCTTATGCTTTAAAATATTGAAGCTTTGTTGCTATGAAGTACTGTGTCGGATCAGAATTTGGTAGCATGTCGTTAATCCTTCAGTGATGCGACAAGCAACTCGATTAACATTTTTCCGTAAAATAATGCAGACTGAGAGACATTAACAAGATATCTCGAGTCAATTTGACTATTCATTCCGAATCAAGGAAGGGAATGAATCTTGTAACAATCGTCAAAAAACGCAATCTAGTAAATCTAAACTCAACTTTCATGATCTAAATTTATGTGTTGCATAAAAGGCTATTTGAACATACCCATAGAAGTCGAAGTAGTGGATACCATTGTTGTAGTCAAAGTCGTGGCTACCACAGCTGTAGTCATGGACACTGGGGTCGATCCCTCAGTGTTACCCAGTTCGTCAGTGGTCATCGTCTGCTCGGTGACTGTCGCCGTTGTCTGATCAGATCCGAGAGTTGTATCTCCGTCTGGTCCTTGAGTCGTTAGGAACGTCCCATCAGGGTTAGAAACTGACGCACAGCCAGATACCAAATGGAGCATAAGAGAACATGCTGTTAGCAGTAGAATATCATAGTTCATTCCTGAGAAAAATATAACATTTTTTACTGAACGATACAGTTTGTGGCTGTAAATAGTGAAAATTCATTCCAGAAAAACATTACTACCAAAATTAACTCCGATTTGGTCATCACGACAATGTTCTAGGGTTATCAGTGACGAAATGAAAATCGTAAAACGGTAGTGCTGTGAAATTTTTGAAAAACCTGCGCAAAAATTCGCGTATTTTCAGATCAACAATTATTAAAGCCTGCTAGTTTTCGATAAGCCTTGATAGCAAAATGCAACCGATTCATATGAATTCAAAATCGTGATTGCTTAAAACTTTTAATCTCAGTCTCATATTGTTGGATAGGGAAACATAAGATCACGAATTTAACGCATGAGATAACTGACAGTAATCTGAACCGATCCTTAGTCAGGATTGCTTGCCAGACTGAAGGACATGAGGGAATATCGAGCATTTATATACAAGCATTAGTAATTTATCTATCAGAAAAGAAGTTTTAGATATGTACGGCATAGAAATTGTATTTCCACGCTGCCTGCTTTCATTTATAATCGCCCTCACCTCTGGTCGACAACGGCCAGTCAGGTTAGTTGCCTAATTCGCATTAGGAAGTTGTTTGTCTGCAAGCATGAACATATTTTAACAGATTTTGATAGCTTCGTAATGAAAAATGACGTAGATATGGCTCAGCGATGAGAGGGAAAGGAACGTCTCTTTAAATTACGTCAAGATGCTATGAAGATTTTGAATCAGCAAATCTTCTTCAATAAATATTTTAGTCCTTTTATCATAAAAAGAAAATATCCTTAATAAAATTGAACAAATCAGGATAGATTTTTTGCTGACTCGAGCGAAGATTAAAGCTAAAATAAAAACAATGGAATAATAAGATCAACAGACTATATTTCTTGTAAACTTTGATTTCTGCTTTTTCAGCAATTTCTAAACAGAACTGTCGTTTCAGTGTGTGCTCAAATTCATTTTGAGTTACACAAACAATTTGAAAGAGACAGAAATAAAAAAAAAACTAACATTTACTTGGCTCCAAGTTGATTGGTTATTTGGCCGAGATGAAAGCTTTATTGGGAAACAAATTTAAATATCAATCTAAATTCTTAGAAAATTGTAAAATCTTCAATTTAAATTCCAAATAATCGATACTAAACTAATAAAAATAGGAAACTTACTTTCTTTTGAATCAGGAAGTAATTTTCCAACGGTCAAAGGTTAACTAATGCAATTGATCTTCCAGTGAATATGATTAAACCGTGGAGAAAATGCATAAATGGCTTGCAATCAATTTCCTTCTAATATCTTTTTCTTTGTATATTTCTCTAGAACATTAGAATTTCCTGTCTCGTATGTGTCCATTTAGTACATGTCTGATTTGACAGGAACAAAGTGATGAAAGACAACCCTGTCTTGGACTCGTTGGCTATTTTGCAATTTGCGCTCCTTTATTCTGGTTTTTTTTCCATTTGTATTATTTCCTTCCTCCATAATGCACGCTGCCTTAGACGTTGATGTTGTCGCTTTTCCAATGCTATCTTCAGTCATCAAAGGTAGAGAGTGTTCTTCGATTATCAACAGGAAATCTGGTATCCAGCCTTATCTCAAAGAAGAGAAGGAAAAAAGGTGGAAGAAGTGATTAGCGTTACCATTACCCGGTGTCCTCTAAGGGTTCAAGGGTTTAACCACATCAACACAATCAATGCCAAACTGTCCTGTCCTCTTTGCCAAACATGCCGAAGGATGGCATGATTTTGTCTCAACAGAAATTTTTATATCAATAAACTCAATTCATTTCAGTGGCGATTCAATTGCTAAGGTTATTATTTCGGAAAAAAATATCAATTTGCAAAATAATAACAAACGACGTCTCTTTTCATTATGGTTATAGTAAATTACAAATCATACACACCCATTAATGCTGATTAATAAATAATCAGAATCGAAGAGGAAGAAATGCCTTTCAGATATTATTCAAGTTGATTCTCATTATTTTCAAATAAATGCTTTACAAGTCGAAAAAAATCTTAATTTAACTTTCTTTATAAATTAATCTGTCCAGAACTAAACAGACTTTCAACCGAAACGAGAACTTATAAGGGCTGGTTCAGAGTTATGGAGGCATCCACTATATATTTCTCGAAGGATATAGTTGGTTTGAAAAGATAGTGATTTATGTAATATTGAGGCCTGAGAGATAATATTTATCTACTTTTCGAAGAACTTATTTGATAAGATGACTCCCTGCCTTAAAAATCAAAGATATTGGAAAAATAATGACTGATCAAAATGATTTTTACATACTTTCTGTATTTTATTTTTAGATAAATTACACTCATTAAGATTTTTCTAAATTATTCAATTTCTGAAGATGCATCAGATCTGGATAAATGATGGAAAACTTGGTCATAGTTACAGGGTGCGGACAAATTATGGAGGCACCGATAAATTGAGATTTAACCCGAAATATTGAAGTAATCGAGTTCAAATTTTAAAAATAATTTATTGATAACATAACGATAAAAAATCAACTAAGAGTTTTCGAAATGGCCGCCTTTAGCGTTGATACAGGCCTTGAGTCGCTCGAGGAAGGCATCGATGACGGCACGCAACTAGTCATTGGACATTTTGTCTCATGCTTCGACAAGGAAAGACTTCAAGAAGCCGAAACTTTTGTGGGGAGTAGAGCAGGCCTTGGTCTCAAAGTATTACCAAATGGAATAATCCAATGGGTTCAAATCAGGGCTGTTGGAGGGTCATTCGGAAGAGGAGATGAAATCTGCGAAGTGAATTTTGCAGAAGGATTGAGTAGATTTTGACTTGTGGGAAGGAGCCGAATCCTGCTGAAAGCAGGAGGGACAGGATTTAAAATGGATTTTGGTCCAGGGAATAAGAGCTTTATTTTAAATAAGATTTGATAGGTTTCGGTGTTGATCTTGGCGTTCTGGGGGACGAACACGAGGGAGGACTTTCCATGATAGGCGGTAGCCGCCCAAACCGGGATTGACTGAGGATGAGCACGTCTTCCGATCAGTTTGCCATTGGAATTAGCAGAGGAGACGTTTGGGGACAGGATGTGATCATTTTGACGATTCATGAAAAGTTCCATTGTGAATATTTCCTCATCCGAAAAAATAATCGTTTTGTAGCGTGCCGAAGAAAGCCTCTTGGGAAACTGTTGGTATCTTTCAAGTCTGTTTGACATCATTTTGTCCGTGAGTTCGTGGACTTTTTTGGATTCTGTAGGAGTTGAGTCTCAAGTCCTTCCTGATGATGGTTCTGACCGATTTTTCGTTGATTTTCAATTTTTTGCTCATTTTTCGTATGGATCTTCGGGAATTTCGTCGAATCATCTCACGAAGCTTGTCTTGTTCTGTTCCGTCCTTGCACTCCGTTTTCTGCCTCTTCCCGGACGGTCAGCAGCAGATCCAATCTCTTTGAACCGTTTTACAGTCTTCTGGACCATCGTTCGACTGATTTTCATCAGTTTGACGATGTCTTTCGTTTGATTCCCAGCCTGATACAATATGATGATAATAGATCGCTTTGAACTCGGCGCTACCATTCTGAATAGAAAACCTACCAATGGTAAATAATATATGGAAATGATCACGAAATGCATGGTAATGACGAAAAAATAAAAATAGCATGTAAACTCTGCGCACTTCGTGAAAAATCGACGCTTTAGCAAGTGCCTCCATAATTTGTCTGCACCCTGTACATTATGTTGCATTTTCGAAATAATTGATGTCGGACTAAGAGGGATAATTTGCTGTGAATCCCTATTTCTGTAGACAATATGAGCATGATCAGAGCTAATATGAAGAGATAAACTCTCGACTAAATCCACTTTGTTGGTTTTTGATGACACTTTTTCTATTAAATCAGACTCGGCCGTTGTGATGTGTCTGCAGAGCACTTGGTGATCAGCTCAAATGCTACGATACAGAACAGTATTTAAAGCGAGATTGCAGACAGCGCTGATAATTACTCAATTTTTTGTGAAACTAATCTATTTTCGAATATTTTTTATTTACAATAAACTTTACTTTCATAACGGATTTTTATTTTTACAGCATTTAGTTATTGTATGTAGTAGAAATTCGAATTCTTGCAACAGTACATTTTCTGATTTTCATAATGTTAAATGTTTCAACGTATTTTATTCTAAAACATTGAAGCTCTCCCAGGACGACTTGTAATTCAGAATGTCGAATTCATTCTCGATTTGGATCGCAGTTGCTTTAGCACATTTGTCGGTCTCCTATCCTCACGACTCCCATGAGGGAGGTGATGTGACCCCCAAAGTCAGTCAATTCGATTCACTGAAGCCTATTACACAAGAGGCTCTGCGCAGATACATGGCTGATCCCGAAGACACGAGACGGCGACTCGCTGCCATGGCTCCCGACATTCCGCAGGATCAGGCTACACTCGATCGGATTCATCAGGCAAGTGATTTATGAGAAAGCATGATTTTTCCAATCCTTTAGCTAACATTATGTCTAAGGATAGGTTAATTCGTCTCAACTAAAAATATTGGGATCTAAGAAATAATTGTTTCCGTCTAATTTTTATCCAAATTCCTATCAGGCTTGACTAGAGTTTTCAATATATTTCAATCTTGTCTCATTTCTGAGCACTGAAAACCTATAAAAACAAACTAGAAAGATAGATCTTCCTTCTAGGAGCTAGGAGGTCTGACGGTGGATTCGTCTGCTAGCTCTACAAATCCTAGCGTTATCAATGCAAAGGCAGGAGTTAGACCATATTTTCGTCAGGGAGACGTTGTTGTGACAGAGTTAGGAAATGGAAAATAATTGTTCGAGAAATAAAATTCAGTGATCAATTAAAGCAGATGGAGGATGAATACAAGCGATCTGGCGGTCGCAAGAAGAGACAGGCGGCAATTCCTATGCGAAAGTGGCCTCAGAATACGGTTAGGAAGAATTTATCTGCAATATTTAAAATTTCCTTTCTAGATACATTATTATTTCCACAACGTCAGTGAGTATATATTATCTTAAATAAGTCAGATATTTTTCCAAGAAGTTATCAACAACTTTAGCTGACAAAACTAAACAAGCCGTAGCTGCTGGACTACAGGTGATTCAGCAACAGACTTGTATTAACTTTGTTGAAAGTTCTACTGCGGCGAACCGTATTAGAGTAAGTTCTATATGATATTTTAAAAATATTCAACCCTTTATTATTTTTGCTAAAAATAAGGGCTAGGGACGAGACGATACTTGATATTTGAAAATCGATTTCGATTTTGATATAAAATAAATCTCTAGAATTTTTTATTACGAATTTGAACTCGATTTCAATTCAATAAGTTTAAATTCTTAAAAGTTCGGGCAATAAGTATACATTCGACTTTGAGAAAAATCTCAAATTTGTAACTATTTACATCCCTGATCATAACAAATTTTATCTTAGAATATGCTATTTTAGATAATAGATGCCGATGGATGCTGGAGTCTTGTTGGAATGAAAGGAGGAGAGCAGGTAATTTTGAAAGCATGCCACGATAATTCATTATTCTTATTAGAAATATTTGAAATTTAAAATGAAGATCCAGAGATAATAACCAATGAAAAAGTCTTAAATCTATTATTTTTCTAGGATTTGTCACTCCAATCGGATGGATGTGATATTCAGGGGACTGCAGGTAAAATTATGACTAGTTTTAAACTCCAGGAATTTTACCACGTGTAAAACGTAAGATTGCGTACATTTGAATAGACTAATTCTTTTCTTGCATAAATATCTTTATTTCTCATTAGCTTACATTTATTCGATTTTTTTTAGCACATGAATTTATGCATGCTATAGGATATCAACACGAACAGGTTAAAATTACCTTGTTTTTGAGCAAGATCATTCAATGAACCGCGATTATTTAGTCACGATATGATAGAGACGAATATATCACCGTTGATTTAACGAATGTTGAGGTAATAATTAGCACATGGTTACATGCATTATTCGCCGCAATTTTAGCCAGATAATGCGTATAATTTCGACAAGGAGACGGATGAAACATCAGTAAATTATATCAGGTTAATAGTTTTTCCTGAATTTTAACGAACTTTCCATTGTTTTTATGATCATGAACTGTTTAGCTACGACTATGGATCAGTAATGCAGGTGAACATTTCTTAATGTGGTAGCATGAAAAGTAGCATGTAAAATAGGGTTTTTTTTTTTTTTTTTTTTTTTTTTAAATTTTATATGTTATTTTTTCTAAATTTACGACATTAAGAAATGTTCAAATAACCATATTACAGTATGGAGCAGGTAGTAAATGGGTTAGTTTATAAGTAAAAATAATATTTTAGACTCATTTTCAACCAACGGTCAAATTTCAATGGTATCAAAAAATGCCGAATATCAACGAACAATGGGAAGCTCAATCGTCGCCTATTCTGATATCAGAAATATCAACATGTACTACTCGTGCAAGCGTCAGTATTATTTTGAAATTAAAATTGCACCCGTTTCTCCTTGTATGATTTCCGTAAATTCTCAACTTAAGCTATTAGAAAATGGTGCATCTAAAAATGGCTTGTGCATGAAAGTGCACGCCTTGAAAATATAATCATTGCAAGAAAGGATAATTTTTCGAAGAAGTGTTTCAAATAAGTAGAAAAAAACTAAACAGACTTAAATGATTCAAATCTTCGACCATTTTCAGCGACTTGTACTACGGCACAAAATCAGATCAAATGTTTGAACTCCGGGACGAAAAACCCGAGGGATTGTTCGACCTGTATTTGTCCCGTGTAGGAAAACTAGCATTTTTCGTCAATTTGCCAAGCGACAACTTTGTCATATCCACGAAAACTAGAACGATCTTCTTATCAAGTGACGAAATGACGAGAAATCCAAATGATTCATGCAATCAATTTTTCTTTGAAATAAAATTAGTCATGAAATGACATTCCAGTGGCTATGCCGGACCGACTTGCAATCAACGACCGAACAATGGTGGAGAGGCGATAACACCAACAACCAACTGGCAGACGAAGATCATCACAGTCGGTGATCCGGCTTCTTCCACTAGCACTTGGAGACCCTCATACATGATTAAAACTTATTGGTTCACTGTAAGTTTCAATCAAAGATTCGAGAAATAGCGGCACCATTCTCATAGAATACCAATCGAGGAATTTTCAGTCAAAAATACATGAAAATAAGAACTTGAATTCATTTTAGACATTTATTGATTTTCATCTTAGTCGAAATTCGAGTTCTCAAAAAATTAAAATATCTATTTTCTCACCTTCTATCACATATCCAGCTTTATCTTATTTGAAAGTTAAGACGAAATTTAAGAAAGAATTACAAAGCCCAGGCTTGCTACATAGTAGATTGTTAACCGCGCACTCTTGATTGTGATTTGCAATAGGTCTGACGAAATCAACATTTCCTATACGCAAGAAGTTGAAATGACGTTCATTTATTGAAACATAATAAGAAAATGAACAAGAATTATGATTTCAGGTGCCGACCGGTCAAAAACTCGAGATGCAGATCACGGCCATGCAGAACAATCAGTGTCAATACGGCTGTCCGTTCGCTTCACTCGAATTTAAATACGGGCCATATCCTCAATTGATTGACCCCAAGTATTGCTGCCCCGAACATATCAACAAGGTCTATTCTTCGACACGCAACCCAACAGTGTTGAATGCGCACAACGAATTTTACCAGTCCACATTCACTATCCAATACCGACTCGTTGCAAATGGCTAACTAAACTACCAAAGTTAAAATTTCATACCTCAAACTATTGATTTATTTTAAAGAAATTTGTATAATTATGATAAAACTTTTGAAACAAAATTTAGTTTTTAATTATCATCTCACTCGAACGTACGTTCCAAGAGTGTGCAAAGATAATGATGAGAAATTATCCGGTGCAATTTATTCTGTAGTTCTGTAAATAACTGAGTAAATTAGAATCTGTTAAAATTTTCAATATCGAACTTATGAGAAATTTTTAGCAAACAAATAAAAATGGCTGAACAATTAACGAATATCATTTTTTCGTTGAAATTTCCACTAATCTTATAGTTTAGCACGTAATTCTTTGTCTGCCCCACTTTTATAGACGAGAGAATATGTGAGGATTATATTGTGATTATATTTCACTTGTTAATGATGAACAATTCAATTTCAAACTGAACCCGAGATCGTTCGAATTAATCTCACGGAAATTATAACCGATAACTAGTTTCGTGTGCCGATTTCGTACATAGAAAGAATGTGCAATAAGCATTTGAAATCATTGCAATTCATTGCGAGCACAAGCAATTCAGTGTCACTTTTCAATTTTCGGTTACTGTAACATTTAAGTTCTGATATCAATATTATGTTCCAATGTTTAAACTTTCGGCGCACTCTGTATTTGTGACTGAGTTTAAATGACCAAGTTTATTCAACTTATTATTTCAAGAGTATGCAATTAGAGAACTGTAAGTGGAAAAGCTTAAATTGGAGTTACTATCGAGTTACAGTACTTTAGCAAAAATTCGATTTGTTGTAGATCATATTATTTGATAAAAGATGAAGCCTTTGTTAGAAATGGCATTGGCATTCTCAATTTGGCTGTTCTCTGCCTTATTGTTAGGTTCCTGCAGGCAAGAAGCTAGAGATGAAGATCGTCAGCATCGTAAATAGTCAATGCAGGGTAAGATATTATCAGAATAGAAATAGGCAGAGTGTGAATTTTGTTCTTTCATTTCAACTTGGCTGCAGTCTAGCCTCTCTCGAATTCAAATATCTGCAATATCCCCAACTGATCGACCCAAAACTCTATTTTGAAGAACATTACAATAAAGTCTGTTCATCGACGAGGAATCCAACAGTAATGAATCTGCAAAACCACTACGACGTGTCTACGTTCAATATCGAATACAGACTCGTAAATGCATGACCAATTTTCTCGTCATTGTGTTTAAAGTTTATGAAAAATGTACAGATATCTTTTAATAAATTCTTTAAAAAAGTCTAAATCGTTGATCATAGGACAGAAAGAATGAAATGAATCAGTCATTGAGTTTAATAAAAGAAGTGTGCATGCTTTCTAGTGATCAAAGAATAAATAAATGAAATCATCGATGATAAAAATCTGTATTTATTTAGCCTGTGTTCGATATTTCGAAAGGTAAATGATCCTAGAATAGGTAAATGTACATCACTTACTAATCAAACGTGTGCAAAGTTCATTTCTTTGTTCATTGAAATAACCTAATGTCGAATAGATTACATAACGTAATTTCACTCATGTATTTTTATTGATATTTTGAACAAATACACTATAGTTAGATAGTATTTCGACTTTGCAGCAGGTTTATTGATCATTTTGTTTTCAAAGATATTGGTCTGGTTTTTTTTGCACCGGAACCCTGATATGATCGTTATTTCATAACAATATGACTCTTATCAACTCGTTTATTACTTGCTATTTTCTCTTATTTTATTGATTAATGCTGGGATTGCTCATAAATTATCATTTTTAATTTGATTAGTAATTTTCCACAGACGAACTAGTAGATCCATCTTATGCGTACTCAAATTATCAATATTTCTAGAATGATTGTCCAGCTTCCCGTGGAACTAGTCGAAATAGTTTTGCTCAGTTTGGGGATTTATGATTTGATTGCAATTGCAAAAGCAAATAAGCTGCTTTATGCAATTACACATTCGAAAAAATTAAAACTGAAAGACCGGTTGGAAAAAAGAACGAGTCGAGTTATCATGAATCTTTATGCATATTCAGGAAGCTCAGAATTCCGAATCAGTCATAAGAGCGAGGTAGTGATGATTTTCAGTATGAGAAATGTTTAAATGAAACTTTAGCAAAATTCTCATAATATATCTCTAACAATGGAAATATTTGAGTACAAGCTACCATTTCGTCTAAATTTCAATGTCAAATGCTGTGAATATCATTATCGAAGTAGCGAAGATATAATGTTCAACGAACTATTTCCCCTGCGTAAATGTTTATCTCGGGAAAACCTCGAAAAGCAATCATTGTTGGGTAATGAAATTACTTTTTACATATCTTACGTCGTCTCTGAATTACACGGTTTCAGGAATCACCAATGTCAAATGCAGAGATATTTCGGAGGCATTAGATCGTTTCACAACGTTCTTTAACTATTACTCGAATTATTTCATAATCAGTAAATTCGAAGTGGTAACTATAAGTCTATTGAACTAATGATCGAAACAATAACAAACCAGAGTTATTTTATACTAGCCCAATTTTAATTTCAGAATATTCGACATGATTCAATTATGTGGGAAAAACTAATTCCGTTTTGGAATTCACTTACGATAAGACACAAGTATCCGCATCTTTGGATATACAATGCCGATCTAAACTTCAACAAAATTTTCTCTGCACAAATATTTCATAGAGGTAATTACTTAAAATATTCCATTTTCTCTAATAGAAGCCCCAGGGTTTCTACTTTTCAACCCCCAATTTTCGAAAACTTGGACTTTTTCAAACCGTCACAACTAGCTATCTTATGATCGTAGAGACTTAACGTCTAAATATGCTCTACATACTACTGTAAAGAATGCATAAAAACCCTTTCAAAGATGGTCTGAGTTGGGTAATGGGTAGATTTGGAAGTCCGAAGGGGCTTCTAATAGAGAGGGAGTTTTAACTAGAGAAAATACGCCAATAATTTTACACATTGTTGACAAAGATCACCTGAAATAAAATCGATGATGGGCAAATTTGAAAATCCAAATTGAATTTAGGGTATTTTTTATTTTTCGCAAACTCATATTCCTTGAATTACGGAATATCATAACATTTTGAAAATAATGGATAAACCTCATCCATCGAAATTTCACACCTTCTATTTTATCTCAAGTGATCGTTCTCCGACGAAACATTTTTAGACTTCAACAAAATCGAGTGTCTATTTTCGCAGAGTATTAGCAACAGTCAATATTTCTTGCACGAAAGGACTCTTAAAGTAAGATCTCGTGGTAGTCGTCCATTCGTCTAAAATTTCATACATTTCAGGCAAACAAGTTAAAAATTGATTGCCATCACGGATTTACCATGCGAGATGAGGATTTACTGAAATTTGAAAATCGAAAGACGACTTTGCAAGTGGTTGATGGAATCACGTCTTTCGGAATCGCCCGTTTAGTCAAGGTAATATTCAATGTTTACCAGAGTTTCTGATTTTTATTTTATAAATTATAATTCGTATTTTTAGAAAATCTATGATAGCGATATTAAGAACTTTATCGAATTCAAAATTAGTACGAAGAATCTACTTCATTTCAATGATGTGATGTCGCTAATACCAGAAAACGACTACGAGATACAGAATCTGAAAGCAATTCTAACAAACAAATTCGGGCAAATATTCAAAATATCTATTACGAACGAAGAATTGCCTAAAATGGCCTATAGTTTGTGGAAATCACAATTCTTGATTACTCAACTATCTTCAGAGAATGAATAACTTGGAGCTCATAAAATTTAGATTCATGTTTAGCCAAATTTTCTGGTTAATTAGTCATTGAATAAAGTTCATTATATTAATTTTGTTCACTCTTATTTGTGATAGATAGAAAAAGCTTTGTTTTTTCAACTTCGTAATTAAAGCTAAAATTAGAGATTGAGCATCGACAAACATTATTTTCCTTCCCATTGGGAAGCGTTCCAAAATTTCGAATGACCACACGATGCAATTGCGGGTCAGGACGTTTGAATACCTCAAACTTGGGTAATTAAACCGAAGATGGAGATAAAACATGGATAATATCGACAGTTTATGTTGTGTTTTAGACAATAATTTATTCATTTCTTTCACTGTCTGGTTTCTATCACCTGTTTTCTATCTATCGCAAAATTGTCAGTTAGTCTTTTATTTTGAGAGAATAAGAACGAAGACAAATTGCACTCTTGCTTAGAATACGATACGAAGTGTCATAATCACTCAGTATTCATCGATAGCTTCGGTTTAATTACCCAGTTTGAGGTATTCAAACGTTCTGACCCTCAAAAACATCGAGTGGTCATAGTAATTTTGGAACGCTTCCAAATGGAAGCGCAAAATATTGAACAAATGTTTTAGAAAGAAAGATCAACCTTCAAGAATGTCTAAATGATTCCAAATGAGTTTCCATTTTCATAGGGAAAATCCATATTCTCACTCAAATAGTTCTATGTTCACGCCAATGCTCTAGAATAAAATTACTAGAATTAGGAAAAATCGTTTCTGTTCATCACTAATGTACAAATTAGTTTCGTGTGTATGCATGATTATTCATTTGAAATGACAAAAATACTAGTCAAGGTGTACCAATGAGGGGTTTAAATTTGACGATAATTCACTGATTTCGGACCGAGTGAAATAAGTCAGTTCTGAAGGGTATATATAAAGTTTCGTGAATAAATGCTGTACATTGTTCTATTTTCCATCTGTATTCCTTAGCACATTGCTAGAATTATTACGAAATATTTCAAGTTTCTGAACACATGAACATCACTAAACTTTGCGAATATTTATTTGACTGACACACACGAATTTTCACTTTATTTACTTCATTTGTGCCTTCCCGTGGAAGGCTGTTCCAAAATTTCGTTGGACCACTTCTTTCGAAGAGTCAGAACGTTGTTAATACCTCAAACTTGGGTAATTAAACCGAAGATAGCGATGAAAACTGGCACATATACTGCATTTGTTCTGTATAGAAGGAAAGAACGCAGAGGTACTTTCTCTCTCTGAAGCCTCTTTAGCTTTTGAGATATTTCACTCTATTTTCTTCTCTACCATCTATCGAGAGTGCATAGTCTCTTATCTAGGGCACGAAGAATAATAGTAGCTGTTTGAAGGAGGTAACAGAGAGAGAAAATGCTTCTGCGTTCTTGCCCGTAATATGACACAGAAGCACCATATTTGCCGATTTTCACCGTCATCTTCGGTTTAATTACCCAAGTTTGAGGTATTAACAACGTTCCGACTCTTCGAAAGAAGTGGTCTAACGAAATTTTGGAACAGCCTTCCACAGGAGGGCACAAATGAAAGAAAAATAGTTCAAGCAAAAGTCCATGTCTGTGTGTGTCAGTTAAATAAAATATATTCGAAAAATTTAGTGATTTTAGTCGAATGTTGAAACATTTCGTAACGTTTCCAGACAAATGCGAAAGATTACGAATGAAAAATCACCTTATTTAATTCATCGATGAATTTAGCGATGTATTCGAATTTTGAGACTGTTTGGAAATTCTGTCAGAGATGAGGCAGAAGGTAAATTTTGGAAATCGAATCGGGATCAAATTAATAAAAATAATCTTTGGAAATGGAATTCCTTATCACTGCTGTTTTTAATTTGTTTTTTTTTTTTACCTTGATGCAACACCTTTACATTTAGATTTATAAATTTTCGCTTTAATATTTTCCTGCAAATAACGCATGAAATGTTGTGCAATTTCCCTCGGTGTGAATTCTGAGATACTTATTGGAAATTTTTAGACGTGAATATTATTTTGCAGAATAAATTATCTTGAAAAATTTCTATGAAATACTGAATTTTAAGATCAAAAACCAATCAAAGGTGTGAATAGTTTGAGATTTGTTTTTGTATCCGTGAATTGAGATAATCAAACATTGCTAAGGGTACGCCGCGTTTTTAAACAAATCAAATATGAATCAACTGAATCAATGAAATAAAAATGAAGAATAAAAATAGGAAGAGCTGCCTATAAAAAGAAATTAGACGAAATAATAATCAATGTGTCATTGAATTCTCATGAAATGCCCCATTTAGCAGAATTCATTTATCAATCAGTTGTTCTGCTTCCTGCACACTTCCTCGTAAATTTCGCAGATCTTTGAATTCGTAAATTTTTATGGGTTGATCTACCATCAAATTTTTATTCTATAGGATTAGTCCTTGTTTATTTTATTTGCATGCAGCCAAATTAGTCTGCTCTCCATAGTTTAACACTTTATTTTGATTATTAGTATGCGAAATTTTTTATTAACTCAGAATTAATATCGTTTGTTTTCAATGAATTAGTGACAGTTGAATCAGGTATCATGCAAAGTTGAATCTTAGTTGAAGCCTAGAATTTTTCGCACAGAGTTGGGGTGAAGATCAGTTTTTTTCTACCAGAATCTTAGACGGATGCATGTTAGGAAAAAATAAAATGAGTCCCTTTTTATCTATTCCCGTTTTTCCATAAATTGAACTTTTGTCTAGCTTCCCTGAGCTCTCTCAAGCAGTGATCTCTCACTTATCACTAAAAAAGGCAAAAATTTAACTCACTATCCACCATGTCACGCTGCCATGAAGGAAAACACACTTCCTAGCATTATGCGCTTGGACAGTGTAGAATAGGGAACGTTGAAAACGAGGATATTCTGAGAAGCTCGAAAAATTCAATTTTTCGGAAAACGGGGGCAAATATCAATCTCAGATGAAAATTTCATAACTCTTCCCGGACTCACATCAGCAGTCATGATAGTCTTTTTGATTTTGAAGACCTGTTTATGAATGTCGTGGTTCTGTCAAGATTTCCTGTGTAGTATTATGTGGAAATCTTCAATTGCGAAAATTTTATCATTCAGATGATAGACTGGATTAGCGTGATCTGCCTGTTAGTCTCCTCTGCATCTCTCTCCCTTGCAGCCCCTAATGCTAAGGAAGGGCTCGTGTTCAGAGGCATTGACTTTACGCAGTCGTCAGTAGAGCAACCAGAATATGGCAAGCACTTCAACGAAGGGGACTTGCCAGAACTGCCGCACAATTACTTCGGAGCTGTCGGTCATCATCGATCTAACCTTAGAACGAACATGAATAGAGATACGCCAGCTGAAGATTATGCACCCTTACCACCCATTACAGAGGAGCCGGAAGTCAAACACTCTATCAGCAGACTAGAAAGTGAGCTAGCCATAAACATGAAGTGTAGAAGTGTGGGTGCACGGATCTTTGAATCCTGCATTATTATCATATTCTTTGAAAATTCAGTTTCGACTCTGATTTCGCATTCGAATATTCTTTAAATAAACATCGCATGCTTGTAGTTAAATACTTTATCAAACCATGCTGCTAAGGGTCTTTAAAATAATTGACAAATTTTCTTAGGCGCACCTCTGATGTCTCTCTGTGCAGAAGCTAGACGAGCCAAAATCCAACTGTCGCACTGCTCAGCCCATTATATCTCCTGTGAACGCGAATCTGTATTCATTCGAACCTGTCCATTCCCAGGAACGGTGACTAAACGACAATTTTGCTGGATTAGGGTTAAAAATAGGTATTCGTGGATGGTCGTTGCATGGAAGCAAAGGAAGTTCCAGCATGCAGAGATTCGGAAATCAACCTATCGAATGAGGACACGAGAGATCTCGCTGAGGTCTTATTCATTATTTCAGACTAAAAATTCTGGATGCACCTAGAATATCTTCAATAACACCAGTTTTATGATAACTGAAAGAATCTCAAAACGACAGTACTAGTTCTGAAACTGATGGCATTTTGAAATGCATATCTTACTTACACTATTCTTTCCGCTAATAGAAATTCATGACCATGAACAACGATGATGTCGAACAGTGTCATGAATTTTCTCCTTGGGTTATTTTAAAACTTTCGATAGGATAAAATTGACAACAAAGAAATGACGAAATAACGTGAGATATCTTTTCCCACATTGTTTCTCCCTACTTTCTCACCGTCCCCTATACCTAACTATAGCACACGTCATGTCAAAACTGTCGATAAAACTCATTTAGTTCATTTAGTCAGAGAAATTCTGTATTTCGCGAGGATCTGGAGTGTTCCGCATTCGCAATGGCTGCCAGGATCAAGCGATTATCTGCGATATGAACGAGGCCAAGACCATCGTCATTGGTTGTTCTGTCGGTAAGCAATGATAACTAGGGCCGGTAAGAAGCTGCGATAATTCTTCTGAAACCGAAACCTTCGACAATTTATTTGGTCATCTATACCGATTTCGAATTTTCAAATTTCGGCTCTGATCCATTCCTAATTAGCATCTCTTTAAGATTTGTAATAATTCTCTGATTACCTTCAGGAATGACTTTGACGGATACACTCGACTGCCAGACATCTTATCAATGCCATTCTGGAAATTTCCGTTCTCTTCGTGAATTCTTCATTCATCAAGCTAGCTGAATGAAAATAAAAAGTTTTGGAATATCGTCTTTCAGGTCTGTTCGAAACACGCTTATCCACCAAAGAATGAGTACGGGACGTCATCTGAGCATCCTTATGCCGATCTTCAGCCTATTGAATACTCATCCAGCAAATGTAGAACTTGGTTTGTGAGGACCCTTGTTAATTTATTCCAATATCATTTTGCAGGTACATCTCGTGCTCCCCATCTGGTGGCGGAGAGATAGTTCGCTGTGAGAATGGGTTTATTGCTGAGGGGCAGCGATGTCGCCCAATCAGACCGACAGATCCGTGCAACAGCGTTGGAGTGTGCAGGTGAGCTGAGTGATACTTGATCAATCATGTGATAACAATGTCATCGACAGCGGACACGAATATGAGAGCATTGGATTGGGTGAATGCCAGCCAGAGTTCATATACTGCGACGGGAATAGAGAAGTACAAAAACGATGCGAATTCAGTATGGTACGAAATTTCTTTCGATATGAAGAGTGTTCAAATCAGAACTAGAGATGCTTGAAGCTTTATTCTTCCTCAGCACAATTTTAAATCGAAACCTTCGTCATCGAAATTTCCCTGATGAATAATATACCAATGAGACATGTCTAAAAATTTTCGAAGAAAAATCAATTTCTATTTCATTGATTTAGGTGTTCTATAATGGCGAATGCAAGAAGCGACAGGATGCAGGATGTGAACAATGCAAAGAGGGCGACAGGGTGGAAGGAGAAAATTGCGATCAGGCAAATTAAATACTTTCCAATCACAGAAATATACGAATTCAGTATCTCGAATGCGATGGTAAATTATGGCAAAAGAAGACATGTGAGAAAAATGAAGGGTTTGACAAATACACGAAAAGATGCGAGAAAGATTACTACTGTGCGAAGCCTGTTGACGATGTAAGGGAAATTAGTTTGCTTGAAATTGAGAATCGGAATTCCTACCTTCTTTCCTCTCTCACATTATATAATTCACAAGTTGCATCTTTCCTGCGCACTTCGACTTTGAACCAAAGATAGAACGTATGGGATAAGATTATCGTCAAGGAAAACTAGTAAGCCTATGAATAAAAGGAAAAATGCTACTATTTTCGATTTTCAATTCCAAACAACTTAGATAGCATTTCTGAAAATATGAAATCGACAAACGATTCCAGTGCGACTCTGGTTCTGCGTACGTTGTCTCATGCGAGAAGTACTTCGTGTGCGAGAATGGCGAATTTGTGGAGAAGAGCTGCCCTTATGGAACGAGCTACGACGTCTACAAGCAGCAGTGCACTCCCAACAAGGGGTGCGTGGGATATTCGGAGAATTACGCTAATGCTCCCAAGTCTATCGAGTCAAACTACACCGAGTCGAGGAAAAAGAGGGTAAGAAGCTTTAGCATGCCTTAGCAGCACTTTTCCAACAGATAAGTTAGTTACTTCATTTCTAATGAAAATCAAGTCTAAATAATGCTCTGTCTTGTAAACTTGCATACAACTATGCTCCTGCAAATAAAAATCGTCCAAAATATCCAAAGCGTCAGTTCAGAAAATTTGTTAAATTTGAATTCTAAACTTGTGGGAAAGTTGTTGTTATGGTGTCTTATGCAAGTTGATGAACAACGGGTCGAATTTTCATCGAAAAACGATTTAGTCGACCGAAATGCGTCAATCGGAATGCAGACAGGGTGATGTGACTCCGTCTAGAGACTGTCAGACGTTCTTCTTCTGCGATCAAGGACGATTCAAAAAGGCTAAGTGTGAAGACGCTAATGGACATTGGTCGAGTAAGTGACTTTCTTGTCATAAATTCATAATTTCTCAATGATTATGGATCTTTCATGAAATTGACAGATACTGTAGATCTTGGTAGAAAAGGCTGACTTTCTTCACTATGGTTGGAGGATTTAACAAAGTTTCAAATATTGCCATTCCAAAATAACCACTATTTTTAGAGACGAAATAGTTATTTATAACACTCTAAATTGAAATTCAATTTCAAACTGAATCGATAAGTTATGTTAAAGTTTGATGAGCATCTTCAAAAAACTGGGTTTTTTTTCCCTTATATCTCATTGTGAGATTAATTTGAAAGGAAGAAAATGAAGACCAATTCAACTATTAAATAGTTTCTGACTTCTTTCAAAGCTTTATCGAACTTTGATGATTGTTCATTCTTCGTAAAATTTAGGTGCTTGTTTTGACTGCAACTCTCTAACTCATCCTGATAAAGGAGAAATGAATGATCATCACACACATCCAGCCGAGTGCAAGGACGGTCAATATTCCATGCATCCAGAAAAATGTGATGCGTATTTCGAGTGCAAAGATGAAAATTGGACGATGCAGAAGTAATTTACAGGAAATCTTCAATAACTCAGTTGAAGCACATTCCAGATGCCCAGCTGGAAAACTGTTCTCTGCCTCGATTGTCGACTGCGACGACCCAACTGAAGGCGTTGAATGTGGAAATTCGATCACTTTGAAGTGCACCGAAGGAGAGGTATTCAACGTCTAGCGAGAATCGAATACAAAATAGATTTTCAAAATTAAAAAAAAAATTTTATTCACAATCAGTACGGAACTTCCGCGATCCCAAAACTTTCGATTTTCATTATTTCTTCTCACTGATACTCCAGCGCCTCAAATGTAAGTCTCGTCTTCCTGTAAATGTCATCAACTATCGTCGCTATATGTTACATGTTTGATTCGGATTTCGCCTCTTCCCCATCCTTTCTTCCTCGAAATTCTCGATGACAAATGAAGGAAGCCGAAATTATCTTCAGAGGGTGGTTCACGAACAGCGATGCGATCGCCTGCTCGAGTGCAAGAACGGAGAATGGATCGAGTTGGAATGCCCCCGAGGATTCCGCTACGATGCAGCGATGTTCCGTTGCGAGCCAGGCGATTGCAGCGGCTCTGCGGTGATGCTGCCCCCGCATCCTCAAACGACCGCTCCACCGCCTACAACAACATCGCTCGCCATTCAACAAACCCAGAGAGAATCTGTGCCAGTCATTCAAGAGGTAAGAAATTGTTTTCTCAAACAAACTTCAAAATGTAAAAATTCCCTATCAAAATGAATGGATAGAGGCTATTGTCATCATAGACCGATCAGTTGAAACAAAAATTATCACCTTGTTTGCAGCGAACTTTACGACATTCCACTTATTCGGAAGCAATCATTTTATGACGAATAATAAATTACGCATTTCAAATTTGTGCATCATTTTTTGCTTGAAGTGATATGTCATCGAAAATTGTTTTGAGTCACATTTCTTTCTAATTGCATTATCTTGCTGATGAGAACCAGCATAGGTGTTCGAAATACATGATAGATGCCCAAAATTTCTATCACTAACCATTCTCTTTTACTCAACCTAGAACTTTAGAAATTCATCGCCCAAACCTGTACCGGCAACTTCAAACTTCCGGATCAGCACGATTGCACTCGTCTTTGGGAATGCAATGGGCGGGGATATCTCATCTCAAAGGTTAAAACTGCCTGAAATAAAAAAAAAAAAATCATTTAGCCGTGTCCTGCTGAGCATTACTACGAGAAATCGAAGAAGGGATGCGTCAAAGGATATTGCGATCAGGAGCTTCCCAGCGAAGACGAACCGAAGACGATTTGCGAAGAAGGACAGGCCATTCCGAGAGAGACTTGTGGAGAGTACAAGCTCTGTCAGAAGGGATACTGGATTGATGGAGTGTGTGATGGAAACCTCGCCTTCGTCGACAATGTCTGTGGACCGGAGAAGTGCGAGAAAGATCACATCGACCCGAAATACGTCACATCTGCCCAATGTGTCCACCAAGCGCTTCAGACTGGATCTGACGAACAATCATATCGCTACTGCTACTATGGAAATTGGGTTGAGCGCAAATGCCCGCCTGATCACATCTTCAACTGGCAGGTGTGGAGTGTTGATTTTAATTTCACTACGTTTTATCAATATCCAGCTGCTCAAATGCATGCCCAAAGAGGAGGAATACCAGCCATATCGACCGAAATGTCCGCCTGGCACAAGAAAAAGATTTGAGAATTCTACCGATATCTATGAGGTTTGAAATGACCTACGAGTTTTCATATCGTATAATCTCTGACGAACCTAAATCTCGATCTGCCAAGGATGCGAGTGATAATGATATTGAGTGAAATCAAAATTTTCATTTAGCGGTGTGAGAAGAAATTTCTGTCTTTGAGACTTTGAGTGTATTTCTTAGCTCTAGTGTTGAAAGAAAATCTAAAGAACTAATCATAATTTTGCACGAATTCTTAGGAGTTTTTATTAGCAAATTCGAATACTTTCTATATCATTATTGTTTTAGAATTCTTTGGACTATAACAATTTCAAACATATCAATTCATGATAGAGAAAGACTGGTCTGACATAACCAAAATTGACGCTTGTCTTCGAACTTTTCTAATTAATGATCGAAATTCCTATCTGTTTGATCCATACAACTCAAACAAACTACAATGGCATGCTCCATCAAAACTACAATCTTCAGGAATGTGAAGAGGAGATGTGGGTGAGGAAATACTGCGCCTACGGCCAAGTCTTCATCAACGGCTATTGTACAGTGCCTGTTGAGAATCCTTCCTATGAAAAGGAAAGCCACTCGAAAGAAGAGAAGCCCGAATACGGCGAAGGCAATAATGATGATCACGACGACAAAGACGATAAATATGACAAAGACGACAAGGATGGCGATTATTCGAAACCGGTTTATCATAATCCAGTCACTGAATACTGCGTGGTAAGCTTGAAAATGAAGTAATGGAGCACTTAATCTATCTTGCCAAACATAAAGACTTGCTGTGCTTTTGAAGCTGAAAAACTTCAACTGAATCGATACTAGAGCATTGTTGAGCTTAACTCGCAACTCAATATCCTATTTTTAGTGAGTCAAGTTTATATTTAGGACGAGAAAGATTCTATTCAAGTAAACTAGCTTTGTTATTTCAAGTAAACCATGAGTGGGAACATTTCCAGATGTCCGGTGGAAGAGATGGCTATCGTCGAGTGCCACACGACTGCTCAAAGTTCTACCAGTGCGTCCATGGTGGGATATTTGACAATTAGTTTTCGACAATTCATGTGTTCTGAAGTTAAATTTTGCAAAGAAAAACTTCCTTGCTATGTTCTACATAACACTATTTCAAATCGAGAAAATTTGTTGTTCCCTTTTCCAAAATATTCAATGAAATTATTCTGGAAACAAGGTCAGAAATGTCAAGTTTAGGCAAATGGATGGAAATGCCCTGTGCCCCAGGAACATTCTGGAATGAGGCAATCAGCGTCTGCGATCACATTGGAAACGTGCCAGGATGTGGTCAACCCGGCCAAAAATACATCTAATAATCAACTATTTCTTGTATTTTGTGGTTCATTAATTTATAAATAAAGCCTTGTTACTATTCTTTCAAATATAAATCAAGTTTGTATTCAATGCGAGTCAATATGAAACAAACCTAGAGAGGACGATCGTTAGAAGGTCCTTGTCACCTATCCCCTGCATATTTTCTCAACAAACTCTTCTCCCTAATCTGCAATTAGTCAAAATCAGGGTTGTCCGGATTTTCGACTCTGAAAATTCCGATTCCAAATTTTTACAAATCACAACTCCGAACAACCTCGTTCAAAATTTTCACGATTGCGATCTGGTATCATAATGATGAATTCCTTCATGCGACCTACCACCTCTCATAGTTTATTTTCGTCTGGCGAAAGTGCTCTCTAGATCTGATAAGAAACAAAGCTTGGTATCGGTACAATGTAAATAAGAAACAAATTATGCTTACGACTCTAAAGAATCTTTTACCAATTTCGGATTCAAAATTTCAGTCAATTTTTGTCTTAACGCTAATGCAGACTAGAAATTTCTTGTGAGACTAAAAAGTTGTGTATGAAATTTTTGAGAAACTTGCGTATGGTCTTATGCTTTCTCCTATGACCATTAATTCGGGTAATAAAAGTCGGTGATGCAATTCTTTTATTACATTTATGTCCTCTTATCATCGAAACGAATTTAAGCTCCAAACGATTGGGAAACGTTTCAAGCCAAAGAGGATGCAAAATGCTGATATGAGAAAAAGTCGTAAAAATTAAGATGAAAATGAAAATCACGGCAAATCAGAGCTGATAAAGAGTCGTTCAGAGTCGAGTCGGTTTCTCAATTTTTGTACATAATTTTTCGACTCACACTTTCTATCTAACTGTACTTCTCGTTATTCGACAAAGATATTTTTACATTTTCATGAACAAAATATCAACAACAGCAATATGATGACAAAAGCCTCGTCTCATACCTTTTTCATTTCGGATCATTGGAATGCGTTCTTTCTACAATTTTCCTCTGCTCGGCTTTTCTAATATACATATTTGTAGGTATGAGGACATTAATCGTCTTATTAGCCCTTGTGGCTGTGCTGGCTGCAAAGGTTATCCGGATGGAGACCAAGAAGACCGAATCCCTCAGGGCCAAAATGATCAAGTAAGATTTTCGTTTTGAAATTTCGAGATGTATGAGATGTAAAAATAGAAAAGGCACGTACCACGACTTCCTGCAGAAGATGAACCTGGCCCGCGCCAACTCCCCGATGGTCCTCGCTACCGGCTCGCAGCCCTTCATCGACTACTACGATGACTTCTACGTAATAATTTACACTTTATGAAGACCATCTAGTACAACTCACCAGCATCTTTATTATTTTTCGTATCGCTACACAAATTATGACAAAGTTGCAAACTATAGTAGTTAGCTGGTGAATGTTATAAGAATCCCCAAGGCAAGCCTGAAACGTAGCAAAGTCGTATCCTATAAAATGGTATAAAAGGATTTTCTCTACCTCGTCCAATACCCCTTACTCCTATGCTACAGCAACTACGACCTATTTAACATGCAATTCCTGAAGAAAATGTAGGAAATTTGTCTTTCAGCTCGGCAATATCACTTTGGGAACACCACCACAAACCTTCATGATTGTCCTCGATACAGGTGAGATTTTCTTAGACCATCAATTTTATCTAATGAACAGTCTAGTCTTATAGGATATAACTATGTTTAAGACGTACTATTTATAAGACCCGAACAAAAATTTGCATTAGTGCAAAGTATCTCCGATCCAGATATGGACCATATGGGTGGATACCACCTCGGACCCTGATCACAGCGACGAGGTTATTTTGCCCCGCTCCCTCAAGTGGGCGAGGCTATGCTAATTTCAAGTTTGAAAATGACACTCGTCAGAAGGTACAAAGAAAACTTTTTTGCTATTTATTATTTTTCAAAAATTTAAAAAGCATTATGTTCTTCATTAAATTCTGCGTCTTCTGATATAAAGTTTTCTGGGAATTAATCACATGCTTAGGGCAGAATTTCGTTCTGAAGTGAAAATTTATCATTTTTCACCCCCATTTTTTGCACAAAATCGATTCTCCTGAAAATTTTTGTTCGATGACCATATTTTTAACCATGTCTATTATAAACTACAGCCAATGTAGAGCGTTGTTAAAAAAAGAAAATCAAAAATAAAGATCGATTGACCCAAGTTATGAGGGCCCAAAGTTGCCTGACCAAAATATCGAAATTTCAATTTTGAGGGTTAGACCCCGCAATAGGTATAACATTCGATAGAGCTCGAAAAACTGAACAACTTTTGTGAAGACACCTCATGGTTATCTATTATGGTATGGGAGTGGTACCTCAAAAACCAAAATTTAATGTCAATTTTCAAGAAAATAGTACGAGAATATTTTCATAGATAGCCTATCAAAATTTGGACTCAAATTGAAGCTAGAGACATATATTATTTATTCCCACTCAATTTGGAGTCGAACGATACCAAACATGGTATGGTATCAAATGGTAGCGACCCATATGGTCAAGTTACTATTTGGTAAATAAGACCCATCATGTTATATATCAAATGAAAGCCCTTATCGAGCTGAGTAATATGTTGAAAACCATTTGAAAACCAGATTAGTCTATCGCCTTTTATAATCATTTGAAGTTACTCCATTTTTGGTCTTTTTCTCGTAAGGTGGTTATAGCCAATTAAAATGATGGTATAATAAAACCACTTGCTGTATTTGGTAGAAATGGACTCGAATATTACTCTCCAGTCGATTTCGAGTCGATTGATACCCATCTTGGTATAGTACTACTCGGGTACCATATGAGTGGTATAGCATGAACCCATATGGTGCCATAGTAAAGTGGTAGTACGATACTCTGGGAAACAAAAATTAAGTATTGCCCTCCAACTACTATATCCCGAAAAGATTTTTCGAATTCGTTTGATTTTACAAAAGCTATGAATTTTTGAATATTTGTGTCATTTTCATAGTTAGATCCATTCAAACTTCTATACCATGCATACCATAATAGATAACCATGAGGTGTCTTCACAAAAGTTGTTCAGTTTTTCGAGCTCTATCGAATGTTATACCTATTGTGGGGTCTAACCCTCAAAATTGAAATTTCGATATTTTGGTCAGGCAACTTTGGGCCCTCATAACTTGGGTCAATCGACCTTTATTTTTGATTTTCTTTTTTTAACAACGCTCTACATTGGCTGTAGTTTCTCATAGATATAGTTAAAAATATGGTCAACGAACAAAAATTTTCAGGAGAGCCGATTTTGTGCAAAAAATGGGGGTAAAAAATTATCAATTTTCACTTCGGGCCCACTTTTTGCACCAAGCAAGTGGTTGATTCCCAGAAAAATATATATCAGAAGACGCAGAATTTAATGAAGAACATAATGCTTTTTAAATTTTTGAAAAATAATAAATAGCAAAAAAGTTTTCTTTGTACCTTCTGACGAGTGTCATTTTCAAACTTGAAATTAGCATAACCCCGCCCACTTGAGGGGAAGGGGCAAAATGACCCCATCGCTGTGATCAGAGTCCAAGGGGGTATCCACCCATATGGTCCATATCTGGATCAGAGATACTTTACACTAATGCAAATTTCCTTTGATCGTTGTTCGAGTCTTACAAAGAACGCGTCTTAAACTTTTGTACCCTTGAATAAAATATAATCGGCATGCAGATCCACCCATGTCATATTCTTCCCCTTTCTTGAACTTTCAACAATATTCTATTTCTCTGAAATCACAATAAACTTTCAGGATCGAGTAACCTCTGGGTTATCGACGCCGCTTGCAAGTCTCAGGCCTGCCACGGTACTCACTATATATTTTAGGATTTTCTTATTTTTCGCTTTATAGGATACCCCGACTCGGGTTACACCAAACACCAGTTCGATACGACTGCATCTTCGACCTACGTTGCTGTACGTAAATTCATCTCATTGAGTTAAAAAAAACTAGCTAGAAAGCCATTATTGAAGGATGTGTGATGTCAGATTAATTTTAAGAAAAAATTCTGATATTCGCATCACGAAATAAACCCGAATCATGACCACCAATTCGTGCCGTATGAAGATAAACTCTCATTCTTCCTTCTAAAGAATTCCGAAATTTTATGATAGATATCAAATCCAATGATTTGAAAACAACTAAATCCCCAAACTACTCTGATATTAAATTAGTTTCAATTCATTATTTTAACCATTAACCAATGAATTCAGGAGACGAAGAAGTTCTCGATCGAATACGGCTCGGGCAGCTGCAAAGGCCATCTCGCGACTGATGTTCTTGGTTTCGGTGGTCTGACTGTTCAGGTAATTGATACTTAACGAGGCGTGCATCAATGATGCAGTGATTTAAAAATATGACGGAGTGATTTTGTCAAATGATGCATCGTCTTATTAAAAAATGAAATATTCATTCTGCAAAGAAAAAATTATTTCGTCATTTTTCATGCTCCGCCACTTTTCCATATTTTAATTCGAAATTTTAGAAGCAAGAGTTCGGCGTTGCCACTTCCATCGCTGATGTCTTCGGATACCAACCAGTCGACGGTTAGTATATTTGCTTAGTGACGAATTTATTAATTCATCAAATATTAAGGCATTCTCGGACTTGGCTGGCCCGCTCTGGCTGTTGATAAGGCGAGTTTCTTATCATCCCCAACTGCAAGAATAAAAACCAAGAACCATAATAAATCGTCCGATGAACCGGATACATTTGCACAAAAAGAAATGATCTTTAATGCTAAAGAAAGGGATATTTTAAAATAAATTCAATAAAATAAAGGGTCAATAATGTTAGTTTACAGGTCGTTCCTCCCATGCAGAATGTGTTGAGCCA
The DNA here is from genome assembly GCA_964036155.1 of Diploscapter coronatus. Taxonomy (NCBI): domain Eukaryota; kingdom Metazoa; phylum Nematoda; class Chromadorea; order Rhabditida; family Rhabditidae; genus Diploscapter; species Diploscapter coronatus. Next base: position 44,670,394 of record OZ038422.1, on the reverse strand, counting down.
ACTCGATCAGCCTCTGTTCACCGTCTGGCTCGATCGCAAGGTAAAAGCTGTAAATTGAGTAAAATTACACCGCAAAATATTTGGTTCGAATGATAAAGTAATAATATAGCAGAGTCGAAAAATCTTGAAGATCGAAAAGAGGAGGATAAATAACCGTTTAAGCCCGTCTTTATTTTTGCATGCTAGTTCTTTCTTTATAACAAGCTAAATAAAAAAACTTTCGCTATTTTGCATATCCAAGATTTAAAGACCAAACAGGACAACTAATTTTAGCTGGACATTCCCATGGCCGAAACTGCAGGACTCATCACCTACGGAGCTCTGGACTCGGTCAACTGCGACTCCACTGTCAACTACGTTCCTCTGTCTGCTGAAACCTACTGGTATTTTTGACACCAATTCAATCCATCGAAAATGAATCAATATCAGGCAATTCCCCATCCAAGCCTTCTCCATCGGAACCTACACTGATACCAAGACCCAGCAGGTGATTTCAATGAATCCTTAGATATAAAATATCTTAAATGCAATTTGAGACTAATTTAGGCGACTCAGAATTTTTCAAGTTGTAAATCTGAATTCTCTAAAGACTACCATCGACTCAATGATAAAATTAAAAATATATCTAGAAAAAATAGTTTCATAATTTTTATCCTTATCAAAGCTTCCCGTTCTTTTTTCTATCTAGAACTCATTAATTAACCATGTTTTATCGCAAAAAACAATGCTCTAAAATAAAATTAAGGTGATTTCTGACACCGGCACATCTTGGATCGGCCTGCCCTCGAGCGACCTGAACGGAATCGTCAAGCAGACTGGAGCCACCTACGATTTCGAAGATGGTCTCTATTACGTTCCTTGCTCCAAGGTATGATTAATATTTGAATCAGGGCCAGGCGGAATTCTGATTTCCGAATTCCAAAAGGCAAAATTTAGAATTCTGCCCGGCCCTGATTTGAGTGATATTCTTTATTCATCCATCTTCTTTAGATGTACAGTCTGCCAGATCTGGTGTTCAAGATCAACAACGTCAACTATAACGTCCCCTCTGTCGAATACGTCCTCGACCTTGAACTGGGCAATGGCAACTGTGCCCTCACCTTCTTCTCCATGGACTTTGGTGGATTCGGTCAGTGAATTTACAGATCGATTTCGAATCTTGAAGATATATTTTAAAAAATAAAATAATGCACGCTCAATGAAATATTCATGCAAAAATCCCTGAGTTTATACTTCAGCGCATAACATTCCAATTTAATTTCAGGACCTTCCTACATCTTGGGAGACACTTGGGTAAACATTTAAAATGATAAATAATGAGTATTTCAATAATTTAGATCCGTCAATACTGCAACATCTACCATATCGGAAATAAGGCTATCGGCTTCGCTAAGGTTAGCAAATTGAAATTGTTCGTTGAACGTTTTGAGAGCGTATTCACTTGTCACTCTAGTCATACTCCTCCAAATATCAAGAAATCGCAATAATAGATCCTAATTTTAGGCCTTCCACAGCGGACTTCCGACCGGTGCAGCATCAATTGCTCCATGAATTTCGCTGATAATCGCTCTAATGATGATATTTTTTAAGAATTTAAAAATAAATTAATTTTACTAAAGGACTACATTTATTGATATAAATTTAAAAATAACAAGTGATTTTGTTTGCGATAAGCAGAGTTCAAGAATGACAAATATAAGCGTTTGAAAAAATATCTACGAAATAAATCATATCAGTTAATAATTCTTGCTTGACATGCTTTAAAAATATGTATATTTAAAAATTCTAATTACTCAATTATCATGAATTAGAAATCATTAGAGATAAGTAACCCGAATAGGGATAGTGTAGACTTTATTCACCTAACAATAAAATCAGATTATTTATAAAGAATACGGGAAGATAAAACGATATAAAATGAGAAATAAATACAAAATAACGCGTACAGCTACAGGCAGCTCTCTTATCCACTCTGCAACGATGAATTTTCTTTGATTGCGTTAATAGTGGATTAAGTGGAAAATATCTTTGAGAGAGTTAGCTAGTGAATGGAGAGCACAGGAAACAAAATGGAAAAAGCTCAATCGCAATGCGCATTTTTTACGGAAAACGCACAATAGGCAACTTTCGACAGTAGTTTAGTTTGCCGATGCAATTGTCGACTTTTTCTTATTTTAAAAGGAAATATTTTACAAATCCTAGCGGGTACCAATTACTCCGACTAAAATGATTTCTATTTATTTAATTTAAAAAAGAATATCTAAGTAATCAATTTATTGAAGAATTTTTTACAAAACAGGATACATAAAAATATGATTGTTGAAAGAAATGATTTAAAAAAAAAAACTAATACATATATGTTGCTTTAGAGTTTGGTTCATTCCAAATAATTAACTAAAATACCAAATTTTATGATGCAAAATAAAATATCAAGATATAGCTAAAAATCGAAGAATATATAGATCAATGCTAATAGATCCATCTCTTAGCCCAATCCTTTGTCCTCTGTAAATATGATTTTCCTTCAGTGTCAGTTTCATTCCCGTTGTCACTGCTGTCGTACCCAGTCGGAGGTGAATAGGGTCTGCGAGATTGTCGTTTCTTCTGATAAGAGGCCTTGTTGAAATACAGCTCCTGCTGCACGAGATTGACTTCTTTCCCGTTCATTGTTGCTTCAAGAAGAAGCTTGATATTCGGACCTGTCATTTCCAGCTTCTCCAAATCCTTTTGAATCTTTTTAATATCCGATGCATCGATGAGCCGTGCCGTTCCACTTTCGAGTTGGCTGTCCAGTATTCGCTTCTTCTCCATGTATTGCCTCAACTGCTGCTGCAATCGGTCCACTCTCTTGCTACTCTTCTTGCTCTTTGTATTTCCAGCAACTTGTTCGGCTTCACGAATGTTGAACTTCAAATACTCCTCGACAGCATCGTTGTACGCGATGATAGCATATTTTTTCAAGAAAGCAGCAAATTTTGCACAAGCCTCATCGATGGCTGATTGTTCTGCCTTGTATTTGTTTATTCGGTCTTTATAGGTTTGGAGGATAATCTCCTGCTTTTCTTTGTCGCTATTCGTGCTGTTCAATTTCTTTTGAATCTCAGAATCTTCCACCAGAACTTCGGTCTTTTCCTGCGTGTATGTAAGGTGCATATGAAGATCCCAGGAACATTTACAATTGGTACATTTTAGAGTTTTATTGTCCATTGCCGTGCAGCGTTGTAGAGCTGTATTAGGTACAGTTTCGGGTGTTACGTTTTGAAGATAGCAGTGTTCATGACAGATAGTTTTGTATATCGTCTTTTGCGTCTCTGAGTTTGGCAATGTCGCCGTCTCAATGCAGTTCACGCCTGTGCAGACTGTTTGTGGAAAACTTAGCTGTTTCGGCTGTAATCCAATTTGAGGAATCATCAATTTCTTCATGAGATCGCCTTTCTTCACATTTAAGTCTTGAACTTCTTCAGCTTTTTCATTCATGGCAGTGATATTGTCCTGTATGATCTGACTAATGTCGGCGAGTGGTTTTGCGAGAGTCAGGATTAGTTCACGTGCTGAATTCAGACTCACTGTTCTTGCGACGACATGTGGTTCAACATGGTTTTCAAAGTGGTCCAATAATCGATTAGTCTCCTTAACAGAAAGATTCCAGCTCTGCTCGAAATTCCTCTTTTCTTCATCGCTGAAGTATTCGCCGGAATGCAAACAGCACAGGAAACGGAACGACTCATTGTCCATGCAGTATACTCTGCTCACATCTGTCGATATTTCCACTCCCTGGTCCGATTTGAGTTTCTCAAGGTAAGTAATCAATGATGGCATTGTATCGCCGGGACGATAGAAGGTTCCTCGTGCATTGGTGAAGCAGAATGCAATGTTTTCTGCCGCAGTAACGTCGAGATGGGTCAGCAATTCGCTAATGCAGTAGCGAAACATTAGGTTGAGCCTGGCGTTGTTTGGCTTTAGGAGAATGCAGATTCCGTGAATTTTGTCAAATTGAGCTATGAACTTAAGAATTTCGCTGAAATTCTTGTTGTCAACATCAGCACCTCGAGTGTCTCCAATTCCAGGCGTGTCGATGAGTCTGACCGATTTCTTTCCAACATTGAATACATAGCTCTTTGGGTGCTGCGTCGAAGAGGCGCCGTCTTCGTGTGTTTCATTCTTCGACTTTCCGACGGTTATTTTCTTTAATCTTTGATTTGAATCGGTAATGGTGAATTGTGAAGGCACCAGGTAGATTTGCTTGCCATGTTCTGCTTCTTCCATGGTCGAATACGTCAGGTAGTTGGAGAGTCCGTTTATCCAGGTACTTTTCCCCACACCTGTTTCTCCAAGGATCAAGATGTTGATTTCTTCGTAAGGCTGAACCTTATCGACGAGCGAAGAAATGTAGTTGTCATCGAATCCGATAAAGTCGGCTTTATGATTCGGATCAGAGCAGCGAAACAGGAAAGTGTTGATTGATGCATGACCACATTCGCAGTGAAAGTTTCTCTTGAAGTCGTATTGGAGTCTTTCCCTGCAGTCGGCACAGTACCACTCTCTGACGTCCTTCGAGCAGAAATTGTCTTTCATTGATTGCGGACAAATCAGATCGACTTCCACGCGTCTGCTCGACATATCCAACTTTGAGCTGCTGGCTCGGTTCTTCTTGCACTTGACATAGCATTTATTCTGATCTTCAAGATAGTCGCCATAGTAGTTCATCGACTCGTATGTTTTGTTGTTGTACAAACAGATACGATTTCCAGCTGGCACGCCCTCATTTTTTGCGATTTCAGGCTGGGCAATGCTATCAACGAAAAGACATGTACATTTGGAATCCTTTGCCAGAGCAGTAAAGTACCAACTGTTTCCTTGGATATCTGTGGCGTTGTTCCATTCACAGAAGAAGATGTAGCACTCATCAGATCTGTCCTTTTCCTGTATTCTATTGGCTGTACCATCTTTGTTCACATAAATCACTCCCTGATGAACAAGACGTGATACAAATTCGATTTTCTCGTCCAGAGGTGCAAATGGTTCGATAACTGAGTTAAAATTAGTTGGGGAAGCTGGATTCTGATGATATTCATTCATGATTTCGTCTAGTCGTTGATTTGAGTCCGACTTCCCGTTGCGAATATCGGTAATGATTTGATAAAGTTGTGTTTTTAAATATGATTTGTAGTCCTGAACAACTTGGTAGTGCCGATGAAGCTGTTCTATAGGATCTTTAGGAATGCAATAGGAGTATTCTTGGAATTGTGCAAGGATTTTACTCAAAATGTAGACGCTCTGGTTTATCCCTCCTAGCATTTGAGCGATTCCTTCAATTAATCCTTCATCTATTTTGTTGACAATTCGGTTGTCAAGATCGATTGGCGCGAGATGATGTTGAAAATTGGACAGCGGTAGAAATGTGTAAGAAATTGGGATTCCCCTTCCTTCATTGACTGTAGCAGCTGTAGCTGGTAGTCGCTTCAGATAGGAAGGCACTTCGTCCAGATTTTTTGGGCCATCTCCTCGTTTCAGTGATTTATCGATAAATATTTCGAAGCGGAAATCTCGAGAACGATTTGACGTATCAAAGCGAAGAAATCCTTGGTCATTTGCACCCATTCTTATATGAGACAATTTTGCCTAAAAATTAGTATTTGTTTAATCACAAAAAATAGCATTCGATGCACAGTTATCAGGGCTGCTCAAAGTCAAAATTGGTTTTTTGTTCTTCACTGAGAAGTTCCTAATAATAATATTTGAGAAAAATTATCGTATATCGTGAATGTCGATAGTTCATCTACCTATTTCAGAAGAAACTTCTTCTTAGATGATAAAATGTTTTTAAAAGAGCCTACTTTCAAGTCATTCTCAATGGAAATGTCATTCGGGTTTGTTCTGTCACACTTCAAAGTTACTGCAGCGACGACTCCCCATTGGATTCCGATAAGCACATGAGTGGCTTCAGGAATGTCCTGGACTGAGTTGGGAGAGATCATCGAGGCAACAGTGGGGTTATCGAACTTGATCATCTCGTTCTGAAATTGAGAATAGAATTAGTATTGATAAACTAGACAATAAGACTACAAATATCATTTTACCATATTGAAAATGTGTAAATCAATAGCAATTCTTGGAATTTTATAAAATTAACTCATTTGTCACTAACCTTCATTGGCTTTACGTAAATCAGAGTCGAACTTGCTTCACCAGCTTTTGCAGTATCAGATATCAGATATTCACCGTGACCACTTACTTCGACCATTTCACAGATGATGCTTGCCTAAAATGTTATTAGTTAATCAATGTTAAAGCTAGTTAAAATGTCTATTATAAATATTTGGCAAATAATATGTAATTGCCTTTAAGTCGGGTTCGACATGGAGCTTTTCAAGTCGTTCAGGTAGTGTTTCGTTTGTGACGCACTCGAAGTTAGGCGGGACCATGGGAAGTATCGACGTCACTTTGACTGCATCGGATGGAACATTTTTGGTGAAGATTTTGCCGTGAATGAACTGCTCTGTAATCAAGATCATAGTCATCACAACACATGGCGTTAACTTTAACCCTTCTTTAATAAGTTTAGTTTCTAATATTGCCATAAAATTAAATTCATTATCAATAAGAAAAGCAATAATAATCTGCAAGTGTGATACCTGTGCGAGCATCGTAGAACTGACCAAGCTCACCAACTCGACCCAAGGCCTTCCGCTCAATCGCCTCTCCAAGTTCGACTCTGCAATAGCTCCTGTATATACAAATGTATGTTTCAAATTGTTCAGCATATCACTTACCTGATAATATCGGGTACAACTGGATTTTGTCCAGTTTCGCTTGATTTGTTGGGATTTGTGGCATTCTAAAAGTTAAAGAATATTTTCATAACCAGGGAATACGTCTTTAATGATACTCAATCATAAAACTAGACAAGCAATTCATATTTAATCAATTTTAGAACCATGACTCACCTCATTTGCTTTTGGTTCCTTATCTTGTGGAGTGTTTTCTAGCTTAGTTGGAATTTCGACATGTGCAATAGAAATAGCATATCGATTTTGGAACAGAATGGGGACATTTTCGAATGGCTTCTCGATGTCAATGGATTCATTAAAATCGGGATCGAAGTATGTGACGGAAGTGACTGCCGTATCGGTTGCATCCTTGCAGAATGTCGAGACAACAGCCAGAATGAAATCATTGACAGTGGAATCGGAAGGCAACACTAGTTTCTGCCCCTGCTGGACAGTTTCATTTATCGAAATATCAACCAAAATTGTGTCCATTTTAGGCTCCTAAATTTTAAATATATATTCCCATTTGCTATTTGAAGATCTACTAGATTACTGCATGGAGAGTTAATAACTTATGTTAGGCATCATCTAACATTCGAGTTTGAAATACTATGTCATGAAGATGAGAATTAAAGTTGAAATGCAATGCAGAAAAGCTTTTAATCAGCACCGTTCTTAGGTACAGTAGAAGATAAAAGTATTGGGTCATCCCTCATATTTGTACCAATTTTTACCTATCAGATTTGCTATATACAATGATCAGATTGAGCCGAACTCTTGCATACATAAAACACAGGTAAAAATGCAAGTTTTCATAGTTTCAGCTCAATCTGATAAGCGCCAACGTCAGGACCGAAGTCAAATCGATTACGAATGCGACCCAAAACTTTAACCCTCTGTACTTTTCTTAAATTTTTACGTACAAGATGCAATTATCTACATGTTAGATTGCTCATTATGATTATACAGTAATGACTATTCACTTACGGCTTTGCTTAGATGTACTTCGAATTGCTGCATGTGGAGAAGGACCAGAGAGTCGAGCGGCTCAGTGATGTCGACGAACTGTTGGAAGTCCTTGTCGTAGAGTTGAGCCGATTTGACAACCAGCTCTCTGTCCGTCCATCCAACACTCGCCATTTTCTTCTCGATCAATTCTTCAAACGTCATTCCTTCAGGAACGGTTTCGGAAAGCGTTTTACTTTCTGCAGAGCTGTCATCCACAAGTTTTATGCAAACCTTGACCTTTGCCATTTTGCTAAATAATTTGTTCGACATTAAATATTAAAATAATGCAAATAAAATGTTAAAACATAACTAGCAAAATAAAATTGAGCTGTCTTACGAATGTGATCTCTTTTATAAACTCCTTATCAGTGACTTTATTGCTATTCTCCTTTTAGTGAAAATTCTCCAGCATGAGGAATATTATCGCAGATTCAATGGCGAAATCTAAATGTGGAATTTATTGTTTTCTCAAAATTTTAAATAGTTGAATTACAATCTATTAGCAGCAGTATTGTCGAGTATCATTAGGGATAATCATATATGATAAAAAGAATCATAACAATTCCAAGTTCGAAAATTATCCAAGACTTAATTTTAAACTACAATCAATTTCGAATATTTTAGAAATTAAATTCAAAAATGACTCTCAAGAACAACTACATCTCATTTCGAGTTCAGATTGAATTAAAACAAAAATCGTAAATAACACTTTTTTTTTTCAATTTTATACTTTTTCTGTATCTGTAAAAATTTTGTTAATGCATATGCCAATTATAAACCATTCATTCATCATTATTTTTCTTCGTTAAACTTTAGATTAACGAGAAATGTCTGTAAAATGATGCATCAATGCTATCTTTTCATATTATGACAGGCGATAAAGCGCTTTTTTTATATTAAGATGAGTTCTTCTCAAATTGAAGACGAACATTTGCAAACGTTTGCTTGGAAGGAAGAGCAAAATTGATAAGATAAAATTCTAAAGCAAACCATTTTTACCTAAAGATATGCATATATTAGATTAAATGATAAATCAAAAAGAAAATGATAGATTACAGCTTATAATTTGTAATAAATATGCTCCAAGAAAAGGAAATTTAAATTTGTAAATTTTACACTCACCATAATTTGATTATTCTATCAGTTTATTTGATTGGTGAACAAATTCTTCTTCAAATTTAGAGATACGTTGAAAATGTTGAATTTTCTTAACTATGGAAAAACAAACAAAATTGACGATTTTTCAGTCAACCCCCCACCAAATTGTATGCAGATCGGACAGCGCCATGGTGAATATACTGAAATTTAATTATCGTTTTGCAAGTTCTTTCACAAAAATCGACTTACAAAGACGTTCTCGAGCAATATGATTTTTGAGAAGTTTATTAGAGAAGATTTCGTGATCAGAAAGACCGAACAGGTTCAAGGATTGACCATTTTGAAGATGAGAAATCCTGAAAACAGCCCTGAGCTGATTAAAAAGGAGAAGATATCGATACAGTAATGATAAAATATGAGTGGTTGTTACCTTCCTCTCCCTAGCGAGAAAAGAAGGTGCGAGGCCTTTCGCTGACTCTGGTCTCTGACTCGATGATGAAAATGACTCAAATATTCTTTGCGAAAATACGCAATTTCTGATGAAAAGGAATGAAATAAATCAATACAAGTTTGGATTTTATTATTGAAAAAATGAATAATGGAAAAATAGTAACAGAAAAAGAAAGTCGATAAAAATATTGTATCGATAAGAAAAAAGAACAATAACATAAGTTCTATCAGAGATTATCACAGAATTTTGAAGAAAAAAGAAAAAATTTCGATAAATAAAATAATACCGTAAAGGTAGAGTAAAAGCTCATAAGATCTCACTAGTTTTTCGGAAACAAATTAATCAAATGGAAAAGATTTAAAAAAGCAATGTGGCATGAAAACTTTCAATGGATCTCCAAAAACAAATGACTTTCATTTTATTTGGGATTATTTCATCGCAGAAAATATTTTTGGAAAATCATTGAAATCTCGACTAGAAAGAATAGAATCAGAAAGAAATGACTGCATGGGTTTAGATGACAGAAGATGAATAGAATCGTAAACCTTAGATAGAACTCATTTCAGATAGAAATTTATCAAAGTGTAATTTCTACCAGAGATTTACGATAAACATAAGGGGAAATTTGGAAAAGATATTATAGTAGTTGCATAGTTGATGCGAAATAGGATAGGATATGACAGGAAAGAATCTTTTCCCATACCATTTCGTATGCAACGATGAAACTATTTATTGTTTACTGCCCATAAAAAAGAAATAACACAAGATTCCTGTTAACTTGTAACTGAAGTAGGTTTTATTGGTTGATGGATTGGGTTGATTCAGATTTCCTTGAAATGGGAGAAGGAAGGGCGAATATCTTTGAGGAGCGCCGTTGAGGACTCAGAGCTCAGGGGCTTTCGATCTGCATATCGATGTCGATGTCGTTGGCTGCATTGTCCGACTCGTTCTCCTTCTCATTGTCATTCGCTAAGGCGATTCTCAGCGAGCTGCTCGGAATGTTCGAAGTGTAGGCGCTAGACTAAAAATGACATTGAAAAAGGTTTTTTACGGTCGAAAAATCCATTATATTATCAGGATCGTTGCAAAATTGTTATGAAACTTTGAAAACAAATTTCACAAACTGATTTAGCAAACTTCATATCGAAGAGAAGAATTTAGAATTGGTAAAAAAAAAAGATAAAAGTTCGTTTTCCAACCTGAGAAGGAGTGTCGTCGTCACCGACATCGACCCCCATGTGCTGTTTCCAGTTGGCGGGCATCAACTTCAGAGAGGTATCCTCGTCGCCCCAGCAATTCTTCGAGAGGTCCCGCACCTGCATCTCCGTCCAGTCCTGAAAAGTCATTTTACATGAATAATTATAGAAAATTTAGTAGGTAAGTATTTCTGATAAAGTCGAACGAAAAAATCTAGTGAAATAAAATCGGATTTTCCCATTCCCTGTGCTACTTTCAGATTATTCAAACTTCTGATAGCAAAATGTGCTCAAATTCCATTTTTACTAATTTAGTAAATTGGACATTTAGAAAATTTCTTATTGCCCAACCAAAATGTTGTCCTTGTAGCGCATTTCATCCTTGTGCTCGTTCTTGCTGTGCTCCTGCATCTGAGTCATATCGGCACACTCGAAGTCGCACAGCTCGCACTGGAATCGATTCAGACTGAATGTCGACGAGATATGCTTGCTCAGGTGATCCAGCACCTTCGAGTGCTCAAAATACACATAAATCGCTCAGAAAGGAAGATTTTTAAAAGAAAAATCATACTATTTCAATCATTTCATATGCCGAAATTTAACGAAAACTAACTAGTTGTATGGATTTGAAATTTAGAAGAACAACTTTTAGAAATATTAAACACGATTTCAGAAAAAAAACAATTGAGCAGGTTTTCTTAGATGTGATTTTTCATCCATTTTTCGAAGCTATTTAAATGACCTTACCATGTCCTCATTTCTGGAAATGGTGAATGCCTTCTTGCACATTCTGCACCACTTCTTTATCGTTTTGCCTTTGCTTCTGTCAGTCGATTTCGATTTCAGAGTCATCGCCTTCAGATCCTGTAAATGATGGATGATTCAGAAAATGAGCGTTCACAAACTGACCGATGCAGAGAGGATGTTGCCAGACGAGTTGGTCGCTCCCTCGAAGCACAGCTCCATCATCTTCTAAAAATGAAACATTATATCAATGTCACTTTGAAAGTGTTTATTAGAATCCTTTTGTCAAAAAGTGCTTATTCTTTATCGACGTTAAAAGATGGATAAAATGCTGCTTTTAGACTCTTATTCCACGCAAATTCCTCCACCTGCACACTAAAGAAGTATTTATCATGTTATATTTCGTACCTCTAGGCTTTGCGAAACAGTATCAAATCCTCTACTTCACTATGCAATGACCAACCTCAGCCTTCTCTTCCGTGTCCTTTGTGATGTTGTCTTGAGCGACGATCTTGTTGATGAAGCCGAAGTGGTTCCTGGAGATGTGGCCGTTGACTGCCGACAGGCTGTGGCTCGTGAACTCGCATAACGGATCAGAACAGGCGTATGCAGCGAACTGCAAGTCAAACATTCATTATTCATACTCATTTTGATTGATGATTTATTTTTTTATTAGGCGAAAGAATATGTAGAACTAGAACAGGCTAGGGAGCACGCTCTTATTTTGCAGATTATTTTCTTAAAGTGAAGTTGCACAAAACCTAGATTCTTTTATTCCATAATGTGCAGATATTGTCAATACGATTTTTTAAATACGAAGCATCTTGAGATTTCTGCCTAACAGGTCATGTAAAAATTCTAATACACTGTTAACACCTCTTCTCCAAACGTGCACTTATCATAATCCAGTCATCTTAAAATCAAAATTCTTGCTTTATAGGTAAATCGTTATTGAAGTGAATTCTAGTCTTCAAAAATTTCGAGATTCAGAGAATTTCATCGTTTTTCTGCAAAGCAATGAAGATAACAACTCCTTCGAATCACTGCACTCCTGAAATAAAAAAATGTTTTACATGTTCTTCCTGTAACAGATGTTTATATGCGTGCAATTTGCAGTTGTTCTCGGCCACCGACTGTTTGCATCGCTTGCAGACCAGATTATTGACGGTGCCGCCACTGAACAAATTAGCATTACTTCTACAGGCAGCATCTTCATTCTCGTTGTTTCGAAATTAGGAGATAAAAATGAAATATGAAGATATTTTGCAGAAATCCTAATAACTCGGTATACATAATCAACAGAAAAGCATTCCAAATTTTTTTTTCAACAGGAAGCATTCATTTATAAAATGCATTCCTTACTCATTTTCTATCCAAAACAATCCTGCCAAAAATGTATATTTTCAATGACACTTATAACTCCCACCTGCCACTGTTTCTAGGAGCCCTAGATTTGGATCTGGTCCTGGATTTAGCCGGCACGCTCAGGGCTCTGCTTCTCTTCGCTTGAAAGCCACTCTGCGGCTTCACGCTGGAACGAGGCACGAAGGGAGTGGGTGGGGGCGATTTTCTGAAGAATAAATTGTTATGTCAAATCATTTTCTTGAGAAAAATTGGCTAGAATGTTTTTTTCTTTTAATTTAAAATTATGAAAAATACAAGAGATATTTCCACGATTTTCTTATCATCTTCTTTTCAGGCATTTAAAACCAAGAATTTGTATGTTGAGTTTAATGGAACCGATTTCTCCTATTCTAGAATATAATGGCACAATTTGAATGCCTAAAGAAGGGAAGACGCTTCTCATCTATTCAAACTCACTTTCAATGCGCAAATTTATTGCTGTCGAAAATTTTCTTCAGTTTTTAATTATTTCAAGTAAAAAAGGGACAAACTTGCTGTTTCTCTTGATGCGACTGGCGAGGAGAGAACTGTACAAACTATCCTCTTCATCCTCGTCCGTATCTTAAACAAAAAACAATTAATTTAGAAAATAGAAGCAGAAATTTTTTTTTTTTAAATTCTCTACAATTCATATAATTTTAGTTTCTGTTCATACTGCATATCTCCAAAATTGTTGCAATCTCATCGAACAAGACTAAGCAATGTCCGGGGATCTACGAGCAATAATGATTCATTCTAACATTTTTAGAAGACAGGCTAACACTGAGAGAATTCAAGCATTCATGGATCCGGGCGCAAGTTTTTCTCTGGTTAAGAACATTTCTCACCAACTGCAAGAGGAGAAGCGAAAGTGACGTCGGACTTGCGTTTGCGCGGTGCAGTCGACTTGGTCTTGGAGTTGTTGAAGTGGTCGATACGATTGAGTCTGCCAGAATTGACGGTGTTCGTTGCAGAGGAGGACGACAGGACACGGGGTGCTATGACCGAGTTGTTCTGTTTGGCTGGGGCTGGCTGAAATATGAATTGAATAAATGAAGAAAAAAAATTGCCGCATTGTTATTTAAGAAAATTAGCATAAAAAATTCTGAGCAAATTGTTAGATTTTTCATGATCAAGAAAATGCTTCAGTTGATCGTCATTTCGTACGGAAATTCTCAGATTTTGAAATTCATAAGAATGTTACTTTGAATGATCCAAACAATAACTCACCTGCAGATTGTGATTGGAGCTGCTAGCCCTGGTGCTGGTGAGTGTCCTGATGAGCGTGGAGAATATGTCCGAGTGCAGGAATCCCTCACTGTCGCCTGTCCCCTTGGCCTGTCGCATCAGCTGCTTCAACTCCTCCTCCTTCGCCAAGTTGCTCGTGAAGAGGATCTGCAAACTCAGACAGATTTTCTCGAACATTCGTAGAAATTTTTTTCGCCAAGAAAAATCGAAAATTCCAACTTGATTTCAATTTGAAGCGGAAAATACTCCAACATTCCTGCCCTTCCTTCAGAAATTATCTGCCTACCTTCGGATCACTCTGCCCATGCACTGCGAGGTAGTGCTCGAGAATGGATTTCTTGGTGGACCTCTTCTTCTGACAGACGAGGCACTGCCAGGACTGCAGATCCAGGTGCTCTTCACAGATGTGTGCCTAAATATGAGGAGATAGAAATGTCGTTTCAAGGAAGAACATGACTTTGTGCCGAGTTTTGGCTGTGCAGCTAGAAAGGAGAATTGTAGAGTGATTTTTGTAATTTTACAGCTAGGAACTTTTAGAAATCCTAGATGCAGTGCAATTTGTTTCTGATCTGTCAACCAACATCCGAAACTCCATGGAAAATTCCCCATTATCGCTTTAGAGCATTCATTCAACCTCGAGACACAATGGTGATGGTAAGGGAGAGAATAATAAAAAATAATAATGAACTTGCAAATAGATTGTGGGGAATCTTCCGTGAACTCAATAAGCGTACCTTGAGTTGCTGAGCCTCGATTTTGGTGATGGGACATCGGGGGCACTGCAGCACCATTTTGCCTCAACCCCTGAAATGAACAATCATACAAAATAGGCAGAGAAAAGCAAAGAATTCGTGAAATTAAATCTTAAAAAAATACGAGAATCAACGAACTTAACGATTTTTCGGGGATAGGTTTGCTGGATTTTCTGCAGAGTAGGCAGGAATTGTGATTTGCTTTTCGAAAGGTCGGAAATTATTTTTAAAAAAAATCCCCAAAATGCTTCAACAATTCAATTAATTTAATTTTCTCTCAAAAATGAACCATCCTTTCTGCTGATTGACCGGAACTGTTGATGTTCTCGAAATGCACAAAAATCCTGCATCAGAAATTGATATTCATGCTTTTCATGTCTAAAAGGCAAAACTAAAATATTCGACTGGGTTGTATTCTTTTCCTTCTCTGGTTCCGGTTTCTTTGAAACTTTCACAGGGACTGCACGATAGGCGATACAGAACGTTACCCAACCTCCACTACTCCAACTCAACTCTCACTATCTCCCTTCCTTCATTGACTTGCGACTTAGGCACGTTCTTACTTGCCTTTCAAACTGACCAGTTGATGAGAGACGGTGGCGCTTACAGGCAGGTGAAGTAATGACACAAAATGCGTGAGATGCGAGAGGAAAAGATAATTAAAATTTTTGAAAAGGGGGGAATTGCTGCAACCAACAATTGTCAAAAACAATTATTGAATTTCCAAAAGATAAATTGAACAACTTTTATTCAACCCGAGACATCAACAAACAAATTCGAAAGATGAACAATTTCAAAGTACGATGACAAAAATATTAATTTGATACCCATTGCATACCCCGTGTAGGATTATAAGAGGTAAGTTTAACAAATATTTAGAATAAAATAACAGAAGAGAATAAACAAGAAGATAGAATAGATAGCATCATAATGAAATGAAACCCCTTGAATTTTTCACAAGTTGATCTTCTTTTTCCTGCACCACCTAGTCTAAAATTTAGTAACGTACAAAAATCATTAAACTGATGATGAAACTAGTAAAACTCAAAGAAGAGAGATAAGAAAACAAACAACTAGTCAGATATCGACGGATATGAAAATTCAGCTTCAGCTGCTAGTTGCAGATAAAATAGGTTAAAATCGAAACATCTCTGCAACTAATCATGAGAATATTGAACGAATGGCTTATTCAAATTAAATCTACTCGATGGCGTCATGAACTGTTGAGTTGACCTTCTCGAACTCGTCCCAGGCAGCATTCTCCTTCTCTGTATCATTTGCAGCGTGCTCCACTTCTTCTGTCTCATTCTTCATTTCCATCACTTTCTCTTCTCCATCCTTCTCAGTCTGATTCTCCTTATCCATCTCCGATTTCAATTCCATCTTCACCATTCCCATCTCGCTCGGATTCAGCTGCGCCTCACTCGTCGATGTGTTCGTGTCGGTCGTCATAGTGGACTGAAAATTCAGTAATTTAGGAAGAAATTAAAAAGAGTTGATTCTTGATTTATTATGAAACGTTTTCAATTATACAAAATTTCAGTATTTATGATTGCAATGATCACTTTAAATTTTAATGTAAAATTTCTCATATTTTCTTGGGTTCGGGAGAAAAATAGCATAAAACAGCTAAACAATTTGCAACTCACATCAGCTTCCGAACTGGAGGTCTTCCACTTGAGATGCCACTCGTCGGGCAGTCGGCTGAACGCCAGATCTTCGCTGCCGAAACACAGCTTCGAGACCTTCCGAATCTGGGCTGGAGACCAGGTCTGAAAAGAACGATATTTTATTGCGATTTTTCCCCCCGAAAATTTGATATATTGAATATTTTGAAATCTGAAAAAAGCTTCGTTTTTGATCTTATACATCAATGTCTAAATAACCTTTTTCAACTTTTATATAACCAACAAACAAAGCTCACCCCGATTTCATCAGTGAAGCAGTCCACTTTCCCGTGCATGGTTTTGGCGTGCCTCTGCATGTTCTCGTACTGCGGCGTGGTGTACTCGCATGCACTGCACGCAAACCGGACAAGACCGTGCATATTCTTCATGTGCAGACCCAAGTGGCGGAGGAACAGCTGAAAAAATCGAATGCTTATGAATCAGTAAGTTTGTCCAGAAATTTTTCTAGGATTTCTAGTCAGAAATCAACGGAGTTGGAACGATTTGGAACTCAAACTCAAATAGAACTTTCTAGCGAATTTAGCTTGATTTAAGTTTAAACTCGAGATCGCACAATCCTATCCATGATAGAAAATATCGTATAACTTCATTGATTTTCAAAATGAAAAATCTAAACTCACGAAGTCAGTTCTGGTGACGTAATCCCTCTGACAAATCTGGCAGAAGGACGTCTTCACCGAGTTCGTCTTCTTCTTGATCGTCCGAATTATCGACTCTCGGTCGTCCTAAAGTCATTCCATTTATTTTAGTTACGTTTCAATTCTCCTACAAATTTCTCTGCAAAGTCCTGCGCTTTTACTTCTGCCTGGTCGAAGCATTTTTCCATCATCCGCTGAAAAGGAAACGTTGGAATCGAAGGCTTGACTAATTATCATTACGTACTTTCCAAAGTGTCGTGTTAAAAATGCCTTTAGAAAGTTAAGAATCCGTTAGTAGGAAATTTTCTGACGTAATTTTTTGTTGAAATTTCTATCATTGACTATTTGGCTGATTTGCAACAAATGGATTCTATCTCAAACTTTAGCTGCACGAAATCTATGAATCCCAAGTTCGATCTAAAAACAAGACAATTTCCTCACCACAGCCTTGCCTTCCATGTCTTTGGTGAGCATTTCCTTGACTTCGTAGTCGCCTTCGTGTGCGTGAATCATGCCAATGTGCACGGCCACGCCCATTTTGTTGTGACTGCGGAACGAACAGTCAGGATAGCTGCACGAAAATGCTGCCAGCTGAAATAGACACATGATCTGAGAGGTCATTGTGATTGACAATTATACTCGAGAAAATCTTGATGAAAAGAAGGGTGAAAACTACAAAGATCTGGTCGATTCAATTTGCTTACATTTTCCTCTTTGAAGATATGCTTATAGGCATGCTGCTTAACATTCTCCTTCAGCACGTACTTTCTGCAGCAGTTGCACAGAATGAAGTTCGGATTGTTGCTGAAAGGAAATCTTTCATTTTTGAAAAGATTATTTTTCGAGACTCACAAAAAGATAAGACTCGTTTAGTTTTGATAGAAGAAGAATAGGTCTCAGATCATTTTTAAGAATATGAAAAACTCACGCAGGATCGATGGATTCCTTTTTGACCTGGACAGTCCTTCCACTGCTGTTCTTCATTTTGAGCTCGGTCTTTGGCATTTTACCCACTTTCTTCTCCGGATGCTTCGAATACTTCCTCTCTGGCGAAGAGGACGGAGAATAACGACTGAAAACGCATTCTTTTAGAATTTCATAAACTGCCTTCTATTATTGCCCTCAGAAAATGCAATTAATTACATTATTTATTTAGGATGTTTTTTGTGTTTTATATCAACTATCTTCACATCGATTTTCCATTAAACGAAGAAAAGGATTTGTTCAGGAGGCAAAAGTGAGCTTTGCTTACTTTTCATAAAGACATTTATTGAAGAAAACAAATGCATAGCCGAAATTTGTCGCGAAACAACTCACGGATTCCAGGATCTGATCTTCCTGCGCGAGTAGGCGGGAATAGGGGAGATGAAGTTGGAGAAGTTGCTGTCTGCCTGCTGCAGGAGCGAATCGGCTGTCGCGTCCAGAGAGGAGATGTCGTTCACGTAGCTTACTGCTGCTGCTGTCGCTGAAAGGGCGAATTTTAGATCTCTTTGCAGATGAAGAGAAGTGAATATCTGCTATAAAGAAATCTACAGTGCAAAAACTCAAACCATCCTATTTCTAGAGCTATTTCAGTAGAACATTCGAGAATTCTGAGAAAAATATGGGACAGGAAATGTTTGGATGGATTTACGAAGTTTGACAAAGATAGCTTCATAAAAACACACACACATTTTGAATAACTTACAGAAAGTTGAGTTGTGAAGTGCAGTGGCAGATCGGAGAGGCGTTTGGAAAGCAGTCAGATTGGCGGGTTTGACATCGATCAGCTCCTCCTTCTTTCCCCGCACCGACGCCATCAGCAACTTCTTCAGCTGTGTGTGCTTCGACTCGCTGCTCTCGTAGATCATCTGGAAAAGCCTTTTTGTTCAATGAAGTGAAGTGAGGGGTTGTCGAATATCACACAACACACAAATTTCACTGCTCTTCACGTTTGAAGTCGTCTGTTCAGTCATTCCCTACCTCCGGATCCCTGATCTGATGCACAGCGAGGCAGTGTTCGAGAAGCTGTGCCTTGCTGGCCCTCGTCTTCGAGCAGTACGCGCATTTGTAGGGCTGCCAGTCTGGAATCGATTCATTATTGACTGACTGATTTGGTTAGCCTTTTGCAAGAACTCACCCAGGTGATCGAAAGAGATGTGCTCCTTGAGCAACTTGCTAGAGGGCTTCTCGATCGGACACAGACAACACGCGATCGACTCCATTGAAGACGGGCTCGGAAGGCTGAGGCTAAAAAACAAGGAATGAAAAACTATTGAACAGTTCGGAAAACTCAGAAGGAACGTGGTATCACAACAGGGCTGGTCAAAACTACAATTGAAAAAAAAAATCAAAGTCAAAGACAGGGTTTCAACAAATCTTTTCAAAAGTCGAAGACAAAGCTTTGTCCAGCCCTGATTGTCAGAGAGAAAATCTTTTCGAATTATCCAATAGCCTATCTCCTAAATCATTCAGCTTCTCTAGAAGTCTGGATTGAAATGAAGACTTTTTGAAAAGATCGGTCAATTAGGAGGATAAGTGATTTAGAAGTTTAGACAATTCGAAAGGTTTGAAAAGAAAGTTTTGATAGCGAGGAAATTTCTAGTTTTTTTCAAAAAGTCCGAAATAAAGTGAACAAATTGAAGATCGATAGACAAATTGAGAAGAGTGAAGCACAAAGCTCGAGAAAAGATGAACGAATGAATGGAAGGTCAGGATGACAACATGCAGAGAAGACACTTTGATTATCGATCGCCTCCCTGCTCTTCACAGAGATTCATTGACGAACTGACTAGTTGGCCTTCTTTAAAAAAGGCAAGGATAAGAGCAAGTTGCCATTCTCGAATTCGCCCACAAGCTCTCATTCAACCACACCACCACTTTCACCTCAATCCAATAAATCTTTTTACGTTATTTTCAAACATTTCCCATCGACAAGAACTTGGTGCGTTACTGAGAATTTATGGATCCGTTCAAACGTTAGGTGCAATGGCAACTTGGAACCTGCAACTCGCCCGAAATAGCATGGGAAATCAAAAGAGCGCAATTGCATCACTTCTTGTGTTCTCTTGATTTTCCATGCTATTTCGAGCGGGTTGCAGGTTCCAAGTTGCCAGCTGCACTGCAACTGTCTGAACAGGCTCTAGCCAATTGCGCGGCGTTTGTTCCGTCTATCGTCTCTGGACTCAAATCGCGCTCCCTTGCACTCTTTCTCTCCTTCTCACTCTTCGTTTCTGACTGTCTCTCACACACCACAATGCATTTCTTTATTCATCCTGAAAGAAATTGTTGACTGATGAATAATCCCGTAGAATTGGCCAACAACGTCTTATATTTCCCTTCAAATTCTCCGTTAATTGGGGCAATTATCTTCGTTAATAAATTAGCATTTTATTTTCTCGAAAAATTATTACAAAACTTAGAATTTCAGAAGGATTGAAATCTGACATCGTGGACGGATTCTGTATTTCGGCGAAGGAAATCGCGAATTCGGAAGCTTGGCGACGATGGCCGAACGGGTTACCATCGCTGAGGCGATCACTAATGTCGAGGTTGGGTTTAGAATAAAAAATAACAAATCTTGACACATTTTTAAAACTTTAAATACAAAATCTCATTCCCTAGAAAGTTCGAGCATTTCAAAGAAAGGACTGAGTGAATTTTGTAAACATTTAAAGAATCGAACTTTGACAAAATACGAGGATTTTTGAATTCCCAATTATCTTTTCTATAAAGTTTAGCCCATTTTTAAGAAAAGATAACTGCGATAAAAAATGAAATTCGATTTTTGTCAAAAATCCCGACACCAAGATTTGAAACGTTCCAGGTGCTAGACGAATTGTTGATGCCCGACGACCTGCCTTCCATCGAGGCTAGGACTCTACCACTGCTCTATCGCGCCAATTTCGACACCAACTTCGAGGATCGGTCTGCGTTTGTGACGGGAATCGCCAAGTACGGGGAGGAAGCCACGAGACATGCCGAATTTGTAAGTTTTTTTTTTTTCTTAATCTTATTTTTTATTAACTTTTCTTCCAGAACGACATGTTAACCGAGGGTCTGAATCACGCTGCGAATTTGTACACTTGGCGCTGTTGCTCCAGGGCTGTTCCGATGGTGCGGTTTTTCGAAATATTGAAAAAAAAAAAAATTTCAAGAAGGTGCAATTTCCAGGCCAAAAGTAATGATCAGCCAAATCGTGTCGAAATTAACATGAAAGTCGTCGAGGTTCTGCGTCCCGAGGTCGAGAAGCTATACAAATTCATGCATTTCGCGGTTAGTTTTAAAGAAATATTTAGTTTCGAAAAAAAAACTTCCGATTAAAGAAGATATTTTTTTTCAATTTTTGTGGATTCTCGATATTTGTTTCTCTTTTTAAATTTAAAAATTTTCAGAACACCGCGATTCTTCGTTTCTGTGAGGAGGTGCGTCGGCTGTGCCATGTGGAGAAGCGAAAAGATTTCGTCTCTGAGGCCTACCTGCTGACCCTCGGCAGATTCATCAACATGTTCGCTGTTTTGGACGAGTTGAAGAACATGAAGGCCTCCATCAAGAACGATTTCTCTACTTATAGGAGGTCTTCTTTATTATTCTTTTTAGTATATTTTCTTGAAATTTGGTATAAAATAGTCTTTTCTTCGAAAACTCTTATCTTTCTGACAATTTTCTATCGAAAATGTGACCTATTTAAAAGCCTTTGATCTTTTTCTAGAAAAATTGCTCTTTTCAGAGCGGCTCAGTTTCTGCAGGTGATGTCGGACACGCAAACGATTCACGACATGCAGAATCTGAGCATGTTCCTGGCGACACAGAATCGAATCAAGGATGATCTGAGAAACAGAATGAAGGAGGCAAGTATCTCTTCGTAAAAATGGAAAAAATATTGTAAAACGGTTAATTGAAGAAAAACACTCGTTTACCATGCAATGAAACAATTGGTTCTTCTTTTTCTTAGCAACACTTGTTCTGTGTAAACAAATGAAAGATTTCAGATCGACGGCTACGACGAACTCCTCGCGGACGTCGTCAACATCTGCGCCCACATGTACGAGAATCAACTCTACCTGTCGCCCAATGAGAAACACATGTTTGTGAAGGTGAGCAGAAGAAATAAATACTTCCCCTGAAGGCACAGAAAGAGGAAGGTAATGTTTTTCGAAATGAGTTTTTTTTTTTTTTTCGAATTTTCGGCTTCGAAAATGCAACCTAGCAGACATTTCAACAGAAAATCTGAGGTATATAATGCTAAATAAGCCAATTTTACTTTTTCCAGTGGCTGATATTCCACATTTTCTGTGCAATTTTGAAAATCAGTTCTTTCATTTTCAGGTCATTTCATTTTCCCTGTTTCTAATGGATGGCGACGCTGCGAACGTCGCCAAATTGGACCAGAAGAAAAGGCTCAGCATTTCGAGACTCGACAAGATTTTCAAGGTGTGTCTTTATCTTAGAAAAAGGACAAAGCGTTTTTCAGTCCCTGGAAGTAGTACCCCTCTACGGCGACATGCAAATTCAGCCCTTTTCCTTCGTGAGAAGATCCCAATTTTACGAGGCTAGCAAGTGGTCCCTCAGTGACAAAGAAGGTTAAATTTTTTATTTAAAAAAGTAAAATCTTATATTTCAGCTGGAAAATGCCATGTGAATATCGTCGAGAGACTGAAGTCGATCAGAGCGGAACACGAGTCTTATGTCACTCAGTTTGCAAAGATTAATAATGGGGTAAGTTTTGCATCTTATTAAAATCTTGATTATAAGATGATGGATTTCTAAAATTTCTGAAAATAAAAATGAGGCAAATTTGAGGTAGCAATTTGCGATCGAGGCCTATCTTCGGAATCTGACAACCGTGAGCTGACGTCCCTCGCCCTTTCCGGCCTGCAGCTGCTCTGTCAATGGACTTGCCATGTCATGGAGACTGTCAGCTGGAAGCTGCTCAACCCGACCTGTCACAGGGAGAATCCCGAGTGCCCTGACAATGCCGAGGAGTATGAGAGGGCTACCAAGTAACATATTTGTTGTCTTTTATAAGTTTAGGTTTTGAAGGGAAAAAGCTATTTTACTGTAGCATTTTCTATAAACTATATTATTAACGAAATCGTTTTCTTACTTTTCTGAAAAATAATGATTTCTTCAGATACAACTATTCACCGGAAGAAAAAGTCGCTCTGATTCAAACCATCTCAATGATTAAAGGTCTGCAGGCACTTTTGGGAAGACTGGAGGGAACCATCTCGAACTCGATCAGGTTTTATTTTCTTCCTATTTTTAAGAGAAAGGATTTTCAGAAGAAACGTCTATGCCGAGTTGCAATCTTTCGTGACTCACACTCTGACTGATCCCCTTCAAAAAGCCATCAAAAACAAGAAAGACCTCTTGGTGAGCATTCTGCAGTCAGTCAGGGACTCCTGCCTGGATTTCGCCTCAGCTGCGTCCGCTGCAGTGACCGAGTCGAAAGAGAAGTCGAAGAAGTCGTCGAAAGCCAATATCGGAGGCAGAGATTCCACTAGTAGCTCAGCCAGTGACCTGAGATTCTCGAAGAGAGCCGCCTATTCAGCGCCTAGCAGTACTCAGGTATCCTTAAATAGGTTTAAAAAATAAATAAAATTTAAAAAGTGATAGATAAAAGAAATTAAGATACGACTTTCAGCTCTACATGGCCCGTACCCAACTCGAATCCCTGATTTCCGAGAGAAGTTGTGGTGGAAAGAAGGTTCTCAGAAAGGAGCTCGATACCAAAACAATTGAGAAGATTGCCGTTTTCTTGAGGTCTCGGATTTTTTTCAGAAAATCTATATTCAAAAACTTTAATCTTGATAAAATACTTATTTTTCAAGAAAGTAGAAAGGCTATATTTTTCACAAATGTCTATTTTCAGAAAATCCGCCCACTGGCCGGCCCTGTTCCAACTTTCCGATTCGGTTTCTGAGGCGGGCGATTTGAGCCAATTGTGGTTCAGAGAATTCTACCTCGAAATGACCATGGGGCAGAGGATCCAGGTGATTTTTCACAAAAAATATAATATTGGAAAAAATTTCAGTTCCCAATCGACATGTCTATGCCTTGGATTCTGACCGACTACATTTTGACCACTGGTACCATTTTTAAAAATAAATTTAACCCAGGATAAAATTAAAAAATGATAAACTGACTTTGCTTAAATGAGTATTTAGGAGACCCCTCTCTGTTGGAATCAGCTCTATTTCAATTGGACCTCTACAATGACGCAGCGCAATACTGTCTGTTCAACTTCAAAAAGCAGTTTTTGTATGACGAGGTGGGGAATTTTGGTTTTTGGAGTTAAATTCGTAGTTTCGCAGTTACATTTCAACATTTGGGAAATGAAGCTTCCATTTTTTAGGTCGAAGCCGAAGTCAATCTCTGTTTTGATCAATTCGTTTTCAAGCTCTCAGAAATGGTGTTCACTCACTACAAACAGTTGGCTTCTTGGTAAGGAAGATGAAAGGGCATTTTTTATTTAAGGAGCGCATTCGATACTTTCTTAACAAGACGAATTTTAACTTTTGATAGACGAAATTTGCCGCATCCTTTTGCTTACGAACTCAATTCTTACAATTATATTATCTTACAGCATGATGTTGGACAAGCGCTTCAAGTCGGAGTGCCTCAGAGCGGGAGTCGCGATCAAAACCCCTCCCGCGGCTAGATTCGAGAGCCTTCTCATGCAAAGACATGTTCAGGTAGAATCCCTATCCCCTAATCATAGAGAAATGGTGGAAATGCAGTGTTCCTCTAGAATGCTTAGCGACTTAGAGTTGAATTTAAGCTACTCGGACGAAGTGTGGATCTGAATCGAGTCATTTCTCAGAGGATCAATAAGTCACTGCTCGTGGCCTTGGACGCGGCAATTTGGAGATTCGAAAGCGACGAGCTCGGAAGCATTGTGGTCAGTTTTTGTTGTTTTCAGATAAAAACATTTTTCTTGAAAATCAGCTAGACGAAAGTTTCGATTTTGAGTTCGAGAAAATATTGACAGAATTTTCGATTTCGGGGTCTAAAATGTTTATTTTTGCCTAGCTCTGTTGAAAATGAAAAGTCCTAAAATGAGCTTTCAGCAACTGGACTACCTGCTTCAAACAAACAGACTGTGTCACTCGCTTTTGAAAGAGCATCTCCACTCCCTGGCCGATTTTGAAGATATTTTCCAAGAGGTAAGAAAATTCAAATATTAAAAAATGAGAAAAATATTACATAGGAATAATTTTCAGGCCAACCACAACGTCTCCGCGCCTCACGGTCGAATTACTCTGCACGTTTTCTGGGAGCTCAACTACGATTTTCTGCCGAATTACGTCTACAATGGGTCGACGCATCGGTTCGTTAGGGCTAAGGTGATTTTTTCTTTTATAAAAAATACAAATCCAATAGGCACCTTTCAAAAAATTCAAAGTTACAAAATTGTGACCTCTATTTTGTATTCAATCAAACAGAATAAAAATAAACTCAAGAAGATATAAAATTAAAAGATAAAATGAAAGGTAAAATTTTCAGCAAATCTTTCGCAAAACCCCTGCCCGAGAAAAGCCTCCCCAACTGGATTCTGTCTATTTGTGGGGCTCCAAATCGCTAACTGTCGCTTTCGCTAACATTTTCTGTGCCTACGCTCATTACGTCGGCATACAGCATCTGAAGGCCGTCGCCCGACTGCTTCATTATCAAGGTAGGTTAAAAATTAGCTTTTCGGGAAATTCGTGTAAAAGAAGCAAGTATTTTAAAAGATCAGATTTCTACACAAAATTGATGAGTTTTGAAGAAGATGAGTATTATTCTTTAAAAAAAAAAGCCTACAAATAACTTCTTCCCAGGAATCGCCGTCATTCTGGAAGAGCTCCTCAAAATGGCTACGATAATCATCAACGACAAACTCAAACGACACGTCAGGACGATTTTCGGACTCATGCCGAAAATCATCAAGCTGCCCAGACAAGAATACGGGAGTCCGGGTATAAAATATACTATTCTCCTTTATTTTTCAAATATACGCTAATTTTCAGCAATTCTTCAATTTTACACCCACAATCTTGATGCGGTCGGGAAATATGGCGAACTCAGGACTGAATTTTGCCAAGATTTTCGCGAGCTCGGCAATATGATCGTTTTCTGCATGCAACTGGAGGTCGCTATTGCTCATGAGGAAGTTCAGGTATGCTAATTGGGTATATCTTTTTTTATACAAGATCTCTTCAGGATCTCCTCGCCGCAGCCCCATTCACTGCAGTAATTCCCAAACCGCCAGCCAAAACCGTGCAGGAGCAGGAGAAACAGTTGGCCAAGTTGGAAGAGAAGTACAGCCGCATTCATCTCGTGTCGGTCATCGAGAGACTCGGTTTGGATCCCGTGAGTTGGACGGATTTTTTCTAAAAATCAATTAATTCGACTTTTTCCAAAGATAGAAAGTTTGATAGGAAAAAATTAATAAATAATCGGATTCTTTTTCTGAAATGGGAATATGTAAAAAAAAAATATAAAATCTCATTTTTGAAATGATAGAATAGAATTTGTTTAGAAAGTGATAAATTTGAAAGAAAGATTAAATTTCAGCAAGTCAGCATTGCACGGGAGGCGGAATTGATGACAAAGGAAAGACTTTGCTGCGGGCTGAACGTTTTCGAAATGTTCCTGCATCGAATTAGACAAGTGCTAGCTCAGGATCAGGTAAATCTAAGTCATTTGAAAAATTAAAATATATCTTCTGGAACTTCCATACGCGCTTCCCCTATTAAATAACGTTGATAAAGAGAAGTTTTAATGTTCTAAAATCTAGCAATAAAAGTACGAATTTGAAAAATAAAAATGAAAAAGAATCTTTCAGATCTGGACGGGCGCCTACCCGACGAATCGAGTGATGTGGCTGGAAGAGTGCGTCGAATTCTACCGGGTCTACTCGGCACTGCAATTCTTCCTCTGCCAGCCCCCAATCAATGAGGAGGAGAGACTTTCCGAGTGAGAAAATTATATTTATTGTAAACGCTTATGCTTCTCGAAAAATCCTGAACATCGAAAAAAAAAACGAGATAAATAATGGTTTTAGACTAATTTATCCTTTTCACGTTCCATTTATCTTTCTACACAGAAAAATAGCATTACATCCTTTGCATCTTCACGATTTCTGAATCAAATTATAGATTTTTTAGTTCGATCATTTTTAGAGAACTCTTTGGAGACTCAGTTCAATGGGGCGCTTTGACGTTGATCGCTCTGCTAGGACAGGTCAGATTTGCGAAAACAATTGGTTTTTAATTGTTTTATTCTTAGGAAAGACGCTTCGAAGTGCTGGACTTCAGTTACCATTTGCTGAAGGTGCAAAGAACGGACGGAAAGGATGATAATGTTGGCAACATCAATTTGGTCCGAATGGTGGAGAGAATTCGCCGTTTTCAGCTTCTGAATAACCAGGTAGAAGAATTCAATCTTCTAGAGACTTGCATAAAATTTCATTCGATGAATTTCTACGGATTTTTAATTCATCATGTCTGAAACACCGAAAATTTCTTAAAAGTAGTTAAATTTGACATTTCCTATAGAAAATCCGATGATTTATGCAATTTTCCAGATTTTCATTATTCTGAACAACACGCTGAATTCAAACGTGGACGATATAGACGGGGAAGAAGTCAGGGTTCACGAATATCCTCCTCCTGCACATCCCTCACTCACCAATAACTCGGCAAATGCAGCTTTCCAACATTCCCCGGCGGTTTGAAGGGTTATTTTCAGTTTCTGTATTTATTTAAATCAATCAAATGTTGCATATTTGTTTTAAACTCGAAAAGATTTCCTTCATTGGAAGTTATGTATTGGTCAAGTCGCAGTTTTGAAATTTTTTGCCCACCAAAATGATCTTTTCCAACGAATATTCCAGTATGGCGAAATTTTCTAATTCTATATCAGAAAAAATCGCTTTTACGTCATCTTCATAAACTTTTCTCTCTTAAAAACCAAAATTGCTTTAATATTTATTCTTACGGTACTCAGCAATTTCATTTACTTAATTGTTTTTATTTATTCATTTTTCATTCACTTGTAAACATTTGTTCAGTTTGCTATTTATTATACGCGGTCAAAGTATTTTTTCGAAGATCTAAAATTTCATGACTCTGTAAAAAACTATTTATCTGAAAAGGAAATAAATTATAAAGTAAAGGTAAAAATAAAACCATCTGCCAATAATATGCACAGTCACTATTAGCTTTCATGTCGCCATGGTAACCACTCGCACAAACCCAACCAATTTTATTGTTTCCTTTCAAACATCCCTGTCGATTTTAATCTCCTATCCTTAATCACATAAAGAAATTTTGCAGCCTTTTCAAGGTCCTATATAAAATCTAAAACTTGCCAAAAATGACACACGAGATGGCTCAATACAATGACAAAACCATTAATTCTATGTCGATCTATCTTCATAAAAAGGTGAGTTTTAAAAAATCGTGCCCCAATTTTTTGCTAAATTAGCTCCGCCCCAAATTTTTCAAGCCACGCCCACTTCTTTACAGATTGGTGTACCGGCGGTGGATGAATTACGCTGTGTAGAGTGGAATCAGCACACTGGCATTTTAGCGACCGGTGGCACGGGTGGTATCTTGAAATTGGTCAGGATCGCTAAAGAAAGTACCAGACTATTATTTTGGTAACATTTACCAAATTGTTATCACTTTCAGAAGACCTAGCGAAGTGGGGCACGGGGAATCTGACGGTGAACCAATCCTTGGAAGGTCACAACGTAACCGTACTGTGCTGCGCCTGGAATGAAACCCAGCATAAATTGACTACAAGTGATTCAAATGGATTGATTATTGTCTGGGGGACTCATGGAGAAGCTTATTTTGAGGAAATGGTTAACAATCGGTAAGAGATCAAACTTGGAGACAGACTTCTCAAAACTCTACCCGCAAATCGACCCACAGAAAAATAGCGTGTCGTATCGAGAGAGAAAAAGAACATATCTTCTTCTCCTCTCTCGAAACGATGCGTTATTTTTTCTACGAGTCGATTTGTGGGTCGAGTTTTGAGAAGTCTGTTTGGAGAAAAGCGATCGAAACCTTAGAAATAAAAGCTACGTTGTTGGCATTTGTTGGACCAGCGATGGTCAGAGGATCGCTATAGCTTATGCGGATGGTTTAGTTATCGTAGGAACCCTGGAAGGAAATCGAATTTGGAACAAGGAATTCAATGTGCCGATGACGGCAATAGAGGTTAATTTTTCGAAAATAGACCAAAAATTTTTGAGAAGATGTAGAGGCTAAACTTCAGTTATACCGAGATAAAAATTTAGTGGACCCAGGATGGTACCTGCCTTCTATTTGGAATGGCTGACGGGGAAGTTCATACCTACGATTCGATGGGCAACTTCATCATGAAGATCCACATGGCCGCATTAGAAAGCATCGACATTGAAGCGGCTTTGACTAGTCGGTCCCCAGGTAGAGTAATCTCTTTCTGAAAAAATCAATTTATTAAAAGAGATCTCTTCTAAATGAAGATCAACCTCTAAAAAAGAGCTAATTTAGAAGAAATGAAGCGAGAACAAATCGTATGCATCAAGTATTACCGACCGTTCATGAAGCCTAAATTGTTCATGGAGAACGACGAAGCAGTCCAAATGGAGCAGTTGAGAAAAGCGGCCAAAGTCCCTATCGATAACCCAATCGATGTGTCTTCCGGATTTCTTGTAAACAAACCAAGATTGTTCGTTGCCTATGTTCATGGAATTCTACAAATCATGCGAAATGAAAATGATCCTAGTATGAACATTTTTTTTTTGAAATTTGAAAAGACCATTTTTAGATCCCATCGTCATAAGATTTCCCAACTACACAGTAACTTGTGCTAGATGGTCTCCGAACGGATCGTTTATAGCCATTTCCGGGTTTCAATTGGACCTTCCTGAAAATGAACAGGCGATCATTCATGTGATCACATCGTTCGGGAAGAAGTTGACATCACTCCGTATTCCATCAACTAGATCTTTGACGGCCGTTGGCTGGGATCCGAATGGCTTACGAGTATTTTGCGCGTCAGAATGTAACGTTCTATTCGGAAGCATCCGGCCTCAATATAAATGGGGCTATTGCGGAAACACGGTGGTCTATTGCTACGAAAGACAGCATTCGGATGAGTTCTGGGTGGTATTCTACGACGCTAAGTTAGATGAGGCCTATACTAAATCTGTTTCTAATCTAAAACAAATAACTTCAAACGGAGACTATTGCGTTTTGGCGAGTAAAAATGATGACTCGACTGGAGCGGTAAATATTTTTTGCTATTTCATTTCTTCGGAAATTGAAAAATTCAGTATTTTGTTCAACTCTGTAACGGAATAGGAACCGCCATGGATTTTAAACATATCGAAGTCGAGCCCCGTTACCTGGCTCTAAATAGTTTGGCCTGCGTCGTAGCTTCTACTGAACAATACTTTATTTGGCACTACACGCTGCCGAAACGGTCTACTTTACTTGGAGTCAATTCAGCGTTGCAAAGCTCTGGAGAAGATATAATCTACGCCTTGGAAAACCAACCTTTGGGTAGTGATTTGGAGTCGAGAAGAAGGGTAGGTGCCATTTTTGGTAGCCTACCAAATTTTCGGTAATTCAGTTCCAGCGTGGTAACGATTCAATCACGGCAATTTGTATGGGCGACACGTTTTTCATGGCAGCATGTGATTCTGGTGCTCTCTTCAAAATTTCCTTGAGCGATGGCAAAGTTTTGCAAAGATATTCCATCCCACAAGATATAATCCGAATGGAATTGAACTGCAGATTTTCGAGGATTGCTACTCTGGGTAAGTCCATGAAAGAGTCGAGAAGTTTTGTTTTTTTTTCCAGATAGCGCCAGTAATTTGCGATTTTTCGATATCGGAGAGACTTCAGTCAATAAAATTACTTCCCTAGACAGAAAGGACGTGTGGTGCTTCAAATGGGATTCGGTTAGTTAAGAATCGGATAAAAAATCTCAAAGACTGAATTCTTAGGACACTGAAGACATGATAGCTGTGGCAGAAAAGGCTAAAATGATCATAATCAAGGGCACTGAGGCTGAGGAGCCGATTAATTCAACGGGGTAAATTTTTTTTAATGTAATTTTTTATTCTCAATTCTTTTAAAGTTATATCTGCTCCTTCCGAGGCCTAATAGTGAAAACCGCATTGATAGACTCACTATTGTTAAGCCCCGAAAGACCGGAGAAGAGATACGTGGTGGAGATTGAAATTAAGGTAATCAAATGAGTTAATTATCCTAATTAACTATTTATTAGGCTTTGCGAAATGCCAAGAGCTTCGTGGAAAGAATGAAGTATAAGGAAGCTGTCGCTTATGTCGAGAAGAATCCTCATCCTAAGTTATGGTAAGTCGAACGTTTTTTTGAATGAAAAAATCGATTTTAGGTCTCTCTTAGCAAATGTCTTCTTAGAAAGGCAGGACTTTGAAATGGCTGAGCACGCGTTTGTAAAACTGCTGGATTTTTCAGGACTTCAATTTTGCAAGCGGATTAGGAGTGTTCAGAGTTTGGAACTTAGGAAGGCTGAGGTTGAATTTAAACTTTATTTCGACCTAGGAGTTTTATTTCAGGTCGCCGCTTTCTTGGGGAAAACTGATGACGCCGAAAAGTATTTTGTCAATGCTGATAGAAAAGATCTCGCTTTAGAAATGCATATGAAGAACCAAAACTGGTTGCACGTTTTGAAGCTTTTGGGAGCTAATTCTAGTGGAAAGGTAACGTGTCTTTTTAAATTGAGATCATAGGAAATTTTAAGGCAGCTGAAGACAAACTAAAAATCGAGGCCACCAGAAAAGTCGGGGAATATTTTTACGAGGGATTCAAATGGGCTAAGGCCATACCGTATTTCGAGCAATCGCGCGCTTATAAGGAGTTGATCCGGTGCTACGTGAAAACTGACGATTTTTCCGCGTTGGAAATGCTATCCAAACAATTACCTGATGGGGATCCCCTTTTAGTGGTACGCTGATTTAAAAATTTCATACTTTATCCGTTTTTAAGCATATCCTTAATCACCATGAGATACAAGTTTGTGATATATCATCCAGTTTCTAGCCCGTTCTTAACCATTGAGCTTAAATTCAGGAAATGGGCCACGTGTTCGCGAGTTCAGGCCAATGTGAGCAGGCGATAGATTGCTTTCTAAGGAATGGGTCTGTAAAAGAAGCACTGGATACTTGCATTCAACTCAACCAGTGGGATAGGGTAAATTCAATCAATTTAACGGAAAATAAAAGGAAGATCAGCTTTAAGCCAACCTACAATAAAGAAAAGTGCTGGTTTAAAAGTTTATTTGATCAAGATCAACTTTATTTCAAGGAAAACGTAGTTTATTGGAAAAAAAAACTTTTCTTCAGAAGAATCTTCTAGTTTTGAGAAGATACCTTTTACTTCAGGCTGTCGACCTCTCTGGTTCTCACAATTTAGCTCAAGTCAACTCGATGCTGGGGAAATACGTGACAGATTTAACAGGCTCGAATGAACGAACCCTCGCTGCGGTGCAGTTATATAGAAGGGCGGGCCGACATTTGGACGCTGCGAGGATTATTTTTGATGTCCGAATATTCTTGTTTTTCGTTTAATTTTTGAAATATTTTTAAGATTGCGGGTGACGAAAAACACAAGGCCGCTCCATTATTGAGACTCAAAAAGTTATACGTCTTAGGAGGTCTACTTGTAGAGGAATACCACGACCATAACAAGGCCAAACACGCAAAGGATACTAACGCTGAGGTTACTATAATTCGAAAACACCCTAATCTTAAAAAATGAACCTAGGCCGCTGCAAGACTTACGAGTTTACTGGACGAAGATGTGAATGTGACGATGGAAGAGAGTAGATTAATCGATGGAGCTTGGAGAGGCGCGGAGGCCTATCATTTCCTTATGCTGGCTCACAGACATCTTTATGCGGGTAAAAATCGAGAAATAAAAAAAACCAAGAATCTATAAAACGAATAAAAACCAATGCGATTTGCAGGAAACACAGAGGGTGCGATGAAAACCGCTCTGCTTTTGACGGAATACGACGATATTCTGGAAAAATCGGAGATTTATTCGCTGTTGGCACTTTGTTCTGCCACAACAAGGCAATTTGCCGTGTGCTCCAAGGCGTTCATGGCCCTGGAAAAACTGCCGAATAGCTCCGATGAGAAAACTTCTATAGAAACGCTAGCCCGGAATATCTTTATACGGTATTTTTGAAATGCTTAAAAATGATTTTTTCAACCTTCCTCCCTAAAAAGTGTATGAACTTTCTACAGAAGTCTAAAACTAGATTATTTTTATAAATCAACTTTTTTCCGGAAAAGACCTAAAATTTAACGTTTATTAGAGAAAAAAAAAACGTTTTTATTATTATTTTTAGCCACCCACCTACAGATCTGCACAAAAAAGAGGTGCAATGTAATTCCTGTGGGAAGCCGGTTAATGACTATGCTTTGTATTGCAATCACTGCGATACCAAGGTAAAGAAAACCAACATTATATCTGAGTTTCAATTTTGAATATAATCTTTAGTTCCCCGTCTGTATAGTGTCAGGAAGAACGCTGATGAGTTATCAATTTTGGCTATGCTTGGTCTGTAAGCATCGAGCCTACGAAGAAGAAATCAGGAATTATAAATTATGCCCCCTATGTCATTCGGATGCTTCTTTCAAATAAAACCCCAAATAATTCCTTTAAAAGTCATATTTCGATAAAGATTAGTTGATTCCCTATTGCCAGACTATATATGATGTTTTTAATGTGGACGAATTGAAATCCACTTTCTCGGTGGTGGCATTACAAATGTAGCAATTTCTAATCGAACAAAAAGTTGCCTACTTTTGCATCGAGTTTTCTGATCTTGCAGAATCGATGTGGAGTATTCTCATGTTGTATTTGAGTCGTTTGAGGACTGCGTTTTGAAGCGTTCGATTTGTGTTCTGTATGTTCTGCAGGATTCGGGCAATGCGGGTGTCAACAATTCGATCGAGCAGCAGTGCAGAAGGGGAGGGAACAAGGAAGAGAGTATGGCTGAAAGTGAAACTCAACGAATTGCAACTGAAAATGAAGAAGTGAAGGGTATCAATTGACTGATTTATGCACATTTTAGTGAATAGAAAGTGCTTTCAAATAAAATAGCAAACAACAACTTAGTTAGCCAACTATCGACGAAATTGGGCGAAAAATCAACGAATCGACTCTTTAGCGCATGCGTTTGCGTCTACGCATGCCTTAGTTTGGCACGTATCGAATGCACCATACTAAAGACTTTCGACAGGCTGTGGTTTTTCATGCGGTTTTTGCTATAAGCTTGTCAAGTCCCGCAGATTAATAGAAACATATTTTTTTATAACGGTCTTCATATCAGGAGTATCACTTGCGCCCTCTACATAATATGGAATTTTTCATTTGATCCTTTTTTGCATTTTAGACTGAAATATGATAAAACACTAGAAAAAGGTATCGTTTTAGAGAGTATTCGACTCTAAATTATGTTATCAACTACCTTTCATAATAGTCATACGTTTATTCATAAACACGAAGAAACCTTAACGTAAAATAAAATGACCCTCCGTCAAAATAGCATTAGATTTGCACTAACAATAAAATGGCTGTCTGTATTATTTTGATAAAAAATACCCGCTTGAATTAAGAAATCGAGCAAAAAATTCTCCTTTATATGTTACCGTCTGTATTCGCTCTCGAATTTAGCAGTTAGAGAATACTATGGAAAGAAAAACGCGATGACGAATACATTCGATGACATATACAAGAAGTCAGATAAAAGATAAAATGTGGTCGAGTAGTGTTATGCATAGCAGCTGTCATCGAGTAAGAAAGAATACAAACAAAATTATAAACAACAGTTTTGAAAGAATTCCGATAAAATTCACAGACATCATTAGAGAGCGCAAGCAGGTTAACGAGAATCATATTCCGCTATTATTTTTTGCTCAGGGAGATGTATTTCGGTGTAACTAAGACTTTTGATAAGAAAAAATAAAATACTAAATTGATTTTGAACAAAAGAATCTCATTTTCCGGATCCCTAAGCGAATACATTTTCGCAAACTTCAAACTATTTGCAGGAAAAAATTACGGCCTGATTTTTGGTATAAAACCGTTTCATAAGGTTTATCATCGATCTAGGAGTAGTTTTTTGATGACATTTGATCTTTGAAGAGTACTTTCTTCCCATTTTTGAGATTCCTTAACTATCACTTTTTGTTACATGCCGCGCATTTGCAGAGGGGCGGAGCTTGCGCTCTCTAGATATGATGATTTGATATTCTAGCCAGAGCATGTGCATCTTGGAATGCATCATTTGAAGAAAAAGGGAAACAAACTAAGTCTGAATCAGAAAATATTCCTAACTACTATCTATGAGGACACATCCTCTCTAAATAACTAGAATCTAGATTCTACAATAGACAAGAGAAAAACAAACAACGAAATTCTACAATCTGAGTGAATGATCTTATAAATTGTATTAAAGTTTCATTCAATCGAATTGCAACATTTCAAAAATGAGATCTCTAATTGATTGAAACTAACCTTCTCGTTTCATTCAAATACTCCAAAATTCAGCCAGATTTCCACTCTCATAGTTTTTCTTCTCCACTTCCATTTCGTCTTCCTCTTCTTCTGCATCTCTATCCGCTCTGTCTCTGTCCGTCGTCTCTGTGCTCTCTTCCATTTCCTTCATCTCTTCCTTCTCTTCTTCCTCGCCATTCTCTTCCATTCCTTCGTGCAGCATCTGAATCGTATTCAGCAGCATCTCAGTGTTAGACGTCGACTGAAATGGTAGATTGATAAATTTGAAGTTTTTTTTTTTACAATTTTTAAATCATAGTTAACACTTTCTTTAAAAGAGTGAGAAAAAATCGAAATTCGTTAAAAATTGCAAAATCATCAGTAATCAAAATTCATCTACAGTAAACAGTAGTTGAAAATGCAATCTAACCTGTCCAGAATCAAGCATGCTCTCGTCCTTCTTATTCCATGCCTGCGGCATGTTCCTGCTGATGAAGTTCTCGTCTCCGAATATCTTCTGCGACAAGTCCTTCACCACGTCCTTTTTCCAAGTCTGTAAACACACAAATTTAAAGATTTTCAGAGTTCATTCAAACTTTACTTAGAAAAGTTATTCCTGGCAATCCAATTGGAAAGATTGATCATTTTTGGCTAAAGATCATAATTCGCCTTGCTGTGAATGAGAAACAATAGATAAGCAAAAAATGAATTGATAATTAGAATCTCTTTCAACACGAGGAGAAACTAAGAAAGAGAAAGTAAATAAATTCATTGAAATCATTTCAATGTCAATTTGCATATGCAGTAAGAAAAGGCTAACCATGATAATATCATCGTAGATCTTGTCCCTGGTTTTGTGATGGCTGACTGAGTGGGCCCTGACATTGGCGAGATGGGCAGCCGAGTAGTCGCACTGTCGACAGGTATAGCGGGGCTGGCTGTAGAGACAGAGCATGTGCGTAGCCGCGTGCTGCAGGATACTCTCGCGACGCGCAGACAGGGACTTCATGCACAGATTGCAGTACGTCTGATTCTTCGCTACATTATCTCCTTCCCTCACAACTTTCCTCTGGCGCTTTCTCTTTGCCTGAAACGATAATCGTTTATGGTAGTTCAGAAAATGACAACTTTGTACATTAAATACTATGAATTGTTAATGCAACCTTTATGCTGGTAAATTTTTCGAAATAAAAAGAACACATTTATGAACAGATTTGAATTAAGTAAAGTGGAACGTTGAATGAAGAGTATTGATCTCATGGTATTTTTTTGAAGAAAATGGCAAACATTTATACCTTAACAATAGTATCAGGGGCATCAACGGCAACATTGACAATCTGCACCGCATCTGGATCTGCAGGCTTCCATCCCTGAGGCATCTTTTCGAGCAGGAAATTCTCGTCTCCAAAGCACTTCAACGAGACATCTCTGACGTGCTCAGCCTTCCACGACTGAAAGT
The DNA here is from genome assembly GCA_964036155.1 of Diploscapter coronatus. Lineage (NCBI taxonomy): Eukaryota > Metazoa > Nematoda > Chromadorea > Rhabditida > Rhabditidae > Diploscapter > Diploscapter coronatus. The sequence goes on along the minus strand of OZ038422.1, from coordinate 44,633,447 downwards.
ATCATTTGATTCCCAAATCATTCTATTCATTTTCTGAGCTTTCTGGTTGTGAAATTTTTAAAGCGTAATTGCGCATAAGTTGTAGGAAACAAATTCCTGTTTCAGAAATAAAACTTTGAAGATTTAATAATATCATGGGATATGATCTTTCTGGAATATTCACTTGCACAACTCATTTGGAAACTCGGAAAGTTCGTTCAAGTGTTTTCTCTTTCAACACTATTACGTTTTCAGAATGTGAACTTTCCAATAAGATGGAAGAATGAAAATTCGAACCTTAATGGCATCATCGAACTCCTTGTGGCTCTCGTTGCCGTGGGAAGTGATGCAGTGATCGCGAATGGTCGTGTAGAAGGCAGCCGAGTGGCCGCAGAGACGGCAGGTGAAACGGGGCTGCTGGTGGATGGACAACATGTGACTCGCGCAGTGGCCTCTGCAATGTAAACCCATCGAATTTCAACCAATCCGCAAATTTCCGTAAACGGTAAAGTAATCTCGACTATTGGAATGTGCACGATCTGTTGTTATTGTTTTCGTCAGGTTCAAGAAAGATAGTGGGGATATAGCGATCAAAAAGTAATGAACCGAACACATGTAACGTCGGAATGAGTTACTACTAGGAGTTTAGTACCTGAGATTGTCAGCGCGATTCGAGATGTTCTTGTCGCAGATTTTGCAGCGGATTCTATCGGCCAGATTGAGAGCCAACCTCTTCTTCGAGAGGACGAGCGATTGGGGAGTCACTCCTGCGAAACACTCCATTTGCAGTCTCTGAATAATCAAAATGGCTATATAATTGAATGAAAATGAACAATTTTAAGACGATGAAGAACCTCAAACTGATAATAAAGAATATCCAAATGTTTTAAGCTCGCCTTGATCTGCTCCTTGACATCCTCAGTGACTTCCCCCTCGATCTGTGCCTGTCCGTCGTGAGCCTGTTTGATGTGCAGGTTGATGCCTGTCTTCAGGAAGTGGGTGAATCGACAGTCATCGGCAGAGCAGGAGTAGATAGGATTCTGGAAAACACGTTTTTTTAACAAAGTTGATCTCTTCTTCACTAGTATTCAAGTATTTCGAAATTCCGATTCCTAGTTTTTCAAAATTCAGATTCAGAAAGCTACTGTATATGATGAGTCTTGTTTCAACTCAGACTTACATCGAGATGATAGGCAGCGTGGTGACCGAGGTGATTCGAGTTGACAACCTCTCCGCATTTCTTGCATTTGTAGCGGCTGAATTAACTATTTAATAAAAATCGATTATCGAAAATGGATAGTCATTTGTTCAATTCTACATCTACAATTATTCGGAAAAAAAACTCACTCAAAGGCCTTCCTTCCCTTCTTGCCAATCTTCTCATTGCTTCCGACTGGAATCTTGGATTTCTGCCTGAGTCCTTTCGTGTGCGAAAGCAACATCTCGCCTCTGAAATATGAAAATCTCTGTTCTAAAATATTCAAATTTCCATGAGTGTCTAAAGATTGAAACCATGAACGATCATTTTGATTTTTCGAAATAACCTTGAAGATATTGAATAAAAAGTTAACCTGGTGTGAGCAGAAGAGACTTACTTGGACCTGCCTCTCTTGATGGGAAGAAGTGCAGGCAGACGCTGGAAGTGGTAACTGGAAGAGAAGGGAGCGCCAGAGGAGCTCGACGCAACACCACTGTCACGAGATCTATCATGGAATCCTAAAAGTTGCAATCATTTTTGAAATTAGAAGGATTGTTTTGTAGGCAACAATCAAGGTGATAAAGTTGAAAATTTTCTCGCAATTTCTTAAACGTGAGTAGAGGAAAAATGCAATAAATTTTACTACATTTTTTAAACAAGCAAAGTCGATAAAGGTTATAAATGGGCTGGGAACTTTCGGTATGGTCCGCAGCATCGTTTTTTTTTTTTAATTCGAGCCTAGCTCGGTTTGTGATACTTGTAAAACATTTGACCGGACTGTGAAATTATAAAACTGTCTCAGTCCTCTTCAACCCACGAAATACAGACCGGGCTTTTAGAGCTCTGAAGATGACTATTTGATTCGCGATGTAAAATTTTGTCCTCTGATTCTACAGAAATCGACTTACTGAAGGACGTGTCCGAGTGAATGTTGCTGAATCTGAGTCTGAGCAGAGCATCTGCAGCATCGGCCTCGCTGTCCGTCCAGTCGTTCTCCATTTTGATCGTCCTCTTCCGTCTCTGTTCCTGCTCCTCGTTCTGCTCTGCATCCATCTTCATCTTCAGTCTCTCCAAGGCCATTTTGTAGCTCATCTTCGTCTGCCATTTTGCTGTCTTCATTCCAATTCCAACAGGACGTTTCATAAAGATTCCAGCTTTGATTTGCAAATCCTGAACATTACAGAATTGAACGTTTTTTTGACAATTTCATAGCCAAAATTATCGCTCGACAGGTCATTTTAGTGATTTTATATTAGCAGTTTATAATTTGATCGAACGTTTGAACAAAATAGGAAATTTTTCAATTCAACGAAAAGGTCTTCATGAAAGTGTTGATTCTCGCATTACCTTGTTGTCGATGTGACTGGTTTTATTGAACACGTCATCGAGAGTGTGCGGCACGACATTCAGCTGCTGCCCTTTCCTTTCTTCGTCTGCTCTCTGTTCACTACGGTTCTCCCCGCTCTTCGCCGATTCCATCAGCTCCTTCAGCTTCTCTTCCTTCTCGGGAATGTAGTTGAACATCATCTGCAACTGAGTTGCCTGAAGAGATGCTTAAAAAGTGCAACCTCATGCAGAATTTTGAAAGGAATTCTAGATAAATTTTGACGAAAGAAGCATCGAATGGGATCTCTTCGTTTTTGTCGATTTGTAATTTTTAGCTGATAACTCAAGAAAATGTTGCGGCAGAGAATATCGTATTTTCACAAATTTATTCCAAACCATTTCTTACATTTCCTCTATCAGATTTTTGCAAAACTTGAACTATCAGAAATTTCTGAGCATGAAATTATTTGTCCACCGAATACCGGAGAATTAAGTTGTCCGTGGATGGCCAGACAGTGTTCGAGAATCTGCTTCTTGGTGACTCGGGTCCTCGAGCAGAGCATGCATTTGTAGCGATCCAACTCCAGATGCTCGAAGCAAATGTGCTCCTCAAATTTTAAAGATCTTTATATTAGGGCTGTAAACCGGACTAATAATTCGGGATCGAAATGGACTCGGTCCGATTGATTTTCAAAAATTTAGGGACAGGCCCACTCCGGTTCGGGACGATTTTCAACTTCCTCGAGTCGGATTCAACTTTTACAAAAATTGTTTCGGATTTTTAACTTTTTTTTCGAAATTTAGGGAATACCTTCAAAGATTTCCTATCCGGTTTGCGGTACGAACAAACCGGGCAGTTCAGCCCCATCTTCCTGACTGCTGAAATGCGTAAATCGTGAAAAATGCAAGAAAGGAAGATTTAAAAAATCGATAAATCGAAGAAATATCGAAAATTCAAGCAATTAAATTTTGGCGCCAAAATGATAGTGAAGCGTAAATACAGAGCAAGGAAAGTTCGTAAATGACGAGACCTATCTTTTCTCACACTATTTCTCTTTACCTTGCTTCTTCCCCTATCTCTAACTATAAGTTTCGTTAGTTACGAACTGCCCGGAGCAAGTGCTTGTCGCTGCTTCATTTCTCGGTCTTGCATCTTGATTTTTCTCAAAATTGTCGACTTTTTATCAAAAATTAAACAAAGTTCGGACGAAGTTCGTCCTTCATTTGTTCATGGCTTCCCGATCATTTACTCAACAATCGCATCAAGTTCCAGAGCTGTTATTTATTTTTAAAAAATCAGTTTCTCAGTTAAAATTACCTTTTCATAAAAACTGCATGATGAAATTTCAAAGGTTGACAGAATAACAAGACTGTTTATAAAATTTCGCTTTTTTCAATTGAATTTTAAAATATCAATAATTTTTATCAATCCATGATTATGCATTCGATTGACTTGAACTTCGGTACTACGAGATTCAAGAACTGATGACAAAATTAGCAGAGCCATTTTCTAACGACTCTTCTGACGTTCTTCATTTTTTCTATTCTTGTGTGTTATTAATTTCGTCATTTATTATTTAATGGAAACTTTATTCAAATTCTTAGTGGACTAGATAATATAATGAATAACTAGAAACTTCACATTCACGACCATTTCGAACCCATGACAGTGTATCAGCGATAGCTAGGAATAAGTGTCGACATTTGCAATTTAATATTGCAAGAGAAGTAAATCAACGATGAAAGATTTAGATTTGTAAATTATTATTTGACAATCAAAATACTCTAGAATGGAATAAAATTGCCATCGTCGCTTAAAATATCAGTTCAGAATTAATTCTTTCAAAATTGCTCACTTTCGTCTTAATTTTCAGTGACGATGGTAGATTTATACTTAAAAATTCTATTTAAAATTTATATGAACCAAACATATAAAATCTCATTTCTAGCCACTCAGAAATTGAATTTTTACAAGTCTGAATGCAGATGGAAAACCTCTAAGCGACGCAGAAATAAATAAACATCAACAATTAAAGGTAAAATATCAATAATAAATGTAAATACTCTCAAAAACAACATACGACGAAAATACGAAACATCCGATTCTCAAAAATATAAAGAAAAATTACTGCTGCATCATTTTAACAAATTCATGGAAACTTATGCGGCCATCTCTGTTCGTGTCCGTTGCTGCGAACATTTCGTGGACCTGAAACCAAATCATTAGTTATCATTGATAAACAATATTTCGTATTAGGTCTGTTTGAAAAAGAATCGAAATAACGAGACTTTGAATTGTAAGTTTCAGTTTTCCAGATTTCTAGACTTATTCCATTTTTAACATTATTTTACCTGGATTCGATCAATTAAACCAGTCGTCTGCTTCAGAACAGCCATCATTTCTTCTGAAATTTAAAATTCTTAAATTTGTCCATCAATCTTGTGTTGGCAACATTTTTAGATGTTTTCAAAAGAAAAACGAGCTGAGAATGTCTCGGTCTGTCAAGAGATTAGTTGTCAATCTTGATAATTCGATGCCATAAGCGAGCAACACCCACTCAATACGCGTGCCGAGCATTTACGCTGATTTATGGAGTCATCAAATAAGGAAGGCAGCTTGTCAGGGCAGAGACATATTTGGTCAGCTCATTGGGTCCATGAGGAATCGTCGGTCACGCAAATAACAGATCATAGCTCAGAAATCTCAGCGGTTCTCATTTAGTTTGGTTCTCTTTGTGTTCTTGTCGCGCAGAGCGTTCGCACTCAATGAGCGAATTGTTTGAGATGAAAAACCGTTCTTTCGGATGATTGGCATTAGAAATGAATAAGCCTAAAAATTAGAAGCGACGTTTCGGATAATTATCAAAGTTATAATCTCAGGAATGAGTTGAAATGCATATTAAATTCGGGATCGATAGGAGCTATCAAAAATTTTCGAAGCAAAAATTGATCTTTATAATTTTCCGGAATCTGAATTCCGATCCATTCCCGATTGCTATTCACAATTTTCTATTAAAGTGGAGTAGAAACTTCCTTCTTCTTCATATTTTTATTAGATTTTTGAGATACAGATGTTTAATCGTGTGCCAAGTTAATGTTTCAATTTGTCATGAGATGGCGCTTATTCCATTTTTTCCAAGTCGTAAATATTCGAAGATTATCATGTCGAGAAGATTCGTGTTTCATCGAATTAATCCTCAAATGTGTCAGTTGTTGCCTAATGCTCATTTTGTTGCTCCCCCAATTTCGAAAGAACAGCCAGAATGAGAGATGAAGCAGAATAAAAACGCCAATTTTATGGATGCATATTTCAAAAATGTCATTTTTAACTGCGAGAAAGAAGAATGCTAGCGAAAAGTCTTCCTGGTTTAATTTTCCGAGAAGCCAAACCAGAGAATGTTCTAAACAAATGAGCTTTGTGCTGTTTGACAAGTTTGTGAGTAGTCGACTTGAAATGTTTGCAGTTTGAAATTTCAAGGCATTCTTTTTGTGAAAGTTTGATTAAAATGAATATTCCCATTGTTTATCAGAAAGTAACGTGAAGGAAGAGAGCAAACGGTGAATTCGCTAGTAGGTCACCTTCAGTCGTGACAGAAAGAAGGATTTCTTCATAAATCACTGATTATTATGAGTATTTGCCGCACAATTGTCGAAATAAGCCAGTCTTTTCCGAATAAATTTATGAGTGCTCATGAAATATTAGTGAGGAAAAATTGGTCTGCTAGATTTTTGAGTGATGCCTACCTTCAGTAATAGCTCCGTCACCGTCAGCATCGTATCGTTTGAACCAGGTTTCGAGTTCTCTGAAAGTGGTTCTTCTGACTGGCGGAGATCTCATGTAACTGATGAAATCTTCCTTCGTGATTTTGCCCGTTTCTGAAAAAAAATTTGACATCAAAGTTTACTTTGACGATCGAGACTCACTTTCAGTATCCATTTCTTCAAAGATAAAGTCCAATTCAACTCTAGTTGGCTCAACATTGACTGTTCTGAAATTCAAACATTAATTCTGACATCATTTCGCTGGTGATTTGCCTCAAAAGTGCAGCGATTTCGATTCGAGACAGTTTTCCATCTCTGTCAACATCCAGCAAATCGAAGGTCTCCGATACTTCTGGAAAGAAAACTTTATGCACTAAAAATTTGGATACTCGATAACATTTCATCAATCCCAGTTTTAGAAAATTTAGTAAGAATAAGTAGAGAGAGGTTATAAATGGAAATATATTTTTTCCTTCCCTACTAATTCTTTTTTAGACTGTATAACATTTAAAATGGATTTTTCAAGCTACTTTAAAATTTTTTGATATTTTCTTTTATTCTTTATCTTCTACTTTTATTTTTAGCACTTGTACGATCTAAAAAAATAGAGTGGTACGATGAAAAACAACCTCTTTTATTTTTATTGAGGCTGCTCATTTACACACGCTCTGCATTTTTATTCTGGGTGTTGGAAAATAATTAAATCATTGCAGACAAAAGTGCTTCAGTAGGAGCTACAACAAAGTGTGAGTAATTTCATTTTTACAGACACCAGATCCGATCATGAGATCTTTGGGTTCATCTAACTGTCTGTTATGTGAAAATATGCTTTCCATTATGTGACCAGATTTTTTCTTGAAAATTGATAAAAGCGATTTTTAAAACAAGATAGGGATGTAGTCTGATTTTCTTTTAGGATGCTAAAACTTATATGAATCTTGAAATTTCAAAGCCCCATAAAATATCCACAACAAACTATTCTGCATAAATTTTTATGTGACGGAAAATGTTCAGCTATTTGAAGTCAAAGGGTATTTTTGTCTTTTCACGAATCCAATTCTTTATTTTGCATCATTAGGCGGAGAGACATAGGCTGTGGATCGAAAAACTCGCGAATCAGATAAAGTAGCGGATGCAATAAACGAGAAAAAAACATGAGAAGAGAAAGAAATGGACTCCGATTCGGATTCAGGAAGCAATTCGACAACGCAAATGATGCAACTATGTGTAAGAGTGGGAAACAAATTTAGTAAAACCCTAGGATTTTTGAACTTTCAAACTTTATTGCTACTGCTTAAATTAGACGTTTTCCATTTTCCAATTGCACTTTTGTAGATTTCAAAGTCAAATGTTATGGTCGAAAATCTTTCCTTTCTCTCAAAAATATCCCATGCAGAATTATTGCCCGTCTTGTTCGTTTGCAAACTGGCAACTATTTCGAAGAAAAACATAAGGTGACTAGACATTTTTGCAGTCGCGCATTTTTCCCTTGAAACAGGCACAAAATTGGCCCACACCAACGCAAAACGTAGAAGGCGAACGTCTCAATGAGCATACATTTTTAAATAAAACAAGTCATTATCTCGTTTTTTTTTTTCTAATCGGCGTCAATAAATCAGCAATATTATTTTCGAAAAAGACCCATCAAATCAACGGGTATTTCTTTGTAAAAATTCTGTTGAATTCAAAAACCCCATTTCTTTTTCGTCTTTTCAGAAGACTTCTAATTATTTGAACGCAGCAAGAGCTCATTGCGTTGCAAACTTCCATTAACTTGTAACTTTCTAGCAAAATTTTTCAGTCTGGCATTTAAAATTTATCGAAATTTCAAAAATTCCCTGCGTCTGCATGTGATGAAATTTTTCTTCCAAAAATGTCGACTTTCACCTTAAATCATTCCTAAATCGCTGCAGAATGTCTCATGTTAAAACCCTGCTCAGCTAAATTGCCCAATAATTTATAAGTCAGTGTCCGTGTCATGGCCTTCCTCATAATCTTCTATTTTTTTTGCCTAAACCTTATTGTTTTCCACTTTCTTTTCGTCTGGAAAGACTAAGAATTATTCCGTGTTTTGTCGCAACAGCAAAAGCTGTGAAATAAGTGTAAAGTTTTCATAAGCTGGGAAAATATTCTATTCCAAGCACGCGGCAGAACGGGAAATCAACATGTTCCGAAACTAATAATATTGGCTTTGAAAGTAATTTTCTCATGTTTTAATTTTAAATTGTCAGACAACTTTTTGGAATTTGTCGAAATGCTTGCTTGAAATAGGACGCTTCATTGGTTATGCAGTGGGAACGCCGTTCGAAAATTGAAAAATGAGAAGACTCGCGTGTTCGTTTTCTGTGAATTCGCGAATTAGAAAACAGCAATTTTAGTCACATTTCAATTATGCTGATTAGACATTAATGCGACTCCAAAAGCGAATTCTTGTGGCTTGATATCGTCTGGATTTCATGAGAGAAAAAATAGATTTTGAGCATTAAATTGCGAATGCTTGAATAATTAAAAATCTAGACTGACCTCTAAGTTACTATTCACAGCTAAAAATAGATTAAATTGTTCTAAGAAGTTATCTTCGCGATATATCCTTAAAAACGCGGTTTTTATAATTTTTGAACGGTCTAAATTTAATCGCGTCACGAACTGATGTCTTTTTAAAAAATATAAATAAACTCATTAATTTTGTCAGAGAGTATAACAGTCCTATAATTTGAAATTCTTACGGTTATCGTTGAGGACGTATCGTTGACAGATGATGTCGTGATGGTTGGAATGCGTTGATCCTGTAGGGGATATTATCATCGCCATTGTGTAGCAGCTCGGAAGTGCAAAATGCGCCTGCAAAGTGACTGATCAAACGTAATATAAATTCTCCGAATAATCGAATAAGCGAGGACGACTCGATTATGCACAGAGACAATGCAAGAGTTGCATGTGGTGGGAATGACAAAGAGGGGAGAGGGAAGAGAGGGAGGGAGGGGGCAGAAAACTGAAGCCAGTCATTCTCTTCATCTTTTTCTGTTTCTTTCTCCCCATTTTCTTTTGCCAAATTGAATTTATCTAATCGACCGAAGAGAAACGAATAAAATAAAATAAAAAAAACAACACAAGAATATGCGCAGACAGATTCTAAAGATCTCCCAAATGAACATTTTTAGATGCTCTGCAGATATTCACGTAAGACATGCACACATGGATATGATGACTGATGCAATATGAAATCATTTATATTTTATACGTAAAAGAAGGAAAAGGAAATGACATGAAGTTATGCGAAATGGGATAATCCGTACTAGTTGACAGGAAAAGGATTTTGAAAAATAACTCATTTCATTTTTTAAAAAATTACTACGGAAGTTTGCATCTATATTCTAGAATAAAAAATGCAGTAAAACTTAGGAGTACTCTCATAAAACTATTATGCAGCATCTCTGCATCTTCTGAAAGCGATATTTTTACATTCTTTCACGACATTTACTACGAAATAGCTTGTAGAAATTGAGTAAGCTGTCAGAATTATTCAAGAAATTTGAAATTTATGTGTTATACCGCTATTGTCTCAACACGAATAATCACATAAAATAAAGCGAACCCAAGAAAAATGCAAATGAAAATGGATGTAGCATCGAAAAATATACGAACACAAATTAATTCAATCTCCAGAGGAACCTTCATCGGACATCTTCTCTAAATTCCGGAGACTAGACAGGGCCAGGAAAAAAGTTGAGACTGAAATTTGGAGCAGAGAACAAAAAGTTGGTAGAACAGAATTTGGAAGATGACTGATAGAGATGAGAAGAACAAAAAAGTGAGAAAAACTGGCAGAAAAAAATTGAAATGGGATAAAAAGATGGATAATTGTGGAAGAGAGACAGAAAATGGACCAATGTATAAGACAAATGAACTAAGAGTGCAGAAACCAGAAAGATAAAGGAAAGGAATGGAAAGGCAGAAAGGGAATTCCAGAGGAACAGAAGATGAAAATGGTTGAAACGAACAAAGAAGACAGATTGCAATGCAAAGCAGATCCGAAAAAAGCATCAGAAGCACAGAGAAGAGCCATCCGGGTATGAGAAGGAATAAATAGCTCTTCTGCAGCCCCGACACAGCTACATTGCCCCTTGATCCTTTAGACTTTGGCAGCTCAATCCTCCACAAGAATTATCGGCCCATACGAAAACAACCCAGTGACAGATGTGCTCGATCTCTGCAGAGTTGAGAAATAAGAGACAAAATGATAGATGAGTTCGTAGAAAAAGTGAAGATTTTGTCAACATTCAAATCGAGATTTGAAATTTCACATTTAGCTTCAAATTCGAGTTACAATGTTTTACCATCGCCAAAAACCTTGCATTCTACCAAGTGAAAATGGTGATCCAGAATTTCCTACCATAAGGAAGGCATTTTTGAGAAGATTGAAAGCATATCATAAAAGCAAAATAAAACCATAAGACCAAATGTGTTTACTTAGACATATGAATTCCAATGGCATTTGAGGATTTGAAATGGGTGATGGAAGCAGAAACCACCAAGGCTTTTAATATATTCTTGAAAGCGTATCTTGTAGAAAAATGAAGGAAAGCCTTCTCGTCTTTCCTTCATTTCACTGTTCGTGAGTAGGAGTAAAAATGAAAAATATGACGAAAGATATATTCTTTAAAAATGCTGAAAGATAGGTGATAAATCTCGGCAGTGATATTCTGTCTGAAAGCCTTGCATTTTGTGCCTCCATCTTGGGCAGATTGCATCTTTCGACTCTTCTCCTCCCACTCTCCCATTTCTCTTCCCCTCTCCTTCGCTCCTTTGCTTCTTCTCATCTCAGCACATTTCCCGAGGGACGTACGTGGTTTCGCTAGAAAAATGGCGAAATGAAGATCTTCTAAAATTGAAAGTGAACAAAATTCCACCCACTAGAAGCACTGAAATTTCAAGGTTAAAGTGCATCAAGTGCATAAGAACTACTAAAGTTGGAAGTATCACGTAGTTTGAAAATACCGTGAGAAGTATGAGCAAAGTTATGCTCTGCACGAATTTTATCTATGAAAGTTCATGTTTTACTGTCAAAAGTTTTGACACCGCTAATGTCCTGCACGATTTTAATTCAGGTCCAAATCGTCAATTTTACAAGATTACGAAAGTTCAGAGCAATGATTATCTAAAATAAGCATAATTTGCTTCTAAATGATTCAAACCAGTTTCATATGAAATATTCCAGAAAACATTAGCTTTTCTCACTCCTTATCCCTTAGCCTTAGGTCCTGTCCGACTTTCCTCGCTTTTTCCCCTTTAGCCTTTGACAGTTTCCTCCGTATTTTTCACACCCAATTTCTCTGCTTCTCATCAAATAGTCCACTATCTCAGCAGCGCAGACGACTGTCAAAAATACACAGCGGATATGGCGATTTGCTTTTCGTTTCTCGCCCTTTTAGTTTTCGCACAAATTCCGGATTTTTTTGTTTAAATAATTTTCTCATTAATTTTTAACTTGCAAAATCTCGTCTTTTGGATGATCGCATGTTATACTCTAGTTAGGTAAAACTAATTTAAAATCTTATATGTTTTCTCCTCCAGATACTGTCAAAACTCGCTTGATTCGTTGTTATGTGTGTCCAGTAAAAATGCTCGTTTCATGCTATATATCATTCAGTAATAGTAAGTTTACTCCCGTTTATAATTTTTCTTCACCCTTACGAAATTTTTTCCTAGACCCAGCTCATGTGCCCATTTGCTAATTTTTCAATGAATATGGTTATGCACATGCACCAATAATTGTATTTATATTTTCCTAGCTTTAAAAATCCGTAATTGTACCTTACTGGTCAATTACTATACCTGCGCGCATTTCTATTTGTAAATAAATGTTCACTGATTTAACCGTTTGGCAAAATTTGTAGGTCGGTTCGAGTTGATTTGATGTGAATTATGTGGTTTCGCCCTACTCCTGCAATGCCATCCTCCTCTGCACCTCCTCCCTCGACTCAATCAGACGCGGAAGTTTCCCAGTTGAAATCAGAAGTTGACATGGTTCGTGCAATTAAAAAATCGTGACGGCAGTCTGACAAAAGAATAAGAATGATGTCTAAGCGATTATAATTTTGAAAAGTCTACTTGTTTGAAACAAAACACAAAATTTTGCAGAATGAATGAATGAATGAGAATAAAGAAGGTGATTTTTGCTGGCAAACATTTTCCATTATTTGTAGAAAGCAATTTTGGTCAAAGGGCAAAGTGATTCTCATTCAGCTCTCTTTGAAATTGTTGCGAGTCAAAGCTCAGCTGGAGAATAGGCTGAAGACTTCGAATGAGCATGTGCAGAGGCATAATGCGAATGTCAGTCAACAGCTGGAATTGGATCAGGTTGAAAAATAGGTAAATTAAAAAGAAAAAAAGTCATAAGTTTTAGGAGAATCGTCGTAGAAGAAGAGTATTTGACGACATAACATCTTCGTCAGTTGACAACAGCAGTTCAGGAACAGTGCCAACGGATAGTGTCAAATTCGCTCACATTAACAGAAGCTCGTTGGCTAACACGAACACCAACACCACAGCGTATGATTTCTCTGCGTCTTTTTTTTTTCTAAACTTGTCCGTTCACCCAGACAATGTTTGAATTTCATCCATTCGAGCTAAACTTGAAATTCATAAGCAAACATGCACAAGACTAGCTTCATATTCATTCGGCTAATCGATTTCCTCGAAATACTTTCTTCAATAGCCTAATTCGTTTAGTGAACGCGATACACTGGACTCTCGTCTGTCCACAGTTCTGTTTTCTCCCTCTCCACACGGCTCGTTGAAATCTCCTCCGACGCCACAGCCGACAAGACTCAATATTTCAATCGGATATGACGATCGATCGTTCGGTAAATCTTGAAACAGATTCTCTCTCCCTTTGAGCAAGCAACTTCAGCATCCGTTTCCCAATCATCTGCCTCACGACTCAAACGAAACTCTCAATCCATGCCAATGTTGGAGCAGATTGTTCATCAACGGACTATCAAGCGGTCTACATCTCTAAACAAAGTTGACAAACGCATTTACAGTACGTATTTCAGACGACCAACAAGATTGTCTTCTGCATCATTCCTGCGAACACAACAAGCGACATGTTCCATAGTTCCATTACGTGACTGGCAAGAAAGCAGAACGCTTCCACAAACACCAAGAGCAAAGCTGATCCGATCAAAAAGTGGACGTACTGCACTCAAAGTCAATGATTTCGACAGACATATCAATTGCAGGTCTGCAAACAACGAAAAGTGGATCACTGAATGATATTCCACCACGAAAGCCACCAAGAACCTTTGCAGAAACACTCGAACATGCCATAAAATTTCGGATCGAGAAAGATGGTAATTGTTAAAATTCGTATACAGTCGTGTTTCCTCTACCCTCTTTTACTCATGCACACGTAAGCATAGGAGGATGCATGCGTCAACGAAAACAACTATTGATTTTCAACTTTTGACGAGCAAAATTTGGGATTATCGCGCTTTTCCTTGAAGTTCGATACTAACGATCTTAAATCAGTTGAGAATTTTTTGAATCGGAAAAACCTACAAATTTAGAAAGTTTGTCGTTAAAAACATTGAAAATAGATGCGCGTGTGTGTACCACATACTTTGGCTTTGTATAGTATCTTCTCGGAGGGTTTTGGTTAACACGACTAATTATGATAATAATTTTAGTTCATTCATAATAGCAGTTGTCAAATTTAAATTATAGAATCCTTAGAATAAGAAATGCCGCTGAATCAGATTTGTGGAGCTCATAAGTCTGATCTTCGAAAAATTTCTGCCAGACATGCGTCATAAGATTCAATAAAGTTCAATTTGATTTAGAGGAAGATCACGTTGAAATTCGATTTCAACATAAATCTGATGATGTTTTTACATCCGTTTCAACATGACTAGTTTTACTATGAGAAAAATTATTTGAAAAACTCAAATCGAATAACTTTTTTGTGGAAATGGTTTTGATTGCAGAAGGCAGTGCCTGCGTCTCCTCTTCAGCAGTAGCCGCGTCATCATTTGCTTCCTCCAGCATCGCACTCCTCTCGATGTGCAATCACGAAGAATTCGTCGAGGCAATCAAGCACAGATTCAAACTCGGCCAGTGCTGGGTACGCTAAGGCACAGCCTAGATGCATGAATGAAAAGGCCTTGAAGCATCAAAATATCATTCAAAACACGACAAAGCAGCAAATCTAATATTCTTTTTCTTCCAAATCCTATGAAAAACTTGTGACGACCAAATTTGAGCATTCTTTGGGTTCCTCGAATTTGACAAAGATACGCTTTCTGATTGACTTATTTTGAGATCGCAGACTTCGAACTTTACAAATATCAGGATATTTTTAGAATGAGGATTTGAGGGAAAAATGTAGCAAACAAATAACAAAGTAAAAATTTTAGTTCTACCGTAGTGGGCAATTATTCTTCGTCAATCCGTTCAATAATCTGTCGAGCAGTCGGAATTTATCGTACTCGGTTATTCCGACAATATCTTCATCGCTGCTTGAGACGAAAAAAGCTTGTCTGCTTTTGAAGTAAGCAGACAATTTTCATCATCTTCGTTCGACAAATTGAAGAAAGAAAATGACTGACAGAATTGCACATGCGAAATAGGCATTGTCTAAAATCAAATTTTCGTCGAACTGATCATGTAACCTTATTAATAGGGCCCTCACAGATGTCGAAAATTTTACCTATATCTATCTAATTTCTAATCCGTTTCCTGTATCAGGGATGTACAAAAATTGAATCTTGGGTTTGCATCCGCGCTTAACACAAAATCATCAACAAATTTGAATTGTGTGCTAGCGTTTAACGCAGTATCAATCCAAATTTGTGTTTGCGCTGTGAAAAGTACCCAAAAGTGCGCGTTTTGCGCTCGAGTTATTTACCAACGCGCAATCTTTGTACACCCCTGTACTCAGGTAAGATATAACTTCACTTACCTTTTCTTGACCTATCAAATATCTTATTTGTGAGCAGCTTTTGACGTAAATTTATTTCGTGCAAGTTTGTATGTCACTTTTTACCTTCAATCAGTCGGACAAAACTATCAGTCGCTAAAAATGATATTAGGGGAGTGACAGGATCAGGCAAGTCTCAACTCGCAGAAATGGTATGTTTGGACATTGCAAGTCGATTGGATGGCTGTGGACATAAGACTGCATTAATTGCTTCTGCGATTTGTGCTCTCAAGCCATTCCTCTCCACCAATACCGTGTCAAATAATCAGGCTTCAAAAGCAGTAAGACTGATTTTTTTATTTGCTGAATAATTTCTTTAACTTTCGGTGATGCATTACGAGATTCATGTTCGACAATCCCAGCTGACTCGAATTTATTTCAATCACTTTTTCATCGACGCTCCAAGTAAAGGGTGCAGAGCGAATATCTTCGCAATGCTCGTCAATGAGTTGACTGAAAGCGATAAATGTAGGTTTTGTAAAAAATTCTTAGTATAGAAATTTGAAGAATCAAAGTTACTTTTCCTCGCTATTATTTTGGAAAATATCAATAATTTGATGATTTTATCTTACCAGTACGTCGAATTTTTTTAGAGTCACGTGCAAAAGGAACATTGCATTATTTTAGATATATTGCATTGATATATTTTTATTAAACCAATTTTTTAAAACTTTTTCATTTTTGAAGATGATATCATATTGGATAAAGATAATCCACCAAACTTTATCTATATTGGATCATGAAAATTCGTCTTGCGAGTAAGAAAATCATGCATTGTTCCAAACTTCTGTGCACAACTGTATGTTACCTTATTGAAAACAAATGAACTCTTTTAGCGCTGTATAAAATAAGTGGATTCCGACTCCGGGAAAAATACGCTAGTTTTGGTGGCCTTGAAGATGTTAGGGACGCGATCGACAGCCTAGGAATTCCATTTTCTGACATTTTGAAGGTTTTTATTGAATTTATTCGATCAAAGTCAGATCCTCATTCAATAGATTCTGTCTGCTTGCATCCTCATCAACAACTTGATCTTCAAAGAAGAGAAGAATGTTATCGATATCGACAATCTGCAAGACTTGGAAGATGCAGCCAATTTGTTGAGCTTGTCATCACTTTCTCTCTACAGATCACTCATGCTCCCAACAATATCTGGATTAAATTGTATTGCCGAGGTTCGTTTTCCTCAGAGATTACAAGAGCTCTGATTCAGACTGAATTTTTAACCTAACTTTCAGTGTCATAAAGTCCGTGATGATTTCGTCGCTGCTCTGTACAGTCGAATGGTTCATCGAATTTTAGATAGGCTAAATTATCTACTGGGGAATTTGTCGTCTTGCACAAAGGGTTGTGAGACAATGTTGATTTCTGGTAACTGGATGCTCTAAAATGCACTTTTCCACGAAAAATTGCAGAAACGAGATCGGAGAATTTCGAGTCAAACTCGCATACGATTCACATAATCGATGTGCCTGGTTACATTCGATCGGGAGTAAATTCTCTAAGCGAACTTCTCGTGAATACTACCAACGATATGGTACAGATGAACAACAAAGAAGTGGTAAACTCATGAATACGGGTTTTTGAAATGCAATACCTTCTAGACATCACTGCTTCTGCAGCGAATTGAGCTATCAACATCTCGTGGTTCATATGCTTCCACGTTGAACAGGTTCCTTCTTTCTAGAAATGAACACAAATTTTGGTTTCATTGATTTCAAGGAGGCCTCGTATTACACTTCGTCATGCCGAAAATCAGTTCGAAGTCGAGTACGAAACGAAGTGCCTGTGCAAGAGGAATTGTAACACTTTACCAAGGCAGTTGGTACGATCTTCATTGTGATACTCAGAGCTGTTCGAAATTGAGAGTCGGAATTCCAGCGTCTCTTTCTTTTTTCACAAATTCATTCGCTATTTTTCCCTCTTCTGCTCCCCTCGGAACTCTGAGTCTAGGTTACAGCGAAAGTTTTTCGAGTTAAATAGTTAGCTATCTTTTGAAGAAAAGAAGGAGATGCCTAAATTCTGAAGAGTTTTGATGATATTTTTACATCAAGAATGATAGAACTTCGATTCTGAAATTTTCAGATCGAATTTTATCGTTTTTCCCGAAGTCATTCTCATCGCTCATAACCAATATGAGGGCTTTCTCTTGCAGGTATCGATATTTGACTCTCGATGTTGTGGATTTCCGTTTGTCGTCACACTGTTTGCTGGCGATGTGGAACGAATGGCAGTGGACGACAAATTCGTGCCTCGAATCGTCGAGTGGGAGGGCGGTGGGTGCACTGTCATTCAGGGTGTGCTCGAGAATGTCAAGAATATGATGAGCAAGATCAAGAACGCACAAGTCCATCATCTCATCTGTCTCAAAGTAACTTTATTACTTTTCTGTAAAACATTTCACGAATGCAAACCATAGAAAACATGGCGTTTTGACAGCGGGAAAAGAATGAATATTTTGCCCCCACCAAAGCTTACCATCAGCCCTTTACAAAACCGTTGCAGTCGAATGATGCGTTGGAATATGCTTCGATCCGCGACGTTTCCGTCTCCGAACAGCTTGAATTGTTCAGGATCCTGCTGGAAAGTCGACATAGCTCTCGAATGAAGTAATCCAATTCTTGATGTGATAACCAATTTTCTCTATTCGATGATTCAGAGGCCGGATATCTGTGAGCAGTCATTCATCTCGCGGGGTGAAGGACGGTACAAACAGGCCGAATGCGTCTGGCAGCAACGTCAGCGAAAATCCACTCATTCTACCGCCTACACCTAGATCGTATGAGATACGGAGTGGAAGGAAACATCTCTTTCCGCAACGAAGAGTTATCGTCGTCGATTTTCAAGGTAGCTTTGAATTTGATAGATTCGAATAAAAAGTATGAACAGATAAGTTTGAAAAACTCAACTTGATGGTTTTTTGTTGCATTTTTCTCCTTCTAACGGGCAATTCGAATTTGGCGGGGGACGGATTATCCTATGACGAGGTTTTTCAAAATATAATGGAGTGATTTTAGTCGGGTGAAGCTGTCTTGCTGGAAAAAAATGATCCGACCCATTCTGCATTTGATAAAAAAAAGTATACTCGGTCTTTTTTGCAACTCATTCCGTTACTTGTTCGATTTTGAACCACCCTTCTAACGAGTAAATTCTATCGATGCTTGCTAATGTGTCTCGAATAATCAGCCACAAAATTGAACGCATTTGACATTTTTGGAAATTATCGTTTAATTTTCGGTGCATTCCCATTGTATCTTTGAGCTGCTTGAACGCGCTCCAGGTCCGAATCTTTAGTCTCTTTTGAAGAATTCTCATAGTCATTCGGAATTCATTATTTCCTTTTTCTGCAATTCCTGCTGCTCATCACATCGAACTTGCATCGGAAGAGATGATCGGTCCAATGAGGAAATTATTCATAAACGAGAATTTCTTATTTTTGCTCGCAATTTCTGGGCTCTAGAGCTAAAATCTTTTTCGAGACAAATTCTAAATATGCTTCCATTTTTTTGCGAAGCCCTTTCTCACAATCATGCGTAATAAGCTCCAGGAATATCAAAAGCAGTGTTATTTTCAGTTTATTTTTTACAGGAAAATCCAGGAGCATACATCAGATATTTGTTACAACTTTCTTTGGGATAATTTGAGTTGGTTAAGCTAAAAAGAAGTAAATTTGCAACTTTCAGAATCTCTATGCTCGAGGATAGCAATTTAACTTTGATTTTTTCTGCAATACGATGTTTTATTATTTTCATTTGTGGCAACTCAATTAAAACAAGGCTTTAGCTGGGATTTGTACTCTAATTCCTTTCTATTTCAATTAGTCCTGTCTCCTTTTGAGGATTGCCTCTGGCTTACTCGGCCCCTTGGCTCTAGACACCCACTTCCTGTAGTTTTGATACTAGAAAACTAGACTTTGGCATTAAAGGTCATTTGGAAATATCGCGACGTCACTATACGAAACGACAAATCCAAATTGCCGCATAAAATATGACTAGAATTACGAAGTCACAAAAATCGTGAAATCATGTCTGGTTTTGTTCGATACAAATGACTCAAATATTCAGACCCAATATCCGGAATATCGCTGAGGGCCGGTGAAATCGTCCGAGCCTGTGGCTTCTCCGGCGAATG
Source organism: Diploscapter coronatus (assembly GCA_964036155.1). NCBI lineage: Eukaryota > Metazoa > Nematoda > Chromadorea > Rhabditida > Rhabditidae > Diploscapter > Diploscapter coronatus. The sequence continues at coordinate 44,614,071 of OZ038422.1, read as the reverse complement.
TTACGTGGTTGAGAATGGACGTAGACAGCGGGCTGCGATTCCTGTGTCCTTCACAGAACGAAGTGCTCTTCCACCGGATTTATAAATGTTTCTTTTCGAAAATGTATAGAATTATTTTCATTTTCAAATAAACTTTTCTATGAGTTATGGCATAGAATAAGTTGATCAGATCCAATTTGAATGTATTCTAAATTTGATGAAAAGTACGATCGTTACACGTGATAAAATTCGAATCAATCTAATATCCTCATGATTTTACTCCATACAGCCTTCATACATCTAGTAGGATTTTTATATTTGAACTTTGAAGAAATTATTCATAGCCTATTCTTTGACTCGCGAAATTTCTACCGAAATTAATTTTCCAATGTACATAGTTTATTGTTAGATCCGGAATTTATCTTTCAACAAATTTTGTGCACGTCTAATAAATTATGAATTTACGAGGAATTTGGCACTGTTTCTAGTGTATTTTTCATTTATCAAAAAATGAGCTTTTAAATGACAAGCGATCATCACATTTCATTCTTCATGTGATAGTCGGCAATTTTTTATTCATTCCGCATTTACTCTATTTTCTTTTTCTCTTTCCATGTCTTCGTCTTCAGAGCATATTTTTATGCTAAGGCCTTGCAATAAGTTCTAGAAAATTATGAAAAGTCGAGACAAAGAATTTTTTAGAATGACATGTTTCTTGAAGATATGAGATTTCTTAGCATTATTCAATCTTGCCATCTTCAAGTTGCATTTGATTCCACTTTAAAATTTTCGAAATCGAAATAAAAGCTGAGGTTTGTACTCACCTGACTATATTCTTTTGGCATAAACAATACCGATCCCATATATTCTGTTCAGAAGTGTCAAAAATTTCCTCGTCTACAATTTATTCCAGATTTTTTCCTAAGGTTTTCACGTTCCTGTTCTAGAAATTACGAATCTTACAGGGAAACTTTTGAAATGTCTGTCTCCGATTTAGCTGATTTTTGCATTACATGGACATTTTGTGACGCTGACCACATATCTGAACTCAGAAGTGCTAACGTGCAAGCGTTCGGATAAGAAAAGTGAAAACCCGTTTTCTGAATAAAGAAATAATGTATGCTAATGTCGAGTTTCATTTTCGCATGTATTTTTTCTTTGCGGAAAAGTTTTCAACATTTCTCTCTCCGAAACTTGCACATCAGCATTTTTTGAGCTCAGCATCGTGGTATACGCATCTAAATATTCTTGTGATGCAAAAACCAACCAAATCGGAGGCGGCACACCTCAAAAAGTCTTTGTTTGACTCCTTAGTTTTATTTCAATGTTGGTAAAAATCGTATCATATCAATAGCGTTTGAAAAATGCAGACTAGACTCTGTAAAGGAATGTGTTGCGAGTAATGAATGAACGTAAATGAGTTTAAATTTGTTATTCTTCTCGGAATGCTTGAAACAATTCAAGAACCTTCTTCATTAGGGTCTTTTGAGTCGAGTGATATTGTCCTTTCCTTCCTTTTTCATTTTCCAGCCTAACATCCCGTATTCCACATGATTTTCTCCATTCATGAATGAGGAGAAATTCACGAAAGCTCAAATCATTATCTCGCATTATTTTACTCGTCAGAAACTACACTCATTCATAAAGATGATTTTTAATCCAGCATTATAAAGTCGGCTGTACTTTTTATCAGGTCATTTCCCTTGAAGAATAAAAAGAATCTAGATCAACTGGCCTGTGTTATAATCATTATCTCCCATTGTTTTATTTGAAAAGGAACAGCTTATAGAATAAAAATTAGTAGTAATTCATGAACCTCTATAAAGTCAACTTATTTATTGGATCATTATTTTCTTCTGAATGTGTAAAATCTACATTTCCAAATCTATTTTTCTAGAACAAGTTCTGTGATATCTCTCATAAATATGAATATTCTCTGATATCGTGAAACATGCATATTTGTTTCATGTCTACTAGAGACTCTTGAATTCTGAATTAACGTTATCAGTCAGTGAATGTTTCAATAATCACAAATTATCTTACTATTTCGGTACAAGTTATGGAGTTTCGTTGGTTCATAATTTCTTGGCATCTTTACAAATCTAGCGCATCGAAATTCGTCGGAAAGTGCAATTATAATTTATTCCAAAACTATATTTGCGTGTCTGCTGCTAATTTCTGCAGAAAAATTCCAACCTTTAACAAATTCAAACTTCATTCAAATGAAGAATGTTTTCACTGGGATGAGCTAGGAATAGAGTTTTCCTGATTTAGAAATCCATGAATAACCTTCGATGATGGAATGATGATATTTTGATTTGCCCGATTTGAATTCAACTAAAATTACTTCTCGCATTTATTAGTCCTCTTATAGAAATTGAAGAAGAAAAATTCCACTTCAAATATCGCGAGATTTGGGATCAGCTATATTCTGGACTTCAAAGATTATGGTTGATTTTCAAAATTCCATTGCTTTCTAAGTCTTTCATCTTTCAAAGACTAAGACCTGAAAGCCCAGCGAATGACGAAAACGTTTCCCTATGCGTAAGAGAAACCGAATTAGTGGTTTTAAATTGATTTTTTGTTTGGGGTCGAGCCTAATTTTATTCTAACTCCATTTTTCTTTTGAATTTTTATTTAAGAAACTATTTTGCTGTTAAAATTTTATTTCAAATCACATTCAAACATTCACACTGCTCGAAAAGTAATAGTTTTATTAGTTGGGTAGCAAACTAGAAGAAATGCATACTTGCTCTCTATTATCTCTCTTATTGAAAATCAAAAGGTATTCTCCGTACTCTTTGTCAAAGAAATGAATTTAGTCTCACTCGCTCGATCTTTCTTCTTATTTTTAACACGTGTTTTCTTCGATGATGTGCTCTATTTTCTTGGAATTTTATTAGCTCTAAACAAGGAACTTGAATAGAGAAGCCTCTTGACCATTTGAAGATTATCTTCAAGCCCTCTCAAAATAATCCATTTATCTCACCATTTCACACTGATTAGCGTTTCGTTTTTACATTTCACACTTGAACATCAAACAATTTATGTGAAATTAAAGAATCTTTCAAATTTGAACTATTCGTTTACAAGGTTCATTAGAATGAAGTATAAACGGTTCATTCTCCTAATCGAAAGAGAGGAAAAGGAGTCAATTGTGAGCCGATTTTCCTTACGTTAGCGAGTTCATTAGCACTTTCTGACCTGATCATCGTTCTTACCGTCACCGAATTGAACTGTGTATCAATTTTTGTCAAGAAATTTGAGCTACACTTCGCGAGATTTCCTTGTAGTTCATATTTTTAGGGAATGGCCATTTCGGGCGAAACAGATAATATACAAAAATGAACTCTCATAGATAAGCGTATAAATTTCAATCCCAATATCTTTGCTCTTGTTCGTTCTTTTCCGATTTTTATTTCTCAAAATCGCGACTTTGTCTCAATAAAACTCTCTGACACTAGTCAAGTCCAATGATGTTCAAATTTCATCTTGACTAATTGCATTGAATAGCTTTCTTGAATGTTTGAAAAAAATCACTTCATTCGGTCGCATAATTCAGGGGATATCTTCAATGCAAACTTTCATTATATAATTTAATGCATCAACATATTCAGCCTGCTAGGTTATAAGAAATCCAGCATCGTTTTTGATTTACACACATTCTATAGTTCTATTGTTATTTTTCCTTTATTTTTAATCTCTTATGGTCGAGTATGTTCCGTAGTTATTCTTGTCATCATTACTTATCTTCTATGAAAACAATCTCATGCAAAAAAAAATGAAAAATAAGCCGGATTAGGTTCCGAATTTTGTATCGTTGATTCCAAAATTTTGCCTAGTACAACGTTGAGTAACTAATTCGGCATGTTAGTTTGGTTCCACTACACATTCTTTAAATCATCTTCCATCTTATTGACTTGAAATGTCTAGTTTTTGAACCGACTGAACTAGCTAAATATAAATTGATCGAAGTCAATTTGCTCGCTCATTTCAACTCATTCCCAATTTGTTTCCTATTTGGACTGTCATTTTCTGCTCTCATTTCATGGACAGAAAAAAGGCTGCTTCCTCTATCCTTCTCTTCAATATCTTCCATGCATTTTGCATTTTCACCTATCATCCATCCTTACCCTTTCCATTTCCTTCCTCCGTTTCTTTCGCTGCCTCTACTCCCACCCCCTCTTCCTTTCTTTTCTGCTTGAAGGTACTTGTCGCTTTCCTGAAGACTCTAATTCCCGTTCCCATTTATTCCCATCTAACATGCGATTGGCTAATTTCCTTGTATTTAATGAGAGCCTCTATTATTGGTGGAAGGTGGAGGGAGTGATGATGATGATGATGAATGATTGTGTGCGATGTGGTGACTGTGGCCGGGGTTTAGGGGTTGCGGTGCGGGATTGACTCGGGGAGGGGATTGGGGAGGATTTGCATCGGCATTTTCTTGGTAGTCAATTAATTTGTCGAGTATCAGGCGAATTCCAGGAGCAACTCATTCACTCATCTACGCTTTTCAGCTCCCTCCATTTCCATTTCCATTTTCATTCAAATTCCCCTTCCATCATTCGTCAACCTCCTACCTCTACCCTTTTCTCTTCACCTTCGGGCTCGAGCTTGAGCTTGCCTTCTTCCATTTTACCCGATACATTTCTCTGCAAAAAAAACATCAAAGAGTCAATTTTTATTTATTAGTGTGTTTTCATCGCACTTCTAATACAGTTTCATTAATTTCGCGCTTGTTCTTTCGTTTCTGGAAGCGAAGACTAAAATTCGAGTCAAATTTGTCTTCCTCGCTTTTTCCTCGAAGTTTCAATTGCATTTATTTCGAAATTTCCTGAAATTGGATGTTCGTTTTAATTCATTCACGCTATTCGACACAAATTGGCAACTAATCTAAAATTATCTCTAGTTTTAATTACTTCAATATTAACTACATTTTCAAAAATCTCGTTTTGAGAAATCAGAATCGAGTAATAATTTTTCGACAAATGTTTTGACGTAATTTTATTATGAAAATTTACCTTGACTCTTGATTTCTATATTTATCCGTATTTGAACATGAATTTCTCAAGATGTCGAGTTTCGAAAGTTTCAAAGCATTTGACGAATTATTATCAGGGATGTTTCCAAAGGTTTAGATTCTGTTTCTAAACTATGCACTATCGGAGAGTTTTGTGGGCGCAGCTTTTATAATATTACTGCGGATCAGAAGGGCTGAGACTTGAATATGCCGGAGGGGAAATAAATTGAAACGATGATGTGGAGAGCAATGGCGGCGGATCGGCGCTGATTCCGACTCCAGTAACCTCTTAACCGATTCCAACTCCGAAAAATTTGAAATTTTAACTCCGATTTCGATTCCGACTCCGAACCCTGCCTACCGCTGATGGGGAGGGTAGGGTTAGGGCGAGCTAGGATAAATTTGATTTTAAAATAATCAGCTCATCGAGATCGTGACCCACATTTTGGTATCCAAATTGCCTGCCTGATCCTAACTTTACCTTTCCGTTTTCATTTTTAATTTGTTGCCCCTCCGGCATATTCAACCCTTTGGTTTTCTGACTTTCCGACATATTTTAAAATCCGTGGGTACTCCGATAAGGATATGGGCCTAGAAAAATTCATTTTCGAAATGCGCCCAAAAGTCGGTTCTGATTTCGTCGTTGCTTAGTATGGAGGAGAAAACATTGTTCTGACATATTCTTAGAAACAATAATTTGCTATAATTCGAATTTTACGATATTGAGATAAACCCGAATACTTTCAACTAAACATCTGAAACTACATATACATCGCAATATGCTTCTGAGCTTTGCATCTGAAAGTTGTAGGAAGGAATAATTCTGCACGTGTTTTGGCTTTTGTTCTCGAATTATCTTCCTCATTTCATATAATTATATCCGCGTTAGCACAATGCTAGCCCAGGAAATTATTGATGATGCAACATATCTCATTTTCCTTTTAATGAATAGCTTTTCTTATTCCATTTGCTTTGATAGCTGAAAATAGAACATTTCCTGAGCTTATTTATATAAGAATCGCGAAGATGCTCTTGAAGACAGCAAAACTGAAACTCTAGCAGTGAGTTTTATGGTATGTCTTTTAAACTGACAAGTGAGCATCGACGATCTTCATTTGCCAATAAGTCACGAGCAGGGTGGCAGAGGCTCTGTCCAAAAATTTCAAAGAGTTATACGAGTCGGTCGGAAACTGTCCCAAATCTTCGATTCGATTTACAATCCTGCTTAACAAACATAACTTCGCTTCAAGTTCAACGACTTTGTAGGGCTAATTTAACTCTGATTTCTCTACATATAATTCTTTTTCACTTCTGATTTTAGAGAACTAATTTCTTAACTTTGTAGCAACATCATTTACTCATGTTCATTCACGAAAAAAACGTTTCTCGACGCAATTGAATGAAGACGACTAGTGATGGAATAAAGGTGCTATACGGTATCGACTTTAGGCAGATATCGATTTCATGCTTAAATTAGAGAACTATCCCATACATTTCATATCCTCTGTTGTGATTATGAATAGTACTGTAGCATTCTCGATAATAATCGCGTCTCTTTCATTGTCTGCTAGCGAATAAGATAGGGTGGACATACAAATCAGGCATATAAAAATTTACTCTAACATTCTCTAGCCACATTTCGATTTTTGTATATTGGGGACTGCGATAATTTCAAACTCATAATGATATGCAAAAATAAAAAACATTATATCCTTCATTTTACGATGAATTATTCCTCATATTTGTCATTTCACCTTGCCATCACGTATCTTTTCCGATTCGCTGCGAGTAGATCACTGTGTTAGCTGCCCATGAATTGTGTTAATTTATGCACGCTTCACTCCTTGCCTCCTTGCAATATCCCCTGTAATCTCTCAATCTTAATATCACCTCATCCATGCCCGCTCCGCTTCCTAATTATCATGACAATTTATGCACGTTATTAGCTCTGCTATTTTGGATGTCTGTTTGATTCACTTGAACGGGTATATTTTTTTGTTGTTGAAATAACGTGAACATATTCGTTAAAAGTTAGCATATTATGATGTGATTATGTATAAATTTCAATGCATTAGGGACACTTTGTGAGCTATACAAATATAGCGAGTTGAACGATATATTTAGTCCATTTACCTCATTAACTGACCAATTACCAAATTCGACATCGCTTTTGCGCCTCAGAGATCATCCATTCGTACTCGTTGCCTCTGCTAGACAGACATTTCTTCCGTTGGGTTGTCCAATTTATCTCGATTTCAGCCTCGTAAGTAGTCACTTATTCCGAGGTTCTTAACTGTTATTGGACACGTAATTGAACCACGAACGAACGAACTGGAGAGCAAGATCTGATCTGCTTGTTCTTCGGGGTTACTTCGAGTTGACTTTTCCTATTTTTGCAACTTCTTGAGAAGTTGACCCGTTCACTTGATCACTTGTTGTCGATAATTAACAAATTGGGACAAGACAAATAAAAAATTAGGTCTCCCGAATTTAGCGCGTAGTTTTCAGTACATGTTACGAAGTTTCATAGATTTTTCTCAGTTATTTTTACGATTATCTGAAATGGCCCAATCCACGCATCCATTTGCAAATTTTTGCACGATTTATTTCATCTCAATTTATCAGTCGTCGTCAATAGCTGGAAAGGTCAATTTGCTCCAAATTGAACGCACTTTAACGTGAAAATAAAGGATATTTTAATCTAATTCAGCGATAAGACGTAATTATTATTCAAAAAATTTTTGTAGATCAATTCTATTCAGTATTTAAAGTATTCATTCCATCTAATCTCTAATATAAGGCATAGAGTAGGGAGCAAAAATATCGAGTCATTCCTATTTATTGACCAATATTGCCAAGCCCTTTGCACTGATCGGATCAGGCTCAAATTTTATACACATAAAGACGTATTTAAGATACGCAAATATTCTAAGTTTCACCTTAATCCAATAGGTGCAAAATAGTTGGCAATTCCGGTCCTTAAATAGCGGTGACCCAATATTTTTGTCCGTTACTGTATGTGCTCAATAATCTAACCCTTTCAATTCGGTGGAGTAAAATCACTCTATTCTGACATGCTTCAATCTTCGTATCACATGATTCTCAATTTTTATATCGAATGAATTCCTTTAAAAGCTTATTTTAAAAAAATAATCTCCCAAATTTTCATGCTTTGCTCTTTCGAGTGAATTGCATAAGACTCTAGTTTCTTGACATTTGAACCTATTATTAGCGGCCTGTTGTAAAGGACGCCCACTTTTCAAAGTTGAGCGCTCTATAAAAAGTGGGCGTCCTTTACGACAGGCCTTATTAGCCCTACTACTCTTTCTGTTTACATTTCAACTTCAAATTAAAATGGAACACAAATTTTGCCGAATATGCTTGAGGTTATTTGGTAGTCGTTAGCCGAAATTTGTTTACAAAGCCGAATATCAGAGAATTTTCATCTTGGTACTAGCAAAATCACTACCTAGTTTGTTTTTTTAAAAGATGTCAAAATTTTAACTCTAACTCCACATTGCAAAATTTTCAAACGTACCCTTTGCTTCAAAATTCACATTGAGGTTCGTGAAGTTTGAAGAAATATCGGAATAACCTTGAACTCTTTTTACATTTTCTTTTTTTCTCTCGAACGTTTTATCAAACTTCACCTATGATTAATTGCTTATCAATATCAATCATGAACTTCGTATAATTTCACTCGATTATTTTTTCGAGCATCACAAAAAGTTGTCCGATTTCAATAAATGGACCATAATCTGAAAATTCATCGCAATTTCTTTGCTACTTCCTTGTAATAGCGTCAATTTGTTTTTAATATTTTCAGTTTTCTTTTTTAATATTTGGAAAATTTTAGATGCCAAATGCGAGTGTCTCAGAAAAATGTACATTGTACTACGAAATGTACCCCGACCCTTCATCATCCCCCTATGCAATCGGACCGTTTGCTTTCATTTATGTGCTCCTCTTTATTCTCGGCTTGCTTGGAAATGTATCGCTCATATTCGTCACTATCAAGCATCGAACTTTGCAGGTTAGTTATTAAATTTGAAATTTTGACTTTCGTCTAGTAAAAATTTGAAGAATCATGCTTTACGTTAAAATCTGACAGCTCGTGCCTTAAATTCAACGATTCATATTATTTATGAGCCTAGTTATTTTCTATTGATTTTTTTAAAAGAAAACAATGCCCAATATCGAATTCAAAACAATAATATTCGTATGTTCGACTATGCAATTTAAATTATATGTCGACTTGAAAAAATTTAATGCTCGATTTTTATGCTGACAATTTTCTAGGTTCTAATTCTACTCTGAATTTCTTACTAATTCAAATCAATGTTTTACTTAAACTTCAAAATCTTCTTAGAAATCACGGTCAAGAACTCGAAAGCTTCTATTTATATAATAGAATTTTATTAAAAGGTTATTCCCCACTGACATTTGAGACCGCTATTATAGTTTCACACGTTCAGTTCATTCAAAAATCAAATTCGGCATAATTCATCACTTCTTCGACTAGACTTATTTTTCAATCTCATAGTTTGATCGCCTTGCTGCGGACGTGACTTCTTCGTTTAATGAATCCAAAATCTCTATCCATTTTTCCTAATATTCTCAATTTTGTGACATTTGGTAATTCTCTTCTATGGACTGCTCTCCTCCATTTATCATAAGAGGAATTGCACTTTTTCTGAGAATCTATGAATAGACAATATTAATTGGAATTTCAAATTACCCAAAATTAACCCATTTTTCATTGCTCGAATCTAACTATATAGAAAAAAAAAATGAACAAAAATTGCAAAAGCCTTAGAAATTAGATCAAGAATGAGTAGAAGTAAAGGAAAAAATGTTCAATTCGAATGTTCTGGTAAAATTTCATAGAACAATTCTAGCTTCCAAATGAAGTTAAATATATTAAAGGTTATATACGAAACTTAAAAATCTATTCTAAAAATCGATATCGAAGATTCACGAATTTTAACACAGGAAATCCCAAGGAAAAAGTTTTAGACAGTCCAAAACATCTTCATCTTGAACCTGGCGGCTAGTGACATAATGATGTGCATGCTATCGCTACCAATCACGCCGGTTACAAATGTCTACAAAAATTGGTACTTCGGAAAGCTGCTTTGTCATTTGATTCCTTGCATTCAGGGTCTGTTTCCATTCATTTTTCTTTTCTATTTAGAATCTTTAGGGATCAGTATATTTATCTGTACATTCAGTTTGAGTGCGATTGCTGTTGACCGCTATAAATTAGTGAGTTTTCTTCTGCTGATTATGTAACTTTTTCCACAAATAACTTCAGGTGGTAATGCCCCATACTCAAGCCCTAACCAAGAGACGTGCAGTAATCACTACATTCTTCCTGTGGATTCTATCTTTCGTCGTAACTCTGCCTTACGCCTTCAACATGGAAATGATCGCATATCCGGTAAGTTTTTACAAGAGGTCATTGCAATGCTTTTTTTATCGATTATTTGTTCAATAAATTATTGGTAGGCTAATGACACTCTTGGTTTGGAAGCCTATAAGATTCCATTTTCAATATTCCTACATTATAAAATCCAATTTTTAAGAAGCTTCAAAAGCCAGATTCACTAAAAACTTTTCGAAAAAAAACTCTACAAAACTAATAAAGACAATAATTTCTGCAGGTCTAGATTTTTTCAATCCCGACTAATTTATTAACGCCTAGTCTCGCTTTCTCATATTATGGATATTTAATTTTCTTTAACTTTTTCAAAATTACAATCATAACATTTTTGGTAAAATATGTATTTAGTTGTGGAAAAGTCTTGCGATATTAAATTCTTATTTTTTCCATAGAGCCTGATTAAGTCATCCGGATTGAAAAGGCACAAATACATCACGCATTGTATGCCCTAAATTCCTCCAAAATTTCAACCGAACTTGATTTATTTTTGAAAAGCTAAAAATTTTTCTCAATTTCATTGATGCTTTTTATCATATACACATATCTAAGTGTCAGAAAAAATCAGCTTTTCCATAATAGATAAAATCCGATTGAAATTTGAATGATGTTTGGGACACACAATGTGGAATATGTTTTTTTTAGTTTTCAGTCCGATCTGTTCAGTCTAATTCCGTAGGAAAAATAAAAAAATTTAGAGTCACAGAACTTTGTCTTAATCCAATATCTTCGACATTAAGATATTGAGCCGAAGTGAAATGTAGTCCTGATCTCGAATTTAAACATTTCCAGCTACGAAGATAGCTTTCAAGCCAAAGATAGCTGCAATATCGCATTCATTTGATCTTGCAAACTTTCAATGCATAGGTTGCGTTTTACCTAAATTTAGAATTTAACTTGCAAAACGACCGTTTATCCTGTGCAAAATTGCTTTTGCCATTCATTTTCTGAAATTTATTAACCTTGCGAAAATGCATTCCTAAAGTTTCAATTATCGGAATTTTTCTTTCAAAACTTTTTCCTGCATTTTCGTATTTTACTTTGGTAGATGATGAATGCTGGTGTTCTTTGAGGCCTCTAATCAATATCCCTCGGAATATTCTGATGATTGTGTCACTTTCAAATTCCTACGAAACTTCATGAGCATTCTCCTCTCTATGCCTTGACATCTCCCTTCTGCTCATTTTCAATTAGTCATTTCTTCTCTTCGCCTGTCCATTTTTGATCAGCCGCACTTTCACTGCAACAGGCAGAAAAATATGATGAATGATTATCATTAGTTTAGCAAAGCAATGAACATTTACATAACAAAAAATAAGGGAAAAATGATCGAATTTGAGGGTGTTTGTGGACATTTCTGCACTGAACGATGGAAATCGCCACGGAACAGACGACTGTACACCATGGTCGTCATGCTCTGTCAGTTCGTCCTGCCCTTCATTGTGATGGCTCTATGTTACTCGAGAATCTTTGCAGTTCTCAATAAAAGAGCACAGGTTAGGCAAATGCGTAAAAAATGAAGTTTTTTTTTTTTTTTTTTATAATAAACATCGCCAGAATATGGTGAGAAAAAGTTTAGAAATCAGTGGGTTGAATGAGCTGTTTGAATGCCTCGTAGCTAAAAGTTTCAGAAAGAGCAAACACTAATACTGAGAGGATGGGGCTAGAGTGTATTATCGCAAAAGTTATTAACAGATCGAGTTACCCACTTTGTTACTGTCATCAAATTTAACATATTCAGCCCTACCCTTAGCTATTTTGGAAATTTGTTTATCTACGAGGTATTCAAACTACGAAGCATAAGAGGCTACGGAGCATTCAAAGTCATTTCATGCACATTTTGTTCATTTATTGAGATCAATCATGTTGAAATTTTGCATGCATATTGAAGGTGCCAAATTATAGAATTGTCTTAATTTAACCAAATTAGATTATTTTGAACAAATGGTGCGCACCATATATAAGCGATACAAGTTTTCCAAAAAAAAAAGTTATCTTCACAGTAACCTTTGAAAATCCTGTTAAAGCCATCTTCAATTGTTTTTTGGTATACAAAAATATGAAAAGAGAATATTGAAAATGGTCATTGTTCAGATGAAACTACGCAAAATGAATGAGCGTTCGATAGCTCTGGAACAGAGCTCTTATGTACGAGGACACACAACGGAAACGAACGGAACCTGCTACGATAATGCTATGAATTCGTTCCTCGACAAGCAGGATAAGGATAGGCAGAGACTGCTACATCAAATCAGAAGGTTACTTTAACGAACAACTTTGTTTAATTTTGTGATAAGTAAATAGGGTTGTTTTGTAATTGCAGCTAAGTAAAGTCAATAATACGCAAAATGCATGTTCATTTGATTCTTGAATACCGTAAAAGTATCACGAAGCCCCACTTCGTCTTGTTTGACTCTAAATTATGTTTTTTTCGGAAAGACGAAATCGCTTCAGCTTCGATCGGAGATAAGCATTTTTTAACTTTGCATTGATTTCAAATTTAAATATTTATTTACAGTCTTTAACTTCGTGCTGACTTAATGGAAATAGCTTCAATTTCGCTTGCAGTTTTTTAAAAATTAAATTGCAATTACAACTTTATTAAAGAAATTAAATCTGAAATGCGTGCACTTTTTGAACTATTTTCATATAAATTCAGAACAGTTTCATTGGAATTTTAAGTTGTGTGATATCTTCTATCATTGACACAATTTAGAACGACCTCGATTCTGGTGGCAATGGTGGTGTGGTTCGGTCTGACATGGCTGCCGCACAACGTCGTCAGTCTGATTATCGAATTCGACGAGCAGCAAACCTTTTTCCGACTCTATGGAAGAGAAGACCTCGATGTCTCTTACTTGCTCAATCTTTTTACTCATTGGTAACGATTCGAAATATTTTGCCAGAATTTTATACTTTGAATTTCAGCTTTGCAATGTCAAATAACGTCGTGAATCCAGTTTTATATGCCTGGTAAGATTATTGAAAATTGCAAGTTGAATAGGGTAACATTTAGGCTTAATCCATCGTTCCGCCAACTTCTAGTCGAAACATGCTGTAAATCGAATCAGAGACGATCCATCAATGGCAGGTACATAATTAGCATATTTTATAATTTTGAACAGCGATGCAAAAATCCCAGCATTGAATTATAAAGCTTCAATTTCAATTTTTCCAGTTTTAACCAATTCCCCCGAATGAAAAGTGTTCCTCTTTTCACCACATTCTTTCAAAACTTTAATAAGCTGCATCTTGTATTTTTATTAATGTTGTCTGAAATTGAAAATTTGTCGTTTCTATCCAGTACGGTTCTGATTTCAGCTTTTACTTTAACGTCTTATCATCAAAAGCTTCACAAATTCATCGTTTTCTTGCATCATCGTTCATAAATTCAGGGAAAATGGTCAAGAAATTTAGGTATCCAAACGGATCAACGACTTGTCCTACTGGAATATCTCGCGGCTTCATCGTCGAAACGAATAATCATTCCAATTCACCTAAAAAAAGAAGCTTCCCGATGCTGAACGACGAATCGTGCAAAGGTTTAATGGCAAACACGTAGCGTTTTACAGGAAAAATCTCAGGATCTCCATCGCGGAACAGTAATCGAAGCTATGTCAGCGAATATCGAAAGAACAGCAACGAGAGCGATAAATTGAGCAGGTCGATTTATCTGAAAGTCGCAGGATACGAGAAATCACCCTTCCAATCGTAAGTTTTTTATAGCTTAAATTAGGAACTTGCTTATTGGCATAAGAGCGTCAAATTATTTGCATCATACTATTTTCGCATTCATTATTACGACGAATGATTGCATGCAGCTAAAACATTATGACATCTTCGTTTCATAATAGGTTTTGCAAGAAAACATATGCTCAAGATTATTTTTAGCCTATGTAAAATGCTATAACTCAAACAATAAAAAAATAAAATTTAGCTGCACGAGCATTCCATGCCTGAAGGATTTCGATCGAGACACTGATCAGTTGAAAAATGATAGCAGCGAGCAGTCTATCATCGAGTTTCATGAAGGAGATACCATCGTGTAATAATAAAATCAATAAAACGATTCTTCGGGAATTTATTAGGTTGGTAAGAAAGTTCTGTCATATTAAATTGTCTCCTTCAAATCTACTTCAATGGTTACTCAAATCAGATCCAAATTAAACTTGACTACTTTTCACAATTCGACAAGATAAAGCATATCCCACTAGCAGTATCTGTATCCTTTCTTCATTTTATAGAATAAAGAGCATCGAGAAAAAATATGATGGGAGCTTTCTTACCAGCCTATTATTTGAGTAAATAATAGAAAACTTGTTTCTATCATAATATTTCCTAAAAATTATCTCGACAATTAGAATCACTCCTCCAAAATTATGCATTTCAACCAAATTGTAACATGTTATGGCTAATTTATCATTTCATACAGGTATTTATACATTTGTAAATTCCAAAACTGATCAGCTGTGATTAAATTTCCAAATAAATTTGTTCTAAAGCAGAATTGAAATTGATCATTCGCCTTGAGCAGCTTGTCATGGTGCTTCGTGGACAGAAATCGGAGCAACCACAAAAAGATGCGCAGAGCAAGTGAAACTTTCGAAGAAAAATATCGCAGGATAAATTTTCATCATAAAAAAACTTATCGAAATTTAACTATTTCGACAAAATAATAGATTTAGAAATATTAGAGTTTGAATAGGTTTGAGTAATCGGTCTGTAGCGAGCTTCGGATGAATGTCATTTTGATGTTCCGTAGTCAGAAACAAAATAAATCACTTTTGTACTTTCGACAAAGTGAGCGGAAACAATAGAAATTCAGAACACGAACTAAATTTCTGGCCCACTTGTACCTGAATGAATATTAGCGATTATCTGTGTGGCGGTGTAGTGGTTCTGCTGGTCGCCAGGGAGAAGCATCCAAAGCAGCTCTCGATTTGCCCGAAATAAGCTATTCCAATTCAGGCTATTCTTCTTCTGACTAACTGATTCTGAATACGTTAAGTGGGTTGCACCTGGACTGACAAAAGCTAATCATAGTCTTCTGTAGAAATAGCCAAATTAGGCGAATACTAAACGGCTTGTAGTTTGGTGGTCATTTAGGAAGGGAATGAATTTTGGAGTAATAGTAGTGAATTATAGATAGGACTAGGTCGATTGTAAAGTGATAAATAATGATATTCGACGTGGTTTACAACAATACTGCTCAAAGTTGAAAATTACTAAATTATATGCTGAAGCTTCCGGATTAGAAACGCTCTTCCCCAATACTAAGGCAATGTGATTTAAATTTTTTGAATAAGCAGTCAAAAATTTCGGAAATCACGAATTAAATTAAGGTTTCCTAGAGACCTATTTTACAGAATTATTAAGAACAAATTTTAGCAATGCCAGATCTCCAGATAGTCAGCAATCTTAGAAAGTTCATAAAATCGTATTCCATACACAACACTACAAAGAATAATCATCAAAATTTGGCTGGAACTAAAAGTAAACATAATAGAAACTACGAAAAATCGTACTAATTTGCATACAGAAATTTGAAGCAGTCGAAATTGACAATGCTCTCGAATTGCAACGAAGAGCTCGAACTAATAATAGCCAGGCATAATTCATAATTTGAAGTGGTTGCCAAGAGACAAGTCCAAAGAAGGCTTGCAAAGCGAGAGGAAAGACAAATCACCACCAAACAACACAGAAAGATAGTACAATTGCACTAATATAGAGAAAGATTGACAATTGCTATAGTTATGGTAAGAAATTAGAATAATTAGGAAGTTTTTTTTCCGAATAACTTGTGCTATTCGTTCTCAAAATTGGAGATTCAAAATGCTTGAGTTTTTTTTATTATAAGATCCCAGATATGAGAAACTTAATTCGTATCCCAGTTTTTCTCGATAGATTCTCTCAAAATCTCTTGATGGGAGATTTAAAAATTTTTTTAATCGCATCGATTTTGGGATCTAGCAGTGAAGATCAAATTTTTCATGACTCATTTCTAAGGATGCAAATTTAAAAAAATGCCAGACAAATATTGTGCACAATATTCAGATTCGCGATACAAGATAAGTAACTAGAAAAAATATATTTTTAAATGCACGAATATGCAACATTTTCGTTAAGAAAAAATGCGTGATTTCACATTCAATGAAAAATGTCGAAAAATTCTATAAAACTGACCCATTTTATAATTAGCGCGATAATATCGTTCTCGATCGATGATGAAACTGTCGATATTCCATTACAAAATAGGTGAAAAAGGAATCAAAAGGTGAATAACGGCTAAATGCTTGTAAATAAGGAGTGGAAGAGATGGAAATGGATGAGCGGAACGGGGAAGACAGGTGTGCCAATAGATTGGAAGGGATGAGCAAAACAGGCCGGCAAAGGAAAGGATGGAAAGGGAGCCGATCTGCAAATTAGCAGATTGACCGGGCATTAGGTCATCTCCATAGCTGAAGCAATAATTATCGACTTACCGATATTAATCACGAAAATGGAAATGAGAATAGGAATATGAATTTAGACGAGATCAAAACTGAATTGAAATGAAGGAGATCTTTGAAAATCAGGAAGAGAACTCGATTCGAAATGAATTTGAAATTCTCGAAACAGAAACTGAAAGGAATCGATTTTTTCCAGTTCGATATCTAGGATGAGCAAAAACAGGAAGATTAATATAAATCAGAATCGGAATTACAACAGCAACGATTATTCGCAATTTCAGAAATTTGAGAGGAAGAAACGCTCCATCTCATCTCTGTTTTATTACCTTCGGAATTTCAACATTTTATATCGATTTCGGTCATGCTTTATGATTTGAAAATTTCAAACGGGTTTATGAGATTTTAAAAGACCAACCATTTTGGGGAAATCAAATCGAAAATAATAAAGTGAAAATATTCTTCTAAAATTTGATGATATTCGACTATTATTATTATGTTTAGAAGAAGAAAGAAAGTGATGGAAAGAGCGACGCGACAATCTTTATGGGCACCAATAAACGTATGATACATGCAAAATATAGCGGAAGGAAGAAAGCTTTGCGTTGTTATGGAAGAGGAATTGCATAGTTTAGAAATGCACTTCTCAATAGGAATAGTTGGAGTTTAATTTTTAAAAATCGGAAGATAATTGATCTTACGGTAACTTGTAAATGACGTAGAAATGGAATGACGAAACGGAATAGTTTGATAAAAATTGGGCAGAAAAAGGAACCATTTTCGTCATTACGTCAAATACAGGTTGCTATCAGAACGAAATTCATCAGATCTTCGAAGTTCACGATCGATATTTCATTCAGCTTCATTTCGCTCTCAAAAATGCATGCAAATTTGACTGCTTCTAATAGAACTCACCAGAAAGTCTTTGGCGCGATATGCAAAAATCGTCGAATATTGAACTAGCGAATCTGCGAAAAACATAAATTGATGAAAATAAGAAGAAAAATTATAGTTTAAAGATGTCTTTTAGTCTCAAAACACACGCAAAACCTAATAACCTCCCCATCTCTGTTTCTATACAGTTTGACAGCGCCTTGTCTACAAATAAGCAAGGCAGGCAATGCTTTGTCATTTCGCATTTCGCATTGCATTCAGATCGATAGATAAGAGTTGTTCAGTGGGTGAAATTACGCATGCATCTAGGCATGTGAAGTTTGCTAAAACGTAAAATAATTGCACTGTTGATTCTTTCACTCGTATACGCGTAATTATTGCTGTTTCGAAATAATTCCTCCGCTCAAATAGAACTATTTTAGTACTTCTGTCAGACATAAACGTTGAAAGACTCATAATACGTGCTATGAAAAGTATTATTATAATCAAAACACGCTAAATTTGACACTCTCAAAACTGTCGAATTGCTTTAGGTAACAGTTCGAATTTGGGAGCGAAATAGCGAGTCGCGTAGAAGAGGAACGAGACGAATAGCGTAATTTTCGAATATCGACGTTCTCTCCAATCAATAATACCGTTAGGAATCTTGAACGGCAGCTTGGAAGCCTTTAGCCCTCAGGCCATGTGAAATAGTGTGAGAAAAGAGTCTTTTCCTTTACCCTATTTCACATGGCTTGAGGGCTTGAGGTTTTCAAATAGCCATGTTGAACTAAAAACGTACCTTTAACCTCTTTTTGAAGTTTTATTCTTATCAGACAAAGAGTTGTTTAACATTTTCATCAAGAGAAATTCATACTATTCACTTCTCTTCGCCACAAATATCATGCGAAAAGCAATCAGGCTCATTCAATTTCACTGAATCATGTTTCGTCATATTGAAAAGGGAACGAGTCTCGAAGGAGTGCGGCCAGTTCAGCTGATTTTTATAAGAAATTCCGAACAAGCCGAGCGTATTCCCATTAGTATAGTGGCTAGTATACCTGACTGTCACTCAGGAGACGTGTGCAGTGATGAGCGCTTTCAATTCACGCATGGGAAGCCAATTTTTGCTAAAAATTGCGAAAATCATTGCAGAATACGATATTTGCAAAAATAAGGCTAATTTCGAGGTGAACATTTTCTAAGAAAATCTTTTTTTGGTCATTTAGAAAGGGTGCAACGTCGCAGCGGGGCGAAATGGTATGCAGGGATAGGAGAGAGTAAAGAATGCTCTCTCGCTTTTATACGCTATTTCGCCACGTTGCGACGTTGCGCCCTTTCTATATCACTTCTTTTTTTTTTTTTTAAATCTTCCAAACTTTGATTTATTCCTAATTATGAGCAAGAAAATGTAACATCTTTAAATAGTTACAATTTTAAGAATCGGACTATTAATCTCGCATTCAAATGTTTGCAAAATACTCCATGACCTGAACTGGAAAATCTATTTTCCGGATCCCGAATATTATGCTTAACGTTAATATTCTAATTTTTACAATTTTATAACGATAGTACCCTTTTTCAAGAGTCGTGTGCAAGTTTTTTTTTTTTTATTTTTTCAAATTTTTATTCCAAAACTAAAAAGTCGGCCTAGGATTTGCTTGAGACTATTCGGTAAATTCGAAAAGTCGAAAATTTGAAAAAAAAAATATATATATATATATATTCTAAATTAAAAAAAAAAAAAAAACCTACATCCTTACCCTTTTAACCACTTTCATTATTATGGAGACTTACTGTTCCATGACATACTAAAGCCATATTCCAATTGTGCAAAGGGTTATCTACATGATTGGAACGGACGAATATTTCTATTTCCAGCCAGAGCTTTGCGCTGAGCACGATGTTGGTGTCTATTTAGCAGATGGGGGCTTAGAAATAATGGGAAAAATCATTTTGACCAAAATCTAAATTTCTGACTTTAAATCATCGGAATCGATTCTGAGGGCTATCAGGATGAGGGGTGTCTAAACGCGATTCCGGAGGAATTTTTGCAAAACGTTTGATGAAGATGAGATTCGAACTCATGCGCAATTACTGCACTACGACATACCCCAACGAGTGGACCTGAACGTAGCCCCTTAACCGCTCGGGCACTTCACCATGCCTCCCCCTCCTCTAAAACTCGTATTTTTCCTCTCCTCCCCTGCCCTCTATCTCAAGGGCAGAAGGGCAGGGAGGCAGAGGAGCGCGATGTGGGAGTTGTGCGCCATGCTCTTTCTCCGGTTTTTTCTTCTCTATCGCTTCTGCCACAGGAGAAGGGAGGCGAGAGATGGGAAGTTCAATGGTGGGGAAAAGAAGAAAAGGGCTGCTGATGAAATACAAAGAATGGAAGTAAACATAGCATTTCGAGACATTGATTCTGAGAAATTTCATATTTTTAGAGATATGGATTTTTGGAAAACAAGAATAAAAGTGATTAAAGTAAGAAATTGTTTTGATTTTTGGAGATTTGTGAGTTTTGAAATTTTCACTCTTTTCAAAGTGCGTTATTTGAATAATCTTGATTTTTAAATCTCTGATTTCTGGACATTTGCGCTCTTTCAAATTTTTGATTTTTCCAAATTTGAATTTTAAAGAAGTTTTGATTTACCATATTTTTATCTTCAGCTTTGGATTTTTTGGTTTTCAAATGTTTGCAGACCTAGGGGGCACTTTCGTCAGGCGAAAATAAACTATAGAGAGTAGGTCGCACGAACCAATTTATAAGAATCTTTTTCAAGTTTTATTATGGACAAGCGAAAATACAAATTATCGAGATTGTTGAATTTTATTTGACCTTCTTCTTTCTTTTCTTGCTGGCCACGATTTTCGAAGATAATCACTGTACTGTAATAGGAGATTTCGGATAAATATTTCTTAAGAAAAACTTACCATGATCAGAAGTAATGTCTTGATGCAGATGCTCCAAATTATGATATTAGTTTTGGCATCACACTTTGCCTAAATATAAATTCCTTACTTGGAACAAATTCATCGAAGTACAAAATTTGGTCAGAAAAAAATTCAAGAAAAGTTTACGGAAAGAAAATTCTTATTTCATATTATAGGATGGGTGCAACTTTTGACAAAATTTTATAAGCATTTTTCGTAATGTGTCAGCATTTTCACTAAATCTGAAATATGATATCTTAAAGAAATTTTACTTGTTTTGAGTAGTTTAGCCATAAGATGTGAAGCAGTCCAACAATCTCGACGACAAACTGTAAGATTTCAATCGCAAATAAAAATAGAACGACCCCTTCTGGCACTCGAATTTTCAAAGTTCGAAGAAAAAAATAGCTGAAACTAAAGCATAAATTTTGTTAGATCGAACTTTTTAGGCGGTCGATCTATCTGAACTCAAGGATATAATTCATAACCGATGTTTGGAAAATGATAAGATTTTTTGATGATAATAGAAAAAAAACTGAAATGCATGAACTTCGATTTCGACTTCGAGAGTTTTCAAAGGCCTCGAGTTTGACCTCGAACTTTTTGTAATCAAGGTTTCGAATTTGACTTCAAAAAATTACAAATCATATCTTCGTGTATTACTGACGTAGAAAATAAAGATGAAGTAACTAGTGAATTGATGAATGCTAGGTATAGCTCGGAAAGGTAAAGTTCTTATTATTAGTTTTCTTATTATTCAAAGTTCGTGATACTTTCGATAGGGAACGAAACAAAGTTAAGATTTTGACCTCAAAAAGTTCAAATTTTCTCAAATTTGGGTAAACTCCGAATCCGAATCAATCTTTCTTCAGAGTTCAAATTTATCTCGGCTATGCATCCGATTTGCTGCATACTCACCTATGTATTAATGAGAGAATAAGTACATTCATGAAAATTCCATAGCGCAAGAATCCAGGCAAATTTGGATATACTATCCAAAAATACGTAAATGTCATGATGTGATGATATCTAAAATTTTACCATAAAATTGTAAAGTAAACGTTTTGCTTACATGTGAGATGGAATAAATTTCTTCTTCTGAAGTAGTAAGAGAATAGTTTCAATGAAAAGCAAAAGTTTTGAAACGCAGAAAAGCCAAATAAAATAACCATTCCCGCCACCAATGAAGTTATATGAGTAACAGTATGAATCTGAGAAATTTAATTTAGATTTTCCGTAAAATTATGATAGTCTCGATTTTGGACTGCATGCTTAAACATTGTTAACAATCTTAGGAGGAAATGATATTTTTGAAATTTCTAGAATTATAGAGATGCTGAAAATGGTCTAAATGGTTTATGTGGAGTCAAAAATTTCGAAAATGAACCTATGAACAGGTAGATTCACTTTCAAACCTTGGTTAGGGGTATACCAGAGTGAAATTTGAAATGCGTGAATTCTCGGAGTCAAAGTCGAGATTCAAAATTTCCTACACTTTGGAATCAGTTCGAATTTGAATAAAATCGGGATCAAGCAAAGAAGTGGTTTGGCAAAAGAGACTTACTAACTACTCCATGATCTCGAACAGTTTCAAATATTTCAGTTGCCATTTTGATAGTTCCAAATATTGAGAATGTGCCATAAAAAAAATTCCATGAGTTGAGAAGGATCGCCAGTCGAAGTGGCCTTCGACTACTCATGAATAATTTTGTGCCAAGAATTATCATGAGGTACAATAATGGTGCCTCAAATTATGGATGAATTGTTGAAAAATTTACTATACAAATAAACTTAAATCTATATTTTAATATAAGAAAATTTTATTTGAGGAAATAATACCGTAAAAATCTGATTAATTCTAATGATAATGCGATATATTTCATGAAGTTTCATTGGTATATGTAAATCTAGATCCACCATTTAAATATATTTTCCAATGTTACCTGAAAAGCAAATCCAAGATGATCATCCATGAGTTTCACGGCATCTTTTACGGGAAAATTCTTGCTTCCATGAAATATCAAAGTTAAAAATCGACGCACGTCAAAGTTGGGATGCGTGAACTGATCGAATATTGTGGTTGAGTTACTCAATAAGTTCATCTGAACCTGAAGTGCTCTTTATACGAAAGACTGAAACTATTAATTTAATGAATATAAAATTTTCTTGTAATAACTTTAAAAATATCAGGCTAAATTTTTAGATTTGAAAAAGGATATTTTTCTGAAATAATGAAAGAATAAATTTGTAGACTTTATTGTAAAAAGGTTAGGCTTTGATTAGAAAAGTGGTTTACAATTTTTTGAAAGTTTATTTTTTAAAATATTCCAGTACAGATAAGGTAGAGATGAAAAGGTTAATTTGTTATACTATATATTTGGCAACCTGGAATCTATAAGACCTAGAGACTATTGAGTAAGATTATTAATAGGTTTGGCTAAAAAGAATAAGTATTTCTATCTCAAAGTCTTGCCATTTCCGAATTGCCGTATATTTTTGAGACGTATTTGAGTATAATAAGAAATGTAGTTCGGTTTTTGAATTCAGATCAAAACCATTTTTCATATGGTATTTATACAGATTATACAGACAGGCGGTCGAATAATAAACAGATTGTCTGCAAAACTAATGTTTAGACTTGCCACAAGATAGTGTCTATCGAAGGATTATTTGTTCGAAAAATGCAAATCATCTGGGCCCGTACTAAACTTCCTCTTCAGTTCAACTCAACCTCGCGACAAGCGAATTCCTTTTCTGAAAATCGAAAAATGGGGTGGAGCAAATTTTCTAAAAAGTTGGAGTGAGCTCTTCCCTTTCGCCCATTTTGATAACTATCGAGTTGCTACGAACTTACAAGCGAATCAGGGGGAAGCAGTTCTTGACAAGTTCTCTTTTTCACTTATCGCGAGGGGGGTTTAGTACGCGGGCCTTGGCGTCACTTCGAAAAACGATCAACTACAACATCATTACTATGCGAATTTTTCTAAATGACTAAGTTAGGGCTGTCTGAACTGAACTTCGAACTTTCTAGAAATTCAGTTCAAGTTCGATTTTTTTCGAATTTCAGACAGCCCCGATGACTAAACTAAAATGGAAAATCAAAGCTGAATACCAAAATTATGAGGATTCAAAATTGTAAGCTAGCCATTTCTTTGCTTCATGGAATTGAACGAAGTTTCGCTTCGTTTTTGTGGAAGACATAGATTACAACAAAAGAAAGCGAAATTTTATTGCCAAAATCTTCGAAAATTCATTTTCGTTCATCAGTGCTGCTCTTCAAAGCACGAAGCATTGATTTAGACTTCGGAAGGCGAAAATTCGAACTTCTTTCCGGATATGTAATGCATTAGACTTCGAATTGAGGACTTTTCAAATTCGAGCCAAAATTATACATTCAGACTTCGGAACAATCGGGCTGCTGATGCAATAAGAAGATATTGATAATCTCATCATGTGAAATAAAAGTTCACATACATACATATTTAGGTTCCCTGTATTTACAGACGGATGTGCTACTTGGTTCTTCGAGATCCACAAATTTTATAACTCCCCTTGGGTTTTTCGCCACCCATTTTATGGGAATTTGTGGATCTGAAATTTTCGCGGTCTGTTTCTAAAGAAATGATCAAAAATGGTAACGAAAAATCCGAGAAAGCGTGCGAAATTTATGGATCTTGAAGTTCGCGAAAATTTCAAATTGCCGTCAGAAATGGAATTATGAGAGCAAGAATTTCTTTTCAGAATATTGCACCTCCTGAATAAAATTAATAATTTTAAATTGGAACAACCGTTGGCTTTTTCCTAATAATAACTGAAATGTGCCTACCGTTTTGTTCTGTCAATGTTCCTGCGTTTTCTGCGTTGACTCTCGATTCTTGAGCTCAAATAGAGTTGATCATTCGCTGTGAGCAGCTTTAATGGTGCTTCGTTGTCGTTTCATTGGACAATCTGATCGGAGCAGCCACAAAAGCGGCGCAGAGCAAGCGACTCATCAATGACATTATCGATGAATATTATGATTGAAAGAATGGCTGAACCAAATTGAATTTTAGAAAGTCGAAGTTGGAATAGGACTTGGAATCAGCCTCCAAAAATTTCAGAATCAGAATTTCTTCTCATCTCTGGTTGAATAAAATAGGAATAGGTAGTTTTATAAATGGAATGATAATTTCTATTCTTCGCAACGTGTAAAGGGACGTTAGAACACATGTAAATTAAAAGTATCCTCTTCGAGCTATATCTAAAAATTTGAAAATTTATTCGGAGAAATCAAAACACAAAATAAAGAAGGACTTAAATGAGTATCTTAGAGCTTGGAGAAAAAAGTATTGTAGGCCTTAAATTATTCAAAGCTTGAAATCATATCGCTTCTTCAAATCTAACTGAAGTTTTCTTGGAAAAAAACTGAGGGAAATTTGAAATTCCGTTTCACAAATTTTTAGAATGAAAGTGAACTTTCATGATTCTCGTGATAGCTATAAAATGTTATCTACTCATGAATACAATTCTAAAATTCACTTTGAGTTAGAAAACTTCATGATGAATCAATAAATACACGAAATCGCTAATAATCGAATGTGTCAAAGGGACGAAAATTGAAGGGAAGTGGAATTACAAGTGAATGACCTGAATGAGGTAGAAAAATGCAGAAGGAAAGCAAGAGGATCTGTGAGAGATGGAGAGAAGCAGAGGATAAAGTGAGGGAAATTCATACCGAATCGAATTGAAGCAGAAGAATTCGTGAAGTAAAGAATATGAAAGAGGAGAGGAGAGGATGAATGAAAACAAGGCCATGTAATATCGTCGGAATACAGACAGTTTGAGAGGGGGAGGAATACAAAGCAACCAAAGCAACAAGAGGCACTTCCAAATGACTGTCCTCTCACCCTTGTCTGTCAACTATTCAATAAACGATGCGCAAAACCATCGTGATGATTAATGACTATTTTTCGGAAATTTAATAAATCTTCATTCTAGTTTTTCGAGTTGATGTGGTAAAAGTTTGGAAAAGAAAGTGAATATTACATTTCGAATTGAAAGAATAGGATAGCAAGAAATAATGTCGATTTTTTGGTATAATATGATGTTGTTAATCTAATTGACAGATTCTATCAAAGTTGATCCGAAATTGATTTAAAATAACAGAGAAGTGAGTCGTCGAAATTTTTAAAAAATGTGCTAAAATTTTGGCACACTAAATATGAAATTTTAAACTCTACTTTAGATGCTATATTTTCTGTAATGTATCAATGAGTTGTTTTAGTCTAATAATTTATTTAGAAATCTTAAATGAAAATGATAAGGATGAATAACTTGATCAACTAGCATTGTTTTGGTCAAATGAAGTGACAGATCGTGTGCTGAAAAATAGGGAGAAAGGGCAAGAGAGGCAAAGGAACTTGCGTACTGCTCTCTTTCCATTATCCTCTGCTGACTTTCTTTCTGCTCTAGTCCCCCTTTTCGCGGATAGTTCATACGCGCGTTTCTCGTAAGAAGTGTTTTAACACACGATCTGTCATGCCATTTGACCAGAACAATAACTAAACGTGGATAAGGGTCTGAGGCACAAAGTAATGCAAAAATGGAAATGGAAGTGAATAAAATGAGTTGAGCGATGAAAAAATAAAGGCAAGTCGAAATTGGAAACCCGATAGCTGCACACAAAGAGAAGAGAAGAGAAGTGAAGAAGTGAAGTGAATGAAATAAGCGAAATAATTGAATAACTGAAACGAGTGGGACGAATGAAATTATAAATTATCGAATAAATTAAAATTGGGACATGAAAATAAGAGTTCAAATAAATGAGAAAATATTCTAAAGTTATAAAAAAAATAAAATGATCTTCAAATCCTTCTATAATCCGTTTTTGTAAGTCATTATTATTTCTAACATCACTTATGGCTAATTAAAACTCAACAAATATTCTGACTAGAAACTCAAAAGCAAGAAAAGCGACTAGATAACTAGGCCAACAAAATAAATTAAAATTGATGGTTAAAAATGATTTCTAAAACGAAAATCTGGCGCTAACAACTAGAATCAAGTAACTAAACAAAGTTAGAAAGGCTTTCAAAAATCTCTATAATATCTAGCTGAACAGTATGTGTGACCTTCCATTCTGCGAGGCATGTCGAAAATCGGCCAGAGACGGCATGTCTGGTTGCTCTGAAATTTTTTTACACTAACTTTTAAGTATATTGAGAATTTTTGAATTGTAGATGATTTGTACTAAACGTGACTATAATAACCTAGAATTTTGGTATAAATAATCGCTTTAAATCCGATTTGTTATTTGAAAAATCAACGAAGTCAATGTTAATTTCGGTTTGATGAAGTTTTTCATGTGAACTAAGTTTTTGGTTTGAAAATTTGTGAATTCCTATCTTCCAACATGTTTCATGGATAATTCATTTTTATTCAATAAAATTATTCACCTCGCTGAAGCAGACTTTGACATGAGCGGAAGGGTGCGTTTTGGAAGCGAATTCGAAGTACTGGTGCTGAAGATCAGCCTGGAAACAGCACTCCATGAAGCGAGTCATCCATACCATGTCGCAGTTAAACACAGACAGATTGAAGAAGAACGGATTCGATGCGCGGAGCCACGACTGAAAATAATAGATTTGTTGCTGTAGAAGACATCAGGAGATTTCATTGAGCAAGATTAGAAAATCTTTGTGATGTCGAGGGATTGAGAGTTTTTATTTTCAATGTGTTTCGGTAATTTAGAGCCCATAAGTTTGAGAATAGGCTTAGGAATGGTGGGGATAATAGTCTTTCTTCATCGAAATGCTGTGGTTTGAGTGTTAATATTTTCGAGTTGCCATACTTTCCAAATTATCATTTTTTTCTTAGAATTTATTCTGCTACCTTCAAGAAGTCGCAGACGCTTTCAGGCGAGACATGATCGATTTCAGCCCCGAACGAACTGTTCCTGTCTATTTCGTTGAACTGTCTGCCGACAATCTGCAGCAGGTCTCCATTTAGTTTGTCTGTCGCTTCGTCCTTTGCACTATCCAACAGTCGGAAGTGCGACATTTCGATTTGCAGGCTCACGAAAATACGCAGATCGTCCACTGTGAAGTTGGAATGCTCGACGCTAACGTCCTGAAATTGCTAGAATGATCTCATTTATTCTGAAAAATTCCTACCTTGCAGGTTTTGACGATAGCTGGCAAGAATCGAGTCAGACATTCGATTTCCTCAACTGCGAAATGGACGTTCTTCAGGGAGAGAGCACTGAAATTCTATTTCATTAGTTCTGCTGGAATTTTCATTCAGGTTCACTAGAGTTTTAAAAATATTCATATGTTTGAGAACAGGGATATCGATGGGTAAAATTTTACGGTCCGAACCCAACCCGACCCGTGATGCATTCGAAGAACTCGACCCGACCCGAAATTTTCGGGTCGGGTCCGGGTTGACATATCCCTGTTTGAGAAATTACGAAGTTACAAGTTTAACGAATCAGGTATATGATTCTTTTCAGATTTAATTTGTTGAATTTTTGATATCAAAACATAAGTCTTAATTCTAATCTTCTGATAAAACATGCCAGTTTTGATGGCCTGAAATTTGGTAAGAATCGTCTTTACAAGAATTTTAGCCTTTTAGAACAAAATAATTCGCATTTTTTAGGATGAAAGGTGCAGTTCTAAAAAATATTCTTGTTATCTTAAATTTCTTTGATTTCAATTCTAGTTGAAGATTGAACCAGGAAGTGTTTTCTTTCAAAACAGATATTAGTGATTCCTGTTTGAACAAATTTTATTCATTATTCTCAATCCTTCCACATAATTTTGAAATATCTTCAAAGCTATTCTTGTCTGTTTCTTGCGAATTTAGGTCTTCAAAATGGGGATAATTTCAACATTCTCACCTAATAGCGAATTGCCTAAATCGTCGCAGCTGTTCGACGATGACGGTGATAATTCCACCAAACCCTGTCTCAGGAATGTGTTTGATTTTGAGGTGCGCAACTTCGATAGTCGAACAATAGTTTTCCATGGCTTCTCGAACATCCTGAAATTGTGCTTGTCTTTGTTGCAAATATGGTCTTACTGCTCTTTGTTATTCTCATTCTGACACTCTGAAAGCTGTACTTTGGTGTAACCAAACAGATTTAAGTTGTTTTCGAGCTTTTCCCTTATCACTTGTCAATTCTAATCTCTAAGCCCCGCCCCTGCACCATTCCACTTTTGCCCCCTTCACTTCATTTTTCTTTATCAATCTGTACACGTTATTTTAGCGTGCTCTCATTGTTCTAATAATTTTATCACTCCATTTTGGCGCTTCTTTGCACTTGAATAGAAAGAGTACTGAAATGAAGGAGGAAGAGATTCAAAGAAAGGATCCTTTTTGATAGAGCTGATAAGAATTCAAAGACAAACAGTGAAAGTGATAACTATCGATGAGGCAGCAAAAATAGAATTATGCGAAAAAATTCGAGCGATTCCCAAATTTCAAAGCCTTAAAGTCTAGTTAATAATTTTCGTAGATGGAAAATTTAAAGAAAAAAAAGAATAGATGAATGAATGAAGTTCGATTTTTATGAACTGATCATGAAGCCTCTACTTTTCGACGAACAATGATCAGAAAAACGTAATAAATATTTAATCTTTCATGGATTTTGAGATATTGTTAGAAAGGATTTGGGTGGGTATATCTCTTGTGTACTACTATTTTACGATGGCGAGTAGACACAGAAAAAGTTCCCAATTTTTTCATTGATCCATGAATATCCCAAAGATATGAAATTGAAAAAGATTTGCACACGATACTCTCATTGCACTCTTCCATCCTCTTTTTTTCAAGAAATTCGCTACGCGATTAATGCAAAGTGCACTTTTTCGCCCTAAATTTATCCATCCTCTCTTCTCTCCCTTACCTTTTCCGGTGATAAAAAGGGGTAGAGAGGGAAGAGTAAAGCCAGGGCGAACAAATGCACTCTGAATTAATCGCGTAGTGAATTTCTTGAAAAGTGGATGGAAGCGTGCATTGATTAATTATTATTGCGTAAAATGATAACTTACATCGAGGCTGCTCAGATTGAGTCGAATTCTGCCACATGTGAAGACGAGGCTCTCATTGGAGCCTTCGAATGTCACGTCTCTTGGCAGACGAGGCAGGTAGCTGCTGTGCAGTTTAACAAAGCTGTAGAGCTGAAATTATATGATCAGTTGATGAAAACCAGCTTGTTTTCGGCTAAACGTTTTTTCCGAAGTTTATCATGAGCATGTCAGCTATCTATGAAACCTCGGTTAGTATACGTTTTTCTAAGAGTTCATTTCGAAATAACTTCGTTTGTTTTTAGATCTAGTAAAATTGAGTTTCAAATAATAAAAAGATGTTTGATTTTTAAAAACGAAACCTTTCTTGAGATCAATCTCGCGCTCTGCACATCTTCAGGCTCTGTAGTTTCGTAGATTTTTAGCAGGAGCTCAGATGGCATGTTATTGAGGCCGACATTCGAGCAGGAAGTTTGATTCTGAAGAGTAGTTTTGTTGTAAAGACCGTAGAAATTTTATGGTGATGGTACGATATAATTTCACGTAATCAAAAGCGAAAAGCCTTTTTTTTTGGGAATTTTGGCTATTTCAGAATGCATTAATAATTAGCGGCGTATGTCATGATGGAGTGAGTTAAATTAAATATCAGAGCTGTCTTTTTGTTGTGAACGTCGTCGCAGTTTCTTTCGGGAAAATAGTTGTACTTCATTATTAGGCAAGAAAATCTTTCTGCAGCTGCACACTTAGCAAATGATCTCTAAGACTTTCGTAAACGTAAACGAAATTTGCGTACACTCCTAACACTTAGTCGCTTCGACAATTTCAACAAATTGCCTTTCTAGCGTTCACTATAATTATTTTAGATTTACTACTGATCAAATTTAAGAAAATCATTTGATGAGCTCACCATGATTGCTTCCATTTTCAAACAACTGAAGAAATTGGAGAAATTTGAGCTAAGTAGGCAAATTGGAAAATTCTAGAAATTCAGAGTGGCGGGGTGCCGACTCGGGTGAATGTCCTCACAAATAAGGAGGCTGGTTGTCCACGTACCTGCCCGTCTTATCAGTACTTGGTGCTTATCAGGCAGGGCCGATCAGCGGGGGGTTTTCCCTGTCCCTGCCTTCTTTAGTCTTTCATACTTTCACCCTACCACACTGTCCGCCATCACAAATAACTCAGGGCCGGGCTCATTTCGTCGACCGCGTTTTTTATGACAGCGAATTTTCGCTGATCGTGCACTTTTGCTGCTCTGCTCGATTCTGATATGGAGCCACTTCGTTATCTCACAATTCTTTTCGATTCTCACAGTTTTCAGACAAAATGGAAAGTTGTTTACAGCTTAAACATTACAGAGTACGTTTCCCCGAGTTTTCTCTTTCCACTTTTTGAGTGGTGAATAGGCAGATTGACGACTCAAAAAATGCTCGACTGGCAAAACTAACTGATAACAAAAAAACTAGAGTCCGCAGTGGAAAAGACATGCACAAAATTAATATCCTAAAAAAGTTTATACAGGCTAAAAATTCGAAAATATTCATATTTTACAGCTAACTGTATAAACTTCATGCGTGAGAAGCATAAATGATCTCATGAAACTTTTAAGTTCGTAAAACTCATTTTCAGCTTCGTCAATTTTATGAAAAGTCCAGACATAAATGCTCCATATATAATGACTACAAATTATTTTCAACTACTTACCTGATTTTATTTATAAAATAGCTAAATTATTTCATTGTAACAGAGTAGAGCAAGAATCAGTATGCATGGGCAGGGCTGTGCGAAACTTCGACTTCGAATTTTGAAATTTTTGACTTCGTGCAGCCCTGATCGGCGTAATAGCATTTCTATCAGCATTCTCTGAATTAGCTAATTCTTTGCATTTTTCTTCTTGTCATAACACCCTATCTATATCTCATATATATAACATTATGAAGTACAATAATTAAAAAATTTAAAAAAAAATCATTTATCGAAAGTCTGTTTGTTCAATCGAAAATCAATCATTCAAAATCTCAATGAAAATAAAGTGAAATGAGCAGATTTATCAAGGAAATTGTGACACGAAATCAGAACTGATAAAAGTTGAAATTTACAAGAAAAATGAAGATGAAGAGGGAAAATGAAATAATCCTAGCGATACACATTTTGCAGAGAATGTAAGGCCACGGTAATGATAAATTGAATTGCATGAAGAATTATCCACAAGTAATCAGTTTACCGGTAACAACCCAAGTGCAATATTTGTTGTTCACGCAGAATCGAGTCTGTGATATGCGAATTTTCAAAAATATGGAGAGATCTTGAAACAAGGTGTGATATTTCAGTATTCAGCGTTTTTTTAGAAAGTTAATGCAGCTATTTCTTTTCAAGATTATTGAGTTTAGAAGTTACATGAGCTTTCCAAGAAATCTCAAACCAATGTTTGTCGTCTAACTCGCATCTATCGCAAACTCGATAATGTTTCGTGAAGAGTAATTTCAAACGCAAAGGAATAAAATTAATTTGTTTTGATTTGAATAGATCTTATTATATTGTGTTCTTATTTAATTGAACTTGTTCATTGGTCTGATCTCCTCGATCGACTTGAACGATTCGAAACGGAACTTCGACTGCTGTGGGTTCTAAATTTGAATCTTCAACATGGAGAAAAGGGAAAACGGATATCTGCTAATTTGCATTATTTTTAATTATCACAATTAATTTTCAAATTTCAGAAATAAAAATGGGAAGTTGAACATTTCTAAATACCAGAATAAGAATTTTTAGGAGGAAAAAGCCGATAATTGTTTTTAATCGAATTTCAGAAGACTGATTTTTGTTCATTTTTGACCTGAAATAGTTTCCTAAGTCTCAAACTGTAGTTTAATTTTTGAGAGGATGATATTGAAATGACGAAATGAAATTGAAACCCCAGAAAATCAGTCATGCTCTGGTTTAGAGAAACGACAATTCCATTCAACTTGATTATTTGGAAACCGTATGACATCATGGCACGATGCGTAGGCATAATAGACGAAGAATCTAGAGTAGGTCATCTTTTCTCGCATTATCTAGCCGCGCTTTTGTCATGATGCACATTACGGTTTCAAGGCTAATATTTATTCCAATTTTTATAATTATTTCTATCAGTTATTGCAATTTACCTAGCGGCTTTCCGTTTCTTCTTGCAAGGCGTGTGATGATGCTCGGATCGCCTTCCACAATATTCATTTTCATCACTTGTATCTCCTAACGAACATGACTATCAATGTGTTGAATATTTAGACCTACCTCTATCAGCATTGCAATTGCTGTCCCCGAGAATTGCGCTCTCCTTCCGCATCCTCTCCTCGACCTTCTCCTCCACTTCAGCCAACTCCCTCTCGAGAATCTGCAGCGACAGCCGTTTGTTGCCCGCAGTAATCTCGATCTGTTCCTCAGGCTCCTGCTCATCGTCCAGAATATCGTTCGATGCAGCAGTCTCCAAATCACCGTCTGTGTGCAAATCTAAAGATATAGATTTTGGAGCAATTGAAAAAAAAACAATTGATCTACATATTTTCATTGTTGCGAAGATCAGTTAGTTTTTGCTGTAAAAATTTCAATCCCAATTTGAGAGAGTAAAATTAACTAACTCTCAGAGAATAAATTATTTCACATCCTCCGAAGCTTTTCAAATTTCTTTGTTCGATGTATATCACCAGATAGAATTTGGAAATTAGATTTTACGAACGAAAGTAAGTTTAAAAGTCTAACCCTTCTCCTCGTTCTCGGCATCCTTTTTGTTGCTTTCCTCGAGATGTTTCATTAGCACAGCCACGACCACATTCACGAGCACGAACTGAGAGATGAGCACGAAGACCACGAAGAAACAGGGAGCCAGAATGGGGTCCACACAGCAGTTCGACTCGCAGCGGTCCGAGGAGTCACAGTCATCTCGAAGCGCGTCTCTGAAAATAGTCTAATAGCCTATTGGAGAGTTCGAGACTTATTCCAGAAAGTTTACTCAAAATTTGACAGTTTAACACAAGTCTGTGGAATAGAGTGCAAAGTAAAATAAACTTCCGAACTTCTAAAATCATAATTCGGCCTAAATGTTCGAATTTAAAAATGGTAAAAAAGTTATAGAATGATTTCCCCAATTCTTAGAACCTTACTTGAATTGGAAATTATATGTAGTATTTAGAAATTACTCTAATGCAACTTGTATCAAAAATTCCTCACTTCAAAACACCATTCCAATTGTCGCCAGTCGCAATTCGAAACAACGTGAGAAATGCCATTCCGAAATTCTTGAAATGGGCATGTTCTCCCAATCCGTCACAGGGGTGATCTTCAGAACATTCTAGAAGATGTCTTTGAAGATAGAAAATTAATGATTTGAAACTACCCAATCTTCCGAATAATTCGACTCCTAAGGCAGCAAAAATGAAGAAGAGTAGAAAGAATAGTGATCCGAGATTTCCGACTTGTGGCAGAGCTTCTCCGACTGTGTCCAGCAGAGAGCGAATTCCTTTCGCCATCTTCAGCAATTTTAATACTGCAAATGAAGGATAAATTGTTTATATTAATTAGTGAAAAGAAAGGCTAGAATTGAAAAGCTCACAAGACTACTCTATAATGAAGTCATGGATGAAAAGTTTGATAAAACAAGGTTTCTAATTGTAGGAAACTTAGTAACAAATCGCTTATGACATAGATATTATTCAAAAGGGAGTTGAGCTTTTGTAAATTGCATAGTTGAACTTTTTCCATGAAAATATAAAATGTTCGAAAAGAATGACTTGGAGGTATCAAACCATAGGTAGAAATACTTTGAAAAGCTCACCCCTAGCAATCCTAAGAACTCTCATGACCCGTATGATGGTTGGATTGATGGGCAGTTCCAGGGCTTCGAATTCTTCGAAAACGATGCCTGCGATCGACAGAATCACTATGAACATGTCCAGCTGGTTCCATCTCAAATAATGATAATAATAATAATAAATTAGTATTATGTTGAAGATGAAAGTTTTGCCTACTTTTCTTTCAAGAATCTTCTGAACCCGAGGGCGACCAATTTCATGATGGCCTCGAGAGTGAAGACTGCTGTGAAGAAGTAGTTCAGCGCCTTGAGCACGTATTTCAGCACAACTGGCATCATGTAGAATTCCATTGCCATTGAGATCACATTGATTCCTGGAATCTTAGTTGCTGCTATCAAGTAGATTTCCAGAATTACAACAAGCATGGAAATTTATCTGCGGATTGTATCAATTTTGAGGCTTCCGTTTTGTGCAGAAATTTAAAATACCAGAAAAATACACTAACCAATAACAGCAGCAATGGCGAGATCGAAGTATTTGGAAGTTACAATCCCGTGCAGAAAGAGCCTGGTTCTTCCGTAACTAGCATAATAGGGACGCTCTCGTCTAGCCAATTCCTGCGCTAAACAGAAAGATAAAGTAAAGTTATTTGAATTCTGAAAGAGTACCTCTTTTCTTCCTTCCAGCCTGACTTTCTTCGTATTTCTGTCTCTTCAATTGTCGTTGAAGTTGTTTCTCCTTGGCTTTTTCTCTCATTTCCTAAAGAATTTTTGAATCAAGAAAATTCGATATTGTTGAAAAATATGAACACTCGAAAAGAACTGTAAATGACGTAATACAATATGGCAAAATGGTTTGTTTAAATTTCGTTATTCAGAGCATGATTGCAATCCTCGTTTTTCAGGTTTTGAATCTTTTGATGGTATATTTTAATATTTCTTAGGTAAAATTGAGTCCAACCTTCTCGAGAGCCTCCTTGCATTTGTGAAAATTCTCGACGACGACACCTGTAAGATAGATGTAGATTGTCCCCTTTATTCATATTTCATCAATTTCCCTTAATTCCTTATTACTCACTTTCTAGAACCCTCTGTCAGAGTCACGTATAATTTTCTTTTTTCCCACGCATTCCCTTCCTTATTCGCTCCTCAATTAGCTTCTGAATCACTAACAACATTCATGCTCATCATCTCTATAGATTATCTTCATATACATAGTCTATCACCGACTCCCCAATCTGATACAATCCACCATTCACCATTCTATAAACCCTTTACTATTCTCTAACCAGAAGACACCCAGAGGACCCATAAGAGCCCTCTAGATCCCGACTATGTCTCAGTCATAATCCAAACCTATGCTCCTATTCTTATTCCCATATTTATCGTAGCCATTCAATAACACGTTCTAAGTAAGACTTTAGTCAATATAAACTTTAACTTCTATGCACGCTTCTGTTTCTTATATATACACATTATGGTGTATTTATACTTACCAACGAACATATTCAGCACGAAGAAGCCCACAAGCAGCAGGAACGAGATGAAATAGATCATTCGCCACTCGTTGTAGTTCTCGATTGGCTAGAAATTGGAGTTCTTGGAGAACAAATTAAAAAGGTCAATAATAACCATTTGATATACAGAAGAAAAAAGTGAAATATTTGCTTATTTTCTATACAAGCTCTTCATTTATGGATTATTATCGTTCAATTGTAATGAAAAAGTTTTGCAAATACCAAATTTGGAGATAATAAATAAAAAAAAAACTGAATTTTCTACCTGAATATCGACCCCTACAGCATCGATTCCCTGATACATGATCGAGACCCATCCGTCCTTACTGCTAAGCACGAACAACGACATTAGTGCCTGGAATGCTCCGTTTTTTGAAGATAGTAGAATGTGTATTCTTTACCTGTCCCAAGTTATCAAAATTGTATCGATGGTTGACCCATTTGTTCCTCGAGTCCTGCAGACATTCATCCTTCGTCGTCACATTTGCAATGTCAGGGCCTGTGCAGTGGTACATCATTCCCTGAAAATGGGAAAAATGAAGTTTGAAGAATTTTTTAATAAAATTTCAGAAGGGAATGCAATGAAACTTGTTTTAACACATTTTTTTTGCCAAATCCGGCTCTATAAAAATTCAGAAGGTTTGTTTGATGAAGTATAGAAATTATAAGAATTGCAAATAGATATAGATATTTTGTTATAAAAGACGAACCTTGAATAGTTGAACTCCTAGGATTCCGAAAATGACAAAGAACGTGCAGCAAATCAGGACGATGTTGCCGATAGGTTTCAGGCTGAAGAATTAAACTGAAATTTCGCCAAAAAATCACTCTAACCTTGAAATGAGAGTCATGACGACGAGTTTGACGCCAGGAGCTCGATTGATGACTCGCAAAGGGCGCAGGGCTCTCAAAAGTCGAAGAACTCGAATCACACCAAAGATTTTTGGGGAATCTGGAAAATTTGCATGGAAAAATGAAGTGATGAGGTAAAGAATATCCTAGAGAAAATTGAATTGAAATTTGAGCATTGGTTTGTCTGAATCAGCAATAAACAATAAAAATCCGATATTTAAAAAATTCGGAGAGAAGTAGTTTAGTCAAAACTGAATTATACCTCCAGTTACGAAGATTTCGAATCCAACATTGATCAGGGAAATGATGACGAGAATTCCATCCAACACATTCCAGCCGTCTTTGAAATAGGCACCGTCTCCGAATACACACCCATTTGCTATTACCTGCAAGTATGAAAATTAAAAGCTATGACGGAATTTCATAAAATGGAAAAAATTGGTGTGGTAAGTAATTTTTTTTAAGAAAAAAGGTGATATTTGGCTAATATTGTCAAAAATCTACCTTCATCAGCATTTCAACAGTGAAAATGATAGTGAAAATGTATCCTGAAATGTCGAGGAATTTTCTTTCAATGGAATAAGGAGGAATAGAGGGTCGTTCCATTGCGAGGGTCACGCAATTTATGCCGATGAACAATAGAATGGTGTAGTCGAACCATTTCTTTCGAGTCAATGTTATGAATCTGTAATTCTTTCATCATTGATAAAAAATGAAGATTTGTAAATCTTTCGAACTCTTCTGGATAGGTGTGTTCGTAATTTAGAGCTCAGAGCTATAAAGGATTCACAATTAGGATTGAGAATTTTAAAGTTCAAATTCTAAATCCATCTATCTGAATACAAGAAAAAGAAAATGATGGAATAAATTGAAATGTGGTAAGAAGCTTGACTTCGTGATGTTTCAAATCTCTGAAAATCATTTACTTGAGTCGAAGTGGATTCTTCGGACTGAAGATGAACAGAGAATACTCGGATCGTCTGTACAGACAAGTCTTCCTCAGGAGCTTTCTGCACAAAGTATTTTGCTTCAGCTCCTTTTTTCTTTCTTCTTCCGCCAACGCTTGTTTCAATTCTTCTCCAGCCTCAAATCATTAAAAATTCGGGAAATTCATGAAATAGCTATTTTGAGAATGAATAAAGGGATGCTGAAAAGCGAGAGTTCATACGCAATTCATTTGAAAGGAAATATATCTCTCTCAGCATATTTTAGAAAAAAAATCATGAAACCCGATAAAGGTTCGAATGGTATCAAACTTGGCGCATTTCTTTCCGGAAATTTATAAAACCCAACCTTAGCTAATTGCTCTCTGGCATAGATTTCGATGAGTGTTCGTTTGTTGTGAATGGGACAATTCTCATTGAAAATATGCCCAACTCCACTCCAGGAATGAGTTCGTTCGCGAGGCTTTCTTCCGACTGAACCATTCTGGGTTGGCAGTGTCAGTGAGGTATGTCGGTGCAATCTGCAAAATAGATTCATATTCGAAAAAAACGATCAATTCTTGGGTATTAAGTGATTTGTAACAGAATGACTAGATTTAAAGCAAATATTTTGGAGATTTTACTTGACTTTTTATTATTTTGAACTTTGCTACAAATCGCTCTGCATCCAATTTCCTTACTTATCAGCCCCTTTGAGAATAGGGCTCATAGGTAGAGATCGTTCAGAGAGAGGTGAGTTCTTGAGGGGAATCGAAGTGGGAGAGGAGGGAATAAGAGCTAGGACTCCATCATCAGAGTTTATTTGACGCTGAAAAATAACTTTGAGGTACCCTAAAAGCCTTCCCAGAAACTCCGGTTTTTTTCGAGCCTCTCAAAATCTCTTCATTTCTCATGTTCTCTAGCAGCATCACGCTGATCAAACATATACAGGGTGATCTACGATAATTTTACAAGTTATTTTCGTTCTTAAATTTTCCCTAATAATTATTTTTAAAAACAGTCAATGGGATCTTATTTAGATCGGAGAGGCCATTCACGAAAATGTACGATTTTTATCTATTTAGGGCTACAATATGCTCTAGACATACTGTAGAAGGAAAATGAATATATCCATACATTTTCATGAAAATTTTAAGAGTGAAAATAAGTTGCAAAATTATCGTGGATCGCCCTGTAGCTATCAGGGAGCAAGTCACCTCTCATGGTAGCGTGGTGTAGTGGATAGAGCTAAATTTTCGCCCATTCCTGGACGATAAACGAGAGATCACTTTGGTTGAGAGAGCGCAGTGAAACTCGAAAAAACGGAAGTTTCAAGGAAAGCCAGAGTAAATTAAGCGAATTTTGTTACACAATTTTACAAGAAGTTCAGGTGATCACTTCTAAATTCAATATTTGGGAGATTTAGTTGTGAGCAATCTTTCATAGCCGTGAAGAATAAAGAGAAGAATGATGATCGAATTTTCGTGTTGGTTGAAAATGCTCGAAAGAAAGATTGTAATTATCTACTAGGATGGCATTAACAAAAAATGCGACCTCTTCATTGGAACGATGTCTGTTGTTGGCGTTTCTGGCAAATGGATCAGGCTCAGATACAGCAGAAATGGCCAAATGCAGGGGGGTGTGCCTTCGATCGAAGCAAATACAGGCCCCGTTTGCAGCTCCGTTTATGAAGCCGGGCGAGGTTGATTTTGCGAGGAGAGCTTCCAATTCTGCCTTTCTTTGCTCTTCTTCTTCCAATGCATGTTTGCGAGCTTCTTCTTCCTGAACCACGAAATTATTTAAAATGGTTTTTCGTTATTATTAGATAAGAAGTTCTACATTCCAAATAAAAGTGCCGATTTCTCAATGAAGATCAGCTTCGTTTTAATTGGAAAAACTCAATCGAATATTTCTAGACCTGTTGTCTCTTCTCCTCTTCCTTTGATTCTTGAAATCCTTCGACCAAAATGGCAACGAGCAGGTTGAAGAGAACGTAATTGCCGAATGTCATAAGGGCCACGAAGTACAGGGCAGCCCAGGGGTTGGTTTGAGACATGCCGTTGAACAGCACCATGTTCCAGTCCTCTTGGGTCAAAATCTTAACTTGCAGAATATAAATTCCTTCAGAATACTGAGTTGGGTGACAATTTTTGTCACTTCTTGTGATAGAAATTATCGTTCAACATGATATTATTCCGTCATTACCTGTTGAACCTTATCCACTTTACTAATCAAGCAATTTGAACTAAACTTTTCAAGAAGCTAATGATAAATGAGCCTACTACTTCGTTACAACACCTGGGGACTGGTCTCTATCAATAAAACCACAAAATAACTGAGTCTGTCACTTCACATGAAGCTAAAAAGCATTTTTCAAGTTACCTGGAATACCGTAAGTGTGGCGTGCATGAAGGTGTCGTAATTCATCCTGTCGCAAATGCACTCTCCCCTCTCGATCTGCAGACAGTTACATTGCTCGCCTGTCTCCTTGTGATTGCAGAACTTCCGGCCGAACAAAATCATCCCAAATACACTGAAACGACAACATAAACGATAACCGATCACAACATAATTACTACGATCTTTGTAATTCTGTACATAATTTTTTGGAAAAATGATTTCAACTCATGTAGATTTGGAGAAGATTGATTATAATTGAGAAAAATATTTCCCACAATTTCACGAAGTATAAATAAATTTTAAAAAAAAAATCATGCTCAACCACAAATAACCCGCTAACTCACGACAAAATGATTCAATCCATGCCACACTATAAATATAAGAAAGAAAGAAGCACTCCAATCCCAAATCTTTCAATTTTGAATCATTTTTAAAGGGATTTACCTGGAAGACAGTGATGAGCGCCCAGAGCAGAGTGTCGAAATTCTTCCGCTCGCATTTCTTCAAGATACCCCCAGAAAATCGCTCTTCGATTTTGCAGAATTTGCACCCGAAAAGTGACATTCCGAGGATGCTGAAATCGTCGTTAATGCTTTGTTATTTTTCGAAAATTTCCATAACAAGATTCTACATTCGCTTCGTTAAATTTAGAAAAGCTTAAATTCTATAAAATGATACTTTTTACATTAGTTTGTGCTTCGAAATTCGATACAGATGTGCAAATGTGATTAGCAGGATAGGGAAAAACGATGCCGAACTATTTAAATTTGTAAAAGAAATGAAATGTACCTGAAGATGAAAATGAATAGAAGCAGCAGACCGAAGAAGACGGTCACGTTGTCCATTGTGTGAAGCATCACAACGAGTTGGTATCGAAAATAGGCTTGTTTAGCTATATTTTGAGCAAAAGAATCGATTTTTGGTTTAAAAAATCAGGAAGAAAATGAAATTGAAACGCAAAGTTCAAATCATCGATAAAATTATGAAAATACATTTTGCTCACCGTAAAGCAGGCATAAATCGGACTAGTTTGAGAATTCTTAAGAGTCGAAATGTTCGCAGAACTGACAGACCGCCCTTGCCGTCTTGAAATAACTCGAGCACACTGAAAATGGCAATTCATTTTAGAGGAACGTTTAGATTCAAACCTCAGAGCAACGATTCCCCCATCGAAGAGATTGAACCCGTCAGCCAAGTAGCCGAACAGACCATAGGCGATCACTTTGAGGAGCATCTCGAAGGCGAACAGGCCCGTGAAGAACAGATTCGAATATTCCAGGATCGTCGTGAAGATCTCTGGCTGGAATAAGTGAAATGAATTTAGAAACGCTAGGAAATCGCTTTGAGCAATTTCAGGACTATTCGGAGGAACTTCAATTTGAAAAATTAGAATTCAAATCGAAGTTAAACTATTTTCACGATCTTCGGAGGGATAATTAAATTTTCAAGCAGCTGAGTCAAATGGAGGCATTTCGGATAGTGCTGATCAATCAATCATGAAGGGAAATTCAAAAACTCGAAGAGGAAAATTGAACCTGTTGGTGATGCTCAACTCCCATAGAGAGGGTGTTAACGAGAATGGCAACGAGAATGCTTCGACTGAAGTGATCGCTGTCC
This sequence comes from Diploscapter coronatus, assembly GCA_964036155.1. NCBI lineage: Eukaryota > Metazoa > Nematoda > Chromadorea > Rhabditida > Rhabditidae > Diploscapter > Diploscapter coronatus. The sequence continues at coordinate 44,572,276 of OZ038422.1, read as the reverse complement.
ACAAAACGCTTGACATGAAAACGAAACCACTGCCATTTGGACGAAGATCGGGGCTTTTCCTGGAATGCAACGAATGAAAAGTGTAGACTTCTTAATGGAAAGAGCTAATTCGCTCGAAAGCAACAAAACCATAAGTCGAAAGTAAAATACTACCTCTTCCTGCTCATCGCTGCTAAACTCCGATTCATTGATATCGTCATCAGTTGCTGTTTCGTCATTGTCGTATTCTCTAACACTGCCATTTCCGATCTTTTTGGCAAGAACTATGGCATTTTGCTGATTCCCTGCGTTGCTGTTTGGCTTTTCGTCATCTGGAAAATTCTATTTTCCAGTAAAATAGAGCAAAAAATCTAGCAAATAATCAAACTAATTTCTCGTAGTATTTTTATCCTTTAGTTTCTTCGTCATCATTAACTCACCTTCTTCCTCTTCCATTCTCTCCTCTATCCTGGACAGCGTTGCCATTTCATCGAGTTTCGATTTCCTTCGATAAATTTCTGCATTCTGTCTCTGCTCCTTCCTCGCATCCATGTATGTCTTGTATCTCTGAATCGGAGAATTAGAAGAAAGATATCAAAGGAATTGAAGTTCACCCTTCGAGCCTGCCTTTTTGCCCTTCGGAAAGTATAGGAAATCATTCGGACGATGGCAGCATAGACTGAACCGCCTTCTACTTTAGAGGAGTCCAAGGCTTGTTCGGATCCAGTACCTGTAAAGTGGAATATTTATGAAAGGTAGAATTTAAAAAAAAATATTTTAATAAAAATTTAGTCAACATTGTTTTCAAAAGTGTCACCCTTGATTATTTTAGTATTTTTATTTTTGTTTTCGAAAAAATAAATTCCCTAAAAATATTTTTTTGACAAAGATAGCGTACAAGTAAAAGGATCGAGAGAAAAAGTGAACAGCTTACAAATGGAATCTTGTCTGGCCATTCGTTTCCTCTCTTCCAACATCCGTTCTGTTTCCCTCCGTTTTGTTTCAGCGAATTGAGTGGCTATGACGACAAGGCACAGATTGATCATGAAAAATGCACCGATCTGAAATTATGCAAAATAACCATTGACTGATAAGAAAGAACTAAAGCTAGAAATATATGCAACCTAAACTTTTTTCCAGACTTGTTCAAAACCAAAATAAATCCAAATTCTTCAAAGATAAAATATGCCACATACCACAATGAGCAGGACGAAATAGATCCAATTCCAGAAGGAATGCGCGTCTTGAACGTAATACATAATATCGGTCCAGCCTTCGAGAGAAATCACCTGAAGAAAATGAAATTCAAAATAGCATGTGAAAAATTCCACACCAGAAATATCGAAATCCATGCGAATCCAATGTTGTCGAAGGAGACAGAACCTTGGAAAGGATTTCGTTCTTCTACCTGTATTAGGAAATTTCGGATTTGACAAAGATAGACAATTTCTTACTTGGCATAAGTTGTAGTAAATGTTCCAGTTAATGCAGGAGGTATTCGAGATTTGATCGAATTGATCCAAGGTTAAATTGCATCTGAATGATTTTTTTACATATCATAAGATTTAGACGGGTTGTTTCAAGCTGAAAGATAAAGTTGACTTGAATAATATTCTCATCTGAAACCCTATGAAATCGTGTCATTCAAATTGCGATAATATTTAGATCTTTGATTAGCAATTTCTTCAAATTTATTAACTCACTAAAAAGTGGAATCTCGTCGCTAGTAAAATTAAATCTAAGAATTTTTTTTTTTAAATCTTACTTGATCCCGTTTTGAGTGTAAGGCGGCAAATTGTCGCACTTGTGCAACCCGTTTGCATCGTTTTGGCTACAAATATATTCTAACGAAGTGTCTTCAGGGATGTAATATCTGCAAAATTAAGATTAATCTTATCTTCAACAAAAATGAACTACCGTGTCAATTTGACATCTTTAAACAAAGCTGTCTGATTTTCGGGAATATGGGTTGGCAAATTAATGATACAACGAGAACTGAAAATCTTCTTTCGTCGCTAGAAATTAGGAAAAAGATTACCGTAATAAACCAGCCCAAAGTTGGACGCCTACAATCCCGAAGATAAAAAAAACGAAAAAACACAAAAGCAGAACGTTGCCCAACATGGGAAGAGTATCGAGGAGCAAGTTTACTGAAAAAAGAAATCAAATTTAGAAAATTAGCTGTAAGTATAATTTTCTTTCCATGAACTAAAGAATAAATGGCGAAATATACTTACTAACGTGAAAAACCAATAAAAGTTAGGAAAGCCTGTAAGAAGATACTAACCTAGAATTCGCATAGAAGGAATTCGATTGACAGCTCTAAGCGGCCTGAGGACTCGGACAGTTCGAATGGCTGTCAGATTGATGCTCCCTCCCATCACATCTGCTAGAACCACCTCGACTATTCTCAAAAGGTCTTCATTTTGAACATAAAAGATATGGTAAGAAAAACTATTTTTGTTTGTTGTTAGATTTATCAAAAGTCAGAAAAGAATTAGTGTTTATTCCTCGTGAGCATGGTGAGAAAATGGGATCAGATTGCCACGGTTATTAACAAAAATCTCACATCAGTTATCATCCCATTTGATTTTTGTTCCATTTTGTCTTACAGATTTTCAAACCTTTGTTTGAAAGGAAAAATTTCTCACCCGGCAATGACAATGAAAAAATCGAGTCGATTCCAGGTATCTGCGAGGTAGCCGGTTGGCCCGACCAAACCAAGGGCGATCACTTTTATCATCTCAAAAGATCATGTAATGTCGCGAAGAGCAAAATCTTCTTACCATTTCTAATGTGAAATAAACGAATATGCAGTTGTCGACTATGTCGAGAATGTGACAGCGATAGGTCGAGCAGGTCGGACCGTCGTCGCATGGCCGATACATACCTGAACAATTCGAATAGTTGGTGGGAAATTGAGATTCATTTTAAACGTGCGATATCACTGCTTCTAACAATTGAAAGGTAAGATATAAAAGTCGCGTTGAAAGAAGAAAGTTTAGTATCAAGATTTTTAATGTCTGCATATCCAGAATGAACTTTCATTCGGCGCACGATATCGATGCAAACCGGGAAAGGGTATTCTATAATCCATAAGATGAAGAATATGAAACGAATATTTTTTGTCAGATCGGAAGACATCTTTTCAATCAACTATAACGAAAACCCAATAGCGATCAGCAATCTTTTCCATTTCTCGTCTTTTTCAAAGTAAAACTCATGGCTTACCTAATGTAATACAATTGATGAGAATGACAGCCATGGTGATTCGGTCGAACCAAGGGCTCATGACGAGTTTGAGAGCCCACGAGCGAGGAGGTCGGGACTGGTAGAAGCAATGCAGAACTGGGTCAGCGAATCTGAAAATGCGCAAATACAAATACAATTCAGATTAGATAGTCCAATATATCAGTGCATAGAAAATGATAGGATCTTCAAGTAATTCTGGTAACAAATCGTCTATATAATTACTTTCATTATTCCATTCAATTCCTTTTTTTCTTTCTCATTTTTTCTTCCTGTCTAGTCAAATCAATGGGAAGATTTGTGAATGAAAAATGAAATATTATTTCGAGCGGATCGAGTTTCACAGAGTATCGACTTGCTTCTCTTTTTCGCTTTTTCATAGGTAAAACGAACGTGAAAAATCATCCCCCAGGCACAAAATGCGCGTTTCATATGAAATGCATCGGGATGAAGGCAATTTTCAAAGAAATTTAATTTCGAGAAAGAAATTATTGAAAAAATATAAAGAAAAGTTCTCAAAAATTCGATTTGCCTGAAGTTAAAAAAAAAAAAACCTTGGAATCGAAATTTTATCCAATTGTTGTTTTGAATCAAACTGCAGAAGGTTTTAATTTGAAAATTTTCGAATTCGATTTTTATGCATAACTGTCTTGAAGACTATTTTCATAAAAAAATGATAAATTATCAAAATTTCAAAATATTTTCTAAAGACGCTAACCCATCATAAGGAAGCTGCCCCTCGCCTTCCACTTCGATTTGCTCATTTTCATCGGCGAATTCGACCTGCCGCGCAGGCGAAACCTCCGAGGAAGAGGCGCCCGCCTGAAATGAAAATGATTGGAAATAAAAGATTCAAAATCGGTTATTCAGATTAGTTGATGCATGAAAATGAAATTTCAATTGTTTTTTTTCGAAAAGAACAAAATTCCGCTGACTTCTGACTCAGATATTTCAAATTGAATAAAAGAATTCCTACCCGCGCTGTCTCCGGAAAATGCAGTGTTTCTTCTTTCGATCCTTCTGAAGAGCCGCCAGCCTGAAAAGGAAAGAATCAGAACTTTATTTTTAAAAAATTTTAAAAGCAATAATTTTTTTTTTAAATTCAACTGATACTCATGGAGAGAAGTCGTTATTAGAATACAGAACAAAAGAAATAGTCGTAATCAGATCAGCTCGGAATAAAAAACCAGGAAAATTTCGGAGAACCAAGGAAAAATGGCTCAAACTAATCAAAACTGAACAGAAATCAGAAATGGCAATTATTCGGGAATAATCGATGCAGCTGCGTTGCTTACTCGACAGTAGAGATGTTCCCAATTCTTAGGCAAAAATTTGCCTTTCGATCGGAAGGAAAGACAAATGTTTTGAGTGTTTTTGCAGCCCGGGGCGATTCAGTTTCCCTCAATCCTCTCTACTTCTTTCCTTCTCGAAGTTTGTCTCTTCTCTCATTTCTGCTTCTCTCTGCTCTCGTCCTTTCCCTCTCTATTTCCTTCCTGAGAATCGTCTTTTTGACTAAAAATCTCTGCATCGAACTTGGCATAATGCTTTATGGACGGCTCATTATAAACAATCGAAACTGAAACTGCGCAGACAATGAAAAAGGGAATTCGAGAGCTGTGAGAGGGGGAATTAATAAACACCTAAAGAGCGTGTTGAACTGACCTAAGCAAGACAGAAATGATATTGACAGAACGCATGTCGGTCTATTTATAAACAGTCGATTTTAACAATGTATTTTTGAGCACAAAGAAAATTATATGATTGGAATTTTTATCAATAGGCGGACGGATGAAACATTTACTTAGTTTTTGAAAATCGAAAGTTTTGATTTTTTTTTGAAATTCAGAGATCTTTTCATTTTTTTTTTCTTTCCAAAATTTTTACTTTCATCCAGTCAAGACGAAAGATTTTTTACACTAAAATATCGTACTAATTCCAAAAAATCGTGCTATTCAAATGTGTAGCTTTTCATATTCATTTGATAAATTCATGTGTTTTCTTTGTTTTCAATTTGAAGAAAAAAATCTTCGGAAATTACCTCGAGTAATTCGTCCCTTCTCTTGGCAACGGAACTGCGTCGCCTCGAAGGCGGAATTGCCGAGGTTCGTCGACCCAAAACCGATCTGCAGCATTATTTTCCCTCTTTATACAAAGTAGAGGAGCTACCTGGGTCCTCCTGCATATTTGGACAGAGATTGGAAACTGCGTAGCTCGGAGACCGGGTGTTTCAGCATCTGAAAACAAGGAATTATTCCAAGAATCGAGTCGAATGAATTGAATTGTACAGGCAACTCGGAAATGTCGCAACGTGACGCATGACGGAATAGTGCAGAGTTAGAAGAGAGTAGAGAAACGCTCATTTTCCACACTATTCCGCTTTTTGCAACATTGAAACAGTTCTAATTTGCCAATGTAAATACCTTTACGGATTCAAGCTCTTCCTTATTCCTTTAGCCGTTCCCATGAATCGCGATTCTTCTCTAAATGATCGGAAAACTTCACGAGAACCAAAAATATATTAATTTAGAGAAAATTATACGAAAAAATCACGAGCGAGCATGAAAAACAATGAAAAAGCGTGCGAACAAAACTCAGCAAAAATGAGATTATTGATAGGAACGGAAGAATATTTAAGTTCAGAAAGATAGACAAAAATTGAGCAGTAAACATAAAGAAAGCAAATATCGTTAATCGAAACTAGATATGTTGAAATTGAAAAATTGTGAAATTCGGAATCGAGAATTTTGCAAATTAGAATTCGTAATCGATATCAAATCCGAGTTGCAACGCCACTTTTAGAATAAAAAAACATGATCGAGTCTTCGAAATATCTCTAGACTATTTTTCAGAAGAAAATTAAATATCAAGATCAAAAATGATGTGAGAAAATTGAAAGAATGAAATCAACACACTTGGTAGAAAGAAAAACCAAAGTCAAAGGTGGTCTGTCTGACTGGCAAGTAAAGCAATTCAACACCCATTGCGTGACTTGCAGCAAATGGAAGAAGCAAATATTTCACAATTTTCAATGTCAATCAAACGATATTTTTCTCCGCAGATATTGGAAGGGGGATTTAAATTCTTTTTTGCAAAAATAATAGGAGCAGACTTACAACTTATTCTAGGGACCATCAACCATTTTTGCCTATTCATCAAAATCGGATGAAAGACCCATTTTTGAGAACCTTGTTGAGTCCTTCATCCATCCCCGATGAGAAAAAGTCGAAAAAATTAGCATAAAAGTAATTTTAGAAAATAAAAATAAATTTACGAAAATCGCTCTCGCGCCTCGTATTTGTGGAATGTGTACCATTTCAAAGTTTCAGAAAAAAATCGTGAAAGCCGAAAAGTAGCAAAAATTTGAGCGTCAGTGAAAAATGAGTAATGAAGCAATTTCCAAATGTGCGATTTTTTACGAGTGTTCATGTTGAGGCGCGCAAAACAATGCGAATTGATTTACGTGAACTACTCGCTTTTTCTCCGCTTTTCAAAATATTCCTCTCATTTTTCGTGGTTTTCGTTGATTTTCCGCTTGTTCCTCATACTCTAGTTACACGGTTGTGTTATCCTATCCCTCTCTTCCCCTTTGCATGCCATTTCATATCCTCTCCGCCCAGAATTTTCCTCTTTCCTTTCCGTTTGCTTCCGGCCTTTCAGCATCATTTCATAAATTCCAACTGGCCATTTCACCCTGTCCTGATTTACACAAATTAGTTCCACTCCAAGCCGTATTTCCGATATTTTGGTGTAGCGTACCTAGTTGTCGGACTAGATATTTGACATTTTACTATTCATCAATTTTGGATGCGAAATAGTGTTGGAAGTGGGCTCTCTGTAAAACTCACCAAATTTTAGGCTAGGTATAGCAGAGAAAAGAGAAATGCTGGTGAATATTCTAAATAGATAGCTAGCGAACAACTAAAAGCAAAGATTTGCCAATTTTAGCAACTAAACTGATGAAAAATTCCAAATCAAGTTATAGAACAGTCAAATATAGCTTGGGCGATAGAAGAAGGAAGAGTGATATCGGGAATGAATTATTTACTGGTGATTTGAAGGAATAAACATTGCATGAGTATTTGTCAAAAATGGATATTCTTGCACATATATTTGGAGTCTGGTGTAATAATGTGTAGCAAAGTGAAAATATATAACGACGTTCAGCCAAATTTTTGAATACGAATAAGTTTCAGAAGTCCGGATTATGACGATCTTTCGATTTTTTGCTAAAATTTTGCGCGTTTCTTGCTTCTCCCATTATATCAAGTTTCGAGAGCAAAAAACCATGAAATATGAACAGAAAAAGGATATGAAATATTTCAAAAATGTGTGGCTTCTTTGGAAAAAGCTAAAGAAAAAATAACAATTGGTGTTCAGGAAGTGAATTTCGAGTCACAATTAGTGAAAATTGAACCCAAATATGTGTTAGTTTGAACAAATCTGGGATTTTATATCAAACTGAGATTTGAGCCTTCACGTATGAGATTTGCATAAAACGACCATCCCACAAATCCGTCAGCTTAATTAAAAATTCAGAAATAACATTGAACATTATTATCATAGGCTATTAGCATTCACTTCCTTTCTGAACTTCTCTAATATGAATGAAGAAATCCATGTAGGAGAGAAGGAATGAAAGCTCACAAATAATAGCAGTAGATATTAAAAGAAGTTTCAGCTTCAAATTTTAGTTCCAAACATCCAGAAAATTTCAAGTCGATACAAATTGTGCGCCGCAACATCATTTTCACATGAATTTTATGAGCAAAGAGTGAAATTATAAAAATGAAAAGATCAACCCTTTCATGGGGGAGAAGGCAGACAAACTTCAGCAATCTGTGCACAAAAGACTGAAAGAAGAAGTGTAGTTATGTGGCAGTGTGCGTTTGCTTGCAACTATTAGTGCTGCAGGCAAATGACTGAGGTGTTCGTTTTTGCATTACCCTGTCGTGCGTCGTTTCTTTTCAATTTTTTCGATGCGAGTTTGCCCATTCCTCCCAATTCACAATTTCCCTCGTCCGTGATTTGCCCCCGTGCCGTTTGCCTATTTTAACCCCCAGCCTGTGAAGGCTCTGCCAATCCATAGCAACCAGGGGAACATGGGAGAATGGAGAAATGTCGGGGGAAACTCATCGAGAGGGGAGAGACAGGGGTTTTTCATACTTCTCTGCTATGGCTCTCTATCTCTAACCGTATTCTCGTTGCTTCTTGCCTTCCTCTTCTCTTTGCCTCGTCAGCTTCAGGAAATCATTGCTTCTGGCATGCATTATGAGCAGCCGAGGAGGGAGGGGATACATCCAAGCATTCAGCCCAGCCAAAGGGTAAATCGACGGAAAACACACAACCAGGAAAATGATGCAGAAAATGTCGAATGTATGTATAGAGGTCAAAGGAAACACATTTGATGGTTTTGAAGAACTCCTTCTAAAAAGAAATTGCAAATAATTGTTTTGCAAATTTCTCGAATACAAAGTTTGGTAATCCAATCGAGTTTTTGGGCCGGTTGCTATAAAAACGAAAAATGAAAATTGACTTTCGGAATGCGCCTGGAATTAAGATTTGCTAGGAAAAATCTCAAATCCCTAGCCACGCCCACAATAGGCTCAAACGAGCTGATAATCTCGGAAAAATGCGAGAAAAAACGAGAAGAACATGCGAGAATACGAACGACTTTCATCTGGCACTGGCTTTTTCGGTCAAACAGATTATCGGTCATAGAAAAATGGAAAGGATTTGACAAATTCTCAAAAAAAAAAATTAAAAAAATACGCACACACACACACACACACAAATAAGCCCTGAATGCAGCAGAAAGCACTTGAGTTGTATTCAGCGGGTGAAGACAGTCAAATGTGAAGATAAATATAATCAGATATAGAATGGCTTCAAATAGACAGCGCACATCCAATCCAAAATAGAAAGCGATGATGAGAATGTTTAGTCATAAGCATATTCGAGAACGAGTGATATTTCTAATAGATTATTTGCTATTTATTATTCTAGCATAAACTAAACGCCAAACTTAGCTAGAGTTCTCACACATCAGACTATGATGAAAGTGATAAATTTAGTAAGGAAGGCGAACTTAATCGAATAAATGAGACTTCAAAGCATGAATAATGAATGAATAAAAAAGCATAAACTATCACAAATCAAATCAGAGGTCTTCCCTTCATTCAAGCAACAATCTGTTTATTTCACGATCCTACAAGGGGATCCGCCTTTTCCATTTTTCCATTAGCCGCTCTCGTTTTTGCCCTTCATTTCTTTATTCACCCCCCCTCCTCTTCAGCTTCCTCTAACCTATGCAAAGCTTTTGGCAGATTTTCAGGCCGACTGACTTTGCTCTGCAAGTACAGAAAAGCCAGAAAAGCACAAGAGCTAAAACAATCTGTGCAGAATGAGGAAGCACAGAATTCCAAAGGCAAAGGCAGAAGGAATGATAAATGCGACCGCCCTGACTGGTCAAACATTGGAGAACGCCCTCAGGCAGGAACTGCTAACGCGTGAATGCTAAGCCCGCTTTGAACGACTCAACCGAAATCTCTAGCCACGTGAAGAGGAAAAAATAAACAACAGATAGTAGCTCAAAATACTTCAAGACTGGATTTTAATAGAACAGTTCTTCAGAAAGATATAAGACCATACTATCTGTAAAAATAATGTTCTGGGTGAGAAGATCAAAAATTGTTGTGATAAATTTCGATAACGAATGAACTCATTTCCTGGTTAATAGAAACTGAAAAACTACGTTAAACGTTGAACCAAAGTATGAAACTAAGCTCCCTTACACATTAACATATTTAAAAACTTTTCAAGTCATGAAATGGATTAGAAGAGTCTCGTTTGGATGATTTGATCTAATTCAATTTCAATTCGGATTCTCGAAATAGTCCTTCTCTATCTCTTGTCCTACAGATCTTTCAAAATCACAGAATCCATATTCATCTGTCAAAATTCCCACAATGATCATCAATGATGTCATAATACATTTCAAAATAACTATCTCTCCAACGAACATCTCTATCTTTCTTGCTCCTGTTTGGAGTGTACAACGTTCCTCTACCAGCTGAACACCACATGGACCAATGAGTTTCTGCTTCGAAACGTTCAAATGTATCCCACGTTGTCGCATGCCCCAATTCATACTTCCATCTCATTTGCAGTAATCTGGAAAGTGAGGGTGGAGCATTTTTTCCCATAAATGTTCGACATTTGTACTTATTCCTGCAAGTAGAGCATATGGAAGAATACGCGCAGCGAATCAAGGAAATTATTCCGCCATCAGTCAATTCTTGTTAGATTAAAAATTGTCGATTAGATAAGAATTACTATTGCATCAAAGGGTGTTGAGAGTGAATTAATTTTGTAAAATAGTAGACCTAGAGATAATACTCGTTAGATATCTAATGCGATCTATCCTGAATATATCTTCTTACAAGGATACTTTTTGAAGTGTTCTCCCCGATTCGGCAGATTTTTGCACTACAAAAATTTTTTGTGACGCTGATCGTGTTTCTGAAATCAGAAAGTATGGCGTGCTAGTGTTCGAACAGAAAATCCCGAAGGCCGTTTTTTGTATAGAGAAATAACGAAACCCACTTTATAATTTTATTTCTTCGTTGCGTGGAAAGGTTTTCGAGATTTCCTTCCCTAACACTTGCACGCTAGCACTTTCTGGCTTCAGATCCATGAGCAGTGTCATGAAATACCCCGGGTTACAAAAATCAGTCAAATCGAAGGTGGACACCTCGAAAAGTTTTCTCGTAAGCAATCTTGCATCATTAGTTCGACAATAGCTAAAAATTTTGCTCATACAATATGTCGTCAAAACTGATTTTACTCGGCAACATATCCACCATTAGTTTCTTTTCTCGAATGAAACTGATCTCTAGATCTGTATACTAGTGATGAAGAACCGCTTTAATTTTATCCCATGATGCTTATCTATCGCTACAAGATTCTGAAGCTTTGATTGCTCCAACCTAGAATACAATCCTACAGATTTCTTAACCTTCTCTTTAGAAATTCTCATTTTCAGCTCAATAATCAAACAACTGATCTATCCTGATCGGTCATTAGACCATAGGCTGATACTCCCCGCTTTCAATTAGTCGACTTCTCCGTCCAATTCTCTGTTAATTTTTCCCATTCTTTTCAATACCAGGCCATGTCAGATTGTCCTCTTCTCCCACGAGCTGTCTATTTATTATTTGGCCGACCGCAGCGGCAGAAGAACACATGTGAATCTGGGCAAGAAGGAGGCAGAGATCTAGATAAATCGAATATCACACGACAACTTACTAGAAGGAGCTGGATTTGAGATTTATTATAAGCTCAGTATCAGAGTATTCAATTCTAGAAAATAATAGGGTGGAGGGAACGTCTTTTCTAGGCAGTGTTCTTCAATTGTATGGATGAGATTTAGACAAAGCCAAAAGTCTGAACTTTAGGCAATTTAGCTAATTGAAAACTGAACGGAAAAAATAATAAAATTACAGGGTTGCGAAAATGGGCTAATGGAATGAGGAGAAGCGAGGCGTGGCGTGGCGAAAAGAACCTGCGAAGGATTGAAAGAATCGAATCCGACTGAAATGGCACATTTGGGAGAATGAAGAGAAGAAGAGAGGATTGCGATTGGGATTGGGATTAGAGAGGGAAGGGGTGGGAGGAGAAGCAGATGAACCACACAAAACCAGAACGAGCAACAAGCAGACGAAGAAGAAGAAGAAGCTCATACAGCGACTCGTCACAACCTCGAAATGCTAGAAATGCTCGAAATGGAAGTGAGAATGGGGAAAGGAATGGAAAGGAAAGGCCTGAAAGGAGAAGGAGAAAAGAGCCATTCTGGTGGGGGTGGAAGAGAAGCAAAGAGGACGAAAGGGATATCTACTCTGGCAATAGGGTGGAGACAAAAAGCCTGGAAGTCAGGAGGACGGAGGAACCTGCTTCCAAATTCATTCGTTTTGTGTCTGCCAACTTCCGAGCTCGCCACCTCGAATTCGACACAAATATTCGCCAGATTAGGGATTATCGCAGTAAAGATGGTAGTAAAAGAATGTATGGTAATTTTTAGCTTCAATTGTACATGCTATTTTTCCTCCTAGTAAAACAGTTTCTCGATATTAATGGACGGGAAGGCCACGGTTGAGCTTTGTGGTTTCAGATTCGTTATCAGGACAATTGAAAACCCCTATTGATGAAAAAATTCGGTGAAAAGCTACATGACATTAAGTGAGTTTTCCTTGCCAGTTCCATCACTGACGATAAAGTAAATAATTTTTTTAAATCGAAATGGGAAGTGCGACTAGAGGTGTTGGATACTGTTTTAATTATGAGGATAAGATAAGCAATCCTTTGTTTAAAATGTGGAACAATTGCCAAAACCTCGCTGTTTCAAGGTGAAAACTCATTTCGGATTATTTGTCAGTTTGCACGTTTTCATGCCTCCACCCTTCCTCCACCTATTTCTGCAATTCTGCGAACTCTGCCCCATCTTCATCCCCCTGAGGCTTAATTCTCTTTCTCTATGCATACTCTCTTCGTTGCATCATCCACAATGATTTGAGACAGACTCTATTGTTAGAACGATTATATGTTGTCTGCAGTCTAATGGATAAGATAGAGTTCGCATAAGAATACATTCGGTAAAATAACTTGAAATTTCACCCCTTTAGCGATGCAAAATAGAAATGTAAAAATTGGAATATTGCTAATTTACATAATCTTACACCTCGAAGATCACATTAGTTTATTTGAGCATTAGCGTATTCAAATTTATGCACTAAAATCGTCATCCACTTTATCAGAGACATGATAAAGTCCGAATATGCTCGCCTTCTTTCTCATTCTAAATTTCGCTTTGCTATAAGATTATGTGTTACTCTCACCACACTTACTCTCTTTAATTTGTCTCACTAACTTATGAAATAAGCAGGTTAGGCCAAAGAGCACAGCATAGTTACGGAAAAGCAGAAAGGTTGGGCTACTGAAAACAGAAAAGGAAGTGGGGAAGCTGAAAACGAGCAGAAATGGGAATGTGAATGAGAGAAGTGAGGAAGGAAATGGAGGAACGAAATTCTGCAAAATGGGAGCAAGTCAACAGATAACTTATTCATAAACTATTGCATCGCCTGAACTAGAGGGGGAAGAGAAGAAGGGAAGGAGATCAACCGAAAAGCCGATTTCCGATATGATAAAGATGAACCTGACATCGAGTTTTAGTCCAACAAATTCTAGAAACAAACATATGCTAATTTGTAAACTTTCTAAATACATCAACGTTAATGATCAATTATAAACCGAAAAACCAACAGATTCGACTTACACATATAGACTGCAGAGGAAATCCTTTGGCTTAAGGAGAAAAGATTGACGGATGAGATATGGCACAAATTCGGGCACAACAATCGATACCAAAAGATACTGCCAAATAAGATGGATTTTGAAACACATAGCGTTGGAATTGATCTTGAAACATTTTAGAGAGTCGAAGGAAGTCGAAAATCGCAATTTGTAAATCCATGAGAAGGAGGCTAGAGAAGGAAATTTTTCTCTAGCTTTACTATCTCATTTTGCATTATTTTCGAGAGCTCGATAATTTGATATTTTCAAATGGTAAAACGGAGCTGATATTGAAAAAAAGCAATTGTCGGACTGATATGCTCGTTTTCCATTGAATGCTACTGAAGTGACATTCGATTTTTGCGTTCATTCATTCAAAGCTGAAATGTTCAAGATGTTCGTCATAATTTGTGACCTACTCAAAGAATGTCTGTCTGATAATATTTGCTCAAACTGTTATCGCGCATCTTTGTTCATAAATTTCTAAAAATAAAAATATCAATAGGAAATTTGAAAAAAAAGTAATTTAAGGATAAGGTTGAGCTCGTGTGATTCTTTAACTTTTGACTTGATAGTTCGTACGGTTTCAGTTAGCAGCTCGATGACAATGTCAAGTGAGAGTGGTATCTCTTGACAAAGATCCTCTCTGAGCTCATTTCATCAGTTAATGAGTCGAGTCAAAGGTGGTTGAATGTGAAGAGGCCAATCGAAACGCACAAATGCAAAGAAACGAGGAAACGACTGTGCAAGTCGAGCAAACAGAGGAACAGAGGGCAGGAGGGGGATATTGCCCCCTCTCGATTGGCAATCAGGTAACCCACCAGTCGAAACTCGACAATTTACAACGAGAACATTCCATATTTCCATTCGAGAGATCCCAAACCGTGTTTGCAGTCCTATTTTTCAGCACAAGAACAGAAACTCTGGGAAAAAAAAGATTTAAAAAATCAAAAGTTCTGTTCCCCAAACCATGCTGACTGATTATTTTAACAGACAGAGTTATTGAATGAATAAAGATCGCAGATTTTCGACCTTTGAGCACAGCAACAAATATCAATGTGGAAATATCAGAAACTAAAAATATTGTGAAACTACAAGAAAGTCATTGCGACTTCTTACTTATAATTAGGGATCGCAAACTCTGTCGTCTTTGCGTCTTGCACTTTTTCTCAAATGGTGATCACTGGAAACCTTAAAAATGGGAAGCAAGTATGCTTCAAAGTGGCTAGACATAAAAAGGCATGGTCTAGTTCGCTGAACCATTAAATGAAACTTCTATGTGCTGAAAATCAGCTCGAAATTAGTATGCCTCAGTCGTACTCATGACGACTTTGTGAATAAAAAAACGTGTTCAGTTTTTGATCAGTTTTGGCGATTTTTTCCGGCTAAAGGCAATTTTTATTTTACTCTTTCTCTATGAATATCCTCGTTATGTCAACATCGATCTTATGAAGTAGAAAAATGCAGGAAATCGTAAATTCTGTAAAACCGTTTGCGGTCCCTACTTATAATTAAATTGGAATAAACTGTCGAGTGAGAAAGGATTTTAAATAGAAAGATGATGTTATCAAACTAGTTTTTATCGATAAACGAATTTCGATTTTGCTAAAAATGATGTGTAGAAAAATCTTCGAAGAAGTTCAATTTGCTTCTCAAAACATACCTGCTGTAGAAAAATGTGCAGCAAGCGAATAATGTCAACAAAAGCATACATGCCAAAAAATGAATACGATGAAGTTTCTTCTTCGGGTGCGCTGAAAATTCCCACGAAAGTCGCTGGTCATGTTACTTGAAGCTCGTGAATTTACGCTGCAAACGCAAAACGAGACAAGTGTGAGAGTAGATCAAAAGAATTTTGATAAAATCAAAGCAAAGAATATAAAAGTGTTGTTTTGAAAAGCGATGGGGTGAAATGCATTTTATGAGATTTGGCAGCGGAGATACAAAACGACTATTTCCTTATTCGTCTGTATGCTCTTAGTTTTTGGGCTATTTTTTCATCTCCAAATCTTTCTTCTTTTTCGTCTTCTTCTTCTCATTCCACCAACGGAAGCAATTCTGCAATTCATACGGCTGCGATCTGGACCAATCCTCGTGCTCAATTCCCCCTCCCTGCCCTGCCCCTGTCTTCATATGCACCCAGTCTCTCAGTCCTCAGACCCACTTCACTCAAATCTCAACCAACCCCCGATTCATTACTCATTGCTGCAGCTCGCGACCAAACAAATTTACACATATTGCAAAATGAACGAAATTCAATATTTCAGCCTGAAGAATAGCAAAAAATACCTGCTCAGAAAACGAGCAAATCCCATTTTTTGCAGAACCATTTTTAAGAAAGGGTGATAAATCAAGTAGCTAACAATTTGTGCCCAACAACTAACGGTAGATGTCAGGTTTTGAAGATCAACCTCGACTCAAAGTAGATTCTCAAGACTGAAATAGTTCTCGAAAATTCGTAAGAAATTGAAATCTATGAAGCTAAGTTTGTGAGGATCGAACTATTCAAAAAGTCAGCTATTCATAACGCAATTAATGCTGACTTAAAACAACTAATGAAAAATACCTCAAAGACTGCTTATTAATTTGACGCGACGCAAAAATAACAAAATTAGGCGCGCAATTATGAATTGCATTCAGTAGAATAGGGATGCTATGAAATGCATATTTTTTAATTTGTTACCATTTTTATAAGTTAAAATTTTGTTGATCAAGCAATTCATCAATATGAAATACACCGAAGCTCAGCAAATTTCTAATGACTACAATCAGAAGATGTGTCGCAATTTTTGCTGATCAATGTTGATTAGTGCTGACCGGAATTGATTATTCACAGACCTATGAAATATTTTCGCCAAACAAAGAAAACATACGGAGCTAGATTGTAAAGATCAAACGCATGTCTATAACATCATTACAAGCAGTTAAGTTTTTGTTTAAATATAGGCACTAAAATGTGAAGGAAATATTATGGAAGGAAAGCCCCATAAAATTTCTCAAAATCGTCCTCCCTGGGTCTAATTTATCCATAAAACGTTGTTGATCAACGAAATTTATCCTACAGTTACGCTCAGCATTCTGCCAAGTCATCAGTACAACTTAACGAAGATATCATGTGAATTTATAGAAGAAAAACTCGATAGAGTTCATTCAATTCTACCAAATGGAATAAGGCGTCTTCAAAATGAGGACACATATGAATTGGAGTCGATCCATCAGAATATGGAATATCTGCCCAATTGCTTCTTCTTCTTCTTCTCATCTCAGGCCTCAGTTTCTTTTTCTTTCTGTCTTTCTGCTTGCGACTTAATTTTCTCCCCGATCTCTAATTTCATACTCTCTTCTTATTTTAATTCGTTCCTTCGACTCCCACAATTTTTATTTGTCTCAATCCATCACGTCTTCTCAATTGGCATGCTCTCTCTTCATTCCAATGTTCATCCACATTTTTATGCCACTAATTAACATTTTCTCCGCGTCTTATTGGCGGAACTAATATCCAAATTTATCGACAAAATATGAAGAATTCAGTAAGTCGTATCGAACTGTAATCAATTTGGCATTTCAACATTCTATTGAATCAGAAGGATATATCGATCTGAGAAGTTAAAATGATCAGTCACCGAACTGTAATGAGCACATAAAAAGTTCACCTGAAAATAAAATTAAATAGAGTGGAGTTGTCTTATCGCGAGTTAACAGTTACGTGTATGCACGCAAACAGTTCAATGATGATTTCATAAAATCTTCTACTCATTGTAAAAGCTCGTAAATTTTTATAGCTGTAAATAACGAAATTTTACCAATGGAGTGGTTCATTTTTTATCTGAATGGTGGCTTTATCAGTGAAATTTTTCAATTCCTCTCAAACTGGCATAGAAATTCACGCGCTATAAAGCGGAATGAGCTTGAATGATAAAAGCGTTTCATGACAGGAACTAATTTTATCAATTATAACTATTCTGTAATTTCTAGTCAATCTTTATGGGTCGTTCGCTCGGCTTTGTGCTCGAACGAGCCGAGCGCAAAGGCGAGTCTGAACGCGCCCTATGAAATTTTCTTTCTAACGTTTTCATATTACTGTTTATCATTAAATTAAAACTAAAAGAAAATATGAAAAATGTGTGTTTAAGATGCTGAAAGTGTATTTATGCCTTGCGGCACAGTTATTCTTGGCTGCTTCCATTCATGGCTATGTAGGTTATGCTGTCGACATAACAATAGAGAATCCTGTGACTAAAGCTCAGATGGAATGTTTCAAGAATGCTAACTACAGTAGAATCTTTTTGGCGTCAGTTGATCTAATCGGATATGCTTTTGAGGAATAATCATATTGTATTTCAGAATTTACTATGAAATTTTACTCGATGAAGAAACTCTTGGAACAATAAAAAATGCCCACACAGGTTAGCTTACTGCATTCTTTTCCTTGAAAGCTAAAGAGCAACATCGGTAAACTTACAGCTGGAATGAGTCTTGAGCTCAACTTTGTTCCGGAGATTCAGTCGGGAGTTGCAGCCAAATCCCAAATTGATGAACTGTACAATGCACTCGCAACTAATGGCATCAGTATTCGAAGACTTTGGGTCGAAGTGAGAATTATTAACATTGTATTTAGAGAAGCCAAGTCAATTTTCGAAATTGATAATCATGGGAAAATTTTATATTAGCGTCATCGGTGAGATTAATCGAAGCAGAATGCTTTTTAGATCTCCTAAAATGATTCGGTAGGAGCAAAGTTATGCTCAATTTTGTGAGGCACATTTTTTCTATAGTCGTTTCCCATTTTTCTCGGCTCGAATACTAATTTTAGCATTCTGGTATTTCTACTCGTATTCTAATATGAAATTTTTAGGTGATGGATCCGGATGCATGGCAGGCTTCCCCAGCTAATATTCCTAGAAACGTCGCATTCTTTAATGAGATGGTCTACGCCATAACGGTATGTGTGATCAGAAAAGCAGTACTGTTGAAGAATATAAAAATTTGCATTCTAGCATTTCTGCATAAAGATATTCGTTGGCTTTAGCACCAGATAAACTTCAGAACTACACATGGTCAGTAGGAGTGTTCACAACATCTGCTGACTGGAACACGATTTTAGGCAATTGGGGTCCAAGTTGGTTCTACGACATGCATCCCAATTTGTGGTAGGAATAATCAATAAAATTATCAGCATTGTGTCAAAGAATTATTTAAGGTACTCGAACACGACGGGCGATGGAACGCGTGGAGAAACTGCCCCAAATTTCAACGATTTCACGAATTTCGGTGTCTGGAGCAAAAACGGTTACAACAGTCCTAACGTTAAGCAATATGCGAAGTATGAGGAATTCTGCCTGATGACAGAAAGCAAGTAATATGATTTATAGGTTTCTTTCATAACCACCAATTCAGGGATTTCTACTATTTCCCCAATGGGACTTCATTTGGCAGTGTCGACATTGTCGATAAGATGAAATTCCAAGCTGCGGTAAGCTTTGAACACTTTTATGAGCAATTAATTCCTATAATTTTAGATTCAAGAGTCAAAAAGTTTGAATGCAGCGAATACAAAGTCTCGCAATAATAATCTTAAGGTTAATAACGTTACTGTTTCCACAATTTTTAAAGTTTTAGGCTCGTCGCATCAAGAATCTCAAATCACGACATCAATAAACCTGGCAATATCGCCTGAATTTTGAGATCTGGATTTAATATGATATTCAATAAAGAAGTTTATCTTCATATCATGCACGAGAATTATCTCTTCAATTTTCTCGTCTCTCATTCCTAGTCTTTGAATTGCCTTGATTTCACTGCAATTTCACACCATCGAAAATCACATGTGTAATTGAAGTAACTTGCCCTAAGTTGTTGTACCTAAATTCCTACTTTCAGCATCTTTGCATCGACACTTCCGTCGAGCCATCAGTCGTCGTTTTTCCATTCTCTGCCCATCTCTGTCCGTCCCGTCCATTATGTGTCATTAGATGTCCTGCACGAGTGAGGCAGCCGAGGCAGGAAGGAATGCACGGCGAAGAGTCAATTGCTCCATTGCTGTTGAATTGCTCGATTGCCGCTCGCCAACATCTGCATTTCTGCTTCATGCAGTCATCCACCCATTTCATAGCCCTTTGCATATCGAACTTTGTATCTCTTCCCTCCAGGCCCTCCTCCTCCTTTTCCCTTCTGGAATCGCAGACAGATATTCGCTTGCCCTCCCAGCTCGGCAAGGCGTGCCGAGCCAACTCCCAGTCCCCTGGTCCCTTGGCGCTAGTCGCACATTTTTCACCCACCCAAACTTAATGTATTTCTCATTTGCTCTTTTTCTGTGACTTGAGAATTGTGTTCCGCTAAAATGCACTTCGCAACTTTCCCCAACACATGTCAGATTTTTTCTGACATGAATACTTTGAGTATCTTGAAAGAATAGAAATGTTTCACTTTGTCAAAGCATCTCTGAACTATTGAAGTTCTTCGTTCATTTTCTCTTGGTGCTCGGGATTAGGGGTGTTCAGGGCCGTGTTTTCGTTAGAGAAATGGAAGCACGAAAATTTTGGTTTCGTCTTTGAAGGCGAAAATCTAGATTTCGGCCTTGAAGTTTCTTATTCCCTGCCAGAAACAATTTTTAGTCTCTGGGTTTCAAAATTTCAACTGTCGTTTAGTCCTTTTCCGTGGAAATTTTGAAGAACCTGCTGTTTTGATACCTAATTTTTGAAGTAACAATCTGCGAATACCCTTTTATTCCAAGCCAATTTCCTCAAGATTGTTAGCAGTAATAATCCTTCAAAGCCATATGTGTTGCATCCAGTATAAATACCAATTATTGTGAGTATTTCTATTTTTGGTCTGTTTGGTATCCGTTTCTTTTCGTCTCTTTCGGCTGACAAACTATCTTGTGTCAGTCGCTACGTTTTGGATTATTAATGAGTGCTGGTGCGCATCTAAGGGAGCATAATTGAAAGCTGGCAGTTGAAAGACTGGGAACTAGAGAGAGAAAGAGGAAGGGAGAGAAGGAATGCGAGGAGCTCGCGAACGAACACAGGAGATATTCACTCCGGACAACCACGAACTATATACTTTCCATGGAATATTCACTGCAAATTACACCTCCTTCAGGAGTCTCACGAATTGCAACTGATACTTTATGAGAGGATTCACCGAATAACAATGCAGTTTACAGGGTTGCAGGTGAATTTATAATCCTTATAAATCCATAGGATATTCTCCAATTTCATTTATCGCTTCTGTTGCCTTATTGCTAGAAATGTGAAAAAACAGAATTTTTATCTTCGTTTTTGCCTTGCTTCTAGCTCAGGGGATTTTTATTTTAGACTTTACGGTAGTTTATCGAAAGTTGAATAAACTATATCATCATTTGTCCCAGTTCATTATCGACAGTGATAGTCATTTTAGGTTTTATCATGGATCGTGCTTCTGATAGGTACGGGCATGCTTATCACTGCATTTCTTTCAGACTATTGGTCAACACATCTTCCTGCCGCTTATATGGGTATTTTAGTTGAAAGTTAAACCTTGCCGTCTAAAATGTCCATTCTAGACCAATTAGAGATGCACCGAGGCGTTCTGCACCAGTGTGTCATGACGAAGCAGCACCAGCGGTGCGACTTCAGACTCGGATCGCTCTTTCGCCAATTCGGTCATGTTTTCGACACTAATGACATCTACTATTCTAGAGCTACCTACACGTTCCTTCAGACTCAGGGTTTGCTTCGAGTTTCTAAATTTTGCCTTATGAATATTTGTGAACATTTTGAAATGATTTCAAGCAAAAACTTCGCTCGAAATATGCGACATGAAAAAGGGTGTTCTTGATTTTACCAAACACCAAAATAGACTTGCTTAATGAAGCATGAAATATTCTGACAAAACATCTGAAATGAAAGCATATCTGGAAGAGGTGAAAATGCAGAAAGGATTAATAAATCATGAAAGTAATTTTCAGCATTTGAAATATTAATTGCCTCGTTAATTACGCTATGCCTGTGCATATGTTCACTCTCACTTCTCTGTGCTCCATTTTGCTGCAAACGATTCAAGTCGTCGCTTACGTTTCTGCTATTTTTCGCAGGTAAATTCGAAAATTCGGGGAAGACATGACTTTTTTGCAGAGTAGAAAGTAAGAGCATGAAGAATAGTTTTTATTCAAATATATCCACATCTCATTTATCTTTTCACATATTATGTCTTCGATGTAATTTCCTTGTGTGATTCATAAAAGTCATGTCTTTGCAGAATCGAATCGTTGTTATGTTATAAAAGCACGAATTGAGTCTGTTTTTGAATTTAGGCGTTTGTGCAATAATATCCTGCATAGTTTACTGGGATGCAAATCGTCAAGGAAAGACATTCACTTTGCATCAACATCAATTCAGGGATGCGCTGTATTATCTGAACGTGAGTTCATTATCTACAAAGAGGTGTAAAATCTCATCGTTTAGATAGGCGATAGAAACGAATTATCGTGGGCATTTATCATGGCATGTACCAGTGCAGGGTTCATCATACTTTCCTCATTTTTGCTGTGTAAGCTCTGAAATTCAATTTCTTCTGAAGAAGCTGAATTCAGGTATTTCATCAAGATCTGATCCAGTGTATGACCTAGAAGGTGAAATGATCTCGGTTCTATGATGTTTAACTTTCGTTTTTCTGAAAATTACGAACTACGGTAGGAATATTGCCTTGTTGTTTCATTCATTTTTTCAGTAGAATATCTTTAAGAATCCTCAATTTGTTCGAAATATCTCATGATTTCATGAATTCCAAAAATACCTATTTATTTATTCAAAGTGCATATTTGAGTCTGTCAAATGCACTCGTTCGTCTTTCATTTCTTCATAAATTGTGTCCCCAGAAAAATGTTCGATACTCATTCCAAAATAGCAATTTCATACTAAACTATCGATATTCACTTTTAGCGACAGATAAATAAATTTATTTATTCTTTTTTCTAGCGGATAAATAATATATTTCGATTAAAAATAGAAATTTGAAATGCAGCAAAAATTAGACCTGTGTATGTCTGCTTAACCGTACCAGTTTATCAATGTTTTCTTCGATGATACTTTTCTTACGACCAATCTAAAAATGTGATTTTTTTAGCTTTTTCAGATATGGAGTGGCGAAAAAGTTTGAACTAGGCGTAATTTTTAAAATGACGGATAAATCATTCTTTATAAACAAATCATCTAGAAATTTGTCTGATTTCTAGGCCTCAAAATCCTTGCATTTCAGCCAAATTTCTGATTTTTTGTCAATAAAAATAGGTTTACGCTTCATGTTTAATAAAGTAGTTTTCGATTCCAAACTTCGCTCGCCACTGTGTTCTTCTTGAAGTTACCTTATCTTTGGAGTATGGTCGGTCGAAGAAACCTCCAATAAAGGGGATATTGGTGAATAGTTTCGTCATGAATGGATCGTAGGGTTTAAGCGATCGCAAGTAAATTGGCAAAATCTTCCAGTCCCACAGCCAAGTTGGCAACATTTGTGGAGCTACTTTCTAAAATCGCGAAAATATGAAATTTATCAGGAAGGATAATGAGTGCTTTGACATTTTCACTAATTCAGAGCCTAGTCGAAGTGTCATGATTAAGATAACTGTTCTAAGAATTATCTTCTAATAAGAACAAGTTCCATTGATGAAATGCAAAAGTAGACCTAAGTTGCACTTTTATGGATTACCTGTAAGTAGCAAATACACGCGAAGATCAGTGTCAGAATTAATACGAGCGTAAATACGCCGACTATGACAAAATCTGGTAGAAGTGTCAGAAAAATGACGATGGCCGGCAAAACCACGAAGAATATCAGAATGAAAACAATGATGAACCAACGGTACTGAAAATTATTAGAGTTCAACAAACTATTGTGTAGTGGATAAAAACCTCATTTTCGATCTGGCCGAGTCGTTTGGACATGTAAATTGGAAGTTGTCTCGTGGCCGGGACGACGTAGAACATCAAAGTTCCAAAGATATTGTACAGGACTTGGCACATCGCCATGTGCAGTGATCTGAAATTTTTAATGTAGTGCTCTCTAAAGATATTTTCCGCAGTATTTTAGATTAAATTCCTTTTTTAGTCCATCAAAATGAATTGAGTCAAAGGCCGGAGTTTTTAAATAATTTTCTGATCCCGAGAGGTTGAGTGCCAATGATAGTCATACTTCTCGAATCGACTGCTATCCGCAGAAAGTGCTGCAAGAACACCGCTGAAACTGCCACCGATATTCGATCCCATTACGAGTGGATACATTTCCTCCAGAGTCACGACTCCAGACCCGACCATTGGAGTTAAAGATGAATTGAAGATGCTATTCGATTGCAGCTAAACTATTTCCTTCGAGACAGTTCACTAGTGATATCTTACCAAAAGCGTGACAAGCAATCCAACTAACATGACAGTGTAACCTGTGCACGGCTTCCAAGCACCAGGACATTCCTTAGAAAGCAATTTCCTAACACTCTTTGATACACGTTCATCAAGTAGCTTCTAAATTTGCAACTGCGTTTCTTCATCGGAATGCACTAATTTTGCCTGTATGAAATAAACGATTGAAATCAGGCAGAATATGAGCACAGTGATTGATGAGATGAGAACTATCCAACCAATGGCCCTATCAGTCATGTGAGTGTACGAGAAAATATGATTATAGGGACCTGAAAATACTAATTTTCGTGAGATCAAGATTTTAATCGAAGCTGGCTTACAATTATAGATTCTGGACCCGTTGTAAAAAACGCATCGAAGCACGAAAGTGTGGTGCTCGTCGAACATCTCGGGATACAATGAGGCATTGCGAAGCTCTTCATCGTTTACCTCAAAGCGTGCAATTTTTCAATAAACATATGAATAGTTCAATTTTAAATCATTGCGCTACATACTTACAGTGAACTTGGTGTGGTATTAATCTATCTTTTTTTGTAAAGTGTAGTCAAAAAGATAAATTTTAGGGAAAAATAGGTCACATTTTCTGCCTACCTGTAGAATAAAGTTGTTGACAGGATCAGTCAGTAATTCAAGAGTCTTGAACTTGAGTCCCTGCTCCGAAACGAGCAGATCGACTATCCATTTACCACAAATCTCGAGAACCCCAGTAATCAATTCAACTGGGAAGATTATGAACAAACAGCAGATGTTAAAGTTGTCCCCTAACGTTGCTGCAGCGAATGCCCTTTCGAATCTAAAATCATCAGATCACTTCGATATTTTCCGATTTTCCATCTTTCAGATTTTCAGGTTAAAGATCGCGATGTGTCATCTTTGTTATTAGAAATTTTAGAACACGTTTCTAAATCAAACACAGCTAATTTTTCAATGACATCTCGTCATTTCATACGAAACATCATCGGCAGACACCATTAGGCAGATTTGACCCAAATTGAAGTGAAATGATGAAATATATGAACTCGAAAATGCTATGTGAATGAAATGGGAATACCAAATTGATCATTACGGTAGATGAAAGATAAAAAACATAATACTAGCAAATGGAGTCGTGAATCATTGCTAGAGACCCCTCTCAAGAATCAGTTCCTTACCATTAAGGCTTCGAGTTTAGTAACTGTGAGAAGTTTGAAATCATTTCAATGACAAGCAGATAAAGCACTATTCCATAAAATGAATATTGATTAAAGATATTTTTAAAATAGTTCAGAAAAGAAAAATAAATCCATACCAAACTAGATTTTATCATTAAAAAATAAAATTCAAAATAAACAAGTCTTACTGTGTAGGATCGCTAGAGTAAGCAATAGACACGAGTCCGTTGACAAGCGAAGATCCTAGTTCAGATCCAATCATGACGGGGATCGCGTCATGGACTGTCAACACTGAAATTACCCCGATAATCACAGACATCCATCATCATCATCGACTGTGTCCAGATTTCCCTCAGACTGATCACCGCAGATTTTCTCGAAACCATGATGATTTGTTTTCAAAATCACACATGAATCGTTTCGAATATTTTCATATCAGGATCAAAATATACTGTTTCAGTGTTTCTTACAAGATCAACATGATCATTATTGTCACGATTTCTTACAATAGTTGAAAAAATCGCAAAGAAGACTCACAAGAGTCCGATCTTCATATAATGATGTTTGAAAACCATCAATTCAACGTATGTCATATTCTTCAGTGAAAGATTCACTCTAATTCCTATTCATCGATTACCTAACAAAGTGCAAACTTACTGTTGGCAGCGACCATCGACACGAGAACATTCGTCGTTGTTTGCGGACTCTGCAGAATCACAGTGGCCAGCATTCCGACGACGACTGCGGAAATGGGGTCATTGATGAGCGGCGACACTTGGATGGCCTTGGCTGAAAACGAAACCATTCGCTTCATGAATCATGTTCTCAAATCTAGCAGTAAAATATGCGCATCGCAAATCGCCGGATAATAAAATCATAAATTCGCTGCATGCAAAATGCGCAAGAGAATAGCGAAAATTTTGATCTTTCAATCTTCAATCTCGTGAATTTTGCATGGACCATTTGCTCAAAGTACAAATTGAAAGTCAAGATGATACAATGCGCGTAAAATGTGGAAAAAGTTTCTAGTTTTTTGATGACTTGTACTGTGATTTTTCGCATGCATTTCTAATCAATTTGTGATAGAACTTATCAACGAAGCTAAAAACTTTGTTTTGAAACAAAGATCAGAGTTGTTACATTACCATCTTTTCTTTCAATGAAAAATTTACTATATCAATGAATGATGTATTGCTTGACTGATAAACATTTTCAAAAAGTTCAAAGATTATGATTGCGTCATTTCACGCTCTTCTAGTTTCAGCGTCTCTCACTTCGCAAGACACGTGTCATTGTTTGATCAAGCAAATTAGCATACCTAATCCTTTGGAACCCAGCAAACTGAATGCTGAGGAAATGTTGCTCAAGCAGCAAATGTAGATGAACAGAGACAGACAGACGGCGAATATGTACGTGGCACATTTTAGGCGGTAAATTCCTGGAGATGGGACTGGACTAGACGATTTGTCTGGAATACGCACAACCACTGAATAGTCACTTAGCAAATAGACTGTACTTGGTGTTTTCTGAGGTAGGGGCATTTCTGGTGAATTCGATCCGGAGGAAGTTTGAGTGATTGAGTGGTCTGCTTCCGATGGAGTGGCAGCCGCACTCCAAGCAGCTCTGCTTTGTTTTGTCTGTTTTGTTCCCTCGTCGATGCCATTCTCATTCCAGCTCCCATTGTCAGCCACCTTCATCAATTATCCCCTTCACTCAATTCAAATCGGTTCGACCAAATTTCACTTTACCGCGTGGGCGGAGATAATCTAAATTCTATAGTAAAGCGACCATTCGACAGTTGAACTATTGGAATGGGATTTTTGAAAATTGCATTCTGTTGAAAAATTGAATCTAATTGGACTAAGCTGGCGTTTTTTCTGCAATTTTTAAAATGTGACTAAGCGTAGAGTTCAGAATCAGACCATAAACTATAGAATACCCTAGAATATGCATATGATCTATGAGAAAAAGATAAGGTTCAGAGGAGTTCCATAGAAAAAAAAGCTATGATTACACAGCCGATTCAAAATTCGAAATGAGTGAAATTCCCACGGCCTGCCTTGCAGTGGCTGCATGAGGTGTGCACTAGCTCATGAATTCGAGCAAAAACGCAAACCATTTGGATGTTCGCGAACGCGCTCAAGCAGTGGAGAGGGAGGGAGGGAGGGAGGTAGGGTAATCTGTACGAACTGTAGGAATTACGAGGGAAAGAGGAGCGGAAGTGGAAAGGAGCACAGGGTATAGAGAGGGGAAAGCGAGATTGGGATGGATTTACTCGGGACACAGGGGCAACCGCTATCTGACATGACAGAGACAAGACAGACTGTCACCAAATCCGGTAGGCAGGCAGGCAGGGGAAGAGAGGGAGATCACGCAACTCAACCGACTCAATAACAATCTCAACAATTCACCAACATACCAATATATAACAACACAATTCCAGTATTTCAGTTAATTTCGAGTCTAGACCAGAAGATATTCGCACAACAACTAAAAAATAACGAATAGAATTTATAATGCGTGATTTTCTGTTGCATTATTTTGTCGAACTCGATATAAATTTATTTACAGTTCATTCGAAGTCCTAGAACAATTAGATGGCCAATTATAAGTCTAATGTTCCAAAAGTAGTTGGACAACTTCCGCCAAAATTGTTAGTGCAGCAGTACTTTTTGCAATTTGCCACATTTCCACCTGTTTAAGGTAACATTATTATCAAAAAAAAAAGTTGACATAAATTCGGAAAACAAAGTTCAGTGTTGGAACTATGTTCTTGGCAGCAGCGCGAGACTATACTAGTCGAACAAATTACATTATTTTAATTTAAAGCTTCAGTTTTTTGCTCTTTATAGTTCGTTTTCGTTGAAGCCGATAAATCTAAAATTTTTATGTTTATTTACCATTGGGTGATGATTTAAATGAATCAAACAACAACGGCTCATTAGCAATTAGCAGTGTTGCTAATGAAATTTGAAATTAGAAGCATGAAGAGAATTCGTACATATAGTGAGCAGTAAATATTGAGTTTTAGTTATCTTTATTTTCACTTATAGAAAGTTTTCTAGCTTGAAAGATAGAACACTTGCAATAATCATATGTTTCAATGTTGCAAAACTGCTCCTCAATAAGGAAATTGCTGTGTTTTAGTCTCTAAAAGTGCTTCATGTCTATTGAATAATTTAATCGGAAAAACAATAATTTGAGCTAGGTTCACAAGTTGCAATTTTTCTGCAAAATCGGACTATGATATGATGTATTCACGTGCGAATTGACGTATCTAAGGGTAAATTAAATTTAATTAATTACAGTATGGATGTATGCTACGATAAAAATTCACTCAGATTCTCGGAAATATCAACCTTTGAAATTATCGATCTTCATAATTCAAACTAATTCAACTACTCTAAAGAATTTCATATTTTAGGTTGAAGCAAACTCTCAAATGGATGAAAAAACCGAGGCTTCTCTTGCCATGTTTATCGTAAGTCTATTTTAGCCATTAAAAATAGCATATTTTAAGTAGATTTTTTATTCGTCACAATAATGAAATAATTGGCATAAATTTCTTAATTTAGTTTGGACTATTGGGTGCAGCAATAAATTTATGCTGTACGATATTTTTCTACCGAAAGTTTTCGGAATTCACATCCTATGCCATAATGAGCTTCGTGTATTTGCTTGCTAATACACTTCTTCTATTTATTTATGCACTTTGGGGAGCGATAACAAGTTATTTGTAAGAAAACATGATATCGTCAATGGTCGACGATCTTTGAGACAAGATAAAAAATCTAGCATTTGTTGTAAAAAATAACTAGTTGCTTACAGTCGAATTGACACAATTCAATGATTCTAGTAATAATTTTTATGACGAAAAATTTGAAATTATGAATCTACACTTTGATTTTCAAATTTATGCATCATTTATTCTGTGTCGAAACAACGGTCATCAGCAGTAGAACCGAATTTCAATTAATATTTAGTGAGTTGTATGACTTGGCTGATTCAAGAGTTGGTCTGATTGTTGGGGGAGTTTTCTGGTATTTCTGGTACGTTTCGATCTATGTGGATGCATTCTTAGGTAGTCTGATTTTTGTGGTTTGTATCATTCATGCATTCATTTGCAGCTATCAATCGTCTCTGTTCACTGTGCTTTCCTACATTTTACTTCCGAACTTTTACAAGTAAAAATACTATTCGGACTTTGATAGGATTTTGCATTTACAATATCTGGCATTTTGTTTTATCACAATTTGGTAAGTATTATTAATATTTTAAGATTTTTTCCTCCTGAAACATGATCTTGTTTTAACTTGCACGTTCACATTTTTAATTCAGCATTTTTTGAATATCGACCTATTTAGGGAATAAAATTTGATTAACGAAATACGTATTATTGTGATAATTTCTTTTTCTAAAAGATTTTAGAAATTAAAAAAAAAAAAACTAGTAAACTTCCAAAATTTCTTGCGATAATTGTAAGTTAAAAGTTTCAATTTATCAACTCGCGTGATATATTTATCAAAAAGATAAATTAGATAGTGTCCTTTCCCGAAAATAGTAATCTCAAATTCGATTTACATTCAGATACATGTCATGTGTTCTATAACCCGAGAAATTATCAATGGATGTACGACGAGGAATATGTTTGTGGACGATTGTACGCTCGATACGACTTTTACATGACATTGGCTTTGAACGGGTCTGCGCTCCTGCTCGACTCAATTACGCTTTACCATATATACCAACGATACGAGGTTCTACATTTTTAAATTTCGACAGACTAACATACATACTCGTGGTTTCAAATTGTTCAATATACCCCGATCTCACAAATTCGCTACTTCAAGTACTATCTTCAATCAGTTGTCAGAATTTCAAACTATTTTCATTAACTTCTATCTAAATTAGATAAATTCGAAAAACAGCTAAACTCCATTAGAAATTTTCGATATCTCGATTATAATACGACTTCAACGTGATAGTAAAAACTGACTTGTTTAGAAATATTCAGGAACTCCGATCACAAAAAGTTCCTTCAATGCATAACCATCCACATAATGTCATCAACTCGAGGGACTTGAGATTCTTCATGCAGGTTCAATAATATCACAATCAAAACTTAATTTGATCAATTTAGTCGTTAATAACCACTCTGATTTACATGCTCCAAGTGCTGATGTATTACGTAATCGCTCACTACGATTTAGTCGACCAGCATCGAATTCTTCTCAAATTCTACCTCGGGTCATTCAGTTGGATGATGTGCCCATTTCTAGCTGGGTAAACTTGTATTTTATTTAATGACCTTGCAGAGATCAAATTTGACACTTTAACTTGAAATAATGGCGAAATTTAAGAGAGAAAGAAGCTAAATGGGGAAATAGCGTGAGAAAGTAAAACATTTCTTCATTCTATCAACACAGAAGAAAGAATAATTATTTCTTCAAACTTTCAAGCTCAATTGTCATACAAGTTTTTTTTTAAAATACAAATATGAATTAATGAATGGCATTACCATTTTAGAGTAACATACTTTTTATTGACAACTCAACTGCGGAAAAAGCTCTTCAGAACTTTATTCGGCTCTTGGAAAGTGGCAGATAATAATGTAACTCTTGTAGTACAAGTTCGCTAAGTTATTGAACATCGATTGCCTTATTCTAACATATCTACCTTGTATAATAAATTATCATTTAAAAAAAGAGTTTAATTCAAAGAGATTCACAATTAATATAATGTTAGCCGAAACACATATCAAACCAATTATAAAATGCATGCCATAAGAATTATTGACATAGAAAATAGTTTAAATTATTTTCAAACACATTATCACGACAAAAAATCTCCGAGTTTAATGTAGTAAATCCTAAAATATTATATTTTCAACATTATGACTCGATTGCTGGCATGCGGGAGATTCAAAATATGAATACGTCATCCCTATCATCTTGTTTGAAATCTTACAATTATATTCTCGTTACCGGATGATCATCGAAATAAAGTGACTGAAATCGACCTCCTTTCATCTTTCGAATTGTATTCCGAGAAAGGAAAAGCCAAATTGGCCAAGCACCGATGAGAAAGACAGGCAAAACATGCAGAAAAGTGTCGAGCGACTCAATCAAACAGTCAAGTTTCAATCAAGACAATCCTCAAACTTGTGAATGAGGTTAGGAAGAGGCGTCGCTGCAAATGCAAATGGAAAATTTGGGCTGCAGGTACTTTGTTACCAAGAGTAAGTACTTTGCTCCCAAAGAGTAGAAGAAAAGTGAGTATTTTGTTCCCAAGAGTGAGCACTTTTTTACCAAACGCTATTTTTTCCCTTTTTTCTTCTTATCCCATACTATTTCTGTTTTGGTAAGAAAGTATCTACAGCCGAATACTTGCAATAAGCACGTTGTTTCAATATTGCAAAATTGCCCTTCAATAAGGAAATTCCTATATTTTAGCCTCTAAAGTGTTTTACGCCTATTGAATAATTTAATCAGAAAGGCAGGAACTTAAGCTGTTTACAACCTGTGATTTTGCTGCGAAATTGGATTATCATACATGTCTGTACATGTAAGCCGACGTGTCTAAGGGCAAATTAAATTCATTATAATACGGATATATACTACGGTAAAAATTCGCTCGGATTCTCGAAAATGTCAACTTTTTAATAAATTATCGATGTTCACAATTCAGCTAGTCTAAAGAATTTCATATTTTAGGTAGAAGCAGACTCTCAAATGGATGACAGAACTGAGGCTTCTCTTGCTATGCTTATCGTAAGTCTATTTTAGCCGTTAAATACTCTGAATTGTCTTCTAAATTTACTTTATCAGCTTACTGAAAACATGCAACAACGAAATATCGGTTTGAAAAATGTGCAACCATTCAACTAAATACAAAGCAACAGAGCACTTATCTCCCATTACGAGCATTATCATTTTGCATTTTTGTGCGTAATTATATATTTTTAAGTCAACTTTTGCATGTTATATTAGCTTAGTAATGCTCATAAATTTCTCAATTTAGTTTGGACTATTGGGTGCAGCAATAAATTTATGCTGTACGATATTTTTCTACCGAAAGTTTTCGGAATTCACATCCTATGCCATAATGAGCTTCGTGTATTTGCTTGCTAACACATTTGTTCTATTTATTTATGCATTTTGGGGAGCAACCACAAGTTATTTGTAAGAAAACATGATATTGCCAATGGCCGACGATTTTTGAGACAAGATAAAAAATCTAACATTTGTTGTAAAAAATAACTAGTTGCTTACAGTCGAATTGACACAATTCAATGATTATAGTAAGTTTTTATGACGAAACGTTTGAACTTATGAATCCATATTTTGATTTTCAAATTTGTGCACCATTTATTCTGTCTCAAAACAACGGTCATCAGCAGTAGAACCGAATTTCAATTAATATTTAGTGAGTTGTATGACTTGGCTGGTTCAAGAGTTGGTCTGATTGTTGGGGGAGTTTTCTGGTATTTCTGGTACATTTCGATTTACGTGGATGTATTTTTAGGTAACTTTTTATTTTTCTTTCAATAATTTGACTCATTTATGCATTCATTTGCAGCTATCAATCGTCTTTGTGCGATATGCTTTCCTACACTTTACTTCCGAATTTTTACAAGTGAAAATACTATCCGGGTTCTGGCAGGATTTTTCATTTACAATACCTGGCATTTTGTTTTGTCACAATTTGGTAAGTATTATTAATATTTTAAGATTTTTTCCTCCTGAAACATGATCTTATTTTAACTTGCACGTTCACGTTTGGAATACAATATTTTTGAGTAACGATATCTTAGCACGCAAATTTTATAAAATATGAACATTATTAGATAACTAATTTTCTAAAAGATTTGATAAAGCCAAAGAATTTTCTATTTTTTTCAACAACTGCACTTTAAGAATGTTTTACGCTATTAATTCGCGTGATATGCTTATCAAAAAGACTAATTAGAGAGTGTCCTTTTCCGAAAATAGTGATCCCAAATTCAATTTACATTCAGACACGTGTCATTTGTCCTATAACCCGAGAGAGTATCACTGGATGTACGACGAGGAATACGTTTGTGGGCGATTGTACGCTCAATACGATTTGTACATGACATTAGTTCTGAACGGGTCTGCGCTCCTTCTCGACTCAATTACGCTTTACCATATATACCAGCGATATAAGGTTCTACGTTTTTTTTATTATTTTGACAGGCTAGCATACATACTCGTGGTTCAAGTTTTTCAATATATCTTGATCTCACAAATTCGATACTCTAAATACTACATATCTTCAATCAATTGACAAAAATTCAAGCTATTTTCACTTACTTCTATCTAAACTAGAGAAACAACTAAATTTCATTAGAAATTTTCGATATCCCGATTATAATACGACTTCAATGTGATAGTAAAAGTTGAATTATTTAGGAACTCCGATCACAAAAAGTTCCTTCAATGTATCACCATTCGCATAATGCCATCAGCTCGAAGGACTTGAGATTCTTCATGCAGGTTCAATAATATCATAATCAAGACTTAATTCCATCAATTTAGTCGTTAATCACCGCTCTGATTTACATGCTTCAAGTGTTGCTATATTATGTGATCGCTCACTACGATTTAGTCGACCAACATCGAATTCTTCTCAAATTCTACCTCGGAACATTCAGTTGGATGATGTGCCCATTTCTAGCTGGGTAAATTTGCATGTCTATTTAACGACCTTGCAGAGATAAAATTTGGCACTTTAACTTAAAATAATGATGAATTTAAAAGAAGAAAAAAAACTAAATGAAGAAATAATGTGAGAAAAGAAAACATTCTTCAATCTATAAACACGGAAGAAAATAATTATTGCTTCAGTTTCCCAAGTTCAATTGCCATATAATCTTTTCATATAATATGAATTCGTGTAATGACGTTACCATTTTAGAGTAATATACTTTTTTATGACAAATCAACTGCGAGAGAAACTCTTCAGAACTTTATTTGGTCCTTGGAAAATGGCAGATAGTAAT
Organism: Diploscapter coronatus; assembly: GCA_964036155.1. NCBI lineage: Eukaryota > Metazoa > Nematoda > Chromadorea > Rhabditida > Rhabditidae > Diploscapter > Diploscapter coronatus. The sequence goes on along the minus strand of OZ038422.1, from coordinate 44,538,140 downwards.
GTAACTCGTGTGATACAAGTTCGCTAGATTATTGACTATCGATCACTCTATCCTAATATATCCACCTTGTATAATAAATTATTCACTTTTAAAAGGAATCTAAATAAAAGGGATTCACAATTAATATAATGTTAGCCGAAACATATATCAAACCAGTTATAAAATGCATGCCATAAGAATTATTGACATAGAAAATAGTTTAAATTATTTTCAAACACATTATCACGACAAAAAATCTCCGAGTTTAATGTAGTAAATCCTAAAATATTATATTTTCAACATTATGACTCGATTGCTGGCATGCGGGAGATTCAAAATATGAATACGTCATCCCTATCATCTCGTTTGAAATCTCACAATTATATTCTCGTTACCGGATGATCAGCGAAATAAAATGACTTTAAACCAAACTCCTTTCATCTTTCGAGTTCCATTCTAAGAAAGGGAAAACCAAATTGACCAAGCAACGGTGAGAAAAGACAGACAAAACATACAGAAAAGTATTGAAAGCAACTCAATCAAATAGTCAAGTTCCAATCAAGACAATCCTCAAATTTGTGAATGAGGTTAGGAAGAGGCATCGCTCGAATTACTGTGAAGAGTCAGGAATGAATCGGCGATATCCCGTATGTTTAAACGGAAGCATCCATAAGCATAAGTCCAAATAATCGCCTCCTCTCAGCAACAAGACAATTACCCGAAATACTTTATGACTGATTTACAAAAATCGAGGTTTTTCAACATGAGACTTAGACTAGCCAGTAAGTTGTGGTTCATCATCAGAGGTATCAACGCTTCCTATCATGACGTAATTTTGATGGATTTGAAGAAATAGGCGAATTGACCAATTTTCATCAACCGGTTCTACAACATATCGATGGCCTTCTGTACCCATTAATTCAACAAATGTCTTCCTTCCGCGACTGAAAGTTGAATACATTTTCTTACTACCTAATCTATGGCTTAAATCAGTAACGGATGGAGATTTCGTTTCCATTTTCAAAAATAAAAAAAAAATTATTTCCATTTCTGTGTCCGCTTATGAAAACTTAAAACCCATTCCAATAGTCCCTGATCTAAGAGACATTCCATAAATAACTAGAACTAGGGTCCGGACAAATGCAAAAGTGTCTCGAATCCGAACCAAACTTATATGGTGGATACACCCATGGACCCTATTCACAAAAATGGGGAGACCAGATCCCGCTCCCAGTAAGTGGTTGATCTCTCCAAACCTATATTTTAGAAAGTACATCCCATGACCATGTTCATCCTTTTTAAATTTTTCGAATATCTTTTATAGCAAAAGCTTTCTTTGTACCTCCTGTTTATAGTCGAATCGTCAAAACTCCTAACTTTGACCCCCCACCTAGCTTCGTCCACTTTAGGAGACAAGGCTTGGTCTCCCCATTTTTGTGATTAGGGCCCATTGGCGTATCTATCCATATGGGTTTGGTTCGGACCCCTTTCTGTTAGTTGTTTCGTTTATTCGTGGAATGATTCTTAATATTGAATAAATTTGTTTGTCATAAATATTTTGGGAATTTGCACGGAATGAAGTTAATGTATTTTATAGTAATGCAGCTTCTATAATCTTTTCGTTATAGCACTTCAGTTGCATCAAAGAGTATTCATTGTAGGATATTCGAAATCGAAAACTCTTTCTAAGAAACGTCCTTCAAAAGGCCATTTTCGATTAATCTCTTTGAAGCGTTGTCTGTGATTCGCTTATAGTTTGGACAAATCCAAAAGTTAAATTCAGAGAAAGTTAATTGCATTGGTGAAAGGGTTTAAGATATTTGTTTCACTCAGGTTTTTGTTAATAAAGTTTACGTGCATTTGATAATAACGCAATGTAATGAACGTTAATTAATTCCAGATATTACAAGATGCGTTTGCGTTTTCAAATCCAATCATTTTATGCTTCATTTCTTGTGAAATATGAAATACTAACCGAGGTGGCTGCCGAAGACTAGTCTATTATCAATTTTCACTCCATTCTCTTCTTTTGTATTCTGCATAGCTGTTATTTTCCAACATCGTAGTCTCTCTAAATTTCCTTGGAAACTTCTTACTACAAAATTTTTTAATCTTTTGCCATTCAAACACATCTCGGATTATGATCTCCGCATGGTCCATGAATTATGCTACGTAACACAATTTCATACAATCTCGGGTTTTCACTTTTATCGGGAATCTCTGCACACAATTTTGTCCGCTTCTTCTACACTTATGATTTTACCATTAACTTTTATATATAATTTTATAATATAAATTGAGCAACAAATTATTTTAAAGAAAATCTGTTTCATTAGAATAGTCAATTCGGATGCGTAGAGTACGAATCTGAAGTCCGTTTTCAAAAACAAAACTACGATAAACTCAGGAAAATCTCGGGAACTTGAACAAATTTTCCAGTGAGGAAGTAGTCTATAAGTAGGGATCGCCAGCCCTTTCTTTTCGCTAGATACAGATGTTGGCAATTCTAGTTTTTTTCCAAGATTACTTAGTTACTAATCACCAGTGTTTTGCTGACATCCAGAAGGGGTTTTATTTCGCGTGGTGATATGAATTTTTCTGGAAGTCTGCAATTGCGCGTTAAATGCGATGCAAACTGAAGAATCGAAAAATCGAGTGTAAAACATCAAAACTTAGTGAAGCGTTTAATTTTTTTTGCATAAATGGATAAAATAGGTTATAATTTATTAATTTAGTCTTAGTCAAAACCCGTGATGACCGAAAAAATATAAAAATTGTATGCGCAATTTTTGCAGTAATAGGAGAAAAGGGATTTGTTGAGTTCTCGGCATTAATTTTTGATACTTAGTTTATAAAAATAGCCTTTAAAAATTTTTTATATTTTTTCACAAATCATCAATTTATTCGTTCGCCCCTTTCCCCCATCCCTCTCGCTCTTTCGTCTGCGTCTCTCCATTTTTCTCTTTTCTTTCCCGCATCGCGGCGCCTCTCATTCCGCAGGGATATACGGAATTCAACTAATTTTTAACTCGAACTTGCAGCGAGTCCGAGTCCTGTACATCCCGGCTCATTCCTGGAGAGTGTCCGTTGTTCAACAAAAGCTTTGCTGAACAACGCTACGGACTTTTCATTCCTCCTGTCCACAATTTGTTAGCAAAAGCGTGTTTTCAGTTTCAATTCTTTTTGAATTTTGAAATTAATTAAATGTTTCAAAATTATTTCTTTTCGTAAATTGAAAGTGATGGGCAAAATCTACAAAATAGTGTATAATATTATGACCCATAATGTCACATCTATGATTTTAGCTGGCGATCCCTATCTATAAGTCTGAAAGTAGGCTCATATGAAAGAGCTCGGCGAGTAGTTAAATAAGTTTCAACTATTTTTTGAATTTGACTTATTGGAAGGCCGGAGAAAATAGAAATTTTTGCAAAAAGAAGTTTGGAGTAGAAGAAGTAAAACTGAAGAATACCCTTTATTCAACTTCTCATTGTGGAGAACATAGTCTAACAAAGATGATCATTTATGCTAATTAAAAGGATCAAATCGCAATAAAAACTATGCGTTGCACATCGGGTCACTGCTACCTTTTGAATCATGTACAATTTGTGGGGGTTTCCATTGACAGGTATCGAGGTCTATTGTAAGCTCAGAAAGATACACAAACAAACACACTTAATAAAATACTAAAAAGTAAGATAAGATGATGTACAATTTTTTAAAATAATTCTTATCATACTCATCATTATCCCTCAGTTGGCAATTGCCTCCGTCTCTAGACAAAAGGGGAGGTGCGAAGTCTTTCCTCCCTGTCCGCCTGCGTCTTCGCTGCGCTCACTTCACCTTCAACGCTATTTCACCTGCGTGTTGCGTGCGGCTCGCACCTCCCCTTTTGCCTGGAGACAGAGCAAACTCCCAACTGAGGTAATGAAATATAGCAATCATATTCGTGCAAAACCATTCTAATGTATTGATGACTTTATCTTCAAAGGTAGTTGTTTTGTTAGTCAGCTAACAAAGTCTTGATCAATAATATTCGATGGATAGCAGAATAACGATTGCACTGATCGAGTTCGTTGTAAGTTCATCAGTAGCATTTTCAATTTCAAGTAATTACAATTGAATTAAGGGAGGTCTTATTGGACTACTATTCAATGCCTTTGCCTTACTTTATTTCACTTTCAATTGCAAGGAATTCAGTTCCTACTTCCTGATAAGCTCATCGCTACTTTTTTCAAATTCCATCGTTCTAACAATATTCACATTTTGGACGGCACCTTTGACATTCTTGTAAGTTACCATTATTTGTTTATTTTTAAATCTTTTTGTTTTAGTAATTTGAAATCGCTGACAGAAACAAGGATTGGCTACATAAACGGATCACTAATATCGTATTTTTATTATAACGGCGTTTATCTCGACTTTTTCCTAGGTAAGTAGACATTGTTTAAAATATTGGGAAGGTTTCATTTAATTCATCAAACGCCAATTTATATTGGTTTTTCAGCCTTGAATAGATTATTTGCCATTTGTATTCCGATCTATTATTCGAAATATTTCAATTTGAGGAATGCTAAAATCGCTATCACTGTCTTATTTATCTATTCGATATGGTACTTTGTTATATTCCAGATTGGTTAGATTCTTATATGATAAAAAATGTTTCAGGGTTTCGAATTAGTTTCGAAAGTTTTGACTTTGAAGTCTTTCTGTGATCTCTGAATCTTGCATATGGGAAAGTTACGAACTAGAAGGTTTCTCCAACTTGACTATTCCAAATATTGTGAACTGATTCCGACACCAATTTCTCAAAATTTAGTTTGGAAATTTCCAAATGAATAAATTTGAGGAAGTCAAATTTGAAGTATACTTTCATAACTTTAACTTGTGTCTGAATTCAAATGTGAATTACCATTTTGCTAGAATAATTGAAATTTACTACATTGCAAATTTGCATTAAAATGGAATGACGACTCTAATGATTTGGATAACGTTTCCTCATTTCTAACGGCGACAACTTTTGAAGCTTTGGCGTTCATAAGTTATTTTTAAATTCATGATAAAATGCTCTGTTCTAATTTTATTTATGCTTCAGAATCATGTCATTATTCCTACGATCCCGAATCGTACCAATGGATCTACATGCACGCGAACAGTTCATGTTCGAGAGGCTTTGTGCTGCACGACCTCTATATCAGCATATTCACCACTGGAATTGCTATCATTATAGATACGATTACTCTTTATTATGTCTTCAAACGACATAGGGTAATTTCACTTTATGCTTTATTTACTTTTAGAAATTCATAACAAAGAATTTAGCAAATAAAAAATCATACAATATCAAGCGAACACCCGATCACTGAGAGACGCATAAAATTCTTCTTTCAGGTAGGATTATTTCTGAAACAAATAGTTTGTTTTATTTTTACAATGATCCATTTTGATATGGTAAAAGATGGCATTTTTTATTTGTTCACAAAGATATTTCAGTCGCTGGCAATAAATTTGCTATTTGCAATGACAGCTCTGATGATCGATGTAATCGAGCCGCTTATTCCGGACAGTTACAGCTCCATCAAATTCTACATCACTACGTTCGCTTGGATGGTCTGCCATTCGACAATTGGGTAATTGGGTGAAATATCAACTACGGCTTCAATCATAATTGACCTATGGTCAGTAGTTAGACTCTGAGATGAATTGATGAAGCTCAAAATTTTCAATGATTTAGCTTTCGTGAAGACACTTTTAATTTAAAAAAAAATTGAATTCAATCTGCTCTTGGTTATGATTCTTTAAAACTTTGCAGAAAGAATTGTTAAGCGTTTCATAAGATGACAAATCAAATATAATCCTCCATCATATTCAGGATGATCTTCGTCTTCTGCTCGGATGAAATGAGAAAACGAATTTTCAAGCCATTCCAAATTTTCGTCAAAAAGAAGAAATCTTTGATCGTCAGTACGATCGAATCGGAAAATAGAAAGCCAAATTCCATGACCTATGTTTCATCGTAATTTTAACTTATGTAAATAAATGTTTGAATCTGCAAAATTCTAGAAAAATTGAACAACTCGAATTCAAGGTGGTTAAAGTCGAAAACAAATGTACAATGGTGTAGTGTTCTGTTCTGTCGAATGATAGAGGGTTAATTATTGGAAAAATCGTCACTTTACAAAAGCCACCCCGTCATCGTTTTAAAATCACTCCAGCATTGCACACTGTCAAATTTGAATTACCAGGATTCACAGATTAACCTAATTATCAAATTTCCAAATATATTCTTCTCCATATGTTTGATCTTGCTAGCACGAGCATAATTGCTGTAAAAGACAGAAGGAAATCAAATAATTTCTTTGGTCATAAAGTTTATTGTCTTTCATCACATATCGATATCGCATCACCGAGTATATTTCATTAAATTGGAATAAACTTCAAAGTTACGTCTTACGACACCCCAAATGACGAAAATATTTGGATTCATCTGTAGTGTCAAAGTGATGACTTTCGAAGAATTATCATCCTTTCTCGTTCTCTGTCAACCTGTCTTACAATACCCATGACATGTGCGACTGCTGACAATTGCCTGATTGTCTGTCACTTTGTCACTTCTCTGCAATCAGCCAGCCCTCTTCAACTGAACGTACGAAATGAATCAATCTCTCATCGAAGTGTTTCCCTTCTTTCCCTTTTTTATTTTCTGATGCAATAATCAGTCGGATTGCATGATCTGTAGCGAGGCAGCAAAAACTGTTACTATCACCAATTTGACGATAGTGAAAATGGAAATTTGAACGGTCTAAATTCACAGAACGAGCAGGAATAATCGACTACGCGTTCACAATTAAAAAGGAAAATTCATTTTATTGTCATAGAAAATTCGACATAACAAATGATAAATTGAGATCGAAAAAGTTGTTTTCACAACAAGGAAAGTTGCTTGAACAGAAAATAGAAAATTGTCAACAAAATCAAACTTGAAAATAGCGCAGAACAACTTGTAAAGCAAATGTCATCACAGTTAGAAGTAGTGGAAATCGCTAAGAAAGGCAAAATATGGAAATTATCGATGTTAAAGTTCAAATAAAAATCAATCAGATTCAAAAAGAAACGGCAGATGAATTCGAAATGGTCCATGATGAAATGTATCCAACCCATGAAATGTAAAAATTAGAAAATAACTTGAGCAAACCATGGTCCTCATAGTTTTCCGTATTATCAGGAAAGAGCATTGATACACGAAACGATAAAATTGCTAATGACTAAATGATATGAAATGTGATATGCGAAATGAAACTTCAATAACCTAGTAAATTTCTAAGTGAATCCTCGGTTTAACCGAGCAGAACTTTGCGCATTTTGTCGTTTTGATTGGCAGCGGGAACGTACAAATCGTCGTCGCTTTCTGAAGAGGATGACGATGCATAGGGCGATTCTGGGACATTTGCAGAGCAGCGAGGGGAGCTGAAAGTTATATTTGTTTATGATTAGCGATAACTGCAACTTTTATGTCAAATTTTCTAAGAAATTTCCCTTCATCATTAATTTACAGTATGCTAAATGGAATCCATAAGACAGTTTGACAGAAAATATGAGAGTATGAGAACTGATGGTATAAACTGGCTATGGGAAATTTGTTATCATTTATTTTTCACTGTACATTTTTCCTATTGCTTCTACAGTATGACGAATGGTTTCTATTAGCTAACAAACGCACCAGAGGAACTGCAGGAGTGGCACTCGGTACTTGCCGCAGAAATCGACGAACTTCACGTGCTCGACACATGCTTCGAAATAGACGCCCTTGCATTTGGGATTGACGCACTGATTTGCCGATGCGAGATACGAGAGAAGTTCCCTATAAAGCAAACAAGTCAATCATTGCAGCTACCGTAACTGAAATTAGAGAAAAAATAGCTTACCTTGGAATCTTGTTCCTCAAATCAACCTTCGCCATCTTCATTCGCACTATTCGACCAGCCATTTCCTTGAGTGTCGGAGGCTGTATTTCTACAGTATGCACGAAACGTTGAACTGCAAGTAGGACGAAATAATTAAATGGAAGTTTTAAGAGATTACAAGTTCTTTTTATAATACTATTATGACATGCCAAATTATGACTTTTATCTACAATATTTCGTTGAGGATAGTAAAATTTGCAACTAATAAAAATATCACAAAGAATCCAGATTTTTTGTAAAATTACCTAGTGGATTATTTCTCAAACTGAGCTGCTGAAGGTTCTGAAGTTTGATGATCTCAGTAGGGAGGGTCTGAAGTTCAGAATTCAAAATAACAAAACTATATAATATCTTCTTACCCTCAGTAAATTGTTATGGAGCGATAGACTTTCGAGATTAGTCAATTGTCCAAGGGTCGAAGGAATAGTCTCCAGAATATTGTCGCACAAAACCAATGAAGTCAAACTGCTCAATCGACCAATTGTAGCGGGAACTTCTTTCAAACGATTTCCTCCCAAATATAGAATTTCCAATCTAGAAAATGCATATTTACCCTTAAAATAAAGAAGTTCATCTACAAAACGTACCTGGTCAACAATCCAATGCTGAATGGAAGCTGTTCAAGCATATTTGCACCAAAATGAAGAGCTTTCAGAGCCGTCAACGCAAATAAGGCTTCAGGAATTTGGGTGATACGATTTCCGGATAAATTCAGCGATTCGAGTTTAGTAAGGCTCTGGATCGACTTGGGCAATTCATCAATCAGGTTATTTCGAGCACAAAGAGTTCGTAGATTCGACATGACGCAAATTTCAGCCGGCAATTCAACCAGGGCATTATTCGAGATGTCCAAACTGAAGGAAACAATTGAATCTTACATCTTGATAATTTTTAATGCCAAAGATGCAGTTTCGTCGACGATTACAACTTTCTTGACTCGAATTTTAAGAAAACCCAGCTTTTGTTCGTCTCTGGTTCAAGTCAGGAAACTGGTGGTAATGAAATATGATTTGCGTAAATATTCTCTTCTAGATCTTTCTATCGAAATGATATTCATCAAGATGATCAGATTTTGAAGGTCTCAAACCAGATTCCAGCCAGTCTATGGCTAACTTGAATCCAAAAATCAAATATTCAAAGAATCAAAGTCGGAATTCACCTGACAAGGTTTGCGAATCGGCCGATTCCATCGATGCGGATAAAGTGATTCTGGCTAAGGTTGAGGCTGCTGACTCGCAGAGGACTGTAGAACTCGCCATGCTCTTCCAAATAGCCCTCGGGAAGCTCTTCCAGCCGGTAATTCACAAGTGCAATCTCTTGGAAACGAGTCGAACTAAATTAGCATCTTCACTTTTGCGCTTCAGGCAATTATCCTTTGAAGTCCTTAGTCTAATTCATAATCACATGGTAAAGTCAATTTATCGAAAGATGCTATACTGTAGCGCAATTTGTTTATGATTGTGTGAGCTTCTAGAATTGTCATCATCATTTGACTTGTCTTGTTATTCCACAAATTAAGGAAATCTTTAGAAATAACAATTATTTCTCATAGGTCAGAATGATGACAATTTGTATGTTAACTGTGTGTGATTTTCGTATCATTTTTGTAGTGAAGAGTGCCTTGTGACTGCTACAAAACTGCCCCTTTTCTTCTATTCTTTTAGCCTTTCTCTGCCAAAATCATATCATAACTATCGATTTTCTTACAACAACAAGTCAAATCGATGATGCAACTGTGAAACTGGACATATGACTGCGATGATTCAAATATTTTGCGTATTTTTGAATTTATCCTTGCAAAAATGGCAACTGATACATACGAAATCGCAATGGAGTGGAACCTATACTTTCAGTATCGGAAATGAAATCATCCCTAAAAAAGTACCTAACGAATTTGAACATAATTCCGTCTCATAACTGATTTTCTATACATCGGAAGACATTCTAGAAGTCATTTTCGCGGTTTACTAGAAGCAATAAATCATTCCCACATCTCAATCAATTGCAGAAATCGCTTTGATAGGAAACAACTTTTCAAATTGCAAAAATCTCACCTAGTAGCGACCTCAGCGTCGTTGTTCTGTTGTTGATTTTCCATGATTTGCGAATCGATTAATCAGAGAATATGTTAGGGAAGAAATGACGATGACTAGCTGGAGAAGTGAGAGATTGAAGAGATAAACTGTTGGGTGGGAGATTGGATGGAAGGAATAGGGAAAAATTTAAGCAGAAAAGGGAAAGAAAACGGACTGCTGCAAAGCACGTGAACGATTTCTGCAGTGGAAATTGAAGTTTGGACTGCGGACTGTAGTCGAGTCGATTTGTGAGTGAATTGCCAGATGCACTGATGAAATGATCGTATCAGACGATTATCGATATGGAGGCAGTTCGCTCGTGGCAAGGAAATGGAAGCGAGACTGAGAGAATGGCCGGTTGGGCAACCCCTCTTATCATCGGGAGGGGGTGAAGACGATAGGCCCCGCCCACGTCTGCATGTGAAAAGAGAGAGAAGGGTCCAATGTTCACCTGCAAAAAGGTTGTTCTTTAGGCGTGAGAAAGAAGAGGGAAGAGATAGGGAGGAATGGCACGAATCAGTACGAGCAAAGCAGGCGCTTCCAACTGCATCTGGACAGACATCGTTTATTAGTGCCGAACTGCCAGAGATAAAAACGGCAGTGCTGAATAGTCAGTTTTTCAGGCGATTTTGTTTATAAACGAAGTGTAGTCGTATCAGAACATGGAGTGAAAAGTAGTGATTAAGTGAACGATGCAGACTTATCGGTTTGCACACTCTGGGAAAGTCAGCTGGCAGTACTGATAAATAGAAAATATCTGTTCAGTACGAGGACGTTTACTTACATATCATATTTTCTGAGTTTTCTCAATGGGGTGATGCTCTTCAGTTTCTTTATGAAACTAACGGTGAGTTTTCAATATCTTGTCTAAAGGACAAAATGAAATAAAGTTTTGCTATGTGCAGCAGCTTAGGGTCTTGAGGCTAATTTTGTGATCATCTAGTCTCCATAAAGTAGTTCTATGATCCGAGCCGAAGAAGTGTATTTGAGTCTTGATCAAGAAATAAGGCATAATCAATTGAAGGTGTCGGTTTTGTTACTAGTAAAAAATTCTGTAAACGATGTAGATTGCAATCGCTTGAGTCTTAAAGTTAGCAGTAAGTGCACTCGTGTTATCAAATTAGTTAGCATCCTAATCGTGTGATGCAATTTTTCATTTTTGTATTTCTTTTCAGTGCACTTTACAAAAAGTAAATATTGCTTAGCAAACTTTATTGACCATACAATTTTTTTAATTTGAAGTGTAAACCAGAAATTTACCAGCTGCACAATACACAGACAATTCTCAAGAATGCAGCGGAAAATGCATCAAAGTCAAATACCGTATTTATTCGAATAGAAGGGTATGCCCCTCTATTAGAATAAATAGTATTGTAGAAATACTGAAAGAAAGAAAATGCACAGGAACGTTGTCAAGGCAAATTCATATCGTCGAAAGTAAAACACAAATTTGCAAATAAAATACCGAATTAACAAACTTTTGTTTTGTGGAATATGAAAATCGTTGAAAAAATAATGAATTCTAAAAAGTATATCGCTAGAAGTAAGAAGAAATAATGCATAATTTAGCCATTTCTCAGAAATATTCATGATAAAATAAGGTAATAGATTCAATCAAATAAAGCAAACATGATTCTTTGTAGCATTCCATAAATAAATGAACAAAAATATCCTGATGATTGACAAAGTGAATAATATCAGGAAAATAACCACATTTGAGAGTAAATGAGTTGAATTGCAAACCGCATGAATTGAGCTCGTTGAAAATTGTAAATTTTGACAAGATAATTCGAAGATACAATCTTGGTCTAAACGCTATCCTAGGCATTCGAATATTATGAGAATTTCAATCTCCCAAATAAATTTTCACAATTGTGCACACAAAATAACTCATTCAAATGACCCTCCAAAATGGTTTATGATTCGACTACCAATTTGTTCATTTGATGAGTTTTAGAAAGCCATTGAATTATGAAAATGTGAAGAAATTAGTTTTAGAAAGTCGTGTCGTTCAGAGCTGGAATCTGAGAAACAACGTCAGTGTCAGCCAAATGCTCACTCGATTCATCGCTGACTGATTTGTCTCTCAAACGAGGATTACGCTGGTTCTGAAAGTCATGATAATTCTCTTGGTCATTGTTAAAATGGAAAAAGAAGTAGGTTCGTGCATAGAGAATCATGCTCACGTATAATTTATATATATATATATTTTTGTAATTTAGATGAAAGCGTCTAAAGTGGTTCAAATTCGTATAATTTTCTCGAAACTCTTTGTCCAGCATTCTTATTCGCGATGATAATTATTTAGCGCAAAAGATATTTTTTGAGAAAAAATAATAATTTACCTCCGCATCGCTGTGCGATCCGCTCGATTGGTCCTCCTCTTCGTCCTCGTGGCAGATTTCATTCTCATTCGCCGTCTTTTTCGACCATTCGCGAACTAAAATAAGGAAGATGGCTGAATGTGGAGTATACTCGTCCGAGTATTCGATAGATAAATTTTCTCAAAATCCGTACCTTGATCTCCGACGCTTTCCTGTCTCTTGTAGCTCTGCTGTCTGACACTCTTCATGGTAGCACTGTGGTCGACCGTGCTTTCATGCGGCATCAGCTGCATTGTCGCTCGGAAGAAGTAGAACGACGGGTAGTGGACGAGATTATAACAGGAACTCGCATAAATATCGGCGTATCTAAAATTATGCCATGAAATTTTTATTCAGCTCTAGGAAATATTTTCTTCGGTTTCAATAAAATATTTTTAGATCAATTTTATCATCTTCTGCTTCGATCTTTTCACAAAATTAGTTTTGATTTGTGACTTTCATAATTTCTAACTTCATATATTCTCTGACAAACGACGTACCGTTCCACTTGCGATGAGAAGAAAGTCGTTCTGTTGCCAGATCGGAATAAGCTTCCCAAGCAACTGTACTCCTCTTCCATTTGACGAGAAAGATGCTTGATTTTGTCGACAATCGATTCGATTTGCGGCTTCTGCTTCGTGGAGACGTCCAAATTCTTGTAGATCTCAGAGAGCATTACGTCCAAGTTGTTCAGTTGGTCGAAAAAAGGCTTTCCAGTCGTCCAGACAGTCAACTCGTGATCAAGTTCAGGAACGACTAGGAAGGTCCTCCAACCACGAGATTTCTTCGACCTAATTTGAATAACTGAAAAAAACGCTTTCAAGAATTTCCCTACCTCAATACATCTCCAAAGATATGATCTCCAATGTACAAGACATCTTTTCCACGGCACTTGACCATCTTATGGAAGGCGTCGCAGGATCCTAAATTTTATTTGATGAATTGCTGAAACTTTGAAAAACAAAATCATACCGCCGGAATAGACACCAGTTGGTTTGAACGGGCCCGAATGAATTCCCAATTTGAAAGCAGAAGTTACTGGGTCAACTTCGCGGAACACGGTTCCTTCCGAGAACCATTTCGGTTTTCTTGCGTCGACGACAGTAATATCGAAATAGGATCTCCAGTTTTCGCCTAGCAGGTACGTCATCATCACCTACGAAAAGAATTATTTTCATATTCTAGGAAAGATATTTCTTACATTCGTGTAAGGCCAGTCACTGTTTGTGAGCAAGAAGGTCCTCTTGCCGCTTTCCTTCAGCTGCTTCAGGAAAATCGGAGCTCGCTCGTCTTTGTGGACATACACGTCGGGATTCTTCATGATCTCATCTTTCATAGACGACTGAAAATATAATTTTGTATAGAAAAAGGAAAAATAGCCGAAAAGATTAAACCTCAATGTGAACCCAGTCGATGGTCGTTCGGCAGTCCCAGAAAATCTGCTTGTAAGTCATCAACATTTCGCCTTTTCTGACGCCAGTGCGGTCAGACAGCCTACAAAATGCCAAATCCAAATGGGTGCATTTGAATAAACAAAATAGGATGATATTAAATTCAATTTTTGTCTAGATACTGATTTTCACAATTGCAATTTTACCAATCAAACTCCCGCGATATGTATGAAAGTTGCTCTAGCATTCACAAAATTTTACCTTTCGAATTCCGGATTATTGTCGAAGAAGTCGATCAGCAATGCCAACATGTGCACTTCAGGCAGATTGAACAACGTATTCAGCACAAAGACCCTATTCTCAGACAATTGCAGATACTTGTTAGGATACAGCTCCGATACTTGAGCACTAAAACTTAATTCGTCAAAATAATCTAAAGAAAATTTGTCCTACGGAGCCAGGCAGTGCTCCCCATGAAAAGCCTTCATGATGTTGCCGAATCCGTCGGTTTTCACAATATTCCCGTACGTATAATCGAACCATACTCCTGAGAAATAAAATAGATCAGTCAAAGTAAATCACACAGCGATACCTCGAATAGGGAAGAATGGTTTGTACTCGAAATTCTTAACTTCCTCCGGATAACCAATTTGGACGAGTCGTTCTTTCGCAAGGTTAAACGCCAGGAACTCAGTCTCGGGACTTTTGTACTCTGAAATGTTACATTCAATCAGAGTTTCGCAATGATAAGTAAATGCACAAGATAGTTGCAAAATCTGCAGAATTAAAAAGTGCATTGGATCGAGCAAAAACTAATCCCTCCTTTCACATGTCGCTTACAAAGGTCATTTGGAAAACTTCTAAAGTGCAATGATATCCCCCTAATTCGAAAATTCGCACACACGAATGGATAATTCGATTATTCAATTATAATGATCTCGTTTTTCCTCGGCTGCGCCTCGACTTTTTCATGCTTCATTTGACCAATCAAAATTCGAAGCGATGGAAACATTTCTTTGGACATAATGAGACATCAAAGAATGAAAAGGCGTTTATGGAAGGCGATAAAATTTTTACTGCTAATTGTCAAAGAAATTCATGGATCAGACGATTCTTGGAGCACGTTTTATGGTCAAAGACTAGACAAAATAACCGCTGTGTGAAACATGAATGCGATCAAAGATAAAGAGCACATGTGCTTTGAAAGATCTTTCTTTTAGAAAGTGCTGTGCCCTTGGTTAATAGAAGGTGTAGAAAAAAGGAAAATTGGAAATGCGAAAATGACAGCCTTATGAACATGACCTAGTAATTTAAAAATAGCCTGAAAAAAGCGATACACATTTTCGGATAATCCCTAATCATAAAAAATGATGAAAAATCACTTGAAAGACTTACGAATGAGCGTATAATCCATATCGAATCCGATCATTTTGATTTGCTCCAGTCTCAAGCTTCGATTTACGAAGATTCTGCAAGCGAAACTTATTGTTACATTTGACTTAAAATATTGGCTAGATTTTCTTTTGCATTATTTACAATTTTGGCTACTAACTTTCTTTTTCTACAGATGGTTTACAGATTCAAATGTTTTACGTTACGGTTCTGAACAAAACATAACCATAACTTCTAGGTACAACTAAAGCCGGCTTTCATATATTTCGATTCTCAAAAATTCGAAAGATAAACTACAAATGGGAAAACACAATACAATTTTGGAAAAAGCACGCAGATTCGAAAATGGTTTCACAATTTAGAAATTCGCATCTAATCCTTTCTAAAAGCAATGCGGAAATGGCTATTGCTTGAAGAAAACTCGTTATTTCCGAATATAAAAAAAAAAAAAAAAGTTTTGATCTTTATGATCTAGGCAACGATAAATTTGCATAAAATCGAGATGAAATTGAATTTTGAAAAGTCGGAATGATCTCTCAAAATTTGTACAATTCGAAGTTAATTGACTAAAAATTTTGAAATGAAAATGTAATTTCGTCTCGAACTCGACCCCATACAAAGGACATCAATTTACTACAAAACTCAATTCGTTTTCATTACCTGATGGCAGCCTGACGTGTATCGTGTGTTGGCATTTTAGCTTCAATTAGAAAGCGTTCTCCGAACTGACAAGTGAATGATAATGTTAGTGTTACAGATAATTGATATGGTGATAAATATTCTAGAGACCAGTGTAATGCCACAGATAAAGGGAGGCAGAAAGAAGACGGTAGACGATGAGACAGAGATGGAAGAGGGGACAGACAAAAGGGACGGTGGTTGAATGTTGAATGACAGATGCAAGACAGACCCTCAGACCCGCCCCTCGCACATAGTTAGTATTTGACAAGTTCGTAGGAAAGTTTTGATGAAATATTTGCGCTAAAATTCATCACAAGAATGAAGTCTAGAAAGTATAAAAATGAATTCGGAATGGTAACCAGTTTCAATACATTCAGAGAATAACGAAATTACTCGATGCTAGCAAATGTTCCGAATATTTGATAAAAAGGACGAAGAATTTGTTATGAAGAACTCTAGAATATGGAGCGAAATGGAAGTCAGGTGTTTATAAATGAAGAACAGAACTTGCAACTTCGCGTAAATTTAGGGCCTTTCGACACTACTTCTAATCCTTCCGAAAGTTCATTTCCTTCTCTAGCTAACTCGCATAGCCTCATCTCATCATCCCGATGAAAATTTCGTCAGAGCACAAAATTATTTGTGGCACCATAATAAAATGCTTCCGGTTTGACCTTCTTGGAAAGGAAATTAATTAAATTCAAATTATCTTTACCTTTGTTCAGGATTTCGTTTGTAGGATCTCGGTAAAGCGTCCGCCGGCGGCATTTTCAATCAAATATTGGTGATTTTTTTCCTAAAATGACATATTTTATGAGTTGTTCATAGAAAATATAACACGTGCTTCATGTGAATGAGCACTTCTAGAAAAATTATTAGATGCTTGAAAATGTGAATGAATCAAATGTGGAAGATGAATGAAATTTTGCAAGAATCCGAAAAAAAAATTGGAGAAATAATAAAGATGACAAATGAGTAATGAAGAAATTATTAATCATTTTCAGATCATGGAAAATAGTCGTTTCAGAAAGAATGATAATAAAAAAATTAGCATATTGAAATTGAAATTCATAAAGAAATTGTCAAAATTTTTATTGAACCTACATCTAGAATCAAGGCTCTAGAAAATCGTAAGCTAATGACCAAATGGAATAAAATGATTCATTTTCCTAGACTTGTACTCGTACTACATGAAACACCACTTTTTTAAGATATCTTTTCTAACTTTAATGCAAAAATTCCATATTTATAACGGCTCAAGTTTTTTTTAATCATTCAATCTGTACTTTCAAATTCTCGCCCAAACGAAATCTCGTACAAAATGCAAGACATTTCGCGCTTTGAGAAACTCGAGTGCAAAAAGCAGAGATCGTTTCAATTGTGTAAGGGACACAATTCTATGGCTTCGAAGAACTAATAGAACTCTTCATTAGTTCGGACAAGAGGAATAAAGGTTTGTAAGCTTTGGACAAAATAGAAAAAAAAGAGAATGGAAAGTGGAAAATGGAAAATGAGACGAGGCAGATGAAAAAGTGAGGGGTTGAAAGCTGAGGTGACACTGAAAAAGAAGACGGCGAAAAGAGACGAAAAAATAGGGAGGGGGGAGAGGGCAAGGGGCATTGGAGAGAAGGAAAAGCTGCAGGGAATCAGTGATAAAGACGAAAGAGAGTTTGGAAAAGTAGGTATCAGGCGATAGCTCACAATCATTCGGAGAGCGAACGTAGAGCGCCACACGTAAATCTCTCTGTCAACAAATACGAAAAAATCAACACAGAGCATGATTTTACGAGAAATTTCGGACTTTTGATGACTATAAATGAGATGTTTTTTTTGTTTTTTTTTTTGCAATTTAACCGCAAAAAATTACAGCTTCGCACATACCAAGTATCGCATTACAAGTAAATTAAGAACGTTTTGAGCTTATTGTTGGAATGAAAGATATCGCTAATTGGGTAAAATTTAGTTGAGATATGAGCAGAATGCAAATGATCATCAAGAAAAGAAGATGTGGATGCTTGATTGTTGACGACGAAGTCTAGCAATGTTTTCGAGAAAATGTTCGATGAAATCATCAATTTAGCATGCCAAGTGTTGTCGATAAACAAATAGAAAATAATGTGACAAAGTTCGCGGATCGTTTTTCAAATGTCTGCATTTGAAACCGAAGAATCGAATGCAGGAAATAGGGAACCTGTTTGATTTGATAGCCTTATATGAAAACGATAGGGAAACGATGTGTAATGTCCCCAGTAGAAGTGAGAAACGTCCGAAAGTCTCGTGCAGAAAATTACCAATGCCTATACATACTTGTCAGTGCCACACATCACATGGGGACACCTTTTAAAGTTCGACATACTCAAAGACCCTAGTCAATTCCAGAGTTTGATTGATTTGCCATACTTTGACCGATAAAATCTACGAATTTTCTACTTCAATATGGCATTCAAAACTGATAATTTTACGACCTACACGACCTACTTTTCTACACTCCTGGAACTACTAAATTGATAATTGCTGATAATGAAGTCGTTAAAAGCTATGAATGTGGACTGAGAAGAGATAGAGAACAATAAAACAGCAAAATGACAGAAAATTAGAAGCGAATGTTAGGAATAAGCGATAAACTTAGCGACAGTTATGAACTATATTT
This sequence comes from Diploscapter coronatus, assembly GCA_964036155.1. Taxonomy (NCBI): domain Eukaryota; kingdom Metazoa; phylum Nematoda; class Chromadorea; order Rhabditida; family Rhabditidae; genus Diploscapter; species Diploscapter coronatus. The sequence goes on along the minus strand of OZ038422.1, from coordinate 44,519,645 downwards.
CATCGAAATATCTAGCTGACCTGTAAAGCGTTGGTGATTTCCGAAAGCCGCTGTGATATGACATAAAGAGGGATATAGGGTCAAAGTATGCGAGGCACGTGGGAGGACTTGATTTGCATAATCCAAAAATCAAATATGCAAAACACCATACGCATATTCTTTGACAAATTTGCCCCATATCACAAAGATAATAGTAACTATTTAAGAACCTAGATGGTAAAATATAAATGATGAGTGAATAAAAATAATAAAAGTTTTATGGGATATTTTAGATAATATTGATGCTACTGAGAAAATATGAAAGCTTGCAACTCTTTGATACGTCCCCTAAATATTTTGCTGAATAATGTATGATCTCGCAGGGCTAAGCGACGTAAATAAAAATATTCCAAACTTTATCAAAACGATGAAGTAAGGCACAACTTATTGAATCATCGAGATTTCGGCAGAAATATCAAAGCAATATCCAAAATGGGTTATTCCAAAAAGTCATGATGCAAAGTGCGACAGAAACGTGAACTCGTGATCGAATAAGTGATCTGATTGAATGATTAAAAGAGCATTGAATTGCACTGGTTAGTGATAAGAAACAGGGAGCAAAAATGAGGAAGGAAGCGAGTCAAAGGAATCGGAAAACAACATCCCACGCTTTGGAACGTTCTGGACGAAATGCATCAATGCGAGAATGTCTCGAAAGATGAAATAATAGACAGAGATGGGAGAGCCTTTGCTATGCTTGGCCCTGGCCTTGCTTGCAGCTGATGCATGGATAGATGGGAGAAGCTGAGAAAAGCATGGAAAGACTAGATGAAATTGAGAGCGACAGAGAGATGAAGATGTGATGAAAATAGAGAAGAGCTGAAAGAGAAAAGAACGAAAACATGCCAGATAGAGAATAGAAAATGCAGAGAGAACAAAGAAGCGAGCAGTCTATAGCCAAGGGCAAAACAGCGCTCTCAAAAGATGTGCGCGAAATTTGCAGCGTAGTTCGACTAATCGCGGACTCCCAAAGGATTAGCTCCAAATTGCGTACTTTTTGATGTTTTTCAAAGTTATGCAGATTTATTTAGCTATTTTTATCCGTTTACATGTATCATTTGCCGCTCTAAAAATATCGAAGTGACGTATTACTTTGCATCAGGCATGATTTGATCATTTACGCATTTCCTAGCCGCTCTATAATTATTTCGTAATCAAAATGCAGTTTTCTAATTATTAGTTTTGAAATTTCAGATATTCATTGACAGTTGTGTTTTGATATTCTCTATCTTTTGACTAAACAATCATTTCGAAAATTCGAACGTGCAATGACAAAAGAAACAGACAAACGGAGTATCGATTTAGCGAAAATCTTGCAGGAAAGAGTCAAGAGAAACAGCGCGAAAGCGATGAAGGCATTCGCGTAAATTTGCTGATTTTATTTCGAACTCATCGCAAATTCGTCATTATTTTCTTGCAAAATGTTATTATAATTTTTGATTTCGATGAAAAATTAGTCGATTATCATTCAATTCGTTGTTATTTCCATAAATCAAGCAGCTTCAACCCGTTTATTCAGTTCTTTTCGTCTTTCAATAGTCTACCGAAATCTTGACTTCGGTCATTATTTCATCCACGAAGAAAATAGGTGATCACTAGTGGATCATTCCAAAAACGTCTCCATCTTCCAAGGATATTTGCTCTAATCGATATGTCTGCCTGTCATGCAACTGTCATTTCCCCTCCCATCCTTTCTCCTTCCTAATTTCTTCCAACCTCTTGCCCCCTTCCCCTATCCACTGTCCGTGCTCTGTTCTGTTTCTGTCTGTATTCCTTCATCGCTTCATCCCTCTGCTCTGTCGCTGTGTTGACATTTGATTTCGTCGGTTTCATAGCTCTTTTCCTGCATTTTTATGACCATTTCCATTGCAAATGCTGACTCAATTCCACTTCAGCTTCATTTTTTATTTATTCACAGATTTCCATCTTCCTCTCCAAGTGATAAGCCGTCCGTATTTCAACACACGCTTTCACACTTTCACATCTTTAAGAGGCTCCAATTTTTTAATCGATTTTTTCTACAAATTTTATTCCTAATTGCTCCGAGATTTACAAAAATTTTGTAAAATTAGCCGAGCTATCGTTCATTCTTCATTTATCCAAACAGAGAAGTGATGGAACTTCAACTCTAAAAATTTTGAGAAGCAATTGTGGCTTTTCAATCCCAATTCCGTCTCATTCCCGATTTCAAATCAGACTTTGATCAAAGCCTATTGTTAATGATCGATTACTTGAGACAAAATAAACGATGCAAAAATTCAAACATGAAAAATGTGATTTGCGTAATATCGATAGGTGTCAAACGTCATTTCTTGAAACGACGAACCATTTCGGTTGCAAACAACACGCTAATTCCATGCATCGACTTGTAGTCCCTTTTATTTTATTTTAAGTAGTCGATCATTAGCAAGATCTTCATTCAGTCTGGACAAAATCATTTGCTAAAATTTCTCATACCAAACCTAACACATTTCCTGTACTGAACATATAATTTGAAACAAAGCAGGAAACAGTTCTAAACTGTAATCTTGACATGATTATCGATAAAGGATGTCATTCTAATTTTTTATTGTAAATTATAGCATTCTTTCGTTACGGAATTTTCGAAATTAAAAATCGAATATATCTGAATTATCCCCATTCGTAAAATCAACTAAAATGATTAATTGATTAGTCTGCTTCAAAAATCGTATTTAAAAATCATCAAACGACCCTAAATTCAAATTGTTCTAGAAGCTTTTCGCTAATCTTGTTTCAAGCTTTCGCTGAAAATTCGAGTGCAAGTCTTCGTTCAATTATCCTGAAACCTATTTTAAACTAGAATAAAAATTGATATCGGTAATAGAAAAATCACGACTCGATTGTTCCATTTGTCGCTGCTTTGCATAATTCTGAATTAACGTCACAAAGATTTCAATCGAAATTTCCCATCGAATCGATAAAATGCAATCACCTGTCAAAAGATATTGCTAGCTATAACAAGCTGTACATTTGAATTTGTGCATTCTTGCAATGAAATTTTCAAATTAGAGAGAAAACAAGCAACTAATTTCTATCTACACCAATTTAAGCTACAAATTTTCTTGCACATTAATTTTTTCCATTCTTCAAAGAACTCCAATAACCACTTTTCTATTCTCACCGAGTAAGTCCAATAGTTCGGTATACTTGTAGGACTTCATATCATAGAACGACTTAATGACACTTGCTGCTTGCTATCACTCCATCCCAACTGTCACTGCTTGTATTTTTCATTCTCCTGTCCTCCTTGTCTCATGTCGCCCTGCCTTTGCTGCATCCTTATCTAATGATTTTTCCCCTCTTTCATATCATTCACATATTATTTTGTCAGTTCTGTGTCTATTTCCACTGCCCCCTTCCCCTTTCACTCTCGTGGATCTCTTTGTCTGCCTCTTTTTGCTACTCCTCCATTCCTTCCCCCTTTCGACCTTTCAATGTCCCGTTCATCACATACTCATCTGATTCGAGGTACAACACTGTTATTCATCGTCACCGTGAATACGCATATTTTGACGGTTTTCATAGTGTTTCATTGTCCGTTTGCTTCGAAACTTTCATACCAATCCGACTTTTTTGATACAAAATATCATTCTTTATCAGGAAGCAAAAGCACAAATGAAAGTGATAATTTTAAAATTATAGCTTTCGAAAAACTCCATGTTCGTTCATTTTCACTTTTAGATCATAAAATGATACCACTGAAAGCATCATGGCACTACTGGATACTTTTTCTGCTATTGATAGTTGAGGTGACCATTTTATTTTTCTACGTTTCTTCAACTATTTTCTTCCTTAATTTTAGCTCAAAATTGGTATACGTTTGACTATTTTTCAATAATTATCATTTACCAATCCAAAAATTAACCGAAGGGTCAATGAAGTACAATCGATTTTTGACCTTATTTCATCAGCCTTACGACATTAAGATTGCCAGTGAGCAATGCAATCATTGCAGTAGATCAAATATTTTCGAGTTTAATCTTCACTAAGCTGTCAGAAAGAAAAGCCTCAAGCGATTTTTAGATTTAAATAATTTATTTTTAGTTTTCATTGAGCGTATTATGGCATACTCCATTGTCGAATATTCTTCTAGCGAACACCTTGATGTTGCTTATTGTGATGATCAATCACAGCTATTCCTACGAGGATAATGCAATAGGATTATTGTACAGGTAGAAAAAGCCTTTTTTTATGAAAAAAGAGATTAATTTTCAGGATTTGCGGCCTAGTCGTGTATTGTGCAATGCTATTCCTAAATCTGACTCATTCGCTGGAAGAAATCACGAATATCAGTGAAGATTACAGTGAAGACGAGCTGGAAGTGAATGAAACATTAGCCATGCACGAGGCAGCGAAACATTCTCATCATGCCCATAGCAATGGATCATTAATCGAAGTGTCTGTAGACGATCATGGCCATATGCTGACTGATTTTGAATATCGTAAGCTTCTTAACCAATCACAGAAAAATAAAATTGAATTCAGAAATCTACGTATATGTTGCAATAGCTGATCTAGCAATTCGGCTTGGTCTGGCAAGTTTCTCAAAATTACCAACTCTCAAACTTCATTGGGCTAAAGCTGCAATTTTGTACACACTCACGCCGTTGACAATAATCGGTAAGCAGAGATTTCGCGATAAATTAAAGCTATTTAATATGAAAAGGAGAACTTAATACACATGGTAAAAATTTCAAAATTTCCTCCAGTGTGTACTACCTTCCATTCCACTGAAGCGACTACCTAACAAATGTCGAATTTTTTTACCATCTCACAAATTCAGGTTCCTATTGTCTGCGTCGTTTCGTCCCGTCAGAAATGATTCCCGACTTTTTCAACGAGCAACTTGAACCTCTCACTTCAGTAATACTGTGCCTCATATACTACGCCATCATCTGGAAAGCATGTGAGTCCTCGTAAGCTGTCAAATATGTGTCGTGAATTCTAAATTCAGTTATTGCTCTGAAACCATACCTGTTTGCCGAAACGCCGAAGATATTCTCGAAGCAAGCGTTGGAGGCCGACATCAAAGAGAAAGTGAGTTCAATTTTCATCTGAAAACCAATTTCCAAATATCAACATTGCAGTTCCCTTATGTTATGAGTTGCCCACATGTTCATGCCTTTTGTATATGGCCTGGCAAATATTTCGAAGTGATGATCAGTATGAATATGAAGGTGAATTTTGACCTGAATTGAATATTAGTCACAAAGAAATTTCAAAAAATGTCTTTTTGAAAAAGAAAAATCCTTCAGATCAACATGAGTGAGAATGATTGGGAAATCGAAGCAGTGAATAAGTACGAAGACGTTCGACGATATGTGCACGACAAGCTGGAGAGGGAAGGAGCTCAACGGGTAAGCTCTGACGAACCAGCATCAAGAAAATCAATTTTCCATCTTTTTCTAGGTAATAATCGAGCCTTGTTTCATTGATGAGAACGAGCCGGACAAGGTTTATCGAGGCTGTGTGGACGAAGAGTGCTACAAGCAGAATCTCGGCTGCTGCAAATTGGACCTCGAAATGCTCGTCAGACGGTACACCGAGTGATTCTTAGGAGTTCAAAAGTATTGAAACCTTATGAGCCAATTATTTGTGATTTTTTTTTGCAATAATATCAGCAATTTTCTTGAATCGGATCCTAATTGTGATTGAATAGTTTCCAAATATTTCCAATTTACGGATTTTTCTTGCGGAATTTAGCACCTACGTATTATTTCGGGGTCATAACGTGCATTTGTAAAATTATTTCATCATGTTCTATTGCATCATGATCGCTTATGCTTCATGTCTTTTTCTCGTTTTATTCATGACATTTCATTTTTATTCCATTTCTGTGCAATTATGCGTCTTATCTCGTCCTGAGCTGCATCAAAATGATCTCATCTCTATCGTTAAATTGACCGAATAGCCTAATTAAAATCGGCAAAGCAATAAATTGATTATCGTTTTGATTTTAAACAGTCTAATATTTCTGCGTGAATGATTGGGAGAATTATTCATGAAATAAAAAACAATAAATCGACGTGATGAAAGTGAACTTCTACAAATATGAACTGATTAAAAATCTCTACATTATGAAAATATTAGAGTGCAGCAAATCAAACGTAGACCGCATTCTTCAATAGGTCAATCCATGTGAACATTTTAATAACCAAATTTCCAAGTCTATCAAACAATTATTACTAATCTATATGACAATGCTAAGGTTGCAAAACCAAATTTCGAAGGCTTATAGAAAAAGCACTTTTCTAAGAAATAGTATGAGGAAGCAAGAGAGGAAAAGAAAGAAGATCAGCGTCTTTTTCTAGGAGCCACAATATCTTATATAAATAAAAATTCTTTGAATCTTTAATGCTATAATTGTTGTACTACAAAATCTCTGTTTAATTAATGCTCGTCCTTTCAAGGGCTTGGACCCAAGTTCAACTTACAACTCTTGTAAATCGATTTTGAAAATTAATATGTGAAGAAATTGATTTATAAGCATTGCAAATTGAACTTGGGTCTAAGCCCAGACTGTCTAGCATTCCGATAATGTAAAGAAAATACAGAGAAACTACTAAAGCCGAATACAAATATCTGGGAGTGAATAAGTTACCGTGAGATTCTATACTTGCATGTTCAATTTTCCGATTTCCACACCTCTAAAAAACTTTAAAACGAAATTGTAATACTTTGAAAAAGGTAAAAAAGCATTTTTATTAATTTCATGTTTATGATTATTTTATTTGTCATTATATGCGAAATTCCTTACTTATTACATTTATTTCAGTTCCGTGTTTAATAAATTTATTTTAAGTGGGCGAGCTAAACTTTTTCTTTTTATTTAATTAATTTTATTACCGAACTATTTTAAATTATTCAACCATTTCTTCTTTATCCAGAAACGAGAACAAGCATGGATGCAGATTTTCAAGTGATTTTGGAACTGTTTGAGACTCTGGCAATTATCATTATAAATATCCTAGCCCTATTGGCAATCTGCATGACGAGGAACTTCACAAACAGTTGCATCCTCGTCTATGTTGCTGCACTGCTTTTTTGGAATATCAGTTATCAAGTCACATGTACAATACATAATGTTCCGAGCTACTATGCAAAAAAGTCGATTTTCAGTAAGTTGATGAAATGGTAGACTAAAAATTATAATAAAAGAGTCATCTTAGAATCGACAGTTTATAGGATTAAACTGAACCGATTCGACTGAAATCTTGAATAATTATAGAAAATATATTAATTTGAAATTGCATGACAAGCTTCACCCGAACCGATTCAATTTGAAAATTATGCATGTGCCGAAGCTTTTGTCCGCCACTGTAAATGGCTGAAGGAAGAGCTTTTCAATCTTCTTCATTCTGTCCGCCTTTTTGAGGGGAAAAAATTTCAGCCAATCTTCGATATAAATTTATTTTGTAATAACTAATTGCGCAACATGTCTAAGACTACGAATAAGATACATCTTAGGCCAACGAGGACAACTTCTGGTGGTATTCGTACAAGGGATGCACTGGTTCACGGAACTAATCGGCGGTTTACCAATGTTCTCATTCTTCCATTTATCTGCCATCTGTTACCCGACTTTTTTCTCCCGAATCAATTTAAAATTCACTCTGTATTCGCTATCCCTAGTTACATTATTAGCAGTCGGAGCAACAGCGCCACAAATGACGCCATGCTGCCCATTTAAATATTACATAGATGGCAATTATTGGAACTATGATATGGAGGTGATCATTTTGGATGTATTGCAGCATGAAAAATTTTCGACATTCGAATAAAAACGCATATGGAGATATATATCTTATTGCCAACAGTCGAGAAATTGAGACAATAATAGAAGTGCCAATTTTGCGGAAAGATAGCATGTTGTTTGCAGTCAATTTGACGCCACTTTCAAATCTACAGCATGCACAGTATGCATATTCAAATTTTCAACCATTTATTTTGTATCTAGTTTATTTTTGAAAGAACAACGTTCCACAATAATGTCGAGAATTCTTCATGTAGCTGCTTTAGAATATATTAAAATTTCCAATTTTCAGAAAGAAGGAAATCGCATCTATTCTGGCATAAATATCGTCTTACAGGTCTGATTGAATTTGCAAAGTTATATTAAATGATTTGGTTATAGATCGTGTGTATTGCCTTCCTGATTATAACAGATTTCTTAATCGTGATTAAACTTTATCAGTTGAGAAAAAGGAACGAAAAGTTCTTTGTCAAGTCAAAATTTACTAAGGTCGGTTATTTTTTATTATAAATTTTAGTCGTTCAAACATTACAAAAATATAAAACTTAATAAACTTTTACATTGGCCTGAGAATTCGCGATTTGTGTCTCAGCTCAAAACTTACCCACAAGTACTCGTGAGTTTTAGTGAAAAATTATCTGTGGGCAAGTTTTGAGCTGAGACGAATCCTATATCCTAAATGATTTCTTGTATGTTCATGAATTGATCAAACAAGAATAAAGTTTGCAAATGTGCTAATTAAAAAAAGGTTAATTTAGGGAGGCCGCTCGAAGTTGAACAAGGAATTTCAGCTGGCGATTGATTTCTTCGTCCTCAACTTTCTATTTATCTCCTCTTCATATAGTTTCAACTTTCTTTCAGAGTTAGTCTTTATTTTGTTGCTAAGTAAGTTTCAAAAGTCTTCCACTTGATTCGACCTATCAATTGAATTTAAATTGTTGCAAAAATAGCCAACAGCTTTATCAAACCTAAAATATGAGTTACAAGTTCAGAGCGACAGGATATTTGAAGACAATGACGGTAGTCGTTTCGGTCCTAAATCAGGCAAAATGGGCATTTTATGCGTTTGGAAATCAGCGGGTAAGATCGTGTGAAATAATCGGACGAAACTGAGGAAATAACTCAATTTTTAGTCAGAAAATGATAAAGAAAACAATTCTTCAAACAACTACGTTTTTTAGATTCAAGAAGCGATATTCTGTTCGAAAAAGAACACTAGAAAACACAATTCTGGATTAGCAGTTGCAACAACGAGCGAACTCAAAACTCCCATCGAAAGAAAGCAGCTAGGCCGACGACAATAGTTTAGCTGCGTCAGATTTTAAAATGAAATTGAAGAGAATTATGAATAAATTATCGAATTCATCTCTGAAAATTGTATTCGGAGGCTAAATGTAATATACGCAAATAAATAAAAAATTCTTTGAACTTTTAATGCTATAATTGTTGTACTACAAAATCTGTTTAATTAATGCTCGTTCTTTTCAGAGCTTGGACCCAAGTTCAACTTACAACTCTTGTAAACCGATTTTGAAAATTAGTATGTGAAGAAATTGATTTATAAGCATTGCAAATTGAACTTGAGTCTAGGCCCAGACTGTCTAGCATTCCGATAATGCAAAGAAAATAAAGAAAAAAACTATTAAAGCCGGATACAAATATCAGGAAGTGGAAAAGTTACTGTGAGATTTTATACTTGCACGTTCAATTTTTCGATTCCCACGCTTTCGAAAAGCTTTGAAACGAAATTGTAATACTTTCCAAAAAGTAAACACATTTTCATGTGCTTATGATTATTTTATGTGCCATTATATGATCAATTCCTTACTTATAACATTTATTTTAATCAAGCTTTTAATAAATTTATTTTAAGTGGGTGAGCTAAAATTTGTAATTTTTATTTTAATTAATTTTATTATCGAACTATTTAAAATTATTCAATCATTTCTTTTTTTTTATTTAGAAACGAGAACAAACATGGATGCAGATTTTCAAGTGATGTTGGAACTGTTTGAGACTCTGGCACTTATCATTATAAATATCCTAGCCCTACTGGCAATCTGCATGACGAAGAATTTCACAAATAGTTGCATCCTCGTCTATGTTGCCGCGCTACTTTTTTGGAATATAAGTTCTCAAGTCATAACTACAATACATAATGTGCCAAGCTACTATGCAAAAGAGTCAATTTTCAGTAAGTTTATGAAATGGTAAGCTAAAAAAACTATAATAAAAGAGTCATCTTAGAATCAACAGTTTATAGGATTAAACTGAACCGATTCGACTAAAATCTTGAATAATTATAGAAAATATATTAATTTGAAATTGCATGACAAGCTCTACCCGAATTGATTCAAAATAACTCGGCGAAAGCCTGATTTAAAAATTATGCATGTCCCAAAGCTTTTGTCCGCCACTGTAAATGGTTGAGGGGGAAGTTTTTCAATTTTCTTCATTCTGTCCGCCTTTTGAAAGGAAAAACTTTCAGCCAACCTTCGATATAAATTTATTCTGTAATAATTAATTGCGCAACAGATCTAAAACTACGAATAAGATACATTTTAGGCAAAGAAGGACAACTTCTGCTGATCTTCTTCGAGACAATGCACTGGTTTATGGAATTATTTGGAATTTTAATGTTTTCATTCTTTCACTTATCTGCCATCTGTTACCCGACTTTTTTCTCCCAAATCAATTTAAAATCCACTCTGTATTCGCTGTCCCTAGTTACAGTAGTAGCAGTCGGAGCAACAATCCCGTTAATGACTTCATGCTGCCTGTATAAGTATTATATAGATGGGAATTATTGGTACTACGATTTCAGTAAACCGGCTAGTAAAATTTACTCGAACGCAAACATCGTATTGCAGGTATATTTTCTTCAAAGTTCAACTAAATAATTATAAATTTAGAGTGGATGTATTATCTTCTTGATTATAACAGATTTCTTGATCGTGATTAAACTTTATCAGTTGAGAAAAAAGAACGAAAAGTTCTTCATCAAATCAAAATCTACCAAGGTCGGTTATTTTTTATTATAAATTTTAGTCGTTCAAACATTACAAAAATACAAAATTTAATAAATTTTTTCATTGGTCTGAGAATTCACGATGTGTCTCAGCTCAAAACTTACCCACGGGTATTCGTAAGTTTTAGTGAAAATTATCCGCGGATATTTTTTTCTTGGTGGGAGGAGTGAAAAGGCAATTTACCCGCGGGTAAATTTTAAGCTGAGACGAACTTTATGTCCTAAATAACTTCTTGTATGCTCATGAATTGATCAAACGAGAATAAGGTTTACAAGTTTGTTAAATTAAAAAGGCTAATTTAGGGAGGCCGCTCGAAGTTGAACAAGGAATTTCAGCTGGCGATTAATTTCTTCGTTCTCAATTTTCTATTTATCTTCTCTTCATGTAATTTCAACTTTCTTTCAGCGTTAGTCTTTATTTCGTTGCTAAATAAGTTTCAAAAGTCTTCCATCTGATTAGACCTATCAATTGAATTTAAATTATTGCAAAAATTATCAACAGCTTTATCAAATCTAAAATATGAGGTATAAATTCAGAGCGACAGGATATGTCAAGACAATGACGATAGTCGTTTCGGCCCTGAATAAAGCAAAATGGGCATTTTACGTATTCGGAAATCAGAGAGTAAGCTTGCTGTCATTTATATAAGGACTAATTTGGCTTCAACTAAAATGTCTTAACAAACGTGAATTCATAAACCTTCAAAGCGGCAATTTGCAAATCATATCACACATGACATAAAACATAGGCTAAAGATAGTGTAGTGAAAAGTAGAATGCGATATATTATCTTACAATATTTTGTGTAATATATCTTGTAGTTTGCAAGTTGTTATCTAAAGCACAATTTTGAATTAAAATAATAAGCTAAATAGTGATAAATAATAGAGCTAATCCTCGTGAAAGATCATGAGATATTCAGATTCAGGAGTCGATATTCTGCAAGAATGCGAACCAGAATCAAAATTCCGGAAGTCACATGATAGTAGCTGAATTGAATATCTCACCCGACAGAGTTGACAGAAAAGCAACCAGCCAAGCTTCAATAATGGCATCTACTTGTTAGGAAAGAAATAATTGGAAGGGAATAAATTATGATACTAAAAATATGCAGAAGCACATGTTTACCGTAGTGAATGGAGATAAGATATAATTTTAGAGCCCGTTCATACTTAGTTTCAACTCACTCGAAATAGCATTGCAAGTAAAGAGAGCACGATTTCATCATTTTTTTTCTCTTCATTTCTCACTATTTCCTTCCCAGAGATTGTGACTTCTCTACTGAGAAATTCCTAATAATGATATTTGAAAAATTCTGGTTTTGACTCCGAACAGTCCTCACTGCTATAGAAAGTTCGGAGCACACTCCTAGATTCTAAGATTTCGAAAGTAATATTGGCGGTTTACTGGTCGTTGTAAAATTTAAAACAGATTCTCCATGATTCTCGAAACTGCCAGGACCAGAGATTTAAAATTCGTTTTGAAGGGGTATTTGAGTGTTTTCTACCTATATTTGATCTGGAAAACATGATTCTGGGGCTTTTTTCCGACATTTTCAACTTCGGATACAGGTACCGGGGTCCGGGGGTCAAATTTCAAAATGCATCTTGATACACCGAAACCTATATCACATTGCTCAGCTCGATAAGTTGAGTCGAATAGTGCGAACATTTTTCGGGTCTGACCTTCCTATCGCAAACTACGGCTGAAAACAGTGCAAAAGTGTCAGAAATACGGGGTCCTTCATAGAAAAGCCAACTTTTCTTATTTGTTTCTGCATATTACCTCCCAGTTTTTTCACACAATAATTTATGAGTGCTGCTCATTATATTCGTATAGAAAAGCCGGAATTGAATCACACCAGTTGATCGAAAAAAAACGGTCCGAAGTCGAACCGGAAAAATTGGATTTTCGAAAATGCGTATGAAAATTCTTTAAATGTATACCAATCGATAGAGCTTGAAAAATTAAGCAACTTTTGTGAAGACACTTTTGGTCTAGCTATTATGGTATGCATGGTATGGAGGCTTGAATGGGTCAGACCCACTAAAATAATAAGAATTTTCAAAAATTCATAACTTTTGTAAAATAAAACCAAATTGAAAAATCTTTTCGGAATATAGCAGTTGAAGGGCAATACTTCATTTTTGCTTCCTAGAGTACCGTGTTACCACTATTATATTACCATATGGGTCCATGGTATATCACTCATATGGTACTAGAATGGTACATGCCAAAATGGGTATCATTCGTCTCGAAATCGACTGGAGAATAATATTCAAGTCCATTTCTACCAAATACAGTAAGTGATTTCGAAATATCATTTTTCAGTGAGGAAAATCACCTACCGAAAATGATCAAAAATGGAGTAACTTCAAGTGACCATAAAAAGCGATAGACTAATCTGTTTTTCAAGCGGTTTTCAGCATATTGATCTATTCGCAAAAGGGCACTAGAAAACACAATTCTGAATTAGCAGTCGCAACAAGAAACGAAATCAAAATTCCCATCGAAAGAAAAAGCAGCTAGGCCGACGAAAATAATTTAGCTGCGTCCAATTTTAAAATGAAATTGAAGAGAATTATGAATAAATTATCGAGTTCATCTCTGAAAATTGTATTCGGAGGCTAAATGTAATATACGCAAATAAATAAAAAAATTCTTTGAACTTTTAATGCTATAATTGTTGTACTACAAAATCTGTTTAATTAATGCTCGTTCTTTTCAGAGCTTGGACCCAAGTTCAACTTACAACTCTTGTAAACCGATTTTGAAAATTAGTATGTGAAGAAATTGATTTATAAGCATTGCAAATTGAACTTGAGTCTAGGCCCAGACTGTCTAATATTCTGATAGTTTAAAGAAAATTTTAAAACTACTAGAGCCGAATACAAATATCACCAAGTGAAAAGTCATCATGAGATTTTATACTTGTACGTTCAATTTTTCGATTCCCACGCTTTCGAAAAGCTTTGAAACGAAATTGTAATACTCTGAAAAATGTAAACACATTTTTTCATTAATTTCATTTGCTTATGATTATTTTATGTGCCAGTATATTATAACATTTATTTTAATTCAGTTTTAATAAATTTATTTTAAGTGAATGGGCTAAAATTTTTTAAAATGTTAATTAATTTTATTATTGAACTATTTAAAATTATTCAACCATTTCTTTTTTATCTAGAAACGAGAACAAGCATGGATGCAGATTTTCAAGTGATTTTGGAGCTGTGTCAGATTCTGGCAACCATTGTTATAAATATCCTAGCCCTACTGGCAATCTGCATGACGAAGAATTTCACAAATAGTTGCATCCTCGTCTATGTTGCCGCGCTGCTTTTTTGGAATATAAGTTCTCAAGTCATAACTACAATACATAATGTGCCAAGCTACTATGCAAAGCATTCCATATTCAGTAAGTTTATGAAATGGTAAATGAAAAAAATTATAATAGAGTCATCTTAGAATCAACAGTTTATAGGATTAAACTGAACCGATTCGACTAAAATCTTGAATAATTATAGAAAATATATTAATTTGAAATTGCATGACAAGCTCTACCCGAATTGATTCAAAATAACTCGGCGAAAGCCTGATTTAAAAATTATGCATGTGCCGAAGCTTTTGTCCGCCACTGTAAATGGTTGAGGGGGAAGTTTTTCAATTTTCTTCATTCTGTCCGCCTTTTGAAAGGAAAAACTTTCAGCCAACCTTCGATATAAATTTATTTTGTAATAACTAATTGCGCAACATGTCTAAGACTACGAATAAGATACATCTTAGGCCAACGAGGACAACTTCTGGTGGTATTCGTACAAGGGATGCACTGGTTCACGGAACTAATCGGCGGTTTACCAATGTTCTCATTCTTCCATTTATCTGCCATCTGCTACCCGACTTTTTTCTCCCGAATCAAGTTAAAATCCACTCTGTATTCGCTATCCCTAGTTACATTATTAGCAGTCGGAGCAACAACGCCACAAATGACGCCATGCTGCCCATTTAAATATTATATAGATGGCAATTATTGGAACTATGATATGGAGGTGATTATTTTGGATGTATTGCAGCATGAAAAATTTTCGACATTCGAATAAAAACGCATATGGAGATATCTATCTTATTGCCAACAGTCGAGAAATTGAGACAATAATAGAAGTGCCAATTTTACGGAAAGATAGCATATTATTTGCAGTCAGTTTGACGCCACTTTCAAATCTACAGCATGCACAGTATGCATATTCAAATTTTCAACCATTTATTTTGTATCTAGTTTATTTTTGAAAGAATAACATTCCACAATAATGTAGAGAATTTTTCATGTAACTGCTTAGAATATATCAAAATTGTCAATTTTCAGAAAGAAGGAAATCGCATCTATTCTGGCATAAATATCGTCTTACAGGTCTGATTGAATTTGCAAAGTTATATTAAATGATTTAGTTATAGATCGTGTGTATTGCCTTCCTGATTATAACCGATTTCTTGATCGTGATTAAACTTTATCAGTTGAGAAAAAGGAACGAAAAGTTCTTTGTCAAGTCAAAATTTACTAAGGTCGGCTATTTTTTATTATAAATTTTAGTCGTTTGAACATGACAAAAATACAAAATTTAATAAATTTTTTCATTGGTCTGAGAATTCACGATGTGTCTCAGCTCAAAACTTACCCACGGGTATTCGTAAGTTTTAGTGAAAATTATCCGCGGATATTTTTTTCTTGGTGGGAGGAGTGAAAAGGCAATTTACCCGCGGGTAAATTTTAAGCTGAGACGAACTTTATGTCCTAAATAACTTCTTGTATGCTCATGAATTGATCAAACGAGAATAAGGTTTACAAGTTTGTTAAATTAAAAAGGCTAATTTAGGGAGGCCGCTCGAAGTTGAACAAGGAATTTCAGCTGGCGATTGATTTCTTCGTTCTCAATTTTCTGTTTATCTTCGCCTCATACAATTTCAACTTTCTTTCAGGGTTAGTCTTTATTTTATTGCTAAGTAAATTCTAAAATTCTTCCATCTGATTAGACCTATCAATTGAATTTAAATTGTTGCAAAAATAGCCAACAGCTTTATCAATTCTAAACTGTGAGTTATAAATTCAGAGCGACAGGATATGTCAAGACAATGACGATAGTCGTTTCGGCCCTGAATCAGGCAAAATGGGCATTTTACGTATTCGGAAATCAGAGAGTAAGCTTGCTGTCATTTATATAAGGACTAATTTGGCTTCAACTAAAATGTCTTAACAAACGTGAATTCATAAACCTTCAAAGCGGCAATTTGCAAACCGTATCACACATGACATAAAACATAGGCTAAAGATAGTGTAGTGAAAAGTAGAATGCGATATCTTACATTATATATTCTTTTAATATCTTGTAGTTTGCAAGTTGTTATCTAAAGCACAATTGTAAATTAAAATAACAAGCTAAAGTCGGTCTCTGAATAGTGATAAACAATAGAGCTAATCCTCGTGAAAGATCATAAGATATTTAGATCCAAGAATCGATATTCTGCAAGAATGCGAACCAGAATCAAAATTCCGGAAGTCACATAACAGTAACTGAATTGGACATTTCATCTAGCAGAGTTGACAGAAAAGCAACCAGACAAGCTCCAACAATGATATCTACTTGTTAGGAAAGAAATAATTGGAAGGGAATAAATTATGATACTAAAAATATGCAGAAGCACATGTTTACCGTAGTGAATGAAGATAAGATATAATTTTAGAGCCCGTTCATACTTAGTTTCAACTCACTCGAAATAGCATTGCAAGTAAAGAGAGCACGATTTCATCATTTTTTTTCTCTTCATTTCTCACTATTTCCTTCCCAGAGATTGTGACTTCTCTACTGAGAAATTCCTAATAATGATATTTGAAAAATTCTGGTTTTGACTCCGAACAGTCCTCACTGCTATAGAAAGCTCGGAGCACACTCCTAGATTCTAAGATTTCGAAAGTAATATTGACGGTTTACCGGTCGTTGCAAAATTTAAGTCGAAACTGTTGGTTTTACTTTGTCATACTCAACCTCTGTCATTTTTGAAAGAAGAGAATTACCGTTATGATAGCAGCTGAGTATGCCGAATCATCTTCGCTCGTATTAGGTGTGAATTTTACTCTGGCCTTTCTTCGCCAATACGACATCTAGGTAAGTTGCATAGAGGGTGCAAATGAAATTCCCGCTGTGAAGACAAACCCATAGAATATGTTTCTATTAATCTGCGGGGTTTGACAAGCATATAGCACAAAAAATCGCATGAAAAACGGATCAGTGTAACCAAAGATATTAATTTTTGAAGAGGATATTCGAAAATCCCCTTTTTGCAAGTGAATTTTCATCAAGCGAAAAGCGTGCCCTGCCTTTGCACGCAGCAGGACAAAAGCTATTTTCAAAGGGAAAACGGTTTTGTAAGGACGTTTGTTTGAATTGTTTTGCTTGTTTCTGGAACATTTCGAGGTTTCTATGGTTTTTATCATTCTCACAATGATAAGCCACGCTCATTCTGCAATTTGAGTGCAAAAATCGATGAAACAAGCGCCAAATAGCTTTGCAGTGCTTTGTTTGAATTTTCTTCTCAATTTTCTTCGTTTTTCGCGAATTTCCAAATTCAGATGTGATGTCTGACGACTCGTCTGATCTTTATTCAGCGGCAGTTCTGTCGAACATGAGGTCAGGAACTCGTATTTTCAATTTTTTTTCCCATAATCCACAAATTCAAATGCATTTTTATAAATTCAGCCGAGGCAGCCTCCCTCCGCAGTGCTTGCTGCTGAATCACTCGCAAGTTCTAGAATATTTGGCAGATGACAAGGACACCATTCAGGTTGGACTGAAAGTCGATTCAAAAAATATTATGATTTCAGGTCTGTTCGATTCAGTCCTGCTTCACCGAAAATGTTTATCGGCCGAAGCTCTGCTCTTGCGAACTTGGAGACTCCGAGTGAGAATTTCACACTGTAACAAGAATAAATTATGCATTTTTCAACAAAAAAAACTAACAATTTCGTTTGAATTGTGTACTCAGTCCGAAAATTTGCTAGCAGCTTAAATTAGATTTTTTTCGTTAAGGAAATTCAGGAATAGTTTCGTCTTTCAGAAATTTCGTGACAGCCCTCGATTTGCACCCTCGTTCGCCGTTCTTCGGATTCGCCACTTCGAATGGCAAACTGCTCGTCGGAGGTGCTTTCTGCAAGAACGACGATTTCACGTAAATCCTTCCTTTCTTATTATTTTTTAAAATGAAATTATCTCTTTTATTTTCAGCCCATCAATCAGCACTCGAATTGTGTGGGAAGGGCAGAACGAGCCGATTCTGCAGCTGAAACATCACCCAATCGACCAGGGCATCGTCGCTCTGCAATTCGAGTCGCAGGAAAGAGATGGGTAAGAATTGCCAAATAAGTTTTGAACCTTTTCTTTGATAATATTGGATTTTTTTACTTTAAAAATAGGATTTGTTTCAGAAAATTCTTCGATCCAGTCAAAATTCTGGATCTGGTGCAGGACGACGCGACTCTGTTGCAGATCAATTCTCCTGAAATCGTCTACGACATCAGCTGGAATTTGTAAGCTAAATTTTCATGAAAAGCAGCAATTTTTCCTTATTTCAGTGATAGTCGCTCGGTGTTGACGGTTGCCTCGGAAAAATGCATTCGAATCGTCGACATTCGCTGTCCGAAATCCTACCTGGCTCAGTTCGTTCCAAACATTCCTTATAGATTGGCTTATTCGCAATGGAGGTAGATAATTTCATGACTTATTGAATTTTGCCAATTCCTTCCCTTTCTCGAAAGTTAGTGGACTTATCAAAGTACACCTGCATTTTTTAGATTCTTGCCAAATATATGCTGGTTTGGGGCAGCTTCATGAAATGACCATTTTCAGAACCTCGACTTTGTGCTGTTTCTCCGGGAAAAATTTGGACTTCTACGACATTCGTCTGCTGGGCACTCCACTCACTTCTGTTCCTATTGAAATTGTACGTTTTCTTCTCTAATTTCAAATAACTTTTTTTCAGGACAACCCCTTCGACGTGATTTCCCTGAAATGGCATCGTTATCAGCCAGAGCAGATTTTCATTGAAACGCCTAGCCAATTCTACAGGGTGACTTTGAAGAATTCCATTCAGCTGTGCGGTTACATGGTTTGCTTGAATTTTAGAACTTGAGAAAATATCCCAAACTTTAAGAAAACCCCCTTGAGCATCGCCAAACCGCAAGAATGCGTCTCGTTTCTCGACCTTTACAATCAGAGGTTTAGTGGACCGATTTTGGAAGGCAGAGGAGAGGGGTGAGAATTTTTGCCCTTTCCAAACTGAACTCGTGAATTTGCAGATTCTTCAACGAGTCAAATGAGCTGACTTTTCTGGACTACAATCAGCATTTCTGCCTGTCGCTAGGAGATGCAGACATCACTTGTCCCTACATTTGGACGGAGCCCTTCGAGTTCGGACAGAAACAGGTTGGATTTTTGGCAGAAGTAAAAAAATTGAATTCGCTTGAGGAAAGCATGTTTGCATCTATTCGGAGCTTCTTATTAGATTTTCATTGATTTTTTGCCAATTCATTCTAAAGACGACGTTTTTCAGGAGTCCATGGTCGAAATTTCGCGATTGAGCCAGAACGAATTTCACCTCGAAAATGCTGAACTCGTATCAAAACCACCAGCTGAACAGAAGGAGAATTTTCACCTTGAAGAACTGCAGAAAGTGTTCGATTCTGCTGTAGAGAAGAAAAGACTCGATGTGTTCGAATGGAGACAGCAAATGAGGGAAGCTGTAGAGAGCAGTCTCGTGGCCGTGGGTGGGCAGGAACACATCGTTGCACCTGAAACTGGCATTGTTCTGCAAAGGTGAGCATTTTAAAAAGTTTATCATTTTTTATTCCTTAGCGCAAGACTCTTTCTTCGAATTGTCTAATTTTCCAAAAAAAAAATTTATTTTTTCACTAGTCAATACAAATAAGGAAAAATGAGCTCTTTTTAGGCACATGACTCAGTTCACGGAGTACGACTTCGGTCGAAATGGTGACAGTAAGAATCTGTGTCTGGAAGATGTGACTGCTGCTCTGCTGAATGAGGAGGGACAAATGAAGCTGGAATACGGAATTGCAAAGCCACTCCACTTGCTAACTGTTAGAGGGGGAAAAGCCAAGGAAAAGGACAAAGAACTAATCATTGGAGAGGTCTTTGATGATATCACAGGTATTTTTTTTTGCAATAACGTCCCACGTTAGGGCCCAGGGATGAGACAAAATCTCCATTTATTTTCAACCTTATTTCCTCGGGATTTCATGCATTTTCATTTTTCCTGAAAGAAAAATATGGTGGAGGTTTCTGCAGACGCTGACGGTCAAGAAGAGAAGAAACTGCGGGAAGAGGCGATTTTGAAGGAGCAGAAACTGAAGCTAGAGTTGGCTCGGGCAAACCCAAGGACACGCAGTCAACTCGCGAGACAGTTCCAGATGCTCTCAGAAAAGTACGTATTCTTCCTTGTTACTTCATAAAATATTATTTTCAGCACCACAAAGTCGAAGAATTCTCGACTGGACCAGACCAGGGAGAGACGAGTTCTCGAATACATTCTGCAGAATTTCCGAGAAGCTGAACTACTGGAAATGAAAGGTTGGGATTTGCATTTTCTTCTCGAATTTTTTTTTCAGCTCCAACAAAGTATCTGAAGCCAACAACGGTCTCATTCGGTCCTGATCTGTTCAAATCTGATCGACTTCTACTCGGACTCGATTTCGCATTCGACACGGATGCAGTCGTTGCCTATACGAGCAGCTGCCGAAATGGACAGAGTCAGTTGGATATGATCTGGGATTCTGCGAGGTAACGATTTTTTTCATTCTCATGAAAATGTCACCTTACCCAGACTTCCTAGATTTGGCCAATTTTTGAACTCGCCCACCCCGCATCATTTTTCAAAATTGCAAATCGCGCCCTCTTTAGAGGTCTAGTCTTGTCAAAGAAATCTTCTGTGAACATCAAAATCTTTCAATCATCATTGCATTTTCTGCTGGAAACGATTTCGTTTTTCTCTATTTTAGCGGCACATCAAATTTGGATCCGATATTGGACAGGCCGATATCTGATATTCGAATGCACGAGGCAACCAAATCGACATCCAAACGAATGCTGCATCTCGTTCAGCAGAGAATCAGACAGGGCTGGTGGACGCCCAAGAAGAACTCACGCATCAATCATCGGGCTTGTGAGTTGCTTTTTGACTTCAATTAGTTTTGTACGATCGCTACTAGTTATTCAAAAATATGGAATTGTTTATGTGGTTTCAATCATGTCTCTAAGTATTGCCTTCCAGACTGTGCCTCTCTGATCGCGAAAGACGGCCTACCTGCTCTGTGGAAGACTTGGCTCAAAAACACCGCTACGATGCAGTACGCTACTAAAATCGACTATCGTTAGTTTTTGCTTTTTTCAATTTAAAATAAATTATTTCAGAAGGCTACGAACCTCCAAACATTCAAAGGAAGAGGGAACGTCGAAAGGAGCGAGAAGAGGCAAGGAAGGAGAAACATCGTGAATTCGTGAAGTGGAAGAGGAATGTGGATGGGAAGATGGTCAGGGGAGGCGACAGGGAGGAGTACATGGATGTGACTGAGGAACTCACTAAGCCAGGTTGAATAATATTCGCTTGATAATGCATAAAAGATATGAAAAAAGAATAAATAAGCATTGTACGAAATATATCGCCACTTCAAAGTTTTCGTCTTCAAATTCTCGGGTTTGTTTCTTTTAAGATAGTACGCTTTCTTAATTTTCAAGGTCGAGATTTATTTTCAACTTTGACCTATCATAATTTCGAATACTTTTCAATTCAAAGTTATCGAGTATTTTAGGCGAATCAGCCCGAAACCCGCAAGTGATTTTGACTCCAGCCTCACGAGTTCGAGAGAAGAAACGAGTCCGAATGAAGCCTGGTGCTGTGAAAGAGCAAGAGGAAGAGGAGAAATCCAGAGAAAGGTCGCCCGTAGAAAGACACAAATATATCAGACAGAGGAGTTTCTCGGAGGACAACACGACAAATCAGATGCAGGAAAAAGACAGTGCTTCCAAGAAGAAACTGAAACAGAGGAACAAGAGACAAAGATCCCCAAGGACACCGCCTGCTGGGATACAACTAGGTGCCAAATTTAGGACAAAAATAAAAATGTGCTTTATGCTAACCATTGGGTGAAGATGATATGAATCACGACAATCTTTAAAATCGAGGTTAAAAGTTAATTAACTCCACGCTCAAATCAGCTCATTCTGCTAACGACACACTGCCTTCTTTCGAAAAACAAACTAGAAAAGTGCAGCTATTCGGAAAAGCCTTCAAAAGCAATTTCGGTTTTAATTCAGGACAAGGAAGAGGATTAGAAGTGTCTCTCTCATGGACGAGAACCGCATCGGGGGATGGACTCCGAAGTGAGAAATCATCGCCTGCCATGCTTGCTCAGGTATTGAGAATGTTAAATTGAAAAAAAACCCCCGACTATTTCAGGATTACTTGACCGAAGAATCATCGGATTTGAGAGATACGAGGGCAAGCGATTCGGGAGATGAATCGAATGCTTCGCTGGATACAATCAGGAGTTTGGTTGAGGTAAACGAGTTTTTATTGCAATTTTGACGACGAATTAAAAGCCTTGATATTTCGCATAGCAAATGAATCCCTTAATCCGCGTCGATTTTGATGACTCTCCATCTTTAGTTGTTATGGATGAGCTGATTGAATATTTTCAGGACGATGAAGACGACAGCGAGTTTGTGAAATCAGGCTTTTCGAAAACGAATCTCCTCGTTGATTCGAGTTTCCGACTGATCGCCGACGACCTGTCTCCCTCTGCAGCAGGGCAAAGTCTACCTTCCGAATCTGTGATTTCCATTTCGAACGCTTACTCCAAGCAGTTTTACGACATGGCTGGGAACAAATTGCCGCAGAGACTGAATGGACAGGATGAAGAGATGATTTTGGACCAGCAGGGCAGAACGATAGAGCAGGAAAAGGATAGAAAGAAGGAGAAATCGCACAATTACCCAAGGGCTACTCCTGGTGAGATATTTTCTTCGATATTTTTGGAGAAAACATATTCGCTATTTTGTAGGAAGAGTTTGCATTACTAGTAAAGAGATTAAACAGAATTTCTATGTGTTCGTCTTTTGTCGTACTCAAAGATGCCAGACTATATCTTGACTGTTTCTGATTTTACAAAATGTCCTCAGATATCCTCAAAGTTAAAATAAAAAGTGTTACCGCTATTTTCAGAGCAAGTAGCAGAAGTTCGTAATGGTCCATATGGCTGGGTTGAAGAAGCAACGACTTCGGAATTCGAATCATCTCCTTCCGACTCTGAACCGGCTGAACTGAAAGAGAACCTTCATGGCGATTATGAATATTATTACCACACCCCAAATCCTCGGAAGATCAGAGAGAAGACGAGAACTAAGACGAGGGAAAGTACGGAGGGAATAAGAAGGAACACCGACGAGGGACTCCCAGGAATCGAAGAGCCAGAGACGATGGAAATCATGCAACAAGTGATAGGCAGACTGGGGGAGGGTACAGAGATGGAAATGGCCAAACACCCAGACGATGTCAAGAGACTGTTCCTCACTTGGCTCAGGAAGATACAAACGCAGAAACAGGTTGGATTTTATTTATTTATTTTTTTTCTAGATTATTACATTTTTTGGTAAAATAGTTGTTTTGAAATGGGATGATTACAAAATGCTTCGCCTTCCCACACAATTCCTACGAGCTATATTTTTGCTTTCCGCCATTTTGTCGAATCCAATTTTCCTATCGAAATCGAACTTCCCAGCCTTTTATAAGAAGTTATTTTATCATCTTTGAATAAAAGATCTTGAAAATTTGCGAAGAAAAACTTATATTTAAAATTTCAGCCGAAACTCTTCATCGAATCGTTCTTCAACGGTCCCGTCCACTTCGACCTGATCGAACGACCCTCGGCCTGGAGAAATCCCGTTCCAATTGATGAAGCTATCCGGAAGATCGGCGACAGTCGATTTTCCTTGCAGCAGAAGTTGAGAGCCCTGCGATCGCTCAGACTTGGAAGGTAGGAAATGTTATTGGGCTACTTTTTTAAGATGCTGAATTTTCAGAGCAATTCCGTCCTATTCTTTTGTGACAGAACAGAAAAATCGTTCCTGTATTCTGGATGCTATGTGGGATTGTGTCTTTGTGAGTTATATTCTTCTTTCTAATATATATATATATTTTTTTTTTCAAAAATGATCAACATAATTATTCCAGCAGAAATGAAACGGAATTCTGATTTATGATGCTGGCCTTAAATATTTCATTATCTTACATCGATGGCTACAAGATTTATGTTCCATATTTTATTTTCATTTCAACATCGTTCAGGCCGCCCTGAACAACGATGACAGCATTCGCAAATTTCCCATCACAGACTGGCCTCCCTCCCTGATTCCCA
The DNA here is from genome assembly GCA_964036155.1 of Diploscapter coronatus. Taxonomy (NCBI): domain Eukaryota; kingdom Metazoa; phylum Nematoda; class Chromadorea; order Rhabditida; family Rhabditidae; genus Diploscapter; species Diploscapter coronatus. The sequence continues at coordinate 44,495,330 of OZ038422.1, read as the reverse complement.
ACTCGGCACAGCACTTGTCCCCGCAAGATCCTCACAAATCTGCCATGAAGAAATCGCCGAGTGATGAAGTTGAACAGAGTAAACCAGAAGTCAGACAGCTCACAACTACTCCATCCTCTTCGAAAGTCACTGGAGAGAAGTATCAGGGCAGGTATGGTATTTTTCTTGGGATTTTCTAATCCAAAAACGATAAAGACATTCTTCTGTTTGATGTTGTGAAAATTTGAAATGCGCATATCCAAATACTGTTCTTCTTTAAACGAATTTCTTCTTTTTTAGGCATCCAAAATCAGTGGAAGTAGCGAATGAAGTGGTTGCAACAGAGTCTCCTCCCCACTTTGTGCATCTCTTCGAGACTCGAAGGCCTTCCGAAGACTCGATTCACCCTGTCTCTGCACCTCTAAAATCAGTCGCTTCGAGGAGAGGATCAAATGACGCAATCGACGTCAAACAGATGCAGACTAGTGAAGCACAACCTATCAGGTGCTTTATTCAAATCGACTATAATGCTTATCTTTCAAAAGTAAAATAGAGGAGTCCTAAAGAAAAATTGCCTATGATTTATAAGAGAATAGTGATTTTAGTCTGAAAATGCAAGTAAACAGGGTCGAATCGAATTTCGACCTTAAAACTTCCTGTTATGACCTATTTAAAAGTTTCAATAAATCGAGAAATTCAAAAACGAAACTTCTCTCCAAAATCACATGCGTTATGCATTATTATTGTTGTTCCAGACAATCAACCTCTTCCGCGGCGAACTTCAGCGAATCGGACCCGAAGGGCTCTCCCGATCTGTCGATTGGGCCGATCAGCAGGAAATCGACTCGAGCCGAGGTGATTCAGGCGATAGGCTCGTTGCAGGACAAGGATGCTAACAGAATACTGAATATGTTGGACAGAATGGGGCAGATCGAGGATGAAATTGATGGAACCGGACAGGGCAAAGGGAAAATGGAGGAGAAACAAATCAGGTTCGAATCATTTTCGATTAAATTTGACGATTTCTATTTATTGAAAGCTTTTCACCCTCATTAATAACAGCTTATAATAGCATTTATTCAATTTGTGTTCTCAAATTAAAGGAAAAAGTTTGTTGATTAGTTATCAGTGAATTCAATTTCAGCGTCGAAGAAGTGAAAGTTCAAGAGGTGACTGCCAAAGATCTGTTCGCTTATTGGGATCACATTAGGGTTGAGCGATTTCTCGATTATTCCGATGAAAACTAGAGTAGTTTAGTTCCCCGTGGATGACGCAGAAGAGCCGAAAGAGACGATGACGGAAAGCGAGCATGAAGTGATTCCCGAGCCTGTCAGGGAGGAACCCAAGCCTGAGCCCAAAATCGTCGAGAGTCACAGACAGGTCCATTTCGACAACAAGGTTTGATTTTAGTTATTTGCACACTTGCGTTTTTATTTTTAATTGCAGGAAACTGACATCACTGAATTCTTCGCCTCTTTCCATGTTGATGAAGATGGTGGGCGACTGAATTATCCGTTCCAGGACAATAACGACTCTAGGCAAGCAAATTTGAACATTGTTTACTAGAGATGGAGCGAAATAAAAATCTTTAAAGACGAGTTTGGAACGAAAATCTGGTTTAATTTGATTGAGTCTCTATTTTTTACTTGAAATTTTCCAGACCTAGGATTTTTCTCGACAAATTATTGCCATTTCAGAGTGAAGAAGCTTCTTCAGAAGGAATTGCAACAAAGACCGAAGCCAGTTTACAAAGAACTCAACGAAGACATGATCAATGTCAAGGGGTGATTCATTTGAGTCTTGCAAAGTAGAAAATGATACAAATTTCAGTTTGCCTGGTTTGCTTCAAATTTCCGAACTGATTTTGCAAGAAGCCGAGAAGGGATTCGACAAACAATTCGGCTTTCGAGATCACTGCGAGCTATTTGAGTCCACAAGGGTAGAACACGGCTTCATTGAAATTCTTTTCTTTCAACTTGAATTTCCAGCTATTCGTGTCGCCTCTTCGTAATCTCATACTCATGTCTCTCGGACTGCCTCCAATCTTTCTCGAATTTGCAGCGACTGTCGAGAAGACATCGAGTGATGGGTTAGTATTCCTTCGTCTTATTATTGACTATCGAAAACATATTTTTCAGTTCTGACTTCGAAGAAGACCGTCTTTGTCCATTCGAGTCAAGCGATGCATCTACTTCGAGCACAGAAGATGATTACGACAATGAATGCGACAAGATGGTCGATGAGATGGATCAGATGAGAACATCTATTCTGGTATGTAAAACTAAACAACCCATACAATTATTTGAATACTTTTGATAAAAAAAAACAAAACTAGCATGATACTATTCCCTTCTCTATCTAAGATATGAGATTATATTTTCAGTTGGAAGCTGGCGTGATCGACCCTTTGCCTATCGACGTGAATTTGGACGCGAAACCTGACACTCCGATTCTCAGAGACCCACACATTTATGACATTCAAAGTTTGGCGAGGAGGAGCAGAAATGTCACTGGCAATCAGAAACAACTCTTGAGAAGGTATTACTTTATTGGTTTTTTTTTTCTCTAAAAAAGATAATGGAATTTCAGAAAGTCCAAATTATTGCTCCACAAAGATCCTTACAAAAGAAAGAATTTGAGTCGGAAAGAGCTAAACAGGGAATTCTGTCTGACTTGGCTCGAACAGAACAAAATACTGAAGGAGGACAATAAAGGGCAGGAGCCGATGAATGGACACAGGCAAATGCGGAGCGCTACTCGAATGGAAATGGGGGAGCCTGTTATCAAAGAATATCAGGTATTCCGAATAACTTTTCAATTTACTTGAAACTAAAAATTCAATATCAGGAAAAATCCCTAAATTAAAATTAAAATAAGGTTCACAATTTCTTGAATCGTGCTAAAATGTATGTTTAGTATCGAATTTCGACGAAGAATATCAACGATGTTTCCCAACTTTGCAAGGGCGCATTCCAATCTGCCTGCTATCTCGACACTCCTAATGTCTATATTGTAAGGGAACATTTATTCTTACCGACAATTTCAAATCATTTTCAGATACAACGACAAGTTTCCGACCATTTGAGCAATGACTTCAATGCAAATCCAGCAAGCATTGAAATCTACCGAAGAATGAATAATGCCATTGAAAAGTGAGTTATAATTTCCGAAACAAACTATTGTTTTGCTTCATTCCAGAATTTTGACATTGGACTATGATGAGCTAAAGGCGAAGAAGAATGAGCTTATCATGGAATTATCTACGGTTCGAGAAGTTGCAGGTAATTTTTTCGCCCTCAAATTATCTCAAATTTTATCTTTAGCAACATTGGGCCATAAATCCTGTATTGCCTTATGTTTTTTCTTCGAATCAGTGCTCAAATTCGTTTCCCTCAACGATATTCAAAATCTCTCTGCTGATTTCCGCACTCTGGACGCATTCGATTTGGCTGTTTTCGCAACGATTTTCCTTCCAGCTGAACAACTCCATACCACTCTCAGAAATTGCTGCAATATGGTAGGGTTTGAAAGGAATTAGTTTTTAGAATTTAAATCTATCAATCCATATTATAAGAAACGAATTAAGAATTACTAATGAGGCTATTCTTCCTCATAATATTTGAGATTTTCAAATCTTTGAAATTTAAATTTGTACATTTTTTGCAGGTCGAAGGCATGGACCGACTTGTCTTTGTTGGACTTGGCTATCATCCAAACTGCATGCAGATTCTAGCAAAGTAAATTCTGCTTCCGTTTCTAAACATTGGTGATCAAATTCAGTGAATCTCGATTTTCTGGTGATTTTATGCTGGTTTCTCAGCTACTTTACATCGGTCGGTGTGCAGAGAAAGGCACCACGATTCTGCAGACAATCGGAGAACTGGAAGAGGAGTTGAAAAGGCAAAATAAAAGAAGGGGACACACGATTGAGGTAGGAATTTGACCTTCTTATCTTTCCTGAAGATTAATCCTGGTAATTTTTGAATGGATAAATGTTGTTTCTCATATTTCTCAGCAAAAATATATTTTTTCCTTTCTAACATTATGAAAAATACCTATTTCAGGACCAACATGATTTTGACGTGAAGAACGCTGTACAAAAACTCTTGACGACATACTTCACAGATCTCTCAAGAATTGTGGAATGCGAGGAAAACGACAAAATTCCATCTCTGCAGGATAAATTCAGTAAACCATATTTGGAGAATGATGACAATTTGACTCCGTAAGTATACTTTCATCTCTTTCAGATTTTCAAATTTTATCTTTAGTTCCCAAGTGTCGCTTCAACTTCGAACGGACATGAATCATCTGATTCGACTTTTGACAGCTCTGTTGCATGGTCCAGCAATTCATACCCTGCTCCATGGATTCAATGAACCAGAAAATGAGAAAGTTCCGCAATTGGTAATATTTCTTTAGCATAATTGAAGAACCATCTCAGTTTGTACAATTTTTGATAGTTTGATTCGATTCTAATAGGAATGATGAAGATCGACATTCCTTTATCAGATTTAGAAAGAAACGAAACATTATGTGTGAAACAATTTCTATTGCATCATCAATAGTACTTTCTACTTCATTAGTGCAATTGAAATCAATCTCAAGTGGAAGATCAAAAATTCCTTGAAATTTTTCCTGATACATAAATTGTAAAATCTCAGATGGAAATGACCTGCAATTTCTGTTTCCAAATGTACAGTCAGCAAGGCTCGAAGAAAGGCAACAAAAGTGGAGGAGGAGGAGGAGGAATGAGTAGACAGAGGGACGATTTGGCTGGAAGCAGCAGCGATGCAGGGGCTGGAATAGGCATGAAGAAGTACGATTACGCGAGGAAGGAGAGAAAACACAAGGATAGAGATACTGATGAGGTAGAATTTTAGAAATTTTCTATCTTTCATGTAAGAAAATGCACGTTGAATTATGAAATGTGTTCACCAAATAACCAATTATATCTAAAAAAAAAGAGTTAAACTTGAGAGTTTGAAAAAAACGATTTTGATATACATTATAACGTGACTTTTTTTTCGAGCTTTTTTCATATTCAAGTTTAGAGCGGTTCTGAAGGAGCAGACGCCGCAGACGAAGATGGAAACGATACAGAGGATGCCAATGTCAAGGTTGAAGAATGCAATTTTACAAAATCGAGTAATTCGGCATTTAGTTCGAGAACCGTCGACGTCACGTGAAGGGCTGTCCTTCATGCGGCCAGCCCCTACCACGCTGCTTCACTTGTCTCAGGAGATTCGGCTATCCGCTTAAATCCACCGATGCCAAATGTCCAAATTTCACTATTTGCACGGTATGTTATAGTCTTCAGTTATTATCATAAAAGTTTGTTAGAGTCTCAATTAAAAGATAAGAATTTTTCAACAATTTATCATTTAGCTCTGCAATCATGGGGGCCATTTGGAGCACGTACAGGATTGGTTCAGTCGAGAGACATTTTGTGCTGTGGCTGGATGCAGTTGCCAGTAAGTATTTAGAATTTACCTATCTTCATCATTTAGCTTCTGAAACAGCAATTCGGAAAATACATAACCTTATCAACACAATACATAAATGGAAGAAAAAGGCATTTTTTTTTATAAACAAGCTTGTCCTTCATCTAAATATCCGATTGGATTTTTATTATTACTTTTGATTCATATCTTAAACATATTTTCCCAAATTTTGATTTATTTCAGATGCATGCAATCCGTCCGTAGAGATGTCGTCCCAGTTGTTTCTCCCGCTGAAAGCAGAAAAGACCAATTCCATTCTTCGCTCCTTCAAGGTTAATCATTTTTATTCGGTTAGTTCCTCCTCGAATATGAAGCTAGATATTTACCACTATCATAGTTTTGTTTAGTTTGTATTACTTAAATATGCGTGTATATTTGGTGCAATTCACTTGCTCAATATTTTCATCACAATTGAAAATGTGAAGATTTGAAAAATAAAAAGATAAATTTAAATTCATAATGTTTAAAGATCGAATTTTGCAATTTTCAAACAAATATTTACTTCCACCTAGTAACTTTTTCCTAAAATAGATGACACAAAAATCAGTTTCATGACAACACAGATAATGACAGATTGGGTATGTTCGAAGTGCTCTAAATGTACGTCTCCTCTAGAAGTGTTTCTTCATTCGCAGACTTCGGGTAGAATAATGTAATGCTACAATTTTGATCGTAATGTTGATATTAATCCTAGAAACAATTATTGCGTGCATATTATCAAAATATTAAAGTTCGATAATAGTCTTATTTATGAAAAAATACTGTAGCGAAGGGAATTTTAGAGCGTAAGTTTTCAAGAATAACAAGTACATATTGCATATTTCAAAATTTGATGCGCGTAATCACTAAACCTATGTAATCCTGTCAAATTTTATTCGAATTAGATAGTTCTTCGAGCAGATTATCCATATTGGAGTGACTATGTTTTTCAAACTTACGCTCGCTATGTATATCGATATGTTAGTGAAGCATAATTTTACGTCGAAAAATTCGAACCTTTCTTCGCGTCTGAAAATCATGCGAAGAAGACCCAGAGATGCTTCTCTCACGTAACTCAGAAACAAAACCTGATAAGTAACGTAGAATAAGCCTGTCGAACAGGCCATTAAAATGGCGAAATTCGTCAGATCCTGAAATTCAGAAATTATTTCATTCTGATAGGTTCAACTTATCTGCCAGAATATTTCATAGACGACTTGAATCACAGCAATTGTCGCTGGTATTAACAAAAATGCAGATAGTATGAAGATCTAAATATAGAAGATTACAAGTTGAACAATAAATAAGCAATAACTATGACCTGAGAAATTGCATCCTTCACTAGAATAATATCAGTTTTGCTCTTCGTCAGAGATGTAAGGCCTCGAAAATGTCGCAGTTCAACATAAGTCATGTGAGAAATTATGCCTGCTACTGAATTTTATCTTCAAACTATTTCATCGTTTCAAAATTGCTTCATACGCATTCCAGTTATCACAATGAATGAAATCATCCGAAAAGCGTGTTGCCTGATGACTCCATGCCAATAGGTCCGAGTTTCGTAAACGTTCGTTTCGTTATCGAATGAATATCCACAGGCACCAACTTCCTTTAAAGACCAGGCGCATGTGTAGTTCTACAAAATGGTTTATTTTCTTCGAATTTAGGCTCACTGAAAACCATACTAAAACCAAAAAGAGAAATCTTTACAAATATTGAGTGAGCTTTATAGTGCGTCTCAAATTTGTACTTTACGATATCACTTTCATAATTTTTCTTACCTAATACAAAATTATCTGTTAAATTGAAACTGCATTTCAATTGCTTACCTCATAACGGTCCCAAACATTGTCTTTGCAGTAAACGCCAGTTTTATAGTAGATATTTTCGAAGCAATTGACGATTGGCGAGAGAATCATTATGGTAAAGATCAGCTTCGTCAGGAAATTAGCTGCCATCAATTTGTACGATTTCTTCTTGTAACTCACTATCGCTTTCAGCCGGGTTAGAAACATTTCTCTAAAATAGAAAAGAATTTCTAATTAGATAGAATAAGTACGTGATGATAGCCATCGTTGAAAATATGACGGAGAACATGAGCATCAATTGGACGTTCGGGTTTAGATTCAAACAATTCAACAGACCCTCGGTTTTATAAAGAAAGAATGGTGAGTAGAAGGTGATCTTCAATCCTGCAACAATATGTGATCGTTTTATCTTTTCTAAATAAAAATGTTTTACACATTTGGTATTGAAGTCCAGAAATCGAACTTTGCGCGGTTTTTTTTGTAACATTCCTGACAATTTATGCATGCTCTCGCTATTACAAAAATAGTTTATCTTTAATATTTGGGTTCTGGAAAAATGAGTGCGGCTCGTTAAAAATATTACTTTTATTTAAGAGAAACGACAGTAAAATGAAAATTATAAAGTTTACCTTCCGTAGGCATAAATATGGCGATATTTCCAACAAGCAGCATAAGAATAAGTTGAACTTTGATGGCTTTGACATTTTTCGGACATCTCAAAGCGATTGCAGCTATTACGAACATCCCCTCGAATGTTGATAAGAAGTAAATGATATGGAGCATGGCATAATAAATCGGAGTATCTTTTACGAATGGTGGACATTCAATCATCTTTGTTTAAAGTTAGTTAGGCATAATTTCTAATAGCTAACATCGAACTAGTTAGTGTTATAATTGTAACAGCACGAATGAATCAGAATCTTGGATTGTACTAAATTGGCCATTCCACAAATAGGTGAATATCAGTCGTGCTATTTTGTACGAAGAAGTAATGCAAGGATAATTAGGCTATGTAGTGCGTTATAATTACTACTGATCGGTTTTGCATCTAACGTGTGTTATCTGCAGGTGCAGATTTTAATTGCATACCTGATAATCTATAATTTTGCATGCGGTGTTATATCAATAGAATAACAGGACAATTTTTAGAGTTGTATAGTATAGTTAAGATGAAGCTTAGAGAGATAACTTAATATAATTAAAAACACCTTAAATTCATTAAATTCTAAGCAAGCTTTAATTATGATCAAGTCTCGAAATAAGTTATTGTAAGTTGATATTTTGTCCTGAAGTTCAATATTTTCGTAGTCCAAATATGACTAGGATTTTTCATATGCACTTGTTAACTTTCGTTGAACTTATTCAGTTTTTATTAAAAAAAAGAAACTGATAAGAGAATAGTGATGTCGAATATTTTGCAAAAAGAAATTTTATCATAAAATTAATAATTTGGACAAACGATCAGGGATTCGAAATAAATAAATAAAGGAGTTTTAATTGGTTGAACAATGATTTGTTCAATTTCGGATGTCATCTCGCATTCAGATACAACGTGCTCAGGAGGAAGAGAGTAAGAGGTGTTCATTTTAATTAAGAGACATTCCACGAATAACTAACAAAGGGGTCTGGACAATCGCAAAAGCGTTCCGGATCAGGACTGTAACGGAATTCCGTTCCGTATTCCGTGAACAATTTAACTTATAAACAGGAGGTACCAAGAAACTTTTGCTACAAAAAATTTTCGAAAAAAAAAATAGATCTAGCAACTAAAAAATTGCTTTTACAGGAAAGTACATAGCGAGTAAATTACTGTCTGCAGATACGTTAAAATTGATCGCTATTGGACCTACCAAAAGTGATTCGGATAAAACAAATCGGAGTGCAAATAGCAACGATAGTTACAACGGATTGCTGCATGCGATGCTTCATTTCAACTCTTAACTTATTCGATAAAAATCATTATTTGGATAAAGAATAAAATATTCTCATTTTCTCCTCGTGCTATAATTTCTGCTTCTCATATTGAGAAGCGTTCCAAAATTTCGAATGACCACTTCTTTCGAAGAGTCAGAACGTTGTTAATACCTCAAACTTGGGTAATTAAACCGAAGATAACGGCGAAAATCGGGAAATATGATGCTTCTGTGTCATATTACGGGCAAGAACGCAGAGGTACTTTCTCTCTCTGTTACCTCCTTTAAACAGCTACTATTATTCTTCGCGCTCTAGATAAGAGACTATGCACTTTCGATAGATGGTAGAGAAGAAAATAGAGTGAAATATCTCAAAAGCTAAAGAGGCTTCAGAGAGAGAAAGTACCTCTGCGTTCTTTCCTTCTATACAGAACAAATGCAGTATATCTGCCGATTTTCACCGTTATCTTCGGTTTAATTACCCAAGTTTGAGGTATTAACAACGTTCTGACTCTTCGAAAGAAGTGGTCTAACAAAATTTTGGAACAGCCTTCCACAGGAGGGCACAAATGAAAGAAAAATAGTTCAAGCAAAAGTCCATGTCTGTGTTAATCAAGTACAAATATTCGAAAATTCAGCGATTTTAGTCGAATGTTGAAACATTTCGTAACGTTTCCAGACAAGTGCTAAAGTCTACGAATGAAAAATCCGTTAATGTGCAGCGTAGATCCAAGAAACTTTATATAAACCCTGAAGAAGTGACTTGTTTTACTCGGTCCGAAATCAGTGAGATCTGAAACAAAACCCCTCATTGATGTTGTCAATGGTGATTACTTGAGACAAAATGAAAGGAATGAAGATTTCTTTTTGATTTGAGTATTTGAACAGTCCAGTAATATTACTGCAAGATTCAAATCCCAGCAACATTGAATTTGAGAAGTCACTTGCGCTCTCTAAATAAATAAGTACTTTAAACTGGCGAATATTTGAATACTCCGTAAAATCGTGTTATTTAAAAAAAAAAAAAGAGTATACTAGAATCATATTTAATTTGAATAGGAATTAAATTTCACGACACACAATCAGCTAAATGATTTATTAGTCGCAATATACACTATTGATAAAACAATCAAATATCATAATCAAGCAATCACAGTAATCAGTAATAAATGCCTACCTATAACCATGAGTAATGAATTGCAGCGTCACTACAGTTATCAAATTCTAGATTAATCACTATTACAATAACATGCAAATTTATTCTAAGTAATATTATCGATTGTAAACGAGGTGTCCATTGCTTAGTGCCCTTCGCAACAGGGAAGGTGCGAAACGCGTCGCGTTCTCATGAGTTGCGGCTTTCATTGTGAAAAGCATTTTTCAGGAAAGGTTCCCATTATTTTTTGATTTTCTGTCGAAATTTCGTAATCATCCGCTAATTAATGACAATTAGTACTAATTATGATTAGATTATCGACTGTTGAGTGAAAATTTGCTGTTATCCCGCTTTTTAGCGATTTTTAGACGATTTATTGAAATTTAAACATTTTTACGGTTTTCTTTGACAAAAAATAGAAAAATAATAGGTGAAAATGAAAATTTCGTGTGACCAATTCTCCTCATAATGAAGGCCGCAACGCATGAGAGCGCGATGCGTTTCTCACTTTCCTCTTTCGCGAAGGGTACTGTCGACGCACTTGTCATTCACAATGGACAATAATGAACATCGACGAAATAACCTGAAAACGCTAAAAAATTTGCAAGTTAAGAGGAAAATTATTGGTCTATCATTCAATAACATCTACACTTTGATTGACCTTTTCATGCGCTGTTGAGGATGATCAAGCCCATTAGGCAAGATTCATTATTACAATATTTTTATTCGTTTAAAAAATACCGTCAGGAAAGTAAATGAGCGAATAACAATTGAGGCTGAATTTGTGAAACCTGTAGGATTTGACTTTCAAAAATTGCGCAATCGAAATTTCAAATTTTAAAGCTAGCAAGAAAAATCATCGTCTCTAACAAATCTTGTTTCTTCATAATATTTGGTTTACCTATTAGAAACGATGATATCGCTTAAGAGTTTACAATTACAATAAATGCCGGGCTAGAATAGCACATGATAACAGTAACGAGATGAAATTCAAATTGAAGAATGATTGAGTGAACCTTGTAGTTGTTACTAGAGGTGATGTTTGAGTGGACCCTTCAGTTGATACTGAAGATGGTGCTTGAGTAGCTCCTGTAGTTGTTACTGGAGGTGGTGCTTGAGTGGACTTTGTAGTTGTTACTGGAGGTGGTGCTTGAGTGGACTTTGTAGTTGCCACTGGAGGTGGTGTTTGAGTAGAACTATCATTTGGAGGAGGTGTTGATGTTGCTAAAATAATGTTTCGAGTAGAAAAATTTGAATGATTGTATAGAACCTTTAGTTTTCTAGTTATTTTGATAGAATTTTATTGAATTAAAAAATACCTGGTGGTGATGGAGTGGCTTGTGTAGTTGTGGCGGAACCATCTCCTTGTTCCTGAAATTCATCCGGAATAAAATCATCCTGATTCTCTTCAAAAGATACTAACCGTAAATTGCGGCAATAGAGGTTGTCTCCTCAGATCGAACGATAGCGGAGTGCTGTAGTCCTTATTGTTCTGGAGGAAGTTAGTGATCATTTGAAGCGATGGACCAGGGCGAGTTATAGGAACTGCGTGGCCAGCACCCTAAACTAGTATTTCATTTTGGTTCTAAAAATTATAAATTGTTGTAGAAGATGTGTTGTTTAGGTTGCACGATCCTATAATTTGAAATTTGTTATGGCAGATATCGATGTCGACATTGCTAACAATTCTTCGAAGTCGAAGTTCGTGCACCTCTCATGTGGTCATTGAAAATGCAGATTATACCCAACTCAACTTTTCAAGATGAGCCGAGTAATCCTTCAACATCGTTGCTTGAAGATTGACGTACCTTAACAGTCATCAGATCGATTGCGGCGCTGTTCTTCTGGAACCGTTTGACGTACCCGGCGATGACTCCACCGTAGTTCCATGCGGCACGAGGACTGGGAACTGACTGAAATTTCGAACGGATCTTGAACATATCATGATAATCTAAGTAGTAAATCCGATTTTCTACTCTTCAGAAGCTTATTTCTCAATCAGTGTAAAGAGTTGAACGCTACCAGATATTGACTCCTGGCCATGTCTTCAATCAGACCCTGCGCCTCAAACATCGAGCAAGCTGTGTCGGCGTCACCGTTGTAAATCAGCATTCTTTAATTTTGATAAATGTCTTTCGATTATAGTTCACTAAATTACCTCAGAGGATAGTTACTTTCGATGATGTCAGTGAAAATCTTGGTGGTATCGTTGTATTGCATGTGGTAGTTGATGGCGTCGCTAAAATGCAGTAAATCGGAATTTTGTAAAAAAAATGTGGATACTTACGTGCAGAAGGTCCAATCTTGAACGAAATCAGGCACGTGAAGGGCGTCACGGACGTGGGGCTAAATTTTGTTCCAATTTCATTTTTCCGTCAAAAGTGTTCTACCGATCATCATTAGGATTTTTAGTTTAATCAGGCTAGAGCTGGGAAACCTACTTGATTCAAATAATAGCCGATAGCCCCGTAGTTCCAGCACTGATAACTGCCCATGTTGTCGGTCGTCAAAGGATCGAATTGGCCCGGATCGACCATGGCTGGCGCGATGGTGCTGATGAATTTGTGCACTTCCCATCGAGAATTGTCCTTCGACATTTCTGGCCTTCGAATGTTCGTTTTCGCTTTTGATGAACTCGATGCCGGATAATTATAGCAGTCGAGATACAAATTGTAGACGTCGTTACTGAAGATGTAAAATTTATTTCACTTTGAAATGCATTTGAGCATTATTGGACAGATCATACAGTACTTTCTCTCCTCAATACTTTCTTCTTCATACCAGGAGAATTTTTCGAAAAGCTTATTTCTGAAAGATTACCCAGAGTGCCAGTTCCTTTCATAGGACAGTTGCACGACGAGGTTTGCACAATTTTGCGAGGCTTGATCGCTGAAGTTCTTCGGCAGAATATTGGCTTGATCATCAATCCAGATGTAATCGTCGTAGGTACAGTAGTAAGACGTCGAGTTATCGGCTCGTTTACAGCACTGTCGAAGCTGATCCCAAACGCTGAAAGACGATCCATTGAGTTTAAACAATAATTTTCTGATCATGTTTTTTCGAAATAAAAATTGGTCAATAACTCTAATCTTATCGTTTTTCTCTTGACCGAGTTTTACTTTGATAAACTTTTCAACTCTTACTCCTTTCCATAGAACCCATGATTATACATGAAGTCAGGCAGAGTTCGAACGTCTTGAATGTTCGAAACCATTCCATTCCCGACAGCCATGCCGACCAAGTTGATATCAGACTGATTCGATTGGATCATCTGGATGAATTTCCAGGTGGAAACTGGTGCGTAGATTCCTCCATAAGATTCTGAACTGATGAAGAATGGGTTCTTCTTGAACTTTCCGAAAGCTTTGAAGAAGTCGGTCACAGCCAGGAATACGTCATCGGCGGTCTGGAAATTCTTTCTTGATGATGAAATAGTGCATAGAAAGAGAGAGATCGAGAGATCATGACACAGATACTGGAAAAAAACGATTGTTTTGTGCCAAGAAAATGTCTCAACCTTAAGCTTGTATAGGATATTAAGATACTTTATCGTCGTTCCAATAAGTATCGTTGTTTGTACTGTTGTCCTGATAAGAAAACCCAACTCTTCTGGGGGAGTCAATGACGAGAATACTGGCTGCCTGAATGTGTTTAACTTTTTACACCGACTTATCCTTATGGCAATGATACAAATTCAGTTTATAAGTATATGCTGAAAGTTTCGAAACAACTTACTTTATTCCACGAGTAGACATTTTCAAATAGCGTTGTTCCGTCAGGATTGACGAAGTAGGGTCCAATCTCGCCCAGAGCGCCTCCAGAACTCGCGCAACCTGGCCCACCTTGTAGCCAGAGAAGTATCTAGGATTTGACTATGTTGCAAAAAATATGCATAGCCATTTCTTTCAGACCATTTCTGGCAATTTGTCTCAAATCTTGTGTTCATTTTCAAAAAGAAAACCTTACTGGGTCAACCGACGAATCTCCCTGCGACTCATAGAACCAGTAGAAGAGATAATTGCCTGGCGAAGCGTTCAAATATCCAGCATGCGACTTGAATTGTGGCTGGAATGTAAGTCCAGGCAGAGCGAAGATCTGATCAGCCAATCTTCGAGTCATCTGTGGGACTTGGGGCTGGTACTGAGGAAGAAGCGGCTTGGGTGTGATGTCCAACGTCAGATTCTTGTTGTAGTCCTGGTTGTTCACGAAGTTGTTGATCATCTGAATGAGCTCTGGGTTTAGTTTTGGAAAAAAACTCTTCATCTCAAGAAATTGCTTGAAACTCATTAAAATTGTCGATTTTCGAATTGATTATATTTGACTTTTCTTTCATTTTGCAAGTTTACCTGCAGGGCAGGTCCAGGTCGATCAGTCGGCACCTAAACTACTTCTTTACTAGTGCTGCATTAAATTTTATCGTACGAAATGTCCTCCTCCCTTGACAGTCATCTGGTCTAGAACGATTTGATTGTTGTTCAGCGTGAATCTCTTGATGTATCCACCAGTTCTGGATAAATGGCTTCCTTGGGTGTAGTTCCAAGGCTGTCTCTGTCCTACAGCCATTCCAACGTCCGCTGCCAATTTTTCGATGAACCATTGGTCGCCTGAATTTGCAATTTTTAGCCTCGTTTCTAGTAGATTGATACAAGTATTTGTTATGCTGACAGAAAATCGTTTTGTGCCCCAGCTATGTTAAGTTTCGAAACATAAAAAGTACCCAAGAATTGACAAGCCATATCGACGTCTCCATTGTAGATCAAGATTCTGAGCTTGTAATTCGAAGCGAAGATCGCCTTGAACACATCGCTAGTGTCATTGTGCTGCTGCTGGTAGATGGCATTCATGTTGTCGTTGCAATCTGTCCAATAGCCGAGGGAATCAGGGATGTGGAGAGCCTTTCGAGTAGAGTCAAGGTTCATGAAAGATTGGGCTGTATCTCCAGAGAAGCAAGTAAAGCCTTGGTTAGCGTCTGTTGACCAGTAGTTGATTTTCGCCTAAACCTAATGTTTTCGCTTTAAAAATTACGTTACAAAATTCTTCCTCTATTAAAAATTTTAATTGCCAATAATAGTTTCCGACTTGTCATCGAAATGCAAAAGTGCACCACACATTTCGAAAAGTTTACAAGATGGCTTCCATACTTTTAAAATCGTGCTACTTATAACTTACAGCCTGATTGACGAAGAGTCGTTTGTTCATGAGCGGTGGAATCTCTCGCTTCCTTCTGGTTCCCAACTCCCCGGGATCGGATTCTGGCACACTACCAGGGACGACGTAGCAGTCCGTGAAGGTGTTGTACACGTCGTTGTCAGTAGTCCAGACATCGAGGAATCCCTGCTGCACGACCAATCTACCGCATTTTCCTGCTAGAGAGTCGTCATTGACTTTCGGCCAGGCGTTTCCTGCTGGGTCTAGATGGACGTATTGCATGAAGTCGCAGTAGGTCTGTGGAGTCTTCGTCGAATTGCAGCACATCTGTAACCATATTCAATTTTAAACCGAGGTTCAAAATGATGGTGGATATTCTTTTTTTCTCAATCTTTAAGTTTCTTTCAAGAATATATGGCTAGAGATGCTACAATTCCAGAGCTAGCACTCGAATTATGCATTAGAAATTTTTCTATTTCTTTTCCGACTCATCTGGTCGGGCTCCTAGCTGATAATCATGGAAATTTGTTTTTGTAGTATACACTGAATTTTTTCTCAAATTTTGTAGTTGGAGCCTTTCCCCGAAACCTCTAAAAATTTCTGTGTCTTGAAAATGAAAGCCTACTCCAACAAGTTTTTCGGGTTGAAAATCAGCGAAAAATTCAAAGTTATTTCATCAGATAGTAACACTCCACCGTGATGTGCAGTTGGATAACAAGACTTTGCGTTGAAATTTCACAGAAACTGATAGTTTTGCGAAGGATAAAATTCAAATTCCGTATTTTGTCGAAACTCTGTGAGAAATGGCTTTTCGAATAAAATGAGAAGTGATTGCCGAAAAATCTCCGCGCAAAAATGAGCATAACTTTGCTCCTACTGAGCCACTTTTGGAGTTCTAAAAAGTATTCTGCTCCGACTAATCTCATCGACCACACTGCTAAAACATTTCTCCATGATTATCAATCCTGGAAATTCATTTGGCCTCTCTAAATATAGTACCTGAAGGGCATCCCAGTCCTCCTTGCCGTGCTCGCCTCGGAAGTAGAGCAGAGGCACCGCGGAGTTGATCTGTTGAATCTCGCTCATTTCGCCGTTTCCAATCGCAATGCCTGAGAAATTGACGTATGACATCTGGCTGCTCTGGATCTGGTTGATCAGTGCCAGCGTCAAAGTTGGGACGTAGACTCCACCATAGCTCTCTCCGGTGATGAAGAATGGTCGATTCTTGTACTCGGGGAACTTGGCGAAGAAGCTTTGCAGCGCAAGAATAGTATCACTAGCAGTCTTGTCGTCGTTGTACAAGTTGTCAGGGCCGACTTCATTGCTTCGGAAGGAGTAGCCGACATCACGGGGCGACTCGAGGAACAGAACGTTGCCAACCTTGTTCCAGGCGAAGACGTTCTCGAAGATGGTTTGGCCATCTTGGTTGACGTGGAACGGGCCAAGTTCTTCCAACAGGCCTCCCATAGAGCTGCATCCAGGACCTGAGTTCACATGTTCATACTTCAAATTTTGCCGACAAAATACCTCCATTCAACCAAAGAATCAGCGGCATAGCGGAGGGATTGCTTTGAGCTTCGACGAACCTGAATTGATTCATATCATTTTTGGATCTTTGTGTGCGACCCAGACGACAAATACATTGAAGTGGACAAATGCAAAAAGACATTTATGAAATTCCTCGAAACTTATTGGACTACTCTTCAAAATAGTGAACAATATTGATGTTTTCAGTTTGAAAGCATAAGTTACGTCTATTAAATCATACGATACATGAGCCTGTATCGAAAAGTTTTGATGGAAAGTCGTCTCACCAATAATGCAGATAATTTCCCTGTGAAGCGTTCAAATATCCACTGTAGTGAGCGAATGGTGGGACGAAGGTCAATCCTGGCAGATCTCTGACTTCGTCGTCTGTCTTGTTTCCTGCTGGAGGAGGAGGCGGTGCGGGATGCTCGATGTAGTCTGGATGCGTCTTCGAGACGAACGGCTTATCGTTGTCGATTTGAACAGGGACTTGTGACCTTAGGCCCTTCTGGTACATTTTCCTGCTGCCTCTCTTGGTTCTCTTCGTATCAATCGTGATCAAATTATCGACCGAAGTGTTCATCGCCGCGGCAGAAACTCGTTGCGCGATTTTGTAAGTCTCCAACATGTAGTGCTGGTTAGTGTCGTAGCTTACTGGACTTGAATAGTCCTAAAATTTCATTGTATCAAAAAGTTTCAATATTTGGAAAACTTCACGAGGAACTCTTACTTGATTCCTGAAGAAATTAATAATCATTTGCAGAGATGGTCCGGGTCTGTCTACTGGTACCTAAATTGAGTGATTTTTCTAAATTTTGTATAAGATTCCTACCAAATGCCCAGCTCCTTTCACCGTCAACAAGTCAATTGAGAACTTTGATGTGTCGTTGGAGAATTGCTTTGCGTAGCCAGCTATTTGGGTCATGTATCTGGAAATATGGTATGCCTCGATAAAATATTCGATTTTTACTAATTATCCGAAGATAGTCATTCTTTAAAAAATTCCACCACTTACCGCCAATCCTTTCTCGCCTTCGAGAGCTTCAGGTTATTTCTCTTCGCGAATGCCTCGACAAACCATTGGTCGCCCAAAAAGTTACAAGCTTGGTCTACGTCGCCATTGTAGATGAGCATTCTGAGAGGGTAGCCGGACTTCAAGATGTGATCAAACACAGGTCCAGTATCGTTGTGCTGCTGGATGTAATTGGCGTTGATGGAATCTCTGAAATTCTCAAATTTTATTCTCATGTTTCAAGAAGATATTGAACGGTTCTGTAAATGAGGACAATAATCACTGACTGAGCTAGAGGCTAGAGATCATAGTGATTATAGCCAACTCTAAGGGTTTGTGCAATTTAATAGAAGATTGATGATGGTTTCGAAAACCTTTTTCTACCATCATGTTTTACAGTTTTCCAAATAATCTGTCGAGAGACTTACACACAAGGCGTCCAATTTCCGGCCTGCTCAGCGATGTGCAGGGTTTGTCGAATGTTCCACTTGTTGAGGTACGCACCAGCAGCGTCGGTCGAGTAGCATTGGAATCCGCCTTGACTGTCGGTCGTTGAATGAGACACTTTTGACTAAAATTACAGGAACTTTGTTTTTGAATAATAGTCGATTAGAATTCTGATATCCGACTTCCGATGTGCATATCATTCGAAAATGTACTTTATTTCCACTAGCAAAAATTCAAAATTTAAATAAAACTAATGGGTTTCAGAGTTTTTCATTTTCGTAATACTTTAACAATGAGCTGCAACGATTGGTTAGGGTTGGAATGAAAGTCACTTTCGAAATTTTTAAACCTATTCAATTCTCGAAATCCTACCGCTTGATTAACAAAGTTCGCCAGAATCTGTCTTCTCTTGACGTTTGTGATTCTGCTGCCGAAAACTTGCGAGGTTTGTTCGTAGCAATCCTTAAAACTCTCGTAAATTAAAGTAAGTGGTTTAGGTAACCTGGTAAATGTTGTAGACGTTCGTCACTCCGCCCATGCTCCAGAACCTTGCTTGTCCTAAGTCGGTAATTGTTTGGGCACAAGTACTGTTGTCCTTGGGATACACGGTTCCATCAGAACCGATCGTAATGTACTTCGAGAAGTCACAGAATTCGAACCTAGACTTGATCCTTGTATCTTTTCAGCAAAATATTTATTTCAAACTTTCATTTCATGACCATTGAACATTTGACCTATTTTGTCCGTATTAAAATAATTTGAAACACTCTAATTTGAAGGCTTAAAAATAGTTAAACTTGGCAGTTTGTAATGACGAAATGACGGAGTGCTCTTTTCTCACGCTATTTCTCTCTTCCCTCACTCTCTAACACGGCATTTCGTCATTCCATCCTTTACAGACTGCCGTTAAACTTTCAAAAGCATGAATTTAACGCACCAAGTTCCCCCAGCCGAGCTATCGCAGCACTGCTGCAGACTGTCGAACTCCCTTTTGTCGTACAAACCATGGAAATATCCCATGTGGATTTCCGAATTCAACTGCTGAATCGACGAGAGCTCGCCGTTTCCGACAGCCATTCCGACGAGATTCAAGTCCCTCATTAATCCGGTTTGGATGTTGTCGATCAGAAGCGAGGTTAGAGTTGGGACATAAACGCCTAGAATGTTTTTTTTTTAAGTTTACCTCCATCGATGCATTTAAGAAGCCATTTTTATCAGAAATAATGGATGTTTCAGAAAATTTGCAACATGCATAGTTTTTCATTAAAAACGCGGCATGAGAATTTCACAACAAGCTTACTAACCTCCATACGACTCTCCAGTGACGAAGAATTGACGTCCTCGATATTCTGGGAACACAGACAAGAAGTCCTTCAGCGCCAGCATCGTGTCCATCGCAGTTCTCTGATCGTCGTAGACAGTGTCGTTATTGAGACTGTAGTCTTGTACGGAAAAGCCGACGTTTCTCGGAGATTCGATGTAGAGAACATTGGCTCCCTTGTTCCACGAATAGACGTTCTCGAACAGTGTCTTGCCGTCGGGATTCGGGTGGAACGGACCGTTTTCTATAATGATTATATTTCGATTCAATGATTTTACAAGAAGCAATACTCAGAGATTAGTTATCATTACACTTGCAAGATTTTCAAATAATTTGAAACAGACATTATGGCATGAGAAATTGTATCTAAGCAACTTTTCTCTAGCAAAATACAGGCATTTCGACGAATTTGGAACTTGCCAGAAAACATTGCCAATAATCCAGAGCAACCCGGTCCTCCTAAAATAACCAGTCAGGAATTTGCCTATCAGCCTAAACTTGAATACCGGTCAACCAGAGCACAAGTGGATCGGTCAGAGGATTGGATTGAGACTCGACCAGCCAATAATGTAGGTAGTTGCCGGTGACTCCATTCAAGTAACCGGAGTATTGTTTAAAGTTGAGTGGGTATGTGATTCCAGGCAACACCCAAACACGGTCCGCTTGTTTGCGAGTCCAGGTCTTCTGGAAATGAATCTTTGGAAATATGTTTCGAAGTTAATCAATTGTTGCATTGTTTTTGGTCTCAATTGGGTAGTTTTCATGATAGATAAGTTTCAAAAATTATTCGGACTTTTTATCTCATGCAAAAATGATGACGGCGATGAGGAATCATAACTTGCAGTATAACAACACGACATGATAAAAATTCGAATTTCGATCTCAAAATAGCTAACTTGAGGTGGTGGCTGATATGCCGGAGCTAGGGGTTTTCCCATTGGTAGATATGGAACGGTCGTGTTGTAGTTGTTTGTTCCGTTCAAGAAGTTGAAGAACATGTGCAGTGCGGGTGCAGGTCTGTCAGTTGGCACCTGAAACCATTGTCTATAATATTTTTCCAGAAAAAACGCGAATCTTGGAAAATCGAGATTTCGTCTTTATTTATCATTCAAATTTTCCAAAAATGTATTCAATAGGCTCACAAAATGTCCAGCCCCCTTGACAGTCATCAGATCCAGCGTGATCTTGTTGTAAGTCCATTGCTTGATGTAACCTCCCACAACTCCTTGGAAATAGCCAGGTCTCGTGTATGTCCATGGTTGTCGGAGAGTTTTCAGGGCGAAGTTGTATTCTTTTGTCGCGAGGTTTTCGATGAACCATTCGTCGCCGAGGAAGTTGCAAGCCTGAAATTTATTCCATTGGTAGAAAACCGAGAGGTGTTGCTTTTCAATAATTTAGAAAATTTATATAATAGGGTAGAGTCTGCAAAAATACACTCCACTCTACATACATGCTATTTGCAGAATGATGGCATGCTGAAATGTCTCATTCGTCTAATTCCATCGTGCCTACCATATCGACGTCTCCGTTGTAGATAAGGAATCGAAGGGGGTACCCAGAATCAATCATGGACTTGAAGACTGGAGTGGTATCGTGAGTTTGTTGATGGTAATACTTTTCGTTGATGTCGTCACTGAAATTACTGTATTGTAGAGATAGAGATTACATAGATTCTAACTGTAGCACTAGTCAATTTACCGAGAAACTACGGCAAGTGACTATACTAGGCATGTAGGGGTGCTCAAGGAGTACCTATCCATGTTTTCAAAAAGTGCTACTGAAGCCCCCATAGGGAGATACACATTTGGTCGCATCTTATAATCGGGTTTTGAGGATTCCCCCACATGACATTCGTGGTGTAGTGGATAGCGCTCTGGATCACAAGCCCTTTTGGCTTGGGTCAGGTTCGACTCTTTTCCTGTGCAATTTTTTTTGCATTTTTTGGCAGTGTCACGGTTTTTTCGATTTCAGTCGAAATTGTCATTTGTCTCTACAAATTACCAAATCTGATCATATTCGAATATTTTTCAAACAATTTATAACAGCAATTTTCACCAAAAAAACGTATGAACAAACAACCAATAACACTGAATTGATTAATAACCGAGTACGAAAAGATCATGGTAATTCTGGTCGAAATAAAAAAAAAACCGTAGAACTGCCAAAAAAAAATGCAAAAAAAATTTGCACCGGAAAAGAGTCGAACCTGGCCCAAAACCAAAAGGGCCAGTATCCAATGCGCTATCCACTATACCACGAATGTCATGTGGGGGAATCCTCAAAACCCGATTATAAGATGCGACCAAATGTGTATCTCCCTATGGGGGCTTCAGTAGCACTTTTTGAAAACATGGATAGGTACTCCTTGAGCACCCCTACATGCCTAGTATAGTCACTTGCCGTAGTTTCTCGGTAAATTGACTAGTGCCACAGTAAGCCCAGGGGTTCGAGGGGACTATCATTCTTTGTTTCTCTCGAATTGACTATAATTTCTTTGAAACATACGAAAAAACTTATCTTTTCGAAATGACGAGTATAAAATATTTCAAGAAATCCTCACTTGCAATCCTGCCAATGACCGACGGTTGGGCTTACATGAAGTGCTGTCCTCACAGCTGGAAGATTCAGATACTTTTCAGTCGCATCGTCCATGTAGCAAGGGAAATTTCGAAGACTGCAATTTTTATTTAGCGCTCAAATCTATGGCACCAACTATGGAATTAACGTTTTTCTTGTACACTTTTAACAAGGTGCGTAATTTTGGTCTAGTTGTCATATAACTTATGAGTAAATTACCTATCAGTCGATGCATAGTTGACTTGCGTGTACAAATCGACGAAAGGATTGTATCCTTTGGTTCCCAATTGGTATAACTTTCCAGGCTTTGAATTAACCGATTCACGCTTCTGTCGAGTTTTGGAGATCCTATTCATCATGGAGCTCTGATCCGGGAAAGTAGTGATCGCCGAGAGATTGTAGCAGTCTTGGTATCTAAAATATAACTTATTTATCATATGATTGGCGTAGAGCTTCGAACTATTGATCCCGAAATTATGATATCCCATGAGGAAATTGAAACCTAATTATTTTTAAGAATAATAGCAATAATGATGAACTCACGAATTATAAACGTCATTGGTAGTCATCCAGACGTCGTTCATCGTCATGTAAGTGACCAAATTGGCGCACTGCTTGAATTTCGGATCATTCGAGTCGTTTCGTGGATTCACGTTTCCGAATTCGTCGACGTAAGTGAACTAAAATGCTTTTAAATCAAATCGTTTTTTTTTTAATTTATGTTTGACAAAATGCACTTTTTGGTAGAGTTAGTATTTCTTTTCGGTTATGTTTACCTGTGAAAAATCACAATATTCCAACGGATTCGCGGCATTGTCAGGACAGCATGCTTGAAGTTGCTCCCAATCACTGAAATTATTAATAAAAGATGTTTAAAAATTTATATGCATTGAAAAATTCAACTTTTTTACTAGAATAATCAAAATTTGTGGATATTTTCACAATTTTCTTACTCGACACCAAGCATTCCTCTGTAATAAAGCAAATTTGGCGCGGAGTTGATCTGTTGCTTCATGCTCAACATTCCGTTTCCTACAGCCATACCCTTCAGATTCAGACCCGTCATTGAGCCGTTCTGAAATACTCTTTTCTGAATTGCATCCTTTTAGTGTACATAAATATATTCCAATTTCACTATGTGTTTAAATTCTTTTACTGAAAATTTTCGATTCGATAATAGCATTTGCATTTTGAATCACTTATCATCAACTACAAATTTTTAGTAGTCCACGGCCTTAATTAACTTTTCTTATCAGATCAATTTTCAGTGACCTCAACAATTCATTGCAAATCTATCTATTACTCACATACGCTGATTACAATAGTTTTTGAATCTGATGAAAGTCACGATAAAATTTAAAGATATCATTTTTGATCAAATTTTCAAGTTGACGAGCGTGCAATACAAAACCGATTGGGCAAATAATGAAGTCTAATCAAACAATATATTTGAATCAGAAAAGGGATGATAAATTTAGTAGTACCTGTATCATAGTGACCAGGAGACTCGTCAAAGTTGGCACGTAGACACCTCCGTAGGATTCACCTGAAAATTATAGGCTCCATAAAAATGCTAGAACTTCAAAGTCTTCTAATTTAGGATGCCGCGATTTTTAGACTTATTATTTCTTACCAGTCACGTAAAAATCTCGATTCTGATACTCCGGGAAGGCTTGAAGGAAACTCTTTAAAGCTAGCGCGTTATCTGATGCAGTCTAAACTATTTTTTGCTTGTTCGTCTATTTTTCAATGATTTACAAATTACAAAACTTCTCTTCGAATTTCAAAGCATGATGCAATACTCGCTCTTTTACCTTTGAGTCCGTGTAATATTGATCGACAGGAGCATTTGCGTCCCGATAGGAATAACCTACTCCGAAGGGCGCTTCGAGATAAAGAATATTAGCGGCCTAAAATTTTACTCTCAAAAAATTTGATTTAAAATAACCCCTACTTTGTTCCAAGAGTGAATATTCTCAACGAGGGTTTGACCGTCGGGCATCGGATGGAAAGGACCATGTTCGGTGAAGAAGCCTCCAAGTGACGAGCAGCCGGGTCCACCTAGAGGTATAATTGTGAAAAGTTTAAGTCATATCGAGAAAAATGAAAAAATGAGCATGCGGAGCAGTTTTTTTTTAATATAATAAAACTTTCAGTGTTTTTCTGCAAAAAAAAACTAAAAATCTAACCATTCAACCACAATACCAGCGGTGATGTTGTCGGATTCGTTTGAGCTTCAACTAGCCTAAAATTATAAATTTCAATTTTTTTTCTATAATATTTTAACTAGTTTTAAACTTTTGAGCGATTCGGGATTTAAAAAAGTAATTTTTTAACTTTTAATTCTACTTGTTGATATTTTGGAGATCGATTTTTCGTCTCTATAGTAGTTTAATTGCATAATGCAATTTCGATTAGTTTATTATCAAAATGAATCGAAAAATTTGCTTAACAAATCAAATTCTCGACTTTCTTGTCGAATTGGTTATTATTGAACATTCGGGACTCACACCCGTATCATTAATTAACTATCCAAAACGGTTTTAAAGACCTATCTCTCAACACATAACATGATTTTTTTATATTTTATAATTCAAGTAGAAGCTGGACTTTGCCATAAAAAGATTAAAAGTAAAATCGCCTTATAATTTGAAACCTGCATAATCCTAGTTTTGATTGGAAGCAAAAGCTATTACTATGATAAACGTTAACCGTGCAATAGTAATTACTTAATCAAGAATTTAAAATAGGGTTAATAAAAAGCACAACGAAGATGATATATCAAGTGGAATTCTGGCATAAGGATACAATGTACAAAATTTTTGAGAAAATTATAAAAAGTTTCCGATTTTATAAACAATGTCCTGGTTTAAAATACAATAATCCCTTCGAATTCTTATGCTGATGATTTATCAAATTCAAATAAACCTACCAATAGAACAAATGATTATTAGACGAAGCGTCCAAGTACCCGGAATATTGTTTGAAAGGGGGCGTAAACGATAGTCCAGGTAAATTCGTTATTTGTTCAGGATCCCTAGCCGACTCAACATTTCCAAACAAAAATATAAAACCAACAAGTAACAATAAATATTTTCTATAGGCTATCAATGGCTGAAGGCGTAGCCTCGGTTTACCCATTATGTCTGAAAATTTGGCATCATCTATATTGTAATTATACCAAACAGTGCAAAATTGCAAGTGTTATTTGAAAATTGAAAATAGAGCTAATTATAACAAGGAGAAAAATTATGATAAAAATTAGGTAGTTTGGAAAAATAGTCATCGTAGCATCGTTTTAGGAGAAATAGGATAAGTTTTGATACGGAAGGTATTATGAATAAATGTCAGAATGGTTCAATGTGGTGCAGAACAGGGATCCGTCGATTTGGCTGATTTTCACATATCTTATACAGTTTTTCACGCTGATTCTCATGGTGATAATCGTTTTTCGAAAATCGATTACGGTAGATTAAAGTTTCGACAGATCTGACCTTGGGAAAAAATTCATATCTCTGTGTGTGCACATTCTAGAGTAAATTCTGGAACGAAAGTTGTTCACCATGTCCCTCTACACAAAATATTGGAAGAACGATTTTTTTCTATGCAGAATAACGAAAATAGAATTTTCCGAAACGACTGGATGCGGACCTTCCGGAACATGCGAAACAAGTGGTCGGATCGGGTTTTAACCGTCAGATTCGTCATCAGTGCAGTCGAAAACCCCCAGGGATAAAAAAATCAGCTTGAAATTTGAGGGTCGACTTCTTGGGGTACCACCCCATACTCGATTTTATAAATAGTGTGTCTTATAGCTTGGCCAATGGCTTAAAATCGCTGTTATCAAATCGCAGAACGGCAAGACCGCGCAAACGATAAAATCAACACGAAATTAATTGGATAGAAGAATTCATTATTATGACAGTTTATCTTGAAAAACTATTTCCATGTTACCTGATTATTGAATGAATTTGGTTGTTGTGCAAATACTAATAAATTTGAAATAATAATTGTAAGTGAGATAGGGTATAAACTAGAATAGATAAATGAAACAATAAACGAATTCTAGACCATTTCCTTTGAGCAAAGTTAAAAATGGGTCGTTAGTGAACGTCTTGTGCGAGTGGTTGACACTGTGTAGCGGATTGTTAGGTTAGGCTTGAGGTTTGTGTGGATCGCCTCAAACTTGGGTAATTAAACCTTTATTTACAATAAAAGAAAAATCAATATAAAAGAATATAAATTCACGCAATCCTTGAGCTGCAAGGATGGCTCACTTTTCTCGAGGAAAAGGTGAGAGGTGATAAAAGAATTGAAACCAAAAACATGGCTGAAGGAAAAGGAAAACAAAAGGTTGCGAATCGCGACAAAAGTAAAACGTCAAATGGCACCGAAAGAAACAGAATATCGAGAAGTAAAATCTCTTGTTACTTGAGCAAAAGAAAACAGTACGGAATAGAAACGAATCGACGATAAGCAAGAAATCTGAAATATCAAATGATGTAATATCTTTCAAATTTATACCGGTTCAAATTTTAAATTTATGAGTGCAACAATTATTATCGCATATCTTATAAAATAGCAAAAATTTCAAGCTGAATTTTGTATCTTTCTTTTTTTCTTTTAAAGAAACTCTGATAATAGAAGTGAATCACATTTGGTATTTTGACCAATCGATTAAATATCATTCTTCTGAGACTACGATAAACATTTAAAATCATTGAAACAGACAACTCCACTATAAGAGCGACGTTTATTTTATTGTTCAACTGTGAGCATCATTGGAACAGAAGCATCGTGTTACATTGTCAGACAGTTCATGGAAAAATATTGTGATAAAGTTACGTTAATTGTGTGTTCATCTCTAAACATTCCAGAGTATAAAAGGCCATGTGCATGATACCATTTGATCATTTTATAATTTACCCATTACATCAATTTCATCTTTATGCTATCATCTGCATATGAAATTCTTTCTTGTTAGAATGTTTACTCTTATGCACGAAGTTATTCAATCTAAAGAGTCAATTGTTAATGATCTATATAACGAGTAGGCTTGTTGGTGAATCGGAAAATTCGCGACTTGATCGATCCGATTCGTTTCTTTTCGTCGGATCTGATCGGTTCGGAGTTCTGATCCAATAAGCCTGATATAGAATGATTTTCAGAAACTGATACTTTTTTCGACCTTCTCAAAATCCCTTTGTTTTCTATGCTCTCCTACCTCTCCTGGCCAGGTGCATAGAACAAAAATGCGATTCTCCTTCCATAGAAACGTGGTATAGTGAATAACGAGTTATATTTTTGGCTGATAAGCAAGAGATCTCTAGTTGAAAGAGCGTAGAGAATCTAGGAAAAAATATCATCTTCTGGAAAACCAGGGTAATAAGTTATACTTTCATTTAAGCTTAGAATGCTAGTCAGAAGCTTTATCCTGACTGTGGTAGTAGTTCTTTGCACGGTAACATCTACCGAAGGTAAGGAATGGCGCCAATATGTTGTGGGCGTCCTCGGCACTGCAACGTGTGACGACAATCCTGCTGGAAAACTCAAATATGGAGTTTATAATCGAGGTATGATTCGAAAATTCAGAAACGATTTTTTTAAAATAAATTCTCATAGCATTGCTCTTAACCTATTATTAAAGCGAAAACATCACCGATTTTCAACGTTTCCAAGATTACAAATTTTTAATACCAAAAATTAGTCTTATTTAACCTACCCTTATAATCGACGTGCGAATAAATATTTTTATCATTGAAAAAATAAAATTAAGAAAGATCTGAAAATATTCGAATCACTACGAATTTCTCCACTCGTATTGATATTTTATCCTGAGTTGGAGCATTTGCAGATGTTTTCATTTCAGAACATGGAAAGGAAGACAATTTGTGGGGCGAATCGGAAACCCATCCCAATGGGAAGATCTGGTCGGGATTCTCGATTTCAAAGACATTCATCCCTGATGAATCCAAGCTCAATCCGGTTCTCATCATTTTCCACAAATGCAATGCTCAAGTAAGAGAACTCGTTAAACTTAAAGCTCTTTTGAGTGTCTAATATCGAATATTTCAGAACAAACCTCAAATATATGAAATTCCCATTCCGAAAGATAAAGTTTCTAAAGGATGGGAAGGATTTAATACAACCGCTAATGGATATCAACTTGGTAAAATTAATTTGAAGGTCAGTATTCGAATAGTATTCATAATTGAAACTCATAAAATCGAGATATTGTCGAAGATCGATTACTTGAAACAAAGTAAAAGAGATGAAAATTAAATGTTCGAAAATTAGTGTGGTGTTCGCAACAGGCTTTACGTTACCATATCTTATTCAGTGAATGAACGCAACGACTATTTGTAAATATGCAATGCACACTTTGCAAATGCAAATATGTGTATCGTTTATTTTGTCTCAAGTAATCGGTCATTGACAATATCAGTGATTCTTATTTCGTAAATTATCAATACAGATTCTCGTATAATAAGTTATAACTCAATGATACCATACAAAGTTTGTAATTGTAAAATTTAGGTTAATGATAAAGGAAAGAACGTTGATATAACGGAAGCTGAATATGCCTCCGCTTTCTAGTGATTGGGCCTTGATAAATAGTGCTAAATCAAAGAACGATCTTAATCATTCTCCTGTGATCTATCCATTCTAATTATTTCATTGTGATGATACCATTATTTAGAGTGTGTATAATTTCGTTGAAAGGATAGCTTGAATTGTCTCATATTTTAATAAAATATTTATCATATTGATATAGTGAAAAAAGATGAAGTAAATGCATCATTAAAATTCGTTAACCACTTTTCACAAAGAGCATCATATTTCTGGAACGTTATTACAAAGATATATTGCAAAGGATAGGTTAGTTTGATGATATGAAAAGTTGCTTAAATTAAATTTCTATATTAAGCGATTAAATATTTGATGAAGATCGATTTTGTGATGCCGGAGGTTGATTTTGCACAGGATGAACTTTGGCAGTCATTTTTATCCTTGATGTCTGCAAAACATATCCGATTTATTATTATTACTTTAGCACCGATAACTTTATTACCTGAACTACACCTCGTACTACAAAGTATAGGGAAATTAATTGCACGAATGGACTATATATTGTTAAAATAGAAGTAATTAGCTAAATTTCACTTATTAGGGCAGAGTTTGATTTCAAATTTCCAGAAAAAAGTTGTGCGATATGAATTGAATTAAAAATGATAACTATTCTTCAATTTATTGCATCCAATCTGGCTGATTTTGCAAACCGCAAGTTATGCACAAATTTGCTCTTTACTTAAGCCACATTCCACTGCTCTAAATTCTCCGACTTCTCATCCATCTCTAGATTCCGAGCGCTCTTTTCGAGAAGTAGCATTTGAAATCGAGAGAGATAATGAGAAGTCAGAAAATTGAGAGCATGGAAATAAAGTAAGCATATTTTTACCTCCAAAATTTGAATCGATTTACTCCAGTAATTCGTTGCGATCGCGCAAATTGATTTATTGACATAAAAAAGGCGGAAAATTAACTCGAACGTCAATGCATTGTTTGTTGTTACTTCTGATAATATCTAAATAAAAGCCGTGATTCGGAATAGCATAAATATTTTAATGATTGAAAAATATAGTGAAAATATTATATTTGATAACTACTATCCAAGAAAAAATTTATGTCAATGAATAAAACGTAAAATCACTAACATTTATCAGAAGCCTTCGATTGATACTCTTTTCGACTTTCCTAACAGCTTCACTAATTAGGCGATGCTCCCTTAGATGCTTCATGATTTGCAGATACGAAATAACAAGGATAATCGTATGAACAGTATGTCCCACTAGAGATGCGTATTTGTGGACATAATACTGAAATTCTTAATTCAAATTCGTGAGAAAGTATTTTCCTTACAATTACATGTAGAACCGAATAGTAAAATTTGCCATTAGTTCCTCTTTCAAGGATGTTAATTTGGAAATAGAAATCGAAGATGTGTCGAATATTGTTGAGTAGAACATAAAAGAAGAATGCCACACCGAACGCATATCGAATATATCGTAACAGACGCCGATTTATCGTGCTAAAATGGATTTTGGTTGGCAGCATAAAAATCTCAAGCCGTCATGATATGCGAAATTGTGCGGGAAAAGAATATTTTCTCTACCATTCCTTACACTATTTTGCATGTTCTGATGGCTTAATGTATCCAAATATCCATCTCGATTATAATGAACGGTGATTTTTTTTTTTATAATCATTTGCTAATTGTAAATTTACTTTGTAAATATACTAGCTCTAACAATGTTAATGGCTAGCGATCCGAATTTTGAGACAGTCAAGAATGCCCACGCGATGGAGACGCATGCATGAAGAACTATCTGAATTGGAAACATCAAATATGTAGTTTCATTATAACCGGGAACGAGCAAAGATTAAAGTGAAGTACAAAGACTCACTCATAGCAACTCACCCAAGCATGATGTTGGAAAACCTTTCGCATAGTAAATTAAAGAAAAACCCTTTATTTTATGTAAAAAATCCGAATCGGATTTGATACAGTATATCTCGAAATATGGCCAAGTCTTTGGGTATTCAAAGACTGAACCGTATCTTGATACATAACACAGTAAATTTAATGCAGTTTTCACTATGAAATAGCGAAACATTTCTGAATTTTATGACGCAGATATTATTTTGATTCCAATAGTTACGTAAATTTCTATAAGCGAGTATTTGGGTTTTAAAAATTTAGCCCTTGCTCGTCTCTGGTTACAACTTCAATATTCTTTTCTAAAATACTGCACTTATCATACAAAGGCCTATTTACGAAAAATGTCATGCATTTGAACCCATACGATAATTATATGGAAATGTTTTAAATTTAAATCTACCCTTTCAAATTTTCGCATAATGATGGACTCTAATTCTCAAGCTGTAATTGTTTGATAGGATGGGAATAAAAACCTACCGATTCACTATCATCCTTTGTGTTGGGAAAATGTGACTTATGCAAATTGAAAAGGATGCAAATCTAAAAATTTTAAAAATTATTTACCTTTAAATGAAAAATACCACTATGGTGTATGAAATAAAGTATCCAGTCTTAATGAAGCATTGTATGAGCAATATATTCTCGAATTTTGTCAATCGTCCCGGTTTAAATAACAGCGATTTGATCAAATAGAATGCGATAACTATTGGAGATCCATGAATTATCATTTCAATATTATAGAAATAGAGGAGAATATCTTAATGTTTTCTTTAATTTCAATTTTACGTAGAGAACGACTTACTTATATCATCGTTACTTGGTGGAAAAGTTAAATTCATATTTTATCTAAATGTTAATGCAACACCTTGAAATGGAAAAAGGCGAACTTAATAAATGCTTCCATAATTATTCGAAATAAAACGATATGAAATAAAATTTTGAGACAGACACGAGAAAAATACTATTGCAAAAATGAGGAAAGTTGGTTAAAATTTTTGATTTTACTAAAATAAAAATATTATTCCGAAATTGGTCTTTTTCGAAATCTAAATCGGAATTCAGATAAATTAGTTGTCGAACTAATGTCTGAACTAGTTAGAGAAAAGACTAAAAAATTCTAAAATCTTATTGAATTGTACCTTCCTTCTCGGCAAATAAAATACGCTTCTAAAAGCGGAAGTTAGACTTTTTTAATGCTGATATTTGTGCATTCGTAGACAAAACCTATCATTATGAGTAGCGCAGAATCTATTTCTAACTAATAATCATAGCTTCTCGAAACTATGGAGATAAACCATGTTTTATTGATCCCTCATAGTTTTTTTAAGAGACGTTCTACAAATAAACTCAATTAAAGTCAAAGGGGTCCGAACAATAACAAAAGTTCACAAACCCGAACCAAACTTATATGGTAGATATGCCCTTAGGCCTTAATGAAAAAAAACTAAGGTTATTTTGTTCTACCTCCAAAAGTGGGTAGGGTTAAGTGGGGGTCAAAGTTGGGAGTTTTGACATTTGATTGCCAATACGGGGTACAAAGAGCTTTTTTGCTACAAAAGATTTTCGAAAAAAAATAGATCTAGCAACTAAAAAATTGCTTTTACAGGAACGTACATAGAGAGTAAATTACTGTCTGCAAATACGTTAAAATTGATCGCTATTGGACCTACCAAAAGTGATTCGGATAAAACAAATCGGAGTGCAAATAGCAACGATAGTTACAACGGATTGCTGCATGCGATGCTTCATTTCAACTCTTAACTTATTCGATAAAAATCATTATTTGGATAAAGAATAAAATATTTTCGTTTTCTCCTCGTGCTATAATTTCTGCTTCTCATATTGAGAAGCGTTCCAAAATTTCGTTAGACCACTTTCTTCGAAGAGTCAGAACGTTGTTAATACCTCAAACTTGGGTAATTAAACCGAAGATGGAGATAAAACGTGGATAATATCGACAGCTTGTGTTGTATTTTGAACAATAATTTATTCATTTCTTTCACTGTATGGTTTCTATCACCTGTTTTCTATCTATCGCAAGATTGTTGCCTTTCGTTTTGAGAGAGAATAAGAACGAAGACAAATTGCACTCTTGCTTAGAATACGATACGAAGTGTCATAATCACTCAGTATTCATCGATAGCTCCGGTTTAATTACCCAGTTTGAGGTATTCAAACATCCTGGCTCTTCGAAAGAAGTGGTCTAACGAAATTTTGGAAAGCTTCCAAAAATTGGAAGTGAAATAATGTCTGTCGGTGCTCAATCTCGAATTTGAGAAAAAACAAAGCTCTTTTTCATCGAATTTTATTTGCCATCATAAGAATTAGCAAAATTAATATAAATTAGAGAGGCCAAACATCCCTTTTTAAGGGAGAGAAAGTGCATGAATTTTTCCGATGTTTCAATTATCGTTAATTATTCCATTAATTAGTTGATAATTTCATGAAAACAAGACACAAATTAGGGTAATAAAATACCCCCGAAGTGATGGCGCCGTTGGTTTTTCGAAAAAGGCCTTCTGAAGGCATGAACGACGTTGAAACTCTAGTAGCATAACTTTTGATAGGATGGACCGTTTTTGAAAATTTTAAAAGTTTTGAGTTCATACCGATCTCGGCTATTACACTGATATCAAATTTACTCAATTCAACGTATTTTGGAAATCGTTTTGGCCTCCCTAACTAGAAGTTGAATAAAATTTTTTTTTAAAATCTCCCTCCTTTCAAAAATGCGTTATTCCAGCTGGATTCTTCTAGTTCTTTTCTTTGCGATTATAGAAAATGTAAATTTCAATACGTCGAAAGATCGCTTTATATTTTACATTACTTAATTTTAGCATACTTCCATGGCCCAGAACTTCGGAGAATCGATGAAAGGAGCTATTGACAATATACGCACGAATAAATCTCCCAAAGACGTAATCAGAGAAATTAAAAGAGGCTGTCCGAAAAATTATATAGCCTCAAAAAATGAAATGAAAAAGGGGTACCGTTTAAATGATGATTTTTATTTTTAAACGAATAAAAATAAATTAATTTTCAATTTATAAACAACATTAGCATCCAAGTTATTGGAGTAATCTTAAATGAGTCCAATTCGATTAAAATTAGGAAAACTTTATTTAAAAAATACAAAACACAAATTAATCTTCGATATTTTTATATCTTATAGCATAGTACGTATATCCAGGTTCTGAATCGAGTGCCCGTTTTCTGTAAATTGCACCGAGTTTCGGCCATTCCTCGTACACCATAAAGGTCTTTTTATTTTTATCAACCCAACTGTCGAAAAGCACCACATGATGTGCAGGCGCTAGCAATGCATCGCCTGCTTTCAGTTCAGACAATGGTATTTTGTAGCTAACGTCTTGGATATTTCTAGTGGTATAGCTTGTGCTGGTTTTCCACGCCATGGAAACCATACCAGAGCAATCAGTTCGGTATGTTTTCGAGTGATCATAATCGTATTCATAGGCTTGCTGAAATGAGAATTTTAAGGATCTTTTTCCAAGAAAAATGGATTGGTTCATGGATTTACTTGACTATACGGAACATGTTTATCCACCCAGAATTTTGCGCGTTTAATGACTTCGGATCGTTTTATACAATTCGCATAAACACCTTAAAAAAATTTTACTAGGAAACTCATTTTTTTAAAAAGTAACTTACATAGTATAGCCAAAAATATAAGTTTAATAAGCATTTTTCAAAAAATTCACTCTTATACCAAAATCGAATGCCTTTTATAGTTCCGATAAATTAACATTTTCGGGAAAAATATTTGTTTTTTAAAAGGTGCTAAAACTTTTTACCATTCGGAAAGGTCGCAGCTTGGCGAGATAGGGCTAAGGATGAGAAGAGTGTAGGGAAACGTTCTCTCGCTTTTGCCTACTATCTCGTCAAGCTGCGACCTTTCCGAATTGCCCATTATTTTAGCTGTAAAGGATAAGTATAAACAATGGCATAGACTTTATTTTTAGCTTAAAAACATCTTTTTATAATATAAAATTTATGACCCAGAAAAAATTCGTTAAATAAATAAATAATGGTAAGTTTCGGCCAAAATCCATTATTTTGGTACTATAGGAAGAGAGCGCAAGCTCCGCTCATTCCGTGCTGACAAAGTCAAGGAAGAAAACTTCGTCAAAAATCTCAAAAAATTAGAAAATTTGTGAATTGATTTTTTCCCTGATTTCTCTTTTCCCACTATTAGATATGAGTCTAGGGAGCATTTTGGCTTCCGGAACATGCCCCCGAAACACGAGTTGAGCCTGCGAAAATCGACTCTGAAATTTTAAAATCGCTCGTGTGAGCTTCATAGGCCATGCTCATCAGCGCTCACGCGGAATATGAAAGATTACATTTTTCTTGTTATTTTGTTTGTGATAGAAAATGCACCATTTTTCATGCGGTTTTTACTATAATCCTGTCTAGTCCTACAGAATCTGAGAAAAATACTTCCATGACTCGGTCTTCAAATCGGGAATATCAATTGCGGCCTCTAATTATGATTTGATTGTCTTATCAATAGTGTATATCGTGACTAATAAATCATTTAGCTGATTGTGTGTCGTGGAATTTTATTCTTACTCCAATTAAGTATGATTCTAGTATATTCTTTAAAATAAAACACGATTTTACGGAGTATTAAAATAGTCATCAGTTTAAACTACTTATTTATTTAGAGAGTGCAAGTGGTTGTTCAAATTCAATGTTGCTTGGGATTTGAATCTTGCAGGAATATTGCTGGACTGTTCAAATACTCAAATCAAAAAGAAATCTTCATTCCTTCCACTCTGTCCCAAGTAGTCGACCATTGACAACATCAATGAGGGGTTTTGTTTCAGATCTCACTGATTTCGGACCGAGTAAAACAAGACTTCTTCAGAGCTTATATAAAGTTTCTTGGATCTACGCTGCACATTAACGGATTTTTCATTCGTAACCTTTTGCATTTGTCTGGAAACGTTGCGAAATGTTTCAAGGTTTCAACATTCGACTAAAAATCGCTGAATTTTTCGAATATATTTTATTTGACTGACACAGACATGGATTTTTGCTTAAATTATTCTTTCATTTGTGCCCTCCTGTGGGAAGGCTGTTCCAAAATTTCGTTGGACCACTTCTTTCGAAGAGTCAGAACGTTGTTAATACCTCAAACTTGGGTAATTAAACCGAAGATAACGGTGAAAATCGGGAAATATGGTGCTTCTGTGTCATATTACGGGCAAGAACGCAGAAGCATTTTCTCTCTCTGTTACCTCCTTCAAACAGCCACTATTATTCTGCACACTCTAGATAAGAGACTAGGCACTTTCGATAGATGGTAGAGAAGAAAATAGAGTGAAATATCTCAAAAGCTAAAGA
This sequence comes from Diploscapter coronatus, assembly GCA_964036155.1. Classification (NCBI taxonomy): domain Eukaryota; kingdom Metazoa; phylum Nematoda; class Chromadorea; order Rhabditida; family Rhabditidae; genus Diploscapter; species Diploscapter coronatus. Next base: position 44,459,092 of record OZ038422.1, on the reverse strand, counting down.
GGCTTCAGAGAGAGAAAGTACCTCTGCGTTCTTGCCCGTAATATGACACAGAAGCATCATATTTGCCGATTTTCACCGTCATCTTCGGTTTAATTACCCAAGTTTGAGGTATTAACAACGTCTGACTCTTCGAAAGAAGTGGTCTAACGAAATTTTGGAACAGCCTTCCACGGGAAGGCACAAATGAAGTAAATAAAGTGAAAATTCGTGTGTCAGTCAAATAAATATTCGCAAAGTTTAGTGATGTTCATGTGTTCAGAAACTTGAAATATTTCGTAATAATTCTAGCAATGTGCTAAGGAATACAGATGGAAAATAGAACAATGTACAGCATTTATTCACGAAACTTTATATATACCCTTCAGAACTGACTTATTTCACTCGGTCCGAAATCAGTGAGTTATCGTCAAATTTAAACCTCTCATTGGTACAACTTGACCAGTATTTTTGTCATTTCAAATGAATTATTATGCATACACACGAAACTAATTTATATATTAGTGATGAAACGATACTCTTTGTCTAGTAATTTTATTCTAGAGCATTGGCGTGAACATAAAACTATTTGAGTGAGAATATAGATTTTCCCTATGAAAATGGAAACTCATTTGGAATCATTTTGACATTCTTGAAGGTTGATTTTTCTTTCTAAAACATTTGTTCAATATTTTGCTTCCATTTGGAAGCGTTCCAAAATTTCGTTAGACCACTTCTTTCGAAGAGTCAGAAAGTTTGAATACCTCAAACTGGGTAATTAAACCGAAGCTGTCGATGAATACTGAGTGATTATGACACTTCGTATCGTATTCTAAGCACGAGTGCAATTTGTTTTTGTTCTTATTCTCTCTCAAAAACGAAGGACTATCTGACAATTTTGCGATAGATAGAAAACAGCTGATAGAAACCAGACAGTGAAAGAAATGAATAAATTATTGTTCAAAATACAACACAAGCTGTCGATATTATCCACGTTTTATCTCCATCTTCGGTTTAATTACCCAAGTTTGAGGTATTCAAACGTCCTGACCCGCAATTGCATCGAGTGGTCATTCGAAATTTTGGAACGCTTCTCAATATGAGAAACAGAAATTATAGCACGAGGAGAAAACGGAAATATTTTATTCTTTATCCAAATAATGATTTTTATCGAATAAGTTGAGAGTTGAACCGAAGCATCGCGTGCAGCAATCCGTTGTAACTATCGTTGCTACTTCCACCCTGAATTGTTTTATCCGAATCACTTGTGGTAGATCCAACAGCGATTAGTTTAATGAATAATGAGTCTGCAGACGGTAATTTACCCGCTATGTAATTTCCTGTAAAAGCCATTTTTTAATTGATAAATCTTTTTCGAAAATCTTTTGTAGCAAAAGTTTCTTTGTACCTCGTATTGGCAGTCAAATTTCAAAACTCCCAAATTTGACCCCCACCTAGCCCCGCCCACTTTAGGAGACAGGACTTGGTCTCCCCATTTTTGTGATTAGTGACCAAGGGCTATCCATCCATATGGGTTTGGTTCGGATTCAAAAGACTTTTGCAATTGTTCAGATCTCCTTTGTTAATTATTCGTGGAATGGTTCTTAATGAACAGATAGGGCTCTCAGGAGTAACTTATTTGTGGGGTTAATGGCTGTTGGTTAGTTGGAGTGAATTGACAATTAAACAAATTACTGATAAATATTTATTGGAACGTCATATTGTACCGGAAATCACAGTGCTGACACAAAGAAAAGGGGAGGGAAAAGCGGGCACGAGAGGGAAACTAGAGAAAAAGAGAAAGGTCGCCCAGAGAGATAGTTAAGAAAAGAAATAAAGAAAAAATGTGTTGGCGTTTCGGCACTTAAGAAAGCTTATCAATTCGAGGTAACGTTGGTAGATTGCAAAAGCCATGTCGCTGGCAACTATCCCCCCTGAACGTTGTTCGATCAGGTCAATGTCAAAAAGCGATCTAAAGTAATATTAATTTGTTTATGAAAGTAGTAATGATTGAAATAAAGCTGATTTGAACTGGTAATCAATGTGAATGACGTTATTCGAAAAGAAATAAGATAGTTGTTGAATGGAAGTTAAGCTAATCGACCAGAAATTAAATTTAGATTGCTTCTAATCTGCACGGAGAACATCATTGGTAAAGATATTCAGTGCATCAACACTGATAGTCACGTCCCCTCTGTTGCGAATTGATCTTCTTACCCATTGCAGCGTGGATCTGTCTCTCATTGGGCGCATCACCTTCAGGAGAGAGAGGAGAAAGCTGAGAAATGAAGCGCCAGCAATCAAACTAATCCACAGCCTATAAGAAAAGCAAAAGTCTTCCGCAGCTTCCTTCCAGGAATGGGAGAATGAATTGGGAACCAGACATTGGATTGGGACCGCTGGGTATCTGAAGGAATCCGTGTGAATCAGATAATCGAATTAATAGTTGAGAAAAAGAATAAAAGAGACCACTAATAGGGGCAAGAAACTGAGAGACAAGCCAGGAAAGGCTTATGGTAAAAGACGCCCACCTCTGATAACACATTTTGTAACTAATGTAGGCCCGACCGGCTAGTTCATTTTTTAAACTTTAATAAAAAACTAAACAAAAAACTTGAAGGCCAACTGAGGGCTATTATCTAGAGCAACAAGCGAGTGACCGCGAACACGGAGCTCTAGTCGAAAGTTATGTAAAATTTGTTTGCCGAATATATGCTTTACAACAGCTTACCTTACAATTAAATTTTTTCTTCCAATATTCAATCTTTGAAAAAATAGATTTTGTCCAAAGTATGATGGTTTAGACACCGAATAATGTCTGATTTAGGCAGACAATAGAGCTGAGATACGGTATCTGAAATTCAAATTTTTAGGCTGAAAAATCGATTTTGGAAAAAAAGAATGTGGAAAAGTCGTTGCTCTGTGAGATGTTTCGAGTAAATGGCTGTAAAAGTGAAAATTGCACGAAGAAAAGAGAGGTCACAAGAAAGAGGAAAAAGAAAACATTCAAATGGCAAAAAGCAGCGCATCTAGACGATTTCTGTAAGGATGAAGTTTTTTAGGGAAAGGGCAGTAAATCAGGAATGTGCGGAAATTTCTCGAGAAAGTTTTTCTCGCTTATTCACCGTTTTCAACCCCAAATAATTACCAGATGAAATCGAAGTCGATCTGGCACATAGTATTAAAAAGATAATTACAAATGGGGTAAATCGCATGATATCCTCGAAATTTCAATTCTGAGGGTCAGACCCGCAAAATGGCAAAAATGTCAAAATTCAACTTTTCGAAAATCTTTTATAGCAAAAACAGTTTCTTTGTACCTCCAGTTTACAGTCAAATCGTCAAAACTCCCAAATTTGACCCCCACCTAGCCCCGCCCACTTTAGGGGGCGAGGTCTGATCTCCTCATGTTTGTGATTAAGGCCTAAGGCTGTATCCACCATATAAGTTTGGTTCGGATCCGGAACACTTTTGCAACTGTCCGGACCCCTTTTGACAGTTGTTTGTTTATTTGTGGAATGGCTCTTAAATGATAAACCATGCTTAGAAATATTTTAGTCTGATAAAAATTGCGAAGCATCAATTTAGTAGTTTCATTCTCTTTTCTTCAATGACCAATTTCCAACTCACTGATTCCAGACTTTCTCATTCAATCAATACTCTTCTACTATTTCCATTTTGAAATAATATTATAGTGATTGTTTAGAGCTCTTAACAAAGATGCTAGCCAGGTTACCAGTCGAAATTATATTGTTGATCTGCCAATATCCCGAATCCAGAGATCTGAAACAATTGGCCCGGACTAACAATCGAATGATGCAAATAATCAAGAAATATCTGCCGATGGTGCTCGAGAGGAAATTTCTATTCTATCGTAGGAACATATTTCTTGTATCCTTGAAAGTTAATTTTAGTATTTAGTTCCTTATAAAAAGAACAAATTTTGGGAAGGAAGGATTTGTCTGTTTTATTCGCATACTAATTCTGTTAAACAGATTACGAAATTTACTAATTATTTTCGATCATATCAAGTAGCAACTACAAAAGATAAAGTAGATTGTGTTTATTTTTCATTGCCAATTTTATAATTTTAGATTTTCGCAATTGGATCTTATAAAAAATCGTTTGAAATCTTTGACCTGAATACTCGACAAATCACTAGAGGTAGCATTACAAAAGTCAATAGATTAATTTAATCTTATTGCATTCTTTGCAGGACCAGATTCTCCTAAATGGCGTAAAGATGCATCTGTGGCTTATTTCAAAAACAAATTATATTATTTGGGTGGATTCGGTTTTAAAACAAGGAGAGATACGAATCGAGTTGATGTAAGAAGATCGAATGAAAGCCCACGAAATAATTAATTCAGGTTTTAATAGATGGAGAATGGCAGACAGGGCCTGCTTTTCCTCTTTCAATCAATTCTGTTCAAACAATAATATGCGATGAAATTTTATACGGTCACATTATAGAATATTCATTATTGTAATTATGGATATTCAGTTGTTGATGGACTTATTAGTAAAAAAATATATCGATTATCAGACGATGAGCGGGAATGGAAAGATATCGGAGAGATTCCAGAAAAACGATTTCTTTTCGAAGTTGCATCACTAAATGGAAAAATTTACATAACTGGAGGATGGAAGTCGTTAATTTTGTATGATAAATAATGTATCATTATATTTTTAGTGTTAGTGATGCATCAAAATCCTGTCTGTGTTTCAACCCCTCAGCTTCAGTTAACAGTCGAATTTCTCAAATCGCTGATATGAATTATGCAAGAGAGAATAATTCGCTCATTGTTGCTAACGAAAAATTGTATGCAATCGGAGGGTGAGCTGAGATTTCGCATATCTTTATACGAAATATTTGTTAACTTAGATATCAAAAAGGATGGAAAAAGGAAACTTTTTGCAGTTCAACCGAAGAATACGATCCACAAACAAATAAATGGCAAGAAGTCGAACAAATAAAAGTAAAATAAAGCTTGATTATAATAATCTCAGATTTCATATAGAAATTTTATTCAATAAAATGTGAAATAATAATTTAATTTCGATGCACATGATACAGACAACTCTCCAAAACATCCAAAAGTGATGAGGGATAATTGCAACTGAAATAAATATTCTCTAAAATATTTTATTTTAAAAATTCTGCAACCAAACCCAATATTTATTTTATAATAATTCCAACCCATTACGAATGAATTTCAAAGAATTCTAGGATGCTTTCAATTGCCCAATTGGTTCTAAGATGAATCCCGAGAAAAATGCATTATTTGGCGAAGATGATAATTATCTGAATGAACAGCAACAAATTCATCACATCCTGCCATTTTCTATTTTCTGACTTGAATAAAGAATTGTGTGAATTCATAGACCTTTTATTGCTTCGAATTGAAATCACAAAATGAAAGACACAAGATCTTACTAAATTAGATTAAATCCGAATATTTGAAATAATCGTCTGCTCATTGATTATTTTCACGAGAGTCAGCCTTTAAATCGGACGAGAACGAAATGGGTCTGACGCTTGGAGTGCCTGTCGAAACAAAAGCCTTCTACAGTCACGTAAGCAAAGAAACGGCATGCATGAATGATAGGTAGGGATCGCAAATGGTTTCACAGAAATTATATTTTTTCGAATTTAACAGGCATTTGTGTGCTTACGGTCCGCCAAGGTATTCAACTATATGGGCCTTATTTGGTTTGGAAGACTTCGGAACTTGTGCCAGACTCTTTTTGTTGTTGTTCGATTATTTCGTAGAATGCTTCTTAAATCTATCGCAAATATTAGAAAACTTTAGTCATGATGCCTGCCAAGTTTCAGCTCAATTGGTTCATCAAAAGTCGTTTAATTTGCCTGACAAAAATTAGAATATGATGCGAAATGTTGAGCGTTACTGTTATTTTAACAAGCATTTCATGTCTTTCCCATCACAATGATACGCTACACAAATTCGAATGGTAAAATAAACTATTCTGGTACTGTCGATTTTGTAAACAACGAAGTCAAGAAGATGCGATTCTTCAACACGAATACTGTAAAATCTTGGACGAAGAACTAAAGAGCGAATTTACATCTCCTATGAAAGTGGTTACTTCAAAAATCAATGGAATCGTGTAACTTTACTGCAAGTTTCCAATGACACTTTACATATTCGTTGACAATCTATCAGTGCAAAATTCACCTCAGACATTCGTGATTTATTTCTATCTTCTATCTTTCAATCGACCCGAAATGTCCGAAAATATCTACGAAGAAGCTCTCGTTATTGAAAAGAGCTCAAAGTATACCTATGTAACGTGCCCGAAGTACGCTGAGGACATTCGAATTCCACATTGGATCGGCGAAATCAGAAATATTCAATTGCAAATGTGGGACAGTGTCGGAATAACGTAAGTCACCGTTTTATCCCGAATTTTTCTCCAATTGATTCCAATTGAACAACAACTATTTTAGGACAGTCATTGACAATATAGCGTTCAAGTTCTGCCTGCTGAAACGAGCGAGCTCAATTCCGAACGTCGATGAGGAGACTGAAACTGAGCTGCTCATAAACAGACTCCATATTAGGTCACTGCAGCTGGAGTTGAACGATGCTGAATCGAGATTGAAGCAGTTGAATCGACAATTGAAGATGATGGAGCAGTCCAAGGAGCTAGCAAACTTCAACTGCTGTGTTTGTCTCACCAACCAAGTGAGTAAATAAGCATCTGTTAGACCAAAATTCCGATTCAGCCTTCTGTGGTGCTAATTCCCTGCAATCATGCCTCAATCTGCAGTCAATGCCGTTCTCAACTTGATACCTGTCCAGTCTGCCGAACCAAAATTATCCACTCTATCAAAATCTTCCTCAATTGAACTAGAAAAATCTTATCTATTCGTCTTCGAGACTCAATAAAATCTTATACAGAGCTAGTCTCTTTATCTCCAATCATTTGGCATGAAAAATTTGATTCCACTTGCGCTCCCTAATCATATGCCAATTCTGTTTTTTTCTTCGCTTACCCACTTATTTTTAATAGTTTTTTCAACGTAATTATTTAGAAAACTCATAACCAAGGGTGTTGACCCGAACTCGACCCGCCGGGCTGGGTTCGAGTCGTAAAATTTCGACCCATCAACATCTCTGTCCATAACAAAAACCTTTATTGGAAGCACCTTTAGATCTACAAATTACTTGCAAAAACATAATATAAGGCAAGAAACGGTTACATAAACTAAAATCCTGCTGATAGTATTATTAGAGATTAGCTACAGAATAAGATAACGGAATTATGCGATAATGTGGAACGAAAATCGTCATGTGATTACATAAAAATGTGATTTTCTTTATTAACCGGATTTTTTTGGAATTTTGTTCAAAAACGCCTAGATTACTCACGATTGGACTATGAAATAATTAGAATTAGAATAAGGAAGATAAGATGATCTTATTGAGAATGTTTTTGTTGTCAGCTAATAGCGCCCTAATATGCAATGTCGAAACTCGTCAACCTAGTATCATTTGAAGTTCGAACATCACACCTATGAAAATGCGCTACGCTCGGAATTGTTGCAATGATTTTGAACTGAACAAGTCATATGAAAAACTGCAATGGAAAATGGAGAAACAATAAAGTTAGAAGAGATAAAATGAGCAACTTTTCATTAGAATTGCAATTTTAACCTGCATTATGAAAGGAAAATTTTACAATATAGTTATCGTATATGTGACCAGAAACATCGAGTATATTGAATAAATTCGAAGAAAACGGTGATAAATAAGGCAGTTTACACGGATAATAGGACATTCCAGGGCTACAAGTATCGGTTAAAAGCATCGGTATTCGAGTAGATGATTGATTGATTAACAGATAAAGCATCCGAAATTAAGATGAATCAAGAAATCGATAAATATACAAAGATTACGAAGAAATTATGCGTATAAAAGCACTAGGCTCCTCGGATTTTTGAATATTTGGAAGGAATATTGAAACTTTCGAAACAGAGGAATGAGGCCACTTGGGCTATAAACAAAAATTTGCAAAAATCTAATGGAATATTATTGAATTAGAAAAGTGGAACATAAAAATTTCGATAGAACTTCTAAACTGCTGAGTCTACGTCAAGTATAGACCATTGAAACACGTGAGAATTCGAAGAAAATGATTTTCAATGATCTTTCAACAATGATAAGTTCACAAATGAAAACTGCAAAAGAAATCATCACACACAACGTCTATAAGGCACTAATCGACATTCAAAGGTAACTGTTTCAAGCGATTTTAAGGCATATCGAAGAAAATTTTGATTGCGCAGAATAGACTATCGAGAAAAAACTCCAGAATAAATGAGCTTCAAGTTCTAATCTTTCAAGGTTTCACTTATTCTGGTTTGCATCATGAAGGAGATAAAAACGGCAGTAAAGTAATTGTCAAACCATTATCAATGTGGGTAAAATTAGAAGGTGCAGGGTTGGCTGTCGACATGAGGAGTAGTGGATGTTGCTTCGAGAATCGGCTCTTCCTGCAGAATCTCGTCCATCCAGTCCATCGGTTGCGACTTGCACTCAGCTCCGTCCAAATTGCCCATGCACATTGGGTCGGTACGGCGACCGCTTTCATCCTAAAAAAACTCCAAACTGTTTCCTCTGGTGATAACGGAAAAATCACCTCGGTCACATCAAATGACGCGTACTGTCCATTCTGAGCAATGTGTCTATTGATGTCATCGAGCCAAGCATCAGGTCCGAGAAGCTCAGTCAATGCCTGACTGCCGTAGCTGTCCATGTTGAATTTCCAGTCCAATGTTCCATTTATGTCCTTGTCAAGTGCTTCAAATATGTCGTCGAAGTTCTGCTCATCAAATACACAGTTCTGATTCGCCTCTTCAATCGAATTCTGCATTTGTTCAGGCATCTCCTCGTTGTAGTTGACCTGAAGGAATGACGATTGTAAACATGATGGGGGGAATATTGTATAAGACTGATAGGCAGAATTCTACGCCATTGGAAAAGAGTAAAACAACATAGAAAATCTCGACTACAACTTTCTTTTTTCTCTACAGGAATTTTCAGTTGCTTTCCACAATTCAAATTTTATACCTGAGAAAGTGACATTTGAGTGGATCCTCCCTGTTGCGGGAAGACTTCCACAGTTCCGTCTGCAGTCATCTGAGAGCAGCTGACAGCAGCTTGTGGGTACGAGATAGTGGCCACTGAGGCTGACATCGAAGTCTCGTTGAGTTGTTGAGTGACTGTCTGCACAGGCAGAGGGCGGGCCGAGGCATTGGAAGTGGAAGCAGACGATGTGGACGACGAAGTGATAGAGGAGGATGGCCAGTGATGGATGGAATTGGAACGCTTTGCGAATGATGTCGACAGTGAACATTCAGTTGCCTGAAATAAGGAATTGGAATTTCGGATCAGCTATTTTGAAGTTCATACCGGCGGAGTAATGTTCTCAGTTTCTCTAGTGGCAGTCTCCAGAACAGACTTGAACACTTCGTCCATTTTGTCGATAGGTTTCTCAGACCCATTTTCGCATTCCATTGATTGCTACAATTTTGTGAAATGAGGATTAAACTAATTACAATTCTTTACCGTATCGTTGTTGTTATTCTTGTTTTGAGAGTTCTGGCTCCTTCTTGACTTGGTAGCCTGTGCGACGATATTTGGGACTCCATGAACTTCATCGACGATAGCCTTATCCTGAAGTTGGCTTTTGTAAAAATTTTCAATTCAATGAACCTCATACCTTCTCTTGCTGTCGTTCGACCTGGAACTTTCTTAGCAGCTGTACAATGAGAAGAGCTGTTCGTGGGTCTTGCTTGATGAGACGAACGATGTCGTGTACTGCTTGCTCAACATGCAACTCTTCCTGCAGACGAACTTCAGTGTTGGCCAAACGATTGTGTTCGGTTGAGAATTTCCGAATATGCGATTGAAGCATCTTATGATGCAAGAAGTTCTGGATGTGTTGCTTGTTCATCTGACCGAAATCAGTTTCTTTCAGCCATCGACTTCTTTCATCCTGCTGATCTTGTTCTCTTTGCTGTTCGCGCATTTTTGCCTAAATTATTTAGATTTGTGAAACTTCTAACTGAAATGCTTGATTACTTGAGCTTTCTTAGCTGCGATGATAAGTTCCTGTTCGATCTTGAGCATCTTTTGTGCATCAGCCACTTCCCTCATCAGCGTCTCTATTTTCTTCTGCTGTGTTCGCAGCAATTCCTCGCGTTTTTGCAGCGTCTGTGGAGTCAATCTGCAATCCAATGCAATGAGAATTTCATCAATCCATCATTCTCGTTCATAGCCTGATCGATAATGAAATTGAAGCGATACGTGAGAACAACGATTTAGATATTTGGAGAAATGAGAAAATATGCTTACAACACGGACGGGTCGATGTTGTCAATGAGGATGGGACTGTCATTTGTTCCTTCTCCTTCAATGATTTCGGTAGACATGCCAACATTCGATGTGCAATCGCTGCTCACGGAGTTAGGCGGAGGCAAATTGGGGGAACTGCCTGCTTGATCTGCCGTCCTCGGACTGCCTCCGTTCACACTAGAATTAGACACTGAATGTGTTATTCTAAAATTGCTATCTGCGCCTACCTTGGACTAGCCAATCTCACGCCATTCGGCTGTCCTTGTCCGCTCATGATACTGACAACAGGCGATTGGCTGACTGTTTGCGAAATGAGTTTCGGCTGTTGAGGCTGCAGAGGAGCGATGGTCTGGATTGAAGACCCAGGCGCCGGATGAAGAAGCATAACTTGCGACTGCGGAATCACCGATTGGACTATTACTTGACGTGGACCGCCTAAGCATTTTCCATTGTGTGTCAAATTTCCTTTTTTCCCCTTTCAAAAGTTACCTGGAACAAGCGAGTTACCCAAAATTTGAGTCGACTGTGGAAGAGGAGTCACGGGAATTTTGCTTTGCATTTCAGGGGAGACGGTGAACTTAAATTGGATTTCATAAGCGACGTTTTATTCCAATTTTTACCTGTCCTCCCGAACCCATTTGAGCGAACCGGAAAGTGTTCTCTTTGCCCTGAATGACTGCTCTTGTCGTAGTCGGAATCAGTCGAGGTGGCGGCTGCTGTGCATTGAGATCGCTTGTGATTGGACGATTCAAAACGACCGTATTTTCGCCTCCAGCTGGGACGATGTTCGGCTGACACTGCATCGTCGCCATCCCAAGGAGTTGACCCTTCGAATCGATGACCTAAAATTTATTCCTGAAGTTTAAATTTAGTTTCTAGTTTAAATGTTTGATTCATTCGCGCTTGTGTAAGTGCTTCTGCTCTCTCAATCTTGTGCTGTTTGTCACGGAAAAACCTCGTTTGCTTGTGTCAATTTTACGAGTTGCGCGTATTTGACAGAATGTCTTGCGCAGTCAGCAGACAGATAGTGCGTAAAGTTGACCACTTGAACTATCTCGAGTTCAGCAGATTCGAGGAATGAAGAATGTTGGGAATTGTTATTGCTGTTGGAGAATTCACAGCACAAAGGCAGTAAACTCGAATAAATCAGTTGCGCGCGGGCAATTCTCACATTCCTCATTTCTGATTCAGAATTTGCAGAACAAAGAAAATTATGTAGCAATAAATCACGGTGAAATGAGCCTGCACCAATTTGCTATCTACTTCCTCATAATTCATCAAGCTTCTTCCATCCCAGACATTATAACTCATTTCAATCGCTGAGTAACAACTGTTTCTGGGTTGTTTTTCTCATGAAATCTCATTTGATAGTAAATTCGGCATTCCTCCTCTCATTCCACACCACTCAAATGTTAACGACGTTTCGTTCAGCTCGCAGCTTTCTTCCCTCTTTTCGACTATCAAACCCACGCCAAATGACCTACTCGTTGTCTGTGCGGAAGCAGATCAGACAGCACATCAACAACATCCATCACAGACCCAGATGATCGACTATCTCCACCCACACCACTGATAAACGACTGCTAATAGCTTTCAGAGTACGGATTTCATCATTCAGATCAGAATAGTGAAATATATTTCAAATATTTGTAAGCAAATGTATAACGATGACATTTCTAACAAGAGAAGTTTCACCAAGGTCTATGAGTTCCTATGCAGGAATTTCCCTTGTAAAAACATAAATGTGTTCTTCAAAAAGTCTTTAATCAAACAGAAACTGAATTCCGTTTTACCCTATCTATGAATCAAAAATTTCAAGAAAGAGAACTGCATAAGGAAACGATTATCGTAATCCTGAAGAAACACTTTGAATTGCACGTTTCCTTTCTCCCAAGATATTTTTGTCGATCTGTCCTTCGAATTTACGATTACGATTATTTGATTCCGCTTCATAAACCCTCGAACTTCTCACTTAACTCTTCTTTGATATCACTTTGCTCTTTTCTTTTATGGCAAACTTTAGCCTTTTGAACAAATCCAGATGCGTCCATTCGAGCTTGCAAATCAGCTGCACTTTGCATTTCTACAGATCTTCCGCGGATTTTCTCCCAGAAGTGCTCGAAGGTGCTCGAGAGTACGCCAAATTGAAAACACATACCACGCATATTTTGCACAAAACTCACAAAATTTGGCTTAATTTCAAGAATGAAAACATTGGAAACCAAGCGCCACATGTGCAGAGCATGACTGACTGACTGAAAACATCTAACATTTTGAAATGTTTGAACATTGGAAGATATGCACTTCTTTGATCACGATGTTTCGGTGTAAATTTAGAGCTGGCGTAAAATGTCACACGAAGCAGGAGAATTTGAAAGAAATTTATCGATATGCACTATTTGGAATTTGGAGCATTAGAATTATAAAATCCTCTAGATTTGCTAAATTGTACTTTTGTCGGTATTTTTACTTCAAGAAGGTTAACTCATAAAGACTGACTTTATATGCTCGTTTTAAAATCACGTTTTCTTCCAAAATCTTGCTTTCCACTATATGTTCAAATCCGACAATGATAATTTTTGGAAATAAACTCAGAACTGGTTCCTAATTTTCGAATTTCGATTCACTCTCATCCCTGTTCTTTATCCAAGTATCGCTTTGAAAAATAAACCCCGGAAATATTCGTGCAACCCTTCAAAATATTTCAAAAGAAAGCCTACGTTCGTAATTTGAAGACTATTTCTGCCCATACCCTTCATTATTCATCATCACTTCTCCACCTCATCATTTCATTTCATATTTCATGTCTTGACTTGACTGCTGTGTGCAAATGTGTGCGTGCTCCTCTTGGCACCTTTTCTATTTTATTCCCCCTTCTCTTCTTCTTTTTCCCTTCTTCAAGTTTTTCGGCTGCCATTTGAATGAGTGAGATATTGTTACACAAGGATTCGTGATCCACTCGAAGCAAAGCCGAAAACTCAACCGGAACGAAAAACGACTAACGATAGACGAAAATTGCTTATGACTTTTGTCATGAAGCAGTAAAAGAATGCTATGTGCACGAAAGTACTAAAGTAGAATGTAGGTTTCTGAAGATATCAAAGTTCTGGGGTATATGTGACAGACGGAAGATATTTTTATCATTGAATTTTGGGATATTCAAGCAAATGAAATTTTTAATTTCTCAACCAATTACAACTAACTCTATCCCTTTGCGAGTATTAGTTTCTACTATTTTGAACCACGATTTATTATCTAACTTTGTGATAAATACAAAATTTGACTAGGGGTGTTTACGGTGCAGCTTTTTGCAAGTTATCCGAACCGAACCGCATGGTTATACAAGAAAAATCCTAAACCTAGCTGCAATTTTGAACCGAAACCGAGCTATTAATATCCCTGAATTTGACACTTATTGCATCAGTCTCGTTTCAATTAGTGAGTTTTTGACGAATCTGGTTGTGATGCTGAATAATCTAGAAAGACCAATCAGATTTCAACTTTAAACTTTGCAAAAAAGCTATCCATCCTGCCTCATTTTAACTTCTTATAAAAATTGAAATGGCGCCTTCACATTTAATTTCTGACTGTAAACAATCTAAATTGGATGAGATTTAGCGCTACTACTAGTCAATCTTTATCGTACTATTTTCTTCTGACTATATAGGTGTTTGTATGTTGATTTCCTTTCTTCTCTAGTCCAGCAATATTTTGCACAAATGCTATGCGATGCTCCATGACATTGAGAGAAATATGACAACTGTTAGATGGGTTGGCTTGAAGCAAAAAGGAGACATGAGAAATAGGAAGTCACCCTTGTCATTGGAAAGAAGAAAAAAAACGTGAATCAAAGCTCATCCACTACACGGAAATAGCAGAAGAAAAGACGAAAAGGCGAAAAGAAAATTAAAAGTTTAAAAATTAGCAGCAGACAAACAGACAATTGTTCTTGTGCTGCTTGATTCTCAAAATAGCAGATGACATTTGCACATTTCTTATTTTTACTTTTTCGTTTGGCAGAGGATTTCTCAATTTTCACGTGTCGAATAAAAAATCATGAAGGCAATATTTATCAATGCTCGATGGAAGCATAGATAGTTATTTCGTAAGATGTTGAAATACTCTAAAGATATACAAATCAAGGAATGATGATAGTCAGAAATTCATGCCACTCAAGTAGAGAGCGGTTAGCGCTCTCCATCTGCAAGACGCCCCATGTTATAATTTTTATTATACATTTAGTGATATTTTAGCACCATATTTGGCCCAGCTAGATGAAATTTGGAGAACAGTCGGAGCTCTCTAGATTCGAGACATCCATATATTTGAAAGCAGCATGACAATGACTTGATCAAGGCGCAACTTTTCTCATAAGTAAAAAATTGTGATCGTCTCACATTTCTATTCGAAAAGCGGCTTTTAAATTTTTGCGAAAAAATACTTTTTTTAAGTAAATTTCTAGCATTTTTGGATATCAGATCTTCTAATTTGTAGAACAATTTGTGACGCTCGATAAATCAGTTTGTTGAGTTGATGACCGTGTAAAATTAACCTTGCTCCTGTCAATAAATCTTCCCTATTCGTGCAAATCTCGAGCCTCCAAGCAGTGGAACAGGCAAATTAATTGTGCTGTTTACTTGTCCATTTCCAATCCCCTGTCACTTATCACTATCATTCCCTCCAAGCTGAGCTTCCTTACATTTTTCTTTCTGCCGAGGTGCAAAAATCTGCCATGAAAAAGCTGGCAAAGCAGTTGGCACAGCGGCACGAAAATAGCCTAAAGCAGGGCTGATGAAATGTTGAAGTGAGAAGATGGGAGCGCGAATGGGAACGAATCAAAACTCACTTTTTAGAGATGATTTACTACAGAGCTTTTTAACACTTTCAACTATTATGTAGTTCGGTATCAGCTTACTTGATACCAAGTTATGTGAGAAAGTTTGTGATGAGCATAAAACACATAAAACTTATAAAACTACGGACTTCACAAGCTTTCATGATCATTGCTCTTCAGTAGTGCAAAAATATCGAGTATTCTGCATTACATCAGCTAGTTAGCATTTCCCAGAGCCGATTTTATTTGCGGATGATCAAATTTTCTCGAGATCAAAGTAAATACTGCGGAATCTTCCATCAACCTAAATCATCTTCAAACTATTCTCATTTACTTAGATTTTCCCGAGGAGAAATGCAGTCGTTTTCGCGCTAAATTCTCAGACAAATTGACTGATTGAATAATGACTTCCATGCTCTTTTGATAATCTGTCGCGTCTCAAAACCATTAACTATACGTGATTATTATCAGCAAATCCGCAAATGCCAGACCTCCCGCCAGGTGAACCACTGTTCCGGAAGCATATAAGAAATAGCCGAGCTAATCGCATAGATCTAGTGTATGAAATGGCGCGATTTGGGCAGATTCTTTGCAGATCCGATATATCAAAGTAAATTGAGTGAACAGTTGGCCGAGGCGTATAGAACACGCTCAAAGCACGCAAGTCGCGATAAATTCATGGCAATGAAAGCGCGATTTACGCAAATAGAAGGGAGGATAAGAACGCTCTCAAACTGCTCATCTCTCCATCAACCAACAGCTAATCACCCGAGGTCAGAACAGTCGAAGAAAGCAATTGCAGAAACACTTGCAAGTGTGATAAAGGCCGTTTGAGTTGAAACGATTGCAAAAAGTGAAAAGAGGAAGTCAAACTACAGAAAAAGTAGTGAAACTTGACATTTGTCAATCAGAAAATGGAAAACAGGGCTGTGTTTCTATAAATAACATGAAGTCTTCATACCTGCACAACTTGTTGACCGCTTGGTGGCAACAAAACCAATGACCGCTGATTCTGGGATGTCAGATAGTCATGAATCGTGAGTTGAGCAGGTCGAGATGGGGCTTCTTGCATCGACTGAGGAATGCTCGATGAGCTGCAGGAAATTATGCCACTCGTAGCTTGTATCGCTAAACTCAATCATTTATATACCTTATCGGTTAGAGAAATTTTACTGTTGGCTTCAGAAACCATTCCACCGTTCTGATTGTCAATCATCATGACACTTTGGCTGCTTGAACTCGTTCCATTTACGACAGAAGGCAAGCTCGTCTCTGATGGCTCAGGAGATGGAGCTGGAGTGCAGCCGAGAATTTCACGCTCATATATCCGAAGTCGGTCGACCAGATGAGGTTTCGGGCCTAATGGATGGTTTGTTGTTTGTTTTATATTCTTCTTCTTGAAAGATCAATTTCATTTCATTGGTATTAGCTTGTCGCTCGCAGGACGACGAGCGGAAGTCGTTTTGAAATTCATCTGTACGACCATTTTTCGGTTTTAGCCCCAAAAAGCCCACTTTGCATACAACATTTCGATTCCTGATTTTTCTTGCTAGCAGAAGCTCAAGACTCAAAGCTTTGTCAAATCTGCCAGACATCCTCCGATTTGCTTTTTCGCTTTTACGAGCCGCATTCCATTTGCTTTCATAATTGAGAATCGCATTTTGCGATTTCATGAAGCAAGCGGGCAGTGTAATCGGACAACAAAAATGAAAGGAAGCATATAAAGAGACTGGCAAATTTAAGAGAAGAGAAAATAAAAATGGTAAAGAATGCTGAGCATCTAATGGCCATAATCTCATAAACGTGAAATTATTAGGTCTGCTGTTCAGAAGTCGACTCATAGTCAAAGTTAAACCATGAGGTTTTTCTTACAATAAAGAAGAGTACAGTAAGGATTAATAATGATATATGGTTTGCATCGGAACTATGCTCCATTACTCTAATGGACACACACCTGAAACTGGAAGATTCCTCTTTTTGCATTCGTTCTTCAGCTCTGACACTTTCATGCAGCTCAATCTGCGTGGCGCAGGCCTCTGGAAGAATTAAAAAAAAAAAACTTTTTTTTCAACTGAATTTTGATACCAGAATTTGATTGGTCGAGCTGACGAGATTGTTGGGTGGAGAGGAGAGTGGCGGCATGTCGGGAGAACCGTTGGAAAGAGACAAATCGGTTTGGTCCTAAACAAACAAATATGCTTGGTTTAATCAAACAAACGAGTTACCTCATTCTGCTGATACTGAAGGAAGAGTTGCTGTTGTTGCAAGAGAAGTTTGTAGTTGCTGTTTTGCTCGACATCGGACGAAGCCTGAATTGCATCATCCATCAAACCACATTTTTCTATATAGAGGTAAGTTATGCACCTCGGAAATGGCTTTTTTATCTGCGAGATATGCATCTTCCTTGTTGTCGAATGACTTGGTCTTTGGCTTGACAGGCATTGGCTCTGCAGTTTTGTAAGGAGAGGGCTTGGTTTTCCGCATGAGTCCTTTGTTCATCAGAACGTTGACTGGCTTGGAGAGAGGACGTGGCAACGCATTTGGGAGAACTTCCATATCTGAAGTTTGAAGGTTGAAACTGGATGGTTGAGCGTTTTAGTTTTACCCAATGTGATTGGGCTCAATGCGTCGTCAAATTCGTGCATTCCACCTCTTCCAACTCGACGATTGTCTTCGGATTCGATAGGCTTGAAAAGCAATCGACCTTCTAAATATGAAATCTAATTGTTCCTATTCTGACAGTTAGCTCCACATACCCTCAATGTCTCTTTCGAGTTCAGCGTCAGCGATAAGAATCTTCTTGGTGACCAGTTCGAGGGGCCCGGGCCGGCGAGAAAGTTTCTTGTCGAGACTGCTGCGGATGCGATCCTTCTTGAGCAGACGTGCCTTTTGCTCGATCAGTGGAGCGACTCTGCCATCAGATAGCAGAATGCGCTGGGTGACAAGTCTCTCTCGCGACGGACGCTGCTCGATTTTCCGTCGAAGTAACTCGCCACGGGCACGTGTGAGGGATGAACCTAAATACTCATAAAAATTTGAAAATGACGATAAGCATCAAACGAATCAATCTTGCTGTTTGTAACTATTTTTATCAAGAAAGATTGTTGAACGAAGGCCACTCGAATATCATATTGACTTGAAGCGTGGTGGTGGTGCTGGCAGGATAAATCAACAAAAAAGACAGATATTCGAAATGTGACTGGGCTGTGTAGCTTGCGATTGAGGGAAAATGTTGAAATCACGTAGAAAAAGACTGTTGGGATAAATTTGAAGCGAGCAGGATTGTGAGTAAACTTGAGCAAACTGAAGAATAGGGCTGAATCAGTCAAGAAGTCGAGTAATTCGAACCGGATCAAATGGGAATGAGTTGGATGGGAAAAGCTGGACGATGACGCAATTGAAACCTCCGATATTTGTAAATAATCAATCAAAAATGCGAGGAATTGATATCACAGTCAAGAAGTGTCATTTATATGCCTACAATCGAGAAGACGCTAACTCAAAAATAGATCATAAGTTCAACTAATCTACCAGAAAACACGCGATAGGTCTGTAGACATCTCTCTCGAGTCAAGTAGATCAAAGCGGGTCTGATGAGTTGAAAGAAAAAGTTAGAGACAGAAAAAAGATGAGCATAAGGTCCGCCCATTCTATTGCCGAACTTTTTCACAAACAGAAAAAGAGAAGAAACAACAGAAAAAAACGGCAAAGATAAAATGAAGAAGCACTTTTGCAGGAGACGGAGGGAAGAAAAGGAGAAGGGCCAGCGGTAGTGGATCTGAACAGAGATTTGGGGCACTCTGACGCACACACGCTCAATTCAGAAGAACGCAAAAAGATGAAGATAAAGAAGATGAAGATAGAGAGAGTAAGATAAAGTGATCCACAAATGAAGAAGAAGAAGAGCAAAGCTCATTGTCAGTTCTTCTGTCAATCTAACCCTTAGGATAATCGCAACTTGAAATGCTTGATTAGTGATCTCATGCAGGGCGGCAAGAGGATATAAGGATATGGGATACTCAACCAACTGATAACTGATAGGGTTTGAAGGGGAGGAGGATGAGGGATGACAGTGAGGCTGAGCCGGAAGCAGAAGAAGTCATCTGAGAGAAGAAGGTGCGAAAAAGCAGAAAATAGTGAAACAAAAAGCGTATACACAATGAAACGGAGCAACTAATGAAGCAGGATCAAACAAGATATGCGACGGATTTCATCACACTTTGAAATAGGAAGTTGGGAAATTCAAATAATTTTGACTTGTGATTTAATTAAAATGTGAGAAAAATTGAAAAATCTGAAATAAAAAATCAGCTCTGCAATAGACAAAATAAAAGAAAAGATAAAATGACAAGTGAATGGTAAATCGTACTTTTCATTATCTGCAGAGTTCCGAGTTTCGTAAATGAAAATTTGACTGAATGAATTTCTAATAGAGTTGGAATTCAAAACGTCTCTAGTCTCTATAAGCATAGTAGAATTTGGGGAAATGTCATAAGTGATAGTCAAATGAAAATCAATAATTTCTTTAAAATAAGACGCGCAGCTTCGTTCGTATGCGGAACTTTTCGTATGTATTGTTTTTGCATCTCGGCATTCTCGGCTCTAAAGCGTTGAGTTTTGTGCCGTTTTGCCTATGCGTGAAGTTGTAATGCAGCCATATGATGCAGTCGAGTCAGAAGAGAAAGAAAAGGAAGAAATGAAGCTGGAGAACAGAGCAATGGAAATATGAACACATAACATCGATAAAAACAGAAATGAGGAAGAGTCGCACATTAGAAGCGTGGAATGCTCGAATTTTAAGGGCCTGAATGAAGTTCCCTTGTAAAATTTCCAATAAGAGCTCTGATTGAATTAAATTTGAGAAAAGATCAGAATCGCAATATCATCTCGAAAATTATCAGAAACGAACTCACTAGGAAAATACTTCAGGTGTCCGCCTTCTGTTTGGCTGGTTTCTCGCCAAAGGGATATTACGTGAGGCTAATCACGGGTCCGAAGTCGAAAAGTGTTCACGCTCAACCATTCAGGTAGAGAATCGCGAAAACCGTCATATTCCATAGAAAATAATATATGCTAATTTGTAATTCTAATTTTTCATTTCGTAAAACGACTTTCGGGATTCCCTTAACGAGCGATCGAACGTGAACACTTTTTGACTTCCGATTCGTAATCAACTTCACAATATGCCACTATCTGGTGATAAAAGCAATCATATCGTAGGCAGACGCCGGAAATGCTTTCTTAGTTAGCTTTAAAATCAATCAGTAATATAAGGAGTTGGGTTCGAAATAAAAAATAGCTTCATCCTCGTCCAGACAATAGAATCCGCTTCCGAGATTGAGAAAATTGCAATTCAGATTCCTGACTTTTCAAAATTGAAATTCCGCTCAGCTTTGATCTCAATATCGTAGCTAGATCAAGTTCAATAGATAAAATAGTCGATGTATCGAAGGCTGTCGAAATTTCTTAAAGGAGATAAGTTGTTGAAACCGAAACTTTCAACATTCGAGTGAAATGGGTAATAAATCAGAATGTCAAGGTGCAATTTCTTCTATCGTAATTCTATGCAGATGCTCGAAGTAGATGATGCTACCTCAAGGCTTGCGTAATCATGAAAAATGATGAATTGCGAAATTTCGTAACCGGAACTCAGATAGGTCAACAGGAAGTTTCTTGAAATAGAGCAAGTGGCAAGCAAGTCTGACAGCAGTCGAAATAAAGAGCTGAGCGAAATCGATCAGCTCATAGAAGTCACTCATATTTTGCAGAAATTGCAGCTCCACTGCCAATTCGCACTCACTATCTGAGTGGTTCCAACATAAAGCAACTAGAAATCTGAAATGCCATTGCAAATGGCAGCAAAAAATAACCGATGCAAAAAGTGAGGCGGCTAAAAAGAAGAGGGAAGCTGAGCCGCGATAGATAAGATATCACACTATCAGAAGAAAGCATGCGAAAATGAGGAAAAGAGCAGAAACGATGGAGAAAACTGAGATGCGCAGAGAAAGAGAATGATCTGGAAAGCATACCTCAGGCAGAGAGAGAGAGAGAGAGACGTAAGATAAGATCCTACAATTGAAAGAATGAGCCCAAGCTGCCTATTCCTTTGATCAATCTCTTCATTTCGCTTGTTTTCTCACTCTCCATACCAAAATGCTGGGTTTAGAGCAATATCTGTCAGAAATGAAGACGAAAAACGCGAAGAGTAAGGGAAACTTCTCGACAATTGTCATTCTGACCCTGCAATTTCTAAGCCAAGTTGTAGGATGAGAAATGAGCCAAAGTTCACAGAAGATCTTCTCTTTCAAAACACTCTTTGACCAACGGATTTGTGATTTCGGAAAGTTTTTACAAACGGTCGAAACTCTATCCTAGTTTGCGTTGCAAAATTTGTAGAAAGTCTAGTTCAACAACTAATTGAATTGTGAAAATTTAGTTATTGGAAAAAAATCGATAAAATCGGATCAGATCAGAGAATTCCTCTGATTAAGCATGAAACAGAAACTGAAACAGACGGATGAAGTAAAACGAGCAGAAAGGCAGAGCACCGAGAGAGAGAAAGAGAGGAAGATGTTTGCACATTCACGTGGAGCTGTGGCGAAGTAAGTCAAGGAGGGTAAAACAGAAGGATAAAGAAGAGAAGAGAATATAAAGGGGAAATCCTGAAGAGAAGAGCTTCTTCGCGCATGCGGCATCAAGCGGAAAGGAGAAAAGAAATAACTGATAGCTGAGAGATTATTGATCTTATTAATTCGAGCAGCGTATGCCGAGGATGCTATGGAAGCGTAAAATGTTGAAAGCTATGCGAAAATTTCAGCGAAATCCACGAAACAGGATTTTTTTCTACGTGAAGGAATCAGGTCGATAAGTGTTGCTGCTGATACACAATGCACAACGCGAAAATGTCAAGATTGTCAACATTTCGTCACATCTCTGCAGCTAGAAATAGCAATTTTGTGAAGGAGCTGTGATATTTTGATTGGTTATTGAAAACATTCGTTCTTATCGAAGATGACGTATCAATCGGGGAATTTGAATGGAGCATCGTAAAGAATTACTCACAAAACAAGAAAATTCCAGGTAGTAAAAATCGAGCAAAGCACAACAAAGGGGGATCTTGAAAACAACGAAGAAAAGAAGCGGAATTTGGCGCTTTTTCTGAGAGACATGACATTTGTTGCTGATTATTTATTGCTTGCATCCTGTGCTGATAGTTTTTCTTTTCCAGAGCAGTGAAAAATAGGGTTTAGTTCTAAATTGATTCAGTTTGCATTTTCCGAAGCAAGAAGGAATGTAAATAAGAAATGTCTAATGAAAATGATTACCTTTTCTTAGAGTTGAAACGAAATAAAATTTAGCAAAAAAAGAAAAGAAAAAAACTGTTTCGGTGAATATTGAATGATTGAAACAAAATTTGAAAATGCAGAATGCGCATTGCGTAATATTGTTTCCGTCTGACTGCTTGATAAAATGAAAAATATCGAAGTTTGAAGGTTTGAATAAATGATCATTTCGCACGTTCACACATACACATTATCTTAGGACATTTATGATGGAAAAACAGGAAATTATTGCAAGATAACGTGTTTGTGTGCACCTGTGAAATGATCATTCATTCAAATATTCAAAATTCGATATTTTTCGTTTTATCAAGTAGTCAGACGGGAACAATATTGAACTGGTTTCAAAATCCTTAGTTGAATCATTGATATTTTTCAAAATTGTCTTAATAATAACGCGCCTAATTCTCGCGTATCAAAAGTGCGTGCCATTTTTCAACTTCAATTATTCGGTTTTCGGTTATAATTACGAAAAATCTGAATCCTGTCTCACTAGTTTTCGGAATTCAATAACATCTCACATAATATCGTCTCTCACAAATCTTCCAATAGTCATCAATCACAACACTTCCAAGACCTATTCCTTTTCATCTTTGTTTATCCCGTATATTTCTTTATCATTTATCGGGTAGCCTTGAATAGTTTGACGTACTCATTCCCTTTCTCTTCATCAAAGAACCGACTGCCCATTCTCAATGCCCCTTGTCAGGCCGATCAAAGAGAATTCCTTTGAGTTGTTGATTTCACGTATGAAGATATGAAGAGATGAAAATAGAAAGGTCATAAACAATAATTAGCTAGACAAAAATCAACTTCGTCCGAAGCTTTTGCTCTTCTAAGAATAGAATTTGAAAGCGAGTTGGCGATAGTAGAAGCAATAAAGATCGAAGAATTGAGAACGGTGAGCCTCGAAAGGAAGGAAAATATGGCCATCGTATGTGAATTCATGTCATCTTGCAGATTTAGTAATTCCTTCGTTTAAGTGTCAGTGTGCACGAACTCCGAATTCAAAAATTCTGAATTCTAAATTTCGAATTTTGAATTCGTAAGAATTAAACCTCGACTTTGAAAATTTCATTAAATAAAAGCCTCCTTGCACCCCTATTTCAAAGCTATGATATTTTGAAGATTAGGGCTGGACGAAGTCGAAAATAAACTAAAATAGTTAAAAAAAAAACTCTAAAATAAAATTTTCACCATCCTTTTTGAAATTCATGGATTTAATTCGAAGAGCGAAAAAACCTTCGTTGATCTACCATTGCAGCCTCCAATCACAATATACAATACTTTGATATGAATGAAAGAAAAATATTTGTCTGCAACATTTGATAGTTTTTTGATCCCTTGCTGAAATATATCTACTATAAATTTCTGAAATGTGTGAGAAGTCATCTAAAGTGATCTAACATTGTCGTCTTTGAAACAGAAACTCAACTTCGTTCAACCTTCTTTTATCACTTCGCTTATTTATCATCTTATCTTCTCACTTCTTCGCTATCACTCTATCAAGTATCTTCTTCTTTGTTCCATACTACATTGACTCTGTTCGGAGTCGAGATTGAGCATGTCCGGTTAGAGAGCAGATGAATCTGAGAGAGTGAAGATAGATAGATTCCGATTGTCAGAAGGAAGGAATTCGATTTTCGTAAACAACGACAACTGCCATTGTGCCTTTTTGTCTTCACTCCGAATCCTCTCTCTGTCCTCAGTTTTTTTTATCCCCTTCTCTAATCCTCTGCAATCATATCACTCCAACAGTTGCTTTCTAGTTTCCTGCCATACATTTGCCTTTTCAATGATTCGATCAAAAACCTAGACCCATTCAAAATTGACGGGAAGCTCAAAAATGAAATCTGAAATCCTAGTTGCGATTTATCTGACGGCTCTCTAATGAGTTTGTGAGCTTACGCATTCCGAAATGCAACGAAGTACGACGAAAATTGTTGAGAACGAATCTATGCATAGAGAAGCCAAATAGTTTTTCAAAATAGGCTAACTTGGGTAAATTTGATGTCAGTGTGATGATCGAGACCGTGAATAATTCAAAACCTTTTATATTTTCAAAAACGGCCCATCCTATCAAAAGTTATGACCATTTTTGTGCGGCAATTCGTTCCTGCAACGGTCTTCCCAAATTTTTCCGACAAGGAAGCTGCACTGTATTTGCACTAATTAACCTAATTAGGCATGAAACCCCCTCAAAATGTTACCAAATGGTGCCTGGGTGATAGTAAAATAGATTATTATCATTATCGATTGATTTCCCCTTCTCACTCCGTATTTTACACGTACTATATGTTTAGCGCTAACATTTTCATATTAAAACTTTGAAGTAGTTGTGCTCACCCGTTTCGACCTAAGTTAATAAACTATCAATGCAGATAAACTAAATCGACTATGGAGAATCCGAATCCCTCGGAAAGCCTTTTCTTTTTCTAAAAATCAACGACGCCATCATTTCGGGCGCATTTTATTACCCTAATTGGTGTCTTGGTTTCATGAAATTATCAGTTAATTAACGATAATTGAAACGGCGAAAAATTTCATGTGTCCTTTCTCTTCTTTGGAAGAGGTAAGACTTAGCCTCTCTAACTATGCATGAAGAAAAAAGAAGATCTTGAAGACTAAAATACTGTTGAAAAGAGCATAAGCAAACGAAACCCACTAATAAATACAAACTCAAAGACCTACCACCAAAATAAAGCAATACACTCGCAACAATTGAAAAGCCAAAAAAAACTAAGAAGATTTGAGCAAACTTTCAAAGCACGGCACTTCTCTGCTGCCCTTGAAATCGCGCATGAAAACACGTGGATTTGGGGCAAAAAGATGAGTATTCGAGCAAATATTCGATAGGTCTAGAGCTGGAAGGGAAAGCCTAGCGTATTTATCTTTTTACCGGTTACTCTTGCTTTGTTCGAAAATCGTTTCTCAGAAAATCTCGCATCACTCAAAACTACGACGCTATCCTGCTCAAGGGGGAAAATCCAAACCGAACGGGAAAAACTCGGCTCGAACGCTGGGTTTTGAGTAGATTGAGAGAAAGTTGCGTACTGACAGTTTGAATTTTTTCCTGCATTTCACCTCGAAAATCTCACTATTTGTCCAGTACAACTGCATCTGCTGCAGTTGCTTCGAGTGCATCTTCGACTCCAAGACTCAAAATCTGCCAAACTCCTCCAAACCAATAAAGACCCAGGATAAGAATTAAGTGGATTTGCAGCAGGAAACGAGAAGATCGCCGGGTGATTCCGAGAGTTGTCAAATCAAATAAATGGATTAAATCGAGAATGGAAACATTTGAAGAGCAAAAATCTGCAGAAGAATATAAATTGAAAAAAAAAACGCTTCTGGAAAAGGCCGTAATCTACGATCCACTTATTGTATTGGATTATATAAATCCGAAAATCCCAACCCCAAAAAGCAATATAAAAAAGTTGAAGTGAAATTTGTGCAGCGCAAATAATATTGAAATTAAATCCGACTCGTATCTTTGATGTATTTAATAAGGCGAATTTATATGAGTGATCTAAATCAGAATACAAAATAAAAGACTAAACGGATCAAGTCGTGTTGATTATGTACTGATGACTGATGACGAGGGGGTTAGGCGGAAACCGAAGAAAGCTGAGCAAAAACTAAAACAGAAATTAGAGAAGAGGACATGGAAGAAGGGGGCATTTTGACGAAACAATGAAACGATTGGCAAAGTAGCGCAAACAGGCAAATAGATATGTGAAAGTATGAAAGTGAAGGAGGCAAGGCAAGGGAAGACAGGAGCAGAAAGGCAAAAAGGAGGAAGAGAAATGTTGAACCGAATCGACTAAGACTGAACAGCAGTAATTTTAGAAACAAAAGCAGCAAATCTCCGACTCAAATGCACGATTGATCGATTTCTGCTGCAGGAAATGAGGACAAGACAAGGAAAGAACAATGCAAATAATGCTGCTGATGTAGGAAGCTTATCGGTGCATGATTGAGTTCTCATTAAGTTATAAGCTGATCAAGATGATATTTTATCGTGTTGGTCCAAAACACATTATATTCTGGATATCATGAGATAGTGCAACAAATAGATGAAGTCTGAGATTAATGGTGCAAAGTAAATAATATATTTTGGTTCACAATTTCAAAAAAAAAAAACAAATAGTAAGGAACTAGGCGATTAGTGCACGCTTTACGCAGCAATGATATTCGATGATGATATGAGAATTTTCATAACCTAATTAAAATAAATTGTTGAACTTACATGATGCAGAAGTGGATGGGGTTCTCGGTGACGGCTTGGGAGAATCCAAAATGATACAATCTGAAAATTTAGCATGACTTTTATCATTGGTTGATTTAAATGTAACACACCAGCTGATTCAAGTCTCTTGACTCCATTGTTTGTCGATGCAATCGTCTCTTCCATTTGAGCACTTGGATTATGCAGATCGAGAGAGTCGAACGAATTGGAATTATCATCGATCGTTAAATCTTCGATCTGAAAACGCACTTATTTATAAAATGTTTATTTCTGGCTTTACAAAGTTTGAATCAATGCACTGATGCTCAAGAGTTTTATACCACTTCCTAATTTTTGAGTTGCAACCCCATTCATTTGTGTGTATATCGATTTTATATGGATTTTGCATGCGTATGAGGTGATCACTTTTTGAATGTGTTTAGTTTTAGACTCATCAGTGCACCGTAAATGGTTGACCAGCAGAACAGAAATTAAATTTTATGTAAAACTCTTGAGCTTCTTCATAGTATAAA
The DNA here is from genome assembly GCA_964036155.1 of Diploscapter coronatus. NCBI lineage: Eukaryota > Metazoa > Nematoda > Chromadorea > Rhabditida > Rhabditidae > Diploscapter > Diploscapter coronatus. The sequence goes on along the minus strand of OZ038422.1, from coordinate 44,431,799 downwards.
ATAAGGTCAAATCGTGTCTTACCTGTGTCATATTGGAGAAATTGGTCTGCTGCACGGTGTGAGCAAAGAAGGCCATATCCTGTGGAGAGAAGAATCGTCCATCGGGCAGATGTGGAACGCTAGTCGAGGGAGAGGCGGAAGGCAGAACGGTCATGAGGGACTGCATTCTGGCAGAGAAATTGGGAAGTTGCAAGGTGCACAAGCACTATATTCCACTATTCCTCCCACTGATGCTCAAAGACAAAACGCAAATATTTGGAAGAACGGCTGAAAAATGAAGAAAACGTCTTCTGCTCATCAAATTATTGGGAAAAATGCAGCGAAAACCATGATGGTGTTTGGCAACAATTTGCAATAATGAAAAGATCGAAGTTTATGCCAGGAATTGCGCGATGACGCATTAAGATATGAATTTCGCAACACTCCTGTTTTAGTAAAGCCAAAAGGAAATTTTGTAGTATATTAATTTTGACGATAAAATATATCTTGCGTGAATGATAAAATGCACGAAAATTGCACTCTTTTACAAGAATTTGCGAATAAGTCATTTGAATGCAAGTCAAAAATTATCGTTGAATTAAAAATTTAAAGGGAAATTTAGAGCTTTTATCAATAAACTCCGTAAAATATGATACAGTTAACAATGAATGAAGTAAGAGTGAGTCAAGTTTGTTGAAACAGACACCAAAACAGACCACATCTGCGCTCTGGGAAATCGATAAGAACGCGAATTTGACGAATGAATGCTCGCAAAAATCGATAGTGGTAAGGAAAGGGGAAGAATAGCTGCAAAAGGGAAGGGGGAGAAGGGAATGTGCTAAAGGGAGAATGAGAGAAAAGAGGGACATATATCCGAGAAAATCCCTGCAAAATGAAGGATGATTGAAGCAGCGGTCAAGAGAACGAGAATTCGAATGAAATGTGCGGTTTGTGAATGAGAAATGAGGAAAGACAGGAGAAATGGAGGGGAAATTGAAGCAAGGCGCAGGACGCAGCGACTTGCGGCGCGTAATCGATGGTCGAAAAGAGGAAAAGGAGGAAAGGGAGCAGGAGAAGGGAAATCTACAGACAGAGAGAGAGAGAGAGAGAGGACAGGCACTTTGACCGGGAGATGCAAGGAGAGATCATGAATATGCAATCTGACAAGTCTGGGTTTATGTATGATACTTTCCCAATGTTTATTACTTACCGGGTCCTTTCAATTTCTTTTAACAGTTCGGAAACTGATACTATGAAATGTAGTTTGAGACATTTCATGCTGATCAACTATCCTATGTTCACCTCTGACGAAGTAGCCACTCTATTGAAAATTCGCCAAAGGTCGTAAAATTAGCTTACATTGAAAAGTGATGCAATATGCGAGATCAGTCGTAAAACTCGCTTATTATTCAACTTGTATTCGCCAACTTTGTAAACTCACCAGACATCCTTCGTGCTTGCTATATTGACTGAAGAGAACGTGTCGATATCCAAAAATTGCTTTATTCGTCTCGTTTCTCTTCTGCGCGGCTTACAGTGTCGTTCCCAAATTCGATTTCTAACTGCTGCACGAATATCGGACTTTGCTCTCCGATCAAGGCTATAAAATTTCAAATCGATTTGATAACTTCAATTGGGTGAACCAGGCATATACCCAAAAATCACAAACTGTTGCAAACTTGCTGCCACTGTATATAGAACATGTTTTTAAAATGTTTATTTTCCATAATAAATGTGTAGGCATGTGGTAAAATAAGTATAGGCATATGTCGTATAAAACTATGTAGGTATGTTTTGGTGATTACGTAAAACAGCAATTTCCCCAAGCTGTACGATGATGCAATCGAGAATTATTTAAATCGTATCTTTCCTCTCGTCAATTTTCCCGATTACAACTCGCAAGAAAACGTCTCATAAAAATCTGCGAATAAACGATGAAAACGCATTGAGTTTATCATCAGGAATACATGAATGGATAAGGCAAAATCAAGAAAATTTTGAAAATTATCTGCGAATGAAATGGCGAATTAGTGAACTTTCTTCGTTAGGATTTTCTAGATACTTTTAAAATTCTAAAATAGTAGTCGAATGATTTTCCCATTTCGATTACAAATAATTTTAAAAATTTCATCAAATAATGTGAAAATATGGCGGATAACTGGAAAGTTTAATTGGATGAAATTTTGCAATCCTGAAGTTGAGTTTAAAAAAAAAATCTTCAAAATCATTATCTTCAGATTGCATTAGTTTCGATAAAATGAACATCAAATGAACGGTATGAAAAAGTAGTGACATTGTGATATTCTTATGTGGCAGAATAAAATAAAGAGGAAGAAGTTAGACGAATTTCTATCTAAAATTATTCCATTCACGCAAAATATCACAAGACAATATTTTTCAAATCGTCGATAAAATCGCAATAAACATTTCAAAAATGCCTCCTGTATTATATATCGCCGGCACACCGACACCGTCTGTAAAAAAAGCATTAGCTTTTTTCTTATTTTTCTCCTTTGCCTACATTCCCTCACCTTAAAATCCGGTGTATAATAAAGATGGTGTCGGTGTACCGGCGGTGTATAATACAGCAAACCTTTCAAAAACCAATCACCATCAAAACTTCGTGAATAATATACGTAAGAGACATTTAGAATTATAAGAATTTTGTCCTGGTAAATTAGGATTCTTGAAAAAGAAACAATTTTGTAATAAATTCAAATGCCAGGCCAAAGAATAAAAATGAGCTCTCGAATAATTTCTTGACAAAATATGGACGCATTTATTTCATTCACAAAAAATAACTTGTATTTTTTGTCTTTTTGATATTCACGATTTTAAAGTGAATTACTATTTTTGTGAAGGAATAAATCACGTCCAAAAAGACATAAACTTAGGGTAAAATCCGAAACGAGCGGATGAAGATAATCCATCCAAAATGAATTCAGGTAAAATCAAAAGCCGACTTAGAAGTTCTAAGGCAAAGAGGAAAATGTTACGATAAAATTTATGATTGAGTATTTGTTCTCGGTTCTAAAAGACATTGGAATTTGTTTGAATAGCATGGAAATACCGCATAAATGAGAAAAGACATGAATTGTAATTTGATCGAGTGAAATAGGGAAAAGGCAAAGACAGATCTGAGTGATAATCATAAGGAAAAGGAGGGAAAGATAAAACAGAAATGGAAAATTTTGGGATGAAATGGAAATGACTACTTGAATGTGTTGGATCATTTCAGCAGAGTCAAATCATATTGCGGTGAAAAGTCTATGTGAAGATGTAGGATAAATATTTCAGGAAAAGGAAAAATGGAATAATTTCGAAACTCTGAAACCCTCTGTCAGTCTTGATTTTCAGGGAAAATGATAGAACAGGCGCGTATAAAGAAATAGAAATGAAAATCGCATGGATATTTTCTGATAGAAACTCATTGATTTGAATATTGATGATTCTCATAACCTATCATATCCAAAAGCGACAAGCACTGAAGATCTTTAAACTCAAAATAGTTTAATTATTTTCATCTTTGAGAAGAAAAGAAGACATTTTTACTAAAAACTAATCGCTTTGGATACGATTTCTGACACCAAAATCACGGTCTTTGAATTCCACAAATTTGAATGAGTATTTTCTCTCAGACGAAAAGAAATAAAGCTAGCCTCAAATTTGTGCGAATTTAAACAGCAATAAACTGTATGTAATGAATGAATTGGAAATGATTACCTGGATGGGAGGAAAGAAGAAGCGGTTGTTTGGGGATGGATTGTTGTGGTTGAGTGGAGTGAATGGATTGAATGAAGAGTGGAAAGATGAAGAGAAGTTGCCTGTAGTGAAGTGGCACATCGACATGTGCAGTTTGGGTTTTGGTTGTCACAGCCAAGTGTGGATGAGAGACAAGAGCACTTTCTACAATTAGTGAAGTCCGTTTGCAGGCGGCGGATAGTTCCACGGGCTGTTCGGCGGCATCATCTGATTCTGGAAAATGAAAATTTAGCTGATTTTCTCATTTTTGAAATTGAAAAGGCTCATAGTTTAATTTTTTTCTTGTGAAGCCCTTTATAGACTTTTGAAGAGAAGATGATGCATAAATTTTTACTTCAGAGATTTTCAAATCAAACTTAGTGTGCTCATAAAACAAAAGTGATCATCATCAATTTTGTTCATTATTTAAAAATCATAAAATTAGAAAATCCTTACATTTGGTCCCCCCAAATTCATGCCCTGGAAGCTGTTTTCGAGAGGGTTGTCGTACCCATTTGGTTGCTGCTGCTGCATTCTGCCCGCCCCTCCATGCTGTCCTCCCTGGGGCATCCAGGTAGGATTGCCGTAAGCCTGCTGCGGCTGTCCGCCCTGCTGAGCCCCTCCCTGCATTTGGTACGCATTCTGGCCGTATTGACCGTACGCAGCCTGCTGAAAAATCATAAATTAGATAAGTTTGGATGAAAACAATGCACTTCGAATGCTATCTCCTTTCATTTTCTTCATTTTAAGAAGGAAATTTTACGCAACGATATCAGGGTATAAAAATATCCAACCATGAAAAAGTTTACCCGTTTTAACTTTCAACTTTTGAATTATTTTATAACGACAATTTTTAAATCGAACTTTTTCTGTATGTTGAATGAAAATATTTTCGAGAAAATCTAAACTGCTACCTGGTTGATGTTCATCTGGTACTGCTGTTGCTGTGCCTGAGTCATGTTGTTCATCGCCGATTGATTCTGGTTGTTCTGCAAAAATGACTAAATGGCTTTCGAAAGATTTGTCCAATTTATAAAAATGCTTAGAACTCTCTAATCCTCCATGGGCTTCTACCAAGTGCTCGAAGAAAAAATAAGAATTCTAATAATTCGCATTTATTTCCGAATATAGAATATTTTTCAAACTTTGTTTACAAAAATTCCTACATACCTGCTGGTTTTGCTGTGCGTTTTTCTTGGTCCATTGAGAGAGTCGGGAAGCAGCAGGGACGGAGCCAGTGCCTGTGGTCTGCTGTTGCTGCGTGGTCGGCACTGTCTGGGCGGCTGTTTGGGATGCGGTCGAGGGAGGCTGCTGCTGCTGCTGCTGCACTGCGGGAGTGGGAGGAGTCGAGGGAGCCGTGGAGACTGACACAGACGAGGGAAGGGAATTGCCACGGTACTGCTGGGCTGAAGCTGGGACTGGAGCGAGGGGAGGCGCACCAGACTGGGCTGGGCCCATCCCTACTCCCGGATGGTAGCCGTTCTGCAAAAAAAATCAAGCATCATGAATCATCGCTTTATACTGAATTAATAGCAGAGCACGCGCTAGGAGTCTTTGTTTGAAAATCGGATTTTTGTCAAGTTTCAAGAGAAAAAGTAAAAATTTGGTTTTTTTTTCCCTTTTTGATGTCTTGTTTATTCTTTAAACCAGCATATTTGGAAGTATAAGTTGTTTATAACGAGTTCTATACTACCTGCTGAGCGGACACGGGCGGCTGATATCCCATCCCAGGGCCAGGGCCCATTTCGAGCGACCCGAAGATGTGACTGAATACAGTCTGCATCTCGTTCCGAATGTTCTCCGCCTTGCGAGCCAGGTCGTCGCGGTTGTTCTGCAAATGAGAGCAAAATATAGCGTGTGCAAAAGGCATGATACTTGTGAAGAGGTTTTTCGAAAATTCAGTAATTTTTGTAAGAAGAATTTCATCATGATAAATACGATAAAGCTGTGTTGGAGACGGTTTTAACAATAATGAAAAGGTTCCCGAATTTTTGGTGCAAATTGCCTCTAATTCAGAAAGGGGTGAACTTTCTAAGAAATGATGTTCAAAAATGCAAGCTCTTCAAATTTTATAACTGCTAAACTCTAACCCTGGAAATGCTGTCCCTGGGATGGATAGTGAGGAACTCGTCGACCTGTCTGAGGGTGTTCTCAGTGGCCTCGAACTGCTCGAACTGGGCGAGCAGCTTGTCGAATTCCTGTCTGCGGAAGCCTTGCTGGTACATCGACAGAGCTGATTTCGGCAGGTAGCCCGACTGAACGGCGCGGGTCAGCTGAAAGTGAACAGTTATGATTTGAAGAAGGCAAGTGTCTGTGCAATATTCAGAACTTGGCTACAATAAAAGAACGACATTTACAGAATCATAAATCAACCAGAGTATCAGGGATATACGAATTTAAACTAAAAATCGAAATTGAAAGGTTTCGTAACTCCGAATTGGAATTGAAGTTCCGACATAAAAAAATCTTGGAATATGAATTTTGCACATTCATGCAGAAACCTGATTTGCAAAAATTCTATCTGGTAAGTAATGTTTCTAATCACAACGAGTTTTTTTTTTTTTAAATCACAACACAACGGTTTTCTGATTACCAAAGCAACTAGGAAGTCATCTTCATTTGTCTGGGGACTTGTTGGCAGGTTAATTGGGGACTTGAAAGATTATTTTGAAAGGGGAATGAATGTCTGAATGACTGACCACGGTTCCATTGGGCTGCTGAGCCTTGAAAGGCGCTTCCTGAGGCACTCCCTCCCAGCCGAACGGGGCCTGATAGCCGTTGACTGCCTCGAAACTAGGGCCTGGCTGCGACCAGCGTTGAATCGGACGCTGCTGTCTGGAATTCAACAATATTTTCCAAGATGTTTAGAGCAAATGGTTGTGATTTAGAAGAGATGTCCTTTTTTTTTAGTAAATGCATAAATTCAACCTTCAGTTAATGAATCTTTTGCCCCTTAACATCTGTATTATCCTATCTTCGGCATGAGTTCACTGGCACCTAATTAATTAACCTCGAACTTGACTATAATAGGTGTCGCTTTAGAAAAAAGAAATTGCACTGCACTGCACTGCATTGTCAATACCTAGGCCTCTCTAAGATAATTTATTTGCTTTGACGCAATAGACATTTTTTCTTTGGATTCTTAACTTAAGAAGCACGTAATTTTTCCCGTAAATAGAGATGTCTTACCTTGGATCTCCCCACACACCAATTCCGGTGTCGCGCACGGGCACAGACGGAGGTTGTGACGATGGGGGATTCTGCAAGAAAATGTCTCTTGAAGAAGATACGATGGAAGGGCAACTCGTAAATTTCATCATATCGTCAGCTACTTTTCCACATTATTTCCTCCTACTTTCTCCCATCCCTAACTATAGCGTACGACCTTACGACATTTACGAATCCCCAATGAAAGAATACTTCTATAAATTTTTCGAATATAATTCATCAAAAATCTCGTTAAATTCTAGAGCCAAGAAGTGTCGAGAAAAGAAGAAGAAGAAGCGAATTGGAGGAATTGATGATAGTGATTCTTGGTAAATTAACAAGAGGTTCTAAAAAAATTCTTACCTGCCAGACGTTGTCTGGGTTGGACTGATGTTGCTGCGGCGTGTGGGAGGTTTCCGGTCCCATTTCCAACGACTGGTTCGAGAATACCGGGGGTCGATTCTGAAAACAAAAAAAATTGTTCGGTAATTAAAAAAACAATAACTGCATATAGCTGAACATGACGGAATCTTCTTTTACTCTACTACTTTTTTCGTTATTTTGATATTCTGGCATTTAGTAATTTTTGAAATATTACGTAGATATTCCAAGCAGGCGGGAACGAGGAGCCCATGGACGGCTGCGGCTGCGGCGGTTCGTGGTAGGACTGCGGGAAGCCGGGCGGCGGATTGACCATGTTGCCCTGGAAATGGAGACATTAATAGATTTATTTTAGAAGCCTGAAGAAGTCTTTAAACATAACCTATTTTCTTCCAAGCAGCACTATGTGTGTTTTAAGATGGGTTTATAAAAGTTTAAAGAAACTTTCTTTCATATTTTAATATTTCCAAAAAAAAAACGTTAAAATCCTACCATATTTGGGGGCATCCCATTGGGCCTGTTGTAATAGGGCTGATTGTAGTTGCTCTGTTCGTGGATGTGATGCGGAGCAGGCTGATGCATCACAGGGCCGGTCATTCTGCCTGGAGGTCCCCCTGCGGGCCCATTCCCGTACCAGCCACTTCCCACGTTATTTCCCATTCCGTACATCATCGCGTTGTTCTGAAACACCAATTTGAAAACTAAACATTGATCTTTTTTCCATTTTTGACTTCAATCGTTCTTTAAAAACGTTTATGCCAATTGCTGATAGAAAGTATATTTCATAGAGCAAAAAGAGAACAGTTTCCTGACTACGTGTTACAAAATCATCAATTTACAATCCAAGTATCAAAATAGTGTTTTGAACTAACATCATGATTTTTCGACTCAAAAATGTACATGAAAAGAACTCACTCCAGGAGGTATTGATGACATGCCGCCGACAAGCCTCGCAGACTCGCAGACCAACTTACCGAACTGATTCACTCGATTTGGCCGCCCCAAATCTACAAACGATGACAATTACTCAATTGGCAGAAAAATCGATTAACAATGACTATGGAATAACGCGAATAAGCTATTGCTCAAAAAGTAATCGGTGAATGAACAAATGATGAGAATCAATAGACGATGATAATAATTCTGGCAAAGTGTGGATGCCATTCGCAATGGCACAACTTAGCAGACTGACATGAGAATCGGTTGACAGTGACAATAAGTGAATAGGCAGGATAGGAGTTTCAGTCATTCCTTTGAAAGTGCATTGCACATCACGTGTGCATATGCAACAGGGAAAGAGCAGAGCTATCAAGGAGACATAAATAACTGACAGACTGATAAGGAAATGGGAAGGAAAAGGAGGGAGCAGAAATGACAGTCACTGAAATGAAGACTACTTCTTGATTATTGATTACTAGATTGAAACTGGAAAAGAGAAGGTTTCGAAATTGAAACTGCATTTTTTTTTAGGATCAAATCAAGTATTTGAAGAGTATTGATTATCAAGAAAAAACACTCGAAGAAAGGGTTTAATAAAAGTGCGAAAAAATATCAGCGAGTTTGACAACAAAAAAAAATTAGGCACGATAATCGGCAATAGAAATGACGATGTGTAACTGAAAGAACTCAATGCTAAATAGGGGAATAGCGTCAAGCAAGCAGCGGGGCTAGCAGAGGAATCGCTGTTGTGAAATTGATCAAGTAGTACGGGGAGTCAAGGTCAGACGAGAAATGGAAATGAATAGGTCGAATGACGGGGCGACACTGCTTGCAAGTGCGGGACAGAATCGGGAATACGAGGAAAATCTCGAAGGAGGGGGTTGATTATCAGGGGAATTGGCTGATAAACAGGCCGAAAGTCACGCGAAATCGGATCAGTGGAGTGAAAAAAAAAGCAGTTTTTATATAAGGAAGACGATCGATTCGTCGATATCTCGCAGAGGAACTCTAATCTTGTCGATCGGGAACTTCGATGGGGAAGATTACTCGAATTTAATTGGGAAAGTGAAAATGAGTGGGCAATTGAAACGGGACTGGACCGATCGAAAATTCGCCGTTTCACCGCGTTTCCCCGCTAACAGTCAAGGAAAGGAGTGTAGTGTTGAAGGGGCAGGGACGCAGAGTTGGCCCAGACAGAGGGCATTTACGTTGTGAGCGTTTATTTTGCGGATAAACACCATACAACGAACTCACTTTTGAATTCTTCGGTTTTAACTAAATTTCGATTTTTCAGAGGATGAATACCAGCAAATCCCTCATCCATTTTACTCCAGATTTAGCAGATTTTCAAAATGAGTTTTTGTTCAGTTAAAATTCGGTCAAATGAATCATACTATTTCTTAGAAAACTCAGTGTCTTTTTCTAATTAGTGTCCCGGTATCTTTTTCTAAGAGCTCTAAAATAGCAATATAGTAGCCTTGAGCCCACCCACTTCGCTCTTTTCCATGCGGCACCTTTTTCCTGCGTTTAGAAAATTCTTTGTAATGGACCTGACTATGTGTCTATAAAATAAGGTCATTTCCAGCTGGTATCCCAAGACATCAATGGGATCAAAATCACGAAAAACCGTCGCCGGTCATGATCTGGTCTGAAAGATAACTATTGTTAGCCCGTTCTTTTCGCATTCCTTTACTGGTTAGACAACATGATGTATTTGGAGCACTTCCTAAAATATATTTGTAGCCATGTTATGATAAGTAATCCAATCAGTGATGCTGCAAGCTGTTCATCCAGCAACTCTGTTTCATCTCTTATAAGAGAAAAGGCCTCGAAAATACATTACTGTGTTTCCGTTGGATTGTTAAAAAGTATATTCATACTCAGTGACAGACATATAGACGAATCCAATTTATGCATAGAAGATCACTTCTGATTACAGACGTATTCAGATTAGATATATAGAATTTGCTGTCTTGTTTCATACTCTTCACTTCATATTCATTCTCCTTCTGACATTGATTCATTTGATTTACATGTCTTCGAATTATTCATAACGCTTAACTGTGTAAGTAAATCAGATGTTGAAACAAACTGGTACTCAGAAGTGTAGTTGCTATAGAGCATTTCATTATCTCTAGTTTCATTTATGTATGCCTAGGAATAGAAATCAAGAAAATAGGCTAACTTTGATTTTCTTCTTTTTAAGATAATAAGTTAAGGTCTCAACTCAAAAAAGTATGTCAGAACGATGACACTCACACATGGAAAGCGACAGTTAAGTTGTGATAACTAGTCATAAAATATTCCTTTAGAAATACGGTCATCCAGTGTATCACGCAATTTAGCAGATAATATGACTGATTATATCATTATCTTTTTATTTGCAGGACATTCTGGACCATTCTCGGCTTAATCCGGTAGATTATCGGTCTAAACTGGCTTAAAAACAAAGAAAAGGTATAGGAAAGTTAGCCGAGTAAAGCAGAGAACATTCTCAGATGTGCAAAGTATTCTAGCAAAACTATTATAAGTGAATTCAGGAACTACTTGAAAACGAGGAATACTGGACTCGTTGAATCGCATCGGCCTCCATCGACGTATCCGGCAGCGCAACCATCTGATCTTTCCACGTTGTCCAACTTATAGAGAAGTTTGCTCGTTTTCAGGCGACATTCCAGGAGTCGATCGTCTTAGCCGAGTTCCACTGCGAATCTGGATGTTTTTCGGCCTTACCAACCAAAACCAATCAATAAATCGATAAATCCATGGAATTTGAAAACAAACCCCCCAAAAGTCATTGGAAACAACAGAATTCTCCCTCCTTTTTCTTCCTTCCTTTCATTCGCCCATTGATTGAGTTTTAACTACGCGTTTAAATGCAGAGTACGCTGTAAAAACTCGCAGATCGATCGTTTTCCTTATAAAAACTGCCTTTTTCACTCCGCTGATCTGATTTCGCGTGACTTTCTGATTTTCCGAAATTTTATGTTTTTCGATGGCACTTACCGAATCTGTAAAGTTCCGAGCATCCGAAAAGCCCTCGACAGGTAGTTACCGATTTACTGGGCCGTACGTTCGAAACTTTAGTCATGTTTCTCGCTGACTATTGAATTGTTCGACTTTTTCTCATTTGTAATTTTTGAGTTTCTTGTTTTGGGCTAATGAAAATTTAAAAATTTCGTCAGAATTCATGAAATCTTTCGTTTGACGTCGACTTTGTTCGGAGTTCTGGGTACCAGTTCGTGAAGGTTCCTTGTAAATCGATAATGAAAAGTTGGTGTGTGTATGATTTGTTTGGAAAAAGAGATAATGAGAAGAGGCGGCGGGGTGGGAGTGGAATGGAATGTTTCGTTGAATTGAACGAAGACGACTGGGCATTCCGACCTGTATTCCCATTCTGTTTTTCTCCTTTGTGTTCGCTTTCTCCTTGACATTGATCGATCGATTTGCATTGTTGCGTTTTTTCTTCGCCTCTGCAGCTGCCACGTTGACTTGCAGCTCTTTTCACTTTTTACTTTCGTACTTTATTTCGATTTTTTTTGTATAATTCATCAGTGATCACTAGCGCAACTTGTAAAATTCACCAGTTTTGACCAGAATAATAATAGGAAAAGAGCAGGTACCCAGTGAATTTTACAAATAGTGATTATTTGATAGTGAATTTTGCAAGGACTCCCTCTACTCTTCCATTTTCAGGTATGTCGGACCTCTTTTCGGGTATCGCGAATGTCGCCAAACAGGTCACGTCCAACATTTCCACCTACGAAATCAGGAAACTCAAGGACAAGGCGTAAGACTTTATCCGATTTTCTGGGGAGGAATAAATTGTGGTGCTTTTTTTCGGAAGACATGGTCAGACTTGCAAATAAAACCCATATCCGCTGGTCGGGTGCGGGTGCAAAATTTGAGAGAAGGTGAGGATCGGGCTAGGTTCATGTCAGAGATCTGTAGGTGCGGATTTCAAAGGTTGGGAAATGTTGCAAGTATGAACATGATTGATCAAGAACTGATAATTAGCTATCTATCAGCGATCAATTTTATTCAGGCCTGTTCGAGAATTTTTACCCCTTTTCTGAGAATTTCAAAAGTCATTCCCGAACGGATCTGAACTTATTGGTCCACTAGTTGATAACCGATCCCTGTCTCTAACATAATGAAATATTCCGAGACGAGTTTTGACAATTTCATTTAGAAAATTTTACTGACTGAATTTTTGATGATTCGAAAAGGTATCTTTCAAGAAACTAATTTCCCCTGCACCGTACTGTAGATGATCGATTTAGCCCCAAAATCATTAGAATGTTCTTCATTGACGATGTAGATTTTCAATACTTCATCCATCCAAATAGCTAGAGATCAATGAGTGCTGGATTTTTCATTTGAAACTTGCAAAAAGGCGATTTATTTCATTTTAGGATGGGCCTAGTGTCAAACTTCTCTGAAGCAGAGGGGCTCGTGTTCGAGGCGACAAACGAGGATCCGTGGGGTCCGACCGGGCCTCAGATGAAGGAAATCGCTCATCTCACTTATCAGTAAGATTTTGTCATAGGTTTATCAGCAAAACTAACCAAAAAAATTCGAATTCTAATTCAGTGCACTTTGACGAAAGATCTGTATCAGGTCTAAATAAGAATTTAGAAATTTCTGTAATCATTCTCACCTAAAAGATCTTAAAGTGTCATAAAAGAATCATTTTTATCCAACTCAATTCACTTCAGATACGATCTGTTCTATCAAGTGATGCTGATGTTGTGGAAGCGAATGCTTGAAGACAACAAACATGCTTGGAGAAGAGTCTACAAGGTATTACCTTCCAATTCTATTAAAACTACGAAATTTTCTGATTGTGTAGTAAAACAAGATTTTTTCCTAAAAAGCAAGTTAGGAATGTAATTTTTCTTATTATTTTCGGAAACTTTTTGGAACAACGGATATTCTTCCATTTTGAAATCGTATAATTCTAGAATTAAGATTCTATCATTGTTTTCCTCGATTTCAATTTCATTTTCAAACCAGCCCCTTCCATCAAATTGCGTATTTCAGAGCCTGACTCTGCTGAATTATTTATTGCAACACGGCAGCGAGCGGGTGATTGCCGATGCAAAGGACCATATTTATCAGATGAGGTGAGCAGAGTAGAAAAGAGGGGAAAGCTCCCTTCAAATCTTTACTTTTCGCGAATTTCCTCAAAAATCTTTCCTGATAATACATTCTGTTTTGAATTTTTGCTAGCTACAAGTGAAATCCATTCTATTTTTCACATGATCACAGTTCTCATTCTTTCTATGATGCCATCAGATTTATAAATTTTATTTAAACAAATTTTTTTAATTCAGAAGTCTGGAGCACTACAAGCTAATCGACGAGAAGGGCAAGGATCAGGGCGTTAACAGTTAGATATTCTATTTCAATTGTAGAATGCATTTATAATTTCCTAGTCCGCCACCGCGCCAAGATCATCCTGGACCTGCTTGGAGACGAGGACAAATTGCGCGCAGAGAGATTGAAGGCGAAGGGCGACAACAAGGACAGATATCAGGGATTCACTCCTGATGACATCAAAATGGGCAGGGGAGGCACTTATGATGGTAAATTTGAATATTCTTGGAATTTTTTTGCCCTTGAAGTCTAGTCAAAAATTATAGGAATCAGAGTTTCTGTCAATCTTTAATTTTTAATTCATAAAGAGACTGAATAAATTGACTGATTTACAGGCAACGGTTCATCGAAATCTTCGTCATCTGACTGGCGCTCGAACAAACGCAGAGACTCCTTCGAAGACGACAAGTCATTTCTATCTTTCCAGATAAGAATGGGAATATGATATTCGTTTTCAGAGTGGACTATTCCGCAAAGGAATGCAACGATTTCCAGTTCCCTGATACTGCAAGAAGAGGCAGTTTGTCGCCTGAACTCGGATTCAGGAATGAGGTGATTTTATACTTGTTATCAGGGAGAAATACATTTGAAAAATTCTTTAAAGTAATAATTTTCATATGTTCAGGTTAGAAAATTTAGAAATGTAAACTTTAGCCATCCTCGAACACGAATTCTCAAATGGATGACGATGACGGATTCGGCGACTTCGCTTCTGCTCGTTCCGCTGCAAAACCCAAATCGGGAGGAATCAATTTCAAAAGTGAGTCATTCGAATTCTTCTGCCTATCACTAAGGACAGTAAATTTATTGAGTAAAATTCACTCCATTTTGACTGATTATCTCATTGCTGCAGTCTGGATGGCTCGAGTTTTACTTTTCGTAGATTTATTCGTCTCAAAGTTACCACGCACTGAGTGTAATTAACAACAATTTAGATGAAGAATTAATTTTTGACGGTAAGATAGAAGATAATTTATGTTAACGATTAGGGCAACTAAAACTGTGTCAGTCTTGGCTAAACTTGTGTATTTTCGCTAAACAAATAACGTTGTCCAAGAGTTACGAATTTTCATTTGGAATATGCGGATTTTTTCTTCGAAAATGTTTGCTCGTCTGTTCTTATTTTGCATATTCCAAATTATGCCAATCACCCATAACCTAATTGGAGGTGTCTGTGTTCTTTGTTTTAGCTGTAGATTTATTATTATTATTATTGATGTCGGAAGCGAAGAATACTATTGTTAAACCTTTAAAATCAGTACAAAAATCATTTTTCGCTTCTGATTTTTATTTAAAATATTTATTTTTTCATTTCAGTAGCAACGACAGCTCCTCCAATCGCGCCTCCTCCATCTTCTGGGGGCATTTTCCCCCGCCAGTCTCAGACGTCTCCACAGGCCCAATTCGACCTGCTGTCTGGATTCGAGGGACCCACGCCTGCTGCCTCTGCTGAACCTGCAGCCGACACCGACTTCTTCAGCTCCAATCAGACTCCACAGGTCAATTCGAGTTATCTCAGTTTCTGGGGGGAAAAACCTTTGGCATGATTGATTTATGGAAAATCGGAAAATTTTCATTCATCAATTTGGGGAGCAATGTTTGTTTGTTTTCAAAAATCTCGAAATAATTTGAATTCATTCACTTTTGCACTTATTCTTTTACAAATTCTTCAACTTCTAGGTGAACACAGCCAAGCTGACTCGTCCTCCTCGCCCTCCCTCGGGAGGCAGTGCAGCGGCAGCTGGCGACCTCGACATCTTCGGCTCTTCCGCTCAACCACCTGCTGCAGTGCTCTCTCCTCCCTCTGCAACTGCAAACTCGGCCTCTCTCATTTCCACCGACGACTTGTTCGGATCGGTCGCCACTCCACAGAAACAGACTGCAAATGGGACGGCTAATCTTATCGAGTAGGCTAATTATAAATGATCCCTTTCATTGGGTGCGAATTAGAGACAAGTAAAATCTCTTCCTTTATTAAAGCGCTATTAGAATCCATAATAACTAAATGGAGTTGAATTTAAAGGTCGGAATTGAAAATTCATCTCATTCCTAATCTAAACTAAACTTCATCACATGATGAATTTATTTTTATCGATAAAAAAAAGTTGAATGATAATCAAATTAACATTTTTTTTTGCAATTCTTGCTAAATACAAGTTTTTTGTTTTTTCAGTGACTGGTCCGGATTCAACTCTGGAGTGCCTGCAGCCAATTTCTCCCTAGCTCCCCCTCAACAGCAATCGACTGGATTCGCAGACTTCTCCGGCCCTGTTCTCAGCTCCAATCCTCTGCAGGCTACTTCTCCAAATCAGGCTAGTTCAGTTCTGTTCTTATCTTATCTCGATTTTTGCTTACAAAATCTGTCAAATCACAAGTAGCCCTTGCTTCATTATACTTTCCGTCAGAATACTTATAAAAACGTAAGATATCCTGTTAATTTTTCTTCTTCGAAAAAGGGTAAGATCCCCGTTTTAACCTACAAATCCGGCTCTTCGCAATCAAGGCGATATTTTAAAAGCTTTTCAAAAATCTAATCTGCCTTGCTAATATGAATAATATACCTAATCTGCTTATGAAACATTTCTATTTTAAAGCGATCGACTACTAAATTTAGTCGAAAGCCTGTTTGGCTCGTCTTAATTCTCGCGAATTATGAATGAAACACGAAGAAAGAGCAAAAAAACAGGGTAGTGTGGATTTGGCGCTCCAAAACATCGCTTGAAGATGAGAATAACCATGTGACCGATTCTTTGGTATTGTGATGTAGTGATGCCCTAAGAGCAGGTTATGAATAACTGGTATTACATGCCTTCTATTTATGCGGTGAATCTTCATCTTTTCTCTAATATGTACAAAGATATATTAATCCCCTCTGAGCTCAAATACCATGAGATATAACTTGGTCTTATCACTAACAGGATTAACCGATTCCAAAATGGATAAGCTTATTATTTTGATCATTGGTAGAAAGGCCATGGCTTGTATGACAGGTGGTAGAAAAGCTAAAATAAATCGGTCGAAGCAACAATGATCATTTTTTGCTGCACTATTTCTATTTCAACTTCAATCCAAATCTCCATTTCACTAAAATATCCGACTTTTCACTACGATAATCGTAATTCTACAAACCTTATCAGTTTCGGAAAGAAACATATCGAAATTTTCAAAAATCGCTCCTTATGACGAAATTTTCTGCAATTTTGCACATAACACAGAAAAATTAGGCCCCTACAATATTGCAAGTCCTTTTTTCCTAGCTATAAAACTTGTATCTAATTAATGCCTAAATCTTTGCACTTATCTAAATCTGAAAGGCTGAAAGCCCTTTCAACCTTGACTAATCTGTTTTCGACGACAAATCCTAGTATTTCTCACTTCTAACTTCTTCGGCATTTTGAGAGAATGAATGAAAAATATTTTATGTTGTAGGATAATTTGGATAAAACATTTCCACGTAATTTCATAAATCCTTAATTAATTTAAATTGAAATGCAACAAAATAAATTTATTTTTATCCGTCCAGTCATGCAGCTGGATTGATTTCAAATCTCTCAAATCAGCCAGATTTTCCGAGGCTAATCGCTGCAAAAATATTATTGGGATTTTTCAAGGATTTTGAGAATAAGATATACATAAATAAAATAATAAAAACGGTCAAAATATGACTAAAGAAACCGATTGGCTTATATCTTTTTATGACTGACTTTATCTGGATGGATTAGAGCTGATTTAGACAAAGATATTATTATCAATAAATTCTCCATTAAATCACTATTACCTAAAAATTATTAGTTTTCTTCACGCTTAATTTCAAAATTACTTCTCACTGTTAAAACTAGTCAAAGTGAGGAATATTGGATTTCACAACATTTTTAAACCTATTTAGGTAACTTTGTCGAAGCGTTGTAAAAGCTTATAAGCTATCACATCATCATAAAAAAATCGAAACAAATTTATTTTGGTCCCTCTTCTGTAGAAAATGGGGTTATTCATTCCAGTCGGGTGTCCCTAATTGTTTGCCTTCGGACCTCGCTTTCCCCTTCAAGTATTCTTTACTTTGTCTTTATTTTCTTCTTCAATATTAGCATATTCTTTCACTCTCTTATAACACAATGCTTCAATGCAGTTTGCTTACAAAACAGAACAAGATAAAAAGTAGCAGAAGACAAACAGTTTCTGTAAGCAAATTTGTCAGCAAACTTTTCTGGGCAATTGAAAATTAGTTGATTTTCAAGGTCTAATGCTATCAAGAATCAAATTTTGTAAATTACAATCCAAAACATCACCCTGATTAGCTGAAAAATGACGAAAAAAATACAAGAGCATGATGATATGATTTGTCTAAAGTCTTCAATGCCATCATAAATTTTCAAAGTTCAAGCGAAGATCCCTTTCAAAATGAATAGTGCTAGCAGTTGAATCGGCAAGATTCTCTGAAGTGATGATCGTTTGTTTAAGATGCATATTTTATTATTTTTGTTTGTTTCTTTCTGAAGATCTTCACGATGGGAGGATGTGATTAAACAGCCCACTTTTAGCGGAAAAAATACTGATTGGCAAAACCAAATCAGATTAAAACAGGCTTATCACGACAGTGAAACATGAAAGAGAATTTTTGATATATGTCGGTTTGCTTTTTATCAAATCATATAGAAAAATCTACGGCAATCATCGTGAAAAATAAAAGATTTGGCAGACTTTGTGAACAAGAGGCTAAATGATTATTGATATTTCAATTATATTAATTTTGATAGATTAATGGAATTGATTCTTTTTAGAACACTCCGACCGACAATCTGACGGATCTTTTCGGGAACATGGGCCCCATTTCGCCTGTGCAAGTCGGACAAAACAATATGGTATTCTTTAAAAATTATGTATGTCAAAAATAACTTTTATATTCACTTGAAATCGTACAGAAAGGACAATGAAATTCTGGACCGAGAACTAATTTGATTTTAAAAAATCATTTGAAAATTCTCAAATAACTGGTATTTTTTACATAATTTTCATGATTTCAGTCGAATCAATCATCCACAGTCAATTCCGACCCGAAGGTCTCAAACTCCAAGGCGAACATCGGCTCGACCTGGGCTGGTACCTCAGGGCTCATCGACTTCGATAATCTGGCCTCCAAACCGACCAACACCAAGCAGAGTCTCACTCTCAATCAGATGCAGGCCATGAAAGGTTGACTCATTTTTTAGATTTGTTTTTCCTTATTTATGGCATTTTTATCTGCATTAGAATTATATTGCCCTCAATTTATGTAGGCATGTCATAAGAGATACGTTAGATGCGCGAAATTCCTTAAAGATTATAATGCCTTAATGATCTATCGCATTTTGTTTAGGGACCGCAAATTGCGCCCCTTTCATGTTTCACTTTCGTTCAAAAAGCGATCATTTGAGTCGCAAAAATAGGAAGCGGGTCTCTTTCAAAGTACCTAGACGTAAAAGGCATAGTCTCACTCGATGAATCATTAAATGAAATGATGCTGTATCAAAAATCAGCTCGGAACTCTGGTGTTGTTTGGTATCAATGCCTTTTTGTATAGCAAAATCGTATTCACTTTTTTAGCTATTTTGGTTAATTTTATCCGACAAAACTATTTATTTTTCCTTTACGAATGCCTTAGTTACACCGAATTCGATCGTTTAAGTAAAAAAATTGAAAATTATGGCTTTCGAGAGAAAAAAAAACATTTGTGGTCCCTAATTTTATTTTTAAAAATACAAAAACTCAAACAAATTCATAAAATTGAAGGATTCAAATAATATGGTTTGTGATCGATATTGGCATTATTGGCACTAAATGGAGGAATATTCCTATTCAACTATTAAAGCTATCTAAAGTATCGAACTTCACAAATGGAATCAACAGAATATTCGACTATTTGTCTTCTTTTTCCTATTCAATTTTTTTTGTTTTAGTCCACTATCTAGCCTGTACTGTGCACATTTTCATTCGATTTTTGACCCCTCAAATTATTCTATTCATTTTTTAGAAGCAATGGATTTATGATTATTCGTGCATCCGAGAGATTCATTATCAAAATTGACTTGATATTCCCCATTTCCTTTTCTGTCGAACTTTTTTCTCCTTTCGTCACTCGTTTTTATAGTTTATCCGATTTTCGAAAGCCGATTAATAATTTATAATTATTCGTTTTTCTACGTTTCGAAGATAGATTTTCCAGAATAATCTTAGCTTGAACACTATAATGTAGGTCTTTAAGGATTTGAAATTAGAGAGGGCTAGAGAGATTTAACTATACGGATTTATTTTGCATAATAATTTCAAGTCATGCAAAGCCTGCATAGCGCTGCTCAAGTTAATGTAATATTGGATTGTGATTTATTGAGCCCAACGAGCAAAATAGACAAAATGTGATCGTATTTCTCTTCTTATCGACTTGAGATGTATCTAATAACGATTATCAGTGCCTTTTTATTCCTCTTCAATCAAATCAAAAAACCAAACACGAATAATAAATTATTTGAGTTCGGATTTCTTGAAGTTGCATTGAGTTAGTGTAGTAATTAGGACAGCTTTAATTTTATAATCAAATGATTGGCAAGAGTAAATGTCCATGATATTGGAGCACACGATCTAAAAAATTTGGATATAATGTAATTTCGAGAGTCAACATCTCGTCAAGCTAACCTGAACCGACACTTCCAAAAATTTGATATGGATTTTTTACTCATTTGCTTAATCAAGTATGCCAAGTTCCAGTTGAATAGCCTCAGAATGACTTGGTTTACCATGGAGTTAAAGTTATGTTTGTACACTTTTGAACCACCACTATAGCTAAAATTTTTCAAATCTCATCTGTTGCATACAACAGTTTATTTCATTAGAAAACCTAGTCAATTATTGAGTTAGGAGAGAGGAAAGATTCTTGGTCTTACTTTACCAATAATACCAATTTATCGGTGTATAGACAGACGTAAATAGCTCTAACTTTTCTTCTTTTAGAACTTAGGTAAAGTACTCGAACTCTGTGCTCGTTTTGTAGAATTCCAATTTATTTCTTGAAAATGGCAGAGAACGTTTCTTTATCTTAGTCGACTTGAAATAGCCCTGATATTTTTATCAGTCGTTCCCAATTAGGCTCAGGTTTTGCAAAGACGTCTGTCTGAATAGGAAGGTGTTCATTATCTCCATTCTACATTCTGCCCTTCACAAATAGATTCTTCACAGGAAGAGGCAGGGATGTAGGTTGGGTTACAATTTCAACAATTCTAACCTCAGGCTCAAGCCCATGTCTATGACAACAATCTTCAACCTAACAATTTTCAACAAGCTATTTATAAAAAATCTTACACCACACCAAAACAAGATCACTAACATTGAACACTCACAACACGCAATGCAAGGGCAGACAAACGCTTGTTTATTTTCCATTTTTCACTTTTAATTTCCTGTGCAATTATCTACGGCATACTTCATGGTGACTAAATTTGAGAGGAATATTGGCAAGGTATAACAGAATAACAAACAGGTTAATGTCGAAGTGTTTGAGTACTGTAATGCCAAAACAAGACTTTTTCCTCATAAACAAAAGCAGTTAATGTTGGCATAGCTAAATATCGAAAAGTCCGAACTTGTGATAATATTCCCTTCATCTGCTACATTCCTGTTACAATTTGCAGGAAACGTATCTTTAGTGACATCGCAAACCTGTAATAAATTAAATGGATATGCATGAATCAAATATAATCCTAAGTTCCCATTGCTTTTCGACCTAGAAGATATGTTGAGAACTTGTAGGATTATGCACCACACAACTCCGATAGGATCATTATTTTTATTCTAGATTTTATAAATCTTTCTTTCCGGAAATGTTAGACTTTTTCTCGCCATGCGGCGGCAGATTTTATTATTGCACCTGAGACGAATCGGACAAACAAATTAATTGCGACTTCCGAATTTTCGCGTGCATTGCATTTTGAAGCCTTGTTAGAGAAATTCGTAGCGTAACATCACACCGTTCGTTAGATTCACTGATCGGTGATTCAAAGATCTCGTGATAATGAAAAATGCATCAAATTTCTGTAAACTTCCTAAAATGTTTCTATAACATTTCATAATGGATGCATCTGATAAAATTATTAGGTTGGCTAAAATATTTTTCCATTCTGATAACGTACAAAATTTAGTTCCTAACCTTTATTCCGTCAAATGCTCGAAAGAAATATTTTATCGAAAATGGAAATTTAGAGTTGTCAATTTTCAGTACAAAAATAACAAATTTAGATGCGATTTCCGGTATATTTTAGTCGAAAATGAACGCCTATTTCCCTTCGAGTATAAATGAAAATTCGACACTAATTTTACCTACCTCGTACTGTATTTTAAATTTCACTAACTTATTTTTCAAGTTTTTGGTGATATGTAACTTTATTTCTGCGTAATAAAATGATCATTATCTATTCATCAGGGCATATTTTTAGCAATGCGCTCAAACAATTTAGATCTTTCATAGAATTAAATTCGAAAGAAATTGAAAATCATCCAAATTTACTAAAGTAAAGTTTTATAAGTAATACACTTCGTAAACGTCGTCCAACCTTAACATCAGGGTTGAATTTTTACTCATATGCTTGAGGATTAAATGAATCACGCCTTCTGACATTGAAACCTCGAAAGACGTTTGCCCTATTTATCTCGAATTTCTTACCAATTTCTATTACGAATTGTTCAATTTTTAATTCCCCTAACCCCTTAATCGGCTTTGCGAATCGACAAAAATGAACAAAGTTTCGCGCATAAATCTGGATATTCAATTTCGCAGTCATCGTTCACAAAAAGCCTATTGTTCAAAACGAACAGCGTTCCTTTTATAAATAAGCTCTTTATTATCCTCAACCGCTGATCAGTTTTTCATCCCTTTTCATTTCGTTTCACAGCCCTTCCGCCGGTAATGATCTTCAATAGCTCAAAAACGAAGAAAAATGTCTGACACGATAATTAAAAAAAAAATCCTCTCTGGGCACCGTAATCTCCCACTGTTTGAGTTCGTACTTTATTTGATGTAGAGGCTTTTTCAGACAAAACATCTCCAAATTCAAATTAAGCGCTCTGGTTTCGCCTTTGTCCACTAGCATAAATCCTTTTACCTCAAAATATACAGCGATAACATCGTGCAAAACCCTCAGAGTGAAATTGCCGCCTAGAAAAATCTATAAAACCTTTTGTTCGCTTTCTCGCTATTGAAGTTTTTCGAGCTTTAATAAGTCACTGAAACTGAAAATCAAGTAGCAGCTTTGCCTGAATAAAACAACTGATATTCATCTTCTGAACGCTGAACTCCTTATCCTGATCAAAGCCGATCTGTAAGCGATTTGCATGATTTTCCTGTTACGATTCAAGCGTTCTTCGTTCCAATTCGGCTAATGGCGGAGATCTCGGCAAACGAGCAAATTTGACTGCAACAAAGACAAAAGAATTTGGGAGGCTTAGCAAAAAATGGCTGTTTTGAGCAATTTTTGTATCATAAGCAACGAAAAATCCTGAGCGTTTGTAGTCATTCATTCTTTTTGTTTGATGTTTTATCATTGTTGTTCTTCAATATTAACTATAAAAAGTAAATTCATATTTGCAAAATCTCTTACGTAAAAAATGAACTTCAATTTTTCATTTTTTCGATTATCGTAAATTCACGATTATTTTTGAAGTCATGGACCAATCTTAATACGCAGCATCTTCATAATAAATCAAATTGATCTATTATCAAATGCATTTTCTGTCCTCGCGCAATGAGGTGATGAAAATCTATAAAATACAACATTTTTTGAAATAGAACAATGATGGAATGGCATAACACGAAATGACGAAACGATTTTCTGAATTTGGTGTAATGAACAAATGGCGAATTATTCTTTTTTCCCACCCAATTCATATCAATTTATATTTCGTTCAGTAATTTTATCACCTCATCAAACCTAAAGATTCATATCGTCATTGCGGCATTTTCAGATTGCTATCAAATACCTATTCATGAATGTTGAACTAGGTTTTATTTTAGTTTAAATTTCGACCGTCCCTTGTTGAAATTTTATTGAATTCTTTTCGTTATGAAGCTCCTTATTATATCACGAATTTCACGATATTTTTGTTTGCCTTTCTGATCAAACATTTTCATATTCACTATAGTGATATTTGAATAAATCCGTCGGTACCTTTGAGCCGACTTTGATCGCCCACGATAAGCGCCAAAGGACTGGCGTGTAAGTCTGTAAGCCGGCAGCTTGATCAAAGCACCAGGCTTCCTTGTCTCCAGCGTCATTTCTTGCCTGATAATTAAAGTTCATTCGGGTTCCTATAATTTCCCAATTAATCCCTTAGAAATCTCACTTTGTGCGCCATATTCCTTTTCCTCTCGCGGCACAAAAAAGCGCGTGCCAAATTCTCTGGAAATTTCTCGCGGTTTCCCCCAAAATTACTCGGTACATAAATTTGCCTAATTCTGGCAAATCCTTTGTGGAGATCGGACTCATTGCCTAATTCCCAGAAATACTCGAACTTATCTCCACGCATTCGACGCTTTTCGCTGGCTTTTTGTTACTTTATTTCTATTTCCGAAAGACTCTTTGAGTATCATGAGGGTTGTACTCAATTACATCGCAAACTGATTAATGAATGTGATTAAGAATGAAACTTTTAAATGCACATTGGTTTTCAGACAAATGCACAATCAAAAGAACAAGCGCAAAGAATAAATAGATTTTACAAATAAATGATACAACAAATTTATCCAGAATTATTTGATTTTCCAAATTTGAAATTGAAATCCATCGAGTCTTTCGATCAACTGACGCCCCTCGTCTTGAGACTTCTTGAATCGTCCTTCGTATATCCCTGTCTTCCTCTTTAGTTTGGGACAAATTTCATCGCTTCGTGCCTCGACCCCCGACTAGCACATCCCTATTTCGACGGTTTTCACGGAGATTCTCCGCTCAAACGGCCGAATTGTCCGATTTGCCCAAGCTGATCGTGGCTTTTCGTGTCAGTCCCTTTCATGGATTACAATAAGCAAGCAAAACGATGAGTGCGTCAGCTCAAAATAAACTCTTATTGGGGGTGATTATCTGGCTTGTGATTTCTGTCGAGCTCGTTCTATCATATCCTAGTCATTAGAAAGTTTTAGTCCAACGATAAGAATAGCACACAGAAAAGTGATTTAAAAAATATTTCATAAGTGCTTTTTCACTTAAAATTTTTATTCGAATAAAAGTTCAAAATTCGAAATTTTCCTCGAATTATGATTTTTAAAATTCTCGTATTTTTTTGTTATGGGATAAGCGAATTTGCAAGAAGACCTTTATCAGGATCGGATTTCCGGTTCATCAAAGAAATGTATTCGAGGGAGATTCGCACCGGAAATCACTGATATAGTCCCGTTTTAGCTCTAGGCTTCTGGCTTCATTTTCCATTTCCATTTTGCAATGATCCCTGATTTATAGGATTAGTGATATTTTTTCCTTTTTCGAATTTTT
This sequence comes from Diploscapter coronatus, assembly GCA_964036155.1. NCBI lineage: Eukaryota > Metazoa > Nematoda > Chromadorea > Rhabditida > Rhabditidae > Diploscapter > Diploscapter coronatus. The sequence goes on along the minus strand of OZ038422.1, from coordinate 44,406,669 downwards.
TGTATTTTCTCAAGCCAGTTGAGTGATATATGTACTCGTTTGCCAACTAAACTTTCGTATACATATTTTCCAAGAGATGAACAAAACTCAATGAATACACAGCTATAATAATCCAAACTCATTCAAACAATTCATACTGTAGCAGAAGCACTTTTAACGAAAACATCAAACGTTGTTTTTCAGTCAGGAAATGCGGATTTTTCACTACTGAAAACATTTTTTAACCTAGCAACGTAGTTTTTCTTCTAGTATTTTCTTAAGTACAGTATATCTGAACTTTGAAAATAGAAAAATGAGTTCGCAAAAAGTTTGCACAATATTTACGTCTATATTTTCACCCATGAAAAGATATTTCGAGTTAAAAGAAACGGAGATACTCCAAAATTTTGAAGATCATTGTATACTAAATTTATATCTGAAAGTTTAGAATAAAATTTGATTTTTAAAATTTTTAAACGAACACTGTTCTGAGTCTAAACGAGTATCATACAAAACCAATTTTCCATGATTATCAATTAAGAACCCGGCCAGAAGGATCGAAAAAGTGACCGATAATTTCTAATGTATAATTCGAATGCTAGTTTCGGCACTTCTATATAAGCACACCAAACTTCGACGATACTTTGTTTGTGAAATTAATTTTGCTGATTAAACATTTTATGAAGGCTATTTTCGAATGAACGAGTCTCATAATCGTTTTATTCGAGACCTATCCTTATCTAATTTTTTTTTCTATATTTTAGTTAAAATATGATAAAGATTATGCATTTAGAAAAGCGAAATGCTCAAAAATCTAAGATAAAGTGCATAAAAGAAAAATCCCTTTGAATAGACACGGGGTTACAAATCTGAGGATAAAGCTGAAGATTTGAGTTGAAATCTGGTAATTCCTGGATGATTGAATGAATGTTTGAGGCATTTTGACGAGGATTTGTGTAGGCGAATTCGATTCTAATGGAATTAAAAATACTTCGTCTTTCAATCGCTCATCGGAATGTTGAATCTTATCTTTCCCAAAATCACGCGCACTTAATTATTTTTTAAAGATTTATTTACAATTTACAAACAACAAGAAATAAGCAAAAGATTGTTGCATTTTCTGATAAATTCATATTTGTGATAAGTTACTCATGTCTAATATGAATTATTTATTGTTGTCACACGTCGGCAATTCGATTCGATTTAATTAAGGAAGTGAATATTTCCGCCTCTCAATTGTCGTTCGCTTAATTTACTGGAAATTTTTCGCATATTTCATGGAGCTGCATTTATTGTTTGGCACGTGCTTTTGAGTGGTTCAGTCTGAAATGAGCCCCCTCGTTTCGCTGATTTCCCCCTTCTTTTCTGCGTCCAACTTTGCATCATCGTTTTTTGCAGCTAAATTAAACTAGTTAGAGAACGAGCAAGGCGATTCCCCCTTGGATTTCAATTATTTGACATCAGAAGCGAAGAAAATGGCTGTCGAAATCGAAATAGAATGCATTTACTCTGAAATCTGGGGGCAGAAAGGGATGAGCAAGAGCACACAGATTAACGCCTTTTTTTTTTGGAAAATGTTCTTTCATTCTGAAGCTAATTACAAATAATGACGTAATTTTATTCAGCCCAAAAAACGCGTCTGGCTTTAGTCCAATCATTCACTTGCTTGTTTCATCTTTATATTCAATTAAATTTAGCACCGCTTATTTTTAAATTTTCAATTTATCTATTAAAAGGACTGCGCGATTCATTTTTAGCTGTTGAGTGTGTGTTACTCAGCCCCAGTTTAATTTTAATTGCCGAGGAAATGAAATTTACCCCGTTCGAAAGGAGAACACCGCCTGCGGGGTCGACTGATCTCGACTGAACCTCTGCCCTCGTGCCTCGTTTACGGCTCAAATCGGATTTCCCTCATTTCACCCCTTCTCGACATCTAAATTGGGAATTTATTTGCTTTGAACTCTCACACTTTTCTGTCTATGAAACTGTCTGACTTGCGTCACTTGATGCTAACTAATTTACGGGCAATTTACACATTTTCGAAATAGCAACCAAACCTAAATAAGCATGAGAATAAAATAGAAACTTTGTTATAAAAGCAAAAAATTCTATGATGATATTTTTTGCATTTACGTACGCATATGTCACACTAAAATTTTTAAAAAAAGCCATTAAATGATTCTATCCAATTTTAAACTCGAATTACAGTACTCAGCAAGAAACCAAACATCCCTTGGCAATTATATTCTTTAGTTGAATTAAAAATATGGCTAGTCTAGTCTAATTTTGCACTTTAATAGCAAAAAATTGAAATCGTTCGTTCTCTCTCTCTCTCTCTCTGGATGGATGGATGGATAATTTTAGCCCCAAAGCATAGACAAACTTGCAATTGTTCTATTCTGGTGGAGTGCAGTGCCCTTCTTCCTCTTCACGGCTACTGTCGTCTTCATTTTTGTTTGCAGCCAAACATTTCAAACTCAAATTTCCTCGTTCCCCCTCCTCCTCCTCGTTTTACTTCATCCAGACGCACAACTTTTAATTTATTTCGAAATCGCCCCAAAATTCGACACAAAGGAAATTAACATAATTCGTAAAGGAACTTGTGATTTCCGTTTTGCCCAAGAACACCTTTCGATGGAAAAAAGGAATCTGATGATCGTAACTTGTAGAATTCTAAAATTATACCATGCACTTTTAGAAATTTCGCAATTTTTATATTTTTGGAGATATACTATCATTTTTGAGACGAAAGACGTCACAAAGTGCCTTCATTTATTTCAAAGGAAGTAGCGCCTGTTCCTAAATCATACTCGTTTCGCACTCAAACTGCTACTTGAGCCCTTAAATCTGGAGAGAAAACCCCCTTGTACCTTCGAATTATCACCTAAAACAGATTTCCATCTGTTCCCCTTTATGAAGTTCTCCGACAAAAAGGCTCATCTTAGTATTTTGAACGAAAAAATTTCGAAACCTAATCCAATATACAAAAAAGATGCCAAAGCCACTTTATCAGGCACTTTGAATAATGAATTTTCTATCAAAAATACCGAATAAAATGATAATTCTCTCATGAAATTTAGTAGAGGAGCAAAAAATGTCTAGATTCCAGAAAATGGTCATGAGTAATTGAAAACTTGCATCATCTTTCAAGTATTTTCCTTTATTCTTTGGAAGATTACTTTGCAGGATACGTAAAAGACTTTTCTTTCAACAATTAATCTGGCACCACTTTTATTAATCTGATGACACCTTTCTATTTTTATAATCTTCATATTTACTCGCGCAAATATTTTCCATTTGTGTCGGAATTCAACTTGATGTGAATTAGAGATCTGACAAACTTGCTGCTCGTTTGTACACTGTGCTGATATCTTCTGAATTGCATTTGCCTGCGTTATCAGCTCTCAGATACCAGCTGCAATCACGAAAATAATCGCCAAATTCCCGGTTTATTTCCTTTTTCGATTTCTTATCCGCCGAATTTGGCATTATCTCTCCAGCTCAGCCGTTTTATCGTTACATTATCAATTTATCTTTGCCTACCAAATTGAATAATCTCGTTTTATCTTAATTTTTCCTGCACAATGCAAATATTCGCAATCCTCAAATCCGTTTGATTTTATCCAGCATTTTTCTGCTGATCCGCTCTCTGTCGATCTCTGCATTATATCAAGTCCTTTTGTCAGAAAACTGCCTTTCTGCTGAAAATTTTTTTTGCGTGTAAATCGCGTCAGAGACAAAGGGATCAAACGAACCCAGAAACTCTTCGAAGATTCGCCGCAAAATGAAAAGCGCCGAATTTAGACGAATTCATTTTGCGATTAAAATAACTGCAAGAATCTGAGTTGAATTTTAGTAGTGATATTTCCTGTCATTTTGAAAGTTGTAAAATTGGAAACTCAACTTCAAATATATCATTCATGAACTTTAAGATTTTTTTAAAATCAATTTCAACTTCACAAACATACAAATTGCTCGGAATATCTTAGATTTCACTCTACCCCAGAAGAAAAGACGTTTTTAATCAGACTAACAATATTTTACAAATTTTATGAACTGCAACTCAGTGGTGTTCGGAATTTCAATTCTGAAAAATGCTAAATTATTCAAGTAATTAGAAGGATTTTTTGAGAAAAACAATGAAAATTTCATCTATTTCCCGGATTTGCCCACACAAAACACAGTTGGTTCCTCTTTCCAGTCTTATTATGTTGTGGGATGGCTTCGAAATAGTTGTTTTGCAAGTGAACCTTCTCATTTTTGAGGTGTTCAGGTGCCAGGCCTGAAAGGAACATTGACGATTGTTTTTGTTTGCTATTTGGCCACATTTCGGTGGTACGAATAAAGCTAATTTTCCAATAAATATCCACTATTTATTTACCACTTGGTTAAGATGATCATAGGATTGGATTTCGGTGCTTAGCCAGAATTTCCCAAAATAATTTGATACTCGTGATAACTCATTCCCAGTATTTTTTTAGTTTTGTCATTGTCAAAAATACCCAACGAGTTAGTTATTTTGAGGTGTCTCATGATTTTTGGGATAAAATAAGCAAAGGCATGCATAATGTATCGAAATTTGCCAAGTTTGGATAAATTATGCACCTTGTAGCGCTCAAACACTGCTCATTGCAATAAACTCTTATGAAAAATTGACTACCACGAGATTCTGTTCGCATTTTTTTCGCATAAATTTTTCCGAATTTCGTGGAATGCAATAACACTTTCAGAGAAGCAAACACGCCCTCTCAAATTTATAGGCAAATCGAAAAAAAAAACCGAGAGCAGATTCGTTATTTGTTGACAGAATCCAAAACTTTTGTTTAGCTATCATCTTCCATAAAATTATTTATTTGTCCAAACCCGATGCACTAGGTTCTTATGAATAGGCGACGAATTTTCTAATTATGAAAAACTTCAGTTTAGTTGGTGGGCATTTTAAAATTCGGCCTTTCAAATGGTGTAATATTTTATTTGTTAGAGAAAAACGTCGAATTTCGAAAGCTTTCATCGAAACACGGCATACGAAACCAAATCAAATCATCGGATTAGCTGCTTTTTATGTGAGCTAAAATCTTGGCTCACATTTACATACGGACTCACAAATCCGGGTTTGATAATCTTGCACTTTGGTTTAGAACATTATTCTTAAGAAATTACATATTTATGAACTTTCAGGAAAATTGTCCTATGAAATCATCATGATGTTGATAGATTTGTTTTAAAAGCATTTTTGGACGTGGCAAAAGTTCATTTGAACTTTATTTTATTTCAAATTTTTTTTCCAATTTTATAACATGCCTACCAAACCAACTTTACTTAATTTTATCTTCGAAGATAAAACGAAAATTCTAAGAACGACTTTTACAACGTTGTGCCCAGACAGTCTTGTCTCCAAGCAGCTGTTCGCAGACTCACGTCCGGTAATTAGATCGACATTTTAGAAATTCTATTAATTTCACCACACAGAAAGGCCGACGCAATACACAGTATGGAATTATTATAAGGTTACAAAGATTGAACACGAATGAAAAAGCATTTCGTATACCACTTCAATATAATTGAGTTGATCGTCAAAGCAACCTAAAACTTTATTCCGAGAATTCCTAACAATATAGAAGCTTTCCCAGAATTCCCAGAAACGTTTACTTTTTTCGAGCCTCTCAAAATCTCTCCTCATTCAGTGTGGTGTAATGGATAGCGAGTTGAATTTTCGTCCTTTTTAGTAGGTTATGTGAGATTTAAAAAAGAAAAAAAAAGCGCAGAGAAGCTCGAAGGAAGTAAAAGTTTCTGTGGATGTTAGGGTACTTGCATTTTTTTTGTAAAGCAGAACCTATTTGGCAGAATATGGCAACTTTTGACGGTTAAATCAATCCAATCAGTATAAAGTACAAATTCAAATCAGCATCAAGAAGGAAGTTACAAATCACTGAGTTTACAAGACAATGACTTTAAAACGTACAACAATGCCAGACGAAATTTTTACTTCGAAAAGAAATATTGAAATCGAAACTTCGAATTTAGAATAAGGATAAAAATAATAAATTAAATTTCAAACAAGATTTTTTCTGCTTGCCAATCCTTCAACGCTGTAGAACAAGTAACTCAAAACCATAGATTATTTATTAATTTGCACGTTAGCAGCGGATCAACCAGATTTAAGCAATAATCCTCAAATCCACCTTCTATGATGTCGTATTTTGACAGACATCGTTGATCATCTGAATCCTTTCTGCTCTCTAAATTTGTAAGCATCAACAATTCGGCTGCATCCTGCTCATTCACCGCTTCAGTCTGTGATTCCTCTGAGTCAAGAGATGATCATCTTTGCCTCTTCTCATTCTTTTTTGATGCTTTGCAATTTCTCCCACATAAGCCTAGATTGATATTTTTGTATTGCGGGTAAATTACACAAAGCGTCAGAGTCACGCTTCCAGACATAGCAAAATGATGCGAGAATAAATTATAATTAGAAGACAAAAGCATGGCTAAATAATCATCTGATCTGATTTTGATTTGGGTTCAAAATTCGATATCGAAAATTTTTCGAATCTTTAAATTTCGGATTTTTGTATAATTCACCGACAGTTTGGAAATGATCTAATGACAGAATACTTTCTTCTCCTATCAGTTATTATTCATTTCGTCAAATCCAGATAGATCGTCAAATTCACCAGCAGGATCAATACCACCATCATTTGCAAAATTCAACAATTTTTTATTTCCCTTTTTAGCTAAAATTTTCTCAATTCTGCAATTTTTGCTTATAATCAGACGGCAAATCAACAAATCGACCGACCTTTGTGCATTTGTTTAGAACAATAGTCGACACCTGAACTCCAAATACAGTAACAATTTAAAGTCAGCGGACAAATGCGCTGGCAGAAAAGCAACGAAAATTCTAGATAGCGGAATTGTCGTACACTCTGCAAATTTGATACGAAGAGAGAAAGAAAGACTCGTTTTTGCATCATCTTTGAATGTCTCTCGGAAATTTGAACAAGAATTGCATCACTTTCTCGTTTTCTTGCAATTCTTTTCATTGTAGCTCATTGTCCCTGATTTGACCTGAGCTTTCTCGTGGTCATCAAAGACAAACATAAGTGTCCCACAGCTCGGTTGTGGCTCGTGCCTTGTAGGCACGCGGGGTTAACCTTTCGTGTTTCGCAGTATTGCGCAATTGCAACTTGGCCTTCCCCTCTTGCCTCTATTTGAGTTCACACACAAACCTGCCTGACCACCACTAAAGGAGAAGGAGAAGGAGAAGGGAATAACGTGATGAATCATCGATTCGTGTACTTATCCTTCGAAGATCGAGGTTAGTGAACAAACATTTCGAAACTCTCCCCTCGGGAGATCTCGAATTGACTGATGCAATGCAAAAGTCAGGTAGTCCTGCGAGTTTTCATCCTTCTTACTTTTCGCACGTTCCAGCTTCCATTCTAGTTTATCTATTTATGTTTTAGTAGTACTTTTCTATTTTCTTCTTTTATTATTTCTTTTTCGCTTCTAATTTAATTTCGAAATGGTGACCAAGCCTACGTCATGCATTGTCCCCTTTGAGAGTGACCTCAGGAATGCCCGCATTGCGCAATTTGATTGGTTTGTCCAAGCGGGAACGCTTTTTGTCCGCATTCGAATGGTGGCGGATTGTAAATGTGCCATCTGCCGAGGTGGTTTAGGCAATCCTTTAGTGAGCAAGGCTATAACGTGCAACACATCATAAATGACCATTTGTAGAGAGGCAAATGTGCTTGAGGATAGGGGATAGATCAAGACGCGCCAAATCACAGTGTATTTTCGAAAATGGCATAAAATTGTTTTATTGAAGTTTTTATTCTTGCTGCTGGATATTTTTTATAAAAATAAACGAAAGTGTCTACCGATGTTCGAAATCGACTACAAAAATAACCAAAGGTTTTCATGAGCAACTGAATTCGATTTCGACTAGAAATTACGTAGAATTCAGATTCTGCTTTGAGAAAAAATTAACTCCTTTTCGTTCTCAAATCATTGCCAAAATTAAATTCTATTCTCGATTTTCGAAATATCGTATTCTGGATTCCTTTTTTTTCAAATTCTAATAGAATTGAAACTAATAAATGCTGGTTTTAAAAGAATTAGAAAGACATAGTCTAGATGCGTTCACTTCACTTGACTTACTTTCTAAAAAAAGTCTGATGTAAAATTCTCTCATGCGAAAGTACCATTTCGTCAAAATTCATACATTAATCTGCGTAAAACTTTACAGTGCATTTCTAAAAACTTGGCTTTTCAAAGATAGTATCGAAAAATTAATTTTAAACTAGACACAAATGTCGTGTTGTCTGATGACCGCTCCTTGAGCTGCAAGTAACTAAATTTATTTGCTTTGCATCTCTGTTCAGACTCTGAACTAGTCAAACAGTGTTTTTGTGATCAGATCGAGGAGTATGTGAAGTAGGACAATATTTAACCTCGGTTTCAATTACCTAAAATATTTTTCTTTCAAAAATTTAAGGACTCTTAAAACTCTGCTTCTATTTTGAATTCACGAAGCTGGACCGAGTTGGTAAATCAGAAAAGTACCCCAGTTTAAATAGTTTTACCATTGGGATATAGGGCTGGTAGGGGAAATTTGAGTCCTTATTCATTGGGTTTGGGGTCCTTTTCCGAGTTGTCCTAAAATTTAAGTTTATGGAATTGATTTTTTTTAGATAAGTTCCACTATTTCTGATCAGATCAAATTTCATTCCATCTCAAATTCAGACATCAGAGGATCCGAAAACCTCCACTTTTGATCCGATGATGTGCTAATTTTTTCGCTGCAACATTTTCTCCGAATCTTCAAATGTCGTCTTCTTTGGATTTTTGAAATCAACAAAGCTGCGCTAAACCTTACTCCTAGCGTAAATTTTGACGTAATTGATAAGAATCGGGAGGAGTTTGAAGAGTATTAGGGGGAGACTCAGAGAGGATCACCAATCTAAACAGAGGGGATTGTCTATGGTAGAAGAGAAGGCGCTAATGATAGTCCGCGATTTACCAAAAGATCCAAAATACATTCCTTTATCATCCTTATCAATCCTTATCAAATCCTCCAGCCTAGGCCTGCTCCTTTTTTTTGTCTATTCTTGAGTCGGCTCCCCCTTTCCTCTATTGGAAGCTGCTCCTTCAGTCCCGCCCCTTCCCTTGGGCCCGCCTCCTTCCCCTCGGGGTGGGCTGCTCTGCTGAGGCACTCAGAATTCAGTCATATAAAATACGCAGCCAGTTCGCACATCTCACTATTCACTCACAATCACTATCTGTGGCAGTCTTTGCTTTAAATTTGCATATTCGAAGCTCCATATTTTCGCTGCCGTTCTTTTCATCGAATTGAAGTGATTTACAGTATTCGACGAATACTAACCGATTATCCTGAGCCATGAATTATTTATCGACGATATTATCAGCCATATTCATATTCTACAGTGTCACTACAGTACGATGTCATAAGGTATTTTTTAGCTATCATTTTCTGATCTGATGAATAATTTTAGCGCATTCATCGAGGTATTTGGTCATTAAGTCGAGAATTGAGTAAAGAAGTTGATAAAAGTGAGTTTTTCTTGAAAAATATACGGTAAAATTAACACAATTTTTTTCTATTTCAGTGCAACTTATTGAGCCTGTTGAATTACGATTTGTTAATTCATCTGAACCCGTTATAGCTAAAGCTGGAGAGACAATAGAACTGCAGTGTAAAGCCTTCGGAGTTCCACCGCCCATTTTCTTCTGGTAATCTGCAAAAAGTCATAATTGGTTTTAATGGTGCAAATTTTGAAGGCTGAAAGATGGAAAGCGAGTTGGCGGTTCAGGTGAAACGACGATTTACGAGAAACTGAGGAATGTCGGAAAGGGCACTATACAGTCGGGCATAACCGTTTCCACTCTGAGGATTCCTTGCATTGATGCATCCAAGGCAGCTACTTACACCTGCATTGCTATCAATGGATACAAAAAGATTCAGAAGACTATCAAAGTTGAAGTCGGTAAGTTGAAAATCTTTATTTTTTGCCGAAAGAGTAAGGTCTTTAATTCAGAAGGTAATGCCGTCGAATGTCCAATAGAGGCAAAGCCAGCTCCTTACGTGACGGAACACACCGAGTCTCGGTTCGAGAACATCGGCAATTCAGTGCAGCTGATGTGCAGGCACACGGACAAGGAGGCCTCTGTGATCTGGTTCAACCGCGACATGGAGAAGATCAACAACAACGAGGCTTATGAGGTAGAGTTGGGCTAAATATAGAAGTAGGGAATAATTTCATCTCACCCGCTTATATTTGTACATCATTTTTGCACTTTTGAACACATCATAAATTAAAAATGCAGTACTTTGCGTCTCCAAGCTCTATGATCCTAACGATTCTGCCAAGGCAATATCTTTCCTTCCTCTGCTCCATCTATTTTCTTTGATGTTCGATATTTCCCTGCAAAGTTCACTGCTCGCCCTTCCAAATTAACGTTCACTTATATCAGCATCCAAAATGAAAATGGACGATAAACTTTTCAAAAATGACTGCACATCTTCATCGCTCGCCGCTCCTAATGTTAGGTTTTAGTATCTTCGGATGTATTTTTTGCGCGCCCCTCGCATTTTCGGCTATGATAAATTTAATTAGTACGAGGAACGCGGGGCGCTCAAGTGGATAATTAACATTTGCGGGGTCAACCCGAAGTCACTCTGGAGGATGACTCAAAAAGCTGAAGGCAGAAGACACGGCTCGTTGCCCTTTCTGACCAGAGGGCTTCTAAAGTAGAGAAGATAATGTCGCAATTTCTAATTATTTTAAGCGACCTTTCGCTGCATCACGCATCATTCTAGTCTGTCTGTTTCCCTGTCTTACTCACCCCCCAAATAGATTCTCCCACTCACGCAGCGAGAGGCCAAGCAGCGAATAATCGAATAATCGAATAATTGGAACAATTGAAATATCGAATTGGAAGACACTAAAATGGACGTATTTAGATTCTGCCCAATGGCGATCTGATGATTCGGGGTGCAGATTTCGACAGGGACACTGGCGTTTTCACGTGCGTCGTTGCAAATGAATCTGGTGAAAGCAGAACGGAGACGTTCTTCTACGCTGCTGCTCCCGACGATGAAGAAGAGGCAAAACGAAAGAGGGTGGGAGTATTTTGGGCCGAGAAATGAAATGTTATTGTTCGATTTTCAGCGGTAACTGACTACTGAACTATTCTACCTACTTGCCAACTTTCTTCTGGTTACTTCAATTTTATCAGCACTGCCTTCGGTTCACTTGCATATCATTCCCGTCGATGATGGATCTCATACAGAATGAGGCTATTTCTTTCTTATATGATACACATCCATATCCTCACTTCTAACCCTAGCGATTAGTGCAATATGTATCTTAGACTTTCTCCCTTTCCATCCTTCAGTTTCAGTGCCATAATCTAGTCTTTGATATCAAATTCGTACTTGTACTTATTTGGCAGAAATCAGCTGTTTTTCCACCTGCTACAATTATATTTAGTTAGTCGAGGTTATGCTTACCATTTTCTGTATATAAGGCAAAGTTCGTTACGCTTTTCTAGACTTTTTTCTTCCCAACGAGCTTTTTATCGAAGTTTCGACTTTCAGGAACATGTTATGGGTTCATGATTTTTCGAAAATTATGACTATTATTTAGTCTATTTTGACTACTCTTGATGATCTATTATTATTAGGCATCGCTAGAATATTTGACCTTATCTCAACTCACTTCATATCATAATATTATTTATTGAGCTAATCGCAGTATAGCTCAAGTGGAAATAGTGCAGTGGAGTGCTTTGCAACAAGACCCGAACCAAGTTGCAAGGACAGGATGGAATCTGGAGTTGGATGGTATACGGCTCCGCGGAAGACCGAAGACACGGTACACTGACACCGTGAAGAAAGAAATGATAAATGCGGGACGCGAGAGATAGAAAGAAATGAAGGGATAAAGCCCATGTAGCAGACCCCTCCACATAGGGAACAATGCTAGGAAAAAAATTTATTGAGCTAATTAATGTGCGCAAGTTTACATGTAATAACGAAATGATGAGCTTTTAAGTTCAACTAAAAATTCACAATCAAACAAACAATTTTGCTGTATGCAATTTTGAAAATTGAATCGGGTTTCGTTAGGTACTTATCTCGGTTTGAGCCTATTATTCGGGAGATAAAAATCGGAATGAGATTCATGCACCTTTAAAGTTTCCGAAGAATAAACTCTCACCCTTATTTCTATCTCAAACATAGAAATGAAGATATGATGATGAAACTAGAAGATTTGTTCGAAATTCGAAATTCTCGCAAATGTTTCATTGATTCGATCGAAATGCTCGATCGCAGTTCTAACTAGTGGATCATTTTGCTATTTCCTATTTACATGGCGTTTGTTGTTTTCGTTCTTTCATTTGATTTTCATCGTTTTGGAGCTGTCTGATTTTCTGAAACTCTTTAATTTGTACTATTAGTATTAGTTACAAAAAATTTTGAGAAAGTATGAACATTTTGTAATTTGTGAATTTACTACAAAATTGATCTACCTGATATTCGTGGTACTTCCCTCTTTCATCCCCAACTGAAAGATTCGAGTAGATTTTCGTATACTTATTTTCTCATTGAAGTTGAATATTATCGTCGTTTTTCTCTGAGTTGATTTTTGATTTGGTTTCACCGATGCCATTCTGATAGATACTGGTGTGATTTTTCGAGTTGTTTTATTTTTTGCATTCTCTTCGTTTTTTCTTCTTTACCGTTGGTATGACGTATGAAATCTGAAATAAATTATTCTATTCTAAATTTGTCCATTCGAGCTTTAAAATAGCACGTAAAGTACTAGTCAAAGAGTTAGTGTATGTGTGGATATTCCTGCATTTTCACATTTTCAGCCTCAGTTTTCCATGTCAGTTATTTTACCGCAATTTTGTGCGAGTTCTGACTTTGACGCAATGCGCGTAATGTGCAGCGTGATCATTCTATGTACACGAAAAACGTGTTCCGCGTATACGAAAAAATGCATGGCTTCTCATCTTTTCTAACTAGATTCATATAACTAATTTAGCATGAAACTGCAGTATTCTTGACAGAATTTAAAAACCAGAGATAAACGAACTTTATTTGACTGAGTCAAATTTTCTTTCTGATACTTCATAACTTTATGACATTTTCTTTCGAATAAAGCGAGCACTTATTATTGAATTGATTATATTTTCTCGAATCCTCATATTTTTGAATTTATCATTGACTTTGTATTATAAGACCTGTGGAAAATGAGTAATTTCGAGAAAATACTAGGTTGGCCCAAAAGCTTTATCCGACAAAAATGTCCTTCGAAAAGAATTCCACTTCGCCCATACATACTCACGGACTGTCTCTGTCGAATACGTACCTTACTGAATACTCTACCCTCTTATGCATGACATTGTCATTCATTTCATTTGGAACTTCATCTTTTGAAATAGCGATTTTCAAGATAAAATTTCCCTTCCAAAATGAAAGCTATATTATCGCTCAGCTAAATAACTCTGATGCAGATCTGATATTTTTCTCAGTCTTTTCATTCTCTCACATCTGTTGCAGTACACTGATTTAAAGACTAATAAATTTGGCATTATTACCTAATTTTTAGCGAAGTTGTCATTCTGCTCGCTGTTTTGGCAGACGATTTTCCTGATTCGATTTATTTTTCTCTTCGTCACCCGCCCCGAGTCATTTCCGAGATGCTGCAAGTGCTGTTGTGGAGCCTGAAACTTGGCTTACTTTGGAAGGAAAATCTAATAAATAATCGTTCCATGACGAACCCCTGGATTAGAACGTTCTACTTCACTAATCCTAACCGCATGACAAGATCTAACTTATTAATTTACCCCCTAATTTCGGCTTGGTCAGTAATGATCTCAGATTTCTTGATATTTGCGTATTTTTGTCGGTTTTTTCAATCTTTTCTCAGAGGATTAACTCATTAAAGCTTAACTAAATCCGTCTTTTCAGCGTAGATGCGACGCTTTAATTTCGTATGTTATTTTGATCTATCTGAGGTGGCTTATCTCTGATTCTGAGCAGAATAATGAAACATCTGGGAATCGGAGAAAATCTGCCACCAAAACATGAAACAGGCAATAATCAGTCTTTGAAAAAGATTAAATTATGAATAATTCATAATGCACTAATGTTTATCTCTTACAAAAGACACAAATATTGAAATTGGCATTGAATTGCACAAATTATCAATTCTGAAATGCTCTCCATCGTCTCTTGTTCATCTTTATTTATGCAAATTTTGTAAAGAAAAATTAGAAGACAAAGTGAGAACGCTCTAACTTTGAATTCACTTGTTTCATTTTTGAAAGTAAAAGTCCGACTTAAAGTTTTCAAATTTATTACATACACAGATTGTACGCCTTAATTCCAGACAAGAAGAATTATAGAAACGCCAAGTTTAGTAAATTTGTATAAAATTCAATCTTATGCCGCTTCATCTGAGAAAAACGGTAATGCATTTTGGGTCGTCGAATTAGCCTCGAACTTTCGGCTCAAAACGCAGAAAAGTGCATAAATAAATCCGTCGTTCCGGTTGAATTTAGCAAGGCTTTCTACCCACAAATGGCTTCGATAATGCAAACTATGCAAAACAAAAACTTAGCACTAGATTAGATTAGTAGTGGGGAAATTCGAATTTCGTCATCAACGTAAAAATATGACGACACGAATTGCTGAAGTCCTTCATCATCAAAACTATTGTCGAAGTTTTAGTTTTAGTTTAACAGAATGGAATCACCTAATCCCCTCCCCTCTGTCTACCGATTTGCACACAAATTTCGAAATTTGGTTTATTCAAATTCAACAAGCTGGGGCTTTTTGCAGCTTGGAAATCTCATTGTACTCTTCCAGTTTTTGCTACAGTCAGTCTATATTCGAGTTGGAAGAAAGAGCATCGGAAACGAGTAAATCAGAGTGAAAATAAGGTAGACTAGCGAATGGATAGAAAAATATTTATGTTTATCGAATTTCAGATACAATTCGAATTCTCGCACTGCACTTGCTATTTGATGTCGAAAGACAATTTCGGTTCTGGTAGGCACAAAAACGAATGGAAAACTGCTGCCTTGGTGTCTAACCATGAGAAATACCCTCCAAGTTGGAAATCCCAACCTTTTTCACGTGCAAATACACGATAAACAAAACACTAACAACTGGACTTTATCTGACTTCACATTTAGAAATTTCACACGGACAATTAAACAGAAAAACGAAACTGACAAAGGGTACAAAACTAGACAACATACATTGAGCAAATAAAAATGAAACTTTGAATAAAATCACATTACAAAATTTTCATTGAGCTGCGTAATACTGTCGTACAAAATGATGCATTTCTGCAATTATGTGAAGATACTGTATGTGACTAGTCGTAATCCTGAAATATCTTTGTTATTTTTAAATCTTCTTCTTCTGATAAAAATGTGCAATTTTAGGTTCTTATTAAATACTTATTGGTTCAAAATTACTAAAGCACATGACAATTTTCAGTTCATTGCCTCGTCAAAAATGAAAATAGCTCAACTTGAAAATTGCACACTTTTTCATCCCGAAGTCGATCTTTTTTCGCATAAAAGCTCAGAAATAATGAACACTTTTTGAATCATGGTTTCAGTTGGGGGAAATTGTGCTCTCATTTAAATCGCCTATACTTTGAAGCAATATATGCTGATAATTGGAGCGTTCATTATTTCACTCATTATTATTTCAGCTTTATTGCTCTATGACGATGGTAAAAATTCAATAAAGAATAGTGAAACATTCATGAAATATTATGTCCACTTACCAAAGTCATGAATGCAAAGAAAGATGATTTGAAATTTTAAAAGTTAAAATGAAGCTCAAAGGATCAATTATTTGATCATGCAAAAATTTCTATGAAAACGTTGTCTCCGTGGGTTATATAATTTAAAATTTCCTAATTTGACTGAAGGCCCGACTATTTCTGAAAATATTTCAGATCTCATTCTAAAAATATAGATCAACTCAATCCAATAACGGTACGGAATTCCGATCCCAATTCCAGGCACAAAATATTGATATTCCATTTCAATTCTAATTCTAGTTCATAGAAATTTCAATTCTATCTGATCATCTACATGATATCAATTCTGGCCGTATGATGTTCCTGTCTTACTTTCAAAGTATTTTTCCTATAAAATTCCAACGTCATCTTTCTTTGCACCTAATTTTATCAATCGTCATCATTCAGTTTTTAACAATTTTCCATTGTTGTGTACTTACCTCGCCCACAGCCTGAAAATTTCTTCATAATTCCAAACAAACACATAAATAATACGTCTAATCACTTTTTCAGCCCAATGTAAGTACACCTGTGATAAAAAGCCAACTAAACTAGATAAAAATTATAAAACTCGAAAAACTTCGAACATTTATGGCTTCTTTGGTCTAAACTCAGCAAGCTTAAAGAGATTTAGAAAATTATCCTAAATTTTTCGTAGCAATGAAAAAAAATTGCCCTGTCTGAGTTTACAGTGAATTTTTGAGGAAAAACCCACGCTTTGAATTCGTTGTTGACTGTCGGGCTTGCAGCTTGTTTTGTCACATCCGGATTATGGGAATTGCATAAGCATTTCAAAAGTATAGCCCCACGAAATTGCGTACATATATAAGAAAAAAAAACTATTTTTATACGTCTTAACTAATTCCCTTATTCTTTGCTCACTTTTTCTCGCCTAACATTATTGCTGACCTAATTTTCGTGTTAAGTGACTCTAAACATAGACGTAAAGTACTGAAATAACGAAATACAGAATGCCCCTCGCTTATTATTTACGAAATGTCGTAATTAATGACAGATGCAAAAATTACCCAAAACTACAGATGCATGTAAATTTCCATAAATAATAAAATATTTTCAATGGGTAAATCATGAAAATTACTTGTGTAATCATAGGAAAGTTCAACATGTGATATTATGCACTTATTTTGTTAACCATAACTTTTCTGACGCATGCTGAATTTCTTATCTGAAGAATGTTTTTGCCGCTGAGACTAAAAACATTCATTGCAGAGTAGAAAGAGGATCTTTACAATACGAACCTATTTATAAATTTCTTTGTTCCGATTTTAGAAGCCTAGGAAATTGCACGGAAATTGAATATTATATTTTTGCGAGTGAAGTCTCGAAAAATAAAAAGCGTCTAAAGAACATATATCACTGGAATACCGTACATTGGACTGAAATGCAGGGGTTGAATTTGGAAATAAACGGAAAAAAAACGATTTCATAACTGATGCCCTTTCAAATTCTGCTGCACTTTATGCAAGAAAACATGCCTTCAAAGTCAACAATGAAAGGTTTTTGCTGAAGAACTACGGTAGAATGGAAAATATGGGATCTTGATAGGAAAAATTTGTGATATTATTTCAAAGAATATTTGTTTAATTCTAGTCAAATATCAAAATTAATAGAATTGACATTTGAATTTGCATCTGCCTGATTTTTGAACGGCGGATTTACGCCTCAACATTACGAAAATCGTTTCCCCGTAATTCTACAGAAATAACATAGTTTCTTTCACATATTGCCAATGTCTCGAAAAATTGTGAAGACTTTTTGATTGAAATAGTCTAGAGACCTATGAAAGATCTGTGAAAAGTTTAGAAGAATTTTATAATTTGCTCTTTATTAAAAATCTCATAAAATTATATTTAAAAAAAAAAACCATAACAAAATATATAGAATTCGTGAATTTTCATTTTCGAAATTATTTTACTACACCATGGCAAGTGATAATAGAAGTTTGTTCAAGGTTGTTTAAGCTAACGCAAAATCATGAAAAATTTGCCCTATTTGATCAGACCGAATCTTATGAAAACATCAAACAAAAATCTGCACAATTTTCGAACACATTGACAATTTTCAATGATTATTAAAAAAACGATAGTTCGTACCTCCTCGTCTTCCTTCTCGCCTCCGATCTCCTTGATAACCTTCTCGTAGAGCGCTGGTGGAGGGGGTAGTCCCGGGAAAACGGGGTAGGCGCTCTTCTGTAGCAAACATATTCTTGGGTTTAGACTTGTTGAGAATTTGAAAATGTTATGTTACAGCAAAGCATAGTTGAATGCCAAATATTACAGGATTTGGATTATCGAAGACCGATAAATTGAGCAAAGATAAATGATACATATATTCGACAATTCTATATGAACATTGCGTACTTTCAAATAGTTGACAGAACTGTACCTTGAATCAAAGAAACGTCGAATATTCTGCAAATAGTTCGCCAATTTCATTTTGCATATAATTTTCATGGTTTCTATCTATCTTACCTCAATTTGTCGGTCATTACAATAAAGAAAAAACTTTTCTATACCACTTCATGTGCAATGATGAGGTTTTGCAATAACTTTTTCGTGGTGTCGATTTTTCTCAAAAGTCTCATGCTAACATTTATCGTTTTTAGTTAAATTTAACCTCGAAAAGATGATATTTACATGTAAAATTCGAAGGAATAAAACAGAGCACAGATCGGCTCGCAGGTGGAAAGAGAAGAAGACTATTTTTATGCTCACGTGCTGTCAATTCGGAAAAATAATACATGCAAAAACACAAATATGGGGATCTAAATTTGAAAAATATCCGAAAATTGTCAAAATTATTATTGATGTTCCAGATCCCAAAAATTGTAGTCAATAGCTCATTTTTCGAGAAAGACTTCTCTATCATGCCCTTGAAGTTGTTCGTTTTATTCGTACCTATTTTCTTCTTTCCAAAATACAATTGTAACTAAAAACGACTTGTATCTTGCAAATATGCACTTCTGAATAACTACAAATTTGGTTGCAAATAAGTACGGATGCAGAAAAATATTAATGAATCAGGAAAATGAAAACAAATGAAAAGTGTCAGGAAAAGGGAGTTTCTTTAAAAATTTTCTTGAACTTTCTAACTTGTTTTTGGATTTTATAGCAAAAAGATGCTAAATTTTCTCAGAATTTAAGGCTATTCTCTCCTTAAAGCGGATATTCAAAAATTTAGCAATAGTTACCAAAAGATCAAAGAAGCTTGAATTTTGGGAAATTAATTTCCGGATTGTATTTCAAGTTTATTCAAGACCTAATGCACGGAAATGGGTTTTAAAGTTGCTCAATTTCGGGGGTCGTACTAGATACACCGAATTTTAGATAGTCCAACGATATTCAGCGATAAATATAATAAAGATAATGGATTTCAGGGCTGGATAATCGGAATAATCCAGAATATGACTATTAGAAGCTTTTGGGCCAGAAAATTTTAATTCCGATTATGAGCTAAAATTGAGAGTTGATTTCTATTCTCAATTTTATAAAAAGTAATAATTCTGACACTCGTTCTTCGTGGGATTTTTAAGGAAATGGGTTGGAAATTCGATAACGTTTCAACATTCCGCTGATATTTAAAGTCGTAATTCTTTCAAACTATTTTAATTATTGCCAGTTTTTTTTTCAAAATTAATTAGCAGATACATATTATAGCGATACAAGTAGAAGCCTGTACACAAACATGGAGAATTCATTCACAGAGGACAAATAACATAAAAACATACAGTTTCGAACATCGAACGACGCTCTCTGAAATTGCGACGATCGATTTGACGATCGTATTTCGACACAATCTGCACCTTCGGCTAAAATTACAATAGTCATGCTTAAATTTGAAAACGTTTAATGAAGTATACCAATTCAGGGTACTTGAGTTGTTTTACTTGCAGACATTCTCAACAATAATTTTCCGAGCCGGTACGGCTCGACAAATTCCTGCTGAGTTGATCTTTGGTGGGTTTCTTGCGACGCGCAAGTATCGTCTTGCAGACTATTTTTATCTTTATCATTTTCTTATGCAACCTTGTCACAAAAATGTATCAATTTTAATCACCCCATGAAAGATAGATTCATCATGAAAGTGTCGTCATGCAGGCTAGATATTTCTCTTCTTTGAGTCATTATTTCATCATCATTCGATTTCACGCAAGAGTTCGCTAATCTTTCTTCTTTTCCTGGTTAGTGCTCTTTGAATTCACTCAATTTACTCTCCGAAAATAAAGTGCCCTTCCCAAAGTGTGCATAGGTATTTTATGTCTCGTGGAGCCAATTCTGAGAGTTCTCTGTTCTTTGTAAAGCAGCGCTGTTTCTCTAAATATTCCTTCAGTTCTATTTCCATCGTTTTCATACTTGTTGCGTTTATTGCCAGGCTCAGGAGCAGTGCTTAAAATAACAGAAATCTGCCTAAAATAGAAGAAGGAGACCTCAAAAAAGTCGCGTCTCTACTTAGAAAAAGGAAATAGAATTGTCATGGAGGGAGGGAAAGCACTGAACATTACCTATTTTATCAGAAAACAAGAATATTATGCTCAAATTCAGGGACCGAAAATTTGCCACGTAAATTATAAGAAAAATATCTCGAAACTTACTGGATATCTTGAGTTTCCAGCCTCTGCCGGGTCGATTCCCTTGCGCAGTGCTGAATTGCGGGTCACTTGGCGCTGGCGTTCGGTCAATTCTCTCATCTGAAGCAAAAAGTTGAATTTCGATTTGTTTTTGTTTAAAGTAGATAATCATCCTTCTCGGCTTGATGACTAAATGACTGAATATTGGTCATTCTAGAGATAACTCCAATTTTCAGATCGTCTAATAATAGAGAATATGCAAAATTTCAGTCAGAATATGTTCTCGCAAAACCTAAAAAAATTTGAAGATCAAAAGCCAAGATTTTGATTGCAAAAACTCGCATACAAACGTCTTTACAGAGAAAATTTTGGGATTGCTAGTCTGTTTCAAAAGTAAAATTTTGCACATCTCTAAAACTCATAATTGTGAGTTGAAACTTGAAATACCAGCCATCGAATCACGGAATTACCATTTCTTTCAATCAATTTCCATGACTCACGTCGTATTCCTGCCTCTCGTGTCTTTTCTCGAGATCGTATTTGAATCCCTCGCCTTTGACGATTCGCTGATGCAATTCCTTGATTTTGGTTTTCAGCTCAGAGGCAGGCACTTCGTCCACTTCGGGTATGCCTTTCTGGATCGCGTTCATGTAGTTCTGAAATTTCATAGTAAGGCAGGAAAAAACGGTAATATTTTTTTCTAGCAGAAAAAAAATTCTGATTTCGTGAAGGGATAGCA
Organism: Diploscapter coronatus; assembly: GCA_964036155.1. Taxonomy (NCBI): domain Eukaryota; kingdom Metazoa; phylum Nematoda; class Chromadorea; order Rhabditida; family Rhabditidae; genus Diploscapter; species Diploscapter coronatus. The sequence goes on along the minus strand of OZ038422.1, from coordinate 44,385,506 downwards.
ACATTTTTAGATCAAACGAATAATTTTGAATTTCGCAAGTGTGGATCCCTTCAATATTTCCTTCAAAATCAAATATCGCTCAATTCTTTTATAAGAATTCTTTCACAAGAAATTTCCTTACTCTCTTGGCTTCCTCCTGCTGTTCCTTAGTCATACCCATTTCCTGTTTGGCCTGGACGATGTTACCGAACTTTTCATCCTTCGCCTCACGGTTCTTCTTCTGGATCGTGAAGCTTCTGAAATTTTCATAATGGAGGTTACAAAATTTTTCAAACTCATAAATATGTCGTTCTAGAAATGTCATGCTTTCAATCAAATTGATCTTTTCTTCATAAAGTCATGTAACAAAATAGGTCAGCAACAGACACTAATGCGCAGGCACTTTCTTGTATAAAGCCGATCTTGAAATCGAAGCCGGAACAGATTTTCGAAAATTCAAAATTTTCTTATCCCTGATTCCAATTATATTATTGAAATTATAAATACCATTTTAGAATAAAATTACCTTCCGCCAGTACCACCTCCAGCAGGGAAGGCCGCGCCAGTCAGTTTGGCACGTTTCTCCCTTTCCTCTTCCTTCTTCTTTCGTTCCATTTCTTGCATAGCCTTGCGTTCTTCCTAAAATATTTTAATGACGATTTTTTTACACTTCCAAATGAAAACTGAAAGCTACATTATTGTCATGAATGTTGTATTTTCATTTGATGTTCAGCGTTTAAGAATATGGAACTAGAAGAGAAAGTTCTAAAAGATTTAAACAAATCCAAAACAAACAGATTATAAATGCTCCGAATTTTCCAACTTGAAATGACACGTCATTTTGCCATTCTATTCAATTGAACTCTAATAAAGCCATAAGGGCCTATAATAACGATAAGTTTTGGCAAAGAGCAATATCCAAGCTAGATAAAAACTAAAATTTAGACTTAACCTAAATAGAAAATCACGAAAATTATTGCCTCTCACAATTGAAAATATATTTTTTCGGAACTTTTCATAGAAAAGAAAACTTCGTCTTGTTGCAAATGACCTATACAAGGACAATTTCAAGCCATCAAGAGAAACCATAAATAGTAAATACCGTACCTCTTCCTGTTTTCGTCTCTCCTCAGCTTCTCGTCTCTTCTCCTCCATTTCTCGTTCTTCCTGTTCCCTTTCTAACTTTCTTCTTTCCTTCTTTTCCTTCAGCTTTCTCATTTCCTCTTCTTCTTTTTCCCTCTCGATCCGTCTTCTCTCTTCGTAGCTCATCAGCTTGGCGGCCTGTTCTTCTTCGGCTCGGCGTTTGGCAGCCTAAACATGAAAAGTCACTATTGAGTTGAATTAAAAAAGAATATGTAAATTTTAGGACTTGGAAAATGATAACTTTTCGACAACAAGGCAAACTCCTCACTATTGTCCAAATCTATTCTCTACTTACATATACAGTGGTCTCTAAGTCTTTCTATTTCATATCTTGTTGTTAAAAAGCCTGATCATTTCCAGAAAATCCATAATATGCTATGATCAAAAAACGTTTAGAGAAAATTCAGCTAGCAAATATGTCATTCTAGGTCTGAAATAAAAACTCGTTAATGAACAATCATACTATTTTTTACAATATAATTCCTTCATCCTAACATATGAAAGAGGGTAAAAATGTCAGTAAACCTTGGAATGACACATATGTCTCTAAAATAACAAATTTATGTTTTTTTTTAAATTAGAATTAGTTAGAATGGAATCGCAACACGGTGCAACATACAGCGATATGAAGCTGACAAGTTATCCTCGATCACTCGCCACGTCTATAAATAGCCCCATTCCTCATCTGATCTCATGTTCTTCCACTGCTATTATCTCTACCAAATCTACAGATACAACGACAATAAACTCCCTGTTTAAATACCCACGTGTGGCCACATAGCAAAAGAAAAAGTGTGCTTGAGGTGATTTTCGCAAAAACATTCAAGTCAGGCAGCGTGGTAGACCATGCTACAAATTGAGAAAAGAATCGGAGACCTAATAATACACCAACTAGACGACTGGCTTGCTCTCGAGAGATTAAAATGAGCTCATCTTTTCAAAATCAAAAATTATAATTTTCTAACCTTAAAGTTAGGAAAATCGCATAAAACAAAATCCAAATCTTTCATATGCAAAACTAGTACGCGATAAAATACCAATAATGCATCCACTTATTACTCACCAGCATGGCTTTGACGCCTTCTGGGTCATTTCCATCTTCATCCACAAGCGACATCTTCTTGCTTCTAAAATTTTATGGTTTCAATTATTTCAAATTTTATAATTAAAGATAATATTTGAATTTAAATTAAAAGCATTTACGCATAATAGACTGACGCTATGCTTAAGACAAATTTGCAAATTGAAGACAACTTACTTCCAGTTAATTTTTATACTTTAATTTTATATAGTAGAAAATCATTCCCACATTTTTTATGGAACACTTCATCATGATATACCAAGCTTTGCATAATATATCCTTCATATCTATATGACAAATTTATATCAATCATTTTACAAAATTTTTGGCTTCTTATGAATCTAAAATCACTTTTCACATAAAATGTGTGTATCTCTAAATGCTCTCCTTCTTTTCCCGCTCATCACAACGCGTACTCTTTTTCTCTGTTCTTCTAGACCCTGCGTCTGGGTCTTTCGCTTTGAGTGCGATTGGGGAAGGAAAACAGACCCGCAGTAAAAGAGAGGAGAATAGAAAGTGACTGAGCGGACCCCCCTCCCGTGCAGTCATGCCCGAGTGGTTAAGGGGTTCGCCTAGAACGTTACACCAAATGGTCTATTGAGCGAATTTGCTATGCAAGCGAAGGTTCGATCCCTTCTGACTGCGGCATTTTTGCCAAAAATCCTTCTATTTTATTTTTATGATACCCCTTCACTTTGTGCTTCATATTGACATTAAGGAAGAGAAAAAGGACTTGCAGTCAAAGAGATGGGGGAATAGAAAGTGGCTGAGCGGATCCACTGTCGTGCAGTCATGCCCGAGTGGTTAAGGGGTTCGCCTAGAACGTTACATCAAAATGATCTATTGAGCGAATTTGCTATGCAAGCGAAGGTTCGAACCCTTCTGACTGCGGCACTTTTACCAAAAGTTCCGCCATTTCATTTTTATGATATATAACGGACTCACACAATTCCCTCCTTTAACGAAGAAAAGACACGCTCTTTTGTCGTCATAATTGTTCACAAATAAAGTTATCCGTGAAGAGTTTGCTCTAGAAAAAGCGAAATAGTATGCGACGTTTTTCTTTCTCTGCAGCCACTTTTTATCCCCTCTCGCTCTAGCATAGGCGTACTAGCCCATCGCGCATATCTAGCCGGAAAAGAAAGGAAAACTTAGCCTAAAATCGAAGTACGGTAATGTCTGCGCTCTCTCGATATCTAATTTCTGCAATTTTCTGACACAACTTTTGGCTTTGTTAATAGAGGGGATCGTGCAGGGCTGCGAGTAAGTGAATATTGCATACCCTTTGCGACTTGCTTCCCCCGTGCTCCGACTCTATTCCTCTACGCTTTTCCGGAGGGACAAAAGAAAAGCGGGACGTGTGTAAAAGCGAGCTGCAAAGAGTATGCAATATTCACTTACAGTCGACGATACCCCTTCACTTGTGCTTCATTTTGATATTGAGAGAGGGAAAACACTTCAGTCAAAGGGATGGGAGAATAGAAAGTGGCTGAGCGGGCCCCCCTCTCGTGCAGTCATGCCCGAGTGGTTAAGGGGTTCGCCTAGAACGTTACACCAAATGGTCTATTGAGCGAATTTGCTATGCAAGCGAAGGTTCGAACCCTTCTGACTGCGGCATTTTTACCAAAAATCCTGCTATATTTTACTTTTATGACACCCCTTTACTTGGGCTTCATTTTGATATAATTTGAGTTATATCAACAAACAAGTTAAGTTTCACAAATTACTAACGTTCATATACCATTATGCAAAAACATTCATGAAGGTATGTCGATTCGCGTTAAAATTTGACCTTTGCACTCTATTCAGGAGGTAAATAACATCTACATAACTTAAAATACCAAATTCAGGATGAACATAGGATAGAGAGATCTCTATTTATTGTTGCGCGAACAGATTCCCTATTCCACAAATTAGAACTCCCCAGCAATTAAACTAAATCTTTGAAACTACTACTAACCTGGTGCTCTTGGCCTCGTCGCCTCCACGCTCACTGGCTTCCTCATCGTCTCCGCCACCCAGCGGCTCACGCTCTTGTTCGAGCTCTTCCTCGTCGACTTCCTCTTCTTCGACCTCTTCTTCAGTGCTGAAATATGTAAATAAATTTTAAGAGAGATCTATTTTAATTTTCAAGTTAAGGTTTTTGCTCTTACCGATGCCTTTTTCGCCATCTAGGCTTCCACGCATGTTTTTTAACGCGTGGTTTCTTCCTCGCTGCGTGCTTTTTCCAATCAATCTTTTTCAGGTTGAATGACAATTCAAACCAGCGACTCTTTTTGATAGTGGCTTTCTTTGGCGAGGCTGGCGCTAGTTGTGGCAATTCGAGTGACGGTTCACAAGGCGGTGGCGAGAATTGTTTTGGCTCCTTCTTTCGAAGAAATGTTGCCTTTGGTGGAGGAGGTGGGGCGTTACGCAACGGTTTAGGGATGAGAATGCGTAGTTTGTGAAAATATGGCATAATCGGGTTGATTCTTGCCTGTTGGGGTTTGGGGATATTGAGTGTACGACGATATTGCTCAATGAGAATGCGATCTACTTCAGACAGCTCCGCGATATACAGGGTCTTCTTCGCTTTCGCGGCTCCACTAGACGTCGCGGAACGCTCTAGGGAGCCAGGCAAGTTTAAATAGTTGGCTAAGTTTGCAGGTTTGGCATTGATTGCTTGTCGACCGGCTCGTCGTGCGGCTGCAGATGGGGGAGGTGGGACGAGAGGATCAGATGGAGCCATGCAGGACAGGTGACTAAGTACGGGGGAGAGTCGATGCGGTGATATGGAGCGAGACCGTCGATCTGGCGGTTCTCTCTTTATATTTCCCGGTGGAGGTTCTTTGGGCTCATGAATACGAACTTCGGGAACAGGCTGACTCATGATAAAATCGGAGTATGGTGGGTGGTAATCGTTTGTAGCGTTCTTCTGCTTGAGTTCAGTTGTTTTTGCTTTAGAAGGAGGCAATCGACGGCGAATTGCATTGACTCGATTGAGAAGATACGACTGCTTTTGATTTTGCTCTTTGGATTTCGGCACCACCAGAAACCCACCGACAATCGGAGGAGTGACACGCTTGAGATTGTTCTTGATTGAGTTGAAGTCTTCTTTCTCACTTGCCTGTTGTTGGAGAAAGTATTCAGGAATCTGCAGTTTGTTGACCTGGCGAAGCTGCTTATCCATATCTTGTCGATTGAGACAGAGCGTCTTGGATCGATCCAATTTGCCAACTTTGGGTGCTTGTTTGTATTCGATCGTCTTTGAGCGTTTGAGCGATTTCATCTTGCAGTCCTCTTTGGGAGGATTGAGATTGATGTCGAGTCGAGCATAGACCGTACGTGGCGGTGAAGGTAGCGAGATGACAGCAGCACAGTTCTTTGGTGCTCGTTCAGTGAGTCGAAGGTTGATTCTGACGTGTTTTTCGACGACTTTATTTGGCGGAACAGCAGAAGTTTGAGCGGTGATTTGATAGAAGCTGCAGTGCTGAATAGAGATTTCTGCGGAACTCGGCGGTGCGACTTCCCGTTTCGACTTCAGGTTTGCAAGCACTTCTTTCTGTTGCTCGATTGTGCTTTCCTCTCTGACGCGTCGTCGTAGAATCAGATTTCTCTTGATTTCTTCATGGTGTGGTTCTTTCACTTTCACTGACACGTCTTCTCCTTTGTTCTTCTGCGTGACGTAATGGTTGACGACTTCGACACTTTGCACTCGATTTGCAATTGTATTTGCACAGGATTTCTCGGAGAATTTGGTCTCTTTGCAATTCAGAACGCTCGCATATTTCTTCATTCCTTTGATAGGCACATCAATTGAAGAAGATGCAATTGCATTTTGCCTGAGCAGATGAGGCTTTGGCCGTGTCCTGGTGTTTGCGCTCACATTCGATGTCACTTCAATGAGTGACGCTGCTTTGCAACTGAGCTCAGCCGACTCGTAGTCGCCATCCAACTTCACGACCATGCAGCATTTTGCTTTCTTCTCCTTCTTCTTGATATCTTGCGACAATCCAATCGTGTCTTCAGGCAATTCGATTTCTGGTTGAGATTCACTGACCTCCGGCTCCTGGTTTTCCTCTTGTTGCGTTTTGTCTGCTCCTGACCGATCCGAGTCATTGTCAGTTGATAGGCCAGAATCACTCGATGAAACACTGGGAGTTCGCAGTCGGCGAATCCTTTCTTGCCGAATAATGGGTATTTCCTCCCAGGCCTTTAGGTACTTCTTTTCATCGTCTGTAGTCAGCCCTCGTGACTTCAGCAACTCGTCCACCCGATTGTGTGCAGCCATTAGCCGTTGCATGTATTCGTCTGCTGTGATAGCTTGCTGATCGGTGGATTTTAGATTACGGGACCCGGACGAGACTGAAGGAGTGTCGTATAAACCGCCCACACAACCACGAACGCCGAAGGGGTTGTCATCGATAGACTTTTGCCGATTTGACGCACCGTAAGCCCCTAAGCCATCAGCATCGAAAGCACTTTGATGCTGCAGTGTTGCCTGTTGCTGCGATAGCTTACGCGCTTTGAGATACGACGCCGCAGAACTTTCGCCAGGATTGGAAGATTTGCGAGCACCATACAATTCTAATAAGTTACTTGTCTCATCATCACGCGCTACCCGTTTTTGTCTAGCTAACTGAGAAGTGTCGTTTGCGGACGACCGCCTAACACCGGATGATGGGCTGGGTGCGAACAGGCCAGTTTTGGCGAACTCTCGCGAGAACGGTGAACCGGCCCGATCGCCTCTTAGCCCACCGCTCGATGGAGGAGTATAGTCGAACCGGTTGGACGACGTTGAATGAGCAAGAGTATAGGAACGTGATGGCGCGGCTGAACCACCCATGGTTGTTGAACCATAGTGAGTTCCATAAGAGGTTGGATAGTTAGAAGACGTGAAACTGGACCGCATAACTGGATATGTATGTGAAAGATTAAAGATACCCACTAGACTTCTTCCTCGTCAGACATGTTAGATTGTGTTGGATGTGCAGAGAGATGCAGCTGCTGCGACACACTGAAACGGGCGCAGCATACAATTCGATATTAAGAGCGATGTTATTGAATGAAACGAGAAAGATATGGGAAGAATACAAGAATGGCAATCGACCCTACGGGCAAAGACCTCTCAGCAGCGCAGCGCTCGCAAGCAACTCAGGCTGCAACGACTTCAAGAGTCAGTGCACGCGTTACGCGTTCTCCAAAACGCAATATACGCTGCACAGCCAGTTAGATGGCACTGAAATAATTTTAGTTTAGCAAAGAATTTTGCGCTGCTGAGAGACCCTTGTACAGTTGGACATTTTATAGTAAAAATGTGCATTTAAATAAAAATTGGAAAGATGATATGGAAGAGTATTGAATGGGCATGGGGATGAATGAAATTTTTATCGCCCAAGTTTGTTCAATGCATTATCATATCAGAAAACAAGAACATTTCTTTTGATTAACTTGACGCTTTATCAGTTTCAGGAAATTATGGAGCCATGACGAGATAGAATGAACATTTTATACAAATCGTGAAGATGAAAAGGATCTTCCAATTTAAATTCAGATTCGAAGTTGAAGGGGGATAGAAATGGTGTGTCAGAAAACTCTTTATTTACAGATTAGCTAAAAGTCTGGGTCGGTAAAGATTTTTTTCTACATTTTTTTCGGGCTTATAAAAGCAACATTTTTTGAAATTTTGGTCTTTACGCTCTCAACATTCGGACTTCCAAACAGCGAGATTTTATTTCAATTAGACATGATGGTATTCTCCATATGCTCAAGTCAGAGTGAAAATAGTTCAGAGTTTAGATGCATCTTGTAGATTTCAATAACGCAGGTTCACGCAGAAAGTAAATGCCCATTCAATATTTCAACAAAAAAGATAAGAAAGCGATCAGAACATGATGAATATGGCAAAGATCAAGGAACATAATAAATGAATAGATTGCCAATGAGAAATTTTGATATCCACGATGAATTTCAAACTAAAATATCGCAAAAAAGTTACAGTCGGAAAGAAGGTAAGCAAGTACTGTGGAAACCGATTCGATTGACTTGATATCTGCGGCAGATTTCAGGGTAAAGAGTCAAAGGCAAATGCGTGAAGTGGCTCTATTTCTTATTCCCTCTTTCAGTTCTTCGCATTTCAGCCGCAACTCAATGTTTGATTGCCGCCTCCGATTTTTTCGCGTTGATTTGACTGAATATCAGAGAGATCATCAAAAGAAGAGGGCATAGAGAAACAAATCTCGCATATTTACTGAAATCGAGATATTGGAGCAGCACATTGGCGGATAAACGATAGGATGGAAAAAATATTAAAGGGCAAATGATAAGATCTGATAAGATATTGGAATAGAAAGCTATGCAAACAAGTTCGCTTTACACTGTATGGCTGAAAAAGAACGATATGAAATCATGATGTGCTCTAGAATATTATGAAAAATAATGCAGAAAGCACTGTCAAAGATGTGATATCATGCATTTGTCCAACTGTACAAGGATCTCCCATCTGCAGCAAATGTAAACGATAAAACAATCACGAAATTGCACGAAACCGCGAAATCAACGATAAAATTTCGACGGAAATATATCGATAAATGAAATTTTGGAAAACGGAAGTGGAAATGATAAAATTTAGAAATGGAAACTTTTCCCAGTTTAAACGATACGTCAAGATTTAGAATTTAATTTGAAAAGTAATGCTCAGATAAGTAAAATTTTAGCACGTGAAAGTTAATGACGACTAGGGTATAAATTATTATTGGATGCGATTTAAATTCCAGGTAAGCGGTAAAAATAGAAACCTAGCATAGCTCAGCATTCCAGATAAACGAAATTGCTGAATTTCACAATTATCGAATTTCTTTTGTTCAAAGTGATATGTGCACTATTAGAGTTCCGCATTCCGAAATTTAGTCTCAAAACAATTTTGCAGAAATCGATGATTCAGATATCAGAGATAATCTGAAAATTTAGTGCTGATTATTATTGATTAGGCCAGCAAATTGGCAATTCAATGAAAAAAATGAACTCGTGATTCAAATTTGATAAATGAAAAATTTAGGAATTTAATTTTGGAAGATAAAGCATTGAAATTTTAAAAATGTTAGCAGATAAAAATGGAAGATTCTTTTTGCTGATATGTAATCGATTTCAATATTCAGAATAATAATTTAATGGATTCGGTCAAATGAAAATTTGTAATTCACGAAGTTTACAATTGGTTAGGTATCAACCGTTTTCCAGCGATAGGTGCGAAACACAATTTATCAGGATGCTTTAGTCAGTAATAACAATTTCAGGTAATTAAGTTATATCTATATAATTAATCAAAGAAATTGGATAGAATGACACATTTGGCAAAAATTGCCGCTAGTTCAGAATATTGCATATTGTACGGAAAAATATCGTGTTTGTCAAAATTTATCATGTGCAGAAAAATATCTCTACCACAGATGATTTTCAAATCATGAATATTCAGAGAAAACCTGAGAATAGGCAACAAGAGGATGGGAGCAAAAATCGGCTATACTCAAAAGTTGCAAAGCATTCGGTTGTAACTATACGAGTAGCAGAGGGAGTGAAATGAGAAAAGTACGCGAAAAATACTCGACATTGTCGAAGAAAGGACAGTTGATAAAGGAAGGAATGAAGAAAGAGATGGGTTTGACGATTGAAAAGTGAAGGGTCCAGAAAGTTGAGCCTCGAGTTAGAAATGCAGGGAAAACGAAGATGGGAGATATGAAGTAGAGAAGTAGCCGGCAGCACACCAACAGCTGCCTCGTTCAAATTCCCTCTCTCCTAGATTCTGTCGTCAAAATCACTCAAATCCATGTTATTTCTCGTGATCTTCCCATCGTTTTTCCTGCCTGGCCATGCAATTCACGGCATCGGGTTTCCGAACTTTCTATTGAGAATTTACGAACGGTTGTAAGTCAGCAAGTGAACTGAAGAAACGCAGCAGCTGAATGCAATTCGAAAGCTAAACTGCAAAAAGGGAAACTAGAAGGTTCTTATTTTCAGAGGAAAAAACCATGAAATCCAATGCTGTGGAAAAATGCCGAAATAACACATGTTACTGGGCAGAGTTTTGTTTTTGCAATTGTTTAGAACACTAAAACGTAATTGCATACGCAAGCAAATAACGACAAAGGCTATCGTAGTTGACAAGATCATTTTCGACTAAATTTATAAAATTTTTAAACATTTCTTCATAGCATTTTAGTGGAAGTGGAATGGATTGAATTGCATTTCGAAAGCAGGCTTTGGACAAAATGATCTTAACAGCTTTTGATCAAAATTTTATCAACTGTCCATGCAGATCAGATTTGATGAAAATTATGTTTTTCAAAGTTCCCACAATCTAAGCGATAACAGAAGGGAATTTGAAATGTTGCATAAGAAAGCGGGAAAGGGAAAGAATAATCGGATATAGCAAACTTCGGAAACAGTATTCCCACTGACGAATGATAGTAATTCTCGAAATTGTTTTTAACTAATCAAGGAAACGGGATTTTCGCAGGAGAAACTAAAGAACTATCTGTCGCTTTCTAAGATCGAAAAATATAAGAAGCTTGGTGTCAGACGGACTTTCCTTGTGATTGCAGAGCCTGACAAAAAGACAACAGATAACAAGTTAGTTAAGCAATAATTATCTCTCTGTTTTCTCTCCTTCGTTCTTCATTCTATCTAATCTCATCCTTTCGCCTACTTCTCCTTCCTGTGTTTTCAAGTGTGAAACCTGTTTCCTCAGCTGCTTGAGAAAAAACGAGCTGCTGAATGATTCAAAGCGCGACTTTTCTACCGTATCGTACAGCTTTTAGAGCACTGAAGTTCAAAGGTGAATAAATTCAAAGATTTTTGTAGTATAGATATCAGAGCTCTGTAAAATGTGTAAGAATGTCAGAATAAATTTTCAAAGTCTTTCGCCTGATCCTTTGGGATAAACGAAAGTAGTGATGGAGTGATAAAAATAGAGGTTTAACAAAAATAAGCGGAAGTTTGCAAGAAATAAAATTGATTGGTTCTTTCGAACCGGGAACAAATTGTCCGTTTAATGATCTCTAGCGAGTTCTGTCGGGGCGATTGGGGGTGAAAACGAAAAACAATCCGGACCCTGAGGGCTCTGATCAGGTGTTGTGTTTGTGTCGATTAGCCTCATCACAGATATCGCAAGCTATCGTCCTTCTCTTGCCCCTTCCCACTCAATGGCAGAGGAATGTGGTGTTCTTTCGGATCGAAGAGGGCCTCGGATCTGGATCAAAATGGCACGCAAGAGCACCACTAATAGCCCCTGCAGACGCTAGATATCACAATTCGCTGAGATTCTTCGAGTTACGAAATCTAATTGGAATTTGATCAATTTTCTCTTAGGGTCAACGTGCTCAACGACGAATGCCATGAGGAGAATTTCGAAACCCTTGACGGTCAAACTAAAAACAAAATCCGAACGAAATCAATAAAAGGCATGACGCAAGAAATAAAACGAAATCTGTCAAGACAAATTGTTAGAAATATCAAGAAAACTTTGATAACGTGAATGAGTATGAAATGGATTTGGCTTGGAAATAAAAACTGATTTTGTGAAGCAAGTTAAAATACCAAAAATCGAACATTTTGGATTAAAAAATCGTAGTATCCTGCCAAGAAAAAATCAATAACTTGCAAGATGGATATCGATTTACAGGAAAAAGTGTGGTTGGTTCAAGTAAACTTAGTTAGCGGAGAGGAGCAAGGGGAGAAGCATCCGTTCTGTTTTCTCATCTCTTCTCTCGACTTTCGTTTGGAGGTCGATGAATTTGCTAAGCGAAAAAGCCGGGTTACTTGCCTGACTATCAAAATCTCTCAACATCCATTGCTTTATCCTACTATCTAACTGTTTCCTCTCCATGATCTCGTTTCTCTTCGATATCTGCGAGCCACTCAAGCTCTGCCATCAGAGAGTGCCTCCATCCTCGCTCCTTCCCTCCATTCATTATTTACTGTGACCTCGCTCTCGTCAGCGCAAAATTCACTAGGCTTAACGTGAAAATCAGAAAATCTCAAGTAAAGAGATTTTGTATGAACGGAAAATAAGTCATGTTTCGCGAAATTTATTTTTAAAATTGAAGGAAAGTAAGCAAAGATATGCAGTCAAAATCATTCAACAAGCCTGAAGAGCCTTTGCGCAATGATTCTGAATAACTATTCCACGAGTTTGAACAAAATAAAGAAAAAATATTAAAAAATCGAAGAACACGGCCCTATGAACCTTAACTTTTCGAAACGTCTACGTCTATTTTCGAAGCAAGGAAATCGAAGTAAAAATTAGGGAGCGCAAACGGTTGCCCAAATCGTACCCAACATTGTCAAATTTGTTGTTAAAATAGGGGTATAACTAAGATTTTGGCGAAGTCAAAAAATTAAAAATGAATTATCCAAACCCAGAAAATAATAGGAAACTGAACCTCGAATGAACAGGTTTTTGCAATACAAAATTCCGTGGCGGCGCGCGGATGCGAAAATTATGAGATAAGTTTTTAGCACAGATCAGTTTCACAAATTTGCAACGCTTTTTTTTCGAAGAACGAAGTTATTTCGCCTTAGGCTTCTAGTAACAATTTTTTAGAGAAACATCGAAGTTAGCATTTTTACCAGTATAAATATCACAAGTGTGCCCGATTTTTTCATTTGATAGCATTGAAAGAAACGATATGGAAAATCTGAGGTGGATACAAATGCGCTTTGTCATAATGATAAAGCAAAAATGGCATGCTAAAATATTTTATCATGATAATAATCAAGACGCTAAATTACTTTATAACCATGATAATCGGAATGATAGAATATATTTGAGTCCTAACTTTGACTTCAACTCAAATCTAGCCTCTCTTTTCCCACACTACTTCAAGTCTTTCTCTAATCATAGAAAATTTGAAAATTTTCATTTTGAACTATGAAAAAGTTTCAAGTATTGAAATCGAATTAGTCCTTTTCCAAAAAGAAATAAGAAAATATATTTGATTTTCGGACGTTTTAGTTCTGATTTCATATAAGGTGATGTGTTAGAAAAGTTTATATCACATGTTCCCCTTTAATATTATATTTTTGAGATACATCTTTATTGTGCCTCGCATATTTATTTATTGAAAAGAAGATTATATTTCACTTTTAGAGATTTACATGAATTATGACAGATTTAATTTCATTTTTTCCTATTTGCATTACGCGATATTTTTGTATTTGCACAAAAATATGAAGAAGCGCCAAAACAATGCATCTGGAGGAAAAACAACAGACAGAAACAGAACAGATTTGCACATCGAGTCGATGACTCTGGCCAAACAATGTGCAATGTGCTGTTCGCGTAAATACAATCTCCATAAGTCAAATGGGAAAATGGGAGATCGCTCATTGTTTATCGCTTGACCGATTCCTAAAATACGCTCAGTTTCGTGAAGAAAATCTAAGATATTAATTTTCGCATGGTTTGGGTTTGAAGAATTTTAACAATTATACCCCTTGATACTTGTATTTCTTTAGTACTCTTTGATAAAGTTATTTTGATCATTTTATTTGTCACAAATGAAGTCGCTGACATTGTGGCTGATGCGTTACCAGCATCATGCTAGTGTGTGACTAAACTAAATTTTCCTACATGATATTTTATTAGTTTTTATTTGGGAAAATTAATAGCGGTGTTGAATTCAATGCTTTAACTTTGGTCTAACTTTAGTCTCATTGGGTCGATTATAAGAAAAATTTAAATAGGATTCTGATCTTCGCTATGAGCTGTTTCAAGATTTACTAAATCCGACCCTATTTTATACTCTAATTAGTCCCATGCTAATTCCGAGTAAAGCATGATACAGCAATCGATCTCTGTCTGCCTGTCTGCCACAATTATCCATTGCGTTTCTCTTTCCTCTTTTTCATTCCCTTCTTCCTTTATTGTCACTCCCCTCCCCTCTAACAGCTGATTCTGCGTTGCAGCCAGCTTCACAGCGTTCGTCCCTCTCCCTTCCCATTTCCCGTGCTATTTCTCCCCTCCCCTTTCTGCGTCTCTCCCATTTCCCCCTCTCTCCTCGCGCGAGAGTCCCTCACATGATCCTTCTCTTTCCTTCCCTGTCATTCTCTTTTCTCTCTCCAATTCACTGCCTCTCTCGTCCTCTCTGCCCATTTATTCCACCGCAACGTCTGACTGCGTTGGTCCCATTTCCCGCTCCCATTGAATTGTTTGGTCCAAATGCTAAAATATCGATCCTGTCCCATTCTAATTCGATTGTTACCCTTTGCCAATGCACTTTTGAAATTCTATACGTTATTTTGGTAAAAAAGTCGCGGTTTTCCGAATTCCTCAGATCAGAAATGAGTCCACTTGTGATTTTACAACAATTCATGTGATCTAATCATTTATTCGTAGCTGCATAACTCCACTTCCATCCCAAATCGATTACCCCTTCTTTTACACTCGATTTATCTGCACTTTTTCTTTCATTAGCTGCAACTTTCGTACTTTTTCTGCACTTGCAAAAATTCTCTCTCCAAATGTCTCGAATCACATGCAATAAAGAGCGGTTTTGATCCATTTCAATCAATCAGACCATCCTTTAAAATCTCCGTGAAACATCTTATGCGTCTTCTCACATGACACTGATTTCACTTCATAATTATGAAAAAAGAAAAATCTAGTTCAATTTTTACACCAAGTGTTGACTATATTGCCTTATTTGATACCATTAGTTATACGCTACAAGAAACCGTCGAGAAAAGTCATAATTCATCGATTCTCTCTATTCTCTACACCAAATGGAAGCCACACTCTTCTGCTAATGGTATATTTCAGCTAGGGAAACCTATAATTCTGACTGAAGATTATGAGAAACGCCCTTACATTCTGCGTTAAATTTTATATCATGCCAGCAAGTTTAAAATTAGACATAAATTCAAGTTTATGGAGCAAAACAGAATTCTTTCAATGGCAAGAGCGATACGATCTCATCACTGCACGCTCAACTGCCAACTTTAATTGGCATCTTCCGTGATTTCATATTTCATTCGAGCCGGTTTTCTCATGCAAAAACATTCCTAACTACTTTCTGTATTTCCTTTTCCTAATTGTATCAAACAGATCTTCTATCGTTCAAAAGCCGTATCATTTTTCACTAATTAATCGTAGATGGTGATTTTTTCGGAGGAACGTCGTTTTTCTCTTATCATATGTCATTTGTCAGCGTAGTTTGTGTATTAGCAGTATCAGGTGATGCGGTGCGAGAGGATTTTTATGCAGTTATTTTGAATTTTTGCCAGTTTTTAAATATTTTTAACGAGAACTTGCATTTTTAGAAATATCTTAATAATTAGGCTAATTAGTATGAAGGAAAATGTTGTTGAGCTCGATGTCGCGAATTGGCGATAAATTAAATTTGTTAATATGATTGACATTATTTGCATTAAATTTTGGATATAAAATATAGAACGAAAATAGGTTATTTAGGAATGCCGAAAAATAAAAATTATTGCAAATGCAATTTTGATTCGAAATAGTTTCAGTGACGCTCTTGCTCTTTGAAAAAATCGTAGTCTCTATTTCAAATTTTCAAAGTATTTTCCGAGTATACTATTTTGATGCATGATCGACTCGTAACATGCTTCGAGTCACCTGCAGCATGACGAAAACCATCATTTCACCTCGAACTCTTGTCAATTTGAGCATTTTGAGTATGGGTACCTCGTGGCACGGCACACCATCCGGACGCGTCATTCGTTTTCCCATTTCCATTTCCCCTCTTTTCCCTTTTCGCTCTCTAATCTCAGCTTTTTATTTTTAAAGTATTCTCCTCGCTTTGTCTTTATCTTTTGCTATCTTTGTCTGTGTCTCTGTCTGTCTCTAATTCTCACAGCGAGTGCCCTCACGTGCATAGGACTCTCGCGTCACATGCGCCTTTTCCTTCCCTTTTCCTCTCACAAACTCACAAAGTCAGCCAAATCAAAACCCAGGACAGGAGAAAACTGATAAAAAAACTATCGCGAAAAGTTCCCTGTTCCGAAGAAAAAACTCAACACACAAGCAGTGGACGATTCATCCACACAACGATCAGCCTACGACAAATCGATTTCCACGTTTCGCAATACAAATTCACCTACAGAAATCCTTGTTTTTCAGTTTTCATGTTACACAAGAATGCGATGCGCATTCACCTTGCAATTCTGCTATTGTTCTCGTGTCGCAAAGTTATAGGTGGTCTGATCTTCTGACATTTTATGTTTACTCGGAATGCACAATCTTGCAAAGTTTCGAAATTATAATTGATAAATATTGATCAGTTTTGCTCAAATTATGTTGCTTTTAGACACAAACTATTATTACAATTATTTGTGGTAGCTAAAGAGTCTCTCAAGCCTAAGTTTTCTCCTTTACGACAGGTCAGTACATATCCCTTCAAAGTCGAGTCGAGGAATGCGACCTTTTCTCAGACACGTTAGCGCTTTGCGCGAAAAAAGGAGTGGGACAAGTTACTTTTCCGTTTGTTTTGGCCGCTTCACACAGTTTAGTCTGACCCCTCATAGATTAGAAATAGCACTCTGGCTTGGCTCGGACAGATTTGCAAGGCTTCTTCCTGTCCACAAAGACACAATAGAGGGTAGGCGGACTAAAAGTCGCAAAGGAAATCTAGGAAAAGTCGAGTGAAAGTTGGTAGCATTGAAAGGAAGGAGTTATGAAGGGAGAACTATGCGGAGGGGGACGATGTAAATATTTTCCGACGAGCCCCCACCAGCCCACTAGTTCTCCTTTTCTTTGACTCGCTCACAGTTCTCGATGCTTTTTCCCTCTTCTTACTTTTTCATCGTCCGTTCCGCTTCTTTGACTTCTTGTATCCGAGAAAGCATTCCGAAATCAGGAGGCAAAAATTCGAAAAAAGACAAGTGAAATGTCAAGTTGTCTTTAAAACCCGGCTCTATCAATAGTCCACTCTAATCGCAATGAACTCTCCAATTGATTTCCCCTAACACGTTCAATTATTCTTCTCGTGTATCGACATGTTTCTCACGTAGTCCAAATAGCAAATCTCTCCAATGACACGTTTTCAGTTGCTGGTTCGCCTTCACTCACAATTCGTCCTGTAAATGTCTTTCTTCGATTTTACTCGGCCGAAGATGTTCGATATGAAGAAACGGTTGGGATATGTTGAGAAGCGGTACGAGGATCTGACTGCAAGCGGGTCAGATGCTGCCACAAACACAACCAACCCTCCCACTAATGTCAGCTCCGCAGTCACTTCAAGCTCGTCGGGAAATGGAAATGGAGCAAAAGACGGTTAGAATCTTTATTTTTACTAAATCTGAAGTATGTTGGTCAATGATCTGAAGCTTCAATAAAGCGTTTCCTTGATTCTCACGAGATCTCATTAGTCTTGAATCTCGAAATCTGATATCGTGTTTCAACAATAGACATTACAATAGAGCCTGAGCAGAAATTATCTTGCAGGAAAACACAAATGACAAGATCAAAATTCTATTTAGTTTGCAAGAGACACATCATAAATAAATTGATTCAGAATCTTGGGTTGAGCTGGCTCCGTCACGCACAAGTCTGTGCAGCAGCGTCGTCGATTCTGTTGTTATGGTCGAACAGGAGGCGGCACCTAAGGACAAGGACTCCAGATTGAGGTTGAGCAAATATGATCACAATGATAAAGAGGACACTCGTTCTGGATATTATTCAGTATCTTGGGCAGAAGTGAATTTGCGATTGCTTTCCTTACAAAATGGTATTAGTGCTTCTGAATATGTCCTGTTTATCATTTCATTCTGGAAACTATTTATAGCTATGAGATAAAAGCTAGTTGGGGGAATTGGTTTGGAAGTATGCATTAGAGCATCATTAACTTCTGATATGGGATGGGGTAAAATCGTCGTTTTGAAAAAGTCGGAATCAGAATCAGAATGACAGCTCGAAAGTTTTCGGAATCATTCGTAATAGTCGTAATTGCACCCATCGCTACTTCCGACTCATCTATGAAGAAAAAGTTAGGAGACTTCTTCTGTGTAAAGCTTCGACACTGTGATTGAAATTCGCTTTCCTTTTGATAGCTAAAGCGTCTATCTCAGAGATTCAATTAAATTTACCTAATTTAGCCCGGTATCGATGCAGTCTCCACACGTTGAATTCGACAATTTGGAACAAGTCAAGTACAAACTGGTCAAGGAGATGCTGCCTCCAGGAAGAGGCACTGACTGGATCTGGGACTGGAGCAGTCGGCCTGAAAGCATTCCGCCTAAGTAAGAATTTGTCTGTTCCCAACTAGAGAGCACTTGAGTCAAACTAAAAAATATGCGGAGGGTAGGTCGACGAGCAAAATTTACCCTATGACTTCACCATGCACAAGGGAAAACTTGTAAAAATCTCAGGCTAAAGATATTGAAATGCAAATAAACTACTAAAGGGAGTAGGTCGAACAGACATCCTGATTTGAGTCCTGCCTAGGGCTATGTCCGGTTAGGTGTTCTCTAATGAGGAAGATTTAAAAATTACTCCTGACGATAAAATACCCATTTTCAGACATCTGCGCATTCGCCAGTATGGTTCAAATCTGACTACGCCTCCGAATTCCCCCGTCCCTGATGTCTATCCGATCGTGGAGGACAGCGCTTTTTCGATGAGAGTTGTGTTCGGATTCATCATGAGCAATATTGTCACTTTCGTCATTGGAGCTGCCATTGGGTAATAATATTTGAGATATCATTGATTGAAGAGAACGCGTCGATATTCAAAATTGCGTTATTCATCTCGTTTCTCTTCCACACGACTCACTGTTTCGTTACAAAGTCTATTTCTAATTTGTTACATATGAATATCGGCTTCCTCTCCAATTAACGATACAAAAACTCAGAACGATAAACATTTTGAGTGGTACTCAAATAAACCTTCAACATGGATTGACTTAATTCCGATTCTGTATTTCACAATTCCCACTTGTTCCTTATTTCAACTACTAAGTTCACTACCGAATGAGAGTATTTCAAACCTATAATTACATTTAGATTCATGGTATGCAAGCGAGTTGCCAAGCAGAAACAAATCTGATTGTTCATCGTTGTGAACTTCGCTTTCCAATTCTTCCACGAGGATAATTGACGATCGACTTCGAGTTTGCTAGACTTTTTCCGACTGACCTCAGGGTGGTTCGACACATTCATTAAAATACCATCGTTAATTTCTGAAACAAAAATCATAATTATTTTGTAGGAGCTTTATTTCAGAAATGAGCGATGCTTTTTCAGAAATTTATCCAAACAAAACAAATGTTCAGTTTTGCCAAACGTGAATCGACCTTATTGTCTCTAAATATCATTTTCATTTCCGACTTTTCCTGCTTATTTAGCCACACATTGTCATTGAAAATTCCAAATATTTTATTTCATCCTCTGCTTCTGTAATTTGCTTCTGCATAATTTAAGAATCTTTTTTGTTTTTGTATGCGATCAGGAAACGATTTGTAACTTTGCGATAAATTGCGTACATATTCATTTGGTAACCAGGAGTTCAGCAGTCATCACTTATGAATACGAGAAAGAATGATTTGAGTTATTTATTTTGTATCTCCAAACCTCTAAATATTGCATACAATGTAACGACCATTTTATCCTGACCGTTGTAAATATTCCACTTTTCTTCTAGACTTTATCTTATTCGCATTAAATGCGAATGAGCTAAAGTGCTTGGTAATCGGATTAAATTTAATCTTCCCAAATTGTTCCAAATTTGCTTATCAATTGTGATTACACGACTTTTGAGCCTACGTTTATGTAAATACTGTAGAAAGAATCTCGATGTATCATATTTATGCGCACGCTTCGAACTTCATTATAATTCACATGATTGAATCCGTTTGGTTGCATCTTCGCTTTCGTTTTTCCAATATTTAGTCCACAAATTATGATCATGTTCACATTTAGCATTCGATTTTGAGTACTTTCAGCCGAAATTTCGACATCTGGCTACGTACAACATTTTGTTATAAAGATTTATTTCAAATATGCACATTTTTGAAAATAGCTTTTAGTAATTACCTTCTATTACAATTTTGAATTAATACACATTGATATGGCCCAATTTGTAGTGATAAATTATACACGAATTTGACTTGACAAATAAACTACTTTTCTGAAAATTCGAAAGTGAAGATAGTGATTTGTATCAGATTGTTTGTTTAAAGTAGTAGACGGATAAATAACTTGAAATCTTATCAATGCACCTCTGCCTTGGATTAATGTTTCGGTCTTTCACAAAATTCTACGTGAATCAGTCCAGAAAATAGCTATTTTGCTGGTGTACGTTCTTGCACAGTTCTGAGTCGACGTCAGAAACTACGAAAGAAGACATTAGATTTGGCAAGTTCTTCAGATTTTGATCCTCTAAGCTGATTCCACGGGATGGCAGCAATATAGCAGCTGATAATCGTGAATACAAACTGACTCATCTTGAATCTGCTCCGCCTTTTTCCATTTTTGTCCGTTTCGATTGCATATTACAGGCATCGTCACTATAGATTTAGACGAGTACTTACTGAAATTATTGAAAATAAAATTAAGACAAATTAATGATAACGAATCAGCTATTCTATTGCCAATTTTTTACGCGATTCCATTTAACTATATTACATTTTTCGACTCTTTTCTCTCACCGTTTTCGGATAGTTTTCTCGATTTTTTAGCACTTCTCTTCTCGCTGGTTTCTGAATCCTACTTCAAATAACTTTACCAATTTTCTAGCAAAACTTTCAAATAGCGGCTGCATTGTAAATAGAGCGCGTTTTGCTTTATTGCCTTCTTCGCATAAAATATTTTACGACGTTTGAAAATGTTGTTTTAAATTTCCCTTTCTAGCTAGAGATAATTGGCTAATTATTGCAGCTATTGTGAAATTTTATCATCCTGAAATTGATTCATGAACAGTAAATCAAGTTGCTCCATTGGTTCCTGTCTTTTTAACAAGTTATCGATTTTCCTTACTGCTCCCTTTAATTTTCATGACTTTCTAACAATTTTGTTTCTAATTTCAGATGTCAGACGATCTTGCCAATTCCCCATTTTCGTCTTTGTATCAGTTGGATCGAAAGCGATCCTACGACGACAGTTCCAGTGCCAATCTTAATTCCGTGGCCTCGTCTTCTAGCGACCAGACAGAAACCGTCCCTACGAAGAAGGGCAATTTTGGAACCCACCACAGTAAGTTTTTTTAAAATTAAATTTAGAATAAAGAGTTCACAATCTGCGATTAAAAATAAAAAAAAATTGATTTAAAATATCACAAGATTTGGAATTTTAGACTATTTTTGATTGGTCAAGACAGGAATTTGCTTACTCTAGAGAGTACAAACGAGTTCATGAGAACCATATTCCGCTATTATTTTTTGCCCAGAAAGATGCATTCTGGGGTAACTAAGACTTTTGATCGACAAAAAATCCAACAAAAATTGACTTTGAACAAAGAATCGGCATTGTCGGGCCTCAAAATGAATATGTTTTCGCAATAAAAAAACCCTGCGGCGGTGAATTTTTCGGTCTGATTTTTGGAACACGACCATTCATTGGATTTATCATCGATCTAGCTTGGGCCTTTTTATGCCTTCGCAGTCTAAACATGACTTGGTTCTTATTTTTGGGTCTCATACTACCACTTTTGAACACTGCCGCGCTTTTGCAAGGGGGCGGAGTTTGCGCTCTACCTTATTCTTCAGAATTTTCTTTTCATCAAATCCAAAAGATTTGCTAACCATATTTGATAAACAGGTTAACTTATTTTAGACCGAATTCCTGATACGATTTCGCTGTTCATTCATACACTTTGGTACACCGATGAGCATGTGAAGCTTATCATCGGTCCAAGGGATAATACTGGCAGGGAAAGGTAACGGTCAATTTATTCTCGCCCTTTCTTGAAAAATGGAATATTTACAGGCTAAGCGCAATCCGAGCTGAGATTTTGCAGAAGGCGAACGAGAAGATCAAGGAATGCTCTCTGGACTTTCAGCTGACCGACACGCAGCTCATCAATCACATCTCCAACAAACGGAAATTCACAAAGATGAAGATTAATCAGGGATTTAGCAGGTTTGGAGGAAGCTTTAATTTGGGGGATATTTTTATTTTTTTTTGTTGTAATTCCAGAGACGCTCTGTCTACTGTTGATCAGATCATCTACGATTCGATGAAGGGCGGCGATTGGGGCGGCCATGGAGGGGCTTATTATATCGATCATTCTGAATACGTGGTGAGTTGCATCCTCTTTTGTATTAGATTGAAAGTTTTTATTTCGAAGCAAAATTATTTGAAACGTTTTTTTTCCTTCAAATTTTAGTCGCAAGTTTTGGAGGGCGAGTTGAATCGAATTCAAATGAGTGCAATGACGAATGGAGTAGGAGGTGGAGAAATGAGGAGTGTGGAGAAGACGGAGCCTGTCGAGAATGGCAACGATTACAGAAATGCTAATGGGAATGACGGAACAAATGAGTCGTCTATTCTGAATTGGTATTATTTTTCATGCTATAAACATTTTTCTCAAGACTACTATTTTACTATTCATAGTTTCGCGCTTCAAATTTGTAAATTTTCTCGGAGTTCATTTTGATAATGAGAGACGAATAATGTATGGTTAAATGAAACGAAATACCTGCTCAGGAAATCGATACAATTTCAGGGACGAATTCACGAGAAGCATTGGCGATAACAGAATGATGGATGAATCGCCGAACAGCAATCGAGAAATTGCACAGAAACTGGAGAAAATGGAGCACAGAATGGATAAAATGGAAAAATCGCTCGAGTCGATACACAGGAAAGTCGACAAACTTTTCGAGGTTTGAACTTATCTACATTATGCAGAAATTATATCTTTATTTGTCGTAATTTTTCCATTTTTTTCCTACAAAATTATGTATTGAAAATTCTTCAATTTTTTACAAGTATATCCAAAAAAAGAAATATGCACCAGATTATTTTTTTTTCAATTCAAATTTTGCAGTGAGTTCTATTCCTTTTTATTCCAACTAAATCGATATAGTGATTAATGATTTAATTTAAAAATTTTAGTTTTTAGCTTCTGACCAAAAATAACCAGAACAATACTACAACCACGACGCCAAATAACTACGTTTCGAAGGTACAAAATAGAAATCTACCATCACAAGAATACGAGAAACGGGTATTCTTTTGAATGTATATTTTAGTAAACACATGTAACTTGTGTCAAATAAATTTGTATCTAATAATGTATTAAAATAAATTATTACTTTTCGATGAAAAGAAATTCATATGCTTGCGCGGAATGCTTCTGTCAAAGTAAAGTTTTATGACCAGGATTGTTCGGAATTTTTATTTTGAAAATTTCAAATCGGAACTAATTTTTACTGATTGGCCCGGAATCGGCATCGTAATTCTGTGGTCCAAAAACCCTCGGAATTCCAAACATTCCTGTTTATGGGACAATTCGTTGCGTTGTTTGAAAATACCCCATAGCTTAGCCATTATCAACAAATACATGGGAACTATTTCTAAGTTTGCCAACAACTTACCAGCTTGATAATATCGTAGCGTCTGATAACGACTATCTTCGCATGCTTGAAATTCTCATCCCCGAAATACATATAGTAATACAAGATTCTTGAGTGCAGATTGATAGTTTTTTGCTTATTGCAACTTGATTTTCCGAATTTTTATTCATAATTGACTAATGATTATTACAATAAGAACAATAAGAGATAGACTATTTAATTATTATCCACATTTCATAAATTTATGAGAAATGGAAATAAAGTACATAAAGTAAAGAGAATAATAATACCGGAATAATTGCGTCTACCGAGTTTCATGTCCTACCAGAACCCGGTCAAATGGTACTCTTCGAATATATCAACATCATATGAAATAGCTAACCAAATATTACTTATCGAACTAACACGCTTCAATCAAATAGAGAAAATAAGACAGAATTGCTTCGTCAATCGAATGGTAAATAGCAAATAAATATAAACGAGATTTTTTTTGGGTTTTAGAGTTTTTTGAAAATAAAAATCTATAACCGGCAATATTCAATTCGAGGAACTTGTGTTGATCTCCTAAATTCACATATATAAATTTACAATAAAAATTCTAGATAAATATTGTACTAAAAGTCACAAAGTTTGGAAAGTGATGATGACAATCGAAATACGCATCAATTTCGTATAAAATAATGATCCTAAATGAAATATTCAATAATAATAATATTTTTATGATTTTTTAGTTTTAATTTGCAATATACCGGAACTAAAAAGTAAAAAAGTAACATTCGATCAGGTAAAAGCATCAATAAATGCTATGACAAATCAAGCATAAAATTGACTCAAGGTACGGCAAAATCGTACACTCCAAATGTGATGTTCAATAACCATTTCTAACAACAAATAGACTCCATAAATTGAAAATTATAAACTCTACAAAGGATACATAACACATAAGTTATATAGAGAGTAAAGAAAAATGCAAATATACAATTCTATGTACAAAATAACAAGGAATAAAATAAAATTTAACGAAACGTCAAATATTTTGTCTCGTCTAAATTTGAAAATCATATTGAAATCATTGCTAGACATCATCATTATCATTGCAAATAACATCTAATCAAATGAGCACGGAAATCAGACACACTCCTAAAATCGAATAATGTAATTTTGATTATCGCTAGTCCTGACGAAGCAGAAAGCGCCGCGACTATCTTATTTCCTAGAGATCGCGCCAACACATAAATAAAGATAAAATATATTTGTAAAAATAATAATAAATTCATGGAAAATTTATATTCGACTAAATAAATGGGAATATATTAGTAAATGAATTAGATAAACGAGGTTGTTGCTGGTTGAAACATCTCAGATTGGCTAGCGAGTGGGAATCAGAACGAAAGGCCCATTGAATATTCTGTACAAATTCACAAAATTCAAAATTCGATAGTCATTTTCTAAAATTCCAAGTCCAGAAAATATAAAACGAAAATTAGATGCAGGTTTGAAACAATCAAAATAATGTTGCTAAAATAGATTTTCTTCGAAAGATCCTATTTTAGCATATTTATGAAAATAGGAATTCAAAAATTTTTAAAATCATTTCCTCGAATTTGTCGTTCACTTTCAGTTGCAAGCAGCCGTAGTGTTTGACTGTTGTTGCTGTTGCTGCTGGTTCGAACAAAGAGGACAGCCATTTTTGTTGTCCTGACGAAGTTTGTCTCTGCCACATCGCGCACAAGCTGCTGTGTCAGTGTTGTCCTGAATTTCAGTTTATTTTAAAATAAATCAGTTGACATTGATCAACATTATTTGAAACCCAGGAGTTATAATTCTAGGGTGAGAATTCCAAACAATTCCTATCATTGAAATGCTCACCGAGAAGATGTTGAATGGAGGCGTGTTGGAGAGTGATGCAGAAGGACGCAGTTCGTTCGCATATTCTTGACTCATTTGGTTGACCAGTTGATTCGCCAGATTCATCTGCTGTTGTGCCTGCTGTGCCTGTACCTGGGCAGCCAAATGCAGTTTGATGGCTTCCAATTGTGAAATTGCCTGAAGATAGGGCTTTTATAAGATATGCTATGCCGATTTTTTCCTCCATACCTGATCACGCTCGTAATATGCACGATTCTTCTCCATTTCAGCTTGTTCGAATTTCATTTTGTAATGCTCAGCTTCTTGATGCCAGACCTAAATGTTGTTTTCAATATTTCAATAGTTTTTTTTTTTTTTTTTCTAATCCTACCGTCAATTTCTCTGCCTGTTTACGAAGCTCAATTCTAAGTTTCGTGTTCTCATCCAATTCGCCGTTGAGTTCATCCTGAAATATCAAAATGAGCTTTTTGTTACTCAGAAAATAATCTTACCTGCTGCTCGAATCCTCCAGCCATTCCTCCAAAAGCCTGTTGTGGGGATATCATCGCTCTATTGTTTGTTGGAGGACTGAAGATGGACTCTGTCGGATACGAGGCAAGTGGAGAGGATGGATAGATCCCCTCGTTTCCCTGCTGCACGCCCATCGGAGAGGCAACTGATAGAACTGTAATTTCTACAATTGATCATTGACAATTTATAAATACTCTCACTTCCTCCCAGGAGCTCGGACAATCGACGAGGCTGATTCTGCGCCTGCTCGTCAATTGGAGTCAGATCCAGACTCAACTCTTCCAGAGTTCCTGAATTTATGAATAATGAAGTTTAATTCGAGATTTATTTTTAGCATTTATAATAATTAGTTTCTCTATCACAATTCTCCCGATTCCATCTATTTTTGAGGCCTAAAGAAATGTACCTGTTATGGATGACATCGCAGGTTGGCCAGATAAGCCTCCGAGCGGCGGAGCATGGAATCCACTGTCGGAGCGACATAACGAGGAATGCGATGGAAGAGAGGAACCGGATGCGAGATCACCGCCTCCGAAACTTGTCAGCATTTGTCCTGAAAAAGAGCTTTGATCAGATTTCAATTTCAATTCAGCTTACTTCTAGCCATATCTAAATGTCCCATATTTAGCGAATGAGTGCGCAGTCGATTCAATGGTTCCATTCCACGACTATTTGGCTGAATTTATATCTATTATTATCGTTGACTTAAAAATATCCTTACAGAAAGTGGTCCTCTTTCGAAACCAGGCGCCTTTGGATATGATGATGATATCAGATCTGTGCTGGCATATGGAGATTTTGGCGCAATCGGTTGCATGTTTGATCGCTGAAACTATTCAATGGATACTAATTTTCAGAGTTTGATGCTCACATTGTAGTTGGGAGTTGTACTACCATTTGTTAGTCCAATACCGATTCCGCCTAAATCTATCAACTGGACATTATAGCAGTTTCTGAAATTGTCTCATACCATTTGGACTGCACTGCTCTTTTGGAGACGGCTGACTGCTTCCGACGTATGGAGTTCTTTGAACGTGAAGTTCGGAGTCGTGATGAGCGAAAGCGCAGAACACAGCTCGAGGACAATAGCCGTGCTATAAAATGTTGTTGTTCTGGAGAAGTCTTTATGAAACGATCTTACTTCTAGCATATCATTGCATTTCGTGCTCTTGTAGATTTCAGGATGGAACTGCTGCTCTGTTCTAGTGTGACAGTACTGGCACGAATCACCAGCCTCGCATAACTCTGGATCTAACCATTCATCAACAGTTTTAGCAGCCGGGCAAGGAGTTGATCTGGAGATATTTAAATGAGAATTTGAAAAAAAAATAAAGTTGCGTGTGAAGCACAAAAATTTCTAACAGCGCATGGTATTTTGTAATATTCATGTGTTAGTTTAACGGATATCGTTCTTTTTAATTTTGTACATTTGATGATAACATCGAATGACAATAATCCACCAATTTTCATTCTTATTTAACTCATGTAAAAAAACATAAATCATTCACTTCATGTGTTATGCATTTTTCTAATTCTTCTGCATCACTTTAGTTATTTACCTGTATTTGTACACTGCAGGTGGGCGTCTTCTGTCTTTGCTGTTATGATAGAATGGGCAGGCATATCCTTGACGGCAGAGACGAGCTGGTTTGCGGCACTGCTCCGTCTTGTAGCAGGACAATACGTGGTCTTGGCCTGAGATGAGTTTAAATTTTTTCAGCAAACCGAATGATCTGCTTACTGTGCCAAAGAGGATCTTCGACGACGAAACTCGTTCGATCTCGTCCTTCTCCTTCAACGCTCGTCGAGAAGCCTGTTTCATGACTGTCAAATTGGGGCTGTCTCAGATCAGTTGAACTATGAGCGAATGCACAATGGGCTCCATTCTGAAGTTGTTTTTTGAGGTTTCAAATTATATGAAGACAGATGTGAATTTGAAATAGTACAGAGGAAAGGAAGCTCATGATAAGATTCTTCTATCCACTTATTCTAGTATTTTATATTCATTAAATTCTGTTGTCACTGACAAGGGAACTTTTTACCCTCGTCCTGGCGATATGAGACGAGAGTACCCACATCTTTCTTCCCATGAAATGAGGATTCCAAATCTGTAAAAATTTTTTGCCCGTTCGCAAAAATACACCCGCCCGAGGGTGTAGAATTTCTTCTATTTCACACCCCTTACTCTCCTCAGCCGGAAAGAAGGAAAGGCGAGACATGTAATCGTGGCGCAGTGGTATAGAGTTGGTCATAAGGATACTATGCTGTTTTATTATCTATCACTATTCACTTTTTTAATTTCATTTAGGATAATTATTTTTTGCAAAAATTTATTCGAAAATCTTTTGCAAAATTTTTTTGCTAAATATTTATAATGAAACGAGACATTTAGAATGACACGTTGTTTGTATTTCGAAAAAAATTAATTTCTCAAAAATGCTATCTTTGTGTCGAGTATGATACACCATTTTCTTGCTTTTAGATAGGGTTACCAAATATGCAAAAAAAAACTCTTTTAAGTTGGAAATAAATTTTGCAAAAAAAGTAATTATTCTAAATGAAATAAAAAAAGTGAATAGTGATAGATAATAAAACAGCATAGTATCCTTATGACCAACTCTATACCACTGCGCCACGATTACATGTCTCGCCTTTCCTTCTTTCCGGCTGAGGAGAGTAAGGGGTGTGAAATAGAAGAAATTCTACACCCTCGAGCGGGTGTATTTTTGCGAACGGGCAAAAAATTTTTACAGATTTGGAATCCTCATTTCATGGGAAGAAAGATGTGGGTACTCTCGTCTCATATCGCCAGGACGAGGGTAAAAAGTTCCCTTGTGAGTTAGTTTTCCTAGATGACCTCTGAGGCTATTTCCTTACCTTCACGCATTGTCCTCTCGCATCAGTTGCATGGACGCACTGTGCAGTTTTGTAGTATCTCAAGTGATATTTCCTCTCGACGTCTCCAGATACACGGTGTAAATAAATGCATTCGTCCCCGTCGGGACAAATGCCAGTGTTTTCGTCATATTTGTCACAATAAATATCGGGCGAATAGTTAAATGACCCATCGGGCTTTCGGATCGGTCTGAAAACCGTTCTTATTGCTGCTAATGGTTGATTATCTCAGTGAAAATTAACAAAAACGAACTTTCTAAAAATCGCATAAATAATCAAAAATCAACTGCACAACTATATTTTATCTGACCTGATGACCCTTCATTATCCCACTTGTTGTGATGTTATATGCAAATTTGCGCAGGTTAAAATCGTCATCCCCAATCTCATTCATCAAGCAATTCCACTTTCAAAATGTATCAATCGCTATGTGTTATCGCTCATTGATATTTCCGTTATCATGTTCAGCGCTGATAACCTATCATGAAAATTGTCGCATGCAATTTTAGTCCATTTGCAGTTTTGCTTTTATTCGTCTGGTTCGATTTCATCTCCCCGATCGACTGCCTTCCCTGCCTGACTGCCACTCTGCACTATCTGTTTACTTCACACAGGCCCTCTTATTTTTTTCAACTGAAAACAGAAAAGAAGAATGGGAGAGAAAAAAGAGACTTGTTGACTAATCTTTGATCCCTTTAGGTCCATCAGGCAGAATGCAGAAATAGCACGAGCAATCAAGAGGGTGCAGGTTGCCAGAACGATTTTGCAAGAAAAACATTGCAAATTTGAAAAACACGAAATATCGCGCGAGAATTGGAGATATTAGAGAAAAAGTGCGATTTGAGGGCAGAGACGCAGGGGAATTTTCGTGTGGCGAGCGCAATAAGCACGAGGTCTATAAAAACAGAGAGGAGAGTCTGTGACGAAAAAGTGAAGGAGAGAAACGGAGAAGGACAATCTAATACTCATTTGCAGGATTGAAAATAGTTTGCAAAAAAGAATTGTTTTGGCAGAAATTTCAGGTGCATAGTTTGGAATTTCAGGATAGTCATTATCAATCACTTTGATATCAGACAAAAACGATGTTATTCTTGAAAACGAAATTTCGCCAAACATAACAAATTCTTCTTACCTTCGTCTCCTTTGATTCGCAAAATGCCAATTGAAGCAAGTGAATGGTCGGTGTTGTTGGCACTGGTGCTGCTTGAACAGAGGACACGCTTCTACTCGGAATTCGTTCAGATAGCTGAAAATAGCCACATCATTATTCGATTTCTAAGCGATTAGTGTCGATTTTCTTGTGAATTCTCATTCTGCTGCCCTATTTCTGTCGTTTCTGCCTTCCTTTCACGGACGTTTTGACCTTTTCGTGCTTGAGCGTCAAAATCCGCTCGTTTTGGTGGAGTTTTATGTTGTTTGTGATTTAGAGAAAGAAAGCCAGTGAAATATTTCACGGAGAGAGTAAAGTGAAGGCAGATAGACAGACGTATAGACAGAGAGATAGAAGACATAACTCTCTGTGCTCTCTTCGCTCTGCTATTTATCTGTTGTGTCTTATTTTTTTTTCTTCTCTCAACAGACCACATGACATTGGAAGGCATAGAGGCAAGAGAGTGAAGGTCTCCCCCCTATTTCGCCTCTATTTTTCTTTCTCTGCTTTTTCAGAGCCCCGTTCAGTTTTTATATGGCCTTTTTTCTGCCGACTGCTTGCCTGTCCCCCAGGAAAGAGATTAGAGAAGCAGGGCAAAGAGAACTGCCTGCAATCACAAATCCCGAGACAATAAGTAAAATTTAAAAATCGCTGATTATTATCGATTTAAAATCTTATCATGTCAAAATCAGAAGCTAAAATTGTGAATGGGCACGATGCATTTGGTCTTCACATAAAATTTGAAAGAAATATTGCTATTCTTACGTTCTGAAGCAATCTCAACTTCAAAACATAAGTTATATCTCGTCATAAATAAACGAAAACATCCAAATCGCATGTTCGTAAATTAATTTAGTTATGCTCAAATAATAATAATAAATTGGCTTTTTATTTGAGAACGAGTATCTAGGATAAATTAAATGAGCTAATTAGGTTAATATGCACATTTCTCTCTACTAATTTTCTCAATTATTAATAAAAATTTTCATCAAGAGAAGATCAAAAATCCTTGCAAATCTTATCCAATTCTATTGTAACAATTCTGCGTTTCCTTTCGAAAATTGTAAAATAAAAAGTGACGAATATTTTTGTAGCTCCTTGATTTTGCATAAATAAATCACTTGAAAAGTTTTCATTTTCCCACAAATGAAAAGCCGAGCATTGACCGACGTCATGAATGGACGCATGACTACTTGATGACTGTTTGAGTGTATGATTATGATTATGATTACATGATTAATTGCTTCGCTCATTGCGTTTTGCATTCTTCCCATTTCCCCATTGACATTCATCTCATTTGCAGTACAACTTCCCGGCAAAACGTGCATCATCACGTGATTGGCGCATTTCTGCATTACATGAAGCGATTCACGAAGCATTCAAATCAGCACAAAAATTCAGCAAATAGCTGTCTTTTCACTTTTGTTACGAATTGAGAATTCTGCGTCCAAGTGGAATTTTCATGTTCGACGTAAACAAGTCCAGACACCAGTGAAGAAGAGTAGGAAAATCGCGAGAAAACGAAAGAGACGCAGAGAGAGAGAAAGATGAAGAAGTGAAAAACACGATAAAAATAGAAGAAGCACATTATGAGAGATTAGAGATTGGTTTGTAGCTGAATTAGAGAAATAAAGGCAAGAAAAGGGGAGAAAGAACCGGACAGACTTGTGAATGTAAGTAAGGCAAGCAAAAGTGGAACAGCGCAAAACATAGCAAATCTATGTGATGATGCAAAATATCGATTAATTTTAGACAAAATGACGAATTCAATGATCAGAATTTAAAAATTCTATGAGTTTTGTAGCAACAACCCGCAATGTTTTATAAACAAATGATATCCCTGCCGCAATTTAATATTACCATTTTCACTCGAAAATAATGCAGAGAAGAATATTATCAACGTAATTATAGCCTAAATTTAGTTTAATTCTCGTATGATAATTTTCGAACCATTAATTAGTAGAATATACCTAAATGTTCTCAAAAATCTCCTGATTCATCTGTTTACCCTCGAATTTATCTTACACATCAAAAACTGCAATTGTGATAATGCAAAAAGAACAGGTGCTTCAAAATTTAAAGTTTGATTTCTATTTTTAATGTTGCTGCAGATATTCTAAGATTAGTCAGATTAGAATTTATTTGACTATCATACTTTAGAACGCGTGAATCATTTTCGTTCTGAAATATTAACCTGTAGTTTTATCTGTTTTCATCCAAAAATCGGATGTTTACGAAAACGCCGCGCTTTCATTTTTCTTCCGATCTAGCATTTTATGCCCGTTTTGCATGGCCCTCCAGCATTTCAGGCCTCTGCAGAAATCGTCTTATCAAACGTTTTCCTGACTAAGCAACTCGCCTTTGCCTTTGTCTCTCTTCACTCAACGATTCCCAATTTCGGCAGCCAAACTCGTAAACAACCGAATAAATGGGCTTACTTTGGAACAAAAAGAGGGAATTTCAGCCTAATGCAGTCTGGAATAGGCCCCACTAATATGCTTTGCAATATTTATGACGAAAACCGAGAAATTCAAGGAGATTTTGGGTATGACAGACCTAACAGAGAAAATAAATTGTTACATGCATTGCATGGAATAGATAAAAACGCAATGGAATACTTACTGTAAGTGATGTTGCTTCTCCTCGACAGGTCCAAGAGCAGTCGGTCTTTGGATGGAAGAGGCCTCGGATGACCTTCGTCCAGGAGAAACGGCAGCAGCCCCGATCTCCTGACTGCCGCTGTGGTTGGACCCATTCGTGCCTGTGGGCGAGTGCTGCATGGCCAGGGAGGTGGGCGGCATTATGGGCGACATGGGGGCCGTCTGATGGAGGCCTGGATCGAACCCTAAAGGGCCACCGCCGGCCAGTCCACCCGAAGACGAATCCCCTGACGACGTCAATATGGCTAGGGAACACGTGGTTGCAGAATTATCGGTAGATCAATCAATATCAATAGAAAATCGCCTGAAAATTGAAGGGGTTTGTTGTGGCTTGATTGTTTGATTGAGCGAAATATAATCATGATATTCGAAGCGGGGGTATATGTATTGATTTTCAGTTCCGAAAAATTTCGAAAATCTTCAAACTCCGAAGAATGCAAATTGATCGAATAGATTTCAAGGATTCAAAATCGAAAACTAGTTGATTTGCTTGAACGATCGAATTGTGAACATGATAAAACTGCTACGTCAAAAAAATGTTCGAAAAACCATAAAATGTGAGATGAGCGAGGCGCGCCAGAGAGAAACCGAGAGACAAGATAAAACGAAGCAGGGCAAGGGGAGGGAAAGGCTAAGGGGGCGGGTCCGAAAATTCGGTCGATTGCTGGTCGAATTTGCAGGGTGGAAAATAGATGAGAGATTGACAGTGAGAGAAGCAAAGAGAATAGATTGTTTGTTAAAACGAGAGAATGAGGAATGGAATGAAGTGAAAAACAAAAAGTGGCGAGAAGCAAATACATGAAAATTGCCGTGAACCCGCAAAACCTGCAGCCTACAAGGATTCTTCTAGCAAGAAAGCATCCTTTTCATTCTTTGTAGAGAAAATCCGGTTATCTTACTTCCTAGGTGTCGCTCAGTCACTCGCTGTCCATTTTTTCTAATTCATAATCCCAAGCTTTGCAAGATATCCACTGAAATACCCAAAACCGGGGATTTGTTCAGCTTTGTTGTTTTCATTCCCATATGACTAGGAGTTGCACGAGATTAAGGATTAGGAGTTATGAAGAATTGTGAAGCTTTCAATTATTCATAGATAGATGCAAAACAATGTCGAATAAAAATGCAATGATAATTTGATTGGACAGCAAATTTAATAAAAAATTTAAGCATGATTAGATAAAGGTAAAAAAACACAAATTGAACGAGATGTAACATGGAGTTCATGATTAGAGGATAGCAAATGTGATAATTCGGAGAATACGCGAAATGAAGGGACAAAAAGGGAGAGGGGAATTCGAAATGACGGTGTTTGAAAACAGAAACGAAACGGAAAACAACTGCAGCAGGCTGGCAAAGACACAGACAGAGAAGGGAAGGAAAGAGACGGCGAGCGTTCTGCAAAAACGCAGCCTCCAGCGCATGTCTTGTGCTTCTCTTTCTCTGCGCCCTCCCCATTTGCCCCAGTCCCTTTCGTTGTTGATGTGAGGCCCTCGTTTTTCCCGCTCTTTCTACTTCTTTCTCGTCCCACCTCCTCCTCTCATTCACCCGCACTCTATCGTCCTCTCGTCGTTTTGCGAGATATTTTGCCGTTTTGCGCAGGAAAATCAGCTGACAAAGAGAGGAGAGGGAGCATGCTTATGGCTAGCGGCCAGCAAATTTGCAGTGTTCACTGCAGATGCGGGGAGGTCGCGTCGCGGTCTGCGACAAAACTCGGCAGGTTACTTCTTTCGAAAAGAATGCACTCATTTTGGGGATAGTTAGATCAAAAAGGAAGAGCAGCAATCGATTGACTAAAGCAATACACAAAACACGCACACGCATACACACATACAGAGAAGTCGACTAATGACCAGTAGAATTTATGGCCGACGAATAAGAATGAATTGACATTCGACATGCTGAATTCTAGCTTACTGTCTAGATTAAAGTTTGGAAAATCCAATATCCCGAACACAATTTCGTGAAAATTCTGGATATTATAATTTAGCTGATTTATTCAGACGAAAAATATCATTTGTCTGCTATCGAAGAAAACTAAAAATATCAGAATGGGAAATTAGTTGGGAAAACTACGATAACTTTTTAGCCTTAATGCCCTAAGCCGAAGTGAAACTTTGCAAAAGTGTTAATGCATTAATTATGACGATCTACTGATTATTTATCCATGAGAATCTCATTCCGAGAGTCAATCATCATTAATTCATATAAAAGTGAGATTTACAAACGTTTATTGATTTTTTTTCCCACTACCCAATCAAAGTTGCATCCAAATTTTCGATGGAAGAAAATTTTACGTTCCGGGCTTAATGCTTCAACAAATATGTCATCATTAGTAGACTTTCTCGCTTATCAGCGGGTATAAATTTGTGGTCATTTTCGTTATTCTACACAAATTTATTCACTTCAAACTTTGGCAACTATTTTGTTGTAAAGCTAATAATTCGCCCAATTCTATTCCCTAATCTATTCTAAATGCATAATTTTTGTCGAATTCTGGCATTTTATTCCGTAATTTATAGCATAGCTTGCTTTGGTATGAGCATATTCTCTTGTCATGGAGAAGATTCCGTAGCCGAAAAATATTGCTTGTGATAATAAACAGAAATTACAAAAATTTTCGAAGAAAACAGAAATCTGCCTCCTTCAACCGGATCTCCTATATCTGCGATAAAAGTGTGCATTGTTGTTCCCTTTCCTTGAAATTTAGTCATCAATTTTACAATTAACGCATTAGTAAAAATATTAAAATTTTCTTCTTTACTGCGATTTGTTGCTACTGTCTATGCCAATAATATCGCCTAAAAGTCGTGTGATAAAATGATCATATCATAAGTTGTGTAATGCACACATGAACATTTTGCACGGATTGTGGAATCTTCTCAAGAAAAGGATAATGACTTTCTGTTTTCATTAATGCAAATTCTAGATTGTCAAGAACTCACATCTGTTGCTAAAAACTATTCCTGGCCGGATAATTCTGGAAATCCTCAACAATTCAAGCCTATCAATAATCGGACTTGTCAATGGAATGTTAGCAGATCTTCCAAACTCGAATATGCTCTTCTTATTTAGATAACAGTGCCAACAGATTCCTATATCACTCTTACACTAATTGGAAAATTCGGTTACTACGATACTTTCACTATCACTGATAGCTCGGGTTTACCTTACCAGTAATAATAATATTTAAATTGATCTTCTTTTTAACATACTTTTCAGATGGGAACTGCTGAATAATAGACCGCAAAAATATTATTTATCCGCAGGCGTAGACACACTAGTTTTGCAGTGTCTTCCTGGGTCATTTTACAATTCTACAATCAGTATTTCCATAAATTACTATAAATGTTGGTTTCTTGCGTTAGTTTTTCTTGAGTTGCCAATTTTAGTACCAACTACTGCGCCAAGGGCGTATCAAATCGATTCCAACACGAAGCCATTTCTGCTCCGCGAAAATGATTCATACAATCAACCGATCACTATTAATCGCACTGAAGCTGATAAATATGTAGTGTTTGAAATTTATAATTGAAAATAAGATATTCTTTGCCTAAATTATGATTCTTCTCTAGGAAACAATATTTACCTTCTAATTGATTTTAGTTTACTATAAGCGCCGCATCAACTGCTTCTGACATGCTTCCTCTGGCTTCTTACATGGTCTACGATGGTGATTCGATATTTGGTAGTCCACTAGGAAGGTTAATATTTTGTAGAAAATTGTTTTGCTGGAACTGAATTTGCAGCTTATTCTTCTACGCCCAATTTCAATTATTCCCTTTCGTTTCATTCACTCAAACTGTGACACTCGCCAATCTAGACAATAGCTCTCCGACTGTTCTGCTGATCAATCTTAGAGAAAGTTAGTTTATCCAGATAACTGATTAGAGATGGATTGTAATGAAAAAAAAATGAAATTTGATAGTCTAAGCTGAAATCAAATTGATATTTCACCTAAACATTCGTTGAATTGATTTCTGAAGGAATGTCTATTATTTCACTATGATGCCTAAGAAGCGCTTCACAAATCATTATGTAAAAATGCTAAAAGTGCTGAAGAAGTAGGCAGGGATTAAGCTAAAATGTTTTAACATCTTTATGTATCACTTATCTATAGAAAATGTTGTCCTGCGTATCCCTTTCCCTAAAATTTCTCGCTTTGGCTGAAGGTCTGTCTAGGACTGATTCTGAAATAGATACAGTGGCGGAAAAAAGTTTAGAAACGATCATAATTTTGGTTATTCTTCGTACACGATCATAATCATTGTTCAATTCATCTGAACTTGAGCATAGTAAAGTCATTAGTTATTCTCAATTAGTGTGCGAAATTTCAGAAGTATCAGACGTAAGAAAATGGTTGAAGAATTAAGGCAAAAACATGGGTTTCCAAACTTTTGCTCGCTACTGTACCTTCCTTTTCCCAGAAACGGGTATTTTTCTAACTTCTCTGTATTCTCTCTTCCCGTAATCTCAATTATCTTAAAAAAAGGGACAAAATTTAATTCGCTATCCGCTACCACGCTGCTATGAGACGAGATGCATCCCTTGTATTCTACTCCTGGTCAGCGTAGGCTAGAGAGTGTTGATAACAAAGAGAGTCCGAGAAGTTAGAAAAAGTACCAGTTTATGGAAAAAAAAAACGAAAGTGTTTTATTCTTTCTAACAACAATATTTTCAACTCAAATAATCTTCTCACTTCTAGATCTTGGCAATATCTCAACACACTTCTTCCTGTGGTGGGGATCAGATCAGGGCTCGTGGAACACTTATATAACATCGACGAGAGACGGTCCTGGAGCTATAACGCTTTATCGACCAAATGGAGACAGTGAATTTGTCGGCGACTTTTCATTTACTGAGGTTTATATTCGATAAATAATGTGTTCAGGAGCAATGCTTATGATTTTGATTTGAGATTTCTGGTGCTGCCTCCTTCAAAATTTTCGACGGCCCTCCTCTTAAACAAATGAACAACAGTTTGTACATTTATAGATCGTAAAGAAAAATGTTAGTTTTAAATTTATAAAAAAAAATATTTCAGAGATATGGATATCAAAAGTTATTGGCCGATCCGACTTGACGGAGTTCTGAATACGTACCTTGCTGAAAAATCAACTGTTACCATTGATTTTGAATATGGAAAGGACACTAATGGTTGAAAGCGGGTAAAAACTGTAAAGAAATTTGTTTGAAATTTAGCACTATTTACCAAGCCTATTATCGGTCGAAAAGGTTTTCTAGCATCGCAAAATTCATACATAACTTCTGGAAGAAACCGATCGATCACATTCGAAGACGGAAGTAGACTTTGAAATGATAAAAATGAATCATCTTTTTTTTACAAATTCAGACAAATCACGATTCAACTTCCTAGTATCTAATACGCGAGTAAATTTTGATAGCTCCTCCAAAGGAGGGTCGTTTATCGTCACCATCAATGACGTCGACATTTATAACAACACGTTTATAAAGCAGCAAATCAGGTAGTTGAAATTTTGAAGGCTCTTTTTATCGACCAGTCTAGTCTAAACTCGAGCAAAAGTGGCAGTGAATTGCTTGTGAATGCCTCCGGCTACTCAATGAAGGTCGATTACATCGAGAGTCTCAACCACAACTCGGATTTCTACTTTGAATTTGAATTTGGTAAGTTTTGTAGATGATTTTTAGTGGTAAAATTACTGAACTCGTCATCTCGAAAATTATCCGTAATTTAGGTAAACCAACTGCTCAATCACTGGCACTTTATGGTAAAATGTTAACATCTTGATATTATCATTTATGACCATCCTGCAACTGCTTGTATTGTAGAAAAAACAATTTAAGCGGCATTATTTTTAAGACGAACAGAAAGCTTGGCACAAGGCAAAAAGTCGAT
This sequence comes from Diploscapter coronatus, assembly GCA_964036155.1. Classification (NCBI taxonomy): domain Eukaryota; kingdom Metazoa; phylum Nematoda; class Chromadorea; order Rhabditida; family Rhabditidae; genus Diploscapter; species Diploscapter coronatus. The sequence goes on along the minus strand of OZ038422.1, from coordinate 44,346,838 downwards.
CAAGCTTGCTATGGGTGGTATCGCTGGAGACCCCCTAGAGACCTAATCACAGAAAAATGAAAATTAGGCCACATCCCCTAAAGTGCACGGGGCTAGGTGGAGTCGAAAGTCTTAATTTGGATGATTTTGTCGATTTCGGGGAATACAAAGAAAAATTATTTGCTATAAAAGATTTTCGAAAAATTTAAAAGGGATAAATATAGCCATGAAATGCACTTTCTAAAAATATATAGATTTGGGGGGTCAGCCATTTGCTGGCTGTGGGAGGGGATCCCAAAGTCAAATTGGGGAGTATAAATGCCCTATCGACTCGCACAAAATCGACCGTAGCGAAAAAGTTATTTTACAAGTTGTGAGAGATGTTTTAAAATATTCCCTTGAACAAAAGGCTTCAGAAAAGTAAAAAAAAAAAATGAGATACCTCCCATAGAAGACTAGTGCCCCAGACGTGTCCGAAGGTTGACGACCAGAAATCGAAATTTTGAAGGAAGCCCTACAAATCATATACCATTCGATAGAGCATGAAAAACTGAACAACTTCTGTTCTAGAACTTCTTCTAGATTGTGTACACACAGGGAGATATGAGTTTTTGAAAAATTTCTTAGATATCAAAAATTGACTTTTCAAAAACAGGTGATTTTATGGGTATGGGCAGTTGATTTCAACTCAAGAGTTGTGCCAAACAAAACCATAAGATAAGGAGAGTACCATGAAAAAACCGTACTCAATTTGGATAAAAAAGTTATCCAAAAAGCAAATTGGGTAGATAAACTTGAAACACCATGTACAAACGTTTATTGATTTTTTTCCCACTACCCAATCAAAGTTGCATCCAAATTTTCGATGGAAGAAAATTTTACGTTTCGAGTTTAATGGTTAAGCAAATATGACATCACTAGTAGACTTTCTCGCTTATCAACAAGTGTAAATTTATGGTCAGTTTTCGTTATTCCACGCAAATTTATTCATTTCAAACTTTGGTAACTATTTTGTTGGAAAACTAGTAATTCACCCCAATTCTATCCCCTAATTTATTCTAAATGCATAATTTTTGTCGAATTCTGGCATTTTATTCCGTAGTTTATAGCATAGCTTGCTTTGGTATGAGCATATTCTCTTGTCATGGAGAAGATTCCATAGCCGAAAAATATTGCTTGTGATAATAAATAGAAATTACAAAAATTTTCGGGAGGAAAGCAGAAATCCGCCTCCTTCAACCGGATCTCCTATATCTACGATAAAGTGTGCATTGTTGTTCCCTTTCCTTGAAATTTAGTCATCAGTTTTACAATTAACGCATTAGTAAAAATATAAAAATTTTCTTCTTTACTGCGATTTGTTGCTACTGTCTGTGCCAATAATATCGCTTGAAAGTCGTGTGATAAAATGATCATATCACAAGTTGTAATGCACACATGAACATGTTGCACGGATTGTGGAATCTTCTCAAGAAAAGGATAATGACTTTCTGTTTTCATTAATGCAAATTCTAGATTGTCAAGAACTCACATCTGTTGCTAAAAACTATTCTTGGCCGGATAATTCTGGAAACCCTCAACAATTCAAGCCTATCAATAATCGGACTTGTCAATGGAATGTTAGCAGATCTTCCAAACTCGAATATGCTCTTCTTATTTAGATAACAGTGCCAACAGATTCCTATATCACTCTTACACTAATTGGAAAATTCGGTTACTACGATACTTTCACTATCACTGATAGCTCGGATTTACCTTACCAGTAATAATAATATTTAAATTGATCTTCTTTTTAACGTACTTTTCAGATGGAAGCTGCTGGATAACAGACCACAAAAATATTATTTATCCGCAGGCGTAAATAGTCTATCTTTGCTCTGTATGCCTGGGTCATTTTACAATTCTACAATCAGTATTTCCATAAATTACTATAAATGTTGGTTTCTTGCGTTAGTTTTTCTTGAGTTGCCAATTTTAGTGCCAACTACTGCGCCAAGGGCGTATCAAATCGATTCCAACACGAAGCCATTTCTGCTCCGCGAAAATGATTCATACAATAAACCGATCACTATTAATCGCACTGAAGCTGATAAATATGTAGTGTTTGAGATTTATAATTGAAAAATAAGATATCCTTTACCTAAACTATGGTTCTCTAGGAAGCAATATTTACTTTCTAATTGATTTTAAATATTTACTTTCTAATTGATTTTAGTTTACTATAAGCGCCGCATCCACTGCTCCTGACATGCTTCCTCTGGCTTCTTACATGGTTTACGATGGTGATTCGATATTTGGTAGTCCACTAGGAAGGTTGATATTTTGTAGGAAATTGTCTTGCTGGAACTGAATTTGCAGCTTACTCTTCTACGCCCAGCTTCGACTATTCCCTTTCGCTTCATTCACTCAAACTGTGACACTCGTCAATCTAGACAATAGCTCTCCGACTGTTCTGCTGATCAATCTTAGAGAAAGTTAGTTTATCCAGATAACTGATTAGAGATGGATTGTAATGAAAAAAAATGAAATTTGATAGTCTAAGCTGAAATCAAATTGATATTTCACCTAAACATTCGTTGAATTGATTTCTGAAGGAATGTCTATTATTTCGCCATAATGACTGAGAAGCTAGGAAAAAAGTATCCGTTTATAGAAAAACGAGGGCGTTTATTCTTTCTAACCACAATATTTTCAATTCAAATAATCTTCTCACTTCTAGACTTTGGCAATATCTCAACACACTTCTTCTTGTGGTGGGGATTAAATCAGGACTCGTGGATCACTCAAATAACATCGACGAGAAACGGTCCTGGAGCTATAACGCTTTATCGACCAAATGGAGACAGTGAATTTGTCGGCGACTTTTCATTTACTGAGGTTTATATTCGATAAATAATGTGTTCAGGAGCAATGCTTATGATTTTGATTTGAGATTTCTGGTGCTGCCTCCTTCAAAATTTTCGATGGCCCTCCGCTTAAACAAATGAACAACAGTTTGTACATTTATAGACCGTAAAGAAAAATGTTAGTTTTAAATTTATAAAAAAAAATATTTCAGAGATATGGATATCAAAAGTTATTGGCCGGTTCGACTTGACGGAGTTCTGAATACGTACCTTGCTGAAAAATCAACTGTTACCATTGATTTTGAATATGGAAAGGACACTAATGGTTGAAAGCGGGTAAAAACTGTAAAGAAATTTGTTTGAAATTTAGCACTATTTACCAAGCCTATTATCGGTCGAAAAGGTTTTCTAGCATCGCAAAATTCATACATAACTTCTGGAAGAAATCGATCGATCACATTCGAAGACGGAAGTAGACTTTGAAATGATAAAAATAAATCATCTTTTTTTACAAATTCAGACAAATCACGATTCAATTTCCTAGTATCTAATACGCGAGTCAACTTTGACAGTTCCTCCAAAGGAGGGTCGTTTATAGTCACTATCAATGACGTCGACATTCATAACAACATATTTATGAAGCAGCAAATCAGGTAGTTGAAATTTTGAAGGCTCTTTTTATCGGTCAGTCTAGTCTAAACTCGAGCAAAAGTGACATTGAACTGCTTGTGAATGCCTCCGGTTACTCCATGAAGATCGATTACATCGAAAGTCCTAATCACAATTCGGATTTCTACCTTCAATTTGAATTTGGTAGGTTTTGTAGATGATTTTTAGTGGTAAAATTATCCGTAATTTAGGTAAACCAACTGCTCAATCACTAACATTTTCTGATAAAAACGTCAACGTCTTGATATTACCATTGATTATTATCATGCAACTGCTTTTATTGTTTTAAAATTACAGAAAAAGCAATCTAAATAAAACTTTACGCACATTTTGAAGAATGAAATAGTTTCATATCAGTTATTAGTTTTGAACATCATTTTTAATGACAAAATTACACAAGATCATTAGTTTTTTTCACTCTGATAAATCTGTAAGAGGCTTAAATTTTAATAAACGGCGGACTAAGTAATCGTTACGATAGTTTGAATCATTGGTGGTTTGTAAATTGAAGTTAGTATTTTCCGTTTGCTGCCTAATTTTGTGTTCGACAGAATGCATCCGAAGACTCCACTTCGGACATCGGATGATAGAAGGAGTAACAGAAATGGTGCAGCTGTGTAGGATATTTCAGAAACCATTGATATCTAAACAGTTGCATGCAGAATTGATTTATATCTTGAAGTCAGACTTGTTGAACGATAAATCCATCCAGTTTGTCGCCGTGCAAAATGAGCAATGCAATGAATCTTTCAATTTGGGAAAATTTCAAAACCACACATAATTCATTTTTCTTCGATAAATTTGTATTAAAATTTTTGCATGCCTCTACTCTTAGCATATGTTATGAAACTGAAAAATAAGAACATTTATGAAAGCTGAATTGTATAGACGTTTTCATATTCGTATTCTAATTTAAGGAAAGGCTTTGGCCAACAATCCTGCCAATTCGGTCAGATCTTCGAGAATTTTCTCCTTCTTCACTTGGCCCTGAAGAAAAATTATAAGACCTGGCACAGACCCTAGTATCAGTTTCGTCAAATGAGCGAAACTTATTAGTAGTAGATCGCACAAGCGAATTCATGGTTATGATACAAGGTAGCGTCGGTAAAAATTTTCATAAATTACAGGTTAAAAAGAAATTTGTGAGAAACTATTCTGAGGGTAGGTTGCAAGGGATTTCTAACGATCGCTCTCTTTTGGTCTGATTGTAGGAAAAAAAACTTTACCATGACTTTCTTGATTCCTTCCTTTGCATCTTGGATTTCTTTCTCGCTCATTCCTTCAATAGCGCTCTTGATCTGAAAGGATGCAATCAGTGATATCCTATTTTTTTCCAAAAAAACTCAACTAACATTATCAACAATCTGATCCTCCGACATTTTGAGATATGAAGATGGTTTTAACAAAGCCTTTTCCACTTTTCCGTAGAAAGTTTTCACCTGAAATTCTTGGATTTGGACAGTCTTCTCATAGCCGCAGACCTTCGGAGATGATTTGTTCAGGACTTCCTTTTGATAGTAGGCGATCACTTTGTCGACTTTTAAGAGAGCGGCATTCGTTTTCTCACTCTGAAAAATTAAACTGAAATAAATGTTGGATTTATCTGCACAAACGGTTTTCTTATCGAATTTAGCGTCAGGAGTATCGTGGATTTCTTCGAATTTGGTCTTTGATGTCACGGAGCGGTCGAAGATGATGTCGGCGAGCTGAATTAAAATTTTTATTTTTTAATCTAATGAGAAATTTAGTGGATCAAATTTAAACATTTATTAGGGTAGGCTCGGCATTAGTGTCGTCGTAATTTCATCTCATATCCATGAATAGAAATCTGACAAACCCATTACCATATCGATGTAAGGACCGGCTCCCTTCGTCAGAGGCTCTGCGGCAGTCAGCAGCTTCTTTGCATTGCCACGGATGTCCTGATCGAACACATCAAGCGAGTAGAAGGATTTGGCTTCTGCATCTGAAAGATTTTCACTAAGAAATATACTTTTAGATGATCAATTTTTGAATGATTCGGAAATTTACTTGCACCAGCACGGGTTTGAACTGCGTTGGAGTAGATTGCTTGGAAAAGAACCAGGAAGGTAATCAAGAAGAACCGCATATCTGAAATTAAAAAGGAAGCAAAATCGCAAACATATTCGATCGCTAAAATAGAAACGAATAACATGAAGAAAAAATGAGAAGATAGAACTAACCTAACAAATCTGATTCAATTCTGATACCTTGCTTCGAATCATAGTGAAATTGAAACTTGTCATTTTGCTCTTTGAGTGGACAGATGGTACTTTTCGAGTCTTCAAAATTTCTCGCATTTTCGAATCCATTCCTTTGCAATGATAAATTGTTGGAAAAGAATCCTCTCCATTTCAACTGAAGTGCAAATTCTGATCTGAACATGAGATCTAATTGAAAAGTTTATGTTAATTTAACATATTAGATGGCAGATTTTGGTAATCACCGACAATCAAAAATTTATTGAAGAGCTTTATTAATGATTAGCGACTCGTACGCTTTGTTTAATAATAATAATTATTATTATTCGAATACCTGAGAGAATTTTGACATACATATTTCTAGATGATTTCGTGTAAGGTAAAAATCCCTTCGTTGTGTTAATTTCTCATAGCATTAAGATAAATGCGGCGAACTTAACAGAGTTAGTAAATCGGTATAATTGTGGTGAAAGGTCTCGCGTCTTCTTCAAAATATGATAAACTCCACAAAATTGCGGGTTTCTAGACATTAAAAGTAGTCGAATTGTGGATAATTTTTTGACATGCAAAACATCATTTGCCACAAAAATTTTAATTTATTCTATTTACAAAGGTAACACAATCGCAATAGAAAAGTGTACGTTGCACACCGCACCAAAACCAACTATCGAACCATGTATGAAACTTGGGAGTTAGCATTGACAGGTGCCAAGGTCTAAGCGTGCACAGACAACATACAATCAAGAATAATACTGGAAGGAAATAGTTGGAGGAGGAGGACGTAAATTCCTTGATCAATTAGGAAAAACTTGGTTCCACATCACTGACAGTTCTGCGAGATCTTCGAGAAGGCTCTCCTTCTGGACTTGAACCTAAAGTGAAAGTGAATTATTCATCAAATCTGATAAATTTGCCATGGCTATGAAAAATGAAAGAAGTAGCAAAGTCCTTACCATGACCTCCTTAATCCCAGCTTTAGTGAATTGAATATCCTCTTCGCTCATGCCTTCGATCAGCTTTTTGATCTAAAAGCATTTCCAATATGAGATGAAAATTGCTACTTTCTTACAGCTTCTACGAATTGATCCTCAGTCCAATTCAGATAATCTGAAGGCTTTTCCATCATTCCTTCCAACTTCTCGAAGAATTCTTTCACCTAAATTTCTTTGAATTAAAAATGCATAAATTTTCATACTCGATTTAATTTCATATACCTTTGGTGATGCCTTATCCAACACTTCTTGCTCGTAGAATTTGATGACCTTGTCGAGTTTCAGGAGGAACTCCATCTCTTTTTCGCCCTAGAAAATGTCGATTGCCAAATCGAAAGCACGTTCCAGGAAACCCACCACTTCCTTCGTGTAACGAGCATCCGGCGTGATGTGAAGTCTTTCATACTTGAGCTTTGTCGAACCTAGCACTTCCCTTCGATCGAACAGGATTTCGGCCAAATAATCGATATACGGAGCATCGCCCTTCGTCAGAGGTTCTGCCTCCTCCATGAGGTGCTTCGCTTTGTCACGAGTGTCCTGGTCGAACACGTCGAGTGACAGGAACGATTCCGCATCCGTGTCTAACTTTTATCGATCTTTTTAGAAGATAGAAAATCACATTACCTGAATCCGATGCATGAACAATTGATGCTGTGCACAAGATAAAGATGAAAACAACTAATTCATGCATTTTAGCCTAAATTTAGCGTTTAAGATCAAGCAACACACACATTTAAAAAAGTTTTGGATAGAGCTTTTGATCCTGCTTAGAAAACACATAGATCGATCTTTGATTTTCTTTTTGCTCACATCTGCTTGACAGGAAAATATATCGCTGATCTTCGCATTGATCCACTCTTTTAGAGAACCAATAAAATGCTCAAGTTTAATGAGTTCAAGTGCTTTACAGAAGGAAGTAAATGGCGAGCCGATTAAAGCGATTTTAGCGCAGTGATAAGGTGGTAAGGTGCCGAGTTTAGAAACACAATTTAGTTACGGTCACGATTTTCACCTATTCAATAATCTTTGACAAATTACCTCTACGATATAATTTAGCAAGCATTTTTCAAGGAGGGGGATTTTCAAAATTTTCATTTCAGGAATAGCGAGGTCCTCGGCAAGCCAGAATTTCATACCAGATTAAAATTATGAACAATTTAAAGAAAAACACATTAATTCAATTCAATTTCATGTTGAATTAGAATTGGCGAGCCAGATTTCTATTTCAGATAGAAATGAAGTTTTTCAATAAAGAAAAATAATCAATTCAATGTGATTTTTAATTTGAATCCGGTAAGGCACTCTAATGAGTCGATTACTTTTGCATAAACTTGAAGATAATTTGATGGTCTGATTACTTTTCTACGCTACTTTAGAAAAATGAATCATGAGTGATTATTTCATTGAAGGTTCAATAGATGGGCATATATTCCATTCAATTTTCATTTTTATTCTAATTTAAAGGCAAATGTTGAATAATATTCAAATTGATTTCAAAATTAAATATGGCAAAATATTTATCTTTTAAATCGACAGATAATTTTAAAATTTAGGTAAATTTAAAGCCAAAATGTTTAGTAGAGGTAATTGGATTTCTAACGGCCAGCCGAAGGCTGGCACTAGAACGACGAGCGAGAAAGTTCTAGTTAACATTGATAGAATGGTTTGTTATTGGATTAAAAGTTCCGTCTTTTATAGTACCTCGCCACGAACACGGATTAACATCCGGAAAGTCTATAGACTTCCTCCATCCACTTTGCTTTGCACCCTCAAAATGGAACTTTTGTTCTGTGTGATTTGGCATATAGAGCTTGCGAGTCTTTTGTTTCGCTGGTAGCTAAATGCAAAACATCGAAAATCACGGAATGCCAACTTTGGAATACTTCTGTTGGACGACGTGACTCTGGCTTTTCTTTCCATGAAACCTGCAAATCGTATTTATACAGACGAACATCCGATCGCCTATTTTCACAGGTCCATATCGAAATAACAAATGGTGTCGATTTTGTGTGATTTCAAGCGGTTTTAAGAGAGTGTATTTGCAGACCCGAACAGCCATTAAAGAAAATTCGCATTTCAGAAAAAGTCTCACAAATCGTGATTTGATCATAGAGGTGGGTACCCCTATGGGTCCTAATCATAAAGCCGGGAAGACAAGGTTTCGCTCTCACAAGTGGGCGAAGCTATGCTAATTTGAAGAGTTTATGACGAATTTCTTCCCAACTAGAATCGACTATAAATACCATTGCTGTGTCTAATGTTTAATTACCTAATCAATTATCATTTCTGGTATTTTTAGTATAGTAATCAAACCTGTTCAAATACTTATTCGAGGGTACTATATTCTGTTTGATCCATAATGATCTGAAAAGTTTCCTTTTTATCATCGTTACATATTGTTCTAATAAAAATGAAATCGCGTTAAAGATTGATTTGCATTCCATAAATTATAACTGCTAAACTTCCATTAAATTTGCCAATGCTGTATTTCATGCGGTTCATTTGTATGATCTTCCCAATATTTGTCATACTGATTAATATTATTATCTTGCTTTATAACACACGAAGGAGACGTTGATGGACATTGGTTGTGTTCGAAGTCAACCAAATTCAGTCGAAATGAGTGATAGGTCTATGCCAACTTCTACAAATCCTATTTCCAAGCCTGTAAGTTCCTAATTCAGGTTTAATTTCCTGTAATGAATTATTTTTTTTCTAGATATTAACATTTTATCAGAAACAATTTTTAGCAACTACCACCATTCGTTGAAATGTTGGACGTTTCACAGAAGAATCTCATAAAAGCCCTTTGGAATGTGGATCATTTATCTATTTCCGATAAAATTGACAGCATCGATTCGATTTCGAGGGAAATGCCTAAAGAAGCACGAGTGGAATATAGAAGATGGCGTTTTCTAATGGACCGATCAAAGGTAAACCAAGAAGTAGTTTTATCAATAGGAAATGCCAACGAGATTTTAGATGCCAGATTTCTATGATTCCCAAAATAAGGAGATCAAGATGATAATTGCCGCAACATTTGAGAAGTCCGCTGATTTAGGTAATGAAGATAAACCTAAAACCACACTATTTAATGAGTTTAGAAGAATTTGCTCGAGCCATAATGAGCATGAGGCCAGCGTTGAATAACCCAGATGCTTTCGACAAATGGATGAAGAATGAAGAAATCGAATTCAAGGTACTTTTAATTTAGAAAGATATGAAAAAGGTATCAACTTCTCAATTGCTAAATTATTATGTAAGATTGATTACGTTTTACCTTATGCTATATTATTTTCCGCTATCTGGAAAGGTAGTCGCAAGTAGAAGTAGTCACATTTATTTTCCCTAATAGAATGATGTTTTTGGCATTTTGAAAATAGATAATTTATTACTAAAATGGAAGTGATAATTTTAGAAACAAAATTTAATGCTATTGATTAACAATACAATGAATGAATTAGCCCGAAATATCAATAATTTGCAGATTGGTGGAGACAGTTCATTCAATAACTCGCATGAGATTTTATTCTATCGTAAGAAATTATGTTGAAAGCTAAGTAAGAGACTTTGAAACGATTCGTAATAATTTAGTTTGGTATCGAACTAGTAGTAAAGAAGAAGAAGAAGGAAGAATATGCTTGTTCAATTCATTTAACTGCTCAGTCGAAGAGATTGCACAATTCCACAATTGGTATTTGCCATGTCAAGTAGCAACCACACAGAATAAAGTAAATTCTTATGCTCGTTATTTTGAGTAATTTCTTAAGCTTCAGATTTTTGAAATTAGCGACAAAAATACATCATTTGAAATATTTGACTTGGATACACGAATAGTTTCAAAAGGTCTTATCAGAAGATTCATGGAATGATCGATTCAAAGAATTTTACAGGTCCAGATCCTCCTGAATGGAGTCTTGCTGCATCTGTCACTTATTTCAAAGACAAGTTGTATTATTTGAGCGGAGGCAGGGATCAAGTTGATTTAAGAAGATCAAATGAAAATCCATGAAATAATTTATTCAGGTTTTAATAGACGGAAAATGGGAAGCAGGACCTACTTTTCCTCTTCCAATTAAGGGGGCTCAAACAATAACATGCGATGAAAGTTTATACGGTCACTTTAAAACATATTCATTATTGTAATTATGGGTATTCAGTTATTGATGGTTTTGAAAGTAGAAAGATATATCGATTATCAGACGATGAACGAGAATGGATTGAAATCGGAGAGATTCCAGAAAAACGACTTTTTTTCGGAGTTGCATCGCTAAATGGAAGAGTTTACATAACTGGAGGATGGAAGTTGTTAATTTTGTATGATAAATAATGTATCATTATATATTTAGTGATAATAATGATGATGGTGCATTAAAATCCTGTCTGTGTTTCGATCCCTCAGCTCCAGTTAACAGTCGAATTTCTCGAATCGCTGATATGAGTTATGCAAGGGGAGTGCATTCTCTTGTTGTCGCTAACGGGAAATTGTATGCAACAGGAGGGTGAGCTGAGATTTTACATATCTTTATACGAAATATTTTTTAACTTAGATTTCAAAGTATTGACAATCAAATAGGACCGAGAGATTTTTGTAATTTAATCGAGGAATATGATCCACAAACGAATAAATGGTGTGAAATGGGAAAAATTAATATCTGAAATCTTCAATTTCAATACATTTAAGTTTTCGTAATTCTCATAATTTTAATAAAAAGTATCATTATTCAATTTCGTATATTCTGGTTCGATGACATGATACAGACAACTGTCGAAGACATCCAGTAGTGATGAGGAATGATTATAACTGAAATAAATATTTCTCAAAATATTTTATTCCAAAAATTCTGTAACCAAATCCAAGATTTATTTTATAGTAATTTCAAAGTAATTTTTTTCAAAATATATAGCAGAAATAGTTAATCGATTTCTTGTGAACAGTTATTGAACGTATTCAAACCATATTGTTTATCAGCATCATCAATATTAGCGTATTTGTCTTATTTTCTCGATATTTCACTGAAATAGCCAATGTATTTTCTTCTCAGTCACTCTTCTTCACTACCTGACTGATGAAGAAACATTTCATCATTTTCATGGCATCAATCCATTTAATTTCAGTTCAATACCTTTTAGCATCTGTTAAAGTTATTTCATCGTTCTGCCACTACTAATTTCTGCTCTTCTTAATCAAAACTATCAATTAAAAATGTTTAAATAAACGTACATTTTAATTTACAACCTCATTTGAAAGGAACAATCTATATAATCATTTTTTTTTTACCAATTTCGTTAACTATAAAGTACTGGATATTTTATAGATTTTCAACAACAATGCTTTTGGAAAAGTGAAAATTTATTTAAATCATTCTTATTAATTATCATACTTGCAGAAATATTCAGCAGGATAACATTATCCATGATTTTTAGTTTGGGTTTATGTAAAAAATCATCGGATAAATGCAAAGACACGTTTCTTCGAATCATGAAAAATTTGTTTTCAATTTCAAAGCAGAGATCAGAAATGAAAAACACATATCACACAGAAAAATTTGGCTACATTAATGAGAAACAATAATTATAAAAATCATTTATAAAAAAAATTTAATAATTGCCGAATTTGAAGACTTCGAAAAAAAAAATCATTTTTCAACAGTGCTTGTGAGAGTGTAAGGGTAATTTGAAAGACCCGCACTACTACAGGCAGCCGCTTTCTTCCAATTATAGTTCGTCAAAAACCGCACCAAGGCGATAGTGCGAAGTTTGGATCTGAAAATTCAAACCTCTTCACCTCTTAAGACCATATGTTCTCACCTCAAATCAGGATTGTACTTGTAGAAGATGAATATTCGAATCGTCGACGATAGAACGAATAGCCAGGTGCAGATGTCAGTCGATACATAATACGCCAGAATGAAGTCGTTTTCATTCTGAAATGTCTATTTTCTATTCGATACTAAGATAGGATTTTACCGTAATCCATTCTTTTCGGAAGGTTTCGACCACGTAAATGAGGAAATTTGCGGCGTTGCAGGCCAGATACGAGCTGATGATGACGATTGTCGTTCGGACTGTCGATCGCAGCTTCTTCTCTTCATTTCGAGCGATTTCGTGAACGACATCTCTGTGATTACTCTGAAAGTCTTTTCTTTGCTCAAATCATCCAAATGAATCACGATCCGAATTTCGAAGTGAATTTTATCCACGTTTCCGAAAATCTCGATGAAAGATTCAAATTCATTTCGAAATTCTACACGATATCGATACTGGCAAAGTAGGAAATGCATGGTTGCATTACAGTAAGAAAGTCTAATCTCATTCTCCCGGGGTTACAAAGGAGATGACGCCCAATATCTTACATTTACGCCATGACATATGCTAAAATTCTACGATTAGGTTGATATTCAAGGCTGTGGTATGAGCGATTGCACATGTTTGATCAAGGAGAGGATTTCTTTTCTACTCTTAACCATATAGGCAAGCACATGTTGGATTGCAATCGATAAAAATGCAAGCGGGAGAGAATTTCTCATAACATCATTACGCCGATGAAACGACGATCGAATGACTTGATTTCCTCCTTTACCAGGACAACTGAAATCTTTACAGCTGGGAAGTTGGACTGCCTTCGGGCTCGCTTGTGGCAGTCGCGCTGTTTCTTGATGACGATGGTGTTGAGGAAGCACAGAACGATGAATGAGACGAATGTGTGGAAGAACTGAAATTCTCGGGATATGATATTCTATATCTACGGAGAGAATGTTCAGAATTTAGTTTCCGGACGATCGTATTTCATGCCAATAATTTTAATTCAGAAGAAAATTCGTGTCTAAATTCTGTTTCCCCCACAGCTATTGCTGTAATAATTTTATGCGACTTTTTTCGAAAGTAATTGGATAAAGCGATAACCTGAACTACGAAATCGAAGTTGAGCAGGAACGTCTGGTAGTCGCTATCGATCGTCATAAGAACTTTACGCTCAAAGAAGTCGCATTCTGGCTCGTCCTTTACGAAGAAAGTCATGTACGTAGGAACTCGGATGACTACTGCTATCCAGAGCAGAGCCGTGATCACCATTATTCGCTTGTTCCAGCAAATTCTGAAGGGAATCTTCCAAAATTCATTCTTTTAATGGCTTTCACATTTCATATTTTTTATTAACGAATTTTGGAAAAGTAAGGAAAATTTTTAATGAAATCTGCTTCTTCTGTATCCAAAAGATAACTCAATTAGTTCAAGTTATTCGATCCATCTACAAACACCACGCGGCAAACGTCTCAGTTCAGATCATAATAAATTTTATGTCATCTTTATTGAGTGCTGCTCACTTTTCCTAGACTTGAGCTAATTTTAAGGTCGTAAAATGTTTCAACGACTTTTGTCAGCAGTTTTGACAACTTTAATCGTCTCTCTATTGTTTGACCGACTCATAAGGATAAAAGTTAGAGAGGCCAACAGAAGCGAAATGTGCAAAAGCGCATTCGACCGGAACTTGGAGGCATTTACGAAATTGCAAACAGCAGATCTCGTGGGTGATGGTTCATGGCTAATTTTGGCTATTTTACGATTATCATTTGCGAAATTTCCTCTTCCTATTGCAACGAAAACAAAAAGTGCCAAATTCAATTATCCTCACAAAATGTGTACTGTTCAAGTATCGCTTCCAATTCTAGCGATATTTGATGGCTTAAGCCGTCATAATGAAGGATAATGCTTAAACCATTTTCAATCAATATCTCGTTAGATTTCATCATTCGCCTTATGATTTATGCAATAATCACAAAATCATACTCGCTATCAGTGTTGGTTCCCGAGGACATCATGATGAATTTATCTGCTGTGTGGGCTATCAGAATGTAGGGAATGAGAAGTTGGATGATACGACTCAGGAACAGAGTGTGGACTGTCACTGTTCTGACCATGACGTATAGCCACTCTGAAATAATTTATTCAATGACTAATTTTTTTTGCAACTTCGTTATTATGAGTGTTCAGGATTGACTCGTTTTCCTCGTAGACATGGAAAATGGATTCGTTTCTGAGTCAAATTAGAAAGATCTCTTGTTACCTACTATTTTTGTTCTGAAGATTGAAAGCTTTGAGACTTTTACTGCTGCATTTTTATTCAGTTCAACTTTCATACTTCGAAGTAGTTGACTTTCTAGATAAAAGTCCAAATATTTCAGTTGAACTAACCGATTCTGAGGTTTATGGCGATTTTCGGAAAACCGAAGCAGAAAATGTAAAGAGCACAAAGATTGAAGTCCAAAAGGGCGAGGAAGGTTTGGAAGGGATAGTTGCGGTAGGCGCCTCGGGTCAGGAACATGTACAGCAGAGTGAAGTTGGCCACGACACCGACCAGTGATATCAAGGAGCCGAATCTGAAATTCAAGCAATTCACTACTATCACAAGGTTTTCTTCCTATCAATATGTCACTTTCTGAACTTTTTACTTATGTAGTGACCTTTCCAAATTTGCTTGAAACTGAACTTGATTTTTGAACTTTTATGACTGAGATGAAATTTAGACCGGACTATTCATCTCAATGATATCTTGACTATCATAAACTTTTTATAGAATCACATTCTCAACTAGTAGTTTCGATTTCCTTATGACTCTCTCAAGTAGGTATATTTCTGCACAAGTGGAAATAGCCGTCCATTCGACTTTCATCAAGACGTTTGCAGTTTGATAGGAGTAGGTGTTGGAAAAAATAGATGAGAAAAAAAGCTTTGCTCTTTCATACCTAATTTCGAAACTTTTCTTAAACTGATATTCGGCGTTATGAAGTTTGTTCAATGTAAGCGCAAATTCTCGAACATCATTCATGAGGAAAGACGCGGGAATTTCTCAGAAAGATTTATTTTGCTTGTCCTCAGGCTAAAGATGACAAGCTTCGAATATTCTCGATTAATTCAGCAATTTCATGACAATATTGAATATGTTTTGAAATTTTCATATGCTAGGATACTAATCACTCTAAATTTTCAATTTGAAGTTGGAATAGTTTCATATTCTTTTGTTTCTGCGTTCATTTTTCCTTAAATTCTCATGAGTTCGATGATGAACGATTCGGGATTAGCAGAGTTTCGGAGGCTTTTTTGTCATTTTCTTGGTTTTGTGAGTAGTTTGAAGGGTAAAGCAATATGCAGTAAGGAGAGGAACTAGGCTGACGGGCGGTAGGCAGGCAGCTCAAAAGATTCATATTTCGAGGCAAGCGACGCGCGACTTTGTGGGCAAAACGAGAAACTCTCAGGTCACGGGAACCATAAATTTTAACTCGAAAAATTCTAATCATGTAAAAAGGATTTTGGCAGGAATATTAGTTTCTCCGAACTTTCAAAGTCATTCGGTAAATTCGACTGAAATGTGACCATCGCTCAAAGCAATTCCTCATTTACAAAACCACAATTTGAAAAATAAGTAGCATTTTTAAGTCTCAAAATATGTAAAAAAAAATTATAATTTAATGAGCGAATGGCTGAATGCGCACGATTTGTAGTAGGTTTTCGTGCCATTATTGAAACCGCAATAACTCCGTGTGATCCTCGGAGAAGATAATCTCCGTTATCATCGAGGAATCACTGAATGATGCCGCTCGAGGCGAATGTAGTCTCAATAGTTATATGAAAACTTATGACAACAGATCGTGCGCATTCACTGTTTATTCATCGAATTAAAAATTTTAGCAATTTTTGAAAACTTTCAATCCAGTGTTCACCTCGCCAGAGATGTAAAATAACAGCGGAATATGAGCATTATGAGCTTACTTGCGTTTTTTAGATAATAGTTTCACCACCAATTCATTTTTCTTGAAATCGAATGGTAAAGACAAATAACTTTCATTTCCCGAATTTACCAGCCTTTCTATGCTCATTCTCTTAGGGCGGCCGCCTTACTTTTTCGCAAAGCTCTCTTTTTTCTCCACTTTCTCTCATTTATCTTATTCCCCGTTTTCCTGTTCAATCAAATTGGTCATCAACAGATTGTGCAACACTCTTCAGACTCGCTTCGAAGATTCGATAAATAGCGTTCATGAAACAAATGTGCTTGAACAATTATGCTTTAGGCTTGTATGATTAGCTCACTCTGCCTACTTTTAGTTTGTTATTTCTAAAAATGTATTTTCTCTGAAATTTCTCAATGTTTCTAGTGAGATGTACAAATAATTATATGAAATGGAAGCAGCAGGAGGAGGAGAAGATGTCATTCGTATCATTTGTATAGAAAAGAATCTGCCAAAAAAGAAAGGCTTTGTTCCAAACTCGACGGCGAATCTCATTTTCCATAAACAAAGCAAAATTGTGTTCATGCTCTCCAAACTCGGCTACATTAATTGGATTAGGGTAAAGTCTCGGAAAGAAATGCAGAGGTCAAATCGAGTGTACGTGCTACAAACGAATTTTGGAAGATCTTGGTCGCATTTTAGCAAGCTATACGAAGATTCGTGTCATTTCATCCCGAAAGAAGACAAAAAACCGCATATCAGACATTTGATAAGGAAAATAATTTTCGTTATGCCACGCAAATGTTTTTCAAAGTGTTGATTTCTTTTGAAAATCGGCACGAATTCCTTTTCCTATGCAGATTTTCTGCGAACGACAAAAAGTCGGATATTCCGTTGATTGGGGACTTCCCGGTTTTTCTGTTTGAGAGAACAATGAGTAGCGTTGCAATTTTCTCTATTTTAGTTGTGCTTCACGAGAAAAATAGATAAATGATTTCCGGTCAAGTTAATCAACGATCCATTTAGCGAAGCGAAGTAGCAAAAAATTACGCATCAAAAGTTCAACTATTCGAGGTAAATACTCATCATTAAATTCAGAAAATATAATCAACTCTAATGAACAGTTCTACGAACTTTAGTGCCACTCTTTCTTAAAATAATCTGGCATTTTACACACTAAATTTACACTTTTAGTTGCGAATAACCTAATTTTTGAAAGATTGCGCGTCATTATAATTGGAATATTGCATGAAATTCAACCTATTTTTTACTTTCCTCCTCCACATTTCGCAGCTCAAGTCTAATGAATGAAGATATAGCTCTGGGATATCTGGTGAATGAACAAAATAAAAATGGAGAACGCAAGTCAGAGCATAACAAAATTGCCAGAGAGAATACGATAATAAAAACTAATTGAATTATGGAAATAACTTGAAAGCGATTGGGAAATTGAAGAAAACAGGAAAATATGAGACTTACCCGACGAGAATGATGCCTAGAGTCGGGTCGTATTGACCATCACAGATCACTGGAGCAGTAGTGCTATTTGCATCGGCAATTGGCAAAGTCTCAAGGAAGTCCGAGTAAAAAGCTGTCTCTTGAACTTCCATTTCAACCTAAATTGCTGCATTCTATGACATTTATGCTCCTTCGAGGGATAATTGCAATAATATCATCTCGAGAAACGAACCTAATAATAAACACGAAAAAAAGACAAATCTATTTCAGGTAGAATAGAATATTTTGAGCCAATTTACACAATGTGCAGCTTTTGAATGGAGAATCCTCAATTGGTCGGAATTTCTAATGAAAATAAGATGCAAAAGGTGGAAACGACATGATTTCTCGAAAATCGAAATTGAAAATATGAATTAATTTTGACAAATTTTACAAAAATTCTCCATCAAAAATGAGCATTGAATTTATGAGAATGGAATGCGTTAAAATTGAATTGGTAGAAGAAATCGTATAACTGCAAATGAAGCGTAAATGTTTGTGACGAGCGGCGCCGCGAGTCCTACGTTTTCATTTATAAAATAGCCTGGGGCATCAATTTTGGGCATCGAATATTTCAGGATCGAAAATTTTCATAATCTCTCACCATCCAACGAGACGAAAGGTTGCAGCGAAAATAAGGATAATCCATTTACAAAAGAGAATTCTTAATTGGTGAAGAAGAGGCGCATCTGAACACATAAATTCCAGCAAGCACATGAATATCTAGTGAGAATATTTTCAGATACAAAGACGTCGATTTATTTTCGCTAACATTCCAGAGAAGCTTTTGTATTCTCGTTAGGAAAACGTTCATGAAACACAGAAGTGCTCGATAGAAACACAGCATGAAATGAGATAAAAAAATACTATTCAACGATCGTCCTTTAGCCTGCATCTAGGACAAAATTCATTAGGAAGTTCAAAAACATGGCGCAACTTTGTAAGACAAGGGCAAAGACGAGAGGAATGTACAGAGAGGACCTTGGATAGAGGCCCGGGAAGAGCATGTGAAAATACGGCAGAAACAAGGCAGAAGAGGGCTGAAGAGACAATGAGAAGCAGAGAAAAATAACGAGAGAGGGATTTAGAACAAGCAGCACAAAATGAAAGGTGAAGAAGAAGAAACGTGTAGAGAAAAACTTTCTCGGAAGGGGTGACCCTAAAAGAGCTCATCAGACTCGAAGACTCTTCCTTCATGCCGTCCTCAAAATATGCGTGTAGGTATTTGCAGCGGCAAAGTAGCGAAACGTCTTTCACGAATTCCGAAAAGCGCCCAAAGGGGCGTTGCTCTCTGCCTCTGTCTCTTCTGCCCCTGTTTCTCCTCTCTCGACTTCCGATGTTCATATTTGCTGGATGCGCCCGTTTTCATGATTTCCAAATTTGGCCTGATGGCCACCAAAGTTGTCGGAATTCTATTTTCATAATGGAGCAATGCAATAATGTATGAATGAATTGGAATTTCGACCGCTATCAAAGAATTCCAAAATGAATGAAACTAATTATTTGAAACGAATAATTTAGATCACGGAGATCAATTTTAACGCGAATAAATATTTACTAGAATATTTTTTATGATCAGCTATGATGATACTTTTGGGAGAGCATAAAATCGACGCTGACTGTGAGTTATTCGCATCGTCTTTATCCCGGAACTTCGAAAACGTGTGCCGAAGAATTTAGGCGAAAGTTTTTAAACGCTCATAAAGTGGGTGAAGATGAGAATGAGAGCATAGTGAATTTATGAATCTCGAGTAAACTTACTCATTTTTGGAGAAGCATCTTTGATGATGATTTCAAAGACAAATTTCATCTTCGCATAAATAGGAGAAAAATTAAGCACACGAAATTAGACTTCGAGACAAACGCCACGCGGGACAAGACCTGGGAAGGAAGGGAGGAGCATGACAAGGAAATTTGACTGAGCAGGTTGACTCATCGTCAGTCGGCTGCTCGACCGCTTTTCATAAATTCCTCGATTCCTTTCTGTTCCTCCCTGACTCTCTATTTAGATATCTGCCAAGCCATGGAGCCTTGGAGCAGTTGAAATTGCTTTTTTATTCTCTGCCCTGTTTTGCTGTCTTGTGCGTGATTGTCTACTCCATCTCCACCTTCAATTTTCTCTCCTCTTCCACATTTCCCCTCATTCAAACACGACAATCCTCTCATAAATCAATGTTTACAAATTCGGACCTCGAAAAATTCGAGGAGATAGCAGAGATTAATAAAAAAAAATTGGGGGCGACGATTTTGTCAATGACCGAGAAATTGCGACAATGTATGAAGGACTCAGATGTGTATCTCAAAATTAGGCTTTCTGTGGATTTTTTAGCAAAGAAGTAAGGCAGGGGAAATAGAGAGGCAGCGTATATTAGAAAGTTTCTCCTGTATCTTTCAGTCACAAACCTACTGACCAGGGCCGTCCAGAAATGGGTGTTTTTTTTTTTTTAATTTCAGAAAACAACAGAAATGGCCAAAATCGACAGAAAACAAAAAAAAACCAAACGGAAACAGAATTTCTGGACAGCCCCGCTATCGACACTGTAAAAATTAGCATTTTACTCAATCTTGAAATTGGTGCTAGAATGATCACTTGAATCTCAACTCCAAATAAGCTGCTAATGGTATGCTACTTTCTTCGCATAAAATATGCATTTCATTCGTTTAAATTGATTGGTCTTTGACAGTGTCAAAAGTGCAAAGAATATTGAGAAATTTCATTTCTAAAACTTGTAAAGTCATCAATTATTCAAAATGTTCAAACAAATGTTGCGGTGTAAAGTTATTGTAATTTGATACATGTTAATGTTTATGTAAGAGATAACGTCCAAACTCATTTTGAAAGAGATACATTCAAGTTTTAGATGATTTGAAACAATTGCAAGGGGGTGAAGGTCAAGTGACTTTGAAAAGGAAAGATTTCAGGATAAAGGAATGAATATTTTGCATTCAGAAATAACATGGAACTGAAATTAGAATAATCCTGAAATCGGTATCCGAATCTTCCAAATGCATTTAGATTTCCGGTGTTAGAACAGGTATCAACCTTCCGGTTCACCCGTTTTCATCCATTCAAGGTTTTTGATATTTGATATGGGTCAGTTTGAGTTCCTATTCAAAATGCCATAATTCAACTCTCTTCCTGTTTGCGCGTAATCCAATTCTCATCTCCGTGTTTTCTTATTTAGCGCTGCCAATTTCACGCACACTTGATTAGCACGATCATCTCCGTGATTCAAAAACATGAAATTTCGATGACAAACGTTAATTGTTGGATTGTTGAGTTAAGGGAATGGCATTTGGAAGACAACGAAAAAGGCAATTCGAATTTAGGCGAGTGGAGAATGGTGAACTTGGCAATGAGCGTTCTGTCTGTCTGTCTATCTAAGACTAGGCGAAAGCCAATTCGCCTCATTCGAAAGTTCGCTTTTCTTCTTCAGACTTCAACTCCAAGCAGCTCTCACACGAAACAATAAATGAATTGTCGAAACATGCAAAAACATGGAAGAAAAGAAGTTACACTTCTAGAAAAAAGTGAAGTCGGAAAAGGAACAAAGTTTATTGCAGTGAGTGAAGATGCATTGTTATCGTGAGGTAATTGCCGTATTGCATTTCATGCTCTTCTTTATTGATACAGATTATTCGAGTCGGTAGGTCGATTGAATTTCTGCATAAATTTCCGCTCGCTGAAAAAGTTGTACCTTGAGAATTGGTTGATGCGAATGAAGTGTAACTTATTTTTCGCACATTAAGCTTGAACTTCTGGGATTGTTGAATACCCCGTAGCTTCGTAGACCCCATAGTTTGAATACTTCGTGGGTCAAAAATGTTCGACATGGGTAAAAATGGATATGGAAAGTGTGCTGAGTTAGGGCTTGGTAAGGTAAATTTGGTATCAAATTGATCAGCAAATCAAGCTAGACATTTTGATACTAAATTTAGCCTATTCGACCTTATACTTAGCCCCAATGCAAATTTTCGACCTGCGGAATATTCAAAAAGCCAAATTCCTGGTTTTGCTGACTTCTTCGAGCAATTTCATTTTAAAGTACCTCGTTTTCACTTTTAATTCGACTTCTCGGAACGAATCTTTCATAATCCACAACTTTGCTGCCAGACAAATATTGATATTTATCGGTCGTTCCTAGCAGAATGAAGGACTGGGCTGCTTGTTCCGGGGTCTAAATTTCTAAATTAAATTATCTTTCTGTGAATTGTTGTTCACTTTTGCTCCTGCGCTCCTCGTCAGATCAGAGTACCACTTACAAATGGGGAAGTCAGACTTTTCGAATCCAAACGGATTGAAAATGACATTGCTAAAACTGTCTGCTAGCTGAGTGTTCACTATTCCTGGATCGTTCGCGTAAACTTTGACATCTAAAACAATGACTTGAGATTATTTTTTATCTAAATCTTCTGCTAAATTTCCAAAAAATTGAAAAAATGGCATAATTTTCAGTGATTTAGTTAATCTATTTTCGAAAACAATTAAGCATGGCATATCATAAGTGTTCAATAAAACTCAGAAACTTTAAATTAGTTATAAAATGCAGATGCTCATGTCTTTTTTGTTTCTAAAAACATGACCTCAGTTAAATTCGTTAAAGATTGCTCTTTTGGCCATAAATTTACAATAGTTGCATAATAAACGTCTAAACCAAAACTCATCTATGAGTGGGAGTTTTTTCTTGAGATTCCATTTTCGCCGATTATCTCTGGCAAAATATCGCCGAGTAAGAAAACAACAAAGCCAACTCATAAATAAGTGCACATTATTTTTACTGCTCGACCGTTTTGGACAAGCCATAAATTGCTTTCTTCACACGACTCGAAATTCTCAAACACTAGACTTGAATTTGGAATAGGGCAGTTTCGAGAAATAAGATGAAAGATAAATTTAGAAAATTGAACATTGATTTTTGAGCGTTTGATGGTTGTTTTCTTTGAAATAAATGTATTCTTACTTCTTACAGACAAGTGTTGACCTTGTTCTTCGGCGATGAGGTTGACAAGCTCCTTGCTTTGAGCGTATGCGCCGTAGCTTTTGACCAAAGACATAATTCCTTGAACTGGCCGATTGAATTTTATGTTGGATGCTTGTAGACTTCGAATGTGATTGGCACTCGAACTTAATAAAACAATTTTTCATTCTTTTTCAATGATAAATCGTAATAATTTATCTCATCACGTGTAAATGTGTATCTATTTTTCAAAGTGGCAACACTATGATAACTTTCTGTTCCTGTTCATGAAACATTTGAAAGTGAATGACGAATTATTTTACCTCGACGCGTAAATGATATTGCCACGTCGCTTCTCCAAACAATCAACTAATGAAGTCGACAGTAAGTAAGGAGCAATCGCATTGATGAAGGTGGGCAGGGCTGTTCCGTCGGATGTGAAACTCAGATTGTGATTGTAACCCTGAAATATAACAAAAGTTCTATCAAATGCGTTCACTAGAAGCGGGGTTTTGGAATAAAAACGATTTCTAAAAATTTTCAAATTCTTGACTTCAATTCGCATTGTTTTAATCTATCTCTGCATACTAATAAAAATTAAAGAAAAACTAACAACTCCAGCTATGTTAAACAAGGCATCGAATCCATCATTTATCATTGTTCTTATCTGTTTGATAGCGTTTGCAATAGAATCAGCGCTCGACAGATCGCAACTAACGAATTCGAATTGATCCGGAAATTTCGATGTGAGCTAAAAATGAGCAGTTTAGAAGTCGATGCTCGTTTCTTCGTTTACCTGTTTAGCTCCTCTATCGTCGATATCCAATCCGATGACACGTGCTCCTCTTTGAAGTAATTGATCGGCAAGGCAGCAGCCGATTCCTAAACGAAAGGATTTTTATTTGACAAATCTAACAAATCTTGCCATTTGAACACCCAGTCACTACGAATATTTTTCCATCTAAATTTGAGTCGTACTTTCTCAGCTCTTCATCGATTTTGATCATTGTATAGTGCCTCGTGTAGAACTTCATAGGAATGAACACAACCGTGTGGACAAAAGTAGCGAGTAGATAAATACAAAATACAAATGCGTAACGCAAGTAATATTCAACCAACTGTAGAATATTTGAATGATCATTTGCAATGACATCTCGAATCTGAGAACGAACATATAGCCTGCATAGGTAAATCAAATTCGCTTACCTTTTTCAAAAATGTTGACGACATAATTAATAACGAATGAAAACGGACAAACAATTTGAAGTTGATTGCAAAAACTCGTGTTCTACCGCAGTATTTATATTAGATGATATATCTTCAGACAGTAGAAAAAATCAGACGGAAAATTTTTTATGTGGGTGGATGAAATTCGGCGATTCGTTTTCGAATCTGATTCTGATGGATTCGTACTTAACAGAGGGGCGTCTCAAGGACATCTTCGTTTCTCTGCTCCTCTGATATTTTTCTTCATGTTTCCTCTAAATTCCCCGAGTTGCATCTGATTTTTTGCCTGTCTGTTCAGTTCATCTCCAATTTTCAAATATTTTTTGCCTCTCCCAATCGTGTTCTCTTTCTGTGCCTTTTCTGACATTGATCAATTACGACAAATTTCCTTTTTAGAAGTGCACCTTTATCACAAAAACTTCATTTTCTCATGTTCGATTAAATCTAAAATGAAAAACTGTAAATAAGTCTGCAAGATGTAAAAATATCTAAATCAGTAGATAAAGTGGAAATTAAGGATGCTCATGAGGTGAATTTCGAAAATTGATTGCTTGTAGATTTGTCTAGGAAAAGAATCCGTGTATATTTATCTTCCGAATTTTCGAACAACTAAATTTATCATTCTTATGTTTACCAGAAAAAGAATATGTAGAAATAGCATAAATCTGCAGACGAAACTTTTTTGAGTCGAATCTACACGAACTTTCTTCTTGAATAAATCTGCAATGGTCCGAAATTCGAGTACGCATAGTTTTATTTACCGAAAAATTTCTGAGTGTGCGTTAGTTTCAGGACAAAAGTTTGATACTAAATTTATTCCACTAAGCGATTGATGCCAATGTCTTAAATCTCGAATCATCCTTGATTCAAGTGTAGAGATAGGATTAGTTTATTTTGTTAGAACCCCGCATCGTCATTCTTCTTTTAATGTACTAAATTTTTATTTGATTTCAATATCTTCAAAAAAAAAAAGTATAAATAGCTAGAAATCTCTCGAAGTTAGGATTCCTTCGAAATCAATCCAACTTTGTGAGTTTTCACTTGAAATGCTAGCTAGTTTTGGGATACTTTGAAAAAAAAGATTTTCTAAACATTTATTTGCTTGAAAAATGAGATATTTCATTTTCTAATCACATGCTGATTTTTCGGTTTACTGACGATTATATTCAAATACCGAATGATAAGGCTACATAAATGAAGTTACACGAAATTATGTATTTTGAATGGGAAACTACATAACGTCGATAGAAAAGGATAATAACCGAAATTGCTTCGAAAAATGCACGAAAATTTGTAATGAAAAGTGGATTTGATGAAAATCAATTATTCAGATTTATGAGAAAAGAAATCTCACCATAAAATTTCTTCCGATTATGGAGATATTGAGTAGATTTTGAATTGTATTCCGAGAAAGTGGTCATATAATTTGGTTAAACATTTGATTTTTTTCTTATCAATTTGTTCATTTTCAAATTATAAGATTTTTGAACAAATCGATAAAGGATTTCAAAAATTCGTCGAATAAGTTTTGTAAGAATTGGAACTGAGATTTTTTGTTCATGAAAATGCTGCTGAATGCGTTGGATTTAGTGCTGAATTGCGAGTTGAGGAAGGGGAGCTTCGACCGTCAGAACTCCGTCCGTCGAGAGTGTAGACGAAATCTGTTCGGGATTGGTTCCACGGGGCAGAAGGAATTCCTGAATTATATAGATGCTGGTTGAAAATATGATATTCTTTAAACTTGTTGATAGTTTGTTACCAGAAAATGGAAAAATGAAATCATTTAAGAATGAAAAATTATGAGAATTGGGAAAATGCAACTCTTTGAAAATTCTACGAAAGAACTCATTTTTTATCATTTTATTTCAAATAAACGATAGTTGATTGGTTGACCGAAAGTTCTAAATAACCATTTTCAAATCCGTTTACGTCACTTTATGAAACATTTCCAGGTTATAAACAAATTTTCTACCTGATTGTATTCTCTGAAAACGGTGCGCTGTGGAGTTTTCTCTTCGTGTTTGGCATGCACCAGCAATCGGTTGTCGATTGTCTTGACAGTCACTTCTTCCGGCTTGTACTGGGCAACATCGAATCTGCAAGAAATATTTGATAAGTTATCTCACTTTTGGAGAATCGCAATAATTTGCATAGATTTTGATAAAATCATTGCTTTGTATTTTGTAAAGTTTTAAAATGATTTATTATCATGCCAATAATTTAGCTCTTTTTTCCAATTTTGAAATTTGAATAAGACTTATTTTAGACGAAGATAGAAATTATGAATCCTATTTCATCTAAAATTCATATGAATATTTGCAAGTATAGCCTTCTCCAAATAGCTGGGAAACAATTCCTATTTTTGTAAAGATGGGGACGAAACTATTAACCAACACAATACAAATTTGTGCTAATTTATAGGCGAAAGATCATGCCATTTCATACCACTAACATCCACAAAATTCTAGCCAAATTAGTTCTCGGAGAGTGAGTGTAACTGACATAATGTTCAATCTCTGTTCTTTAATCATCGTTCAAGTTGTACCTGAGCCTGAGAGTCTTTCCGTCGCTTTCATCTCGAATCAGAGGGCTCTTCAGATTGTCCAGGTATGGGTCGTACATTGGGCGGGAAGACATCAAATCGCTGCCTGAAATTTGTTGAAATTGAAGAGTAAAATCGGTAAACAGCCAGTCAAAACAAGTAATGCGAGACACTTCGGCTTCCAAACTCCTCTTTCTTTCGTGAAAATCTCGACTTTTGCCTTTCATAGCGAGACAATGGTCTGCGTTCCCCAAGGAGATACGCGGGTGAAAAGAGTTGAACCGCTTGCAGCCCGAGAATGGACAGCCGACGATTGTTTGTCACTTTTAGGGCAGTTAAAGCGCCTATTCTTATTGCAAATTGTCAGATTTTATCTGCCAAAATGCCAAAATTTTCGTAAATTGAGTTGTCAAAGTTCTAAAACTATCCAAATTTTGACATTGTGCTATGCATAATTATGAAGATTGTCAAGTTTGACTTTTTTTTTATTTATCCTATTTTATTTCGATGTTTGTTTCACGATGCAGTGACTTTTCAGCATGTCAAGCTCTAAAAAAAGATTTGATCTTTGAACAAAATCAAATCTCTACTTCGATAAGACAAATAGGCGTGATCTTCGTTCCGAAAGATCATTTCATAAAGCAGTAATCGTGAAACTTATTAATTTTGTAAGAAAGTACCTTACCGAAATGAGGCGGAGATGCTCCGAAGGAATCGTGAGTGCGACGAACGTCGTGATGCGAGGAATAGGTCGAGTTGTTGTGTGGCTGGTTGGAAATGGCTGCTGGAGGAGGGGCCGCTCCGCCGTTTGGTCGGTAACCTGAAATTGGAAACGTATCATTTCGGTTGTAAAAAATGGAGTGGTTAATTTGGAAAATTATCTGATTATATATGTTGGAAATTATTTGGTTGAAAATCAATGAGAAGGTCTAATGCGCAATGGAGTAGAATTCTTTCAACACTCCTCGTGGTTTGAGAGGAAAGAAAATCTCGCGACCTCACTTCGAGAGCTGTGTAAAAAGCGATTTGCATGGCAATAAGAACGCGACAAAAGTTGCAATAGTTGCAAGCTCGAAGCGATAAGCGAAAATGTTTGAAATGTTTAGGAAAAGATATGAATAGTTCCTTCTGCAAGAAATAAACATGTTGTTTTCATAAAGCGAAATTTATGAAAAGAAACTCAAGGGTATTCTGCTTTCTTCACCCAACTTCCGCTCTAACCTTAGATATAACCGCTTATTTTTAAATCGTCTATTTTGTTAGTCCGAAGAATTCTTACACGCAAACAAAAGTAAGAGAAATTTTATCGAAAAATAAATTATTCAAGAAAATCTTGTAAATAGAAAATGTAGCAAGTAATTCCCGTCAGTCTTTGGCAAATTTGAGGACCTCTCTTTTCTTCGCTCTAAATGAAGTAAGTCTCGAGGAAAGAAGACAAGCAAAGCCGCTTTTACTTCTTTAGGAAGAACGCCTCAAACGGCAAAAACTAAGAGAGAGAGAACTCGAGCGAAAAAACTGCTTTTCCCTTCAAAGAGGCGAAAATGCCTGCAGCAATTTGTCTCTCTTCTCTCGTTTTCTACTCACATTTTCATTTCTTCATCTTATTTTAGCCATTGTCACTTTCTCGCACCAAGAGTAATTATTTCCATCACCAAAATGCGAGCTAAACCGAGAAATTCTCATCAAGACTGCCTGCCGTTCGCAGATTTTATTCCTCTTTCAAGCTCTGCATTCGCCTGCTGCATTTGAAATCATTTCATTTATTCCTCGTTTTTTCTGCAATAACCTTTCTCTTTCTCTTCCATTCCTTTCCAGACCCTTCTCGGCAGTCCTTTTCGTGCTTATTCCCCATTCAACAAAAAAGTTTATTAGATTTTCGGCAAGCCCTGCATATCTATCTATTGGGATGCAAATTGGTGTTCCCGAGGATTTGAGGGCAAATTTATTGTTCTGCGGAATAATTTCCTTTCGAGTTTTAAAATCATGTTTCCTGCTGTTGCACTAAAAATACTGAATTTTTCCTTGATCAAAATCTATACTGGCGAACATAAATTTGGACGCAAACCAATGATCTTGATCGAACTATTCTGATTTTTTTACCAACAACTGTATGCCAAATTCAATCTTATTCAATCATTATGGAAAAGGAAAAAGACTATTCAGAGCCATTCAACGTAACTTATGTCTATCAGTACACGAATCTGTATGGATTGGGTTGGATTGGCAGTCGAGAATTACCGATTCATTTGAGGAATATGAGGATCGGCAGTTTGAACGCTGAGCATGATTGTTCCAAATTTCGACTGCCATCGATAAAAATTCGACACCGTATGGAACGGGCACAGTTTGATTCGAGAATGATATCGTTGAAATTTGTCTTGTTATTTTTCTCGCAGATGTTTGTCGTGATGTGGCAATTTGGGAGTGTTCAGTCGTGACGCAGATGTGCGTCTCTTTCCTCTTTCTCTTCATTTTCCTTCAGAGTTGTGCTCGTTTTTGTCCAGTTATTACAACACTGATTGCAGTGATTTCTCGTTTCCCTGCCGCAGGCAAGACCCTGCTATCATCGGCCGGCTGCTCGCAGACAGGACAATCGATAGAATTGCCATTGCAAAAAGCGACAAAAACACGTAACGCGCTGATCGATCAATCTCAGAATTATGAAATCGGACTTTTCTCTAATAATCGAAAACAATCAAATTGATTGTGTAATTATTGGGTGCTGTAAAAGCGATTGAACGAATGCATAATTGAAGTAAATAAACGCATGAGTTGGCATAAACATGAAGATCAATTTTGATCTTATAGTATAATTAGGGTCGAAAAGCTTGCAAAACATTACTTTTATTGTACCCTATTTAACGCGCAATTTCTATCAACTATAGCAAACTTCGCAAGTTAGCTGTGCTCAACTTGCACCATCAAGTTTTACGAATCCCGAGTATTGTCTTGAAAAATCACACACCTTCAAATTCAGACCGGAGTCGGCGCATCTCGTCCTCGACTCTCCTCATTTCGGCCTCGAATCTGTCGCGCATGTTGCCGAATTCGTTGTCGATCACCGAGTAATTCGATCGATTCACGTCGATTTTCCTCTCCGCCATTCTTCTTTTTGGCTCTCTGAAATGCACTGAATTGCATCGCTGTTTGCACACGTTTGTAGTGAACAGTTTGGCGCGAAATTCGAAATTGTTTGCCTTGTAGATGAATCGAATCTATGTATGTCTATGTGCCTGTACTACAGAAATATAATACAAAGGAATTCACATTTTGTCTGTTGCTTGTGAAAAACTCACAACTATCATTTGCTATTCCCCGCTACATGACTGCAGAGGAAGGACGTACAGATTTCGATTCAACAACAATTCAAAATCAAGGACGAAAAATGGATTGGCAAGAGGAAGAAACGGCAAATTTGAATATCTCACGAGAACATATTGAAAAATTAAGACTATAAATTTAAAAGAAATGAAGGAAACCATTTAAATTTGGTCTTTCGACATTTTGATAATGAAGCGATAAGAATGTTATGAGCCAGAAAATGGTGTCATCAAAATGCTGCCTATTCGTATGAAAAATAGCTATGACAGATTAATGAATTAATAGAGAATGAAAGCAATGCAATGACACAGGCAAATTAATTATGTCAATAGTGAATGACAAATATGCGTGTGGGGGTGCCGGAAACAATCGAGAGAAATCATAAATGATGATGCAAAATATGAATGAATGAATGAGACGATGAAAATGCGCGTTGAGAAACGCGAAGGTTTTTCGTGTGGGTAAAAGAATATGAAGAAGTAGAGAAGAAAAGAGATAAACAGGAAAAAGCAGAGACAGACGAGTTGTAATCAATTAGCAGACAGCTAGGGCTAGAGGACTAGGGGAAAGATGCAACTGGAGGTGGACACGGATATCGATTGATCGAAGAAGTGAATTTGGATTTAGCGGAATGACGAAATCTATTTTTCAAGAATATTCTATCACGATCTCGATCTCGAACCCATTTCTGACTACGCATCTTTGTCATTTCGACATTTTCAAATTGCCACCAAATCACGATGCGTGCAGATTCAAGAAAACGAAAGATTCTTCGAGAAAAACGTGAATATCGAAATTTTAGACAAACTCTACTTTCGTAATGAAATGAAAAATAACACTTAGAAATTGGAATGCTGCTTTCATAATGATTTTGGAGTTCACTATGAAGAAAAATGATTCTAATGAACTGTGTTGCAAACGTTTCATAAATGACGAAACTTTGGTTATTTTACAGCGAAAAGGTAGCGAATTTGACTTCCTCCGTTAAAAGGGTCGTAAATTGATTGGGAACGTAAACACCCCCCGGAATGAGATAAGAATGAAGGAGTTTGGAGGACGAAACAGGCAAAATACGCTGAGTTCGATCGAATAACGGGAAAATCGAAAAAAAAACAAATGTTATGAAATAAAGAAATTTTCTTGAATTTTTCAAAGTGAAAATTGAAACAAAAAACCAACCGGTGAGAGGCATCAGGGAAAAAAGCAAAAGCGAAGAAAAACGGCAAAAATGTGGCAAAAACATGTGTCGCAGGGCAGAAATCTGAGAGTGAGAAGAGGAGCGAGCGGAATGGAGAGAATTAGGAGAAATTTCACACACAATCGCGTGAAAAACATCGATGGATTGTTTATTTATCGATACTTGGAAAAATGTCGAATGGCTTCTAAGATCAGCTATATTGATAGACAAATGGACTTTTGAGCTGACAAAAAGCAATGCGATTGACTGATAGCGATTGAGTGCCAAGGAATGAGCAATTCAATGCTGACTTGCGAAATTATTGCCTCTGTGGCTAGATAAAAAATCTCCGCGTAGGTTTTTATCGATGGAATTTTCAACGAATTTACTCAAAACTTCTATACGAGAAATGTATAATTCGCAAGCAATGAACAATTATTACAAGTTTGAAGTTGAACTAGGAGAATTCTGGAAACTGCGTGGGGTTGGCATTGTTTGACTTTTAGATTAGAGGGATTTCGAGAACTCAAATCAGACGAGGCGCATGAAGGAATGAATGAGAAAAGAGGAAATGAAATTTTCAGAGTAATTTGAAAGAAGAGAATTAGTAAAACTAAAAGTTGATTCGATCGATTTGGGCTATTTTGAGAGATTATGATTGATTGGAAATATTGAAAACTGAATAGTAAACGAGTTGATGAAATTATGATGGGGAACTATCATTGAGCAGAATAATCATTCAGGGCTCAATGAAAAGGATGATACTCCCATGTTGCTTTTTCGAGATGATCTGCTTCTCTCTTCTCCCCCGTTCCAATTCGCATGTCATTTGCACTCGTCCTTTGATCTGTTCGATTGAATTGTCGAGAACGGAAATGCAGATGAGAGAAGTCAGATATATGCAGAAATGCAGAAAGAGATGCAAACAGAGCGGCGACATTTGCATGAGACAGAAGAAGGAGATCGGAAGAGATTGGAAATCGGAACAGCCAAGAGGGGAAATCATGCATATGAAATAAACAGAAGATAAAATCTGATTCCTTCTCGAATCATCGATTTCCTGAATCATGATTTCGTAAGTGTCAATAACCTAAAGAATGAAAGAAAATGAACCAAGTTCGACTAAATGTATCGTCAAACGAACATTAGTCCTATTTTATATAATTCGTTCAACTAAAAAATAGCAAAGTAAATCGTTGCTATTGGATTACGAAAACCGATGTTTCTGCTGGAGTTTCGTAAATTGAAACGATGAGTAATGCGTGAATAGAAGTAGAGAAATGCATGAGAAATACAGTGATTGCGCTAGCTACACATCAAAATGGCTATTTGTAGAATAAAACAACATGCATTCTTCTTTTGTCGAAATATTTCTCCTGCTGAGAAATAGTCTTTCGTTTATCATACGAAACTTGCAAAACTTCGGTTTGAAAGAATAGAAGTGGAGGAGTCAAAAATTCAGAAGATATAGTAATGCAATACTTTGCAAACAATATACTTATGTTTGGTCATTATTATCAAATCGTAAAATGGTTTGGAAATGATGAAATGATATAGTGATAATGGAGGGGAAATTGGGAATGAGATGAAAATTAATGGGAAGAGTAGTGGAGGAAGAAAGACAGATCGAATAGAAGGAGATAGAGGTTCGAGGACAGGACAGAGGACAGTTTACCTGTTCGCATCGCGCGTCGCAAATCGCAATGCCAAGGACATTCGAGAAAAATCGAGGCAGAGAAATAGTGACAGCCATGAAATGAAGAGAGAAGGAGTGAAGAGATACAGAACGATCCCCAACTCGATCAATTCCGCAAGCAACACTATTTGACCGAACGATTTGTATTTCATATCCTCTGTACGACTTATTGAATCACAACGCTTTTCCTTATAGAAAATGCTAGCATTTTTGAAATAGCATCATTCTAAATATTGTAAATGCCATAGAAAGATGGACGCGCCATGAAATAGTAACCTTCCAATTACACATCGTTTTTGTGTTGCGCACCAATGCACTCGACAGTCGCTCGAAGTTCAAACTGTCACGCATTTAACGCGATTATGTATGACGAAATTATAGGGGTAAAATTAGATACTTGTTAGCAGCTAGGAGAAGCAATATGCTAGTGGGATTATAATAGCATAATTGTCATATTACACGAGAGAATCAAGACAGAAATCATCTAACTTTCGCCTGAAGATCCACATTTAGACAATATTGGAGAATGTCTGCATAATGTTGAAGAAACCTGGATTTTTTCCCAGTTTTCAACAGAATAGATTTTTTTGTTGGAAAGAGCAAAGAAACGTCTGCAAAATTTCATGCACAATTTGAAATGGATATCCTAGGCCAAAGTATCCGACCGCAAAAAGCGAAAGAAGACATGAGAAATGAACTCTCATGAGAACATTATATGGGAAGAAAAATGGTTATTGGAGAGAATGAGAGATGTAATAAAAACGAACTTTCTCATTTTTCGCTTCTTTCTCTTTATTTCTTTCGTTTCTTTGGACTTCTCGATTTCTCTCTCGTTTCGCATTTTCCTATGCCGCTGTGGTTGAAAGTAAATAACCTCTGCCAGGCAAAGGCAAGGCAAACAGCTTGCTTTGCTGCTCTGCTTTTACTCGCGGCTTTTGTCTGATTCTCTTCACTTATCTCAGTCATTCTGCTTCATTCTTGAGGTGACAACCCGAAGAATTCGCAAGTGAGCGATGAGAGGAGCGAACAAAACCTAGTCGTGTTTCGAGGCTAAAGGCGTGCGGTCTACGGTTTGGCAGTGCGTGGTTGTGGGTGTTTGGATGAGCTGTGAGTCGTGAGCTGTCCTGTTCGAGATCTAACTTGTCAGCCATTCATTCTGCTTCTAGCGTTTCATGCAAAATGATCACTTTTGAAAAATTTCATGATTTTCAGTGAGCTTTATTTATCATAAAATTTTAAGAAATGTTAAAAATTATTGTAAAAAGGTATACGAAGATGATGTTACACGAGAAATCTCGGAGTAGAGAGCGAAATGCCCAGTAAGCAGGAGAAAATGAAGAATGAGAAGAGGCACATGCAGAGTCGGTCCAAGGCAAGGGCCGCGAATTTCCATTGTTCCTGAAACTCTATTTTAGAATCAAATTCATTATTCTTTCATGGATTGTGTATTATTACCATCGGACTCAAATTTAACGTTATGAATTCGAAGGTTCAACAAATTAGCATTGAATAGAAAAACATAAGCCAATTGAAACAAGCTAAATTTTGTATCATCAGTCAGAATAACAGAACGCGAAGATCGTATACTATCTTCGCGTTCTGAGTTTTTCAGCTATACAGACCTTGATTTTTGAGGAAAGTTCTTGCATTATTTTTATTTGTCACTATACAATACCTTCATTTTTGCAAATGACCTTAACAATATGCTTCTTACTTGTCTCGTGATGACGTTTCTTTGGTGCTGCAGGCGACTCCGAATGTACTTCATTTTGTTGTGAATGTGCGTGTAGTAATCCACTACTGTCAACGTGTATTCACAATACGCAGATGTTTCTGGAGGAAATTCTCTATTTTCACTAATCAAATTGAAATTACTTTTGGCTTCAGCTTCTTCAATGCATCTTCTGACGTACTTCTCAAACTGTAGCGATCTCCGATGTTTCACTGGATTGATTTTCTTCTTCGACGATGAGGTTTTGTGCAGAATGCCTTCTCCAACTTTACGCTCCAATGATAAATGTTCAGCAGGAATGCTAAAGAAGTATTCGGAAGAGAATGATATTTTCCTTTCATTTAAATTGTTACCTGTACATCTTCTTGAGCAGTGGTCTTGGCTTGACAGGCATGACTGGAAGGGAATCGGCGCTGTCGATGGATTGGAAGTAAAACTCATTTGGCGTCGGACAACACTAAGCTTATTGGATAGAGCTTTTGAAGGACAGTGAAAAACGCTCACATCCCCTTCACAGTTCTCGATGAAGGATTCCCCGACAGGAAATAGATCTTTGACGTGGGCTTGGAAGTTGATGAACTTGACGTTAGGACGACGCATCAGCATTATGAAGGGAATCCAATTGAGGAACACTTTCTCGAACTGAAAATTGCAGAATTTCTGAAAAAAAACGTTTCTCTTCCAAACCAGAGGCAACATTGGAAAATTTTGTGCAATTCTGAATCGAACATTGAGGACGAGAATCGTGAAACAGGTTGATAGAGCACTAATCAGTGTCAACACCGAAAACATCATTCCTAAAATTAGTATTTCAAAATCTATTTATTCGAACCCTTCAATACCAAGAAGAGGTACTGATTCGGAAGTTGGCGGCGTTAGTTCACTGACGACTGTTACGAAGAAGCAAATCGACAGAAGTATCGTGTTTTCTGGATTTTTGGTTCTTTCGATGTTTTGCAGTGAAAAGATCCTTACGGTATCCGATTTTCTCGCTCATATCGTGCGGAGGCAGACAGAATCCCATAACTGACATCATGAAAATGACCATAGAAGGCAGAATGATATTGCAGAGATAGAAGATTGACCTTCTTCTAAAATCAAAGATGCAAAATCGCTTTTCAAACTCAGACTACAACATCAATTCCACCCAGTTTCACTTTAATTTGAAAACGAACTCAGATTTAAACGCTAACTTCAATCATTCTAAATCATCTCTTAGCAAAAATCAGAATACCTGATATACATGTAAAATGTGACGGTGGCATATGGCTCAGGACAGCAAGAACTGTATTTTTCTTCCCTCTTCGCAGGAGCCTTGATAAGATCCCATTCTCCACTCTGACTGAAGGTTGACAGATCCATTGCAGGTTCTGAACTGTTCAATGATGAGTGGAGGAATCAAACGGCATTCAGATTCTTCAACTAAGAAAGTTTTTTTTTCATATTTGATCATTTTATGACGGCGAATAATTTAGGCTAAATCTTAAATGAGATCAAAAATTTCGGAATTGAACATCGACAAACCCTCGTTTTCATCCTCAACAGCGATATGTAGATCCAGAGCAAATTGGTGATAAGTCCATGAACTAAACTGAAATTTAATATACATATATATTTTTTTTCTTTTAGAATAAATGCAAGTTTGAAACCTTGAGATAACAGATTTGATCGTCGAATCTAAAATCTGTCAAATGAGTATTCGTCATGAAAGTATGCTTACGGGAAATAAGTGATATCCATTTTGCAACTTGCACGAAAGATTCCTAAGATGTTTATCAAATTGGTGTTTTATCAAACATAAAACTAAAGAAAAAACCTGGCGGAATCCAGTTTACTTCTCCCGAACTGTAGACGACCTCGTTCGATTTGAACGTCGAATCGAAGTCCTCATTCGCACTGTTATATCTTAATTTTTTAGAATATCATTATGTCAATTTTTCACTTACAAGAGAACATCCGGGCGCCAAATTTGGTTCTCTCCTCCAGCAAATCGGATGCTCGTGATATTGTCGTATTTCTTTGGATCCCATCTAATCGGAAATATTTTATATTTTTTTGAGAATTTTTAAAAGTTTTACCTCAATCGATAATCATACCAAATCTAAACTATCCATTTTATCTTTGAAAAAGATTGAATCTTACATATTTTAACCACGCGTTGACTTCGATGATCTGATTTTTTCCGTCCTGGAATCTATTAAATTGGAATATATTATGGGAAATTCGCACTTACGACATTAATAATCTGTTGCAAAAAGACTTTCATGCTCACTTTCACGGAATCGTTATTATTTCGAACTGGCCTAGCCAATTTATGATATTTAGTCAAAATATCTCTGAAATCAGGGATAAGATCTGATAGTATACGATTTTTTTCTTCTAAAATGTACCTATATAATTTATTTTCAGCTCTACTAGAATCAGTTATTGAAAGGAAATCAATGAACAAGATAGCAAAAATCAATAAATAATGCTGCATTGATAAAATGATAAGTGGATTTTGCGACGAGGCTAATATCAGATCAACAAAATCTCATGTTCAGCCATCTTGTTTGCATTATTTTGAGCTTTTCAGATAGGAGTGATTAGTTGGTTTAAATCAAATTCTAACCATACAACATAATAATTCATTGTTTATCGGACTGAGATAAATTATTTATTCTTGAATGAGTTACTTACAATAATTGTATGGAAAAATTCACATGATTTGTGATAATTACTAGATTTACATGCCTTATTAAAAATTCAAATCGTTTTGCACGCAATGCAGGTACAGACATCCCCGGTACATACTCCAGTCGCACAGCTCTGAAAATTTGTATGATTTATTGTGTCAGACAAGGTTGTGGACAATCGTGGCAATTATATATCGCAACAATTTTGAAGAGAACGATTTTTGAATATACTAGATTTACCTGTGAAATGCAATACCCAATGCAAGCTCCTTCACTTCCGAATTGACAGTCAATTGCGGTTACTATTTGGGGGAATTGCATCAAAATAACTAGGAATAAACCCAAAAGTATGGCGATAGTTTTCATCTTGAGTATAGTTCGAAATTATATAAGAAGTGGCGAATAAGATGAAATGGGTACCATTTATAATAGACCATGGCATAAAAATGAAACAAATATTGTGCAACATAACAAAAATAATCACGTCTCTGGTATATTAAAATGCGAGGGTGGTATTTGTTAAACGTTTTGTGTCCTCAAAGCCATCTTGTTTTGTAATATGATATCATTTATATTTGGTATACATCATTTTAATGGCCAAATTATAGTCTGTATGATAACACTAATGGCTAATTCTTAGATCAAGCTTATAACCATTTTATTTCAATTGCAAATTTTGCGTTGAAAGATGTTTCACAAATGTTACATTCATAAGAAGGCTAGCAAAATATTTATCAAAAATTTCAAATGAAAACAAAACTTTGTTAACCGACAATTTTCCCGGTGCACTTTCCACAGAAACATCGACCAACAAGGCAATCGCTTTGATAACATCCCTGAAAGTATCATTTTGTGTTAAATCTAACGAATATGAGACCCTGACTATTCTTTCTTTCGAGAAAAATTCTAAATGCTCCATACATTTTTTTAGAATAAAGAACGAAAAATATCATTTGAACTTTATTACCTGTGCCATGCAAAAAGATTTGCACACTCCAACGCCCTCAACATAACAATTGAGTTGGGCTTCTACGACGATAGCCATTTGAATTAATCCTATTATGGTCAGGGTCAAAAGTATTTTCATCTTCGAAAACACGCAAATCTTTCGATTTTATCAAAATCGGAGGAAAGATCGAGTTTTATACTTCGTAATATGATATGTAAACATGAAATGTATAACACTTTCTGTAGATTTGAACTGTTATCGTTATTTTTCAATTCACGGTCTTTGTATGGAATATTTATTGAACTTATGTGATTGAAGTGAACACCCACGCGTCGATGTTTGAAAATTTTCATGATTGATGGATGGAAAGTACGCTTTTTTTAACAAATATTTCATTCAATGTCAATAGCGAATTCTTCACTAGTTGCATATCCTCTGCAATTCGAACAGTAGCATGTATCTTTTTTGCAATGTCCAGAGGCGCAATGCTGAAAACACTTATCTCGTAAAATTCGATAATTGATCACCTAGAAGTAAAAAAGAACTTTTGAAAAATTTAAAGAAACAGACGAAAATTATTCAATTTTCTAAAGCTTTAACGACAAAATAAAAGATAATGACTAAATATTATTCATCTAATTAATTATTTAGATATTTAGAAGAAAAAAACACAACCTTTTCTTTACAATGAAGTGCGCATCCAGTTTCTCCAAGAAGTTGACAACTGATTGCCGAAACCTCTGTTGGGGCAAATTGCATCAGACTGAGAATGAATAGTGCGAGAAATAGAATATTTAACCTCATTCCTAGGAAAGAAATAAGAAGTGAA
This sequence comes from Diploscapter coronatus, assembly GCA_964036155.1. Taxonomy (NCBI): domain Eukaryota; kingdom Metazoa; phylum Nematoda; class Chromadorea; order Rhabditida; family Rhabditidae; genus Diploscapter; species Diploscapter coronatus. The sequence continues at coordinate 44,307,802 of OZ038422.1, read as the reverse complement.
ATGAACTCTAATAGAGTTTCTAACTTTTATATGGATCTTGAATTTGTAAACAGCCAGATTTATATACGTTTATACGTTGTTGACCTTAATTATCACATTTGACCTGCATGTTTTCTTCAATAAACGCAAATTCAGTCAGTGTGCAGTTATGAACTCGGTGTTATCATATTGACACGAATGAATTCATGCTCCTGTAGAATGTAAAACAAATAAACTTTACATTATAACACAAAGAGCAGATCGGGGAAAAGTCAAATTCTATGACATTCATGAGAGGAAATGGAATACTATTGCAAAATAAAATGTGAAAACGAAATTGGAATCCATAATTTTCCGAAAATCAAATCGAATTTCATCGAATGTTCAAATAAAAAAGCCATCACCAAATGTGACAGACTTATGAGTGGACAATCGACTTACAACTGCTCGGAAAGTGAGCACATTCTTAGCTTCTCTGATTTCCCTTAATCTCTATCCCCATTATCTCCTCGATATCTCTGCTTTCATCCCGATCACTCGTGGTCTGCTTCTCTTTCATTATTACACTTGTTCACTCTTTTCACTCCCTTCACTCATTACTCGGTCAAAATTCCTTCAAAATCTTCATTTATTTATTGAAAACACTTTGTTCTACAAGCGAAGTGACAAAAATTCCTAATTTCCTAAGATATTGATCAAAGGTTATGTAATTCTGGACTAACTATCTATTTTTCTATTGGTTTTTACCATTATTCATGATGAAAGCTATATTTTTAAGCGGATTGATTCCAATTTTATTATGCATCAATGGGGGTAAAGATTTGGGAAATTATTCTGGATCTTAAAATTTTAGGATCCTGTTCCGAAGATGAAGAAAGATTGATGAATGATTTGAGCAAAGGATACAATTCGCTGATTTTGGTTAGATTTTTCATCATTATTTTAGAATTTCGATCTGAATACTAACTATTAGCCGATCAAAAACATATCCAATTTGCCGATGACTGTAGCGCTCACGGTTCAATTGGTGCTGCTCATTAATGTGGTAAATTATCACCATTTCCAGATCTATTTTGGTTTTTGAATTGTTCAGGCCGAGAAAAATCAAGTGATGCAAACGAATGTATGGTTGACTATTGTAAGTCTCCATTTCCGATTTTCATAAATATTTTCTAAACTTCTCAAGAAATGGTTTGACTTTCAAATGGCTTGGAACCCTGTGAATTATGGCGACATCAAAGAAATTCGTATTTCTCCTGATAAAGTTTGGTAAGTTTCTCATTGTCCAATGAGAAAAAGCATCAAGTTATTCAGGCTGCCTGACATCGTACTCTTTAATAAGTTCGTGTTCTCCATGATTATTTCCAGTTTATTGAATTCAGTGCTGATGGAAACTACGAAGTCTCATTCATGTGCAACGTTGTGGTTGCTTATTCTGGCGATATGCTTTGGGTGCCACCTGCCATTTACAAGAGCAGTTGCATCATTGGTAATTAATTCATTCATTATTAAGTAAGGGATCTTTGAATTTCAGATGTCGAATATTTCCCGGTTCGTTGTACATTTTAGTTTATATTTAGACATCTTTCATTTTTATAAATTGCCAAAACTACGTATTTCAGTTCGATGAGCAAAGCTGCGACCTAGTCTTTGGCTCTTGGACGGTAAGAATTCCTTGACAACGTTCGAGCTTTCTTCTTCTTTCATTCCGAAATGGATTGCAGTACAACGCCGATGAGATCAAACTCGATTTTGTGCAAACTCAAATGATCGACACTTCTGAATACCTTTCTTCTTCCATCTGGGATCTAATCGATGTACCTGCTTCTCTCGTCAATCACAGAAGTAGAGCTGTGTTTCACGTCAAAATTAGGTATGATTAGGGATTTTCAGTCCATTTGAATCGAGCCTAGGAAGACTTTCAGCCATAACGAATAGCTATGAAAGGGTTCACACAACTATTTTTCCTTGGAAAATTGGCGCACAGGGGGTAGGCAACATGATTTGGGGGAAATTTCGGCTCGAAAGGTACCCGAGCAGGGGGTGGATTTCAGCTTTTTCCACGTCCGATTCGAACCCAACAAAATAAATTCTGAGAACTAAGATTAATTTCATGATTGTTCAGAAGGAAAACCTTGTTCTACACGGTTGTGCTGATCATTCCAACCGTGGTTATGGCTTTTCTTTCCGTAGCTGTTTTCTTCCTTCCAACCGATTCAACCGAGAAAATGACACTCACAATTTCCGTTCTGCTTTCGATTGTCGTCTTCCTGCTGCTCGTCTCCAAAATTCTCCCTCCAACTTCATTCACAATTCCTCTCATGGCCAAGTCCCTAATCAGTTCACTTTATTCTGACCAAAAACTATTTCTCAGATATCTTCTGCTCACATTCGTGCTCAATATTATCACAATCCTCGTTACGATTATCATCGTCAACGTGTTCTTCCGAAGTCCGAAAACTCACCGAATGCCCAAATGGGTCAGATCGATCTTCATCGATGTAAGTCGTAAGATGAATGATGAACCAAATTTTTGAGATATGAATTTGCAATGCACCACAATTCAGAAGTTTTCCATGACCTTATAAGATTAGTACTTTTTTACAGGTTAGTGACATATATATCTGAATAGTGCTTATGCTGATTCATCGCTACTTCAAATTTTTGGCATCCACTAAAAATTCCAATCATTTCTTGTAAATAATGGGGAAAAATCTTCAGTTTATGCCTCGAATGCTTTGTCTGCAACGGCCTCGATCAGCGATGCGAAGGAACATCGAAGAAACTCGGAAGCGGGTGGGTGCGCAGTTGCCTGGGGTTGGACGATTCTCTGTGGCTCCAAACACTCACCATCCTCACTGTCCCAGTGCTGATCACAGGTCCATTTAGTAGAATTACAACTTTTTGAAGTTTCTAAACAAAGCTGATTCCTTCCAATGCAACTTGACTCGAAGAAACGGCTATCAAGGAGAGATCGTCTAATGTCATGCCCCGTTTATTGGCTAATTTGTTCAACAATTTTACATAGTAGAAAAGGTAGAGAAATAATATATGCTACTTTCTAGTTTTTTTTTAATTCTCATACCATTTTCTCCTGTGTATAAAGCCGTTTTCCGAATATCTAAGAACAGAAAGGTCTCAGTTGCACTTTTCAATTTCATATTCGTGATCAGAACATTCGAAAACTCCTATTGATGAACAAATGGTCAAAAAGCGTTATGACGTTAGGTGAATCCTTCTTGTAAATGCATTTTCGGATTTGGCAGAATGAAAAAATAAACAATCGCGATAGCAACTAATAGAATTTGTTTGGAAAAATAACGAATTCGTCTTTTCTTCGTTACGAAATTCTGTCGGTTCCAAACTGCGATACAAAAGGAAAATCTAGTCATTCACAGTATTTACTTTGATAGTATGAATTTGTTTGAGTAAAAAGATCCTGCAATGCAATGTGCATTCATCATGAATTAAATCCCAAAGATTCAGGAAATCGACTCGGAAAGAGTCGACAATGATGACAGATCCAGCGACCGCATCGTTTTACCCTCTCACTCCTGAAGCCATGAAAGCTATCGATGCCATTGAATACATTACTGATCATTTGAAACGAGAGGAGGAGCATAAAATGGTTAGTAGAAAGTGCTTGAATATTTTCCATGTAATATAGAACCTTATTTAACGCATTAACAAATCTTTCTTAGTTTCGGGACGACTGGAAATTTGTATCGATGATTATTGATCGCCTTTTGCTATACGTTTTCGCCGGCATCACAATCGGAGGTACATTCGGTATTCTACTCTCTGCGCCGACTGTTTTCGAAGGTCTGGCTTTCGAAATTGGTTTATTTCGTTATGATAAGCAATTTTTAGTTATTGACCAAGATGCGATTATCAAGCGACTCAAACATCTATATAAAACTGGAGGCGGAGTCACGTAGCAGTAAATATTTTTAAAAACCCAAACGTATATTTTTGCATTTCAAAAATAAATGTTCATTTTTTCATTTGAAAAGACGTTAATGCTATAAAAATAGTACAAAGTCACCAATATAATTTCCTAAATAAATATAATTATAGCACGAAGTATTTTGTCAACGATCAATTACTTGAGAGGCAAAGTAGGTGACAAAAATTTTCGACGCGTGTACATTAACACATAGTTTACAGTAAAATTGGTATTTTATTTATTCAAGATGGTTTTTGATAACAATTTGTAAATACGTAATACACTATTTATAGAGGGCGCAAGGAGGTACACGAGAGCTCTACTTCGCTATTATTTTTTGTTCAGGAAAGTGCATTCTGGTAGGCAATGTAAAAGGTTCAGATCAAAGTAAACAAATATGAGAAATAAACAAGCTAGTTATTAATGAATTCCAAATAGCGAGGAATGAGACTTCCTCTTAACTCTTTGGTCTTTTGAAACTCTGAAAGCTGGTCGAGATATTTTTTGCAGGCCTTCTCAGATGTGAACATTGGGATCCCATGTGATAAGCTGGAAATTTTTGCCTTGTTTGTCGTTAAAATTTCTCCATATGATTTCTTTTCCATACCTCATGCCGTCAACTAGGGAATTTTTTGACATGGCCAGAATTTGACTTCCAGAACAGTTAACGTGCAGCCGGGATTCTGATGGCGGAAGTTTGATCCACAATATCGACTTTACTTCGCCACTCTTGATTTTATTGGGTAGATCTGAAATTACAGATTGTTAACTCAGCGGACGAAATGGAATGATCATTGCTTGTAATTCCTTGAGAATTTCCCAGTTTGTTTAAAACATCACCGCATACCCGGTTCTGAAGTAGCTGCTCTTGCAATTGGAATACCATCTGCCTTTCCATCTTTCAGCGCATCAATCATTCCTGAAACCAGAGCTGCAAATTTTGAATACGATTCAATACACGATACGACACGATTGCCAATTGTGTCGTGTATTCGTCGTGCATCGTGCTGTGTCGTGTAAAAAAATAAAAGCTGCAGCCCTACCTGCAACAGTTCGGAATCCTGAAGGAAAGAGTTTGCAGGTCATCAAAATCGACGTCAACTAAAGCATTTACTAGTTTACGAGTTTCTATTGTCAACGACCAATTGCTTGAGACAAGATAAACGAATGACATGTTTGAATATGCAAAGTGTGCATTGCGTAATATCAAATAATCGCCAAAATCATTCTTTGAATCGATTAAACATCGTTGAGTGCGTTACAAACAATGCGCTAATATTTGTTCGTTAAATTCTCGTCCATTTTATTTTGTCTCAAATAATCGATCATTGACAATACCATATATATATTTTACTTTCTGATGTAGAGTACTGAAGAACTCCAAGCGTTCTATAAACCGTGTAGGCATATCGCTAGTTGGCCGGTCTATAGGTTCAGTTGTACCTCCAGATAATTCCATAAAATCGAACAGCTCCTGAAATATTCTTATACCAAAATCATATAATTTTATCCACTTCGAGATATTCAGCCATTTCAGCTGCGTAATTTACTCCCTCTGCTCCACTATCGAATAAAAATTCAGTTGCGTTCAACTTTATTCCTAGCAAAAACGTGTTGCCTTTCGGAATGTGTTCACGAATAGCATTCACTGAAAACTGAATAATTTTAATAAACAATGATGCACAATTTCTTTCACCAATATCAACTATGATTTGCACTCTCGTCGAGACAGTCTGGCCTCCATATTTGTCAGTTCGCTTGTTGTGTTTGGCACTGGTGAATTGGGACAGAAGAAAGCCGTAAGCACTGTTCAATTCTACCCCATCAAATCCTATATTGGCATTTAATTAGGAGCAATTCTAATTAGATTGATTAGATATTCAGCAGACCTAAGGAGGACGGCTGTCAGAAACCCATTTCAAATTTTTCAGCTCTGGCTATTTTCGTGCCAGCCAATTCGGTTATTCTCGTTCAACATTTCATTTTTCCTCTATTTACCTGCTTCTTTGCACTTCATCGCAGCAAACACAAATCGATCTATGATGCCAGTTTGAACCTCTTCTAGAGACATCTGCACGTATTCGTATTCAGGAATCCCCAATTCTGGGTTGATTTTGAGTTGGGCTGATGAGTCGACGGCAGTTTGACGTCCGCACTGAATATTTTCATCGTTGATATCGTAGTATTAAAAAGTTATATTAGCAGGAACATTGAAGTTAAACTTGAAGCTCAACTCGTTTGAAAACTCAAATCGAGTTCGAGATTGACCTATCCAAATATGCGGTTTTTCTAGTCGAATTTCAAGATGTTTGAACTTCCAACTAGTGCTTTAAAGAAAATTCACTAGGGATTTTTAAAAATAAACACGTAATGAAAAGGTACTCAAAAATTCGAAAACGATAGTCAAACAGAAAATCGATCAAAATGTGCGAATATAGAACTTTCGAAACGGTACAGAAATGTATATACAATTCTGTTTCCAACAAACTTCATGTCGATTTCCGGATACATATACGATTAAAAAAGTGCATAAGTATTACGTGTACAAGTTGCGCTACTGCGAGACATCCATGATGTTTCGAACTGTCTGCCCATTTCTTCAGCAATTCTCCCAACTCATCCGACCAATTTTCCTTGCATATCACTCCATTTCCTGGCATTTCCAAACAGTGCTGAAGCTCATATTTCTTTCATGAATGGCTTAATTAAAAATCTTACTGGATTGATCATGATATTTCCAGTGATGCTCATTCCAAACCCGCCCTTCGACCATTTTTCATAGACATTAAAAATTCCTTTTGTCGGGTAGCCTCGCGTTTTTACATCATCGCCCCAACTGCAGATTCCTTCGGACATCGGTCCCTGAAATAGCATGAGAGAATTGAACGCTACTTGTTCATTCCTACCTTGACAAAGCGATTTTTCATGACAACGCCATTTTTGAAAATCAATGGCTCGAACAAAGGGCTTGGATTGACTTCTTTTCCAGGATATCTTTTCATTGTTTATCGAAATCGAATCTGAAATATGATATGGCGGATAGATTAGGCAAATATTTGATAAATTCATTATTTATTTATAGATAAACTTAGTGAAGTTAATTTTTCAAACGAGCAAATAATCTAACTATATTATGTAAGGAAAGTTTGAATAGACAAAATTATATATTGTATATTTGTCATAGAAAACTGCTTCAACAAATAGGGACTATCCAGCGACTGATATGCAAACTTTGCTATTGATGCTTGATACATTTTCGCAAAAAGCAATCACTCAGACTAAAGATAAAAATCAATACTACCATTCACGCAGTTTCGCACTAACATCTAGCTCGTACTTTGAACAATCATTTTGACAAATAAACGCCCGAAACTCTAGATGCACAAAGGTAATGAAATGAGTAATAGTTCATTTTGTTCGAATAATTACATATCAAATTTCCAAAGCCACTAATGAAAATGGCTAAGTCGATTGTGTTTGACTGCTTCAAGCTTGGGGGTGGTCAAACGAAAATAAACCGGTAGATTGGAATATCGCATCAATTTATTAATCGCAAACTTGGGTAAGTAAACCTTTAAAAAGAAAATGTAAAATCAGAAATAAAAGATAAAACCGGAGGGATTTGCAGATTCAGGCTGAGCGATAAATGTATAACAGACAAGGAAGTGCATGAATTAGAGAAATCGAATAAAAAACAATTATCTCGTCTGGAGAAATTCAATACATTGGTTTCCTACAAAACTATATAAAATAAGCAAAATGGGTCGCCATTTGCGACAATTAATAGTATGGAGGGCAATACAAAGTGTAACCATGACTAGAGGTGCAAATGGGGTTTGAAACGTGAAGCACGAATAATGAAATTTATTCCATAAGAAAGCCATTTTTATTGATTCTGAGACTTTTTATCCCGCTTTCGAAATGGATAATCTCATTGGAAGGTGGTGACGTCGAAAACACGTCTTTCGAATTTCCAATTTTACTAGCATTTTTTCGTCACTTAAACTTTCGTCCAGGATTTGATTATATCCAAACGACTGAAAAATATTCAAAATCGTCATTTCTTTCATTAGTAAAAAGAAGCGGTAAGGGTTTATTGAAGAAGCAGCAGTAATGAGTGAAACTGATTCAATTGCTCGTTTTGGGTTGAATAATGTATCTAGATTACCATTTTACAACGGAAAACATAAATCGGTTTGACAGGGCCTTCTCATGCATAAATCCGGTCTAAAAATGGCCGCGAGGTTTTAATTCATCATAAACTGTTGGAGGATTTGGAGGGCAATCCAAAATGTCGTTTATTTAGCATTTTAAAGTTTTGAATCCTGATTTGGCTGGTTTTGTCGTGAGTTCACGGGGTATCAAGAAAGGAAAGTTGTTCACTCATTAATCGGTTACACTTTTATGAAAAAAATCCCCTTGAAACTGCTTTATATTCGAGATAAATCTAAATGACGAAAAATCTCTTTATAAAGTTCGCTTCAAAGATTTGACTCCATTTGGGCCCTCTAAATATAACGACACAATTTATATAATCACATCAGTCTTATAAAGAAAATCGTTCCGTTAAATTGTGGAAAATGTATCATCATATCACCGTTTTGTAACTTTCACATCATTTTATTGAAAAAGATTAATTTGCAGGTCGATAAATTACAATCTCTGATCAGTCCCTACAGGGAAATGAGCTGTTCTTCATAGATCAGATCTTCCAATTTTCTAGGGATTATTTATTGATTACTATTTCTAGCGAACGTTTTCAAATTCATAAGTGCAGTGAAAGTTTATAAATTTTGGAGAATGATTTTTTTATGTAAGAGAATGTTACATGGTGCACCAATTTTTATTTTAAAACATCAATAATCGAGCATAAATTATGAGTTGAAAAGAAATGAAAATAATATTTAATGATCAATCATATCATGTCTGTCATACCACTGTAGACGAATTTTTCGTTGGTTTTGTAAATTGCTCCTCAACAGATCTGCGGCACCTCGAACAGACACAAGTGTCATTTTGACAGTAGCCGGTCGCGCAATTCTGAAATTCGTATAAAATCAAAAGTGAACAATTTTAACCAAATGAATTGATGATACATGAAATTCATGTGCAAATGATAATATGATAATGAAACTATGAAAATAGATGAGGGAAAAATCAATTCGGGATAAAGGAAATTTGTTGCTTTATCTTGAATTTTTTAAATTGTGAAAATATCTCTTTCGAAAAATCACAATTTATTTATAAGAAAAAATCTACCCTACCTGAGCCTTGCAAGACGCGATGCAAGCACCTCTGCCTCCGAGCTGGCAGCTGACGGCGGAGACTTCAGATGGGACGAACTGAAGAAGTGCGACTAGAGTCACGGCGAATACAAAGACAAATCTCATTTCGATAGTTATGAAGAACTCGAATATTACTAGGAAGTCTATTCGAAGTGCGATATTTTCGATACTTTCAATGAGATTTTATAGCACTCTATCATTGAATCAAAATAATAACATATTATACAGCATGGCGCCTACAAATATACAAAACATACAGACATTGACGCAAGAGCAAACTAATGGTGGAGGTTAATAAATTAGTAGTTCATGGTAAAAGCAAGAATGATGACAAAATAAAACCGCATACCGAGTGACAGGGAAAAATATCGATAGTGGATTACGAATAAAAAAGAATGAAAATATTTGCGCAATACGGTTATCACTGATTTACGATTTCGTAGATAAACTGAAGTATTCGTACTACATAATTTCTGTACTCCGGTAATAACTTCATCGCGGATTGATAACAATTATGCTTGAATTAAATTTATTCGCTATTATATGAATTATTATCTTTAACAGAGCCTTTCCAGATATAATGCAAAACTAGTTGCAAGTAGCCATGATTTTACAAATATATGGAGTGGAGTGCAAGTTTTTCATCACTTGAGTTAATTTCGATAAATCGCTGCCAGTCTAACCAGAAGCATCGGAACCAGATTCCCTTTGGTATGCAAAGCCAGGTCGTGAAAGATGGACTCCCTCTTTCAAGCGTGGAATGAATTGGAAAGAAGGGCGCAACGTGGACGCTGAGCATCAGCGTCAGTCAATACAGATATCATCAAATCGTAATGCTTGGTCAAGAATCAGCATATCATAGAAGAAAATTACTTTATTTTTCATCTCGAAAAATAAGAAATGATACAAAAACCGGTCCGAAAAAATGTCAGAAATGAGATAAAATTCTACTTCGATACAAAAGAGTAAAACTCACTACTCTACGTAAAATCGAACAAAGCAATAGAAAATGGAGTATTTTCACTACAAAACTCGTGACTCGAGTCGAAATCTACGAGGGCATTTCTTGGACTCGGGGATTGCACTGCATTGCGTCTACCGCTCACAATTCGTCTAGATACGGCACTAGCTGGGGACTGCCGTGCACTCCCACAGACAGTTTAGAGGACGCTTTCGATAAGGCCTGAAAATTGCGAGTTTAAAAATTGAAGAAAAATTATGCAGATTCAATAATGGAACAATGATAGCTGATATTAGAAAATGTAAGGAAAAACCCACTAATGTTGATGAGATGTAAAAATGTTGCTTTTTATCAAAAATTCACTTTTCCTGTACTACTTGTAATTTAGAACTTTGAAATATCCAAGATATAGAACGCTCATGTTTATCTCTAAAAAGTAAAAGAAAACTTGGGTTCAGTTTAGTCATCACCAATTTTCACGTATCTCCTTTTTCAATTTTTATGTGAAAGATCCAACCTTAGCAACGTCATTATCGCTGGTGTTTCTGACGGCTTCGACGAATTCAGCGAGCGAAACGTTGTTTCCAGTCGCCAGAATCTGAGTGGCCGTGTCCAGGGCGACTGCCGCTCCACTTTCCCCAGCAGACATTATCTGAAACAAATCAAAAATAAAACACAGAACGTTTCAACGAGTACTTCAAATCAGAGACTTGCGAAATTTCTGTCTGCTATAGTAAAAAAATTATTTCAAGACGTTATAAAATTTTGACTTCGAAAAACTGAAATTGTCATCATTTTTCTATCAGAAAAGTAAATTTCGACTTGGGGAATCTTAAGATTTTGAAATAATAATACAACTGTTCATAGTCTTCAAAAGTTTAAAATCTGCAAAAATGAACATAGAATTTTCTAATTTCCAAATGCGTGACAATTCTCACCTTCAAAAGTGCCTTTGCCTTGCCGATTTTCGTCGTTTCTCCGTCGGCCTTTGCATTTTTGACCGCAGTGAAAATGGATCGAGATACAGAGCTGATGCTGCTGTTCGGAGCTTCCTGAACATTACGATACAAGTTGAAGAAGTTATCAAATTTTAAAAATATCCTAAGCAGAAATTATTTTATTCAATTCTCAGATGAATTAGTCGAAGAGAAGCTTTTTTCACCTCATATATTTTTAAAATACTTTTTCATAAAACGTATATAGAAGAGTTAAGGATTATCGATGATTTTTGAACGCAATATTTTAATTTTTCTTAAAATAAAATTCAACTTGCACAAAGTATTCAAAGAAGTGAAGAATTGAATAACTCACAAATTCCACGCCAACGAGTCCCGCATCGCTGTAGTTGCAATTGACGGATCGAGCGTGGGGATAGACTTTCTGAGCCACGTGCAGCAGGATCTGAAAGGAGAGAAATTCGATAAGTTATGGATAAGAAATAAATTTTTAGCTTGAATCTAGTTTTGACCTCCTATAAAATTTATCAAATATCACCATAACTAGGTTGTAAAATTAGTCAAAATTATTTCTTTTCTCTACACTTACTATTCTTAAAGATTAATGAGAATTTAGAAATAGATATATCGTGTTCTTTGGTGAATTTGCAGGAATCCTAGAATTTTGTCTACCTATGATAAGATATATTTGATCAGTTCTCATTTCCTAAGTTAATTTCAAGCATCTTTCATCATGCTGTATGGATAATGGATAGTCATTCGCGCACCTCAGCAGCAATGGCCTGTGCAGCGACAGACTTGATATCTGCCAGAGGAGAGCCCTCTCCACCAACTGCAACAAACGTCTTCGGATAGCCGCTCTGTCTGGAATGTCCCTTTTCAGATTTGTTCCACGAATATTTATAAGCTTCATTATAGTCCTAGATTACGCTTAGAAAATTGTTGCTCGTAATTAGCTCGGAAAAAATGAAATATCAGGAACTAAAAGGAAATGTCAACTAGCTTTTCCAGAGTAGTATTTAAAAAGTGTATACAACCAACCGTCTGGAATCGCCTCCGAAATACTTGCTGGCTGCACTCACAATCGGCGATTTGCCGGTTTTAATTGGCAGCTGAAATCCAGAGAATTCGCATAAAATCAGAAGAATAAAAATACAACTTGGAAACCGCGAGACTACGAGACATAAGATGCGGGGAAATAAAGTGGGAAAAGATATTTATCCTGCCATCCCTTGTTCCATTTTGCTTAAGTTTCGTGTCTCTATGTCTTGCGGTTTCCAAATACTCATACTAAATAAAAAAAAATATATATATATATATATATACCTCAGACCCAGCGATATTCACCAGAGTATCGTGGTCCACATTCACTCCAACCACAATCGCTTCCTCTGTCAGTTGGTGGTTTTCCTGAAACCGCAAAATATCCTCATTTGCAAAAGAAAGAAAATTCGAATAAAATCGAAAAATACAAAGTCCGAATTTGCCAATGAGCGGAAAAATAATTCCAGAAATCAGTTTGAGCGACTACTTTTCTGTGTAAATTTACAAATTTTCAGATCCCAACCATGTCAAATGCAGAAAAGCGAGTAAAAATGGAAACTAACCGCAAACTTCTGAATGGCTTGCCAGGAGATAGATGACGGCTTTTCGGCCTGAACGCTCTTGCCGAGAGGTCCATTGCGGAAGGCGGCTCGATGCAACTCGTCGCGAGCGGATTCTCGACGGCAGAAGTCGTACTCGAATGTTTCTCTGGCCTGAAATTTAGACGAATGTATCTGATGAAAGGTGACAAATAAGAAAGCCTCTTTTTTGGGAATGAAAGATTTCGCTAGCCTTTCATCCATATATCAGAATATCATTGAAAAAATATTCTCACCTCTTCAACCTCCCATGGCTTGTACGCGTTCACGGCCAAGTGACCCAGAATCGGCAGGGCGATTCCCACATTGTCCCTGTAGATTCCCATCCGCACAGCGAAGATCTCGCGAGTTATCAGAGCGGACTGAAAGGGGGAGAGTACGCATCATTTATAAACTTGCGAATTTACAAGTTCTTCTTCTTCTTGAAAATTAGTTATGTTCACAAAAATGACAATAAAAAAGAACTGGCCAAATGGCCCATTATCATGCTGTGTTATTTTTCTCAAGTACATTTCCTATAGTTTTTTAATCGAATAGAAGATAATACTCACAACATTAGCGCCCTGCAGGGCGGAGTTCCAGACGAGGGTCAGGCCGTGGAAACGCTCGTTGTCTCGACCCACATTGTTGCGGATCACTGGAAAATCAATTGCATTTCATGAAGACCAAATTAAAAGAGACCATGAGTGATTCCTGGTGTATTGTCGGGTTCGTAGCGAGTACCACTTCGGTAGGCGATCAGCAACTGCGAGGTCGCTCCTTAAACAAATCGGAATATTTATTTTAAAATTTAGCAATTATAATTTTAACAAAGTCAAAATTTAGTGTATGATTTTGAAAGATCCAATGAACCTTCAACATCACGGTAATTCCTCGCCAGCAGTAACCCACTCCTTGTACTCTGGTCTTTTCGCTTTTCAACATAGCGTAAGACAAGAATGAGTGAAAACGAAAAGAAAGGCCGATAGATACGCTATCGCGGCAGCGAATATGCCGCATTTGTCTTCTTTGCTTGCTTGTGTGCATCGTGTAAACGTAACACTTGGGACGCGAAGTGGCAGGAGCGATGATGCGAGTGCCTCTGCGTTCCTGCACTCGCAACACTACATTTCCATTATCTCACTGTTAGTGTGGAACTGCCATGGGATCCAGGTTTCATTGAATGCTCGTTTCGCATAAAATTCCTACCGTGCAAGTCGACAGAAGACACAGTGAGTCCGCTCGGAAGTCGAGAAGTCATTTCAGTCACGGGTCGGGCGGAGGCCGCTGCTGTTGCTGCCGTCCGGCGCTGAATTCATAATTCATACAACTTTGAGTTTTACTTAAAAATTCTCGTTTTTAATTTGATATTTTCTTCCAACTTTTTACAAATAAAAACTCACAGCAACTGCACCGTAGTGACGAGACAGCATCTCGAAATGATACCCTGAATCAAAGACGTTATTAAAAAGTTATTTCGACGAAAAATGGAAGATGAGATCGAGTAAAAGGAAAGGATAAAACGAGGCGATTCCTAGCGAAGCTGGAGGGCAATGAGTTTTCGACAACGCGAAGTAGAATAGGTACGTGTAAAGCGAGGAAGAAAGGAGCGGAATGTTGGTAATTTCTCGATCATTTTTTGTATTTTTTTATGATGATAGAAAAGGACTCGCACTCGCGGAACGGAGTGAGTGCGGGTTAGTAAAGGAAGAAAAGTAGAAAATAAGGAGATTTTTATTCACTCGCTGCAACATTTTTAGTATGAAAGAAGTGCCACAAAACCATTCAAGAAATGCATTTATGGGATAATCGAGTGTGGCTAGCATACATCTGAAGATCTCTCCTGGTGCAATGGCATTCCAAACGAAATACAAGAGTTCCAAAATGAAGATTTTCTATATACGGGATGGGTTATAATTAGGGTCCGCATCATTTTTCAACAGAATCTTTGTTTGACAACGCTCGCCCTCCGAACTCAGGATCAAGCAGATTATGTACCTTTTTATCACTGAGAAGAGTTTAAAAAATAATCGTACTCGCGAAAGAACACGGCAAGTTTTCTTATTGCGTATTTGCATGAGTGAAGCCAAATCTGATGAAGAAAAATGTCGACGTTTTTATTTATTTAGTGAAGAAAGTTGAATTCGAATTCTTTTACCATTGTTATTTCTCTTTCTCGTCGATTGTGGACAGATGGAAAGATCCAAAGCAATGAGAAATAAAAAAAAAACAATTTACCGATGTGCAAGGATGCGGGAGAGTATTTGGAGACGATGAGTGTTCATGTTTCATCTAAATATCTACTTAAATCTTCTTCATTCTTCTATTATTTTGCTCTTTTCATTTTCTCTCATTTTTCTTTGTTTTTTCCTTATTACATATTTAGTTACTTTTGAATTTTAGTTGTTCCACTTTTGTGCCAAGGAAGCCCATGTGTGCAGTATAAAGAATACGTAAACACCGAGTGAGGCTAGAGCGCCAGAGAAATGAAGACCGGAAACGGGAAATCGCGATGCTTTCGCAACTCGTTCTGCACCCTTTTTTTTATCTTTTCTCTACCACTCTTTTCCACTATTACCTCGATTTTCCTGTATTCTCACCGTTCAGACTCTCTTCATCGTTATCAATTTATGTAGAATTTCGAACTCTTTTCTCCAATTTCGCGCACTTGCAGACATTTTTCTAGAGTGTAGAAAGAAAAAAAAAATTGAAATTTATCGGGAATTCTCGCATTTAAAAGCCATATGTTGTTTGAGGAAGATTTGATTTTCAATGAAGATCAACCGACTTTCGATTATTTTCTTTCAGTATGATTGATTTTGATAGAAATTCGATCTGAAGGACTTATCATTAATCATGAATTGAGTTTGGAATGTCAGTATCGATTTGTCGAAGTGCGAAAGGCTTATTTTGTTTGCAAATGTTATCATATGAGTGTTGATTAGCTCCATAAAATTTAGTCTAACAATTTACACTTGCTCATTTGAGTTGAAAGAAAGAGGGAAAATAGTTAGTCTAGATATTGCTGGGCTGAGCTACCATAGCTACTAAATTTTTATTTTCATCATTTGTGAATGTTCTCATAAATTTTATCAAAAGAATATTCAACTAGTTTTGAAGGTCTAAATTTAGCAAAGGAATATTTCATGTTTTTCTTTTATCTTGATTTTTATTTTCAATTATTGATTGATTTGATCTCTTGATGTCTAAATAATATAGTCAACATTTCTGCACAAACCTCTACAAAAATTATGATCCACTAGTTCCTATTCTTTTTTTGGAAATAGCATGGGAAAAAACAGAATGGGAATTACAAGGGACCAAAATTATTAAGCCAGCTTGATAAATGAACGAATTACTCTTATCTATGCAAATAGCAAGTTCATATCAGACGAATAAAAGTTTCGACGTTCTCGCGTATAATCTAAATTTTAGAATGTGTTTGCCGAAAGTTTTCAATATTGATTGAAATTAATCGGTTTACTCATGTGATCGAGTTGTATTTAAACTGAGAAAAATTGAGAATTAAAGATATTGATAAAATTTCAGGTTTGACAACTGCTGTGAAATGGCAGAATCGTCAAATGCTGGGATGGTTGTGATAAAGAGAGAGCCTGGTGAAATTTCAGTGAGGTTTACAATACAAATATTTGCCAAAAATATGAATTTAGCCAGAAGCAGGCTGCTCTAAAGCCCCTTCGACTGGTTGCAATATCGATGAAGATATGCATTTGGATGAGAATTGGGAGGAAGACATTAAATTCCCTTGTAAGTAAATTATGAGTTGGAATTTGATGATATTTAGATCACTCGTAAAGATGAATATCTAAAAATGGAAAACAATCAGAACATTTCATTTTCATTTAGCTCTAGTGATTATGAAGTTTAAGTATCACTCGAAGGGGCTCAGAACGAAATCGATGTGACGGTGCCAGAAGTGGGATCGCTGGATGATCAAGAGGATGATCCGCCTGTTATCACACTCACTCCGATTCGGAATCTAAGGAGCCGTCAACGATGCTGGAACATTCGAATTGTTGTTATTACGAAATCTGAACTACGTCAAGCTAAGAATGGTAGTACACTGGTAAATATTTACAAATTTAAAAGTAAAAATTTATGAGTTTTAATTTTGTTATACTAAATGAGCTGCTTGAAAACCTCAAGCCCTCAGCTCATGCGAAATAGGGTGAGGAATGGTAGGGAAATGATTCTTTTCTTACACTATTTCACATGGCTTGAAGGCTTAAGGTTTTCTGTTAAGTACAAAAAAAATCCCGACTATTATTCTTTCATTTTCTCAACCTCTATGTCTCCGATCAATTTGGCGACCGAGCTTCGATCGTTGGATTTGATCGTGTTGCAATTCAATTGGAAAACTTAATAGAAGAAGGAAAAGTAGGAATTACTCTCTTCCCTAAAATTTTCATTCCTACCGAAAATAAAACCATGAAATATTCTAGACCTACATTTTTTCCAACTCCTATCTCGAAAAACCACTCCCCGAATACAACTGCACGGGGGCGTTGTTCAGCATCGTTCTCAACAAATCGCCATTCTCTACGGTAAATATTTCCAAATTGAATTTTTTAAAGTCAACTTTCTAGATCATTTCTTGTATTCAAAACCCTATTCCATTGCCGAAGTTCATCCTTCGACAGCCAATATTATTGAGGGATTGCCCTCATTATCTTGGACAATTTGTCGATATTGCCGCAATTGTTGTTGACCAAGGAGAATCTAGACCGGTTAGTTGCTATTCAATATCTGCAAAGTTGGTTGACACATGTTACAGACTCGAAATGGCAGCATTCGTCTTCCGCTGCGAATCGTTGACATGAGCGATAAGCCAATTCGTTTGACTTTTTGGGGAAGAACAGCAAGAAAATGCCCGGAAAATATCATTGGACAAGTCATCGCCTGTCGGGGTGTTATTGTGAAGGAATTCAACGGTATAGCTCCCATTAGATTGTTATTTAATCATAAGAAATGAATTATTTAAACAGTATAGAAACGGACACTTAAATATTTTGAGTTCAATGAAATTCTCCAAGTTATAACAGGAAGACATTAAAGTTTTATGATTGACAAAAGATTGCTCAGGCTGGATTCATCTAGACACGGTGGACGGAACGGAATTTGAAATCAATCCCGAGATTCCGGAAGTTGAAGAAATACAAACTTGGTGGGCAGATGTTCAGAGAAAACAGGTGGAAATAAGCAATGCAGAGCCTCGCACACCAATCCTCGCCTCTCAAGCATGTATGTATTGAAAACTATTCAACTTTCACTCGTGGAATCATAAGATTTTATAATTTGAAAATGTTTCAATTTTGATTGATTTACCGGCTGCATATCTTCGAATTTGCGAATTGCTCATAATTTAGAGAGGGAATTTAAAACATACAAATTTAGCGCTGAATACTGGGACGGAACTAGTTGGAAGGATTGAATATTCTCCAGAAGGAGGATTCATACAGTCTAGGCAGCCGTACAGACTCCACAGGAATCCGATGCTCTTTATCACTCCTGGTCCTGTGGCTTTCGGTCTCCCTCCACCTGCCCAAACTCCCTAAACTCCTTCGTCTTCCTCATTCAACGAAGATCAGATCCGACTGCAAATACGAAATGAAATGGAGGAAAGAATCAGAGCTGAAGTCAAAGAACAAATAATTGCGGAGCTACAGGAAAAGTTAAGACGAGAAGTTATGGGTAATCATGATATTTGAAAACCGTATTATGGCTTGTGAGTAGATAGATACAGTACACCCTTTGCAACTCGCTTTTGCATGAGTCACGTTTCTCCTTCCTCTCGCTTTCTTTTTCCCTTTTCGTTATTATTTCTTCTGACTTTTCAGCGTGCTTACTATTTTTTGGGGGTTGAGTCTAGGAGAGGGGAGTTGCAAAGAGTATGCAATACCTACCTTCTCACAAGCCATAATAATTTTAAAAATATTTAGTCAATTTTGAAATAGTCATATTTTGAACTGTGCATCTTCACATTGCTTCCTAGTGAAATTTCTCTTTATTTTACAAATGTCATTTGCATGTATTATTTTGTTCCACATTAAAACTTGAAAAATTTCGAAACGCAGTCAACCTCATGAAATGAGATAGCGTGCCTAATCGAGAGAGAAAAAGATCACCTTTCTTTCGGCCTCTCAATAAAAAATGCTATCTCTTTTTATGCGGTTGACTGCGGTTCGAAATTTCCCAAGTTGCTTCACGTGTTAACAATTCAAATTTATTTTATCAAAAAGTATATTGTTTCGAAGTGCCAGACTATTAAGAGTCAATTTGTCATCTGAATACCACATTACTAGAAAATTGCAAAAATTCATTTATTGAATGTGTTGATATTTGTTCATTTAGTGTTTTGTCTGTCCGGGTTTCTCAATCATTTTCCATTGTCATACCTTCTCATTCCCCAACGAATATTATTCTTTAGGAAGTGTTTAGTTTTCATTTGTGGCAAATTCCAATTCATAGGACAGAGTATTGGTTTCAGTTTTAACCATTTTGCATAGTCTACAAAATCCAGTCTTCAACATTTTTCCTAATTTATGACGTAATAGATTTTAATTTGGTTATATTTGTATAATTGCTGTTATTTTTGAAAATCGAAATGTTAGCCTCAATGAATAGGATTCACGTGTTCATGAATGCAAATGTAAATTAGCTGTGGGAAGTGCGACTTTTGCAATGGATTTTAGAGAATGTTCATTATGAAAGACAATTGAATTACGAATTGAGTACGTGCTCCGTCTTTCAGCCTTTCCGTCAGTAATCTGAGTGTGAAACTCAAAGAATGTCGAGATTGTTTTGCAGCGACCGACTTCGAGCAATTTGATTCAATTTCACGGAATCGAGTCTACGCACGGCAGGCTATGCAAATATCTCGAAGACAGACGCTGCTTTGCACCGTTTAGTATTCTCTAGATTCTGCTGATTCTGTCGTGAGCTTCATGCAAAGAAATGCTGTCGCATCGAGGAGAACTCGCCCCAGAAATTCAAACATGGATAGAACTCGTCTGCGGAACGATCTATTTGATTGTGATCGTTCGAATTTGGACGAGTCGGAAAGCTATATTCAAAGCGACCTTCTACTCGATATTCTGCTGTACAGGTATGAAATTTTATAGAACTTTCTAATAGTATGATCATTCACGAAGGGTTGGTCGAGATTAAATCCGATTCTGAATCTTTTTGAGCAAAT
Organism: Diploscapter coronatus; assembly: GCA_964036155.1. Taxonomy (NCBI): domain Eukaryota; kingdom Metazoa; phylum Nematoda; class Chromadorea; order Rhabditida; family Rhabditidae; genus Diploscapter; species Diploscapter coronatus. The sequence continues at coordinate 44,287,837 of OZ038422.1, read as the reverse complement.
CCAGCCTGGCCAACATTTCCAAGACACTTCTAGAGAGTTAAAATTAGAATTTTTAGCTAAAAGAAGGTCTAGAAAAAGTTTAGAGTTCATCCGGGTTCCGATTTGACTTTTCAAACTTTTATTTTTCGTCTCAACTCTGATTCATATAAATTATGAATAAATATTTTCTGTGTGTTGCAAATTATTCCACTTTCATCTCATACAGTTTTGAATTACACACTTCTTCGATGACATGGCCAATAGTTAGAGTAAAATGCCATTGAAATTGACAGTAGAGTTAAGTGCCTTGTTTTAAATAACCTATTTTATTATGGATGGTGGAATTTAGGCATTGGCGACTTGCTAAACATGTGCGGGCAGTATTATAGTCGCGAGTATATAATGTGCCTAGGTTGCGGAGTTCCCCCGAGTTGGGAATACATCCATCGGTTCTTCAGATTTCTTCCTATGGCCACAGCAATTGTAAGAGAACCTTCACAACGTCACTGAATCTTATCAACTTATTTTCATAATATAACATTTGCATAGATTTTCGGAAGTGGATTTAAAACTAGAACAAGCCTAAACAGAGCATAATCTAGCTCAGCTCTGAGCATCTCTCACAAAACCAAAATATTTCACTAAAAATATTATAAGGAATCTCATATGCATCAGATTTCTTTAGAAGAACAAACTTTGCTTTGCGGCACTTTTCCTATAATTTTCCATTCCCCCCTGAAGCTCTATCTAGGACTCCATTAAATACCTGCTAAAATTTATCATCACTTATTTTTTAAATTCGTATCTTTCGATTTATTGAATTTTTCATATAACCATTCTTATGTATGATAAAAAATAACATTTTAAATTCAGGTTCATATCATAGGAAACGCGTATCTGACATTCAACCGATATTTTGCCATAAAATATCCTACACGAAGTGTAAGCTTGATTTTTAAAATTAATGACGAAATAGGTTTTTCAATATTTTCTTTTATAAATTTTCATTTTAGTCGTGGTCAAAATTGACGCTTGGGATATTATTTGCAATTCAGTGGATGGCCGGATTCCTGAGTTATTCATATTATTTGTACGCTCCTGTTCAAGCAATACCAAACATATTTCCTGGGGGCAATGGAACAGTTATATTTATGTATGATCCCACGATCGAAAAGGTGAGAATTTCCAGAGTATCACAGTAATTATTCTTTGAATCCGAATGACTCTGACCATGATATAGAGACTAATGGGACTAATCGAGGCTAAATTAGGATAACTCAAATTTGCAAATGATCATTTTGCGGGCAGTTTTTTCCAGGTAGCGCAGTTGACTTTGTCGGCCTCAGCAACATACGCGTTAATTGTCTTCACCACGTTAAATATAATGACTATCTACAAACTTCGCAAGATTAGCTTTAATTTGAAATCCCGAGAAAAGGTCAGTCTGAACTCAACAAACGACAACATTTCATAAATACCTTGCACTTTAGGGACTATTTTACTATACGATTTTTGTAACAATTAGCTATTTGGTATTGGCTTCATTCATCGATATAACCTATGTCTATTTTCAAATTTATGCCGCGAAGTATCTATCAAATCCGCCTGAAAATGTAGACTTTCAGACTTTAACGAATATCTCAACGCCGCCTCCGCCAGCGGAAATTATCATCGCTATGTCTACTATTGTAAGTTATGAGAATTATCATTATTGGTGGGCAGGCATTACGAAATTTTTCTTCAAGACAGGGTATAGATAATTTGAAGAAAAAAACTGATATATGATTTTTTCTAGCAAAGAATTACACACTATGTTGATAACGAATTCGATCCAAAAATTCAGGATAAGACAATTCGAATATAGTTATACCGAAAATCAAGTTAAAAAAAATGCTGATCTTGCACCTTAACCCCACAATTCGGTTTTGAATTTCCCTTTTCGAACTCTTTGCTTCTGCAGTGAATAATGGCATTATCAGTGTTCGTTTCACGATGTACGATAATTTTTCAATTCAATACACGCAACGCAGAAGAAAGAGGCAAATTTCGAAGCCAAATCATGGAAGTCAAGTGCGAGATCAGCATTTTTAACTTGATTTTCGATATTAGTATGTTCGAATTGACTTAACCTGAAAGCTTGATCCAGATCCGTTATTAATACACTGTGTGTGTGCATTCCTTGTAAATTAGTTTCTGATTCTGGAAAGAAACGTTCGTCAACATCCTCCATTAATCATTACTCTTAATTTTTGTTGTAGACTCCTTGGGTGGCAGAGTTTTTCAATATCGGCCCTCCATTCTGTCTGCTGGTTCTGTCGAGCGAGGTCCGTCGCGAGCTGTTCGAAGCTTTTTTAGGGGGGCGGTGTCGCATCCTGAACAGCAGGATCCGCAGCACCTCGAGCCCAGCCGTCCAGCTTCAAATCAAAGTAAACGACTTCCCCGTTCAAGAATGTAGTCACTAACAATTATATATATTGCGGATGATAAACATAAAACGGGGCACTTGAAAGTTTTGCATTGCCTGCAATTTTTTCTCCCTCGACTGCTCATTAATTTGCCATGCAACAATCTGGCTAAAACTCTGTATAAACGTTAAGGAAGTTGTCTAAACTCGATACGTGGCAAGTTTTCGGCTATATTGGTGTACCTAGCATCGGTGAACAAGCTGTAGGAATATCAGTAGGTAATGCGAAACTTTTGAGCACCATTGTATAATTGAATTTTTCTGTTAAATTTTCGTGCGAATTTCTCTCTACCAACTCACTTTGTTATTTTTTCTTTTTGGAAAGAAACTTCTGTAACTGAGATATGCAATTTTATTGAGAACGGAAATCTTGTGATAATAGCTTTTGCTTTTAGAATTTTTCGAAATCGTTTCAAATTTCATATTACAAAATTTTCAAATTCCTTTCTAAATTTATCATATCGGAGTTTATTACAGAAACAACTGTTACTTTCCTTAGTCATTAGCTTTAGATGCATTAGTTAGATTAAAAGATAATTACCTTAAGATGATACAGAGCGTTTAGTTTTTTTCTGTTGAGTTTCTCGAAATGGTGCAAACCAGGTTCTAAAGGCCCGAACCGTATTCGGCGAGCCGGACTGGGCTGAGGAAATTTGAAAATCACGAACCGAGCCGAAAATTTTTCTAAATGTTCGGATCGGACCGTAAAGATTTCCGCCCCGTTTAGAATCCTGGTGCAAACATTGATAAACTATCTTATTTTCTACTTATGTTGGTCAAATATCACCTGTCTTGTCTGTTCTGTAGAATTCTATTAGAACTGGAACAACTTTGAAAATGAAGTTATTATAGAAATAAAATTAGCAACATTTGGGTGAATTGCATTCAAAATCATTTATAGATTGTAAAGAAAACATGCAGATGATCTAAAATAAAACTCAATTTGTGAAAATCGTGAAATTTTCAAATCCATAACGAGATGAGTTTTGTTATACTCCGTTAAACTATGAAGTGTGGCATTTCAAATCCTGTTTTCTTTCTTCAAATAGTTCCTTTATTTTTCATCCTTCATCTGTCAAATGAAGCATGAATTTGAGAGAATGCTATAAAACTCACCTGATAATCTTCGATATTACTTCTCTTCTCGAAGATTTTCTAGTTTCCTTTGTAAACATCTTTTAGATCCATGTACTATGCTAAATATTAACGTCAGTTCATTCTGCGGACTATCCGAAGCATATTCTGTTCAGGAGCAGTATTTCCCGATTTATTCGTTTATTCTATATTCGTATGCCTGTATTTCTGATTCTGTCGCTTTTATTATGTGCTGGGTTATTTGGAAGTGAATATTTTTGCAACACATATTTTAACCATGGCCTTTGAGCAGAAATGAATGGAGTTGATATTTTGAATAAGTTCCGTAATTTGACTCCGAATTAAATTTTTGGTATCCCAAGTAGCTTAGAAATCAATTGATATTAACAATAGCTTGGAGTAAACGTTCTGAAAATTTGTATTCGTTTAATACTTAATGCTCAATTTAAAAGTGAAAAAGAATCGAAAACTCAATTTAAAGCTTCTTGAAAACACTACTGAAACCGAATTATTGCGAGAATTATAGCTACAATAAAACGTCCTTTCATGTTATTAATGCTGTTCTTTAATGATATCGGAAAATGAATTACCGAAAATCTTTGTAGTTTCTGGAATTAAGAGCGTTCTCTGAATATACGCAGATAAATAAATAAAATAACTTGATTTATTGTGTGCAAAATGTAGCCGGAAGAAAAATTTCGTTTCCAGAAACAGCAAGAGCGTATTCTCAACATACCGTAATATTCTGTTGGCTCAAATCATCACGTTGTCGATGTTAGTCACGCATCATGGAGTCCTTTTTCAGCCATTTGTCTTCTTCCCTTACACGGTTTGTTTTTCCGACTTTATAGTTTACTTGATAGAGGAAAGTTAGGTATTCTTTACCCTCGGTCTGCTTAGAATCAATGACTATGTGACAGCCACAATGGCAGTGATCAGTGTGGAAATCGCGGGTGTGTTCGTGATGATTGCAGCCCTGTCGATATTCTACAACTTTCTCCGAATCGTGTATCCCGAGAACTGGGATAGTTACTGGAGCCTTCTGCGTTACCTCTCCTTCTGTGCACTCTGCTTCCTTCTAATTACCGTCGCGTTCGTTCTAATTCGAAATTCTCACGATGTAAAGAATGAAGACGTCATCGCCGCGATTGTGGAATGTGCTCCATCGCTCAGAGAACCAATAGGCTAGGATAGGATGAAGAAGTTTCGGAATTGGAATCGTGAATAGTTTTGAATCAAGATTCTAATTTCGAATTCTTCAAACCTGACCCATCTATTTTATATCACACTTGCAGACTATTACGCAGTTTATTTCGTTCCCTTACGATATCCTGCAGTCTATTACGTGATAGGTGCGTTTTGTGCTTCATCACTGGCATCTATGATGGTCATAGCCTACATGATTATTAAGTAATAGTCAGATAGTCAGACAATGATAAACGAGTCTTGATACAAGCTTTTCAGAGCAATTTATAGTCTGAAACGACGAAAGCTACATTTATCAAGATCCTATTATGTTGCATACAATGGAGTGACGATAATTTATGGCGGGTACTTCGTGTTATTCTCATTTTCTATCGTAACACCATTCAGTGTTATGACCACTATCATGCTCATGAAAGTCTATGACTTGAGTAAAATGTAAGTCATTGATTTTTTATTTCACATAATCATCAATATAGTGTTTAATGAGTGTTAAAGTTCATCCCAGATTATGACATCAAAAGGATGATGCAAATGAGTATGGAAACATTAACAAATATCACAAGATTCATTAATGCGTGTAATGTTAAGTGGATATTTCAAGGTCTTACACTAAATCTAGCAAAACAAAATCTATATTCATGAAGATAGGGTGTAGCGTATCGAACTATGGCAAAAAAGATATTCGTCGATCATTTATTTCTTCATTGAACCTCATTTCAGACCACTCTTGTCACTGTGGGCCATTTTGCCTTCTCAATCAACCGCAATTCTGATTTGTCTTCTTCATATTCATGTGATTGCTCCATACAAACGAGCCATGAAGGACTTGTTCCGACTCAACCTCAACAAGATCAAGTCCAACATTGTAATCATTCAGGATGCCTTTCCTGTGTCACGTACTTTTGTATGAAATTGTCATTTGTAGCTTTTTCGAATAATGCTTATCATGCATACATTTTACAATTTAGGGCATGTCGAAATCTATTCACCCAGAACGGCCTCTCATAATTATGACTACTTGATGAAGCCAAACTAGATTCGATGATAGTTTGCTCAAAATCTACCTTATTTTGTGCATATGCAATTTTTATAAATAGACATTTTATAGCTACAAAGTCGAAATAAATAACCTACAAAGATAAAATCGACTTCATCTGCAAATAACTATTTCAAGTCGAAGTAAGCATCAGAAGATGTATTTTAGTAGAGAATGGCTGATGAAAAATACTGTATCTAATATCAGTTGATATTATCAAGACGTGAATAGCTTATCATTATTAACAGTTAATTGGGAGATTCTAATGTACTCAAATTTTATTTTTTTATTAAAAGAGTTTACTAGCAATTTGATAATTAGCCTCATTATTTGGTTTTAATAAGCGTCAGAAGTCTAGACTTGCTCTTTCCAGCGAAACTTAGAGTTGGTTTTGGGAAAATACTACAATACTTCTTGTGATCAAACGTACACAGATTTCGTTCAACATTGTGAATAATAATCTCGAAGAAATGAGATAATTAATTTTAGCTCATGATATAAAACTCTATGCGGGAGATTTAGTCATTAAAGCAGACTATTATGCGTCCGATAATTGTCATGAGAATTTGATATTTCATTTGATTTTGTCATATTATATTTAGAATTAAACAAGTCTTCCTAACGTCTGGTGGCAATACGTGCAATTTATGGTACGAAAATAAATATTATCATCAATCATATTAAACAGTTTATTATAACATAAAACTGTTTGCTATTCGTATACGTTTCCATTAAAACCGGAATATTTAAAATGAAAGACATTTACACCATATCTAATTTCTTGCCGATGCTGTCCAAAATCCACTCAATGGATCGTCTAACATTAGAAAATGTCGTTTTCTGTCTTAAATAGTTTTCATCAATGAAAAGACGAAGCCTCGAAATTATTCAAACTTGCATTTTTATCAACCAGTTGATATAGATTTCGAAGAATTCCGCGCCCTCGATGACAACTTGCTGAAATGTATAATTTTGGCTTTTCTGACAACGTTATATCTATATAATATAGTCGTTATGAAAATTGAGCCAAATTCTAAAGTTCTAACTAATTTTGGCTTTACATGATAAGATTGGTCATGGATAGACAACGCCTAAAATAGAAAAAGAGTAAATGGTAAGAAAACGGGAAAGAATAGAAAAGAAGAGAAAATATATGAAAGAACAGATATAGTAGGAGTGAGTGGGGATAACTATTATCCCAAAATTGGTTGAAACTACTGGGCGTCAGACGTTAAACCACTCCCATCAACTCCTACCATTAGTTAGGCTAAAACTATAAAGAATTTTCAGGTAAGACTATTATGTGCGAATCTTCTACGCATTTTATCACTTTCCGTAATGTGAAGGTTTTATTCCTAATAAAGTTTTCTACTGTATTGACAAACCAACCATTTTGTATATCGGTATGAGCTCATCGAAATAGGGCGTCAAATTGTAGCCGAGTCGCATGTCGCACTCCTTGTAATAGTCAATGTCCGAAGTTCGCTTGCAAACGTGCATCCCATTCGCAGCTTAAATGTATAAAAATGAATAAAATGTCAAAATAAGACCAAACTGTAAGTATCGATGTTATTGATAAGTCCATGACAATGAACTGGTTCTTCAAAAGTGTACGCCTGAAAATTATAAGTGCATTCGTAAATTTCAAGATCTACAAATTTGATTAAGCATTTTACGTTAAAATTTTATTTAAAAGATTCTGTAAAGTTGCTAATATTAATATTTTATATCTCAGAACCATGATAAACTCTTGAACCGAGGTATCGAGCAGAATCAACTCTTTTAGACTTTAAAATCAAAGAACTACTTATAGTTTTTATCTCACTTTATTCTGAACTCTCATTTCAAAGTCCTGATCTGTAGGGAATGTATTGCAAATGCACTGCTTCCCTGCCACATCGCAGTGCAATAACTTGGCACATTTATCGATAACTTTGCACCACTTCTCCAGATCATTCTAAAACTTTTAGAAGCTTATTAATAGATTATTTATGAAATTGTTACTTTATCTATTTCGAATCCTTCTGTGCTCAACTAAAATTTCATTTGACAAATCGATGAAAGCCTAATTTTTACCTGCATACTAAATAAAGTTATAAAGATTAAACAGAGAGAAGGATGTTTGAGATTCCTAGTATAAAATCGTAGAATCATGATTAAAATAAATAGCCAAATTCAAGTTAAGTATTCAATCGATGATAATAGTTTCACAAAATAGTCTATCTTTGAACGAATGATAGCTCAGCTAGTTTTCAACATTAGAATATTTGCGTGAAGTCAGATAAGCCGTAATTACATAGATACAGCCAACTATACTCAGTCCACAATGTATTGGCATTTAAAGGCTGTAATTATGGTTAAAGTTTGGTTATTTCATTCGACAAGAACGAATATCTTCAATAAAATTTGATAATTTTCAAAAAAAAACAAAATGTTTTTCTTCTAATTTCAAAGGTTTGCGCATAGAATTGAGAGAAAATCTGCCACCCCCTACTCTATTTTGTCTATGCTCGTTAATTATATCATACGGTTTCCAAATATATTGCGTGAAATTTTGACCAAATTTGTAAAAAAAAAAAAAAAAACTAAAAATAAAAAATAATGAAAGACCAATAATGTCGTAGAAAAAATATGTAGTATTTTAATAGAAAGCGTGCCGTAGTTTAGAATCTGGCGATTGTATTATTTCAGCTTTCTGATACACATATTTATTTATCCACATTCTATCAATTCGGACCTCCAAATCTGACAATTCACAACATCTTCCAACAGTCCGTCTTTTTTTCCTATTTGCTCTCCCCACTGCCAATAACGCCTCGCGCGTTTCCTCAATCTCCCGTTTAGTTTCCTTCCCTCTTCCATTTGCATCTGCATCCTCACGGCTATCATTTTGACGCATCTCGCATTTCGATCATTTTCTCACCTACAAATTCCCTCTTCCTCCATTTTCCCGCTCTATTTACAATTTTTATCGACATTTTTGAGCAATTTCAAGCTCTATTTCGGCAATCCCTATTCATAAGTGCTATAATGAAGCTGTAAAATTCGTTTTTCCTATTGTTGAAACACTCGGTTTATTTCAGTTCAGTTTCATAGACTTGTCGTGTTCATGTTTCAAAGGGAAACCATTCGAAATGTGAGAAATTGAGAGAGAACTGCGCGAGTGAAAGAGGGATTGAAAGAAAAATACTGAATGCAGAGTAAGAAAAGAAGCGCAAAATGGGAGAAACGACAGAAAACCCTCAGTTTTAGAGGATTTTCGCATGGATTTGAGTGGCTGCGTGTCTTTTTCGAGTCAAATCGGCCGTTCAACAGAACAATTATGATTTTCAACATCTTCCAACTTGAATCACTAGTTTTTTATCGATTTTTTTCTTTTCGATGACAAATTATACCTTGCACTTCTCATTCACTCTTATTGCGACAATTTGGGTTCTTCGATTCATGTATGGAAGATGGTAGTAGAGTTATTTTTCCTACTATATCTCACTTATGACCCCGAAATTTTAAGTAACGGAATATACAAGCTGCCTATATTTTAGGTGTTGCTTTATTCTATCTACGTCATTTTCATAGTCGTGTATTGAAGTTTCCCCCCTCCCACTACTAGATATGAGATGGAACAATGTAAATTTGACCTCTAGGGACTTTTACTAATATTTCCTCTCCAATTTTATGCTTTACTGCAGTTCTACTCGTTTTGCATTCACTCTGTTCATCGAAATAAATAATCGAATCGCAAATTTTCACGACTAATTTTTGTTTACTTTGTACTTCCCCTGCAATTTCTTTTCATCATTTCTGCCCTGCAGCTATTTTTCGTGTGATTCTCCAAAATCCATTAACCAATTACTGGAATGCCACTTTCTGAGCCATTCATTAGCCGATTTCTGTCAAATCAGATTACCAATTATGTGATGCCTTCTTCTAAATAACATAGGTTTCAGATTGCAGACGAAATTGTAAAATATTCACGAAGCGTTCAGCTCGAAATAGGTTCACTCATTCTCTCGGGCTCAATTTTAGCATAAAATAGCGTGCCGTTTTACCTGCGTTTATTTTGCAATGTGTTTCCTTTTTGGTATACTAAATATTTCTGCATTAGGTTTTCAACAGAAGTAATTCTAGCGATCCTTACATTTTGTATTTTTGAAATCACCTAGTTAGGCATTTTCAAAATTTTGTGTCATCTAGTGTCATTGTCAAATATTAATTGCTGAATTTGATGTAATTCCAGAAACTAGTGCTTTTTTTTTTTGAAAATCATTACATTTCTGCAACAGATTCTTGACTTTCCCAAATGATTTCAACTTCGAGATTTCGTGGATTATTTAGCAGCTTCTGGCTCATTTCGGCTGGTTCCTCCTAAATATGCCCTTGAGAGCTGAAATGGCCAGAGGCAGGGGACAGCTGTGGTAATCTGAAGCTGTGCTGGAGCTTCGCAAGGCTCATTACCATTTCTGGCTCATTTCAAATCGGTGTTTAGCACAGAATTACCAATGAGCTATTTTCAGGCTTGGGAAGACCTAACATCGTTCTAATTCTACAACATTCCTCGTATTTGGTTTCAAATTAGCTTATTCGATGATTTATCTTTTAAAATGATACTGAATTTCAATTTATCATGTTGATAAATTTACTGTATTCTCTCAAATTGAAGGACACCTCCCAAATGCCAGAACTATCCATTACCCAACTTAAATAATTTCAGAAAGCGTTTTATAATGTTCTTTCGAGTGTACAGAGTGGGTTTAGTCTTTGTTTGAAGTGATCACGCTCATTAGATGATGAGCTATGACGGTTTGAAAAATTCAAATTTTTCTAAACTTCTGTCGAATTCACTTTCTAACTTGAATCTAAACTGTCTTTGGTTTTTCCTCCTCGATATTTGTCTTTCTTCTTCTTGAATCTCTATTTTGATTGGCTTCAGCCGCTAAATGCATTAGCGTCCTTTCCGTGCCCAGGCTTGCCCTTGCGCCCTGCCTTCATTCACTTTCGATTTCTCATCCTTCAGCTGATTTTCACTTTTTTCTTTTGACAGAAAGCCTACTTTCATTTTTCTAATGCATTGCCAGTAGAGAAATTAATATCTTGTAGCCATCCGAATAATTTTACCGCAATGCTTGCGTTGACTTTGTTTTGATTATTCACAAGTCGTTTCATCATCTTTTTCTTATTCCTAATTCGAATTCAAATGAAAATGAAAATGAAGCATTTCAGGACGTCTTCACAATCTTTACATCCGGCCGACAGTTCTCTATTTCCATACAAGTCGATTTCAAACGGCCATTCAAATCGAACGAGCTTAACCAAAGCGGATTGAGAATCTGAAGAAGATTGAAATATCGTTGGAAGGTAGGAGATTGAAGACAAAATGTTTCGAAACAAGAAACACTTGATTCAATTTGTGGAGAATTGCTAGAGATACAGATTGAATGTTTCTTCTCTATTCATAGTCAGTCAGAGGAAAGAGTCATTCGATGTTCTGCTTCTTTTCAGAAGCGCAAAGAATCGCCGACTTGAGAAAATTGACCGAAGACTCTTTGCACTTTCTCTAATATTTCCGGAGATTTGAACAAACAAATGTGTTTCAGGCGGCGGACACTAATTTCTCTGAATATTCATTCATGTTAAATGGGCACCAAATGCAGCAAAGTACTGAAATGTAGAAAGGTAACCCGTAATGTAATTTTACCATGATGGAATTTGAATTTCAGGATGAAAAATGTGGGAAATGCCTGGATCGAAATCATAATCACAAGCAGCAGCAATCTCAGAATATCGAAAAGTAAGCATTCAAGTTTTTGAAAGTTAGAAAAAAAATCCATAGTATATCATGCAAAAACAGCTTCCCATGATTATCAATTAGGAGTCCGACTAAGTGAATTGAAACAGTCGAAAATTTTCAACTCATAATTCGAATGCTAATTTTGATATTCTGGCATTTCTAAACATCAACTCAAAATTATTGTCCAGGGATATCTTACTGACAGCTTATTAAAATTGATCTTTAGAAAGAAGCCTGAAAGCATAAGCTCAGGAGCTCCTTCACCTGGGAACAGCATAGAGGAATATTCCTCTGAAGATGAGATACAAGAGCCGATCCAGATAGACATCAGTCAGATTAGCAAACAGATCAAAAAGAAGAGATGGTCAAAATCTTGATTGAAAAGCATAACATATCGAATCTTTAAGGATTTCTTAATGTAAAGCCATTCATTTGGAGCTAAAAGTGTACAAAACTGATTATTTTTCAGAAGTCTTTCAGCGACAAATGAATGCTAGATTTAGTAATTTATCGTTACGAAAGTTTAATATTGCAAAGATCTCTATAATAAACGATTGATGTCGTTGAAAATAGCGCGACTAAAAGTTGCAAAATCGTTTCATACTTTCTTCCAGTGACGATTTACTATTCTACCGTAGAAGGGCTTCATAATTACAGAAAGGTACTAGAATGTAATATAGAATCGAATATTTTGACAGTGTTTCGTTCTCTAATCAACGCAGAATGGTTGCACGATGATCTGCATAACTTGCTGCGAGTTTCATTATTATTTTAGTAGTAGTACTGCACGGAAAATGTTTGCGCAAAACTATTATCACAGACCAAATTCGTTCTCATCGTCTTTCAATTTTCATTATTGCTCTTTCTTACTCAATTTCGTTGATATGCTCAGCCTCATCACTGACTGTTAGAGTCTCTATCGCTATGCAAATGGACCATTTCTTTCCCGTTCTCATTTCCCTTCATTCCTTCGTTTTACGTCGCTTCTTTTGTTTGCCGTTCGTGGTACCTAATATCCGAATGCAAACATCATATGCAAAGGGAAAGTCCCTTTGGCCTGGTCTGTGAGACTGCAGAGCAGAAGAGAAGCTCCCGTTCCGACCACTGGCTGCAGCAGCAGCAGAAATATGCATAGAACCGACTTTTCTTTTTGCATTCCTACGATCCGACATTTTTAAAGAAATTGATTTTCTTTCAGTTTTTTTTTCCGAATTTTCATTTCTTAATTATTTATGGCAGGATAAGTTTTTTTTTTATTTTCACGATATTTCATCATACTCTCATAAATTTGCAATATCATAGGTAGCATTTTGATCAATAAAGTTCTTTATGAAATTACAGTGGCGGTCAAAAGTTTAGAATAGTCACGATTATTAATTAGGCCCACTACCCACTCAAATATTGAACCAAATTTCCTAACACATCTGGAAGGAGTTTTACTGCTGAGTGAACCGAATATGTGTACAGGAATTTAAACTAAATTGGTTCACAATTTGAGACTGTAGCAAACTGAATTCGTACTCGTGATTGTTACAAGCTTTTGGCCGTCACTATATCAGCGGAAAAAGTTGTAAAATTTGCTACAAATCTAAAGCTGATCTCTATCAACATTCGAATTTCCTCCTACTCACGATAATGGGCCAACACCGACTTATCCTTCCTAATCTTTGAGATTCCAAACTCTATCCTCTTTGCCTTCTTGCATTTGCCTGCCACGTTCCCCGACTCATCGATCCTTCCTCTTCCCTTCCCCATTCATTCCTTCATCCATTTATCCTACCATTCAATTTGCCTTACACCATTGATTAGCCCCGATTTGGGTAGCGTTTTTGCGTATTTCTTGCCTGATTCCTGCCTTCCTTTCTTCACGCCTCCATCCTTGGTCCAATGCCTTACCTCGGCTTTTTTCTGTCTGCTGTTTGCCTTACTTGTCTGTTTCTGTCCTCTCGTCTCATGCCCCCGAGCGTATAATTGAAGCTTTTCATGCAGATTTACAGATTACGTCGGGCAATGGGAGGTGGGTTAAGCAAGGTTATGTTGGATTGAAAATGGAAAGTTCAGGCTTTACATTACAATCATCCATATTTGTGCGCGCATATACATTCGTACAATTCATCTAACCTAAGTGGAAGAATCATTGTTGAAGATCACTGGCCTATGAGAACTGAATTTTTCTGCGATAAAACTTTATTTTCATTTTTGCCTGCATTATAAGTTTTAGAGCAAAACAAAATAACTGACACGAATCTTGTCTTACCTTCATGCTTAGAACTAATTTTCGCATATTACATTAGATAGAAAAGTTCCTATAATACAAGCATATGAACATCTGCCTATTACGCTTTTTCTGGTATTTCTGTAGAACTAATTCAAAAGAAAAATATTATCCAATTAGATAATTCTTCCGAAATTCGAATCTCTTTTCACTTCTAATGCTCACAAGTGTTTTTGTCATTCACATACGTCTGTGAATTCGATGAAAAGAGCATTGATTTCCAGCCCAATATGGTCGCGCTACCTGTGATAGCATTAGCCTCGTCGAGACGGTGGCATCGCAATATTTTCACATCTCATCTTTCTTTACTTTGCATCTTTTTCGTCTCACCAATCCTCCAATCTCTGTTCCTTCCTAAGTAAACGTTATTTGCATACAGTGAGAGGGGGAAGGTTAAGCCAAGCCATTCTCTTTCCTTCTACTTTTTGCATTTATTTTTTCTGCCTCTGCACGACATTTCCTATATTTTGCCTTCTTCTTCTTCCTCTTTTCCATATTCTATTTTTCATTCTCCGTATAGTCATTTTTTAGTTTCCCTTCCTTTCTGGCATTCCTTCTTTACTACAAAAATGCGGACAGTTAGCCATTAGACGTAAAAGTAGTGACATTTTTGGGGTAGATTAGTCAAATGGCATCCATCCATCCATTACCTAGCCTTCCTCCCTGCAAACACCGAATTTTCTATCATTTTCTTTCCAAAAGTATTCCATTCAGTTTTGTATTCTCCTGATTTGTAATTTTGCAACGAATGAAAGTGTGATTCGTTAAAATTTGATGGATTACACGTTCTCGATCGAATTCTTCCTCGGGATTATTTATTAGACCTGGAGTGTCTTCGTTGAGACCAATAAGGAAAATTCTCTATTCCTGGTATTTGAACTTCCATCAAACTAACCCGTTTTCAACCTATATGGTCATGTTTTAATTTTTTTCCAATATGTGTTCAGCTAAATGCGCTAACTGAGATAAAATCTTGAAAATCAAGAGGGCCGGTGAATTCTGACAGAACTGGGCTGCAAGGCCTACCCCGGTGTTCCCGTCCTTTGTCATCTGCCCTGTGTTCGTCCATTCGTCCATCTGACTTTCTGGCTTGTCCTCAGGACCCAACCTTCCAGTCCCTGTCTGCAGTCATCTAGCAGCGATCTTATCCCCTTCTTCTTCTCTCCTTCTCATTCCATTTTCGGCTATTCTCAGTTCTCAGAAATCGATACCCCTGCCCCATGTCCCTGTCAGCCTCTTTACGTGTCCCTGTTTCTGTTTCTGTATCTGTATCTGTTCAGTTCAGTTTCGATCTCCAATCTCCCTATCTGACTCTGACTATCTCACTTCTCCCTCTCCTTCTCTCCTTCTTCCCTTCTTCTTGTCCAATTTCTGTGTCGCCACTCCAAAATTTCACCACTCTTTGCATTCCAGATTTGGCTTGCAAATACGCGATTATCTCGATTCTTCGCACTTCGCCTTCAGCTTAATCCTCTTATCAATCATTTGTATTCCATATGTTATCTCCAGTTTTTGGTAGCTTTAGTCAGTGATAAAAAGGGTGTTCGTAATTTTGTAGGGGAACAGAAGCAGATCTTAGGCAGGGCTTAATTCAGAGTCTCCGTACGTACCCTCCTTAAGCTAAACACTCTTTCCTAAAAGCTTGTTGCGGACCAGGGATGTACAAAGATAACGCGTTATTAAATAACGCTAACGCAAGACGTACTTTTCGAGATAATTTTTTAAATGCCCATTAATCTCATTCTGGCAGAAAATTTGCTTAGGCTTAAACATAAGTTGTTTTGATTTTGAGTGATCTTCGCTTCATACACAAAATGTGAAACTGATTTTCGCTAATGATCAAATTTGATCCAGAAATGTTAAATGAAGTTTTTAAAGAATAAACTGTCAACTTTCTCGATTTTTTGAATCATCGAAGGAAAATACATATTTCGTACTTCATTATGTCGTCATTTTCATTACATCTTTATCTATGCATCCGATTTCCGTTTCATTCCACCTACTCTTCTGTTTGCATATTCTCCTCTTCTGTCTTGCTGCAGTTTAGTGTTATTGTTATTGTTTCACCTCTTCACACTCACAATTCATCTTTTCACCTTTCCACCTTTCTTCGTTCCAACCTGCCTGCCGAATGTCTCAATTCTGAATGCTTAATGTTTAACACCTTGCATATGTGAATGTCATTCCGAATCTCAATTGTTATCATCCCCTCTCCAGTCAGTCAGGCAGTCGTCATCAGCCTGCGTTCCATGCTTATCATTGGCAGTTTTTCCCCGTTTTTTTCGTACGATCTTCTAACTTACTCTCTACTTTTCCTTCTTGTTTTCCTATAGCAATTCCATCCCATCTCGTTTCCCTGATTACTATCCATTCCTCGCACTCAATATTGCCATTATCGCATTGCCATTAGCACCTTCCAGCATAATTTCACACTTTCAACCTCTTTTCGCACCTCTGCTATTCACCATTAGAGGCTCATAAAATGTAGGGAAAATGTTCAAACATTCGCATAAATCCAACACAGCTCATGCTGATTTCCCTTTTCCCAGTCTACTTTGTTCCTTTCAAGTGTGAATATTTTGATATCTATACAGAGCGACTATCCATACTCTCATGTGCAGTTTATGTACAGAATAGCAGGATGACAGAACCTTGATTGTGTTGTGATGGAGTGAAAGGGGGAAAGCGATGATGCATTCTGTCATATCCTCTGGAAAAATCACTGCTTCAAAGACATTTCATCACCATCATACGTTTTGCTAAATCGATGTCCTTTGATTTGTTTTCGAATGAATATCATTCTGTTACTCATCTATACGTCACATTTTGAATCTCTGAATATCCAAATGTATTCATAAATTTATGCATCATAAATGCTTCGATTCAAAATTTCGCTAGATTTTAGATTCGTATCACATCACAAACCTCGTATGAAGATCAGTTATTTCAATCTTTTTTAGCTGCAACATAGGAATTTCAACACACAACATTCTTTCCTTCGTAGTTTCCATTTGCAACAATTTCTCAATTTGACTTGAATCTCTTTCTTCTTTGATCAATTCCCCCATTCAGTCAGCCATTCAGTCGTTCTTGTGTTCATTTGTAGTTGTCTGGCATTCCCCTCCCCCCATTCTTTCATGCAATTATGCATTGTTTTCTTTTCCTTCCCCCTTCCCTCTACTTGCCATCCTCTAGTCAGTCTCTGGTAGTCCTTCGGATCTTCTCTATCTGCCTCGATCTGCTTGTCTATCGTCCGATCTGTCGGTAATCCCTCGTTTTGCCACCCTCCTCCCCGTCTTCCCTCTCCTCCTTCAGCTTCACGTTTCCACTTTCGAGAATCGCGCGCCAATCTGCATCTGCAATAATAACATTGCCTTCTACTACCACAGTTTTGTCTCCTCCCTTGTTTTCCTCCTCTGCTTTGACCATTTTCCTGTCTGGTCGTCCCTCCTCTTTCTGCCTACCGAATGCAGCTGAACTTGCTGTTGATCAATTCTAAGTTCCCCATTTTTTATACTTTTTATTCTCATTGATCCTATTATTCTTATTTTTTATCGTTAAGTATACTATTCTCTAACAGTTTTACACAAAGTAACAGCAATAAATTGCTAAAAGGCAATAATATCGTCCTTTCAGAGCCTTTCCTTTGCCAATATTTTTTAATAGAAAATGGAATAGGAAAGGCTCCTGCTCGTAGGCTGATTCATCTCCAGTGAATCACTGCAAAACGTACAATATTTTTATTGAAACAGAACAAAAAATCGCTTTTATTATTTTATGCAAAATGGAGAATGAGACTTGAGATTTATGTCGAGAGAAAGAAAGGAGTTTAGAATAGATAGCGGGAAATGAGAAACGAATGAATGAGAGACCGTATGAAATGGAATGCTCTACAGATATTTTTATCGTCTCTTGAATGAGATCCTCTCTTCCAGACAATCCTTGCATCAATTTTCATTTGAACAATCTTGTATCGATTTAAATTTATGAAAGCTCATTGTAGCTTCATGAAAAATATTGATCATAAATTCAAGTTTTTTTTTCAATAATTTATCAGATAAAAATTCGGTCTTCGCAATTTACAGGGGCGGATAAAAATTTGGGCACAAAAGTAATTCCTTTAAAAATGCCAATTTATCACTTAAATATATCAGCTCAGTTCAGCAATGATTATAAATCCAAAGCATTTGTCATTCAATAATGTCATGTTCCTCCTTTGCAGTACTTTTATTGCCCGTTCGTTCAATTAATGCGCATGCATCTTCATTTCTCTGCCTGTATTTTCCTCCCCATTCTGCCCTCTCTTTTCTGCAGCCGTTAATCTTCTTTTCCCTTCAGAGCCATGACAATGCCACGGTCAGAGGCCCATTCCTTTCCAATCCTTTTTCCCTCCCTTTGCCCCTCCTAAAACTGTGTCCTTGAGCTGCCGTTACTACTCTTTCCGCCCCGTCTTCTGCTAAAATACCTGGCTATTTTATCACCTTCAACGTACAATTTTACTTCCAAAATCCGCCGAAAAATCTATTCCTATAATAGAATCTGTCAGGCTGGAGATAGAATTCTTGTATTGCTGAAGTAGAAAATTTCATTCTGATTCTGAAAGCACAAAATTCAATCTCATCTAGTCGTTTGTTTTGTGCCATCTCTAGTCTCATAGTGGATGAATATTTCTCGTTTCGAATAAGAGGTTCAGCAATCCGCAATAATTTCTCACGATATGTTCGTTCCCATTCATTAGCAGCCACATATTAGGGCTCAAAGTCAAAATCTCTTTCACAAGATTGAATATCAATTACTAAATGGGTGGGACACTTTTATTCTTCTACCAAAATTCCACTTCAGGTAATATCTGCCCTTTGTGTCTAACTCCTTCTGTCGGTTCTCACTTCTTTGTCTGTTATGCCTCGGAGTTGTGTGAGAGTTCACTTCCTCTTTCATGTCTTTATTCGGTTCCTTCTCGTATTTTTCTGCAATCAACCACTTGCTCGGATTCTCTTTCATCGCCCATTTTCCCAGACTCGAGTCTTTCGCTGATCGCTGCGAAATCTGTGAAATCCACCTGATTTAGTAAAGTCGCTGAGAAAGCGACCATGGTCCGAGAAAAGAAACTAGCACATTCATTCAAATATCGCTAACTGCGTCGATTTCTATTTTCTGCCTCGCATCATAAATTACGTGGTTTCTAGAATTTATTTATCTCAATTCTAGACTCATAAAATCATCAAAAGTCTAGCAATATTGCCTTTTTCGACCAACAATTTGTCTAATTACCGAAAATAATCAAGAATTCTGTTGGCCTGTGTTCATGGGTCAGGGAAATTGTTGCCGCCCTTTCTGTTTCTCTGCCCCTTTTTTGTTCCGTATCTCATTAGAATTAGACCCGGGATTCGGCGATTATTCCGGAGGTTCTCTTTTGGTCTGCCCTATTATTATTTTATTTCAATGGGAGTTATTCAGGTATGAAGGGAATAAAACAAAACTGCCCTTGCCAGTGGGACTGTGGACCCTTTGTATTGGGTATTTATGCAAAGGGAGAGCGAATGACCCCAACCTTATCCCCTCCTCTCTCTTTCTCTCTCTCTCTCTCTATTCCTCTTCCCTATCTACAGACCTCTTACCTTTTCACCTCCTTTCATCTCTTTATCTCGCTCTTTCCCTCTCCTTCTTCCATGAGACCTCTCCGTTCAACCTCTTTCTCTTTTTTTCTTTTACTTTTGCCTCGTTTTTTTCTTTCTTTCATCAAACGATTTCTTGCAAATTTTGTTCACTTTTCTCATTGATTTTCTTGTCAAAAATCGACGCTTCTCTCGATTGAAACAACTGAATTTTTTAGATTTTTTCGTGAAACCTGTTCCGTTTCCTTGTCACCTTCATGCGAATTGATATCATCTTTGAGAGTTTTTCATATTCTTCTGATTATTTTTTCCTTGCGTTATTCTTCATTCCAGCTTGATGTTTAAGACTTTTGACTGAAAGCCATTTGTCAAGTTCTGCATATTGATTTCCTCACTTATCTTTCACAACTTTGTTTATTAGTTCGAAATGCTTCATCTTGCCGAACAGTACATACTTCACTCTTTCTGCCCTGCAAACCATCTGTTATGTCGCATTTGCAGTCTTCTTTCCGCATTTCTTCACTTATTTCTGTCAAAAGGGAGTAAATCGCCGTTCGACAAATGAGTTATTGTTTTTTCTTTTAAATATTTTATGACAACTATTTATACATTATCATAAATTACGCTTTCCAAAAAATAATATCTGCAGGGCCTCTAATCCAACATGGCGACGGCCCTCGGCATAATTCTCCTACTGCTCATAGGCATTTTGAGTCTCCATGGTAGGAAATCAATTCAGGATGATCTTCATTCATTAAAAGTTTTAGCCCAAATGCCTCCTACAGTTCAAGTCAAGATCTCAGACATGCCATTCCAAGTCTCAAATGCACAGCATCTGAATCAGATCGTCTGGACAATGCTTGGTAAGACAGTCATCTTCAATCACTTTTCAATTCCTTATGCGAGGAAAGTTTAACTTCGATGAATTTCTAATCAGCAAAGTAGCTTTATCCTCACTTTCATTCAAAATTCTGAATATAATAATAGCCTTTTAAGATTTTACTTTTTACAGGCCCGACCACAAAAGAGACGATCTACTGCGTGTCTGAGTCCCCCGTCAGCCAGCTTCGATTTGTGTGCATCGACTGCATCGATCGGAATATCACTGATATGGTCAACGTTCTGAATTCGGCACAAGATCTGACTAGAAGCGCTGGATTTCCGGTACGGCTTTATCGATTTTTAAACTTGAATCAATATTCCTCAATTCATTGCACATCTAGTTCATTTCAAAGTAATACAATAACGCTAAATCAACAGCAGAATGCGAAATCTTTGACATCACTTTTCTTTCCCATTCTGCTATCGATGACTCGATGATTTCTCCTCGACTGCATTTGGCGGTTGATTTTCGAAGCCTTGCAGTCGGCTAGCTCTGTCTCTTCACAAAGACTATAGAGAATCGTCTTCTTCTGTGCAGCGTTGACCTTAGCGTTCGAGATCCATAGTTCTCCAGACCGCAATCTAATTGTGCAATGCACTTCATTTCATCTCCTTTCTTCTTTGCGAGTCATCATCTATCGTCTCATTTCAACTTTTCTCTACCCTTTTCAACTCTTTTATGTCCTTTATGACAGTTCATTCAAGCGGTCTCTTTTCTTTTCCTCTTCCATTTCAAATGTCTTCCTTCAAGCCTCGATTTCCTTTCTCTGCAACCCGTTTGAGGATTGGATCATTTCAGCCGAATTTACACGTGTCCATTCGATTGTAAAACTGACACTCAATTGATACAGAAATTTACACCAAGTACGACAGATTTACAGCTTTTGGTGGAGAGGAGCTGTAAATTGGATGGAGAAAAGCTAATAAATTCGCGCATTTTGAATGTCTTTAGGAAATCCAGTTGAAAAGTTATCGTTGAGTTTCAAAAGGAATAAATTCATAGCATAGAATTCCATTTCAATTGTATTTTTTGATAAAGGTTGAAGCTAAATTTATATTCGATTCCGATTCAAATGTTTCTGAGAAATCGTTTTGATTATGGACGGCAACATAGAACAAGAAAGCCATTTTACACATCTGCTAATTCCAACCTTTCCATTCAATAATGCATATTCGACCGGTAATAACTTGCAGTTCTCTTTCTCTTCGCCACTAATTACAAAAACCTCCGCCTAAGCTCATAATTTTCTGCTCCTGTCTGGCGACTTGGCTCAAGCCATTCTCCTTCTTTCTGCATTCAGCCAAATCTGGCAAATCCCCTCAAATTCTGATCGTTCATCTCTTTCGTTCTTTGCCAACGATTAGACTAAAATGTACTTTCTGAAAGATACGTTTCTGAGGAGAATAGTTCATTTTTCACTTCGAATAAAAGTGTTGTGCCGCTCAAAAATGAGCCAGAAACCTTATTTTGACATGTATGTGACATTGATTGATCGAGAGCGTTCATTATGCAGCAATGGAGAAAATTTCTGACCAAAGGCAATTTGCCGATATGTTTTTGGCAAGTCAAAATTTTCTTTTGAAAGAGTTTTTTCTAGAAAGATAAATGAAAAGTATTGAATTTAGATGGAATCTTCAAAGATGTGATATAAATAGTTTTCATGAATCACTCACTAGGAATTCAAGCAATTTCTAGATGACTTAAAGATAGTGCAATCTATGAAAGATTGAATTTCTACATTTTTCAAATGATGTCATTCTAGCAAACTTCAGAATCATTCAGCAACCTAGAAAATATTC
Organism: Diploscapter coronatus; assembly: GCA_964036155.1. NCBI lineage: Eukaryota > Metazoa > Nematoda > Chromadorea > Rhabditida > Rhabditidae > Diploscapter > Diploscapter coronatus. The sequence goes on along the minus strand of OZ038422.1, from coordinate 44,265,697 downwards.
ATCTGATATTCAAAATTCCATAGAGTCGGCTATGTTTTTCGCGAAGATCAACTTTCTAATGGTTGAAATGTGTGAATTTCCAAGTTCAATCGAATGTAGGTTAGATTGCGAGCTGTGAGTGTTGCTTTTTCTGTTCGGTTTCTGTTTTGATTAAAGAAACGAAGTGTTTGCGTTGGATTTCTCCTCCTCTCAATTCACACATTCGACATTAGCTGTTGGAAAAGTTCGTTGAACCTACAACTTGAGTCGATTCATCGAGTCTCATTGAGTGCTTGAACACAGAAATGGAAGTGAAGGAAAAAAGCGTGCCCTCTCAATGACTGTTCGACTGTCTGAGTGTCTATTTCTCCGAATATTTCTGAATCTCTGAATGGTAGAAGGACCCATTTTCCCACAGTCCTTTCTGGTCATCGAAGCGGCTCTCCTCTTTGATGGGTCTTTGCACGACTAGGCACAAACACTGAAGAAAGGAGAGAAAAAGATCTTTAGATCGCAGATCCCCTCGAAAAAAAGCCACAAAATTTGACAAAAACATGAAAGATGAGAATTTCGACAGACAAAAAGAGAAAGATGAGATACCGTTTCCGTTTTCTGTTACCCCTTTCACTAAATAAGATACGATGCAATCATTTTCTTACAAAATCGGTAAGAATGATGGTCATAAAATAATTGCATTATGCTGATGGTTTTATTATCTTCGAGTTGAAGAGGGATATCAATCTTGATTTTCATTTTATGCATTCGTTGAATTTTGAGAAAATAAATGTATCTTTCTCCTATCATAAATAATTCTCTTTTCTAGTCTCTAGGATATGTAATATTTTCAAAAATCCCAAGAATTCTTGACTAAAAAAACAGTATCAATATCTAATAAGGAAAGAAGAGAAGACGAGAATATTGTGGCTGTTTGTGAGGATAGAGGTCAGGAAAGGGATTACGCAACCAGCTCTACTCCTTGTTAGCTGAGGGTCCTTATCCAATGTCAAGAGGCAGTCCAAATATGGAAAATATTCAAAAACGACAAAAATGATTTACGATATCGATTATAAGCAAGGAAAAATGCTAATAATGAAAGATAAAATTACAAAAAAAAATACTTTTCAGACGATCGTTCTGCGAAACATTGTTGTGAATACGAATTGGACTGGAGCAACAATCATGTGCCAGGCAACGTTGCAAGGACGTGGGATTTCCTTGAGTTATTCAAAGTCTAAAATTGAAACTATTCAGAGATTGTCGATTCGGCTCCCGCGACAGTGGATGTCCGCTATCTGAAACAGCCGCACGTGGTCGACGAAAATGGACAGGGGCCTGTGCTCATCTCCAATCAGGGATACAGGTAAGAGTAGTTTTCGAATCTCTTTCCTGCAGCATAGCGAATCCATCGTCGACAAAACAAATGCGAACTAAAAAGTTCAAGTTCTCAAGGAAACGCTTCTATGAAAGAATCCGTCAGTTATTATATTCCAGATTCTACGTAGAATGTGTTCGTGGCCCAGACAACCTGTGTCAGCAGAGTGGTAGAAGGAAGACACTTCGCTGTGCAGTGCAGGCGCATCCTGATGCAAACAACTTCAGATGGCTCAAAAACGGAGTCATCACCAGGTGAATTTGATGGCGATGAAGGAAAAAGTGATCAATGAGTGCTTTTAGTGGAAATGGAGCAGAAATCACGATTGGGACCGAGATGATCGGACAGTCAATTCAGTGCCAGGCCAACAACAATCTGCTCTCGGACCAGGAAATGCAGACCAGTGAAGCCGTTCAGATCGATCCATACTGTAGGTTTTTCTGCCAAATAATAAACTCAAGGAATATTGAATGATTGTTATTTTATGGTCTAATAAGATTTGAGCGCGAATCTCGCGTTTAGGAAGCTAAAAATTATCTCTTCGACAAGAAGACAAGACTAGTCTCATACAATCCTGAATACTCGTATGCGATATTCGATGGGACTAAAATGTATCATAATTCAAACTCTAGTTATCGATTTGTTTCCAGCTTCTGCCCACCTGAGCGGTGACAACTTCGCGCAGCTACAATCGATTCCTCCCTTCCAAGCCGGCAATCGCATCGAAATGAACCAACAGGTTAAAATGACCTGCAATGTCGATGGCAATCCCAGACCGGTCGTATTCTGGAGACTCAGACGATCCAATGGACAGGTAATTCCTTCGTGCATATAGAATCTATTTATAACGGAAGTGACCGTTACAATCCTGATGTTTGATTGGACTAAACTTCACCTGTCTAAAATTTCAGGTCGAAGACGCAGCTTGTCCGCAAGGATTCGAGGGTCAATACACTGAAATGGGCGGAGGACTTGGCCTGCCGTATCGAAATCCGAATGCTGTTGTAAGAATTGAAACATCTTTCTCAAGAGCGAATTCATTCCAGCATCTTACGGCGTCCTGCACTTTGAAGATCCAGAATTATTCATATTCCGGACAGTACTGGTGCTCTGCATGCTCCTATGTCTCCCAAGTAAGTTGATCTTCAATTCAATTATCTTGAAATCAATGCAAATATAGCATAATTTAAAAAAAAAAAAAGTTTAGGATTTTTTAAAATGATTTTACTTCTAGGGAGCCCCTGAATGCTCTCCTCCTTTGGACTCCCCAGGTCAGTCGACTCTGAACATCCAAGTGATCGGAACTCCGATGCAATCAGACACGCCGACAACCATCGAGCAGGTTAGGGATCCCCCTGTGAGTGCACATTTTACCCTTTCACCTAAATAATGGATTGAACTAAAGTCGATTCATTTATGCGCCTGCATGATTCCACTAAATTTTTAACAAATCTTGGCCATCTAACTGGATTATTGAAAATCTTTCCTAAAATGGCATGTAGACTTCAACAACTTCGATTCGGAATTAATCGAATATGGATTTCATCAATTTTCAAACTAATTCGCATCCGTTTTGGGGTTAATTTTTTAAGAATGAAGTATCAAAGCGAATGAAGATCATGTTGTACAAACTATACTTTATTCGATTCAGGATTCGCGTCATAACAGTGCAGTTGTCACTGTCCATTATTGTGCAGAGCCGATGCCTCGTCCTCCCAGAGAGGTCGTCTTCATCATTGATCAGAATGACTTGCAGGTTAGTTTTTTTTTTTTGAAATCTCGAAAGGAGATTTCGATGCTAGAAGGATTTCTATAAATCAGCTCGCTGCTCAAAAGACAACGAGCGGAAGCTGTACCCTGTATGATTTTTCTCTTTTTGTATTGGTCGCAATTTTGGATGAATTCACTCTTTTTGTGAAATTGACGAAATATTTCGATCAAATGCTACAACCTCCAACTGTTTCTACGAAACTTTTTCGGGAGATTTATTTTTGAATTGGCATTTCAAACCGAAAACGTTCACTCTAAAAATAATGAGATATGTATTTTCAGGTCGGTCAGCAATGGGAGAATTTCCAATTCGAAGGAGCAACTCAAAACAACTCGGTGCCGAATTGCTACTTGGCCAGATTGAAGATCAACCAAGTTCGAGATTCTGACAGATACAGGCAGATATCGCTCAAGGTGATGAATCAGTACGGATCCAAACAGTATGTCGTAACCCACTCACTTAGGTCTATTTGAATTGTTTCAGAATTCCCGTTTCTCTTGATACCCTGCTTGGCGGAGGCAGTAGCTCGTCAGCGCACATCAATGCCTGGTGGATCGTTTTCTTCGTGGTCATCGGTCTCATTCTCTTCTCGATCTGCCTCCTCGCTTTCTGTATCAAGCGACGAGTCATGTGCTTCCAAAGTAAGAAGATTCGTGAATACTCGAAAAAGATGAGTAATCAATTTGCAGGGACGAAAGACGCAACAGACTACAATGAGCCAAAGGCGAAAGCCAAGTGAGTCTTTGATAGTATTTCTTTTCAGATCATGGTTATTGTTTCTCTTCTTTTGATGAAAAGTCAACATCGCTTTTAGCATTTAGTTGATTAGTTGACAGAAGAGCATTTGTCGATTTTTGGAAAACTTTCCAGCCTCTCTTAAAGTTATGAAAGATCTAAAAATCATTCAATAAACATCAAATGACGATGAAATAGTTTCAGTCTGAATGCACGCGACAATTTCTACGATGCGGATCCTCCTCGACATTTCAACCCGACGCCCACAGGAGAGGTAAATGAACCCGCTTATGGCGTGTATTTGAGCCGGGAGGCGGTGGTCTGATTGAATCATCCTCCAGAATTTTATTTCAACTATTGAATGACCTTTCGTGGAATAATGTTTCTGTCAAAAATTAAGTCCATTTCGAGAGATCATTCAACCTTCTCAAATGTAATTTCATAGTCAGTTTGTCGTGCCCTTTTCCCCTTTACAGTTCCGTTGATTGACTCAAGACATTCCATGCAAAATGTTTCGCCGATTACCCATTGAGTTTGTTGCCATTTATCGTCAAATTGCAACACCCCATCGAATGGAACTAATCACGATTGTCTGCAATTTAACGATAATTCAACCAATTCTTGCCTCGATCATTTATCATATCGTGTGAATAATTTGGAATTTTTCCCTTCTAAATGATATCGATTGATAGATATTTTTCCATAATTGCTAAAAATCAATCGATATCCAATTATGATTTACCCAAACTGATCTCTTTTAACTTCTGTCTGCTCTTTCCTATTTCCCTTCCCCTACCTTCCTCTATAAATTCGATTGCAGAGCCCTTACGATTTGGCAGTGAAAACGGCTCTCGACGAAGCAGCGCATATGACGACAGTTTGAGTTGAATTCTGAATTGCGGAAGTGCGCATTTTCGAACTTCCCGCACAATTCACGTCCAACCAAGGTGAATGTTGACGATTTCGACAAACGAATAATGATAATTCTACTTTTCTTTGCGATAATATTGTCTCGTCAGAAACGAGGATGTTCGGAAACACTTTGAGATTTTCAAAACAGGAAGAAAATTTCGAACAATTCCGGTCATATTCTGTGCATTGTCCAAGAATTATCATTGTCGTTTCTGTAAAAATCGCAACATTGACCCTCTTCTTCTTCAGCTAATTATCGTAACGCACCATTCTTCAACTCGTCTCTTCATCCAATAATCCATGTTCAATGGCTTCAATCACACGCTTCAGCTTCAGCCAATGCCCCTATTCTATCACTAATTTCCATTTCCTAACCTGTCACAGCTCTGAGTTTGTCTCCTCAACCAACTATCCTTCGCTAAATGCAAAATGTAAGGCTTTGGTTAATTATTTTGCAAACTTGTAACGCCAATTCGGGCTTAACAGAATGCTTAAACTCAAGTCAAGATTTTTGTCAAAATGGCATGATTTCGTCTGTTTTTCGAAGTCGAACTCTTTTAAACATGCCATTCTACAAGAATACTAGAAGCTTCTAAATGTTACCTTGCTATTGTTGACTCGTAAATATGAACATTCTTTCACCCGAACTTTATCAGGATAATTTTGCGAATCAACAAATATTGTAAGGCCTTTTCAAATTGTTCGTTCCACAAATGTTACATTTCATTTCAGAAGCGAGCAAGTTATCATGAAGGACTGAATTTCGCTATTCTACAATTGAAGGGCAATCAGGACCAAGAGCAGCAGCAAATGAAGTCATCAATTCGACATTCCTCCCTTATGCAACCACCTGCAGCAGCTCCACTCGCTAATTTGTCCATGACTTCCTCGATTCAGTCTCAAGTTTAGACATGTCTACATCCATGTTCACGGGCTAATTGCTGCTAGTTTATCGAAACGCCAAATTTTTCAATAGTTTTTTTTCGAAAGAAAATGTTCTACGTATATTTTAAGCAGATTACTACAACAATTAGCCTTTTTTTATTTATTTGTTGCTTATTTATGTTACTTAGTTAGGCTTTTATACGAAAATGCAAGACATGACTATCTCGCATTTTCGTAGTTCTTAGCAAATCTACCATTTTCGGGTATCCACATTTGTTATTCAGCCATTTCTTTCATGTTCCTGTCTTTGTTTTCGTTAGTAACAAAATTCGCAAGAAAGGCAGCTTGTAAGTGGCGTAATGACGGAATGGCGTAACGTAAAACGACGAAATGCTTCCTTCTCTGCAAAATCCTGCTAACTTCTTTTGCGTTCAGTCATTTTTATGCTTCGTCAAATACTAAAAAGCGCTTCGCCATTTCGCGTTACGCTATTTCGTCATCACGTCATCAACAGGTTACCGTAATAAAAATCTGAGGTGCTTTTCCGATTCTTAAAAAGTGGAAAAAATCACTGTCAAGTCGGCTGTCGCGCAATGATAAATTCTAAAATGAGTCAGTTATTGTTTTCTGCAAGTATCAACTCTGAAGGAGTTTCAACAGAATATTTTTGCAGAATACGATGTTCATTGCCAAATCATAAGGGCTTTTTCTATGTTTATTTTATTCGATAATTTACGACAAATCATTCATTCCGTTATGCAGGTCAATTCTTCGATCGTTATTTTCAATCGAACGAACATATTCTTTCACTTCCCTTTCTCAGGGTGTTTTTAATTATTCTAAATATTTTATTGATGTTCAAATTCAGAGTAGACAGTAGATAAATTTTTAAATCTGAGAACTGATAATGCCTGAATTTAAACATAGTTTTTTTAATGATTTTCTGTCGTGGGTGAGTAGCAACCAAATGAACTTTATCAATTTCCATGATAAATGAATCGTTGAATGCAACACATTTTTCCTTCTACGCATCATCATTCAAATTAATCATCTTTCAGCTTCAATTTCAAAATTGGAATATTTGAAATTTTCATCCAGTGTCATATTTCCGCTACATAATTTTTATGATGCTATTTTATTCCCTTTTCTCAATATTCAATCGATTTAACATATTGTACGCGGTTTGCTCACAAACGTTCTACTTCAGCAATGCTACAAATTCTAATAAAGTGCTATGATGCTTAAAAATTTGTTCTCCTAGATAAACTTTCCAATTTAACGAATAAATCAATCAGTTCCATATTATTTTCTATGCAAAAGATAATACGGTTTCACTCTAGTGGCGCAAAGTAGATATTTCACGAACTTCGATTTCGTAGGAAATAGGAGGAAAAAGTAGCCACGAATCGACACTTTGTTGATAGAAGTTTTGATAATTGGAAGACAAGCGAAACTGAATTTGAGATGGAGGAATATGTGTATTTGACCTGAACTGATTGATTGCATGCAGTCCAGTATAAAAGGATTCACTACAGCTGGGAACGGCCCTAGACTTCCTTATCTCATTATTTTCGATTTTTGTCGAACTTAGATGATCTGTTTTATTTTTCATTTCAGAAAATGAACAAACTCGTCATTGCCTTTCTAGTAGCTTCTCTCATCTCGGTGATTCTGGCTGATTGTCCAGAAGGCACAACTGTGATTGGGCCGACCCTAGGTGGGGAATGCCCTCCGGGAATTACCAAGGATGGAGACAACTGCTGTGGCAAGAAGGTGAACAGTTCAAATTCAGTTTCAACTTTCAGATTATTCATGAATAACGTACGTTAAAGTCGAATACAGAAATATTCTATGAAAGAAGTCGTTCAGCATCTCTGAAATCTCGATGCATATTTAGAACGTTTCATTATATTTCATCAGGCGCATTCATCTTTCAGATGTTCATTTTATATGCAAACTTTTAATTGATATCTTTTTAAAGATGAAAAAAGCTTCGATTTTCAGTGCTCTGATGGCAAGGAATTGGTTGGGCCTACTATAGGAGATAAGTGCCCAGAAGGTACAAAGGAAGGGGACATTTGTTGTAAATAAACAAATAAAAATTAAAAGTGTATAATTGTTTGTATTGAATAAATTTATTACTTTGTAGTTTTCATGAGAATAATTGGTTAAAAAATTAAGTTTATCAAATATTTCACAGCTGAACGAATAAGTACGGACTTGAGCAAAAATATCAAAATAGAGAAATAATTTTTGATCGATATTCATTTGCAAGTTATCAATGTAAAAATCAAACGTTAAAAATTTCGGTTGTTTTTGTTATTTTTGATGATACATTGAGATTTATGATTTCAAACAAAGTTTACTCATGAAAACAATAACTAAACGTCTTTATTAAATTGGTGTAAGCTGATCAAATAAAACAAGCCACATATTATGAAGCACTTTTAGAAACTTTGATACCGACAAAATCATTTTATGATTAAAAAAATTCATAATCATCGAAAATATCCATTCATTGATCATTTCAATCAAGTGTTCCAACAATTCTCCACTTATTTGTTTTAGGATCATATTCCTCGATTGGTGTGCAAAAATCTTTATAGGAACATTTTTGATATCTAAAAATTTAAATAATCTTTTTTTCAATTCCAATAAAATTCTTACCCTCCAAATACATATAATTTTCCAACAGATGCAATGATGGAATGTTCATATCTTTTATAGTTCATATCCGCCATTATAATAATCGATGACTCCAATGCCTCATTGGGATCAAAGCGGATACATGAGTTATGCACATTATTAGATCTATAATTGTGAATAAAATTCTCTGGAATAAAAGGCAATTTACCTATCATGTCCACCAATTATGTATATTCCTCCGTTAAATGAAGCAACTGTGGAATTCCACCGACATTCCTTCATGTCTCGAATTAAAATCCACTTATTTTCATCATCAGATAATCGATATATTTGCGTATTGGTAATGACTAAATATAAAATTAATATGATTTTCATATATATTCCATAGTTAACTGTATAATTTTTCATCAAGTACTGCATAATTTGCCTGGCTAATAATGCTTGGAAAATCTGGTCCTTTCTGCCACTTTCCATTTTCGAAAATCTAAAAAAGTTGTTTCCACATTCCATTTATTATTTGAATGATTATATTTTACATCAACACGGTTAGTATTCCCTCCTGATTTGTCTTTCCCACCAATGTAGAACAATTTATCTTTATAATATGCAATAGATGCACACATGCGCCATTCTGGAGGATCTTGTCCTAAAGAACAATACGATTGAATCTAAATAGGTGTAACGAAACCTTTTGTTATTTGTCTAGTATTCAAATCGAATATTCCGAATAATTTAGGGTTGGCAGTGCTTTCAACAAAAAATATCTAAATTACTTTTATATTGAAGAAGTTCACTGATGAACAACTTTATCCTCAGTTGTTGCAACTTCATATGGAAATAAGAATTGGCATAAGTCTGATATCTTTTCAACAGAATAATTCTTTGGATCGAATAGACAGACTCGTCCTTCTGGTAATTCATTATTCTGGTATCTAACTATAATAAAATAATAAGTTGAATATTAAGTAATATTAATTTCATACGAAAGAATAACATTTTTTCTGCTTTTGTAGCCAGGTTAGAGATATTTTTCGTTTCAGCTACAGGCAAAGCGCGTTGAATTTTCTCGGTGACGCTCAATGTTCCAACAATTCTCCATTTATTCGTTTTAGGATCATATTCCTCGATTGATTTGCAATAGTTTTCAAAAGGGTACTTTTGATATCTTATAATTTAGATAATCTTTTTTTTCAATTTCGACTAAATTCTCACCCTCCGAATACGTAGAGTTTTCCATTTACAGATATAATAGAATGGCAACCTCTTGGAAAATTCATATCGGCAATTGTTGTAAATGATGATTGTTTGTCCTTTTGTGGGTCGTAATAAAAGCACGAGCAATAGACAATATCACCATTAAAATGGAATAAAATCAGAACGTTAAATTACTCTTATCTCACCTTCCGTTTCCTCCAGTTATATAAATTTTTCCATTGAGAGATGTAACTGCTGGACGATATCGAGACTCTTCAAAACTTTCCACCTTAGTCCATTCTTTTTGGTCGTCTGATAATCGAAATATTTTCGTACAGTAAAATACTAAAATTTAAGAATAGATGATTTCATGGACATTTGTAATAACTAAATAATTTTTCATTGCAAATAGTGTAATTTGATGAGTTTATAGAAACAGGAAAATCTGGTCCTTTCTGCCATTTTCCATTTTCGAAAATCTAAAAAGCTGGTTTCACATTCCATTTATGATTCGAATGATTATTTTACATCTACGCGATTAGTAAACTTTCCTGATTCAGGATTTTCACCACCAATATAATACAGTTTATCTTTATGATATGCAATAGATGCATGTTTGCGCCATTCTGAAGGATCTTGTCCTAAAGAACAATACGATTGAATCTAAATAGGTGTAACGAAACCTTTTGTTATTTGTCTAGTATTCAAATCAAAGATTCCGAATAATTTAGCGCTGGCAGTGCTTTCAACAAAAAATATCTAAATTCTTTTTATATTGAAGAAGTTCACTGATGAATAACTTTATCCTCAGTTGTTGCAACTTCAAATGGATATACAAATCCGCATAAGTTTGATATCTTTTCAACAGAATAATTCTTTGGATCGAATAGACAAACTTGTCTTTCATTCTTCTCATCATTTTCATATCTAACTATAATGAGATAATAAATTGAATATTGAGTAATACTAATTTCATACGAAAGAATAAAACTTTATCAGTAGTTGGCTTCGAATTAGAATTCATTTGTTTCTGAGGCTGCGTAGAAAGAACTGTCTTATTTTCAATCGATATCGGAATAGTAGTAATGCTGGGTTCCTGTAAAATAAATGGAGTTTCATTTTTTTCCTTCGTCGGTATATTAATCAATGGTATCAAATACTCATGCTTAAATCGCATAGTTGCGTTATGAGAGAGTATAGGGTTAGGGATAGGGTAAAAGATAGGCACTTCTCTTTTTGCATACTATTTCTTTAAAATGCGAACATGCGATTTTTCGTAGCGTTCGAATAAATGATTCAAATAACTTATATAAGGTCAAATTAAAATTTCTTCGAACGCCCCTTAAAGATCTTCTAATAGCATAAAACTGATTATTGTAGGAAACAACTTTTCAAACCTTTCTAACATCATTGCTAGGTTCTCTATTACTATTTTTGATTATTCGAACATTCTCTAACATTTGAGCTTTCTAAATTTTTATATTAAGTTGGACAAAACTATAGAATTAAATTCCCACCTCCATAATGTTAGCTACGATTGCTGCCCCATAGGCAACAATTTCATCTGGATTTATATCAAATTTTAATTTGGATCTTCCAAATTTATTTTCCAATCTTTGTCGAATATCGGGAATTCTAGTAGATCCACCGACAAGAAGCTGGGGGTTACAAATTTCATTCATAAAAATAATGGAAAACTTACAACATAATTGATGTCGTCAACTGAGAGTTGAGAAGTATTCAGTGCCAAATCAACTTGAAATATTGCTTTATCTAGTAGATCCTTGCATATAGCGTTCAATGTGCTTTTATCTAGTGATACATTTAGATCCACACTGCTAACTATCTCTAACTAAGAATAAGATGATAAAACTCTTTCTGATACAATTATATTTTACGTTGATATTGACGGTTTCCACGGTATTTGACAATGCTTCTTTTGCTTCCTTGCACCTCGCCCGAAGTCTTTTGATCAACCTTTTATTCTGATAAATATCATAATTCGAAATTTTTCTGTATTCTTCAATTGCATATTTCATAATTCGGCCATCAAAGTCTTGGCCGCCTAAAAATAACTTAATGATTTTCTGAAATGCGTATTTGCTTAGCATCGTACCTAAATGTTGTTCTCCAACTACAGCTTTAACCTCAACATTGGTTCCATTCACTTGCAGAATGCTCACATCAAGAGTACCTAATTTACGATGGTCACTCTTCCCAGAATGTTCAAAAATATGTTAATCAGTGACGAATCGGAGCTCTCCGCCATGAAACCAGAAATTCCGACGAGTTTTAGAGGTCCTGATGCTGACCCGGTTTAAAAAGAAGAAAAGTTGAAATCCCAATTCCGCAATTTTTCAAAAATGAACTCCAACCCGTCACTGATATGGATATCAAATCTTACCTCCTCCAAAATCAAAAACTAATAGTTTAGAGTCTCCAAGTCTGTGATATTCATTGTAGGCAATTGCAGCGGCGTTCGGTTCATGGAGCATTTCTTTCAATTCGAGTCCGGCCAGTTCAACTGCTTTCCTTGTTGCTTCCTGTTGTTTGTCGTTGAAAAGTGCCGGAATCGTTACGACTACACCGGTCACTTTTTGAGTCAGATAAATCTAGAAAAAATAAGTAAGTATTTCAGAAAAATTCAAAATAACACCTCAGCTCTTCTCTTCAAGTATTTCAAAACTTCTGCTGAAACTTCCTCTGGTTTTAAAAATCGTTCATTTGGCTGTCCTTTGTTCAGCACATATCCAGCACATTTCTAAGCCAATATTACTCCAAAAATATAACAATTTCTTAATTGCATACATTTCTTGTATCAACATGGAATGTCCAAAGTTGTCGATTTTCGGCGATAGGGAGATTATTCAAGAACTCCCAACCGATTAACCTTTTCGAATCTTCAATTTTTTTCTCACAACAGTTAGAATTTTCAACTTTTTACCATAAAGGATATTAGTCATGTCTGTATTTGCGTTCAATGCTGAATTCCCTACTAATATTTCATTATCACCATACGCTACAACCGAGGGAACAATGTTTTTACCTGAAATTTTCAATGTTAAATATAAAAATACTTATTTACCATCATCATGATGTATCGCTTTCGGCCTGCCGTTTTCCATCACCGACACACATGAATAGGTGGTTCCCAAGTCGATTCCAATGTACACCATGTTCGTCTAAATTTACAAGCAATTTTTGTTAGCAATTAATGCTAGCGAAGAAAGATATGTAAATATTTTAGAATGAATTTGCTGCCTTGAATGCCCGTTATCGATCAGTCGACTTTCAAGTTCATAGCATGCAAAAATTGATAAGATACATTTTCACATGAACTCTTAATTTCCAAAGAAAATGACATAATATTCGAAACAATAGATGACTTTCTACTCTAAAATTGCATTTTTATACCAATTAAAGTAATGAAAATTAAAAACTAACATTTCGAACTGAGGAATGCACTCACTTCTCAGCAACGCAGTAAGCTAGAAAACAGGTAATTTCAGCTTAATTTTACGGTAATACTCGTGCTTTATAGGAGCTAATGACTTAACACTCGCGATCTACGTACTCGATTTGACCTATGTACCAAAATCACCCAGAAATATGAGTAACACTTAGAAATGTCCCCTTGTAAGTTCGACGATTCTAGTAGCTGTTTTTTCTGCTCTTGAGGAGTTTTCTTACAAGGTGAGTTTTTAATGTAGCAATAAGTATTCTGTACTTTAAAAGTGCAATGATTCTCGAATTCTATCATTCAACTCGTTGAAGGTATCTCTCTCTCTATTTGCCAGTCTGTTGTTGCGAAGTATTTCTGCCACCTCACTTTTCACTTTGTATGTTCATCCGCTTGTCATAATCTGCCAAACTCTGACAGTCCGACATTTTCTGCGCTAACTTCATCATCGACTTTTTCGATTGATACAACTCATGTTGATCTTTCAATTTCAAATCAAATTCCACTATTCTTTCTTTGAATTACATTTTTTTTCCTAAATTTTCCTCTTCTTAACTTTCCTTTATTCATTGACAATTGTCACCTTGTAATTAGACTAATCAACCTTGCAAAAGTAAAACTTGACACGTTCAAACCAGCGTTTTGCGCTAGTTAGTATCCGTACTCGTAGGTACGGGTGCGAAATTTTATGCCCGCACAGAACGCTGGTCCAAACTAGAGAACTCGAGTGTCTAAATTCTTATATCAATCTCTTCGAAGAAGGTCTTGTTCTTATTTTACATTTTGAGGTTTGGTTTATGAAACAATGAGATCAATTTCAGCTTCGAAAATCAATTTTTAAAGATTTTTTTTCGATTTCAAAAATCATAATCTCTATTGTGTGATACTCCATCCATCCATCTTTTCAATTATCACGTTATGCAATTCGATGCGAGATGTGCAATCAGTGAAATGTCAGTTCGGATAATTTCTCTCTTCTTTTTCCTTCAAATTTCGATATGTAACACATGCCCAGTCCGAATGCAGGGAGAGCTTTTGACTTGATCGTCATATTTCCCTCTGTCTTTACCTCTATTCTCTCTACTTTTCTTTCTCTCTCTCTCCCTCAGATTTTGTTCGTCATAAGCAAACGACATCAGTTTACAGCTCGTTTGCAAATCTGTGTCTTGTCCCAAAATCATCAGTGCTTTTGACTTGTTGCCCTTTCAACTTGAACTTTCACATCGATATTCCTACTTCTATGAACTTCTTTTTTATGTTTGATATTTTTCTAACCCAGGTCTCACTGAGAAGTATAGCAATAATTTTGTTCTAATTTTGATTAAATTATTTTTCCCGTTTTTCTAGACAATTCACTACTCATTTTATTTGGTTTTCCATTGCTTTCAAAATCTTTGAAAAAAAACTTTCCACAGATTTTTCAAATTGCTAGAAACCAATTTTGCATATTCGACGATTTTATTGGCTACATTTCTTTATTCCTAACGATCTTGATTGCATGTTCTGTCAATTGAAAGCGTGATTTCAACAGACAAATGGCATGCATCATTTCTGATTTTTGTTGAGAATCGATCTTGACTGTTAATTTTTTTCATAGTCAGAATAAGAAATTTTTAACACTAAGACGTGTCATCTCAAAGAAATAATTGAGTAAACCCTTTCAAGCAAATAAATAAATGAATATCCAAAATTGTACGACCGCAATTAGTCGATCGTTAAGATTTTACACGGTCATTCTCATCTCGGCGAAAACGATTATTCCATTTTATTGCGTCGACATTTTGCGTGAATCAGGCAAGAAGAATTTGGCGATGTTTGGAAGAATTGACCTTTTCCTTGTAAAGTTCAGTTTCAGATTCCGATGCAATTGCCTTGTTTCAATATTCGAACGCTGTTAGATGTCGGTGCGAATTTGAGCGTTCCTCATCTACGGAACATTCCCAGCCTTTCATGGGAATGCATTCGAATTGCCCTGTTAATCGTCCATTCTCTTGTCCCCTCTCGCGATTCCCTTGTCTTTTCCCTCCATGTCTGATTTGCTCTAATCTCGGTCGACACTTTCTGGCTTCGGTGCGAATTTGATGCTAATGGAAATGACATAGTCAGGTTCGTGTCCGCAGTCCGAATCCACAGCGCTGCATTACAGCCGGCGTTCCTTTCTGTTCCCCTGTTTACGCTCTCTCATTTTCTCATCCTCTTTCCCCTCATTTGCTCGATTATTATATTTCTTCGCATACATTTTCCCACTCGAAATTGCGGTTTTCACCGGAATTTCCCCCTTCTTTCGATTCTTTGCAATATGCTAATTTCTTTCTCTTCCATTGCCCAGCCAAATAGGCATATTTTATCCGTCATCCGATTTGAATTGGCTTCTCCTTTTCTGCCCTTTCTGCAACCTGTTCTCATTCATCCTTTTTTAGTTTTTTTCTTGCCTATCTAAATTTTAATGCTGTGTCCATTCATTAGAATTTGCATAACTGTTGCAGCGAGTATCCATTTTGAATAAGTAAGAAACTAGAAATTTCAGTTAGAATTCAATTGTTTAGTAGAGGAGCAGATTTTTCCCTCCTCTTTCAGTATTAGATAAGCCTCGGTCATCTTGCATTTTGCATCGGACATTTGCCTTTCCCTCTTTCCTTTTGTGCGAGCTTTTAATTTGATTATCGTTGCGCTCATCCAACAGATTCACCGCTTTCTTCCCCTATTCTCTTGCAGCTTTCAGATATCCAATTGTCTCTGCCAATATGCTCTAATGCGAAATTAAAAGTCACAATTACGCAAAATTGAACGCATTTATCGCATTCGTTCAGAAAATGTTGCATCTTGGACATATTTGACCTTGTATTCAAATCCATCTCTAAATCAAACAAATATTGAAGGTTCTGTTTTAATTCGTTTTTAATTCCATTTCGCTTTTTCAATAACTGCGATAATTCCATTCAAATTTCAAATGAGAAATTTTAAAATTAAAAACGGACTAATTTTACTACATATTTGATCGACAAATCACAACGATTCTTTCCTTTTGCGGCAATATTCCCCTATCCCCTTTCTGACTGGCTAATTATCCTTGTCAGTCAATTTTCGTGTCTCTGCAGGCGCATATTTCGCCTTCCGTTATCCTTGTTTCGATTCGATTCGACTCTTTCTGTGTGTTTTTAAACCCGCCAACCGAATCCATAATTAGAATGAAATGAGAGGGAAATGTGGGAATAGCAAAGGGAAGGGAAGAGAAGGGAAGAGAAGAGAAGAGAAGTAGAGGTGCAAGGACTGACTCCTCGCAGTTGCAGTCAATTCAGTCATTCATTCAGAATTCAAAGGTGCACCGCCCGCCCTTCTAGGCACATCCCTTCCCCCCTTACTGTCCATCCCTTTGTTTCATGTTTCATTCTTCCTATTTCCCCTTTCTCTCTTCCTCTTTCCATTCATTATTTCGATGACCATTCCCAGACCCAAAACCATCAATTGCTATTGTCGAATTCTTCAGACTCAACTCATTATTGCAAATCGATTTCTAAAATGTATGTTGCACGAGATCAAAAATTTACAAATTCTGAATTTCGAAGCTAAATTTTATATTGAAAATTGATCGTCAATTTCGAATTATAATTGATTCTACCTAAGTCTGAAATTTTCGTACTTACATCTTCGAAACCAGTGTACATTATTTCCAAATAATCTTAATTTTTCAAGATGATACAACTTTTCATATCAACTTCTCCATGCCTCATATTTTCATACATTCAGCATATGGATTGCGGTGTAATTTACGTTGTATTATGTGAACATTAGCCGTTATACATTTGCACGCCATTTCTCTGCCGCAAAACATGCCTTCTTTTGCTTGTCTGATTTACGAGCATCTTCTTATGCATTATCTCAAGATGCGCAAGTACCAAACGTAATTCGTAATGTGATTCGATTCTTTACTCGAGATTTTTGCAGTTGCAAGTACAAGGGGAAGGGATATTTACATCGGTCTTCTCACTCCCCATACTTTATCCATCTTGTTGTTCCTTGGAAAGTGGAATTTTCATGTCTCAGAAGGATTTTTTTCAACCCCTTCACATGTTGTATTCCCTCTCTTTCTGCTTGAGTAAATGAACGCTGCTCATCTGAATATGTGTTTGCAAGCATTTCATTTTCCTCTCCTTCAACATGAAAAGAACCTCTGTGAATATTAATCCAATCAGAGCTACGTTCTGAAAAATTCTCATCCCTTCTCGAAGGAATCTGTGCAATCTTCATGAGCTTCTTATAATGCTCGTCTACTTTCGTTCTCACAAACATTCCATTTTTATCCACATTTTTACCAAATTTCCCCAATTCATATGCAGCTATTTTCGGCAATCAAACGTATAGTAATGTTGCATTTTATCTAATTAGGCCATTTACTATTCATAGTCATGTATTACGAAATGAAAAATATTTTTCTAGTGAATAATGCCAACATTTTTAGACCAATGACTTCCAATATCAAAATTTAATTGAATTTATGTTAAATGTGCGCAAAATTTGAATTGTTGAATAATTCGAAATCGGAGTCCGGAATTGAGTTTTTCAACGACTCCTATTGGAATCTAAGTGAAATTTTACATTCCTTTTTAATAATAAAAAATAGTAACGCTCTGATTTCTGCTCATAAATGAAAGTTTATCGCTAATTAGTTTCGGATTATTTGATATTCTGCGAGATTAGATAACTGATGAAAGACTCTGATAATCGAAAACTAGATTTAACTCGATTAATTAGAGAACTGTCATCACCCTTTCATCTTTCTGATAGCATCTGAATATGCCTCTTGCGGTTTCGCCGAGAAGATCTCGGCACGCTTTTAGCAAACGTCAGGCCGAATTTAATTGCAGTGCCTGTGGCATATTCTCGCACCCTTCCTCTCTTCATTTCACGTGCTCTTTGTCTCGACATTAACTGGTGAAATTAATGCGAGTTGCCTTTCGAGACGAGGGGACAGAAGCTCTCTGCACATTTAGGGGATTCCTTCCATTGTCAATTCGAGAGGATACACACGAATTTGCCTAATTTTGGATGACACTCACTTCATTCTTTTCATTGTTCTGCATATCTCATATCGTGATCGTTGATCGGATCAATTTTGACATTCGTTTATTTTTTAATTTAAATTTTTAGGAAATTTGAAAAGTAGGGTTGATTTATCCTTGGCCGAAACTTCAAAGTACAATATGTTATCTTTATATCTAGGATAGTTTTATGATTCAACTTAAACTTGCCTGTGATTTTTCTCGCTCTATCGAAATATTGGGCTGGACATTATGATATTTTGAATGGCTATTTTCTCTAAAAAAAAGACTTTGACCCGTTTTCTGATTCAGTGTCTTGAATGTTTTGTTTTAAAACGGGTCTCAGATATCGAAATTTCATTGTAAAATTGAAAATCTCATGAGTAACGTTCGATGTAGCGTATTTCGTCAGTATTTTTGCTTGGATGCTTTCACATAAAGTAAGAAAGGGAAGAGAAATTTTGAATGTGGAATTTGGCATGACATAGTTTGTGATGCTTTGTGACAGACAGACAAGCGGCCATTATGCACAACTTCTTGTCCTTCCCTGGCCGAGTGAGTGGCTAACTGTTCCCTCGAGGCCAGTCATCATATCGAATCTCAAATTCTCCTCTTTTTGCCATGTCTAAACTCTGTTTCCATAACAATCGCAATCCTTCACATTGTATAGTTCAGTTAAAAGATTACAAATCAAACTTCGTTAAGTTTTTGCTTTATTATTTTGCAAATACTATTATTTTCGAGAAAATTCTAAGCATTTGACCTTTGAAAGCGCTAGAGAAGGGACAGCTATTGTTTTGTTTAGTTGTTTAGAATCATTTCTATGCATTGGAAAAGGCTAAAGGCAATGCGAATATTTAGCGTCTGGCAGCTAATCTCACTTTATTTCTCTCGTTTTATTCTCATTTTTATTATCTCCTATCCCTTGCAAACATTTCGCTTATTTTTTCTGAAACGTGTAAATTTATCCCTCCAGTTCTGCCAAAATGCATTGCATTATCTGTATGAAATCTTCATTAATCCATTTTTATCATATTTTTTAAATTTTTTTCTGATTTATTTTATCCGCAGCTGCGCATTTTAGTGCATTACGAGAACAGCATAATGTAGAAGAAGATTCAAGTTCATTTTGCATATATTCATGAAAAAATCAAGGAATTATTTCTCTTGACGCTGATCTCCTAAAACGCGATTCGCAAAAATTTCAACCAATCGAAAATGTTATTATGCGTCATAAAATATCATTCATTAAAGTGAATTGTCTAAATATGAGGAGAAAATTTCGATTTCTTACGTCAAGAAAAATTACTTTTGCAAGATAATGAAACGAACATAACTAGAACATTTATTCGAGGAACAAATCAATTATTTCTCGGGATTATTGTTCGGAGCTACTATTTCAGCCCCTAATCCTTTTGGAGCCAATGCTTCAACTTTGTTTTGAGAATTATCGTTTTCTTGACATGAAATCAGACAATCCTTGCTTTCGAGATCATAGACCTGCACTCCTTCAACTTCTTTTGTGAACTTATTTTCCAAATTGATGTATTTCGGCATCAGAGGACCCTGCAATTAGTTTTGTACACGTCAAAGGATTAAGAATTCTGTTTATTGTAATCAGCGACATGTAAAAAAATAGGCAAAAAGAATCATTTCTAATTTCTAAAATTTAAATAAGAATTTTCAAATTTTCACCCTAATTCATTCATGGAATGAAAAGAAACTAATCAATGTTCCAAACTCATAAAAATCTAAATTTATCTAGCTCACAACTTCCTTTTGTAGTTTTTATGAGTTTACTATTACCAGTTTAGTTTTTTTTTTTCTTTTTACCACATTCGTAAATTTAGCGCATACCATATAGGGAATAAGGATAGGATAAAATAGAGTGATTTTCTGCCAGAATAACCTACCCCTTCATCATTTTATATCAAAATCGCCCTATCTTATGTTCTTTGTAGCATGCACTACGTTTGCGAATATAGTAAAAACTACAAGGGGATCACTTACAGCGCATTGATGAGTGACTTTGAGGTATGGGTCGATTTTGCCGAGTTCCCACTGCGATCCTTCCACAGTGAAATTGTTTCCATTGTTGATTGTCGTCTGATTCATGACATCATCAGGATCCAACACGTTAAGGAATGCTAAACTATACGTTGCATATTCAGGAAAAAATCTTTCTATGCTCCATAAGAAGACTTTCAGCTCTTGATAACTACACAAAACTGCACGACACAAGATTGCACTTTAGTTGAGGAGGTTTAATTGCGGTGCGAAAATTTTTGATTTTGCTTTAGGCTATACAATTCGAACTACTCCATATCATTGGTACAGAATTCTCCAACTGATTCCCCAGGCATGCATAAAATGTTAACTCACTTTCCCCCATGTCGCGTTCCATGAGAATGACATTGATGGTTTCAGCGTCCTTCCCTGGAGCAGGGCAGTCGCATTTGCAGCTGCCGGTCACTCGGACCCGAGTGCTCCAAACAGGTGCAATCAAGCAGCCAATCAGTACAACTCCCACAATTCCCATAGTCATTCGATTAGGAGATTTTTTTCCTCTATAGCGAGAAATGAATGGTACGAATAATTTGCTTCTCCTTATTAAAAGTGCTTTTTATCGTGTCAATCAATTCCATTTCGATTGTTCTATTCATTTTCTCGAATCGAATGCACTGAATCATCTGTCAAGGCACAGGCAAATTCCTCTGATTCATCGACATATATCTATGATATGATGTTTTGATATAATCGAAAAGTAGAACGGAAATTTAAAACTCATAGGAATATTTTCTTGCGTAAATTTATCTTGATTTTTTGATTCATTATCATCAATCCAAATTGATGATTAATTTTTTTTAAATCAGCGCTTGATACTAATCTTCCTAATTTATTTACTTCAATTCATTAGTTTTTCTTGAACATGTCAAATTTGAACGATTTAATGTCGAAGTTCATACTTCCCAAAATCCCATCAATCTTACTCAGCATTCCTTATTTTGACTTGAATGCTCTTTTCCTTGAAGGAACGACAATTATTTTCTTCTTGTGCAAGAATTGCAACAAAATGTCTCTCCTGCCTAATCATCATCTAAATTAACCAACAAGTTGCATACCTATTTTTATCCAACCGAACCTTTTCACATACTTCAAGTCGATTTCATTCTGTTACTTCCAAGTCCCGCCCCTTTATCTTCAATCTGCCCTCCCCTGTCCCTCTTTCCTCTCCATCTCTCTGCCCCTCTCTCTCTTTATCTCTTTGTTATGAGAGCCGACTTTTAGCGCTTTACCCATACAATGCCTGAAGCTCTACAATGGAAATCATAGTTTATTTTATGCCACATATTATGTTTATCGTTTCCTTTCATTTTGAGTTATTTTATGATCTTTCAAAGTCTTCTTTGACTTTGATTTAGTAAGATATCCCAACGGGCCAATTTTCATTTGATATTGAAGAGAGTTTGCACGCAAGATTTGAAAAGTGCGAATGTTTTGATATCTTTGATTGATTGATTGATCGGTATCAAAAGTGCTAGTTTTGACGCAGTTATCATATTGTTTTCGCTCACAACTTTGAAAAATTTGTGCATCTCAATTGGGGAATCTAAAGATGTTTTTAAAGTTTTTCTTTACTCATTGAAAAAGAAGAAATCTCCTCCTTATCTTTGTTTTTCCTCGTCTTCTACCAAAAACTGCCAGACGATGTTCCATTTCTGTCCTCTCGGCAAAAAATGAGCCATTTTTCGAAGTAGAAATGAGAAAAATGACTTTTTGGAGTTAGTGGGCAGCACGCATCGACCGCTGCCATTCTGCTCTTTTTCGGGAATAAATTTGCGTTTTTTTTCAATCCAGCTATTTATCATTGTCGTAGGCTTTTACGCACGCACTTTTCTTCTAACTCTTGACTTTCGTTCTGAAAAGAAACATATTTGTGAGTGAAATTTTGAAAGAATTATGTTCCTTACATTTTTCTGCAAATTCATATTCTCATTTTTCCGAGATTCAAAATTTCCATTTCTGTTATGGATTCTTCAAGAATCATTTTTCAGAAATTGCTATTATTCAACTAAGCTCCCGGAAACAAGCATAAGAACAGCATGAAGTTCTTGACGTCGCACTAGAGCCGCCATTTTGATATCGTCCTTATTATAATTGTTCCCAGAAGTTTAACTGCGCTCGTCTGTTGTCTATAGTTACAAGGGCCAATCGAGATCGTGAAGTGCACTTGATACATTCTTCCTTTGTTAGACTCCGTTTAGTTTACTGGTATCCCTTTCAGTCTCTTTATTCGTGGTCAATTGTGGCAATCTGCCCATCTCCTTGCAGATCCCTGCCTTATCCCTCGATCCCCCATCGCTCATCCCCCTTCCCCTCTTTCCTTGTATACCATATTTCGAGGTCACTCCCTCCCCTTTTCTGTCTCTCATCAATGCGTCATGCATCTGCCACAATACTTTTCATTTCTCCATTTCTGTCTGTCTTTGATTTTATTCCAGCACAACAGCAGAAGAAAAGAAATTGCTGCTGCTCATTATTATTTTTCTTGTATCAAATCAAAATAACTATTTTTCTGTCCTTGTATAATTTTTCGACAGCTTCATATTTATCGTTCCGAAATTCAGTTTTGCCCGAACATTTGCATATCAACAATTTAAAATTGGAATTTAGTCAGCGTGTAAAATGGGGGTTCGAAATTATTATCAACCCTCTTCCGCATGTAGTTATCATTTGCTTTTTCATTTCGCAATTTTTATTATTATTTTTTTAACTTTCACAGCAATATTGAATTCTCGTTTGGTTCAAAAATATGTAGCTTTTCCCTCTTAATTTTCCATTTCCTTCCTAATGTCCCAATTGCTTTTGAAATCTTCGGCCTTTTTGAGTGAGCATGGCGTTGGAGACTCTGCAATAACTCTAATTCTGCCTTGGCCATTTGGGATAATAAGTTCGGGTTTGAAGTCGAAGTCAGTCAGAAAGGCAGACAGATTGACTGCTTGGTTGATTGTGAGGGAATGTAATCGAGCAATGGGCAGAAGGGCAATTGGGTAATGAGAGGGTGGCAGTTGCAGGACAGAGAATTTCAGACATTCGGGCATCAGGGTCACTCCCCTTCCCCTTCTCTGCTCATTTACACGATTCACCCCCTTGCCTCTTACCACCAGTCTAATTCTCTTACGTCCACATGCCAATTATTCAATTCACTCTGGAGAAATCTCCGCGTAAAAGGACATTTTTGTGTCATTTTTACGACGAAAATCTGCAAATCCAGGATCGTTGCTATTTTCACAAGCAAAAATATCTTTTTGCATAGTATATCTCACGTCCACCCTCTTTTTTTCCTCGTCATTCGTAAAGTTTATTCAGCGTGATTGCCCATATAGTGCTGTGGTAGTTGTCCGTTCACGAGAGGAGAATCGTTTCCGCTATCTGACTTTCGGATCGTGGGACAGTTGGGAAAGGAGAGGGACAGGGATACTCACTTTCTGTAATCGAGCATGGTCGTTCTCTTCATCTCTTCATATCTGTGTTCTATCGTCATTTCCTTCTTTTTTCATTTGTAACATGCAATGTCGGCGAAAAAGTCTCTGCAGCTGCATCGATGAATCGTCAATTTGGCTGCTTTTTCCGACTGTTTTCTGTCCGAATCACAAAATCTCGGCTACAATGCATTAGCATTATTTTTCTGCATTTCATAGCATAGCATATCATTTTCTCGGTTTTTCATTTGTTTCAGTGAAATCTCGTTTCTGGATACTTTAAAGTGCAACGTAGATGTTCTATTCTCCAACTAACGTACAATGAGTGTCCATTGCAAGTGCAGCAGATAATTCGCGTGTTTTTCGTTCATGTTTTATTCATGGTCAATTTCCCCAGTAGTACTCCTATCTCTTTTTGCGCTCCCTGCCTCGCCTCGCCTCGTAGTGCCAAGCAATTTTGTCCTTTTACAGCGGCTCTCAGCTGAGGTGTCATCCAAAGGAAATAAGATTTCTCCTTCCGCAAATCGACGCTTTTCCGACTCGTTTCTGGGCAAAATTCACTTGGCTGACTGCTCGTTTCGAGGTCCTTGGCTCCTGTCGAAAATGAGGGGAAAAAGGAAGGAATTTGGAATGAAAACGGAACCGAATCGAGGCGAAACGAACACGCAGCGTTTTCACTACTCAAACAGAGGAAATACTCCGCCGCTGCTATATTTGTAGCTCAGGCTCATTTCTATGGCCGACTACTCACTCTTTCACATTACTTTTTTCCTACCTTTCCGCAATTTTTATTGGTAGTTGCAATTTCCCGCCGAAGCAATTAGAAAGTCCTACTTTATTATATGGGATCGTTTGGCTTTCAAATCTCGATTTTTATTCTGATTCGCGATGGAAAACATTCCCACATTTGCATTTCTCATTTCACTGACATTTGCAGTAAGTCGCGCGTCCTTTCGATTCAATGCCACACAAATCGCAAATCGTATAGCGGTCATTTTTGCTGATTGCTCGATTGCGCCACAAACATAAACACAGTCCCTCTGCTGCCCTGCTCTCGGGCCCGTATCAGCATGGCCCATCAGTCGCAAAAAGTGGTTGCTTTGGTGCAAACGGCAAAGCTAACACAATGTGAAACTCGAGCCGACTTTGCATCTTTTTCATCTATCAAGGTGTCTACGAATCGTGATAGTTTATCAATTTCTCTCAAGCTTGGCATTCAGGGGGCGTGTCTGAATTGGGGACTGAAGTGGGGAATCTGAATGGAAGTGTGAGGAAGGGAAAGGAGAGACGACTCGATAGTTTCAAGGCCTCTGTTGTGGTTGCGGCCGTATAAACCGCGTCCTTGGCCGCTTGACATGATACCACAATCATCAAACCGACGCAATACTTTTGCCCTTCCTTCCTTTCTCCTTCTTGCAACACTCAACTTCCTTTCTAAATTAACCTTATCACATTTTAGGTAAATTGTTTGTTTTGATGAATTACTGATAATAAGTCCTTTGAAAATTTATTCAATCCACTAAAAAATCGATTATTTTCTCACATTATCAGTTCTGCGCTTTAATGAGATCAGAGCTTTATTTTCTTGAATTTAGGTGATTTTTAACTTGTTATCAACGTTTCTCAGGATATTTTCAAAGATACCTGCGTAATCATTGAGTGGAACTCAATATTGCTGCCTTTTAACGTAGTTTCAGTTTCAACAAGAATTGATCAAAATCAAGTGTTTATCGTTTCATCATATAATTTTCATTTCATTCCTTGCGTAATTACACTATTTCGTTCGCTTCTTTCGGACCATATAAATATTGTTAAACCATTCATTTTGACCATTTCCAAAAGTTTATGATTCTGAGAAATGTTCTCCTGTTGTATCAACATACAAAATAGGCGTGCATTTCCGACCATTCCCTTTTCTGTCCGTTTCATTGACCTGTCCATTTGTGGCAGTCCGATTAGTTCTGCGATTGCGAATGAAGACGACAGATAAAATCAGCCAGTCATCATATCACTGCACTGAATGGACTGCACTCTGCAAGTCAGACTGCCTGCTTGTCTGCCTCCAAATGGTTGTGCGCCTATCATCGATTCCTCTACTGATTCCCCTTCTCCCTTCTCATGCCAAATGCACTTTTATGGCTCATAAAGCCATTTCCTATCACAACATTCATAAATTCGTAAACACTGCTCCTCCTTGTCAAAACTTGTCGCTTTCAATTCAAATCTCATTTTTCCCGATTCCATTACGCATTTTTTGCGACATTTTACGCCTCAAAATCTCGTTATCGTTGCCAAAAGGCGTCCATAATTTCGGTTGCATTTCAGGGCGCAAAATGCGGCTTGATTGGCTCATTTCGTACGTCGTATTTTGTACGAGTTGGCATTTCCTGAATGCGCAGAGGTTTCTGGATCGAACTCTAAAGGAATATACGGTATGATACTCAGAAATGTTGAAATATTTTGACTAAAAATAATGAAGCTGACCCTATCATATAAAAATCATGCAGAAAGTGGGAAGAAAATGCTTGGAATTTCATGATCGATTATAAATAGCCTATTCGTGAGTAAGATAATTCAATCTGTTTGAATTTTTGCTGGTTTATATACTCGAATGCATTGAGCAATTTCGAGCCAAATTTTATTTTTAAAAAATTGAATCACGATAAATCATTAGGCTAGATATCACATGAAACTCGTACTTTTTCTAAACTTTTGCTCGAATCTCCATCAAATAAAGGATGAAATTTAGGTGCAAGAAGGTGGAACACTGAAGATGGATTGTTACGTGCAAGACATAGCTGAAAGCGATCCGATAATTTGGAAGAAGAACAAAGAAGCGATTTATATAGATGAGGACAGGCTCACCAATGACGAGAGGATACAGGCTGTTCGCAATTTTGGGGTACATTTTTCTTTACTAATAGCCTAGAATCTTTGAAATTTTACGCAAAAATGTTCCAGTTAAAAATTGAAAGAATAGCGAAAAATCAACTCAAACCCAAAGTGTTGCCTAACTTATATTTTTTTTTTCAAAAATAAATGACAGTTTATTACTCTCATTCATTTGTTTGGCCATATATTGTCGAGAAAAAATCAATGATATTAGCCTCTTTACAAAAATATATATATCACAAATCTTGGCATCAATACCCATGATGTGGGAAGATAGAAAAATCATAATGATAAACAAGTGTTCCAATAGTATTAGCCATTTGCTCATTCAGAACTCGACTTTGATCATCAACAAAGTGGAGCCGATCGACATGGCTGAGTATTCTTGCGGCATAACAGACCCGGAAGACGAGATTTTCTACAAAGTTGCAGTGCAAAGTAAGCAATCACGAATGATACTTCCCGAGAAAATAATGAATGAGCCTTCAACAAAATGCACTTATAAAAAGGGCTCAATGAAACATTCGGAGGGGTTTGCCAAATGTTCAATACGTACATCATTCATGCACTTATATCTTCGCTCTTGTTCCAGCAAACATACTACAAGTTGTATCGCTAGTTCAATTCAGCTGTATCTTTTCATGTCTTCCACTGCGTTAACTTTTTCAGTAAGAGTTTAGCGAGTTATCGCAATCGATGTATCAATTTGATTAACGAGAATTTGTGCGGGATCCAAACGGATCGGGCAAAAAACCACAGCTTGAAAAAACAGCCTGAACGGCAAAATAACGCAAGGAGCGGTGTTGTAATCGAGAGAAGAGGAGGGAAGAACGCGTTCGAAAAAAATTGACAAAAAGTCGAGGAAAAAGGGAGCGGCGCATGGACTTTTGCCGCCTAAATCAAAGCGAAATCACACATTCTTGTGTAGTAGCAAAGCAGCAATTGATTATGGATGAAAAATGTCTGAAGTGAGCTAACAAAGGGTGAGATGTTGAAATGAGATGATATGATAGGAAATGAGTGAAGGGATCGAAAATTGTTGAAGAATATTAGCGAATTTTCAGCGAAGCCGAGAGTCGTTTTGACCCCAGATTTGGGCAATTATCAAGTCAAAGTGGGAGACACAAACGTGCTGATTCGGTGCATCGCAAAGGGAAACCCTACCCCTACCGTCTCCTGGAAGAGAATGGTAAGCTGATCTTCATTCAAATTGATAAAAATCTATGGACAGACGTTCGAATTTTAAACTTTCCAATGCTCGGGATGTTAAATTTGATTCAACTAAACATATGACAACACCTCATGTGGGTATCGTGAGCTCTTTTAGTGATTTTGAAACATCTCTGACCCCTAGGATAAAGTAAATAGGTGCTTCTTGTATTATTCAAAGTTGTTATTTTTTATAATCACGAAATTTCGTGAATCCAATACTTATCCACCACCTCTCATTTTACTGTTTCGTGAATGAGCTAATGAACTCTCCAAATTAGCGATAATGACTGGTTTGGGCCGGGGGACAATTGACTCGGTGATAATCCGGATATTGGGATAAAGAAATTGGAGAACAAGGAAGAAGGAGGGAGGCAGGGAAGAGGTAATTGGCAAAAGAAGAGGATGAGCGATGAGGCCAATCCGCATGTGCGGAGTGCGCGAGAGGCTCGCAATCGCTCGGGTCATTCTTTATTAGCAGCAATGAAATTGATGGTCCAGTCATTTGTTGGATTTTATTGACCAAAGCAGCTAATTGGGCCATATTTGGATAAGAAAGAAGATATTGAAAATATCGCTTGATATATCCCTGAAACTATAATGCAAAAGCCAATTAGCTGAATCCTTCTTTAAATAGTTCGTTTTTAAGGATGGCCCGATTCCATCGGACGTTGTAGTTTCTGACACGAAGCTGGTCTTCTCGAAGATCGCCGTGACCCACATGGGCATGTACAGATGTGAGGCCAGCAATAGTGCGGGCAAGGACTCGGAGCAGATCAACTTGGTCGTCAATGGTTAGTTCAGCATTTCATTATTGTAGACAAATTCAAAAATCCCCTAAAATCAATCGATTCAATCGCCTTGTGTTTTGAAGTGCTTCACTCCTCATTCATTCGTTTAATTCGTTCAATCATTTCATTTTGGTTGTATTTTTACTCGATAAAAAGCCGACGGCGGAGATAAGATAAATTACTGCGTAGTCCTTTGTTTTTTCTCTAAGCCTCGCCCATCACATGCTGCTTCTGAGCTATCTCACTTCCTTTCGATCCGAAAAAATCAGCCAGGCTTCAGACAATTTGTCAACCTAATCTTATCAAAACAAGACGTTCGAATTGCTGTTCGTCGTATAGAAATTCAACTCAATTTAATTGCGAAAAAACGCGTTTTGTAAAAGAATTCCTCATTTTTGCAGTGAATTGCGAGATATTTGATTTGTCCCCTATGTGATTCAATTCGGGGTTATTTGGCTCAAACTTGACAAAGTTCTTGAAACAATTGAAAATTTTTTGAGTCAAGAACCCTGATCTAATATTCTTTCCTTTTCTCAATCTAATCGCTTTGCAGAGCCTACAGACAATGGAACTCCTGAACGTAAGTCTGCATGTCGTGTTGTCCTTCCGTGTTGCTTCGGGGCAGGACGAGTCAGATACGGAAAAATCGCATCAGGGACGGAAAATAGATCTGACTCGAACTCTGCCTTCTAACATTCAAAAATTGCAAGAATCAGGGGAAAGGGATGTTCCTGAAGAAAATTATGTGAGGTTTTGTGAGTTCAGGTTTCAAAGACCTTATTCCGATCTTTTTCTTTCAAATCAAACTCAAACTAACTATATTCCTATGACTTATCATATCATAGAGATGAAGTAATTATAAAATAGTAACTTTTCTTCAATGAGAACATCTCTGATTAGAAGGGGAGCGTCTGAATTATTGATGACACAAACAGCGAGCAGCAACGCAGTGCCTTGCATTGTTAGTCTAATAAGGCAGGGGCAAGGCAGATGTGCCAGATTCGATACAATAAAATACTGAAAAGGGAAGAGAAAAGGATTCACAGGAAGACCGGGGGAGAGAAAGGGCAGCTGCAAAGAAAATGAAGGCAGGCAAAGGGGTCTGCGAAATCTGTTTAGCGCCTTCCTTTCACGCCCCGGAGTTGTCATGTAAACAGACTGATCTTCTGTATTCTCTATGCATTATGCGGTAAGGGCAAACGCTTATTTTGTCGCGGATCAGAGCACGCAGATAATGAGCGAAGAGAGAGGAGAAACGAGAGAACCAAAGAAGTCATCGCTAATTGTTTACCTGCACTCGAAATCCTGGAAAGGCGTTCAAAGGAAGTGCGAATGCATGCATAGTCAATGAAGATCAGATTTTCGATTTTCGAAGATAAAAAAGTTCTCTGAAACGTTTTGAAAATTCAGCGGAGAAACGTGACCTAGCTATTAGAATTCGCGAGAAAATTATTGTTACTCGAAAATTAATGAGCCAAATCCCTAAAAGTGACAGAGATTAGTCTGTTTTGCCCTATTCTGGTAGGATTTATGATATCTGTCTTCTCGCAGTTAGCAGCTAAATGCTCGTCTTTGTGTCCCTTGCTCAGTCTATCATCTCTTTGCTCAGATACCATATGGGGAGGGGAGGATTTTATGGGAATGAGACCAGGATATTTGTATGATGAAAGTCAAGAAAATAAAGATTTTAATCAATATGCACAATATTAAAGGCTAAATTAATATAGAACTAGTCCAATCAAAGCAGCATGAAAACACGCTCTTATCCGAAGAATCAGGAATGTGAAATGATAGACGGAATTACAGAAGCCCCTTGGATCAAGACTGAACTCTCCTTCGTTCCCGTTAAGAAGGGTGCTGATGTGAACATCAGTTGTTCATACGATGGACTCCCAATTCCACAGGCCGAGTGGTTCTTCAATGGATACAAAATTAACGTGAGACTGTTGATTCCTACAGAAAATGATAGTGCATAGGAAAGAAGTCATGATTGATTTAGCATTTGAAACGATTTGCGAAATACAAGATTTTCAAGGCAGCCTGCCTTGTGTTTTTCACCATGATGATTCAATCTGGATGATATTTGATGAGAAAATATTTAGTACACTGAAGATGTTAGTCAACATTTAACCTAATCGGATCATCTCGGCCTTATGACTATGACGTCTAAAATGACCATGCGTTCCTAAGCCTTTGATAGCCATCTAAAACTGAAATACGATAAAAAATTTAAATCTAAAATAATATTCAGATGAACGAGAAGCGATTCCAGCACACTGCACAGTACGCGAAACGTGACTCGTCCAATAGTATCACTATTTTGAGGATTCAGGGAATTACCGAGGTCAAAAGAGACTAGAAATTGTCTGAAATTGATATTCTTTCCAGGATGCATTTGGTGATTACATGTGTCGTGCCTCGAACAGTCTCGGAATGAACCAAGCCACAATTCATGTTTCTGGTAAGGTTACCTATTCTAGATACAAATTATTATCTCTTTATACTTTTTAATGCAAATCGAGAACTATCTAATCATATTATTTATTTATTTATAGGAAGACCAGGTCCTCCAGTTCTGGAATTGGACAACGCAGATTTGACGTGGAAAGTACAATCCTACGAACCCGTCGATGAGTATCGAGTTTATTATCGACCGGAAACACAAGATGAATGGAATAAATACGAGACCGTTCGAGTTAGCAAAGGCAAGCATTTAATCATTTTCTGAGATGTTTGAAAAATTGACTTGTCCAAAATAATGGGGAGAAATTCTCAATGTTTTTATCACAAAAATGATAGACGAAAAGAAATACGATCTTACGAATCCTCGATTTTTACGTTGGAAATTTAGTGATATCATGTCATGCAAAACGAGTTAGAAATGGATAGTTTCATGTTATGAGCCCTTCTCAAAACCGACTCATGTCACGGGGGTTTTAGATTCCATGTACTGCCAACCCAATTTATTCCTATAGAGTTTTCGTCATTATTTCATTTTTGGATACTGAAAGATCAAACTAGATCATCTTGACTTCATTCTTGCTCATAAACAAGCTTCAGCTGATAACGATGGCAGCGACAAATGGGAGCATACGATTTCACTAATGCCTTTCCTCGAAACAGGGCAGAAGTATCAACTGCAAGTGAAGGCAAAGAACGCATTGGGATATGGATCATTCGCTAAAGATTATGTTACTATCGAAATTCCCACCAATATCAAAGGTAGGTCTTCATAAGCTGAAGGAAAAAGCACGATAAAAATTTCTAATTTCAAAAAGTTATTCAAATCACCTTTCAACATTTTTCTAA
Organism: Diploscapter coronatus; assembly: GCA_964036155.1. Taxonomy (NCBI): domain Eukaryota; kingdom Metazoa; phylum Nematoda; class Chromadorea; order Rhabditida; family Rhabditidae; genus Diploscapter; species Diploscapter coronatus. Next base: position 44,234,020 of record OZ038422.1, on the reverse strand, counting down.
TTCTAAGATATTGAAAGACAAAATTATCTAATTTTAGAAGCGATATCTTCGTCGAGTCGATTATTTGCCATTTCATCATTGTGTGCGGCGATTGCATCGTTGCTATTGGCATTGCTTATGGTCTGAATCACTCCAAACAGGGTAGAATTCGATGAATTCACACATAGCATAGTGGTTGTTTATTGAGTCTATCAAATATTCGTGTTCGTTACTCAAGTCTGCCATCATTTTTGCAAATATTTTACCTCATGATCTGTTATTCTGTTTCTTGTCAAATTGCTTTTTTCGAATTCTTGTTGGATTTTGACGAAAATCATAATGATTCAGGAAAATTTTCCAATACTTAACTTGTGAGCATATCTCACATCAAATTTTTCCCAGTATATTCTAAATTTAAGAGGACTATTCTAATATTGCTCGACATAGTTTCATTTAAAGGATAATATTCTCATTTTTCGTTACGATTTTATTATATCTCCAATTTCATAGATTTGAGATTTTGATGAAATTCGTACTTAGCACAAAATTCCATTGCCTAGTCGAATTACTGTGCCCGGAAACTCGTTTAATTTTTATACTGAAAAGGAAACTTGGAAGCTATTTTAGTTGTTAATTTTTGCGATGAAATTATCAAGTTTCCAAATTTCTCCATGCTTATTCAAAAATATCCCAATCTTTCATTTCGATGATTCCATCTCCGCTCTCTATCGCTGCTTTCCTTGCACCAAATTGCAAGTTCCCCAATTCAATCACTTCCTTCATCCACCATTTGTGTTGCGTCATTTCACTTTCCAATAACTAACCCTCTTTGTTTTAAATCTAAGAAAGTTAAGTCGGAAAAATGAACACATATTCACACTTCCTCGGGCGAACTATTTTATTTTCAACGTTTTCGACTCAACAATTTAAAGTTAGGTGTAAATTGATCAATTTTTACAAATAGCCGGTCAAAATATCTATTATCGAAATATTTCATGTCCAAGTCAAGAATAGAGAGAAATCTAGTTTTTTCATTCATGCCAACTCTTGACTTTTCACCTACTGTCGGGTGAGTACTTTCGTTGTTATTATTTTTCAGCGTCAGAAATTTGGACTAATTTCTGAGCCCTTTGGAATTCACATTCATTATTCATGATTCTCTGCTTTGTTAATCGGTGTTTTCTGCAATTTATTTTCCCTTTCCTGTTCGATTTTCAGTATTCTTGCCTCATTTGTGATGTTTCTATAACGAAATCTTATCAATTTATTTCAGTTTCAGTTTGTAGATAATTTATTCTCCAAAGTTATGCATCGAATTGACTTATTCTTCTTTTGTTTTATCCATCATTTCAAGATCGCTTTACGCAAATCGCAAAATTCTCTATTGCAATAAAAAGTTACAACTTAGTATTGATGACTATTACGTAGATAATAGAGTTCGTTGCCTAGAATTTGATGCTTTATTTCCACTTCATATGATCAACAGAATGAACGCAACTGCAAAACTGTCTCTGCCTCGCCCAGTGACGGTCATTTTAACAGCTAGCACGGTAAACTCCACACAAGAAAATCACTATTGGGAACTCCCTGCATACGTTACTAAGAGTCGTTGACAAATACAGGAGGCCTAAATTGTTCTTTGCACTTCACGCTTTGAAAACTATATTATAGCGTTCCTTAATATTCAAATTCTTCAAAAGTTATAAGAAGAACTTTGAAATAAAGAATTATTTTTGACAAGGAAAAAGTATTTCATCTTTTTTTATTTTGTCCCCTTTCCAAAAACCCAATAATTACAATTATTTCATTATCTCCTCAGGCATATTAGTCAGTTAAAGTAGGAATTATTTATTATGCCTTTATCAACAAAAACATAGGCGTTTCCCCCACTAAAATGGGCGAAAATTATATCATTTTGATGCGGTTCGATCCGAGTCATCCAGGAATACGGAATGTGCAATATTTTGAAATGTTGCATTAGATTTTAAAAAATCTTGTATCTGATCTTATTGCGAGTGAAAAATTAAATTACGTATTAGACTAGATCTTATCTATAAACATAAAAGTTATATGTCTATTTTTAGATTTTGGATGATGATAAAAAGAGTGACAATTCGATCAACGAAAGGCAGGAGAAATTAATGGAGAAGTAGTTCGTCATTTATGAAAATAGCAAAGGAGAAACGATCTAATAAAACCAAGAAATTCTTCGGGTAGAGCAATTGCAATTACAAGAACTACATCTTTGTAAGTAGATAAAATGTTGTGTATTTTTACTCAAATTACCGTAAAATCTAACATAGTAGTCCCCCTATAATGGAAGTCTACCCTTCAAAATGTCAGAATTGCCCATTACTTAACTCAAATCATCTCAGAATATTTTATAATGTTCTTTGGACCTTATAGAGTAGATTTAATCCTGATTTGAAGCGATTACGATCGCTAGATGAGGGGTTATGATGGTTTGAAAATTTGAGGATCGAAAAATAAAAGTCCATGAACTTCTATTTTAGAATTTACGGTATTCATATTCTATCGTGAGTTAGAGAAAACTGACAAACAATGCATCATAGTTTACAAAATTATTCAACCTGTACAAGATTTATTATTTTATTTTTGATGAAATAAATGCATACACTGCACACTAAAGCATTGTACCATTTTTATTGCACTCGATTTTTAAACCATTATTTTACTGAAAATAGTCAACATTAATGCAATTACCCCCCTTTGATTTTTTCCATTTTATTCCCGAAATATTTTAGTGATAATTATCCAGATTATAGTGATTAGCAAATCATTTAAAAATGTATACTAACCCCTAATGTTAGCCATGAATTGTGATATTATCATGTTATCTTGGCTTTACGGTTAGACCGAATTTTAGAGACAAAGAGTTTGCATCTAATTTTTTTGTAAGTAAAAACCATATGACGCACTTAGATGGAAAAATGTAATCAATCTTGTTATTTGGTTGTCTACATTGAAAAATAATATTTATTACGATACCATTTCTCGCTCTCTACAAGCATATAACCCCACCATAGCTTCAATTTTCAAAAGCCAATAATCATGAAGAGAAAAGAACGTTGGCATGCATTTATTAAAATTTATAACTTTTCGGATGCTTTAAATTCGATCCTTACAGCTCAGACAACATGAAAAAGTAGTTGCGATAATTGTATACGAAATAGTATGACGAATAAATCTTTTCCTTATCAGACTCTAAACTATTTCACATGTAACAGTACTACGATGTATTGCTCTGTCGGAAATCTAAGAGGTGAAAAGTTGTGCACGGTTATTTCTCAGTGTTAGAAAGATAGATAATACATGAAAAACAGACACTGGCCTAAAATCGTATCTTTCTATTTTCAACCTTTCAATTTTTGACTCTGTAATACTACCAGGCTTGTCCAAGGCTAATTTTTGTGGAGCGGGGATGGGTAAATCTTGGACAACTCTGAATACGAGTTTTTCAAATCGTCAAAACTTGAAATCAGTTCTTATTAATGAATTTTCTAATGACTCCGGACCCAAACGAATCATAAAATCATAAGCTGATTAAAACTGAGTTATCAGGTCAAGATCGGGTGATTTGAAATGTTCTGCTTCGAAAATTTATGTCTATAATCATTGATCTGATGAGAAATTTGAGCCGGATTGTCGTTTACTGGATTTTATAGCCTTTATTGTTACAAATAATGACATGATCAGAGTCAATAACATCAGCAACAAGCTTGAGGAATGAATGATTTATTATCATCGTAGATCCCAGTTAGATCATCAGTAGATCCTAATTCTGATGATTCATCACTGATCGCAGACTACTCGCCTTGACTAACTAGAGTCGCTCAGCAGCTCTACCGCTGGCGACTAAGAGTAGTTCTGTTCCTGACACGACTGCTTGCGATAAGACAAAACTGAATAATGACGTATATCAGATTTATACTGATTCTTCAGCTAATATCCTAGATAAGACGACAGTCTTAATGCTAATTTGGCTCTGCCAAATTATCATCATTACTTCGGTGTATCTAATACCAGGTTACGACATTCTTTCCTATATTACCTAGTCTGAAACCTAATGAATTTTGCGAATGGCGATGAGGATCATTTTGACTTGCACAAGAATGCCTAAACCTATTGAAGTACAGCTTTGAAAATTTTCTAAATTTTGCAATGGAAAGAACATGGAGAAATCTCAGAGAAAGGCGTACTCTATCAATTTTTGGTATAATGTTTATTTCGAAAAGGATCATGACTCAATGTTGCTCCCGTAATATTGTCTTCTTGCTGTTAGCCTGCAAATCGATTAGTTTTTGGCATATAGTCTCAAAAGGAGCAATTCAATAGGAATATTCTGACGTTTGGGTGTGGCTCAAATTTTGCCTTCAATAAAAACTGATATTATCTTATCAAAGTAAGATGACGTGTTGAGCCGCATTATACGAACATAGTAATAAACTGGTCGGTTGGCCACTAGCATAAAATTTGGGGACACACCCATTTAAACTCAAAGATTATCTTGAAAATCAACTCGTGTCATAATTAGATATCAGAGCACACAAATGATGTGATTCGATTGGAGATTCAAGCAGTAAATGCAAGGAACGGGAGCAATTTCAAATTATGCAATTTTCGATTTTTTTCAGCTGTTTTCGATAGAATTGTTGATCCCAAGCTGGAAATTTTTTACTCTTATCACAGAAGCTTGTTTACATCTTTATGACCAGAATATGGGCACACCCATCCAATTTGGCATTCCATATTTCATAATATTTCCTGTGAATGTCTTATCCTACGTGCAAAGTATACTAACATTCCTTACGAAATATTTGACTCTTCGTTATCTCGGTTCGTGTATTGAAATCTATCCATCGTACTCTAATCTGATGAAGATTTTTTTCATTTAATCTCGAATTGATTGCAATAAACAGAAAGTAATAGAAATTAGCTTTTGAAGGTTAAAATATGAGATATCGTTGATTGGAGAGAAAGCCGATATGCATGTAGCAATTAGAAGTCGAACTTGAAGCGAAATAGTGAATCGCGTAGAAGATAAACGAGAGAAATAGCGTAATAACCGAATATTGATGCGTTCTCTCCAATCATTAATATCATCCGTCCTTCGCGAAGCAATAATTCCAAACAAAACGTATGCTATCGGATTTTAAAGAGGCGAAAGTTTTCGGCCCTGGCTTGGCCGGTAGTACTAGCCAATTTTTGCTTCACAATGTGGGTGAAGCTTGCGGACTCTAAACGTAATGTCACGAATAACGGTCAATTTGGAGTACTTTCGATACCGAAACGTGTATCGAAAATTCGAAGAAGGGCCGTTTTGTAACGTAACAGTTAACGAAAATAAAAATTTTTATAACGTACAGTCCTGATTAGCACTCTAGCGATAATAATTTATTTTAAAGTATTAAATGAAGAAAAATAAATTTAATTTTCAAAGGCTCTTACCTTCTTTTACTTCTCACCTTTTCGAACGAATTTAGAGAGAGGATATTCGAGTTCGATTTTCAATGATATTTTCAATTCAAGAATATTTCGCATTACTGATTATTGATTGGCAGACCGTTTTGATAATGCAAACATTTGCCTGGAGTTGGAAACGTCATCAAGTGAAATTTTCAATTATCAAGCAAAGGGGAATGGATTATTGACGTAATCATTGCAAGCTAGAGCTAATCGTTCATCTACTAAATATTAGAAAAATACTCAAATGAAAGTCTCATAGCTATATTACCGCCTTTGCTTTACTCTATCTATAAAACTTCGTAATTTACTTTTTGCGAAACTGAACTTAACTTTCATAAATCAATGTGAATAATTTTTTCTTAATGCTCTGATCAAAAATTATAAATTCTCACTCAATTGTAATGCCTTTCCATTTCAATGTTATCACTACGTTCTTGGGCATTTCATAGTTAGAATGAATCTGCACCACTCGAATTGACAACGCCTTGTGCTGCCTTATCAAAAACACAATTGCTTCGACAGTTATGTTTAATTATCGCATTTCCTTACATTATTCAACAACTTTTCCAGAGTTTTCATTTCATTGATTTGAAATTAGAGTTCAATTTTCAAATATTAAAATTTATTAGAAGAAAATTTCAAGGCTCTGTAAATTACTCATTATTCTCATTTTATGTTTTATGATTTATGATTTATTCATCAGAATCATTTAATTTTGCATTAGCTTCACGGAAAATTCATTAATCCAGCGATTACAGTATCGCTTATTTGCATTCCATATCATCTGTTTGCTCATTTTCGTATTTAGGAAGGTCCGAAAATTGCCTTGATTACTCATCGATTTTATCAAAATGCGTCACGATTTGTGATCTTGAAGGATTAACAGTCCAAGAATTGTCTGATTCACACGCCGAATTCGGAATTGGTTGCACTTTCCCAGAAACTGTCTAATCACCAAGGTTCATACTATCAAAACCCGGATTTTGTTGAAAATAGTTAGAAGTGAGTGATTTTGCAGACGCTTGTAGAATGGAGCCATGAGTTGGGGTGAAAAACGCAATTCGTGATAAACGATGACTAATTGATACTTTTCGCGCAAAACTCACACAGAAATCATATCATTTTTGATTTTATCTGAGAGGTTTATTTTAATGCCAATTTGATTGCATATCATTATCGTGATATTCGTAAATTTTTCGATTCCGTGAATGAGTCACATGAGTTAGGCTTAAAATCAAGGAATGGTGAACTTGAGATAAGGCTAGAGACTTTACGAAAGGAATTAAATTTTATCAATTCCTTGTCTAGGCAATCTACTTCTTTATGTGAAAATGACGAGTTTCTAAAGATTCTTTGGATTGCTGAAATATAAACGATAGTTTATTTGGTTCGTCGAATCAACCATCACTTCTAATCATAGTTTTAAATCCGTGTTTAAGGAAGTAATTTTATCGCTCTGATATTCCGCTTCGCAACTTCTCTTCAATAAATCAAGTTAAAATTTTATCAGAACTTATCCTGATTATTCATCAATTGAATCAGCAACCTGGGGAAATAGTTGCACCGTTGTATACGAGATAGTAAAGAAAGGAAATATTTTCCCTAACAAACCTATACTATTTCGCATGCAACAATGTAGCTACTTTTCCAAATCGCCTACTGAATCTCGATTGCTTTAACAATAGACGCAATATTGATTTAAATTACATGAACCTATTATTTTTCATTTATCACAACCCACTATTATTCGCGCCAGAAAGAATATCATGCCTAAATATTAACTTTTTGCATATTGTATTTGCAACAGGGTTTTCGAATTTGCACAATCATTGTCTTTCGAATTTATTGAATGAAAGTGTGCACGTTTAGCCACTATTAGTGATACTCATTGATTTTAGACTACAGTAAGATTTTTACCGCTATTTATAAAGTGTAAGCCCATAACGCTCAGTTGCAATCAGACCTGTTTATCTATAAAGTCTCATTACAACCAAAACTGATAAATGTTTTGTTTGTGACCCATTTCATTATTCCTAATTGGCGCCGACCACTTACGTCACATATATCAGTCTTGAAAACTATAATTAACTTTTCATATTGTCTCGATAAAACTCATTTCGAGTCCGTAGTCTAAGAGAGTGCAACCGATATTTCCGATGTGAAAGCAGAGTTATAAAAGTATTTTTCTCGAAGTCTGATAAGCTAATCAAGCTTATAACCAAAAACCGTATGAAAAACGGATCTGTGCAACCAAAGATATGAATTTCTGAAGACGATCAGAAACCGTTTTTGCGAATGAATTTTCTGAAAATTTTAGCAAAATTGCTTTGCTTGACTTTGACTTCGCGGAGTAGGCGGTATTTGCGTTCTATACCGTAGTCTCCGGCCCCTTGCAGCAATGAAAAGAAAGAAAATAAAACTAATCGTTTTAAACTTTTTAAAATTTTCCTTTTCCCGGTATTTATCATTTTTATTTTATTGTTAGAAGTTGTCGTTTCCAATCCAACACATCCAAGGGTCAAAATCGCGATTCGTGAAAATTCCGCTTTCATGAAGCTTCGATTCCAAAATTGACTTTGCCGGTCGAACCCTCACTCAAGCCCACTTTACCATATGCTCGTCTATACATGGCCTATTGTATCGTTGATTGGAGAGAAACTCGATATTCTTATGCAGCAGCAGTTAGAAATCGAATTTGTAGCGAAATAGTGAGTCATGTCGAAGAGAAATGGGGCGAATACCGTAATTTTTGAATATCGGCGTTCTCTCTAATCAATAATAGTATTCGTCCTACATTCACCCTCGCCCCTTCGTAATATTCGCTCGATTTGTTGAGAAATAGTATGGAGAAAAGAAAAAAAATCGAGTGAATACTACAATAGGTCCTACAAACTTGCGATATTCTGATGAAGAATCTTGCAAAAATATGCATGTACCTAAATACTGGATTTCAGAAGTTTCAAACGTTTAAGCACAGGTTTTCCTTCCACAAACAGCGCTCACAGCACGCATAAACGCAGTATCCGTTATAAAATAGGAGAACCCTAGGAGAGGGGCAGGGATGTACGGACCTGGGCATTAATTAATGTCTGGGTTCCAATTTTACGAACCGCGTACATCTCTCAGAAAAATTGACCGGACGAACGCCGTGCGAACGCCAGTGAAACTGCCGCCCGGCTTCCGAGCGGTAGCCGGGCGGCTATGGCACGGCGTCCGTCCGGTCAATTCTTTGCTAGATCCCGGAGAGGAGATTCCACGGCTAAAGGGCAGACAACCAGAATGAGCACGGGGTGCGATAGTTAGTGGGCATGGGGATAGACACGCGAGAGGATAAAGAAAGAGATGCGGAACCGGCACCGCAATTTCAGCCCAGCCCTGATCGTCCCGCGAATTTTCTCCTCTTTGCTTTGTAGCAAAATTAGGCTCAGTTAACTCGATTTTTCTAACTAATTAAGTTTTCATTTTTTGAAATCAAACACTAGCACCATCATCCAACTTTTTCGCGCGGAATTAGCCGGATACGTTCATTCCTGCAAGGTGATTACGAGCAGCAACTCGTATTTGACGAGATCCATCTTTTCCCATACTATCTCACTCAACTCTCATTCCTTCACGTGAACTATAGAACGCTTCATCTCGTCATTTTACGAATTGCTATTGCGGGCTCTACTCTCACTTGAAAATTTCGATATGCCCATTTCTTTACATTTTACTTGAGAATTATCGATAAGCAGTCATAGTTCGTGCTTTATGCTTTTTACATTATATGATGATATCAATGCCTGCGTACTTGATCATTTTAGAGCATAAGGAGTTTGATATAGTTTTATTCGTCCTCTCGATCATGAAATTTTTTTATCAATAGAGCTATAACTATCCAGCATGTGATAAGGCAAAAGGGGTGGAGGAGACCTCTTAGAGAGGGTACTTTTTTATCATTCAACCTTGTCAAAATCGTGGAGATGCCTCTCGACTCTCGAATACTTATCAGTTTTATCGAAATAGTCCCAAAGGTTCTCGCATTTGTATTTTCGAAAAATTTCATCTTTTCATATTATATCTCTGTAAATTCATTAGCGTTTATCGATTATCGATTTAGATGTCAAGTCCAAGTGCGTGGAACTACCGTAGTCCGGGCACCAGCTCGGATGAGTACGCCTCCTCTCCGCTCAGTGCCACAGGCTCCCCCTTCTCCCATCCGTCATCGCTGTCTCAATCCCAAGTCGCATCTCCACTCGCCGCAACCACTTCCAATCGTTCGAGTTCATTCGCCGACACAGCCAGTCAAAGTCAGTCTCTCAATCAGTACCAGGCAGGATCCAGCCAAGAGCCAATCAGGACCAGCGACTATCAGAGCCAATCATCCACCAACGATGTCAACAGCGTCGACAAACTCATGGAAGCAATAAATGTCAAGGAAGTAAGTCAAACTAATCATTTGGTTCATAATCGTTCACATCATTAAAATGCGAAAATGCTCTTTATTTCCGAACAATAGTGGATTAGAATACCATTTATACTTACAAAATCTGCATTCTAATTTGCTCCTATTAAGATCTCAGTCAGGGCTTGGTCGGAATTGATTCCGACTCTAAAATTTTAAAAATCAACTTCGCCTGAGCCCTGATCTTAATAGACTTTCAATCAGGATGAAGAATTTCATGGAAGGAGTTCCATGAAACAATTTTGTAATATAAAGCTGATACAAAAGGAGTATCTGAGACTAGATTTACGGTACATTCTGATCTTAGGGGATCTGCACGGAAGATCGAACTTACATTAGGACTAATTTGTCTATCCCTTTTCCGAATCCTTCATGTAGGATTGAATTTTATCGAGAAACTCTCTAAATACGCTGATTAATTTTTACAAAACTCGATATCCTTCTTAAACTTATCAAAAATCGTGTTAGTGTCTCTATGATATTAAGCTATTCATTTCAGTTATTAGATGAAGACGTCAGAATTACCCGCTGGCTGAATCCTCTACAGAATAACCCATCGGGAAATGCTGAACTCGCTCAAATTGTCGGTAAGTATTCAAGAATGTTTAAATAATAATTTCATCATACAAATTAAAAGTCATATCTCGTTGATCCCAAATAGAATTTGATCAACAATCCTAATTAATTTTGATGCAAATCATGTTCTCCTCATAGGGCTCAATAATTACTTATAAACTCGATTAATAATTTGTCTACAAATTCATAACTCTAATGTGAAAGTTCTTCCGCAAATTTGAGAATAACAAATCACTTTTCGGTTCTGTATATCTTAAATCTTATCCAATAAGAATTAATGCACCGACCTTAGGTTCAGCCTGAAGCTATCATTCAATATGCTTATTTACAAACTTCGCATAGATTATATCTTCTCTCATCAAGCTAAATTAGAAAAGAAAAGCTCATGAATCGTGCATTCAAAGAATATCGATTGAGTTTGTTATGCAGTTTAATTACATTTGAAATTACATATCAGTAATTTTATCGTCTCAGCTTGTCCTTAAAAGACAGTTTTAATTCTCTTGTTTGGAGTTTCTTTCCTAGTCTTGTCTCATAAAAGCGGTATTAAGTTATCAATCTTGACAAAATTACGGTGCCCTATGAGAATATTATCTTCGACAGTGAGTTTATTGGGTTCGAGAACAAATCAATAGAACGATTTGGGTAATAATATACCGAAATTAAGAAGATGATTATTTTCAGGTGATGCTTCTACCATTAAACCATATGCAACTGAGAATCTTGAATACAGGTAATAATGATTAGGTTTCATTTTCAAGGAATCAAATAATAATCAAAGTCTCTATCGAAGCTTTCCTGACAAATACAGCTATCTAAATAAAATCAAGCGTATCATCAAATAGCAAAACTTATACATTGAACGAATTTTTTGAGATACCTAAGATTTGAACTTGTATATTTTCACTTTTGGAATAAAAATGAATTTAACCATATTTCTAGTGAAGCTCATAATTAAGTTTCCATTTAGTTCAGAGTTGATAAAAAAAAATAAATAAAGACAAAGATAACATATCGATTGAAATGCAATGACTAACCATGCATACTATTCGATCACGAAGTCCTTATCGAAACAACACTGTTATGGATATATAATTTTCAGATATCCCTGTGAAGATCAAGCCGTTTTTTATTCTGATGCGAATCAGCCCGGACCCAGTAATACGAATACTGCGATTGTTCGCCAGAGATGCTTCTCTGATCCCGCGCCCATACAGCAACAGCATCCATGCCATTTCCAGTTTCCCTCTCACAATCAGTTCTTCCCTCAGCAACATCCACTGCCTCATCCGTACGCTCCCGTTTCACAGCCACAGTTCCATCTAATGGCCAACCAAATTCCTCAACCTGCACAAGTCCGCTACAGCTATTCGTTTCCACTGCCAGCTGCTCCTCAGCAAACTGTGAAAAGAGGACGACCTGGAAGAAAGCCGAAGAACAGCGGAAGGCAATCTCCCAAACAAGTCATCTACAAGGAAGGACAGCAGCAGGGAAGAAGAGGTAGGAAAAATATTCAATTTTTCCTTGATTATCAAGAATGCGTCGAAAAATTTTAAGTGGGAAAAATTTGATTGGACACAATCAAATATTCGAAATATGTACAGTCGTGCTTTCCTCTACCCTTCTTTACTCATGCACTCATAAACATAAGGTCTGCGCGTCAATGAAAATGACGGTTGATTTTCCACCCTTGACAGTTCTAGGAAGAACAATCGTCAGAAACCCCTTGCGATCTATCCCCCGGTATATTTTCTTTACAAAATTTTCTCACCAATTTATGATGAACCAAAATTTCTACCAATGCAACCTGGTATCATGATTGAATTCGCTCGTGAGACTTACCACCCCTTTAGTTTATCTTCGTCTGACGAAAGTGTTCCTTAGGCCTGACTAGAGCTCAAGCTGAATTTGTTGAAAGATACAATAAGAGACTACATTTGAAATGTGAAAGCGAAGAATAATACTTTTATCCATTCTCACGCAATACACACAATATTACTATCACGGTATAAAATTGAAGAGGTGGAGTCAGACAATCAAGTCGCAATGGGCGGTTTTATATTCTTTGCAATATTCATCGACTCCTTCTCATTGATAAGCAGCACCTATTCCGACTATTTTGCGACCCGAAAATATGGAAACGGATTTAGGGAACACGCCTCGACTTCTCCCATTCACTCTACGACTTCTCATGAATCCCCAGTACAGGGACGTCGTGGATTGGACCGGAGTCGGTCTCGAATTCATCATTGTAAGCTAGCCTCGATGGAGTTTATTGATTTAACTCGAAATTCCAGACTAACAGAACTCGCCTGGCTTACATCTGGGGAATGCACAAATCGAATCGCCCCATGAAATACACTAACCTGGCCAGATCATTCCGCTACCTGGGAGAGAAGGGACTCGTAGCTCACAGCCATAGTAAGCTCTTCAAGTTTCAATAAATTACTCATATCTCTAGAAATCTCGATAAGTTCTAAAAAAAATCTGAAATTTGGAAAAGTTAAGACTTACAGTGGCAAAAAGGACACTGTAAATGCAAGTTCGTTCATATAATCTATGAATCGTCAAGCATATAGTTTAAAAAATGAACATGAACGAATTCATTTTAAACGCGTTTTCAGAGACGTTCGAGTTCACCTTTCTGCCTCGCTTCTTCGAAATCACTCCCGAGTTTCGAATGGATGAGGTCCACCAATATGCCCAAGAAAGGGGCAAAGAATATCAATCGTCTATCAGAAGGCAAGCTAATTGATTTTAGCTACTATTTACCACTCTCGCTGCAATCTAGTATCAGAAATTGATTTTTCACGAAATTATGAACTTTTTCTATAATTTTATACATTTTTGTCACATTATCACGTATTAATGTTCTCGAATATGTCTTCGGTATATAATACCTGTGATCAAAATATTTATTTCGCATTTTTACCTTCATAAATTTTAGTTCAGATAATAATTGGTCATCCGTTTATTCATTGCCATGTTCAGAATTTTTTTCTATATTTCCTTCTAATCTTATTATGCTCAACTTCAAATTTGGCATATAGTCATCATTGATTTGAGTTGAGAAACATTGAATTCTCCTGCATTAATGGTTAACTAGCAAATGAATTATCTCTTCTAAATCTAGTCAATCTTTAATCTGAATGTGTTTGTATTTAGGTGGCAAATATTCCATAAAATTTGAATTGCGAATGAAATTAATGCCATATGATTATTATTTTCAACAATGTATGATATGCATGTCATTGAGTTAATAAAATGTCTGAATACTGTAATTTTATTTCTTGATGATGCGTCATAACGGAAAATGAGACATAAAAATGCATGATTAGCTATAAACTCTCAAGGTTTCATGAGTACCTAGTACCAATAAGAGATAAAAATTAATGGATTCGAATTCAAACTCATATGATGTTGAATAATATTTTCAGTGAAAGTTGATAAACCGAAGAAATGAAGTCATACTAAGTTTAGAAATATACATGTAGGGCTCCCAAAGAGATGCCAAATTGCGTTCCGGAATAAAATTTCTGAAAGGAAGATTGAACTGGACTGTAAATAAGATTAATGTCAAGGAAAAGATAAAAAGTAAGAATCCTTATCGAAAGAATCGCAAAAATTCACCACTCAAAGTGAACATATTTTCGGGCAGTTTCAAACTACGGCACGCTTTTTACTAAAACACGGCGCGATTTTTTCTACGACATTATTAGTTTCTCATTATTTTTAGTTTTTTATTTTTTACAAATTTGGTCAAATTTTCACGCAATATGTTTGGAAACCGCATGATATAATAAAAAAAGTATAGCAAAATAGGCTGAGGCAGATTTTCTCTCAATATTTCGTCAAATCTTATCATAATACCCAGAAGTTTTTAAGTGACTTTTCGGGCATCCAATTGACTCACTTTGAAGTGAAATGAGCAAATTTAGGAAAATTCAAGACAATTGCTAGCTTTATAAAGTCAAAATCGGTCTATTATTCCATTTAAAAAAAAAAAACCGTGCCGTAGTATAGCTGTTGCCCCTATCCTGTATCTATTCAAACCCTTCATCCTTACTTCATGCAGAAAATTCTATTGATATGAAAAGTTAGCTTACGTTCCACACAACGAAAGAAGAACTTACGAATCTGTAAAAACCTGGATACATCATCGTCGATACGAAATTTGAGTACATGATTTCTCGAAACGAATCATTTATTGATTCAGAATGGCTTAGTCATTATCGATTCGACATATCTAGTGACTGGCAGGCGACCAGAAGATCTGAGCCATGGCTCAACAACTCGTCCAATTGATGCCTGGACAGCAGGTGTGCATGACAAGACAACGACAAAATGACAGAGTGACGCAATAACAAACTATCAGCAGGAAATTCGTGGATGACGGAGAATCTGCAAAAAAAAATTTTCTTATAAAATCTGTCATTCTTTCATTCAAAAATTGATTTCGTTGCGTCATTGCGCCCTTCAAATAGAGTCAAAAACATAGAATAATCATATTCTTCTTGCAGGTGGAGCGGTGGACGATAGAGAAGAAGTTGGGCGAAGGTGGATTCGGGGCCGTCTACAGAGTCTACGACGCGGCCGGCAGATACGCGCTCAAAGTCGAAGGCGTCAATGAACAGATTCAGGTATGTTTCTGTGACAGCCAACATAGTGCATTGATGTAGAAAAAGTTATTGTGCTGAGGAGACTGCGATACCGTTTTTTACAAAGCGCAGGGAATGGAAGAGGGTCTCTTTAGTTCTTCACTAATTTAGAAAAAAAATGCAGTGTCCTGACAACAAATTTTGTCACTATTGTCATTGTTCTTAAAAAATGTAGCGAATTGAAGCAGCAATAATAACAACAATGTGTTATGCTTTAGGTGCTGAAGCTGGAAGTGCACGTACTGACAGAGCTGACGAAGCGATCGTCGCGCCACTTCTGCAAGATCGAGGACAAGGGTCGGTTCGGCGGCTTCAACTACGTCGTCATGACGCTCGTCGGCAAGTCGCTCGAGGTCTGCAATCTGATGATAGCAGATTATGATCCTCATAATGCAAGATTGGAATAGGATTGATGATACCTACAATCTCTGGAAGTAATAGTGTCTTTTCGAGCGGAAGAGTTCTCAAAAAGATGCGATTTTTCGCTTTTGCCTAGGACTAACAATCGTACTTCATGCCTCATATCATGAAAACTTCGAATTAACTAAGGCTCTCAAATTCTATGCACGAGAAAGAAATTTATCGTGAAGTTTCAGCTTTATTAGCCCGAGACAAAGCTGATCTTCTGTTTATAAAATGATAAAGGATGGAAAATGAACGAAAAAAAAAAAAAAACGGATTTTATTTCCGAAAATGATGTACGCTAACTGCAGAATCTAGTGAAGGGTGGGCCCGGAGGCCATATGACGCTGGGCTGCTCGCTGGGAGTCGGCATTCAAGCACTTGAGGCTCTCGAGGATCTTCATCAAATTGGCTACCTGCATCGCGATGTCAAGGTTCATGTCATTACAGAGAAAATACCGAATTCTGCATATCAATGATATGAGAATATATATATGTACAAGATACAAATTTGAACAATGAACTTGCAGTCGTCATTGCAAATCACATATGAAAACTTGATTTAAAGCTTGATTTCATTCACAAAAAAAAAAATTAAATAATTGAATCCTTTGCAGCCGGGAAACTACGCTATTGGCAGACCAGAGCTGAACGAGATCCGCAAGGTCTACATTTTAGATTTCGGCATGTGCAGGAAGTTCACTAACGACCAGGTTCATAAAAAATACACAAGACAAAGAGCGAAGTAGTTGTACTATTCCCTCCCTTATTCTCATCTTATCGTCGATCTTCAACTAAATCAACTCCGCCATACTGAAATCTCTAGCGTAGCATCTGAATTTTCAGGGAGTGATTCGCAAGCCGCGTCAGGCAGCCGGATTCCGTGGAACTGTCAGATATGCCCCCATATCGTGTCACATCGAAAGAGAACTCTGCAGGCAAGTCAGAAAAAAAACGAATTGTTATATGAAGGACTGCAACCATTCTTCAAAAATTAGCGGGTTCAAGGTTCAAGATAAGCAATATTTTTCAGAAAAGACGACTGCGAAAGTTGGCTTTACATGCAGATCGAGTTGACGGGTGGCCGCTTACCTTGGCACGACATTGCGGATATGAAACAGGTAATCACGACGACATGGCGACCTGGGAAAAATCTTTCAATCACAGGATCTCCTTAGAATGCCTTTTTAAGGTCATAAACTGATAATCCTGATAAAGTAGGAGCATTTATCTTTCATTTTAGGTCGGCCGGATGAAGCAACAATACCGCGCGTCCCCATTCATGCTCTTCACACCGACGTGCCCGACCAACGAACTCGCGCAGATCCTCAGAATCTTCGATGGGCTCAAATACTACGACGCTCCGTAGGCAAATTCATCATCATTTAAATTAAGCTGAAATGGTACTTCATCTCTAGCTTGATGCTAAAATAGATGATCAAACTTGGGACTTTTTCACCGCAACCACGGTGCGGTGTGGTTGCGGTAGAGAAAATTGAGTTGAGCTGCAGTGCGGTGGAGAAATTGCAAAAAAAAAAACGTCCTAAGTCTCTAGATGATGATGAAAAAGACTAAGAATAAATTTCAGGCCGTACCAGCAGGTATACGGACTGATTCGCTCCGCGATGGCGGCTAACCGCGTCCAAGAGTTCCCCTACGATTGGGAGCCAGGTATGGAAAGAAATTCAATCAGATGCCAAAACTTTTTGAGCAAAAATCGGAGCTACTCTTTTGAGAAGAAAACAAGATGAAACTGAAGCAAAGATGAGATTAGCTTGAGTGAGAGATAGCCAGAGTAGAAGAAATAAAACTTGCTCAACATGCACTCAAACTAACTAAATATTCATACCCGGCATGATTAATATGACATCATTATCGGTGGCGATAATGTGCGCTTTTACGGACGACGCACAAACAGTCAGCCTTCGACAGTACTATTCGTTCTTGTCAGCCTTAACCGAACAAAAATCATCTTTAATTTAGTGAGACTAATAGTTGAATTGTTTGTTTCAGGTGGTCCGTCCGCTCACATGCTGATGTGATTGGCCGCGCTGTTTGCCTCGATGCCTCGTTGGACGGGCGCTGTGCTGCCGTACCGTGTGGCTGTCCTAAGAAGTATGTCCCATTCATTCATTCACTACTTGATCATTCCTCTCTGCCCATCAGTAAACAATTATTCAGTGATCAGTGTCAAATTGGCTTCTTTAAAACTCACAAGATTTAAAGATATTTCGCAAAATCAGTGATAAAGAATGTTAGTATTGTGCATTCATAAATATCATTGATTTTTCAATCTAGTGAACTCCACCAGAAGTCGAAAAATGTTAATTTTTCAAATAACCATTTTGCAGATTGTGCCCTCTTTCTTCATTCATCTCACTTCATCTGTCCCTGTTCCTGCATCCCTCAAGCTTCCCCCCTTTCTCCTATTCTCGACTCTCCACAGTCAATCTCATTCTCCGTCATCATCTCTCTCACTAACAGCCAACGATAAATATGAAAGCTTGGGGAAATCGAGCATCTTCAACAAGATAATAGTCATCGATAATTTTAATTTTCATTGCACACACTAACGCGTCATAATAATCAACAAGATTTGCTTTATTCAAATCATAGTTCAATGAAATGGAACAAATTAAATAACCGTTTCAAAGGTAAGAAATGCATTGAGCAAAATTATTACTTTTCAGAATAGGATTAATGCAATAAACTGAAGCAATTACCGTATAGAAATTACCACATTTGATTTCATGAAATGATTATTATGAACCGATTAACTGCTAACAACTAAATAATTATTCACCCCGAAAAGATTCAAATTTGTGAAAGATCTTGTGGTTTCCCGAATTTTCTAACTTTCAGTTTCCTTTTCATTTTCTTCTTGAAAATTGAAATTTGGTGCTTGTTGCCTGGCCAGAATCACTCGTTCGTAATTCTAAAATTTATTTATTAAAAATTTAACTGAAAAGCAAATGGATTCGGATTTTTGCTAGCTGAAGATTTAGTTATTATTAGCAAAGTGGTTATTTTGAGAAAATGCTCTTTATTTTTATTTTTCTAAAATGCCTCGAATTTCTAATTGCGAAGTCACTAAAATCCAAATCATCAAGAGCAATGACTAGAAAGATCACATAATGGCAAAATTATAAATTGAAAGGTAACATGTAAATATTTACCTGATGTCTGAGTTGTTGTTGCTTGATGAGATTAATGCGATTCTTGTTGATCTGTCTCATTTTGTACTGTGCTAGTCTCGTTTTGTGGAGTCTTGTGGCACTTTCCCCTGCCATTTGACTGATTGGACCAATTGGGCAATTCCCAGTTACACCATCGGACACAATCTTCATTTCCAGCTCCTTACTGTGCTTGTAGTTCAGATATTCTTGAGGCTGAAATTATATAAATTCTTGAATGATTTCAAGAAGAAGTTGATGATTACATGATATTCCATTCGTTCTGGCAGCGAAACGCGTTTTATGAATGTGCCCGATCCACTGGGGATTCCTCGCATTGTCACGGACTTCTTCTCGACTGCGCCTTTGCTGATCTTCATGCTGCCCATTTTCTTGTTCATGTTTTCAGTTGATGGCCGGCTAAAAGTATGAGTTTAACAGATCTTTAGATAATTTTAGCTGGTATTAGATCAGGGGTGCAAAAATTCCGACTTCAACTTCTAAATTTTCTAAAGTTAAACTTTGACTTCGAAGAATTTCGTGAGGACTTAATTTGGATGTCCTTTGTTCCTCGACTTACCTATGCAATTCAGCGATCCCTCTCGCTTTCCGTTTGAGTTTTCCAGTCGGGAATGCAGTCGATTGTTCGAGACTTCTCAACATGGTGTTGTCAGAAGCGCGCAGTCCGTCACCGAATGAGCACCTTCGAGCTAACTTCACTTTTCCGTTGCCAATTTGAGCTTCAGCACAGAAGTTGGCAGAGCAGTTGACAAGAGTTGGCGGTGAGGCTGAAATTGTGACTAGATTGTGTGTTGTTGGTATCATTGTTGTGCTTACCTTGCGAAGCCTGACTTCCATCGATTCTATTTCCGACATAACTGCTGGTCGAACAATTCAAATCTCCTTCTTCCAAACATTCACCTTCCATGCTCGCTAGCTGCATCTGCACGTCGTTTCTCGCATAACCTGGATTGGCGAAATGAGCAGTTCCACATGAGCCAGAAGCGTCGCTGTGGATGCCTGAATTTATAGTTCTTATGTGATTTGCCAAGCTAGCACTCGTCCTAAACGTACCTTCATCAGCAGAAATACTTCCAACGGTCGATTGGCGAGAGAAGCTCGATGTGGGTGAATCACAGCAACTTCCACTTCCATAGGAACTTGTTGTATCGGCAGAATTCTGAAACTAGAACATTCACATTATTGAGTTCTGTTGTGATTACTTTGAATATTGCTTGTTACTGTCGAAGGGAAATGAACGGAAATCTCATCCGCAAAAAGGGAAAGGGAGAGAGGCTAATTGCGTACTCCTTTTCTCTTTGCACATTGGTTTCTCGCGCAATTTTCGCTTTGGCATCAGAGGGAGAGAGAGAGAGAGATCCGTTCATTTCTCCCGACAATACTGCGACTCTGTATGAAGTATTTTGTAACTGCATTCCAAATTATTCAATGTCCAAGAAGCTTAGCACAACCACGCACAACATACCGATGCGAAATAAGGATGCCTGGCTGGTTGTTGCTGGTGGAAGTGGGGTTGATCTCGAAGCGAACGAAGATAAGGCCGAGGTCGAATTTTACCGACGTAAGTAGCACCGCTTGGAGGAGGAGAGGTGAGTGGATGATCAAGGCTGCTGACAGATGGAGGATCGAGGATGCCTTCGACTGAGCTTGAACGCCCTTTGGATGGTGATTCCTGAAAATACGACATCAATCACTAGCACGACTTTGATTTGTTTATTTTAGAGATGCTTCATAATTGATGGAATCAGGCATGTGTCAAGATCCGGTCTTTCTTGGACAGGGGCGGATCAATAATGTCTATATTTTGCCTTATCTGGATAGGAGAAAATTGTCAAAAAATGCAATGGACGGGAACGAGAGAATCACGAAAAATCTGGGCTGGGGACAGGGACGAGGGTGGGTAAATCTTGAACATCCCTGGATGAAATGCACTAGTTTACTTTATTACTCACAATCACAATATGAACCATTGAACAACTGATCATTTTCTTTAAAAAAAAAAAACTCCACACAACTATCACCAGTTTACTGTGAAAGGGCTCAAGTAAATTAGTCGAGACAAGAGTTATCTGTTTGAGTTTGAAAGATGCAATTTTTACTTTAGTGCGCAGTTAGTTTTTCAGCGTTTGTTACTGATCGCATAGAAGAGTTTCGGCAAACTACAGTATTTACAGAATAGGTCGAGAACTATAGAAATAGTAGTGAATTTTCAATTTTTAAGCAGGCATATGAAATTAGTGTCTTTTTTTTTTTAAATCTGTCACAACATAGATTTTGTAAAGTGAATTTGTTTTTTTTATCAAACAAGAAAGGATGTCACTGACCGCGTTCTTGTTTTGTGAAGTTCGATCAGTAGGTCCAGGCATCTGCTCCATTCTCTGCGTCAATTCCTCTGTGCTTTGTGATCGTCTCCCTGCTCGCCACTTTTCCCGCTCCTCTTCCAGCAACTGAACGCTCGCTGCAAAGTTCCTGTTTCTGTATCGCTCCATCAGCAAATGATATATTGCCGCGATATGGTCAAACGCTCCTGATTTTAGACTCTGAAAATGCGAAAAAATGAATCATCTAATAAGCTTATCTAACTTCTAAAATTAGCATTTCTAGCTGCAATACTATCTTCCACTCTATTCAACTCGAAATAAGATAAGAAGCGGACGTTAATTTTTTGAATTTTTAGTTTGTTGCGTGACGCAATACACTTTAGATCTTTATTCTAAATTCTAAAGATCACAAATCGGCTTGATATCTAAATCGCACTTTTCAGATTATCTAAATCCTGCGATTTCTTAGGAAATTTCTTCCGTCATACCCTAGGTAATCTGATATGTACATACATTTTGAAAGTTTGCATGTTCTGTTGCTGCCTCTGCACTAATTACGCTGTTGTTTGTTCTTCGAATTTTTATCTACGTTGGCGAAGAAGTGATCTTTAGAGCAGAACACCAAGCAGCGAAAGATTCGATAAGAAGCAAGTTTCGACCTCATGAATTCTCTGCTCATCGATCCCCATGTCCAGCATGACTCGCAAGCAGGCCTGACGCGGCTTGATCTCGTGGCTCAATCTTCGGTGTGCTTCTATCTGAAATGTCTATCGCGGTGAATAATTTGTGAGAATGTTTGAACCTCCAACTCGATTCGTTCTTGTATGTTGTCTTTCTGCATCCATCGATGAGCCTTTATTTGAGCCAGTGTTGCTCGCTTTGATGGATCGACACATAGCATTCGTCGAATTAGATGTTCACAGTCCGTCGACATGTAGTAGGGAATACGGTATCGACCAGTCAGAACTTTGTCCCGTAAAGTATGAATCGTTTGACCCTCGAAAGGCATGGATCCGCACACCATAACGTAGAGAACTACGCCGAGGCTCTGAAAATATTAGCGTACAAATTGATTGCTAACAACATGAAAGATGACGAATTTGCACCAAGATTAGTAATAGACTAGTGTCTAATTTCTACATTTAATCATTCGACTTTTTTCAAATAAAAGTGAGCATGTTTGAGAATTCCTGACTTAAAAAAGCAGTAATTTACGGTTCACTTTCAATAATCATATACTTCCCCAATAATATTTTACATACTGTAAAATCCTTTTATCAAAAATCACTGACACAACTCAGCTTTTTCCAAAAGGGAATTATCAGCTTCCAAATGTCTATCAGAATTTCTGTCATGAAGCGCGCTAATACTTTGAGAAATTTTTACGATGCTACATTCTTGCGCGTCGCACATAATTTCGTGGTGATAACTAGAGCTGGATATAAAATGACCAATTAAACCGAACAATCCAGAAATTAAACACGAATTTGCAAACTGACCGTGAAAGAGTGCACAATAAACAAAGATAAAATTATCAGACTGACCCAGACATCGATTTGCGGACCGAAATAGGCCCTTCCTTCGAAGACTTCAGGAGCTGCGTAGGGAGGCGAGCCGCAGAAAGTGCTGAGCAGAGCATCCTTTGTGAAGCGATTACTAAAGCCGAAATCAGCAAGCTTGATGCGGCTTGTGGCATCCAAAAGGAGATTCTCAGCCTCAAATACAGAATCTTGCATTTCTTGTGAGGAAAATGATACCTTCAAATCTCGATGTACGACTCCTCGTTCGTGGCAATATTCGATAGCACTCAACATCTGCCAGAATTTCCATCGAGCTTCGTCCTCAGAAAATCGTTGGTTCTTGGCGACTTGATCTGAATTGTGACTTCTTGAATACTTTATTTATTGTTTTCCAGTTCTTTTTTTCCACGTAGATTTCGTATGAATGAAAGTACACGTACTCCGAGGAAGAATAGGGTGCACTCAAATTGTCGTATTTCATATGGAACGATGACGCAATTAGACTCTTTGCAAACTACGCATCTTCGAAATCAATAGATAAGAGCAAGCGCAAACAATCATCGCTAATTTTTCATATTCTTTTGAAAATGAATGAAATTCTAACCGTAAATTTCTCCATTAGGTGCATATTCAGTGATCAAGTAGATCATCCGATTTGTTTCCATGACTTGGTATAGTTTGATAATGTAGGGATGATCGAGTGTTTTGAGAATTTCAATCTCTCTGTAGATTTTCGATAAATTCTCTTCATCGAGTCGGCTTTTATCAACAATTTTAATCGCGACCTGAAATCAGTCGTATTATTCTTCGCATTTCACATGTTCTTATTGCAGTTATTAGGCAATTTATTGCGTAGTTCTCTTTGCATTTTCGTCTTATCACATAAAATTTTTCGTTTCTGCGTAATAAAATAATTCCGATGGCTAATAAGTCAAAAGGGGATGACCCGGCAAAGGTGTGATTGCGATTAGACAGTTCAAGGAGACTTTGAAATATCATCATTGATTATTGTACAGGCTGAATACAAAGCGAACTTTTCCATACTACGTATTCAAAGAAAACGGATATTAGATAGACTTTCTTATCGCGAAACTATTTTTGAATTTCCTGGACACTAACCTCGTTTTTAACGATTTTATGCCTTCCCTTCTTAACGAGAGCATAATTTCCTCTGCCAATTGTGGACGATTCGACTTCATAGAAGCCAACTTTGAGAAGATTTGAAGGACTCGGTTGAGAGGCACACGTTGGCATAAATACCGTCGGAAGAGAGGTCATTGCCTGAAAGCGTAGAAATAGAAATTAGTCGATAATTCTTGAGCAGCTAAACAAGTTGGAAAAGATCTTTGAAAACGAATATCGCATAAAGTTGCATCAGAACGCTTAACGACATCAAATCATTGAAAATGACTGCAAAGAAAGGCATTTGTAAATAACGAGATAGCAGAGAAGGGAAATTCAAGGCTTATGACCAGTAAGGCAGCGAAGAAATGGGAAGGACTCGAATCAGTTCGAGGCGAAATTTCGATGCAAATCAGAGAAGATGCGATAGGAAAATATTGATAGAGAGATAGAGAAGCAAAATGTGACGGCTTAGAACTGATGTGACGAAATGAAATAAATGGGCTGGAACAGAGATGTTTGTGTCCAACACACACATAGCCAAATGCACACTAATTACGTAGAATTCATAAGTAATGAAAAAGACACTACGCATTCCCCTTTACATGTGTTTATGAGCCTATTCAGACCTCTAAATTATTCGAGCAAATAATTCACTCACGAAAAGCATATGCATGTGTAATAGATTCGCAAAATCTAATTGCTCAAGATATGCATATACCCCTCGGTAATTTCTTATCTCCTATTTTTGTCGAGATAATTACATGTTCATGACGCAAATATGGCAAAGAGCGTTTTGCACAAAAAATCGAGCATTCATAGAATCGAGATGCTAAATGCCGAAAATAATATGCGGCCGTTGAGAACTGAAGGAAGGAACACCGGGAGATTGATAGAGAGCAGAGAGAATGGGAAATGAGGAGAGAGTCAGGTAGGTGGTGGTCTTTCCTTCTTCCATTCTCCATTCCATCACTACTCTTCTTTCTTTACTTCTCCCCTCTCCTCTCATTCACTCACAGATCGAATCCTTGACGTGCTTTCCCCCTTTCCCCACAGCTATGACGTAAACCAGCTCGAGGAAGCGTTTTGTCTGTCCTCTCTGTGCTCTCGCTAGATTTACTCCTCTCTCACTCCATTCAACTAAACCCCTGCCTGCTTTCTCTTTGTCAGTGTCTGCTTGGGCCATCCCTCCTTCTCCTCTTCTGCTGATTTTGAATTTTTCCACAAAAAATCGTGAAGTGCAATTCGACGCAATAGATTTGAACGGATTGCACCGCGGCAGGGAACGCTTACGACAATTTGAGTATCAATCGACTAAATTAGAAGAGCGAGATTGATGATCGAGTAAAAATAGAAAATAGAGATCACGAAACTAGAACATTTGCAAATTTATTGCCGAATTTCATTATTGCAATAAGGTCGGGTAGAACTTTCTGAAATAATGGCAGTGCAATTTTAGAAAATTTCATTTCCTTTTCCATCTCATGATATTGAAATACCGCTGCCCTGCTTGCGTCAAACCAACTTCGACCGATAATTATCTGTTTCATCATTCCTCTCAAATGCCCCTACAGAAGATCTTTCTAAATGTCGAGAAAATTGAGTTTCGTATTGAAAAAACAACTAATTCTAAAATTACTTTCTATTTCGCGTATGCTATGTGTTTACGTAATATTTTCATATAAACGACAATGATTTTGAGCGAACTTTCTGCACTCTTGCATATGGTCAAAATTTTATTTTTAAAAACAAAAATGAGTTGAGCACTTCATTAGAGTAGTTAGAAGTTAGCTTTTCTTAAGAATTCGAAACGAGAACACGATACATCTCGTAAGGATAAATTTGCCTATGATAAGTCAAGGATATCGAGTTGAGTGATTGTCATTGGCTAACAAATTGAGATAAAACAAATGCAGAAAAATCAGATGCATGAGAATAGCACGTTGTTCGCAATCAAGTTGACACATTCAACGCTACAATTTAATTATTCAGAAACGATTTTGACGGTTATTTGAAATTACTCATGTACACTCTGGAAAGGCTAAAATTTCGCAGCATTAGATTTGTCTCACTTTATCGGTCTTAGACTATATCTGCCATAAGTTTGATTATAAAATTGTGCACCCTGGAAATAACATCATTTTTGAAAGGAGACGTTACTACTAGACAGACCTTTACCTAAACCTTTGGACTCAAATGAGACCTTATCTAACTTCCCAAATAACATTATTTGCGCATAGCCTTTCCTTGCCATGGATTCTTTATGGTCTCCTTCCTCTGTGCACTTCTTCACTTCTTCTGCCTTCTTCTTATTCCCTCCTTTCTTCTTGCCATCTGCTGACGCAACAGAAACATTAACGCGTCGGCTCACAAAATAAAACAATGCAAAGTACTCGAGTGGCCAGGGTCGAAGAATATCAAGGAAAAAATCATCAATTTGCGAAGATCAACAATGCAAGAAAGATAAACAAATTCTCGTACAATAGTTGAAAATTAATAATTGGAAAGAATTATAATGAAAAGATTGGAGAGTTTGATTACGCGATTTACAATCATAACAATTTTACTTATTCAATTTCAAGAGCTAGACGATATTGATACTGAAAAATCCAGAATTTGTACGTGTTATAAAAATGATAAACTGGAATCCGAATTCTTACTTGTACCTGTGTCTGACCTTATCTTGGCTATGTTAAGGTAACGGGTCTTAGAAGTGAATTATTCTAATGTTGAATATTAGGTCGAGCATTATTTTGACGAATCAGAAATTTTGAAGGGACGATTCTTCAAACAGGAATTTTCTCATATCAAGAGACTTTGTAGCATTTGGAAATGTGATGGTAAATCCGGATATCTAATTTTTTCGAGAAAATTCAGCTTTTCAAATGCGAAAATCAAAAGAGCAGATTAGATGAGTTGGCTATTTCGAAAATTTATGTAATGCAGTTTTACATCGAAGAATACGAGAAAAACACTCAATAGAGTCAGAGGTCTTTTTATAGGTCAACGCAAATAAATAGAAACTGGAATGACGATGAAAAGTTTGAATGATGAAAACATCCGGTAAGTCACATAGAAGAGATTGAATGAAGGGGCTAAGAAGAGAAAAGAAGAAAATGCCTGAGGCAAATGGAGGATGAGAATGAAGTGAAAAGAGGAAGAGAGGGGAAAGGAATGCACAATTGTTGACTTGCAGACACAAAAACGAAGGTTTCTGATCCAATTTGGAGAAGAAATAGAGCATGGATCGAAGAGGGCAGAGAAACGACCTGTGGCAGAGAAGAAGAGGGGATAAGCTGATGGACTGACGTGAACGAGTCAAGAGAGAGGCGGACGAACGAGTTGGTTCGATTCGATCGGACTGGAGTGGGTTTAAATAATCGAAGAACCATGACTCAAGATATCACTTCCGAATTTTTCTCTGGTGTGTTTTGAAGGTCGAATATTTCTAGTATCCGGGTTATGACGAAGTGGTAAGCGATCATTTAAAATTCGAAGTCGAAGTCGAATTAAAATTGAAAAAGTCTTCGTTATAAGTTGGAGGTAAGGCGAAGTCAGTAAAAATTTTTCTTCGAGGTCAAGCCAGAAATGATTTTGTCTCTCAGAAGATTCTCAAAGTTTTGCCATTTCAAATTCGCAGCCTCGTGACAAACCTGCTTATTGTTAGATTCATATTGGTTGAAGTTTAGACGGAGATTTTTTGTCTAAAAATAAGCGAAAACAAGCATAAATAGTCTGGCTTTTCATGAAACTATTGAATAGAACAAATTTTCAATTTCCTTGATTAGAATTTTAGCCGACTTAATTTCCCGCGTTTTTGTGATTAAAATTCGAAATAGCGTGAAATAAAGCATAATCTACGGTATATGTAATGGACGAAAAATTGGACTGAAATAACAAAGGTGCTAAACTTATCGTTTATTTTAGTATGATAATATGATAATTCCCAATTCTACAATTAACAGTAATGACTGAGAATGGTGTACCCGATTTTTAATGAATTATTGGCAAACTAAATTGTTATTGCAGAAAAGTGTCCCAGAGATAAACGTCGAAAACTCTGACACGATACTTTCAAAACTATGCAGTCCATTATGGGTATTTCAAAAATTTCGCAATTATTTTTCAAAGTGAGCGTATGAAATCGTCATATAACACGTAATGAAATATGATTATTTTAGGCTCGAGAATTTGTAACTATAAAGTGGAACAACAAGTTCATAAATTTACAAAAGAGTTGCATCATAATCGCTTTGTGTAATGACATCGTGTTAGAGTTTCTGGCGGGATTTCAATGGCACTGCGAGAGATAATATGCACGAATATTGCAATGATGAAGTCGTTTTGAACAAAATGTACAGAATTATCGCTACACTGTAAAAGAATGACACGTAATGATCGGTAGAAATTCGGACTAGAAATGAAACGAATTAGAGCATGAAAAATTGCAATTGAAACACATTGAGCAGATTAAGGGGATGCAGCATTTAAGAAGAATAACAAGTCAGCTCATTTTATCGAATCTGTGAATTTTTTCGGCCAATTATAAATGTATCGTAGAGATCTTCGTCTAACTTTGATTATTTTCTATATAGAGAGGAGTTAACTAATCGCCTAATTGATATTTTGATTTACTGGGCATTGGATTGATATTTTGCGCATCAAATTAGAAAAAGACACGAAATCTTCGTTTCGCTGAAAATCGGTAAGAAGTTGAGGAATTTGGATAAATAAACAAATATTTGTTTCATCACTTGTTGAAGTGTCGGTAGGAATCAAACATGAGTGGACGTTCGGCTGAGCGGCCGATTCGAGTGGTCAGGCATCAAGTGATGACCGGAATGCGAACCTATCATCGAGTTCTGGAAGTATTTTCAATAGTAAGTTATCAAGGAATTGAAAATTCTAACCTGAAAATCGTAATTTGAGGCCTTCGGGGTATCAACTTCAGGAAGTGTTTCCATGATGCTGAGAGGAGGCTGAAGGCCACCTAACCGGTCACCAGGATAAGGGGCGAGTTCGGCTGACAAACCTGAATTTTTTAAAATTATTTGTATTGTCTATGCAATCGGTATTCTGCTAGTTGTTAATCGGGGCTGTGTACGTTATGATTTTCTCAATGAACCTCTATCACTTTTTTTTTTTAAATACTCCGATTATCCATTTCGAAAAATCCCTTCTGTGACATACATTATGGCGTATACCTGCATTTATTCTAGAAAATTTCCTAAAAAGGTGGATGGAAGGTGTTTTACTTACAATATAAAAATTTCTTTTAAATCACTCGCCCATCATTTTTGATGGATCTCTTCTGGGATAAATGCAGATATCTATTCTACGCATACCATAAAAATATTTTTTAAAATAAATGGATGATTTGAAAAAAAAAACTGATTAATAACGAAAATGGTAAATATAGCTCCGTTGAGCATGTGTTGGTCGTTACGTTCAAATTTCGAAAAGATTACCGGGTGTGGAAATTCCAGATGCAAACGACCCGTAAGAATGGTCTCCATAGCGTGGAGCCAGTGGCATAGGTCCACTATATTCCATCGAGGGATTCAGATATTTGGAATAGAGTCCGCCGTTCGAGAATGAAGTCGTTGAAGGAGCGGCGATATAGTCCAAGTCAGGGTTGGATTGAGGTATCGATATGTAGTCCTAAATTGAGTGAATATTTTCACGATAATCTCATAACGAATTTTTCGAATTTGATGGTTTCAGGATTGGACAATTTCTCGAAGATTTTCAAGTTGGAATTAGAAAAATCGAAAGCCTCTAAGAATCCTGAATTTTATCTACCGCCATTAGTGAAAAGATATTTCTTTGATGAATAAGAAATGAATTTGCCAAATTAAGGAGTCGTAAAATTGTACCTTTGATGCGATGAGATTGCCGTTTTCCATCGATTCGCAGTACATTTCAGGGAAGTAGATCTGTTGTCCATCTAGAGCCTCGCATTTGATTGTCACGTCGGAGTTTTCATCTAGAAATTGGGTAATTCTTTCGGAATTTTCTTAATAGGCTTTACTGACCGACAAAATGTCCTTTCTTGTCGTTTCGGAATCTTCGTCGATTGCACAAACAGCAGAAGCAACAACAGAAGAGAAGGAAAACTAAGAGACCGACCAAAAGTGGAGTCCATATTCCTTGATCTACGTCGAGAAGGGCTGAAAATTAGGAAAATGACACAAGAATGCCGTTATGCGTACCGATATAGTCGAAAAGGCCTCTCTTCCGCAGAACAGTTCCTTTTCTGTCAGTTCCCAATCCATTGTTCGATGAGCAATTGTAGACTCCGAGGTCTGATTCTTGGATATTCCTTATTGTCAGCTTAGATTCGACTCCATACGGTCGAGGAATTTGATTGACCTAAAATCGGCATTTCGAACCAGAAATGTTTTGTCGGAAATGAGTTCGATTGACCTGCATTCTTCCACTCGCAAAATCCAGAGGCTTTCCATTTTTAGTCCATTTGATTTCGGGAGGCTTTGGTCGTCCGCTTATTTTGCATGACATCTCGGTCGTACTGCCCAAAGGCGCTGTATGTTCAGGATCCAGACTTACAGTTGGTGGACCTGCAGTTTGGGATTTGACGGAATCCTTATTATAAAACACTAGTTTACCTCTAATGTGCAGTATGTGAGTCATTTGAGTTGATTTGAACGACTCTACGGTCACAGTGCAAGTGTATTCGCCCTGCTGCCAAGTCCTGACGTTCTCGATCGTCAATCTAAAAGGAATTTTTGATGCAAGAAATTGAATTTTGAAATATCAGTATGCAGATTCGATGAAAGCGGGATTCTATTTGATAAGTCGTTTTTATTCTTACTGAGCTGATTTGAATGAAACCCGGATAATTATTGATTTAGTGTGGTCTACAAAGGTAATGAAATTTCTGATTATTGAATTGGCAAACTCGAAGGACAGAATGCACGAATACTGCAGCCTGTTTCAAACTTTGATACTTTTGCTAATGGAAGAAAACAACTAACGTATCGCCTCGAGCCAATATCTGGTCATCCCCAACTTTGGTCCAGAACGTTGTTGGAGCAGGGTTTCCAATCGAGTCACATCTGAAGGATACGTCGTCGCCTTCATTGACCTCTTTGTCTTGTGGAGTTGACATAATTCGACCAGAGACTGAATTATTTCATTATTAAATTGCCATGGTTTGCAAAAATGCTATTCATTAATTTCGCGACGCTGATATAGGTGCAATGTCTGACCAAGGCTCTCACGAAGTCTCAACTTTCTACTTATAACGAGCTGAACTTGAGGATTTTTTTCTCGTTAGTCAAATTCACTCGAATTTTAATTTCGAAAGATATTTATTTTAGAGAAACTGATTGTATCTTCGTTTTTTTTTTTAATTTTTATTTTGTGAAAGCCGTTTCTTCTTAATCAATATTGATACAATTTTGAAAGTTCGACTCAGATATCAGTATCACGAAATCACGCCATTGGCGATTTGTTAGACTCACATGCAACGTTGAGTTTCAGCGATCCCCTTTGCGTTCCGATTATGTTCGTTGCTTCACAGGCATATTCCGCATTGTGGTCTTCCATCTTTAGGCTTTCGAAGGCAAATGTCTGCAAATTTCCAGTTCTGTCGGTTTTTTCTTCAGCTATCTTTGCATTGCAGCAATGCATTCTCAATCAGATAGATTTGTACAATGTACTTGAAAGAGGGTCATCAATTCTCAACAAGTCAAAGACTCACATCAGTCGTATGTTTGGGAATTTCATCTCCACTTCGGAACCATCTGATTCGAATGTTGTCAAGCGGTTTTGCGTCGACATTACAGGCCAGCAGAGCAGAGCCTTCCTCTCTGAGATGCATCGAGGGAGGGCTCACGATTGTCAGATTTACTCGAGGTGCATATTGAAGCGATAGTTTCACTGTGTCAACCTCTACCTGAAAGTTTTCAATTGTCGGTGAATTGCTAAAATTTTACCTTGTCGGGGAAAGTTTCGTGTTGCGACATGCAGACCAAATATCGGTTGTCGTCTTCGGGCTTCAGAACGTATCTGAAATCGGATTTTTCCATGATTACCATTCGTTGCATTTCTTACGTCAAATTACTCATCGTGCTGAACGCGATCGAGTCCCTCTGAATGTCTTCGACGACATTTGCCTCCAACGAATCATCCAATCGGGAATTTCCTGGAATAGTAGATTTTGGTCAGATTACTCATTCCTCATGGCTCACGATAGATATGTCCGAATTTAGCTCGAGTTTCTCCAATCCACGAGATGATATGTTTACCAGCAGAATCTGACGAGATTGCCCATCCTATCTTCGGAGGAGGTCGTCCTAAAATTTTTCCCTTCCGTACAAATATGATGATCATTATGTCCTTTTTACCTTTCCGACTGATGCAGCTATGCGAAATTGGTTCTCCTGCAATGGCGGACAAGATATGGTCGCCTTCTTTCGCATCTGGTTGATGTTGTGCTTTCTGCAGACGAGGAATCGTTGGTCGAACTAAACTATCCTTTTTGTGAATTTCTAGTGCTTTTATTTTACCCAGAACGGTCAATTTAGCTTTGTTCGATACAACTGCAGGTTCGCTGTCGGCTTCACTAATTTGACACGCATAGACATCGTCGTCCATTACTGTCACATTTTCGATCTGGGATAAATCGCTTGAAAAGAGTAGTCTATCAATGGCTAGTTGGGAAAAGTTACTACTGAACCTTGAAACATAAGATTTTTAACAATTTACTTGCTAAAATCAAACATTAATGTTCTCATTTGTTCTACTAGATGAACTACTTTTACAGAATGCATCATAAATACTGTCCGATTTTTAATTCAAGTCTATGCTCTCAGAATACAGTGTTCTCCATGATGAAATGAAAATTTTCGATACCGCATTATCGGTACTGATATTCTCTTAAAAGCTCCACCAAGTGCAGATATGATTTAGGGTATTATGATATTGCAATTTTACGATAACTCTCATTATCTATAAGTGACAATTGAACAGTAACTATAGTTTCACCCTGTAATGTGAAAACCCTTCGATAGAGTAAAAAAAGATACCAGCAAATTGTACTCCCCGTTAGCAATGCTGCCAACCATCGAGTATCGAGGGAAGAATTTGAGTTGTCGATCGACGCCGAGACCGAAGCCATTCTTCATCCATTGAACTGCTCCTTTCTACAAAAATTTGCATAATTCATAACTTTTTTTTATCGAATATTTTCAATTGCGTGAGTTCCTTGAATTTCCATCGACCCTTTCTGCTCAAAGTTTGACTATTTTTTCTCCTCAAATTTCTCCTTTGGGACCACTTTTCTGGCGCGTCTGAATTATTGCTGAAAAGAAGGGGGATTGCTGGACGAAACACCCTCAATTCGTGCAAAAATAGCCGTAGTAAATGAGGTATGCATTCGATTTCTAGCGTAGTAATGCTGTTTGCAAGTATTCATTTAAAGTATGTTATTGCAAATTTTCTATACGAAATGCGAGCAAGAAACTGAGAAAGTACTTGCTGTTACAAGTTATGCTCATTTTCTAATTCACTTTGCTCAAATCTTTAGATCGAATTAGACCGAAATTTAGACGAATACCTTTGAATCAATTTTTAGATTGATGAACTATAAAAACTTGACATGTGACAGAATTTTCGACTATCTAATGATAGCTTATTGAGGTTTACTGATCAAAATACGCTTTTTCAATTTTAAATTTCTAAAATAACCTTACCTGATTTTCGACCCTGCATTTTAGCGTAACAGTTGCGCCGACATTTGTGACCAAATCCTCGGGTCCCTCTGCAATCGACTGCTGCGAGAGGGTGGATATCGTTCGGATGAGGAGAATCAGTAAAAGTAAGAATATTGAGGGATAAGAACAGGGCCTTTGCACAGGCATTTCGGCCTGGCTGATTAGAAATCACAAAAGCGAGTGAAGTGAAGGTAGAGGCAGTCGAAATTTCTGAAATTATTCTTTGAAAAGATATAATCGACACAAAATGATACAAAATCACGAAAAGAATCAGAGGTTTGGTCTTGTTATTGATCACGATAGCATAAGACTTTGGTTTATGCGAAAAACGAATACTTGGAGATATTTAGAATGAGGTTCATTAGAGTTAGGATTTAGTGTAAACTGGTAGATAAAAGATATGTGGCTCTGTCTTGCGATATCCAGGCTGGCGCTGAATGTGCATGAGAAATGTGCTGTCTATCTGCGGTCATTAATCAGATGCGTGTGTGAAGAAATCAGTTTTGCCGGAGGATCGGAAAATCTCCGAAGATGATAAATATTTGTTAAAACTTTCAAAGCGATATTATTTTTGAACGTTCGAAAGAGACGCAGAGGGTGAATGTATGCGGTAGATGGAGTTTTGGATCTTTGAAAACAGCTGCGAGACTGGACATGTCACCCTCTCTGCCGCCTTGCTGTCACCTCTCACTTTTCCATCTGATTCACTCTATCGTCTCCTTCAACTAATAAACTCGCACGTTCCTTCTGCTTCAATATGCTGAAGATTATCTTGTCCCTACATATAACTCGATAAATTTTAATGTCCACGATACGATCGAATACACTCGCGATACATCAATAGTATGCATAAAATTTGACGAGAAAAAACACAATTATGATGGGTAATAAAGATGTTGGTTGTAAAAATCGAGTAGCAATGAAGTTGAACTAAAGAGAGGTGTTGTTGTGCTGACTATTGTATATTCTGTCGATAAGGGAGAATGTAGGAGAACAGAAGTTAGTTGATATGGCCTTAGCACGCAATAGTAAAATTTCCGGATTATGAATAGATATCGGAAGTGGTTTGTGATAGTCCTTGAAATGGAAAAAGATACCGCACCAATAGAGAGAGAGAGAAAGACAGAGAGAGAGAGAGAGAGAGAGAGAGAGAGGATGACAAAATAGGAGCTGAAGGGCAGAGGGCAGAAAGCGTGCTAATCCAGGCATTGGAGGCACTGTCAGACGCAATATGCCGAGAGGATGAGGGGATGAGCAATTGAGGGATTAAGGAATCGAGAAAATGGCAGAGGGGGTTGGCGGTAGAGCGGACAGACAAACGATGCACTGTCACACAGAGGACAGAAATGACCTGCAGATGGAAAACAATTGGACGGTTGAGAGAGAGAGAGAGAGAGCGATCTTCATTGGACTTTCGACAATTTCATAGGCAGATTCGATATCAAAGCTTCTATGTCGTGACTTTGGATATTCGCTCAAAGTGAAAACTACTACGAAAAAATCTGTGAGGTAAAGAATCTTCAGATTTTTTTTTGTATCACTTGGAAAATCAATAACTTGACAAATTAGCGAAACAAATCGTCGAAAGATCATCCTGATTTTATCGAAAATAAATAAATTCGTCAATTAACCCCGTCAATAACAAACCATTTTTCACCATCAAAATGAGGAAAGGAAGTTGTCATTGAGAAGTGTAAAATCGAAGAAACGGCTCGCGAGGAATGGCAATTGATGTGTGGCAAAGCAGCTAATTCGATATTGCGATTGGCAGAACGCGAACGGCATAATTTAATCCAACATGCTTTACACTTCGCAGAGAAATCAAGTCGATTTTTCTTTAAAAAATGCAATAACTTTGTTTAAATTAGACCATTCTCATAAATTTTAGTATTTTGCCTAATTTATGCTGTTTATGTAGTGAATGGGTGTGGATGAAAGTGAGATGATAGATGCCCGAAATGAGAGACTGAATTCGAGAGCGCGAGAGGTCACAAATTTAGCAGGAAAATTTGAGAGAAGCAGAGAAGAATAAAAGGTTGTTGCATGTTTGATGCTAATGAGCTAAGTGACATAAACGGGCCGGAAACAGACTGACCAGAAGGAAGGAGGGAGAGGGGAAGGGAGGGAAGATGGGATGAGGAATACCCCCAGGCAAGGATCGAAGAGATATTTTGAAGGCAGAGGCAGAAAAAGTTGTCCCAGGAGAATGAAATCTGCGAAACAGTGGGAGAAAATGAAGAGAGCGAGAATCGACAGATACAAGGCAGATAAAAAGTGAAAAGTGGGGAGACACGGAGTAAGTTGTATTGGAAGTCGAGTTGGAATCAGATAAAATGGAGGAATTCTGTGAAATCTTGAATTCGACGAATCAAATGCTCAGGATGAGCCAGATGGGTTTGCATTTACATCTCCTGACAATCGAATCGCGAGAGACGTTCAGGCAGTCAGTCAGGAGAAGAGGCCTAATCTGCTTAGTCTCTGCCTCAATTTGCCTCTTATAATTCGTGTGCCGAGAGGTTCAAATGATTCGTCCATGGGTAATTGGGAATGGCAGGGAGGGGCTTAGAGCGAATGGGAAGTTAAGATGTGCCGCTCATAATCATTGTCAATAGTGCGGGCATCTATCCGATTCCAATTCTAATGGACGGAATGGAAAGCAGCCCCTCGGGCAACGCACAAATTAGCAGAGGATCCGCTCAAATGCACCTAAGGGAAGGAGGACAATCCCACATGGCGCTCAGATTCAAGTGACGATTAAGGACCCTTCGAACTGTCAGCTAATTGGATAATGAGTGGTTTGCAAGAGGAGTTGGAATCGAGTGAACACATCAATAGACCGCGTAATTGCAATACATCGTTAGATGATTTTCAAAAACCAATAACTTTTTGATAACATGCGAAGATAAAATCTGGAAAGGAGAATTGAAAAGCACGAAGGATAATTAAATAAGAGGATATGCATTTTGCATTCAATGGTCCTTCATACGTTTGGCCTTATTCTAAATTTGTTCCCCTTCTGAACATATCGCAAGAAAATTAAAAGGTGTGCCAAAATCTGGATCGTTCTTTATATTTGAAGTTTAGACCATAGGAATTAAACTTTTCAGACCCAAATTAAATGAAACTATGACGCCTAACAGTTGCACTCTAACGTATAGTAAGATAAAAGAAAATGTTTGATTTGGCTTGTTTCACTTAGAAGTTTTAAAAATAATATCTTGGCTCATTCTGTAATTTTATTACAATCTCGCCCGCTCTTTTAAACTGTGATAGATAAAGATGAAAAATCTCAAATTCACGCAAACAAAACGAGTAAAAATTGCGGAGATGTTCAATTATGTTGGACAAAGAAGCGGATCTCGTAGAGATGTTATGCATTGACTTGTCTGCAGCGTGAAGACATGAAAGCATGAGGAAAGGCATCAAAAAGGAATCGGATTTGCTTCGGCCTTCAGCTATGGGCATCGGCACCTTCTTCTGCCTACGGCCTCTCAGCTGCATCTTTCCTCTCTCTCTCCGCTCTTTGTCTGTCAAAATGCTCGTCTTCTTCGTTTCTCTCCCTTCCTCTCTGCTTCCCCATAGACCATTTTGCATCTTCTCCATTGCAGCTGAATTTGACCTCAGGCAGTTTAGTAGCCAAAGTTAAGAGAAGTGACTCTTTGAATCTTTGAATGACTGAATAGCTGCGTATAAGGAAGAGAGTAAAGACGAGTAACGAGCAGTGTATTCACAATTCAAGAATGTACACAAAGCAACAGCGCTGATAAAATATTCTATCGTGAGCGTGAAAAAATTAGCTAGGTGCAAGGAGAAAAAGTAATCGAAAACATATGTAATTTAATTAACAAACTCGAATGTGAAGAGCGAAATGATAAAGAATTAATTGGATTTTTTCCTGTTGATGTACAAGATAATGAGATTATAAAAACTTTGGTTCCTCGCAAAGATTTCGCGACATTTGACAAATTAATGCAGGGAAGACACCTACAATTAGGCTAATCTTCCTGAATTGTGTTGCAGAATTATCGCGATTCGAAATCGTGGAAAATACAAATTGCTTGGGAATATCTTGAACTACGATTTTAGAGAATGGTGAAAATGAAGATCAGCTGTAGTAGTCATAAGAGTTGTCATGCAAAGACCTGCTCTATGGAATAATATTGATGGCTAGCAAAGAGCGTTACAATTTTGAAAGTTAAAAATGTTAACAAGATGGACGATTTTTTATACAGAAATGTCAAATGTTTCTTTTGCAGCGGGACCTGAAATAAGTAGGAACTTTGTTGAAAGGTGAGATGGACAGAGAGAAAAACAACGGGAGAAACGGGAAGGAAGAGAAGGAGGAGAGGAACAAGTTGGAGGGACCTTGCCAGGAGGTAAGCAGGGAGGCAGGGAGGTACTCTCGAGAGAGAGGCACTGAGTTGGTCTCTACGACAACTGACAGTTGGCTTATCAGAGAGGGAGTTCGAGATAGAGAGAGAGGGAGTTAGAAAGAGAGGGAGAGAGAGCACGAGAGAGAAAGTCCGTTGTAATTATGAGATGAACCAGTGCAGACTCGGCTCGGACCAGCATATCAGCCTGTCTTTGTCTCTGTCTTGCAATGCCTCTGCTTCTGCCAATCGGCTGTCTTCATCCACATACGAGTCGATTTGTTTCGTTCACATTCTCGTCCGACAAAAAGATAAAGCGCAATTTATTATCCCAACCACAAATCGATATGCAGATTTTCTTCAATTGGATCAGAAAAGTTGACCACAATTTCATCTTTGATTCGTTGATATTTCTTCGAACGCGTTGCATAGTTTGAGCCAATTTGAAAGAAAACGCGAATACAGAATGACGGCAACAAAGAAATTGATGAATAACTTTGCAAAATATACTGAATCTTGAAATATTTGATAAAAAATAAAAGTGCACAAATTAAAATCTACGATCCTTCGCATAAAAGTCGAAAATCGTGAAATTCGAAGTGACACGGAATTGCTCGAGAACAGTAAAAAATAATGGCTGCCTCCATCGTTCTGCTTGCCCTGGTGTGAAATTTATTTAGTAGCGTAGTTCTGCCCTCCTCCAGTCATTTCATTCAGCCATAATTCTCTTTCCCACTCCTCACTCCTTCACTCTTTCACAATTTGTTGCCGAGATTTGCTTTTGTTTTCGAAGCTGCAGGAGCAGCCAGCAAGCGGCCACATGTGAATGTCGAGTAGATACAAGATACGTGCAGAAAAACTTGAAATAACAACGTTTGTGGTGGTTTTTACATAAAAAAAATGAAACTAAAATCGTGAAGTAAACTAATTTATTTTCTAGATTCACATTTTAGCTGTCATTATTCGCACGCCTAAAGAAATACTTGTGCAAGAATTGGTTTAAAAGTTTCACCTTTAAAAAATTCTTACTTTATGAAATAACAACTTTAACGAAATATTTTCCTGGCGACTAAGAGTTAGGATGAGTAAAACTAAAATGCTGCTAATGTTCCTTTTATTGACCTAAACTCGTACAGTGGTGAGATTAAATTTTACGCTTGTCCACTCGCGCATTATCCTGAAATCGCCGCTCATATTACGGCATTTTGAACAAACAAAGGAAGTGGAGAAATGAATGGAAAATGAAAGAGCAGCTAGGGAATTGCAGCGGAATGGTGGACTAGTTTGGGAAAATAAGTAAGGCGATAGGCTGCGAACGTTGGTGTAGTTCTGTTTCTGGATGGAGACTCGAGATTGTCGGTTCCTTCCTTCCTTTTTCTTTGCCGAATCCCCAAATGGGTATGGATCTCATCAAATCGCAGCAGTTAGCAGTTCCCATCTTCTCTACTCACTCTTTGATCGGCGGTCCTCTTCCTTTTCCTTCCTTCGAACGGAACACAATTTGCATACTCCATCCACGCTCTCACACACCACTTTGCAACAATTCATGAATTGAGGAACCGCAAACATTTTACTACGATACGTTCAAGAAAATTTACAAATAATTGAGAACAAAATTTACGAATTCATTCAAGTAAAACAAATTTTCAACAGTGAAAATAATGCGTGTTGAAGATTTAATGTCAGCTTTACAAGAATTCACATCTGAAAAGTACCATAAATAAATAAATAAAGAAGAGAGTTGTGGATTTCACAACATAAATTCAGAAACCTCGCTAATAAATTTATAGCTCTTGAACTGCGAATTTATCAAAACTGGATATAGCCGCGGCGATGTTTGCATGTATGTCTGCGGATATCTCGAAGACAGAAGTGGCATATTCTCATACAAATGGAAAATAGAAAGGAAGGAAGGGGATCCAATTTCGCGCTTTCTTTGCCTTTTCGGCTCCTTCCCAATTTGCATCCAACCTAGCCAAGTGTCCTTAGAACTCAGAAACGACTTGTCTGACAGAAGGCAGAAAATGCACATCCTTGTCTTACTCCCTAACTTCTAATACTAAGTCGATGCTGGCCGAATTCAGGGTTCGCGAGAGTCTGGATCACTTTTAGATTTGAGCATGAGACTATTGAAAAATGAATTCACGAAAAAGTTAGAAAATTTAGTCTAGAAAATTATACTGTCCAGGTTCAAACGAAATTATTGCTTTCGCTTATCTCGCTTAGAATTGAAAAAATACTTTACCAGTCTCATCTTTTGACGCGCTATGTAGATCATGATGAGCGAAGAGAATGAATAAAGAATCTTAATGATAGATATTTTTCTGGAATCACAAAACACAATAGAGCTTGGGCAAAAATATAGAAGAAAAGTTAGAACTGTAATTTATGATAATTTCTGAAGGCGATATCAAAGAATCTCGAAAGAAGGTGCCAATGAGACAAACAACAAATGAGTTGATGACCTTGGAGCAGAGAGGAAAAGGAGGGAAAATGCGAGATTGATGAGCAGATTTAGTTAGCCACATCTATGTCCCTGCCACCCTCTTGTGGAAGGCATGATTAGCTCCAAATTGCCGGCATTCAGAGATTTCACTCATTCGATCAAATGAAAACTATGGACGCATTTCATCAGCGATGTCAAAGTTTGAGTTTGGGAAACAATTTCGAATTATTCCTAGAAACTACAAAATTTTAATTCCTAAAAAATCAATTTCGTCTAATAATTCATAAAAAAAATTATGAACAGTTTTCCATTTTTAATGAGATAATCCAAAATATTCATTTTAAAAATCATTTGAACAAGCGTAAACTTTTGATTGAGATACAGGAAATTGATAGTTTCAGGAAAAATATAGGGCATATGGTAAACCAGAAATAGAGTGAGAAAGTGAGAGGTAAAGAAAGATGAGCTATGGATGTGGCTGGAGAGCAGGAGGCTCCTTACGTAATTCGGACCAAACACTCGCATATAAAAATATACAACCACTTCCAATCCAAAACTCGCACAAATAAACTTTTCCTAGTAAAATCATGAGAAATTTCATTTATTCATCTACATTTTGAAAATTCGCTTGTTTCTTTCGTGATAGAAGAGAAAATCTTCCAACAGGGCCTCGAACTTATCGTCAAGAACGAGCTGAGCCTGAAGTAATGTTATCTTCATTCATTGAAAGACGAAAATAACCGTTTCTTTCGAAACATCTTTCACATTCTCCATTGTCTTTTCCCGTTCAAGCCATTCACATCTTGCAAGGAATAGTGCTCCTAATTCTGATAATCTATACAAGGATTCCCTCAGCTGAAAAAAAAATAATAATTGGATTCTAATGACACAAGTTTTTCACATCTTTGAACAAATATGGTGGTTCGCCTCTACATTTGTGAACAAGAATCTTGTAAAATTCGGCGAAATAGTGATTGACAAAAATTCGCCGATCCTTCCCTGGCAAAACATCAAATAGTAAGAACATAACATCTTCAGCACAATTTCCATATCGAACACCCTAAAATGGTGCAATATTCATACGACAAATTCTTAGTCATGCATACTTGTAGATCTAGAACAGCCTTCAATTTATAATTATCATCGACCATTAAATTTCTTGAATACATATCGGAATGACATAGCACCAGCGCAATGCCTAAAACGATTTCAGTTTTTCTTTATTTTATTATTCTTTTCTTCTAACCCAGATCTTTATTGATACTATTCACGATCAATGCATGTTTTTTCGCTCACTTCCCTGACAGCGTTTCTAGTTCTCCGAATAAGATCCTGTGGTGGTATTTTTTAGTCTTTTAGCACGAATTTTTAAGTCGTACTAGAACTCATGCTATAGCATGAGCTTTTTTAGCAAAAAATACCACCACTGATATTCCTTGGCAATCGTTATTTTGACCTGATTGATTATCGTTGAATACTGGCAAACTTACGGATGCGTAAAATGTGCTCAAATTTTTCGAAGAGGAATATTTGAATTTTCCATTTTTGCTCCCAATTTTTCATATATTTTGCGCTTTTTCATAGTTTTTAATATTTTCTCGACTTAAATCGAAAGAATTGCAATTGTTTATCATTAATTGTAGGCTTCCCTCGTTCAGAATTGCAAAGTCTAATTTTTGAATATTTCTCGAATAGGCTAGTCTGCTTTGGATGGTTGAATCTATTATCTCTCCATCGACTGGCTGCCTTATCAAATGTCATTCATTGCAAAAACTGCGCCATTTCAGACAAAAAATCTTTCTGTTCAGTTTTTGTTATCCTCTCAAATGCATTCTGTTAACAGTCGAAAAGAACATAGCATCTAGAATGACAGCTAAAGCTGATAAAATATGAGAATATGAGAAATGATAATATGGAATGGATTGCATGCGGTCTAGCAGAGCAATAGGAAATAGACTAATAGAATCTTCTATTTAAATAGAAAATGTCTTCTTCTACAGTATTAGGGATAGACAGAAATTATCGTTTCGTTTCTGAATACGCAAAAATCCATTCCCGTCAGGTCCTAATACAGTGCTCGATGGTAATATCCCATAGATTCTAAATCAATCAACCTTTCCTCGATTGCCCCCCTTTCTTCGATGACCTCCTGCTGTTCAATTCTTACCCTTTTCTCAGTTATTCTGTGTTCCTCTTCAATCTTTCGCTGCCGTTCAATTTCAATTCCATGAATGCTGACAGTGTAGTGCAGATTCTTTGCACTGTCAACATCTCTGTGATTAATAATAGAAAAATTACGAAAGTGAACTGTAAAAATCATCATCAATGTTATATCTTGTACTATATATTTAAAAAAAAAAAAGTTTATTCGAAGAAATTGTACAGCATTGAAGTGCTATTATCGTCATGACCTTTCACTACAACCAATAAAGATTAATCATAAATTTGAATTGTTCCGGTTGGAATGTAATGATAAAATTATCAGTCTACCTTTCAAATTTCGTAAAATGTCTGAAGGATTTAGAAAAAAAAATGCTTGCTCATATGATTATCCTTTACAAACCAAAAAGTGAAGAATCACAATGTGAGAGCAACGTTACCGTAGATCATGTGTCCTGTAAGTTATACATCCATAATATGGGTAATTGGTTTCAACTCAAGAGTTGTACCAACCAAAACCATAAGGTAGAGAGAGTATCATGCAAAAACCGTACTCAATTTGGATGAAAAATAAAAGTTATTCAAAAAGTAAATTGGGAAGATAAACTTGAAACACCCTGTATAACGGATATTGCAGTGTATTAGCCATTCCATACAAAAATGGAGAATCGTTAGGAAGGGCTTGGCACAGCCCGATATAGATTTCCCTGAAAATAGGCCCAAACAATGTAATTGGGGATGGGGAATCCGAAAATCGAGATCCCGGAGCTCGGACGCGCGTTCTTTACGCTACAGTAAATGACGTACTCGAAAATCACCCAGAAGCATATAACCCGGCCAATACCTATACCAAACGATGTAGCTCGACGAGATAAATAACTTTTTTTTAAAGAAAATTTTCCGATCCGATGCTTACATAAAAAGTTATAGGCTGAAAAATGTTAAAATTGGCCAAAGCAACGACACTTTTGATAATTACACCTGTAAAACACGATTAGCCACAGCAAATTTAGCATGAATCACAAATTTTCAAAAAATCAAAACTCTAAGGATACGCGACTTTGTGCGACGTGACCTATACCGTTATGGGCCCCGAGGGCTCAACTTTATTATCATGCTAAAATTTGTTGCGGCTAATCGTGTTTTACAGGTGTAATTATCAAAAGTGTCGTTGCTTTGGCCAATTTTGACACTTTTCAGCCTATAACTTTTATATAAACATCGGATCGGGAAAT
Source organism: Diploscapter coronatus (assembly GCA_964036155.1). Classification (NCBI taxonomy): domain Eukaryota; kingdom Metazoa; phylum Nematoda; class Chromadorea; order Rhabditida; family Rhabditidae; genus Diploscapter; species Diploscapter coronatus. The sequence continues at coordinate 44,190,369 of OZ038422.1, read as the reverse complement.
TTCCAGAACAAAAGTTGTTTTTCTCATCGAAACAAAGTTTAATACCAAATTTGATCAATTTAGATGCTTTCTAACGACTTTAAAAATTTTCAGTACGTCATTTACTGTAGCGTAAAGAACGCGCGCCCGAGCTCCGGGATCTCGATTTTCGGATTCCCCATCCCCAATTACATTGTTTGGGCCTATTTTCAGGGAAATCTATATCGGGCTGTGCCAAGCCCTTCCTAACGATTCTCCATTTTTGTATGGAATGGTTATTATTATTTGCGTAAAAAATATTCAAGTGCTTAAAAATCATCGGTTTATTTGCCTAATAGGTTTGCAGTATAATAAAATTACAGTTTTTTTGCCAGGCTAATTAATTTTGATAGCGCAGTGGGAAGCGAAGAGGAGAACTTTTTCTCGATGCCACAAGCATAAAATTGAAGCTGATAAATTTTAGATGATAAAGAAGACCGCTGAAGTGCAAAATAACGAGTGATAATGAGAGAAAGGAGGGAAAAGCAGTTCTAAACAAGGAGAGAACGCGAGACAGCGAGCGGAACAGTTTTTTGAATGATTATACAAATTTGTAGGTGATAATCAGTCAACTCAAATGCCCTCTGGCATCCGAGTTCCGAGCGCATTTTATCCTCCTTAATTGTGTGATAAGCCAAGTGTTTCATCGCTAGTTTCAGAATTCCTTTCTTTAATAGGCATTTTTTACTCAGTTTTATGCGCCTCTTTATGACGAAGAGATTTTATGAGCCTCTTCAGGACAATGTAATTTGTACCGCAAATATGAATTCGGCTGAAATTCTCTGACACGAACAGTATTCTTTTGCAATTATTTATTATTGTTACGGTTCCTATTTTTGTAGAATTTAGAATTGATTATTTGCGCATTCTAGAAATCATGAAAAAGAACTTGTCTCCTTGATATCGATGATTCCTGTAGGGATATTGGTGTGAGTATCTATCACAAGCGCGAGCAAATTTAAAGATGTTGTCATTCTTACAACATCACATTTCATAAGTCTGAGAGGAATAAATTTAATATTTCGAATTAAGCTATAGATTTTCGTAAAATCTGAACTTCATCAAACTAACTTGGACGCGAAATTTAGTTGAATTTGAACACCTCGTAGTAAAAGAGAGTCATTAGAGTTTGTCGCTAAATCGTCATTTCGAACAATCGCGTTCATCATTTTCAAATATTATCAACAAACAAATTCAATGGCTTTCAGACCTGGGAAGCAAGAATGAGCCAGAGAAGCGAGGGAGACACATCCTCGTCGTCTCGATCTGTCTCAATCATATCTGAATGTGAACCGACTGGTTATATAAGGACCATTGAGGCTAGGTGGCCTTTACAGGTTGACGAGCAAGTACATGAGCACAGACAAGAATCCAAGAAAATTATACAGGGCACCACGGTTTTTTCTTCATCACAGAGCAAGGTTGAAACCAGTCATACAGAGGTTCGTAAGGTTATCCTTAAGTACGGATCAATGAAGAATCTGATTCGTTACGATCTCGATTTTTTTTGGAAAAATCATTACTATTCGAACTAAAAAATTTGGATAATAATTTCTATTTTGAAAAATTTCAAAAATCAATATCAAATCCTTATTGTGTCTCATTCTATTTCAAATTGATATATGAAATTTGCGTCATTTCCATGAATATGAAAGAAAGTTGGGAGTTGTTAAGCTGTTTCCAGATTACCTTGCCAGAGGAAAAATCATAATATCGTTTCAGGATACCTATCACAAGAGTGCTCAATATTCATCAGGCCAAAAGCCTCAAATAGAAAGTTACGGTCATCATTCTCAAACGATCGAAAGTCATCAGTAAGTTGTATCAGTTCAATCAGATCATGCTCATTACTTCAGCGATCAAGGATCGCATTCTCAACTTCGATCAACCGGTGCATCTGGCAATCTTCAGTAAGTGGTTATTAATTGCCTAATTTAAACTTTATATGTGAGTTAAGAAATCTCAAATATGCAAGTAATTAAAAAAGGGTTAAACATAACTTCTTTCTAATCTTCTTCATCCTATTTTAATTGCCTGTAGATGTGTTGACAGTACAGTGAATTTTCTGCACTATATGGTCCACATTAAAGATTTTCAAATAACATTTTCATATATGTCCGTTCCAAATTTTACGTTTATACTTTGGTTCTTATCTTTGCAACCTTATATGCATATGAGATTAAAAGTAATATTTCAAAAAGAAACAATTGAAAATTTAAGAGGTCACGAGTCTCGTACTGATATGACAGTATACTCGCATAGTATTCAGCAACATTTTGGAGGTAATAAATCTGTCATGCTATAATCTAATTTATTTATATTTGGGCCCGTGCCAAACCCCCTGTCTCGATCACTAATTGACCCGAACCAGGACTGAGACGAAATTCCGAGGGTCTTTGGGCCATTTAGGTTTCGATTTCGATTTCGAATTTTAAAATTTCAATTTCGTCTCAGCTCTGTTTGGTACGGGCCCTACGAATTTAAATAAAACAAATCAGTGGGGACACCCTTCTGAAAGTTTTTTTTGTTAGTCAAACTAACAAGCAAGGATTTAGGCGCTGAACAAACGGTCAACTACAATCCATACTCTGACGGAAATGCACCCAATGGAAATAGGGTGCATTCATTCAATTCAAATACAATATAATTACGATTGGGTTTAGATCACGCCTCCTGAGTGCACCAAAGCTATCATCGAAGAACGGTACAAGAATTGGGGAACTTTCAAAGAGCTGAACGATAAGTTCGCCAATTACATCGAAAGAGTTAGTCCAAAATATACAAAATAACACAAGAAAATATTCAGGTTCGTTTCTTGCAAGCTCAAACTACAATTATCCAACATTACCATAAAATTGTAGGTGATTGGGAAATTAAATACACATCCATACTAAATAGAAGCTGGAACGAATTTCTTGGGGTGAGAAGAAGTTTTGAGAACAAATTTATCCATTACTGTAAATTTTAGAACCAAAAAACAGTGATAAGCAATGAAAGAGGCAAAATCCCTTCGCTGGAGGATTCTGAAAACCAACTGAAAAAAACTCTTCGTGATATCATTGCACAGTAAGTTATGCCGTTTTCATCCAAATCTGATCCTGGTTTTCAATTTTCGAGTGTACGTCGTTGCGCACAAAATATGTATCTTACAAAAATGCTCTTATTCGTTGCATTTATTAACCAATTTCTTAGATTTTGTATTAGTCATAGCCTAAACTTATGACATCATCTTATCTTTTTGTCGTTCAACTTGTTATTTTCTTTACTTGCCTAGGTACTGAATATTTGAGACTTGCTAGGTTATAGATTTGTAGAGCTCTATGAAAAATAATGACAACAGACGTGTATAAGATAAGAATAGTGACAGAGTTTAGTCTTGAGAGAGGTAGGGGGCTAGGTAAGGGTAGGGTTGGATAGAATAAGGGTAAGATGAATAAGATATGACTTTATCTTACAAAGTGAACTAGAACTTCATTCGAAAGCACATAAACACTCATTTGTTTCCAGGAGATAGGGTTCACTTCGAGGGAAATGAACGATAAGAAAATATACAAGGGGTACATCGTAAGGAGTTTCTGACAATCGTTTTCTGTAGGTCTGATTCCAACTCTGTCTCAGCAATATTTCAACCATGTGCTGTTCAATTTCGATTTCACAATTTTGTTTCGAGTCCAATTCTGAATCTGAATTTTTAAAACTGGGACTCGGATTCTTCAGATCCAAAGCGATTTTATTTTCAGGTATCGTGTCGAAATTGAAAAGTTCAAGAAACTTCGTGGAATCAATGATTCTGATATAGGGGAATTAGCGAAGATTCGGGCAGATATTGAGGCATACAAAATAAAGATCGAAGACAGGCGGGAACGCGTAAACTTCCTCAACTTGCACTCCGAAAAGATTGTGACACAGATCAAGACCTGTAGAGGTGTAAGTATCCAAATTATTGATATCGATAATCTGTGATGAAGATACTTTCTCAGAATCGATTCAATGATATGACAAGGTTTATCTTACTAATTAATTAGTTATTTCAGCGCATCGCCGATGAACGCTCCAAGGGAGAAGCCGTACGTAATCAGGCTCAACACCTTGTGCATACAATAGAAAAAGACATTGAACGCTACATTCATGCCTTGAAAGTTAAATTTCCTGATATCATCGACAAGTGGGTCATCAAATACGCGCACGAATTCCGAGAAAAATTGGGACATGAGATTGCTCGCATCAGAGAATACGTCGAGAAGGTTGGAAAAGATCTGAAATGAGTCTCACTCATTTTGCAATGTTTATATTCAGGTACTGAAGGACAGTGAAAGAAAATTGATAGAGATGACAGAGGAAAGAAAACAAACGATCACTCGTGAAGTCGAGAGAATAAAGAAGTACACGAACAAAAGATTAGCAGAAATCAAAAATATCGTGAAAATAGGCATGGATCTTCCGAAAAAGATAGAACAAGAGGCTAATAAGGTAAATTAGAAGAAAAAAGTGAATCTGACTTCAAAGCGACATATGATTCCAGAATGTTGAGTTGGCTTACGAGATCGACAGCAAATATGCCCGTTCCATTCTGCAGAGTGAGATCTTCGAAGAGCACTGGGGATTTAGGGTAAGTAGACAAATTTTATTTTTTAAAATTTTCAATTTAGGAAACCTACTTTAAAAAAATGACTAGTGGAGGCACTTTGTTTAAAGAACTGCAGAAGATCTGTAATGAATATGAGGTAAGGAAGCTCGAACTCATCTTTATACGATGATAAACAATTTCAGTCACTATACGCTGAACTCGAAAGGTACCGTCATCTGCTGGAAGGCCACCACATTCATATTGACACCATCAGCCAGCCTCCTCCTCCTTCTCCTGTCCCTGCCCTTCCTCTTTATCCTGCTCCTGTTCCTCCTACTCCTCCTTCGCCTGGAGGTAGACAAGATAATCAATCTTATAAAATTTAAACCCAGCCGGCTATTTGCGGTTCTGGAAAGATTTCAAGGACTGTGAAGTCCCATAAACAAGTTTCTGGTAAGATACCAGTAGCCGAATTCTTTGCATACAAGCTCGTCATCCAGGTTCACCATCGAAAAATTTTCGATTGCCAATCCAAAAATTTGGATGATGAGCTTCCAATCCAAAGTTCGCCATCGAGGGGCAAAGAATTCGGCTACATGGATTTATTCAAGGATTGTAAAGAACGAAAATAAACCCCAAGCCAGCCAAGGGGCTGAACTTTCTCATTTCTACGAAAGCGAGAGATAAAACGTGAAGGGGAAAATAAAACCATGCTGCAGAGATGGTACAGCATGGTAAAAAGATGCAGTTCAAAGCATAAAAAGTGTGCGCATTCGCACACTCCTTCTGCACCTCTGGTCAAAACAGCTAATTTTAGTGAGTGATGCGAGCAGTGCCGGAGAGACAACTGCAACTGTGCGATTCAGAGTCCGTCGACACGGCAGAGTCACTTTTGCTGTAGAAAATGAAAATTACTTGATGGGAAAACGAATTTCTATTTAGCGTCCCGTTGGAAATCACTATGTGATAGTCGAAAACCGCGGCAATGTCGAAGTCGACATTTCTCGCTGGAGAATCGAAGAAATAGTCAATGAAAATCGCAGAGGACAGTTCATCTTCCCCGAAGGAACAATTCTCCTGCCAAAGAGAGGAGTCAAGGCAAGCTCATAAAATAGAAAAGATAAAAATGATCTTTCCCAATTTTCGATATTCGGACGTAGCTTCGAACGCGATGCAGCATTAGAATCAGGATCGCACGTATTCAGAGCGATTGAGCAATATTCTCTCGAATATGGAGTCCAACGTATCCTCGTTAACAGTCGTGGAGAGGTAAACGGTTTTCATTGAAATAAAACTTCAAAGACTCATTTTAGCAAGTTTCGTGGCAAACCATCGAGAATTGCTCTCACTCCAAGCAGTTCTAAACGTCTACCCATCTTTATATGTGTAAACTCTTTCATTCGCTTTTATCTTATCTGAATCCAAACAACTTTCGAATTTATAACTGCCTTCAAAAATTGTTAAGCCTGCCAATTAGCAATGATTTTCTTCGTTTTATTTTTGTCAATTATCTGTATTTGTATTTTAAACTGCCAGAAAAATAGCTTTATCAAATAAAGAATTTTGTTGATATTGACTCTTTTTCTGTGGGTTTGGATTTCTCACGACATCGTGATCAGGTGAAATAGGGTGTAATTCTAGATAAGAGATGGCAAGGAAAAGCTCTCTTGCTATACACACTATTTTACAGGTTGTGAAGTCGCGAATTATACAGAATGGTCCACGAATTTTTTAAAACCTATTTACGTTAAGCGAGTCTCGTCGGAACATTATTCGGAAAACTTCTAACTGCGCTTCTATTCTACTCGGTGGAATACGCATGAAGATGCATGATTTCACCCTTTCCCAGTTACAGTATACCCTGGGCATATACTATGACTTTTCACGATACACGCAGACGAGTCAATTATTTTTCGATTGCAAATCATTCGGAATCAGCATAAAATTCTGGATATTTTACATACCAAATTTGATCAAAAACCGAAAAGTAAAAAATTTGATTTTTTGCGGCTAAATTCCGTTAGACTCCGCTACCGGTATTGCTATGTATGATTATATCACGTGGCTTATGACTTTTTACAGGTTGAATATAACACAATTTGAAGAAGCAGTTTATTATCATTGAGATTATTTATCTCTAACAAGAGATCATCTTGATGGGATATTTGGGGCTAGCCTTCAGGGACCGCTTCGCAAAAGTTCGAAACAGATGTTTGCGGTACGATGAGCAGAACTTTTTTGACTTTATGGTGCGGTGCGCCATTTCTGCACCGCCAACATCTCTGGTGCAAACCAAAGACAATATCAAAACGAAACAACACCAACTCCAGCACCAAAACAATTTTGTTTCTAAATTAGAATGCATTGCATTTGTTGTATTTCTCATTTTCATGCTCATACTATCAAAATTTTTAATTTCATAGCTCTCCCCTCCTGAAAATTCATCAAACCATAAAACTAAAACTATTCAATTAAAAAATTCAATCAACCATTTTAAATATTTCTTTGTTATCATTCAGCTATCCCATTGATGTCATTTTCTGAATCTTCAAAAATTTCAAGTTCCTTTTCATCCATAAAATGCAAAAAATCGACCCACTAAAGGAGAACTCACTTCTAATAAGGATAATTTTCCAATTATCTGATCAAACCCAAACAAAACCTATATGTTGCACACCGCCGGAAAATTACGCATCTTTTGATGCAAACCCCATCTTGATTGGATGATCACATCTCTAGATATAACCGTGCACAAACAAACACACTCAGGGGTTTTACTAAAGAGTAGAAGTAGATGGATCGCTTTGAACTCGGGGCTACCATTCTGAATAGAAAATCTACCAATGATAAATAACACATGGAAAATGTCATATCAGTGTTTCGCTTTTTAAAGTTTTTTATTTTTTAAAAGTCCCAGGTTCCATGAGTTATTTATACTGGAAAGTAGCCCAGGTCTTCTAGTTTCTGAAAAACTTGACCGTTTCTCTATAGACTGCCCGCTAGAGGAGAAATTTGACTTCTTCGAAGAGTTGTCATGGCTCATTATTGCCTAGTTTGATTCGAAAAATTCATAGCTCCCCGTGTGCGCATATTCTAGAATAAGTTCTGGAACAAAAGTCGATCAACTTGAAGAGCTCTACAAGATTTCATGGAAAACTTCGACATTAACTCACATTACCCTTGTAAACACAGTATGGGTATATATGGTAACTAGGCTAATTTTTTCCCACCAAAATGGGTGGTTGTTGTGACTCTTCGTGGTTACATGAATTGAAGGGTAGGACATTAGCTAATGAATGCAAAAAACCGCATTTGATTTGGTCCACAAATAAGAAAGTTACGAATTTTTATGACATGGGGTATTAAAAACTTGAAATTAGCATAGCTCCGCCCACTTGTATTTTTATGAAAAACGGATAGCACCACGAAAATCAGCGTGAAAAACTGTACTATACATGTGAAAATCAGCCAAATCGGCGGACCCCTGTTCCGCATCACTTTGAATAATACCGACATTCACTCTTAAGAAATCTCAAATATGCAAGTAATTAAAAAAGGGTTAAACATAACTTCTTTCTAATCTTCTTCATCCTATTTTAATTGCCTGTAGATGTGTTAACAGTACAGTGAATTTTCTGCACTATATGGTCCACATTAAAGATTTTCAAATAACATTTTCATATATGTCCGTTCCAAATTTTACGTTTATACTTTGGTTCTTATCTTTGCAATACTTTATATGCATATGAGGTTAAAATTAATATTTCAAAAAGGAACGATTGAACATTTAAGAGGTCACGAGTCTCATACTGGTACGACAGTACACTCACATATCAGTCAGCAACATTCTGAAGGTAATAAATCTATCATGTTATAGTCTAATTTATTTATATGCTTATAAAAACTAGCGATAAATTAGCAGTCTTTCGCTTCTTTGATACTCTGTGCAAATTCAGTGTCAGGTTGTTTTCCTGCCTTCTCTTCTGTAATCAGTCAATTAGTTGTTTGCATTTCCCATTTTGTGATTCGTTTTGCGTTTTGCGTTCTGCTTTTATTGCCAAAGAGTTTTAAATTGTCCCGCTTTGCCATCCGAAAACGCCGAAGAAAAGACTATCTTAAATTAGATCGAAACAAAAGAAAACTTGATAAGGAAAAAGAGAAGGCGCTCAAAGAAAGGAAACTTCTCCTCCAATGAAAAGAAAGGTAATGAGAGGGAGCAGATAAGGACAGAGCTACATTCCACACTTCGCTTACTCCATTATCTTGCCACATAGAAAACCTCGATTAGCCAAAATATGATTAATATCAGGCAGCACTTGAAGTGTAACGAGGGCAGAATCGTAAAATTAATTGCTGAATTGATAAAAAAAAAAACTGATTCTGCCAAATAAAACCAAACCAAATATCTGAATCAGTAATGAGACAAAGTAGAGATTTAGAAATTATAAAATTGAATCCGAATAAGAACTAGTGGAAAATCTTTCAAAAACGTGAATCTCACTAATATCTAATCTGACTCGAACCTTACGAGGAAACTTTCTGAAGTGTTCCCCTCTGGTTTGGCGATTTTTATGTCATAAGAGTATGTCGATAAATAGATCACGATTCTGAAGCCAACAAGTGCTGATGTGCGATCGTCCTGTAAGGAAAACGTGAAACTCGTGTGTCTATAGACTATAGTATAGAAAACGCATGATGATTTGTAATATAAATTCCATATGCTATTTTTCATTGAGTAAAATCGTTTTCTGAGCTTCCTTCTTGAATGCTCGCACGTCAGAGCTTACGACTTCAGAATCATGTTCTACACATAGAAACACACCTACGAAAGTAAATCAAACAAATCGGTGGGGACACATTTCTGAAAGTTTTTTTTGTTAGTCAAACTAACAAGCAAGGATTTAGGCGCTGAACAAACGGTCAACTACAATCCATACTCTGACGGAAATGCACCCAATGGAAATAGGGTGCATTCATTCAATTCAAATACAATATAATTACGATTGGGTTTAGAAAACGCCCCCTGATTGCATCATCAAGTGTGTTGCCGTGCTCCTTCATTTTCATCAAATATGATGCAATTCACGAAAAAGTTAGAAAATTTAGCCTAAGAAATTATAATGTCCAGGTTCAAACGAAATTATTGCTTTCGCTTATCTCGCTTAGAATTAAAAAAATACCTTACCAGTCTCATCTTTTGACGCGCTATGTAGATCATAATGAGCGAAGAGAATGAATAAAAATCTCAATGATAGATATTTTTCTGGAATCACAAAACACAATAGAGCTTGGGCAAAAATATGGAAGAAAAGTTAGAACTGTAATTTATGATAATTTCTGAAGGCGATATCAAAGAATCTCGAAAGAAGGTGCCAATGAGACAAACAACAAATGAGTTGATGACCTTGGAGCAGAGAGGAAAAGGAGGGAAAATGCGAGATTGATGAGCAGATTTAGTTAGCCACATCTATGTCCCTGCCACCCTCTTGTGGAAGGCATGATTAGCTCCAAATTGCCGGCATTCAGAGATTTCACTCATTCGATCAAATGAAAACTATGGACGCATTTCATCAGCGGTGTCAAAGTTTGAGCTTGGGAAACAATTTCGAATTACTTCTGGAAACTACAAAATTTTAATTTCGTCTGAGAATTCATAAAAATTATGAACAGTTTTCCATTTTTAATGAGATAATCCAAAATATTCATTTTAAAAATCATTTGAACAAACGTAAACTTTTGATTGAGATACAGGAAATTGATAGTTTCAGGAAAAATATAGGGCATATGGTAAACCAGAAATAGAGTGAGAAAGTGAGAGGTAAAGAAAGATGAGCTATGGATGTGGCTGGAGAGCAGGAGGCTCCTTACGTAATTCGGACCAAACACTCGCATATAAAAATATACAGCCACTTCCAATCCAAAACTCGCACAAATACTTTTCCTAGTAAAATCATGAGAAATTTCATTTATTCATCTACATTTTGAAAATTCGCTTGTTTCTTTCGTGATAGAAGAGAAAATCTTCCAACAGGGCCTCGAACTTATCGTCAAGAACGAGCTGAGCCTGAAATAATGTTATCTTCATTCACTGAAAGACGAAAATAACCGTTTCTTTCGGAACATCTTTCACGTTCTCCATTGTCTTTTCCCGTTCAAGCCATTCACATCTTGCAAGGAATAGTGCTCCTAATTCTGATAATCTATACAAGGATTCCCTCAGCTGAAAAAAAAATAATAATTGGATTCTAATGACACAAGTTTTTCACATCTTTGAACAAATATGGTGGTTCGCCTCTACATTTGTGAACAAGAATCTTGTAAAATTCGGCGAAATAGTGATTGACAAAAATTCGCCGATCCTTCCCTGGCAAAACATCAAATAGTAAGAACATAACATCTTCAGCACAATTTCCATATCGAACACCCTAAAATGGTGCAATATTCATACGACAAATTCTTAGTCATGCATACTTGTAGATCTAGAACAGCCTTCAATTTATAATTATCATCGACCATTAAATTTCTCGAATACATATCGGAATGACATAGTACCAGCGCTATGCCTAAAACGATTTCAGTTTTTCTTTATTTTATTATTCTTTTCTTCTAACCCAGATCTTTATTGATACTATTCACGATCAATTCATGTTTTTCGCTCACTTCCCTGACAGCGTTTCTAGTTCTCTGAATAAGATCCTGCTTTTCAGGGTCTAGCATTCCCTCAAACATCACATCAATTTTCTCAGGAGTGAACTGAAATTTCATATTTTCGTATTATTCCAGCTAATTCTTGACCAACTTCTTCGATATGGATATAAGACACCCAGTCTGTTTTTGGATTAGTCAACAGCTGACGATCTTCATCAGAAATTGAGCCGCTTGCACCGAATATCTGCAATTCTGCTATCCAATGAAGCACCTGAATAAGAGTTTTCATTAAATCAGAGACCTCAAACTAACTTCAACTATAAAATCTTGTGGTGGAAGATAATAGACATCGAGACATTTCGCGTTATCGATGAACTGCATAACCAGAAATCCATAAGAACTATCTTCATCCATCTTGTTATATGCAAAAATCGAAAGAAAAAATTGGTAAATACGAACATGTAAGAAAACTTTATACCTTTGGAACTAAAAATGTATCATCTGCCCCTAATAATTCCAACGCTCTGGACTCAACTCTATGTTTCTAAATGTAAAAAAAATATATATATATAGGCTGGTTCACGATAATTTTACAATTTCTCTCATGAATATAATCGCTTGATCCAAAAATAATGTTTAGAATCAATCGCATTCAAAGAAGAAGCTGTAAAACTATTCTGAATCATCATGCATATGCACTAAAAATTACTCTCAAAAATCCTCGATTTCGTCTTTCGACTCTTCTCGGTTCAAAATGAACTTGGCCTCCAAAACCATTGTCGAACATTAACTCATTCCTTCGACATGCCTAAAATTTTTATTTAAAAATGCTAAAATTTATAGAACAGTTTACCTTCACTAGCAATTTATCGGGCAGTTTCTCATCCTCATTCGACTCAACCCAATCGGGATATAATATTCCCAAATCAAAACCAGAATACTACAAATCGAAATAGTTTAAAAATAACATTTCACAGACGTATGATTCAAATAGAAACTAAAAACGTACCCCTTTATCAATAGGTTCGATTTGCCAATTCGATCCAAATTTAGCATTTGTAGGTAACTTTTGCTGAAGCTGCAGTAAAATTTCATCGACTGGCAGGAGACTTCGAAAATATTCCTTACTGACGAAGGGCATTTTGCATCGCTTGAAAACGAAAATGGGGAGAAATCAGAGATCGAATGGATGAAAATCGATAGAAAGTAGAGAGAAAGCAAACACGAAGTAGTGACCACTGCCCTTCAATCATATTGCGCAATAAATAAAACGGATGCATTTCATATGTTATAAAAATCAATCATGGTTTGTAATTTGTTGAATCTAAAAAGAATAAAACATTTACTATATAAGAATGTAGTCACCCTTTTTTAATTTCAACTTTCAGTCAAAATTTTCATAACAATTATACAAATCGACCATGGAGATTCCAAAAATAAAATCTATTTTCATTTTTGACTACAAAAATAGTCAAAATTAGCATAAAATCGATTGTTTAAAACCATTTTTAACAGTGTTTCACCCAAAAAGCAATTTTTAATCGAAAATCTAATCCCTACATGTTTTTTTTTTCTAAATTTCAGCAGTTACTTGCAATATTTCACAACATTAAAGAGAGAAGTTTCATCACCTCAAACCTATTCTGCAAAGGCTTAAAGCCTTTCCAGAGAAGCAGACGTTACTCTGAAAATTTTCCGTTACTTTTACGGCACTTCCAAGCTGTCGCAAAGTGATGCAAAATTATTCAGGGTAGAATGGAACTGTTAGAGGGTGGGGCCATATATAAAGCGGCCCTCTTACTTGTTACTTCATTTCGTGTTATCTTTTATTGTATTTCAACCCAATTGGGAGAACAACTCTTACCCGTACGTTTATATGTGTGAAAGTGCTGATGAGAGAAACAAATTCTATCTTCTGAAAATATCCATTGAGTATCTTTTCTGCATTGTTTTTTTTCTGAAAAGACTTTATTTTGTTACATTTTTCAATTGAACTATTCTAAGGTTGCAAGATCGTAAAATTGAAGAACACATTACTCTGAAAAATTTTGCGTCACTTTTACGACGCTTCAAAGGCGCCGTAGAAGTGACGCAAAATCTTTCCCTGTGACTGGAAACAGTACAAAGGAATTTTTGCTATAAAAGATTTTCGAAAAGTTATGAATTTTTGGATAGAGCTCATTCTAACTGCAATTAAGAGATGATTACCCAATTATCTTGCAGGTTTGATCTTATAGACAACTAAATTAGACCTTTCTGCACATCCCCAATATAAATTTATGTGATTTTCCAAACATTTTCTTTGTAAACTATTGATTTAGATTGACGCCATCTTTTTACTAGATGAGTCTAGCCCTCAGGTGAATCTAACTGATTGGACTGAGTTCAATCTAGGACTTTGGTACGGGCCTTGATTCGTTTGGCGTCAGGAAGAATGCCTGCGACAATGAAGCTCGACGCTCTAGAAGTCGAGAAGTTGTTCACGCCACAACTTCACAAATTGTTCAAGCTTTTCCAGGATTGCAATTATGAATTGAGGTTTTATTTTATTTTGTTTACATTTGAATTGAATTTTCCAGAATTACTGGAGGCGCAGTGCGCGATCTGATGATGGGCATCCAGCCAAATGACGTTGACCTCGCCAGCACGGCCACAGTCACGCAAATGAAGGTCAGAGATTACCTGTAGAATTATCGATGTTTTAAAGTTTGATTTATCTTTTTGCAGGAACTTTTCGAATCGCACAAAATTTGGACGGTGAACAAAAAGGGCGAGAAACACGGCACAATCACTTGCAGAATTGACAAGGCAAGCTTCGAAATTACTACTCTCAGGTCTCTTTATTTTCAAAACAAGGATAAAAACTCTACAAAAAAAACTATAAGAAAGACTTATTTAAGTATCGGCATGTTTTGCGACGATCGTCGGGCGGACGTGAAGTACACGACCGACTGGGAGCTCGACGCAAAGCGCAGGGACTTAACCGTCAACTCTTTGTTCCTCGGTATTTCTTTTGTATTAAAAAAATAATAGTTTGATTTGAGGTCCGGACGGGACGGTCTACGACTACTTAGGAGGCATCGAGGACGTGCATAAACGACGAGTTCGCTTCATCGACGACGCAGAAACTTGCATTCAGGGGGATTTTCACAGGATTCTCAGGTATTTTATAAACAAAAATCGAAATTTTTCTAATTTTCCCCGATTTCAGGTATTTTCGATTTTTCGGACGAATCACTGTCACTGAAGAGCACGAAAAGGGGATACTTGAGGCCATCGCTAGGAACAAACATGGATTGAAGGTGAGTTTTTGTTCAAAAATTAAAAAAAAAAGAAATAAAAAATTTGGAGGAAGTCAACAAAGAGCGAATCTGGATGGAATTCAAGAAAATCGTGATCGGCCGTATGGCGCCTGCAGTTTTACGATCCATGTTCGGACCTGAGTGCGAGCTGCAGGAATACCTCGGATTACCCAAGGCCGTCAATCTCGGCAGGTTTCAGAAGGTCTCAATTTACAATTTTCTAAAATCAAATTATCCTATTATTTTGCGAGAATCTTTTGGAAGATGAGTTTTTTTTTCTTTATAAAAATTGAAATGCGATTATAGGTCTACGAAAAATACGGTAGTCGTCTGGAATCGATGACCTCAGTGGCGCTGCTCTGTGAAAACAAGGACCACATCTACGCATTCCACAAAAAAACTAAGGTATGCTAATTTCCTACAGCAATCTTCATATTTTTTCCTAAATTTTCAGTTATCGAGCGACGAGAAGTCCCTGGGATTTTTTATTGTGAGGGAGCGCGTAGAAGCAGAGAAGAACAGGAATGATCTGAACTGGTGGAAAGAACTGTGCGTGGAAAAAGAAGCCAGACTTAGGCGAGGTATTTATGGCATTATTTTTGTTATCTTTTAGCTTTTAGAAGAAAAATATCATTAAAAACTTTTTTATTTTTAAAATAAAAAATTTTTTCGAGGAACGAAATCCGACAAAACCCGACAGAGAATCCTGCAATTGATGATCAGTGTGCTGACCGAAGAAAGACTCATCCAGGAGATCGAAAATTACGATTGCCCCAACTTCCAGGTCACAGGTTGTTTTTAACTTCAATTTTTTTTGTTTATTTTAAAAATTCAGGAACCGATCTGATAAAAGCGAACGCTCCCGAAGGACTGAACATGGAGGCTACGCTTGGATATCTCTTCGATATTTGGAAGAATGTGGGATTTTCATTTTTTTTTACAAATACGGCCATTTTTTTCCTAGAATATTTTTCAAGTTTTTTATTATTCTAATTTTTAAATTAAAATTTCGAAAATGGTTGATTTTTTCAGAGCAAATACGCCATGACGAAGGAGGAAATTCTGAAGCATGCACTCGACAGCGGCATTCCGGACAGGGATGTCGGACTTGACCCGCTTTACGATAAACCAAAATAAACTACAGAGAACGCAGTAATTCAGCAAGGAATAATCTATTTGCAAAAAACATAAATATATACGAGAAAAAGTTAGTTGGGCATAATGCTATCATTGTTACTTTTTGAAGAAAAATGAACAATTTGAAAATGTATAGCTTAGAGTCGGTAGTCGAAGGGTATTCATATAAGGATTTCCAAAAATGTGCACTTTTTCGGGTAATTTCAATTTTTTTTTATCTTAAAGGAAGCAAATTTATTTGTGTGATGATAATTCAATATTTCCATGAGACCATCGATTTATTTATATGGATCATTTGAAAATCGACCGCATACTGAGGCGATTATTTGGAAGTATTGAATTTTCTGGAGCGAAGCACGCTGAATAGTAGATTAAAGAACGTAAACTATTGAGAATCTCACCCATTTCTTGACATCTTTCATCAAATTTTTATCGATGACTATGTTTATAAGCGGATCTAGAATCATAATTGGTATCCTAAACTTTCTCATTTTACCGAAGTTTTTTCCGGAGTTTTACCATATGACATAGAAGCTTATTGCTTGCATTATGAATATGATCATGACTGACTTGGCGTCCAGAAAAAGAACACACATAGGTGGTTTTGTCGTAGCTGTAAATTAAGGGAATATTAAAATTTTTATTATCAATTACCGACAAATTAAGCCAGGATAAAAGAATGAAATTTTTCTTGACAGAAATTGCCGCATTTTTGGCAAAGAATTGAATATTTTCGACATTTCAATATAACTTCAACTTATTCAATGCACAATTTACATTTTCAAAATTTATATCGTTTATCGGTCTTGAAAAATTGAATCATATCAGTACCTATTGTCTTCACTAAGAAAGTGGAAACGAATTCCGAGATCACATAAATGATTCCTCCTATTGCTCCAATTAGAAACACGATAATACTGATTCTCAATTTCTTCAACGCTTTCACATTCGAACTCTTTGTCTGAAGATGAACTTGAAATATTCATAATGAACGATGTTTTACCAAATTGTACTTGGGTCTTCTTTTGAGATAAATGATAATCGATATGTATAATCCGCCTACAACCAAGAATACTATCATAACTAGTGAACCTAAACTATCATAATTAATTTCATACAAATATGTATAATGGATGCTAAAAATACCGAATGTGATGAATAGCGGTCCTTGACAATTGTTGAATGGACATTTGACTGGAGATTGAGTTGGGAAGAATGGTGCTAGCGAAAAGAAGCATAAGACGAACTAAATTTAAATTCTATCTGTAGAAAATGGCTCACTCCTCGACTTACAGCTAAAACTAAAAGTGACAAATAGCTAATTATCAAATAGTTTCGACAGAATTTGATCGTCATAGTTTTGTAGAAAAACTCATGTCGAATCGCAGTATAAAGAAGGACCGTAAGACCGATATATGTCGCTAAAATTTGTTTCCCTTTTAAAATTATCAATAATCGGACGTACTTACATCCGATATGTAGAAAATCGGCTTCTAACAATGTGGTTAATATCAAATATGTAACATAATTAGTGACATTTGCTCCATCCAAAATTAGAAGAACATAAACACTGAAATTTGCACAAAGTATAGCCATTGTTCTACTTAGCAGGAAAACATAGCGTTTACGCAAACTTAATTATAAATAAATTTATTAAAACTAAAATAAGTAAAAGAAATTACTTTGAGTGAAGTCTTAAATAAGCTCGTATCAGCAAAATCATTTGGAAAATGCAAATAATAGTAGAAATTGTTGCGACTATTAGCGGTAGAACGATATCGATTATTATGTTGACCTTCAAAGATTCATGATAAACCTGAAAATGTAAAATTTAATTCGCTTGGAAATATTTATACCGATAATAAATGGCAGGGATCTCTTCCAGAAACGTTGCACACGTTGTATTTTTCATCACCTTGCCTGTAGTTTGAGCAATTCTAAAAAAGTAATGATGTATAAAATAAGAAAAAAGAATGAAATTACCCGCAAATCCATAATTTCGAAATGTAGTCATTTGGATGCTTCGTGAGGAAAATACATTCAATCATTATTTCGTTTCCAAAATGATAACGTTAAACCGTCTTAGTGTATCATTTTGTGCCATTTTTGAGTCTAGCATTTATTGTTATCGTGATGCAATTCTATCATCGTTGGAATGGACGATGTAAAGCAATACACTTCAAGGATGATCAACCATGCATTTTTCGCGTTTTTTTAATTGTGAAACGCGATTAATTTGCGAAATATGTTGATAGATTCCATATGCTGATGAGCATTATGCTCTTAGCCTAAGTATAAAAGATTTATAATCTAAATGCGAACACATGCAAAGGCAGCCTGCTAACGTCTAGCAGTTCATATATTTTCCTTTAAAAATATAATTCCTCTTTTATAGTTTATCACAGCATGCTCCCAGGTGAATTCCTTCCTGGTAGTCGCGCTCTTGAAAAGGCTACAGAAGGAAATCTGGTCGAATTTCAAAAAGTTGGTTATTGCGTAATAAATTTTATTTTCTCAATCAAAAATAATATGTAAATTTCAGCATTGGGCAGTGTTTGTTGGATTTGAAAACGGAACGGCATACGTGATAAATTTGAATGGTGAGTCTTCCAGAGAGGCTGAAGCATCTGTATGATATCATATGATTGAAATAGTTTCTTTATCTACAAAATGTTACAAATAATTCTGACGAAAAAGGACAAATAGATTTCAAGTTTACTTTATCAACAAAAGTTCGTAACTTTTGCGTTTTATAGAGGACAAATTAATTATGAAATTTTACCTCAACGGAACAGAGCAGAAATATTGCAAATTCTGACGAACATTAGCAAAATCGATCGAGGCGAAGTGAATATAAAATGCTGTGCGATAACTGTATATTTAGTTTCGTTGGGCAATAAGAATATTATTATTATTGTTGCGTAAATTTGTTTGAAAGTTATGGAGTTTCTTACAAATTTGAACATGACGTTGAATCCGGACTCCATGAACTTTCTGAGCACATATCGCGTATTCGAGAAAGCGGAAATTGTTCGCGAAAGTGCGAGACCTGGAGATTTGCTTGAATATCAAAGGAATGGATATCGGGTTGGAGTTTTCATTCGATAATTTTTCCTTAACAATTTTCATTTTAGCATTGGGCGATATTTGAAGGGATTATTGACGGTCAGGCTTATGTTATCCATTATTCCGGTGAGTAGCAATCATAAACCTTGGTTTTTATAACCTTCACAATTGTAGGCGAACCAGGAGACAAAGCAAATGCTTGTGTATGAATATGTTCATTTCTCTCTGAATAAGCTACTTTAGGTGAGAAGAGATAAATTCGAAGATGTGACTGAAGACTCGCTGATTCGAATTAACAACGGAGAGGATCACTTCAAAACTCCATTTTCACCGGAAGAAATAATCGAACGGGCGAAAAGTCGGGTTAGGATCGTGCTTTTTACTTTTTTTTTAAATAAAATATAATGTCAGATTGGCGAAACGGAGTATAATTTGGTAGTATCAAATTGTGAACATTTTGCTAAATTTTCGCGTTATGGAGATCATGAAAGTCGACAGGTAGGCTATCCACAGCGAGTCGCTCTTCCCTTTATTGAAAATTTGCATCATTTGCGCTTTCTCAATTTTGATTGCCAACTGATAACTCATTTTTTCTACCAACTTCAGAGATTCATTATTTTCGGCATATCTTCCTTTAGATATTATCCATTCCATTGTTAGTTAGTATAAAAAGTCGAAATAATTATCGTTAATTACCGCTAATTGTTTAAGAAAGCAATTTACCCTCGTTTCTTCCTTATTCCTACCATTTTCACTTTTCCTCTTCTTTGTCAAATATAAAATTAGCTTACGTCACGCGTTATATTTCTATCAGAAAGAACGACTCACTGTGTATCGTTATATTTTGATTTCTATTGAACCATTATTCATTCAGGTAAATTTCTTCCTGAATGCAATTCCGGGAAACTCAACCGAAACAGAGCCTGACTTGGTCACTAAAGCCCTGACAATGCAATATCCTTTTTAATGGGATTCTCATACTTGAGTTTGTGTACCAAGGAATAAATATTTCCCGTATGGGTCGTTTTCATATTATTCTCAGTTTTTCACACATTGAAATTTATTGAATCGATAATATTTATCACAATTAAAAGTGGCAGTGAAATATGGAGTAGG
Organism: Diploscapter coronatus; assembly: GCA_964036155.1. Lineage (NCBI taxonomy): Eukaryota > Metazoa > Nematoda > Chromadorea > Rhabditida > Rhabditidae > Diploscapter > Diploscapter coronatus. The sequence continues at coordinate 44,170,515 of OZ038422.1, read as the reverse complement.
GTAGACTAGCTAGCATAATTTTATCAATATCTTCTCCCGAGATGAGAAAATGAAAACATGAGCTGAAGCTAACGAAATGAAATCGCTAGTTTATCAGCTCACTTTTATACTGGCAGTGTTTGGAGAAATCGTACTTTCTTATCCCTAATGGGACTTGCTGATCTCGATCTGGCGCGACGGGAGAAACGAGCCGCCTCCTGAAATAATCGATTCATCAAAGTCAACAACAAATATTCCGAGGCGCTTCAAATCAAATATGGGATAAATGAGCAAAATCACGAGGTTCATGTATGGAAAAACCTAATATTGAAACAAAGATGAAACTCAAAAGGAGTAAAATAGAACAAATAAAATATTTAAAATAAAAAAAAACTGAAAAAACATCGCCTGAAAATATCTACATGCTGAGTGAGGGTACCACTAGGAAAATAAAACCATATATGGTATAAAAATATTTAGAAAACATTTGGATAACGAATATAGGATGATATTTTAGAATTGCAATCTGATCAAGTCATTATTTTACAATTTTGCATGTTTATCGTTGGTGGTAATGAATTGATATTGTGTATCGATAAACATCGAACGCATGACCCGACTAGACTATCAATAACAAAGGAAAGACTCAAAGAGGTATGTAACAGAGAGCAGGTTTAGCTGTAAGGATTGTAGGTGCCGTTCGAATCGGAATTGAGCTTGCAGACAACCTCTCCGAACTGGTTGAACAGCACGGTCTGGGTTTCGTAGCTCGTGCCGAATCGACTGTAGGTGTCACACACGAAGTCGTAGAGGGAGGCAAAGTGGCGATATGCGTTGCCCCAGATCTATAATTGGCGTAAAATAATGAATATTGTCATATACACATCACTGATAATTTTGAAATGGAACATCAACAACAAGAATATTACGATATGATTTCTATTATATTTTATCATTATTCATAAGAAACACTTCATCAATTTGTATAAATTATTCCGTCACATTGTGGCTGTCCTCTTTCAGGATTGACATGTAAAAATATACTTGCCTTTCTAGTCTGTTTCGGCTTCAGAATGATTCCACTTGGAGGAAAGACGAACATCGCATCCAAACCGCCATTGATAATATGTTCAACTCTGAAATTAGGGGTTCGTCAAAGTTTCTACAATTTTATCTCTTACTTCCAAGCGCTGATATTTATATCATGAATCAAACTCGTGTTTTCAACCGCAATGTATTGGCCGTCGGATGAGTGCTAAATTAGAATTCCTCGATAGGCATTGTGAACATTCAAACTGTAATGGAAATGTGTCCTTGATAGGCTCGTGAGAAATGTGTCTTCTCCCGCTGTTCAACTTGCTCAGTATAGGAATGTCCTAAAATGTGCTTAAGTAATTAGGGTATCCTTTTCTTTTTTTTTTCTATAAACAACCAGAATCCGGAGTGCGAGATTTCTCAACAACCACTTCGTCTCGATAATTTTTGTAGTCACTGCGAACAGGCGACAGCGAACGAGGTCGACGATAAGTCGTGTATTCCGTTGAATAGGTTGAATATGGTTGATAAGGAGAGTAATAGCTCGTGTAGTAATGAGGTGAATAGCGCGGAGATATGTGAGGAGAGTGATAGGGAGAATGAGCAGGGGATGGTACGCTGACTGTAACTGGTTCGTAGTAGACATGTTTGATAACTCGTTCGGGAGATCGGCTTCGGCTACGAGGCGCTCTGCCAGATTCTCCATCGTCCAACAATCGACGATATTCCTCGATTTCACGTTGCAATGACTGTAATGAGATAAGGTTTGCTTTGTAAGGAATAATTGATCTTCAAAGTCTCGGGTATAAACATGACGATGTTTTACGCACTATGAAGTTCTAGCGTAAAAGATTTGCTAGTATCGAAATGCCAAACATCCAATATCATCTGGCATTGTCAGAATTTCTGCGTAGACTTTCCTCCAAAAAGTCGCAACTTTCTCCCATGCGCTATTTCTGATTCTTTTTTTTTTCGATGCGAGAATAAAGTACTCTAGCGGAAGGAACGCTTACGCATCCGTCAGCCAATTATATGAGTCTAGAAATAACAAATGACTAACAATGTTGTAATCGAGAATTCGGTCAAGCTCAAGAGTGATCCTTGTGCACTCCTCTTTGACTCTTCTGTTGGCGTCTTCCTTTGCAGCCAAGGAGATCTGGAACAGCCTTTCCTCTTCTCTGTACATGTGATTCCTGTGCTCGATCGTCTGTTGCAGTTGGGTATTCTACAATTTCAATGACTTTTTATCGTCCATTCATTTTTGATTAACTCTTCCTTCGAGATCTGCCAGCTTGTCTCTGAATGCAGCGATCTCTGCCCGTTGTCGAATGATTTCATCCTGAAAATTATCTCTTGAATACAAGTACAAGAAACCTTTTAGTAGTTGGTAAACTATGCTAAGTAGCGAAGTGGCGGAGTATGCAATGACAGTGATTTTCAAAATATGACAGAGTGTTTTCTGCCAAATATAAGTGAATCTCTTTTTTCCAGAAAGACACATCGACGCTTGACAAAAGTCAACTCATCGTTTCTTAATCCTCCTTCATTGCACATCCCGAGTCGCTGTGACATTCTGTAAGATTTTAATAGCTTTTTGGTAGAATTTTAATTGATGATAAAATAGTTGAATGAAAAAGGTCCAATAATATCAGGCACAGTTATAGTTAATTAATTTTTCTTACGCTGATTAGTCAACTCTAAAGGTAAATTCAGGCTAATTTTTGATTGACTATTTACCCGCATGTTGGTCTGTGCCTGAGCGATATTTCCATTCTCCTTCTTGATTTTCTCAATCTTTCTTCTCAACATTTGTTCGTGGTCATTTTGGTTCTTGATCATCACCTAAAGCCATCTTTTATGATTTAAATATTTTATCACATACTCTGTCGAAATCAAGGCGAATATCTTTAATGGATGACTCCAATTCCTTTCTGAAGTATTCTCTGTTGGTCGGAGTCGAATCGATGCAGAGTTTTTGTGTTTCTTCGCGGATTGTCTGAAATACGTATTTATTTCATTTATTGCCCGATTGCTCGTCATTTCGCGATTATCGCAGATTTCGAGGAAGTTTTAGAAAATAAATAGATATTGATCCAAAGGAGTGTTGTTTAGTAGAATTACTTGTGTTTCTTTCCCATCTTTCCTATTCACCTACCCTTTCGTGATCTGCAATCAACGCCTTCATCTTCATGTAGAATTCGTTCATTCGAGTATTGACTGCATCTCTGTCAACTCGAGTCGAGAGAATTTTCTAAAAATTACTTATCCATAGAAGGGCAATATTTTGTCTTGAACTACAGCTTTGATCGCATTAACTTCTTTCGTCAGTCGAGAAATTTCTGCCTGAATTCGTATTTTCTCCCCTTCCGACTCTTGAATGCATCGTTTCGTGAAAGCAACCTTAAATAATGATTTTTTTTACAGAATTGCATGGGGAAAGATATATACATCTGCTTCTAAATCACTCAAATGCTTCATTTCACGTCGCTCACTTTCTCTTTTCGTTCGATGCTTTTCCAATTCATCGATCCAGCTGAAAATAACCATTATAAATGAAGAAACACACATACTCTTACAGTTCTTCGTTATCCTCGAAAGCTCTTCGTAATTCATTTTCATTCTTCTGGAAATCGATTCGTTTCTCATGCTCAGCAGATTTTAATGTGCGTAGTGACTGAATGATTCATCAAATTTTTTCATCAAAACTCCTTATCTTTGATATACCAATATTTCAGCCTCATAGCACCCTTTGACATTCTCTGCGTGCTCGATAGAACTAATCCTCAACAGCTCGATGTATGTTCGCAAAATTCGATTTTGAGCCTCGAAGAATCGCACTTAAAGATTGACCATTTTATCAGGAATGAAATAACGAGTCCTATCTTCTCGACGTATCTGGCGAGTCTGTCATTCTGACTGCCCAGATCTAATCTGTCTCGGTTACGAGTATCACGAATATTGTTAAACACGTGCCGGCTGAGGTCTGACATGCCCGAATTCTTCTCGTTGCCAGATAGATCTGAAAATCTCATTAGTTTATAAAATATTTATTATTTCCCATTGCTGTACTTTTTAAATAAAATATTCATCTTATATGGGGCTGTTGGCGGTACGAAGGCCTCGCGCTCCGCATCGCAAACAGCCCTAGTCTTACCTTCATCGCCCATGGTTCAGAATATCCAGAATAGAATGACAAAATTTAGAATTACTCAATTCTTAAGCTTTGTTTGTAATTTGAAATGCTTATGAATGCATAGAGGGTTGGCTCTAATTGCCAAAGTGCCTATAGCGTTATGAGTTATGCTCGATTTTTCGTCTGTCTGTAGTCTCTTCCTTTCTCAAACTCTTTCTCAACGCCTTCGAAATGGCAGATGATAAGACGGACGAGAGTTTTACTCACAGCCTTACTGCCCTGTTGCTTACCTTTTCAGTCCTGAAAAACTTGCCAATGACTGCAAATTGCCATTTGATAAGCGTAAAGAGAAATCAAATTTCCGACAATCTGTGAGATTTACATTCTTCCTTTACAGAAATATCATTGTTTGAGAGAAACTAAAAAAAGATAATAGCTTTCTTTTTCAATTAGCAATTCAGTATCAATATTGAAGCTGAAAAAATTGCAATTAGTTTTCAGTATGAAGAGCCTCAAAACATGTGCAATGCCATGCTAAAAAATCAAAATGCTACGCACAAATGTGGCTATTGAGTTTTAGGAATTTTTATTGATTAGTACAGAGAACTTAGAAATTCATATCATTATTGTCAGGTAACATGAAACTGCGATATGAGAAAAAGGTGACAGCGCATTTTATATCTATCTTGAGAAACTTTCTCATTCGGTATGGAGAAGCTCAGATAATTTTCTTGCACCTTAAAGTGCAACCCTGACCATTTCGCATTGATTTTCATTAAACCTTTTACTTTTGTGTATAAGATGTAATAATGGTTGGAGAGAACAGTTCGAAACTTACAAGGAGATGAAGCCCCTCCATAGGGAGAATAAGGCGAGGTAGACCGAGGTCGGCGGAGGATCGGCTTTAGCGATGGCGATTCCATACGATTATCGGCTCTGAAATTAGTCTCACTTATTGTAAGATTGTTTAAGACGAATACTCATTGAGATTTTCCATGCTCTTGTGTTTAGACGTGCGCATACGTCTGAAGAACCGATCCTAAGTTTTCATTGATAAACAACGATAAGGTGAAAAAGACACAATGAAAAAAGTTGAAAAATGCGATTCTGATGTTATATACAGTACCGATCGAAATAAAATTGCACACCATATTTCATATTTTTCGCCATTGCACTCACTTATATTTATCGAGTCGGGCTGAAACTTGCCAAATACTCATATTTTATCAGGGCAAGTATATCTGCCAAGTTTTAGCTCGATCCGACAAATATAAGTGAGTGCAGTGGCGAAAAATGTGATGTGCAATTTTATTTTGACCGATACTGTAGAATAGAGCTTTGAACTATTGTAGTCGGACTTTCGATCCCACTGATTTTCAAAAACGATCGAAGCTATGGAGTCAAAATTCTCTATCCCTTTTCGTGGTTCATAAATCATTTTTTAATTAAAATATTTGTTCTAGACTCATGAAAAGCCTTACCATAATTCGTATAAAATAGTAAAATTCGAGGCTTCAAAGAGTCGATGAATCGAAATGGCAACTTGGAATAGAATATTACGAGATGAGTTGCATTGTGGTCGTTATCATTGCCCTGTCCCTCTGTCCACTCCGCTCATTCGTTGTTTGCTCATCAAAATCCCCTCCCTATGAATGACCGGGCCAAAAATGCTCTTTTCTCTTGGTTTCCTGCCTGGAATCACTCGAAATGACCAACTATCAGTCAGTCATAAAAGAAAGTTGTAACGGCTGCCTGCCATCAATGAACTGTTCGTATCATTCAATCGTTACAATGTCTATATTTGCATATACTTTTCCGAGTGAAAATCTTCAACTATACAATTGAATACTACTGGTATGCACAGAAAAATTTTAATAAAGCGATCCTTCTACATTTCAGGAAAACTTATTTGAAACTCCGAGGAAGAATATTGGAAAAAGACATGTACAGGGTGGTCCACGAATTTTTCAAATCTATTTTCGCTGAATAAGTTTCTTTAGGAGCATTATCTCGTGAAACATCCAACTACACTTCGATTCTACTCGGTGAGACACGCATGTTGAGATTCAAATATTAGAATATAAGAACGACACTAAATAATTGACTTTGTTAGTTGGCGTTAAAATTAACATATCTAAAATTAGAGATACCCGTGCCGGAGGGTATAAATAGCCCGAAGATTCACTAGTGGTATTAAATTACCTTGGTGATCATCTCTAGGACTGCCTAAAGTCTACCCCCATCATCTACCCTCATCAATCCCAAATATCCCACCAAGACGATCTCTTGTTAGAGATAAATCATCTCAATGATAATAAATTGCTTCTTCAAGTTGTGTTATATTCAACCTGTAAAAAGTCATAAGCCACATGATATAATCATACATAGCAATACCGGTAGCGGAGTCTAACGGAATTTAGCCGCAAAAAGTCGAAAATTTTTACCTTGTTTCTTGATGAAATTGGTATGTAAAATATCCAGAATTTTATGCTGATTCCGAATGATTTGCAATCGAAAAATAATTGACTCGTCTGCGTGTATCGTGAAAAGTCATAGTATATGCCCAGGGTATACTGTAACTGGGAAAGGGTGAAATCATGCATCTTCATGCGTATTCCACCGAGTAGAATAGAAGCGCAGTTAGAAGTTTTCCGAATAATGTCCCCAAGAGACTCGCTTAACGAAACTAGGTTTAAAAAATTCGTGGGCCACTCTGTATAATTCGCGACTTCACAACCTATAAAATAGCGTGTATAGCAAGGCAGCTTTTCCTTGCCATTTCTTATCTAGCATTACACCCTATTTCACCTGATCACGATGTCGTGAGAAATCCAAACCCACAGAAAAGAGTCAATATCAACAAAATTCTTTATTTGATAAAGCTATTTTTCTGGCAGTTTAAAATACAGATAATTCGCAAAAATAAAACGAAGAAAATCATTGCTAATTGGCAGGCTTAACAATTTTTGAAGGCAGTTATAAATTCGAAAGCTGTTTGGATTCGGATAAGATAAAAGTGAATGAAAGAATTTACACATATAAAGATGGGTAGACGTTTAGAACTGCTTGGGATGAGAGCAATTCTCGATGATTTGCCACGAAACTTGCTAAAATGAGTCTTTGAAGTTTTATTTCAATGAAAACCGTTTACCTCTCCACCATTGTTAACAAGGATGCATTGGGCTCCATTTCCGAGTGAATATTGCTCAATCGCTCTGAATACGTGCGATCCTGATTCTAATGCTGCATCGCGTTCGAAGCTACGTCCGAATATCGAAAATTGGGAAAGATCATTTTTATCTTTTCTATTTTATGAGCTTGCCTTGACTTCTTTCTTTGGCAGGAGAATTGTTCCTTCGGGGAAGAAGAACTGTCCTCTGCGATTTTCATTGACTATTTCTTCGATTCTCCAGCGAGAAATGTCGACTTCGACATTGCCGCGGTTTTCGACTATCACATAGTGATTTCCAACGGGACGCTAAATAGAAATTCATTTTCTCATCAAGTAACTTTCATTTTCTACAGTAAAAGTGACTTTGCCGCTTCGACGGATTCTGAATCGCACAGTTGCAGTTGTCTCTCCGGCACTACTCGCATTACTCGCTAAAATTAGCTGTTTTGATCAGAGGTGCAGAAATTTCGAATTTTACATCGAACGATTTTTGAATTCTGAATCGACTTCGACTTCGAAAATTTTTAAATTCAAATTTCAATTTTGATATTTTGAAAATAAAATCCCGACTTCGACTTCGAATTAAAAGTTTTCAAATCAAGATTTCGTGCACCTCTAGTTGTGATCAAAGTTTTCTAGAGCTGATTTTACCTTTAGTATCATGTCGTTCACGATGTCCTTCTGCTGGTGCATAAGGTTGATATCCTGAGCCCGATCCGTGAGTATCTACTCCATGGCTCATGCTGTGTCTGGATGATCCCGAGGTTTGTGCTCCATGGCCGATGTCGTAGCCGTGAGAGCCAGTTGAACGTCGTGTTCCATGGCCCGTAGTATGTTCTGAGTCTGACGATGGTTCAGTTCTATGACCAATGCTGTGTTCTGATCCTTCAGAAAGCGCAACTCCCTGTCCAATCACATGAGTCTCGCTTCCCCTTCGGAGATCCGTTCCTTGGCCAATCACATGCGTCTCGCTTCCCCTTCGGAGATCCGTTCCCTGTCCAATTACATGGGTCTCGCTTCCTCTTCGGAGATCCGTTCCCTGTCCAATCACATGCGTCTCGCTTCCCCTTCGGAGATCCGTTCCTTGGCCAATCACATGAGTCTCGCTTCCTCTTCTGATGTCGTAGCCGTGCGAGCCAGTTGAACGTCGTGTTCCATGGCCCGTAGTATGTTCTGAGTCTGACGACGGTTCAGTTCTATGACCAATGCTGTGTTCTGATCCTTCAGAAAGCGCAACCCCCTGTCTAATCACATGAGTCTCGCTTCCCCTTCGGAGATCCGTTCCTTGGCCAATCACATGAGTCTCGCTTCCTCTTCTGATGTCCGTTCCTTGGCCAATCACATGAGTCTCGCTTCCTCTTCTAATGTCCGATCCTTGTCCAATCACATGAGTTTCGCTTCCTCTTCTAATGTCCGTTCCTTGGCCAATCACATGCGTCTCGCTTCCCCTTCGGAGATCCGTTCCCTGTCCAATCACATGGGTCTCGCTTCCTCTTCGGAGATCCGTTCCCTGTCCAATCACATGGGTCTCGCTTCCTCTTCGGAGATCCGTTCCCTGTCCAATCACATGGGTCTCGCTTCCTCTTCGAAGATCCGTTCCTTGGCCAATCACATGAGTCTCGCTTCCTCTTCGGAGATCCGATCCTTGTCCAATCACATGGGTCTCGCTTCCTCTTCGGAGATCCGTTCCCTGTCCAATCACATGGGTCTCGCTTCCTCTTCGAAGATCCGTTCCCTGTCCAATTACATGAGTCTCGCTTCCTCTTCTGATGTCGTAGCCGTGCGAGCCAGTTGAATGTCGTGTTCCATGGCCCGCAGTATGTTCTGAGTCTGACGACGGTTCAGTTCTATGACCAATGCTGTGTTCTGATCCTTCAGAAAGCGCAACCCCCTGTCTAATCACATGAGTCTCGCTTCCCCTTCGGAGATCCGTTCCTTGTCCAATCACATGAGTTTCGCTTCCTCTTCTAATGTCCGTTCCTTGTCCAATCACATGAGTCTCGCTTCCTCTTCGAAGATCCGTTCCTTGTCTAATCACATGAGTCTCGCTTCCTCTTCGGAGATCCGTTCCCTGTCCAATCACATGGGTCTCGCTTCCTCTTCGGAGATCCGTTCCCTGTCCAATCACATGGGTCTCGCTTCCTCTTCGGAGATCCGTTCCTTGTCCAATCACATGAGTCTCGCTTCCTCTTCTGATGTCATGTTCGTAAGTGCTTCCAGAATGAGACGCTGCACCACTTCTAATATCGTGAGTTTGCTTGTGAACTTCATCCCCAATCACATGAGAATGTCCATCGCTTGTGCCTTGCCCTCTCTGTGCTTCAGCAGTGTAGATTCCACCGCCAATATCATGTTGTTCAGCTGTTGTCTTCTGATATCCATAGTGGCTGGATGAGACTGAAGATACAGATCCTCTGCCACTGTCTCTGTAGATCCTTCCAGCTGGTGTAACTCCTAGTCCGGTTTCGCTCTTGCCGTACCCGACTCCGTGTCCAATGGTTTGACTCTGACTTCCACTTCTACTTGCACCAATCTGCGCTTCTCTTTCAGTTACATGAGAAACAGAAGGAGTGCTGGATTCTTGAGAAGAAGGCTGACTGGCGATGCCAACATGAATGTGGTTCTTTTCCAGCAGACGACGGTATTTTTCGAGTTCGATGCTGGTAGTCTGAAATCGTGTTTATCATCGTATAAAGATGAGTTTGAGCTTCCTTACTTGGTATTCATCACAGATCTTCTGCAGTTCTCTAATCAGAGTCTCTTTCTCGATGCCAACATCTCCAAAGTAGACTTGCTAAATTGAAAAATTGTATTTTTTAGGAATATATTCTTTGACTTACTCTAATTCTCCAGTGCTCTCCGAAGATTTCACTCTGCAGATTGGAACGAGTAAGTTTGTTGTCGATTTGGTAAGCCAAATCAAGATTCTGGAAAATCATATGTCGCTTTGAAGTCAGATTCACTTTTTTCTTCTAATTTACCTTATTAGCCTCTTGTTCTATCTTTTTCGGAAGATCTGTGACTATTTTCTCAATATCTTTAATTTCTGCTAATCTTTTGTTCGTGTACTGCCTTAACTTATCGATTTCAGTGACGAGCATTTCTTTTCTCTCCGTTGTCATCACCATCCAATTGATCTCATTTGCCTTCAATACCTAAATATAAACATTGTAAAATGAGCGAGATTCGTTTCAAATCTTTTTCAACCTTCTCGAAGTCTTCTCTGATGCGAACAATCTCATCTCTCAACTTGTCTCTGAATTCGTGTCTGTATTTGTTGGTCAATTCATCGATGATATGAGGAAGTTCATCTCTCAAGATATGAACGTAGTGTTCAATATCTTTGTCTAGTTTATGCACAAGGTGTTGAGCCTGATTACGCACGGCTTCTCCCTTGGAGCGTTCATCGGCGATGCGCTGAAATAATTAATTAATTAGTAAGATAAACCTTGTCATATCATTGAATCGATTCTGAGAAAGTATCTTCATCACAGATTATCGATATCAATAATTTTGGTACTTACATGTGTATAGTCATTGAGTTGTGCCGCAGTATTGCTGACTTGCCGTTTGAGGAAGTCCACATGTTTCTGCCTTTCGTCGATCCGCATTTTGACTGTCTCACTATCTGCTTTAAGCTTCGCTAGCTCCCTCAGCTCAACATCATTGTCTCCAAGAAGTCTATTGTACTTGTCAAGTTCGACCCGATACCTGAAAATAAAATCGCTTTGGATCTGAAGAATCCGAGTCCCAGTTTTAAAAATTCTGATTCAGAATTGGACTCGAAACAAAATTGTGAAATCGAAATTGAGCAGCACATGATTGAAATATTCCTGAGACAGAATTGGAATCAGACCTACAGAAAACGATTGTCAGAAACTCCTTACGATGTACCCCTTGTATATTTTCTTATCGTTCATTTCCCTCGAAGTGAACCCTATCTCCTGGAAACAAATGAGTGTTTATGTGCTTTCGAATGAAGTTCTAGTTCACTTTGTAAGATAAAATCATATCTTATTCATCTTACCCTTATCCTATCCAACCCTACCCTTACCTAGCCCTCCTACCTCTCTCAAGACTAAACTCTGTCACTATTCTTATCTTATACACGTCTGTTGTCATTATTTTTCATAGAACTTTACAAATCTATAACCTAGCAAATCTCAAAGATTCAGTACCTAGGCAAGTAAAGAAAATAACAAGTTGAACGACAAAAAGATAAGATGATGCCATAAGTTTAGGTTATGACAGTAATACAAAATCTAAGAAATTGGTTACTAAATGCAACGAATAAGAGCATTTTTGTAAGATACACATTTTACGCGCAACGACGTACACTCGAAAATTGAAAACCAGGGTCAGATTTGGATGAAAACGGCATAACTTACTGTGCAATGATATCATGAAGAGTTCTTTTTAGTTGGTTTTCAGAATCCTCCAGCGAAGGGATTTTGCCTCTTTCATTGCTTAGAACTACACTTTGGTTCTAAAATTTACAGTAATGGATAAATTTGTCCTAAAACTTTCTTCTTACCCCAAGGAATTCGTCCCAGTTTCTATTTATTGCGGGTACAAATTGAGTTTCCCAATTACCTATAATTTTACCGTAATGTTGGATGACTGTGGTTTGAGCTTGCAAGAAACGAACCTGAATATTTTCTTGTGTTATTTTGTATATTTTGGACTAACTCTTTCGATGTAATTGGCGAACTTATCGTTCAGCTCTTTGAAAGTTCCCCAATTCTTGTACCGTTCTTCGACGATAGCTCTGATGCAATCAGGGGGCGTTTTCTAAACCCAATCGTAATTATATTGTATTTGAATTGAATGAATGCACCCTATTTCCATTGGGTGCATTTCCGTCAGAGTATGGATTGTAGTTGACCGTTTGTTCAGCGCCTAAATCCTTGCTTGTTAGTTTGACTGACAAGAAAACGTTCAGAAGTGTGTCCCCACTGATTTGTTTTATTTAAATTCGTAGGTGTGTTTCTATGTGTAGAACACGATTCTGAAGTCGTAAGCTCTGACGTGCGAGCATTCAAGAAGGAAGTTCAGAAAACGATTTTACTCAATGAAAAATAGCATATGGAATTTATATTACAAATCATCATGCGTTTTCTATACTATAGTCTATAGACACACGAGTTTCACGTTTTCCTTACAGGACGATCGCACATCAGCACTTGTTGGCTTCAGAATCGTGATCTATTTATCGACATACTCTTATGACATAAAAATCGCCAAAACCAGAGGGGAACACTTCAGAAAGTTTCCTCGTAAGGTTCGAGTCAGATTAGATATTAGTGAGATTCACGTTTTTGAAAGATTTTCCACTAGTTCTTATTCGGATTCAATTTTATAATTTCTAAATCTCTACTTTGTCTCATTACTGATTCAGATATTTGGTTTGGTTTTATTTGGCAGAATCAGTTTTTTTTTATCAATTCAGCAATTAATTTTACGATTCTGCCCTCGTTACACTTCAAGTGCTGCCTGATATTAATCATATTTTGGCTAATCGAGGTTTTCTATGTGGTAAGATAATGGAGTAAGCGAAGTGTGGAATGTAGCTCTGTCCTTATCTGCCCCCTCTCATTACCTTTCTTTTCATTGGAGGAGAAGTTTCCTTTCTTTGAGCGCCTTCTCTTTTTCCTTATCAAGTTTTCTTTTGTTTCGATCTAATTTAAGAGTCTTTTCTTCGGCATTTTCGGATGACAAAGCGGGACAATTTGAAACTCTTTGGCAATAAAAGCAGAACGCAAAACGCAAAACGAATCACAAAATGGGAAATGCAAACAACTAATTGACTGATTACAGAAGAGAAGGCAGGAAAACAACCTGGCACTGAATTTGCACAGAGTATCAAAGAAGCGAAAGACTGCTAATTTATCGCTAGTTTTTATAAGCATATAAATAAATTAGACTATAACATGATAGATTTATTACCTTCAGAATGTTGCTGACTGATATGCGAGTGTACTGTCGTACCAGTATGAGACTCGTGACCTCTTAAATTTTCAATCGTTCCTTTTTGAAATATTACTTTTAATCTCGTATGCATATAAGGTTGCAAAGATAAGAACCAAAGTATAAACGTAAAATTTGGAACGGACATATATGAAAATGTTATTTGAAAATCTTTAATGTGGACCATATAGTGCAGAAAATTCACTGTACTGTCAACACATCTACAGGCAACTAAAATAGGGTGAAGAAGGTTAGAAAGAAAGTATGTTTAACCCTTTTTTAATTACTTGCATATTTGAGATTTCTTAACTCACATATAAAGTTTAAATTAGGCAATTAATAACCACTTACTGAAGATTGCCAGATGCACCGGTTGATCGAAGTTGAGAATGCGATCCTTGATCGCTGAAGTAATGAGCATGATCTGATTGAACTGATACAACTTACTGATGACTTTCGATCGTTTGAGAATGATGACCGTAACTTTCTATTTGAGGCTCTTGGCCTGACGAATATTGAGCACTCTTGTGATAGGTATCCTGAAATGATATTATGATTTTTCCTCTGGCAAGGTAATCTGGAAACAGCTTAACAACTCTCAACTTTCTTGGATAATTTTAACTTTCTTTTCATACTCATGGAAATGACGCAAATTTCATATATCAATTTAAAGCAGGATGAGACACAATAAGGATTTTATATTGATTTTTGAAATTTTTCAAAATAGAAATTACTATCCAAATTTTTTAGTTCGAATAGTAATGATTTTTCCAAAAAAAATCGAGATCGTAACGAATCAGATTCTTCATTGACCCGTACTTAATGATAACCTTACGAACCTCTGTATGACTGGTCTCAATTTTGCCCTGTGATGAAGAATAAACCGTGGTGCCCTGTATAATTTTCTCGGATTCCTGTCTGTGCTCATGTACTTGCTCGTCAGCCTGTAAAGGCCACCTAGTCTCAATGACCCCTACAGAATCAGCCGGTTCACGTCCGGACGCGATTGAGGCGGATCGAGACGAAAGAGGTGTGTGTGTCCCGCTTCTCTGGCTCATCCTCGAGTCCCAGGTCTGGAAGCCATTGAATTTGTTTGTTGATAATATTTGAAAATGATGAACGCGATTGCTCGAAATGACGATTTAGCGACAAACTCTAATGACTCTCTTTTACTACGAGGTGTTCAAATTCAACTAAATTTCGCGTCCAAGTTAGTTTGATGAAGTTCAGATTTTACGAAAATCTATAGCCTAATTCGAAATATTAAATTTATTCCTCTCAGACTTATGAAATGTGATGTTGTAAGAATGACAACATCTTTAAATTTGTTCGCGCTTGTGATAGATACTCACGCCAATATCCCTACAGGAATCATCGATATCAAGGAGACAAGTTCTTTTTCATGATTTCTAGAATGCGCAAATAATCAATTCTAAATTCTACAAAAATAGGAACCGTAACAATAATAAATAATTGCAAAAGAATACTGTTCGTATCAGAGAATTTCAGCCGAATTCATATTTGCGATACAAATTATAGTCCTGAAGAGGTTCATAAAATCTATTCGTCATAAAGAGGCGCATAAAACTGAGTAAAAAATGCCTATTAAAGAAAGGAATTCTGAAACTAGCGATGAAACACTTGGCTTATCACACAATTAAGGAGGATAAAATGCGTTTGGAACTCGAATGTCAGAGGGAATTTGAGTTGACTGATTATCACCTACAAATTCGTATAATCATGAAAAAATCGCTCTGCTCTTTGCTTCATTGCCTCAAGTTCTCTCCTTGTTTGGAACTGTCCTTCCCTACTTCCTCTCTCATATAACGCATATATAATTTCATAATATAAAGCGCTCGAAAAATTATTTTAAAGAAAATTTGCTTCATTAGAAAGGTCAATTCGAATGCGTAGACCACGAATCTGAAGTCCATTTTCATAAAAAAAATTATGGTAAGCTCAGGAAAATTAGAGGGAGTTGAAAAAATTTTGCACCAAATAGCAACACTCAAACAGACATTCCAGATGACCCCATTCTTACGAAACTAGCGCTGCAGCATCATCAGTGTCAGTGTCAAACTCTGGAATGTCGGCACTCAGGTTTGAAATTAGGTTCATATTAAAGAGCTCGGTGAATAGGTTACGAATCACGATTCCTTGTTGAATTTCGACTTATTGGAAGGTTAGAAAAACATTTCAAAATTTCGACAATTTTTGCGTAAAATTATTAAATTAGTATAGCAGTTTCGGTACATCGATGCCATTTTAATTTTGTGCGAATAGGGTGTACAGGGTAATGACGCTGTTTTCGATTGTTAATTAACATGATATTGAACTCAAGAAGAATACTAAAAGAGATTGGAGCAGATTCATGACAGAAAAATGTTGAAATTTTTAAAAATAAAGTGGGCTGCGTAGTCTGTCTAGTTTATTCGTTTAATTTTTTAATATATTGTATATTTTTAATAAAAAAACATTAAAAAATACCGATTTCGAGACTGCAGCAAATTGCTGGGGAAACTGTTGCTCCAAGGCGGCGTCCGAATAGTGCCTGGGAGAAAAAAATATTTTTAAAAATCTAAATTAAAAAAACAAACAACAACAACAACAAACATATTCGAAAAAAGTATTGCAAATTTCTCGAACTGCATTATGCCTTATTTGGTGAATTATCTCCAGCCAGTTTTCATGACTATTCCTCATGAAATGCTTAGAGATGATGACGAGTCTTTGCAAGTCTGATTAAAAAGTACAACTTTAAAAATAATTTTTTAAAAGTACAAATAGCTAAAATTACTGGGTAATAGCCGCAACCAATTTATCACGACTAGAGCCATTCACTCGTCCGACCTCGGTTTTGTTCTTCAGAAAAACAAACGTAGGCACCGACTGCACCCCATATTGTAACATGACATCTGAAAATTATTTTTATTTTTAGAAAAAAAAAACAAATCGCACTTATCGCTTTGTCAATATTGACCCTAAGAAACTTGGCGTTCGGGTATTGGTTAGAGAGTTGTTCGTAGACCGGGGCGATGGATATGAAAAAAATAATAATATAAATTTAGTTTTTTTTTTTTAAAGTTCAGTCTTTCAAAACCAACGCAATTTTTTCCAATTATCTATGAACTTTCAAAATAAATAAAACTACCTGCTGGGTCCGCACCAGTCAGCGGTAAAATCGATAATCATCAACTGGGTGGAGGACAACCCATTGAGCAGTGAGTTTATTTCGTCGAGCGAATAAACTTCCGTCACAGACATCTAGGAAAATGAATAAATTTCCTGACAATAAGTTCAAGACAGACATACAGACAAGCGCTCAAGAATACTAAAGAGATTTGAGTAAATTCATGACAGAAAAATGTTACAACTTTTAAAAAATAAAGTGGGCTGCGCAGCAGCCCTTAGGCAGACGAGCGAGCGGCCGTGAGCGCAGTTTGTCTAGCTATCATTTATTATTTTTGCAATTTAACAGTCTTCTTTATCATATAAACTTTTATCAGCTTCGATTTTATGCCCGTAGTACCAAGGGAAAGTTCTTCTCTCCTCGCCTTCACCGCGCTATCAAAATTAACCAATCTGGCAAAAAACCTGCAATTTTATTGCACTATAAAATTATTCGACAAATAAGCCGCTGATTTTTAAGCACTTGAACACTTTTTTACGAAAAGAGAATAAGTATCTTATCGTAATCCTGCAAATCACTGATAGATTTTGTGCGCTAATACAACTACGATCAAATGTCATCTGTCGATTAGGATTTATTCGTGCGAAATACAAAATTCTTGGCAGATTAAAATTCGATAGATACAGCAGTTTATTGACTAAAAATACAAAGTACAAAAAATCGATGAAGAATTCGTTAGACAAATGTCTAACTGTGCAAGAGGAAATGAAGTATCGCCATTACTGAAAATGGCTAAAGAATAGGTGTGAGAATAAAGTGGAATAGACTTGAAGGTATTTTAAATTTTATCTAATCAGAAGCATCAAATCACTCAAAATTCCTAATGAATCTTCATAAATTTAGATTAAAAAACGAAAGTAAATTTTATTTTAAAAATTAAGCGGCAACCATTGCGTGTGTCGAGCTGATAACGGAAAAGGCAGTGATTAATGAGTAAATTTGAAAAGCTAATAAAGATATAGTGAATTTTCTCATTTAGAATAGCGTAGATTGCGTGGAGTTTGTGATGTCGATCCACGATACTTCCTGAAAAATCGCAACTTTTCTCAGAAATCATTAGAAAATTTATTACCTGATGTTCCTGATTGATAAGGACAGATTTGGCTCTGCGAGCCAATGAGAGTTGTTGAACGTTCTTGAAGTGTAGGGCGTTGTAAGGAGCTTCGCCCAAATAATTACGGGCGTAGATCTAAACGGGTTTTTTCTCAATAAATCTATTATTTCATTATGATCTCACTCTGATGGTATCTCCAGGTAAAATCATGGTTCCTGGAGGGAAGACAAAGTCTCCAATGGTCTTTCCGTCCTGACTGTGGATGATTCTCCAATGAGAGAGAGACACTGAATGATGAGCTCGATTGGCTACATTCAGGCAGTCCGCTCCAACTGGTCTCTGCAAACATTACCTCATTCACTTCAGTTTTCTGAATTGTAATTTACAGTGAAAGTGATCCTTCCTCTCCGTCCCAAAGTGAATTCGATAGTCGCGTGGGTGGTGCCTTGCTCGATTTGAACTTCGTCTGAATTATAAATAAATAACAGCATATTTTCGCAAAAAAAATCCTAACCACTCTCAACAACAGTTGCAGCAGTACTGAACGTGCTGGCGGAACTGCCAGTTCGAGTGTGAAGGTGTCCATGGTGCGAATGCTGATGCTGATTCTGATGCTGGTGGCGGTGTGGTCTGAAAATCATACGATTATTTGAATTTGGCAGAAAATAACCTCAAAACATGAGTCATGTATTCGTCCTCCAGCAGTTGACGGTATCTTTCAAGTTCATCGTGTACTGACTGAAATAGACTCGTTCATTATCACAAGAAGGAAAATATTCGAAGCTGTTCTTCATTATTTTTAATTTAAATTCTGCAATTTCAGAAAATTTCTGTTCTTTATGCCTCACTAATTCTTTTCATACAGCGCCTTTACCACCCTAAATTTGAAGGACGACTAGTGCAGTGGTAAGACAGTTGGTTTCACTCCTCCCTTGGCTATGATGTGAATGTAACTGAAGTCCTACTGAAGCAATCGAGCATTGTTGCTTGTTGTCGAAAGTATTATTCTGAGCCAAAATAATAACACTTTTCTTAATGTTTTCCGAGTAAGTAGAAATTTGCGGACGCATTACTTTATTTGATTAAGGTTTAATTCTTGTGCAAGTTGCAAAACTTTCACTGATCTTCAGTTTGTCGGCGAATATTATTTGCATTTGATTTATGACGTCAGTACACTGTATTTTCAAAGTCTCTAATGAACTTGCCTGATATTCATTGCAGAGCTTCTCGATCAGATGGATGAGTTTGTTGCACTCGTCGTGCATCTTTCTGTTCACTCTGTCTTTGCTCTCCAAGATCTCCCTGTGGATGAGCTCGATTTCTTCTCGCTTGTATCGCAGATGCTCGACTCTGTGCAGTAAATCAGTTTCCTGAACGGTTTTGCATATCATATTAATCATTTTAGGTCATGCCTTCCTGAAGAGCTCCTGTATGTCTAATGGCAGTTCGTTGATGTGCGACTTGATCCAAACGAGAGTGCTCTTTCTCTCCTTGGCTAGCTGCTCCAATTTTTCGGATTCCCTCTTCAGTTCTGCCATTCGCTTGTCATACCACGTCGTTATGTCGATGTAGTTCTTGCGGATCTCCTGTAAATTGTCATCTTGCACAAAATTCATTCATCAATATTTACCTGAGCGTAATCTTTTCGAATGTCGTCAATAGCTGAGCGCAAATTGTGTCTGAATTCTTCTCTTTGTTGAGCAGTAGCGTCTTCAGACAGCTGAGGTAGAACTTCATTGATTTCCTAATCTCATTAACTCATTTTTAAAATAAAATCATGCTATTCCTTACGACTTCATGCGTCCTAATTTCATTATTGAGTTTATGGAGCAAATCGCCAGCCTTTTTCTTATGACGGTCTCTTTCTTGGGTTTCTTTTCTGATTCTCTGAATTGTTTCTTTCACATTTCTTAGCTCTTCTTCATTGCTTCCTTACATCCTTAACTTCATGGAGTGACTTGGCGAGTCCATCCCTCTTCTTCTCCAGAAACTTCAGCTTCCCCCTGCGCACATTGGCCTGTTTCTTCACAAAAGCAATATCTGCCTCGATATCTGCCAGCTTTCGCAGATCCTTCTCGATGTCATCGTATAGTCCATTGTAACCGTGGATTGCTGCGTCGTACCTGAAATTTTCTCATTTGAATTGTAAGTATTTTCAGAATAACATCTTGCATTTGTAATCAAACGATTATCATGATTGATAGGTGTTATAGAATATTTTCAAATTCTCTCATGCTTGGTGAAAAACGCAGGAGACTTTTTGAAGTACCTCTTTTTGGCTTCAGCCAATTCCTGCTTCAAATGGCGTTCTTCATCGAGTAGCCCAGGTCTCTTTGCTTTGGCGTCTTCGATTTGTTGGCGATGAAGCTAAAGAAAATGTGGTGAATTTCCGAAGTTCGCCTTTCATCTCACATCAGATTCGCGCTGATATGCAGTTTCGATCTTTTTGATGCGTTTATTCGGTCCATGGCTCAGAATTTCCTTGTCGGCAATCAGAATGCGGTTTTGTGCTTCGAGGAAACGAACCTAATTTGAATACTGTTTACTATTTATGTTTTCTACTTTGTGCCGACTTTCTCGATGTATTCGGCGAATCTGTCATTGAGTTCCATGAGCCGTTTCCAATGCTTGTCTCTCTGCAAACGAATATCTGCAGTGCAAGGTTTTCCATCTGGGCTGATCGGTGGAAGTCTTCCTAAACATTTTGATCGAGTTCAGAATTATTAGGAATTTCGAGCACCATTGATCGTTATTCGTTTTTTTACTATTCCTCATCTGCATTTTCTCGAATGATTTGTTGTTAGTTTTCATTATGAATCTGTCAACAAACGCAGTGTTTAGCGGCTGTCAATTTGGTCGTAATCACTGTGCAAATATTCAAATGAGACTCACTCAAGGTTTAGACCTTCCAATTTGGCGGCACATTTTCTTCTCCCTACATCTCTTTCTCTTTCCCTCTTCTATACATTTTTTTCTTATCACTCCTTCATTGACAAGCACTCAGAGCTAATGGAAAAATGAAGATGTAAAATGGCAAAACCGATTTCTGCAGGCAAAAAGAGTTTCATTTTGCCCGCTACTCTCGATTTCATATGTTATTTTTCCTAAGCAAACAAACCATACAAATTATCTGCCGAAGAACCATCGTAATGAGGCAAAAATTCGCATGACAAAAAGCTGCTTTCGATAAAATTGATCTCAAAAGAAAATACTCCAAAAGTGGGATTATGCCTGATTTCTGCATTAAGCGTACAAACTAAATACTTTTCTTTCAAGTGTTTCATCGCCAGGTTTCAAGAATTGCATAACTAATTACGAATACGAATGCCAAAATTTACCTGGTGTTTCACTGCGATTATAGGCACTGTACATTTCATGAGAGACTCTGCAACATTTCAAAATAAGTTGCGAAAAGTTTTGTAAAGCTTTTACTGTCCAGCTCCGTGAGAAAAGTTCGAAGCTGCAGTTTGCGGTCTGCTTGATCTCATAGAATCATATCGGTCAAAGGATCTAAATTCATGTATAAACTATCTTTGATAAGAAAAATAGTGGTCTATTTCATGATTTTTCGAAGCAAACATTATCATAGTTAGCTATCGAGGCAATGATGATTTCGAAACGTTACATGTCGTCTTTAACAGGAACAAAATATCCTCAGATAAAAATCTTACCCCGACACATTTTGACCTTCGCGAACCGTTTCATAGCGAGTTGTCGATGTTCGATATCCTGACTAAAATAGTATCGTTTTCAAAATAAAGTTATACAGTATCTACATTTCGATATTCCCTGTCTCCACTTGGGTATGGCTGATATCCAACACTCGAACCGGAATGTGGTCCCTGGGACATTCTTCTGTCCGCTGAGAAGTTTACCTGAAATCAAAGATTTATGTCAAAAATGAGAATAGTATAAATCGTAAAATTGACGCCATTACAAGCGGAAAATTGTCATAAAATTTCCTGCTCTCGATTACTCGCACAAAGTCGGTAAAACGCAGAGAATTGATAATTGGTAGAGAAGAAAAGCTGTATCAGTTGTATTTTTGCAAGCGAATTCAATTAGACAAGCGCGTCAATGCCAGATCGCGATAAGTCGAAATTAAAAGCTGAATGCGAAATAGAGAAATAGACAGTCATCAGTAGGTGTTGTGTGTTAGCTATCAATGAATCAGTGCAGAAAGCGAGAGAGGAAATGTCCAGCTGCAAGACAACACCTGGGCAATGAAATTTTCAATCAGTCATAAAATTTGACCATAATCAATTTGATCGAGACTAATTTGTAAAAAATAAACTAATTTCCTAGAGTAAAATGGACTATTATTTCGGAATTTTCACAATAGTATGATACGAGTTTCAGGGCTTCACATTTTTGACACTTCATGACATTGATACGCTGACACTGCATTGCTAACGTCGTGTCCAGTGTCAGTGCCAAACACTTGAAGCCCTGACGAATTTTGGAAGGGAATATCGTTGATCATACTATTTCAAGAATAATTTTTCAAACGAGTACATTTTTGGTACACAAAAACTGGTTCCTATATCACTGCTTATGATGAGTTTTAGGTAAAAAGTTTGAAATCGTAGAAAATTTTACGATCGTCTTATGAATTTTTCCGAAAAAAATATGTGGAACAAAAGAAGTGTGATGATGGAAACTATTCGAAACAAAAAATGCCAATCAACAGCAAAAGAATGAGAGAATTAATACGTAGATCCAAAGGTCGCTAAAACAAACAATGATTCGACTGAAATGCTCATAAAATTACCCATTTATCATGCAGAAGCGATATTAATCACGACTAATGCAAATTTGAAAAATGACTAGACTGAATACGTAACTAGACGTTTTAACTTTCCAAATAAATGATAATTTTGGGGCAAAAATTGTCTAAAATAGGGGTCCACATTAAAATTTATGGTTAGAGATACCAAGTTAATTTTCAGAATTGATAATCATGGAAAACTAATATTGAGGCGTAATTGGCGAGATTAACTGGAGCAGAATGCTTTTTAGATCTTCGAAGATGGTTCAGTGGGAGAAAAGTTATGCCCATTTTTGTGTGGGGTATTTTTTCTACAATCGCTTCCCAAATTTTTGCGTCGGTCATTTTCGCTGTTTTTTGGTTTTATACGAAATTTGAATTTTATTCGGCTAAAAGTTGTCAGTTTTTGTACAATTTCAAACAAAGATTTCACTATTCAATTATGCAGCGTGATGAACTGTTGCTCTTTGCCAAGTAACAAAATTTTTCGCTGATTTTCAATCCGAGGAAATTTTTCGGGATCGATTAACGAAATTTTAAACATTCATAACGCTCAGCTTTGGTCAAGATATTTCAGAAATTCCAGATTTGCGAAACCGAAATCAGAATTTATCTCGCTAGTGATTGAAATTTATCAGATTTTCGTTCTGATTTAATTAATTAAAAACAATAAAATTCCAAAATTATCTTCGAGGGAAACCGAAAATCATGCCACTCAATCATCAGAAACAAATAAAGAATGCGCTAGACAATGACAGTCAGATTTTGTATACACTGTTTCTCGCCTTAGAAGACTTATTCTCAATTTTTCTACTCATGTCTATCGTTTATCGTGTATTCGTGGTTGAGTCTTTTTTGTTATCAATTTCCAAACTTCCCACCTTCCATTTCAATCTCGAGGAAACTTTGATACCAATACTTTCAAAGACAACTCATTTAGACACTTGCATGAGAATGGAACATTTTTGAATAATGAATCATCAAATTCCTTAAAAATTTTAAGTCGTTTGATCAGTAATAAATTAAACAAAAACTATCATAAAATTACTTGTATAACCTTTACTAAACCAAATATAAAATTGATGAATGTTGTCATAAGGCACTACTATAAATTTCAATTATTCAAAATCCAGGGACCAGGGACGAGGGCGAAATTTAAATTTGAAAAATCAGAACTGAACCTTTCAAAACTTTCGAAACCAGAGGTCGCCCAAAAACATCGGAAGTTCCGTCTCGTTCCTGGCAGCAATCAGATAATTCTGGTATTTGGATTATGGAAATATGCTATCAGTTTGAAAAAAAAAATTGCGATATCCTGGCATCCATGACGAGGTATAAAAAATACAATAATCCAAATCTGTAAATCTTCATGGATTGCATGTTTTAGCTTTCAATTTACATATAATTTTAATTTTAGAGTCGATTTATGCAAGCGATAAATTATTTTACTGAAATCTAACGTATCTGAACTACTGATTCTATTGCATAATTTATTCATTCTATCTGTAAGAATACCAATTATTCGTCATGTAAAAATAGATTTCTCGGTGAACTAACAAAAAAGCCCAATTATATCCCATCTAGCAAATAATAGCATTTAAATAAATTTTGAACTAAATAAAAACTAATAATATTTAACTATGAAGCAATGATGCGTAGAAAATTATATTATCATGGATTGCGTAAGAAAGCTATGAACTGTTGCAAAGAAAAACATGATATCAGTGTAGTAAGATGGCTAAATAAGTAGTTTGGCAGGTTTATAAGGCAAAAGTAAAAAGGTTTTCAAATTGATACAAAATTATAGTTATCTATCTATGCTAGTTCCTCGCAGTTTATGAGGTGTACACGAACCAAGCCTTCTCCTGAAATGAATTAAGTTGGAGAAATATGATCCCTAAAAATCACCTCTTCCTCTCGATTGTAAATGGATGTTCGAGCATCTTCTTCAATACTGAAATAATCGATGTTGGCAACGAAAGCACCTTCAGGGTAATTCGAATTGGCAGAATATATCTGAATAAATCAATGCTTTCTGAAGAGAAGACTTTTCTACTCTGATAGTCTCCTTCGGGTCAAGAATGAGCCCATCAGGCAAAGTGAACGTCGTCTTCAGCTGTCCTCCAACGTACTGCCTCATTTGTAGGCCGCTTGCATCCACACGTCGCACGACGCAGATGTTCTCCAGTTCGACGAAGTTGTCATTCACCATCTGAAAATGATTAGTTGCGAACTAATTTCTGACGATATCATCAGAATCATTATTGACTGCACCACTATTCGCAAACTTATAGAAAGTTGGGTATTTTAAAAGTAAGACTACTTGGAATTCTGACTTCGAAATTTCGATTCCGCTTCTTCGAGATTCTGAATCCCGATTCTGACTCCCATTTTTCAAATTCCAACTCCGAGCAGAGCCGTTTTACAAACTCCACTTATAAACTAGACAGGTTTACCGTGATTCTGACAGTTCCCTTGTACCATCTATGGAAATGTCTTCCGTCTTCAGTTTCTTCCTTTTCATCGTGAATTCGTTCAGGTCGTTTCGTTTCAGAACCTGCCACAGATCCAAGAGCTGAATTTCAATTCCATAGGTGACGAAATAAAATACCATTGCGTTAGATTAATTTTGGCGATTTGGATTAATTTTTAATTTTAAACATCGAAAATTTGTGGGGATCATTGTGAATCTCGAGTTTCTTCAATTTTAATCTTGCCGCGTTAATAACCTTCACAGTTCGTAAACTTGTCATTGGTTTTTGCTATTTTTCTCATTAGTCCCCCAGCTATATATTAAAAATATGCGCGTTTATGTTTGGAAAATGCCACGTTTCGATTGCAATTTGCCAATCGTCTTTTATTGCTCTATCGCTTTTCATTTCTTTATTCTTCTCCTGCCATTATCGCGAATAATTTTCAATGCCATTTCCAACGCAGCTCTCGAGTTTTCGAGTTTTATGATAAGAAAAGAACAAAATGCCGCGAGAATTCCTAAGCTGTAGTAATTTCACGATAAAGATAGAGAAGAAATGAATCTCAAATGTGAAGAGAATTGTTGAACTCGACTGCAGAAATAAAATGCCTGAAGAATAGCCTAAAATTTAACTATTATGACATCAAAGTGTCATTGGTAGAAGGTCAGACTAGAATTATTATGGCATATTTTAGCTTGTTCTAGCAGTCACAACCAATTTTCAAATTATCATAAGCTAATGAGTTAATCAACCCCACCAATTCTCTACCAAAAAGTAACAAAATATAGCAATAATACAGAGCAATCGTCACCAGATCTTGATCAGTTTATTATTCATTCTCAAATTACACATAATGTTCGACGAAAATTCGAGTCAACAAATATTTATTCAACCTTATTATTATTATCGAACAGATTAGATAAATGCGAAAAGTTATCGCAACTAACTCAGGAATGTCATTCTGTTGATTAGTTATTGCAGTATGTGTTATGTTATTGTGAGCATTGATTGTGCACTTGCATTTTCATTCATGTTAGTTTTGAGTTTTCAATATAAAAACCAATAATTAACAAATGGTTTATTAGCAGTTGAGGCCTTTTTATCTGCTGGAAGATAAAAAAGATTTTGGAGCTGCAAATCGCCCTGTGTCAGATGGAAAATGAGAGATTAATACAGCGCCAAGTCGCGTGCTGTTAAGCCAGAATTGAGTTAGGAGTTATCACAAATTGGAGAAAAGATGAGGGAGGGGTTGAGAAGTGAATAGATCGTCTAATCAAGATCCGGTGACAAATGGCAGTGAAAACGCTGATTACGAGGAGTTTTGGGATTTCAGAAAAATCGTAAATTTCTCGTAACTGCATCTTTTCAGTGAATGAAAGAAGTGATCATTTTAGCAAATTAGGCAATTTACCTCAAATGATCACTTCTAGACTACGACTACGATAGTACTAATGGACAGTGATAATAATTTGGCAGCGAATTTTTGGATTTTTTAAATGTTAAAACTTTTCGAGAAATTTAGATTTTTCAAAATTTAATGCAGACCGGATGAAGCGCGGTAGCTGCTGGACTCGTAGTGCGACTCGCGAACAGCCGATCCACCCGAAGCAGCGCCCAAAGCGATTGCACCGCCGCCTCCGCCAGACAGGGTCGACGAGTAGTAGCCGCCAGTCAAGGCACCACCGCCTGAGCCATAGGTGGCAGAGTATCCAGCCGTGTATCCGCCTCCACCAGAGCGGTGAGCGGACGACGACGTGGTCTCAACCGCTCTGTAGCTACTAGTAACGGCAGGAGCCACGTAGCGGCTGGTCGTGGAGACCTCGTAGGTTCGCACGTTGGCGCCTTGGATGAGAGAGCGGTAGCGGGCGATCTCCTTCTCGAGAGTGATTTGCACATCGCACAAGGCCTCCATCTGATGAGTGAGTTCTGTGCACTGGTCACGCATGTGCTGGATGGCGCGGTCTCTCTCGGCTAGCGACGCCTCATACATCTTGTGGTCGAGCTCCGCCTGGTATCCGAAGTCTCGGATCTGAGCCGTAAGCATGGCGTTCTGAAGATAGCACAATAGATCATTTACAAATCTTATCTTTTCGCCGGATTACTAACCCTGCTCTCGAGTTGAGCCAATTGCGAGTGTAGGGCGGAGACTTCAGTGCGGATTCTGGTGACTTCCATGCGGTGTGCCTCGTGTCCTCTTCCAGCGTGTCCGATGCCTCCTTCGATGCGGCGGACTTGCTGGTGGTACCAGGACTCGATCTCGACGCGATTGCGGTGCACGATCTAGAAAATTGTATTCTTGAGTGGAAAATCGTTTTGAATCTCCTACAGATTCGTAGTTGGCACGAATGTCTCGCATGGCAGCCTGGAGTTCTCGTCGGAAGTACTCGCGGTTCTCGGTTGTTGTGTCGTGGCGGATGTACTCGCTGATCGCCTAAATTCAAAATATCATCAAATTAATTCTTGGCTGTGCATACGAAACGCTGTTCTTCGGCGAAGTGTTTGACGCGGACGAGGAAGTCTTGGACACGAACTTGGTGCTCGCGAGCAACGATCAGTTCGTGGTCGCGTTGCTACAAAGAAATATCATTGCGTCGAGTCTCAAATCAATTTCCTACGGATTTGACTCTGGAGATGTCGGCTCCGATGCGGGTGTTGTGCTGACGGATGCCGATGCACTCCTCCTCGACGAGGCGGATGCGCCTCTTCGTCAGAGCGATCTCAGCTTCGACGGCAGCCAGCTTGTCGAGGTCGGCATCCAGATCTCCGCGGATGCTTCTGCGAGTCTTCAGCACCTCGAGCCACCTAAAGAATAATTCTTATTTTCGCTTTTTACCAAAAGTCCTCTTTACTTTGCTCTCCAACTGGTGACTTCACCACCGAGACGTCCAATGTCACTCTCGAATGTGCTACGAGCAGCGACGGTGTCAGAAATCACGCGCTTCGCAGTCTATACGTATTTATTTGTCTAGCTTCTATTATTTTATTTAGAACCTCGAGTTCGGTCTTGCACATGGACTCGATGCCAGTGCCAGCGAAGCCGCGTCTCATTATCTCAAGATCAGAGGACAGGATGCGGTTCTGAGCTTCGAGGAAGCGGACCTAATGAGTTATCTTCATTTTCACTTTTCATTTGTTTTCAAATCGGACCTTCTCGATGTAGTCAGCCAGCATATCGTTAAGGTAGATGAGCTCGCCCTTCTCCTTTTCACGGGCACTGCGGAGAGCCACAGTGCAGTGAGCACCATAGGAGGACAAGCCCGATCCGGCCACATAGCCGCGGGCTCCAGAGGCTAAATTTATACAATTATTCTAGTTCATTGATTGAAAATGTTCAAATTTACCCCCTCCATGAGAATGAGAACTGTAATGCGAATAATAAGACGTCATTATTTGCGAGCTACGCGAGAATTGAGAGCTAGTACCAGACAAGCAGCTACTAAATGCGAGACTCCCTTTTATGGCCAATTGGCTTCTATTTCACCTTATCGAATTTTATCTAAAGACTTTTTCTTTCTATCACTGCCAAAGTCGGCCTGTATTTACTCTTTTTCTCATCGAATTTCGCCTTTGTTAGCGTCTACTTTTCCATGTAAATGCAAGGAGAATGTTGTCAGTTTGCTGATAAGAGAAAGAGTTAGAGATGGCAGCAGCAATTTAGGAATTGTAATGATAAGTCATTGAAAGTAAAAAAACGAAAATAGATAGCACCAATAGATGAAAACAAATGTTGAAAATATTATTTCAGAAAGAAACTCACTCTTCTCATAGACAGTTGTTGTAGTGACGGCAGGGCGAGAAGAGATGTACTCGCTGCTATATTAAAAAGAATAATTGGATGAGCTATAAATTTCCTTACCTTCTCACGACGGCTCCTCCACTAACTCTCGAAGCAGAGCTGCTAAAATAAAAATTTAATATTTCAAACCACCTATTTTCACTTACCTTTCGTACCGCTGATGGGATGAATACGACATTTCGTTTGAAGTGACGGCTGGCGCTTGTTCACGACGTTCCTGAATTTTTTAGGGTTTTCATTTGAAATTTAGAAGATGAACATGCTGTAATAGAAAGTATTACGGAAAAATCAGACAATCAACAATTACTTACGTAAGTGACTTCGTAATTACTGCCGCTCATTTTTTCAGACATTTCTTAGCTAGCAGCAGAAAATATCAGAGGTGTCAGAATTTTACGAAGAGATTCAGGCAAATGACTGTGCGTAAATCGTAAGACACGCAGATTTTACTATCACCAAGCACTAATTCGTCGTAAAGAATAAATAAACTGCGCTGCTCTCAGAATGTGCAAATGGAAAAGCTCGGGCAATTGAATTTGGCAATTTTTTGAGTCATTAATCTGCCTGCGCCTCACGATTCGCCGTACTATTTACAATTTAATGACCGATTGATTTTGGTTTCCTGGCGTCAAATATGGCTTATTGCACAAAAGCGCATTAACTTTTAATGCTCCTCCATATTCGATTTTGGCAGATATGTGCCATGGCATTGGCAATGCAGAAGAAGAGTCATTTCTGATAGAATACGCAGTTATTGCATTTTAGAGCACAACAAACTAGATAACTTCAAGATGAAAAATATTCGCTACTTCAAACCTTTTATCCTTACTGCAGCTGATTGGAAATTTAGGAAACTTGGGTCAATTTAGTACATAAAATTGATCTTTCAAAATTTTAGAGCAATGAGATGACAAAATACCTTAATATGAGTAATTAGGTAAGTGGTTTATGAAATTTAGGAAGAAGTATAACTTTATTCTAAATAAAACCAATTCTAAAGTCAATTCGAAAGGACAAGACCTTGGTAGAAAAATTTGAGATTTACTATTGAGAAGTACAGTAATCGGAAAAGCATTCGTCCATTTCGGACTAATTAGCTGCTGTTGTTACTTCACGCCTTTTTATAGTTTTGTCGCAAATGATAGTAAGCTTTTTCTATCTTATCTAAATGTCACGGATTTAATGAGCATTTTCTTCGATTCAGTCCATAGACACAGCAAATACTTTTTACTGTTGTAATGCTCCTTGTCTGAATTCCCAAGTCTTGATCATTTTATGACTCTGTAAGAGGCTAATTTGTACGTTGAATTTCTGATTCTCACAATTGCTTGCGCCTTATCAAATGCCATCCCAGACATAACTACGCTATTTAGAGCAGAGAAGAATGTCTCTGTAGAGTTTCCGCCTATCTCTCAAGAGAATTTTGCTGGGAATTAGGAAGAACTTGACATTTGGAGTTGAGAGATAGCTTGATAAGGTATACAAGTATGAGCAATGCCAACACTGTAAGATGATTTTCTGCCGAGATGCAAAAGAAAATTATAATAGGAAATGGAATAGCTATGCAAGATGATCAATTTTCAGAGGCAAATCAAATCAAACCGAACCGACCTTTCTGATGCGTTCATCTTCGGTCTTCCTCTCTTCAATAATGCGTTGCTGTTCAATTCTTCTCCTCTCTTCAGTAATTTTGTGCTCCTCTTCGATCTTCTTGATTATCTCGATCTGGTCCACTCTCCACTGCTCTCGTCGTTTCTCTTCCTCGACCCTCTTTCTTTCCCTTTCAGCTTTGGCTCTTTCTTCAGCTTCTTGATCTTCACGTCGTTTTCGTTCTTCCTGAAGTTAGAAAATCCACTTCCTTGCCAAGTATAATATATAATACTCTAATAGCGGCAATATACACGGTTTGTCAACGCAATGCTAACTAGTGCATTTCTGCTCATGAAGCGACTTTCAACAATTAGTTGATTATTGGATCATTTTCGGAAATTCGAGGCCATACGGAGGTAGACATAACGTTGCTCAACCTGCCTATAGCCTTGGGTTTTCGAAATAATGATCGATAATCAATTGATTTCGGTCTGAACTTTTCCGCAATGTGAAATAGCGTACACTAGAGAAGTTAGAAACTTTTGTTCTATGCACCACTTGACATTCCGTGTGAGATTATTGATTGATTTTCTAAATGAAAACTCCTAATAAAGTTCACATATAATTCATGAGATTTAATAGGTCTTCATTAATTTTTAAAATCAGTAAATTATAGGAAGAACCTAATTACCTGTTCTTTCCGAATTTCTTCCTCCTTCCTCCTTCTCTCTTCCTCTTCCAATCTCCTTTTTTCTTCTGCCAGACGACGTTCTTCATGAAGTCGAGCTTCATTTTCTTCCTTCTTAATTTATGTATTGATAATTTTAGATAATATTGGTCGAATACTTCCTTCCTCCTCTTCTGCTCCTGTTCGATTCTGATTCTCTCTTCTTCCTGTCGTCGCTCTTCCCTAATTCTATCCTGCTCTTCTCTTTGCTTCCTGCTGTTCTCCTCTTCGATTTTGATTCGTCGTTCTTCCTCCAAGCGTCGCTCTTCTCTGATTCTGGATTCGTACTCTTCTTTCTAAAGTGGTAATCATCACAGAATGAAAAGTTTCGACGACTTTTTGGTATGAAATGTGAGAGGAAGTCGAATTTATCTGGGTTCATAAATAATGGCACGTAAAAAGTTTGAATAACGTATTATACTTGAAATGTCTTTTAGGATTTTAGTGAATCAAAATGGAAATTTCGAGAACAATTATAATTCAATATCGTCTCCAAGTCTAAAAATTTAAATAAATTTAGAAGATCTGTTTCATTGAAAAGCCAGATACGGAATAATTGAAATAATTCATGGCTCCAAACTTCGTGTCACTATTTCAAAAACAAAATAACTATTGAAAATCAACTCATATCGCTACCTGTCTCTGTTCCTCTTTCAACCGTCTCTTCTCCTCGATTTGCTTCTGTCGTATTTCTTCCTCGATTCTTCTGAACTCTTCCAATTTAGCTTCCTCCTCGATTCGTTTCTGCCTTTCAATTTCGATGATTCTCTGCTCTTCTTCGTAGCGCCTTCTTTCTTCACGAATACGGATCTCGTTCTCCTCCTGAAAATCAAATCATCTGAAACCATGCTTATTTCATTAGAAAATCAAAATTTAGGGAAGATATTTGATAAATCAATCATTTTACTGCAATTCTTCAACCAATTTTCACTGAATTACCTGAACCTTCCTTCTGCGTTCCTCCTCGATTCTCTGCTTTTCCCTGATTCTGGCTTCTTCCTCAGCCTTCCTCCTCATTCTCGATTCTTCTTCCATGATTTCAATCCTTCTCCTCTCCTCTTCCTCCTTCTCCTGCTGCAGTCTCCTTCTCTGTTCAGTGCTGATCATCTCTTCAGTCTGCTCGATTCTGACATCCCTGTGCATAGTGTGAATCTGTTCCTCTCTTCTCGGTGCAGGTCTTGGTGATTCTGTTTTGACGATATCCCTGAGTGTGGTCTTCGTCCCATTCGTCTTTATTACAATCCTCTCCTGCTCTTCATAACTGTGCATCATAGCTTGTCCTTGTCTGCTGTCAGTTAGACTCGGCACAGATTCCGACGTTCTGATTTGTGAAGATCTCAGCTGATGTGCAGTTGCTGTGGCCGTTGTAGGATGAGCTCTGGGAGATTCGAGTTTGGGAGAGCTGCACTCAGATTTAGGAGGAGTTGGAGAACGAATCGGGGAAGCGATTTCTGAATAATTTTATTTAAACATGAACATACAAAATTTTATGATATTGTAACACATTGAAATGGGAAAAAATCTCGAATGGTGTCACGGCTTTTGATTAATGTTTAGATAAAGAAAATAGCTGATGAAGATCAACCTGTGACTTTAGCTTCGTATTCTTCCACAGCTAATCGAACAGGAATCGCAGCTCTGCGAACTTCTTCAACATCTTCGTGAAATTTGGCGATGTCAACTCTCTGAATATTCTACCTCTAAAAATACTTGTATTCTCACTTACGTGATCAGACTTCGCCGGAGTAGAAACTCGAATAACACTGGAGCCTTGGTTCGAGTATCCATTGCCTTTCGATTTGAAATATTTGCGTTCCAGAAATTCTTCTTCGATCTAAAAAACGATTGAATGAAGATAATTGTGGAGTAGAAACGCAAGAAATTTTATTATAAAGAAATTGTGATGTTAAAGTCCCATCTGGAATCATTTATAATCAAAAAAACAATTCATTCGCCTAATTTCGAATGACTTACAATGCACTCCTCTCGGACGTAAGTGGGTGGAGTTCTCGCAGCCATTGCAAAACCCGGATCGATGTCCACGATTGTTGTCGTTGTGATTCCTCCAGATGGTTGCACAGTTGCGTAGCGATTTGAGCCTGATCCTGAATGAATTTACGTAAAATAAAACTGCACTTTATGCAGAGTATTGTTTCGGCCATAAAAACTAACCTGCGAATGAAAGTTTACTAATAGGTAAACAAAAATTTGCCGAGTGCAAAAGAAATTAGGCATCAAAAGATATTGAAAGACAAAAGTTGCATGAAAACTACGACTAATTTATGGTCACATTTCATTCATTTCAGTTCGTCTAGTAAAAAGACTCGAACTTTTATCATACTGGTCGGATATCTTTCGAGAAAATGGCGAGACATAAATTTGAAGAAACAGTCAAAACTATTCAACTCACCATTATTCATTTCGATGACTACTCTTCTCACATTGGGTTCAGATTTGGGCGACATTTTGGGTGATCTTCTCTCCTTCTGCTCCTCCCTTTCCACAGTCTGCGGAGTCCATCTGTGATCTCTTTCGTATTGTTGAGCCAGCACTGCTACTGAAGGCATTTCTTGCGAATGTGGACGAGACCTAAAAATGAATTATTTCAAATTTGAAGATCAACCTGCAATATTATTCTTTCATCAAATGAGATACGATCTTTGACCTAATTTTTTAAAAATAAAAACTGCCACTTCATGAAATAATTAGAAAAATTACCTAATATCATAATTTTTAGAATAATTCAGAGAAATTTTAGCAACGATCGTCATATAATAATGATTGAATATTGAAATTCAATTCGAACGCGAGTGTGAATAATAGTAAGAACAAGTTTTGGTGTTCATTGATATCGACTGTTGACAGGTTGAATTACAAATGATAATCCTAATATTGCAAGCAATTCAAATGGGACGAAAAATGTGTGGGGTCATCCAAATAGCCCTTGGTATTTAAAAAATGGCATTCGTTTTTCTACTCACAATATTCTTCACGATACTGAAAAAATTGAAGATAAGAAGCGGATTTTCAAAATTTCTCGAATGTTTTATTTCTAATTTTTACCCTCTGCGAATTTCGTGATATTCTTCGACCCTCCTACTCTCAGAGACGATAGTTCCACTGCCGCTTCGGTTGGAATTGGAACGGGCAGAGGAGTGGCTGTGGGAGCGACGACGTTTGATCACTGGCAAAGAGTAGTAGGGAATGGATTCGGGGGGATTAGAGATTGGGGAAGTTAGGGTTGCTGAAAATTGGAGTGTTTAGAATAAGTATAATTTTTTTTATTTTTTTTATAATAACAAAACATTATTCCTTTGGTGTTTTGAATCGAATTGAGGTCAATTTGTTTACAGTTCAAAAATATCAATTGCGAAAAAAATTAAACTCTTAAAAAAGATCTAGTAAACAATGAAATGAAACTTGTTACCAGGAAATTCAGTTTCCTGTCTGGCTGCTGATCGCTTCGTCGATCGAAGCTCGTCTTTCGTGGTGTCCCTCGAGTAGGAATAGGCTCTCTGGCGGATCGGAATCGAGATTTCTGCAAATCAGTGGGTGAATAGCTTTGTAATAAAATATGAGGTTTTTTCTTTATTAATTAGATTATATTATATTATTGAGATCAAAAATAAAATTAGAAGATGTTTTCAAATTTTAATCTATCTTAACTTAGGTTGAAATGAGAGGGATAAAGCATCTACAAATAAATGATTATAGAAGAATAATAATATTAAGGAAAATTGCCTACAGCTTGACAGTGGAATAAGAATTCAACGTGGCAGAACTGACTTCTTCCTGCCCCATTTCAGGAATTCGCTCTTCCAGCCTTCTCATTTCCATTTCTATTTATTTCTTTATTCTCTTTCCAATAATTCCTTTCTTTTCCTAACTTCTTCACAATACAGTTTGTGTCTCAAGTATCGCCTCTCCCTTTCCAAACAAACAACTCGTATGGCACGCAGATAGTAGTGTGAAATACCGACCGATCCACTGATTCCATACTTGAACTTGGGGAAAATGATTGCACGTAATGTTTGTCTATGAACTTCACAATTATTATTATTATTTTTCTGGTTGTTTTTATCCATTTCTTCATGAAAAATGGTCAAAAACTTTTCGAATTATTCTCATCTTATTTTTTTCCATCTAGAATTACTCATGTCGAAGATTAAGCTATTCTCGAGTTTAGTTTGTTCAGTTCAAGTTTCTCATTTTTGGTTTGTGGATAATCTTATCGAAAGTTTCCATTTAGGATTATTTCAAAAGGTGAATTTTGTGGAATTCTTTTCTGATAGCCTATCATTTCCTTATCAGTTTTGAGTTCTCTCTGCTCTTTTAGATTTGCCATTTTATGAATGTTGACTCTGAACTCGAAGGCAAATTCCTGCCATGAACCCCCTTATTGCCCAAATAAGCAAGGCAGAAAAGCAAGAGATGTCAAATAAGCCAAAGCCAAACTGCGAAAGAAAGAGGGAGGACCATTTTATGAAATTGTTTACTCACTTTCCCAGCTCTGTTTCTCTGCCAAACTGTCGAACTGTTTTATTTCGCTATTTTCCCTGTCTTTCTCTATCTTCAATGCCATTTTCAACCACATCAACTCGCATTCCAAAGTCACATAGTACTTTTGAAATTAAAATTCGGAAAAAACTCGCAAGTTTTTGAATGAAAACGTATCAAGTGCGTTTTAATATGACGAATAAAAATATTTATGGTTTAAAAAATAACTACCTCGGTAATTAGCGTTTGAATCTCGGGTGTCGGTTTGAGAGACATTGCTGATTGGGGTGAGAGCTGATACGGTATCGTAGGGAGGGGAAGTGGGACTGAGGGAAGGGGGATAAATCGTCAAAGGGGCGGAATACGATAAGGCTATCTGAAAAGTGTTCTTAGAAAGGCAGGACAAAATGAATTTTACCTCCTGAACCAGGTATTTCTTTGAGTTGTAAGAACCGTTCGATTGTTGCTGAGCACTTTTCAGAGCCTCAAATAGTCTTCATAAAGTTGTAAACATTTCTTTGAAAGTCTATTTCTCAATTTCAAATTCTTTTCATTGGATAGTGTAGGCGTGAAGTATTTGTAAAAATGAATCATTACAAAGCAATAGCGCAGAAAAATAAATAATTTTCGTCTTACAATATATCAGAAACAGGCGGTGTGGAATTGACCGAGATTTTTGGAAACGGAAATTACCCCCAAAATAGACGAAAATTCTCGCACAGCCTGACCAGGAACTAAAATATCAACAAAACGAGAGAACTAACCTTGATACTGTGATAATTAGTAGCCCTGCCATGGCCGAGTGTCTGTCCACTGGCACTGCCGTAGTCTTCGGATGAACTTGTCGTGTCGTCAATTAGGCGGATTGGAGACAACATTTTGCGGGGATTCGTCTCATCTGAAGATATATTATATTTGAAGGAAAAATTGTTCGAATTTTTCTAATGATTCAGAAATATCGACTTTTCCAGTTCTGTGACTCTGAATACAAGTTCCTTCGAAACATCAATTCTGACTAGTCTTCGGGAAATCAAATTTTTAAAAATCACTAACAAAATAAATTGCTTTTAGAGGTATTGATGTTCTAGCAAAATGTTCCTGAATCAGGTAATTCTCCTCTCACATAAATCAGAATTGCAAAAAATGAAGTGTTTTGCTAGAAACATCATTTCCCTCACAGCGCATAGTCAAAATATGTAGGCGCTAAAGACTAGAAAATATTCTGCCAAATCGAAATGAGATGCCTTTGAGATGGTGCCTCTCAAGAATCTCAAAGGAAATTCTTGAAGAAAAGAAAATAGCAAATGATGATACAATACATAAAAAAAAAAAAAACAATTCAGGCAGGATTTTCTTTTTCGCATAAAAACTAGTTGTGTGATCTCGTTTGTTTAGTAGTAGATTTCTATAAATCAAAACGATCATTGCTCTATTTTGAATAAGAGGAGATTTCATAGGAGCGTGCGTATTCTGCCTCATCGATTCTAGCCTATTTACACAAATTTCTAGGACAAATCTGGAAGAAAGAGATCAGAAATATATGACAGTATTGAAAATTTTACTTTTAAAATTGCACGTGTTCATGAGTTTTTCTTTGTTTTTTTTTTTATGATAGACTGCTTTGTCCAAATTTTTGGCGAGATAATTAGGCATCTTTAAAATGACAGTTCAGATGATACCATTTTCAAGGGCTAATAAAGAGACATTCCCATCTCTGTATAAAAGAGATCGTCATATTCGGAGAAGGGGTATCGTCTAATATCGTAATTTTGAATGAAAATTATCTCAAATAAGACCGCGACTCACATGATGTAGTTTTGCATCCGATTCTGTGGAAGACCTTCCTGGTCTGAGGGTAGAGCAGTTGGTCCTTGGTGCTGAACACGTGCGCTGTGGTTATTTCCCGTTTCTGAATGAATGAATGCGACAGTCATTGTTTTCATCGTGCAAATCACACTATTTGAACTGTGCAAATAAATAAGAGATTTAACGGAATTGAGCGGGCTAAAATGAGGGAAAAACAACTGAAATAAGCAAGAGATAAGCCGATCGATGGAAAGAGGAGTCAGGTACTGTGGAATGGAGATGGAGAGATGAAAATGGAAAGTGAGGCAATAGGGGAGGGCTCGAAGTTAAGCAACGAAAGGAAGAGGGGAAGGGAAGGAGGAGGATGAGGGAAGGGAATAGGGTTAGGGAGAAAAAAGGCAGAAGGGAAACGAAGAGGGAAGACCCAGATTTGTTTGCTGCTGTTGTCTCTTCGCTATTCTATTGTATGAATTGCTGAACGCTAGAAACGAAATGAAAATGAAGAGAGCGAAGACAGATATTTTTGTATTGGAGAGGGGAAAGGATCATGAGTGGGGAAGTGGACACTAGAATTCACTTTGCTAGCGCATGTTCGCCATTTCTACAAAAAGGAACAAGCGGACAAACTATGATGCAAATCTGACGGTTCTTCTCGATTAGATATATTGCAAAGAATAAGAATACCAAATATTTCACAATTCCTAAAACCATACAACATACAACACACATTTCGAGCACCTTCCTTCCCTCCTTGAATCACTAGGCTCATTCCTAGTTTCTCTAATTCGGACTCCACGCCTTTTCTCTGCGTCTTTATCACAACCCCAGATAGTATAAATAGGGGGCGGTTCCAACCTAAGAGCGGAGAGGGAAATGGGCATGGGAAGGCACATAGTACCACGATCCATAGTTAATTCAAGTTATTGTTCCCTACTGGTGGTATTATTCTGTAATAATAAGCCTCTAGTCAAGCGCCTGTCTAATTTAGTTCATCAACTAAAAATTTGACTATATTCAAAATTGCAAGTCTAAAAATTCAGAGTAGGAAGACAAAAAAAAAACATTTTTGAGGTCGAAATCAACAGTAAATCATTCATCTTCACATGACAATTATCTCCAATGAAAAAAATTGAAGAAATAAATTTACTAAAAACGATAAAAGAATAAAAAAAGATAATTAAAAGAAATGTGAATAAGAAAAACTGGAATATCTTGACACAATAATAGTTTGCCAATGACTGTTCCGCTTATTTTTTTCTCTTCTTTTTTCATTATCCTCCCTCCCACTTGACTTGTTGAGACCGTCAACCAGAACGTGCACATTTTCACATCTCTCTTATTCTCACTGCTTGTCATCCCTTCTTTTCATTACTTATCCTCCCTCTATCTTCACTCCTCTCCTACAGTTAGCAAACTTGTCTCGGTTCTCACTTCTTTTGTTACGCAGCTTCTTCATTCAGTGTCCTACTTGATCCGAAATCTCTTCTTGCCTACAATGTATTACCAACACCAAACACAAAAACAGTTCAATTTTTCAGAGAACTATAAGATTGGGAAATAAACCTCGTATGAATTCTTTTCAGAGGGATGAAAGAGGGATAATGGAATGAAAACGCAGGCAGTTTTTGGTTAGTCAGATCAAAAATGTCACTATGAATTTACTCAAAAATGGCTATGACCTGCAGATATGAAAGTAGAATGCCGTTCGCTTTTCTAACAGTTTCACGATGTGATAAATGAAAATGTGTTAGGAAAAATTGGAAATATGATAGTAAAAACAGTACAGTAATGAAATGGAAGAATAGGAGCATATTTTCAGCAGAAAAAAAATAACGATAAATGAATAAATAACTCACCACATTTTCGTAATCGCAGAAGGTGACGAACAAAGTGCAGAGAGGTTTGTTCGAGCTCATTGCGAAGCTGATCCCGTCAGATTGTCATTCTAAAAAGACTTTTTAACCAAAGAGTTGAATACCTGAATCACTTCAGAAAAATTCAATAAAATGAGATTGGATGAATGAAATCTGTACCTACCGAAAATTGGAAAGGGAGTGAAAAGAGAGCATTCAAAATGACCATTTGATGCATAGAAATGACTAGGGAAATAACGACAACAAAAGAATGAAAATTCGATCGAAATTGCAGTATTCGATGTCATTTCTGGTAAATTCCAAAAAGGGTGAGGCAATTCTTCCAAATTCAAGTGTAAAAAGCCGTAAAGATTCATATCTCTGCACGGAAAAGGTGAGGTTTCAAAGAAGCCGAAAATGTGACAGAAATGGGTGTGAAGACAAAAGTTGACAATTTCAACCCAATCATGGTATAATTTTTCAAAATCTTCTATTTTGCAAGGCAAAATAACTTATAAAATTGTCATGAGATCACTCATCGTCAGTCATGTTCATTAACGAACGCAAGTCACGCCTTCTTTACTCCCAAAATATTATTCTAGCCAAACGAAGTGATAGGTCGTGTGTTGAAAAATGGCGAAAGGGTGAGAGGCAGGGGAAATTGGGTATCACTCTTTCCATTGTCCCCCACTAACTCCTTTTTTTGAGCTCTAGCCTCTCACCTTGAGCATATAGTCGTGACGCGCAATATACGCGTATTTCTTACAAGGCGCTTTTTAACACGAACTGTCACTTCATTTGACCGGTACCATATGCGTATCGCGAACAAAATATTCCAGACGACGTAGCACCTTCTAGCTTTCCCCACCTAAAAAAGCCGAATCTCTCGCCTGTATTGAAGCATAGGAGCAGGATAATATTTTACCGCGTGAAAAAGGCAGTGTCAGAAAATGGAAGCTAAAAGGGTGCCCAACATTAAAATACGATAATAGGCGTCTGACACGTCCACCGAATCTGTAAAGTTTCGCATGCAAAGGGTCTTCGTTAATCAATATGACTGAGTGGGAAGACTCGTTCAAAAATATGACTGCACTGCTTTTTTCAGCTCAGAATAATTATGTTTCGGGAGATGCATTTCGTTTTCAAGAATAACTGTCATCTTTCGGGGAAATGACATTGATTCCCCATAGTAGGGAGACGAAGAAGAAAAGAATGAGTAAAGATTGCACAAAAGTAAAGCGCGCTGTGAATCAGAATGAAGTATTGAGAACAGAAGAATGGATGTAAAGTGAAAAGAGGATTGATATGAGTTGAATCGAATGAAATGTGTGGGTAAAGCGACTGGGAATTTGACTCTGACTGGGCTGAGAATAATCGTACCTGTACAGAGGACAGGCAGGCAGGCAGGGGGTATATTGCATAGTTGCATAGGAAATGAGGAGCTTGGGGATGAAAGGAAAGGGAGGGAGGACGAGTCTCTGAATGCATCGACGAATAGATGAGGGGAAAGTAAGAAAAGCAGATTAAAGTCAGCAGGCAAACTGACTGACTGACTGACTGACTGCATGACAGAATGACTGTAGCACTGAAACTGACACTGCCTCGCTAGTAGAGAAAGGAACTGGGACAAACATTTTCAGACGAGAGGAGAGAACTGAATGGAAGGAGTTTTCATCCGACAAGAAATGTGTAGATTAATGCATTTAAATTAGTCTCGTCACAAAACTTGCAGAGAAAAATGCGAGGATAAGGTGGTAATTTCATAAAGTGCAAGTGGGAACTACAAAAGAGTGCATTTCGTGAGTTACGCAAAATCAAATCAAGAAGCAAACTCCTTTTTATTCTAATTCTTCATCTAGATAATAAAAAAAAAGTTCATTGATTACTTAATCCAAAATAATAAATATGAAAATGACACCCGTATTTTGGTACTTTATAATCACATTGCAGAAACGTGAGCGAAGAAGTCCTGAACGGCTGCAGGCAGGGAGAGGGTCTTGAATTGCTCTGATAGGGAATAGACATCCACGGGCAGGGAGATCTTTCTCAAAACATAATTAATCACAGCTGAATCTTATATGAAGAAAATAATCTGTTATCAAAATTTCAGTTGTCAAATGTAGAGCTATTGAAAATAGTCGTCTTCTGTAAATGCCATGAGTTCTTAGTGAATGAATAATAATGAAAAGAACAAGCAATATATTAGCAGATAGCAATTGAAAACAATTCGAAGCACTTACTGGAAAGAGACATTTGTAGTTGTGTTGCCAATAGTGAACAGTCCCAGGAAGCCGAGTCGACGAATCTCCTCGAAGATGATTTTGTCCGAATTCACGTCCAACAGCTTGTACGACTTGTTCGCCATCTGCTTGTATTCTGAATCGACGAATATTTCAATTATCAATGAGAAAAACGCAGACCCAGAAAGACCTGTCGGAAGCTGATCTGAGGAGCCTCGGCCTTGTCGTCGAAACGAGACTCCAATTGCTTGAAGAGACGAGTGGCGCACATCAGAACTGCGATTTGACGAAGGGACAAATCTTAAAGGGAAAATATAGATGCAGAAAACAGGATTGTAAAATGATATTCAAAAGATACTGAAGTTTAGAAAGTTTTAAACGCTAAATTATCATCACGACTCCGCATTATCAAGCTTGCGAATTTTTTCCCTTTAATTCGTTACCTTTGAGAGTGTCGAAGAAAGGGTTCTTCAACGGAACAGCAGGAACGTGCATTTCGATGACGAATTTGAGCGCGCTTTCAGCCCTTTCGGTAGTCAACTCTTCGAGGCAAATCAGCTCTGTCAGCATGAGAGCCGTGCAGCGACGCAGCACGTCAAAGTCACTGTTCATCTGAACACGTTTCATTTCTAACCAAAATAATGAAACTTCGTGGAGAGAATTAAAAACAACAGTATTTTTAAAATAAGCAAAATAACTGAGTCTTGCCAGAACCCTACAGAGAAAGCTTTGAAAACGCAGAAAAACAACCACCTGGTACAAGTAGTTGAGCTGCTTTGCGAAGGAGCATCTAGCGAGGAATCCGAACATTTCGGGGAATTTGTCCTTGGAAAGAAGTTGATAGAATTGGGACAGGTAAGTCGAGATATCCGTAGTTGGAGAGACGCAGATGCGGTCGGGGGACAGACGCGAACGGACTCGCTTCTCGAGGTGACCGTAGAAATCCTGAAAAATAAAAATAACGCTCGCATTCTGACAAAAAAGATAGGAATTTTCACAGTCCAGTAGGATTTTGAGCCTGAGCTACTTTTCGTGAAAACATTACCTGACTGTTGACTGCAAGGACGACAAGCCACGGGTAGAGCATCGTTCCATTGAGCAGTTTGTAGAGAAGAGTTTGACGAAGCGACGAGATGAAGTGCTCGGCATTGAACACGAAGAACACGCGGGGGTGGTTCTGAATAATTCAGGATCGCAATTCGATTAGATTTCGGCAATGAAATAGTCTGACATATCGAATCTCCAGATCTTCGACCTACCCTATCCTTCTCGAACCTCTCCTCACAATTGCTGTCCGTGAACAATTCGTCATAGTTGACGGTGACAATCTCAGCCCTGTGCCTGCAACGCTCAGCCAGCCTTCTCTGCAGATGCACCTTGTCCGTGTTGCTCAGGCCCTCCACTCTGCAAGACGCTCCATTCCCACTCGACGTGAATTTGTCTGCGATCGAGAGAAGTTTCCTGGAAAAAGATAGCTTCATTTGCGAGCTTTGAGAGAAAATGATAGATTTTCTTATTTCGCATAAGTTCAGTAAAGAATGGGAGGTTTTTTTTTCATTTTTACTGAAAATACTTGCCGATAACTGTTCTTGTTCAGGAATTTAAAAATCGATATCGAACATGAGTTCGAAATTAAGCAATTTAAAAACCCTACTTTTCTGCCTCCTCCAAATGAGGATGAACAGTGTCGATCAGACCGAGTGCCTCTGCCATCTGTTGCAGAATCGTCGCTGTTTCGTCTACAGAAGTCGGAGTTCGAGTTCGGGACGGCATTACTGCTAAAATCGACAATAATGGAACTGAAATTACGAAATACGTACGAAAATGAAATGAGCAAGCAACTCGCGCCAAAATGACTGCGTTTATCGCATTTCCTCATTCACTCATTCATTCCACTACTCGTACAACGATTTTGAATTTTATTTCCATTTTCTGCTCGATTTTTATTGATTTTCCATATCGGTCTGGCATAATTGGTTGTGTTCCAGAATGGACAATGTGGAGGGTTCCGAGTGGGTCGTCGTGATGGCCATGCTGGCGCACATCCTCGTCTGCCCCGGCAACAAAGTCGAGGAGAGCT
The DNA here is from genome assembly GCA_964036155.1 of Diploscapter coronatus. Taxonomy (NCBI): domain Eukaryota; kingdom Metazoa; phylum Nematoda; class Chromadorea; order Rhabditida; family Rhabditidae; genus Diploscapter; species Diploscapter coronatus. The sequence goes on along the minus strand of OZ038422.1, from coordinate 44,127,154 downwards.
TCAACGTCCAGGCCACGCACGATCTCCTCTTCCTCAGGAATCTTACCGAGGTTAGAAAAAGCGGGGAAAACTGAATTGAGATTTCGTTGGGTCCTCAGAAATTCGAAAGTCCGAAATATTGCTTATTCCTGAAGAAAAGCCAGTTTTCCTGTCCAACCTAAAGTCGCAATTCAACAACACCTATGTTTGACCATTATTCGCAGTGAAAAGGACGAAACTGAGCAGTTCCCGGGAAAATTTTATTGCTATTTCTAAATTCGTAAATCGTATCCTCAAGCTCATTTCAATGGTTTTTTTTTTCATTTCCAGTTCGACCACCGCGACTTTCCTGGCGTCGTTCCCCGCACGTTCGCAGGCCCGCTCTACCTGACAACTGTCTCCTATCCGTTCAGTTGGATTCTCTCGGTCATGAGCATGCCTAAACTATGGTACATGCTGCTCGGTAAGAACGAAACAAAATCTTGATACGCTTCATAAGTTTGAGCGAAAGAAAGTCAAATTCGACGTTTTTGATTATCTAAAATAATAGAACTTAAGTCCGCGTAGTGCTCGGCTCCACAGTCGTCCTGTCGTTCCTCAACTTTGCCCGCTCCGTTAAACATCATTTCGGAGATGATTGCGCCTTTTATCTAAGGTATTTCGTTCATTTTTCCTCCTAATTCATCTTGCTATTTTCAGGTTGATCACTGTTTCCCAGTTCCACTTTCTTTTCTACGCTTCTCGAACTCTGCCCAATACATTCGCGCTGGCAATGGGTTAGAATTTTCCAAAGAAGGACTAGATTAGTCTTCTAATTTTCAGTTCTGGTCGTTTTTCAACGCTACTTGGACAAACAATTCCTGTCTGCAATCCGTTGGGCGACAGCTTCCATGGCCTTATTTCGGTAAGAAAAACAAAGAAAGTTCATAGCTGACTTCTTCCTTTCAGGTTCGATCTGTTTCTCCTTTACTGTCCGATGTTTCTGCCGGTGATTTTGCTGAGAGAAGTGCCGATTTTCAGTTGGAATGGAGCGATTGCGACTGGACTTTCTACACTTCTACAAACACTTGGTTAGTTCAGAACTTGCTTGCTATTAATTATATGAAGGAAAATATTGTCCGTCAGTTCAGGAAAAAAATAATTTGGTTCTTTTCAAGAATAAAGTTGATTTTTTTCCATGATTCTTCTTCTAAGTTTTAATCAGTCTCAAGTTAAGCATTATTAAACTCGTTTTCGCAGTACTTATTCATCGTTTCATTTCAGCGCCGACAATCGCGTTCGATTCGTTTCTGTGGGGCCGTTTAGTGTGGCCGGAAGCCGAGGTCTTTTGGTTCAATGTCGTCGAGAATCGCAGCCACGAATACGGGGTATGTAAATCTTTCATTTTTTTTCGACATCATCGCTTTTTTCTACATTTTTAACGCAGAAAATTTGTTTTCTGAAAAGTATTGACGAAGTGTTCAATACAGCAACTTGTAAAGTCGTCTGTGAAAGATGACAGTTGTGAACTTCATCTTATAAAATTATGCAAACTCAAGTTTATGCATAATTCCCTCCGATACTGGTGTATTTTTGCAAGCACTTATGGTCATATTCTGCAGGTATCCCCCTTTCTGTGGTATTTCCTGTCGGCTCTGCCTCGTTCCCTTCTGCTATCCCTTCTCCTCGTTCCCATCGGACTTATTCTCGACCGCCGACTCCGTTGGCCAGTCGGCATTATTCTCGTCTATATTTTCTTATTCTCTATTTTGCCGCACAAAGAATTGAGGTTCGTTTTGTGGATACACGTGTATGAATGACAGAAAGTCGTGTGTATCGAGGGGAGTAGAGATGAGGAGAAGAAGAAAGGAGGATACGAGTTGGAAGAGGAGCAGGGAGACTAATGAGGAGAGAGGTTGACCAAGAAATAGGTTGTTGTTAGGCTAATGAGTAGTAATATTAAATTTCGTACCTTAGATAACCATTATCATCCATCTCCGGCGAAGCTCGACTAAAATCCAAATTTCCAGAAGAATTTTAGAAATCATTTTTGATTTGAGCGCTTGCGAGTCCTGCAATATGCCTACATACTCTAAATCCTATCAATTTCAAATTTGAAAACCCACTTGCGCTCTCTACATTTATCTGTTTCACTTGTGAGTTGCAGATTCATAATCTACTCGATTCCGATGTTGAACGTGCCTGCTGCGATGGTTTGTGCCAGAGCGTGAGTTTGCCGTTTTATAAGTGCTTACAATAGTTGGAAAAAGTCGAATTTTATTCTTACTTTCGCTTATGTTCAAGCCAAAGACCTCAGAACTTTTCCATTTGCAAAAGTTTGAAAATGTTGAAAAGAGAGTAATGATGAAAACAGGATAAGTTCCAACGAGATCATTTTTTCTTGTTTTTGCGCCATTTTTCCATTCCCCCTATTCTTTCCCAAGGGAAAGTCTTGTTTAGACCATGATCTAAAATAGTTATTCTAGTTATCAAAGCCGCACTCAATCGTGGATCCGCTTGTTACTGTATTTCGGTCTGACCTGCCACATTCTGGCCAACACAATCGCCACTCTCTTCTTTATTTTTGCCGCCTCTCACAACTATCCTGGATATGAAGCACTTGGAACTGTTCAGGTTTTGTTCTTTCAATCATTTGTTCATCTCATGATTTTCAGTGGATGATGCGAGCAGATGCAAATAAGCCATACAACGTCTACATCGACAACACCTGTGCTCAGACAGGGGTCAATCGGTTCATGCAGATGTACGAGAAATGGAAGTGAGTCATTTTTGTTGTTCTCAATATTCTTTTGAAAATTATATTGAAGCTCTTGTTTCGGAAATAGCGATTATCCTTTTTCGACTATCTTATCAATTACGACTAGAGTAAGATATCGTTTCCTCTGACATTCTTTCATAAAATAACGTAAAATTATCCTTTTGTAAAGTCACGAAAAGTTAACATTGCGTTTTAATTTTCAGTTACGACAAAACTGAAAATTTGCCACTGGATCAAGTCGCCTCATACGACTTCATGTGCGTGGGCACTTATGGACGCAATCTGACACAAATCGTCGCTCAATTCGACAAGACGCATCGACCGATGTTCGCCATTCCTGTCTTCGATGGAATGAAGTGGAAGTAGGATATTTTTTCTTTTTATTCAAACTTTATCTTATATTTGGTAAAATATTTACTTCATTTCATCGATCCTAAAATATTAGAAAAATAATTCCAGAAAAATGTCGAGTTTCCCGTTCTACTGGCCAGAAGTACGTCTGCTCGAGAAAGTCGCCATGCTCAGGAATCGACAGCACATGTCGTAGCTGAACAAGTGAAATCAAATCATTCAGGTCATTGAAATATGTAGGTTTTAGTTTTCATTAATTATTATCGTGCTTTAACTTATTTCACTTAATTTATTTATGATGCTGTGATTCAATAATATTTTATTCAGATCATGACATATCTATACATTTTAGAAGTAATGTGAATAAAATTGTTTTTTTTTGTATAATTCTCTCAAATATACACATGAAAACTCCTAAATTATTCATTAAAACCTATAAATAAATTCATAGTTCATTTGATATAACTTCCGTGAAAAATAACAGCTGAACCATCAACTAAAAATCGAGCGTTATTCATTGAAACTGAAAAAATGAACAATAATTTATAGTCATGTTTCTAATTCAATCATCGGAAGGAAAGAAACTCAGTTCATAATGTCACAAGATGATTTGAAAAGTAATAAATACAGAATTTATTGATTCGTAATTTCAATTTATTAAGAGTCGCTGACGTTTCTTCTGTCACTCACGCTGCTATAGAAGTTGTTTTGAGGCGTTGCTTTCGATCTTTAGACATCAAATTTGATCGAACGCTGTTTTCAGATCATTCTTATGTACTTGTTTGTCTCATTGTCAGTTCGTTATTGATAAGGCTGAAACTTGAATATTATTATTTTTCATCTTTTATAAAGATTGTTTAAATTTTACTCGTTTTTCGTTTTCTGATCATTGAATTTTTATTTAAATGGGTTTGGGTTAAGGTTTAAGAGCGTGGCAAAAAACGAAGTGTATCATGTCTTCTTCCCTGATTAATTCCAGACGATTGGCAGCGTCACTGTTGTGTATAAGTAATTTGATTGTGAAACAAACGGAGCTGGTTCTTCCTGAAAACTCCTTCATTCATTAATGAATGTTTCTCTTTCAAAGAGACTGGCATTCAGATATTCATATTCGTTTTCGCTCCACTGCTTCACTACTTCACTACTAAAGTATTCATCGTCTCGAATATTTATCAGCGCATAATTTATGAGCAATACAACTAACGAACATCTATGATCTGTCACGACTCTGGCTGACGCAGACATCGGTATATAAACTAGACAAATAACAAGATAGAAGCTCACGTCTTCATTCGCACAATTTCGAAACAGCATCACGTACTCTTTATTTTCTGTCTATAGATTTTATCTCGAACTATCTGATGAAAATCAAATCTTTGCTCACCGAATCGCACTCATCATTTGATCGCATTGAGAGATTGTTGTCTGTCTCTTCTTCATTCCCCATTTTGACTTTTTTCTGAAATTGAAACATTGCCTTTTTAGACTAATAGATGAAAATGTCGTGATTTTTTCCCTCGCTTTTTCAAAATTTATGCCTCATCGATTCTTTCGTTCTTTAATCTATTTTGCCTTTTCATAACTAAACCTTCTTGAGATTATTTCCAGCTAGATCAATGTTGCCAGCTGTGCTCTTATTCTTCGGTGCTGTTGCTGCTTACTATATTGCCAGGTTGAATTCTGAAATGACAAGCTATCATTTCTACTGCGACTTTAGATATTTATGGGAACTCTTGCGAGTTTCGAGTATCGATAAGAAAGCAGTTCTGATCACAGGATGCGATTCTGGCTTTGGAAATTTGTTGGCAAAAAGACTAGCTAAAAATGGACAGAAAGTATTCGCTGGATGCCTCACTGAAAAGGTGTTGATTTTTGAAAGAAACTTTGACCATTAATCTTTTCTAGGCGATTTGTGAGTTGAGAAATAAGTCTCCGTTCATCGAAGCCTTCCAAATGGATGTGACCAAGGATGAATCCGTGAATGAATCTGTCAAATACGTCAAGGCTAATCTGAAACAAGGCGAATGTAATTTTTCTAATTCCAAATTTTGATCGACATCTGTTCCCTCTAGGCTTGTGGGCGGTTGTGAACAACGCAGGAATTGTGCCAGAATGCGGTCCAGATGATTGGTTGATGATCGACTCTTACAAAGCGGCTCTTGACGTCAACACTATCGGAGTGATACGAGTTACCAAGGCACGATTGATTCAGAAATCTTGATTTATCAATGAAGATTCTAGGCCTTCAAGGAGTTGATTAAAGATTCTCGTGGTCGCATCGTCACGATGATCTCGCAGGCAGGAAGAGTTTGCATCATGGGATTCGGCCCGTATTCAGTTTCTAAATACGCTCTTGAGGCCTACGTCGACACGATTAGGTTCGACTATTTTTATAGATTATGTTTCACAGCCACTTGTTGTAGGCAAGAATTGCGACCGTTTGGAGTGGTTTGTCCGATTTTGGAGCCTGGCTTCTACAAAACGAATATGACGGAAGATGAAGTGCACATGAAGAGAATCGAGAATACGTGGAGCAAGACTAGTGAAGATACGAAACTGCAGTATGGTGAAGCATTCAAAGAAGCTTGTCAGTTTTTGACATTTAGTTTTCATGTTGATCTTTGAATTATTTAGACAAGGAGTGTTGGTTGAAAGTTCTTGAAGGTTCTTCGACAAATCCAGACGAAATCACCGATTATTATGAACATGCCATCAACGGACTGGTTCCCAGACTCAGATACAGGTTTTTTTTTGCTAATCTAGACTAATTACCTGACAATAGTGCGAAATAGAAAGATCAACATAATGTCAATTATTTCTGAAATGATCAACAGTCAGAAACGATCACGATTCGATTACAGATGCGGTTGGAACGCAATTCTGCTCCACAGTCCACTGGCATTCATGCCCACGGAAATCGAAGACTTTATTTTTCGACTTGTCACCAAGAATTTCGCCGCTGAGAAAATCGCACAACTATGCAAGAAGACCATTTAGATTCTAAATACTGCCTGTAAATATATAAATAATGAGCAAATGTCTTTTTTTTCAAAGAAATAAATTTAAGTTTCTTCATTTATGATGTGTCGGAATTCTATTATTTGAACATTATCAGATCTCTATGTTTGAAACTGCAGATAAAATTTTCAGAGAACGACTCTGCTTCATAGCTGTTTGTTGCGAAAGTCATAAAAGTAATGGCATATTATCACACGGTTCTCTAAAATCAATGCTTTTCGAAAGTAATTATCTGGAAATTGAATATAAACGTAGGGCATATCTTCTGCAATATTTCGGCTCCTATTATTTTACCAGTTGAGAATACTCACTGATAAATTTATTCATCGAAAATTTCAATAAATGGTAAAGTTTGTTCTCGGAATTCTTCGTTGATCTTTCTATTTAAAAAGGAGAGTTTTGAGTATCTTTTGATCGGAAAAATTAATCACATTTTTATTTTTCCTTGTAAATAAAGTCACAGGTTAGCTAGATCGATGGATAATTTCGAAAAATGCATATAAACATATTCTGCTCTTTTTATGGGATGACTCTTTCTGCTCAAGGTTTTTCTAACAATTCATGTCAAATTTTCTCCCGATCATTGACGCGTCCAAATTGCTCACATTCTTGCAAATCATTGAATTTTGACAAGAAAAAACCACAATAAAACAGACCAATCGAATAGAATAGCAGAATGTGCAAAATTGACCAAAATGACCAATATATAAAATGTTTTGTTAAAATCAAAAAGAAGCGTCATTTTCCTTTCTGAAATCAGTTTCATTCTAACAAGTCGACATAGCATAATCATTCGACAGACTGAATGTAGGAAGTTTTCAATTTATTTTCTTTTCTTTTCACTCATAATATATATTTTTAAATACTATTGGGTAAATTTCCTTTTTATTGGAGTAAAAATCAATCCATATTAAAATTTTTTTAAAATCATTCACGATAATTTTTCGGAAATGGCTGGTATTCATACCTCCAATTACTTGATATTTTTAAATTAATTAACATACTTATCCAATCGGGCTGAAATTTTATAGGAAGTTGGAACAAATAGGATTCTTTCATTTGGCATCAAAATCAAGTCCAAGTCAATTAGATGATCGAGTATACGGGTCATTTTTATCCAGATTAAGCCGGATTTACGGAATCTTTTTTCCTATTTTAGGCAATCTATCCATCACCAATCCTATCGTATAAATCAAAATTAGCTCAAAACTAAAGAGGTTTCCGCAAATCTCATCTCTACTATATAATATAGGTATAATTAGTATCCTATCTAAATTTTTGTGTGAAAAACTGTCAGGCATCAGCTGAAGCTATTGTTTGCAGAAATACTCTCAATGATGCGTCGATGTTCATGGCTAAGTGTTCTTGTAATTCTGAAAATGTTATTTTATTGACACAAGAGCTTGTGCGACAGATTCCGAACATTTCAACACTTAATGCCCCTAAATCTTGGCAAACATTATTAGAACTGTTTTACTGATCATATTGGTTATAAAACGCTTGACTTTTGTTTAGCTTCCAAGATAAGGGTCGTTCCGCTCTGCTACTTTGCATCAGTTGCGATATTTTTCATATTGCTGATAGTTATTTGTATTTCGTTTGTTCATTCAATGTCGTGAAACAACTGATAACTAATGCAAGAGACGAAATTCTGATTATCACACTTTTTAGGATTAGGTTTGATATCCATGCTCCAATTGATATCGTATGCTGTCTTATTGTTAGCAATTTTTGGATACTATGCAGCTAGGTTTGATTGTAATTTTTCTGGAAGTTATGGTAATTAATTTGAGATATTTCTTGGAATTACTACGAGTCTCGGATCTCAAGCGGCGTACTGTATTGATCACAGGATGCGATTCGGGCTTTGGAAATTTGTTGGCGAAAAGACTAGCCAAAAATGGACAGAAGGTGTTCGCTGGATGTCTCACCGAAAAGGTGTTGCTACTCTGGAAACTTTTCAAGAGTGAAAATTTTTATAGGCAATAGCTGAGATGAAAAAAGAGTCGCCTTTGATTGAAGCATTTCTGTTAGACATTAGAAAGGACGACTCTATCGCTGAATCTGTTGAATTTGTTAAGTCACATTTGAATAAAACTGAACGTAAGTTTCTCGATTAACGTTTTAAAATATCAATGATATCAAAACTACATGACAGATCTGTGGGCAGTTGTAAATAATGCTGGAGTCGTGCAAGTTCTTGGGCCAGATGACTGGATGACTTTTGAAGCGTACACTTCGACAATCGATGTGAATACCTTCGGAGCAATGCGAGTCATTCGGGTAAATCCAATTGATGGTTCAGATATTTTACTTAAAATTTGTGTGAAGAATAGTTCAATTGCAAGGATAGAATATTTCTGTGAATTAGTGAACGCCATTTATGAAATTTTGAGTATCTGTTCTGAGAACCTATAATGACTCAATTCGAGTTCAATTTTGCAAACATGAATAGCAATCAGCTATTGAGTTGCTGTCAAGGTATAGTCGAATTGGGTTATTACAAGTTTGTAGATCAAGCACTAGAAATTTTTATTTGTGACCGATTATTTTTGTCAACCTACACGTATGATTTTTTCAACAAAATCTATTAATTTATCTGCAATTAAAATAGGTCAAAAATTCTTAGGCCTTCAAAGAAATGATCAAAGACTCTCGTGGTCGGTTTGTCACAATAACTTCGATGGCAGGCAGAGTGTGCGTACCTGGCCTCGGTCCTTACTCGGTCTCCAAATATGCAATGGAGGCCTACATGGATACTATTCGATAAGCTTTATCAATTTTTAAAATAATTTTTCAGAAACATGAACATTCTATTAGAAAACCCGTTAATTGATTATTTTTAACCAGGAACTTCGTCCGTTCGGCGTGGTATGCTCAATTCTAGAGCCTGGCTTCTATAGAACGCCTCTGATTGGTGATGCAGCCATGATGAACAATATTGAAAACGCGTGGAAAAATACGAGCGAAGAAATCAGGCAACAATATGGCGAGGAATACAAAGAAGAGTGTAAGATAAATCTGCTTTACTTTAACCTTTACTGTTAAAATATGTGTAGACAAGAAGTGTTGGCTGAAGATATTGGATGGATCTTCAACTAATCCCGAAGAAGTTGTCGACTATTATGAGCACGCTATAAACGGGTTGTTTCCTAGATTGAGATACAGGCATGAAATATTAATTAAATCACTACCTACGAACCTAAACTTTTAGCTGTGGTTGGGGCGCAACTTTTCTCTTCGGACCCGTTTCTCTTATGGCAGCTGAGGTTCAAGATTTTGTGCTGAGACTCATTTCTAACAATTTTTCTGTTGACAAAATTGCACAATTATCGAAGAAGAAAATTAGTTAAAATTTTATCTATGAACCAAATTGAAAGTTATACTTTACTTTCCAAACGTTTTTAGAGTTTATTTTCGAGTGTATAAAAATCATCTAAACCAATTATCGTAACATTGCTGTAGCAGCATAAAGAGCTGTGATTATCGTCAGAGTTAGATTTATGGCAAATGGCCAAATTGTATGAAGTTTCAAGTCTGGATCTAAAGTCTAATCATATTTGCAAAATGTTGTCTAGACTCTACCTTGAATGAATTGAACGTCCAAATACTTCGGCAATGTTATTTCTTTTCTTGAATTTATACCTGCGCTGATAATATCATAACTGAGATTTGAGACTGATATGATAAATTGGAATATCCAATGAATACCTAAATGTCTAATTACAAGCAACCATATTTTTGAAAGTCTTACATATCTTCGGCATTCTTGAATAATGTAGTGGAAAGCTGTCGATCAAATTTAAAATATAGCAGACACAAAGTAGAATATTTATGAACCATATCGATATTCTGTGGTCAAAGCAAAATCAGCTTCATTATTATGATTGCTAAATTACCTTAATTTTGACATTTTCATCAATGGCGTTATCAAATTTAGCAGACTAATCATGATGAGTGGTCCATAGACGGTAAATACGTGTATTCTACGCCTTAAGTGGACATGTATTTGAGTCGATGAGCTAAATAACGAAATTGAAATTAGTTAATTATTATGCTAAAACTAACAATGACAGTGGATGTTTCGACGTCTTATTCACACGAATGAACGTTATCTCGCCCTCCGTTGTATAGTTTGTTATGACATATTCATTGTCGAAAAATTCGATATTTTCCAGATAAAAATTCGTTGATCGATTCATCGGTCTCAATTCACCATTTTCTAAAATTAAGTTCATAGCATTAAATTTAGCAATTCAAAAATATTTAAAGGTTTAGATCTAATTGCAATAAAATAACCTGAAGTATAAATGTATTCCGGAAATTCTAGGTTTACTAGAATTTGTCTTATATTGAAAGTATAAGGTTCGAGTGCCGAAATTCCGAATGCACAGGTCGTTGTATCATGAGGAAAATTCGAATGATCTAAAAAAATTATAATATCTTGGATGGGTACAGCTTGCAAATGGTGGCTACTTACCGAGTGCACAGCCTACACTCGTGGTATAGTCTGCGCATCCACTAATTTGACCTCTCTAAAATATGTAGTATCGTCATTTTATTTTTAAAATTATCTTACAAAAGTGGCATGGAGATGTCCAATAGGCAGATAGAATTGGTTATATATACCTTTCTCTATGTGAGCACTGCAAATCAAGTTTATAATGGCGAAATTATAAACGTTGGCCTACTGCGCTGCTATCTTTAAGCGAGGCATCCATATAAAATGCCTAAATGATAAAGGCACTAAATTACTGAATTTTACAGAATTGACTAACGCTAAATTCTCAAATGATTCCAGTCTGGCTCCATCATATTCATCAGGATTCCAAGCATATCTCGGATCTCTCCAGTTCTTAGATTCAAAAATAACTAGTGTACAATTTTCTCAACTACTATGCAAATCCGTCCACTTGCAGTGAATATCTGCTGTTTTTCATCCAGCGAAAAGTGATGAAGACTCTTCGGAAGTATCACATTCACATTGATCTCAAGGTAAATTACTATCAGAAGGATAAATAAGATTAGAAACATTTTGGTTAGAAAGTTTTTGAAACGATATCAGTGGTGTTCGAAACTTGAAGCTTTAAAAATCCTCGAAATTTTAGCTTGAAAAATTGAAAAATCTTTCCTATATATTCAAGCTTCGATGGGCTTTTTTGAGTGTATGCCATTGCGCACAGACCTTTCTTGTGCGCAATGACCGTTCTCCGGCTTTTTTACACGTTCCAAGAAATTTCATCCAAAACTACCCAGAACCCGAATCGATTTCGAACATCCTTATATTGATTTCATCACTATTCAAGTAAGCTACACAAACCTTGCCATCCTTCATTGGCGGATGCTGAGTCCTTAGATAACTCAGCTTGTAGAATCGATTCCAAAGCGCAGTCATTTTACTAAACTGCGTTGGCTCGATGGTCGTAGTTATCTCTTCAGAATTTTTGTCATACCAACTTTCAACCTCTAATTTTGAAAATAATGAAATAAACTCTCGAATATTATCTGGTAACCATTTTCATAGTCGTAGTCGTCGTATTCAGTATTTGCGTTCAGTTGGAAAATTCTAGTCAGAATAATCAAAATTAGAAAATTTCGACTCATTATAAAATCAATAGTGGTGAAATTTAGAGCCTTTTATTATGCTCATGCAATACGATATCCCTCCAAGCGAAATGACACCAACGAACGGTCACTCAAATAAACAATAGTAGTGGAGATTATATCAAATGACTGAATACAGTTTATTGGTTTATCAATCAATTCTAAACGAGGATGATGCTACTAATCATGATTATGCTCAAATGCTCTCCTCAGACATGGACATTGCCCTGACGAATTTTTATCCTTACTGTAGATTTCTACGTCGATGAATTCTCCTTTTCGATATGAAAACCTCATTGTGTAATCAATGTGACTGTTGATATTTTCGAAGTTTAGGGTCAGCTTAGACTCGTCTTCGTTCGTCAAATCGAATTGAATATCTTCTGACAGCAAGTCTATGAATTCTTCGTGTGTAAAATTCTTTGGAATATGAAATCTCCGCCAATCAATGTAGGATGTTTCACTTGTTTTAATCTTCTAAGCAAGTGCATTCTTGGAGAAATTTATCTGTGAACTTACCGAAATGGGTGCGCAACGCACGCCCTCCCTATTCATTGAACTTTCTAATGAAAACTGATCATCAAAGTTTCATACGAAGTATATACAAATATATTTATTAACGAAATATTGCAGGTAAAGTTTACAGAAAAAGAATACGATAATTAAGAAGATAAGAAATCAATATTAAACATTATTCAAATATTTTGATGAGAAAATTTAAGATCATGATAAAAAATGGATTAATTTTTGTTTTCCAATGGCTTATCTTTGAGACCAAATAACTCATATTCGAGTTCCATTTTATCGAGATCTTCAGCAGAAGTCACACTGGCAAAGTTCGGATTATTCTCGTTTGTTTCCGCTTCTGTATTCATGCACTTGTGTTTAGGGAGAGGTTTCTGCTCCAAAACTTTGCTCTCAATTTTCATTTTCTTGATATGCGCCATTCGACGCTCATCTTTGTTCGATTCTGTGATCTGTTTTTTCGCTTCTACCAATTCGATGGTTCGATTTGTTCCATTTAAAGCCTTGATCGCTTCCTGTAGCTCTTCCGCGCTGTCCAATTTGATAGGTTCTCCCGAAATATCCACATAGTGAACACGTCTTTGATTGACGCTATATTCTCTCAACTTTGCAATGTATTTCCCGTATAATTGTTCCAAATCATTGAATTCGAGAGTAAATCGTCTGGTTTCGCGATGAACAGTACGCAATTTGAAGATAATTGAATGAGCCATGGTTTTCTAAATTATAAGGTTAAAATATTAAAATAAAGAATAAGAACATGATAATCATTTAATGGGTGCTCGTATTCAAATCGTCGGCTTTTATAGTAGCTTGATTGCCAAGGCCACGCCCATCCATATTCTTATCATCGAATTACGAATATCTTCGTATTTACATTAGGAGAAATAGACTGTATTTAGAGAATTACAGATATGGAAGATGATTCGAGAAGACATCGATTTCGTCATAATGGCGCCAAACGACGCTCATCTATTGATGGGAGAGTGCAATCATGTGATTAATAAGCGTTCGAACAAAAGAAGGAAAAGTTCCCGCCAAGATTAATTTGGCAAAGATCCAAAAATACACAAGAAAATGATGAGAAGAAACAAGCTGATATGAAATAATAAAATTCTTGAAATATTTATTCAATAAACACGTTGTAAATAAACAATACTTTTGTGTGAGGTATAAATTAACGTATATAAAGATTCATACTTCTGAGAATTCAACAAATAGTTATGCAGATTATCATAAAATCAACGAACAGAGGCAATAATACGGCAGTAACTGTAGAATTGCATTTACCAATGGAGATCCCTGAAACCTTTGATTTTCTCCCAAACTAATTATTCAACCAACCGTTTCCTTTTACTCGAATTGATGCAAGTGGCCCTGCAACTGTTTTCTTCGTCTTTCTCGCCAATCGCAACGTAGGAATGCAGTTTAGGAGCGTGTTCATGCAGCATTCTGCTTTGCGTTGTGTGTGGAAGTCTGGGCAACTGATTTTCTCGATCCTTCCAGAACATATCCTCGTCCATTTCATCTGGAAGATTATCCGTCATCAACAAATCTACTAAGGTATTTCGAAACTTGGCTACGTGCAAATAGGATGGGTGAAGGGAAATGCTAAAGAGCGCTTCAGCATAATTGACAACTTTGAAAACGGTCAGTGAGATTCAATTCACCTCGGTGGGGGATGTATGAAAATATATGGTTTTACCAATTTCCAAGTTTTTCTTTAGCATTAAACCTGCGGTTTTTCGATCCTAAATCACTGTATCTATGCAAACTAAAGGCGGCTTTCAGATTCGAAATCAACATAAATTTCTGCACATTTTTCATACCAAATTTGATCAAAAACAGAAAGTAAAAAATTCGTGAGTTTTCTGCGGCTAAGTCTGAAAAGGCTCCGCCGCCGGTATGATGGTCAGGTCTACCCATAAGTCGAAAGTACCGCTTTTGATACTCTTTAAAAATTCATCAGCAGAATTATAATGACTAAAATTTCCTAAAAAAAAAAGCTTGAACATTATCTTCTCCGCGATCAATATTATCTATATCTGCACAATTTTATTTCGCTTGGTAATGGACTTTAGATTTTTACAGCCTCAATTTTGATAATGAAAAACGGTTTGTATTAGACTTCCTGCTCACGCTAGACGATAGTCTCTTACCTATCTCTTCTGTCTGCAATCGATCCACAATGGCAAAGCTCATCGCGATATTTCTGTCGAGAATGTAATTCACTGAAAACGTCTTATTTTGGAGGATTCTTATTCTTCTATGATTACGTTCGAAGTCGTCGTCATCCTGCCCCCAAGGCCGCATCAAATCCTGACCGACTTTGAACCATCTGAAATTTCTTTTTATCAACTTTTATCGAAATATTTGAACGTGCCCGACAAAGAATAGGAACTGGACGATCGTGAAGATAGGAATGATGACATCGATTTCCTGAATTGTTTTGGCGTAAATTTTAAAATTACAATTTCAGAGCATTAGATAAATGGCAAAACAAAGGCTCGTAGAAAAAGACACCGGGACACCGATTAGAAAAAGACACCGGCTTTTTTCTTTTCTTCTCTTGCTTTCTCATACTATTTCTTAGAAAACCCGATGTCTTTTTCTAATCGGGGTCCCGGTGTCCCGGTGTCTTTTTCTATGAGCCCAAAACAAATATAGTTTGATGAGATCCAAAGTTAATCAGGAGACTTGAAAACTCACCTTGCCCGCCTTTATGTCAGGCAATAATGTTTGACGTCCGAATAGAGTAAACAGGAAGAAGCTGTAAGTCGCAACCGCGGCTACCTGAAACAATCGAACTTCGTCTAAGGAAGTTTTCGATAGATAAATTAGACTTTATCTTGGATAAAACGAAACCAGAATTCGGACAACTCGTTATCATTTTATGCTCACTTGAGTATAGACGAGAGGTACATTAATCCAATCATAGGCGTAGATTCTTCGTAACTGTTGGCGGAAGATTTTTAGCTCTGTTATGCAATGGTTAAACAACGAAGTGGTAGGTTTGTTCTCCTGAAATTTGGTTGGGAATCAGACCTTCAAAAATGTGCTATATTACCTCTTCTTCCTTTCGCAGAATCTGTTGAACCCAGTGCAATGGCGTGAGCCATCGAACATTGAGGCACTCTTCCTGAAAATAAATGGAAAGGAATTTTTTACTAAATTAGAGCTTACGTCGAGTTTTTCAATTCTCTCGTACTCCTTTTCAGTAAGCAATCCAGCAGCGATGAAGCTCGAGACGTGAGGAAATCGGAGTCTGACTTTACTTGAGACATCTCTCCTGAATTTTTAGATTCGTGAAAATAAGGGTCAATCACATTCTTCGTGCTGTCGTGATTTTATCTGTTCCATACCTATTGACTCTCTCGTTGCCTTATCTTGCCAAGCCCATTTAAATCACTCAAAGTGGATTTTTCGAATTTTATAGTAAACCTCTCTCATAAAATTTCTCCCCATAAATGTAAAGATTTTTTAAAAGAATTCTTCAGTAAAGGAATATTCTCAAAATAGTGCAATCGTGAAAAGTTTGCACAATTTCCTCCTTGTAAAAATGACAACGGGTAGATCAAAGCATTGATTTACTGACTACTTATGCTCGCTATTCTTCCCACATATTTTTAACATTGTTCGTTCTTGATAACACGACGTTGTAAGAAACCAAGTTGAAAGAATATAAATCCTTAATTCAGCTTACAGAACTAACGCCATCGACAAATTTAAGTATCTGGCGATCGCGTGTCTTCGTTTCTGGGTTTTTTCATCATTCGCTGTCATGAATGTGCACAGGATTGATAGAATATCTTCGGGCCTGAAATTCGAATAACTTTGATTCCAAAAATCATCAAATACCAGTTAAGATTTTGGAACTGACTCCACCAGCGACTGACGACTGTAAATGATAAGAGTTTCCCCTCATGCGAGCTGGATACTCAGCGTATTGAGTTATGGACCATAATGACCCATAACCCAATACGCTAAGTAGCAACTTTACCATTACTGACGTAGAAACCTAGTAAGAACGTAAGCGGGATCAGCTTCGTATATCCGTCGCACATCCGGCAGAACGCTTCAAATTTACCTCTAAAATAACACTTGTTCTATTAAATAGAGTTGGTAGATTTTGAACAGAAAATCAGCACGAATGCAACGTACCTGATTCTCCTTCGATCTGATTCATCGTCGTCGATGAAATCGATTCCTTTCAAATAGAATAATCGGATCGCATAATATATTATCAGATAGCCAAGTAATTCCTAAAAATGCTTTGAGAACTTAAAAATGTTTGTCAATCGACCTTCCACGCCGATCGCCAAATGGAGCCTTTCCAACGCAGCAGCAATTTTATGAAATTGCCGGAATATGATATCGTCATTTTTGTGAAATCTGAAAATTTAAAGGACAAAGTTATAATGTATAAAAAGATTAAATTTCGATCATGGAAGAAAACATTCTATACGAGGGATTATTTTAGTACATGATACGGCATGAGAAATTTGCTCGACTGCTTTTATGGACTCGGCTTTTAGATTAGATCTCAAGAGGGATAAAGTTGAGGCTTATTGCAAAAAAAGCGTCTGCATAAATTATCAAATGGAGAAAAACACAAAATTATGAGTTTTGCTTTTGAAAAAGGATATTCTTCAAGAGAACACCAGGGAAATGTTCTGCAAGACTAAAAAATTAGCAACGCAAATTTTAAAGCCACGAAACGAAAAAGCGCCAAAACAAATGAAAACAAAAAGTTTAGCCTGTTTTGGTTGCCATGACACATCGTTTGAAGGCGAATTTCATGTTAAGAATCATCAAATACAAAGGCAGAGAGATGAGACACATGAGTGAGGCATCGCTGAATGGAAAAAATAGCCCAAATTCGGCTAGTTCCATATGGAATACTTAATAAAATATGAAATTCATTCGGGTAAACTATAAAAGCTTTAAATTTTCTAATTTTCAAGAAAATTACAAGAACTCTATCATGACTTACTAAAACCTGAACAGTATTATTGGTTCAAAGATAAATTTTACGAATTTATGAATCACTACGGCGAAAAATTTGTAACACACCAAATAGAAGACGCAAAATTTGTCATGAATGCCGAAGAAGTTGAGTACACTGACAAAAATAAATTCGCAAAAGATTCAGTCGTTCATCCCCTGTGTTTATGACACACTCCAACTGACGCCCATGAATAGCGAACGCCCTTGTTTCCTAATTCTTAATTTACTAACCAAATACAGTCATGACTAAACACTAAACATCTCTGCAATAATCGATTCGCCATCCATTTTCACACTTCATTGCATCGATATTGAATCATTGAGTGACACGCATTTCGTGTTTTTGAACTTGACAATGCCATGCGCGAATATCATTTTGTACTCGCAATATCAAATGCACGTTTGAATATAAATCGATAACGAATAATGTAACGACGATTGAAATATCGAAACAAGCCATTTGAGCTTGATCATGTTGAAATGAAAGGGTACATGGACAATGTCAAAGAACAAATTTTTCCATAGCCACGTTCATCTAGCAGGTGAATAAATAAACGCAACTATTTGAAAATTACATAATAATGAATTAAATAGCTATAGATAGGTTTAGAGGGTGAAGATAAAAATGGAGTTAGATAATGTGGAAAAATAGCATCTAGCGTTTCATCATTACGCAAAATGTATGTTACTAATCCTCACAGATATATAGAAAAATGCAGGTGCAGAAGTGCTGAGTTTGGCAAGTGTAACACGAGAAATGAGCCGATTTGTCGAAAGAGCAGGCAGAAGTTTCAGTGGCAAACGTTGCAGAGAGTTTGGACAATTCAAGGGAAACGGACTGTTTGTCTGCCTGACCCTGCTCTTTCCTCGGTCTACCTCACTTTTTACCTCTCGAAGGCCACAGCCACAAGTTTTTTGTTGTTTTGTTGTCTCTCTTTCTCTTGCTTCTTTCTCGTTTTCAACCTATCTTTGCCCTTCTTTCTCACATTCTGCGCGAATTTCATTTTCATCTCCTCTATCGATTCGTTTGCCTTCAATTTCTGCTCCCAGCCGCCCTGTCTCTGTCTGTCTTTGTCTCATTCAGATCCACTCAAAACGGCAACTTTCCATTCTTCACTCAATTCGTTTCGTTACTGTGTAAATTCTCGAACTGCCTAATTCTGCCGCCCTTTTTCTATCGAATACTCCACGATCACAATTTACATTACGGTTGAATCATACCTTACTCTACCCTGAACTCACAATTATTATTTCAAACCTGTTTACAAGTGGCTAAAGCGAGATTTCTTGCAAAACTCATTTTCAAGACGCAACTTGAAATGAGAAAATCAGTATTTGACGATCACAAAACAATATGGGGAATTGTAAAATACAAGTTGATCAAATGGAGTTCGAGTATGAGTGGGAATGGAAATATGAGGAAAGTAAGAAAGGGGACGGTTTTTCGAAATGCTTCGATTTCCTTCTCTTTCCGCTTTCATCTATGCTGATCTCACCTTCTTTCGCCCTCTCAATGTTTGCTAATTCAAGCACACTGGTGTAAATAATAGCACAAAGTCTTGACTAAAACTACGAAAATCAACAATTATCGTAAATCGAACATTTCGGATTTATCTGAGAAAAGAACTTATCAACCCACTTATTTACTTAGTGATTAATTTCATTTGGATTCATTTGTTATTCTAGTTAGAGTTAGAGCAATCAAATTTCAATATCTAGAATCGATACTATTATTTTTAAAGTTCTATTATACTGAATCAATTTTTATTTCAACATTCTTTTCAAAAATTGACAGAAATTTCATTCACCGTTGGCAGTAAGAGAAAGGGATCGAATGTACAAAGCTCTGCAAATGTTCCTACAGAAAAATAGATTCAAGCATTTATTTGACCCAAGTGATGTAAAAATTTCAACCAGCTGAATTCAGGGAAAGAAGTTTTAGTTGCTGAAAGTAAGAAGTAGTTTCAAAACAACTGGATTTATTTGCATAAGTGAATCACAAGAAGTTGATGCTACATTAGAACGCAAAAATGAAAAAAAAAACATTTCAAATCATCAACATAGTGGAAGAATAATTACCGGAATCACATTATTACATTCATCTCATTTGGACGAGTTTTTAACCGTAAGTTTCCCTTGCCAAAAATCGCTCGATGAGCTTTTCTTCATGAGGATTGAGATCCAAAATTCGGCCGATTGCAAAGATGTTCGCCAGTTGGGCTGGTCGGTCACTGAAATTTTAAGTTAACAATGCGAAATTTCGTCAGAATTTGTCTATTCCGTTTTTATCAATTAATCTATATAATAGTCGAGGTTACAAATTTATTTTAAAATAAAATCTCGTTTTAGAAACAACTATAATATAAATGCATTTTTTCCAAATAAACGACTTTGTCTACCTCATTATAAAATTGAGCAACTGATCTCGCGATCGAGGATCTAGCCCGTCTCGGTAGAACGAATCCATGCTACTGTTGTTGCTCGCTAAAATTGAATAATTTCATTTTCGGCTTATCAGTTCGCAACTTCACTTTCATAATCATGATCATAGATTGTTCGTGTCATTACGAAGAAATAGTGACTACGCGCATGATCCCGATGATTCAAGCTTTTCCTTCTACAAAAGCGATAAATGTGGATATAAGTGGGGATAATGACACGATTCATTTATGTCAAATTTATGGTCATTTCTCAAGAATGACAGGACTTCTTTGACACATGATTCACCAATCACTTTAAATAGGGTAATGAGCAAGATCTAAATCAAGTTAAGAAATCAATCAATCAATCGTGTGTGTCGATTTTTGAAATTTATTCACAAGGAAAGTTCACCTATAATGGCATAAGACTTTTCCGCTAAATTTTCACGAATAGGGGTTTTCATATGTCTTGATCACGATTCTGAGGTCAATAAGTGCAACTGCGATTATCCTGACTTTTGAAATCCATAAAACTGTCTTATGCAATGAAGATTATAGAGAAATAGTGATGCTAATTTATAATTTGAATTTCACATACTATCCTCCCATCTTGTAAGGCAGTTTTATGGATTTCCAAAGCCAGGAAGGTCGCGGTTTCTCTTTTCGCCTTCAGACTTGTGATTAGGGCATATGAAACCCTTATCGGTGAAAGAATTAGCAAAAACGGTATGATATTAGGTGTTTCTCTCCTCGTAAAACGACATATATAATAAGATTGGATCGACATTTTTGAACAGAGTAAAAACTCAATTGGAGCTTTAATCAGATAGATCTTAGTAATTTATCTCAGTTCGGGATATATTTGATAAGTTTCGTCCACCAACCCGAAGCATGTCTCCGACTCCTTTGTGGGTGTCCATTGGAAGTGCTGTGCCTGTGCAGATTGTTGTTGTTGCTGCCTGAGCTGATCTGGTTCGGACTCGGAGTCTGAGTCCCTCTCCTCAGCTCCTTGATCAGCTGCGACTGAGTGTGGATGATCACGTCTCTCTCGCGTAACGAATTCTCCAGTGCTTCTACTCGTTTCTCCCACTGAAATCAAGCAAATATTGTTTTTGTTGGGAAAAATATTTTGTCATTTTTGGCTATGATAGAGAAATTTGAAAATATTTTCAGGCTGTTTAACGGAATATCTTGAAGTTTGTTTATTGTGAGCATTTTTGAGAGACGTTTCTTCGAGGAATGAAAATATAAATAGTGAAAAATTCATATACTTCGTATAATCTCTAATTATTCCTCCTTACCTTGTTAACAATCTGCGCGACACTGGTTCCATTGATGATGGTCTTTTGTTTGTCGAGTTCCCTGTGCAAATCGTCCAACTGGATGGAGATGAGTGCTTCCTTGGCGAGCATGCTCTCCGACATCCTTTCTTTGGCTGTTGTCGCTTCCTTCGTCAGTCGTTCCTTTTCCTTCAACAATTGAGCCGACTTCGCTATTTCTGCATCCAGTTCCTCTCTGCAAATCGAAACTTCCAAATTAAAACGTTTGTTCCTTTCTTCTCCATATTCTGAGATTTTTGCTCCTTAGTTTACATGCTGCTGTCCTTTATAGAAATAGTTCACAAAAATATGCCTTGATAAGAGAAATTTCATCATGAACTGTCGTAAGTATCCAGAAAAATCAATGACACTTTTTCTCGTGAAAATGAATCACTTCTCTCTATCGAAAGAGCCACACCCTTTGGGAGGTAGGCGTCAGAATAAAGAATGAAGTAACTGTATTCACGTTATTTCTAGTGCAAGGTTCTGATAGAATTATGACGCATTTATCTTGAATCGCGTTGAAGAAATCTTGTGTTATGACCCCTTTAGACTTTTGCATGATATTGAAACGAAAATCTTGAAGCATCTATGAAGATCATCTTGATACTAAAAGATAATAGCGTCCTAGTTAAATATTTTTGCTCCTTTCTGATAGCTAACCTCAAATTTTCGATGATCTCCTTTTGCCTCTGCATGACAGCTTTATAACTCTCCAGATTCTCATTCAGTTTGGCTTCAGTCTTCTGTTTCTCAGCCAACTGCTCCTTGAATGCAGCGATTTCTGCATCCTTCTTCTGGACGACTTCAATCAGTTCGTCGATTTCCCCTGTCAATTCCGTGTATTGCTGCAAAGACATTGATTGATTCGATTAGTATTTGATTCTAGGAAAGTCTTATGGATATTTTTCATAGGAAAAAGTGAAATTTAAAGATTTGAAGGTCGAATTTCACCTGTTCAGCTTCGACGTCTACTTGATCCAAATAGTTGTTGGATTCAGCCACTTGTTGCCGTAAACTTTCGATTTCTACCAAAAGTGCTTCCCTGAAGAGTTTACTGTTTGATGCACTTATTCATGCGCGTTTAGCACTTTGACAAGATGGAATGCGATTCAAAAATAGACGCGGAAAGATATCATGATTTCTTCCGTTATGATGATATGAGCTAATTTCGTCACAATTCAAGAAATATGCATTTATTCCGATTCCGAAGTTTTTTCTCAGAATGAGATGAAATGTATTTGAAAATTGAGTTGATCTATTTCGAAATCATACGAATTGAGGCAATATTATTGCCATAAACGTAATTAACATGTCATCCTTCCTGATGAACCCATTTTGTCACAATTACTCTGATCACGGTCTATCTACCTGCTAGTGGAAGCCTCAGTTTCCTCCCTCTGCATCCTGTCGACCTTCAGCCTGAGTGTAGCATTTTCGGCCTGCAGCTGCTCGATCTGCTTCCTCTCCGCACTTCTGCTCTCCTCGTCAACTATCTCGATTATTTGAGCCATCTGCAATTTTCTTACATTTTTGGAAAGTTGAGCAGATGTTCATGAAAAGTTGGCATAAATGAGTAGATCCAGAGACTGTTTTAACTGTCTAAAGAATATCGTATTCTTGGATTTTAGGGAACTTCGAGTTTGAAAATCGGCTACTCGTGCATAGTTAGAACAAATTTTGAAGGTCTTAAACAGTTCGACGGAAATTGATAAGAATCTGGTATATTTATCACTTCTTTGAAAAGAAAAATGATTTGTCGCATGATGAGACGTGAGATGATCGTAATTAGTAGCAGACTATCTATCATATGATTTTCATATTCAGCAAAAAATAACTGGTCCAAAAATTGATAATTGGCAGAGTTTTCAAATTGAATGGACAATAGTGCAACAACAGCCGCTGGAAACAATGCTGCAATTGTGATGGAAAGGGGGAAGACGCGTGAACTTGACTGATAGCGGGCCTAACACGCTAATCACTCGGAAATGAATTAATGATTGAGATGCAAAAAGAGGCAAATTGGAGGAGAAATAGTAAAGAAATGGTAAAACACAAGCGAATTCTGGGCGTGGCACGATTAGACTGAAGAAGGCAGAAATTAGCAGCAGAAACAGGGAGAAATGCAGCAACGACAGGGGGAAAGGCCGAAATCGAATCGACCGAACAAAACAACGGCCAAATAGGATTTGTCTGCCAGGAACGGAGAAGGGGCAATTCGCGGAGAGTTTTGGCTTCCCTCCTCGGCATTCTGCCGTCCTCTCCGTCTCCCTTTCACTTGATTGCCCACTCTAATTGACAACTAACTGCCCAAAAATGATCGCCCTTCCAACAAATTCATTTACTTTTTGCCCAAGAAAGACCGCAAATCATTCGACTATTTCGAAACTTTCCCGATTTTGGAAGAAAATTCTCAGAAAAAGAGGTTGATTCAACTTTCCATGAATCAATATATCGAAGAAAAGTCAATGCGTAGGTTAAGAATATTATTAGAAAAAACGCCTTTATATTTGAGTCGATTATAGAATGAACACCGCTGTCATTTTTGAATTGATGATAAGGGAGTAAATAGCTGAAGATAAGAATAGCAATTAGACAGTCTAATAGATGTAATGTGCTTGTTGAGCAGTTTTGCTTACGGGAGGTCGTAAATCAAATCAATCGCTTTTTGATTGCTTGACAGAGTAAGGTAAAACTCAATGAAATTAAATTACAATGAAAAACTAAGGAAATAATAGACTTACGATAGCTTTGTCGAGTTTTATAATTTCTGGGGCAGGCTCAGGTTCGGTCGTTTGCGTTCTGAAAATTCTCATTTGAGTATTTTCGAAAAAAAAAATTCAAATTTTTAGATGTTCCTGCCAAAATATAAAGAAATGCGAGAAATTATGACATAGCAATGCTCGTCGTAATCTTGCAAAATATAGTAAAAATAGAATGCATTCATGAAAAGAAGAATTTGATTCGAACAAATTCTTTTGTATGAAGGAAACTTGAGCTACGTGTTTCGCGAATCGAGAGACGTGAAACATGAAAATGCGAATAAAAGTTGGTTCGCATGAAGAGAAAGAGAAAATACAAAACAAAATACAGAAGGAGATAGGCAGATGAGAGGGCTAGGAAGTGAACAAAAAGCAAGAAGAGGAAATAATCAGAGAAAAGAGAGAAAGAGAAGTGACCATGAGAACGAGAAAAAGGAGAGGAAGAGTGCAGAATGATACAAAACAAATGCGGGCGAATACCAGTCACATCACATACAACACATATAGTCAACCACTCGATATGTTGGGAAGAAATTTGTCACAAAATGAACTGAAAATGAAAATCTCAGTTTGAAAAGGGCGTGACTAATCTCTCGCAAAATATCTTATCCTACAATCAGGCAAAATTTTCATTGAATGACAAAAATATAAATCTTCTGATATGCAATGATATTGAAGGTCGTAAAAAATTCTAAAAATCCAATATTCAATCGATTTCACACAATTCGCTTCCGCTGAAAAATTTGACGATGCAATTTGGCTGTTGAAGCTGAATGGTGAAAATCACAGCGGGTGGCAATAAGAAATGTCAAATTGCATTCTGTGATCTATTTTTGCCCTGAATCAAGCAATTCGGAAAACTTTTTACAACGATGATGCAAATATTTTTATGCGTAAAAGAACATTGTAGCTGAACTATGAGAAAAAGCATATGAAAATGCGATCGTTCTCTTGAAGGAATCAAATGGTGTTTTTCAGAATCCTAATAGAATGAAAACGTATGAAAATTTGGCATCATTTAGATATGAAATTTATATCTCGCTCGAAAGTTTGATTAAAATTTCGAACAATATCACGGATGATCTTCAATAACTGCTTTTACAATCAAATTGCAGTATACACGTTGAAATTCTAAATGGAAAGAATGCTTTATCTGAGTCTGTTATGTTCTATTTGAATTTTTGACGAAAGCATATAGTAAATCTTGAAGCGAAGCTTTGATAAAAACTCCATGGTC
Source organism: Diploscapter coronatus (assembly GCA_964036155.1). NCBI lineage: Eukaryota > Metazoa > Nematoda > Chromadorea > Rhabditida > Rhabditidae > Diploscapter > Diploscapter coronatus. Next base: position 44,102,174 of record OZ038422.1, on the reverse strand, counting down.
CTTAATTTAATGTCTCATTTCGATTAAGAGATTTTATGAAAATATTGTCCAAACTTTCGGCATATTTTCTAAATAATCGTCTCGTAAAAAAGTAACTCCTACAACCAGGACAGTTATTGATTATGCTAAATGCGCTAGTTTTAGTTTTGCAAAACTTCCTGCAGAAAATTCATGAAAAGTGCAGTTTGTCAAGGAAAATGAGCGCAGTTCGAACGTTCACAAAGAATGAGATACGTTCTTAGATTCGCAAGGGTGGAAGTCAATTTTAGACGCAAATATTGACTGTTCAATTGAGAGAAATAAGGTAAAATTAGCCGGGAAAATTGAATTTCACAAGAAAATTCTTGCATTAAACTTGTGAAAAATAAATAAGTTTTTCTTTGTCAAAAACATAAAGGTCACCTATGACAATGGGATCAAGTCTAGTAAAATACGAAGTTGAATAATTAGATAATATTCGGTTGATTGACTATCCTATTTTTTCACATAACATCAATAAGAAAAGCGCATATTTGATCGCTGCTAAAATGATGAGAAAGCAAAGAAAGAAAATCGAAAAGTTTAGGGAAAATAACAGAGAAGAATGTGAATGATGAAGAAAAAAATATGAACGTAAGAAAATAAATAAAGAAAAAAGCAGATTGCGATACGCTGCTTACGCTCTGCTTGCGGACAAGCAAAATACAGAGCGAAATCAGAGGCGAAAGGGAAATGCCGCGGGCGAAAAGCAGAGAAGCACAAACAGGAGCAGTACGGAAATACAGAACAAGAAAAATAAAGAACAAAAACCTAACACACTGCAAATCGACTATGATGCCATTCAATGAATATGAACTGCCAGTTAAAAATAGAAGTCGATAAAAATGAAAAAAATAAAAAATGGTATAGCATATAATTTTTCGTAAAACTCGAATAACACATAATGTCATAATTTCATGAATTTTTTAATTAAAAATAAAAGTAAATTACCCGAAATTAAGTGCTACAGGCCTGCATTCAGTGGATTTATCACTTAAACATTTCTTCTCCTCCTCTTCTGTTTGAGTTTCAATTTCCTTCAAATTGGTCGTCTTCTTTTCAGCTAATATCGGCTTTCCATTCGATACAGCAGAAGACTAAATCATGTGTGATTAGAATATTTTTTAAAATGAAATAGTCGATGTATGATAAATAATAAAAAAAAAGTAAATGAAAACGCAGACATTTGTATGCGCAAAGTCCACAATCATTAAAATAATAATTTTCCCAATCAAAATGTTTAACTTCGAATGAATACATAAAATAAAAACTTGATATCTTTCAAAGGTTATGTACCACTTTCATTTTATCAAAACATCAAATTACGATACGTGCAGAAAGATTCACCTGTACCTCTTGTTTGACTTCAGCCATTTTCGGCTTTGGCTAAAATATTAAAAGTAGTCGATAAAATGAAGAGGAAATATTCCAAACCTGAGGCTGCTGCTTAGTGACTGCAAGAATAGGAGTGGTTTTATTCGAAGTCGGCGTTGATTCTTTTGGGTTTTCTCCATTTTGCTGATTCGCCGTAATGGGCACAGGAATTTTAGAATTATTAGGCAGACCCGGTACGCGAGATTGTGGTAATGACTTGCGATGCTCGAACGCCTTAAGTTTCTTTTTTAACTCGATTCGTCTTATTCATAATGGTTGCCATTTCATGAGATCGTTTAACTATTTGAATATTTCTTCACTACGAAGCCCAAAATTCCACGCTATATATTGATAGGAAGAGATGGCATATGTTATTTTTCCGCCCTTATGATCATGTTAGATCGTGAATTAGGGAATAATTTAAACACCGATGTTTCGTAAAACTTGGCAGCGATCTAGTTCCGATCACTTGATTTGTACGATTTTTCCTTAACTTTTCGCAATCTTTTATTCCTAGAGATACTCCCTTTTATTTCAAATCCATCAACAATTCAATATCATACATATTATATATCTCTTGTTCGATTGTGAACTAATCAATGCTCGATTTTTCAAATTGCATATTAATCAAGCGATTTTTTCCTAATGCTGATGATTATGAAACCGAACCTGTTTAATATACGCGGAAAAAAAACTTGATAAGAAGCCGAATTGCGTGAAAGAAATTGGCGTGAAGAATCGATTGATGAAGAAGGCTTATTCGCACCTCCAAATGAGGTCAAGCTTCCCTACAATTTTGTAGAATTTCCAAATCAAAATTTCTCCACTTTTGAGAAAACGAAAACAAAGATAGGTGTTTTTGCAGTTTGTGATAAGAAATCGTTAACTTTATTGGCGTAGGTGTAACGAAAGAATCACAAAGAATTTCCTCCAATTGCTTTGCTTTGCATTACAATCGCCAATCGCAACGTTAATGATCATGAGATGCAAAATTTGTCGACAAGTTACGAGTAACGATAGGTTGAATTTGGAGTTGAAAACCGACGATAAAAACGCGTTAAATGCCCGTTTATTTATTTGAGATAGAATGATTATTTCCAACGAAAAATGGCCGAAAAAGTTCAAAACTGGTCTATCCTATTGTTTTTAATCTAATTTGTCTAACAGCAAGTAATCGCTGGAAAAAATCTGGATAAAATTTACCTTTATGTAAATACCTACTAGAATAATTACTATAGCCGAAATAATAATGATCATCGAGTTTTATTTATTTTAGAAAAAATAAAATAGCAATAAACAAGTCGTAAGTTTCGTGGGAGAAAGGCGTTTGGTTCAATGATAGGGGTAATAGGCCATGAACGCGCTAAGGTTTTTGCTGCCTTTTTCGACTCTTACAAAGCGTGAGGTCTGAAAAACTACCTGCATCAAGCCTCTTGCCGTTCTATTTTTTCTACTCAAACGATATTTTTTCGGGGTTTTTATCAGTAGTGGAGGATGAAGGTCATGAGAATGGATGGATGGATGGATGGAAAGGTAGGGTTAAAAATGCAGGTAGAGGAAATTCACAGGAGAATCACTGAATCACCTTGAGGCACGCAGTCGCGCTGCTTAAACACACAAATCGAGACAGTGTCTGGAATCGAGAGAGGCAGACGGACAGATCGCAATAAGGGGCTTTTCACAGATTATCCAGTTATTTGTAAGATAATGAGGCCCGACAATTCGACATTGATAAACAAACAGTTAGAAGCAGGGAGAAAAGGACCTGATAAATGCTTGGCTTCTCGATAAGCGAAATATCAGCTGGTTTTATAACCTCCATATCGAGAAACTTATAGACCATTCAAAATTTTCGACTATGGAAATCGTGACTCAGACATTTTTTCCGTTTGATGCAATTATGTTTTGGCCATTCAAGCATTGCAACGCATTACGTTTTTGCAGGATAGTAAATTTCTCGTAATGAAATACCATTTTTCGTAAAAATCATACCTTTTTCCTCGGGATAGCAGGCAATTTCTCAGAAACTGCCTTTGTTTTTTGCACCGGAATACGAGATCGACGAGTTAATTTCCCAAATTCAACCATCTAAACCAATAAATTGATGTTATCACGAATAGTATTCGACGATAGAATATCTTCAGAAACATAAAACTGTGACGCGTCATACTGAATTATGGAGGCAAATTGAAAAGAAAATTCGCTTCCCGCAATGATTCTGCAATTTTGAATAGAAACGACAAAAGAAAATAGATAAATTTAGCAATCAAATGGAAATCAAAGCAAAAGACAAGTTATAACGCACAGGGGAATGTATCGAGTAAGCGACGTCGGCAATAATGTTGGCATGATAAATATTTGTGCAGCACTGCACATTCCCTGTATCAAAAAACCTAAAGACGCAAAAATGCGATTAATTTTCCTGCATTAGTTCGCGAGAAAATTAACAAATTTGCTCATGAGTGATAAAGTCGAACATCAAACAAACGAGGAAATGAGAAGATTCGAATCGAAGTAAATCATTTGCAAAATTAGGACGAAAGAGCGGATGGTGAATTGGTCTGTTCAATTCTCGACTATCATCGAATCATTGTAAAGCAAGAAAAATAATTGACGAATTGAAAAAAGTATCAATAGAAAGAAAGATTTGGTGACAGCTGAAAAGGGAAAGAGAAAGAGAATGAGGAAGGAAGAGAAGCTGAAGATGGAAGATAAAAAATGAAGGAGACAGATGAAGAGAGAGTACGGTAGATGAAGAGAGAACAGAGAAGCAGAATGAGAGAGAAAGGCAGAGAGGGCGAGAGAGTGATACAAAACGGATGGAAAAACTAGTCAGAATGAGAGACAAGAAGAAAATGAGAGAGACGAAGAAAGAAAGACAAAAACAGAGAGAAGACATTTCGAGGAACACGCCCTTTGAAGGCAGAAAGACAGAAAGAGAGGAGTGAAGAGTGAAGAAGGACAAACTGACAAAAACTGGCCATGATGAATTCAGCCTGAGGCCACAAATATTAGGTCGCAAAAAGTGGCGATAAGCTGATTCTGATAAGCACGAGGAGTAATGCAAATTCCGACAGACTAATTGGCAAGTGCGAGTGATATTTATTTTTGCGAGGAAATTCGTAAACTCGTAAGAAGAAATCTTTATGAATGCACCACGAGGAAAGTAAAACAAGACAAAATTCAATATAAATCGATTAGAAGAGGGAGACCTGGCCTCTCCTATATATGATGTGAAGGACAATTATAATTTCCCGCGATAAGATCAGTTCAGAGGATTCATATGTTCAGCGAAAAGGCATCAAATTATGAGATATAAATAATTTCCTCGAATCTCATACCCTTGGTCTTTGTCATTTAAAGGCATAAAATTAAAACAAATATAGAATTGAAATAAAATTTTAAAAAATGAATAACTTTTATGAAATTATACAATTTCAAAATTAGGAGCAGTGACGAGCAAACATTTACTTATTACTTTGATATTTCAATAACCTAGAAAATTTATTCTGAGTCTACTACTGGCATTGAGTTTCAAATTTTAGATTTCTGGTCTTTGCTCGTCTCTAGCTAGAATTCGAAGAAGTTTTACACATAGTAATTTGGAGATACCATGAGATTTCTCAAGATAAGAAGTTGATCTTCATTGAAATGTTCCTTGTGCTCTCGCCACGAGTCATTGTGCGTCTTCTTGAAACCCGCCATTGTCCTCTTAACTTCGTTCTGAAATTAATTCAATGACTCTTTTAACTTCAAAAAAAGTTATTCCATATTGACCCTGATTTTTTATGGCGAAATAGAAAGTTTACTTGGATTGGGTTTGGCGAAGTCGCGAACTTGCATATCGTCATTAGAATATCCGGCATGAATGGGGGAATCGTGTACGGAAATGCATTGACAATTGCTGACAATCCAAGAATTCCACTGTGTTTGGTCAGAGTAGAATCTGAGTTGGTGAACGATGTAAATTTATCCTAAAATTGAAATACATCTCAAATTTCATAACTAAGTTTATACAATGAGGACTGTTGTAACTTCAATCAATGAGGATTGAATCAGATCGACCAGGGAATCGGATGACGCATTCCTCACTTCGAGCTGATTATCCACTAGGAATGCGAGCAGAATTTCACCTAAATTTTTGAAATCAGATTTGTCTGGTAATTTACGGAAGGAATCACTATCATTACATATCGTATGCGCATGAAGTTTGAACACGAAGAAATTCGAAATGAAAAGGGTTTTCATTCGCCTGATCATCCATAGCTTGGTTTTCCACCAGCAATGCGAAATCGAGGTCTAAGAATATAATTATGATAAAATTAGAAATTTACAATGAAGACTACCTTTCTGAAGAGTTCGATAACTTGAGAAGCTTGTTGATTCTCATAGATGTGCATGAACGACATGGCTCGAATTGCGAGTCTGCAATCCATCGCCAGTTCTTCATCTCTGAAAATAACTCGATAATCCTTGTAGCCAAGATTCAAATTACCCGAGATCGCTCGAGAAATGGGCGAAGAGGGGAATGAGCTCGACGAATTCTGGCCTAAACGAATAATGGAACTTTCGAACTGCTTTGTCAACATAGAGAGCCAGTGTTTTCAAGGCCAAACGTGATCGTTTCTTGGACTCAGAACAGGTATCCTGAATCGTTTTTGCTAAAATTATTAGCCAATAATAAGATTACCGCTTTAGTAGCTCCTTCATCGCTTTTCGACTCATGTAAGTCTTCACATGAATTTAGATCAAACCGTACTTCGTTCCAACAAACTTTCAACTGAAAAATTTCATTTCGAATCTAACACTCTTGTAAATATCTCATACCAATTCGGCATACGTCTCAATTACTTCTGTAGTTTTGATCGGTTTCAGCGAATCAGGTAAATTCGGGGAAACGAATAGTGAAGGAATATCGAATGCCGTTATTGTAGTCAAGGTTCTGGAAAATCATCGGAAATTTGTAAACTCCTGAAAACAATTTACCTCGCAATGGTGTCGCATTGATTTGTGAATTGCGAAATTGGATTCCTCTTGATCACGTCGAAGATCTTCCTGTGCAGCCCCAGTCCACGCCATTTCAGTTTACTCACGGCTTTACGGACCAGCATTAAGCGGCTAAGTATCATTATGAATTTTTCCTAAACAAAAATCGGAAAATTTTGAACTTACGCGCTGACAGCAAACGGATTGTCTGCAGGTTGATTCACCAAAGAAAACAGCACATCAAATAGAGGTTTAAGTTGCTGTGGGTCAAGAAGCATGCATATCTCCCGAACAGAGTCAACCCATTTGGATAAGTTGTCTTCCTGGAAATTTTGGACGGGTATCAAAATTGAGAAAGACTGAATTTAATCCAGATAAATATTGTATGAATAAATGTATTTTGGCTAGTCGAATCCAATAGAAATTCTAATGAAGTCTAAACATTTGGGAAGAAAATTTCATTACGTTGACATTCATGAATGCAGTGTGGAGTACAGGCCCAATAAATTGCCATAAATCCTGTTGTTGTTCCCATTTCCAAAATCTCGAGGCAATCAAAATTGTTCTTGTAATTTGAATTCCCAAGGCTTGAATATTTTCCTAAATTTTGAGAATTCAGATAAATTCTACAGTGAATGGTATATTTTCCACCTTCGGGCTTTGCAATAGCGTTTCAATCTTGTTCTTATAGTAGGGCAATAGAATGTATCCAAATACGCGAAATATCTTCTGAATTAATTCCGTTTAACTAATTAATTTTAAAGGCAAAATTACGCAAAAGAAGCACAAAAAGAATAGGTTGGTGTTTTTCTCGTCCATGTCGTGAATGAAAAGTTGCAACATCCGATCGATGAACTGCGGATCCGTCAAAATCTTCGCGATATGCAGCTCAATCGGATTTAGTTCTTCCAGAGTTCGGCACAAACTCTCTTGATATTCCAAGGGGGCGCATCTAATTTTGCGTAACTCACGAAATTCTACCATTTTTATTTACTACCTTCTCAACGTATCTGGCCAGGTATAAAATCCGTAATGCTTCTTGCAGATCATGTGGGTCTTTTTCCACTCCTTCTCGTTCTGAGGCAATTTATCTTCTTCATAGATCAAGAATCGGTTGTCATCTCGAATGCCATATTCAATCGGCCATTTTGCTTCAGTTTTTAAATTTGGATTCTAAATTTTTGATCGTTACTTTCTGCTATTTCGAAACCAACCTTGCAAGGGATTGTGTAATCCATTTTGATCGATTTCTTCTTGATTATTCTGAGCCAGGTGCTCAATCTCGCCCGTGCCGTTTTGCGTATTTCCAAGATATCATGAGTGAGCTGACTCGCGTAGAGTTTTACTCCTTCTTCAGGAAATTCTTCATCTCTGCAGATCATGGGATAAAATAATTTCATGGTAACGAAGACTAACTTTCTAAAAAGCAGTTCAAGCATGTAACTGGCTAGTCCTAAATGTCTCCAATGAAGTGATGAGTCTTGGGTGGTAGACACAATGTGATTTGCCAATTCGAAATAATCTCTGAAAAAATCAAATAATTCGAATAAAATTTTCTTCGTGCGTGTCCTTTCGTAAGGTTAAAAATTTCAGTGTACAAGATAATTCCCCCACTATGTACCAATTCCCTCTACTTGTTCTCTCAAGGAAAGACCTTTCCAAAAATGTGAGTGGGGAGAATTGTCTCGCACCCAAAATTTTGAAGTAGCAAACCTTTTCATTTGATCGTACATCTCTTCCAGATGGTTGGCATAATGTCCGATTTGTTGATCTGTTAGATCCGATCTCTTCACATTCACTGGACTTCCATAATTTAGAGCCAACAATTGCATTGCTATTTTGCGAACTGAATCAGGAACCTAAAATATGATAATAAGAAAGCATATTAAATCAGTTTCTAGACATAAAAGAATACTTGAAATTTAATCTGCACGGTGGAATAATTCTTAGACAAGGTGCTATACGCGTCAGTGAACAATTTGATGATACTTTGCTTGCCGCTGCAGTGCATCCTGATTATGGCACTCCATACTTTGATCTAAATAATTTAAACATCATAAAATTTTCTACGATCTAATTCCGATCAAATGTATTCTCGTTCAACAGACATTTCTTTTTTAGTCTTGATACAACAAAATATACCATAGATCGATAATCTTCGACTATGAGGACAGACGCTTCTCCTCCATCGATTAGAAGGTGGAGAGCACCCTAAAATTCGGTCTTTTTAAACTAATTCGTTAAGATGGAGGTTTACCTTTATTTGCTCGTGAGTTGGATTATTGGAGGGATTCAAATAACCAACAACTTTATCGAGCACTTTTTCATAGAAATATGGAAAGTCTGCCCAAATTTGGCGCACATACTTTTGAGCATTCGAACGAACCTGAAATTCGAGGAAATCCGCCTAATTCTTTAAATTCTCATTAGCGATTCCATAAATGTTTCACAAATAATAACCTGTTTGTATTCACTCGTCGATGCTTCGATTAACAGATTCAGAACATCAACATGCTGTTTTTTGACATTCCACATGTTATTGTAAGAAATTCGTCTCTGAAATCTCTTATTAATTCTTTTTAAAGTATTACCTTACATTGTGAAGTAGAGCGATAGAATTTTCCACAATGAAAGAGATGTCAAATTTGTTGAAGAATGTTCCGACTGTGAAGACTTGCTTTAAGTTATCATAGTCCTTCTTTGCCTTCTTGTATTTTTCCTAAAGTAATTGGTAAAAAGCATGAAATTTTTGTAAATCGTTGCATAGATTTCTTTACAAATTTATGTTTGGCATATTTTAGTAAAATATCACCTTATCAAATCCTCGAAAATATAGAATCTCATATAAAATGAGCATCGAAGTTCGGATCGATTTGCAGTCATCTTTGGATTGTTTCAGTAAATGGCAAAGGAGATTCTTAACACAGTCCAATAACACTTGACGAATATTGCAGCCATTATATGACATTTCTGAAATATGGAAATTCTTTCTTCCAATAAATTAATTCCAGTAATTCAACGAATTAAAATACAGAAAAAATAAAAAGCTTCTTTTTCACTGAGGTAATTTGAATTCAGGAATTTGTTCATTCTAAATGAATGTCCAAATTTGTTTCATTTTATCATATGCCACGGTTTTTTGTGGCATGAAAATTTTTGATGAAGATGATAAATTTTTAAAGTGGATATTATTAATAACGTTTACCTGGCATGCTTGAACTGCGTACGATATTCGTTTCGTGCCATTGGTGCACAGGCGAATCATAAGTACTAGGGATGATTGGACCTTCCAGAAAAGGTAACGAGAAACAGACACCGTCAAAGAAATCTCTTATTACAAGCAATCGATGATGGACTTCTTTCCTAAAGTATGAACTTTTATGGGCTAAAATGACTTGTATCGTACTTGTCTCTGCCTTCGGGCTGATTGAGTGCTTCGACGTGCGGCATTACAAAATCTCGGAATACTTCAGCAGCCCGCTGTATACTCTCATTTGTAGGCACGCTCCTGAATCTTTAGATTGAGAAAGTTATCACATGCTAGAAATGCCAGAATTAGCACTCGAATTATGCATTAGAAATTTTCGACCACTTTTTTCGATCCAGTTGGCCAAGTTCCTAATTGATAGTCACGGAAAATTATTTTTGTATGATATATTATGTCTCGTAAATTCATTTGGCCTCTACATATGCTAGATAAGTACGCACATTTTTGTTACTAATTGATTTTATTTTTAAGCTTCAAAAAATTGATCATATTTTCTCACCATCGAAATTCATAATTCTCCTTGTCGAATTCAAACGCCCAGTGTCGAATGGGCAGATATCGTTTGAAAGATTGACCGAATTTAGCTTGTCTGTCAGGATTTATGAATTCAATCGATGTGAGTCTTTTCAGGATGCATTCCAAAATGAATGTAGTCAATTCTGTTGCTTCTGGGCATCGCCAAACTTTCTGCATGACTAATTCGAACAGCTTCCGGATATCTGTCCAGTTCTCCAACAAAATCGTTCCACTCACACAGACCGTTCGACTCATCATTCGTAGCCACCAAATCACTTCAAAATCGACCTTTTCTTTGATATAAACTTCGGCTGAAATTGATAATTTCATTGGAAAAAGTAGTCTAAAGTCACTTACGAACTAAAACAGATTGAAGGCGATCAAAGATAAGGTTGAAAAATCGAGAAAAGCATGACTTTTCGTTCGACTAAAATTGCATTGATTTTCAATCGGGAGTGTGTTTGCAAAGCTTATTACCCTGACTGTTATCAAAACCAGATTTGCAACTGTTATCGAATATTCTTCATTTTCGTGTATATTTTCAGCAATGAAATTGAACAATCTATCAGTTACTGTCTGAAATTTAGAATCATAAAATGGGGGAAATAATCAGTTGAAGCCATCATTGACGCTTCAAATGACACCTTGTGAAAAGCAGTTCCGGTGTTGTTACAAATGCAACGGTAGATTCGAATGAGAGTGCAGTGAATAATCAATTCTTCACCACATAACTTCTCTTTTATAGCGATTCCACTATACGAATCAGTCGGTGTGATTGATAATCCACAGTCAATTAATTTTGTGAACATCCTGCAAAATTTTCATGGTTTTCATGACCATAAAACGTTTCTAGGTCATGCTAACTTGTCCATGAACGAATTGATCATAGCTTCGAAACTTGATGTCATGATGCATAGCTTTCTCTCAATTTCAGTCAAATCGCTTCGAGCATGAATAGCTTCAGACGAATCAACAAGAATCATCATTCTGAATAGTCGCTCCATCATCTGTAAAATGAAAAATTTGATAATTTAACGTTAGAATATGAATTTACATTTAAAACAGCTTCGCATTTATCGTATTCGTTAAAGTTCAATTCAGGAATAAGCTGTTTCAAAATACTAATAGATTGAATGATCATAGACATCCCAAATTCGCCAGGCTGTTTACTAAAATGTTTTTAAAATATAAGTCATAAAATTATCACTTGCCCATATAATGGAAGCAAGTTAAGTAGAGCAACGAGAGGTTGAATAAGTCGATGTGGTTCAGTATCAGAATCGATTGAGGACTGTATCCTTAAAGGTTTCAAAAATAAAATGTCATTTTTATTGAGATAATTTACATTTCCAATATCATTGGAATGATCATCTCTGGCGAAAATCTAGCGAAACTTCTCAGGATCTCATTAGCAAGCCTGAAAATAAGTTTTAAAACTGCAACACAATCAGGTTTTTAATTTTCCTAAATGATACCGTTGATCGACTTTGGTGAAAATGATCAATTTTAGCGAGGGAAGGAACATCTTAGTTAGTTCATCTAATAGCTGATCCGTCAATCGCATTTCCTTCGGAAATTTGTTGGCAAATTTCAGAATGTTTGAGTCCTCATCACTTTCGCGCGAGATGCGACAAATGATGCGTTCAGAAAAGCTGAAACTATTTATTTCAGAAATTATATTGGAATGAAAATAAATTTTATCGAGCTTTTTTTATTTTCAGTATAAGTAAATGAAAAAAGCTTACTCTTTAAAGAAAGTCAGTAGATTCTTGGAATGTGAACCGTGATTTGACGGATGTAGGAGATCTTCAGCCATATCCAAAATCGATTTCAAATGTTTCATCACACTGGAAATGGGAAACGTGAAATCTATCGAAGAAGATTATGCATGGGAAAACATACGCATCATGGCATCGAGATCCTAATAAACTAGCTATCCATTCAGGATATTTACTTGTCGATATCACGCCCTTCACTCCGTCAATCGGGAACAGTTTGAGAAGACGCATTATCTGAATAAAAATAGTGAAAAAATAGAATAATTTATCACATATTCGGTGCCTAACATAAATTTAATATGTAAACTGGTTAAACTGTTCCTAATAATGCCTATTGAAATAATGCTACATATTATACAGATCCGATAGTTTATATTGAAATCAGAGTATTCAAAATTTCGATTCCGATTCCGAGTTTTCGAATAATTAATTCCGAGTTATCAAAATTGAAATTCGGAAAACCCTTGATGCATGTAAATCTTACCTTTGTGAAGATGATATCCAACTTCGGAGTCCAATCGACCAAATCTGGGCATTCCCACGTTAATCTGAAATAGGATGACTTTCTTTTGAATTTAGCCTGAAAATACCTATCAAATAAGCTGACGATATGTTCATCAATGTCGTTTTTCTTTTCGCTGAGCACATACCAATGCCACGCTTCTTCGAACCATAAAGAGCTTCCTAGATTTAAGTATTCATCAAATATTGGAGAATTTATTATGAGATACCCTCAATTTGATGTAATTCAGGACTGAATCTCATAGGCAAGAACAGATCGAGTATATCCCAAGCACGAACACTTGAATCATCCCAGATACACATTAACGGACGCGTCTACAATAATAATTTTTAGCACTCAAATAATATCTTCGAACAAGAACCTCATCAAGCAATTCCTGCGTTGCTGAGCTGGTGAAATATCTCCTAGCTCGAATAATCAATTTTCGAAGATCGGCTTTGAAATTTGATGGCAGATTGAAATACACCTTATTTTCCAGATTTTTATAGGCTATCTAAATGTAAATTAGAACAAAGATTAAACGAGAAGAAGATATGAACCTCGATGTAAAGCTCGAATAATGGTCGCCAATCGATAATCAGATCTTCCCGAGAGAGAAAATGGTATTTGCTAAAATTTAGTCGTTTAAGAACATTCAGATATATTAGCCATGCTTACTCGAGTAGCTGTGTCAGAAATCTGATAATTTTTTTAGTTTGTCTCCAAAACGATCCTTTTTGAATAAAGTATAAATACATCTTGACGAGGGTGACATGATCTTCCTTTGAAAATCTCAACCCGTACTGGTATATATATCTAAAATTTGACATTATTTTATAATTAATTGATTAAATAAATAGTACGAATTAAAACTCACAATGCCAATTCGGCAGACCATTTGTCGAAGCCATATCTGATATCATTCAATGCGATAGAGTGTGCCAATCCAGCCTTGATTTCACTGAAATGTCGATTTGCCTGAGCCTCGAGTTCAGAATAGTAGGGAAGGTAGCGAAGCTGCCAGTGTTCCTTCTGAAATTTGTACTTGGCAGGAGGCAGGCCCTTCATGTCGTCGATTTCCGCATCCAACGATTCGGCCACCATCTCGTTCTTTCGAATGGATTGCTTTCAATTCGCTGAAATAACTATCATAAATCAATTAATACCGTTTCAAAAATTCCCGCTCAGAAAATATTCATATCAAAAGCAGAGTCAGGTCAGCGGTTTTCAATGTTCGTCAGCTGCGGAAGTCTTAATTATGAGCAGAAATATATTTCATGGATTCCTTATCAGCTCTCCCAATTACAACGTTTCGCAATTTCATTCACACATATTTTATCAATTGATCAAGGAAAAGGAAGAAATGACTCCTACGAATTGAAAAAGTGAGCTACTAATGACATTTGAAATTTTGAATATTAAAAAATTATCACAATAAATGAAAAATATTTTTTAAAAGTGTTGAAGTTGGAAATGGCTATCAGTGAAAATGCGCCATGTGGCAAGCACTCAAAGTGACCTTTGAGAGAATGGGTTCGCATCAGGCTGACGCAATCGAAAGGAGATGGGTCAAAACTACGGGTCTGTGAAAGAATGAACAGGAAAAAGAATAATCTTTCACTCTTTTCTTCTCGCTTCTCATTCTTGCGATAGAAAAGAAACGCTAAATTTTGCCGCAAGTGAAAAAGTCCTCTCGCCAGATCGTAAGGGTTCAAAAGTTACCTCGCTAATTGTTCAAAGCTAATATATGTCGAATGATCGAAAATATGAATGCATAAATTTAGAAATATCGAATGATATATTTTTTAAATCAAAATACGAATGAAATATCTTTAAAAAAATTTTAGAATGTGAAATAAAATTTAAAAGTTTTAAATGAGCTAAACCAAGTTTAAAGTAAAGAACATTTCAGGAACTTTAAGTTGGGATTAAGAATGTGCTTCATTTTGGAAGTGATATATCGCTAATATTTATAGGTGAATTTTGAAATGTGATTTGACTCCCACCACAGTTCCCTCGATCACTGATAATGAGGTTTTTCTAGAGATAGGAAACAATTTTCGAAAATATGAAAAATTATTCAACTGCAATCGATATGCACTTTTGTGACTAACATTGATAAATTTCCCATCATTTTGAAAACAAAATCGACAGGAATAAAATGATAAAAAATTTGTCGAAGTAGAAAATTAAAAATAAAAAAAACGATTCGCGAGGATGACGAAGAAATGAGCAGAGAATGCATAGATAGTGAGCAAACGGTTTCCCAAATCGCATCAAAACTTGTTATCAAAATGCCCGTAGGGATGTGGCTGGGATTTAAGTGAAGTCGGAAAAAAAAAATTCAAACCTAGAAAATAATAGGAAACTGAACTTTGAAATGAACACATTTTCAATACAAAACTCCGCGGCGGTGTGCGGATGTGAACGTTTCGGCCTGATTTTTGGCATAAAATCATTTCGTTTGATTTATCATCGATCTAGATTGGGCCTTTTTATGCCTTCGCAGTCTGAACATCATGACTTACTTCTTTTTTTTTTTGAGGCCTCACACTACCACTCTTTGAACACTGCCGCGCTTTCGCAGAGGGGCGGAGTTTTTATTTCTTTCGATTTATTCTTCCCTTCTAAATATTCGTCTTTTTTACTTTTCATTACAATTTTTACCGATAACTTTTTTATTCGAGTTTTCTCTACCTTAAAATCGCAAATTTCAGAATGTCGCATTCTGGAGGAGCGTCAGCACAACCAGCAGAGGACGAGCAAATGCAGCAGCCTGCATCTGCAGAAACGATGGAAGGAGACGAAGGAGAGGCTGCTGCTCAGCAATTTTCTGGTAGAGCCGGGCAGGGACAACTCAGACCGTTATCAACAGGTTCGTTGGGTATTCAACTAAAACAAAATTCGAAAGCGCCAATTTCTTCAATGCAGGCTCTGTTTAGAGCTGAACAGTGCTGAAGAGACGCGGAGAAAGAAATTTGCTCACCTAGGCGCAGAATAATTGCTATCTTGACTATTAGCGAGGAATCGCCGTGCGAATCCGAGTTAACGAAAGTTTTTTTAGCAGACGATCACAAATTCAAGCGACCAGCGGTGCCTTCAAACCCGATGCCGATTCTCTCTCCGCCCAAGCGAGGAGCAAGGGGGCAGCATCGCGATTATTCTGGTCTGCAGGTAAATTACACAGACGTCTGTTTTGATTGTAGTTTAGTGTTCTTTTTTCTCAACTTTGAAAATGATGAACTTCTCCGTTCAGAACTATCAGCAGCAATTTGCTCCGATGAGCGAGCCGGGTCCTTCTTCTTCCTCTTCCTCTTCTGCCATACCGCCCGGTCAACTGCCTCCAATTCATCAACTGTCCCCAGCGCAGGTTCAACAGCAGATGCAAATGCGAGCAGCTCAGATGCAGACTCCGGGACAGGCACAGGGACAGACAATGGGAGATGCACAAGCTCATCTGCAGGGACAGGGACCCACTCTCAGACAGATTGCACAGCAACAACACAGGGCCGGCAATGTCTATGCTGTTAGAGTAAGTCACAATTCAATCATTATTATTATTATTATTATTATTATTATTATTTGAAAATGAACATAGGATAAAGAGCGGAATATCGTAAATGTTTGTAAAGAGGAATTATTGAACGTGTCTGAGAAGTCGAACTATTTGAAGGGTCATATTCTTCTCATTTTTGAATATGTCAAGAAGGAAGCTCTAATTCAGACACTGCATCCAACGAATCACTCCACCCTGGTTGCAACTCCCCAATCTGGCCCATCACAGCAACAGCAGCAGCAATCAGTCGGTCAGGTCATTCTTGGACAGGTTTGTTCATTTTTCATTCATTACTTTTCGAGGATTTCTAACATGAAAACTTGTGTGTATTTCTATTATTTTGCAGTGAACATTTTGGTTTCCTCGTTTCAATTGGATGATAGAATAACTGCATTTATTCGTGGTTTTATTCTTTGCAGAGATACTACGATTCTGGTCGAGCGAATCTGGCAGCGATGCAACAAACTCCAAATCCTCACGAAGCTCCTCCACCCGGTCACAGAAATGTCCCCTATCCTCTTCCCGATGCACGGACTAATCCGGTATGAGTCATTCTAATCCCAAATTTTGATTTTTTTTCCCACTTCTTTATTTATTTATTTTTTTGATGTATGATATGCTAAATATTGGGTTGATCGGAAAGTTCGTGCCCACTTTTTATAAAATGATCGAGAATTGAATATATTTTGCCTGAAAATTCCAATTCAAAATAGGTATACCAAAACTCTCATTTGTGAGTTTAGCAAGAAGAGTCTGTTCCCGAGCGTTGCCATGCTACTTTTGCCAATTTTCCATCATTCATCAAAAAATTCTGGGATAAAATCAGTCACCCCAGAGATTTAGCTCTCCATATTTTCTCCTACCAAAGTAGTATAATCGAAAGCTGGATGCTGAAAGTATCACATATGACAGGCTAGTGTGTACTACCCCTACGCAACATACCAAAACCCTTTCGCTATTAAATCACAGTGGGCACGAACTTGCCGATCAACCCCAATATATGAAATGGAAAAGATCTTGGACCACTTTTCGAAGAGCAGGCAGTTTTTATTAGTGGCTTTCATTCCTCAGCATCATAATCTTTTGTCCATACCGAGTTTCTTTCAGCAACAACAACAACTGCCGCTCCCTCCCGGACTAGGCCGCAGCCTACCTGCGATTCCCTCGAACATGGCAGTTGGGGCGATGCTGCGAGGCGGAGGACCTGGCTCCATGCATCCACATCCACATCCACACGCGATGGGCAGAGGGACAATCGGGCAGCGAGGCGCTCCCCCTCCTGGCGGAGTGCAGAGAATTCCTCCTGGAGCCGCTCCCTTCGTGCCCTACAGAACTGCACCTGCTATCGTCTACCCCCCGCATTTTATCAGTACGTTGATTATGAATTATGAAAACTAGGGGCGCTTCATTTTTGAATCACCTGATAATAATCGCTTTTTCTTTATCTTTTCATGTTCCGAATTTATTGGCGGAGCATGCAAAAAAGAAACGCTAAAATGCCCGAAAAACCCGGTGACAAATATATGGAGCCAGAATTTGAATCGAATTTGATACAATTTTACCCCCTTTTCTCTTTACTCTGATAAAAAATTGTTGGATTGTTTCAATCAGAAGTTGTATCACTTCTCGATACTTTAATTTTGGCCAACTTTCTTATTTTTACTATCTCAGACGAGAAGAACGGGATGGTGATGACCAAAGTTGTCTGGAATGCCGATCCCTTCTACGTGCCTAGTATCCTCACAAACAGCGAGTGGGTGCTGCGCGAGGTGCTGAATGCAGAGGTCTACGAGAGTCTGCCCGAGCAAATCAAGCAATACTTGAGAGTAATAGTTGTTCTCTTTTATTCTCCATTCAATCTCTGATTCCAGCAATTCTTCCCTCGCAATGTGCCAGCGGAGACTCCACAGGACGAGAAGAAGATTTTGAAGGCAGCTTTCACGGCTAGAACGAATCAGACTGCGGGCAATCCCATGTCCAGATTTTTCACCAAATTACATGGTTGGTTGAAGTTTGCTCTTTAATTCTATAAACTTGGCTTGACAAATGTTATCTTTTGGAAAAGCGAGGGAAATGAAGATAGCAAGAAAACGAAATAGTAATAATTGGTTGAAGATTTCCTCTGCACACGTGAGAATAAGCGTAGAACTCTTCCATAAATATGACTTATCCTGACTGAATGAAAGAACATTGCTTATCATTGTTCTTAAATTTTCTTGGACGTTTTGAAAAAGAATGATTCATGTTTTTGAAATACTCCACCAATGAATAAGGTATGCAAAATTGATTATCGAGATCAGGATTGTAAATTTGAGATCCTATGGGATTTTTTTCGGGCATAAAAGTCCGGTCGGGTTTTATTCGAGTCTAAATTTGCTCAACCCTTATCGAAAAATTAAAATCAAACCAATTTGACTCATTCTTTTACTTCTCTGTTACAGCTGGATGGTACAACCCGGAGAAACAGTCAGAATTGGTACAGCTGAAGGACAACAGCAAAGTGCTCTACGACCACTACATTCGATTCTACAACATCAATCTCCTCAAGCAACTGGCTGTTTCCAGACATGTAAGAATTTGCTTCTATAATTGAGCTGTTTATCTAGTAAATTTTAATTTACTCTTCTCAATTCAATTCAATGTTTTGATATACAAATACTCTAATGATTGCCTCTATTTTATAACCTCCAAGATATCTGAAATCGGCAATTAAATATTCCTCTTCATTTCAGATTCTAATGGAACATTACCTGAGTTCCGGCCCAAATGAAGAACCAGTTCGACAGCCGCTGGATGCGATTGTCGCCGCCAAGAAACGGCATTTCAAGAAGGTCAAGTCCAGGGCTGCTAAACGTGCTAAATTGTAGGATTTTTTTCTTGAATTTATCTTTAAAATTTACCAACACTTTTGCAAATCAGTGTTGAATTCTCTAAATCTAAACTTGCTATCATTTTATCCAAATACTCGCAGAATGCTCGCCGATTGTCGTCAAAGAGTCGGTGAATTTGGCTTTTCGAGCGACGAAGAACCCGATCAGCCGGTTAGCAAGGCGCTCACCTCGGTCACTGCCAAGTCCACGCTCTACTCCATGAATTTGAGAGGTATCAAATTCATTTTTTATCGGAATTTTTCTTCAGTTTTGACATTTCAGATCTGGATTTGCACCAGCCAACTCAAATCGACGACCTCAAAAAGATGCTGAAGATATTCAAGAAACTGCAGGATAAGGATCCGGTGGGTTTTGTTGAGTTCATTAGTAAATCAAGTGATGAGGTTCCGAAAGTCCACTTCTTGGTATGCAGAATATAGGGTTGGAGAAACTGAAATCTCTTAAAATAACTAATCGTTATAGATTTGCTCATTTATGGAAAAGTTGAACACATATACGCCCTTTTTCGGCTTTACTGGCTTTGAGAAAACTGGTGCTTTGCTCTTACCCTTCCTTTTTTATGTTTATACAATTTTTATATAAAAATAAGTAATTTGTAGCAGGAGCCGAGTCTGAACATAAGTGGAATAGATTTGGACGAGGTGTTTGAGCGGGCAGGGATACAGGCTCAGTCACAGAAAATCAAGGAGACCATGGACTCGTTGGAGGCCTGTCTCAGGGACAGAACGGAGGAGTTGTAATCGAGCTGAGCCTACGAGATTTTTTCAATTTGATTTTTTCCTTTCTACATTTTCATTTTCATTTTTACATCCCTTCTTTTCTTTCTATTTATGACACGACGTCGAACGGGTTATTATTGCTATCTTCAGGCTATTATTTTGTAAGATGCTGAAATCTGTAACTTAAAATTACAAATTTACATAAAATTATAAATGAAAAACTTGCAATGGTTGAATGACCGTAAAAATGTGATGTGTATTAGAGCATGGCAATTAGCAGATGCTTAGTTTCCGGCAGAATTAGAAAGGAATAAATTGAACAGAGGGCTAGATAGACAGGGAATGCGTTGGGGAATATTCGAATGCGCCCTGTCCTTTCGCCGTCCCTTCCGTATTTCCAGATGTGTGTCCCTCTCTCCTATTCTTCTGTCATCAGCCTCATCCCATTCCTCTCACTTCCCCTTCCCCTTTCCCCCTTCACTTTTTCACTGCCAGTCACATTTGCTCCCCGCTCTCCGTGCACATTTTTGCTACTTTTTGCACGCGAATCTAAAGTCGAGGACTTCCCGAAAATCGCTAGTAAAATGCCAGACGTTCGCTTTGTTTGTTTATGTTCGTGACTGAGTGATTGATATACGACTACTGTGATTAGGTTGATTGCACAATTTCCTTTTCATTTCAAGCTTTACATGTTCGTGCAAATTGTATACGGTAGGTGATCAAAAACCAAATTTAACATTGTATAGATTCATCAAATGCAAAGATTCTTCAAAAATGCCTTTGAAATAAGCAAATGAATGTTTATTAGATAGGCATTAGAAAGGAAACAGGCAGACAATGACCCATGGTGCTTTATTCTAGTTCTCTCCTTCGTCTTTCTTCCTTCTTTCTTTCTCTTCATCTAGGTCTTTGCCTCGATTTTTCGTTTTAACTTTTTCTCGGCCAAGAAACTCGAGCTTTGCTTTGGGCCTATCTAATTTCGAGCAGTTAGGCAGTTTGCGGGTTGTCGTTGTATTCTTCTCCCTCATCCCCATTCCCAGTTGATTCACTCTTTCAGTTCAGTCTTTATCATTCTCTATCTATTCTATCGATGGGAATATCATATCGCATATCTATTCTTATCACCTTTTCGATAACTTCTTACTCTAAAAGTGTTCAGTCAAGCGAAACATCACAATCTAATCTTCATCATCTCTCGATAAACCTGATCTTCATTTCCCGACATAATTATGATAGTTTGATGAGATTTTTTCTTCGTCATCTCTTTATTTACCGTTTCTATTCGAGAAAATCATAAGGCACGTCCTTTGTAAGTGACAAATTGTAGCTGGTACCGAATCTGCCATTTGATAGGTTAAACTGGGTATCAGCTCATTTGCCGAAGAAACTATTCATACAAATAACATGTCATAAGAGCTAGCAAGAATTGATCAGAATTCTAATTCTGACTACGAAATCTCTATTCCGAGTTATTTCTGATTATCAGCTTTCGTGAATAAGCGACATCATTTAGTTTGAGTAATGTTCATTGCACCCATTTAGATTTCTCAAAAAATGACCATTTTCAAACATTTTGCAATTACGATGATCGTATGGTCTTACAAAATCGCAATCAGAACTGATTCTCGGATGATTATTTGAAAATAAATTGTTGCGCAGATTTCATTTGATTTATCACGCAACCTCTCGATGAGTGATTGGAAATCCTCCTCCTATTCTCTCGAAAATCGTCCTTTTCGCTAATGGTACTTGAAGGTCGTTTCCACTGAACTGATGCGGTGGTTCCTAGAAATTTGGAGATCGGCTACTGAACATTTTTGGAAAAATTATTGTTAGAAAAAAGTCCAAGGAAAACGTAGGGGGTTCTACTTTTATGATCGATTTCTATTTGGGGAACTCTAAGAAGATGTAGATAAGATCAGTTTCATGTGAAAGTCAGGTTCAAGTACCACATGATGAGAATTCTTTAGAATTATGATCTAAATGTAATATGGTTTTTCCAAGCTGCAATAAAAGACTAGAATAAATTTGATGAAATGGGCGAAAATAGCTCTTCCGCCGCGCATCATCATCATCACAATGCCGTCGGAAGAGACGAAACGGTTCAAAGTGGGGTGGTAATAGAGAAATGAAGAAGTGAAAAGTGAGTGATAGAGATGAGAAATGATGTGATAAAGAATTGAAGAAATGACAGGGAGGAAGGGAGGAGTAGCCCATTTCTCATCGTCTTGACTTCTGTCGTCCTGTCTCCACATTCTCCATCTTCATCTAGACTATCACTCCCTTCTCTTCCATTCTCTCTTCACTTCGACCTGTTTCCTTCTCATTTCCTCTCCTTTTCCGTATGGTGCATTCTCTTCTCTAATCAGTCATGTCTTTTCTCATTCTTCCCATAATTATCGATTAATTATGTCGGTAATTGGATGAGACAAGAATTTCACCGAATTCCTCACTTTTCTTTGGATGGTAACTTTTTAGGGGAAGAGTCAGGGGAATTAGGTCTGTTCGCACGCGCAGCTTCAGGCGTGACTTTCTTCGAATCTTCCTACAACTTTTTTCTGTCAGAGTTAGGTGCTAACATGCTGTGGGCCACGACTTTCTTCCTTGATTTTCACATTCGTAGGAAAATTAATTACCCTCGGAAATAAACATTTTTCACCGCTACTTCCATTGCCTTCGCGGCATTCGTTTTTATTACTTTGCACTGTAGAATTTCTTTTTAGGTTCAAACATAGAAATTATTTTTGGACATGAAATTGTTTCCATTCATTTCTGGAAAAATAATGGAAAAAACTTGTGATCGATATCTGTGAAAAGCATGTGGCGAATGATTCATTTCCTTTGACATTTTGATTTTTGTGAAATTGAAATTGATTCCTCCAAGTCGCGTCTTCTTGCAATCATTTCAATGCAATCTATGCTTACAAACGTCACAAATTGATGACAGCTTCTAATGAGAAATGAAGATTCAAACAAGCGAGAAATAGACTTATTCATTTCACGCGATTATAGAATTCGCCTGAAATTCACTTCTAAATCAGTCGCCTTCAATTTACTTTTTCTCTCAAAATAGTTTCCCTTCGTTGAATTTATGCAATGTCGTATTTCATTCGCAATTTTAGGTCTTCATTCACTACCAGATTATTTCCTATTCATCTATTTTGCCACTAATAATTTATTCCGAGATGAAAAGCTGATAGAATAATGCAATTATCATCATTTGTGATTTGTTGGGTTTTTATTCGGACTTCTCTAGCTGCCGATTCTCCTTATTACTACAGAGGTAAGAGCACTTATTTATCGATTTTTTAATTTAGATTTATTTTGTAGAAGGCGTACCTCGATTTAAGAATCATGAGAAAGAAGTCCACGAAGTCTATTTGAACGATCATGTAAGTTCTATCAATTTCCTCGATACAATTGTTAGCTATATGCCAAAAGAGTGACCAATTTAGTATGGTAAAACTCTTTTGTTTTTGACTAAAGCAATGCTGTTTATTCTTGAAGAAAGGTTCCTATGGAAATTCAATTTTTCTTTCCAAATACATTATTTTTATGAAAAATTTAGATGCAAAAATAGATCAAGATTTTGACATTCGTTTTTGTTAGCTAGTTAGAAGATACGAAATAGATCTTTACTAAACTCCATACCTTTTCCTTCTTATCTGTATAGCGAAGTGTGAAATGGACTATACAAAAGGCTTTCGCGAAGACATGGCTGAAATCTAATCTGCGAAAGTTCGAATTTCGATTGTAATGATCTAATTGTGAATTGTGTAATTTCTAGGTGCGACTTCCATGCAACGCGATCTCGCGAACTCCCCTGCAAGTGCTCTGGATGCACAACGGAGAGGCACTCGCTGCACAGCAAATGGTCCACAATCCAAAATTCAGGGAGAACAAAAATCATCAGACTTTGGACATCAGGGATGTCGATGTGTCGCATCAGGTAAATAGATCAACGAAATGTGTATTTCCAAACGACTTGCCTGAGTTTTGGCAAAAAAAACTATCAGTAGCGAATCAATATGTCAAAATTCATCATTTGATATTGTTGATAAATATTACGATCATGCAAATCGATTAACCATTTTATTAAATTGGTCGATTACTTAAAGGCAGATAGTAAAAGTTGATCGTTAATATTTCAGGGCCTATGGACATGCAAAGTCTGGAATTCCGTGGGACATATCTCTCGAAATTTTACAATCGAAATCATAGGTTAGTCTTCGAGACATTTGAATTTGCTTGAAGTTGCAGTGAGAAATTATTTTTTTTTTTTGCAAATTTTGGTCCTTTTGGAGGCATGAGATTTTCATTTTATTTTTTACCTTTTGGGATCATTTTATGACTCATTCATTGATACGAGCCAGGAAGTATCTTTTTGGTTTGATTTCGGGCGATTTTGCAGACTTCTGCGATTATTACCTTTTCCCGAACTTCCATCCGAACACTATCCCGATGGAATGTGTCTGTCTGTGGCACTACACGAATGAGCCAAAGAGGAAGGATCTGGACTATTCGATAGCCACAATCGACAATTGCAAGCGATTTGCCAGAAGAATCATCAAGAGGGCAAGGAAGCCTCTCTCGCACATGCCCTGTTTCCATCCGCCTTGTGATGAGAATGGTTCGTTGAGTTTTTGGCATGAGTGCAGTGAAAGACTTCTTGATACGAAATCATGATCATCGAAGCGGAAAGGTTCTATGTATAGAGGGTGCGCCAAAGATCTGGAACGATAAAAATATTTTAGAAAATTTCGAACGCAACTAATAACAACAACCATTTTCTGAAAAGGTTAATTTTACTATTCCCAGAATTGATACTGTCCAACACCAGTTTCATTTCATTTAGTCACGATTATGTTAATTTCTAGAGTCTAGAATTTAGATGCAAAAGCGGTCCTGACTTTTGGCGCACCCTGCAATTCTGAGACTTTTTGAAGATCAAACTTTCGCTCATCCCTTGATCAAGATCCCTATTACGAAGTCTTGTTTTCTTTCCCTTCGAATGTTTAGCCTCCTAGGTATGCCTTTGTCGACCACTCAGCCGATGTCTTCATCCTCTTCTTCGACATCTTCTACATCGACTCCTCGTCCCACCACGACTTCTCCGATCACTCTTGCGCCACAAGCGGTCGTTCAGTCAACCCTGCCTTCATCCACAACCACCCGACCTCCCTACCAGCATGTAATCACCTCTCCCTCGACTTCTCCTGTGCCTGTGACTGTTGTGTCTATCCGATCCCCGTCTAGTCCTTCCCAGAGTAAGCATCTTCATTGTCGTCCATTGCAGACCCCATCAAACTGTTCGACTGGCTGGCAGATTCTCATTCCGGCGACATCAGCCATCTTCTGCCGAATCTGCTTCCCTATGGAAGAGCAGATGCAATCAAGCAGAAGCTTGGTCCAAAATGGCAGCAGCTCAATCAGATCGAGAAAAAGATCCGAGCTAGAGCTATTGTCAGAGAATTGAGTGAAACGTATCGACACGGTAAGATATGAGATGAAAAGGGAATGTCAAACATGCGTCAACAATCATGGGGCTGATAGATGGCAAATGATAATGCGTTTCAGAGACGGCGTTCGAAGACGATGAAGATGATGATCCTGAGCCGCCTGTTATCAGTCCGGATCCTAATTTGATCAAGGAACCTATCATCATGGAAAGTAAGATCGATAAAAACGATTATTTAAAGTTGGTTGACACGAAAGGAGTTGCAATTTGAAAAGATTAAAAAAACTGTATTTTATCACCGTCATGCACCACAGAAATAGATCGAATTAGTGCTGCGAGTGAACTAACACGAGAAATTGAAACACTTCTGCAAGAGAGTCACAGTAAAGGCTATCAGAATTGATTTGTTTTTAAATTTAGCGCCACCGATGTTCAAAGACAACGACCAATATCATGAGACGATAGTGTCGCCAGCTGGGAAGACTCTCAGACTCAATTGTAAGGCTGACGGACAACCCTTGCCTAAGGTTTGTAGAAACAGTGACGAATGATTTATAAATAAATTCAGGTGGTTTGGGAATATCGCGATCGCGATCAAGTTAAGGTGATTACTCAGAAAACGCCACGGCCTTCAAATGGAGATTATCGATTAAACAGATGGTCGCTCGAGGTCGAAGATGCTGTCGGAAGTGACTCGGGAATATATTCATGCGATGTTTCAGAGCATTTATTGCCGCACTTTATTATTGAGAAATTATAGGTATGGAATATTGCTGGCAGCATTAAACGAACCTTCAATGTGACAGTCATCAATCGAATGAGAAGTCCTCCATTTATTGTGCCAAATGTTCTTCTGAATCAAACGGTACCTGATTAACCATGAATCACAGAGTCTTTTGCATATTTTTGTAGGTGAATGTGAACGGCACTGCTGCATTCCGCTGTCAGGTCTTCTCCGATCTGATGCCTTACATTATGTGGGTCCGAATCAACAAAGTCAATGGAAGTTACTATTACTACAACGAAACCGCTAAAGAACACATGTTCAACTACACTGAAATGGAAACTGTTGAGGTAATTCTTTTGAATTCATTCTTCAAGATGTGATATTTCAGAAAGCTCGTATCACTCACCGAGGCGACCAATCAACTCTGAAGATACTCAATGTGACTTTAGATGATCAAGGACTGTATGGATGCATCACTGGAAATTCGCTTGGAACTGTATTTAGAGACCTTTATGATTCATCAACTCATTCAATGATTATTAGACAATGGCAAATGCAACATTGATTGTGAATGCTTTCAATACGATCGAAATTCCGACTGGAGATGGGGAGCCTGAATATTCTGTCGGAAGTATTAGTAAGTTTCCATTTCAATAAATTATTGCCAACATTTGCAAATAAAGGCTTAAGGACACTTATTCTTTCAAAATGAGATATAAATCTATCAAATCACGAAAGTTTTTTAATAGAATTTTTCATCATTCGAAAGGAAACTCGTATCATAGTTTTGGAAAAAACTCGTCATAGGACATTCATATTGTCGTTGTTCTTCATCATATTTCCATATGCGTTGTTTCAGTCGGTCTGCTTATGATCATCTTCTTCTCTGTTCTTATCACAATGGCAGCAATAATGTATCTGATCTGTGTGAAGGTGCTTCGATCTAAAGAGAAGGACATGGACGACAGAATGGGCCTGATGCCAAAGAAGAAGAAAGTCATTGTCACTCATAAGAAGCACCCGGATGAATCAGAAATTTGGTCAGATCTGCCTTCGACCTATCAGATTCAGGTTTGAAAAATTATCCGCTTTTATTTAACTCATTGTCTAAATTTAGATAGTTGAGCAAGCTGTGACGGGTGCTCGCCAAAGAAGAATGCGCCACAGTTCAGAAGTGACGACGCTACTGTCAGAATACGAAGTTGATCCAGACCCACAGTGGGAAATCGACAGATCTAGGTAAAGCTGAGTTGGATGAGCTAAGGAGTCAATCGATTCTAGATTGGAACTTGTCTCAATTCTTGGTGAAGGTGCCTTCGGCGAAGTTTGGAAAGCAATGTTAAAGCCAGATAAGGCTGAAATCAAGGCTGAGGACGATGTTGAGGTGCAGAATTGCTATCTTCATTTGCAATAAGAATATTTCCAGAAATTCCCGGTAGCTGTGAAGAAGCTGAAAGCTTCCGCTCATGAGAAAGAACTTATCGACCTGGTCAGTGAAATGGAAACGTTCAAGGTGATCGGACGACATGAAAATTTGCTTCGACTAATTGGATGCTGCACTGGCTCAGGGCCACTCTACGTCGTCCTTGAACTATGCAAACACGGCAATTTACGGTAGATTGGCAATAACAAATACTTTTTTACAAATTTGCTATTTGTTATAGCGATTTTCTCCGAGCGCATAGGCCAAAGGAGGAGAAACGAGATGTTCGGAACAATGAGAATGACAAAGGAGATTATTTGGAGCCTAGAAGAGCTGGTGCAAGGAGTGAAGAACAGGTTGAAAATGCAGTGGTGGTCAAATGTATGCGACCAAACATGACTTTTGGATTCATTGCATATGGATTTTTCTGAAAACTAATTTTTACGTAATAACTATCAGTAATACAGTCGCGTTAAAACGCACTATCAATTAGCTCAGTAGTCTAATTGCACGAGCCATAGGAACTTTTGAAGAATTATAAATTTTCAACTTTCCCATATGATAGAAAATTTTCACAATTCCAAAATCCTCATAAATGGAATCAAATTGAGCTAAACCTTGGCAGACCATTCCGACTTGCTCGCCCCAATATATGTATAAAATTTCGACCGAATTGGTGCACCACCTGTCATGAATCCAAAAATCATGTGTTGGCTCCATGCCTTTTGACCACTACTTGTGTTGCTTGACTAATCTCAATCGGCAGTTTCAGGTCCTCATTCCAAATCTCACTCAACGTCATCTCGTCGAGTTTGCTAGCCAAGTAGCGAAAGGAATGGCATACATGGCATCAAGAAAAATTATTCATCGGTATATTTTCATTGTAGCAATAAGCTATCTGAAGGTGCGATTTCAGTGATTTGGCAGCTAGAAATGTGCTTGTCGGTGATCAGTTCGTTTTAAAAATCTCGGATTTCGGACTTTCCAGAGACGTGCACTGTAACGATTATTACAGGTAGATAAAGCTGCTGGAAGACCCTCACTACATGCTTGGATTTTCAGAAAGAAAGGCAATGGTCGTCTGCCTATCAAGTGGATGGCATTGGAGGCTCTAGACTCTCATGTTTACACCATCGAAAGTGACATGTAGGGAATATCTTGCGACCTTTCTTGATTATAGACTTTAGATGGTCGTTCGGCATTCTACTTTGGGAGATAATGACACTAGGGGGCACGCCGTATCCAACAATTGCCATGCCTCAGCTGTATTCATGCCTGAAAGATGGCTACAGGTTAGGAAACTGGAAACTATTGAAGCGAATGAAGAAGAACTTTCAGAATGGAAGCACCTCACAATTGTCCTGAAGAGGTGTACAATTTGATGATCGCCTGCTGGCAGGAGAAACGGGAGACACGACCCAGTTTCGAGACGATCGTCTATTATTTGGACTGGATGCTCAACCAGTCTGATGACCAAGAGGATCAAGGAAATGTATACGCTTGTAAAGCTACATATATATATATTTTAATAAAACCCTTAGAACAACAATAACCCTCCTCCTGGAACGGACTCTGACAACATGGGTCCGTCTTCTTCCCCAGCACCCACTTCTTCCTCAGGAAGTCTATCGAGAAGAAAGAAGACGCGGCCGCTCTCAGCTCCTGTCAATTTGCCGTCCGAAGTACACTTTTGAATTTCTCGCATGTAAAGAGGAGCTTGTTTAGCCCCAGCATTCGA
The DNA here is from genome assembly GCA_964036155.1 of Diploscapter coronatus. Lineage (NCBI taxonomy): Eukaryota > Metazoa > Nematoda > Chromadorea > Rhabditida > Rhabditidae > Diploscapter > Diploscapter coronatus. The sequence goes on along the minus strand of OZ038422.1, from coordinate 44,073,220 downwards.
TCTGCGATGACGTGGATGACGATGGGGAGTTGGATTTCTTGGGTTCAGTCGAAGTGAAGGAGCCAAGCACACCACAAGAAACCTCGACTGCCCCAGTTACTCATTATTATAACGACGTTCGACCTTCGCCATCTCGGCTAAATAGCAATTGGAAAATATCCAGGCAACAAACTGGTGCGAGTTTGATATGGTTTTTCTTCTCTGCACTGAAATTCTTTCAGATACATTTGACCAATAGGGTAGTTTGTAAATGGCGCAATAGCGGAACGGTGTAATGCGAAATTACGAGGCGCTTTTTAGTATTTGACGAAATGCTTCCTTTTTCGGCATAAATCCTATTAATTTCTATTGCATTCAGTCATTTTTGCGTTTTGTCAAATAGTAAAAAGCGTTTCATCATTTCCCGTTACGACATTCTGTCATTGCGTCGTTTACAGAGGTTGTTGAACGGTAGTGAACTTTAAAATCTTTCGAAACTGAAACAAAATGAAAAATGTTTGTCCAAACTATCGAAGGAAGAATTGAACATTTTCGCATAACCGCAACCCATGATTGACAGAAACTAGTGAAATTCTCATTCCAGACCCATCGAGCACAACTTGTGTAAATCAAGCACCTGGCAAACTGAACACTACCTCGAATTCAGTCGATTCTGCAATTGGATCACCTGCTTGGCACATTTCTAACAAGAGCATCAGCCCTTCCATTAGCAAAGTTCAGTTTTTAGGTTCGTCGAGTTTGTTTCTTTTTTTGCTTTTCCAACTTTTGATGCTCACTTTTAGGGGAGAATGATGATTCCGCTCGTGATACTCCTTCAACAAGCTCTCAGCAGCACAATTACATGAATGTGGGTCAGTCGTTAGCCACTCGATTCAGATACCCTGCAAATGGAGGCGATGAAAATTCGCAAAGGTTAGCCGATACAGTTTCAATTGAAGAGACTATTTTAGTCGTTCAAACAGCTCCGGACTCGATCATGGTTCTTGGGACTCTGCTTTCTGTGGCGACAGTCATAACAGCCACGTTCAACTGGCGACAATTGATTATGATCCGAAATCGATGAAGGCCAAAGTGATCCGAAGGCTGTCTGATGAGAAGAATCAAAATGGGCAGCCTATAATTGAAGAAAACTCCGAAAAGGCGCATTCTTTGCCGAGGTATAACTATGTTCTGTGAATGTCTGATCGTCAGATTAACGGAAGATATCAAACCTCGATAATTCAATTTTATCGATATGATGAACCAGGGACGAGGCAAGGCTTCAAATTTAGAAATTACAAAAACAAAGATCTTAAAAACCCCAAAGGCCAAAGAAATTCAAAAATAAAGACAGACCCTTGCTCGTTCCTGTGATGGTGAATAAAATATTTTACATAACAATTTTCCGCTTCGCTAATGCTTCCGTTAACTAGATGATAAAATGAACTGACATTTCCATTTTACTGCCTCTAACAATCGATAAGTTATGCTTTTAGATTAGCAACATCTTTGCCTAACTATCCGTCCCCTGTCCTGGAACATAATTGTGAGACGGTTGTCTGAAAATTTGGTACAAATTTAGTCGATTTTTGATGATGATGATGATATGATTATTGAAACATTTCACTGCAATTCATGACATTTTTCGAAATTTCTGTGGATTTTAGACTGTGCCAATGAGTCTAACAGTTAAAAATATCCCCCTTTCAACGGCTTTCCTGAATTTCTCTACAACAATTTTATGACACATTGGTACAACTTTTTAGTCATTCTCTTGAACCAAAAACTGTATTTCATCAAACCATTTAAAGTCCTGAGAACAGTGTTCTTCCCCCATTCGCTCAATGCACTCATGATGAATCTCATTATTCAATAGCATAGTTGTTTCGCTATTTGATTGAAGACTGTTATTTGTATATCGAAATTTACTATGTGAACGTTTATTCGAAGATATAAAGCACTACTACTCGCTTACAACGCTTTATCGTTATACTGGTCTCTTTTATTTGAGAAGTTCTTTCATCAGTTTGATGAGCACGTTTGGACATTCCTTGAGTTCGTTTCTGGGCATGTGCTCGTCTTTCGAATGAGCGTTTTTGATCGAGCCACAACCGAATAGATATCTTCCTAAATCGAAACGAGAATTACGACGTTTACGGAAATGCAATCTTCTCTACCCTTGAGTTTTTCAAGTCCGTGCCAGAATGGCAGATCAGTATTGAACGAGACAGGATCCATCTCGGTCTTGATCGGAGGCTCGTCCAAGAGCACTGGCTCGTTGAAGTTCCAGACGTCCACTTCGACTCTTCCTTCAATGAGTATGCTGATCAGTGACATGAATTAATTTCTATCTATCTTACCCTTGACGATAGCCTCGAGCTTCTGCGTGATGTCAGCGATGGAAGTAGTGACTCTGAAGAACAACCCTGCCTCGGCATACTCAGCCCAAGCATTCAGCGCTTGTCCGCCCTCGATCTTGCCGATGTTCACGGTCGTTGCCCCTAAAGTTGTAGGCTTTTTTTTTTTTTGGAAATTCGTTGGCGGTTGCCGATTGTAAAAAGTGTAATTTCAAGTGAACTTCTATTCCAGATTGAAATTCGCGACAGTTAAAGTTGAATTCGAAAGTTAAAGATTGAGTTTGAAAGATTCGGTTTTTTTTCTAACCCGTTTTGTGACTCTCAGGCCACTTATAGTCGAGAACATCCTTCAGGACATTGACAAGGATGTGAACAGCCGAATATCCCGAAGTGAGATAACCGGAATGACCTGCTACTCCTCGTGCCTTCAGTTTGACCTGAAAGGACGGAACGACCTACTAGATTTATCGACTATCTTGCCTTCATAGCTCCTTTCTGAATGGATGCAAACTTCATTTCAGTTGGTTCTCCAACAATTAGATATTCTGGGGAAACGTTGAATTCGTTCGCCTTCTGCAAGGAACTTGGTTTAGTTTCCTTCGCCTCGAAAATTTCAAACCGTCATTCCAACATGATCGACCTCCTCTCCAACGACGAAGAGCAGTCCAATTTGATCTGCCAAACTTGGATCCTCTCTGCGCAGTCGATCAGCTGCTGCCATCATCACGACCATCTGACCTGAACTATTCCTGTTGAAGAAGTTATAATGGCAGCTAAAAGCTTGAACAATTATGACTATGAATGCACTCTGATATTGTCAGTTATCGTGGGTCAATTTGAATGGAATTTCGCATGCATATTCTTCCAACTAGTTTGTGAATTCCTGCCAAGTTTTATTTGGCTTGGCTCACGATAAATAGACATCCCATGTTATATTCTCACTCATAATTGTCTCAAGCTTTTGGCTGTCACTGTCTCTTAATCTCCAGCTACCTTTCGCGTCATTCGTTCCTCTTCCCCAAATCGAATCTTCCTTCTCGGTAGGACCAATGAAGGGAGGAACTGTGTCAAAATGAGTGTTCAGAATGAGACGAGGGGCTAAAACTACAAATTTTCAGGAAAATAAGACGAAATTCTCACAAGCGTTGGGCTTGGTAGTAGCGAGAACATTGAATCTGTCGGGGTTGTTGTCCAGCGGCTGTCTCTGCACGTGCCATCCAGCATGTTCCAAATCAGCAGCAACACGGTCTGCGAACTCTTTCTCCTTGCCTGTCGTCGAATCGATCTTCAGGTAATCGACTAGAACTTTCTCGACATCTTCAAAGGGACCCATCTAAAGAAATCATAAATGAAGATTCCAATTATTATTTCAATAGCAGAATAATGCACGAAAGTTTGAAATAACTCATAATATTCGTTGTATGCCATTCGTTCATTCATGATTGAATAATATCTATCAAATTGTAATCATAAAAAGGAAACTCATCGCACCACAGTAGTTTTTCTATTTTGATCTAGATTATTTTAGTAAAGTAGATGAACGAGCACATCAAATATCATGAACTGTTCTAAGCCGTAGAAAATCAAAGATATAATAGAGGTATTATGACTTGTGAGGAGGTAAATACAAGGAAAAGGTTTGCGTCGCTTTGGACACGCTTCTGCGACAGTTTGGAAGCGCTTCAGAGGCTCTTTTAAAGCGCTTCCAATTTACGGCGTTTTAGAAGCGTTTTACGACGTTTTGGAAACGCTTTTGCGACAGGTTGGAAGGCGTCGCAAAAACGTTTTCGCCAAAAAAGCGCTTCAGAAACGCCGTAAAATTTCTCAGAGTACCTCATACTCTTTACAACTCGTTTTTGCATGCGCCCCATCTTTCTCTCTACTCAGCCTTTTCTTTGTTGTCTCTTCAGAGCACACTATTTCATAGGGGTTGAGACTAGGAGGGGAGAGTTATAAAATATATCCAGTATCTACCTCCTCACAAGCCATAATAACAATAATAATATGAAAGCCGACCTCTCCTCGCTGCTCTTCGATGCCGTCTGATTTCTCTAGAGTTGCGCAGACTGAAGACCAAGATCAAACGTTGTCTCTGCAGAGATTTTATCACCGAGTCTTGCCAAAACATGTTCTTGAATTTGATTGATTATGTTCTTTGAATCAACACATTGTTCGATTAGATTCTTATCTGAGAATTCTCAACAGGAATAGCTCAAATAAATTTTGCACCTCGTAAAATTTATGATGTGAGACTATAATAGAATTGGTTCATCTTAGTTGAGGATCACTGATCTGTGATAGTACAATTATCTGTTATCTGTTGTGTAAAGAATGAAATAAGTGATTGAATTATAGAAACCGAGTCAAAGATCTCTAATTATTTTGATAAATTTAAGGAAAAGAATGAACAATTAATGTCACCGAAAAAAGTGATAAGTTGAATTCTATGACAAGCAGCTTTTGACTTCTATTCTCAAACCTCCAGGAAAATTTTGCAATCGGCTCATGATAACCACGAAACGGCAAGGAAGTAATCGTTGATAATGAGCGCTGACAAAATTTCAAAAAAATGAGAAGCAGAAAGATCACTCAGTGGGAACATTTTCTTTTCATTGATTTGATTCTTTCATCCGAAATTTTACAAATATCACGTTCTGTGCATGCTTATTTCGAAATTTATTTGAGTTTACCGGAAATACTGCTTCATCTAGGTAACAAATTTGCGAGATGCAGTTTTCTTCGTTACTTCAAATGTGGGAAGGGAAGAAACGAGAGAAGAGATTGAAGAAATTCTACGCAAGACAACAGGATCTGGTTGACAGTTGGAAAGCTGATGAAGAGATGCTCAAAGTTGAGATGGAGGCTCGAGATCATGAAGGGGAACAGAATGTCAAGGCAAGAATTGTTTTTTACTCCGAACTTACTGTAATTTTCTTTGCTTATATTTGTTCGTATGTTTAGGAAAAACGTTGCATTCCGAAACTCTTTTTGCATTTGTTTTTTCCTGAATAATTCCTTAAAGTTGTTTAAAAGCTAAACAATTTTTTGCGATAATCCTAATTTTGATCAAATGTTTTACTGGATTTAGAAATGGGATACACGAATAGCTTCCATTGTGCTCTGCATCAACGTTGTTTTGATCATCGGAAAAATCGTCGCTGCGATTCTGTCACGCTCGTTGTCAGTCATCGCTTCAGTGGTCGACAGTGGCATGGATATTCTAGCAGGAATGGTGCTGTACTTCACTTGCAGAGCTATCGAAAATCATAACAAACATCATTACCCAGTAGGATTGAACAGGTACCAATCTTCAATTATTTAGTATTCGGTTTATTGAACCTCAGACTTGAGCCCCTTGCGACGATTGTGTTCGGAATGGTAATGATCTTCGCCAATCTTATAGTCTACGAAGAGGCAATCTCTGGTTGCATCTCTGGAAACCTTCATCCGGTTGTCGATATTGAGACTCTCGTCATTTTGTGCACCAATTTTGGAATAAAACTTGGTAAATTTCAATGATAAGCCGCGATTGTTCCAACGTGAATTTCAGTTCTCTATCTGATTTGCCGAGCCCGTAAATCTCAATCATGTCAAGTGTTGGCAATCGACCAGAGGAATGATTGTGTAACAAATTTGGTTGCTTTGGCAGGTGCTTACATTGGACATCGCTGGTGGAAGTATAGTGATCCGATCGGTGCGTTCTTGGTCAGGTTCGGTTCATTTATTGAGGGACTATTTTACTTTTTGAATGACTTCCAGCGGTTTCGTAATCTTCACTTGGCTTCAGCAGATTCGCGAGCAGGTTCCCATGCTCATAGGAAAATCCGCAAGTCCTGACTTCATCCACAGAATCATAAATGTAGTGATAAGCTTAGCTATTTGATGATGAAGATATAATCTACAGGTATCGATAACTCACGACGAGAGAATCCGGAATCTGGACATGATTTACGTCTATCATTTGGGAGCTAACTTCCTCGTTGAATTACACATTGTTCTGGACAAGGAGTTGCCACTCAAAGACGCGCATGACATTTCAGAATCTTTGCAGGTTAAATAGTTTGAAGGAAATTACGCAAATTGAATCCCAAAGTTCAGACAAAATTGGAAAGACTTCCATATGTGGAGCGAGCATTCGTGCATTGTGACTATGAATTCGATGGAGATGAACATCTGTGACACAAATAAATGATCAGAATATGAATGATATATTTTACAGTTGCAGAAACATGGTTTGTTACAAGTATTGTCTTGTTTTGAGAAAATTCTCCAGCCCGTGCAAAACTTGCATTGGTGTATTGCACAACTCCTGATATTATCAATTTTATCGCCAGACTTTTGGTAGGATTATTGGCTATCATAGCAGTGTCAAATAGCATAAAGAAGAAAGTTTGAAAACTGTCCTATGCGTTAAAATGGGCGACTAAATTTCCGACGAAGGAAGAGCAGGGTGCACTTTTGTTGTAAATATTGCATTGTCGGTTAAAAATTGACCAGTTCGAAAATTTTAATAATTTTTTAATTATCATGACTTCTCTATCATAAGAAATTAATAGTACACCATCTGTTTGCCAAATTGCTCAACAAAATGGCTCGGGAAAGCGACATTTTCTCCTTAACAAGACAATAGGCGATTTAATAAAATATTTATTTCGAATTACTTATCTTGATTTACAAATTTTGGACTCATAAAATTTGATATCCTGAAATGTTTATAAGCGATTGAAAGGAAGTTAATGAAATTTACCAGTAGCAAGGTCGCGCTAATTACGAGCAGCTTCAACTGAAGTGCCAAATTCGGAGAAACTAAAATATTTGCGTGTGTTTCCAATGATTTTGAAATTTCATACAATTGATTTCGAATGTATCAGCTGCGGTGCAGGCTTCTTTGCAAAAACCTCCATAGTATTTTACTATATTGCCAATGGCTACACCAGTCGTTGGATCGATTATCTGAAGGTGTCTAATTTTGTACGAATTTAAAGGAATGATCACGTCAAAATTCTGTCGGCCTTGTTTAATGCAAATAGGAATTTCAAGTATAAGGTCGGGGTTTTTCGGTTGAGGATTTGAATCAGATTCATTATTAGACGAAAATAGAGATTGGAAAAAGCAGCTATTGGACGATTCACTCGAATCGTCCTCAGATTTATCACGAGTCGTGTATATTTTGAATCCATTCGTCAAGAAATAGAAGAGCGAAGTTGTTTTCATACTTCCAAGCTAAATTATCATCAGGAATTTGGGAAGTCGTAAATAGAAATTTGCCTGCACATTAGTTCCTGTAAATATGTTGTACTTGCTTCCAAAAAGGAAAAATCGAAATCTTTTCTCAAATTTGAGAACTACCTAAGATCAGTAAACTAATTTATTCCGAATGAAAAACTAACTTGACCATTCGGATTCACGATGTACATGTCGAATTCTCTTCGATGTCTACAGAATTGTCGTTGCAAGCAAGCCGATTTTTCTTGGACTGTGAATAGCTGAAAACTTTAAGGTGCAATTGCATAAGTTAGCAAAAGTTTACTTGAGCCCCCATCGAATCACTAACAGAATACGTATTTTCAATTTCATATGGTATAAAACTTTCGACATAATCGATATTCTAAAATAGTGTTCTTCAAAAATATTCACCGAATTATTTTGCCACTAACTTGTGTGATCAGACATTTATCAACCACTGCCAAATATTGTAATTCTCCTGGAATCGAGGATTGATTCAGAAGATGAGAGTTATTGGGCAAATATGAAAATGCTGGATGTTGTGCGATAAAATGAACCTGGTTTTTTCCAATTTTAAATGCAAGGAAACTATTTTTCACAACTTACTGATCCAGGCTGAGCTGTGTAGAGAGGATTTTCTAGCGGCATTACTGAAATTTATGGAGTTGATAACTGGGGATGATAACGCCCTAATACTGTCAAAACCTTTTCTCGTGTTTGAGGTTTCCGGTGAAAATTTTCATCTCTCTCCACGGCTTCAATCGATATTCGTTCATTCTTATCACTCGCTCATTAGACCTCAATGCATATGTTTGCTTTACATTTTATTGGAATTCTCCATTTTCAAATCAATTCATTCCAAAATTCGATTTATGGATAAAATTGAAAGAGATTAACATTTTCCTCTCAAAATTTACTCGAAAGTTCATATGCCCTTGGGACAATTTTTGTAATTCATGACAAAACACGAAGGAATGATCAGCAAAAGAATGTGTAGGGAAAATGTTTGTGCCTAGTAGTAAACACGATTGTTGTACACATCACGATCGGATCGCGAATGTTCTATTCTAACATTAAAATATTCCTAGTCAAGTTATAAAATTTCTAAGCAAGAAGGATATCCGAAAAACGTCTGAATAACAATTAGCATACAAATCCGCTATTCATCAAACTGTCAAATGATATGAAATAGGCAATAAAATAACAAAACGAAAAGGAAGATACCTCGCACCATACCAATAAGAATCCAAATATGATAACCAAAGAATATTTTTGCAGCAATATGGAAACGCAAGATATCGTAATAATTTCGGATGATAATGATCGAAAATAACAAAATCACAAATTCCCGCAAATACGCAATTAAAAGTGACCTGTTATCTAATTTATAAAGTGATAAGTATAGATAGATGATAAGTAACAACAACATCGAATAATATGAGTTTGCACACTTCGAAAAATCACACAACACGCAAGTAGCATAGTAAGTATTCACTCAGCAACACGAGGAAATAACAGAACTCAACAGAAGAAATCGAAATATAACATTATGGATTCGAGAATTTGCATCATATGTTACTCACCCAAATCACAATGAAATTTGTAGAACAATGGATTTCGAATCGAAATGATTTTTATAGTCAATAGGATAAAATGTTACTCGATTCAAAATAAAAACAAAGATAAAACAATCATCGACAAAAATAATAGGATTCGTCAATTCATCGATATCCAACTTCTTTTGTGGATTGTTTTCTGATGAATTAACGATAATGAATAAATTATTTCTTACAAAAACGGAATATCATCGGAAAATCGATTTTCAGCTAAATAGTTTTTCTTTCCACCGGTTTTCCTGACTAATTTAATGTCACAAATCTCCATCTCAGAAGATACCGCCTTGCACATGTCGTACACTGTCAGAGCTGCTACCTGAAAAAGGATTTTTCCTACAAATTTCGTTGCTTGAAACTAAAGAAAATTGAATGATAAGAAGCTCCTCTTTCAAATGGTTTATGAAAAATGGAACAAAATTTCACTTTTCCAGATAGTAAAGTTATGCTCACCGAAACTGCAGTCAAAGCTTCAAGCTCGATTCCTGTGGTACCGAAGGTCTTTGCGAAAGAACGAATCAGCAAACAATTTGCATCCTAAAATCGAAGACCATCGAATTGGTTTTCGTTTATTTTCACCAACCTCATCGAGATAGAATTCAGTGTGAACTTGCGAAATGAAAATATTGTGGCAGAGGGGAATTAAGTTTGAGGTCTGCTTTGCAGCCATAACACTAGCGATCTGAAGTGAATTTTTAAATTTTTATTTTCGTCGATGTTTTACTAACTCTAGCAACATTCAAAACATCCCCCTTCTTCAATGAATTCATCTTGATTTGTCTGCAGATTTCGGCAGTCAGCTTAATTTTTCCTTCGGCAACAGCCTCTCTGACAGTCGGTTGCTTATTTGAGACATCGACCTACAAGAATCTCTCTTGAAATAAAGATAACGAATTTGGTAATATTCAATCAGTGCAAATTCAAATTTTAGGGTTTTTAGATTCTCATTTTCAGAAATATGGAATTTCTATTATTCAGCCCTTCTTATTGAAGAGTCCGAAATCTGGGAGATTGAAAATAGGGAGAGAAAGAATCATTTTAGGCTAGTCTTTCTGATTCGCTTTAATTTTCCCCATTTTCTAGCCATAAAAAATAAGTACACAGCTTTGCACTTCCTAGATTAGAGGTCAAATAGTACCTGTTTAGCGGTACCAGCTGATGTAGTATGAGTTAACAAGGACTTATTATCTGAAAAGATTTTCGTGTTTCAATTTTACAGTCATTTTCGAGTACCATTAGAATCGCTAGAGAAGAATCTATGGGAAGTTGCAAGTGACTTGACAAGGTGATTTGGTGAAAACAGGTGAAGAGGAGCGGAAATAGAAGGTGAAGGAGTCGAATTCAGGGAAAGAGTAGGGCAAAATGACACCGTGAATAAGGGCAATTGACCTGAAAACGCGTGGATTATTAAAAAAAAAAAGTCAAAATATTCGCTCCTACTTTGTGAATAGAATGATCGCTTGTCTGAATCGTCAGTTATCCTCCGATCAGAATCATCGGTCGATTTGGGAGGTTCTTCAAATTCTCCATGCCTATAACCTGCATTCAATATATTCTCAATTATTTTAGGCAATTTTTCGCTGCCTTTTTCGACCGACTGACTGACTAATTTATGAAAATGTGGCATCTTTTTCGATTATGTTCGGAAAAATAATTTGAAAATTTGCTAATCTTTTTCAGAAAATTATGATGAATTTGGAACCGATTTGAGTATTCAAGTGCCAAAATGGTCATCTACCTGCGTGCTTGGCTTTCTTCCTCGTGACAGCAGACTGAATGACTTCCGACAGTTTCTCGTCACTCTCATCCAATCGCATCAGATCTCGCAGGTTCACTTCTGCATTGCCGTGCAGACAGACCTGCAACTTGACTTTCTTTCACTCATTCCTCAATATTACTAGCCTTCAAGTTGCCATCGGCGGTAATTCGCAATCGATTGCATGTGAAGCAGAAATGATCGCTCATTGAAGAAATGAATCCAAATTGACCCGTGAAACCACGGATTTTGTAGGACTGAAATTCAGTTTTTCAACAAAAATACGGTGAATTTCTCAACCTTCGCCGTATCATTGGGCAGCTCTGTCAGTTTGCAAACATTCTCCTCTCCAAATTCATCTTTGATTCGTTGCATAACTTCTCCATAGCTAATGAAGTGGTTCTGATTGAAGTGATTTCCTCCGAAAGGCATGAATTCGATAAATCGAACATCTATTCGCTGAAAATAGCGAACTGATTCATAATACATAAGAATTTGGAATTGTCGAGGTAATTTTTTAGAAGGCTGAGTTGAGAAATATTTTTCTAAAGTATTTCGTCGAATACTGCAGTAAATCCAAATCGCCTCCGAATTTTTTGAATAAAGAATGAAAAGATGGACATTTATTTCATTCCATTGTCCAAAAAATCAAGATTTCATTGAATTCTCTATGCTTACCCTGGCCTGTGTCATCCTCACGAAATCCATTATTTCGTCATCATTTTTCCCACGCATTACGACCACGTTTATCTGAAAAATAGAACTATTCCATTGGGTTTCTGAAATCCGGAACCTTGACATAAGGATACAGGCTTTCGGTTGCTTTGATTGATTCGAGAACTTTCCCGAGCCCGTTCCTTCTGCACATCTCGATGTATCGATCTTGTCGTAGCGTATCCAGGCTGACATTCACCTGAAAATGTTCCCGTTAGATTGATCACTTCTCTCGAAATTCTACCTTTGTGAGCCCAGCTTCCCTCAGAGCCATGACGTGCTTGCTCAACATCAGTCCATTTGTGGTCAGCCCAATGTCTTCGATCCCGTCGATGTTTGAGATCTGATCTAAAATATCGACATTGTTTTCTCGATTTTATCGATGGTTTTAAATTCGATCTACAATAGTTTTTACTAAAAGATAACTGAAGAGACGAAGATCAGCGTTTGCCAATGATATTAATGTTTCTCTATCTTTCTGATGATATGAATTCTATACTCACGAACGATATCGACGAGATCTTTTCTGAGAGTCGGTTCACCCCCAGTCAATCTGACTTTGTTGACTCCATGGCTTGCGAATAGCCTGGTCAGCCGAATGACTTCTTCCGTCGTGAGCAGATTTCCTTTCGGACTGAGTTGGACTCCTTCTTCTGGCATACAGTATAGGCCTAAAATTTTGTGTGATTTTTTTCTCATTCATTCCTGACTAACATCGTAGGTTGCATCGCTCCGTCAAGGATATCCGCAAGTAAGTGTGAACTCGACCGAAGGTGTCTCTGAATGCGTTTTCTGGTAGCAACCGCTTCTTCACTTCATCCAGTGATTCATTCCTTCTAGCAGATGTGACCAGTCCAGGTGGAGTGCCCTTTTGCTGTTCTATCTGCAAATTTTTCATCAAAATGTTTAGCCCTAAAATTCGATTATTGCTATTTTTCTTGAAGATACAGAATTTTATTTTCCTATCCTAGACTTTTAGGTTACCGTATTCCTTCTAACTGAAGGGCATACCCTTCTATTCTTCAGCCCCTAATTTTCGAAACATTGGAATTTTTGAACCCCTCTTAATTCACCATTTAATGATCGTAATCCCTTCGAATCAAGACTAAACCCACTGTAAAAACTGCAAACAAATTTATAAAACACTTCCTGAGATGATCTGAATTGGGTAATGGATAGTCCTGGCATTTGGGAAGTGCCCTTGAATTAGAGAAAATACGGTATTTTGAACACGCCGTGGCATAACTCTAATACTTTATCAAAGTATTATACTTTTGCATATTACGAGATTTCTAATGATCTAAGGTCCATAGTAAACTAACTTCTCGTATCCTTTCTCTAATCCTCTCGATGGTGGATCTGGCAGTGACTGCCTGTGCCTTCTCGACAGTCGTGGTTGTGGAATAGCCCCGGACTTTGCAACTGCTCGAAATGACTGATGACTGACTTGAGCAGACTTCCCCATGTGCTAGTGAAGTTACACATCTTTCTAGTGGAATGTTCCAGCATTTGAGACGACTCAACATCTGAAATTCAAACAATATTTCTCGAAGAACTTCTTTCTGTAACACGATGATCAAAATCGAATTTACAAAAGATTGAAAAGCCATTATGAATAGACACCGCAAACTCCGTCTCTTTGTTTCCTTTTATGTTTCGCTTTCGTTCAAAAAGTGATATTTGAAACTCCAAAATTGAGAAACAAGTACCCTTTAAGATGGAGGATTACGAAAAGTCATTATTAGATTCGATGAGCCATTCATAAAAATGAACTTCGTTTAAAGAACTCTATCAGGAAGTGCGTGTACATTCAAGATAATTATCGCTGTAGAAGTAAAAATTGCGTACGTTTAGCTGATAGGTTTTGGCTAATTCACTCGGTCAGAAATTATTTTTATCTTATTTTTTCCTTACGAACGTCTTAGTTACACCGAATTTAATCATTTGGAATGGAAAATAGAAAGTGTATTCAAAGCGCAAATTGAAATTCGACAAAATGTGATCATGGGTAATTTCTTCATTGTCTGATAGGAGAGCATATGAAGAAATTTAGAATTGCATCATTAGATATTTCAAATTAATTTCATCAGAATTTTTGCGTCATCCAAATTGCAAAGATTTAGGAGAATTCAATTTAGGATCATCGATGATTTTTGATGAAGAGATCTAGACTAGGAATCGAATTCCGGAGAATGCAGAGGGTTGTTCATCATAGAGAAAATACCGGGCAATCCGCACTTACAAAAGAGTTTTATATCGATCTGTGCAATATTTAAATTGTCCATTTCAATGATACGAATATGCGATGACAGATAATGTGGTTTGGAGAGGGAATGAGATGCAGAACGGGATTATGCATTGAAAAGAGAAAAGGGATCGGAATAAAGTGAGATGCAACAGAAAAACGGAAGATCAGAAAAATGGCAAATTGACAGAACTAGGAGGCAGAGGGAATTGATGGTATTGGAGAGGCTATTTGGAAACCGCGAGACCACGCGACACAAAACATAGGCGAAATAGTATATGGTTAGTTAGGGTGGGGTATGGGCTGGTAGACTTTCTTTTCCCACGTTATTTCTTAATGGTTTCCAAGTTGCCGTTGGAGATCTGAAGAACGGTCTAGAATAGACCAAAGGAAATGTCTGTTTGAAAAGCGTAGATGGATGATTTTTCTTTACTTATTCAAAAACTATTCGTAATGATTTGATCAGTTTCAACTTATGACGTATCAAGTACAAGTTCTCGATGTGGTTCGCCTTTTTATGTGCTAATGGCATAAACGAGATGCTGAGAGCAAAACCATGTGTTGACTCAACTGCGCGCATGTTTTGCACTTTTTCAGAAAAAAAATAATGGAAATTTGTAAAATCTAGTAGAGATCGATTATGAAGGAGCAAAAACCAGTTATGTTTTAAAAGTTTTAAATCTAAATTATTACGAAGTCGGTATTGAAGTAAAATTTTTGATTCTCGTGGGAAACTAGATATGTTAGAATTCAGTTTGAAATTGCTATGAAATTATGCGATTCAATTGAAATAATTCCCAAACCCCGTGGATTTTATATCCTGCAAATCAGTTTAAAAAAAAACTAGAATGAATCCGATGAAGAGTAGATCGGAATTAGAACTTCGATTCAGTACCAAGGAGTCCAGCATAAATTGGATGGACCAGATTGTACCCAGACTAAACAAATCTAGCTGAACCATCATAAAGTATGGGTCTGAGAAAAATCGCTTTTTGCACGTCTGAAATTTCCCTCGATTTTCGCATAAATCGTTCGAATTTTGCTTTTGTTATTTCATTTCGGCTGCACTTTTTTGCTCAAATCTCTTTGATTGACTCTTCAACTTCATGCAGCTGCAATGTCTGTCTCAATTTTTCGCATTTTGGTATCTTTTTATTCTTTTCAGTCATTTTCTAACATTCTGATCAATGAACTGCAATTGAATAGAATTAAATTTGACCGTACCGGTCTGTGCCCCGTTGCCATTCGAAAGACAATGAAAGCTGCGCGATTTCTCTAAACATAAAACAGTAAACAATGATAGAAGATCATTGGGTATGGGAAAGTTGGGAGATCTAGAAGAATAAAAATCAATAGATCTTTGACCATATCCAGTGAGAAAAATTTTGGCGTTCTAATCGTGTGTGTTAGCAAAATGATATTGGGATGCAGTACTTTAAATATTTCAAATCTGAGAAATATGATTTCTTCAAATCTCAGAAACTCAACAAGCTGAATGATTTGTAATAAAAAAAGGTGGGGATAATGAAAATTTACACAAATGAATACGAGTCTAAATTTATCTAGAAAATAAAATTTATCAAAATAAATTATTGGTGAGATTTCGGTCTTTGACCGATCAGAGACCACGTGGACAGTCCTATCAATGCTTTGGATGCTTTGATTAGATATTGGTAGCGAAAGATAAGCAAATATTCTGCATTCTGACTGCGATTCTCATGTGACGAAAAAGCAGGGGTCACCAGCCATTTTACCAGTTTATCAAAATTGAATGAATGACCCATTTTTGAGGACCTTATTAGACCATTAGTTGATTCTCGATAAAAAAAAAGTTGAACAAATTAGCATAAAATAATAATAAATAAAAAATAGAGCGCGAAAATGGAAAAAAAAACAGTGAAAAGGGCAGGGCTCTGTTGCAACGCATGCTATTTCTCGCTTTTCTGCTCGTCTTCTCTCAAAAAGTTGGGTTACTTTGGATTTCATGCGGATTTATATCTAATTTTCTCGTGGCGGATTTTTTGTAATTTTATAAAAGCTATAGGCGATGATTTCATGAAAAAAATTTTGATCAAGTGGAAGGGACGTGGTTTGATGGTCTCTACGAACAAGTTATCCTTCCTCACGATCGAAAACCAGTCGAATATCAGTTGGAGATCTCAGTTTTTAGGCAAAACAGACTCATATTGTATTCTGCTGCGTAAAATAAACATAAATATTTTGTCAAAAACCACCGAGAAAGAAACAGCAAAATATTTGCAGAAAACTGGAAACTAAAATAATCTACGTCTCAAACGAATTCGAAAAGCACGCGAACTTTGCACAAAACTTTTCAATTTGATAGGGATTATTCCTCAAAATGAGAATTTCATATTGTACAGAATTGAATTTTGATGCAATTCAAAGAGAAAGGGAATAGGCAGGAACAAATTCACAATGTATATGTTTTAAATTTCACCTTATCTTTTATCTTTTCGTGTCACTTTTCTCTCACTTTCGAGCGATATTTCTAGCTTTTTTGCTCAATATTCCCGCTGTAATGCATTGTCGCGAGTCCATGCAATTCGAGACAAAAAGAACATCGAAAGAGAAGGCAGAAAGGTGAAGAATCGATCTATTCGATCTGTCTGAACTGCCGATTTGAGATTTCGAGATGGTAGATAATCCAAAAATAACTGCGAAGTTTGTAGTTGGAATAAAATCTTCATACGAGCGAAAGTAATCAGGCGATGTTCTTTGAAGGTAGCGTTTTTTCGGATTTTTATGCCTTGCGAAGTCAGGTCAAAATTTTAGATTTTTACCGGTAAAAATGGGTAGGCGAAATTATGAATCCGAAATTTTTACAAATGAATTTTGACTATTGCCTCGATCTTTCAAAGCCTGCATTACTTCATGTAAGTTAGGATAGCGGACTGGTATGGCTTGAATAATGTATCCACACATATTCGAGATCAAATGATGCAAGAAAATTTGCAATCTTGCATGACGAAAGGATGGAAATAATGCTCTTCTTTTATGCAAAATGAGAATTGACTTTGATCAGGTTGCTGCAGGAAAAATCGATAGGAGATCAGAGCAGGAAAATCGGAGCAGATCATGAGGTCTTGTGACTTGAAACAGGGGAATACGAAAACAAAATGAGAGGAAAGAAGCCAAAGAGGAGAAAAACTGCTTGGGAACGGTACTGAATTGAGTCGAATCGATTGATTGATGGAGGGATGTTTATGCGAATGAAGAAGAGAAAAGAGAAAACGAGTGAAATGAGAGGAGAGATTGAAATCTAAGAAAAAACAACAAGACAGACAAAGTGCTGCCGTAGAGTCAAACATGTGGCCGACTGAAATACGGAAAAACTGCAGCTGGAGAGTTGCAAGAGAAACCGAGACTCCCATTGGTTAAGAAACTAACAAATATGGGAACTTGCACTTTACAACAAATAATCTTTGATCTCCCTGCATAAACATCGTCTCATTCTGATCGGAATTCGATAAGCAGATTCGAGTAGAAATACCGATGCATTTGAGTAGCCTCACAATTCGCAGTGATGAGATTCGATCTGAGAACGTCTCGAACGAAGATGTTTTGGGGCCGAGGGTACATAGCATCCAAAGCACAAAGAAATTGCACTTTGAGGTCAAATGATTACAAAATTGAAAGAATTGAGCATGGAGATTGATATAACTCGAAAGATATATCTGATGTGAAGTTAGATAATAGTTGAAGGTTTAGCCGAAAAATCGAATGCAGCAAAATGATATTTCTCAAATCTTGTCTACTTAATTTCTAGACGAATCAAGCCAAACTCATTTCTAGTTAGAGAAACACATTTGTTTCGAGCAATGTATGATATTTAAATTAGTCAATATCAAAATTAAAAAAAAAAAAACCTGAATAAAAATTCGTGGAGAGCTGTCATCCGATATTGTCTTAGATTATACAAATTTTCCTAACTCACAATTTCAGGTTTACCCACTCCATGAATATTCTGAATTTTAACTCGAAATTGAATAAGCGTGCGCAGAGATTGATACTTAAATTAAGTTGAAACAATTGAGGGCCATATGAAAAGAAGAATTTTTTTTAATAATTATCTCACTTTAGAATACCTCCACTTTCACTTTACTAATCTACTGTTTGGATCAAACAAAGGTTTAAAAATAATAACCTAGGTTTTGTGCTGGTATGCAATGACACTAACAAATATCTGACACTGATGATAAGCAGTATGATCGGCTATTATGCAATAAGAAAACCCCCCTGTCCAATATTTGAATATTTGTGCACATCTCGGGCTAGTAGAATATGATAAAGAGTCTTAGTTTGCCTGCAGAAGGGCTATCAATTTGATGCCCGCTACGAGTTTAGGAAATAAATTCCCGCTTTCATTCATTCACAATATTCATTTTGGTTGATTTTATCGATCGAAATTTCAGTTTGAGTTTAATTTCGCATATCCTTTCAAAGAAACGCTCTTGCAAAATCGTTTCGCCCAGTCATCACCCATCGACCTGTGTGTTATTGCGATTACTCATGCTTCGACCATTCATAAACAGATTGGCTCATGCCTTTTTATGCCTCATTAGACTGACTCATCCAATCATTTCTTCACAGCTTTGGAATATACATTTTCCTTGACGACTTTGGCTTTGACACACTCATAATCGTATGTGCGCATTCCACACTCCCTTATCGCTTCTTTCAATGACCGAATTTGTATTTCGAGGCTTACGGCAATGCAATATTAGTGATTTAATTTATTCTTTATTTACTTTTATCTTTATCCTAGATATTTGTTTCAATTGAACGGTGTGACGGTTTATAAATAACAGAGTAGCAGAGTGATTTTTTTGCAATTTATAGAATGACTTCATTAAATTAAGGAGTATCTTTTATTGTTCATAAAAATGCACTGTTTCACAAAAAATCACTTCGTCATTTACAAAAAAAAAAATCTTTGTTATTGCACACCCTGTCACTTCGTCTCTCCATCATTCGCAAGTTATCGCAAAATATTGCTTATTCTTATCCAATTGAGCATTGATAAAGGACTAGATAAATGATAACTTGTTGATCATAGTGCATACTTTTCAAAATTGATGTACACGTTTTCTTTCTCTTATTCTCTTTTGAAATTGCGCAATCGACGATTCGTTTGAAATCGAGACAATGCTTTTGCATTCGTTGCTTCGTGCGATGCGCTGTTCTTTGCTCAACGAGGAAATCACCCAAGACGATTTCTGCCAGCAGACTGTCTGCTGTTGAGCTCAAAGACCGGCTGAAGAGAACAAGAAAGTGCAAATGATCGAAAAATGAGTAATTTTCGGAGGGAAGTTTTGAAATCAGTGCAAATCATTATTATGTCTATTCCAAATCTAGGGTCCCCAAGGTTCACCTCTTGCAAAAATTCGTTTTTGACAGAAACGTGATAGTTTGAAAATACCAATTTGGATAAGAAGTACCCTTCAAAACCAAAATTTCTAAAAAAAAAAAAAAACCCTGTTTAAGTTGACGATAAACCTGATAAAATGGTTCTGTGCAAAAAGTCAGGTCATAATTTTTGCGTCTACGCAATTTGAAGTTTGCCAAAATGCGTTCATTTCAAGTAACGAATTTTTGAGCATTCTTTCGGATAGAAAATTTGTTTAATTTTATTTCTTCTTAACAATGGCATTATTTACCATCCTGTTGACATTTCTGCCGAAAAATTTTGCCACTAACATCAAATCGCCATGTTTATTAGGAGACCCTATCTAAATCTAACACATCAGTAATAATTAACGACCGATTTCTCATTGTTTCCCAGCTCCATTCAAAAATTCGCTTCCTTCGAGCAATGCGCAGGGATAATAAAAGTAAAGCGCCTTTTTCGAAGAGGCCGCCACAAATTCTTCTTCTCCCCATCTGCCATTGGCGCTAATATGTAATCGTTAAAATATCATCAATTTTCCTCTTCAATTTACATGCTATTTCGTGATTCACCGACAAAATCATTCCTATTCCTTATCAGAGACAAGACTTCGACTGTCCATAGGTAGAAAGACAAAGATAGTAAACAGAGCAGAATGCAGAGTAGCAGAGAAAACTTCTCTGCCATGCAAAATGCCAACTCATTCGCGTGTTTCGCCCCAAGAGTTTTTAGTTTCCTGAAAAATCGATAATAATTTAGGTAAAAATCGCGAATATGGGCGAAAATAACGGCACTGGAATGACTGCGCGGGAGGCGATAACCATTCCAGATCGAGTTTATACGCAGCTCACGAAGAGCTTCGTTCCCGCTGTCAAGAATATCTCGGGATCCGGAAGTGCTCTGCTAAAAAGCTATGATCGTGGGATAAATCTAATTTGATCTGAACAACACAATCTGGGTTCAGAGCTGCAACGGGATTCCGAGGCCTATATTCATTCGATAAATGAGCTAGTCAATTCAACAGATTCTGCTTCGGAAGTGTCGAAGGAGCACGGGAGACAGTTGGCGGGCATATTCAAGGAATATGCTAAGGCTGTGCATGCACACCAGAAAACGGTAATTATTTGTTGAACGACGATCATTTGAATAGAAAATTTACGAGTTTTGGTTAACATAACGCGCAACGTTCTAATACTTGTCCACCTATTGTACTAATATTGCACGTGATAAATTGTTGCGTAATTCACTATCTATATTCGAATAGAACGTATTCTAATGTTTACCGTTTCAGGTAGATGAGTTCCGTCAAATCATAGAGAAGATCAGCAATTATTATCGAGAAGAAAAGGTCAAAATCAAAGAGATGCATGAGACCTATCAGAAAGAAGAGAAGGATATCCAACGACAAGTCAAGAAAGGAGTCAAGGTTTCTGCAACTGAAAAATCGTAAAATTAACATTCAATTTTTAGAGTAATAAAGATGTTGATAACTTCCACTTAGCACAGGCCAATCTCTGGAAGCATCAGCAGGAAATGAGATACAAATTCTTCTACACTAAGCATAAGAATTGGCTTCAGACGTGAGTATCACATTTTATTAGCGAGTAATGAACGAAGCAAGTTATTAGAAAATGATAATTTGCCATGATTTGCAACAAATCTATTATTTGTGTATCGATTATTGGATCAGAATAGCGCTAAAAGTGAATTACTATAATGGTGAAAGTTGTGCATTCGCAGGAGAAGATGTTCGGAATTCCGATTCTGAGCTTGGAAAAAAATTAAACTACGATTCAGATTCGGATTTAATTTTTCAAAATTGAATTTTCGAACATCTCTGAGTCGCGGTTCTAAATTTAACTGAATTTTTACTGCATAACACGCCCGATTAAAATTTGTCAATACGAAAACTCAATTCTATCATTTTCATAAAGAATCTAACCAGTAATAGTATAATGATTTCTTTTCGAGAATTCTAATTTCAGTTACCTGAACGTGATCGATAAGACAGATCTTCCTCTGTTACGGAGAGAAATGCCGAATAGTGAGCAGGCAAATGAGCACGAGCAGCACGAGCAGCACGAGCAACACGAGCAACACAAACAGACTGACACAATCGTGAATGCGACTGCTGAAGTGACACATCACAGACCTGATGAACACGAACAGAGACAGGAGAGAGAAACGCCCAGGGAGAGCAGGGTGTCAACCAGGAATGAGGAGCTACACAGAGCTACTGTTACCACAAATGGACATACACACAAACAGGACGATGAGGTTCGTTGGAATTCTGAAGGACAAAATCAAAATTAGATTATGATCAAAAGAGAAATAAAGTTGATATTTCGAAGTCAGAACCTAATTTGCATCTCTAAAAGATTTCGAATTTAAATTGACAGAATATCTTCTGAATAAAATGTCGTTTGTTCCTGATTAAGATTTGGGAGTTTGAATAAAGCAAACTTCAGGAATCACAGGCAGAGTCTCAGAACACATCGCCTGGAGGCACCATCAGCAGAGTACCGAGTATGAGAAGGGATACTGTAAGGAGAAATGCGTGTCGGTGGTGATAAAATGAACAACAATTTGCAGGAGCATTCTACTGGAGTCGCGCTGATTAGCAACACAAAGCGGCATTCGCAGTTGGTGCCACAGGTTATTTTTTGGTGCCTTGAAACCGTCGAAAAATTCCATTTCAGAATGTCGAGCCGAGAAGAACGTCAACTCTGCAGGATCGAGTTGTCTACGATGCGAAGCCTGTTCCTTTGCCAATTCGGCAGGAGAGGCCGGACGAGGAAGTGGCATTTGGCGTGGTTACCACAGTAATGATGACGCCACCGGGAATTCCCTCACAAGCCCCGCAGGCCCACTCCACTTTCGACTCGGATCTGGAGGAGACCGTCCGCTATGTGCCCCCTCCGCCTGCAGCGCTTCCGCCCGGGATTCCCCGAGCTCCGGGTGAAAGGAGATTCCCAGGTGCTGTGCCCGTCTTCGGAATGCTCCACACGAACGACGCAGCCGCTGCTCGTTACCAGCCGCCTGCCAACGACAATCGACTCTACGCCAACTCGGTTACTCAATACGATAGCGGATATCAGGTCGGTAATTACGCGTTGATCAGAGGTGTGTGTTCACAATTTTGATTGATACACTTGTTTGTTAGATTGAATTTGAGAAGTTGAAAGGAAATTTCTAACAATGCTAAATGCCATGGAGTATGCATAACATTAGGCAGCAGTAGATGCTTTCTAACAATAAGCTCTGGCTAAATGTCAGTCAGTAATTATAAAACGATAAATTGACTGATTCACAGCTATTCTTCGTGATAAAATTTCTTGATATTTATTAGACCAGCAACCCATAATCATGACATTTGCTTACTCAGCCTTACTTTCAATTTTGAATTTTCAGTTCATATCTATATTTCCATCATAACTATCATTCAGCCTCCCAGAAGTCGCTCTCCCATTCCGCCAGTTCAAACGCAGAATACCAGCTACATGAGTTCGCCCGAACTTCCACGCAGATACAACGATACTCCACACGTCATCACGGTAAAATGACTCCTGGTATTTCGAAATTCAGTGATTCCAATATTAGGCAGAAGAATTGAATCGACCAAAGTATGTGGTGGAAGCAGATTACAATCCGAGCGTTTCTCCCGCACATCGACCGCCGCCTAAGGCCAATGCTGCTACTGAAAAAGGTAAAGTTCCATCGCATAAAAATGAAGATAATTGTACCATTCAAGGATGATATGATGATAATAATAACAATCTTACAATCTGAAATTTTATTTCAGTGACGGTGCCAGCTCCTTTCTTGCCAAGTCAGTATGGAAGTATTTTGATTGTGAATGACGATTTCAACGCCTCATCTGGCGAACAAATCACTGTTAATCGAGGCGATAAGGTAAGCATAAAACAAACAAGGCGAATAGTTGTTTCCGATAAGGGAAATATGCATGTTTTACGATTCACACCTTTATTTATTCATGAAAGAATCGAAAATTATTCATAAGTTCACGAAGATCGACTTGCCATTTCATCATGAATCATAATAGTCATAGCAAAATTTTAGGTGACACTGTTGAAATGCGGCACTCGAGGCTGGGTTTTCGTTAAGGAGACCGTTTCTGGACGAACTGGATGGATTCCCAGCCCCTATATCAACAAATGAATTCATTATTCACTAACTCCTTAGTCATAAATCAGAAACTACAAATATCTTTAAAAAAAAAAAAAGAAACTAAACTTTTATTCCTTTTCGACACATTCGAGTATTCTATTTGTTGTATCTAATGAACAGAAGTTAGCCGAGTGAATAAATTTGATGAACTTAATAGGAAAATAACGCACAATAAAAATGAAATTTCTCATGATTAGTTTCAATTCGGTATGATGAGGTGGTCTAGCGCAATGGCTGTGTGTTACTAACTAGAGCATGGTCTCAAGTTCGTCCCCGCCTCGACACAAAACCAAGGGGTTTAAGAAATGTTGGTAGTGGATAAAACCATGAAAAATTTGCTAGTCAGTATACAATTTCTTTATCCAATGAATATTGATTTTTTTTTAAGTTGAGCATGCATGAAACTATTATGATCTTTGAATGAAATAGAATAATCAGATGGTTTATATTGGGATTGACTTGGGAGCAGCTTATTCGTCAGTTGCAATGATTAAAAATGAGATTTCTAGAAACATTTCTACTATGATGGCAGCAATCCGTCTTATCGTAGAAAATTATCAACTAGGAATATACCTAGGTAGATTATCCGTATCATCTGTTATTGTATATTGTGATTAATCTCTGGCATTCCCTATTCCAGCTAGATGAAATTCGCAGGAGAAGACAAAGGAGGCTCACGGACACACAACAGCAACCTTTTATCGAGATTTTATTAACGTTTTTGAAAGCACGATAAAATATTCAGCAAACTTCCCCAGCCACGATTCACTTTGGAAACAACGAATATGAAGTTCTTAAAGAAGCCGAAAGATCACATAAATTAGAAGTGTTTATTTTTAAATGATTTTCTTTCTATAATTTTACTATTAGAAAAATAAATATCTATCAAGTTTTTTTCTTTCAATTGATAATTTTACGTCATTTCATCGATATTGATGATGAGTAATTAATGGGATAATCGTCAAATATGTAAGTTGGCGTATAACAGAAGATGTTATTTCTGCTCATTTGGATATACAGCCACTTTTCAGAATCAGTTGTAATAGTCAGCACGCTGAGAAATGATTTATTCCGAAATAAGGTGGTAATTGAAATAAATATTGAAGCTTATCGATTGGAAGTGCAGAAATATTTCCTTTTTCACTCAAGTACTTCGGCATCAGAAATCAATAGGAAAACATTAAGAATGCTGACTGATATTTCCTCTGCAGAAACCCATTCTTACGCTCAAAGCGACGTTTTAAGATCAATAAATGCATTTGACAATTTCGCGTTGTCTATCTGGCGATGTTCGAATTTCGCCCAGGCTTCTCTTTCTCTCATTAGTATGTTTAAACGCCAAATGATTTTAAAGGGTTGTTCGATTATTTGGCAATAATCGTTCGTTTAGAGGAGTTCCTTTCTCCATCCTAAATTATTATCATTATTTCAAACTTTACCTTTATAGGAACTAATTTTAAGGATCAGGGACGAGACGGAGCTTTCGGTTCCAGTTTCGAAAATTTTTTAGAGCCGACTTCCGGTTCCGATTTTTCAAATTTCAATTCCGTCTCGTCCCCGATGACCTATCATTTTCACTTTTCTTCTAAAACATTATATTTTCAGAAAACTCAGTTAATGCGACAATGCCAGGTCGGGCGAGACCGGATGAATTGGAAGATGAAGCCGCTGCCCCACCCCCTCCCAGACGGCCAAGATGTGACAACTTTTTGAAAATTTTAGAAACTTTATCTCTACTTTTCAGTGGACGAAGCCAATGCTATTGAACCAGAACCTCACGTTGGTAATGCAATTGGTAAGCATTTTATTTTTATGTAAAAGGGTAAAAAACACATAGCTGGATTTAACTTTGAAACGAATTGCTAAATGTTGCAAGAATTTCAAGTGAAAATTCTTCTCCAAATGACCCATACGATCTTTCCTTCTGTTCCCCCTCTAATGCAAAATGGACAGGATTTGCGCTCTCTACATAAAAACAATGGAATTCAGTTCGATATGGAAAAACGGCTTTTCATTCATAATATCGTTTTCCTGAGCTGTTCATGCTCAGTGGATTAGGATTCTCTCATTTCCATAACTTCCTTCATTCGAAAAGGCCACATTAATTTGAATAGAACCCTCTCATTAGGGTACTTTGTCCTACGCTCTGGCCTGTTCTCTAATTTCAATTCGATCAACTTCAAGAATAAATTCTGTTTTAGGTAACACTATGGATCCCGGCAATACTCTCGAGAGTCCGAGAGGAGTGTACAAAATCGTCGAGAAGCTTGGCAAAGGAAAGTTCGGCGAAGTTTACCTCACTGATTACACGGCTGAGAATGCCTCTAACTCTGAGCAGGTAGCCTTGAAGAAGATCTCTCTTCACGGAAAAGACGAGAAGGAGAAGGAAGAATGTAAGAAGGAGGCAAAGCTGATGAAAAGGATTTCCGAATCGTCCACAAATCAGCACATCGTTAAATACTTCGACTCGTTTATGATTACCGAGGCCAATTCGCCAAGCCACGAAAACCTATATATCGCGATGGACTACTGCCCTCGCGGAGATCTAAGCAGAAAAATCAAGGAGAATATCAGGTCGGGAACACATTTTGACCCGAAAATCGTCTACGACTACATCTATCAAATCGCGGATGGCATCAACGAGCTCCATGTCAAACACAAAATCGCTCATCGCGACCTCAAACCTGGCAACATCCTAATCGCCTGGAAAAACGGCAAAGAAGTTCTCAAGATCTCCGATTTCGGTCTGGTAAAAGTGATCGAGTCCCTGAATATGAGTCAGATTCATTCGAAATGGTGTGGCACGCCGCTCTACATGTCTCCAGAGCAACATAGAAGCATTCCGTGCCGATTCCCTGTCGTCGATATTTGGGCGATCGGCATCATTTTCTACGAGTTGTGCATCGCCCCGTTAATATTGAACAACGAGATGCAAGATCTTTGGGGAAAAGCCACGAATGGTCAACGAGTAAATCTACCAAGTCGATATTCAGAAGCGGTAAATTTTTACCTAGTTTTAAGCATAAAATCTGATAATCGCTGCGCCTTTTTGCATTATGATAAAAGTATACAAGATAAAAGCAGAAATAATCAAAGTCTCATTTGGTGCCGTTACAAAAATCTATAACTTTGAAAAAATCCTAAAATAATCACATCGTTTAGGATACAACATGGCTGAATAAGATGATTGCCAACGACCCATCCGAACGAATAAGTTCGCGTCAGATCTGCGACGAAGCCAAAGGTAAGTCATTTTAATAAAAAAAAAACTACGACGTGGTTTCCACTTAATTTTATTATAATTTGATGAGAAGTTTTACTCCTATATGAATTAGTCTTTCAAAAAATTCATAATATCTTAATGTAATTTGATCGATGATAGTAAAAATCCTCCCACAACATTTGAAATTCGATGCACCCTATCATTCACGCACCATAATGGCAAGTATAAAACTATTTAACATCTTTTTACATCAAATTGTTGATTCAAAATCACCACTTATGATCGTCGCTTTGTTGAATGCCATTTGCGAAGTTGGCAGGGTTGGTTTATACATTAGTTATATGTTTTCAGATCAAAATAATCGGAACCAATCAAGTAGCAAGGAAGAAATTTTATTCTACCGTAAGAAAAATATTTTGTTGTATTCTCGAAATTAATTTTATTCTTTAGTACTCTACGGAAACGACAATATCAAAGAAGGAAGAATTTGTCTGTTTGATTCGCATAATTATTCTATTGATCGAATAGCTAAATTTGCTAATTATTTACGGCCTTATCAAGTAGCAACTACAAAAGATAAAGTAAATTATTTTATTTGACATTGTCAATTTTGTAAATTTTAGATTTTTGCATTAAATTCTTCTGAAAATTTCTTTGAAATTTTTGACCTGAATACTCGACAAATCAATAAAGGTAGCATTACAAAAGCCAATAGATTGGTTTAATTTTATTGCATTCTTTGTAGGGCCAGATCTTCTTGAATGGCGTATAGATGCATCTGTCGCTTATTACAAAGATAAATTGTACTATTTGGGTGGAACGAATCCTGAAACATGGACAGATACGAATCGAGTTGATGTAAGAAGATCGAATGAAAGTCGATGAAATAATTTATTCAGGTGCTAATAGATGGAACATGGCAAACAGGACTTGCTTTTCCTCTTCCAATTAAATGTGCTCAGACAATAACATGCGATGACATTTTATACGGTCACATTATAGCGCATTCATTATTGTAATTATGTATATTCAGTTATTGATAAATGTGGTAATAACAAAATATATCGATTATCAGACGAGGAACGGGAATGGATTGAAATTGGAGTGATTCCAGAAATGCAAGGTTATTCCGGAGTCGCATCGCTGAATGGAAAAATTTACATAACTGGAGGATTGGGGTCGTTAATTTTGTATGATAAATAATGTATCATTATATATTTAGTGATAATAATGATGATAGTGTATTAAAATCCTGTCTGTGTTTCGATCCCTCAGCTCCAGTTGGCAGTCGAATTTCTCGGATCGCTGATATGAATTATGAAAGAGAGGATAATTCGCTTGTTGCTGTGAATGGAAAATTGTATGCAATCGGAGGGTGAGCTGAGATTTTCCATATCCTTATACGAAATATTTGTTAACTTAGATTTCAACACCCTTCCCATGCAAATTATTGTAATTCAATCGAGGAATACGATCCACAAACGAATAAATGGAAAATCGTTGAAGAAGTAAATCAATATAAATATTATTAGTTAGAAATGATTAAATTTACACCTATTTGAAATGACACTTTTCACTTAGAAGGCGCAAGGGGGTTTTTCGTTTGTGAAAACAAACCCATGGCACCCATTCAGAATAACGATTAGGGTGCATGGATCATGTAACAGTTTACCGTTTTCCATAAAAAAAATAATTCTAAGGAAAGATATTGGTTCTGGAAGTAGAATTGAGCAAGCAAAATGTGAGTGGAAATGAGCCAAACAGAAAAAATGATAACAAAATCCAACGCTAATTTTATAAACGAAAAATATTACTTTTTTGTATGGAAAATGGATTTTTCGAGGTGTACTCTTTTGCACCAACTTCTACGGACAATTCTTATGTCCCGAAAGTAGCCATTAATGGGAAACTTTCATAATCACTTTGGGGATTTTAGTAAAAAATTGGAATTAGATCAAGAAAGCAAAGTTGCTCAACTGTGGATCGTGCATAAATGTGTATAGAAAATTTTTCCTCGATATTGTTTTATCTTCGAGAAAAAACCCATATGACGAAAAACTGTTCTATGAATTTGTCTTCAAAAACTTGATTCTACTTGCGCCTTCTACTTTTCATTTATGTTTCTGATTATCTCTACTATCTATTTTAGTAAGCACTTGATTTTTCAAAAATCAAATAAAATCACTACAAAAATCATCTAGACTGCCCAAATCCACTGTGCTGAGTTCGAAAATTAAATTTATTTTGAGTTTTAATTTGAGCAAGTGGTAAAAATTTGCATAAAATCGATTTTTCGGCCTTTTTTGAGTTTTTATCCAAAAACTAACTTTTTTAATCGAAAACTAAAAAATTAGGAGTATTGCAAATTTCATGGGCTTTCTAATAATGCATAATATGTGGGGATAAAATGCTTCTGAAGACCTGTAAAACTTCAGAAGTGCGTCATTGGAATTGATTTGGGGACGACGCGATGCTGTGTGGCGATTGTTGATGGCACTGGGAGAGCGCAGGCAATTCCAAATGATTTGGGTTAGCAGAGTTCAAATGTTTCGCTGTATATTCTTGGAATTCAGGAAGAAACACTACGCCATCCTTCGTTCTTTATAATCAAAATGGAAAAGCTATCCATGTTGGTGACGCAGCCATCAATGCGAATAATACTGGAAGCAACTTGATTTATGGTGACTTGTTGAATCGCATGCAACTGACGGAAGCTTCTTTCAGATTCGAAGAGACTAATTGGACGGCAATTCAACGATCAGGTCGTCATGGAAGACAGGAAGAAGTGGTCTTTCGATGTCGTGCGTGAAACCGATGCTCCTTACATTGTGAGTGCATTAATATTGTAGCATTTGATCACGTAAAATATAGGGGAAAGCCATGATAAAAATCGGAAATAATTACATTGCACCAGAAGATGCTTCTTCTGAGCTGTTGAAACAAATGAAGGAATACGCCAAGGTGGATCAAATTCACTCCAACATATTGAAAGAAATGATTTAGGCGTACATAAAAGGCCGTGACGTCCAGAAGGCGGTCATCACTGTGCCCGCCTACTTTGAGTCGCGACAGAAGGAGGCTACAGTCCGAGCCGCAAAGAAGGCCGGGCTTGAGGTGGTCATGCTCATCGCTGAGCCCACGGCCGCTGTCATAGCGCTCGCGGTAAAGCAAAATGAAAAAGATGAGAGGATCATAATGATCTATGATCTCGGAGGAGGTAAGCATTTGTCCATCAGAAACAATGACGTCCTTTCAATTAAGGTACTTTCGACGTCTCCATCGCTAAAATCAAAAATGGCCATGTCGACATTCTAGCAATTTCTGGAAACAACCATTTAGGTTAACGTGAATATATTTGCATATAATTATAAATGAAACCTTTCAGGCGGTGAAGACTTTGATGAAGCAATCGTCACAGCGTACGTCAAGGACTTTGAGGATAAGACGAAACTGACTTTCCCAGACGATAAAATTCTCCGAAGGAAACTTCGGAATGAATGTTGCGAAGCGAAGCAAACGGTTGTGGGCATGACAAGTTCTGTAAATATCGAAGTAATATCCACTAATTGAACGAAACTCTAGCATCAGAGCCTGTCTTTCAGATGATCGTTCAAGTAAACGGTCAAAGCGTCAGTCATTCGTTCGCATTTAACCGCAAACAACTACACCAATTGTGCGAGGATCTATTACAAGGCACGATGGGCATTGTCGACCACGCGCTGGAAAAGGCCGAACTGACTCCAGACAAAGTTGATCAAATCGTTAGTTTCCTTACCTACAATATCATCACGTTGACCATTACAGCTCATTGTTGGAGGCTCCACTAGAATTCCGCGAATAAAAGAGCTCATCAAATTGAAATTCAAAAAGGCAACACTACTACAAAACGTCAACCCCGATGAGGTGCATAAACTATCGAAAAAAAGAAATGTCCACAATAAATGCTTCAGGCGGTTGCAATGGGTGCTGCTATTTATGGTGCTCAACTAAGTCGTGTGAATCAACGACCGGTATGACGAGGTTGATTGTAGCAAAATATTCATTGGAGTATTTCAGGTCGCAATGCCTCAACTTTCTAGAGATGATATTGGTAGAAATAATACGAACTATCCTGACGCTGCTTTCATGCCGCTTCAAATTTGTGAAGCCGTCCCTCTATCGATTGGGATGGAAGTTCGGGGCAATCAGGTTCTAATCGCCATACCCAAAAACACACCATATCCATGCCGAGTAGGAACATTTTTACGGCTAACTGTGGTTTCATCCTCGACTATTATTTAGAAAGAAATTAGAACGAGCACTGTGCATGACGATCAGAAATATTTCACCGCGCGCATCTACGAAGGCGAGCGTGTACGCACCAACGATAGTCAGCAAATTGGTACAATTCAGATGACGGGTTTAAAGACTCCAATGCCTCGTGGAAGTCCACATATAGTAAATTCTCCATTACTATTACAACTTCAACAAGCTGATTTTAGACGATTTTTGAGGTCAATAGGATCGGCATCTTGAAGGTCACTCATATTGAAGAATGCACAGGAAAGACGGTGGAACATATGTTTACGTATGATGGCCATAAGAAGAACATGGTAACTGAGCAACATTCGGCATGCTCTGATTACTCATAGGGGCTTTTAAGGCTGATATCGCCCATTTTTTGGCAGAAGCAAAACGGCATGAGAAAGAGGACAACGAATTCAGGGAAGTCTGTGAGGCACGCCGCCTTTTCGAGAATGAACTCTACAGCGAGAAGAACACTATCAAGGCTATGGTAGGGGCGAACATTCGCTTATTTTTGCACACGTATTTATTCTTACAGCCGCCATCAGCGAACAAGGAATTGGCTCTTGAGTTCATTAACGAGTATGACAGCTATCTAGAAGATTTCCCAGAGGATATACAGGAAGTAAAAGATAAACGCGAAGAATTTAAACGAAGATTAGCGGGATTACTGCCTAATCGACTTCGATAGCTCAAACTCATGTTCATTAACAGTCAAAACACAACGCGATTTGCTTTTCCCTTTTTTATGCTATGTTCTTTCTTATCTCGAAAAAAAGAATATATTGTTTCTTTGTTTTTTTCGTATCTTTTTATCTCTATTTTTCTTAGCCCTACCTTTACAATTATGACTGCCAAAATCATGGCTTTGTGCAACGGTATATTCAAATTGTACAAGATTTATTCATCATATGACATATATAGATTTTGAACAATTTCACCCATATGATCGATATATAAATAAAGAATAAAGTTATGACATGTATCTTCTCGAGGTGATAGCGTTGATGTTCAAATGTTCTATCGGAACCTTTGGAACATTGCTTGGTTCACTTATAGACCTGGCTCGGTTCTTGAATTTCGCTATGTAAAATGCTGAGGTGGGATTCAAATAAGTTTAACTGCCGTAGCTAAACGAAAATTTAACTATCATGGTTCAATTTTTTTACTACCTCGTTTACTACTATAATTAAATTTTACTATAACAAAACTCATTTGGGTTCTCCACTCTCGCTTTTTGCCACCTTCGAAACTCACTAAAGTCCGCGCAAAGTGGCAAAATTGCTTTATTTTCGACTGGCATTTTTCACTTTTCAGTCGATTCTCGATTTATTTCTTTCGTTTCATAAAGAAAACTTGAAAATTTAAAAGAATTTTGAAAGCCCTGGAAAATGAGTTAAAATTTGAAAATTTGAGCATGTATGAAACTATTAGGTTGAACGATAAGTTCTGGGACACTTTGTCACTTTGAAAAAATCTTTTTAACTTTAACAAAGACTATCCAAAAGAGGGATAGGTACCAGGATGGGCACCCACTAGTCGGCCACTATCAATTGCCCTAGCTTTAGCTTTGCTCCTGTGAGAAATATAAGACATTCAAAGTGAGACTTGCATATTTGAGGGTCCGCACTTCGAAAGTATTTTCAAACACAATGAAATGAGTTCTGCAGGGATGTTGACGGGTCGAAAAATTGCGACCCGACCCAGCCCGACCCGTGATGCAATTGAAAAACTCCAACCCGACTCGACCCGACCCGAAATTTCGGGTCGGGTCGGGGTCAACATCCCTGGAGTTCTGGCAAAAACAGACTAGTAATGTGCAAGGGCCTAGCCCATAGATACGAATATTGATAAGATCACACTATCAGGCCGCTTATTAAAAAATCTTACAAACGCTTCCTTATGGTCTATGTTTTCACGTAGTGCAAGTCTGCATACTTTTGCAATTTTTTCTCAAGTAAGTATGCGAAACCTGTCCAAATTTATTTGTATATGTTTGGAATAAACAAAGGAATGTGTACACCGAATTTGGTCTAATATCGTTTATGATGTGATTTTTGGCAGGGCATTCTATGATAAAACCTATTACTTTTACACTAGAAGGTTCACTCCGATCTGTCCTAGGGGAATATCGAAAGGGCGATAGGTAATGTGACAGAAGAGGTGACCCACCCCCAAAATGTGCAAGACATGACATCAAACCACTTGCTATATCAAGAGAATAAAATTGCGAATCATCCAACTTCAACTTTCGATATGGCATATTTCAACATAACGCATCATCTATATCCTCGAATTTTTCTCATGATAATGAAAGCAATTCAGGATAGAATTATTGTATGAATAGATAGCCCCATACTTCCTCATTGTATTACTGACATCGGTTTTAATCAGTCTCTTTATTTCAATTCGTAAGAGCGAATTTAATAGGACACGATGCCCGAATTAAGGCTCAAATTTTGGAGCAAAAGTTTCGCCTCTTAAAATGAAAATAAAAATGAGGATATGAATTATCTGATAGAGGGTCTCTAAAGCTCTTATCTTATCACTTATTTTTTTTGTTTTGATGTGTGCATGAGGCAGGAGACAGACTTATTCGATGACCCATCTGACCTATGCACTTTCAAAAGGGGATTTCATGGCATAAAGAGAAGTTGCCAGATGAGAGGCGTGGCGTACCACAAGGGCACTCATTACCCTCCATGTATATACCAATCATATATATTCGGGGTCTCTTCCATAGAAGTTAGAAATACGAAAATGTAGTGTTTCAAAAATTATTGAACAACCTAATATTATGATCTTTGAATGAAATAGAATAATCAAATGGTTTGTATTGGGATTGACTTGGGAGCAACTTATTCGTCTGTTGCAATGACTAAAAATAAAACTTCGAGAAACATTTGTATTATGGTGGTAGCAATCCGTCTTATCGTAAAAATTATCAACTAGGAATACGCCTAGATAGACTATCCGCACCATCCGTTATCGCATATTATGACCAACCTCTGCCATCCCCTGCTCCAGCTAGACGAAATTCGCCGAAGAAGGCAAAGGGGGTTCACGAGCAAATAGCTCAGCACCATGCACATCTCCACATAATTAATAAACTTTTACTGAGATTTTTTATAAATGTTTTTGAAAGCACGATAGACTATTCAGCAAACTTCTCCCAACCACGATTCACTTTGAGAACAACGAATATGAAGTTCTTAAAGAAACCGCGAGATCGCATAAATTCGAAGTGTTTATTTAAAAATGATTTTTCTATAATTTTATTATTAGAAAAATAAATATCTATGAAATTTTTAATGGCAATTTTACATTTTATCAGCATTTGATGAGTAATTAATGGATAATCGTTAAGACGCATTCTTTAAGTAACCCGAACAAAGGCCGGACAACTGCAAAAGTGTCCCGGATCCGAGTCAAATCCATATGGTGGATACACCCATGGACCCTATTCATAAAAATGGGGAGATCAGACCCCGCCCCCAAAAGTGGGCGGGGCTAGGTGGGGGGTCAAAGTTGAGCATTTTCACGATTTGACTGTCAACGGGAAGCACAAAGAAAATTTTTTTGCTATAAAAGATTTTCGAAAAATTTACAAAGGATGAATATAACCATGGAATGTACTTTCTAGAAATATATTGGTTTATGGAATCAATCACTTGTTTGGAACTGGAGGGGGTCTTAAAGTTAAAAAGTGTCAAAAATGACAGTTTCAAAACATGCATATTTTGCATAAAATCGACTTTCCTGAAAAAGTTTAGGAGAGGTTACTAAAATCTAATGTTATATTCGAATTCTACGTATCAAATTACCCTAAAATCAGTTATAAAAAAACATTAATTAGGCTGGACAATTTTGAGAAAAAATCAATCAAATGGGCATGGCCTGAGGGTCGAATTTTTCAAAATCGATCGGGAAAATTCAAACGATACACCATTCGATAGCCCTTGAAAAACTAAGCAACTTTTGTGAAGACACCACATGGTTATCTATTATGGTATGGAAGTGGTACCTAAAAACCAAAATTTAATGCCAATTTTCAAGAAAATGATACAAGAATATTGTTCTCCAGCCAATTTCGAGTTGACTGATATCCATTTTTATAGCATACCATTTGAGTGGTATACCATGGAGCCATATGGTAACATGGTAAAATGGTAGCACGGTACTTTAGGAAGCAAAAATGAAGTATTGCCCTTAAACTACTATATTCCGAAAAGATTTTTCGAATTCGTTTGATTTTACAAAAGTTATGAATTTTTTGTTATTTTCATAATTAGACCCATTCAAAACTCTATACCACGTAAACCATAATAGATAACCACGAGGTGTCCTCACAAAAGTTGCTTAGTTTTTCAAGGGTTATCGATTGGCGTATCGTTTGAATTTTTCCGATCGATTTTGAAAAATTCGACCCTCAGGCCATGCCCATTTGATTGATTTTTTCTCAAAATTGTCCAGCCTAATTAATGTTTTTTTATAACTGATTTTAGGGTAATTTGATACGTAGAATTCGAATATAACATTAGATTTTAGTAACCTCTCCTAAACTTTTTCAGGAAAGTCGATTTTATGCAAAATATGCATGTTTTGAAACTGTCATTTTTGACACTTTTTAACTTTAAGACCCCCTCCAGTTCCAAACAAGTGATTGATTCCATAAACCAATATATTTCTAGAAAGTACATTCCATGGTTATATTCATCCTTTGTAAATTTTTCGAAAATCTTTTATAGCAAAAAAATTTTCTTTGTGCTTCCCGTTGACAGTCAAATCGTGAAAATGCTCAACTTTGACCCCCCACCTAGCCCCGCCCACTTTTGGGGGCGGGGTCTGATCTCCCCATTTTTATGAATAGGGTCCATGGGTGTATCCACCATATGGATTTGACTCGGATCCGGGACACTTTTGCAGTTGTCCGGACTCCCTTTGACAGTTGTTCTGTTTATTCGTGGAATGGCTCTTATCTCTTCGAAAGTAATACAATTTCATTTTGCAATAATTATGAAATTGCTAGACCCCATATCCTGATACATCATAGCTGCTCGAATGTATAACTCTATCATTTATAACCTCAATAGTCGTATGATAAGTGCTGCATTTGTATAAGATCACACTAGCTTGTAAACTTCTCTCTGCATAAAGGCCTTTGCTATATGATAGAAAAAACGACTCGTGCCAATAAGATAAGGCATAACAACAAGACTCCATTCTACATTCCGGCATCGCCATACAACAAGCACTATAAGGAAAATGGGTTAAAAACCTATTCTATTTCTTATATTTGATACGAGTCGTTTCCAGGGATGTTCGCGGTGCGAAAAAAATCGCACCGCACCGCACCGCAACTTTTACCCCCTTGCACCGCACCGCACCGCACCGCAACTATTCAAAAATTTCGCACACCGCACCGCACCGCACCGCAGCTCTTCAAAAATTTCGCACACCGCACCGCACCGCACCGCAAAAATTTCTAAAAATCGCGCACCGCACCGCACCGCACCGCACCGCACCACACCACACCGCACCGCACCGCAATGCACTGCATTATATTCTACAAAAATGCTACTCAGAACAAGATTACATAAAGTCTAATGTAAACGATTTTTAAAATTTTATTAGATGAAAATTAATATGATGTTGAACAAATATATGATTGGACAAATATTTTTGAGAAAATATATGAATTAATAAGCTCTAATTTTCGGTAAGCCAATTCGAACTATAAAAAATCAGCATGCAAAATCTTTAGCGATCATTAATTTACAGAGATATTCACGATCGATATTCTGGCGAATATCCGAAAGCAAATGTTTGAGTTGCGAAAATGTTCTTTCGCAAGAGCATGAAGTAGGTGGAATTGATAAAACAGCATATGCGATTTTGGAAAGGATCGGGAAGAGATGACTATTTTCAGACCAAAATTGGGATAAGTTTGATGGTTTATCACACATGGAAGTGTATTTTTCTAGCTCTTTGTTGAATCTCTGTTCAATATCGTCATTAGAAACATCAGACGATGATTTAGTATCTTCGTCCTGCAGATATGCGAATGGATCGTCTGATTTAACCCTTTTCTTTGGAGGTGATCGATGCATTGCCTGTATATTTTCATCTTCTTCACCCCCATCAGAATCGTTTTCGATTTCTTGCTGAACATTCAGCTTGCTGAGAAGCTGGCGGGCCGATGAAATGGCCTGAAGTAAGATAAAATATGCAAGCCCAATTTTTGCATCATAACCGTCTACCTTGAGGCGTATTCCCGGTGGGGCAAACTTCATTTTTGTGAAGATTGGAGCGAGGAGAGTGGCCGTCATAAAGACTCACAATTAATGGTTAATATTTTTATTAAATTAATTGAATCACGTAAAAATACGTCAAATTATAGCAACTATTTAAAATATAAGCACATTTTTCAAGTTAAAAATTAATAAATAAAAGGAATAAAATGGTAAAAATAGACGAAATAAGCTAAATATATTTTTTTAAAATTGCGGAAAATTCGACATCTTGCACCGCACCGCACCGCAATTTTTACCCCCTCGCACCGCACCGCACCGCACCGCAGCTATTTTCAAAAATCGCGCACCGCACCGCACCGCACCGCAGACATTTTCAAAAATCGTGCACCGCACCGCACCGCAGCGTAAAATAATCGCACCGCACCGCACCGCGAACATCCCTGGTCGTTTCTGTCTGTCACTTTTATTGCCGAACGGCCCTGATAAGCATTATGTAATAAAGAATAAGAAAAACGTCTTTCCATTTTTTTATTATTTGAATTTAACACTCATTGCAAATGATAATGCGATAATTAATAAAATCGATTTTTACGTTGTAATCTAGGTTAAAAATAATTTTTTTTGCATATCCGTACTCTGCTCGATGAGACGGAGCTAATAGTGTATCATTTGCTCGGAAAATGTTTAAATAAGAAGGTTAGAAAAATCACGTTTTTCCGTGTTTTTCGAACAGTGCAGACGTAAAACGCATGCAAATCGAGTTGAAACCTGTCCCAATTGATTAAGCACCCTCGATTACCCTATCGGGGTCCTACTTTCTGGGATATCGAGTTTTCTAGTGTCTACCCGTTCTTATCAAAGCTCGCTCTTCTCATAAAATCACTTTAAACAAATTATTCGCAGCCAGGGCCGTCTGGCAATAAAATTGATAGAAACAGAAACGATCCGCACCAAATGTAAGGAATTGAATAGGTTTTTAGCCCATCTTCCTTATAATCTCCATTGTACAGTGGCGCCGGAAATAGAATGAAGTCTTGATGTTATGCCTTATCAAGCTACCGCTCAACTCCAAATGCCAATTCCTTCCTAATTCCCAACAAAATTCTTTTAAGAGGTAGACGGAAACTCTAGAGGCATTCTTCTCTGTTCGAAATAGTGTAGCTATGCCTGAGATGGCATTTGATAAGGCGCAAACAATTGCGAGAATCAGAAATTCAATGCACAAATTAGCCCCTTACCAAGTCATAAAATGATCAAGACTTTTGAATTCAGGCAAGGAGCATTACAACAACCACAAGTATTTGCTATGTCTTTAGACTGAATCGAAGAAAATGCTCATTAAATCCGTGGTATTTAGATAAGATTGTAAAAGCTCACTATCATTTTGCGACAAAACTATAAAAGGCGTGAATTGATAACACCAGCTAACTAGTCCGGAATGGACGAATGCTTTTCCAACTACTGTACTGCTCAATAGTAAATCTCTAAATTTTCTAGCAAGGCCTTGTCCCTTCGAATTGGTTGTAGAATTGGTTTTATTTAGAATAAAGCTATATTTCTTCCTAAATTTCATAGGTTACTTACCTAATTATTCATACTAAGGTATTTTGTCATTTCATTGTTCTAAAGTTTTGAAAGAGATCAATTTTATGTACTAAATTGATCCAAGTTTCCTAAATTTCCAATCAGCTGCAGTAAGGATAAAAGGTTTGAAACGACCATGGGTATGAATGCAGTCTGATACGTCCATTTTCCGTGAAACAATTTTACCGAAATTTTGCACACATATTCTCTTCATTCCGAGTTAAATTCTTTCAAGTTTCAGTAAAGCTTATCTTTGTGTATATGAGGTGTATGAGATTGCATCAATAAGAGTGATAGTTTGAAACTTTGAATACTACTGCAGGTTCTTGAAACAAATTTGAAGTAGCGAGTATTTTTTATCCTGAAATGATATAGTTTGTTGTCCTTTAAAATCCAATAACTGCGTATTCTATCAGAAACGACTCTTCCTCTGCATTGCACATCTCTGTCAAGTTCAACTGTTGAAGTTTTGTCATTGATGCATTCTGAGAGCAGCGCAGTTATTTGTTTTTTTTTATGATGAATTAGTGCTCTGATAGTAAAATCTGTGCGTCTTACGATTTACGCAGTCATTTGCCTGATTCTCTTCGTAAAGTTTTGATGCCTCTGATATTTTCTGTTGCTAGCTAAGAAATATCTGAACAAATGAGCGGTAGTAATTACGAAGTCGTTTACGCAAGTAATTGTTGATTGTCTGATTTTTCCGTAATACTTTCTATTACAGCATTTTCATCTTCGAAATTTCAAATAAAAATTCTGAAAATTTTAGGAACGTCACGAACAAGCGCCAAGCGAACTAATGTCGAGGGAGGAGCGGTAAGTGAAAAAATAAGTATTTGAAATATGAAATTTTTATTTTAACAGCTTTCCTTCGAGAATTCCTAGAGGATTCCTCACAGAATAAGGAAATTTTAGCTCATTCAATAATTCTTTTTAATATAGCCACTCTTTTAGCTTTCTCGAGAGTACACGTTCCACTGTGCTAACTGTGAAGCGTCCGCGTGAGTTTCTTTCTAAAATATTATTTCAACTTTTTTTATTTGTAAGTGATCCATTGTTTTTTTTTACTTTCAATGACTTACCATTACAATTCCTAAATTGCTGCTGCCATCTCTAACTCTTTCTCTTATCAGCAAACTGATAACATTCTCCTTGCATTTACATGGAAAAGTAGACGCTAACAAAGGCGAAATTCTATGAGAAAAAGAGCAAATACAGGCCGACTTTGGCAGTGATAGAAAGAAAAAGTCTTTAGATAAAATTTGATAAGGTGAAATAGAAGCCAATTGGCCATAAAAGAGTTTCGCATTCAGTGAGTTTTTTGGCCCCAGGATCCAACATCTTTCTTCAAAAAAGTAGAATATTTGTATGCAGAATTAAATTCCCTGTAAAATAAGGTCATTTCCAGTCGGTATCCCAAGACATAGATGGGATCAAAATCGCGAAAAAGTGAACAGTGTGTGTGTGTGTGTGAGAATCAGCTAAATCGACGGACCCCTGTTTATAGACTTTGATCGGGGAGCGGTCACTGCGCACCAAAATCTTTGGTGCGCAGTGACATATACCCACTTTGATCCTTACTGAATTCACACTTAATGAAGTTGAAAGTAATACTATGTTTATCTTTTAGTTCAATATCATCACGAGATTGAATGCGATGGTTGTAAAATATTACCAATCTATGGGCCAAGACACAAATGCTATACTTGTGATAATTTTGACCTCTGTGAGACATGCTTCAGAACCAATAACTTTGGGATCAATTATACAGGACATAATAGCACTCATTCTATGAAACTGATGACGTCTCCGTCGGATAGAAGTAAATCATTTAAATATTATCTTATTTAATGTAACAGATAGAAGTTTTACAGGCAATTATTTAATAAATTTGAAAGTAATATTATGTTTATCTTTTAGATTCTCATCACGGGATTAGATGCAATGGTTGTAAAACATTACCAATCTATGGGCCAAGACACAAATGCTATACTTGTGATAATTTTGACCTCTGTGAGACATGCTTCAGAACCAATAACTTTGGGATCAATTACACAGGACATAATAGCACTCATTCTATGAAACTGATAACGTCTCCGTCGGATAGAAGTAAGTCATTTAAATATTATCTTATTTAATGTAACAGATAGAATTTTTACAGGCAATTATTAAATAAATTTGAAAGTAATATTATGTTTATCTTTTAGATTCTCATCACGGGATTAGATGCAATGGTTGTAAAGAATCACCAATCTATGGGCCAAGAT
Organism: Diploscapter coronatus; assembly: GCA_964036155.1. Classification (NCBI taxonomy): domain Eukaryota; kingdom Metazoa; phylum Nematoda; class Chromadorea; order Rhabditida; family Rhabditidae; genus Diploscapter; species Diploscapter coronatus. The sequence continues at coordinate 44,032,123 of OZ038422.1, read as the reverse complement.
ACAAATGCTATACTTGTGATAATTTTGACCTCTGTGAGACATGCTTCAGAACCAACAACTTTGGAATCAATTACACAGGACATAATAGCACTCATTCTATAAGACCGATAATGCCCTAGGAGAGAGATCGCCTCCATCCTGGCTCCTTTGTTCATATTTTTGCATGTGGAAAAATAAATAAATGAATTGATCTAACAAATTTATTTCGTCATAATTGATAATCACTTTTCAACAGATAAATGAAAGACTTATAAACACTAAAACTTATGTCAAATAAAATAATACAATAGAAATGCAATTGCCAATCTATAAAATAAACTAGGAAGATTTGTCGTACCAGTTTTCGCTACTGCCTGGGAATCCAGTTCCATCATCAATTTGTATCTTTTTCGTTATCCAAAGCTTCGAAGAAGGGCTTTCTTGTTTTCACACGACGAATTTTTTTCTGAAAAATGTTTAAGTGTGAATGTCAGAATTATTCAAAGTGGCGCGGAACAGGGGTCCGTCGATTTGGCTGATTTTCACGTATATAGTAGTTTTTCACGCTGATTCTCGTGGTACTATCCGTTTTTCATAAAAATCATCGTATGCAGGATTGCGGTAGTTTGAAGTTTTGACAGATCCGACCTCAGGAAAAAATTCATAACTTCCTTATTTGTGGACCAAATCAAATGGGGTTTTCAGCATTGAATAGTCCGTGAAAGACTCTACAAATAATATGACCATGAGGAGTCACGACAACCGCCTGTTTTGGCGGGAAAATTCAAATTTTTGACTTTAACTTACCTCAGTTTTCGATTTTTTTCGACGAAAAAGAAGTTCGATCGAAAGCTAAATATTAGCTCATGAGAAAGAGGATTCAATTCTGTATCTGAATATGTAAAAATTTTCATAAAAATAGGGTAGCCCAAACCCCGAAAAATGCGTCTGAACACATAAAATCAGGGTGATTATTGCATAGTTTCAATTTTGACCCCCCATAACTTTCTTATTTTTGGATAAGATTGAATGATTCTTTTTTATTTAGTAGATCTTGAGTAGGAGAATAAAGTAAAAATATAAAGATAATTTTTAGAAATTAATTTTGGCGGGGAAAAGTTACTCGAAGATACCCTATATACCCGTACTATATTTACAAGTGTAATGTAAGTTAACGTCGGAGTTTTCTATGAAATCTTGTAGAGCTTTTCAAGTTGATCAACTTTTGTTCCAGAACTTATTCTAGAATGTGTGTGCACAGAGAGTTATGAATTTTTGAAATTTACTGTCCAAACGGCACTTTGCAATAATTGGTCATTGCACTTCAAAAAATTCTGGAGCTCAAACGATAATGAATCCAGAATCGGTTCTGGAACAAAGTTGTTCACCATGTTCATCTACGCAAAATACTGGAAGGACGAATTTTTCCAACGTCATTTACCCGTAAACCTAGTACGCAATCAAGACGCGAAAAGTGCGCATTTCTGCAGAAATCGATATTAAAAAAAATTCTTATTTTATTACCTGATAATCTAGAGACTAAATGCTGTCCAATAAAAAAAGAAATGTTGAATTTGGTTTAGAATTATGGAAGTTATGAATTTTTGAAATCAAACTAGGCAAAAGTGAGCCATGACAACTCTTTGAAGAAGTCAAATTTCTCCTCTAGCGGGCAGTCTATAGAGAAACGGTCAAGTGTTTCAGAAACTAGAAGACCTGGGCTACTTCCCAATATAAATAACTCACGGAACCTGGCACTTTTAAAAAAATACAAATTTTAAAAACGTGAAAAGCCGGTATGCTATTTTCCACATGTTTTACTATGTTCATCATAACTTCCTTATTCGGTGTCATTTCGACGAGATCTTTTCAGAATCGTGCTCAGATGGTCTCTGCGAGTATTTTAATACCAAATTTGAATTTTTCCCATGCCGAATAACGAGAATAGAATTTTTCAAAACGACTGGATGCGGACCTTCCGGAACATGCGGAACAAGTGGTCGGATTGGGTTTTAACCGTCATATTCGTAATCAGCATAGTCGAAAACCCCCAGGAACAAAATATTAGCTCGAATATTGAGGGTCAACTTCTTAGGTACCACCCCCCTTTATAAAAAACTCGATTTTTATAAATAACGTCTCATATATAGATTTTGAACAATTTCACCCATATGATCGATATATAAATAAAGAATAAAGTTATGACATGTATCTTCTTGAGGTGATAGCGTTGACGTTCAAATGTTCTATCGGAACCTTTGGAACATTGCTTGGTTCACTTATAGATCTGGCTCGGTTCTTGAATTTCGCTATGTAAAATACTGGGATGGAACTCAAATAAGTTTAACTACGATAGTTAAACGAAAATTTAACTATCATGTAGAGACCGCCAGCCATTTTGCCAAATTCACTCTGGTACCATGTTTTCTACATTTTTCAGGGTCTGAGGTGCCCCTCTAAACATCCCCACCGAAAAAACCGCGAAAAAATACGTTACTGATAAAAAATTTAATAAAATTTAACGCGAAAAATCGGAAAAATCGCTCCTTTTCGTGGACAAGGGAAAGGGGCGTGGCCTATCTGCAAAAGACACTATGCCGCTCGCTTTCCCCTTTCTTTCCCTGCCTTTGGGGATCTTTTTCTCTGCACTCTCTTCCATTCAGCATTGGCTTCTTTTATATTTTCGCGAATTATCAGGATCTCAGCCGCGGGTACTAGGATTTTTCTGATTTTTTCACCGAAGACGGACAATTGACCAACTAATCAAAATATGAAATAAAAAAATATGTACCTTTCAAGATATGCCTAGGATGATCCAATTTAGCAAAGACAAAAAAATGGTCATTTTGAAATTAATTTTAAAAATATTTTTTGATAAAGTTTCGTTTTTTTCTTTTGAATAACGTAATTAGGGAGTATCAAATTTTATTTTAGTCAAGTTTTCGGACGATTTCAGTGATCCTTTGTCAAGATACAGTACTGTAAAGACGAGCATCTATTATTGCCTCGGGAAAAGTTGCTCTATGCAGGATTTTTCTAATTTTTACATATGTTGTACATTTCAACTAGGTGTACCGATTCATCAAAAAAAATGAAATGTACCTTTTTTATAACTCGAAATATTAGCATTGTCGTAATTTGGTGTGCATTTGACGCGCATTTGCGGACTTCTTTCGCACCCGATCAATAAATCGATATCACCACGTGAAAGAGCGGTATCGAATTGTATAGTAGGTACCGATCAATTACTAAAAACAAAAAAAATCGGCGATAATCGAAAGGGTTATCGACTATGGACACTTTTGAATCAAGTGAAAGGGGCGGGACTTGGCGGTCCCTACTATCATGGTTAAAATTTTTACTACATTGTTTACTACTATAGTTAAATTTTACTATAACAAAACTCATTTGGGTTCCCCACCCCCCACTTTTGCCACCTTTCGAAACTCACTAAAGTCCGCGCAAAGTGGCAGATCCGCTATTTTCGACTGGCATTTTTCACTTTTCAGTCGATTCTCGATTTATTTCTTTCGTTTCATAAAGAAAACTTGAAAATTTAAAAGAATTTTGAAAGCCCTGGAAAATGAGTTAAAATTTGAAAATTTGAGCATGTATGAAACTATTAGGTTGAACGATAAGTTCTGGGACACTTTGTCACTTTGAAAAAATCTTTTTAACTTTAACAAAGACTATCCAAAAGAGGGATAGGTACCAGGATGGGCACCCACTAGTCGGCCACTATCAATTGCCCTAGCTTTAGCTTTGCTCCTGTGAGAAATATAAGACATTCAAAGTGAGACTTGCATATTTGAGGGTCCGCACTTCGAAAGTATTTTCAAACACAATGAAATGAGTTCTGCAGGGATGTTGACGGGTCGAAAAATTGCGACCCGACCCAGCCCGACCCGTGATGCAATTGAAAAACTCCAACCCGACTCGACCCGACCCGAAATTTCGGGTCGGGTCGGGGTCAACATCCCTGGAGTTCTGGCAAAAACAGACTAGTAATGTGCAAGGGCCTAGCCCATAGATACGAATATTGATAAGATCACACTATCAGGCCGCTTATTAAAAAATCTTACAAACGCTTCCTTATGGTCTATGTTTTCACGTAGTGCAAGTCTGCATACTTTTGCAATTTTTTCTCAAGTAAGTATGCGAAACCTGTCCAAATTTATTTGTATATGTTTGGAATAAACAAAGGAATGTGTACACCGAATTTGGTCTAATATCGTTTATGATGTGATTTTTGGCAGGGCATTCTATGATAAAACCTATTACTTTTACATTAGAAGGTCCACTCCAATCTGTCACAGGGGGATATCGAAAGGGCGATAAGCAATGTGACAGAAGAGGTGACCCACTTCTCAAATATGCAAGACATGACATCAAACCATTTGCTATATCAGGAGAATAAAATTGAGAATTGTCCAACTTTAACCTTTCGATATAGCTATTCTAATATAATGCATCACCTATGTCCCCGAATTTTTCTCATGATAATGAAAGCAATTCAGGATAGAATTATTGTATGAATAGATAGCCCCATACTTCTTCATTATATTACTGGCATCGGTTTTAATCAGTCTCTTTATTTCAATTCGTAAGAGCGAATTTAATAGGACACGATGCCCGATTAAGGCTCAAATTTTGGAGCAAAAGTTTGGCCTCTTAAAATCAAAGGAAAAGTCAGGATATGAATTATCTGACAGAGGGCCTCTAAAGCTCTTATCTTATCGCATATTTGTTTTGTTTTAATGTGTGCATGAGGCAGGAGACAGACTTATTCGATGACCCATCTGACCTATGCACTTTCAAAAGGGGATTTCATGGCATAAAGAGAAGTTGCCAGATGAGAGGCGTGGCGTACCACAAGGGCATTCATTACCCTCCGTTTATATACCAATCATATATATTCGGGGTCTCTTCCATAGAAGTTAGAAATACGAAAATGTAGTGTTTCAAAAATTATTGAACAACCTAATATTATGATCTTTGAATGAAATAGAATAATCAGATGGTTTGTATTGGGATTGACTTGGGAGCAACTTATTCGTCTGTTGCAATGATTAAAAATGAGATTCCTAGAAACATTTCTACTATGATGGCAGCAATCCGTTTTATCGTAAAAAATGATCAACTAGGAATACGCCTAGATAGACTATCTTCATCATCTGTTGTCGCATATTATGATCAATCTCTGCCATCCTCTATTCCAGCTAAATGAAATTCGCAGGAGAAGACAAAGAAGGTTCACGAACACACAATTTAGCACCATGCACATATCCACATAATCAATAAACTTTTATTGAGATTTTTATGAATGTTTGTAAAAGCATGATAAAATATTCAGCAAATTTCTCTCAGCCACGATTCACTTTGGAAACAACGAATATGAAGTTCTTAAAGAAGTCGAAAGATCACACAACTTAGAAGTGTTTATTTTTAAATGATTTTTCTATAATTTTACTATTAGAAAAATAAATATCTATCAAGTTTTTTTTTCTTTAAATTCATAATTTTACGTCATTTCATCGATATTGATGATGAGTAATTAATGGGATAATCGTTAAATATGTAAGTTGGAGTATAGCAGAAGATGTTATGTCTGCTCATTTGGATATACAGCCACTTTTCAGAATCAGCTGTAATAGTCAGCACGCTGAGAAATGATTTATTCTGAAATAAGATGGTAAGTGAAATCAATATTGAAGCTTATCGATTGGAAGTGCAGAAATATTTCACTTTATACTAAAGTAGTTCGACATATCAGAATTCAATGGAGAACATTAGGAATGCTGACTGATGTTTTACTGCTCAAAGCAAACTTTTAAAATCAAAAGTGCATTAATCTTGTTACACAATCTTGCTTGCATCAAGAAAGCTTTACCTCGGTGTTTCAAAATATTGATCCACTTTTTATCGTGATTTATAATCATTATCGTTATTTTTAGTTTTATGAAATGTTGAACCATACAACTCAGTGGTAACGTTGAGAAAATGATCTAAACCCTAGGCTAGTTGGAAATGACAGTATGATGGTGCCAATAATTAGAGATAGGAAAGGTGGCTAGGTAAGGGAGTAATAGCATGAGAAAGGAAACACACCGTCATACTATCATTTCCGAGTTGTCACCATTCTTGATGTTTAGTAATGGAAGGATAGGTGAAACTCCAATCCGACTATAGCTCTTGTGAGTGTTGCAAAGATGGGGACCATCCGCGACCAGACATGTCATTTCAGGAAATTTTTGAGGCCTAGGCCGGGCCTTGAAATGACATTTCTGTCCGCGACACTGCATCGGATTTATGTGACTCTTCAAATTCACCTAATGCCTTTCACGAATCAATATTTTATATTTGGATCATAATCCTCGGTGAACTGACAGAACTATGAAGGACCGAATTCATCAGTCTTATAATATTTGACTATAAACACATACAAATATGTATGTATATAGCGCATCAATTATGCTTATAATTGGTGAATCTATAATAATTGCACAATCTTATAAATACAATATTTTTATCCAACAGGAAAAAACATCTCCAGTTTTAGATGAATTAAATGTGAAATGTGTTTATGAAATTCGAAGCTGATTTCCCTGCCTTCGCATTTATCGATTATCTATGTTTTTTTTTCCAAACTTCAAGACACATTTTGCGAAGGCAGACCAAAAGCGAAAGGGTCATCGATTTGATGTAAGATCGCTGACTCACAATATACATGGGCTGTCGAAGAAAGGCTTGAGCATTCTCTCCTAAAATTCAGCCCAATATTTGGCATTTTACAACTTTTCCAAAATCTGTACGCTAATTCATCGCTCGATTTGCGAACTCAAAACGGAATATTTTCGATTATTTTCGCAAGTATGATCGAGCTGCCAAAGTTATTTATATCGGTCTGTTTTGAAAGACTATCCTTTAACATTGTGGAGAGATTACTTTTTCTTGCAAACTATATCTTATCAATTGGTCCGCACTGCTACTACCGTAATACTCATTGGTATCGATTTTGTAAACGAATTCCCTCTTGACGGTGAACATTTTCTAAAATTGTACAAGCTCTGAGAAAAGAGATAAGATTTGGTAAACCTGAAGATATCCAAATGGAGCTGAATCGATTCCCTTTTCACCAAACCTCACTGGAGGCGTGAGGGATCAAAATCACTTTGTAGCTCTTTTCTCTATTCCCTTATTTATTTGATCTTGCCTTTCGCGATATTTAGAAAATCTCAAGATTTCTAGATTTGGATGTCCTCAACGTTTTTTCTGGGTATCCTTCATCGTATGACGAGAGATTTAAGATATCTCAGACAGTTTTCCTCAGATATCCTCTATCATGTGACGAGGTTTTCTTTTTCCTTATCTCTTCCTTTGAAATTCCATTTCGCTGTGTAGGATTTCGAATTCGTTATTATCATTCTGAAACGGTCCATTTCACGCAAAATTACGGTCATTTGACGCGATCTACATTTGCACCTCGGTTGCTAACAAATCCGTCGCTGGGCGTAGCTTCTTTTCCATTTGCAAAATACAGGGAAAGAATGCCTTACTTGGCACTGCTTTTTATTTTCTGAAGATTTCTAAATGTTTTCAAAGATTTTCTTGCTTTTCTGGCTTAGATAAGGAACCTATGGATGAGAATGATAATCTGTGACAGCTGGATTAGCAATGGAGCGCGCTTGCAGGCCTCAGCACTGACTAATAACGGAAAACCTTGAAATGAGCTGTCAAGTGTTGCAAGAATTTCAAGTGAAAATCCTTTTCCAAATGACCCATACGGTCTTTCCTTCTGTTCCTCCTCTAATACAGAATGGGCGGTACTCGCGCTCTCTACATAAAAGCAATGGAATTCAGTTCGATATGAAAACGGCTTTTCATTCATAATATCGTTTTCCTGAGCTGTCCATGCTCAGTGGATCAGAATTCTCTCATTTCCGCAACTTCCTTCATTTGAAAAAATGTCATACCAATTGAAAAAGAACCCTCTCATTGGCAGTTTCTTTGTCCTACGCTCTAACCCGTTCTCTAATGTCAGTTCAATCAATTTCAAAAACATTCTGTTTTAGGTAGCACTATGGATCCCGGCAATATTGTCAAAAATCCGAACGATGAAGGAGTTTACAAAATCGACAAGATAGTTGGAAAAGGGGGGTTCGGCGAAGTTTATCTCACTGATTACACGGCTAAGAATGCCTCGAATTCTAAGCAAGTAGCCTTGAAGAAGATCTCTCTTCATGGAATGAGCGAGAAGAAGAAGGAAGAATGCAAAAAGGAGGTAAATGTGATGAAGAAAATCTCCGAATCGTCCACAAGTCCACATTTCATCAAGTATCTCGACTCGTTCATAGTAAAGGTCCACACTGGTGGATTCTTTTCATGGCTTGATGAAACGAAGTCGTCAAGCCACGACAGTCTATATATCGTGATGAACTACTGCCCTCTCGGAGATCTAAGCAGCAAAATCAAAGCGAATATCAGTTCGGGAAAAGAGTTCGATCCGGAAATCATCTACGATTACATTTACCAAATCGCAGATGGTATCAATGAGCTCCATATCAAGCACAAAATCGCCCATCGCGACCTCAAACCCGCTAACATCCTAATCGCCTGGGAAAACGACAAAGAAGTTCTCAAGATCTCCGATTTCGGTCTGGTAAAAGTGATCGACTCCTTGGATAAGAGTCAAGCTCATTCGAAAAAGTGTGGCACACCGTTCTACATGTCTCCAGAGCAACAGGCACTCACCCCATGCCGATTCCCCGTTGTCGATATCTGGGCGATCGGCATCATCTTCTACGAGTTGTGCATCGCCCCAAAGAGATTAAAGGACGTGGTGGGAGATCTTTGGGACAAAGTCGTCATAAATGGTCAACGAGCAAATCTACCAAGTCGATATTCAGCAGCGGTAAATTTTTATTTAGTTTTAAACATAAAATTCGATCATCGCTGCACTTTTTGTATTATGGTAAAAGTGCACAAAATAAAACTAGAAATAGTCAAAGTCTCACTTGGTGCCGTTACAAAAATCTATAACTTTGAAAAATTCTAAAATAATCACATCTTTTAGGATACAACATGGCTGAATAAGATGATTGCCAAGGACACATCCAAACGAATGAGCGCGGGTCAGGTCCGCGACGAAGCCAGAAGTAGAGGTAAGCAATTCTAATAAAAGAAACTACGATATGGTTTTTACTTGATTTTTATTATAATTCAATGAAAATTTTACTCCTATATGAGTTAGTCTTTCAACAAATGTATCGTATCTTAATGTAGTTTTATCGCTGATAGGAAAAGTTCTCTCACAACATTTGAAATTCGATGCACCCTATCATTCACGCACCATAATGGCAAGTATATAAATCATTTAACATCTTTTATATCAAATCGTTGATTCAAAATCACCGCTTATGATCGTCGCTTTGTCGAATGTCATTTGCGGAGTTGATAGGATTGGTTGACATATGTTATATTTTCAGATCAAAATAATCGGAACCCATCAAATAGTAGAGAGGAAGTTTTGTTCTATGGCAAGAAAAATATTTTTCTGTACTCTCGTAAATTAACTTTATTCTTTAGCGCCTTATGAAAACGATAAAATCAAAGAAGGAAGAATTTGTCTGTTTGATTCGCATAACTACTCTATTGATCGAATAACTGAATTTACTAATTATTTACGGCCTTACCAAGTAGCAACTACAAAAGATAAAGTAAATTATTTTATTTGGAATTGCCAATTTTGTAAATTTTAGATTTTTGCAATTTGTTCTGATAAAAAATCGTTTGAAATTTTCGATCTGAATACTCGAAAAATCACGAAAGGTAGCATTATAAAAGCCAGTAGATTGGTTCAATTTTATTGCATTCTTTGCAGGCCCAAATCCTCCTGAATGGCGTATTAGTGCATCTGTGGCTTATTACAAAGACAAATTGTATTATTTGGGTGGAACGAATCCTGAAACATGGGAAGATATGAATCGAGTTGATGTAAGAAGATCGAATGAGAGTCCATGAAATAATTTATTCAGGTTTTAATAGATGGAAAATGGCAAACAGGACCCGCTTTTCCCCTTCCAACTCATTTTCTTCAAACAACAATATGCGATGAAATTTTATACGGTCACATTATAGCATACTAATTATTGTAATTATGGATATTCAGTTATTGATGGAGAAAGTAGTAATAAGATATATCGATTATCAGACGATGAGCGAGAATGGGTTGAAATTGGAAAGATTCCAGAAATGCAAGGTTATTCTGGCGTCGCATCGTTAAATGGAAGAATTTACATAACTGGAGGATTGGGGTCGTTACTTTTGTATGATAAATAATATATCATTATATATTTAGTCATAATAACGATAATAGTATATTAAAATCCTGTCTGTGTTTCAATCCCTCAGCTCCAGCTGACAGTCGAATTTCTCGAATCGCTGATATGAATTATGCAAGAGAGGATCATTCGCTCATTGTCGCTAACGGGAAATTGTATGCAATCGGAGGGTGAGCTAAGATTTTGCATATCTTTATACGAAATATTTGTTAACTTAGATTTCAACACCCTTCTCATGCAACTTATTGTAATTCAAACGAGGAATACGATCCACAAGCGAAGAAATGGAAAATCGTTGAAGAAGTAAATTAATATAAACATTATTAGTTAGAAATGATTAAATTTCCACCTATTTGAAATGACACTTTTCACTTAGGGCGGTTTTTCGTTTGTAAAACAGATCCATGGCACTCCATTCAAAATAACGATTAGGGTGCATGAATCATGCAGCAGTTTACCGTTTCTCATAAAAAATAATTATAAGGAAAGATATCGGCTCCGGAAGTCATCTTCAGATTTCCCACTTTTACTACCACTTTTCGTCAAGACAGGCATTAGTATAGAAAAATTTGGCAAGATTTCCATCGAATATTTCATTTCCTCTTGCTGGTCGTCGAATCTTCAAAATTGAGCAAGCAAAATGCGAGTGAAAATAAACCAAATCGAAAAAAGGATGACAAAACTTCAACGCTAATTTTATAAACGGAGAATATTACGCTTTTTTGTATGCAAAATGGGTTTTCGAGGTGTACACTCCTTTTGCACCAACTTCTATGGACAATTCCTGTGTTCAGAAAATGGTCATTAATGGGCAGCTTTCATAATCAATTTGGGGATTTTAGTAAAAATTCGGATTAGGTCAACCGTGTACATTTGTGTATAGAAAAATTTCCCCCGATATCGCTTTATCTTCGAGAAACACTGCTCTATGAATTTGTCTTCAAAAACTTGACTCTACTTGCGCCCTCTACTTTTCATTTATGTTTCTGATTATCTCTATCACTTATTTTAGTAAGCACTCGATTTTTCAAAAATCACTACAAAAATCGCCTAGGCTACCCAAATCGAATACGCTGAGTTTGAAAATTAAATTTATTTTGAGTTTTAATTTGAGCAAGTGGTAAAAATTGCATAAAATCAATTTTTCGGCCTTTTTTGAATTTTTATCCAAAAACTAACTTTTTTAATCGAAAACTAAAAAATTAGGAGTATTGCAAATTTCATGGGCTTTCAAATGATGCATAACATGTGGGGATAAAATGCTTCTGAAGACCTGTAAAACTTCAGAAGTGCGTCATTGGAATTGATTTGGGAACGACGCGATGCTGTGTGGCGATTGTTGATAGTACTGGGAGAGCGCAGACAATTCCAAATGATTTGGGTTAGCAGAGTTCAAATGTTTCGCTGTGTATTCTTGGAATTCAGGCAGAAACACCACGCCATCCTTCGTTCTTTACGATCAAAATGGAAAAGCCATTCATGTTGGTGACGCAGCCATCAATGCGAATAATACTGGAAGCAACTTGATTTATGGTGGCTTGTTGAATCGCATGCAACTGACGGAAGCTTCTTTCAGATTCGAAGAGACTAATTGGACGGCAATTTAACGATCAGGTCGTCATGGAAGACAGAAAGAAGTGGTCTTTCGAGGTCGTGCGTGAAATCGATGCTCCTTACATTGTGAGTGCATTAATGTTGTAGCATTTGATCACGTAAAATATAGGGAAAAGCCATGATAAAAATCGGAAATAACTACATTGCACCAGAAGATGTTTCTGCTGAGCTGTTGAAAAAGATGAAGGAATATGCCAAGGTGGATCAGATTCACTCAAACATATTGAAAGAAACGATTTAGTCGTACATGAAAGGTCGTGACGTCAAGAAGGCGGTCATCACTGTGCCCGCCTACTTTGAGTCGCGGCAGAAAGAGGCTACAGTCCGAGCCGCAGAGAAGGCCGGGCTTGAGGTGCTCATGCTCATCACTGAGCCCACGGCCGCTGTCATAGCGCTCGCGGTAAAGCAAAATGAAAAGTTTGGGAAAATCGTAATGATCTATGATCTCGGAGGAGGTAAGCATTTATCCATCAGAAACAGTGACGTCCTTTCAATTAAAGGTACTTTCGACGTCTCTATCGCTAAAATCACAAATGGTGATGTCAACATTCTGGCAATTTCTGGGAACAATCATTTAGGTCAACGTGAATATATTTGCATATAATTATAAATGAAACCTTTCAGGCGGTGAAGACTTTGATGAAGCAATCGTCACAGCGTACGTCAAGGACTTTGAGGATAAGACGAAACTGACTTTTCCAAACGATAAAATCCTCCGAAGGAAACTTCGGAATGAATGTTGCGAAGCGAAGCAAACGGTTGTGGGCATGAAAGGTTTTGTAAATATCGAAGTAATATCCACCAATTGAATGAGAATCCAGCATCAGAACCTGTCTTTCAGATGACCGTTCAAGTAAACGGTCAAAGCGTCAGTCATCCATTCGCATTTAACTGCAAACAACTGCATCAATTGTGCGAGAATCTATTACAAGGCACGATGGGCATTGTCGACCACGCGCTGGAAAAGGCCAAACTGACTCCAGACGAAATTAATCAAATCGTTAGTTTTCCTACCTACAATATCATCACGTTGACCATTACACAGCTCACCGTTGGAGGCTCCACTAGGATTCCGCGAATAAGGGAGCTCATCAAGTCGAAATTCAAAAAGGCAACACTACTACAAAACGTCAACCCCGATGAGGTGCATAAACTACCGAAAAAAAGAAATGTCCACAATAAATGCTTCAGGCGGTTGCAATGGGTGCTGCTATCTATGGTGCTCAACTAGGTCGTGCGAATCAAGGACAGGTATGACGAAGTTGATCGTAACAAAAATATTCATTGGAGTATTTCAGGTCGCAATGCCTCAACCTTCTAGAGATGATATTGGTGGAAATAATACGAACTATCCTGACGCTGCTTTCATGCCGCTTCAAATTTGTGAAGCCGTCCCTCTATCGATTGGGATGGAAGTTCGGGGCAATCAGGTTCTAATCGCCATACCCAAAAACACACCATATCCATGCCGAGTAGGAACATTTTTACGGCTAACTGTGGTTTCATCCTCGACTATTATTTAGAAAGAAATTAGAACGAGCACTGTGCATGACGATCAGAAATATTTCACCGCGCGCATCTACGAAGGCGAGCGTGTACGCACCAACGATAGTCAGCAAATTGGTACAATTCAGATGACGGGTTTAAAGACTCCAATGCCTCGTGGAAGTCCACATATAGTAAATTCTCCATTACTATTACAACTTCAACAAGCTGATTTTAGACGATTTTTGAGGTCAATAGGATCGGCATCTTGAAGGTCACTCATATTGAAGAATGCACAGGAAAGACGGTGGAACATATGTTTACGTATGATGGCCATAAGAAGAACATGGTAACTGAGCGACATTCGGCATGTTCTGGTTATTAATCGAGACTTTTAAGGCTGATATCGCCCATTTTTTGGCAGAAGCAAAACGGCATGAGAAAGAGGACAAGGAATTCAGGGAAGTCTGTGAGGAACGTCGCTATTTCGAGAATGAGCTCTACAACGAGAAGAACATTGTCAAGGCCATGGTAGGGGGAACATTCTTTCTTATTTTTGCGCACATATTTATTCTTACAGCTGGTATCAGTGAACAAGGAATTGGCTCTAGAGCTTATCAAGGAGTATGAAAGCTACTTAGAAGATTTCCCCGAGGATATACAGGAAGTAAAAGATAAACGCGAAGAATTCAAACAAAGATTGGCGGAACTACTGACTAATCGACCTCGATAGCTCAAACCCATGTTCATTAACAGTCAAAACACAACGCGATTTGCTTTTCCCTACTTTATGCTATGTTCTTTCTCATCTCGAAAAAAGAATATTGTTTCTTTCTGTTTTTTTCGTATCTTCTTGCCTCTATCTTTTCCCGATCCTGTCTTTACAATTATGACTGCTAAAATCATGGCTTTGTGCAACGGTATATTCAAATTGTACAAGATTTATTCATCATATGACATATATAGATTTTGAACAATTTCACCCATATGATCGATATACAAATAAAGAATAAAGTTATGACATGTATCTTCTCGAGGTGATAGCGTTGATGTTCAAATGTTCTATCGGAACCTTTGGAACATTGCTTGGTTCACTTATAGATCTAGCTCGGTTCTTGAGTTTCGCTATGCAAAATACTAGGGTGGAACTCAAATAAGTTTAACTATGATAATTAAACGAAAATTTGACTATCATAGTTAAATAGTTAAATTTTTAATTATCGTAATGTGTTAAGTTTACTATAAACTCATTTGGGTTCTCCACTCTCGCTTTTTGCCACCTTCGAAACTCACTAAAGTCCGCGCAAAGTGGCAAAATTGCTTTATTTTCGACTGGCATTTCCCACTTTTCAATCGATTCTCGATTTATTACTTTCATTTTCTTTTTTCTTTCGTTTCATGGAAAGTTTCGTTAAATTTATAAACCGTCGCTTATTGGAATTGGCGAGTGTCCATTTTATCGACTTGTTGATTTTCAGAAGAAATGGTGGAACTGAAATCGGCCGGCAACGAAAATGAGGATGAAGGCTTTTCGGAACTCTCCGCAAAAGTTGCTGGGCAGGTTCAAAACGGTCGGTATTCGAAAAAGAAATATTTTGAAAGCAAAACTATCCTATGATAAATAAAAGATAGATCAAGAAAACAGTAGGTTATGAAAATCCAAAATCTCGGTTGGAAATCACGACTCTGAAAACTCGATTTAGAAACGACTACCAAAGATATTGTTTAGAAAGACAATGAGAAAATAAAAATTAAAAAAAAAATTTTGAAAATTCTAGAGGAATTTTAAAAGCCCTGGAAAAGGAGTCAAAATGATTTCTGTATTTTCCAGCGCACGACCGAGGCATCGTTGGGATTTTCCCGTTCCGGGCGAGTTCCAGTCGAAGCTCAACCGGCCTGATCACCGTCGCTCACGATTCGGCCAAGATTTGGAGAATGTGAGTCTCAAATTTCTTTTTAATTTTTGCTTTTCGAGAAAAATCAGTTTGATTTTTTTTACAGAAATGTATAAAAGTTCAATAGAAATCGGAATTTTATTAAGAAAAAGTTAGATTCGATTTCACTTTTCCTATTGAAAATGAGAAAAATTTCAATTAAGTGTAAATTTTATTTTAAACAGTTAAAAACGAATGTGTTTGAGGGACGAGGTCGAGAACCGCAGCGTGAACATCGTGGAAAAGCACGTTTTGGGTGAATGGAGAATGGCTACGCAGTCCTGCGACGCGACGCCAGATGGAAAAAGTTGGAATTTTCAAAGAATTTTTTTTTTCAAATTCAGTTGTATTCTTTTCTTTATTATGTTAAAATTCCAGACATCCTGGTTCTGGGCATCGACTGCATTCTGAAGGAGATCGTCTTGAGCGAAGAGGGTCCTCAGGTAAAAATTTAGATGAAAAATGTTTAAATTGGAAAAATAGATGCTGAAACACGACTTCGGCTACGGCGAAACGGTGCACATCAAGATCTCCAACAACGGCAAGAATTATTTGACCGGTAATCTGAATGTGTTCAAATTCTGGAAAATGTTTAAATTTGCACTTTTAGCGAGTTTCTCCGGAAACCTGACCGAAATCGATACGGATGGGAAAATCAGCCGACAGACGCCTCTCCAAAACGCCAAGCACGCTTCTTGTATTGCCTGCGTGAGTTTTTTTTGTTAATTATTATTATTTTTTATTTCTAAAATTTATATTTCTAGAGCCCCAACAATCAGTATATAGCAGTCGCGATGGTCGAAGGAACCGTCAACATTTTCCACGCTGAATCTTTCACTCTCCAAAACACTTTTGAAGGTTTCTAAACCTTTTTTCATTTTATAAAAAAAGATTAATTTTTAGTCCACTCGATGAAAATCCGCACCGTGGCTTTCACCTTGGATAACGCGAATTTCCTGACTGGCTCGGATGACAAAACCATCAAAATGCACTCCATTCATGGGAGGTTTGAATTTTTGAAATTTATGCTTAAAAAAACTTCAAGAAAAAGTCGAAGTTAATGCCCCTTTCATGAAATAGTACATTTATTATTTTTGAGATTCTAATTTTCAGCGGAGACAAACCAGCTGGCGTGATTCGAATGTATTGTGGAAATCGTGACCCGGTGACCTGTGTGATGATCGACGAGCGCTCGAATGGATACAGATTCGCGAGCAGTAATATGGCTGCTCAGATCTACCTTTGGCACCTGGAAATGCAAACTCCGATTCAGGTAGCTTGAAAATTTAAAAAAAAAAAAAAAAAAAATACTGTTAGGACATGGCTACTCGGGCTTTTTTTTTTAATTTTCATGCGCTTATCAGGCGGAATATTATTTGTGAAGAAGAAAGACTTACCCCTTCTTCTCCTTGTATTAGTTTGTGTCAAATTTAAAAATAGTATATTTTCCAAAAAATTCAATTTCAGAGCGTCCCAGTGGTGCACACCTGCCCAATTAATTCCATCGTTTTCACGCCCAGAGGCCGGCATCTGCTTTCGGTTGGAGATGACAAGTCCATCGTTTGCTATTCGTAAGTCTGAACATTTTGTAAAACATTTATTGTCTAATTTTTGAATTTCTGAACTTTCAGAATCCCCACTTCCGAGGATGCCCTATCTTCCAAAGAACCGACCCCTGAGCCTGAGGACATCGAATTGGAACCGGATTACTTGGAAATGAACATGGAACAGCAAGAGGTCGTTCAGGAAGAATCGCAAATGATCGGATACAGTGATCAACCGGCAGAGGGCAGTTTCCAGGTATTTTTTCCCTTTTTCTTTAAATTTAGCATTTTTCAGGAACCCGAACTCCGCATGCGTCAATACCAAGCCGATATCTCGCAGTACATGGAGAGCCAGTATCCGGATCAGGTCTTATCTTCCTTGTTGAGAAATAAAGACCGCATTTTTCAGAGCACCTACCAGGACTCGGATATGAGTATGAATCCTGAAACTCGAGCGGAAAACATTGATCAGGTCGGGGACGGTGATGAAAATTCTGGCCAGGGACTAGAAGTCAACATGGAGGAGGTGAAAAATTAAAAATTTTGTTAATCCTTGGTCTTTCTTAGCTTAGAAAAATTATTCTCGAGTATTCTGGAAATTTTTCGAAAAGAAGCTATTTTTCTAAACAGAAATATACGTTTTTTTCGATTTCTTTTTAAATTAGAAACTTCAGCAATTCGTTAAATTCTGTATAAAAAGATGTTTTTTTTTCTGAAAAAATCGAAATTTTCAATGTTTTTGATTTTATTTTTCAGGAGCCCACCCACGAATTCGTCGTTCCGAAGGTCGAGCCGCAAAGTCAAAGCCAGAATCAAACCCAGGAGCCTGAACAGGAGGCGGATCAACTCGAAACCGATGATGGGGAGAGGCAGCAACAGGAAGGTCAACAAAATTCCGATCACGAATCGTACCCGGATTTTCAGGAACAGGTAGAACGTATATTTTAGGAAGAAATCATCTTGATTTAGTAAAAATATTAAAAGGGATCAAATTTTCGGAAATGAGACCAGTTTAAAAAAGGAGATCATTCCAGGATTCTCCCAATCCCCCACCGATGAATGTCCACGTGAAATCAGAATCGAGCAATTATCCTTCCCAGCAAAATGAGTACGAGGATCAATAAAAAAAGATCTCTTTTCTTAATTAAAATGTTTTTCATTTGTTCTTATTGTCCTTATTTATTACTTTTTCTTCAAAAGTAAAGTTTTTTTCCAAGTTGAACAAATTGTATACATTTTATTTTTTGACTCACTATAGTTGCCATCACCCTCTTTTCTGAGAAATAGCATAAAGAAAATAGAACGGTGACAACTACAAGGTGCCGATTTTTTATTCCGAAAAGTTATAAATCTACAACAAAAAATGAGATCTTTACGCAAATTATACTGCTAGCGATGTGCCTTCTATTAACGATCGTGGTTGTAATGCGAAATCCATGAGAGTCTCAACTATCCCAGATCCGCGCCTGAATAATTCCAGTAGGCACGGCCTTACAAGCCTTATCCTCTGAAAATAGCGAGAAACGACAGACAAAGGCAGTTCGCCTTTTCTCAGCCCACCGTCGACCTAAATGCAGGATTTTCCTAAGGGAAAAGGCTTGTAAGACCGTGTCTTTCGTTTGTTTGTTTGTTATTTACGGCTCAGAATATTTTGATAATTTTATATGATGCCACTTTAGCAAACCAAATACGTAGTTTTAGAACAGAAATTACCTATCCCGATTTCTTTTATTCTATGAAGCTGGTCTAATCAATAGGCGATGTTTCATCAAAAATTTAATTAGTCTAGCTAAAATTTCTAATAATTTTGAAGATGGAAAGAAATAAATCGAAAATTTTCTAATTATAAAGAAGCGCTCAATTGTTAGAAGCATTTTCTGGAAAGTTGAGCACTTTTCAACATGACTTTTTCGACAAAACTTCTATTTTTGATTTGTTCTGCGAGTTATTTCACATCGATTTCGTCGAAGTCTCTGAAGCCCGATTGGGAAGATGGATTGAGTGAGGAGGAAAAGAAACTCATTCTCGATGTTTGATATTTATCTGCGATTTTTTTTCCAAAATTCCACTATTCCAGCTTCACAACAAGTACAGAAGTACATGTGCGAAAGGCAAATATCCAAACAAGGAAGGATCTGAGCTGGGTGATTATCTACCTGCTGCTTCTAATATGCCTGCTCTCGTAAGATTTATAAATATCGTTGATGCTCAGAATTTAAAATTGGAAATTCTATGTAGAAATCAAGTAATGATTTTCCAAGTTTTTTTCCGAAATGAAGTTGAAATCGAAATATAGAGTAGAAAAGACTCAGAATCATAATATTCGAAGTCTAAATAAGAGTTTCAATCACTTCTGACTCTCATAGATTTTACATATTGAATCGATTTGCAGATTTGGGATAACGATATTGCTGAATCAGCTCAGAAATACGCCGAAAAACGAGTGTTCGAACACTCGAAGACGGATAACGGAGATCGATTCGAGGGGGCTGGAGAGAACTTGGCATATCGGCGGCAGAAGGGATATGAGTTCGATAGGAAAGGTGTTCTTAGTGTAAGATTCTTAAAGTTATCTTGAACTCATTTTGGAGTGAATTTTCAGAAATTGGTACATAATCTTGGAGACGAGATAACCGAATGTGGAATCGACTCGCTCACATTTGAAGGGTCAAAGAACAACTGTAAGATCGGCCACGCGACTCAGGTATCTAATTTTATATTTTATCATAAGGCTTGCAAAATTCTTTGAAGATGCTGTGGGACAAGACGGAGAGAGTTGGCTGCGGTTCTGCACACATGGAGCCTGGCGAGATGCTCCTTGTTTGTCAATACTATCCTGATGTAGGGATTATTTCAATGGCTAAAAAGCAAAATGAAGTGAATTCAGGGAAATTACATTGACGAGGAAATTTATACGACAGGCGACACAGCATCAGGCTGTGAAAAACCATACATCGCTAACAAAAACGAAGGTCTTTGTGAAAAAGAATAGTATTTTTTACGAACTACAATAAAATTGATGTTATAATATATGTATCGTGAAAATGTTTTATAGTAGCTCATCAAAAACTAATCCCATTTTAGTAAAGCTGATTCTCAAAATGACAATTGAAAATGAAAATTACCCGAAATGATCTTTTCTTTCTAAATAGGTAAATCGTAAGTAGATAGTTTCTAAGTTAGAGATCCCATGAGAATAGATGGTGTTTGATGAGCATCTCAGTGACCCCTTGTTTCAGAGGCTCTTCTCCTGCTTTGTATTCATTCGCCGTCGCGACTGTCGACAATATGGTCTTCTTTCCAGATATCATTATCTTAAAAATAACTTTTTTAGAGGGGGATATCATGGAAGTTAGGCGATTCGAAAATCATATGGTATCACATCAGCATAGAAAAGCGGTTGATGAAAAGAAGGGGTAGTCAGATGAGGAAGAGATTATTCCATGTTGCCATCAGGTTATGTTTTATTTTTAACGCATGTCAAAAATTGACTAACCCCATTCGACTTTTTCTTCGGTTTCTTCTCTTTGTCCTCTATCTCGAAGTCCATGTTCAGGTTGAACGAAAACTGGCATAGAAGTCTGAGATCGCACTTTATCTAAAATTTATCAGTTATGCAAAATAAATCATATTCAGCGTTTTTTCTCAACAATCAATTTAGTCATACTTGTTTCCAAGCAGGTGACCGAATGAATGCCCAGCTATGGTAGTATTTGTTTCGGATATGTTCCTGATCTGTAGGAGCACAAAGCAATTCGAACCACAAATGGAGGCATTGTTCATTCACTCCCATCGCTAACAAGGAGCTGCAATATATTTGGAATTGATTTTTAGAATTAGCAGCAAGCCTTTCTAAAAGATCCGAGATTATAAAATTGCAACAAGATGCTATTAAATTTTGATATTTGATTACGAATTCTAGAAATAAAAAGTGAACTTTCTTTCTATAACTGGCATTAGGCTATTCGAAAAGAAATTCTACCGCAATTTGACATCAGGGTGCGCATTAACACCATTGTGTGAATCGTTGATTGCTTGCACATAGCGGAAAAGAAGCTCTTGTGGAGTCAATATCTAAAAATTGAAGTAAAATCAAAGTTCAATACTAATTTATTGATAGAAAGCTGGTCTTCATGGGCTTGGGGATTGAAAATTCATAATATATGTTAGGTTATACAAATATAAAGATTTAAATTATGTACATTTTCATTCCCTTATTATTTTAGCAAAACTAAGATTGGGCTCTTTCATAAATAAGACAAAAATACTACTTTGCACTCCTGGTCGAGTTTGAAAGTGTTGCAGAGAGTTAATCGAGAATACACTGAATTGAAATGCTTCTCCACTGCATAAGTCGATATGTCCTCTGAAAATCAGGGGAAAGTTAAATTTAAGACTTTTATCTCACCAACGAAAGCCCAAGGATGATATGCAGTGTTTGCGTAGAGAATGCTCTCTCGAATGCCGTGGTCCATTATTTGACGGAAGCTGTTCGCGAGTCGACCTGAAAATGCCACACTTTCAAAGATTTCATTTGCCGATGACCTCGAATGTATTCTGTGATTTCAGGCGAAACAGCCTCATCTCCATAAATACTGTAGTCTTTGCCTCGTTCATCAACAACCTGCAAAAATAGTCGTGAAATTGTAATATTTGATTGTTCCCTCGCCTCCACAAATTTAGCCGGAAACCATCCCCTTAGTCCATTCACTTCCCCGACCCAGCAATGCTCGTCCTTCTCGCTGATTATCGTTATTATATCGTTCTTTCTGAAGAAATTTAGATTTTTCAGATAGAGTGACATGGCTTTTACCTAAACCCAAGTTCGTCTTCATCCTGCCTCGCAAAATCCAACAGAGCCCTAGCCCTCTTGTGCCCTTTCCTTCTGCCGTTCAAATAGTTGTCCAAGTCTTTCTGGTGTGATTCTGGACTGTAATCGGCCTGGAATTAGATTGGTAAAATGTTTTCTTCAGAAAAATGACGATAAGTAACAAATAAATAATTTATCGGTATGCAAAGAGAACTGACCTGCATGGAAATGGAGAGTTCCATTTTCTCGTCACAACTGGCGAAATATCGACAGATTTGAAGGACAGACTCTTTCAAATCAACGAGAATCTCGGTTTGACGAACATTCTTCAGCTTCGGATCATTTTCAGCCTAAAAATAGGTTTATCTTCACTCCCCAGATCGAAAAATTTGAAATATTTCGGAAAGCAGTAGGCGAGAGTTTTCTTTAAAATTGTCTGGTTATTAGATTTTGTCATAGTTTCTCAATAGTCTTGAAAGTTCATGCGTTTAGCGTAATGTTTTACTTGCGAATAGGATGGATTTGATTGGTTGAGGACCTGCTCTTTCGGGGCGAGGATCTGCTGGATAATGGACTTCGACCTGGTCAACTTGCGTCTCTGGGTCCGCTGCTTCGGCAGATTCGTCTCCACTGCAGTGTTCACGATCATTCCCTGGTCCGCCATCAGAATTGCCTGCAACTTGGAATTTTTATACGGAATTTCGTCATCTCGATAAATTTTCATCTCAAAGGCATTATATCATAGATAAGGCAGATTTTAAAAATGATCAATATCGTTTCATTTAAGGTCAGATATTATTTCAAAGAATGATATCTTCAAATTCACCAATCGAGATTATTGAAAACTCAAGACGAACCTGATGCTTTTTCCTCAATTCCTTTATCAGATGATCAGTAATTGTGAATTCAAATGAGCTCATGTATTCAATCAGTTTTTCATAGTCGTAGATCTAAAACAAAAACAAAACAAAAAAACTATTCATGAATGCTTTCTGTTTGCTCACCTTCCCCGGCAACTGGCTGATGGCATTGAAAACATCGGCAGCAGATTTGGTTCGATTTCCGATCTCCACAATCTCATCCTCGCGCATTTTCAGCAGTGAAACTATCACCTGAAAACTATAGATTTCAGAGACATTTCAACAATGTCATCAAAGCAAAAGAAACTCAGGTTTTCGGTAACGACATTATTTTGATTCGAAAATTTGAGATGAGTTTCTAATTCTGATTGTTCAAATTTCAATACAGTAGTGATCAGAGCTTAAGGGAAATATTGTTGTTTATTTTTATCGACTTTTTCTCCTGAAAGACTCACTCTGAATATGTTGACAGTTCCCGAATAGAAGATAAAGTCCCAAATCCTAAGCAATGTTTTGGTGGGCAGAACAGAGCCGAAGAGAGTGAGGAGCCAATTGGCCGTGAGCAGAGAGATCTCCACGTCCAACTCGTCGATAGAGCGATTCAAATCGGGCACGTGGGACTTCATCAGATGACGGGAAACTCGTTCGTCTGCCTCAAATTAAGCAAGTCGTTTTTGGAAATTTGATTGAAAAATGAAATGAAAAATAGTCAGCATCGAGCGAAATATTATTTCATAACGATCATGAAGTAAAAATATCAATTGTTTTACCTGCAACCCAAGTAATGTCTGACTATAGTAATTCGGAGGTAAGATGTCTTCGACCAGGGCTGACATAATCCAGAATGTTGTTTCTTCAGAACAAAATAATAGTAGAATCGCAACAACGACTCCTGCGAATGATGAAATAACTCAAATGGTATACATTTTCTCCAACTAACCCATCCCCTGACAATATCCTAGATCAGGATAGATGAAAGCGACAGACTTGAGGATTCGCCGCAGCGCATCGATGCCTGGCCCGTTCTTCTTCCAGAAACAGATGTTGTTCGGCTGGGTTCGGAGCAGGTCTCGCTCTATTTGCACACCTAAATTCACGATTAACTTTTTTTAGGAAATTAAAAAGAAAAAAGTGATAAAAAAAAAAATAGTTTACCAATAGAGGGTTTGTCCTGTGCAGATTGTCTCAGAACATCCTCATAGGAATAGACGGCCTCTTTTTGCTTCTTGGTTGCTCCTGACAATCGAGCCCACAAATATGGTCGCATCGAGTGGGGAATTCCTGAAACAAGCCCGGAATTTCAAAAATAGCCCAAAGATATTCCAACCCCCTTCTTTAAGTAGTTGTTCGAATTTCTCGTTTTTGAGGAGACTCGCATCGATATGCGACCAGTGAAGTTCATCTTTGATATGTGCATGCGCCTGTTCTAACATCGAAATGAATTTCAGCCTAAACTTCCATCACTTCGTTACTTTTAAGGAGGAATCCATTGAATGAGTTCTAGGTTTGTCGAAACAAATAGGAAATGAGCACACCAGTCGGAGTTTAGTGATATTTTCACTCTTAATTTTACTCTATGCATTTAACATTGTCTTTTCAAATTTACTATCATAAATTGTTGAGTTCTTCAACAATTTACAAGCTTCGACCAACCTATGCTGACTATTTTCCAGCGACGTGCCAGGCTTGTCTGTGCAATCGTTTTCTGCGTCGGAATCTTTCCGTCGAAATCCAAACTCATCAAAACTGAAAATTGTGAAGTCAGCATAATCTGTACCAGATTTCATACCATTCCTTGGGGTCCTCGATGTAGACGGGGATAAGTTCTCTGTTGATGGCCGACATGGGAGATCCATCTAATGCAAATAGAGATTCGTGAATTGGTCTATCGATCTAAAAAATAATTTTAAAATTGAAAATTAGTCAAAAATCTTCTGCCCTGATAGCCTTTGAAAAAATTTATTAGAAATAAATGATTTTGCAAAGGTTGTCATCATCACACTTCATTTCGCTTTAAAATTTCTTATAAAAATGAGCGACCTCTTTAGTCGTGTCAGCCAATTTTCGTGCAGAAATGGGGTAGAAGTCTTCGTCATCGCTTACCACAACGTCTGCGAATTTCGCATCTTTCCCTACAACTTTTCTTTCTTCAACAACAATAAATGAAGCTAACCTTTCTTGTATTTGGCCATTTGGGTGAAATCTGAAAAATAACCAAAATGGGGAGGGCTAATTTAGAAGGGGAAGGTTGAAATACTCATTCTCCTGTTTGGGAAATGATGCTGAATGGCAGCCCGAGGCAGTCTGTCTGACTCTCTGCTTCTCCTCACTTCACATTCTCCCTCACTTCTGCATGAGCCATGCAAATAGCGAAGAGACAGCAGAGAAAAGAGAAGCTTCATGCGGAGAGGGCCCTTTTCGTTCGATAAGGCATGCTTTAGTATTGTTAGAGGGAAAGAGGCATTTGAGTCACTGAAATTTATCAAAATTATCTTCTTTATTTTTGTTCAATTTTTAAATTCCATCACAAGTGAATATTTTTACAACTTTTTCGATCGAGTATTTTTCAGGTTCTACAAAGCCTACTCGTAAAGAAGGCATAGTACGTACACTTTATAATTTTGAAAGGAAACATTCTAGAATTGGATAACTATTACCAGCGTACTTAACAAACCTTGAATAGAAAGGAGGAGACTGACTAGACTAACCCGTAACGATGACTTTCATAAGTCAAAAGCTTTCTTTCGAATTGAGACAATAAATGGATATCGATTTGAGTTCTTGAGTAAAAAAGTTGCCAGAAATTAACATATTGCTACCAAATCATTATATTCCTCAAAATTATCTTTCTACGTTTTTAATTTCTATTCACGAGCGTCAAATCAATGATTTCGCATCCACCGAAGATTTTGATGGGCGGCCCAAAGAAATTCACTCCTGCAGAAACGTAGACGTAGCTGTCTATCCCTGTGTAGGAGGGGGGATACAGGCCCCTGAAAATTAGAATATTCAACAAGAATCAAAAACTGAACTGCAACCTCGTGAAAGCACTCGCTATGTAGATGGCAGGCATGAAAAGGTAGAACTGGCCTTCGTGGGTGTGACCTGAATGCATAAAGATCTGGTTTCTTTCAAACTGAATAACAGCAGTAGAATTTTGCAATAAAACATATCATAAAATGTTATGAATAGAGAAGGGTAGAAGGATTAGAAGGAGAGATATCTCATGAACTTCCGTCCGATTTATCATAAACGCAGAATAATTCCAGGAGTTTATAACAAAAAATGAAATGCCTTTCCATTTTAAAATAGATGCCTTCCTACCTGACAAAATCAAATCAACGTTTTTGTTGATAGTGTTATCATTGAGAACGATCTTGGCAGCATTTGGCTGGTGTGCAAGCAGAATAACTGTATCGTCTGCACGACATCCTTTTAGAGCTTTCCGTGCGTCCATTCCATGTCCGGGGTAACTGAATCGTTTGCATTCTTTCACAATAAAAGCGAACAAAGTAGCATTTGATATTTCTACTAAATAAATTTTGGCATCGTTTAGTAAATTCCAAAATTAACTATAGCTATTTTCAATAAACGTGAATAAATTCCTACTGTGCCTTAGCAGCATAGAGATCATCAGCCCCAGCTACGCAGACCTGCAGTCCGTTGTCGAGAGTGAGTCGCCGGTTCTCGTTATGTAGCACTGTGATGTTGCACGCGGTCAGGAAATCCATCCATTCTTGCACATTCGCGTGCATGTATTCGTGATTTCTGGAAACGATGCTATCATTTTTATAGCGGAGTGCTATAAGTTACAAAAGAGCATGAGTGATTAATTGAATTGTCTCTCCAAGACAGTTTCTTCAGCAAAACTAATCGACTTCATACTTTTAGCTTTGACCGAAAATGCTTGTTTTAATTATACGCATACCCAGTCGCGAAATAGACTCCATATCTGGCAGTCAGATTGCAGAGAGGCTGGGCTGCTTTACCGAAATCCCTCACGAATCCATCTGCCAAATCTCCGGAAATGGCGATTATGTCTGGAAGTTTCGCAATTAAAAGTGAACAAGTAATTAATTCCAACCTGGATTGAGCTGATTGGTGAGTTGCGTGATTCTCGTCATTCTGTGAGTGCCGACAGAGGGGCCGATGTGAATGTCTGACAGAAGAGCCAGGTGAATGTCTTGGTTCGAATGCAGTTTCTGAAGGAAAACATATGAGCAAGTAAGATGAATGAATTTAGAAATTGCTCAACTGAAAGGATGAATACTTTTTCAGTCGAAAAAGTATTTAAGATCACATCTATACTTGTGAATTCTTAGAAAAGGTGTCCAACTGGTGCAAAACTGGATGTAGATAAGAAATTGTTGTAAACATACGTAGGAGTAGTTTACAAAAAAAATAGTCACGAATTCATCAAATCTTGTCTCACCCTGAGAGGTACTTTGACTCGTGTGTAGACAGGATCACGCATCGTCGTGTAGAGGCCACCACAGACGAAAATCAAGGCACAACTCACCGCCAGTAGAGTGTAGGAACCGCGATTGATTGTGATCGCACTGAAATATTGTCCTAGTCAAGTCAACCAAAGTTCTGGTAAAATATGCAGCCTCGCGTAACCGAAGATATACTGAGTGATGCGCATTTTAGACGCTGACTAAAATGTGCTTCACTCTAAGTACTTGTGGTTACGCGTTATTATTGATTTTCATTCAATTTCTCAATCTGACTAATACAATAGAAGGAAATAAAGAAATGAAAGAAGTTGAAGATACTCACTTGCAGCAGTTCTTGCAGATCTTCATTTTCGTTCCCAAGAAAGCGATGAAATGAACTAAGTCAGCGAACAGCAGGAAAACGAAAATGTGCAGGTAGAGGGCCAGGGAAACCAGACTGATCACTGCCAGAAAATTCGGATCGGGACCTGAAATTCAATAACTTCTTCTTGAATAGGAATTATTTAATTTTGATTTCTTTGAAAAATTATTTATCTTATCAACACTATTTCGTTTTCGAAATGCATGAACTTTAGCAGATGTCGAGTACAAAATAAATAAATGAATTTTAAAATTCTTACCGAGCCAAACGAAATAGAAGACAAAGCAGATTTGCGAGAGAATAAGGAAGAGCAGCAGCAGAGCCTTGACCACGTCCTGCAGACAGATCGTTCGCCAGCGAAATCGAACTGGAGTCACTTTTTCGGGCTCTAATATCCTGAAAACTCATCATTTCACAACTCAACTTGTAAAAATTATAAGAAAAGTTCGTTTTCAAGCCGAGACTTTTTGTCTGCATAAAGTCGTTTTTCTTCCCAAAATATATATAATGGTGGTCAAAGGTTTGGGCACAAACATGATTTTGAGAATCAAATATTGGCAGTTATTCTGGTTCCATTAATGTGAAACAGGATCTATGATTGTAGTTTTATAACTTCTAAAATCATGTCACGTGTTTCAGTTGGGTCG
Organism: Diploscapter coronatus; assembly: GCA_964036155.1. Taxonomy (NCBI): domain Eukaryota; kingdom Metazoa; phylum Nematoda; class Chromadorea; order Rhabditida; family Rhabditidae; genus Diploscapter; species Diploscapter coronatus. The sequence continues at coordinate 44,004,092 of OZ038422.1, read as the reverse complement.
GTTCAAGATAATCCAATAAGTGATAGATTTAAAAAAATCACGTTCGCTCCTAAACTTTTGGCAGCCATTGTAAAACATGAACAAACCGCAAAGCGTTAGATATCCGTTTGTATATGTAGAACGAGGAGAGGACCATGACGAACTCGGAAATGACAAGGGAATGCATTCTGACGAGTCGATAGTAGGTCACCCCGGCTGAACTCAGGCGCAGGAAGATGAATATCGCCTGAAATGCGAGAATTCACGACTAAAAATATCAAAAACAATTCCTCAAATAATTTAACGAGTTTGTCATTTATATCTCAGCAAATTAGCAATAATTCAATCGAAACTATGACACGGCATAAATAGAGCAGGGCAACTGTTTTAAAATCAAGTCTGCCGATGTTTGGCGTAGTGAAATGGGATGGAAAAGGTAAATGCCAGACCTGTCATTCCCTTTCCCTTCTCTCTTTGATTCACTCAATCATCATAAAAAATGAATTATGAAATACTCGTTCATACTAACCTCAAACTATAAGTCCTTTGTCATAATGGTCAAAAATTCACCTGAACGAGGAAGAATATGACGATGAAGGAGTAATGCAACGCGTTCAGTCGCATCCTTGATTCGATTCTGGAGTTTGATAATGAAATTAACACGAAAAAAATTAAATAATTTACCTTTAAATGTGTGCAAAAGAGTGGGATGTGATGTTTTGCTTCAGATTTCCATCCTGTCGAGTCAGAGTTATATCGTCAATTGGTCAATGAACGGAACGACTGGAGTAAGGAGTGAGACTAGAAAGAGTGACAAATCTGGCCTCTCTCTTGTTGCCTTCTGCCCAGTTCCCTTCTCCCGTCTGTTATTTACCCGCAAGCATACTTTCGCACTTTTTGCCGCCTTCTTTTCCTTGTCTCTAGCACCTCTCCCACTCTTTCCCATCCTCTCTATTTTCCTCCTTTTAGTTAGTCTCTTGATATGTTATAGCTTTGCGAGGGAACCGTCTGAACTCGGGTCAACGTTTTCGAAGACACTCGGCATTGTTGTAAAGAACATTAGATGGCAACTCCAACGATGTCAAATTTAGCTACCGAAAATGCTATGTTTTAAGAAATTGGGGCTCAAAATGTGATTTTGTACAACGAAAATTGATAAAAAAAAAATAATTTTTTTTTGCAAATTTAGCCAGTGCCTTCAAATTTTCCCCAACATGCTATTTCTGTCAATTGATCTTGTAAGAAAGTCTATACGGTCAAAACTCCTAATGTGAGAAAGAAAAGTGGAAAATTCAAAAGAAATTCGAAAAAAAAATCACGAAAAAACGGAAACAAACGATAGTCCGCGACAAGAAACTTGTCAAAAATGAATGAAATCGGGAATGGACGCTTGTTTCACTACGATCGTTTTCTCTGCTCCATTTCTTTTTTGTGCTTTGCAATTTTCAGCTTTACATTGCTGCTTCATAGTTTTTTTTCACTCTTTCACGATAATTTTCCCACCTCCGCTAATAGATTTTGCACCGTTCGGCTGCTCATCTGATGAGCTTTCAAAACCTGCCTAATTCTTGTCAGTTCATCAACCCTCTATCATGCCCCTCCCTCTTTGCGCGACCGCATCGCAACACGCGTCTCGTCATTCGAATTCGAATGGAGGCAGTCGAGTTTTTCAAATCGACCGTTGCTGATTCGCTGGAATCTGGATTTTCCACGAGAACTTCCACTTCTTCCTGGATTTTTCCTCCAGAACTCTTTCGTTCCGATGAATTCGTATCATTTTCATGCTGACTTCCTTCGAACTCTCTTCTCTTTGCAGATTAGGCCTTGGATCAATCAGCTGATTTGTCGAGTTGTCTGGGCAGTATGTCGAGTGGCAGTCTTGCAGCCCCTTCCCACTCACCTGCTTCTGCCCACTCGGCCCATTCTCCGCATTCATCTGCAACCGAGACTGCAGCGGTCAAGCGAATCAGGAAACTGCCTGCCAAATACGTCGACCAACAGCAGCAGCTCGGCGAGGCACCGAGTCAGGTTGGAATGGGCTTTGGAATTTCAAATCACAACATTCATCACCGTTGCTTTTCTGGCAGATATTGTTTGCGAGTTTTCAAGAACATAATTCGCAGAAAAATGTTTCGGAATAATTATCCCAACTTTCATTTTTAGAAGGCAAATGATGAGTGGAATATAATAATATACTCACTCGTGTTTCAATGTTTCATATCCTCTTTGTTGTCGATAATTATTTAATGGCTTTGAAGATGCTGATGGTTCATCTTTTCTAATTTCAGATGACCGAATCGATGCCGAACTCTGTCGATCCAGCGACTATTTCGATTCGCTCCGTTCCCAACGCAACAGCCAATGTTAGAAACGGTACTTCCTCTCATCCACAGGTAGCATTCAACTTTCAGCATTATTTCCTAATGGCAAGACTTGCAAATAAAAGCCCGTAATTCGCGGTGCGGAACGTTGCCTATTTTTGCGGAGCACAAACTTCTCAAAGCTCGACCCGCAAATCGACCCACAGAAATAGTAGTGTACTTTTTCGAGAGTGAAAAGAAGGCATGCTCTTTTCCCCATTTGATATGACATGCTGTGTTTTTGCGGGTTGAATTTGAGAGGTCTGACGAAGCAGTGCGGGTTCGGGTGAAAAATGTTAAATATATTGCGGGTCCTAATTTTTCGAAAAGGCTGCAACTATATTAACCACCTGTTTCAGGCCGTCTACTCGGTGACTCGGATTGGGCCCGCTTCTGTCGGCCAGCAACAGATCAACAAGATTCCTGTTCGCCGTCAGGTCTATGTTCAACAGAAGCCTGTTCAGGTATAATTAATTTTTTTTTATCGAAATGTTTATTCAGTGAATGGTCCTAATTTTTGAGAATGAAGTTCAGTGAAAAACTTTCTCTAAAAATGATATTTGAAATCGCATTTTTCGAAAAATTTCAAATTGAATTCTTATAGGTCACCAACGTTCGTGTCCAAAATCAGCCACTGCCGATGCGAATGAACAACTCCGTGGAAGTGACTCAGAATCAGGTGCAGACACAGTCACATGCACATGCACAGCAGGGCTATTCGAATGCAGAGGGTGGATATACGATGGATGAATATGAAGAAGAAGAAGAAGAATATGTGGAGGATGCAGGGGAGATGCAAGAAGGGCAGACAGGACAAAGTGAACAGGACAATGGCGAGATCGATGTGGAGATGATGGAGGAAGAGGCGAGGGGGTATGGACAGGGACAGATGCAGATGCAGAGCAGCCAGTCTGTCAGATATAGAGCCATTGTCAGGGGCAATCAGCAGATCGGATACGGTCAACAGGTCAATCAGGCACGGATTTTAATGAAATAAATTCAGCTTCTTGTAGTATTCATCAATTTTCCGCTTTATCAACTCGATTTTTGATTAAAAAAAATTGAATCAATATTTCGCCAAAAAACTGAAATTATATATAGAAATTTTCTGCATTTTAGCCCCAGTATCAGCAGTACCAATCCCGTTCTCCGTTCAAAGTTCCCTACATTCCAAGAAATGTGCAGCAGCAGCAGCAGCAGCCTCGTTCAACTGCGATGTCAACCGGGTTTGTCTCCAAAGGACTCGGAACTTCTTCCTCTACTGATCCAGCTTACAGCCACAACTCTTATGGAGGTATTGTGACTTTTATCTGATCTGTTGAGTTATTGATGGAAAGGAAATCACTGACAAGTGAACTTCAGTTTTTTTATCGCGAAAATCAACTTTCTATCAATAATAACACGTTTGAAAGTGATTATGTTTTCGAATATTTCTGATAACAAAAACAATTTCAGAGCCATCGATGTCCCAATCAGACTACTCTGTTCGCCAAGCACCCCGTCCAGCTCCCAAAGTCTCCTACATCGGTCGCACAGCCGCATATCAGAGTACCCATCAATTCCCTTCTGCTGCTGCTTCGAGCCGCCTTTCCACTGAATTGTCCCATTCCTTCCAAGCGGATGATCAGTTTGGAGCTAGAAGGAAGAGACCGCTTGGAAGGCCCAATTCGGCTGAGGCAATGAGGGAAGCCGAGTATTCAGAGCAGGGAGGCAGGCCGGTAAGAAGATTCCTAGTATTTCCTATTTTGAAAGACGGAAGAGCTTTTTAATTCTATGTTCATCTTAGATAATAGTAAGCAAAGAAATACTTGAAACAATCCAGCATTTCAAATGTAGATTTCGTGGCTTCGATGATCTTGCATTTATTTTATCGTCGAAAAAATACAAAACCTTCATCGAACTAAATAATTGAATTCCAGAACAGTGTCGAGGAAGTGATCGAAGGCGATCTGGCTACCCCTCCCCGACCTCAGAAGAATGTCGACCTTGGCTGTGGAGAGCTGATCGAAAGAGTACCTTCTCCTGTTCTCTTCCCATACAGCATTCCCGGAGCTGAGAAGAAGACTCACGATCATCAGGTTGGATTTAAACTTGATTTGAACATGTATAATTTTTTTTCTTTTCTGAGGTTACGAATATCTTCTTCATCTCTGTTTGGTTTCTCGATCGGAATTATTTTTCCTCTCAATATTGAGAAATTCAAAAATGATGATGATGAACGAAAATATTTCAGGTTCTGTTGCCAGGTACCAAGCTGAAAACATTCCGCACTGATCTCGAGCCTGATGACGTCCATTTGGTTAACGGTAAACGTGTTTATTGTTTATTTTAAATCTCATGATAAACGTAAGAGAACACATGAAAATGGCTCTTGAAAATTTAATAAATACCAAAATGACTTTAATTTCTAATTTCAGAGCTCGGAAAACTGACTCCCGAACTTCTGTCGAAATACATCAAACAACTGCTCAACAAGGCCGTCGTGCTGGGAGAGGATCAAGGTGAGAAAATTAACGACTTCTTTTTGTTCCTTTCTTAATTCAATCAAATATACAGACTAATGATCATTTGGCTTTCTGTTGAATTTTGGAAATTCAAATTTTACAAAAAAAAAATGTGAAATTCAACAACAATGGAAATTTTCAACTGGAGATTTTATTGAGACTCAAATGTTTTTTTAGAGCAAGAGTTTCAAAAGGGCCGTATGCTTGGTATTCTGCAGAAAACTAGCAATATTCCTATTTGAATGAACGACTCATGGGCTAAAATACAATGTGATTGACAATGATACAATGGCAATCAAGCTATCACATCTATTTTATTTATTCTGACAAATCGTTATCGTCGATGAACGATAACTTGGAATAAGATAAAGGGGATGCATTTCTTTCTCCTCCCCCCTTTTGTGAACCACGGATCTTCCCCGATTGACGACACTTTTCATGTCGATTTTGTGTTTGTTTATTTTTCGCATTTTATGGGTAATTATCAATAATTAGTAAATTAAGTATTTTAACTATCAACGAAGAACGATAATAGGAAGATTTTCATGAAGAAAACTCCGTTAGTTTCGATGAAATAACCAAGAAAAACGAATAGGAAATTAAAAGTCGTCAATGAACAAATGTCTCTGAGCGCACTTCGAAGCTCAAATGAGGGGGAGAAAGAAATGCGTCCTTTTTACTTGATTCCAAGTCCATCGCTGAACGACAATAATGATCGGTAAAGTTGAGTACAACTCTATTCTAAATCTAAATTAGTTCGCTGCTCTTCATTATGAAATCTTCTAAAATTTCTAAAAAGCAATGGTGCTTTTCACTAGTTCATTGTGAATGGAACATTTCGGTTTATTTGGGAATTCATTTACTTACTATGACTTGTCATTTGAAATCTATTGAAAACTCCTTATTCAAATTCCTATTTTCTTCAAATTTCATTCTTCTTCATAAAGTGCCATTAAATTTGGCGAATCGACTTTTTCAATAGTTTTGGCGTCTTGTAAACTTCATCCATTTGTATAATTTATTTAAATTCAAATTCGTAATTAGAATAGGCTAATGTATATCTGGTTAGGGTAAACAGTCCAAACATCCTATTTAATGAAATGATCGATCATTTGAGAAAACTACCCTAAATTTTATCATAATATATTGACAGTCTTGTAAGGTCATAACGAATGAAGTTTACAAAACGTCAACTTTATGCGTCAATTATAATCGAGCTTCTATATAAATTCCAACAATAAATATCTATTCAAAACAGAAATATCAACAACAAGCATGCTATATCTGTAATGTGAATTGGTTGATGAATGAGAATGCTTAACATATTTTGCTTTTCACAATTTGGGCTCCTTTAAACCTCGAAAATCGAGATTTTTCGGGAATTTGTTCAGCTTTCGCTGCATGAAAAGGCGCTCCATTTTTGGTTATCCTTTCAGATTTTTAGTTTCAACTGAAGCAGCAAAACTGTATAATCTCATTAACTGAAAAATTATATTCATATTTTTTCTCGATTTCTCGAGTCCATATTTCCAAGTGATTTCTTATATCCAAGGCATTCTTCTATATAATCCATTATATTTCAGCCGGCATCGTATTTCCCCATTTCTCATCGGTTTTCTGCTTCTTTACATTGCAGTGGTCATAAAACTGCTATGATTTTTCTTTATATTTTCCCATAGAGAAGCCTCGATTCAGATAGAATGGCTCGAATTTCTGCATTGCGCATCCTCTTTCCTGCCATTTCAGGACTATCCTATCACTGGCTATTCAACGATAGCCAGGCACATCATCTTCACACTTTTCGTATAGTAGTTTCGTAATTTACTACATTTCTTTTCTCTCTTAAATTCCAAATCGTACAAAATTATAGCTATTTTTATTTGCACTCATGACTGATTGAAAAATACCAAATAAGCCGAAAGAAAGATTTGCAAATGAAACTAAAACTATTCACAATGTAATCATGTGCATTGTGAATTTCACATAATATTCCAGAATATTTATCAAAATCACAATATGTACACAATTTTCTCTTACACTAAAATAAACGCATAAACAATAAATTTTAGCCAATTTGATATACGATGTCTTTCATCTAAATAAATAATGGAAATAGTCTTCCTTATTTTCAGTGAAAAAATACTAAATTTTTATTGCAATATAAAAATATTCCATTGATGTATTTATCCATCTTTTAATTTCATCAGTCAACTTTGATTTTCATAGATCATTTTAAGTGAACAAATTTATCCAACTGATAAGTGAGTTATCTTTTTGTGAACATGAAGATTTGCACGTTCGATGTAATGTAATTCGGGGATAATCGTGCAAACTGTTGATCTCCTTTCTACTGATATTTTTACAAAAATATTACATATAGCTTAATCTTTGGAATTTGCGCCTACGAGAAACGTAGTATAAAAGCACTTTTTTTTTTTTTTTAAATTTTTTCTATTAGATATTCCCAGACAATTTACCCATTTTTCATTTATTTTACATTGTATAGGTTGTTTAACGGGTGTATATTATGCTCGAGTAAAGCGAAAATCAACAGCGAATATTCTTTCTCACTCATTTACTCATCATCTGATATCATTTATCATTAGAAAAGTGAATGTTGCCTGGATACGTCACGATCCATGAGTGTTTACTAGTCCTTACAAATCAGTGTCTATTTTCATCCCATTTTTCTTCTTTTAATTCTAAAAATAACATCAGAATATTCTGCAGGCTATCATCTAGAAATCTCGCACATGTAGCTAACTAATCTGCAATTAGGCATTTTCAAAAATAAGGAAATCTTATCTTTATCACAGAACGAGTGTTTTCTTTATCTCAACTTCATCAGCTACTAATTCCCGTCATTTTTCTAATGGCATTTAAAATTATTATTACTGTTGATCAATTGAATTTTTTTGCCTAATTAATTTAATTTCCTTTAAATTATGACAACATTTTACCTTAATTGACGTGCCTACACGAATTTGGATTTCTCAAATCGGATATGCTCTAGAAAATTTTAATTGAAAATTTCAACCCTGCAAATCTCGACGATCCTCTTTTTGTCGGACGAAAAGTTCTCGAAATCCGATCTGGTTGGCTTTTTGGACATCGGCCTCCAGCCGTTTCCTCGTAAATATTCCGGCTTCCTCCTCCTCGTACGGCTAATTCCCTTTTCTTCTTCTGAATAATGAAACTTTCCTCTACATGAATTTGATCGAGCAACCAGCCAGGCACAACGCGGCTCCCAAAGTTTACCGACATGTTTTCTCCCGCGAAAATAAACCGAAATCCTCATTTATTAGGCCAAAAAGCCAAAATGCAGGAATGCAGGCGGAAGGGTGTCTATTTCATTAGAATATTTAAGCGGAACTGATCCTTGTACAGAATAATTTGGATTAGGCAAATATTTTGACGAAGCACGGAAAAATACGGATGCAATCGTAATCGCGTCGTAGTTTTTCAACCATTTTTGAAAAATTCTAATTCAAGATTGAAGTTCTCTTCATACTAGAATCCGTATCGGAATTCCGAACCCTCCCACTTTCATCATTCATAACTCCAATCTGCACAAATCCAGATGTACATTTTGACCCATTCCAACTCCACTCCTATGCCATTTTTTCTGTAATATTATAATACGCTAGCAACCAGTCAAAATCTAGCATTTCTGAAGTAAAAATGGCAATGTGTGCATTCGAAATAACAGCAAATTGTTCGTGGTTTGAGTATCGCCAGGGAACATCTGTAGGCCTTCAGCGGTGGTTGCCATTCATAAAATTGACCGACTAGCTTTCGACTTCACAGCTGGAAGGAAAACTACATTTTTGCTTTTTTTACTTTACATACGGATCTATACGACGAATTGAATAGTTTCTGCTGATTATTATGTCATATTGGAAATTCGATATCAGTTGACTATAATGAGGAGGAGATACAATTGATCTTGAAGTTCCATAAAAGGACTTAAAAATCTCATCTTTCAAAATTATCATCATTTTCAAATTAGCGAAATTTTTTAATTTGTTGCAAATGATAAGTCATAATAGAAAACGAGTAATTAGATAAATGTGTCCTCTACCATTTTGATGAATTCTATCTTTATTCGATTTTTTAGAAGACGATCGTTATCATAAGTTTTCAGCGTGACAATATCAAATCTCGATTACAAGCTTTATTGAATTACGAGTACGTTCTTTTATTCTTTATTGTAGTAGTTCTTTCATTGACGTATGCAAATGCAGAGCTAATGTGAGATCAACGAATACCTGCGTAACTTATTTGTGTATCAAATTTCTCTATCATAATCCATATCATTCCTTATTCATCCAACATCAGAATAAGATTCTAGAATTCCCACCTTTTTTTACTTTTCTGGCTTCTCTTACAATTGCAGACGTAAACATTTTCAACTATTCAGAAAATCGGCAAAATTTTGTATTTTTCATTATTGCTCATGAAATACTCATCGTGGTCTATTCGATCTTCACCTGTCACAAATTTAGCATAAGGCAAATGTTTTACTTGATTTTTAGGCCCAAGGTAAAAATAGTCTCAAAAGATGAACTTTCTCGTAAATTTATAGACGAGTTTGCATATTTCATATGCTGATAGGTACCCAGGGAACAGCTGAATATTTCATAAATCAATTAACCTTTTATGCACAAACCCAAGTAAGCAGATGCAGCGATAGCCAAAAGGAAAGGAGCAGTTTAATTTCGAGCCTTTCAAACGAGAAGGCGGAAAAATTAATGAAGAAGAGAAGGAGAGGAGAAGATGAGAGAATGGATATGCAAGGGGCAGAATAGGGCTGACGCTACTTGACCGGCCCGACCACGTGCAACCAATTTGGCGATCATTTTCATGTTTGTTTGCTGCTTTTCACCCACGTTCTTGCCTGTTGTTTTCATCATGGAGCTTTTATTAGAAATTCGTGCTCAAAATGATCCCTTACCTAATTTTCTTCTGTAAATAATAACTACGAAAAATGCATAAACCATCAAACAAAAAATAGCCTGAGAATAATGAAATAAAAGTAAACGAAAGTCTAGTTTTGATTTTAAAAAATGTAGGGAATCAATCCATTTCGTCTTGCCACTGCTACAAATTCCATTAACTTTTGTACATAATTTATGATTCAATCATTTATTCATCGCTCAAAAGTATCCTATTCTCTGTCTGCTTGTGTTGCTGATTCATTCCGCATTCAATTTCATCTCCACTCCCCGCCCTGCAATTTACGCTGCTTTGTATTTTGTATGTTCCAAATTCGCGATCCTTAGCTCGACACTTGTCACAAAGCGAGCAACGAAAGAAGAGGGGAGGCAGACTCAAATCAACCAGGTTCCAAAATTCTGCAAGGTTTTCTGCGACCTCACTTCCCACTTTGCTTCATTCTGCACTCGAGAATATTCAATTTTGACTTCTTTCAAGTGCCTTCCTCAAATAAGCATATAATGCTCCAAAAACTCTGCGTAGGTTTTCTGCAAACCCTTCTGAATTACCGCCTTCTAATTCTATTATCAACTCTTATAATTTGCATGTGGATTTCCAACATTTATTTTTATCAATGCTGATTCATGCGTATTATGTTGTAAGAATAATTCCTAAGCTTTATCGTTAGTCTAACAGACTGACGTGGGTATTCTTTAGTTTTCGCAATTTCCCTTCTTCTCGCCTATACAAATGTAATGATATTGTGGGGATGTTTGACGAAATGCTGGAATTAATCATTTTTGCAAGTACTCGTTCTTCAGGCCGTTTGTCCAGCATTTGTGTCATTTGTGCGAGCATTTACGAGGGGCAACTTTACAATGAAAGGCATTCGTTCGTTTTTCATTCCTGCTTTGTTTTTATTGGGACTCCGACTGCCGTTTGCAGAGGTCCGAAGAGTCTGAAAGCAGGCCCGAGACATTTCCATCTGGAAATCCAATGGTCATTCGGCCACTCACAAGCCTATACAATTGCATTCCATCTAGCACTGCAATCTATCACTTAAAGGCCAATCTTTTATCTCCTAGATTTTCCAAAGAACGTGTCCATTTCTCCACCCAAATGCAGATCAAATTTCAACCTTTTCGATATTGAAATTAGAAAATTACGCTTCCATTCTGAACATTACACTTTTTAGTCGTACACATTTCTGTAATTATGCAAGTCAAATAATTGTTCATATTATTCATTTTGATCTCACGAATTAGAAATTTCTCGTTTACTATGTTTTTCGTCGAAATTAATTATTCCACTCAGATTATAAATTTTACCCCGTGAAAAGGATTAGATTAGACTTTGGATTTAATGCTGAAAATATGTTTTTTATCCTTGATAATCTGGCTGCACACATAAATAATACTAGGATATCTCGTAGGTGCATATATAATTGAAAGCCGAAGAAGACGAAATGAAATGAGGAAATCGACGGAGTAAATTATTTGAGAAGACAAAAACAGAAGAGATTCTTTGCAAAGATCAAGAATCACAAAAAGGCTTTATTGACTGATGCGGATGTCTAATTTTCTCATGTTCATCGATAATTGCTCACTCACTTTTCATGGGGCATAATAATGTTTTCGTTTCATGATTACTGAAAAAAACGATGCATTATTCATCTTACATAATCTTTGATGAAATCAGTGAAGATTTTAGTTGAATTATGATAACGCTTCTATATTTTTTATCAAAAGCAATTTGTTGGTATTTTAGAAATTCAAAGATGAGGATGAAACTATTGACAAGCAAAATATTCTATTTCTCCTTGCATCATTTCAATTTCTGAATCTGCCAACATCACGAATCTTCTTATTTGCAAAGAAATTACATATTTGTTATTGCAAAGAGTTTGCATATTTGACGATCTCTGAACCTGCTATAATTGAAACACTTCTCTATGCACAACTAATATGGAGAGGGGAATTATTATCTCAGTCTCAATATCTGCATAAATCGCTGCATATATTTATCTATTTATTTATTCATCTCTGCCTATTTTCAGCTCGCTCCAATGAAACTCGGATTATTATTAGTTCACTTTCAAACATCCTGTGCTTTTATTCTGAATACTGCATGATTTTCTTCCATAAAATCATCAAATTAATTCATTATGACATTAAACATTTAAAATTCTCCTGAAATCGGTCACTTTTCTATTTTCGCAAGAATTCTACCATTTCCAAGGTTAACGTTTTTTTACCTTCAATTTGTCCAACCTTCGGAAATTTTTGTCTTAGATATTGATGTTTAGAGATTCAGTCCTTACAATATTTTAGGAATTGATTTTTTCCAATCCAATTATCTAATACCCATTTTAACCTAATCCTTTCCAGGTACCTGCTAGATGCTCTTTTTATCAACTCATATTCTGGAAATTCTCATATTCCCATATTTACCTGTCTGACATTCCATTCCATTTCTCTACCCATTTCCATGAAGATTAAAATTCCCCTCCCCTTTTTCATTTTCACAGTTCCGTCACAGGAACTTTCGTCGGAATTTAAAATTCTGAAAAACAAGAAGAGACGAAAGAAAAGAATGAAGTGGAATGAAAATACACAAATGAATATGGAAAATGAGAAGAGTAGAAGCAAAGAGAAGGGAGCTTTGAAGTCTGGAATGAGTGGGCACAAGTCTGAACTGAAGCTGAAATGGAGTTGGAGCTGAGGGGAAATGACTGAAAATAGGTGGGAGAGGTGAGAAAAAGTGCAAATTGTTGGAGAGCAGGGGAAGACCGACTGACTGGCTGATTTGTATGAATCGGGAATGTGCAACAATTGAGCAAAACTCAACTTTTCGCGGAAAATCTTTTAAACGTCACAACCTTTCAACGTAGTTTGGAAAAGCGGAGATGAGCAAATTTCTTTTTTCAAATATCTTTACTTTGTTGGCTTTTTGGTAAACTTCACTGAGTTTACTTTCATAAATCCTATTGATATACATCTCAGAATAATCTAAACCATTTACTTTATCAGATCAGGAGTATTTTAAATATAGTTTTGAATAGGTTTGAAAACACAATTTTATTTTTTTCTGATTGGCATATTATCGCGATTCGATTAGATTGAAACTTGACAACTTTTCGAGTTCATTATTCAAACTATACTTTCACTCTGATCTAATCACCATAGGTCAATGACTCAGCCTTATACAAATTATCATGCGTTTCCAAACTTTTTCCCTTCAATGTAGATGTGACGAATTTCATATTGTAACGATTTCGAGAAAATTTTATTCTAATTTTGATAATGTAACCGATTATTCTGATTTCGTTTCATTTCTAGTTTGAAGTCTTCGTTTCTGAAAATATTTAGATTCAAGTTTTCAAGCCTATCTATTCACATGATAGTCTTCAATTCTTATTTTGCACATTAGCGACGAGACGGAACTTGAACTTGAAAGGCGAAGTTTGGAATCAGAATGAAAATTACTTCCCTAAACTTTGCCATGTCGTACTTGAAATTGGATCTTCTCCCCATTTTTCGAGTCGTAATTCCGTCTCGCCCCTGTTCAATATTAAAAGATTCAAAATTCTATTAGCAATTATCACGCTTTTCGGCAATTGTTCACGTCTTCAAAAGTCAGGTTTAAAGTTGCAAGATGAGATATTTCGAGCCATTGTGCGAATATTTCGAGTTGCATCATCTGTTCGGCGACATTTGACTCGTGTTTGACATGTCAACTGTCAGCTCTGCCACTCTGTTGTCTCTTGTCTGTTATTGTGTCACCCTCTCCTTTCCCTGCTCTGATTTGTACACCCATTTCGATGCCTCCACTCTTCTCTTATTGCATCCTACCCTCCCCATACCCTTTCAGTTTTGCTTTCACTACTCTTGTTTCGCTCTTTTGTCCGTGTTTTCTGCGTTTCTCTTCTTCACAGCCAATCCCGACAAATTATAAGGGCTCACGTGTTCATTTTAACGTTTCGCATCGGTTTTTCACTCGAATTGGCCGAATTCGATACTCTTTCTGACGATTCTCGATTCTTAGATCTGCACGACTCATCACTAGTTATTTCTCTTCTTACTCATAAACCTGTCATCAATGACTTTTGACTACTCTCTTATTGCAACGTCAATTACTTCCAATATTTCATAGCACCTTGGAGAAAGGAGTGTCAACAATTCGAACTTATTCTGGAAGGGTTGAGAGTTCGTCCAGAGATGTAGACGCCAAGATGGAATTGTTAGAGAGCGGAGCCATATATAAAGCGGCGCCCTTGCTATTTCACTTCTTCTTTACTTCGTTCACCGTATTCAATTCGCTTTTACCTTTTATTGTATTCTGTATTGGGAAATAACTATTACCTATTTCGTGCAGTTCTACTTATTACAACCTAAGCATAGCTTAAGCCTAACACACCCTAAATAGCCCGCGCAAAACCATGCTTCTTCCCCTTCTTACTCTAATTCAATATGAAAACTCTGCCAAATATTCTCACTACCATTTTTAGATCAAATCTTTTTCCTTCAGTTTATTTGCACCATGCTATGTGCCTTCTTTGCATCTGCCTCTCTTCGATCTCAAATCAGGTTGCGAATTATCGCGACCAGTTCTCAGTTCTTCGCTATTTTGCATATAAATAGAGTATTTCTCACAGATTATCCTCTTTTTTGATTGTTTATGCGGTGAATTTTACCCAGTCTCATTTTTTTGTTATTTTGTGTGAATTGCTCGCTGATTAGCTGTCGTATTTCACACAGAAACCGTACAATTCGTCACTTTTCTGTAGGTCTCGGACAGTTCAGACAAACACATTTCACTTTCCATCCCCATTCTCATTCTGACAACTCGCTTTGTATAGTGTACAATGACTTGCTCCGGAAACTCGATTCTTTCAATCATTATTTGCTGTTACATACAACATTCCTACGGTTTTCGATAGTCATTATTTCATTCTTTCATTCATCTTTTAATAAATAACGTTGGTTTGATCTGAGTCTAGAAGAAATTTACGATTTTGATATTTTTGAAGATACAACTAGTTTATGGTTTTTTTCCGAACTAAACTCTCAAATTGGACTGGTTTCTCATTAAAAGGTATTTAACAAGGCTGATCGAAGATATAAAGTTAGAAAATGTTCGATTGAAACTATTCTTGCAAAAAATCCCGTCAAACGTTTCAAGTATTGCAGAAATTGCATGCAAAGCTAAAATTAGTATATATTATGTATCTATTGCTGAAAGTCTTCTAGTTTTCTTTCCTGCTAGCCAAAGTGCTTAAAATGGGCACTTTCTGAATTCCAATCCGTGATCAGTGTCGTTATTAGATACTAATATGATGAAAAATCAGCATATTTGAGAGTTAACATCTGAAAAGCTCTTCTAGTCAGATCTGGAAATTCTAGCAGAATAGTTCAATAATTTTAACATCAAGATTTTAATTAATCTGAAATTTGAGCTGACTAAAGGCATATTCAATTTAGCTTCATATTCGACACTTTTGATTTAAATTGAATTTGAAACGAAATTCTATAAGGCTTCACAAATATTCTAATGGTTCATTTTTAGCTTTTAGTTAGAACTAAACTAGCAAACATTCATTCGCGTAAATCGAAAGATGAACTTAAACTCAAGCAAAAATGCAGCAAGCGTGCTGTAAAATGAGCCGATTTTTATAATCCTGCCACCGACTGATAATTTATCGTTACACTTCAAGGAATTCTCGCTGCGCTCAAAGACTCTTATTCTTTGAATTTTTATCTTGTAAAATTAAAAAAATATATATTAAGCCTATCAGTTAATCTGGATTCCTGATTTTAACAACGCTTCTGACGTATTCTCTATTTATTCCCTATCTTTTTATGAGTCTGCATAGTCTAGTCTCATAAAATAGTGCAAATTTTATACAAGTATTAGATTTTCTAAAAATTCTATAAAGGAGTTCCATTTGTTACAAATGATATTTCTTTCGGACAAAAACTAGTTAATTTCCTCTCGAAACTAGATGAACTTTATCAATTTTCTTCTGACATTTTCCATCGGTTTCTAGAAAAAATAATCTTTGCTTACATATTATCGACCCTTTCTTGCAAAGTAGAAACCCTTTTCGAATCACAATTTTCAGGATCATTTTTCCATGGTCCATTCAATCTTCTTGGATATTTTCTCATTTTGCAAGCCTAAAGACAAACAGTGGCGTGAAAAAGGAGAGGAATGAGGCAACACTCAAACTGATTTTGATGCATGAAATTTGAAATTCGGCTGGACTGCTTATTTTTGTTATTTTCATCTACCAGCTGCTTGACTTGGCCTTATATTGACTATATGACTCCGTGCTATGAAATGCTTCTGAGCAATGAAGCTTTCGGCTAATTAGTCATGAAAATTGGTCTTCCAAATATCGTTTTTGGCAAACACTGTAGAAAAAGGCTCAAATTGTGAAGTTCAATCCAAATAATCATGCGATTCTGTTCACAACACTTCTGACGCAAGTTGTGAGTGTACGTATTTTTCCTTACATTTTGTAAATTTCATAAATAACTAACTTTTACGAGTAACTTGAATTGCTATATTGGTCTTTGCAAATTTAGCCAAATGCACTCATTGTTTTGACTGCTCATTTTCATTCGCATTTTCCTTTTTCTAAAATTCCTTTCTTATCAATATTTCGATCGAACCGATGAAATCATTTTAGATTCATTCTCAAAAATTCTATAAATCATCTCAAAATAATTTGAAAAATTTAATGCTATTTGTGCTCCGTTTGATTCATGCTTAAATATAAAGGTTGCAATTGTATTGCTTTCGTACTCGTTAGTTTTGATGGCTGAGTTTCAAATTTAACGGCTGTTCTCCTTTCTCCTTTCGCATTTTCTTATCTGCTTGTTCGAATTTGCTGGAGCACTGAGGCGTAAATATCAAATATCGATAAAATAATACCTTCCCTTTTTCCCGCATTTGCACATTTCACGGGCGTTTTTTTTTTTTTTTTTCGTATTTTACTCTCGACAGTCTCGGAATTATCCAATAGTTTATTCTGCTTTTTCAAGATAAGACGAAAATTTGGTGCATTTTCATTAACTTTATTGGCTCTAAATAGCCGAGACGAAAATATTTGTATCTTAAATTTAATTAATTTGTTATTTAGCACCATACTTTAGCGTGAAAGCTCATAAAATTAGGATAAATTAATGGCATTTGTAATGGCGAATTTCTCGATTTTTATAAACAGATCTGAATCAAATTTTTGTGAGAAAATAACTCAATCTCATCTTAAATTTTCAGGAAGATTGTTTTACAAAAATTCAAGTATAGCGATTTCAAAAATAATGAATTGTCCATACTTTCGTGCATCACTATAACTATTATAGAGATGGTTTTTAGAACACAGTCCGAAACATATAATTAAGAAATCTTATAGCAGGGTTTTTTTTGGCAATCCGTACCAAACTTATCACTTCTTGTAATTTGAAAAATTTAATGACTTTTGACGTGGATTAAATTCAGACTCATGCGAAAATAGTCAAGTATGTAGTTATTTTTACTCAAACAATTTCTCACGCCTGTTTTTGTATCCACTCATAATTTCGCAACAAGGCGAAAAATCATCTCCAATCTCAAAATGATCGTTCCGTGAGAAATCCTGACAATCTCCATTAATTATCATTCATAAATTTCTCTATTCGTTAGTTTTCGTTTTTTTCGTTGTTTATTTACTCTGTTTATCGGTTTTCTGCGTCATTTCACCCAAATATGGTGCCAAATTCCAAATTTAGGGTTTCACGTGCGAAAGGATCAATTTACACTCGCGGATCCTTTCCCCCTTCCTCTATTCCGCTCTTCATTTCGGCAACCTTCTAAGTATTCCTCAGTCTCTGACTCATTTCCAAATAAATCGGCCGACCATTTACGGCTAAAACTCTCGTGCTCAAGTATTTCAGTCCAGGCCTCCCCCCTCCACTCATCCAGGTCATATTCTATTCGTCGCTTGGGCGTTAATCTTGGCCCCGCCCTCTCTTCCCCCATTCCTTTCTTACGGCAAAGATTCCTAGAGACAATACAAACGGGAGCCTTCCAATCTTCACCCAACCAGCTCCTATCCCTATCCTCGTCCCCTCCCATTCGCATTATCTTCATTAGAGCAGCCTAGCCCTGCTTCATTCCTACCGACCGACATCTTCCCACATTCGGCGTCAATTTCTATGACGAGCTAGTAAGTCATTGCTAATATTCGACTAAGAAATTGTCTAGAGGGATTACGCTAAACTAAAGGAACAGAATGAGCGATTCTCTGAACAAGGACAGGGTGGTCCCAGAGCAATATATTCTCATGACCATCTACAGTCTGTTGGCCATAACGGGTCTGCTCGGAAATCTATGGGTCATTATGACTGTTTCCAGCCAATTATTGGGATGTGGCATTGCGAAAGGTGATTTATGGTTTCTCGAAAAAAAATTTTCCAGTTCTATTATCTTTCATTTTTTTTTTTTTAATTTCAATCAGTTTGCTTATGAAATATAGTTGGTAAGGAAGGAAAATTGAAATTTCTAAGGAACTCGTAATTTAACCTTTGAAGAAGAGCAAAAATGGAACATTTTCAGGGCGTCCATCAAAATCAGTCCTACAAACTTCGGCATACATTTATTTATTCGTTCTGTCAATGGTCGATTTGTTGTCACTCCTGCCAGTGCCGATTCTCGTAGTAGACATTTATGAAAATCGGTTTCCATTTCCCGAGCCTTTCTGCAAATTTCTTTACATTTGCGAATGCACTAATAAGACACTCAGTCCGTTTATTCTGACTGCTCTATCTGTCGATAGGTAAAATATATTCCTCAACCTTTTCATTCAGTGATTCTTCCAGATACATAGCAGTGTGTCATCCAACACTTCTATGGCTGCGGCAGACCTTCTTTTCGACAATAATAGTTTTCTTGTGCTGTTTCTTCTCACTTTTCTTCATTGTCCCAATTGCAATCAGTGCAAATTTAGGAAAAATGATCGACGCCAATTTTAAGGTATGTATTTTAGAAATTCCCATAATTCTGCGAAGATCAGCAATGAGATAAAACCCTAATTCCGCCATAGTGATCTTGACTCGATTTCGAATCTAACTCTGATTCTGAAAATATTGAAAATAAACTTAGAATTTGATTCCGATTCCGGATCCCTTTTCAATTTCAATTCTATCTTATCTTCCTGTTCTCATAATAGCCAATAATAGACGTTCAAGGAATAGATACATTTAGAAAGAACAATTATCATTCCTCCGTAAATGGCCTTATTTTCACGTTTTCGCGCAAAAGTTCAAGAACAAGAGTAAAATATCAGGAAATTTGCAGACAATCGATAAGTGCACAATAGATGACCAGCCAACCGTATTTGATATGCTACACGCACTCTGTTCATATCTCATACCACTAATGCTGATTTGTGGAGTCTATCTGGCGATTCTTAGAAAACTCTACAAACACACCAGATATTCTACAGGTTTGAGAGGAGAAAATTATTGATTTCAGCTTATTTTTGATTTTTGATTTTAGTTGGACACAAAACTAGCATCAGCTTGTCTCGAGTGATCAAATGCTCCTTGATGGTCGTGGCATTTTATTTTGGTTAGTAGATAGATGTTGCAAATTTCTATGAGGTAGAATCATGAGTAGGGTGAACGAGCTTTAACTTTGACTTTGAGAATTTTCAAATTGAAACTTCGTGCATCCCTAATCACGAGCAAGAACTAATAAAGAAAAATAACAAAATACTATCAAGGAATCAATCTTAAGCTAAATAATTTTGCAGGGTGTTGGACACCTTACTGGGGAATGCGGATACATCGATTCTTAGTTCCAGGTATTCTTTTGAGTTTTCGAAGAAATCGAATGAAAAGGGATTTTGGAAATTTCAATTTGGATTTCAAGTCATTGATAATCAGCTTGAAATCTAATCTTTCGAAATTAATTTTTTTCGGATATCCCTTGAAACCTGTGTATTTCATCGTAAATATTTTCAAAACTCCAACACAATTAGATTGCGATGTTTTTATCTGCATAATAGAATTAGCGCATAAAGGTGAAATTTTTTACTCGATATTTTTAGCTCAAAAAGTTGAAGGTGAATGGAAAAAGTAAATCTCCCTTTATCAGAGATTATTGCATTATGGAATTAGGGGGATTTACATTCTATTTCTATTTCAGCCCATCCATGTAGTTAATCTGAGTCCGATCCTTTGCCTTTTGCGAACCGTCCCCCCTCCTCTTTCTACCTGTTCTTTGTAATTTCACCCCTTTTTTCATTGACTTTTCTCATTTCCTCCCTCTTCCCCTGGCATTTTTAATCTTATTTTGTAATTATCCACTGGGAGATCAATTTATTTATGGAAGCTGTGCGCTCTGCAAACAAAATTACAAAAGAAATCTGCCTGAAAGGGAAAAATGCCTCGTAATAAATGAATGAAGAAGCACATTTCATAACAAAAGCAGCATAAATCAAATCAGGTAAATGGGACGCGTCTTCGCGGTTTTTCGCATTTTTTCATCATATCGGAATGCACAAATTAGGAATCGAAATCCATTCATTCATGCATTATGAATTTCATACATTATGCTTTGAGTCCTTGCTCCCGAAATTATCAATGTATGACTATGATAATTTCATCTCAAACAGACTAAACTTAAGTCTTAACATTCGCTACAATTTGCGTGAGAAAGCGTTAAATTTACGTCCTAATCTTGTAACGCGGAACTGAATTTACTCTAAAAATATTTAGTTTTGCGTTTTTTCTCTTACAGCTTTTATCGGGTCATAAGAAGTTTCTAGAAGTTTTGACCGAAAACAAAACTCCATGCGAAATCATAGCGATCAGTCCCTTTTCGGTCTCGTTACGAGTGGTTTCGAAGATATCGACTTCTTCTTCCCCATTTCCTTATTGAAACATTTAAAAATTCACTCCTTCTAAAAGCCTCGACTTGCCTAAGGAATAGTCTTTTCTGCGTCCTTTTGTCTGCTTCCCTGAAAGTCTCAATTCTTCACAATCTCTACTTCTGTAGATGAGCTTTTACTCCAGGCATCGTTAGCAATTCACAAGTGCCCAGGGCCAGGCTTTGCATATTTTCACATTTCGACCGAGTGGGAAGTGTTTTCTTTTGAATATTCGCGAGTTTACGACTCCATTTCAACAGAATTGCCTCTTCAAACAGTAATAATAGACATAAAGAGAGAACTATTGGTCACAAATCAATGCAGTCATTTTTTGTAAGAAAGCCGAATTCATGTTTATGCGCCATTTCTATAATTAGATTATTCGCAAAACTTCCACATGAATTGTTCACGAAAGTGACGTCGTAAAGTTGCGGAAAGAGCAGACCTTGGGAAAGTTGGGGGTTTGCATAAAAGTATCGCAAAAGTCGCATAAAATATTGCAGAAATGAATGCATCATTAATGGATTAATTAATTGAAAAATGATTGAGATAAAATGTCAAAATCTAATTTTCAGACAAGGGAGAGCAATCGAATTGCGAAGAAAAAGATCCTGCCAAAAATGAGACGTCTGAATGCGATAAATCACCACCGATTCTTTCCACACAAATTGTATTCTTCATGTACCTTCTCCATACTCTTCCATATGCTCAGGTAAAAAATAATCTGGCTTCTTGATAAATTTCCAAATTTGAAAGTTAAACAATTACTGGTATGAATATTTGATATGACATTACTATAAATGTGTATGGTATCAAAATGATCTATACACAATGAAGCAATCATTTTGAAACTGGATTTCCATTTGATTAGTTCTGCCACATTCCTATATCAACGATTCTTCACTTTCAAACTTTCCAAGCATTAAAGACAATGAAAAATCTCATAATTCGTGCCCTTCAAAAACTATCTTCAGTCTGCCTTCAATTGGCTGTTTTACGCATTCCTAAATCGAAATCTGCGGAACTCCACAATCAAATCCTGTACAAGTGCATTTCGATCAATGGCTGGAGCCAGCACCATCATCGAAAATGGAAATACGGTTCTATTTTCCCTGGCCGAATATGAGTTTGATGCTGACTATTTTAGGGCTCAACAGGATTCTCTCCGCTCTGGAAGAACATTCAGTCAGTCGGCAGTCAGATCAAATCAGCCAGCATCGACACGGGGAATGTCATTCGGAAAATGTCGCCGTTCAGGCAAAGAAGTCAAATTGCTTCGAGGTTCAGACTCTTACGTTGAATATATCATGATTTTATCCTTCAGAAGCACAACATATCTGGATGTTTCCTACGGCGATCACCTCGCGCCCCCATCGAATCCATTGATTTCGAGCTCAATGCTGGACATCCCTCGTCGTCCCTCACTGATGCCTCGCACTGAGCCATCCCTCGTCGGTAAAGCCCTCAGCTACTCGGACCTGCCTCGTTCTGCTGCGTGCGTCGTCAACCCGTCCACAGGCGACGCTAATTCGACTAGTGGGGTTCTTATTTCAGAAAGCAGCTCGGTCGAATGGCTATGATAAGATACCATTGATTGTCTTCTATATACTTCTCTCATAGCCTCTAAAACCAACTTTATGCCAACACATTCTTTCAACCATTGAAATACGGGAATTAGCGTTTACAAATGATATTCTTTCATGTGCTCTGTCAATTTCACACTATCTGTATGAGCCATTTACGAAAAAATTCGATAACTTTTATTCGCAGAAATTATGGGTAAATTTAAAATAGCCGTTGCCATTATACTCGTGAACTTTTTGGTACATACTCCCAGAGCCTGTGAACTTCACCAAATCTTCATGATACAAAAAATCGAGAATATCACCACAGTATCGCATTTCATCACTATTCGTTGTGATCTCATAGCCGGTCTTTTTCTATTTGATACTATCTTGCATTCTTCGGATTACCATATCACAGGTTTATTCTGAATTGAATTGTTTCCTGAACAATTGTCCGATCAATAAAAGCTCTTCGAAATAAAAATACTGAAATTCTATACTCATAGTTGATTTGTGAATGAATAATTGATGACAAACTCGGTAAATCTAGGTATTTGTATTCGAGTGTCAGATTTCATGAATTCAATCAGCATTCTAGACGACATAATTATTTTTCCTGGAAATCGGTCCGAAAGCTTGACAAAAATCAAGGGGGAATTCATCAGATTCCCAATTTCAAGAAAATGAAACATTTTCTTCCAAATTTTTCGTCTATCCGATTTTCATTAGTTGCAAGATTCATTAGAAAAGCTGAAATCAAATGGGAAACTCGAATCAAACCCCCAATATACACGTAATTAATGTACCAAGCCGTGCAAATCTCAAAGATTTCAATCAGGTGATCTTTTGCTTTTTTTATTTTGAGGGAATAATGACCAGAAAGAAATCATGAATTTAGTCAAATTTAGTCAATTACAGACATGAGCAGAATTCACCTTTTGTGAGACGGGGAAGGGTTATCTTAAAATTGGGACGAGTCGACTTTTTTGAATTTGGGATAAACGAGGACGAGAAAAGAGATGGGTCAAAAACTTAGCATATTTGCCATATCTGAATCGAAAAAAAATTATTTAATTGCAAGTTGACAGTTGAAGCGAAGATTTTTAAAACTTTTAATAAGACTTTTCTTTGATTCGTTTTGGTTAGAATTAGGCAACGCTTGACTTTGCCCGATATCTAGGTTTTAATTTATCAAGTTAAATTGATACCTTTTTGAAGATAATTGTTCTCCCGTGAAGATTCACAAAATTACTATTTAGTAAGAACTCTAGTGTATCATCATCAGAACACATTCTGTCGCCGATTTCTACATTTTTTGTATTGAATTATCGGTAAAATGGTCCTTGACGCACTTAACTTGATACCAGCTTATTCAATTTGCTTTTTCCAAATTTCAAACAAATTGTATTTTTCATCATTTTTATTAGTATCGATTCTAGAGACGGTGCATCTAAAACAAAACTAGATGCAAGATTAAGTAAGCCAACCTCCAAAGTATCGACCAAATACGATAACACACTATAAAAGATCAAAATTACTCGAAAAACACAGCGAAACCATTCTAAACCTGCTAACAAAGTACACATTACACAATGAATATGCAAGGAAAAAGCAAAAAATGAACAAGAAAAAATGAAGAACATAACAACACAAACCGACAATTGAATGGAGCAAAAATGGTTTTGGGAGAAAAGAAAAGAACACGTAGCAAATAGTGCAGAACTGACTGAAAGATATCAAAGGGATTCGTAACTCGAAAGTTAACTAATGGATATTCAGACGATAACAGCAGAAATGATAATGAAGTCTCATGGATCGAGTACTCTCAGAACTGTGAGAGTAGGTGGATCCACGAATATTATCATGTAGAAATTATCTCTAAATATGATAACAAGAATACAAGGAGAAACGAGATGAAAGGTAATGCAGGATCAAGAAAAAAAAAGCAGAATGAAATAATCCGATCATTTCATGCTCAATCGATTTCGAAGTTCAATATAGGTAAAACCAAGTTGATAATAAAAGCTTTCAATGACCAAGATAGGATAAGAAAAGGAAATGAAGAAGGGAAAACGAAACAAGGCAACAAACCGTATGAAAAGTACAAAATCAAGAACAATCTTGAAATTGGTTGAATACCGGGGAACAAGAAATTAGTCCACTCGACTCGGATGTTCAGTTGTAGACTGGAGTCGATGTGAATATGACGCAATGTGCGTTGACATTTGGAAGGAAATTGCACAGAGAATTAGCCGTTTTGACTGGAATACTTTGATTCAGTCTGAAAAGCGAAATAATTAGAAATCTTTTCAATTCTTCAAGTTGTTCAACCTCTGTGCATTCAATGCCCCTCGAGCTGAGCGACCATTTCTTCAATCGGTTTTCCTTCTTCCTTCGCGCGCAAATAAGTCTGGTAGTGAGGAGATTCCTGAAAAATTTCTTGAAATTTGATTAGAAAATCGTTTTATTTTTGCCTTGAAGACGCGAATCTTCCTCTGCAGTCCTCTGGCATTCTCCTTGTAGATGTTCAGTGGGTCGTTAGCCATTTCCTGCAATGTATGACAGTCGTATATCAGTTTTATTTCTAATTCCTTACATTGTAGTTCTCTCCGTGATTGTCGATCAAATTCGAGCAGAAAATGATGTCCTTCGGTAGCAGTTTATACATTCGCTCTTTGTTGATGGGAGTCTGAAGGTTCCATATAAAATTAGCAAGGGGACTCGTTGAGTTTAGGAAATATGATTAAAGCAGTGAATTTCTACTAATTTTTGATTATTTTGTTCTATATGCTGAATCTCTAAAACTAAAATTCCTATTATTCTGCTCTTTTCTATCTACAGAAATTATTGAAATCTAATATTTTCTAGAGTTATTTGTTAGTTTCCATTCTTGAACATTTTAAAATCTCAGTGGTAACTTGAAAACTTCGAAACTATTAGGAAGCACGATACGTGGTTGAAGATTGATAGTTTAGCCAGAAGAGTCATTTGTTATGAAAATCATAGGTTTTAGGCTATTTTCAACAAATCTTCTATTCTATACAACAAACCTTATTCATGTTATCCCGTTCCTGCTATAAACATTGGAATGATAAACATAAGTTGACGTTTTGGAATTACTCAACATAATACAGAGGTTTGAAAAATCATAATCGCTTTCCCTATTTTTCTTGAAAAAAGGCTCGAGACTACTTCTCACAAACAAATTCATTAAATTGTCGATTTTTGCATAAAAATTCAGGGAACCAACCGAAGGTCTTGAAGTCTGAAGTTCGAGAGGCAGCGGTTTGATGTATTGCTTGGTTTCCATAATGACGACGGGTTTCCGTTCCGCTAATTTCACCAGTTGAGCATCGATTTTTAGTTTCTAGAATTGGAATAGTTTGCATCGATCATTATAATAAATCTTCATTAGACCTAGGAAGCAGCACTTTCGCCGTTCAAAAATAAAATCTAGAGAGTAGGTCGCGAAATCGAAATCCTATTTATGACACTACCTCACAAAAGCGAAATTTTCGCTAATGACGTATTAAATACTGTAGTTTATAAAGAAAATACGTAGGGGATAGGTCGTAAAAGGTTTCTGCCGATCGTCCTTACTGAGACCTATCTTCTCGCTTACCACGCTCGGATCAGATTCGATGAGTTTGCAGTCAGAAGCTCGCAGGGCTTGGGATGCGTACTGTTTGATTAGATCTTCAGTCAGTTCCTTGGAGTCGACGGGAATAGAAGCAGTAATGACTTCAGTAGTGACTGAAATGGAAAAGTCCATAGCCTATTCGTTTAATTTGATATGCGTTACCAGTAGTTCCATTAGCGTGATCGTCTTCGGCAGTGCTCGATACTTCGTGGACTTGAATCGGGGGAGAAATTTGGCCGGGTTGACCGGTGATTGCAGCAATTTCCTTATCAACTTCCATTTCGTCCTTAGAAACTCGAATTTCCTGAAATTCAGCGATACACATTGGGTTGATATTTTGTAAAAAAGAGTCTTGTGAAACCTTTATTATTACAGAAAATTTACACATTTTTGCTTACATACCGAAATGACGGTAGTATCCTCCGAGGTCGAATTCACTCTGCCGCCCTTATTCTTTCCCTTCTTGTCCTTCTTCTTACCACCTCCCTGATTGTTGTTGTCTCCGGAATGGTCATGACCCGATTTTCCATCATACTCAAATGCAATCATACACTTTTATCGAATACACAAATCTTACATAGTCCAATTCGATTTGCTCCAGATTCACAGCGTGGCCATTGGATTTCTCGTGAGAAGTTGTAACCGGGGCAGATGTCTAAAAATAATATTTAGCCATTTTCAACAAATTTGAATATTTTCAAAGACTCTCAAAATGTTAGCTCGAACTGCACCTTGTCATTTCCAGAATCATGCTTTCTTTTCTTGTCTTTCTTTCCTTTGCCATTAGTCATCTGCAAATTTGTTAGTTGATGTAAAGTTGTAAATCTAATCACGCCAACTTCAAAGTTACTTGAAGCATTTTTAAAATAAATTGTCAGAAACTAGTAAGTTGAGACAGAATAAATGCTGCGCATATTCGAAAATGCAGGTTACGTTACGAAATATTTGAAGTTAAAGTAGCATTATTCTTTTAGCCATTAAAATGTCGACAATTTAGATACAAACAAAGCGCTAGTTTCAACGCATTTCATTTTCATGCCTTTTATTTTATCTCAATCTGTAGTCTTCGACCATCTTTCTTTTTTCGATTTTTGCTTACTTCAGTTTGAGGAGGCACATCATCGGTAGAGGGTGACTTTTGTTCCTTCTGGTTCGGCTTCTGAATTTTTTGTGCCTTTTGAAAGTGTAAAGCACTGATCATTTCGCTAATCGAAAATTGTTTCCATCAGTATTTGGATATTTCAAGAAAGTTATACTTTCAAAAATCACTAGAAAAATATAATGTTCGGAATTCTAATTATTTTTTTCGGAAGTTTTACTTTCAACGTAATTAAGTTTTCTCTTCTGATAGTTAAAATTATCTTATGCTCACCTCTTGACCCAATTCTCCAGTTCTAGTGATAACAACCTCTTCTTCCTGAGCTACCTGGGGAGCATTGTCCGTTTGCTGCTGCTTGCCATCCTTTCCTTTGTTCTTCTTGTCTTTCTTGTTCTTTCCACCCTGAAATATTTCGATTAAATAATTGTTTTAACATACTTTGTAACCCATCTATGGCCCAAATAGTCTATTTTCTATGTCTACAACAAAAGTAGGAGCAAGGCATTATTGGTAGGAGTTTAGGGAAAACACAACACGCTGTAGCTTATGAAAATATCTCAAAGTTGTGAGTGATAAGTAATTTTTGCATTATTGGATTTGACCTAATTGCACCCAATTAGTGCATGCTCACTGATAGTGTCAACAATCAAAGATAAAATTGAGTTTCGATTATTAAAAAAAACATCACTGTCTTCATTCCATCTTATCTCTGATCATATTTGGAAACTCAGGAGGAATAATAGTGACGAATCATGACAACGGAATGAAACAGTTCCGATGATAGAAGGCAGAAGGATTGAACAACGAAGGGATGCCCCATTTATCACTATTTTCTACCGCAAATCAACAAAGGATGTACAGACACACCATTGATATCAACCAATCAACAATATCTACAAAGCGCACGGCAATCAATATGTATTTTATGCAGCGTTATTTCCGAATTTGGCACCGTCAATTCCCATCGCAACACAATTTCAGTGTACAATTCAGAAATAGCACAAGCTTGATGCGCACCTTTTGCTGCTGATCCGATTCGACCGGTGCAGTCACGGGCTGCATGAATTCGTCCGGATCAACGTTCGGTGAACTGCCACTAAGGAACGCTTCCATGGCCTGATCTGCGAGATCATCTTGTGCAGGAGAGAGGGGAGATTTCTCGGATTCGCTCTTTCTCTTTTGTTTCTTGCCCTTCTTCGATGAGCCTTCAGATTCTTTATGGTCACCCTTTCCATGTTTCGGCTCAGGCGTGGATCCCTTCTTCGGACTCTTCGAGCTGGGTGATTTCGACGTTCTGTCCTTCTTCATCTTGGTATCCTCACACAGCGGGCAGTCCTTTGCTTCAGGTTCGCCAGCTCCGAACATGTTCTTTCGGTCCGAATCTTCACAGATGTGACAGCCTTCCGATTTTGAGGATGAGCGGACGTCCTCTGACTCGCTCTTTCTCTTATCGCCCTTGTTCTTTTTGTTTTTCTTGCTGCCAGATTCGTGCTCCTTCTTATCATTCGCTGGCGCTGATTCCGTGACGCTCTGTGCCGTTTCGAGAACTGCCGCCTTCTCGGGAGTGACTTCTTTGGGGGTTTGCTCGCTCTCTGATTTGCGCTTATTTTTCTTATTCTTTTTGCCCGATCCCTTTGAGTCTTCAGCTGGACTTGGTTGAGATTCTGATTGCTGCTCGGTGCTGAGGTCGAGGGTCTCGATCTGCTTCAATTCAGGCGATTGATCTGCAGCTGGCAGATTTGCCTGTTCGTTTTGCGATTCGGATTCGCTCTTTCTCTTCTCACCCTTGTTTTTATTCTTGTTTTTCTTCGATCCGTGCTGTTCCGGAGTTGATTCCTTCGAGATATCTGATTTTGAAATTTCCTGTGGTGCGAGATTTTGCTGCTCGGATTCGGATTTTCGATGCTTCTTATCCTTCTTCTTATTTGATTTTACATGTTCGCCCTGGTTCTCAGATGGCTGCTGAACGCTTTGTTCTACTGCCTGCTCGCCAGCGGCGCCAGATTTGACGTCCACATCGATTTGAGCAAAAGAAGATACTTCATCATTCTTTGGGGTTACAAAATCGAGGAAATCCAAGTCGTCACTGGTTGGCTTTACTGGTTGAGTCGGCTGAGGCTCAGTGATGTCGAGGATCGGGGGAGGTTCAGATGACACGACAACACTTGGAGTCTCATCCTTTTCTGCCTTCGGGGTTACGAAGTTGAGAAAATCGAGATCATCCCCAGCTGCTTCGGTGGTTGGTTGTTGAACTGCTGGCTCTTGAACATCTTGTGGGATTTCATGAGAAGCAGCATCTGCTGTCTGGTTAGAGGCACTCTTTGGAGTAACAAAATCGAGGAAATCAAGATCGTCTACACCGACGGCTGAAACATCGGACTGGACATTTTGCAGAACTTCAGTTGGAATAGCAGCGGGTGGATCTTCTTCCTTTGTTGCCTTCGGGGTCACGAAGTCTAGGAAGTCCATGCTGTCATCTGCAGTTGGAATTGGTGCCGATTCGGGAAGTCCAATATTCTGGACAGTTTCCAGTTGCTCAGCTGGCTTGTCAGTCGACTCACTGATTCGCTTCTTCTTGTCCTTCTTATCACGCTTCGATTTACCACCGCCGCCAACTGCTTCGGGAGTGCTTTCCTTATCACCATGATAGCCTGTCTCAGTCTTCGTGTTCTCCGATTCACTCTTCTTCTTGTCTTTTCGGTCCTTTTTATTTTTCTTGCCCGATTCTTTCGGGGTTTCAGCTTCCTGTTCCTGCACTTTCTCTTGCTCAAGGAGTGAAGCTCCAATAGCGTCGGCAATGCGTTCTTCCTCTGAGATTATCGGCTCGCTAGTTTGTTCAATCGTGGATACTGGGTGACCAAGTTCAGAGACATCCGAGGGTTGTGTGGGCTGTGGAACATTCTCTTCCACTTGTTTGTCTGCCTTTGGTGTAACGAAATCGAGGAAGTCGAGAGAGTCATTATTGGAAGGAATGGTTTCAATGGATTGTTGCTCACTTTGTTGCAATGGTTCTTCGGTGGAGACTGGGATGTTGTCATTCGATCGATCCTCTTTCTTAGTGACGAAATCAAGGAAATCAAGGGAGTCGTCGTTTGATGGAATAGTCTCAATGGACTGTTGTTCACTCTGCTGAGCCTGTTGTTCGGTTGGAGCTGGAGCGCTTTCAACCAATCGATTCTCCTTTTTCGTGACGAAGTCGAGGAAATCCAGTCCGTCATCAGCTGGCTGTGTCTGTTCCACTGGAATTTCAGATTCCTTTGGAGCGGTTGTTTCCTTCTTTTCACTTTCACTTTTGCGCTTTTCCTTCTTATCTTTCTTGTTCTTCTTTCCTTGTTGAGGTGCATTCTGCTCGAGCAAGTCAGCAGCCTGTTCGTTGACAAATCCAGGCTTCAGAATTGCCTCGTCCACAGCTTCCATCATCTCAGGAGTTATTTCGTCTTTCGACTGAACTGGCTCAGCCTTTCCCTTCTTGTTTTTCTTGCCGGATTTTCCTCCGTTAGCTTCAGTGGTCTCCTTTCCACTATCGGCTCCAGGAGATTTTCCTTTTTCGCCGGCTTTCTTCGAGTTGTTAGATGGTGCCGGTGATGGCTTAACCATGCAGAATTACTCGTATTAATCGGTTTTATGTTTTTGCGCGGATGAGTTTTGTGAGGAATAAGAAATTCACAACATGTGATGGATTGAATTGAACGAGACTCGTATGGAGGATTGGGTAAATCATAAGTGAGAAGGTGAAGAGATGAGAATGGATGATTTGCTTGTGCAATATTGTTAGATTGATGACTATAAGATGGCGTACCTCTTTCTTGGCATGAGACTCTTCGATTGTGACGACGTCAATTGGGTCCTCAACTGATTGAGGCTCAGCGGCTACAGGAATATAGATCTCCTGAAATTAATTTCCATGATAAGTCGAATTTTCTCGTTTATTTTTTTCACTTTGACAGGGGTTTCTGAGAAATTTAATGTAAAAAGTTGTTAATTTAATGAAAAATGTACTTCGCAAAAGTCATATCTTACCTTATTCAATTCTGCTTCGCGCATTTTCTCCAGTTCAGCCTGACGACGCTGCTCCTCTTCCTCTTGTTTCTGAAATAATTCAGATTATAGATTATGACTCGAAAGGAATTTTTAAGTATAATGTAAAATGAGATAGGTTCTCGTTTGCTTTTCTTATACCAAATTCTATTCAAATTTGAATTATAAAAGTTCTCAGGAGATAACTGATTTTAACCTTCCAACTTTTCATTCCTTCTCAACACTTATCGTAACGTATTCTTACCTTTCGTTCGGCCTCTTCCTGCTCCTTGCGAATACGTTCCTCCTCCTCTTGTTGCTTCTTCTAAAATGATCGACTTGTTTGTGATAGCTTTGCGACAAATTGGAAATTTGTGATTTTTTCAAAGAAAATACTTTTCCTCGAAATTTTTCATTCAACACTAGAGTGGTCTTTCATATTTTTACATCTATTTTCTCGAATAAATTTTTTGCGATAAATATTTCTGAAAACGGTCAACGAGATTTTATTCTCATGGTAGGCGAATTCTGAAAATGTATGGCTTTATCAACTTTCCATTTATGGTAGCTCGGGGCCTAGATAAAGGAATGGTTTTGCTTCCCTATGGAAAACAATTGAAATTTCGCACCTTATAAGACTAGGTTCGTACCCCTATATATGCCTCGAGCTACCTATAAGTGGAAAGTTGATAAAGCCATACATTTTCAGAATTCGCCCGCCATGAGAATAGAATCTCGCTGACCGTTTTCAAAAATATTTACCGCAAAGAATTTTATTCGAGGAAATAGGTATAAAAGAACCCACGTATTTCGTCATTTTCAACTTAAAATTTTACCTTGAGCTCAGCTTCTTCCTTTTCGCGCTGTTTGCGTTCCTTCTCTTCCTGCTTCTGAATCATAAGTTTGAATCAAATATAATTTTCTATCGACTTTACCTTTCGTTCAGCTTCTTCTTTCTCCTTCTGCTTGCGCTCCTCTTCTTGTTGCTTCTTCTGAACCAGGCGATGATTAAAATTCATTTCATTGTTTCATACCAGTTTCTGTTCCTCTTCCTGCTGCTTCTTCTTCTCAGCCGCTAGGCGCTTTTTCTCTTCGTCTTGCTCCTTTTTCTATATTAGGAAAATTTATTCATATGAACCTTCATGATTGTGATAAGATGCAAAACTTTTACCTTAAAGGACGTTTTTGAACAAAATGCATTGCTGACAATAACTTTCTTGCCAACTACTGAGTAAATTCGTAAATGTCGTGATGTTGTGAGGGTATGCTGCTATAATTAGTGATAGGAGAGGGAAGGAAGGTAGGATGAAACAGTGTGAAAAAGAGCTCACGACATCATGATATTTACAAGTTGTCAACTATTGAACCGCGAAAAATCGGTTTCATTTTAAAATTTCATCCGAAATTTACTTTAATCATCAACTCATTTCTTACTCACCAATTTGGCAGCTTCTTCCTGTCTCTTCTTCTCCTCCTCAGCCCGTTTCTTCTTCTCCTCTCTGTCGCGTTCCTCTTGTTCCTTCTTCTTCTTCTCCTGCTCTTCACGCTGCTTCAGTTTTTCCTGCCATTTTCGGTGCTCTTCTTCTTCCTTTCTCTTCTTGGCTTCTTCTGCTACCTTTTTGCGATCGAGCTTCTGAAAACTCACAATAATCGTCGAGAATTAGCTTTTTTCAAATAAAAATAACTTTTTCATTTATGTTTCGGCTGGAAACCTTTCGATCATTCCTAATTGTGATAATTTTATGAGCTTATATTACTACAGGGTGCACCAAAAGTCTGGACCAATAAAATCATTTAGAAAAAAATTCTGTATTAGACTTGCAAGTGATAAAACTTGTCCTGAAAATTGGGATTTCGCATGTCCTAGATTCAAACTTTTTAGCGGTATTGTTTCATATCGTTTAGCTAAGATTATGCTATTTTCTACAGTTATAAGTGAAATTATAAGAGCAGCCCAGACTTTTGGCATACTTTTAGCTTATAAAGTACATCTAATTCAGAGAATCTCATTTAAAATGTGCAAATAATTTCCTTCGTTAACAGCACTTTTTCAACATTATCCGAACTTCCAAATAGCTATCATGGAACTGATAAGGTTTCTCACGAAAACACATTCATTACTTTACTAGCAACTATTTTTACTGATCCTCGCAATATCTCACCTGCTGCTCTCTGCGCTCCTTTTCGAGTCTTTTGGTTTCTTCATCGACAACCTTCGGCACATTCGACTTTTTCTTCAATCTTCTCTTCTCTGCGCGAAGTGCTCGTTCGGCTTCTGACAGCTGAAACGCAATTATTGCAAACTTTGAATTCTGAGAACTATGTCCTCTTTTAACCTCCTGTTTCTCGTATTTGGCATCGATCAAAGAGAGCGAGGCCAAAGTTTCCAGTCGAGCTCTGGCTTTTGGATCGGAAAGTACACATTTGTGGGTCCTGAAGATCAAACTTCAAAGTCAATTCGAATTATTTCTGCACTTACCAATCGTTGATTCTCTGTCTGGCATGTTTCGCCCTTTTTCCAGCTCGCTTCCGCTGGTTCTTCGAGGGACAGTGAACGTGCGGCCGATTGACGGCCTTGATCGATTTCATCGCTTATTGCTGGCTTGCAATTGATCACTTTTGTAGGGTTGAATTGAGTTCAGTAAAACTTCGAAGTGTGAACGACTTCTTGGATTCGCTCACAGAAGTGAAATACTGAAACAAATTAGATTTGCATGGGAAGACGCCCTTTATCATTCAGCATTTCTAATAAATAAATAAATTGACACAGTTCAAAATTTCGCACTAATGGAATGAAACGAGGAGGCAAGCAATAAACGCTACTCAATCTAAATGAGATTGGAAAAAGGGTTGCTGGTCTAGAAAATTTGAGAATTAGCCGAAAATAACGAAAGTAATAAATTATTAGGAGGTCTTATGAGAAAGATTTTACGGCCTAAATGAAATTATCGATCTTCAAAAGACGAAGGTGTGACGTAATTCATTTCGAAGGGTTATTTCACACAGGAAATGTCGAAAATTGCGCTGGCTTTTACCTCGCTTTTGTTCTTCCTTTCTCACTCCTTGACTGATTCATGCTGTCTTACCGCACTTATGAATTGCTATTAGAATATTCGATAACTGAGTGCGTTAATGGATGAGATGAATGAGTTTGCAAATGGAACGCCTCTTGTCTCTGTCCCGAATCTATCGATTCAACATGTGTTCATGCACTTTCTAGGATGACGAACCCTTTCTCTCCCAGATATTGCAATGGTTATGAAATGGCAAAATCGATATGGTGTTTTCGTCGCAGAAATTGCTTAACGCTGCAATGTTTTCATTTGTTATTGAAATAAGTCTGTTTGCCACGCTCCAGTCCAGCGCAAAATATCGTCAAGGCCGTTTGCATGTGGAACGCAGAAAAATATCCGCGAGAAATTCGATAATTCGTGAAAATTCTTCAATGCTGAATATTT
This sequence comes from Diploscapter coronatus, assembly GCA_964036155.1. Classification (NCBI taxonomy): domain Eukaryota; kingdom Metazoa; phylum Nematoda; class Chromadorea; order Rhabditida; family Rhabditidae; genus Diploscapter; species Diploscapter coronatus. Next base: position 43,969,620 of record OZ038422.1, on the reverse strand, counting down.
TAGGCAAAACTAGGAGTAAAAATCATCTGTAAAACGATTATATAGGAATGTTAAGATGAACGCAAATAGTTGAATCAACAAAATTAAGGATTGACATAAAATGCATAAAATATTCAAAGATAAGACAGGCGCAACTCACTTCTGCAGTTGCCTAGGCCTTTTTCCATCCTCTATGACTCTGTCTTGTCTCTGCTCTTTTGAGTCATCCAACTGGCAGCAAGGCTTCTTTCTTTTGTTTCTGATCTTTTTCTGCTCAAATTTTCTCCATATCTCTAATTTCGCATTTCTTTTGTGAAGAGAGAACTTCCTCCCAAAATTTGCCACTTTTCTCATCTCCAATTCGCCTACTCTTTCCCATCTGGAAATCATTGATTCACTCCCATTCCATCTAACGGTCCCGTGTCGAACATTCCTATTTTCGTGGGCGGCAACAGAGAAGTCTCATCTCCTCTCTCCACTTTAGCGCGAAAATCGAATCGTTTTGGAGGAAAGTTCTCGGAAATACCTCGAAATACAATACGGCAAAACATATGGAATTGTTTACCACATTTAGCGATAAATTTACAGAAATAAACTGTGACGAAATGGTGAAATCTCATGAAATTAGAAGGCGTTCGAGTCCATTTTTGCAGCAGCCGGGGGGCAATGGAATGGACAAAGAATCGATAGGAAAGGAATGGGAAAGAGAGGAATGGAAGCGAAAAACTGCAGGCATATAAAGACGAAAAGAGGAGGAAAGGGAAAGGATAGGCATTTTTGAGGAAAACAAAAGTAAAAAAAAGAAAAATAAAAAAAACCTAATCCTTATTGCTAAACTGCTAATGATGCTCAAATATTCTTTTGCAGAACGCATACACTATATGGAACAAGTTGATGATATTCAATCAGCCTACTCGAATGCGACAATTTTTAAAGATAGGAAAATGTTTTAGTAAGAGATGATAAATCGAAAGGTTAACACGAGCACCGCGAGATGAGAATGAGACATATGGCAAAATGAAAAATAAGAGGGGAAAATCAAAAAGACGGAGAAATAACGACGAGGAGATAGAGGACGGGGGACGAAAATGAAGCCTGCCAGTGAAAAACACGCACATGCACGCACAAGACATAAATAAAAGTGAAAAGAGACTGAAATTCATGAGATTCACTGCAAGTACTGAAAATTTTCGACACTTTCTTCATATCAAAGAAAAAACGATGTTAATTCGCGCCAAATTTCAAACAGATGACAAGTCACATCAAATTATTTTATAAAATGTTTGAAATTTTGATGGAAATATTGATCTTATCCATGAAGGTACTTCAAAATGAGTCGACGAAAATTACGAAGATCTGCAGAATTTACCGACTTTCCCTTCTACTGTTTTGCGTTACTAATTTCGTCGAACAAGAGAGAGAGTTCTTTTCGAAGAGAAAAAATGCAGCAGTTTGTGCATTCGATGCAGGGAAATTTGTTAGAAGAATGGAAAGATGACAAGATGATGGAACATAAAAACCAGACTTGAAGAAATTGTCTTTCGCCCGTATTTTTTCACTTCATCTCTCTCACTTTCATAAGAAATCGAAAAGACCTTGAATCTCGTGTCCAATAGATATATTAACAGGCCTTTCGACTTTCGATTCAGAATCTGCAGCAAACCCTCGAAAGGCAGAAGATAGCGAAATCTGCTGACTGATAGAAGATGCAGTGGGGAGGCAGGGCTGCCCGACTCAAATCAGCCTTCTTCGCCTATAAAAACACGCAATCGCTGTGATTCGATTTGCCATCGAAATGAATTGAATCAATCGATATTTGCAACCAAATGGAAGAGGGAAAGAAGGAGGGAAATGGACAAACTGAACATAACATTTCAATTTCATGCACACAAATAGACATTGCAAAATGTTCAAATAACTGTAGAAAAAGGGAAGACCGTATGATGAACAAGTGCAATGCAAGAGTAGACAGAAATGAATGCGAAGACTGATGGAGACTATCCAAATGTTCAGAGTGATAGAATATTCGTTGCGATTTCATGCATATTCAATGGATCGATCGATTTTCAGCTGGAAACTTCTACGATGGGCAGTTCAAGAAATGAAGCGTGATTTATTTTTCCCTATCATCTGCCTCTCATATTCACTTCATCTGTAGAATCTTCTGTTTCTGCATTCTGTGTGTTATTCTAGGCACTTCTTCTGATGGATGAGTCTTTCCCTCTGCCAATTTTGCGCGTATTTCATCGGAAAACTGAAGAAGTTTGTACAAGGTCACAGTGCTGATTTTGTCACCTTTTTCGTCGAATCTCATAAATTAAACAAACTTAAAATTGTCTGATAAAACAGCAGAAATAACAAGGAAAAAATGATTCGACAAAAACTCGATAAAGTGTTTCGATCAAAATTAATTTTAGAAAACAGTTGTAATTATCAACGATAAGAGAGTTTCATGACATTTTTAGGGCTGCTCACCCTCATTTTTAGGTAGTCATTCAAAACGGCACTTGGCCTTGGCACTGTCTTATTGTTTGCAAGAAGCTCTTCTTCAATTTCGCTGCCAAATTTGGCGTCTCACGTCAATAAAGCTCTTATCAGAAGAGGCATATGTTTGCAAATGCTCAGCTGATAATAAAAATGAACAACTCTGAAGAAAATGTAAACCATTTGAAAAATTACACCCCTGATAAAAAATTCTTGAATCTATTGATTTTAGAATTACAATGGAGAGAAAAATTTGGAGAATATAAGATGTTCAATGTGTTCTTTATCATAGAGTTCACTATTTTATAATAACTTTATCAAGGGAATATTAACTGCAGTTTCCAAATTTTTTACTCACCACTAGACATTTTTTCACTCTTTATCATAACAGTTATAAAAGGCGACTAGAAGGCTCCATCAAAAAGTAATTCTAAACAGAAAAGTATTGGAGGAAAAAGTGAACGTTCATATCAAAGCGGCATTGTTTTGGTGCATCCGTTATTGAACAAAAGCCAATAATTTTATCTTGACTATGTTAAATTACCACAACATAACGAAGAAACTGGTAATTCGCATGGAAAAAAATGCAAATTGACATAAAATAGCTGATTGCAAATCGATACGAACGAATACGCGTTATCAATTCACGGCTGCCGGTTCATACTGATCCTAATGAATGCATATTTGAGAGTTAAGGGGAGATTTTGAAAAATGCAACCTCATTAAAAGCGACCGATTTGAAATGATAAATCCAGGTGAATCGATGCATTGCTTGTGTCCATTGGCTGTGTGCAATCTGATATTTCTTTCCTGCCTTCTAGGATGCGGTCTCGATTTCGCAACAACAACTTTCTCGATTACCTTTCTGCTTGCTTCTTTCCCTCTTCCTTCCCCTGCCATTACACAGTTCTTGATGCTCCCTTTCCTCCCATCTGCCGGATGCTTTTTCTCTCATTTTTATCGCGTGTGACACGATCAAATTTCAAAAAATTCCTTCGGATTTCTTTGCAAGTAGAAACAAACAAATCAACAATTAGAAGATTCTACCAAAATATTTTAATCCTAGAGATTTTGAAGAACATTGATCGATATTTAGAGCAATTGGAAAAATGAAAAGATACATATTATTATGGAAAGCCATGAACTAGATAAATGAGAAAAAATCGAATGGATGGGTAGGTTTGAGATTTTTTTTTCGAAAAGATAAAATAGCAGCTTTTCGGATAATCTGAGCATCATATCTGCATTTGTGCTAGAATTTTCAATGATGAGTTCGGCTGGGCAAGAAGCGAGTTTGAGCAAACAATGAGCACGCAGAAATTTGGAGTATCTCGGGGAGAAGAGAGGATCGTAACAATGAAGAGAGCAGAGAAAGAGGCTTTGAACTCCTCTTTTCTCAATTTTGAATGTTGTCGGCAAAGTTAGCAGAGCTCACTCAAACATAAGCCTCATCATTTTTCAAGTCTTTTCGAAATTAAGAGCAATTTTTTGAGTAAACCTACACTTGCCAGTCGAAAAGTAAATAAGATTTGAGGAATTGCACATCGTGTAAACTCCAATGAAAGCTTGAATAGCAAAATTAGTCATTTTACAGTAGTAATTTGAAATGGAGACCAACGAGGATTTCATGAAACGAACGAAACAACCCTTTACAAATGAACCATTATGACATTTTGCATATTTGCAAGAAACTCTAGCCTTTCAAATCTGGCGAACTAAAGCATATTTTGATTATAAACAATAATTTTACACTTCATAAAAGATCAATCTGGAATTCTCAATTTTTTCTCCTCACCACTATATAATCCGTTTACAATTATTTTCTCAACGTTTTGCATATTTTGTTGCTTCCGGCCTATAGCAAACAACCATTTCGACTTGTTAACGATAAGCCAAACGACTATGCGTCATTTTTGTCAATAAAATGGAATTTCACCAAAGAAAAAATCATTATTATTGCCCCGCAATTTGCAAAATATGATTGTTTCAGGAAATGGCAGAAATCGCAGATATCACGAAACAATGTCATTAATAATTGCAATTACCGATTTTAATGACTAAAAATCTAAAAATAAGCGAGCAAATTGTGCAGGCGAAATCCCGCGTTTGACTTCACGTAAGTGCCGTGATCAGTTGGTTGAACTGAACAAGTGGCGTTTAGCTTTGCAAAGAGGGAAGGGAAACATGAAGATAGGGCGAAATGCCGGAATGAAAAAATGACAAGGCAGGAAAGAAGGGAAGCGAAGGGAAAAGACAGAAGGTATTCTCATTCCTCAGCAATCAGCAAGTGTTCTGTTCAAATGTCATTCCGCTACCTGACTCGAAACTCAATCAATTCTCACTTTTTCTCGTTCAAGAAAACGCAATAATGACTGAGGCGGTGAGTGAAAAGAATAACTGAATACAATGAAAATCTGACGAAATCGTCATTTAGTAGTGAATAATCAATAGAGAAATTGAAATACAAAATTGCACAAGTTATTCAATAAAAAATTGCGAAATTGTGGTCCAACAAATGATAACGAAAATCTGCTTCATTGTATCAACAGAATAAAAATAGACTAGGAAAATAGTACACAGCATAACAAAACTTAGCCAGAAGAGTGAGCAGCGCCATTTTTTCAATGTACTGACTGGTTTTTCGACTTTCTCTTTGCCTTGCAGAGTACCAAATCGAGAGTCACTTCTTCTCGCTGACCTTCACAATTTTTCTTACTCTTTCATTTGCCCCTTTCGCTCTGCCGAATTACAGACCAACAACAAATGAAACGGGCAAAAAATGCCTTCGAACAGTCTCTTCACCCTTCGAGCCAGTGCGCAAACATCCATTCGATTGCGTTTTTCTAAGTCATTTTCACGCCCATTCCCTCAATCCCATTCCTTCCTTTCGACTTTCTCTATTTGCGTCCAATCGAACATAAACCCGAAATGTTCAACGTGAATTCGAATTCAGGCTGATAGCGATTGACTTTTGTGTCCATAAAATGATCTTAAATTGTGCAGAATTTTGAAATTTGGAAGATAGATCCATCGTGAATAGAAAATAACTGGGAAAACGGGAGTAAACTACGAGAACCGTTAAATCATCGCCAGACCTAGGCAGAGCGTAAACCAGATCTGCAATGCTTACCCCTCAAGCAAAAATTTTCAGATAAAATCACGCTGCGTACCCTCTCCCCTATAATTTTCCATTTTTGCTGAAAGTCTCCCTACGTCTGATCATCAAATAGGAGGAGTTTTAGTTCATTCAGTTGTCATTTTCTACCAACTTCTTGATTATTTTTGGAAAGTAAATTGATAAAGATAATATAGGAAGTAGCTAGAAAAAGTAACTGAAACTCTGCGCACTTTAGATGCACTAGTGAAAAATGTAACCTATTCAGCATCTACAATTCTTTTACAATGCGATATTTTGTAACATAATATTGAACGAAGCAACTTACTTTTTCGCTCGGTCGTCTAGCGTAGAAATCGTAGAAATGTGAAAGTGAGACGAGTAAAACAATGAGGGAGTAGAAAAGTAAAGGGAAGTAAGTGAGGCAAGTGAGTGATAGTGATACCAGAGATAATGTTAACAAAACTGAGAGCGGAAAGGGAGTAAAAAACCGAGTTGCAAACTGACGAATGAGTGGATGTTGATACAAGCTGTGAGAAACTCTAAAATATAGAAATCTCACGTTTTCAATGAAATAATGGTTATTTCATGAAGAAAATTCGTAAAAATTAAAAATCATTTTCTTATTCTATTTTGAACTAAAATCATAGTACAGATTTCTCCCATTCGGTAGTGACTTATTATTTACTACTGAGTTTACTGAATCTCTGCGAATCTATGCACACCAGAAAGTTTTTATTAGGCTAGGATTGTGGTTATTTTCGCTATGCTATTTATCTTGATGTAGCCAATTTTGATGCACCCTTCACATAATGGTCTTTATTAGGAAATGCGTTGAACTTAGGATTTTAGTAACTCTATGACAAATGTATCATCATATTTTCACAAAAAGCTACTGATTATGACTAGCACCTGGTTCAAGATTAATTTTGGGTTCATTGCAGCTTTCAACAGAGATTCTGACGAGTTCCTTCTCTTTATCTGTTGAACAATCAGAAATTCGAGGTGATGAGCTACGCGACAATCGTTGTTCGCTAGATTGCAATTTCTGTTCGACTTCAGCCAATCGATTTCCGAGCACTCTGAAAATCTCTAATTCTTGATCGTTATCTTATTCAGATGTTCTCTAATATATTTCAATAAATTGTTATCCACTAAATGTGAACAATAATAAAAATTCATCGAAAAAGAAAAATGGTTTCATTTGATTTTTGCTATTTAGATATTTTTATACCATCTGCACGTTCCAGAATAAAAATATGATTCGTTTATCCAGATAATGAGGTACCTATTTTGGTAATAGACATGTACTTATTCACTGACTTATTCGCTCTCCGCAGATGTGTCAGTGCAATTTGTTTGTCGTTGCACAAATCGAGCAGAATTGCAGTGATTGCTCTGAAGTCGCTGTCATCCAATTGAATCGATTGTGATGCGAGCAGCTCGCGAACTGAAATGGACTTCTAGTCTCACATGAACGTTTTCAGCCTCACTTTGCTTCATGTTGATCACTGCAACACTATTCTTTTCGTCTAACGACGAAACCTGGGAACGACTTGGTGAAGAAACCTGAAATCATTATTGAGGTTAATATGATGGAAGAATCACCTTGCTCGGTAATGATTCTGCAATCATTTTATATTTGGCCAGAGTATTCTTGATATTCTCGCTTTCTTCTTGTGCCGTATTTAGCTGAGCCTTCAGGAATCTATTTTCGGCTAGCAGGCTGTCCAAATCCTCTGCTGCCTAAAAGTGGTTGAAACCCAAAAATTTAACGAAATCTACTCTCCATTGTCTCCGAGATAAATTCTTGCAAAGAAAAAAAGAAGTACCCGCGAGCCTTAACTATATGCCACTGCGTTTTCGCACTCTGATTCCTTTAATTTCGATGCGTCGCGCTAGCAGGTTATAGACTCAGAGTGCACATGAAAGACTCATCTCGAGAACAACGGAAAATAATAAGCAAAGTACTCTTCTCGGATCTCCATTGAGCAGAAACGACATTTCGGTTGTGAGTCTATCGACTTTTTTAACGAGTTCGTCTCTTTCGATGATCAATTCTTCTTTGACTCCAAGAACTGTGTGAAGATCATTCTGCATTTGCTTGTACTGAAACAATAATATGAAGTTCTTTTTTTAATTTATGAAATTACTTCAGCTAGCAACTTTTCATATTTGATGAGCTGACCCTGGCTGACTCGATCTGACTTTGTAGCAGTAGTTGGGGTGAATGGTGTGTTATCACTCGCTGATGGTGTTTCGGAGATTCTTTCAACCTAGTTATTTTTATTTTACAAAGGAAACTACAAGTGTTACTCGCAAATAATTTTCATATTATCAGGATAATTCCATTCGGGTATGCTGGATAACGATATCAGGTTAAGAAATGTTCATCGTTCACGCTGTTCCTCCAATTTGATGCCGGAGTTTGCTTTCATGCTCTGCATTACAAGCAGTAAAATTAAACAAACTAGCGTAAATTATTGCGAAATTTGAGCGTGCCTACATTCCTTGCAGCAGCAGCAGCAGCAGCAGCAGCAGGGAGTCAAAGAGGGAGAGAATTCAAAGCCAAATCCTGGAGTCAGGATGCACTATGGGAACTTTTCAGCCTGATATTCATTTTCAGCAGGCCAGAATTCACTTACCATGAAAATATGGATCGATTCGATAAGTAACACAAGTGTAGTTTCCCTTGTCAGTCATTTCATTGAAAAGCCTTACTTCATGCTTAGCAATTGTTTGCCGGAAGATTTTGCAGTCCTTCTGTAGATCCTGCTTTTCAGCGATGAGATCATTATTCTCCAACCGTAAGTGGAAAATATCTCTCTTCAGAATGTCGACTTCATCTCTCAACTTCTTTGTTTCCAAGTTATACCCTGATTGTAAGAGCTCTTCATTCTGAAGCAGCATTATTGTCTTCAAAACTTCCTAGTTGAACCAACAGCTTTGTGCTTGTCCACTTCTTTCTCGACCCTTGCCAAGTTTCTTTCCAGAGTTTCACATCGAGCAGTCAAGGATTGCTTTGCTTTTTCAGCCTCTTCCAAATCTTTTCCAAGACGCAGGATTGTCTCCGTTTTCGCGTTCAGTTTCTGTTGCAGTTGATCAACCTAAATATATATATATATATGGAATTAATAAACAAAATCCGAAAAATTTACTCGTAAGAATTTACCTGCTTTTTCAGCGATTTCAACTCAGGTGTGTTCATCATTAGAGAAAATTAGGGCAAAAATTGTATTTAAAAAAAATGTAGGCCGTTTGTTAGAATTCCATCGAGTCTTGGCGAATTTTCAGAAGGAATGTCTTTTTCTCATAGCTTCAGGACATAAAGCATCCGGCGATCGATAACGGAGCTGCGTGTCCCCTTTTGCATGCTGAAGTAATTGCAAATTTGTGGCATACTGCATTCGTTCAGGCTCTTTCACATAATATATTTAGCCATTTCTATTTTCAATAAATGAACAGTTTTTATTCGAAAGGGTAAATTTGAAGACTAGACTCAAATATATCATATACAAAGTTTCACTGAAAAAAATATTTTGAAGGCTTGATGATTTGCAAAAAGAAATAAAATATTGAAACTTCGTATTTGACCATACATTGCGGAACTATTACGAATTACTTAAAACTGACTAATTATTTCATAAATAAAATCTTTCAATAAGTATAGATAAAATTTAGCTAAGATAGCGAAGGAGCATTTTATATAAGAAAAAATGCATATGGAAAACATAGCGAGTCTATACAATTTGCTGTATCGTGATGAAATGATAGATTTAGTTTCTCAGGTCAACGAGAGGCTTGATGTCGCCGTGGACCTTCTTGTGACCAGAATAAGTTCGAACGATTCCACTAGATCTAACTTCGAAGACCTCGCGGCGCTTTGACACCGGTTCCAATTCAAATGTTTCTTCATGATGGTCAACCCTCTGAAAATTCTCCATTTATATCAATTGGATAGAAGAAGACTGAAGGAGCACTAAACTGCCTATTTGAAAAGCATTTCTAAGAAAATTAGTGATTTATAGGACGAATTTATGAAATAAGTCTCAACGAATACCTGTGACACAGACCCTTCATGGTCTCTTCTCTGAACCTCATGGTGGCTATCGTAGACCTGATGTCCATGAATTTGGGAATTTACTGTGTCTCTTCTTGGAGCCTGAAATTCTTATTCTACTGAAGTTTTTTTCTAGTAGATGAAACCTCGTAGTCAGTGTGAGATACAGCGGTTTGCTGTGGAACTGGGTTGTGGACGTCATGATGATGATGTCCTGAAGAGACTGAGCTGCGCTTCGATGCCTATAAAGTATTGTTTTATTGTAGCTAGTTTATTTCTATTTACGTGTTCGTGATGATGCTGACGGTCGCTGTGAGCATGTGTATTGGTATAGACCGGTCCTGCATAGGCATACACCGGAGTGTGACTTCTAAACTCAAATATGAAGATGAATAAAGTGAATAAGGACTATCAATCGAATTTGCTGATTACCTGACTGCTGGCTCAGGATGTGGTCGAGACTGAGAATGCGAGTGGTGCTTCGTCTCCCTTGGCGAATTGCTCAGTCTTGGAATTCCAACCAACGGTGATGTTGGAGGTGGAACGAAATCCTTCAAAAAATTCGTTGATAGAAGGTAGGACTTTTCTTTATCATTATACCTTATCGCCCCAGGTGTGGACGAATTCTCGTACATTTTTGACGACTCTTACGGAATTGTGCATTTCGTAGTCGTGATGACGGTGTGTGTTTACTGAAAACCAAGAATAGTAATTTTACCGAGGATACACTACTAGTGATATACAAATTTTCGAATATGTCTCAGCTTTGGCACAGAAAATTTATCATTTTTGTTTATAAATTTCAGCTGAGAACTAATAGGGACAGTTGACTGCCAAGGATAAAAGTTATTCTAATTTCCCGACATTTTGCCCAATCAAATTTTACCGTGAAGTGGCGTTGTCGCTGGTGGTCTGTTGATCGAGTTCACTGATGCAGTTCTGTTCTGATGCTGCTGCTCGACGGTCTAAATTTTTTCCTCATTCAGAATTCTAAATTCTCACAATAATGCTTGCCTGAATCTGTTCATAAACCGGCGAAACTGGAGCCTGTTGGGTTGTCTTATGAGTTCTAACAGCACCGCCGAATCTGTCCGTTAAAGTATAGACTGGTGCGATATGGTCATCTTCGGGTGGCGGGAGGTGCTTGTTCGAATGAGCATGTACGCCCGTGTATCCATTGGTCTAAATTTTTTGCCCTTGATGAATTTTTTTCTGAAAAAATCATCTGATTTTGACTTATTACCAACGTAAAACACGCTCTAATCTAATTTTGTAACGAAAAAAGTCATATCACACCAAGAACAAGAATATTCAGAATCGAATTTTGAAAGATTTCAAATCGGTATCAATACCAGAGCTTATTTTCTCTAACATGAAATTGTATTGGAACTCCTAAATCATCCGAAGTCCCTATTTTAAGGAAGTATCGTAGCATCAAGCCCATTCTTAGAATATAAACCTTTCTTCTGTCATATCTAAATTGGAACGTGCTCCTCTTTGGCAATAATTAAATCAAAATTTATCCTTTTTAATCAAATTTCCTACTTCAGTATGTTGATGAACACCAGTATGTTCGTAGAGAACGGGAGCAGAATCACGTTTGTCAGGCAACCTGGTTCTTGACGGAGCGCGCTCCCGAATTGGTTCCTTGGTTGGAATATGAACGGGTTGTTCATGTACGTGAGCGTGAGCGTGAGTGTGGTCGTGATGAGTCGAATGCGTATGAGTATGTCCGACAGGGGAAAACGAATCAGCTCGATGTCCTTTCGGGTGGATTTGAATGTGTTCGTACTGAAAGATCTGTGTAGTTTGCTTGACAATAAAAACTAATAGAGTGAGAGCTTTCAATTTCGTGGCATTTTTTTCTTCAAAAAACTGATAAGAAACGTCAATGGACTCTGCCAATGTGCCAATGGCTTTATCTCGAAAAAAAGTAATTAGCACTTCGAACGGAGAAATATTGTGCCTTGATCTTGATGTGTGGCCTTTTCGAAAATTATCGATTTATTTTTTTATAGAAAAGTCATACGGCGCTTTCTCGTTTTTCGACCTTAACACCTCCGCCAACATCGTGGTGCTCCTTGACTTGTCGCTGATACTGAATATCACTATCCTTATGTTGATGTCCGGTTTGATGGTGAGCGTGCTCCACGTGCTGTTGTTTTCTCTGCATATCATTCAAGTAATCATCACCCACATGCTTGTCATTTATTTGGGCAGCAGGCGCAATACGCGTGTTCGCATAGATTGGAATTGGGGCAGGCTTTGGCGAAAGCGCGTCAGCGCGAGAAGGGGACGAATGTCGCTCAGTTGCGTGTGGCGCATACGTAACGCTGGCATAGACTGGAATAGGCGCTGGCCTAGGAGAAGCATTATCCACACGTGACGGTGAAGGGTGTCTTTCATGTGGATTATAGGGGCCATTGGTAGTGCTAGCAAATACGGGTGGGGGAGCAGGCTTGGGGGAAGCTGTATCCGCACGCGAGTGCATCGGCTGGCGAGCAAACACTTTCGGGACAATAGGTCTTCGGCCTGATGAGCGACGTCGCTCACGAATTACACCTCCATAGTCGTTTGGCTGGAGATTGTCGACTTTCTGAGATCGTGGAGCGGCTTGTGGACGAAATGTCGCGGGCTCGCTGGGAGGAAATTTCTCATCGGGCTCCAATTTCACGAGGGTGGATGGCTCAGACGGGGGAGTGACGTTGGAATAGTCACGTGATTTGTCGCCAATTCGATTCAATTGATTCATACTCTCGGACATGAATATCGTCGTATCATCGGGGTAGTTAGTCCTAGGAGGTCGACCCCATTTAGCAGGCGCCGGATTGGCTGTCGTAGTGATGGGCGATTGCCGATAGTTCGAGTCGCTGTCATAATTGTGATACAGTTCCATGTCGGCCGATGGCAGATAAGAATGACTGCTGAGAGGCAACTCTGCAGGTCCATTGGCCCGGCTTATCAGATTGGGAACATAGGAATGGTGCATCATATCAGCAGAACTCATTTTCGCATCAGGACCGGCCACGGGCGCTGGCAAATAGCTGTGATCGCGTATTATTTCGCGCCTATCATCAAATTTCTGCACAGCTGGAACGTAGGAATGGCTGTTGATGTCATTATTAGCCGAGGACTGGTTGGCAATTTGCAAGAGCGGCACGTAGCTGTGCTCATGAATGACGTCGCGTCTATCGTCACTCCTCGAATGAGATGGTATATAGCCATGAGAGCGATTGATCTGTCCGACTATCTCATCCCTCGTTGGGACAAACGGCTCATAATTATGGCGTCCAACATCTGGTCTGGTAGATCTTTCGCCGATTGGAATGGGTGGTTCATAGCTGTGATAGGGGTTTATTTCCGACCTTTCTCGATCAGATTTTGTCGGAAGTGGCAGATATTGATGGTCTCGAATTATTTCTCGGCTATTGTCTAATTTGTTTGGGACAAGTGGAGTGTAGTGATGATCTGCTATCGCGTCTTTTCTTGCATTATTTTCTTTCGATGGAATAAGGGGAGCAAAATGATGTTCTCTGGTGATTCCGAGATCGCCATTTTGCTTTTCCAGGACCAGTGGGACGAAATGATGCTCCGGAATGGCACTCTTCTGAGGAATTTGGTCCTTTTGCGGGATGATTGGTGCGTATTGGTGTTCCCTGATAATCTCCGAATCCTTCGTTGACCTTTCTTGCACAGCTGGGACATAGTGATGCTCTGGAATCGCACCTTTCTGGGGGGTTTGATCTTTCGGTGGAATCAATGGTGCATATTGATGGTCCCGTATGATTTCCGAATCCTTCGTTGACCTTTCTTGCACAGCTGGAACATAGTGATGATCACTGATCACTCCTTTCTTCGATTTATCATCTGTCGGCGGGATGAATGGAGTGTAATTATGTTCGCGAATAATTTCTTTCTCCTCATCAGGTTTGTTTCCTAAATTCGGAACATAGTGATGTCCAGAAACGACGCTTCGCTGTACATTCGAATCCTTTGGCGGAATAACCGGAGCATATTGATGCTCTCTTATGATTTCCGAGTCTCGTGTTGATTTTTCTTGTATGGGTGGAACATAATGATGCTCGCTAGTCGCTCCTTTCTTCGACCTATCTTCTACCGGGGGAATAAATGGGGTATAAAGATGCTCGCGAATAATTTCCTTGCTATCTTCTGGTTTATTGCCTACGCTTGGGATATAATGGTGCTCAGAAATCAGACCTTTCCGAGGGGTGTCGTCACTCACGTGGGTGACTGGTAAAAAATGGTGAGATCGCTCAATTTCAGTAGATTTGAACTCTTTATCGGGCAGTGCTGGGACGAAATTGTGTCGATTGAGATCAGATTTGTCGGGTATCTCGGATTTTAGTGGAATTTGTGGTACGTAATGATGCTCGTGCGAAGCCTGAATAGATTGCTGCTCAGTTTTAGAAATCAATGGTAAATAACTGTGGGAATGAATATTTTCTGGCTGCTTGTCAGATTTGTCAGTAAGGATAGGTGGCTGATAGCTGTGGTGAGTGAAATCATGCTTACTGGCAGACGACGTCTCTTGACGAGGAACATCGGGAACATAGGCATGCTCTCTGAGAATTTCTCTTGAATCCTCATAGATTTTTGGCACAGTTGGCATGAAGTGATGATGGGACGTGTCTTCTTTGATGTTAGACTCCGCGGTTGGAACAAGTGGCACAAAGCTGTGTTTGTCATGCTCACTTCTCGACCTCTCGTCCTTTCTGATGAATGGTGGCTGATAGTTGTGGCGGGTCATGTCTATAGGATTTGTGCTTTCGGTGATAGGAACATGTGGGACGTAATTGTGGGTTCTTGAAACTTCCTTGGAATCGCCAGCACTTTTCGGAATCAATGGTTGGTAATTATGACGTGAAAAGCGTCTCTTCTTACTCGCTTCCACAGGAATAACAGCAGGAATGTAATTATGCTTATCAAAATCTGCCTGTGCCCTGTCTTCTTTAGTGATAATAGGCGGGACATAACTGTGCTTAGTGTTATCAGCTTTTCTGTCATTCTCATTTATTCTTGGCAAAATCGGGACATATTCATGCTCTCTTTGAACCACTCTGCTCTCTTCTGATATCATAGGGATTGTAGGCTGATAATTGTGACGAGAAAAGTCATCTTTGTGAGTTGACTCAACTGGTAGTGTAGGTGGGATGTACTGATGCTTAGCTAGATCGTTGTTCCTTGTTTCAACGCTCGACTTTGGTAATACTGGAACGTAGGCATGCTCCCTCACAATTTCTCGTTGGTCACTTGTATAGCTGGGTGGTAACGGCTGATAGCTATGATGAGTGAAGTCCGGCTTGTGATTGTCCTCTGAACGTAATACAGGCGGTACATAGGAGTGCTTCTCGAAATCTTTCTCCGTTCTTTCTTCCCTAGTGACAATTGCTGGGACAAAGCTGTGCTGTGTTATGTCAGCCGATTTCTTGCTGTCGCTAGTATTTGGAATTATCGGAACATAAGTGTGATCTCTCGTTATTTCTTTGTGCTCGTCTGTGATTTTTGAGACTAATGGTGGTACGTATGCGTGTTTGTTTAGATTGGCAAAAGCTCTTTCATCTTTTGTGATAATAGGTGGAATAAAGCTGTGATCTCTTACAGTTTCTCTTCGACTATCATTCGTCTTCGGTGTGAACGGTACGTAGCTGTGGTGGGTCGTGTCTTCTTTTGGAGCAGATTCGGAGCTTGCTGCTAATGGTGGAAGATAGTTGTGAGTGTGGCTGATTTGCCTGATGTCGGATTTTCGTTCGAAGTGGGGCAAATAAGTGTGCTCATGTGAAACTTCCCTCTTCTCTGTTTCCTTGTTCGGAATTATGGGAAAGTACGAGTGATCGTGTATTATTTCACGCCGATCTTCATGCTGCTGGTGGACTTGTGCAGTGTAATGATGATGGTGTTCGACGTCGCGTTTTGTATTCCTCTCGTCGTTTTCTGTTTTTGGCAATGGTGGAATGTAATTGTGACTGTGCTCTATTTCCTTCCTCTCGTCAGATCTTATTATAGGCGGGATATAGTGATGATCTGATCCAATTCTATCTTTGCTGATCTCAGATTTCGAAACTATTGGGGGAACATAGCTGTGCGATCGTTGAACTTCATCCGAATGCGGATCCTCTTTTAGCGGCAGAGAGGGCACATAGTGGTGATGCTCATGCGATTCCTTCGAGCGTTTTTCGTCGGAATTAGGGATGGTCGGTAAGTAATGGTGCTCATGTTCGATTGTGCCTTTCGAATCATTAGTAATAGCAAGGGACGGAATGTATTTATGTTTAGCGTGCGCATCTATGGAAGCGTAATGTCTATCATCTACTGGCAACGACGGTGGGATATAGCTGTGTTTAGTTAAATCTGTTCGAATTACCTTCTCGGTTCGTTGGTACTCCATATTGAGAGGTTGAGCGACAGGCTGATAGTGATGGGTTCTTTGGATCTCCAGCCTATCAGATTCTTTTGACGGAATTGCAGGCAAATAGTTGTGACGGATATTTTCTTCTGAGCGATTCCTCCTTTCTCTTGGCGCAGCGACTGGGGGCACGTAGCCATGTTCCCTCTCGATTTCAGATTTCTTAGCCTCCGTCGTCGGGATGAATGGTGTGTAGTGGTGAGAGCGAATGTCGGTTCGGGGGCCAGGATCTTCATGACTGACGATTGGAGGGATGTAGTTGTGCCTGTGATGGATGCTCTCTGATCCCGAGCGCTCTCTTGGAGGTAATGCCGGCAAATAGCCGTGAGATGATAGGTCTTCAGTTCTTTGTGACTTCTCAGTAAACGGCATTGTAGGCAGATAGTGATGCTGTCTTTCGATGTGCATTTCGGTGTATCGAGAGGCTCCATTCACAACCGGCGGGATGAAGTGATGTCTTCGCAATTCGTCGTCTTCCTTCACTCGATCCCCCTTGTTCGGAACTGCTGGCAAGTAGTGATGAGATGTCAAATCGACGGATTTTCTTTGATGGCCGAATTTTGGTGGCACTGATGGAACGTAGTGATGATGACTGGCATCTGCTTCAAATTTACTATCTTGAGCTTCTCTAATCATAATTGGAGGAACAAAGTGATGCTCTCGTTCAATGGAGTCTGAACGACGGTCCTTTTCGACACTGGGAGCTTTCGGAATGAAGTGATGGTGTCTTTCAATCTCCGACTTCGAGTCGGCTGTTAGTTGGGGGACTGAGTTGGGAATGTAGTGATGTTCTCTGATGATTTCTTTCGTTTCCTTTGTATTCGTCGATTTCTCAATATAGTGATGATGATGGACGACCTTCGTTTGAGGCTCAGCAGTTTTGACTTGGGGAATGTAGTTGTGGATGTGGATTTCGGAGCTGCTTCTCTCCCTCGATGTCGTTCTTGGTGGTACGGGCACATAATGATGCGTTCTTTCGATGTGTCGTCGATCTTCTACAGGTTTTGGGATGGAGGGTGTGTAGTGATGATGCACCGTGTTGAAGAACAACTCATAGTCCGGCAATAGGGCTGGAGGTGCATACCCATGATGAGAAGAGGAATGAGTCTCGGATGCGCAACGCGGACTTGGCGAGTTCGGAAGCGTTTTATGCAGCGGCGGGGTGTTCGCGTAAGGGACAGCGTAATCTGGGCTTGAATCGCGCTTATGCTCAGCTGAGTGCGTTTGCGGCGAATGGCGTATTGCGCCCGTGGATGAGATATCGACTCGTAGATGCGAATAGTCTCCAGATGCGACATTGTCGTAGACGTGCTCGACCACATACGTCCTTTCGTCACGGTGTTCCTGATAATGCTGACTAGCGCCATTGTGAGATTGCGACTGTCCCCGCCGCTGTTCCGAATTCACCACGGGTGTATCATAATGATGGGGTGGTTTAACTTGGTCAGTTTCCACGTTAGGGCGAAAAACGGTGTGAGGAATATCGTGAGAGAACGCCAACGTTTGCATGAACTGTGGAGGGGGCGTTTTGGGCAATGGGGGCGGTGATGGAAGAGTGGCAGGGACATGCTCGTAATCGCGTGAATTTTGATGAACACCGTGACTACTAGGGACGTCGTAGGTCGAACGCTGTTCGTGGGTTGAAATATTCGCATCTGCGTTTCGATATCCGTCAATAGATTCATAATCATCGTCAACCTGTTGATATGCGTTGAAGCTGTAGTTTGGTTCTGGTGCCTTCTTGTTCTCGAACTTGCTGCGCAGACTTTGAACGCCTAAAATTCCAGGTGCTTTTCTAGATTTCGAAAAGTCATTATGATTTCATTTGATCTCAGAATTGACAGAAAAAGTTATTGATAAGGCAGTCGAGCAGATGTGCTTTAGCAGATGCCACTTAGTCGTAATCATGTAGTCATCAAGCTTGCATGTCAGAAGAACTGCACATTTTTGTTAGTAAAAATATGAAAACCTTCACTGGAAGCCATCTCCTCGTGAAGAGGAACGTATGATTTCACAACATCGCCGTCACCACTCGAGTGGTGGTGAACGTGATGATGTTCATGCTTATGAGAGTGCTCGTGTTTGTGGACTACTTCTTCGAAGGCAGCTTCATGTCGAGAGCGGCTGTCACTAAAATTTATGTGTGTGTTTTAAAGTACTATTCTCGCGAATTTTTGTAAATTAATATGAAAATTCGCACGAAATAGAATCAGCGCAATTACATTTGTTTTCTAGTGTGGAGTCTGAATTTTGAACATTCCTGAGAACTAAGAATTTCTTGAAAGAATATTTTTGAGCTGCTAAAACAAATGAGCATTTGATAAATTTAGCATTTTAGGGGGATAGAGCTGATATAGTTTTAATAGGACATTTTAATTGAAAATTTCTCTAATATATTCATCTTTTGAACCATTTTCCCCATTTTAAAATTAGGTCTTGATCATCAGTCTAGTTTGAACCATTCAGTTTAGTCCTTAACTTCTAAACTTTTATTAACTCCATATTCTAGGCGTTCAAATTTCTCAGCAACAAGCTCCTTCCATTTCATTATTCGATAAAAAAGTATCTGACTAACCGTCTCTCGATGTGATGATGGTGGATCTCAACTTCATCTAGCGGCGTTGGCGGCTTGTGGACATGAGTTGGTGAAGGTGTTTGTTTGACTGGAGAAGCGTAGGTGGGGAAGACGGGAGCTGGTGGTGGTACCGAATCCTTTGGCAAGACTACCGGACGCAGATTCTCGCTCACCTTAATTTTATTAACTTTTGTTTCGAAGGAGATTTCGGAATACTTTTGGTCCAGCCAAGTTCGGCACAAGTTCGCCAGCACTTCCAGTATGCCCAATGTGGATGCTCTCCTCTGAGATGTGCGAAGTTTGCTCCGAAGCTCCTGTCGATCGTCTGGTATCGTATGCATTGTAGTGTGGAGCAGGTGGAACATGATGCTCGATTTCTAGAGGACGATGCTCCATTTCATTGTCCCGATTGATCGATTCAACAAGGAAAGAGGCACGGGATGACTGTAAATAGACAAAACTCTGATGGATGGAGACATTATAATCTGACCGGCGGCGGAGTGGCGAAATGCACATCCTCTTCGTGCTCGCTCGGTTCGTGATGGGGGACATCGTAGTCGGGAACAGGCAACGGAACATCGTGTGCCAAATCGTGGAAGTACGGCTCACTTGCAGCATTGCTTTCTCGTTTGTTCTCAACGTATTGAGGATGTTCGAATCCGCCAGATGAGTGTGACGAACGACGGCTCTGTAATGATTTTTTTGTTTAATTTCATTGATTTGTTTGAATTACTCCATGATCATTTGATACGAATACAAATTCGCGGACAGTTGTGTCGGTCTCCATTCCGTGCTTGGTGAATTCCAAATCAGGTGTTCGATGCAAGGCAACTTCGTGCTCAGCTCCACTCCCCCCAGCACTCTGACTCATTCGATGTGCGTCGGCCTAAAATCGTAAAGTTCAGATAATAACTTGGGTAATTCGTTTCAAAAATGATTCTTAAATAAGGCAAAGCAATCAATTTTCATCTCAACGTGCATTATTGAATCGTATAACTGATGAATAATGAGGGGAAGTGTTTTCAAAGTGGTAAATTTTCTCCGTTTTAGTATGTTCCTTTCAAATTCTTTGCCGTCTTACTATCAGCTCAAGGTTATGAATGCATAATACAGGGTGAAAAAGATGAGATGGAATTTTTGAGTCAGCATGTGATAATCGAAGGCAAACATTTTCACATTGATTAGAGTGATATTGATTTGATGGAATAAATATTTTGACCTTTCAGATGATATTCTATGGAAAAATGCATTCTTTTGCAGATCATATGATAATTTTATGGATGAAGTGAGATGTGATTTGAAGCTTTGAAAATTTAGCAAGGTTTGCAACACACAACAAGATCCACTGGGTCAAAAATGTTGGTTTATTGCATTATTGTAAAGTGAAAAGTTCGTATGAAAGGGGGAGATTGTGGCAAGAGTTGGCATAGAAGAATTGCAACTCTAAAATTACTTCTGAATACCAACTCCAACCCCGAAAAGTTTTGTGAAATAGTTTCGATTTTTTGTAATTTCAGTTACGTCTCACCCATGATTTTGGTCTATTCGACATTGCTGTGGCTAAAACCTTACGCAATTTTCTTAGATTTGATCTAATATGGTTTTTGTTGAAGCATGCCATTCAGTGAGTGTAGTTAACTATCCGAATAGCAGACCGTGCGAGTCATGCTGCTCGTTGCTTTAGCCATATCACAAGTGCGCGGTCAATTGCACTGAAATTTGCATGAGTGCGAGCAAATTGGTATGTGTCAGAGAAAGTATTGACCTTTGAAATGGAATCGAAATTGTAATTTGTCTGAGAAATGTACTTGACAGGCTCGACAACCTGCGACCCTCCTCTCACTGAATAACTTGCTTCGGAACTCTTTATTGATGTTACAGTAGATGCCTAAATTATGCATCTGATTGAATTCCATTGCTACTGTATATGTATTTTTTTTTAAACTTTCAATGACAAAAATTGTCTGCGTTCAAATTCGAGAAGAAAATATCTAGATGCCGAGCAGATTAAAATTTACGTAATCAATTTGAGAAAAAATCCGAAGAATTGCAGCGAGCTTTTAAGATAAGAAATGCAAAATTCATATAGGAGATGAAAACTTTGAGCAAAAATGATAATGAACTAAAACGTGGCAGAAGAATACATCGACCATAAAACATTTGAAATATTAGATCGAAACAAACTTTTATAAAATATCAAAATGCTCATGATCCTCGAGAAGGCCGATCTGTGCATATTGAGGCAGAAAGAGTCACGCAAAAACGCGTTTATGATCTGCAAACATTTGAATATGCAGATGTGCAGAGGAAGTAGAGACAGGACTATGGCATCCCAGAGCAAGTTCATTTTTGTAACCAAACACACTATTTGTTTGAATTTCCCACAGCGCTATGAGCTATAGAATGCGAATATGAAGAGCATTTTTTTTGTAAACTCAAAATTGGAAGCAGTCTTTCTACGCTTGTTAAGGATGAAGGGCGAAATTTGGATAAAAGGAAAATCAATGATGAATCGAAGATATGGATAAGAGCAAGAATTGATCGGATTTCGTGCATAATAGTGGATTTTACTACTTACTGGGTCCCTGCCGTACTGCGTTTTGAATTGCTCGATAACTGAATCGAGTTGAGCAGTTTTCGCAGGCGCAATTAGGGTTGACGATTCAGACTCCTAAATTCGTGCATTCACCAATGAAACGTTCCTAGAAATCGAATAGGGCAAAGTATCCAGCACAAATGTTTGTAGCGCACTTTTCTAATTGTAATCCTGTTAGAGAACCAATCGATACAAACTAAAGCTTTGCCACAAAATAAGCCTCTTTGATATGGAGAGTTCTCAAAGTCATCATGAGAAGTTCATTATTTGTAAGCTTCTTATGCAGGAATGGCACTTTCAACTAGAATATCAGAAAGGGGAAAACCGTAACCGTCCGAAAATAAAGATAAGGCGAGGAGATTTTGGAGGGGGAATGTCAGATACAAGATGGCTATTTTATGTTAGAAAGGAACTGCTAGCTGAAACCTCATTGAAGGCCAAAGATAAAGACCATTGCACAAACACTAAGACTTACGAAAATCAGCACAACTGAGCTAATTTATCGTCAATAGCAAAATATCAATATTCTCTCTCTGATATTTTGCATCAAACGCTTCATACCTCATGGAACGAATAGTGCGCCTTGGTCACTGCCACTCCTTTAAGCGTTGACGCTTCGGAAATGGCTGACGATCTGAAAAACGGTCAATATTGTATGAAAATGGTAATTACATCTTTTTTTCGATAATTTGCACGCTATTTGCATGGTCATGACTGACCTTCTAGTCGAAACAGTATCAGCTTTGTGGATGTCGATCGGCGGCGTATCATAGTGCGATTCCTCGACAGGTGGCGGCACATCGTAGTGCTGTTCTTCGTGATGCGTCTGAATGATGTTCCTTTTTAAATTGTGCAAATAGATAGAAAAGCTTTCGAAATGCAATATTTTGGGTGAATCTTTTCTATCCTCTTTACGAGACTTAGTTTTTCCTAAATTTTATAAATATTTTGTTAGACATGTAGACTACTCCGATGGTCTTTCAACAGCTTTTCTTCCGGATCTGTTTGCTTTTTGAGAAATACTTGAACATGTTCGAGCGATTAATAATTTTCCAACTTTTTTCCTCCACTGTATAATGGAGTGTGAGGAGGTAGACGCTGTACACTCTTTACAACTCTCTTCTCCTAAGCTCAACCCCTCGAGATAGCATGCGCCTTGCAGGGACGAAAGAGATAACGAAGAAAGGGGAGAAGGAAAGAGTGAGGGAAGGAGGGGCGTGGCTCGTGCAAAAGCGAGTTGCAAAGGATGTGCATTATCTACCTCCTCACATTCAGCAATATTTACCAGCTGATGCATAGAGGTTCCCCAGAAACTTTGGTTTTTTGAGTCTCAAAATCTCTCCGTTTCTTACACACTTTAGCCTTCTCTTGTCAAGCGTATAACGCTAGAAATCGCAACTCCTCTCATGGAAGTGTGGTGTAATGGAACGCGGAGTTAGACTTTTGTCCTTTCTTGGACGATAAGCGAGAGTTATCACTTTAAGAGCGCAGAGAAAAGAGAAAAATGAGGTTTCTGGGAAAGCCAAAGTGTAATCGGAATCTCGAATATGACGTTAGTCTCTTCCAAGATAAAGCCCTCCTTTCTCCAAGGCGTCTCCTTATCAGATTGTCTTTCTTTCAAATCAATAACAAGGCAAATGTCTAGTACTGCCTAAAAGCAAAGAGCACAACTCGTCTTTGGTCCTGCCATGAAAAATTAGGAGAAAAAGCTTAAACTGAACAAATGCGAATTTTCTTTCTTGAATAATCTCTAGAGGCATGAATTATGGAGTTGTGCTCAGAAATATATGCAATTTAGAATTTCGTTGCATTTCAAATGTGTTCTGCGCCAATTTCTTTCTGATTCTGATTTTTACTTTCACTCTTATTATGCTCTTTTGCCTTTAACAATTCAGTTTCATACTAATAAAAAGGAAAAATCTATTAACTGGCTAAACTCGTACCGTTCCGAGAACGTTCTTGACGAGGTCAGATTCGTTAGAGTGAATCGATTCGCTGTGCTCGACTCGAGCCGCCGAATACTCGACGTGCTCGTGGCTCTCGTGATGCTCTTCCATTGATGTTATGTGGGTTTCCTGCGCAGAATAGTCTTATCAGAAATTAATCCCATTCATCATTTACCGAATGACTTTCGACGACGTGGCTTGATGTTATTACTGTCGTTGCTTCCACTTTCGTCCCTGTCTGCTCCAATTGGATTGGTGCCCAGACAGCGTTCATCAAGCCTATAATTTGACATTTTGCTAATTTTCTTCCAAAAATTCTTACTGTCTCCATCGCCCTGAGTCATGTTTGAATGTCCCGAAAGATGATTTACCCTGAAAAATAATCAATTTCGATTATTGTTTCTGCAGGTAAGGCGGGTAGAAAATGACTACAAAAGGATTGTCGACTATACGAAGCAGTGCACTGCAAATGTCTTTGATGAAGAGATAATAAAGCAGCAGAAAAGTTGAAGAAGGCATTGAAGAAGGATGTAATGATAAAAAGTCGGCAAAATTGAGCAGAGAACTGATAAGGATATGAAGAAGAATATGCCAATCGGGCTGATGGCAGGCAGAAATTCGAGAAAGCAAAATTAGAGGGAAACGAAAATTCAATGGCAAACATGCACAACACTAATTACTGAACAACTGAATGAATGTTGTAAAAGTTGTAATTTGTAACAACACACAAAAGCAATCTATTTTTGGATCATGAAAGCATAGTTCTTGATTTATTTTCACCTGAAAACATTGGTAGCTCGAAACTACAGCATGGAAAAGTAGTATGCAAAGCGAAATGTTTCTCTACCCCACCCTAACACCATTAACCGTTTTGCTTGTTACGTCTCTGCGACGTTGCGACATTTCCAAATCGCCCTTTAGACAAATGTTGGGCAAATTTTCTTTATGATTTTTAGCGAAATAATTCAATAATAACTCGTAGATTTATATAAATATTTCATTGCCAGAAATCAATTCACAATCAAATAGTTTATTCATCAAGTAAGTTAGATAATTTATAATTTTATGTCGCGACGTGACACAGCAAATCATAATTCTTGTAATTCACTCGAAACTTGATTAGAGTCTTGTTGCTACAATTTTGCACCAAATCGTCGTGGAAATTCTTAAATTTCTTTATTGAAACCTTAATGATACTTTTGCACTAAAGTTGAAGTAGATCATTGATTACTTGTAGTTGGCTTGTCTCGAATGAGTGCTTCCTGGGCGGTCGAAACGACTAGTCTGCCATCCTTTGTCCAGAGTCTTCCTTCGATGAAGGCCCTGCTTCCGCCTGCCTTTGTCGACACTGTCTCATACAGCATCCAATCGTCCACTCGGAAGTCGGGCTCGTGGAACCAGACGTTATGATCCAACGAAAAAGACATAGAAGGAACAAAGCCGTCTCTGCAGTAAACAAATCTATGAATCGTCCGTCACTTTCGTTGCACTTTACTTGGCTGCATGAGGCCGAATTGCAGTGTTGATCATCGACAGATCTGTCAGATAAGCAGCAACGCATTGATGGAGTCTATGATCTTCTCCTCAAATCACAATAATTTTTAAACAATTTGCATTCAACCAAAAAGGCAACTTTCATCTGACAGAATATGCAATAGCAGAGTAGTCTTTGTAAAACAGCGCATTTTTCCGAGAAACTCTATCATTTGATCAAAAATATCAAAAGTTGTTCCATTAATTGCGAGAAATCGTTATGTCTTGGCACACTTTGTTATTCAGTCAATCAAACTTCCAATTAGGCATAAGCAAACTTTGAAAAATTATCGTAATTCAAAAGTTGCCGCTAATTTTATATCAGCGACGATAGTTTACCTATGTCTTCCCGAGCTTTGATCCAGATCATTGATTCCGGTTTATCTGAGCCGAGTAGGAATTTTTGAGAATCAACTGGTCTGACCTAGCATGAACTGATTGCCAACTATTTCATGAACTATACTCACATCAAAGACACGCTCGAATGCGATATTGACTTCTTTGATGATATGTTCGATGATGATTTTTTTCTCTTCGCTTCCTGAAGTCAAACTCAAGTAATCTTCGGCAACTGTTCTCGCGTCCTAAATTTCTTTAATGAGCATTTTATCCTGTACTCACGAGAATAACCTTCAATGATTCTGGATCCGGAACAGATGGCATCACATGTTGATGAATAATAGCGTCTCTTTCTTTCTGAACACATTTTCATAAATTGGTAACCGATTCCATCTTACCTTATGAAATGAGATTTGACACGAGAAGATAGCTTCTCCATCTTGAATGGCTTTCACAATTCGAGTACAGAAACTGCGTCCATCACGAATTCGATCGATCGTGTACAGAATAGGTTTATCAACACTGCCTCAAAACAATGTGTTCAAGGAAAGAACTTTCATAATTATTCGACCAGTTTTGATAAAGTAGGAATGAAGTGAATGTGGAATGAAACAATCATCAACTGTGCATGCAGCCGCAGCCAAAGATTGACCCACGACCTGAAATTCTTGTATTGATTTATTAAATTAAATTTCGTTGATTATTCTTGCCTGACCGCCGTACACTGCATTATAAGAAACTCGGCCTTTTAGTAAATGACGAGCTCTAAATTTCTCTCAGAAATTTGATTGAAAAATATTCTCACAAGTAGAGATTAGTGTCGATTTTGTCTAGGTTTAAGAACGTATCGATTAGTCCGGCTCTCAAGTGATCTGCCCTTGACTCGAAATTGATATGTGTAACATTCGTCAATGGTTTTCCCTATAATAACACAATAAACATGACAAACAGGTGAATAATAACTTACTTCTTTTGGAGGAATTGGCTTAGCCATTTCGTGAACGCAGCGGGTAAAAGCTTGAATGAAAGTGATGTGATCAATAAACGGGAAAGTAGAAATAAAGAGGGTCAAAGAGAAGGAAGAAGAATCTATCCCTTGCTCTCTAGTGTATGCTATGTTGTAGTCTAAGGAAACAAAGAAATCAACGACGATGAAAAATCACCCGATGATTGATACACAAATCATAGTCAATAATAAACAAGCAAGCATGCAAAAATTTTCATCATGTATAATAGTAAAGAATGATTCATTTTTATTTTTACACGAATTTTGATAATTCTTTAAATTCACAGCGTCATATCCTATCAAAGTGAAAATCACTACTTTCTCTGAACATTGTCCAATTCTTGAGTGTTATCGCGAACAGATCCAACTTGGTCGAGCTTTTCTGATTTCGGAATTGCCAGAGATAGGAAAGTTGCGAATCCGGAGCAGACTGCGAATACTTGGAACATTAAATTTGGTCGAATGTGATTCTGAAACAGTGCATTTTTGTTAGTCATAAGTTGATCTATTTACGAGTAATTCGAGTTGAGGTGCAATGACAGCTCCGATATTGCCGATTGTCGCACAAATTCCGATTGAAATATTCCGACATTCAACTGGAAATTCCTGAGATCCCAAGATCAAGATGCACATGAAGGCTGAGCTGCACGCGAATTTGGCCAGGAACCAGAAAACAGAATGGAAGATGAGTTCTGAATTTTGGTAAAAAGCCATTCCCTGTTTTATGAACCCGTACCCGACGATAAAAATGATAGGAAGATATTTGATATCGCAGTTACTGAATGAAATAGAAACAAAGTATAGATTTTGCCAAGCCTGAAATTCCACGGATTTAGAAAGCTTACAGACATATTTATGAGTGATTACCACTTCTGGAGCATCGGAACTGTGAGATACGAGGGAATTTCGACTAGGGACGACAGAACAAAATTGACATGAGCGTTTCCGACAGAAATGACTGTGCTTGTTAGTGCCATTGCATTGTGAAGAAGTGTCGATGTGAAACTGAATTTGGTCATTGAATAATCATTTGTGTGAAATTTAAAATACCTCATGTAGGTACAGATGCCTATAAGAATGACAAACTTCGGATTGGATTTGAAATGCCAGAAGAAACTCGCCGATGAGTTCTGATTTGCCATTCGCTTCTTCTCGGCATTGCTCATCATTGAATCTAAAGAAATCATTTTGAATTAAACAAGGGTCCTTTCAAATTCATGTCTAGCTTCCTAACTTCAACTCTAATTCTTCGCTATACAATTTGATTTTCAGGAGAAGTTTAAATAATTGAAGCTTTCCCCACTTCGCATATCCATACAAATTGATAGAACTTTCTACCGATGTCAATTTCGATGATTCTTTCTTCACGTCTTTGAATTTTGTCGATCAATCTCATGGCAGATTTCTTATCCTTGACGAGCAGAAGATACTCGAGACTCTCTTCAAGTGTGCTGAAAAAAAACATCTTGGATTCGCAAAATTTCATCATTTTCCTTACAAAAATAAAAATATTCCTAGCACCAAATTCGGTACAGCTAAAACCACGAGTAGATGTCGCCAATTTGGGAACAAATAAGCAGCAGGAGCTACCTGAAAATTGTACTTTATGGCGATCTTCATGAGTCAATTACCAATGCGCTTCCAAAGATCCACGACATTCCGAATATGACGGACGCCTTTGAATGAGTTTTTCTTGGTATCGTTTCGCTGCACAATACCCATGTCACTAACGTTGTTGGCTAAATTTGATGAAACTATCAAATACTGATTTTTTTTCGATGATACTGCATAAAACGATCCTTGAATAAATCTTGCGATAAGCAAGGTCTCGAAATTCGGAACTATTGCGCAAGCAATTCCACCTAATCCCATCCATAGAATGCTTATTATGGTGACTCCTCTTCTGCCATATCTAAATATTTGCACTCCTTGTTAATAAAGTTTTTATTTTTAACACTGGAATAATGTTCGAACAGTAAACTCGCTGTTCATTGGAAGGGGTATTTCGGTGTATTACCTGTCAGACAGTGCGGAGAAAACAGGTCCGATAATGAGATTTCCTGCTGAAAATGATGTCGCCACGTATTCAGGCAAATTCAGCCATGTAGAGTTCAGAGCAAACTGAAGCGAATGTTTGATTTAATTTCAGAAAAAAATCTTGTTCGATAACAAAGGATTATCATAGATGCAAACGAGTAGTTTTATTTTATCAAAAGAATACTATGAACGAAGTTATTAATGATTAGACGAGTTTACTGTAAAAATGGAGAATTTATGAAATTACTATTTCTATTACATGGAATGAAATAACATGGAAAATTTCTATAACAAAAATCTTCCTCTCATTTTTCACTTTATTTTATCAAAAATTCATGTCTTCCTTGAATATTCATAAAAAGTAATCCCAACTATGATCTTCATAGAATAATTTCACCTCATCTTGAACTTTCCAAAATTCGGTGTTGTTGTCTTTGAATTCGGCTGACGAGATGTAAGCAGGAGCAACAAGGAAGAAACCAGACAGACCCCAATTGACGCCCATAGCTATGGTCACAAAAATGAAATACGGATTCCATCTGAGAAATCAACAATTCGTCAGTTCATTCATAATTTATCGGAAATTTTCTACCCACTAACTGGACCGTAATATTGCATAGTTTTAGCAAATACAATGATTGGGAACCACCACAAAGAAATAGCGACTTTTAAAAGGCATAGAATGAATTTTAAGCCCAGTGAAAGGAGGTTTTAGCCCAAAACTTGTTGCTGTGAACAATAGGCAAGGTTTTCTTTTCATGGGAAATTTGAAAGGAATCGCAGAAATGTAATTCTCCAATTACGCATGTTCTGTTATCAGTATCAGCGAGTTCTTGAATGGTAATAAAATGTTACTTGCTCATTAATTATGTAGTTAAATAGATTGATTGCTATTGGATACTAATTTCATGTAATTTGGACTAAAGCTACCTCGAACAATTTGACAGGAATTCCTCCCGAGTCCGTATGTTTTTGACCTTCTTCGTTTCCTCGTACTGGAGAATTTGTATTGAGTTCATCTGAAATTAACGATATTATTAGATATTCTTTTAAATTCATAAAATTATTAGGAAAAGCTTCTGAATTTTATTATTTCTCATTTGAATTTCCATATTTTTTCTTCGAAATAATAGTCCAAAAACAAATATTTTGGCGAAATTAAATCATTTTTAGCTATCTTTCAAACATTACTTCTATTGCTTGGATAACGAGCAACAGAATCGGAAATTATTGAACCAGTTAAGCATTTAGCCATAAAAATAAATATAAATATTGCAACACAAGTAATGGCATGGAAATCGCAGAAATTCGCCCACCGTCATTCTTTGCTCCTTTCCGTTCTCACGTATTTTCGAAGTTTATTGAAATATTCTATGGAATATTGAATATCTTATCAAAACGAATAAAAATCTCGCTTTACTTGCGTTAATTGCGTGAAAAATAGGATGGAAAATTCGTTGTAATTGCACAAAGAGAACGTAGTTTTAAATTCCCCTTTTATACTGGATAACTTGATAACAATGGAAATTACCTAGTTCGTGCAAAGATTTCGTTCAACCGTTTAGCGTCCCCCGCCTTGTAACGCGACTCAATCAGTCGATTCACCGAGCCATGACGATTTATAATTTCTGTCGCACTTTTATGTCGTCTCGATCCGTTTTAAACGCGATGAGGAAATTGTGTGAAATCTGCAAAATGTTGTTGGTTTATGAGTACAAGTGCACTGGGGAAAATGATGCAAAACCGAAGCGAATGGCGATTTTCACTTCTCATTTCTCATTTTTCACTGAGAAAGATCTGCAGACAGCTGCGAATTGGAGATTTCACGTGAAAAGTTCTCATTGATAGAGCATTACAGAAAAATCATAGGTTATCTTTCAACAATTCATTAAAAAATAATTCAATTATTAATGCATGGGTGTAGCTTTTCAGGATTTAAAATGTAAATTAAATATATCAAAGATATATAGATAGATTATTACATGACGATGATATCATAGTTAGACAAATTGAGTGATCGGAAGTCGAAAGGTCTCATTACTAAAACTCAAATCTTGACAAAAATGAACTGCTTGCCATAACATTTCATACCCAAACTCTAGTTTGTGAATGAGGGATGTTTTGCTGCTCCTTTTATCCTGATCTGATTATTTATCCCCGGTTCAAATCAAATAGGCGTGACTTGTCTCGATCAAATGCCTCTGGCTCGTTGAATCTTCGCCTTTGCACCCCTTTGTAACAACCATAATCAATGTGCAATTGAATGAGCGAGAATGGATGGAAAACAGCTGTTTATTTGGACCTGGACCCATCGTGCATGTCAAACATCAATAATAATCGAGTCACAATAAAACGCAATCAAATAACAAATAAAATATCATGATACTCACAATAAAAATAAATGTAACATCATCAAAATATCACATTCACTTTTGCCAAAAACTCAATCAATATTTCGAACAACAAGTAATAGTTATTCTTTAATTAAATTAAAGCCTAATAATTATGACTATAATCAAAGTTTGATATGGAATCGGTTATGTTTCTGAATAGATAATTTAAAATTTATAAATACCCATTTTAGATTATTATCTTGTGACTATGCACGAATAGCACATGGCATTTCGAGTAGCATTCCACCCCGTCTGAAATGATTTTTCTAACAAATTTTCTAAAAAGTAAATTTTTCAAACGTTTTTTGCATTTCACAGGCTCGCAATCGGAAGAAGCATCGATTTCTGTGGACTCGACCATGCTAAATGCGATTTTTAATTCAATAATTACTAGCAGTTCGAATATAATGCCACGACTACATGATAATGCACGATCTTTCTTTTAGAATATTAAGACACGATTTTCAAACCATAAAGAAAGAAGGATATTTCTCTATTCATTGAAAATTGTGCCGTCATTTAGGTGTGAAAATTTGCTACTTCTACTAATGCTATTTCGTTTTCTTATTATCGTGTATTTTCGTTTAATTACAAAGTTGTCTTGTTTACCTGATCGCAGACAGGAGAAAATTCACCGGTGCATTCGTTCTGGCAGCATTTGTCTGAGTTTTTCTTTCTTCGAATGTTCTTTAGCAGAAATCTCACCGAGATAAGCCAATTGTAGAGCGTTTTGTGGATGAATCTTGTCGTGAATGCACTTTGTGTTTTGGAAATGACAAAGTGAGAGATGAGTTCCTCCACGGTCATCGCACACTGGCTGAGCTGTTTTCGAACAGCTCTTCAACAAGCAGCATTCTCCTAGATTTGCTCCTTTAATTGCTTCATTTTTCAAATAGTTTCCTACCTTCATGAACCACAGACAAAATCTTCTTGGCCGTTCTGGAAAGAATGCATTTCTTCTGTCGGAAATGACAAATATTCGGGTGAGTTTCTCCTTCGGAATCGCAAATCTTTCCTAAAATGAAAATATGGCAATTTGTAGAGGGCGTATAGACAGAATGGAGAGATATGCATTGACGAAGTGATCATTGTAAACGGGGACTGAGTGACTATTTGTCAAATAATGAACCTTGCTTTATTCTATTTTCCATAAATATTACTATGTTGAGAAAAATCACTTTGTCATTTTGTAAACTGGGGTGGGACCCACATAAAAAGTACTACCTCGATTACTGTGGCAGTAAATTAGTTTACTGTCTCATTTTTCAATTTACCGTCACAGTAATTTTTGTTTGGGTCCCACCTCTACTAGAGAATTTTTCAAAAAATATTGTACCAGTTTTAAGACACGGTCTTTGTATCGCACAGCACTGTCCAGTATAAGCTAGCTGGAGAATTTCTCCTCGTTTCTCCGCTTCGCACTGTGCGCTTTTAAACACACACATGTTTTTGTGGGTTCTCGCTCCATCGCAGACTGGTGCTCGCATTTTTGAGCACTCCTTCTGACAGCACTGACCCTTTAATTGAAATTCGTTAGTATCTAAATTTTGCGTGGGCGTAGTTTCACAATACTAGAGTTTAATCAACATGATCTGTTATCTTGTTTTGAAAAAATCTCCGAAAGAAGAGAACAAACGGTAATCAGCTATGAAAGTAGCAATTTTCATTGCACCCTACACTTCTTTTGCATAGGTCAGCCACTTCCAAGTTAAGAATCGCATCTTTTATCATACCGGATAAAGAATCGTCAAATGTCTTCCAAACTTTCTGTTCTCGATACAAGCCTTCTGTCGAAACAGACATTCATTTGCATGAGTCGAATAGTTGTTGTCACAGACTGGAGCAAACTCGAATCCGCATTTGTCTTCAGGACAACATGTTCCTATTTTTAGCTATTTTCAAATTACAAGCAAAAATAAACTGATTACCGTTGTAGTCGATAGTGAGAATTTTACCCATTGTGACATTCTTCTTCACGAAACAGTTCAACCGTTCTAATTCACACAAGTTTACAATTGTTTCTCCTAAAAACTATGTTCACAAGATCACAATTGCTAACATATTCTAGACCATTTGATGCACATATCGGATTGTACTGTTTGGGGCAATCGAAGCTGCAGAACGCTTCCTCCGCGCTGCAGACGTCGTATTTTGAGATCGAAATATTCTTGCCCGTGATTCGTTCGGTTATGCAGCGTTGTTTCCCAAAGTAGCACAAATTCTAAAGACAATAATAATTAATAAACATCGTTGAAAAGTGATCTTATTCTACCTGATGCGTGATATTCTCACTATCACAAACTGGACTGAAGTTATCTGGACACATCTCGTCGCAACACTCACCCGTATAGGCAATCTGGATGTCCATTCTGAATTAAGAATTTGTTATCACACGACGTTGATTTAGGAGTTACTGGTATCGACATTTCGCATCTTGCAAATGACACAGATTTGTGTAAGTGACCGAATTCGTTGCACAGACTGGAGAGTAATCGTTGTCACATTCGGAAGGACACTGCTCGCCATTGAACGTTGTAGGGGCTGAGACTAAACGATCAGATTATTTTGAATTACATTTTTGAGTGGCAGGTGATGGAATAATTGCGCATGTTGCTAACTAACTCGAAAACTTTTAATTTAGGCACTAGAAAAGCACTGGATTGGAGTAAAAATGTTTTCATATTCTAAGCTAAAGTCAAAATTTTAAACTCCTCAGATCTGATCTCTTTTATTTAATACTTATACTAACTTGTCGTCATGTGCATATCTTTGTCAGGAATCGTTCCTCGGAAGGCTTCAGGTGTTGGGTACTTGTCATTCTCCTCTATGGTTCTGTTTATTTTTGGAGGCTCTTTTCCATCCTTACATGGTCCGTTTTTGCAACATCTCCCGACCTATAGAAATATCAATTGAGGTTTTTTTTTTGTAAAATTAATTCAGCTTTACATGATTAATCGTGAGATTGATTCCATAGTTTTTGTTGATGACGCAGCTGAGCATTTTGAATTCGCAAATCGATCGAGTTTGATTGTCTGCATCGCAAACGAAATGGTCATCCGGTGCACTGGCAGGCAATTGTGGGCAAGGAGCTTGAAGACATTCTTCGCATTTGCCTTGATGAAAACTGATAACTTATGGATACAATTCAGAAAATACCATGGAAGAGAATATCCAAAGATGGCAAGAGACATTTCTGACGGCGGAATGAACAGAGATTTCTATAGTTCACGAAATCATTTCCGCAGACATAATGAATAGAACTTGAGCAGTCCTAAAACTCATCAACATTTTATATTTAGCGATGTTGTTGTCCCTTACAAATTGGCACTTGTCCTTCGTGCATTTCTCTTCTGGCTGTACAGACAAGAAGATGCCATTTCTAGCTGCTAAGCATCTAGCATAGGTAAATTCACATAGATTTCTAAAGAAAGATTCTTTATAATCTAAATGCAGATTCAAAAGTGATTACTCATGCAATTTCCCTTCTGAATCACAAATGATCGAATCAAGAGAATCATCTGCATATTGACAGCGTGGCTCTGGACATTCGAAATTCTCTTCTCTGGTTTGCATCATTTTTGTCGATGATGTTCTCGGGTTTGTCGCTGTAATTTGTGTCGATGCAGCAAGAGGAGGCTCTTCTGAAATTTCAGAATTCATGACTACAAAATATATTATCGAATACGAAAATAAAACGAAGAAAGCAGACTTCTAAAATCTCACCATTTATCATAGTATGTGGTTGGAAACCAAAATGATCGAAATCGTCCAATTCCGCTCCACTGCCAGCGAAGATGCTCTGAAACAAAACGCACCTTTGTATTTTATTAGAATGTTCAAACCTCAGTGCTGCTCTCGAACCGTTCAACCCCCAATTCTTTCATGTTGACTGTCGGAATCAGAATTCGAAAGTGGGAATCAGCAGGAGAAAGCGAAGTCGATATTTGTGGCGTTTCTGTGGTTGTTTCGAAAGGCTGTACTGGCATGACTGTTTCGGTAAGGATCATCTTGACCTGGTTCATTTCCGGCTCGTCGCAAGCTCGCATGTGACGAAGCTCGACATTTGATAGTCCTTTCTGAGAACACTTCATAGTTTTACCATCTAATCAAGAAACCACCTTTCTTCGATTGCAAGCGAATCGTTGAAACTCGCAGAAGTTAGCGAATGTTTGATTGTCAGCACTGCAGACATTCTGATTTTCCACTGGACAATCTTCAGGACAAATTTCATCCTAGAGTTGTCATTTGATAATTGCTGTTCCGATTACTTTACCTTGACGTCATAAATGGGACTATCGCCAGCGCATCTTCCGATATGCGAAATAACCCGCTCACTTTCTCCACGTTTTCGAAGAATGCAATTGAACCAAATTACTCGACATAAATTTGGCAATGTCTGCAACAATAAAGATTTCAATAATAGTGCTGTTTGATAAACAATACCATTTTCTGATTATCGCAAATTTCGACTCTTTGCTCTGTGACTGGACAAGGCTGACAGTCCTCTTCCATCGGGATCTGAATCAAACAAAACGAGCTCAGCAAATGTGTTGCGAAAGGAACATACTTCAGAAGTCTCAGTGGTTGTTTCGATCGCATCTGGTGTAGTTGGCGCGAAGAATTCTGGTTCAGGCAGGCATGGGCCTTCGTGAGCCATTTCAATGCGAATGTTCTCAGTTTTGTACACCTGAAATTGTATTATAAGACCTTTGAATATTACATTATACAGAATATAGATACTACGAATGGGGGTGGAATCGAAGGTAAAACTCTAGTAGAATTTCAAATCTTATACTTTGCAGGCGAAGAATTTGAACAGACAGATGTTCCTGTGCGTATTATTCCTATTGTCGCAAACCGGTTTCCACGTTCGCTTATTGCACATTTCTGCTGAGCATGGTTTTGATTGATCCTGAATATTTTTCACGTGATTACGTCTTCTTTTTTTAAATTTGTTCGCATTGATTCTTTTGGTCGTTAAAATTTATTGTAATTTCCCGTTGCGTATTTTATTGTCGCAGGAAATGACAGAGGGCAAAAGGGCCGCCTCGCAAATGACTGCCTGACTGCAATTTGCCTGCAGAATGACTGCATTGGCAATTCGCCCTGGGCAAGTCCCAGTCCTCCTCCTCCTCGACATCATCTGATTCCCCTCTTCGGAGATAAGCATCTCTTTTTCCCTTTCGTCTTCTTCCATTTCTACTCATTTTTGCCGATCTCTCGCGTTGCCAGTAAATGCGCCAATTTCACCCAACTGCCGTACAAGTTTTTGTTTGAATAAATCAAGGTTGGTCTCTAGATTGAGAGTAAATATGCCCAGTTATGCAATTCGCAGTTAGGCAGTAATTGCAAACTGAACACCTCGCCCTGTGTCTCGAGTCTCAATGATGCGACGAAGAAACAACGCAATGAGATGTAATGCTTCTTTCAATCCCCAAACTCACCAGATAGTCTTCGGTCGACGAAGAGGAAGTTCGAGATTCGTTGAACGTTGGAGAGATTGAAGTAATTCCTGTTTCCTGAAATGCAAGAACTAAGATAGTTCCACATAGCAAACATGAATTGTTGAAAATTTGAATATACGAGGCAGGCCATAATTTCGTCAGATTTTCATTCATAGCGCAGGAACATTTAGTGTAGGGTTCAGATCTTACCAAATCCAAAATCATATTTAGACTTGAGGTGGCATTCAATACCTTTAGTTTTGAAACTTTTTTACCGGTGACTTTCATTTT
This sequence comes from Diploscapter coronatus, assembly GCA_964036155.1. Lineage (NCBI taxonomy): Eukaryota > Metazoa > Nematoda > Chromadorea > Rhabditida > Rhabditidae > Diploscapter > Diploscapter coronatus. Next base: position 43,933,398 of record OZ038422.1, on the reverse strand, counting down.
ATCATGAAATTATCTTGCTTTCGGATCACCGAATTTAATTAGCTTTCGAAGTATTTATGGGCGCGCTTCGTACACTAACAAGAAAACGATTAGAAACTCGCCTAATTTTTTCTTTATCCTTGATTACGTGTTCTCAATAACAGTTTCAAACTTCACACGATTCAAATTAAAGAGAAAAAAGATTGAAAACTTCATGCGAAAGATCGCGCGTCTTTTCAAATTTCATTTGTAACTGTGCCTCGCACATAGCTACACAAAATCATGACATTTTTTTGTAATTGGATAGAATAACTTTTTCTCCAATTTTCTGTTTTTGCAATAATTTTCATGCTGAAATAAATCAATAAACGAATACCTCATATGGAGTGGAAGTTCCATATCTATCGACCACTTCAATCGATCCACTGTCAGTTGAATAATTTATAGCTGGATCACGTGTAGATTTCGTGATATCGGGGACGAGATATTCTCGAGGATCCTAAAATATGCATAGAATATCACAAGTTACCAAAAATTTTCGATACTTTGACGATTAGGGAATGATTGATTCTCTTCCGACTTCCAATGATCGATTTGAATCGGAGTGCGTCCAGTTGATTCTTGAGCACCAATTGGGGTGCTCCCAGATTCGATCCTATCGGGATCACATTATCTGTGTCTGTGCTGAACCCCTCGGTGTATGTATCCAATGAATGAACTGATATCACTGAAATTTAGAATGGATATTTTACACATCTGAAAAATTATTATTCTCTTCAGGATCTGATTGGCAAAAGAAGTTCTATAGATAAACTAACTGATTTTGGCAAAATTTTTTCAGATAAGGATTTTCGATGTTGCTAATACTTTTTAGTTTGTAAAAATCAGTTCAATAGCCTTACAAGATAGAAGTGAAAATGGCTAAAAATGTTCTAGTTCCAAAGTCATATTTGGCACTTTTTGATCTTTTATTCGTAATTTATGTCATCGAAGACCCACGTGTGGGGAGTTTCGTCAAAATCTGTATCTATGAGAGAACTTCCCTTCTGAAATTGTGAAACTTTTCTCTTCTGAAAGTTACGGGAACTAATTTCAATTAATTTGTCTCTTTTTAAATGAATGCAATTCTGGTTTACATCGATTGAATGTCAAAAAATATCCCGTCAACTTTTTATCAAACTAAATATATTAAGAAATTTTATCGCACTTCCACATCGCATAAAAATGAACAAGAGTTTCAAAGCGAGTTTCGCTAATTTCAAATTTACAATGACTGTGATCATTTTCTCTCATCAGTTTCAATATTTTCGTGCATTTTTTGTTGGCAATAAAGTAGATGAATGCGCAGCGCAAACATGCGTTGTGATAATGGACGAATTAGGAAAATGGCAAGAAAGAGCGAAGATGAAGCAAATGACTTCGAACAATGATGAAAATCGTGGGAGGACAGAGAATTCATTTGCATGTTTTTGCATAAAGAAAGTTGAGTCGCAGGAAATGTGAAATATGCCTCGTTTGGGCAGTTCAGACAATTCTACGCCGATTCTATGAAACATAGTTGGTTGATTGAAAATTGCAATTTGCAAATTGAAATTGATTCCCCGCTGCGTCATTTGCGAGTGTGACGTAAAATTAAAAAGTTTTAGTTTTGTAAAAATTGTTCATAAAACATTTCTGGATCCTTTAAAGTTATTTTGGTTAATTTTTCAAATTGAAATTTACTCTAGCGTTCACAAAATTGAATGTCTAGCGATAAAGATATTGAGTTCTACAAACTGAACTTGGCCTAATTTGTTAGGAATTTCTCAAAATTTGTACACGGATGAGTGCACTTGTCCTTCATCATTTCGTCTTCCAGTGCAGATATTTGTTATTTCAAAGCAGAAAATATACGTACCATGAAGAATAGTCAGACCGAGGATAGTCTTCATAGAGTTAAGAATTGTAGTTTACATGTGTACAAGTAAAAATAAAATTCAATAGATTGTTGGAACAGATATCAGAAAATAAGTACTAAGAGGATTGAAAGTTATGGATACCCAGGCGAGTTAATGGACGAAATCTCGGAGGTTCGAGTGATTTGTCTAACTGTCACTCTGCTTCACTCTTTGCCTGACTGTCTGTCGCTGTCTAGGTTTCTCTAGTCGTTTTTCTGTTTCGTTTTTGACCAAAACAAGTCCCGCCTCTTCTCATTCTGACGACCCCACTTCAGAGGCGTGCAGCCCTCTCGATAGGGTGAATTAGCTGAAGGATGGAAGGCTGGGTGAATCGGGAGGGGTAAGGAGTGAGAGTGCAGATGCATAGAACGAACCATGTCAATTGGGGAAATCACTGGGCTAATTGGTCCCATCAGGGGAAAGTTGGTGATGAATTGCAACCCGACAGACGGCCTGGCTGAACGGATAATTGGCCGTTTGACTGAAGACTGAGCGGATGTGTGAACGGAGAAGTGAAATCCACTTGGAGGTGTTGTGAAAGTTGAGGCAAAACAAGTTGGAGTGATGAATGAACTCAATCTCAACTTCTTTCATACTAGTCATTCGGTAGAAGATTCTGGGAGATCTTCGAGAGAAACATGATGATGCATCGAGATCGAAGCCATGTAAGAATACACGGATTACTCATGAAGCAATATTTAACTTTCTAAATGTACAAAGTTCAGCCACAAGCCACAATATCTAAAGAATTTTTACTAGTGTTTCAAGCAATTGCAATCGCGAAAGTTGACTCGAAAATTACATAATTCATTATTCCCATTGCGTCACTTACTTAAATGCCCCTCAAATATCAGATCAGAATAGTTGAAAATTTTCGTAGCAGTGATTTTTCGATCGATTTCTTTACTAGTGCAAAAAAGATCAAAATTCCTGCCAATTATCGAATGCGATTATCAAATCGGTCTAATAAATTCAGAGTTACATCATCGGATGTCCCCCCTCTTGAAATGACCATTTGAACAAACAGACACAGGGAATAGATATTTCTTTGAATGATTGAGGATTGTGAATTGGACTGGTATCGATGAAATGGCTTATGGAATTCGATAGCCGAATGTGAATGGAAATGGAATGAACGATGGCTCACCTCCTTCCTTCCTTCATTCCTTCCTTCTTTCTGCAATTCGAGGAATGGATTGAAAGATGCTTGCAGAATCACAATTCAACTCGAATTCAATCGTCCCAAATCATACAATTCGACTTTTCAACACTCATTCGTCATCAAATCGTTACTGAAGTTACACCCACGATATTTATCTGATTTTTCTTCAAAGTACGTTATTTTTCTCTATGGTATTAGTTGCTTTTGGAAATTTTTTCAGATCTAAATTCGAGATGAATAATAATTACTTGGAAAGCTAACAAAATAATGGTAAAAATAATTGCAGATCTTGATAATTATTATTTAGAATATGTTATTCCTTCTGCTTCCATTATTTCTTCTTCCAATTGCACTATCAATAACCTGCTACGAATGCACCTCATCGCAAGGACAGGAATGCAAATACACAGCCACTTCCTGCAAATATGGATTCTTCGGCTGCGTCAAAGTCGCCACGTTTTCAGGAGGAATAGATCGAAGTGGGCTATTTTCTTGACAAGCAAATTTCTATTTTTATATTTTGAGTGGGCAATTTCTACGATCAAGAACGATCCATTGTTTCGATGATAAGAGGATGCGCATTGTTGCCATTTGCAGGTTAGAGAAATACAGAGCAACTTGTAAACCGTAAGAGAACGAGAAACGAGACATGGGGATATATTGTAAAAAAAAATTTTACTCTACCTTTCCACTCTAATTTTTCCAATATCTCGTGTCTCGATATGTCACTGTCTCCAAATAGAGTGATGCACAACATTTTTAAACGATGCGTGATATTTTCTGTGATCAACGTATCAATTCATTGAACCAAGTTTTTCGAAGTCGCGCTGAAAATGATATAGCGTAACAATAATTCCAAAAATGCTATTCTGCTTGTGCTTGATTTATGAAAAGTAGATAAGTGAAGCAAATATGTGGAATATCATGCATCGATCTAAATTTGTGTGGTCATTTTATGAATTATGGTCGGCATAAATATTTAGGAATCGAAGTTTGCGAGCAGTCCACCATTCTTGGCTATCGACTTCTATCCTGCACATGTTTTACAGATTATTGCAATTCTTCTGAGAAATCCAATTTGCTTCTGTCCATATCGATCGTTTTCACTGCGTTATTTTTGCTATAAATTTGGATGTTTTGTATTTATTTACGCCTAAAATTTTCCTCACTTTGATCCATAGTTTATTAGATCAAACGAGATTGAACTCCTTGTTCATTGCCTGAGTGACACATCAAAGTCGGTTTTGACTCTGACTTGTCCTGATTGAAGGAGTAAATCGAAAGAGATGGTGGGGAAGAAATAAAGGGGAAGATGAAATTAGAAAAAGCTATGCACTTCGTAAAGAGATAAAGGGCCCGTGAAGTGTGGATGGAAGAGGAAAAGAGGATTAGAAATGTGGCCGTGAAAAGGTAAAAAGAGAACGAGATTTATGATGGATCCAGAGAATGGGCCCTGGAACTGGAGGGCTGATGGAAATGATGAGATGAGTGACACGGACAGGCCTTGCAGCGGCCATTCGAAAGGTTAGCCCTGATTGTGAGCCCTTTCTAACTCTTCATTCCCTTCTTCCCTACTATGAACAGAGTCATCACAACTTTCCCTTCAATTTGAGCAGATTGTCAAATGTCAAGCAGTCGGCTGATCATAAAATCATTTGACCGCTATTTCATCCTCTCCAATTTTCATTTTTTTACTATCATGGTCAATTGAAATAAGATTTTAGAGATTTGCAATGACATATTTTTCACTGTTTTCTATCCTGCTCATTCTACTCCATGAATCGCAATGTGTGGATACATTCTTGCCTGAACGTATGAACTCTATTACATTTTTAATTTCATTTTATAATCTAGCAAAGGCTGAACTGATCATCCAACCGAATCAAAACCCAGTCCAAAAGCCCGCAGGAGAGCAGATTTCGGTGCTCTGTATTTTGAAAGGGTTATTGCCTGAAAGCTCGGAAAAGCCTGGAATCATCTGGAGCAAACACAGTGGATTGTGAGTTTTGTTAACGTTATTGCATATCTGCGACCTCATTTATTCGGACAAATCCTGTCAATCAAGTGGTGTCGTTAATTATCTTGACATTCAGGAAGGGAGATCACGTTGAAGTAAAACGGCTCGATGCGCGAACGCTTAGTTTGGTGATTCGCAATGCTTCCTCATCGGATAGCGGAGTCTACACCTGCACTGCTCAGACTGCAAACGCCAAATATCACAAGGCTGTTGATGTTGTTGTTTTCGGTCAGCAAAGTTTGGATTAGTAGATCATTGATCAATTATTTGAGTTTGGATTTTTCCTTGATGATTTTCGCTATTCAAAATGACATAACCTTGATACACGGAAAAAAGAACTTGTGAAAATGGAAACATTAGTCTTGGATTGCGGAAGAAGTTTCCATTCTTCTTTACGTGTTGTCTATAGTCTTAACTTTCATTAATTGATAGCTTAGCTCATTTCTAGAAAGATAACTCAGCAACCCCCTCTAGAGTTTTTTTTTTTTTTCAATTCAGAAGACCTTAACTTCGTCGAAAAACAAACAATGATTGGTCAGGTTCTTCCTACAGCTTCCGTGAATTTATCTTGTGAGGTGAAAAATGAAGACGAATCGATTTCGACATATTGGATGAGGCATGGAAGCTTTGTCGGTTCTGGTGAGCACCTTCTTGGAAAAATCCAATGAAAGCTGTTCCTTTGAGAAACTGGTAGATTCAAGTTGTACAAGAAAGGAGCGATTTTGGAAATAAGAAACTATAATCCATCCACGGATGCTGGAGAATATGCCTGCAAAGTTTCACATGGACTCAGTGGGTCGACAATCTATCGGAAATTTGTCGTAGGTTAGTGAATAGTTGAAGAAAATGGGGTGTTTGAATTTTTTGGGACTATAAACAAAAGATATTAAAGATGTTTTACTTTAGTTCTTTATTTCCCTAGCAATACCTCTAACCTTTTATGTCACAAATTGCGAAAAATGAGATAAAAACAATCATCTGAAATTTAGGAACAGAACTGGAATCGAAACGAGTGTTCTGCTCGAATATGTGCACGAATGTCTGCATGAAAATGCACTCTCCAACGGGCGGATTCTTCTAATTTCAACTATCTATTTATTTAAAATAAATTTATACACTCCCAACAAATCTATCATTACTCATTTTAACGTTGTACATTTTATTCCGTTTATTTACAAAGAAAAATTCCAAAGTGAACTTATTTGAGATCTTTTCTGTAATATGTTAATTATGTAACATTTGCTTATGAATTTGAAAGGTCGAAAAAGCTGAATAAATTATTATCTAGTTCCGGCTAGTGAAATCAAAATACAACAAAAAATGTTGAAAATAATAACGTAGAATTTTAATTTTAGAAGAACAAATAAGAATTAGTGTTTGAGTAGATGCTGAAGGACAGAAACGTCATTCACCAGTCGTTGAATGCCCTGCCTCCCAGACCTCTGCCCGTGAGACTCGAGAAGCCTCGCAGCGGAATCGCGTTCTGCTCGCCGCCACTCGACATCCCCGCTGAGTGAGCGTCCGCGATTACTCCTCAAACATAGTTTTATTAGTCAAACATTAAACATCCCTTTAACCAAGATAAAATTTATCCAAAAATGTAGAAAAAAGACGATGGCATGCATTAAATCCTCAATTCCCCAGAATAAAAAATATCTTTACTGAAATAAACCTCTCATAAACTAAATCTGGTTCCGATTCACCAGCTGAGAAAACTGAAACTCGCGCTGCAAATAGTTGCATCCATTTCAAGATAATTTTTTAGAGCTGAACCTCATTGAAAAATGTCCAAATTGGCAATGTTGAATACACAGTTGTGGTCAAAAGTTTGAAGAAAGATCATGATTATGAATGCAGCTTGGAAATTGCACTTATTGTTAATCAATTTGAATGAAATTTTGTACACAATTTCCTCCTATTGAGTTGTGAATTCATGCTGGGTTTTGTTAAATTTATTCACAATCTAGGGGTAGTAGACTTCGTACACAATCATAATTGTTTAAACTTTCGACCGCTATTATGTTTCAGAAATTCAGCTTGTGATAGTCGATGCAGAAAACAATGATAATGTGAAACCTTTCGAACAGTATCATAAGATAGTCATTAGTCAATTACGAATTATAGAAATAGCAACTTCGAAATCTCACCATAAAGAGGTCGTCCAGCACCTCCTCTGAATGACAGAACTGATGCAATTAGGGCCAAGAGGAATGCGAGTACGTTCAAGTATTGCATCTGAAACGTCTTTTTAATGATCAAATTAGCGATATTGAAAACACAGAATAAATTTTCGGATGGATAAACCACGATAGAACAAAATACTCATGAAAGCCAAGTCTACAAATGAATCAGAGCGTAATG